>CM062816.1:537472458-542492608 GCA_031772625.1 Pinus tabuliformis | reverse complement strand
AGAATCCTCCATGCAGACATGGTCAATGGATTTCACTAATGTTAAGCTAAAGCTAAGTACACTGCATGTTTAGCTAAAGCTAAGTAACGAGAGCGATTGTGCTCCAAAGTATTTAGAAGTAAAAAAAATGTGTGAATCATATGTTTAAATCTTATACTTTTCAAAAATACTTTTAAATAAAATATTTGAAGATCTATATTAACTAATTTATGTCAATATCAACTTCATATATATCTATATATAGAAAAAAAAATTAAGTTTCTATGGTTCAAATTTTTATTTTGTCCCATATATATTCTATGTAGCAGTGAAAAATACAGTTTTAACGATGAAAAATAATACATTGTATTTTGCACTCTAAAAAAAGTTACATTGTATTTTGCCTTTAAAAAAGTTTTCACTAAAAAAAATTGATCCTTCTCGGCCCATGTTAGATCGTTACGTAAAGATGGATCTATGCTGGGATTTACAATGAAAAGATGAAGGATCAATAGGTATGGCCACCACTGTACAACTTAACAAATGTGTCAATTTATATGGAGTTTGGAAAGTGTGTAAAGAAAATCTACCTTTGTTTTAATGATCAATTCAATTGTTTCAAAAAGACGTTACTTACATCAAGATCAACTAATATCCTTGCAATTGAACTGTATCTTTTATAGAAGGAGTTATTATCTACGAGAATAGTTTTTCCTAGCTGGTTATCAATCATGCATAAAGCCTAAATAGTCCAAAATTCTAGGGGTTCCCTGAAAGTTGTATTGACACCAGGGTGCCTAACATGGTCTCACCCCTAACATCAAAATGAGGGTGGCATGGTTTTATAGACAAGTAAGCCATATCTGTAAACCAAACTTCTTTTAATATGGAACTCTTATCTTTTTCCTTGCGAAAGACAACCAATGCAACCTCTTACTAATAGTTGAGTTGCTAGTGTATAGACTAAACCCAGGCCCAAGTTCTACTTTATCTATCTCAAAAGGTAGTCCACCTATACCCCTCTTACCAATAAAATTCTTCACCAAAGTGCATCATGAAAGGTCAAGGATTTGATTGATTGCAATATATTTCCCCACAATTAAGAAAATGTCCCTTTCTCAACTTCCAATGACCTTACATTATTTATGCTTCCTTTGATTGACACCCTCTAGACATTGATGGTTGATCTCCCTACAATTGAATGAAGTCTACCCTTAAATCAATGAACCCAAAACCTTCTTTAAAGGCCAAGAGAATGGCTTGTTTCTTCTCCACTTATTCAACATCACTTTTTGTCATTAAGCCTAGAGGGTTCAAGCATGAAAGAAGGTGTTTAATGTTTTCCTAAATATTCTCACAAACTCACTTCGAGGTAGTATACCCATAGTTGTGGCTTATTTAAGAGGACCTTTATAATTATCGAACACTTAGCAAGATCACACATTTATACCACCAATCTTATCACTACTCATACTATTTAACCAACTCAAAAGACATTTATCTTCTTGTTATTTCAAATATGCAAAAATGTATTATGATCATTTCAAAATCATTTTAATACATTATTTGTAAACAATATTCAAAAAAATCTTTTATTACTTATTCACAAACTAATTTACAAATATCTTTACTTTAAATAACAATCATTTACTTTATTCAACATTTCCTTTTACCACTTAAAAATATTACCATACTTTATTTCCACATTTCCTTTTACCACTTAAAAAAATATTACTATAAAGTATATAGTTCCATTATAATTCTAAACCATTTCGGCCTATATCCGTAAAACTGCTTCTGCTTGGCTAAGAGCTCGTCTTCCTCGACGTAAGGAAACTTAACGGCCCAAGACCCAGTATTACAGGATGAAAGCCTGCTCCCTAACGGACACCAGCGGATTACAGGTGCGTGGTTTTCCTTGATAACGTGATGAGTCAAACTGACATTCGCGGATAGCACCAGAGATGGCTGTCCTCACTGTTGGTTTGACACCTGAGTTTGAATGTTTTCCACCTTCGGAAAAAATTTCTAACCATTTTTTTTCAATTTAAAATGAAATTAACATAAATTTGTCAAATAAAACCCTAAACATAGAAAACGTACTAGAGTTGAGTTAGAATAAGACATTTACCTAATACTCCTTGGGTTAAGGGCTCCGGTGCCACCCTCGTCCCCACTTTAAATATCTCGCGAGTCGGTCCAAAGAGTCAATAACCAAAGAGGTAAGCATGAAAAGCAAAGTAAGGGCGGGCTGAATTTTGTTTTCTTTATTTAATATTATATTTAAAAGTTCGTAACCGTTCCAAGTCGCTGTGTTTACGTGGCAGTGCGAAGATTCCAGCGAGCGTTTTGCACACATCGACTGTGACCGTCATACTTTTACTTGCTTTTTGACGGATTAGTCATTTAAGTTTTAAGTTTTCTTTGGATTTTTTGTTCGGATTTTGTAAAAAAATTGTGGCTAATTTTGATTCGTATAAAAAATTTGGCTAAATTTTGATTAGTATTATTTAAATTTTTATTGTTTTTTTAATCTTGAATTTAACACCTCAAAAACCTCTTGGCACTCTGTATAATATTAACCAGAGAGCGATCTATTCCGTCGATTTTATTCTCGCATTCTTTAAATCTCAGGGTCAGGGACAAATGAAACTTAGTTCATGCGATCACCAGATCGATCCGCTCTCTGCGTGAAATTCTGTATTTTTTCTTGTATTCTGTATTTTGTAGGTTAATAACTTAACGCTAATTGATTCTTTCTTTGACGTGAAAAGCATGTCCGTTTTATAGAATTTTTTCTGTGTTTATATGAAGCCGAGGATACGAACGCTGGAATGTGGATCTCACAGGGATTCTTGCGGTGTCATTTGACATATGGCTTACAAGGCGTGAGGATTGTGCTGTGGTTTTATTGATCGAGATTAAAGGCTAAGTTCTGGTCTTTGTGTAATGTACACGGTTTGGTAATGTTACGCACAGGATTCGAACTGTTGCTCGAGTGAAACAGATCTTTTAGATCCAGCCGTTTGTTGTTTGTAATTATGACCTCAAGAAGCCATGTGAGGGTTTGGGTGTAAGATTTCATACCCTGTGTAAGATTAGGCACACGATTCGAACTGTTGCTCGAGTCAAATAGATATTTTAGATCCAGCTGTTTGTTGTTAGGTAATTATGACCTCGAGAAGCCATGTGAGGGTTTGGGTGTAAGATTTCAAACCCTATGTAAGATTTCTACCACTTATATGACCTTGCCTTTGCGTGTGCGCTTGCAGACGGGTCAAATTATTATAATAATTTAATTTCCTTCCGCGGGAGAGCCGTGCAGGGCTGTTGTGGCCAGCTGTATGGGTTTTAATAATCTGTTGGCGCAGATGATCGCATGTGGTTTCCTTTTGCAATAAGAGACACAAACAGTCAACGGAGAACAACCGCTTGTAATATTGTGAGGGTTTCAGAGCAAAGCGGTTGAAGCTTAGCAATTTGTTGCTGGCGGTTGATCTTTTGCCAGTACAGATTGCCAGGAGGAATTTTGATCAGTGTTTCGCTTGTATGTGCAGAATTAGCATCCAGAGAGCATTTATGAAAAAAATGCTAGTCCCTTCAAAATATGAGGGTGAACATTCAATTTTAGAACACGTCACCAGAAACACGCCTAGGCTCATTCATCTGCTTTTGACCGAATTGGAGTGGTAACATATTTTAATTTTTTGGGGGTCAATTTGTAGTTATAGGGTTTCCAGTTTTTTTGTTTTTTTGGGAGTCTATGCTGCTTTTATAACACTGTATGGTTGTATTTATAACACTGTATGGTTGTAGGGAGTATGCAAATGAAAAAGTTCAAACATTTTTATTACTATGGCCTAATTTGTGCATTCCATATTGGAGTTGTATATTTTTCGTTGTTAAAGAATCAGGGTTGCTGTTATATTTTAATTAGCGCAATAAAAAAAATCCAACGTTATTAGTATGTTTTAGCGCATTCCATATTGTAGGTTTAGACTAATGCATGCTTTTGTTTTAATTTATTTATTTATAAATTAATTTGTTAGAAATGGTTGGAATTAGAGATTTAAGTCATTAAATTTATATAATTTAAGTTAATTATTTTTAAAATAATTTGGGAATTAAATTTATTTATATATTTAAAAATATAATTTAGATAATAGAAAATTAAGATATTATATAAATGCAGAGTTAAATATGTATAAAGTTGGGGTGTGACAATATATTATATGAAGGTCGATAGTTTCCTATCTATGTTTTTATATATATATATTTTCTAATATTTTTTTTTATTTTATTTTCAAAAATTAAAAATACACTTTAATAGTTTCTTATCTGCATTCTCATATATAATTATTATTAATAAATGTTTTCTTTAAATATATATTATTAAAATTAACATAGCCATATAAATTAAACTGTTTGTTTAACAATAGAGATTCACCCCACTTTATCATGTCGAAAGAACCATAACTCATTTCATATGACACACTTTTTTAATTTTTATTGACATATTCTTTTTATTCCTTTTAAGCAAAGTTGTTCTCACATTTTCCAAGTACAATGTAATTGCAAGACTAGACAATCATAGAATTTTGAGTTGATTTTGTTGCACACATTAGTCAAAATTTGACAACCACTATCTAAAAAATGATTATTCGTTTTTTTAATTGTAATGAGAATTTGATTGTAAGTAAAATTTTGTGTTTGGATCACAAGTTGTAGATTAGGTGATTACATTGAAATTTCATCTGAGGTCAGAAATAACTATAACATCATCAAGGCTATCATATATCATATATATTTGACTACTAACTTGCCTGCTAGATGTCGGGTCTTCCGAGGTATACACTCTCCAAAATATCAACAAGATCATACAAAACTTACAATACGTAGCAAAATTGATGCAAGTTACATTGACTAAGTTTTGGAGTCTTCCTCTGCTACAAGAGTTACATTCAAATCTATTTTTATTACATTGCCTGCACATTCCTCATCTAGATTGGAGGAGATATCAAGGGACAAGGATTTAATTTATGTATGTAGATCCTTTAGTTGTTAGCGAAGACCATTTGTCTCACCCTCTAATTTCCTCTGCTGAGTTTTGTCTTCCATTAGTAATTCCATTGCTATCAAGACAACAAAAGAGACATGTTTCATTTTGGTATACATAAGTTCTTGGTTTGACTCTAATCTATCCATTTGTTGCTCCAATGATTCCATTACAATACCTTCATAGGAAATTCATGTATCCCAAGTTTCCTCCCATGTAAATTTACTACTAAGTGTTGAATTGTTAGGCGCCCATGAAACACTAAGGGATGGTAAGCCCTTGTGCTTCTTGCCACATGAAGAAATTAGATCATTAAGACAAGAACAAAGCCAACGTCAGTGATGTCTGATAGTAATTAATTCGCGGTATAAACATTGTTTACTCATTAGTTCCTTACAGTTGATTGACAGAGTAATCATAGTAATGTAATCAATATCTTATCACCGAATAACCTGTTGATTAGTTTTCATAACAATGGACGAGTTCATTGTATTCAGTCAGTTTCAAATATCAGTGTCGTGGTTTCAGTAGAAGTTGCATTTTTTGCGAGCAGTTGTTGAGAACAATGGGGAAGAGTGGTTGCATGTAGATCGGAGAACCGAAAGGCCGTCGTCATAGAACTCTGGGAACAATTTTGACAGGCTGGTTGGGAGCATTTTTGTTTCAGTTGCGATGGGTATCATAATGGTGTGGCACAGGAATTTCTGAAAATTTTAATGGTAAGAATGTCAGAATCACTGGCATTTTATTCTCAATCATGGAGCAGAGTGTTTTGAGGAAAATTGTATACCGATTGAAGGGGAACGTTGTTTCAAAAACAGAACCCTCGCTGGCATCGAAGTTCCCTTTTTCCTTGAGGACAAACACAAAAATGAGCAGTGTCAGTCAGGTGTACAGAGAGCCTGGTTAAAAAAGGAGTGGCATGAAATGTTGATCGTCGTTCAGAAATATTTCACTTGTGAGGGGTGTTACCATAGACTTGGTATGTTCCATTTCCTATTCTTAGCACACCTCTCTGGTCAAATTCGTATCAATGTGCCCTTCTTCTTGTTAAATATTCTAAAAAAGATGTCATCCAAGGTCCAAAATAAGCCCAAGTCTGTTGTATATCATAAGGGCTTAATTAAATTGTTAGTAGTAGACCATTTGAAGAAATTAAACAGGACTTGGGACCATTTCTTGTTCTTTGGAGGTTTCGGTACAGTAGGAAACGCTAACTCTCCGGTCGTTAAGAGAAAGAGACGCAGGGACATATTAAAGGCCTGAAATATTGTGGGAGAACCTTCTTCTTCCACCATTAGAACTAGAAGCAAGGGAAGGGTTTCACCTCCTAAAACCTTTGTCCCTGTGCTAGCATTAGAAAGGGTTTATAAAAGAAAGATCAGGAGAGCAGTTAGGACAAAGATGCCATCTCCTCCTCAAAAGCCTAAACCAGTGAAAACCTTACACACATTTGAAAACCCTGTAGATCAAACACCAGAAGTTGCAGAAGAAGTGCTTGAAGAAACAGGGGAGGAAAATATAGCACGAGAGGAAGAAGAGAAAGAACCCACACTAGCTGAACTGTATGGGTTTCAAAAGCCTCATACTAGGCTTGTGAATAAACTTCGACTGAGTTTCAAATTGAAACAAAACCCTGCCCTAGCTGAAGAAGTTATTCAAATAGATGATTCACCAATAAAGGATTTGGTGATAAATAAAGAGAGGGGATCTAGTTCCAAAAAAAGCAAAAATAGAAGCAGGCAGGCCCAAGGCCAAACCCAGAAAAGCTAAGGAAAAGAAACTTGTTCTATCTGATGAGGTGGACCTGTTACTAAGAGCAGCAGAGCAGTTGAAAAATGACTAATTAAAACAGGTGCCTATTATTTTGTCAGCATTTCCCCTGGAAATTTTGCACAGAGCGCTGACAATTGTTTTTTCAGTGCTACACTTTTCTGTTTTGCACCAAGCGCTGACAATTGTTTTGTCAGCGGTTGTTCCAGTTTCACTCTGATATACAATGGCAGTTATTTTATCAAAACATTCCACAGTTTTTGCCTTTATGAGATTAACTCCAAAGCTTAAAGAACCATGATTTTCAGCAGATTTTTAAGGTGTAAAACAGGGCAGTCTCTAGATTTTGTGACAGAAAATCAGTAGTTTTTTCAGGTTCAGTTAATTTTGGATATCAATGTTTAATCATACATAATGAAATGACCTTGAGCCAAGCTTTATTTTTGTAAATGTATATTTAATTAGGATAAAAAATAGGTTTTATTTTCTAGAATTAGATTACAATTGAACTTCCTTTAATTTCTGAAGTTTGTTGTAATTATTTTTGCTATAAAACAATTTTGAAAGACATACCAAGAGTTGGAAATTTTATAGAAACCTTGTGTATTTTTCATATCATTTGGTATTAATAGAATTTGTTGTGAACAGTTTTACTTGTACAATTTTGTCGAGATTCATGGGTGATAAGTTTCCTGTCAGTATTTCTAGTGCATATTTTTCTTCTAAGTTATAATTCTGTCATGTAATTCTTCTGTATTTGGAAATAAGTGATTAAATTCAGATTCTTTCTGAAAGCTCAGATTTACATTTTCCAAATTACCTGTATGTTTTTCAACCTAAATGTCACTTACATAAATCATATGAAAGATTTTTTTTAGGTATACTCCTACTTTCTCCTATCAAAACTTGATGATGGTTTTTATAAGAAACTTAAAACTATTTTGCCTTTGTTAAACTTGTTCATATAGCCTGTAGCTAGATTTTTTTATGTCAAAGACTCCATGCCCAATGGTCCCTATCTTCTTCCTTCCAAACAAATTTCATATGTTACTAAGTAAATCTAGCCAATGAGCTTATAAACCTATTGTTAAACGTGACAATGAGTGGTAGAGTTTTAAGGAGAGATCCCTCTCCAGATTAAAGGGCCAACTTTCAATCAAAAGTGGTTATAGGTTACCTTGTTTTTTTCCCTCTACAGTCGGGTTTTTTCTATGTGATAGCATGATCTTGGATGGAGTCTGGGACCATATAATCTCGCATATATCGACCAAGAATATGACCAAGGAGATGTGGGATGCTCTCGCTCAGCTATATTGGAATCCTTTTGAGCAGCAGAAGATGTTCCTGCAAGAGAAGTTGAGAAATATCATGATGCAAAAGGGTGAAGGCATAGATCCCTTCCTCACTAGAATTCAAGAAATCTAGGATCAACTTGCAGTCATTGGGAAGCGCGTCAACCCTCAGAGTTAGTGTGTTTGGCCCTAAACAATGTCTTAGAGGAATGGAAAGTCTTTGTCCAAAGCATCTTGGGATGAGACACATTTCTAAGGTGGGACAGGATGTGGTCATACTTGCTGCAGGAGGATATGAGGCGAGCTCTAGTAAAGAGCTCCATCAGCAGAAGCAACAACAAGGGTTCGAAGAGTGAGAAGGAAGAGAAGAATATGGCCCTTGCATCAAAGGGTCCCAATCATGGACAGGGGGAGAAGAAGAAGAAGAAGAAGGACCTATTTAAGGTCAAGTGCTTCAGGTGTGGCGAGTTTGGCCACTACAGTACTCATTGTCCTCTCAGGAAGAAGGACAAGTAGGAGAAGTAGGACAAGGTAGCATCGTGTGTAGAGATAGATAAGTTGTCCTCTAGGCTAGAGGAAGACTTTGCCATGTTTACAGCTATACCTCCAGGAGAAAGGTGGCGCGATATGAAGTTATAGTCCTAAAGCAGTGCAAAGATGGGTAGGGTCCATTGAGGTGTCTTCCTCATGGATCATTACCTTGCTACATGGGCCCAAATTATTTAGTAGCAGGATGGATTAATGTCAGTGATGTAGTCAGATTCTAGAGTGACAGTTGCAGACTAGTTGCAGTCGGATGTTGAGGAGCGCACAACAGTGTTGACAACAAGGAGGAGGCTCAGTATCAGAGTCAACAACAACAAAAATTTCTTTAGTGGACAATGTAGAAGCTAGTAATCAAATGCCCAGGAGATAGATGCAACAAAGGTACACAGTTGATTCAGTGTTTTGAATGCTTCTTAGTTGCAGTAGCAACAACAATTGAGAGGGAGTTGTAATGCAAATGCAAATTTGGCAACAATATAGCAGTGTCAGCAGCAGCACAGATGCAACATCAGAGTTGTGCAGTGGTTGGTGAGCAGTGGCGGGGAGTCACAATGGCCATACATAAGAAGCGTGATAGAGGGTGATACAGAAACATGGTGTTGTAGCAATGGTGCAACACTAGAACACTTGTCTCGCTAAGAGGGAGTATTAGTTTTTGTAGCATCGAAGGTATTCTAGTCTTGAAACTTTGTGGAGAGGCTAAAACACATGATTTCTCCATAACCCATAAATCGTTTATGGAAATTCCACCTAGAAGTGTCTCAATTAGATTATTAACCTATTTTTTAAATATTTCCTAATTCTAAACTTTGGAAAAGGGGTTAATTAATTAGAATTAATTGAGATAAGGTGTGAATCATCTAAAAACTCACACGGATCGATTGGGAAATAATCTCACCCATCGATTAAGTTTTAATCTTGGCTGTTGGAGTCCCAACAAAAGATTATAAGAAGAATTTGATGGGAAGATGGAGGAAACAACTTGAGACACTTGAGACTAATTTCCTTGGGTAGGTCGATTTTTTCGGAGAGCAGCAACAATTGTCAGAAGAGTTTGAGCCAAAGAAGGGAAGAAGAGACAAAGAGGGGTAGAGACAGTGAGTCTAGAGGAAGTTTTCCAAATCTTGAGAGTCAGAAAGAGGAGGCTGAGTTTTTCTCCAGGAAGCAGCACAAGGACTGTGCAGTTGCTTTAGAAGAGCAATTTGATGCAGCTGAAGAGGAAGATGTTTTTAGTTCGAGAGGCTGGAAAAGCTTTTTAGAGGGTCGAAGAAGCGTTTTCCTAGTCAACAGTAGGTAGGATGGCTAGATTAGCTGTTGATTCAGGCAGAGCATGTGAGGGACTGCACTAGGGTGATGTAGGGCTTGCACAGAGCTATTTGGGTGGCTAGCCTTTTAGAGGTAATCAAGTGTCCAGATCGCTCGAAGAGAGGGTAAAATCCTTCAGATAATTTTTGCCAGTATTCCTCTTAGATATATTTTCCAATTTGATGATATTTATTGTACTCAAAATTTCTCACTGTTGCATAATAATAAAAACCCTCAGCTGCTACATCGGTTTTCCCACATTGGATTTTTCCGGGGGCATTTGTTAAAAAATAATGGTATCATATTTTCTGTGTGTGTGTCATTATTTTCTCAGTTTCCAGTTTATCTTCCACAATATATTTTATTTGTGAATATTGCAGTGTGATTAATTCGTTGTTTTCATAGAAATAAACTACATAATTAGTTTATTAGTTAGAAGAATTAATTCCAGTTGCTGCAATAGTACTTTAGTAGTGAAATTTTCACAAGACACAACATCAAGGGTTCCTTAAAGGGCTGACACTAAGGAGAAATTGTCAAGACATGCCTAACAAACCTTTTCTTTATTGCATGAACAACGAAGAAATTCTGATTGACATGAAAATTTTATGAATTTCCTTCCTGATGTGTGTGAGAGCCAATGCCTGGTTGGTGCTAAGAGCTTCCCACTCACTTTGAGACTACTGTCATAGGATACCATTTATTTTGGAAAGTTGACAATTGAATTATGGACCTCCTTAATATGCTAATGGTCGAGAAATCAAGAAGGGTGCATACAGGCTCTTGTCCTAGTATTTGAGTAACCAAACCTTCTTTACCTCCTCAAGACCACATCAAAGAACTCCACCATAACCATTGTTAATATATGTCATTTCCACAAAGAATACAAAGGACTGCATAGAAGGTTTAATGCTTTCTCCACACAATAAAAT
This sequence comes from Pinus tabuliformis, assembly GCA_031772625.1. Lineage (NCBI taxonomy): Eukaryota > Viridiplantae > Streptophyta > Pinopsida > Pinales > Pinaceae > Pinus > Pinus tabuliformis. The sequence continues at coordinate 542,481,725 of CM062816.1, read as the reverse complement.
ATATCCTATCACTTTATCATCAATGGCTCGGAAGCACATGAATAAGGGATATAATGACAAAGAAAAAATGATGGCAAGTTTCCCCAAACCTTTGTCCATTCTTATGCATTCAAGCCTAATTAAATTGACATTAATATTTTTTATGCATAATGACTTTGGGAGAGGGAGCCACGTTGATTTTTGTGGCCCTCTCCCTTCTCCAAATTTCATTTTTTAATTCAAACAATTTCATAGTTAAGGGATGGGAGAAATTGAGGGGTGGCCATTATGAACAAAGACCCCTTCCTATTTTACACCTTCATTAGCAAGACAACCTACTTCAACATTATGTGATCTCAGAACATTATAAAAGATGAGCTTTGAAAAGGATGGTTTCAAAGCTTGGATCATTTCTATGATACCTCTTAACTTGCACTCTTTTGGTAATGTTCCAGGCATCATGTGTTATATAATTATCAAGGAATCACCCATTACAACCAAGTTTTCAATCTTTGTTGCTCTTGTTAGTATTACACCTTGTATCAACCTATATGATTTGGCAGGGTTATTTGATAATTGGCCAAGGCCCCAAGAATAGTCTATTTCGTTGTTTCTTTCAAACTTATCGATAATCCCTCCCACACTTTCCACCCCTAATAGTTATTAATTTTGTTAATAGTTCTTACAAACTATTTTTATTTGGAGATGTGAATGCCAACATTTTTCATTATTCATATTTTATATATTTTGTATACCAATACTATTGTTGGGACACAAAATTGGCATTCTTTTACACTTATTTCCTTATGCTTTCCTACCTTTTTGACTTTAAAATCCATTCCTTCACTTTGTCAGCAACTATTGACTAAAGTATTTCCTTTTGTATGTCATCCTTATCATCTGGTATTGCTTGTAATTTCACATAAAAGTTAATTTCTTTAGGCTGTTTCATTAATGAATTGACGAAGGCCTATTTCAGGTTGTGTGGCTTGTTGAGATGTTGTTACAAGACAATATCTCCCTAGTTTTGCCTCACTAAAGATGTAACAGATACTTTGTTGGCGTTGTTTATACAACACTAAGCCTATTTTGGATACATTGTGCTCCAGTTCCTAGTAACAAAGACGGATTTGGACAGACAGCAGGTCAGAGCTAGTTTGATCATTGAAAGGAGACATTTATGGACAATACAACTAACTTAGTTGAAATAGTTAGGATTTCCAAATGGCGAATCATTGTAAGAGCTTATTGGAAGTAAATATATTTTGAAGTGGAGAAATTAATTTCATAATCCTCCCACTTAAATTTATGCAAAGAATGTATAAATTTTAGTATGAATTAACATCTAGTAACTTTGAATTTTTACATTTTTAATTTTATCTATCTATGTTCTAAGAAATACATAAATTTTGGCGGGGTTAATTATGTTTATTTACACTTATTCTCATTGATTTTGGTGCAAAGACTTGCTTAAATTATGGTGGGAAGTAACTCCTTGTAACTATATTTATCTACATGATTATGAAGAACGTCAGAATTTTCCTTCTTCCTAGGAATTAGGTTTGTATCTTCCACTATGTAAGTTATTATGTATACGGAGAACTTCTTGTATAAATTTTACGGTTTGTAAATGCCTTTACTAGGTAAAAATGTTAGATTTTTCCAGTGGGTGATGAGCTCATCTAGGATCAACAAAAAGTCGGGAGTTTGTTTTAGAATTCATGGGGGTTAGGAGTTTCCATAAGTGATAGGTGAAATGTTTTGGATTTTACATCATTAAATTTAGGATTTCACCAATGAAATTGGAATGTGTACTATAATAATGGTTTGATAATTAAATATATTATATTATTACTCTATTAATATAACTATATGAACTTAAATACATTAATTCATTAATTAAATATTCACTAACTTAACTTAAATGTAAGATAATTAATCCTTGGACTGGTGGATGAAATGGAAATGCTAAGTGGCCCTAGTGCTAATATGGCACCATACCCATGGTGTCACATGGATATGGGTTGACACATCATCTGCCACATGGAAGTTATATAGTAATGCTGACATGGTACTAAAGGTGAAAATATTCAAATTATCATATGCTAAAAATCCAAACTCCGTTAGGGGTGGCAGGAGTGAGAAGGGTTATTCTCTGCCCCAGTGATAAAATAGAGTCTCAATTAGCTTGGGGATTGGGAGTAACATCCAATAATCAAGAAGAGCATTTGGCGTTATGGAAAGGTCTAGAAATAGAAATCAAGAAGAAGATTACCAAGATCTGTGTGTTTGGAGATTCCATGATAGTAATCCTTCAGGCGAGGAAAGTTAAAGGTTTTTTCAGTTCAGTTCTTCATTCGATTTGAAAGAATCGGTCTGCAAATTTTAAGATTTTGAGCAACTAGAATTTTATCATGTTCTTAGAGATTTAAATGACAAAGACAACTCCCTGGAAAATAGAGGTTCTACCATGGAGTAGGGGATATAAGAAGTGGATCAAAATGTTTTGATATCACCCTTTCCCTTAATTGTTTATCATGAAGGCGACAATTATAATGCTAAAGGTTTATCCAATCAAACCAAGATTTTGATTTGGATTTATGAAGGAACAAAATGTAATACATATTTAAACAAAAACACAGAGATACAATGAAATAGAACTTCAATTAATAAATAGCAATTGTTGAAACTATTTACATGTGGAAAGGAAACAAACTTGCTTGGGCGATGGTACCTTTTCTCTGAGAAGAGATGTGACAGATACATGCCTTCTGAGTTGTGTTACAATGAGGCTCGGAGGCCTTTTTATCATGAACAAACATTGAGAAACGTTAAACATCTAAAAACTTAACCCTCAGAGATGAAGCGCCAAAAGGTTTGGGCCCCGATGGGGTTAGTTGGAACATCAACTTCCCAGGGTCATAACTTTGGAATACGGTCTCAAATGCTAGTCCAAGACACACTTTTACTTTTTCCCAAAAAAATTCATTTAGGGCCTCAAAACGGCTTCAAAAGCTTAGGACCCGAAAACTGCCAATAATATAAAACTGCTAAAATAGAAAGTTGTGCTAAAAAATAGGAAATGAAAGGAAACAATGTTTGGGGTCCAAGTGGAATAGGCGGTTTGCCGCCATTATCCACCTAGATTAGTCATGCCCCCTTAGGAAGAAATGGTCCCCATTGCATTGAGTGCCTCCATGAGATGAAGAAACTTCTGTTGAACTGGGTCCTTAGTAAGCCACTTGCCTTGGTGGTGGAGTTAGCCATCTATGACATCCTGATATAGTTGGATCCTCTATTGGTGAGAGTTCTTAATCTGTGTGTCCATGATCTGATTAGTTGTGGCTTGTTCAATGCAATCAGGATTGAGCTCTATTGGTTTCAGCTGCTTTGTAATGTCTAATGTGTCCAAAAATAGTGGAAAGTATGGTTGAAGGTGGTCCACATTGAATACTGGGTGCAGGCTAAGGAATGGGGGCATAATTATCTCGAAATCATTGTCACCCACATTAGTGGTAATGGTGTAAGGCTCGTATCAAAGTGGTTGAATATTTAGATGGGATCCAACAAGGCCTTCCTTCTATAGATATAACCACTCCTTGTCACCCACTTGAAACTTATGCAACACTCGACGTTGATCATGATGTTGTTTGTACTTGAATTGAATTTATTCGGGATATCATGAACCTACTAGCATATGTGTTGAATGTGTTTAATAAACATGTTGGATTTAATATCTTTCAACTGATCATGTGCAGATTCTGCCTATGTAGTTGCAAGAGGAATCACAACATCAATGGGGCACAATGGTTGAAATCCCAAGCCCGCTTAAAAGGGGTTGTGGCCAGTGGAGGTATGGAGAGATTTGTATATTTTTGTTGTATATAGGGAAGACTCTCATCCCATTTTAATGGATTCTTGGAGTTGTACATGCCTAGTATATGCATTATCATCCTGTTGATAACCTTTGTCTTGCCATTAGTTTGGGGATGTGTTGTGCTATTCAACAACCCCCATTTTTCTATTTTATAAATTTCCTATGAAATTTATTTTATTAAGATGGGGACTCTTAATAAATTTTAAAGCATAAAAATTAAAAAATATTTTATTTGTCTTGAATAAAACATTTTTTTATAGCCCTTTTCATAACAAGAATCACCCCTTTTCTAGGCCAAAATTGGAAAAACCGAATTTTAAGTAGCCCCCAAGACCAAAACCATACTTAGGCTTAAAAAACCTTAAGAATTAAAATGGGTTATTTAATTAAAATGATCGGAGCTTTCAAAATTCCCGAAAGTTAAAAAACTGTATAACTCTGCCACATCTCGCATCGGAAATCAACATACTAAAAAATTCCATGGCATTACACGTGGCCCCTTCCCCATTGCAATTTGCGATTTTAAACCAGAATCGACGGGGTGAATTAATATGATTCTATAAATCCCCACGTCCACTAATCGCAATAAACACAGGCTCAAGTCTCAGCCTTAACCCGATCACGATTGCGATAGTCAGGATCTGACAAGGTCATACACTCCATTTAATAAGCCCCTGCATCCGCGCAAATTGTGAAAGTTCCAAAGTCTTGACCCCACTCCGCACCACCGATTGCCATATGCGATATAAGCCCCAGAGCGAATGAGATTATACACTCCATTCCATAAAACCCCCGCGTCCATGGCTATCGCAAATTCCAAAGCGTTATGTCTCTTGCCTAATGCCGATTTCGATTGCGATATAACATCATCAGTGATGTCAGATCCACGTCAGATGCCATGTCACCCGTGAGGTCATCCTCCACGTCAGCCTCCACATCATCCTCCATGTCATCTGCCATATCATTATCCACGTCATTATCCATGTTAGATGCCATGTCATAGTAACGTCACCATGATGTCATCACTTACGTCATCCCGCAGATCGTAAATCACAAATCTTTCAGAACTGTTAGTGTCATGTCACTCTGTTGATTGTGATTTTCGATCTGCTGGACCCGACAAGATTATAAATTCTAGATAATACATCCCTCGCATCCGCGCAATCGCAAAGTTCCAAGGGTCATGTCTCCTGCCTTCCCAATTGTGATTGCGATTTGCGATCAAGCTCGGACCCGATGGGAAAATCAATTGCAATTTATAAATCCCCCGCATCCACGGCTATCACAAATAACAAAGGGTCATTTGCTTCCTACCTCTTTTGTTTTAACCGATTTGCGATTGCGATTATTCTGAGTTCTACCCACGATCTAAAAGCGATTGTGATTGGTCTTTCTTATGATTTAATTAAAACAGCTAAGCCTCTCCTTTTCATCATTGTCTATTTTGTGATTTGCGATAATACCGTAAAGTCCGTCTCTCTTATCACAAATCTCACGCCGCATTCCTCTCCAAGATGGTTGTGTTCGGATATTATTACGCTCTACATTTTTATCCTGATTTCCTGCAAAACGTGATTTGTTTCAAACGAAGCTCGCTTATCAAATTCTGTTTTTTTGTTTTCAGGGAACACAACAGAAGAGGACAGCGTTGCAGATAAGTGGTTGTTCAGTTCAGAAAAAGAAGGCCGAAATGATAGAACAACAAGATAAGAGGACAACGTTGCAGATAAGTGACTGTTCAATTCAGAAAAAGAAGGCTGATTTGACAGAACAGAGCAATCAAAGATTTGTATGAAATTCTGTTTTTTAGATGCGTGATTGAAAGGAATTGTTCAACTCCCTTAACACTTGAAGCAAAAGAAATTGTTTTCAATAGTGGCTATTTAAACACGTTGTTGGCATTAAAAGAAGGTCCAGAATTCGAAAGAGAAAGCCTTGGAGGCTTTCACTATTGTACCTCTTAGTCTTTTTAATAGAATGATAGGTCTCGAATCAAGGGAGAGAAGCTTGTAATACTGTAACTGTGGATTATATCTGTTGGTGGAGAAGCTCTTGTTTATCATGCACTACTGCTAAAAGGAGGAGACATTTTCTGCAAGCAAAGATCGATTACAAACTCCAAAGGATTGTGCACTACTGTCGTTCTGTGAGAATCTGTAATTTGATTTCATTTATTAATAAATGATCATTTTAGTTAATGATGTTTAACACTATTGTTTACAGGATTTAACTAAAATAAATTCTTATTTCAGTCTTTCAATTTATATTTTGAATGTATGAGTTAATAATTGGATTCATGCACTATTGTTGAATCTTGAGTGTTAATTCATTTAAAAGTTTGCTTAGACTATTCTACAGGCTTAATTTTAGATATAATATGAGAGATGAAATTTGTATAGGAATAGATAGTTATAATCTTAGATCGACAAGCTATCTTCCGATTTAGGATAATAATTGTTTTCTTGCATACATGATGTCTCATTTGAACTAATTCAGTAATTCATCATGAATATTTGTAGTTCTTATGCATATGATAAATAAGGAATTGGATATATTTTCAATAAGCACTTATGTAACTATTTACTAAGTGTTTAATTGTTAGTATTTATGCTAATGAGGAATTAGTTCTTGTGAGATATCTCCTCGATCTAATTCCTCCATCTTAATTCTAATTCTTTAAAGCTTCTTTTCCCATTAAGTTATGTTGGCTTTCGATTGAGAGAAGGGTTACCCTTTCCTTCAATCGGGTTAGGTTAGATTAATTGCATTATAGACTTAGTCTTTCATGTGTTATCATAGATCTCACATTTTAGAACTAGTTTGCATTTAGATTAATTCTACATTTCTAGAATTTCTCTTTTGAGGCAAAACTTTAGATTGGTTTGGTTGTTCGACAAAAATAACTTAAGGATCATTCTTCTTGCCTGATCAGCTCTAAGAATTGAACTAATGGACCTAGCTATTAGCAATTCGAGATATATTTAAAGCTGATACTGGTTGGGAGAAGGTAAATAGACCTAATTGAACCAATTGGAGCCACTATCCCAAACGGAAAAGGAGTTGTTTTAAGGTCCGAACCAAGTGGTTTTCCCAATGTTGTTGCAATGATTTTTGAGGCATCAACATTTTTGGCGCTAGAAGGAGGGCCTTGAATTAGTTATTTGTTTAAATTTTGTTATATCATTTTGAACTAATCATGCCTCCCATATGCATTCCTACACTTGGTCATGAATTCAGTTCACCTAAGCCTACATGAGGCATGCCCAAGAAGCAGATCGAGTCCTTGTCACAGTTAAAGTTCGATGGTGAGAGTAATATTTCTGCATTAAATCATATTGATGGTTTTGTTAATAGATGTAAATCTTTGCCACGGGGCTTTGGATTGACGGTGAATGGGTGCCTTGTTAAGACACTCCTTGCGATAGGTCACCGGTTCAAATCCCCCGTGGGTACTTAGGTTAGTCTTAACATAGAAAAAAAAATAAAAAAAATAGATGTAAATCTTTTAATATAATCGTTGATAATGAGATCTATAGGCTTTTCACTCTCACATTCAGAGGATGGATCTGCAAAAGGTTCTTGGTGCTTCCCGAGAAGTCGATTCATTCATGGAGACATTTTTGCTGGGTATTTCTCAAAGCACATCAAAATTATAGTTACAATAGTTTTTGTTTAGAATTAGATAATCTTTACATATATGATAATGAATCTTTAGATGATTTTTATAATAAATTTTTGTCATTTTGTTATAGATTTCATTTAGAGGATTTTCCTTCAACTGAAGATTTAATTGAACGTTTCACTTCTCTTGTTTCTTCCCATACTGAAAATAATGAATCAACTAATGAAGAACAAGACACATCTAATTCATTAACTAGTCTTGAATCACTAAACGGTTTTATGGAACCGAAACTGAAACTGTAATTGAATCACAACGTTCTTCTTTAGAAAATTTCAATTCTCATTTTCTTTTTGAAGATGCAATTGAAAAAAATTATAATAATGCATGTGATTAGTCAGTAGGTCCAATAAAATCCAATTTACAAGACTTGAAAAATGAACATTTCAGTTTATCTTCTTTGAAGGTAACTTTAGAAAATTCAAAACATGTAACTGCAATTGAAAGAATTTCCTTAAACCTAGATTATAATACGGAAAGTTCTATAAATGATTCATTTCAGTCGTCATTATATTCTGGAATGCATTATTTTCTTTATCCTGTTGTCTTTTCAAATTAGAGTATAGTTAATGATGATCACACTAATCTTTCAGTTGATGATTTTCCTAGTACATGTTCTGAAAATTCTACATCTAGCAATCATTTGGATGATAATTCTTTAATTGCAAAACCATCTTCTTTTGTATTTTCTGATTTTGTTAGTTCAGATAAACCATTTGATTTTCATAAGAAGAAGGTAATTTATAACGATTATCATGACAATGAGGACAAAGAATCACATCTTGTACAAACTGCGCCCATTTTGAAAATTGATTTATTTCGTGAAGATTCACATGTTTTAATTTTATCTCCTGAACACAAACTTAGTTTTGAGAATTTTGATGAGTTAATTTTGCGAGTTTCTAATGTATTTCATTTTGATTCTCTTTTAGAAATTCACATTTTTTAATTTTTTAGGGAATGTCCGTTTAGTGGAAATTCATTAACTAAATCTTCGATAGGCTCTAGAATTGCCTTGTAAAATTATTTTGTAATTTTAGCTTTCATAACAATTTAATTGGTTTTCCATCCTTTTATTTTATTTTTGCAAGCATGTTAAATATCTCAATATTGAATATCATCGAGATTTATTAAGTGAAAATGATGAATTGGTCTCTCATAATCATGAATATCAAAAACTATTTCGTTTCCAATTTTATTCGACATTCCGAAATTTGTTCCAATCATTTTATCATCAGTCAAATTTAAATCTTGAGAGTGTTCTTCCTTCACAACATGCTTTTCCATTATCTCCTTTGGAATGTTTTCATTCTCTAACAAATATTCATCCATTCTTTGATGATCCCATAGATATTTTCTTAGAGAATGCTTTCCAAAAGAGATGGTTTACTAACAGGTTAATTGAAAATAAACTTACTTTTGTACATAATTTTGCATTAGATGTAAATAATAAATTTTGTTTCATTTTGATTGTTTCCGTTATCTGGTTACTAAAGTTTGACTTGTACATACAGGTAGGTAATAAAACGAGAGAATGGTTACATTGGAAGTATGATTATACATAGTCATGTTTCCTTCATTAAGTTAGAATTAGGAGTAGATTAGTTTAGATTAGATTCAATAAATAATGATTTTGAGTTAATTTCCTTGCATTGGAGAAAGTCATATCTTTCCGGTAATATTAAATGAAATTCTTCAATGGTAAGTCTCTTATACTCACTTTCATTCATTTCTTTACTTTTAGATTTAGTTTTTTTTTCTTATTTTCTGTTGATATGTAACTCTCTTTTGTAGCTCTTCACAAGCATTTTCACACCTTCACCAGATCAAATTGCGAGCTCAAAGAAGCAGTAACGATTTTCATTGAATCAGCGAAAATGGGGAAGTTCTAAACCTTAATCTTTTTCTTCAAAAGCATTACTCTGATTAGAAAATGGTTAAAACGCTTTTTCAAAGTTCCGCTTTTAAAAAAGATAAATAAATAACAAATTTCCTCATTCAAATTGAATTATTACTAAATGCTTTTAACTTTGCAAATTCGATTTATCTAGATTTCGACATAAGAAGGAATGTTTTCTTCATTATCTTTTTCCTCTTTTGTTAAGAAATTTGCATAAATAATTTTGTAAAGTTTTCCTTTTAGATTTGGTTTTGAGTGATTTTATCATCATACTTGTGAATGGTTATATCTTGAGAATTCAGTTATCATATCACATTTACTTTTTATTTTAGATAATAATGTTAAATGACATACTCTTGGCCTTTCATCAACATCTCTTGAAAACCATTTTATGATTTTTCAATTTGAAAGTAGGAATTTTTCAAGAAGTGGTTATGAAAATTGAAAATTAGATAAAAATTATTAACTCTGAATTTTTTTCCATTAAGTTGTAAAATCTTTAAAAACCTCAAAAATTATATCCTTTTACTCTAGTTTCAGTAAAAAAAGGTTATCCTTAAAAAGTAAAGACCGTCTTACGACTAAAACATTTTTAACTCGGATTTCTTATCCAAAAATATTAAGGAGTCAATGATCGTCCCTATCCATTAAAAATGAAATTTTTAGAGTGTAATTCTAAAATATATAAAAAAATCTAAAAAGATAAGAGGTCTCATCATGAGCCTGCTTACCATGTTCATAGGGAACCAATTAAACTGACATTACCACACTGAACACCAAATCAAGGTAATGGCTTACAATTTTTAATTGTAAGACAAGGGGTCTCATCACGAGCCAACTTGTTCAGTTTGATTATTATCGGTGAATGGCATTGTCATTATCTGGCCACCAAACCAGGACAATGGCTTTTTAGCATCAAAAAAAGAAAAGAAAAATAAAATTTACCTCTAATTATTGCACTATTAAATGGATGGGATACTGGATTGTTGTTGGTTAAAAGGTAACCTTGTCAGGGCTATGAACGCTTGCTGGCAGCAGTGGCTCTACCTGTGACGAATGAGTACATTATAAGCTAAGTCGTAAAAGGCCCCCTACTTTATTTTCATAACTAATTAATGACTGATACAAGTAAATAGGAATTTTTCATTCACAAAAGGTTTTTAAAAGAAATTGCAATTTAATGAGTTTTATAGCCAGAGTAATTTTATTTATCTAATGTTTCAAAAAGTAGTTTCCCCTTCTTGAATTATTTTTACTTAATTTTTGAAACTTCATTTTCATTCATCAGAGATAACTGGTTCTTCCAGTGAATCACCAATTGTTGTGCTATTCAACAATCCCCATTTTTCTATTTTATAAATTTCCTATGAAATTTATTTTATTAAAATGGGGGCCCTTAATAAATTTTAAAACATAAAAATTTAAAAATATTTTCTTTGTCTTGAATAAAACAATTTTTTTATAGCCCCTTTTCATACCAATAATCACCCATTTTTTAGGCCAAAATCACAATAACCAAATTTTAAATAGCCCCCGAGACCAAAACTATACTTAGGCTTTAAAAACCTTAAGAATTAAAATGGGTTATTTAATTAAAATGAATCGGAGTTTTCAAAATTCTAAAAAGTTAAAAAACTTTATAACTCCGCCATATCCCGCATCACAAATCAACATAATAAAAAATTCCATGGTAATACCCACAACCCCTTCCTGATTGTGACATGTGATTTTAAATCGGACCCGACGGTGGAATTAATATGATTCTAGAAATCCCCGTGTGTGTAGATCGCAATAACCATAGTCTCAAGTCTCAACCTTAACCCGATAACGATTACGATAGCTCGAACCCACGAGGTCATACACTCCATTTAATAAGCCCCGCGTCTGCGCAAATCACAAAAATTCGAAATTCTTGACCCTGCTTTGCACTACCGATTGCGATATGCAATATAAGCCCTAGATTCGATGGGATTATACACTCCAATCCCTAAAACCCCCATGTCCATGGATATCACAAATACCAAAGGGTTATGTCTCCTTCCTAATGTTGATTGCGATTGCGATATGACATCATCAGTGACGTCAGATGCCATGTCACCTGTGACATCATCCTCCATATCATCGGCCACATAATTATCCATGTCAGATGCCACATCATAGTAACGTCACCATGACATCATCACTTACATCATCCAGAGATTGGAAATCACAAATATTTTGGGATTGTTAGTGCCGTCTCGCTTTGTTGATTGTGATTTGTGATCAGCTGGACCCGACGGGATTATACATTCCAGTTAATATATTCCCCGCAACTGCGCAATCACAAATTTCCAAGGGTCATGTCTCCTGCCTTCCCAATTTCAATTGCGATCTGCTATTAGGCTCGGACCTGACGGTAAAATCAATTTCAATTTATAAATCCCCGGTGTCCGCGGCTATCGCAAATAACAAAGGGTCATTGCTTCCTTCCTCCTGTGTTTTAATAGATGTTCGATTACGATTTGAATTGCGATTGTGATTTGTGATTATTTTGAGTTCTACCCCGGTCTAAAAGCGATTGCGATTGGTCTTTGTTAGAATTTAATTAAAACTACTAAGCCTCCCTTTTTCATCAATGTCTGTTTTGCAATTTGTGATAAGACCGTAAAGTCTGCCTCTCTTATCACAAAACTCACTCTACATTCCTCTCCATGATGGTTGTGTTCGGATTTTATTACTCTCTACATTTTTATCCTGATTTCCTGCAAAAATGGATTTGTTTCAAATGAAACTCGCTTATCAATCTCATTTGTTTTTAGCTTATGAGTTTTTGTTTTTGAATTTTCAGGGAACACAACAAAAGAGGACATCGTTGTAGATAAGTGGTTGTTTAGTTTAGAAAAAGAAGGACGAAATGACATAAAAACAAGATAAGAGGACAACGTTGTAGATAAGTGACTATTCAATTTAGAAAAAGAAGGTCGATTTGACAGAACAAAGCAATCAAAGATTTGTATGAAATTTTGTTATTAAGATGCATGATTGAAATGAATTGTTCAACTCCCTTAACGCATGAAGCAAAAGAAGTTGTTTTTAGTAGCAATTAATTAAACACATTGTTGGCATTAAAAGGAGGTCCATAATTTGAAAGAGAAAGCCTTGGAGGCTTGCACTATTGTACCTCTTAGTATTTTTAATAGAATGATAGGTCCCAAATCAAGGGAGAGAAGCTTGTAATACTGTAACTGTGGATTATATCTGTTGGTGGAGAAGCTCTTGTTTATCATGCACTACTGCTGAAAGGAGGAGACATTTTCTACAAGCAGAGATCGATTACAGACTCCAAAGGATTGTGCACTACTGTCGTTCTATGAGAATCTGTAATTTGATTTCATTTATTAATAAAGGATCATTTCAGTTAATGATGTTTAACACTATTGTTTATAGGATTTAACTGAAATAAATTCTTAGTTCAGTATTTCAATTTATATTTTGAATGTATGAGTTAATAATTGGATTCATGCACTATTGTTGAATCTTGAGTGTTAATTCATTTAAAAGTCTGCTCAGACTATTCTACATGCTTAATTTTAGATATAACATGAGAGCTGAAATTTGCATAGGAATAGATAGTTATAATCTTAGATCGACCAGCTATCTTCCGATTTAGGATAATAATTGTTTTCTTGCATGCATGATGTCTTATTTGAACTAATTTAGTAATTCATCATGAATCTTTGTAGTTCTTATGCATATGATAAATAAGGAATTTGATATATTTTCAATAGGCACTTATGTAACTATTTACTAAGTGTTTAATTGTTAGTATTTATGCTAATGAGGAATCAGATCTTGTGAGCTATCTCCTTGATCTAATTCCTCCATCTTAATTCTAATTCTTTAAAGCTTCTTTTCCCATTAAGTTAAGTTGGCTCTTGATTGAGAGAAGGGTTACCCTTTCCTTCAATCAGAATAGGTTAGATTAATTGCATTGTAGACTTAGTCTTGCATGTGTTATCATAGATCTTACATTTTAGAATTAGTTTGCATTTAGATTAATTCTACATTTCTAGAAGTCCTCTTTTGAGGAAAAACTTTAGATTGGTTTGGTTGTTCCACAAAAACAACTTAAGGATCATTCTTCTTTCTTGATCAGCTCGAAGAATTGATCTGATGGCCCTAGCTATTAGCAATTAAAGACATATTTAAAGCTGATAGTGGTTGGGAGAAGGTAACTGGACCTAATTGAACCAATTGGAGCCACTATCCCAAATGGAAAAGGAGTTGATTTAAGGTGCCGACCAGGTTGTTTTCCCCCATGTTGGTGCAATGATTTTCGAGGCATCAACATTTTTGGCACTAGAAGGAGGGCCTTTAATTAGTTATTTATTTAAATTTCGTTATATAATTTTTAAGTAATCATGGCTCCCATATGCATTCCTACACTTGGTCATGCATTCAGTTCACCTAAGCCTACACGAGGCATGCCCAAGAAGCAGATTGAGTCATTGTCACAGTTAAAGTTTGATGGTGTGAGTAATATTTATGCATTAAATCATATTGCTGGTTTTGTTAATAGATGTAAATATTTTAATATAATTGTTGATAATGAGATATGCAAGCTTTTCACTCACACATTCAAAGGACAGATCCGCAAATAGTTCTTTGTGCTTCCCGAGAAGTCGATTCATTCATGGAAACATTTTTTCCAGGTATTTCTCAAAGCACATCAAAATTACAGTTACAATAGTTTGTGTTTAGAATTAGATAATCTTTACATGTATGATAATGAATCTTTAGATGATTTTTATAATAGATTTTGGTCATTTTGTTATAGATTTCATTTAGATGATTTTCCTTCAACTAAATATTTAATTAAGTGTTTCACTTCTCTTGTTTCTTCCCATACTAAAAATAATGAATCAATTAATGAAGAACAAGACACATCTAATTCATTAACTAGTCTTGAATCACTAAACGGTTTTATGGAACCCAAACCTGAAACTGTAATTGAATCACAACGTTCTTCTTTAGAAAATTTCAATTCTCATTTTATTTTTGAAGATGCAATTGAAACAAATTTTAATAATGCATGTGATCAATCAGTAGGTCCAATAAAATCCAATCTACAAGACTTGAAAAATGAACACATCAGTTTATCTTCTTTGAAGGCAACTTTAGAAAATTCAGAACATGTATCTGTAATTGAAAGAATTTCCTTAAACCTAGATTATAATACGAAAAATTCTATAACCGATTCATTTCAGTTGTCATTATATTCTGGAATGAATTATTTTATTTATCCTGATGTCTTTTCAAATCAGAGTATAGTTAATGATGATCACGCTAATCTCTCAGTTGATAATTTTCCTAGTTCTTGTTCTAAAACTTCTACGTCTAGCAATCATTTGGATGATAATTCTTTAATTGCAAAACCCTATTCTTTTGCATTTTCTGATTTTGTTATTTCAGATCAACCATTTAATTTTCATAAGAATAAGGTAATTTATAACGATTATAATGACAATGAGGACAAAGAATCACATCTTGTACAAATTACGCCAATTTTGAAAATCTCTTTATTTCATGAAGATTCACATGCCTTAATTTTGTCTCCTAAACACAAACTTAATTTTGAGAATTTTGATGAGTTAATTTTGCGAGTTTCTAATGTATTTCATTATGATTCTCTTTTAGAAATTCACATTTTTAAATCTTTCGAGGAATGTCTTTTTAGTGGCAATTCATTGACTGAAATCCACAATAAGTTCCAGAATTTCATTGTAAAATTATTTTGTAATTTTTGCTTTCATAACAATTTAAATATTTTCCATCCTTTTATTTTATTTTCTTTTATTTTTGAAATCATGTTAAATATCCCAATATTGAATATCATCGAGATTTATTAAGTGAAAATGATGAATTGGTTTCTCATAATCCTGAATATAAAAAACTATTTCATTTCCAATTTAATTCGACATTCAGAAATTCATTCCAATCCTTTTTTAATCGGTCAAATTTAAATCTTGAGAGTGTTCTTCCTTCACAACATGCTTTTCCATCATCTACTTTGGAAAGTTTTCATTTTCTAACAAATATTCATCCATTCTTTGAGGATCCCATAGATATTTTCTTAGAGAATGTTTTCCAAAAGAGATGGTTTACTAACAGGTTAATTGTAAATAAACTTATTTTTGAACATAATTTTACATTAGATGTAAATAATAAATTTTGTTTCATTTTGATTATTTTCGTTGTCTGGTTACTAATGTTTGACTTGTACATACAGGTAGGTAATAAAACGAGAGAATGGTTACATTGGAAGTATGATTATACATAGTCATGTTTTCTTCATTAAGTAAGAATTAGGAGTAGATTAGTTTAGATTAGATTCAATAAATAATGATTTTGAGTTAGTTGTCTTGCATTGGAGAAATTCATATCTCTCTGGTAATATTAAATGAAATTCTTCAATGGTAAGTCTCTTATACTCACTTTCATTCATTTCTTTATTTTTAGCTTTAGTTTTGTTTTCTTATTTTCTGCTGATATGTAACTCTCTTTTGTAGCTCTTCACAAGCATTTTCACACCTTCACCAGATCAAATTGTGAGCTCAAAAAAGCAGTAACGATTTTCATCGAATCAACTAAATGGGGAAGTTCTAAACCTTAATCTTTTTCTTCAAAAGAATTACTCTAATTAGAAAATGGTTAAAACAATTTTTTCAAATACCTGCTTTTAAAAAAGATAAATAAGTAACAAATTTCCTCATTCAAACTGAATTATCTAAAATAACTTCGCAAATTCGATTTATCTAGATTTTGACATAAGAAGGAATGTTTTCTTCACTATCTTTTTCCTCTTTTGTTAAAAATTTGCATAAATAATTTTGTAAATTTTTCCTTTTAGATTTGGTTTTTAGTGATTTTATCATCATACTTGTGAACGATTATAGAATGAGAATTCAGTTATCATATCACATTTACTTTTTATTTTAGATAATAATGTTAAATGGCATACTCTTGGCATTTCATCAACATCTCTTGAAAACTATTTTATGATTTTTCAATTTGAAAGTAGGAATTTTTCAAGAAGTGGTTATGAAAATTGAAAATTAGATAAAAGTTATTAACTTTGAAATTTTTTCCATTAAGTTGTAAAGTCTTTAAAAAGCTCAAAAAATATATCCTTTTACTTTAGTTTCAGTCAAAAAAGGTTATCCTTAAAAATTAAATACTATCTTACGTCTAAAACGCTTTCAACTTAGATTTGTCATCCAAAACTCTTAAGGAGTCAACGATCCTCCCCATCCATTAAAGAGGAATTTTTTAGAGTGTAATTCTAAAATATAAAAAATTCTAAAAAGATAAGAGGTCTCATTACAAGCATGATTACAATGTTCATAGGGAACCAATTAAACTGACATTACCACACTGAACACCAAATCAGGGTAATAGCTTACGATTTTTAGTTGTAAGACAAGGGGTCTCATCACGAGCCATCTTGTTCAGTTTGATTGTTACCGGTGAATTGCATTGTCATTATCTAGCCACCAAACTAGGACAATGTCTTTTTAGAATAGAAAAAGAAAAGAAAAATAAAATTTACCTCTAATTATTGCACTATTAAATGGATGAGATATTGGATTGTTGTTGTTTAAAAGGTAACCCTATCGGGGCTATGAACGCTTGCTCGAAGTAGTGGCTCTACCTGTGATGAATGAGCACATTATAAGCTAAGTTGTAAAAGCCCCCCTACTTTATTTTCACAACTGATTAATGACTGATACAAGTAAATATGAAATTTTCGTTCACAAAAGTTTTTTAAAAGAAATTGCAATTTAATGAGTTTTATAGTGAGAGTAATTTTATTTATCTAATGTTTCAAAAAGTAGTTTCCCCTTCCTAAATTATTTTTACTTAAATTTTGAAACTTTATTTTCATTTATCAGTGATAATTGGTTCTTCCAGTGAATCGCCAATTGTTGTGCTATTCAACAACCCCCATTTTTCTATTTTATAAATTTCCTATGAAATTTATTTTATTAAAATAGGGACCCTTAATAAATTTTAAAACATAAAAACTAAAAGATATTTTCTTTGTCTTGAATAAAACAATTTTTTATAGCCCCTTTTCATACCAAGAATCACCCCTTTTTAGGCCAAAATCACAAAAACCAAATTTTAAATAGCCCCCGAGACCAAAACTATACTTAGGCTTTAAAAACCTTAAGAATTAAAATGGGTTATTTAATTAAAATGAATCGGAGTTTTCAAAATTCCTGAAAGTTAAAAAACTTTATAACTCCGCCATATCCCACATCGCAAATCAACATAATAAAAAATTCGATGGTAATACTATGGCCTCTTCCCCATTGCAATATGTGATTTTAAACCGTACCCGACGGTGGAATTAATATGATTCTGGAAATCCCCGTTTCCGTAGATCGCAATAACCACAGACTCAAGTCTCAGCCTTAACCCAATAGCAATTGCGATAACCTAGACCTGACGAGGTCATACACTCCATTTAATAAGCCCCCGCGTCTGCGCAAATCGCAAAAGTTCCAAAGTCTTGACCCCGCTCCGCACCACCGATTGCGATATGTGATATAAGCCCCGAACCCGATGGGATTATACACTCCAATCCATAAAAACCCCGCATCCACGGCTATCACAAATACCAAAGGGTTATATCTCCTGCCTAATGCCGATTGCAATTTCTATATGACATCAGATCGACGTTAGATGCCATGTCACCTGTGATGTCATCCTCCACATCATCCTCCATGTCATCTTCCATGTCAGATGCCACGTCATAGTAACGTCACCATGACGTCATCACTCACATCATCTGGCAGATCACAAATCTTTCGGGACTGTTAGTGTCGTGCCGCTCCTTTATTTACAATTTGCGATCAGCCATACTCGACGGAATTATACATTCCAGTTAATACATGCTTCACATCCATGCATTCGCAAAGTTCCAAGGGTCATGTCTCATGTCTTCTCGATTGAGATTGCAATCTGCAATCAGGCCCGAACCCGACGGGAAAATCAATTGCAATTTATAAATCCCCCGTGTCCGCGGCTATCACAAATAACAAAGGGTCATTTCTTATTGCCTCCTATGTTTTAACCGATTTACGATTTGAATTGTGATTACGATCTACGATTATTCTGAGTTCTAACCCTGTTCTAAAAGCGATTGCAATTGGTCTTTCTTACGATTAATTAAAACCGATAAGCCTCCCCTTTTCATCAACGTCTATTTTACGATTTGCGATAAGACCATAAAGTCAGCCTCTCTTATCACATAGCTTACTCCACATTCCTCTCCATGATGGTTGTGTTCGGATTTTATTACGCTCTACACTTTTGTCTTGATTTCTTGCAAAATGTGATTTGTTTCAAATGAAACTCGCTTATTAGTCTCATTTATTTTAGCTTATCAGTTTCTGTTTTTCGGTTTTCAGGGAACACAATAGAAGAGGACAGCGTTGCAAATAAGTGGTTATTCAGCTCATAAAAAGAAGGCCGAAATGATAGAACAACAAGATAAGAGGACAATGTTGTCGATAAGTGACTGTTCAATTCAGAAAAAGAAGGTCGATTTGACAGAACAGAGCAATCAGAGATTTCTATGAGATTATGTTCTTCAGATGCGTGATTGAAAGGAATTTTTCAACTCCCTTAACACTTGAAGTAAAAGAAACTTTTTTTTGTAGCGGCTATTTAAACACATTGTTGGCATTTAAAGGAGGTCCAAAATTCGAAAGAGAAAGCCTTGGACGCTTGCAGTATTGTACCTCTTAGTATTTTTAATAGCGTGATAGGTCCCAAATCAAGGGAGAGAAGCTTGTAATACTGTAACTGTGGATTATATCTGTTGGTGGAGAAGCTCTTGTTTATCATGCACTATTGCTGAAAGGAGGAGACATTTTCTACAAGTAGAGATCGATTACAGACTCCAAAGGATTGTGCACTACTGTTGTTCTGTGAGAATCTGTAATTTGATTTCATTTATTAATAAATGATCATTTAAGTTAATGATGTTTAACACTATTGTTTACAGGATTTAACTGAAATAAATTCTTATTTCAGCCTTTCAATTTATATTTTTAATGTATGAGTTAATAATTGGATTCATGCACTATTGTTGAATCTTGAGTGTTAATTCATTTAAAAGTCTGCTCAGACTATTCTACAGGCTTAATTTTAGATATAATATGAGAGCTGAAATTTGCATAGGAATATATAGTTATAATCTTAGATTGGCAAGCTATCTTTCGATTTAGGATAATAATTTTTTGCTTGAATACATGATGTCTTATTTCAACCTTTCAATTTATATTTTGAATGTCTGAGTTAATAATTGGATCCATGCACTATTGTTGAATCTTGAACGTTAATTCATTTAAAAGTTTTCTCAGGCTATTCTACATGCTTAATTTTAGATATAACATGAGAGTTGAAATTTGCATAGGAATAGATAGTTATAATCTTAGATTGGCAAGCTATCTTTCGATTTAGGATAATAATTTTTTGCTTGCATACATGATGTCTTATTTGAACTAATTCAATAATTCATCATGAATCTTTGTAGTTCTTATGCATATGATAAATAAGGAATTGTATATATTTTCAATAGGCACTTATGTAACTTTTACTAAGTGTTTAATTGTTAGTATTTATGCTAATGAGGAATCAGTTCTTGTGAGCTATCTCCTTGATCTAATTCCTCCATATTAATTCTAATTCCTCCATATTAATTCTAATTCTTTAAAGGTTATTTTCTCATTAAGTTAAGTTGGCTCTCGATTGAGAGAAGGGCTACCCTTTCCTTCAATCGAGATAGTTTAGATTAATTTCATTGTAGACTTAGTCTTGCATGTGTTATCATAGATCTTACATTTTAGAATTAGTTTGCATTTAGATTAACTCTACATTTCTAGAAGTCCTCTTTTGAGGCAAAACTTTATATTGGTTTGGTTGTTACACAAAAACAAATTAAGGATCATTCTTCTTGCCTGATCAGCTAGAAGAATTGATCTGATGGCCATATCTATTAGCAATTAGAGATATATTTAAAGCTGATAGCGGTTTGGAGAAGGTAACTGGACCTAATTGAACCAATTGGAGCCACTATCCCAAATGGAAAAGGAGTTGTTTTAAGGTCCAGACCGGGTGGCTTTCCCCCATGTTGGTGCAACGATTTTCAAGGAATCAACAGGATGGAATGCAGTTGAATTTGTGAACTCTATGTCCAACAACGACTAGAGGCTCAACTAGAATGTGTTCAGGAAACTGCTACCATGATCTGATATAATTGTCTATGGGATCCCAAAATGTACCCACACTCATTCGAGGACGAGTTTGGTAGTGTCTTTTGTTGTGATACTCTTCTTGAAGGTAGCCAATATAGCCATCTTATAAATTCTATCAACTACCACAAATACACAGTCATTACCATGCTTGGTAGAAGGAAGGCCTGGCATATATTCCATGGAGATGGATTCCCAAAGCTAGCTAGGAGTAGGCAGAGGAGTGTATAGGCATTTCTTCTTAATGATTAGCTTGGCGTTGGTGTAGGCAGCACAAGATCTGATATAGTTTCCAACTTCTTGTTGGAGTTTGGGCTAATAAAAATACTTTTGTAGTACTATCATTGTTTTCTCCAAACCAAAGTGTCCTGCGACCCTACTATAGTGTGCCTCCAAAATTAGCTTCGCACACTCACTTGAAGGAACATAAAGGTGTCCCATGTAGCATAAAAATGTGTGTTGGAGGTGGAAGTCTTGTACTTTCTTGCCATCCATCAACATCTCGTATGTGGTGGAAATTTTTACACCATTTTTGTATAGTTACGGCCATATAGAAGTCTTGCGCCCACAAGAGTTGAGAAAAATGGTCAGTGCCACAACTAGGGCCTGACTAAGGCAATCTACAATTTTATTGGTGTTGCCCTTCTTTCATTTAATGTTCAAATGGAATTGTTGCATTTATGTGGACCATTTATGATGGTAATCATTTTGTAACTTCCCTTGTGTCTGTATAAACTGAAGAGGTTGGTGATATGTGTGGATGATCATCTCCTTCCCTGGAATGTAATGTTTCCACTTTAGGCAAGCCTACATGATGGAATACATCTCCTTGTCATAGGTGGGGTATTTCCTAATAGTATCAGTGAGTGTCTCACTATGATAGGCCATCGAATACCCTTGGTGGGTGAAAATTGCATCAATAGAATAGTCGAAGACATCTATCTTGATTTCAAATAGTTTTTGAAGGTCTGGAAATGTGAGTATTGGATCAAAGCAAAGGCAGTGTTTCAACTCAATGAATTCTTTTTATTGTGATTCAAACCAAATATTTTTTTATTTCGCTCTACCCTTGGTAACTTGACTCGAAGGTCAGGTGATATGAGAGAACCCCAAAATGAAACTTCAATAGACATTGGAAAGGTTCAAAAAGCTGCGAAGCTCTTCTAGAGTTGTCAGGGCTAGCCAATCCTGATTGACTTGTATCTTAGCTAGATCTACATGCATGCCTTTCTCATCAATTATGTAGCCTAGATATTATACATGGTTCATGCCAAAGGAGTATTTCTCCAAGTTGGCACATATCTTATGCAGCCGCAAGGTTTGAAGGACCTACCAAATATGTTGCAAGTTCTCTTCCCAAATATATTAGGATATTTCGACACATAGGAAATAGTTAAGTATAACTTGGTCTAGTGTAGAGTTAGGTAAAGTGTGTTTCTTTACTATTTACTTTTGTAACTTACAATCCGACGGTCACGATATGTAGTGATCTGATGGTTCATTCTCTCCTCGGTATTACCAACACTTGATCCATGGCTTAACACTCGATTGGTCCATTATCTCTATTTAAAGAGCATGGAGGGTCATTTGTAGGGTAACCGTTCATGAAAGAAGCTTATGTAAATTTTCATTCTTTTATTAATAAATTGCCTGAAGTGGTCGTGTTGGCTCAGGTCGTGGACTGTTTCCCTCTTTGAGGGTTTTAACCACGTCAACGATACTGGTGTATTGATCTGTGATCTGTTTGTAAGCGGTGTCCTTTGGTGTTCTGTCTGAGGAACTTACCCTATAAATTCCTACATGGTATCAGAGCTATTTGAGGGCCGCATCCGTTGGTGATCCAAATCTGAAGCTGGTAGAACTGCATCCGACTGCCGTTTCCTAGATATACTATTTCTGACTGCTTTTGGGCCGAGAAGACTACTCTATTGTGTTAGGAGCATCTGTTCCAGTGAGGAACCCCTTTCATTTCACGCGAAAAGGTTTCTGGTATCCCTAGCTACATCATTTTTAAGATCTGGAGGTATACAATGTTTATTTGCAGTTTCTAGTTATTTTCTCTCTGTTTATTTCGGTTTATTTAGCTCTTTGTTTTCTAATTACCGGATCTATACCTTTGATTTTTGTGTATGCTCTTTGCCCCGCGACTCTGTACGATCTGGGAAAATCAGAAACAGAGAGGAAGGATTTTTCTCATGTGTATGCTCTTTTCGCCGTGCCTTAGTGTGATCTTAGAAAATCAGAAACATTGAAGAAAATATATAGTTTCCGGCTAAAGCTAACTTCAAGCTGTAAGGTTTTTTTTTTCTTGTATGTCTGTGTTGGGTTTTGTGCTTTTTGTTTTGTAGGGAAAACAGAGCTTTCTCAAGTAAGCACGCAGCCCAAACCTTTAGTGAATATAAAAAAAAAAACAAAAACCCCCTTCCTCTTTTCCAAAAATTACTAACCTTTTAATCTAGCTCACTTGGTCTGTTATCGGGAAAACTAGTGTCCATTCAGAGCTGCTAGTCCCACTAAGACGGGTAGCTATCTTAGAAACAAATAGATTAAAGTTACTTGTGTTTTCCTTTATGAGAGATAGATGAGAGAGAAGCAGAAAGCACCAACCTCAGTCTTTCGCTAGTCTCCTTGCTTGTTTCCTCTCTCCTTTGATAGAGCTTTCGCCACACCTTTCTCACTTGTCCCGCTTCAAAGAACACTTGTAGAGCCAAGGCAGAAAAATACCATCAAAGAATAGAGATCTATAACCATAAATAATGTAGGATCAGAGGTACATTAACCATATAAATTCATACATAAACGAGATTCAGAGATATACAAGCATATGGAGGAAAACTCAAATAGCTTTATTGATAGAAGTAGTAGAAGAGAGGATTACAACCAGGTTGTCTGATCCATCATCATCCTCCCAGCATGAAAGCACTCTTCACCTCATACAAAGCAAGATCACCCAACAATGTCTTCAAAGAGAAACCAACAACACTTCCTTGCAAATTACAAAATTCCAGCCTCTGGATCTCTTGGATGAGGGATCCATATATAGATGTTTTCAGGAGAGTGAGTCAGCTTCTGGGATTTTGATTAGTGTCATTTCACTGATAGTTCTTGGTTCCACTTGGAGATTTTAGATCTCTTACTCATCCCTGGGTGAACTCAGAGAGGCAAGTGTCATATGAGCAGTTTCTAGAAGATTCTCTAGGTTTCCACCTAGCACACTGCTTTTGCCATTTGTCTACTTTCACTCATCGCACCCTACAGAAGGGATTTTCAGTATGCATCGGACCCCTCGTGTGTAATAGGTGAGATGCTTCGCACCCTATGCATGGAGTAGTCTGTATGGTCCTATTTTGACCAGTTCTGAGTAGTTTTTCATGGAGAACTTCTGGGAGATGATGTAATCAGCCGACCTTGTTCCTTTAGGGTATGAAACAACACTTTTAAGGGTTTAGAAGCCCTTGGTTTATGGACATATATGATTGGGGTTGCAGTGCCCAAATATGTCTATAACAGTTGCCCGCTAAAGCATGAGGTCGTAAATCCTTTTGATGTCGGGTGAAATGCTTTATAATGAGGATCCGAGGTTTTTCAAACTGGAAGGTGACCTGTAATAAGATACAACACAATACATTATCTTCATAATATTTTCATGATCTAGCTGAGGCGGGCATTCCCATGCTCAGCTTTATAAATTCATACTCATGTACAGACAGACAATCGTCTGTATGGCAGATTGATGATTCTGGTAGAGCCGTCATCCTTTAGTTTGGATGATTATCTGTGCAGCTATGATGTACATTTGATGTCTTTATTTTCCTGAATATATCGCAGCCTGGATGGATGAAACTAGATTCGGGGTCTTCAAACTCGTTCAATCTTCGCCCAAAGTACAAGTCGATCCATGTGAAAAGATGTTCTGATGTTGAACATGGAAAGACATCGCCTGATTCCCAGCCAATGATGTGAGCTGTTAACAGGTGCGAGAGGAATCACTGATAATGATGATGACCCTCAAGGTACTGCAGTACAATTCACATGGTGTGAATACATGAGCTGATGTCGAACACCACGTAAAATCTTTTGGTCAAAGGCCATTGATGTAAACCTGTTGCCGGAAGTGAGAAACTTGCCATTGAGGCATGCAAGCTTCAAAGTACTGAAAGGGTTGTCCCTAAGTCAACTTCTTGGATAATGAGCTGATGTCGAAAAGAAGCGACCCGTCGTAGGAGGGCCTTAATGAATCCCACATCTATGACACGGAACGAAGCTAATGATTTTGTGGAGGTGAAAACGATCTGATGATACAAGGTTCAGGGTGGCGGTCATGAAAAATGGAGAGTGAAGGTATTGCAACGGATGGGACGTTAGCTAGGTTGGTGAATTCTCTGAGTGACTTCTCTTGAACATACCGGTGACACTGAAATGGATTGGTAGTGTCAACCCCAAGGTGGATGGTACGGTGGACCAATGGTGATGTGACCGGTGAATAGAATAACCCAACCCGACTCAATCATGGTGACGAAGTGAAAGTGTCATGTTCAAGAGCAACCTGCTACCAATGAAGCTATTCAAGTTTTCTTCCCTTTTTCCCCAGTCATTGCTGACCAGTACCTTTTTATTTTTGTCAAGCTTGAGGAGGATAACATATGCTTGTTCTATAATTTTCCTTTCGAGCAAACCCGTCGCTATGTTTTAACGAGCCTAGCGACAGTGAAACTCGTTGTTGTCTACACGGAAAAGTTTGTCGCTATTGTTTTAACGCGTTTAACGACAAAGATAACTCGGTCCTTTTCAATTTTAGAGAGTCTAAAAGGGACGGAAAGGCAACTCCAATGGTCCTTTTTCGTAATGTAATCCCTTAAGTCCGAAAAAGTGTAAAATAATATGAAAGGGATGACTTTTCCATAGTTTTAACGAGCCGATAATGATGATGACCCTCAAGGTACTGCAGTACAATTCACGTGGTGTGAATACATGAGCTGATGTCGAACACCACGTAAAATCTTTTGGTCAAAGGCCATTGATGTAAACCTGTTGCCGGAAGTGAGAAACTTGCCATTGAGGCATGCAAGCTTCAAAGTACTGAAAGGGTTGTCCCTAAGTCAACTTCTTGGATAATGAGCTGATGTCGAAAAGAAGCGACCCGTCGTAGGAGGGCCTTAATGAATCCCACATCTACGACACGGAACGGAGCTAATGATTTTTTGGAGGTGAAAACGATCTGATGATACAAGGTTCAGGGTGGCGGTCATGAAAAATGGAGAGTGAAGGTATTGCAACGGATGGGACGTTAGCTAGGTTGGTGAATTCTTTGAGTGACTTCTCTTGAACATACCGGTGACACTGAAATGGATTGGTAGTGTTAACCCCAAGGCGGATGGTATGGTGGACCAATGGTGATGTGACCGGTGAACAGAATAACCCAACCTGACTCAATCATGGTGACGAAGTGAAAGTGTCATGTTCAAGAGCAACCTGCTACCAATGAAGCTATTCAAGTTTTCTTCCCTTTTTCCCCAGTCATTGCTGACCAGTACCTTTTTATTTTTGTCAAGCTTGAGGAGGATAACATATGCTCATTCTATAATTTGCCCTTCGAGCAAACCTGTCGCTATGTTTTAACGAGCCTAGCAACATTGAAACTCGTTGTTGTCTACACGGAAAAGTTTGTCGCTATTGTTTTAACGCGTTTAACGACAAAGATAACTCGGTCCTTTTCAATTTTAGAGAGTCTAAAAGGGACGGAAAGGCAACTCCAATGGTCCTTTTTCGTAATGTAATCCCTTGAGTCCGAAAAAGTGTAAAATAATATGAAAGGGATGACTTTTCCATAGTTTTAACGAGTCGAACAAGACAAGCGCTCAATCTTTTTGTGTAATAATCCCTCAGGTCCAAAAAGATTAAAATCTAGAGGAGGGATAGCACTTCCGGTCACTTTAACGAGCTAGAGAGGCCAATTGCTCCGCAATCTTTTCTTATTTTACGAGTCAGACGAAAAGAGCTTAAAGGTGACTCTTTTTTTTTAGGAACGAGTGATGTTTTTGGATAGCAACTGGTTCCAGGAAAGGCTTGGAACTTTTCAATCACGGCAGTGGAAAGAGGGTGGCTAATAAAATCACTCGTCGCAGTTGTTCCTCAAAAGGGTAAACAATCAAATGGAGGCGTATGATCGGCTAAAAAAGAGTGGGGTTGATGGTAAGAACACGACCAAGGTTCAAAAGCTGATAGTCATGCGATCAAAATGGTTATTTACTAGAGGTAGGTTTCATTTTTTAATGAGCTTGAACTTTATGGAAACATTTGCTCATTGCTAGGTTTATTTTTGGATGAGCTTGAACTTCACGTAAAACTGCTCATGGCGAGGTTTACTTTTTAACGAGCTTGAACTTTGCGTAAAACTGCTCGTGCTAGTCGTATAATAAGGATGTCTCATTGATAGGTTCATTTTTTAGGGAGCTTGCCCCATTCGAAACTTTGCTCCTGGAGCCTTTCGTTATGCAAGCTAGGAATGACCAACCTACGAGTTTAAAGGGTTAAGAGCCTACAAACTAAGAAAATAAATGGTCGCTTTTCACTTGCACGCAAAAAGGTTTGCATGCCCCCAGGTATAAAGAAATAGAGTTTCCAGGTTACCATTCGGAAGTTTCTTACATTAGCAAGATTGTTTCATCCACATGTGCAGACAAAACACTTCCTTGGATCTGTCCATCGAAATGGACGAAGGTGATTCTAGCTACAATCACCTAACCTTTGACGGAGGAATCCTTTTCCAGACTGATCCATTATCCTAAATAGACAGGATTGTCAGACTAGTCATATTCCTACGCGGAAACCTATCTTATATCTGGGGTTTTTCTGCCGAAGCAGACCAGGGCACATGCCTCCTGGGTTTTAGTCACAATCACCGAATCACTCGCGATCATCAGGTGGACGAACTGGAGATTTATGAGACATTCCTTGTGCAAAAAGACCAGTTAGGGATGGCATTTGACTAATAGCTATGTTTGATCCAGGGAACGAAAGCTAGTCTACGAGCTGGACCACTCTGCCTTCATGTGGAAAACACATCACTAGAAAGAGTGAAGAAATGATAGCTCCCATGCTATAGATGTAGTCACGCCCAAGTAGTAGATTGTAATCTAGAGGTCCTTGAACTACCATCACGTTTAGATGAATGGTTTTCCTTCTCAAAGTTATAGGAAAATTTGGAAGGATCCCTAACGGTCGACTAGTTCCTTTGTTGAAGCCTGTCAAATTTCGAATCTCAGGCAGAAGCGATGGAGAACCAAGTGCTTTCCAAGAAGTTGAGGAAAGGATACTCATAGAAGCCCCTTCATCTATAATAGTACCGACCATGATCATTATGTAAGCTTGTACTATGATTTGGAATGGTACATTAGATGGTAGGTGGGGTCTGCCTAGTAGATTCCAATCGAAGGAAATGACTAGATTGCTTGGAGGTGAGACCGAATAAACGGCTGGATACATCTCTGACGAACTTCCTTCCTGCGGTAAAGGAATGGGTATTTTCCCCATGTTCATCGGAGTGTGTGTTTACAAAAAGAATTTGAACGGTGTCATTCTCATTCTCTTTAGTGATAGTATCATCTGAAGGTGGGTCCTCTGAAGACAAGATCGGGTCGACTGCCGTCTCGACCTGTTGACTTTGGTCTGGTGTGGACTCAGAGTGTCTATCTTCAATGATAGGTGCTTCAACCAACAATAATGGAGTGTCAGTCGGACTTTCAACTAGCGATGGACACGGCAAGAGTTTCTTGTATCCAGGAGGAAGTCGCTACGGTGATGCAGGATGGTTATCCAAGACTCTTTTAGCTTCGTCTAAGAAGGGGCAACGGTGGAGGGCATGATCACCTTCACACAATCTACAAGGAAATTTGGATCTTCCTTTTTGTCCATTGACTTCATTTTCACTAGTTGACGGTGTGCTTACGACATGATCGTCAGAGGTTGAAGACACCGGATTGTGCAAGCGGGGAGACTAGTCCCTCAAGATCCATGGGATGCAGGGACAATCTCAATGATAGTGATCTCCCTTGCAAATGACACATGGAGATTTAGGTTTGGAAGGTGCAGTGTGTGGATTTTTGCCAGATTATGTATGGTTGCCCCCTTTTGCTGTTGGGTTCTTCTTCTTCTTCTCCTTCCCTTTCTTCTTCTTCTCAGTTACTTGGTTTTTAGCGTTTCTAGTTTCACCAAGCGAAGAGGAAGACGGAGAGGGAGAAACAAACGAAGTAGAAGGTTGGGGAGCAACTTCATCTAGTTGTTTATTGGATTGCTGAGGAATTGCGGTATTTTAAATGACAGAGGTCAAGAAAAGCCATACTGGCAGGCCAATTGTGAGTCCCAGTAGGGACAATGTGGCCATTTGTGGAGCACCAATATCCCCCCAAGAGGAGAAGGGACTAGGATTTCCCTCAAGGGGAAATCCTTGATTGGTAGACTCCATTTCTTAACCTAAAGACCAACGAGGGAATAATGATGTTATTCCAATTAAAATAAATTTTATGACGCTTTGACACAACTTGCTTTTTCAATTTTTAAGAGTTGAGAAAAGCTAAAGATGACTCTAGTCGCCTTCGATTTTTAATGAGATTGAAGTGACAAGTGTTCAAATGGACCTTTTCTTTTAAGGATTCTGAAAAGGAATGAAAGTGACTACTCTGGAAATCTAGATAGAGGGATTACCAAACCAATCGCAAAACTATAGAATACTTTTTACGGTACGACAATCAATCTTCCCGAATGTTGTGTTTAGTGCATTGCGATCGATAAGGCGGCAGACACGACTTCCTAAGGATAAAGGATGTAGCCTATTGTGGTCTCCGAATATATACTCGACGGTATGTGGGCGCACAAGTCCGTACTGGCACTTGTCATCTCAAAGAGGAGGAATCACCCAACCTACTATGAAAGCGATAGTTACCAGGCTTTACGACGCCGGAATATGTCTCTAGACTAGACTTCTAAATGTTGTGCGTTAGGTTCCAAAGCGTTTTTATGTTCATTGAAGTTTATTTTACAGTTGATCTTTCTTAAGAAGTTTTCCTTTAAGGTTCACTGCATGATGTAGATATACAATTCCTAAATATGCAATCTAAGATGATAAACTGTCGTTTACTTTCTTTTTGCAATGAAAATCCTTGCTACTAAGGAAAGAGAAATGAAATTATTTCAACATAGAGCAGAGAGCACAAACTAGATGCACTTTTCCTAAATCAACTTCAGCGTGTAGTCTTAATGCAAATTCACATGAATGTATTTGTTTTACGCTTTCTTAATGTATGAATGACAAAAGGAATGCTAAGCTAGCTACTAAGGAAAGAGATGAAATTCTTTCAACATAGAGCAGAGAGCACAAACTAGATGCACTTTTCCTAAATCAACTTCAGCATGCAGTTCTAATGCAAATTCACTTGCATGTATTTGTTTTCCGCTTTCTTAATGTATGAATGACAAAAAGAATGCTAAGTACAGATCTGAACTATTCTTCTTTCAAAGCAACAGTACTAACAATTTTCTTTTCAAAAAAGAAAGTAAAGCCAAGACGACACTTTGCGATTTCGAATTCAAAATTGCTTTCGACACTTGAAATGCTAATGATTCAAATCAAGTACAATGGCAAAAGTGTAATCGACATTCTAAAAGAGAAATGCTTTGTAATACTCTTTTTCTTTACTGAAAACGACACTTGCGACACTTTCAAATCAAAAGACGACAGTTCAATTAAGCTACTATTTGCAAAGGAGAACTGTAAATGATGAAAAATACATAAAAAACATTCACAATTCTTTATCGATGGAGGCTGAATAATGCCGATCATAGACAGTAAAACTACTGAATAAAGCTGAAGACAATGAAGAAAAAACCAAAATTTGGAGGCAGAAACAGTCTCATCTGATCATCGCACCTGTAACATAGGGAAATAGGGATGCATCTCACCTACAGCACACGGGAGGTGCGATGCATCCAGACTGCCAAGAAGAGACAGTGCGATGGTCCAGGGACGAGACTGAGCTTGGTTTTTGCTCACAGTTTGCAGCTAAGTTCAGGGATTTAGGCTGAGCTAATGATTGTCAGTAAACACAAAGTATAGGGGCTGATCTAATGAGGTTATTTGAGCTACCACCAGGGCACTTAGGATGTTTACAAGATAGATGTTCAGTTCATAAACCAACCATGAGATTGACTGAAACAACATTGATCTACTTTGAAGTTGCATAGCAAAAGCAGTTCGAAGGCTAGCTGGTTTGACTTCAGGCTCCGTCTGTGGTTTATAAAGCAAACAACAGTAACAAAACAAA
This sequence comes from Pinus tabuliformis, assembly GCA_031772625.1. NCBI lineage: Eukaryota > Viridiplantae > Streptophyta > Pinopsida > Pinales > Pinaceae > Pinus > Pinus tabuliformis. The sequence continues at coordinate 542,450,668 of CM062816.1, read as the reverse complement.
CACACTATTCGATCCCCAGTGGAGTCGCCATTTTGTTATCAGGAAAACTAGTGTCCATTCAAAGCTGCTAGTCCCACTAAGACGGGTAGCTATCTTAGAAACAAACAGATTAAAGTTACTAGTGTTTTCCTTTATGAGAGATAGATGAGAAAGAAGTAGAGAGCACCAACCTCAGTCTTTCGCTAGTCTCCTTGCTTGTTTCATCTCTACTTTGATAGAGCTTTCGCCACTCCTTTCTCACTTTTCCCGCTTCAAAGAACACCTGTAGAGCCAAGGTAGCAAAATACCATCAAAGCATAGAGATCTATAAACATAAATAATGTAGGATCAGAGGTACATTAACCATATAAATGCATACATAAACAAGATTTAGAGATATACAAGCATATGGAGGAAAACTCAAATAGCTTTATTGATAGAAGTAGTAGAAGAGAGGATTACAACCAGGCTGTTTGATCCAGCATCATCCTCCCAGCATGAAAGCCCTCTTCACCTCATACAAAGCAAGATCACCCAACAATGCCTTCAAAGAGAAACCAATAGCACTTCCTTGCAAATTACAAAATTCCAGCCTCTGGATCTCTTGGATGAGGGATCCATATATAGATGTTTTTAGGAGAGTGAGTCAGCTTCTAGGATTTTGATTAGTGTCATTTCACTGATAGTTCTTGGTTCCACTTGGAGATTTTAGATTTGTTACTCATCCCTAGGTGAAATCAGAGAGGCAAGTGTCATATGAGCAGTTTCTAGAAGATTCTCTAGGTTTCCACCTAGCACACTGCTTCTGCCATTTGTCTGCTCTCACTCATCGCACCCTACAGAATGGCTTTTTAGTATTCATCGCACCCCCTGTGTGTAATAGGTGAGATGCATCGCACCCTATGCATGGAGCAGTCTATATGGTCCTATTTTGACCAGTTCTGAGTAGTTTTTCATGGAGAACTTCTGGGAGATGATGTAATCAGCCGACCTTGTTCCTTTAGGGTATGAAACAACACTTTTAAGGGTTTAGAAGCCCTTGGTTTATGGACATATGTGATTGGGGTTGCAGTGCCCAAATATGTCTATAACATGGTCCAAAGGTACTTTATGAGAGTAGAGGTCTTGAGTTCAAATCCTTCTTGGTCCAAAGCTACTTTATTAGATTAAGTTTGGAAAGGGGGTGGATTTTTTTTATAACATTATCATTCATTTCCACACATTCCCGCACTTCGTCAGTATCTTCAACAACTTTTCTTCAAAAAGCCATAACTTCTTCATCCGGAAGCCGTTTTTAGAGCCATTTTTTTTAATCAGCCTAATTTTTCGAGATATTTCCATTGGAACACTTAGTTTCAACATCTATAGCTTCAGTTTCTGTTAAAATGGAAAGTCCATGCCAAGTTATTCTTGACAGCACCAACTACTTCCAATGGTGGTCCTACATTGTGGATTTACTTAGAAGTAAAGGTCTTTACAGAATAGCCTCAGGCCAAGAAACCAAACCGAATGATGAAGATAAGGTAGCTAAATGGGAAAATAGGCAAGATCAAGCACATGGGTTGATAGGGATGTCTATTTCTCCAGATCTTATATTCCATATTGCAGAACTTGATACTCCTGATGAAGAAATGAAACAGATCACTAAAATTTTTGGAATTAAAAATGAACTTAGAGCTCATCAACTCAAAAATGAGTTGCTTACATTGGACCCCAATAATTTTTCTTCCATTGAAGATTTTTTTCCAAGTTCAAGACCCTTAGACTTCTCTTGCAAGGTGTTAAGGTTAAGAAAGAAGATAGTAACCTTATCTATTCCATTCTTACTAAGTTGGGACCAGCCTACTCTGTGTTTGTTTCCACCTTCCATTCTACAAGAGAAGCCTTCATTTCTCAAGGACAAGCCTAACAATCCCCTTCCTTTGATTCCTTTTGTGATCCTTTAATAAGAGAAAAAGAAAAACTCTTACATCTTGGTCTTCTTAATCTTGGAAACTCTTCTAAGAAAGCCTTAGCCACTCAAAACCAACCAAATTCAAAGAATCCTAAGAAGTCGTATCCTAAAAGGAATGGTCCTAAACCAAACAAGGGTCCTAAGCAATTCCAGTCTCAAAATGAAAAATCATTTCAACAAAATGATAAGGCAAATAAAAACAAAGGGAAGAAGACTGATAGGAATTTCCACTTTTGTAATTGAGATGACCAATTAGAATCCAAATGCTTTAAGAAGATGGAAGCCTTGGAAGCAACAATGAAGAAGCATAACATCCATTTGGAGCACTCTTTTAACTTCAACTTCATCTTCAGGAATAACACTTTCGGCATGTGGTTGTCAAGCATCTTGGTCTGGCTATGCACTAAATGTATCTTCTTCTTCTCATTCTCATCAGTGGCTCATTGATTTTGGACCTTCTTATCACATGGCCAAAAACAAAGCCATATTTTATTCTTTAAATGATTGTAACACCAAAAATATATATGTTGGTGATGATAGATCTCTTAGTGTTGTAGGGACTGGAACTGTTCATATAGACAATGGTCAATTTAATGATGTATTATGTGTTCCAACCTTATCCCGAAACCTTCTATCTATATATCAGATAACTCATTTAGGTGAAGGTAAAATCGTTGAATTTTCACCTCACGATGTTGTAATTAAGGACCTAAGAGATCCTAGACAGATTTTAGCTACTGGCATTGTTGATGATTCTACAAGGTTGTATAAGTTTAACAACTTTGGGTCATCAAATCTTCCCTCGGTATTTTTTGCTCATAATGATGAAGTGAGAAAACTTTGGCATGAGCGATTTGGTCACTTAAACTATCGATCCCTTCAGAATCTATGTAAAGAAAATATGGTGACAGGTCTTCCAATGGTATCTTGCAGAGATGATGTTTGTTCCGCATGTGTACTTGGAAAACATCTTCGGGATAGTTTTGAAAAATGTGCCTCTTGGCATGCCTCAGCCCCTTTACAGCTTGTGCATAGTGATTTATGTGGTCCACTTCCAGTTGTTTCATTCTCTGGCTACAAGTATTTCTTAACTTTCATTAATGATTTCTCCAGACGCACTTGGGTATACTTCCTAAGACTCAAGAGTGAAGTATTTAACATGTTCTTGGCCTTTAAGGCCTTTGTTGAAAAACAATCTGGACATCAAATTCTTAAGCTAAGATCTGATAATGGCAGAGAATATGTTAACAACAAATTCATCAATTTTTGCAATGAGAATGGAATTCAAATGCAACATACTGTTCCATATACTCCACAACAAAATGGTGTAGCTGAAAGGAAGAATCACACCTTAAAGGAAATGGCTAATTGTATGCTTCAATCTAAAGGACTTAGTCTTAATTTTTGGGCAGAAGCAATTAACTATGAAAATTACATAATAAATCACACTCCTACTAAGGTTTTAAATAATATCACTCTAGAAGAAGCATGGAGCTCAGTTAAACCAGATGTAAGTCACTTTCGTGTTTTTGGAAGTGTAGCATGGGCCCATATTCCAGATGAGAAACATAAAGCTTTAGTACCTAAGAGTGAAAAATGTACTTTTGTTGGATATTCTGAAGATGTCAAAGGATATATACTTATTCCACTTAAGTCCAAAATGTTATCATTAGAAGAGATGTAAAGTTTGCTGAAAATATATCGGCCTACAAGCCTAGTTCGGCGGATGTGCCACCTCTCTCTATCTTTTCTACTTTTGAAAATATTTCTTCTTCAGATGATGAAAACGAGGATGACAATCCTCCCCCACCTTCTCAGGATCCTCCTTTAGCTCCTCAGCTTCCAAAATGGGTCTGTGCTACTCGGGATGCAGCAGGTGATCTTGCCGGTGATCCTACAGATCAATAACGTACACGTTCTCAGTTCGATAGAGCCTCTTCTTTACTGGCTTAAGCTTCAGCGAATTATGATCCTGACACCTTTGTAGAAGCTTTAGGCCATCCAGATTGGGACGTAGCTATGAATGAAGAATATCGTTCATTATTGGCCAATGATACATGGGATCTTGTTCCTCGACCAAAGGGACGAAAACTTGTTAGATGCAAATGGGTTTACAGAACCAAGTATGGACCATATGGGAAAGTTGATAAACATAAAGCTCGCCTTGTTGCTAAGGGTTTTTCACAAGTTGAAGGCATTGACTATACTAAAACCTTCTCCCCTGTTGCCAAAATGAACTCTATCCACCTTGTTCTTTCCCTTGCTGTCTCTTTCAAATGGGAAGTCCATCAGATGGATGTTAAATCTGCCTTCTTGCATGGGGACTTGCATGAAGAAATTTATATGGAACAACCTACTGGATTTATACAAGCAAACTCCAGCCTTGTATGTCGGCTTAAGAAATCCCTTTATGTTCTCAAGCAATCCCCTCGAGCTTGGTATGCCAAAATGGATAGCTTTCTTTATGTTGATGATCTTATCCTTACTGGTAGTGATCCCAACCTTATAAACCATGTGAAGTCCAGCCTTAAAAAGAAGTTTGAAATGACAGACTTAGGACACTTGCATTATTTTCTTGGTCTTCAAGTCTTGCAATCCAAGGAAGGTATTTCCCTTTCCCAGTCCAAGTATGCCTGTGATCTTCTACGCCATTTTCACATGGAAAACTGTAAGCCAGCCCCTTCTTCCTTTCAGTCTGGAGCCAAACTTTCAGTCACTTGTACTTCACCTGAAGTTGATGCTACCTTATACCGTCGACTTGTAGGAAAACTTTTGTATCTGACCCATACTCGTCCTGACCTTTCCTTTACTGTCGGCCTTATTGCTCGGTTTATACAAAACCCACATGAAAGTAATTGGAAAGCAACTAAAAGAATACTTCGTTATGTTCGAGGTACAGTCCAGTTTTGGATTCATTACAGTGCAGAAGCATCTCCTCTATTGGTTGGTTTCACTAATTGTGATTGGGCTGGTGACCCTAATGATCGGAAGTCTACTGCAGGTTATGTGTTCACTCTTGGTTCAGAACCTATTACATGGGCTTGCAAGAAACAAAGTGCTATTTCTCTTTATTCAACAGAAGCAGAGTATCGTGGTGTCGTAGAAGCTAGTAAGGAAACCCTGTGGCTTCGTCAGATCCTGTCAGAGTTTGGCTTTCAGCAGTAGCATCCGACTACACTTTGGTGTGATAATCAAAGTTCCATTCAACTATGAAAAGATCTAGTCCAACATCAGCACAACAAACACATTGAAATGCACATGCACTTCATCAGAAAGCTCATTCACGACCATGTTCTTGAAGTGCAATATTTTTCAACAGATGATCAAGTTGCAGACATCTTTACAAAGGCTCTCACAGAGGCGAAGTTTACTAAACTTCCATTTATGGTTGGATTTCAGGAAGTTGTCACTAAGGGGGGATAGGCTCTAGTGCCTCCTTCCTTCTCCTATTGTGTCATATTTGTACATCCTTCAATCCTATCCCAAGTTGTTCTTAAGGGGGGATGTTAGGATATTCCGACACATAGGAAATAGTTAAGTATAACTTGGTCTAGTGTAGAGTTAGGCAAAGTGTGTTTCTTTACTATGTACTTTTGTAACTTACAATCTGACGGTCACGATATGTAGTGATCCGACGGTTCATTCTCTCCTCGGTATTATAGGCTCTAGTGCCTCCTTCCTTCTCCTATTGTGTCATATTTGCACATCCTTCAATCCTATCCCAAGTTGTTCTTAAGGGGGGAGGTTAGGATATTCCGATGCATAGGAAATAGTTAAGTATAACTTGGTCTAGTGTAGAGTTAGGTAAAGTGTGTTTCTTTAATATGTACTTTTGTAACTTACAATTCGACGGTCATGATATGTAGTGATCCGACGGTTCATTCTCTCCTCGGTATTACCAACACTTGATCCGTAGCTTAACACTCGATTGGTCCATGATCTCTATTTAAAGAGCATGGAGGGTCATTTGTAGGGTAACCGTTCATGAGAGAAGCTTATGTAAATTTTCATTCTTTTATTAATAAATTGCCTGAAGTGGCCGCGTTGGCTCAAGCCATGGACTGTTTCCCTCTCCGAGGGTTTTAACCACGTCAACAATACTGGTGTATTGATCTGTGATCTGTTTGTGAGCGGTGTCCTTTGGTGTTATGTCTGAGGAACTTACCTTGTAAATTCCTACAAAATCTTGTTCAAGATGAGGATGTCATCCAGATATACAACCATAGACAAGTTGGTGAAAGGCCGAAATATGTCATCCATTAAACTCATGAAAGTTGCAGGGGAATTTTTCAACCCAAAGGACATGACCAACCACCCAAAGAGGCCCTACTTGGATTTGAAGGTGGTATTCCATACATTTGTGGGTTCTATTGAAACTTGGTGATAGACATACTTCAAATTAATTTTGCTAAATTATTTGCCCCCCTTGATCTGGTCAAGAAGGTCATCAATCTGTGGGATTGGGTATTTGTTCCTGACAGTAATTTTATTCAATGCCCAATAATCAATGCAGAGTTTCTAGGTTCCATCTTTCTTATGTACGCGTACAATTGGTTACCCACAAGGTGAGGAACTTAGTCTGATGTGTCATTTTTGTAACAACTCCTAGATTTGTTGTTTGATTTCCTTATTTTCCATAAGAGAGTGACGATATATTGCCCCATTGGGTAAAGGTTCTCTGGGAGTTAGATCGATTGAATGATTGACTTGACAGTGCAAGGGTACCCTTATGGGTGACGAGAAGATGTTTGTGTACTCTTCCACAACCTTATCAACTTGATTCTACTGCATGGAGGAACCCTTTCTTGGGCCATGGATGTGGCCAAAATCTTCCCCTTACTTTGAGAGAGATTCATAAAAAAAACAAATTTCCTAGTCTGGGAGATTATATTATTTCATTGCTTATCAAAGATCAAAGAAATGGCAATAGGTGGGGCTACCTCTAGTATCCTGTATAGTTTTATGCCCAAAGTAATAATAATGGTACGAGGTCTGAACTGATACATAACATGACACTTTGTGAAAAGTATGGTTTTAATGGATTGCAGATTTCTGTGGTTCGGTTTTTTAGAATCTGAACTCGGATAATCCACAGTTTTCATTTTTCTTTGTCAATGTTTCGAGTCTAGACCAAAACATCACAAAAAATTTAAGGGGAGAAACATCACATAGTGCCTTGTCTGTGAAGGCCTTGATGTTGTAGGGAAGGTGACACTATTGGCTGACGCTAAGTTCTCGCCCTTGGTGGAGCCACCCGATGGTTTATGACTATGGGTGTGGTGTGGTTGATAGGCCCAACTTCTTAATGACCTCTGCTGAGATGAGGTTCTTTTGACTCCCACTATCAACAATGAACTGTAGTGGATAACCCTTCACCCACATTTGTGAGTGGAAGAGACACTACCCTTCCTCTCAATATTTGGGCTCAATATTCTCAACCTTGGTGGTGGAAATGGTGGCACTAGGTTTTGCATCAATAATATATTTACCAATGTCGATTTATGGCTTAGAGTTTGAGCATGTATGCTACTCTTAATATTTTTAGCTCGGCCACTGAAGATTGCTTAGTGCAACACTCATTTGTGTTGTGGGTGGGGCTCTTGTGGAACTCATACCATTTTCATGTGTCCTTTTTCGTCTTCATGGTGCTATTCTTTGCTTGTGGCTTTAATGGGTTGTCCAAGGTCACTCCACCTTGGCTCGTTCCTTTGTTATATGGTTTGGAGGTGCCTTTTCCTTGCTTCAAATTCACATATCCAATGTCTCTCTTCTTTTGTTTAAATTTCCACTCGATCTTAACAACATATCTGTATGTTTCCCCAAGCAAGGAGATGTCCAAGAACTCCATTTCTGCCAAGATGTATTTGTGAAAACAACCATGGTACTTGAGTATCATATTTCGATCACAATCCTTGATACCCAAATTCGTGCATAGGGTATGAAAAACATTCGTGAACTCTAGCACATCTTGGTCCCTTTCTTACCGTAGTGTGGTCCATTTTATGTACTTATTTTCATAGCTCCTGGCAGGGTAATATTGTTCCTTGATGACATATCAAAAATAGTTCTAAGAGAGTTCAACTAAAATTAGTGTGGATTCCTCCTCATCCCTCCACTCGCAGTAAGTTTCCCACTAGTCCTTAACATGGGGATGGCTTTAAGGAGTGAAAAAGTAATATTTTCATTATCGAAAAAATTATGGACCGAAAAATGTCCTTTCGGTAGATTTAACCATCTATCTAGAGCATGTGTGTTTATTTTGCCTTCAAATATAGGAATGTCAAAGTTAACTTATACCTTAAAGGGGGTTTTACCTCCTAGGCGATTGTTGGATGAATATGCTTCACCCGTTGATACTCATCGAAGGATCTGGGAAAAAATATGCATCATCTCATTCCTTTTTCGCTTAATGGCCTCTTCAAGCAACATTTTGAAAGTATCTCCTTCTCCCTTGTCTTTATTTTCTTCCGTTATGGGAGGTCTTCAGCGTCAACGAGGCTAGTGTTGCAAGGGTTCAACTAGTTCAAGTCCCAACTCCTTATACCTCAACCTCATTGGGGACATGCACATAAAAATAAAGAAAGAGTATACAACTATGATACCACTCATCCATATTTATGAAGGAACAAAATGAAATACATATATAAACAAAAACATATAGATACAGTGAAACAGAACTTCAATTAATAAATAACAATTGTTGAAAATTATTTGCATGCTGAAAGGAAACAAACTAGCTCCGGTGATGGTATCTTATCTCTGAGAAGAGATGTGATAGCTACATGCCTTTTGAGATGTGTTACAATTAAGCTCAAAGGCCTTTTTATGATGATGAAACATTACGAAACCATAAACATCTAGAAACCTAACCCTAGGAGATGAAGCACCAACAAAAAAACATCGTTTAGGGCCTCAAAACGCCTCTGAAAGTTCAAGACCAGAAAACAACCAAAAATATAAAACTGTTGAAATAGGAAATTGTACTAAAAAATAGGAACTGAAAGCAAATAGTGTTAGGGTTCCAAGTGGAATAGCTAGGTGGCCACTAATTAGCATTTGGATCAGATTTATATTATAAAAGAGTATGAACAGAATATATGCTACTAGAAATCGCATTATGGACAATACTCCAACATCATAAAGATTGGAAAGGAGGTAAACAATAATTCTCTAGCCACACGAATCAAGAACTTTGAACTCCTATCTTTTATGGAGTCACAGTGGGTGCAAGGAGGGTTCAACATGCAGACAAGGGAGGTCTCAAATCCTAATAATTAACGGAGGGTGGTTCTTGCTTAGGTGAACAGTGTCTTGGGCTTGGTCCCTCATTCAATTCGAAATAGATTGAAGTTAATGCAACTCCAATGGTGTATCATTTGCATGGAAATCATGGTAATCAACCAAAACTTAGATATGTGCTTGCACGCAAGGTACTTCATGTTCTCTGGACTGAGGATCTATTGTGTCCAAAGACATATTCAGATCTCCTTTTCCCTTCTTCATTCACATATTTCATATTTTATAAGTCTCTCTTGCGAGTAGAGACAACTAATTCCTATTTAGAATGGTATAGTGGATAGGCATCTCCTCACCATGCCAGAGTCCAAGTCTTCCTCTCGTGCGTGGGATCAAACCTATTTTGGCCAGCTTCTAACAAAATAAATGGAATTATTGAAAGGGTTGTCGATAGTGTCGAATCAATGAGGATTAGCTGAAGAGAAGGAGAGGGATTCTTATCTACTCCTAATGAACACCAAAATTGTCTCTTGTAGAGTAAAGTGGAGATTTATAGTTAGAAATTCGCACAAAATTGGCATCCATGGACAAGAAGGTGTCTGAAATCAAAGAGAGCATAAGCAGAGAGACTCAATTCACCAAGGATGAATCTAGAACTATTAGGGAGCCAAAGAAGAAAAAAGTCAGGGTAGCCTTGGAGACAAATAAAGTAGAAAGAAATTGATACTATTAATTGTTTAAATATCTTGTCTTAGAATGGTCCCTCCTTTGTTGCAATTAATCTTTTAAATGTTATGTAGATATATATTTCTGGTAGGATCATTTTGTAAGACATATAACCAACATATTTTTTGGAAAGAAGGTAAAATTAGTCTTAATAATAGGCTATCAATGGTGTGGGTTCCTGAAAGTAGTGTAATCATCGAATATGTATTTCAATGTTCGATTTTTGGCCCTGAAATTATATTTTTAAATTAATGAAAATTCCTACCCACTCTTTTGAAAAAAAGAAGCAAACAAACTATGTTTTTATTTGCTAGGTCCCTATAATACTAGTGATTACTCCATTACTATTGTAGTTGTATCCCTTATTAATATTGTTGTGCCCCTATTGTCCCCATATTGTTATTACTATGCCCCATAGAATCCCTCTATTGTTATTTTTGTGGCTTATATTATTATTGTTAGGTCAGCTGGGTTATATTGTGACTCCTTAGACTCCTATATATAGAAAGGAGGTTTTGTCATTTGAAACATCAAAGAATTGTTCATTTATATAATGTAAAGGAGGTTTCCCCCTAGAAGAGGCTGAATTCTAAGGTGTTGATCTATCTTTTCTATCTTTTGTGAGCTGGTTTCATAACATTTGGTATCAGAGCTTTGGATTCTAGGGTTTCGCTCCTCCAAATAGGTCATCGTGGCATTTTCGCTATAACTTTTTTTTCTACGATGTTTCAGAAGCTAAAAAAAACCCCATTTGAGATGAAATCGCACTGAACCTTGGGTCCAAATTTTAGAGCTTTTCGCGCTATATTTGCGGAGATATGATCTGAGGAAGTTGGTCTTTTTGTAGACTCCTGAATTACATTCCAAACAGGTGACCTAGGGAAAATCGTCATAACTTTCTCTCTGAGCATCAGATTGAAATTTCATAAGAAGGTACAGAAAGATGACAGACTGTAGTTTCTTGTATATATTTTTCAGAGCCAAAGGTCGAAACAGTGACTTGTGGCACGTCGTACAAGTTCGCTCTACTGAACTAGTCTATAATCAGGTCACTGTAGGAGATTTGGCATAACTCTTCCCTGGAGAATCCAATTTGGATAAGACTGATGGCATTGGAAAGAGGACGCAGAGGACTACTGCAGGTCGCAATTTCAGAACTGGATGATCCGAAATTACAGAGATACATCAGATTCAATATCAAGCTCCTACAAAGTGAAAAAAGGTGTATAGTTTTTTTTTAATTTCCTACATAAGCTTGGTTTGAAAAATTAGTTTGAAGGAATTCAAAGGGCATAATAAAGCATTATTATCGGTAATTGATGCCCCGAGGAAAGAAAATGCAAACACCTAGTAAGCAACCTGAAAACTCTAGCATGATTCATGAAGAAGAGGAAGAAATGCAACATGATATTTCAAAATTATGAGACCAAGTGCAACAAGTGTCCCTTGCACAAAAAGTAACAGAATCTGAGATGGATGGTTTAAAGAAAGATGTCGAAGCTAAGATGGATGGTTTAAAGAAAGGCGTAGAAGCTAAGATGGATTGTTTAAAGAAAGGCGTAGAAGCTAAGATGAATGACGTGGAAGCTAAGATGGACAATTTGAAGATAGATTTAAAGACATGCATGGAAGATTTGAAGACAAGCATGGAAGATTTGAAGACAGATTTGACAAAGTTTCTACAAGAAATGCTTACTAATGGTGAAATGGTAGTAAAGGAAACTCATGATGAGAACAAAAGAAATGTTAATCATGATTTCATAGACTCTAATGTTGGATCGAAGACCCACCATATTCCAAAAATCGATATGAGGAAGTTTGATGGCAAGGATCCCGCAACATGGATATTACAGATGGAGCAATTTTTCAATCTCAATAATGTGCAAAACACACAAAAGGTACGTATTGCAACTTTATATTTGGAACCAAATCAGTTTGTATGGTATCAATGGATTTGCTGTCATAAACAAATTATCACTTGGGAAATTTTTATGGAAGAATTGACAACACATTATGAGGATACAAAAAGCAACACTTTTTTTAGCCAATTGTTAAGTCTCAAACAAAAGGGTTCAATAATGGAGCACATTGAGGAGTTCCAAAAATTGAACATAAAGGTAAAAAATATTCCAGAGGAGCAGAGGATTGATGTGTTCATAGGGACTTTAAAGGATAATATTCAACATGATGTTCGCCTTTGAGAACCTGATTCATTAGAGAAGGCATTCAGGTTAGCAAGAAAAATGGAAAGCAAAATTATGGAAACCAGGAAGCATACCACTCACAACTATAAAGATGGAAATGTTGTTGCTCCTAGTCTTCCACAACCTATAAGGTTGACACCACAACAATTGGAAGAAAAAAGAGCAAAAGGGCTTTGTTACAGTTGTGATAGTAAATACACTAAAGGTCATAAGTGTGCTAAGAAGAAATTATTCTACATAGATTGTGAAGAGGAAGATGAAAATGATCAAGAAATGTCAAAATAAGAGGATATACTCCAGGAACAAATCCTAGATAAAGAAGAAATGAATTCGACCATATCTTGTAATGCATTGGCTGGAATTACCACTCCTCAAACCATCAAGTTAGAAGCACAAATCAAGAAGAAAAAGGTAATAGTGTTGATTGATTCAGGAAGTACCCACAATTTTATTCATTGTAAGATAGCAAAAGAATTGAATTACTTCCTATATCCAGCACTAGAGTGTTAAGTGATGGTTGTAAATGGAGGAACGATAAATTGCTCTAGAAAGTGCCATAATATCAAGCTATCCATGGGAGAAAATGTATTAACTAGCCCAATGCTTTCCATTCCAATGGGAGGCGCTGATGTTGTACTAGGAGTCCAATGGCTGCAATCCTTGGGTACAATAGCTTTTAATTTTCAAGAACTGTTCATGAAATTTTTTGTGGAAGGAAAGGAAGTTGAATTAAGGGGTATTGCAGGGAAACCAAGAAAGATAATCAGCTCTAACAGTATGACAAAGCTTCTAAAAAAGGAACAAAGAGGTGTAATTGCACAATTATGTTCGCTAGATGTTTCCACATCGAAATCATCTATTTCTCCAGATCTCCAAAAAGTCTTGGATAATCATTCCAAGGTATTTGAGACTCCCAAAGGTCTCCTGCCTATTCGTGATCATGATCATGCTATTCATCTGATTCCAGGAAGTGTTCCTCCAAACATCAGGCTGTACAGATATCCCTATGCCAAAAAGAGTGAAATTGAACGTATGGTTGCAAAAATGCTAGAGGCTAGTATAATTCAACCTAGTCAAAGTTCTTTCTCTGCTCCAGTAGTATTGGTTCACAAGAAGGATGGATCATGGCGCATGTGTCTAGATTATAGGGAGCTCAACAAGCTCACTGTTAAAGATAAGTTTCCCATTCCTGTCATTGATGAATTATTGGATGAATTTCATGGATCAATTTACTTCACCAAGTTGGATCTTCATTCAGGATATCATCAAATCAGAATGAAGACTGAAGACATTCCAAAAACAACATTTAGAACTCATGAGGGTCATTGTGAATTTTTGGTCATGCCTTTTGGCCTTACCAATGCACCTTCTACATTTCAAGGTTTGATGAATTCCATTTTCAAACCCTTCCTTAGAAAATGTGTGTTAGTATTTTTTGATGATATACTAATATACAACAAGTCTTGGAAGGATCATGTTGAACATGTTGACAGGGTGCTACAACTATTGGAGGAGAAACAATTACATGCAAAAAGATCCAAATGTTTCTTTGGGGTGCAAGAGGTGGAATATCTGGGTCATATTGTATCTCATGAAGGAGTTAAGGTAGACCCTAGCAAAATTAAAGCCATTAAGGAATGGAAAATCCCCACATCCATAAAGCATTTGTGAGGATTTCTCGGGTTGATAGGGTATTATCGCAAGTTTGTTAAGAATTATGGGAGAATAGCAACACCTCTAACAACATTATTGAAGAAAGATGCATTTTCATGGACTCCATAAGCAACAAAGGCCTTCGAACATCTTAAAGAGGCAATGTGCCAAGCACCGGTCTTAGCTACACTGGACTTCACAAAAACCTTTATTGTGGAATGTGATGCTTTAGGAAATGGAATTGGTGCTGTTTTAATGCAAGATGAACAACCCATTTCTTTTGAAAGTCGTCCAATCAAGGGAAAGTTTTTACACAAAGCTATTTATGAGAAGGAAATGTTGGCAATACTACATGCACTTAAGATATGGCGACCCTACCTAATGGGAAGACACTTCAAGGTAAAAACATATCATGATAGCCTTAAATACTTTTTAGAACAAAGATTATCCTCTGAAGAGCAACAAAAGTGGGTCACAAAGATGTTGGGTTATGACTTTGAAATCATCTACAAAAAAGGGAAGCAAAATGTGGTGGCAGATGCACTCTCAAGAAAGGATGAGGATGTGGAAGCATTGTTGTGCGCCATTTATATTATCCAACCAGATTGGATAAACGAAGCAAGGGAGGAATGGAAGAATGATGAAGAAGTGTGGGCACTTATTCGAAAGTTACAACAAGATTCTAGTACATCTGATACATTTAGATGGAAAAATGATTCGTTATGGTACAAAGATCGCTTATACCTCTGTAAGAATTCCCAACTCAAACAAAAGATTGTTATGGAATTGCACACTTCTCCCTTAGGAGGGCACTCAGGATTTTTAAAAACTTACCACAGGGTTAAGAAGGAATTTTTTTTAAAACTTACCACAGGGTTAAGAAGGAAATTGTGGTAATCAACCAAAACTTAGATATGTGCTTGCATGCAAGGTACTTCATTTTCTCTGGACTGAGGATCTGTTGTGTCCAAAGACATATTCAGATATCCTTTTCCCTTCTTCATTCACATATTTCATATTTTATAAGTCTCTCTTGCGAGTAGAGACAACTAATTCCTATTTAGAATGGTATAGTGGATAGGCATCTCCTCACCATGCCAGAGTCCAAGTCTTCCTCTTGTGTGTGGGATCAAACCTATATGGGCCAACTTCTAACAAAATAAATGGAATTATTGAAAGGGTTGTTGATAGTGTCGAATCAATGAGGATTAGCTAAAGAGAAGGAGAGGGAGTCTTATCTACTCCTAATGAACACCAAAATTGATCTCTTGTAGAGTAAAGTGGAGATTTATAGTTAGAAATTAGCACAAAATTGGCATCCATGGACAAGAAGGTGTCTAAAATCAAAGAGAGCATAAGCAGAGAGACTCAATTGACCAAGTATGAATCTAGAACTATCAGGAAGCCAACGAAGAAAAAAGTCAGGGTAGCCTCGGAGACAAATAAAGTAGAAAGAAATTGATACTATTAATTGTTTAAATCTCTTGTCTCAGAATGGTCCCTCCTTTGTTGCAATTAATCTTTTAAATGTTATGTAGATATATATTTCTGGTAGGATCATTTTGTAAGACATATAACCAACATATTTTTTGGAAAGAAGGTAAAATTAGTCTTAATAATAGGCTATCAATGGTGTGGGTTCCTGAAAGCAGTGTAATCATCGAATATGTATTTCAATGTTTGATTTTTGGCCCTGAAATTATATCTTTAAATTAATGAAAATTCCTACCCATTCTTTTGAAAAAAAGAAGCAAACAAACTATGTTTTTATTTATATTATCGAAAATATATATACAAGTAGCATGTAATGGCAATCTCAAAAAAATAATTTTCATTTGAATCAAAAAGAGTGAAAATTCAGCCCCCTATATCCTTAATCAAGCATTAAGACACTAGGTAGGTATGTTATAGGTGGTATTAGATCGAAGTTACAACGTTGGCCTGCTATAGGCTAAAATTATGCTTAAAGGTTAAAAATTGTTATTGATTTTTCATAATGATGACCAATAACTAACCATTGAATTGCATGCTTTAAAACACTAAAGAAACATATAATTAGGTGCCAATAGTGCAAGTAAAGTTGTAGTAATTATAGGATAGTACAATGCCCTCTATAAGAAAGCTCACATGTTAGATATGAGGAATCTAAAGAAGGGAGGAACGTATAAACACCCATGGATTTGGAAGAGATAATGAGAAGCCTAAAGGTAGGGGTCTAAAGTTGTATGGCAGATAACAAAAGATTAATCAGAGAAAAGAAAAAACAGGTAGAATTGAATGACATGTAGTTGCAAAGTCTTTTTTTATTTTTCAAGGGAAATCATCCTCTATCTCAGCTTGAGGGAGAGAGTGAGGGTAAATATAACAATATTCAAAGACCCATATCCATTACATCAATATTTGTCATCATCATGTCACTCACAAGGAATTGAACTTGGGTGGGGATATAACACCATTCTGCCCAACCACCCGAGATAACCCTAATTGACATGTCAGTGAAAAGTATATATGAAATACGAAAGAAATTATAGTAGGGAAGAAATGCCAATAATTTAAATAGAAAACACTTTATAAAATTTCAAAGCCCTTACAGAACTAGAAGTATTAGCTATTTACTAGTAATAAAAGGGGAAAAACTTCTAGAAGAAGGTTTATAAACAAAAAAATTGGGTGTATCTAGTAATAGATCATCCACATATTCTTCAAGTGAAGGGATTTCTATCTCGAATGAACTATCAAGTACTATTTCTAAGTCTTCCTCACATAAGAAGAAGATAAAGCATTCAAAGAATATGTTGCATGAATAATTCAAGAAAGAAAGTCCACCTTCCTTCGATGGAAAAATCAAGAAAGGTGAAGAGGTAGAGGCATGGTTGTTTAGAATAAAGAAATACTTACATGTATACAACTATTCAAGGAACATGAAAGATAGAGTGGCTATATTCAACATGAATAAAATGGATTCCATATGGTGGGAAGACCTCAAAAATGTAAAAGAAATCAATGAGAGGAGTATCATTTGGAAACAATTTGAGAAATACTTGAGGAGGAAGTACTTGTCCGAAGATACTATGATGGGAAGATCAAGGAGTTCCATGACTTGAAGTTGGGATAACTAATTTTGGAGAGTTATGGCAGCAAATCTCTGGAGCTACTACATTACATGCCATATAATAAGGATGAGAAAGTGAAAAGTCAATGTTTCCCAATGAGATGCTTTTGTCCTACCAGGTATGTATAGATTTTGATGAGATAAAGACTCTTGATGATAGGATAAGAAAGGCCAAGTATTGTTATGAGTAATCAAAGTGTTGACTAGAGATAAATAACCCCTAGAAGAAGAAAGAAAAAATTGACTTGAAGGAGAAGAGATTAAAACCACAACAACATAAGACTTTTGGAAAGGCTAAAATAATGAGTTACGTAATCAAAAGAAAATTCTAGCATAACTACCTCATGCAAAGAGGGAAAGTCAATAGAAACCATACAAGAAAGGACAAGGGATCAAAAAAAGGGACCCTTTAAAAGTTGGGGATGTGGAGAAGAGCATTTACTCCGAGACTATCCCCATGAGGAAGAGGACAACAAGAGGACTTATCAAATTCAAGAAGTTCTTGTTGTAAATGATGCAACATGAATGATGCCTCGAATCCACACAACTATGGAGAACCCTCAAGAAGACCACTAAGAATCAAGGGTAAAAGTGGAAGTTATAATAGGTCAATGACTTGTTTCTATTTTTATTGACCTTGGAGCTAACCTCAGTTATATTACAATACAAGTTTTTTATGTTTGTGTCTTGCATAAAAATAAGCATAAGAAACCATGGTTAGCCCAACTAGCTATATGGACAAAAAGAAAGGTGACTGAGTTAGTGGAACCATGTCTAATTGAAAGAAATGGGTTACACACATAGAAATAATTGAACATATTTCCCCTAGGTTCATATGATGACTTGATCGACATGGATTGGTTAGTAGAAAATCATATTGATCTAGAGTATGATAAAAAGACTTTGGAATGTGTAAATGATAATAGACATTCTAGGACCCTTAGAGGCATATCGAAATATGTGGTTATAAAATAAGTATTGATGATGCAACTGAAGAAATTTTATTGGAAAGGATGTCAATCATATCCTATTCATGTACTAATCCACAGATAACAAAGAGGGAAAGCTTGAAGCCTATCCCATATTGCAATAGTTTGGAGATGTATTTCCAGAAGAGATACCAAGATTGCCACTTGAGTGAGATATGTATTTCTCCATAAATCTCATGACAAGAACAATACTAGTATCCCAGGATGAACACACCTAAGTTAGTGGAGCTAAAGATACTTTTAAAAGAAATTTTAGACAAAGGATATATTATGCCAAGTGTTTTTCCTTAGGTGGCACCAACCTTGTGTGTTAAGATGAAAGATAACACTATCAAGTTGTGTATTGACTACAAACAACTAAATAAAGTGAATATCAAGAAGAAGTTCCCATTATCATGAATTAATGATTTGTTCAAAAATATCATGGGGGCATAATGTTCTTCAAGTTAGAATTGAGATTAGGATACCACCAAGTCAGGATAAAAGATGTATATATTCATAAGATAGCATTTTGGACCCAATATGGGCATTAAAAGTTTGTGGTCATGTCATTTGAGCTTACCAATGCCTTGTCTACATGCATATGCCTAATGAAAAACATACTCAGTAAGTACTTGGAAAAATTTGTATTAGTATTCACCAATGGCATACTTATCTAATCAAAGGCTATGGAAGAGAAAAAATATCACCTTAAGGTTGTGCTACAAGTGTTGAGGGAGCATCATCTATATGCTAAGTTTAGCAAGTGTGACTTCTACTAAAAGAAATTTCACTATCTAGGTTACAATGTCTTTGAACAAGGGATCATAGTGGATCCTGATAAGATAAAGACCATCATAGATCAGCCCACCCTGAGGAACATTACTAAAGAGATATCATTCATGGGATTCATACAATGCTATCAAAGATTCATCCAAGGATTCTGCAAGATCATTCATCCAATAGCTTCATTGCAAAAGAAAGGAGTGAAGTTTGTGTGGTCAAGGGAATGTGAAGAAATATTTCAACAACTAAAGTATCTCATTATCAATGCACTAGAATTGAAGATTGTTAATCTAAATAATTATATGCTAGTGTGAATTGATGCATGCAAAGAAGGGATAGGATAAGTCCTAATGCAAAATAGATATGTAATTAGTTAGGAATCCAATAAGCTCAATGAGCATGAGAATAATTATGCAACACGTGGCTTGGAACTTGTAACTATTATCCATGCCCTTAATATGTGGTGGAATTCCTTGCTTGGTCATATATTTATATTGATGATTGACCATAATGGGTTGAAGTACTTGTTTCAATATCCTCGTCTAAATGTCAGGAAATCCAGATGGTTGGCACTCATTATTAAGTATGAATTTGAAATTTGACATGTAAAAATAAAATAAAATAAAATCATGTGGCAGATTAACTAAATTGTAGCATGCAGGTTTTGGCACTATTGGCATTTCGGCAATGATGTCAACCTAATGTCTTGATGTGTTCTGGTGTTGTAGAGGTTCTTGGAAGGTTGTTTGCAAAAGGATTGATGCAACTGTTGAAGTTGTTGTTGATCTAGGCGGTGCAGTATTCTAAAATATGAGCCTAACTAAATACACACAACTCTTGTGTGGACAAGTCACGTGCATACATTATATGCTTTCAATAAAATGCATATGTGTCTTGTAGAATGAAAAAGGAAATATCATGGGCTTTTCCCATGGAATCTACCTAAGGTTTTTGAAGGTGGTTGATCTATTCCTTTGCATGTTTGACATGGTCACAATTGTTAATTTTGATCAACATGTAAAGGTGTGGTGCAATGTAATTAAGGCAATTGATTTGGTATCAGAGAAAATGGATTGAATTGATCTGGTCACCAATGCATTATGTAATCAAATTACTGAAGGTGTGATGTCAAGTAACACTCCTATGCATTGACCTGGTCCACTTAATGAATGAGGGTGTATTGAATTAATATGGTTTGCTTAATGGTCATGGTTAATCTGGTTTGTGATTATTTGATTGGTCTCAGACTTCATGTTGATCTAGTCAATTGGTCATTTTCTGGGTAATTAAACTATATATGTAATGTCGTGGTTTTCAGATTGGTTTTAACATAGATCAAATGTAACCAAAGTATGGTATGCAAAGTAGTTTTATTATGTGGGAAGGATAATAGAAAGAAGGAGAAGAGAAAGAAGAATAAGAAAAAGACTTCTCGGAAGGAAAATGTTCAGCAAGATGAGATATGCTCTCCTAGTATCAAAGTAGTTGATTGCCAAGAGGAGAGATAAGTTGAAGTTCATGCTAATCTTAACTTGACATTGGAAGAAATAGAAATAATTTCAATGGAAAACAAATATTTGAAGAAACTCTTCAAATACTTGAAGAGAGAGAGAGAGCATGATTTTAGAGAAGAAATTATTTACTTAAGAACCCAAATAGAAGAAGGAACGAGAGTTGAAGAGGGAATGAACAAGTAGTTTAAAGAAAAAAAGAAAAAAATGTGGAATATTATAAGTTGAATTGGTTTTAATGAGAGATGATTTAGAAAACAAGAACTATCAGCTGAAGATTTTTGGTTATACTGAGACGTTGAATAATCTTAAAGGAGAATCTAGTTCCAAGGTAGCATCTAAAAAGTCTTTTAAGTAAAATGGCACTAGCAAGAAAGGAGGCCAATAGAAAAATAAACAACGGAGGGATAAATCAAGAAAATTAATCCCATCAAGAAGATCCTTTGCTCCTTTGGGAGATGTCGAGTGTTTTAGTTGTCGTAAATTTGGACACATTACAACAGATTGTAGAAGTAGGAATATCAATCCTTATCAACAAAGTATGCAGCAAACTATGGAGCTGAATAAAAAGTTGTTAATTTTTCATGGGGCTATATTGTTCTTTTCTTTGATAATTGCATTTCTTCATTAATACATTAATTTCACCCCATAGAATCATAAAATTATTCATATGTACTTCATTATTCATCAGCACATGAAACAATGTAGAAATAAAAATATCATTGTCAATGTAGCGGAACATAAAGGAACAATAGAATAAAAGCATGCACACATAGGGACACTAGGATTGGTCGAAGACCAGGGCAAAACCCACTATGGGGAAAACCCTTGCAAATATTCTTCTAATAGATTGTCATCAAATGATTTAGAAAAAGAGATTACAATGATCCATATCTTCACAAGAACTAGAATATCCATGAAATGTATCTAAACATAAAAACTCTGACTATGACAACTGTAAAGTATAGTCACTACCTGTAGCTAATTGTTGGATACTGCTGAACACTGTTATCATTAAGTGGAATCTTTAGAATACTGAAATCTCATCTCGGAGTATTGGGCACAGGGAGGAGGAGCTATGAGAGAGATTATGATAGACCTAGATGCTCTCTGTGAACTACATGACAACGACTATGACAACTTGGATGCTTCAATACGATTCTGTGCGGGTGTTCGAGGACAAAACTGACCCAGACTCCCGGACGCTCTCATGAAGACTCTATGCTAGCGTCCAAGGGTCCCTAGACGCTCCCATGACCACTGTGTTACAGCATCTGGGGACTAAAATGCTTAGTTATGTGCTAGTGTCCTTGAATAAAAAAACCCTAGTTCAAAGTGAGCTTCACCCTATAGCTTCGGACCCTTGTGAGAAATTCCTCCATTAGACTTGTGCGAGCCAAGACAAAAATAGAATAAGAGAGGAGATATTGATGTGTGTCCAAATGAGCTTGAGGTATCTTCTATTTATAGGCTTCCATGAGGGTCCACTTGATTTTTCCATTGGTACATGTGTATAGGGCCGACCTGTCCAGAATATATGTATGAATAAAATAATTCATAACTCAACTTCTATTTGTCGAAATAAGTTGATATTTAGGTCGATTTTTTTCCTCTCAAAAAGAGGAATTCAATTCAATCATAATCTCCATCAATTGAGTAGTCCAAAGTTGAATTTGATTGTAGTTTCATGTTTTAACACTCCCTCTCAACTAGGGAGAATTCCACCTGACAATATCGTACCATCGATCAACATGACATACACACCATCTCATGTACCTCATAATATCAGATCATCAATGTACATCTCTTTCTAATTCCTGCTTATCTCTTGATTGTTCCTGCTCATATTTTGAATATTCTCGAATCTAGAAGAAGAAGAATTTTCCACCGAAGGGGAGCTTAAGTTACCATCCTCTATTCATCGGGCTACAACCCAGAATCTCTATCAACAACCTACTACCTGGAATATCTGTCAGTGGGCTACTACCTGGAATATTAGTCAACGAGCTACTACCCAAATTATATGTCAACGGACTAATCCCTGGAATATCAGTCGATGATCTACTACCTGGAATATCTGTCAATGAGCTACTACCTGGAAATATGTCAACGGGTTACTACCTGGAAATATGTCATCGGAAAACTACCTAGAAATGTCATCAGGCTACTACCCAAAAATATGTCATCAGGCTACTACCTGGAAATGTCATCGGGCAACTACCCAGAAATACCATCGGGCTACTACCCAAAAATATCGACGGGGAGTCAGATCTATGAACTGCATCAACATCAGAGAGCATATCATTAGAGATCACATCTCAACCTGAAACCATATCAGGGAGCTACTACTCAACCCGAATTCCCATGGGGGAGCTACTACTATGACCCCATATCGAGCAATAGGTGATGTAGTGGAGCTACTACTCAACCCATCTTATTGCCTACTAATCTTTCCATCAATGACCCTGAATAGTCAAGTGGTATAACACATGGATCATAATATTAGCTTAGACGAGATACCTGACTTACCAAAGTAAGGATCTCACGTCCCCAAGCGTCCTCAACCATTGGCCAGATAGAGAGGGATAATCCCAACAATTCCATCTTGTGGGTATGATGCCAACTGGGGTATACTCTGCAACGACCAAGATAAGATGAGCTGCTACTCCAACCCTATGGTTAACAAGTAGGGGTAATGTCGTATTGTCCAGAGTTCCCTCAACCCTAGGATCCCTCTATCTCAATTCCTCACCCTAGGAGCTTAAACAAGGGGGAAGGGTATGGCTCAGTGTCCTCGATCAACATTTCTCTCATCATACTCATAACATCATACTTGTATAAAGTAATCATCACCTATCAGTAGCATTTGTCTCCTGTTTATACATGACATCAAATCAAATATCATGTTAGGGCATAAATAATCATTTAAGTCACAAAAAGGATACCATAATCATCCTCCCTCTCGAGGAGGTGCCAACCACAAGCCTAAGCTTGTCTCATATAGTTGCACTGTCTCAATATATGAGAGTATCACGGTCCCAACTATATATATATATATATATATATGGGATTCACTACCAATCAGATACCTCTTTTTATTATCGTAATGTATCCGTGTCATATCCAAGTCATGCTCAGACATCTCTCTAAGGAGCTTCTTCATCCTGCTCATAGCTAGTCATGCCAGAAACATCGTACTCTACCTCGGTTGTGTCACGGACCTCTCATCATGTCATATTTCATACTGAGGCAACACTCATATGTTCTCATAAATAATCAACATCAAAATCTCCATATGATAGGAAGAATATCTCAGACCAAGAATAGATCATATCATGCAAACATCTCAAAGGATTATTGGCAGAAATGTGTATGAAGCAGCTCAATCATGAACTTATTCAGGTGCCATGCACATCATATATATACAGATGGATGTTCTAAATAGAACATCAATGCTTTAATCAATTATTGGATTCCATGTCAAGTTCAACAACATTTTGAACTTCAAATCGAATTGTCCAAGGATTTTCATTTCCAATTTATAATGCTTCTTCAATAGCTTCACAATATAGATTATTTTTTCCCAACGTCAGAAATCGATTGATCATGCCATGATACAATATTATGAGCTTCAGAAGCCATCTCCCTCTCACTTATATCATCAGAGGTTATTTACCTGACAAAAGTAAATCATCATTATATAAAAACCAAAATCAAAATCAAAGTCGTACCTTGGAACACTTATGAGGTAAAGGGTTGGATCAACACATCATCCCAGCTTCATGAGATAACTGTCAATGTGGACATATCTAGATCAAGGGATCTTGCTTCATGCAATTATCACAGAAACCATAACACTTTACCAAACCATTAGCCTTTCATAAATCCTTATTGTGCAATCAAATCAACTCATCAAAGTTTAGAAGCCAGATCATCAATATCTCAGAGTCAATTCTTTGAACCATATGACAGGTAGGGATTTCACAAGTCATGACATCATCTGTTTTCATGCCAACAGGTTGTCGTCAACCATGCAATATAAATCAATTCATTCCCATAATACAAGTCATAGGAAGTCACTATGCTCATATATCATTGACATCAAGGCAAATCATCAGTCATCAACTCAAAACATTAGGCATCATGTCAATATCCAATTTTTTTTTATCATAGTAAGATCTATAGCCCAAGACATATCTCAATCATTGAGTCAGAGATTAAGGTCATCATTAGACATCATACAACTCATATATATCAATCATCCAAAATATATCAAACTCTTGTATCACAAACTTCAAACATAATGACATATCTATATGTATGTCATGATCACCTACAAACATTCAAACTTCCCTGCTTTAAAATCTTTCGGATATCTGCTACTTATCTGTGGAAATGACATCCTCGAGGTGAACATCTTGATTTGGAGTTCATAAAACCTCATAAATATTTAGATGATGGTCAATTGTAGTCAAACCTCTAGACACTCCCTTCAGGTTACCATGGGAGCGTCTTTAGTTTCCTGGACATTGCCTAGGCCTTAGCATGCGTGCATCCAGGGATGAGTATTCCCAGTTCTATACCTGCGTCCGAGAAAAAACCTGAATTTTTGTACAGGCTTTGGATCTGAGACCTTACTACATATCAATAATGTCAGATGCACATAAATCATATTCCAACAATACAGAATGCATATAGTAATAAGAGTGAGAATATTGAGAAGAGATTTTCCCTCTAATTGGGAATCTACTTCATTTGACTTCTTTCATGTCATCAACTTGTCTTTAGATTCATGCAACATCAAATCATATAATCAAACATATATCCATCATGGTCATATCATGCTCACGTCAGCTACTATATCATGACATCAATCTTTCATCAAAGGTTAGATTCACATGATAGGGACAATGGACAGGTGTGACAACATACTTCAAAGATCATGAACACAATATCACTTCTATCAAGTCAATCCATCAAGTTAGGGAATTTAGTTTTACCATATGCCATAATTACTATCAAAGACATGACCACAGTTAATAAGAGATCTAGAGTATCAAACTCATAGTTCTATCATCAAGGTTACCATAGGACCAAGTTAGGTCATTCAATAAAACTTTACCAAAACAACAAGAGTGTCAACATACTTTCATCATACTTATCACAAGAATTATCAGTATCAATGAGGTAACCTTCTATAAGAGATCCATCATGTCAAGGGAATGTAAAGTATCAAGAGTATCATTTACTAGAGTCAAGGTACTAGCCTTCTTCATGAAATCAGGATCTCCAAGAACAACATATGTTAGCCAAACATCAAGTTATGCCACTATATCCAAGATCAACAATAAGTAGCCTCATAGAATCAAGAAGATCAACATGATCAAAATATTCAATACCAGGTGCACCATTTCATATAAGTTCAAATCTCTATCATGTGCAAGCACGAGCCATTTACGAAGGAGACATTCTCAACATACCATAAGGATTTCCTAGTCATTCGATGTTATAGCTAAAACATAACAATTGAAACAATATACCTCCCATACCTTGTAGTGTTCAAATACCCACGCACCTTCTCATAGAAAACTTGTAGTGCTTGTTACCTTTTCATCAAGTGCCTCTTTACCTCTTTCTAGATCTAGCTTTTCTTTCCTGCATCTCAAATGATCCTCAAGAGGGATCTACTTATCACATCTCATCAAAAAGGTAAGATACATCCATATACTAAAATATACACGTAGGAAGTATAAGAAATGGTAAAAACAATAATCATAATAATGAAATCCATAAGTTTAAACAAGAGTTAAGACACAAAGAAACATAATAAGTTAAGGAGTACTTATCTTCAATGAGAGGTGATCCTCTCCCTCTTGAAACAACCTTCAAGAGTCATCACTATCTATATTCCACATAGGAATGTTTCCTTCAATCAACTCGACAATCTAGGGATTCATCAAATCTATCCCTATTGCTTGAGCATCTTCACATATACCATGCTAGAGTTTCATACATCAAATATCAAGTTGTTGCCATAAACCAGGGTTTCTCTCAAACCCTAACCATCAAATCCTTATGCACTAAATACCTAGTATTTCCTTCATACCCTAGGATTATCTTAGGTATCCACCATCCTCTTATTTTCTCCATCAAAAGTGTCTCTATGGGGGTGATCTCCATGGCTTTTATTCAGCCTAGCTCTGATACCATGTTAATTTTTCATAGGGCTATATTGTTCTTTGCTTTGATAATTGCAGTTCTTCATTAATACATTAAGTTCACCCATAGCATCATAACATTATTCAGATTTACTTAATTATTCATCAACATATGCAACTATGTAGAAAGAAAAATATCATCATCAATGCATCAGAACATAAAGGAACAACAGAAGAAAAGTATGCACACATAGAGACACCAAGATTGGTCAGAGACCAGGGAAAAACCCATTATGGGGAAAACCCTTGCAAATATTTTTCTAATAGATTGTCATCAAATGATTTAGAAAAAGAGAGTATAATGATCCATATCTTCACAACAACTAGAATATCCATGAAATGCATCTAAACATCAAAACTTTGATTTTGATAACTGTAATGTATAGTCACTTCCTATAGCCAACTGCTGGATACTACTGAACACTATTGTCATTGAGTAGAATCTTTAGAATACTAAAATATCATCTTGGAGTACTGAACGCAGAGAGGAGGAGCTGTGAGAGCGACTATGATAGACCTGGATACTCTCTGTGAACGGCATGACAATGACTATGACATCTCAGATGCTCCCATACCATTCTGTGCAGGCATCCAGGGACCAAACTGACCCAGACTCCCAGACGCTCCATGAAGACTCTTGTACCAGTTCCCATTGGACGCTCTCATGAGCACTGTGTGCCAGTGTCTAGGGACTAAAATTCTCAATTCTGTGCCAACGTCCTGGAATAAAAAAACCCTAGTTTAGTGCGAGCTTCACCCTGTAGCTTCAGACCCTTGTGTGAGCTTCCTTCATCATACTTGTGCGAGACAAGAAAAAAATAGAAGAGGAGAAGAGAGCTTGATCCGTGTCAAAATGAGATTGAGTTCTATTATGTTTATAGGATTCCATGAGGGTCCATTTGACCTGTCCATTGGTACATGTGCATAGGGCCCACCTGATCCAGAATATATGTATGAATAAAATAATTCATAAATCAACTTCTTCTTGTCCAAATGAGGTGATATTTAAGTCGATTTTGGTCCTCCCGAAAATAGGAATTCAATGCAATCATAATCTCCATCAAATGAGTAATACAAATGGGAATTTTACCACATTTTATTATTTTAACAAAAGCCATCTCAAGCAAAGAATCAAGGAAAAATGCTCTCAACAAAAAGATCATCTATAGTCAGGTATAACAATTCCTTTTATGACTATTGTTACTCATGCAATGTATTTGGTTGTAAGGCTATTGATTGCAGGTTTTTTGTAAAGAGGAGTGTTGGTGTAGAAATAGCAACAAGGTTGAGACCCTGGGTCTAGGGCAGGGGCCAACAAGGCTCCATTGTAGTCTAGCACAACATCGACATTTTCACCTTACCCGGAATGGATAAGGATTCTCACCCGAGTCATGTCGCAACCTTAGCTAGCCGGGGTTTGAAATCTAGTATCAGGGAGAATCATATTAGAGAATCAAGAGCAGAGAAAACTGTATCTCTACAAGGAAGTCAAACCGCAACAGGTCATACATAGTTTAATAGAGAGACTACTTAAATATGCGCATACATAAAAAATTTAAAGAACTAGAATAACATACAACAAAAACACGATGGTCCCAATAGATTCATCATTAATCTGAGTGGTGAATACATTACATCAGGCTCAAGGGCTCTTTCTCAATGCATAAGACTATAACAGAACAATACACAAGCTTATGGAATGACAGATACTAAGAAATTCTCATAGCTCCGTGACAACGATAGTAACAACATCAACAACAACCTTTTTTAGTTCTCCTTTCTACCTTTGACTTGTTCTTCCTTCTCTCTGTGTGCCAACCTGAACTACTAGTTCCTTCTCCCTTGCTCGGTTGTATTCATTCCTCAGTTGTCCTTGCTCTTTTCTCACTCAGTTGTATCTTCTCCTTCCTGTTGTCCCTCCATAACTACCAGCCTTCCGCTAGTTCCTTCCTTTTGTCAGAAAATCAAAAAGGCAGAAAGATTTCATATTCTTGATAATTACTTGTGATGTTTTTGATTTGTTATTATGTTTATGTATATCTTCTTGTTGAGAAATGGCAACAAGAAATTCCAATTTAATTTGTCCCTGAATTAAACTGAGAATTAAAATCGAATTCTATTCTTATAGCAACTTGTAAATAGTTAATTAAGTTTAATTGACTTAATTAGCTTAGGAATTTTGAGTTGGAAGTATTTATGTACCCATGTATATGTTCTCCCTAAATTTTAGGGTTCCAGGATGATTTTATTTGAGTTGTAATTAGAAAACTCAGTTTGACTGAGTTATAGACAGGTAAACTAGTTCTACTGTTTCTGGAACTAGTAGAGGTCTAGTAGTGAATTGGTGCTCTGGTGCATCCTTAGTGCTACTCCAGATAAATAAATATTCCCTCATGAGAAACTCATGCATGTTGATTCAAAGAAAGACCCAGTTGAGACTAGAATGTAGGGACAGTGTACTATCAATTGTAGAATGATCTGAGTTGTACAGATCATACATGCAATCAGAGAGGAACCTGGATTGGATTGCATAGTTATGGAAGAAATAATTCCCAGTTAAATATGGGCTATTACTCACATGAATTGCACAATGAAATAGGGGCTCAGAAGGTAGCAAAAATTTGCTAAGTGTTGGTCAGTGCGGGCTTATGAGGTAGAGAGTTGATCATACTTGTGCAAAATTGTTCTTGTGAGAACAAGATTTGTATTATCACTCAGATTTCTAATTAATGCAATAGATAGTCCAGGTTTTGATCAATGGTTTTCCCCAGAGAAAAAATTGTGTTATGTGTCTTTGATTATCTTCCTCTTGTCAATTATTGTTTTCATCGATTCTTGGTTTTTGTTGTTTAAAGAGTAGAGTAGATTATTGTCTTATGTTTTAGTACATTACATGAACTGTGAATCTACAGGAAAATATACATGGTATCAGAGTTAAAGGCATTATACTAGAGGATATTTCAAAGTTTTGAGTTTTGGGTTACAGGTGAAATTTGAATTTGCAATACATACTTCAGGATCGACAGATGGCATTTTACAGTTTCGAGTCGAGTATACCTTGGATGGCAGCTCAAATTATACAGAATGGAAGGAAAAAATGGAGGTTGTGCTAGAGGATAATGGCTTGAATGAATTCATTGATCAAGAAATTCCCAAGCCAGCAACATTGAATACAAAAATTCTACCTAAATGGAGGAAGTGTGTGGCAAAGGTGAGTTGGATAGTCCTCGAGGGAGTTCGAGACCACATTGTCTCGAGTCTTCATGGGAAGGAAACCTTGTATTCTATGTGGAAAGCATTGATAGACCAACAATAGTGACCATAGGAATTTGGCATTGCAAGACAAGATTCAAAAGATCAAGATGGAGAAAGGTGAGACCATTCCAAAATAATTAACCAAGTTCACTCACTGTTGTGGTGAGCTTGGAAGTGTCGGAATAACCATTGGCAAGGATGATATGGTGAGCGTAGCTCTCCTAAGCCTTCCTAAGAGTTGGAATAATTATCAGAACTATGTGAATGGAAGGGAGAAGTTGCGAGATTAGGAACGACTGTGGTCAAATTTGATGCGCGAGGAGCTCAGAAGGAACACCAGAGATGGTTCCTCATCAAATACTGATGATGAGGAAAATTATGCCTTAGCGATTAAGCAAGGAAAGGGAAAGGGAAGGCGTCCCATTCCAAATCATATTCTTTCCGCGGAGGTAAGAAGAAAGACACGACGAAAGTTAAGTTCTTTCATTGTCATGAGCTGGGTCATTTTTCTACAAATTGTCCGCTCAAGAAGTCCAAGAAGAAGTCCTGAGGATGAGCGTCAGGTGAGGCTTTTGCCTCTCAATTTGAATTGGACTTTACTCTCATTTCATGCATGGTGTCATCAATGATTGGTAGTGTATGGTACGTAGATAGTGGAGCTTCATTCCACATGAATGGTGACAAGGAGTTGTTCAGTGACCTGGAGGAGAAAGATCTCTAGATGCATATCGAGATGGGTGACGACAGGAGGTATAATGCTACTAGATTGGGCATGTTTACTTTTTAGAGGGAGTAGAGTGCTCCTCTCACCTTGAGGGATGTTATGTATGTGCATGGGTTGAAGAATAACTTAGTATCATTCACCATGCTTGAGGATAGAGGCTATGGTGTGATCTTATCGAAAGGAAAGGCGTTCCTCCGACACATAGACACAAGTCAAGTAAAGAAGATAGGGATTCGAGTTAAGAATCTCTATAAGCTGGAGGTATATGATTATGTTGCTTTGAGAACGAAAGTAGAGAAGGTGTGGAGCCAAGACATTGGCGAGTTGTGGCACAGGCGATTGGGTCACTTGCATCATGGGGTTTTGAAAATCATGCAGCAGAACTCTACTAGTCTTCCCAAAGGTACACTTGAGCAAATTGATACATGAAAGGGGTGTACTTTGGGAAAATACACCAAGGCTTCCTTTCACGACAGAGATAGTTGAGAAAAGGTGATTCTAGAGTGAGTCCATTCAAATGTGTGTGGACCATTCTCGATAGCATCCACGTCCAAACACATATATTATGTTATATTTGTTGACAACTTTTCTCGTAAATGTTGGACATTTTTCATCTAGAAGAAGGATCAAACATTCACAAAGTTTTGTGAATTTAAAGCATTGGTCAAGAAATATTCTGGCAAGAAGGTTAAATCTCTGAGGAATGATAACAATGGTGAGTATTTCTCAAATGAGTTTAAGAACTTCTGTGCAGCAGAAGGGATTAAACAGGAGTTGATGACACCCCATAACCCACAACAAAATGGGGTGGCTGAGAGGAAGAACTGAAGCATTGTAAGGGAAACATGGGCGATGTTGCATGATTAGGGCCTACCACTAAATTTATGGGATGAGGCATGCAACACAACGATTTATTTGCATAATCGTAGCCCACATTGGATTCTTGGGATGAAGACACTAGAGGAGGCATATTCCAGTAAGAGACCATATGTTGAACATCTCCAACTATATGTGCCTCATGAGCACTATAAAGTTGAGGCATGCCACCCTGATGCAATGGGAACTCACTCCTGCAATGCTCTCCACCACAAGTCCAACACCTCAAAGGCTTCCTACCATCAACCTTACTCTATTTCTTAGGCTAAAATTCATGTTCTTTCTCAACTACATTGAAATTCTTATAAGATGCAACATTCTCCTTGTCACCTACATCCTAAGGTCTTCCTCGCTTCTTAGCCCGCTTTCCTTTAGTATTCTCATTACTTTTCTAGTCTTGCTTAGGCTCATACTTTCACTTAGACTGCTCATAACAATGCTTTAGCTTCCCGATGACTTCCTCCAATGACCAAGACTCATCATACTCAATCCTATCTTTAAATGCTAAAGGAAATCCATTGATGATACTTTGGACCTTTGTCTTCTCGTCCTTGAGGTAGGGAAAATACCTCAACAGCTTTGCAAACTTGGTTTGTGTACTCTTCATCTGTCATGGAGCCCATCTTCAACTCATATAATTCCTTGGTCTTTCTATCATAATATCTCCCAGATAAGTACTTCTTCCTAAAGAATCTTTTAAAATCATGCCAACTAAACTCTCTACCCTAGTGCCTCTAACATGCTTCACATCTTCCCACTAGATATTTACTTTTCCCTTGTTACTAAAGATTGTTATCTTGGCTTCCATATTCTATGAATAATCATGCAATCTGAAGAACTTCTTCATCCCAAGTAGTCATTGTTCTGCATCTTTTAATTTCTTCACATCCCCATCAAAAGCAGGAGGATTATCTTTCTTGATATTTCTTCTCACTTCTCCTATAAGGATGCTAGTGTTAATGATGATGATGTCTCTTAGTACTAGAGATAGAATAAAATCCATGAGTGCTAGCCCACCTGTCAGGTGTATCCAAAGATCTTCCACCTCTGACTATATCATCTTTGTCTAACATGTATCCTGATCGAAACCTCCTACCATATGCCCCACTAGTCTTTTCCCCTTATCCATGATTGATCCTTAGTTGTCCCTGTTTTTGAAAATTCGAAAGAATATGAAGGATGACTGCATTAACCTCTTCTTACTTTTCTTGGGCTTTGGAGATCATTTCCTATGCCTCAATCAATCGTTTATTATCTTCCATACAACTTCTAATTTTTTCCTTCAAACTTCTGAGTGTATCTTCTATATCAAGAGACTACTCTTGTCCTTGGTGCTCAACTAACCTATCCCATTCCATTGAATTCACATCAAGCCTGTAAGGGGAGTCATGTGAAATGTATCCCACCATTTTTCTCTTCATCTCTGATCTTCTATTGCCTACAAACATGACATGTTAGATAAACCAAATAGAGACATAATCAAAATCATACCTTAATGAAGTTCAAGGGAGGCTATCAAATTTGCACAAATCAGTCCAGATCAACATGATATATTATTCAAAATCATATAAACTCATACATAAACATCATGACCATAACAAAACGTAACCTACATGCATGCATTTAGCCGATTCAATCCAAGCATTTGAACTTGGAAGCTATGATACCACCCCATAACGCCCCACCCCACATTTACCCACTTTGACAAGCTCTCCAGGGTAAACTTGAGGTGCTTCTTATAATGATATGACCCGACCTGCAAGTTCCAGTTATGGATGTGGGGTCGACTAACTAGTAACTTACAACCATCCCTGAGGGACTAAAAACCACTTCGGAGCCTGCAAACCACCCCAAGTGATTAATCCCTGAGTTGGAACTCTTTTTTCACAAGACAACTCCCCAACCACACCCATAACATTGTATGCATGTGGTTGGGAGGCTATAACTACACGCATAGGCTTGGATTCCAATGGTTATGACCCAAATTCCTCAATTCAATGCATGTGGTTGTGAGACCTATGCCTCTTTTTCAGGAAAGCCTCTAGACCACTGCTAAGAAATTCCAGTAACTTTCCAGAACCATGAAAATAAGGATAACAATGATAAATAAATATAACTTGAGCCAGATCTTGACCAACACATGCCTAATGCAAGATAGACATTTCGTCAAACATATGACAACATATATGCTATAGGTCATGAATGCATATTTGATCATAAACTTCTGAACTTCATCTGAAAATGACCAAGAAGGCTCAATTCCCTCTCCAGCTATATGTAATAACACTTGTTATACTATGCATTCATAAACCATACAGTAACTTATCATATCATGAACGAGCCATATCTAGAGCACATCTTAAAAGCATTCATATAACCAACATATAACCAGAATAGGAACTATGATGAATCAACCATAAGGTCACCATAATAATCAATACAAGTTCTCATAGATCACAATAGGAAAATAGTTGATATTAACGTATGAAAATGCCAACTAATTCAAGGACTACCACGTACCACCTTATCATATATTGGACTGAACCAAATCTCTCTTTAAGTCAATCACTCCCACACCATATTCCAAGTATGAATGTGGGATCACAAGGGTTAAAAAAAAATAAAATAAACCAAGGCTTCCAGAGGCCAACCACCTCAAGCCTTAACCACAGTGATCTCACCTATATGGTCCAAAATCACTAAGATCAACCAAATCTATCTCTACCCAAGTTGTCTAAGGCTCAAGGAACTAGCAACTCAACCCACAACGTCCAGGGAAACCAAGTTGTTCCAGGGCTCCAGAGCATTTGTCCCAACCCACGGCTATACAAACTAGTAAATTAACCCATAACCTCCAAGGAACCCAAGTTGTTTTAGGGCTTCAAAGCGTTCTTTCCAATCCACAACCATAAGAACCTGAGAACCAAGCAGAAACGTAAAATGGGGAACCCACTACACCATGGCTATCCAGGAAATGGAAAGGCAAGGTTGAAACCACTTTTAATCTAGGCAAATATCCATGCCAATGACAACACATAACCAAGGAATCATATGCATATATCATGCATCCAAAAATCAACAGGGAGATCACACATGCAACCTATTACCTGTAAAGTAAGCATGTTGTAGTTGTTGATCCAACTATCTCCTTGCGTTTCCTTGCTTTCCTTTGCTTTCTTGTTTTTGTTCTTCCAAATCCAAATGAATGCTAGAGTGCTCCAAGAATATTCTAAGTGTTCAAGAGCATGAGAGAATGAGAGTGTGGAAGGTGAGAACCAAAACTAAACTAACAAAATTTGTGAACTATTTCTTTGATGCCTTTTATCATTGATCTCCCTTTTCCTTTCCCTTGCATGCAAATTTTTGTATCTTTACCTTCCTTTTCTCCTATTTTACTTTATTTTCATAATTAAATGTCAATTTTTGCTTCTTTTAATTTTCCAATTTCCATAGCCATTATTAACCACAAGTGATGCCCACTATAATGTTTTTCCCACCACTCATCTTGGAATACGTGTCCGGTGACCTTGGTCTTATTTCATTTACATGGAAAATCAACCAGGGGTTGTTACACCCTTTCCATTTCAAGCTCTTCAAGCACCTATTAGCCTTTATATGACCTTGTCATTTTTCCAAGAGCTTACAATGGATATACAAATTCTAAAATTTTCACAAACGTGCAAGAAGATGAGATTAAAGTTTTTGGTGCATTCTTCCCTAAGAACCCCTATATAGTTGATCCATGTTAAAAACCATTGTGACAAACCAATGCCATTGCCAAAAAATAATATCTCATTACCTCAAAAATTGGACTTGTGCTTTCTTATCTTAAAAACCATTTAGTACTACTGACCTAAAATTTATAAGATAACCACATCTCACAACACCCCATTTGCGTGGAATATTTAAGAAAATTGACCGCCACGGTGTCCATAGACTATGGAAGAAAGAAGAAACCATAGCTATGTAAGGATAGAACCCACAATCTATGGCATATCAACAAACCTTGCAATACCAAACAACCTTTTAATATGGTGCTACCTACAAATATTTTGTTTTCTTTTATTTCTATTACAGTACATGGAGATACATTGAACCTTAGAATGGAGGATATGTAAGGAGTTTGTATGGTGTATGGACGTTAGAAAGGCAATTTGGACCTTGGATCCAAATATGGCAGTATCTTTACAGAAATTATCAAGTCACAATTTAGGATTTGGTTTTGATTAAGGCCTTGTTGGTGCCATTTTGATTGGTATTAGCAATGATAATATCATAGTTGTTGGGACCATCCCAACTTGACCTAGATTTTGATGAAGACTCTGCATTTTGGGAAGTGGAATGCGAAGTAAAGGATGCAGCGAAGCGCGAAGTGGACCACGCAGTGGAGCACCAAAGTGGACCGCACAATAGATATACCATGCGGTATATGGGCTTCGGAGCTGGTCGAAGCCCCTCCCTTTTTGTAAAATAATATTATTTTGTAAATGATGAATGGTTTTTGGACCATACTAGCTTTTATTAGGGGAGTCCATAGTATATGGACCATGGTATTGCGATGATATATCCCTCGATGTAATAGTATATATAGGGATGGATAATAAAGAAGAGAATCATCATCTTTATGATCCCGATCTGTGTTATGGTTGTATCTTGTTGATCTTTACTTTGGAAGGAAGGTGAGGCTCTACAACTGAGTGCAC
Organism: Pinus tabuliformis; assembly: GCA_031772625.1. Lineage (NCBI taxonomy): Eukaryota > Viridiplantae > Streptophyta > Pinopsida > Pinales > Pinaceae > Pinus > Pinus tabuliformis. Next base: position 542,414,763 of record CM062816.1, on the reverse strand, counting down.
AGAGGGATGAGTGCGCAGGCTAAGAATTATTTTTTGTATAAATTCCCTAATATAAGCAACAGTTCTTGTGGACGTAGTCCCACATTGAAATGAACCATGGTAAAATTTGTGTCTTCATGTGTATCTTTGCTTATTATCTGTTGTATCATAACAATATTATTACAGTTGCATTTTATTATAGCGCAGTAATGATTATGGGTTTATATGATATGTTTTAAGTGATGAATGTAATATGACAAAGTAATGTATGAATACGAAGTAATTAATGAATCTTAAGTGCAAGAAAACACAAAAACACCACATCCCATCATTCCTCAAGGTTACAAAAACCTGGTTCTGCATCCACCCATAGTCACTTCGAGTGAGACTGTGATCTTCTTGCAGGTCATTGCTAAAAGGGATAGTGATTGAGGGTTTTGTTGGTGCACAGTAAAGGATCGAACCTGGGTCAGCCCAACCTAAGCCAACAATAACAGATGTTCAACTTACTCAAGATTTGATAGCGATTGAATAAATAGTAGAATTCAACGCACAACCCCAAAATTCAATCCATAAAAAGAAGAGTTAGAAATTTGTAGTTTGTATTAAGGCTGGAAATATGGCTGAGCAAAGTGAGAGAGAGAGTGAATCGAGTGTAACAATTGAGCACAGGGGATTCAAGGACGATTAATACATGCAACAATGACATTTGATTTGTTGGAATGTCGCTTGTAACTCTCCTTTGGGCATGTACAAAGAATAGGAACAATGATAATTAATGAATGGAATATGGATGTGCCACTTTAATTTCATTTCTTTATGCAGATACCACCATTGAGTGCTATGAAGAGGAGGGATAAAAGCATGTCTTGGTTCACAACAAAGGTGGCAAGGTTGGATTGGATCAACACTTTGGGGAACTCGGTGTGAACGGGGACTTCCACAAAGATAGGGCTCCGAGAAGGTTTCCATACCAAAGTCTGAGAAAGAAGGAGCACCTAGGAAGTCCACAAAACTAGTGACTCAATCTATTCAATAGGGAACACATACCACTACTCTGATACCATTGTTGGAATGAATTCAACTTTCATTAAGGATGATATACATATAAATACAACATTTAGGTAGTTTGATTCAACTTCCAAGGTTTCTTGGACTTCTAGTAATTGTTCACCATAACCCAAATAGATTAAGTGTCCAACACATATGGTCACTTACATTCATAAATATCTCATATATGAAGAAAAAGAGAATTATCATTTGGGTGAACCAAAATAAAAGTTAGTACTTTGAATCCATTTTCAAATGTTTTGGGTTTTACATTGGTTTGGATTTCAATGATGGTTGATGAGCTCATTTACGTCAACAAAAGGTTAGGAGTTTTGACTCCATTGAAGATTGGTTAAATTTATTGCGTTTTATATTGGTAAATTTTGAATCTCACCCATGGTCAATGAAACCTTCCACACTACTATAAAAGTCTCACTCCATCCACGATCGATAAAATGTTTTTGGTTTATATCATAAATTTTGGATTTCACCAATGGTTGATGAAACCTGAGATACTTGTGAGAGTCTAAACCCTTCATGATCAACAAAATGTTTTCTATTTTATATTGGTAAATTTTATATTTCACCAATGACCTATGAAACCTTTGACACTCTGAGATTGTGCACGTGGCTAAATTGTTAATCTAATAATGGTTTTATAATTAAATATATTTATCTTAGTATTATATTAATATAATTATATGAACTTAAATGGATTAAGTCATTAATTAAATATTAACTTAATTTAAACAAAATTTAAATAATCCATGGGATATTGGATGACATGGCGTGGCTAGGTGGCCTTGGTGTTGAGATGACCCCACCCCCATGGTGACACAAGGAGTTGGGCACCGCAGCATCTGCTACATGAAAATTACATAATATTGTTCACATAATGTCAAGGGTGAAAAATCTCCAAATGTTCATATCCTGGAAATTTGGAATTTGTTTTAGATAAATTTTATATCATTAAAAATCTCTCTAAAAGAATCATCTAATGGAAATCTCAAAAAATGTTTTAAGTTGAATAAATAAAAAGTGAAAATTTGGCACTTGATATCCTCAATTAAGGCATTGGGTAGGTGTGTTACATGAGTGGACCAAGTGTTTGAAATGAACATGTAGCAAATAAATTATAGTTGAAAGATGATAACCTCACAAACCAAAATGACTAAATTCATTCCATCACATTCATCCATATGCAAAATAAGGGAAACATATTTGAAGCAATATTTATAGACATAATATAAGAGTGATAGCCTAGAAATTTGGAGAGATTTAAATTATTTCATTCATTAAAAATCACAAGATTCATAGGTGAAACATACATGAGATCTCATGTTTATATAAATTCTTGAAACCAAAAATGTTATGAACTCCTAGAATAGCTCTCAATAAGAGTAAGAAAATTACAAATTGGTGTTCAACCTCAAATAAAGAATATACATATAGCACAACACACCATTCCTGATACTTAAATGATTAAAAGAAATGCATTCATCCAAATGGAATAGGATGGGGCTCCCATGAACCAAATAAAATAGTAATAGTAACCTAGAAGAAAAGATGAAACACAATTAGGGATTGTCTTTGTAAATGAACAATACACTTAATAAATTTGGATGATCAAGGATTAGGACAAAAGAAAGAAAATTTATTCAAATAAAAATACACATAAAATTTACAGAAGAATGGTGGATGAATGATCTCTCTCTTGCATCGGGGTCTTCTCATATATATGTGTGTGTGTACACACACATATGGGACCTGAGAATTTATGGTATAACCACATACATTATTTTAAGGATGGAGTTGTGATATCTTGTTTAACCCGTAGTAAAATATTTCTTCTTCAATTTCTTTAAATGCAAAGTGTGAGTGTTCCACTAATGCCATATTATCTTCATTATCATTGATAAAAGAAACTAACCATCTCTTAGTTTCTTCTTCTGAAAATTCAACAAGACTATGAAACTCATTGGCCCATAAAGCCTTAACAACATTTAATTCTTCCTCCAATTGTTACTTCATTATAAGTGTAGATTTTCTTTTTAATCATGCCCCCTCAAGATCTTCCACAATTTTAAGTGCTTTAATAAATGCATTACTTTTTTTATCATTCATCCTCAGACAATTGGCAATTCATTCTTGTAACATCTGCATTATTATTTACCATCCTACTTTTACTTGTTTTATACTCTAGTTTGATGGAAAACCTTGTTTATTTATATGAAAATCACTTAAACTTGATACTCAAGCAATGCAAATACTTAAATAATGTTTATAAAAAAATCGTCATGTTCCAAATCTTTTTGCAAGGACTCCATAAATATAGAAATTATTTGTGACATATTCCTCATATTTTAACCAACCTTCTAGGCTTCTAAAATGATATTTAGTCACTTATTAATTCTTTATGTGATATGCAATCTCACTCCACTAAACAATTTAGCAACTTTCTTTACTAATGTTGATGTTCCTGGTGTACTTTAAGGCATTTGATCTAGAGGAAAATAAGCTAATGGTTTCGTAAGAAAAGGTTTAGGACTTAGAGTGTCCTTGAACTCATTTATTTAATATCTAACTCCTACTCTAAAATAGAATAAGCAATAGCATCATATGAAATTTGAGGAGTCATAGGATCCAACTCTTGAAATGTCTACTACTGAGGTCCACTTTTGAGTTATTGTATTCTTTTTCACATGGATCTTTTCTATCTACAACTTGCTTTATTTTATATTATATTGGGCATTGTGCATTGTTAAAGATTGTTCTTCAAAAATAGTTGGTTTCTCTTGATCCATCTGTTCTATTATCCAATGGGTTTCAACATTTCTCAATGCTACCAAGTTACGTACAATATAATTGTTTACTTCAATGTCAACAATCTCTCTTGACCCTTCAGAATTCTATGAATCATTTTTACTTTGGATTCTTTTCCTTTTGAATTGTGTTCTTATCTGTGTTTTCTCAATGTTAATAAAGGGGATGTCATCTTCATCACCTCTTCCAACATGCCCTTCATTATTATTGTTTAGGGAGAATGTCCCCTAGGGTCTTGGGTTAATACCTTAGCAGAGCGGAGGCTATCTATAAAGAAAAACAAGCATTCCACACAACCATGATGCTAATATAAACAAACTATGCGAAGAGAGGTGCACCTGGGGGTCCTTCGTTTGGGAAGATCCAGCCAGGGTCCAAACCCTCTTGGAGTTCCTTTTGCTCCTTCAACCTACAAAACAATCAATTCAAGAAAGCAAAACAGTATATGGACTAAACATCATAAAGAAATCAACTTCATAGCATATTGAAAGGTAGCTAGTTATACAATTAAAACAACCATTCATATGTAAATCATAAAATTGATATCATAATCATGAAGAAGATTCATATCAGGAACAAGACAAGTGTTTCTTTTATTATAGATAACTAAAATACAGAAAGGAATGATTTCACCTGAGTCTTCCTCTCATAGGCTCCAAGCGGAACCGTCCTCCGGATTCATCCAATCTCAAGCCTTCAACAAGCTCCTTCCATAACTCACTCAAGGATATCTCAAAAAATGGAAAGACATCATAACTCAAGGAAAAAAGGGTTTCTTGTAATGGGGGAAGTGCTGGAAGCACAAGGATCTTCAGACCTAATCTGGGATAATCTTAACAGAGTGATTTTTCTCTCTCTTCTCTCCTCCCTTAGGCCTTCCCATTGAAGCCTTTTTATACTTCTCCCAAAGTAGTTTTTTAGTTGGGAATTCGTTGGGAACAGTTGGGCCACAGGCACTAATAGGTAATCAACAGGTAAAACCTGTGATCTCCGCCTGAAATTAAGGAGATTTAATTTTTTAAGTGTTTTAAGACATATACGCGGGTTGGGTATACACAGACCCACGTACACACGCATTTAGCTCAGGGAAATGTCGCGTATAGGGAGTAAAACACTGTTTTTTAAGTATTTGGACCAGGTTTGGAAGGAGGGGTTGCCCTAGGCCATGAGTGCAGCATCACAAACATCAATAGTGAGATTTGGAGCTATAACAGATGCCCCCTAATATATGAGGTCAGAGGGGGTACATGATGGTCGAAATGTATTATGTAAGTGCATGGAAAGGAAACCAGTCAAAAACAGAGAAGGACTTCACCAGTGTTCACCCTGCCAAGCCACAAAAGGAGATCAGAAAGAAACACTATCTGAGGCAGGCATACCCATGCTCAGAGAAAGTAAAGCATGTCTGCATATCAAGTATAAGCGGATCCACTAAGTATACAAGTATAAAACACTGGAAAATACATAATGGATCATATGATCACAGTCGAACAAGTAGATGTCTGAATATCACATATAAGAATGTCAATGATGCTAAAGAATGAAGCGGATCACTGATATCAAAGACTGATCCCAAAAGGTACCAAATGAACATGATGGAGTAAGATGGTACTACACTGCAAACTCATGTGCCTGCATATATAATGTCGCTATGAATGAATGCAACATATAAGGTGGAGTGGTATCAACTAGCAGCAACAGGAGCAACTGTCAAGTGAACCAATGAATGCTGATGCAACCTGAGGTCTTCACCGACCGTTGTGGTACATTTCTACACCATGGGAATAAATGATCTGAAGTCGACCATGTGAGAAATCATTTGATTATCAATCATTGATGTATACCGTTAACAAACGCGAGACTACTCACTGATAATGATAATGAGCGTCAAGGTACCCAGTACAATCTAACAATTGTGAATAGATGAGCTGGAGTCGAACACATGTAAGAATCTATCAATTAGGAGACAATGATGGTTTCCCACTGTCGATAGCAAAGGATCTGCCACTAATGACTGCAAACCCCAAGGTACTACCAAATGGACTCTAGATCTTTGCCCCAGAGCAATGATTCGTAGTCGATAGGGAAAGATCCGCTAGAAGGAAGGCATTAATGCATCCTTCATCAATCTAACGCGAGTGTAACCCGTAGGCCAATAATGTGGAAGGAATTAGACGAAAAAGATGTAGTAACCCAACCGAAGCACGTTTCCGGCGTACACAAGATGTGGCTAGCGCACGACAGAAACCCTCTAAATCAACCAATAATGAAAGATGACACAGAGGCGAGGTGTCCACCAATAGGGTCAAATGGAAACCAAGGTACTGCACGAATCCGAATGTGTGATAGTGTAATCTGATGTCGAACACAAGGGAAACCACTTAGTCAAAGACCCATGATACTGATCGATGCTGAGCACAAGGTGACCTATTCATAATGGAAATAGGGCTAGGGTGCGGCTCTAGGCCTGTCCTTAGAGCAAGATGTCATCGTCGATAAGGACAAGACCCACCAACAAGAAGTCAATGGAGACCTTCTCAAACCGGCACGAGTAAAGGACCAATATAATTGATGTGATGATAGACATTAGACTAACAACTAGGGATGGCCGATTAAAAAGTGAGTCAAGAGACACCGTAGAGAGGCCGACTCAGGCTAACTTCCCTTGAACAAAAGCACGACTCAATGTGATTATGTGGCAGCATATGATGACTCTATATAAGTTCATCATGCAAGAGGCACGAACGAACCCTCCATATGATTGGAAGAGATAACCAATCGGGGGAGGACTGACTCAATAACAAGGTTAAGGCATACCTAAGTCAAACTAAATCCTGCCCAAACGAAGGAGAATTTGTTTTGAGTGCTTTGTTCAAGGGCGACACGACTGACTCTAGCTGCCAACAATAAGTGGAAATACTGTCCCGTTCCTGCTCTTTTTGGAATATATAATTTTTTGTCTTTTTCTCTAAGCTGGAAAAAGAATAAAAGAATGCTATAGTACAGTGGAAAGAATGAGTGTCAGTGAAACAGATGATCTAGTTCCTGGGATTGGAACATTCCTATGCTCAATGCAGGGAGGTGAAAACTAGTCAAAGACACTCAAAGGCATGTTCCTTCCACGGGTCAAGGTGTGTCAAGTTGCAGAAGTCAAGGGAATGCAAGTTTGATTTTGCAATCGTCATGGTCAAAATTTGGCTTAAACATGAGTCCAAGTGAAGCTGGCTCAAGGCCAAAAGGTGCAAAAGGTCAAAATGCAATGCAGTAGTACAACTCAACACAAAGGAGCCTCCAGGGTATAAGGCCAAAACGAAGTGAAGAAGTAAAGAGGAATGAGTCTTCAGTGCATAAGTCATGGCGGGACTATAGAGGACTCCTGAGCCTACTCAGATCGAAGCAGCATGGGCAACAAATGTCAGTGAGATGCTAACTACGATGCCCATGAAAGGGATGGCTCTAGCATCGTGTCACGATTTAAAAATCGGCGAGTGAAGATGGTTTACAAGCCATAACACGATGGGATCGACCCTATGGCAAGTGTATCGGCAAATGGAGGCTAGTATGCATAATGCAACGGAAAAAATGGCTTCCCTAACCTATATGCCAGTAAAAAACGATACCTGCCATGACAGGTCAGCAGTCATGGAACCATCTCGAAACTGTCAAAAAAGCATCCAAAATGTCTTGAAAATCAAACCATTCTCGACATTCCAAGATCCCAAGTTAAAAGTTACATGAGACAAAACAAAATCAAGATTTGAAAAAATTTTGCATTTTCAAAGCTTATAAAATAGTTTTTTGACTCACCATTATCACTGTTTGGTTTCAGAGCAAAGGAGTGAAGCAAAAGGAGCAAGCATTTCCATTCGCCAAATTCGACCGTTCAAATTGTCCCAATCACCAGGTAACCCTTAAACTTATCTTGCATTCAATTTTGATTGGTTTTAGAATTTTTAATTTAAGTTTCACTGTTGAATTATTGTTAAAAATTTTGTTGCGGCATATACGCAGGTTGGATATATGAAACCCGCGTATACGCAGGCCCTACACGTGACTGTGTATGAAATGGACCCACGTATACGCCACAAAAACTTCAAACAAAAAATCTAACGGTCTAAATTCGATTTTTCTTCAAGATGCCAGTCACTTGGAGAGAAAGAGAGCATACCTTAGTGGATGATGAGGTTATGAACGATCCTAATGCTTTAGATGCCTTATGAGGGTGTGGTTTGCTAAAGTTCTTTAAAATGCCAAATATGAAAGCAAACACTCGCCTGCTCGACATGCTCATTCACTACTGGAGCATCGAGGATGACTCGTTTATGATTGATCAGATGCCGCTCAAGATAGAGGTTGAAGATATTTATTTCATCACAGGCCTTTCCCAGAGAGGAGAGGTAGTACATTCCACGGGCAGGTCATGAGGTAGTCTCTCTATCGAGGACTACGTACATATCTATTGCCCAGGTCATTTGGAAAAGGTTGGAAGTCAAATTCCAATCAAGCATGTGGAGAGTTTATCGTTGAGGATTATCCTGTTCACCATAGCTAGAGTGAACGGATCATCTTCCTTGCACCAGGCTTCACGGCTAGCCATGAGCTTGGCGATAGACTGTCTCACCATCGTATTTGATTGGTGTACTCCTCTTCTCGCCAACCTGAAGAGCTAGCTAACTTCTATCAAGAAGGGGCAGACCAAAAACTTCGGGTATGGAACCATTTTGTGCTCTTTCTTCTTTGAGAGGGTCCTAGCACTCTGTCCTAGAGTATCAATTTCGATCAGCACCCCACGAGATCCACGAATGGGTAGGTGGGTTGACTTGATGAAATAACTAGGAGGTGGGGACACTCCACGAACTGCTTTCGACGATGACTTCTTCTCCTGGTGGGAGCAGCGGATCATTGCCGTAGACGACTACCCTTATGCTGGGCTGGACTTCCGAGGAGATCCAGATCTAGCTTTGCCACCAACCACAGCATGGGGCGATATAGGTAACAAATGTTTTTGATTTTATGATTTTTATGATTTTTTATGATTTTTCAAATATAAAAATGAATTTTGAAAAATATTTTTGATAGGATTCAAATGACTAATATGATGATCATGTTCCAGATATTGGGCCAATGCGACCAGATGGGTTCCCACGGCATGGACGTTGCGGCCGAGGTGTCGAAGAGGTGGCTGCGGAGATAGAGTGACTTCTACACACAGTTCAACGACACTTGGTGAGACTAACTCACCGAGTACCAATGGAGGTTGTAGAGGATCTCCCTATAGATATGCAACGTCATGTGGTTGGCATGCCATGAGACTGGGTTCGCACTCTTAGGCGTGTGGCCAAAGTAGTAGTCACATACTTAGCTGCTCATCTTGAGCCGGGGCATTAGATGTACTAGACATGATTATGGGCATTTGAGTCCCAATTTTTGTATAATATTTTGGACACACTTATGTATACTCGAGATATTTTATGATATATATATACAGTTTTACTTTTTGATGCTTGATTTTATTGTGATGAATGAATGATGTGTCAGTCTAATGCTTGATTAGCGATAGAATTAGCTAACCAATTATGAGATCTTGGAATGTGCAAATAATTAATGTAAGTAAATGATCTTTGCAACAACCTCACCATTAAATACTAGCGATATAAACATGGATCCCTTACCCGATAAATGGTGTTGGGTTAATACCCTAGGAGAGTGGGGGTTATCTATAAAGAAAAACAAGCATTCCACACAGCCATGATGCTAATATAAACAAACTATGCGAAGAGAGGTGCACCTGGGGGTACTTCGTTTGGGAAGATCCAGCCAGGGTCCAAACCCTCTTGGAGTTCCTTTTGCTCCTTCAACCTGCAAAACAATCAATTCAAGAAAGCACATCAGTATATGGACTAAACATCATAAAGAAATCAACTTCATAGCATATTGAAAGGTAGTTAGTTATACAATTAGAACAACCATTCATATGTAAATCATAACATTGATATCATAAGCATGAAGAAGATTCATATCAGGAACAATACAAGTGTTTCTTTTATTATAGATAACTAAAATGCAGAAAGGAATGATTTCACCTGAGTCTTCCTCTCGCAGGCTCCAAGCGGAACCGTCCTCCAGATTCGTCCAATCTCAAGCCTTCAACAAGCTCCTTCCATAACTCACTCAAGGATATCTCAACAAATGGAAAGACATCATAACTCAAGGAAACATGGGTTTCCTATAATGGGGGAAGTGCTGGAAGCACAAGGATCTTCAGACCTAATCTGGGATAATCTCAACAGTGTGATTTTCCTCTCTCTTCTCTCCTCCCTTAGGCCTTCGCATTAAAGCCTTTTTATACTTCTCCCAAAGTAGTTTTTTAGTTGGGAATTCATTGGGAACAGTTGGGCCACGGGCACTAATAGGTAATCAACAGGTAAAACCTGTGATCTCTGCCCGAAATTAAGGAGATTTAATTTTTTTAAGTGTTTTAAGACATATACGTGGGTTGGGTATACACAGACCCGCATACACACGCGTTTAGCTCAGGGCAATATCGCATATAGGGAGTAAAACACTGTTTTTTAAGTATTTGAACCAGGTATGGAAGGAGGGGTTTCCCTAGGCCATGAGTGCAGCATCACAAACATCAAGAGTGAGATTTGGAGCTATAACAGATTCCCTCTAATATATGAGGTCAGAGGGGGTACATGATGGCCGAAATGTATTATGTAAGTGCATGGAAAGGAAACTAGTCAAAAACTGAGAAGGACTTCACCAGTGTCCATTGGTTGAATTTCTACCTCTTTGCTTTGTTCTGATCCTTAAATGTTGAGAATTGGTACTCACTTTAGTTGCTAAATCATCATTACATGTTTGTTTTTCTCCCTTTTTAGGAGCATTTGGAACATTCTCTCCAATTCATTCTATAATCGTCATGAGAATATTACCACACCTCATAGGTTCCAAATGTTCAGAAAATAACCCTTCAGGATCAAAACCTTTGAGGGGTTATACTTCCCTTAGGTTGAATATTGAGAATTTTGGAAAATTCTATTAAATCGAAGGAGATTATTACTATCATATTAGATACATTAAAGGGTAAATAAACGAATTGCTTCTTTTTCTTCTTGTCAAAAGGGGTAGATTGTGTCTTGTACTACTAGCAAACTTTCGCTGCAAAATATCGGTCACAAACAAATGTAGGAATAAGAAAATGGATTTCCTTATATCCCTATAATCTAATATAAGTATGATATTCCTTTTTCAAATAAATTCGCTTTCCTTTGAGGAAATCCTCTACCTCATGAGTTATTCATGATGGTTCTACTCCAATTAGCATATGTCTAAATTCTTTAGGAAATTTATCTTGAAGATGAAAAAATTGAAAATTTTCCTTATGTTTCTAAAGAACTAGCTACCATAATTGAATAATATTTTCCTCAACATCTAAACTATTCCTTAAGGGCATTCCGTTGAACACATTATAGTAAGCAACCACCATGACAATATATGAAGTCATGAAAAATCTTTATGTCTTGAAGTAGTTGGCGAAGTGAAAATAAATATCATTCCACATAATCTCAACCTAATCGAATATGGCTTTCTTTTTTAAGGAAACATACAAAATATATAGAACTAGCCTATGAATGTGAGATGTAGGTTGTCATCCCATCAATTGTGTAAATATCCATGAAAAATATCAATACAACTCTACCAACAAAGTTATATCAATAATCAAAAGTTCAACCAACATTTTGTTGATTTGGGGTAGCATCGGATGTGCTCTAGCCATGAAAATTGGTGGAGAGGCTAAGGCACATGAGATCTCCAAGACTCGAAAATGGTTTGGGCAGATTCTAACCGGTTTGGGAGATATTAAAATAATGAATATTTTTAATGGAGTTCCTAAGTATAAACTTAGGAAAAATAAAATACTATTGGGTATTAATATAAAACTGGGTTAGAATGTTCCAAAAGTCATGGATCAAGCCAAATATAATCTTAGCCGTTGATTAGAGATTTAATCTCGGTCGTTGATGGACCAACGAGAAAAGTATAAGAGGAGGCTTGAAGGTTAGTTGGAGAGCACACCAAAGTGATCAGTCATTCTATTCTCTAGAGCGGGGTTTGCTAAGAGAGATAGAATAAGTGATCAGTAGTGAGGGGCAGTGAATACATAGCAGAGAGGCAGAGTTAGTACCAGAGGGACAACACAAATCCCAGAGAGGTTGACGCAAAGGTAGCTAGGTGCTACGCAGAGGTAGTCAAGAGAGGCCAGCGTGTGGGACGCAGAGGGTCTAGGGACTGGTGCAGAAGCTCCAGAAACTGACGCAATGCTAGCAAAGCTGATGCAGGGCCAAGAGGCAGTGCTAGAAGGATTTCGTGGGACAAACTAGGTGTTGGTGAGCCGGGTAGGGTGACGCAGTCCCTATCATAGTGACGTAGAGTAGCGGGAGCTGCAATTGTTCATGTGGGATCATTCATCCGGTGATTGATCAGCCAGAATATCTGTCTCCGAGGAGAGGTACTACTACCGAGGGCATTCTCTGTTGGGTGAGCCATTTCTAGCACCCTAGTTGTATTCTGAAAACTATATAATAATAAAACCCTCTGAACAGCTGACCAATTTTCCCACATTGGGTTTTTTCGGGGACATTGGTCCAAAAATAACGGCGTCACTTGTGTGCTTGTTTTCTTTCAGTTGATGATATGTAGATGTTGATATTGTACTTGTGTTTATTTTTAGTATTTACATGATAAATAACTTGTTTAGTAATCAAACAAGTAGGAAGAAATAAACCAGATAGTACAAGAATAATTTCTAAAGGGTTAAACTTAAAAATTCCAACATGGTATCGAAGCGTAGTTGCAGATCACAGGATAACTAAAGGCATCAACTAGTAGAGCAGTAGCAGCAGATTCAGTTGTCCCGAGTGATAGAGCTGATCCGTGTAGAAGGCAACAGAGGAAGGAGTGACGCAGAGACATTGCGTCATCATTCTCATCCAGAGAAAGGCAGCGCAAAGGCTAAGGGAGGCAGAATTAGGCTCATGCAGAGCCACATAGAGGCTAGGAGGGCTGAAACAGTTGAGTAGGGGAGCTGATTTGCCGGTGCCAGGATTGCGCAGAGCCAAGTGGCTCAATCTTTTAGTTGTTGGGGTATAGGATTCTGCAGGTAATTTGCAGAGCGAAGCTGGTGGGGTACTGTGGTCAGAAAAAATACCTAACAGGGCAAGACCAAGGTGGAGGGAGTTGCTACCAAGGCGGATTTCTAGCCACGGAATCTGATCAGTGTCATACGATCGAAGTGGGGCAACTTGAAGTTGGTAGAAGGATTTCCAGAAGGAAAATCGAGACTCAGAGGGAGTCGAACCAAGAACTTCCAGACGGGAAGTTGAGAGACTCGGAGGAGTTGAAAGAAGAGTAGTGAGATGGTTGTGAATGGACTGAAATATCAGGATAGGTTGGACGGTGCATCCAACTTCGTGGTGAGGAAGGCCAGTATCTTGTCCATTCTAGACAGATATTGCATCAAGGACTTTGCCTTGAAAATAATAGCGATCCCAGTTGACCCAGCTGAAAATGAGAAGTATGAGGAGGCAATGGCTAGGGCGAAGTGCATCATCCTTGATGGGGTCAAGGGTCATGTGGTGCCGCATATTATCGAGAAGGACACAACAAATGAGATGTGGGATGCCCTGAAGAAATTGTACCATCATACTTCCATGCAGAGGAAGATGTTACTTGAAAATCAGTTGCGGTCATACCAGATGCAGAAGGGAGAGTAGATAGATGTCTTCCTTGGTCGATTGAAGGAGATTCGTGACCGGCTAACTTCCATAGGGGCCATGTCGGATCAAGAATTGATGGTGAGGACTGCATTGAATGCAGTCTCAGAGGATTGGGAGCTATTTTTCCAGAGCATACTGGGCAGAACAAGCCTTCCGGATTGGGAGGAATTGTGGGCGACTCTTTGTCAGGAAGAGATCAGATGGGTGACCAAGGCGGGGAATAGTGACAAAGGGTCATAATCAATAAGGAGGAAGAAGAGGATGCAACTCTAGAATATGTAGGAAAGAAGGAGAAAAGAAAGAAGAAGGACCTCTCCAAGGTCAAGTTCTTCCACTGTGGGGAACTGGGTCCTTTTGTGAACCAGTGTCTTAGGAAGAAGAGTAAGGAAGAGGCTTCTGTTGGGTAGCGGAAGCCCCGCACAACAGGTATGGGGCTCGAAGCTCGAAATTTTGGGGTAGGAGCAGGGCAAAGACTTCGCGAGATGCACAGAGTGCGATTTGTAATAAGTCAAAGTCAAAAGGGTAGTCCACCCGAAAATAATGTAAAGAAATGTAAGATGAGTCGGCCCGCCCATGGATCGCAGTCCATGGAAAGGTATAAATAGAGCGAGGCTCTATGGGTAGAGTAGCTAAGTTTTGGTATGATTTTGAGATCTGATATGTAATGGGTGTCTGAGAAGAGCATTCTGAAAGCATCTGTAAGTCCGAGTCGGGGGTTTGGGTAGAGGATAGAGGCTCTGCAGTTGTGTGCGCAGAGGCCTAGAAGAGTCCGCAGCTGTGTGCGCGGACCCCTGTAGCTGAGTGTGCAGGGAAGATCTGGATGTAAGGGTGATAAGTGGAAATAAAGATAAGTTTCTTCTGAATTCTATGTTAAATATGAATTATCGCAACTCTGCTCTTTTATGGTTAATGAAACTATCTTGATCTGTGCACATATGCTTATTGAATACTTGTGAATCGAGTTTAATCTTAGTACACAAACTAAATAAAAGTAATAAATGTTTGCTTAAAGACCACATTAAAATTAGATCTGCATCCACTAAATTAGATCTATAGACCGCGTGGGGTACTCAGGGTCCGCACGAATACAGTTCAACACAAAGCTGCAGAACGGAGCGTGAAACCTCCAAACCACAACCAAACATCCCAAGGGTGTGGAAACTTGGTTCTAGCAACATCCCCTGCTACCTCGGGTGAGACCTCAGTCCGCGCTTCGCAGGCTATTACCAAAAGGGCTGGTAGCTGTGGGATTTGCTTGGCTAAATAATTCTTCCAAACCTGGGTTAGGCCCATATAAGCCAACAAATGGTTCTATTGCTGGGACCGAGATCTGCCTAAGGGGTGTCTAATGTGGGAACAATGGAACCCTACAAAGAAAGAGATTGAAGAGTGGTGGGATCTGAAACTCCATGAGTTCGCAGTTCAGGAAAATAGAAACCTGCGAGTATCAGAGGAAGATTGGCTGGACCGGTATTGGAAGAAACTTTGCGTCGTTCCCGGTAGAGCTGTACGAGTGGATCGCAAGGCTAGCTGACAGCGTGGGAAGGTGCAGATTAGATCAGCCTATTGTGTGGACCCCAGAACTGGTGCGCAGGCTAGAAGCCACCGAGGATAAAATTGCACGCATAGTAGATCATTGGCTGGATCGGGTAATAGGAGGGTTTATCACTGAGTTCGCGATAGATACTACTGTGAGCTATAGTGAAGCAGAAAGGCAGTTTCTTCAAGGACCTCAAGGTAGATATATCAAATCATTAAATACTTGCATTAAAATGCTATTATGTGAAAAACAGATTATGCGCGTGTATTGATGTTTGGGGTAATGCGGAGCGGAAGAGGTTATCGTGGATCGGGAGGGGTAGAGAACAATCCTTTGGCTACCATTTCCCGGGAAAGCGAAGAGGAGCTCGTGAGGCTCTCACCAGGGAGTGTGGTCCAGTTGATCAGGGAGCGCTTCCTGCTGATACCACCTCCGTCCACACCACCACCCACGTCACCTACGTCGAACCCATCCACACCAACACCGACCCCACCATCAACCCCACCACCACCAAAAGTCGGGATGGCGAGTGCAATCAAACTGCCAGTGTTTAAGGGTGTGGGGAATGAAGACCCAGGACGATTCTGGTTTGTGATACGATCTATATGGGACGCTCAAGGCATAACAGATGAGAACATCAAGAAGGCCACCTTAGTTAGTGCATTACAAGACCGCGTGCTGACGTGGTACATAAAATACTCGACCGATCATCCGAATGAGGGAATAATGGCAATCCAGGATGCGCTAAATAAAGAGTTTGGTCGACCAAAATCAGAAACCCAGTCGGTTATTGGGTTCAAGGAGATCGCCATGTTGCCTGGAAAAACTCTATGGGACCTGGACCAAAGGTTAAAGAGCACCATCCATGAGGCCAACATGACACTGACAGATGAGCAGCACCGCGCTTGGTTTATCGCATCATTAATGCCATATCTGAGATCGGCTCTGTCATAGCAAAAGATCTCAACCCAAGCCGAAGCACTAGAAGCAGTGATGCGACTGCACGAAACCCCAATACAGGACCCAGGGTTGGGAGTACAGCAAATCCAAGCGCAAATACAAAACTTATGTCTGGAGATGCGAAGCTTAAAACAGGGACAGGTGCCTAGGACCGAGATACGAGAAGAAGTATGGTGTATCAAATGCAAGGGACTGGGCCATGACAAAGACCACTGTCCAATCTTTGCGAATCCTGTGATAGGAGGGGGGCCCATAACATTGCGACCAGAGGTACAGGTTGGGCCAAGCATAGCACCCGCACTCTGGTGCACAATCTGTGAAGTTGGAGGAAAGCATGCCATGGAAAATTGTCACCTATTGCCAAGTCTACGACAACCCCCTCCTCAATGCTTATTTTGTAACTTCTGCCGAACAGTGGGCCACGAGGAAAGAAATTGCTGCAGTTACCAAATGTTGATGGATCGAACACCGGCGTATAGGATGCAAACAGAGGTGCACGCGGAGGACTCCACTGCACCATTCGTACGGGGAGGGTACCAAGGGCGCAGACGGGGCGCGGAGGCATGGGACCTAGATGGGGGAGAGGGAAATTAATTTGTTACAATTGTGGAGGGTTAGGGCACTACGCGCGGGATTGCATGAACTCGACCAAAGCTTGTTGTCCTTACTGCTACCAATTTGACCACGAAGTAGTCGATTTCCCCACGTTAATCGCTCAGATGCGTGAAAAGGGGGTGCTCCTGGCCAGCCCCACTCAGAACGTCCAGATGATGAAGGTTGAACCCTGTGCAGAGGAACCAACCATAAATATGATGCTCCGGAGTGGCGTGACCATTGGAGAAGATAAGGGGAACCAGCTAGAGACGGATGCATGGGTCCGTAAGGTCCCCCCAAAACAACCAGACTTTGATTTAGAACGTGCGAAGGAAACCTTTATGGAAGCCAAGAAGAGCTTAGCAAAGGCTTCTACATCAGGGAGTAAGGATCAATTCGGATCAGAGAAGGATACATCTGTGTTAACTACCTTCTTGGAAACATGCATGCACTTACTGAGGGATGCCAAAGTGGTAAGGGGGCTGTAGGAATTGATAACTCGGTGTGCGGGAGCGGATGAACCACGAATGATCCGAAAATTAGGAAAACATGCTTTGCGCACTGGGCGGGAAATGCGACTAACAGTCCAGATTGGGGACTATGAGATGGATCAGGTCGTTTTAGATTTGGGGTCCGATGCAAATGTCTTACCAAAGCAGACTTGGGAACGCATGGGCAGGCCTCCACTACAATGGTCGTCGATTCAACTAAGGATGGCTAACCAGCAAAAGATTCTGCCTATGGGACGCCTGCATGGAGTTACAATAGACATCAATGGAGCCAACACCCAAACCGATTTTTGAGGTTATCGAAATTGTGGATGACAGTAACCCATATCCTGCACTCTTAGGGATAGATTGGGCGACAGATATGAATGGATCCATCAATCTAAAAAAACGCAAGATGATCTTCGAAAAGAAATCTCTCCTCGTGGTTGTCCCGTTGGACCCAGTAGAAGGGGCGCGATATACCGAGCTCGTGCACGATGTAGAAAGCGACAATGAGCTGGACTGTATCTACCAAATTACTACGCAGGATTAGGACAGGGTCAATCCGACAGCGGATGGTCGACTCTCATGGGACCGCGATAGTTCTTGCACATCAGACTCAGATGAAGAGGTTGAACGATGGCATAACCGACTACATGAAGTAACCATGCTCAATTGTAATCGGATGGTGACAGTGGGGGTAGAGGAACCGCCGAAGAGATTCGTGAAAATGCTCCGTGCAGCTGCTGCTCCCAGACAGAGGGTCACTCCAAAGATGCGAACGACAGGGCGCAGATGTCGAAGGAAGGTGCGCGCATGGCTGGAAGCACAAAAAAAAGTACGCATTCCTCACCAGCCGAGGCTACCAGTATCTAAGGTGCAGGCATCTACCCAGCTTGAAAGTAGTAGCTTAAAGCCCCCTCAACAGACCAACGCCAAGGTTAGTAGAGGTTCAAGGAAGTTGCGGATACCACGGGTACGCTGGGCCTGCAATAGATGACAGAAGGAAGCTCAGAAAAGACTGAGTGGCCGTGGATCCTCCAACACTACTAAACAGGAGTTACGGTCGAAGAAGCAAGGTACATTGCGAAGTAGAGGGGCCCCGGAACGTGCTGTGACATTGCTACCGTGGCTGTGCCCGCACTCACGAAAGAGCTGCAGACCGATTACCCAGATGCTTCAGAAGTGCTCGTAGCCTGGGCTAGCAGGGACGAGCCGACCTCGCACCAAAGGTGCGAACACCTGACTAGTAGTAGAAACTACAGTCTCAGTACCTCGGGCAATTGAAAGAAGGTGCGGGACTATAAACCAGCCTGCAGAAAACCCGTGCGGAAAAAGGAATCGTCACCAAGCTAAGTAGTTCCCAAGTCCGCAGCTGCGCCTCAAGGATAGCGCTACCGCAGGGAAAAATCAAAAGATAACCATTAGCCACATGGGCCTTGACAGGCTAGTCAAATCACGTCAGACAGGAGCGGGTGGCGGGACATTAAGGCGAAAGTTCCAGACGAGATACGCAGAGATTTGCCGACTTGAATTGCAAACGGGTGGAAGATATTTTTTCAAATCTCATAGCGTGTGGCCGGTACTAGATTTTTGGCGCTTTGAACTAACAAAAAATAGCAAGTACGCAGCTACCAGGCACTCCATGAGCACTATGGCAAGAACCCGAGCACGAGTCACCGAAGAAATGTAGTTGAATCAGGAGGAGCCCTCTCAAGTTCCTGAAGTTCCTAAATCCCCACACACCCCACGGCCCAGGAAGAATAAGCAAAAGATGGGTCCAGTCCGGGCCTCCCCAAGATTCAACAAACATTCAGCAGGTGACAAAGGAAAAACAGTGATCGATGAAATCGCTGAGGAGGAGGACGACCTGCAAGACCTGATCGATCAAATTGACGCACAGGCGGAGGAAGAAGAACTTGCGTTCCAGTTCCCGTCGTTACCCCTGTATCTTTCTCCATGGACCAGGATGACCAAGCTAGCGAAGGACGTAGATGCTACAAAAGCTACACTCCAGAGCCTGCTCCTTCCAGACAATATAAGGTTCGAAGGGTTACCCATGAGGCACATTCCAAGCACCAAATTCAAATATTGGGACCTAGTAAATAGCGACAAGTTCCTCGAACTAGCCGAAGGCACCCTATTGCCGCAGAAATGGTTACTAGGTATTGAGAGGGCTGGACTGCTGAACCTCAGATGGATCCCCCACTATCACTGCACGACCATCACCATATTCGTCATTTGACAGCTGCTAGGTCTCATTCATGATGGATATCTCTGGTTGGAAGAACCGATCCCAATCACAGCCGACCTAATCCACCGGATTACGCACCTGCCATATAAAGGGAATAGCCCCACAGACATAGCCGGAACCAGTAGCGAGGGAGGCATCACCGAAACAGTCAAGGCAAGGTACCATCTAGAAAAAGGGAAGCGGGGGTATGTCATAGCAAGCATCAGTGACCGCGTAGTACGAGTCACCACTCAGATCCTAGCCGGTAAACTTATGAGAAAATGTCACGCCGATGAAGTGCCTGCCATAGTAATTGCATTGGCAGGACAGTGTGCCGAAGGGGTTCAGTTCAATTGGGCACAGTTCTTATGCGACGAATTTCTGACCAATTGTCAAGAAGCACAGGACAAAGGTAAGACCTTTCATTATGCATGGTTGCTCTTATCAATCCTTTTGGTTACAAGTGACTTGCCATCGGAAAGCCAGTTTTTCAGCATTGAAGATAGTCTAGTTGAAGCAGTACGGTATATTTCACTTTGGGCTACAAAGGATGCAGCAAGGGTTTCTGCGATCCGGGCATTTTGGACCTCCATGGAAGGAAAGATATGGATGCGGATTGATCAAAGACCACACATGTCCCCCAAAATCTACAACAACTTTCAAGCACGGCCAAGTTCAAGGCAGACATGCATCACGTGTATATCCACGTGTGAAAGGACCCAGAGCGATCTTGGGTTACACTGCCATTCCTTGCAATGGATGATGCCATTTACGCAGTATTAGCAGCATGGCCTTTGGAATGGTGTGCCCCAGATAAGACCATTCTCGACCGAGTGGCTGCACAGTAGTAGAAGAAGGAACGCCAATAGAGACTCATCCAACTGGTAGAAAAAACACGACAGGACCACTAGGCCGCTTTGCAGCAGGGAGCTACCATGAGCCCAATAGCAACGGAGAACCAGACAGATCAAGGAACAGATTTGGAATAGGATCCACAACACAAAACAAGGACGCAGGACCACCTTAAGCGATCATGCACCGAGGAATCATCAGCCGCACGAAAAAAGTCCAAAATAGCGAAGGCGCTGGAAAAGGACTTCATGGAGAGCAGCCAGCCCGTCAGCAATGTTACCACCAGTGCGTTGCCCAAGTTGATCACTGCACAGAAAACTGTGTTGGGGGAGATCAAAGTGCAGTTACAGGCCTTAAAAGTGTGACCCATGGGATGGGTCCCTCGCGAGCCCGCAGACGATACAGACGCCGCCGCGCAGGAGGTCAGCATGCACACACCACACATCATCTCATTGCCAGCGGAGGTTATCTGAGCCACAACCACAGGCGACAAAGGCAGTTGGGAATTAAATCTAGCCACTCTGTCCAGAGACGTACTATACCTGCTGCAAGAAGGAGTAACTCAGGAATTTCGTGCCAGGGAAGGCTGCGCGTTCCACATCTTGACAGAACAAAAGGCAAAGATAGAACAGATCACTCTCCAGCATGATGAACTGGCTGCACAACACCGGGAGGTAGAACAAGCTGTGACAAAGGTGTGTGGTACGGTCCTTGAGCTAGCCATCCCCAAGGACCTCCCCCTAGCTACCAGGATTCAGCACATGGCAGCCAGATTTCGCACGGCCTAAGCAGAGGTCGCAAGACACCAGGAGGAGCTGACGTTACAGGTTGCAGAGCTCCGTCTTATGGCTCGACCGCCCACACCTTCGGCCGAACGGGAACACTGCCACAGTGCAATTGTAGCTGGACTAGAAACAATGAGTAGTGTTGTTCGCGACTGCTCGGGACTACTCGGCCAGTCGCTCAGGATACTCACCGCCCTCCAAGAAGATCCAACCATACAGCGAGTAGAAACTGAGGCACGCGAGTTGCAACAGGCTTATGACACTGCCCAGGGCATTGCACAGACGATCGCTATCACACAATTGTTGGCCAAAATGAAGGAGGCCCAGGTGCTCAAAGCCCAAGTTGACGCGGTGTGACAACAGGAGGTCACCCTTAAAGAGCGTATCCAGCCCTGGCTCGATGAAGCGTTTAGCGTATCTACAACCATTGAAGGCAAGCTCACACAGATGTAGGTAGTTTGTGCAACGGAGCAAGCAGTTGCAAATGAGACGGATACCTCCGCGGCTCACGTGGAAAGGGTACAGATATTCGTAGCCGAGTTTGCTGCAGACACAGGCGAGATGCAGAAGCTGCTGACCGATCTCTGCGCAAAGTTGGACGCACTAGCTGAGTGACTCGAGACGAGTCAAGATGATTGTGTTGGGGGACTGTTGGGTAGCAGAAGCCCCGCGAAGTGGGTATGGGGCTCGAAGCCCGCAATTTTGGGGTAGGAGCAGGGCAAAGACTCCGCGAGATGCGCAGAGTGCGATTTGTAATAAGTCAAATTCAAAAGGGTAGTTCGCTCGAAAATAATGTAAAGAAATGTAAGATGAGTCAGCCTGCCCATGGATCGCAGTCCATGGAAAGGTATAAATAGAGCGAGGCTCTATGGTAGGGTAGCTAAGTTTTGGTATGGTTTTGAGATCTGATATGTAATGGGTGTCTAAGAAGAGCATTCTAAAAGCGTCTGTAAGTCTGAGTCGGGGGCTTGGGTAGAGGATAGAGGCTCTGCAGCTGTGTGCGCAGAGGCCTGGAAGAGTTCGCAACTGTGTGCACGAACCCCTGCAGTTGAGTTCCCAGGGTAGATCTGGATGTAAGGGTGATAAGTGGAAATAAAGATAAGTTTCTTTTGAATTCTGTGTTAAATCTGAATTATTGCAACTCTGCTCCTTTATGGTTAATGAAACTATCTTGATCTGCATGCATATGCTTATTGAATACTTGTGAATTGGGTTTAATCTTAGTACGTGAACTGAATAAAAGTAATAAATGTTTGCTTAAAGACCACATTACAATTAGATCTGCATCCACTAGATTAGATCTATAGACCGCGCAGGGTACTCAGGGTCTGCACGAATACAGTTCAACGCGAAGCTGCAGAACGGAGCGTGAGACCTCCAAACCACAACCAGACATCCCAAGGGTGCGGAAACCTAGTTCCAACACCCTCCCCTACTACCTCGGGTGAGACCTCAGTCTGCGCTTCACGGGCTGTTGCCAAAAGGGCCGGTAGCTGTGGGATTTGCTTGGCTAAATTATTCTTCCGAACTTGGGTTAGGCCCATATAAGCCAACAACTTCTGAGACCAAGGCAACGCCAACAGGGGCGGAAAAACAAGTCGAGGAGGATGACGATTATGTCATGAGTGCTCATGTGCCACTTGAGAATAAGTGGGGAGACATCGAGCTATATTCAGATGGACTACAGGTGATGAGGGGTAGGATCCTTAAGGTACCCAACCTCTTGGATTATACCTTGCTACGGGAGCCCTGAAGAGGAGTAGCAGGACTGGCGGATGTCAGTAGAGATGGATGTAGATGGAGCGATAGAGAGTGCTACAGCGCAGGAGTCCCAAGACAGCGTGAGGCTATCAGGCTACAACAGTGCAAGAGGAACGGGAATGTTGCACCAGTGCAAGATGGCATAGAGAGGTGTGCAACGGTGTGAGATGCAGGGAGTTGTTGCAGTAGCATAGAAGTCAGTAGAGGGTGCACTTGTTAGCGGCAGAGGGAGTTTCGACATCGGGAGCTTCTCTAGCCTGACAAGGATGTCAGAGTTGGGTGGATCAATTACTTACTTATCGGTAACTGAGTTGCAGTGCAGCAGTTAGCAGTGGTAGTGCTATGGGCAACACGATGCAGCATGATGAGAGGGGGATGCAGTGTAGATGAAATGCTGGGAGTATGGACTAGCAACAGCACGGATGCAGAGGGAGCTATCGTATGGATGCAGCAGTGTAGAGGATGTTGAGTAGGGAGGCCTAGCATCAGCACAAAGACCGGTGCTAGATAATCAGGGTGATACTCAATCTGGAGTATTACTAGAGCAGAGTCCTCGCTAAGAGGCAGTGTTGATTTGGGGTAGCATCGGATGTGCTTTAGCCATGAAAATTGGTGGAGAGTTTAAAGCACATGATATCTCCGAGACCCGAAAATGGTTTGGGCAGATTCTAACCAGTTTGGGAGATATTAAAATAATTAATATTTTTAATGGAGTTCCTAAGTCTAAACTTAGGAAAAAATATATTAATGGGTATTAATATAAAACTGGGTTAGAATGTTCCAAAAGTCATGGATCAAGCCAAATATAATCTTAGTCGTTGATTAGAGATATAATCTCGGTTGTTGATGGACCAACAAGAAAAGTATAATAGGAGGCTTGAGGGTTAGTTGGAGAACACACCAGAGTGATCAGTCATTCTATTCTCTAGAGCGGGGTTTGCTAAGAGAGATAGAATAAGTGATCAGAAGCGAGGGGTAGTGAATACATAGTAGAGAGGCAGAGTTAGTACCAGAGAGACAACGCAAAGCCCGGAGAGGTTGACACAAAGCTAGCTGGGTGCTACACAGAGGCAGTCAGGAGAGGCCAGCGTGTGAGACGCAGAGGGTCTAGGGGCTGGTGCAGAAGCTCCAAAAACTGATGCAGATGCTAGCAAAGCTGACGCAGGGCCAAGAGGTAGTGCTAGAAGGATTTCATGGGACATACTGGGTGTTGGTGAGCTGGGTAAGGTGACGCAGTCCCTATCATAGTGACGTAGAGTAGTGGGAGCTGCAATTGTTCATGTGGGATCATTCATCCGATGATTGATCAGCCAGAATATCTGTCTTCGAGGAGAGGTACTACTGTCGAGGGCATTCTCTATTGGGTGAGCCATTTCTGGCACCCTGGTTGTCTTTTGAAAACTGTATAATATTAAAACCCTCTGAATAGCTGCATCAATTTTCCCGCATTGGGTTTTTCCAGGGACATTGGTCCAAAAATAATGGTGTCACTTGTGTGCTTGTTTTATTTCAGTTGATGATCTGTAGATGTTGATATTGTACTTGTGTTTATTTTTAGTAATTACATGGTAAATAACCTGTTAAGTAATCAAACAAGTAGGAAGAAATAAACCAGATAGTACAGGAAGAATTTCTAAAGGGTTAAACTTAGAAATTCCAACACATTTGGGCTAATGGAGATAAAAAATACTTTAATAAAGTTGACCCACCATCCTGGGAATCCAGAAAAGGGTCTACATTAGGATGTTTGAGATTTTTGTTGGGGTCAGGAAGTTAGAGCATCATTATGAAAACTTTAGGAGTTAAAAACATTGGATTCTTTCCTTCAAATCCTAGTCGAATTGTTCTACTCTTTGAATCAAATCATTGGGCAGACAAGGAAATGAGCTTTTTGAAATCGCACACTTATGACCGTGCACCCAACTTGACCAAAATAGTTATCCAAATATTGTTGTGTATTTTCTACTGAGGACTTAAATTCAAGAACCATTGATGTAGTGGGCCAATAGACACCTTTATATTGATTGATAATATCTTCACAAAAGGCTTTTTTCCTCTTCTAGTTGTCATCCTCTTTATTTTTGCAATGCATTTTGAGATAAGTGAGACTATAACTTTATGAATTAGGGAGTATTATATATTTAAAGGCTTAATTCATGAATATCATTTACTAAAGCATCCTTTCATCATGTCTCATCTTCTTCTAGGCATGTGTAGATCATAAATATAAGTTAATTGAAAAGGCTAGTGCTTCATGGGAAAAATGAGATAATCAATCCACATTAACCCGGAATCATCACCTTTTTAATTTTAAATTGGAATCCCATTAATGAATCATAAGTGACCCTCGAGAAGTGTGTTAGGTGCATAAGAAGGAAACTTGAATTTCATTAAGTATAGAAGAGTTATTTGAGAGTGTGGAGGTAAAGACGTGTGAAGATGGAAAATGTGTGAGACATGGGTATTCAAGGATTTCTACACCATAATAATCATAAAATATCAAAGTGTAGAACAAGTATTGTGTGTGAGAAGGTTTTTTGTAGAGTGTAGAGTGCTAAGAAACACCATTTTGTGGTTTGCAGAGAACTTTTGCAAGGGAATAGTCTGTGTATCACCTTTTTAATTTTAAATTGGAATCCCATTAATGAATCATAAGTGACCCTCGAGAAGTGTGTTAGGTGCATAAGAAGGAAACTTGAATTTCATTAAGTATAGAAGAGTTATTTGAGAGTGTGGAGGTAAAGACGTGTGAAGATGGAAAATGTGTGAGACATGGGTATTCAAGGATTTCTACACCATAATAATCATAAAATATCAAAGTGTAGAACAAGTATTGTGTGTGAGAAGGTTTTTTGTAGAGTGTAGAGTGCTAAGAAACACCATTTTGTGGTTTGCAGAGAACTTTTGCAAGGGAATAGTCTGTGTAGAATGCAGAGAAATAATTTAAGAAAAAAATCTCCACACAAGTTGACTAAGTGTTGCAGAAACATGAAACTACACTTGATACATGATGAAACTATAACACATGGTGGAATGTGAAAATAGGAGGAAATAAAAGGAAAAGGGATGATGTGAATGGCTAAACCTAGAAATCAAAGGTGATACATGAAAATGGATCAATAATTACATCACTTGGCCCTTGGTCATTCATCATATTTACAAATATACTTTGGTAATATGGGAAAAACATGTCTAACCAAAATTTGATGTGCCTAATGAAAGTTATGGTAACTTTCCCAAAAATTGCTAATTTTTTTCCCTTTTCAAAGAGTGAACATGTACAAAATGCCATGTGTCCAATTTTTAAGATTTGATTTTGAAATTTGGAGACAAGATATGCTATGTCTTCTTTCCAATGAAACTAGTGGAACCCAAATTGGATATATACATAATTAGACATGTTTGTTCTACTCATCACACTTTTTTGAGACTAGTTTAAGGGATAGTCCATAACCCTAACTTCTGTAGGATATATCTAAGAAATTATAGTGAACAAAATCTATAATTTTCGCCAAAAAATAAATAAATCTACATCTCCTCGAGATCCTAAAATTTTCATAATCTGAAACTTCACCAAAATAAAGTTATAGTGAAAATGAGACTTATTTGTGACTAATTTCATAACTAATAAAAAATCTTAACTTCCTTAGGCTATAACTCCAAAAGTATCACAAACTAGAACTTAAAATTTCTACCACTTGTACTTTGCTATTTTACGTCAACACTCCCAAAAAATTTATATATGTTTGTTAGGTAATGTGAGTCATGAGATGACTAACACCCCTAACATATGGCTTGAGTATTCACAACATAGGGGCATATAGGCCATCAAAATCACCCAGGGATCACACCTGGCCTGGGCCACACCATCCCTTAGCATGTCTGGACTTTTTCCCACGAGGTTTCGAACCAGTGACCTTTTCACCATAGGGTTCCTTAACGAAACACCTTTTCACCATCTATTATATGCCCCGTGGGATAAAAAAGGTTGCTATATCAAACTTCTTAGAAAATAAATAAATATAACGAAAATTCCAAGGTGGCTCATTCGAAGGAGAAACACCTTATGATCGCATGCTCTAAAACCAAATATTATGAACCAAATGCTTAGAATATCATAAGAAACTAGAGTACACTCTTTGTACACCAAGTGAGCATGGATCACAACTCAAAGATAGATAAGAGACATGAGTTACACAATAATCCGTTAAACAATAGAAGGACATCCTTAAAATTCTCTAATATATTAATATATCACAATCACATCCCCTCAATAATGACTATATGGTCTATATATATATACCTATTCACACATTAAACATATGGCCCCATTTAGTATTAGGATGACTAGTTTTACATATACATTTAATCCAATAATGTCCCACCTTGGGGTCATATCATATACAGTTGAGCCCATTTATTTCCCCCTTAAAGTCATATCAAGTTTCATGTCTAACTTTGAACAAGCCATATGCCTTTCAAGCATTTTAGCTAATAAGTAATCAATATTATAATTTAATTTATTTTGCATTCCTTTAATAAATGGTTATTTCCTATATTTTAGGAATTCTTATACATTTTAGGATGTCTCCTTGGTTTGGGACCCACCTTTGGTGATACTTACTTGGTTGTTTTATATGATCACATGTGCAAATTATGGGTTTATTGGGCCTTAATTAAGTTATGGCATTATTATGATTATTGCATTGGACCATTTTTTCTCATATGGAGGCGTCAAATCAGTAAAATTGTTTCTAAGTATTTAACAAATCTCAACCAAAATATATGCATCATGTGATATTTCAACATGCGCTTCATTGTTAATGTGCATCCTTTTCACATTGTATGGAAAGGATGAGTGTGTTATAGTATTGAATATCAATCTCCATGTTTTGAAATTTTAAACAACCAAATAGGGTCTTCGGGTGTGTTTTAGCAACAAGTGGCTCTTGACTAAGAAGAAAACTTTATTGGCACAATGTGTAGTTTACCGTAGTTTCATTTTCAAAGCTAACTATCGGGAGTGTTTAATTCACAGTTGCATGGATGGGTTTGAATCCTTGAGTGTGTTCAGAATTAAAGCAACATCGTTACTAGACAACAAACATTGCAATTGTGATGCATAACTTAGTAGCAATAATAAAAGCCATGTGGAAAGCATTACCTTCAATCCTTTCATTTAATTGCACATAATAATGAACCCTAATAAGTGTTGAACATAAATTATATAATTGTGAATGTCCATGTAGTTATCTCGTTTTTCATCCTTGGGTAACTACATAATCATATAAGGAGATTAATTGCTAGAGCACACGTGACACATTGCATGTGATACTAATGAATCAAGCAAGCTATGTGAGGCATATTCAACATTAAATGGCATGGGTTTATAAAGTGTCTTATTATATCTATAAATAATGTCTATTTAGAAGCTCATACTAACCTATTTACATATTCCCAAGTTATATTCTACATAATTTTCTCTTATTTCAACCTAGGATATAAGCAAGATCATCCCTAGATCATTGTTTTATGATTTTTTTTGTTGCTTTTGACAATAAAACCTTTGGCACTAGATTTGTAGCAACATTGTTGATCTATACTAGAGTTTTTGTGGAATAGTTTCCTTGGTTCTCAAAGGATATACAATCATTTTGGTCTCATCTACTAGGGTAGCAAAGGATCCCAATGATTTTTACTTCGTGGAGAGGGACATGAAGAGGAATATCCTAGAATAAGAGGAACAGGAACAGAGAGGTTGAAACAAGACTAATAGGCTCAAGGCATAGATGAGGAACTCAAGAGAGATGTGTTACACATTGACCCATATGCATTACTACCATTAGTGTTGCTATAAACATCATTGCAATTGAGATAATCATGAGGGCCTTCATAAACAATTTCGTGAGTTGGATCACACTTGACATGGTAGCTAGTTTAGTGGTGAATTTCAAACTACTAAATAGAGTGTCTCAATCCATTCAATTAAGTTGGGGAATATTCACTATGGCTTGTCAAAATGTAAGGTTATCTTGGTTCATGTAGTGTAGTGGGTTGTAGTGGTTTCTAATTGTTGAAATCTCTCTCATTTATGTTATTCATCACCTCACTACACACACTAAACATATTCTCACCTAATTTATCTTATTTCATTGCTTTCCTAACTTAGTTTAAATTTCTATTAAAAAAACTACACTAGAAAAAAATTGACAAAAGGAGGATTCCTCAAACATTGCTCAACTATATCTATGAATTTTTCACACATCGAAACATGAAAATGGATTTTACTTCTAGTTCTTTGATTTTTCAATACATTGTGTCATGTGCACCATTCCGATTTCACATATGTTTTGAACTCGAAAACCTAAAGTTACAAAATTATAATCTTGATCAACATTTATAAATACTACCTATTTAGAATCTCCATTTTTAGGTGTGAATTAAGAAGTTTCTTTACTTTGCAATTTAATCCCACCCAATTCACTTTAACTTTGTTGCATATTGGTACATAAGCATGGGAAAAATGACAGCTTTGCGGTTGTCAAGAATGATGATTTGTAGACGATGTTTAATTTTGTTGTCAAGTACAAAATCAATCTATTTGAATTTTCTCCATAGGTAAAAAAAAACAAAATTTTCATCCTTTACAAAAAAAAAGATACAATATTACATTTTGTAGATGCACCCTAGGTGCATTTTAATCATAAATACATATATGAAACTTATTCACTATATGTTGTCTAAAAGAGAACTAACTAGAGCATGACTGGCTGATCCATGAGATGTTCAAATATATATTCCTTTTACAATAGAAAACAACAAAATTATAAACTTATTTTCACCTTATTTATGAAAAACTAGATATAATGATATGTAGACATGAGCATGTTCTGTGTATACAATAGTTAAAAACATAGAAGAAAAATATATAGTTTTAAATTTTGGCCAGTTTGGTTTATAAACGACGAGTGATAGAATTCAAAAGAGGAGCCTTCACGCTACTCCTTAATGTGCCACAAACCCTTATCCATATTTAGACCTAATTTTGAAAGTACATCTGCTTGCCCATTTTGCTCCCTATATATGTGTAAACATGCAAAAGAATTAAATGAATCTTTTATCTACCATAAGTCTTCCAAAATAGGAATTAAGAGTAGAATCCTATAAACTTGAGATCTATTTAACTAGTTTATAACAAGCATTGAATCTTCATAAACTTGGAGGTGTATGTATCATTTTTCTATTGAATGTTGATTTTTCCAATACAATAGATATAAGTACTTATTTTTGAAACTCGATAATTACTTCCAATAATATAGATAATTATTTATCTCTTTTAATGTAGCATGAAGTAATTACATATTCAAAATGCAACCATAGAAACACTAGAGAAATAGAGATCACAATGCACAAAGAGACAAGAATATTTTTCCCTGGGGTAAAGCCATCCAACCTTTTCCTTAGAGAATCAATGCAACAAGAGGTAAATCAAAGTAAAACTAACCAACAATATGACCATCCACCAAGAGCCAAGACAACCCTCCGCAAAATCCAAGATAAGTGTCCTCAATTTTGTCCACAACAAGGTTTGCTACAAATCTGCAAGAGGGTTGAAATTTGGCATGCAACTAAGCCACAGAACTCGAAATACACCACATAAAATATGCCTCAGAACTTCACACTGAACTCGACCTTCTTTATCATCAAGAGAGAGAGAGAGGATTAGGTATCTTTCTTCCTTTTCGTTTGGGCCTATTTCCTTCTTTTCTTCTTCTCATAGAACAAAGATATGATGGATGATTTGAAGTTCTCCAAAGAGAGAGTTTGAATGAGGTATATATATATATATATATATATATATATATATATAAGCATTTCAAATGATATGAATGGGTGTCTCCTTAGGCAGACTGACATGATGATTGGGAGGGTTGACTTACTCTCTTGTGGAGGCCAAAATACAAATTTCAAGTTTTCATTTTTCCCACTCTTGATAAGGTCATTAAGAGCATGCCTTCTAAACTTTTCTTTTGAATACAAAATAAATATTTTTCTTTTTTCTCGCAAACATGAAGAACATGCTTCAAATATTTTTTATTTTTTCACAAAATATAATTTATATTCTTTAATTTTGTTCACAAGCACTGAGTGGTCACTACATCCACAGGAAAATCTAGGTAGATCAACCCAAAGGGACCCACCCGTCGACCAAACTAGAAAGGCCTAACCCCAGGGGTGTTGAGGAGATTTGATTCTGTGACCTCCAGGTAAGCAAGGTACTTAGCAATAGGAACTCAGCCAACTTAGCTATCCCTTGGGGCTACAAAATATAATTTATATTATTACAAGTAAAAATAAATATTATGAAGACTGACCATAACTACATAATTCAACACTCCCTCTTAGCTAGGGAGGTGTTCATAATGACTATCCAGATGTTCTTTGTATACATGATCTCTCTAAGGAAAGGTTCAACTCATTAATAACATCATAATATTTGTCAACACCCTTGACCTACATCAGCATCATCATCATCAACATGTACCACAACCCAGGTTAACACTCCTAACCAATGGTACTCACTCAACTAGTCGCCATGATCTAGTGGGTGCCTCACCTTATGGTACTTCGACTATTTCAAGGTTGCAATCACCCATGGTAAAACCCCAGGGACACCCATGTACCAACTACAAAGGTCTCTCTCTAGACCATGGTGCTGAAATGGCACCCACTCCATTGAGTGTCTGGACCTTAGGGACCATTCTTCTTGAGAATGTTCATCCCCCATGCTATCTCACCAACAGTTTGGGCAATGCCCTTGTTGGCCACTCATCAACAGTATGGGCCATGCTCCTATTGTCACTAACAATCTGAGCCATGCCCCTGTTGTTGAAATTTCTAAGTCTATTAGTTAGAAATTTTATCTGTATTCTTCTGGTTTATTTCTCCTACTTTTTAATTACGAACAAGTTATTTAAACATATAAACATCAAAATAAACAAAATACAATCTCAACCATCTACAGATTGATAAGCCCCAGAAATGGGTAATCATATGGTCTCATTTTGCCTCTTAATTCGACTTAATCCACCATTCTCATTAGTTTATTGCATGTTTTTTATTATATTTATGCTAATAGAGTGAATTGGGTTAGTCATTATGCCATGAAGTCTAATGTGTGCTTTATGCAAATTTTTTGGTCAATTTTGGACAAAGTCAAAGGATTTATGAGAATTTGGCAGCCAATATTCGAGGGAAATAGGGAAGAGGATTTGTAGGGGGGTGTACCCTTCGTTTATGAACCCTTACCTCGAATTCTCCATCAGAAACTCAGAGCACAAATAGCCACATTAGTGCATCCAAGGGGCAGCCGAGCAAGTAAAGAAGGATTGTTGTTTATCTGTAGTTTTTGGAAGCTGAGCTCCTTGATTTCAGGAGGTATGTTAAAGGATTCCATTTGTATAAATAGGGGGGCTTAGAGCCTCAGTAGGTTAGCCAGTTATTAGTATAATTTTTGCACTTTTGTGCAGCTCCAGTTCAGTTCATTTTCGAGCTTCCTTTTTGTGGACAGTTTATGTAATGTGACTGTTATTTTTTATAATGGAGATGAAATAGTTTTGGAGCCAGCACTGATCTCTTTCAGAGGGTTGAAGCTCTTGGGTTAGGGCCCAAACCAAGCTACCTAGCACCTCTTTCTTTGTACTTATATGTCTTTGCTTCAGTTCATGAGTTAATTTCTGTTACATAGATTCATTTTACCTTGTTTAGAATAGGTTGCTTTTGATGGTTTGCATAGCTGTTTTTGTTTCAGTTGCTCAAGTAGGTTAATGTAGTGACATGCTAAGATTCAAAAAGGCCAACAGTAGGCCCTGATCTCCTTTCTCCCTTTCTGGGACTATGATTTGAGGTCAAGGCACTACTGCTGCCACCAAAAACACAGTTTTGCTCTCCCATGCAATTTCTAGTGTGATGACTTGATTTGGAAAGATTAATGTATTGCTTCAGATTTAATTTCCTAGATCATTTCCTATTCTTTTACAATAGATCTCTCTACATGCTTTTCTATTCAAAGGTTATTGTTCAGCATTTTCTGTTTGTAGGTCAGAAATTAGGTCAAGCTAGAGAAATTTTTGTTTTCATGGTATAGTTAGTCCTTTCTTTGATCAGTTTTCGTAAGTAGATGTGTAGATCTCTTGCAAGGCACCTCAGCTCACCATACATCCATAAAGTAGCCAACATCAACTCACTTCTCACAGATTTCCCAAGTCATTCGCAACATTTCACCAATCTGCCCTAATTTCTGCATTTTTCTCCATAAGCTTCCCTCTTGCCATTTGAACAAATCCAACCATCATGTTCTCTCTTGATCTTCCTTGACAAGCTCCAGACATCTCAACACCTTCATCTAGCCTTCAGTTACCCTTTCCCATCATTTTTCTACCTTCAAAACCTCCAAAAATAGCTCTCGGCCTCCTCCTGTAGATCCCCTGCAGCCTCCTGTAGAATTTCCTGTGAGTGATTTTTTGAAGTCTGATTGCAAGGGAAGTCTTCATAAGGGTACTAGGGGCTTCTTAGGACCTCTCCACACCTTCCTCCACCTCTGAAAAAACCAAATCCATCCTCCATCACCACCAAACCTCTGCCACAATCACAATCCGATAAATTACAAGCATAATAATTTCACATAAAAACACTCAAAAAATACAAAAATATGTTATTTTCTCATTTTCTTTCAGAAGTAGTTTAAATAGATGTAATTCACCTTCCCAGTAGTCAATGGCATTCATCTTGTCAGTTTCTATCTCTTTCTCTGCAAAAGTAGGGTTAGTTGGATAAATTAGGATTTGTTAGGGTTTGCGTTACATTTTCGTCATCCTTCTCTTTTTGCAAATAGAATAGCCTCTGTAGAGTTAGCTTTCTTTCATCATGGTTAAAAGATTCTTCTGGAAATTCAAAGAAGCTGGCTTGAGCTCCTAGTGATCTTGTGCCAGCTGACCAAGTGACAGCCTGCAGTAAGAGCTGGTACTTGTGCATACAGCATCGTCGCTTCCAAGTTTGTTACGAACTACCGGGTTGATAAAAGTAAAGTAGGAAGCCACAGGAGTTGCAGCATTATTGTTGCAATACTGGTACTCACTACTTTTTGGCATCATTGCTGGGGAAGCATCAGAGTATTTTGTGATTACTGCTTTTCTTTTATTTTCTACTGCAACATTCTGCTAAGTAGTTCATTTCTGCAAAAGTAGATTAGTTCTTTCAATTATGCAATTTTCATTCCAGATTAGTCATTTCCTTGCTTTAATTTCAATTCTGCAATTTCCATTTCAGCGAAAGTAGATTAGTCCTTTCAATTTTGCAATTTCCATTTCAGTAAAAGTAGATTAGTCCTTTCAATTCTGCAATTTCCATTTCAGCAAAGGTAGATTAGTCATTTCCTTGCTTTCCTTTCAATTTTGCAATTTCATTTCAGCAAGTTCATTTCAGTTAGTTGCAATTTGTTTGTTCAATCAATTTCAGTTTTGCAGGTACTATCAGTGTGGGGAAAAGAAACAAAAACCAACCAAAAAAATTTCTTTTCATGCCTCGTAGGAATAGATATAATTCAGGAAAATGTTTTCCCAACACCCCCACTGCTCCACACAGCCAACCTTCTCTCTTCTTCGGTGGCTACAATCAAGAAAAACCCTTAGGTAACAACCAGACATATTTGAAGAACCTATAGGGGAAGAAGAAGAAGAAGACATTCCTCTAGAGCCAATGGCTGAAAATAGAAATGTTGGGAGCAGTACCTTTTCTTCTAATTCATCCATTAAAGGTGAAATTGGAAGCATGTTAGAAGACCTCAAGAGTGAGATCCTGCAGATTCTTGCCATGCATATCAAAAGAAAATAAGAGGAAGTAGAGAGGGCTTTGGTCATTTTTTTCCCTAGATGCACTAGAAGGCATCCTAAGAATGAATGCCCATTGAACTCTATAGAGGTTTGTTTAATC
Organism: Pinus tabuliformis; assembly: GCA_031772625.1. NCBI lineage: Eukaryota > Viridiplantae > Streptophyta > Pinopsida > Pinales > Pinaceae > Pinus > Pinus tabuliformis. The sequence goes on along the minus strand of CM062816.1, from coordinate 542,379,925 downwards.
TGTGAAGAAAATCATTCTACAGACAAGTGCCCGTCCTTGCCCAGACTTAAAGTTGTATACCAAGGGGCCGAAGGAGGCGCTGAATAGATCTATTACATAAACTAAAGGAGGCTGCATGGACCTAGACCATATCAGCAGGGGATGTAAGGGACATCTCAGGCATACTACAACCCCAACCAAGTCACATTCATACCTTCTTAGGGCCCCCCTGCTCATCCTTCCTAGTCTACACCTCCTCCTTGGTCCTTCACATCTCCATATCATGCCCAATCAGCCAACCATTCATTTCAATCCTATGCTTAGCCACCACCTTAGTGGAATGCATCTCATCAGGGGTGGAGGCCCTAGTACAACTCTCCTCCCGCTCTTTTTCCTCCACCACCTGCTCAACCATTGCCTCCTGCTCCACTAAGGCAACCTCAAATGCCTGCTCAACCAAACCTGAACCCGAACAACAGACAGGCTCAGCAAGTATATAGTGGGGAACCACCTGCCCAACCACAACCCCATCCACATCCATCTCAAATATACACTCCCACTCAAATTCCCGTACCACCATTTCCAAACCTGCACATTGAAGTAGCTCAACCAAATTACAATGCTGAGGTACAACACTTCCAAACAACTCCTCTTGATCTCAATGATATTCACCATAGCTCAGGAAGAGTATTGCAAAAAAGAGATTATATTGATAGCATTGAAGGACCACATCCAGCAGAAGAATATTCAAAAGAGAAGATCAAAAGACCATGGGCTTCACTTAATGAAGAGAAGAAATCAAAATCAGAGATCGAGAGAGCTCCCTCATGGTTACCATCAAATCCTCCATGTATTCAAGAGAAAAATCAGCAAAAAGAGGAAGATGTGAAGGTCATGATAGAAGAAGACATGAAGAATGATCCAGATCAGCAAAAGGACTAAGGACATCACAACTATATTCAAATATGGTTCTAGACAGTCCTTAAGTTGCAGCAGTACTCTCTTCCTCAACTATGCTTGATCCCTTCAAAGTCAAATCATTTGGTCTCTGAAATCTGGATACCTGTCAAAGCATGCATTTCAAGCCTCCACATCATTTTGTCTATCATCTCGATGTGCACATGGCTCCATTGGAAGTATTCTTATACTTGAAAATGATTTTGTTTTTCAAGTAGGGTAGGGTAGAGAAAAAAAGAAAAAAAGAAAAAATAAAAATAATAGAAAAAAATAAAATTCTAAGCTGAAAACCTCCTCGGAGCCGCCTCAGATTGCCTCATTGATTGAAAACCTCCATGAAGCGGTCAATGCATTGGAAAGAAGAGAAAATAAAAATAGAATAAGATCCATGGGCGAAAACCTCCCTTGGAGGCGCCCAGGGCAGGCAATTAGGGTGAAAACCTCCTTGAGGCACCCTAGTTGTTTTCAAAAAAAAAAAGAGAAAAAGAAAAAGAGAAATGAATGTCCAGTTGTATTGCAGGAGAACTTCATGAAGCAGCAGCAGGCGCCAAGAAAGCTCTGAAACCTATAACAGCACCTCTCCTACCTTCCTTCACCTTTCTTCATCATTCTTGACATTCTTTCCACCTCACTGTGCTTCTTCTCTGAAAACTGTGTTTTCTACAGGAGGCTCCTGTAGAAATTACCAAGAGCTAGAAATGGATTTTAAAAGCAATTTGAGGAATGGGGAAGCTTCATAAAGGGTTTATAAATCCTCCTGCTATCTTCAAACCTCTCTTCCATCATCTCCAACCTTGCATCACACCCCAAGTTCATTTTTCTTACTGTCCAAAAACTACAGGATGCTCTGATAAAAAAATACATAGGGTAGAAATTTGTTTTTTTCCCTAACTTGAAAACCGTGCATCCATTTAAAAAACTGTTTCATGGGGAGTTGCATAGGGATGATGGCAACATACCCAAGCAATTTTAGCCAATTCTAGTGCACGGTTTCCAAGAAATCAGCCTCCATCACCTTCATCCATTTTTTCATTTTTTCCATATCCGTGCATCCATTTAAAAACCTGTTTCATGGGGAGATGCATATGGGTGATAGTAACATGCCCAAGCAATTTCATCCAATTCCAGTGCACGGTTTCCAAGAAATCAGCCTCCATCACCTTCAGCCATTTTCAATTTTTCTCGAAATCCGTGCATCCATTGACCACAATTTTTCTATGGGAGGTGCATAATGATGATGGAAACATGCTCAGAAAATTTCAGGTCAATCCAGTCTACCGTTTGGGAGATATGGACAAACAAGTCACTGTCCCATTAAAATCTAGCATCAACAGCATGAGGGTGAAAATCTGAAGGTTGAAGCAGACTCCTGCAGCTTAGATCCAGCCAGAGGATACCTGCACAAGAAAAATAGCCACACATCAGAAAGCAGAGAGCATGCAACAAGGGAAATACAAGCATGCAACATTCAAAGGAGCCATAGCACCTCACAGCAAACGCATTCGGATCTCAGGTAAGTGACTAACCTACTCCTCTGTTTGCATTGGTATCATTAAAAAACTGCATGAATGAATGAAATGGTTGGGATTAAACCAGAAAGGTGGCCAGTTAACTGGCCACCCTCATCCAGTTTGACTGCGCTCATCCGGAGTTCACTCTGCACGTGTGTCCAGTCAACTCATGAGAATCTAAAAACTGGTAGTGGCGGATGTTTTGAACTCCAACGCGAATGGTGGAAGTGATTGTGGGCAGGCAGCATAAAGTTTCATGATAGCACTGTAGTGGGGACCAATGGTCTGAATGGGGCCAACGTACACTTGGCTAGCTCACCCTCCATCACCGGAAGTCTCCATAAACAGCCATAAGAACTCCTCCTTGAAACACTCTCACCACCTTCGCTTTCATTTGTATTATCGTGTTCTCGACTGTAGCAAGCTACCTACTACCTTCAGAGCCTCAAAACAGTCGCTCTCTACCATTTTTAGAACCCTTCTACTTATTGGATTCTACAGGAGCAGAAACGGGTCCTACAAGAGCCCTTTCTACAGGAGGGCCAGTGAGCAGTCTCGCAGAGAAAAAACCGGGGTTTTTCTGGAAAATTCGAGCTTGAAGAGGTAGGCTCTGTGTAAACCCACTCTGCATATTCATATACACAAAGGGTGATGTGATTTCCAGCAAGTATTGAGTTGAAAAGGAAGGAGAATTGAAATCGAAATTCTTCCTATTTCTTTAAAAAAAAAACACACACACACACAGTCTTTTTATCTGCTCTCTGTGCTGAAGTATTATCTCCTTCTCCACTGTGGTATTCACATCTACGAATAGGAGTGATGCAACTATAGAGAAATTAAGCCTGTAAAAGAGGAAATTGCATTCAAAATTCTACCTGTTTCTTAAAAAAAAACAGTTTCATCTACTCTCTGTTCTGAGATATTGTCTCCTTCACCACCTTCATACTCACATATACAAAGGAGTAATGCAATTTTAGGAAGGAGAAACATGACACCAAGGAAGATAAGGCTAAAACAGAAAAGAAGAAGGAACCAAGAACAGAGAAGAACAAGACCACAACAGAGAAAAAGAAGAGGCCTGGAACAGAAAGGAAAAAGCCTAAGACAGTACAGAAAAAGGCTACCACAGAGAAGGCAGAAACTAAGTAGGAAGAGGAACAAACCAAAACAGGGATAGAAGAAACAAAGCTAGCAGAGACAGGAAAGACCATAGATGAAGAAACAGAGGGAACCCCAGGCAGAAAATGAGATATTAATCTTAAGAAGACAGCTACAGGAAAGAGAAGCCCAATTAGCCTGCATGGCTAGCTGGGCTATGGAGGCACTACAGTGTAGGCAACCAGCTAAATCATATGCAGTGTACCTCAAGGATTAGTGGCTCCAATTTCAGATCAAGACCCTGGCCTAGAGGGGCACAATGCATTTCCAGAATTATGGGCAGTTCATAGACTTGTGTGAACAAAGTTCAGCAGAGGACAAGGTGAGGTTGGCAGAGTTTTATCTTCATAACATGGCCCTTACTGATATAAACCTATGGGACCTTAATGCAAAGTTGGGTGACTTACAATTGATGGCCATGGCATCCTAGAGGAGTCATGAGGACAAGAGAGCAGCAGAAATCCAGAAAATGATGGCAAAAGAGCAGAATGAACCTCTAATGATTAGAGCAGAACCATCAGACCCTATGGCTCTCATTAGCACCCACCAACAACTTGCAGCTGATCCTCAAAGTGCCCCTAAGTACATCAATGAGCAAGCTCAGGCTATTGCACATTTTGAAGACATGGAAAGATTGTTTGGGGAAGATTGCATCCATGCCTGCATGAGAAGGTGGAACACACTACCCCACAGCCTACAGATCAGGGAGTACCACTCCCCAAACAGAATGAGAGAAGCACTAAGGAGAGTGCCCCTGTATAAGCACTCTATGCAAAGTCTGAAGGTCCATTGGATTGGTCTAAAGTTGAGTCCTCCACTGCTGCTAGGACTACTAGAAGGCACAAAGGAAGAAGAAGAAAAACAGCAGTGGGAAAAGTTGGATGCAAAAGCTAGATTCCATGATAGGGAAGAGGATCTCATATCTGAGCCATGGAATGTCAGGGAGGCCATCAAGGCCATCAAGGATGAGGAGATGGATTAGTTGCTCAGAGGATGAGCAACACCTTCAGTAGGGGAGTAATGATGAGCCCCAAAAATGGGTAATTATATGGGCTCATTTTGCCTCTTAATTCAACTTAATCCACCATTCTCATTAAATTATTACATGTTTTTATTATGTTTATGTTAATAGAGTGAATTGGGTTAGTCATTATGCCATGAAGTCTAATGTGTGCTTTATGCAGATTTTTTGGTCAATTTTAGACAAAGTCAAAGGATTTATGAGCATTTGGTAGCCAATATTCAAGGGAAACAGGGAAGAGGATTTGTAGGGGGGTGTCCCCTTCATTTATAAACCCTTACCTCAAATTCCCCATCAGAAACTCGAAGCACAAACAGCCACATTAGTGCATCCAAGGGCAGCCGAGCAAGTAAAGAAGGATTGTTGTTTATCTGTAGTTTTGGGAAGCTGAGCTCCTTGATTTCAGGAGGGATGTTAAAGGATTCCATTTGTATAAATAGGGGGGCTTAGAGCCTCAGTAGGTTAGCCAGTTATTAGTAGAATTTTCGCACTTTTGTGCAGCTCCAGTTCAGTTTATTTTTGAGCTTCCTTTTTGTGGACAGTTTATGTAATGTGACTATTATTTTTTATAATGGAGATGAAACAGTTTTTGAGCCAGCACTGATCTCTTTCAGAGGGCTGAAGCACTTGGGTTAGCACCCAACCCAAGCTACCCAACACCTCTTGCTTTGTACTTATATGTCTTTTCTTTAGTTCATGAGTTAATTTCTGTTACATAGATTCATTTTACCTTGTTTAGAATAGGTTGCTTTTGATGGTTTGCATAGCTGTTTTTGTTTCAGTTGCTCAAGTAGGTTAATGCAGTGATAGGCTAAGATTCAAAAAGGCCAACAGCAGGCCCTGATCTCCTTTCTCCCTTTCTGGGACTATGATTTGAGGTCAAGGCACTACTACTGCCACCAAAAACACAGTTTTTCTCTCCCATGCAATTTCTAGTGCGATGACTTGATTTGGAAAGATTAATGTATTGCTTCAAATTCAGTTGCCTGGATCATTTCCTGTTTTTTTACAATAGATCTCTCTGCATTCTTTTCTATTCAAAGGTTACTGTTCAGCGTTTTCTGTTTGTAGGTCAAAAATTAAGTCAAGCTAGAGAAATTTATGTTTTCATGGTATAGTTAGTCCTTTCTTTGATCAGTTTTCGTAAGTAGATGTGAAGATCTCTTGCAGGGCACCTCAGCTCACCATACATCCATAAAGCAGCCAACATCAACTCACTTCTCACAGATTTCCCAAGTCATTCGCAACATTTCACCAATCTGCCCTAATTTCTGCATTTTTCTCCATAAGCTTCCCTCTTGCCATTTGAACAAATCCAACCATCATGTTCCCTCTTGATCTTCCTTGACAAGCTCCAGACACCTCAACACCTTCATCTAGCCTTCAGTTACCCTTTCCCATCATTTTTCCACCTTCAAAACCTCCAAAAATAGCTCTCGGCCTCCTCCTGTAGATCCTCCTGTAGATCCCTTGCAGCCTCCTGTAGAATTTCCTGTGAGTGATTTTTCGAAGTCTGATTGCAAGGGAAGTCTTCAGAAGGGTACTAGGGGCTTCTTAGGACCTCTCCACACCTTCCTCCACCTCTGCAAAAACCAAATCCATCCTCCATCGCCACCAAACCTCTGCCACAATCACAATCCGATAAATTACAAGCATAATAATTTCACATAAAAACACTCAAAAAATACAAAAAGATGTTCTTTTCTCATTTTCTTTCAGAAGTAGTTTAAATAGATGTAATTCACCTTCCCAGTAGTCAATGGCATTCATCTCATCAGTTTCTATCTCTTTTTCTGCAAAAGTAGGGTTAGTTGGATAAATTAGGGTTTGCTAGGGTTTGCGTTACATTTCAGTCTTCCTTCTCTTTTTGCAAATAGAATAGCCTCTGTAGAGTTAGCTTTCTTTCATCATGGTTAAAAGCTTCTTCTGGAAATTCATAGAAGCTGGCTTGAGCTCCTAGTGATCTTGTGCCAGCTGACCAAGTGACAGCTTGCAGTAAGAGCTAGTACTTGTGCATACAACACCGTTGCTTCCAAGTTTGTTACGAACTACCGGGTTGATAAAAGTAAAGTAGGAAGCCCCAATAGTTGCAGCGTTATTGTTGCAATACTGGTGCTCACCACTGAGCAACAGTTGAAAGAATAGAAAATACACAAGTGACACCGTTATTTTTTGACAACTCGTCCCTGGAAAAAGCCAACTTGGGAAAGCTAGTGCAACAATTCTGAGGGTTATATTATTATGCAGTATATCCTTGGGTACAATAGGGTTCCAAACTATCTCACCCAACAGATGAAAACAACCAGCAGAAATACCTCTCTATTCGGAAGCAGATATTCAGAAAATCCACGCCACAAAACTCTCTCCAGCACAACTGAAGCACTGCGTCAGCCCTCTTAGCCTCTGTGTTAGCCTCAAACCCCTCTGCATCAACCCTCTAAGGCACTGTGTAGCCTCTACGCCCTTCCATGTTACTCTTGCTGCCCTCTACGTGGATGACACAAGCCCTTCTAGCTCTGCGTTGTCTCTGTTGGGATCTGCGTGGCTTGCTCTGGCTTCTGCGTCTGCCTCTCTACCTCTGCGCTAGTCTCTCAGCACTATCTCTACCTCTCTATCCAGTACTCACTGCCCCTCGCTACAAACTGATCACTGATTCGACTTAACTTAGAAAACCTTATGTTGTTATTGTGAGAGTCCTTATTCCATGTATTAGGGTGACATAGAGATACACTTTGTGACATGGAAGGACAAGTCAACTTGGAGTAGTTATTATACAAGATCAACTCCTACATTTGGTTGTAACTCTCTTCATTTCTATTAATACAAAGAGTTCATTGTTTTCCTATATGTGATGTTATGATTTCATGTATTTTAATACCATGTTGATCTATTGAATGAAGTGATTGGATGATGCTACATATATGTCGTAGATATTTGGCTTATGTTCCCTGATTATGCAGGTTTCAATTATAGCAATCAAAGCTATGATTGGAGAATACAAGCTAAACGAGGAACAAGGCTTATGATGGATTCCAGGTAGGATTTATCCCATTATCAATTTACTTTAAGGAAAACATTGGTTTCTTTGCTTTCTTTTGTTCTAGACTAGGCCACCCAGTCTATGGAAGATACTTGTGTCCGCAATCGTAGATTTTGTATAACAAGTAGGTAAAATCATAGTGTAAGCATCCAAATGGTTTATTGCAGCCAATTTCTATTCTAGTGTTATCACAAAATCAGTACTAAGGGCTGCAACCAAGCAAGATTTCATGTAACTCTTTCAACCAGACTTTAGACTAAGGATTAGCCTCCTTAGTCAGAGAGGGCTCTCTCACAAACTTTTGATAAAAATCATTCACAACAACAGATGGCTAACTCTTCACACATTCATGAAAACAACGCTGGTTGGACACATATCAAATTGGTCTTCATTGGGCTATGGAGTCTCACACATTTAGTAAACAAAATCACAGTCATTTCATGGAAGTCAAGGCTCTTTGCATCAGATGTTCAAACATATTTCACATAAACCACAGCTTACCAAACATACAGGAAGTCAGAGCATTAAAAATGAATTCTGAGTGATTATGCTATAACAAGGCTGTAAAAGAACATTAAGAGAATAAACCACCATCATATTTGAACAATATAATCCATTGAGAATCTTGAGAAGAAACAACCACTGCTTTACTATTACTGTAATAAGTCTTTACATTGGCCCAAATAAACTCTGTTTTTGTATAAAATCTCCAACCCCTATTACATCCTAATTTGATCCATTTATAGGAATACATTCTTCCCTCTCTAGAGCGAGCTCGAAGGCCCTATTAACTACTCCTACATGCTATTTAACTAATTCATTAATTACAAAGTGCTGAACTGTAATTACACAAAATCCTAATCAAACTAAAACACTAATTCCATTCTCCTCGTATGCTTGATTCTTCTTGGATCCTTGACAGCTGTCCTCCTTCAGTTAGGCTGAGATGGCTGAGCTACAGATGCAAGGAACGCTGACTTTGGATACCTGTTAGCGCTGATGGATCATTTATCATCAGGATTAAAACACCTATTTTTAAGGCCCCTGTCTCCTACCATCCTTCGAAAGTTCAGCAACATGTCCCAGCTCTTTTAATAACCCCAGGTATGGAATGCTGCCATGTTTCTGATGTGCTGTAGGTGATATTGATAGACAGATGTCTCTCTCCCACAAATCTCGCTCACAGTATCACAATAGCTGCTCTGCGTTTAAAATCACCACCTACAGCAGTTTCGTAGCGCGCTACGAAACTGCTGTTAACAACCTCTATTTGTTCCGTAGCAAATGAATCTGTAGTTGGTAAATGATTTGCTTGAGAATCTTGAGAATTCCTGTGTGCTCTTAGCAAGAAGTCTGAATGGAGTCCACCTCTGCAACCAGCTAAAAGGTGGGCATTTAAGCAACCCAAGTCCTTGTATACCCCTCCATACTACTGGAAATTTTGCTTCAGAAGTCCTTCGTACCACCTCTAAAGCTGCAACTTTCAATAGAAAGAAAACAAATTGACCTGTAGTTTCTCTTGTTACTTGTTCAATATCAATGCTACTATGAAGAACGTGGACCTTGAAACACATCCTAGAATGTGGCTTGAGGAAGGTAACACTCTGATTTTCTTATCTTGATCTACTTCCCCAGGCCTACAAAACCAGGGCTCGCTCCACTTCACAGTCTTCATTACTGAACCTCCTCTTTACAACATTACTATATTCTGCATAACACTGGGGCTGGTACAGGTTCTTGCAAAACATAACTTTCACTTAATTTCATTGCAGTTGTAGTATGGGTGTTGTAATGATGTCATGTACTGCCGCATTATCATTGATCCATCATCATCATCATTTTAAAGAAGATCGAACATCATAAAATCATAGCTCTGCTTATGAATATGATTGGTATCCTGTAGTTGTAATTGATGACTGTATTCATGTCAGTGTCCTCCAAACAGCCACTAATGAAAACCCAACATGAATTCTAACGACAAGCAACAAACAGAACCAATAGAAGGACCTATACAGTGATCCGTTCAACCTTTGGTGATGCAACTTTATTCATATGTCATTCTATTGGTTCAAACAGTCACTGCTGCTCCAGGGACCGATATGTTGGTAAGAAAACCAATAATGTTATTCTTTAGGTCTTGCTCCTGTTCATGCATATGCATCACCAGATCTCGAATCAGGTAGTGCACTTCATCATTTATATCAACTTCATCACGGCCTTCTTTCTCCCAGCAAATGTCAAGATAGCGCAATGCCTTTCTGTATTTTCTTAAAGCCATCTTATAATCCCCTTTCTACTCATATGATGCTTGTAATCTAACTCCAGATTGTCGACGAAAGTATCAGAAAACAAATCGGTGCTATAAAGGATGGAGTCCAGCTTTGAGCTCTCGTTGCTCCAGCACGTTTCAGGCTTTCCTTCTTTTGTTTTTATTTAATGCGCACTCATCTTTTAACGACACCAGTTAACATAATTCCAGCCTTTGTGCCACATCTCTATCCCGGTGTCACTAATAATGGCGGCCTTGTGGCAATCAAATCCTTATAAAAACCACTTGACACTTGGCATTTAATCACTGCATTCCATCAGAGAAAATTCTAATGCTGATATTGTCAAACAGTTTATGCGCATTCTCCATGCTACTGCACATAAAAATCAAGAGTAATTTTAATGTTTTGACCAAGTTCAACATTACATAGGCATGGATCTACACTTGCAATTTCCTTTATATCATTTCCACTAAGAATGATATAATCATAAACTTTGTCACTAATGCCCTCATAACGTATTTCGCTCTTTGATGTCAAGCTGATGAGACTGCCAATATATGAATCTGCTGTCGTGCCAGTGGCAGAACCACCATTACCACTCCCACTACCGCTACTGCTGCTCGGCTTCACGTTTCACCTTTTGCTATGCTGGGATTCAGAATCACTTCTAGAATTTTGGCTCTCTCTATACAGCTAGGCATCCCAACTTCAAATACCTTAGGAAGATGTCGTAGTATTGCTTCATCTAACTCTTCAGGCCTGTTAGTTGCCGCAAGAACGGTAACCCGAGCAGTTTGATCTGTTGTAAAAGCCATCCCACAAAGCCATGAACTCTGTCAACTTTGAAATAATCATGTAAGGCAGTATCTATCATTTCTTGGCGTTCTTTTGCTTCTAGAGAATAGATGCTGCTCTTTAAACCATCAAGAACTCCACTAGAAGGTATTTTTACAAAAGATATTCTTAAGTGTGAAACATATCTAGGCATAATAGGTTGAGAACCCTAAAAATTATGATTCAGGGGTCTAAGCAGGACTGGATTTGTTGATTGATGAAGAACAGTAAACGGAATGATTTCCACTTCAGCAGTTGCATTTAGAGACTTATTTTCAGCAGAAACACTTTCAGAGAATAGAGAAACAAAAGATCCTTTACCACGTCCTATGAGGGTTTTCAGGCATGCTAAATGTAGCCCAATATTAAAGGCCAGTTGAGGCGATAGATACGCCACCTGTGGATCAATGACTAAAGCATAATCTTCAGACAAACAGTACACTGACAGAAGGCCCATATGCTTCAAGCATGCCAGCTGAGAACATAGTACTCTCTATGATTTGTGGAATTCAATAGATTTTTTGTCTGGAGGATCCAAAACAAAGACTCTTGCAAGTCTTCCCACATTAGTATGGACATCCTTCACAATCACCCATGAACCAGAATTCAGAGATAACTCCCTTAATGTACTTGATGCCAATCCCACAATAGCTGCATCATCATAAGGTGCTTCCTTGAAAACACTGTCACTGCTTTCATCTGCATTCCTGGAGGGAAACAAAACTCTGTACAATAGGCATGCTAGGATTTGGGCCTCCACTGAAAACTCGAACAAATCCCCAATTTCGTAGCACGCTACGAAACCAGCTAAACAGGTAGCGCTGCGAAACTGCTAAAAATAATTCATGCGCTGCGAAAACACCCTGTCTTTAAGCTAGGCTAAAAATTTTTTAGCAACAGAATTTTCAGTGATAACATCTAGAATGGAAATGGGAGGTCATTTGCGTGGAATTCATTACAGTTTTTCCAAGGACATCTAGACAGCATGATTCCATCATGGTTGTGGTTGACAGGTTAAGTAAGGTGGCTCATTTCATTGCAGTTAAGTCTATGAATTCAGCTAGCGAGGCAGCTCAAATCTTTATTAGGGAGATAGTGATATTGCATGGTGTTCCCAAGAATATCATATCAGATAGATATTCCAAGTTCACTTCTAGGTTTTGGAAGGAGTTGTTTGCATGCTTGGGGATAGAGTTAGCTTTCAGTACAACTTATCATTCGTAGGCAGATGGAAAAATAGAGAGGTTTAAGGGGATTCTTGAGGACATGTTGAGGATTTATTCCATGCATTAGTAGAGGAAGTGGGAGGAGTATCTTCGACTACTAGATTTTGCATATAATAATGGTTATCAGGGATCCTTGAGGATGAGTCCATTTAAGGCTCTTTATGGGTGGAGTTGCAATACTCCTATTAGCTGAAATGATCCATTGAACATGGCATTGATTGGATCACACATTTTGGCTTATATGGAATAGGAAATGAAGGTTATTAAGAGAAATTTAAAGCTAGCACAAGATAGGTAGAAGATATATGCAGATCAACACAAAGCATTCAAGGAGTTTCAGGTTGGGGAGCATGTGTTCTTGTGAATCAAGCCCAAAAGGAGCTCCTTGAGGATTCAATCATGTGCCAAGTTGGCACCTGGGTATTATCAGCCTTTTGAGATCCTTGAGAGGATTGGACCAGTTTCCTACTGACTTGCACTGATTCCAACTGTGAAAGTCCATGATGTTTTCCATGTTTCATTGCTTAAGATATATGTCTAGGATGTTGATCATGTGATTTATTGGTCTGTATTGCAAGTGGAACTAGAGGGATAATTCTAGCTAGAGCCTTAATGCATATTGTTGCAGAAACAACTCATGCTCTGAAACAGAGCAATCGAGCAAGTTAAAGTGCAGTGGAAGAACTTTGGGCCCCATGAAGCTACATGGGATATGGTTGATCAAATGTGGGATTTGTATCCTTCTTTATTTGTTGGTTGAGAAGATGAGTTTGATTTATGTGTTGTGATTTATGTTTATGCATATGTGTATTGTATATACTACAATGAGTTGTGTTATAAAGCTCCAATAAGCAATGTGTTGTAAATACTGCATCAAGTTGTGTTATAAATCTCCAATAAGTAGTATGGTGTTCATCGTTTCAACAATTTGGTATAATGTAAATGTTGCATCGAGATGTGTTATAAATCTCCATAGGCAACATGTTTTTCTAGTTATAAGCATCATTGAACACCGAGGATGGTGTTCCCCCAAGGGGGAGGGGTTTGTAACAACCCCTAGTTGATTTTCCATGTAAATAAAATAAGACCAAGGTCATGGGACACGTATTCCAAGTTGAATGGTGGGTAAACATTATAGTAGGCATAACTTGTGTTTAATTAATGGCTATGGAAATTGGCAAAGGCATTGGAAAAGGAAAAGAGATAGTAAATGGAATTTAATTATGAAAATAAAGGAAAATAGGAGAAAATGAAGGTGAATAGACACAAATTTGCATGCAAGGGAAATTAGAGGAAAAATGAAGGAAAATGAAAAAAATTGAGACATTAATGATAAAAAGATATCAAAGAATCAGTTGTTGTCTTTTTTCTAGTTTTGAGTGGAACTCTTATGCATTCACTCATACTCTTGGACCCTTAGATCATCCTTGGTGTTAGAAAATTAGAAACGCAAAAATATTATCTTATGTTGATAATTACTTGTGTTATTCTTATAGTCTTATTAAATTTTCTTTATGTTCTTATTTTATCTTCTTTTCATCAAGAAATCATCAAATCAAAAAAACGAATATCAACGATACCATATATATGCACTCAGTTAGGGCTAAAACCCCTCTATAGGGGAAACCTCAGTCAAACTCTTCCACTAGCATATTCAAATCAAGTTGAGACAAACCAATACCTTAAACCTGACCAAATGACCTTCCTCCTCCACCAAGTCATCCTTCCAAGATGATTCTCCAAACTTCAGTAGTCTCCTCTTGCCTCACAGCTCCAACCCAACAACAACATAGAATTTTGGCCCCGAGCTTCCAGAATTTCAACCTTACTGTAGATCTGTAATTTCGCCCTCCCCAACAACTTCATAATTTTTCACGTGTGAGTCAAAGAGAGAGAAAAACAACTTCTTTCTTGACAAATGTCTCCTTATTCGCTAGGGTTTTCTCCCTCTTCTAGGTAATTTCTCTCTTCTTTTATGCCTCCAGCTACTACAGATTGAACTTCTTGGTTGACACTCCAAATGAGGTCAAATTCCCTTGATGAGACCAACTTGTCCTTCTTTGAGGCCGACTTGGTGGAGGAGGCCTAAATGACCTAATTTATATCAAAATAAATTTATTCTTTGACAAATAAATCCTAAGAAGGGTATTTGATGAGCCTCATAAATGGGTAATTATATGGGCTCATTTTACCTCCTAATCTAATCAAATCAACCATTCTCTTAGCTTATTGTATGATTTTCTAATTACATTTATGCTTATAGGGTGAGTTGAGTTAGTTATTATGCCATGTGGTCTAACATGTATTTAATGCAGATTATTGATGGATTTCGAGGTCAAAGTCAAGGATCTAGTGGTCAAATTGCAGCAATAACTCGAAGTAGACAGAGGAGAGGACTTATAGGAGGGAATCCCCCTCATTTATTGCTCCTCACTTCGAATTCCCCTTCATTAAGCTCGGAATACAAGCAGCCGAATCATGCACTAGAAGGCAACCGAGCAAGTGGAAGATGATTGATAGTTATCTCGAGTTTTGGGAGCCAAGCCTCCCTAATTTTAAGGAAGTTGTTGGTAGCTTCAGATGTATAAGTAGAGAGGCCTAGGGCCTCACTAGGGTCGAATTTTTGCTTATGTAAACTCTGCTCAAATTTCCAGCATGCTATTTTATGACAGTTTTATGTAATCTTGCTATTTTTTGATAATGAAGATGGAATCCTTTTTGAGCTAGTATTGAGTTACCTTAAAGGGCTGAAGCTCTTGGGTTAGGGTCCAATCCAAGCAGCCAAGCTTCTATTTACTTGTATTTGTATGCTTTACTTCAGTTTGTAGATTAGTTTGCTGTTAGATGTATTTCTCTTATGGTGAAGAATAGGTTTCTTTTGATGATTTAGTAGCTTGCTTCCATTTATGCTTTCTGTAGCAGGTTAAGCAGTGATCATAGAAGATTCAAAAGGCTAGTAACAGTGCCTTGGCCTCTCTTCCTTCCTCTGGGACCATGATTTGAGGCAAAGACTCTCTTGCTGCCCCAAAAACACAGATTTTCCTCATTCCTAGGACTTCTAGTGTTTGCAAGTCTTGTTCTGCTTTGCTTTAGATCTTCTTTATCATGTTCACTTCCTGATTTACAATAGTCCTTTTGCATGCTTTCCTTCCTTACAACATTTACCATCATTTCCTTCTATACATCATAGTTTAGGCCATTTTAATGTAAAACTCTGTTTTTCCTAGGATGCACTCATTTCATTGGTTGCTTGATTTTATTGGTTGACTGTCAGTTTCTATGCAGCAGATATTTTCCAGCAGTAGGCCAGCTTACCAGCAATCACACCCTCCATTTGATCCATGCCCTATAGGTCTCCCAAACCTCACCTCAATTCTGTCTTAGTTTCCTTCATTTTTCATACAACTTCTTCCTCTCTCCTTGAGCAAACCCAATCATCTTTCTCTCTCCTAGTGATTCATGGTAGACCTTAGGCGCCCTAACACCTCATTCCAACCTTCATCCACCTTTTCCACCCACTCTCACACCCTCAAAATAGCGAAAAGTTCTCTCGGCCTCCTCCTGTAGGCCTCCTGTAGTTTCCCTGTTTTCCTCATGTAGTTTTCCTGTGTCCTCCTGTAGTTTTCCTGTAGGCTTTCTTTTGAAGGCCGAGTGTGGGAAAAGCCTCCAGAAGGCCACCTAAGACCTCCTAGGACCCATCCACACCATCCTACATCCTCCCAATCTCCAAAACCGCCATCTAACGCCACCTGTTCGCTGCCACACTCACACACAATAAATTAGATGCATGTTAAATTCACATAAAAACACATAAAAATCCAAAAATATGTTTTTTGCTTATTTACTTCTAGAAATAGCATGGTTAGATGTTGTTTACTTCCTTGAGTAGATAATGGCATTTCTTTCATGGTTTTCATAGTGTTTTTGGCAAAAGTAGAATTAGCTTGTTAATTAGGGTTTACTAGGTTTTGCTTTACATTCTAGTCTTTCTCCTTTCTACAGTTAGAATAGCATCTGTAGAGTAATCTTTCTTTCCTTTCATCACACATAGAGCTTCTTCTGGAATCTATACATGTTGGCTTGAGCTCCTAGTGATCTCGCGTCGGCTGACCAAGTGATAACCTGCAGTGAGAACTAGTACTTGTGCATATAGCACTGACGCTTCCAAGCTTGTTACGAACTACCGGGTTGATAAAAGTAAAGTTGGTAGCCCAAGAGTTGCAGCATTCTTGCTGCAATACTGGTGCTCATCACTTTTTGGCACCATTTTCGGGGAAGCGTCAGAGTATTCTATGATTACTGCTTTCTTCTATTTCCTATTGCAACATTCTGCTAATAGTTTATTTCGGCAAAAGTAGACTAGTCATTTCTTTTCTTTCAGTTCTACATTTCCTTGCTTTCCTTTTCAATTCTACAAATTTCCATTCAACAAGTTCATTTTAGCTAGTTGCAATTTGTTTTGTTCAATCACAATTTCAGTTTCTGCAGGTACTTTCAGTGTGGGGAAAAAGAAACAAAAAATCAACCAAAAATATTTCCTTTCATACCTCGTAGGAGTAGAGATAACTTAGGAAAAATTTTACCCAACACCCTGACTACTTCACACAGCCAACCTTCTCTATTCTTCAGTGGCTGAAATCAAGAAGAACCCTTAGGTGAACATTCAGACATATTTGAAGAACCTATAGGGGAAGAAGAAGAAGAAAACATTCCTCTGGAGCCAATGGCTGAAAACAGAAATGCTAGGGGAAATGGAGAGAGAATAGAGGGCACCTTCCCATTCGGGAGACCAATGGGGACACCAAAATGAAGAATATAAGTCCTTCATCCCTACCTCACTTCCATGGTCTAACTACAGAAGATCCTGACACCTTCTTGTTCGAGTTTGTTGTCATTTTTCGAACTTATGACTATGCAGAAGATGAGAAAAAGTTGAAACTGTTCCCTTCTACTCTCCAGGATGCAACATTGCGTTGGTTCATGGGATTACCTGGCAATAGCATCACAACTTGGGCTTAGATGTAGCAGGCCTTTAACAACAAGTATCGAGACTATTTTAGGTCAAAAGATACTAAAGAAGAAATCTTTCAAATGACCATAGGAAGTGATTAGTCCTTGGAAGACTATGAAGAGAGGTTCTAGTTCAGTTACAAAAGGGCCAGGTGTACACTTGACCCTGAGTCTTTGAAGTTGGTCCTGCTCAGGGGAATTCGGGAAGACCTTTTAGACACCCTCCATCTACTGGTCGGGGGAGACATCTACCAACTATCCTATGAGGACATGAAGACTGTTTTTAGAAACCATTCTAGAGCAGCCAGAAAGAAAGGTAGGGGGAGTCAACCCATAGCTAATACCTCTTCTTCCAATTCATCCATTAAAGTTGAAATTAGTAACATGTTGGAAGACTTCAAGAGTGATATGTTGCAGACTCTTGCCATGCAAATGGATACCTTACATATCAAAGGAAACAAGAGGAAGCAGAGAGGGCTTTGGCCATCTTTTTCCCTAGATGCACCAGGAGGTATCCTAGGAATGAATGCCCATTGAACTCTATAGAGGTTTGTTCAGTCTATGAAGAAGATCATTCTACAGATAAGTGCCCTTCCTTGCCTGGACTTAAAGTTGTATACCAAGGGGCCGAAGGAGCCACTAAACAGATCTATTACATAAACCAAAGGAGGCTGCATGGACCTAGACCATACCAACAGGGGATGCAAGGGACATCTCAGGCATACTACAACCCCAACCAAGTCACCTCCATACCTTCTTGGGGCCCCCCTGCTCATCCTTCCTGGTCCACGCCTCCTCCTTGGTCCTTCACATCTCAATATCATGCCCAACTAGCCACCCATTCATTTCAATCATATGCTCAGCCGCAACCTTAGTGGAATGCATCTCATCAGGGGTGGAGGCCCCAATACAACTCTCTTCCCACTCTTCTGCCTCCACCACCTGCCCAACCACAACCATTACCTTTTGCTCCACCAAGGCAACCCCAAATGCCTACCCAGCCAAATCTGAAATCGAACAATAGACAGGCTCAGTAAGTGTATAGTGGGGAACCATCATGCCCAACTTATGCTGTGGAGATTCAAGAAATTAACTTGTGATCTAGGAAAGTTCTCCCAGATAGCCAGCCTCCACCCAGGGAGGTTGAGGAAGATAAAGAGGAAAGCGAACCTAAAGCGAATCCACCCTTTCTTGAGATACTATCCATGACAATCTAGCCTACCCCAAAAGAGATTGAACTCCTGGGAGAATTGAAACATTTATGCATGAAGATACCACTTCTCCAAGCCATAAAAGATGTGCCTATCTACAATATGTTGATCAAAGAGAAGTGCTTTAGGCATCTAGGAAGGCACAAGAGAGATGCCCCAACCATCAATGTCATAGGACAACTATCCAACCTGATGTTGGGGCAGATAATCTGTCCAAAATATCTGGACCCTGGAAGCCCAGTAGTTGATGTCGACATTAATGGCACAATGGTCCCACATACCTTGATTGATCTGGGAGTTTCCATTAATGTGATGAAAAAGGACACAATGCTCAAACTTAACCTCCAAGGCTCCTTGAGGAAGACCACGATAGTGATGCAGCTAGCAGACCACTCCACAGTGACCCCTGAGGGGATTGTGGAAGATTTGATGGTCTCCATTGATTCTTGGGAGTACCCTGTTGATTTCTTAGTTCTCCAGCCAAAGGCAAAGCTCACAGGGTATCCCCTAATTCTGGGAAGACCCTGGTTGGCTAGAGCCGATGCCTACATCAGCTGCCGAGCTGGGAACATGGCCATAAATAATGGGCACATGTCCAAGTAGTTAATCCTATATCCTCCTGCCCAACCCTTGCTAGAACATGATCTACCTCTCTAATTGGAGGAGGAGGATGAGGATGAAGTTTATTCTGCACCACTTTGTACATTAGAAATTGCAATGGGGAGAAAACCACAAGATGAGGATGATATGATTGAAAATTTGATTCAGAATCCACCTCCCAGTGTATCACCATTAGAAGACATAGTAAGAGAAACCCAAAACAACCCCTCAACTGATCTCTGTGTGGCCGACCCCACTTCTCTCCGTGTTAAAAATATAGATTTCAGCCCAGAAAGAACATTGAAAATCAATCCATCCCTATCTACTTCCTAGGAGAAGGAGCTATGCAACATACTGAGAAAACATCTAGATACCTTCGCCTAGAGTTATGAGGAGATGAAGGAAGTGAACCCTTCAGTATGTACTCATCATATATACATCAAGGAAGATTGCAAGCCAGTCAGGTAGCCTCAAAGGAGGATGAACCCAGCACTTAAAGATATTGTTAAGGAATAATTGCAGAAATTTCTTGATGCAGGGTTCATCTATCCCATCTCTGACAGTGAATGGGTCTCTCCTTTGGTGCTAGTTCCAAAGAAAAATGGTAAGTGGAGAATCTGTGTCGACTGTCGGGAATTGAAAAAAGCCACTAGAAGGGACCATTTTCCTTTACCTTTCATAGATCAAGTGTTAGACGGGCTTGTAGGGAAAAAGTTTTTCTCCTTCCTAGATGGGTTTAGCGGATACAATCAGATTCAAATCAGCCCAGAAGACCGAGATAAGACCACTTTCACTTGTCCTTGGGGTACCTTTTCATACTGGGTCCTTCATTTTGGTTTGTGTAATGCTCCAGCCACTTTCCAAAGAGTGGTATTAAGTATATTTTCTAAATTGGTTCATGATGCAGTAGAAATATACATGCATGATTTTACTCCTTATGGTTCTAACTTTCAGGAAGATTTATCTGACCTAGGAAAAGTTCTAGATAAGTGTCTTGAGATGAACCTATCCCTCAGTCCAGAAAAATGTGAATTTTTAATGACTAAAGGGACCGTGCTAGGTCATGCAATATCTCAACAAGGACTGCAGGTGGACCCCAACAAAATTGCCATCATCCAAAGGGTCCCACCTCCTCAAAAGGTGAGAGATGTTAGAAGCTTCCTAGGCTTAGCTGGATATTACAGGAGATTCATTAAAGACTTCAACAAGTTAACCTCTCCTTTGTTTGGCCTCCTAGGCAAAGATGTTGAGTTCATATGGTCGGAAAACTGTCAAGAAGCCCTAGATACCTTGAAGAGCAAGCTAGTGACTGCCCCAATTCTCAGAGGCCCAAACTGGGCCCTACCCTTTCACATTCACACAGATGCCTCGAATAAAGTAATAGGAGCAACCTTAGGACAAATTGATGAAAAGTTACCTTATGCCATATACTTTATAAGCAAAAACTTGTCAAAGATAGAGTTAAACTATACAGTGACCGAGAAGGAACTCCTAGCCATCGTGCATTCCTTAAACAAATTCAGACATTATATCATAGGATATCAAACCCTTGTGCACACTAATCATGCTGCAGTTAGATATTTAGTGAACAAACCAGATGTAAATGCTTGCATTATTAGATGGTTGCTTTTACTGTAGCAATTTGATCTGACCATTATTGATAAGCCTGGTAAAGAGAATGTTGTTGCTGACTTTTTGTCTAGAGTAAATTTACCTATAGGTGAAGAAGGAATGGTGGATGAACAAATGCCAGATGAACACCTATTTGCTATATCAGTACTCTCTCCATGGTTTGTTGATATAGCAAACTACTTGGTTTCAACACAGTTCCCACCACACCTATCCTCAAAAGAGAAGAGCAAGATAGTAAGGAAAAGCGCCCCTTTCACCTGGATTGGAGGTAATCTCTTCAAACTTGGCCCAGATCAAATCTTGAGAAGATGTGTCAGGGAGGAGGAAGTCTTTGACATCCTCTTGACCTATCATGACGAGCCTTGTGGAGGTCATTTTGCAGCAAAAAGAACCGCCTTCAAGATATTGCATGCAGGCTACTACTGGCCCACTCTTCATCAGGATGTGAAGAGATACACGATCCAGTGTGATCAGTGTTAGAGGATGGGGAAACCCACTCCAAAGGATGAAATGCCCATGCAACCTCAAGTGACCTTTGAGCCATTTGAGAAGTGGGGCATGGACTTTGTGGGGCCTATCAATCCTCCTTCAAAGCAGAAGCAGTACATCATTGTGTGCACTGACTACCTGACAAAGTGGGCGGAGACAAAAGTAATCAAAGCAATGACAAAGGAAAAAGTAGTTGAGTTTTTGAGGGAAAACATATTCTACAAGTTCGGGTATCCGAGAGAGTTGGTCATAGACCAAGGCAGTCAGTTCACTTCCCAACCTGATTGAAAACCTGCTCACACATCATAAGATCAAGCACAAAACTTCCACCCCTTACCATCCACAAGCCAATGGGTAAGTGGAGGTCACTAACAGAGCATTGGAAGGGATCCTAACCAAGGTAGTGAGCATTAGCAGAAAAGACTGGGCGGACAGATTAGTTGAGGCCACTTGGGCCTACAACACAACATGGAAGACCACCACTGGGTTCACACCCTATGAACTGGTCTATGGGAAGAAGGCTTTGATGTCAATATATTTTGGATTCAATACCCTAAGGATGGAATCTCAGCTAGACCTAGACCTCAACTATGCACAGAAGGAGAGATTACTTCAGCTCAAGGGATTGGATGAATATAGATTGCAAGCCATTCTCCATAACGAGGTAGTTCAGCTTCAGATAAAGATATGGCATGACAGAAATATCAGGGAGAAACAATTCCAAGAGGGAGATTAGGCACTACTTTATGATTCAAGATACAAGGATTTCAAAGGCAAGCTGAGGACAAGATGGTTGGGACCCTACACTGTGGAGAAATGCAATGAAAATGGTTCAATTCCGATCAGAACCATTGATGATGAAGCCATCCCCATGCTTGTCAATGGACATCGGTTGAAAGTCTACAAGAAACCCCTCTCCAAGCTAGGGTTTATTAAAGATTTGAATAAAATAGTGATGGTAGTGGAGCATATCTTAGATTCCACTTCACCCGCTCACTGAAGAAAAAAGATAAAAAATAAGGACTCAAGTTAAAACCTCCATGAGGCACTTGAGTCCCATCATTGGGTTGAAAATCTCTTTTGAGGAGGCCCAGTGATGTCAAAAAAAAGAGAAAAGAATAAGACCCCTGGGTGAAAACCTCCCTTGGAGGTGCCCAGGGTAGGAAATTAAGGTGAAAACCTCTCTAAGACGCCCTAGTTGTTTAAAAAAAAAAAAGAGAGAAAAAAATGAATTTTTATTGCATTGTAGGTTTGTAGGAGGATTACAGGGAGCAGAAGAAGGTGCCAAGGGGACCTTGACATTCATACCAGCATCCATCCCATCTTCTCCACACCTTCCTCCATCATTTTTGGCATCTCTTTCACCCTACTGTACCTCTTCTTCCAAAGCTGTGTTTTTTACAGGAGGCTCTGTTTCTTCTACAGGAGGCTCATGTAGGAATTACAGAGAGCCAAAAGTGTCTACAGGAGGCAGTTTGAGGGACAAGAAAAGCTTCATGAGGAACCTATAACCCCTCTTACCATCTTCAAACCTCCTTGCCATCATTTCCAAGCCTGCATCACACTCCAAGCATCATTATTATTTTTTTTCCTTTCCAAGAAAAACACAGAAAAACAGTTTTTCAGTTTAGAAAAAAAAAAAAAAAAAAAAAAAAAAACAAAAAAAATAAAAGGAGGGAAAGGAGGAAAAGGCACCATTAAATTTACCTGAAGCTTACCTACTATCCCTCCATCATTCATCTCCACCTTTGGCATCATTCTCGAGCTCCAAGCACCAGAAAATAGCTGAATTTTCAAGGGGAGAAGCAGCTACAGGAGCTCCTGTAGGAATTCCTGTAGTAGCTGATCCCATAGAAGTCCAGCACCAGCAACAAGGGACAGCACATCTGAAGGTTGAGAAGGCACATGCAGCTGAGCTCCAGCAAAAGAAGAACTTGCAAAAACACACAACAACACATCAGCAAGTGGAGACAGCATGCATGAATGAAAATGAAGGTATGCAGCAGAGAAAACCACAACACCTCACAGTCAATGGCATCAAATACACTCGGATTACAGGTAAGTAGCTAATTCACTCCTCTATCTGCATTTGTGTAGTTAGGAATCATATGAAGGCAATGAGATGGTTGAAATCGAAAGAGGGAAAGGTGGCCAGTTAACTTGGCCACCTTCATTTAGTTGACTCCACTTAACCTAGATATCACCCACACATGCGCACAGTCAACTCAAGAAAAAGATGCGAAGGACAAGTAGTGGGAGGAAGAGTTAACTTCGATGCAGTAATGAGGGGATGATTACGAGGGGTGTCATGATGACCAAGCAGGTGGGGACCAATGTTCCATATCCGGGCAATGTACACCTTGCCAGCTCAACACTCATAATTGAAAACAGCCATAAACGGTAATGAGCACTCCTCCCCGTGCATTCTCACCACCTTTTCTTCAGTCTCCTCGTAACTCAGCCACACAATAGTATTCTTATGCCCCCACAGCCTCGTATCCACCATCCTCCATCGATTTCCTCCATATTTTTGCTCTCGGCATCTTCTACAGGAGCCCTACAGGTTTTCTACATGAGCACCTACAGGAAATCTATAGGAGGGACAGTGGGCTTCTACAGGAGGGGCAGTGAGTCATTTTGAAGGAAGGAAACGTGATTTTTGGCATGAATTTTAGTATGAAGAGGTATGGTTCATGAATTCCTTCTGTTGAATATCAAAATGTGAAAGAGTTGGTCTCAAATTGAAGATAAAATGAGTCTTTAAGAGGGTAGAAATACATAAAAAAAATCTGTTTAAAAAAAAAACACATTCCCCTATGTTTTTCTATTTCACTCAAAATTATTTGTCTCCACCTCCATATCTATTTTTTCAAAAGAAGTACAGCCAGTATGATAGGGGGGTTTATGAGAAAAGAGCCCACTAACTCCACTAGACTCCATGCACATCCTCAAGTGGTGGAAATATTTACAAGGGCAAACTGGATGAATTTCTTTAAGAAGTTTAGAGGGTTTGATGATGAAATTGCCCATGAATTTGCTCTCTCTCTAGTCCCTCACACAAGAAATCATGCTAATGTAACCATTAGGGTCCTCTCCATTGAAATAACCCCTGAATTCATCAGTATGGTCACTACCCTTCCTCTTGCACTGACTTGGAGTAAAGATGAGAAACCAATTGGCCAGGCTGCCAAGAGGAAATTTTTCCAAAATAATAAAGCCCCTGTTGAAGACAAAAATGGAATTAGGAGGGTTAGTATACCATATCCCTGGGATGAGGTTAGCTACCAAGTGATCAAATACATTTCTTGTGAGGGGAGGCACAACATTGTTTATGGATATCATTTCAAAATCCTCCAAGAATTGAGATATGGCATGGATACCCCAGCACATCAAAAGCTCAGTATCCCTTACTTTCTCCTTTAGTCCCTCATTGACTCCAGCACCAAGGTACAAACAAGAAATTCACAGCAACTAGCTCACCATGGCCTAATCAAGATCCAAGTAGAAGAAGCCCTCCATACCCTTACAATCCCTATATCATGGGAAGTTTTTAGAAATATGACAGCTAAGGATGACATCAAGGCATTAACCTATGATGTCAGTCCTGCTGTCAGTGAGGAGGGAGAACAGCAAGGAGGAGAAGATGAAGCCAGTGGTGACATAGCAGAGCAAGAGAGGAAGGAGGAAAGAAAAGAAATAGAGGAGGGGAGAGTTGAAGAGACAGAGCAGGAGGAGGAAAAAGAGACAGAAGAGGGAGAAAAGGAGGCAGAGAGGGTAGAGCAAAGAGAAGAGTCCCCTGAAACTTGGGAAAGAGAAGCAGCAGCTGCCCTCACTGCCCTCGGCACACCAATCAAGCAGAAGCAGAAGAGGAAAAGAAAAACCTCCATGTATTTCAGGGCAAGGAAGAGTACCAGAATTAAAACAAGCAAACCTCAGCCCTCATCAAAGACTCCCATTAACATTGAAGATTCACCATCTGCCAAGGTGAAAGAATCTCCTTCCAAGACACCCATAACCTATGAAAGGAGGACTCCAAGATCTTCTACATGGAAGGGAAAGGCAATTCTATAGGACCCCAAACCAGACCTATAGGAGACTAAAACAGTCCTATAGGAGTCACTGTCCAAACTACAGGAGACACAAAAACTTGAGGAAAAGATAGGAGGATAGCCAGAGGTGAAAGAGGAAGCACATGAGCTACAAGAACCTGAACCCCAGCCTAATCTTGACTCCTATTACAGACTACTTGAGGGAGGCAAGATAATCCCACAGAAATTTGCAATTTCACTGTTTTTCGAATTGGAAAAAGAGAGAGTGAGAACGCACAGGTGGAGGCAGATAGCCAAGTCCAAAGGAGTTGAGGATATTGGCCACATGGAAAACAAACTCAGGGAAATGGGCAGGGAATTGAGTGCTCTCAGAGACAGAGAAGCCATTACAAGAAGCCACCTTGAGAATGAGAATGAATTACTAAGGAGGCAGCTGCAGGAGAAAGAGACTCATTTGGCATACATGGCCAGCTTATCCATAGAAGCATTACAATGTAGAACACCAACCAAATATTATGGCCTCTATCTGAAGGATCAATGGCTTCAATTCCAAATAAAAATTTTGGCACAAAGAGGCACAATGCCTTTCCAAGACTACACGCAGTTCATGGATTTGTGTGACCAAAGCACCTCCGAGGACAAAGCAAAGATGGTAGAGTTATATCTACACAACTTTTCCCTCACAGACTTGAATGTGTGGGACCCCAATGCCAAGCTAGGGGATCTGCAATTAATGGCCATGGCCTCATGGATGAACCATGAATAATTGAGGGCAGCAGAAATGAAAAGATTGTTAATAAAAGAGTAGAATGAACCATTGATGATAAGATCTGAGCCATCAGATCTTATGGCACTCATCAGCACACACAACCTGCTTGCCAATGACCCTCATATTGCCCCTAAATATCTAGCCAATCAAGAACAAGCCATTGCACACTTTGAAGATATGTTTAGGCTACTTGGGGAGGACTGTGTGCATGCATGTATGAGAAGATGGAACACCCTACCCCACAGCTTGCAGATCAGGGAATACCATTCCCCCATGAGGCTGAAGGAGGCATTGAAAAGAGTGCCAATGTACAAGCGCTCCATGCAAACATTGAAGGTCAATTGGATTGGCCTCAAACTGAGTCCTCCACTCATATTAGGCATGATGGAAGGCAGAAGAGAAGAAGAAGAGAAGGAGCAGTGGAAGGACATAGACAAAAAGACAGGATTTTATGGAGAACATGAGCAGACCACATCAGAAGCTTGGAATGCTAGGGAGGCCACCAGAACCATAAAATACGATGAGATTGACTAGGTTGCTCAGAGGATGAGCAACACTTTCAGTATGGGGGTGATGATAAGCCTCATAAATGGGTAATTATATGGGCTCATTTACCTCCTAACCTAGTCAAATCAACCATTCTCTTAGCTTATTGTATGATTTTCTGATTATATTTATGCTTATAGGGTGAGTTGAGTTAGTTATTATGCCATGTGGTCTAACATGTATTTAATGCAGATTATTGATGGATTTTGAGGTCAAAGTCAAGGATCTAGTGGTCAAACTACAGCAATAACTCAAAGTAGACAGAGGAGAGGACATATAGGAGGGAATCCCCCTCATTTATTGCTTCTCACTTCGAATTCCCCTTCATTCAGCTCGGAGTACAGGCAGCCGAATCATGCACTAGAAGGCAGTCGAGAAAGTGGAAGATGATTGATAGTTATCTCGAGTTTTGGGAGCCAAGCCTCGCTAATTTTAAGGAATTTGTTGGTAGCTTCAGATGTATAAGTAGAGAGGTCTAGGGCCTCACTAGGGTTGACTTTTTACTTGTGTAAACTCTGCTCAAATTTCGGGCTTACTATTTTATGACAGTGTTATGTAATCTTGCTATTTTTTGATAATGAAGATGGAATCCTTTATGAGCTAGCACTGACTTACCTCAGAGGGCTGAAGCTCTTGGGCTAGGGCGTAATCCAAGTAGCCAAGCTTCTCTTTACTTGTATTTGTATTCTTTACTTTAGTTTGTAGATTAGTTTGTTGTTAGATGTATTTCTCTTATGGTTAAGAATAGGTTGTTTTTGATGATTTAGTAGCTTGCTTTCATTTATGCTTTCTGTAGCAGGTTAAGTAGTGATCAGAGAAGATTCAAAAGGCAAGAAATAGTTCCTTGGTCTCTCTTCCTCCCTCTGGGACCATGATTTGAGGCAAAGACTCTCTTGCTGCACCAAAAACACAGATTTTCCTCATTCCTAGGACTTCTAGTGTTTGCAGCTCTCTAGTAGGTTGATAGTCCAGTTTTGCTTTGCTTTAGATCTTATTTATCATGTTCACTTACTTATTTACAATAGTCCTTTTGCATGCTTTCCTTCCTTACAACATTTCCTTCTATACATCATAGTTTATGCCATTTTAATGTAAAACTCTGTTTTTCCTAGGATGCACTCATTTCATTGGTTGCTTGATTTTCTTGGTTGACTATCATTTTCTATGTAGTAGATCTCTTCTAGCAGTCGGATATCTTACCAGCAATCACACCCTCCATTTGATCCATGCCCTATAGGTCTCCCAAACCTCACCTCAATTATGCCCTAGTTTCCTTCATTTTTCATAGAACTTCTTCCTCTCTCCTTGAGCAAACCTAATCATCTTTCTCTCTCCTGGTGATTCATGGTAGACCTTAGGCACCCTAACACCTCATTCCAACCTTCATCCACATTTTCCACCCATTCTCACACCCTCGAAACAATGAAAATTTCTCTCGGCCTCCTCCTATAGGCCTCCTGTAGTTTTCCTGCTTTCCTCCTGTAGTTTTCTTGTGTCCTCCTGTAGTTTTCCTGTATGCTTTCTTTTGAAGGCCAAGTGTGGGAAAAGCCTCCAGAAGGCCACCTAAGACCTCCTAGGATCCATCCACACCATCCTACATCCTCCCAAGTTCCAAAACCGCCCTTTAACACCACTTGTTCGTTGCCACACTCACACGCAATAAATTAGATGCATGTTAAATTCACATAAAAACACATAAAAATCCAAAAATATGTTTTTTGCTTATTTACTTCCAGAAATAGCATGGTTAGATGTTGTTTACTTCCTTGAGTAGATAATGGCATTTCTTTCATGGTTTTCATAGTGTTTTTGGTAAAAGTAGAATTAGCTTGTTGATTAGGGTTTACTAGGTTTTGCTTTACATTCCAGTCTTTCTCCTTTCTGCAGTTAGAATAGCATCTCGATAGTAATCTTTCTTTCCTTTCATCACACATAGAGCTTCTTCTGGAATCTATATAAGTTGGCTTGAGCTCCTAGTGATCTCGCGTTGGCTGACCAAGTGACAACCTGCAGTGAGAACTAGTACTTGTGCATATAGCACCGACGCTTCCAAGTTTGTTACGAAACTACCGAGTTGATAAAAGTAAAGTTGGTAGCCCAGGAGTTGCAGCATTCTTACAGCAAGACTGGCGCTCATGATTATTTTACATGATGATAAGGACGAGGACTCTTGACGCAAACCCTAGAAGCCTATAATGGAGAATTTACCTAAAAATAATTGAGCCAAGTATGAAACCCATCCTTAATAAGTCAATTTATTTTATAATTAAATTTATTTTTATTTATTTTGACAAATACATTACATTATGACTAAAATACAATTATGAATACCAACACTAGTTACATTTTTCAACACTTGGAGCATTCTATCATTCACTTAGATTGGAGAAAGAAGGAAAAGGAAAGCAAGGATCACAAGGAAACAGTTGGATCAGTAGCTACAATTGTATTTCTTTTCAGATAAAAGATTGCATGTGTGATTTACTTGCTAAATTTTGGATGCATGGTATATGCATGTGATTCCTTGGTTATGTGTTGTAATTGGCATGGAGATTTGCTTGGATTGACAATGGATTCAACCTTGCCTTTCCATTTCCTAGATAGAGATGGTGTTGTGGGTTTTTCCACTTGTTTTCTTTTATTATTGCTTAAGTTCCGATGGTTGTGGGTTGGAAAAAATTCTCTTGAAGCCATGCAACAGTTTGGGTTGAGTTACTAGTTCCTGGAGCCGTAGGTTGGGACAAAAACTCTAGAGCCCTTGGTGGGTTGAGATACTAGTTCCTAGAGCCGCAGTTGGAACAAACGCTCTGGAGCCCTAGAAGATTATGGATTGAATTACTAATTCATAGAGCCCTTGACAGCTTGGGTAGAGACCAAACTAGTTGATGTTAGTGATTTTTGGACCATGGAGGTGGAATCACAGTGGTTGAGGGTTGAGGTTCTTTGGCCTCTGAAAGCACTGGTTGGTTTTGTTTGGGTTTATTCCATGAAATACCATATTCATGCTTGGAATATGGTGCAGGGGTGATTGACTGAAAGAGGGATTTGGTTCAGACCAATCTATGTTCGGGTGGTACGTGTAAGTCCCTGACTTGGTTGGCTTTTGCATATGTTAATAAGAGTTATTTTCCTTTTCTGATCTATGAGAACTTGTATTGGTTATCATGTTGACATTATGGATAATTTTCCATGGTTTCAATTCTATTTAAGTTTTGGTTATATGATGTATTCTATATAGGGATTTTGACATGTTTTGATAAGTTATTGGATGGTTGATGAATGCCTGGGCTAACAAGTGTTGTTGCAGCTAGCTTAAGAGGGCATTGAGCCTTCTTTATGATTCTCTAGTGATATTATTGAATGAGTGAACATATATGTATTTATAACCTACAGGTACTATGTACGCAAAGTGTTTGTAAAAATGAGTAATTTGGACATCCAACTTCCTGAGATCGTAACTTTTTCATACGATCTTCGTTTGACTATCATAATACCTTGCTTCAAAGATCTCTAAGAAGAGGCTGAGAAGAAAATGTTTGAATCATATTTTAGCACTTTTTTAGTCTCTTTGTGTTCCTTGAAAATGTCATTTAGGTACTCAAAACATCCTCGTAAGTTTATAACCTCAAAAACTCCCAAAAATAGAAAGTTTTGTTAAAATAAAGGAAACGAATCTAAAAAGAAATAGTGTTGGCTCAAGCTAGCCTGATAACAGTGTGATCACATGTCACTGGGTGTTTGCAGTCAATTCTTGACATTTGGACCCCATTTTCCATAAGTTCATCTTGGAAATCGGGCCACGCATAGTAACTCTCATCTCATGTTTACCATGGTGAGCAGGTTAAAGTTGGTGAATATGGGGTGAGGAGGTTGCAGGGTTGTATCACAGCTTCCAGGTTCAAACACTTGGACATGATGGGCCAAATGTGATTGTTATGCATGCATGTTAGTTGTCAATATGGTTGTTATGCATGCATTATGATGGTCATTACTGTAGTCGCGTTGATGTCGAGATGATTGATATGTTTATTTCATTATGTGTATACACATTGTGCTAATCTGGATTGATTGTGCAGACAAGATAACCTCCATTGAAATTTGCAGATGCATGATTTTGATTATGTCTATATTTGGTTGATCTAACATCGCATGTTTGCAATAAATAGAAGGTTAAAGATGATGAGAAAAATGGTTGACTACAGTTCACGTGAATCTCCTCACCGATCAGTTGAGAAACAAGGAGATGAGTATTGTCCTGATATATCAAATACTATAAGAAGTTTGAAGGCATAAATCAGAAGTCGTAAGGAAGATACTGACAGTATCATTCATTCACGAGAAAGACTTTCTAAAGCCAAGGAAAAGAAAGTAGAGGTCAATGGAGTGATCCTTCAGATCTTATCAGATTTGCAAAGACGGGGACAACCAAGAACCAATTATGGACAGGAGGATAGGACAAATGGGGTATATGGTAGCAGGTCTCATGGAGGGAACAAGTCATACAAGGATGACATGGTCAGAGGTGGTATATGGATGGATACACTTGACAAGAAAGGTAGTGGTTATGGGTCCTATTCTAGTTCTGGTTCAAAGAGACATCGATCCGGAGATCAAAATCTAGCTCAAAAATGAAAGTGTCTAGAATATTTCGAAACTAGCGTCAAGTCATAGTGTTTTCCATTCGGATTCCAATGACACTTGAATCACCTCAATCTAATGTTGTATGACAAATTTATGATGTTCTAATCATTTGGCTCAATAGCTAAAAAATTTGCAGGTGGGCTGACTGGGCTATTGAGTGGGTAGTCTGTACTATTGATGTCATGATGATTTCAGCAAATCAACTGGGCATACGAGACCAATTATGGCTTTCCATGTGGCGTGATCGTACAAGCACAGGTTGTCACGATTTGATTGATTGTAGTGTGTTTTGGTGGCCCAATGGGAGGCTGCCATGTGGCCCAACTGAAGGTCGCCATGTGGCACATCCACATTTCTTAAAAAATTTCAAGCCCAGCGAGATCGAACTCGTGACTTGCCTCATACAACTCCAACACCTTACCAACTTCCTTGCACCTTGTTAATTAACCCCTAAGGGCGTGAATTCTATTTAAATTTTCATTGGAGGTGCATTGGGAGGGGTGGAGGATGGTGAGCCCCAATTACTTGCAATGGAATAAGAACGATGGTGCAATGAAAAGGGGCAAGGAATTAATCCCGAACCCCAGTCATAGGTCCTTCACATGACCCTGGTGTAGCGCAATATTATTTAAGGCCTAAGGGGCTAGCCCTTAGTCACGGTGGTAGCCACAAGACTACAGGGAAGACCTTCGAGTGCTGAGGGGAGAGGGTTTGGGGATCAGCCCCAACCCTTGGTTGTATTGCGCCCACAAGGCTGTTGTTTAAAGGAATGAAGGCCATGGAAGAGAGGGCTAGGCATAAGTCTCAGCCAATGGTCACATATGTCTCCCACATAACCATGGCGCAAACCGAAAGGAATCTATGTGGAGTCATAACCCTGACCGTGGGCATATGGAAGCCCATACAACAAAAGGAGGTCTAGTGAGAGGGCTTCAATGGTGAGGATGAGTAGTTATCCTTGGCCCCCAACCACATTAACGTCCAGATGACCAACAACCCAACGGATTTGGGGCCTAGGTTGGAGGGGGCGACCATTGGCCCAACCCCTGTCATTATGGCACCATGTGGCCCTAGTTTAGCGCATAAGGGTCATTCAAAAAATTAACTATCTCAC
This sequence comes from Pinus tabuliformis, assembly GCA_031772625.1. Classification (NCBI taxonomy): domain Eukaryota; kingdom Viridiplantae; phylum Streptophyta; class Pinopsida; order Pinales; family Pinaceae; genus Pinus; species Pinus tabuliformis. The sequence continues at coordinate 542,347,868 of CM062816.1, read as the reverse complement.
AATTTTCACCAAGTGTGGACGAAATTGTCGCCTCCCGAGTGGATTTAAGGGTGGATTTATCGCTCGGTTAGCAGGTTCATCCAATTTGGAGGACGAATAGCAGTAGAAACTTGGGGGGGAGCCATAACTTAATGATTTTTGGGCCTTTTGGAGCTCAAGAAGAATCTAGATAGGGGTTTTTGGACATTTTGAATCTAATGGAAGCCTTTGTTCACTGATTGGAGCACTTCTGAAGATACCTTTTGTAGGTTTGAGTCTATGGGTGCCAGGATCAATCAGTGGGTTGAAGCAGTTTTTGAAGGATTTTGAGCATGGAGAGGACCTTGTAGGGGTTTTCCAACCTTCATATGTTATCTGCAACAACTGTGACATCTATGGTGCAACTCATGTTTCTCTTTTCTCATTATGTCTTGTTGAGGAAATTTCTCTTTTAGTACTTCAATGTGGAATTGTTGTACTTGTTATGCTCATTTTTAGATGGAGTACAGGGTCTTGATGTGAGAGCCCTTTTCTTGTTGATTATTTCATGAATGACTGTAGGTTGTCATGATTTTTAGAGTGAGTTTTCTTTGTAGGAGAATGTTTCCTTGAAAGGGAAACTAGCCACTCTTTTTATCAACACACTTTATGTACTCTTCATCACTGAAATCTATGGATTGGTCTAGCTGTGTTAGCAGGCCCGAAGATGTAGCCAGGAAGGGTGAACTATGTCACCAAATTGTTTGTTGTCTCTCTTCATGTTTTCCTTTATGAGTTAAATTATGATATGTTTCTTGTTTAAATTTCACATGAAAACTAACTCATTATCCTTGAAGAGTCCATAAAACTTGTGTTTACATAAGACCCATTTTTACTTGCAAAGTGTCAGAGGACAATCAATTTTTAGGAATTAGAAGTTCTCCTCCAATTCCATATCAATTGGTATCATAGCTGATTCTGACCAAGTTGCAGGAACGGGCAAAAAGATGGAAAGTTTCCAAGAGCTAGAGGAGATGAACTTGTCTCTTCGAATGGAGAATGTTGAATTGAGGAGAATGCTTGAAGTTGCTAAAGAGGAGAAGAGGCATATGCGCCTTCAATTGCAGCATGTGCTTGAGGAACAAGTTGGTGAAAGTTCCACTACATAAGAAGAAAATAATACCTCCAAAGTGAAGCCAATATGTGGACATGGTCCAGACATAGGTTAAGGACCCTATGTGGAGAATGATGCTTGTGAGTTTTGTCAACATCTCAAAGATTCTCATTATATGTTTGTTGGTAAAAGTGGGTGGCTTGAGTAATCTTCAAATTCGTCATCAGCATTTAAAGCAGAAAATATGGGTGGCAAGTCCAAGGAGATAATCAGCATCTCTAGTTCAAATCCTTTAGTTTATGTTAATAACACATCTTTTGCATCCTTTGAACAACATACTAAAGGAATTGATATGAAGTTGCTAGTGATGAGCCCTAGAAATGGGTAATTATATGGGATCATTTAGCCTCCTAATTCGACTTAATCCACCATTCTCATTAGTTTATTGCATGCTTTTTATTATATTTATGCTAATAGAGTGAATTGGGTTAGTCATTATGCCAAAAAGTCTAATGTGTGCTTTATGCAGATTTTTTGTCAATTTTGAGACAAAATCAAAGGTTTAATGAGCACTTGGCAGCCAAATTCGTGGAAGAACAAGGGAGAGGATTTGTAGGAAGGTGTCCCCTTCATTTATGAGCCCTTACCTCGAATTCTCCATCAAAAACTCGGAGCACAAGGGGCAGCCAAGCAAGTCAAGTAGGACTGCTGTTAATTGCAAGTTTTGGCAGCCGAGTTCCTAAAGTTTAGGAGGACTGTTGGGGTCCTCAATTTGTATAAATAAGAAGGCTTAGGGTCTCAGTTTAGTGGTTCAGAAGTTAATCAGATGTTAGTTAGATTTTAGTCAATAGGTTAGCCATTTTGTTAGTAGTGCAGCTCTGTATCAGCACATTTTTTAGTTTTTTTTCCTTGTAGACAGTTTTTGGGATGTAATTATTATTTTTTGATCAATAAAGATGAATCAAACTTTGCACCAGCTTTGATCTTTCTTAGGAGGCTATAGCTCTTGGGGTTGGGCCCAACCCAAGTGCCAGTACCTCTTTTGTGCACTTTTATGTGTCTTTGCTGCCTTCATAGAATAATTTATGTTATTTAGGTTAAAATCTTGCTTTGTTACTTAGGTTTTTTTTTATGATTAAGATAGTTTTTCATGCTTCAAGTTGATTTGATAGTTTGGTAATAGAAAATATCCACAAAAAGGCCATCAAGCAGTCCTTGATCTCATCTCTCCCTCCTTGGGACCAAGAGCTGAGACCAAGGCATACTTGTTGCCACAAAAACATTGTTTTTGCCTTTCCATGCAATTGCTAGTGTTAGATTTTTAGTTGGAAAAGTTGATACCAGTGGTACTTGCATGTTTAGATCTGTTATTTCTTAGTTTCCATAGTTATCTTGCATGATTTCCTATCTATAAACTTCTGTTCATCTAGTTTTTAGGTCAGATTAGGTCAAAATAGCTAGATCTTTGGTTTTCCTAATCTTTGTTTGATCAGTTTTGGAAAATAGTATGCAGAACACCTGTTATACCTTCCTACCTATCCTTCCTCCATCATACAATCTCCTCCAACCCCTAATTCAAGATTTCTTCTCTTCATTTGCCATACTTTCCCAATTTTCCCTAATTTCTACATTTTTGTGCAATATTGCTCCCTCCATCCTTGAACAAATCCAACCACCTTCATCACTCCTTAGATTCATTTACCAGTCCTAGACCCCTTCAAATCCTCATAATCCTCCATTTCCACTTTCCCACTGTTTTTCCACCATCAACCCTCTAAAATCCTCTTTCGGCTCTTCCTGTAGAACATCCTATAGAACCCCTGCATACTTCCTGTAGAAGTTCACGAGCGCAGTTTTTGAGATCTGATCACTGTGAAACTCTCTGGAAGGGTCCTAGGGGCCCCTTAGGCCCTCTTCTCACCTTCCCAACCTCCTGCAAGTGCCCACTCCATGTCCTTTCGCCAATCAACCTCTACACAGTCAAAAATAGTTAAAGCACATGCATAATAATTTTGAAAAATTACTCAAAAATACAAAAAGATGTTTTTTCCATATTTTCGTTTAGAAGTAGCTTAATCACATGCATTTTACCTTTCTAAGAGTCAATGGCCTCCATTTTTGTAGCTTTCATCTCTTTTCTTGCACCAGTAGGGTTAGTCAATAAAACTAGGGTTTGCTAGGGTTTGCATTTCCTTTCATCTTTCATCTTCTTTCTGCAAGTAGATTAGCCTATTTTGAGTTAGCTTTCATCCATCACAGATAAAATCTTTTTCTAAGAACTCATAGAAGTTGGCTTAAGCTCCCAGCGAACTTGTGCCAACTGATCAAGTGACAAACTGCAGTAAGAGCTAGTACTTGTGCATATAGCACCGTCGCTTCCAAGTTTGTTACGAACTGCCAGGTTGATAAAAGTAAAGAAGGGAGTCCCACGAGTTGCAACATCATTGCTGCAATACTGGAACTCACCATCTTTTTGGCGCCGTTGCTGGGGAAGTGTCAGAGTATTGGTGATTACTGCTTTTCTTCTATTTTCTACTGCAACCTTCTGCTAAGTAGTTTATTTCAGCAAGAGTAGAGTAGTTGTTTCATTTCCATTTTGCAATTTCATTTCTGCAAAAGTAGATTAGACATTTCCTACTTTCCTAGACTAGCATTTCAATTCTGCAAGCGTAGATTAGCTTTTCAATTCCGCAATTTCAATTCTGCGAGCATAGATTAGCATTTCAATTCTGCAAGCATAAATTAGCATTTCAATTCTGCAATTTTAATTCCGTAAGCGTAGCTTGGCATTTCATTTCTGCAATTTCATTTCAGCAACATAGATTAGTCATTTCCTGCTTTCATTTAAATTCCACGATTTCATTTCAGCAAGCGTACATTAGTCCTTTCCTACTTTCATTTCAATTCTGCATTTTCATTTCAGCAAGATGGATTTTAGTTAGTTGCAGTTCAATCTATTTTAGTTTTTGCAGGTACAAGCAAAAGAAAAAAGAAACAAAAATCAACTAAAAAGATTTCCTTTCATGCCTTGTAGGAGTAGAGATAAGTCAGAAAAATGTTTGCACAACACCCCCACTGCTTCACACAGCCAACCTTCTCTATTCTTCGATGGCTGTGATTAAGAAGAAACCCTAGGTGGACAGCAAGACATATTTGAAGAACCTCTAGGGGAGAAGAAGAAGAAAACATTCCTCTAGAGCAAATGGTTGAAAACAGAAACGTTGGGAGTAGTACCTTTTCTTCCAACTCATCCATTGAAGGTGAAATTGGAAACATGTGGGAAGATTGCAAGAGCGAGATAAGACAGATGGTTGCCATGCAAATGGATACCTTGTGGATCCAAAGGAAGCAAGAGAAAGCCGAGAGGGCTTTGGCCATCTTTTGTCCCAGGTGCACTAGAAAGCATCCTAGGAACGAATGTCCATTGCACTCCATAGAAGTGTGTTTTGTCTATGAAGAAGACCATCCTACGAATCAATTTCCTTCCTTGCCCGGAATTAAAGCTGCATATTAGAGGGCCAAAGGAGCCACTAAACCACTCTATTTCATGAACCAAAGGAGGCCACATGGACCCAGACCTTACCAGCAAGGACTACAAGGGACATCCCAGACTTATTACAACCCCTATCAAGCCACTTCCATGCCTTCTTGGGGTCCCCCTACTCATCCTTCCTGGTCCACACCTCCTCCTTGGTCCTTCACATCTCCATATTATGCCCAACTTGCTTTTCATCCATTTCCCCCTACGCTCAGCCACAGCCTCAGTGGAATGCACCTCATCAGGGGTGGAGGCCCCAGTACAACACTCCTCCCGCTCCTTTTCCTCCACCACCTGCTCAACCACAACCATCACCTTGTGCTCCACCAAGGCAGCCCCAAATGCCTGCTCAATCGAACCTGAACCCAAATAACAGGCAGGCTCAACAAGTATATAGTGGGAAACCACCTGCCCAACCACAACCCCATCCACATCCATCTCAAATATATAGCCCCACTCAACTACCCGTACCACCATTTCCAAACCCGCACATTGGAGTAGCTCAACCCAATTACAATGCTGAGGCACAACATTTCCAAACAACTCCTTTTGAGCTCAATGATATTCACCATAGCTCAGGAAGAGTATTGCAAGAAAGAGATTATATTGATATCATTGAAGGACCACATCCAGCAAAAGAAGATTCGAAAGAGGAGATCAAAGAACCATGGGCTGCACTTGATGAAGAGAAGACAACAAAATCATAGATCGAGAGAGCTCCCTCATGGTTGCCATCAAATCCTCCATGTATTCAAGAGAAAGATCAGCAAAAAGAGGAAGATGTGAAGGTCATGATAGAAGGTGACATGAAGAATGATCCAGATCAGTAAAAGGACCAAGGATATCAGAGCTATATTGAGATATGGTTCCAGACGGTCACTAAGTTGCAGTGGTACTCTCTTCCTCAGCTATGTTTGATCCCTTCAAATTCAAATCACTTGGTCTCTGAAATCCAGATACCTGTCAAAGTATGCATTTCAAGCCTCCACATCATTTTGTCTCTAATCTCGATGTACACATGGCTCCATTGGAAGTATTCCTATACTTGAAAATGATTTTGTTTTTCAAGTAGGGTAGGGTAGGAAAAAAGAAAAAAAAAAAAAAATGAAAAAAAAGATAAAAAATAAAGATCTAAGGTGAAAACCTCCTTGGAGGCGCCTCAGACTGGCTCATTGATTGAAAACCTCCATGAGGCAGTCAATGGGTTAGAAAGAAGAGAAAATAAAAAGGGAATAAGATCCCTGGGTGAAAACCTCCCTTGGAGGCACCCAGGGCAGGCAATTAGGGTGAAAACCTCCATGAGGCACCCTAGTTGTTTTTAAAAAAGGAGAAAAAGAAAGAAGAAAAGAGAAAAAGAAAAATAAACCTAATTTCTATTGAATAATTGCAGGTTGCAGGAAGGACATTGTAGGTTAGGAGGATCACACAAAACAAAGACAGAGGTCAGCACCAGGCTACAAGCATCCCTCACAATCCATTCCTCCATGACCACTACCCTTTCCTAAGATTTGGTCTCATTTGGACTGAGATTTCACCTTCTACAAGAAGTTCTGTGTCTTCTACAGGAAGTTCTATGTCTTCTACAGGAAGATCCTGTAGAGCCTACAAACAAGCCAAGATCGATCTCCGAGGAGGACCCGAAGGTTGGGAATCTATCCATGAGGCCTGTAAACATCCCTGCTTCCATCCATCGCCATATGTCACCTTTTTCCATCTCCGTACACCTCCATTGCACTCATTTTTTTATGTTCCTGCACAGTCACACACAAAAATCCTGTTTTCTTCATACTGCCAGCAAAAACTCCTTAATGACAAATCAAGCAGCAGTTTTTCACTCACCATACCTGTTACCCTCCATCTAGATTCCTCATCAGCCGAGACCCAAGTCTGCATTACAGCCCAAGCTCATTTTTTCCTTACTGTGCAAAAACTACAGAATGCTCTGATACAAAAATACATAGAGCAGAAATTTGTTTTTTCCCTAACTTGAAAATCATGCATCCATTTAAAAAACTGTTTCATGGGGAGTTGTATAAGGATGATGGCAACATGCCCAAGCAATTTCAGCCAATTCCAGTGCACGGTTTCCAAGAAATCAACCTCCATCACCTTCAACCATTTTTGCATTTTCTCCATATCCATGCATCCATTTAAAAACCTATTTCATGGGGAGATGCATATGGGTGATAGTAACCTTCCCAAGCAATTTCAGCCAATTCCAGTGCACTTTTTTTGAGAAATTGACCTCTGTCACCTTCAGCCATTTTCAGTTTTCCTCAAATTTTGTGCATCCATTGACCATAATTTTTCTATGGGAGGTGCATAATGATGATAGAAACATGCTCAGAAAGTTTCAGGTCAATCTGATCTATCGTTTGGGAGCTATGGACAAAACAAGTCGTTGTCCTGCAAAAATCCAGCATGAGGGTGCAAATCTGAACGTTGAAACAGACTCCTGCAGCTTAGATCCAGCCAGAGGATACCTGCACAAGAAAAATAGCCACATATCAGCAACCAAACCAGCATGCATCCACAGAAACAAAGGCATGCAGCAGAAGGAAAGGCCACAACACCTCACAACAAACGCATTCGACTTCCAGGTACATGACTAAACCTGTTCCTTTGTTGCATGAATGTAATTTAAGAACTGCATGGACAGTGAGATGGTTGTGATTAAACAAGATCGGTGGCCAGCTAACTGGCCACCCTCATCCAGTTCAGATAGTGCCTTGTCTAGTTCAAACAGTGCTCAGTGGGTGCAATCGACACGTGTGCTCAGCCATCTCAGGAAGAAAACTGAAAATAGGTAGTGGTGGCTGTTTAAACTCCAACGTAATTGATGGAAGTGATTACGGGCAAGCAACATACAGTTTCATAACAGCACTGCAGTCTGCATGGGGCCAACGTACATCTGGCCACCTCATCTCCTCACCACGAATCACGCCAGCAGTTAAAAGACAGCTCAGTTAACGCATTCACCACTCTTTGTTCACTGTGCCTTCACGACATTCTCGACTGGAGTACGCATCTACCACTTCCAGAGCAGCTAACCAGTCGTCCTCCGCCAGATTTCTGCCTGTTTTTTGAAAATCGCCCGCCTATCGGACTCTATAGGAAGCACTGTTTCATTCTACATGAACAATGTCTACAGGAAGATTTCTACAAGAAGGGCAGAGAGCAGTGTTGCAGCCAGAAAATTTGATATTTTTGTCAAAGTTCGAGCTTGAAAAGAGGTAGGCTTGGGAAACTGCTCTGCATATGATATATTTATATAAGGTGGAGGATTAAAAACACAGTATTGGGTTGAAATAAAGGAAATTCAAGCTTAAAAGTCTGCCTGTGTTTTTTTTCCTTCTCTGAGTTCTACACAGTCTCTCCGTTTTTCTACTCTGCATCCAAAATCTGCCTTTTTCTTTCTCACATTCTTCTGAAAAAAGGGATGCAACCATAGAAGCCAACCTGTGAAAAACCAAATTTTCAAGACTATCCACTCTCTGAAGAAAAACACCGTGTTATAAATATTCTCTGTTCTGTCAAAAGTATTGATTTTTCTCAAAAACCGAGAAGAAAATTCAAGTTGGAAACAGTTTGAAGAAAAAACTACAAATTGATGTTGTGAAAAAGAAGAACATGAGAAATTCCTGATTCCAGAAAGACAAACCTCAGCCATTTCTCTATTTCCAGTTGTGAAATTTTGTTTCCTCCCTCCTCACCTGAACATTTCCAGCAGTCACTACACATCATGATAGGGAGATTTTTAGAAATATGGCAGGGGAAGATGAGGAGGAAATAGAAAAAGAGGAAAAGACCAAAATGGAGAAAGAAGAACTTGAAACAGAGGAGGAAATGAAAACAGAAGATGAGAAGGAAGACCCAGAACAAAAAAGAAAAAGACTAAAGCAGAGAAGGTAGAAACTAAATAAGATGAGAATAAAACCAAAACAAAGCTTGAGGAAGAAAAGCTAACAGAGGCAGAGAAGACAAAAGAAGAGGAAAAAAAGGAAGAAGAGACACACCCTAAGATATCAGGGACACAAGCAGAAACAGGGGGCATAGAGATTTCTACAGGAAGTGAAGGAAAAGAATAGTAGAAAGAGAAATCCCCTGCAATGTTGGCAAGGGAAGCAACAGTTGTGCTTGCTGCATTAAGCACACCTACAAAACAAAAAGGAAAAAGAAAAAGGCAGGCCTCCATGTATTTAAGGCCAGGAAAAGCACAAGAATTCAAACAAGCAGAATAGGAGGAGCAGTGGAAGGACATGGACAAGAATGCGGAATTTTATGGCACACGAGCAGACCACTTCAGAAGTTTGGGATGATAGGGAGGCCACCAGGGCCATCAAGGATGAGGAGATGGATTAGTTGCTCAAAGGATGAGCAACACCTTCAGTAGGGGGGTGATGATGAGCCCTAGAAATGGGTAATTATATGGGCTCATTTAGCGTCCTAATTCGACTTAATCCACCATTCTCATTAGTTTATTGCATGTTTTTTTATTATATTTATGATAATAGAGTGAATTGGGTTAGTAATTATGCCAACAAGTCTAATGTGTGCTTTATGCAAATTTTTGGTCAATTTTGAGACAAAATCAAATGTTTAATGAGCACTTGGCAGCCAAATTCATGGAAGAATAAGGGAGAGGATTTGTAGGAAGGTATCCCCTTCATTTATGAGCCCTTACCTTGAATTCTCCGTCAAAAACTCGGAGCACAAGGGGCAGCCAAGCAAGTCAAGTAGGACTGTTGTTAACTGCAAGTTTTGGCAGCCGAGTTCCTAAAGTTTAGGAGGACTATTGGGGTCCTCAATTTGTATAAATAAAAAGGCTTAGGTCCTCAGTTCAGTGAGTCAGAAGTTAGTCAAATGTTAGTTAGGTTTTAGTCAGTAGGTTAGTCATTTTGTTAGTAGTGCAGCTTTGTATCAGCACATTTTCGAGTTTTTTTCCTTGTAGATAGTTTTTGGGATGTAACTATTATTTTTTTATCAATAAAGATGAATCCAGATTTGCACCAGCTCTGATCTTTCTTATGAGGCTGTAGCTCTTGGGGTTGGGCCCAACCCAAGTGCCAGTACCTCTTTTGTGCACTTTTATGTGTCTTTGCTGCCTTCATAGAATAATTTATGTTATTTAGGTTAAAATCTTGCTTTGTTACTTAGGTTGTTTTTGATGATTAAGATAGTTTTTCATGCTTCAGGTTGATTTGACAATTTGGTAACAGAAAAGATCTGCAAAAAGGCCATCAAGCAGTCCTTGATCTCATCTCTCCCTCCTGGGACCAAGAGCTGAGACCAAGGCATACTCATTGCCACAAAAACATTGTTTTTGCCTTTCCATGCAATTGCTAGTGTTATATTTTTAGTTGGAAAAGTTGATACCAGTTGTACTTGCATGTTTAGATCTGTTTTTTCTTATTTTCCATAGTTATCTTGCATGATTTCCTGTCTATAAACTTCTGTTCATCTGGTTTTTAGGTCAGATTAGGTCAAAATAGCTAGATCTCTAGTTTTCCTAGTCTTTGTTCGATCAGTTTTGGAAAATACTGTGCAGAACACCTGTAATACCTCCCTGCCTATCCTTCCTCCATCATACAACCTGCTCCAACCCCTAATTCAAGATTTCTTCCCTTCATTTTCCATACTTTCCCAATTCGCCCTAATTTCTACATTTTTGTGCAATATTGCTCCCTCCATCCTTGAACAAATCTAACCACCTTCATCACTCCTTAGCTTCATTTACCAGGTCCTAGACCCCTTGACATCCTCATCCATCCTCCATTTTCACTTTCCCACCATTTTTCCACCATCAACCCTCTAAAATCCTCTTTCGCATCTTCCTGTAGAACATCTTGTAGAACCCCTGCAGACTTCCTGTAGAAGTTCATGAGTGCAGTTTTTCGAGATATGGTCACTGTGAAACTCTCTGGAAGGGTGCTAGGGACCCCTTAGGCCCTCTTCTCACCTTCCCAACCTCCTACAAGCGCCCACTCCATGTCCTTTCGCCAATCAACCTCTGCACAGTCAAAAATAGTTAAATCACATGCATAATAATTCTAAAAAATTACTCAAAAATACAAAATGATGCTTTTTCCATATTTTCCTTCAGAAGTAGCTTAATCACATGCATTTTACCTTTCCAAGAGTCAATGGCTGCCATTTCCGCAGCTTTCATCTCTTTTCTTGCACCAGTAGGGTTAGTCGGTAAAACTAGGGTTTGCTAGGGTTTGCATTTCCGTTCAAGCTTTCATCTTCTTTCTGCAAGTAGATTAGCCTCTTTTGAGTTAGCTTTCGTCCATCACAGTTAAAAGATTCTTCTAAGAACTCATAGAAGTTGGCTTAAGCTCCCACCGAACTTGTGCCAGTTGATCAAGTGACAGCCTGTAGTAAGAGCTAGTACTTGTGCATATAGCACCATCACTTCCAAGTTTGTTATGAACTACCGGGTTGATAAAAGTAAAGAAGGGAGTCCCACGAGTTGCAGCATCATTGTTGCAATACTGGAGCTCACCGGCTAGCTCGGATGGGTTATGAAGGAGGCCTCGGAATAATTGGCCAAGGAATCATTAATCCTATCATGGTGAAAGAGAGACCAAGATATCAAGGATTGGGATATGGTCATAAAGAGTTTGGAGAGTGTTCTAAACTATTTGAGGCAAAGAAATCATCAGATGATGATATGTCACACCAAGATGGTAGTGATAATGTAAATTTGTCTCCTAAGGGGGATGAATGCTTCAAAGGACTTTGCATGTCATCATCTAGTCCATATCGTCAAAGTTATAGCCCAAGGGATAGGTATAAATGCCATGGGAAATTTCCAAATGTTGGTAATTTTTATTACTTGTGGGAGATGTATCCTTGCACTTTTTGTGATGCATTTGAACGTTGTGGGGTTGATTGTGAGCAACGCAAGGTGATGGTCAAAAGAATGGACCAAATTCTTGGCATCAAGCATGAAGAACCTCCCTCATATTTGAAAACTTCCTTGTCGATGGGAAAGTGAAAGTACTTATGTACCCATTGTAACATGCATGGGCATGGGAATGAAAGGTGTTGGAAACTTCATCCAGAACTTCATCCCAAGAAGGATAAAGAGGTTATGCAAACCAATGCAAGGAAATAAATAGGTGGTAGGTTATTGGAATAGTTCCTAAGGAAACCTTCAAAGCATAATAGATGCAAAAAGAAAACCCAAAAGCCTAGGAGAGGCAAAGAATGGGTAGACTGTTTGTATAGTTTGTTTCTTTGTAAAAAGTAAATACTTGTTGTTGGCATTACCTATTTTTGGGTACTTTTTAAAGTGAAACAAGAATAATCACTATTTGAAACAAGTATGTTTTTCATTGACGTGACAAGTTATGTTGCCTTGTTTATGAGTCCAAATGTTTAAGGACTTTTGGGATGAACAATGTTTGTCATCCAGTTTGTCTACAGTTGTGTCATGTACTCACCGATACAAGTGTTCAAGATGAAGCTTGTTGTGAATGAAATCTTTGATAAAGATTGTACAACAAATGACTATGTTTTTGTGGACAAAGCCAAATGTGTCATTGAATTATTGCAACCAGAGTAATTTTGTGTACAAGCATAGTTTGAGGACAGTAAAGCAAAGTTTGAATCAGTGCATGGAAAGCATTGAATTGCTTCTGATTTCCAAGATGGAAAGTCAAGTTTTTCTTCAACAATGGAACTTCAAGATGAAGTTGTTTGAGCCTTGAAAGATGGTTTGGGAGAGAATGTTCAGATTCCATCCATCGATGTTTTTGTTCCTGCATGGTTATAAGAATTGTGGCTCGATTCTTGACAGGAAGGTGAGGACTTCACGCAGAGGATAGGTGGAGTACCTTGATTGGAGCTTGAAGGCACCAATTGAAAATAGAACATTAAGGATTGAGATTTGGAAAGTTTTGAGTTTTTTCCTCATTTTGTTTGCTAGGAGAAGATAAACTTTTGGAGTCCAAAAGTTCATAGTGGGGAGATATGATCTGAAGATCAAAATTTAGCTCCAAAATGAAAGTTCCCAAAATATTTTGAAACTAGCGTCAAGTCGTAGTGTTTGTTTTTCTTATTCTAGTGACACTTGAATTGTCTCAATTTGATGTCGTATGACAAAGTTATGATGTTTTGATCATTTGGCTCAACAACTAAAAAAATTGCAAGTTGGCTAACTGGGTTGCTGACTGGGAAGTTTGTATTGTTGATGTCATGATGACATTATCATGCCAATAGGGCATACAAGACTAATGACATCTTTTCAAGTGGCATGATCGTACAGGAACAAGTTGTCACAATTTTATTGGTTGTAGTGTGTTTTGGTCGCCCAATGGGAGGCTGCCCAACCAGAGGTTGCCACTTGGTGCCTCCACATTGGTTAATTTATTTTGTATTGGCTCCACAAGCCCAGTGGGATTGAATACGTGACCTACCTCATACAACTCCAACGCCTTACCAACTTCCCTACACTATGTTACTTAACCCCTAAGGGTGTGGCTTCTATTTAAATTTTAATTAGAGGCGCGTTGGGAAGAGGGGTCGGGAAGTGAGACCTGGCCCTCAGTCACCTGCAACCCCATAAGGCTGATGGAACAACAAAGAGAGGCAGGAATTAAGCTTGGACCCCAGTCATAGTTCCTCCACATGACCCTGGTGTAGCGTGCGCAGATTTAAGGATTGAGGGGATAGCCCTTAGTCACGTTGGTAGCCATAGGACCACAGGCGAAGACCTTCGAGCACTGAGGGGAGACTTTTTTGGATCAAACCTAGTCCTTGGTCATATTGTTCCCATAGGACTGCAACTAAAATTAATGAAGTCCATGGTGGAGAGGGCTAGGCATAAGCCCCAACCCATGGTCATAGATGTCGCCCACTAGACCATGGTGCAAACTGGAAGAGAGTTGGGCGGAGTCAAGGCCCTGACCCTGGGCATATGGAAACCTATAAAACCATATGCAGACCGGTGAGAGGGCTTCGACAGTGGGGGCAGGCGGTTAGTCCCAATCCCCGGCCACATTAACATCCACATGACCAACAACCTGACGGATTTTGGGCCTAGACCGGGGGGGGGGCACACTGTTGGCCCAGCCTATGGCCTTATGGCACCATGTGGCTCTGGTTTAGCGCATAAGGGTCATTGGAAAAATTAACAGTCCTACAATTTTCATCGGATGCAGATGAAATTGTTACCTCCCGGGCGGATTTATCACTCGGTTAGCAAGTTCATCTAATTTGGAGGGTGAATAGTAGCAGAAACTTGGGGAGAGCCATAACTTGATGATTTTTTGGCCTTTTGGAGCTCAAGAAGAGTCGATATAGGGGTTTTTGGACATTTTGAATCCAATGGAATCATTTTTTCACTAATTGGAGAACTTTTGAAGAGACTTTTTACATGTTTGAGTATATGGGTGCCAAGATCAATCAATGGGTTGAAGCAGTTTTTGAAGGTTTTTGAGCATGGAGAGGACCTTGTAGGGGCTTTCTAGCCTTCATATGTTATCTGAAGCAGCTGTGACATCTATGGTGTAGATCATGTATCTCTTTTCTCATTATTTCGTTGTGAGGAAAGTTTTCTTTTAGTACTTCAATGTGGAATTGTTGTACTTGTTATGGTCATTTTCAGATGGAGAACAGGGTCTTGATGTGAGAGATCTTCTTGTTGATTGTTTCATGACTGACTATAGGTTTTCATGTTTTTTAGAGTGAGAATTCTTTGCAGGAGAATGTTTCCTTGAAAGGGAAACTATCCAATCTTTTTGTCAACACACTTTATGTACTCTTTATCACTGAAATCTATGGAGCGGTCTAGGTGTATTAGCGGACCTGGAGATGTAGCCCAAGAGGGGTGAACTATGTCACCAAATTTTGTGTTGTCTCTCTTCATGTTTTCCTTTATGATTTAAATGATGATATGTTGCTTGTTTAAATTTCACATGAAAACTAACTCATTATCCTTAAAGAAACCATAAAACTTGTGTTTACATAAGACCCATTTTTACTTGCAAAGCATTAGAGGACGGTTAGTTTTTAGGAAGGAGAAGTTCTCCTTGAATTCCAGGTTAGACATCATGGTCATAAACATTTTCATCCTTATAGGAGGAGTGAGAGGCAGTACTTTCTAGATGAGTTCAAGAAAGCCAAGCCTCCTACATTTGATTTAGAGATGAATAAACCGAAAGATGTAGAAGCATGTTTGCTTGGGATGAAGAAGTTCTTCGAATTGCATGATTATTGAGAGATATGGAAGTTAGGATATTTATTTTCAGTCCTAAGGGAAAACAAAATATTTGGTGGGAAGATGTCAAGCATGTGAGAGGAATCAAGGTAGAGGAGCTTAGTTGGCATGAGCTTAAAACTCTTTAGGAAGAAGTACTTGTCTGAGAGATATTATGATGGAAAGGCCAAGGAGTTCTATGAGTTGAATATGGATTCCATGAAAGATGAAGAGTATATGACAAAGTTTTTGGAGTTTTTGATGTATGTACCATATCTTAAGGATGAGAAGACAAACGTCCAAAGGTTCATCAGTGGATTTTCATTATCATTTAAAGATCAAATTGAGTATGATGAGCCTCGGTCATTGGAGGATGTCATTGGGAATTTGAAGAATTGTTATGAAAAGTATAAGCGTAATTTTGAGCCTAAGCATGATTGGAAAGGGAATGAAAAGACTATAGTAAGCATGATTGGAAAGGGAATGAAAAGACTATAGGAAAGTGGGATAAGAAGAAAGGAATACCTCAGGATGTAGGTAACAAAGAGAATGTGGTGACATACAAGAAGTTCAAGGTAGTGAATAGAGGAAATGGGTCTCAACCTAAGGAAAAAAACAAAGGTGATGGTAGGAAGCTTTTTTCAGTGTTGGACTTGTGGTGGAGAGCATCGTGGGAGAGATTATCCACAACATCAGGGTGGAAGACCTCAGATCTACAGTGCTCAGACGGAACAGATAGTTGGATATGTTGGATAGAGAATTCCTTGGATTTATGCAGCACTTAATAACAAAGAGGAAGACCATCAAACATCCATTATTGATATGGAAGGTAAGATTTGTTATTGAGTTGTTTCCATTTTGGTTGATCCTGGACAAATTATACTTATGTTAGCCCTGACCTGGTGGATAAGTGTAGCTTGAATCAAGAAGTGCATGCAGAATCTTAGTTGGTCCAGTTGGCTACAGAGACCAAGAAGAGAGTTCATCATTGGGTGAGATCTTGCACATTTGAGTTGAATGGTGTGCCTACATTAACACATCTGAATGTGCTTCCATTTGGATCATACAAAATTCTTTTGGGCATGGATTGGTTGTAACTTCATGGGACTAAAGTGGATTGCTATGATAAGGCTTGTGAGTGCTTGGATGCTGATGGAGAGAGGAGAATCTTATAGGAAAGAAGAAGCCTACATCAGTGAGAATGGTTACAGCTATGCAGGCAAAGCGAAGTAGTAGGAAAGGATGTGTATTTTTTTCAGTTCATATTTATAGTGACAAGGGAAAGGATGTTGAGTATAATGAAATTCTGAAGATTTATCTAGTTTTTCAGTGGTTTCAGGATGTGTTTCCTGTAGAGATTTCAAAGTCGCCTCCTCATAGGGAAGTGGAATTGTGTATTGAGTTGATGCCATGAGTAGCACCATCATCAAAGGAACCATATAGGATGAGCACTCTAGAGTTGGTGGAATTGAGGTTGCAGCATAAGGAAATGCTTGATAAGGGATACATAAGGCCAAGTGTGTCACCTTTGGGTGCACCGGTATTCTTTGTAAAGAAGAAGGATGGTACTCCCATATTTTGCATTGATTACAGGAATCTGAACAAGGTGACTATTAATAAATGGTATCCATTGCCTCAGATTGATGATTTGTTTGATCCGTTGAAGGGTGTGGAATTGTTCTCAAATATTGTTTTGAGATCAAGATATCATCATGTGCATCAAAGAAGAATATATTTACAAGACCGCATTATGTACCAGGTATGTGAAATATGAGTTCATAGTGGTTCCTTTTGTTCTTACTAATGCTCCAACTACTTTCATGTGTTTGATGAGAAGTGTGTTGCATCCTTATCTGGAAAAGTTTGTGATAGTGTTTATTGATGATATATTGATATATTCTAATAATGAGGAAGAGCATGTAGAGCACCAAACAAAAGTATTAATATTTTCGAGAGAGCATCAATTGTATGCCAAGCTTAGCAAGGGTATTTTCTTTCAGACCAATGTTCATTACTTGGGACATGTCATTTCCAAGGAAGTTATAACAATGGACCCATAAAATATTAGAGCTATCATGGAGTGGCCAACTCCTAGGAATGTGGATGAGTTTAGATCATTCATGGGACTAGCAAGTTATTAGAGGAGGTTCATCAAGAACTTCTCATGTTTTGGTTATCCTATTAAATATTTCCAAAGGAAAGGAAAGAAGTTTGAATGGACTGAGGAGTGTGCATTTGTTTTTTAGCAGTTGAAGCATTTCTTACAAATGCTTCGGTCTTGAAGATTGCAGGTCCTGATAAGGATTTTGTGGTTTGTAGAGATGCTTGTAAGGAAGGGCTTGGTGGAGTCCTGATGTAGGAGGGGCAGGTGGTATGCTATGAGTCAAGGAAGCTTAATGATCATGGGAGGAACTATGTGAGTCATGATCTTGAGTTGGCAGTTATCATTCATGTATTGAAGATGTGGAGACATTATCTTCTTGGCAGGAGGTTTGTATTAATGAGTGATTATAGTGGGCCAAGGTACTTGTTCTACCAACCTAATCTAAATGTCAAGAAAGCTAGATGGTTGGCTTCTCTCAGTGAGTTTGAATTTGATATCAAGTACACTAAGGGCAAGGGGAACAGGGTTGGAGATGATCTTAGTACAAGAGTGCAGGTGAATCATATTGTAATAGTGAGTTCATATGGGAAAAAAATATAGGAGTGGATATTTTAGGAAGGGAAACATGATGATAGGTATCAGCATCTAAAGCACAGGTTACAACAACAAGGTAAAAGTGATAGGGATGAGGAGTACCACCTCACGACAAATGGCTTGGTCAAATTCGGGAATATGATTTATGTGATGGACAACAGTGACCTCAAGAAGCTTATCTTGAGGGAATTTCATGTCAAGCCATATTCAGGTCACTCGAGATATCATAAAACTTTGACAATTGTGAATAAGTTTGATCATTGGTTGAACTTGAAGAAAGAGAATTCTGAGTTTGTTGTGATATTTTTAGTCTTTTAATAGGTAAAAGAAAAGTGTAAGCATCTAGGTGGTTTATTCCATCGATTCCAATTCCATAATGGAATTGGAACGTAATTTCCATGGACTTCATTACAATTTTTTCAAGTACATATAAACAACATGATTCTATCATGGTTGTGGTTGATAGGTTAAGTAAGGTAGCTCACTTCATTGTAGTGAATTTAGCTAGTGAGTTAGCTCAGATATTTATCTAGAAGATAGTGAGATTGCATGGTGTTCCCAAGAAGATCATATCAAATAAAGATGTCAATTTCAACTCTAGATTTTGGAAGGAGTTGTTTGTAGGTTTGGTGAGAAAGTTATATTTTAGTATATCTTATCATCCACAGGCAGATGGATGAACAAAGAGAGATAATAGGAGTCTTAAGGACATCTTGAGAATATATGTCATGAATCAACAACGAAAGTGGGATGAGTACCTTCCACTTGTAGAGTTTGCATATAACTATGGGTATCAGGAATTCTTAAGGATGATTCCATTTGAGGATCTTTATGAGCGGAGTTGTAATACTCCTATTAGCTAGAGTGATCCATTGAATAGCGTATTGATTGGACCAGACATGTTAGTTGATATGGAAACTAAATTCAAGTTATTAAGAGAAATTTAAATGTAGCATAGGACAAGGAGAAGAGTTATGCACATCATCATAGAGCATTCGAGGATTTTAGGGTTGGGGAGCACGTGTACTTGCACATCAAGTCCAAAAGGAGCTCCTTGAGGATTAGATCATGTGCCAAGATGACACGTTGGTATTGTGGGCCTTTTGAGAACCTTGAGAGGATTGGACCAGTGGCCTACTAAATTGCACTGCCGTCAACAGTGAAAGCCCATGATGTTTTCCATGTTTCATTGCTTAAGAGAAATGTTGATGATGTTGATCATGTGATTGACTGGTTTGTATTGCAGGTGAAATGAGAGGGATAATTCCAACCATAACCTCAATGCATAGTGTAGCTGAAATAACTCATGCTCTAGAACAGAGCAATCAAGCAAGTTAAAGTGTATTGGAAGAATTTTTGGCTTGATGAAGCTACATGGGAGATGGTTGATCAGATGTGGGCTTTTTATCCTTCTTTATTTGTTGGTTGAGCAAATGAGCTTGATTTATGTGTTGTTTTTTATGTTTATGCATATGTGTATTGTATATACTGCATTGAGCTCTATTATAAAGCTCTAATAGGTAGTGTGTTGTAAATACTGCATGGAGTTGCAGTATAAAGCTCCGATAAGTAGTATCGTGTTCATGGTCAATAGTTTGGGATGATGTAAATGTTGCGCCGAGCTGTGTTATAAATCTCCATGGGAAATATGTTTTGTTGGTTATAAGCATCATTAAACACCTAGGATGATGTTCCCCTTAGGAGGAGGGATTTGTAACAACCCCTAGTTGCTTTTCCATGTAAATAAAATAAGACCAAGGTCATAGGACACGTATTCCAAGTTAAATGGTCAGTAAACATTATAGTGGGCATCACTTGTGGTTAATTAATGGCTATGGAAATCGGAAAACGAATTGACAAAGGGAAAGAGACATCAAATGGAATTTAATTATGAAAATAAAGGAAAATAGGAGAAAAGGAAGGTGAAGAGACACAAATTTGCATGCAAGGGAAATTAGAGGAAAAATGAAGAAAAAGGAGACATCAATGATAAAAAGATGTCAGAGAATCAATTACCAGCTTTTTGACAGTTTTGAGTGGAGCTCCTGTGAATTCACTTATACTCTTGCACAGTTAGAGCATCCTTGGAGCATTCTAGCATTCAGTTGGATTGGTGAAAGAAGGCAAAGGAAAGAGGACACTGCAAGGAAACAGTTGGATCAATAGCTATAGTTGGATTTCTTTGTAGGTAACTAGTTGCGTGTGTGATTTCCTTATTGATTTTTGGATGCATGGTATATGCATGTGATTCCTTAGTTATATCTTATCATTGGCATGGAGATTTTCCTAGATTGATAATGGTTTTAGCCTTGCCTTTCCATTTCTTGGATAGAAATTGTGTTGTAGGTTCTTCCACTCATTTTTTCTGATTGGTGCTTAGGTTCCCAATGGTTGTGGGTTGGAACAAACTATCTAGAATCCCTGCAATAGTTTGGGTTGAATTACTAGTTCTGGGATACGTAGGTTGGGACAAATGATCTGAAGCCCTTAGTGGATTGAGTTACTAGTCCCTAGTTCTGCATTTGGAACAAATGATCTGGAGCCTTGGAAGGATTTGGGTCAAGTTAGTAGTTCCTGGAGCCCTTGAAATCTTGGGTAGAGACCGATCTATTTGATATTAGTGATATTCGGACTATGAAGGTGGAACCACTATGGCTGAGGAATGAGGTGATTTGGCCTCTAGAAGCCCTAGTTTGTTTTGTTTGGGTTTATTCCATGATATCTCACATTCATTCTTAGAATATGGTGCATGGTTGATTGGTTGAAAGAGATATTTGGTTTAGCCCAATCTATGGTCTAGTGGTTCGTTGAAGTCCCCTACTTGGTTGGCTTTTGCATATGTTAATAAGTGTTATTTTCCTTTTGTGATATATGAGCACTTATATTGGTTATCATGTTGACATTATGGCTGATTTTCATGGTTTCCATTATGTTTATGTGTTGGTTATATATTGGTTATATGATGTATTCTATATAGGTCTCTTGACATGTTTTGATAAGCTATTGAATGGTTGATGAATCCATGGGCTAACAAGTGTTGTTACAAATAGCTTGAGAGGGAATTGACCCTTCCAAATGATTCTCTGGTGAAATTATTGAATTCGTGAACATATATCTATTTATAATCTACGGATACTATGTACACAAATTGTTTTTATAAATGAGTAATTTGGACCTCCAACTTCCCGAGGTCGTAACTTTGGCATACGATTTCCATTTGATTGGCATAATACCTTTTTGTAAACATCTCCACGAGGATTCCTAGAAGAAAATGTGGGAAACAATTTTTGGTACTCTTGAAGTCTTTTTGTTTTCCTTGAAAATGTCGTTTAGGCCCTCAAAACAACCTCGTAATTTTAGAACTCGAAAAAATGCCAAAAATAGAAAGTTGTGTTAAATTTAAGGAAACCAAACTAAAAATAAATAGTGTTGGTTCAAGTAGGTTAGTAACATTGTGATCATGTGCGACTGGGTGTTTTCATTCAATTATGGACTCGTGGACCCCATTTTCCATAAGTGCATCTTGGAAATCTTGTTGAACATAGTAATTCTCATCTCATGTTTACCCTGGTGAGCAGGTTAAAGTAGGTGAATATGGGGTGAGGCAGTTACAGGGTGGTATTAGAGATGTTGGGGCCTTTGTTTAATTTTGAAAAGGTTTTGACCAATTTTGGTTGACCAAGGGATGAGAAGGAAATGGGTGGTAGCAACGGTTGGTTAGCGAAACAAGCATTTGCGTAGGAGTTGTGGAAAGGTGGCAGTGGAAGGAAAAGGCAGCCGAGGGGGCGAGAAGGTGAAAAAGTAGCCGAGGGGAAGAACAGCCAAGAAAGAATTGGCAGTCCAGGTAATAGAAAGGGATATAAAAGGAAAATACTAGAAAAGAAGAGAGGTTAGATTGAGCGAGGTTAAGGAGAGGAGCAGTAGAGCCGTGATAGGAGGTGAAAGGATCCCCAGTTGTGGTAGACGGAGGGAAGGTTGTAGGAGCCTAGAAGACTTGGTCCTTGAAGCTGAACCGAACCCGTGGAATTGAGTCAGGTATTTCCTGTAGTTGTTTGCAACGGAAGCCGATTCATATTGTAATTTTTGTTGTTAATATTAATATAAAGAACGACTAAGATCGGTTGCGACTTGTGATGTATCAGGGTATTGTGTATGATGAATCCTCAAATTTTTGAATGTCTTTTCAGTTGCATGTAATCTGTAGCTCTTAGATTATTACGAGTATTTTGTTATCTATGTGTTATATGTAACGTTTCTGTATATGTGATTGAATGCAACCCGATTAATACTTTATCGAGTCCATGCTGAACCCTTCTCCCTTTTGGTCGCGGCATGCCTCGAGTGAGATCCTTGCCCTTTGGGGTAAGGTGAAATTGTGGCGTTGTCCTACACTACAGTGGATTATTGTTTGCCTCCTATGCCCAAACCCAGGGTCTTCCCCCTGATGACTCTTTCGAGCCAACAAATGGTTCCGTTGCTGGGACCTGAAGATACGAGAACTAGTTTAGACTATGGTGTCAAGGATATTTAAGAGAGAGATCAGGGATTGGTGGAATCATAAAGTAGACCAGTTTGTAGCAGAGCAAGCTACCTGTAGAAGTCAACCGATCAGCAAGGTGAGGGAGGAAATTTTATATGTTGACGGCACTAATGATCAGTATGAAATTTTTTGGTGTAAGTTCCCAGAGGACCTGTACAATTGGTTAAGGAGGCTGAAGGGACAGACTCAGCCAGGTAGATCGGTGAACACTCACCATAGCTGGACTCCATCGGATGTCACCCTGTTGCAACAGTTGGATAATGATCTGACTAGAGCAGTCGATTTTTGGGTAAAGACTACAATGGAAGGATATGTAGTTGAGTTTGCTGCAGAGAGTTATCAGTCTTTCTCAAAGGCAGAAGTTGTGTTTGGCTCGGGACTGAGAGGTGAGTTGATGAGGGAAGTACCGACATGGATTAAGATGTTTATGGTGGAAGAAGGATTGTTGCCTTCACCAGTTGCAGGGATGGCAACGTAAAACCCCAGTACCGGGGGAAGAACGTAGAGGGGGGAATGTTACCGGTTGAGGGATAGAGATGTTGCTGAAGGGATGGATGTTGAAGAACTGAAGAAAGAAAGAGATGTCAAGTCACAAATAAGGGCACTGTTAGCGGATAAGTGGAAGGTGAGAGCGATTTAGACTCTGGGGAAGAAGACGGACCTTCCCTACAAGTTGCAGAAGGAGGATCGCAAGTACATGTTGCGGAAGGGGCATCACAAGAGCAGAATCTGCATGGGCATGAAGAAGGAAGAAAAGAGGATATGGGCAATGTGATGAGGATATTATTCAATGAAGAAGAAGCATCTACTAATAGTCATCAGTAATACCCCTAGGACATAGGTAATGTTTCCCCTCATCTTCCCCTGGTACCTTATCACAATCTAGAGGAATTTATTATTATCTTAGCCAAGGCAGTGCGGGTATATAGTGCGCAGGAGAAATACTGAATCAAGTCCAACATCGGGAGTAGCACAAGAACTAGTAGTATTAGTAATTTAGTAAAGGGTTCGTGCTGAAAGCTCCTACCTAGATCAATATGGCGGGACCTTTTACCAGCTATCCTGAATTTGCGAGGAGGGGAAACGAGGATGTGGAGCAGCATTGGTATCTCTGCGAAGCTATTTGGAGGGCCTGTAAAACTCCAGATAATGTCAGAGCAGTAGAATTCCAAACCACGCTGAGGAAAATGGATTTGTGCTAGTTTATAAAGTGGGCGGAGCATAATTAGAACCCCACAATAGATGATATTAAGAGAGGATTTGTACAAGAATTCAAGGTACCACAGATGGATCAGCAAGGGCTATTGGAATTGTGGGAAATTAAGCAAAAGGAAGGGGAGATGGCTTGGGATCTCATGCAAAGGTTTAAGAATGCCATTTCCAAGTTGAGTTACACTCTGGACCCAAACCTCCAATGGGACTAGTTCATTGAGGTACTCTTACCTTTGACCAGAATGCTAGTAACACAACAGAAGATAGGAACCCTCCAGTATGCATTGGAACAAGCATCACGCATAGAAGCTATGGCGGGATACCCACATGAATACAGGGGAGGGATGAGCCTGCAAGATCTATTGATTTTAGGCCTACAGAACCAGATTGTGACTTTGATAGAGAAACTGAAAGATCTTCAGCCAGTGCATCCAGCCAAACCCAACGTTTGGTGCACCCATTGCATTGTGGAGGGGCACATTGTGACGGAATGCCCAAGGTTGTGAAGGATTAATCATCCAGGTGGAGTTGCGGGGTCGTCAAGAGCCCCACCAACCGTAGGAGTTGCGGCAGTCAGAGCGCTAGGGGCCTTCCCATGAAGGAATAATCAAGACTTTTGTGAGATCTGTAGGGCATATGGACACCTACCATGGATGTGCCCTATTTTTTAAAAGTACTCTAACGTCCCCAATAACAACTACTGTGAGTTTTGCGCATCAACGACACATCACACCGATCAGTGCTGAGTGCTAGACACTCTAGTAGAAAGGCTGGACAGATCCACGTTTAGAATTAATGAGTCAAACCAGGGAGGGCGAGGAGGAAATGGGTGAGGAGGAAGAACGAGAGGAAGAGGGCCCGTGAGGTGTTACAACTGCGACCAAGAAGGGCATGTTGCTAGAGAATGTCCACTGCCGAGGAGACCATGGTGCTCACAATGCAGAATTAATACCCATGCAATGGAGGACTATCCGGAACTCATTACAAAGTGGGAAGAAAGGACCAGACAGAGAGGGGCCAACTTGGTGAATGTTGAACCACGGACCGATGACAGCCTCCCCACAACCAATATTAATATAGTCACCCGAGGAGGGAAGAAGACAGGGGAGGACCGCTACATAGAGGACCCCCCCTTAATCCTTAAAGCGACATCTCCACAGAAGGGGTATCAGCCTGAACGCCAAAAGCAGTACTATCAAGAAGCAGCTAAGTTGTTTGAGGGGATGACCGTGGAGAAAGATAATAAAAGACCACAAGATCACATGCCTGATCACACCCAGCCGATTGGGGAATGGTTTAAACTGTTCTTGAAAATTGTTGAGGATGAAGGCATGCTGAAGGAGTTGAGAAAAAGTCTAAAGGTTGCGGTATCCATGGAAGAAGAGGAAGTGGAACGACCACGCACAGGGTTACCAGAGAAGGCTTCCAGAAGAGTGAAACGGAACAAGAGAAGAAGCGGCAAGGAGTTCTGAATCAATGCACAAGTGGCAGGATTCCAGATAAGGGACACCATGTTAGACTTAGGGTCGGATGTAAACATCCTACCTAGGAAAACTTAGGAGGAAATGGGGAAGCCTCAACTAAAATACTCGCCAATTCAACTAAGAATGGAAAATCAGTACTGCATACTACCAATTGGGAGATTGGAGAATGTAGAGGTTGATGTGGCAGGGGTGAAGACGCACACTGAATTCGAGGTGATTGACATCATGGGGGATAAGGACCCATACTCGGCACTCCTAAAGATTGATTGGGCATATGAGAACTACGTTGTCATAGACGTAAAGAAGGAATTGATTATTTTCGAAGCAGATGGGCTAAGGGTGATCCAACCATTAGACCCCTACCAAGGACCTAGGTTTATAGAACCAGTAGATGACAGGGATGAGCTAGGAGGGTTAGACCAACTATACATGCTCACAGTAGGGAAGAGGGAGGACTACATCAACCCATGGCTGGAGGATCAGTAAGCTGGCAAAGTATCCAAAGCTCGGAAACTGGTTCAGAAGCTGCATGGGATGCATGGCAGCAAGGGGGATACGAACTGACCACTAGATGATGTGCAATGATAAGCTGAGTAAACTGGGGAGAAATGGAGATAGCTGACTATCCGAAGTACCATGGCCTTGAACCAATGGACACCTTCTTAGACAGAGTAGACCGGGAAATGACAGAGGATCAAAGGATCTCCTTTCTCAGTATCGGCCTCATGGCAACTCTAGCAAGATGGTGGAAAACGCATTGCAATACACTAAGAGACTGGGCGAGCGTCAAACAAGCCATGAAGGAAAGATTTTCCCGGGATGAAGATCGGTCACAGGATAAGGGAAGATATAGGGGGGATTCAAGTCCCGAGAAGCACATCAAGGATTGCATAATGAATTGGAAGAGCAAAGGAATTCTGAAGGATCGATGGGTACACGCATTTATACATACCCTCGGAACTATCCCCCAAGCTTGGTATGTCCAAGAGGAGCTCCGTCAGCAAACAACATATTGGGATACCGTGGAGGTACAGTTTGTTAGCAACTTCTCATTCAGAGGCGACGAGGCACAAATGACAGAGGCACTCCAGGAAATAAAAGGGGTTATGTTCACACCAGAGCCATTCGTTGAGGGTGGGCCCGACAGAAATTTTCTGCAGTATATGTATGAAATAGAGTCGCTATGTAGCCTACGACAGGGTAGACACAGGATCAGAGGACGATGGGTTGGAGGGACTGAGACATCTAGCCTTTGGGGAAACAGAAGGGGAGAGGGAAATCCGAGAGAGCCCCCAAATGGAAGGTTCCCACCTTCTACCAATGAAGCTGAGAAAGCAAAACGTTGGGTCAGAGGATGTTGAGATTGCAACAAGATGATGGAGCTTAGTGAAAAGAGTCGCCTTCACTAAGTGGGCCCACAGGCAAATTATGGCGCAAGTTATATTTTTTATCACAGTGTGGATGACCACAGTGTGGGTGACCACAGTGTGAGTGATCACAGTGTGAGTGATCACAATGTGGGTGACCAAAGTGTGGGTGACCACAGTGTGGGTGATCAAAGTCTATTTTTAGACTGGCTGTCAAAAATAGAAAAGTCAAATATTATTGTCTCATAATAATATTTGGACTATAAACTTGATCTTATTCTCTTGGAGCACTTCAGTTTGAGCTACAGATGTGGCCCATGCAGCTGTCAGAAGGAAGTACACTTTTCTTATGAGTCAGTTGAGTTGTTGCATGCATGACTTCAGTTAAAACTCAATCAGTTGAGTTTGGTGGAGTTGATTGTGGAGTTGATGGAGTTGTGTTCAGTTTGACTTGGTTAAACTAGTTGTAGTTAGTCTAACTGCAAATAGACTAATGATGAGTTGTTAAACTAACTATTAACTCATAATACAACTATAGAATACATCAGTTAACTCAGTTGCATGTCAGTGCATGTTCAGTTCAGCAGGGACAGGTGTTAGAGAATCAGATTGCTATCAGTTGTGACTATAGTTGTGCATCAGATCTTGCACAATCAAGGGATTGAGTATGCCAATGAGTTTGCTCATGTATTTGCCCAGTTTGTAGCTTCTTCTCACGTCTTACACATTGTGAGTGATTCTTTGGAGGTGAAATACGAGTTTGGTAGACCATTCTCATTCATTCTTGAGCAGGTATTGAGCAGTGGAGGCAGGCAAGCAGTGGAATAGATTTGGAGATCAGATCTTAGCTGTATTGTGTGTAACATGTGGAGCTGGTACTAGATTGCTTGTGATAAGCATTGTACTTTGTAATGTTACATGGTCTCAATCATTAATATACAGATAGTGTGGGGTTTTTAGCGAGATGCTTTCCCCGGGTTACATACTGTGTTAATGTGTGAATGCTCTTGATGTTTTATTGTTATTGATGTTGCTATATTGATGATCAACGTAGAGGAGCTTATGTATTGTGTATGTATTCCACAATAGTACATGATCAGGATAATCTCTGTTGAATATGTGTTAAATTATTCAAAATTTCTACATGGTATCAGAGTTGTTGATCATTAGATCTACTATTCAGGAAATGTTTACATTCTATTTCTTCAGGCAGAGTCTGTAATCGGGCCAGGTAGCCTTTGGATTCATCCTTCCTTTGGAAGGTGAGATATTCGGTGAATGCCCATACAGTCAATCTCTGTACCAGAAATATTGTGTTCTCACGAATCTTAGATCCGAGGCGGTTGAGTTGGTTGCTGGTGGAATTCGAATTTGCAGCAGTGTTTTCTCGGTGACAACGCAACAATGTCTTTCAACGGATTGTGATTGGAGTATGCTCTTGAAGGAAACTCAAACTATATTGCATGGAAGGACAGGATGGAGGCAGTATTGGATGATAACGGGCTGAAGGAGTTCATAGATATGGATATCCCAAAGCCTACTGATGCTGCTGAGGTGGAAGTTTGGCAAAAGAAGACCGCAAAATGTCGAAGGATTCTGTTGGAGGGCGTGAAGGATCACATTGTGTCCAGCCTCCATGGAAAGGCTACTCCATATTTGATGTAGAAATCATTAACAAAATTATTCCAAAGCAAGAGCGATCAGAGGAAGCTGGCGCTCAAAGATAAACTTAGAAACATCAAATGTGAGAAGGGTGCCAGTATTCCCAAGTATCTCACGAAGTTCACTCAGTGTCGAGATGAGCTGGGAAGTGTGGGGGTTACTGTTGATGATGAGGACTTGGTGAGCTTGGCTCTCCTTGGTCTTATGAAGAGTTGGCATTCCTATCAGGACTCTGTCAATGGTCAAGAGAAATTGCCAGGATGGGAAAGGCTATGGTCAGATCTTGTGCAGGAGGAGATCAGGCGGAGTACCAGGGATGGATCTTCGTCAAAGGGAGCTGATGAAGAGAATTGTGCTTTGGCTACCAAAGCAAAGAAAGGGAAGAGCAAGAAAGCTTCTCAGTCTGGTGCGAAAGGCAAGAAGCAGGATATGTCCAAGGTGAAGTGTTTTCACTGTCACCAGCACGGACACTATGCCACCAATTGTCCGCAGAAGAAGAAGAACAAGCAAGCTGCTGGATCTTCAGCAGGAGAGGCTCTAGCCTCACAGTTTGAGCTTGATTTTTCATTGATCGCATGCTTGGTTTCAAGTGTGATGGGATCAGTGTGGTTCTTGGACAGTGGTGCGCCTTTTCACATGATGGGAGATAGAGATTTGTTCTCTGATATGGAGGACAAAGATCTTGGAGTGCACATCGAGATGGGCGATGATGGTAGATACAGTGTGACCGGTATCGGTACCATTTCCTTTGATAGGGAGTCTGGTAAACCCTTCGTATTGAAGGAATTCATGCATGTTCCAAGATTGACGAAGAATCTCATCTCAGTTGCGATGTTAGAAGACAAGGGGTATGATGTTGTTCTCAGCGAGGGAAAGGCTTTCCTGCGCAGCAAAACAACTTGTGAGACCCGGAAGATAGGAGTTCGAGTGAAGAACCTTTATCATTTGCATGTAGATGGATACGCAGCAATGGAGGGCAAGGCAGAAGGATTGGTGAGCCAGGATGATGGCGAGTTGTGGCACAGGAGATTGGGTCACCTTCACCATGGAGCCTTGAAGATACTGCAGCAGATCACTACAGGGCTTCCTAAAGGCACACTTGCGCAGTCAGATCAGTGCAAGGGGTCTGCTTTGGGGAAGTTTGTGAAAGCCACCTTTAACGAGAAGGATAGTCGCGCCACGACGATCCTTGAGAGAATTCACATATACGTGTGTGGACCTTTCTTAGTTGCTTCGACAACAAAACACAGGTATTATGTGATTTTTGTTGATGATTTCTCTCGTAAGTGCTGGATCTTCTTCATGCAGAAGAAGACCGAGACATATTCAAAGTTCTATGAATTCAAAGCACTGGTCGAGAAGGAGTTGAGGAAGAAGGTGAAGGATCTTAGGAGCGATAATGGTGGTGAATACATCTCGGATGAGTTCAAGGATTTCTGCAAGGTAGAAGGGATTCGTAGAGAGCTCATAGCTCCCCATAACCCACAGCAGAACGGGGTAGCTGAGCAGAAGAACAGAACGATTGTGGGTGCTGCACAGGCAATGTTACATGATTAGGGCCTACCCCTTCACTTGTGGGCGGAAGCATGCAATACAACAGTTTATGTGCAGAACCGTTTTCCTCATAGGATACTTGGCATGAGTACACTTGAGGAGACTTATTCTGGTAAGAAGCCTGATCTTTCTCATTTGAGGATTTTTGGTGCTAACGTTTACATGCATGTGACAAAGGATGCCAGGAAGAAGTTGGAGCCGACCGCAGAGGTTGGGATATTTGTGGGGTACACTGATATGCCCCACAACTATCGTGTGTATTTTCCAGACAGTGGTAAAACTGTTGTGCAACGGGATATAAAATTTCAGGAGGAGAAAGCCATGAAGTGTTCGCTTGAGAGGGAGCTACACTTGCATGCAGATGAGGAGCTATTAGTTCCTAAGGATGAGCTTAATGACGTGGATCAGCCACAGGACGAGGTTCATGGAGTGGAAGAGACCACTCATGTAGCGCCAACCATCAGAGGGCGAAAGCGCTTGACAGAAGCTGAGCGACTAGCTCAAGATGCAGATAAAGTTGTAGGACCACCTACAGCCCAACGCAGGCAGAGACAGTCACCTGATCGGTACACTGGATACATGGCTCTGCTGAGCAAGTGTGTTGTGACTGAGCCATCCTCTTTCGAGGAAGCTGTGGAGGATCCCGCATGGGTAGACGCCATGGTGGAAGAGTATGATTCTATTGTCAGAAACAGTGCATGGGAGATTGTTCCTAGACCGGAAGGGAAATTAGTGGTGGGTTCGAGATGGATCTACAAGGTCAAGCAGGAAGCTGACGGGAGTGTGGAGAAGTACAAGGCAAGATTTGTTGCCCGAGGCTTTTCACAGATAGAGGGGATCGATTATGAGGAGACCTTTGCACCTGTCGTAAGGTATTCTTCCATACGGACGATTCTTGCTCTCTCATCGCAGATGGGATGGCACATTCATCAGATGGATGTGAAGACTGCGTTCCTCAATGGAGTCATTGAGGAGGAGGTGTACATTGAGCAGCCCAAAGGCTTTGAGGTCTTCAGCAGCGAGTCGCATGTGTGCAGGCTCAAGACAGCGCTGTATGGGTTGAAGCAAGCACCATGTGCTTGGTACACACAGATAGACAGCTATTTCACAGGACTTGGATTCTCCAAGAGCGAGGCAGATCCTAACCTATAATAGATTGTGGTGGAGGGTAAGTTGCTTATCATTGTACTGTATGTTGATGATTTGATTCTAACGGGTGATGAGTTGTTGATACTGTCATGAAAGAAGGATCTTGCTACAGAGTTTGAGATGAAGGACTTGAGCCTCCTTCACTATTTCCTAGGATTGGAAATATGGCAGTGCAGTGGTGGACTGTTTGTTTCTCAGGGCAAGTATGCTCAGGAGATACTGGAGAAGTTCAACATGCATGGCTGCAAGCCTGTTGATACTCTTCTTCCTGGAGGTTGGAGGAAGGAGGATGCCACTTCGGGAGAAGAAGTGGATGCCACTGTTTATCGACAGTTGGTGGGGTCACTGATGTATTTGGTCAATACACGACCTGATATATGCTATGTAGTTAACCAGCTTTCACAAGCTATGGTTAAGCCTACCAAGCTCTTCTGGAAGGTGGGCAAGCATGTATTGCGCTACTTGAGAGGCACATCGGGATATGGTTTATGGTACAGACAGGAGGATGAGGTGAAGCTATGTGGCTTCACGGATGCAGATTGGGCAGGGAGCCCAATGGATAGAAAGAGCACATCGGGAGGGGTCTTCAGTATTGGATCGAAAGCAGTTTCTTGGTACAGCAGGAAGCAGAGATCCGTGGCACTCAGTTCAGTGGAGGCTGAGTATATGGCAGCAAGTTTGGCTGCATGCGAGGCTATGTGGATGAGGAAGATCCTGGTTGGTTTGTTCGGTTCTCATTTGGATCCTACTGTGATAACCAGAGTTGCATTAAACTCTCGGCTAATCCTGTATTTCATGATAGATCTAAGAATATTGACATCAGGTACCATCATATCAGAGATTGTGTGCAGCGGAGGATCATGTTGCTTTCATACATTCCAACGGAGGATCAGGATGCTGATATTCTGATGAAGGCTCTCACCAGGAGAAAATTCGAGTACCACCGAGGCAGGATAGGGGTTGCTAATAATCCATATCTTGTCAAGAGGGAGTGTTGAGATTGAAACAAGATGATGGATCTTAGTGAAAAGAGTCGCCTTCACTAAGTGGGCCCGCAGGCAAATTATGGTGCAAGTTCTATTTTTTATCACAGTGTGGATGATCACAGTGTGGGTGATCACAGTGGGCCACCGCAAGAAAGATACTCCACGCAGGACTATGGTGGCCAACTATCCATAAATATTCTAAAGAATTTGCTAGGAAACGCGACATCTGTCAAAGGGTCGGGAATCCTTCACGATGCTATGAGCTGCCTCTACATCTGGTCCACAGTGCAAATCTTTGATAAATGGGTGGTAGACTTCATTGGACCCATTTATCCACTGGCGAGGCATTCGCGAGCAAGGTACATCATAACAGCAACAAAATACCTCACAAGGTGGGCAGAAGCGACACCCGAAAAATATTGCACAATAGAAACAGTAGCAAGATTCATATTTGAGAACATCATTTCATGGTTTGGATGCCTAGGGAGCCTCACAAGTGACCAAGGGATGCATTTCTTGAACGAGACCATTGAGTCTCTACTGAAGACCTTCATGGTTCAACATAACAAGAGCAGCTCGTACCACCCACAAGCCAACGGTGCAGTAGAAGAATTTAACAAGATACTGGAGAAAGGGCTCACGAAAGTCATATCTGCCAATAGGGACGACTAGGATGAAAGAATACCCATGACTCTATGGGCATATAGGACGACAGTAAAGAGACTCCATAAGAAAACTCCATTTCAACTTGTATATGGAAGGGAAGCGGTGGTACCAACAGAATTTATACTACCTAGCATGTTCATTTCAGAGGCAATGGGAATGATGGACAACATTGCCTTACAAGACAGACTAAACTAGTTGATGGAACTTGACGAAACCTGGTTTTTAGCAGAGTTCCATCAATCAGTGGAGCAGTGAAGGAAAAAAGCTTGGCACGATAGGCATATCAAGAGGAAGTCGTTTGAAGTCGGGGAACAAGTGCTCCTTTACGACAGCAAGTTCCAGAAGTTCCCAAGGAAACTGCAGATGCACTGGTTGGGTCCGTTTATAGTAATAGAAATCAGAGATTCGAGCACGGTAAGGCTCGCACAACTAGATGGAGTCTTACTGCATGGATGGGTGAATGGCGCATGCTTGAAGTCTTTCCGCAACCCGTAACAAAAAAAAAGTAAATTAATAAATGGACGGTGGAATAATAAGGTTGTGGAAAAGTCTTCGCATACCACAACCCATTTGTGGTCAGGGGGAAGTAGTGTCAGTGGACACACATGTAGTCCCAGTCAGCAGAGTCAGTGGGGGGGTAGCGTCAGTGGATACACATGTAATCCCAGTCAGTAGAGTCAGTGGCCACACACGTAATCCTAATCAGCAGAGTACACATAGGCATGCACTTTTTCCAACATTTATGACCACACAGATACCCGTCCTGTCTGTCGTACCAGTAGTCATTTCCAAATTAAGTAACTAAATAAGCAACTGTCAAAGTAGGAGCCACAATATATTTTCCCATTAAGCATAAAGTTAGTTAATAAATAAACCCATCACGGAAAAATAAATACACCATGCAGCCCACTCTGTACTTTCCAGTCCACGTCATGGTTGTCACGTCCAAGTCGGCTGATGGCGGCAAGGTATAGCTAGAACGCATGGGAAAATTGATGGAGTAATTAGTTATTAAGGCCTCGTCAGTCAGGGAATGTCATGTCAGGGCCAACTACTTAAGTCGCAGAAGAATGAGGGGAATTCCAGAATTCCAATTGCAGACAACAAAAGAGTTACAGGTTCGCTCTAAAGAACAGGTGCAGAGACAAAGAAGCAGGAAGCCTCCAGTGTAGATAGTTTATCACAGGAGAAAGGAGATGGCGAAAGGACTCGTATCAGTCCCATAGGACACCTTGGATGCACGAATTGAAATGGTCGATAATCTATATGGCAAGTATGACAAGGCAAATTTGATAGACAACGACTTCACAGACTGTTTCCAGTTCCTGACCATGAAAAGAGAAGTTTACGTGGAGGATTTCCAGAAGGAGGATGGCACCAAGTCCTCCAGGGTCAGGGAAGACTTTAAGGGAATACAGAGATCGACAATACTCCATTTGAGGAGCCTACCTGTGTTCGGCACTCAATTTGCCGCGATGCAGTGTACCAAGCTGTTAGTGAGCAGGATGCATGGAGGATCACTATGGCTAGATAAGGAGTACCCCATCCACGTGGAAGATATCAGCCAGCTCACATGACTGACTGAGGGTGGAAATGTAGTTAGCACCGCATTCTAGATAGGAGCTAAGCAGGGCAAGAAGCAGAGTGAGGGCAACATTTATGTCAGATATGGGACTGAGTGGAGCAGGAGAGGAGCGAAGCTAGATAAGAGTAACAAGGATGATATTAGGTTAAC
This sequence comes from Pinus tabuliformis, assembly GCA_031772625.1. NCBI lineage: Eukaryota > Viridiplantae > Streptophyta > Pinopsida > Pinales > Pinaceae > Pinus > Pinus tabuliformis. Next base: position 542,314,001 of record CM062816.1, on the reverse strand, counting down.
CTGTTACCTCATTACAGCAAAAACAAAGCAGCACTTCACAAAGAATGAATGCACCTTGGATGCAATCTCAGTTGTGGAACATTATTACTGAGGAGAGGTGCTCAACCGGTCAGCCTTTTTTCTCAATGAGTTATTTGAAGCATGTGAGGATGTGTACAGAAGGGGTGTTGGGTTCGTGTTCAGATATCTATTGATGTCGCTGGCAATGTCGAAATGGAAGCCGCCAAGGGAGAGGGAAATGGCACCCATCATCAAAGTCCAACCAATTGCACTCTGGTATGATCCATGGAAGGTAGTAGGAGACCCCAGCATGAAAGAGATCAACGAAATAGCCTTCAAAGACTAGTACGAGTAGATGTTGGCCACCATAAGGTCAACAGAGAGGATACCCAAGGCTCTGTTGGACGAATTCTTAGAAGAACTCTGGTTTGGTGCCTCCCACGTGCATACGTACCTGAGACCAAGGTGTGTCCACCCACAAACATTTAAGATGAGACCGCAGAGGTTTGTCCTAACGGAGGAAGTGCTACACAGAGAAGTGGGGTCATGGTCGGGAGTGGCCTGTGAGATAATAGAAGGCAAGCACAAGTACCTCTTTGGAGTGCTGACTCCACAGGGGAAAGGGGAAGATGGGGCAGAGAGTAGTAGGAAGCGGCCAACCGAGGAGGAAATCCAGCCAATGGTGCTCCAGATGGAGGAAAGGATGTTCGAACTCAGACGGACAATTGCTAGCTTCGAGTCAGGTGAGAGAAACTACCCTACCCAATTTCAGGGCTCCACCATGTTTTCTCCTATCATAATGACGCCACTGGCCATGAAGCTCCCAACAGGAGTAGCTCAAGCCCCCTCCCAGCCCACGGTCCCCAAGCCCAAGAAAAAGTGAGTCGCCCACACCCCAACTGTCAAAAAGTCGAAAGTTATTCCACCAGCTCCGATCGTCGACCTTACTGTGGAGGTCGAGCAATCAATCCCCGCAACCACCATAATTGAAGAGATCCCCACCACCACCTCCACTGCATTACATCAGTCGCGGGAGTCGTCCCCACACACTGCCTCAACCTCCGCGACCTTATCCGAGACCCTTCAGCCTGGCCAGCGAAGGACGACTGCGGAAGCAGAAGTTCAGTCAGTTGGGCAAATAGAGGACACCACTCCTACCACCGGGACACAACCAACGGAACTCACATCCCCGATGCTTGGGTTGGACCCACCAGAAGGGGGCAACTTAGATGCCAATCTGTAGGGGGAAAGGGTTGAGCCGTACTTGCCACCTTTCCCTATAAGGCTCACAGTCCACCTGATTCCCAGCATCATTCCACCCACTCCACAGTTCACCCCGCCATCACAGCAAGCCCATTCGCCCACCTCCCATTCCGACAAATCCATCGCCAGTGACCTACCCCTACAACAGCAATTCCCAGACCCTAGCACAATGCAGGTTGATATGCTCCAACATTGGTCGTCGGCGCAATTGTTTTCATTTATCCAGCAGGTAGCACATAGGGCCGAAAGGATCCATGAGGACCTGGCCCTGGAACATGAACAGCAAACAAAGCAGTTGCAGGTGGTGATAGAAGATCATGATCACCTGTGGCAAGCAAACACGGGGTTGCAAGCCTAGGTCAACCAAGTCACATAGCGGTTCAGATCACTATGGCCAACCATCATCAAGGCGGATACTGAAGCACCAGCAGACATGGCTACCTGCACACTGGTCAGTTGTTGTGACCACATCCAGGTGGCATACTCGCGCTTGGAAGCTACCAATGCCGAGATGAAGAGGAAATTGGAGACGGTGAGATCTACACTACCAGATCCAATGGCAATTTACGCGAGGACGATCAAGGGAAAGGTCAGGGAACTGGAAGCAAAGAAGAAAGATTTAGCCGATGCCCTCACCAACAGATATGCCCTAATGAACAAGGTCCATGACTGGTCTGGCAGTCTGGCACTGAAGAACCACTTGGTTTACCCCCTCAGAGAGCAAATACAGACCCTATTTGCTAGCACGAAAGATTATACAGACCCCGCCCAGCTGCAGTAGATCAATGATCAAATTGACACCCTTCAGGCTCAGGTTGATAGTATTGAGGAGGAGTCCATGAGGACAAAAAAGATAATCAGGGATCTGTAGCCACCGGTTCAAATGCAGGTGTTACTTCTGAAGGAGGTGTGTGACTCCAGTGGGCAGCAATGGAGTGACCTGCAAAGCCAGCGGCCAACCGAACTGACATCGCACTCGGCTAAAGTGTTTACTCAGGTTGTCGATGCAATTCTCGGATGGTGGGACACCGTCATTCAAAATTATATAATGTTCAGGCAGCAGACCACGGCCTCTATCTCGGAGTTGGAGCCTTCATTTGGAACGGGGGAACCTCAAGGGCGAGAAGGTGCAATAGAAACGGATGCCACTCTACAAGCAATGATCGAGGCAAAAGAAGCACCAGCACAACAGACAGTAGAACCAGTGCAGGTAATAGCGCAGCCACCACCCACAGGACCAATAGGACCAATAGAGGTTGAAATGACTTGACTTGGGGACGAGTCAAGGAATTGTGGTCGAGGCCTGTTGGGGCCTTCGTTTAATTTTGAAAAGGTTTTGACCAATTTTGGCTGACCAAGGGACGAGAAGGAAACGGGTGGCAGCAACAGTTGGTTGGCAGAACAAGCAGTTGCGCAAGAGTTGTGGTAAGGTGGCAGTGGAAGGAAAAGGCAGCCGAGGGGGTGGGAAGGTGCAGAAGCAGCCGAGGGGAAGAACAATCGAGCAAGAACTGGCAGTCCAGGTAACAGAGAGGGATATAAAAGGAAAATACCAGAAAAGAAGAGAGGTTAGATTGAGCGAGGTTAAGGAGAGGAGCAACAGAGTTGTGAGAGGAGGTGAAAGGATCCCCAGTTGCGGTAGACAGAGGGAAGGTTGCAGGAGCCTAGAAGACTTGGTCCTTGAAGTTGAACCAAACCCATGGAACTGAGCCAGGTATTTCCTATAGTTGTTTGCGGCGGAAGCCAAGTCATATTGTAATGTTTGTTGTTAAGATTAATATAAAGAACGACTAAGATCAGTTGTGACTTGTGATGTATCTGGGCCCTGTGTATGATGAATCTTCAAATTTTTGAATGTCTTATCAATTGCATGTAATTTGTAGTTCTTAGATTATCACGAGTATGTTGTTATCTCTGCGTTATATGTAATGTTTCTGTATATGTGATCGAATGCAACCCAATTAATACTTTCTTGACTCCATGCTGAACCCTTCTCCCTTTTGGTCGCGACACGCCTCGGGTGAGACTCCTTGCCCTTTGGGGTAAGGTGAAAATGTCGACATTGTCCTAGACTACAGCAGACTATTGTTGGCCTCCTGTGCCCGAACCCAGGGTCTTCCCCTTGATGACTCTTTCGAGCCAACAATAGATTCTAGGATCAAACACTTGGATTTGATGGGTTCGATGTGATGGTTATGCATTCATGTTAGTTGTCAATATGGTTGTTATGCATGCATTATGATGGCCATTGTTACAGTTGTGTGTCATCATGTCGATGTTGAGATGATTGATTTAGTTATGTGTATACATATTGTGCTAGTTTGGATTGACTGTCCAGACTAGATAGCCTCCCTTGAAATTCACAAAGGTATTATTTTTATTATGTCTATATTTGGTTCATATTACATGTCACATTTGCAGGAAATAGGTCAGAGATGGCAAGCAGAATGGTGGACTATAGTTCATGTGACTCTCCTCACTGATTAGCTTAGCAGCAAGGAGATGAATACTCACATGATATAATATATACAATGAGAAGTATGAAGGCATAAATAAGAAGTTGTAAGGTGGATAATGACAGTATCATTTAGTTATGAGAAGGACTTGCCAGATCCTAGGAAAAGAAAGCAAAGTTCAATCTTGTGATCCTTGAAAACTTACCAGATTTGCATAGACAAGGATAGCCAAGAATCATTTATGGACATGAGGAAAGGACAAATGGGGCATATGGTAGTGGGTCTCATGGAGGGCACAATTCGGACAGGGTTGACGTGGACAAAGGTGGTAGATGGATGGATACACCTAACAAGAGAGGTAGTGGTTATGGGTTCTATTCTAGTTCTGGTTCAAAGAGAATTTGTGCTTGCAAGATGAGTTCAAAAAAGCCAAGCCTCCTACATTTGAAGGAGAGATGAAGAAAACGGAAGATGCAGAAGCATGACTGCTTAGGATGAAGAAGTTCTTAGAATTGCATGATTATTCAGAGAATATGAAATCCAGGATAATTATTTTCATTCTCAAGGGAAAAGAAAATATTTTGTGGGAAGATATGAAGCATTTCAAAGGCATCAATGTAGAGGAGCTTAGTTGGAATGACTCTAAAGACTCTTCTAGAAGAAGTACTTGACTGAGAGATCTTATGATGGAAATGCCTAGAAGTTTTATGAGCTGAAGATGGTGTATGTGACAGATGAAGAGTATACGAGAAATTTTTTGGATATGTTGATGTATGTACCATATCTTAAGGATGAGAAGGCAAAGGTCAAAAGGTTCATCGGTGTATTGTCATTAGCATTTAAAGATTGGATTCAGTATGATGAGCCTTGGTCATTGGAGGAAGTGATTGGGAATTTAAATTATTTTTATGAGAAGTCTAAGTGTAAGTCTAAGCCTAAGCATGATCCTGATAAGGTGTTTGTGGTTTGTGTGATTTCCTTGATGATTTTTAGATGCATGGTATATGCATGTGATTCCTTGGTTATGTGTTGTCATCGGAATGGAGGTTTGCCTGGATTGATAGTGGTTTCAGTCTTGCCTTTTTATTTCCTAGATAGTCATGGTTTTGTGTGTTTTTACACTTGTTTTTTCTGATTGGTGCTCAGGTTCCTCGTGGTTGTGGGTTGGAACAAACGCTCTGAAAGCCCTGGAACATTTTGGGTTGAGCTACTATTTCTTGGAGACTTAGGTTGGGAGAAATTCTCTGGATCCATGAGTCGATTGAGCTACTAATCCTTGGAGTTGTAGTTGAAACAAATGTTCTGGAGCCCTAGAAGGTTGTGGGTTGAGTTACTAGCTCCTAAAGCCCTAGACAACTTGGGTAGAGACTGATCTAGTTGATTTTAGCGATTTCCGGATTGTGGAGGTGGAATCACTGTGGTTGAGGTTTGAGGTGGTTTAACCTCTGGAAGCCTTTGTTGGTTTTGTTTGGTTTTATTCCATGAGATCCCATATTCATGCTTGGAATATGGTGTAGGGGTGATTGGCTAAAAGAGAGATTTGGCTCAACCCAATCTATAGTTGGGTGGTACATAGGAGTCCCTAACTTGGTTGGATTTTGCATATGTTAATAAGAGTTATTTTCCTTTTGTGATCTATCATCACTTGTATTGGTTATCATGTTGACATTATGGTTGATTTTCCATGGTTTACATTATGTTTATGTGTTGGTTATATGTTGATTATATGATGTATTCAATCTAGGGTTCTTGACATGTTTTGATAATTTTTTGAATGGTTGATGAATACATGGGCTAACAAGTATTGTTGCAACTAGCTTGAGAGGACATTGGTCTTCTTGATGATTCTTTGGTGAGCTTAATAAATTAGCGAATCGATATGTATTTATAACTTACAGGTACTATGTACACAAAGTGTTTGTATAAATCAGTAATTTGGACCTCCAATTTCCCAAGGTCATAACTTTGGCATATGATCTTTGTTTGACTATCATAATACCTTGTTTCAAAGATCTCCATGAAGAGGTTGAGGAGACAATGTGGAAAAATAAATTTGGACACTTTTCTCATCTCTCCGTTTTCCCTAAAAAAATGTCGTTTAGGCCCTAAAAAAGGTCTTGTAAGTTTAGAACACGAAAAACTATCAAAAATAGAAAGTTGTGTTAAATTTAAGGAAACAAATCTGAAAAGAAATAGTATTTGTGTCAAGTTAGGTTGATAACAGTGTGATAATAGTGTTTGACAACCCTAGTGAAAATTCCATGTAATAAAAGTTAAAAGCAATAGCCACGGTCAATGGGACACTTATTCCAAGTTGAATGTTGAGCAAGACATCCTAGGGGGTGTTCATTTGATTGTTTATGGCTAAGAAAATTGGCAAAGGCAATGACTAAGGCTTTGGAAAAGAAAATGGCGTTTTTGGCACATTTATTTATGAAAATAATGGAAATTAGGAGAAAAGGGATGTGAAAGGTCACAGGTTTCATGTGAGGAGGAAAATGAAGGAAAATAATGGAAAATGAAGAAAATAGAGGCCTCATTCATAAAAAGGCCTCGGAGGATCAGTTGGTAACCTTTTGTCAGTTTAGTTTTGGAACTCCTTCATTATTCTCTCTCTCTCTCATAATCTGGGAGACTTATATTTTTCTTGGAGCACTCTTGGTGGGTGTGACATACTTTGATTTTTGGAGCAAGAAGACAAAGGAAGAGTAGGAAAGTGCAAGAGGGTATCGGGATCAACAGCTACATCATATTTTCTTGCAGGTACCAAGTTGTATGTATGTTTCCTTCAATATTTTTGGCATGCATGACATATACATGTGTATTTTTGGTTGTGATCTGTCATTGGCATGGAGGATGGTTGAGATTGACAGTGGATTGCCTAGCCTTTCCATTTCCTAGATAGCCATGGTGATTGTGAGTTTACTTTCATTGTTTATTTTTGGTTGGTTCTCATGTTTCCTTAGCTTGGGTTGAGTTATTAGTCCTGGAAGTCCTGACTAGACAAATGCTCTAGAAGCCCTATAACAACTTGGGTTGAGTTACTAGTCTTGGAAGCCTTGGTTGGAAAAACACTCTGGAAGCCTTGGTTGGACAAATGCTCTCGAAGCCCTTGGTGGGTTGAGTTACTAGTCCTAGAAGGTCTGGTTAGACAAATGCTTTGGAAGCCCTAAATAAGTTGTGAATTGAATTACTAGTCTTGGAATCCTTGGTTGGACAAATGCTCTAGAAGCCTTGGAAGGATTGGATGGAAACCAATCTGGTGATGGTTTTGTGATGTCTGACCATGAGGTGGAACCATTGTTTAATGGGTTGAGGTGGATGGCCTATGGAAGCCCTGGATGAGTTTTGATTGATGTGTTCTATGAGATCCCACATTAATGCTTGGAATATGGCACGAGGGTGAATGGATGAAGAGAGATTTGGCTCAGCCATTATGTTGGCTTGGGGGGGCTTGGACCAAAGTTCAGAGTTAGTTGTGCTAACCAACAAAACCCTGCATTACTCTCCCTTTCGGAAACAACCCGCGTAGCGTAGGCTATAGTATCACCCGAGGTAGTATTGGGGGATGTTAGAACCATGATTATGCATCCAGGAGGCTATGTGATGTGGGGTTAAGGCGTTTATTCAGTTTCAAGCTTGATCTTACCTTCGTGAACCCTTGTTCTTAAAATTTTTGAACTTAAAATGATTTTTAGTTAAACAGAGCTATAAACTTCATGTAAACGTCTAATCATGCATAAAATAACATATAAAAATAGACCCAGATCTTCACGGAATACTTAAGACAAAATACAAATAAATTTCATTCGATTGCGCGTAAATATAGAAAATACACAAGTATATAAAAATAGATACATAATTTCTTCAAATATACTTTATTACTTAAGATCGTCCTTAATCAAACTTTCCAGACCCTGCGCACACAACTGCAGGGGCCCACACACTCAGTTGCGGACTTACCAAGGTCTTTGCACACTCAGCTGCAGGAGCCTTCCCCTTTGCCAAAACACAGAAAGATCGTACAAACTCAGAACATATTAAAATACCCTTCTATTCATTAATTTATCCCCTTAGACTCACTAAGACACCCTTTTATATACTATTTTCTATTATAATACCATGGTCCGCAAACCATGGGCAGATCTCAAAACAATACCAAAATGTAAGGGGTTTTGACCCTCCTAAAACCCCTTGACTCCTATTGATCTACATGCTTTGCTCCTCAAAATGCGGAGACTTTACAATATTTTATCAAAATTTGACCCAGGGGACCCCATCCCAACACATTCTACAGTCGTCTGGAACGTGGAAGTCCCATCCCAGGTTTTGATTTTGCATCATTAATGAAAGGTCATTTCTCCTTGTATTTTTATGAGCATTTTGATGGATTGCATGTGGTCTATATGGTTGTAATTTATTAAGTATTTCTACTACTATTATGTTGGCTATGTATGTGTTTTATGACAGCAGCCATGTGTGTCTCTCATCATGTTTTTACTTGTAATTGAATGATCAATGTATCTATGACCTAATGGATGGAATGACAGTTGATGTGATGAGGCATCAATGGTTCTTAGCAATTCTCAGCTAAGTATGAGACCCCTATGCTCAGAACTTTTAATTATGCCTGTATATTATACATTTGATGAAATGCCTGTCATGGCTAGCAGGGGTCAGTCAAGGTCTTAAACAGTATTTTCTTTAATACTGTTAGGTCCCTATACTGCTAGTGTAACCCCTTATTGTTATTAGTACAACCCCCTTATTATATTGTTGTGCCCATGTAGTCCCCATATTGTTATTATTGTGCCCCATAGAAGCCCACTATTGTTATTATTGTTCCCTTACATTATTATTGTTATGTCAGCTCTGATTATATTATGACCCCTTAGAATCCGATATATAGAAAGGAAGTCTTTTCATTTGTATCATCCAAGAATTGTTCATTTGTGTAATGTAAATGAGGTTTCCCCCTCGAAGAGGCTGAATTCTAAGGCGTTGATCTCATTCTTCTATCTTTTTGTGAGCTGGTTTCATACCATTTGGTATCAAAGCTTTGGATTCTATGGTTTCGCTGCTCCAAAGAGGTCATCGTGGAATTTTTGCTATAACGTTTTTTCTACGATGTTTCAGAAGCTATAAAAAAAACCCATTTGAGCCGAAATCGTTCTGAACTTCGAGTCTGAATTTCAGATCTTGTCTCACTATATTTTCAGATATATGATCTGAGGAATATTTGACTTGGAGTGAGTTTGAGCGGCTATTTAAGAAGAAGTATTTGTTAGAGCATTACTTTGATGACAGAGCGAAATAATTCTATGAGCTAAAAATGGGATCCAAGATAGATGATGAATACACTAGCATATTTTTGGAGTTGTTGAGGAATGTGCCTTACCTTAAGGAGGAGAAGGCTAAGATTCAAAGATTCATTAGTGGATTACCATTTGCATTTAAAGATAGAATTAAGTTCAAGGAGCCTAGATTGTTGTAGGAGGCCATTCGGAAAATGAAGCATTGCTATGAACAATCGAAGCACAAAATTGAGACTAAGCCAGACTAGAAAGGTAATGCAAAAAACAAAGGAAAATGGGACAAGAAGTGAGTATGACCATGGGATATATGTAACAAGGAGGATGTTGCACCACCTAATAATTTCAACACATCAGATAAAGGATAGGGATTCCGGTCAGGAGAACAAAACAAGGAGATAGGTTGGAATCCTATAGAATGTTGGAATTGTGGCAAAGATCATCACAGGAGAGACTGTCCATAGAATCAGGGTGGTATGCCTTAGATATACAGTGCACAGGAGGCGCAGACCATTGGGGATGTTGGTCAGAGTATTCCATGTATCTATGCAATATGGATTAATTAGGATTTAAATAATTAAAATAATAATTCGTCAAACATAATAACTAAAGAGTTAATTAATAAATAATCTTGGACGTGTATTTTAATTTTAATTAATTAATTAATTAAAACTAAAAACAAATTGAATTAACTAAAGAATTAATTAACATAACTAGAATAGGGATATGTATTTTAATTTTAATTTTAATTTAAAAATTAATTAAAATTAAAATGATTAAAATAATAATTCATTAGAATAAGACAACACATCCTAAGACAAATTAAAAATTAAAAACATAAAAAAATAGGATCTTAACCATTATAATTAATAAACAATTAATATTAATAATTAATTAAATATGTAGTTCAATTATAATTAATAAATTAATTAAAATTAAAATAATTAAGAGAGACAATAAATTTAAAAATCAATATAATTAAATTAATTAAAGCAAATATAATTAAAATAGATATAATTAAAACATGAAATAATTAGTACTAATAAAATTAAACAATAATACAATTAAATAGAACAATTAAAATAATTTAAAGACCTGTCGGCTAAGCATCTCATGCATCTCTATATATTTGGCAAATAAGACCAGTCTTTCAATTATTTCTCTCACATCCTGAAGATGAACCACCGTTGTTGGTTCAAAACATTGATCTAAAAAGAAATTGAATGTAATGGATCCGGAAGAAAATCTACACAAACAAGCAGAGCATCAGGCATCCATCATTGAAATGGATGGTAAGATTTGTGATCAAATTATTTCTATTTTGATTGACCCTGGATCTAATTATAGCTATGTTAGTCCTGACTTGGTGGATAAGTGTGGTTTGAGTAAGGAATTGCATGCAGATTCTTGGTTAGTGACTTGGATACACGTACGAAGAAACGAGTTCATCATTGGATAAGAGCTTGTAAATTTGACTTGAATGGTATGCCTACCACAACACATTTGAACGTACTATCATTGGGATCATACAGTATGTTGTTGGGCATGGATTGGTTGTATCTTCATGGAACCAAGGTAGACTGTTATACCAAATCTATTGAGTGTGTTGATGACAATGTCGAATTAAGAGTCTTACAGGGAAAGAAGAAAGCCACATCAGTAAGGATGGTGATAGATATGCATGAAAAATGTAGTCGCAGGAAAGGGTGTAAGTTATTTACAGTGCACATATCTAGTGATAAGGGTAAGGAAGTCGAGGATGCAGATGTGTTGAGAAGGTACCCAGTTTTACATTAGTTCAAGGATGTATTTCCTGAGGACATTACAGATTTTCCACCTCACAGGGAGGTATACTTTTCTATTGAGTTAGTGCGAGGCAGCTCCAACATCAAAAGCACCTTACAGGATGAGCACACCTGAGTTGGTTGAGTTAAAGTTGTAGTTAAAGGAAATGTTGGACAAGGGATACATTAGGCCAAGTGTATCACCTTGGGGCACACCGGTCTTGTTTGTGAAGAAGAAAGATGGTACTCTCATATTATGCATTGACTACAGGCAGTTGAACAAAGTGACTATCAAGAACAGGTACCATTTGTCGAGGATTGATGACTTGTTTGATCAACTGAAGGGAGCAGCAATGTTCTCAAAGATCGACTTGTGATCTGGATACCATCAGGTATGCATCAAAGAAGAGGATATTTACAAGATTGCGTTCAGGACCAAGTATGGACATTATGAGTTTGTTGTTGTTCCATTTGGCTTAACTAATGTTGCATCTACATTCATGTGTTTGATGAGTAGTGTGTTGCATCCATATTTGGATAACTTTGTTATTGTGTTCATTGATGATATATTGGTATATTCTAAAAATGAGGAAGAGCATGTCAAGAATTTAGCAGCAGTGTTGAGGTTGTCAATGGAGCATCAATTCTATGCTAAGCTCAGCAAGTGTACTTTCTTTCAGACTGAGGTACACTACTTGACACATGTTGTCTCCAAGGAAGGCAATATCGTAGATCCAGAGAAGATAAGAGCCATCATGGAGTGGGTAGCTCCTAAGAGTGTGGATGAGGTGAGTTATTTCATGGGTTTGGCAGGCTACTATAGGAGGCTCATCAAGAACTTCTCGCAAATTGCTTATCCTATCACATCATTACAAAGGAAAGGTAAGAAGTTTGAATGGACTGAGGAATGTGGGGCTAGCTTTGAGAAAATAAAGAAGTTGTTGACACATGCACCAATACTATAGATTGCAGATCCAAACAAAGAGTTTGTGGTATGCATAGATGCTTGCAAAAGAGGCCTTGGTGGAGTCCTTATGCAGGATGGAAAAGTGGTATGCTATGAGTCCCAGAAACTAAATGAGCACGAGAAGAACTACCGGACACATGATTTGGAGTTAGCATCAATCATACATTCATTGAATATGTGGAGACATTATCTTCTTGGTAGGAGGTTTGTACTGATGAGTGATAATATTGGGTTGAGGTATTTGTTTGACCAACCGAATCTGAACACCAGGTAGGCTAGATGGTTGGCCACGATCAGCGAGTTTGATTTCGAGATCAGGTACATCAAAGGTAAAGAGAGCAGAGTGGTAGATGCTCTTAGCAGATGGTTACAGGTAAATCACTTAGCAACTATGAGCTCCAATGGGATATATCTATAGGATAGTATCTTGTAGGTAGGTTAGCAGGATGTCAAATATATGGATATTGTGCACAGGTTACAATAGAGTACTGGTACAGGTATAAGTACAAGTACATGTACGTGTGATGGTACAGGTGCAGGTGCACAGGGTATGGATTATTGTCTTACAGTAAATGGGTTGGTTAGGTTTCAAGACATGATATAAGTACTGGATAACAGTGATCTCAAGGAGATGTTCTTGAGAGAGTTTCATGAAAAACCTCATTCAGGTCATTTGGGGTATCAGAAGACATTAATTGCAGTGAAGAGATTTTACTATTGGCCAAATTTGAAGAGGGATGTAGCGGAGTTTGTCGCTAGATGTTTTGATTGTCAGTGAGTGAAAGCATAATTTAAACATCCAGGTGGACTTCTAAAACCTATTGCAATCCTCGAATGGAAATGGGAGGTTTTTTCCTTGGATTTCATCACAGGGTTGCCTAAGAAAGTGAAACATCATGATTCCATCATGGTCATTGTGGATAGGTTAACAAAGGTTGCCCACTTCATTCCAGTGAAGTCTATGTTCTCAGCTAATGATGTGGCACAGGTATTCATCATAGATGTAGTTATATTGCACAGTGTTCCAAAGAATATTGTGTCAGACAAGGATGCGAAGTTCACTTCCAAGTTTTGGAAGGAGTTATTTGCAGGTTTGGGCACAGAGTTAGCCTTCAGCACAACTTATCATCCGCAGATAGATGGACAAATAGAGAGGGTCAAATGGATATTGGAGGACATGATGAGGATGTATGTGATGCATCAACAGTGGAAGTGGGAAGAGTATCTCCCTTTTGTAGAGTTTGCATACAACAATGGTTATCAAAGGTCACTAAGGATGAGTCCTTTTGAAGCATTGTATGGGCGGAGTTGTAACACTCCCATCAGTTGGAGTGATCCGGTTAGAAAGGTATTAATTGGACCAGATATGTTGGCAGACATGAAATAGGAAATGCAAGTGATCAAGAAGAATCTAAAGGTAGCACAAGATAGGCAGCAAAAATATGCATATCGGAACAGGTTGTTCAAGGAGTTCCAGGTTGGGGAACAAGTGTACGTACACATCAAACCAAAGAAGACCTCCTTGTGGATTGGATCTTGTGCCATGTTGGCACCATGGTTTTGTGGACTCTTCAGTGTCATCGCGAGGATTGGGCCAGTAGCCTATCGACTTGCACTGCCTTTGACAGTTAAAGTCCATGATGTTTTCCATGTATCTTTTCTTAAGAAGTATGCTAAGGATGTTGATCATGTGATTGACTGGTCTGTATTGCAGGTGGAACCAGATAGAGAATTCCAGCCAGAGCCTTAGTGTATATTGCAGAAAAAGGTGCTCATGCTCTAGAACCGAGCAATCGAGCAAGTTAAAGTGCATTGGAAGCACTCTGGGCCCAATGAAGCTACATGGGAGTGGCGGATCAAATGCGAGCTATGTATCTTTCCTTGTTTGTCGATTGAGGCAAAGAAGCTTTGATATGGTGGTTTGATATGTGCTTTATGGTGGTTTTGTATATGCTTTATGGTGGTTTGATATGTGCTTTATGGTGGTTTGGTATATGCTTTATGGTGATTGATATATGATTTATGATGGTTTGGTATATGTTATATTATGTTTTGATATATGCTTAGATATGGTGTTTAGTATATGTTTTGATATATGTTTTGGTATATATTGTTGGCAATGTTGCTATATGTACACATGTATATGGATGTAAATACCGCCATGAGCTATGTTATAAAGCTCCACTATGTGGTATGGGTGTCATGTTATTATGATTATGTTGTACTTTTACTATGCTATCACGTGGTTATGTTATCATGTTGTCATGATATTTTTCTTTTGAGCAGTTCTTTCATTGTAAATACTGCATCGAGCTGTGTTATAGAGCTGCATGAGTAGTATGTCTTCTTTCAGCAGGTTGTTGAGGTATATGTGTGATTGAACACAGAGGATGGTGTCCCCCAAGGGGGAGGGTTCTGTAACAACCCTAGTCAAAATTCCATGTAATAAAAGTTAAAAACAATAACCACAGTCGATGGAAAACTTATTCCAAGCGGAATGTTGGACAAGACATTTTAGGGGGTGTTCATTTGATTGTTTGTGGCTAAGGAAAATGGAAAAGGCAATGGCTAAGGCTTTGGAAAGGCAAAATGGCATTTTTGGCACATTTATTTATGAAAATAATGGAAATTGGGAGAAAAGGGAGGTGAAATGTCATAGGTTGCATGTGAGGAGGAAAATGAAGGAAAATAATGGAAAATGAAGAAATAGAGGCCTCATTCATAAAAATGCCTCAAAGGGTAACGTTTTTTCAATTCAATTTTGAAGCTCTCTCATTATTCTCTCTCTCTCTTATACTCTTGGAGACTTAGAGTTTTCTTGGAGAACTCTTGGTGGGTGTGGAATACTTGGATTTTTGAAGAAAGAAGACAAAGGAAGAGTAGGAAAGTGCAAGAGGGCATCGGGATTCATCAGATTTTCTTGCAGGTACCTAGTTTCATGTATGTTTCCTTCACTAGTTTTGGCATGCATGGCATATGCATGTGGATTTTTGGTTGTGATCTGTCATTGGCATGGAGGATGGTCGGGATTGACAGTGGATTTCCTAGCCTTGTCATTTCCTAGATAGCCATGGTGATTGTGGGTTTATTTTCATTGTTTGTTTTTGGTTGGTTCTCGTATTTCCTTAGTTTGGATTGAGTTATTAGTCCTGGAAGCCCTAGTTGGAAAAACGCTCTGGAAGACCTGTAATAGCTTGGGTTGAGTTACTAGTCCTAGAAGTCTTGGTTGGACAAACGCTCTGAAAGCCTTTGGTGGGTTGAGTTACTAGTCGTGGAAGCCCTATTTGGACAAACACTCTGGAAGCCCCGAATACAATTTGGGTTGAGTTACTAGTCTTGGAAGCCTTGGTTGGACAAATGCTCTGGAAGCCCTAGATGATTTTTCGTTGATGTGTTCTATGAGATCCCACATTCATGATTGGAATATGGCACAGGGGTGAATGGATGAAGAGAGTTTTGGCTCAGCCATTCTACGATCAGGTGGAACATGGAAGTCCCATCCCGGGTTTGGATTTTGCATCATTAATGAAAGGTTATATTTCCTTGTATTTCTATGATAATTTTGATGGATTTCATGTGGTTTATATGGTTGTACTTTCATGAGTATTTATGTTTCTATTATGCTGGCTATGTATGTGTTTTATGACAGCAGCCATGTGTGGCTCTCATCATGTTTTTACTTGTAATTGAATGATCAATGTATCTACGACCTAATGGATGGAATGGTAGTTGATGTGATGAGGCATCAATGGTTCTTAGTGATTCTCAGCTAAGTAGGAGACCCCTATGCTCAGAACTATTAATTACACCTGTAGATTACACATTTGCAATATGTTTGATGAAATACCTGTCATGGCTAGTAGGGGTCTAGTCAAGGTCTTAAACAAGTATTTGCTTTAATACTTTCATTTCCATGTTATTTTACTAATTTGAAGAGATGGTTCAATTTTGGATACTGACCTGGGCTTTGGGCCTGAAAAAGTGGCTCAAACCCTGGAGTTGCTGGCATAGCACTGATAATTTCGTTCTCTGGTTGCTGGCAGGCAAGCCTATGAGAGTGACTTTAGGTTGTTGGTCGCTCCCTTTCCCATAGCATGATAGCGAAAATGGCTTAAGAGATCCAAAACATCAGTGAGACCCAGGGATAGGTTGTCTGAGTGGTTGACATGTCTCCTTAGGGTCCTGTAGCTAATAATTAATGTCTGTATGGTGTGTTTCCATTAGTTCCACTTTCGTAACGTGACTTAGGAGGTCGAATCATATCATAGTGGCCTCTTGTTACATGTTTATGCTAACTGGACTATTGCTTGGGTAGATGTGGGAGGAGGGTATTACAAAGTTTAGAACACGAAAAACTGCCAAAAATAGAAAGTTGTGTTAAATTTAAGGAAACAAAACTGAAAAGAAATAGTATTGTGTCAAGTTAGGCTGATAACAGTGTGATCATGTGTCATTGGGTGTTTATATTCAGTTCTGGACATGTGGACCCCATTTTCCATAAATGCATCTTGGAAATCGGGTTGTGCATAGTAACTCTCATCTCATGTTTACCATGGTGAGTAGGTTAAAGTGGGTGAATATGGGGTGAGGTGGTTACATGGTGGTATCAAATCTTTCATGTTCAAACAATTGAACTGGATGGGCTAGATGTTATTGTTATGCATGCATGTTAATTGTCAATATAGTTGATATGCATACATTATGATGGTCATTGTTGTAGTATTGTGTCATCATGTTGATGTTGAGATGATTGATATGTTGATTTCATTATGTGTATACATATTGTGTTAATTTGGATTGATTGTATAGACGAGATAGCCTCCCTTAAACTTCACAGAGGTATGATTTTGATTACATCTATATTTGTTTGATATAACATGGCATGTTTGCATGAAATAGAAGGTCAGAGATGACGAGAAAAATGGACTACATTTCACATAACTCTACTTACTGATCGGCTAAGAAACAAGGAGATGATTACTCTCCTGATATAATAGATACACTGAGAAGTCTGAAAGCATAAATCAAAAGTTGTAAGGTGGGTAATGGCAAAATAATTCAGTCACAGTAAATACTTGCTACAGCCAAGGAAACAGAAGTTGAGGTCAATGCAGTGATCCTTCAAAGATTATCAAATTTGCAGAGATGGGGACAACCAAGAATCAGTTATGGGTAAGAGGAAAGGAAAAATTGGGAATATGGTAGTAGGTCTCATGGAGGGCACAAGTCAGACAAGGATGACACAGTCATAGGTGGTATATGGATGGATACACCTGACAAAAGAGGTAGTGGTTATGGGTTCTATTCTATTTTTGGTTCAAATAGACATCATGGTCATCACCGTTATCATACTTATAGAGTGAGAGGCAGTACTTTCCATATGAGTTCAAGAAATCCAAGCCTCTCACATTTGATGGAGAGATGAAGAAATCGAAAGATGCATAACCATGGCTACTTGGTAACTTATCACGGATTGGGTATCCTATTACATCTTTGCATAGGAAAGGAAAGAAGTTTGAATGGACTGAGGAGTGTGCAACTATTTTGGAGCAATTGGAACATTTGCTTACAAATTCTCTAGTCTTGAAGATTGTAGATACTGATAAGGAGTTTGTGGTATGTACAGATGTTTGCAAGGAAGGACTTGGTGGAGTCCTAATGCAGGAGGGGTAGGTGGTATGTTATGATTCAAGGAAGTTGAATGAGCATGAGAGGAACTATGTGACTCATGATCTTGAGTTGTGTTGATGGTGCTGGACCCACCAACATGTAAGGGGATCTCCCCGGTAAGAAGTCCCAATTAGACCTCAGACCGTTTGGTGTACGAGTCCTAGCAGTGGGTCGTACGGTAATGCCTTGACCGTGATTTGGCACAGAGGTAACTAGGATAAATATGTTGGTAGCAAGGGTGTGAGATTTATAGTGAGCCAAGGAATGTGCATGAGAGGTTCTAACACACGAGGGTTGAGATGAGTGTGCCCTTTGGAAACCTGTGATAGCATGAAGTTAAGAAGGGAACACACGAGCGAAGATGCATACAAAATGGAAGGCAAGTTAGCAAGCAATCCAAAGTGATGGTTAAACCAACATCACATTTTAGAAAGACTCATACATACATACATAGATAGCTATACATGCATGCGTAAGCAAACCAATACATATATCATTTAGAGTAAACCAAATAGCATAGAATACAATACAACATATGCATGAAACATGTTGGCTCTTGTTATATTAAGAAGTGTAAGTTCCAGTCATACAATACATCCATGTCCAACCACTAGTTCCGATAGTGGAATGTTACAGCCACAACCGCCTGCTCCTCCAAAGAGATGTACTAGCTCTGTGTAGTGGAGAAGCCAAGGCTCATTACAATATTGTCCAAGCTCTCTCCAAGATAGTCTTATTGGAAGCTTGGCTGACCAAAAGCCCTTACAATGAGTTATGAGGTTCTATTTATAGCAAAGGGTGGGGTGACCCTTGATATTCCCCTTTGTGACAGTTCATCTACCCTCATGACTCTTCATCTACTTTATGACTATTACATCCAACTATTGACAATTGAACTTCCACTTGACAAGATGTTACATTACAATGCACATGTGCCCATGTGAGACAAAATGGCTTGAGCAAGCCATGAAAGACATCACTGACACTCAGTCCATTGTGGTGAGACCAACTCTTTGACATGCTTGTGATGGTGAAGGAGGTGAGATGATGCCAAGCTTGGTCGTCCGTGATGGTGTGCATGTGCTCCATGGTGAAATATTGTTGAAGTGAACTATTGCTTCTGTTGCATCCGGGTGCATTGGTATGGCACCTCCATCCAGCTCGTCTACTAGCATGCGCATGGTGTTCTTGGGTGTGGCTGAACCAGCAACACACTGATGCATATTGTCCATGTTGATCTTCCAGTGTGTGCTGGTGGTCATGCGCATCAACTATCAACTGCATGTTCAGCTCCAGTCAAACTTGCTTCTTGTCTTTGCCTCGGTGAGTGTGTTGAATAGGTGGGATCACATGAGTGCGCACAATGAAATGCATAGTGCTGAATTCCCTTGCACGTGACCAAAAACACTACTCACCATGTCTACTTCATGCTAGCTGCTAGGATGGATCTATAACTTGTATGGGTGTAGTTTCATCCGTGAGTGCATGTTGCGCCCCCTGCTATTCGTTTTCCTACTGTAACTCATTTTCTTGTCTATGCAGCTCATGTTCTTCCTTGAGTTGTTGCTTCAACACATGCAACTCCTTTGTTCCATTCTCTGTCTTCACATGATCTTCATGTCTTGTCGTCACCTCATAGCCTAAGTCTCCAAAGTTGATTTCATCACCAGTGGATCTACTTGAGCTTGCAACTCTTTTCCACCTCTATGTTGTCAATAACCTTCCTCTTGTATTCGTTGCATCCGGTATGCTGCCTTCAGCTGTTGTTCATGATGCTACTTGTTGTGATTCTTCTGCCATCATATCTTGATGTCCTTGTCTACGAACAATTTGATGTCTTCGTGGGTAGGCAAGTCCATAGACACTTGATCGGCTGCATCCCCAAGTGTGCTCTCAACGATGTCTTCGACTCTGCTCTATGGAAACCATTGTACCAGTCTGCTGAGAGACAGATGAACACCTACGATACCTGGAGACATGGCAAGCAATCCATTAGTCGAAAACCAAAATGAACTTGAGAACTGACTTGCAACATACCTATGTGACTGGTCATGAAGGTTGCACAATTTCCACCGAGAGGTCAAGAGACTGACTTCCAAGACTACACAAGGCACACTCTTGGTTGCTGGGAAGCTGACTAACTATTGGAACTGCACAATGCACATTCCAGTCTGGCTGTTGACTACTGGAATTGCGCAATGTGCAATCTTAGCTGGCAATGGATGCAGGCTTTGTGACTGCATTGTGCACTCTTCTAGGCCGGTAGTTACTGTCCCTCAGAATTGCGCAATGCAAGACTGGAGGACATTCACTAGGTAGAAATGTGCATTTCCTCAGAGGAAGACAGAGCCTTCCCTCTCAAGATTGCGCAATGTTGTCGTAGTGAGGAAGAGTCCAGGCCAAGGCTGCCTAGACTCGCCGACGGGCAATTCAAAGTGAATGTGAAAGAGAATGCATGGTGATACTGAGTGTAAGCATAAGTGAATGATCATGCATGCAAACGGTGAATGAAAGATTCAAAAAATGGAACAACATGCATGTAGGTTTGGCGAGTCGCCGAATCGACGATCGTTCGTGAAAAGAAATTTCATGCATGTAACAGCAGTGAGATGTTAATGAAAATTGAAATGGTGCTAGTACAAGCTAGCATGTATCAAAACAACAGCAAGCACTCACTAAAATCAAGCAGACAACATTCATACGAATCGAAACACAAAAAGCGCCAAAATGCAACACAAGACATGGAAAGTGGGCTTACCCAAAAACAGCTGAGTTGAATGTGTCGATGGCTCCTAGATGCGATGTGGGATGTCATAGATGCAAGGTTGATGTTAGGAATGAGCTCTACAGTGTCTGGTCACGAGTCTTGATAAAATCGAAGATGTGATGCGCATGCCACAAGTTTAGGAAAGAGCGACACTTGGTGGGAGGTTTCCGAGATGATCCTTGCATGCAACCTCCAGCTGCTAAAAGTAGATCCCTAAATAAAGGGATTCCTTTCCATGCTACCTTGGGAGAAGCAGCCCATGCATGCAAATTAGTTTGCTTAGTCCCGGAGGGAACCATTCAACTCAACTGCACATACAAGAAGCTGCTCAACTACTGGGAGAAAATGCACATTTCTGGAAGGGAGCTGGGCTAGCTGCCTAGGAGATTTACGCAATTTCTGGGCAAAGCAACTGACTGCTACCCATGATTGCACAATTCCTGGGCTAAGCAGCCCTGCTAGGAGGAATTGCACAATTTTCTGAATGAAGCCTGACTGGCAGGATTGCGCAATTTTGGAGCCCAACAGGCTGCCAAACTGAATTGCACAATTTCTTGAGGGATTTTCTCAGCCTATAGCTGGACCAAGTCCAGAGGAATAGCCTATGAAGGGAATGCAACAAGCTCTGATGGGCAGGTTGTCATTCTGCAAGAAAATCACTGAAGCTTGTGTACTTGATGAAGCAAGACATGTTGTTGTGAAAGGTTGGTAGGGAGGCTCCAAAACGAAGCTAAGGAAAAATTTTGGAGGGTGGTTGTAGCCACTACAACACTTGGTGACACACTGGTAGAACTCCAGCTCTTTGAATGGACCTTGTTCATGAAAAGCAAGTCTAACACCTCTGGAAGTATTGTTCAGTTCTCAGTTCATCTTAGTTTCCACACTTGCTTGATTGTAAGATGTAGCATCTACCAAGATCTTGGTTGATTGACACACATTCCAAGCCAAGTCAACACAGTTGTTTCGATTGGGGTTGAGGGGTATATTGGTGCACAAGCAATATAGTCATCAGAGTCTTAGTTTCATCTCTGGTGTTGCTCTGCTACCAGCAAGCCTGGACAATACCCTGGCGGAGTCACATAGGAACACAAGCATGGCTTCGCTGCCAGTGAACTTGGTCAGTACCCTGGTGGAGTTACTTGATCACTTCTCTGTGTAGGAAGCCTTTCTCTTCTTTCACCTTACTCATTTCATTTTTTTTTTTTACTTTTTAAATTTTTCATTTTTTCATTTTTCATCTTCATAACTGTGCATAGCACTTATTCATTTTAGAGGCGGAAGAGGGATCCCAACTTATTGAGAGCATAAGAGGTTTTTCCTGTGGAGAAGTAGTTTATTATACCTTCGGCGTGCCTGTTAAGGGTTAACCCAAAAACAACCGACTAGAATTGGTGATACTAGTTAGCGCGCAAGCGTTGTGTTTTCACCAAGGTTTACTTCGAACAGTACGTATTTTCCATCGATGTATCATGGATTGAAGACAACAAGTTCTTACATAAGAGATCCGAAAACAGATAACCAAATTTTGATAGTTGTACAAGTCCTCTTGTACTTTACCCAGCTTGTTTCAAGAGTCATACATGGTTTCATGCAAATTTAACCTACGAACAAAACAAGAAAACAAACAACAAAGCAAAGCAAAAGCAGAAGAAAAAGCGAGTAAGAAAACAAGCAAGTAGACAACCAACAAAGCAAGTAAGCAAATAGACTGAAAGAAAACACTACTCCTACTCCTATGCTAACGGTGCATGGGCCATGTCACGTGAATTATACTTCCAATGCAGCGACCGACGCATTAGTTGACCCATGTTGGTGAAGGCATGGTTCGCGAACAAGACAACTGTGTGAACTGACAAACAAGAAATATGTAACAGTGGAGACAAAAACACTCCGAGTTAAAAGCGTCCACATAACAAAAATGAGTGAAATCACATGACATGCACTTTGTGGACTTGCCATGGTGTTGTGCTACACTGCATGCAGATGTCGAGTGCATGCATTCTCTTGAATGTGACATGCAAGCAAACATGAAAAAGGTAGACCACTTACGATGTGCATGTGTGCTTGCTGTGTAAGATTCCTCCAATGCATGAGCGATGGGATCGTGTAGTTCGAGTGGAGGAAGAAAAATCTGGGTGTTTGGTTGATATTCAATGCAAAGTAGAGAGTGATGAGGAGCCTTGAGTGTTTCAACAATTTCCTGACTGGAAGTGAAACCAACCTCAGGACAGCGCTGGAAGTGAAACCAACCTCAGGACAGCGAGGGGCCTGACATAACCATCAACTCAGGACGAAGTGCCTTGACAACCTGCGGGGTTTCGACTTCGTTAACAGATAGATCATCATAGACCAATGTCTTGGACAGATTAACAATGATCGAATCAACATCGTGATCGGATGAGGAAGTGGATAGATCACGACAGCCAAGATAAGAAAATTCAGGATGTTTGTCGGCATCCTCATGATTTGATGAATTAGGCAAAGGGGTAGATGGGAAGAAAATATGTTCACTGTCTGTGTTTTCAAGAAAGATAGATGACATATTGGATGGATTTTTTGAGGAAGATGTGTCTTCTCCACACTGTAATGACAGATTGACATCCAACGTGTCTTGTGAATGATCAGAAGTATAAACATTCGAAAATGAGTTTTCATAGGGGAAATCAGCAGTGACAGAATCACAAGAGATGTCAGGATAAAGTGCATGAGGCGCAGCTGGAAGGGAGTCGTCCTTCACCGTGGGTTATTCTTTAGAGTCCCGCACACACTCATCATGAATGATGGTGCCTGTTGGATGCACAAAACCAACTCCGTCTACAACTTGATCCTCCTTCACAGCAGGTGAGAAGTCTGGAATGGAAGAGAACAAGACAATATAATCTGGAGGATCAATAGAACGCGGAGATGGAGGTTAAGGGAATGAATCTACGTGACAACCAACAAGATAGCAAGCCAAATCTGCATAGATATCAAGAGCAGGTGGGGTGGGAGGAAGTGACAGTTCAACAGATGTGTGTGCATGATATACCACACCAATCCATGATGGTGGAGCTATTTGATGAGGTGAAGGTAGACAGTCTCTTGTGACAGCAACTATGCCTGCCTGTGATTGCGTATATCCATCACCGAAGTGTGTTGAGTGGGGTTTGGATATGTGAAGAAATACTCAAATCTTCCATCAAGAAATTCCCAATCAATATCATCTTCGGGGAATCGGTATACAAGATTACAAAAGAGTGTGTAAAACTGTTCAACGGATTCATTGGGTGCTTTTCCTAATTCCATAATTTCTTTGTTGAATGCTTTATAGTTAAAGTGATTAAAATCAAGGTCTATCTCTGTGACCAGATGAGCAAGAGAATGAATATATTTTTTGGGCAGTGTGGCACACTAGTGCATTGGGTGCCCTCGACGCATGTAGACGAACAGTCCATAGGTCATGTATTCTTCAAAGATACCATGCCTCTCGCATGAGCCTACAACGCCGACCGCATGCCTAACCAAGGCTACATGGCCTCCACCATCATATGTTTTATGAGACAAGTTATCTGAGACCTTTTCCAAGATAATGAAATCATTTCCATAAGACATACACTCCGGAAGAGAAACTCAGTAGTTAGTCATGATAGATATGTAGAGATTCAAAAAGATGTGAGGACTCAGCTTGTGACCTGGCCCTCCTTCTAGCACCAAAATGTTGACGGTGTTGGACCCGCGAACATGTAAGGGGATCTCCCTAGTAAGAAGTCCCAATTAGACCTCAGACCATTTGGTGTAGGAGTCCCAGTAGTGGGTCGTACGGTAATGCCTTGATCGCGAGTTCACATAGAGGCAAGTAGGATAACTCTATTAGTAGCAAGGGTGTGACAGCTGCAGTGAGACAAGGAAGTTGCATGAGAGGTTCTAACACATGGGGGTTGACATGAATGTGCCCCTTGGAAACCTGTGATAGCATACAGTTAAGAAGGGAACACACGAGCGAAGATGCATCACAACATGGAAGGCAAGTTAGCAAGCAATCCAAAGTGATGGTTAAACCAACAACACATTTCAGAAAGATTCATACATACATACACAGATAGTTATACATGCATGCGTAAGAAAACCAATACATATATCATTTAGAGTAAACCAGATAGCATAGAATACAATACAACATATGCATGAAATGTGTTGGCTCTTGTTATATTAAGAAGTGTAAGTTCCAGTCATAAAATACATCCATGTCCAACCACTAGTTCCAATAGCGAAATGTTACAGCCACAACCACCTACTCCTCCAAAGAGATGTACTAGTTCTGTGCAGTGGAAAAGCCAAGGCTCATTACAATACTGTCCAAGCTCTCTCCAAGATAGTCTTATCAGAAGCTTGGCTGACCAAAAGCCCTTAAAATGAGTTATGAGGTTCTATTTATAGCAAAGGGTAGGGTGACCCTTGACATTCCCCTTTGTGACAGTTCATCTACCCTCATGACTCTTCATCTACTCTATGATTGTTACATCCAACTATCGACACTTGAACTTCCACTTGACAAGACGTTACATTAAAATGCACATGTGCCCATGTGAGACAAAATGGCTTGAGCAAGCCATGCAAGACATCACTAACACTTATTCTTTTGTGGTGAGACCAACTCTTCGACGTGCTTGTGATGGTGAAGGCGATGAGCTGATGCCAAGCTTGGTCGTCCGTGATGGTGTGCATGTGCTCCATGGTGAAATCTTGTTGAAGCAAACTCTTTCCTCCATTACATCCGGGTGCATTGGTATGGCACCTCCATCCAACTCGTCTGCTAGCATGTGCATGGTCTTCTTGGGTGCGACCAAACTGGCAACACACTGATGCATATTGTTCGTGTTGATCTTCCAGTGTGTGCTGGTGATCATGCGCATCAACTGTTAACTGCATGTTCAACTCCAGTCGGACTTTCTTCTTGTCTTTTCCTTAGTGAGTGTGTTGAATGGGTGGGATCATATGAGTGCGCACAATTACATGTGTATTGCTGAATTACCTTGCATGCGATCAACAACACTTCTCACCATGTCTGCTTCGTGCCAGCTGTTGGGATGGATCTATAACTTGTAAGGGCGCATTTTCATCCGTGAGTGCATGTTGCGCCCCCTTTCGTTCCTGTTCCTGCTGCAACTCATTCGCTTGTCTATGCAACTCATGTTCTTCCTCGAGTTGTTGCTTCAGCGCATGCAACTCCTTCTTTATTCCATTCTCTGTCTTCACGTGATCTTCATGTCACACCGTCACCTCATAGCCTGAGTGTCCAAAGTTGGTTTCATCACCAGTGGATCTCCTTGAGCTTGCAACTTTGTTCTAGCTTTGTGTTTTCAACAACCTTCCTCTTACATTTGTTGCATCCAGTATGTTGCCTTCAGTTGTTGTTCATGATGTTGCTCGTTGTGATGTTGTTGCCCTCATATCTTGATGTCCTTGTCTATGAACAACTTGATGTCTTCATGGGTAGGCAAGTCCATAGACACTTGATCGACTGCATCCCCAAGTGTGCTCTGAACAGTGTCTTCGACTCTGCTCTCCGGAAACCATTGTACCTTTACTGTTGAGAGGTAGATGAACACCTGCGATACCTGAAGACATGGCAACACTCATGGTAAGAAATCTGTCATTTATAAACCAAAATAGAATTGAGAACTTACTTGTAACATACTTGTGTGATTGGTCATGAAGGTTGCGCAATTTCCGTCGGGAGGTCGGGAGACTGATAGCCAAGACTGCGTAAGGCACAGTCTGGGCTACTAGGAGCTGATTGACTACTGCAACTGCGCAATACACAATCCAGTCTAGCTGTCGACTATTGTAATTGCACAATGTGCAATCTCAGCTAGCAATGGATGCAGGCTCAGTGACCGCAGTGCACAATTTTCTGGGCCGGCAGTCACTGTCCCTTAGAATGGCGCATTGCAAGACTGGAGGATAGTCATTGGGCAGAAATGCACATTTCCTGAGATGAAGACAGAGCCTTCGCTCTTAGGATTGCGTAATGTTGTCTTGGTGAGGCAGAGTTTGGACCAAGGCTGCCTAGACTTGTCGGTGGGCAACTCAAAGTGAATGTAAAAGCGAATGCATGGTGATACTGAGTGTAAGCATAAGTGAATTATCATTCATGCAAATGGTGAATGACAGATTTAGAAAACGGAACAACATGCATGTGGGTGAGGCGAGTCGTCGAATCGGCGACCGTTCGTAAAAAATAGTTTCATGCATGCGACAGTAGTGAGGTGTTAACAAAAACTAAAATGGTGCTAGTACAAGCTAGCATGTATCAAAACGACAGGAAGCGCTCACTGAAATCAAGCAGACAGCATTCATACGAAGCGAAACACAAAAATCACCATAAATGCAACACAATACATGGAAAGTGGGCTTACCCAAAAACAGTTGAGCTGAATGTGCTGATGGCTCCTAGATGTGATGTGGGATGTCAGAGCTACAAGGTTGATGTTATGAATGAGCTTTGTAGTGTCCGAGTCATGAGTCTTGATAAAATTGAAGATGTGACACGCATGCCACAAATCTAGTAAGAGCGACACTTGGTGGGAGATTTTTGAGATGATCCTTGCATGCTGCCCTGGGAGAAGCATCCCATGCATGCAAATCGGTTTTGCTTGGTCCCAGAGGGAACCAATCAACTCAAATTCACATGCAAGAGGTTGCTCAATTGCTCAGAGAAAATGCGCATTTCTGGAAGGGAGTTGGGCTGGCTGCCTGGGATATTTGCACAATTTATGGGCAGAGCAACTGATTGCTACCCAGGATTGGGCAATTCCTAGGCTGAGCAGCCCTGCTGGGAGGAATTGCGCAATTTTCTGGATGAAGCCTGACTGGCAGGATTGCGCAATTCTAGAGCCCAGCAGGCTGCCAAACTAAATTGTGTAATTTCGGGAGGGAAGGATGGTTTCCCTCAATAATTGTGCGATTTCTTGAGGAAGATGCTCAGCCTGAAGCTCGACTAAGTCTGGAGGAACAACTTGTGAAGGGAATGCAACAAGCTCTGATGGACACCCTGTCATTCTACAAGAAAATCACTAAAGCTTGTGTACTTGACGAAGCAAGACATGCTGTTGTGAAAGGTTGGTAGGGAGGCTCCAAAATTAAGCTAAGGCAAAATTTTGGAGAGTGGTTGTAGCTGTGACAACAAGTTGGAAGTTATTATTCATGCATTGAATATGTGGAGACATTATCTTCTTAGTAGGAGTTTTGTATTGATAAGTGATCACAGTGGGCTAAGGTACTTGTTCGACCAACCTAATCTGAGTGTCATGAAATCTAGATGGTTGGCTACTATCAATGAGTTTGACTTTGAGATCAGGTACGTTAAGGGAAAGAAGAACAGGGTTGCAGATGCTCTTATTAGAAGAGTGTAAGTGAATCATATTGCAGGAGTGAGTTCTTATGGGACAAATTTGCAAGAGTGGTTCTTACAGGTAGGGAAACATGATGACAGGTATCAACATTTGAAGCACAGGTTACAGCAGTAGGATGAAGGTGATAGGGATGAGGAGTATCACCTCATGACAAATGGCTTGGTCAGAGTGAGGAACATGATTTATATGTCGGACAATAGTGAGCTCAAGAAGCTTATCTTGAGGTAATTTCATGTTAAGTCATTTTCAGGTCACCCAGGATATCATAAAAAATTGACAGCTATGGAGAAGTTTTATCACTAGTCGAACTTAAAGAAAGAGGTGGCCAAGTTTTTTGTGAGATGTTTGGGCTGCCAGCAAGTAAACGTAGTGTAAGCATCCAGGTGTTTTATTGCAACCAGCTTTGATTCCATAATGGAAATGGGAGGTCATTTCAATGGAATTCATTACAGGTTTGTCGAGGGAATCTAGACAGGTTGTGGTTGATAAATTAAGTAAGGTAGCTCACTTCATTGTAGTTAAGTCTATGAATTCATATAGTGAGGTAGCTTGAATATTTATTAGGGGGATAGTAAGATTGCATGGTGTTCCCAAGAACGTCATATTAGATAGAGATGCCAAGTTCAGTGACAGGTTTTAGAAATAGTTATTTGCAGGATTATGGACAGAGTTAGCTTTCAGTACAACTTATCATCCATAGATAGATGAACAGATAGAGAGGGTTAATAGGATTTTATAGGACATGTTGAGGATGTATGTCATGCATCAACAATGAAAGTGGAAGGAGTATCTTCTACTAGTATAGTTTGAATATAACAATGGGTATCATGAATCCTTGAGGATGAGTACATTTGAGGCTCTGTATGGGTGGAGTTGAAATACTCATATCAGTTGGAGTGATCCATCGAATAGGATGTTGATTGGACTAGACATATTGTTGATATGGAGCAAGAAACACAACTTATTAAGAGAAATTTAAAGGAAGCACAGGACAAACATAAGAGTTATGAAAATCAGCACAAACATTCAACGAGTTTTAGGTTGGGGAGCATGTGTACTTGTGCATCAAGCCCAAAAGGAGCTCCTTTAGGATTGGATCATGTGCCAAGTTGGCACCTTGGTATTGTAGGCCTTTTTATATCTTTTATAGGATTGGACCAGTGGCCTACCAAGGTGCCACCAACAGTGAAAGTCCATGATGTTTTCCATGTTTCATTGCTTAAGTGATATGTCCAAGATGTTGATAATGTGATTAATTGGTCTATATTGCAGGTGGAACAAGAGAGAGAATTCCATCCAAAGCCTTGATGCATATTTTAGTGGAAACAACTCTTGGTCTGGAACAGAGAAATCGAGCAAGTTAAAGTGCAATGGAAGCACTTTGGGCCCAAAGAAACTACATGGAAGATGGTTGATTAGATGCAGACTTTGTATCCTTCTTTATTTGTTCATTGAGAAGATTAGTTTGATTTATGAGTTATCATTTATGTTTATGCATGTCTATTGTATACACTACAATGAGTTGTGTTCTAAAGATCCAATAAGCAGTGTGTTATAAATACTAGATCAAGTTGTTTTATAAAGATCCAATAAACAATATGGTGTTCATGGTTTCAGTAGTTTGGTATGATGTAAATGCTACATTAAGCTATGTTATAAAGCTCCATGGGTAGCATGTTTTGTTGGTTATAAGAATCATTAAACACCGAGGATGGTTTTCCCCCAAGGAGGAGGGGTTTGTAATAGCCCCTGGTTGATTTTCCATGTAAATAAAATAAGACCAAGGTCATGGGACACATATTACAAGCTGAATGGTGGGTAAACATTATAATGGACATCAATTGTGGTTAATTGATGGCTATGGAAATTGGAAAAGGCATTGGAAAAGACAAAGAAAGAGTAAATGGCATTTAATTATGAAAATAACGGAAAATAGGAGAAAAGGAAGGTGAAGAGATGCAAATTTTCATGCAAGGGAAATTAGAGGGAAAATGAAGTAAAATGAAGAAAAATGAGACATCAATGATAAAATGACATCAAAGAATTAGTTGCTAGATTTTTGATAGTTTTGCGTGGATCTCTTGTGCATTCTCTCATACTCTTGCACACTTAGAGAATCCTTGGAGCATTCTATCATTCACTTGGATTGGAGAAATAAGGCAAAGGAAAGAAGGGAGTGTTATCACTCTCATAATTCTTTTGAAGTAAGAAGAAAGAAAAACCAAAGGTAACCACAAACCACTTTTGGAGATCAGGACCTGGCCTTCCTGATGCTCAGAGATGGCTCTCTCTTTATAATTTAACTTTGTTTTAGTTAAGATGATTTTAGGCTAGTTATTGCTTGCACTTGGGTTTTGTTTTGAAAATTTGGTCGTGGGATCACTTTACTTAGATTGAAAGAGGATTGGGATTCTACCATTGGGCTATGGAGTCGGATGTCTGACAAACAAGATTGGATTCAGTTCTAAAACCAGGGTCTACAGGGCAAGATAGATGAGCTACTGCATATCTAAGAGGCTAAATGGTGAATGGCTTCAAATCAAATCCAGGGAGAAATTAAGGGTTCCCTAGGCCGGATTTTGGAAGGAATATAAGGAGTCAACCAAGATGGGAGAGAAATTAAGGATTCTCAAATCCGGGTATCAGAAGAAAACATGTAAATAAATTACTGTTCAAAACAGAGTGTAATTAAACAAATTTTGTATGATATTTCCAGTTAACTCATTTAGATTTTAGAACACATTTAAGATTACGAAAACGCAAAAGAAAGGTAACACAATAACACAAAGAAAGTACTTCACTACAAATGGATCCTCTCATGAATCCTGTAGCAAAATGTTTTTATTACTTGCTCCAGTCTGTTGACTTGAAAATAATACAATCACCCTTAGGTTCAAGATCACAATAACTCTACAAATGTAAAATAATCCACCACAATACTTCGAATTTTGAAGTATTTATACAATAGGTTTATTACAAAATATCTCAAACTAATTTGAGAATTAATCTAGGAAAAGGAAAATATCTTCTTGCAAGAAGATAGAGACAGCTATTGAATTGTTTCATGTTGTCCCTGTTATTTTGGTTCTATTGGCTGTTATGCTTTGATTTTTAGCCCTTTATGCTGGAAAACTATTTGGCTTTCACACTGGACAGTCGGTTTAACTTTCATCTTTCATCTAATACGGTTTCACCTAATACACTTTGACTGTGCTGACCTGTCTTCATCCTTTTACCATGCTCATTTACTTTTTACTATACACTTATATTTTTACTGTGCTTTTACTACAGTAAATCACAAAGTTTTTTCCATGTTTCTTCATCTAGTAACTAGATGTTGAGCATTTTCCTATATATCTCATCAGCCTCTGTATATTTGGAAAAATTAGGCTTATTAATAAATAAGTGTTTCACCTCACACTGGAGGTAAAACAAATTTTCAAAAGTCTGGTATAATACTCTACCAGTTGGTATACCACTCATTCATGAGTTATTTGCCTATTCTCTAGCTACTTCTTTGATTTTCTTGTTGTAGTCCTCCTGTGTCATCAATTTATCATTTATGACTAAGGGACTAGGTAGTCCATTTTCTCTCAAAAGCTCAAACTTGGTCATAAACCTGTCAATGGCTAGTTGCATGGTTTGACACTTATCTTCTAAATTTAACATTAAATTTCTCTTGGCTAGGACCCTCTTGACTTCAAAAATGGTACATGTCTTGTCAGGTATGTCAAGTTCTTGTAGCTCATATTTATTCTTGGAGTTGAGGAATTGAATAATTCTTACTGCTTCCTCTGGCATTTCTCCAAGCTCTTCTTTGACATTCTAGATGGCTTCTGTAGCCTATTTGATTAAGTCTATCTGCTCAAAAATGACCTGGATAGATGGCCAAATATCATTGACAGAGTCAATGATATTGGCCCATAATAATTGTTTGGCCTTTCCCAAAGGCTCACTTAGTGTTAACTCTTTCTCCAGGCTTTTCACTCTCTCATTCATTCTGGTAGCCTTTTGTTGTTCTTCCTTATGCATGATCTGGGCTAACCTGCAATCTATCTCCAGGCTGGTAAGTTTCTCTTTTAACTTGTTCATTTCATTGGTCTGAATGGACATTTCTTCCATTGCCTTGACCAACCTGTTTGCTTCATCACCTGTGGTACCTGTTGCTGTTGATGTCGTTGCTGATGTAGTTGTTGTTGCTGCTGGCAATGTAGTGGCCATTGGACCAGTGGGAGCTAATGTTGCTACCAATGTGGAAGGCACAGTTGTGGTCACTGTAGGAATGACAGTTGGAGGAGCACTATCTAGACTAGCTTGTTTGAGCTGGATCAAGTTATCTAGTTCCTTTTCCATTTCCTTCAACTGGTCATTGAGTTGCAGCACCAAGTCCATCATTTCTTCATGATTTGTTTGGCTTTCTAGGACTTCTTTTGTTTGAGGGTGTTGTGACTGAGGCAGCTTGAGCTGTTTCTTAAGGGCTGCAATGTCTTCATTTTTCTTCTTAATTAACTGTTCAGTAGCCTTGATTTCCTTTGGGTCATGGCCCAGCTCATGATCACGGCTTCTAAGGATTTGATCCTTGTGTCTTTGGTGTTGGAAGATGCTTTTTCCAGTTTGTACTAGGCTGTCATATTTTCTAATGAGTCCTTGAGCTTGAATGTTGCCATTGCTTTTGCTGTGAGGGTGGAGTAGATCATCTCTCCAACCTGCTTGTGAAATTCTATTTGATCTATGGGATGCACATCCCTGGCTAAGACCTCAAAATTGGTCTTCTTGTAGTATGTTATGGTTTTAAGCTGCTATACAGTAGGTTGTTGGAAAGACACCTACATCTTTCCTTCTTTGATGTCAAAAGCTGACATCAATCTATTTTGATTTGGTGGTGTCATCTGCATGTACTTGGCATCTGTGTCTGCCTTTAGCTTTTCATTCCTCATTTTAATCTCCTTGATATCTGCTTCCTTGTCAGTTGGTCTGACAAAGGAAGACACCTCCACGCTCTTCTGTCTCTGTATAATCTGGGTGTTTGAAGAAGAGGGTTGTTGTGTTTTTGTTGATGCAACAATCTCATTTGTTTGTCTACTCCTTTGCCCCATTGCATCAGTATCAATCATTTCTACTGATGCAATGTTTTCCTCCTGTTTAGACACAGGAGTCAATTTGGGCCTTTTGCTTAGTTGGAACTACTGATCAGTGGTTTGCATGGTAGAGCTTGATGCTTCCTCCCTATTTCTTTTGGGATTCTTCTCCTCATTGACAAGAGTCTGAATGATGGGAGGGATATTCATTGGCTCTCCCAACTCGAGACCTGCAAGAAATAGCTTTGGTCAAATTGTTTCTCCAAGTCAATCATGGTGTTCTCAACATCCACCACTATGCTATCCATATCTATCAATGTGTTCTCTACCCATTCTCACTTATTAGCATATTGTTCTATGTCAGGTCTTGGGTAGTGGATGTAAGGTCCCAGCTTGACCTTTTATCTGAGCTTGTTTATAACCCCATGAGGGTCATAATGCCAGATGAAACTATTCTTGAATTTGAATTTCTAGAGTATCTTATCAGCTTCAGGCCCAGCCTCTCTGGTGTTGCAGATGAAAGGGCCCATTTGGTTTTTCATCTTAAACTGTGTTTTCTTCCTAGTAGCTAAGAAGTTGACCTCATCCGCACCTATCATTTGCCTAAAATATTCCAGGGCAAATATTCTCATTGGGAGATACTTAGGCAATTTGTAGGGGGGTAACTCACAGCCATAGATCCTAATTTCAGTATGATTTTGGTAGAGGTACTAGCCTCTTACTCAGCTATTCTTTTATAGTTGCAGTACTCTCTTGATCTCGGTACTGATTCTAGGTTGAGTACTAGAAGTCAGCATGTTTATGACAGGGTGAACAAAACAATCTATGAAGTCTTTGTATGTGAATGTTGTGTTATACCTCTGGACCAAGGGTGTCCAGTGGATGACTAATCTTTCCTTTCCCCTGGTATTTGTTTTCTGAATCTTCACTGGGAACTTATCTGTTTGATAATACAAGAACATATGAAATAGCACTGAAGAGTATTTGAAGACTCTTTCAGTGGGCAATCTAGTGAACTGTTCATGCATTTTGTCTGCAATGAACTAGGCATAATCATACATTATGGCAGGAGGCTGGCCTGGAGTGAAAATGGACAAGAAGGCCATGATTATCTCATCCAAAAACTCATCTGATGTGAATCCTAGGATGCTTGAGATCATGGTGATTATTCTCCTGCCAGTCTCTGAAAAAATAGCAAAAACATAGGGTGGAATGTCTTTAGGAGTATGGCGCTCCTCAATGATGAAATTCTGAAATATTTGTTTGATCTTAGCTGGGTCCAATGTGGTGTACAGGTCCAATAGGTTTGCAATGGACAAAGGAGTCAAATTGTGGTTGGGTTGAATTTGAAGCATCTGGTTAATAGACTCAGCACTAATTGAAAACAAAAAGTCCTGGTTTGGGGAAATTATAGCCCTTTGGCTAGGGATGTAACATGCATGGTAGAAATGTACAATGTCTGGGAATGGATGGACTTCTGGGAATGTATAATTGGGAAAACTTGATTCCCAAAGGTTTATGTTATCAGCATGGTTTAGGAACCTATCTTTGGCCCAGCAATGGATTCTCAGAAGGTTGTCTTGGGTGACCGTGTCGTTAATTTGAAAATCCCTATCTGCTAGGGCCAAATGGTCAATGTCTAAATGAGGGGTTGTCACTGGTTTGACATCCAGAGAGGTCATGGCAGCCATCTTTGTAATAAATTGTGGAAATTTGGGCTTTATATGGCTTTGGGAGTGAAATTTTAGTAATTGAATAACCAGGGTATGGTATCAGCAGTTTGCAGGTTGGGGTTCTGGTACTTTGGGATGGGAGACTCTCAATTAAATTGAAATTAATCAAATTCTTCCAGTTATTTTAAGATTTTAATGTTCTTTCTTTAAAGAGAGGTTAATTCTTGGTTCTTATTCAAATACTTGGAATTTTTGGTCGAGGCTGCAACTTGTTTTCAATTGGGGTTTGCAGAGGGCTTCAGTAGCTAGGATGGTGTGTAGTGGTGGCTTCAGAAGGCTCTGATAGTTGATAGCTTCTTGCAAGGGTTCGAAAGGCACAGGTGCTTCATAGGTTCAACAATGCGATTTGAGCGAAGGGTGAAAATGGGGGTCAGAAGGCTTTTAACCATGAATGGTTGGAAAAATGGCGGGGAAAAAATGTTTTATGAACAGTGTTGGTTTTCATTTTGGTGGGGAGGTGGTTTTGGAGGCCATCGCACCGCTTATGGGGATCAGGCGGTATTTTGTCAAGGGAACGCGATCTATGCCAGAGGCCAACATGTAGGCAAATGGGCCCCGAGCAAAACCACCCATATCACGTGCTCTCGGGCCATTAAAGGTCAGACATCATTCAAGCGTGATATGGACAATGATCGTTAGATCTGGGGGTGGATGATTAGACGGCCATCGCGTTGGAAAGTTACGCGGTCGGGTGATGGGGTGGAGTTTGGCAGGACCCATGGGTTTTAATCATTGTTTAGAGTAATTAACCCATGTTTAAGTGTGGATTAATTAAACTGTGGAGTTTTAGGGGTAGCGGGGTTAGTTTACCTCACCAGGGTGGCGGGTTAAACTTGAGTTTAGTCGAGAAAATGGTTAAGTGGCGGAGTTAGTGAGGCGGGGGGTTTTTAGAGTTAGGATAAAGGGTTTAGAGGGGTTTTGGGTAATTATTGAAGTAAAAACATGATTTTAAAAGGGGGGAAAGGGGTTTCACACTTAGGGGAATGGATTTTAGGAGTAATTAACTAGGAAAATGCGTGAAATCAAGGGGTAGGAGTAAAAATGATGGGGAAGGGGTTTTCATAAGCCGTGAAGGGGTAAAAGGGAAATTAGTGAGTATATAGTGGGGGTGAAACGCAATGAAGGGGGAGTTAAGCAAATTAGCTTATGAGCATGCTTTTTTCATTGATAGTTGCTCTTGCACAATTGAAACACATAGTTAAGCATGATAGTAGTGCTTATGCTCTAAATAACTTGTATTTCTACAACCTTTCTTTACTTACCCTAACATTTTTTCTTCACTTTGGTGGGTGCACTTAAGCTAGCAAGCCCTTTTCTTTCCTTTTCTTTTATAAAACAAACTATATACTTCTAACCTTATATCTTCCAAGGGCTCAGATTAAACTAATGAGCTCCTTTTATTTCTCTACCTATCTAATGATCTGCCAGGATTAAACTGCTTGGTCATATTTTTATTCTCTAATTATAAACATGAAATTGAAAGCATGAAGTAGTCAAGATTAAGCAGTTTGACTATCATGGGTTGTGGAATATATGACAAGCTGAACACAACCATTATTTAAGGCATTAATAGTAAAAAGTAGTGTCACTTGGACTTGCACACTTTCATGATCTATTTTTTGTTTGGGGTTCATGTTTTTTCATTTTTTGATATTTCTTTTAGGACATACCCTCTTTACATTTCTTAATTTTAATATGGAAAACATTTGCAGAAAGCAAAGGTATGTACAATATTACAAGAGTTAACCTCAGCCAATGCAAAATTATGAATCCTATCACTATAGGACTCTAATAGGGAGCACAAGGAAATAATTGGAACAGTAGTGATAGCTGGATTGCTTTGCAGGTAAGAGGTTGCATGTGTTATTTCCTTGTTGATTTTTGTATGCATGGTATATGCATGTGATTCCTTGGTTATGTGTCATCATTGACATGGAGATTTGCCTGGATTAATAATGCTTTCAGCCTTGCCTTGTCATTTCCTAGATAGCCATGATTTTGTGGGTTTTCCACTTGTTTTTTCTCATTGGTGCTTAGGTTTCCGATGGTTGTAGGTTGGAACAAATGCTCTGGAAGACCTAGAACATTTTTGGTTGAGTTACTAGTTCCTAGAATCACAGGTTAGAATAAACACTCTGGAGCCCTGAAAGGCTATGGGTTGAGCGACTAGTTCCTGGAGCCCTGGACAGCTTGGGTAGAGACCGATCTAGTTTATTTTAGTTATTTCCGAACCGTGGAGGTGGAATCACTATGGTTGAGGGTTGAGGCAGTTTTCCCTTTGGAAGCCTTGGTTGGTTTTGTTTAGTTTTATTCCACAAGATCCCACATTCTTTCTTGGAATTTGGTGTGGGGATAATTAGCTGAAAGAGATATTTGGTTCAGCCCAATCTATGTTTGGGTGGTACATATAAGTCCCTGACTTGGTTGGATTTTGTATATGTTAATAAGATTTATTTTCCTTTTTTGATCTATGAGAACTTGTACTAGTTATCATGTCAACATTATGGCTGATTTTCCTTGGTTTCCATTATGTTTAAATGTTGGTTATATTTTAGTTATATGATGTATTCTATCTAAGGCTCTTAACATGTTTTGATAATTTATTTAATTGTTGATGAATAGATGGGCTGATAAGTGTTGTTGTAGCTTGCTTGAGAGGGTATTGATCCTTCTTGATGATTCTCTGGTAAGCTTATTGAAATAGTGAATGGATATGTATTTATAACTTACAGGTATTATGTACATAAAGTGTTTGTATAAATCAGTAATTTAGACCTCCAGCTTGCTGAGGTTGTAACTTTGTCATATGATCTCTGTTTGACTATCATATTACCTCATTTCAAAGATCTCCATAAGGAGATCAGGAAGAAAATGTAGGAACCACACTTAGGAATTCTTCTGATCTCTTCATTTTCCCTTCAAATGTCATTTATGCCCTCAAAATGGTCTTGTAAGTTTAGAACACGAAAAACTACCAAAAATAGAAATTTGTGTTAAATCTAAGGAAACGAAACTGAAAAGAAATAGTATTGGGTCAAGTTAGGATGATGATAGTGTGATCATGTGTTAATGGGTGTCTACAGTCAATTCTTGACATGTGGACCCCATTTTCCATAAGTGCATTTGGAAATCAGGTTGTGCATAGTAAGTTTCATATCACGTTTACCCTAATCAGCAAGTTAAAGTGGGTGAATATGGGGTGAGGTGGTTATAGGTGTTGGGTGCATCCCAACTTGGTCCAATTTTGGTCGAAGACTCCAAATTTTGAGGAGTAGATTGCGCAAAGTCCATGAAGTTGTATTTACCACGCAAGTGTCTAGGGGCTTCAGGGTGCGTTGAAGCCCCTCATTTTGTAACGGGTATCAAGGTTTTAGTTCATTGTTTTCTTGAGTCCATGGTATGTGGACCATGATTTTTGTAGAAATGAAATGTATTTAAGGACATGTAATGCTTTGTTGAAGACATAGAATCATTAGATCAGCTAGAGAGAGCACAAGTGATCGAGTCTTTTGTTCTTAGGGAAACGCTCTACAGCTGAGTGCGCGGAGGCCTTGGAAGAGTCTGCAGCGAAGTGTGCAAACCGCCTGTAGCTAGGTGCGCAGGTCGAGGAGTTGTATGTACTGAAAGATCCATCTTAATAAAGAAGAAGAAGTTTTGGCAAAGTCTTTTTGTATATGTATTCATAATCTGCATCCATATGTACTGTTATGCTTGCCTTTTACTTATTTATGCGAAAGAATACATGTTATATTATTCTCTTATATGTTTATATAATAAGCACAAATCCATGAAGTAAAGCATCAACGTGAACTATTTTATGTATGTGAAGTTATAGATAAGTATAAAACATAAGAGAATACATGGATTCCACAGTGCAGTATCCCTCTAGCTGCAAAAGCCTAGTTCTGCAACCTCGCATAATCGCCTCGGGTGAGACTATGATCTGCTTGCAGGTCGTTGCTGAAAGGGTCAGTGGTTGAGGGTTTTGTTGGTGTGCAGTACATTTTGAACTTGAGTCCAAGCCCCTTAATCCTTGGGTAGAAGAGACATGGGTAAGAAAGACTACAGAAAAGGCCCCTAGGTTTAGTATCCAAAAGGAAAAAGAAATGTTCATGGGAGTGAAGCGAAACTTCATGGATGTTGGGGCTTCAACATCTAGTGTGCAAATGAAGTTAATGCAGAAAAAGGACTGCGACTAAGTGTCTACTATGATGCAAGAATTAGATCCAAGTATTTTGAAGTCATTTTTACAGACTTTCATGAAGTTACTAAGGAATCAAAGGGTTGTTGAAGGACTCCGGGAGTTGATAGGACCCTGCCTTGATAAAGAGGTACTGTGAAGCGATCTGCACACAATGAACAATTTACATTGACACAAGAAGAGAACAAGGAAGGAAATGATATTAACTGCACAGATCGAGGAATATGATCTGGATTAAGTAATCCTGGATTTAGGATCTGACACCAACGTGTTACCTAAGCAAACTTGGGAGTTAATTGGAAAACCGAAGTTGCAATGGTTGCCAATACAGTTGAGGATGGCTAACCAACATAAGATCGTCCCTATGGGAAGGTTACTCAATGTCATAGTAGACATTGAAGGAGTCTGAATCGCTTCATACTTCGAAGTGATTGAAATTATAGATGATAGAAACCCTTGTTCGGTGTTGCTTGGATTGGATTGGGCTTTTGATAATTTGGTGATAATCAATTTGAAGAAGAGACAAATGGTGTTCGAAAAAGATGATATGAGGGTCATTGTCCCTCTAGACCCCTCAGAAGGAGTGCGATATATAGAGCCTGTTCGGGATGAGTATTGTGATGCAGATGTCGACAACATTTATCAGATAAAAATTAAGGAGGAAGATTGGATTAATCCCACTACAAATAGAAAATTGGGCTGGGAGCAAGACAGTTCTTGTACTTCAAATTTTGAGGAAGAACTGGAAAATTGGCAGAACAAGTTATATGAAGTCTCTACCACAAAATCACTTCGTTGCATAACTTATGAGGTATGTGATCTGCCTTATTATGATGGGATTGAAGATGTAAGCCTATTTCTTGATGAATATGAAAGAGAAATACCAGAAGAACAGAAGTTGCAAGCTTTGGATGTAGCCCTGAGGTCTACACCTACTAGATGGTGGGGTACTCATAAAATAAATATAGCAGATTGGAAGCAATGTTGAAGATTAATGTGGATCAGGTTTGGCTCAATCGACATAGAAATAGAAGTAAAGTATGATGGTAAGGTTGATCCCCAGGAGCATATTCATCATTGCACTTTGGTTTGGAAAGAAATTCCAGAACAAGAGTGGGTACATGGGTTTATCCACACACTAGAAACAATTATCATGAATTGGTACCTTGAAACATAACTCCGACATGGAACTGTGAACTGGACAGATTTGGTTGAAGGGTTCATGCTAACATTCATTTTTTAAGATGATTGTCTATGTATAGACTCAGCTCTTCAGGTAATCAGAGCCAAGGTTTTTGAGAATGAATCTCCATTAACTTGGCAACATGATTGGGTTGCACAGTTACAAAATGCATTGGAATGTTATAATATCACTGTCGAAGAAGATGAATATCTGCACAATATTGACATATCAGAATTGGAAGGACATCGTGAAGTTGTTGGACTAGAACCAGAAATATCAGATATAACATAGCTAGTAAAAACACAGAAATTTAATATTGGGACAGAGGAAGACCCAAAGTTCACGACAATTGGAGACTATTAGGACACATATACAGTTAGTAAAATCATAGAGCTGCTACATGAATACTAGGAGTTATTCCCTAAGAAGTTTTCAAAAATGAAGGGCATATTAGGGGACCTAGGAGTTATGAGGATCCCTCTGAAGCATGGCGCAAAGCTTGTGAAGCAAAGACCGTATAGTTTGAATCCGAAATACAAGGAAAAAGTGAAGGAAGAGTTAGACAAAATACTAGTAGCAGGGATCATCGAGCCTATCGAAGACTCTGAATGGGCAAGTCCTATGATAGTTCAGGAAAAAAAGACTAAGGGAGAGATCATAATTTTTGTTGACTTGAGAAAACTAAATGATGCATGTGTGCATGACCCTTTATTTACACCATTTATAGATGAAGAATTGGACAATGCAGGAGGTCACGAGGCCTATTCTTTCACAGAAGGATTTTCGAGTTACCATCAGATCAGAATTGTGCCGGAAGATAAACATAAGACAACTTTCGCAATATAGTGGGGATCATTTCAGTACACGGTGATGCATTTTGGCTTGAAGAATGCACCTGCCATATTTTCTAGAATTGTGGTCACAACATTTAAGGAATACATACACAAATTCTTGGAAGTTTACTTTGATGATTGGATAATATTTGGGCTATTAAAGAAGTATATTACGATCTTATGACTTATGCTCGATACATGTAGGCAGTATCAGATTTCACTTAACTTGAAGAAGTGTATATTTTGTGTGCCTTGTGGCATACTCTTGGGGCATATTGTGTGCTAATAGGGTTTTTTGGTGGACCCCGCGAAGATAGATGACATTGTGCACTTGCAAGCACCGAAAACAGTGAAACAACTGTGCACAACACTTGGAAACACTGGCTATTACAAAAATTTTATAAAAGGGTATGCACAGATAATTGCGTCAATGGAGAAATTATTGAAGAAAAGTGTCACTTTTAAATGGGACGAAGAATGTCAGAATATTTTGGATATATTGAACGAGAAGATAGTAACTGCGCCAATCTTAGTTTTTCCATACTATAATAAGGAATTTCATGTACGTGTCGATGCATCTCGCATAACATTGGGTATAGTGCTAGCACATCTAGGAGCAGGCAAAGTTGACCACCCCATAGCTTTTGCAAGTAGAAAATTTCCTAAGGAAGAAAAGAACTATACTACAACAGAAAGAGAAGGGTTAGCTATGGTTTATGCACTACAAAAGTTCAGGCACTACTTGTTCGGAGCACATTTCAAGATGCTCACTGGTCACTCCACGCTGAAATATTTGGTGAATAAACCTATTATAGGAGGAAAAATCTGTCGGTGGTTGTTGTTGTTCCATGAATACAATTTTGAGGTTGTAGTCAAGCAA
Organism: Pinus tabuliformis; assembly: GCA_031772625.1. Classification (NCBI taxonomy): domain Eukaryota; kingdom Viridiplantae; phylum Streptophyta; class Pinopsida; order Pinales; family Pinaceae; genus Pinus; species Pinus tabuliformis. The sequence continues at coordinate 542,272,483 of CM062816.1, read as the reverse complement.
GGAAGATTGAATTTCGGGCCCGATCATTTTTCAAGATTGCAGATAAGAGAAGTACCCACCAGTATCGAAGATAACCTGCCCGATGCAAAGTTGTTCGCAATTAGGGTCGCGGATATTATCCATTTTTTGGCCACAGGAATAGCACTCGTGAAGTACACTACACAACAAAAGAAGGAGCTGGTGATAAAAGTAGTTGATTTCACATTGATTGTAGGGCACTTGTACAAAATGGGATCAGATGAAATACTACACAGATACGTCCTTGAACATGAAAGGCAGAGTATTCTAGCAGAAGATCATGGAGGATTCGCAGGTGGACATTATGCAAGAAAGGCCACTGTGAAGAAAATCTTGAGAGATGGGTTATGGTGGCCCACAGTACATAAGGATGCAAAAGAGTTTTGTCAAGCACGTGATATATGTCAAAGGACAGGAAGGCCATTTAAAAGGGACAAAATTCCATTAAATTTGTGGGTGACGTTGCAAGCATTTGACAAATGGGCTATTAACTTTATTGGACCTATTAACCCACTAGGAAAGAAGAACGGTGCAAGGTACATAATTGTTGCAACTGATTATTTGATGAGATGGGCCGAGGTACAACTAGTGAAGGATTACAGCGCAGATACCAACGTGAGGTTCATTTTTTAATACATATTGTCCTGATTTGGGTGTCTGAATATATTAATGAGTGACCAAGAATCACATTTATCAAATCAGACTATTGAGGCGCTGACTGAATAATTTCGAGTACACCATCAAAAAATTACCCCATAACACCCTCAAGCGAATGGGATAGTCGAAGCTTTCAATAAAATTCTAGAGAATTCACTCACAAAAGTATGCAATGTGAACATAAATGACTCGGATATAAGGATTCCAGCGATGTTGTGGGCATATAGAGCAACATGCAAGAAATTGATAGGCCATACACTTTTTAGGTTGGTATATGGATAAGAAGCAGTCATGCCTATGGAGTACATTGCACCCAGTTTAAGAATTTCAACCTTCACATACATGGAAGATCCCAATATAATGGAGGAGAGGATGGTGCAATTGCTTGCTTTGGAAGAGGACAAGTTTATAGCAGATTTTCATCAACAAGTACAAAAAGCAAGGGAGAAATCCTAGCATGACATGTACATCAAGCAAAAGAAATTCTAGGAAGGAGATCTTGTACTCTTCTATGATAGCAAACTCGTGAAGTTCCCAGGAAAATTTAAAACACATTGGTTAGTATTGTATATCATCAAACATGTCTCTAATGGTGGCACAGTTCAGCTCGCGAAGTTAAATGGTCAGCTGATTCCAGGATGAGTGAATGGTAGCATATTGAAGGTATACAAGGACGAATCTGTCCCTGGAGCTTTGCACTGAAAGACGGAAGGAAAAGAGTCTTAGTGCCACCTGTAGTTGAAAGTGGGCACTAGACTATAAACTACTCTATGGAAGGGGACTTCACCAAAGAAGGCTACTGCACGATATTCAAAAGTATGTTGAAGCCAGAAAGAACGTGCTAAATAAGGCTACTGTGCAATATTCATGGGTATGTCGAAGTTTGAAAGAATTGCGCCAAAGGAGGATTACTGCGCAATATTCATCAGTATGTCAAAGTTCGTAAGAACCACGATGGAGGGTAGATTATTGTCCGATTGTCAAAGATAACTGGAAAACTATGACCGTTGGAAGGAAAAAGCTATCGTTAAAAGAAATTTGTCATTAAAAGGCACGGGAGAAACACATTTATGAAGAGAAGTTGGTCGAATCTAGCACCATATTTGCATTACTTAAGCAAAATATAAGCCAATCATAAGGTTCAAAATTTAGATTCACTATAAAGGCCATGTCCCACGACACATTTTACACTTTGTTGTCTGGAGAATTCAGCTTGTGAAATTGCAACTAAGTGTGAGAGAATTGAGTTTTTGTATGTCTGAGATAAGCTTTGAGGAAATTTCTAGAGCATTTGCAAAGAAAGGGTTAGCAGGTATCATGGAAGTGAAAATTGGAAAAATTGCAACAACGAGTGTACCCATGTCCCCAAGGCACGCATGGTCGTTGAGAAAACAAGTAGTTACAGAAAAACAACCCAAGAAAAGACATGAAAATAGGCCAGCTAAAGTCTCTAGAGTAGAGCTAATAACATCCCCAAGGAAGAACATAGTGAAAGAGCAACAGACGAAGCCCAAGAAAGATAAGAAACCTAAGGAGAAAGCGAAGAAGTCAGTACAATAGGAAGAACCAGAGGAAATCCATGACAACAAGGAGGAAGCTGAGATGCCTCAGATGGAGACAAAGGGCACCGAAATTCCCTTTGTGTTGCCACCATATTTTCCACTAAGTAAAGCTAGTGCCAAGCTGGTCAAAGATCTTAAAGATGCGAAGTTCGGCACGTTCACATTGTTGCTACCGAAGAAAGTGCCATTTGAAGGAAAAGTGTTGGGGAAAATACCCCAATTAAAAATGGAGGATTGAGACTTTAATGACAGAATTAAATATCCATAGTTTGATCCGAGCAAGCTACACCAGGTCTATTATCCAGAAAGCAAAGTTATAAGGTTGGAGCCACACCGGTGGGCTGCAAGATTGCATAGATTAGGCTTGTCAAACATGTTATATATGCCACACTTTTGTAGATGCACATCGACCACAGCCTGTGTGCGATAGTTACTAGCATTGGTGCATGATGGAAGCCTCTAGTTGGGGACAAGGATCTTGATCAATGAAATGTTAATACGGAGGATTACAGGACTGCCTCACCAAGGAAAGGACCCCACCGAAGAATTCATTGACAAGAACCTATTATCACTCAGGTTGTTCCCTTTGACTCCCAAGGGAATACGGCCGAGGTAACCACTAACCAATCTTTTGGTCACAGGTCCTAGCCTACCTGTAACCAGAGAGGGCTCTCTCTTTCTGATTTATCTTTGTTTTGGTGAGGTTTTAGACTAGCTATGATGCACAAGGTTTTGTTTTGAAATTTGTTGGAATGATGATTTCAGTCAGAACAGGTATGTTTTTGCAGGGTGATCTAGGCCATTGGGCATGGAGTCCGTGATGTCTAGTTGCTTGAAATGTCTGTTTTGAAGAAAAAGTGATGTTACAGAGCCAGATAAGTGTCTGTGGAACAATTTTTCAAATCTGTAATATGATGGGATGAAATCAGGGAGTGAAAGGCAACTAAGGATCTTTCAGTAAACTGATATGGGGAATAGTGGAAACATTACTTAGGAGCATTTAAGAATTCCTGAATAAAATTCACGTTGATAGAACAAATAAAAAAATGAGCAACTAAGAATCCATATCTATGATTAATTCTAAAGAAAACATATTTAACAACAGAGATTGAGTACAGGGTGTAATCAAACATTTCCTATACTATTCCTTTTCTCTATTGCTAGGCTAGTGAAACATGTATATGATTTAAGTAGACATAAAAGGACAAAACATAGTTCAGGATAACTTATTGTTCCATTAGACACCACAGGAATTCTGTAACAGCACGCAGAGCATCATTGAGACATCAAACACTCAAGAGATAGTGAACTTTTCCAGCCTTTGCATTAGATCATCTGAAAATATACAATATAGTGTCTCAGAGAGAAAATCACCAACCCCAAATACGTTGTAAGGGGAGGTATATATACAAAATTTAGATACAAAAATATCTAGCTGATGAATTAATGGCTCATAAATACTGTGCCAACTCCTGAAGAATTACAGCTGAGAGAGTAAATGCTGAAATAACTGCCTAGTGCATTAGTTGTCCAAAATTGTTAGAAAGTTTTGACTTTGTGATGCATTGAGTCGGTTGAAGCCGTGTTGCCTAAAATTTGTGCATTTCCTTTGCTTTGGCTTGCTGTCGCAGTATCATGCTGAGTCACTTCTTTTACCCGCCCTGCCTGCTGTCCTCATGTTGCTTTTTGACTTTGGTTGACCTGAAGCTGATTAGGATAGACCAAACCGAGATTATTGAGGCAAAATTTGCAGCATTGCCTGCCACCATTCTTCCTTGGGTAGTTGGTGTCTTCGTATTTCTATCAAAGTTTCATCTGCCTCTGTATACCTGTAAAAATTTGGTGGGACCTCAAACAAGTGATTGATTTCATGCTCAATGTAGAATAGATTTTCTAGCTTGTTATAGAGGCTCTGCCCTGATGGAGTTCCTGTTTCTTCAGCAGTACTGGTGGATGATGTGATCTGATTTTCAATAAAATTTGTCATCCTAGTGGCATATTGCTCACAGGTGAGCAGTCTTCCTGTGCCGGTCAATAGGCTGGGCAATCCTTTATCTTGCAATGCTCCCATTCTAAGTTTGTAGTTATCTACCTCAGCCTGCATTTCCTGACATTTTCTTTCCACAGTCTGCACAAAATTTCTGAGGGTCAGCACTTTTTTAACTATTAGAACAACATCTGTTATGTTGCTGATGTTTAGGGCTGCCAACTCCTCCTTGGTGTGATTATTGAGGAAATGTATCATCCTGTTGGCCTGCTCAGGCTTATTCCCCAGTGCTACTCTGGCCTTCTAGCTTTCAAATTGTGCTTGGCCTATTAATTCCATCTACTCATGCACTATTTTGATTGACTTCCACTATTTGGTAATGGAGTGGTCAATCCGGGTCCACAAAATCTTCTTTATCTCTGCCAGAGTATTCTCTAAACTTAGTTCCTTTTCCAAGGCCTTTATTTGTCCTTTAGGGCCTTAATCTCTCTGGTCTACTCTGCTACTATCATTTTGGATTTATCATACTTAGTTTCCAGCTCTGCCAATTTCTCTTTGGCTTGTTTGATCTTTGTAGCCTGCAGTTCCAGTTCTTTGACAGCTTTGGTCAAATCATCCAGGCTTATGTTAGCCTCAGGAGCTGTTGTTGTTGTTGTTGCCGCATCTGTTGTTGTTGTAGCCGTTGAAGGGGTCGTTGTTGCCTCTGTAGTTGTTGCAGTAGTTGGGGCAGTTTGAGGAGGTTGGGAGGTTGATTCTCCCTATTTGTCATGGAGTGCTTTTTCTAGCGCCCCTTCCAGATCAATCACTCTTTGGTTCAGCTTCATCAATAGATCCAATTGATCCTCAGCTTCCTTTTCTTTCTGCAATTCTCCTGTTTGAGGGTGCTCAGTAGGAAGTAATTTCAGTCTCTTCTTTAATGCAGCAATGTCATCATCTTTCTTCTTCATAAGGGCCCTCACACCCTTAGGGTCCTTAGGATCATGTCCTAAGTCCACAATAATGTCCTCCAATGTTTTGATTCTGTTATCTTTGGCCGTGGAGGACATTCTCTCTAAGTCTAGCTGAGTGTTGGTGTTCTTCAGAGATTTTTTTTTTCATGGGCCATTGTGGCCCTGTCTACCAATGTGGCATAGACCATTTCTCCTGTTTGCTTATGCAGCTCTATCTGATCCATGGGGTGAATGTCTTTTGCCATGACCTCTAGCTTTGTTCTAACAAAATCTGCAGCTGAGTGAGGCTGCGGTATTTTGGGTTTGAAATGGCTGAGGACTATCTTTTCCTCTTTGATATCATATGCTGCCATCAGCCTTTCTTGCTTGGTTGGTGTTGCCTTGAGAAATTGGTTGTATAGCTGCACTCTTAGCAACTCATTTTGTGCCTTAATTTCTTTGAAAGTGGCCTTGGTACTGGATGGCTTCTTGCTTTGCTGTGTGGAGGAGGATACCTCCATGCCATGTTGTCTTTCCTGCTCTTGTTGAAAAGAGCTTGTGGCTGTCTGCTGGCTATCTTCTTTTTCTTTCCTTGAGCTTTCAAGGATCTCTTCACTGATTTCTTCTATGATTGGAGAATCAACCCTTTGCCTTTTGGCTTCGGGTTCCTGAGTGGATCCACTAGCAGGTGTGGACTCCTCTCGGTCTCGTTTTTCCCCTCTTTCCTCATGTGCAGGGGTCTGTAAGGCAGGCACTGTTGGTGCCTCTGTTTGTGGTGGAGGAGTCTGTTCTTGCTGCTACCCAATTGAGGAGGCAGGCTTTTCTGTGACTATTTCGTTTTCTGCACCCATTATCCCCTTGCCCTTTTCTGTAGCTATTGCTGATGTAGATGGCCGTTGGGTGGTTGGTGCGGTTGCAGCAGTGGATGTGCCTTCCCCAATTTGATGTGGTTGTTTGAAAGTTACCTGCTGCACAGAATCTAAGTCAAGAGTTTTTTCTAAATCCTTGACATTTTTTCCATTATTTCTTCTTGAGTTAGTTCCTCAAATAATGTGCCTTGCAACCATTCATCTTGGTTGGCATACTACTCAATTTGTGGATATTTACGGTGATCATACCCTAGCAGCATGTATTTGACTCTTCTAGCACTGATGAGGCCTTCTGGGTCATAAGGGACCCACCAGAAGCTTCTCTTTAGTTTATATTTATCTCTAAGAATTTGATCAGCCTCTTGCCAGCCTTCTTTCTTATTCATGATAAAGGGGCCCAGATGGTCTTTAAATTTGAGGTGGGCTTTCTTTTTGGCACTATGAAAGTGGGTGAGGTCAGAACGAATGAGTTGCCTATAATATTCCAAGGCGAACAATCTCATCGGCACATACCTTGGGAGCCTATAAGGACATAGCTCACAACCATAAATTCTGATGACTGCATGGTTTTGATATAGGTACCAATCACCTATTTTATAATTCTTGGACAGCTACAAAGTTTTCTGGATTTCAAATGACAGTCTGGGAGGAGGGGATCTCATCAATAGGCAAGAGACTGGGTAAACAAACTGGTCAATAAACTCACAGTAAGAATATGGTGAATCTTGAACTTGGTGGAAAACTGATGACCAGAAGATAACAAACCTCTTCTCTCCCCTAGAATCCAATTTCTTGATGGGGCATTGAAAGACTTCAAACTGATAATACATGAATAAGTGGTAAATATATGATGAATATTTGAACACTCCCTCCCTATCCACTTTCAAGAGCTGGTCATGTATTTTATTGGCTATAAACTTGGCAAAGTTATATTTGTAAGCAGGAGGCTGGCCTGGGCTATATACAGCTAATAATACCAGCACCGTCTCATCAATGTGCTCACTGGTTTTGAAGCCAAGCACATAAGAGATCATATCAATTAGGAGCTTGCCTACATCAGTGAAATGGACATATAAGAAAGGAGGTGGCCCTGTAGGCTGGCAGTCTGCCCTCATGAATGTCTTGGTGATCTTTTCAATGTCAGCAGTGGAAAGTTTGGCGCATTCATATAGCAAATAGTTCATGGAGAAGGGAAACAGCAGCTGAGTCTGCTTGAAATTGAGCATTTGGTTGATGGAGTCAGGATTGATGTGGAAAAGTATGCTCCCAGATGGAGACTTGACAGTTCTCTGAGTTGGATCATAATTCTCAGCACATAAGTGGATGATTTCTGGAAAAATATTAACAGATGGGAGGAAATAGTAAGGCAGATTGGACTCCCATATCCCATATGTGTCATTGTTGCTCAAATAGTTGTTTCTCAATTGGCAGAAGGTCTGTAAATGGTTCCTGTCACCCACAAGATCTTGGATAAGGTAATCTTTGTCAGCAAGAGGCATGGCTTCAAGCTCCTTGTTTGGTGGATTCATAGGAGTGACACTGAGAGCTGATGGTGTAGCCATTGTAGAACTTTCAGGTGTTGACTATAGAGTGCAGTTTCTTAGTATAACAATCTGAATATGATAGCTTATGAGGCTTAGAAGTGAGGTGGCAGAATGAGTGCAGCTGGGGCCAAAGTTGCCTTTTGAAAGGAGCAACTTGAAGAATTTGACTGAACTTTGGTTTCTTCTGGTGAATTCTCAGGATTTATAGACAGTGAGGGAAATTGCAGAGGAGAGAAGGATTACAACTTGGTATAATGAGGTCTTTAAATCAAAAACTCGGCAAAAGGGAACAATGTCGGGCAGGTGGGAGAGTATGTCAAATTTAAGCCCGAAAACGACTATGCAACGGTGAAATTATGTATGGTGCGTGGCTATTTTGAACAGGGGGTGCTTTAAATTTTTTTAGGCCAACAATAACAGGACAACACCATTAATTTAGGAGTTCTTAGGCAATTCAGTGGAAAAATTTGCAGAAAATGGGAAGAACACAGGAAAACGGGTTGGATTTGGCAAATACCTGGTTTAGCCAATGCCGAGGGTCGTCGAATTGATTGGAAAGCGGAGAGTGTCGTTGAATTGGCGGTTGGCAGCGTCTGAAGCAGTGAATTTTGAAATCTGGAGGTAGTTGGAGGTGACCAGCCAAAACGGCGCAGCTGCGTTTATATTGTGAAAATGACAAAACACGGTCCCTTTCAGCCTTTTTAACAATAAATTTGGCACATATGCGCTTTTGGCGCTTTCCCGCGATGACGTCAGCATGACGTCATCAGCGGGCCCCGGGTACGGATGAGTGACGTGGATGCTGACTAGGATGACAGCTTGGCAGGACACAGTGGCGGAATGTGGGGGTGGCAGGACAGAGTGGTGAGCGACGTGGGATAGAGGCGGGGGCCCGGGCATGACATCGTGCTGACGAGGTGCTGACGTAATGGGCGCGACTGGTTTGCGGGAGGTGGTTTCTGGTTTCCCCGCACCGCCTTTGGGGAAAGGTGGTTTCGGGGGGGAGGGCTCCGAACACCCCGGGCTGCCGACACGTGGCGGGGGTACGGCGGCAAAACCGCCCATCCCCCGGACGTTAAAGGTCGGCACATCCGGGGCCCATATCACCCGCCCACCGTTGGATCAAGCGCGGCGGGAGATCAACGGCTGGCGGGGCCTGCTGTGTGGCGTGCATGTTTGGAAGCGGGACCCGCCCAATATTAAATTAATATTTTAATGGCGCGGGCCCAAACCTTGGTCGGGTGGGTTTTTTGGTTTCAAATTAATGTATGCGACAGCACCACAATACATAATAAAAGGTTTTTTAACCATTTTTACCAAAAAACATTGGGTTTTAACTTTGAGGGGGTAATTATTTTGCAAGGGTTTTTAGGTGAATGGTGGTTTGGGTTTAGGCTATTAATTTAACCAGGGGTTAGATTAATTCCTGGGTAAAGACTCGGAAGGGTTGACTATAGTCCCAGATGGACTAATGTCTCCCATGACATGTTATTTAGCTATAATGCTAAAAGGGTGGGATATTTAATATATTTTTGGGAATTTTCTATAGTTTTTGTAAGAAATAGGGGTGGGGATGTTCTTAGGGAGCTATATAATAAGTTTAGATGTTAATATGGGTATGTGGGGTGAAGTGGGAAACCAGAGATGGATGAAGTGTGAAGTGATGACTTTACACAAGAAATGTGGCTTCCTTTTGAAGAAGAAGGCCACAGCTTGCAATGGCTTCCACAAGGGAGAAGTGCAGGGAGGACTGTTTAGGCAGATCCTAGAGTCCTCAAGGGGATGTTAGTAAGAAATCCTTTGAAGGGGATTGAGGGAAGTTAGACATGCCTTGATAGTTCTGCCATATAGATCATTGTTCTTGCCTTTCTCTTTTTGGTGAAATCAGGTATGATTTTCCATATATCATCTGGTTAGACCTTGTTTCTGCAACCTCCAACTGTTTACCCTGGCTAATAGACCTAACATTTTTTCTTCTTTTTGATGGGTGCACTTAGCCTTGCAAACCCTGATAACCCTCTTTTCTTTTTGCTACCCTCCTACCTAAATCTACCCTTATGTCTTCCAAGGGCCCAGATTAAGCAATTGGGCTCCTTCCATTTCTCTATCCAGCTAATCATCTGTCAAGCTTGAGCTGTTTGAACAGGTATTCATTCTCTAGTCTAGAACAGGCAATTTAAAACATGGCATGGCCCAGCTTGAACTGTTGGGTCACCCATCAAGATAGCAGTGTCATTTTGGTTGGCCACTTTCCTGGTCTTTCTTTGGGGTTCATTTCAATTATTTTTTCTGACCAATTCATTTTCTTGCCTTTTGATTATTCTTTTAAGGCATACCCTCTTTACATTTTTTAACTGTCTACTTCTTTCACAAAAGATGGAACCTTTGTATCACCAAAGATGAACATTTTTGGCACTTCCACTGTCAATCATGAAAAATGAAATCCTATTGGTATAGGAGACTAACAGTGGCTCCACTTGGGGATGACTTTTCCAGATGAAAAGTCAAGAACAGCAGGTCAGACTGCCTTATTTTTTCAATCTTGCTGCAGCCTGAATTCTTCTCTTCTTTTGTTTAAAGATCACTCATCTGAATCTTTAGAAACTTGTGTGAAATACCCTGCAAGCTGATTTGCTGTGAAATTACAGCTCTGTTTTTGCTTGTTTCTCTGAGTGTTCCTCATCACCTTGGTAGTTCCTAAGTACTTTCTCTTGTTTTCCAGTGATGGGATCAAAATATGTATCAAAAATGGTGTAGTACCCTGATCTTTCTCAAAATCAGCTCCACTTGGTCGTTTATTTATCTGCTGTAAATGAAAATACTGAAAATAGAAATATTTATGTACAATAAACAACTATGCAGTGCTTGATCAAAGGGGGTCAAAATAATGCTTGAGCATCCTCCCATTGACTGGGCCTTCCTCAGTGTTTGAGCCATCCATACTCTTTAGAAAATAAGTGTTATTGCCTTGTACAACATAAATGACATAGGGTCCTTTCCATAAGAAATCAAACTTGCCATGTTTTCCTTTATCCTCTCTCCTGGAATCCCATCTCAACACTTTACTTCCTATGAAGAAGTCTTCAACTTTGGTTCTTTTGTCAAATATTTTCTTGAGCTTGTCCTGTAGTACTTGGGTTCTCTGATAGACTTCCTCTCTTGTTTGCTGTAGGTGAATTGTCTGGTTGATCCTTCTTTGAATGTCATTTGGTTCAGCTTGTATCTCCTGCAGTAACTTCACTACAGGGACCCCCAAGGATGACGGAAATCTTGCTTCCATTCCATAAACTAGTTCATATGGGCTTGTGCCAATGGATCTCTTGGTGGTCACCCTGTCTGCCCATAGTGCATTTACCAGCTTCTTATGCCAATTCTTTTTGTTTTCCTCCAAAACTTTCTTGATGATGTTGATGAGGCTTTTGTTGGAAGACTCAGCTAGGCCATTGCCTTGTGGATAATAAGTTGTGGAATGACCCAAGGTCATATGATATTTATGGAAAAAGTTGATCATTTTTTTGGATTTAAAAGCAGCAGCATTGTCTGTAATAATTTTATCTGGACAGCCAAACCTGGACAAGATGTTGGTTTCTAGGAATTGTATAATGATGGAGTCATTGGCCTGCCTACAAGGGATGGCTTCAATCCATTTGGTAAAATAGTTTGTGGCAGTCACAATCCACCTATGTTGTCCAGAGGATGAAGGGTGGATTTCGCCAATGAAGTATAAACCCCATTGCTAGAATGGTCTCTCAGTTGAGATAGGCTTGAGTGGTAAAGGCAATAGCTTTCTTTTTCCTTCAAAAATTTGGCATTTGTGACAGGAGACTACAAATTTTCTCACCTCAGTAAACAGGGAAGGCCAATAAAACCCCGCCCTCAGGATTTTATCAGCTGTAGATTTCCAGTATAGGTGTCCTCCACAGTCACCTGCATGAAATTCCTTGAGGACATTGTCAGTTTCATCATATGTTAAACATTTGAGTAAGATTCCCTCATGATTTCTCCAAAACAAAACGTTATCTATGATACAAAATTTTGATGCTTTCATTTTTAAGAACCTTTTCTTAGTTCTGGACAACCCTGGAGGAGCTTGCAGGTTTAACAATACAAAACATATATTAGTATACCATGGAGATTGCATAAAGGCTTGGTTGATCTGTGGAGTCGCCATCTCCTGTTCGTCGTCCAGTTCATTAATGTCAAGGGCTTTGAAATTGGTTTCAGTCATCAGCTTGGCTAGACCTTGTCCTTTTATAAGTTTGGTAGGCTTGATTTCAATGTCATATTCTAAGATGTTGGCAATCCATTTGCCCCTTTTGCCTTCAATTCCTTCTTGCGTCAGGATGTCCTTAACCACTGCATTAGGGACATAGGCTATTATATGAGAGTACAGAATATAGATTCTAAAGTCTTTGATGGCTTTTACCAATGCATAGGCTTTCTTTTCCATAATATGATATTTCAAGGGAGAATCTCTAAGGGCTCTGCTAAAGAATGCAATGGGTTTTTCACAGCCCTGGTCATCTTTTTGTAATAGGACTGCAGCAATTGTATGCTCAGATGAAAAGGAAAAAATGATGAAGTCTCTATCAAACCTAGGACTTGTTAGGACTGGTGTGTTTGTCAACGCTCTTTTGATGTCCTCGAAGGCTTGCTTGGCTTCCATGGTCCATTTGACCTTGGAATCCTTTTTCAACATATTATTCAATAGTCTTATTAGCTCGGCCAAATTAGGAATGAATCTTCTCAAGAAATTAATCTTACCTAAAAAACCTTGCAATTCTTTGATATTTCTTGGATGAGGGACCTGAAGGATAGCTTGAATTCTGTCCGGATCAATCCTAATACCATCTTTTGAGATTATATGCCCTAAGAGTTTACCTTCCTCCAGGCCGAACAATGATTTCTTTGGATTCAAAGATATGCCATATTTTCTACAAATTAAGAAGACCTGCCTCAGATGCTCTAAGTGTTCTTGGTCTGATTTTGAAAAGGCAGTAAGATCATCCAAGTAGATCACCAGAAAATCATGGATTTCTTTGGCAAAGGCTATATCCATTGCTCTTTGAAATGTGGCCCCTGCATTTTTAAGTCCAAAAGGCATTTTGACATATTTAAAAGTCCCCCAAGGTGTTGTAAATGCAGTTTTGTCTTGATCATCAGGGTGAACTAAAATCTGATTGAATCCAGAGAATCCATCTAATAATGAGATCCTAGAGGCTCCCACTACCCTTTGCAAGATATGATCCATTTTTGGTAGGGGGTAATGGTCTTTGAGAGAGACTTTGTTCAAATTCCTTAGGTCAACACACAATCTAATCTCTCCCGTCTTCTTCCTAGTGGGGACCAGATTTGAAATCCACTCTGAAAACCTGATTGGAGCGATGATTCCAGCTTCATACATATGTTTCACTTCTTTTTCAATGAGGGGGAGGAGCACAGGGTTCACTCTTCTAAGCTTTTGTTTAAAAGGTTTTTGGTTTTCCTTTAAAGGTATGGTGTGCTGAATGACTGAAGTGTCATAGGACTTTAGGTCCTCATAACTCCACGCAAAGATATCTTGAAACTCCCTAAACAATTCAATGTATTTTAACTTTTGATCCGATGGTAATGCCTTAGATAATTTTATCATTTTGGGATTTTCTGTGGTTCCAATGTTACAGTCTTCAATTTCAGCATTCAGTGGTTGCATTTTTGGTTTTCTTGAGATATCATTCGAATCAAACAGATCCTCCAAAGGGGTTAAACATGTGGGCAGGAAATTGTCTTTTAACTGAATTACCTCGGCTTCTGTCTCAGCTATTTCATCTACATCTATTTGCCTCAGCTCTTGTATATTTTCGTTGTTAAAGGTTGTAGGGTGCAAAACCAGATTTGTTGTTTCAGTTGATATATTGTGTTTGGCTGTGTATGCTTGCGGTTGGTCATCCATAGTGCTGGTATCAATGTTGATGCTGGAAAATTCTTCTTTTAGAGTGAGGAAGTTGTTTATTTGTGTGTCACTCTCAAAGACTTGCCAATTCTTGATGTTGTCCGGAACTACAGGTCTATGTTTGATTTCAGCAGTGAAAGTGTGATTGGGTTTGAAAGGTAGCTTGCAAGTGCTGGCAAAGGTTGCCAAGCTATGAGCATGTAAATTGAGCTCTCTAGAAATTTTAGTTAACTGAGATTGTGAGAAGGTATCAAGTACTTGGATAGCTGCTCCTTTATAAGCTCTTAACCTTAGGTCATTTGTGATAAAGTTTCCTTTCATCTATTGTATGATCAGATCTGAATCTCCTAAGATTGAGATTTTGGTTGCACCAAAATTTTTTATGAGTTTGAGACCTAACAATAGGGCTTCATATTCAGCCATATTATTTGTGCATCGAAAATTTAACCTATATGCATGACCTTCAGCTCGGTCATTCTGCATATTGTGAATCCAGACTCCTGCTCCAGCTCCTAACTTGTTTACAGAGCCATCAAATTCTAAGTACCATAAGGTTTCATGGTCAAGGTTTGGATTGAGACTTTTAGACAGTTGGATCATGGGCAGATTGGTTTTTTGTAAGTTATTAGATACATCATCCTCCTTTGTCATATCAATTGTATCAAGAGCCTTTTGGTCTTGAGAGGCAAATTGTTCATTCAATCCCTCTGTCTGTGCTGCCAGTAATAGTTTAGAATAAGCCTTGCTGCACATGTCAGCATTGTAGAGAATAAATGAATCCATGTCAGAATGTATTGAATAGATAGGGAAGTTTTGGGGCTTCTCTTGACTGCTCACCACATATTTCATTAATGTTTCACGGTATAATCTCTTTGGCTGTCCAAAGACTGAAATGGTAGCGTAGGACATCTCTAATTGCAAAGATCCTTGGAGTTTGGCCCCCCAGGATCTGGACAAAAGCATACCATACTTAGGAGGTATGTCAGCTACCATCACATCCATCAAAATTGTTTTGGTTGGGTATTGGACCAGGGAGACACACAAATATTTAATCAAGCCTAGGCATCTGACTTGGCTTGAATCAAATGAGAATAGATCTTTGTAAGGTCTTGTGATATCTAGGTCTAGTTTTTCCATTACAGACTTGGGCATTAAGTTGTGTGAAGCCCCGGAATCAAAAATTGCATTGTGTAAAACCTTGTCATGGATATTTAAACTAACATAGAAGGGTGGAACCCCTCCATTTGCTATTTTTCCGTTAACCTCAGGACCAAACAGTAACTCAGGTTGATCATCTAGAACATTCACAGCATCTTTATTGTCCGATACTTGGAGTGACCTGTTGATCTGCTGTCTATACACTTCGTGTTTAGCCAATTCAGAAAGAGGGACAGATATCTTTAGCTTACTTATTTCTGTTTCCAAGTTAAAGGGCTTTTCCATTTGAGTCTTGGCATTAAGTGCAACAGGTTTTTCCTTTTCAGCTGGGTTTTCAGTAATCCTTTCTTCATGATTGGTATGATTTTGAGTGAAATTGGTACCATATTTATTTTCAGGGATGGTGTTTGAACTTGCCTTTGAAGGATGGGGTGGGGCTGGCTGGTTTTCAGAGGGCTGTTGTTCTGATATATCCTCCACAGTGACTTCTGTGGTATGGGGGTTTGTGTTATCAGCGGATTCTGGAAGAACAGTCTTGTCCTTGGTCTTTTTTGGCAGCTTACTGTCCTTTGGTTTAAGAGGTTCAGGTACATCTATAGTTCTACTCCTTAGTTTATACCTCATATACTGCTGCATCATAACCTTCCCTAAAATCAAATGATTCTCCTGACTTAGTTTGAAATTGATTGCAATTATAAACCTCTTGATCTTCTTGTGTTAAAAAGACCTGATGTCCACTGTCTAGACCCATTAGGTTGATGTGAGGATCCTCGATTGGTTCGCTAGATGTTGAAGCCTCAGCATAATTTTCTTGAAACGGAGGTCTAATATGTTGGTCAGGATCAGCCCTTCCAACATTTGGATTTTGATTCTTTCTAAAATTAGGGTTTCTAGCAGTACTTGGTTGACCTTCCCATGATGATTTTCTTTCTATGGTTTCTACCCTGTTCCCAAGACTATCCATACCTTTGATGATTACATCTAGATTTTGCTCAAATGCTGAGGGTTCTTCCTTAAAAGTGGTTCTTCTTTCAGCTCTTGCCCGATTTCTTTTGGCAATCAGATTTGCCTCTACACTGACAGCTATGTTTTGCATGTCTGCAAGGGTCGCAGGGGCTCTTTCCCTTAGTTGATATGCCATATCAGCATCAAACCCATCTGGGAATTTGATTAAGGCTAAATCAGGTGGAGGTCTAAGATTTTGAGGAATGGCATCATAAACATTGTTGAATCTGGTACAATAATCTAGGACAGTTTCTTGTGGGCCTCTCCTTATGGTGTCATACTCAGATAGAATATGCAGTGGGTCTTTTTTCTTTTCCCATCTATTCAAAAGGATTGATAAAGAGCCCCCGAATTAGCTATGGAATTTGCAGCAAGTGCTCTGAACCAAGTTCTTACTTCACCTGTTAAACTTTGGACAAAAATTTTCATTCTCACATCATCATCGTCTATTTCATAGTTTTCAAAGTAATCTTGCATTTTCTTGGTATGTTGTAAGGCAGTATATGTGTTGGTTCCATCAAAATAAGTGATCTTACTTTGGTAGTCCTGAGGCATAGCCCCAGGATTACCAGGTAGTTGTAGGGGGGCATAACGATTTGCCATATTTACAGGGATCAATGGGACAACAGGTATAAGGGGAACAACTGGAACAACCGGGACAACAATAGCAGTTTGTGTACTGGATGAAGGTGTGAAGAGTATGTTTTGAGAAGTGGATGAGGAAGAGGGAGAAGACAGGGTTATGTGAGGATGAACTGATGGTTTAGCAGGGGTAGGGATATAACTTTGTTGAACTGCCTCAGGGCTGGAATCAGCAAATTCTTCTGGTTCCTTTTGGTTCCTAAGAATCTTGAGAATCAAATTAGGATTATCGAAAACAGCTGGAGGATTTGGGTCAGGATTTGACCTGGTATGCCTAGTTCTCTTTTTAGGAGCCAGCTTCCGAATTTGTTTTTGGTATTTTTGAGAATATTTTCAAAATTATCAAGGAACTGCTCAAATTCTGGAACAGCTATCTAAAGCAGACAGCAGTTGAAAAATTCGTTCTGTCCCCAGTTGAGTCGCCAATTATGTTATCACTCAGGTTGTTCCCTTTGACTCCCAAGGGAATACGGCCGAGGTAACCACTAACCAATCTTTTGGTCACAGGTCCTAGCCTACCTGTAACCAGATAGGGCTCTCTCTTTCTGATTTATCTTTGTTTTGGTGAGGTTTTAGACTAGCTATGATGCACAAGGTTTTGTTTTGAAATTTGTTGGAATGATGATTTCAGTCAGAACAGGTATGTTTTTGCAGGGTGATCTAGGCCATTGGGCATGGAGTCCGTGATGTCTAGTTGCTTGAAATGTCTATTTTGAAGAAACAGTGATGTTACAGAGCCAGATAAGTGTCTGTGGAACAATTTTTCAAATCTGTAATATGATGGGATGAAATCAGGGAGTGAAAGGCAACTAAGGATCTTTCAGTAAACTGATATGGGGAATAGTGGAAACATTACTTAGGAGCATTTAAGAATTCCCGAATAACATTCACGTTGATAGAACAAATACAAACATGAGCAACTAAGAATCCATGTCTATGATTAATTCTGAAGAAAACATATTCAACAACAGAGATTGAGTACAGGGTGTAATCAAACATTTCCTATACTATTCCTTTTCTCTATTGCTAGGCTAGTGAAACATGTATATGAGTTAAGTAGACATAAAAGGACAAAACACAGTTCAAGATAACTTATTGTTCCATTAGACACCACAGGAATTCTGTAACAGCACATAGGGCATCATTGAGACATCAAACACTCAAGAGATAGTGAACTTTTCCAGCCTTTGCATTAGATCATCTGAAAATATACAATATAGTGTCTCAGAGAGAAAATCACCAACCCCAAATACGTTGTAAGGGGAGGTATATATACAAAATTTAGATACAAAAATATCTAGCTGATGAATTAATGGCTCATAAATACTATGCCAACTCCTGCAGAATTACAGCTGAGAGAGTAAATACTGAAATAACTGCTTAGTGCATCCGCTGTCCAAAATTGTCAGAAAGTGTTGACTTTGTGACCCATTGAGTCAGCTGGAGCCGTGTTGCCTAAAATTTGTGCGTTTCCTTTGCTTTGGCTTGCTGTTGCAGTATCATGCTGAGTCACTTCTTTTACCCGCCCTGCCTACTGTCCTGATGTTGCTTTTTGACTTTGGTTGACCTGAAGCTGATTAGGATAGACCAAACCGAGATTATTGAGGCAAAATTTGCAGCATTGCCTGCCACCAATCTTCCTTGGGCAGTTGGTGTCTTCGTATTTTTATCAAAGTTTCATCTGCCTCTGTATACCTGTAAAAATTTGGTGGGACCTCAAACAAGTGATTGATTTCATGCTCAATGTAGAATAGATTTTCTAGCTTGTTATAGAGGCTCTGCCCTGATGGAGGTCCTGTTTCTTCAGCAGTACTGGTGGATGCTGTGATCTGATTTTCAATAAAATTTGTCATCCTAGTGGCATATTGCTCACGGGTGAGCAGTCTTCCTGTGCCGGTCAATAGGCTGGGCAATCCTTTATCTTGCAATGCTCCCATTCTAAGTTTGTAGTTATCTACCTCAGCCTACATTTCCTGACATTTTCTTTCCACAGTCTGCACAAAATTTCTGAGGGTCAGCACTTTTTTAACTGTTAGAACAGCATCTATTCTGTTGCTGATGTTTAGGGTTGCCAACTCCTCCTTGGCATGATTATTGAGAAAATGTATCATCCTGTTGGCCTACTCAGGCTTATTCCCCTGTGCTACTCTGGCCTTCTGGCTTTCAAATTGTGCTTGGCCTATTAATTCCATCTGCTCATGCACTGTTTTGATTGACTTCCACTTTTTGGTAATGGAGTGGTCAATCCGGGTCCACAAAATCTTCTTTATCTCTGCCAGAGTATTCTCTAAACTTAGTTCCTTTTCCAAGGCCTTTATTTTGTCCTTTAGGGCCTTAATCTCTCTGGTCTGCTCTGCTACTGTCATTTTGGATTTATCATACTTAGTTTCCAGCTCTGCCAATTTCTCTTTGGCTTGTTTGATCTCTGTAGCCTGCAGTTCCAGTTCTTTGACAGCTTTGGTCAAATCATCCAGGCTTATGTTAGCCTCAGGAGCTGTTGTTGTTGCTGCTGCCGCATCTGTTGTTGTTGTAGCCGTTGAAGGGGTCGTTGCTGCCTCTGTAGTTGCTGCAGTAGTTGGGGCAGTTTGAGGAGGTTGGGAGGTTGATTCTCCCTGTTTGTCTTGGAGTGCTTTTTCTAGCTCCCCTTCCAGATCAATCACTCTTTGGTTCAGCTTCATCAATAGATCCAATTGATCCTCAGCTTCCTTTTCTTTCTGCAATTCTCCTGTTTGAGGGTGCTCAGTAGGAAGCAATTTCAGTCTCTTCTTTAATGCAGCAATGTCATCATCTTTCTTCTTCATAAGGGCCCTCACACCCTTAGGGTCCTTAGGATCATGTCCTAAGTCCACAATAATGTCCTCCAATGTTTTGATTATGTTATCTTTGGCCGTGGAGGACATTCTCTCTAAGTCTAGCTGAGTGTTGGTGTTCTTCAGAGATTCTTTTAATTCATGGGCCATTGTGGCCCTGTCTACCAATGTGGCATAGACCATTTCCCCTGTTTGCTTATGCAGCTCTATCTGATCCATGGGGTGAATGTCTTTTGCCATGACCTCTAGCTTTGTTCTAACAAAATCTGCAGCTGAGTGAGGCTGCGGTATTTTGGGTTTGAAATGGCTGAGGACTATCTTTTCCTCTTTGATATCATATGCTGCCATCAGCCTTTCTTGCTTGGCCGGTGTTGCCTTGAGAAATTGGTCGTATAGCTACACTCTTAGCAGCTCATTTGTGCCTTAATTTCTTTGAAAGTGGCCTTGGTACTGGATGGCTTCCTACTTTTTTGTGTGGAGGAGGATACCTCCATGCCATGTTGTCTTTCCTGCTCTTGTTGAAAAGAGCTTGTGGCTGTCTGCTGGCTATCTTCTTTTTCTTTCCTTGGGCTTTCAAGGATCTCTTCACTGATTTCTTCTATGATTGGAGAATCAACCCTTTGCCTTTTGGCTTCGGGTTCCTGAGTGGATCCACTAGCAGGTGTGGACTCCTCTCAGTCTCATTTTTTGCCTCTTTCCTCATGTGCAGGGGTCTGTAAGGCAGGCACTGTTGGTGCCTCTGTTTGTGGTGGAGGAGTCTGTTCTTGCTGCTGCCCAATTGAGGAGGCAGGCTTTTCTGTGACTATTTCTTTTTCTGCACCCATTATCCCCTTGCCCTTTTCTGTAGTTGTTGCTGATGTAGATGGCCCTTGGGTGGCTGGTGCGGTTGCAGCAGTGGATGTGCCTTCCCCAATTTGATGTGGCTGTTTGAAAGTTACCTGCTGCACAGAATCTAAGTCAAGAGTTTTTTCTAAATCCTTGACATTTTTTTCCATTATTTCTTCTTGAGTTAGTTCCTCAACTAATGTGCCTTGCAACCATTCATCTTGGTTGGCATACTGCTCAATTTGTGGATATTTACGGTGATCATACCCTAGCAGCCTGCATTTGACTCTTCTAGCACTGATGAAGCCTTCTGGGTCATAAGGGACCCACCAGAAGCTTCTCTTTAGTTTATATTTATCTCTGAGAATTTTATCAGCCTCTTGCTAGCCTTCTTTCTTATTCATGATAAAGGGGCCCAGATGGTCTTTAAATTTGAGGTGGGCTTTCTTTTTGGCACTATGAAAGTGGGTGAGGTCAGAACTAATGAGTTGCCTATAATATTCCAAGGCGAACAATCTCATCGGCACATACCTTGGGAGCCTGTAAGGACAGAGCTCACAGCCATAAATTCTGATGACTGTATGGTTTTGATATAGGTACCAGTCACCTATTTTATAATTCTTGGACAGCTGCAAAGTTTTCTGGATTTCAAATGACAGTCTGGGAGGAGGGGATCTCATCAATAGGTAAGAGACTGGGTAAACAAACTGGTCAATAAACTCACAGTAAGAATATGGTGAATCTTGAACTTGGTGGAAAACTGATGACCAGAAGATAACAGACCTCTTCTCTCCCCTAGAATCCAATTTCTTGATGGGGCATTGAAAGACTTCAGACTGATGATACATGAATAAGTGGTAAATATATGATGAATATTTGAACACTCCCTCATTATCCACTTTCAAGAGTTGGTCATGTATTTTATTGGCTATAAACTTGGCAAAGTTATATTTGTAAGCAGGAGGCTGGCCTGGGCTATATGCAGCTAATAATACCAGCACCGTCTCATCAATGTGCTCACTGGTTTTGAAGCCAAGCACATAAGAGATCATATCAACTAGGAGCTTGCCTACATCAGTGAAATGGACATATAAGAAAGGGGTGGCCCTGTAGGCTGGCGGGCTGCCCTCATGAATGTCTTGGTGATCTTTTCAATGTCAGCAGTGGAAAGTTTGGCGCCTGCATCTAGCAAATAGTTCATGGAGAAGGGAAACAGCAGCTGAGTCTGCTTGAAATTGAGCATTTGGTTGATGGAGTCAGGATTGATGTGGAAAAGTATGTTCCCAGATGGAGAATTGACAGTTCTCTGAGTTGGATCATAATTCTCAGCACATAAGCGGATGATTTCTGGAAAAATATTAACAGATGGGAGGAAATAGTAAGGCAGATTGGACTCCCATATCCCATATGTGTCATTGTTGCTCAAATAGCTGTTTCTCAATTGGCAGAAGGTCTGTAAATGGTTCCTGTCACCCACAAGATCTTGGATAAGGTAATCTCTGTCAGCAAGAGGCATGGCTTCAAGCTCCTTGTTTGGTGGATTCATAGGAGTGACACTGAGAGCTGATGGTGTAGCCATTGTAGAACTTTCAGTTGTTGACTATAGAGTGCAGTTTCTTAGTATAACAATCTGAATATGATAGCTTATGAGGCTTAGAAGTGAGGTGGCAGAATGAGTGCAGCTGGGGCCAAAGTTGCCTTTTGAAAGGAGCAACTTGAAGAATTTGACTGAACTTTGGTTTCTTCTGGTGAACTCTCAGGATTTATAGACAGTGAGGGAAATTGCAGAGGAGAGAAGGATTACAACTTGGTATAATGAGGTCTTTAAATCAAAAACTCGGCAAAAGGGAACAATGCCGGGCAGGTGGGAGAGTATGTCAAATTTAAGCCCGAAAACGACTGTGCAATGGTGAAATTATGTATGGTGCGTGGCTATTTTGAACAGGGGGTGCTTTAGATTTTTTTAGGCCAACATTAACAGGACAACACCATTAATTTAGGAGTTCTTAGGCAATTCAGTGGAAAAATTTGCAGAAAATGGGAAGAACACAGGAAAATGGGTTGGATTTGGAAAATACCTGGTTTAGCCAATGCCGAGGGTCGTCGAATTGATTGGAAAGCGGAGAGTGTCGTTGAATTGGCAGGTGGCAGCGTCCGAAGCAGTGAATTTTGAAATCTGGAGTTAGTTGGAGGTGACCAGCAAAACGGCGCAGCTGCGTTTATATTGCGAAAATGACAAAAAACGGTCACTTTCGTCCTTTTTAACAATAAAATTGGCGCATATGCGCTTTTGGCGCTTTCCCGCGATGACATCATCAGCGGGCCCCAGGTACGGATGAGTGACGTGGATGCTGACTGGGATGACAGCTTGGCGGGACACAGTGGCGGAATGCGGGGGTGGCAGGACAGAGTGGCGGGCGACGTGGGATAGTGGCGGGGGCCCGGGCATGATGTCATGCTGACGAGGTGCTGACGTAATGGGCGCGGCTGGTTTGCGGGAGGTGGTTTCTGGTTTCCCCGCACCGCCTTTGGGGAAAGGTGGTTTCGGGGGGGAGGGCTCCGAACACCCCGGGCTGCCGACACGTGGCGGGGGTACGGCGGCAAAACCGCCCATCCCCTGGACGTTAAAGGTCGGCACATCCGGGCCCATATCACCTGCCCACCGTTGGATCAAGCACGGCGACAGATCAACGGCTGGCGGGGCCTGTTGTGATGTGCATGTTTGGAAGCAGGACCCGCCCAATATTAAATTAATATTTTAATGGCGCGGGCCCAAACCTTGGTCGGGTGGGTTTTTTGGTTTCAAATTAATGTATGCGATGGCGCCACAATACATAATAAAAGGTTTTTTAACCATTTTTACCAAAAAACATTGGGTTTTAACTTTGAGGGGGTAATTATTTTGCAAGGGTTTTTAGGTGAATGGTGGTTTGGGTTTAGGCTATTAATTTAACCAGGGGTTAGATTAATTCCTGGGTAAAGACTCGAAGGGTTGACTATAGTCCCAGATGGACTAATGTCTCCCATGACATGTTATTTAGCTATAATGCTAAAAGGGTGGGATATTTAATATATTTTTGGGAATTTTCTATAGTTTTTGTAAGAAATAGGGGTGGGGATGTTCTTAGGGAGCTATATAATAAGTTTAGAAGTTAATATGGGTATGTGGGGTGAAGTGGGAAACCAGAGATGGATGAAGTGTGAAGTGATGACTTTACACAAGAAATGTGGCTTCCTTTTGAAGAAGAAGGCCACAGCTTGCAATGGCTTCCACAAGGGAGAAGTGCAGGGAGGACTGTTTAGGCAGATCCTAAAGTCCTCAAGGGGATGTTAGTAAGAAATCCTTTGAAGGGGAATGAGGGAAGTTAGACATGCCTTGATAGTTCTGCCATATAGATCATTGTTCTTGCCTTTCTCTTTTTGGTGAAATCAAGTATGATTTTCCATATATCATCTGGTTAGACCTTGTTTCTGCAACCTCCAACTGCCTACCCTGGCTAATAGACCTAACATTTTTTCTTCTTTTTGATGGGTGCACTTAGCCTTGCAAACCCTAATAACCCTCTTTTCTTTTTGCTACCCTCCTACCTAAATCTACCCTTATGTCTTCCAAGGGCCCAGATTAAGCAATTGGGCTCCTTCCCTTTCTCTATCCAGCTAATCATCTGTCAAGCTTGAGCTGTTTGAACAGGTATTCATTCTCTAGTCTAGAACAGGCAATTTAAAACATGGCATGGCCCAGCTTGAACTGTTGGGTCACCCATCAAGATAGCAGTGGTATTTTGGTTGGCCACTTTCCTGGTCTTTCTTTGGGGTTCATTTCAATTATTTTTTTTGACCAATTCATTTTCTTGCCTTTTTATTATTCTTTTAAGGCATACCCTCTTTACATTTTTTTAACTGTCTGCTTCTTTCACAAAAGATGGAACCTTTCTATCACAAAAGATGAGCATTTTTGGCACTTCTACTGTCAATCATGAAAATGAAATCCTATTGGTATAGGAGACTAACAGTGGCTCCACTTGGGGATGACTTTTCCAGATGAAAAGTCAAGAACAGCAGGTCAGACTGCCTTATTTTTTCAATCTTGCTGCAGCCTGAATTCTTCTCTTCTTTTGTTTAAAGATCACTCATCTGAATAATTAGAAACTTGTGTTAAATACCCTGCAAGTTGATTTGCTGTGAAATTACAGCTCTGTTTTTGCTTGTTTCTCTGAGTGTTCCTCATCACCTTGGTAGTTCCTAAGTACTTTCTCTTGTTTTCCAGTGATGGGATCAAAATATGTATCAAAAATGGTGTAGTACCCTGATCTTTCTCAAAATCATCTCCACTTGGTCCTTTATTTATCTGTTGTAAATGAAAATACTAAAAATAGAAATATTTATGTACAATAAACAACTATGCAGTGCTTGATCAAAGGGGGTCAAAATAATTCTTGAGCATCCTCCCATTGACTGGGCCTTCCTCAATGTTTGAGCCATCCATACTCTTTAGAAAATAAGTGTTATTGCCTTGTACAACATAAATGACATAGGGTCCTTTCCATAAGAAATCAAACTTGCCATATTTTCCTTTATCCTCTCTCCTGGAATCCCATCTCAACACTTTACTTCCTATGAAGAAGTCTTCAGCTTTGGTTCTTTTGTCAAATATTTTCTTGAGCTTGTCCTGCAGTACTTGGGTTCTTTGATAGACTTCCTCTCTTGTTTGTTGTAGGTGAATTGTCTGGTTGATCCTTCTTTGAATGTCATTTGGTTTAGCTTGTATCTCCTGCAGTAACTTCACTACAGGGACCCCCAAGGATGACAGAAATCTTGCTTCCATTCCATAAACTAGTTCATATGGGCTTGTGCCAATGGATCTCTTGGTGGTTAGCCTGTCTGGCCATAGTGCATTTACCAACTTCTTATGCCAATTCTTTTTGTTTTCCTCCAAAACTTTCTTGATGATGTTGATGAGGCTTTTGTTGGAAGACTCGCTAGGCCATTGCCTTGCGGATAATAAGCTGTGGAATGACCCAAGGTCATATGATATTTATGGAAAAAGTTGATCATTTTTTTGGATTTAAAAGCAGCAGCATTGTCTGTAATAATTTTATCTGGACAGCCAAACCTGGACAAGATGTTGGTTTCTAGGAATTGTATAATGATGGAGTCATTGGCCTGCCTACAAGGGATGGCTTCAATCCATTTGGTAAAATAGTCTGTGGCAGTCACAATCCACCTATGTTGTCCAGAGGATGAAGGGTGGATTTCGCCAATGAAGTATAAACCCCATTGCTGGAATGGTCTCTCAGTTGAGATAGGCTTGAGTGGTAAAGGCAATAGCTTTCTTTTGCCTTCAAAAATTTGGCATTTGCGACAGGAGACTACAAATTTTCTCACCTCAGTAAACTGGGAAGGCTAGTAAAACCCCGCCCTTAGGATTTTATCAGTTGTAGATTTCCAGTATAGGTGTCCTCCACAGTCACCTGCATGAAATTCCTTGAGGACATCGTCAATTTCATCATATGTTAAACATTTGAGTAAGATTCCCTCATAATTTCTCCAAAACAAAACGTTATCTATCATACAAAATTTTGATGCTTTCATTTTTAAGAACCTTTTCTTAGTTCTGGACAACCCTGGAGGAGCTTGCAGGTTTAACAATACAAAACATATATCAGTATACCAGGGAGATTGCATAAAGGCTTGGTTGATCTATGGAGTCGCCATCTCCTGTTCGTCGTCCAGTTCATTAATGTCAAGGGCTTGGAAATTGGTTTCAGTCATCAGCTTGGCTAGACCTTGTCCTTTTATAAGTTTGGTAGGCTTGATTTCAATGTCATATTCTAAGATGTTGGCAATCCATTTGCCCCTTTTTCCTTCAATTCCTTCTTGGGTTAGGATGTCCTTAACCACTGCATTAGGGACATAGGCTATTATATGAGAGTACAGAATATAGATTCTAAAGTCTTTGATGGATTTTACCAATGCATAGGCTTGCTTTTCCATAATCTGATATTTCAAGGGAGAATCTCTAAGGGCTCTGCTAAAGAATGCAATGGGTTTTTTACAGCCCTGGTCATCTTTTTGTAATAGGACTGCAGCAATTGTATGCTCAGTTGAAAAGGAAAAAATGATGAAGTCTCTATCAAACCTAGGACTTGTTAGGACTGGTGTGTTTGTCAACGCTCTTTTGATGTCCTCAAAGGCTTGCTTGGCTTCCATGGTCCATTTGACCTTGGAATCCTTTTTCAACATATTATTCAACAGTCTTATTAGCTCGGCCAAATTAGGAATGAATCTTCTCAAGAAATTAATCTTACCTAAAAAACCTTGCAATTCTTTGATCTTTCTTGGATGAGGGACCTAAAGGATAGCTTGAATTCTGTCCGGATCAATCCTAATACCATCTTTTGAGATTATATGCCCTAAGAGTTTACCTTCCTCCAGGCTGAACAATGATTTCTTTGGATTCAAAGATATGCCATATTTTCTACAAATTAAGAAAACCTACCTCAGATGCTCTAAGTGTTCTTGGTCTGATTTTGAAAAGGCAGTAAGATCATCCAAGTAGATCACCAAAAAATCATGGATTTCTTTGGCAAAGGCTATATCCATTGCTCTTTGAAATGTGGCCCCTGCAGTTTTAATTCCAAAAGGCATTTTGACATATTTAAAAGTCCCCCAAGGTGTTGTAAATGCAGTTTTGTCTTAATCATCAGGGTGAACTAAAATCTGATTGAATCCAGAGAATCCATCTAATAATGAGATCCTAGAGGCTCCCACTACCCTTTGCAATATATGATCCATTTTTGGTAGGGGGTAATGGTCTCTGAGAGAGACTTTGTTCAAATTCCTTAGGTCAACACACAATCTAATCTCTCCCGTCTTCTTCCTAGTGGGGACTAGATTTGAAATCCACTCTGAAAACCTGATTGGAGCAATGATTCCAGCTTCATACATACGTTTCACTTCTTTTTCAATGAGGGGGAGGAGCACGGGGTTCACTCTTCTAAGATTTGTTTAAAAGGTTTTTGGTTTTCCTTTAAAGGTATGGTGTGCTGAATGACTGAAGTGTCATAGGACTTTAGGTCCTCATAACTCCAGGCAAAGATATCTTGAAACTCCCTGAACAATTCAATGTATTTTAACTTTTGATCCGCTGGTAATGCCTTAGATAATTTTATCATTTTGGGATTTTCTGTGGTTCCAATACAGTCTTCAATTTCAGCATTCAGTGGTTGCATTTTTGGTTTTCTTGAGATATCATTCGAATCAAACAGATCCTCCAAAGGGGTTAAACCTGTGGGCAGGAAATTGTCTTTTAACTCAATTACCTCGGCTTCTCTCTCAGCTATTTCATCTACATCTATTTGCCTCAGCTCTTGTATATTTTCGTTGTTAAAGGTTGTAGGGTGCAAAACCAGATTTGTTGTTTCAGTTGATATATTGTGTTTGGCTGTGTATGCATGCGGTTGGTCATCCATAGTGCTAGTATCAATGTTGATGCTGGAAAATTCTTCTTTTAGAGTGAGGAAGTTGTTTATTTGTGTGTCACTCTCAAAGACTTGCCAATTCTTGATGTTGTCCGGAACTGCAGGTCTATGTTTGATTTCAGCAGTGAAAGTGTGATTGGGTTTGAAAGGTAGCTTGCAAGTGCTGGCAAAGGTTGCCAAGCTATGAGCATGTAAATTGAGCTCTCTAGAAATTTTAGTTAACTGAGATTGTGAGAAGGTATCAAGTACTTGGATAGCTGCTCCTTTATAATCTCTTAACCTTAGGTCATTTGTGATAAAGTTTCCTTTCATCTGTTGTATGATCAGATCTGAATCTCCTAAGATTGAGATTTTGGTTGCACGAAAATCTTTTATGAGTTTGAGACCTAACAATAGGGCTTCATATTCAGCCATATTATTTGTGCATCAAAAATTTAACCTATATGCATGACATTCAGCTCAGTCATTCTGCATATTGTGAATCCAAACTCCTGCTCCAGCTCCTAACTTGTTTACAGAGCCATCAAATTCTAAGTACCATAAGGTTTCATGGTCAAGGTTTGGATTGAGACTTTAGACAGTTGGATCATGGGCAGATTGGTTTTTTGTAAGTTATTAGATACATCATCAACCCTTTGTCATATCAATTGTATCAAGAGCCTTTTGGTCTTGAGAGGCAAATTGTTCATTCAATCCCTCTGTTTGTGCTGCCAGTAATAGTTTGGAATAAGCCTTGCTGCACATGTCAGCATTGTAGAGAATAAATGAATCCATGTCATAATGTATTGAATAGATAGGGAAGTTTTGGGGCTTCTCTTGACTGCTCACCACATATTTCATTAATGTTTCACGGTATAATCTCTTTGGTTGTCCAAAGACTGAAATGGTAGCGTAGGACATGTCTAATTGCAAAGATCCTTGGAGTTTGGTCCCCCAGGATCTGGACAAAAGCATACCATACTTAGGAGGTATGTCAGCTACCACCACATCCAACAAAATTGTTTTGGTTGGGTATTGGACCAGGGAGACACACAAATCTTTAATCAAGCCTAGGCATCTGACTTGGCTTGAATCAAATGAGAATAGATCTTTGTAAGGTCTTGTGATATCTAGGTCTAGTTTTTCCATTACAGACTTGGGCATTAAGTTGTGTGAAGCCCCGGAATCAAACATTGCATTGTGTAAAACCTTGTCATGGATATTTAAACTAACATAGAAGGGTGGAACCCCTCCATTTGTTGTTTTTCCGTTAACCTCAGGACCAAACAGTAACTCAGGTTGATCATCTAGAACATTCACAACATCTTTATTGTCCGATACTTGGAGTGACCTGTTGATCTGTTGTCTATACACTTCGTGTTTAGCCAATTCAGAAAGAGGGACAGATATCTTTAGCTTACTTATTTATGTTTCCAAGTTAAAGGGCTTTTCCATTTGAGTCTTGGCATTAAGTGCAACAGGTTTTTCCTTTTCAGCTGGGTTTTCAGTAATCCTTTCTTCATGATTGGTATGATTTTGAGTGAAATTGGTACCATATTTATTTTCAGGGATGGTGTTTGAACTTGCCTTTGAAGGATGGGGTGGGGCTGGCTGGTTTTCAGAGGGTTGTTGTTCTGATATATCCTCCACAGTGACTTCTGTGGTATGGGGGTTTGTGTTATCAGCGGATTCTGGAAGAACAGTCTTGTCCTTGGTCTTTTTTGGCTGCTTACTGTCCTTTGGTTTAAGAGGTTCAGGTACATCTATAGTTCTACTCCTTAGTTTATACTGTTTATGTACCTCATATACTGCTGCATCATAACCTTCCCTAAAATCAAATGATTCTCCTGACTTAGTTTGAAATTGATTGTAATTATAAACCTCTTGATCTTCTTGTGTTAAAAAGACCTGATGTTCACTGTCTAGACCCATTAGGTTGATGTGAGGATCCTCGGTTGGTTCGCTAGATGTTGAAGCCTCAGCATAATTTTCTTGAAACGGAGGTCTAATATGTTGGTCAGGATCAGCCCTTCCAACATTTGGATTTTGATTCTTTCTAAAATTAGGGTTTCTAGCAGTACTTGGTTGACCTTCCCATGATGATTTTCTTTCTATGGTTTCTACCCTGTTCCCAAGTCTGTCCATACCTTTGATGATTGCATCTAGCTTTTGCTCAAATGCTGAGGGTTCTTCCTTAAAAGTGGTTCTTCTTTCAGCTCTTGCCTGATTTCTTTTGGAAATCAGATTTGCCTCTACACTGACAGCTATGTTTTGCATGTCTGCCAGGGTCGCAGGGGCTCTTTCCCTTAGGTAATATGCCATATCAGCATCAAACCCATCCGGGAATTTGATTAAGGCTAAATCAGGTGGAGGTCTAAAATTTTGAGGAATGGCATCATAAACATTGTTGAATCTGGTACAATAATCTAGGACAGTTTCTTGTGGGCCTCTCCTTATGGTGTCATACTCAGATAGAATATGCAGTGGGTCTTTTTTCTTTTCCCATCTGTTCAGGAAGGATTGATAAAGAGCCCCCGAATTAGCTATGGAATTTGTAGCAAGTGCTCTGAACCAAGTTCTTACTTCACCTGTTAAACTTTGGACAAAAATTTTCATTCTCACATCATCATCGTCTATTTCATAGTTTTCAAAGTAATCTTGCATTTTCTTGGTATGTTGTAAGGCAGTATATGTGTTGGTTCCATCAAAATAAGTGATCTTACTTTGGTAGTCCTGAGGCATAGCCCCAGGATTACCAGGTAGCTGTAGGGGGGCATAACGATTTGCCATATTTACAGGGATCAATGGGACAACAGGTAGAAGGGGAACAATTGGAACAACCGAGACAACAATAGCAGTTTGTGTACTGGATGGAGGTGTGAAGAGTATGTTTTGAGAAGTGGATGAGGAAGAGGGGGAAGACGGGGTTATGTGAGGATGAACTGATGGTTTAGCAGGGGTTGGGATATAACTTTGCTGAACTGCCTCAGGGCTGGAATCAGCAAATTCTTCTGGTTCCTTTTGGTTCCTAAGAATCTTGGGAATCAAATTAGGATTATCGAAAACAGTTGGAGGATTTGGGTCAAGATTTGACCTGGTATGCCTAGTTCTCTTTTTAGGAGCCAGCTTCCGAATTTGTTTTTGGTATTTTTGAGAATATTTTCAGAATTATCAAGGAACTGCTCAAATTCCAGAACAACTATCTAAAGCAGATAGGAGTTGAAAAATTCATTATGTCCCCAGTTGAGTCTTCAATTATGTTATCACTCAGGTTGTTCCCTTTGACTCCCAAGGGAATACGGCCGAGCACTACAACAAAACCAGCGATTAGCGTCACTTTTTACTTCTTTTTTTGCATCTAGAGCCCATTTTTGGTGCTATTTGCATCCATTTATCAAATATGGTGCAAAACTTGACACAAAATTTGCATCAAGTTTTGCACCAAATCTTACACCAAGTTTAGCACCAGGTATTGCAATAGGTTTTGCACCACGTTTTGCACCAAATTTTATGCCAAGTTTTGTGTCATCCTTTGCACCAGGTTTTGTTCCAGGTTTTGCATCAATTTTGACATCTATTTTTGTTTGACATACTTTTGCATCCTCATTTGCATCCACTTTTTGCACCTACACTTGCATCAACTTTTGCATCGACTTTTGCATCCTTTTTTGCATCCTTTTTTAAATCATTTTTTGCATCCATTTTTTCATCCATTTGTGCATCACTTTTGCGCCACGTTTTACATCGAGTTTTGTGTCTAGTTTTGCATATAATTTTGCATCTACTTTGTTGCATCCACTTTTCCATCTTGTTTGGCATCCATATTTACATCCTCTTTTGCATCTATTATTGTACCCACTATTGCATCTAATATTTTTGTGCCACAATTGGCGCCTAGTTTGGCACCTCCTTTTGCACCCACTTTTGATTATAATTTTGCATCCACGTTTGCATCCTCATTTGCATCTAGGTTTTCATCAACTACTACATCTATTTTTGCATCCCTTTTTGTATCCAATTTTGGACCAAGATTTGCATCAGGTTTTGTGTCTCGTTTTGCATCTACTTTTGCATCGACTTCTATTGCATCCACTTTTGCATACAATTTTGCATCCACTGTTACACCCATTTTAAATTTCACTTTTTGCATCCCTTTTTACATCTTCATTTGCATCATACTTTGATTCTTTTTTTTCATCTATCATTACATCCACTTTTTTTATGCCATAATTTGCACCATGTTTTGCACTCACTATTGTATCCACGTTTGCTTCCAATTTTGCATCCATGTTCACATCCTCTTTTGCATCAAATATTGCATCTATTTTTGCATCCACTTTTGTGTCAGGTTTATGCATTGGGTTTTGCATCTCGTTTTGTATCTACTTTTGCATCTACTTCCATTGTATCCATTTTTTTCATCCAATTTTGTTTTGCTTGTTGCATCAATGTTTGCTTCCACTTTTACATCCATTTTTGCATCTTATTTTGCATATTTTTTGTCTATTGTTACATCCACTTTTGTTGCACCATATCTTGCGCCTACCATTGCAACCACATTTGCTTCCACGTTTGCATCCACATTTGCATCCTCCTTTGTGTTCAAGTTTGCATCAGATATTGTGTATGTTTTTGCATCCCCTATTGTATCCACTTTTGTTTCATCCATTTTTGCATCTACTTTTGTGTCCGTTGTTGCATCCACATTTGTTTCACCACAGTTTGTGCCAAGTTTTACACCTACCATTGGACCCATGTTTGCTTCCACTTTTTCCTTCATGTTTGCATCCAAGTTTGCATTGACAACTGCATCTACTTTTGCATCCACTTTTGTGTTAGGTTTTTCATGTTGTTGTGCATCTACTTATGTTGTATCCACTTTTCATCCAATTTTACTTCTATTCTTGCCCCCATTTCTATGTTCGCTTTTGCATCCCTTTTCCAACACTCATCATATTTTCTGCATTGATGATATTCCTTATGGCATTGACAATTATGAACAATTGATGACAATGTCAATAATATTGACAATGATGAAAATGAAGATGATGGCGATGACATGAATTGTGATTATGATGATAAAGACGATAGTGGTTACAATGACATTAATGATGATGATGGCAATGATTATGATGATGACGACGCTAATGACCTTGGCGAATCTTCCCAATTTTAGATGTTGTCATTGTCATAATCATAAGCATTATCTTTGGTGTCATCATCATCATTTTCATCTAGGTCATCATCAAAAACAATAATGGCATGAATGATGATGATGATTACAACAATGTTGATAGAAATTACATTAATGATGATGATGGGGATGATAAAAATGACAATGACGATGATAATGGTGGTGATGATGATGATCATCGATCATCTCTCAAAAATAGAGTTGTTATTTCTCTTACGTATATCAATGTGTCCTAAACAACCCTTTTCTAGCACTGATCACATTTTTTGGGTTGATGATATTTCTTACAACGTCTATAATTATAAACAATTGCAAACAATGTCCATAATGATGATGATGATGGAGCTGATGATGATGGCATGAATGGTGATTATGATGATAATGTAATGATGGCAATAACGATGACAAGGATGATGGTGATGATGATGACAATGATTATGATAATGAGAATGAACAATTACTAGTTTCATTACCATCTTCTAGATACATATTACTATCATACTTTTTAAATTTTTTGTCTCTCTTGAGGTATCTTACTATAATGGTGTTGTCAACACTAGAAAGATATCTTGTTGTAATGGTGGTTCTAATGTTAGCACTAGCAAAGTTTTTGTTAAATTTTGGTTAAAAAAAATCGATTTATGCAATTATTTTGACAATCTATGTAAAAAGTAAATAACATCCAATTATTTTGACTGTAGTCCCATTGATTATCATGAATTCACCAGTCTGAAGACCATCTTCTACATACATATTATTATTAAACTTTTTGCATTATATCCCTCTTATATATTGTTGTAATGGCAGTATTAGCACTAAAAAAATATCTTGTTGTAATGGTGATGTTAGTATTAGCACTAAAAAAATCACTAAATTTTGGTTAAAAAAAGTTTATCATTTATTTATTTTTAATTTGGGAAATTTTTGTTTTTATTTTTTTTGTTTTTAATTCTATTTTTATGCAGTAATATTTTTTTTGGTTGAATTTTGGTAGTAACTAGTTTTTGGTCGAATCATATGTATTAACCATGTTCTTTATGCTACAAGTCTAATTGTTGGGACAAAATTGCTCTTTCAAATAAGTTGCAAAAGCTATTTTACATCCATTGTTGCACCCATGTTTACACCCACTTTTACATCCCTTTTTGCATCCTATTTTTCATCTTCATTTGCTTCTTTTTTTGCACCTATCATTACATCTACTTTTGTTGTGACAAAATTTGTTCCATGTTTTGCACATATTGTTGTACCCACGTTTGCTTCCAATTTTCCATCCATCTTCACATCCTATTTTGCATAAAATATTTCATCTATTTTTGCATCCACTTTTGTGTTGGGTTTTGCATCTCATTTTGTATCTTCTTTTGCATGTACTTCCATTTCATCCATATTTTGCATCCAATTTTGTTTCTCATGTTGCACCCGTGTTTGCATCCACTTTTACATCCCTTATAGCATCTTGTCTTGCATCTAAGTTTGCATATTTTTTTGTGTATATTATTACATCCACCTTTTTTGTGCTATTATTTGTGCCATATCTTATGCCTATCATTGCAACCCACATTTTCTTCCACTATTGCATCCATATTTGCATCCTCTTTTGTGTCCAAGTTTGCATCAAATATTGTTTATGTTTTTTGCATCCCATTTCGAATTTACTTTTACATCCACTTTTGATTTGTCTAGTTTTGCAACTAATTTTATGTTCACTATTGCACCCATGTTTGGCCCATGTTTACATCCCTTTTTTCATCCAAGTTTTCCTCCTTTTTGCATTCAAGTTTGTGTCCCTTTTTTTTTACATTCATTGGAGTATCCACATTTGTTTCACCACAATTCATGCTAAGTTTTATGCCTACTATTGTGCCCATGTTTTCTTCCACTTTTTCATCCATGTTTGAGTCCTATTTTGTGTTCAAGTTTGTATGAACTATTGCATCTACTTTTTCATCCACTTTTGTTCAATTTTTCTGTCTTGTTCTGCATCTACTTATGTTGTGTCCACTCTTCATCCAAATTTACGTCTATTTTTACCCCCATTTTTTGTTTACTTTTGCATCCATTTTCCAACACACATCATATCTTTTGCATTGATTATATTTCTTATGACATTGAAAATTATGAACAACTGATGACAATGTCAATAATTATAACGATGATGATAATGAAGATGATGACGATGACATGAATTGCAATTGTTATGATAATGACAATGATGATAAAGACGATGGGAGTTACAATGACAATGATGATGATGCTAATGACCTTGGCCATTCCTCCCAATTTTTAAATGTTATCATGGTAAAAACCATAATAATTATCTTTGGCGTCATCTTCCAAGTCATCATCATCTGATCATCATTATCATTATTTTCATCTTGGTCATAATCAAGAACAATAATGGCATGAATGATGATTATGATGTTCATGATGAAGATGACAAAAATTATGATAAAACTTATATTACTTATGATGATGGGGATGATGACAATTATAATGACAATGATAATGGTAGTGATGTTGATGATCATCAATCATTTCTAAAAATTAAAGTGGTTATTTTTCTTTCATATATCATGTGTCCTAAGGTTGGTGATATTTCTTATGATACCTATAATTATGAATAATTGACGACAATATACAAAATCATGATGATGATGATGATCATGAAGAAGACATGAATGGTGATTATGATGATAATTAAATGATGACAATAATGATCACATTGATGGTGGTGATTATGGCAATAATGAAGATGATGACCCTCCCTCTAAACTAGTGAGGTACTCATAATGAGACAAAAAAGTACTCTCAAGTTGAAATAATCATATAAGAAGGGATCTAGATTGATAAGCATCAATGATGATTTACATCATCATAGCCAAAATTTTCAAAATAGTAAGGCCTTGACTAACAAGTTTATCTCTCCATTAGATCAGAGCACAATGTTGGGAGGCATAAATTTGGACACCACTGCCTTTCAAGGCACTTACCCCACCAAGATGTTTACCAGGTATGTCCTCACATGATCATTTCCTAATCCACTATCATAATATTTGACACCAGAAAATGTCAATCCTCATGACTATTCTTATCTTGGATTAATGTACTTGACTTATGGCGATTAGTCCTAGTCAATGTCCAAATTCTCAAAGAATATTGGTCCCAGATGTTTATCCAATCCACCATTATCCCTACTAGTGCCTTTACTAGGCTTACGATTGTTAATCCTAGCCATAGTACATGACACATGGATAACATGGTGTCTACCCTCACTCCCTCTCAACCAGGGAGGAAACATCCACAAGCATAAGATTTTCTCAAGAATACCCATCATTTTCGTAGAGAATAACATCATTAATTTGTTTTCATCACATGACGACTTTATGATTAAGCATTCATAGATTTGTGGCAAAATATTTCCCCTTTTGTATTTGTGATGAAATACAATAAAAAAGTGAAATCCAAAATCATTAAACATACACTATATTGATTTATCTAAGTCTAAACTCTAAGGTTGAAGTGAAAATTCATGTAAATCTTATATCTATGAGTTGTGCCAAACTTATGAAAACCTTATTCCCTAAGTCCTATATATAAGAAAATGAAAAAGAAAGAAAAATAAGGGCCAATAAATGGTAACTCATGTATTCACTCCCTCTTTGGAAAATATATGAATATATACACTCCTAGTCACACTTGATCACATGTATGTGATGGTTAAATCATGAATTCTTCTTTTCTCCTTGCATTTTCACTTCATCATTTAAGCACCTAATTGAGGATCTAAGGAATGTTTGTTTCCTAAGGCTTTCATGTCTACTCTTGGTTTACTTATGTCACACTACTGTCAATTTATGTGACAGAGTGAAATACATAAGTTTGTGGATTTATTATAGAGGTGTATTGAGTTCGTAACCACACACACATGTATTACATCTCATTGATCCACATGTGTGGGTTGGAGACTCATTTCTTGACAACTTTAATGGAGACTACTTTGTGGCTTTAATGGTATAGCTTACAAAATATCTTGTTAAACATTTTGATTCATTCTTTCTTTTCCTCGAGACACTTATAATATTGAAGTCACTCCCAACAATCCATGGAGATGGGGAGTATAAATTACTTGTGCTAGAAATAGAATTGAGAAATAGAGGTTTTCCATTTGCGATATTGGAGTCATAGACATTGGATACATGGTAGTAGTCCTCAATGTCAATTAACTAAAATTGTATTGTCATAATGCGAAAAGAGGTAAACATATTGGTAACCTTGATGTCTTAATCAATTCAAATAATAACCATTCCACCCAAGTATCTCTAAGCATCAATCACTACTACTTGGAAATTCCTCCCCCATTTTCTAATTATATGATGTTGAACCTCACTTAATATTTTTGCTTCTTATATCAACATTATTTATGGGTGCTTTGCATACCATTTTTCTTTTAGGAGTTTGTTTTCGCTTACTATTGACGCCCCTCATGTTCCAAGACTATTTTCATCAAAAATTTACATAGAAAGAAAGTATAAAGTGACTAAAAAGAAACATGTCTCAAGATTTAAGTGCTTGGACAATTCCACTTCATGACTCCTATATTTCCTTAACCTGGGACCAAATGGTGAACTTGATGGCCTTAAGGGAAATTGATCAATGAAAATCTAAAAAAGAGGTGATTTTTGACTTTATCACATACAATTTAATATACTAAAAAAAATATCCATAACAATTTCATCAATCAATGAATCATTAAAAAAAATATCCAAAACAATTTCATCAAGCAAAGAATCATTGCATTATAAAATACAATCTATAAACATTTTGGGAAAGTTTTGCTAAAACATGCTTAAAAATCAGCATATTTAATATTAATATTTAACAATAATATGGACAATAACACATTTTGATAAATTAAATAACATATTATCAAGCCTAAAAAATGTCACTAACTGAAAACTACAAAGCATGCAACTAATGAAAGTGACCACTCAAGGCCACCACAAGACAATTAATCTATTAAGACCAAGATTAATGGGGACAAAGATCTATAAAGGACAAAGGAAAACCTATTTTAACTTTATTGTTTTATTAGCCTGGTTCAAGATGAACATTTCAAGATATCATGAAGAACATAATTAGTTTTATTGCATTAAGAAAACCCAAGCACATTCTATAACTTAGCAAGAAAGAGATGTATAACACCCATCTCAGCAACACGACACATGACATTAAGTTACTTTACTATATATAATTTAAACTCCTATCATAAAATCACAAATTTAGCATGAATGGAATTTTAAAATCCATTTTTATAAAAACAAAATATAATTTTTCTTATAGAAAAATATACCAAAAACTAAATATATTTTTCTAGAAAAAAAAAATACTAAAACTAAATATATATTTAAAAAAAAACTAAAACATAAGCAAACTAGAATTTGAATTTGACATTCTTGGTCACTTTCGGAAACATATGGTGGAATGTAATCTCTTTATCCTCATCTTTAGCTTTTTCCTAAAAAATAAAAGCATACAAAAGTGGGAAAGAGCCATAAAGCATGGGGAAGCTTTTTCCTAAGCACAAAAGCATCTAAAAAGTGGAAAATTCCTTTTTTATATGAGGAAACATTATTCACCCAAAAGATTTTTCCCAAATTGAACTAATGAGGAATTTTGGAAATCTTCATAGCCTCCACTTTCCTATATATTAGAGGCTTGGGCATTGAAAAAATGATGGGAATTTTGTATTGTCACGCTCTTGAGATCTGTCTTGAGAGGGAGAGTTTTGGAGCTATGAGTTGGGGGAGGTGATGTTGCAACTATCTCTGATTGTTGTAACTTTCCTCCAACTCCTTTATTCATATAGATCAGTTGTTCTTCCTTCCATATGTTTCTATTCATTCTTTACTTCTTCTATTTAACTAATGTATGCATGGGTTTTTGGTTTATATTTATTTATTCAATAATATTTATATGTTTTTTTATAGTTTTGATTATTAAGATATTATGTTGTGAAGGTTGCTTTATTCTCTCTCTTATGTGTAGGACCAAGCTTTGGAGCTAGCTAGGAGTGCTTCTTGGCTATACGAAAAACTCCAAGAAGACCTGCATGCGAGGACTCACAAGAATTCATTCTCTTTTTCTTAATCTATACTCTACATCTTGATCTACTAAGAATCCTAAGCCTTAGAACAACCTTTCTCTTAATTGGTTTGTCCTAGGTTTCTGAGATAAACTGAGAGGGTTTTGTTTTCATCTAACCATGCATTAAATCCTACAGCAAAATGATATTTATAAAATTTAATATATTTCACTATGTAAATGAACTTAGTAAAATGAACCCATAGAGGTGGTCATAAATGGAAATAAAAGTAAAACTCTAAACAAGAAGCCAAAAGTGGATTTAACCATGGATGAAAAATTGGGAGTAGAATTGGATGTTAAACTAGCCATCAAAACAATATGCAAACAATGACACAAAAAGGTTTTTAAAGTAAAATTAAAAAAGGGTGCAACACTAGACACAAAGAAGGGAACAAAATAGGGCATATGAAAGGATACCAAATTGGGTGCAAACAAGGATGCAAAGAATGGTGTAAAATTAGGATGCAAAAAGGATGTAAGAAAAGACACAAAACAAGATGCAAAATGGGACTAAAAAATGGTGAAACCAAGGATGTCAAAGATGATGCATAACTAGATGAAAATTCCAACTAAAATCTAGGTGCAAAATGAGATGCAAATGTGGACACAAAATGTGGCAGAAAGAAGGATGCAAATTTGGAAGCCAAAAAGGATGAAAAACTAGATACCAAAAAGGATGCAAATTTGGACATAAAAAATGGTGCAAAATTGGACACAAAAGAAGAAAAAATGGTGCAAAAATGGGCATAAAAATGGTTCAATTTTGGATGCAAATTGAGATGCAACATTGGATGTAAAATGATGCAACAAATCATTCAAAACTTGGTGCAAAAACAAATGCAAAAGTAGACGAAAAAATGGCTCAAAAGTGAACGTAACAATAGACACAAAATGGGATGCAAAGGTGGATGCAATATATGGTTCAACATAGGATGCAAATTTAGATGCTCAAAAGGATGAAAAATTGGATGCAAGAAATGGTGTTAAAAATGATGCTAAATTGGATGCAACAAATGATGCAAAATTAAATGCAAAATATGGTGCAAAATAGGATGCAAAAAAGAGAGATAAATAAAATGCAAAAGTGGATGCAAAAAATGGTGCAAAAATGCATGCAAAATTTGGCACTAAATCAGATTCAACATATGGTGCAAAATTGGATGGAAAAGATGGTGTAAAAAAAGGCACAAAAATTGGCACAAAAATAGATGTAAAAATAAGTACAAAATTAGAAGCAAAAGATGGCATAAGACCAGATGCAAAAATTGGCACAAATTGGATGTAAAAAAAGGCGCTAAATAAGATGTCAAAGATGGTGTAAAAATCGATGCAAATTATGACACAAAAATAGAAGCAAAGAATTGCACAAAAGAGGAAGCAAAAAATGATGCAAAAATAGATGCAAAAAAAGGCACAAAATAGAAGCAAAACCTGTTGTAAAACCAAATGAAAATCTTGGTGCAAAATATGATGCAGAAAATGATGGAAAATTTGGCGTAAAAAAGATGAAAAATTTGGTGCAAAAAAGGACGCTTTAAAAATTGTACAATAGAGCCAGATTTAGCGCCTGGTTGCTCATCCCAATTGAGAAAAAAATGCACTAGAATCTGGTGCTAAATCTGGCGCAAATTACCTGTTTTGTTGTAGTGGAGGTAACCACTAACCAATCTTTTGGTCACAGGTCCTAGCCTACCTGTAACCAGAGAGGGCTCTCTCTTTCTGATTTATCTTTGTTTTGGTGAGGTTTTAGACTAGCTATGATGCACAAGGTTTTGTTTTGAAATTTGTTGGAATGATGATTTCAATCAGAACAGGTATGTTTTTGCAGGGTGATCTAGGCCATTGGGCATGGAGTCCGTGATGTCTAGTTGCTTGAAATGTTTGTTTTGAAGAAACAGTGATGTTACAGAGCCAGATAAGTGTCTGTGGAACAATTTTTCAAATCTGTAATATGATGGGATGAAATCAGGGAGTGAAAGGCAACTAAGGATCTTTAAGTAAACTGATAGGGGGAATAGTGGAAATATTACTTAGGATCATTTAAGAATTCCTGAATAACATTCACGTTGATAGAACAAATACAAACATGAGCAACTAAGAATCCATGTCTATGATTAATTCTGAAGAAAACATATTCAACCACAGAGATTGAGTACAAGGTGTAATCAAACATTTCCTATACTATTCCTTTTCTCTATTGCTAGGCTAGTGAAACATGTATATGAGTTAAGTAGACATAAAAGGACAAAACACAGTTCATGATAACTTATTGTTCCATTAGACACCACAGGAATTCTGTAACAGCACGCAGGGCATCATTGAGACATCAAACACTCAAGAGATAGTGAACTTTTCCAGCCTTTGCATTAGATCATCTGAAAATATACAATATAGTGTCTCAGAG
This sequence comes from Pinus tabuliformis, assembly GCA_031772625.1. Taxonomy (NCBI): domain Eukaryota; kingdom Viridiplantae; phylum Streptophyta; class Pinopsida; order Pinales; family Pinaceae; genus Pinus; species Pinus tabuliformis. The sequence continues at coordinate 542,231,340 of CM062816.1, read as the reverse complement.
AGAAAATCACCAACCCCAAATACGTTGTAAGGGGAGGTATATATACAAAATTTAGATACAAAAATATCTAGCTGATGAATTAATGGCTCATAAATACTGTGCCAACTCCTGCAGAATTACAGCTGAGAGAGTAAATGCTGAAATAACTGCTTAGTGCATTAGCTGTCCAAAATTGTCAGAAAGTTTTGACTTTGTGACCCATTGAGTCGGCTGGAGCCGTGTTGCCCAAAATTTGCGCGTTTCCTTTGCTTTGGCTTGCTGTCGCAGTATCATGCTGAGTCACTTCTTTTACCCGCCCTGCCTACTGTCCTGCTGTTGCTTTTTGACTTTGGTTGCCCTGACGCTGATTAGGATAGACCAAACCGAGATTATTGAGGCAAAAATTGCAGCATTGCCTGCCACCAATCTTCCTTGGGCAGTTGGTGTCTTCGTATTTTTATCAAAGTTTCATCTGCCTCTGTATACCTGTAAAAATTTGGTGGGACCTCAAACAAGTGATTGATTTCATGCTCAATGTAGAATAGATTTTCTAGCTTGTTATAGAGGCTCTGCCCTGATGGAGGTCCTGTTTCTTCAGCAGTACTGGTGGATGCCGTGATCTGATTTTCAATAAAATTTGTCATCCTAGTGGCATATTTCTCACGGGTGAGAAGTCTTCCTGTGCCGGTCAATAGGCTGGGCAATCCTTTATCTTGCAATGCTCCCATTCTAAGTTTGTAGTTATCTACCTCAGCTTGCATTTCCTGACATTTTCTTTCCACAGTCTGCACAAAATTTCTGAGGGTCAGCACTTTTTTAACTGTTAGAACAGCATCTGTTCTGTTGCTGATGTTTAGGGTTGCCAACTCCTCCTTGGTGTGATTATTGAGGAAATGTATCATCCTGTTGGCCTGCTCAGGTTTATTCCCCAGTGCTGCTCTGGCCTTCTGGCTTTCAAATTGTGCTTGGCCTATTAATTCCATCTGCTCATGCACTGTTTTGATTGACTTCCACTGTTTGGTAATGGAGTGGTCAATCCGGGTCCACAAAATCTTCTTTATCTCTGCCAGAGTATTCTCTAAACTTAGTTCCTTTTCCAAGGCCTTTATTTTGTCCTTTAGGGCCTTAATCTCTCTAGTCTACTCTACTACTGTCATTTTGGATTTATCATACTTAGTTTCCAGCTCTGCCAATTTCTCTTTGGCTTGTTTGATCTTTGTAGCCTGCAGTTCCAGTTCTTTGATAGCTTTGGTCAAATCATCCAGGCTTATGTTAGCCTCAGGATCTGTTGTTGTTGTTGTTGTTGCATCTGTTTTTGTTGTAGCCGTTGAAGGGGTTGGTGCTGCCTCTGTAGTTGCTGCAGTAGTTGGGGCAGTTTGAGGAGGTTGGGAGGTTGATTCTCCCTGTTTGTCTTGGAGTGCTTTTTCTAGCTCCCCTTCCAGATCAATCACTCTTTGGTTCAGCTTCATCAATAGATCCAATTGATCCTCAGCTTCCTTTTCTTTTTGCAATTCTCCTATTTGAGGGTGCTCAGTAGGAAGCAATTTCAGTCTCTTCTTTAATGCAGCAATGTCATCATATTTCTTCTTCATAAGGGCCCTCACACCCTTAGGGTCCTTAGGATCATGTCCTAAGTCCACCAATGTTTTGATTCTGTTATCTTTGGCCGTGGAGGACATTCTCTCTAAGTCTAGCTGAGTGTTGGTGTTCTTCAGAGATTCTTTTAATTCATGGGCCATTGTGGCCCTGTCTACCAATGTGGCATAGACCATTTCCCCTGTTTGCTTATGCAGCTCTATCTGATCCATGGGGTGAATGTCTTTTGCCATGACCTCTAACTTTGTTCTAACAAAATCTGCAACTGAGTGAGGCTGCGGTATTTTGCGTTTGAAATGGCTGAGGACTATATTTTCCTCTTTGATATCATATGCTGCCATCAGCCTTTCTTGCTTGGCCGGTGTTGCCTTGAGAAATTGGTCGTATAGCTGCACTCTTAGCAGCTCATTTTGTGCCTTAATTTCTTTGAAAGTGGCCTTGGTACTGGATGGCTTCTTACTTTGCTGTGTGGAGGAGGATACCTCCATGCCATGTTGTCTTTCCTGCTCTTGTTGAAAAGAGCTTGTGGATGTCTGCTAGCTATCTTCTTTTTCTTTCCTTGGGCTTTCAAGGATCTCTTCACTGATTTCTTCTATGATTGGAGAATCAACCCTTTGCCTTTTCGCTTCGAGTTCCTGAGTGGATCCACTAGCAGGTGTGGACTCCTCTCGGTCTCGTTTTTTGCCTCTTTCCTCATGTGCAGGGGCCTGTAAGGCAGGCACTGTTGGTGCCTCTGTTTGTGGTGGAGGAGTCTGTTCTTGTTGCTGCCCAATTGAGGAGGCAGGCTTTTCTGTGACTATTTCTTTTTCTGCACCCATTATCCCCTTGCCCTTTTCTGTAGCTGTTGCTGATGTAGATGGCCCTTGGGTGGCTGGTGTGGTTGCAGCAGTGGATGTGCCTTCCCCAATTTGATGTGGTTGTTTGAAAGTTACCTGCTGCACAGAATCTAAGTCAAGTTTTTCTAAATCCTTCACATTTTTTTCCATTATTTCTTCTTGAGTTAGTTCCTCAACTAATGTGCCTTGCAACCATTCATATTGGTTGGCATACTGCTCAATTTGTGGATATTTACAGTGATCATACCCTAGCAGCCTATATTTGACTCTTCTAGCACTGATGAAGCCTTCTGGGTCATAAGGGACCCATCAGAAGCTTCTCTTTAGTTTATATTTATCTCTGAGAATTTGATCAGCCTCTTGCCAGCCTTCTTTCTTATTCATGATAAAGGGGCCCAGATGGTCTTTAAATTTGAGGTGGGCTTTCTTTTTGGCACTATGAAAGTGGGTGAGGTCAGAACTAATGAGTTTCCTATAATATTCCAAGGCGAACAATCTCATCGGCACATACCTTGGGAGCCTGTAAGGACAGAGCTCACAGCCATAAATTCTGATGACTGTATGGTTTTGATATAGGTACCAGTCACCTATTTTATAATTCTTGGACAGCTGCAAAGTTTTCTGGATTTCAAATGACAGTCTGTGAGGAGGGGATCTCATCAATAGGCAAGAGACTGGGTAAACAAACTGGTCAATAAACTCACAATAAGAATATGGTGAATCTTGAACTTGGTGGAAAACTGATGACCAGAAGATAACAGACCTCTTCTCTCCCCTAGAATCCAGTTTCTTGATGGGGCATTGAAAGACTTCAGACTGATAATACATGAATAAGTGGTAAATATATGATGAATATTTGAACACTCCCTCCCTATCCACTTTCAAGAGCTGGTCATGTATTTTATTGGCTATAAACTTGGCAAAGTTATATTTGTAAGCAGGAGGCTAGCCTGGGCTATATGCAGCTAATAATACCAGCACCGTCTCATCAATGTGCTCACTGGTTTTGAAGCCAAGCACATAAGAGATCATATCAACTAGGAGCTTGCCTACATCAGTGAAATGGACATATAAGAAAAGAGGTGGCCCTATAGGCTGGCGGTCTGCCCTCATGAATGTCTTGGTGATCTTTTCAATGTTAGCAGTTGAAAGTTTGGCGCCTGCATCTAGCAAATAGTTCATGGAGAAGGGAAAAAGCAGCTGAGTCTGCTTGAAATTGAGCACTTGGTTGATGGAGTCAGGATTGATGTGGAAAAGTATGCTCCCAGATGGAGACTTGACAGTTCTCTGAGTTGGATCATAATTCTCAGCACATAAGCGGATGATTTGGGAAAAAATATTAACAGATGGGAGGAAATAGTAAGGCAGATTGGACTCCCATATCCCATATGTGTCATTGTTGCTCAAATAGTTGTTTCTCAATTGGCAGAAGGTCTGTAAATGGTTCATGTCACCCACAAGATCTTGGATAAGGTAATCTCTATCAGTAAGAGGCATGGCTTCAAGCTCCTTGTTTGGTGGATTCATAGGAGTGACACTGAGAGCTGATGGTGTAGCCATTGTAGAACTTTCAGGTGTTGACTATAGAGTGCAGTTTCTTAGTATAACAATCTGAATATGATAGCTTATGAGGCTTAGAAGTGAGGTGGCAGAATGAGTGCAGTTGGGGCCAAAGTTGCCTTTTGAAAGGAGCAACTTGAAGAATTTGACTGAACTTTGGTTTCTTCTGGTGAACTCTCAGGATTTATAGACAGTGAGGGCAATTGCAGAGGAGAGAAGGATTACAACTTGGTATAATGAGGTCTTTAAATCAAAAACTCGGCAAAAGGGAACAATGTCGAGCAGGTGGGAGAGTATGTCAAATTTAAGCCCGAAAACGGTTGTGCAACAGTGAAATTATGTATGGTGCGTGGCTATTTTGAACAGGGGGTGCTTTAAATTTTTTTAGGCCAACATTAACAAGAAAACACCATTAATTTAGGAGTTCTTACGCAATTCAGTGGAAAAATTTGCAGAAAATGGGAAGAACACGGGCAAACGGGTTGGATTTGGCAAATACCTAGTTTAGCCAATGCCGAGGGTCGTTGAATTGATTGGAAAGCGGAGAGTGTCGTTGAATTGGCGGGTGGCAGCGTCCGAAGCAGTGAATTTTGAAATCTGGAGGTAGTTGGAGGTGACCAGCAAAACGGCGCAGCTGCGTTTGTATTGCAAAAATGACAAAAAATGGTCACTTTCGGCCTTTTTAACAATAAATTTGGCACATATGCGATTTTGGCGCTTTCCTGCAATGACGTCAGCATGACATCATCAGTGGGCCCCGGGTACAGATGAGTGACGTGGATGCTGACTGAGATGACGGCTTGGCGGGACACGGTGGCGGAATGCGGGTGTGGCAGGATAGAGTGGCGGGCGACGTGGGATAGTGACGGGGGCCCGGGCATGACGTCATGCTGACGAGGTGCTGACGTAATGGGCGCGGCTGGTTTGCGGGAGGTGGTTTCTGGTTTCCCTGCACCGCCTTTGGGGAAAGGTGGTTTCGGGGGGGAGGGCTCCGAACACCCCGGGCTGCCGACACGTGGCGGGGGTACAGCGGCAAAACCGCCCATCCCCTGGACATTAAAGGTCGGCACATCTGAGGCCCATATCACCCGCCCACCGTTGGATCAAGCGCGGCGGGAGATCAACGGCTGGCGGGGCCTGCTGTGTGACGTTCATGTTTGGAAGCGGGACCCACCCAATATTAAATTAATATTTTAATGGCGCGGGCCCAAACCTTGGTCGGGTGGGTTTTTTGGTTTCAAATTAATGTATACGACGGCGCCACAATACATAATAAAAGGTTTTTTAACCATTTTTACCAAAAAACATTGGGTTTTAACTTTGAGGGGGTAATTATTTTGCAAGGGTTTTTAGGTGAATGGTGGTTTGGGTTCAGGCTATTAATTTAACCAGGTGTTAGATTAATTCCTGGGTAAAGACTTGGAAGGGTTGACTATAGTCCCAGATGTACTAATGTCTCCCATGACATGTTATTTAGATATAATGCTAAAAGGGTGGGATATTTAATATATTTTTGGGAATTTTCTATAGTTTTTGTAAGAAATAGGGGTGGGGATGTTCTTAGGGAGCTATATAATAAGTTTAGAAGTTAATATGGGTATGTGGGGTGAAGTGGGAAACTAGAGATGGATGAAGTGTGAAGTGATGACTTTACACAAGAAATGTGGCTTCCTTTTGAAGAAGAAGGCCACAGCTTGCAATGGCTTCCACAAGGGAGAAGTGCAGGGAGGACTGTTTAGGCAGAACCTAGAGTCCTCAAGGGGATGTTAGTAAGAAATCCTTTGAAGGGGATTGAGGGAAGTTAGACATGCCTTGATAGTTCTTCCATATAGATCATTGTTCTTGCCTTTCTCTTTTTGGTGAAATCAGGTATGATTTTCCATATATCATCTGGTTAGACCTTGTTTCTACAACCTCCAACTGCCTACCCTGGCTAGTAGACCTAACATTTTTCCTTCTTTTTGATGGGTGCACTTAGCCTTGCAAACCCTGATAACCCTATTTTCTTTTTGCTGCCCTCCTACCTAAATCTACCCTTATGTCTTCCAAGGGCCCAGATTAAGCAATTGGGCTCCTTCCCTTTCTCTATCCAGCTAATCATCTGTCAAGCTTGAGCTGTTTGAACAGGTATTCATTCTCTAGTCTAGAACAGGCAATTTAAAACATGGCATGGCCCAGCTTGAACTGTTTGGTCACCCATCAAGATAGCAGTGGCATTTTGGTTGGCCACTTTCCTGGTCTTTCTTTGGGGTTCATTTCAATTATTTTTTCTGACCAATTCATTTTCTTGCCTTTTGATTATTCTTTTAAGGCATACCCTCTTTACATTTTTTTAACTGTCTGCTTCTTTCACAAAAGATGAAACCTTTGTATCACCAAAGATGAACATTTTTGGCACTTCTACTGTCAATCATGAAAAATGAAATCCTATTGGTATAGGAAACTAACAGAACCAAGACAAGGAAATGGCACAGACCATGAAGGAAGTTTGAGATTATCAAGAAGTCGTGCGGTTACGATATCAACTCTATCAGTGATGAAGGGGTGCACTTCGCTAGACACATTCTAGCATGGAAAATAATGAGTAAATGTAGAGCAAACGAAGTCCCTACAGCCATGGTTTCTTTGGTTGTGCAGTGCAGTGATGGGGTTCAATTCAACCGGGTCAGGTACTTATGCAAGGAATTTTTGGAGATTTGTCGGGAAGCGTAGAAGGAAGGGAAAACATTTCATTATGCATGGTTTATCTTGATCATTTTGATGATCGCATGGAATGGAACGAGCCAGAGGACTCATCATTTCCTCCCATTGAAATAGATGTATGTGAAGCCACGCTGTATGCCTCATTTTCACATACTAAGGAGTCGTTGCGCACACAAAAGAACAAAATTTTCTTTGTGCTATTGAGCATGGATTTTCACATGGTGGTGAACCAGTATCCTAGGTTATCACCTAGTTTGTATGAGCAATATCGCAACATCACAGCATTCAAGGTTGATTTTCACATAATCTACATCAAGGCTCGAAAGGATCCAATGGAGACGTGGCACCCTCTGCCATAATTAGTCACTGAGGATGACCTACTCGCAATAATACAGCAATGGTCAGCCAAATGGATAACCGCAACCATAGACAACACTAAAGCAGCAGGGGCACTGCGCAGCATGCGGGTCCAAGTGGGACAGACAAAGGAAAAGAAGCAAAGGAACCAGAGCTAGAAATAGAACAGGATATCCAGGACCCTCCCAGCAACGTAGATCCAATAAAGGAATCATCATTCATCATCAAAAAGAGGGTACCTACAGTAACTACGTCGAGTGCAAGGAAGAAACAGAAGGCGAGCAAATCTAAGGGCGTGATACCACTTGTCCTCACTGAGGGGGACATCGATGAGATTGGAGAAAAGGTCTAGGAAGTAACAACAAAGACCTGGAATAAGGTTGATGATCACTACAAAATGATCTTGATAGATGTGCGACAAGGCATCGCAGAGTTAAAGGTACTGGCACAGACAGCCAGACAACCGACACAGATAGGTCAGCTACTGTTGCCAGAGCGACAGATAGAGACAACAATTGGATTGAGGATTTTGCAGGTACCAGCTGGTGTTGGCATTATGACACAGGTTTGGCACTATGACACAGGTGTTGTCCTTGATGGTAACTCACTCAAATGACAGATCACAATTCAGGCTCTCAGAATAAAGGAAAAGGAGGTATACACAGGTTCCCTTTGACGAAGACGCGTATACACGCGATGTCACAGACCAAAAGGCGCGTATGCGTATACACGCACTTTCATGCACAGAAAAGCGCGTACAGTTTGGAAAACTTGGTTTTGGTCCGTGGTATTTGGTCCATGGTATTTTGGTATTGGTCCATAGTATTTGGTCCGAAGTATTGATCCCAGGTATTGGGTCCAAGGTATTGATTCTATATGGTTTTGAACCATGGTATTGAGTAAGGCCTAAGACTATAAAAAGGGAATGATATCATTAGGCAAATGCACTCAAGGATTGAACATCTTATGAAGAGAAAGATCTAGAATACTGGTCATTGGGTTATGGTGCATAGCTAGATCTGAATTAAGGATGAACCTGAGCGCAAGGAGAAGGATAAGTTCTATTGATGGGTCAAGATCTCAAGGCTTGAAGAAAAGTATCTTTGTGTGATTTTGATCTGTTATCTTTGGCGCATTACTTGATCTATAAATCTGATAATCTGGGTATAACTGATGTCTGAATATTTGAAAAGGGTAAATTATCTTTTATAGATCTGTACGCAGGTTCTGCATAGAAAAGGCACGTATACACGCTGTTTAAATATTAAAAAACTGTGTATACGCAAGTTGGCCTTAATACAGAAGCGTATGCACGCAGGTTCTACATATTGAAGTAGCGTACGTCTCATGAAATATGTTTTAGCTACTTCCGTTTATTGCTACAGTGTTCTAGGTTCAGGATTGGTTTCTAGTTACTGTTAATGTATTCTGGTTACAACATTCAGAGAAGTGATTGTTTGATTCAGTTTTTGGTTGGTGCAAAGGAGATTGGTTGATGCAGATGTATTTGATATTTGATTGAAGTTATTGATGGATCCAGTCTAAAAATTTATGAAACGTGGTCCCTAGAAGAAAAGGGAAGGTTGTAGCCTTCTGTAGGTCAGCACCTACATACTAGTACATCAGTTAGTACAAGAGCTAAGGGGGTTGTAGCTCCCTTCCAGGAGAAGTTGGAGAACGAGAGAAGGTTGTAGCCTTCTGCAAGTAGAAGCCTGCATACTGGTATAAGACTACACCAGTACAGAAATATTGTAAAAAGAAGTTTCTTATTAAAATAAGATAGAGACAAATTGCAACAGGTGGTTTTCACCCACATTGGGTTTCCACCTTATATCTTGTGTTCATGTGTGTGTGATTGCCTGTACTGTTTATTGCACTTGATTACTATTTTTATGGTTCTGAAACACAAATTAAGATCAGCTAACTAAATTAGAAGTCTGCAAGATATACGTGGGTTTCTCTAAACACAGTTGCGTATATACGCAGGTTTAATTAACAGAAGTAGCGTATATCATTTTGTTTATGGAAATGAAAAAATGTTAAATTGCTAACATTGATTCACCCCCCCCTCTCAGTATTATTTCCAACAATTAGTATCAGAGTAGGTCCTTCAGAAGGAGCTTGATCGCTTGAAGGAAGATCTATCATCATGAGAAACTACGAAAAAGATGCATCTATCAAGCCACCAATCTTTGATGGGAGCAACTTTGTCTATTGGAAGGTAAGAATCACAGCCTATCTTCAATCTCTTGGTACAGAAGTTTGGGATATTGTGGAAGGAGGATACACATTTCCATCAGCAAATCCTACAGATACGGCTGGTAAAAAGCAATATGAAACAAATGCAAAGGTTGTCAATACTTTATTGGGGAGTCTATCTCAATCACAATTCATCAAGGTGATGCAGCTCAAAACCGCCAAAGAAATATGGGACAAGATCGTTCTAAGTTATGAAGGGGACGATCAGGTAAAACATGCAAAACTACAATCTCTCAGAATTCAATATGAAAAACTCAGAATGCTCAATGATGAAAGTGTGGCTAATTATTTCTTACGTATAGATGAGATTGTTAATCGCATGAAAAGCTTGGGTGAAGAGATAAAAGAAGTTACTTTGGTTGAAAAGGTTCTAAGATCTTTGTCTTCTAAGTTTGAATCAAAAGTTTCTACCATAGAAGAAAAGAAGAACCTTCAGAGTATTACCATGTCATAGCTGCATGGAATTCTAACTTATCTCGAAATGAGAAAATGGATTCCATCAGACATGAGAGAAGCCGCATTCAAAGCTTCAGGAAAAGGAGAATACAATGAATCAGGACATATGTCAAAACGAGAGGAAGAATCAAACTTTGTCAAGAACCTTCAATGGGGTTCTAGAAGATTCGGAGGTAAGTTACATTTCAAATGCCTTTCTTGTGGAAGATTCGGTCATTATGTAGCCAAATGTCCTCATAAAGATAAGCTTGAAAAAGGTAAGGAACCAGTTAAATGGAACAGAAAACAGAACGTAAGTAAGAAGAGTTATTATACACATGAAGATAGCAATGGACTTTCAAATAGTGATGAAGATGAACATGGTAATGATTATAGACTTTTGATGGCTTTCGAAGATGATGATTTCTTGGATGCTATAGATGAAGATGATCTCTATGAAGAAATTTCTAAACTTAAAATCTGTTTAGAAGAAAAGAGTATGATCATAGATACTCTGACATTCCAACTTTCTGAAAGGGAAAAACACAATGAAAAGTTAGAATGTGAAATTGTGGGACTTAGAAAAGATATTGAGAAAACAAAAGCTCTTAATCTTAGATTTGCTAAAGGATCTGAAACTTTAGATGAGATTATCAAAGTGCAGCGTTCTCCTCTAATCAAGACAGGTCTTGGATATACTGAAGAAGCATCTCAAGCACAGAAGCCATCTGCCTCCAAAATTTATCTTGATGCAGCAAGGAGAAGTGAACAGGTTGACAATCGTCAGCAAAGGCATAAAGAAGATCACCAGGTAAATCAGGGTCAATCTACTTCAAGGATGAACAGAGATCACCAAGTAAATCAGGGTCAATCTACTTCAAGGATGAACAGAAGCTACAACCAACCGCAGGTAAATCATTCTCAATTTGCCTCAAGAATGAATGTCAATGGAAACTACAATCACTTAGACGGTAGATTTGATAATCGCAGGAATTTCTTCAATGGCCAATGTTTTTCATGTCATAAATTTGGACACAAAGTTGCTCAATGTGTTGCCTACAAGACCATCATGACTTGAGAAGCACAAAATAAAAGGAGCGTGACTGGAATCATGCAGAGGACCTACAATAACTTTTCCGATCTTGAAAATGAAATATAATTCTCTATTTGTAACAACTTCGGTCATGAAGATTCTGAATGCAGGAGTAGGTTTTGGCAAACATCTCAGAAAGAGCAAGCTTCATTGGGTTCCAAAACATGGAGAAAGAAAGAACCACAACCAGAAAGATGTGGTATAGCCTTATATGCAGAAGGACAGGAAATCAGTGGTACATCGACAGTGGATGCTCAAAACATATGACAGGTGATAAAGAAAAACTTCAGTCATATAGTGCCTTAGAAAAAGAAAGGAAGGTCTCATTTGGAAATGACACCCCTGCTCTCATAAAAGGTAAAGGCTTTGTTCTTTTAAAAGAAAAGGTCAAAGCTGGAAATGTTATGTATGTTGATGGCTTAAAGCATAATCTATTGAGTGTTAGTCAAATGTGTGATCAAGGAAATGAGGTAGTCTTTCGATCAAATGGATGTATTTTTCGTGAGCTTGATACAGGAGAAACAATGATCAAAGGCGTAAGAACTCCAAATAATTTATACGTACTCAAGGGAGGACAGCAACAATGCTATCTAAGCAAAAATGATGAACACTGGCTATGGCACAAAATATTGGGGCATCTGAGCTTCACTCAGATAAGGAAAGCATGAAAATATCAGGTTGTTCGCGATCTTCCAGACATCAGAATACCAGACAATACAATATGCAAATCATGTCAGTTTGGCAAGCAAACCAAAACGCACTTCCCTGAAAAGGAAGGATCAGCTAGTAAGCCACTTGAACTTGTCCATACTGATTTATGTGGTCCAACAAGGAAAAAGTCACCTCGAGGAGAAGAATACTTTATATTGTTCATTGACGACTTTTCGAGGATGTGTTGGATAGGACTTCTAAAGCATAAAGTCGAAGCTTTCGAAAAGTTCAAAGCCTTGGTTGAAAATGAATCAGATCGCAAAATCAAATGTATCAGGTCTGATTAAGGAGGGGAATTTACCACAGATGAATTTTTTGACTTTTGTGAAGAACATGGAATAAGAAGGGAATTCTCTACTGCAAGGACTCCTCAGCAAAATGGAGTGGTAGAAAGGATGAACAAAACAGTTCAACAAATGGCTCATGCTATGCTTGATGAGTCTGGAACTCCTGCAACCTTCTGGGGTGAAGATGCATTTGTTTCCGTTACTATTCTCAACAAAACAAACGTCTGGGTAAACAGCACTCAAACTCCTCATGAACTTTGGTATGGTAAGAATCCTACGGTAAAATACTTCAAATTTTTTGGAAGCAAATGTTACATCAAAAGGACTGATGAAAAGCTTGGCAAGTTTGAACCTAGAGCAGATGAAGGCATTCTCCTTGGTTACTCTTCCCGAAGTAAGGGATATAAGTGTTACAATAAAAGACTTGGAAAAATTGTTGAAAGTATTGATGTAGTGATTGATGAAGTAGGCAACAATCCAAAGCAGGTAAAATCCGAAGATTTTGAAGATGATGAGGACTATCCTTCAACATCAAATCAGACTAATGATGAAGAAGAAACCTATGAGGCACCAGAAGAACAGATAAGGATAGAAAAAAAGACTCCATCCAGGTACGTCCAGAAGAATCATCCAGAGACTCAAATTTTGGCGCAGAAAGAGGCAGGAGTACAAACAAGAGGAACTATTACAGAAGCTTCAAGCTATCTAGCATTGCTCTCCTCCGTTGAACCACGAAATGTTAGTGAAGAATGCAAAGATGAATGCTGGATCAAGGCCATGAATGAAGAACTTGAGAAGATTGAAAAGAATAACGCTTGGGAGTTGGTTCCTAGACCAAATGATAAGAATGTCATAGGGACAAAATGGATATTCAAAAACAAGCTGAATGAAAATGGAGATGTTATTAGAAACAAGGCCAGACTTGTTTGTAAAGGGTATGCTCAACAAGAAGGTATAGACTTTGAAGAAACTTTTGCACCAATTTCCAGACTTGAAGCGATAATAATGTTTCTTGCTCTTTCTAGCTTTCAGAAGTTCAAAGTATATCAAATGGACGTAAAATCTACCTTTCTGAATGGAGACTTGGAAGAAGAAGTGTAAATTGAGCAACCAGATGGGTTTAACCTTGGAAATGATCCAAAACTTGTATGCAGACTCAAAAAGGCTCTCTATGGTCTTAAACAAGCTCCAAGAGCTTGGTATTATCGTCTGGAAAAATACCTCCATCAACAAGGTTTTTTAAAAGTATCAACAGATAGCAATCTATATATAAAAATTGACAATGATAAGTTGTTAATACTTGTTGTGTATGTTGATGATATCATCTTTGGTAGCAACGAAGAAGACATGTGTCAAAACTTTGCCTTGGTGATGCAAAAAGAATTTGAAATGTCCCTGCTTGGTGAGCTCACATATATTCTTGGTTTACAAGTCCAAAAAAACAAAGACGGTATTTTTCTATCACAAACCAAGTACCTCAAGCAAATCTTGAAGAAATATGGGATGGAGGATTCGAAACCAGTATGTACCCCTATGGTAACAGGATGCAGCCTCAGTGCAAATGATGAATCAACAGCAATACATCAACCAACCTATAGATCCATGATTGGCAGTCTTCTCTATCTGACAGGTACTCGACCTGACATCATGCATGCAGTGGGAATAGTTGGAAGATTTCAGGCAAATCCAAAGGAAACTCACCTTCAGGCAGTTAAAATAATTTTCAAGTATCTTCAAGGAACTCAAAACTATGGCTTATGGTATCCTAGAGATACAGATCTCACACTTCACGCATATACAAATGCAAATTGGGCAGGAAGTGTGGATGACAGAAAAAGCACTAGTAGTGATGCATTCTTTATGGGTTCCATATTAGTATCTTGGTTCAGCAAGAAACAAAGCTCAATTGCATTATCTACAGTTGAAGCAGAATATGTGGCTGTTGCATCTTGCTGCACACAACTCCTTTGGATGATGCAAACTTTGCAAGACATTCAAATCACTTGTACTCCACCTATCTCCATTTTATGTGATAATACAAGTGCAATCAGTATTTCAAAGAATCCAGTCATGCATTCGAAGACCAAGCACATACCTATCAAATATCATTTTCCCCGGGAACAAGTGCTTGAACAAAATGTCAAATTGGAGTATGTTCCCTCCAAGGAACATGTTGCTAATATATTCACCAAACCTCTGCCCAGGGAGACATTTGAATACCTCAGACAGAAGCTGGGAGTAGTTGATGCATCATCTTGCTGTTGAAATTATCTGTTTCAGAGAACAGTGGTTGTACGCAAGTTTCATGAAGCGTATCCGCATATATATGTCGGTTTCTGTGGATACAGTAGCGTATATGTTGATTTGAAGAATATCAGTGGGACAGACTCAGGATGAAAAGAGTCTGATGTGGGTCTGATCATCTGGCACAGGTTCAGGGGGAGCATATACTTCTAATAGTGCATTGTTGGCATTACCTTAAAAGATCTTGGTACAATTTCACAGTTATTTTTTATTCAGGTGGAACAGGTGCAGAGGGAGATCATGGTTGCTGGTCTGGATGGTGATTAACAGATGCTGCTCATGATAGTTGCTAATGACTATCATAGTCTTTTCCTAGATATTTAGTCCTTATTTCATTATCAAGGTCATGTAACAACCTATCTTGTTTCCCCACTATGTTTGGGATGGATGACGTAATGTTCTTGTTTTATCATGTATAAGCTTTTGGTGTATCCCCACTAGGTTGGGTGGATGAGTCAATATTGGTATATCCCCACTTGGTTGGGAAATGGATGTTTGCATGAGTATTTGGTGATAGGAAGGTCATTCATGATGTATAGAGTCATGTTCTTCATGTAGAACATCATTTTGCAAATCTTGCCTATAGTCAGGGGGAGCATGGATAGCGCAGCAGAGCAGAGATTTTAGCATGTACTCGGGGGGAGCATAACCCTTTGCCCTTGATGACAAAGGGGGAGAATTACTTTGAGTGACTTGGGGTTGCCATCAAGTCCAAAGGGGGAGATTGTTGGCATTATGACACAGGTTTGGCACTATGACACAGGTGTTGTCCTTGATGGCAACTCACTCAAATGACAGATCATAGTTCAGGCTCTTAGAATAAAGGAAAAGGAGGTATACGCAGGTTCCCTTTGACGAAGACGCGTATACATGCGATGTCACAGACCAAAAGGCACGTATGTGTATACACGCACTTTCATGCATAGAAAAGCACGTACAGTTTGGAAAACTTGGTTTTGGTCCGTGGTATTTGGTCCATGGTATTTGGTCCGAAGTATTGATCCCAAGTATTGGGTCCAAGGTATTGGTTCTATATGGTTTTGAACCATGGTATTGAGTAAGGCCTAAGACTATAAAAACGGAAGGAGATCATTAGGAAAATGCACTCAAGGATTGAACATCTTATGAAGAGAAAGATCTAGAATACTAGTCATTGGGTTATGGTGCATAGCTGGATCTGAATCAAGGATGAACCTGAGCGCAAGGAGAAGGATAAGTTCTATTGATGGGTCAAGATCTCAAGGCTTGAAGAAAAGTATCTTTGTGTGATTTTGATCTGTTATCTTTGGCTCATGACTTGATCTATAAATCTGATAATCTGGGTATAATTGATGTCTGAATATTTGAAAAGGGTAAATTATTTTATAGATCTGTACTCAGGTTCCGCATAGAAAAGGCGCGTATACACGCTGGTTCAGTATTACAAAAATGCGTGTACGCAGGTTGGCCTTAATACAGAAGCATATGCATGCAAGTTCTACATATTGAAGTAGCGTATGTCTCATGAAATATGTTTTAGCTACTTTTGTTTATTGCTGCAGTGTTCTGGGTTTAGGATTGGTTTCTAGTTACTGTTAATGTATTCTGGTTACAGCATTCAGAGAAGTGATTGTTTGATTCAGTTTTTGGTTGGTGCAAAGGAGATTGGTTGACATAGATGTATTTGATGTTTGATTGAAGTTATTGATGGATCCAGTCTAAAAATTTATGAAACGTGGTCCCTGAAAGAAAAGAGAAGGTTGTAGCCTTCTGTAGGTCAACACCTACATACTAGTATATCATCTAGTACAAGAGCTAAGGGGGTTGTAGCTCCCTTCCAGGAGAAGCTGGAGAACGAGAGAAGGTTGTAGCCTTCTGCAGGTAGAAGCCTGCGTACTGGTATAAGACTACACCAGTACAAAAATATTGTAAAAAGAAGTTTCTTATTAAAAGAAGATAGAGACGAATTGCAGCAGGTGGTTTTCACCCACATTGGGTTTCCACCTTATATCTTGTGTTCATGTGTGTGATTGCCTGTACTGTTTACTGCACTTGATTACTGTTTTTATGGTTCTGAAACACAAATTAAGATCAGCTAACTAAATTAAAAGTTTGCAAGATATACGCGGGTTTCTCTAAACACAGTTGCGTATATACACAGGTTTAATTAACAGAAGTAGTGTATATCATATTGTTTATAGAAATGAAAAATTGTTAAATTGCTAATACTGATTCACCCCCCCCCCCCTCTCAGTATTATTTCCAACAGCTGGAGAGTTGCAGTTTGAATCACCAAAGGATAGAGAATGAACAAAATCCTGGGACAGTGTCAACAGGAACATTGTCGCGCTATCCATTCAGGTACTACATGAGTTCCATCAAAGTATTACAGATGAATTGGAGTGAGAACAACGCACTTTGTTGTTAAGCATTCAGGTGGAAAATGACAGAGATTCATTGAACAAGGATCTCGATCAATTGATAAAGGAAAGGGATGTAGCACACCAGCAATAGTAGCAACTAGAAAAAGTCATCGCAAAAACTTGTAGCATAGTTCTGAACGTGAAGGTCCACGAAGAGGAATCATGGCAAAGAAGGTCATGAATCTTGGCCTCTTGATAAAGGAGTCAAAGAATAATCTCGCAAAAATAAAATTTGAATATGAAGTGAATATTTATGAGCTACAAATAAGGTTGCAGCCAGTCACGCCACCAAAACTACGTGAGGAGAGGGAAAAGGAACTAAAAATTGCAATAAAAGGCATCTCTGACACAGTGGCTGATTGTGGAAAGTTACTAGATGAGACTATGCATATTTGGGCTTCACTGCAAGAGGATCCAAATATTTAGAGGATTCAAGAGGAGCTACAGGTGAAGCAGAAGAAGCGGGAAGATATCTTGGCAACTACGAAGACCCTACCAGTCTCGGAGAGGCTCACCAGCATCACTGAAGAGAAGAATCTCCAGAAATAGATTGAATATCTTCGAAAGAAAGAGAATCTTTTGACAGAGAAGACTTAGTCATGGCACGATGAGGCCCTCCAGCTTTCGCAAGAAATAGATGAAAGGCTCGGGGAGCTATGACATAGGGAGAAAGAAGTGTTGCAGAAGACTGTCAAACCAACCACAGAGGCATTACTGGAAGAAGTGCGCCGAGAGGGAAAGCAGGTAGCATAAATAGTCCAGCAGTATAATGTCGTCTAAAATGGCATCGCAACAAAGATCAAGGGTACCGTAGCTGAGTGACTTGGTCTTGGGATGGGGTCCCCTGGGTAAAATTTTGTTAAGATATTGTAAGTCTCCGCATTTTGAGGAGCAGAGCGAGTAGCATAGTTCAAAATAGGAGTCAAGGGGTTTTAGGAAGTGAAAAACCCCTTATATTTTGATATTTTTTTGAGATCTCCCAATGGTTTTGCAGACCATGGTATTGTAATAGAGAAGGATATATAAATGGATGTCTTTGAAAGTCTAAGAAAACTAACTTAACATTATGATATGATTTTGGGTCTGTAATTGTAGATATTTCTGTGTTTTGGTGAAGGGGAAGGCTCCTGCACCTGAGTGCATGGAGACCTTGGTAAGTCTGAAGCTGAGTGCACGGGCCCCTACATCTGTGTGCACAGGGTATAGAAAAGTTGTAAAGGAATATCTAAAGTAATAGAAAGGGTCTGCAAAGGTCATGTTGTAGCATTTTTTGGTTTTGGTAAGTTAGCATCAATTAGTCGAAGAATGAAAATATATTTCAAAAAATGTTAAGTTAGGATATGGACAAAAAGAATATTGAATCAAAAAATGTTAGGCATATTTTGATGAATAAGTCCATATCAAATAAAATGTTAGAATAGATGCCCTAAAAAAGGAAGGAAAAAAATAAAATTTTAGATTAGAGATAAAAGAAAAAATAATAAATTATGAAAGTGTTGCAAATCCAAATGCCACTACTCTTAGTCAAGTTTATTTTTGCAAATAAAAAGTTGTGTGCAGATTGTTTAAATGCCACACTAGTTCATACAATCCAATTGTATAGTTTAATCATGATTGGATTTGATTTAAATTTTTGTCAATAGTTAGCAAATAAAATTGGCTCAACAGTTTAATCTGATCCAATGGGTAGATTAATCATTAAAAGGAAAATGTTGAGTTGCTAGTCTAAATGCACTCAGGTGACTAAGATTGTGAAAAAATGTTAGGAAAGTTAAGGGTAGGTAGACAAATGAAATACCATTGGAGCATGAAAGGATTTTTATCCTAAGTCAGAACATTGCATGCATGTGCATATAATGAATGGTTTAAATTAATCATTATTTAAAAAATATCGATGTTATGGTGTAATATATGCACTTTATCCATTCATTCCCCAATACCCCACGCATGTCACATCCGTCATAACTCTTGACCCAACCATCACTTTCGGCGTCACGATATTAAACCTCATTCATGTTCTTCCTCATCCCGCACATTCCCTAGGATCTGACAGCCTACATCACTCCTGAGCCCTCCATTTCCGTCCGAACATTATCGGCGGGGGGGTTCCGAAGTCGGCAGTTTTGGAAACCGCCCTCCGAAACTGCTCTTCCCCCATCCTAGTTATTCAGGACTTAAAATCCTGAAACAACTTAACCCCCGAACTTACTCCCAAACACGGTTTTCATTCAACCATTTATGTCACTCCTACGTCATCGTCCACGTCCGCTCCCATGTCACTTCCTCTGTCCAATCAATTGTCGTCTCTTTGCCCGTTATCCATTTAATTCTCCACCCCTCACACATTAATATTCCATTTATCCATTTATCAGCCCCGTTGGAGAATTAATGAGGATTTAATCGTTGATTAACGGACCCGCTCCATTTTATTCATTATAAGCCCTAATTTTCATAAAAACCGTTACACAGTGCATTCCCATAATTCACTGGATACTTGTAGCTTGCAGCCAAAATGACAAATTCATCATTCAACCGAATTTTCAATTCTGTTCAGAAGCAAGCCGACATCCAGGTCCACCTAATCCATTTTCACTTACACTGTTATTCTATTATCACTGTGTTTCAGCCCAATTCTTCCAATTTTTGTCACTTTCATCTTGCAAATTCAATTAACAGAATGCCTCCTAAAGGAAAGGAAGTTGCAGAAACCCCAAATCCTCTCATTCATCCACAAGTTGACTTCCATCATACTCCCCTGGTCGATAGAGACTATAAAATCAATGAGTCTTTGTCTGAATTCGATTTGTTTGAAATCTACTGCTGGATGGAGGATCAATTAGTTGATCAAACAGATGAAATAGGACTTTGGGACTCCCACCTTCCTCATTACATCTTCCCTCAGATACACAGAGCACCTAAATTTGTTAGGAAATGCCATGAATCCTATGACCCCATTCAAAGAGCTATCATCTCACCTACAAGAGAAATTATGTGCTCCATCAATGCTCAGTCCATTGAACAGATGTTGCAGGCCCCAACTATTGTGCCAACCCATCCCTTTTCTCATGAAAGCCTAATATAAGCCTATCAAAAGCTAGATTTCACTAAAAGAGCTCAAACTCTAGAAATTTTCCTAGTTGTAGATAGCCCTCTGCCTAAAAGAAACCCTCCCTATGATTCATCTATATTCCCAGACAGAACCAAGCAAATTACCACCATTCTTTCTTATCTTCTTGGTTACAATCCTAATCAATATGTAAATGAAGCCATCATTGGTTTCTTATCTATATTTTTTGTTGGTTCCAAACCCACTGTTCTTTATAACTTTAGCCAATTTCTAGCTGAGGTCATTCATGAACAATTTGTCCATTTCAATACTAAAGAGGTATTCAAGTATGATTCAGTACTTGTATATATTTTTATATATTTTCAGGGAGACAAGTTTCCATTCACCTTGCATAAGCTAGATGAAGAAGGCAACCAGCAATCAGTGATCTTTTGGACTTTTATGGGAATGAAGGAGAAGGAAGAATTTACATATAAACAATTCATAGAATTGTTTATTCATCCAACCATTAATCTTATGAGCAGCACTCCAGTACCAAGAATAAGTGATGAAATTTTGAAAGTGTTGCAGCTGGTTGATCAAGCCACAATAGGAGATTGGTATCTTTACCAAAATTATACAGAGATCAGAGTCTATGGTTGTGAGCTTCCACCCTACAAGCTTCCTAAGTACCTCCCTATCAGAATTTTTGCATTAGAATATATTAGGCAGAGGTTAAATGCAGATGAAATACATTTTGTGGCTACAAAGAAGAAATCACAATTCAAGCTAAAGGCTCAGGTTGGTCCATTCATCTGTAATACTAGAGCAACAGGAGAAGAAGCAGACAGGTTATTGAAGCAAATGAAATTTGGCCTCATCTTCACTTGGTCTTATGACCCAATGGGAGTGATTTTTAGGCTTTGAGTTGAAAACAAATTCACTGCATACCATCACACTTCCAGGCCTGAAATAGAGAAGTACAAAAATCAGTCAGATTGGAAGGAGAACACCCTTCAAGAAGCTGAAGAACAGGTAGTCTCTACTTCGAATGTAAAAAATCCACTTGTACAGGAAAAGACAGCTAAACGAGGGAGGGAAGAACATTCATCCCCTACAACTGAAGCATCAAGTGAAGGTTTTAGAATTTTACATAGAAATAAGAGACCTAGGCTCTCTTTGAAGGTCAGTGAAACTATTGAGTTACAGAAAACAACATTTGATGGACTTGGAGAAACATCTCTTTTCACACAATCTAGTGGACAGACTATTCAGTCTCCCACTCATTCCACCACATCTCATGAACATCAGGTGATTCATACCAGTGAAAGTAGTCAGAAGGATAAATAAGATGACATTTTTCATGTCTTCGGTGAAATTAAGAAGAAGAATGAGGAGTTGAAGTTGAATACTTATACTCAATTCTGGAAACATTCTTCCAGTTCTCAAGCTAGACTTCTTTCAGTCTTTGACTCTAAGAAAGGTAAAATGCAGATGGCTTTCTTACAAGCTCATATTCCAAAGCCCAAGATTGCTGCACATTACCAGAAGCAAACCTCCTTTGAATTTGATGTTAAAGATGTACATCCAATTGACCAACTTGAGATGCACAAATAGACTAGACAAATGATTGCTTCTACTTTAACTAACACTGCCTTGAGTCTGTCAAAAATGCAGTTACCTTGGCTAATACACAGTCACAGCTTAAGCTTGAGAAATTTTCCTCATTGGCAAAAAACACCAAGATCAAAGCTTTGGAAGATCTGGTGCTGAATATGGGATATCATCCCTTTGATATAAAGGTTGCAGAAGAAATTGTCAAGACAAAAAATACTAAGATTTCAGCATTAAGGAAGCAGCTAAAATTGCTAGCTTCAGAGGACCCAATGACTAAAGAGATTGAAGAAACTGAGACTCATAAATATGACATGATGAAGCTCATCATGGAACAAAATTTGCAAATAAAACAGATGGAGGAGCAAATGGAGAAACTTGTCAAAGAGAAAGAGGAAACTGTAAAAAAGGCCAATATTCCAATGGATGTAGTTCCTCTTACAGCAATCTCTATAACTACAGTTTCTACCTTAGGCACAACAGCAACTATAGGAACAGCAACAGGAGTTGAACAGCTTGTTGAAGCTGTTCAGAATATGTCTATTCAGACAGAGGAAATGAAGAAATTGCAGGATCAACTGAAGACACTACAACACATGAAAGCAGTTGCAGACAGTTCACATGCAGCTGAGTTGCAGAGGGAAAAAAGTCAAATTGAGGTATTGCAGAAAGAAATCAAAGAATCTTACCTTGGAAATAAACTGGGTTTGGTAAAGGAAATGTTATGGGAAGAGATTACTGAATCAATCAAAGATATCTGGCCTTATATCAGGATAATCTTTGATCAAAAGGACTTGTTGGAGAAAGCTCAGGAAGCTATTGAAACCATCTCCAAGGAACTTGAGGACATGCCAGAAGTTTCCACTGAAATAATCAAGTTTTTGAATTCTAAAGATAGCTATGAGCTTGAAGAATTAGGTATTAATGACAGGACAACAACCATACTGGAAGTGAAGAAGATTATTACAAAGAAAAATCTCATTCTTCAGTTGGAGGAGAAATGCAGCAGTGTTAATGTCATAGTTCAACGTTTTTTCAGCAGGTTGGAACCCTTGACCAACAAGGGTTTTCCCTCTATGCTGGTGATAAATGATAAATTAATGCCCATTGAAGACTATGTCTGAAAACTTGCAGAGGTCAGTACCAATGCAGCTACAATTTCAAACATAAGAGGTGCAGCAACACCAAGGGTTGTGCTGAATGCACTCAAAGATACCTTTTTCATCCTAAATGAAATCAGACATATATTTTTAGTGAAACCCACTTTTACTAAATATACAGAAATGGATGAGGTTTATCGAAGGGTGACTAAGTTATCTATCCCAGATAAGAAACGCTGGGAACAGTTAACTGATTTACTTGACTAAAAGGAGGATCAAACAACATTCAACATTTCCAGGGACAATCATCAACAGATCAAATAGAATTCAGCATTTCCAAGGACAGTCATCAACAGCTCAGGAGCATTCAGCATTTCCAGGAACAGTCATCAACATTTCAACACCAACATAGTGACAGATCGACTATCAGTTCATATTCCTAATTTTGTATTAATCTATTTTTGTAAATTTGTTTAAGATATTTTATTAGCTCTAAGATTTTATAATAACTCTCTTTAACGAGTTATTAAGGGTTGCACCCTTGAAGGAACATTTGTAAGCAGTAAATGTACTCAGCTTTTTTCTGAATCATTAATACCAAAGCGAAGGATTCTGAATTCTAATTCATACAATTTCGTATTCCTTGTAAGTTTTCCAGTTTTTATTCACTGTGCTTTCTTCATATTCTTAAGTTTTACAAAGATAACCAAATAGGAGTAGTTGAGTCTCAATTCACTCTTATAATCTTTCTGAAGTGGTCATCTTTAAAGAGAATGAATTATAAAAACTATTTGTTTAATTAATTCCCTCTAAATCATAAAATCATCAGTATCTTTGTAATCTTAGGCATATTTTGTCAAACTTTATGAACATTGTTTGAAGGTTTTCTTACTTATGGTTATTTAATTTTCTTTCTGAAAACTGTAATAGTCATATCATCTTTATGTTTCTACTCATCACCAGATAAGCTAAATCACTGTGTGGATAGTAATAGCAACCCTTTGTTTGATATTAGTATTATTCAAGAAGGTTAGTCATCACTGTTTTAAATCTGTTTCATACATTGGTCCTCCAAAAATTTAAACAAAACCCCCCAAAACAAATATCTTAGATGCCCTAGCATGATAGCTGACCATTATCATCTCAGAGATACAACAGGTCATATCTGAACTAAAACTGCAGAAATCACCTTAAACCACATTGCATAGCCTTCTGGATGCAGAAGCCTAGTTCTAGCATCCCCCAATACTACCTCAGGTGAGACTGCAGCCTGCGCTACATGGGTTGTTACCGAAAGGGCCGGTAATGTATGGTTTTGTTGGTTAACGCGGCTAACTCCAAACCTAGGTCCAAGCCCCCTCAAGCCAACAAATAGTTCTATTATCGGGACCGGGATCTATCTGAGGGATGTGTGATGTGGCATATGTGGATACTGACTAAGAAGAAAATCGAAAAGTTGATAGATTGGAAGTTGCATGAGTTTGCAAGCCATGAGAATAGGAATCCACGCTTATCAAAATAAAACTGGTTACAAAGGTATCTTTACACATAAGTACATGAAGTTTTCTTTTCACCGTTCCCTTGTGAGTTATACGAGTGGCTGTCCAAATTAGTAGACAATGAACCTACTTGTAACTGTATCAATCCCATTGTGTGGACTCTGAAACTTGTCTGGCGCCTTGAAAGATTTGATTATAAGGTTGCGAGGGCTGTTGATTATTGAATTTATATTATCTTGGGTGGTTTCATCACTGAATTTTTAATAGATACATTTGTGTCTTATAGTGAAGCCAGACGACAAGTCTTCAAGGGTCCGAGAGGTAAGTACCTGAAATCACTAAAAACCTAGATTCAAATGATTTTG
The DNA here is from genome assembly GCA_031772625.1 of Pinus tabuliformis. Lineage (NCBI taxonomy): Eukaryota > Viridiplantae > Streptophyta > Pinopsida > Pinales > Pinaceae > Pinus > Pinus tabuliformis. The sequence goes on along the minus strand of CM062816.1, from coordinate 542,207,194 downwards.
TGTGAAAATAAGGTCATGCCTTTACCTTAATGGTTAAGAAGGGTCCAACTGGATCTACGCGAAGTGGAAAGCATTTCAGAGTAGATCAAGACAATTTTTTTGAAAGTGAATATAGTCCCTTATTGGGAGAGTTTGAAAGTGAAGAAGAGCGAAGTAGCCCTAGTATGCCTAGAGGTGCGGCAACGACTATAAATTAGGGTACTTCTAGAATTCAACATCTGACCACTCCACCTTCGCCTCCACCTCCACCTCTACTATTCAGTATGGAAAATACGATAAAAATGCATGTATTCAGGGATCAGGTTCAGAGGAGCCTGAATAGTTTTGGTTTGTCGCAGAAGCTATGTGGAAAGCACAACAGATCAATGATGATGATATAAAGAAAGTGTAGTTGGTTACAACACTACAGGATAGGGCGCTTACCTGGTATATCAGATACAACATGACTCACCCAATTGCTTCATTGGCTAATACGAAGGATGCGCTGAACACAGAATTTACGAAGTCAAAGTCGAAAGCTCAGTGTGTGACTGAGATCAAGGAGATTAAGCAAAAGGTTAATGAATCTACGTGGGATATAGATCAGTGACTAAAGTTTTTACTAAGTCAAGCTAACCTTCAGATCTCAAATGAACAACATAGGGACTGGTACATAGCTTCATTATTACCTCACTTAAGATTACCATTATCTCAGTAGAAGATTGGGTCTCAGGCTGAAGCATTGGAAATCGTGATAAAGATAGAAGCTTCGTCAATCCAGGATATGAATGTAGGAGTTCAGTAGATCCAGGCGCATCTAGAAAGCCTGCATATGGAGTTGCGAGACCTAAAGAAGGGAAAGGAGGCTAAGACAGAGACACATTGTGAAGTTTGGTGCACAAAATGCAAAGTTGAAGGTCATCATAAGGATCAATGCCCTATATTTTGGGATTATATAGCTGAGGGAGATCCTAACTCGCTAAAACTAGAGTCTTTCGTTGGATCAAGCACTGGTGGAAGTACCTAGTGTAGTATTTTCCAAGTTTCAGGACAACATTCAACCGATAATTTCTCCTTATTACAGAAGTTTATACAGTATCCAAAGCAACTCTTCTATAAATTTTGTAAATCACTTGGTCACAACAAGACGAATTGTCGAAGCTATGAATTAATGATGGACATAACTCCACTGTACAGGATGCAGGTTGAAAACCGCATGCAAAATGAGCAAGGCTTACTTATAGCTCACGGAGGATTTCAAGGACGGGGAAAAGGACGAGGAGGAGGAGTTGGAAGAGGTCGAAGCCAAATAATTTGTTACAACTACAGAGAACCAGGACACTTTGTGTGTGAGTGTTAGAATCCAACACATCCTTCATGTCAGTACTGTCGTCAATTTGATCATTTTATAGAAGATTGCCCGATCTTAATAGCAAATATGTAGGAGAAGAAGACCCAATAGCTGAGACAAAATTTTCAAATTATGAGGTCTGAGCCGCACGAAGACGATCCCAGTGTCAACATAGTCATGCGAAATGATGTAGCCACTAACGAAGACAAGGTTGAAGGCAAATAGCCAGAATCAGAGTCATGGTTCTGAAAAGCTGGTGAAAAGAATGTTGGGTTTGATTTACATAAAGAGAAAGAGACATTCATGGAGGCAAGAAAGAATTTTATGAGTCCAGGTGCTTCTACATCTCAGAACCCGATGTTGATAGCCTCGCGAAAGGAGAAACCTGAAGATGCTACTGCAACCCAAGAGTCAGATCCCACTAGTGTTGAAATCGTTTCTGCAGACCTGTATGAAGTTACTATGGGATCAGAAGGTAGTAGAGGGACTGCAAGAGCTGATAGATAACTACACCAACAAGGATAAGCTATCACCAAGATAGCACGCAGTCAATAAGGTAAACTAAAGCAAGAAAATAAATGGTAGGGAGATGTGGCTGACTGCGCAAATTGGTGATTTCGAAATGGATCATGTAATCCTAGACTTGGGCTCCGATGCTAATGTACTACCAAAGTAGACTTGGGAACGTATGGGAAAGCCTAAGTTACAATGGTTGTCAATTTAGTTATGCATGGTGAATCAACAGAAGATAATTCCAATGGGGTGCCTACATGGAGTAACTGTAGACATAGAAGGTGCAAGGGCAGTGGTTGATTTCGAAGTTATTGAGATCGTCGATGATAGTAATCCATACCCTGTGTTTCTCGGGATTGATTGGGCCTTTGACATGAATGCAATCATCAACTTAAAGAAGTGAAGCATGGTATTTGATAAAAATGAACTTCAAGTAATTGTCCCGTTGTATCCAGCTGAAGGTGCATGATAAACAGAATCGAATCATGACTACTATGAAGATAATAACATTGAGCACATCTATAAGTTAACTATGCGGAATCAATATTGGATCAATCCTACTACGGATGGGAGGATCAGCTGGGAGAAGGACAACTCCTGCCAATTAGACTCAAATGAAGAGTTAGAAAACTGGCAGAATAGGTTGCATGAGGTCTCTACGCTGCGATGTAATACGCTTAAAAAATTGTTATGTTGTGTATCCACTTAGGTACATAAGTTACCCTATTATGATGGCTTGGGTGATGTCAATCTATTTCTTGAACATTATGAAAGGGATGTACTAGAGTAACATTGGTTCCAGACCTTAGATCTAGCGTTAAGACCTATTCCTGCAATATGGTGGGGTATGCACAGGGATAACTTTGCTGACTGGAAGGAATATCGTTGAATGATGCGATTAAGGTTTGGCCACGCAAACACCTGACTCACTAAAAAATACATAGGGAAGGATGATCAGCATGAACATCTAGCACAGTGGACTAAGGTGTGGGGTGAAATACCTCAACCTAAGTGGGTGCATTTCTTTGTTCATACCCTGGATATTATCCCGAAGAACTGGTATTTAGAAACAGAGTTGCGGCACGGGACTGCTGACTATGATGAGATGAAAGAAAGTTTCTTTCTCACGTTCATTTTAAAAGATGGGTTCACTTGCATTGATGAAGCACTTCAAGAGATTAAAGCAACAATATTCTGAATACCCGTCAAACCTATCACATGGGTATAACTTGACTGGAGTACACAGCTGCAGCATGCTTTAGAATGTTACAATGTTACAACGAAAGAAGCTGATGAGGATCCGAGGAATATTAATATCCCTGAATCAGAGGGACAGTGCAAAGTTGGGGGACCTAGTGCAGAGATCCCTAATATTTCGCAATCGGTGTGCACAAAGTAGGTGAACATTGGTTCAAAGGCAAAACCAAAATTCGCGAACATTGGTGATTGTTGGGATGAAGATATAATGGATAAGGTAGCTAAATTTCTACATGAATATCTAGACATATTCCCAACCAAGTTTTCTGACTTGAAGGGGATAGTAGGAGATTTGGGGGTAGTGAAGATCGATTTAAAACCTGATGTGAAGCCCGTTAAGCAGTGCCCATATTGGTTGAACCCTAAATACAAGGAAAAGGTATGAGAGGAACTCGATAAAATGCTCACAGAATAATCGAGCCTATAGAGGAATCCAAGTGGGTCTGTTGGCTTGTTGGGGCCTGACCTAGGTTCGGAGTTAATTAGCCAAACAAATCCCTGTACTACTGGCCCTTTTGGCAATAGTCCGTGGAGCGCAGACTGAGGTCTCACCCGAAGTAGTATGGGAGGGTGCTAGAACCAGGTTTTCGCACCCTTGAGATGTCTGAGAGGTTCGACTGGTCTCACTATTTGTCCCTGCGCGTAGGTTGCTTCGCGCACTTCCCTGTTCCTTATGCCCTGATACAATGCCTTCGTGCAGCCCTAACCAGGGATCATGGAGCTTTCGCGCTGCTAGAGCCACGCTCTGCGCTATTACCCAAGATCTTACTTATCTTCTTATACCAGTTAATTACCTTCGCGTACTTGGATGTCTTATGTTATAATTAGTTATACAACACATTCAAATAAGTTCGCGTAACATATAAACAGTATACTTGCAAATTATACCCAATCATATATTAAAACAGGAAAAGATGCATAGAAATATGGTAAACTTTCTCTTTATTGATTCTTCCAATGGTTACAGACTCGACCTGCCCTACGCACTCAGCTACAGGGGTCCGCGCACTCAGTTGCGGACTACTAGGCCTCTGCGCACTCAACTACAAAGCCTTTCCCTACTCTACGATCCAAGGACACACTTTACACTTAAGCGTAATCACTTAGACTTCTCTTCCTCTCCTATTCTATCTTCTCTATTAGTTATCTTATACACTTAGAGCCTCACTCTATTTATACAATCCCATGGTCTGTGGACCATGGGTAGGTCTATCCAGCCAACATTACATTACAAAAACTAGGGCGGACAACCCTGTGACTCTATTATGATTTCGTGCCCTATGCCCGCAATTTGCGGAGCTTTTACAAAAGGATTCAGTCAAAACTTGGGCTTTAAGCCCCAAAACCTGCCTTGGGGGGATTCCATGCCCAACAGGCCCCCAACACAAACATCATGACTCACCCTTGAGTCACTCTGTCGGTGCGGAGATCTTTGCGCGGAGTCCTTCCAACTCTGCTCGAACTGCTGCAAGGTCAGCAACGCACTAAGCTGCTGCCTATTGGATCTGTTGCATGCGTTGTTCCGAGACCGCGGTGTTGGAAGTGCTTCTCTGCATCTGTGCTTATCTCCCCTGCATGTGTTTATAGTCCTGTGCCTTCTTCTGGATCCTTGGAGCGTGAATACTGTGCTTCTGCTAGCTAGTCAGATAGCCGAGCCACCCGTGTAGGGATTTAATCAGCTGCCATTCACTTGCCTGGGAAAGGTTCTCCATTGAGTTTGACTAGATATACCATGCCTCTGTCTGTGACCTCCTTAACAACATATGGTCCCAGCCAATGCATTCTGAACTTTCCATTTATCAAACTTACTGTCATACAACAGCACTAAAGCATTTACCTTGAAGGTGCGCAACTTAATATGGCGATCGTGCCAGGCCTTCTCACGCTGTTTTTGCACCTGCTAATGAAATCCAGCCAGGAACTGTTCCTCCTCAAGTTCTTCCAATTGCGCGAGCCTTTCTTCCAGGGCTTCTCAGTCTGTCATACCTGTGAGTGTTGTTATGCGCAGACTAGGTACAATATACTCCATTAGCATAACAGCTTCCACACCATAAACCAACCGGGAAGGTTTCTGTCCCGTCAGTTTCTTGCATGTTGTCCTATAAGCCCATAGTAATGCGAGTACGCGCAGGTCCCAATCTCTCTGTTGTGCGTTGCATACTTTGGTTAGTGCAGTCTCCAATATTTTGTTGAATGCTTCTATTGTCCCATTGGCTTGTGGGTGATACGGTGTGCTTTTCTGATGATACACCTGGAACTCTTCTATTAGTGCACTGATGGTTTCGTTCAGGAAATGTGTACTACAATCACTCATTAAGATTTTCAGACAGCTAAATCATTCAACACGTGTTCAAACAAAAACTCCGTAGTCATGGAGGCCATGCAGTCTTTGACCAGCTGCGCTTCCGCCCAATGAGTCAGGTACTCTGTTGCGGTGATAATGTATCGCACGCCCGTTTTTCCCTGAGGTTTGATAGGTCCTACAAAGTCGATTGCCCACTTTTCGAAGGGCTGCAGCGTTATTTGTGGATTCAAAGGCATCTCATTCCTCCGCGATGGTTTACCTATCCTTTGACACATATCACAGGCATTACAGTGTGCTTTTGAATCCTGATGAAGGTTTGGCCACCACAACCCTGCGTGAAGAATCTTTTGCGTGGTTTCTCGTCCTACATAGTGTCCTCCTACAACGCCCTCATGTGCTTCCACAAGGATCTGACTTCGTTACAATTCAAGTACGTACCTTCACAGTATCTCATCATTGCCCATTTTATATAGGTGCCCCGCGATGACAGAAAAATCAGCCGCGCGCACCACCAGTTCCTTCTTCTACTGGACGAAGTATTCCTTCGGCACAATTCCCATTGTCAAAAAGTGGATTATATCTTCAAAGTGTCTGTCCGCTACGTGCACAGAAAAGAGTTGTGCGTCAGGTAATCCTTCCTCCAAACTAGTAGGTTCCTCTCCCGTTATATCTTCAAAGTGTCCGTCCGCTACGTGCACAGAAAAGAGCTGTGCGTCAGGTAATCCTTCCTCCAAACTAGTAGGTTCCTCTCTCGTCTCAATACGTGACAAGTGATCCGGTCCCGCATTCAGGCATCTAGGCTTCACCACGACCTCAAAGTCATATTCTTGGAACAATAGGAGCCACCTGCATATGCGTCCCCCCAACACAGGCTTGTTGACCAAGTATTTTAGCACGGAATGGTCTGTATACATCTTGAAATGGCCCCCTAGCAAATAGTGTCAGTATTTTTGAAGCGCATACACCATAGCCAACCCCTTGTTTTCGGTTGTGGAATAGTTCTTTTCTGCTTTAGACAATCTATGACTTGTGAACGTGATATGGTGGTCCAAGCCCTCTCCACCTTCTTGAGTTAGCACCGCTCCCAGTGCTATACATGATGCGTCAACATGGACATGAAACTCCACATCCCATTTTGGGAAGACCAAGATTGGGGCAGAGGCCAATTTCTCTTTTAGTACATCCAGGCTCTTCATGCAATCATCATTCTAGCAAAACGTGACATCCTTTTTCAATAGATTTTCCATTGGCACGGTGATATGGGCATAGCTTTTGATGAACTTCCTGTAGTACTCTGTATTTCCCAAGGTAGCGTGCAACTATTTAACACTTCGCGGTGCTTCCAAATTCAGAATTACTGCAATCTTCACGGGGTCTACCATTAGTCCCTGTTTGCAGTCCACATGCCCCAATAGGTTCCCAAAGGGAACAAGGAACGTACACTTTTTGAGGTTTAGCGCGATTTGGTGTCGTCAGCAAGTATCCAACATCAAGCGTAAGCTCGCTACATGGAGCTTAACCAATCCAAATACAGTCCAATCATCCAGATAGACCTCCATGAATTTGTGGATATACTCTTTGAAGGCTGCAACAACTATGCACAAAAAGATGGCCAATGCATTCTTCAACCCAAATGGCATAACGGTGTATTGAAAGTAGCCCCACTCAATCATGAAGGTGGTCTTTCTCCTGTCTTCCAGCGTGATTTTGATCTCGTGGTATCCTGAGAAGCCATCAGTAAAAGAATATGCTTCTTGCTCACCGACATTTTCTAATACTTCATCTGTGAATGGAGTTAGGAATGGGTTGTGCACACAGGCATCATTCAATTTCCTGAGGTCCACGCATATTCTTATCTCAACCTTCTTCTTCTTCTCCTGTACTACCATAGGGCTTACCTAGTCGAATTCTTCCACGGGCTCAATGATTCCAGCTACGAACAATTTGTCTAGTTCTATGCGGACCTTTTCCTTGTACTTCATATTCAAGCGGTAAGGCCTCTGCTTAACCGGCTTTGCGTCAGGTTTTAGGGTGATCTTCATCATCCCTAAATCGCCAACGATCCCTTTTAAGTCCGTGATCTTGGTCGGGAATAAGTCTTGGTACTCGTGGAGTAACTCAGTGACCTTATCCACCGGTGCGTCATCCCAGTAGTCGTTGAGTGTTGCATACTTTGGTTCGGCCTCCATACTAATGTTTACCTGCTTTGTCTTTACCGGCGCGGTTATGTCAGGGTCTTTAATCAATGGCCCTTGAACCTCACGGTAGCCTTCAGTTTCTGGAATGTTAACTTTTCATGGATCTTCATCGTCTTCTTTAATATTTACGTTTTAACACTCTAGCGCGCAGCTCAGCTAGGTCACCCATTCAGGCTAAAGTACTTCCATCGGTTTCTGGGGTATTTTAAAGATAGTTGCTTTTACAGCTTGTAGCGCATCATCAACAGTATCCCACCAACGATCCTCAAACGCGAAGGTTAACAGGAATCCTTCGCGCAGGATATCCCATTCACTCAGGCCATGGCAAAGCTTCATCTCTATATACCAATTCATGGGTATAATATCCAGGGTATGACAAAACAAGTGCACCCACTCAGGTTGTGGCTCTTCCCCGTAGATCTTTGTCCATTTTGCGAGGTGTGCATGTGGATCATCCCATCCATCATACTTGTCTTTTAACTGATTTGAGGCTCCCAAAACCACATGCGCATCATCCTTCGGTAGTCGCGCCAGTCCTAAAAAATTCTTTGGTGCGTACCCCACCACCTCACAGGCGTAGCACATAGTACCCATTTCAGAGCATCAAAACGCTGTTGTTCCAACACTTCTCTTTCAAATTTGTTTAGGAAGTCATCCACCTCGCTTAACTGTCATACGTAGGCAAATCTCTTACCTCTGTTGCTACGCAGCACAGCGACCTCGTCATCATGTTACAGTTGAGTGTGGTTACCTCGTGTAACCGGTTCTGCCATTGTTCTATCTCCTCGTCAGAATCTAATGTGCAGGAGCTTTCGCACTCCCATGAGATTCATCCATCCGCGGTTGGATTTACCCAGTCTTGCTCCCGTGCGGTTATCTTGTAGATGCAGTCCAGATCGTCGTCGTTGTCGTAGTCGCGCACTAGCTCCGTGTAGTGTGATCCTTCTACAGGGTCTAAAGGTACCACTATGCGCAGATACTTTTTCTCAAAGATCATCTTGCACTCCTTTAGATTTATCACTCCATTCATGTCAGTGGCCCAATCTATTCCTAATAGTTCTGGGTAGGGATTACTGTCATCAACAATCTTTATTACTTCGAAATCTACTAGTGCACTTGCTCCTTTGATATCTACTATGATTCCCTGCAATCTCCCCGTAGGTAGGACCTTTTGCTGGTTCGCCATTCACAGTTGGATAGGAGACCATTGCAACGCAGGCCTGCCCATGCGCTCCCATGTCTACTTTGGCAGGACGTTCATGTCTGATCCTACATCCAAAATCACTTGGTCCTTCTCATATTCCCCAATCTGAGCGGTCAATTACATCTTTCTTCATGTTCGCGTCATGTGCTTCTCGAGCTTTCAGACTATGCATGGTTCTCCTAGCGCCGTTCTAGTGCATCTAGTTATGAGTTCTTGCAGCCCCTTTACAGCCTTGCTGTCACGCAATAGCTTCATGCATGTCTCCAAGAACGTAGTGAGCATCGATGGGTCCATTTCCAGCTCCAGTCTGTCTTTACTTCCTAAAGTGGAGGCATCAGCGAAGCTCCTCTTAGCTTCCATGAAAGTCTCCTTAGCACGCTCCAAATCAAATTCTGGTTCCTTCGTTGGAGCCTTGCAAACCCAGGTACTTTCTTCAGGTTGCTTGCCTTTGTCATCCCCTGTCGTAATTCCACTTCAGAGCACGATGTTTACGTTAGGGTCTTCCTCGCATGGCTCAGACCTCATCATTTGCAGGTTCTAAGTCGGGGGAGGTTGGAGTGCTCCTTTATCGCACAACCTCGCTATCAGTGTGGGACAGTCCTCCGTCTCATGATCAAAAAACATACAATACAAACATAATGGTCGCGTTGGATTTGTACAATCACGGGCATAATGCCCTGGCCCTCTGCAATTGTAACGTATCAGCTATTCGCGACCTCTTCCTAGTCCCCCTCCACCTCGGCCTCATTCGCGCCCCTGAAATCTGGTGCGTGCCATTCCTGTGTTTTCATCGAGCGGCCGTGTTTCGGCCTGAACTCTGTAGTTAGGAGTTCAATCCATCATCATCTCATAACTTTTACAGGTGTGCTAATCATGTCCTACTGACCTACAGAAATTATAGAAAAACTGCTGTGAATTCTGCGTATACTTCTGTAATAGATGGCAGTTATCTGTAGCATGCTTTCCTCCTATCTGACAAATCGTGCACCACAATGCACGCACCGCACTTGGTCATTCTTGTGCCTCCAGTCTTAGTGGCATTGGCCCTCCTCCTGCAAGGTAATTCACGAACACCAGGCAGTGGTCCTTGTCGTGCCCCTGGCCCTTTCATTTTACGCACCATACCTCATCACGCATCTTTAGGCGGGTTGTCCTGTCTTGTTTCAAACTCTGCATCTCCAGGCACAAGTTTTTCAACTGCGCGTGAATCTGCTAAACTCTTAGGTTAGGACCTTGTATCGGGGTCTCGTGCAAACTCATCGTGACCTCCAAGGCCTCAGCCTGAGTGGTTAGCCTTTGTTGCGACATCGTGTTCCGTAGATGCGATGTTAACGATGCTATAAACCATTCGTGGTGTTGCCCATCTATTAATGTCATGTTCGCTTCATGAATTGTGCACTTCAGTCTTTGATCCAACTCCCACAAGGTTTCACCTGGTAGCATTGTGATTTCCTTGAATCCAATGATCGACTATGTCTCTGACTTTGGCCTACTAAATTCTTTGTTTAGCGCAACTTGGATATCCGCGATCCCTGCATTCGGATTTTCATTGGAATGCTTAATATACCAGGTCAACGCGTGATCCTATAGAGTGCTAACCAATGTTGCCTTCTTTATATTGTCATCCGTGACTCCATGTGCTTCCCATATAGCTTTTATCACGAACCAAAATTGGTCCGGATCTTCATTCCCTACTCCTTTGAACACTGGTAGCTTTATCACGCTTTCCATATTGCTTCGCGGTGGTGGTGGAGGTGGTAAGGGCGAAGACGAGGGTGAAGATGCTGAAACTAGTGGTGGTGTGGGTGGGGGTGGTATGCGCAGAATTCTCTGTCTTATCAGATTGATCGCACTTCTTGGTGAGACCTTCGCGAGCTCTTCCTCGCCCCCTCGCGGAGGTGAAATCAAGGGGCTAGTCTCTAGTTCTGTACTACCTTCGTTTCTATAGATTCTCCCACTTCACGTAGCCCCAAACATCAATTTATTCGCATAACCCATTTTTCACATAGTAGCATTTTAATTCAAGTGTTCAAAGATTTAACGCACTTACCTCGCGGTCCCTTGAAGAAGCGTCATTCTACCTCGCTATAACTGACCGAAGTATCTACCATGAATTCAGTGATGAATCCTCCTATGATTCGATCGAGCCAGTGATCAACAACACGCGCGATCTTATCTTCTGATGCTTCCAGTCTACGCACCAATTCTGGAGTCCACACAATAGGTTTGTCGAGTTTACACCTTCCTTGGCTATTTGCTAGCTTCGCGATCCACTCGTACAACTCAGTGAGGAAGGATGCAAAGAAAATTTCGTGGATCTCTATATATAAGCAGCAGTCTAACCACTCTTCCTTTGATAGTCGCAGATTCCTATTTTCCTGCGCCGTAAACTCGTGAAGCTTCCTATCCAACCAATCTTCAATTCCTTTCTTTGTCGAATTCCAGTGATACAACATCAGACATATCTATACAGATCCCGGTCCTGAAAACAGAACCATTTGTTGGCTTGTTGGGGCTTGACCCAAGTTCGGAGTTAATTAGCCAAAACAATCCCTGTACTACTGGCCCTTTCGGCAACAGTCCGTGGAGCGCGGACTGAGGTCTCACCCAAATTAGTATGGGGGGGTGCTAGAACTAGGTTTCCGCACCCTTGAGATATCTGAGAGGTTCGACTAGTCTCACTGTTTGTCCCTGCGTGCAGGTTTCTTCGCACACTTCCCTCTTCCTTGCGCCCTGATACACTACCTTCGCGCAGCCCTAACCAAGGATCATGGAGCTTCTGTGTTGCTAGAGCCATGCTCTGCGCTATTACCTGATATCTTACTTATCTTCTTATAATTAGTTATACAACACATTCAAATAAGTTCACGCAACATATAAACAGTATACTTGCAAATTATACCCAACCATATATTAAAACAAGAAAAGATGCACAAAAATATGGTAAACTTTCTCTTTATTGATTCTTCCAACGGTTACAGACTCGACCTACCCTGTGCACTTAGCTGTGGACTACTAGGCCTCTGCGCACTCAGCTACAGAACCTTTCCCTACTCTACGACCTAAGGACACACTTTACACTTAAGCGTAATCACTTAGACTTCTCTTCCTCTCCTATTATATCTTCTATATTAGTTATCTTATACACTTAGAGCCTCGCTCTATTTATACAATCCCATGGCCCGCGGACCATGGGTAGGTCTATATAGCTGACATTACATTACAAAAACTAGGGCGGACAACCCTGTGACTCTATTATGATTTCGCGCCCCGCGCCCGCAATTCGCGGAGCTTTTACAAAAGGATTCAGTCAAAACTTGGGCTTTAAGCCCCAAAACCTACCTTGGGGGGATTCCATGCCCAACAGGGTCAGCCCCGTGGTGGTCTAAGAGAAGAAAAAAGGGTGATATCAAGATTTGCGTAGATCTGCAGAAGCTAAATGATGCATGTGTCCATGATCCATTCCCTACATTGTTTACAGATGAAGTTCTCTAGAATGTTGGTGGACAGGAAGCTTACTCATTTACAGATGGATTCTCAGGATACCACCAAATTAAGATTACACCAGAGGATAGAAGCAAGACTACCTTCGCTACCGAATGGGGGTCGTTCCAGTATACAGTTATGCCTTTCGAACTCAAAAATGCCCCTGCAATTTTCTCTAGGGTGGTTGTCGTGGCGTTCAAGGAGTTCATTCATAAGTTTTTGGAAGTCTACTTCGATGATTGGACAATGTTTGGGCTGGTCAAGAAGCATGTCTCTAGTTTGTGCCTGATGTTGGATACTTGTAGGAAGTACCAGATCTCTCTAAACTTGAAGAAATGAATTTTTGTGTACCTTACAGAATATTGTTAGGCCACGTCATCTGTAAGCAGGGATTGATGGTAGACCCTAATAAGATTGTTGTCATTATCAATATAGATCCCCCTAGGAACGTAAATCATCTAAGTGCAACATTGGGTCATACAGGGTACTATATGAAGTTTATTAAGGAATATTCACAAATCACTGTGTCCATGGAGAAGTTGTTAAAGAAGGATGTTACGTTTTGTTCGATTGTCAGAAAATATTGGATACTCTGAAGGAGAATATGGTTACGATGCCAATCCTAGTATTCCCAGATTAGAAGAAGGAATTTCATGTGCATGTGGATGCGTCTTTCATAGCGTTGGGAATCGTCTTAACACAACCAGGGGCGGGAGATATCGATCACTCGATTGCCTTCTCCAGTCGGAAACTCTCTAAGGCCGAAAGAAACTACTCCACCACAAAGCACAAAGGTTTGGCCATGGTTTATGCACTATAGAAGTTCAAGAATTATCTATTAGGTGCACACTTTAAGATGTACACAGACCATTCAGCTTTGAAGTACCTGGTCAATAAGCCTGTGTTGGGGGGAAATCTATAGGTGGTTGCTCCCTTTTCATGAATATGATTTTGAAGTCATAGTGAATCCCAGGAGATTGAATGATGGAGTAGACCACCTGTCTTAAATCGAAAATGACGAAGAGCCTACAAATATTGAGGAAGGATTACCGGACGCACAGCTCTTTGCTGTCAAGGTTGCAAATGAGAATTTTGCAGACATCATTCAATTTTTATCTACTAGCGTAGCTCCTGAAGGTTATACGATGCAACAAAAGAAGGAACTAGTTGTCAGGGTTGCCGATTTTTTTGTGATTGCATGACAACTATATAAGATGGGGTTGGATGAAGTTCTATGTCAATATGTACCTAAATATGAAACACACAATATTCTAGCATAAGCACGTGGTGGTGTCGCCGGAAGACACTATGAAGGTAAGGCTACTGCGCAGAAGATCCTACGCGCAGGACTATGGTGTCCAACAGTACATAAAGATTCCATAGAATACTGCAGTGCATGATATGTGTTTCAAAGGACGGAGAGACCGTCGCAGAGGTATGAAATTCCTTTAAATCCATATGTCGCATTACAAGCATTTGATAAGTGGGAAATTGACTTTCTTGGACCTATTTAGCCTCTAGTCAAAAAGGCAGGAGCACATTATATTATCAGTGCGACGGAATACTTAACTAGGTGGGCCAAGGCATAGCCTGTGAAGGATTATAGCATGGACACTACTGTGAAGTTCATATTTGAGTTTATTTTGTCAAGGTTTGGATGCCTGAAAATTCTGATGAGTGATAGAGGGTCACACTTCCTGAATGAGACAATCGTAACTTTAACAAAAGAGTTCCAAATGTACCAGCAAAAGAGTACGTTGTATCACCCCCAAGCGAATGGCATTGTTGAAGCTTTCAACAAGATCTTGGAGAATTCCCTCACAAAGTTATGCAATGTTAATAGGAATGATTGGGATGTGTGCATACTAGCAGTTCTATGGGCCTGTAGGACTACCAAGTTTCTGTTGAAGTTTCAGATGCATTGGCTAGGACCATATATCATTAAGGACATTTTGGATGGTGGTGCAGTTCAACTCAAGAAGCTTAATGAGGAAGTATTTCTGGGCATGATTAATGGGAGTAGGTCGAAGGCTTATAGGCCCACAATCCTGCCCCTATGGAATGACTACATGGACGCAAGAAAGTCTTAGCACTTTTGGCAGTTGAAAGAAAGTGCAAGACTATAAACTACATTGCCAAGGAAAAATTTTGTCGAAGAAGGAAGGCTACGTGATGTGTTGAACGAGTGTGTAGATGGAAGCTATGACAAGGTAGCTACACCACAAGGATGATTGTCACGCAGCCTACCCAAAAAATGACCGTTGGAATAGCTACATTTGATTTGACAAATATTTTTTCGTTAAAAGGAGCAGGGGAAGTGCATTTAAGGCATAAATCTAGGAGGATATGCCATCAAAATTGCATTTATGAGAAAGATTTACGGGGGAACAGACAGTTTGAATTCAAATCAAGTTATAAATATTGCACCCCACTCCACACTTTGCCACTTTTCTTCTTGAGAAATTGTTATGTGTTTTTGTGCTTAAAGAGTTGAGTGTATTGTTGTATGTCCATCTACTTGAGTTGGGCAGAAATTGAGCAAGAATTCTTAAAGAGAGGGGTGGGAAATATCATGACCATCGATGTAGAGAAAAATATTGTGCAGGAACTAGAGGATGAGCATGACAAAGAGCCGTATACCGAAGAACTAGATTAGGTAACTGAAGAGCCCTTTGTAGACCTGGAGAACGTTGATTCTCCTTTTATTCTTAAATGGTGACAAAAGTCAGGTGCAGGAGGCACATGCAAGAAGCACAAGTGTGATAAGACTGTCGGTGCGGAGGCCATGGTCTTGACTGAGAGGGACCTTGATGAGATTGGAGATACTGTTCAGACTGCAACAGAAGAAATTTGGGGCCATATTGAAGATCAGTACCAGTCTGTTTTGTCAAAGGTCCAAGTGGGCCTCACAAAGTTGCAGGTTCAGGTGAGCCAGGTTCAAGCAAGTGTGGTTCAAGCGAGCCGGTCTCAAGCGAGTGCAAAGCCAATGACATCAGGTCGTGTGCAGTCGGTCCTCGCCTCAGTGCTTCACATTGTACCCCTGCCTGATGGATCCTTATATTTGAATGAGGCCACAAAATGGGAGAGTTTCCAGCTACCCAAAGACGTAAGTGTTAACCTCGCAGCGCTCCCCCTATATATGTTGCATGAGATACACTAGGGTGTAGCAGATGAGCTTAAGGTGTGAGAGCAATGAGCTCTCATGGTGATCAAGGATGTGCAGATCACCAGTCAACAAATGTGCGATGAAAAGAAAAGAGCTCTCCAGGACCGTGATGAGGTAGCTATAAGAAGAGCGTAGCTGGAGCAGACCATTTCAAGAGTATGCGGTGAGCTCCTCGAGCTCCAGATTCATTCAGAGGCTGCTTCTGAAGACAAAGTGTAGCAGTTGGCCGATGCGTTCATAGAATCAAAGGCGTAGGTGGATAAAGTTCATTTCAATCTACAGCTCTAAATTACTAAGCTTCAATTGAAGTTATAGCCCACCACACAACCGAAGATACGAGAGCAGTGCGAAGCGCCATTAGAACCGATAGGGCAAAGCTCAATGCTATAGTCAAGGAGTGTAGCCAGTTGTTTGAAGAAACTCTCGAAGTGTGGGTTTGCTATAGGAGGACACACTGGTGAAGAAGATCAAAGTTTCCATTTGGGATAAGCAGCTGCAGTATGACGAGATAAAGGAAACAACGCGTACCCTATCCCCTGTGCAACGGTTCACCTGATTGAAAGAGGGGACATCCCTGCAAGGACAGATCGAGGAGCTGCAAAAGAAGATGCAGATCATCACTACACGAATGCAGTCATGGGAAGAAGAAGCAGGGCAGCTCTCACAGACCGTGGAAGGCACGCTTAAGAGTATGCAGCAGACGCAGCGAACCATCGGTTTAGCAGTAGATGGGCCAACTATGGAAAAGTTGGTGGAAGAAGTGAGACATATAGTTGTTCAATGCATGGAGGTGCTTCACCCACTGAAATATTCATTCAATCACCTAAAAGCAAAGATCCAGAGTGTACCAGCGGAGTCACATAATTGTGTTGGGGGCCTATTGGGACAGGGTCCCTTGGGTCAAATTTTGTTAAGATATTGTAAGTCTTCATATTTTGAGGAGCATCCCAGGTCAAAATAGGAGTCAAGGGGTTTTAGGAAGGTCAAAAGCCCTTTTATTTTGATATTTTTTTGTGATCTGCTCATGGTTTTGTGGACCATGGTATTGCAATAGAGAAGGATGTATAAAGGGATGTGTTAGCAATTCTAAGAAAACTAACTTGATGTTATGATATGATTTTGGGTTTGTAATTGTAGATATTTCTATGTTTTGGTGAAGGGGATGGCTCCTGCAGCTGAGTGCGCAAAGACCTTGGTAAGTCTACACCTGAGTGTGTGGGCCCCTGCAGTTATGTGCACAGGGTCTGGAAAAGTTATAAAGGAAGATTTGAAGTAATAGAAAGGGTTCACGAAGGTAAAATCTGAACTGAAACTGCAGAAATAGCCTTAAACCACATCACATAGCCTTCTGGATGCAGAATTCTTGTTCTAGCATACCCCAATACTACCTCGGGTGAGATTGCAACCTAGGCTACGTGGGTTGTTGCCAAAAGGGTTGGTATTGTAGGGTTTTATTGGTTAACGGAGCTAACTCCGAACCTGGGTCCAAGCCCCCTCAAGCCAATACTCGGGACGAGTCACATGTGAGTGTTGCGGGCCTATTGGGTGCGACCAAACTTGGTCCGGTTTTGGTCAAAGACTCCGCACTTTGAGGAGCGGAGTGCGCAGAGTCTGCGAAGTTATATTTACGACACAAGTGTCTAGGGGATTCGGGGTGAGTTGAAGCCCTTCATTTTGTAATGAGTATCGGGGTTTTAGTTCATTGTTTTGTAGAGTCCATGGTATGTGGACCATGGTTTTTGTAGCAATGAAATGTATTTAAGCACATGTAATGATTTGTTGAAGACATATAATCATTAGATCAGCTAGAGAGAGCACAAGTGATCGAGTCTTTTGTTCTTAAGGAAAGGCTCCAGAGTTGAGTGCTCAGAGCCCTTAGAAGAGTCTGTAGCTAAGTGCGCAGACTGAATGCAGTTGGGTGCATAGGTCGAGGAGTTGTATGTACTCAAAGATCTATCTTAATAAAAAAGAAGAAGTTTTGGCGAAGTATTTTTGTATCTGTATTCATAATCTTGTGTTCATATGTATTGTTCTACTTGCCTTTTACTTATTTATGTGAAAGAATATGTGTTATATTATTCTTTGATATGTTTACATAATAAGTGAAAATCCATGAAGTAAAGCATCAGCATGAAGCCTTTTATGTATGTGAAGTTATAGATAAGTATAAGACATAAGAGAATACATGGATGCCACAATGCAGTATCCCTCTGGCTACAGAAACCTGGTTCTGCAACCTCCCGTAACCGTTTTGGGTGAGACTATGATCTGCTTGTAGGTCATTGTTGAAAGGGCCAATGGTTGAGAGTTTTTTTGGTGCATAATACGATTATCCAACAACAGGGTGGTATTAGAGCTTCCAAGTTCAAAAACTTCGACTGAATTGGATAGATGTGATTGTTATGCATGCATGTTAGTTGTCAATATGGTTGTTATGCATGAATTATGATAGTCAATGTTGCAGTATTATGTCATCATGTTCATGTTGAGATGATTGATATGTTGATTTCATTAAGTGTATACATATTATGCTAATCTGGATTGATTGTGCAAATGAGGTAGCCTCCCTTAAACTTCACAGAGTATGATTTTTATTATAACTATATTTGGTTGATATAACATGGCATGTTTGCAGGAAATAGAAGGTTAGAGATGACAAGAAAAATGGTGGACTATAGTTCACATGACTTTCCTTACCGATTAACTGAGTAGCAAGTAAATGAGTACTCTCTTGATATAGCAGATACACTGAGAAGTCTGAAGGAAGAAATCATAAGTTGTAAGTCGAATAATGACATAATCATTCAATCATAGGAAAGACTTTCTAGAGCCCATGAAATGAAAGAATAGGTTAATGCAATGATCCTTAAAATATTATCATATTTGTAGAGATGGGGATATCCAAGAATCAGTTATGGATGGGAGGAAAGGACAAATGGAGCATATGGTAGCAGATCTCATGAAGGGCACAAGTTGGACGGGGATGACGCAGTCAGAGGTGGTAGATGGATGGAGACACCTGATAGGAGAGGTAGTGGTATGGGTTATATTATAGTTCTGGTTCAGATATATATCATGGTGATCAACGTTATCATCCTTATGGGAGGAGTGAGAATCAGTACTTTCCAAATGAGTTCAAGAAAGCCAATCCTCCTACATTTGATGGAGAGATGAAGAAACTGGAAGATGCAGAAGCATGGCTACTTGGGAAGAAGAAGTTCATTGAATCACATGATTATTTAGAGAATATTAAACCTAGTATAGTTATTTTCAGTCTCAAGGGAAGCATATATCTAGTGGGAAGATGTGAAGCGTATCAGAGGCATGAAGGTAAAGGAGTTTAGTTGGCATGAGTTTAAAAGACTCTTTAAGAGGAAGTACTTGTCTAAGAGATATTGTGATGAAAATGCCAAGGAGTTCTATGAGTTGAATATGGGTTTCATGACAGATGAAGAGTATCAACCAAGTTTCTGGAGTTGTTGAGGTATGTACCATATCTTAAGAAGGAGAAGACAAATGTCCAAAGTTTCATCAATGGACTGTCGTTAGCATTTAAAGATCAGATTGAGTATGATGAGCCTTAGTCATTGGAGGAAGTAATTGGGAAGTTGAAACATTTTTATGAGAAATCTAAGCATAAGTCTAAGCCTAAGCATTATTTGAAAGGGAATGACAAGAGTAAAGGAATGTGAGATAATAAGTGAGGAAGACCTCAAGGTGTAGGTAACAATGAGAATGCAATGTCATATAAGAAGTTCAATGTAGTTGAAAAAGGACATGGGTCTCGGCCTAAGGAGTAGAACAAAGGTGACGAGAGGAAGCCTTTGCAGCGTTGGACTTGTGGTGGACAACATTGGAGGAGAGATTGTCCACAACATCAGAGTGGTAGACCTCGTATCTATAGAGCTCAGGAGGTGTAGATAGTTAGAGATGTTGGACAGAGCATTCCTCATATTTATGCAACACTTGATAATAGACAAGCAGAAAATAAAGCATCTATTATTGAGATGGAATGTAAGCTCTATGATCAAATTGTTTCCATCTTGATTGATCCTAGATATAGTTATAGTTATGCTATTCCTGACCTAGTGGATAAGTGTGGCTTGAATAAAGAATTGCAAGCAAAATCTTGGTTGGTGCAACTGGCTATAGGGACGAATAAGAGAGTTAATCATTAGGTGAGATCTTATGCATTTGAGTTGAAAGGTGTGCCTACATCAGCTCATCTGAATGTGCTTCCATTGGGATCATATAACATGATTTTGAGAATGGATTGGTTGTACCCTCACAAGACTAAAGTGGACTGCTATGATAAGGTTATTGAGTGCTTGGATGATGATGGAGAGAGGTGAATCTTACAGGAAAGAAAAATCCTACATCAATGAGAATGGTTATAGCTATGAAGGAAAAACTCAGTAGAAAGAAAGGATTTCTATTTTTTGCAGTTCATATTTCTAGTGGAAAAGGAAAGGATGTTGAGGATGATGAATTTATGAAGAGGTATTTGGTTTTGCAATAGTTTTAGGATGTGTTTCCTGCATATATTTCAGAGTTTCCTCCTCATAGGGTAGTGGACTTTTCCATTGAGTTGATGTCGAGAACAGCACCAGGTTCAAAGCTACCATACAGGATGAGCACACCAGAGTTGGTGGAATTGAAGTTCCAGCTTAAGGAAATGGTTGATGAGGGATACATAAGGCCAAGTGTTTCGCCTTTGGGTGCAACAATATTGTTTGTAAAGAAGAAGGGTGATACTCTAAGATTGTGCACTGATTATAAGCAGTTAAACAAGCTGACCATCAAGAACAAGCATCCATTGCCTCGGATTGATGATTTGTTTGATACATTGAACGAAGCAACGATGTTCTCAAAGATCGATTTGATATCAAGATATCATCATGTGCGCATCATAGAAGATATTTACAAGACCAAATTATGTAACATGTATGGGCATTGAGTTCGTAGCAATTCCTTCTAGTTTTACTAATGCTCCATCTACTTTCATGTGTTTGATGAACAACGTGTTGCATCCTTATCTGCACAAGTTTGTGATAATGTTTATTGATGATATATTGATATATTATAAGAATTATGAAGAGCATGTAGAGCACCTAGAAGAAATATTAATATTTTTGAGAGAGCATTAGTTGTATGCCAAGCTTAGTAAGTGCAGTTTTTTTCATACTGAATTTCATTACTTGGGACATATCGTTTCCAAGAAAGGTATCGTAGTGGACCCAAAAATGATTAGAGTTATCATGGAGTGGCCAACTCCTAGGAATGTGGATGAGGTCAGATCATTCATGGGAATGGCATGTTATTACAAAAGGTTTGTCAGGAACTTCTCACAAATGGTTATCCTATTACATCTTTGCAGAGGAAAAGAAAGAAGTTTGAATGGACTAAGGAGTGTGCAACTAGTTTTTAGCAATTGATGCATTTTCTTACAAATTCTCTGGCCTTGAAGATTGCATATCCTGATAAGGATTTTGTGGTTTTTACAGATGCTTGCAAGGAAAGACTTGGTGGAACCCTGATACAGGAGGGGAAGTTGGTATGCTTTGAGTCAAGGAAGTTGAATGAGCATGAGAGGAACTATGCAACTCATGATCTTGAATTTCCAGTTATCTTTCATGCATGAAGATGTGGAGACATTATCTTCTTGGCAGGAGGTTTGCATTGATGAGTGATAATAGTGAGCTAAGGTACTTGTTTGGCCAACCTAATCTAAATTCTAGGCAAGCTAGATGAGTGTTATGAAACCAGCTCACAAAAAGATAGGAAAGATAGATCAACGACTTCAAAATTAGCCTCTTCGAGGACGAAACCTCCTTAACATTACACAAATGAATAATTATTGGATGATACAAATGACAAGACCTCCTTTCTATATATAGGATTCTAAGGGGTCCCAATACAATCAGTGCCTACATAACAATAATATTGTAGGGGCACAACAATAACAGTAGTGGGCTTCTATGGGGCATAATAATAACAACATGGGGACTATATGTGCACAATAATACAATAAGGGGGTTACACTAATAACAATAAGGGGTTACACTAGTAGTATAGGGATCTAACATGCCCCTGTTCTTCAAAAATCGTTGTCCTCAAGGCTTGAGTAGTTCTGTATACTTCTGTATAAAATTCTCATCCTCCCATGTGGAATCTTCAGCGGGTAAGTTCTTCCACTTGATGAGATACTCTAAAATTGATTGATTCTGTAGCTATCGATTTCTTGTTTTTGTGACTGCTTCTGGTTCGAATATGATTTTTCCTTCCTTGTCAAGTTTCGGCAATATTGTTTGAATTGGGATCTTCTCACCTATAACCTTCTTTAAGCATGAAACATGGAAAATTGGGTGCATTCAGGAGGATGCAGGAAGCTACAATTTGTATGCCACGGTACCATCTTTTGTAACACCTTGTACAGACCATAATACTTTGGTGATAATTTATTATCCTTCTTATCTTGCTTGAGGGACATTTGTTTGTATGATTGTAGTCGTAGAAATACCCAGTCACCTACATCAAAACTTTTTTTGTTGCGATGTTGATATGCTTGTTGTTTCATTCTATTCTGCACCAAAGTGAGGTTATCCTTTAAGAGTTTGAGAACTTGTTGTTGATGCTCGATGTGATCTTACATTGCTTGAACCTTATAATTTTCTTTTAAAGATGATGTGATGGACGGTGGATGGTATCTATAAAGTGCCATAAATGGGGTCATTTTTGCTGCAGTATGGAAGGAAGTGTTATACTGCCATTCAGCCAGAGGAAACCACTTGACCCATTGTGTCTATTTATCATATACAAAGCAACGAAGATATCATTCCAAACATTTTTTCACTGTTTCAGTTTTCCCATCAGATTGAGGATGATAAGATGAGCTATGAGCTAACTGAGTACCTAAATATTCCACCTCTTGTACTCCAAAGAAACATTTGAATATTTTCACATATAATTGTTTCTCCTCCAATAGTTTGAGCACCCTCTCAACATGTTGAACATGATCCTTCCAATACTTGTTGTATATTAGTTTATCATCAAAAAATACTAACACAAATTTTCTAAGGAAGAGTTTGAAAATGGAATTCATCAAACCTTGAAATGTAGAAGGTGCATTGGTAAGGCCAAAAGGCATGACCAAAAATTCATAATGACCCTCATGAATTCTAAATGTTGTTTTTGGAATGTCTTCAATCTTCATTCTGATTTGATGATATCCTGAACGAAGATCCAACTTGGTGAAGTAAACTACTCCATGTAATTAATCCAATAATTCATCAATGACATGAATGGGAAATTTATTTTTAATAGTAAGCTTGTTGAGCTCCCTATAATCGGACACATGTGCCATGATCCATCCTTCTTGTGTACCAATACCACTGGAGTAGAGAAAGAACTTTGACTAGGTTGAATTATACCAACCCATAGAATTTATACAACCATACGTTCAATTTCACTCTTTTGGTCATATGGTTATCTGTAAGGCCTGTTGTTTGGGGGAACACTTCCTGGAATTAAATGAATAGAATGATCATGATCACAAATAGGTGGGAGGCCTTTGGGAGTCTCAAATACCTTGGAATGATTGTCCAAAACATTTTGGAGATCTGGAGAAATAGATGATTTCGATGTGGGAACCTCTAGTGAACATAATTGTGCAATTACGCCCCATTGTTCTTTCTTTAGAAGATTTGTCATGCTGTTAGAGCTGATTATCTTTCCCGATTTCCCTTCAATACCCCTTAATTCAACTTCCTTTCCTTCCCAAAAAAATTTCAAGAAAAGTTCTTGAAAATTAAAAGCTATCGTACCCAAAGATTGTAGCCATTGGACTCCTAGTACAACATCTGCACCACCCATTGGAATGGAAAGCATTGGAATATTCAAGACATATTATCCCATGGATAGCTTGATATTATGGCACTTTCTAGAGAAATTTATGGTTCCTCCATTTGCAACCATTACTTGACACTCTGGTGCTAGATAGAGGAAGAAATTCAATTCCTTGGCTATCTTACAATGAATAAAATTGTTATCAAGAAATCTAGTGTCTATGCAGAGCTGCTAGTCCCACTAAGGCTGGTAGCTACCTTAGAAACAAACAAACTAAAACCACTTTCGTTTTCCTTTATGAGAAGTAGATAAGAGTGGAAAGAAAGAGACCAACCTCTGTCTTGCACTTGGTTCCTTGCTTGATTCCTCTCCCTTCTGATAGATATTTGCCACTCGCTTCCTCGTCTACCCAGCTTCAAAGAGCACCTGTAGAATCAAAGCAGCATAACACTATCCAAGAACAGAGATATACTATCATAAACAATATAGGATCAGATATATATTGACCACACATATGCATATATCATCAATCATACAAGAATGTGGAGGAAAACTTGAATAGATTTATTAATAATCAAGAATAGCAAAGAGTATTACAACCAATTGTTCTGACCCAGCGTCATCCTCTCAGCAAGAAAGCCCTTCTTCACCTCATGAAAAGCTTAGATCACCCAACACTATGATGTTACACCAAGAAACCAGCAACACTTCCTTACAAGATACAAAATTCTAGCCTCTAGATCTCTGGGATGAGGGATCCATATATAGATGTTTGCAAGGGGGGTGAGTCAGCTTTTGAGATTTGATTAGTGTCCTCTCTCTGATAGTTCTTGATTCCATTTGGAGATTGATGATCTCTTACTCATCCCTAGGCGAATGCAGAGAGGCAAGTGTCACAGGAGAAGTTTCTGGAAGATTCCATGATCCTCCACCTCACAAATTGACCCTGCCATTTGTCCACTCTCGCCCATCGCACCCCATAGAAGG
Source organism: Pinus tabuliformis (assembly GCA_031772625.1). Classification (NCBI taxonomy): domain Eukaryota; kingdom Viridiplantae; phylum Streptophyta; class Pinopsida; order Pinales; family Pinaceae; genus Pinus; species Pinus tabuliformis. The sequence goes on along the minus strand of CM062816.1, from coordinate 542,182,903 downwards.
GATTTTCAGTATGCATCACACCTCCCATGTGCATTTAGGTGGGATGCAGTGCACTTTGACCATGGAGCAGGTGAGATGGTCCAATTTTGACCAGTTCTGAGTAGTTTTTCATGGAGAACTTCTGGGAGATGATGTAATCAGTTGACCTTGTTCCTTTAGGGGTTGGAACAACACTTTTAGGGACTTAGGAGCCCTTGATTTATGGACATTTATGATTGGGGTTGCAGTGCCCAAAAATGTCTATAGCAGTTTCCCCCTAAAGCATGAGGTCGTTAATCTTTTGATGTCGGGTTAAATGCTTTATCATGAGGATCCGAAGTTTTTTCAAGCTGGAAGGCGACCTGTAATAAGATACAATACAATACATTATCTTCAAAATATTTTCATGATCTAGCTAAGCTGGGAATTCCCATGCTCGGATTTATAAATTCATTTTCATGTACATAAGACAGACAATCGTTTGAGTGCAGACTGATGATTCTGGTAGAGCCATCATCCCTTGGATTGGATGATTATCTGTGCAGCAAATATGTACATTTGATGTCTTTATATTCTTGAATATATATCACAGCCCAAATGGATGAAACTAGATCCGGGGTCTTCAATCTCGTTTGATCTTCACTCAAATTACAAATCGATCCATGTGAGAGATGTTCTGGAGTCGAACATGGAAAGGCATCGCCTGATTACCAGCCAATGATGTAAGTTGTTAACAGGCGCGAGAGGAATCACCGATAATGATGATGACCCTCAAGGTACTACAGTACAATTCACGTGGTGTGAATAAGGGACTTAGCATCGAACACCACGCAAAATATTTCGGTCGAAGGCCATTGATGTAAACCTGTCGTCGGAAGTGAGAAACTTGCCATTGAGGCATGCAAGCTTCAAAGTACTGAAAGGGTTGTTCCTAGATTGACTTCCTGGATAATGAGCTGATGTCGACAAGAAGAGATCCGTCATAGGAGGGCCTTAGTGAATCCCTCATCAATGACATGGAACGGAGCAAATGATTTTAATGGAGGTCAAAACGATCTGATGACATAAGGTCCAGGGTGGCGGTCATGAAAGAATGGAGCATAAATGTATTGTAGTGGATGAGACATAGGTGAATTCTCTGAGCGAATTCTCTTGAACATATCGGCGACACTGACATGATGGATTGGTAGCGTTAACCCCAAATATGGATGGTGTGATGGACCAATGGTGATATGACCAGTGAACGGAACAACCCAACCCGACTCGGATGTGGAGTGAAAGTGTCATGTTCAAGAGCGACTTGCTACCAATAAAGTTTCTTCAAGTTTTCTTCCCAATTTTTCCCCAGTCATTGCTGACCAGTACCTCTTTATTTTTGTCAAGCTTGAGGATGATAACATATGCTTGTTCTATAATTTTCCCTTTGGGAAAACCCATCGCTATGTTTTAACGAGCCTAGCGATAGTGAAACTCGTTCTTGTCTGTATGGACAAGTTTGTCGCTATTCAGTTTTAACGAGTTTAATGACAAAGATAACTTGGTCCTTTTCAATTTTAGAGAGTCTGAAAGGGACGTAAAGAAAAATCCAACAATCCTTTTTCGTCTCATAATCCCTTAAGTCCGAAAAAGTATAAAATAATACAAACGGGATGCATTTTCGGTAATTTTAACGAGCCGAACAAAACAAGCGCTCGATCTTTTTGTGTAATAATCCCTCAGGTCCAAAAATATTAAAATCTAAAAGAGGGATAGCACTTCCGGTCACTTTAACGAGTTGGAGAGGCCAATTGCTCGGCAATCTTTTCATATTTTACAAGTCAGATGAAAAGAGCTCAAAGGAGACTCGTTTTTCGAAGAACGAGTGATAAATTCGGGTAGCAGCTAATTCCAAGTAAGGTTTGGAATTTTCCAATCACGGCAGTGTCACAAGGATGGCTAACAGGATCACTCTTCGCAGCTGTTCCTCAAAAGGGTAAACAATCAAATGGAGGTGAACAATCAGCCAATACAGAGTGGAGGTGATGATGAGAACACGACCAAAGCTTAAAAGGCTGATGATAATGCATTCACGATGGTTATTTACCGGAAATTGGTTCATTTTTTAATGAGCTTAAACTCTGGGGGAACATTTGCTCATTACTTATGTTTATTTTTTAACGAGCTTGAATTCCGCATTAAAACTGCTTGATCCAGTTGTATAATAAGGATGTCTCATCTAAAATGGCATTTTTCAAATCTTTGCCTCACATCCTTTCTTTATGCAAGTTAGGAAACAACCAATCCTACGAGTTTAAAGGGTTAGAGGACCTACAAATTTAAAAAATAAATGGTCGCTCTTCGCTTGCATGCCCCCGGGTATAGCGAAAAATTTTCGGGTTACCAAAGACTGTTCTATCCACACTTCAGACAAAACACTTCCTCGGCAATGTTTATTGAAATAAAAAAAGGTGAGTGGCGCAACTGGCTCCACTCACATAACTTTGACGAAGGAATCTTATTCTAGTCTAATCTCATAAACCAGTCATATATCCTTCGCGGAAACCTACCCTATACCCAAGGTTTTCCTGTCGAAACAGGCCAGGGTGCATGCCCCCTGGGTTTCAGTCATGTCCTCTGAATCACTCGCGCTCATCAGGTGGATGGACTGGGGATTGATGAGACATTCCTTGCGTGAAAAGACCATTCAAGGATGGTATTTGACTATTTGCTATGTGTGAACCAGGGAATGAAAGCTGGTCTACGAGCTTGACCACTCTTCCTTCATGCGGAAAACACATTACTCTAAAGAGTGAGGAGACAATGGCTCCCATGCAATAAATATAGTCGCGTCCAAGGAGTAGATTATAATCCAGGGGTCCTTGGACTACCATTACGTTCATGTGAACGGTTTTCCTTCTCAATGTTATCGGCACATTGGGAAGGATCCCTAACACTCGATTGGTTCCTTTGTCAAAGCCTGTTAGATTTCTCATTTCAGGCAAAAGTGATGGCGAACCAAGCGCTTTCCAAACAGTTGAGGAAAGGATACTCACAGAAGCCCATTCATCTATGATGGTACCGGCCATGACCATTCTATATATTTGAGCAATGATTCGAAATGGTATACTAGCTGGTAAACAGGGTCTACCTAGCAGATTCCAATCGAAGGAAACAACTAGGTTGCTTTGAGGTGGGACCGAATAGACGGCCGGATACGACTCTGACGAACTTCCTTCTTGCGGTAAAGGAATGGGTAGACTACCCCCATGTTCGTCGAAGTCTGTGCTTATGAAGAGAATTTGAATGGTGTTGTTCTTATTCTCTCCAATGACTGTATCATCTGAAGATGGACCTTCTGAAGGCAAGACTGGGTCAACTGCCGCCTCGACCTTTTGACTTTCGTCTAGTGTGGATTCAAAGGGTTCATCTTATATGATAGGCGCTTTAGCTGACCACAATGACGTGTCAGCCGAATTTTCAACTAGTGACGGACTCGGTAAGAGTTTCTTATATCCAGGAGGAAGCCGTAACGGTGAAACCAAACGGTCATCCAAAACTCTTTTAGCCTCATCTGAGAAGGGACAACGGTGGACGGTGTGATCGTCTTCACACAGTTTACAAAGAAATTTACATTTTCCTTTTTGTCTAGGTGTATTCTCAACATGATCGTTAGAGGTTGATGACACTGGATTGTGCAAACAAGGAGACCAGTCCCTTAAGATCCGAGGGATGCAAGGACAATCTCGCTGATAGTGGTCTCCTTTGCAAATGACACATGGCGATTTAGGCCTGGATGGTGCAGTGTGTGGATTTTCGCTATACGATGCCTGGTTGTCCCTTCTCGCCTTTGGCTCCTTCTTCTTCTTCTCTTTCTTCTTCTCAATTACTTAATTTTTGGCTTTACCAGCTTCATCAAGTGAAGAGGAAGGAGGAGAGGGAGAATTGGACGAAGTAGAAGGTTTGGGGGTAACTCTGGTATCGTTTAGTTGCTGACTTGATTGTTCGGGAATCATGGTGTTCTGAATGATAGAGGTCGAGAAGAGCCATACGGGCAAGCCGACTGTCAATCCTGGAAGCGACAATGTGGCCATATGAGGCGCACCAACATCTCCCCAAGAGGAGAAAGGACTAGGATTTCCTCCAAGGGGAAATCCTTGGTTGGTAGACTCCATTTTTCTCAACTTAAGACCAACGTAGGAAAGGTGATCTTTATTCCGATTAAAATAAATTTTAGACGCTTTGACACAACTTGTTTTTTCAAATTTTACGAGTCGAGAAAAAACAAAAGATGACTCTAGTTGCCTTCAATTTTTAATGAGCTTGAAGTGACAAGTGCTCAGATGGACCTTTTCCTTTAAGGAGTCTAAAAAGGAACGAAAGAGACTACTTTGGAAATCTAGACAGAGGTATTACCAAACCAATCACAAAACTGCAGAATACTTTTTACGGTACGGCAGTCAATCTTCCCCAATGCTGTATTCAGTGCATTGCAATCGATAGGGCGGCAGACATGGCTTCCTATGGATAAAGGATAAAGCCTATTGTGGTCTCCCAATATATACTCGACGGTACATGGGAGCACAAATCCGTACTGGCACTTATCGTCTCAAAGTGGAGGAATCACCCAACCAGCAATGAAAACAACAGTTACCAGGCTTTACGACGTCGGAATACGTCTCTAGCCTAGACTTCTAAATGTTGTGGGTTAGGTTCCAAAGCATTTTTATATTCATTAAATTTATTTTACAGTTGATCTTGCTTAAGAAATTTACCTTTCAGGTTCACCGCATGATGTAGATATACAATTCATAAAATGCAATCTAAGATGATAAACAATCGTTTAATCTTCTTTTTGAAATGAAAATCCTAGCTACTAAGGAAAGAGAGACGATATTCTTTCAACATAGAGCAGAGAGCACACACTATATGCACTGTCCTAAATAAAACCAACAAATAGTCTAAATGCAAATGCACATGCATGTATTTGTTTTCAGCCTTCTTAATGTGTGTATGATTAAAAGAAAGCTAAGCGCAAATCTAAATTATTTTTAAAAGCGACATTACTAACAAGTTTCTTTTCAAGACAAAATGAAGACAATGACGACACTTTGTTATTTGGAATTGAAAACTTGCTTTCAACACTTGAAAAACTATTAATTCAAATCAAATACAAGAGTAACAGTGTAATCGACTATTAAGAACAATCGGATTCTTTTCTATGACTGAAAACGACACTTGCGACACTTCCAGATCAAGAAACGACAGTTCAATTACGCTACTTCTTTGTAAAAGAGAACTGAAAATGGCTCACAATACATAAAAACATTTACAGTTCTTTGCACAATAGAGGCAAAATAATGGCAAGGAAGGAGGTTTCCAACAGAGGTATACTGACTACAGACAGAAAAACTCCTGAATAGAGCTGAAAAGAGTGAAAAAACCAAAGTCTGAAGGCAAAATTAGCCCTTTCTGATCAGCGCACCTGTTACACAGGGATTCCAGTATGCATCCCACCTACAGCACACGGGAAGTGCGATGCATACTGATATCCTTGAAGAGAGGGTGCGATGGTACAGTGCGAGACTTTTGACCTAGTTCTTGATCACAGTTTGCAGCACAGTTTAGGGATTTATGCGGAGCAAGTGGTAATCAGTAAATAAATCACAGGGGTAGATCTAAGGAGACCAACCTCTGTCACCACAAGGGCAATTAGAGAGCTTGTAAATCGATTGTTCAGTTCATAAACAAAACCCGTAGATAGACTGAAGCAGCATTGATCTACTTTGCACTTGCATAGCAAATGTAGTTCGAAGGCTAGCTGGCTTGACTTCAGGCTCCGTCTGTAAGTTTATAAAGCAAACAAATATAGACAAACAAACAATCTATTTGCTCCCCAGCGGAGTCGCCATTTTGTTATCGGGAAATCTAGTGTCTATGCAGAGCTACTAGTCCCACTAAGGCTGGTAGCTACCTTAGAAACAAACAAACTAAAACCACTTTTGTTTTCCTTTATGCGAAGTAGATAAGAGGGGAAAGAAGGAGACCAACCTCTGTCTTGCGCTTGGTTCCTTGCTTGATTCCTCTCCCTTCTGATAGTTCTTTTCCACTCGCTTCCTCGTCTACCCAGCTTCAAAGAGCACCTGTAGAATCAAAGCAGCATAACACTATCCAAGAACAGAGATCTACTATCATAAACAATATAGGATCAGATATATATTGACCACACAAATGCATATATCATCAATCATACAAGAATGTGGAGGAAAAATTGAATATCTTTATTAATAATCAAGAATAGCAAAGAGGATTACAACCAATTGTTCTGACCCAGCGTCATCCTCTCAACAAGAAAGCCCTTCTTCACCTCATGAAAAGCTTAGATCACCCAATACTATGATGTTACACCAAGAAACCAGCAACACTTCCTTACAAGATACAAAATTCCAGCCTCTGGATCTCTGGGATGAGGGATCCATATATAGATGTTTGCAAGGGGGGTGAGTCAGCTTTTGAGATTTGATTAGTGTCCTCTCTCTGATAGTTCTTGATTCCACTTGGAGATTGATGATCTCTTACTCATCCCTGGGCGAATGCAGAGAGGCAAGTGTCACAGGAGAAGTTTCTGGAAGATTCCATGATCCTCCACCTCACAGATTGACCCTGCCATTTGTCCACTCTCGCCCATCACACCCCATACAAGGGCTTTTCAGTATGCATCACACCTCTTGTGTGCATTTAGGTGGGATGCAGCGCACTTTGACCATGGAGCAGGTGAGATGGTCCAATTTTGACCAGTTCTGAGTAGTTTTTCATGGAGAACTTCTGGGAGATGATGTAATCAGTTGACCTTGTTCCTTTATGGGTTGGAACAACACTTTTAGGGACTTAGGAGCCCTTGGTTTATGGACATTTATGATTGGGGTTGCAGTGCCCAAAAATGTCTATAACAAAAATTATGGGTACTACCCGAATCAATCAACACTATTACCTTTTTCTTCTTGATATGCCCTTCTATCTTGAGAGTTTGAGGAGCAGTAATTCATGTCAATGCATTACACGAAATGGTTAGATTCATTTTTTCTTTCTTTGGGATTGGTTCCTAGTGTATATCCTCTTCTTTTTACATTTCTTGTTCCTTTTCTTGCTCCTCTTCCCCATCTATGTAAATTAATTTCTTCTCATCACACGTATGACCTTTAGTGTATTTTCTATCACAAATGTAACAAAGCCCTTTTGCTCTTTTTTCTTCCAATTGTTGTGGTGTCAACCTTGTAGGTGGTGAAAGGTTAGGATAAACAACACTTCCATCTTTATAGTTGTGAGTGTTAGGCTTCCTTGTTGCCATAATTTTGCTTCCCATTTTTCTTGCCAACCTGAATTCCTTCTCCAATGAATCAGGTTCCCAAAGGTGAACCACATGTTGGATGTTATCCTTTAAAGTCCCTATGAACACATCAATCCTATGCTCCTCTAGAATATCTTTTACCCTTATATTCAATTTTTGGAAGTCCTCAATGTGCTCCATCATTGAAACCTTTTGTTTGAGATTTATCAATTGGCTAAAAGAGGTGTTGCTTTTTGTATCCTCATAATGTGCTATCATTTCTTCCGTAAAAAATGCCCAAGTGAAAAATTGTTTTCGAGAGCAAAGCCATTGATACCATACAAACTGATTTGGTTCCAAATATAAAGTTGCAATGCGTACCTTTTGTGTGTTTTGCACATTATGGAGATCAAAATATTGCTCCATCTGTAGTATCCATGTTACAAGATCCTTGCCATCAAACTTCCTCATATCGATCTTTGGAACATGGTGGGTCTTCAATCCAACATTAGAGTCTATGAAATCATGATTAACATTTCTTTTGTTCTCATCATGAGTTTCCTTTACTACCCTTTCGCCATTAGTAAGCATTTCTTGTAGCAACTTTGTCAAATATGTCTTCAAATCTTCCATGTTTCCTTTAATTTTTTCTTCTATACCATCCATCTTAGCTTCCACGCCCTTTGAATTCCTTCAAACTAATTTTTCAACCAAACTTATGCAAAACTTTAAAAAAACTACACACCTTTTTTCACTTTGTAGGAGCTCGATATTGAATCTGTTGTATCTCTGTAATTTCATATCTCCAAGGTCTAAAATTGTGTCCTACAGTAGCCATCTGAGTCCTCTTTCCAAGCCCTCAAGTCTGATCAAAGTTGGTGTAGAGCATTGGAAAGGTATGTTTTAACGAATAACTTAGTGGTGTTTCAAGCAATAGTTGTAACATTTTCTTTGTTATAAAATAGGGAGAATGTAATGAGAATAAGCACGAATGACCCAATCACTAATAGTTATCTTCTCTATGCAGGAAAAGACAAAAGTAGGAAGGCGTGGTGCAAAACGAGAATTCCATGAGGATATAACGGCTGTCCCTCCAAAACCAAATAAAATCCAGACCAGGGCGAGTAAATCAAGGAAGATCAATCCGGGACGAGATGAAGGACTGTCAGTTCGGAAGGCTAGGCAGAGAAAAGAGAGGAGTTAACAGTTTAACAGATCCCTCAGGATCTTTGATCCTGAGGGATCGTTACTTTCAATTATTTTGTTGTTTAGTTAACTCCGCCATTACTTGTATAAAAAGGGGCAGCATCGAAGACTTCAGGGACTTTTGATTATCTTGTATCTTTACTTTCTGTTTACAGACTTCACAGTCAGTTAAACTCAAACTATCGAGTCTCTTTGAGACTTAGTTTTGCTGTACTATCATTGATGCATTAATATAATATATTTGGTATTACTTTCTCACTGCATCTGAAGTAAGCTACGGCGGTGTGCCATTGGAAGCTAAGGGCCCGGCTCCAACGGACACTGGCTGATTGTATCATTACAGTTTGGCTTTGTGTGGTTTGTTTATTGCTCTTAATAATCTAATATACTTACATGCTGTTCCATACTCGTTCATCAGTAGTTTTCCTTTTGTAAATCTTTGTAACAAGTTTACATCATATTTCCAGAATTGTTCACATAACATTGCTCTGAGTTGTTCACTTCTGTTACAGAATTTATAAGTGGAATGTTTTGGCTACATATGGTTGGAGTGACGATCATAAGAAGATGGAATTAACGCTGTGTGTGGACTACTGGTGATCATTTCAGATTATGTGTACATATGATTGACGTTTCCTGTTTATTTGATTCAGCTGTCTACTTTTGTATATGATTGACGTTTCCTGTTTATGGTGGTTTGCTGTTCCATTTGATTAAGCTGTCTACTTGTACAAAAGATTGCTCTTTCTTTGTATGTAAGTTGATGCCAAGAATTGAGAATGTTGAACTCGCGAGATCTAGTTTCTTTACTGCCGTTCCTTTTACTGTTGTTCCATTTCTGAATTGTCGTTCCATTCTGCTTTCTTGTTGTTCCTTTTCATTTACATTCGTTGGTTTGGTGTGGGAGGAGGATCAAGGCTGTCGTGAGACACAGCAGACGCTATTATGCTCCCAGATCCATGATCCATACTCTAATTACTTTTCCTTCATCGGTTTCTAGAGGGATGGGTTACTATTTCCGTACCCTTGACTGATAAAGTCGCCGCGTGTGATTTCTTTATGCAAAAGTAATTTAGCCATAGCTTAGCATCCATTTACTCTTGTATTTCTTAGACCTATACTACTAAGCATTACTCTGACAAATAGCCTCAAATTGAGATACCCTTTGCAATAACAAAACGCTCCCGGATTGACTTGTAATGTGAGATAACTAGAGGTGAAAAAGACCCTTGTTACAGCTCTACATTTTGGCGCCGTTGCCGGGGAAAGGGTATAGCCATTTGTCTTTTAAACAGGGTAGTGTACGAATCTGCTAGGGGAGAGTTGGATTTTAAAAACGGAAGGTAAGAACCTACGTAAGGAGCATGTAAAAGCCCTGCTCCACCGTCCGCTTTCCTAGTAGAATTGATTGGTTAAATAGGATTTAGTAGTTTAATTGGAGTGCATGACTAAGCAGAAAAAGCCAGAGAAAGATCAAAAGCCTCCACCCAAAGCCAAGGGGCCGGTGACCCTTGGATGAACGACCTTCATAGACGAAATCTATAAGAAAGCCGACTCTCAGCCATCAGTAGGTTATAGGAAAATCACTTCTAAACAGCCTACTAGTTCCCTTCAGGCCTCGGGATCACCATCTGAAGCCTTTGCTGAAGTGCACAGTCAAACAGAGGAGCAGGACTTTCAAGAAATTGAAAATTTGACTCCTCGACCATTGCACGAAGGGAATCTTAGTAACCTTTGCGAAGGAGGAGGAGAAACAGGGGAAATCGGGGAACCTAGATCTCCTATTGAAGAAAACTAGCCTTTAAATACCCCGGATAAAGGAAGCACTGCAAAAATCTTCGTTGAAGGAATTAATTCACCTCAGAAAGTTGGGACCATCATTATCCCTGATAAAGGGAGTGTTGTTAAAACAATCCCTGTTAAGACTACCCCTTCTCAACCAAGGAACACTCTCTCGGAAATTCCTGAAGATTACTGGCATATATTCGATCCCATGGCGCAGAATCAGCCAAACGCCCAGACCTCCACATTGCAATATCCTATAGTAGATTCTGCAGCAAATGCGCCCATGAAAGCTATCCCTCTCCAGCATATCCCCACATTTCATGGCCTTACATCAGAAGATCCGGATGCATTCTTGTTCGAATTTGATGTATTATGTAGAGGATACGATTACACCACCGATCCCCAGAAACTAAAATTGTTCCCCTCCACATTAAAAGGGGCTGCGTTAAGATGGTTTATGGGCTTAGGTGGTGGGGTTATTAACAATTGGGATCAAATGAAAGAAGCCTTTTTAAAGAAATATCAGGATTACTGTAGGTCAAGAGAACTAAAAGATGAAATCTTTCAAATGTCAGCCAGACCAAAATGAAACTCTAGAAGAATATGTGGAACGTTTTCAATATAACTTGCAAAGATCTCCCTATGCATCGTTACCTATGCCTGATAACGTGTTGAAAACCGCATTAATTAGAGGTATGAAAGAACAATGGATTGAAACGTTGAATATTATGGGGAAAGGAGACATTTATCAGGAAAATTTTGCTGATATCATTGATCTGTGTATCAGGAGCTCAAGAGGCAGCACGAGGATAAAACCAGCAGAATATGATCGCTTTACCAGAGATAACAGAACATCAACAGAGGGAGTAACACGTGTGGAACTTGGGAATTTGCTAGAAAATTTTAAAACTGATATCCTGGGGACATTAACTACACAGCTTGATATTGTGCAGGCTAAACAGAAGCAAGCAGAGGCGGAACAGAATCTAGCGGTTTTCTGCCCTCGATGCAGGAAGAAACATAGACACAAGGAATGCCCGCTGGATACAGTCCAAATATGTGCTATCTGTACCAAGGACCACCTGACTGAAAGCTGCCCCTCACTTCCTGGTTTGAAGGCAGTATACAAAGAAGCAGAAGAGGAGCCAGAATCAGCATATTTTATTAACCAGCGTCGTCAATGGCAGCCTAGGCAACCTGGTATGTTTTCTGACCCCTCCTCTTCTTTTCAGCCCCCGCAGTTCAATGCTCAGCAACAGAATATGTGGCAAAACCAGTCTCAGCCCCCGTTTTCGAATTGGTCACCTCAAATGTTTCCTACTCCGAATCCTTGGATGACCCAATTTGGTTGGCCAAACTTCCCTTACCCCCCACCATATTGGCCGAATAATTCATATCCTCCGCAGTGGACCCCTTCTACTTCGCAAGGTTCACCCTGGCAGACAAGCTGGCCAAGATCGACATATCAGCCAGCAGGATCAATTCCACTCCCTCAACCAACTCTGCCAGCCTTACAACAAAATCCCCAGCCTAATCTGAGACCGCAACTCCCAGCCCAACCCAACCCTAATCCAAATAATAGACCAGTTCAATCTCTTCAAATTATAGAATCCTCAGAGATTGAATCTGATCTGCGGGAGTGCAATGATCTTCAGTTAAGATCTGGGCGAATAATAGAAACTGAGGGACATAGAACAACTCACATCGAAGATCAGTTACCTATAGAACAGCCATCACAACAGGAAGATGTAAATAAAGACCAGGCTCATCAGCAAGTAATTACATCTCCTCCACCTTTCCCAGAACGATTGGCCATTCCACGACCAACACAATATCCAGACTTTGATATTCTGGGAGAACTACAAAACTTGTATATAAGAATTCCATTCCTTCAAGCTATACAGGATATCCCCATATATGCGAAAACCATAAAAGACCTGTGTAGCAGAAAATCAAAAAGAAATCTAACCTCTAACCCAAGAGTCCAGGTAGTCGGCACCTTATCCGACCTCCTATCAGGAAAAGAAACACCAGTTAAATACGAGGACCCTGGAAACCCAATTGTCACCGTTCAAATCTATGGGCAGACCTTGACCAACGTCTTAGTTGATCTAGGGGCTGCAATTAACATCCTGACAACATCGACTTGCCAGAAACTCGGAATTACATCGGTAGAACCTACTTCCACTTTGTTAGAACTAGCTGACCGATCAGTAATTAGACCAGAAGGCACTTTGTATGATGTCATGGTTTCAGTGGACTCCTGGGAATACCCGACCGACTTCCTGATAATTAATCCAAGAACCCGACTAGATGGACATCCGCTAATTCTAGGTAGACCGTGGCTCGCTACTGCTGACGCCTACATTGGTTGCCGGCAGGGAAACATGACCATAACTAGAGGGCCGGATATCAAAAATTTAATCTTGTACCCTCCAGCGCAGCCAAGCATCACGATGATGAGAACCAACCTGCGCCCTGCCTCATATATCACTGACAATATTAGACCCCCATTAACAGTCCAGGAAGCGCTAGATTTCAAAGATCAAACGGAAGACGATGCCATCAATAAATTCATTAATCAAACAGAATCCACATCGTATACACAATGTTTTATGATAAAAGCGGCATTTGATAACGAATTAGAGGAGGATCCTCTAAAAGATGAACATGACCAAATTATACCTGTGACTTTTGTCGCTAATAGCAAAGTAGTGCAAATTGAACCGGGGAAAACTTTAAACATTAACGCCAATCTGACACCAGATCAAGAGACGAAACTCATCCAGCTATTACGAAAGTATCAGGAGGCATTTGCATGGGACTATCCCGATATGAAAGGGATTGATCCCCAGCTATGCACACATCATATTTATATCGAAAAAGATGCAAGACCTGTTCGACAACCGCAAAGAAGACTCAACCCCCATTTAAAAGATGTTGTAAAAGCTGAGCTTCAGAAACTTTTAGATGTTGATTTTATTTATCCTATTTCTGACAGCAAATGGGTCTCTCCACTTGTGGTAGTACCTAAAAAGAACGGGAAATGGAGGATCTGTGTGGATTATAGAGAATTAAACAAAGCCACACAAAAAGATCACTTCCCTCTTCCATTCATAGATCAGGTACTGGACACCTTAGCAGGCAAGAAATTCTTTTCTTTCTTGGATGGCTTCAGCGGATACAATCAGATTAAGATTGCCCCTGAAGACCAGGATAAGACTACCTTTACTTGTCCCTGGGGAACGTTCGCTTATCGAGTCTTACCTTTTGGTTTATGTAATGCTCCAGCCACATTCCAAAGGGCTGTTCTTAGCATCTTTGCAGATTTAATTAATGATGGATTGGAAGTCTACATGGATGACTTCACACCATATGGAGATGACTTTGATCCAGCTCTAGATACTCTCGAAAAAGTCCTACAGCGCTGCATCGCTACCAGACTTTGCTTGAGTCACGAAAAGTGTTACATGATGATGACCGAAGGACTCATTCTGGGACACTATATTTCAGCAGCTGGTATTCAGGTAGACCCGGCTAAAATTCAAATACTTTTGCTTATTCCGACCCCCACTAATCAAACAGAGGTACGCAGTTTTCTTGGTTTTTCTGGGTATTACAGACGATTCATACAACATTATTCACATATTGCCGCACCTTTACATGCATTAACTGGAAATGTTGACTTCTTATGGACAGAGAAATGTGATCGAGCCTTCAAAGAATTAAAGAAGCTGGTATCTACAGCTCCAGTTCTCCGAGGACCTAATTGGAATTTACCATTCCAAATTTCAACTGACGCCTCAGACACAGCAATCGGTGCAGTTCTGGGCCAAGAAGAGGATAAAAGACCATACGCCATCTATTACATCAACAAAAATTTGGCTCCGGCTGAATTAAATTACACTGTCACCGAAAAAGAATTTTTAGCTGTGATACACGCTGTTAATAAATTTAGACACTATATTACAGGCTATCCCGTTATTTTGTATACAGACCATTCTGCTATTAAGTATTTAGCAAATAAGCCTGTTACAAATGGAAGAATAACCAGGTGGTTGATCCTGTTGCAGGAGTTTGATATTACAATCAGAGATCGACCAGGGAAGGAGAACCCTGTAGCGGATTTCCTCTCACGAATACCAAAATCAGTTGAAGCAGCAGCAGTCGAGGACCAATTTCCAGACGAACACTTATTTGCTGTCGCTGTTCAGACTCCCTGGTACGCTGATGTTGCTAACTATCTTGCAGTAGGTAAGCTTCCAAAACATTTAACCCCCAATGAACGGAAGCAGATTGTTCAGAGAAGCAATCGATTTTCGTGGGTTGGGGGCTATTTGTTTCACACAGGAGTAGATATGGAAATCAGAAGATGTATTCGAGAGGACGAAATCTTTGATATCTTGAAAGCCTGCCATGACGGGCCATGTGGAGGACATTTTGCTGATCGAAGAACAACACATAAAGTATTACAAACGGGATATTACTGGCCTACAATTTTCAAGGATGCGAAAAAATTTGTCCAGGCCTGTGATAGCTGTCAGCGTGCAGGACGACCTGGTCCAGCCGATGAAATGCCTTTGCGGCCTCAATTAGTGATCGAACCTTTCGAACGCTGGGCTCTGGACTTTGTCGGACCCATCAGCCCGCCATCAAACCAAAGAGCCTACATTTTGGTGGCAACTGAATATGTTACCAAATGGGTTGAAGCGGAGGCATTGCCTAGAGCCACAGAAAATTCAGTAATACAGTTCTTGTTCCATTTGTTTGTACGTTACGGTCTTCCGAGGGAAGTAATTACAGACGGAGGACCACAATTTGTGGGGCATCAATTAGCTGCAACACTCAATAACTATCATGTCCAGCATAAAATTACTACCCCATACCATCCTCAGGCAAATGGGCAAGTGGAGAGCAGCAATAAGGTAATAGAGTCTATTTTGACAAAAACTGTTGCCTCACATCGGCGTGATTGGTCCGCCCGACTACCCGAGGCACTGTGGGCTTATCGAACCACATGGAGAAGCACCACCGGCTATTCACCATATCACTTAGTGTTTGGAAAGCAGCCCATTTTTCCTATAGAATTCGAGATTCAAACGCTGCGAACTGCCCAAGAAGTCGGATTGGATTTAAGCGAAGCACAGAAAAGTCAATTACACCAAATTAATGAATTAGATGAAATAAGGCTCTCTGCATTACAGAATACAGCACTGATTCAACAGCAGCGAGCCAAATGGCATAATGCGCTCATCAAAAACAAGATATTTCATGAAGGAGACTGGGCTCTGTTATATGATTCTAGATTTCAGGATTTCCCGGGGAAGCTTTAGACTCGTTGGTTGGGACCATACGAGATTCAAAAAGTCCATGACAATGGGACCCTTACTCTGATCACAATCGACGGGTCTGGATACACATTTAAGGTAAACGGCCACCGAGTTCGTCTGTATCGCAAACCGCTCACTCGGGAATCTTTTTGTCAGCAGCTACGCCAAGATACTAACATCGAGATTATGGGCGAGGAAGCAAAAACTTCCTCACCTATAGATCACTAAGAAATTCATCTTTTATTACCACATCTTGTATATAAGATTGTAAATTTTGTATATATGATTTTAGTATTTGTGCGTGCTGTTCCTTTTCAAAAGGAACAGCACTTGTGTGTCTTTGTTGTTCCTTTTCAAAAGGAACAGCACTTGTGTGTTTTTGTTGTTCCTTTTCAAAAGGAACAGCATTTCTGTGTTTTTGCTGTTCCTTTTCAAAAGGAACAGCATTTGTGTGTCTTTGATGTTCCTTTTCAAAAGAAACAGCATTTGTGTGTTTTTGTTGTTCCTTTTCAAAAGGAACAGCATTTGTGTGTTTTTGCTGTTCCTTTTCAAAAGGAACAGCACTTGTGTGTCTTTGCTGTTCCTTTTCAAAAGGAACAGCACTTGTGTGTTTTTGTTGTTCCTTTTCAAAAGGAACAGCATTTGCGTGTTTTTGCTGTTCCTTTTCAAAAGGAACGACACTTGAGTGTTTTTGCTGTTCCTTTTCAAAAGGAACAGCACTTGAGTGTCTTTGCTGTTCCTTTTCAAAAGGAACAGCACTTGTGTGTTTTTGTTGTTCCTTTTCAAAAGGAACGGCACTTGAGTGTTTTTGTTGTTCCTTTTCAAAATGAAACAGCATTTGTGTGCTTCTACTGCCCTTTTTAAGGCAATGCATCAGATGAACTCCTCCTCACCCTCCCTTTCAAAAAAAAGAGTAATATGCTCTTGTCCCTTTTATATAAAGGATGTGTTGTCCATTCTCTTTCCAAGGCCATAAATAGAAGCTATACATTTATGCAATGAATTTAAAAGCCAGGATATTTCAAGATCAGCACATCATAAATCGCTATCTTTAACAGCCCTAGTATTGATGCAACAACAAAGGAAGGACCCACACACTCATAATTTTTGCTGTCATAGTCTCACCTCCTCTGCCTTGTTGGAAAATTTCATCATGTTGAGTTCCTACAATTTTCTCTATTATTACTTGGACATAAGAACAGAAGATTTATATCTTCCAATTGGGATGACAAGACTTCTTCCGCCATTCCCACTCTTAAGGAGGGCTGAACCACCCTTATGTGTAATTATACAAGAGCAAAGTCTGTTTCAAAAGAAAAAAAGAGCAAAAGCAAAATAAAAAGAAATTATTTGTCAAATGCAGGATAGGGGGTTTCATTAAAAAACCAGCCTACTATGATCATAAGATTGGAAGCAAAGTGGCATTCCCATCATGGCCACCACACCAGGGATATGGTCCAACGGGTTCACTACATAAACAAACCTTGGAACAGGGGGTCTCATTACGAGCCGGCCTGCCCACGTTTCGTGCCTCTCTGGTGAATGGCATCATGGTTATCTGGTTACCAAGCCAGCATGATGGCCTGCATTTTGACAAGAATTGCTCTTCAAAAATACACAAAGGATCATGGTTCCAGGGTGAAATAAACAACTCTGCCAAGGTTATGAACACCTGTCGGCAGCAGAGCTCTGTTAATGGTATCGGAGTCGTAATATATACACCAATTTGGATCATATCAAATACTTCTTCCTATCCTCGTAATAATTATATCTTACACTTTGATGGATACGTCGCATGAATATCTATCACCACCAATCATGGCAAAGGTATTGACTATGACTACCTCAGACTTTATATGAGTGCCAGACGTCCTATCCTCCTGTCTTGCATCACATCACGAAGGCTTATGCAAAACGCGATCTACCTTTTGCCTCGATCTCGGTATTTCCTTGTCTAATCTGAAACATGGCAAAATTCTATATGCTGTTCCTTTATGACTTGGTGACGGGATGGCGGCTCCTCCTCCATTTGACGGCTGGGACAGCCTATCATATTGTGAGGGGGGAGGTGACCTCATTACTCCGCCGGCCACGTGTTAGCACATCATTCGGAAATGATATGGTACGAAGGTACGGTATGGGTTAACGGCATGACAATGCTATTTTTGCAAAAAGTTGTTATTTACAATTTATTTTCATGCATGCATGCTCTGTGTTTTTTTTCTCTCGGCTGCGATTACGTTTTTTTGCGACAGATAATTGTTGTTCCATCTAGGATCCCGAAACAGAACCATGGGAGGCAAGGCTATCAGAAGCGAGCCTAGTGAGCTAGTAGTCTCTGAAGCTGCTCGGGAGATCCTAGAAAGGGCGGGGTGGCTAACTTATTTTAGCCGCCTGCGTGAATCAAATGAAACTGTGGCCATGGAATTCCTGCAGAATTTGCAGGAAGAACACTCCGTAGTGGGAGGGAAGAAGATAATGGTCACGAAGGAAATAATCACGGAAGTAACAGGATTACCAGCCTCAGGACCAATATGGATGACAAAGAAAGAGAGGTTGCAAAAGATCATAGAAATTTTCCAAGACGAAGGACAGAATCTAACAGTGAAGGGAAAAGGAGTGCTGCCGGCAACGCTAGGAGAACCCTGGAGCGAATTGGCAAAGGTGGTGCAGAGCTACATCACCTGCGAGGGGCAAAAAGATGTGGTAAGACCGCGTCACCTTAAGCTCCTGGCTGTGTTAAAAGGAAAATGTTCTGTGAACCTCCCTGCATTGTTAAATTCATTACTGCATGATGCCTCTCGGAGCCTGAAAAAGGCACACCATGAAGACGCAGTGGTTAGCCACCATGGGTTGATCCGCCTGATAGTGAGCCACAGTCTCACTCAGCAGCAGAGTAGCTGGGGGGAGCTTATTACAGCAATTGGAGGGGGAGTGGCATCACCATCCCCAAAGACTAAGCATCCCGCTAGTACCTCTGAAACACCCAAGAAGCCCAGAGAATCACCAAAACCCAAGCATCCCTCGGATACACCCGAGCAACCCAAGAAACGCACGGAGTCAGTAAAACGAAAACGTTCCTCTAGAGCATCTGGACATGCAGAAAAACATGAGGAACTGGCCACAGAAGAGCGTGCTGCCTCGAAACGAAGGCATTCCTCTGGCACGCCAGAACAATCTGAAAAACGCAGAAAGGTGGTGGTGGAAGAACAGGTGGCCAGCACACCCGAACAGCCCGAGAGGCCTAGGAAGTCAGCCCGGTTGGCAAGGATAAAAGGCAGGCTGGAGAAAATCCAGCCGAGCATTGACCAGCCGATCGAAATAACAGATGAGCCACCAGCGCCAGAACAGGAACCCTCGAGGGAAAATGTGGAACAAGTTGAGAATGAAGCAGAAGCCGAGGAAGGAAATGAACATTCTGACCCTGAGGCCGAGGCCGATTATCCGGGGGGAGCCACTGAGCAGCCAACTCAGGAGGAGGAAATGGAACAATTGGGGGACAGCCCGCCACAGGACCACGTGGAGGAAGAAGAGTTGGCCACCATCTTGGCCAGCTTGGGAGATTATGCTTCACCTTCCAGTCCACCAGACCCTCCTGAAGGACCCTCTGGGGAAGAGACGCATGAAGAATTGCATGAAGAAATGGCAGGAGGAGAAAACCCCCCTGTTGTCGACGAAGAAAATGTAAATATCAACCAGGAACAATCTGTTCCCAAGACACCAGAAGAAAACCCACCTGCTGATGACGTGGAGAATGAAAATGCTTGTCGGGAACAGTTCGCTCCCAGAATGCCAGAAGAAATCCTCGATGAAAGAGGAGCAGAACTGAGGGCCACTCATGCGCCCACTGCCGAGGCAAGAGAAATTAAGAAATTGAGAAGGAAACAGCAGAGACTGCTGAACATTATAGCCCAGCTTCGGCAGAAAATTCGAAGTTTGAAGGCCAGTCTGAGAATAAGAAGGACCGTAAGGAGAAAAAGAAGGACAAATGCAGCAGGGTCCTGTCAGATGAGAAGGCAAAAGGCTTATAGGCGTCTCGTAGGTCAATACTCTGCTGATAGACCTACGACTGTTCCAACCGGCACTGAGGAACAAAATGTCGTTCCATCTAATAGGGGACATCAAAATGTCGTTCCATCTGACATGGAACATCAGAATGCCGTTCCATCTGACATGGAACATCAGAATGTTGTTCCTATTGACGCTGAGGAACAGACTGCCGTTCCAAATAGCCCATCGGAACCAACTGCCGTTCCAATCAAAACCGAGCCGCAAGACGACACTCCATTTACAGAGGGGCCATCGTACCCCTTTATTCATGTTAAGAAAGAAAGGGAAAACAAAGCAGTCCAAACTGAGGCACCACCTTTAGGGATAATTCGGGATACGAATTCCAGGCAGCGAAACGTAAAGGTCCAGGTAAGACTCCCTGCCTCTGAGAAATCATGGAAAAAGGATCCAAAAACTAAGGCCTTGCACCACGAGATAAAGCAAGCCCGACAGGAGGCTGACCAGCTAAGGGAACAAATGATCCCTCGGGAAAAATACGAGGAGTTGCAGCAGGAAGCTGAGCAGTTAAAGGAACAAATGATCCCTCAGGCAAAACATGAAGAACTGCAGCAGCAACTGCGGAACATGAGTCAATCAGAGAGTCAGGCCTTTGAAGGATGGCAGAAGGAATAGGAAAAGGTTGACAAGGTAACGCGTCGACTAGATGCTGTTATTAAACAATTGGACACTGTATGTTCGTTGTATAATGATGTTTTGACTTGCAGGGCCCCTGCAAAGAATTATGCTTTATTTCTCCTTGAAAGATACTTAAGATTGAAAATAAAAGCTGTCAGGGCAGGTGCCCCTATTCAGATTAATACTGTTAATGATTTTATTGATTGTTGCAAACATTATGGGGTTAAGGTCCAACGGTTACTGTGTGAATTCTATTTGCACAATATGGTGCTTGAGCATGAAACTGATTTAAACCTGGCCCTTTTGTGGGAGATATACAGCTACAAGCCTTTGTTTCATTTGGGGTCAATCAGTTAAAGTGGCTCAGGGCTTACAATGCCTTTCAGAGGCAGGAGAACAGCCTAGATCTATGGGTCAGGGCCGAGCCTAGAGACCCAGTTCACCTATGGCAATTACACAAAAGCCTTATGAGAACCCCGGGCGTCATAGAACTGCTAGGACCCATGCATGAGGATTTGATCCGAAGTAGCCTGGAATATTTTCTGGCTATTAAGGATTTTGCCCTGGATGCTGCCAAATTCCGCTATCGGATTTCTACCCCAAGCATCCAGCTCAGGGAGCCATTCAAATATGAGAATTTTGAGCTGGCTGCTGAACGGTTGAGCCTCTATGGCCAGCGCATTCTGCAAGCTGGGCCGTCTTGGTTAGGATACCGGTTCCGTAGCCCGATTATTTGGCACCCTGCACCTGGGTACCAGGCCTTGTATAATATGCCTGCAGATCAATTGAATCAATTCTTTGATAATCTGGTTGCTCACCATGGTTGCAGACCTCCTCACGAGGTGCCCTCTCCCGCCTATTCTCTTACCGCTCTCCATGTTAATTATAACGTTTTCATGAGGCCATGAAACAGAGTAAGCCGGGGGGTGTGTAGAGCATTGGAAAGGTATGTTTTAACGAATAACTTAGTGGTGTTTCAAGCAATAGTTGTAACCTTTTCTTCGTTATAAAATAGGGAGAATGTAATGAGAATAAGCACGAATGACCCAATCACTAATAGTTATCTTCTCTATGCAGGAAAAGACAAAAGTAGGAAGGCGTGGTGCAAAACGAGAATTCCATGACGATATAACGGATGTCCCTCCAAAACCAAATAAAATCCAGACCAGGGCGAGTAAATCAAGGAAGATCAATCCGGGACAAGATGAAGGACTGTCAGTTCGGAAGGCTAGGCAGAGAAAAGAGAGGAGTTAACAATTTAACAGATCCCTCAGGATCTTTGATCCTGAGGGATCGTTACTTTCAATTATTTTGTTGTTTAGTTAACTCCGCCATTACTTGTATAAAAAGGGGCAGCATCGAAGACTTTAGGGACTTTTGATTATCTTGTATCTTTACTTTCTGTTTACAGACTTCACAGTCAGTTAAACTCAAACTATCGAGTCTCTTTGAGACTTAGTTTTGTTGTACTATCATTGATGCATTAATATAATATATTTGGTATTACTTTCTCACTGCATCTGAAGTAAGCTACGGCGGTGTGCCATTGGAAGCTAAGGGCCCGGCTCCAACGGACACTGGCTGATTGTATCATTACAGTTTGGCTTTGTGTGGTTTGTTTATTGCTCTTAATAATCTGATATACTTACATGCTGTTCCATACTCGTTCATCAGTAGTTTTCCTTTTGTAAATCTTTGTAACAAGTTTACATCATATTTCCAGAATTGTTCACATAACATTGCTTTGAGTTGTTCACTTCTGTTACAGAATTTATAAGTGGAATGTTTTGGCTACATATGGTTGGAGTGACGATCATAAGAAGATGGAATTAATGTTGTGTGTCGACTACTGGTGATCATTTCAGATTATGTGTACATATGATTGACGTTTCCTGTTTATTTGATTCAGCTGTCTACTTTTGTATATGATTGACGTTTCCTGTTTATGGTGGTTTGTTGTTCCATTTGATTAAGTTGTCTACTTGTACAAAAGATTGCTCTTTCTTTGTATGTAAGTTGATGCCAAGAATTGAGAATGTTGAACTCGCGAGATCTAGTTTCTTTACTGCCATTCCTTTTACTGTTGTTCCATTTCTGAATTGCCGTTCCATTCTGCTTTCTTGTTGTTCCTTTTCATTTACATTCGTTGGTTTGGTGTGGGAGGAGGATCAAGGCTGTCGTGAGACACAGCAGACGCTATTATGCTCCCAGATCCATGATCCATACTCTAATTACTTTTCCTTCATCGGTTTCTAGAGGGATGGGTTACTATTTCCGTACCCTTGACTGATAAAGTCGCCGCGTGTGATTTCTTTATGCAAAAGTAATTTAGCCATAGCTTAGCATCCATTTACTCTTGTATTTCTTAGACCTATACTACTAAGCATTACTCTGACAAATAGCCTCAAATTGAGATACCCTTTGCAATAACAAAACGCTCCCGGATTGACTTGTAATGTGAGATAACTAGAGGTGAAAAAGACCCTTGTTACAGCTCTATAGTTGGATTCTCCAAGGAAAAAATATGCTAAATCTCCCACGATGACCTGATTATAGACTAGTTCAGTAGAGTGAACTTGTACAAAGTTCCACGTGTCACTGTTTCGACCTTAGGAATTGAAACCGATACATAGAAAACTTCAAGCCGTCCTCTTTCTGTAATGTTTTACAAAATTTCAATCTGATGTTCAGAGAGAAAGTTATGATGATTTTCCTGATCTCACCTATTTGGGATGTAATTTGGGAGCCTACAAAACCCCTAAATGTCTTGGACCATACCTCTGCAAATATAGCGAAACAAAATCTGAAATTTGGGTCCGAGCTTCATCAAGATGTCGGCTCAAATGGGTTTTAATTTCAAAGTCTTAACCTTCGTAGAAAAAACATTATAGTGAAAAATCCACAATGACCTATTTGCGATGGAATTATGGATCTTGCAAAAACCCTAATTTCCATATATCATATCTCCAAAAATATACTGAGACAAGATTTGAAATTCCGACCCGATGTTCAGAACGATTTGGTGTCAAATGTTTTTTTTTTAGCTTTTGAAACTTTGTAGAGAAAAATTTATATCAAAAATTCCACGATGACCTATTTGGAGTAGTGAAACCCTAGAATCCAAAGCTCTGATACCAAATGTTATGAAATCAGCTCATAAAAAGATAGAAAAGATAGATCAATGACTTAAAAATTAGCCCTTCGAGGTGAAAACCTCCTTTACATTACACAAATGAACAATTCTTGTATGATACAAATGACAAGACCTCCTTTCTATATATAGGAGTCTAAGGGGTCCCAATACAATCAGAGCCTACATAACAATAATATTGTAGAGGCACAACAATAACAGTAGTGGGCTTCTATGGGGCATAATAATAACAACGTGGGGACTATATGGGCACAATAATATAATAAGGGGGTTGCACTAATAACAATAAGGGGTTTCACTAGTAGTATAGGGACCTAACAATGGGTTGTTACTCTCAATGAGTTTGACTTTGAGATCGGGTACATTAAGGGAAAGGAGAATAGGGTTGGAGATTCTCTTAGTAGAAGAGTGTAGGTGAATCACATTGCAGTACTGATTTCTTATGGGATAGATTTGTAGGAGTGGATCTTGCAGGCAGGGAAACATGATGACAAATATCAGCAACTAAAGCACAGGTTACAATAGCAGGGTGAAGGCGATAGGGATGAGGAGTATCACCTCATGATAGATGGCTTGGTCAGATTCAAGAACATGATTTATGTGTTGGACAACAATGAGCTCAAGAAGCTTATCTTGAGGGAATTTGATGTCAAGTCGTATTTATGTCACTTGAGATATCAGAAAACTTTGACATCTTTGAAGAAGTTCTATCATTGCTTGAACTTGAAGAAAGAGGTGGTCGAATTTGTTATGAGATGTTTGGGTTGTCAGCCGGTAAAAGCATAGTGTAAGCATCTAGGTGGTTTATTGCAGTCAATTCTAATTTCATAATGGAAATGGGGGGCATTTCCATGGACTTCATTACAATTTTGTCATGGACATCCAGGTAGCATGATTCCATCATGTTTGTGGTTGACAGGGTAAGTAAGGTATCTCACTTCATTGCAGTTAAGTCTATCAATTTAGTTAGCGAGTTAGCTCAGATATTTATTAGGGAGATAGTGGGATTGCATGATGTTCCCAAGAAGATTGTATCAGATAGAGATGTCAAGTTAACTTCCAGGTTTTGGAAGGAGTTGTTTGCAGGCTTAGGGATAGAGTTAGCATTTAGTATAGCTTATCATCCACAGACAGATGTATAGATAAAGAGGGTTAACAGGATTCTTGAGGACATGTTGAGGATGTATATCATGCATCAGCAATGGAAGATGGAGTAGAATCTTCCACTAGTAGAGTTTTCATATAACAATGGGTATCAAGAATCCTTGTGGATGAGTCCATTTGAGGCTCTTTATGGGTGGAGTTGTAATACTCCTATTAGCTGGAGTGATCCAGTGAATAGGGTGTTGATTAGACTAGACATATTGGCTTAGATGGAAAAGGAAATGCAAGTTATTAAGAGAATTTTAAAGGCAGCACAGGATAGGCATAAGAGTTATGCATATCAACATAGAGCATTCAAGGAGTTTAAGGTTGGGGAGCATGTGTACTTGTGCATCAAGCCCAAAAGGAGATCCTTGAGGATTGGATCATCTTCCATGTTGGAACCTCGGTATTGTGGGCATTTTTAGATCCTTGAGAGGATTGGACCAATGGCCTACCGACTTGTACTAACGCCAACAATGAAATTCCATTATGTTTTATATGCTTCATTGCTTAAGAGATATGTCTAGGATGTTAATAATGAGATTAATTGGTCTAATATTGTAGTGGAAATAGAGCATGCTCTGAAAGAGAGCAATTGAGAAAGTTAAAGTGCAATGGAAGCACTTTGGGCCCAATGAAGCTACATGGGAGATGGCTAAATAGATGCGGGCTTTGTATCCTTCTTTATTTGTTGGTTGAGCATATGAGTTTGATTATTTGTTGTGATTTATGTTTATGTATATGTGTATTGTACATATTGCAAAGAGTTGTGTTAAATGTCCAATAAGTAGTGTGTTATAAATACTGTATCGAGCTACGTGTAACAGCCCTGGTGAAAATTCCATGTAAAAAAGTTAATAAAGGAAAAATAATAACCACGGTTGATGGGACATTTATTCCAAGCTGAATGTTTGGAAAAAAACATAGTGATGGGGAACACTTGTGGTTGTTTAATGGCTAAGGAAATTGGCAAAGGTAATGGCTAAGGATTTAGAAAGGCAATTGTCCTTTTTGGCACATTTATTTATGAAAATAATGGAAATTAGGAGAAAAGGGAGGTGAAAGGTCACAAGTTGCATGTGAGGAGAAAATTGAAGGAAAATAATGGAAAATGAAGAAAATAGAGGCCTCATTCATAAAAAGGCTTATGAGGATCAGTTGGTAACCTTTTGTCAGTTCAGTTTTGGAGCTCTCTCATTATTCTCTCTCTCATACTCTTGGATACTTAGAGTTTCCTTGGAGAACCCTTGGAGGGTGTGGCATACTTGGATTTTGGAGCAAGAAGGCAAAGGAAGAGCAGGAAAGCGCAAAAGGACATCGGGATCAACAGCTACAGTGGGATTTTCTTGCAGGTACCGAGTTGCATGTATGTTTTCCACACTATTTTTGGCATGCATGGAATATGCATGTAGATTTTTGGTCATGATATGACATTGGTATGGAGGATTGCCTGGAGTGATAGTGGATTGCATAGCCTTGCAATTTCTTGGATAGCCATGGATATTATGGGTTTATTTTCCTTGTTTGTTTTGGTTGGTTCTCGTGTTTCGTTAGCTTGGGTTGAGTTATTAGTTCTTGGAAGCCCTGGTTGGACAAATGCTCTCGAAGCCCTGTAATAGCTTGGTTTGAGTTATTAGTCCTGGAAGCCTTGGTTGGACAAACGCTCTGGAAGCCCTTGGTGGGTTGAGTTACTATTCCTAGAAGCCTTGGTTGGACAAACGCTCTAGAAGCCCGGCAGCAGCTATGGGTTGAGTTACTAGTCCTAGAAGCCTTAGTTGGAACAAATGATCTAGAAGCCTTGGAAGGCTTGGATAGAGACCAATATGATGATGGTTTTGTGATGTCTAACTGTGAGGTGGAATCATTGTTGATGGGTTGAGGTGGGTCGCCTCTGGAAGCCCTGGATGGTTTTGGATTGATGTTTTCTATAAGATCCCACATTCATACTTGGAATATGGCATGGGGGTGAATGGCTAAAGAGAGATTTGGCTCAGCCATTCTATGGTCGGGTGGAACGTGGAGGTGCCATCCCAGTTTTAGATTTTGCATCATCAATATGATTTTATTGCTCCTTGTATCTATATGAGTATTATATTGGTTTATATGTGGATCATATGGCTATGATTTCATTGGTATTTCTATTGCTATTATGTTGGTTATATATTTGTTTTATGATAGAAGCTATGTATGGTTCTCATCATGTTTTTACTGGTAAATGAATGAACAATGTATCTATGACCTAAAGGATTAAATGGTAGTTGATGTGTTGAGGCATTAATGCTTCTTACTTATTCTCAGCTAAGTATGAGACCCCTATGTTTAGATCTGTTATTTACACCTTTGATTACATATTCGTGACATGTTTGACGAAATGCTTGTCATCACTAGTATGGGTCCAGTCAAAGTCTCATTCAAGCGATTTCATTTATATTGTCAATTTATTTTTCTAAATATGTCATTCAATTATGGGCAGTGACCTGGGCTTTGGGCTTGAAAAAGTGGCTCAAATTCCAGGGACGTTGGCACAGCACTGTGAAAAAAATTCCCTGGACACTGACTTGTGGGTCTGTGAGAGTATCTAGAGGTCCCTGGATGCAATGCCCATAGCATGAGAGCATCTAGAGGTCAAGTGGTCCAAAAGCTAAGTAGGACCTAGGGAATGGATGGTAGAAAAGTTGGATTGCTTCCTGAGGGTCCTAATGCTAATGTTGAATGTTTGTATGGTGTCTTTCCATCAGTTCCACTTCCTTAACATGACTTAGGAAGTTGAACCATATCATAGTGGCCTCTCGTCGTATGTTTGCCCTGGTTGACCGATTGCTTGGGTAGATGTGGGAGGAGAGTGTTACAGAGTAGTCTTAGAGCCAGTTTGGGCTCTCTTTGGGTCATATTTGATACCACAGAGTGGAATCAGAGCATGGTTCACCCCTCAGACTGGATGGGTTGTGTGTTGGTCATGCATGCATGTTAGTTGCATGTGTGTCTCTTATGCTTGCATTCCATGTGCTTGTTTCATTTTCATAATGTCGATCATGGTTGTAGTGATGTTGCCATGTGGAAGTTGATGTTACTATTGTGGGATGCATCGGCATGAGCGTATGACTAGTTACATGTTGTTATATGTCGCTTACATGTTATTATATGTCACTTGGTTACATTCTTGTATGTTTTGTTGCATTCTTGTATGCTTGGTTGCATTTTTCATTCTTGTAGGTTTGGTTTCAAGTATCATTCGTTTATGCTTGATTACATGTGTTTATGCATGTGTGTGGTTGGTTATGCATTTCTTATGCATGTTAATGTTTGCATATGGTCAACTGTGCAATGATGTAGTGATTGTTGTCATGCATGAGGTCATGGTATGTGTTGTTGTTAAGGTCATGCATTAGTGACTGTACCCTAGCTAGAATGATGGTTTCATGGTTATATACTTACATGTTATGTTTCTATATGTTGTCATGATTATGTTATACACATATCACGTTGATTTTTTGATCTTGCAAACAAGGTATCCTCCACGAGCTATACTAAGGTACACTGATCTCTTGTGATTTGGTTTAGCTGACATGATATACCTTGCAGGAAGAAATATAAAATGGCTAGAAAAATGGTAGACTACAAAGACTCTCCCTATGAATCAGAAGAGAAATATAGTGTTGGGAACTCTTCTGACTTGGCAGATACACTGAAAAGATTAAAGGAAGAAATAAGGAGTTGTAAGGCTGAAAATGACATAATCATGAAGGCACAGGAGAAACAAGCAGAGGTAAATGCAATGATACTTCAGAGTTTGTCAGATTTGCAGCGACAAGGACCACGTTGGATCAGCTATGAGATGGAGGACATAACTAATGAGGCACATGGTAGTAGGTTGCATGGTGGTCACAGGTTAGATAGAGATGACATGATCAGAGATGGCAGACTGTTGGACACTTTGGATAGGAGGAGGGATAGACATAGGTACTATTCTAGCTCTGATTCAGATAGGCACTATGATCATCATCATTACCATCCTTATAGGAGGAGTGGTAGGGGATACTTACCAAATGAGCTACTTTTGATGGAGAGATGAAGAAACCATAGGATGCAAAAGCATGGTTTCTTAGCATGAGGAAGTTATTTAGGTTGCATGATATTCAAAGAATGTGAAATCCATACTAGCTACATCCTCTCAAAGGTAAAGCACACATTTGGTGGGAAGATGTGAACAATGTCAGATGTATTCATGAGGAAGACTTGACTTGGAGTGAGTTTGAGTGGCTATTCAATAAGAAGTATTCGAAAGTTAAGGCATTGCTACGAAAAATCGAAGTGCAGATATGACACTAAGCTAGACTAGAAAGGTAATTCAAAGAACAAGGGAAAATGGGACAGAAAATGAGAAAGACCTCAGGATACAGGTAATAAAGATAATGTAGCACCATCTAAGAAGTTCAATGCATCAGATAGAGGACATGGATTTCGATCTGAGGAGTAGAATAAGGATGCGAGCTAGAAGCCTATAGAGTGTTGGACTTGTGGCAAAGATCATTGCATGAGAGATTGTCTATAGAATTAGGGAGGTAGGCCTCAAATATATAGTGCGCAGGAGGTAAAAACTATAGGGGTGTTGGTCAGAGCATCCCTCGTATTTATGCAGCATTGGATAAAAAACAGGTAGACCATTAGGCATTTATCATTGAGATAGATGGTAAGATTTGTGATCAAGATATTTCTATTTTGATTGACCCTGGATCTAATTATAGCTATGTTAGTCCTGACTTGGTGGGTAAGTGTGGCTTGAGTCAGGAATTGCATGAAAAATCTTGGTTAGTGCAAATGGCTACAAGTACAAAGAAGTGACTTCATCATTGGGTAAGAGCTTGTGAATTTGATTTGAATGGTATGCATACTGCAACACATTTGAATGTATTATCGTTGGGATCATACAATATGTTGTTGGCCATGGATTGGTTGTACCTTCATAGAACCAAGGTGGATTGTTATGAAAAAACCATTGAGTGTGTTGATATCAATGGGGAACCAAGAGTCTTATAGGGAAAGAAGAAAGCCACACTAGCTAGGATGGTGACAACTATGCAAGCAAAACACAATCGTAGGAAAGGGTGTATGTTATTTGCA
This sequence comes from Pinus tabuliformis, assembly GCA_031772625.1. Taxonomy (NCBI): domain Eukaryota; kingdom Viridiplantae; phylum Streptophyta; class Pinopsida; order Pinales; family Pinaceae; genus Pinus; species Pinus tabuliformis. The sequence goes on along the minus strand of CM062816.1, from coordinate 542,153,196 downwards.
GTGCACATTTCTAGTGACAAGGGTAAGGAATTTGAGGATGCAGATGTTTTGAACAGGTATCCAATTCTACAATAGTTTCAAAATGTATTTCTTGAGGAAATTTCAAAGTTTCCACCTCATAGGGAAGTAGCCTTTTCTATTGAGTTGGTGCTAGGGGCAGCTCCAACATCAAAAGCACCTTACAGGATTAGCCCACTTGAGTTGGTAGAATTGAAGTTGTAGTTGAAGGAAATGTTGGACAAGGGATACATTAGGCCAAGTGTATCACCTTGGGGTGCACCAGTATTATTTGTGAAGAAGAAATTGTAAGGACCATATCCAGACTGTATACATTTTTTTTTTGTTTTTTTTTTTATGTTAACAGCAAATACAACCAGAAAAGAACGCATTGAAATTTCAAATTTATTTAGCACACATATTCCTGACACTCATTTCAGGAAAACATATCATAACTTTTACATATGTTTAACTAAGATCAATAGTAATGGAATACATGTGTACCGTTCACTAGAAGGTGAGACTCCGCTTGCTCTGCTGTTACTGGTATTCCCTTGTAGCCAATCACCTCTGCGATTGAATGATGACGCACTTGATCCGAATGCGAAGACCCACCGGTTAACCTCCCAGCCTACTCCTTGGATACTCTTCTTCCCCGCGGACCCCCGAGCTGCAATGGGGTTGTACAATGGAGAAAAACACTAGCTGGTAGAGGAGAGCACACCTTGGCTCAAGAGTCCCCTCTCTAAATCCTCTACCTCACCAAACTCACTATAGCTTCGTAATCACTGCTCTGACATCATCTCATCCATCCAACAATAGGGCTCCCCCCCCCCCAAAAGTCCCTTCTTCCATGGCTTGCCCCTTCTTTTATAGGAGTCCTCATAAGTGACACTTGTCATGTCATGCATAATTTATTTTTTTTATAATTCAATAGCTTGATTATTCACCCACCCATGTGTCATTCTCACATCAAGGGTCTCCCCAAAATTATTTACTTAAATTTTTATTTAAAACTAATATTTTCCTCACCTCAACAAGATTCCTATTTCTTCTCCTAGTTGTCTCTTTATTCCCCCCTTTTATTCCTTAATTTGTGTTCATTACTTGAAGTCAATTAATGAGTCAAGATTTTATCCCTAGTCTACTCCCTAATTTAACTCAGGTTATCTCCTAGATGGATATTCTTATGTTGGTTGTTGACACATGGAGCTTCTCTACATTTCTCTAAATTTAATGTATTATTCTCATTTTAATTCACCTACCCCTTTTCTTAATTAGGTTTAAATTAGTTTAGGATTAATCTTTATCCTTACCATTATGTTTGTCTTTCCCCTTTTTCTTAATTAAACCACAGAATCTTCCTAGTATTTTCCAAAATGGGAAGGGTAGAGTTTTTAAGGTACTCTATTTTAATTCTTCCTATGATCCTCCTTATTCCAAGTTTTATTTTTGATTTAATTACATTGGTTTCTAATCATCATTTACCCTTGATGTAAATTTACCTAGTTTTCATTCCTTGCTTATATTTATTTATTATTATTTATTTTTAATGATTCCAAGGATGCCAAGTTTGGTTGTGCCCTTCAAGAACTTCCCTAGAAGTTCCAAGGGTGCCACACCTAATAGCTTATGTGTGATGTCAAGGGTGCCAGTTTGGTTGTGCCCTTCAAGAACTTCCCTAGAAGTTCCAAGGGTGCCACACCTAATAGTTTATTTGTGATGTCAAGGGTGTCAGTTTGGATGTGCCCTTCAAGAACTTCCCTAGAAGTTCCAAGGGTGCCACACCTAATAGTTTATTTGTGATGCCAAGGGTGCCAAGTTGGTCGTGCCCTTCAAGAAATTCCCCTGAAGTTCCAAGGGTGCCACACCACTTGCCCTTCAAGCATCCAGTGATTACGAGGGGAAAATATAGTGCAACATCATAGACCACTATCATCTCTTTTGTTGCCTGCTATAGTGAGACTAATGGTGTCAGGGATCAAGGAATCCGCCTTGATGCGCACCCCCTGGTAAAGTCCTCATGAGCGACCCAACTTTGGGACCTGCCCTCATGGCATCGTGATCTTCAAGGCGAAGGTGCTTCAACTCTTCCAGCCCAAGTCACGGCAGGAGTGCTAGTGGGTTAGATCAGGGACTCTGTCCCACCCCTCCCATGTAGTTCCATCCACTTGTACAACCCCATCACCCATATGTGAGTCATTCGGTCAAGCAACTAATCTGTGCCTGCAACCATTAATATATCATCAGAATATAGTTAAACATATATGGCAGATTCCAAGATCGACTTAGACTTTCAAAGATAAAGTAGTATAAATTTTCATCAAACTAGGTGTCATCGACATGTCATATGCGAGTGCCTCTTATGGTTTCCTGACATACTCAATAATCATCAGTAACACGGTTTCTTAATGTTAGTCAATTATTATAATAGCATCATTAACAATTCCTGGTCATTCACATCATTGTCCATTGTAAGTCTGAACTAAAGGAAGTAGGTAACATAGGGGACACATCCCTCATGGCTATCATCAATAATCATCAATGGAAACATACATATTCATTAAGCTATCAACATCGTAACATCGTAGAAATATACCTATCCCTAAAATTTATCCTCATTATGCTTTTAGTAGAGCGCATACATATTCTTTACTACCCTCATCATAATTTCAAATAGAGACCAACTTAACTATTAATATTGCAATCATCAGAATACTGATAGATAAGATACATAACCATTCATGCTACCATAATATCAATGGAAAGCATTCATAAACATCACAACCATGAATATCTCAATCGCTAATAATAGTGTCATGGGTCCAGATCCTCAATCTGAGGTCCTCGAAGAATAGAGTGTCTAAGATAATGCCGTACCAGGGTTAGGAAACTAGAGTGGGCACTACATACACCCCCTCTTAACAATGGACTTCGTCCCGAAGTCCTTAGAACATAAAGGAGAAACGGCGACACATAATCTTAGGAACCCTTCCTGAAACTCTTGCCAACCTTCTGGTGGGCAGGTTAAAGTTTTCCCAAGGTATCTATAACACGAATTCCGTTATAACTGAAGGACTATATCTGGGGAACATTGCAACCCACTTTTTGTATAAATGTACAAAACATACATTATAGATATTATTAAAATTAATAGTTAAAGGAAGCATCATACATAAACTTTTCCAACAAAATCATCATAATCAAAATCACAACTAATTAAAGCAACAATTAATAACACTCACCTTCCTTCAATTTACAAATTGACTAATTTAGGATAAATCTCTCTAGTTTTATTCATTCAATCATGCAATTAAGATAGCAATAATTTTGTATTAACTCAAATTCATAGGGGATGCCTATGCCTTTTTCATAGGAGGAACTACCCACCTTAAGCTTGGACTTCAATATTTGTAATGGTCAATAATAATTGTGTTAATTATTGTTTGATATTTCACCTATGACGTAATCCACCTTTGTTTACCATGTTCTAAATCTTCAATTTTTTGTTGGGAACTACAATCAGTACTTTGAAAACAAACATATTCCACTGCTTGCTAGGGGGACCTAACAAGGCCTACTACACCTTCTTAGAGACTTGATTTACCTTCATGATCCATGTTCTGAAAGTTCACTGTTGTACAACTACCATTTGCACTTTAAAATAAATGCATACCACTCCTTTCTAGCGGATACCTAATGGTACACACTATCTAGAGATAAAAAGATGTTAACTACATAGAACGTAATCATCACTTGAAATGAATGAGTAGTCCAAACCTTCATCCCTTCAAACCCAGCTACCCTACTTCCTTTCGCTAGGGTAAGCGAGTGAGGCTATCTGGGGCCTATCTTCATTTAATCCTACTGAATCTAATGATAAGGAGTGCAATATTGTTGCAATCTTTAAAGGTGTTGTGACTATTAAGGCTCTTAATTTCCTGGTGATGAGGAATGCATATGCTCGCAGTTTGGCCATCCAAGCTAATGGATGACAAAGCATATAGCAAGTTTCACTAGTGACCCAAGATGGCAGGCAGACATCATTTACCAGTCTTTGCTTGATTCCAAGCAGAACTAAAAACTATATGGATTGAAGCCAAAGATATGCACAGAATGTAAAACAATAGAGAGAAACCCATGTCTAAAATGATCATTGACTGTATCGAATGGCATTGGTAGAAGTATGGTGCTCCAGATAACCATAAACCAATACTATAGCTCTATTTCTGCATTAAAAACTAGCAAAGAATCCAAAAAGTCATAAAGGAAAAGTTTTCTTGTTACATTACAAAACATTGAACAAAGAAGTCAATCAAATCAAACAACGAGAAGCTCAAACTCCCTGTGAGATTACAGGAAGAGAGCAGAGAAAGAACGACTAAGTTTGGCATCTAACATTCAAGGTGATGTAATTGAAAATCTGCTGCCTATGGTGGAGAACTTTGAAAGAGCCAAAACATAGATTAAGATATAAATCATAAATATTACAATGTATAATATTATCATGATTGTAATATGCTCCTATGTTGCTTCTTGTTGTTCTGGTCCATTTTCAATTGTTCCAATTGGAATTAGTCTCAGTTAATCCTTTACCATTTATAAACAATAAGACCTATTTAGACATTGCATGTACATAATCACTCTTTGCTGGATCATTCTTTGTTGTTGGATAAAATAAATCTTAAATAAGGCTGAACTCTTGGAATCAACTTCATCTACCAGCAAGGGGTTTATTCTATTATAAATTTGATAAATTCTTTATAGAAGTTTCAAGAATAAATATAGTTCTATTACTACTATTATGATTTAAGTTTATATATTAGATTACTTTTTATTGTATCAATTTATAGGGAACCAAAATGAGCAAGCTAAACATCAAGAGAAAAATCACAATAAGTCGAGAAAGTTGAATTCTTAATAGAAACTAAACTAATTAGAATTACACTGTAAATTTTTATTGGAAATTTTATTTCAATTAAAAATAATACCTTCAATATATCTCACTTAAATTCTCCCTGGCAAAACAAGCTGCTCGAGAACATTAAAATATCAAATAATTTACAGACCAAAATACTCGACCAACCGCACAGAATCCATAAAATTGTAATTGCAATTGAAATGGAAAATCGTTGCAAAGAAAATTGAAATACAAATATCGAAGAAAGATATTTTAAATATGCTAGATTTACCCAATTTTAATGAATGGAAAATGTCGAATGTATATGATTACATGTTCCATGTTTTAATGAATAGAAAAGGCTTCTGAATACTCTTCAACAACTTTATTTTTCTTTGCCAATAAAGCTGAGAAACATTATATGTAGGAATTAATTGTGACAACTGAGAGTTCTACGTCACCATATAACTGGTAAAACCAGAATACAAAGAGATATATGTTCAAGAATTCCTTAAAAAGAAAGCCAGTAAGATGGCTAATGTCAGGCAATTGGAAAATTGAATTGAAAATATAGAAATTGTTTAAGATATGCCTTAAACTTTTTTATCAAATATTTTTATAATGCTTATTATCACTTTTATGAACCCCTGTATGAAAATAGTTTAGCAATGTAGGCACGAAAACAATTAGAAGTGAAGGAGTCGTCAATCCTATCATTCCTATTTACCTTACAGATTGGCTTCCATTAGACGCTAATAATGCTCCTAATTTGCCTGGAGTATTTATAAACAGTTCGTAGAACTCATGAAAGGATTTAATGTTAATGTGGTCAATACTGTTGGAAAACCATTTGATCCCATGCTACACGAAGCAATTATGCGTGAGGAAGAAGACTGTCACTGACTACCATTTTTATGTACAAATATCTCACTTTAAGTTATGACAAATACAATCACCTCCCTCGAAATTAATGACTGCCAGATCTACCAACTTCTTACCCTCATTGGGCCCTAAAGCCTGAACGTTTTTCTCCATTTGTCCAAAACAAATTTGCATAGATCTTGAGCATTGAGTCAAATCAACCACTTAACAAACAAAGCTAGACAGCGCTTTGTTGTAAATAACGAATTCATAATGTTCTCTCTTCTCAGAAAACGTGTTGAATGTCATGTGCTAGCCCATGGAAGTAAAGCTATAACCTTGTCCTCCAAACCTATTGGAGTTCATCGACAAGAACATCCTTAAAAACAAAACCATGTGAGCAAAAGCGAGAAGGATTTAAAGCAGAACAAAACTGTTTTTAATATCTAAGGGTAGATGACTGCAGCATATATTCAGATGCCCTCAAAATTCTGGAAGGCTCACCAATTCAAAAGTCACCTCAAGTTCACAAAGCACAATGTGCAAAGTTTATATGAAATTCTCGAGATCATCTAGGACAAATATAATGAAACAAATAATGAGGAATGAACCACAATTCAAACTACCACAATTCAGACTAAATATATATGTTTTATCACTATTAAATAATAATAATAATAATAATACCAAATCTACTCAACTCACAGAAATTACAATTCTTTTTTCAAAAATAAAAATGTGAAGCTAAATATAAGTGTGAAAGTAATTAATTTTTTTATCACTATTAAAAAAAACGCAGGGATTTCTCCTCAATTTCGCAGGTATTTACCTTCAAATTCTCTTCCATATGTAGATAGTTTCAAATTCTCTTCTATATGTAGATAGTTCCCAGAATCTAATTCTGAAAAACAAAACGCACCTCCAATAAATTTGTATATTGTTCTTATTTTTCTCATTATTAAATTGCCTTAATTCCCTTATAGATATAGAGGTATTTTGTCTATCTTATAATATAGATCTCATAATATCATATAGCATTTATTGGTGTACATAAAGTATAAACAAAAACTAAAATGTATTTTAAGAGAAATGGATGCTTCCAGCGCTGCAAAATAAAATTTGCCAGTGTCTTTTGCTATCCCCTTTTTGAAAAAGATCAACTACCTGATTTTGTTCCATATATATGCTCAAAGGTTATAGACTGCAAGGAACTCCCGAGGTTGTGAATACAAAGCATCCAATTTTATAGAATAAAAGGATTAAAATGAGTATAATCCTTTAACCAGTTTATTATGCCTTTAACATCGCCAAAAATGTGAAGAGTCTCCCCTTAATTATCTTGAACAAATCAAAATTCCCCATAAAACTATAATTTGTCCTGTTATTAGTGCATTTGCCACCTTCCCACCAAGAGTGATAAAATTTGTCTGATTCTAACCCAACCCATTCACATTTTCTTTTTTGGCATGCCCCCAACAAAAAAAAACTTCCCACATATCCTTTAACCTGATCTCTCTTATTATATTTCATCTTAATCAGCCTTATTTCTGAGAAATGTCTCACCGTTTTTATGATAACTACCCTGAAAAGAGAGAATTCCTGCATCTCCAAAAAGACCAAATGATGTAAAATAGAAGGGATCTGTGTTTATTTCAAGTCAAAAACCAAGAAGATAAATATATCTCCATCAATTGTGACCCAATAACCAATTTATACTTAATACTTAAAGCAGGACCCCTTCCCAAACAACCACAACGAATGACATCGTATGGGCCCAATTTACAGATAAGGCAGATAGTTGGTCCATTGAAACCTCTTTGCTGATGGTTGTTCCATGTCAAAATTCTATCCGGTAGTGCTAGCGATCCAAAACAATGCGAGCCCATTACTGAGTCAGTATTTCTCCAAATGCAGGAGAGTTGTGACAAGTCCTGACAAAATCTCAAACAAAGATACTACTTAATAAGCAAAGATACTACTTGGGATAAGTTATTCAGCAAAGAGACTGAACTGCTCATGGTATAATTAACCTAGCCATGAGACTATTTGAGGGGATTTGTTAGCAAAAAGACGGTTGAGATAATTTATTCTACAAAGAGGAAGCGAAGAGACTGTCGAGGTAATTTATTCAACAAAAAGCAATTTGCGAAATGGAATATTTTATTGAGCAAGGAGAATACTTGGGATAACTTACTCAGCAAAAAGACTATCTGCTCATGGAGTACTTCATCCAGCAGAGGGACTATTTGGGCTAAGTCATTCAGAAATTAGACTATTGAGAAAATTCTATTTGAGATAAGTCATTTAGCAAAGAGACAGTTGAGAAATGGAACACTTGATGGGATAGGTTATTTAGCAAAGGGACTGCGCGGATTATTAGGGACAACACCGAATTATGGAAATTGCCGATTCCTGAAATCTCGCATCAAGTTCTGGATATTGTCAATTGTCAGTGGTAATGTTAATAAGGCGATTCCAACTGCAGTTGAGAACTCAACAGAGCTGTGGTAACAGATAGTTTTGCGATTAGCAACTCCGGCAGTTTCGCTTTGAAGCATAGAAAACGCCAAATTATTGTGGCATATCGAGTTAAATGGTTGATTCGATAATGGACAACCAGATCTGGTGACTATCCATAGCGTGATATTTTGAAAATAGCGATTTGGGAAGATCGATGATTGACACCATATCAGCGCAGATTGAAGGGAGCGTATACCGAGTTGGTGTGGTTTTATACTGTAAATGAGAATCAGCAATTTCGCGCATGCCACCAAAATTGTACCGAAGGATACTTACCATGCATGTTGCGTGCTTTGCTGTAAGGATAGGTAACTAGGACAATGACAGAGTTTAGTCACTCATTGAAATTATTGAATAAACTCTCAACGTATCAAGTGTATCTATCTGATTCAAGCTTGTACATCCCCATTTCATCTCTATAAACCCATATCCTTGTTTAATATCTGACATGTTAGCTAAACCATTATATAGTCCTATTATTTCACAGTCCTCAATAGCCCCACAAAGTTTCTCTTCTATCACTCTCACAGTAGACATTTTCGCTGGAGACTCTCCACTGTCCACTGCACCGTTCTCTTTCGCATTTCCATCTCTGTCACTCTTACATTCATTTCTTGCTCCCATATTGATATGAATCTGATGGATATCAACCTCTTGTCCATACGATTTTGTTGGTTCTTTGGCTTCCCTTTGTAAATATAGACAGGTCACATTACACAGTTCTTTAAAGTCTGGAAAGATGGGACTACTCTCACAGTTCATGCTTAACATGTTGTTCTGAAACTTCTCATTGACTTTTGATGAGCCATTAGACTTTGTTGAAATTTCACTTCTCCTTGTATATGGTTCCATTTAATCATTAGAGCCATCTGGATCATTTTTCAATTACTTCAAAGGAAAAACTTCAGAGGACATCCCAATGCTATTTAAAGGCAGAGCTTCTTCCCGAGCATTCTCTGCAGGATTTTCACTTTCTACTACAAATTTTGCATCTGAGATTACTACAGATTCAGATAAGGTCAAGTAATCCGTCTTTGGTGGTTTCAATTCAAAAAAGAAATAAATTTGAAATTATTGAGGTTACACATAATCATAATGTCCGGCGTTTGCTTGGCAGCCAGTCCCTTAGAAAAGCCATTAGCCTTCAATTTTCGAGGTCTATGGAAAAGCTAGAGTAAAAAGGGAACAGCTCCCTTGCTCTTCTTGACAGATAGTGCTTTGAGAACTTCTTTCAGGACATATCATCCTAGACAGATCTCATGGACAGCATTATTAGACCTGGAAAGGCTCTGAGGCTTGAGGACATTGTCTGTTTGAATCAAACTAACCCATGACGAAGCAAGAGGATAGTTCCCCAGCATATAGACTTTCGTATATGCACATATACCAAAACCAAAATGTATTTAAATGTTAACTTGCTTCTGTAAATGTGTAACAAAAATGCGTCCGTGGAGCTTACAGCCCACACCATCTGAATTGAGACCATTTTTGGACTGATTCCTCTTTTGCATCATGTTTGGAGCTCTGCTGACATGGCCATTGGTAGGAATCAGTACCCTTCCCTTGCATACAGTTTTTCAGAGCCTATTGTATCAATTCCTCATGGATGAGCTATTTGTTTGTTACGCAGATCATATGTCGAGTATAGTGAGTTGATATGTGGATGAACAGCCTCTATAAAAAGGAAAGGTAGTATCAAATTTTATAATTGACAAATCCTGGAGATTGAATATTATGTGTCGTTCGGAAATGGTGAGTAAAAAAAAAAAATTATTTTATTTTATTTTTATTTTTATTTATTTTTTTAAACTTGAGTAATTTGATTTTAGAAAAATACCCACATATAGCAAACAAACTAGTCATGCATGCATGGGCCCATAGGCCTCAAGGGTTCAACTTCTGCTCTGATACCAAGTGTAAGGACCATATCCAAACTGTATACATTTTTTTTTTTTTTTTTTTTTATGTTAACAGCAAATACAACCAGAAAAGAACGCATTGAAATTTCAAATTTATTTAGCACACATATTCCTGACACTCATTTCAGGAAAATATATCATAACTTTTACATACGTTTAACTAAGATCAATAGTAATGGAATACATGTGTACCGTTCACCAGAAGGCGAGACTCCGCTTGCTCTACTGTTATCGGTATTCCCTTGTAGCCGGTCACCTCCGCGAGTGAATGATGACGCACTTGATCCGAATGCGAAGACCCACCAGTTAACCTCCCAGCCTACTCCTTGGGTACTCTTCTTCCCCGCGGACCCCCGAGCTGCAATGGGGTTGTACAATGGAGAAAAACACTAGCTGGTAGAGGAGAGCACACCTTGGCTCAAGAGTCCCCTCTCTAAATCCTCTGCCTCACCAAACTCACTATAGCTTCGTAATCACTGCTCTGACATCATCTCATCCATCCAACAATAGGGTTCCCCCCCCCCAAAAGTCCCTTCTTCCATGGCTTGCCCCTTCTTTTATAGGAGTCCTCATAGGTGACACTTGTCATGTCATGCATAATTTATTTATTTTATAATTCAATAGCTTGATTATTCACCAACCCATGTGTCATTATCACATCAAGGGTCTCCCCAAAATTATTTACTTAAATTTTTATTTAAAACTAATATTTTCCTCACCTCAACAAGATTCCTATTTCTTCTCCTAGTTGTCTCTTTATTCCCCCCTTTTATTCCTTAATTTGTGTTCATTACTTGAAGTCAATTAATGTGTCAAGATTTTATCCCCAATCTACTCCCTAATTTAACTCAGGTTATCTCCTAGATGGATATTCTTATGTTGGTTGTTGACACATGGAGCTTCTCTACATTTCTCTAAATTTAATTTATTATTCTCATTTTAATTCACCTTCCCCTTTTCTTAATTAGGTCTAAATTAGTTTAGGATTAATCTTTATCCTTACCATTATGTTTGTCTTTCCCCTTTTTCTTAATTAAACCACATAATCTTCCTAGTATTTTCCAAAATGGGAAGGGTAGAGTTTTTAAGGTACTCTATTTTAATTCTTCATATGATCCTCCTTATTCCAAGTTTTATTTTTGATTTAATTACATTGGTTTCTAATCATCATTTACCCTTGATGTAAATTTACCTAGTTTTCATTCCTTGCTTATATTTATTTATTATTATTTATTTTTAATGATTCCAAGGATGCCAAGTTTGGTTGTGCCCTTCAAGAACTTCCCTAGAAGTTCCAAGGGTGCCACACCTAATAGCTTATGTGTGATGTCAAGGGTGCCAGTTTGGTTGTGCCCTTCAAGAACTTCCCTAGAAGTTCCAAGGGTGCCACACCTAATAGTTTATTTGTGATGTCAAGGGTGCCAGTTTGGTTGTGCCCTTCAAGAACTTCCCTAGAAGTTCCAAGGGTGCCACACCTAATAGATTATTTGTGATGCCAAGGGTGCCAAGTTGATCGTGCCCTTCAAGAAATTCCCCTGAAGTTCCAAGGGTGCCACACCACTTGCCCTTCAAGCATCCAGTGATTACGAGGGGAAAATATAGTGCAACGTCATAGACCACTATAATCTCTTATGTTGCCTGCTATAGTGAGACTAATGGTGTCGGGGATCAAGGAATCCGCCTTGATGCGCGCCCCCCGGTAAAGTCCTCATGAGCGACCCAACTTTGGGACCTGCCCTCATGGCATCGTGATCTTCAAGGCGAAGGTGCTTCAACTCTTCCAGCCCAAGTCACGGCGGGAGTGCTAGTGGGTGAGATCAGGGACTCTGTCCCACCCCTCCCATGTAGTTCCATCCACTTGTACAACCCCATCACCCATATGTGAGTCATTCGGTCAAGCAACTAATCTGTGCCTACAACCATTAATATATCATCAGAATATAGTTAAACATATATGGCAGATTCCAAGATCGACTTAGACTTTCAAAGATAAAGTAGTATAAATTTTCATCAAACTAGGTGTCATCGACATGTCATATGCGAGTGCCTCTGATGGTTTCCTGCCATACTCAATAATCATCAGTAACACGGTTTCTTAATGTTAGTCAATTATTATAATAGCATCATTAACAATTCCTGGTCATTCACATCATTGTCCATTGTAAGTCTGAACTAAAGGAAGTAGGTAACATAGGGGACACATCCCTCATGGCTATCATCAATAATCATCAATGGAAACATACATATTCATTAAGCTATCAACATCGTAACATCGTAGAAATATACCTATCCCTAAAATTTATCCTCATTATGCTTTTAGTAGAGCGCATACATATTCTTTACTACCCTCATCATAATTTCAAATAGAGACCAACTTAACTATTAATATTGCAATCATCAGAATACTGATAGATAAGATACGTAACCATTCATGCTACCATAATATCAATGGAAAGCATTCATAAACATCACAACCATGAATATCTCAATCGCTAATAATAGTGTCATGGGTCCAGATCCTCAATCTGAGGTCCTCGAAGAATAGAGTGTCTAAGATAATGTCGTACCAGGGTTAGGAAACTAGAGTGGGCACTACATACACCCCCTCTTAACAATGGACTTCGTCCTGGAGTCCTTAGAACATAAAGGAGAAACGGCGACACATAATCTTAGGAACCCTTCCTGAAACTCTTGCCAACCTTCTGGTGGGCAGGTTAAAGTTTTCCCAAGGTATCTATAACACGAATTCCGTTATAACTGAAGGACTATATCTGGGGAACATTGCAACCCACTTTTTGTATAAATGTACAAAACATACATTATAGATATTATTAAAATTAATAGTTAAAGGAAGCGTCATACATAAACTTTAACAAAAAAATCATCATAATCAAAATCACAACTAATTAAAACAACAATTAATAACACTCACCTTCCATCAATTTACAAATTGACTAATTTAGGAGAAATCTCTCTAGTTTTATTCATTCAATCATGCAATTAAGATAGCAATAATTTTGTATTAACTCAAATTCATAGGGGATGCCTATGCCTTTTTCATAGGAGGAACTACCCACCTTAAGCTTGGACTTCAATATTTGTAATGGTCAATAATAATTGTGTTAATTATTGTTTGATATTTCACCTATGATGTAATCCACCTTTGTTTACCATGTTCTAAATCTTCAATTTTTTGTTGGGAACTACAATCAGTACTTTGAAAACAAACATATGCCACTGCTTGCTAGGGGGACCTAACAAGGCCTACTACACCTTCTTAGAGACTTGATTTACCTTCATGATCCATGTTCTGAAAGTTCACTATTGTACAACTACCATTTGCACTTTAAAATAAATGCATACCACTCCTTTCTAGCGGATACCTAATGGTACACACTATCTAGAGATAAAAAGATGTTAACTACATAGAACGTAATCATCACTTGAAATGAATGAGTAGTCCAAACCTTCATCCCTTCAAACCCAGCTACCCTACTTCCTTTCGCTAGGGTAAGCGAGTGAGGCTATCTGGGGCCTATCTTCATTTAATCCTACTGAATCTAATGATAAGGAGTGCAATATTGTTGCAATCTTTAAAGGTGTTGTGACTATTAAGGCTCTTAATTTCCTGGTGATGAGGAATGCATATTCTCGCAGTTTGGCCATCCAAGCTAATGGATGACAAAGCATATAGCAAGTTTCACTAGTGACCCAAGATGGCACGCAGACATCATTTACCAGTCTTTGCTTGATTCCAAGTAGAACTAAAAACTATATGGATTGAAGCCAAAGATATGCACAGAATGTAAAACAATAGAGAGAAACCCATGTCTAAAATGATCATTGACTGTATCGAATGGCATTGGTAGAAGTATGGTGCTCCAGATAACCATAAACCAATACTATAGCTCTATTTCTGCATTAAGAACTAGCAAAGAATCCAAAAATTCGTAAAGGCAAAGTTTTCTTGTTACATTACAAAACATTGAACAAAGAAGTCAATCAAATCAAACAACGAGAAGCTCAAACTCCCTGTGAGATTACAGGAAGAGAGCAGAGAAAGAACGACTAAGTTTGGCATCTAACATTCAAGGTGATGTAATTGAAAATCTGCTGCCTATGGTGGACAATTTTGAAAGAGCCAAAACACAGATTAAGATATAATTATAAATATTACAATGCATAATATTATCATGATTGTAATATGCTCCTATGTTACTTCTTGTTGTTCTGGTCCATTTTCAATTGTTCTAATTGGAATTAGTCTCAGTTAATCCTTTACCATTGATAAACAATAAGACCTATTTAGACATTGCATGTACATAATCACTCTTTGCTGGATCATTCTTTGTTGTTGGATAAAATAAATCTTAAATAAGGCTGAACTCTTGGAATCAACTTCATCTACCAGCAAGGGGTTTATTCCATTATAAATTTGATAAATTCTTTATAGAAGTTTCAAGAATAAATATAGTTCTATTACTACTATTATGATTTAAGTTTATATATTAGATTACTTTTTATTGTATCAATTTATAGGGAACCAAAATGAGCAAGCTAAACATCAAGAGAAAAATCACAATAAGTCGAGAAAGTTGAATTCTTAATAGAAACTAAACTAATTAGAATTACACTGTAAATTTTTATTGGAAATTTTATTTCAATTAAAAATAATACCTTCAATATATCTCACTTAAATTCTCCCTGGCAAAACAAGCTGCTCGAGAACATTAAAATATCAAATAATTTACAGACCAAAATACTCGACCAACCGCACAGAATCCATAAAATTGTAATTGCAATTGAAATGGAAAATCGTTGCAAAGAAAATTGAAATACAAATATCGAAGAAAGATATTTTAAATATGCTAGATTTACCCAATTTTAATGAATGGAAAATGTCGAATGTATATGATTACATGTTCCATGTTTTAATGAATGGAAAAGGCTTCTGAATACTCTTCAACAACTTTATTTTTCTTTGCCAATAAAGCTGAGAAACAATATATGTAGGAATTAATTGTGACAACTGAGAGTTCTACGTCACCATATAACTGGTAAAACCAGAATACAAAGAGATATATGTTCAAGAATTCCTTAAAAAGAAAGCCAGTAAGATGGCTAATGTCAGGCAATTGGAAAATTGAATTGAAAATATAGAAATTGTTTAAGATATGCCTTAAACTTTTTTATCAAATATTTTTATAATGCTTATTATCACTTTTATGAACCCCTGTATGAAAATAGTTTAGCAATGTAGGCACGAAAACAATTTAGAAGTGAAGGAGTCGTCAATCCTATCATTCCAGTTTACCTTACAGATTGGCTTCCATTAGACGCTAATAATGCTCCTAATTTGCCTGGAGTATTTATAAACAGTTCGTAGAACTCATGAAAGGATTTAATGTTAATGTGGTCAATACTGTTGGAAAACCATTTGATCCCATGCTACACGAAGCAATTATGCGTGAGGAAGAAGATTGTCACTGACTACCATTTTTATGTACAAATATCTCACTTTAAGTTATGACAAATACAATCACCTCCCTCGAAATTAATGACTGCCAGATCTACCAACTTCTTACCCTCATTGGGCCCTAAAGCCTGAACGTTTTTCTCCATTTGTCCAAAACAAATTTGCATAGATCTTGAGCATTGAGTCAAATCAACCACTTAACAAACAAAGCTAGACATCGCTTTGTTGTAAATAACGAATTCATAATGTTCTCTCTTCTCAGAAAACGTGTTGAATGTCATGTGCTAGCCCATGGAAGTAAAGCTATAACCTTGTCCTCCAAACATATTGGAGTTCATCGACAAGAACATCCTTAAAAACAAAACCATGTGAGCAAAAGCGAGAAGGATTTAAAGCAGAACAAAACCGTTTTTAATATCTAAGGGTAGATGACTGCAGCATATATTCAGATGCCCTCAAAATTCTGGAAGGCTCACCAATTCAAAAGTCACCTCAAGTTCACAAAGCACAATGTGCAAAGTTTATATGAAATTCTCGAGATCATCTAGGACAAATATACTGAAACAAATAATGAGGAATGAACCACAATTCAAACTACCACAATTCCGACTAAATATATATGTTTTATCACTATTAAATAATAATAATAATAATACCAAATCTACTCAACTCACAGAAATTACAATTCTTTTTTCAAAAATAAAAATGTGAGGCTGAATATAAGTGTGAAAGTAATTAATTTTTTTATCACTATTAAAAAAAACGCAGGGATTTCTCCTCAATTTCGCAGGTATTTACCTTCAAATTCTCTTCCATATGTAGATAGTTTCAAATTCTCTTCTATATGTAGATAGTTCCCAGAATCTAATTCTGAAAAACAAAACGCACCTCCAATAAATTTGTATATTGTTCTTATTTTTCTCATTATTAAATTGCCTTAATTCCCTTATAGATATAGAGGTATTTTGTCTATCTTATAATATAGATCTCATAATATCATATAGCATTCATTGGTGTACATAAAGTATAAACAAAAAAACTAAAATGTATTTTAAGAGAAATGGATGCTTCCAGTGCTGCAAAATAAAATTTGTCAGTGTCTTTTGCTATCCCCTTTTTGAAAAAGATCAACTACCTGATTTTGTTCCATATATATGCTCAAAGGTTATAGACTGCAAGGAACTCCCGAGGTTGTGAATACAAAGCATCCAATTTTATAGAATAAAAGGATTAAAATGAGTATAATCCTTTAACCAGTTTATTATGCCTTTAACATCGCCAAAAACGTGAAGAGTCTCCCCTTAATTATCTTGAACAAATCAAAATTCCCCATAAATCTATAATTTATGTCCTGTTATTAGTGCATTTGCCACCTTCCCACCAAGAGTGATAAAATTTGTCTGATTCTAACCCAACCCATTCACATTTTCTTTTTTGGCATGCCCCCAAAAAAAAAAACTTCCCACATATCCTTTAGCCTGATCTCTCTTATTATATTTCATCTTAATCAGCCTTATTTCTGAGAAATGTCTCACCGTTTTTATGATAACTGCCCTGAAAAGAGAGAATTCCTGCATCTCCAAAAAGACCAAATGATGTAAAATAGAAGGGATCTGTGTTTCTTTCGAGTCAAAAACCAAGAAGATAAACAGATCTCCATCAATTGTGACCCCATAACCAATTTATACTTAATACTTAAAGCAGGACCCCTTCCCAAACAACCACAACAAATGACATCCTATGGGCCCAGTTTACAGATAGGGCAGATAGTTGGTCCATTGAAACCTCTTTGCTGATGGTTGTTCCATGTCAAAATTCTATCCGGTAGTGCTAGCGATCCAAAACAATGCGAGCCCATTACTGAGTCAGTATTTCTCCAAATGCAAGAGAGTTGTGACAAGTCCCGACAAAATCTCAAACAAAGATACTACTTGGGATAAGTTATTCAGCAAAGAGACTGAACTGCTCATGGTATAATTAACCTAGCCATGAGACTATTTGAGGGGATTTGTTAGCAAAAATACGGACGAGATAATTTATTCTACAAAGAGGAAGCGAAGAGACTGTCGAGGTAATTTATTCAACAAAAAGCTATTTGCGAAATGGAATATTTTATTGAGCAAGGAGAATACTTGGGATAACTTACTCAGCAAAAAGAATATCTGCTCATGGAGTACTTCATCCAGCAGAGGGACTATTTGGGCTAAGTCATTCAGAAATTAGACTATTGAGAAAATTCTATTTGAGATAAGTCATTTAGCAAAGAGACAGTTGAGAAATGGAACACTGGATGGGATAGGTTATTTAGCAAAGGGACTGCGCAGATTATTAGGGACAACACCGAATTATGGAAATTGCCGATTCCTGAAATCTCGCATCAAAGTTCTGGATATTGTCAATTGTCAGTTGTAATATTAATAAGGCGAGTCCAACTGCAGTTGAGAACTCAACAGATCTGTGGTAACAGATAAGATTGGATATTCACTAGTTTTGCGATTAGCAACTCCGGCAGTTTCGCTGTGAAGCATAGAAAACGCCAAATTATTGTGGCATATCGAGTTAAATGGTTGATTCGATAATGGACAACCAGATCTGGTGACTATCCATAGCGTGATATTTTGAAAATAGCGATTTGGGAAGATCGATGATTGACACCATATCAGCGCAGATTGAAGGGAGCGTATACCGAGTTGGTGTGGTTTTATACTGTAAATGAGAATCAGCAATTTTGCGCATGCCACCAAAATTGTACCGAAGGATACTTACCATGCATGTTGCGTGCTTTGCTGTAAGGATAGGTAACTAGGACAATGACAGAGTTTAGTCACTCATTGAAATTATTGAATAAACTCTCAATGTATCAAGTGTATCTATCTGATTCAAGCTTGTACATCCCCATTTCATCTCTATAAACCCATATCCTTGTTTAATATCTGACATGTTAGCTAAACCGTTATATAGTCCTATTATTTCACAGTCCTCGATAGCCCCACAAAGTTTCTCTTCTATCACTCTCATAGTAGACAGACTCTCCACTGTCCATGGCACCGCTCTCTTTCTCATTTCCATCTCTGTCACTCTTACATTCATTTCTTGCTCCCATATTGATATGAATCTGATGGATATCAACCTCTTGTCCATACGATTTTGTTGGTTCTTTGGCTTCCCTTTTTAAATATAGACAGGTCACATTGCACGGTTCTTTAAAGTCTGGAAAGATGGGACTACTCTCACAGTTCATGCTTAACATGCTGTTCTGAAACTTCTCATTGACTTTTGATGAGCCATTAGACTTTGTTGAAATTTCACTTCTCCTTGTATATGGTTCCATTTCATCATTAGAGCCATCTGGATCATTTTTCAATTACTTCAAAGGAAAAACTTCAGAGGACATCCCAATGCTATTTAAAGGCAGAGCTTCTTCCCGAGCATTCTCTGCAGGATTTTCACTTTCTACTACAACTTTTGCATCTGAGATTACTACAGATTCAGATAAGGTCAAGTAATCCGTCTTTGGTGGTTTCAATTCAAAAAAGAAATAAATTTGAAATTATTGAGGTTACACGTAATCATAATGTCCGGCGTTTGCTTGGCAGCCAGTCCCTTAGAAAAGCCATTAGCCTTCAATTTTCGAGGTCTATGGAAAAGCTAGAGTAAAAAGGGAACAGCTCCCTTGCTCTTCTTGACAGATAGTGCTTTGAGAACTTCTTTCAGGACATATCATCCTAGACAGATCTCATGGAAAGCATTATTAGACCTGGAAAGGCTCTGAGGCTTGAGGACATTGTCTGTTTGAATCAAACTAACCCACGACGAAGCAAGAGGATAGTTCCCCAGCATATAGGCTTTCTTATATGCACATATACCAAAACCAAAATGTATTTAAATGTTAACTTGCTTCTGTAAATGTGTAACAAAAATGTGTCCGTGGAGCTTACAGCCCACACCATCTGAATTGAGACCATTTTTGGACTGATTCCTCTTTTGCATCATGTTTGGAGCTCTGCTGACATGGCCATTGGTAGGAATCAGTACCCTTCCCTTGCATACGGTTCCTCAGAGCCTATTGTATCAATTCCTCATGGATGAGCTATTTGTTTGTTATGCAGATCATATGTCGAGTATAGTGAGTTGATATGTTGATGAACAGCCTCTATAAAAAGGAAAGGTAGTATCAAATTTTATAATTGACAAATCCTGGAGATTGAATATTATGTGTCGTTCGGAAATGGTGAGTAAAATTTTTTTTTTTTTTTTTTTTTTTTTTTAAACTTGAGTAATTTGATTTTAGAAAAATACCCACTGGGCCCATAGGCCTCAAGGGTTCAACTTCTGCTCTGATACCAAGTGTAAGGACCATATCCAAACTGTATACATTTTTTTTTTTGTTTTTTTTTTTATGTTAACAGCAAATACAACCAGAAAAGAACGCATTGAAATTTCAAATTTATTTAGCACACATATTCCTGACACTCATTTCAGGAAAACATATCATAACTTTTACATACGTTTAACTAAGATCAATAGTAATGGAATACATGTGTACCGTTCACCAGAAGGCGAGACTCCGCTTGCTCTGCTGTTACTAGTATTCCCTTGTAGCCGGTCACCTCCGCGAGTGAATGATGACGCACTTGATCCGAATGCGAAGACCCACCGGTTAACCTCCCAGCCTACTCCTTGGGTACTCTTCTTCCCCGCGGACCCCCGAGCTGCAATGGGGTTGTACAATGGAGAAAAGCACTAGCTAGTAGAGGAGAGCACACCTTGGCTCAAGAGTCCCCTCTCTAAATCCTCTGCCTCACCAAACTCACTATAGCTTCGTAATCACTGCTCTGACATCATCTCATCCATCCAACAATAGGGTTCCCCCCCCCCCAAAAGTCCATTCTTCCATGGCTTGCCCCTTCTTTTATAGGAGTCCTCATAGGTGACACTTGTCATGTCATGCATAATTTATTTTTTTTATAATTCAATAGCTTGATTATTCACCCACCCATGTGTCATTATCACATCAAGGGTCTCCCCAAAATTATTTACTTAAATTTTTATTTAAAACTAATATTTTCCTCACCTCAACAAGATTCCTATTTCTTCTCCTAGTTGTCTCTTTATTCCCCCCTTTTATTCCTTAATTTGTGTTCATTACTTGAAGTCAATTAATGTGTCAAGATTTTATCCCCAATCTACTCCCTAATTTAACTCAGGTTATCTCCTAGATGGATATTCTTATGTTGGTTGTTGACACATGGAGCTTCTCTACATTTCTCTAAATTTAATTTATTATTCTCATTTTAATTCACCTTCCCCTTTTCTTAATTAGGTTTAAATTAGTTTAGGATTAATCTTTATCCTTACCATTATGTTTGTCTTTCCCCTTTTTCTTAATTAAACCACATAATCTTCCTAGTATTTTCCAAAATGGGAAGGGTAGAGTTTTTAAGGTACTCTATTTTAATTCTTCCTATGATCCTCCTTATTCCAAGTTTTATTTTTTATTTAATTATATTGGTTTCTAATCATCATTTACCCTTGATGTAAATTTACCTAGTTTTCATTCCTTGCTTATATTTATTTATTATTATTTATTTTTAATGATTCCAAGGATGCCAAGTTTGGTTGTGCCCTTCAAGAACTTCCCTAGAAGTTCCAAGGGTGCCACACCTAATAGCTTATGTGTGATGTCAAGGGTGCCAATTTGGTTGTGCCCTTCAAGAACTTCCCTAGAAGTTCCAAGGGTGCCACACCTAATAGTTTATTTGTGATGTCAAGGGTGCCAGTTTGGTTGTGCCCTTCAAGAACTTCCCTAGAAGTTCCAAGGGTGCCACACCTAATAGTTTATTTGTGATGCCAAGGGTGCCAAGTTGGTCGTGCCCTTCAAGAAATTCCCCTGAAGTTCCAAGGGTGCCACACCACTTGCCCTTCAAGCATCCAGTGATTACGAGGGGAAAATATAGTGCAACGTCATAGACCACTATAATCTCTTATGTTGCCTGCTATAGTGAGACTAATGGTGTCGGGGATCAAGGAATCCGCCTTGATGCGTGCCCCCCGGTAAAGTCCTCATGAGCGACCCAACTTTGGGACCTGCCCTCATAGCATCGTGATCTTCAAGGCGAAGGTGCTTCAACTCTTCCAGCCCAAGTCACGGCGGGAGTGCTAGTGGGTGAGATCAGGGACTCTGTCCCACCCCTCCCATGTAGTTCCATCCACTTGTACAACCCCATCACCCATATGTGAGTCATTCGGTCAAGCAACTAATCTGTGCCTGCAACAATTAATATATCATCAGAATATAGTTAAACATATATGCCAGATTCCAAGATCGACTTAGACTTTCAAAGATAAAGTAGTATAAATTTTCATCAAACCAGGTGTCATCGACATGTCATATGCGAGTGCCTCTGATGGTTTCCTTCCATACTCAATAATCATCAATAACACGGTTTCTTAATGTTAGTCAATTATTATAATAGCATCATTAACAATTCCTGGTCATTCACATCATTGTCCATTGTAAGTCTGAACTAAAGTAAGTAGGTAACATAGGGGACACATCCCTCATGGCTATCATCAATAATCATCAATGGAAACATACATATTCATTAAGCTATCAACATCGTAACATCGTAGAAATATACCTATCCCTAAAATTTATCCTCATTATGCTTTTAGTAGAGCGCATACATATTCTTTACTACCCTCATTATAATTTCAAATAGAGACCAACTTAACTATTAATATTGCAATCATTAGAATACTGATAGATAAGATACATAACCATTCATGCTACCATAATATCAATGGAAAGCAATCATAAACATCACAACCATGAATATCTCAATCGCTAATAATAGTGTCATGGGTCCAGATCCTCAATCTGAGGTCCTCGAAGAATAGAGTGTCTAAGATAATGTCGTACCAAGGTTAGGAAACTAGAGTGGGCACTACAGAAATATGGTACTCACAGATTATGCATTTACTACATACAATTGAACAAAGTGACCATCAAGAATCGTTATCCATTACCGAGGATTGATGACTTGTTCGATCAATTGAATGGAGCAGCAGTGTTCTCAAAGTTTGATCTGAGATCTAGATATCATCAGGTATGCGTCAAAGAGGATGACATTTACAAGACAATCATCCGGACCAGGTATGGGCATTATGAATTTATTGTAGTTCCATTTTGCTTAACTAATTCTCCAGCTACATTTATGTGCTTGATAACTAGTGTGTTGCGCTCGTATTTGGATAAGTTTGTTATTGTGTTCATTGATGACATACTGGTATATTCTAAAAATGAGGAAGAGCATGTCGAGAATTTAGCAGCAGTGTTGAGGTTGTTGAGAGAGCATCAGTTGTATGCTAAGCTCAACAAGTGTAGTTTCTTTCAAACTAAGGTACATTACTTGGGACATGTTGTCTCCAAGGAGGGCATTGCAGTAGATCCAGAAAAGATAAGGGCCATCATGGAATGGGTAGCTCCCAGGAATGTAGATGAGGTGATATATTTCATGGGGTTGGCAAGTTATTATAGGAGGTTCATCAGGAACTTCTCACAGATTGCTTATCCTATCACATCATTGCAGAGGAAAGGTAAGAAGTTCGAATGGACAAAGGAGTGTGAGGCTACTTTTGAGCAACTTAAGCAGTTACTGACACATGCACCAGTATTAAAAATTGCAGATCCAGATAAAAATTTTGTAGTATGCACAGATGCTTGCAAGAAAGGACTTGGTGGAGTCCTTATGAAGGAGGGACAGGTGGTATGCTACGAGTTACAAAAACTAAATGAGCACGAGAAAAACTACCCCACACATGATCTTGAGTTGGCAGCAATCATACATGCATTGAAGATGTGGAGACACTACCTTCTGGGAAGAAGTTGTGTTGATGAGTGATCATAGTGGGTTACGGTATCTATCTGACCAACCAAATCTGAATGGTAGGCATGCTCGGTGGTTGGCCACGATCAGTGAGTTTGATTTCAAGATCAGGTGTATCAAAGGTAAAGAGAACTAAGTGGTAGATCCTCTTAGCATGCAGATACAGGTAAATCACTTAGTAGTTATGAGCTCCTATGGGACAAACTTATGGGATAGGATCTTGTAGGTAGGTTAGTAGGATGTCAGATATATGGAGATTATGCATAGGATGTAGCAGAGTATAGGTACAGGTACATGTGATAGTATAGGTACGTGTACAGGTATAGGTGATAGTATAGGTACAGCTACATGTGGTAGTACAGGTATAGGTGCATGTGCATAGGATGTGGATTATTACCTTACAACATATGGATTAGTCTGATTCAAAGATAAGATATATGTACCAGACAGTAGTGAGATCAAGAAGGTGATCTTGAGGGATTTTCATGTGAAACCAAATTTGGGTCATCCAGGTTATCAGAAGACACTGACAAAAGTGAAGAGATTTTATTATTGGTCAAACATGAAGAGGGATGTAGCAGAGTTTGTGGCTAGGTGTTTTGATTGTCAGCGTGTGAAGGAAAAATGTAAGCATCTAGGTGGACTGCTATAGCCGATTTCGATTCCAAAGTGGAAATGGGGAGTCATTTCCATAGACTTCATCACAGATTTTCCAAGGACAGTGAGACAGCATGATTCCATCATGGTTATTGTGGACAAGTTGACGAAGGTTTCATATTTCATTCCAGTGAAGTCTAGCACAGATATTCATCAGAGATGTGGTCGGACTACATGGTGTTCTGAATAAGATTATGTCAAATAGGGATGCAAAGTTAACTTCCAAGCTTTTGAAGGAGTTGTTTGCAGGTTTGGGCACAAAGTTGGCCTTCAGTACCACTTATCATCCGCAGACAGATGGATAGACAGAGAGGGTCAACAGGATATTGGAGGACATGTTGAGGATGTATGTGATGCATTAACAGTGAAAGTGGGAAGAGTACCTTCCACTAGTAGAATTTTATTACAACAATGGGTATCATGAATCTTTGAAGATGAGTCTGTTTGAGGCATTGTATGGGCAGAGTTACAATACCCTTGTCAGTTGGAGTGATCCATTTAACAGGGTGTTGATTGGACCAGACATGTTGGCGGACATGGAATAGGAGATGCAGGTTATAAATAAAAATCTAAAGAAGCACAGGATAGGCAGAAGAGCTATGCAAATTGGAACAAGTTGTTCAAGGAGTTCCAAGTGTACTTGCACATCAAACCAAAGAAGAGATCCTTATGGATTGGATCATGTGCCAAGATGGAACCACAATTTTGTGGACCCTTTGGTATCATTGAGAGGATTGGGCCAGTAGTCTATCGACTTGCACTGCCTCCAACAGTGAAATTCCATGATGTTTTCCATGTGTCATTTCTTAAGAAGTATGTTACAGATGTTGATCATTTGATTGACTAGTTTGTATTGCAATTGGAACCAGATGGAGAATTCCAACTAGAGCCTCAATGTATATTATAGAAAAAGGTGTTCATGCTCCGGAACCGAGCAATAAAGCAAGTTAAGGTGCAATGTAAGCACTTTCGCCTGATGAAGCTACATGGGAGATGGCGGATCAAATGCGGGCTATGTATCCTTCCTTGTTTGTAGGTTAAGGAAAAACAGTGTTGGTATGGTGTTTTGGTATATGTCTTGGTATATGTTTGGTATATGTTTGTTATATGTTTTGGTGATGTTGGTATATGTTCATATGTATATGGACGTAAATACTTCCATGAGGTATGTTATAAAGCTCCAATAAGTGGTATGGGTGTCATGTCATTATGATGTTATGTTTTCATGTCGGTTTTCTTCTCAGCAGGCTGGTCATTGTAAATACTGCAACGAGCTAAGCTATAAAGCTCCATCAACAGTATGTTTTGCTTATAGCAGTCTTGTGGTTATAGGTGTTGTTGAACACTGAGGACGGTGTTTCCCCCAGGGGGAGGGTTCTGTAACAACCCTTGTGAAAATTCCATGTAAAAAAGTTAATAAAGGAAAAATAATAACCACGGTTGATGGGACATTTATTCCAAGTTGAATGTTGGGCGAAAAGCATAGTGATGGGGATCACTTGTGGTTGTTTAATGGCTAAGGAAATTGGCAAAGGAAATGGCTAAGGCTTTGGAAAGGCAAATGGCCTTTTTGGCACATTTATTTATGAAAATAATGGAACTTAGGAGAAAAGGGAGGTGAAAGGTCATAGGTTGCATGTGAGGAGGAAATTGAAGGAAAATAATGGAAAATGAAGCAAATAGAGCCCTCATCCATAAAAAGGCTTTTGAGGATCAGTTGGTAACCTTTTGTCAGTTCATTTTTGAAGCTCTCTCATTATTCTCTCTCTCTCTCTCTCTCTCTCTCTCTCTCTCTCTCTCTCTCTCTCTCTCATACTCTTGGATACTTAGAGTTTTCTTGGAGCACTCTTAGAGGGTGTCTCATACTTGGATTTTTGGAGCAGGAAAGAAAAGGAAGAGTAGGAAATCGGAAGAGGACATCGGGATCAGCAGCAACAGTGGGCTTTTCTTTCAGGTACCGAGTTGCATGTATGTTTTCCTCACTAGTTTTGGCATGCATGGCATATGCATGTGGATTTTTGGTCATAATCTGTCACTGGCATGGAGGATTGCATAGATTGATAGTGGATTGCCTAGCCTTTCCATTTCCTGGATAGCCATGGAGATTTTGGGCTTAGTTTCCTAGTTTGTTTTGATTGGTTCTCATGTTTCCTTAGCTTGGGTTAAGTTATTAGTTCTTGGAAGCCCTGGTTGGACAAACGCTCTTGAAGCCCTATAACAACTTGGGTTGAGTTACTAGTCCTGGAAGCCTTGGTTGGAAAAACACTTTGGAAGCCCTTGGTGGGTTGAGATACTAGTCCTAGAAGCCTTGGTTGGACAAATTCTATGGAAACCCGGCGAAAACTGTGGGTTGAGTTACTAGTCCTGGAAGCCTTGGTTGGAACAAACACTCTGGAAGCCCTGGAAGGCTTGGATAGAGACCAATCTGATGATGGTTTTGTGATGTCCAACCATGAGGTGCAATCACTATTGTTGGGTTGAGGTGGGTGGGCTCTGGAAGCCCTGGATGGTTTTGGATTGTTGTGTTCTATGTGATCCCACATTCATGCTTGGAATATGGCACGAGGGTGAATGGTTGAAGAGAGATTTGGCTCAACCATGCTACAGTCGAGTGGAACATGGAGGTCCCATCTCAGGTTTGGATTTTACATAATGAATATGAGGTTATTTCTCCTTATATTTCTATGAGTATTATACTGGTTTATATGTGGATCATATGGCTATGATTTCATTAGTATTTCTATTGCTATTATGTCGTTATATATATGTTTTATGACAGTATGGTTCTCATCATGTTTTTACTGGTAAATGAATGAAAAATGTATCTATGACCTAATGGATGAAATGGCAGTTGATGTGTTGTGGCATCAATGCTTCTTAGAGATTCTCAGCTAAGTATAAAACCCCTATGCTCAGAGCTATTATTTACATCTGTAGATTACATATTCGTGATATGTTTGACGAAATGCATGTCATGGCTAGTAGAGGTCTAGTCAAGATGTCATTCAAGTGATTTCATTTATACTATCATTTCCTTATTATTTTATTGTTTTTAATATTTCATTCAATTATGGGCAATGACCTAGGCTTTGGGCTTGAAAAAGTGGTTCAAATCCCGGGGACATTGGCACAACACTGTGCAAAAAATTCCCTAAAAACTGGCTTGTAGGCCTATGAGAGCGTCCAAAGGTCCCTGGACGCTAGCATGTCCATAGCATGAGAACGTCCAGAGGTCAAGTGGTCCAAAAGCTCAGTGGGACGCAGGGACTAGTTGGCAGAAAGGTTGGATTGGTTCCCGAGGGTCCTAATGCTGATGTTGAATGTTTGTATGGTGTGTTTCCCTCGGTTCCACTTCCTTAACGTGACTTAGGAGTTCGAATCATATCATAGTGGCCTCTCATCACATGTTTACCCCTGACTGGTCGGTTGCTTGGGTAGATGTGGGGGAGGGTGTTACACTACATCATAAAGCTCCAATAAGCAGTATGGTGTTCATGGTTTCAGTAGTTTGGTATAATGTAAATGTTGCATCAAGTTGTGTTATAAAGCTCCATGGGCAGCATGTTTTGTTGGTTATAAGCATCATTGAACATTGAGGGCAGTGTTCCCCCAAGGGGAGGGGTTTGTAACGACCCTTGATTGATTTCCATCTAAATAAAATAATACCAAGGTCATGGGATACGTATTCCAAGTTGAATGGTGGGTAAAAATTATAATGGGCATCACTTGTGGTTAATTAATGGCTATGGAAATGGGAAAAGGAAGAGAGATAGTAAATGGAATTTAATTATGAAAATAAAGGAAAATAGGAGAAAATGAAGGTGAAGGGACACCAATTTTTATGCAAGAGAAATTAGAGAAAAATGAAGAAAAATGAAGAAAAAGGATGCATCAATGGTAAAAAGACATCAGAGAATCAGTTGCTAGGTTTTTGATAGTTTTGAGTGAAGTTCTTGTGCATTCTCTCGTACCCTTGCACACTTAGAGCATTCTTGGAGCATTTTAGCATTCACTTGGATTGGAGAAAGAAGGCAAAGGAAAGAAGGGACCGCAAGGAAATGGTTGGATCAGCAGCTACAACTGGATTGGTTTCTAGGTAACAAGTTACATGTGTGATTTCCTTGTTGATTTTTGTATGCATGATATATGCATGTGATTCCTTGGTTATGTGTTGTCATTGGCATGGATATTTGCCTGGATTGACAGTGGTTTCACCTTGCCTTGCCATTTTCTTGATAGCCATTGTGTTATGGGTTTTTCCACTTGTTTTTTTTTATTGGTGCTCAAGTTCCTGATGGTTGTGGGTTGTAACAAATGCTTTGGAAACGTTAGAACAATTTGGGTTGAGTTACTAATTCCTAGAGTCATATGTTAGGACAAATTCTTTGGAGCCCTTGGTGGGTTGAGTTACTAGTCCCTGGAGCCGCAGTTGGAACAAACACTCTGGAGCCCTAGAAGGTTGGGGGTTTACTTACTAGTTCCTGGAGTCCTAGGCAACTTGGCTAGAGACTAATCTAGTTAATCTTAGTGATTTCTGGACCGTGGAGGTGGAATCACTATGGTTGAGGGTTGAGGTGGTTTTGCCTCTAGAAACCCTGGTTGGTTTTTTTTGGGTTTATTCGATGAGATCTGACATTCATGCTTGGAATATGGTGTGGGGGTGATTGACTAAAAGAGATATTTGGTTCAACCCAATCTATGGTCGGGTGGTACATGGAAGTCCCTGACTTGGTTAGCTTTCGCTTATGTTAATCAAAATTATTTTCCTTTTGTCATCTATGAGCACTTGTATTGGTTATCATGCTCATATTATGGCTTATTTTCCATGGTTTCCATTCTGTTTATGTGTTGGTTATATGTTGGTTATATGATGTTTTCTATCTAGGGCTCTTCATATGTTTTGATAATTTATTGAATGGTTGATGAATGCATGGACTAACAAGTGTTTTTGTAGCTATCTTCAGAGGGAATTGAGCCTTTGTTGGTGGGAAAAGTTCCCTAAGGCAAGGGTTGAAAGCCTCAATAGAGAAGGATAAGATAATCAACAAAGATCACTCAAACAAGCATGCAAACATACAAATTATCAAGCATGGATTTGGAGACATACTCGGAGGTCCTACGTTTGAAGATGTTCTTATAGGGTCCAAACCATTTGCTTCCTTGAAGATGTGCAGACCTGCAAATCAATCACAAAAGCATATACATAATAGATAACTCAATGTGCATACATATTAATATGTTATATCATAATATATAAAAATATAAACTATCATTCATAATATGACAACATATATTGGGAACAAAACATGAGCTTCTATATTGATTAACAACAGTAAGTACATGAAAGATACAACCTAATCTAGGCCAAAGGCACCGACGAAGCCTTCCTCTAGATCTGTCTAGCCTGAGCCATGAAGACAAACTCTCTAATAAGTGCAAGTATATGCTAGATAAGTATGAGCATATATGCAAAGGAAACCAGGGTTTCCTAGAGACTGGGAGTACAGAAGGCACGAGAAAAGCAAAATTAATCTGGGATAAATCGAGTATAATGTTGATATCCTTCATCTTGTATCAAGTAGGCCTACCCAAGGGGTGTATATATACCACCTCAAATTGGTTATTTCAGTTAGGCTATGGGCTCCTATAGGTGGGCTCTCGGTAAAACAAGTAAACCCCACCCAAAAAATAGCATTTTATTTTATTTTTTCATATTTTAAAAAGTATGCGTAGGTATAATTTTATGTGACCTGCGTATGTACGTCATTTAGTATGGGCAAGGTCATGTATGGAACTTGAGATATTGTTTTTTAGTATAAATTCAAGTCTGCATAGGAAAAGGGACTACCCAGGGTCATGAAAGAGAATCATGTCTACAGGAGTGTTGAATGATGCTATAACATATGCCCCCTAATATATGAGGTCATAAGAGGAACATGATGGCCGAAATATATTAAGTATAGAGAGAGGAGTCATCTAAAAACCCAGTAGGAGATCACCAAATTCCAGCCCATCGAACACCTGTGCAAGGAGTCAAAAAGAAAACTCATGTCTAAGGCGGGCATACCCATTCTCATAAGAAGTAAAGCATGTATGTTGATCAAGTATAAAGTAGATCCAAAATGTATACATAAGTGTACTTAAGGAGATGAAGAATAAATAGTGGATCATCATATCATACACAACGAAGCTATGTCTCAATATCACAAATAGAAGAATGTCTGATCAATGATGCTAGAAGATTGTTTGATCAATCATGCTGCATAATTGATCCTCATAAAAGTACCAAATCATATAGGTGGAATATTGGTGTTGCATAAACTCAGGTGCCAACATATAAGATGTTGTTGTGAAAGACTGCAACATATAAAGATGAGAGGTGTCACCGATAGAAAACTGAAGGAGTTGTCAAGTGAACCAAGATGCTAACACAACCTAAGGTCTTCACCAACAGAGAGTGGTACATTTCTACACTATGGGAATAGATGAGCTAAAGTCAACCATGTGAGAAATCATTTCATTATCGTGTAGAAATTTCTCTATAGATCAGCTAGCTCTGATACCATGTAGAAATTGTCACTGTAGATTAAACTGATTATGCAATGTACTAAAGCAAAATACTTACTTCTACAATCAAACTTTCGGAAGCTTAATCGATTTGAGAAAGATCAAACAGAACACATATAACAGAGAAGAAGAATCAATACACATGAAACATAGAAGAATACTCTGGGGAAAGCCTCAGCTAAAAACCCTGCTATCTGTATTATCATACAAGGTGGAAATATCTCAGGATTACACAAAGCTTTAGCTCTCAAGCTATCCAGCTCTCAGTAAAATCCTCCTGGATGCTCATAGGCAAACAAAGCTTCTCACAATCATTCTCCTCTGCCCTCCAAGCCTCCTATTTCCTTGTGTTGTTCCCCTAGGATGATTCACCTTCAACCAAGTGGAACACTGCTCTTACACACTGTAAAACTGCACAATCCTCAAGGAACCTTGTTCCTTCTGCATGGATGAGTTTCCTTTATAGGAAAATTCCTCCAACTGACAGTACAATGTCCCTATCTTTAATCTCAACTGGGTCTTTGTCTAAACTGACATGCATGAGTTATTTATGATAGAATATTCAGTTATCTGGAGAACACTAGTTGCATGCATGCATGTATTAACTGACTGAACTCACAATTAGTTCCTCAAACTGCTTGGAACTAATTTAACTGGACTTAGCTCAGTTAACTGAGCTAACTAATTACAACTCATCCTTATCTCCTTAATTAAGGGATAACTTCCTCAATCAAAGGGATAATTGTTGCATGTCTTCACAAAGACTTCATGTTTGAATTTCTCGAACTAATTAACTCAAGATGAATTAATTAATTATTTTTCAAACAACTGGTGAGACTAAATTCGAATTTTAATTCAGGACAAATTAAAATTGGAATATATCCTGGAATGCTATCTATAGCAATGCTATTTATAGCATTTATATTTTTAGCATTTCTTGTTGCTATTTTCAACACTCCCTCTCAACAAGAAAGGAATTCAACTCAATCCCAATCCTGAACCTTTGGAATGTTCTACATGCAACACTTCCCTCAAGTGTCGTTGCTCTAGCAACTCTAGAAACAAAAAAAATATCCAACCTGAATCAAAATGATGCCTCTGTCATCAAAGTCTTTTACTGTTATTGCCTCTATCAACTGAAAACTCTGCACCTTTGTGCTCTTTAGTATCTGACTACTCTAGCCTCTGTCACTTTGATCTCTGACTACATCAATCACACTAATTCCTCCTACTGCATCCGTGTTGCTGCTAGTCCTATCTCCTAGCACTGCATCTGCACTCCACCTCCTCTCATCATGTTGCATCGTGCTGCCCAATGTTGCACTGCAACTCAGTTACTAAGAAGTAAGTAGCTGATCTCCCAACTGACCTCCCTTTTGGGATAGAAACACCCGCTGATGCTTAAGCTCCCTCTACCGCTCCATATGCATTTGTCTCTACCCACTCAGCCAGTCCTGCTACTCCTCGTCAGGGCTCCCATAGCAAGGTCTAATCAAAGAGGCTCAGTACCTCAAGTATCCTGCCCCTATTTCAGCCTTCATAGGACTATCACTTCACAATGCCCCACCTCACACCTGGAGGTATGGCTGCATGTGATCCCTCTGCTAACTTGGCTCGAAATTTCCCCCTACTGGAGGTCTCTACATGAGTGGATGCCTCCACTCGCTCTCCTCTCAGCATCTCCAATTATGGCTCCTCCACAATTGTCTGAGACTTCTTCTGGGACTACATGTTGAGAGGTAATTTACTCTCCCTCTCAACCACCAAGTCTCTAATATTGGCCTTGCTCCTCAAGGATTTGCATGCATCTTGAACCTCAAGAGCATACACGTTTTGTACCTGTGAACCGATCTCTTTCACCTGTCCCATGGTGATGTGTCTAAGGAAAACCTTTCCCTTACTAAAGAAAACATCATAGCCTTTGTCCTCCAACATCGCGATCGATACGAAGTTCTTCTTCAGTCTAGGCACATACTTCACATCTATCAAGGTGATAGAAGCTCCATGCTCCCTCTTAAAAGCAACCGTGCCCACTCCTGAAACACTATACCTTTCATCGTCACCCATCTCTATGAGTATCTTGAGGTCTTTCTCCTCCAAGGTACTGAATAAACTTTTATCGCTGGTCATGTGGAATGAGGATCCACTGTCAAGAAACCAACCACAACCCATCATCAATGAAACCATGCATGTGATGAGGGTAAAGTCCATCTCCAACTGAGAGGCCAATGCCTCACCTTTAGATCCTTCTGACGATCCCTTCTTGGACTTCTTCGATGGCCAATTAGTCTCATAATGACCCATCTCGTGACAATTAAAGCATCTCACTTTAGATTTGTCACCCTTCTTCCCTTCATGAGAATAACTCGATTTGGGATGAGAATCCTTCTCCTTCCCTTTCCTTGCTTTACTCGCTAAGGCCAGATTTTCTTCATCCTCCTTGGATGAAGAACCATTTTGTGTGCTCCTCCTGATCTCCTCCTGCATGAGATCCGACCACAGTCGTTCCCAATTTAGCAGTTTCTCTCTTCCACTCACTGAGTCCTCGTAGCTATGCCAGCTCTTAGGAAGACCGAGGAGAGAAATACTCACCATATCATCATCGGTTGTCATTATTCCTACACTTCCAAACTCATCTCTATAGGTGGTGAGCTTGTTCAAATATGTAGAAATAGTGTCGCCCTTTTCACACTTG
Source organism: Pinus tabuliformis (assembly GCA_031772625.1). Taxonomy (NCBI): domain Eukaryota; kingdom Viridiplantae; phylum Streptophyta; class Pinopsida; order Pinales; family Pinaceae; genus Pinus; species Pinus tabuliformis. The sequence continues at coordinate 542,119,715 of CM062816.1, read as the reverse complement.
ATTTTCCGAAGCTTGTCCTTGAGCGCCATCTTCCTCTAGTCGCTACTATTCTGATATAGGTCCTTCAATGTCTTCCACATTGAAAACAAAGTCTCCTTCCCATGGAGACTCGAGACAATATGGTCTTGAACTCCCTCTAGGATGATCTGTCTCACCCTTGCCACACACTTCTTCCATTCAGCCAACTCTTGTAAATTAGCTACAGTTGTCTTGGGGATTTCTTGATCAATGAAATCCTTCAAACCATTGTCTTCTAATACCGCTTCCATGTGATCTTTCCATGCTATGTAATTCAAGCTGCCATCCAAGGCATACTCGAGTCTCAAGCCATATAACACCATTGACCAACCTGAAGTATGAGATGAATTCGTTTTGTACCTTCAATCCCAAACTTCAAACTTCAAATTTCTCTTCTCAATATGTTGTTCACAGCTCTGATCACCTTTGCTCCGATACCATGTAGAAATTTCTCTATAGATCAACTAACTCTGATACCATGTAGAAATTTTCACTGTAGATTAAACTGATTATGCAATGTACTAAAGAAAAATACTTAATCTACTTCTACAATCAAACTTGCGGAAGCTTAATCGATTTGAGAAAGATCAAACAAAACACATATAACAGAGAAGAAGAATCAATACACATGAAACACAGAAGAATACTCTGGGGAAAGCCTCAGCTAAAAACCCCGCTATCTGTATTATCATACAAGGTGGAAATATCTCAGGATTACACAAAGCTTTAGCTCTCAAGCTATCCAACTTTTAGTACAATCCTCTTGGATGCTCACAGGCAAACAAAGCTTCTCACAAGCCTTCTCCTCTACCCTCCAAGCCTCCTATTTCCTTGCGGTGTTCCTCGGGGATGATTCACCTTCAACGAAGTGGAACACTGCTCTTACACACTGTAAAACTACGCAATCCTCAAGGAACCTTGTTCCTTCTGCATGGATGAGTTTCCTTTATAGGAAAATTCCTCCAACTGACAGTACAATGTCCCTATTTTTAATCTCAACTGGGTCTTTGTCTGAACTGACATGCATGAGTTATTTATGATAGAATATTCAGTTATCTGGAGAACACTAGTTGCATGCATGCATGCATTAACTGACTGAACTCACAATTAGTTCCTCAAACTGCTTGGAACTAATTTAACTGGACTTAACTCAGTTAACTTAGCTAACTAATTACAACTCAAATACAACTCATCCTTATCTCCTTAATTAAGGGATAACTTCCTCAATCAAAGGGATAATTGTTGCATGTCTTCACAAAGACTTCATGTTTGAATTTCTCCAACTAATTAACTCAACATGAATTAATTAATTATTTTTCAAACAACTGGTGAGACTAAATTCAAATTTTAATTCAAGGACAAATTAAAATTGGAATATATCTGGAAACGCTATCTATAGCAATGTTATTTATAGCATTTATATTTTTAGCATTTCTTGTTGCTATTTTCAATGTATCGGTCATTGATGTATACCATTAAAAAACGTGAGATAACTCACCAATAATGATAATGAGTGTCAAATTACCCCTTTACAATCAAACAAGCATGAATAGATGTGTTGAAGTCGAACACTTGAAATAATCTATCAATCAAGAGATATTGATGTATTCTTATTGTTGATAGTGAAGGAATCTACCATTGATTACTACAAACCCTAAGGTACTGAAAAAATAACTCTAGACCTTGTTCCCAGAGCAATGATTTGGATTCAGGAAAAAATCCACTAGAAGGAAGGCATTAAAGCATCCCACATCAACCAGCACGAATGTAACCCGCGGGACAATATTTTGGAAGAACTTGGAAAAAGAGAGATGAAGTAACCATTCTGAAGTACATTTCCGGCGTACACAAGATGTAGCTAGTGCACAACAGAAATCCTTTAAACCAACCAATAATGAAAGTTGACATAGAGGTGAGGAATCCACCAATAAGGTGAAATGGAGACCAAGGTACTGCACGAATCCCAATCTATGATAATGTAAGTTGACATCAAACACAAGGGAAACCACTCCCAAAGACCCATAATGTTGATCGATGTTGAGCACAAGGTCACCTATCAATGATGTAAATAGTGCCAAGGTGCAACTTTAGGTCTACTCTCAGAGCAATTTGTCAGAGTCGATAAGCCTAAACCTACCAGTAAGAATTCAATGGGGACCTTCTTAACCAGCACAAGTAAAGAACCATGTCACTGATGTGATGCTAAGAATAACATGACAGACCAAGTATGGTTGATAGAAATGAGTTAAGAGACACCACAGAGTGGTCAACAATAGGTTTACTTCCCTTGAACAAAAGCACGACTTGATGTGAATTTATGGCAGCATAAAATAACTTTTTATAAGTTTACAATGCAAGAGGCATTAATAAATTCTCCATATGATTGGAAGAGATAGCCAACTGGTGGAGGACTGACTCGAGAACAAGCTTATGGCTTCCCTAAAGTCAAACTAAGTCCCATCCTGATAGAGGAAAGACTCATTTAAGTGCTTTGTGTTGGCATTATGATACAAGTGTTGTCCTTGATGGCAACTCACTTAGATGACAGTTCACAGTGCAACAGGCTAACAGCAAAGGATTATAGATCATACTCCAAAGAATGAAGAAAGAGAGGTATACGCTGGTTCACTTTGTCCAAGAAGCGTATACACGCAGGTTAACAGAACAAAAGAAGCGTATAACGTATACACGCACTTTCACAGGAGACAAAGTGTGTATATGTTGGAAAACAAAGTTTTTGGTCCGAGGTATTTGTCCCAAGGTATTTTGATCCAAGGTATTTGGTCCGATGTATTTGGTCCAAGGTATTGGTCCTAAGTGGTTTTGATCCAAGGTATTGAGAAAGGCCTAAGAGTATATGAGGAGAAGATCATTAGGCCAAGGTGTGCAAGTTCAATATCTTATGAAGTATGCAAGTTATGGGCTTATGGTGCTTTGCTTGATCTGAACTAAGGATGAACCTTAGCAGTTGATGAGGGATAAGATCTAATGATGGATCGAGATCTTAAGGCCTGAAATGAAATATCATTATTTGGTTTGATCATGTATAGTTTAGATCTGAATTACTGACGCATGTTTTATTTCGTAAATGTTATGATCTGGGTATGACTGAAGTCTGGAATAGCTACAAAGTTATGAGTTAATATTTACATATATGTACGCTGGTTGGCTTTGATAAAAGCGCGTATACACCCTGGTTCGGCACATCTAAATAGCGTATACATTATGAAATATAATATTTGAAGTTGCAGTTGGATCTGACTGTTGTTACAAAGTTCTGGGTTCTGCTCTGTGATCCAGTGACTATGTTTTTGATGAAAGTATTCTTAATGTTCAGATTGATTGATTGTGATTTGCTTCAGTGATGATGTGCTTTCAGTGATTTAGTTATGGGTGATTCAGAGATTGATGATTGAGTTTCAGTGATTGGTTGATGTAGATGTATTTGATGGTTGTATTGCAATGGTGATTGATTCTAAGCTTCAATGTTGTTGATGTGTCCAGTATGAAAATTGGATGAAACGAGGCCTTCATGTATATTGTTGTGTACCAGGAGCATCCAGTCTGAAAATTTATGAAACGTGGTCCCTGGAGGAAGAAAGAAGGTCATAGCCTTCTGTAGGTCGGCACCTACATACTAGTAAACATATTGGCTAGTACAAGAGCTGGGGGGTTGTAGCTCCCTTCCACTAGAAGCTAGAGAACGAGAGAAGGATTGTAACCTTCTGCAGGTAGAAGCCTGCGTACTGGTATGAGTCTACACCAGTACAAGATTGTAAACAGATTTTCTCATTATTAAAAGAAGACAGAGACGACAACAATAGGTGGTTTTTACCCACATTGGGTTTCCACCTTAAATCTTGGCGTTCATGTGTGTTGCTTATGTGTGATGCTTTATTCTGTTTTTACTACACTGTCTAATAAATCTATGATATACTGGTTTAAACTCAACACATGATAAATTGTCTAAATCACAAGTTCTCTGCATATACGCTAGTTTCTTTAAGCATAGTCGCGTGTACACGCTAGTTCACTTCACTGAAGTAGCGAATATAAATCTGTTTGAGAAATAAAATTATTGCTTTGATAATATTGATTCACCCGCCTCTCACTATTATTTCCAATAATTGGTATCGGAGCAGGTCCTTCAGAAGAAGCTTGATCGCTTGAAGGGAGATCCATCAACATGAATAATCAAGAAAGCATGGGATCCATCAGACCACCAATCTTCGATGGGAGCAACTTTGTTTATTGGGAAATAAGAACCACATCCTATCTACAATCGCTTGGAACGGATGTCTGGGAAGTTGTGGAAGGAGGATATACATTTCCAACAGCAATTCCTACATATGCGGCAAGTAAAAAGCAATATGAAACCAATGCCAAAGTTGTCAATACTTTATTGGGAAGTCTACTACAATCAGAGTTTTTCAAAGTCATGCAGCTCAAATCAACCAAAGAAATATGGGACAAAATCGTTCTGAGCTATGAAGGAGACTCTCAGGTAAAACATGTTAAGCTTCAAACTATCAGAATTCAGTATGAAACTCTTAAGATGCATAGTGATGAAAGTATAGCTAGTTACTTCTTACGTATAGATGAGGTTGTTAATTGTATGAAGAATCTGGGTGAAGAAATAAAGGAAGTTACCTTAGTTGAGAAAGTTTTGAGATCCTTGTCTGCTAAATTTGAATCCAAAGTGTCTACCATAGAAGAAAAACAGGATCTGCAGAATATCACTATGACACAGCTTCACGGAATCTTAATTTCCTTTGAGATGAGAAAAGGAGGACCATCGAACTGATAAGCATGCCCTGCGTGGTACTGCACAGACAGATTTTGAAGAAACTCTGTATTTAACAGACTCATATGTAAAACTACTTATTATTGAAATATATATTGATTTTTCCAGAGTAAAAAAGAGAAAAGGAGGACCATCAGATATGAGAGAAGCTGCATTTAAAGCCTCAACAAAAGGAAAGGAAGAACACAATGAATCAGGACATATTTCATAAGAAGAATATGAGGTAAACTTTGTCAAGAAGCTTCAACGAGGTTCTGGAAGGTTTAGAGGCAAGCTACCCTTCAAATGCTTTGCTTGTGGCAGAGTCGGTCATTATGCTACCAGATGTCCTCATAAAGATAAATATGAAAAAGGAAAGGAATATGCAAAAGGGAATAGAAAAAAGGTTGTGAATAAAAGGAGTTACTATACTCATGAAGATAGCGATGGTTTATCTAATAGTGATGAAGTTGAAAATGAACAAGATTATAGACTTCTCATGGCTTATGACAATGATAATTTTTGGGATGCTTTACAAGAGGAAGACCTTCATGATGAAATATCTAAACTCAAAATTTGTTTAGAAGAAAAGAATATGATTATAGATACCTTGACATACCAACTTGTTGAAAAGGAAAAACACAATGAAAAACTAGAATGTGAAATTTTGGGTCTAAGAAAGGATCTTGAGAAAACGAAATCTCTCAATATTAGATTTGCTAAAGGATCAGAAACTTTAAAAGAAATTATCAAAGTTCAGCGTTCTTCTCTGATAAAAACAGGTCTTGGATATACTGAAGAAGCATCTCAATCACAGAATTCGTCAACCTCCACCAAAAGCTATATTGATGCAGCAAAGACTAGTAAACAGTATGATAATCGTCAACAAAGGCATAAATCAGATCACCAGGTAAATCATACTCAATTAACTCCAAGGATGAATAGAAGCCACAACCAACCTCAGGCAAATCATACTCAATTTGCTCCAAAGATGAATATCAATAGAAACCACAATCACTAGGTTAATAGATTCGATAGTTGCAGGAACTTCTTTAATGGGCAATGTTTTTCACATCATAATTTTGGGCACAAAGCTGCTCAATGTGTTTCTTACAAAACCATCATGACTAGAGAAGCACGAAATCAAAGGAATGTAACAGGAATCAAAAGAAGTTCCTATAATAACTTTTCTCCTCTTGAAAATGAAATAGAATGCTCAATCTATAATAACTTTGGTCATGAAGACTCTGAATGCAGGAGAAAATTTCAGAAAACATCTCAAAAGGAGCAAACACCATTAAATCCCAAGATATGGAGAAGGAAAGAATCTCAAACAGAAAGATGTGGTATAGCCTTGTATGCAGAAGGACAAGAAAATCAGTGGTACATCGACAGTGGATGCTCAAAACACATGACAGGTGACAAAGAAAAACTTCACTCATATAATGCCTTAGAAAAGGAAAAGAATGTCTCATTTGGAAATGACACTCCTGCTATCATAAAAGGTAAAGGCTCTGTTTTCTTGAAAGAAAAGGTTAAAGTTGGAAATGTTATGTATGTAGACGGTTTAAATCATAACCTGTTGAGTGTCAGTCAAATGTGTGATCAAGGAAATGAAGTGGTGTTTCGATCAAACGGATGTGTTGTTCGTGAGCTTGATATAGGAGAGACTGTGATCAAAGGTACAAGAACTCCAAACAACTTATACATACTCAAGGGAGGACAACAACAGTGCTATCTAAGCAAAAATGATGAAAACTGGTTGTGGCATAGAATATTGGGACATCTAAATTTTTCTCAAATAAGAAAACGATGCAGACTCAAGGTTGTCCATGATCTTCCAGATATTAGCATCCCATAAAATACAATATGCAAACCATGTCAATTCGGTAAGCAAACGAGAGTTCACTTCATGGAAAAAGAAGGGTCAGCTAGTAAGCCTCTTGAACTTGTCCATACTGATCTATGTGGACCATCAAGGAAAAAGTCACCTCGTGGAGAAGAACACTTTATTTTGTTCATTGATGATTTTTCTAGAATGTGTTGGATAGGTCTTATAAAGCATAAATATGAAGCATTTGAAAAGTTCCAAGCCTTCAAAGCTTTGGTTGAAAATGAATCAGATCGAAAAATCAAATGCCTCAGATCTGATCGAGGAGGGTAATTTACATCAGATGAATTCTTTGACTTTTGTGAACAACATGGAATAAAAAGGCAATTCTGCACCACAACGACTCCTTAGAAAATGGTGTGGTAGAAAGAATGAACAGAACAGTTCAACAAATGGCTCGAGCTATGCTAGATGAATCTGGAACTCCTGCAACCTTCTGGGGTGAAGCAGCATTCACTATCGTAACTATTCTCAACAAAGAAAATGTTCGGGTAAATAGCATTCAAACTCCACATGAACTTTGGTATGGCAAGACTCCTACTGTAAAATTTAAAGTTTTTGGAAGCAAATGTTTTATCAAAAGGACTGATGAAAAACTTGGTAAGTTTGAACCCAGAGCAGATGAAGGTATTCTTCTTGGTTATTCCTCCAGAAGTAAAGGATATAAATGTTATAATAAAAGACTTGGGAAAACTGTTGAAAGCATTGATGTTGTAGTTGATGAAGCATGCAAAAATCCAAAATAGATAAAATCAACAAAAGATTATGACTATGAAGAAGATAGGGATTATTTTCCCACATCAAATCAAAATGATATTGAAGAAGAAACCAATGAAGCACCACAAGAAGAGATAATGGTAGAAGAAAAGACTTCGTCCAGGTATGTTCAGAAAAATCATCCAGAAACGCAAATTTTAGGGGAAAAAGAAGCAGGTGTACAGACAAGAAGGACTTTACAGGGACCTCAAGCTATCTAGCATTGTTATCTTCCAGTGAAACTCAAAATGTAAATGAAGCATGCAAAGATGAATGTTGGGTAAAGGCCATGGATGAAGAACTTGAGCAAATTGAAAAGAATGATACTTGGGAATTAGTTCCTAGACCTCATGATAAAAATATTATAGGAACTAAATGGATATTCAAAAACAAGCTGAATGAAAATGGAGAAGTCATTAGAAACAACGCCAGACTTGTTTGTAAAGGATATGCTCAACAAGAAGGTATAGATTTTGAAGAAACCTTTGCACCTATTGCTAGACTTTAAGCCATAATGATGTTTCTTGCTCTTTCTAGCGTTCAGAAATTCAAAGTATACCAAATGGATGTAAAATCAGCCTTCCTTAATGGAGATTTAAAAGAAGAAGTTTATATTGAAAAGCTAGAAGGATTCATTCTTGGAAATGATGCAAAACTTGTATGCATACTCAAAAAGGCTCTGTATGGTCTAAAACAGGCTCCAAGGGCCTGGTATTACCGCCTTGACAAATATCTACACCAACAAGGTTTTACAAAAGGTTCAGCAAATAGCAATCTATATACAAAGATTGAAACTGATAAATTTCTAATTGTTATTGTTTATGTTGATGATATCATTTTTGGTAGCAATGAAGAATCCATGAGTCAGAATTTTGCTTCAGTAATGCAGCAAGAATTTGAAATGTCCTTGCTTGGTGAACTTACCTATTTTCTTGGTCTACAAGTTCAACAAAATAAAGATGGTATTTTTCTATCACAAACCAAATATCTCAAACAGATCTTGAAAAGGTACAGAATGGAAGATTTTAAACCTGTATGTACCCCAATGGTAACAGGATGTAGTCTCAGCTCAAATGATGAATCAGCAGCAGTACATCAACCAACTTACAGATCCATGATTGGCAATCTGCTTTATCTAACAGGTACTCGACCTGACATCATGCATGCAGTAGGAATAGTTGGAAGATTCCAAGCAAATCCAAAGGAGTCACACCTTCAGGCAATCAAAAGAAGTTTCAAATATCTTCAAGGAACTCAGGACTTTGGTTTATGGTATCCTAGAGATGCAGATCTTACTCTTCATGCATATAAAGATGCAGATTGGGCAGGAAGTGTTGATGATAGAAAAAGCACTGGTGGTGGTGCATTCTATATGGGTTCCAGGTTAGTATCCTGGTTCAACAAGAAACAAAGTTCAATTGCTTTATCTACAGCTGAAGAAGAATATGTGGTTGTTGCATCTTGCTACACACAACTACTTTGGATGATGCAAACTTTGCAAGACGTTCAGATCACATGTACTCCACCTATCTCCATTCTATGTGATAATACAAGTTCCATCAGTATTTCAAAGAATCCATTCATGCACTCCAAGACCAAGCACATACCCATCAAGTACCATTTTCTACGTGAACAAGTGCTTGAACAAAAGGTCAAATTGGAGTATGTTCCCTCCAAAGAACAGGTTGTTGATATATTCACTAAACCACTACCCAGAGAAACATTTGAATATCTCAGACAAAAGCTAGGAGTGATTGCTGCATCATCCTATTGTTAAATCCAAATTTTCAGAGAAAGGTTATTATACGCGTGTTTCATGAAGTATAATCGCGTACACACATGGGTTTTTGTGGGTCAAGAAGCATATATGTTTTCTCAGACAGGAAAAACAGTGGTGCAGGCTCTGATATGGGTGCTCTGTCTGATATTGATGATTGTTGTCTATCGATATGCTTTGTTCATTAATTTTTATCTGACTGACAAAGACACCTTGATCATTGACTTGTTAACAATGCACAGGTAGCACAGGTTCAGGGTGAGCATTAGCCTTCACATACATTCAGCATTGTTGGCATTATGGTTGTTGAGTCCAGCTATGGCTTCAGATATTTATACCATTTGTTGCTTAAAGTCATGTAAAAGTCTAGGGTGTAATATGTCTTCTCATACATTTGAATGAGTCCTGTTGGACAAATGATGTAATTGGTATCCCCACTTTGCATGGGATGGATGATGTAATATTTATTATTCCTGTCATGAGTCAAATTTGATATATCCCCACTTGGTTGGGAGATGGATGTATTTATGAGTCATTGGTTATAGGAAGGTCATACTCACATAGTTGAGTTATAGAGTCATGTTATTCTTTGGAGAATATTTTTACAGACTCTAAATGTGCTCAGGGGGAGCATGGACGGTTTCAGTGCATCTCAGTATGTACAAAGGGGAGTTCAATCAGAGAATTCAGCATGTACTCAGGGGGAGCATGGACAGCATAATGTATGTCAAAGGGAGAGAATATCTTGGTCCACCCTTTGCCCTTGATGTCAAAGGGGGAGAGTGTCTTGGTGTTGTTGTTTCCATCAAGTCCAAAGGGGTGTTACAGGGAAAAGTGTCTATATAGAACTGCTCTATCCCACTAAGGTGTGACAGCTACCTTAGAAACAAATAGAGAAAAGCTATCTTCATTTTTCCTTTATGAATTATAGATAGAGAGGGACAGAAAGACCAACCTCTGTCTTGCGCTAATCTCCTGATTTGATTCCCCTCTTCTTTGATAGTCTTTAGCCACCTGCTCCCTTGCACGCCCAGCTTCACAAAGTACCTGTAAGATCACAGAAGCATAGCACTATACAAAGACATGGATCTATAATCATAAACAATCTAGGATCAGATGTAAATTGACCATACAAATATAGCAAGCATCAATGATACAAGAGCATGGAGGAAAACTTGAATAGCTTTTATTGATAAAACAAGAAAGAGACAAAAGGAGTTACAACCAGTTGTTCTGACCCAGCATCAACCTCCCAGCAAAGAAGCCCCTCTTCACCTCAACCAAAGCTTAGATCACCCAACAATCTGATGTTTGTCTCAAGAAACCAAAAACAATTCCTTACAATATGCAAAATTCCAGCCTCCAACCTCCGGATCTCTGGGATGAGAGATCTATATATAGATATTTGCAGAGGTGTGATTCAGCTCTGGGTTTTTGATTAGTGTCTTCTCTCTGATAGTCCTTGATGCCAGTTGGAGATCTCATTGATCTCTTACTCATCCTTGGGCGATTCTGAGAGGCAAGTGTCCCAGGAGAAGTTTCTAGAATATTCCATGATCATCCACCTCACAGAATGACACTGCCATTTGTCATTTCTTGCCCATCGCACCCCACAGAAGGGACTTTTGAAATGCAACGCACCCTCACAGTGTATTTGGGTGAGATGCAACGCACTTAGCCAGTGGAGCAGCTGCAACGATCCTGTTTTGACCAATTCTGAGCAGTTTCTCATGGAGAACTTCTGGGAGAAGCTGTAATCTGTTGACCTTGTTCCTTTAGGGGTTAGAACAACACTTTTAGGGACTTAGGAGCCCTTGGTTTATGGACATTTCATGCTTGGGGTTGTAGGGCCCAAAAATGTCTATAACAGTTGCCCCCTAAAGTATGAGGCCGTTAATCTTTTAGTGTCGGGTGAAATGCTTTATTATGAGGATCCGAAGTTCTTTCAATGCTGGGAGGAGGCCTGTAATAAGATACAATACAATACATTATCTTCATACTATTTTCATGATCTAGCTGAGGCGGGCATTCCCATGCTCAGCTTTATAAATTCATTTTCATGTACATAGGATAGACAATCGTCTGAGTGTAGACTGATGATTCTGATAGAGCCATCATCCTTTTGAGTGGATGATTATCTGTGTAGCAATGATGTACATTTAATGTCTTTATTTCCCTGAATATATATCGCAGTCCAGATGGATGAAACTAGATCCAGGGTCTTCAATCTCGTACGATCTTCACTCGAAGTACAAGTCGATCCATGTGAGAAATGTTCTGAAGTCGAACATGGAAAGACATCGCTTGATCACCAGTCAATGATGTAAACTGTTAACAAGCGCGAGAGGGATCATCGATAATGATAATGACCCTCAAGGTACTGCAGTACAATTCATGTGGTGTGCATAAATGACTTGGCGTTTAACACCACGCAAAATCTTTTGGTCGAAGGCCATTGATGTAAACCTGTCGCCGGAAGTGAGAAACTTGCCATTGAGGCATGCAAGCTTCCAAGTACTGAATGGGGTGTTCCTAGATCAACTTCTTGGATAATGAGCTGATGTCGACAAGAAGTGATCTGTCACAGGAGGGCCTTAATGAATCCCACATCAATGACACGGAACGGAGCAAATGATTTCAATGTAGGTGAAAACGATCTGGTGATATAAGGTTCAGGGTGGCGGTCATGAAAGAATGGAGTATAATGTATGGTAGTGGGTGATACACAGGTGAATTCTATGAATGACTTCTCTTGAACATATCGGCGACACTGATGTGATGGATTGGTAGCATTAACCCCAAATGTGGATGGTAGGGCGTGACCATGGTGATGTGACCGGTGAATGAAACAACCCAACCCGACTCAGACACGGAGTGGAAGTGTCATGTTCAAGAGCGACTTGTTACCAACAAAGTTTCTTCAAGTTTTCTTCCCAATTTTCCCCAGTCATTGCTGACCAATACCTCTTTATTTTTGTCAAGCTTGAGGAGGATAACATATGCTTGTTCTATAATTTGCCCTTCGAGCAAACCCATCGCTATGTTTTAACGAGCCTAGCGATAGTGAAACTCGTTCTCGTCTATAGACAAGTTTGTCGCTATTAATATTTTTAACGAGTTTAACGACAAAGATAACTTGGTCCTTTTCAATTTTAGAGAGTCTGAAAAGGAACGTAAAGGTAACTCCAAAATTCCTTTTTCGTCATCTAATCCCTTAAGTCCGAAAAAGTATAAAACAATACAGAAGGGATGGATTTTCGATACTTTTAACGAGCCGAACAAAACAAGCGCTCGATCTTTTTGTGTAATAATCCCTCAGGTCCAAAAAGATTAAAATCTAAAGGAGGGATAGAACTTCCTGTCCCTTTAACGAGCTAGAGAGGCTAATGGCTCGACAATCTTTTCATATTTTACGAGTCATTTGAAAAGAGCTTAAAGGAGACTCGTATTTTCAGGAACGAGTGATAAAACGGGTAGCAGCTGATTCCAGGTAAGGTTTGTAATTTTCCAATCACGGCAGTGTCACAAGGATGGCTAGTGAAATCACTCTTCGCAGTTGTTCCTCAAAATGGGTAAACAATCAAATGGAGGTGAATGATCGGCCAATGAAAAAGTGGAGGTGACGGTGCAAACACGAACAAGGATTTAATGGCTGAAGTACTACATTCACGATGGTTATTTACTGGGGAATAGTTCATTTTTTAACGAGCTTAAACATGCGGGGAAACATTTGCTCATGTCTTATGTTTATTTTGTAACGAGCTTGAACTATGTGCTAAAACTGCTCGATTAATCCAATCGTGTGATAAGAATGTCTCATATAAAACGACAACTTTTAGAGTTTTGCCCCACATCCTTTCTTTATGCAAGTTAGGAGACGACCAATCCTACGAGTTTAAAGGGTTAGAGGTCCTAAAAATTTTAAAAAATAAATAGTCGCTCTTCGCTTGCACGCCAAAAGGCTTGCATACCCCCAGGTATAAAACAGAGTTTCAAGGTTACCCCTTCTTTAGTCCGTTAAAACATTTGTTTTACCGAGAGAGGCCTACCTCTTACAGGCTACCAAAGATTGTTCCATTTATAGCGCAAACAAAACACTTCTTCGGCGATGTCTACCGAAATAGACAAAGGTGAGTGAAGGAGGCTACTCCACTCACATAACTTTGACAAGAGAATCTTGTTCTAGAATAACCCCCTCTTCCAATCACGGACGGGGGTACAGACTAGTCATATTCTCTCGTGGAAACCTACCCTATACCCAAAGTTTTCCTGTCGAAGCACACCAGGGTGCATGCCCCCTGGGTTTCAGTCATGTCCCCCGAATCACTCACGCTCATCGGGAGGATGGACTGGAGATTGAGACATTTCTTGAGTGAAAAGACCATTCAGGGATGGTATATGACTATTTGCTCTGTATGATCCGGGAAATGAAAGCTGGTCTACGACCTTGACCACTCTTCCTTCGTGCGGAAAACACATTACTCTAAAGAGTGAGGAGACAATTGCTCCCATGCAATAAATATAGTCTCGTCCAAGGACTAGATTGTAATCCAGGGGTCCTTGGACTACCATTACGTTCATGTGAACGGTTTTCCCTCTCAATGTTATGGGCACATCGGGAAGGATCCCTAACGGTCGACTGGTTCCTTTATCAAAGCCTGTTAGATTTCTCATCTCAGGGAAAAGCGATGGCGAACCAAGCGATTTCCAAGCAGTTGAGGAAAGGATACTCACAGAAGCCCCTTCATCTATGATGGTACCAGCCATAACCATTCTATATATTTGAACAATGATTCGGAATGGTATATTAGCCGGTAAACGAGGTCTGCCTAGTTGATTCCAGTCGAAGGAGACAACTAGGTTGCTTGGAGGTGGGACCGAATAGACGGTTGGGTACGACTCTGATGAACTTCCTTCCTGCGGTAAAGGAACGGGTAAATTGCCCCCATGTTCATTGGAGTCTGTGCTTATGAAAAGAATTTGGACGGTGTCATCCTTGTTCTCTTCAGTGACTGTATCATCTGAAGATGGAACCTCTGAAGGCAAGACCGGGTCAACTGCCACCTCGACCTTTTGACTTTCGTCTGGTATGGATTCAGATGGTTTATCCTCAATGATAGATGCTTCGGCCGACCACCTGAGCGGGCCAGCCGGATTTTCAACTAGTGACGGACTCGGCAAGAGTTTTTTATATCCAGGAGGAAGTCGTAACGGTGAAACCAGACGATCATCCAAAACTCTTTTAGCTTCATCTAAGAATGGACAACGGTGGATGGCATGATCGCCTTCGCACAGTTTACGAGGAAATCTATATTTTCCTTTTTGTTGGGCCTTCACTTTCACTAGTTGACGGTGTGTTTTCAACATGATCATCAGAGGTTGACGACACCGGGTTGTGCAAACGAGGAGACCATTCCCTTAAGATCCGAGGGATGCAAGGACAATCTCTGTGATAGTGGTCTCCTTTGCAAATGACACATGGCGATTTAGGCCTGGTCGGTGCGGTGTGTGGGTTTTCGCTAGACGACACTCGTTTGCCCCCATTCGCTTTTGGCTCCTTCTTCTTCTTCTCTTTCTTCTTATTTTGCTTCTTCTCCTTAGGTACTTGACTTTTGGCTTTACCAGCCCCATCAAGCGAAGAGGAAGGAGGAGAGGAAGAATTACAGGAAGTAGAAGGTTGGTGGGTAACTCTGGACTCGTCTAATTGTTGATTCGATTGTTCAGGAATTGTGGTGTTCTGAACGACAGAGGTTGAGAAGAGCCATACAGGCAAACCAATTGTCAGTCCTGGAAGTGACAATGTGGCCATATGGGGTGCACCAACATCCCCCCAAGAGGAGAAGGAACTAGGATTTCCTCCAAGGGGAATTCCTTGGTTGGTGGATTCCATTTTCTCAACCCAAGATCAACGTAGGAAAGGGTAATGAATATTCCGTTTAAAATAAATTTTAGACGCTTTGACACAACTTGTTTTTTCACTTTGAAGAGTCGAGAAAAAACAAAAGATGACTCTAGTCTCCTTCGATTTTTAATGAGCCTGAAGTGACAAGTGCTCAGATGGACCTTTTCTGTTAAGGAGTCTAAAAAGGAACGAAAGGGACTGCTCTGGAAATCTAGGTAGAGGGATTACCAAACCAATCGCAAAACTACAGAATAATTTTTACGGTACGGCAGTCAATCTTCCCGCATGCTGTGTTCAGTGCATTGCGATCGATAGGGCGACAGACACGGCTTCCTATGGATAAAGGATTAAGCCTATTGGGGTCTCCCAAAATATACTCGACAGTACGTGGGAGCACAAGTCCGTACTGGCACTTATCGTCTCAAAGTGGAGGAATCACCCAACCATCAGTGAGAACAACAGTTACCAGGCTTTACGATGCCGGAATACGTCTCTAGCCTAGACTTCTAAATGTTGTGCGTTAAGTTCCAAAGCGTTGTTAGATTCATTGAATTTATTTTAAGTTGATCTTGTTTATGAAGTTTGCCTTTCAGGTTCACCATGAGATGTAGATGTAATTCCTAAAATGCAATCTAAGATGATAAACAAACTTTCTATCTCCTTTATGCAATGAAAGTCCTAGCTACTAGGGAAAAGAAAGACAAAATCTTTTCACAAAGAGCAAAGAGCACACTCTAAATGCACTTTCCTAAATCAAGCCAATTAGATTGTCTATATGCAAATGCACATGCATGTATTTGTTTTCAACTTTCTTAGTATATGAATGCTAAAAAGAAAGCTGATGCACAAATCTGAATTTCTTTTCAAGCGACAAATATCAACAAGCTCCTTTTCGAAATCAAAAAATGGAGACGATTACAACACCTTACGATTTTGAAATGAATACTTGTTCTTGACACTATAAAATTATAAATTCAGACCAAAAGCAATAGTAACAGGATAATCGACCATCAACAGCAATTAAACTTTTTCCTACGATTGAAATCGACACTTGTGACAGTTTCAAATCAAAGGGCAACAGTACGATTACGCTACTTTTGCAAAGGAGAACTGTAAATGACTCCACAAACACACAAAAACATCTACAGTTCTTTTGTACAAAGGAGGCGGAATAACAGTAAGGAAAAGGGGTTTCAAATAGACATATACTGATCACAAGCAGCAAAATTCAAGAATATAACTGGAAAGAATGAACCACAGAAGCCACAACTGCACAGAGCTAGTCTGATCAGCGCACCTGTAACACAGAGAATCTGAAATGCAGCGCAAGTTGTCCACTCGGGAAGTGCGCTGAAATTCAGAATCTCTGAACAGTACCTGCGCTGGGCCAGAAATGAGACTCTATTCGGGTTCCGGATCACAATTTGCAGTTCAGTTCTTGGGTTTTGGCCGAGCAAAAAGCAATCAGTAATGCAACAATCAGGAGTAGATCTAAGGAGGATCTAAGAGCTATCACAAGGGCAATCAGATAGTTTGTGAATCAATTGTTTAAATCATAAACAGATCCAGTAGATGGATTAAAGTAGCAGTCATCTACTTTGCATTTGTTATGGCAAATGCAGTTCGAACGCTACTTGTAAGTTTATGAAACAAACAACAAAGAATGATAAACAAACAAACTAATTAGCTCCCCAGCAGAGTCGCCATTTTGTTACAGGGAAAAGTGTCTATATAGAACTGCTCTATCCCACTAAGGTGTGACAGCTACCTTAGAAACAAACAGAGAAAAGCTATCTTCAATTTTCCTTTATGAATTATAGATAGAGAGGGACAGAGAGACCAACCTCTGTCTTGCGCTAATCTCCTGATTTGATTCCCCTCTTCTTTGATAGTCTTTAGCCACCTGCTCCCTTGCACGCCCAGCTTCACAAAGTACCTGTAAGATCACAGAAGCATAACATTATACAAAGACATGAAACTATAATCATAAACAATCTAGGATCAGATGTAAATTGACCATACAAATATAGCAAGCATCAATGATACAAGAGCATGGAGGAAAACTTGAATAGCTTTTATTGATAAAACAAGAAAGAGCCAAGAGGAGTTACAACCAGTTGTTCTGACCTAACATCAACCTCCCAGCAAAGAAGCCCCTCTTCACCTCAACCAAAGCTTAGATCGCCCAACAATCTGATGTTTGTCTCAAGAAACCAACATCAATTCCTTACAATATGCAAAATTCCAGCCTCCAACCTCCGGATCTCTGGGATGAGAGATCTATATATAGATATTTGCAGAGGTGTGAGTCAGCTCTAGGTTTTGATTAGTGTCTTCTCTATGATAGTCCTTGATGCCACTTGGAGATCTCATTGATCTCTTACTCATCCCTGGGCGATTCTGAGAGGCAAGTGTCCCAGGAGAAGTTTCTGGAAGATTCCATGATCATCCACCTCGCGGAATGACACTGCCATTTGTCATTTCTCACCCATCGCACCCCACAGAAGGGACTTTTGAAATGCAACGCACCCTCACAGTGTATTTGGGTGAGATGCAACACACTTAGCCAGTGAAGCAGCTGCAATGATCCTGTTTTGACCAATTCTAAGCAGTTTCTCATGGAGAACTTCTGGGAGAAGTTGTAATCTGTTGACCTTGTTCCTTTAGGGGTTAGAACAACACTTTTAGGGACTTAGGAGCCCTTGGTTTATGGACATTTCATGCTTGGGGTTGTAGGGCCCAAAAATGTCTATAACAAGAAGGAGATTGTTGGCATTATGATACAGGTGTTGTCCTTGATGGCAACTCACTCAAATGACAATTCACAGTGCAACAGGCTAACAACAAAGGATTACACATCAGACTCCAAAGAATGAAGAAAGAGAGGTATACGTTGGTTCACTTTGTCCAAGAAGCATATACACGCAGGTTAACAGAACAAAAGAAGCGTATAACGTATACACGCACTTTCACAAGAGGCAAAGTGCGTACATGTTGGAAAACCAAGCTTTTGGTCCGAGGTATTTGGCCCAAGGTATTTTCATCCAAGGTATTGGTCCAAGGTATTTGATCTGAGGTATTTGGTCCAAGGTATTGACCCTAGGTATTTGGTCCAAGGTATTGGTCCTAAGTGGTTTTGATCCAAGGTATTGAGAATGGCCTAGGAGTATATAAGGAGGAGAAGATCATTAGGCCAAGGTGTGCAAGTTGAATATCTTATGAAGTATGCAGGTTATGGGCTTATGGTGCTTTGCTTGATCTGAACTAAGGATGAACCTTAACAGTTGATGAGGGATAAGATCTAATGATGGATCAAGATCTTAAGGCCTGAAATGAATTATCATTATGTGGTTTGATCATGTATAGTTTAGATCTGAATTACTGACGCATGTTTATTCCGTAAATGTTATGATCTGGGTATGACTGAAGTCTGGAATAGCTGCAAAGTTATGAGTTAATATTTACAGATATGTACGTTGGTTGGCTTTGATAAAAGCACATATACACGCTGGTTCGGCACATCTAAGTAGCGTATACATTATGAAATACGATATTTGAAGTTGCAGTTGGACCTGATTGTTGTTACAAAGTTCTGGGTTCTACTCTGTGTTCTAGTGACTGTGTTTTTTATGACAGTTTTCTAAATGTTCAGATTGATTGATTGTGATTTGCTTCAGTGACGATATGCTTTCAGTGATTTAGTTGTGGGTGATTCAGAGATTGATGATTGAGTTTCAGTGATTGGTTGATGCAAATGTATTTGATGGTTGTAGTGCAATGGTGATTGATTCTAAGCTTCAATGTTATTGATGGGTCCAATATGAAAATTGGATGAAACGAGGCCTTCATGTATATTGTTGTGTACCAGGAGCATCTAGTCTGAAAATTTATTAAACATGTTCCCTAGAGGAAGAAAGAGGGTCGTAACCTTCTATGGGTTGGCACCTACGTACTAGTAAACATATTGGCTAGTACAAGAGCTAGGGGGTTGTAGCTCCCTTCCACTAGAAGCTGGAGAACGAGAAAAGGATTGTAACCTTCTGCAAGTAGAAGCCTGCGTACTGGTATGAGTCTACACCAGTACAAGATTGTAAACAGATTTTCTCATTATTAAAAGAAGACAGAGATGACAGCAGCGGGTGGTTTTTACCCACATTGGGTTTCCACCTTAAATCTTGGTGTTCATGTGTGTTGCTTATGTGTGATGCTTTATTCTGCTTTTATTGCACTGTCTAATAAATCTCTGATATACTTTTTTTAGCTCAACACATGATAAATTGTATAAATCACAAGTTCTCTGCATATACGCTGGTTTCTTTAAGCACAGTCGCATGTACACGCTAGTTCACTTCACTGAAGTAGCGTATATAAATCTGTCTGGGAAATAAAATTATTTCTCTGATAATTTTGATTCACCCCCCTCTTAGTATTATTTCCAACACTTTTTTCAAGGGTGACATGACTCGCTCTTGCAGCCATCAAATGATGAAGAAATTCTCCCTTTCCTGCTCTTTTTTGGGAATATTTAATTTTTGTATTTTTCATATTTAAAGCCTGAAAAAGGAATAAAAAATGCCTATAGTACAATGGAGAGAACGAGTGTCAAAGGAAAGTTCATTGGTTCCTAGGTCTGGAACATTCCTATTCTCAATGCAAGGTGGTGGATGTTGGTCATTGACACTCATGGGATGTTCCATCCACGGAAAAGAGTGTCAAATTGTAAAGGCTAATGAATGCATGGTTTGAACTTGCAGAAAAGTCATGGTCAAAAGTGGCTTATACATGAGTCCAAATGAAGTCAGCTTAAGGCCAAAAGGGGTGCAAGTGGTCAATATGCAATGCAATAGTACAACTCAACACATGGGAGCCTCTAGGGTATAAAGCTAGAATAATAGCGAAGAAGAAGAAGAATGAGGCTTCAACGCAAAGTCATGGCGAGACTAAAGAGGACTCCTGAGCCTACTCAATATTTGCAGCATGGGAAACATATGCTAGCGAGGTTCTAACTAGGAAGCCCATGGAAGGAAAGGCTCTACCACTATGTTATGATTTTACAAGATGGCGAGTGAAAGAGGTTAAAAAATCACAACATAATGGGGTCGACCTTGTGGCTAAATATCGCAATATGAGGTCAAGATGCATAATGCAATGGAAAAGTGATATGTATTAACCTATATGCCAGTTTAGAATACGATACCTGCCATGATAGGTCAGCGATCGTGGAGTCGAAGCAACAGAAAAAATATCACTAAGTGATAAAAAGTCTTCGTCACCCTAAAAAGAACCTTTCCCAAAACTCCAAGCAAAGGTCAAAAGTTCATAAGATAAAATAATAAATTTTAAAAATGAACTTTAGGAAAGTGGGTTTTAAACTTTGATTATAAAATAGAGTTTTGGACTTACCCAATTTCATTTTCACCATCCAAGTGTTGAGAAGAGTGATTTTGGAGCAAATTTGGGCAAAACCAATCCGACCAATTCCACTAACGAATCCAACAAACATGAACTCCAGGTAATTCCTGACCTTAAACTCATTCATTTGATCGAAAATTTTGAGAGAAATTTTTTTTTTTTTTCAAAATCACTCTGCGTGTATGCGGGTCTGGGCTTTGAAATTCGCATATAAAAATCCCTATACATGAGTTAATAAAGGGAAAGTCACGTATATAAGCTACTTTCTCTTACAGAAGCCACGTACGCACAGAGTAAAGTTTAAATAAATTCTAATGGATGAAATCTCTCAATTTTTCAGGATGTCAATCATTTGGAGGGATACAGCACAATAATGTGGATAATGAGGATTTAGAAGATCAAGAATAGTTGGATGGATTGAAAAACTGTGGATTTCTCAAATTCTTCATGATGCCCAATATGAGAGCTCAAACTCGATTATTGGAAATGTTGATTCATTATTGGGACCCAGAGTAGGAGTGATTCATCATAGACCAAATGCCCTTACAGATCGAAGTAGAAGATATCTACTTCATTACAGGACTCTCCTGAAGGGTAGAAGCAATATATCTAAAGGGGAAGGCCTGTGGAGGCCTCAATGTTGTTGATTACATTATTGTGTATTGTGAATTAGGGACTAACAAATTCGGTTCACAAGTCCCAATAAAACAAATCATGAACCTGTCGATCAACATAATCCTTTTCACCATTGTCAGTATAGAAGGTTCATCTTAGTTGCATTATGCCTCATGACCAGCTATGTTCTTGGCAGTAGAATGCCTAAAACCAATAGTATATGACTAGTGCACAATGCTCCTAGTCAATATGAAGAAACAAATGACATTAGTGAGATAGGTTTTTTTTTTTAGATCGGTATGCGACTATTTAAAGACAATCCCACATGTATACATGATTGTGTTTGAATAAACTCGCATATACGTAGGTTTCTTTGGAATAAACTATGTATGTACGTGACTATTTATAAGAAAAAACGCGTAAAAAAGGAAAACTAAGGAAAAAATAAAAAGAAAGACCAGATCTAAAAGATCAGGCTAAATGACCAAATTACTTCAGACTGAAGAAGGTTGGAAAAAACCAAGAAACAAAAAACTAAACCAAGATCAAAGAAAAACAACCCTTTTATGAAATACTTGATGGTATTCCCTAATGGAGTCACCAATTCTATTAGCGGGAAAAGTTCCCTAAGGCAAGGGTTGAAAGCCTCAACAAAGCAGGATAAGATAATCAACAAAAAACACTCAAACAAGCATGCCAAACATACGAATTATCAAATTTGGATTTGGAGACATACCCAGAGGTCCTACGTCTAAAGATGTTCCCATAGGGTCCAAACCCTCTCCCTCCTCCAAGATGTGGAGACCTGCAAATAAATCACATAAGCATATACATAATAGATAATGCAATGTGCATACATATTAATATGTTAGATCATCACATATAAACATATAAACTATCATTCATAAGATGAAAACATATATCGGTAACAAGACACGAACTTCTTTATTGGTTAACACTAGTAAGTACAGAAAGATACGACCTGATCCAGGCCAATGGCACTCACGAAGACTTCCTCCGAATTCATCCAGCCAATCCATGAATACAACCTCTCTAATAAGTGTAAGTAGCTGCTAGATAAGGATGTTGAGCATCTATACAAAGGAAACTAGGGTTTCCTAGAGACTAAGAGTGCAGGAGGCACGGAAAAAGCATACTTGATTAGGGAGAAATCGAGTATAATGTCGATATCCTTCTTCTTGTATCAATTAGGCCTACCCAAGGGGTGTATATATACCACCTCAAATTGGTTATTTCATTTAGGCCACGAACTCCTGTAGGTCAGATCTCGGTAAAACCTGTAAACCCCGCCTTAAAAAAAACATTTTATTTTATGTTTTCATATTTTGAAAAGTATATGTAGAATAATGTTATTAGACCCACATATGTATGCGATTTAGTATGGGCAGAATCACGTATGGAATTTGAGATATTGTTTTTTAGTATAAAGTCAAGTCTGCATAGGAAAAGGGACTGCCCATGGCCATAAAAGAGCATCAGGTCTATAGGAGTGTTGAATGATGCTATAACATCCTTCTTGATGATTCTCTAGTGAGCTTATTGAATTAGTGAACGGATATGTATTTATAACCTACAAGTACTATGTACACAAAGTGTTTGTATAATTGAGTAATTTGGACCTCCAACTTCCCGAGGTCGTAACTTTAGCATACGAGCTCTGTTTGACAATGATAATACCTCACCTCGAACATCTCCACAAGGGGATCGAGAAGAAAATGCTTGAAACTATTTTTGGGGACTTTTTTGGTTGTTGAAATATGGCAACAAGAATATTCCAATTTAATTTGTCCTTGAATTAAATTGTGAATTAAAATCGAATTTAGTCTTAATAGCTACTTGGGAATAATTAATTAATTTATTTTAAATTAATTAGTTGGAGAAATTCAAGTTAGAAGTCTTTATGAAGTCATGCAAGAGTTATCCCTTAAATTGAGGAGATAAGATTGAGTTATATTTGAGTTGTAATTAGTTAACTCGGTTTATTGAGTTAAGTCCAGTTAAATTAGTTACAAACTGTTTGAGGAACTAGTGAGTTAATAGTCAGTTGATGCATTAATGCACTCAACTAGTGCTACTCTAGTTAATTGAAGATTCCCTCATCAGAAACTTATGTATGTCTATTCTGAGAAAGACCCAGTTGAGATTAATGTTCAAGGACAGTGAATTATCAGTTGCATGTGTTTTCTCATGGAGAAAATTCATGCATGCAATCAAGGATTCATCCTTGACGATTGCGCAGTTTTGAAGGCTGGTTTCCACTTGGTAATGGGCTAATCATCCACAAGGAACAACGCAAGGAAATAGGAGCTTGGAGAGCAGAGAGGAAGGCTGGAGAGAAGACAAGATTGTCTGTGAGCATCTGTGAGGATTGTACTGAGAGCTGGCTAGCGGTGAGAGCTAAGGCTTTGTATAATTCCTATGTATTTCCACCATGTATGATAATACAATAGTGTGGGGTTTTTAGCGGAGGCTTTCCCCAAAGTATTTTCATGTGTATTGTGCCATTGATTCTTCTTCTTCTAGTTATATTGTTTAGCTCGATCTTTAAGCTTCCACAAATTGATGGAAGAAGTAGGTTATAGTATTATGCTTTGATTTATATTGCATTATCGGGTTAACCTATCATAGATTTTCTACATGGTATCAGAGTTGTGAATAGTATACTGAGAAGAGAATTCGAAGTTTGAATTTCGGGGTTGCAGGTGCAAATCGAATTCAGATCATACTTCAAGGTTGGCTAATGGCCTTCTCTGGCTTGAGACTCGAGTATGCCTTGGAAGGTAACTCTAATTAATTAGCATGGAAAAATAGAATGGAGGCTATATTAGAAGACAATGGCTTGAAGGAATTCATTGATCAAGAAATCCCAAAGCTGGCTTCAACTAATGCACAAGAGTTGGCTGAGTGGAAGAAGTGTGTGGCGAAGGCGAGACAGATCATCCTTGAGGGAGTTCGAGACCATATTGTCTCGAGTCTCCATGGGAAGGATACTCCATTTTCAATGTGGAAGACATTGAAGGACCTCTACTAGAATAGTAGTGACCAGAGCAAATTGGTGCTCAAGGATAAGCTTCGAAGAATCAAGATGGAGAAGGGAAATATTATATCCACATATTTGAACAAGCTCACCACCTGCAGAGATGAGCTTGGCGGTGCGGGAATAACTACTACCGATGATGATATGGTGAGCCTCGTTCTCCTTGGCCTTCCAAAGAGTTGGAATAGCTACCAAGACTCTGTGAATGGAAGGGAGAAACTGTCTAATTGGGAATGACTATGGTCAGAATTTATGCAGGAGGAGATCAGGAGGAGCACACGAGATGATTCTTCATCCAAGAATGATGATGAAGAAAATCTGGCCTTAGCAAGGCAATGAAAGGGAAGGGGAATGCTTCCCATTTCAAATTGAATTCTTCTCATTGAGGGAAGAAGGGTGACATGTATAAAGTAAGATGCTTTAATTGTCGCAAGATGGGACATTATGCGACTAATTGCCCATCGAAGAAGTCCAAGAAGGGATCCTCAGAAGGATCGGAAGGTGAGGCATTAACCTCTCAGTTCGAAATGGACTTTACCCTCATCGCATGCATGGTGTCATCGATGATGGGTTGTGTCTGGTATCTTGGCAGTTGAGCCTCATTCCACATGACCGGTGATAAAAATTTATTCACTGCCTTGGAGGAGAAAGACCTCAATATGAGCATAAAGATGGGTGACAACGGAAGGTATAGTGTTTCAGGAGTGGGCACGGTTGCTTTTCAGAGGGAGCATGGAGCTCCTCTCACCTTGACATATCTGATGTATGTGCCTGGACTGAAGAAGAACTTGGTATTGGTCACGATGTTGGAGGACAAAGGCTACGATGTTGTCTTCAGTAAAGGAAAGGTGTTCCTAAGACACATAGCCACGAGTCAGACCAAGTGGATAGGGATTTAGGTGAAGAATCTCTATAAACTAGAGGTAGATGATTATAGCATTGAGTACGAAAGAAGAATTGGTGCAAAGCCAAGACATTGGCGAGTTGTGGCACAGGCGGTTGGGCCATTTGCATCATGGGGCTTTGAAGATAATGCAGCGGATATCTACAGGACTTCCCAAAGGTAAACTTGAGCAATTTGACACATGCAAAGGTTGTACCTTGGGAAAGTACACCAAGTCTTCCTTTCATGATCGAGATAGTTGAGCAAAGGCTATCTTAGAGCAAGTTCATACTGATTTATGTGGACCATTCTTGATGGCATCCACAGCGAAGCAAAGGTATTATGTGATTTTCATTGATGACTATTCTCGTAAATGCTGGATTTATTCTATGCAGAAGAAGGACCAAAATTTCACAAAGTTTTGTGAGTTCAAAGCTTTAGTCGAGAAAGAGTCAGGGAAGAAGATCAAGGCCTTGAGAAGCGACAACGGTGGAGAATATGTCTCTCAAGAGTTTAAGGACTTATGTGCAGCAGAAGGAAGTAAACGAGAGTTGATGACACCTCATAACCCACATCAGAATGGGGTGGCCGAGAGGAAGAACATAACTATTATAGGGGCAGCACGGGTAATGCTACAAGACCAAGGCCTGCCACTTCACTTGTGGTCTGAGGCATGCAACACAGTGGTCTATTTGCATAATAGAAGCCCGCATCACATACTTGGGATGAAGACACCTGAGGAAGCTTTCTCCAGTAAGAGACCAGATGTGGGTCACTTTAAGATCTTTGGCTCATCGGTATATTGCCATGTGGCAAAGGATGCATGGAAGAAGCTTGAGCCGACAACAGAGTTGGGGATATTTGTGGGGTACACTGATACACCTCACAACTATCAGGTGTACTTGCTTACCAGTCAAAGGACAGTGGTTCGCAGAGATCTCAAGTTTGATGAGCAGAAGGCCATGCGAGTTTCCCTTGAGAGGGAGCTCCAACTATAGGCTATGGAGGAACTGTTGGTTCCTAAGGAGGAGGAGCCTCAGACTGATGCGGAGCAACCGCATGCAGAGGTTCCAGGAGTGGAGACATCCACTCAAGCAGAGTCTTCCAGAGATGGATGGAAGCACACAAGAGAAGTTGACATATTGTTGGAGGATGCGAGAGAGAATGTGGGAGCACCATCTTCTCAGCGCAGACAGAGGAGGTCACCTGAGAGGTACACTGGATACATGGCCCTTACTGGGGAATGTGTTGAGACCGAGCCATCTTCCTTTGAGGAAGCAGTGCAGCAGCCAATTTGGGTTGATGCTATGGTGGAGGAGTATGACTTCATAGTTTGTAATAGTGTTTGGGACGTGGTTCCAAGACCGGAGAACAATTCAGTTGTGAGTTCCCGTTGGCTTTACAAGGTAAAGCAAGTTGCTGATGGTAGTGTGGAGAAGCATAAGCCAAGATTTGTTTCCCGTGGCTTTTCACAGGTCAAGAGGATCATGTTGATGTAGTATATTTCGATAGAGGAGCAAGATGCTGACATTTTGACAAAGGCATTGTCAAAGTGTAAATTCTAGTTCCATAGAGATAGGATCGGGGTGGAAGATAATCCCTTTCTTGTTGAGAGGGAGTGTTGAAATATGGCAACAAGAATATTCCAATTTAATTTTTCCTTGAATTAAATTGTGAATTAAAATCGAATTTAGTCTTAACAACTACTTGAAAATAATTAATTAATTTATTTTAAATTAATTAGTTGGAGAAATTCAAGTTAGAAGTCTTTCTGAAGTCATGCAAGAGTTATCCCTTAAATTAAGGATATAAGATTGAGTTATATTTGAGTTGTAATTAGTTAACTCAGTTTACTGTGTTAATTCCAGTTAAATTAGTTCCAAACTATTTGAGGAACTAATAGTGAGTTAACAGTCAGTTGATGCATTAATGCACTCAACTAGTGCTACTCCAATTAACTGAAGATTCCCTCATCAGAAACTCATGCATGTCTATTCTGAGAAAGACCTAGTTGAGATTAATGTTCAAGGATAGTGTATTATCAGTTGCATGTGTTTTATCATGGAGAAAACTCATGCATGCAGTCAAGGATTCATCCTTGAGGATTGCGCGGTTTTGAAGGCTAGTTTTCCACTTGGTAATGGGCTAATCATCCACAAGGAACAATGCAAGGAAATAGGAGCTTGGAGGGCAGAGAGGAAGGCTGGAGAGAAGACAAGATTGCCTGTGAGCATATGTGAGGATTGTACTAAGAGCTGGCTAGCTATGAGAGCTAAGGCTTTGTATAATTCCTATGTATTTCCACCATGTATGATATTACAATAGTGTGGGGTTTTTAGCAGAGGCTTTCCCAAAGTATTTTCATGTGTGTTGTGCCATTAATTCTTCTTCTTCTAGTTATATTGTTTAGCTCGATCTTTAAGCTTCCACAAATTGATAGTAGAAGTAGGTTATAGTATTCTGGTTTGATTTATATTGCATTATCTGGTTAACCTATCACAGATTTTCTACATTGGTACCTCCGTTTTCCCTGAAAATGTCGTTTAGGCCCTCAAAATGGTGTCATAAGTTTAGAACCCAAAAAACTACCAAAAATAGAAATTTGTGTTGAATTTAAGGAAACAAAACTGAAAAGAAATAGTGTTCGGTCAAGTTAGGCTGATAAAAATGTGATCCTATGTCATTGGGTGTTTGCAGACAGTTCTGGACATGTGGACCCCATTTTCCATAAGTGCATCTTGGAAATCAAGTCAGGCATAGTAACTCTTATCTCATTTTTACCCTAGTGAGCAGGTTAAAGTGGGTGAATATGGGGAGAGGTAGTTACATTTATCCTGAATGTTTAGTATTGTCACAAAAATTATGCTTCACAAAGATCAAATACTTTATTCTTGTTGATGAACCCTGGTATTGCACAAAGGATGTTGCAACTCACAAGGGCTTCTCATCTTAAATTATCAACTTGGGGTTCATACAAACTTAGAGGTCATAGTGCTATATGCACAGTAGGTTAGGTTCTACTCATGTCACCCTCATTTATGAAATCATATTAAGGTGTTCATAGACCACTCCTCCAACTAATTACAGTGAAAACTTCTTATGAAAGCATAAATGATCATGATTCTAACTACAAAGGTGAAAACGTCATTCACTAAATGTAAATGCCAATTTGAAATTACATGAAAGGAAAAGGACTAACCCATCAGTAGAAGTAAATCATGCTACTCTACTTGCACACTTAATCAACTCAATAACCTATATGCATCATTTGTCTACTCACACTTGCTTGAAAATCAGAAATCCAATCTTTAGCATACTCATGGAAAAATACTAATTCTAACATTGTTTTGCTATCTAATGGTTGCAGTGAGGAAGGAATGAGGTTGGAGTGGTCCTAGATCCTCCCCTAATTTTCAAATCATAGTGTGGGGACCATTACTCAGCTTGATTATGCAAGAGTCAAAGTTTGGAGCAAAACTGGTTGGAGGAAGCAATGCTACAGCTCTGCTACCGGAGGTCCTGTATTGCTACAGGAGGCCCTATTTTACTATAGGAGGAGCATCTGAGAGATTTTTAATGACAGAAATAATGTCTTGAAGGCAACGAAAGGTGGATGCAGATAAAAGGAGGTGAATGAAGGGTTTGGTGGGGCCTTAGCCAAGCCTAGTACCCCTCGGAGGTCTATCTTGCACCAAAGTTGATGCCCACTGTGTCCTTCATTTCCTAAACAGAGTGAATTCAAAGACTGAGTTTGGAAGAAAGGTGAGCTACCTAGAAGGAAGACAGAGAGGTCCATGTGGATGTCTAAAGGTGTGCCCACCCTTCCAAATCAGTACAGTTCCTCCAATCAGCGAACTACATGCATCCAATGATCATTATTGCAGTAAAGTAAATAATTATGGAAAATATGAGTTGAATTTTATTGAATTCTACTCTAACCTACAACACAACTTCAATTATCAAGCCAATGTTGTTAAATCCTAAGTTGCAAAGATTAAACATGTAAGAGAATTGAAATCTAGTACTTAACACTTTCCAAGAAATCATAAACAAATATTCTTGAATTGTTATTGTGGATATTTCCATTCACTCCTCCCACAAGAGAGGTAATATGAAAGCCTGCAATCACATTTTTTTATGATATAATATCTACTAAAAAAAATAAATAGTTGCAATTCTTTGAATCAAGAACAAGAAAAAAATACAAAAGATGGACTAAAGCCTATGGGTTGGGCCCAAACCCAAGGGTTTCAGCCCTCCAACACTAACTCATATGCATACCAACACTAAACTTCTCATTAATAGAAAATGATAGTTACATACATCATATAGAAAAATAAGAGTAACAATGTCAAGCAATAGGCTTTTAGTGGCTACCCCTAACTGCAACAAAAATTTGAATCCTAATGAGCCTCTTAGCTGGTTTATTTATTAAAAAAGGTAGCTAATGGCATCTCCCTTAAAAGAGGAGTGATTTCCTCCAAGATCCTGATATTTGTGGATCTAGTCCTCCTTGATCTTCACATGTACTTGGAATCCCTTGGCCGCTAGTGAATTCGAGCTATGAGTGAGGATCCTATGGTCTCAAGCCGAGTTAGAGATTTAAGGAGGTGGACAAGCCCACGTATATTCTCTCTTAGTTATCTTCATCAAGCCCCTGCATAGTAAATGCCTCTTTTCCTACAAATTATTCACATAAGGCCATACAATATGACAAACACCCTTTAGTCTTCCTACTAATCATATTATGGCTAAAAATGTGAATTAATGTGAGAAAAGGAAAGTTTTAAGGACTGAAGGATAGCAAAATGAACTTCAAAATATACCTATTGATGGGACCCATCATCATCCCCCTCCTAAAGGTGTTTCTCACCCTTTATGTTAAGGTCCCACCCTAACCCCCTTATTTATGTCATGGGATCACGTCATAGTCAAGAGTCAAGCCCATATTAATATTTGTAAGTGGTTAACCCGAAATTAATGACGGGACCACAGTTAGTTGCAAATGGGCGGTAGTATTAGATAGATGGTATTAATAAAACCCACGGTATTGGCCCGTGGTATTGCATGTATGAGTCATATATAAAGGATAGAGACTCCCTGCGAGGAGCATCGTGTCTTGTTTTTGTAATCGAGCTCTGCTCTATTAGAGGTTGCCCCCTCGAAGAGGCCTGTGAACATTTCTCTCTGAATAATAAAATCATTGCTATTATGTGTTCTGGGTATCTTTTCTTCGCATATTCTATGTTCTGGGTATCTTTTCTTCGCATATTCTGTGTTTGGGTATTACTTTGCAGGTTAAGAGCATAACAAGTGGTATCAGAGCACTTTCCAGGGCTCGGTGGGATCTCCAATTTTTAGCAAAAAAAAATTTGGCTAGAGACGTGTTCCGGCATCTTTAAATCATGGGATCTGTCGTTAAGCGCATAAACCTGCGGATTTGGGGAGGCATGCACGCAAGAAATACAAGAGGTGGTCACGTCTGTTGGACTCCCTTGTAACCCTGTGGGTACCCCTTCGAGTAGTAGCGCATTAGACAGAACCGCGCACGGACTGTCTTCCACGTACCCTCTGGGTATATAGGAAGCCCCCTAGCTCCCTTGAAACCTTGCCATAGATAAACCTTCGGCCCTCTTATGGCTACAGTACACCGAGAACAGCACGCGGAGAGATTACTCGCCCGTACGATAGGGTAGTCGGGTTGTACGGCTAAGGGTACGGTCGATCCTCCTTAGTTAGAGCCCTGAAACATTGGGCCGAGTACTACTGTCAGACCCTTATGTATATTGCGATTTGTAGCACCTGACACTCCTCAAGACCATAGTTCCCTTTCAATCGGGGGATCACACATCATCTATTCCAGATCAGCAAGTGCAGCAGCAGCAGACATCAATCCCACAGCTTCATCAGTTCAGCAACAGCAGTTTTCCCACCAGTCAGATCTCTCAGATCCACCAGATCGGAGTAGTTGTGAAGGGTTCCTGTACCTGGATATAATTTTCGCAGGAATTTTGGCGGCATTGACATTTTGAGGATTTGGCGACTGCAGTATTGATCAGGAAGGAGTAAAACTCCGTTAGGAGTTTTCCAAAAAAAAGAGTCTGAGATCTTCCGGGGCGCTTATTGGTGACCTAGTCCATCAGAATCAGGACGACGAGCTGAGCAAGGTGGTACCATTCAATTTCTTAGTAAAAAAAAATTTTAGGCGGTCCCAATTTTTCATCAGGTTGGTGTATGGTAGAAACTCGCGCTCAAGCGATGGCCAATGAAAGGATGGACAAAATTGAAGACCATGTGAACTCCATCCAATTTTCGGTGAACGAAATACAACATGAGATTAAAGGAATAAGTATCCAGATACAGAATGCACTCTCGAAGGGCAAGGAGCCAGCCCACGAGGAGGCGAATAATCGCCATGAATACCATGAGGGTGAGTCTAGCCACACTCCCCACGTCTGGCACACCCATCCACCACCCAGTCAACGACCTCCCAAGTTGGATATGCATAAATTTGACGGTTCTCACACGTCCGCATGGCTAGCACAAATGGAGTAGTATTTCCAATTGAATCATATCATAGATGAGGGGACTAAGCTTATGGTGGGCACCATGTACTTGGACAATGAACGATGGCAATGGGGGAATGGCATCAGCATTGCAATGGACATTTTCAAAATTGGGCCCAATTTGCCAAAGCTCTTCGAAATCGCTTTGAACAAGAAGACTCTTTTTTGGGGCGTCTCACTAAGCTCCGACAGACCGGTACAGTGGATGAATATATTACCGCTTTTGAAGCCTTAGCCTTCCGCACTAAGGGTCTCACAGATGAGTTCTACATGGAATGCTTTATCAGTGGTCTGAAAGAAGCCATCAAAGCTCAGGTTCTACTCCACCTCCCTCCCACATGGACAGAGGCTTGCCAGGTAGCTCGTAAGGTGGAACGTGCATTAACAGCCCAATCCAACTGCCTCAACTTCCCCGCTAAAGGTCGTCCCCCACAGGCTCCCAACACGACTCAGACACTTAAGATTCAAAAGGTGTCACTTGCGGAAATGGCCGAAAGAAGGAAGCAAGGACTATGTTACTACTGTGATGAAAAATATTCCCCGGGTCATAAATGCAAGGAGCCCAAGTTTTTTCAAATAGATGCCACTGACTACAGCTCCACCGAGGAAGATCCACCACTTGAGGAACCGGAGGCGATCGAAGAAGATAACCAAAAGGAGATTGTATTTGACGAACCAATTATTTCGCTAAATGCATTGGCAGGCATTTCTTCCCCTCAAACTCTCAAAATCAGGGGTTTTCTTAAACATCGCCCAGTAGTAGTCTTGATTGATAGTGGAAGTACCCATAATTTCATCCATCAAAAGATCGTTGAAGCAGTGCATTGTTTTGTCCGGGCAGTTTCTAACTTCCAAGTCCAAATTGCAGATGGGGGCACAATGAAATGTGAAGGCCGCTGTGAAAATGTCAAACTTCAAATGGGGGATTATCAGTTGAAAACCCACATGTTTGCAATACACATGGGGGGTTGCGACATTGTCCTAGGCGCGGAATGGCTCCGCACTCTGGGGCCAATCACAATGGATTTCCAGGAGTTATATATGAGTTTTAAGCAGAACAACTCCACACATACCCTCCGTGGACTACAGGCGGGAGCCCCCTCTATCATCAGCTCGCATAGGATGGAAAAATTGTTAAAAAAGGGCCATCATGGAGTGGTAGCTCAATTTAATGCCATCCAGGTAGTCGAAACCATGTCTCTGCCAATTCATCCTGAGATGCAACAGATTTTATATAAACATCAGACGGTCTTTGATAAGCCTCATGAGCTTCCACCCTCGAGAGGGGAACATGATCATAGCATCACATTGGTTCCAGGGGCCCAACCCCCAAATGTGCGGCCATACAGATATCCGTTCACCCAAAAGAATGAAATAGAAAAAATCATCAAGGAATTGTTGGAAGCAGGTGTCATTCGTCCCAGCATTAGTCCTTATTCATCCCGAGTGGCCATGGTCCTCAAGAAAGATGGGGAGTGGCGGATGTGTCCCGACTTCAGGGTCCTCAATAAGTTGACAATCAAAGATAAATTTCCCATCCCGGTGGTTGACGATTTGCTGTACGAACTCAATGGGGCTCAAGTCTTCACTAAGTTGGATCTTCGCTCAGGCTACCACCAAATTCGCATGAAGGAATTCGACATTCCCAAGACAGCTTTCAGAACTCATGAAGGCCATTATGAGTTCCTGGTCATGCCATTTGGTCTCTGTAATGCCCCCTCTACTTTTCAGAGCCTTATGAATCACCTCCTCAAACCATATCTCAGAAAATTTGTCCTTGTCTTCTTCGATGACATCCTCATCTATAGTGGCACTTGGGCGACACATCTTCAGCATGTAGATCTACTCTTGCAACTGCTCCGCCAGCATAAATTATTTGTCAAGATGTCTAAGTGTTCGTTTGGAATGGAAGAAGTTGAGTATTTGGGCCACATTGTGGGGCGTGAAGGTGTCAAGGTGGACCCCAAAAAGATCCAGG
Source organism: Pinus tabuliformis (assembly GCA_031772625.1). Classification (NCBI taxonomy): domain Eukaryota; kingdom Viridiplantae; phylum Streptophyta; class Pinopsida; order Pinales; family Pinaceae; genus Pinus; species Pinus tabuliformis. Next base: position 542,086,076 of record CM062816.1, on the reverse strand, counting down.
CAATGCAAGAATGGCCTCAACCTAAGACCTTGAAGAGCTTGAGAGGATTTTTGGGTCTAACAGGCTATTATCGTAAATTTGTCTGCAACTATGGCCGCATAGCAAAGCCCCTCACTCAACTCCTAAAGAAAAATTCCTTCTTCTGGAACGAGGAAGCACAACAGGCATTTACCGCTCTCAAAAACGCCATGTGTTCCACTCCCATCTTAGCACTACCTAACTTCACCAAATCCTTTGTCATTGAATGTGATGCTTCGGGTACAGGTATTGGAGCGGTCTTAATGCAGGAAGGGCGACCATTGGCCTTCACCAGCCAACAACTCAGTGGGAGGAATCTGGGCCAATCTACCTACGAGAAGGAAATGATGGCCATCTTACATGCAGTCGAGACCTGGCGACCTTACTTATTGGGGCGACGTTTCCAAATCCGCACAGATCATCACAGTCTTAAATATTTTTTGGTGCAACGCCTATCCTCCCCACAACAAAATAAATGGTTAGCCAAAATGTTGGGATATGATTATGAGATCATTTACAAGAAAGGGAAAGACAACAGTGTAGCAGATGCATTGTCGCGCCAATTTAAGGAGGAAAGTACTCTGCTCGCAATTTCCCTCCCCATTCCAGACTGGATTGAAGAGGCTCGCAGGGAATGGTTTTCACACACAGGGCTCTCCCAACTCATTTCTCAATTGAAGGTAGATCCTAATTCCCGCAAGGGCTACTCGTGGCAGAATGATATTCTTCGCTACAAGGACAGAGTCGTAATATCACCAACATCTACCCTCAAAAGTCGCCTTTTGGCAGAATTGCACTCATCTCCCATTGCAGGACATTCAGGCTTTCAGAAGACGTATGCTCGCACCAGAAGATCATTCTTTTGGACAGGCATGAAAAAGGATGTCCTTACTTTCGTAGCCGAATGTGATGTTTGTCAACGCCACAAAGGGGAAACCGTCAACACACCAGGCACCTTACAACCATTGCCCATTCTGGCCTCAATTTGGACGGAGGTTTCTATGGATTTCATTACAGGTCTTCCAAAGTCAGGGAACAAGTCATTCGTCATGGTGGTTGTGGATCGACTGTCGAAGTATGCTCATTTCTATGCCCTACCCCACCCGTTTACACCTACCTTGGTTGCTCAAACTTTCATGGATCAAATCTTCAAATTACATGGCATGCCCACTTCTATAGTGTCCGACCGCGACCCGATCTTCACCAGCAATTTTTGGCAGGAACTCTTCAGAATACAAGGCACTCAACTCAAACTCAGTACTTCATATCATCCGCAAACAGATGGTCAAACCGAAGCCGTCAACAAATGTCTAGAAACCTACCTTAGGTGTTTCACTTCAGAAAAGCAACACCTTTGGGCATAGTGGTTACCTCTGGCTGAATGGTGGTATAACACCAACTATCATGCCACCACCAAAATGACTCCCTATGAAGCAGTCTATGGTCAACGTCTGCCTTCCCCTACTTCTTATCTCAAGGGATGCTCCAAAGTACAAGCAGTGGATCAACTCCTACAACACCGCGCAACCATGCTCGCCCATCTTCACGAGAATCTTCATCAAGCTCAGAACCGCATGAAGCAACAGGCCGACCAACATCGCTCAGAGCGCCAATTTCAAGAAGGGGATCAGGTCTTTTTGAGGCTTCAACCATATAAGCAAACATCACTCAAAGATAAGGGTTGTCAAAAGCTCGCTCCAAAATTCTATGGACCATACCAAGTACTTCAGCGCATTGGAGAAGTGGCTTACAAGTTGGCTTTTCCCCCTACGGAAAAAATCCATCCAGTTTTCCATGTATCGTGCCTCAAGAAAGTGATTGGGAACAATTGCCGAGTTCAAACCAGTCTACCTGAATTAGACGCAGAAGGGTCAATCTGGCTTCAACCCGAACAGGTTCTAGACACACGAGACAAGCACCTGTGCGGCCGCATGATTAAGGAGGTCCTCGTCAAATGGAAAGACACCTCTCCGGAAGATGCAACTTGGGAACCAGCCACTATTCTTCAGCAGTTTCCGCAGCTTCAGCCTTGAGGACAAGGCTAGTCTTAAGGGGGAGGGCATGTTAGGGTCCCACCCTAACCCCCTTATTTATGTCATGGGATCACGTCATTGTCAAGAGTCAATAAAGCCCATATTAATATTTGTAAGTGGTTAACCCGAAATTAATGACGGGACCACAGTTAGTTGCAAATGGGCCGTAGTATTAGATAGATGGTATTAATAAAACCCACGGTATTGGCCCGTGGTATTGCATGTATGAGTCATATATAAAGGATAGAGACTCCCTGCGAGGAGCATCGTGTCTTGTTTTTGTAATCGAGCTCTGCTCTATTGGAGGTTGCCCCCTCGAAGAGGCCTATGAACATTTCTCTCTGAATAATAAAATCATTGCTATTCTGTGTTCTGGGTATCTTTTCTTCGCATATTCTATGTTCTGGGTATCTTTTCTTCGCATATTCTATGTTTGGGTATTACTTTGCAGGTTAAGAGCATAACACTTTAAGCAACTCAGTCACCAATATGAAGCTCATTCATGGCACTAGTGGCCTCTCTGACATCCCAATGCACCTTATATGGTGTGCTCTTAGGTTGCTATGTACATAGGTTCTAATTGAGGATCAGAGGAGGTGAGACTGTAGCTATTGATGACAACCTTAAGGCTCACTAGTTCTGCTCTAAATAAAGGCTCCTTCTCTTCTTTTTTCATCACCCTTTTCACTTCTTCAACCATTTTCTCCTCATGGGCCAACCAGAAGGCTAATGCCATTGATTGCATGTCTCCCAATATTGAATTGGGGTCCCAAAAATTCATGTTTGTGAGGATCATATTTTGCATGTAAAACTCAGCTAGATTGGCTCTATCCTCAATACTTGCTCCTTTGCAAAATTCAATGAATTTCCTATAGCCTTGGAAAGGAAGGGAGCAATATTGTGCCAATGTATTAAATTGGAACTATATCCACTGCTCCATAAGGAAAATAGCATAGCATTTGGATGGTTTCTTGCATTGGATGGCTTCCATATATAAGCTAGACATAGTAGCAAGTTGTGTCTCTTTTTCTTGTAACTGCTCTCTTAGCTTTGTGTTTTTTTCTTGTAGGCACTCTCTCATGATTAACTCCCTTAGCCTCAGATCATTCAATTATTTTCCCATCTCATTTACTTTCTCTTCCATGAGGCCCACATCTTCTACACTTTTGGACTTTGCAATTTGCATCCATCTATGTGTTCTACCTCTTTCCTTTTCTAACTCAAAGAAGAGTGGGATGGAGAATTTTTCAAGTATAATCCTACCTCCTTCAACAAATTTATAGTAGGATTACAAATTTGGTTGTGGATTATTCTCTTGGAGCCCTCGAAGGCCTTTTTCATATTCTTTTGGGTTGGTTTCCCCTTCCTGTAGCACCTCATGTTGCTCCTGTAGCAACCCCTGTTTCTCCTGTAGCATCCCTTATTTCTCTGGTAGCTCCTTTGTTTCCTCCTGTAGCTCTTATTTTTCTTCTTGTAACTAGGTAGCTTGTGTCTTGAGCCTCTTAAATGTGACTTCCCTAGTGGTGGGCCTTCCCATAGGTAGCACAGGTTGCTTGGTTTTGGCCTTAGGAGAGGTGACTTCTTCAATTTTTCCCTCACTAGGTCCCACTTCTTCCTTTTTGCTTACTAACTCCTCAATAGTGATAGGTATTTTTGAAGGAGGTTGAGGCTTCCATTGTCTTATCCTGGTGCTCTTCCTTTTTTTGAAGTAAGGTGACCTTGCCTTAGCTGCCTTCTTTTGGGCTTGACATGTGTGCCCAATGTGGTCAATGTTGTAGCCACTTCTTGCTCAGTGTTTCTTGGAGATAGACTTGTTTGTTGTCCTTGTTTTCCTATATCTTGGGGTTTGGATGCCTCCTCAGGGTTCTCTTTCTATGTTCCTCATTCCTCTCCTTATCCGTCCTCTATTTCTATTGCCTCCTCTTCTTCCTTTTCTTCTTCCCTACCTCCAATGCTAGATGCTAGTATTTCTTCATGTGTGATGCCTTGGGTTTCAATGAAAATTTCCTTGCCCATGTCTACAAAATCAGTCCATAGCACATGGTTCCATAGGTGACTTAGAGAATCCATAACAATCATCTTAATGAGGCCATGGTGGGAAATGTGTTGGTGCTTCCCTTGCCTCACTTTATGGCTCATTCCAATGATAAATTGTAGGAGGAAATGGGGAACACTGGGTCTCCATGGGATAGGTAATTCTACTTTGAATATGAGCTCATGAAGCAACCTGAAATGATAAGCATATACAATGCTCAACCTCCTCTCACAAGATATGTATTTTAGGATATTATAGGCCACTTCATCCTAGGGGTAAGGTAAGCTTTCTCTTCTCACTCCATTTTTGTCTTCTACAGGCTTTTCTCTCTGAATGAAGAAGTTCTTCCTGGCTGTAACACTCACTGCCTTATCCTCCTTGCTCCATCAGATTCCTAAGCGTAAGGTAGTCACTCTACTTATGAATTTAGTATTTAAAGAGATGGAAAGTCCCCTAACAACAATAGAGGCACTACATTCTCCCCGAGGGTTTGCCATGGAAAATCCCTTAGTTATATCATCATCATACCCCTTCAACTGTTCAAAGAATCACATCCATTGATGTCTTATAAAAATATCTACCACGAGAGAATTTTAATGAATTATTTTTATGTTTGTGGGCTCTCTTCTATTAAAACCTCCCCCCATTTGTCCTACTGCTCCTTTTCAGGGTTACTTAGGTGTATTTCAAATTTTGGCCTTAGAGCAGTGTTAGTTGTAGAGACAGTGTCCATTTTTCCTTTTTATCAGAGGGAGAGAAGGATGATAATATTTTTTTAACAAAATAAACTTTCCTCTGATCCTATCTTGCCTTTACATCTAACAATTTCTCAAAGGGGACTATTGCACAATTGTTTGCTACAGGGAACTTAATTCAAGCATAATTCTTCATGGAGGGGTATGGGAAAAAAAGAAGAAGATAGAAAGCCACTTACTCCTTTCAAGATAACTATGTTATGTGCATAAGGGTTTGAGGACAACTTTGGGTAGTTTTGACTCCCTTTCTCCCTTCAATTCTCTCTTGTAGCTTCCTTTTGGGCCTCCTGTAGCAATTCATAGCTTCTTGTAGCTCCTCCTGTAGCACTTGCAAACATTTCAAAGTAGCTCGGTGGCACCTAGGCAGTCCCTAATAGCACTAACTCATCTTTCTCTAACTACTTTCTCGAAATGAGCAGTTATACAAATGGAGTTGATTCTTGTACTTAATATTCCTTTTGTGGTAGAGGCTCGGAGTGCTTTGGTGACATGGCTCTTGCACGAACTTCCTTTTTGTAACCGTTGTCCCCACTCATCGCAATCATCACCCTACTCCTCGTAATCATCACCTAACTCCTCATAATCACCACCTCACTTGAGTTGAATTTTCCACGTGCATGTGTTATTGAATGAACTTTAATTTACTAATCGAAGGTGGCCAAGTTTACTGACCACATCCAGCTCATAAAAAATTCCTTTCTCAACCATTACACATTTTATCATTATATGCATAGGGAAGAGGTGAGGGTTTTCATACCTGACCCTACTTGTGATGTTGATTTGTTGGAGATGCTTGCATGTTGGAGTTGGACTTCATAATACAATGATCTTGAAGGTGTTGGTTTCCTTTGCTCACTTCTACATAGGTCCTTTTAGCTTGATGATCCTTTAACTGACAAAATTGTTGTGTGTGCAAGTTTCTTCCCAATGTCCCATCTATTTCTAGTGGAGTAGATGGATTGATTCCTAAGGAGGAGGTGTCCCTTCTTAATCTTCAAAAATGGCTTCATGATACTTAAGGTGGTTGGATCTTCTGCTCTATGGGTGAAAAAAAATGTTGTGTTTTGTTGTAACTGTACAGGCTGCTACAGGATGAATCCTCTTCTCGTAGCAGTGATTTAATTCCTCTTCGAGACCTCATTATTGCATGTGGGATTGATGGCAAGTCATAGGAGGTATAAGGACAGGGCTAAAATTATCAAAAGGTGGTGTAGGTGGTTGAAAAGTTGATAACGAAGCCTTTTATGTTTTTTTTATGTGAGGTAGACTGGAATTTGAAGATGACTCTTAGATAGATGGAGTGGATGAGTGATGAAGGTGATAGAGGTGGACCTCTCCCAACATATACTAGAGAATACATGCCCCTTTTGGGCCCTTTTTCAAAACATATATGCCTCTTGTAGCATTTTGGGCTGCTTCTGTAGTATTTTAGGTTGCTCCTGTAGCATTTCAGGATAGTCCTATAGCACTTCAGAGAGGAGGCATGTTTATTGTTGGCTGGATGATGGAGATAGATAGGGAGGTGAGTGAAGAGGGTGAAAATTCAATGGATGGCTGGAAAAATGGAGGAAGGAATCTATAGAATATGTTATGTAGGCATGGTTTTGTTGATTGTCTGGAGTCCTACAAAAGTGTTGAAAATGAAACAAGATGATGGAGCTTAGCGAAAAGAAGTTGCCTTCACTAAGTGGGCCCGCAGGCTATTTTTGGCGCAAAGTCTATTTTTAGACATATGGATCATGGTCTATGAGTTGTAGGATGCTATTTGTGGATGATTGGTCATGTTGGTAAAAATAGATGGACTTCTATTTTTAGACATATGGGCAGAGTCTATTTTTAGACTGCCAGTCTAAATATAGAACAGTCGAACATTATTAGCTCTTAATAATATTTGGACTATAAACATTATCTTATCCTCTTGGAGCACTTCCGTTCGAGCTACGGATGTGGCACATGCAACTGACAAAAGGAAATACGTTTTTCTTAGGGGTTAGTTGAGCTATTGCATGATGGACTTCAGTTAGAACTCAAGTGATTGAGTTTGGTGGAGTTGATTGAGGAGTTGATGGAGTTATGTTCAGTTTGACTTAGTTGAACTAGTTGTATTTAGTCTAACTAAAGAATACACTAGTGATGAGTTGTGTGAATTAATTATTAATTAATTCACTAATTATTAACTCATAAATCAACTAAAGAATACATCAGTTAACTCAGTGCATGGATAGTTTAGTGGAGACAAGTGTTAGAGGTGAGTGAAAGGGCAAGACAGCTGTCAGTTGTGACTATAGTTGTGCATGAGATTTTCACAATCAATGGATTGAGTATTGCCAATGAGGATTGTGTGGTTCAGCCAAGTGAAATACAATTTTGGATCAGCCATTCTCATCTATTCTCATACAGGATTGCGCAGTGGAGGCAGGCAAGCAGCGGAGAAGATTTGAACCTGTGATTGATTCAGATCTGAGCTAGTTTGTGTGTAACAGGTAGAGATAGTACTGAGTACTTGTGAGGAGTATTGTACTATGTATTGTTACATGTTCTCAATCATTATAATATACAGATAGTGTGGGGTTTTCAGCTGTATGCTTTCCCTGGGTTACATACTCTGTTAATGTGTGCATGCAATTGATGTTTCATTGTTTTAATGCTGCTAAATTGATGATAAACGTAGAAGAGGTTATGTATTATGCATGCATTCCGCAAATAGTGTATAATCAGGATAATCTTTGTGAATAAGTGTTATATTATTCAAAATTTCTACAAAAAGAGAGATGTTAGCAAAATTTGTGTAAGAACTCCTTCATTGTGTTTTTTATTTTTATTTTCTTTTCTTTTTTTAGACATGAAGGTTGCATCTGTAGAGGTTTTTAACCTGCATGCCTGCCCTAGGTGCCTCGGAGGAGGTTTTCACCTAGGTATCTTTTATTTTCTTTTGTTTTTGTTTTTCTTTTCTTTTTTTGCTCTTGGGTTGCCTCAGAGAGGTATTCAACCCTAAAGTTGGCCTTAGATGCCTCATGGAGGTTTTCGCCTAGGCCCTTTATTTCTTTTTCTCTTTTTTTTGTTTTTTTAGAAGTTGTGTGGATTGAGGACTCTGAGCCTCCCAATCACATTCAATTTTCTATTGATTGAACTAATAAATTCTTCCTTGGACAAAGATATTTTATACAACTTTAACTTATAACCATTGACAAGTAACAGAATCCATTCCTCATAAATTGTTCTAATCTGGACAGACCCATTCTCATGACATTTCTGTAGAAATTCTCACTGTAGATCACCTGATAATGCAATATATTAAAGCAAAATACTTGATCTACTTCTACTATCAAAATTTGTGGAAGCTTAATCAATTTGAGCAAGATCAATCGGAACACATATAATAGTGAAGAAGAAATCATACACATGAAACACAGAAGAAATAACCAGGGGAAAGCCTCAGCCTAAAACCCCAACTCTGTATTATCATACAAGTGGAAATATAGTCTGGATTACAAAAAGAATCAGCTCACAAGCTATCCTGCTCTCTCTACAATCCCTCTGCTGCTCATAGACAGTCAAAGGCCTCTCTCAAGCCTTCTCCTCTGCCCTCCAAGCCTCCTATTTCCTTGTGCAGTTTCTCCTGGGTCCTCAAGCTGCCACCTGTGTGTAATAATCCCTCACACATTGCTCTGACCTCTGAAATAACTGCACAAACCTGAAGGAGATAAATCCTTCTTCATGGATGAGCTTTCTTTATAGGAAAAATCCATCCAACTGATAGTACACTGTCCTTCCTCTGATCTCAACTGGGTCTCTGTCTGAACTGACATGCATGAGTTATTCATGAGAGAATATTAAGTTATCTGAAGTGCAGCAGTTATATGCAAGCATGCATTAACTAACTGAACTCATATTAGTTTAAACAAACTATTTAAATCAATCTAACTGGACTTGACTCAGTTAACTGAGCCAACTAATTACAACTCAAATTAGAACTCATCCTTATCTCTCTAACCGATGGATAAATTCCTCAATTAATGGAGAAACTATTGCATGTCCTCACATAGACTTCATGTTTGATTTTTCACAACTAATTAACTCATGGTGAATTAATTAATTTATTTTCAAACAGCTGTTAAGTTCAAATTCGAATTTTACTTCCTATTTTAGTCCAGGGACTGACTAAAATTGGAATCCATCCCGAACTGCTAAAAATAGCAATGCTATTTTTAGCACTTCCATTTTTCATTCCCTATTGCTCAATCTAGCACTGGTACCCAAACTACTATTTATAGCAGTGCTATTTTTAGCACTTCTATTTTTAGCATTTCTTGTTGCTATTTTCAACACTCCCTCTCAACAAGAAAGGCATTCAACTCAAACCCGATCATGTACCTTTGGAATGTTCTGCATGCAACACTTCTACCAAGTGTGGTTGCTCCAGCAACTCTAGAAACAAAAAAAACTCCCAACTGACCTCTCTGTTGGGCTAGAAACATACTCTGATGCTGAAGCTCTACCTACTGCTGACAAGTGCTCCCTCTCTGACCTCTAAGCTACTGCAACACTCCATGCATTTCGTACTGTTGCACACCTCTCTGTGCCATCCTGCACTAGTGTAACACTCATGTGCCTCTCGCATTGTTACAACTTGCTAGCTCTACACAGTCCTGGGACTCCTACACTGTAGCTCGCTCTGCTGCTCCATCCGCATTTGTCTCTACCCAATCAACCAGTCCCGCTACTCCTCGTCGGGGCTCCTGTAGCAAAGTCGAATCAAAGAGGTTGGGTACCTCAAGGATCCTACCCCTATTCCATCCTTCTTGGGACAATCACTCCACATCGCCCCACCTCTTACCTGGAGGTATGGATGCATGTGATCCCTCTGCCCACCAGGCTCGAAATTTCCCCCTACTAGAGGTCTCTGCATGAGTGGATGCGTCCACTCTATCTCCTCTCGACTTCCCCAGTTGTGGCTGCTCCACAACCTCCTGAAGTTGCTTCACCAATTGTGGCTCCTCCACAATTGTCTGAGACTTCTTCTAGCGCTGCATGTTGAGCAGTAATTTACTCTCCCTCTCAACCACCAAGTATCTAACCTTTGCCTTACTCCTCAAGGCTTTGCATGCATCTTGTACCTCAAGTGCATACAGGTTCTTGGCTAGCACACCAATTTGTTTCATATTTCCCGCTGTCACGAAATTTTCTAGAAAAAGAACTGATTTTAAATCAGCGATATCTCCCTCATCCGAACTCCGATTCAGCCGATTTTTTTTTTGAATTTGGGTATTTTTCCATGAGGAATCTAGATATGCTATTTTTTTTTTGAAAATTTTGCACAAAATTTTTTAGATTTGCTCTGAAAAATCGTGGCCCAAAACTCAAAACTTCGAAATCTCCTCTAGTATATAGTTTTCAGCTTTGATCACCTTTGCTCCGATACCATGTAGAACTTTTTCTACAAAACCTCGCTCTGATACCATGTAGAAATTCTCACTGTAGATCACCTGATAATGTAATATACTAAAGCAAAATACTTGATCTACATCTACTATCAAACTTTACGGAAGCTTAATCAATTTGAGCAAGATCAATCGGAACACATATAACAGAGAAGAAGAAATCATACACATGAAACACAGAAGAAATAATGAGGGGAAAGCCTCAGCGTAAAACCCCAACTTTGTATTATCATACAACTTGAAATATAGTCTGGATTACAAAAAGAATCAGCTCACAAGCTATCCTGCTCTCTATGCAATCCCTCTGCTACTCATAGACAGTCAAAGGCCTCTCTCAAACCTTCTCCTCTGCCCTCCAAGCCTCCTATTTCCTTATGCAGTTTCTCCTGGGTCCTCAAGCTGCCACCTGTGTGTAATAATCCCTCACACACTACTCTAACCTCTGAAATAACTGCACAAACCTGAAGGAGATAAATCCTTCTCCATGGATGAGCTTCCTTTATAGGAAAAATCCATCCAACTGATAGTACATTGTCCCTCCTCTGATCTCAACTGGGTCTCTGTTTGAACTGACATGCATGAGTTATTCATGAGAGAATATTCAGTTATCTGAAGTGCAGCAGTTATATGCAAGCATGCATTAACTAACTGAACTCACATTAATTTAAACAAACTGTTTAAATCAATCTAACTGGACTTGACTCAGTTAACTGAGCCAACTAATTACAACTCAAATTAGAACTCATCCTTATCTCTTTAACTGATGGATAAATTCCTCAATTAATGTTGAAACTATTGCATGTCCTCACATAGACTACATGTTTGATTTTTCACAACTAATTAACTCATGGTGAATTAATTAATTTATTTTCAAACAACTGTTAAGTTCAAATTTGAATTTTACTTCCTATTTTAGTCCAGGGACTGACTAAAATTGGAATCCATCCTGAACTGCTAAAAATAGCAAATTGGAATCCATCCCGAACTGCTAAAAATAGCAATGCTATTTTTAGCACTTCCATTTTTCATTCCTTGTTGCTTAATCTAGCATTGGTACCCAAACTGCTATTTATAGCAGTGCTATTTTTAGCACTTCTATTTTTAGCATTTCTTGTGGCTATTTTCAACAATTTCTCTACTATATAGGGACCCAACCATCTTGTCATTAAATTTCATTTGAAATCCTTGAATTTGGAATCATACAACAAAGCCCAATCTCCTTCTTGAAAATTCTTCTCTTTAATGTGTTTGTCGTGCCAAATCTTCCTTTGTATCTGCATGACCTCAGTGTGAAGGAGATCTTGCAACCTAAATTCATCTAGACACCATTGAGTTGGAGAAGCCTCTCTTGTTGTGCTATAGTGAGCTCTAAATCTAACTGAGCTACCATCCTTAAGGTGTTGTATTCAAATTCAATAGAAAACAAGGCCTTCTTCCCATAGACTAGTTCAAATGGAGTGAATCCAGTGGTGGTATTCCAAGCGGTGTTGTAGGCCCAAGTGGATTGCACAAATCCACTTGCCCAATATTTTCTGGTGGTGCTAGAAACCTTGGTTATAATGTTCTCCAATGCTCTATTTGTGACCTCCACCTGCCCATTTGCTTGAGGGTGATAGGTAGTGGATTTCAGGTGCTTGATGTGCTGCTGCTTCATAAGATCTTCAATAGTATTTGATTTAAATTGTGCTCCTTTATCGGTGACTAACTCCCTTGGAAAACCAAACTTGTAGAAGATGTTCTCCCTCATAAACTCAACCACCTTTTTCTTAGTTGTTTCCTTTACTGCCTTTTTTTCAGGCCATTTAGTCAAGTAATCAATGCACATAATGATATAATATTTCTTCTATCCTTATGGGCGATCAATAAGTCCAATGAAATCTATGCCCCACTTCTCAAATGGATCTAAATTCACTTGAGGTTGTAAGAGAAATTCATCCTTTGGTGTGGGTTTACCCATCCTTTAGCACTGATCACACCTAGTGGTGTACCTCTTTGCATCCTGATGTAAATTGGGCCTATAATAACCTGATTGTAGGACTTTGAAGGTTGTTCTCTTAGTAGAAAAGTGGCCCCCACAACGTCCACCATGGCATGCTGAGAGGATGTCAAAGACCTCCTCTTCCTTCACACATCTCCTCAAGATCTGATTAGGCCCCAATATGAAAAGGTTTCCCCCAATCTAAGAGAATGGGGCACTTTTCCTAGCGATCTTGTTCTTCTACTTGGAGGATAGATTAGGAGGGAACCTCCCAGCAAACAAGTAGTTGAATATATCAGAAAACCAAGGATAAAGCATCGAGATGGCAAAGATATGTTCATCTGGAAGTTGATCATCCACCATTTCTTCCTTTCCTGCAGGTAGGGTTAGTCTTGATAAGAAATCTGCAACCGCATTTTCTTTCCATGGTTTATCAATAATGGTCAAATCAAATTTCTATAATAATAACAACCATTTAATGATCCTAGCATTGACATCATGTTTATTCATTAAATACTTAAAGGTTGCATGAATAGTGTGAACAAAAGTTGTATAACCAGTGATATAATGCCTAAACTTGTTCAAATAATGTACCACTGCCAAGAGTTCCTTTTCAGTGACAATATAATTTAACTCTGCTTTGGAAAGTTTTTTACTGATGAAATAGATAGCATCAAGAATTTGTCTTCCACTTGTCCTAAGGCTTCTCCTACACCTTTATCTGATGCATCTCTGTGTATATGGAAAGGTAATGCTTAGTTGGGACCCCTAAGGATGGGTGTAGTGGTCAGATTTTCTTTCAGTACTTTAAAGGCTTCTTGACAGTTGTCTGTTGAAAAAAATTATGAATCCCTAGCCAAAAATCCAAAAAAGGGTGAAGCCAGTTTACTAAAGTCTTTGATGAACCTTCTATAATACCCAGCTAATCCAAGGAAACTCCTAACATTGCTTTGTTTTTTAGGGATAGGGACCCTTTTAATGATGGCAATTTTGTTTAGGTTGACCTGTATCCCTTCCTTGGATATAGAATGGCCAAGGATAGTCTCTACATTCATCAAGAATTCACATTTCTTAGGACTCAATGAAAGATACATTTAAATGCATTTATTTAATACTTTGCATAGATTAGAAGGATCTACCTAGAAGCCACATCCATCAGGAGTGAAATCATCCATGTATATCTCGACAAAATCATGAACAAGTTCAAAAAAGATACTTAGAAATTCTCTCTAGAAAGTAGCAGGGGAATTGCACAGACCAAATAAAAGGACTCTATAGGCAAAGGTACCCCAAGGAAATGTAAATGTGGTCTTATCTTAGTCTTCACGGTTGATCTGGATTTGGTTATATCCACTAAATCCATCCATGATCAGGAGCTTAGGACCAAGTGTCGTAAAATGGTCAAAAATGAAAGTGCTCAGAACTGGTTTGAACCTGAATGACCAGATAGAGCTCGTCTTCCTGATTCCAGCACCGCAAACGGTTCGGAAAACGGTCGTCGTATGAGAAAGTTATGCCAAAAAGAAGAATTGCCCAATAACATTGAAATTTTGAATTTTTTCAAAAAAATTAAAATAGAATATTCTTTGGAATATTCTGTTTTGGGCAGTGAATGGCAAGCTGCCACGTGGCAGGCCGGAGACCACAATGTGGCCTAGGTGACATCATCATGACGTCAGCTCAATTTTTTGGCATGCATTGGTGACATCATCATGACGTCAGCTCAGTTTTTTGGCATGCATTAAAAAGTTGGCAACGGAGAGGTTTGAACACACGACCTGCCTTATAACACTCCCACGCTTTACCGTTGAACCATGAGCACCGGGCTTGTTTAAGGTGCGGAACAAACTTTTGTTAAAGTTTGAATTTGGTTAAGGGTGGGGCCCAAGGGGCCCAGCCCCCATGCATATGACCACAGTGCGCAGAACTGAGGCCTAACTCCTAACCGTGCGCCCAAAAAACTAAACAGTCACTGTGTATTGTGGTCACATTGCAAGTTTGGCGGGTTTGTATTAAATCAAACGGCCAGTTAACCTGAATGTTCTGGCGCTAACTCCTATGTAAAACCGCCGACCCATAAACCCTTCACATGCGCCATAAAACCAACAGCAGTTAAGGCAATTAGACTAGCGGGAATTGGCGGAGCACCAAATTTTGGCGGTCCCACCATAATTGGCAGAGCTAACTGAACTTCCACTACAGTTAGCTAGAGTGATTTTAGGCCAAACTGGAGGAAATCTTCAATGAGCCATAACTTTGGCTAGGAAAGTCCTTTTTGGACGATTTTTTATTTTATTTTGGGTCTCTTCAAACTTCTGAAGCCATTGGCATAGGTTTCACATCTATCTGAGGTCGTTTGTGTTAGCGCTTGGAATTCACCTAGGCTGAGATAGACAAACTCTCAAGGCTACATCAAACCATTTCACCTCGTAGCTAGCCCTACGAGGTATGAGAAGGCTCTCTCGGGTCAGATTCGGTAGATCTTTCAATAGGATAAGCTGACCAATTAGGGATAAAGATTTTAGGCTAGTAAATTGATAAGGGAGGTTGATTTAAAGATTTTTGGGGTTTTTGGTGGCAATTTGGAGGGAGTGCAATTCAGGGTGCGGGGATTGGGCTCAGTTTTTGCAGGGGGATCTTTGGGGCAAGGTAGGAGTCAGTGTTGATGCCTTAATCTGAGATGGAGGATCAGGAATGATAGAGGAGGAGCTAAAGAGGGCAAACAACAACTTTGAATCCTCTTTAGACAGTGGAAAACATAGATATTGAACAAAATTAAAAGCTGAGCATGGCATGCATGAATTCAAACTTTATCACTTCATCTGTTCAATTAGCAGCAAAGAAAGAGATGGAACACATAAACACACTTACAATAACATGTAGAGAACACACCATCAACACAACAATCCACAAGAATCCACAATGATGTCTGCAAAACCCTGGCCTTCGTTTTCCTTAAATTGCAGTAATAGATGTACAATATGCAATAATACTTCTCCCACAAGAGTCCAACCATGAAAATGAGCAAGATAAGGCATAATATAGACCATCTAACTCTTTTCCCCACCTCTAGGGGTCGAGCTCAGCTTCCTAGGAGCAGTTTGAACTGATTCTAAACTAAGCACTAGATAATAGGTAGTCAAACAACTTGCCTCTATTACTTAGCTAACTCATCCATGCATTAATTATTCACTTTTTACATCAAGGAAGCTTCTAGAAGGGTAAAGAGAGATAAAATCTATCAATGTGCCATGAAAATTATACATTCATCCATCATCTACAAGTAAAAATCATCAACCAAGGTGAAAACAGTGTTTTCTGGCCTGAAAAGTCAAAACTGCCAAATTCAGCTCGAGTGGTCGCGCCCCTTTGCAGCAACTTTTGAGTGGGTTCCACTGGTCCAAATCAGGTGCAAGATGGCTCATTGGAAATCTTGGTCTGTCTACTTTCCATCCCAAGTGGAATTTCTGGATTTGGAGTTGATTTGACCCCTCAAAAGTCAATTCTCCCAAGGTCACTTTCTGCAACTCAAAAAGTGGGCAGAAAGTCATTATTTTGATGTATTTTGAGCTTTTGGAGGCTCAAATCTCAAAATCAGGCTTCTCCCAAGTATAGGTAATTTTAGTCTTTGCATACCCTTTCCAAAAATGTCAACTTTTTGCAATTCCGAGCAATCCTCACGAGTGGTCGCGCGGGGGGTGAGACCACTCCACAGGCAAAAACCTGTAAATTTCCAAAAAATTTCCAAAATGCCCCAAAACTCTCAAAATTTTTTGATTTTGCTGCTGGATGAAGGCTAATGAGTACCATGGTGAGTGAGGGATGCCTCAGCCAAGATACGGAGTGGGTTTGTCCTTTTCTTCTTCTTCTGGGCCTCTGACAGCTTCCTTTGGAGAATTTTCATTTTAGCCTTGCAAACATGCAATCTTGCCCAATAGTGTGTTTTCATGTTGTGTAGCAGCTCTTTGTCACGATTTGCCTTCTCCAACAATCTCTCCAAGTGTGCATTCACACGGATAAGCATGGACTCCCGGTCAGCAGGCAATGGGTCACCGGGCCTCCTACGGTTCAAAGTTCGATCATTGCGGATCCTCCATAGCTCATCAAGTTCTTTTTCTTCTTCTAATTGTTTGGTGCGCTGTTCTAGATAAGTGATGGTCCATTGAGCCATTTGGAGCTTTTGCTGCAACACGAGGTTCTCCTCCTCTCTCTGCCTGATAATCTCATAAAAATATGAAGAAGGAGAGCGGGCATCACGACCAATGAAATCATCATGTGTATCACCAGCTCTCTCATCCTCAATCATGGGCTGCTTGCCCTCCCGTACTGCCTCTGCTGATGAAGAATGTGAGGCCCCTTCCACCTGGTGTGGAGATAACACTCGCTGATCTGAAGAAGATGACGAGACCCCTTCCACCTGCTGTGGAGAAAATACTCGTCGAGCTGCTGCAAATAAGGTCCTAGGACCTCTCTAATAGGTGACCCGAGGTGAAGAAGCCACATGTCTCGGAACAATAATCTCGGGCTGGTGTGATGGACCTCCCACCTCATGAATGACCTCTGGCTGTGGCTGTGGCTGTGTGAAGAACTCACGGGAGATAAAATCTGCCCAAGAAATGCCCTGCTGACTCAGCTGATGGGAAACAACCAGCTGGATGAGACCATGATGACACAAGCTCCTGAGCTGGGGACTGCCTCTGAAACATAGAGACCATCCTCTGAATGTCATGAAAGAGATAAGCCGGGATGTTCATCATCCTCACCCTGGTGAAGTGCATCAGCATGCGGATGTGACAAGCAAATACCCGTGAGAATCTCCCCTCGCATGTGAAATAGTGCATGATAAGCCGCATGATAGGAGCATACTCCTCTCGGAGGAATCTGAAAGGAAAGTTCCCTGACAAGTTGTGTATGTATGTTGGCCTGACATATGGCTCAAAGTAAACAAAATCCAGCCACTTGCGCTTTGGCCACACCTCACCCACATTGGGTATCTCGGTAGCCTGTGAGATGGCCTCTGGAGAAAGCACAAAATTCACCCCTGCAAGGGTGACCTGCCCGTCATGAAGGTGTAGGACAAATAGCCGGGCCAGCTCTCTATGATGCTGAATCTGTGACAGCCTCTCGCAAAACTGATAGCAAGCCATGTGCTGAAAACAAGCCACTGCCAATGGGCAAGCCTGCAACTCTGCCAATGATGTGGGTTCTTCCCTCTTGTGATGACCACCCTTACCTCCTTTGCGAGGCCTCCGCTGTGTCTCAATCTCAGTGGATGAAGATCGGTCATCACCTTGCTCATTAGTCTCAGTGGTTGACATGGTGTTATTGAGCAAGGTGGAATAAATAAATCAAGATGACTGTTGCCCCGCCTGCAAAATGCTGTGAAGTATGATGTTTTCAAGGGGAAAAATCATGAGGGAAATGTTAGGGGAAGGAATTTACATAAGGAAAGGGAAAATATATATATAAACAACAGGGAATTTCGAAGGAAACAATCACACAATGTTAAACATGTCATTCTATCTCTCATCATTTGCAAATTAATACTTTATTAGGGAAAATTTGTATTTTGAGCACCAAGGGAAAGGACAATAAAAATCTCCATCATGGAGGAAATAATGGCATGGGCACAGGGGAATAGGGTAGCATCAATGATGTACAAGTAACAGGCTGCTCCTTTGCTTATTTTGTCTTTTAATTCCTTTCATAAGCATACTCTGTTTTTTCACATGTAAAAATGGCCATTTGATGCTAATGGAAAACAGGGGTTTTGGGTATTTGATTACAAGGGGAAGAGAAGGGTTGCTGTGATTATTTTGCAATGGAAGGGAGAGGGATTGTATCAAGGGAATTAGGGGAATGAGGGGATATAGGGAATTAGGGTTAGGGAGTAATGAAACCTATTAACAAAGTCTGCCAACCAATTTTCACAACAGCAGTCTTTCAATAGTGCTGGCAGCTTCATAATTGCATTTGTCATGAGTGAATTAAGGTTTCATTGCATGTTTTGACAATAGGGAAGGAGATTCAATTGCATAGGGAGTTTGAAGAAGGGATAGGCAATTGAATTGGGTTTTTCATGAGGGGAATAGGTAGGAAAACAGAGTCTAGGGAAAGGGAGATGATACCATGTTAATGCACAAACCCTAGCACAGAAAAACTGCTCCTTTTTGATAGCTAGCAGCTGGTACATTTGATAAACTTTGTCATGATTTTCACACAGCTTCTAACCTTTGATATTTACAGCAAGATGACATTTTTCTTTTGTTTTTTATAAGGCTATGCAAGTTATATTTTTTACTCTATTTTTGTGTGATTATAAGCATGCCTTGTCATCATTTTCTTTTCTTTTTACTATATTTGTTTTCATTCTTTTGCTGTGCAATTTACATATATAATTTGTTGTGTGTAATAGTGTAGGGTTTGAGCATGATGCATGGTAGAAAACTAGGGTTTGAAATAGGGTTTAGGAGGGGTTAGGGTTTCATGGAATTTGGGGTAGGGTTTTAGCGCTTCTTTGCAAATGAGATTAATGAAAATGACACTCTAACACATGTGAATTTATAATGGGAAAATAATGGAAGGGAATAAAGGAAAAATTACCTTGAAAAACAAACAATACAACCTAACATAAGCTTGCAAAGACATCAAGTCACTTAACCTATTTTTCATTAATTTCTTGCATGATATTTATGACCATAACCCTCCTTTGGATCCATGACACAATTCAAAACTTGATAAAGGAGGCATACCTTGTAGAATCCACGAGCGAATTTGAGAGAAAATTGAAGTTTGGGTGAGTTTTTGTGAAGGCGGAACGAGTGGTCGCGCCCCTCCTTGGAGTGGTCGCGCACCCTTGGAGTGGTCGCGCGCGACCAAAAATACGCTGCGAAAATTGGATGGAGTGGTCGCGCACCACCCAGGTGGTCGCGCACCCCTATGGAGTGGTCGCGCACCCTCCAAAGCCTGGAATTTGCTGGAAATCGCCCAAATTCGCCCTCTTTGCCTCTTGCTTGTAATTTTTCGCTCTCAAATGCACAATGAAACTTTGCAAGGAGGGAATTTACCTTTATAGGGTCGTTTTTAAAAAAAATTGACTTTAGAAACCCACTTTATAATGTTTTCATTTTGCATTCTCTTTTAACATTGTTTTGGAGTTCATTTTATCCTGAAATTAGCTCTTTGAGGCGTTTGACTTCGTTCTTTTTGCAGGTTGACCATCTGATGGGCTGTGGCGAAGGAACCAGGGTTGTTGCCGGCACTTTTGAAAACTTTTGAAAATTTCTTTATTTTTACAAATTTCCCATGGCCTTGAACTTAAAAACAGGGTTTTTAAATCCAAGGCATTAAATGACCTGTAGCTGATGAAAATAACAATGAAACATATGTACATACCTCCTTCTGGCTTGCTGGGCACTCACTGAATTTGAACTCATGACCTGGCAGTGATTTTGACTCAAAACCCTAGACCTAAGACCTGGGACCTCAAGACAAAAATAAAAACAAACATGACTCAATTTCATTGTGGTATGACCTGATCCAGCAAAGCCAAGAAGGGAACAAAGACCAGCCCTCCATTCAGTTTTATGGCATGCCTAGCGGGATGCAAAACTGACACTAATGAGACACCTACCTATGCATATGCAAAGAGCTATTGATCACTGATGGAGGGCTCAAGACCGACACTAACAGTTTGAAAGTGTTTTTGCTTCGTGGAAGTTCCAGGAGCCATTGGGGCCAAATCAATTTGGGAGCTGCATTGAGAATTGTGCAGCCAGTGAATGTGGAAAGAAGGTCATTCCTGAAGTTTTTCAGTATTCTGAATCCATTTCTACAGCTCGTTTTTCCTGTTGAGGCATTCTTCTCACTGTTTAGCTTCAGGGAAGCTTTCAGGGCCACTAAGGCCATCTCAGTGCTTGCGTTGTTTGGGGGCTGTGTTCATCCATTTTTGGTGATTCAAAAGCCTATGTATGCTATTTTTGACCTTCTAAGTCTAATGGCAGAGGTTTCAGAACCAATTGAGGTCATCTTCACCTCGAAATTATCCATGCAAGTTTAAAGGGCCACTGGGGCCAATTGGGGAAAGTACTGTATAAGGTACAATTTCACTATTTAGTGCTTGGGAAAGAGCATGTTTAGATAATTCCTATCTTCTGATTTTGTATTTACAATCAGATTTGTCTTTCGAGACACTCATATTCTTGTATTAGCCTTTGTAGCATTTTTAATACAAGAGGACAAGCCTAGTTTGAGAGGCTTGGTCCAGCAGATGTAACCCAGGAGGGGTGAACTGCTTCATCATTTTGATGTATTTATTTGTTGAAGATGATATGCTAAAAAAAAATGATATAAAGTGTTAAACAACAAATATACATAACATGCATACACACATAATCACCTATTCAGCTGCAAAAAGTTATTTGTTTTATTCCGCAAGACATCAAACTTCAAGTATGTGTATGTCAATGACTTCTAAATGTTTACTTCGTTATTTCTTTAGGAAGAGCCTGTAGAGGGCCAAGTAGCCTCTGGAACTCATCCTCTCTTTAGAGGTGACATGTCTGGTGAATGCCCCTACAGTCTATCTCTGTATAAGAAATAAGAACTTTTCACATTTTCAGATGTCACTGGGAGTGTATAGCTCACATTTGAAATTATGGGAAATGGATACCTTGCACCCTTAAACAAGTACATTCCATTTTCAGATCAATCCAGGAAGAAGAAGAATTTATTTCCTGCAAGGCCATCTAGGACTTGTTCAATGAAGGGAAAAGGAAAATGGTCCTTCTTTGTAGCCTTGTTAAGTTCTCAGTAATCAACACAGATCCTCCACTTCTCATTTTTATTAGGGACTAAAACAAGAGGTGACACCCAGTCACTATCTGAAATGGGATATATGAACCTTGCATCCAGCAACTTTTGTAACTCTTCTTTCACAATTTCCTTAAGAGTTGGGTTCATTCTTCTCTGGGTTTGGCGCATGGGTTTACATCCCTCTTTGATGTAAATATGATGAGTACAGAATAAGGGGTGCACACCTGTCATCTCCTTATAATCCCAAGCAAAAGCATCCAAGTGATGCCTCAACACATTGCATAACTGCTCTTCGTACTCAGCTGAGAGAGAGAGAGGGGTTGATCTTTAGAGTCCTGGATGAGCCAATCTCCACAATCTTGGCATGTTTTGGGCTAGAGTCAATAGAGCACAAATTATTCCAAGGACTACTCTCAGATTATTTCATCAGTTCCTCAACTGGTATGGCAGTGGGAGGATGATTATGTAAGATGTGGTTAATAAGGTCATCTTCATCAAGTTGTGCCCCCCTATAATAGTGTCTAGAGTGCAGACTAGGTAGAGGGATGTCTGATAAAATTATTCCTCTTCCTCCTCCTCTAACCATAAGGGTAAATCATGCTCAATATAAGGCTGAGCAGGGGGATACAACACAAGTTGTTTTGATAAATGTCCATTCTTAATAGTCATGTTCCCAGCCCTACAACTAATGTAGGCATCAACAGTGGCCAACCAAGGTCTCCCTAGGATGAGAGGATAACCATTAAACTTGGTTTTGGGCTGGAGGACTAGGAAATCAGTAGGATACTCCCAGCAGTTGATGGAGACCATGACATCCTCAATAACTCCTTTAGTAGCTACTATGGATTTGTCTGCAAGGTGCAACACTATAGTGGTCTTCCTCAAATCTCCTTGGAGGTTGAGCTTTAGAATGGTTTCCCTGGTCATTACATTGATTGTAGCCCCAAGATCGATCAAGGTATTAGGGACCATAATTCCATCAATGTGCACATCAAATACTGGGCTACCAAGATCCAAGTAATTTGGAGAGATCACCCTCCCAAGCATCAGATCAGAAGTTTTCCAACAACATTTATTATGGGGGTATCTCTTTGTCTTCTCATAAGCCTTTTGAAAAATTCCTCCATGATAAGATTGTTGTAAATGGGAACATCTTTGATGGCCTAGAGAAAGGGTATCTTGACACGCAAGTTCTTCAATTCTCCCAGAAGTTCAGCCTCTTCTGGGGTGTGTTGTTTAAGGTGGACCAACCTTTCAGGATAAGGAGGTGCATTGCCTTAAGGGACACTCTCTTCCTTCTCTTCTGCAAGCTCTTTAGGTGGAGAAGGTGGGTGATTATCTGGGAGCACTTTCCCATACCTAAGGTTGATCTCTTGGATTTCCACAGCATAAGTAGGATAAGATGTCTCTCCACTATAAAATTGTTGTTTCTGCTTGTTCTTTGGATTTAGATTGGGTTGAGCAAGCGTTTAAGGTTGCTCTGGTGTATTTTGGTGAGGAAGTTATGGTTAAGGTGGGGGAAATAAAGCAGGAGGTTTGGTGTCTTGAGGCCTCCACCCTGGTGAGGGGTTTCCCCATTGGGAAGGTTGGGGTGGATATGGTTGAAAAGGAGGGTTGATAGGATGAGGAGGATATTGAGGATTATAAGGCCAAGGATGAGGTGTGGGCCATGATGGATGAGTGGAAGGGGAAAGGTGCATTTTGATTTGGATTGTAGTGAGGATAATGTGCACCTTGAATGCCTTATTGATATGGCCGAGGACCTCGAGATATCCTTTGGTTATTGAAGCACAACTACTAGGACCCACCTTCTACCCCTCCTTGGTATACATCATTTAGGCCCAGTAGAGAGGGAAATTTATCTGTCTCATTATTCTCTTCATAGACTAAGCAAACTTCTATGGGATTCATTCATAGGATGTCTTTTAGTACACTTAGGGCAAAAGATAGCTAGTGACCTCTCTGCTTCCTCTTCCCTTCTTTTAATGTTCATAGGATCCATCTATGAGGAAAATTTATGCAAAATTTCACTCTTAAAATCTTCCAACATACTTCCTATCTCATTCTTGATGGTTGTTGTGGAGGGAGAGGAATTGACCAAGATTTGGCTATACCTACCCTTATTCCTAGCAACCCTAGAGTGATTCTTGAATACTATTTTGATGCCATCATAAGGTATTTGGTAGGTGTCTCCTCCACATAACATGTTGAGGGTTTCCATTAACTCCTCCCTAATCCCTCGAAGAAGAAATAACTTGAGTGACTCACGATCAAGGGTATAGTTGGCCCTCCTATAATTGAGTTGAAACCTTTCCTCATAGTCCTCCAAAGATTCATTAGGTCCAAGGGTCATCCACAAGATTTCCTCCTTTGTTTCTTAGGACCTACAGTAATCCCAGTATTTTTCATTGAAGGCTTGTTGCATTTGGGCCTAGGTAATGATGTTTCCCCCAAGTAGACTTATAAACTAGCGCAAGGTTGCATCTTTGAGGGTAGAAGGAAACAAATTCATTTTTTGCTCATCAGAGGCATAGTCATAGGTCTGACAGACAACAAAAAACTCAAACACGAAGGTGTTAGGGTCCTCACACGTTATGCCATGAAAATGTGGAATTGCAACATGGCATATATTCTTCATTATGACCTCTCCATTGGTTTCTCTAATAGGGAAAAGCTCATTGTTCCTATTTTTAGCCATGGTTTGGGTAAGACAGGTTCTTCTTCTCCTATAGGTTCTTCAAAAAATTTAGGTGGCTCTCCTAAAGGGTTTTCTAACTCCCCTATAGTTAGAGAGGGAAGTTCACAGTCACCAAAGAAGAGTGAAGGTTGACTAATTTAGGGGGTGGGGGTGTTTGGTAAGAATTTCCCTTGGTTATCCCTATTCCTACGAGGCATGAAAGAACTATTTTTTTGGATTCTTTTACTTTTTGTTTTAAAGCACTAAGACTAATGCATAAAAAAAACAAACAAACAAACAAACAACAACAAGCAATTCTTAAGTAGAAACAACACCTACTGAGACACCTCCCTGACAATGACGCCAAAAAGTGATGAGCCCTGGTATTGCACCAAGGATGTTGCAACTCCCAAGGGCTTCTCAACTTAAATTATCAACCTGGGATTCGTACAAACTTAGAGGTGATGGTGCTATATGGACAATAGGTTAGGTTCTACTCATGTCACCCTCATTCATGAAATCAGATTAAGGTGTTCAGAAACCACTCCTCCAACCAATTACAGTGAAAACTTCTTATGAAAGCATAAATGATCATGATTCTAACTACAAAGGTGAAAATGCCATTCATTAAATGCAAATTCCAATTTGAAATTGTATGAAAGGAAAAGAGCTAACCCATCAGCGAAAGTAAATCATGCTACTCTACTTGCACACTTAATCAAATCAATAACCTATGTGCATCATTTGTCTTCTCACACTTGCTTGAAAATAAGATATTCAATCTTTAACATACTCATGAATAAATACTAATTCTAACTCTATTTTGTTATTTGATGGTTGCAACAAGGAAGGACTGAGGTTAGAGTGGTACTAGAGCCTCCCCTAATCATCAAATCACAGTGTGGGGACAATTACTCAACTTTATTATGCAAAAGTCAAAGTATGGAGAAAAACTGGTTGGAGGAAGCAATGTTACAAGTCTATTACAGGAGGTGCTACAGGAGGTCCTATATCGCTATAGGAGGCCCTGTTTTGCTAAAGAGGAGGGTCTGAGATATTTTTAAGGAGAGAAAGGATGTCTTGAAGGTAGAGGAAGGTGGATGAAGATAAAATGAGGTGAATGAAGGGTGTGGGGGGGCCTTAGCCAAGCCTAGTACCCCTCAGAGGTCTATCTTGCACCAAAGTTGATGCCCACAATGTCCTTCATTTCCTAAACAGAGTGAATTTAGATACTGAGTTTGGAAGCAAGGTGAGGTGCCTAGAGGGAAGATAGAGAGGTTCAGGTGGACGTGGAAAGGTGTTCCCGTCCATGCATATGAGCACAATTCCTGCATCCATCCAACTAAATGCATCCAATGATCATTATTGCAGTAAAGTAAATAATTATGGAAAATATGAGTTGAATTTTATTAAGTATACTCTAACCTACAACACAGTTTCAATTATCAAACCAATGCTGATAAATCCTAAGTTGTAGATATTAAACATGCAGGAGAATTACAACCTAGTACATAACACTTTCCAAGAAATCATAAACAAATATTTTTGAGTTGTTAGTGTGGATCTTTCTAATCACTCTCCCCACAAGAGAGGTGATAGGCAAGCCTGCAATAACAAGTTTTTATGATACAACATCTACTGAAACAAAGAAAGAATTTCAATGCTTTGAATCAAGAATAAGAAAGAAATACAAAAGAGGGACTAAAGCATATGGGTTGGGCCCAAACCCAAGGGTTTCAGCCCTCCAAAACTAACTCAGATGTAGACCAATGGTAAAATTCTCATTAATAGAAAATGATAGTCACATACATCATATGAAAAATAAGAGTAACAATGTAAAACACTAGACTCTCAGTAGCTACCCCTAGCTGCAACAAAAATTTGAATCCTAATGAGCCTCTTGGCTGGTTTATTTATACAAAAAGGTACTTGATGGCATCTCCTTTGAAAAAAGGAGTGATTTGCTCCAAGATCTCGATATTTGTGGATCTAGTTATCCTTGATCTTCACATCTACTTGGAGTCCCTTAGTGGCTAGTGAATTTGAGCTATGAGTGAGGATCCTGTGATCTCAAGCCGAGTTAAAGATTTAATGAGGTGGACAAGCCCCCCTATATTCTCTCTTGGTTGCCTCCATCAAGCCTCTACATAGTAAATGCCTCCAAAAATGCCTCTTTTCCTGGAAATTAATCACATTAGGCCATACAATATGACAAACACCAATTATTCTTCCTACTAAGCATATCATGGATAAAAATGTGAATTAATGTGAGAAAAGGAGAGTTTTAAGGAATGGAGGATAACAGAATAAACTTCAAAATATACCTATTGATGGGACCCATCACTTGTCACTTTGTTCTAGACATAGAGATTGTGATACTTCTTTGTAGCCACAAGGATTGTGAGAGTATAATACTTTGTTCTGATTATGAAAACCAAATAAATTATATGTTTGTTATAGGGATAGCCAAGATTATGCCACTTCATTCTTGTCTTGATCCTCAAACATCTGAATTATCTTGAACACATGGAGATTTGAATTCGTAGGTTAGGGCTTCTATATATCAGACTTTTGAACAATAGATGATTTCAACCTTCAATTTGGAGTGTGATCTTAGTGCTCCTTACTTTTAACATAGCTCTTATACCATGTTGATTTTTCTAGTATAATAAATATCAGTACTTATTTATGAAACTTATAATTGCTTCCAATTGTAGAAAATCCTGTAGATTCACAAGCTCATGCAATGTACTAAAGCAAAAGACAAGGATGTACTTCTACTCTTTAGAGCGGAAGCCCATAAAGATCGATGAAAACAATAATCGACAACAAGGAGATAAATCAATGGCACATAACACAATATGTATCCGGGGAAAGCCATGACTCAAAACCCCTACTATCTATATTGCATTAATCAGAAATCTAAGATGATAATACAACGCTTGTTCTCACAAGAACAATCCCAGCACTCAGTATATCAATCCTAAATTCACAAGCAAGCTCTTGGCCAACACTTAGCCAATTCTCCAACTCTCCAAGTCCTTATTTCCTTGCAAAATTCCTATGGTTGATTAGCCCATCTTAAAGGGAAACCAGTGCATCCAAAACCGCACAATCCCTTCAAGGTTCAGTTCCTGATTGCATGCACCAATTATACAACTCAGAAAATTATACAACTGATAGTACATTGTCCTTGCACTCTAGTCCCAACTAGGTCTTTCTCAAAATTGACATGCATGAGTTTCTGATGAAGGGATCTTCATTTAACTAGAGTAGCACTAGTTAATGCATTAGTGCACCAACTGACTGTTAACTCACTATTAGTTCCTCAAACAATTTGGAACTAATATGACTGAACTTAACTCAGTAAACTGAGTTATCTAATTGCGACTCACAATTAACTCATCCTGGACCCCTATAATATAGGGAGAACATATACATGACTTTTGATAGACTTCCAACATTCCTAAGCTAATTAAGTTTATTAAACTTAATTAATATTTACAAGTTGCTATGAGAATGGAATTCGATTTTAATTCTCAGTTTAATTTAAGGACAAATTAAACTGGAATTTCTGGATTCTATTTTTAACATTCTTGTTGCTATTTTCAACACTCCCTCTCAACAAGAAAGGAATTCAAATCGATCCTGATCTTGAACCTTTGGAATGTTCTGCATGCAACACTTCTTTCTAGTGTTGTTGCTCCAGCAACTCCAGAAACAAAAAAACATCCAACCTGAATCAGAATGATGCCTCTGTCATCAAAGTCTCTGAGTGTTATTGCCTCTGTCGACTGAAAACTCTGTGCTTCTATTGACTCTACTTTTTTGCATTAGTGTCAACCCTTATTTATGCTCTTAAGTATATGATTTCTCTAGCCTCTGTCACGTTGATCTCTGATTGCATCAATCCTACTGATTCCTCTCACTACTATGTGCTTTGGGCTCCCATAGCAAGGTACGATCCATGAGATAAAACCTCTAAATGGACCCTGCCCAATTTCATCATTCTTGGGACTATCACTTCACATCGCCCCACCTCACACCTAGAGGTATGGTTGCATGTGCTCCCTCAGCCCAC
The DNA here is from genome assembly GCA_031772625.1 of Pinus tabuliformis. Taxonomy (NCBI): domain Eukaryota; kingdom Viridiplantae; phylum Streptophyta; class Pinopsida; order Pinales; family Pinaceae; genus Pinus; species Pinus tabuliformis. Next base: position 542,058,244 of record CM062816.1, on the reverse strand, counting down.
TTGGCTCAAAATTTCCCCCTACTAGAGGTCTCTGTATGAGTGGACGCTTCCACTCAGTCTCCTCTCACCTTCTCCACTTGTGGTTGCTCCACAATTGTCTGAGACTGCTTCTTCTCTGCATGAGTGGATCTCTCCACTCGGTCTCCTCTCAGCTTCTCTAGCTGTGGCTACTCCACAACTTCCTGAAGTTGCTTCTAAGGCTTCTTCTGGGACTGCATGTTCAGAGTTAGTTTACTCTCCCTCTCAACCACCAAGTATCTATCCTTTGTATTTCTCCTCAAGGCTTTTCATGCATCTTGAACCTTAAGAGCATACAGGTTCTTGACCTGTGAATTGATCTGTTTCACCTGTCCTATGGTGATGTGTCTAAAGAAAAACTTTCCCTTACTAAAAACCACATCATAACCGCGGTCTTCCAATACCACGACTGAAACAAGATTCTTCTTTAGTCCTGGAACATATATCACATCTGTGATCTTGAGAGGGGAGCCAAACTCCTTCTGAAAGGTAACAATATCGATCCTGGTAGCTCTATACCTCTCTTCATATTGAAACTCTATGCTCTGCTTGAGGCCTTTCTCCTCAAAATCACTAAAGAGATCTCTATTCCCCATCATATGGAATGAGGCATTGCTGTGAAGATACCACATGCCTCCCATGGCAGTGTCAACCATGCATGCAATGAGAGTGAAATCAAGTTCGAATTGTGAAGCTAGAGCTTCACCTGCTGTCGCTATTGTCAGATCCTTCTTGCTTGCTTTCTTCTATGGGTAGTTCTTGGCATAGTGCCCGTGCTTGTGACAATGAAAACACTTGACTTTCATCAAGTCCATATTCATTCTGCCCTCATCACCTTGGGACTTCTTTCCCTTGGCCTTATTTGCCTTACTTGCTAAGGAAAAATCCTCTTCCACTTCCTTGGAAGAGGTCCCATCTCTGGTGTTCCTCCTGATCTCCTCCTGCATCAAATCCGACCATAGTCATTCCCAATATGACAGCTTTTCCTGACCATTGATAGATTCATAATAACTATGACAACTCTTTGGGATTCCTAGAAGAGTAAGACTCATCATATCATCCTCAGCAACAGTGATTCCAACACTTCCAAGTTCATCATGACATTGAGTGAACTTGGTCAAGTAATTTGGAATTGAGTCGCCTGCCTCCATCTTGATTTTTCGAAGTTTATCTTTCAATGCCAACTTCCTTTGGTCATTTTTGTTCTGGAAAAGGTCCTTCAATGCTTTCCACATAGCATGCAGAGTTTCCTTCCCATGGAGAATTGGTAAAATGTGGTCTCGAGCTCCCTCAAGGATTATCCGCCTCGCCCTTGCCACACACTTCTTCCATTCGGCCAGATTCTGAGCATCCGATGTTGGTGGCTTAGGAATGTCCTGATCAATGAATTCCTTCAAGCCATTATCCTCCAACATGACCTCCATCATGTCCTTCTAGGCTATATAATTCGAGCTTCCATCCAAGGCATACTCGAGCTGCAAACCATAGAACGCCATCTGTCGATCCTGAAGTATGAAATGCAAATTTGAATTTCACCTGTAACCCTGAACTCAAAACTTCGAAATCTCCTCTAGTATATTGTTCTCAACTCTGATACCATGTAGAAAATCCTATAGATTCACAATCTCATGCAATGTACTAAATAAAAAGACAAGAATCTACTTCTACTATTTAGAGCGGAAGCCCATAAAGATCGATGAAGACAATAATCGACAAGAGGAAGATAAATCAATGGCACATAACACAATATGTATCTGGGGAAAGCCACAGCTCAAAACCCCTACTATCTATATTGCATTAATCATAAATCCAAGATGATAATACAATGCTTGTTCTCACAAGAACAATACCAACACTCAGTATAATCGATCCTCAACTCACAAGCAAGCTCTTGGCCAACACTTAGCTAATTGTCCAGATATCCAAGTCCCTATTTCCTTGTGTAATTCCTATGGTTGATTAGCCCATATTAAAGGGAAACCAGTCATCCAAAACTGCACAATCCCTTCAAGGTTCAGTTCCTGATTGCATGCACCATCTGTACAACTAATAGTACATTATCCCTACACTCTAGTCTCAACTGGGCCTTTCTCAGAATCAACATGCATGAGTTTCTGATGAGGGAATCTTCAGTTAACTGGAGTAGCACTAGTTAATGCATTAGTGCACCAACTGACTGTTAACTCACTATTAGTTCCTCAAACAGCTTGGAACTAATTTAACTGAACTTAACTCAGTGAACTAAGTTATTTAATTACAACTCACAATTAACTCATCCTAGACCCCTATAATATAGGGAGAACATATACATGACTTTAGAAAGACTTCCAACTCGAAATTCCTAAGCTAATTAAGTTAATTAAACTTAATTAACTATTTACAAGTTGCTATGAGAATAGAATTCGATTTTAATTCTTAGTTTAATTCAAGGACAAATTAAACTGGAATTTCTGGATTCTATTTCTAACATTTCTTGTTGCTATTTTCAACACCAATGATATAGATGATTATTTATGTCTTTCAATGTATCATTAAGTAATCACACATTTAGAAATTCAACAATAGAAACACTAGAGTAGTAGAGATCATAATGCACAAAGAGACAAGAAGAGTTTACCCTGGGAAAACCCACAATGGGGGTAAAACCCATCCAACCTTTTTCTTAGAGAATCAATGCGAGATACATCAAATTCAAACTAACCAACAAGATGACCATCCACTAAGAGCCAAGCCAACCCTCCACAAAATCCAAGACAAGTGTCCTCAATTATGTCCACAACAACGTATGAAATAAGATCTGCTACTAATCTCCAAGAGGTCTAAAATTCATTCTGCAACTAGGTCACATAACTCAAACTATGCCACATAAATTTGCCTCGGAACTTCGCACTGAACTTGACCTCCTTTATCTTCAAGAGCGAGGGTACATCAAGTATCTTTCTTCCTTGTGTTTTCAGCCTCTTTCATTCTTGTCTTCTTCACATAGAATAGAGATACGACGGATGATTCAAAGTGCTTCAAAGAGAGAGGTCGAATGAAGTGTATATATAGGCTTTCAAATGATGTGAATGGGTCTCTCCTTAGTTAACCCGACATGATGGCTAGGATGGCCAACTTGGTTTCTTGTGGAGGCAAAAATACAAATTTCAAATTTTCATTTTCTCGCTCTTGATAAGTTCATGAAGAGCACACCTTATAAACATTTCTTTTGAATACAAAATAAATATTTTTCTTTTTCTTGCTAGCATGAAGAACATGCTTCAAATAATTTTTATTTTGTCACAAAATATAATTTATATTATTACAAGTACAAATAAACATTATGAAGAATGATCATAGCTACAAAATTTAACATTGGATACATCATTAAGTTTTTACATGCCAATAATTCTGCTTGATTATTTGTACCCAGAACGAAACCCATTTTTACATGATAAGAGTGTGTTGTAGATAAAAAAAAAGTATAAAACTCCCCCACTCCTATTTTCTTTGTCACTGGAAGCACCATCAAAATATTCCCATGGCTTTGAGGGGTCAGATTTTTCATCTACATTAATTCTAAGGGGGTAGGATCCTTTTTCTTGAGAGAAATGGGCCAAATTTGCAAGAGATCCAGCTGCAATGCACTCAGGTACTAAAGTTTTGTCCTGAAATATGGCTTTGTTGCATGCTAACCAGATGCCCCATACAATGAGTAGAGGGAGTTCTCTAAATTCATAAGTAATCATATTAGAGTACCATTATTTCCATGTTGTTTCCAGGTTTTCCCCTTCCCACAAATGATTTAAACCTATCACGGACTTTTATACATCCCACACTTGCTTAAAAATGGGGCATTGCTTGAAAATGTGTTCATTGGTTTCTTCATCTCCCTTACAGAGGGAGCACCATCATGGTCCTATGAAAAATCTATTCTAAAGGATGTCCCATGTGGGAACCTTCTTCTCCATTAGAAACCACATGAATATTCAAGCTTTTTCTTGGCATTTGGATTTCCATACTACCCTCCACCACCATTTTGGCTCTTTAGGAGCTTTGTCAGCATTTATAACTACATACCCAAACTTTGGGGTGTAAAAACTGGCAGGGGAGGAGCTCTGTCAGCATTTAGAACTACATAGCCAAAGTTTGGGGTGTAAAAACTAGCAAGGGAGGAGCTCCAAACTAACTCATCCTCTCGATAAGTGATCCTAATGTGATTGTTAGTCAAATCATTTAGATAACCATTCTAGGCCTCAAAGAAATCAACCTCTAGCCCTAACTCCACAATTGATTTCCATCCTTGCCTCCAAATTGTAGAATTTTCCTAGTTTACAATATGGGCTAGTTTTGAAATGCCTATGTCCCATAATGAGACAATTATAGGTTGAGGAGGATGTGCCCTGCTCCACTCCCTGGCCAAGGCTCTGAGCCAATTCTCACTTTTTCACCATTTCCAACTTTCTAAGCTAGTCCATTTCTAATAAGATCAAACGAATTTAGAATCACCCTCCAAATGGATGAGATGTTTACTCAAGGTTTATCCTCCTACCTAATCCATTCCTCAAGAGGGCTTAGGGATATATATTTATGTTTGATAACCATTGTCCACAATTTTGAGTTGTGAGGAGTTTCCAACTGCATTTTGTTTCCAGTGCCTTTGAGAACATGAAAATATTTTTAAGCCCCCATCCTCCCAATAGATTTAGAGTTGCTAATTTTCTCCATTTTACCCAGGGAAGGACCCCCTTCTCCCAATTCCCAGACTAAAGGAATTTGAAACATAACATTCTGACTTTTTTAAAGATGCATTTCAAAACCCATGCAAGAGACATCCAAAAGACCAGAATTGCTTCCAAAACAAATTTTATCAACACAAGGCAACTTTCTCTAGATAACCACTTAAGGCTGCATAATTTTAGCCTTTTCTTGATCTTAGCAATGAGATAAGACCAATGTACCTTACTTTAGTAATTTGACTTAAGATTAAGCCCTAGATATTTTAACCCATCTTCTAGGTGCTTTGTCGTATAAGGAATGAGATGGTTGATGAGTCTCAACCCCTCTTCTGCTAAATTGTGATAGGAAAGGGTTTACTTTCTGATGTTAATAGACATACCTATGGATCTTCCATAGAGTGCCAAAATCTCGTTAAGCTTACCCACCTCTCTTACAAAGTCATTGCAGAAAATAAGAATGTCATTAAAAGACAAGAGGTGAGTTAATGGCAAAGCCCTGGTCGTGAGAGTTCCCTAGAAATCTCCTCTTCATTTTGCTTTTTTCAAGAGATGGCTCAAACCCTCTGCTACAAGAAGGAATAACAAGGGAGATTAAGGGAACCTTTGTCTAAGTCGTCCTTAAGCATAGAAAAAAGTAGAGTCCAATCCATTTATCAAAAGTGTAAAGGAAACATTTTGGATGCAACTCATGACCCAAGATATGAAGTCTAGGCTAAAATCAACATGAGTGAGAAGAAGTCGAATATATACTCAATTTACCATGTCATAATATTTTGAGAGATCTATCTTTAGAAAATATCCTTTGAGGTTCTGAATCTTTATGCTATGGAGGACTTCCTAAGCCACACCAATGGCCTCATGAATTTGTCAACCATCTATGAAATCGAATTACTCCTTTGAGATCGCTTTAGATAGAATGGGGATTAGCATGTTTACAATCACTTTTTCAGTCACTTTATAGATCATGTTACATAATGAGATAGGATGAAATAAATCAAAGGACTATGGGAATCAAATTTGGGAAATAGTTCTATAAATGTGGAATTGAAAACAGGAAGCATTCTTTGATTTCCCCTGGATTCCTAATGACTAATAGTAGACCGTTCCCAATAATTTCATACATACCTAGAAAAAAATCAATTTTTGAGCCATTCGGCCTTGGCCTTTTGTCCTTTTGGAAGCCATGTAATATTGTTTTGAGCTCCTCCTCAAATACTTCTTCCATGAGGGATCTACTCTCTTCTTCATCTACAAACCTGGAAAAAACATTCCAGTTCTAATAATTTCGGCTATGGAGGTCTCTTCATGTTAGAAATTAATTAACAAAGCAATGAAATACAAAAAATATTGCAGCAACACAAATACATAAATGCATAAAACAAGAGAGACACAGATATACGTGGTTCACCCAATTTGGGCTACGTCCACGAATAAATGACCAGTCCTTCCTTTTATATTATCCAACAAAATGAAGAGATACAACCTACAACAGATCTGTTGTAATTTCCTCTTCACTCTCACACAACCTCCTCTCTCTCTCTCCCTCTGAATAATCATCCATAAACGCAATACAATTTCCCTCATATAAACTTAGGGTTTCCTTCTAGGGCAAAAAACCCTAAATTAACATAACTTCTACAGTCAGATCATCCACCTAATGAACATTCTGGATTGACTACGAAATTACAATATTTTACAAGACAAATTTTCATCTATTTTTAGCTTTGGGGGCGCTGCCCTCAAACCCCTGCCAGAGGGGGGGTGGGCGGGCTCATAAACATTGTCGTCGTCCCCCCTCGGACTCCCCTAACGATGAGTAAATGAGCGGTGTTGCCGTCTCGTTAGGAACAGGGATCCAATGTGACTGAAACAAAAACCTCTGAACAATTAGGAAGATAATCAGGCTCCACACCCAACAATCTCCTACTTGGAGACTGATTATAGCAACTCCAATGCCGCTTCACTTGTTGGAAAATGCTTCCAATTTGGACCTGGTTGTTTCTCATCATCATCATCATAATTGAAGACCAATTAAACTTAGTAGAATCTCGGTTTCCCTCTGGTTACAACTTTTGTTAACATATATGTAGGATTCTAGCTAGTGTATATCTTTTCTAGCTTCAATTGTCCATCTTCCAACACTAACCGTATTAAATGGTACTTGAGTTGTATATGTTTAGTCTTGGAATGAAATTTTTAATTCTTTGCAAGATGAATTACACTCTGGCTGTCACTGTATAACCTACCCATCTCCTACTTCTTTCCCAACTCATCCATAAACCTTTGCAACCAAATAATTTCTTTACTAGCCTCTGTAGTAGCAACATACTTCGCTTCTATTTTTTACAGTGCAACAATGTTTTGCAACTTTGAAACCCAACTAACAGTGGTTCCACCTACAGTAAACACATACCTTGTTGTACTCCTCATGTTATCTCTATCACCTGCCATATTTGCATCAACATATTCTTGTAGAGCAATGTTTGAACCACCAAAGCATAATGATTTATTTGTGGTACCTCTCAAATACCAAAGAATCCACTTCACTGCCATCCAATGCTCTTTTGTTGGATTGTTCATATACCTACTTACAACTCCCACTACATGTGCAATATCAAGCCTTGTGCAGACCATTGCATACATTAAGCTTCCAACTGTTGATGCATATGGAACTTTACACATATATTCCATATTTTCTTGGGTCTTGGGACACATCTCCTTACTTAGTTTGAAATGGCTAGCTAAAGGTGTACTAACTGGTTTTTCATTCTGCATATTAAATCTTTCCAACACCTTTTCTATGTACTCACTCTAAGACAATGTTAATTTGTGATTTTTCTTGTCTCTAGTTATTCTCATACCAAGGATTTGTTTTGCAGCACCCAAATCCTTCATTGCAAATGAATTTGCCAATTTTCTTTTGAGAACATGTATTTCATGCATGTTAGACCCTGCAACAAGCATGTAATCTACATAAAATAGCAATATAATATAACTGCCATCATTTTGCTTCTTAAGATAAACACAATGGTCAAAGTGACATATAGTATAACCTTGTTCAGACATAAACCTGTCAAATTTTAGATACCACTACCTTGGAGCCTGTTTTAAGCCATACAAGCTCTTCTTCAATTTTCACACTAATTTCTCTTTCCTTTGACCTCATACCCTTGTGGCTGCTACATATATATTTCTTCCTCCAAATCCCCATGGAGAAAGGTTGTCTTTACATCTAACTGCTCCATATGCAAATCTTCTCCTACCACTAGACTTAAAATATTTCTGATTGAAGTCATTTTAACAATAGGAGAAAACATTTCATCAAAGTCTATACCTTTCTTTCGTGCAAACTCCTTCACCACAAGTCTAGCCTTATACCTCTATTTTCCTCCATATTCTTCCTTCAACCTGTAAACCCATTTATTATGCAATGTTTTTTTTCTTGCAGGCAACATCCCAAGTCTAGTTATGCATCAAGGAGACCATCTCTTCTTCCATGGCTTGCTCCCACTTCTTCCTTTCTATGTACATTTCTTCTTCATATCCTTCATGTTCACCATAATATGTCAATAATACATAATATAATGGAGGAGAGTATCATTCAGGGGGGTCTACTTATCCTGGTAGATACTCTAACGCCACTTTCAAGTGTTTGAGGTGCATGTTGATATTGTGGTTGTTGTTGTTGTTGTAGTTATTGATCATTATGATTTTCAGGCACCTTTACTTTTTTTGTGATCTCATCAAGCACTGCATATTCTTTGTTTTCCTTTTCCTATTTCTTTTCCTGCATCTGATCCTTATATAAGACCTTTTCATTGAATATGTCATCTTTGCTCCTAATGATTTTGTGATTTTCATAATCATATAAGTGATAACCAAAATTATTAACATCATATCCAATAAAGGTAAATTTCTTTGATCTTGCCTCAAGCTTTGTTCTATTTTCTTTATTAATGTGGACAAAGGCTTCACAACATAAAGTCTTTGAAAATGAGTAGTTTACGTTTTTACCTGTCCATGCCTCCTCTGGAATACCACCGTCCAAGGAACTTGAAGGCCCTTTGTTTATTAGATAAACAATAGTATCTATAGCATCTGCCCAAAATTGTAAGGGCAATACTGCATGCAATCTCATGCACCTTGCACACTCCATGATTGTCGTATTCATCCTTTCTAACACACCATTTTCCTGTGGCGTTCTTGGAACTGTATTCTCTCTGTGAATTTCATGTTCTGAATAGTAGTTATCAAACTCTTTGCTACAGTATTCACTTCCATTATCTGATCTGAGATACTTTGACTTCTTTCATGTCTTATTCTCAACCAAAGCTTTCCGTTTATTGAAAGTATCAAATACATCAAATTTATTCTGAATACAATAAATCTAGGTTTTTCTAGTTTTATCATCAATAAAAGTAACATAATAGCGAGAGCCACCAAGAGATGATACCTGAGCTAGTTCCCATACATATGTATGCACAAGCTCTAATTTTTTTGTCTTCTTTTCCTTCCCAACTCTGATCAATCTTACTCTCTTCTATTTTCCATAAACTCAATTCTCACAGAAATCCAAATCAACATACTTCAAACTTGGAAACAAATTTCTTGAGTGAAGAATCTGCATCCCTTTCTTACTCATGTGCCCGAGCCTATTATGCCATAACGTCGTATTTTCTCTTGTGGAGGTTAAAGCATTAACAAAATTAGAAATACCATTTCATAAATACAACATACCAACCTTTTCTCCTTTTGCTATTACCAAGGCTCCTTTAGTGAGCTTCCAAGTTTTGTTCGTGAATGTAGTTACACAACCTTCACCACCTAACTGCCTTATTGAAATTATATTTTTCCTCAAATCTGGAACATGCCTTACCTCCTTCAAGAACTATTGGTTTCCATTTTGTTGCTTTATAAAAACCTTACCATTCCAACGATTTTACAGGGTTTATCATCACCCAAACGAACGTGTCCTAAATCTCCTTGAACATAGTCGTGAAAATATTTCCTATAAGGTGTGGCATGGGATGAGTTCCCTGAATCTATCACCCAGGCATCAATAATATTCTCTAATGAAATAATCAATGCATCTTGCAACACATCACCTGTCACATTCGCTTCATGATTGTTCTCTTGTTGTCCATCTCCTTCTTTTCCTTTCCGAGATTTGTAGTCTTTCTTCAAGTGTCTTTTCTTCCTGCATTTCCACAACACTATCCCTGATCTGGATTTGGATCTACCTTTTATTGACTTATACCGATTTCCTAAGCTCCTTCCTCTTTCTATTTTTCTTCCCCTAGTCTCTACAGTCAAAGCATTACCTGGTGTCTCACCTGAGCCTTTTTGTTTCATTTCCTTGCTAAGGATAGCACCAACAACATCATCAAAATTTAAAGTACTAGATCTAGAGACAAAGTTATTGATAGCTGTAACTAAGCCATTCTAACTTTCTAGCAATGAGCACAAAAACAATAGAGCCCTAGCTTCATCATCAAAATTTACCCCTACAAAACTTAACTGACTGTTAACCATGTTAAATTCATTTAAATGATCAGCAATAAATCCACCTTCTAACATCTTCATATTAAGTAGACGCTTCATAAGAAATATCTTATTTGAGGCTGAGGGTTTTTCATATAGTTTTTCCAATGTCATCATTAAACCTTTTGTTTTCGTTTCCTTTGAAATGTTGAATGCCGTCGATGCTTCCAGACATAGTTGTATGGTTCTTAGTGCCTTTCTATCAAGAATCTCCCATTCTTCATCTATCATACTCGTTGGCTTCTTTGTTTTTCCGCTCAATGGTAAGTACAAATCTTTCTGATAACGATAATATTCCATCTGCATCTTCCACAACCGGTAGTTTTGGCCATTAAATTTCTTGACCCTAAACCTACCATCTTTCGCCATTACACCCTCTCAAACTAGGAATCCTTCTCTCCTACAAGTTTATTAGCCAAATAGACCTTCGACTATGATACTAGTTATTATAAATTAATTAGCGAAGCAATGAGATACACAAAATATTGCAAAAACACAAATATAGAAACGCATAAAATAAGAGAGACACAAATATACATAGTTCACCCAATTTGGGCTACATCCATGGAGAAATACCAATCCTTCCTTTTATATTATCCTGCAAAATGAAGAGATACAACCTATATCATATCTATTGTAATTTACTCTTCGCTCTCACACAACCTCCTCTCTCTCTCTCTTTCGCTCAGAATAATCATCCATAGTCACAATATAATTTCCCTCATATAAACTAAGGGTTACCTTCTAGGGGAAAACCCTAAATTAACATAACTTCTATTGTCATATCATCTGCCTAATGAATAGCCTGGATTGAATGTGAAATTGCAATATTTTCATCTATTTTTAGCTTCAGGTGGGCTCATAAAAGTCATGATTGCCCCCCCTGACATTGATTAAACGGGTGATGTTTCCGCCCCGTTAGGAACAAGGATCCAACGCGACTAAAACAAAAACCTCTGAACAATTAGGAAGATAATCAGGCTCCACACCTAACACTTCAGGGGCCTGAAAAAGGCTTTGGAAATAGGTTTTTCCTAGATTTGCAAGTCCATTGATATATGATACTTCTCTACCCTTAGCATCCTCGAGACTCCATATATTGTTGCAAAGATTTATGCCTTTGACATAAGCTTGAAATAATTTTTGTTCTCATCCCTACATTCCAGCTAGATAGCCCTGCTTTTAAGTCTCCCTTAACCCTTCTTTTCCTCCAGAATCTCATTTATCTTTATTTCCATTCTAATTAACTCCACCCTAGCTTCATCTTATTCAAACCCTTCCCCTACCTAACTGGAAAAATTTGTAGCTGATTCTTTATACCTTCCAACTCCTTATCAGTTTCTAGCTTATTTTTCTTAGCCCATTCGTAATATATTTTTGTTTGGTGAGCTTTAGATTGGCTTCAAACTATTTAGTAATAGAGGATCCTTCTTAAGGATTGAAGACTTTCCAGTGGAATTTTACAAGATTTATGAAGTCTTGTACTTTTACCCAGTTTGAGTTCATTTTGAAAGGACTGGATAGCTTTAGAAAAGCTCCCTTTATCTCTTGAAAAATAGGGGAATGGTCTGAGGGCCCCCATGTTCCTACCCACTGTCTCATTAGATTGAAGTGTTCCAGAATTGCTTCAGAGATAATAAATCAATCAAATCTCTTCATAACTTTGTCTTCCCTAGTATGTCGGTTTCTCCATGTGGGGACAATTTTGACAAGGTTCACATCCACCAACTTGTTCCTTTCAACATTATTCTAGAAGTATTCAGTGAGGGGATCCAGCCTTGCTTTGGGTCCCTAAGATTCTGCTTCACCCATTGAGAAATTTAGATCCCTTCCTAAAATGAGATTGTGCCAAGATCCTTTCCTTTATAGGGGGCTATATATATTAAGTATAGAGACAGAAGTGCCAAGATCCATAGAAAATACTTCCATCCCTAGTCCCTTCTTCACACTCCAAAAGTTTTTTTCTTAGATGACCCTCCGATTCCAACCCACATCCAAACTGCCTGACCTTCCTCTTACATCTAAACCGATGAAGGACCATCCACCCAGAAGAGATCCAAGACATCTAGAAATTGAGTCTCCATCTCCTAGCATTTATTGCAGGAAGATCAAATCAAGGGAGTTGGTCTCTACAATCCTCTTCAGAGCGTGCCTTTTAGAGGGGCATGCTAACCCTACACAATTTAGAGAGATCAATTTCATTTGGGAACCCCTCCTATGACTATCACAAATCTAAGTTCCCCTTGAATAGATTGTTGTTTTTCCATAGCTAGGTCCACATGAGCTTGCTCCTTTGCCTTAGTTTTCCCCAAAGGTAATACAAAGCTTCCCTAAACCCTTCGATAGATCGTTCAGGGGAGTCATGATGGAACATGACCAAAGGTTGTATATGATCACAAGCCTCCAAGTTCTTGGATGGGGATACAGGGGATAAAGTAACAGGGGAAGAGAGGCCTTATGGTGGAGGCTAGAAAGGGAAATAACTTTTATATAAAGGGATAGATCCCAGGGGAGGGAGAGACCCAATTTGAAGGGAAAAGGAAACAAGACATGACCCATAATTTGCTGAAACAATGTTTGCATCATATTAAACATTAAGAACATGATAAAGGGAATTGGGAAGGGAGAAAGAGGGAGTACCTTTTCTTGATATTACTTGCTCCTTGAGGGAATTATTGCCTTCCCCCTTTGCGCTTCAGATTCACTTTGCCTGTGGATATAAGATGATGGCTCAGTAACACCCCACCCACATTTACCTACTTTTACAAGCTCACTAGGGTAAACATGAGACATGAGTTATTATGCATGACCCAACATCCAAGTTCCAGTTATGGAAGTGGGGTCTACTATCCTAAAACTTACTACAACCTCCCAGGGACACCTGATCACCCAAATGTTAGACAACATCCACTGATGATATTTCCCTGAGTTGGAACTATCTTTTTAACCCACTTTACCTCCCACCTGCACACATGCCAACCAGTCCATGAAGACAGAAGGCTCTAGCCACATGCACAAGCCATTCTCCGTGTTGATACAACCAAAATTTCCCTATTATGTGCCTTCGGCCAGAGACTCTGTTCTAGATTTTCAGGGCTAGTCCACATGCAAACTACCCATAACTCTATCATTCATATGTATGAGGCTTCAGGCTCTATTTCTAAGCTTTGATCTTACTCAATCTTGCCAAATGCATAATAATCATTAATGCAAACACTTGATAAACATGGTACTTGTAGGTCATGAATGCATATCTATTCACTATTGTATTAGTTTCATTAGAGAATCATCAAGAAGGCTTACTTCCCTCTCAAGCTAGCTGCAACAAACACATGTTAGCTCATGCATTTGTATACCCATTAAATAATGTATCAAACCATGAACAAGATCCATAACAAGAGCACATTATATAATAATAATGTACCATGCCTATAACTAGAATTTAACCAGAATGAATCCATGACAAACCAATCTTAAAATCAACAAAATAACCAATACTTGTGGTCATTGATCTCAATAGGAAATAACACATAATGACATATGCATAAGTCCAACCAAGTCATGGACTTCCATGTACCACTCGGCCATAGATTGGGTTGAACCAAATATTTCTTTTAGCCAATAACCCTCGTGCCATATTCCAAGCATGATGTGGGATCACAAGGGATAAACCAAAACAAAACCAACTAGGGAATCCAAAGGTTAAACCACCTCCACCCTTAAGCCACAATGATTTCACCTAAACTGATCTAGAAATCACCAAAACCAAAACAAGTTTGGATGCCTCAGGATTTCTTCACCATACCCAAAGGAATTTTCCTGTCTCCACCCACCTGTCAAGAGTTTCCCAGAGAAAACCATATCCACCCTCAACCCTTGGGATTTTCCTGAGACCACCTCAACCAAATTTGAATCCACCGACAATCCAAAGCTCAACCAAAATGAAAGCCCACTATATCATGGCTATCCAGGAAATGGCAAAGGTAAGGTTGTGCACCACTGTCAATCTAGGAAAATCCCATGCCAATGAAAACAAACATGACCAATAAACCAATGCATAAACCATGCATTCACATCCTAACAAGATAACCAAACATGCAACCTGTTATCAACAAAATCCTCTTATTGATTGTTTTCTTTCTGCTTGATTTCTAGCCTTGCTTACTACTGTCCAATCTTCCTCTTGCACTCCCTTGCTTGTTCCTTGCTTGTGTCAAAGTGCTTGTTCTCTCTCTCTTGCTTTCCTCTTCTCTAAGTGAATGCTAGAATGTCAAAGAGTGTGTGTGAATGTTCACTCTCGGTTTTCTTTTCTTTTTCTTCATTTTCCCTTACATGCATATTCTTGTCTCTTCATCTTCCTTTTCTCCTATTTTTCTTTATTTCTTGAATTAATTTCCATTTATTTCCCTTTGCATTTTCCAATGCCAATGAAAATTTCCATAGCCAATTAATAAACCACAAGTGGATCCCAATATAATGTTTCTCCCTCCATTTAACTTGGAATATGTGTCTCATAACCTTGGCTTTATTTTTGCCTTTTATAATGCACATTTATTACATTGAACTTTAACCTGGGGCTGTAACAACCCCTCCCCCTTGGGGGGAACCCCATCCTTGGTGTTCTATGACACTTATGACCAACCAAAACTGTTGAACCTGACAAACATACTTCTTATGGAGCTTTATAACCTAGATCGATGTAGTATTTACAATGACAAACTGCTAAAAAAAATGACTAACATATTGCTTGTTGGAGCTTTATAAACACAACTTGATGTAGTATTTACAATGAAACACACACACACACAAACCAAACACTCATTTTCTTCAACCAACAAATAAAGAAGGATATAATGCCCACATCTGATTAATCATCTCCCATGTAGCTTCATCAAGCCCAAAGTGCTTCCACTGCACTTTAACTTGCTCTATTGCTTAGTTCCAGAGCATGAGCTTCTTTTGTTATAGGATGCATTGAGGCTCTAGATGGAACTCTCCTTCTGGTTCCACCTGTAATATAGACCAATCAATCACGTGATCAGCATCCCGTATATATATTTTAAGCAATGAAACATGGTAAACATCATGGATTTTCACTGATGGTTGTAAAGAAAGTTTTTAGGCCATTGGTCCAATCCTCTCAAGGATCTCAAAAGGCCCACAATACCAAGGTACCAATTTGGCACATGATCTAATCTTCAAATATCTCTTCTTGAGCTTGATATGCAAGTATACATGCTCTCCAACTTGAAACTCCTTGAATACCCTATGTTGATCCGCATAACTCTTATACTTGTCTTGTGCTACCTTCAAATTCTTTCTAATAGCCTACATCTCCTGCTCCATCTCCCTTAACATATCTGGTCCAATCAACACCATGCTCACTGGATCACTCTAGCTTATAGGAGTATTACAACTCCTCCCATAGAGAGACTTAAATGGATTCATCTTTAAGGATTCATGATACCCATTATTATAAGCAAACTCCACCAGTGGAAGATACTCCTCCCACTTCCTCTATTGATGCATGACATATATCCTCAACATATCCTCAAGAATCTTGTTAACCCTCTTTGTTTGTCCATCTGCTTGCAGATGATAAGTTGTACTAAAGGCTAGCTTTGTCCCCAAACATGCAAACAACTCCTTCCAAAATATGGAAGTGAACTTGGCATCTTTATCTTATATAATCTTCTTGGGAACTCCATGCAACCTCACTATATCCTTAATGGATACCTAAGCCACTTCACTAGCTGAACTAATAGACTTCACTACAATGAAGTGAGCTACCTTGCTCAACCTGTCAACTACAACCATGATGGAGTCATGTTGGCTTGATGTCTTTGGAAATCCTGTAATGAAATCCATGGAAATGACCTCTCATTTCCATTCTGGAATCGGAATAGGCTGCAACAAACCAACTAGTGCTTACATTCATCTTTCACTTGCTGACAGTCCAAGCACTTAGCAACAAACTCAACCACCTATTTCTTCAAATTAGGCCAATATTAGAACATATTGATAGTTGTCAAAGCCTTTTGGTATCCTAGGTGGCTTGAATATGGCTTGACATGAAACTCTCTCAAAATAAGTTTCTTCACTTCACCATTGTCAGGAACATAGATTCTGCTCTTGAATCTAACCAATCCATCTGTTATAAGGTGAAAATCCTCATCCCTATCACCTTCACCTTGTTGTTGCAATCTTTGCTTCAACTGTTGGTACCTCTCATCATGTTTCCCAACATGTAAGATTTGCGCCTGTAAATATGTTACATAACAGTTCACAGCTGAAATATGATCCACTTGCACTCTCCTACTGAGAACATCCACAACCCAGTTCTCTTTGCCTTTGATGTACTTGATCTCAAAATCAAATTCATTGAGAGTAGTCAACCATCTAACTTTCCTTACATTCAGATAAGTTGGTCAAACAAGTACCTTAGTCCACTATGATTACTCATCAAAATGAAGCTCCTACTAAGGAGATAATGTCTCTACATATTCAATGCATGAATGATAGCTTCCAACTCAAGATCGTGTGTCACATAATTCTTCTCATGTTCATTCAGCTTTTGTGATTCATAGTAAACCACCCGCCCTTCCTGCATTAGGACTCCACCAAGTCCTTCCTTGCAAGCATCTGTACAAACCACAAACTCCTTATCAAGATATGTAATCTTCAAAATGGGAGCATTGGTAAGCAAGTGTTTCTACTGATCAAAACTAGTTGCACACTCAACAGTCCATTCAAACTTATTTTCTTTCCTCTGTAAAGATGGGATATGATAGCCATTCTTGGAGAAGTTACTAATAAACCTCTATAATAACTTTCTAGTCCCATGAATGATCTGACCTCATCCACATTCCCCAGTGTTGGCCACTCCATGATAGCCTTAATATTTTCTAGACCCACTGTTATCCCCTCCTTGGAAACAACATGTCCCAAGTAATGAATCTGAGACTGAAATAAGCTACACTTGTTGAGCTTGGCATACAACTTATGTTATCTCAACAATATCAATACTGCTACTAGGTGCTTTGCATGCTCCTCCTCGTTCTTTGAATATACCAATATATCATCAACAAATACTATCACAAAATTATTAAGGTAAGGGCACAACACACTGCTCATCGAACACATGAAGGTGGTTGGAGCATTGGTAAGACCAAAATGAACCACCACAAACTCATAGTTCCCATACCTGGCACGAAATGCAGTCTTGTAGATGTCTTCTTCTTTGATGCACACTTGATGATATCCTGATCTCGGACCAATCTTCGAAAATACTGCAACTCCCTTCAACTGATCAAACAAATCATCGATCTGAGGTAATGGATACATGTTCTTAATAAGACCTTTTTCAACTGCCTGTAATCAATGCACAATCTGAGAGTACCATCCTTATTCCCTACAAACAACATTGGTGCTCCCCAAGGAGATACAATTGGCTTGATGTATCCCTTATCAAGAATCTCTTTAATATGCAACTTCAATTCCACCAACTCGGGTGTGCTCATCCTATAAGGTGCCTTAGATGTTGGTGTTGCTCTTGGCATCAACTCAATAGAGAAATCCACCTCTCTATGAGAAGGAAACTTTAGAATCTATGTAGGAAACACATCCTGAAAATGTTGTAAAACATGATACCTCCTCAAGACTTCATCATCCTCGTCCTCCTTCCCTTTGTCACTGGATATATGTACTGCAAATAATAAACATCCTTTCCTACAGTTGTGCTTAGCTTGCATAGTTTTAACCATCCTCATTGTGGTAGGCTTCTTCTTTCCCTACAAGATTCTGTTTTCTCCATCCTCATCCAGACACTCAATGGCCTTGTCACAACAATCTACCTTGGTCTTGTTAATAAATAGCCAATCCATGCCCAAAAGCAAGTTATATGAACCCAAAGGAAGCATATTTAGATTTTTTGTTGTAGGCTTGCCATGAATCTCAAACGCAAAAGACTTCACCCAATTATGAACTCTTCTCTTGGTCCCTATAGCCAACTTCACCAACCAAGATTCTACATGCACTTTTGATCCAAGGGGCCAAAAATATGCTCAAAAATCAAAGTGTTCAAAATCATCCAAAACTAGTTCCAAATCGTAGATCTTGTCATTCTAATTCCAACAACGGTTGAATTGCCTCAATATGACACCGTATGTGAAAGTTATTGTATTCTAAAGTTTTTGTCAAACAACTAAAAACTCAACTTGCAAGGTTGGCTAGGTTGTGACTGGGCATGTTGTACAATGACGTAGCACTGACGTCAGTAGGCTGATTGAGTAGTATGAATGTCATATGGTCCAATCCCGTGTTGACACATGGTAGGTTGTACAAGTCTAATTGACATAATTTCATTGGTTGTTATGTTTTGGTTGGACCAATCAGGGGGCGTCACGTGGCCCATGCAAAATGTGGTTAAGGGTCTGATTGACTTGGCGAGGTTCGACCCTATGACCTTTGACAGACTAACCATACACTCCACCATCATGCCATATTATTTCTTATTATATATACGTCCAATTTTTTTTAATAACATGTAATGGCCTGACAATTTGGGGTGGGGGGGTCGGGTCAGCGAGCTCACCCAACTGGCCCTAGCCCCGGGTCATATTAAACACTATACAACTGTGGAAGAAGTAGAGTGCGGCGGGGCGGGCACGTGGCTATAGCCTTAATCCATATGGAAATACCACATGACCACAACGTAAAGGCAGAGGCAGAGGGGGCAGGCGGTTAGCCAGCCTCGGGTTCAAATTATAACCGCAACCAATGGCGGGACTGTGGAGTAGGGGCTGATGTGTGGCATCTAGCCTATGACCATATCAACACACCATGTGACAAAGAGTGTGGAACCAATGGGCACGTGGCCTCTGGATCGTGCCCTTGGCCACATAGAGTGCATATGACCAAACTCGAGGGCTTAAGAATCGACGCACATGCCTTATTGGCAAGATTAATGGTTTGAATTTTTACACAATACGAGGGAATTTTTATTGCTCCCATGCCAAATTATTGCTTGACGATTCTGGAAAAGGGGGAATTCGTTGCAATTTTTTCTAGTTTTGTGAATTTACAGGACAAATAGCAAAGAAATGGAGAAGGAAGCCTAACTTGGCCATTTTTCGGCCTTTTTGAGCCCAAGAAGAGCCTACACAGGGGTTTTTACGTGTTCTGAAGACGATAGCAGGAGTATTTTTGTGATTTGAGAATTGCATTTTGATTTAATTTACATTTTGAGCATATAATTTAAAGGGCCAACATTGGAAGTTGGACCCGAAGACATAGCAAAGGAGGGGTGAACTTCGTCATCAAATTGTTGTTTTGTGATGCTGCATGTTGTCTATTTTTCTTTGGTTATATTTTCAAAACTTAACTAAAATTTCTAAGTTTATGTGCTTTTGCAATTTCGATCCATTGCCCACAAGACATAAACTAGCTTGCAAACTTTTTCAAGAAACCTTCAAATTTTAATTTTAGATCAGTTTGGTATTAGAGCATGGTTGTTTTGAAGGTTTGACTATTTTTGCAAGTGTTTTTGAATGATTACAAGGTCTAAGTTGAGAAGAGGAGAAGGAGTGCTTGAAGAACCAAACCCTCAAATTGGTTCAAGGAGGTCACAAACTCCAAAAACTCCACCAATCATGGCACATGAAGAAGGATAGGAGCTGATGTCTGAGGATGAGAGAGATTTTAGAAAGGATTTTTATGATATGCCTGAGATGGTGAAAGTGTTGTATGAAGAGAGAACAACAAGGTTGCAATGAGAAAGTTCAAATCAACAAAAAGGTAATGGTGGTAATGGGAGAAAGCATCCACCTCCACCTCCTCCTTCACATCCATCTTCACCTCCTTCTTCTATATAAATTCCTTGTCGATTCAAACTACTAATTGTAATTTACTAAAACAATAAACTTGAATCTACTCTACTCATCAGCGGAAACAATAAAACGATCGTGAAATCATGAAGCATACAAGAGAAAGAATTAAATCAACACATTACACAATGATTTCTTGGGGAAATCCATAGCTAAAAAGCCCTATTATCTATATATGGCATTAGTCAGAAAATATGAGAAGATCACAATGCTTTTCTCAAGCCCGAGCAACCTTTGCACTATCTCTATTTGTCTCACCACTTCCTAGACAAGCCTTGGCCAATACTTAACCAATTTTATGCTTTCCCAAGTCCTTATTTCCTTGCGTTGTTTCCTTGGGAATTAGCCCCTTATTAATTAGGGAAATTACTCAATTAGAATTGTGTAATCCTCATAGGCATTCCTCTAGCTGCATGCACTACCTGTACAATTCCGATGATTATACAACTAATAGTACATTGTCCCTGAACTCCAATCTCAACTAGGTAACTCTCAGATATGACATGCGTGAGTTATTTATGAGTGAATCATTAGTTTACTGGTTATTCACTGCATGGAGCACCACACTTCACTGCAGGGAGCACCACACTTCATTGCAGGGAGCACCACACCACTAGACCTCCCACTACTTCTTCCAATAGTTGGAACTAGTTTAACTGACTTTAACTCAGTTAAACTGAATTAATTAATTACAACTCAAAATAAACTCAACTAGGGCTCCTATAATGTAGGATACACTCTACATGACTCAAGTTAGACCCTCTACTCAAATTAATTGAGCCAACTAAGTCAAATTAACTTAGTTAATACCTGGATGCGGGTGGCATTAACAGCTATTAATGAAGAGCCGCACAATACAGGCAGCTGGCCTGGCAGATGGCAGGCGGATGGTCCTTATGATACGCGTCGTAGGATGGCAAATTGATTTAAGGGCAGGTGAAATCAATACTGAGCAGTCTCGAATGTTGGTCTTGCAGTCAGGCATTAATGCGAGCATGGTTGATCGGCAAACAGGTTGGTTTATTGGTATGGATCCGCTCAATGCGCCTGTCTCAGCTACTGGTTCTTTTTATTGTGGAGCAGAACCGCTTCAGCACCCCTGCTTGGTCTTTCGAATTTGGCTGCTAGCCTGGGTTTGTAAGCTCCCTGAAACACTCTGCGCTCCTACTGTTATCGGCTTGCTTTGCCTCAATCCCTCTCTCGGTCCATTTGCACTTCTGAGTATGCCTCGAAGCCGAGGTATCCCACGTAGAGGTAGCCATACCGGGAACAGAGGCCGCCCTTCTCGTCCTGTTCCATAGAATGTTGTCCCTATCGCCTCAGCATCCCCTTCTTCTCCGCCTCTGGATCAAGCTAGGCCTATCCCGAATAATTCATTCCAGACCTCCAGGTTTACTTTTCAAAGCCGGCTCAACAGGCCTGTTTTGACAGCAAGTATCACCATCATTCTCGCGGAGGAGGAGAGCAATCAGGTCAGCTCGGCTCCAACTACCTCCTCCCACTCTCAGGAAGACAGTGTTCTTCAAGGGGACATGACAAGGATGGTGTTCCATGCGGACAACATGCAAGAGGATGCCCCTGTCTCGGAAGCGCCTCAGCAGCCCGTGGATCCGACTCAGAGCGATATTCTGGCCTGTGGGCCGTCTCAGAGTGCAGGTGGTATTTTAAATCTGGTGACCACTCCTGATGGTGGCGCAGCGGCATATGATGAAAGCGGTTTCGTTACCTGGGTAGCTTCTTCCAGCCAGGTGGACAGGGACACGCCGGATTCACCAAAGCATGCAGATTAAACCTGTCTCCTCACTGTCGGGTGGCCTTCTTGCCTATATGCTATGCAATTTTGGTTTTGTGTCGTTGATTCTGAGGTTAGGTGTTTCTGTCTGGTTCATACTCTTGCTACAGGTCGTGGCAACTGCCAATATAGGTTCTGCTTTTTGTTATAAATATGGCTATGCTAGTTGCTTTTCTGCTTTTTTGGTCAATGAAGGGCATGACGGAATCAGTCCTGGTAAAATCTTTCAGTGTGTCAGGGCCCAAATACAAAATTTTGAAGTCTGTACTGTAAATTTGGCAGAAAGCCTGAACTGTAATGTCTCTGAGTTTCTGGTTGAGGAATGGCCTCGGCCTCCTCTGAGGTCTTGACCTCATTGTATATATCTTTTTTCCTTTCTTTAATAGAATTAGTATTTACGAAGAAAAAAAAATTAACTTAGTTAACTGATTCAAGTTGTCATGAGATGTGGAATTACAATTTTATTCCCAATTTAATCCAAGGACAAAATTAAATTAGGATTTTCTTGTTGCATTTTCAACACTCCCTCTCAACAAAAAAGGGATTATCTGCTACCCCAATCCCGCCTCTATGAAACTCGAATTTGCACCTTGACAATGCCTTTGTCAAAATATTTGCATCTTGTTCTTCTGTAGGAATATACTACAACAACATGATTCTCCTCTGCACACAATCTCGTATATGGTGATATAGAATGTCGATATGCTTGGACTGATCATGAAAAAATTGATTCTTAGAGAGTTTGATACAACTCTGGTTGTCACAGTAAATCACTGTAGGATCCATCTGCTAACCAAATAACCCAACAAGGATCTCCCTCATCCAGATCACTTCACAAGTTGCTTGACTAGTAGCCATGTACTCTACATTTTTTGAACTGAGTGCAATTGATATCTGCTTCCTATTGTACCAAGAAACTGTTGTTGAGCCAATACTGAAGATTTCCCCTGATGTGCTCTTCCTGTCAGATGGACTCCCTACCCAATATGTGTTGGAAATAATACTGAGAGGGGGGGGTGAATCAGTATTATCAAGTCAAATATTTCCTTTTTTCAATTCCAAATGATATACGCTACTTCAGTTAAGAAAAACCGCGTATATACGCAACTACCGATAAAGAAACCGCGTATACAAAGCAGACTTTATAATTTGATTTATCTTTCAGATGTCAGTTATTAATCTGTGTATCAGAAGCAAATAAATAGTACCAGAAATAGTGAAACAGAGCAGAAGACAGTCACACACAACAACACAAGATATAAGGAGGAAACCCAATGTGGGTGAAAACCCCCTACTGCAATTCATCTCTATCTTCTTTTTAATTAGAAACTTCTCTTTACAATGTTTTGTACTGGTGCAGTCTTTACCAGTACGCAGGCTGCAACCTGCAGAGAGCTACAACTCTCTCTCGTTCTCCAGCTTTCCTGGAAGGGAGCTCCAACCCCCCAAGTTCTTGTACTAGCTTGAGATACTAGTACGCAGGCTCCTACCTGCAGAAGGCTACAACCTTCTGTTTGCCTTCAGGGACCTCGTTTCATTAATTTTCAGACTGGATCCACAAGTAACATCAATCAAACATCAAGAATTTCTGCATAACCCAAACTCCTTTTCACCAATCAAAAGCTGAAACAAATAAGCACTTCTCTGACCACTGTACCCAGAACACAGTAACTGTAATCAAACACCAATTCTGAACCCAGAACACTGCAGCAATAAAACAGAAGCAGCTAGAACATAAATCAAGATATATACGCTACTTCAATGTTCAGCAACCTGCGAGTATACGTTTTTGTTCCTCAACCAACCTGCGTATACGCTACTTTCATTCACAGAAAAAGCGTGTATACGCACCTGCAATTCACTGAACCTGTGTACAGATCTATAAAGGATAATTTATTCTTTTAAGCATTCAGACATTAGTTAACCCAGATTTATAGATCAAGAGAGCGCCACATATAATAGATCAAAATTATACAGAGATACCAATGTTCAAGCCTTGAGATTTTGATCCATCAATAGCCCTTATCCTTCTTGCACTTAGGTTCCTCCTTTTTCAGATCTAGATCTGCACCATAACCCAATCACACGTATTCCAGATCTAGCATGATATCAGATATTCAATAATTCAGATGATCCTTGCCACATGATCTCCTTCCTCTTTTATAGTTATAGACCTTGCACAATACCACGGTCCAAAACCATAATAAACAATACCAAGGGCCCAAAACCTGGGGTCAACTCTTCTGACGAGATACAATGGTCCACAACCATAGGTTCAAACTCCAAGGACTAACAATCATGGACCAAAAATAAGTTTCCCACCATGTACGCGCTTTTATGTGCATAAAAGTGCATGTATACGCATACGCGACTTAGGAACGTATAAACTGCGTGTATACGCGTCTTCTGCAAGGTGTACCCGCGTATACAAGATTTCCTTCATTCTGAGCACCTAAACTGAGATCTGTCACCAAAGTGAGTTGCCATCAAGGACAACACCTGTACCATAGCGCCATACCTGTGCCAAAATGCCAACAATCTCCCCCTTTGGACTTGATGGCAACCCCAAGATCCTCAAAGTCATTCTCCCCCTTTGTCATCAAGGGCAAAGGGCTGTGCTCCCCCTGAGTACATGCTGATATCTCTTCTCTGTTGTGCTGAGCATGCTCCCCCTGACTGTAGGCAAGATCTGAAAAAAGGGTTCTTCAAGAAGAACCATGACTTAAACATCATAAAAGACCTTCCTATCACCAAGAGACTCAATACATACAACCATCACCCAACCAAGTGGGGATCATCCACCCAACCAAGTGGGGATACATCATAAATTTACATATGACAACCAAACACATCAATCATCCCAGGCATAGTGGGGAAACCAAAATAGGCTGTTACATGACCTTGATAAAAAAGGTATACATGACATAGAGACGAAATATCAAGACTATGCAAATCACAAATAACTACTAGCAGCAGCATCTGACAATCACTGTATATATCAGCAATCATGTTCTCCTTCTGATCTTCTTTCAGCGGCTGATCCACCTAAACCAAAAACAGCTTGAGTACTAGAACCAAGAGTGTCTAAGATAATGCCAACAATGCATTATTAGAAGATTATTTGCTCCCCCTGAACCTGTGCCTGATGGTCTCTGATAGACCCATATTAGACTCTCTGCAACCAGAGTCTGTCCTTGCTAATTTTCTTCAAAGCTCCATATACACGACAACACCTGCATAATTTGGCGTATGTACACAGATTCCCCTTATCCAACTCGCGTACACTAATTTTTCTTCGAAACAGACAAGCTTCAACAGCATGATGAAGCATCAACTGCTCCCAGCTTCTGTCTGAGATATTCAAAAGTTTCCCTGGGCAGTGGTTTGGTAAGTATATCAGCAAATTGTTCCTTAGAGGGAACATACTCCAACTTGACTTTTTGCTCAAGCACTTGTTCCCGAAGAAAATGATATTTGATAGGTATGTGCTTGGTCTTTGAGTGCATGACAAGATTCTTTGAAATGCTTATTGCACTTGTATTATCACATAAGATAGAGACAGGTGGAGTGCAAGTGATTTGAAAATCCTGCAAGGTTTGCATCATCCAAAGGAGTTGTGTGCAACAAGATGCAGCAGCCACATATTCCGCTTCAGCTGTAGATAAAGCAATCGAACTCTGTTTCTTGCTGAACCAAGATACTAATCTGGAACCCATAAAGAATGCACCGCCACTTGTACTCTTCCTGTCATCCACACTTCCGGCCCAATCTGCATCTGTGTAAGCATGAAGAGTGAGATCTGTATCTCTAGGATACCATAAGCCATAGTTTTGAGTTCCTTGAAGGTACTTGAAGATTCTCTTGACTGCCTGAAGATGAGTTTCCTTTGGGTTGGCTTGAATCCTTCCAACTATTCCCACTGCATGCATAATATCTGGTCGGGTACCTGTCAAATAAAGCAAACTCCCAATCATGGATCTATAGGTTGGTTGATGCACTGAGGCTGCATCCTGTAATCATGGGGGTACATATAGGTTTCGAATCTTCTATGCCATACTTCTTCAGAATCTGCTTGAGGTACTTGGTTTGAGACAAGAAGATACCGCCTTCATTTTGTTGGATTTGCAATCCAAGAAAGTATGTCAGTTCTCCAAGCAAGGACATTTCGAATTCTTTCTGCATCACCAAGGCAAAGCTTTGACTCATAGCTTCTTCATTGCTTCCAAAGATAATATCATCTACATACACAACAAGTATTAGCAATTTGTTATTTTCAATTTTTATATAGAGATTGCTATCTGCTGATCCTTTTGAAAAACCTTGTTGATAAAGATATTTGTCCAAACGATAGTACCAAGCCCTTGGAGCTTGTTTAAGACCATAGAGAGCCTTTTTCAGTCTGCATACAAGATTTGGATCATTTCCAAGAATGAAACCATCTGGCTGCTCAATGTATACTTCTTCTTCTAAGTCTCCATTCAGAAAGGCTGATTTCACGTCCATTTGAAATACTTTGAACTTTTGAAAGCTTGAGAGAGCAAGGAACATTCGGATGGCCTTAAGTCTTGCAACAGGAGCAAAAGTTTATTCAAAATCTATTCCTTCTTGCTGTGCATACCCTTTACAAACAAGTCTGGCCTTGTTTCTAATTACTTCCCCATTTTCATTCAACTTATTTTTGAAGACCCATTTTGTCCCTATAACATTCTTATCCTTTGGTCTAGGAACCAACTCCCAAGTGTTGTTCTTTTCGATCTGCTCAAGTTCTTCATCCATTGCTTTGACCCAACATTCATCTTTGCATGCCTCTTTTACATTTTGTGGTTCAGTGGAGGAGAGTAATGCCAAATAGCTTGAAGCTTCTGCAATTGTTCTTCTTGTTTGTACACCTGCTTCTTTCTGCCCCAAAATTTGAGATTCTGGATGATTCTTCTGAACGTACCTGGATGGAGTCTTCTCTTCTATCCTTATCTGTTCCTCTGGTGCTTCTTGAGGTTCTTCTTCTTCATTATTTTGTCTTTGAGGGTAGTCTTCATCTTCTTCGATATTTTCATGATTTACTTGCCTAGGAATGTATCCCTTTTCATCAACCACTACATCAATGCTGTCAGCAATTCTTCCAAGTCTTTTATTGTAGCACTTATATGCTTTGCTGTGTGGGGAATAACCAAGAAGAATGCCTTCATCTGCTCTAGGTTCAAGTTTGCCAAGTTTCTCATCAGTATTCTTAATATAGCATTTGCTCCCAAAAATTTTGAAATGCTTTACCGAAGGAGTCTCACCATACCAGACCTCATGAGGAGTTTGAGTGTTGTTCACTCGGACATTTGTTTTGTTGAGAATAACCACCGTAGCATATGCAGCTTCACCCCAGAAAGTTGCGGGAGTTCCAGACACATCAAGCATAGCACGAGCCATTTGTTGGACTGTCATGTTCATCCTTTCCACCACTCCATTTTGCTGAGGAGTTCTAGCTGTAGAGAATTCCCTTCTTATCCCATGTTCTTCACAGAAATCGAAGAATTCATTTGAGGTAAACTCCCCACCTCTGTTGGACCTGAGGCACTTAATTTTGTAACCTGATTCATTTTCAACCAAGGCTTTGAAGGATTTGAATTTTTCGAATGCTTCGTCTTTGTGCTTCAAAAGTCCTAACCAAACAAACCTGGAGAAATCGTCAATGAATAATATCAAGTATTCTTCTCCTCGAGGTGACCTTGTCCTGAAAGGACCACATACATCTGTATGTACTAGTTCAAGAGGCCTGCTGGCTGATCCTTCCTTCTCAGGGAAGTTGGTTCTGGTTTGCTTACCAAACTGTCATGATTTGCATATGGTGTTGTCTGGAATTTTGATATCTGGAAGACCACGAACTGCCTGATATTTGCATGCTTTCCTTATTTGTGAAAAGCTTAAATGCCCCAATCTCCGGTGCCATAACCAGTGTTCATCATCCTTGCTCAAATAGCATTGTTGTTGTCCTTCTTCAAATATGTATAGATTATTTGGAGTTCTTCTACCTTTGATCACTGTTTCACCTGTATCAAGATCACGAACACGACATCCATTTGATCTAAATATTACCTCGGTTCCTTGATCACACATCTGGCTGACACTCAAAAGATTATGCTTCAATCCATCAACATACAAAACATTTCCAGCTTTGACCTTTTCCTTCAACTGAGCAGTGCCTTTTCCTTTTATAGCTGCAGGAGTATCATTTCCAAAAGAAACTTTCTTTCCTTTTTCTAAATCGGAATATGATTCAAGTTTTTCTTTATCACCTGTCATATGCTTCGAACATCCACTGTCGATGTACCATAGATTTTCCTGTCCCTCTGCATAAAAGGCTATCCCACATCTTTCTGTTTGTGGTTCCTTTATTCTCCATGTTTTGGTGCTTGAGGCTTGTTCCTTTGTCTGCTGAAACCTTCTCTTGCATTCAGAATCTTCATGACCAAATTTATTGCAAATAGAACATTCAACTTCATTTTCAAGAGCCGAAAAGTTGTTATAAGTCCTTTTTGTAATCCCAGTCATACTTCTTTGTTTTTGAGCTTCTCTAGTCATGATTGTTTTATATGCAACACATTGAGCTGCTTTGTGACCAAAGTTATGGCAAGAGAAACATTGTCCATTGAAGAAACTTCTGCGGTTATAAAATCTACCAGCGAATGATTGTAATTTCTATTGTCATTCATTCTTGAAGCAAATTGAGAAGATTTTACCTGTGGCTGGTTGTAGCTTTTGTTCACCCTTAAGAAGGATTGCCCCTGGTTTACCTAATAGTCTTTGTTGGTTCTTGATGTAATTCGTCCCTGCTTTACCTGGTGATCTCCATTGTGCTTTTGTTCATTCCTTCTTGCTGCATCAAGATAACTCTTTGAGGTGGATGCTTGAGATGTTTCTCCATTATACCCCAGACCTGTCTTGTTTAGCGGAGAACATTGTACATTGATGATCTCATCCAGAGTTTCAGATCCTTTGACAAACTTAAGATTAATAGCCTTTGTTTTCTCAATTTATTTTCTAAGGCCAACAATTTCACCTTCTAAATTTTCAAGAAATTTTTCTTTTTCATCAATTTGAAATTGTAGAGTATCAATGATCGTATTCTTTTCTTCTATACATGTCTTGAGTCTAGAAATTTCTTCATAAAAGCTATCCACATCTATAGCATCCATGTAATCATCATCTTCAAAGGCCATTAAAAGTTTATAGTCATTACCTCGTTCATCTTCATCACTATTTGATAGACCATCACTGTCTTCATGAGTGTAGTAGCTCTTCTTATTTGCATTATGTTTCTTGTTCCATCTAATAGGTTCCTTTCCCTTGTTGATCTTATCCTTATGAGGACATTTGGCAGCATAGTGACCTACTCTTCCACAAGCAAAGCATTTGAAAGGCAACTTACCTCTGAACCGTCCAGCACCCCGTTGAAGATTTCTGACAAAATTTGATTCTTCTTCTTCTTCTGACCCATGTCCTAATTCATAGTACTCTCCTTTGCCTGAAGCCTTGAAGGCAGCTTCTCTCCTGTCAGATGGACCTCCTTTCCTCATTTCATAAGCAGTTAGAATTCCATGTAGTTGTGACATTTTAAGATGTTGTAGATTCTCCTTTTCTTCTATAGCAGAAACTTTAGATTCAAACCTAGGTGACAAAGATCTTAGAACTTTTTCAACCACAACAGCCTCTTTTATTTCTTCACCCAAAATTTTCATACAATTAACAATCTCATCCACACGAAGAAAATAGTTAGCCACACTTTCATCATTATACATCTTGAGATTTTCATATTGAATCCTGAGGGTTTGAAGTTTTGCACATTTTACCTGATCATCTCCTTCATAGCTCAGAACAATCTTGTCCCATATTTCTTTTGCAGATGTATACTGCATAACTTTCACAAATTCTGATTGAGATAGACATCCTAGAAGAGTATTGACCACCTTTGCATTTGTTTCATATTTCTTCTTCTCAGCTGGATCTGTAGGAGTAGCTAATGGAAAAGTATACCCTGTTTCTATGATGTCCCAGACTTCTGTACCCAAAGATTGAAGATAGGCAGTAACTCTTACCTTCCAATATACGAAGTTTGTCCCATCAAAAATCGGTGGCCTGATTGATGCTTCCCTCTCGTAGTTGTTCATGATGAAAGATCTTCCTTCAAGCGATCAAGCTATTTCAGAAGGACCTGCTCTGATACCAATTGTTGGAAATAATACTGAGAGGGGGGGTGAATCAGTATTATCAAGTCAAATATTTCCTTTTTTCAATTCCAGATGATATACGCTACTTCAGTTAATAAAAACCGCGTATATACGCAACTACAGATAAAGAAACCCGTGTATACAAAGCAGACTTATAATTTGATTTATCTTTCAGATGTCAGTTATTAATCTGTGTATCAGAAGCAAATAAACAGTACCAGAAATAGTGAAACAGAGCAGAAGACAGTCACACACAAGAACACAAGATATAAGGAGGAAACCCAATGTGGGTGAAAACCCCCTGCTGCAATTCGTCTCTATCTTCTTTTTAATTAGAAACTTCTCTTTACAATGTTTTGTACTGGTGCAGTCTTTACCAGTACGCAGGCTGCAACCTGCAGAGAGCTACAACTCTCTCTCGTTCTCCAGCTTTCCTGGAAGGGAGCTCCAACCCCCCAAGTTCTTGTACTAGCTTGAGATACTAGTACGCAGGCTCCTACCTGTAGAAGGCTGCAACCTTCTCTTTGCCTTCAGGGACCTCGTTTCATTAATTTTCAGACTGGATCCACAAGTAACATCAATCAAACATCAAGAATTTCTGCATAACCCAAACTCCTTTTCACCAATCAAAAGCTGAAACAAATAAGCACTTATCTGACCACTGTACCCAGAACACAGTAACTGTAATCAAACACCAATTCTGAACCCAGAACACTGCAGCAATAAAACAGAAGCAGCTAGAACAATAAATCAAGATATATACGCTACTTCAATGTTCAGCAACCTGCGAGTATACGCTTTTGTTCCTCAACCAACCTGCGTATACGCTACTTTCATTCACAGAAAAAGCGTGTATACGCACCTGCAATTCACTGAACCTGTGTACAGATCTATAAAGGATAATTTATTCTTTTAAGCATTCAAACATTAGTTAACCCAGATTTATAGATCAAGAGAGCGCCACATATAATAGATCAAAATTATACATAGATACCAATGTTCAAGCCTTGAGATTTTGATCCATCAATAGCCCTTATCCTTCTTGTGCTTAGGTTCCTCCTTTTTCAGATCTAGATCTGCACCATAACCCAATCACACATATTCCAGATCTAGCACGATATCAGATATTCAATAATTCAGATGATCCTTGCCACATGATCTCCTTCCTCTTTTATAGTTATAGACCTTGCACAATACCATGGTCCAAAACCATAATAAACAATACCAAGGGCCCAAAACCTGGGGTCAACTCTTCTGACGAGATACAGTGGTCCATAACCATAGGTTCAAACTCCAAGGACTAACAATCACGGACCAAAATAAGTTTCCCACCATGTATGCGCTTTTATGTGCATAAAAGTGCGTGTATACGCATACGCGACTTAGGAACGTATAAACCGTGTGTATACGCTTCTTCTGCAAGGTGTACCTGCGTATACAAGATTTCCTTCATTCTGAGCACCTGAACTGAGATCTGTCACCAAAGTGAGTTGCCATCAAGGACAACACCTGTACCATAGCGCCATACCTGTGCCAAAATGCCAACAATATGCATATGTGAAGCCTTGAAACTTCACTCCCTCTATCTGTTTGTACCAAAGACCAAATTGAGTGGTTCCTCTGAGGTATCTCAACACGTGTTTAGTTACCTTCCAATATATTATGGTTGGCTTAACCATTGCTTAACTAAGCTAGTTAACAGCAAAACATATGTCTGATCGTGTGTTCACCAAATACATAAGTGAACCCACAAGCTGCATGTGAATAGTATCCTCCACTACTTCACCTGAAGTAGCATCTTCCTTCTTCCAATTCCCTACTCCATGGGTTTGTTACCCTCCATGTGGAACTTCTTTAGTACCTTGTTGGCATACTTGCCCTGAGAGACAAACAGTTCCTCATCTCCTTGCCAAGGCTTCCATACCAAGTAAATAATGTATGAGCCCCAGGTCCTTCATCTCAAATTCTATTGCAAGATCCTCTTTGCAAGATTTTACCGGCTTCTCATCACATGTTAGAATTAAAACATCGACATATAATACTATAATCAATAATTTACCTTCAACCACAATATGGTAAAGGTTCGCATTTGCTTCACTTTTAGTGAAGCCCAACCTGATGAAATAGTTGTCAATCCTGGTGTACTAAGCATGGGGTGCTTGTTTCAATCCATACAACACTCGCTTGAGTCGGCACATATGCGACTCTCTGTTGAAGGTCTCAAATCCTTCTGGTTGCTCAATGTACACCTTTTCCTCAATCAAACCATTGAGAAATGTTGTTTTCACATCCATCTAATGTATCTTCCATCCCATTTGCACTGAAAGTGTTGGAATAGATCTGATTGAAGAGTACCTTGCCACTGGAGTAGATGCCTCCTCATAATTAATTCCCTCCACCTGAGAAAACCCTCTAGCTACAAATCTGGCCTTGTGTTTCTCCACACTCCCATCGGCTGCTTTCTTTACCTTGTAAAGCCATATGGAACTCACCACTAACATGTTTGCTGGTCTTGGGACCACTTCCTAAACATTGTTTCTAATGGTCTTGGGACCACTTCCTAAACATTGTTTCTAACAATGGAGTCATACTCCTCAACCATGGCATCAACCCATACTAGTTTTTTCACTACTTCCTCGAATGAGGATAGCTCAGTCTCTACTCTCTCGCTCATTAGAGCCATATAGCCAGTGTACTAATCTCGTGACCTCCTCTGCCTGCGCTATGATGTGGGTGCTCCCACATTCTCTCTAATATCATGCATCAATATGTCAACCTCTCTGGTGCGCTTCCTTCCATCTTTGGAAGTCTCTACATGAGTAGGTGCTTCCACTCTTTGCTCCTTTGCATATGGCTGCTCCACATGAGTGGGTTCTTCCTTTGGAACTACAATCTCCTCATCTCCATGCAACTGAAGCTCCCTCTCAAGGGAACATCTCATGGCCTTCTCTTCATTGAAATTAACATCTCTACAAACCACTTTCATCCTGTGAGATGGAAGGTACACCCAATAGTTGTGAGGTGTATCAGTGTACCCCACAAATATGCCCAACTCAGTTGTTGGATCTAGTTTTTTCCATGCATCCTTGGTAACATGATTGTAAACTGATGAACCAAATATCTTGAAGTGTGCCACATCTAGTTTCTTACCTGAAAAAGCTTATTCTGGTGTACTCATCCTGAGAATCCGATAAGGACTCCTGTTCTGCACATATAAAGTTGTGTTGCACGCTTCATCTCACAAGTGCAACGATAGGCTCTGATCATGTAACATCACCCATGCATCTCCCACAATACTTTTGTTCTTCCTTTCATCCACCCCATTATGTTGTGGGTTATGGGGTGTTATTAACTCCCATCGAATGCCTTCTGATGCACATAAGTTCTTGAATTCATTCGACACATATTCTCCACCGTTATCGCTCCTAAGATATTTAACTTTCCTGCTAGTGTCTTTCTCAACAAGTGCTTTAAATTCACAAAATTTAGCAAATGTCTCATCTTTCTTATGCATGAAGAAAATCCAGCACTTACAAGAAAAATAATCTACAAATATTACATAATATTTGTGCTTGGTCGTGGAGGCTATCGAGAACGATCCACACTGATCCAGGTGGATGTTGGTGGCCACCCACCTATCCCATTTGGACCCCCACAACTGTCTCTTTCAGCTTTTTCAGTTTCCTAAATTGTAGCACAGTTTACTATTTTTAGCAGTTTTTCGGGTCCTGAACTTCCGGAGCCGTTTTGAGGCCCTAAACGACGTTTTTTTTGGGAATCTGGGGCAACATGGGTCCATGGACCGATGTTGCCTCCCAAAGTGGTAGTACTCGGATAGATCTTTCTAACGAGCTATCGTACGCGTCAAACGGAGATCGTATGCCAAAGTTACGACCCCGGGAAATTGATGTACCAATTTACCCAAACGGGGCCCACAATTTGGCGTTTCATCTTCTAGGGTTAGGTTTTGGGATGTGAAGGGTTTTCCATTGTTTCTCAACAATAAATAGGCCTTCGAGCCTCATTGTAAGACAGTTTGGAACAGTTCAGAGGCATGTAGCCGCCACATCTCTTCTCAGAGATAAGCTACCATCGCCCTAGCTGGTTTCTTTCCATTTCTGTTTGTAAGCATATTTCAGTATTTTACAGTAATGAAATGAAGTATTATTTCCGCTGCATCTCTGTATTTATGGTTATCGCATCTCTGTATTTATGGTTATCTCTGTAATCTATTGCGTTCCTGTTTAAATCCGGATCAGTGGTATCAGAGCAGTCTGCTTTTTCTCTGTTTTTCTTTGCATGTCCCCAACGAGGTCGAGATATAAGGAGTTAGGGCTTGAATTGGTCGAACCTTTGCAAGACCAGCCTCGCAAATCTCGACGACCTCCCATGGCGGATGAGAAGAAAGATGAGGGGGCAGGAGATCCTATCAGAATCTTGCTCGAAGAAGCCCTCGAGCGGCAAAGGAACGCGATGATGGATAGCTTTGCGCAGATCCTTCAGCGACTACCCAGAGGCGACGCATCGGCTTCCAATAGCGACTCTGGAAACACCACGCCATTTAAGGTACAAGTTAATTTTGAAATCCCCATCTTCGAGGGTCAAATAGACGCAGATGCCGTAGATAAATGGTTAAATCTGCTAGATGGGTATTTTTCTGTTCATGAATTTTCAAGTCGAGAAAAGATTGTTTTCGCTCTTCTCAAAGCAGCCCCCCACGTCAAGGACTGGTGGGAAACCTACTGCGAGCAGAAGGATGAAAGTACAGGCTCACTATTTTCAGCCGCACCCACTTGGAATGACTTCCGGGATGCCATCAAAGAGCAGTACTACCCTATCGGAAGCTATGAGGACAAATACATCAAATGGACCACACTGCGGCAGGGACGAGACCAAGATGTGCCAGAGTTCACAAACATTTTTCATACCCTTCGCACACAGTTGGGTATCAAAGATTCTGAGCTGCATCTGGTACTCAAATACTGTGGCTGCCTGCACAAGTACATCCAGGAAGAGATGGTGTTCTTGAACATCTCCTCACTTGGCACAGCATACCGATACGCTGTCAAAATCGAGCAAAAGTTCAAACAGAAGAAGCGAGACTTTGGATCTACAAATCCAAAGCCCAAAGGACAAAGCCAAGGCGGGGTGACCCAAGACAACCCGTCAAAGCCGCAGGAAAAGAACAATACCACGAAGCCAAAGAAGGACATAGGAAAGTGGTGTGAGTTCCACAAGAGTCCCACTCATAACACAAGTGAGTGTCGGACCAAGCAGTCGCTGGTGGCCGAGTTGAAGGCTTCCCAATCAGATGCATGTTCTGACCCTGAGCCAGAACCTGACAAGGGGAATGGCAAAGGGAAGCAGAACATTGATGCGGATCCCAGCGCCACTGTTGCCATTGCAAGATCCAAAAGAATGAACCTACAGATCTAGAGGAAGGGGAGCGTCTTTTCCACTCACAGATGTGGGTGAAGGGTTCGCCGCTACTATTCATTGTCAACAGTGGCAGCCAAAAGATCCTTATTTCAGCAAAGGTCGTGAAGCAGTTGGGCCTACCGACTACACTGCACCCGCAGCCATACAATATCGGGTGGCTTCACGAAGTTCGAGATCTGAAAGTTCGCCAGCAGTGCCACCTTCCCTACAGCATCAAGCCCTTCACAGACGAGGTATTGTGTGATGTTACACCTCTGGATGTTTGTGATGTACTATTAGGCCATCCATACTTTTGGAGGCGACATGCTGTGTATGAGTCAAGGCCTCGCGCTGTTATTATTTCTTTGGGTGATTCATTATACAGGATACCGGAGGTAGCCCCACCTACCGCCACCTCTTTGATCACTGCTAAGAAAGGCAGCAAGCTCATCTCATAGACCAGGAAATTCATCTGTCTGGCTCACTCCCAAAATAAGGGGAAGATCGTTGCTACATCCATGACCCCTGAAAAGGGTTCCTCCATGCAGTAGTAGCAGCAAAGGGATACAGTCATGACAAAACACAGGAACAATTTCTCCTTACCCACATGGGTACCACAAAAGTTTCAGGTGGGCAACAAAGTCTGGTTGCATCGACAAAAAGAATGCCTTACCAGAACCCATCAGAAGCTCAGACCACTCCGACATGGTCCTTACAGCAGTACCAAGGCTATGGGGAACAATGCTTTGGAGCACATCATTCCTCCAATCCTTCGCTTGCACCAAATGTTCAATATGGACCATCGTCGACCATGCCTCCCACCATCATTGGACACATCAGAGATTGCAGGACAAGTTCAGTAGATGGAGGAACTCAACGCAATGGGGACCATTGCTTCCTAAGGGGGGAGGAATGATCCAGGTGGATTTTGGTGGCCACCCACCTATCCCATTTGGACCCCCACAACTGTCTCTTTCAGCTTTTTCAGTTTCCTAAATTGTAGCACAGTTTACTATTTTTAGCAGTTTTTCGGGTCCTGAACTTCCGGAGCCGTTTTGAGGCCCTAAACGACGTTTTTTTGGGAATCTGGGGTTGCCTCCCAAAGTGGTAGTACTCGGATAGATCTTTCTAATGAGCTATCGTACGCATCAAATGGAGATCGTATGCCAAAGTTACGACCCCGGGAAATTGATGTACCAATTTACCCAAACGGGGCCCACAATTTGGCGTTTCATCTTCTAGGGTTAGGTTTTGGGATGTGAAGGGTTTTCCATTGTTTCTCAACAATAAATAGGCCTTCGAGCCTCATTGTAAGAGAGTTCGGAACAGTTCAGAGGCATGTAGCCGCCACATCTCTTCTCAGAGATAAGCTACCATCGCCCTAGCTGGTTTCTTTCCATTTCTGTTTGTAAGCATATTTCAGTATTTTACAGTAATGAAATGAAGTATTACTTCCGCTGCATCTCTGTATTTATGGTTATCGCATCTCTGTATTTATGGTTATCTCTGTAATCTATTGCGTTCCTGTTTAAATCCGGATCACACACACATATGAGTGAACTCTTTCAAGGATCGCTTGTGCTTGACTGTCCTTATCATGAAAGGTAGATTTGGTGTACTTCCCTAACGTACACCCTTTGCATGCGTGTCTCTGCTCTAGTGTACCCTTAGGAATTCTTGTAGAAATTTGTTGCATGATCTTCAAAGCTCCGTGGTGCAAGTGATCCAATCTTCTATGCCACAACTCACCGATGTCTCGACTCTTAACCTTCTCTGCTTTTGTGCTCAAAGCAACACAATCTTCTACATCCAATTTATAGAGGTTCTTCACCCTAACCCCGATCTGCTTCACTTTTCTTGAGTCTATGTCTCGAAGGAAAGCCTTTCCTTTTCTAAATATCACATCGTAGCCATGGTCCTCCAACATGGCAACTGAAACCAAATTCTTCTTCAAACCTAGAACATACATGACATCTTTTAATGTGAGAGGAGAACTAGACTCCCTCTAAAAAGTAACAGTACCAATGTCGGTCACGTTATACCTTCTATCATCTCCCATTTCGATGTGCATCTAGAGGTCCTTCTCCTCCAAGTCACTGAAGAATTCTGTGTTGTCGGTCATATGGAATGAGGCTCCACTATCTAGATACCACACACTACCCATCATTGATGCAGCCATGCAAGTGATGAGGGTGAAATCCAGCTTGAATTATGAAGCAAGAGTTTTACATGTCGCTCCTCCTGAGGGCTTCTTACCGACCTTCTTGTGTGGACACTTTGTGGCATAGTGTTCCAGTGCGTGACAGTGAAAACATTTAATCTTTGACATGTCCTTCTTCTTGTCGCCCTGGTTGGAATCTGATTTGGAATGGGATGACTTCCCTTTCCCTTTCTTCACCTTTCCAACTAAGGCACAATTCTCCTCATCATCATGCTTGTATGAGGACCCATCTCTGATGTTTCGCCAAATCTCTTCTTGCACCAAGTCAGACCATAAACGCTCCCACTCTAGTAGCTTCTCCCTCCCATTTTCCTGAGTCCTGGTAGTTGTGCCAGCTCTTGGGAAGGCCTAAAAGTGCTAGGCTGACCAAATCTTCTTCAACAACTATAACACCAACACTTCCAAGCTCATCCCAACATTGGGTGAACTTGGTCAAGTACTTTGGTATTATGTCACCCTTCTCCATCTTGATTTTCCTGAGCTTTTCCTTTAGTGCCAACTTCCTGTGGTCACTGTTGTTTTGAAACAGGTCTATCAAGGCCTTCCACATTGCATATGGAGTCTCCTTACTGTGGAGGTTCGAGACAATATGATCTCGAACTCCTTCTAGGATAATCCTTCTCACCTTTGCAACACATTTTCTCCACTTTGCCAGATCTTGAGCATCAACTGCTAGAGGCTTAGGAATATCTTTGTCTATGAATTCCTTAAGCTCGTTGTCTTCCAACATTGCCTCCATCTTGTCCTTCCAAGCAATATAG
The DNA here is from genome assembly GCA_031772625.1 of Pinus tabuliformis. Lineage (NCBI taxonomy): Eukaryota > Viridiplantae > Streptophyta > Pinopsida > Pinales > Pinaceae > Pinus > Pinus tabuliformis. The sequence continues at coordinate 542,019,675 of CM062816.1, read as the reverse complement.
TTCGAACTACCCTCAAGGGCATATTTGAGTCTCAATCTGTAGAACGACATCCTGTTGGCTCTAAAGTATGATACTGCAAATTTAATTTCACCTGCAAAAGACAAACTTGTATTCTCCTCTTCTAGAGTGATTTCTGCTATGATACCATGTAGAAATTCCTTATAGATTCAAACTGCTAATTATAATTTACTAAAACAATATACTTGAATCTACTCTACTCATAAGTGGAAACAATTAAATGATCGCAAAATCACGAAGCATACAAGAGAAATAATTCAATCAACACATTACACAATGATTTCCTGGGGAAATCCACAGCTAAAAACCCCTGCTATCTATATATTGCATTAGTAAAAAAATATGAGAATATTACAATGCTTTGCTCAAGCCCAAGCAACCTCTGCACTATCTCTATCTATCTCACTGCTTCCTAGACAAGCATTGGCCAATACTTAACCAATTTTTTTCTTTCCCAAGTCCCTATTTCCTTGCGTTGTTTCCTTGGGAATTAGCCCCCTATTAATTAGGGAAATTCCTCAATTGGAATTGCGCAATCCTCATAGGCCTTCCTTTGACTGCATGCACCACTTGTACAATTCGGATGATTATACAACTAATAGTACATTGTCCCTGAACTCCAATCTCAACTAGGTAACTCTTAGATCTGACATGCATGAGTTATTTATGAGTGAATCATTAGTTTACTGGTTGATCACTGCAGGCAACACCACACTACTAGACCTCCCACTAGTTCCTCCAACAGTTGGAACTAGTTTAACTGAGTTTAACTCTATTAAACTTATTAATTAATTACAACTCAAAATAAACTCGACCAAGGCTCCTATAATGTAGGAGAAACTCTACATGACTCAAGTTAGACCCTCAACTCGAATTAACTGAGCCAACTAAGTCAAATTAACTTAGTTAAATGATACAAATTGTCATGAGATGTGGAATTACAATTTTATTCCCAATTTAATCCAAGGACAAAATTAAATTAGGATTTTCTTGTTGCATTTTCAACATCTTCACCTCCTTCAACACCTAGACGTACTCCTCCTAGATCTCCAAAAGGACATGCTAAGCCTCCTTTTCTTAAGCTTGATGTTAAGTTTGAATTGCCTATGTACAATGGGGAAGTGAACGCTGAAAAGTTGGATAATTGGGTTCGTCAAATTGAATTCTATTGCAGGACTCAAAAGATTGATGATGATGATACAAAGATCCAACTTGCTTCTCTTTGTTTGGAAAGTGAAACCCTTATCTGGTGGGAGGCCAAAACTGAAGAAGATTTGAAGAAAAGTGGTAAAATTATCTCTTATTGGAATGATTTTATAGTTTCATTGTGAAGACAATTTTATCTATTAGCTTATATGCAAAAAACAATTATGGATTGGAAAATTTTTAGACAAGTTAAAGGTCAAAGTGTTCAAATTTACACTCAAGAATTTAGAAGAAGAGCTTTAATCTTGGGTGTTGATTTGTCTTCACAAGACACTCTCCTTAAATACATAGGTGGATTACATAGTTATTTGAGACATACTATACTTATGTTTAATCCCACCAATCTAGATGAAGTATGTGTTCATGCAACTCATTTAGAATCAAGAGGCAAGAATGTTCCTCAAGAGACTAGCAAGAAACCATCCAAATCTAGAGACAAAGGAAAGGGGAAGTTTAAAGGAAAAGGAAAAAAGAATTCTATAGTCAAGAAAGAGGGAGAGAAACTTACTTGTAAACATTGCTCAAAAGAAGGACATAATGAAAAAAATTGTTGGAAATTACATCCAGAAATGAGACCAAAGAAGTTCAATAACTAGGGGAAACAAAAGACTGTTGAAACAATTCAACAAGATCTAGGATATGATTTAGGTGATGAGACAAAAATCACAGCCATGGGAATAAAAGGTAAAGCTTCTAATGCAAGTACTAGCTCTTCTAGTAAGCCTATTGAGTCTTAAAATGATAAAGAAATAAGTGATTTTTTTCATATCAAGGTCATTACAAAACATACCAAATTTGATACTTTGTTTGATATGGATCCCAAGTCAATCTTATCTCTGAAGCAATTGTCAAGAAACTAAACCTAGAAACTACACCTCATACTAAACCTTACCCTTTGGTTTGGGTATGTGAAGATGCCAAATTGCAAGTGACAAGAAAGTGTAAACCCAATTTTGCTATCATTGCAAAATTTTATAGACGAGGTAGAGCTTGATGTTGTACCACTTGACATATGCGAAATTGTTTTAGGGAGTCCATACTTGTATGATCGAAAAGCCATATTCTATCGTCATGAGAACAAATATCATCTTTTTAAATATGGAGTTGAGTATATTGTTAGAGCACATCGCAAGAAGATGAACTTATCTCTTGTAAGTGTTGGTCAGATGAAAAGGCTTGTAAATGCTAGTAATAATTTTGTGTTGTTGATGATTAAAGCTAAAGATACTATTGAATCTGAAGCTTTCACAAGATGTGATTCTAAACTCAATCATGATTTGGTTGAAGTTGTTAACACTTAAGACAAGATGTTTCAGGAACCTGAAGGGTTGCCTCCTAAAAGTGGAATCCACCATGAGATTCATTTGTAGCAGCATGCACCACTTCCAAACATTGGCATGTACAAACTGTCAATTTTGGAGAATGCAGAAATCAAGAAGAAAATTCAAGAGTTGCTTGACAAAGGGGCCATTAGGCCTGACACATCTCCTTGTGGGTCTCTTATTGTTTTGGTTCCATAGAAGTATGATACATGGCACATGTGTGTGGATTTTAAAGCTTTAAACAAGATCACGGTAAAGAAACGTTATCCTCTTCCTCTCATTGATGATTTGATAGATCAATTAAAGGATGTTGTTTGCTTCACCAAGGTAGATTTGAGAAGCGGTTGTCATCAGATAAGGATTGTTGAAGATGATATTTGGAAAATTTCTTTCAAGACAAAAAAAGGTTTGTTTGAATGGTTAGTTATGGCATTTCGGCTTTGCAATGCACCTGCAACATTCATGAGAGTTATGAATGATGTGTTGAGACCATTCCTTCATGATTTTGTCTTAGTCTACTTATATGATATTTTGATTTTTAGTAAGACTCGTGAAGAGCATTTCAAGCATGTGAAACAAGTTTTAGATGTCTTGAAAAAAGAGAAGTATTTGAAGATACCTAAGTGTGAATTTGGGAAAACCTCCTTGGTTTATTTGGGTCATATTGTAGGATGGGGTGAATTGAAGATTGATCCCTCAAAAGTTGATGTTATTGTGAATTGGCCTAAACCCAACAATGTAACAGAAGTTAGGATCTTTTTTGGAGCAACCCAATATTGGAGAAAAATTATAGCTAACTTCTCACTCATTGCAGCACCATTACATGCTTTGACAAGTGTGAAACAAGTCTTTTAGTGGGGAGGCAAGCAACAAAAAGCCTTTGACACATTGAAAGAGAAAATTAGTACAACACCAGTTCTAGCACTTCCAGATCTTAAGCAACCATTTGAAATTCAAAATGAGGCAATCGATTATGCTATGGGAGCAGTTTTGATGCAACATGGTAAGCCTATTTGTCATCATTCTGGAACCTTTACCAACACAGTAATTAACTATCCAACTTATGATAAATATTTGTATGCTTTGGTACAAAGTGTGAAGAAATGGAAGCACTATTTGATGGGTAAAGAAATGATTATTCATATTGACCATCAACCTTTGTAATATTTACAATCGGAAACCAAGCTACAACAGCTAGACATTTCAGGTGGATGGGATTCCAACAACAATTTCATTTGGTAATAAAGTACAAGAAATGTATATACAACAAAGTTGTTGATATGTTATCAAGGCCTATTGTTAATGCATCTGTCATTCTTAAGCATAACTCAATCATGCATGAAAGTTATGTTGAACAATATGCTCAAGATGACGATTTTGAAGATGTTTATGCAACTTTGATTCAAGGCAATCATGTTGAAGAGTTGGATTATCATATCCATAACAAGTTGTTGTATCATCTTGGCTAGTTATGTGTTCCATGGGGTGAAAGAGTCAATGTCATAAGGGAAGCCCATACTTCTCTTATTGTTGGTCACTTTGGTGTAGGAAAAACAATTGCACGAATTCAAAGGTATTGTTATTAGCCTTGCACGAATGAAACTATTTCAAGATATGTAAACGAATGTTCCATGTGTTTTACTAGCAAGCCTAGCAATAGGAAATTGGGTTTGTAAACTCCACTTCCTATTCCTTTTCGTCCTTGGGAAAGTATTTCTATGGATTTTATAGGAGGACTATCAATATCTAAGAAAGGTCATGATTATCTATATGTTGTTGTGGATTGTTTCAACAAAATGTGTGTGTTGATGCCATGTAAGAAACATGTTACAGCTGAACAGACCACAAAGATGTTCTTCCAAAATGTATGGGTTCACTTTGGGTTACCCACTTCTATTATTTATGATCGAGATTCTCAATTTGTCAGGAAGTTTTGGTCAAGTTTATGGGAATTCATGGACACCAAGTTGAAGAAGAGCATCACATTTCATCCACAAATCGATGGCCAAACAGAAGTGGTAAATAAAACAATAGTGCATCTCCTTCATGGATATTGTGGTAAGCATCCTAAACTTTGGGATGAGCATTTGCATTACATCCAACATGCCTACAATCATGCCAATCACTCATCTATGCAAATATCTCCATTTGAAGCTTGTTTGGGTTATTTGCTAAAGTCTCCTTTGGATTTCATCTTTGGTAAAGATATTGCAGTAGATGGACATAGTGATGTGGACAAAGCCAAGCATTTCATTGAACAAATTTAGCTAGTGCATCAAAGAGTACAAGAGAAACTTGAGAAAAGAAAATCAAAGTACAAAGCAAGGCATGACAAGCATCAAGTTGATCATGATTTCCAAGTGGGAGATCAAGTTTGGTTGTATATCAGCAAGGAAAGACTTCAAGGTGAAGGTAAAAATCTCAAGCCAATCAGATATGGTCCTTTCAAAATCTTGGAGAAGATTGGTAACAATGCTTTTTGATTAGATTTTCCACCTTATATGCAAATTTATTCTGTTGTGAATGTGGAAAACTTGAGATTGTATGAGCCTCCAATGATTTATGATCATGAAGAGAATGTTCAGATTCCATCTATTGAATATTTTTCTCCTGAATATTTAGATGAGTTGCAGGAAGACTCAATTCTTGACAGGAGAATCAGGACTTCACACAGAGGCAATGTGGAGTATCTTCAAGTGGGGCTTAAAGGTACCAATCCAAGTAAAGCAAGGTGGATTGAGATAAAAAAAAAAGTAAGGGAGTTGTACCCTCACTTATTGAGTAAAAACAGACTTTTGGTGGCCCAAAAGCTTCTAGTGGGGAGGAATGATCTAGGGGATTAAAAAAAATGCTCAAAAATCAAAGTGCTAAAAATAATTTAAAACTAGTGCCAAATCATAGATCTCGTTGTTTTGATTCGAATGACACTGGACTACTCATTGGGCAGGTTGTACAATAACGTGGCGTTGACATTAGCAAGATCACTGAGTAGTGTGAATGTGAGACAGACCAATCCCGCGCTGACACATGTCAAGTCATACAGGTCTAGTTGACATAATTTCATTGGTTGTTTTGTTTTGGTTGGACCAATTAAGAGACGCCACGTGGCCCTCGGGGCCTGGGCAAAATTTATTTAAGGGTCCAACTGACCCGGCGGGGTTTGACCTTGTGACCTCTGGAAAAATAACCATACACTCCACCATCGGCCATATTATTTCTTATTATGTGTACGTCCAATTGTTTTTAATAACATGTAATGGCCTGACAGTTTGGGGGGTGGGGGGCTCACCCGACCGAACCTGACCTTAGGTCATATGAAACACCATACGATTGTGGCAGAAGTGGAGTGGGGCAGGGTGGGCATGTGGCCCTAGCCCCGAGCCATATGGAAATACCACATGACCACAACGCAAAGGCGAAGGTAGATGGGGCGGGCGGTTAGCCCAACCCCCGATTCCAATTGTAACTGTAACCAATGATAGGTTTGTGGCCATATTGGCACACCATATGCCCAAGAGTGTAGAGTTGGTGGGCACATGGCCTCTTACCCATGCCCTTGGCCACATAGAGTGCATATTAGTGAACCTGAGGGCTTAAGAATTGACGCACGGGCCTTACTAGAGGATTAATAGTTCGACATTTTGCACCAATTTTGGTGAAATTTCCGTCGCTTCTGCACCAAATTATCACCTAGAGGTTCTGCCAAAGGTCATTGCTATTTTTGATAGTTTTATGAATTTGCAGGACAGATAGCAGAGAAATGGAGAAGGAGGTCTAACTTGGCCATTTTTCAGCCTTTTTGAGCCCAAGAAGAGCCTACATAGGGATTTTTGGGTGTTCTAGACATAATGACAACATTATTTTTGTGATTTGAGCATTGTATGTTGATGTAATTTACATTTTGAGCATATAATTTAAAGGGCCAACATTGGAAGCTGGACCTGGAGACGTAGCCTAGGAGGGGTGAACTCTGTCATCAAATTGTTGTTTTGTGATGCTACATGTTGTCTATTTTTCTCTAGTTATATATACAAAACTTAACTAAAATTCCTAAGTTTATGTGTTTTTGAAATTTCGATCCATTTCCCACAAGACATAAACTAGCTTGCAATTTTTTTCAAGAAACCTTCAAATTTTAATTTCATATCAACTTCTTTATTCAACTGGCATTGATCCACCAGGTCAGGACTAATATAGTTATAATTCGATCCAGGATCAATCAAAATAGAAACAATTTGATCACAAAGCTTACCTTCCATCTCGATAATGGATGCCTAGTGGTCTGCTTGCTTGTTATCAAATGCTACATAGATCCCGGGAATGCTCTAACCTACATCCCCAATTGTTTGTGCCTCATGAGCATTGTAGATTTGAGGTCTGCGACCTTGATACAAAGGAAAATCCTTATTGTGATGATCTATACCACAAATCTAACACTTCAAGGGTTCTTTTCCACTACCTTTATTCTGCTACTCCACAGGCTGAGACCCATGTCCTTTCTCAACTGCATTGAACTTCTTATGAGGTACCACATTTTCCTTGTCACCTACATTCTGAGATATTCCTCGCTTCTTAGTCCATTTTCCTTTAGTCTTCTTGCTACCTTTCCAGTCACGCTTGAACTCAGGCTTACACTTTTACTGCTCATAACAATGCTTCAACTTCCTAATAGCTTCCTTTAATGACTGAAGCTCATCAAATTCAATCCAATATTTAAATGCTAATGGCAATCCATTGATGAACCTTTGGATATTTTCTTTCTCATCCTTGAGATAGAGCACATATCTCAACAACTCTAGAAATTTGGTTATTTATTCTTCATATGTCATGGAACCCATCCCGAGCTCTCAAAATTCCTTGGCTTTTCCATCATAATATCTCTCGAACAAGTACTTCTTTCTAAAGAGTCTTTCAAATTCTTCCCAAATCAGCTCCTCTTCCTTGATACCCCTGACATGATTAACATCTTCCCACCAAATATTTGCTTTTCCTTTAAGACTGAAAGTAGTTATATTGGCTTTCATATTCTCAGAGTAATCATGAAGTTTGAAGAATTTCCTCATTCCAAGCAACCATGCTTCTACATATTCTGACTTGGCCATCTCACCATCAAAAGTAAGAGGCTTAACTTTCTTGAATTCTTTTGGAAAATATCCCTTCTCACTTGTCCTATAATGATGCTGGTAGTGATGGCGATGATGCCTCCCAGAAGAAAAACTAGAATAAAACCCATGAGTACTAGCCCTCCTCTCTGGTGTATCCAAGAGTCTGCCATTCTTCACTGTATCATCCATGTCCATCTTGTGTCTTTTTTGAGACCTTCTTCCATATGCATTGTTAGTCTTTTCTTTCTTCCTATCTCCATGAATAATATCCAATTGTCCCTTCTTCTACAAATATGAAAGGCTCTGAAGAATCACTGCATTAACCTTGGCTTGCTTTTCTTGAGCTTTCACAAGCCTTTCCGTGCTTCAATCAACCTCTCATTATCTACCTTGCAACTTACGATTTCTACCTTCAAAATTCTCAATGTATCTGCTAGATCAGGAGAGTCCCCCTCTCCCTACTATTCAACTAAATTCTCCCAGCCCACTAATGTCTCTTCGTATATGTACAGGGAGTCATGTGAATTGTACTCAACTATTCCACTCTTAATCTCTTGTCCTTCTATTTCCTACAACATATCATTGTTAGATATAATAAAAAGCATAATAAAAATCATTACCTCAACTTACTACTTGTGAGGCTATTGCATTTGCACATGCCAACTCAGATTAGCACAATACAACATCACAAGCATATCATCTCATACATGGATATCATAACCATAACAATAAATAGCTAGCATTCATGCATGGTAAACATATAGACAACTGACATGCATACATAACAATATGCATTTATCCTGAGGTTCAGTGCTATGAACCTGCTCTGATACCACTTTGTAACACCCCACCCCACATTTTCCCGCTCACAAGGGTAAACATGAAACGAGAGTTACCATGCATGACCCAAAATCCAAGTTCAAGTTATGGAAGTGGGGTCTACTATCCTAAAACTTACTACAACCTTCCAGGGACACCTGATCACCCAGATGTTATACAACATCCACTGATGATCTTTCCCTAAGTTGGAACTATCTTTTTGACCGACTTTACCTCCCAATCGCATGCATGCCAACCCATCCATGCGAATAGAAGGCTCCAACCGCACACACAACCCATTCTCAGTGCAGCTACAACCGAAATTTCCCTATTTTGTGCCTACAACCAAAGACTCTGTTCCAAATTTTCAAGGTTAGCTCACATGCCAACTGCCCAAAAATCTATTAGTCATCTGTATGATGCTTCAAACTTTGTTTCCAAGCTTTGATCTTACTCAAGCTTGCCAAATGCATAATAATCATTAATACAAACACTTGATAAACATGGTACATGTAGGTCATGAATGCATATCTATTCACTATTGTATTAGTTTCATCAGAGAATCATCAAGAGAGCTTACTGCCCTCTCAAGCTAGCTACAACAAACACCTGTTAGCTCATGCATTCATATACCCATTCAATAATTATCAAACCATGAACAAGATCCATAATAATAGCACATCATATATAAGAATGTACCTGGGTCTTCTGCCTCATACTCTGATCCGCCAGTATCTACGCTGCCCGTTACGAAGCTGTCCGCTACGCTAAATCTTGACTGCCCGCTACGTTCTCTGCCTGGTCTACCCACTACGCTCTGTTTCCTCTGCCCAATCTGATCAATCTGAACTATACCATGCATATAACCAACAATTAACCTGAATGAATCCATGACAAACCAGCTAGCAAATCAACACAATAACTAATACTTGCGCTCATTGATCTCAATAGGAAATAACACAATGGCATATGCATAAAGCCAACCAAGTCGGGGACTTCCACGTACCACCCAACTATAGATTGAGATGAATTGAATCTTTCTTTCAGCGAATCACCCCCATGCCATATTCCAAGCATGAATGTGGGATCACATGGGATAAACCAAAACAAAACCAACCAGGGAATCCAAAGGTTAAACAACCTCCACCCTCAAGCCACAATGATTTCACCTAAACCGGTCCAAAAATCACCAAAACCAAAACAAGCTTGGATGCCTCAGGATTTCTTCACCATACCCAGAGGAATTTTCATGTCTCCACCCACATGTCAAGAGCTTCCCAAAGAAAACCATCTCCACACTCAACCCTTGGGATTTTCCTGAGACCACCTCAACCAGATCTGAATCCATCGGCAATCCAAAGCTCAACCAAAATGACAACTCACTATGTCATAGCTATCCATGAAATGGCAAAGGAAAGGTCGTACACCATTGTCAATCCAAGCAAATCACATGCCAATGAAAACAAACATGACCAATAAACTAATGCATAAACCATGCATTCACATCCCAACAAGATAACTAAACATGCAACCTATTACTTGAAAAATCCTCTTGCTAATTGTTCTTTCTCTACTTGATTTATGCCCTTGCTTACTGCTGTCCAATCTTCCTCTTCACGCTCCCTTGCTTATTCCTTGCTTGTGTCCAAGTGCTTGTTTTCTCTCTCTTGCTCCCTTCTTCTCTAAGTGTATGCTAGAATGTCCAAGGGTATGTGTGAATGTTATCTCTCCTTTTTATTTTCCTTTTCCTTTCCTTTTCTTCATTTCCCTTGCATGCATATTCCTGTCTCTTCGTCTTCCTTTTCTCCTATTTTCCTTTATTTATTGAATTAATTGCCCTTTGCATTTTCCATAGGCAATTAATAATCCACAAGTGGATCCCAATATGATGTTTTCCCCTCCATTCAGGTTGGAATACATGTCCCATGACCTTGGTTTTATTTTTTCCTTTTATAATGCCCATTTATTACATGGAACTTTAACCCGGGCTTGTTACAAGCTTCCTAACCTGGTCTGACCTGGTCCTCCATCACAGGCTCCAATTCCCTACCCCTTGGACCTGAACTCTTTCTCTTTGTGGGGTTTTTCTGGGCCTTTTTGCGAAATGGGAGCTCACATTCTTTAACCAGATGCCCATACATATGACATCTCTTTCATAGGAAGGGCAACCCCTCATAATCTAGCATTTGGATTATTTTGACCCCGTGCCCAATGTCAATTTCTTCTAATAGCCCCTTGCGAAGGTCTATATGAACCAAAATACAGGCAATAATTTTGATCCCTGTCAATAGGTAGGAAGAATCGTGTTCAAGATACTTCCCTAAAGAGTTCCCTAGGTCATGGAAAACTTGAGCATCCCAGTAATTTGTTGGAAGACTAGGAAGTCTAACCCAAATTGGGGCCTCATCCAGTCTTTCCCTCTCAACATCAAATAAAGGAGATCAAAATTTAAACAAAAATAGGATGGAATCCAGCTTCCATACCAAATACACTATTTGTATGGCCTCTCCTTCCTCCACAAACATCAAATGAATCCAACCCCTTGTTAACAAAGCCACCTCTGGAGGGTTCTTGACCACATGCATGATTTCCTTATCTACCATGGAATTTATGAAAGCTAAGCTGAAACTCCTCTCAAAATGCCGCTTCTCGAATGTTGAGCTAATGACTCCTTTGGGAGAACAAAGGTTAGTGGGACCCCAGTTAGGAAAAACCCCTCATGAAAACCCGAATTCACGAAAAAATCAGTTGGGCCTGGAATTCTATGCCTGCTACATAGCATAACGGTAGGGTTTCAGGCCATGGTGTAGTTAGTTCCTTCGAGAGTCCCCCAAACGATGCTACATAACCCTAGTTCAACTACCCTTGTGTGTTTGCCCCTAGTAGAGCCACAACATGTCGCTCTTCCTCTGGTCCTCATGCTGGACCTCCGTGTGTATCTCGAGTAGACACAAAGTTAGGTTTGGGTTCATTTTTCCATTGTGCTTAGATGTTGTTTACCTCCACCTTAGCCTTGAACTCATGAGTGGATACCCATATCTACGTATTACTAACGTCCTCTAGTTCAAAATCCACCAGGTCTATTTCCTCCATAAACAGGTCCCAGAGAAACGAACTGCCAAATCAACTTTAGGACTAGAGCTTCCAATAATCTTGTTGGCTAGGGTTTCAAATAACTAAACCAGTCGGGATAATGTTTGCGACATTGGAAGGAAGTGATTCCCTTTTGCCAAGTGCTACCTTAGAGTGCAAATTGTTTTATCCAGGCTTTAGGAAGACAACTTCAGACAAGTGTTTATTGCAGTTACCAATGACAAACCCTATACCTAAGCCCTAAAAAAACTGGGGGCCGCAGGTCATCCGTAGCTGTAGACCCCATTACCGCAGTTGCAAAGCACCATCTTCACATTAATCCCCCCAACACTCAAAAATTAAAATTCAAATTAGATACCAATTAAAGTTAAAAACTAATTATACAAAAATTTAAAACTAATTATACAAAATAAACTTATTACATTATAAAAATAAACTTGTTACATTTAATCTATTTAAATCTATTTATTCATTTGTTATTTCATTAGAATTAATTAGTTTTATTATTTACTGATTCATATTAGTAATTAAAATAAGAATTTAATTAAAATAAATAAATTAAAATTAAATTATAATAATAAAAATTGAATAGTATATGTAGTTAGTTTTTTGAATTAGTCGGCTTCTACTTGAATTTATTATACATTAGGTATTTATTTATATGCTCTGGTCAGTAGATTCTTCTTTCAATCTATCATTCATTTTCTATCCTGATGATGGATCCCCTTTGGGGTTCGAAACGTCGACATAATGAACATAGTACTGTGGATAATATGGATCATACTTTTCCACTTAATGAATTAATTTATTTGATACCACATGTTCCTATAGAACTGGTAAAAAAAATAGGTACACTAAATTAATGTTGCAAAATCTTAGTCATGAAATTCTAGGTGAATTATTGGCACAAATTGAGACATCAATTGTTAAGTCACTTTGATTTAAAGAGGTGGTTGGACATATAATCAATTTGTCTTGACAATATGGCACTATACATTTCATCGTTAGTTCATTTTCAACCCTAACTATTGTGTTGTAATTCTTTTCATGTTTGCAAAGACTTTAGATGGATATGTGGGGTATGTAAATGGAACGCAGGGGGAATTTACTGTCATGGTCAAAGTAGGGGAGATTTTCTATCATGGTCAAGCTAGAAGAAGAGGTCCAAATGTTGCATAACCATGTTTTGATGCTTCTACAAGAAAATCTATCACTAGATTCTTTTAGAATTGTGTTACTCGCAAGGTATTGTCAGGAACTCTAAAGATCTAATTGCTTCTTATAAGGAAAAAAATGAAATTTATGCAAAAGGACTATCTGTTGTAGACTAAATCCAGAGCATATATTACAAAATTAAAAACTTCCAAGCAAAGTTTCTACTCACTGAATGAAGAATCTACTTGTAGTGCAACACATCACATCGCGTGGGAGCTTTGGCCATTCAAAGATGATCAAGTTGGACTTTCACATCATCATTTAGTAGTATGTTGATTACTCCTAACTTTGCTATCTTGGGCATCATTTTTTTTTTTTTCAGAGTGAAAATCAGATATATTATATTGAGAAAATATAAGGAATACATAAAAACCAATATAGCAGGTGTGCTGTTGCGCCTCAATGACAGGCGATGTCCATCCAAAATCAGAAGATTCCAGAATACATGTACAGGCCGAAAATAGAAAAGGCCGAATAAGATCAAATGGAGATCCATGTGACAATTCTGCGATATGGAAAAGACAGATATATACAGAAAAAAGCATGGGGCATACAATAAGGTGCAGAGCCCTGCGATCCTGTAGCAGAGAGACTAAGTCCGTTCGGACATAGCACAAGGAGGAGGAACCTCTGAAATAACAGCGGCCGAGAACAAAACAGATCCTGAAAAACCCACGGCGATTATAGAGGAAAAACCTGTGCAGAGACATGTTAACATGAAGAAGGAACAGAGACATCAATATGATGAATATAGCATCGCCGTAATGTGAGTGAGAGAGGAGAGGATTGGTTGTTTGGAGTCCTGAAAAATGCTTGCATTTCTCCAGTTCCAGAGACACCAACAGGTAATGATAAATAAAGATTGCCACTCTTGACTTTGAGCAGACCACCACTTGAAACCCTCCTGCACAGATGCGAAAACCTGCAGAGCAAAACCATGAGAAATTGAAAGTTCAAACCAGACTTGAGCAGTACCTGGGCACTGGAAAAACATGTGGGCGTTCGCCTCCAGTGCCTGTCGACACATAACACATCTGCTAGGACCCGACCACCCCTTCCGCTGAAGAACCTCCCATGAGAGATTACGATCAAAAAATAGCAGCCAGGAGAATAAAATGGCCTTGAGCGGGCAATGGGCTTTCCAAAATTTGTAAGGGAAGATAGGAGAAGGCCGCTGTTGGAGATTGGACAAGGTAGCTATGTATAAATCGGAGACCCGAATGGGCAGAGTTGAATTCGGCTTGGTCCATATTAATGCATCAGCATCCCCTGTCTGAACAATACTCTTGTCTGCAAAAAATTTTGAGGCCAGCTCCCAAGGCTGATGCAGCGAAGGAGGAAGCCCAAGGTCCTGCGCACTCTTCCAAATCGGCGTGGAGGAAGACCAAGATAAAATCAACTTGTCCCACGTAAAATAACCCCGGGTATGAAGAAAGGATATCATATGAGGAGATAGCCTTTTTTCCAGGTCGTGTACAGTGGCATCAACGCCAATGATTATATTGGAACCAATGGGAAAATGCCATCTGAGAAAGTCAAAGAAAAGTGCCTGCACCCTTTTGAACCCAAGCCAAATGGCGGAACCTCTCTTGGAGCCGAGAGTCTTGTTCCTGTACCAGAATGCCAATGGCCTACCCTTCAAATATTTTTGTTTAATTATAGCACTCCAAGTGCTGGAACCAAATACGCCTCGGTGAAGAGAGTTGCATAAGAGCGCCTGACCAAAAGACCGCATATGAAGGATGCCCCAACCACCTGAACGCTTTGGCCTGGAAATGTGATCCATCTTGACGAGATGGATCTTTGACTGTTGAGAGCGCCCTCCCCAAAGAAAATTTGCCGATAAGGAGACCATTTTCCTAATGATAGCAGCGGGCAGATGAAAAAGGTGAGCCCAATACACCGCCAGCTGGGAGAGAACGGATTGGACAAGAATTAATCTGCCTCCAAGAGATAAAAATCTGAACTCCCATCTTGAAATCTTCCTGTGAAAACGATCAATGAGCCAAACCCAGTCCTGATACCGGTACGCTTTAGGCTTGAGAGAGAAGCCCAGGTATTTAAAACCATCATTGATTAATGCCAAATTGACACCAAAGTGCGCAACAATCCATTGTGCCAGCTCTGTATTTGTGCCGTTGTGATATAAGGTGGATTTAGCTCTGTTAATGTGCAGACCCGTAACAGATTGAAATTTGAGGAAGATACCTGAAAGGCAGGACCAACTAGATTTACAGAGCATGGCAAAAGTCAGAATGTCATCAACAAACAAATTGTGTGACAGAAAAATGTTCTTGCATATCTTAATCGGGGCGTATCTATGCTCTGCAACAGCTTTGTTGATCTGCGAGCTGAGAGTGCTCATAACCAAGATAAAAAGGAGAGGAGAGAGAGGACACCCCTGACGGAGTCCTCTCTCCGCTTTGAAGGGAGCCGATGGGGAGCCATTAATGATTACAAAATATTGAACGCTCTCAACGCATGCCATCACCCAATTAATACCCTGAGGATTCAGCCCAATTTTTGCCAGGAGGATGCGGAGGAAACCCCAGTCCACACAATCATATGCTTTTTCCAAATCAATCTTCAGAATGGCAGCATCAGTGTTCTTGGATAAAACCGAGAAGAGACATTCTTGGGTCGAGGCAACAGCATCCAAGATATTCCTGTTCTTTAAAAAAGCATGTTGTTCTTTGGAGATGAAGGAGTTAAGAAGCGGCTTCATACGCTCAGAAATAATCTTCGAGATAATTTTAAAGAGGATGTTGCATAAGGCAATTGGCCTGAAATCCGCAAATGAATCGTTCTGTTCTTTTTTAGGGATCAAAGCTATAAATGTTGCAGAGAGGGCGCTGTTGATATTCCCCGACATACGGGACGCATCAACCATGTTCAGCAAATCAGTTTTGAACAATTCAAAGAAGTGTGAAAAGAATTCAATAGGCCATCCATCTGGCCCGGGGCTTTTATCCTTTTGAAATTTTTTAATGGTTTCACACAGTTCCTCTTCCGAGATTTCCTTTAGAAATGCTATGTTGTCGGCTTCGTTAAACATAACAGGAACCTCTTCAATCATCCAGAAAACATCCGTTATCTCATTGGGCCGCCTCTTATATTGTTTCTGGAAAAACTTCGTGGCCTCCATCTGAATTTCCTGCTGAGAATGAACAAAGGAGCCATTTTCGTCCTTAATCCTCCAGATCGAATTTCTATTCCTGCGGCCATTTGCAAAATTGTGAAAGAACCTTGTGTTACGGTCACCTTGCTTGAGCCAGACCGCTCGGCTCTTTAGCCTCCATGTTGATTCCTCTTTGAGCAGCAAAACCTGTTTCCTTTTCTCCAAAGTACTGATGTGGATTTTTTGGTCGAAGGACAGAGAGTCGAAGGGAGCCGAGTCCGTTATGCTCCGTAGTTCATTTTTAATGTCCTCAAGCGCCTTTTTGTCCGATTTCCTCTTTTTAATTAGCCAATCTTTGGCTGCCGCCCTCAGCAGATGAATCTTGTCACGGAAGGTGGACATGGTTGATCGCTCCGCCCGCTTTAATTCTCCCCATGTTTTGGTGATAAGGTCTTGGAATGAGTCGTCTTCAAGATAGGTCCTATTGAACTTGAACGAATACCCCAACCTTTGCTCCCCATTCCTCCATTCGAGGAAGATGGGTCGGTGATCAGATGTGCAGTCAAGACCAGTGCGTGCAATTGGCATTCCCCATTGTTCAATTAAGCCAGCATTTATAATGAAACGGTCAAGGCGTTTGGCGATGTACCCCGGGCCTGTCTTGCCATTGGTCCATGTAGGAACCATCTTTTGAGGAGTAATGTCGATCAGATTCCTGTTGAGGAAAGCCGCCCGAAGCCTGTCAGCAAAAGGATCAGATTTCCTGCAGTTACCCCAACGTTCGTTAGAGTTTAAAGCAATATTAAAGTCACCAGCTATCAATAGAGATTGGATGTCCAGGATCTCTGAGGCAAGTAGCAGATCCCAGAAGGAGATTTTGTTCTTATACGGGGCATATATATTCAATATATTTATGATCTCGGCCCGGCCTCGGACTAGAGCAGATAGAAGAATGCCCGCACAGCATTTATAGGCCTTTGCCTGAACCCACATCGGATCCCACATAACCGCCAATCCTCCCGACATTCCATCTGCGTCAGAGGCAGCGATGTACCAAGTAGGAAACATTCTTCGGAAGAATGCAATGGATGCCTTACATGAGTGCATGGTCTCCTGGATAAAAATAATATGAGAACGAGCAGCAACGAAAATCTCTTTAAGCGCCTGGAATTTGGGGGCGGCACCGAGACCCCGGATGTTTAATGATGTCAGAAAGGTCATTTAGATGGCTGTCCAGCCATGCATGCTCTAAGAGGCTGAGGCACAGGAGAGTCGGAGATAGGAACATCAACAAGGGAGAGATTAGTAATGCCGTATTCAGAAGCGATGGTTCGGCCTCTAAAATGACGCGAATCCCCTTTTTTCTTTTTCCGAACAGTGATGTTCTTGGCTGAGTTGGGGCTAATGGAGGGAAAAGCAGGTTTATGGATAGTCAATGGCTCCAGGATTGGGGGATTTCGATGGAGAAGGAGATCTATGTCGCTGTCCGTTTTATTGATCGGAGACCTGGAGGGGGAGTTTGCCGGCGTAGGAGAAGGCATAGGGTCCTTGCCTTTGTGGAGGCGAGCAGAAGGCGTGGCCGTTGAGGGAGATGAAGAGCTAATGGTAATAGGATGCGATCCAACTATAAAATCCCCTTTGTTCATCGGAGATGGAGAGGCTACCGGAAGGTCATCAATGGGCTCCGGAATGGGGGAGCAATCCAATATTGGTGAGGGCATTTCCTGGGCGCATTCCTGAGAATGGGACTGTGAATAGAGTTCCTGTGTGGGCCGGTGAGATAATGAGCCATCTGTATCTTCAGATAATGATTCTGATTTATAGGGTCTTCCTCTGAGGCGAGAAAAACGCTTGGGGTTCCGCCTATGTAGATACCTGCAGGTGTTTGCGAGATGACCTGTGCGGTGGCATTGAGAACACCGAAATGGAATTCCCCAGAAGTCGAGCCGCTGACAAATTGAAGAGCCTTCCCAGTTGATATGAATGTGTTCCGGATATCCTCCTTTATAGGGCTTTTCAATGAGCACCCATGCAATCCTCTTATCTTTCTCGCCCCTGACCCAGGGGTCAACATAAATAAATTTGCCCACTGAATTCCCAATCTCCATTAGAGTTTCAACCGACCATAACTCCAGCGGTAAATTTGGAAGCTTCAACCATATCATGCAGTTGGATGGGGTGTTTTTGAGGGGATCAAATCCCACATACCATCTGGACAAAGCCAAAAAGCTTCTGCCTACGACCCATGGGTTGATTAGAATTGATTCGAGATCTTCGGTATTTAGAAAATGAAATGAGAACCAATCTTTCATCAACCTTGAAATGACTGGGGTATAACCGATCAAGGGAAGCCATTTTGAGGATAGCCATGATCTCATATCACTTTCGGACATCTCTGGAAAGTGCCATTTGCCGACGAGTGCGTACTTCTGTAGGCTTCCAATACGTTCAGATAAAATAGCACTAGAGACAGTGACAACTTTTGGAGATGGGATGGTTTTAACCGGGTTCCTTATTTTGCTTTGACGGTTCCTTTTTCCCTGTTCTGTGCCAGACTTGGGGGAGAGAGGACCCTTTTTGTTCGCCTCCATTGCCGGGCAGAATGGGGAAGACTTGGTCTGATAGGACGGGAGGAGCATCTCTTCCACCGTGGCATGCCATTTGGGACTATGAATGGAAGATTCACGTGCTTCCTCTGCCTCGATGGCCACCGAAAAAAGTGCCTTCGTCGCTGGAGAGTCACTATCAACCGCCATTAGAAAAACATATAGAATGTTTAAGAAGGCCTGACACCGTGTACTCTATTACTCCAATATGAACCTGGATGATAAAAAACACTTTATAGAAAAGCCCAAAGAAGGATTCCCATAGATCTTGTCAGAACAGCAGGTGCTGAATTCATTGCGATGTCTGTGAAATTGTACTCCATCCCCAAAAAGGAAGCCTGAAGGACATGGAACGTTGATCCTAAATCAATTTGAATTGAGAAGGTGGCAGAATACCACCGTCAATATGTCATGTTCCTGGCCTCGAGAAACTTCAGCTCATAGAAGGATGGCAGGAATGCATGCAGAGCATTAATGCTTCAATTACAGTGGACGGATTTCGCTTTCAAAATAGAAAGACCGGCGAGATTACGGGAGGGGAGCCGGCGAAGTTGCCAGAACCGGGTGAGAAGAGTGAGGGATTCGAACGCAGGTTCAAGGCTTGCAGAACCACACTGGTTCTATGTCTCTGAGTGACTATAGCAATCACAACAACAACAATAAACATAAAAAACACACCAGATCCTCCCTATACGGATTCAGATATCAGTGCAAGGACTGTAAATGTGAAACGAGGCTTTAACTCTATTGAAAAATGTTTTTAGCATGTTACCTATTGTAGCATTAGTATATTCATCCACTGTGCTGTATGATTCCTTACTATATTGAGAAAAAATGTCCAAAAGGATTAAATGCTACCCATGAAGCGGTATGGAAATAAAAAACAGAATGGAGACTGTGAATTGGCAGCTCCTTGTGCCCGAGAGGGCAGAGGCGGAAGGGAGAAAAACCGAAGAAGGTGACGAAAAACAGATTAAACAGAGACGAACAGATGCTAAGGCGTCGAGACTCGTCTCACTACGGACCCATACCTTCTTGCATGGAGCTGCTGGCGACCATTTGTCTCTAGGCGATGGAGAATGGTTGATGCAGTGATTGTGCAATTAGATGCAGTCACTATTGGAGGCCTCTCAAAACTCCTGCATTCCTACTTGTTCTTGGGCATAATTGTAATCATCAATATACATCAATGTTTCCAAAATTGATAATTTACATCCAAGTAAGACGGTGTAAGAAAACGCTAGATCTATGGTTAAGGTAGTGCATGCAAGATAGATTTGAAAACATTAGGTAGGGAAAAACCAACATTTCAAATAAAAATTATTGCTAAAATAATTTTGAGGATGATTAGATTTTAGAATTTCTCACATCACTATTTTTTTAAACAGTGGGAAAACATATCGTAACTCAATGATGAAACCAGTAGTAAGGACAACCATCACTTGTTACTCTTTACGAATGCAAGATGATTCATCACCATTATTCAAGGAAAACCAAAGCATCTAAATAACCCACTAGTAGTCCATAAGGTCTTAGGTTATTAACCCATTCCTTACATCAAAGGAAGATGAGCTCTTAGCCAAATAAAAGTAGTTTTAGGTCATACACTTGCTATACTCTATAATGTCTAAATTAAATTAAGATTTTCATGAAATATGTGAAATTGCAAGTTAACATAAAACCAAACAAAACAAGAAAAAACATTTAATTGGTGGACATAAATTATTCATAGTTTTGATTGGTGCAAATAAAGTGGTTTAGACATGTTCAATGAAATTTTTATTTATTTATTTATTTTAAAATGGAAATGAAAACCATATTGATTATTATAAAGGCAGGGGCCTAGAAATCTATCACTAGATTCTTTTGGAATTTTGTCACGCATAAGTTATTGTCAGG
Organism: Pinus tabuliformis; assembly: GCA_031772625.1. Taxonomy (NCBI): domain Eukaryota; kingdom Viridiplantae; phylum Streptophyta; class Pinopsida; order Pinales; family Pinaceae; genus Pinus; species Pinus tabuliformis. Next base: position 541,999,274 of record CM062816.1, on the reverse strand, counting down.
AACTCTGAATATCTACATGTTTTTTATAAAGAAAGAATTGAAACTCATTGAAGAACTCTAAATATCTTCATGCTTTTTGTAAAGAAAGAATTGAAACTCATGCAAAAGAATTATCTGTTGTAGATTGAATTCAAAGTATAAATTATAGAATTAAAGACTTGGAAGTAGAGTTCCTACTCACGGAATGAAGCCTCTGCATATAGTTCAACACAACACATCATGTGGGAGCTTTGGCCATATAGAAACGAGAACTTTCATATCAACATTTAGTAATGTGTTGATGAGTCCAAACTTATTATCTCGGTCATCATTCTAATCATCAATATACCTTAACTCTTTCAAAACTAATAATTTACATCCAAATAAGGCAATGTAAGAAGATGTTAGATCTATGGTTAAGGTGGTGCAAGCAAGACATGGAAACATTAAACATCAAAACATCTAAAATAAAAAATAATGTTAAACTAATTTTTAGTATTATCCAATTTTATATTTTTTAACATCACTGTTTTTTAAACATAGGGAAAAATATCATAATTCAACGATCAAAGTAGTAGTGGAGTGGAGATAATCATTACTTGCTCCTATACACTAAAGCAACTTGACTCATTACTATTATTCAAGGAAAATCGTGACTGATGGTCCATAAGGGGGCAGAGTTCAACTCCTACCAGATGCCTCTAGGTCTTGGGGTGTTAACCTATTTTTTTTACATCAAAAGAAGATGAACTCTTTACCAAACAAAGAGAGTGTTAAGCAATACTCCTACTTTTTTAATCAATGGGAAAACTTATTATAACTCTAGGTCTTGGGCTAATAACCTATTTCTTTACATTAAAAGAAGAGGAACTCTTAACCAAACAAATACACTCTTAAGTGATACTCCTACTTTTTAATCAATAGAAAAACTTATTATAACTCAATTGTCCAACCAACAATGGAGACAACCATCACTCTCCGCCTGAAATCATACTTTAGATATATTCCATACTCTCCATTAAATTAAAATTTTCATATAATACCAAATAAAACAAGAACAATGATATAAAATATTCAATAAAACAATAACAATGATATAAAATATTCATAGTTTTGATGGGTATAAATAATGTGGTTTAGACATGTTCAAAAAACCAAAAAAAAAGATATTTTATTTATTTATTTTAAATAAAAATGTATACCATCTTGATTGCTATCATAAAGGATATTCGGTTCAAAATCAGTATATTCCCAAAAGAGTGGGTGAGCTTCCATGTTCAATTAGGTAGCAGTCCAATCACCATGGGTAAGCGATGACGCATTGAATGAATTAAATATATATATATATATATTTTTAAAACCGATTAAATAATTAAATTACAGGTGGAAAATTGTAGAAGGAAACTTAGGATAGTGATATGTGGGACCGGCACGGAGATAATTCTGAAAAAATCAAAAATCTGGACGGCTGGTGACCGTTCACGTAGTTGTCATCACGTGGGCGTGCTAAGCTCCGTGGAATCCTATCCACCGACAAATACGGCTGGCGTGAAAAAGCAGCAGCGAATTTCAATCGTTAGATGAGGTTGATCTCGGCCGTCGATTTCTCTCTCGCATTCTTTAAATACTAGGGTTAGGGTTACATAAGAATTGCATTCGTTTGATCGCGGGATCGAACCGTGTTGTGTGTTATTTTAGCTTTTTCTGTGTGTTTATGTTGTTCACGTCAGGGAAATAATTTTGTTTCAGTCCCTGGTTTGTAATAAAGGATAGATTAGCCGGTGATTCGAGTGCTGCACTACTGATCCCACGGAAGCTCCGCGGATGATCAAATCATCATTCTTAAATTGTAAAGATTGTGCATTGGCTTTGTGGATTGTGGCTGAAAGCCAGGTTTTGATCAATATGTATAGCTTAGTAAGCCTTGCCATCGGATTCGATCTGAAGAGTGATTGAAGGATCGCCAGGGTTCGATCGTTGCATATGGGTCAGTAGGGTTTGCGACGGGGTTTGATCCGAAGATCGAGGAGATCGAGTTAATCAGATATTGATATCTAAGGGTTTGTTGATTGTAATTACGGCCCTAAGGGGCCGCGTGAGGGTTTGTGTGAAATTCCTATGCCATGACCTTGCCTTTGCGGGTGCGCTTGCGGGCGGGTCTACCCATTAATAATAATAATTGAAATCGTTTGTTTTTCCGGGAGGGCCGTGCAGGGCCGTTTTGGCCGGCGGTGCCTCCCGCTGCGGTGTCCTCTCGCGGATGGGTTTGCTTTGCGTTCCTTTTTTTCTTTTTTTCTTCATCTGTTGTCTTTTCCTGGTTAATTCCTGTCTTGGTTGGGTTTATTATTCCAGATGATGGAACGTTTCTTGTTTTTAAACTAAAATCCTCTTGTGTGTATAATAATACATAACACTCGGAAGCATGACTATCGTTTCCGGCGTAACAAAGGGTTTTAGGGCAGATGGTGGGCAACCTGTCTGATCTGAATGAACTGCAACATTGTGATCATTCTGCACATGCACTTCTGGCAGGTAGCTGGAATTATCTGGGAGATAGCTATATTAGAGGTTACCCATTCAATCATACCCTCAGATCTTCTATTCTGTAGTAAACAGAGAGCAAAATTAATCATCTTATCATAGTAGCAGTCTCAGCGTCGTTAGATGCTGAAAAGTTCTTTAAAAATCACCCGACGATTCAAAGAATTCTTTCTCAACAGAAATCCCTGTTTCAGTTTCAGATGGAGGAGACGAAATTCCAAGCATAGGCGTAGAGATGTAAAGATGGGGTAGGAACATACCCTCAGATCTTCTATCTTGTAGTAAACAGAGGGCAAAATGAATCATCTTGTCATTGTAGCAGTCTCAGCGTTACCAGATGCTGAAAAATGAATCTTAGGCATCAATCATACCCTCGGATCTTCTATCTTGTAGTAAACACCCTCAGATCTTCTATCTTGTAGTAAACAGAGGGCAAAATGAATCATCTTGTCATTGTAGCAGTCTCAGCGTTACCAGATGCTGAAAAATGAATCTTAGGCATCAATCATACCCTCGGATCTTCTATATTGTAGTAAACAGAGGGCAAAATGAATCATCTTATCACTGTAGCAAACAGAGGGCGAAATGAATCATCTTATCACTGTAATATAGTCTCGGCGTCACCAGAGATGTAAAGATGGAGTCGGAACATACCCTCAGATCTTCTATCTTGTAGTAAACAGAGGGCAAAATGAATCATCTTGTCATTGTAGCAGTCTCAGCGTTACCAGATGCTGAAAAATGAATCTTAGGCATCAATCATACCCTCGGATCTTCTATCTTGTAGTAAACAGAGGGCAAAATGAATCATCTTATCACTGTAGCAAACAGAGGGCGAAATGAATCATCTTATCACTGTATTATAGTCTCGGCGTCACCAGAGATGTAAAGATGGAGCCGGAACATACCCTCAGATCTTCTATCTTGTAGTTAACAGAGGGCAAAATGAATCATATTATCACTGTAGCAAACAGAGGGCAAAATGAATCATCTTATCACTGTAGCAAACAGAGCGCAAATTGAATCAACTTATCACTGTAACAGTCTCAGCGTCACCAGAGACGTAGTAAACAGAGGGCAAAATGAATTATCTCATCATTGTAGCAGTCTCAGCGTTACCAGATTCTGAAAAATGAATCTTCAGCATCAATCATACCCTCAGATCTTCTATCTTGTAGTAAACAGAGGGCAAAATGAATCATCTTATCACTGTAGAAGTCTCAGCGTTACCAGATGCTGAAAAATGCATCTTCAGCATCAATTATGCCCTCGGGTCTTCTATCTTGTAGTAAACAAGGGCACAATCTTATCATAGTAGCAGCCTCAGCGTCACCATATGCTGAAAAATTCTTTAAAAACCACCTGATGCTTCCAAGAATTTTTTCTCAACAGAAATCCGAGTTTGAGTTCTACATTGGGGAGACGATATTGGTGCTAAACTTCAAGCGCAGAGGTGTAGAGATGTAAAGATGAAGTCGGAACACGTCACTAAGCCTAAGGCCTAAATGACTTATTTGAAAGTAATTTATTCCGAGGATAATAATTAACGATCATAATAGATGTTAAATGGAACATTAATAATAAATTAAATTATTTAATTTTTAAAATAATAATTTGATATAATATTTTAATTATAAATGAGTTTTAGTAAATTAGAAATTCTATTATGGCAAATCCTAAATCTTTTAATAGTACGCAGCTAATTTAATAATGATTAATATGCTAATATGCTAGTAAAAATTAATATCTATTGTTAACAGTTATTTTAAATAAACTTTTGTGAGTTTTAAGGTATAGTTTTTGAAGATTACATCTGTTTCAAGTGGAGGTGGTGGATCAAAGTCATAGATCGTCAACCGTTTTGTTGTGTGTGGTTTAATCTGGTGTTGAGTTTAATCTTTTTAAATATTATTAATTTGGGTCTTTGGACTTGATTAACAAAATCTGAATTTTAAAATTTGGAAAATTCTTTAATGAAGTGTATATTGTGATTTTATTGTACCTTATCATTATTAGTGTGTTAAAGTGGAGTATTTATTTGTATTTTTATTTAAACTGATAGTGTATTCTTGTGATTGCTGATTACTGATAAAGTAATATTGATTTTGAAAAATTATTATATATAAATTCAAATTAGCACGTGAATCTGAACATTAATCAAGCAGAGCTGTTAGAACAAAGCTACTCAGCTTTGGTTTGTCCAAAGGAGGAAAATATGTGGAAAATCTTCATCTACAGATGATGCTTGTAGTGAAGTTCGACAAGGAAGCGGGTTCAAGGAAGCATTCTTAAGCTACTGCTATGAAAAAGTTCCAAGGGAGCAACATTTTAAATTCTCTTTATATTGAATTTGTACATTTTCTCCGTGTTCAAAGAATTGAATAAAATAGCAGGTCAGCTTTTCAAAGGAGCCTTTTATCTTTCACGGAGTTCAGAGAATTGAATAAAATAGCCGATCAGCGTTTCAAAGAATCCGTTGCCTAATGCAGAAATCGACAATGAAGTAAGTTCAAGGAAGCAATCTTCAGCTACTGTTCGTGAAAAATTTCAAGGCAGCAAATTTCAGAAAAGCCCTCACCGAGAAGTCCACAATGAAGCAAAAGATTAAATTCAGAAGCCTTTGTCATCAGCTTTACAAAGAAGTCTCTTTTTGCCGGAGTCAAAGGATTGAACAAAATAGCAGATGAGCTTTTTCAAAGAAGCCGTTACCTTTCATCGAGTTGTTTTGGAAAAATTCACAAAGAAGCAACTTGAAGGAGCAAACTTCAGCTTCTGTTACTTGTGTTCAAGGGAGCAAAATGTTAAATTCAGTGTGCTCAAACAATTACACATAATAGCAGATGATCTTTTCAAAGAAGCCTTTCATCTTTCAAGAAGTTCAAAGAGTTGAATTGGAAGCTGTTATCTTTTCTTGTAGTTGCTTATGAAAAAATTCACAAGGAAACACGTTCAAGGAAGCAAACTTAAGCTACTGTTATTTTTGTGAAAAAGTTAAGGGAGCAAAAGATTAAATTAAATTCAGATTTAGTTTGAATTGTTACCTTTTCATTTTGTGTTCAAAGAATTAAGTATAGCAGATCAGCGTTCCAAAGAAGCCTTTAACTATTGTGTAGTTGCCTTTGGAGAAGTTCAATTGGAAACAATCTTCAGCCCACTAAGGAAAGGGTATATTAGATTCAGCGTTTCAGCTTGTGTTGAAAGGATTGAATAAAATAGCGTCTCTGCATTTAAAGAGACGTTACCTTTCATGGAGTTCCTTATGGAGAAATTCACAAGGAAGCAAGTTCAAGGATGCAATCTTCAGCTATTTGTTCAAGTGAGCACAATATTAAATTCAGATTAGATTGAATTGTTATCTTTTCAGCTTTTCAGCATGTGTTCAAAGGATTGAATAAAATAGCTTCTCTGCATTTCAAAGAAGCCGTTACTTTTCACGGAGTTCCTTATGAAGAAATTCACAAGGAAGCAAGTTCAAGGATGCAATCTTCAGCTATTTGTTGAGCACAATATTGAATTCAGATTAGATTGAATTGTTACCTTTTCAGCTTTTCAGCATGTGTTCAAAGGATTGAATAAAATAGCTTCTCTGCATTTCAAAGAAGCCGTTACCTTTCATGGAGTTCCTTGTGGAGAAATTCACGAGGAAGCAAGTTCAAGGATGCAATCTTCAGCTATTTGTTCAAGTGAGCACAATATTGAATTCAGATCAGATTGAATTGTTACCTTTTCAGCTTTTCAGTATGTGTTCAAAGGATTGAATAAAATAGCTTCTCTGCATTTCAAAGAAGCCGTTACCTTTCATGGAGTTCCTTATGGAGAAATTCACAGGGAAGCAAGTTCAAGGATGCAATCTTCAGCTATTTGTTCAAGTGAGCACAATATTAAATTCAAATTAAATTGAATTGCTTACCTTCTCACTGTTTGTTCAAAGATTTGAATAAAATAGTTCAAGGATGCAATCTTCAGCTATTTGTTCAAGTGAGCACAATATTAAATTCAAATTATAAATTGAATTGTTACCTTTTCACCGTTTGTTCAAAGAATTGAATAAAATAGCAGATCAGCTTTTCAAAGAAGCCGTTACCTTTCATTGAGCTGATTATAGAGAAGTTCCCAAGGAAGCATTCTTCAGCTGCTGTTACTTGTGTTATCGTTAAAAGGAATCAAAAGCAAAAGAGAGAATTGTTTCCTTTTCACCATGCGTGTTCAAAGAATCAATAAGTGAAATAGCACATCAGCTTTTCAAAGATGAAGCTCTTACCTTTCATGAAGTTTCTGGAGAAGTTTACAAGGAAGCAATCTTCAGCTACTGTGTAATTGAAATTTCAAATGAGATTGATTTGGTGCCTTTTCAGCTGGTGTTCAAAGAATTGAATAAAATAGCAGATCAACTTTTCAAAGAAGCCCTTACCTCTATTATATTCTCTATTCTCCATGGAAATTAAAAACAGATAATGAAAAGAAGGATTCCCTCTGAAGAAGTCATCATCCTAAGTGTTTAGCAGAAGGTCCAACTTTGCATTTGATGTCTACGACTATACTATACATTTATAGGTTTTATGGAATATTATTTTGTAATCGGGATAATCATATAAAAGAGAGATCAATTTCCTTACTAATGAAGAGCGAAGGATTATATCCCTGGGTGTCCATGAATTTTTTTTGAAATAGGGCTTCCTTTTACGGAGAATGAAGCTTGCGAACGAAACAAACTCTCTGACACAAATTTTTACATGAATCTTTTGACAGGTTCAATGCCATACTTTTATTCACAATGTATGGCATCTTGCCTCAACGAGCTCCAATGGTACTCTAGAAATTTAAGCGAACTAACAAACTTCAAAGAAAGCATTTATTCGAACATGACAGGAGAAAATGCAAAATTTGATAACAAAGAGTTCGGCAAACACTCTTTTTTAATTTATATCATGAAATGATTATATAATAGATATAGAGTCTTTACTTCTATGAAAATCTGGCCGCTTTAGGTTCACACCAAACTTAATTTTGATGTGCATGTTTCTCAGTCTTCTGACTCCTAAAACCCAAAAGATGAGGAAGGACTCATTCTTCCTCTTCTTTATATCCTCTTCTTTATAGTTGAGCTAGACTCATCCGTAGGAATCTAGTCACTATTTTTGTGGAAGCTTTTCATATCAAAGCCTAGCAGAGCTTTTTGGAATACAAAATATTTTGACACCGTGGATGCTTTTTTTTTAAGCCGACCAGAACGAAATCTCACATAGATTTTAATTCCTTACACACTGGAGGTTTTGGATCTTAGTCATCAAACATTGTTATTGTTAGTTCTAGATAGCGGGATCCAGTGTCGATCGGGATCATGGCCGACCAAGTATGACTTGATACTTTACTTTCATTCTGACTAGCCATTGGTCATGGCATGCAACATTGTTGTCTAAGATATGTTCATCCGTGCAGATTTCAGTTTCTCTGTATCCCTGAAATATGCCACTAACATATTTTCTTTGCAGGTTGTAACGGTCCAAAGCACTTGTTTATTCCAAAGTGGCTCCATCATTGCTTTAATCATTATGGTTGAGTTGAGAGGCTCACTTTACAACCCATTGTGAAGGTGATGTGTAAGTATGTTTATGTTCAACTGTGAGTTGACACATGTCCCTCCTAAAATAAAAATAAAATAATTACTAAATAGAAAAAGAATGTTGGTTACAATAAAAAAAATACACAATGCACATTTAATTAGTTCTCCGAATATAATTCCATATAAAGTAATTACAAGTAAAAAAAAAATGTAAATAAAATGCTTAAACCTTATATTTTTCAAAAATATCTTAATATGTTATTTAAATAAATTATTTGAGGATCTATGTTAATTAACTTAATGTGAATCTTTTTAATATAGAAAAAAAATGTTAAAATATAATATTTTAATGAATAAAATATTTTAATATGAATTAATATTGATGTATACTTAAATATATATATATATATATAGCATTAAAGAACACAATTTAAATAATTTGCACTCTAAACTAAGTTTTCACTTGAAGAAATTTGATCCTTTTCGGCTCATATTAGATTCGTGCTTAAAATGGATCTATTGTGGTTTATGTCTCATATGATTTACATGCAATGCTCCAAATTTTAACATGATGATGTAGTATTCATTTTGTTCATCATTGCGACAAAGAAAGTCCCACCATAACTTGGTATATCTCCTTTGAAATTATAAATGGTTCTAGGATAGACAACTTGTGGATTTCTTTGAGGCAAATGTCTTGGCCAATTAGGATACCTTGTGTTGTTTAAAGTAAAATATTTATGATAATATTTTCATTGGCATTTTATTGTCTTCATATTTCAGTAATATCTACGAAATGATTGGTGATAGCGTTTGCAAAATTAGCAAGGTGGCATGCATTTTGATGAACCATGAGAGGTATCCAACTCCTTGGTCGTGGACGAAACCTCCATTCGGGAACTAAGTGTTGTATATTATTATGTCACTGTAAATTTGAGTCTAAGACTCGGGTGTGGCGAAGTTGCCATGAAAGTTCCCATTCACTGCAGTATTGATTTCAATATTTTGTTTCAGGGATTTCCATTCTATAACTATCACCATACAATGAACTGGATCTTGTAGATTTTCTCTGCTCAAGAAATCGGAAATACAATTTTTACTACCTTTTATACCTTGGATATCAAAGTCAAAATTGGAAAATAAGGCTTGTTGTTGAGCAAATTTTGCTTTCCTGACTTTGATTTCTTTGTTAAGGACTTTCTTCATAGCACATGCATCTTGTTCTTAACACAAATCTTTTATTTATCAAATGAATTTCAAACTTTTCAACAACATTCCAGGCAACTTTGACTTCCTTTTCAATAATAGAATGGTTTTTTTTTTTTAGTGTTAGATCATGTCCTAGATCTTTATTTCCTTTATTCTAATTAAGTACGCACCCCATCCAAGCTCACTAACATCAGATTCTACAATTTTGGGAAAAGACTCATCTGCAACATAAAAGATGGGCAAATGCGTGACATTTTCTTTAATCTTCTTGACTACTTCTGTGTGTAACAATGTAAATTTCGAAACGAGAACTATAAACTCAAAACGGGAACTCTAGCCAAAAAAATCCCCAAAAAACATGAAAAATCAACTCGAAAATGAAAAGTGTTGATGGTGGAATAACACTTTTTTTAGGGGTAAATTTTCAACATATTTTAAAAATGACAATGAAAACCAATTTTATGTGCAAAAATTGTGCAAAAAACACCCTAACAACAAAAAGTATTGATATGTTGATGTTAAAATAACGTTTTTTTTTTTCAACATTTTGAAAAAATGGCGTAAATTATTTTATAAAAAAAAAACCCTAAAAAAAAGACAAAAGAAAAAATCAATCATAAAAATGACCCAAAAAATCAAATATAAAAAAAAAACAAAAATAACCTAAACAAAAAAAATCAATCATAAAAATATTAAAAAAAAACAAAATTAACCTATATAAATTAAAAAAAAAAAAAACATAAATAATAATAAAAACATGTTTTAAAAAAAAAACATAAAGAAATGTTTATTTTATTTTATTTTATTTATTTTTCCCTTATAGACAACAAAAAAAATTAAATAAAATTATAAAAAACTTTAAAAATAAATAAATAAAAATACAACAATTTTTAAAAACTATTAATAAAACTATATATATATATATATAAAACACAACCCAACTTGAAAATTAAACAACAAAAACAAAATTCTAAATAATTTAAAAACAAAAATAAAAACAAGTTAACAAAAATTAGAAAACTATTAAAATTAAATTTAAAAATGAAAAAAAAAACATTAAAAAATATAATAAACATAAAAAAACAAAAAAAATCAAATTTTAGAAAAAACATAATTAATTAAAAACTTTAGAACATTAATATTAAAATTTTAGAAAAAGAAAAATTATTATTGGATGGCGCTGAAATTCGATTCCGAGACTTAAATTCGATTCTTAGTATCAGATTTCAACCGCTCCCACTTAAAAAAATAAAAAAAAAATATTTTGAATAATATTTTTTTAAAGCGGCGGGCTGAAATCTGATTGTCACCACCTAGCGCCCTGGGGGACGCAGCCCTGGGCAGGGTTGAAATCCGCATCTCCACCCGCCTAGGGCCATGCCCCTTTGGGCCCTTTGGCGGGGCTGAAATCCATTGTCACCACCTAGCGGCCTGGGGGACGCGGCCCTGGGCGGGGTCGAAATATGCATCTCCACTCACCCAGGGCGACGCCCCTTTGGATCCCTTGGCGGGGCTGAAATCTAATTCTGAGAATCGGATTTCAGCGCCGCCCACTTGAAAAAAAATAAAATCAATAAAACTAAATAAATAAATTATTAACAAATTTTGTTAATAATTTTTTTTTTGTAAGTAGGCCGGGTTGAAATCCCATTCTCACAATTGGATAATATTTTTTTTTAAGTAGGCAGGGCTCGTTTTTCGGATTTTAGCCCCACCCTTCAATTTTTTTTATTTTTTATTTTTTTACTAAGATTTTAACATTAATATTCTAGAATTTTTACTTAATCATGTTTTTTTTGTCTAAATTTGTATTTTTATGTTTATTATATTTTTTGTATTTTTAAAAATTAAAAAATTTAATTTTTTTTTTTTAAACTTAGTTTGTTTTTATTTTTGTTTTTAAATTATTTAAAATTGTTTTAATTTTTTTTGGTTTAATTTAGTTGTTGTTGTTGTTGTTTTCCTTTTTTTTAATAAGCAGGTTTGTTTTTAATTTTTTTTTTATATTTTTAGATTTTTTAATTGTTGTATTTTTATTTATTTATCTTTTATAGTTAAAAAAAAATTATTTATTTTTCAATTTTTTATCTTTTACAAGATAATTTCTTTTGTCTTTTTATATATATTTTATATTTGTTTTTTTAAGTAGTCAACATAAAATAAAGAGAAATAAGACAACTAGAAAATTTGTTAAGTAATCAACATTTAAAAAACAACTGGACATAAAAAGTTTTAAAGTGTCAAAAAATGTAACATTTAAAAAAACATATCCACAGTTAATACATTAGAAATTATAGTGTCAAAAATAAACTCTCTAAAAAAAGGGGTTGATGCTGCATCAACACGTTTCAAAATCAATATGAAAATCACTAATATTTAAAAACACATATTTATATTTGATACAAAGAAAATTTAAAGTGTCAAAAATATGCTCAAAAAAAATATATATATGTATTCTGCATCACCACTTTTCAAAGTCAGTTGACTTTTTTGCTACCTCAATGAAACGAGTAATTATATTAGTTTCCGTTTCAAAGTTTACGTTGTTGTGTTCATCTGTCCAAGGAAGAGGTTCATTTTTTAACCTGTCATTCAAAATCTTGTGTTTTTGAGCACAAAGTTTGTAGAAATTATAGACATAATTTAGGCAACCAATACAACTTTTTAATTATGTTTTGTCTATAATTTTGAGTGGGAATTTATCTGCGAAAACAACATGCTGTAAGGTAATTTTCCCATTGGAAATGGTATGCCCCAAGAATTTGATGTTTATTTTGAATAATTTAATCTTTTTTTCGCTGAGGACCAATCCTGTTTCTTTGATCAACTGGAAGAATTTTCGAACATGCGTGAAGTGGTCTTTTACAAACTTGGAGAAAATTAATACATCATCAATGTAAACTAACAACCATTCAAAATAAGGCTTAAACACTTGGTGCATTATTCTCTGGAACTTAAAGGGAACATTCTTAAGACAAAAACGTATGCCATCCATTCATAATTTCCTGCAAGCACACTAAAGGAAGTCTTAAAACTTGTCTTCTTCTTTAATGGAAACATGTCAGAATCCTAACTTCATATCAAACTTAGAGAAAATTCTAGCACCTGCTATCCTGGATATTAAACATGTTTTATATGGATTTTGGTAGGTATCATCAGCTAAAACAACATTGAGGGGTTTATAGTTTATGACCAGGAAGGGTACCCCTTGGATCTGTTTTGAATGTTTATTAACATAAAAGCCATACAAATTCCAAGCACTATCAGACTCCCGGACGAGTTTCTTACTTAGCGGACCCCAGATTTATTTTTGGCATAACTTTCTATATTCTTCATTCATGGGAATTGCATGACTTTTGCAGGGTTTCTTAATTTACTCAGTTTTGTAGGGAAACTCTACATAATATTGTTTTCAATGCCAGAAGGCATTTGATTCTTTTGCACATACTTCAACTTCAAATTTCTTATTTGGTTCAAGAATGGATTTCGCAGAATACAGTCTACTGGGATACTTACTACTGCAAATTTAACATTTATGCAATAATTTTCAAGGCAAATGGTGGCCTTAGGAACTTCATACTGAAAGTTGTATTCTTGTGTTCCTAGCCCTATGACTTCTCTTCTTTCCTTAGCCCAATATTTAGCAGGAATTGATTTCTTATTTAATATGTTTATGTCTGCTCTAGTGTCCAGCAAAGTCTTTAGAGTAAAGATTTCACCTTGATTTTATTATTATTATTATTATTATTATTTAACTAGAACGGTTAATATATTTATAGATCAACGGTTGGGCCATAGCCTAATCAACTGACATTACAAGGAGACTTAAGTTCAATATACCTTTCTACGCCTATCAATCTTTCCTTCAAAGTTTTGAGACTTGAAGGAACTTCGCATCGGCGATTGAAGTTTACAAAGTGGCGCCTTAAGACACAAAAGGGTGCGATTGCGATCCCCGAGCAATCGCATTGGAGAAGAGCTGTTGGCGGTGTCGGAACAAAGACCAAGTCTTTTAGCGATGCAATCGGCCCCCAATGGTTAAGGCCCCTAAATACTTATCAGGGCTTTTAAAATTGGATGTATATAAATAACACATAAAGCCTTCCATCAACGCTGATTCCTTATAAACCATTATAAAGGAAATGTCTGCAAAACAATCCTTTCTGCCTTAGTACGATCTTGACACACATTCCGAGGTTCCACCTTTATCGCAATCGGTAATCGACACATTCGCGACTCACTTTACAACACTCCTCTTCCGCATCCGATATGCGATTGAGCTATCAGACTTCAAACTTTTTAGGCTCGTGCACATAACCACATCGGGTCCTTACCCATCGGCCCTTTGCAAAAGCTCATGACTCTACCAAACCTCGATCCTCGATTGGCCAACTTGCATATTGAACCTCTGCCGTTGATCTACTCTTGTTAGATCCGACGGTTCTCATTTGTTTCGGGTTGATAACACACCCATGGGTTAATCGCCCGATAAAGCAGTTTCCCCACACTCTGCCGCTGCTACGTGTCCTCCACTTAGTGGAATCAGAGCCAAGCTCACGATACCACTTACCACTGCTAATGCCGCCCGAAAAACCACTCAAGGTTAAAAAACTGCCTTTTCGCTGCGTTAAATTCTGTGCTCTTTCACGAGCGATGACCCTTGATCTGCTCCATCGGTTGGTTCTGATAGTTCTATTAGGTTCATCTGTTGCTGAATCTAGACCGTTGATCACTGAGATCCAATGATTCCTCGGGGCATATTTTTTTTGGCGTAGTGCTGTTGAGGTATGGAATGGCGATCCACACGGGCTCATCTGAGTTTTTTTTGAGAAACCCCTGAGTCAGACAGCATCCTTCGTTGGCTTTGATATCTGCCTCCTTATTTGAACTACAGAGGATGTGAAAGGAGGAAGAGGTAAAAAAACACAGCAGGCGTCGCAACCTCTGGGGAGTATTGTTGAGAGCCGGATTGCTAAGGTGCTCTTTTGAGTTTAATGTCTTTATCAAGAGCTCTGAGTCCCCGAAGACCTGAAGAGTTGTGTGTCCATGCTCCTGTGCGATCTGGCAACCTTTAAGAAGCCCAAGAATTTCAGCTTGATTGTTTGTGCTCTGTCCTAGTCCCTAGCTGTAGCTATCTATATGGGAGCCATGTTGAGAGTAGACCACTCCACCTGCACCAGAGATCCTTGGATTGCCTTTAGAGGCGCCATCGAAGAAAACGGTTACCTTTCCCTGCTTCCTCCACCAGGTTTGGAACTCTGCATCTGGTGTTCTGATGTGCCAAGTAGGATTGAATGTGGGGCGAGTAGGTACTTCCTTGCTGACCCAAATGAGAAGGGTTCCCAGCCAGCTTCGTTCTTCAGTTATGAGGGTATCATCTAACTTGCTGGGGTAGTTCCCTAGAGCTTCCATCAAGGACGCCTTAGCTCTGGCTACCACAGACAAGGGAAAGGACATTATATTGTTGAATATCCAGTTATTTCGGGCAAGCCAGAGCTTCCAGCAAATGAACTTGGGAATGGAGTGCCAGATTCGATTCCACAGAGATTGTGTGCTGAGAGCCCTAGGGTACCTAGCAGTCCAGGTGGAGAAGAGTTCCATGACTGTGCACTGGAGACGGGCGGGTGCATCGAGACCATGTAGGACGAGAGCCCATACCGATTGTGCAAAGGCGCAGCTTACAAAGAGGTGATCCACGTTTTCGGATGCCGATCTACACAAAATGCACCAATGCAGCCCTATAATGCCTCTGTGGGCAAGATTTTCACCTGTCAACACTTTCCTGTGGATAAGTAACCAAGTGAAAAAATTCACCTTGGGTATACCGTATGTGTCCCATGTGTGCTGCCAGATGGAAGGGTTGAGAACTTGATTTTGTGTGGATTGCAAGGCTGCAAAGCCAAGCACAGGGGTGTAGACCCCTGTCTTCCCCCATCTCCAGAGATCCGATGTATGTAGGTTAACTAGTGTCGAGCCCTTCAGCTTATCCAAGAGAAGGTGCTTTTGGTGAAGTAAATGTGCTGGCAGGTTGGGGAAGACCCAGTCTTCCCAGTTCCCTTGGCTGTCCCAAGCAGAAATTTCAGCTAGACTGTGCAATCCATGCTGGGAGAGCCAGTCACGGAGATCAGCTAACTCCACTATGTGTTCAAGGGGGGAATTGCCCATGATTTTATCTTGCCATATCATAATATTTGCTCCGTTTCCAGGCACCCTGTAAAGCTGGTTTTGGAAGGTGGAAAGCCTTTTTTTGCAAAGGTTCCAAAGTGGCGTGCCTTTGGGAACTCTGTCCGCTTGGAGGTTTCTCAATGAGGCTCCTTTGAAGTATTTATTCCGGAGTAGTTGGCTGACTGGGTGGTGTTTATTGGAGTAGAGTTTCCAAAGGATTTTGCCACCTAAGGCAATGTTGGCCAGGCCAGGGTCTCTAATCTGAAGACCTCCTTCCAGCTTTGGCCTTTTCACTTTGTCCCAACTTACTAAGTGAAATTTCTTCTCGTTTCCTTTGCCTCCCTGCCATAGGAAGTTTCTAAGCAGCTGTGAAATCTGGTCCGTGATTGTCTTTGGTGCCAGGAGGAAGGATGCCAGATAGATAAGGAGAGAGGAAAGGACAAACTTTATGAGGATTAGCTTGCCAACTGCCCACCCCAAGCAACTATCTTGGTTTTGATCTTGCTGATGGCTTCAGTCCAAAGTGAGGCTCGGTTAGCCCCTAGAGTTAAAGGCGGTCCGAGGTATTGAATTTTGTCCCAAGAGGCATAGCCCGAAAAGTCCAGAATTATAGCAATTCGAAGTGTGATTTGCTCCTCTGTGTTCCAACTGTACACTGCACTTTTTCTTTTATTAATAAGCGCTCCTAAAATGATAAAGAAGCTATGCAGGGTCCCATTGAATTCCTTTGCTATTCGTGTGGAAGCTCCTCACAACAGAAGAGTCTGTGAACAAGGCATGGTTGATTGGTTCCAATCCAGTTGTCGGTCGGATGCCCGGGAGAGTGCCTTTATTTCTTTCCACTATCAGTTTCCTGCTCAAGGTGTTTGCCATTATTATGTACAGAAAGGGAGATAGCAGACATCCTTGCCTTATCCCCCTTGAAGCTTGGAAATAAGAGGCAGGTCGGCCATTAACCAGCGGGGTGATCCATGGTTTGCCAGTGCAGGCCTTGATCAGGTTCACAAAAGCTAGGCTGAATCCAAAGGAGAGTATAACTTTGTAAAGGAATGAAAGTTTTACCCGATCAAAGGCGTTGGTCATATCCAACTTGATCAACATCCCTTGCTCCTTCCTCTGATGATTGGAATGCATGGATTCTTGAACAAGTATCACATTATCCAAAATATGTCTTCCTGCTACGAACCCTCCTTGACTGGGAGAAATGAGCTTAGTTAGCATAGGTTTAATTCTATTTGCAAGCAATTTAGCAAGAATTTTGTAGGAGACATTACATACAGAAATGGGTCTAAATCTGTCAAAGGTAGCTGGATTCACTTCTTTAGGTATTAGGGCAAGAAAGGTGGATTTGGTGCTACCTCCCACTTTAGCTTTTTTCTGAAAAGCCTTTTCCATTCTTAATAGGTTAGATTTGATGATTGTCCAACAAGCTCTGTAGAAGTGTGCTAAGAAACCATCTGGGCCTAGGGCTTTTTCAGGCTCCATGTCCCCAATTACATTACTGATTTCTTCCTCAGTGAAGGGCTTCATAAGATTTGAGTTATTCTCCTCTTTAACCAAGGAAGGGATCTAGGAGAGGAAGCCATTGGAGATCGCCTCGTCTTCTATTCCATCTCCTGTGTATAACAGCTGAAAGTGAGTTTCAACAGCTTCTTTAACTTGGGAAAAACCTTTGGCAACTATCCCATCTACTGTGGTGATTTCTGAGATGTGATTCCTGGAAAGGCGCGCTCTGAACTGCCTGTGGAAGAAGGCTGTGTTTCAGTCACCTGCTTTCAACCATACGCTTCAGGAATTAAGCCTCCAAAATTCTTCTTCTTTTCTAAAAGAGCTGAAAGAAGCAAGTTGGGCTATTTGTTCTTTCTCCAATTCATGTGTGGTTATGTCTTTGTCCTTCATCTCCAACTGTAAATCTGCGAACTGTTGGACAGTTTATTTTCTATGTGTGGTGAAGGTGTTGGGAGGTGTTTTGACCCACTCTTTCAGAGCTGCTTTGGTTGCTTTTATTTTTTTCTCCCAAACATAACTGGGTGACCCAGTGACTGTGATAGACCAAGCCTTGTCGATGACTTCCATGAACCCTTCTTGCTTTATCCACAAAGGGCTGAAGCGAAACGGTATAGGCCCCAAGTTTTCTTCCTCATCCAGTTGTAAGAGGATGGGTTTATGGTCCGAGGTGAGCTTTGGTAGGATTCTCGTTGATACTATTCTCTTATCCATCAAAAGAATGCTCTGCACTAGGAATCTGTCGAGCCTGGCTGAGATGTGGGCTGCCCCTGTTCTATTGTTGGTCCAAGTGTATCTCCCCTTCTTGGGTTTAAGATCAAGAAGATCCAACTGCTGAATTATGTCCTCCACAAGGGGTAGCAATGGATCTCTGCTATTGTTACCCCCTATTACAATGTTCATGGGAGAATAACTGTCTACAATATCGATAAGTGTTTGCAAACACTCATTTTTCTCAAGGTAAAGAACAGGAACATAAAGATTAAACATGGCGAGAGTGAGCTTACTTGATTTATGTCGAAGCTTGGTGTAAATCCAATGTTGAGTCTCGAAGGAATTCTCCATCTGGAACAATTCCACCATCCAGACTGTGGCAAGTCCTCCTGAGGTTCCCCTTGCACTTACGGCCATCCCAGCTTTGGTCTTCCAGTTCGTTCTGCTTCCTCAAGAAGGGCTCCCCCTTCTATTTTTGTCTCTTGGAGCATGAGGCTCTCTGGTGTTTCTATTTTCATGAGATCTTTAACAGCTGCAGCCTTCATGTGGTTCCCCAAGCCTCTATAGTTCCAAGAGACTATACGCATTATTTATTTGGGGTAGTGGAGGAGAGGCCTCCCTTTGGTGGCCATGCTTTGGTATTTCTACTGATGGACATTTCTAGAGTGGACTGACTTCCTTGCATTTTTTGCCTCTCTGCTTCTTCCTCTCTTGCTTCCTCGAGGGATTTCCTCCTTGCCTGCTTCGAGGGCCTTTCAAATGTCTCCTCTTCCGATGAGCCTATCAATTCCGAGGGCTTCTTTCTTATCATGTCTGCATAAGAGGATGGCAGAGAGCCTCTTTCTGGGGAGTCGTTTTGGGCAGGGGAGGCCCCTGCGTTTCCTTCCTCGATTAATGAGGGGTTTTCCTGCTGTTCTGCATCACTTTCCATTACATGGGTTTCTTCATGTGTGCTGAGAGCTACGAAGGAGTTTGAGGGAAGGTCTATTCTAGGGGGTACTGCCACTTCTGGTTGTAGCTCTGTGGATGGCACAATGGTTCTCGCTTGTGCCCCTTTCCCTCTCGTTTTGTTGTGTTGCTTTGATGAGGTCGCCTTCTGCACCGTTTTCCATTGGTCTCCTTTCATTTTCTTTGCTTCTTCTTCGATTTTCTTTTTACAGTTTCTTGCAAAGTGCTCATATCCATGGCAATGCCTGCACTTGAAAGGCAGTTGCTCGTAATCCAATTCTTGCACATGATACCATTCTTCCACTGTTAGTTTTATGTCTTCTGGAAGCCCAACTTCCAGATCAACGTCGACACAAATTTTGGCACAGGAGTATTGTCCCTTCTTGTCTGCTCTGTCAATGTATTTTCCAAGGGTGTTTCCAATGGTTTCTAAAGTCTTCGGGCTCCAACAGTGCAAGGGTAAATGAGGGAGGCGCACCCAGACAGGAACAACTGAGGGCACATCTTGGGCTGGATCAAAGTCTGGTGTCCATTTGTTCAGGTACAGACCCTGGGGACCCATGAAGTATGGCCTGTTTCTAAAGATGAGGTTCCTATCTTCAATGCAGTCAAAAATGAAAACGAAATAACCCTTACCGATGAAGTGGCATTTTATTCCTTCTAAAACCAGCGGTCTCCAGTTGTGTTGCACCCATGATTCGATGGCTCTTGGTGATGGCCATAACCCAGTGAATTGGATGATGAGTCCTCTTTTTGCAATATTCAGGGTAGCACGACAGGGTTCTTTAGCTGGAAGAGTGACGGTCGGGATTGCTTCCATCTTCTTGACGAACTTCTACTGGGAGGCTGAAATTGGGTGCTTATTGCAATCGCCCACCAGGTGCTTGAAGGCCAGGAGCTCAGGGGGAGGGAGGAAGGAGGCTCAGAGCCTCCCTTTGGAGCCATGGTTGTGAGGAGGGTTTGCAGGGGGGCGCTCGCAGAGGTAGCAGCGAAGCGCGATTAAACTTTTAGTGGTTGTTAGGAAGAAAAAATTTCACCTTGAATTTTAAACTCAAGCATAACATGGTATTGTTGGTGTTAGAATTCCATAATTTTCTTATAGTTCAGCCCTGATAAGTCATCTAATCTAACCTCATAAATTTATACATCATAATTATTTTTGAAAGAAGTTTTTTGTTTTGGGATATCATCTTCTTTTTCTTCCTTCATTTTCCCCTTTTCTAATCTAAAAACTTGAACTTTAATTTCACTAATTTTCTTTTTCATATTTTTTATCTCTTGGCTCACTTCATTGATTGTAAGAATTCTTTGTTTATCTTGTTGACGGTTTCTTTTGAAATGACTTGGTATTTTTTTTCATATGAAGCATCAACAAAAAGGGCTTTTGGGATAGTACCTTTACTTGTAGGAGTTTATGTAGACCCTTGGTTCTTAAGCATAGTCTGTAGGAAATATCCATCAACTTTCTTTCATCTCTCCTTTAGGAATCATTTTGATTCCTGCTAAAGATTTGGCTTCTTCGTTGTCGGAAATATGAGCCATACGGATTTTTAATTTATGTTGTAAGACAGACTCTTCTTCAAAACTATATCCAGAATCAAACTCTGAGCTCTTGCAATGAAAATTTTCTGAATATGTGCAATTACATAGTGAGCAAGAAAAACTACATCATTATCATCTGTGGATTCTAAATCAGAAATAGTGAAACTAGAATTTTTTGTAGAATCACAACAATATTTTCCCAAAACATGTACCTCTTTGATGTGAACATTAGGACAATGTTCAATTTTATGAAATTTGAAACCACATTTGTAAGATTGAATTTGAACTAGTGGTTTCCTGTGTAGTGTTTTCTTCTTCTGGGATTATCGCATCCATGATTATTTAAATTGATGTTTTGAGCCATCCACTGTGGCTCATCATCAGGATAGATCAAAAAGATGTATAAGCTAGATCACAATGGGATGAATAAATAGAGGTGTGAGAGAATGGGAATGATGGTAGTCGACATGTTTTTAGGTTAGGTTAATTGGTAATTAATAGTACTTAATAATTTTTATAGTTAGTCATTTTATAAGATTATTTGGGTTATAAATCAATATTGAAATTATTTTAATTGTAATTAATATTAATTTTCCTCTCTTCTCTTTTTTGTCTACCTTGCTGGAATTTTTTAGCAATTTCTTGCGATTTTTTCCCTTTGTGTAATTTGGACTCTTCAAATTGTGGGAGTTTATTTGAGGTATGCCCCTGTTTTCAACATAACCAACAGGTGAGCTTATTCCAGGCCTCTTGCTTGTGTGTCCTAAGATGAATATCTTGAGGACCATAATAGTGGGATCTGGGAACCCTTTTATAATATCCTTTTATTTTTTCTGGTTTTTTGAGGCTTGGCATAATAGTTCATTTTCCTTAATGAAATTTTCATTATAGCCTTTTTCATTCTTTTCCTATGCACAACTGGATCATCTAAAGATAGACCATGTTTATTACTGATAGATATGTTGTCAGGCAACTTAGAAAATTTTTGTATAGATTTGTTCACTTTTGTCAGACCAGGAGTAACTCCAAAATGGACAGAAAAACTGATTCATGTATTTCATTAGGTAGCTATTGTTTATATACATGAGTGTGGCTGAACAGTTCATCTTCTTGATGACTGTTCACATTCCAGTTCACCCAACCGTTGAGGATTAGGTGTCAACATTCCCCCCCTTAATCTGAAGGGATGTTGGTGAGTCCAAGCATCGTTCTGAATCTTTCAAGCTTTTCTCTTCCAAGCGCTTTGGTGAAGATGTCTGCAATTTGCTCATTTCTGGAACAATGACGGAGATGGATTTTTTTGGCCTCAACATGATGTCGGATAAGATGATATTTAGTATTGATGTGCTTAGTATGATCATGGAACTTTGGGTTCTTGGCCAAATTTATTGCAGAGGTGTTATCAATCATGAGTGGAGTTGATTGTACTTGTTTTACCTGCAAATCTTCAAGAATTTTCCTGAGCCACACAATTTCTTTCGTTGCTTCAGCTGCTCCCACGTATTCTGCTTCTGTTGTGGAATCTGCTGGTACTGATTGTTTGCGTGATCTCCAGGAGACAGCTCCTGATCCAAGACTCATAGCATATCCTGAAGTAGATACCCCAGTTTCTTTGTCTCCATCGAAGTCTGAATCAGAGTATCCAATCAAGTTGAAGTCGTCCACCTGTGTATACTTGATTCCAAGGTCTTGAGTTCCCTTCAATTACCTTAGAACTCTTTTTGCAGCAGACCAATGTCCCTCACAAGGCTTTTGCATAAACCTGGAGAGGATTCCAACAGCAAATGAAATGTCTGGTCTGGTAGTAGTGAGGTAGATGAGACTTCCTACAAGCTGTCTATACTTTGTTGCATCCTCAAATTCCTTTCCTTCAATAGATGTGAGCTTCAAGTTTTGTTCCATTGGAGTAGAAAGAGGATTGCACTCTGTCATGCCAAATCTGTTTAACAAATCTCCAATGTATTTCTTTTGAGAAAGAAATATGGATTTTGGATGTTGGGTTCCTTCAATGCCAAGATAGTAATGAACATAGCCCAAATCAGTCATTTCAAAACTTTTTCCTAATTCTTTCTTTATGGATGCAATATAGCTTTCATTGTTCCCTGTCATTAAAAGATCATCTACATATACCACAAGATATACAACTGTTTTGCCAACTTTCTTGACAAATAAAGTTGCATCATCAAGATCAAAATGATTCAAGTGAGTTTCAGAAGATGCTCAGTTAGTTTTTCATACCAGGCTCGTGGTGCTTGTTTGAGGCCATACAAGGACTTCACAAGTTTGCATACTTTATGTTCATGTCCTTTCACAGCAAATCCTTCAGGCTGGGACATAAAAACATTCTCTTTTAGATCTCCATTCAAGAATGCAGTTTTTACATCCATTTGATGGACTTTCCAACCGTTCTGAGCAGCTAGTGCAAAGAGTGTCCGGATGGTGGCCCATTTTGCTGTGGGGGCAAAAGTTTCCTCATAATCGACCCCTTCCTTCTGTGCAAAACATTTTGCCACAAGCCTAGCTTTGTGCTTGTCAAATGAGCCATCAGCTTTGTACTTGTTCTTGTAGACCCACTTGCAGCCAATTGGTTTGGTTCCAAATGGAGGGTCAACCAGCTTCCAAGTGCCATTCTTTATGAGGGCATTATACTCCTTTTTCATTGCTTCTTTCCATTCATCATGAGAAGCAGCTTCTTTGAAGGAAGTTGGTTCAAAATCTATAGACAAGTTCAATTCACAATCATAAGTAACATCCATATCAACAGGTGAATTAGAGTCATCTACATCACCTCCATTTTGTTGGTTTGAATTTCTGGTTCCTGTTTTTCCAATTTCATCAGGATGAACACTTTCAAGTGTCTTTGTCAGCCACTTTGGGGGACTTTATGAGATGGTCTAGGCTGCTCTGTTGATTGAGTTGGGACTGAATCAAGATTGAGTCTCCCAATTCTATCAATTACATCACTTAAGGCATCATCCGTTGTTGGAGTTTCATGCAGGGGAGATTGTTCTTCAGAAGAAGATTCCACATGTTGTTCTAGTATAGGAATCCCCCCTTCAAGATGTGGAATCTGATTATCAAATTCTTGAAATGATTTTGTTTTTGCGAATCTATCCAAGCGATCAAGTTGCCGCTCAACAACATTGTCAGATTTGGATGATTCAAGAAAAATGACATCTCTAGATACAACAAACTTTTTATTTACTTCATCATAGAGACAATATGCTTTAGAGGTATTTGAATACCCCAGGAAGATACACTTACGACTTCTAGCACCAAGTTTGTTTCTATGTACCTTTGGTATTAAAGCATAACAGGTGGAACCAAAAATCCTGAGATGTTTTACCGAAGGAACATGTCCATACCACAATTCATAAGGAGTCTTGTTTCTTATAGCACTAAATGGACATCTATTCTTTATATATGCAGCACATAGAACAACATTAGCCCAAAACATTATCTTTACATTTTTGAAGAAAAGCATGGATCGTACCATATTCAAGATTGTTCTATTCATTCTTTCAGCTACACCATTTTGTTGGGGATTATAAGGCATAGTTGTTTGATGTTTGATCCCATGTTGGCGAAGATAGTTTTCAAATTCATTTGATGTATATTCTTTTCCATTATCAGTGCGAATAGACCCAATATGAGATTGTGCATCATTTTCAATCCACTTATGAAAATTCTTGAATGTTTGAAAAGCATTAGATTTGTTCTTCAATAAATAAACCCAACACATTCTGGTGTAATCATCAATAAATGTCATGATATATTTATTTCCATTTGCAGAAGGAACATGCATTGGACCACATAAATCTGAATGAATGAGTTCAAGCTTCCTATGTGCTCTTGAATGTGAATCATGAAAAGACTGTTTGCTATGCTTTCCTAGAATGCAAGCATCACATTGCTTATGTTTTCTAGGAATTGTAGGCAAACCAGCAACACCATTTTTCTTCAATAAGCGAAGGCTGTCATAGTTTAAATGTCCAAATCTAGCATGCCATAATAAACTTGATGGAAGTGTACCTTCTTCATGATGAGAAATATATGAGAAATGTTGTGCATGAGCAGAGGTTCCTTGCAGTTTAAGAAGTCTTTCTTCTTCTATTCCTCTCATGACAAGTGAGTGGTCAGATGCCTTTCTTACCTCAAGCTTTCCATCAAACATATGAATGGAGTGACCTTGCTGGCAGATGTGGACTAAGGACAACAGGTTTCTCTTGAGCTGTGGGAGATATAGAACATGATCCAGAAGAAAGTCTGGAAGACCAGGCAGTTTAAGCCTGATTGTGCCAAGCCCTGATGGCTTGATTTTTGACTGATCTGCAAAGTATACTGCTCCATCAACATTGTCAGTGAAATATTCAAAAAAATCTTTCCTATGAGTCATATGACAGGTTGCTCCTGAATCAAGCAGCCAATCATTTTTCGAAGAAGTAAGTGAAGCATTAAACAAATCTTCATTTAATCCAATGTTACATTGTGCCTCAATATAGTGAGCGGATTCAGGTGCTTTACCTTTGTTTGCATCATTAGTTTTACCTTTCTGCTGATTTCTTCTCTGCTCAATTTTGTCCCATGGTAGCTTGCATGTAGAAGCATCATGTGATCCATTTCGTTTGCAGCGAATGCAATGCAGATCTGCCTTTTCTCCTTGAGAGTGTATGCCCCCCTTGCCTCTGAAGTATCTTCCTCTTCCTCTTCATCCACCTCTTCCTCTTGTAGAATCTTGAGCTGGATGCTTTTCTTTATGAGCAAGGCAAACAGTCTCTTCAGAAGATTCAGGGACTGTCTTCTTTCCAAAGGCTTTCTCTCTTTCAGCAAACTTTTTCACAAGGGAGTCAAAGGTTATATCTTTAAGATTTCCATTTGCTCGTAATGACTCAAGATAATTGGAGTAGGTAGGATAGAGTGCCTTGAGAAAAGCAATAAGAGGGATATCCAGCTCAACCTTAGTGGATTTAATATCATGCATTATAGACTTTAATTTAGATGCAAGAGCAAGAGGATCATTATTTTTCAGTTCAAGAGTGAAGAGTTTAATCATGAGCTGAACAACTTCAAGTGCAGAATGTGAGTCATAGAGTTCTTTTAGCTTTTGTAAAGCTTCAAAGGCAGTTGAATAAGATGAAATATGACGACTTACTTCTTCATTTACAGATGCTACGATCAATGCATAGGCTTTGCTATTCTTGTTTTCCCAAATGACAAGCTCTTTATCTGATGTAGGCTGCACAGGGTCTTTGTCTTCTTCTCTGACACATACTCCTTTCCACAACTCATTGTAGATGAGGGTGTGTTTTACCATCCGGGACCATTCGGGATAGTTCTCCTTGCCAGTGAGAACTATTCCTACCATAGAGATGATTGAATGCATTCTGTAAAAAAGTTACTTCTGCTGATATACAGTGAAAAAAAAATCTCTGTGGGAAATAATCAATCAAATCACCATAAATCCCTTTGATTCTCTAAAATATGGCGGTGTTAAAGTTCAGACATTCTCTCCAAATTTCACAAGAAAGGATGACAGGCGGGAGCTCTGTTTTCTTGACTAATTGCTGCTATTAAATGATAAAATCTATGTTCAAAGAGTTGAAGAATATTTCATTCAAAAAGACTGAAATCAATTGATACCAGAAACCAATCGGTCAGCACATCCATTATTCAAAAATTTGCTTTTGTAATGGCAGAAGCATGTCGCTCTTGGCAGAAAGATCACAAAAAAAAAACTTTTCACAACGATGACACAATGCACCCATCTATTATCAATTCTGTCTGCAAGATGTAACTGTTTACTACCCACAGATCTACTTGAATCTCATGAATATTCTCAGCTGCTCCATAGCTCAACGCATGGTGCCAGAACTTTACGTAGTCAGATACAAAGAAATGATCACGCAAAAACAAAAACTAGAATATCCCTGCTCGGTTCGTGCTTCTGATCTCCACGAGTTTAGTTTCAAAGTCTCAAAAACTATACTCAGTTCACAAATCCGAGTGTGAATTCACCTTAACTCCAGAAAATCTATCAATTTTTTTTTGCAATTAAAGGTAAGAGCCGATACCAATGTTGTCATTGCTCAGAGAGGATCGCTTGAAAAGGATTATGGATGTCGTCGAGCTCGCAGTCGAATACAACGCCAATACTTACGCATCTCTCTTGCAGCTCTGTGCAGATAGAGAAACATTAACGCAAATCCATGCCCATATATTTATTCAGGGGTTGGATCAAAACATTTTCTTAGCAACCAAACTGGTGACCAAGTATGCAATGTGTTGCCATTTGGAGGTGGAGGCGGAGAGGACAACAAAGCCCTCAGTTGCCGGCGCTTCTTCGCCCTTCGTAGATAAAACTCTGGCTCCTGGAGACACAGTGCTAGACCTAACGTGACTCGATAATCAGACTCTCAGACTGGGCGGCAGTCTCCGTTAGGACTGTGACAATGTTACTGTAACAAAGGTTGGTAGGCTCAAGTATACAAAGCCAAACAAATATTGGGTTGAAGGCTCACAAAGAAAGGTATACACCAAAGTTTGAGAAGTTTGAGACTAGTCAACTGATCTATACGCGAGTGGTTAAAACCAATCGTGACATGAACCTAGAGCTTTCATACACTGATGAGGCAGCGAAACCACGATGGAATCTTGAGCCTTTGTCAGCGGTGGAGAGGCAGCGAAAAGGACTCATAACCGATGAGAATCGCAGGACAATCAATGAGACGCGCAGGTATTCATGCGCAGGACAGAGGCAACGCTCAGGTATTCATGTGCAGGACAGAGGCAGCGCTCAGGTATTGTGGCGCAGAGAATCAATGAGAGGAGTTACGACTATTATTAGAACCTGGCTCTGATACCATGTCAGACCAGGAGTAACTCCAAACTGGACAGAAAAACTGATTCGTGTATTTCATTAGGTAGCTCTTATTTATATACATGAGTGTGACTGAATAGTTCATCTTCTTGATGACTGTTCACATTCCAGTTCACCCAACCGTTGAGGATTAGGTGTCAACAACTTTCATGCCTTTGCAAAGTCCTACTAAGGCTTTTATTATGATGTTGTATATTTCTCTCAAAGTATAAGATTCATAGGTATTTTGAAAGATTTCTTCAATCTTCAATTATTCTACAAATTTGGAAGGAGGAGCTACAAGATATACTTGTTTCCATAAAATATTTTTGTTGTTTTTCACTTCATAAATTCTCTGGACCCAATCCCTATGAAAGTCTTCATATTGTCACATTATTTTGCATTTGAGGTTCATTAATACCAGGGAGTGTTTATATGAAATCTATGTCTCTGCACCACACCAATGTTCAAGAATGAATGCTGCTGGAGCTCTTATCATGTTATTTTGTGGATTTCCATCTTCATTATGCACAATGTCTCATGTTTCATCTTTAACTGTTTCTTTTGCCATTGTCTACAAGTGGTACAAAGGATTCTTCTTCCCACCATCTCTGAAGGGTACCAATAAAAAACTGAATCAAGGTTTTATAGGTTTCTACTTCACTTTCTCCCCTCATGCGCAACAACTTATATTGTGTGAACATTTGATCAAACATTTGCCTTATTTGGCCTGAGCATCAGTTATCAATGTTCCATTCTTTATGAACACCATTAAAAAATGTATGGGACTCAGACAAATTTCCTTTACCGCTCAAATAAAGGGCAAGATACCGAGAGTATTGGATAGGTAGTGGTTTATAGACCGACAATAGATGAGAACCAGATGAGGATTATGGTTTTTCTGTTCTTTCTCTAGGAAACAAACTAAGAAATTTATCTATGGACTTCTGGATAGAATGTATTGGTACATGCTGTCTAAATAATAGTGAAGAAGGGATCTCTTTATATTTATTTGTCGAAGACATTTTTTTAAACTGTGTGGAAAGGTCTTCAATCTTTGCATGGGTTAAAACAAATCCTTTGTGAACTTCATTTTCTATTTCCTCAAATTGACTATCTGTTTTTGCTGACAATGTCTTTGCTTCATTATGACCTTCTCGAACAAAGCCTTTTATAGTAGAAATATAAAACTGAAACTCATTCATCCTTTTATTCACACTATTTACAAAGACTTGTAAAGAGTCAACTTGTTCCTTGTGTGCATTGGTTGTTGATGAATGCATAACTAATCATTTTAGGGAAATATTAGTCTAGGTTATTTGTCCACCAACTTTTTGTATTCTCCCATAAATCCCTAAGGCAGAGTCATCTTTTACTACTAAAGGTATTTCTTTAGCAACCTTTCCTTTTTCTTCGAGGATGATTGCTCTATATAGGGGGAAAATATAGGAAGATTCAATCTTTGTGCCATCACTGGCTATCCACCGACGTTTAGTAGAGGAGGAGGATTTTGCAGACATCATTTGCACATCCATATTTTCTTCTTGTTTTTTCCATTCATAGAAAGAAATCCATGATTTTGTTTGATCCATATATTATTTCCAACTTAATGAGAGATTTATCTTTTCTTCTATAGATGTGGTCGTATTGAATTCTTTTGCACATGGTTGAGTGAATAAATCCCAATTTAGCATTCTTTTCATGTAGTAGACTAGTTTGTGTCCACTTTGGGATTTGGACAACCTTCCATAAGAGAAAATAACTTGTAGATCTTTGACTTGGATGACTTTTTGTAATCATTTGGCATAGGGTTTTGAAACTGGCAGGATGGAATGAGATCATCCATTTGTTCTAAATATTTGAGTCCATGTTTGGGCATGCCTGACAACGTCATTTTGCTAAACATATCTGTTAGCCTTGGGTCTTCATTTTCAAGAGATGGAAGTTCATCTGTCACCAAGACAATATCATGGGGAAATGAGATATCACTACGATTTGGGTTTGGACAAGAGTTGTTCAACAAAGTAGATGGAGCTTCACCTCTCCTAGGGTTCTGATTCTTATGAGAACCAATATGTATAAGATACTTTAAATTTACTAAGAACTGACGGGCAAGGCATTTAAATACTAAATTAGAAAAATTCAACACTTGTGCAAGTTCGAATTGCTCAATATGAGGACATTTTGTACAGGGGGATGAGAGATATGATGTGGATGCTTTAGAAGAGATGGGATTAGAGTTTTTGTACTCCTGAATTTCTCTGTCGATTTTTTGTGAAGGAATGGTAGACTTCTTGGGAAAAGAAAGAATAGGAAGAAGTTATGTTATGTACTTTCGGAGTTTTAGGCACATCAACTACCCAACTTTCTGGAAAGCTTAGCTCTTCCCATCTTATAATTTGGTTCTCAATCTTATGATTTTGAGCATTTGTAATAACCACAACGCTTGAATTTGAATCCTGACTTGGAGAGTGTAGCATAAAAAGATATAAGGTATTTGTATGTATAAAGCAACCCCTTGTATGGATAGAAATGTTTTTTCTCTTTTTATTCATATCAAATCCATAGGTTTTGATCTGTAACTATAAGATATCTTTAATGTGTTCATCAAAGACATAGATGAAAAAGTTAAGATAACAATCAAACCATGCTGGACCATTGGATAGGGGAGCAACAATCCCACCAAGCAGGAAGTCAATGTATTTATTATGTGTGAGATCTATGATAGTTTCCAAAACGAGTGTATTCAATCCTTTGTGAGTGAGGGCAGAAATCCCAACCCTTATACATCCTAAATGAACATAAGATGTGTTATGTTTGTGGGCTTCCTTTTGGATTTGTTTAGGATCTAATAGAGGAATTGTTTGAATGGCTTCTACATTTTCTTGAATTTGACTAACGCATTCTTTGGCAGAGACTCTGGTAATCGCCTTTAGATGAAACATGGATAGATCAGAGTAAACCTCAGAAGGACTAATGGAGGGAGTTTCCAACATGAGGAGGGATGGTTTTCCACGATTTCTTATTCACTTGAATTTATCATGGATGAAGATGCATTATTAAAGAGATTTTGCATGTCAAGACTCTCAGTTTATTTTTCATTTTCTTGTATTTCGCCGAAAGATACAGATCTACATCCAAATTCCATTTTTGAAAAAGAAGAAGTGTTCAAAATTACCTGAAGAACCAAAAGTTAATGGCTCTTTATGGAATTTTTCATTCTTTTCCTATGCACAATCCAATCATCTAAAGATAAACCATATTTATTACAAATAGATATGCTAACAGGAAACTTGGACAACTTTTGTTATTTTTTCACTTCCATGCCTATACAGAGTCCTACCAAGGCTTTTGTTATGATTTTTTATATTTCTCCTCAAGTATAAGATTCACAGGGATTTTGAAAGACTTATTGAATCTTCAAGTAATCTACAAATTTGGAAGGAAGAGTTGAAATATATACTTGTTTTCACAAAATATTTTTGTTGTCACTTCACTTTATAAATGATCTAGACCCAATCCATGTGAAAGTCTTCATATTGTGACACCCTTTTGCATTTGAGGTTCATTAATACGAGGGAGTGTTTATATGAAATATCTGTCTATGTATTCTTCATTCCTTAGGATGGCTAAGCTCCTGCAGGGTCTTCCTGTATACCCAATTTTTAAGGGTAATTCTATAAAATATTGTTTTTTGTGCCAAAATACATTGGGTTCTTATGCATAACATTCTATGTCTAACTGTCTCCTCAATTCTTCTATTTTTCTTATGACTGCAACTTGTTTCAATCCTTCATAAATCTTTAGATAGGAATTCAGGTCTTTGAGTTCTTCTAGATGCTTTTCAGGCTGTCCCAATTCTTGCATGGCCTAGACCATAGTTGAAATCCTTGGAGCAGATACAAAAGGCAACATGATAGCCTATAAATATCCTTCATGGTTTGGAACACAGATATAATATCCAGACTCGCCATCATCTAATCTTGTTGAACCATGGGGTTCAACAACTGCTCAGAATGGATTTCCCATAATACAGTCTACTGGGATACTTCCTACTGCAAATTTAACATTTATGCAATAATTTTCTAGGCAAATGGTGGCCCTAGGAACTTCATACTGAAAGTTGTATTCTTGTGTTCCTAGCCCTATGAATTCTCTTCTTACCTTAGCCCAATATTTACTAGGAACCAATTTCTTATTTAATACATTTATGTCTGCCCTAGTGTCCAACAAAGTCTTTAGTGTAAAGACTTCACCTTGAATTTTAAACTCGAGCATAACATGGTATTGTTGGTGTTGGACTTCCATAATTTTCATATTGTTCAACCTTGAGAAGTCATCTGATCTGACCTTATAAATTTCTACATTAGAATTCGATTTGAAATAAGGTTTTTGTTCGAGGATATAATCTTCTTTTTCTTCCTTCTTTTTTCCCTTTTCTAATATGGAAACTTGAACTTTAATTTCATTGATTTCCTTTTTCATATTTTTTATCTCTTGGTTGACTTCATTGATTGTAATAATTCTTTGTTTATCTTTCTGCTAGTTTCTTTGAAATGACTTTGTATCCTTTTCATATGAGGCATCAACAAAAAGGGATTTTGGGATAGTACCTTTGCTTGTAGGAGTTGATGTAGACCCTTGGTTCTTAAGCATGGTTTGTAGGAAAGTATCCATAAACTTTTCTTTCATCTCTCCTTCAGGAAGCATTTTGATTCCTGCTAAGGATTTGGGTTCTTCGTTGTCGGAAATATGATCCATACAAATTTTTAATTGTTGTTGTAAGACAGGATCTTCTTCAGAACTATATCCAGAATCAGACTTTGAGCTACTGCAATGACAATTTTTTGAATCTGTGCAATTGCAATAGTTAGCAAAAAAACTGCACGATGATCATCTATGGATTCTGAATCAGAAATACTGAAATTGGAAGTTTCTGTAGAACCACAACATTTTTTTCCCAAAACATGTACCTATTCTTTGATGTGAACATTAGGACAATGTTCATTTTTATGAAATTTGGAACCACATTTGTAACATTGAATTTGAACTAATGGTTTCCTCTCTTCTCTTTTTATTTTTCTATCATGCTAGTATTTTTTAGCAATTTTCTGTGATTTTTTCCCTTTGTGTAATTTTGATTCTTCTCCTCGTCGGAATTTATTTGAGGTATGCCCCTGTTTTCCACATAACCAACAGGTGAGCTTATTCTAAGCCTCTTGCTTGTGTGTCCTAAGATGAATATATTGAGGACCATAATAGTGGAATTTGGGAACCCTTTTATAATATCCTTTCATTTTTCTGGTTCTTTAAGGCTTGGAAGAATAGTTCATTTTCCTTTTTGAAATTTTATTTATCGCCTTTTTCATTATCTTCATGTGCACAATTGGATCATCTAAAGATATACCATATTAATTAAAAATAGATATGTTGACAGGCATCTTGGACAATTTTTGTATAGATTTGTTCACTTTCATGCCTGTATAGAGTCCTACCAAGGCTTTTGTTATGATGTTGTATATTTCTCCCCAAATATAAGATTTAAAGGGATTTTGAAAGACTTCTTCAATCTTCAAGTAACCTACAAATTTGGAAGGAAGAGTTGTAAGATATACTTGTTTCCATAAAAGTTTTTTGTTCTCTTTTACTTCATAAATTATCTGGACCCAATCCCTATGAAAGTCTTCATATTCTAACATCCTTTTGCATTTGAGGTTCATTAATACTAGGGAGTGTTTATCTAAAATCTCTGTCTCTACACCACACTAGTGCTAAAGAATGAATGATGTCAGAGTTTCTATCATGTTATTTTGTGGACTCCCATCTTCATTATGCATAATGTATCATGTTTCATATTTAAGTGTTTCTTCTGCCATTTTGCCTACAAGTGATGGAGAGGATTCTGCTTCCCACCATCTTTGAAGGGTACTAATAAAACATTGAATCAATGTTTTACATGCTTCTGCTTCACTTTTTCCCCTCATGCACATCATGTTATATTCTGTGAACATTTGATTAATCATTTTCTTTATTTGGCATGAGTTTAAGTTATCAATGTTCCATTCTTTATGAGCATCATTGAAAAATGTCTGGGATGTTAGAAAATAAAAAAGGCAGAAACATTTTCTTATATAGATAATTAATTGTGATTCTTGTATCTTTATGTTCTTTTATGTTTTAGTTCATCAAGCAATCACCAAAATAATAGCACAAGGACAACAAATGTAGGCAGACAACCAGGGACAAATTCCCATCTAGGGGAATACCCAATCAACAATTCTTCCTTCAATAGTTTCTCAAGATAATCCAAGACTCTTGACCTAGACAGAGACTTCCTCCACACCAAGTCAGCCCTCAATCCTTATAACACATGATAACCCTTCAAAAGTAACTTCGACCTAGCAGCATCAACTTGTAGTAGCAACTTCAACCCAACAACTGGCAACAACAACAACAACAAATTCGACTAGACAAAGAACAAATTTGATCTCCCTAGATAATCCTCCTGAGTGAGAGATAGATGGTCCAAGATTTCGATCTGACTTGTATATATACCTTCTAGTGAGGTCGAATTTCCATCTTGAGGACGACTTGATCTTCTTGAGGCTGACTTGGTGTGGAGTTGACAAAATTCATTTTTGACTCAAAAATAATTCTTTTTACATGATTCAAAAGGCCAAGAAGGGTCTCTTTTAATAGATAATGACTCAGAATAAATCCTATAAGTCCTCAATGGAGAATTTCACCTAAAACAAGATGACCTAAGCATGAAACCCATGCTTTAATAAGTCATAATAATAATAATAATAATATATTTTTCATTCTTTTGATAAATACATTTCATTGTGACTCAAATAAATTTATGAAGACTGAACCTAGTTACATATTTCAACACTCCCTCTTAACTAGGGAAGTATTCATAAGTATAAGTACAAGGAAGATCTCAGGACACATAAACCATGAAGAATTTAAGCACCACAATGCTATGGACTAGATTCCTGACCAAGACAATCTATCTAAGATCCTCCAACAATTTAGACACCCACAATGCCATGCACTAGATTCCTGACTAGGGCAATATATCCAAGTGGGAATAAGATGGACTAAAGATTTCAACCTCTCTAGGTACTACTAGGCTTACTTGCTAACCATCAACCCAAGGATCTAGGTGCGTATTCAAGGTTAGATCTCTATGACCAATGCCACCCTCCCTACTTTGGGAACTAGACATCAACACAAAATGCTGACCATATGTCCTCCCAGGCAATATGTCTCACACATAAAGCCTTAACTTCCCTGATTATTCCAATCAGTAACAAATCCTTCCCGATCAAACAGATCGGTGACAAATCTCTCTCTTGTATCCTGCATGCTATCAAATCTCAGAGAGATTCACCTGTACAAACACAACCCCAATCTAGGCTCGAAATGTCGACAAATGAAAAGATGAACACTATGGAATATTCGAATTCAGTCTCTGAGAAACCACTCCACAGAAATCTACAAACCAACAACCCCAATCATTAACAAACTTTCAAATGTAAATAAGTAAACACAAACCTCTTGGGTATTCCAGACAACTAGATATTGTTTCTCAATTTATCACAGTAGGGCTTTCAAATGAATCTTGACAAAATATTCCTCAATCATAAATTTTTCTTTCCTACTTCACATGTCACAACATATTCTTCAATCAAATCTGACTTTTATTATCTTAGTAGCCCCTTAAAATACATTCTCCAATTTCTTCTTTCAAGGTGTCCCTCATGATTATGACATGACCTCCCTCTCAACTAGGGAGATTCCTTTCATCCAAGCTCCCTCTTAACTTTAGGAAGATTTATTTCATCCAAGCTCCCTCTTAACTTAAGGAGATTCCTCTTCTTTTCTACATCATTGGAGAATCTTTCATGGCTTCCATTCTTCATATCAAAGTTATCATGATCATCATTCACATAAATTTCTTCATCATGCTTTTACTTTACGAGCATCTTCACCATCTCTCGAAGATTATGTACCTGCATAACTTAGATAGCAAGTACAACCAAATCTATAGAAGAATGAATTTAACCATATCAAAATCATATAGTAATGGAAGCATTCAACTTTAGACGTTAAATACCCAAACTTAGTTACAAACAAGAGACAAATACTTTTCAACTTCTTGCTAGGGTTTTTGTCATACACCCTAGACTATATCATAAAGACTTTGAGCATTTCAAACATAACAACCTTCATCACATCTAGGGTTTCCATGTTTCTTCCAGAGGTATGACATACCCTACTACAAACCCTAGAAGAAATTTAAACAAATATAGTTCTACAATGCATCTAACAACTTTAGATCTCATATGTTAGACTTCCACTAGGATTTAGTGCAGGATCCTAGATTTCATACATGAGATTTAACAATCAAAACCAATCACAACTCAATTTAGAGTGACAACATGACAATCTTCCATTAGGGTTTGTTGTAAACCCTAGATTTAACTAATTCTCAACAACCACAATACAATTTAAGGTTTTATCAACCTTTCATAAATCCCAGATTATCACACAGTCATCATATATTAGAGATTTTAACTTCTACTAAGGTTTAGTTAAAACCATAGAATTCACAGATACTATCATCTTAGAGAATCAAACTTCAACTAGGGCTTAGTTCCAAACCATAAGACTCATGACCATCAACAATTAGGTCAACACATATATCTAGGACTTCATCATCATGCACAAGAATATCATAACATGTGTTAGTCAAACCAATGACACAAATTTAAATAAAAATTAGACATATAACAAACTTGATCAAACTAGGGTTTGATTGGACAAATGCACATATACCAAGGATTTCATTTCTAGGACATTATAAGGGTCTTGCTTATACACCCTACCAAACCTTAATGATCTAGGCTCTCAATACAAAACATAACATACCCTAAATTACCAATACTTCAAAGGTTGGGGATTTCAGACATTACCATTCAACCCTAACAAGTTAGGGTTTTCATAATCATATCAAAACCCCAAACATGACATTATCAAATCATCAAGCATTTTCTCTGGACTTCATCAATAACCCTAAGTAGGCTAGCATTTCACACATTATCATTGACATACCCTTAAGTTAGGGTTTTTCACAGAGAACTTTTCTAGGGTTCCAAAAGAGTAATCAAAGATATGATGAGGGTAGATTTATCTAATGATGAATCGCCCAATCAAGAATATTTAAGATTCAAGAAAGCTAGACACAATGATGTTAGTAATACTTTATCAAGAATGAATATCATGAAGAGAGAAAAAAATTATAGTTTAAGACATACCTTTGTTTCTTAACAAATCTTGTAATTCCAATGATTTGTCTTGTGAAGCCTTCTTTCATAATCCTTGAGTCTTCAACAAGTTTTCCTACACAAGGAAAATATAAGTAGAAATGTGACTAGTAGTTAATGCAAGCAAAACTACACAAGTAAGGAAAAACTAAAAATGAAAAGGTAATATGATACTTATCTTTGGAAGTTGATAATGGCTCTCTCCAAGCTTGTGGGATACCTATAACCTTTTAAAAACAAATCAAAAGAGTTTTTCCAAAATATGTTAAACCTACAAATACTAGAAATAAAATAATGAAAATAGCTAAGGCTTGGATCAAAAGACTTAGTAGTGTAAGTCCCTTATATCCAGTTCTTCAGGTTTATTCTTCTTTGGAGATCCTTCTTCAACAACATTGGCTTGGTATCTATTTATTTTCTTGTTCTTTGGATTTTCAGGACAATCATTTCTGTAGTGGCCCATTTTGTGGCATTGGTAACATTCTATTTTCGACATATCGACCTTCCTTCTTGGCCCTTTTAATTACTTGAAGTCTCCTTTTTTGTGAGAAGTGGAGTATGCATTTGAAACCTTTTTTTCTTCATTGTTGGACACTAAAGCGATTCCAATTTATTCTTGGGTGCAAGCATTCCATAATTGCTCGAAGAGAGGAGATTATTTCTAGTTATTGAGACCTAAAGCAAAAAAATCCAAGTAGGTGGAAATCCCAATAATGTAGTAATTACTAGTTCCTTTTCTGGTACAATTTCATTTATGGCTTGAAGTTAATCTCTAATTCTAGATATCCTTACAAATAAGGAATCCACAGTGTCATCCTTTGTCATTTTTGTAGTCCTTAATTCATTCTTCAAACTTGCTACTTGACCAATGTTCTTTATAGTGAAAATTTTTGATAAGGATTCATACATTTCTTGAGCATGGTCTATATTGGAAATGTATGGGACAAGATTTTCCTTTATGATTTCTACCATCAGTTTCATAGCCAATATTTCTGACTCACTAAACTTCAGTTTGTCTGCATCACTGGATTCTTCGGTAGGTTTATTCACCTTTCCTTTGACTAAATACAAGGACTTGTTCTTTTTAAGAATGAGGTCAATTCTCTTCTTCCATGCCCTGAAATTTGATGCTCCTTCCAATTTTTTTCTCACTCTTTATTATGTTAGTCATTGTTCTTGAATATAGTGATCTTCTTCCCTTATACGAGCTTATTATATGATCCCTTGATCAATCCTTTAGACTTCTAGTAGATTCTCAAAATTGTCATTTTCCTTCTTCACCTTAGCTCTAATACCATGTTAGAAAATTAGAAAGGAAAAAATATTTTCTTATATAGATAATTACTTGTGATTATTTTATCTTCATGTTCTTATTTTATCTTTTAGTTCATCAATCAATCACCAAAAAAATACCACAAGGACAACAGATGTAGGTGAATAACCAGGGAAAAACCCTTATTTAGGGAAAACACAGTCAACAATTATTCCTTCAATATTTTCTCGAGATAATCCAAGATTCTTGACCTAGACAAATAATTCCTCCACACCAAGTCAACCCTCAATACTTCTTGCAGATTATAACCCTTCAAAAGTAACTTCAACCTAGTAGTATCAACTTGCAGTAGTAGCTCTGACCCAACCACAGGTAATAGCAGTAACAACAACAACTTCGACTAGACAAAGAAAAAATTCGATCTCCCTAGATACTCCTCTTGAGTGAGAGATAGATGGTCGAAAATTTTGATCTTGATGTATTCTTTCTTCTCTCCAAACTTTGCACCCTTTTCCAGCCTTCTTCCAGCTCTTTTCTAACTCTGCACTTCCCAGCTTCCAGCGTTAGGATATCAAACTATGAGAGAGAGAGTGAATTGCTCCAAATGAATTTGAACTTCCTTTTATATATAACCTTCCAATGAGGTCGAATTACCCTTCTTGAGGCCGACTTGGTGTGGAGGTGACATAATTAATTTTTGACTAAAAAAAAATTCTTTTTACATGATTTAAAAGCCGAGGAAGGGCCTCTTTTAATGGAAAATGACTCTAATGACTCAGAATAAATCCTAGAAGTCCTCAATGGAGACTTTGACCTAAAAAAGGATGACCCAAGCATGATACCCATGCTTTAATAAGTCATAATAATAATAATAAATTCTTCATTCTTTTGATACATACACTTCATTGTGACTCAAATACATTTATGAAGACTGAACCTAGTTACATATTTCAACATGGGACTCAGACAACTTTTGTTTACCACTCAAATCAAGGGCAGGATATCGAGAGTATTGGCTAGGTAGTAGTCCATAGACTGAAAATAGATGAGAACCAGAGGAGGATTCTCGTTTTTCTAGTTTTTCTCTAGGAAACAAACTGGGAAATTTATCTACAAACTTTTGGATAGAATGTACTGGTACAGGATGGCTAAATAATTGTGAAGAATGGATCCCTTTATCTTTATTTTTCAAATAGATTTTTTTTAACTATCTGAAAATGTCTTCAATCTTTGCGTGGGTTAAAACAAATCCTTTGTGCACTTCATTTTATATTTACTTAAATTGGCTATCTATTTTTGCTGACAATGTCTTTGCTTCATTATGATCTTCTCGAACAAAGCCTTCTATAGTAGAAACAAAAAAATGAAACTCATTCATACTATTATTCACACTATTTTTAGAGACTTGTAAAGTGTCTACTTGTTCTATCTATGCACTGGTTGCTGATGAATGCATAGCTAATCCTATTAGGGCAATATAAGTCCAGTTTATTTATTCACTAACTTTTTGTATTCTCCCATCAATCCCTAAGGTAAAGTCATCTTTTAGGACTAAAGGTATTTCTTTAGAAACATTCCCTATTTCTTCGAGGATGATTCCGTTGTATGGGGGGGAAATAGAGGAAGATTCAATCTTTGTACCATCACTAGTAGTCCAATGATGTTTAATAGAGGAGGAGGATTCTGTAGACATCATTTGCACATTCATATTTTCTTCTTGTTTCTGCCATTCATAGAAATAAATCCATGATTTTGTTTGATCCATATATTCTTTCCATCTTAATGAGAGATTTGTCTTTTATTTTGGAGATTTATTCATATTGAATTCTTTCACATCTAGATGAGTGAATAAATACCAATTTAGCATTCTTTTCATCCAGTATGTGTCCACTTTTTGATTTGGACAACCTTCCATAAGAAAAAATATTTTGCACATCTCCATATTGGATGGCTTTTTGTAGTCATTTGGCATAGGGTTTTGAAATCGACAAGATGGAATGAGATCATCCATTTGTTCGAAATATCTGAGTCCATATTTGGGCATGCATGGTGGCCTCATTTTTCTAAACATCTCTGTTAGCCTTGGGTCTTCATTTTCAAGAGATGGAAGTTCATGTATCACTAGGACAATATCACGGGGAAATGAGATATCACTGCATTTTGGGGTTGGACAAGAGTTGTTCAAAAAATTAGATGGAGCTCCACCTGTCCTAGTGTTATGATTCTTATGAGAACTAATATGTACAAGATAATTTAGGTTTATTAAGAACTGACAAGCAGGGCATTTAAATACTGTTGGCTTAGTGGGTCCTGACCCAGGTTCAGAGTTAGTTGCGCCAAACAAAACTCTACACCACTTGCCCTTTCAGCATCAACCCGCGTAGCGCACACTGAAGTCTCACTCGAAGCAGTATGGGGGGATGCTGGAACCAAGTTTCTGCATACAGAGATCAGTGTGATGTATTTTTATGCCCTAGATCTACCTCCACGCAGATCTATAAGCCCTTAGGGCTTGGTACTGTAACTCCCTTGAGACGACCCCTAAACCTCCACGAAGGTTGACTATCAAATTTTGTGGACCCTAAACAGATGAATTACCTACTTACGCACACCATAAATTATCCTTGGATCAGAATCTACTCAGATCTACTTACGTGTTTGATAAACGTAACATAATGTATTGTGATCTTCGCGTAAATACTTAACATGTACTGCGTTCAGTTAATAAGACTTATCCAGTAGATTCATGCATCAATACATCATTATTTCATCACAACATATATCAAAAACATAAACAAATGAGGTAAACAAATAAAACACATGAATTTATCCAACAATCTTCTTTATTGATCTTTAGTATCAGGTTCCAAACTCAAAAATTCCCTGCTCACTCAACTGCAGAGCCTTTTTCCCCTCTAAGACTTACTTCTCTGTGCCATCTCTCTAAGACTCCATTCGTTCATACCCATAGACATAGACATAGATATGCCTTAGACTCTCTAAGGCACACCTATTTATACAATCCCATGGTCTGCGGACCATGGGTATATCTCCAAACCGACTTAAATTTACATAAGCAAGGGTAAAAACCCTTTTTGAATCCTAACTACCTACGCACTCCGCATCCAAAATTCGCGTAGACTTTACATCTTTTCATCAAAATTTACAACAAAACTTGGGTTTTTAACCCCAAAACTGACCCAGGGGACCCCATCCTAACAAGCCCCCAACACAAAAGTCATGACTCGCCCTCGAGTCACTCGACTGGTGCGGTGATCTTGCTGCGAAGATCCCCCAGCTCTACCTGCACAACTGTGACCTCAACAACACTCTGTGTAGCTGCCTGCTTGAATTTCTCGATGATCTTCTCCATAGTTGGTCCTTCCATAGCTAGCTTCATCA
Organism: Pinus tabuliformis; assembly: GCA_031772625.1. Taxonomy (NCBI): domain Eukaryota; kingdom Viridiplantae; phylum Streptophyta; class Pinopsida; order Pinales; family Pinaceae; genus Pinus; species Pinus tabuliformis. Next base: position 541,958,244 of record CM062816.1, on the reverse strand, counting down.
TTTGCTGAGTCATCTGCGAGCCCGTCAACTTCTCATGAATGTTGGTGGTAACCTGGTAAGCCTCATCTAACCAAGGTCCCAACCTTGCCTTTAACACGACCTCCTTCCGCTAAGCTACTTCAACCTACGCGTGAAGCTGTTGCCCCTCCTGCAACCTGGTGAGGCACTGCACTTGAGCAATTGAGTGCACCATCGCCCTAACCTCATCATACTATCCTTAAAGCTTGTGAACCTCTATATTGAGCATCTACAGGTTTGGGTCCTCCTGCAGAGTCGTTACCAATTCCGTTGCCTGCTCTAATAAGGCCGAGCAGTCAGTGACTGCAACATCCAACGTGGTCATTCCTTCCGTAATCACAGTTTCGCACTATTCCCATACTTCGGGCGGAGTCCAAAGATGTGATTTGAGCTACAGCTCTGTGATCTTCATGTTGAGTTCAAATTCAACTCTCGCAACTAATTTTTGGATCTTGGCCTCTGGTTGTGTATCCTCGAGTATGTGTAACTCCGACACTATTCTGCATGTCTCTGTAATCGTGACCGCTAGCTTGGAGCTATGTTCCTGGATAGTATCTCTTTCTTTTAGGGCCTGTGTCTTTTTAGCGAACATTTGTTCATTGTTCACCCCGTACTCATTAATTAAACTGAGAGCGCGTTGCTCCCGAGATTTCAATTCCACTGTCACTCCTCTCTGCAGTGCATGAAGAAATTCGTTGGGGAGCGCTGCAATATTTAGGTTGATTTTGTTAAGGGTACTTATGATGATCTTGTCATCGGAAGATTCTGTGCTCAGGGACCCCTTTGGTAAAGCAACTATTCTAAGGTCCACTTGTTGGAAATAATACTGCGAGGGGGGGGGTGAATCAGTATTATTAAAAATTTTCAATATACCATCCAAATTTATACTTCAACTTATTCTTCAGATATTGATGATTAACTTATGCATAATAATGAACAAGAACATGAAAAACAGATAGTCACACCATAGAACACCAGATATAAGGTGGAAACCCAATGTGGGTGAAAACCACCTGCTGCAATATGTCTCTATCTTCTTTCAATTAGAAACTTCTTTTACAATGATTTTGTATTGGTGCAGTCCTTTACCAGTACGCAGGCTACAACCTGCGGAGAGCTACAAATCTCTCTACTTTTTCAGTTTCTCCTGGAAGGGAGCTACAACCCCCTACTTCTTTTCATTCAAGTACCACTTTTCATTAATTTTCAGACTGGATCCAAGAACATCAAATAAACATCAAGTACATGTGAATCAACCAATCTCCTTATACAATCAAACCAATGAGCCACCTGAACTTCTCAGAATGCTGTAAACAGAAAACCAACACCAGTATCCTAAACCCAGAACACAGTAGCAAATAGAAAACAAGCAGCCAACAAATATTTCAAAACAGGTCGGCAACTTCACCAATATAAACCTGCGGATACCCGCACTTCACCTTCAGTTGTTCTGCGTATACCCGCACTTCGTCTTCTTTTGTACTGCGTACCCCGCACTGTGCCTTCAGCTGCTTTGCGTATACCCGCACTGTGACTTCCTCTGTACTCCGTACCCCGCACTGCGCCTTTAGCTGCGCTGCGTATACCCGCACTGCGCCTTCTTCTGTACTGCGTACCCCCGCACTCTCGCTTTAGATTGCCTGTGAACCTCTGATTAGGGCCAAATTAACAGTCCTCCAATGTACTACAGACAGTCAGATCCACAGATCTAATCATGCGCCTGAGAGATCACGACTTGGCAAATATTCGCCTTCAAATTTTACCTTGATTTAGATCTAGCTTTTAAAAACTGATAACCCAAAATTCAGATCTTAAGATATTCAACTTTCAAAGATACATTAGCCAAGTGATCTCCTTCCCTATTTATAGTCAAGCCCTTATTCACACCATGGGACAAAACCATCAATAGCCAATACAAGGGATCCAAAACGGGGCTAAATTAGATCCTATACCATGGGCCAAAACCATATAATCAAGAATGGCGGGCTAAATACCACGGGCCAAACATAAGAAACCCCACGTGAGCGCGCTTCTCTGCCTTGAAGTGAGTGAACTGGGGGTCCGCACCTCATGAACGGGTAACCTGCGGATATGAATGCACTTCCTGGCCGGTGTACCTGCGAGTCCACACTTTTTGAACCATTCACCTGCGTACTTCTTAATTTCCAACATTTTGAGAGCCTGAACAGAGCATTGCCAGCATTGCCACTTGAGTGAGTTGCCATCAAGTACAACACCTGTAACATAGGGCCACACCAGAATCATAATGCCAACACCACTGTCCTTACTAGTTCTATAGCCTGACTTGTCCCTGGTGCCAGGCTTATTTGTGCGACACTCGCTTAACCTGCGCCCACCTGTATCCTGCTAGTTTGGATCTGCAGTTCGCACAGATCCTTCTGGACATTTCCCAACAACTACATGTACTATTGCTCGACTTGCTGCAACAGTTCGGTTATAGCATCCCACACTTTGTCATCGATCTCGTCAAGATCTCCCTTTGTCAGGGTGATGGGATCCACCTGCGTTTTAGTCGACTTCTTCTTCTTGTGAGAACCCTCTTGCTGTTGTTCTTTGCAGTTCCTTAGTCAAAATGGGGTAATCTACCCCTCATGACCTCCACCGCCCTAAGCAGACTACTCTTCCTCCTTGATTTCAGGCGAAGGAGATTTACTGCTTTGCTCAGAGTCACACTGTTCTTTCTCAGCTTGTTCCTTTGCAGCAGGCTCCTTTTCCATTCAAGCCTTCTTGTCAGTTTCCTTCATTCACTGCACGACCAAATTTTGTGCCGCATGTTTCGCTACATCCTTGCGTTTCTCCTCAGCTAATCTCCCCACGCCTTTGCTGGTATCAACATCCAAGTTGGATGGGGTGTGCCAATATATCTGCCAGTGCTTGATCACTTCATGTATGGCATAATCGATGACAAAATATGGTAAAATCGAACCACTTCTGTTGTAGGTCCTTCCGCGCCTAAATGTAGACGTGGTGGAAATATTCCTTAAACACAACATACGCAGAAAACTACTCATATAGGGTTGGGGACAATCTTGGGTGTTGGTTGATGGCCATGCTGTTGTAGGGAAAAGTATCCGACTCGGATGACCCTATCCCACTCTAAGGGTGATAGTTCCTTAGCAACAACTGTAAAACAAACTACTTAAGGTTTACTTCTTTATGAAAGCAAAAGAGAATGGAGAAATGCACTAACCGTTGCCTTGCGATTAATGTCGAATCCAAACTCTTCTCTTTGGCCGCTTGCTCCTAGCTCCTTGTTCTTTTGCTTGCCCAGCTACAATGAGATCCTGCAAAATAACAAAGAAGGAAACTACAAGAGGCATGCAATCATAACTGGTTCATGGATTAGTGTAAACCAAACATGCAATCATCACAATATATTATTGAAACAAGAGCACATAGAAGAACCTCAATAGCTTTTATTAATGAAGAAGTAAAGGTTCTGAGAGTATTACAACCATTGAAGGCTCCAACCCAGCAACACCTCCCAGCAGAAAGAATTTCTCCTCTTCACCTCTCTCAAACAATCACCCAATAGTTCAATAGTGAAACCAACAGCATATCATTACTTTGCACAAAATTCCAGCCTCTTGAGCTCATAGGAGAGAGCTCAATATATAGATGAATTGAGAAAGGATGAATCAGCTTGCAACTGATGTGTAGCTGCCTTGTGTCCTCTCTCTCTTCAGTTAATCTTCAGTTGATCTTCAGTTCTTGAGTCCACTTGGAGAACCTTGCTTCCTCTTGGAGAAACAGAGCCTCTGACTCATCACAAGGCGAAATACCTGATCCAAGTGTCATTTTTGGAAGATTCCAGAGCAATGACTCAGTGTGCCACTTGTCCCATCTCACTCAGCGCAGGTGGCCTTTGTTCCACTTGCTTTGCAACGCAGGTACACCATGGAGCAACTGAGTTTCAGTGCAGAAACCTAGTGGAGCACCTGCTTTGATTTCAGGATTGCTTGTTTTTGAGTGTTTTCAGGTGGAGAACTGATCTGAGAGCTGTTGGTTTGCTGACCTTGTTCCTCTAGGGGTAGGAACATCATGTTTAGGGAACTTTGGATCCCTTGGATTATTGACAATTCATGCTTGTTGCTGTAAGGCACAAAATTGTCTATAACAGATGCCCCCTAAAGTATGAGGTCGTTTATCGGGTGAAATGCTTTATTGAGAGGATCCGAAGTTCATTCAATCTGCTGAGAAGTGTCCTGTAATAAGATACAATACGATACATTATTTTTCATACATTTTCATGATCTAGCTGAGGCGGGCATTCCCATGCTCAACTTTATAAATACATTTTGGTACATAGAACAGACGATTGTCTGATTGTAGACTGATAATTCTCTGCTGAAATTATCATCCTTTGAGAAGGATGATCATCTGCTGCAATGATGTACATATCAAATGTCTTTATATCCTGAATATATATCGCAGCCCGGATGGATGAAACTAGATCCGGGGTCTTCAATCTCTTCCGATCTTCACTCGATGTACAAGTCGATCCATGTGAGAATTTCTTGAAGTCGAACATGGAAAGACATCGCTTGATTACCGGCCAATGATGTAAACCGTTAACAAGCGCGAGAGGAATCACCGATAAGGATGATGACCCTCAAGGTACAGCAGTACAATTCACATGGTGGGAATAAAGGACTTGGCGTCGACCACCATGCAAAATCTTCTGGTCGAAGGTCATTGATGTATACCTGTCGCCGGAAGTGAGAAACTTGCCATTGAGGCATGTAAGCTTCAAAGTACTGAAGGGGTTGTTCCTAGATCAACTCCTTGGATAATGAGCTGATGTCGACAAGGAGCGATCCGTCAAAGGAGGGCCTTAATGAATCCCACATCATTGACACGGAACGGAGCTAGTGATTGTGATGAGGTGAAAACAAACTGTGATGTATGATTCAGGGTGGCGGTCATGAAATGGATGAAGGACAATGTATGGCAGTGGATGGGACACGGTTGACTCTTTGCAGAACAACATCTCTTGAACATATAACGACACTGATGTGATGGATCGGTAGCATTACCCCAAATGTGGATGGTGTGGCGAGGACCATGGTGATGAGACCGGTGAATGAAACAACCCAACCCGATGTGATACGGAGGACAAAGTGTCATATTCAAGAGCGACTTGCTACCATTAAAGCTGTGAGGTTCTCCCAATTTTTCCCCAGTCATTGCTGACCAGTACCTCTTTATTTTTGTCAAGCTTGAGGAGGATAACATATGCTTGTTCTATAACTTGCCCTTCGGGCAAGCCCATCGCTATGTTTTAACGAGCCTAGCGATAGGGAAACTCGTTCTCGTCTAAAGACAAGTTTGTCGCTATTTAATGAATTTAACGAGTCTAACGACAAGGATAACTCGGTCCTTTTCATTTTTAGAGAGTCTGAAAAGGTACGTAAAGTCAACTCCAAAATTCCTTTTTCGTCATCTAATCCCTTCAGTCCGGAAAAGTATAAAACAATACAGAAGGGATGAATTTTCGATTGCTTTAACGAGCTGAACAAAACAAGCGCTCGATCTTTTTGTGCAATAATCCCTCAGGTCCAAAAAGATTAAAATCTAGAGGAGGGATAGCTTTCCGATCGCTTTAACGAGCTGGAAGGCCAAAACTCGGCAATCTTTTCATATTTTACGAGTCAGTGAAAAGAGCTTAAAGACGACTCGTCTTTCGAGGAACGAGTGATGAACAGGGCAGCAGCAGATTCCAGGTACAGGTTGGAATATTCCAATCACGGCAGTGTCACAAGGATGGCTTAGTGAAACCACTCTTCGCAGCTGTTCCTCAAAACGGGTAAACAAACATATGGAGATGAACGGTTGGCCAAATGAACGGATGGAGGTGAGACTGCAAGAACACGACCAAGGGCTTTAATATGGCTGTCAAAGGTTACATTTACCAAGGTTATTTACCGGTTCATTTTTTCTGGGTGAGCTTGAACTCTAGGGGAAGATTGCTCACAACTTATGTTTATTTTTTAACGAGCATGAAATATGTGCTAAAACTGCTCGGATCTTGCGTTTATTTTTTAACGAGCATGAACTGTGTGCTAAAACTGCTCGATTTACCAGTCTTAATACAAGGAATGCCTTAGGTGAGGTAATCTTATTTAAGGAGCGATACCTCACTAATTACTCCAATTTGGCAGGTTTTAACTTTTGCCCTTCATCCTTTCTTTATGCAAGCTGGAAACGGCTAATCCTACGAGTTTAACGGGTTAGACCTACAGGTTTAAAGGGAGGACCTAAAAATTTAAAAAATAAATAGTCGTCCCGTGCTTGCACTCCAAAAGGTTTGCATGCCCCCAGGTATAAAGTATAATTTCGAGATTCTGTCCTCTTACTTATTATCCGAAAAATGGTTTTGCTTGCTGCCGCAAACTAAACTCTCTTTTCGGCGATGTCTATCATTAGGTTGCTAAGGATGGCGACTACTTGTTACAGCAATTTCCTCTCTTTCTTTGAAGACTGCCCCTACTCTCTTTCAAAACATATTGTTTTAATGGGTGAGGCTTGACATTCAAAGATGGTGCCTTCTTGCTGCCACAAATAGATCCCCTCCTTAGGAGAGCCTACTTTTTTAGACAAAGGGAGCGATTCTTCCGCTTCACATAACTTTGACAAAAGAATTTTATCTTAGAACAACCCTCTCTTCCTTTTTCGGACGGGGTACGGACTAGTCCATTCTTCTGCGGAAATTAACTTTATACCTAAGGTTTTCTCTGCCCGAGGCAGGCCAGGGTGCATGCCCCCTGGGTCCCAATTCTTTTCTTCTCGAATTACTCGCATTCATCGGGAAGTAGAACCGGAGGTGGTGGCATTCCTTGAGTGAATAAACCGTTAAGGGATGGTATTTGACTATTTGCGATGCGTGATCCTGGAAATGAAAGTTGGTCTACGAGCTTGACCATTCTTCCTTCGTGCGGAAAACACATGACTCTAAAGAGCGAGGACACTATTGCCTCCATGCAATATATATAGTCTCGTCCAAGGAGTAAGTTATAAACTAAGGGTCCCTGGACGACCATGATGTTCATATGAACTGTTTTCCCTTTCAATGTAACTGGAACATTGGGGAGAATCCCTAACGGGTGACTGGTTCCTTTATCAAAACCCGATAGATTTCTCATCTCAGGTAAAAGCGCCGGGGAACCCAGTGCTTTCCAAGCAATAGAGGAAAGGATACTCACAGATGCCCCTTCATCCATGATGGTTCCAGCCATTACCATTCTATAGATTTGGACAATGATTCTGAATGGTATATTGGCTGGTAACCGGGGTCTGCCTAGTTGATTCCAATCGAAGGATACAACTAGGTTGCTTGGTGGTGGGACCGAATACACGGCCGGATACGACCCTGACGATGTTCCTTCCTGCGATAAAGGAATGGGCGCATTGCCCTGACGCTCATCAGAGTCTGTGTTGATGAAAAGAATATGGATGGTGTCATCCTTATCCTCTTCAGTGAGGGTGTCATTTGAAGATGGGTCTTCAATGACGGAGTCATTTGAGGACGAAACCTCTGAAGGAAGAACCGGGTCAACTGCCGTTTCGACCTTTAGACTTTCGTCTGGTCTGGATTCAGCAGGTTCATTCTCAATGACCGACACTTCAGCTGACCACTTGAGCGGGCCAGCTGGATTTTCAACTATCGAGGGATTAGGCACGAGTTTTTGGTATCCAGGAGGAAGTCGTAACGGTGATACCGGACGATCTTCCAAAACTCTCTTCGCCTCATCTAAGAATGGACATCGGTGGATGGCGTGATCGCCTTCACAAAACATACAGGGTGATCTTGGTCTCCCTTTTCTTCCTTCACTCTCGCTAGTTGATGGACTGCAATCAACGTGACTACCAGAGGTTGATGCTACCGGATTGTGCAACCTGGGGGACCAGTGCCTTAGTATCCGGGGAATACAAGGACAATCACGATGGAAGTGGGTCCCTTTGCAAATGACACATGGCGATTTAGGCCCGGTCGGTGCAGTGTGTGGATTTTTGTCAGATGTCTTTTGTTTGCCCCCAGTCGCCTTCGCCATAGGCCCCTTCTGCTTCTTTTCCCTCTTCTTCTTTTCTTTCTTCTCCATGGGAGGCTGACTTTTGCCGGCTCTACCTTGCGAAGATGAAGGATCAGAGGAAGTATTGTAAGAAGTGGAAGGCTGGTGGGTAGTTCTAGACTGGTCTGACTGTTGATTCGACTGCTCAGGATTAGTGGTGATCTGCACTACATTAGTTGAAAAGAGCCATACGGGTAGGCCAATTGTCAATCCTGGAAGTGACAATGTGGCCATATGAGGCGCACCAACATCTCCCCAAGAGGAGAAGGGATTGGGATTTCCACCAAGGTGACTTCCTTGGTTGGTGGGCTCCATACTTTTCAACTGAAAGATCAACGTGGGAATAACAGGTGATTATGTTCCGTTTAAAATAAATTTTATTAACGACGCTTTTAGACACAAACTTGCTTTTTCATGTTTTAAGAGTCGAGAAAAAGCTAAAGATGACTCTAGTCGCCTTCGATGTTTTAGCGAGCCCGAAGTGACAAATGCTCGGATGGACTTTTTCAGTTATAGAGTTTGAAAAAGGCCAAAAGAAACTTCTCTGGAGTTCTAGGCAGAGGGTGTGCCAAACTTTTCGCGAAACCACAGAATACGTTTTACGGTACGGGTGGTCGATCTTCGTGAATGTTGTGTTCACTGCATCGCGATCAGTAGGGCGGCCGACACGGCTTCCTATGGATAAAGGATAATTGCCTATAGGGGTCTCCCAATATATACGCGACGGTACGTGGGAGCACAAGTCCGTATTAGTGCCACCGACTCTCAGGAGGAATCACCCACCTTCGTAGAGATCGACAGTCACTATGTTTAACGACGCCGGAACACGTCTCTACCTAGACCTCTATTTGTTTTCGTTATGTTACAAAGCGTTGTTATGTAAATTGGATTTATTTTAATGTTGATCTTGCTTAGCAGTTTGCCTTTAAGGATCACCACGAGATGTATATGACAAATTCCTGAATGCAGTCTAAGATGAGAAGCAAACTTTTCAATCTTTCAACTTTGAAAACCTTAACTACTGAGGGAAAAGAAAGGCAAATCTTTTCACACAGATCATAGAGCACACACTAAATGCAAATTTTTCCTAAATCGTCAAGCAAACAGTCAAATGCAAAATGCACAATGCATGTATTTTCTTTTCCCTTTCTTAATGTGGATGGGTTACAAAAAGAAAGTTGTTATATAACTTTGATTTCGATCTAAAGCGAAAGTAAACAAGCTTGTCCAAAATCAAAAGACACCTTAAGATTCACTTGCTCAATCACTGGAAATACATGAAATCAAACCATAATGACGAAAGTAAAATGACTAATCAGCTATGGACAGCAAACAAGCTAACTCTTTAGACCAGCAAAATGCCTAACACAGGTTCAGATCTAAGAGGCCAAAAGCAAGACTAGTTTACTCTTCGTTATGGGAAATTGTAAATGAGTAAGAAATACAAAAGAACAAGTACAATTTCATTATATAACAGAGGCGGAATGATGGCAAGTAATATTGGTTTCAGAACAGGTGCAAGACTGGTAACTGGCAGCCAAATCAATAGTGAAAACAGGCAAGAGAAAGGGAGGAAACCCCAAATGCACTAGGCAAATTTGGGCCAACGCAGGTGTTGCACAGCCAATCTGGCTCTCAGCGCAGGTAGCCCCTTCGGGACCTGCGTTGCAAAGCAGGTAGCCTATGTACTACCTGCTTTGGAAAACGAAAGTTGCGTTTTCACAGTTTCCGGGTCATAATTTTCTCAAAAATGCACAGTTTTTGCTCAAATCAGAAACAATCAGTCAAGCACACTCAAAGGGATGATTAGGAAGGTGAAAAGCTATCACTAAGAGCTTACAAGGATCCTTGTAGATCAGCTCTTCAAATCATGAACTTGCTCAGAAATGAGCTAGAGTAGCTGCCCTCTACTTCGCTTTTGATATAGTCAAAAGCTTTTCGATTTGGTACTCTTTTGTTCAGGAAATGAATAGCAAAATACTACAACACAATCAAACGGATACGATCCCCAGTGGAGTCGCCAGTTTGTTGTAGGGAAAAGTATCCGACTCGGATGACCCTATCCCACTCTAAGGGTGATAGTTCCTTAGCAACAACTGTAAAACAAACTACTTAAGGTTTACTTCTTTATGAAAGAAAAAGAGAATGGAGAAATGCACTAACCGTTGCCTTGCGCTTAATGTTGAATCCAAACTCTTCTCTTTGGCCGCTTGCTCCTAGCTCCTTGTTCTTTTGCTTGCCCAGCTACAATGAGATCCTGCAAAATAACAAAGAAGGAAACTACAAGAGGCATGCAATCATAACTGGTTCATGGATTAGTGTAAACCAAACATGCAATCATCACAATATATTATTGAAACAAGAGCACATAGAAGAACCTCAATAGCTTTTATTAATGAAGAAGTAAAGGTTCTGAGAGTATTACAACCATTGAAGGCTCCAACCCAGCAACACCTCCCAGCAGAAAGAATTTCTCCTCTTCACCTCTCTCAAACAATCACCCAATAGTTCAATAGTGAAACCAACAGCATATCATTACTTTGCACAAAATTCCAGCCTCCTGAGCTCATAGGAGAGAGCTCAATATATAGATGAATTGAGAAAGGATGAGTCAGCTTGCAACTGATGTGTAGCTGCCTTGTGTCCTCTCTCTCTTCAGTTAATCTTCAGTTGATCTTCAGTTCTTGAGTCCACTTGGAGAACCTTGCTTCCTCTTGGAGAAATAGAGCCTCTGACTCATCACAAGGCGAAATACCTGATCCAAGTGTCATTTTTGGAAGATTCCAGAGCAATGACTCAGTGTGCCACTTGTCCCATCTCGCTCAGCGCAGGTGGCCTTTGTTCCACTTGCTTTGCAACGCAGGTACACCATGGAGCAACTGAGTTTCAGCGCAGAAACCTAGTGGGGCACCTGCTTTGATTTCAGGATTGCTTGTTTTTGAGTGTTTTCAGGTGGAGAACTGATCTGAGAGCTGTTGGTTTGCTGACCTTGTTCCTCTAGGGGTAGGAACATCATGTTTAGGGAACTTTGGATCCCTTGGATTATTGACAATTCATGCTTGTTGCTGTAAGGCACAAAATTGTCTATAACACATGCGGAAGCTCACTTCCATCAACACCCAAAAAATCTTTGTTTCTGTGACTCGCGCGGGGTCCTTCGTGGCCTAGAGGGAGGTGAACTGCGCGGCCTCCGGAATTCCTTCCTTTAATAGTTTCCCAGGTGACCAACACGATGGAGAGAAGCAACCACACATAGTGGAAGGGATTGCTCTCATCTTGGACCTCGCGAAAATTCACAAGGAATTCACTCCATAAGTACCATGACTAGTTAAACTGCATGCCCTCCACACATTGTGCAGCTAACAATACCACAGGTGTCGGGACCTTGTCCGTGCGACACTTCCTCATAACCTTTTCAGCGAGTATTTAGGTGGAAATCTTCACCACGGGACCATTGATGGACATGATGGAATAGTCGCACGACTTCTTGGCAAGCTCAAACTTATTTTTCATCTTCTCCACCAAGTCTCTTTCGCCTGCTTTTCTGCCAAACTCCTTGGAAGGATTCAAACCCTCATGTGGCAGGTACGTGATCCTATGGATGAGCATGTTTGTGATGGGTATAGGTGCGTGAAGCCATAATCACCCACCGTGCATGAGAGTAAGTAACTTCCGCACATAGGTGGTGTTAATATTAGTGCGATGATAGTGGGGCACCCATGATAGGTTCAACAATCTAGATTTCTCCACTTCGTGGATCCATTCAACCTTTTCCAACTCAGTGACACCTAAGTCTGGGTAGTATACTCACCCCATTTATCTGTTGTGAGGTGAGGGAAGTGCTCATGTTCAGCCAGGTCCCAATCCTCCATTTTTAACAAGGGAACCCGCGCAAGGCGCGAACCTTCAAAAGTCATCTGCTACGGAAATGGGGGTGTATGAATAAGGAAATTATCTGAGTCTGGGTCCTTGGGGACCTTTACCTTCCATTTTTGCAGAGGGATATACTCAGGAAACTTGGTGAGGGGCTCAGCTCCCTTAGCGTCTATATCCTCAGTGCCCTGCTCAACTTCCAAATCCACAACCTTCTCAGGCTGCTTGTCCTTCTTCTGTGTTTGTGCGACAATATGTTTCCTAGGCGACTCATGCACTAGCACTGACCTCTTCTGCTTGTCTTTCTTCATCTTCTGGGTTTCTCACACAGGTGTAGGCTTCGGCCTAGGTGACCTTGGCACCATAGGAACAGGAGCCAGAGATTCCATGCTCACTACCTCTGGAGCAACCCCTTCAGAGGTGACAGTTCCTCCAGTGCTTGTAGTCTCAGCTAGACCTGGTCCTAACATGGTATCGCAGATGAATTTCTGGGTTAACTCTGGTAAATCATCGAATGCGTGGCTTGCAACGAAATCCTTGAAGAACGCACGATTCATGAGTGAGAAACAACATAGATAAAAAACTCTAAGGGTGAAAAGTGTTCTCTGCTAGACTGACACGCGTAATTTATAGGGAATTTTGAATTCAAATCAGACCGTTCCCCCAAGAATTCATCCATTAATGCTATTTTGGTAGTAGATCTTCAAATAATTTGGCCTTAAATGCTACTTTCCCGCTCCTCTTAACCATCTCCTGGCTATCAAATCATGAACAGTGACTCTAACAATCACTTTCTGGCTGTGCTGCGTAGTATCTCCTTTCATAGTGCAACTCCCTTCGTGCAACTTCTGATACTGTGACATCACCCTTTTGCGCACAGCCCCCCTGCCGCGTAGCTCCTCAAACCGGGCAGTGTAGTTTATAGTCCTGTGCTTCCTTGCAGCTTCTTGGAGCACTAAGACTGTTCTGATGTCATGTAGTCATTGAGCCAGATCTCTTGTATATGGCTTCAATCAACTTCCATTCACCTTTCTTGGAAAAGGTTCTCCATTCAGCTTCGCAAGCTGAACCGTGCCTCCCTCTATAATTTCTTTGATGACATATGGCCCAAGCCAGTGCATCTGAAACTTTCATGGAAACTTAGCGAACTTACTATCATATAATAAAACCAAATCATTTATCTTGAAAGTGCGCAACTTGATGTGCCAATCGTGCCAAGCGTTTTCGCGTTCCTTCTGGACTTGTTGATGGAATCTAGCGATGAATCTGTCTTCTTCGAGTTCTATTAGCTGCGCGAGCTGCTCTTACAAGGCTCCGCGTTCCACCATCCCTGTGAAAGTTGCTATGCGTAAACTAGGCACAATATATTCCATAGGCATCACTGCTTCTATGCCATAGACCATTCGAAAAGGTGTCTGACCTATTAGCTTCTTGCAAGTAGTCTTGTACACCCATAACACTACAGGTACACGCACATCCCAGTCATTTCATTGCGCGTTGCAAATTTTTGTCAGCACATTTTCTAGTATCTTGTTAAAGGCCTCAACTATTCCATTAGCCTTAGGATGATACAATGTGCTTTTCTAATGATAAATCTAGAATTCTTCAGTCAGCGCGTTGATCGTTTCATCGAGGAAGTGCATACCCTGATCACTCATCAACACTTTTGGGCAGAAACCTGGTTAACATGTACTCAAACAAGAATTTAACTGTTGTGGCTTCTGTACAATCCTTCATAGGCTATGCCTTTGCCCATCTGGTCAGATACTCCATCGCGGTGGTGATATAGCGCACACCTGTCTTCTTTCCATGAGGCTAGATTGGCCCCACAAAGTCAATTGCCCATTTTTTGAATGGTTGCAATGATACCTAAGGATTTAGGGGCAACTCATCCCTCCACGATGGTCTTCTCATTCTCTTACATGCATTACATGCTCTACAATACGCTTTGGTATCCTTATGCAATGTAGGCCACCATAACCCTGCGTGCAATATCTTCTGCGCAGTTTCCTTTCCTACATAATTTCCTCATGCATCCCCACCATGAGCTTCAACTAGGATTCTACTTCATTCAAAATCAGGCACATACATTCTGAATATCTCATCAACACCCATCTTATACAAATGTCTGGCGATCACTGAAAAATCGGCTGTGCACACTAATAGCTCCTTCTTTTGCTAACTGGGATATCCTTATGGAGCTACTCCGGTAGTTAAGAAGTGGATAATATCTGCAAAATGATTATCCACTATGCGCACCGCGAAGAGCTGCGCGTCGGGCAACCCTTCCTTCAAATTAGTAGGCTCCTTCCCCGTTTCAATTTGTGACAAATGGTCAGGTCCTGCATTCAACCTTCCTAGCTTCACAGTTACCTCAGAGTCATACTCTTGAAATAGAAACAACCATCTACATATCTTCCCCCCCAACATAGGCTTATTGAATAGGTACTTCAAGGAAGAATGGTCTGTGTACATCTTGAAATGTCGACCCAACAGATAGTGCCTAAAATTTTGAAGCACGTACACCATAGCCAATCCTTCGCTCTCTGTCTTTGAGTAATTCTTCCCAGCCTTTGATAATTTCCTACTCGCGAAGGCTATAGGGTAATCCATCTCTCCTTCGTCGGTCTATGTCAACACTACTCCCAATGTAATACACGAGGCATCAATGTGTACATGGAATTCCTTCTTCCAATCCAGGAACACCAAGATCGACGCGACGACCATCTTTTCTTTCAATACATCCAGACTGCATTGACATTCTTCATCCCAATAGAATGTAGCATCCTTCTTCAATAGATTCTACATAGGCGCAGTAATCTGAGCATAAGCCTTGATGAACTTTTGATAATATCCAATATGGCCCAGTGTTGCACACAACTCTTTGACACTCCTCGGGGCCTCCAAATTTACTATCATTACGATCTTGGCAGGGTCCATCATTAGCCCTTGCTTTCATACCACATGGCCCAGTAAAATTCCAAAAGGGACACATAACAAACACTTCTTGAGGTTCAGTGCGATTTGGTATCTTTGGCACGTATCCAACATTAAGCATAGACTAGCTACATGGCGCTTTACTAACCCAAACACTATCTAGTTGTCAAAATAAACCACCAAGAACTTGTGAATAAATTCCTTGAACGTCGCGATGACTACACAAGAGAATATCGCCGGTGCATTCTTGAGTCCAAATGGCATCACCATATACTAGAAACAACCCCATTCTGTCGCGAACGTTGTTTTTCTCCTGTCTTCTGGCGTGATCTTAATCTGATGGTACCTAGAGAATCCATTAGTGAATGAGTAGGCTTCCTTCCCTCCAACATTGTCCAACACCTCATCTGTAAATGGTGTCAAAAAAGGATCATGGATGCAGGCATCATTAAGCTTTCTTAGATCTATGCAAATCCTTATTTCTCCCTTCTGTTTCTTTTCCTGAACCACCATCGGGCTCACCCAATCAGACTCTTCAACTGGTTCGATGATGCCTGCTTCTAGAATCTTATCTAGCTCTAAATGAACCTTTTCCTTGTATTTTGGATTAAGACGATATGGTCTCTGCTTCATAAGCTTAGCGTCTAGCTTCAAAGTAATTTTCATCACCCCCAGGTCACCTATGATGCCTTTCAGGTCCGAAAATTTGTAGGAAAAAGATCTTGGTACTCACGGAGTAACTCAACAACTTTATCCACTGTGGCATCATCCCAGTAATCTCCGATCTTCACAAATTTTGGCTCTTCTTCAGTACCAATGTTCACTTTCTTGGTTTTCAGCGGCACGACGATGTCCAGATCTTCTATGTACAGACCTTTGACCTCACGGTGGCCTTCTAGCTTTGGAATATTAATATTTCTTGGATCTTCATCTTCCCCCTCAGCAGGCACATTATAGCATTCCAATGCATGGTGCAGCTGAGTGATCCAATCTGGTTGAACCAACTCCAAAGGATCCTGTGGAATTCTGAAGATCGCCACCTTAACCTCCTGTAGAGCTTCATCAATGCTTTCGAACCCATCTTCAAAACTGAATGTCATTAAGAAACCCTCCCTTAATATATCCCACTCCATGGTGCCATGGCAGAGCTCTATTTCTAGGTACCAATTCATAGGGATTATATCCAAAGTATGACAGAATAAGTGCACCCACTCTGGCTGTGGCTCTGTTTCGTAGACTTTAGTCCATTTTACCAAATGATCGTGTGGATCATTTCTCCCATCATATTTCTCATTTAATCAAACTTTAGGATGATCAAATTGCAACCTTATCATTCTCATGTAATCGCACCATTAATCAAAGTTGTCCTTGTGCATACCCCAACCACTGTGTGGGCCAGTGCTTGGAAGCGATGATCCTCAGGGACTTCTCTTTCAAAGGCATCCAAAAATTTATCTACATCAGTTAAACCATCATAATAGGGTAAATTTCTTACCTCTGATGACACACAATGCAACGATTTAGTCATCATGTTGCAGCGCAGCGTGGACACTTCATACAACCTATTCTGCCAATGCTCCAGTTCTTCATCTGAATCCGAGGTATAGGAAATTTCGTGGTCCCATGCAATCCGTCCATCAGTTGTTGGATTAATCCAGCCTTGGTCTCGTGCTGTTATTTTGTAAATCTGATCCAAGTCATCATTACTTTCTTCATAGTCACAGACCGGTTTAGTATAGCGTGATCCTTCTGCGGGGTCCAATTGCACTACAACGTGGAGTGATTTCCTTTCAAATGACATTGTCCACTTCTTCAAGTTGATGACTCCATTCATATCAATGGCCCAATCGATTCTGAGGACTGCGGGATATGGATTACTATTATCAATGATCTGTAATACTTCAAAATCAGCTAGCGCGCTCATACCCTCGATATCTACAGTGACTCCATGTAGTCGTCCCATAGGGATAATCTTCTGCTGGTTCGCCATCCTTAGTTGAATCAAAGACCACTACAATGAAGGTCTCCCCATTCTCTCCCATGTATATTTAGGCAGAATGTTCACATCAGACCCCAGATCTAAAATAACCTGCTCCATCTCATAGTCTCCTATTTGGGCAGTGAGCCTCATCTCATGCCCTATCCTTGCTTGATGTTTGCCAATCTTTCTGGCTACACGGTCTCCATCAGGAGCATTTTCCTTACCAGCACACTTGTTTATCAACTCCTATAAGCCTTTCACAGCCTTTCTATCGCACATAAGTTTCATGCAAGTCACCAAGAATGTGGTAAGTACAGATGGATCAACCTCTGTAGGCGCGCTGGTCTCTAGAACTTTGTTTTGAATTCCTGACATAGATGCCTCAACAAAGCTTTTCTTGGCCTACATAAATGTTTCCTTTGCATGTTCCAGATCAAAACCCATCTCATTTTTGCAGGGCCCAGCAGGCCCATCCATCTTCTTCAGGTTGTTTTCCCTTATCATCCCAAATTGTTACTTTTCTTCTCAGCACTATATTTATGTTTGGGTCTTCCTCGTGGGGCTTAACTCTCATCATTTGTAAGTTCTACGTAGGATGTTGTGGCTGTGCCTTCTTCTCCTGCATCTCATCTATCAACACAGGGCATTCTTCTATAGTGTGGTCAAACTGAGTACAATATTGACATGATGGGCATGTATGATTCTGACACTCCCATGTGTAGTGCCCTAGTGTCCCACAGTTATAGAAAATAACCTGACCACAACCTCTACCAGGTCCTCCTCCTCCTTGGCCTTGTTCGCACCCCTGATATCCTCCGCACGCTCCCGCAGTGCCTTTATCCAGAGGCAGAGTTTCTGCTTGCGTTCGATACGTGGGTGTTCTCTCCATCATCAATTCGTAGCTATGGTAGTGGCACTCATCGTGGCCCACCAATTTGTAGAAATCACAGAACAATTGTTGTGGTGTCTGAATGAACTTTTGCAGCAAATGACAATTATCTGTTACATGTTTTCCAGCCACCTGACAAATAGCGCACCATACTGTGGACCCCGTTCTTGGTCCTGCTGGAGCTTCCTGCCTCAGGGGCATTGGTCCCCCCCCATGATATAATTCGCGAAGACAGGGTAGTGATATTTATCATGCCCCTTGCTCTTACACTTTAGGCACAAAACTTCCTCGCGCACCTTTGGCCTAGCCTCCTTTTCGTTTTTCAAGCTTTGCAATTCCATGCAGAGGTTCTGCAACTGCGAGTGAATTTGTTGAAATCCCAAAGATGCATCCTGAATAGATGTTTCATGCAATCTCATCATAATTTCCAGGGCTTTCGCCTGAGTCCCTATCTTCTGCTGCGATAAAGCAATCCTTAGGTGGTCTAGGAGTGAGGCTATAAACTACTCATGGTGCTGACTATCCATGAGCTGCATATTAGCTTCGCGGATCACACACTTCAATCTTTGATCTAACTCCCAGGGCATTTCACTAGCCCTCATTGTGATTTCCTTAAATCCAACTACTAATTGTGAGTCAGACTTAGGCTTACTGAATTCTTTGTTCAAAGCAGCCTTAGTGTCAGCTAACGATGCCAAAGGATTATCAGTGCAGTACTTGGTGTACCATGTCAGCGCGCGATCCTACAGAGTGGTAACCAACTGTGCCTTCTTTATATTATCATCTGTAATTTGTTGCGATGTACACACACATTTGCAACAAACCAAAAATGATCCATGTCCTCACTCCCTATGCCCTTGAAAACTGGAAACTTCATTGTATTCGACATGTTGAATGACAGTGGTGGTGGTGGCAGTGTGGGCGAAGTTGTATGCTGAGGAGGTGAAGTGGAGGTGGATGGGATGGATGATGATTTCAAGGGAAACCTTGCCTTATCAGCTGAACAACACTTCATGGTGAAGCCTGTACCGCTCCTTCGTCGTAGTTCAAAGGAGGCCCAATCAACAAGCTATATTCAAGACCTATTTTCCCTCGATATCTGAAAAGCTTTCCACTTCGCTTAGCTCTGAACATCAAGGCAATGACATAATACGTTTTTCACACAAAATCATCTTAATCCAGGTATTCAAATATCTTAGATACTTACCTCGCGGTCCTTTGATGAAGCATCGTTCTACTTCGTTGTAGTTGATTGAGGTGTCAATGGCGAACTCTGTAATAAATCCTCCTATAAATCGATCAAGCCAATGATCAACAGTGCACACAATATTATCTTAGAAAGCTTCCAACCTCTGCACTAGCTCCAGGGTCCACACTATTGGACCGTCAAGTCTCCACCTTCCTTGGCCGTTCACCAAATTAGCTATCCACTTGTATAGTTTGATCAGGAAGGTACATAAGAAAATTTCGTGTATTTTTGTGTACAAATATCTGCCCAACCACTTCAGGTGTGGGTTTCTTTTCTCCTGCGCCTAAAATTCGTGGATCTTCCTATCCAACCACTTCTCAATTTCCTTCTTGGTCGGATTTCAGTGATGCAACATCACACATCTCTTTATGCAGATCCCGATCCAGAAAACAGAACCATTTGTTGGCTTAGTGGGTCCTCACCCAGGTTCAAAGTTAGTTGCGCCAAACAAAACCCTACACCACTGGCCCTTTCGGCATCAACTCGTATAGCGTGGACTGAAGTCTCACCCGAAGCAGTATGGGGGGATGCTGGAACCAAGTTTCCGCATCCAGAGATCAGTGTGATGTCTTTTTATGCCCTAGATCTGCCTCCGCGCAGATCTATAAGCCCTTAGGTCTTGGTACTGTAACTCCCTTCGGATGGCCCCTAGACCTCCGCGAAGGTCAATGATCAACTTTTGCAGACCCTGAACAGATGAATTACCTACTTACGTGCACCATAAATTATCCTTGGATCAAAATTTACTCAGATCTACTTAAGTGTTTGATAAACGTAATAGAATGTATTATGATCTTCATGTCAATACTTAACATGTATTGTGTTTTGTTAATAAGACTTATCTAGTAGATTTGCACATAAATACATCATTATTTCATCACAACATATATCGAAAACATAAACAACAAACGTAAATAGATAAAACACATGAATTTCTCCAAAAAACTTCTTTATTGATCTTCAGTATCAGGTTACAGACTCAAAACTTCCCAATGCACTCAGATGCAGGGGTCTGCGCACTCAGCTGCGGACACTACTTTAGGCCTTTGCACACTTAGCTACTGAGCCTTTTCCCCCTCTAAGATTTACTTCTTTGTGCTATCTCTCTAAGACTCCATCCGTTCATACCCATAGACATAGACATAGATATGCCTTAGACTCTCTAAGACACACCTATTTATACAATCCCATGGTCCACGGACCATGGGTAGATCTCCAAACCGACTCAAATTTACATAAACGAGGGTAAAAACCCTTTTTGACTCCTAACTACCTACATGCTCCACATCCACAATTCGCGGAGACTTTACATATTTTCATCAAAATTTACAACAAAACTTGGGTTTTTAACCCCAAAACTGACCCAGGGGACCCCATCTCAACAACTACTAAATCTAGAAAATTTCAAAACTTGTGCAAGATCAAATAGCTCAGTATCGGAACAATTTGTACAGGTGGATGAGAGATATGATGTGGATGATTCAAAATACATGGGATGAGAGTTTTTGTACTCCTAAATTTCTCTGTCAATTTTTTTTGTAGGAATTGTAGATTTCCTTGGAAAAGATAGAATAATAGAGGAGGAATTTTATTGAATCTAGGGAGAATTTATGTTTTGTACTTTAAGAATTTTAGGCACATCAACTACCCAAGTTTATGGAAAGCTAAGCTCTTCCCATCTTATAATTTGGTGCTCAATCTTCTGATTTTGAGCATCTGTGATAACCCAACATTTGACTTTGAATCATGACTTGGAGAGTGTAGCACAACATGATACAAGGTATTCGTATGTCTAAAGAAACCCCTTGTATGGATATAAATGTTTTTTCTCTTTTTCTTCATATAAAATCCACTAGTTTTGATTTGTAACTGTAAGATATCTTTGATGTGTTCATCAAATAAATAATTCAAAAAGTGAGGATAACAATCAAAACATACTGGACCATTAGATAGGGGAGAAAAAATCCCACCAAACAAGGAGTCAATGCATTTATTATGTGTGAGATCTATGACAGTTTCAAAAACGAATGTATTCAATGCTCTGTTATTCAGGGAATAAATCCCAACCCTTATACATCTTAGATGAAAATAAGATGTGTTATGTTTGTGGGCTTCCTTTTGGAGTTCTTTGGGATCTAAAAGAGGAATTATTTGAATGGCCTATGCATTTTCTTGAATTTGAGTAACGCATTCTTTGACAGAGACTTTGGTAATGGCCTTTAGATGAAACATGGATAGATCAAAGCAAACCTTAGAAGGACTAATGAAAGGTAGTTTCCAACATGAGGAGGGTTGGTTTTCTACAATTTCTAATTTAGCTAAATTTATCATGGATGAATATGCATTATGAAAGAGATTTTGTATGTCAAGACTCTCAATTTTATGTTCGTTTTCTTGTATTTCGTGGAAAAATACATATTAACGTAAACTTCCATTTTTGAAAAAGAATAAGTGTTCATAATTACTCGAAGAATCAGAAGTTACTGGCTCTGATACCAGTTTGTGACAGAGGCTTCCTCCGACGGAGAATGAAGCTTGCAAATAAGAATGATTTAGATAGATCCAATGCAAAACATGCTCTTTCAACGACCTCTTGCCTATATGAGAAAAAATACGCTCCAGGATTCTAAGCGAACCTCCGATGAAGTTTAGATGAACTCCACTCAGTCAAAATATATAACACGATATAACTTAGAGATATAATCATAGGAGGAATTTCATAACATAATAACTCCTCCTTTTATTGATGTGTATGATAGTTTTATATTACAATCATAGAGTCTTAGTTTCCACCAGAGATTGAATGCTAAGGCATTTATCAATTATACTAGCTCAGAACAAGCTATAAACCGAAGGCTTCCTGACCCTTTCCAGACTCTGTCTATGAACCAGAGAACTCAAACCAAAGGACTCCTACGAAAGTCTGACTGCTTTAGGTTCTCATCAGTCTCACAAGTCCTGATGCACAGGCTTCTCATACTTTAGACTTTCTATGACTCAATTACATACTAAAGAATTTCTCCTTGATGCAAGAATATCGCCTTAAAGACGCAGATGAAGAGCACGGATAAGTCTCACTTCTTGACTCTCAGACTCCTGATTTCTCTAACTCCCCTTCCCATTTACTCTCATTCCCCTTTATTTATAGCCTTATGGGGAGACATGACACATTTGATGACTTGACAATGTTACTTTTCTATAGATTCTCTAAGATGTGGGTCAGTCCAAACCAATCGTCGGAGAAGTGCTTCAAGTCTTAGAGAATTGTCCGATTGAGTTTACAAAAGTAAGAATGTCAGGAATCCTACAGATCTTATGTTTACAGAATGGAGATATTTTTGGAATCCCACAGTACTAGTCACACTCATTGTGAGATGACTAGAATTTTTTTACATAGTGGAGACTTTTATAGTAAAAATTCCACAAGAAACGAATATAAGTACAATGATCATGTTCCCAACATATTTGTACTAGGGAACCTTTGTCTGGCATATTTTCCACTATTGTCCTATGCTTTTGTAAAGATGCGTCTAACTATCATGGGTTTCCTGAGTACTATATGATGCTTCACCTTTGTCATGACTAACCATTGGTGATGTCTAGCCATTTAATATTAAAGAATTCTGTCATTTGAGAATCCGCCCAAGTCTGAAACAATTTTACAAGGCATATGAAAACAATCCATGCATTCATCACACGCCAGTCTGAAATTTGATTGGAAGTAAATGGGGTCCATAGAAATTTTGTTGATTCTGAACTAGGTCCACCATTCTTGTAACTCGTCTAGTTGATGTAGAAGTTGGGTAACAAATATCACTCCAAATTTCATAAGTGTATAATAGGTATAGTTCGACTTGTCTCTACAGAGCAAGTCCCACCATAGATTCTTATATCCTAAAAAATTAGAGGCTGAATAAGGAAATATGAACTATTGATTATGATGTGGACACATGAGTTTTTGATGAAACCCCAGATCTCTGGTTCTGTTGATCACAAAACATTTGTGGAATGTGCCAAATTTGATTTGTTCATCCCTCCAAATAACTTCAAGCTCTTTGAAGTGGAGTGTTAGGGCATCTTTTTCCAAGTATTATAGGTGCATTGAGTGATGATAGACCATATAATGGAGCCATCTACTTGATTTTATATATATATATATATATATATATATATATATATATTCTGGAACTAGGTGCTGTAAATATCCATGTGGTTGGAGGTTGGCATCTAAAACTTAAGTATTTCTTAGTTTCCAAGTTGGTTTCTAGGAACTAATGTAATCATCCAAGTTCATGGAGTCAAATATTTCTTTGAAAGATTCATGGTTAGTAATAGGATCCCATTCAATTACAATTACCATTAGATGGGGTTCCTCTTGGAGATTTTCTTTGCTGAGGAAATATGGAATACTATTTTTGCAGCCCTTAATGTGTTCTACTTCAAAATCAAAATTTGAGAATAGATCTTGCCACCTTGAAAACTTTGTTTGCCCTAGTTTTTTGATGTCTTTAGTTATCGACTTCTTCATGGTTGAAGCATCTATTCTTTAAAGGAAATTTTTGTTTACCAAATGTATGTCAAATTTATTAATACAGTTTCATGCACCCTTTACTTCTTTCTCAATGGTAGAATAATTTTTCTCAGTAAGATTCCATACTCCATAGGAAAAATGGATAATTTGTTCCTGATATTCTTTGAGTTTTGAGAAGAATCTTCGGCAAAAATCACATAGAGATAATTTTGTCAATGCTTTTCGAACCAACTAGTGTGGTTCATCGTTAGGACAAGTTGAATGAGCAGATCTTGCTATGCATTATAAATAGATTGGGCAAAATATCCATGTAATGGCTAGAATCATGACAGCTCGATTTGACCAGGAAACGGCTAGTTAGACCAAAATTTATTTATTTATTTTTATTTTTTTTAATTCAAACCAGTTAATTTGGTTATTAATTTTCTTATTAAAATAAACATAAATTGACAATTTTATAAATATATATTAAAATAAGTGAGTTAATATACTATAATCATAAAATAATCGAGTAATTAAAAATAGATAATAGTTAACTATATTTTAAATAAATATAAGTTACTTATATTTTAAAAAAAATTCTAGTTAAAGGGAGATTTAAATCTTAAAATAAATTAATTATAAATCAATGAGGTTATATAAATATTAGTTAGTTGTATAAGTTAAAAATAGAATATTCTATAAATAGTTAATTCTATTTTAAAATATAAGCTAAAATGACATATAAATAAATAAATAAGTTTCATATTCATAGTCAAAGAGTATCTTAATAAAAATATTAGAGAATTACAATATTACTTAATAGTTTTAAATTAAAAAAAAAAAAAAAAAAAAAAAAAAATACAATAAATAAATAAATAAATAAATAAAAATATTAATTTTAATTAAAGAATCAAAGAGCTTTAAAATAAATAAATAAATAGATAAAAATATTAATTTTAATTTAAGAATCAAAGAGCTTGAAAAATAAAAATAAAAAAAATATATATTAATTTTAATTTAAGAATCAAAGAGCTTGGCTGAAAAAAAATTAAATAATAATAATAATAAATAAATAAATAAAAATATTAATTTTAATTTAAGAATCAAAGAGCTTGAATATATTAAAAAAAAAAGGGAGAAAATGATTAGGAGGAGAGGGCTGGGACCCAGCAACTACTGATCTTCCATCCATCCTCTCTATTGAGATTGTTCGACCTTTTTTCAATCTCAAGGGCTTCCCTAAATTTCTGGTGATGGAATTGCGACACTCTAGCAATCACACTAGCTTCTTTGATGCAGACATGGTGATTGGTTTTCTCCACATGCTCTGCTAAAGCAGAAGACTTGGTTCTCATATGCTTGAGGTCCGCTGCGTGCTCACTAATCCTTTGGTTAATGGAGCGACCAGTCTCACCGATATAGGGGGTCCCACATGAATAAGGAATAATATAAACACCTTTCATGTCCTTGGGGTCAATAGGATCCTTCACAGATCTGAGGGACTTATGAATGGTGTTAAGAGGTCTAAAGGTTGCGAGGACATTGTGCTTCTTAAGAATCCTCACAATCCTATCCATGGTCCCTTGAACATACGGAAGATGTGTTGGCATTATGATACAAGTGTTGTCCTTGATGGCAACTCACTCAGAAACAGGTACAAGTGATGGCAACTTGATCAGAGGACAGATCTCAGTACAGCAGGACAAGAAAGAGATATACGCAGGTTCATTAAGGAAAACCAGCGTGTACACGCAGGTTGGCTTCAGGAAAAGCACGTACATGTGAAAAGTACCTTTGGTCCATGGCAGTTAGTCCTTGGAAGTTGTGCCTATGGTTTTGGACCATGGTGTCTCGACGGGCGTGCCGATACCTACTTTTGAGGTTGATGGTATTGTGTTACTATGGTTTTGGTCCGTGGTATTGTGAAGGGCCTAAAGCTATATAAGGAGAAAGATCATTAGGCCAAAGTAGGAGTGTATGTGAGTGATGCAGATCTGAGGAAGTGTGAGATCCAAATGCTGGTTATGGGTTGGTGATCTGAACCAAGCTTTCACTCATGCGGAGGATGATGAATGATGGAACGAGATCTCAAGGCTTGGAATGATCATCTTCTTATGGTTTGACTGTGGATAAAATAGATCTATTGGCGCAGGTTTATTGTTATGATCTGGGTAAGTTTTGATGTCTGATATAGCTGCGGAGTTTTAAGTCTGAATTTGCAGATCTGTACGCGGGTTGGCTTTGGTAAAAGAGCGTATACACGCAGGTTGGGTTCGTCGAAGTAGCGTATACAATGTGAAGTATGAAGATGGAGTTGGATCTGGTTGTTGTTATGTTATCTGTGTTCTTGATAGGGTTTCAGTGATTCAATATTGGGTGATTCAGAGATTGATGATGCAGGTTGTTCTACAATGGTGATAGTTTCATGGATCTAGTATGAAAATGTATGAAACGTGGTCCCGGGAAGATCGTAGGCCGGCACCTACGTACTGGTAAACATATCAGCCAGTACAAGAGCCAGGGGGTTGTAGCTCCCTTCCAGGAGCAGCTGGAAAACGAGTAAAGGTTGGAGCATTCTGTAGGTAGGCACCTACGTACTAGTAAATGGATCGGCTAGTACAAGAGCTATGAGGGTTGTAGCCCTCTGCAGGTTGTAGCCTGCGTGTTGGTAAAGGACTGCACCAGTACATTGTAAAAGAAGTTTCTTATTAAAGGAAGATAGAAACAAATTGCAGTAGGTGGTTTTCACCCACATTGGGTTTCCACCTTATATCATGGTGTTCATGTGTGTGCCTTATGTGTAATGACCTGTTCTGTTATACTGCACCTGTTTACTGTTAACATGGTTAATAATGTTCTGATGCATTTACTGAAGATAAGCTAACTGAATCATAAGATCTCTGAATATACGCTAGTTGCTTTAGACACAGTCGCGTGTACACGCGGGTTCACTTAACTGAAGTCGCATATATGTTTCTGAGTATGAAATTGAAAAGTTTTATCTGATCTGATAATACTGATTCACCCCCCCTCTCAGCATTATTTCCAACAATTGGTATTAGAGCAGGTCCTTCAGAGAAGCTTGATCGCTTGAAGGAGATTCGTAGAACAATGGGGAAGAAAGCACGTCAGAAGAAGAAGACAGCTCAAAGGAACAATGACAACCTGCCGTTGAGTGGAAGCAAGAATTCAGATCCTGAATCACCTCAGAATGAAGATGGACAAACAAATGAAGCATCAGATCAAACCATAGATCAGCAAGATCTACCTAGCAAAAAGGAGAATGCCCTCAAGGAAGAAATCATCAGATTAGAAGATCTATTGGAATATGCCTCCAGGATTCGACAAATGCTGCTAGCACTGAATAAAGAGCAAGAAAATGAGATCCTCAAACTAAGGCATCAGCTGGATGAAGGAAGGAAAGCTGAAGAGACCTTGAAGAAGCAATGTCTGGAAAAAGAAGAACAACATCAAGTTGAGGTAAATATCTTGAAAAGTAAATTAGAAGAAAAAGATAAACTATTACGATTTCAAGATAGTACTAAGATCTTGGATGATATTCTTAGTAGTCAAAGGTCCCCTGCTATCAAAACTGGTCTTGGTTTTCATGAGTCTATTGAAGGTGAATCTGGTTCACAAAGTAAGACAAGAATCTCTAATGCAAAATCTGAAAGGCTCTACAAGGAGATAAAAAGACAACCCCATCAACAATCAAGGAAAGAGACTCCTCAAAGAAAATCTTTTACTCCTCCCATGGATAATGTTGAATGTTATGTATGTCATAATCTTGGACATGTTGCAGCCATATGTAGAAGAAGAAGGTTTCAAGACCATCATGCAGAAAGATCATCACATTCAAGGTACTTTAGTGGATATTGCTTTTCTTGCAATATGTTTGGCCACAAAGCTGCTGATTGCTATAGGAGGAATATGAAACATGTAAGATGCTATGCATATAACAAGTTTGGACATAGAGCAAAGGATTGCAGGAACAAAGCTCATGATAAGAAGAAATCATCAACATGCCTGAAGATATGGAAGAAGAAGGAAGTTCAGTCAGAAAGATGTGGCACAGCACAGGGTACTCAGCACAGCACAGACATAACAGACTCAGGGGGAGCTGAAGGTATAGAACTTCAGTGTTCTAATTCTCATACGCAAGTTTAATGAAGGTAAGTCGCGTATACACATGAGTTTCACACTGCAAAATCGCATATATCTCAGTCTGAAGAAATGCAGTGGGGATAGGCTCAGAAAAGGGGTCTGATATGATTCAGTCCAATATCTGCTCTCTTGATTAACGGTTACAGTCTGCTGAGGATGTTTGGAAATGTTTTGATACTTGTAAGATGTTAGAAGTGTTTAATCCTAACTCGATGATGATGAGATCTTGATGCTTATTACTGATGTATGCATGATCAGATCTAACTACAGATGGCACAGGCTCAGGGGGAGCATATACTTCAAATAATGCATTGTTGGCATTATGGTTAGAAGTTGTTGATAAAGTCTATGAAGCTAAATGATACATCTTGTTGTTTGATCAAAGGAATGGTATTGCAGGCTGATGGTACAGATCATATATGATGAATGATAGTCATGGTCTTGAATGAATTGCTGGTCTTAGAACTTGCATCTACTCAGGGGGAGCATGGATGGATTGATACAACTTGGAGCCCATTCAGAAACTTCAGCATGTATCTCTTTTGTGATATCTCTTTTATGGTGTCAAGGTCATGTAACGGCCTATGTTGGTTTCCCCACTATGCCTGGGATGAATGATGTAATTGGTTGTTATATGTAAATTTCTGATGTATCCCCACTTGGTTGGGAGTATGGATGTATGTATTGAGTCTTTTTGTGATAGGAAGGTCCTTTATGATGTATAAGTCTTGGTTCTTTTTGAAGAACATCCTTTTGCAGATCTTGCCTACAGTCAGGGGGAGCATGTTCAACACAACAGAGCAGAGATATTCAACATGTACTCAGGGGGAGTATGGACAGCAGAAGGTATACCAAAGAAGAGAATATCTTGGTCCGCCCTTTGCCCTTGATGTCAAAGGGGGAGAGTGACTTGGTGTGGTGGTTGCCATCAAGTCCAAAGGGGGAGATTGTTGGCATTATGATACAAGTGTTGTCCTTGATGGCAACTCACTCAGAGACAGGTACAAGTGATGGCAACTTGATCAGAGGACAGATCTCAGTACAGTAGGACAAGAAAGAGATATACGCAGGTTCATTAAGGAAAACCAGCGTGTACACGCAGGTTGGCTTCAGGAAAAGCGCGTACATGTGAAAAGTACCTTTGGTCCGTGGCAGTTAGTCCTTGGAAGTTGTGCCTATGGTTTTGGACCATGGTGTCTCGACGGGCGTGCCGATACCTACTTTTGAGGTTGATGGTATTGTGTTACTATGGTTTTGGTCCGTGGTATTGTGAAGGGCCTAAAGCTATATAAGGAGAAAGATCATTAGGCCAAAGTAGGAGTGTATGTGAGTGATGCAGATCTGAGGAAGTGTGAGATCCAAATGCTGGTTATGGGTTGGTGATCTGAACCAAGGTTTCACTCATGCGGAGGATGATGAATGATGGAACGAGATCTCAAGGCTTGGAATGATTATCTTCTTATGGTTTGACTGTGGATAGACTAGATCTATTGGCGCAGGTTTATTGTTATGATCTGGGTAAGTTTTGATGTCTGATATAGCTGCAGAGTTTTAAGTCTGAATTTGCAGATATGTACGCGGGTTGGCTTTGGTAAAAGAGCGTATACACGCAGGTTGGTTTCGTCGAAGTAGCGTATACAATGTGAAGTATGAAGATGGAGTTGGATCTGGTTGTTGTTATGTTCTTGATAGGGTTTCAGTGATTCAGTATTGGGTGATTCAGAGATTGATGATGCAGGTTGTTCTACAATGGTGATAGTTTCATGGATCCAGTATGAAAATGTATGAAACGTGGTCCCGGGAAGATCGTAGGCCGGCACCTACGTACTGGTAAACATATCAGCCAGTACAAGATCCAGGGGGTTGTAGCTCCCTTCCAGGAGCAGCTGGAAAACGAGTAAAGGTTGGAGCATTCTGTAGGTAGGCACCTACGTACTAGTAAATGGATCGGCTAGTACAAGAGCTATGAGGGTTGTAGCCCTCTGCAGGTTGTAGCCTGCGTGTTGGTAAAGGACTGCACCAGTACATTGTAAAAGAAGTTTCTTATTAAAGGAAGATAGAAACAAATTGCAGCAGGTGGTTTTCACCCACATTGGGTTTCCACCTTATATCATGGTGTTCATGTGTGTGCCTTATGTGTGATGATCTGTTCTGTTATACTGCACCTGTTTACTGTTAACATGGTTAATAATGTTCTGATGCATTTACTGAAGATAAGCTAACTGAATCATAAGATCTCTGAATATACGCTAGTTGCTTTAGACACAGTCACGTGTACACGCGGGTTCACTTAACTGAAGTCGCGTATATGTTTCTGAGTATGAAATTGAAAAGTTTTATCTGATCTGATAATACTGATTCACCCCCCCTCTCAGTATTATTTCCAACAAGATGGACCCCAGGAATCCATTCCTTAGGTTCTCTTTTGGATAACGAATTCTTAGTTGCTTTGAGGAAAGCCTTTTGTCCCAAATGCCTGCTATAACCGTTTTCAACAAAGACATTAAGGAGATGGGACTTCTCCTCCTTGAAGCTCCTTTCATCAGAGATCCTCAAGGCACGAGTCGCCAAGGTGTTGAGAACCCCCAACTTCTGGGCAGGGAAATGGTGGGAACTAGCATGAAGATACTGCTCCGTATGAGTTTTCTTGCGAAACACTCGGTGGGAGAGGGAACCATCCTTATTCTTAGAGATAAGAATATTAAGGAACGAGAGGCAACCATTGACTTCTTGTTCCTTAGTGAACTTGATGGCCGCGAATTGATTATTGAGATGATCGAAGAAGAGATCTAACTCATCTTGGCCATGAGACCAGATGATATTAGTATCATCCTCATATACACTAATGTCATCTGGTCTCACGGCCAAGATGAGTTAGATCTCTTCTTTGATCATCTCAATAATCAATCCTCGGCCATCAAGTTCACTAAGGAACAAGAAGTTGATGGTTGCCTCCCGTTCCTTGATATTCTTATCTCTAAGAATAAGGATGGTTCCCTCTCCCACCGAGTGTTTCGCAAGAAAACTCATACGGAGTAGTATCTTCATGCTAGTTCCCACCATTTCCCTGCCCAGAAGTTGGGGGTTCTCAACACCCTAGCGACTCGTGCCTTGAGGATCTCTGATGAAAGGAGCTTTGAGGAGGAGAAGTCCCATCTCCTTAATGTCTTTGTTGAAAATGGTTATAACAGACATTTGGGACAAAAGGCTTTCCTCAAAGCAACTAAGAATTCGTTATCCAGAAGAGAACCTAAGGAACGGATTCCTGGGGTCCATCTTCCGTATGTTCAAGGGACCACATATAGGATTGCGAGGATTCTTAAGAAGCACAATGTCCCCGCAACCTTTAGACTTATTAACACCATTCGTAAGTCCCTCAGATATGTGAAGGATCCTATCGACCCCAAGGACATGAAAGGTGTTTATATTATTCCTTGTTCATGTGGGACCCCCTATATCGGTGAGACTGGTCGCTCCATTAACCAAAGGATTAGTGAGCACACAACGGAACCTCAAGCATATGAGAACCAAGTCTTCCGCTTTAGCAGAGCATGTGGAAAAAACCAATCACCATGTTTGCATCGAAGAATCTAGTGTGATTGCTAGAGTGTCGCAATTCCATCACCGAAATTTAGGGAAGCCCTTGAGATTGAAAAAAGGCCAAACAATCTCAATAGAGAGGATGGCTGGAAGATTAGTAGTTGCTGGGTCCCAACCCTCTCCTCCTAATCGTTTTCTCCCCTTTTTTTTTATATTCAAGCTCTTTGATTCTTAAATTAAAATTAAATTTTTTATCTATTTATTTATTTATTTTTTTAAAGCTCTTTGATTCTTTAATTAAAATTAATATTTTTATTTATTTATTTATTGTATTTTTATTTTATTTATTTATTTAATTTTTTTAATGTAAAACTATTAAGTAATATTGTAATTCTCTAATATTTTTATCAGGATACTCTTTGTTTTTTTTCCAAAGGAAAAAACGAAACTTTTTATTAAGTTTATAAAAAGTTTACATTGCATATGCCGAAGCATCACTGTTCATTCTGAGTTCTATCAAGTCTGGATTACAAAATATTTTTGCCTTATGCCTGAAAACTGTTCCCTTTAGGAGCTGCAGCTATCCCTGATTTGAGATGTCCTGTGTTTCTTTTGTGCCCAAAAAACATGCACAGAAGATTATGAAGCGGTCATGCAGTAAAAAAACTAACAAACCGGGTCTCCTCATGATTGAGGAAAATAAACCGTTACTGAAAAGTATAAGAAAAGCCGCATTGTCGTTACTGTTTGTTTTGAGATTTTATATATACACAAAATTTTGTTGATAATCCGAGAAGCAAAAAATCCCTGTCAGATATATCAAAACGGTTGAATGTAAGGAGGCTGGTCTGTTCTTCTTATTTGGCCTTGTTCGTCTTCTTCTATTTGCGAGCTGCCCAGATCCTGTTGAAGACCATCTTTAGATAGCTTATCCGCCAAGTCATTTCTTTCCCTGTAGATGTGACATATAGAAAAGCTATTAAACATTGTTTTCAGTCTTTGAACCTCTCCCAGAATTTGTTTTAAAAATTGATTGTTGCATGTACTTTGACCGTTTACCCATCTGATCACATTTTGGGAATCCCCAAAGATTTGAATAGTGAGGGTGTGCCTTTGGATGAGCCAGCATAAGAGAAGCTTGAGGGCAAGTAATTCTGCATAGTTATTGGAGCTAGTTCCTAGCCCCACGGAAGCTTTTAGGGAGTGAGATGGGGTTTCATGGATGACGAGACCTGCTCGTGCTTTGTTGTTTTGGGATGCACCATCGAAGAAAGCCCAAGGGATTCCTTCTGAGATCTGAATTTCAGGAACAATTCTTTGGGAGGAGGATTCCTTTGGTTCTGGAATGCTAGAAAAGATGGCAGCGCCCTGAGTTGCTATGATTGCTACCGGGGTCTCTTTGTCCTGAAAGATACTCTTGTTTCTAGCAATCCATATCCCCCAGCTGATGATTAGGGGTAGATTGCGAAGGTTCCCATCCGGATGCTCATTCCACCACTTCTGCCAGGCTTCTTGGATATTGTTGCCTTCCCAGACGAGCTGTTTGTTCAAGAGTGTTCCGGTCTCACCCCATATCTTTAGGGATTCTGGGCATTTAAGAAAAAGGTGGTTTATGGATTCTACTTCTGCTTTGCATAAGGTGCATCTCCTAGGCCCGTGCATGAATCTGGTCTGCAATATATCCCAGGTTGGGATTTTGCTCCTTAAAATACACCAGAAAAATTTTTTAGATTTTGGAGGGCTCTTAAGTTTCCAGAGCTGTTTTGACCACCACTCCGGATCTCCCCAACCTTTCCTTGTCCTAAGAAAAGAATACACATTCTTAGGGGCATATGACCCGGAGTCTGCATGCGCCCAGATTAGCTCATCTTGCCTGTCGGACAGCCTTACATTGGACCTGAAGAGTTCCTGAGTGAAAGTATTCCAATCATTCCACCATCTCTGTTCCAGATCCAACTCTTCTCCATTCTTCCAGGCTTGCCCCCAAATGGATGAGAAGCCTGGTTTCTCCACTTGGCTGAGGAAGCGGAGGCCTTTCCTTTCCAACTGCTGAATCAGGTCAGGGGGAAGGGCATAGTTGCCATTGCAGCCAACCCATGGATCCTTCCCAATCTTCACCCTTTCACCATTCCCGATCTTCCAAGCTAATCCTTGCTCAATCACCTTAAAAGATTCCAAGGTGGCTTTCCAGATAGCGGAAACATTCTTTTGAGTCTTGATTGGGTTCCTGATCCACTCTTCCAGGGGGGTTGGATCAATATATTTTCTTTTTACCGTTCTTGTCCAAAGGTTTTCCATCTTTATGAGACGCCAACCTGATTTGGCAGCCAAAGAAAGTCTGAAGTCTGGGAGGCTTTTGATCCCCCAACCACCCCATTCCTTTGGTCTCGCCACTTTCTCCCATGCAACCCAAGGGAGAACCGAGTTTTCTTTGTTCCCGGCCCACAGGAATCTGCTACAAATTCTCCTAATTTTCTCCAGGACTCCTTTTGGGACCCAAGTTAGCGCTGCCCAGTAGACTGGGATGGCAAGAAGCACGGATTTTATTAGGGTCAGTCGCCCTGCTCTGGAGAGCCATTTGAAACTCCAGTGACTAATTCTTGCTTCAATCTTTGCAATTAGCCAAGACCAATCCTCCTTCCTATAATCATTTGGCTTCAGCCAGAACCCCAGGTACTTGAAAGGGGAGCCCATGCTGCACATTTCATATGGAAAATATGAACTGAACTGTTCCTTATCAAGTCTGTTTAGACCCTCTTCGATGATTTGAGATTTCCTGGGATTGATCTGCATTCCGGTAGCTTTTAGAAAAAGCTCAAAGATAATTTTTAACTCCTTGAGTTCATTAAGGGAGCCATTAGTAAAAATCAGAATATCATCTACAAAAAGTAGATGAGTTATGAACAGGTTTACTGCTGCCTCAATACCATTTATCTTACCTTCCCTTTTGCTTTTATGAATCAGCTGATTGAGACCTTTAGCCACTAGGAGGAATAGTAAAGGGGACAGTGGGCAGCCTTGCCTCAGCCCTCTCTGTCCTTTGAAAAAAGAGGTAGCAGCTCCATTGATGAGGATAGCATAGCTGACATCTGTTATACACCCCATGATCCATCTGATGAAATCCACTTTGAAGCCGAGGTGTGTTAATAGCATACGAATGTATGTCCAGTTTATCCTATCATATGCTTTTGAGAGGTCAATTTTAATCACCCCTCCCTTCTTGTTTTTCAACTTTACACTGTGAAGGACCTCTTGTGCCACACCTATTGCCTCATGGATTTGTCTTCCGTTCAAGAACCCGAATTGTTCAGGAGATATATGCCTTGATAAAATTGGTTTGATCCTGAGGGCTATAACTTTTGCGATTATCTTGTAGATGCTGTTACATAAGGAGATAGGTCTGAAATCCTCAAAAGATTCCGGAGCTTCCTTTTTAGGAATGAGGGCGATGAAGGTTGCATTGAAAGGACTGTAGACTTCTCCCTTCAATCTTGACTCCTCCACCACTTCTGTGATTTCTGCACCTATCTGCTCAAAAAAGTGTAGAAATAGCTCTATTGACCAACCATCCGGGCCAGGACTTTTCTCTTTTGCCATAGACTTTATTACACTTTCCACCTCCTCCTTGGTGACAGGGTCCATTAAATGGTCCGCTTCTTCCTCCTCCACATATCTATGGAAACACTGAGCTGTTTGGATGACTTCTGCTATGGTGATCTCACCGGGGTCTTTGAAAAGAGATTGGAAATGATTCACCCCAAGGGATGAGAGAGCCTCGAAAGTCTTAGCTTCCCTTCCATCTTCGGATTTTAGACTCCATATAGTATTGGCGCTCTTCCTCCCTTTGGCATAATTATGAAAGAAGCTAGTGTTTTCATCCCCTGCTTTGAGCCATATATCTCTGCTCTTGAGTCTCCATTCTTCCTCCTTTGCCAGCAAGATTTGATTCTTGAGCTTCTCCAAGCCTACAATTTTCTCCTTAGATTCTTGAGTTGCATAGCTGTCCGCCTCTATGCTTTCAAGCCTTTGGAGTTCCTCATTTATCCTGTTTAGATCTTTATTCTATTTCAGATTCCTGTCCTTTTCCCATTAGATTGTTGCCTTTTTCAATCTTTTGAGGTTTTCCATAAATAAGAAACCTTTATTCTCCTGGGATCCTCTGGCGAGGTGAATCCAAATTTCATTAAACATCTTGTTGTAGGATTCCTCTTGGAGCCAGGAGACATTAAATTTGAAAGGAGCAGGAGGTTTTGTGGGACCTTTGGAGAGCTCAATATAGATCGGAAAATGATCCGAGGGCCCCCCTTCTTCTACCCATTGCCTGAATAACGGAATTGCAGCAGCGCGGTCCTCATTGATTAAGAATCGGTCTAGTTGTTTTGCCACCCTTGCTTCTCCAATTCTTTTATTCCGCCAAGTAGGTTTCAACTTGATGAGATTTGCTTCTATTAGGTTGTTTGAGGCTAAGAGGTTCCTGAAGAAATCAGATTGTGGATCCTCTCTTGCATTTGGGCCCCAGGTCTCTGCTTTTCCTAAAGAGAAATTCAGGTCTCCTCCCATCACCAAGAATTTGTTCTTCACAAGCGAGCTCTCCATCAATCCATTCCAGAAAGGAATCCTTCCTTGGCATGGACCATATATATTAATTATGGTAAAAGGGAAATCAAAATCCGAAGATTGACACTCAATCCCCATCACCTGTTTCATTCCCCATTGATTCTGGATTTTGATTCTGCCTTCCCTGATCCCCACTGCCAAGCCACCAGAGTGACCATCAGCATCCAGAGCTGTGAATTCCCATCCTGGGAGGAGGCCTTTGAGCATTGGTACTATGTCCTCCCCTTTTCCCAGGGTCTCCTGGAGAAGAATTACATCTGCCTTGGAGTTCAATACTAACTCCCTCAGGGCCAGTTTTTTGGGTTTACTGGCTAAACCCCTACAGTTCCAAGAGGAAATGATCATTTTAACACTGAGCCAGGGCTTTGCACTGCTCTAAGTGCCCCTGTGATGGAAAGCTGCTTCTCGTCTGCCACATCATAAATAGCCTGAGCTTTGGCCGCAGAGAGTTTAGACTTCCTACCCCTTTTTTTCCCGGGCTAGGACTGAGAAGGGGATGGGTCAATGCCCCCCACCGAAGGATAGGAACCAGGTTTTGTGACCAGAGAGCGAAGGTTATAAGGGCAATGGGGAAGCTGGGCCTGGGGGGAGGGATCATGGCAACACCCATCACTATTCAAATCCAGAGAAGGAATAGCGGCCGATAAATTTTCAATACAGGTTTCAATACAATTTTCCAAATTGCCATCAATCGGGTTTACATTTTTAACAGTAAATTCAGGGAGGAGAGGATTATTGGGCGGATCCGCATCTATATGATTATCCAAACATTCTCCTTTATTTTCAATAAGAGAAGAGGGGGAAGGATTCAAAGGCATACCCTTTTGATCCTCGACAGTGCTTGGAGTTGTGCTTGGAGGCTCCTCGACCGCGGGCTTCACAGCGTCCTCTGGTAGCGCTCCATCTTTTGACAAGTCCTTCGAAGGTTCCAGAATGTCAGCTTCCAGAGCGTGACTCCCCTGTTGCAGATCTATGTCCATTAATTCCTCCTCCTGAGATACAAAGGCCTCTTTGTTGTTTTGATGCTGAGAACGCTGATAAATCAGGATACTCTTTGACTATGAATATGAAACTTATTTATCTATTTATATGTCCTTTTAGCTTATATTTTAAAATATAATTAACTATTTATAGAATATTCTATTTTTAACTTAAACAACTAACTAATATTTATATAACCTCGTTGATTTATAATTAATTTATTTTAAGATTTAAATCTCCCTTTAACTAATATTTTATTTAAAATATAATTAACTTATATTTATTTAAAATATAGTTAACTATTATCTATTTTTAATTACTCAATTATTTTATGATTATAGTATATTAACTCACTTATTTTAATATATATTTATAAAATTGTCAATTTATGTTTATTTTAATAAGAAAATTAATAACCTTAACTGATTTGAACTAAAAAATAAAAAATAAAAATAAATAAATAAATAAATAAATAAATAAATTTTGGTCTAACTAGTCGTTTCCCGGTCAAATCGAGCTGTCATGATTCTAGCCATTACCTGGATATTCTGCCCGATCTATTTATAATGCATAGCAAGATCTGCTCATTCAACTTGTCCTGATGATGAACCACAATGGTTGGTTCAAAACGTGTTGACAAAATTATCTCTATGTGATTTTCGCCGAAGATTCTTCTCAAAATTGATATGGATCATAGAAGCCTAAATTCAATTCTTTGAGTTATTTGAGAATCACATCCCAACATATATCACTAGCATTTGTTTCAACAATTTCATACATGTTTTCATCTGAAACATGTAAGATGGGAAGCATTCTTACCTTTTCTTTAATCTTTCTAACATCACTTGTATGTGCTATGGTCCAAGGTTATGGATTCTTCTATAATCTCTGGTTTAATATTTTTCTGTCTGGTGCACAGTCCTTATAGAAGTTACATACGTAGTTCATATAACCCAGGAATCTTTGTAACTGAGTCTTTTCTTTTATTTCATATGGGAATTTGTCTATAAATGCAATTGCACGTTGTTGGAGATAAATTTGGCTGCTTTCTATGATGTGCCCGAGGAATTTGACCTTGGTTTGAAAAATCTCCATCTTTTTCTTGCTTAAGACTAAATCACTGTTCTTGACTACTTGCTTGAATTTATATACATGCTTAAAATGTTCATCTATTGACTTGGAAAATATTAAAACATCATCAATATATACAATTAATAAATCAAAATATGTCCTGAACACTTGATCCATGACTTTTTGGAATTTAGAAGGAGCATGCTTAAGTAAAAAAGGCATAACATTCCATTCATAATGTCCGGAGGGGACACTTAATGCTGTTTTGAACTGATCTTCTTCCTTGATTGATACTTGCCAGAAACCTCACTTCATGTCGAATTTTGAAAATATATTTTCTCCTACAATTCTAGATATTATATTCCCTTGTGGGGGATAGGATAAGTTTAAATCAACCAAAACATTATTAAGTAGTCTATAATTTATTACCAATCTAGGTAATCTAATCTATTCAAAAAGATTATTTGCATAGAATCCATAACAGTTCCAAGGATTGTTAGATTCTCTTATTAGTATTTTTTCCAAAGGATCTTGTATTTGTCTTTGGCAGATATTTTTTGACGTGGATTGTCATTGATGTCAATATGGAAATATTCTAGGAGAAGCGGAGCAAGAAGCCATGGGAGAAACTGGAGGAAAGCCAAGACAGTCAAGCCATTGGAGAGAATATCAGAAGTCATAGGAGCTATCGGAGCAGAGCTATCAAAGCAGGGAAGAAGTTCATTAGAAGGAACAAAGAGGAACACGCATCAGGAAGAGAAGCCAGCGGAAGAGCAGTTAATGGAGGAGCATCGCATGTAATATATGCCAAAGAAGAACTATCGAAATCCAAAGGGAAGACTGATCAGAGGAGAAATAGAAGCATAGAGGAAGATTCATTTGAAACCACGATAAGCAAAGAGCGGAGAGTCGTTACTCTATGTAACCACGTTCAACAGTTAACCAGCGGGTTTGTAATAGTGGCAGTGGTTATCAGGCAGATGCTAGGCGGTAAGTGGTATTTAGAGGAGAGCGCCCGATTCCAGTAACTGAGCGACACATAGCACTCTGGTGGAGAGAGAAAACCACTTTTTCGGGTGGTTATTTCTCTTGAAATTGGCTCACCCGAAATTCATGTAGGCCGTTGGATGTAGCGTGGGTTGATCGACGATGAAGGATCAACAGACAATTTTTGGTTGATTGGGTTAAGTCAGGACAGTTAGATCTAGAGAGAATATCAATGGTGGAGGATCGCTAAGGAATACCGCAAGAGTGTAAAGCCATGTCATGATAAAATGTTTGATTGCGATATATATATATATATATATATATATATGGACCCACGGGACCATTACAATATGATGTAATATAATATCACGTCCGTCGCAATATCGCAAGCCTCTTTAAAAGCCTTGCCACATTAAAATGCCGATTGCGATATAATTGCGGACCCGACTACACCATTATAGCATGGCTTAATCAAATGTTGCATCCGCGGTAATCGCAATGTACAAAAGAATGTTAAACCGGTGATTACGATAAGGGTGTGGACCCGACAAACTTATTAATAACTGTTTAATACCATATCGCATCCTCTCGATTGGCAGTTGGGAATCGGCTATGTTATGTGCGAACCTTCAGAGGTTGCGATTGCGATAAAAGAATGACATGGCATGTGAGACCTCTATATGGGTATAGCCTATTCTATATGATTTCCGTGAATATGGAAGGCTCTTCACTATGTTTTTAATATTCAAGTCGGCAAGCCTTCTTCCACTAAACACATCTTTCCATTGGTGAAACTCATATAAATCTACGATAAGACGTATAATTTTGAATGATCTATTATGGGCATCAATCACAGAACATAATGGTAGTTCATAACTCGTGATTATGAAAAGAAGATGAAAGGATAAGCAAGCGTAGATTAGGAAGTTGAAGCTCAAGCGATCGGAGGAGGGAAGCCAGAAGGTCGAGCGAGCATTGAGCAAGCCGAAGCTCAAGCGAGTAAGGAGGAAGCCAAAAGGTCAGGCGTATCAGGCTTTTATAACAGTGAACAAGGAAGGTTCAAAGTGTTGCTGGAAAACTGGAAGAAAAATAAAGGAAGCCAAAGTTCAGGAAAAAGTGGAAGGAATAGGAGGACAAAAGTAAGTCATAGGTCCAGCAGGGTTGGGAGCAGAGAATTACAACCAAATATATCTAGACAGTTACAACAGAGGGTTGGAGCCCTTGAGGTTGGTGCCTCAGAACTGAAAGGATTGGTGTCCTGGGAGTTGGTGCTCCTAAATTCAAGGTTGGTGCCTTGACAAGATAGAGTTGGTGCTCTGGAGGTTGGAGCCTCACAAAGAGTCCAAGTTGGTGCTTGGAAACTGATTGAAACCATATGTGTATATATATATATATATATATATATATATATATATATATATATATATATATCTATATATATCATATGTACTTGATTCATTGGAAAGATCACATTAATAAAAGCATCTATTCCTGTTATCTATTTCTGTGTTCCAAATATAAATGTTTTTAACTGATAAAAATAATAATTGAAAATAAATACTGATTCACCCCCCCCTCAGTATTTCCAACAATTGGTATCAGAGCGGGCTTCTTCATATCAGCCTAATAGCTTGAAGAAGGATTCTTAGTCATGATGAGAAATCAAGAAGTGTCAGGAAGACCTCCTCTATTTGATGGCACAAATTTTGGTTTCTTGAAAAAGAGAATGTCCTACTACTTAATGTCCCTTGGACCTAAAGTTTGGCATTTGGTCTTAAATGAATACATAGCTCCTTCCACTCTTCCAACAGACCAAGACGAGAGGAAAGTCTACGTTGCAAATGCAAAAACCTTAAACTCCATCACTAGTGGAATCACTAATTCCGAATTTACAAAAGTCATGAATTGTAACTCTGCCAAAGAATTATGGGATAAGCTAATTTGCTTATACGATGGGGACTCCAAAGTCAAGAAGGAAAAGCTTCAAACTCATAGAAGGCAATTTGAAAGTCTTAAAATGGATGATGAAGAAGATATTTCATCATACTTTCTTCGAGTAGCTGAAGTGGTCAACTCTCTTGAAGGATTGGAAGAAAACATTGAAGAAAGCACCATTTTTCAAAAGGTCTTGAGATCTCTCCCAGACAGATTTGACTCCAAAGTAAGTGCCATAGAAGAAATGAAGGATCTAGATACTCTCAAGATGGATGAACTCCATGGAATCCTCATTGCCTATGAGATGAGAAAAGGTTGCCCAAGTTCCAAAGATGCA
The DNA here is from genome assembly GCA_031772625.1 of Pinus tabuliformis. Classification (NCBI taxonomy): domain Eukaryota; kingdom Viridiplantae; phylum Streptophyta; class Pinopsida; order Pinales; family Pinaceae; genus Pinus; species Pinus tabuliformis. Next base: position 541,917,062 of record CM062816.1, on the reverse strand, counting down.
ACATTCAAGGCCTCAAAATCAAAAAAGGGGAAAGAAAGGAATGTCAGTAGTGATGCTTTGATGTTGAATCTGAACTGGCGCAATTTGTACGAAGGCTGAAGAAAGGATCTAAGCTAAAAGGTAAATACCTTCTTATTTGTTTCAAATGTGGAAAAATAGGTCATTATGCTACAAAATGTCCTCATAAGCATGACAATGATGATGAAGAAAATTCTAAAAGGATGGTATACAAAAAGAAAGGGTTCAATAAGAAGAATTTCCCTTCTAAACAAGATGAGTCTGATGAAGATGAATTTGTAGTCATCAAAAAGAAATCAACTAACCAGTTCCCTCATGGCCATGGAGGTAATGAAGAGTCAGATGAAGAAAATGACCATTTTGGAAGCCAAGAAGTATTATTCATGGCATTCAAAAATGATGATGACTCAGGGCTAGAAGGAAATGTAGATGAATTGTTAATAAGTGCCATTGAAGAAAATGAGAAATTACGGAATAAAATCATTTCTCTCAAGGTAGAAAACGAGGAAACAAAAAGAAGGGAAGATCTCTTGAAAAATAAGCTAAAAGAAAAAGAAGAAGCTTGTGAAGAATGTGAAGCCAAAATAGTATCTCTGAGGAAGGAATTGGAGCAAGTTAAAAAGGGTTGGAAAAGCTCTCAAATACTTGACACTATCCTAAATAATCAAAAACCTCAACATGACAAATCTGGAATAGGTTTAAAGGAGAATCATAAAGTACTAAGAATAATGCGAAAAGCTATGCCGACGTACTTTCCAGCAACCCAAAAGAAGAAAGATTATTTCATCAAAGGCTCATCGCAGATCGAAAGAATGAAGAGAGAGTAACTCCAAGGAAGAATGTTGATTCAAACCATGGCTATTACAATAGGTACAAAACTATCTTTTTTGGGCATTGTTTCCATTGTAAAAATTTTGGTCATCAAGCTAGACATTGCATGGCTCGTAAGAATGACACATCAAAACTGAAGGACTAAATAAACAAACCATATGGCCCCAAGGGCAAGGAAAAATCAATACCTACAATTCTTTTGATCCCTTGGCCAAATTTGACCTGATTTGCTCATTATGCAATAATAATGGACACAATGAACAAAATTTCCCATTCAAAAGAGGAAAAGCAAGAAGTGAGAATCCCAACACAGATAAATGTGGCCTAGCTCTATGCGCTCAAAATAATGGAAATCATTGGTTTGTGTATAGTGGGTGCTCCAAACACATGACAGGGGACAAAATGAAGTTTGTCTCATTGAACAAAAGGGAAGGAAATGTATCCTTTGGAAGTGGATTTGCCAAAATTGCTGGAAAAGGAATTGTTACTCTTATTAATGGAAAAGGAAAAGCTCAAAATTCTTTGCTAGTAAACGGGCTCAAACAAAACCTCCTGAGTGTTAACCAAATCTGATCAAGGACATAATGTTGTCTTTACCACCAAAGACTATGAAATAAGGAACTCTTTCTCAGGGGAACTTGTGGCGAAAGGGGTTAGAACACCAGACAACATCTACATTCTAAACAAGATTCAAGAAGATAAATGCTACTTAAGTCAACCAGATGAAAGTTGGTTGTGGTACAAGCGACTTGGACAAACAAGCTTCAATAAATTGATTAATATCAGCAAGATTAAAATAGTATGAGACATTCCAAAGTTATTCAAACCAAATCAAGGAATATGTGGTCCATGTCAACATGGAAAGCAAATCAGAACTAGCCACAAGACCAAAGCATTTGGAGATCATCCATGGTGATTTGTGTGGACCAACTAGAACTCCAACACTCCAAGGAGAAAGGTACTTTGCTTTATTTGTTGATGACTACACTAGAATGATGTAGATATATTTTATAAAATATAAATCCAAAGCATTTGAGTGTTTTAAGAATCTTAAAGCTCTTGTAGAAAATGAAAAGGACTCAACAATTAAGTGCCTTAGAATAGATAGAGGGGGAGAATTCACATCAAAAGAATTTAATGAATTCTGTAAAATACATGGAATTAAAAGAGAAATCTCTGCGGCCAGAACACCCAAGAAAAATGGGGTAGTTGAAAGAAGAAACCGAACAGTTCAAGAAATGGCAAGAACAATGTTAATAGCAGCCAAAATTATGGAGAGAAGCAGTCGGGATAGCTGTCTATACCTTGAATCGAACTCAATTAAGACCAAACAATGAAAAGACTCCTTACGAATTATGGAAAGGAAGACCTGCTTCAGTAAAATACTTGAAGATTTTTGGAAGCAAGTCCTTCATAAAAATCAATGATGGCTCACCAGGAAAATTGATTCACGGGTTGATGAAGAGATCTTTCTTGGATATTCTATAAGAAGAAAGCCTAGAAGTGCTACAATAACCATCTACGGAAAATAGTGGAAAGCATTGATGAAGACCTTCCAGAAAAAGAAATTGAAGAACATGAAGTTGATCCTCTCATTGAAGAAGAAGAACCTTAAAAAGAAGAAAAAGACCAAGAAAAAACCAAGGAAAAAGAACCATCTCAAACCCCTTCAAAGATGAAATTTCTCCAAAAATATCACCCAGAAGAGCAGATTATTGGCAATATGGATGAAGGGATGAAGAAATGTCTCAAATTGAGAAGAATGAGACATGGGAGCTGGTAACTCATCCAAAGGACAAAAACATAATAGGAACCAAGTGGGTGTTTAAAAACAAAATGAATGAATATGTACAAATCATCAGAAACAAGGCAAGGCTTGTTTGTAAAGGCTATTCACAAATTAAAGGAAATGACTTTGAAGAAACATTTTCACCAGTAGCTTGTGTGGAAGCTATCAGGATGTTCTTGGCATTTTCTTGCTCAAAAGGATTCAAAATCTATCAAATGGATGTAAAATCAACATTTCTGAATGGGGAACTTGAGGAAGAAGTCTACATGGAACAACTAGAAGGGTTTACTCTAACAGAAGGAAAAGACCTTGTTTGTAAGTTGAAAAAGGCATTATAGGGGTTGAAACAAGCTCCTAGAGCTTGGTACGCAAGATTGGATCACTATATACATCAACAAGGCTTCAAGAAGGGGGTGGTAGGAAGTAATCTCTACATAAAGACAGATGAGGATAAGTTACTAGTCACACTTGTTTATGTTGATGATCTGATTTTTGTTAGTAATAATGATGAGATGAGCTATGAGTTTTCTCAAAATATGTCAAAAGAGTTCGAGATGTTGATGATAGGAGAGTTATCTTACTTCCTTGGACTAAAAGTATTTCAAACCAAGACAGGCATGTTCATATCTCAAGCCAAATATCTTAAAGACATGCTTAAAAGATATGGAATCGAAGATTGTGCACCCATGAGCACACCTATAACCATAAATTCTAAATTAAGCAAAGATGATGACTCCCCTCCAGTAGAGGCAACTCATTATAGGTCAACAATTGGAGCCCTTCTATACTTAACTGCTACAAGACCCGACATTATACAGGCAGTAGGAATGGTGGGAAGATTTCAATCAACCCCTAAACAATCCCATTTTATGGCTGTAAAAAGAATTCTCAGATACTTGAAAGGAACTCCTAATTTCAGCCTTTGGTACCTTAAGAACTTAACTGTTACTGTGACTGCATACACTGATGCCGATTGTGCCGGAAGTGTTGATGATCAAAAAAGTACTAGTGGAAATGCATTCTTTCTGGGAGACTGTTTAGTATCTTGGCTCAGCAAAAAACAGATATCCATATCACTATCTACAGCTGAAGCTGAGTATATAGCTGCCACGGATTGTTGTACTCAAATATTATGGATGAAGGAAGCTGAGAAAGATGTCAACATAGGTACAAATTGACCAGTTACCATCTATTGTGATAACACTAGTGCTATCAGCCTCAGCAAAAATCCAGTGATGCATTCAAAGACCAAACATTTACCTATCAAGTATCATTTCCTTTGTGAATTAGTAGTTGAACAAAACATCATCTTGGAATATATCAATACTAAGGAGCAGATAGCTAATATTTTCACAAAAGCTCTTCCTTGAGAAGCATTTGAACATATTCGTCAAAATATGGGGGTTATCTCTTTAGCATCACTTAAGTTGATTCATAAAGATGTTGCAAGACAGGGGGAGCAGTTCGACAGGGGGAGTCCCTGAGTACTCCTTTTCCATTGATGTTAAAGGGGGAGAGAAGAAGAATATTGCCATCAATAACAAAGGGGGAGATTGTTGACCTAGATTGTCATTGATGTCAATATGGAAATATTCTAGGAGAAGCGGAGCAAGAAGCCATGAGGAGAAACCAGAGGAAAGCCAAGACAGTCAAGCCATTGGAGAGAATATCGGAAGTCATAGGAGCTATTAGAGCAGAGCTATCAAAGCAGCGAAGAAGTTCATTAGAAGGAACAAAGAGGAACACACATAAGGAGGTGTTGGCTTAGTGGTCCCTGACCCAGGTTCAGAAGAGTTATTAGCCAAACAAATCCCACAGCTACCATCCCTTTCAGCGACAGCCTGTGGAGTGCGGATTGAGGTCTCACCCAAGGTAGTAGGGGAGGGTGCTGGAACCAGGTTTCCGCACCCTTGGGATGTCTTGATGTGGTCTGGAGGGGTTGCAAACTGTTCTGTGGCCTTACGCCACTTCCGCGTAGATCCAGAACATGCACTTCCTTAATAGTTATTAGTTATTAGTTCGTTATAGATCAGATCTACTTCTTACAGTCTTTAAGCAACTATTAATAGAGATAACCAATACGTGCACCCAGAAATGTTATAGATTTGCATAAATTTAGAACATAAGCTTAGCACATAGATCAACACAGATATATAAGCAAAAAATTACAGTGCTTTAGAGTTCACACAGTATTTCAAAACCAACTTATCTTTATTAATATTCTGGATTCAGTACAATTCACTTCCTGCCCTACGCACATAGCTGCAGGGGTCTGCGCACACATCAGCGGACTCTATTAGGCCTTTGCACACACAACTATGGAGCCTCTATCCAACTACTAACACTTCACGACTCGGACATACAGACTCAGAGCACATTTACTTTCAAAAACCCACAAGACTATTCTCCAACCAAAAACTGCCTTCTACCCTTAGAGCCTTGCTTTATTTATACATTCCTATGGTCCGTGGACCATGGGAAGACCGACCTACTTCCTATTATTCTATATTATTTTTGGGCAGACAACCCCTTGACTTGACCGATTACATTTCGTTCTTCGCGCATTTCAGAGATTTACAGTGTTATTTCCCAAACTTCTAGGCTTTAAGCCCCAAAACCATTACGCGCAACCGATGATGCTCATTCTTCTCTGCTCGGTTAACAGAGAGCACCCCCTCATAGGATTTTAGCTCGTGCTGGGGTGCCGCATACGGGACCTCTTCGTGCCAACGCAACCAATTTCCAATTTCGTAGCTTCTATACGCACTATCTGTTGCAACTTGTGTTGCAATTTTACAAGACCATGGTTGCTGTCAGCGAGATCCCAATCTTCAAGGTGCATCAGAGATGACTTGTGAACTGCAATTCCACCATCTGTCTCCATATTTAAAGCCTCTCCCTTATCTTTTATGGTTCGCCGACCAGCCCATGGGTTAGGCAGCGGCATCTGGACCAGTTCTGCTTTGTGTCTAACAATTTCCGGCACATCCCCTACCATCGATGCTAAATTCTCCACAATGCCCGTAGCCATCAACACCATATTATTTAGAAAGTCATGCATCTCCATTAGCCATATCAAAACCCTTGGGCTTACTCCTTGAGCATAGATAATGACTAGTTCCATAGCGGCGGGAAGGCACAATAGCTTACTTTTCTCAAAAACGCAGCTCGTTCGGTGGATGCCCCCCTGTGATTTATAAGTGTTTTGAAATTAAAATTCATTGGTTCCCTCCTTTTCTAGTGCCGTAACATTAAGCCTGCAGCAGATCATTCCAGATATGGCTCGTACCCTATCTCTTAATTGCCCGCCGCCTGCTCCCTTTTGCCATAACTCAGACATCTTGTCATGAATAGTGTCAACAACGGTCAGCTCTCTACTTGTCCAAGTAGCAGTGCAGCCCCTTCTGCATGACTGCGACCTCATACCAATTCGGCGCGCCCCCTGATTGTTGCGCAGCTCCCTCGCAGAGTGCTTTAACGTCCCACGCTCTCTTCCAACTGCCTGGAGTGGTGAGACTGCTATGCGGTCAGTTAATTAGGTAGTTGGCCCACCTGTGTAGAGCTTCAGGCGACTACCATTTACTCTGCCTGGGAAAGGCTCCCCATTCAACTTGGCAAGCTGGACCACGCCTCCATCTGTGACTTCTCTGACTACATAGGGTCCCAACCAATGCATTCGGAGTTTTCCAGGGAATTTCTCAAACTTGCTATCATATAGTAATACTAGATCATTTTCTTTGAACGTGTGCATCTTGATACGACAATCATGCCAAGATTTTTCCCGCTGCTTGTGTACCTGTTGATGGAATCCTGCCAAAAGCCGTTCCTCCTCAAGTTCTTCCAGTTGTGCGATCCTCTCTTCCAAAGCCACGCGGTCTGCCATGCTTGTCGCCGCTACTATTCGTAAACTAGGTACAATGTACTCCATTGGCATGACTGCTTCCTTGCCATAGACTAACTGGAAAGGGGTCTGGCCTGTCAGCTTCTTGCACATTGTTTGGTATGCCCATAGCACAGCAGATATGCACAAATCCCAATCGTTTCGTTGCGCATTACATACCTTGGTCAACGCTGTCTCCAAAATTTTGTTAAATGCTTCAACGGTCCCATTTGCTTGCGGATGGTATGACGTACTCTGTTGATGATATATCTAAAATTCCTCAGTGAGCGCGCTAATAGTCTCATTTAGAAAATGCGTTCCACGGTCGCTCATTAGAATTTTTGGACATCCAAATCGCGTTAACACATTCTTGAACAAGAATTTTGCAGCTGTAGCGGCCGTGCAGTCTTTAACCGGCTGTGCTTCCACCCATCGGGTCAAGTATTCTGTCGCCGTGATGATATAGCGCACCCCCATATTTCCTAGAGGTGTGATAGGCCCCACAAAATCGATCGCCCATTTCTCAAACGGTTGCAGCATCATCTGTGGCTTGAGCGACATTTCATCCCTCTGCGATGGTTTCCCAGTGCATTGACATACGTCACAGGCCCGACAGTACACTTTCGAATCTTGATGTAGAGTTGGCCACCATAACCTAGCATGAAGAATCTTCTGTGCTTTGGCACGACCCACATAATGTCCTCCAGTAACCCCCCCATGTGCTTTGGCCAGGATCTGTCCTCACTCGAATTCAGGTACATATCTGCGTAATATTTCGTCGTTTCCCATTTTGTAGAGGTGCCCTACAATAATAGTAAAGTATGCTGCATGTATCACCAATTATTTCTTTTTCTAAACGGAATATCCCTGCGGCACAGTTCCTGTGTTTAAGAAGTGGGCTATATCCTCAAAGTGGCCATCCGCGACGCGTACTACATAAAACTGTGCATCAGGTAGTCCCTCCTCTAGGTTCATGGGTTCTTCACCATTCTCAATTCAAGACAGGTGATCAGGGCTTGCTTTTAGATGCCTTTGCTTTACGATGACTTCAAAATCATATTCCTAAAACAATAACAACCATCTACAAATGCATCCCCAACACAGGCTTGTTCACTAGGTATTTTAGCGTTGAGTGGTCAGTATACATCCTAAAGTGTCCTGCGAGTAGGTAGTGGCGGTATTTCTAGAGCACGTATACCATCGCCAATCCCTCACGCTCAGTAGTGGAGTAGTTTTTCTCAGCTTTGGACAATTGTCGACTTGCGAACGCGATCAGGTGATCAATTCCTTCCACTCCTTCCTGTGTGAGTACTGCTCCCAGCGTGATACATGATGCGTCAACATGCACGTGAAATTCGATGTCCCATTTTGGAAAGACCAATATAGGAGTTGATGCCATCTTTTCCTTGAGCATTTCCAGAATTTTGTTACATTCCTCATTCCAGCAATAAGTAACATCCTTCTTCAACAACTATTCCATTAGTGTCGTGATCTGTGTGTAGCTCTTGATGAACTTTCGATAGTAACCAGTGTGTCCCAACGTGGCACACAACTGCTTGACACTTTGCAGTGCTTGCAAATTGAGTATGACAACAATCTTTCCCGGGTCTACCATCAGGCCTTGCTTGCAAACCACATGGCCGAGCAAGTTCCCTAAAGGGATGAGGAAAGTACACTTCTTTATGTTTAGGGCAATTTGGTGCCGTCGTCAAGTATTAGCATTAACCATAAGCTCACAGTATGTTTCTTAACTAGCCCAAATAGGTCCAATCATTAAGATATACCTCTAAGAACTTGTGTATAAATTCCTTGAATGCAGCTACCATAACGCGTGAGAATATTGCCAACGCGTTCTTTAGTCCAAAGGGCATCACCGTATACTGAAAAAAACCCCATTCGGTAGCGAACGTTGTTGTACTCCTATCCTCTGGTGCAATCTTGATCTGGTGGTACCCCGAGAAACCGTCCATAAAGGAGTAGGCTTCTTGTCCCCCAACATTTTCCAAGACCTCCTCTGTAAATGGCATTGTGAATGGATCATTAACACATGCATCGTTGAGCCTCCTAAGATCCACACAGATGCTAATTTATCCCTTACATTTTTTCTCCTATACAACCATAGGACTTACCCAGTCAGATTCCTCTACTGGTTCAATTATTCCTGCTGCAAGCATTTTATCCAATTCTTTGCGGACCTTTGTTTTATATTTTGGATTCAACCGATAGGGCCGCTGCTTGACTGGCTTCGCATCTGGCTTCAGAGTTATCTTCATCATCCCGAAGTCATCGAGGATTCCTTTTAGCTCCGTGATTTTGGTCAGGAATAAATCCTGATACTCGTGAAGTAACTCAACAACCTTTTCCACCATTGCATCATCCCAATAGTCCCCAAGTGTTGCATACTTCGGTTCCTCCTTCGTGCCAATGTTCACCTGTTTCGTTTTCAGTGGCACGGTGATGTTGGGGTCCTCGATCGCTAGTCTGCACACCTTGCGACTCCCCTAGTTTATGGAATATTGATGTTTCTGGGATCATCCTCATCATCTTCAATCTGTAGGTTGTAACATTCGATGGCCCGGATCAGCTAGTGCGACCAGTCTGGCTGCACTATTTCTTCCGATTCCAATGGTACCCTGAAAATGGCAGCCTTTACTACTTGCAACGCATCATCAACAGTGTCCATCCATTGGTCCGCAAATAAGAATGTTAATAAAAATCCTTCACGCAAGATATCCCATTCGCTTGTACCATGTTGGAGCTCTGTTTCAGTGTAAGGTGCATGCGCAGGTCATCACGTCCATCGTATTTCTCAGTTATGCGTAATTCCAGCTTCCCAAATCTTATCTGCATCATGCACTTGCAGCCGCGCCAATCTTCAAAGGTTCCTTCATGTGTGCCCCACTAACGTGCAGGTGTCGCGCACAATGCCCATCTCAACGCATCAAACCGTTGGTGCTTTGGTATCGCACTTTTGAACCTGGTCAGGAATTCATCTACTGCTGTCAGCCCATCATACATCGGCAGTTCACGATCCTGAGCTCTGACGCAATACAGTGACCTAGTCATCATATTGCAGTTTAACGTGGTTACTCCGTTCAACCGATTATGCCACCGCTCGTCTTCCTCATCTGAATCTTCGGTGCAGGACTCGGCATGGCCCCAAGATATTCTTCCCTCCACATTTGGATTGACCCAATCTTGATTTCGTGCAGTAATCTTGTAGATACAATCTAGTTCATCATCACTTCCTTCGTCGTGCATGGGTTCAGTGTAACGCGGTCCTTCAGCCGGGTCTAGCGGAATGACTATACGAAGTGACTTCTTCTCAAATATCATTTTCCGCTTCTTTAAATTAATAACCCCATTCATATCGGTGGCCCAATCTATCCCTAACAATGCAGGGTAAGGGCTACTTTCATCCATGATTTCTATTACCTCAAAGTCTGTTCGGGTGCTCACGCCTTCTATATCTACTGTAATTCCTTGTAATCTTCCCATGGGCAGGATCTTCTATTGGTTCACCATTCACAATTGAATAGGAGACCATTGTAGTGTGGGCTTGCCCATGCGCTCCCAAGTCTGTTTAGGTAGTACATTTGCATCTGAGCCCAAGTCCAGAATGATTTGATCCATCTCATAGTTGCCAATCTGCACCGTTAATCACATTTCCTGCCCAATACGTGAAGCATGTTTTCCCAATTTTCAGACCACGCGAGGTTCACCCGACCCTGTGCACCTAGTTATCAACTCTTGTAATCCTTTAACCGCCCTATTGTCACGAAGCAATTTCATGCATGTCTCTAAAAAGGTAGTTAGCATCGAGGGATCCCTTTCCGGCTCGGGTTGATCCTTACTACCTGGGGTAGAGACCTCCGCGAAGCTCTTCCTAGCTTCCAGACATGTCTCCTTGCGAACCCCTACATCGTCCTTGGTTAGTTTCCCCTTATCCTCCCCTGTGGCCGTGCCACTTCTGAGCATCATGTTCACGTTGGGGTCTTCCTCGCATGGTTCAGACCTCATCATCTGGACGTTCTGCGTCGCCATAGGTTGTGCTGCCCTTTTCTCACGAATCTGCACTATCAGTGTGGGGCAATCTATCATTTCATGATCAAACTGCTCACAGTATGGGCATGATATTCTGGTCGGGTTAGTACAATCTCGCGCGTAGTGCCCTGTTCTTCTGCAATTGTAACAGATTAGCTGCCCGCGACCTCTTCCTGGCCCCACTCCTCCCCGTCCTTGTCCACATCCTTGGAGCCCACCACACGCTATCGCGGCTAGATCCTGACCTTGCGCTTCAGTTTGCATTTTGTAGGCAGGTGAATGGTCCATCAATAATTGATAATTATGGCAGTCTCACTCCTCGTGGCCCACTGATCTGCAAAAGTTGCAAAATAGCTGCTGAGGGGTCTAGTTAAATTTTGGCAGTAGATGACAGTTTTCCGTGTTGTGCTTTCCTCCCACATGATAGATTGCGCACCAGAGTGAGGGTGCCATGCTTGGCCCCACTTGTGCCTCTGGTTGCAACGGTGTTGGTCCCCGCGCTGCCACATAGTTCGCAAAGACTGGACAGTGATCCTTATCATGGCTCTGGCTTCTACATTTTATACACCACACTTCCTCCCGGGCCTCTGACAAAGACGCCTTTTCTTGTATTAAACTCTACATTTCTAAACATAAGTTTTCCATTTGCGCGTGGATTTTCTAAACTCCCAACCCCAGATCCTGTATTGGAGTTTCATGCAACCTCATCGCTGTCTCCAATGCTTCAACTTGGGTTGAGATCTTTTGCTGTGACAGTGCCATCCTCAGATGTGGTGTCAACGATGCCACAAACCACGCGTAGTGCTACACATCTGTCAGCGTCATGTTAGCCTCGTGGATTGTACCCTTCAAATCTCTAATTCAGAGCCCATGGGGTTTCACTAGGAAGCATTGCGATCTCCTTGAACTTGATGATCGATTGTGTCTCTGATTTTGGTCGGCTAAATTCTTTTTTCAATTTAGCCCGGATCTCTGCTACTCCCGCATTCGGGTGATCGCTTGAGTACATTATATACCACGTTAGTGCGCAGTCCTGTAGTGTGCTAACCAGGGTGGCCTTTTTGATGTTATCATCCGTAACTCCGTGCGCTTCCCATACTACCCTTACCATGAACCAAAATTGTTATGGATCTTTGCTTCCTTCTACTTTGAGTACTGACAACTGGATCGCGCTCGTCACATTTAACCTCTAGTTTGCGCGTCGATATGCTAGGACCTACTATAAACTTGTACTGCTCTTGAACCAATCAATCCTCAAACTCTTTCTTCGTAGGATTCCAACGTCCTGACATCAGACATCCCTTAGGCAGATCCTAGTCTTGACAATGGAACCATTTGTTGGCTTAGTGGGACCTTAGCCAGGTTTGGAAGAGTTATTAGCCCAAAAAATCCTGCAGCTACCGGCCCTTTCGACAATAGCTCGCGGAGCGCGGACTGAGGTCTCACCCGAGGTAGCAGGGGAGGGTGATGGAACTAGGTTTCCACACCCTTGGGATGTCTTGATGTGGTCTAGAGGGGTTGTGAACCTTTCTGTGGCCTCGCGCCACTTCCGTGTAGATTCGGAACAAGGCACTTCCTTAATAGTTATTAGTTATGAGTTCGTTATAGATCAGACCTACTCCTTACAGTATTTAAGCAACTATTAATAGAGATAAATAATACGCGCGCCCAGAAATTTTATAAATTTGCATAAATTCAGAACATAAGCATAACACATAGATCGACATAGATATATAAACCAGAAATTACAATGCTTCAGAGTTCACACAGTATTTCAGAACCAAATTATCTTTATTAATATTCTGGATTCAGTACAATTCACTTCCTACCCTGCGCACACAGCTGCAGGGGTCCGCGCACACAGTAGCGGACTCTATCAGGCCTCCGCGCACACAGCTGCGGAGCCTCTATCCAACTACTAACACTTCACGACCCGGACATATAGACTCAGAGCACATTTACTTTCAAAAACCCATAACACTGTTCTCCAGCCAAAAACTGACTTCTACCCTTAGAGCCTCACTCTATTTATACATTCCCATGGTCTGTGGACCATGGGAAGACCGACCTACTATTATTCTATATTATTTTTGGGCGGACAACCCCTTGACTTGACCTATTACATTTCGTGCTCCACGCATTTCGGAGATTTACAGTATTATTTCCCAAAGTTCTAGGCTTTAAGTCCCAAAACCGTTACGCGGGGCCTTCGCTACCCAACAAGAGGAGAAGCCAACGAAAGAGTAGTTAACGGAGGAGCATCGCATGTAATATATGCCAAAGAAGAACTATCAGAATCGAAAGGGAAGATCGATCAGAGGAGCAAGAGAATCATAGAGTAAGAGTCATCTGAAACCACGAGAAGCAAAAGGCGGAGAGTCGTTCCTCTGTGTAACCGCGTTCAACAGTTAACTGGTGGGTTTGTAATAGTGGTAATGGCTATTGGGGGTATGTTAGGCGGTAAGTGGTATTTAGAGGAGAGTGCCCAATTCCATTAACCGAGCGACACATAGCACTCGGGTGGAGAGAGAAAAACACTTTTGCAAGTGGTTATTTCTCTTGCAAGTGGGTCACCCAAATGCATGTAGGCCGTTGGATCTAGCATGGGTTGATAGATGGCGAGGGATCAACAGATGGTTTTGGGTTGATTGGGTTAAGTCAGGACCGTTACATCTGGAGAGAAGATTAATGATGGAGGATCGCTAAGGAATACCACAAGAGTGTAAATCTGTGTCATGATAAAATATGCGATTGCGATATCTATATATCTATATATATATATATCTATCTATCTATCTATCTATATGTATATGGACCCACGGGACCATTACAATATGATGTAATATAATATTGTGTCCGTCGCAATATCGCAAGCCTCTTTAAAAGCCTTTCCACATTAAAATTCCGATTGCAATATAATTGCGGACCTGACTACACCATTATAGCATGGCTTAATCAAATGTCGCATCCACGGTAATCGCAGTGTACAAAGGAATTTCAAACCAGTGATTGCGATAAGGGTGTGGACCCGCCGAACTTATTAATAACTGTTTAATACCATATCACATCCGCTCCATTGGTAGTTGGGAATCGGCTATGTTATGTGCAAACCTCTGGAAGCTGTGATTGCGATAAAAGGATGACGTGGCATGTGGGACCTCTATATGGGTATAGCCTATTCTATATGATTTCCGTGAATATGGAAGACTCTTCACTATGTTTTTAATATTCAAGTTTGCCGGCCTTCTTCCACTAAATGTGTCTTTCCATTGGTGAAATTCATATAAATCTACAATAAGATGTATCATTTCAAATGATCTACTGTGGGCATCAATCACAGAATAGAACGGTAGTTCACAACTCGTGATTATGAAAAGAAGACGAAAGGACGAGCAAATGTAGATTAGGAAGCTGAAGCTCAAGCGACTGAAGGAGGGAAGCTAGAAGGTCGAGCGAGCGTTGAGGAAGCTGAAGCTCAAGAGAGCAAGGAGGAAGCCAAAAGGTCAGGCATGTTAGGCTTCTATAATAGTGAGCAAGGAAGGTTAAAAGTGTTGCTCGCGAACTAGAAGAAAAAAAAGGAAGCCGAAGTTCTGGCAGAAGTGGAAGGAACAGGAGGACAAAAGTAAGTCATAGGTCCGGCAGGGTTGGGAGAAGAGAATTACAACCAAACATATCCAGACAGCTACAACGGAGGGTTGGAGCCCTTGACATTGGTGCCTCAGTTTGAAAGGATTTGCGTCCTAGGAGTTGGTGCTCCTAAATTCAAGGTTGGTGCCTTGACAAGACAGAGTTGGTGCTTTGGAGGTTGGAGCCTCACAAAGAGTCCAAGTTGGTGCTTGGAAACTGATTGAAACCATCTATATATATATATATATTGTACTTGATTCATTGCAAATATCACATTAATAAAAGCATCTATTCCTGTTATATATTTCTGTGTTCCAAATATAAATGTTTTTAACTGATAAAAATAATAATTGAAAAGAAACACTAATTCACCCCCCCGGCCCCCCTCTCAGTATTTCCAACAAGATTTATGTATTCTTCATTCATTGGGATGGCTCTGCTCCTGCAGGATCTTCCTATATGCCCAGTTTTGTAAGATAATTCTACAAAATACTGTTTTATGTGCCAAAATGCATGGGGTTCTTCTGCACAACATTTTGCCTCTAACTATCTCCTCAGTTCTTCTATTTTTCTTATGACTGCAACTTATTTCAATCCTTCATTAATATTTAGATAGGATTTTAGGTCTTTGAGTTCTTCGAGATGATTTTTGAACTATCCCAATTCTTGCATGGCCTGGACCATAGTTGAAATACTTGGAGTTGATACAAAAGGTAGTGTGATAGATTGTAAATATCCTTCATGGTTTGGGAAATAGATATAAAATTTAGACCTACTATCATATAATCTTGTTGAACCATGGGGTTCAACAACTTCTAAGAATGGATTTCGTAGAATATGGTCTACTGGAATACTTCCTACTGCAAATTTAACATTTATGCAGTAATTTTCTAAGAAAATGGTGGCTCTAGGAACTTCATACTCAAAGTTGTATTCTTGTGTTCATAGCCCTATGACTTCTCTTCTTGCCTTAGCCCAATATTTAGTAGGAATTAATTTCTTATTTAATACATTTATGTCTGCCCCAGTGTCCAGTAAATTCTTTAGAGTAAAGAATTCACCTTGAATTTTAAAATCGAGCATAACATGGTATTGTTGGTGTTGGACTGCCATAATTTTCATATTTTTTAGCCCTGAGAAGTCATCTGATCTGAGCTCATAAATTTCTACATTATAATTCTTTTTGAAAGAAGGTTTTTATTATGGGATATCATCTTTTTTTTCTTCCCTCTTTTTTTCCTTTTCTAATTGTTACACAACATTTTGTCACTGTCCATGTACTCCCCATTCCTTGATCCTAGAGGAACTCTACAGTGAACCCTACATGCTTACCCTTCATGAATAAACTCCCATTGTGTCCCTCTTCATGAGTAGAGAAATTCTCTTTTGCACCATTTCCCAAAAAACTTCTATTTTTCCCAGTTTACAAGATTGACGCTAATGGCCTTTGTCCTCCTCGCACTGATATGTAGGGATTAACAATGTACCTAGCGTCGACCGAAGCGACTGAGATTTTTTCCAGTCGCGCTGGTCCTCTCATGGAAAGTTTTTTAAATAAAGAGCTGAAGCTTCCAGCTTTAGAAGCTTTGTAACAGAAGTCTGGTAAATGGTTTGACAGGATGGGGTCAAGGATGTCAGTTTAGGCTCCTTTGCCCTATAATGATGGAAGTACCTCAAGAGATAAGACCTTCTCCCATGAGAAGAGGATCCATCTCCCATCCATTCATCCTAGATAAACCTCCCTTTTTCCCAACCAGTGCTAGTGTTGAAGTGTTAATATTGGTGTGCTAGTGCTAATTAAGTTTGGAGTAAACAAGAAGCTATTCATAATTGTAGCTCTCTAGTTGTGTGAGGGAGAAGTGTGAATTTGGTTTAGTGTGAAGCCTAAATGGAAGAGCCTTAAAACTACTATTGTTGAGGCCATCACGGAATTCTAGCAGAAGTGTGTGGGAACCTGGTTTTGTCGGAGGAGAACGGAAACGTCAAGGCAATGGTTGTAATCTCTTCTTAATTCAATATATATGCAACTATCGATTGATTTCATACATGATTTGTCATCTTACATGTTCATGGCTTAATGTTTCTTGACTTGTTAAGTAGGTTGAATTACAATTTGTCTATTATCACGGTTGTTGTTTGCTGTTGTTTACTTGTTTCAGGTGTTTGAAGAAGGAAGCGAGAGATAGTTGGAGCAAGCAAGCAAGCACATCATCAAACGAGATAAGCGTACTAAGAGGTAGGCCCTCTAAATTAGTTCTACCCTAAGGAATTCTTCCATAGAATGTATCGCTTGTGGCTAGACCCATTATCGGGCTAGAGGAATTTGTTTGTGTCCGCACTTATAATTTTACTTCACCACAAATTGGCGACCATACTAG
The DNA here is from genome assembly GCA_031772625.1 of Pinus tabuliformis. Lineage (NCBI taxonomy): Eukaryota > Viridiplantae > Streptophyta > Pinopsida > Pinales > Pinaceae > Pinus > Pinus tabuliformis. Next base: position 541,900,495 of record CM062816.1, on the reverse strand, counting down.
GGAGCCAATCCTTCTGTTTGTCTTGTTTGAGATTTCATGATTTTGTGTGAACTTTTCTAGTTCCACTTTTTCCCTTTGGTTCTGTTTCTTTTCTTCTACTTACTGGTATGAGTTTGAAATTCGTAGTAGTAGATCTTGTCCCTATTTTTTAAAAAATATTTTTTCTTGGCTCCCTCGCTTAGTGCGCTTAATTCGCTGACAGTCGCGCCGATCAATGTGATATGCTGAGAAACAGTCGCGCCGACCTCCTTCTGGCGCTTGTTGTCAGTTAGGCAGTCGCGCCGATGCCTGTAAGTGAAGATTAGGGTTTACCCCAAATCTTGTCTAGTGTGTGTGCTCTCATGATTTCGACCCTGTAAGCCTTTTAGACCATCTTCTCCCTGACTAGAGAGATTCATTTAGCTTGGTTTGTGTGCTTGCTTGGTTTAGCCCACCCTCTAATGTGTTAATTCTGGCCTTGTGTGAAGTTCTTTATTATTATTATTTTTTCTTTGAATCCCTCAATCAACGTTATTTTTGGCCAAACAGTTGCACCGATCAAGCCTATTAGTGCTAGTTTTAGCTTGAAAGTTATGCCGGTCATGCTGATCAGTGCTACTTTTGGCCCAAAAGTCACTCCAGTCTCCGAGTTAAAAAAAAAAAAAGAATTTCTCCCATTCTAGTGCCAGTGATTTTTGACCCTCATACTCTCTTCTTCCTCCCAGAGGTGACTAAGATGCTTTGTTTGCTGGTTTTTGATTGATTGATTTGTTTGAAGTTTCATTGCTTGATTTTTTGAGTTTTTGGATGGTTTTTGTGACCTTAGGGCATCTAGGTCAATTACTGTTCATTTGTTTGTTTACTCATTATGTCAAGTTTATGATTTGCTACTTCATTTAATCCATATTTCAATCGCAACATCTTCATTGCTTCATTTTCAATCGAATGAGTGAAAGAGTCTTGTTTGTTCTCTTATTTCAAGTGTCTCTTTTCTCTTTCCAAGCATAGTTTACATTTCCTGGTTTGTCGATTGAAGCATTTATGTGTTTGGTTTGTTCGATTTAGGGAAGAAGTTGCTTTTAGTTTCATTCATCATGCTTTGGGTTTGATTGATGCTTGTTTGTTCGAAATTGTGAAAATTTTCATTAAAGTGCTTTATATGAAAGATTCATTTTGCATTTTATGAAAAGAAGACCATCATTCTAGTTTACTTAAGAAAAAATATTGCATTAGTAGCGTCATTGAGAAGCTAGAATTGCATCGTCATAAGCATTGGAAATGAAATGAAACTTCTTTTGTTGTTAAGGGAAGATTAAGTGCATTTAAGAAATTTATTAGTGAAAGATTTCATTCTTTGATTGTTTCATTGATTGTGTGCTCTCTATCCCTCAATTAGTGTTGATTTTCATCGAAGACAAAGATCTCTTTTCTCATATAGCTGAATGTAGGAGTTTTGTCAAATGACAGCGGTAGGGCCTTGTAATTGAAACCTAATTGAAGATAAACTGTTAAAATTTATTGAATTAATCTAAGGCAGCATTGAAACTTAATGCTCACATTTAGTGGTCTAGGCTAGAGACGTGTTTCAATGTCTTTAAACCTAGTAGCTGCCATTCGCTTCAGCACTAGACAGTGCTAGCACAGACTTGTGATCCCCGTATCATCGTGTATATAAAGGGAGACCCCACTAGGTCTGCAATCCTTTATCCATAGGAAGCCGAGTCTACCGCCTTGTAAACGTGATACATCGAACACAACATTCGGGGAGATTGGTTTCCCGTACTTCTTGATTCGTCGAGAGTTATTCTATAGTTCACGGTTACTTGGTAATCCTTTTGCCTAAATTAGCTCCAGCAATCATTTTGGTCTTTTTGACTTGTTAAATTTAAAAGATCATCAAGCACTTGTCATTTTGAGCTCGTGAACTTCGAAAGTGACTAGAGTCACCTTTCGCCCTTTTCTCGACTCTTAAAATATGAAAAGGCAAAGTTTTGTTTCAGTGTCTTAAAATTAACTACCCACGAAATATTCCTAGTTAAATTTATCTTCCTTAGTGATTCTTTAAGGTCGTTTCCAATGACAACATTTCCAGAGCCTACCAGTCAAGGATTCCCCTCGGATGGGAATCCTGGTCCTTTTCCTTCTTTTGGAAACGCTGGTGCTCCTTATACGGCGATGTTGTCCCTTCCTGGGTTAACCATTGGTTTACCTATCTAGTTATTTTCGACCTCGGTGGTCCTGGGTGTCCCTACTCCTGCCCCTCCATCTCCTTCATTTGAATCACATCACGTTGATTCTAAAGTTGACCTCTCACCTTCTTCCCCTATTTATTCACCTTCCTCTTCTGCTTCGCCTGGTGAAAGTTTCAAATATAGTAACTAGGAGGCTAAGAAGAAGAAGAAGAAGATGAAGAAGAAGAAGTAAAATAAGCGAGAGGCCAACCATGAAACTATTACTCCAAATGCACCCCCCGTCGACAAACCTTTTGATCCTTCACGGAAGGTAAAATTTCCTTGCAAGCTATGTAAGGGTGACCATCTCCTTCAAGACTGTCCTGGCATTCCTAGAGTCTTAGAGGTATGGTCTCAAAACCTGAACCAACCATCCCTGTCGACCTCTATAGATCATGTAGATTTTACGCCTTCAGCTAATGATGGTAAGAAGAAGGGAAATATTAGATTCCACTATAGGTTATGTGAAGGAGAGAATCTTCTTCACCTTTGTCCTCTTATGGATAAAGCTTCCAAAGTTTTGGAAAAAATTACAACTCCTCAACCCCAACTTCCTGTTGGTTATCAGAGGCTTTCTTCTAACCCTCTCCTAGTTGGTAAATATATTGACTTGGATTCGTCTCTTGCCCATCCTTCTCTTCCTGAGTGAGACTCTCTTGTGTCTATTCCCAACCAACCATTGGTCGAAAAGAGTGTGGACTTGGTTTCGTCACTAGTTGCTCACTCTGTTATGGAAGAGAGTAGTGACCATATTGATCATGTTTTTCTCATCTCCTTAGATTCCCACAAATCAAAGAGTGACCCTCTCATCCCAGCTGTTCAAGAGAGTCCTTCTCCTATTCCTGTACAGCATGGGGGCAATCATATGATGCCCCCACCAAGTAGTTCTATCGTTTCTTTCGATTGAGGTCACTTGACTACTTTCCGCCTCCCATCTTATGTTCCTTTCCAGATTATAGTACAAGCCTATAATATGGTAGTACATGGCACTATCTTAGATGAAGGCGCGTCGGTTAGCATCATGTATTCTACTACTTGGCAGGCTTTGGGCTCCCCACAGCTTGTTCCTATCACCCAAAATCTGTTGGCTTTCAACGGAGGAACTAGTCAGCGCTTAGGAATCCTTTTGAAGTTCCCTACTACTTTGGGAGGAAAGACCGTCTATATAGACGTGATGGTAGTCTAAGTTCCCTTAGATTTCAATATTCTCCTTGGATGCGACTATGTTTATGTCATCAGAGCTCTTGTTTCTTCACTTTTATATGTGGTTTGTTTTCCACACGAAGGGGGAATTGTGACCATTGATCAACTGTCATTCATTGGTCACCAGGCGCCTCCTTTGCAACCATCTTCCCCTATCGGCTCTTGTTTGCAAGCAATACCTTCCCCGCCATAGGTAAATTATGTGGCTACCCGTTCCATCTCCGCTTCTGCTAATGATCACACATATGGTATAGTACACTATGTACTGGGGGCATTGGAACCCGATCTGTCTATGGTACCAATTGACATTATTCCTCTCAGAGCGTGGTTTTTCCATCTAGTGAAGACCTCTTAGGAGCCATGTTCTCATATGGTTCATGAATAGATGTGATGAGGGTAGTTATTGGTCTTGTGTCAACCTCGTTAAAAAAATGAAACAAAGGGTCTAAGCATAGTTCCCTGTCTTGTGTCAAGCTCGTTAAAAAATGAAACAAGGGTTTTGAGGATAGTTCTTTTATTGTGTTAACCTCGTTAAAAAATGATACCACTCCCATTTCCAAATTGAGTCTTTGATTAAGATCTCGTAAAATCCCAGTCGAGTATTTCTTAGATCTCGAAAGTGAACCTTCATTCCATCCACTTAGCTGAATGAAATGAATCTTGGGGGGCATGTACCTGAATTAAGTCATTATGCTGGGGGAATGCAAACTTATAGCAAGCATAGTTTTTCATTTCAAGCTTGTGTAAACATGAAACCAAATCCAAGCAGAGTTCTCCATGGTTCAAGCTTGTATGAAAATGAACCCATGCCCAATTTACATCTCGTGATTGCTCTTTTTATCAACTAATTTCTGCTAGATGAGCCTTGGTTGTTTCATTCCATCGCCACCATCCCTTTGGTCGATCATATGCTTTCACTTGGTTATTTTTTCTTTCCTGAGGGACCGCAATAATGAGTGATTTTATTAGCCAACCTCTTGACCATTACATGTTTTGCATAGTTCAATCATTGCCAGAACCAGTTGCTACCATTTATACCACTCGTTCCTCCATGAAGAGTCACCTTTAAGCTCTTTTCTGACTCGTAAAACATGAAAAGATTGCTGAGTATTTTTTCCATTTTTGACTCGTAAAAGAGAATAAAATGGGGGGTCCACTTTCAAGCTCTTTTCCAACCCTTTAAAAATGAAAATATACCCGAGCCCTTTCCATTTCGAACTTGTTAACGGATGTAAAACATTGTGTGCCCAGTATAAGTTTACCCCTTTTTCGGGCTAGGATGCACTATTTACGAAAAAGGTACTCCTTGACTGAAATGGTCAAGAGGTTCTCTTGAGTATCATTTTCTACCTTTTCAGGCTCAAGAGACACAAATGTACGAAAAGAGACCATGTGGAGTTTTCTTTTCCGTGTCTTTTTCAAACTCTCTAAACATGAAAAAGATACCGAGTTGCACCTTTGTCAGACTCGTTAAAATATCAAATGTCATCAGATTCGTCACCATGACGAACATGAGCTTCTCCTTCCTAGGGCTCATTAAAATTACTAGGTCGGATTCATCCAAAGGATGAACTTACAGTGCAAGCATATGATATCCCCTTCAAGTTTGAGATTAAAAAATAATTGGGGTACCTGCTAGAAATGGTGGGGGAAAATTTGGAAATCTAATTAGTTATGTTGGCAACTCACTCTTGAACATGACAATTTCTGCTTCATGTCGGGTTAGGATATCCTCCTTTATATCGTTGACCTTTCCTGGGTTGGGCCGTTCATTTTTTCCTTCCATTGATCTCTGCCACGTCATCATGACCACCGATCCTATGGATCCAAAAGCTGCCAAACTTCCAGTCGTGTCGCCGATATGCTCAAGAGTTTTCCTTTTGCAGTTACATTTACCTCTGATTCTTTGTATCATCCAAAATCATTTTGCATTCTTTTGTATCGTGTCGATGATGTGGGACACACTATGTCCCTCCTTTGACACCGTCTCTTTTTGTCAACTTCAACTCATTATTCGAGAAGTTGACCGGGAGACTCCTTTCAAGTACCTTAGAGATTGCATGCCCTAATGGCAAGTTCTTCACACTCGACGACAAGTTCACATCATTGGCTTTTGATTGAGTGGTTTCACGGGTGTTTGACTTTAGTTCCTTTATTCACATTCAGTGACTTGTGCCATAGTACCTTGAGGACCATTGTCATTATTGGTGGTTTCTCTTGTGCTTGTTAACAATTTACATCATGGACTGGTAATCAAGCGACTTTCTAGCATGTTCGATGTCAACACATCTATTCACATGTTAGAATTTGTACTTTTATTGGGTCGTGTTGGAGCACAAGACCCTAGGCTCAAATCACAAAAGTCCAGGTTGCGAAGTGATGTGACATGGTTACATGTCTCTTTCATATGGGGGGCTGCAACCATACCATGAGTTATCATATGTGATCCTTCTCATTATTGGATGGCTGCAACCATACCTTGGTTTCATTATGATCCTCTTTAATGGATGGCTATGCCCATACCTGGATCTATTTACATGATAATTCTCTGGATGGCTATGTCCATACCACTATTCATGTATCATTTGAAAAAGTTTTCAATTATGTATATGTATTTGTACTTGCTTGCAGGTTTTCCGATGATAGACTACGGTTCCCCGCACTGATTCATAAAGCATTTCATCCCTCACTCTCGTTCAACCTTCATGCTTTAGGGGGCATCTGTTACACAAAATTTTGTCATTGTCCCTATACTCCCCATTGTTTGATCCTGGATGACCTCTATAGTGAACCCTACATGCATACCCTTCATGAAGAAACTCCCATTGTGTCCCTCTTCCTGAGCAGAGCAATTCTCTTTTGCACCATTTCCCCAAAAACTTCTATTTTTTCCAGTTTACAAGACCGACGCTAATGGCCTTTGTCCTCCTCACACTGATATGCATGGATTAACACTGTCCCTAGCGCCACCCAGAGCGACTGAGCTTTGTTCTAGTTGTGTCGGTCCTCTTATGGAAAGTTTCTTAAATAAATACCTGAAGCTTCTAGCTCTAGAATCTTGGTAATAGAAGTCTGGTAAATGGTTTGGCAGGATGGGGTCGAGGATGTCAGTTTGGGCTCCTTTCCCCTATAATGATGGAGCTACCTCAAGAGACAATACCTTCTCCCATGAGAAGAGGATCCATCTCCCATCCATTCATCCTATATAAACCTCCCTTTTTCCCAAGCAGTGCTAGTGTTGAAGTGTTAATATTGGTGTGCTAGTGCTAATTAAGTCCGGAGTAAACAAAAAGCTATTCAGAGTTGTAGATCTCTAGTTGTGTGAAGGAGAAACGTGAATTTGGTTTAATGTGAAGCCTAAAGGGAAGAGACTTAAAACTACTATTGTTGAGGCCATCATGGAATGCTAGCAGAAGTGTGTGGGAACCTAGTTTTGTTAGAGGAGAATGACAATGTTAAGACAATGGTTGTAATCTCTTCTTGATTCAATATATATGCAACTATCGATTGATTTCCTACATGATTTGTCATCTTACATGTTCATGACTTAATGTTTCTTGACTTGTTAAGTAGGTTGAATTACAATTTGTCTATTATCTTGATTGTTGTTTGTTGTTGCTTACTTGTTTCAGATGTTTGAAGGAGGAAGCGAGAGATAGATGGAGCAAGCAAGCAAGGACATCATCAAACAGGATAAACATACTAAGAGGTAGGCCCTATTAATTGGTTCTAACCTAAGGAAATATTCCACAGAATGTATCAATTGTGGCTAGACCCATTATCGGGCTAGAGGAATTTGTTTGTGTTCGCACTTATAATTTTACTTCACCACACTAATTTGGAAACTTGAACTTTAATTTCACTGATTTCCTTTTACAGATTTTTTATCTCTTGGCTGACTTCAGTGATTGTAAGAATTCTTTGTTTATCTTGGTGATGATTTTTTTGAAATGACTTGGTATTCTTTTCATATGAAGCATAAAAAAAGAGGGCTTTTGGGACAATACCTTTACTTGTAGGAGTTGATGTAGACACTTGTTTCTTAAGCATGGTCTGGAAGAAAGTATCCATAAAATTTTCTTTCATCTCTTCTTCAGGAAGCATTTTAATTCCTGCTAAGGGTTTGGCTTCTTCATCATAAAAAATATGAGCCATAAAAAAATTTAATTTCTGTTGTAGGACATGCTCTTCTTCAAAACTATATCCAGAATCAAACTCTTAGCTACTGCAATGACAATTTTCTGAATCTGTGCAATTGCAATAGTCAACAAGAAAAACTGTTGATGATCATTTGTGGATTTTGAATAAGAAATTATGAAACTAGAAATTTCTATAGAATCACAACAATTTTTTTTTCGAAAACATGTACCTGTTCTTTAATTTGAACATTAGGATAATGTTCAATTTTATGAAATTTGGAACACATTTCTAACATTGAATTTGAACTAGCGGTTTCCTCTCTTCTCTTTTTTGTCTATCATGCTGGTATTTTTTAGCAATTTCCTACGATTTTTTCCCTTTGTGTAATTTGGATTCTTCTCCTTGTGGGAATTTATTTGATGTGTGCCCATGTTTTCCACATAACCAATAGATGAGCTTATTCCAGGCCTGTTGCTTGTGTGTCCTAAGATGAATATCTTGAGGACCATAATAGTGGGATATGGGAACCATTTTATAATATTATTTTATTCTTCTGGTTCTTTGAGGCTTGGCACAATAGTTAATTTTCCTTTTTGAAATTTTCTTTATGTCCTTTTTCATTCTTTTCCTATGCACGACCGGATCCTCTAAAGATAGACCATATTTATTACAGATAGATCTGCTGTCAGGCAACTTGGACAATTTTTGTATAGATTTGTTCACTTTCATGCATGTACAAAATCCTACCAAGGCTTTTGTTACGATGTTATATATTTCTCCCCAAGTATAAGGTTCACAGGGATTTTGAAAGACTTCTTGAATCTTCAACTAATCTTCAAATTTGGAAGGAAGAGTTGCAAGATACACTTGTTTCCATAAATATTTTTGTTGTCTTTCACTTCATAAATTCTTTGGACCCAATCCCTATGAAAGTCCTCATATTGAGAATCCTTTTGAATTTGAGGTTCATTAATACCAGTGAGTGTTTATCTGAAATATTTGTCTCTACACCACACCAATGTTCAAGAATGAATGATGTCAGATCTCCTATCATGTTATTTTGTGGACTGCCATCTTCATTATGCACAATGTCTCCTATTTCATCTTTAATTGTTTCTTCTGCAATTTTGTGTACAAGTGCGAGAGGGGATTTTGCTTCCCACCATATCTGAAGGGTACCGTGAAAAACTGAATCAATATTTTACAGGCTCCTACTTCACTTTTTCCCCTCATTCACATCAAATTATATTCTGTAAACATTTGATCAATAATTTTCCTTATTTGGCCCGAGCTTAAGTTAGCAATGTTCCATTCTTTATGAGCATTATTGAAAAATGTTTGGGAATCATGAAACTTTATTTTACTTCTCAAATCAAGGTAAAGTTACTAAGAGTATTATCTGGGTAGTGGTTCATAGACCGTCAATAATGAGAACCAAATGAGGATTTTGGTTTTTCTATTTTTTTTTCTAGGAAACAAACTGGGAAATTTATCTAGAGACTTCTGGATAGAATGTAGTGGTACAAGATGGCTAAATAATAATGAAGAAGGGATCTCTTTATCTTTATTTTTCAAAGACATTTTTTGAAACTGTGTGGAAAGGTCTTCAATCTTTGCATGGGTTAAAATAAATCCTTTGTGGACTTCATTTTCTCTTTCCTCAAATAGAATATCCATTTTTGCTGACAATGTCTTTTCTTCATTATGACCTTCTCGAACAAATCCTTCTATAGTAGAAATAGAAAACTGAAACTCATTCATACTTTTATTCACTCTATTTACAAAGACTTGTAAAGAGTCTACTTGTTCAAAATCCACAGATGATAATGATGCAATTTTTCATGCTAACTATTACAATTGCACATATTCAAAAAATTGTCATTGTAGTATCTCAAAGCCCGATTCTGGATATAGTTCTAAAGAAGAGCCTATCTTATAACATAAATTAAAAATTTGTGTAGCTCATATTTCTAATGACGAAGAATCCAAAGCCTCAGCAGGAATGAAAATGCTTTCTGAAGGAGAGATGAAAAAAAAATTGATGGATACTTTCCTACAGATCATGCTTAAGGTACAAGGGTCTACATCAACTCCTAGAAGAAAAGGTAGTGTCCAAAAATCCCTCTTTTTTGATGCTTCATATGAAAAGAATACCAAGTAATTTCAAAGAGACCATTAACAAGATACAAAAATAATTCTTATAATCAATGAAGTCAGCTAAGAGATAAAAAATCTGATAAAGGAAACCAGTGAAATTAAAGTTCAAGTTTCCAGATTAGAAAAGGGAAAAAAAAGGAAGAAAAAGAAGATGATATCCAAGAACAAAAACCTTCTTTCAAAAGAATTGTAATGGAGACATTTTTGAGGTCAGATCAAATGACTTCTCAGGGCTAAACAATATGAAAATTATGGTAGTCCAACACCAACAATACCATGTTATGCTCAAGTTTAAAATTAAAGGTGAAGTCTTTACTCTAAAGACTTTGTTGGACATTGGGGCAGACATAAATGTATTAAATAAGAAATCAATTACTACTAAATATTGATCTAAGGAAATAAGATAACTCATAGGGCCAGGAACAAAAGAATAAAAATTTCAGTATGAAGTTCCTAGGACCACCATTTTCATAGAAAATTAGTGCATAAATGTTAACTTTGCAGTAAGAAGTATCTCAGTAGACTGTATTCTTAAAAATCCATTCTTAGTAGCTATTGAACCCCATGGTTCAACAAGATTAGATGATGGCAGGTCTAGATATTATATGTCTATTCCAAACCATGAAGGATATGTTGGCATTATGATACAGGTATGACACAAGTGTTGTCCTTGATGGAAAATCTCTCAGATGAAAGATCACAGTACAACAGGTAAAAAGCAAGAATGAAGAAAGAAAGGTATACGCAGGTTCACTATATACCAAGTCACATATACAAGCAGGTTCACTATATACAAAGTTGCGTATACGAAAAGGTATACGCAGGTTCACTATATACCAAGTCGTTTATACACACAGGTTCACTATATACAAAGGCGCGTATAACATACACACACACTTTCACAGAAGGAAAGGCGCGTACATGTTGGAAAACTAAGTTTTGGTCCGTGTTATTTGGATCATGGTATTTTGGTATTGGTCCAAGGTATTTGGTCTGAGGTATTGACCCTAGGTATTGGGTCCAAGGTATTGGTCCTACGTGGTTTTGGACCATGGTATTGAGAGAGGCCTAAACCTATATAAGGAGAAGGATATCATTAGGCCAAAGTGCGAGTGTGCAAGTGATGAATATCTGATGAAGTGTGAGATCTAGTATGCAAGTTATGGGTATGTGATGATTTGCTAAGGATGCACCTATGTGGCGAATGAAGGTTGATGGACCAGGATCGTGAAGACTAAAATGCATTATCATTATATGGTATGGTCATGAATAGTTTAGATCTGAATACTGACGTATGTCTTATCCTTTGTATCTGATGATCTGGGTATATCTGAAGTAGAAAATTGCAGTGAAGGTATAAGTAATTATTTTCAGATCTGTATGCTGGTTCCCTTTGGTGAAAGGGCGTATACACGCTAGTTCGACACAAACAAGTAGCATATACATTATGAGATTTGATATTTGAGGTTTCTGTTGGTTCTAGTGGTTGTTGCAAATTTTTGGGTTCTGATCTATGTTCTGGTGACTGTGTTTTGATGACAGGGTTTCAGTGATTCAGTTGTTAGGTGATTCAAAGATTGATGATGCAGATATAGTTGATGGTTATATTGTAGTGGTAATTGTTTTGTATTGATGGATCCAGTCTGAAAATTTATGAAACATGGTCCCTGGAAGAAAAGAGAAGGTCGTATCCTTCTGTAGGCTGACGCCTACATGCTAGTAAATATATTAGCTAGTACAAGAGCTAGGGGTTGTAGCTCCCTTCCAGTAGAAGCTAGAGAATGAGAGAAGGTTGTAGCCTTCTACAGGTGGGTGTCTACGTACTGGTATGAGTCTGTGCCAGTACAAGATTGTAAATAGATTTTTCTTATATTAAAGGAAGATGGCAGTAGGTGGTTTTTGTCCCGCATTGGGTTTCATGTGTGTTTCTTATGTGTGATGATCTGTTCTATTTTACTACACCTGTTTACTGTTTATATGGTTAATGAAGTTCTGATGCACTGATTAAAGATCAACATATAATGGATTAATTGAATCATAAGTTTACTGGATATATGCTAGTTTCATTAAACACAGTTGCATGTACATGCGGGTTCCCTTAACTGAAGTAGCGTATATGAATTTGATTATGGAAATGAAAAAGTTAGTGATTTGCTAATACTGATTCCCCCCCCACTCTCAGTATTATTTCCAACAATTGGTATCAGAGTAGGTCCTTTGGTAGAAGCTTGATCGCTTGAAGGAGATCCGTAGAACAATGGGAAAGAAAGCACGTCAGAAGAAGAAGACAACTCAAAGGAATAATGACAGCCTGCCGTTAAGTGGAAGCAAGTATTCAGATTCTGAATCACCTCAGATTGAAGATGAACAAGCAAATGAAGCATCAGATAAAATCATAGATCAACAAGATCTATTTAAAAAAAGGGAGAGTGCCCTCAAAGAAGAAGTTATCAGCTTAAAAGCTCAGCTAGAGTGTGTCTTCAGAGTACGTCAAACGCTGCAGGAGCAGAATGAAGAACAAGAAATGAGATTCTCAAACTAAGGCAACAAGTGGAAGAAGGAAGAAAGTATGAAGAAATCTTGAAGAAGCAATATCTGGAAAAAGAAGAACAACATCAGGTTGAGGTAAATATCTTGAAAGGTAAATTAGAAGAAAAAGACAAACTATTACGATTTCAAGACAGTACTAAGATTTTGGACGATATTCTTAGTAGTCAAAGGTCGCCTGCTATCAAAACTGGTCTTGGTTTTTATGAATTTGTTGAAGGTGAATCTAGCTCACAAGGTGAGACAAGGAACTCTAATACAAAATCTGAAATGCTCAACAAGGAGATGAGAGGTCAACCCCATCAACAACCAAAGAAGGAAAGTCTTCAAAGAAAATCCTTTACTCCTAATTATGGAAGTGATAGACGGTTATTTCCTCCAATGAATAACGTTGCATGTTTTATATGTCATAACTTTGCGCATGTTACAGCCAGATACAGAAGTAGAATGGTTCAAGACCATCACACAGAAAGATCATCACGTTGCAGGTACTTTAAGGGATACTGTTTTGCTTGCAATATGTTTGGTCACAAAGCCATTGACTGCTATAGAAGGAATATGAAACATATAAGATGTTATGTATGTAACAAGCTTGGACATATAGCAAAGGAATGCAGGAGAAGATTTTGGGCACCATACCAAAAGGAGAAAACATCATCACAGTTGAAGATATGGAAGAAAAAGGAAGTACAATCAGAAAGATGTGGCATAGCCGAGTATACAGACATGACAAACTCAGAGGGAACTGAAGGTGTGGAACCTCAGTGTTCTAAATATCATACACAAGTTTCATGAAGAGAAGTCACGTATATACGCAAGTTAAAGGCTGCACAGTCGCGTATATGGTGCTCTGAAGAAAAAGCAGCAGGACAGACTCACGAAAAGAAGTCTGATATGGTTTGGTCATGGTATGTGTTGGTTGGCACAGGTTCAGGGGGAGCATATGCTTCGAATAATGCATTGTTGGCATTATGGTTAGAAGTCTTTGGTGATGATGCTTATGTGGCTAAATGATACATCTTGCTACTTATTGTTGGTTGGCCAAGAGAATGGTATTGCAGGTTACAGGTCTGGATGCTGGTGACAGATGCTTATGGTGCAGATCATATATGGTGTATGATAGTTGCTGATGACTATCATGGTATTGTTTAGATTGCTGGTCATTTTTATAAAAGTCATGTATATAATTTGATGTAAAGGTCATGAAAAGACCTAATTTGTAACCCCACTTTGCATGGGAAGGATGATGTAATAATGTCTATTTCAGTCATGTATAAACATTTGGTATATCCCCACTTGGTTGGGTGGATGAGTCAAAATGGTGTATCCCCACTTGGTTGGGAGATTGATGTATGTATGAGTCATTGGTGATAGGAAGGTCATACTCACTTAGTTGAGTTGTAGAGTCATGTTATTCTTTTGAAAAATATTTTTTAAGACTCGGCATGTGCTCAGGGGGAGAATGAATGGATTGATACATCTTAGCATGTACAAAGGGGGAGCTCAATCAGAGATTTCAGTATGTACTCAGGGGGAGTATGGACAACAGAATGTATATCAAGGGAGAGAATATATTGGTCCGCTTTTCCCTTGATGTCAAAGGGGGAGAGTGACTTGGTGTGGTTGTTGCCATCAAGTCCAAAGGGGGAGATTGTTGGCATTATGATACAGGTATGACACAAGTTTTTTCCTTGATGGCAACTCTATCAGACGAAAGATCACAGTATAACAGGTAAACAACAAGAATGAAGAAAGAAATGTATACGCAGGTTCACTATATACCGAGTCACGTATACATGCAGGTTCACTATATACAAAGTTGCGTATACGAAAAGGTATACGTAGGTTCACTAATACCAAGTTGCGTATACACACTGGTTCACTATATACAAAGGTGCATATAACATACACACACACTTTCACAGAAGGAAAGGCGCGTACATGTCAAAAAACTAAGTTTTGGTCCATGGTATTTGGACCAAGGTATTTTGGTATTGGTCCACGGTATTTGGTCTGAGGTATTGACCCCAGGTATTGGGTCCAAGGTATTAGTCCTACATGGTTTTGGACCATGGTATTGAGAGAGGCCTAAACCTATATAAGGAGAAGAAGATCATTAGGCCAAAGTGCAAGTGTGCAAGTGATGAATATATGATGAAGTGTGAGATCTAGTATGCAGGTTATGGGTATGTGATGCTTTGTTAAGGATGCACCTATGTGGCGAATGAAGGTTGATGGACCAGGATCATGAAGAATAAAATGCATTATCATTATATGGTATGATCATGAGTAGTTCAGATCTGAATACTAACGCATGTCTTATCCTTTATATCTGATGATCTGGGTATATCTGAAGTAGAAAATTGCAACGAAGGTATAAGTAATTATTTTCATATCTGTACGCTGGTTCCCTTTGGTGAAAGGGCGTATACATGCTGGTTTGACACAACCAAGTAGCGTATACATTATGAGATTTGATATTTGAGGTTGCTGTTGGTTCTAGTGGTTGTTTCAGAGTTCTGGGTTCTGCTCTATGTTCTGGTGACTGTGTTTTGATGACAGGGTTTCAGTGATTCAGTTGTTGGGTGATTCAGAGATTGATGATGCAGATATAGTTGATGGTTGTATTGTAGTGGTGATTGTTTTGTATTGATGGATCCAGTCTAAAAATTTATGAAACATGATCCCTGGAAGAAAAGAGAAGGTCGTAGCCTTCTGTAGGCCGGCACCTACTTACTAGTAAATATATTGGCTAGTACAAGAGGTAGGGGGTTGTAGCTCCCTTCCAATAGAAGATGGAGAATGAGAGAAGGTTTTAACCTTCTACAAGTGGGTGCTTGCATACTAGTATGAGTCTGCGCCAATACAAGATTGTAAACAGGTTTTTCTTATATTAAAGGAAGACGACAGTAAGTGGTTTTTGTCCCGCATTGGGTTTCCACCTTATATCATGGTGTTCATGTGTGTTTCTTATGTGTGATGATCTATTCTATTTTACTACACCTATTTACTGTTTATATGGTTAATGAAGTTCTGATCCACTGATCAAAGATCAACATATAATGGATTAACTGAATCATAAGTTTATTGGATATACGCTAGTTTCATTAAACACAGTTGTGTGTACACGCGGGTTCCCTTAACTGAAGTAGCATATATGAATCTGATTATGGAAATGAAAAAGTTAGTGATTTGATAATACTGATTCACCCCCCCTCTCAGTAGTATTTCCAACAGGATATTTACAAGCTATCATACTGCCTTTTGTATCAACTCCAAGGATTTCAACTATGGTCTAGGGCATGCAAGAATTGGGAGAGTCCAAAAAACGTCTAAAAGAACTCAAAGACTTGAAATCCTATCTAAAGATTGATGAAGGATTGAAACAAGCTATAGTCATAAGAAAAATAGAAGAATTGAGGAGATAGTTAGATATAGAATGATGTGCAGAAGAAAGCAATGCATTTTGGCACACAAAGCTGTATTTTGTAGAATTACCTTACAAAACTGGGTATACAGGAAGACCCTGCAAAATAAAAGCTATCCCAATGGATGAAGAATATAGGAAGCTCTGCCAAAGAGAAATAAAAGATCTTTTGAAAATAATACTAATAAGAGAAACTAACAATCCTTGGAGCTGTTATGGATTATATGTGAATAAGCTTTCTGAACAGATTAGAGGAGTACCTAGATTAGTAATAAAGTATAGACCACTTAATAATGTTTTCGTTGACGATACTTATCCTATCGCCCACAAAGGGAATCTAATATCCAAAATTGCAGGAGAAAAGATATTTTCAAAATTCGACATGAAGTCAAGTTTCTGGAAAGTATCAATCAAGGAAGAAGATCGGTTCAAAAAAAAATTCAGTGTCTCCTTCGGATATTATGAATGGAATGTTATGCCTTTCGGACTCAAGCATGCTCCTTCTAAATTCGAAAAATCCATGGATCAAGTGTTCGAGACATATTATGATTGGTTAATTATATATATTGTCGATGTTTTAATATTTTCCAAGTCAATATATTAACATTTTAAGCATGTATATAAATTCAAGAATGTAGTAAAGAACAATGGTTTAGTCTTAAGAAATAAAAAGATGGACATTTTTTAGACCAAGGTCAAATTCCTCGGGCACATCATAGAAAGAACCCAGATTTCTCTTCAGCAACACCCAGTTGCATTTGTAGACAAATTCCAAGATTAAATAAAAGACAAGACTTAGCTACAAATATTCCTAGGTTTTTTGAACTACATTTGTAACTTCTATAAGGACTGTGCACAAGACAAAAAATTACTGAACCAAATATTACAGAAGAATACATAACCTTGGACCAAAACACATACAATTGTTGTCAGAAAGATTAAATAAAAGGTAGGAATGCTTCTCGTCTTACATGTTTAAGATGAAAACCTGTATAAAATTGTTGAAACATATGTTATTAATATAGTTTGGGGTGGAATTCTCGAACAACTTAAAGAAGTTCAAGAACAAATTATCCAGTTTTCCTTTGGAGTATGGAATTCCATGAGAAAACTATTCTACCACTGAGAAAGAATTAAAGGGTGCATGGAACTATATTGATAAACTTGACATATGGAAATGTATTGATAAATTTGACATACATCTTGTATTTTTTTTAATTTTTATTTTAAGAACTTATGCTTAAGCCATGAAGAAGGTGCTAAATAAAGACATCATAAATGTAAGGTAGTCAAATTTTGCAAGGTGGAAATATCTATTCTCAAATTTTGATTTTGAAATAGAACACTTCAAGGGAAACACAAATAACATTCCATATTTCCTCAGCAGAGAAAATATTCAAGAGGAACTCTATCTAATGGTAATTGTAACTGAATGGAAGCATACTACTAACCATGAATATTTCAGAGAAATATTTGACTCCATGAACTGGGATGATTACATTAGTTCCTAGAAACGAACTTGGCAACTAAGAAATACTCAAGTTTTAGATGCCAACCTCCAACCACATGGAGATTTACAACACCTGTTTACAAAAACAAAAATATATCCCAAATTAGGCAGATGGATCCATGATATGGTCTATGATCACTCAAGGCACCTAGAAAACCTGGTAGAAGATGCTTTGACATTCCGCTTAAAATATATTGAAGTTATTTGGAGGGATGAACAAATAATATCTAGCACATTCCACCAATATTTTGTGATCAACAGAACTAGAGATTTGGGGTTTCATCAGAAACTCTTGTGGACACATCATAATCTAGAGTTCATATTTCCTGATTCATTCTATAATTTTTCAGGATATAAGAAGCTATGATGGGACTTGCTTTGTAGAGACAAGCCAGACTATACCTATTATACACTTATGAAATTTGGAGCGGTATTTGTTACCCAAATTCTACATAAACCAAACTACATAAAAGGATGGTGGACCTGGTTCAGAATCAACAAAATTTCTATGGACCCCATTTACTTCCAATCAGATTTCGGACAAGCATGTGATGAATGCATGGATTGTTTTCATATGCCTTGTAAAATTGTTTCGGACCTGGGGGGATTCTCAGATGATAGGATTCTTTCAGATTACATGGCTAGGCATCACCAATGGTTAGTCATGACAAAGGTGAGGCATCATATAGTACTCAAGAAACCCATGATAGTTAGATGCATCTTTACAAAGCATGGGATAACAGTGGAAAATATGCTAGATAGAGATTCCTTGGTACAAATAAACTAGGAACATGATCATTATGCTAATATTCATTTCTCGCAGGCTTTGTACGATAAAATTCTCCACTATGTAAAATAAAGTCTACTGACATGACAATGAGTGTGACCAGTACCATGGGATTCCAAAAATATCTCCACTATGTAAACATAAGATTCATAGGATGCTTGGCATTCCTACTTTTGTAAACTCAGTCGGACGATTCTCTGAGACTCAGAACACTTCTCCGAAGATTGGTGCGGATTGACCCACATCTCAGAGCATCTACGGAAAATCAAAATTGTAATGTCATCAGATGCCTCATGTTTCTCTAAAAGGCTATAAATAAAGGGGAATGAGAGTAAAGGGGAACTAGGAGTTGGAGAAATCAAGAGTTTGATAGTCAAGAAATGATAATTATCCTTGATTTACATTTGTGTCTTTAAGGCAATCGATTCACATTACGAAGAAATTCTTCAGTGTATAATTGAGTCATAGAAAGTATAAATTCTGAGAAGCCTGCCCATGAGGACTTGTGAGCATGGTGAGAGCCTAAAGTGGCCTGAATTTCTTAGGAGTATTTTTTTTTTGAGTTCTCTGGTTCATAGATAGAGTCTACAAAGGGCCAATAAGCCTTCATTTTCTAGCTTGTTCTGAGCTAGTATAATTGATAAATAACTTAGCATTCAATATCTAGTGGAGACTGAGACTCTATGATTGTAAAATATAGCTATTATACAAATCAATAAAATAAGGAGTTATTATGTTATGAAATTCCTCCTATGATTATATCTCTGAGTTATATCAAACTATATCTTTTAACTGAGTGAAGCTCATCTGAAGTTCATCGAAGGTTCGCTTAGGATCCTGGAGTGCAATTTTTCTTGTATAGGTAGGAGGTCATTGAAATAGTTTGTTTTTCATTGGATCTATTTGAAGGTTCGTGTATGATTTGTTATAAGAGTTCTTGTAACTCAGTCAAGAATAAATCTTATCTGCAAGCTTCACTCTCTGCCGGAGGAAGCCTCTATGTAAGGTTCTAGATTCTTCTATAATATCTAGCTAATTATTTTTCTGCCTTATGCACAGTCCTCATAAAAGTTACAGACGTAGTTCAAACAACCCTTGAATCTTAGTAGCAGATTCTTGTCTTTTATTTCATCTGGGAATTTGTTTGCAAATGCAATTGCATGTTTCTAGAGAAATCTGGGCACTTTCTATGATGTACCCAAGGCATTTGATCTTGGTCTAAAAAATATCCATATTTTTCTTGCTTAATACTAAATCATTGTTCTTGACTATTTGCTTGAATTTATATACATGCTTAAAATTTTCATCTATTGACTTGGAAAAGATTAAAACATCATCAATATATATATATATAATATATATATATATATATATATATATATATATATATATATATATATATATATATATATATATATATATATATATATATATAGATATATTCAATCAAAGTATGTCCTGAACACTTTCTCCATGAATTTTTAGAATTTACAAGGAGAATGCTTGAGTCCAAAAGGCATAACATTCCATTCATAATGTCTGGAGGGGACACCGAACATTGTTTTGAACTGATCTTCTTCCTTGATTGACACTTGCCATAATCCTGACTTCATGTCAAATTTTGAAAATATCTTTGCTCCCACAATTCTAGATATTAGATTCCCTTTGTGGGGGATTGAATAAGTATAGTTGGCCATAACATTATTAAGTGGTCTATAATTTATTACCAATCTAGGTATTCCTCTAATATGTTAAGAAATCTTATTCACATAGAATCCATAACAGTTCCAAGGACTATTAGATTCTCTTATTAGTCTTTTTTTCAAGAGATCTTGTATTTCTCTTTAGCAGAGATTTATGTATTCTTCATTCATTAGGATGGCTTTGCTCTTGTAGGGTCTTCCTGTATGCCCATTTTTGTAAGGTAATTCTACAAAATATTATTTTTGTGCCAAAAGGCATTGGTTCTTTTGCACAACATTCTATCTTTAACTGTCTCCTCAATTTTTTCATTTTTCTTATGACTGTAGCTTGTTTCAATACTTCATCAATATTTAGATAGGATTTCAGGTCTTTGATTTATTCTAGACACTCTTTGGACAGTCCCAATTCTTGCATAGCCTAGACCATAATTTAAATCCTTAGATTTGATACAAAATGTGGCATGATACCTTATAGGAGTTGATGTAGACCCTTGGTTCTTAAGCATGGTCTGCAGGAAAGTATCCATCATATTTTCTTTCATCTCACCTTTAGGAAGCATTTTGATTCCTGCTAAGGCTTTGGCTTCTTCGTCGTCAGAAATATGAGCCATACAAATTTTTAATTTCTTTTGTAAGACAAGCTCTTCTTTAGAACTATATCCGGAATCAGACTCTGAGCTATTGCAATGACAATTTTTTGAATCTGTGCAATTGTAATAGTTAGCAAGAAAAACTACATCATGATCATCTGTGGCTTTTAAATCAGAAATACTAAAACTTGAAGTTTCTGTAGAATCACAACATTTTTTGCCCAAAACATGTACCTCTTCATTGTTGTTAACATTAGGACAATGTTCAATTTTATTAAATTTGGAACCACATTTGTAAAATTGAATTTGAACTAGTGGTTTCCGCTCTTCTCTTTTTGGTCTATTCTGCTGGTATTTTTTAGCAATTTCCTGTAGTCTTCCTTTTTTAAATTTCCTTTATGGCATTTTTCATTATTTTCCTATGCACAACTGGATTTTATAAAGAATGACCATATTTATTATAGATAGATCCGTTGTCAAGTAGCTTGGACAATTTTTGTATATATTTGTTCACTTTCATGCCTGTATAGAGTCCTACCAAGGCTTTTGTTATGATGTTGTATATTTCTTCCCAAGTATGAGATTCACAAGGATTTTGGACAACTTCTTCATATTGTGACATCATTTTGCATTTGAGGTTCATTAATACCAGGGAGTGTTTATCTAAATTATTTGTCTCTACACCACACCAATGTTCAATAATGAATGATGTCATAGATCCTATCATGTTATTTTGTGGACTCCCATCTTCATTATGCACAATGTCTCCTATTTTGTCTTTAACTGTTTATTCTGCCATTTTGTCTACAATTGCTGGAGAGGATTTTGCTTCCCACCATCTCTACAGGGTAATAGTAAAACACCAAATCAATGTTTTACAAGATGCTACTTCCCTTTTTCCCCTCATGCACATCAACTTATATTCTGTGAACATTTGATCAATAATTTTCCTTATTTGGCCTAAGCTTAAGTTATCAATGTTCGATTCTTTATGAGCATCATTGAAAAATGTTTGGGACTCAGGCAAATTTCCTTTACCTCTCAAATAATGGGCAGGATACCGAGACCATTGACTAGGTAGTGGTTCATACACTGGAAATAGATGAGAACTAGATGAGGATTCTATTTTTCTTATTTTTTCTCTTGGAAACAAACTGGGAAATTTATTTACAGACTTCTAGATAGAATGCATTGGTACAAGATGGATAAATAGTAGTGAATAAGGGATCTCTTTATCTTTATTTGTCAAAGACATTTTTTCAAACTGTGTGGAAAGGTCTTCAACCTTTTCAACGGTTAAAACAAATCCTTTGTGAACTTCATTTTCTATTTCTTCAAATTGAATATCTATCTTTGCTTCATTACAACCTTATCGAACAAAGTCTTCTATAGTAGAAACAAAAAACTGAAACTCATTCATAATTTTATTGACACTATTTATAGAGACTTGTAAAGAGTCTGCTTGTTCCTTTTGTGCACTGGTTGATGATGAATGTATAGCTAATTCTTTCAAGGCAGTATTATTCCAGTTTATTTGTTCACTGACATTTTTTATTCTCCCATCAATCGCTAAGGAAGAGTCATCTTTTAGGACTAAAGGTATTTCTTTAGCAACCTTTCCTATTTCTTCGAGGATGATTCCTCTGCATGGAGGAAAAATAGAGGAAGATTCAATCTTTGTGCCATCATTAGTTGTCCACTGATTTTTAGTAGAGGAGAATTTTGTAGACATCATTTGCACATCCATATTTTCTTCTTGTTTTTTCCATTCATATAAAGAAATCCATGATTTCATTTGATCCATATATTATTTCCATCTTAATGAGAGATTTGTCTTCTGTTCTGGAGATGAATTCATATTGAATTATTTTTCATGTGGATCATTAAATAAATCCCAATTTATCATTCTTTTCATTCATTTTGTGTCAAATTTGTGCTTTGGAGAACCTTCCATAAGAGAAAATAATTTATACGTCTCTGGCTTGGATGGGTTTTTGTAGTCATTTGGCACAGGGTTTTGAAACCAGCAAGATGCAATGAGATCATCCATCTCTTCTAAATATACGAGTCCATATCTAGGCATGCTTGGTGGCCTCATTTTTCTAAACATCTCTATTAGCATTAGGTATTCATTTTCAAGAGAGGGAAGTCCATGTATCACCAAGACAGAGTCATGGGGAAATGATATATCACTGTATCTTGGGTTTGGACAAGAGTTGTTCAAAAAATTAGATGGAGCTTCACCTATCTTAGGGTTATGATTCTTATGAAAACCAATATGTACAAGAGACTTTAGGTTTACTAAGAACTGACATGCAAGGCATTAACTACTAAATTAGAAAATTTAAAAATTTATGCAAGTTCGAATAGCTCATTATGGGAACAATTTGTACATCTGGATGAGAGATATGATGTGGATGCTTCAGAAGAGATGGGATGAGAGTTTTTGTACTCCTAAATTTTCTGTCAATTTTTTGTGTAGGAATGGTAGATTTCCTTGGAAAAGATAGAATAGCAAAGGAGGAATTTTCTTGAATCTAGGCAAAAGTTATGTTCTATACTTTCGGAGTCTTAGGAACATCAACTACCCAACTTTTTGGAAATCTCTACTCTTCCCATCTTATAATTTGGTGCTCAATCTTCTGATTTTGAGCATCTATGATAACCACAACACTTGACTTTGAATCATGACTCAGAGAGTGTAGCACAACAAGATATAAGGTATTATTATGTCTAAAGAAACCCCTTGAATGGATAAAAAAATTTGTTCTCTTTTTCTTCATATCAAATCCACATGTTTTGATCTGTAATCATAAGATATCTTTGATGTGTTCATCAAAGACATAGACGGATAAGTTAGGATAACAATAAAACCATATTGGACCATTGGATAGGGGAGCAACAAACCCACCAAGCAGGGAGTTAGTGTATTTATTATGTGTCAGATCTCTGATAGTTTCCAAAATAAATGTATTCAATCCTCTGTGTGTCCAGGAATAAATCCCAACCCTTATACATCCTAGACAAACATAATATGTGTTATTTTTTGGGCTTCCTTTTTGAGTTCTTTGGGATCTAACAGAGGAATTGTTTGAATGGCCTCTGCATTTTCTTGAATTTGACTAACATATTATTTGATAGAGACTCTAGTAATCACCTTTAGATGAAATATGGATAGATCAAAGTAAACCTCAGAAGGACTAATGGAATGGAGTTTCCAACATGAGGAGGTTTGGTTTTCTACGATTTCTATTTCAGTTGAATTTATCATGGATGAATATGCATTATTAAAGAGAATTTCCATGTCAAGACTCTCATTTTTTTTGTTCATTTTCTTGTACTTTGCAGAAAGATATAGATCTATATCCAGTTTCCATTCTTGAAGACGAAGAAGTGTTCAAAATACCTGAAGAACTAGAACTTACTCACTCTAATACTAGTTTGTGATAGAAGCTTCCTCCGGTGGAGAATGAAGCTTGCAGATAAGAATGAATCTTGACCGAGTTATAAGAACTCTTACACGAACCTTCATATAGATCTAATGTAAAACAAACTCTTTCAATGACCTTCTTCCTATATGAGAAAAACTACACTCTAGGATCCTAAGTGAACCTCCGATGAAATTTAGATGAACTTTACTCAGTCAAAAGATATAACATGATATAACTTAGACATATAATCACAGGTGGAATTTCATATAAGAATAAATCCTTCTTTTATTGATTTCTATAATAGTTGGATTTTACAATCATATAGTCTTAATTTCTACCAGAGTTTGACTATTAAGGCATTTATCAGTTATATTAGCTCAGAACAAGCTAGAAACCGAAGGCTTCCCGACCCTTTGCAGACTCTGTCTATGAACCAAATATTTCAAACCAAAAGACTCGTAAGAAAGTACAACCACTTTAGGTTCTCACAAGGCTCACAGGCCTTGATGTGAAGGCTTCTTAGACTTTAGACTTTCTATGACTCAATTACAGACTGAAGAGTTTCTCCATGATGCAAGCATATCACTTTAAAGACGCAAATGTAGAGCAGAGATAATTCCCACTTCTTGACTCTCAAACTCCTAATTTCTCTAAATCCCGCTGACCCTTTACTCTCATTCCCCTTTATTTATAACCTTCTTGTTATCGGGAAAACTAGTGTCTATGTAGAGCTGCTAGTCCCACTAAGGCTGGTAGCTACCTTAGAAACAAACAAAATAAAAACTACTTTCATTTTCCTTTATGAGAAATAGATGAGAGAAGAATAAGGAGACCAACCTCTATCCTACGCTTGGTTCCTTGCTCGATTCCTCTCTCTTCTGATAGGCCTTTGCCACTCACTTCCTTATCTACCCAGCTTCAAAGAGTACCTGTAGAATCAAAGCGGCATAACACTATCCAAGAACATAGATCTATTATCATAAACAATATAGGACCAGATGTATATTAACCACACAAATGCATAATTCATCAATCATACAAGAATGTGGAGGAAAACTTGAATAGCTTTATTGATGATCAAGAAAGAGCAAAGAGGATTACAACCAATTGTTCTGACCCAACATCATCCTCTCAGCAAGAAAGCCCTTCTTCACCTCATGAAAATCTTAGATCACCCAACACTATGATATTGCACCAAGGAACCAGCAGCACTTCCTTACAAGATACAAAATTCCAACCTCCAACCTCTGGATCTCTGGGATGAGAGATCTATATATAGATATCAGAGGTGTGAGTCAGCTCTGGGTTTTTGATTAGTGTCTTCTCTCTGATAGTTCTTGATTCCACTTGGAGATTGATGATCTCTTACTCATCCCTGGGCGAATTCAGAGAGACAAGTGTCCTGGGGAAGTTTCTAGAAGATTCCAAGATCATCCACTTAGCAAACTTCTTCCGCCATTTGTCTACTCTCGTCCATCGCACTCCATTGAAGGGCTTTTCAACATGCATCACACCTCCCAAGTGCATTTAGGTGGGATGCATCGCACCCTAGCCATGGAGCAAGTGAAATGATCTAGTTTTGACCAGTTCTGAGTAGTTTTTCATGGAGAACTTCTGGGAGATGATATAATCAGCTGACCTTGTTATTTTAGGGTGTGAAACAAAACTTTTAGGGACTTAGGAGCCCTTGGTTTATGGACATATATGATTGGGGTTGCAGTGCCCAAAAATGTCTATAACAGTTGCCCCCTAAAGCATGAGGTCGTTAATCTTTTGATGTCGGGTGAAATGCTTTATCATGAGGATCTGGAGTTTTTTCAAGCTAGAAGGCGACCTGTAATAAGATACAACACAATAAATTATCTTCATAATATTTTCATGATCTAGCTGAGGTGGGAATTCCCATGCTCAACTTTATAAATTCATTTTCATGTACATAGGACAGAAAATCGTCTGAGTGTGGATTGATGATTCTGGTAGAGCCATCATCCCTTATATTGGATGGTTATTTGTGCAGCAATGATGTACATTTGATGTCTTTATTTTCCTGAATATATATCGCAGCCCGGATGGATGAAACTAGATCCGGGGTCTTCAATCTCGTTCGATCTTCACTCAAAGTACAAGTCGATCCATGTGAGAGATGTTCTGGAGTCGAACATGGAAAGACATCGCCTGATTACCAGCCAATGATGTAAGCTGTTAACAAGCGTGAGAGGAATCACCGATAATGATGATGACCCTCAAGGTACTACAGTACAATTCACGTGGCGTGAATAATGGACTTGGCGTCGAACACCACACAAAATCTTTCGGTCGAAGGTCATTGATGTAAACCTGTTGCCGGAAGTGAGAAACTTGCCATTGAGGCATGCAAGCTTCAAAGTACTGAAAGGGTTGTTCCTAGATCGAGTTCTTGGATAATGAGCTGATGTCAACAAGAAGTGATCCATCATAGGAGGGCCTTAGTGAATCCCACATCAATGACACGAAATGGAGTAAATGATTTTAATGGAGGTGAAAATGATCTGGTGATATAAGGTTCAGGGTGGCGGTCATGAAAGAATGGAGTGAAAATGTATTATAGTGGGTGAGACACAGGTGAATTCTCTGAGCGACTTCTCTTGAACATATCGGCGACACTGACATGATGGATTGGTAGAATTAACCCCAAATGTGGATGGTGTGATGGAACCATGGTGATGTGACCAGTGAATGGAACAACCCAACCCGACTCGGATGCGGAGTGAAAGTGTCATGTTCAAGAGCGACTTGCTACCAACAAAGTTTCTTCAAGTTTTCTTCCCAATTTTTCCCCAGTCATTGCTGACCAGTACCTCTTTATTTTTTTCAAGCTTGAGGAGGATAACATATGCTTGTTCTATAATTTACCCTTCGGGCAAACCCATCGCTATGTTTTAACGAGCCTAGCGATAGTGAAACTCCTTCTTGTCTGTTATGGACAAGTTTGTCGCTATTCGGTTTTAACGAGTTTAACGACAAAGATAACTCGGTCATTTTAAATTTTAGAGAGTCTGAAAAGGGACGTAAAGGAAACTCCAAAAATCCTTTTTCGTCATCTAATCCCTTAAGTCCAAAAAAGTATAAAATAATACAAAAGGGATGAATTTTTGGTAATTTTAATGAGCCGAACAAAACAAGCGCTCGATCTTTTTGTGTAATAATCCCTCAGGTCCAAAAAGATTAAAATCTAAAGGAGGGATAGCACTTCCGGTCCCTTTAACGAGCTGCAGAGGCCAATGGATTGGCAATCTTTTCATATTTTACGAGTC
The DNA here is from genome assembly GCA_031772625.1 of Pinus tabuliformis. Lineage (NCBI taxonomy): Eukaryota > Viridiplantae > Streptophyta > Pinopsida > Pinales > Pinaceae > Pinus > Pinus tabuliformis. The sequence continues at coordinate 541,873,497 of CM062816.1, read as the reverse complement.
AGTTGAAAAGAGCTTAAAGGAGACTCATCTTTGAGGAACGAGTGATAGATTCGAGTAGCAGCTGATTCCAGGTAAGGGTTGGAATTTTCCAATCATGGCAATGTCACAAGGATGGCTAACAGAATCACTCTTCACAGCTGTTCCTCAAAAGGGGTAAATAATCGAGTGGAGGTGAATGATCAGCCAATACAGAGTGGAGGTGATGATGAGAACACGACCAAGGCTTCAAAGGCTGATGATAATACATTCACGATGGTTATTTACTAGAAATTGGTTCATTTTTTAATGAGCTTACACTTTGGGGGAACGTTTTCTCATTGCTTATGTTTATTTTTTAACGAGCTTGAATTCCGCGTTAAAACTGCTCGATGCAGGTTTATTTTTAACAAGCTTTAACCCTGCGGTAACACTGCTCGTGATAAGTTTGCATGCCCCCAACATAATAACGCAAATCGAGGTGCATGCCCCCCAAGCTTCATTGCATTCAACTCGGTGGTTGGAATGAAGGTTTACCTTTGAGATTTGGAAGGGGATTTGTTTCATTTTTTTTAATGAGGTTGACACAGTAAAAGAACTATCCTCATGACTCCTTGTTTCATTTTTTAACGAGGTCGACACGAGATAAGAACCGTCCTCGGAATCCACCATATTTACAGTATTTGATAGAAAATCAAAAACTGAAGGATGATTAAGGTCATTGGAATAATCTTCATTGTAATCCGGGAGATGGGAACGATGGTGGTAATCTTCCCATGGTGCCTCTCCTAAAATCATTGACTGAATGATTCCTTTGTCCGTAGAATGTACATGCGACCAAGGATCTGAAGAGGTACCATATTCCTTAGACCTATCTATCCAAACACTTGATGAGCATTGATTTGGGTTTGTCCCCAGGCCAAGAAAATTGATTGCTACAATATTTCTAAAATGGCGATTATCCATGCTGACAAAATGTTTAGGAATCTTCCGAATCCATTATATATAGAAGATTTCATATTGCAGGTTTCCACTATGGCCACTTCCGCCAGATTACTCGGAGGCGGTAGGGCAAAAGTACCCATTAAGGCAGGGTCTTTTAGGAGACCTACTCCGATATTTTGAAGTGAATGATTGCTTCCATGGATCATTGGAATGCTTCTTGTAACTTGTGAACTGTTGGGGAGAAATGTTTGTTGGTCGATGATTGTAATTCCTCCTTGAAAGGGAAATGAAATCTTCCTGAAGTAGGTCGACACAACTGTGGCCATGGCATATATCCAGTTCCTTCCCAATAGGATGTTGTAATCGAGGTTTCCGTCGATTACTTCAACATCAATTTCTACTTTTTTGCCCCCTAGTTCAACTTGCAAGTTACTTAAAATCCCGTATGGAGTGTATGATCATCCATCAAATGCTTTTAACATTGTTGACGATCGCGACAAGGGTGGTGAGCCTAAATTTTTCCAGCAACTCATCGACATAATACATGTAGATGCCCCCTCATCAATAATTGTTCGATGAACAGTTTTGTTGAGGGATTTCACTTGAATAAGGAAAGCTATTTGAGCTGGTAACTGAGGGTCATATGCTTTGTGATTAAAGGATACAAGATTGGAATCCGTTGGGTCAATCCCACCTATTACTGATAATAGATCCTGCTTTTGGGAGAGGCAATTTTGCAGTACCTCAAGTGTCGACATAGCGGACAGCGATTGGGCCAGGTCCTCTACTATATTATAATTCTGTGCTACTTTGGCACGAGGATTAAATGTCAATTTATGTACTACTCCCTTTGGTGGCTTTATCATTGGTTTAGGAATGATGGGTGGCACAACTTTGGTCAAAGTTGTTGTCGAACTACTAGGTTGTTCATTAGCCTTGTTATACGACAGCTGCGGATTCCCGTAATCTTTATTCCTTGTCAAAGCATCATTTTGCTGCTTTAAGATAGACAACATAAGCACTTGGGATCGGGAAGCATTTTGATTAGCAACCAGTTTGGTTCCCGGGTTTGGGAACGGATCAGTCAATACTGCTGAGGTTTTTGAACTCTTAAAAGAGTTTCTTAACTTCAGCTTTATGTGGACAATCTCTCGTCCGATGATCCTCAACGCATATTTGACACCCCGCAGGGGGTTTCCTTTGCCCAGAAGGGTTTGCATAAGGTTTTTCAGGATATGACTCATCCTGCTTATTTTTTATCCCTTTATTTTTCTTCTTGCCCCCTGGTTGCTTCAGTTGCTTGCCCTTGTCGGTCGATACGACATTTACCTCCGAGACGAGAAGTTCTTCATTTGCATTTTGATCAGAAATATTATGGGCTTTCTTAGATGTAGCCTTTGTCGATTTCGTGCTTGTTGTACCTATTACGTCATCGTCGACATGGGAGTCTTTGTTTGATTTAGCAGGGGGAGGAACAAAAAATTCTGGTCAGGTATTTTATCGTAGAGCGTGCCAGACTGGGTATAGATCAAGTCTAGATATTGTGCACGAGCAATAACTTGCTCTTCAGTGACAACTCCTCCCTTTGCCACATCTTCTGTGATAGAAGGTAATAATGACTTAATAAACCATTTAGCTAGCAGCTGATCAGGAACATATGTTTTTACCATTCTGCGACGATGTCGCCACTCATGAATATGATTAGATATGTGAGTGGCCATTGTCTGTTTGAAATTGGTAAGAAGCTCTGTTCCTGTTTCGTACCTTATGGGTAACTGAAAATGGGTTAAAAAGGTTGTGGCTAGGGTACTGAAGTTATCAAACGAAGCTCTAGGTAATTCGATATACCATTTTGCTGCCGGACCAGTTAACGTTCTCTGAAAAAGGCGAAGCCTAATCGAATCATCGTTTAGAGTGTTAGATGAACACCACAGATGAAAGGTCATCACATGATTCGACGGGTCTTCACCTGGATTTCCATTAAATTTAGGAATATCTGACGGAAGTTTATGTGGAATCGCCAGCCACCAAGGGGCATAAGTAATTGGATCATTCGTCAACCGGTTTAGATCTGGTAATTCTAGAGTTGCTACAAAGGGAAACTATTGATTCAGGTTAGGCGAAGCATACCCGGGATAAGATGGAATCGCCTGAGCAGTGGGTCTTTACATACCAACATAATGTATTTGATGCTGGTAACTTTGATAAGGTTGATGGGAATAACCATTATAGTGTGGTTGTTGATAACCGTTTTGGAAATGCAGTTGCCCATTACTTACAAAGACTTGTTGCTCAGGTCCTTGATATGATTGCTGGAATTGCGGTTGTTGAGATTGAACCTGCCCTAGTTGTTGGACCATTTTCTGTTGTCCAATACTGGATGATTAACCAAGATGAGGAGTCATAGTACTTGTTTGAGCCTAAGTCGCTCCAGATAGGGAGGCACTAACCTGAGGTTGCGATTGAGTCGTTGAGACAAGAGGTTGTTGTATTGCAACCTGAGAAACTTGGGGTTGACATACAACAGGTAGCGCTTGTACTTGCGATGCAGTCACCATAGCAAGTATAGTGGGAATATTCGACACAGGGTGGACTGGTTGCATTGAATATACAACCCTTGGTTGCTGAGGCAGTATTGGTACCCAACCACTGGATGTAATTCCAGTTTGACCTGAACTTTGTTGTAAACTCTCATATGGTTGTTCCCCGGGAGGGAACAATGAAAAGGCATACTACCCTCCATATGGTGGCAATCCAGTACTTAAAGGGTATATTGGTCTTTGAAGACACATTGGATCAATTTGTTGAGTTTCAACATAAGAAATACCACATGCTAATCCGGATGAAGAAATAGGAACTGACCATGTCGTCGAAACAGTCCCTGATTGGACTCTGGCTTGTTGTTGATAACTTGCCAGGATAGATGGTATACCGGCGAACATCGTTGGAGTAGCAGCAGGATGCTCTGCCACTGTTGCATCAGATGACACCGTCCTGGATGTCTACGGTTGTTCAGACATATCTAGTATATCCAAAAGATTTCCTAGCGATTCTACAAGAACTTGCGATGAAGGGAGACTAACTTCTAAGACCAACAAGGGAATAGTGACATTATTCCGATTAAAATAAATTTTAGACGCTTTGACACAACTTGTTTTTTCAATTTTTAAGAGTCAAGAAAAAACAAAAGGTGACTCTAGTCGCCTTCGATTTTTAATGAGCTTGAAGTGACAAGTGCTCAGATGGACCTTTTCTTTTAAGGAGTCTGAAAAGGAACGAAAGGGACTGCTATGGAAATCTAGACAGAGGGATTACCAAACCAATCAGAAAACTGCAGAATACTTTTTATGGTATGGCAGTCAATCTTCCCAAATGCTGTGTTCAGTGCATTGCGATCGATAGGGCAGCAGACATGGCTTCCTATGGATAAAGGATTAAGCCTATTGTGGTCTCCCAAAATATACTTGACGGTACGTGGGATCACAAGTCCGTACTGGCACTTATCGTCTCAAAGTGGAGGAATCACCCAACCAACAGTGAAAACAATAGTTACCAGGCTTTACGACGCCGGAATACGTCTCTAGCCTAGACTTCTAGATGTTGTGCGTTAGGTTCCAAAGCGTTTTTAGATTCATTAAATTTATTTTATAGTTGATCTTGCTTAAGAAATTTTTCTTTCAGGTTCACCACGTGATGTAGATGTACAATTCCTAAAATGCAATCTAAGATGATAAACAATCGTTTAATCTTCTTTTTGCAATGAAAATCCTAGCTACTAAGGAAAGAGAGATGATTTTCTTTCAACAAAGAGCAGAGAGCACACACTATATGCACTGTCCTAAATCAAACCAACAAACAGTCTAAATGCAAATGCACATGCATGTATTTGTTTTCAGCCTCCTTAATGTGTGAATGATAAAAAGAAAGCTAAGCGCAAATCTAAATTATTTTTCAAAGTGACAATTACTAACAAGTTTCTTTTCAAAACAAAATGAGGACAATGACGACACTTTGTTATTTGGAATTGAAAACTTGCTTTCTACACTTGAAAAAACTACTAACTCAAATCAAATACAAGAGTAAAAGTGTAATTGACTATCAAGAACAATCATATTCTCTTCTATGACTGAAAACGACACTTGCGACACTTTTCAAATCAAGAAACGACAGTACAATTATGCTAATTCTTTGTAAAGGAGAACTGAAAATGACTCAAAAATACATAAAAACATTTACAGTTCTTTGCACAATGGAGGTAGAATAACAGCAAGGAAATGGGTTTCAACAGAGGTGTACTGACTACAGGCAGCAAAACTCCCGAATAGAGCTGAAAAGAGTGAACACAGAAACCAAAATTTAGGAACAAGGCCTTGTCTGATCAGCACACCTGTAACACAGTGAAACTGAAATGCAACACACCTACTACACTCGGGAAGTGCGATGCATTTGAAGTTCACAGAACAGAGAGTGCGCTGGACCAGGGATGAGACTTTGATTGGTTTCCGGGTCACAGTTTGCAGTTCAGTTCAGGGATTTAGGCCGAGCAAGTGGTAATCAGTAAATCAATCACAGGGGTAGATCTAAAGAGGTTACTAGAGCCACCACGAGGGCAATTAGAGAGCTTGTAAATCAATTGTTTAATTCATAAACAAAACCCGGAGATAGACTGAAGCAGCGTTGATCTACTTTACACTTGCATAGAAAATGCAATTCGAAGGCTAGCTGGCTTGACTTCAGGCTCTGTCTGTAAGTTTATAAAGTAAACAAATGTAGATAAACAAACAATCTATTCGCTCCCCAGTGGAGTCGCCATTTTGTTATAGGGAAAACTAGTGTCTATGCAGAGCTGCTAGTCCCACTAAGGCTAGTAGCTACCTTAGAAACAAACAAACTAAAAACTACTTTCGTTTTCCTTTATGAGAAATAGATGAGAGAAGAATAAGGAGACCAACCTCTATCCTGCGCTTGGTTCCTTGCTCGATTCCTCTCTCTTCTGATAGGCCTTTGCCACTCACTTCCTTATCTACCCAGCTTCAAAGAGTACCTGTAGAATCAAAGCGGCATAACACTATCCAAGAACATATATCTATTATCATAAACAATATAGGACCAGATGTATATTGACCACACAAATGCATAAATCATCAATCATACAAGAATGTGGAGGAAAACTTGAATAGCTTTATTGATGATCAAGAAAGAGCAAAGAGGATTACAACCAATTGTTCTGACCCAGCATCATCCTCTCATCAAGAAAGCCCTTCTTCACCTCATGAAAAGCTTAGATCACCCAACACTATGATATTGCACCAAGGAACCAGCAGCACTTCCTTACAAGATACACAATTCCAGCCTCCAACCTCTGGATCTCTTGGATGAGAGATCTATATATAGGTATTTGCAGAGGTGTGAGTCAGCTCTGGGTTTTTGATTAGTGTCTTCTCTCTGATAGTTCTTGATTCCACTTGGAGATTGATGATCTCTTACTCATCCCTGGGCGAATTCAGAGAGACAAGTGTCCTAGGGAAGTTTCTAGAAGATGCCAAGATCATCCACTTAGCAAACTGCTTCCGCCATTTGTGTACTCTCCTCTATCGCACCCCATAGAAGGGATTTTCAACATGCATTGCACCCTAGCCATGGAGCAAGTGAAATGATCCAGTTTTGACCAGTTCTGAGTAGTTTTTCATGGAGAACTTCTGGGAGATGATGTAATCAGCTGACCTTGTTCTTTTAGGGTGTGAAACAACACTTTTAGGGACTTAGGAGCCCTTGGTTTATGGACATATATGATTGGGGTTGCAGTGCCAAAAAATGTCTATAACACTTCTGGGGAGACATGAGGCATCTGATGAATTGAAATGTTACTTTTCCATAGATGCTTTGAGATGTGGGTCAATCCGCACCAATTGTCAGAGAAGTGCTCCAAGTCTCAGAGAATTGTCTAATGAACTTCACTCAGTCAAAATATTATTCACATAGAATCCATAACAATTGCAAGGACTATTAGATTCTCTTATTAATATTTTTTTCAAAAGATCTTGTATTTTTCTTTGGCATGGCTTTTTGTATTCTTCATTCACTGGGATGGCTTTGCTCATGTAGGGTATTCATGTATACCCATTTTTGTAAGGTAATTCTGTAAAATATTATTTTCTATGCCAAAAGGCATTGGGTTCTTCTGCACAAAATTCTGTCTCAAACTGTCTCCTCAATTATTTTATTTTTCTTATGACTACAACTTGTTTCAATCCTTCATCAATCTTTAGATAGGATTTCAGGTCTTTGATTTCTTCTAGACTCTTTTCGGATAGTCCCAATTCTTGCATAGCCTAGACCATAGTTGAAATCCTTGGATTTGATACAAAATGTGGCATGATACCTTGTAGGAGTTGATGTAGACCCTTGGTTCTTAAGCATGGTCTACAGGAAATTATCCATTATCTTTTCTTTCATCTCGCCTTCAAGAAGCATTTTGATTCATGCTAAGGCTTTGACTTCTTTGTTGTCGGAAATATGAGCCATACAGATTCTTAATTTATTTTGTAAGACAAGATCTTCTTTAGAACTATATCTGGAATCAAACTCTGAGCTATTGCAATGACAATTTTTTGAATCTGTGCAATTTCAATTATCAGCAAGAAAAACTACATCACGATCATCTGTGGATTTTGAATCAGAAATACTGAAACTTGAAGTTTCTGTAGAATCACAACATTTTTTACCCAAAACATGTACCTCTTCATTGATGTTAACATTATGAAATTGTTCAATTTTATTAAATTTGGAACCACATTTGTAACATTGAATTTGAACTAGTGGTTTCCTCTCTTCTCTTTTTGGTCTATCTTGCTGGTATTTTTTAGTAATTTCCTACGAGTTTTTCTCTTTGTGTAATTTCGATTCTTCTTCATGTGGGAATTTATTTGAGGTATGCCCCTATTTTCCACATAACCAATAGGTGAGCTTATTCCAAGCCTCTTTCTTGTGTGTCCTAAGATGAATATCTTGAGGACCATAATAGTGGAATCTAGGAACCCTTTTATAATATCCTTTTTTTTTTTGGTTTTTTGAGGCTTGGCATAATAGTTCATTTTCCTTTTTTAAAATTTCTTTATGGAAATTTTCATTCTTTTCCTGTGCACAACTAGATCATCTAAATATATACCATATTTCTTACAGATAGAACTGCTATTAGGCAACTTGGACAATTTTTGTATAGATTTGTTCACATTCATGCTTGTACAAAGTCCTACCAAGGTTTTTTTTATGATGTTGTATATTTCTCCCCAAGTATAGATTCACAAGGATTTTGAAAGACTTCTTGAATCTTCAAGTAATCTACAAGTTTGGAAGGAAGAGTTGCAATATATACTTGTTTCCATAAAATATTTTTGTTGTCTTTCACTTCATAAATTCTATGGAACCAATCCCTATGAAAGTTTCATATTGTGACATCCTTTTTCATTTGAGGTTCATTAATACCAGTGAGTGTTTATCTGAAATCTGTGTCTCTGCACCACACCATATTCAAGAATTAATGATGTCAGAGCTCATATCATGTTATTTTGTGGACTGCTAGGTTCCATCTTCATTATGCACAATGTCTCTTGTTTCATCTTTAACTGTTTCTTCTGCCATTTTATTTACAAGTGTTGGAGACGATTCTCTTTCCCTCCATCTCTGAAGGGTACCAGTAAAACACTTAATCTATATTTTACAGGCTTCTACCTCACTTTTCCCCATCATTCACATCAACTTATATTTTTTGAAGATTTTATCATTTATTTACCTTATTTGGCCTGCGCTTAAGTTATCAATGTTCCATTCTTTATGAGCACCATTGAAAAATGTCTGGGACTCATTCAGCTTTCCTTTACCACTCAAATCACGGGTAGGATACTGAGAGTATTGGCTAGGTAGTGGTTCATAGACCGACAATAGATGAGAACCATATGAGGATTCTGGTTTTTTTATTTTTTCTCTAGGAAATGAACTGGGAAATTTATCTATATACTTCTAGATAGAATGTACTAGTACATGATGGATAAATAATAGTGAAGAAGGGATCTCTTTATCTTTATTTGTCAAAAACTGTTTTTCAAACTGTGTGGAAAGGTCTTCAATATTTGCATGGGTTAAAACAAATCCTTTGTGAACTTCATTTTATATTTCCTCAAATTGACTATCTACCTTTGCTTCATTATGACCTTCTCAAACAAAGGCTTCTATAGTAGAAACAAACAACTGAAACTCATTCATACTTTTATTCACACTATTTACAGAGGCTTGTAAGGAGCCTACTTGTTCCTTTTGTGCACTAGTTACTGATGAATGCATAGAAAATCCTTTCAGGGAAGTATTAGTCCAGTTTGTTTGTTCATTGACTTTTTCTATTCTCCCATCAATCCCTAAGGCAGAGTCATCTTTTAGGAATAAAGGTAATTCTTTAACAACCTTTATTGTTTCTTCGAGGATGATTCCTCTGTATGGGGGAAAAAGAGGAAGATTCAATCTTTGTTCAATCACTGGCTTTCCACTAATGTTTAGTAGAGGAGGAGTGTTTAGTAGACATCATTTGCACATCCTTATTTTCTTCTTGTTTCTGCCATTCATAGAAAGAAATCCATGCTTTTGTTTGATCCATATATTCTTTCTAGCTTAATGAGATTTTTATTTTCTTCCGGAGATGTAATCATATTTAATTCTTTTCCATATGGATGATTGAATAAATCCCAATTTAGCATTATTTTCATTGAGTTTGTGTCCACTTTGTGCTTTGGACATCCTTGTTATCGGGAAATATAGTGTCTATGCAGAGCTGCTAGTCCCACTAAGGTTGGTAACTACCTTAGAAACAAACAAACTAAAACCACTTTAGTTTTCCTTTATGAGAAGTAGATAAGAGGGGAACAAAGGAGACCAACCTCTGTCTTGCGCTTGGTTCCTTGCTTGATTCCTCTCCCTTCTGATAGATCTTTGCCACTCACTTCCTCGTCTACCCAGCTTCAAAGAGCACCTGTAGAATCAAAGCAGCATAACACTATCCAAGAACATAGATCTACTATCATAAACAATATAGGACCAGATATATATTGACCACACAAATGCATATATCATCAGTCATACAAGAATGTGGAGGAAAACTTGAATAGCTTTATTAATAATCAAGAATAGCAAAGAGGATTACAACCAATTGTTCTAACCCAGCGTCATTCTCTCAGCAAGAAAGCCCTTCTTCACCTCATGAAAAGCTTAGATCACCCAACACTATGATGTTACACCAAGAAACCAGCAGCACTTCCTTACAAGATACGAAATTACAGCCTCCTGGATCTCTGGGATGAGGGATCCATACATAGATGTTTGCAAGGTGGGTGAGTCAACTTTTGAGATTTGATTAGTGTCCTCTCTCTGATAGTTCTTGATTCCACTTGGAGATTGATGATCTCTTACTCATCCCTGGGCGAATGTAGAGAGGCAAGTGTCACAGGAGAAGTTTCTGGAAGATTCCATGATCCTCCTCCTCACAGATTGACCCTGCCATTTGTCCACTCTCGCCCATCGCACCCCATAGAAGGGATTTTCAGTATGCATCGCACTTCCCATGTGCATTTAGGTGGGATGCAGCGCACTTTGACCATGGAGCAAGTGAGATGGTCTAGATTTGACCAGTTCTGAGTAGTTTTTCATGGAGAACTTCTAGGAGATGCTGTAATCAGTTGACCTTGTTCTTTTAGGGGTTGGAACAACACTTTTAGGGACTTAGGAGCCCTTGGTTTATGGAAATTTATGATTGGGGTTGCAGTGCCCAAAAAAGTCTATAACAGTTGCCCCCTAAAGCATGAGGTCGTTAATCTTTTGATGTCGGGTGAAATGATTTATCATGAAGATCCGAAGTTTTTTCAAGCTGGAAGGCGACCTGTAATAAGATACAATACAATACATTATCTTCATAATACTTTCATGATCTAGCTGAGGCGGGCATTCCCATGCTCAACTTTATAAATTTATTTTCATGTACATAAAACAGATAATCGTCTGAGTGAAGACTGATGATTCTGGTAGAGCCATCATCCCTTGGGTTGGATGATTATCTGTGCAGTAATGATGTACATTTGATGTCTTTATTTTCCTGAATATATATCGCAGCCCGGATGGATGAAACTAGATCCGGGGTATTCAATCTCATTCGATCTTCACTCAAAGTACAAGTCGATCCATGTGAGAGATGTTCTGGAGTCGAACATGGAAAGACATCGCCTGATTACTAGCCAATGATGTAAGCTATTAACAGGCGTGAGAGGAATCACCGATAATGATGATGACCCTCAAGGTACTACAATACAATTCACGTGGTGTGAATAAGGGACTTGGCATCAAACACCATGAAAAATCTTTCGATCGAAGGCCATTGATGTAAACCTGTCGCCGGAAGTGAGAAACTTGCCATTGAGGCATGCAAGCTTCAAAGTACTGAAAGGGTTGTTCCTAGATCGAATTCTTGGATGATGAGCTGATGTCGACAAGAAGTGATCCGTCATAGGAGGGCCTTAGTGAATCCCACATCAATGACACGGAACAGAGAAAATGATTTTAATGGAGGTGAAAATGATCTGATGACATAAGGTTCAGGGTGGCGGTCATGAAAGAATGGAGCGTAAATGTATTGCAGTGGATGAGACACAGGTGAATTCTCTAGGCGACTTCTCTTGAACATATCGGCGACACTGACATGATGGATTGGTAGCGTTAACCCAAAATATGGATGGTGTGGTGGACCAATGGTGATATGACCAGTGAACGGAACAACCCAACCCGACTCGAATGCGGAGTGAAAGTGTCATGTTCAAGAGCGACTTGCTACCAATAAAGTTTCTTCAAGTTTTCTTCCCAATTTTTCCCCAGTCATTGCTGACCAGTACCTCTTTATTTTTGTCAAGCTTGAGGAGGATAATATATGCTTGTTCTATAATCTGCCCTTCGGGCAAACCCATCGGTATGTTTTAGCGAGCCTAGCGATAGTGAAACTCGTTCTTGTCTGTATGGACAAGTTTGTTGCTATTCGGTTTTAACGAGTTTAACGACAAAGATAACTCGGTCCTTTTCAATTTTAGAGAGTCTGAAAAAATGTAAAGAAAACTCCAATAATCCTTTTTCGTCATATAATCCCTTGAGTCTGAAAAAGTATAAAACAATACAGAAGGGATGAATTTTCGGTAATTTTAACGAGCCGAACAAAACAAGCGCTCGATCTTTTTGTGTAATAATCCCTCAAATCCAAAAAGATTAAAATCTAAAGGAGGGATAGCACTTCGGTCACTTTAACGAGCTGGAGAGGCCAATTCCTCGACAATCTTTTCATATTTTACAAATCAATTGAAAAGAGCTTAAAGGAGACTCGTTTTTTGAGGAACGAGTGATAAATTTGGGTAGCAGCTAATTCCAGGTAAGGTTTGGAATTTTCCAATCATGGCAGTGTCACAAGGATGGCTAACAGGATCACTCTTCGCAGCTGTTCCTCAAAAGGGGTAAACAATCAAATGGAGGTGAATGATCGGCTAATATAAAGTGGAGGTGATGATGAGAACACGACCAAGGCTTCAAAGGCTGATGATAATACATTCACGATGGTTATTTACCGGAAATTGGTTCATTTGTTAATGAGCTTAAACTTTGGGGGAAAATTTGCTCATTTCTTATGTTTATTTTTTAAGAAGCTTGAATTCCGCGTTAAAACTGCCCGATCCAGTCGTATAATAAGGATGTCTCATTTAAAATGGCATTTTTTCAAAGCTTTGCCCCACATCCTTTCTTTATGCAAGTTAGGAAACGACCAATCCTACGAGTTTAAAGGGTTAGAGGACCTACAAATTTAAAAAATAAATGGTCGCTCTTTGCTTGCATGCCAAAAGGTTTGCATGCCCCCAGGTATAGCGAAAAATTTCTAAGTTACCAAAGATTGTTCTATCCGCACCGCAGAAAAAACACTTCCTCGGCGATGTCTACCAAAATAAAAAAAGGTGAGTGGCACAACTGGCTCCACTCACATAACCTTGACGAAGGAATCTTATTCCAGCCTAATCTCATAAACTAGTCATATATCCTTCGCGGAAACTTACCCTATACCCAAGGTTTTCCTGTCGAAACAGGCCAGCGTGCATGCCCCCTGGGTTTCAGTCATGTCCTCCGAATCACTCGCGCTCATCAGGTGGACGGACTGGGGATTGATGAGACATTCCTTGCGTGAAAAGACCATTCAAGGATGGTATTTGACTATTTGCTATGTGTGAACTGGGGAATCAAAGCTGGTATACGAGCTTGACCACTCTTCCTTCATGCGGAAAACAGATTACTCTAAAGAGTGAGGAGACAATGGGTCCCATGCAATAAATATAGTCACGTCCAAGGAGTAGATTATAATCCTGGGGTCCTTGGACTACCATTACATTCATGTGAACAGTTTTCCTTCTCAATGTTATCCGCACATTGGGAAGGATCCCTAACGGTTGACTGGTTCCTTTGTCAAAGCCTGTTAGATTTCTCATTTCAGGCAAAAGCGATGGCGAACCAAGCACTTCCCAAGCAGTTGAGGAAAGGATACTCACAGAAGCCCCTTCATCTATGATGGTATCGGCCATGACCATTCTATATATTTGAGTAATGATTCAAAATGGTACACTAGCCGGTAAGCGAGGTCTGCCTAGTAGATTCCAATCGAAGGAAACAACTAGGTTGCTTGGAGGTGGGACCGAATAGACGGTCGGATACGACTCTGACGAACTTCCTCCCTGTGGTAAAGGAACGGGTAGACTGCCCCCATGTTCATCGGAGTCTGTGCTTACAAAGAGAATCTGGACGGTGTCATTCTTGTTCTCTCCAGTGACTGTATCATCTGAAGAAGGATCCTCTGAAGGCAAGACCGGGTCAACTGTCGCCTCGACCTTTTGACTTTCGTCTGGTGTGGATTCAGATGGTTTATCTACAATGATAGACGCTTTGGCCGACCACAATGGCATGTCAGCCAGATTTTCAACTAGTGACAGACTCGGCAAGAGCTTCTTATGTCCAGGAGGAAGCCGTAATGGTGAAACCCGACGGTCATCCAAAACTCTTTTAGCCTCATCTAAGAAAGGACAATGGTGGACGGCGTGATCGCCTTCACACAGTTTACAAGGAAATTTACATTTTCCTTTTTGTCCGGGGGCTTCACTTTCACAAGTTGATGGCGTATTTTCAACATGATCATCAAAGGTTGACGACACCGGATTGTGCAAATGAGGAGACCAGTCCCTTAAGATCCAAGGGATGCAAGGACAATCTTGAGGATAGTGGTCTCCTTTGCAAATGACACATGGCGATTTAGGCCTGGACGGTGCAGTGTGTGGATTTTCGCTAGACGATGCCTGGTTGCCCCTTTTCACCTTTGGCTCCTTCTTCTTCTTCTCTTTCTTCTTCTTCTCCTTCTTCTTCTCAGTTACTTGATTTTTGGCTTTACCAGCTTTATCAAGCGAAGAGGAAGGAGGAGAGGGAGAATTGGACGAAGTATAAGGTTGGGGGTTGACTTTGGTATCGTTTAGTTGCTGACTTGATTGTTCAGGACTCACGGTGTTCTGAATGACAAAGGTCAAGAAGAGCCATACGAGCAAGCCGATTGTCAATGCTGGAAGCGACAATGTGGCCATATGGGGTGCACCAACATCTCCCCAAGAGGAGAAAAGACTAGGATTTCCCCGAAGGGGAAATCCTTGGTTGGTGGACTCCATTTTTCTCAACATAAGACCAACGTAGGAAAGGTGATGTTTATTCCAATTAAAATAAATTTTAGACGCTTTGACGCAACTTGTTTTTTCAATTTTTAAGAGTCGAGAAAAACAAAAGATGACTCTAATCGCCTTCGATTTTTAATGAGCTTGAAGTGAAAAGTGCTCAGATGGACCTTTTCCTTTAAGGAGTCTGAAAAGGAATGAAAGAGACTACTCTAGAAATCTAGACAGAGGGATTACCAAACCAATCGCAAAACTGTAGAATACTTTTTACGGTACGACAGTCAATCTTCCCGAATGCTGTGTTCAGTGCATTGTGATCGATAGGGTGGTTGACACGGCTTCCTCTAGATAAAGGATAAAGCCTATTGTGGTTTCCCAATATATACTCGATAGTACGTGGGAGCACAAGTCCATACTGGCACTTATCGTCTCAAAGTGGAGGAATCACCCAACCAACAATGAAAACAACAGTTACCAGCTTTACGACGCCAGAATACTTCTATAGCCTAGACTTCTAAATGTTGTGCGTTAGGTTCCAAAGAATTTTTAGATTCATTAAATTTATTTTACAGTTGATCTTGCTTAAGAAATTTTCCTTTCAGGTTCACCGCGTGATGTAGATATACAATTTCCTAAAATGAAATCTAAGATGATAAACAATCATTTAATCTTCTTTTTGCAATGAAAATCCTAGCTACTAAGGAAAGAGAGACGATATTCTTTCAACATAGAGCAGAGAGCACACACTATATGCACTGTCCTAAATCAAATCAACAAACAGTCTAAATGAAAATGCACATGCATGTATTTGTTTTCAGCCTTCTTAATGTGTGAATGATAAAAAGAAAGCTAAGTGAAAATCTGAATTATTTTTCAAAGCGACATTACTAACAAGTTTCTTTTCAAGACAAAATGAAGACAGTGACGACACTTCATTATTTGGAATTGAAAACTTGTTTCCGACACTTGAAAAACTACTCATTCAAATCAAATACAAGAGTAACAGTGTAATTGACTATCAAGAACAATTGGATTCTCTTCTATGACCGAAAATGACACTTGCGACACTTCCAAATCAAGAAACGACAGTTCAATTACGCTACTTGTTTGTAAAAGAGAACTGAAAATGGCTCACAATACATAAAAACATTTACAGTTCTTTGCACAATGGAGGCGGAATAATGGCAAGGAAGGGGGTTTCCAATAGAGGTATACTGACTATAGACAACAAAACTCCTGAATAGAGCTGAAAAGAGTGAAAAAACCAAAGTCTGAAGGAAAAATTAGCCCTTTCTAATCAGCGCACCCGTTACACAGGGATTCTAGTATGCATCCCACCTACAGCACACGGGAAGTGTGATGCATATTGAGATCCGTGAAGAGAGGGTGCGATGGTACAGTGTGACACTTTTGATCTAGTTCTTGATCACAGTTTGCAGCACAGTTCAGGGATTTTGGTCGAGCAAGTGGTAATCAGTAAATAAATCATAGGGGTAGATCTAAGGAGGTTACTAGAGCCACCACAAGGGCAATTAGAGAGCTTGTAAATCGATTGTTCAGTTCATAAACAAAACCCAGAGATAGACTGAAGCAACATTGATCTACTTTGCACTTGCATAGCAAATGTAGTTCGAAGGCTAGCTGGCTTGACTTCAGGCTTCGTCTGTAAGTTTATAAAGAAAACAAACATAGACACACAAACAATCTATTCGCTCCCACTGTGGTAACCATTTTGTTATCGGGAAATCTAGTGTCTATGCAGAGCTGCTAGTCCCACTAAGGCTAGTAGCTACCTTAAAAACAAACAAACTAAAACCACTTTCGTTTTCGTTTATGAGAAGTAGATAAGAGGGGAACAAAGGAGACCAACCTCTGTCTTGCGCTTGGTTCCTTGCTTGATTCCTCTCCCTTCTGATAGATCTTTGCCACTCACTTCCTCGTCTACCCAGCTTCAAAGAGCACCTGTAGAATCAAAGCAACATAACACTATCCAAGAACATAGATCTACTATCATAAACAATATAGGACCAGATATATATTGGCCACACAAATGCATATATCATCAGTCATACAAGAATGTGGAGGAAAACTTGAATAGCTTTATTAATAATGAAGAATAGCAAAGAGGATTACAACCAATTATTCTGACCCTACGTCATCCTCTCAGCAAGAAAGCCCTTCTTCACCTCATGAAAAGCTTAGATCACCCAACACTATGATGTTACACCAAGAAACCAACAGCACTTCCCTACAAGATACGAAATTCCAGCCTCCTGGATCTCTGGGATGAGGGATCCATATATAGATGTTTGCAAGGGGGGTGAGTCAACTTTTGAGATTTGATTAGAGTCCTCTCTCTGATAGTTCTTGATTCCACTTGGAGATTGATGATCTCTTACTCATCTCTGGGTGAATGCAGAGAGGCAAGTGTCACAGGAGAAGTTTCTGGAAGATTCCATGATCCTCCACCTCATAGATTGACCCTGCCATTTGTCCACTCTCACCCATCGCACCCCATAGAAGGGCTTTTCAGTATGCATCGCACTTCCCATGTGCATTTAGGTGGGATGTAGCGCACTTTGACCATGGAGCATATGAGATGGTCCAATTTTGACCAGTTCTGAGTACTTTTTCATGGAAAACTTCTGGGAGATGCTGTAATCAGTTGACCTTGTTCTTTTAGGGGTTGGAACAACACTTTTAGGGACTTAGGAGCCCTTGGTTTATGGACATTTATGATTGGGTTTGCAGTGCCCAAAAATGTCTATAACAATCCTTCCATAAGAGAAAATAATTTGTACATCTCCGGCTTGGATGGATTTTTGTAGTCATTTGGTACAGGGTTTTGAAACTAGCTATTATATACATTTTTGGGCACTGCAACCCCAATCATAAATGTCCATAAACCAAGGGCTCTTAAGTCCCTAAAAGTGTTGTTCCAACCCCTAAAAGAACAAGGTCAGCTGATTACATCATCTCCCAGAAGTTCTCCATGAAAAACTACTCAGAACTGGTCAAAATTGGACCATCTCACCTGCTCCATGGTCAAAGTGCGCTGCATCCCACCGAAATGCACACGGGAGGTGCGATGCATACTGAAAATCCCTTCTGTGGGGTGCGATGGGCGAGAGTGGACAAATGGCAGGGTCAATATGTGAGGTGGAGGATCATGGAATCTTCCAGAAACTTCTCTTGTGACACTTGCCTCTCTGCATTCGCCCAGGGATGAGTAAGAGATCATCAATATCCAAGTGGAATCAAGAAATATTAGAGAGAGGACACTAATCAAATCTCAAAAGCTGATTCACACCCCTTGCAAACATCTCTATATGGATCCCTCATCCTAGAGATCCAGAGGCTAGAATTTTGTATCTTGTAAGGAAGTGCTGCTGGTTTCTTGGTGTAACATCATAGTGTTGGGTGATTTAAGCTTTTCATGAGGTGAAGAAGGGCTTTCTTGCTGAGAGGATGATGCTGGGTCAGAACAATTGGTTATAATCCTCTTTGCTATTCTTGATTATTAATAAAGCTATTCAAGTTTTCCTCCATATTCTTGTATGATTGATGATATATGCATTTGTGTGGTCAATATATATCTGGTCCTATATTGTTTATGATAGTAGATCTATGTTCTTGGATAGTGTTATGCTGCTTTGATTCTACAGGTGCTATTTGAAGCTGGGTAGACGAGGAAGCGAGTGGCAAAGATCTATCAGAAGGGAGAGGAATCAAGCAAGGAACCAAGCGCAATACAGAGGTTGGTCTCCTTTATTCCCCTCTTATCTACTTCTCATAAAGGAAAACGAAAGTGGTTTTAGTTTGTTTGTTTCTAAGGTAGCTACTAGCCTTAGTGGGACTAGCAGTTCTGCATAGACACTAGATTTCCCGATAACAAAATGGCGACTCCGCTGGGGAACGAATAGATTGTTTGTTTGTCTATATTTGTTTGCTTTATAAACTTACATACGGAGCCTGAAGTCAAGCTAGCTAGCCTTCGAACTGCATTTGCTATGCGAGTGCAAAGTAGATCAATGCTGCTTCAGTCTATCTCCGAGTTTTGTTTATGAATTGAACAATCGATTCACAAACTCTCTAATTGCCCTTGTGGTGGCTCTAGTAACCTCCTTAGATCTACCCCTATGATTTATTTACTGATTACCACTTGCTCGGCCTAAATCCCTAAATTGTGCTGCAAACTGTGATCAAGAACTGGATCAAAAGTCTCGCACTGTACCATCACACTCTCTCTTCAAGGATATTAGTATGCATCGCACTTCCCGTGTGCTGTAGGTGGGATGCATACTGGAATCCTTGTGTAACAGGTGCGCTGATCAGAAAGGGCTAATTTTTCCTCCAGACTTTGGTTTTTTCACTCTTTTCAGCTCTATTCAGGAGTTTTACTGTCTGTAGTGAGTATACCTCTGTTGGAAACCCCCTTCCTTGCCATTATTCCGCCTCCATTGTGCAAAGAACTGTAAATGTTTTTGTGTATTTTGAGCCATTTTCAGTTCTCTTTTACAAAGAAGTAGCGTAATTGAACTGTCGTTTCTTGATTTGAAAGTGTTGCAAGTGTCGTTTTCAGTCATAGAAGAGAATCCGATTGTTCTTGATAGTCGATTACTCTGTTACTCTTGTATTTGATTTGAATTAATAGTTTTTCAAGTGTCGAAAGCAAGTTTTTAATTCCAAATCGCAAAGTGTCGTCATTGTCTTCATTTTGTCTTGAAAAGAAACTTGTTAGTAATGTCGCTTTGAAAAATAATTCAGATTTGCACTTAGCTTTCTTTTTATCATTCACACATTAAGAAGGCTAAAAACAAATACATGCATGTGCATTTTCATTTAGACTGTTTGTTGGTTTGATTTAGGACAGTGCATATAGTGTGTGCTCTCTGCTCTAGGTTGAAAGAATATCGTCTCTCTTTCCTTAGTAGCTAGGATTTTCATTGCAAAAAGAAGATTAAACGATTGTTTATCATCTTAGATTGCATTTTAGGAATTGTATATCTACATCACGCGGTGAACCTGAAAAGAAAATTTCTTAAGCAAGATCAACTGTAAAATAAATTTAATGAATCTAAAAACGCTTTGGAACCTAACGCACAACATTTAGAAGTCTAGGCTAGAGACGTATTCCAGCGTCTTAAAGCCTGGTAACTGTTGTTTTCATTGCTGGTTGGGTGATTCCTCCACTTTGAGACGATAAGTTCCAGTACGAACTTGTACTCCCACATACCGTCGAGTATATATTGGGATACCACAATAGGCTTTATCCTTTATCCATAGGAAGCCGTGTCTGCCGCCCTATCAATTGCAATGCACTGAACACAACATTCGGGAAGATTGACTGCCGTACCGTAAAAGGTATTCTGCAGTTTTGTGATTGGTTTGGTAATCCCTCTGTCTAGATTTCCAGAGTAGTCTCTTTCGTTCCTTTTCAGACTCCTTAAAGGAAAAGGTCCATCTGAGAACTTGTCACTTCAAGCTCATTAAAAATCGAAGGCGACTAGAGTCATCTTTTGTTTTTTCTTGACTCTTAAAAATTGAAAAAACAAGTTGTGTCAAAGCGTCTAAAATTTATTTTAATCGGAATAAACATCACCTTTCCTAAGTTGGTCTTAGGTTGAGAAAAATGGAGTCCACCAACCAAGGATTTCCCTTTGGAGGAAATCCTAGTCCTTTCTCCTCTTGGGGAGATGTTGGTGCACCCCATATGGCCACATTGTCGCTTCCAGGATTGAAAATCGGCTTGCCCGTATGGGTCTTCTCGACCTATGTCATTCAGAACACTGTGATTCCTGAACAATCAAGTCAACAACTAAACGATACCAAAGTTACCCCCCAACCTTCTACTTCGTCCAATTCTCCCTCTGCTCCTTCCTCTTCGCTTGATGAAGCTGGTAAAGCCAAAAATCAAGTAACCAAGAAGAAGAAGGAGAAGAAGAGGAAAGAGAAGAAGAAGAAGGAGCCAAAGGCAGAAAGGGTCAACTAGGCATCATCTAGCAGAAATCCACACACTGCAACGTCTAGGCCTAAATCGCCATGTGTCATTTGCAAAGGAGACCACTATCATCGAGATTGTCCTTGTATCCCTCGGATCTTAAGGGACTGGTCTCCTCGTTTGCACAATCTGGTGTCATCAACCTCTGACGATCATGTTGAGAATACACCGTCAAATAGTGAAAGTGAAGCCCCTGGACAAAAAGGAAAATGTAAATTTCCTTGTAAACTGTGTGAAGGCGATCACGCCATCCATCGTTGTCCCTTCTTAGACGAGGCTAAAAGAGTTTTGGACGACCGTCTGGTTTCACCGTTACGGCTTCCTCTTGAATATAAGAAACTCTTGCTGAGTCCGTCACTAGTTGAAAATCCGGCTGACACGCCATTATGGTCGGCTGAAACATCTATCATTGAATATGAACCCTCTGAATCCACACCAGACGAAAGTCAAAAGGTCGAGGCGGCAGTTGACCCGGTCTTGCCTTCAGAAGGTCCATCTTCAGATGATACAGTCACCGGAGAGAACAAGAACGACACCGTTCAAATTCTCTTCGTAAGCACAGACTCCGATGAACATGGGGGAAATCTACCCATTCCTTTACTGCATGAAGGAAGTTCGTCAGAGTCATATCCGGTCGTTTATTCGGTCCCACCTCCAAGCAACCTAGTTGTTTCCTTCGATTGGAATCTACTAGGCAGACCCTGCTTACCGGCTAGTGTACCATTTCGAATCATTGCTCAAATATATAGAATGGTCATGGCGGTACCATCATAGATGAAGGGGCTTCTGTGAGTATCCTTTCCTCAACTTCTTGGAAAGCGCTTGGTTCGCCATCGCTTTTGCCTGAAATGAGAAATATAACAGGCTTTGACAAAGGAACCAGTCGACCATTAGGGATGCTTCCCAGTGTGCCGATAACTTTGAGAAGGAAAATAGTTCACATGAACGTAATGGTAGTCCAAGGACCCCTGGATTATAATCTACTCCTTGGACGTGACTATATTTATTGCATGGGAGCCATTGTCTCCTTACTCTTTAGAGTAATGTGTTTTCCGCATGAAGGAAGAGTGGTCAAGCTCGTAGACCAACTTTCATTCCCCGGTTCACACATAGCAAATAGTCAAATACCATCCCTGAATGGTCTTTTCATGCAAGGAATGTCTCATCAATCCCCAGTCCGTCCACCTGATGAGCGCGAGTGATTCAGAGGACATGACTAAAACCCAGGGGGCATGCACCCTGGTCTGTTTCGACAGGAAAACCTTGGGTATAGGGTAGGTTTCCGCGAAGGATATATGATTGGTTTATGAGATTAGACTGGAATAAGATTCCTTTGTCAAAGTTATGTGAGTGGAGCCAGTTGCGCCACTCACCTTTGTTTATTTCGGTAGACATCGCCGATGAAGTGTTTTGTCTGAAGTATGGATAGAAAAGTCTTTGGTAACCCGGAAATTTTTCGCTATACCCGGGGGCATGCAAACCTTTTGGCGTGCAAGCGAAGAGAGACCATTTATTTTTTAAATTTGTATGTCCTCTAACCCTTTAAACTCGTAGGATTGGTCGTCTCCTAACTTGCATAAAGAAAGGATGTGGGGCAAAGCTTTGAAAAATGACATTTTAAACGAGACATCCTTATTATACGACTGGATCGAGCAGTTTTAACATGGAATTCAAGCTCGTTAAAAAATAAACATAAGCAATGAGCAAATGTTCCTCCAGAGTTTAAGCTCATTAAAAAATGAACCAATCTCCGATAAATAACCATCATGAATGAATTATGATCAGCCTTTGAAACCTTGGTCATGTTCTCATCATCACCTCCACTCTATATTGGCCGATCATTCACCTCCATTTAATTGTTTACCCTTTTTGAGGAACAACTGCGAAGAGTGATCCCGTTAGCCATCCTTGTGACACTATCGCGATTGGAAAATTCCAAACCTTACCTGGAATTAGTTGCTACCCGAATTTATCACTCGTTCCTCGAAAAACGAGTCTCCTTTAAGCTCTTTTCATCTGACTCGTAAAATATGAAAAGATTGCTGAGCAATTGGCCTCTCCAACTCGTTAAAGTGACCGAAAGTGCTATCCCTCCTTTAGATTTTAATCTTTTTGGACCTGAGGGATTATTACACAAAAATATCGAGCGCTTGTTTTGTTCGGCTCGTTAAAATTACCGAAAATTCATCCCTTTTGTATTATTTTATACTTGTTCAGACTCAACGGATTATATGACAAAAAAGGATTATTGGAGTTTTCTTTATGTCCCTTTTCAGACTCTCTAAAATTAAAAAGGACCGAGTTATCTTTGTCGTTAAACTCGCTAAAACCGAATAGCGACAAACTTGCCCATACAGACAAGAACGAGTTTCACTATCGCTAGGCTCGTTAAAACATAGCGATGGGTTTGCCCGAAGGGAAAATTATAGAACAAGAATATGTTATCCTCCTCAATCTTGACAAAAATAAACAGGTACTGGTCAGCAATGACTGGGGAAAAATTGGGAAGAAAACTTGAAGAAACTTTATTGGTAGTAAGTCGCTCTTGAACATGACACTTTCACTCCGCATCCAAGTCGGGTTGGGTTGTTCTGTTCACTGGTCATATCAGCATTGGTCTGTCACACCATCCATATTTTGGGTTAATGCTACCAATCCATCATGTCAGTGTCACCGATATGTTCAAGAGAAGTAGCTTAGAGAATTCACCTGTGTCTCATCCCCTGCAATAAATTTACGCTCCATTCTTTCATGACCGCCACCCTGAACCTTATGTCATCAGATCGTTTTCACCTCCATTAAAATCATTTGCTCCGTTCCGTGTCATTGATGTGGGATTCACTAAGGCCTTCCTATGACAGATCGCTTCTTGTCGACATCAGCTCATTATCCAGGAAGTCGATCTAGGAACAACCCTTTCAGTACTTTGAAGCTTGCATGCCTCAATGGCAAGTTTCTCACTTCCGGCGACATGTTTACATCAATGGCCTTCGACCGAAAGATTTTGTGTGGTGTTCGACACCAAGTCCCTTATTCACACCACGTGAATTGTACTGTAGTACCTTGAGGGTCATCATCATTATCGGTGATTCCTCTCGCGCCTGTTAACAACTTATATCATTGGCTGGTAATCAGGTGATGTCTTTCGATGTTCGAATCCAGAACATCTCTCACATGGATCGACTTGTACTTTGAGTGAAGATCGAACGAGATTGAAGACCCCAGATCTAGTTTCATCCATCTGAGCTGCGATATATATTCAGGAAAATAAAGACATCAAATGTACATCATTGCTGCACAGATAATCATCCAATCCAAGGGATGATGGCTCTACCAGAATCATCAGTGTGCACATAGACGATTGTCTGTCTTATGTACATGAAAATGAATTTATAAAGCTGAGCATGGGAATGCCCCCCTTAGCTAGATCTTGAAAATGTTATGAAGATAATGTGTTGTATTGTATCTTATTACAGGTCGCCTTCTAGCTCGAAAAAACTTCGGATCCTCATGATAAAGCATTTCACCCGACATCAAAAGATTAACGACCTCATGCTTTAGGGGGCAACTTTTATAGACATTTTTGGGCACTGCAACCCCAATCATAAATTTCCATAAACCAAGGGCTCTTAAGTCCCTAAAAGTGTTGTTCCAAACCCTAAAAGAACAAGGTTAGCTGATTACATCATCTCCCAGAAGTTCTCCATGAAAAACTACTCAGAACTGGTCAAAATTGGACCATCTCACCTGCTCCATGGTCAAAGTGCGCTGCATCCCACCTAAATGCACACGAGAGGTGTGATGCATACTGAAAATCCCTTCTATGGGGTGCGATGGGCGAGAGTGGACAAATGGCAGGGTCAATCTGTGAGGTGGAGGATCATGGAATCTTCCAGAAACTTCTCTTGTGACACTTTCCTCTCTGCATTCACCCAGGGATGAGTAAGAGATCATCAACCTCCAAGTGGAATCAAGAACTATCAGAGAGAGGACACTAATCAAATCTCAAAAGCTGACTCACCCCCCTTGCAAACATCTATATATGGATCCCTCATCCCAGAGATCCAGGAGGCTGGA
The DNA here is from genome assembly GCA_031772625.1 of Pinus tabuliformis. Taxonomy (NCBI): domain Eukaryota; kingdom Viridiplantae; phylum Streptophyta; class Pinopsida; order Pinales; family Pinaceae; genus Pinus; species Pinus tabuliformis. Next base: position 541,848,729 of record CM062816.1, on the reverse strand, counting down.
ATTTTGTATCTTGTAAGGAAGTGCTGCTAGTTTCTTGGTGTAACATCATAGTGTTGGGTGATCTAAGATTTTCATGAGGTGAAGAAGGGCTTTCTTGCTAAGAGGATGATGCTGGGTCAGAACAATTAGTTGTAATCCTCTTTGCTATTCTTGATTATTAATAAAGCTATTCAAGTTTTCCTCCACATTCTTGTATGATTGATGATATATGCATTTGTGTGGTCAATATATATCTGGTCCTATATTGTTTATGATAGTAGATCTCTGTTCTTGGATAGTGTTATGCTGCTTTGATTCCACAGGTGCTCTTTGAAGTTGGGTAGACGAGGAAGCGAGTGGCAAAGATCTATCAGAAGGGAGAGGAATAAAGCAAGGAACCAAGAGCAAGACAGAGGTTGGTCTCCTTTATTCCCCTCTTATCTACTTCTCATAAAGGAAAACGAAAGTGGTTTTAGTTTGTTTGTTTCTAAGGTAGCTACTTGCCTTAGTGGGACTAGCAGCTCTGCATAGACACTAGATTTCCCGATAACACTGGCAAGATGAAATGAGATCATCGATTTGTTCTGAATATCTGAGTCCATATTTGGGCATGCCTGGCGACCTCATTTATTTAAGCATCTATGTTAGCCTTAGGTATTCATTTTCAAGAGATGGAATTTCATGTATCACCATGACAATATCATGGGGAAATGAGATATCACTACATTTTTGGTTTGGACAAGATTTTTTCAACAAAGTATATGGAGCTTCACCTATCCTAGGGTTATGATGCTTAGAAGAACCAATATGTACAAGAGACTTTGGGTTTACTAAGAACTGTTGGGCATGGAATTTAACTACTAAATTAGAAAATTTCAAAACTTGTGCAAGTTCAAATTGCTCAGTATGGGAACAATTTGTGCAGGTGGATGAGAGATATGATGTGGATGATTTATAAGAGATGGGATGGGAGTTTTTGTACTCCTGAATTTCTCTGTCAATATTTTTTGTAGGAATGGTAGATTTCCTTGGAAAAGGCAGAATAGCAGAGGAAGAATTTTCTTGAATCTGGGTAGAAGTTATGTTATCTACTTTCGGATTTTAGGAACATCAACTACCCAACTTTCTAGAAAACTCAACTCTTCCCATCTTATAATTTGGTGCTCAATCTTTAATTTTGAACATCTATGATAAACACAACACTTGACTTTGAATAATGACTTGGAGAGTGTAGCACAACAAGATATGAGGTATTCATATGTCTAAAGCAGCCCCTTGTATGGGTAAAAATGTTTTTTCTATTTTTATTCATATCAAATCTAGAGGTTTTGATATGTAACCGTAAGATATCTTTGATTTTTTCATCAAAGACATAGATGAAAAAGTTAGGATAACAATCAAACCATATTGGACCATTGGATAGGGGAGCAATAATCCCACTAAGCAAGGAGTCGGTGTATTTACTATGTGTGAGATCTATGAATGAGTCAGGGAAGAAATCCCAACCCTTATACATCCTAGATGAACATAAGATGTGTATTGTTTGTGGGCTTCCTTTTAAAGTTCTTTGGGATCTAACATAGGAATTGTTTGAATGACCTCTGCATTTTCTTGAATTTGACTAAGGCATTCTTTGATAGGGACTCTAGTAATGGAATTTAGATGAAATATAGATCAAAGTAAAACTCATAAGGATTAATGGAAGGGAGTTTCCAACATGAGGAGTGTTGGTTTTCTACGATTTCTAATTTAGCTGAATTTATCATGGATGAAGATGCATTATAAAAGAGACTTTACATGTCAAGAGTCTTAGTTTTTTGTTCATTTTCTTGTATTTCGAGGAAATATACATATCTATATCCAACTTCCATTCTTGAAAAAGAAGAAGCATTCAAAATTACCCGAAGAACCATAAGTTACTGGCTCTGATACCAGTTTGTGACAGAGGCTTCCTCCGACGAAGAATGAAGCTTACAAATAAGAATGATTATTGACTGAGTTACTAGAAATCTTACATGAAATCATACACAAACCTTCAGATAGATCTAATGCAAAACACACTCTTTCAATGACCTCCTTCCTATATGAGCAAAACTGCACTCTAGGATCCTAAGTGAACCTCCGATGAACTTCAGATGAACTTCACTAAGTCAAAAGATATACCACGATATAACTCAAACATATAATCACAGGTGGAATTTTATATCAAAATAACTCCTTCTTTTGTTTATTTGTATAGTAGCTATATTTTACAACCATAGAGTCTTAGTTTCCACCAAAGTTTGACTACTAAGGCATTTATCAGTTTTACTAGCTTAGAACAAGCAAGAAACTGAAGGCTTCCTGACCCTTTGCAGACTCTATCTATGAACAAGAGGCTTCAAACCAAAATACTCCTAAGAAAGTCTGACAACTTTAGGTTCTCACCAAGCTCACTAGTCCTGATGCATAGGATTCTCAGATTTTAGAATTTCTATGACTCAATTATAGACTGAATAATTTCTTGGTGATGCAAGCAGATCGCCTTAAAGATTCAGATGCAAAGCATGGATAATTCTCACTTCTTGACTCTCTGACTCCTGATTTCTCTAACTCTCGATGCCCCTTTACTATCATTCCCCTTTATTTATATCCTTTTGGGGAGACATGAGGCATCTGATGACTTCACAATGTTACTTTTCTGTAGATGCACTAAGATGTGGGTCAATTTGCACCAATCATCAGAGAAGTGCTCCGAGTCTCAGAGAATCGTGCGATGAAATTCACTCAGTCAAAATCTTATTCACATAGAATCCATAACAGTTCTAAGGACTAATAGATTCTCTTATTAGTCTTTTTTTCAAAATATCTTGTAATTCTCTTTGGTAGAGCTTTCTATATTCTTCATTCATTGGGATGGTTTTGCTTTTGTAGGGTCTTTCTGTATACCCATTTTTGTAAGGTAATTCTACAAAATATTGTTTTCTATGCCAAAATGCATTGGGTTCTTCTACACAAAATTTTGTCTCTAACTGTATCCTCAATTCTTCTATTTTTCTTATGACGCAACTTGCTTAAATCCTTCATAAATATTTAGATAGGATTTCAGGTCTTTCAGTTCTTCTATATTCTTTTCGAACTGTCCCAATTCTTGCTTGGCCTGGACCATAGTTGAAATACTTAGATTTGATACAAAATGCAACGTGATAGCTTGTAGGAGTTGATGAAGACCCTTGGTTCTTAAGCATGGTTTGCAGGAAATTATCCATCAACTTTCTTAATCTCTCCTTCAGGAAGTATTTTGATTGCTACTAAGGCTTTGGCTTCTTCATCTTTAGTGTAGGTTTTAACCCTGTACAAAAATTACATGCATACAAATTCTAAAACATGGAAAATAAACAATGTGAGAGCATAACACATAAAACACATATACACAGATATTTTCCCCTGGATCCCAAAACCGGGACTACCATCTTGATTTTTCATTATGTTCCTTTCAATGTTACAATACATATTTATACATTGCAACGCATCCAATACCATGGACCGAAAACCATGTGCGAGAACCATGCACAAAACCATAGGTAGGTCCGCCCAACCTAATATAGGGTCCAAATTTTTTTTTCCTGGGGCATTGCCCTGGATCCCATAGAGGGGGGTTACTTGCCCACTTCAAACCCCCCGAACAAGGGGGGCTGCTACCTCCCTTGTGACCCCCCTGTTGTGCAATCGATGCAACAAAGGAGGGGCTCCGTGTTACACAGTAATTTGTCACTGCCTTCACCCCAATCCTTCTACTGTGTCATGTGTCTAGTAAAACATACTCATATTGAACAAGTGCTCTCTTATGTTGCCAATTGACCCTCTTTTCCTAAGTTTTCTGCCTTGTTGCGAGAACATATTTAATATATGCGACAGACCCCTGTCCTAAGCAGTCCTGTAGTGACCTCGTCGCGGGAGTACACTTGTTTCTAGCGACGGTCGGATTTCATGCCCCAGCACGAGGCTATGAGATACCTTTAGCGACGATCGGTCTACATACATTGCTTCCTAGTGATGTCGGCGCTAAAGCTTAGTTAACGACCAATGATGATCCAGATTGGGTGAATTTGTTCCAATAGTCGGCCTTCTGGATGTCTCTGGACCTGGTTGTTGGGTCAGTTTGGGTCACCCTTCCCCCTTTGGCATGGTAGTTCCGTCTTTTGTGTTGCTTGCCTTGAGGATAAGCTCCCTCTCCCTCATTTCATGGAGGCTCCTTCTCCTATAAAATCACTCACCATTGCTATCATCTGCTAGTTCTTTTGGTTGTACAGTACTGCTGCTGCTTTTGAGTTTGATAGATAGTTTTGGTGTGAGTGTGAGAAGTGTGGGATTGCTTTATAGTTTGTAAGAAGGTTTGGGGTGCCCTTAACCTTGTGTTAAAGCTTGTGAATGAGAGAGAGAGATATATTGCTATTTGGGAGATCTATCTTTGAGAGTGAATGCTTGAAAAAACACACTGGTTGGACCCTCTGAGAAGGCTTGCGACGTCAAGACTTGGTTGTAAGTTTTGCTCTTGATTTATTAATAATACAATCAATGATGATTTCCTATGTCTTGAATGTAATTTACTTGATAGCTCATGACTTCTTGACTTTATGAGTAAATAGATCATTGTTGTTTCTCGGTTACGTGCTCTGTCGTTTCTTTGTGGTGTTTCAGGTTGATCACTTATGAAGGAGAAGGAAACGGAAGCTGGAGTAGTGCAACGGAACTTCATCAACCACCGGTTTGAGGTAGGCCTCCAACGATGAATATTTAAGGGAATTAATTGTTGTTTTGTCTTTGCTGTGACTAGACCCACTCTAGGGCTAGAGGAGTTGCCTCTGTCCGCAGAGGGAACACTTTCCTGCATCAAAAGTTGGAAACTCCGCTGGGGAGTCCTTTGAATGTTTCTTCTCTTGTTTGCTCTTGTTTTGGTTTTGATGTGGTGTCTTTTGAATTTTGGGGTCAACGATCAGTCTCTTGGGTTACCTGGGTCAATCTGGGAAATCCCTTTATTATCTGTATTATTAACTGGTCTTTTGTTGGGAGTCTTTGGTTCATCTGTCATTTTTTTTTGGTCGTCGCTGAAAATAGTTTAACAGTCGTGCCGACGTTGCTTTGTCTCTATTGTAAAGTTCTGTGCGTCGCTGAATCCCGTTGTACAGTCGCGACGACTCCTGAAATCAGCCCGTCGCGGAAGAGACGTGTACTCTCGCGATGACGTCGCTCTGTTGCTACAGCTAGTGGCTGATCGTCCCTAGTTGCTGGTGTTATGCCCGTGACGATTCTTGTAGAGTTTTTTTTTTCAATTCTACCCCCTGAATTCACCAGTCCTGTTGATCCCTTGTTTTCTTTCTCTTGCTCATTAGCTTGTTTTTTATTGCTTATGGTTAAGGTACTCTCTCTTTGGTTTTATTGAATGAATCTTGCATTTTTGGCTGTGTGACCTAGTTTGTTCTTTCAAATTCTTGAATTACTTGGCTTGGTTGCTTGTTTGCCCAAGGTTCATTTGCAACCTTCTTGTCGATTTGTTTGAGGCTTCTCCATTGCTTGTTTCTTTCTGGTTGATTTTTAGTGACAATTATTGAACCAATCTTTGGTATTGATTCGATTTCTTTTCACTACCGAACATAGATCACAATTGTTTGGATCGACCGGTTTTCACACTTGCTTGTTTGTTTCTTTTAAATTCAAAACAATCAAAATCAAAAGACTGCATTCATTTAGTATACGAAAGTGAAAGTGTATTTGCATTTCAAGTTTGCATATTGGAAAGAAAATGATAAAATCTATCATCAGTAGTATCCATGCACTGTAGGGTTGATGTGTTTATGCATTGTGTCTCTTCGCTTATCTTGGTTTTCTTGGTTTGGGAATGATCTCTCTACCCTCCCGTAGGTAGGTGTTCATTGAAGTGAAAGATGTTTTACTCATTCTAGTTGCATCCTAGGTTTCTATATACATACTGTAAGGCCTGAAAACTAAAACATAATTTCAAGATCAACTCTAAAATGAACTAAATGAACATAACAATGCATTGGAAAATAACGCACACTATTTAGAGGTCTAGGCTAGAGACGTGCTCCGGCGTCATTAAACCTAGTCACTATTGTTTTCACTCAAGGTTGGGTGATTCTTCTTTCTGTGACTCAATAGCGGTCTAGTACGGAATTGTGCTCCCAGTGCCATCAAGTATATGTTGGGAGACCCCACTAGGTTATCATCCTATATCCCTAGGAAGCCATGTCTGCCACCTTGCAAACCGTAACGCACCGAACACAACATTTGGGAAGATTGACTGCCGTACGAAAAGTCCTTGGTTTTCATATGATCGCCAAGGTGTATATGCAGTTTTATGGGATGTTTGGTAAAACTTTTGCCTAGTTTCTCTAGAGCAGTCACTTTCGTTCCTTTTCGGACTCCTTAAAAGAAAAGGTCCATCTAAGTACTTGTCCTTTCAGGCTCATTAAATATTTGAAGGCGACTAGAGTCATCTTTTCGTCCTTTTCTCGACTCTTTAAAGATGAAAAAGTCAAGTTCTATCCCTGTGTCTTAAAATTTATTCGGCCACGTTCACACTTACCCTTTTAGATCTTGTTGCATTTTAGTTTGCATAGGGTTATTTCTCCTTACTCTATTAGTTTTCCCTAGGGCTTTTGAGTTAAATCATCCTGGCAGAATCACTGATCCCGTCCCTCGTTCCAAGTGACCAAGGATCTCCATCTTCTGTCGTTCATGAGGTACTGGTTGCTAGTGATACTCTTCCTGTTATTCTGAGTATCCAATCGCTTAACTCTTGTGCTCCGAAATATGAGTCTTAGGATATTCATTGGAATCATATTTGGGCGCCTTTCGAAGAAGACTTTCCCCTTACCCTCCTAGTGTTTCGATCCCAATGTCTCCTTCTAACAGATGAACCCTGTCACGAGTGAAGAGTCCTTTATGGCAAGTGGTGAAATTCCTATACCTACGGAAACTTCACCCTTCCATGTCACCTCTCTTAGTATCACACTGCCTTTATGCTATAATGCTCTGGTTGATATCATAGGTTCTAGGTCTCCCCTTACAAGTTCCATGTGGTCTCGTACTGTCACTCCGACGTCGGGATCTTTCACTCCTCAGATTCACAATGTAACTGTCACATCTGTCCTGACTATTCCAACCGTTTGTGTGGCTTCCTCAGCCCCCGTTGTTAGTACCGTCACTGCATCTTCAGTTGTGACCACTGTTGCTGGACCTTTGGTAGGTCCTTCAAATAGTGGCCCCTCAGCACCCATATCTGGGGTTGTTGACCCTAGCATTAGTGCCCCACCTTCTTCTGGTTCCATTCCAGCAGGGGGGCATATGATCAATATCTCCAAGCTCTTTAGAATCCGGATCCACAAAATCCATTTAATTACTATGATTCTTGAGGAGCCCATATTTACCACCCTGGACCCATAGCATCTCAACCTGTGGTTGAGGTCTCGGTTCCGTTATCTGTCGCTTGGGGTACCACGGCTTATCATGGTGGCCAAGCACAATCTTCAAATTTTCAAGGACCACCCTATCAAGGTCAATCGTCTTACGGACAGCCGTACTATGGGCAACCTTATTTGGGGAAAACTGTCGGCCCACAAGGACAACCCATTGAGGGACATCCTTCGGCCTTCAATGGGTCTTCTTTTACATACTTCGGGCAACCTTCTGGTAACCCAGGCCAACCCTACATTCAACAAGGCCAACCTGGTACCCAACAAGGCTACCCTTCTGGACAAGTTGGTTAGCCTCAAATTCAACAAGGCCAACCAATTGTTCAGCCTACTCAACCATCTGGTCAGTCTGGACAACCTTCGGTTGCGCAAGGTCAACCCAATACCCAACAAGTTCAAACTTCTAGGTAGATGGGCCAACCTCAACCTCAACCGGGCCAACCTTCTAGCCAGATGGCTCAAACTCCATTTTCCCAAGGACATCCATCTGAGCCTGCTCAATCGGGCACTTGTTGCTTCTCAAGCTTCACCCCGTTTTCAGCCCCAGTGTGGGCTCCAGACCCAATCCGGTCTCCAAATTCAGGTTGGATCCCAAACCCAATCTGCTTATCAAATGCAGTCTGGTCCCCAGGCTCATTTTGGAGCCTAGCCACCTTATGGTTTTCAGCAATCCTAAGGGCAAACCCAATTTGCCCCATACCAAAATTATCAACACCCGCAAGTTAATCCTTATCAGAATTTCCAGCAACCATATGTTGCTCCTGCAAGCCAAGTTGGTAATCAGTGGAATGCTGGGGGTCAAATCTAGGGTCAACCGTCTAGTTACAGTTATAATCCCTATGGATAGAATCCCTATGGACAAAACCCTTTTGGGAAAATCCATCCAGACAAAATCAATGGGGGCAACAAGCAACTAGGTGCAACTCTGGTGCTACTTCCTACCCCTGGCCTCAGATGTCCTTTAACCCTCAATTACCCTTTTTAGCAACGTTGGAATTACCAGATGTGTCCAAACTGACAAATGATCCCATTCTTCATAATCCGTACTGGCCACCAGTTCCAACTAAAATTCCAGGTGATTGTCCCAAGTTTGATGGTAAAGCTGGAGAAGATCCCCAAGCTCATGTCATGACTTATCATCTATGGTGTTCATCAAACTCATGGCTTGATGATTCAATCTGGCTCCACCTTTTTCAACGGACCCTCACTGGCTCTGCTGCTAAATGGTATATTGAGCTAGCTCGCTGATATTTTCAGGAGTTTAACTCGTTGGCTATGGCATTTTTAACCCATTTTCAGTTGCCGATTCGATATGAAACAGGGACGAATCTCCTGACATCCTCAAAACAGAACACGGCCATGCATATCTCCAATCATATCCATGAACGGAGGAGACGTCGTCGTTTGATTAAGTTTTGGATTCCCGATCAGCTTCTGACTGACTGGTTTACAACCTCATTTGTTGGTTCGATAGCCTGGGACATTGCTATGGGGGCATGTGTAACTGAAGAGTAAGCTATCGCGTGTGCTCAGTACCTTGACTTGGTTTACTCCCAGTCTGGTACACTATATGATTATTTTCCTGATGCTCCAAGGCTTGGAACTTTCAAAGCCCCATCAACACCATCTATTGACGGTGTCATTGGTTCTGTCAATATGTCCTCTAAGAAATCTTCCGTGAACCTTGGGAAGAAAAAGTCCAACGCTTTAAATGAAAACGATTCTCAGGCCGTATCCAATTCTAGTAACACTTCTGAGGTTAACGTCGTTCAGTCCACCACGATGGACAGAACTTCGAAAGGAAAGAAGAAGGGAAAAGGAAAGAATAAGTCTGATCAACCGAAGCAAGATTCCCCTAAACCTCCACTCGAGGAAGGTGCCAAATGCAAGCCTAAGTATCCTTGCCTTATTTGTGACGAGGATCACTATACTAAAGACTGCCCCAGGTGGTCTAAAGTTAGTTGTTTGTTAAAAGGTGCCTCTGGGACTCCTGCCATGCTCAAAGAGACTTTTCCCTCGTAGCAAACTCAAATGGTGGCTGATCCATCTCAATCCTCCTCCCCTTTTGGTTCTCAGGTATTTATGGTTGGGACGATTCCCGTCCACATTAGTACTCAGTCAAAAGAGTACCCTTCACTTGGTAGGAAGGAAACTGAGGTCCCCTCTAGTGCTCCTCCGTCCAGTTCTGGTCCCCTCCATATCGAGCAACCTAGCGCTGAGGCAATCATCCTACCTCCTCCTAAAGGGGTACTCCGAAAGTCTTCTTACAATCCTAATGCTCATGCTGCTCAACAGTATAGCATTGTTGAGGACTTAGCCCAGGCTCTGTCAGCTATGTCCGCATTAGAGGTCCTCCAGAGCTGCCCCTCTCAGAGGAAGTCATTGCTATCGGCCATTGGTGGCATTGACCCGGCCGACTTGGATTTGATTGCTTTTGACCTAAACAGTCATGTACTGAGACTACCTCACCAAATTTCCTTCCTTATTCAAGTCATCATCAATTCTAAAACTATTCACCGCATGGTCATTGATGAAGGTGCTTCTACTTGCATTATGTCTGTTGCTTGTTGGAAGGCTATCGGTTCTCCGACTCTGAGCCAGTCTCCCACAACCTTGGAAGCCTTGATGGGAGAGAGTCTCATCCTTATGGTATACTCCAGCGCTTGCCTATTACTCTGGAGGGGAAGACGGTCGAAGTGGAGGTTGAATTTGTCCATGCCACTTTAACCTACAACCTCCTTTTAGGACAAAGTTGGAAATATGCCATGCGAGCCATGGTTTCATCTCTATTTCATGTTATTCATTTTCCCCATCAAGGGAAAATTGTCACGGTAGACCATTTGTCCTTTTTCGCCTCTTCCTCCTCCGATGGCAACGTGCCTTTCGTGGAGCATACCTCAGTTCCATGTGAGAGTGTGGGAGCTGGACTCTTTAAAGATCCTGCCCTTATGGGTGTTTTTTCACTCCCACCTCCCAACATCGCTCCCGTTAATATGATTTCTATTTGCTCTGATCCTTGGGTTCTTCCTCCTGTTGATCAGATAGAATCCTGGGGCGATGAGATGCCGTTGAGTCCTGCCGAGCTCAACTATGTCGAAATTGTTTCCATATCGGCTTCATCCCCTGAACCTGCTCCTTTGAGCAGAGCTCTCGACTCGTACGTTCAATCCCCTTGGCTTGGAGATGGCACTTCTTCAGACCCTTTAAAGGAAATTTTTCCTTCTGATGAAGCGATTATTGAGACTATGTCTTTTGAGGAACCCCCTTGGTCTGATCATCACCATCGTTCCTCGTTTCTCCCTACCCATCGAGAAATGCTTACTTGTCTCGAGTAGTTTGCTCCTTGTCTCCCCTCCCAACCCCTTCAAACACCCATCCAAATTCATCAAGTGTCTTCTGAAGGGAATATGGGGAACATTACGCAAACTCAACCAATTGACATCTCTATTAAACCAGGGATTGTCGAGCACATTCATGTTGGAGTAACTTGTACTCCGGAGGAGATTCAGCTTTATACTAATCTTTTTCGCAAATTTCGTGATGTGTTTGCTTGGTCTTACAAAGAGATGCCCGGCATCGATCCTAGCATCGTGGTGCATGAAATACCTACATATCCAGGTGCCAAACCTATCCGACAGTGTCTACACCCCATGCACCCCCGAAAGGCTGCAGCTATTAAAGTGAAAGTCGAAAAGTTTCTTAAGGCTGGCTTCATTTACCCTATCCCGCTCACAGATTGGGTTTCTAATATTGTTCCTGTGACTAAAAAACAGGGCACTATTAGGGTATGTGTTGATTATCGCGACATTAATCGTGCTTGTCCCAAAGACAACTACCCTACACCTTTAATTGACTAGCTCATTGATGAATGTGCCAGGAGTGAGATATATTCATTCATGGACGGATTTTCTGGTTATAACCAAATTAATATCTTGCCTACAGATCAACACAAGATCGCCTTTATATGTCTGTGGGGCACTTTCGATTATAAAAAGCTCCTCTTTAGTTTAAAAAATGCCAGTACTACCTTCCAGCATGAAATGTCTTATGCGTTTCATGATATTCAACACATTGTGCAGCCTTACCTGGATGACCTTCCAACTCATTCAGCGAAATGCCAAGACCATCCAAACCACCTTCGTGAAATTTTTCTTCGCTTTCGAAACTATCCTATCTGTCTTAATCCACATAAGTGTGTCTTCTGCTTGGAATCTAGTAGACTTCTCGGGCTCATCGTCTCCTGGGAGGTATCCGTCTGGATCCCTTAAAGTCGAAGCCATCTTGAATCTCCCTCCCCCTGCTTCTTTGCAACAGTTGCAGAGTTTGCAGGGTAAAGCAAATTTTCTACGATGATTCATTCCAAATTATGCTGAAGTGGCCAAAGGCTATACGCAGTTATTAAAGTGGGATATCCCTTTTCTTTGGGATACCACTACAAAAGAGTCATTCGAGCACCTCAAGGCCCTCCTTGTTTCTGCTCTGTTGTTTCGTCCGCCTGATTATCACCATGACTACACTCTTTATTTAGCTGCTACCGATACCACCATCAGAATGGTTCTAGTCCAAGACAATGATGATGGTACTGAGCATGTCGTTTACTATCTTAGCTGCAATTTACTTGATACAGAAGCGTGATATTCCTATGTCGAGAAGTTGGCATTGGCCGCTTTTTGTGCCGTCCAACGTTTCTGCCACTGTATATTATTGCACACCACGACGGTGATTTCTGATTGCAACCCAATGACGTACATCTTGTCATGTCAGTTACTGGGGGGCAAATACTCAAAGTGGATTGTCATCCTTCAAGAGTTCAACTTGGAGTTCACTACAACCAAGTCTAAGAAGTCCCTCATATTTGCTGAGTTGCTTTGCTCCCTACCATCTGTTACCGTGCCCTTTCGATTAGAGGACCATATTTCGGATGAATCTTTGTTCTTGATTAGTACCCTTGATCCTTGGTACGGGGATATTATTTTCTATCTTCAGACGCCCTCTTTTCATCCAGATTTGACCAAGGATGCGCGGCGAAAGATTCGCCATCATTCTCAACCTTAGCGCATTATTGGGGACACGCTGTACTGTCTCGGCGCCGACTTTGTTCTCCGCCGATGTTTAACGTTTGAGGAAGCCGAATGAATTCTCAATGACTGCCATTTCGGCGCCTGTGGTGGTCATATGTCCGGGCATGCTACTGTTTAGAAGATGCTCCGTGCTGGTTATTTTTTGCCGTCTATTTTTAAGGATTGCATCCTTGCCATCCGCTCTTGTCATGAGTACCAAATCTACCAACGGAAGATGCGTGTGCCTCCTACTCCTTTGCACCCTGTCATTACCGTCGACCCTTTTTCCAAATGGGGCATTGATTATATGACCTGTAACCCTTGCTCAGTCGGGGAGCATGGGTATATCATCGTTGCCGTTGATTATTTCACGAAATGGGCCGAGGCGATGCCTACACTATTCGATGACGGTCAGACAGCGGTGTAATTTTTATTCAATCATGTCAATTCGCGATTCAGAGTCCCTCAGGCTATCATCACTGATCACGGAAAACATTTCGTAATCATATGATGACTGAGTTAACAACCCAGTTGGGCTTGCAGCATGATAGCTCAACACCATACTATCCTCAGGCCAATGGCCAAGTGGAAGCTGTCAACAAAGTTTTGGTCACGATGCTTCAACGCACCATTGACATGCACAAGTCCAACTGGCATTTGATGTTGTTTTCCACCTTATGGTCCTACCAAACTTCAGTGAGGTATGCCACCGGGTTCACCCCGTTCCAATTAGTTTGGGTCTGGAGGTTACCCTTCCAATTGAGTGTGAGATCCTTTCTCTTAAATTAGTCGCCGAATTACTCCCCAACACTACTTCGATAGAAGAACGTCTTCTTTACCTAGAGTGGTTAGATGAGACCCATCAACTAGCCTCTCTAGTCATTGAAGCGCAGAAGAAGAGAGTGAAAACTCACTTCGATCAGGCTGTCAACCCTTGTTCTTTCATTGAAAGAGACTTAGTCCTGCTCTATGATCAAGCAAATGATAAGCTGGGGGCAGGAAAATTCAAGCCTATGTGGCATGGGCCTTACATTGTGAAATGAGTTTTGCAAAAAGGGGCCTATGAGTTGATCGATTATGAAGGGAATCCTATAGATAAGCCCCGAAATGGGCTTTATCTGAAAAAATATTATGCATGAATCTCGTGCATTTTATTTGTACATACATGTGTTTTCAGTAGGTGTGTTGTCAGTTTGTGTTTTCATATTTGGCTTGGTGTGTAGGCATAATTCTGCTTATTGTGTCTTTTTCTTCCTGTGCAGATGTCTGCTACACCTTACGTTGGTTTTGCTAATGGTGCCTACAACAGTACCCGGAACCTTTCTTCTACGGCATGGGTGATCTATGATCCTCACGGTGAGTTAGTAGACCTTCAAGGTGTTTGTTTGGGTTGCACCACAAACAATGTCGCTGAATATAGTGTTGTCAATGAATTACTGACGGAGGCTATCAACCTCGATATTCATGCATTGGTTGTGAATTTGGATTCTCAACTTATTGTCCACTAGCTTAACGAGAATTATTCCGTCAAAGATCATTGCATTTTAAGGTTTTATTTGCATGTTAAATTGTTGGAAATAAATTTTGATTTTATTACATATCAACACATTCCAAGAAGATTTAACATATTAACTGATGCATTAGAAAATCATGTATTAGACAGACATTTACGCAACATGTAATCAAAACAGTATATAGAAGCATTCAAAACACAATAATGAACCATAGAAATATATATATATATATATATATATCTCATGTGGCGCACCGAGGCACTCAAAAAATAAGTGTATATGTCAAAATAGAGTATGTGCTCTCCATACATCTGAGACACATGTCTCTCAAAAAATCAGCAGAAAATAAAACCTAGGCATCTACTGCGGTGGGTTATGCTCTCTGTAGCACACCACTGCTCGTGCAACTCATCTCAAGAGTCTATGCACCCTAGGTATCACCCCTACTGTATGTATCTGATACTCTATGGGGACCTCTTCGATCCCCCTATAATCTGGGATCCCCTCTGTCAGGCCCTCAAGATTATGGGCCACTGTCTCCACTGAACTGCCAGCTGGGGGAACCAAGGCCAGCTCTCTGATGCCTTGTGGATCCCTCTGTGCCTCTAGAGCTAGTCCCACAGGCCTCTCTGGTCCCACATCTACAAGTAACATAAGATACATCATTAAGACATATGCATGAAAAAATCCAAAAAACATCATAAAAGACAAAAGACAAAAATAGTGTGATCAAGTGTCTTACCTCCATCGTCCCACTGCTCGCCAGTAGGCAGTTGCATGTCAGGGTCTCCACAAAAATCCATACCCACGTATGGCCAGTCCTCGATGAAGATCATCTGGCGATCCAGCCACTCTCGGAATAGTGTCCCCCATGACACTGGTCGTCCACCACCCCCTCATGGCATGACATGCGCCCAACGAGTGATCCGGGTCTCCTGTGGTCTAGGTCTGTCTAAGTCCATTTCTTGTAACTGAAGTGATGGCACTCACTCTAGCATGAGCGAGATCAAAATAGACCCATAACCAAACTGCTTCGCCTCCCTGCGACAACATTTGGTGAGCTGCCTCTTCATGTTAATGGTCATGGCCTCAGCCCAATTATACATGGTCCGGTTAAGGCAATCAAGAGCCAACCGAAGGTGGGTATTTGTTGCCTCGTGTTGGGCTTGGGAGCCCGCTACCCTTGTCACCATAAATAGAACCGAGCGAAGAACCAGGTCTTCTACCATTGGAATCGCCAATTTCCCACTAGAGTTTGATTTACGTGCCCCTGGGCACACCAGTGCTATCAACATGTCCAATGATTCGTCGCCGGTTCATTGGCCCTCTAGAATCGGCCTCTCACTACGACTGGACAATCCAGCTAGGAAATATATATCCATAGCATTGAACTCAATGTCCTTGCCCCGGATAACGAACTTTCCATCTATTGGGTTCCAAGCATGAATTAGCAACTCTAAAAAGTTAGGTTGGGCCTGAAGATGCAGAGTGAGAAATTTTTTTAGTAATCCACAAACACGTAAAGCACTTCAGCACCCAGCATCATTGAACACCTCTTCATCGTTGATATCGTGAGTTCGTTCTTGCCATACAAATGCCATGTTGCATTGCATTGAAAGAAAAATGAATTAGAACTCTTTTCATAAGTTTAAATCCATAAATTATAAAAAAATTCAACCTCACGGTGCCATTGCAGCTGTTTTCCATACAGCAGCGACGGCTCAAGCTCAACAGTTAATTTTTCCCGCGATCGTCACGAGAGTACATCTATCTCTCGTGACGATCACGGAGGTGGTGCATGTCACAAATCTCGGTTGTCACTAACCCGAGCGGCTTTTCCGCGACGACCGAGAGGTGGACTCGGATTTGAAAATCCACCTAAAACTGCCTATCTAATACCAAATTGCATAAAAAACCACTCAAATGCAGCACAAGGAAGAATGTACTTACTTGGAGCAAGCTTCCGGAGGAACCATGGACAGTTGATGTCGAAATTGACTTGAGAAGTCTGCTCAGGTTGGTGCTCCAAAATGCCAAAGGTTAAAATGCACAATGTAAATGGTAAAAAATAGAAATTACCACACCCCTTTTATAGTGTTTTTTTTGAAAAATTAGGAATTACACTTTAGGGTGTGGGTTTTTCTCATTTTTTAGGGTTTTTAGGTTTTTGGCCATATTTCCACGTATATAACCTATTTATGTCGAATGGGTCTTATGTTTGATGTGTTTTGTGTAGAGCTACAGGTAGTGGGATTATGTCATGCTTTGTATACACTTGGTTCACTTTTTATAAAAAGTCTTCTTTAATGCTCTTTTCCGACTTAAAAGACGAAAAGATTGCCGAGTTTATCCTTTTGACTCATTAAATGGAATAAGAGGTAGTCCACTTTGAGCTTTTTTCCAACTGTGTAAACACAAAAAGATTGTCGAACTTTTTTCGTTTCAGGTTCGATATTGGTTACGAAATGACGTGTCTTTGATCGCTTTTCTACTCTTTTGGATCAATGTCACTAATGATAAAAAGTACTCCTTGATCGTAATGGTCAAGTGGTTCTCTCGATTATTTTATACTTTTTTGGGCTCGAGGGATACAAATCTACGAAAAAGGACCCCCCTAGAGTTTTCCTTTCTGTGTCTTTTTCAAACTCTCTAAACATGAAAAAGACTCTGAGTCTTACCTATGTCAGACTCGTTAAACCCTGATGACATCAGACTCGTCACCATGACGAGACTCGAGCTTCTCCTCCCTAGGGCTTGTTAAACTATCACTAGGTTGGATTCAACCGAAGGTCGAACTTATATTAAAAGCATATGCTATCCCCTTCAAGCTTGTTTTCAAAAATAATTGGGGTACTCGCCAGCAATGGTGGGGGAAAATTTGGAAGTTGTCATTGGTTACCTGCGGCAGCTAGTCACTCTTGAACATCGACACTTTTGCTTCTTGTCAGGTTGGGATATCTATACATCGTAATTTGGCCTTCTGGGGTTTTGGGTTGCCATTTAGCCTCATTCCATATGATCCATGCTGTCTCCATCAAGCCTCTGATCCCTTGGTACCTGAATGTTGCCACCCTCCGGAGTCGTGTTGCCGACATGTTCAAGAGTATAATCCTTCTGCAGTTCACATCCTTACCTCCTCCTCTAATACTCTGCTTCACCATCTACCACTTGTTCCTTATCTCGTGTCATTGATGGGGGAAACATTATGGCCCTCCTGCGATGGATCGTCTCTTGTCGACGCCAGCTCATTATCTAGGAGACTGATCTAGAGATCCTCTTTGGTACCTTGGAGCTTGCATGCCTCAATGGCAAGTTCTTCGCACCTGACAATAGACTTTCATCATTGGTCGTCGATTGGGTGATTCCACGAGTGTTTGACTTTAGCTCATTCTTCACACTTCGTGGATTGTACTAGACAGTACCTTGAGAGCCATTGGCATTATTGGTGGTTTCTCTCGCGCTTGTTAACATTTTTCATCATTGACCGGTAATCAAGCGACTTTCTATCAAGCTTGACTTCAACGCATCTGTTCGCATGTTAGAATTTGTGCTATGATCGATTGAGTTTCAAGACCCCAAACTAAGATTACACATGTTCCGGCTGCGTGGATTGGTTCATGATCGCATACATGACTCTTTGATGGATGGCTGTGACCATACCTTTATCATTATCATGGTCTTACGAGCTGGGTGGCTGCGTCCAAACCATAGACCAAGCTCATATGTCTTTTGGATGGCTGTGCCCATGCCTCGACTTCATGTATTTCAATATCTGAGTTATTAGTAGTACTTGCGCCTGCAGATTATTCCAGGTGGTGTTCCAGTTCAGACAGTTTCGTAAAGCATTTCACCCCTCCCACTCTCTCGGGCTTCATACTTTAGGGGGCATCTGTTACACAGTAATTTGTCACTGCCTTCACCCCAGTCCTTCTACTGTGTCATGTGTCCAGTAAAACATGCTCATATTGAACAGTTGCTCTCCTATGTTGCCAATTAACCCTCTTTTCCTAAGTTTTCTACCTCACCGTGAGAAGACATTTAATATACGCAATGGACCCCTATCATAAGCAGTCCTGTCGCGGCCCCGTCGTGGGAGTAAACCTGTGTCTAGCGACGATTGGATTTCATGCCCCAGCACGAGGCTATTAGCTACCTTTAGTGACGATTGGTCTGCATACATTGCTTCCTAGCAATGTCAGAGCTAAAGCTTAGTTAATAACCAGCGACAATCCAAATTGGGCGAATTCGTTCCAATAGTCGGCCTTCTGGATGTCTCTGGACCTGGTTGTTGGGTCAATTTGGGCCGCCCTTCCCCCTCTGGCATGGTAGTTCCGTATTTTGTGCTGCTTTCCCTGAGGATAAGCTCCCTTTCCCTCATTTCATTGAGGATCCTTCTCCTATAAAATCACTCACTGTTGCTACCATCTGCTAGTTCTTTTGGTTGTACAGTACTGCTGCTGCTTTTGAGTTTGGTAAATAGTTTTGATGTGAGTGTGAAAAGTGTGGGATTACTTTATAGTTTGCAAGAAGGTGTGGAGTGCCCTTAACCTTGTGTTAAAGCTTGTGAATGAGAGAGAGAGATATATTGCTATTTGGGGGACCCATATTTGAGAGTGAATGCTTGAAGAAACACACTGGTTGGATCCTCTGAGAAGGCTTGTGACGTCAAGACTTGGTTGTAAGCTTTACTCTTGATTTATTATTAATACAATCAATGATGATTTCCTATGTCTTGTATGTAATTTACTTGATAGCTCATGACTTCTTGACTTTATGAGTAAATAGATCATTGTTGTTTCTCGGTTACATGCTCTGTCATTTCTTTGTGGTGTTTCAGGTTGATCACTTATTAAGGAGAAGGAAATGGAAGCTGGAGCAGCGCAACAGAACTTCATCAACCACCAGTTTGAGGTAGGCCTCCAACGATGACTATTTAAGGGAATTAATTGTTGTTTTGTCTTTGCTGTGACTAGACCCACTCTAGGGCTAGAGGGGTTGCCTTTGTCCACAAAGGGAACACTTTCCTGCATCACACTCTGCCCCCCCTCTAACCCCCTGGTTCACTACGTGGGCTAGTCGTGGAAAGAATATAACACAACCCAACATTCAGAAATATGAGCCATACACATTTTTAATTTCTTTTGTAAGGAAATCCCTTCTTCAAAACTATATCCATAATTAGACTCAAGCTATTGCAATGAAAAATTTCTGAATTTGTACAATTGCAATAGTCAGCAAGAAAAACTACATCATGATCATCTGTGGATTTTGAATCAGAAATACTGGAGCTGGAAGTTTCTGTAGAATCACAACATTTTTTTCCCAAAACCTGTAACTATTCTTTGATGTCAACATTAGGACAATGTTCAATTTTATGAAATTTGGAACCATATTTGTAACATTGAATTTGAACTAGTGGTTTCCTCTCTTCTCTTTTTGGTCTATCTTGCTGGTATTTTTTAGCAATTCCTTGCAATTTTTTTTCCCTATGTGTAGTTTCACTTCTTCTCCATGTGGAAACTTATTTGAGGTATGACCTTGTTTTCCACGTAACCAATAGGTGAGCTTATTCCAGACCTCTTTCTTGTGTGTCCTACAATGAATATCTTGAGGACCATAATAGTGGGATCTGGGAACCCTTTTATAATATCCTTTATTTCTAATTCAACGGAATTTATCATGGATGGAGATGCATTATTAAAGAGACTTTGAATGTCAAGAATCTTAGTTTTTTGTTCATTTCAATATATTTTGTAGAAAGATATAGATCTACGTCCAACTTCCATTTTTGAGAAAGATGAAGTGTTGATAATTACATGAATAACCAGAAGTTAGTGGCTCTGATACAAGTTTGTGACAAAGGCTTCCTTTGATGAAGAATGATGCTTGCAGATAAGAATGATTCTTCACTGAGTTACAAGAAATCTTACATGAACTTATACACAAACCTTCAGACATATCTAATGCAAAACACACTCTTTCAACAACCTCCTGCCTATATGAGAAAAACTGAACTCTAGGATCCTAAGTGAACCTCCGATGAAATTTAGATGAACTTCGCTCAGTCAAAAGATATAACACGATATAACTCAGAGATATAATCACAGGAATAAATTTAGAACAAAACAATTCCTTCTTTTATTGATTTGTATAATAGCTAGATTTTACAATCATAGAGTCTCATTTTCCGCTAGAGACTGACTGCTAAGGCATTTATCAGTTAGACTAACTCATAACAAGCTAGAAACTAGAGGCATCTTGGCCATTTGCAGACTCTGTCTATAAACTAGAGAACTCAAATGAAAAGACTCCTCAAAAATTATGACCACTTTAGGTTCTCACCAGACTCATAGGTCCTGATGCGCAGGCTTCTTAGATGTAGACTTTTTATGATTCAATTACAGACTAAAGAATTTCTTTGTGCTGCAAGCATATCATCTAGTAAATACCTAGATTCAGAGCTGGGATAATTATCAGTTCTTGACTCCCATACTCCTGATTTCTTGAACTCCTGATGCCCCTTTACTCTCATTCTTCTTTATTTATAGCTTCTGGGGATATGCGAGGCATCTGATGACTTGATAATGTTACTTTTCTGTAGATTCTATGAGATGTGGGTTAATCTGCACCAAACGTCAGAGAAGTTCTCTGAGTCTCAAAGAATCATCTGGTCAAGTTTACAAAAGTAGGAATGTCAGGAATCCTATGGATCTTATGTTTACACAATGGAGATATTTTTAGAATCCCATGGTGCCGGTCACACTGATTGTCAGGTGACTAAAATTTATTTTAAATAATGGAGACTTTTATCATACAAAGCCCACGAGAAATGAATATAAGTATTTGTACGAGAGAATATTTGTTTGGTATATTTTTCATTGTTGTCCCATGCTTTTTTAAAGATGCATCTAACTATCATGGGTTTCTCAAGTACTATCTAATTCTTCACCTTTGTCATGACTAACCATTGGTGATGTCTAACCATGTAATCTGAAATAATCTTGTCATATGAGAATCCACCCAGGTCTAAAATAGTTCTACAAGTTATATGAAAAAAATCCATGAATTCATCACATGTTTGTCTGAAATCTAATTGGAAGTAAATGGGGTCCATAGCAGTTTTGTCGATTCCGAACTAGGTCCACCATTCTTTTAACCAATTTGGTTGATGTAGAAGTTGGGTAACAAATACTGTACCAAAGTTCATAAATGTATAATAGGTATAATTTGGCTTGTCTCTATAGAGAAAGTCCCACCATAGCTTCTTATATATTCAAAAATTATAGACTAAAGAAGGAATATGAGCTATGGATTATGATGTGTCCACATGTGTTTCTAATGAAACCCCGTATCTCTAGTTCTGTTGATCAAAAAATATCTTTGGAATGTGCCAGATATGATTTGTTCATCCCTCCAAATAACTTCAAGGTCTTTGAAGTGGAGTGTCAGGCATCTTCTCTGAGGTTTTCTAGGTGCCTTAAGTGATCATAGATCATATCATGGATCCATCTACCTGATTTTGGTTATATTTTTATTTCTAGAATGAGGAGTTGTAAATCTCCGTATGTTTAGACGTTGGCATCTAAAACATGATTATTTCCTAGTTTCTAAGTTGGTTGCCAGGAAAAAATGTAATCATCCTAGTTCATGGAGTCATATATTTATCTGAAAGATTCATGGTTAGTAGTAGGATCCCATTCGGTTAGAATTACTAGTAGATGGGGTTCCTCTTGGATATTTTCTCTTATGAGGAAATCTGAAATGCTATTTTTACTGCCCTTGATGTTTTCTGTTTCAAAATCAAAATTTGATAATAGAGCTTTCCACCTTGCAAACTTTGATTGCCTTGGTTTTTTGATGTCTTTAGTTACCACCTTCTCCATGGCTGAAGCATATGTTATTAAAAGGATTTTTTTTTTACCAAATGTATGTCAAATTTATCAATACAGTTCCATGCACCCTTTACTTATTTCTCAATGTTAGAATAGTTTTTCTCAGCAGGATTCCATACTTGAGAGGCAAACTGGATAATTTGTTCTTGATCTTCTTGGAGTTGTTTGAGAACTCCACCCCAACCTATATCACTGGCATTTGTTTAAACAATCTTATACATGTTTTCATATGAAACATGTATGATGGGAAGAATTCTTACCTTTTATTTAATATTTCTCACAACAGTTGTATGTGTTGTGGTCTAAGGTTTTGGCTTCTTCTGTGATCTCTAGTTTAGTGACATCAAATCGAATAACTTCTAGTTCTTAGGGTAATTATGAACACTTCTTCTTTTTCAAAAATGGAAGTTGGACATAGATCTGTATCTTTCTCGCAAAATACAATAAAATGAACAAAAAACTGAGTCTTGACATGAAAAGCCTCTTTAATAATTCATCTTCATCCATGATAAATTCAGTTGAATTAGAAATCATAGAAAACAAGCCCTCCTCATGTTGGAAACTCCCTCTCATTAGTCCTTCTGAGGTTTACTCCAATATATCCATGTTTCATCTAAAGGCCATGTTGTGTCCTACAACAACCCCCCATTTCATATCATCTGTATTTACAAATAATCAACGTATGAAATGGGTCCCTTTTAGAAATTAATTGGTATTAATGAATTTGTTCGAAAAAGCCATGATAATCAAATAAGTATGTAAAATGAAGCCTTTTTCGAATAACAATGTTACCAAAATAAAACAATCTTTTGTTATTGCGATAAAGCGATCGCAAGATCGCATATCGCAATGACAAGAGAGACGCACTTAAACGTCACTTTGGCCTTTGCCGATGCGATATCGTTATCGGCAATCGGCGGTATTCATGGCATACACAAAAAGAGCACATATCTCATACCCCGATGCGACGCTATATCGGCGATCGGCTATCGGCACTGCCTTTTATGAGAAAGCGCTTTAAGTTATAAACCCCGACCCGATGCGATATCGCTATCGGCCGTCGGCGGTATCCCATGCATTTTTATAAGGCGCCCAGCTCTTTCCCCGATGCGATGCGAATTCGCTATCGGAGTTCGGCAAATCACTTAAATTGCATCTGGTAATGGGTTCACATGCTAGTCCGATGCGATATCGCAATCGGCGTTCGCCAGGGCTACTTTCAAACGATAATGTAACACTCTCCCCCCATGCGATGCGACATTGTTCATCGGTAATCGGCATTTTCAAAAAGTGATTGTTTTAAACTTTAAAGTTATATTTAAATCCGGTTGATAAGGCGCAAATTTCAAAATGCCGTTAAATGCAGGGATAAGGTAATGCATGCGTATTTAATAACCTTGCCCCTTCGATTAACGAATACTTGTGTCTAAGGCATATCATATCTATTGCACGCGTTGGGTGGTCATTCAACTGAATAACAGCGTAAAGGTCATTTAATGGGTAGCAAGCCTTAAAATCACCATTAATGCATATGCAATCTCTTACCAGTGATTGGATCCGCAGCCACTTTTTGAAGATTAATAGCGCCACGCTTCAAGTGATATATACCTTTCCATTTATGCTTTGTCTTCATTATTTCTCGTGTTACGATTTCTCTCGCACTTGTGTAGAGTTCGTTTGTTGAAGAAAGCCTGAACATGATGGGGAAGAAAAATAAGAGGAGTTCTGGTTCTACTACAACATCTGTTGCAGGTCAAGCTGCTCCAATTTCAAAGAAAGGCTTAATCTCGGACACTACGTGCGCTGGTCTTTCTAGGACCACATGGCAAGGCACATATAATCTGTTGGAGGCCGAGCAACCAAAAGTGACAGTGAGAACGGCTAGTGTAGATGTATTAAGGAAGTCTGATGCAACGCTCAAAGACTTGGCCGACTCCTTTTTACACAGAATAGCGGCCAGAGAGCAGGTTCTCCCTTACACAGACGTGGTGCGCTGAGCAATCGAAGAAATCCCCATCACTGATAGAACTTTCCATACAAGGGACGGAAGGTTTTTCGGGTCATTCAAGCCTGATGACCTGAGGCGAATGTATCATCTGCCTAAACCGGAGTTAGTCTACAACAGAACCTTCGTGGAGAAATTCGCAAAAGAAAATGAATCACCATCCGAACCCCTCCGAGATTGGAGGCAGAACCCAGCCAAGCACAAGCATGAAAGTTCGGGTAAGTACTCCAATGTTTCTTTGGCTTCTCCCTATTGCTATGCGGGGATTATGATGTGTAGATTGTGGGGATTACAGGACTCTGTTAATATCAATATTGACATGGTTCCCCTAATGGAAGCGGCTATCAATTCTATAATCATGGACTGGGCCACTATTCTTTCTGATAAATTGGTCGTAGCTGTTCGTGAATTCAGAAACAAAACTATAGTCTCCGAAAGGAAAATCCCTCCATTCTATTATTCTGCTTACATTATGGATACCCTGTGTCTTAATTCTGAGTTTCCTGTCCTCGATTGGAGATGGACCACCCAGGATCCAACACCCATTCATTTATACCATCAGAAATTGTGGAAGTCCTCTTACAAGGACCACTTGTACCAAATTTGTAATGGTTTCATGGCGCCCATTTACTATTCTATTTTTGACAGACCCATTTCCAGAATTTCTTATGAAGCCTCCTTTGACTTACCTGCTGTAGCGAGTTGGTTTGGGGAAGAGTATTTCTCCTATATCAGAGTTTTTGGGAGTAAGGCTAGGCCACATGTCCTCCCTTTGTATATCCCAGACAAGCTGTTAGCCCAGGAAATCTGTTACCAGATTATGGCTGACAGTGTCACACAAACTCTCAAAGAAGAGAAGAAGAAAGGTTGGCCCTCTTTTCCTTTAAGAATTGGGGTTTTTACTCTGCTTAATTACAAGCACGCAGAAAAAGAAGCGACAAAAATCCAAGCTTTATCCCTGGCCACTCTCCCAAGCAGACTCTATGATCCAAAGAAAACTGCCTACATTGCCCTAGAACAAGCAAAATTAACAAAAGTTGATCATCAAGAGGATATATTTGATGACTTGTTCGTAGGTGCCGAGACAATAAGCCAAGTCAAACAGCTTGCCATAATGAAATACAACGATGAGGCGTTGACTGAGTTTAATAAAATTAGGGAACAGAGGTTGCAAACTCTGCCCCTAGAGTTATTATCCACAACCCCAGCGTCTTCCTCAAGCGAGCCTGGTCGGCAACAGATACATTCACCTCCTGTTACAACTAAAGAACAGGATAAACAACAGGAGGAAAGACAGAAAAAGCTGCAGGCTGAGAAGCAGAAAAAAGAGCAAGCAGAGAGGCAGAAAAAGGAGCAGATAGAAAGGCAGCAAAAGGCACAGAGGGAAGAAGAGCAGAGGAAGAAGAAGGAAGAAGAGAGATTAAAGAAAGAACTAGCAGATAGGCAGAAAAAGGAATTGGAGGAGCAGCAGCGAAAATCACTTGAAGAACAGCAGAAGTTAGAACAAGAGAAAGAACGGAGCAAAGCCCATACGGAGCAACATAAGCAATCTTCCATTGATCCTGAATTGATTAAACAATGGAATCAATTCGATTCCATTATCAGTGGTAAGGAAGGCTCCAAAGACACAGGCTCCTCTAAAACAAGCGATGCGCCCGATACCACTTCTTCTCAGGTTCTAGGAGGAACCAGCGGCCCACCCATTTCACAGGATGTTGAGATCATCAATAAGGACCCTTCCGATCAAATTGTTCTCCAGGTGGAAGAAATTCCTCCCCTGGATATTTTCTACAGCCCAAAGCATAGAGCCGTTATTAAGCGCTCTAAGAAAAGACGAAGGCTTGATCAACCTTCTATCTTGCCTGAGCAAACAGTCACGGGAAATATGGTCTGGAAGGAGGATTTAGATCCCTCCGATGATCTAACTAAACTATCTCAATTCGCAGGAGCTTATTCTGCAGCAACCATCGACAAAGCATCGGAGGTAAGTCTTCTGTTGAAGACTAAAGATCATGAAATATATGCATTGCAGGCAGAGGTGATTGAAGCGAAAAATAAAGCAGCACAGGTGGAAGAGCAGTTGCTGGCTCAACAGCAGGAAAACAATTTGTTAACCCAGCAACTGCAAATTGAAAGACAGAGGATAAACCAAAGTGAAGCGCAGAAGGCAAAAGAATTGTCAGAAGCATTGTCACAGTTGAAAGCATCAAATGAGCTGATGATGCAATCGAAAGATGAGCGAATAGCTCAACTATCAGCACAGCTCGAAGGCATCAAGAGCACACAGAACGTAAAAAATTTCAGAGCAGAGGCAACTCAAATAAATAGCGCATTACTGTCTCAGATCAGACTTCTATGTCAACAACTTGCTAAGGCGGAGTCATTATGCGAAATATCGACAACAGTGTGTAAGCAAATAGACAGGGCCAGAAATGAGCTAGATCAGGCCGAAGATGCCATATCCGAATATGTTGAGTGGCAAGACACTCCAGAAGGGAAAGCGGCGAATTTGTCCCGAATCCATGAAACGTATAAGGACATACTCTTCACTGAATGGAATACTCAGGTAATGAAGGCAGAAAGGGCGGCTTCCAGGTGTAAAATAATTACCAGCAACATGACCGACCTAGTCAATGATACACTTTATCTGGCAAATATGATCTCTAAGTGCACTCCTGGAAGTATAACAACAGCAGATATGCTCGAACAAGCAAGTTATCCTGGCTTAGAGGAACAGAGGAAGTTAATTACTGGAGTAAATACTTTAACCTCTGACGCATATTGGCTCTTTCTAGTCAAGCCACATACTCAAAGATCCGCTCTCAAGTGTTTAACGGATGCCCTCGGATGCCTCATCCCCGACATTCAAGATGCTACTTATGATGCTCAGCTGACTTCGCGTCTCAACACTCCACCAGAAGTAGAGCCAATGCTGGCGATATGTGAGCTAAGGAGTAAAGGAAAAGAACCCACCGAATGAAGCATTGCCGCCAACTGCCAGATCGCCAGGAAAATGGAAAAAACATTTATTGATGCCAATTTAATAGCTTTTCAGTTGTTTAGATCTTTAGATTAGTATAGTATTTATAGACCCTTTCATTGTTTTGGAAAGGGTCGTAAAATTTTGTAATAAGACTTAAAGGCTGAAGTTTGCACTATTGTGCTTCAGTCTATATTCTTTTTGTGAAACTCGACCAATGGTTCTGAATTTTGATTAGAAGGCTGTTTTATACAATTGCGCACGATTGTCTGTTGTTTGGAATGCTTTCCGATTGGAAGGAAGGACTGCGACATAGTGATTGATGTACTGGATTGATCGATCAACTTACATGGTACTATTATCTGTATCTGTGTTCTTTCTGATTATATGAATTTCTGTGTTATTATCTTTGCTATTGTTGAATGCATGTATGCGATATAACAGCGAATCGTCATTTCGCTTCACTATTGAATGTTTGTGTTGATTTGTTATCTCTTTCACTCATGCATGTATCAATGATATGAATGATTAAGCGTAGTAATTCGCTCTAATCGCTCTGCATAACTAATTATGCAGAGCAATGTTTAAATGGTTCAAACGTCTATGCTTAAAGTGTTAGAGTCATTTATATGCCTGCCTTAAAGCACAAATCATCAAACGCTACGCTTTGCCTAGTAATAAGTCCCGGGATCCGATTATAGTTATTACATTTTGTTTATAGTTTAGCTGTCCGCTCATTACCATCTTATCTCATAAGTCATTCATCCATCCCATTCACTTATACTTCTTGGGAAACTGGTCCCATTATCCCCAGTCGGAACCACTATTCCAAACGGAAAAGGAGCTGCATTAAGGTCCGGACCGGGTGGTATCCCCTTTGTTGTGGCAGCGATTTTCGAGGCCTCAACAGGCCATTACCAGAGTCCTTGTCAAAAAATGCATTAGTCAAATTCAAGAGAATGCAGAGGCCATTCAAACAATTCCTTTGTTAGATCCCAAAGAACTCCAAAAGGAAGCCCACGAACACAACACATCTTATGTTCATCTAGGATGTATAAGGGTTTGGATTTCTGACTCGACTCACAAAGGATTGAATACATTCATTTTGGAAACTATCAGAGATCTCACACATAATAAATACAATGACTCCCTTCTTGGTGGGTTTGTTGCTCCACTATACAATGGTCCAGTATTGATCTAAAATTGATTGCTAGTTAATGCTATTCTAGTATCATTTCCAAATATAAAATTTTCTTTGGTTTGGTTTGCTTATCCATAGAGAGTTTATCCATGAGCATGTGATTGTCAATTCATCTAACTTGGTGAAATTTATTGTTTTGCATGAACTTAAAAGCATGAATTTAAATGGATGAATAGCAGCATATAAAAACACAACAAGCATAAATAGCAGATCTCAATACACAATTTTTTGTTGAATGAGTTCACCCCTCCTGGGCTACATCTCCTTGGTCCAAATTCATAGTGTGGGCCTTTATATTAGCTTCAATAGTGCTCAAATTGATGTTACATGTATCCAATGCTATTGGTACCTATTCCAATGAGTTTAAAACATTAAAATCTATTAGAATTGACTATTTGTTTACTTAATTTGGTTACTAGCTGCTCTGGGAATGGCCTCCAACACCTAGTGGCCCTTGGCTTAAAAAATCTTCAAGTGACCAAAAACACCTGTAGATGACCTCTTATGCCTCTAAAACCTACTCCAATGAGTTTAAAACATTCAAATATAGAATAAATGACTATTTTTTTTACTCAATTTGGTTACCAACTTCTCTGGGAATGACCTCCAACATGTGGTGGCCCTCGGCTTCAAAAATATTCAAGTGAAAAAAAAGACCTATATATGACCTCTTCTACCTTTGAAACCTGATCCAATGAATTCCAAGCATTCCAATTAGCCAAAAATGACTATTCAGTTTCGAAATTTGGTTGAGAATTGAGTAAGTTATGGCTGAAACAGTTTTTCCTAGAAAACCTCCTCTAAATCTGGAGAACTGCCAATTAAGTCCGCCAAGTTTGGTGGCGGTTCCAGATTAAATGCTCCACCATAAATTTCACCAACTTAATTACAAATTAATTAAATGATAAATTGATTAGTGGCACACTATTCCCTTTTAACAGTTTACCCCTATCTCCTGGTTCAGGCACTTGGTCACATGGGGTGGGGGTTGGCCCCGGGGGGCTTTCTTTTTACCAAACTTGCAGAAGCTCTAAATTTTGCATACGATTTCAGTTTTTTGAACCGTTAATGGCGTTGCAAAGCTGGAGATCAACTATATCCATTAATTTAGGTCTGAAACAATTCTGAGCACTTTCATTTTTCAGCTAAAATACTAATCCTTGATCATTCCTCCCCACTAGAAGCCTTTTGGACCCCAAAAGCTCTTTTGATCACTGATTATGTTGATGAGGGGATTGTTCCCTCATCCTTCTAGTCTTTATCCATTCAAATTTCCCTAATTTCATCATTTGGAGCTTTTCATAAAAAGTCAAAATTTTCCTTGATTTCGACGACCATCTATTGTTGTCTTTGACATCGTCATGCTGCAATATTTCTAAATTTACAGAACAACAATCTAATTTTTCAGAAAACATCTTGTTCCTACCTTGGTCAACAATCAAAGGAAACTTGGAACCTTTCTCACCTTGCACTTTGTCTCTATGGCGATTTTTAGCTGCTTTTGCCTTGTACTTGAGTCGACTATTGCCCAAGTTTCTTCGCCATTGTAATGTGCCTTTTGGAAACCAAAAATGAAGATTTGTGAAACCCATGCCTTCTTTGCCAGGCTACTTTCTACTCTTCTCTTTGACCTTTGCAACTTCTTGCACCGGCACCTTGTTTTCAACACCGCTCAACACCAATGTTGGCCACTGCAAATGTTTTTCACCTTCTTTAAAAGGCAACCTGTTATCATTATAAAATAACTCATTACAAATATAAGCATCTTTATGAAAAGTATGATTCAAAACATCTCTTTGTTTGATCATCAACAATGTTAAATTCTGACTTGCATTCACTAGCCTCTTCATTTGCCCTGCATTAACTAAAGAAATGTTTAGTTTCTTGCGTCGAGCTCTCACAATATACTTCACCCCATCTTTAAGCAAATGATATTTGTGCTCATAGTGATGAAACACCGCTTTCCTGCCATGCAAATATGGACTTCCCAAGATAATTCTAGAAATGTCAAGTGGAACCACGTCTAAGTCGACTTCATCATCAAAGTTTGCAATAATAGAAAATCTAAAAATGCATTTCCTTGAAACCTGTAAAATGGCATCCTTAACTATCCAACCCAAAGGGTATGGTTTATGATGTGGTATGGTTTCAAGTTTAAGCTCTTCAACTAAGTCTTCTGAAATCATGTTTTCTTGTGATCCACTATCAAAGAGTGCATCAATCTTGGTATGATTTCATATTACTCTGATAGTGAATAACTCTTCCCTTTTGTCTTCATTTGGAGTGTTGTTGCGACTATTTGGGGAACTAGTGCTTTCAACATGTTGACCTTTCAAACCCATAGCTATAATTTTTGTCTCATATCCTGAATCTGACCCTAAGTCTTTTTCAGCTATATCAACAATTTTTCCCTTCTCTTTGGCTTTCAATCTATTTGGTTTTAATTCAGGATGAAGTTGCCAACAATGGTCTTCATCAAGGCCAGTCTTTGAACAGTTTTTGCATATGAGTTTTTACTTCACTTTTTTGATACTTGCATTCTTTTTTCCCTTCCATTTTCCTCCCTTCTCTTTTCCCTTACCCTCACTTTCACCTTTCTCCTCTATGTTTTGTTTTCCCCTTGCCTCAAGTTTACTCCCAAAAATAAAGCCCTTTTTCTAAATTCCCGTGTATAGTCTTGGATTGTTTGGCCTTTAAGCTACCTAAAATTATGCCAACTCATAATGGTTTTTTTCATATAAGCTAAAGGATAAAATTGTATTTTAATTGCATAAACAAATTCGATCCAATAAATGGATATCTTACCATGGATTCACATTTCCTCTTGAGTCTTTGCTTCCCACCAAACTAGTGCAACTCCTTATAGCCTCAGTGAAGCCAATTGGATCTTTATGTCAGCTTCTTGAAGGTTCTGAATTCTACAGTATACCTCCAACTATCGAATCCAATTGTACAACTTTTCTGCATTCACTTCTGCATTGTACATGGGAAGTTCGAATTTTATGTCCAATTTCAGTAATGGAGTTTTTCCTTTTGGGGTTTTGGAATGAGTATGGGCAGTGGTGGTTGTGGAAGATGATGCTATGTGAGATGATGGAGATGATGAGGAAGATGATGAGGATGGTGGAGATGGACCATTCCCTTTGTAATCCTTCTTTTCATCTTTTTTGTCCTCTGAGCTTCTTGCTCCATGTGGAGGTTTAGAACTATCTCCAACCATTCTAGTGTTCCTCTCTTCATAGAGGACTTTAACCATCTCAGTCAAAGTATAGAAAGCTTTCTTGAATTCTTCCTCTTTTGAAGAGGGACCTTCATGCTCTCTTTCTCCAGACATAATGGCTATCGATTCAGGCTCAGAAATTTGTACTGATTTTACCTCTTCAATCACTTCAGTCTCTTGTGCATTTTGTGCCTCTTCTATCTCAGCTGATGGAGATGGAACTTGAGGTGATTCAGGTGTTGGCTTGAGTGGTCCTTTGGGTGAGGTTGGTGCTTTCTGAGCCTTCTTGCTTCTTGTCCTAATCTCAGGACTAGCTATTCGTATCTTCCCTTCTCCTCTCTGCAACTTCAACCTTGTAATCATAACAAAAACTGTAACTATCAAACCCTTCAAGAAAATCAAGCAAGCAACCTTGTGCTCTGATACCAACTTGATCTAAAATTGATTGCTAGTTAATGCTATGCTATTATTATTTCTAGATATTAAATTTTCTTTGCTTTGGTTTGCTTATCCATAGAGAGTTTATCCATGAGCATGTGATTGTCAATTCATCTAACTTAGTGAAATTTAGTGTTTTGCATGAACTTAAAAGCATGAATTTAAATGGTTGAACAACAACATATAAAAACACAGCAAGC
This sequence comes from Pinus tabuliformis, assembly GCA_031772625.1. Taxonomy (NCBI): domain Eukaryota; kingdom Viridiplantae; phylum Streptophyta; class Pinopsida; order Pinales; family Pinaceae; genus Pinus; species Pinus tabuliformis. The sequence continues at coordinate 541,816,765 of CM062816.1, read as the reverse complement.
ATAAATAACAGAGCTCAATACACAATTTTTTGTTGAAGGAGTTCACCCCTCCTGGGCTACATCTCCTTAGTCTAGCTTCACAGTGCGGGCCTTTCTATTAATTTCAATAGTGCTCAAATTGATGTTACATGCATCCAAATCCCTTGATACCTATTCCATTGAGCTTAAAACATTCAAATCTATCAGAGTTGACTACTTTTTTACTCAATTTGGTTACTAGCTGCTCTGGGAATGGCCTCCAACACCTGCTGGCCCTCGGCTTCATAAACATTCAAGTGACCAAAAAAACCTATATATTACCTCTTTTGCCTCTAAACCCTACTCCAATGAATTCCCAACATTACAATTAGCCAAAAATGACTATTCATTTTTGAAATTTGGTTGAGAATTGAGTAAGTTATGGCTCAAACAATTTTTCCTAGAAAACCTCCTCTAAATCTAGAGAACTGCTAGTTAAGTCCGCCAAGTTTGGTGGCGGTTCCAGATTTAGTGGCTCTTCCATAAATTCCATCAACTTAATTACGAATTAATTAAATGATAAACTGATTAGTGGCACACTAATCCCGCTTAGGAGTTGGCCCCTAGCTCCTGGTTCAGGCGCTTGGTCACATGGGGTGGGGGCTAGCCTCGGGGGGCTTTCTTTTTACCAAACTTGCAGAAGATCTAACGTTTTCATATGATGTCAGTTTTTCAAACCATTTGTGGCATTAGAAATCTAGAGATGAACTATATCCATTAATATAGGTCTGAAGCAATTCTGAGCACTTTCATTTTTCAACTAAAATACTGATCCCTGATCAAATATGGTTGATTTCTATCCTAACTTTTCCATCTATGTCTTTGATGAACACATCAAATACATTTTACGATTATAGATCAAAACCTTTGTATTTTATTTGAAGAAAAAGAGAAAAAACATTTCTATCCATACAAGGGGTTGCTTTAGACATACAAATACCTTATATCTTATTATGCTACACTCTCCAAGTCAGGATTCAAATTCAAGTGTTTTGGTTATCACAAATGATCAAAATCAGAAGATTGAGCACCAAATTATAAGATGGGAAGAACTAAGATTTCCAGAAATTTGGCTTGTTGATGTGCCTAAAACTCTGAAGGTACAAAACATAACTTTTGCGCAGATTCAAGAAAATTCCTCCTCTGTTATTCTTGTTGGGTTGTGTTATATTCTTTCCACGACTAGCCCACGTAGTTAACTGGGGGGGTTAGAGGGGGGGCAGAACACCACCTTCATTACACCGATTGCCTAAAGAGGGGAGTCACAGGGGGTTTGAGGGGTGCAAGTAACTCCACTCTATGGGGTCCTAGGTAGTGCCCCAAAAATTTTTGTTTTTGGACCCTATATTAGGTTGGGTAGACCTACCTATGGTTTTGTGCATGTTTTTTGCACAAGGTTTTGGACGCGATCGTTTTCGGTCCATGGTTTTGGATGCGATGGTTTTCCGTCCATGGTATTGGATGCTTCGGCATGTATAAATATGTATTGTAACATTGAAAGGAACATAATGAAAAATCAAGCTGGTAGTCCCGGTTTTGGGATCCAGGGTAAAATCTCTGTGTATATGTGTTTTATGTGTTATGCTCTCGCATTGTTTATTTTATGTGTTTTAGAATTTGTATGTAGGTAATTTTTGTACAGGGCTAAAACCTACATTTGGTATTGGAGCTGTTTTGGCTTCAAGGGGACGCCTTTGTTGTTGAGGGGTTTCGCTCGGGCCTGTGGTAGACCCTGTTCAGTGGGAGATCTACGAGATTGATTTTGGTGGTGAAAGAAGATGGCAAGTAGTGGAAAGATAGAGATCAAGAAATTTAATGGTCAAAGCTTTGAGTTGTGGAAACTCAAGATGGAGGATCTATTGGTGGATAAAGATCAGTGGATCGCGGTAGATTCAGGTACTATACCAACAAGAATGTCCAATGAAGAATGGAAGAAGTTGGATCGGAAGGCAAAGAGCACAATACGATTATGTGTCTCAGATTCAGTATTGTTGAATGTATCAGGGGAAGCTACGGTGAAGGCTTTGTGGGAAAAGTTAGGGACTTTGTACCAATCTGAGTCTCTGGTGAATAAACTGTTCCTGCGGAAAAAGCTGTATAATCTGAGGATGAAAGATGGAGACTCGGTGACAGAGCATCTAAACAAATTTAATGCTGTGGTAAGTCAGTTATCATCTGTTGATATTAAAATTTCAGATGAAGATAAGTGCATCAATTTGCTATGTTCTCTACTAGATTCGTGGGATAGTTTGGTTATTGCAATAGGTAGCAACACAACTGCCTTGCAGTTTGATGAAATAGTCTCATCCTTACTGAGGAGATGAGACGGAAAAATATGGAGAACCAGAATGATGATGCCTTTTCTGTACGAGAACGGTCCAAGAACAGAAACAAAAATAAGTCATCGAGTGGGAGATATAAATCTAGAGGGAGATCTAAATCTCCAGGAAAACATGTAAAGGTGGTGTGCTGGAAATGTTGAAAGGAAGGGCACTACAAAAGGGACTGTAAATATAAAGCTCCTGATAAAGGAAAGGGATCTGATGATGCTCCTTCTGCAAAGGCGAAAACCACCTCAGATGAAGGTGGGGATGTGTACTTGGCTTATTCAAGTACACATGTAGATCATGAGGCATGGTTGATTGACTCAGGTGCATCCTTTCACTTCACTCCCCATAGAGAGTGGTTCTGTGAGTATGAGAAATACAATGGTGGTGATGTCTTCTTAGGCGATGATAGGAAGGCTAGAATCGTTGGTCGCGGAAAAGTAAAGTTGAAGTTGCAAGGTGGAAGGGTTAGAACACTTCCAGGTGCTCTACATATTCCTACTTTGGCCAGAAATTTAATTTCTGTAAGCAAGCTGGATGGTGCAGGTGTAAAAACAGTGTTCGAGAAGGATACCTGCAAGATGGTTTGGGGAGCACTGGTATTGATGCAGGGAGTTCGGATTGGAACTCTGTACAAGCTGCAAGGTAGCACTGTTTTTGTTGGGTGCAATAGCTCTGTGGTTCCTGAAAGTGGAGAAGAAAATCTAGTGGTCTCTGGAGAGAAGACCATGCCGTGGAATCAAAGGCTTGGACATATTGGAGAGAAGGGCTTCCGAATACTTCATGGTAAAGGTATGGTAGAAGGTATGAGTAATAGCTTTCTAGATTTTGATTTCTGTGAAAATTGTGTATATGGGAAGTAAAATTGGGTGAGTTTCCCCTCTAGTGGTAAGAAGGTGAAACAGATATTAGAACTTGTGCACAGTGATGTGTTTGGACCTGTGAAGGTTCCATCACTGGGTAAGTCTGTGTATTATGTATCATTTATAGATGAATTCTCAAGGAATACATGGATATATTTCCTTAAGAAGAAATCTGAAGTCTTTGACAGGTTTAAAGAATTTAAGGCTCTGGTGGAAAACCAAACAGAGAAGAAGATAAAGGTGTTGAGGATAGATAACGGTGGAGAGTTTTGCAGCAAGGAATTTGAAGAATTATATAAGAAGTGTGGTATAGCACAACATAAGACTACTCCATACACACCTAAGAAAAATGGAGTTGCGGAAAGAATGAACAAGACGTTGATGGAAAGGGCAAGAAGCATGCTCAGTGGTGCCGAATTAGGACATGAATTCTGGGCAGAGGTGGTGGAGACAACATGTTACTTGGTCAACAGATCACCTTCATCAGTGTTGGAGGATAAGACTCCATAAGAGGTATGGACTGGTAAGAAACCCTCTCTTTCACATCTGAGGGTATTGGATGTGATGCATATGTACATGTTCCAAAGGAGAAAAGAACCAAGTTGGATAGTAAATCTGAAAAGTGCATCTTTATTGGGTATAAGGATGGTTTAAAGGGTTATAAGCTTTGGAACCCAGTAACAAGGAAGGTTGTGTACAACGGATATGTGGTGTTCAGAGAGGTGAAAGATGTGATTAAACTTGAAGTCCAACCAAAGGAACCTAAGAAGATAGAGTTTGAGTTTAAGGAGGAAGAATCAGACTCTACAACAGAGGAGGAATCAGAAGATGAAGATCCACAAACTCCGGGTGTGAGAAAATCAGTTTGAGAAAGAAAGCAGCCAAAAAGGTATAGTCCATCTGCTTTCTGTTCAAAATTTTCTTTATCTATTACTGACGATAATCCCAGAACTCTGAAGGAAGCAGTAGATTCAGAGGATGGAAAACTCTGGAAAGAGGCCATGGTTGATGAAATGGAATCTTTGCACAAAAATGAGGCTTGGGATCTGGTGGAGTTGCTGGCTGGAAGGAAGCCCATTGGTAGAAAATGGGTGTTCAAGAAGAAGAAAAATGCAGAAGGAAAGATGGAGAAATACAAAGCTCGATTGGTAGCAAAAGGTTATTCCTAGGTGCTGGGAATTGATTTTGGTGATATTTTTTCTCCTATTGTCAAGGCAACTTCTATTAGATTACTTTTATCTGTTGCTGTTGCTTTTGATTTTGAGGTAGAATAGATGGATGTGAAGACAACATTTCTTCATGGGGATCTGGAAGAGGAAATCTACATGAAGAAACCTAAAGGCTTTGCGGTGAAGGGTAAGAAAGAACTGGTATGCAAGTTAAAGAAGTCTCTGTATGGGTTAAAATAGTCACCAAGGATGTGGTATCAGAAATTTGATACATTTACACAGGGACTTGGCTTCACTAGAATCAAAGCATATCACTGTGTATTTTAAATGAATTGGTGAATGTGTTATTTATCTAGTCTTGTATGTGGATGATATGTTGCTGGTTGGAAATGACAAAGAAATTATGCAGGATTTGAAGACCCAATTGTCCTCCAAATTCGACATGAAATATCTTGGTGTTGCAAACTATATTTTGGGGATGGAAATTAAAAGAGATCAGGCAAAAAGGAAGCTTTGGTTAAACTAGAGAAAGTATGTCCAGAAAATACTGCAGAGGTTTAATATGCAGGATAGTAAACCAATGAAGGTACCTATTCCTATAGGTGTGAAGTTATTTGCTAAACAGTGTCCGAAGACACAAGAAGAGGAAGAGGACATGTCTCATGTTCCATATGCAAGTGCAGTCGGTAGCCTGATGTATGCAATGGTCTGTATTAGACCAGGCATTGCACATGCAGTGGGAGTATTGAGCAGGTTTATGTCAAAACCACGGAAGGACAACTGGATAGCAGTGAAGCGAGTTCTCAGGTATTTGTGTGGCACTAGTGATTATGGTTTGTGTTACCAAGGAAGACTAGCATTGGACACAGTGTTGGATATTCATGGCTTTGTTGATGCAGACTGGGCTGGAGATCTGGATCAGAGAAGATCTACAAGTGGGTATGTGTTTAACCTATTTGGAGGTGCAGTCAGTTGGATGAGTAAGAAACAATCTGTAGTGGCACTATCAACTACAGAGGCAGAATACATGGCAACCACTCATGCAAGCAAGGAAGAAATTTGGTTGCAGAGATTGTGTTCAAGTATGGGTTAGTACAGGGAGCTATAAGGATAGACTGTAACAACCAAAGTGCAATCTTCTTGGCAAAGAACCCTACATATCATACAAAGACAAAGCACATTGATCTTCAGTATCACTTTGTGAGGGATATGATAGAAGACAAAAAGGTGTTGCTGGTAAAGGTGGACACTTTGAAGAATACTGCAGATGAATTGACAAAATCTGTGAGCTCTGAGAAGTTCTCTTGGTGTAGAGAAGCAATGGGCATTGCAAAGCTGGATAAATGACTAATCTCTCTTGTGGCCCCCTGTGGAAAGAAAACAAGAAGTGGGAAAATGTTGGGTTGTGTTATATTCTTTCCACGACTAGCCCACGTAGTTAACCGGGGGGTTAGAGGGGGGCGGAGCCCCCCCTTCGTTGCGCCGATTGCGTAGTGAGGGGAGTCATAGGGGGTTTGAGGGGTGCAGGTAACCCCACTCTATGGGGTCCAAGGCAGTGCCCCATAAATTTTTGTTTTTGGACCCTATATTAGGTTGGGTGGAGCTACCTATGGTTTTGTGCATGTTTTTCACACATGGTTTTGGATGCGATGGTTTTCAATCCATGGTTTTGGATGCAATGGTTTTCGGTCCATGGTATTGGATGCTTCGACATGTATAAATATGTATTGTAACATTGAAAGGAACATAATGAAAATTCAAGCTGGTAGTTCCAGTTTTGGGATTCGGGGGAAAATCTCTGTGTATATATTTTTTATATGTTATGCTCTCACATTTTTTATTTTCTATGTTTTAGAATTTGTATGCATGTAATTTCTGTATGAGGTTAAAACCTAGAATTCTGTCTATTTCAAGGAAATATACCATTCATACACAAAAATTTGACAGAGAAATTCAAGAGTAAAAAAATTCTCATCCCATCTCTTCTGAAGCATCCACATCATATCTCTCATCCACCTATACAAATGGTTCCCATACTGAACTATTCGAACTTGCACAAGTTTTAAATTTTTCTTATTTAGTAGTTAAATGCCTTGACTGTCAGTTCTTAGCAAACCTAAATTCTCTTGTACTTCTCAAAAGAATCATAACCCTAGGACGGGTGAAGATCCATTTAATTTATTGAAAAACTCTTATCCAAACCCAAAATGCATTGGTATCTCATTTCCCCATGATATTGTCTTGGTGATACATGAACTTCCATCTCGTGAAAATGAAGACCCAAGGATAACATAGATGTTTGACAAAATGACTTCGCCAGGAATTACCAGATATGAAATCAGATATTTAGAACACATGGATGATCTCATTCCATCCCGCAGGGTTCAAAACCCTTTGCCAAATGACTGCAAAAATCCATCAAAGTCGAAGATGTACAAATTCATTTCACTTACGAAAGGTTTTCCAAGGCACAAAGAGGACACGTAATGGATGAAAATAATGCTAAATTGGGATTTATTCACTCATACAAATGCAAAAGAATTCAATATGACTACATCTACAAAAGAAAATACAAATCTCTCATTAAGCTAGAAAGAATATATAGATCGAACAAAATCTTGGATTTATTTCTAAGAATAGCAGAAACAAGAAGAAAATATGGATGTGCAAATGATGTTTGTAAAATCCTCCTCCTCTACTAAACATTAGTGGATATCTAGTGATGGAATAAAGATTGAATCTTCCTCTATTCCCCCCCCATACATAGGAATATTCCTCAAAGAAACATGCAAGGGTGCTAAAGCAATACCTTTAGTCCTAAAAGATGACTCTTCCTTAGGGATTGATGGGAGAATACAAAAAGTAAGTGAAGAAATAAACTGAACTAATAAAGTTCTGGAAGGATTAGCTATGCATTCATTAGCAACTAGTGCATAGAAGGAACAAGTAGAATATTTACAGGTCTCTGTAAATAGTGTGAATAAAAGTATGAATGAGTTTTAGTTTTCTGTTTCTACTATAGAAGGCTTTGTTCAAGAAGGTCACAATGAAGCAAAGACATTATCAACAAAAATAGATAATCAATTTGAGGAAATAGAAAATGAAGTTCACAAAGGATTTGTTTTAACCCATGCAAAGATTGAAGACCTTTCCACACAGTTTGAAAAAATGTCTTTGACAAATAAAGATAAAGAGACCCTTCTTCACTATTATTTAGCCTTCCTATACTAGTACATTCTATCCAAAAGTCTATAGATAAATTTCCCAGTTTGTTTCCTAGAGAAAAAAAAGAAAAGAAAAACTAGAATCCTCATTTGGTTCTCATCTATTTTCAGTCTATGAACCACTCCCTAGACAATGCTCTCGGTATTCTACCCTTGATTTGAGCGGTAAAGGAAAGTTTCTAGAGTCCCAGACATTTTTCAATGATACTCATAAAGAATGGAACATTGCTAACTTAAGCTCAGGCAAAATAAGCTAAATGATTGATAAAATGTTCATAGAATATAAGTTGATGTGAATGAGGGGAAAAAGTGGAGTAGAAGCTTGTAAAACATGGATTCAACGTTTTACTGGCACCCTTCAGATATTGTGGGAAGCAAAATCCTCTACAGCACTTGTAGACAAAATGGAAGAAGAAACATTTAAAGATGAAACATGAGACATTATCCATAATGAAGATGGGAGTCCACAAAATAACATGTTAGGAGATATGACATCATTCATTCTTCAACATTGGTGTGGTGTAGAGATAGAGATTTAAGATAAACACTCCCTAGTATTAATGAACCTCAAATGCAAAAGGATGTCACAATACGAAGACTTTCATAGGGGTTGGGTCCAGAGAATTTATGAAGTGAAAGACAACAAAAATATTTTATAGAAACAAGTATATCTTTCAGCTCTTCCTTCCAAATTTGTAGATCACTTGAGGATTCAATAAGTCTTTCAAAATCCATGTGTTAATTAGGGTTGTCATTGATGTCAATATGGCATTGACCGAGATGTCAATATTCTTGAGATGCCCAGTTCCAGATGATGATGTCAGGACTCTTGTTTGACAAGGATACCATCAATGAAGATGTCAAGCCACAAAGATGTCAAACCATTAATGAAGAAGTCCTAAGGAGTCCTTTAACTAACTATAATGTTGCATGTGCCTTAATGATCTAGACCTTACCCCTTGATGACATATGGAGTCATACACTTGATGATGTCATACACTAAATGAATGACCACAATTGATGATGGCACTTGATGAAGGTTGTAAAACTAGATGATGAGGTGTAAGATCTCATTTGATGGTTAGAATACTACCTTGAAACCTTCCTAATGATGATGCCTATGACGTATCACTCCACCACTATATGATGACATGAGATGATACACTCATGGCTGGATACTACATGATGACATCATGATCCTATGATGATGGAGAATTCAAACAATGAAGAAGCCAAACAAAAGAAGCCATACTGTCCTAATCATTTTCAACACTAAATAATTCAAGGGCAGTGACAAAGAAAAATAATTATTGCAACGTTAGAGAAAACCTTTCAACATGGGACCTAGACCATTTGAAAAAGGACCTTTTCCTCTTTCCAATGAGCCCTTATTTGTCCCAAAAATCCTAGTAGTTTGCGAGATATCGAATTTTCAAGTTAAAAAATATATTTCTGATATTGAGCTGACTTACACTTAGACATTCATGTTGGCCTACCTATAGAAATACGCGTCCCTTCAATTCAAGGTGAAATCCTATATAAATATGATGTCTAGCTACTCATTTTAACTATGATTTCGATGATTAATTTAGAGATAAGGTACAAAAAGAGAAACAAGGCCAAGGAGATAAAAAAGAATATAGTTTGGGTTATAAATTGACAACTAAAGCAGCTATAGGAACCTTTTAAAGACTACAAACCTTGTTTTTCATGTTGTAGCCTCAAACCAAGACTACAAGAAGCTGAGAGCATGAAAATGTTGTTTTTGGGAAGATTCGTTTTTAGGACAGTCTCGTGTTAAAGGTTGGATTTCTTGCACAGAACTCAGACCTACCATCATTACCATGTAACCTTGCTGTGGCACAAAATTGGAGCATTTTTGTGGATCAGACCTGTTGTAATATTTCTCCATAGGAGCTCGGAATAGGCTACAGATCTAGCACAAGACCGAGTCGGTCCAATAATATCTGGAGCAACAACTAGATATTTTGAACCTATTATTGGAGGTACAATACTAATATTTTAAGGGACAATATTAAGACCCTTTTACAGATAAATCCCTTGGTTGAAGGCACAAAATTGACAATAAATTGCAAACCTATAATACCTTTTTCTAGCGAATTTGTGAAAGAAATTATGAGGCTATTCTTTGCTATTTAATGGAACCTTCTAGTGTATATATTCAATGATATTTTTCAGACTTGTGATGACATTTATAGTAGGCCTATGGTGGGCGAAAGTCTGAAGAAACATTGAAGAAGACTTTTCAAAGAACAGACCTTGTGATGTCCTTATTGAATACATTTTAAACCTTTTGTATAAACCATTGAGATATTGATTGAAGGTCATTGAAGCATCTCTAAGCATATATGAAGATCCTTTGGAGTTTGTTGAGAAAATATATTAAAGAAGTTTTTCGTGAGGAATAATTAGAGCAACATTGTGTAGACACCTTGAAACAATGGTTTGATTGACCTCAATGGGGCTTGAGTATTGCAGTCACCGAAGGAGCTTTGACCTATGGAGTGTGTACACATTTAGGCCTCTACCTATTGCAACCTTGGACCTGTGTGAGGAAGTGAATTTTTTGGGCAAGAGAAGTATTGAACATTGAAGACTTGGGTTGTTCATTGAAGACATCTTGAAGGTCTTGGAGATAATATTGAAGACCATGATGCATCGTTGATGTCATCATTAGGTAACCTTGGAGATCTTTGTTTGGGTGACATGAAGAGTAGTGGCGACACCTTCTAAGAAGAGAAGGCTGTCATTGATGATGTAACATGGAGACCAAAGTGAAGACTAAGGAAATATTGATAAGGGTCATTGAAGAAGACATTGGGAGCCGTGAAGTATAACCAAATACATCTTGACGAAGTGAAGCCGAGGGTTGGAGCTGAGGATTGGAGCCCCGAAAAGACAAGGTTTGTGCCTTGGAAGATAGGGTTGGAGCCCTAGAGGATTGGAGTCCTCAAGAAACTAGCTTGCAACCTGAACTAGATATAGGGTTGGAGCCTTTGAGGTTGGTACCTTTAAATTGACAAGGTTGGAGCCTTGGAAGTCCAACTCAGTGCTTGGAAAAATATAGGTTGGAGCCTGGGAGATTCAATATCAATGCCTTCATCTAGGGTTGGAGCCATATATATATTTGACTTGATTTATTGTAAAGAAGAAATTAATAAAAGCTTTTATTATTTTGTTAATTTTGTGTTCTAAATATAAGTGATCTAACTAGTAAAAATAACAATTGAAAAGAAATATTGATTCACCCCCCTCTCAATATTTCCAATACCATGTGAATATTATACTTGGGGAGAAATATACAACATCATAACAAAAGCCTTGGTAGGATTCTATACAGGCATGAAAGTGAAAAAATCTATACAAAATTGTCAAGCTTCTTGATAGTAGATCTATCTTTAATAAATATGGTCTATCTTTAGATGATTTGGTTGTGCATAGGAAAAGAATGAAAATTCCATAAAGAAATTTTCAAGAAGGAAAATGAATTGTTCTTCCAAGCCTCAAAGAACCAGAAAAATAAAAGGATATAAAAGGGTTCCCTGATCCCACTATTATGGTCGTCAAGATATTCATCTTAGGAAACACAAACAAGAGGCCTAGAATAAGCTCACCTATTGGCTATGTGGTAAACAAGGGAGCACCTCAAATAAATTCCCACAAGGAGAAGAATCCAAATTGCACAAAGGGAAAAAATCGTAGGAATTTGCTAAAAAATACCAGCATGACAGATAAAAAAGAGAAGAGAGGAAACCACTAGTTCAAATTCAATGTTACAAATGTGGTTCCAATTTTCATAAAAATGAACATTGTCCTAATGTTCACATCAAAGAAGAGGTACATGTTTTTGGAAAAAATTGTTGTGATTCTCAAGAAACTTCCAGTTTCAGTATTTCTGATTCAAAATCCACAGATGATCATGATGCAGTTTTTCTTGCTGACTATTGCGATTCAAAGATTCAGAAAATTTTCATTGAAGTAGCTCAGAGTCCAATTTTGGATATAGTTATGAATAAGAGCCTATCTTACAACAGAAATTAAAAATATGTATGTCTCATATTTCCGACGATGAAGAAGCCAAAGCCTTAGTAGGAATAAAAAATCTTGCTGAAGGAGAGATGAAAGAAAAGTTGATGGATTCTTTCTTGTAGACCATGCTTAAGAACCAAGGGTCTACATCAACACCTACAGGAAAAGGTACTATCCCAAAAGGCCTCTTTGTTGATGCTTTATATGAAAAGAATACCGAGTCATTTCAAAGAAACCATAGCAAGATAAACAAATAATTCTTACGATCAATGAAGTCAACCAAGAGAAATTAGTGAAATTATAGTTCAAGTCTCCAGATTAGAAAATTGAAAAAAGTAGGAAGAAAAATACTCGATGATAAGCGCCCCCCCCCCCCCCCAAAAAAAAAAAAAAAAAAAAAAAAAAAAACCTTCTTTCAAAAAGAATTCTATTGTAGAATTTTATGAGGTCAAATAATATGTCTACTCAGGGCTGAACAATATGAAAATCGTGGCAGTCCAACGCCAACAATACCATGTTATGCTCGGGTTTAAAATTCAAGGTGAACTTCTTACTCTAAATACTTTGTTGGACACTGGGGCAGACATAAATGTATTAAATACGAAATCAATTCCTACTAAATATTGGGCTAAGGCAAGAAGAGAAGTCATAGGGATAGAAAACCAATAATACAATTTCAATAAGAAGTTCCTAGGACCACCATTTTCCTAGAAAATGACTCCATAAATGTAAAATTTACATTAGGAAGCATCCCAGTAGACTGTATTCTGGGAAATCCATTCTTAGCAGCTGTTGAACCCTATGGTTCAACAAGATTAGATGATGGCAGGTCTCGATATTATATCTTTGTTCCAAACCATGAAGGATATTTACAATTTATCATGCTACCTTTTGTATCAACTCCAAGGATTTCCACTATGGTCCAGACCATGCAAGAACTGGGACAGTGCGAAAAGCGCCTAGAAGAACTCAAAGACCTTAAATCCTATCTAAAGATTGATGACGAACTGAAACAAGCTACAGTCATAAGAAAAATAGAATAATTGAGGGGACAGATAGAGACATAATGTTGTGTAGAAGAACCCAATGCCTTTGGAACAAAAAACAATATTTTGTAGAATTACCTTACAAAATTAGGTATACAGGAAGACCATGTAAGAGCAGAGCCATCACAATGAATGAAGAATACAGAAATCTCTGGCAAAGAGAAATACAAGATATTTAAAAAAATACTAATAAGAGAATATAACCATCCTTGGAACTGTTATGGATTATATGTGAATACGATTTTTGAACAGATTAGAGGAGTACCTATATTGGTAATAAATCGTAGACCACTTAACAATGTTATGGCTAACGATACATATCCTATCCCCCACAAAGGGAATCTAATATCCTGAATTGCAGGAGCAAAAATATTTTCAAAACTCAATATGAAGTCAGGTTTCTAGCAAGTATCAATCAAGGAAGAAGATCGATTCAAAACAACATTTAGTGTCCCCTCTAGACATTATGAATGGAATGTTATGCCTTTTGGATTCAATCATGCTCCTTCTAAATTCCAAAAAGTCATGGATCAAGTGTTCAAGACATATTTTGATTGGTTAATTATATATATTGATGATGTTTTAATATTTTCCAAGTCAATAGATGACCCTTTTAAGCATGTATATAAATTCAATTAAGTATTCAAGAACAATGGTTTAATATTAAGCAAGAAAAAGATGGAGATTTTTTAGACTAAGGTCAAATTCCTCAGGCACATCATAGAAAGCATCTAGATTTATCTTCAGCAACATGAAATTGCATTTGTAGACAAATTCCCAAATGAAATAAAAGACAAGGCTGAGCTACAAAGATTCATGGGTTGTCTGATCTACATTTGTAACTTCTATAAGGAATGTGCACAAGACAGAAAAATACTGAACCATAGATTACAAAAGAATCCATAACCTTGGACCACAACAAATACAACCGTTGTAAGAAATATTAAAGAAAAGGTAAGAATTATTCCCATCTTACATGTCTAAGATGAAAATCTATATAAAATTGTTGAAACATACGCTAGTGATATAGGTTGGGGTTGAGTTCTCAAACAAATCAATGAAGATCAAGAACAAACTATCCATTTTGCCTCTGGAGTATGGAATCCTTCTAAGAAAAACTATTCTACCATTGAGAAAGAAGTAAAGGGTGCATGGAATTGTATTGATAAATTTGACATGCATCTGGTAAACAAAAATTTCCTTTTAAGGACATATACTTCATCCACGAAGAAGGTGCTAACTAAAGACATGAAAAAACTAGGGAAATCGAAGTTTGCAAGATGGAAAGATCTATTCTCAAATTTTGATTTTGAAATAGAACACATCAAGGGAAACAAATGTAGCATTTGAGATTTCTCACAGAGAAAATATCCTATAGGAACCCCATCTAATGGTAATTATAAATAAATGGGATCCTACTACTAGCCATGAATATTTTAGAGAAATATATGACTCAATGAACTGGGATGATTACATTAGTTCCTGGCAACCAACTTGGAAACTAAGAAATACTCAAGTTTTAGATTCCAACCTCCAACCACATGGAGATTTTTAACACCTGTTTCTAGAAAGAAAAATATATCCCAAATCAAGTAGATGGATCCATGATATGGTCTATGATCACTCAAGGCACTTAGAAAACCCGGAAGAAGACACACCGACACTCCACTTCAAAGACCTTGAAATTATTTGGAGGGATGAACAAATTAGATCTAGCACATTCCACAAATATTTTTTTATCAATAGAACGAGAGATCCGAGGTTTCATTAGAAATGCATGTGGCCACATCATAATCCAAAGTTTATATTTCCTTATTCAATCTATAATTTTTCAAGATATAAGAAGCTATGGTGGGACTTGATCTGTAGAGACATGCCACACTGTACCTATTATACAATTATGAAATTTGGAGTGGTATTTTTTAGCCAACTTCTACATCAACCAAACTTGTTAAAAAAATGGTGGGCCTGGTTCAGAATCAACAAAACTGCTTTGGACCCCATTTACTTCCAATCATATTTCATACAGGCATGTGATGAATTCATGGATTATTTTTATATGCCTTGTAAAAAATTTTCAGACCTGGGCAGATTCTGAGATGATAGGATTCTTTTAGATTACATGGCTAGACATCACCAATGGTTAGTCATGACAAAGGTGAATCATCATGTAGTAATTGGAAAACCCATGATAGTTAGATGAATCTTTACAAAAGCATGGGACAACAATGGAAAATATCGTAGACAAAGATTCCTTGGTACAAATATGCTGAGAACATGATCATTGTACTTATATTCATTTCTCATGGACTTTGTACGATAAAAGTCTCCACTATGTAAAATAAAGTCTAGTCGCCTGATAATGAGTGTGACTGGTACCGTGGGCTTCTGAAAATATATCCACTGTGTAAACATAATATCCATAGGATGTCTGACATTCCTACTTTTGTAAACTTGACTGTATGATTCTATGAGACTCGGAGCACTTATTCGATGATTGGTGTGAATTGACCCACATCTCAGAGAATCTATGAAAAAATAACACTGTTAAGTCATCAGATGCCTCATGTCTCCCCAAAGGCTATAAATAAAGGGGCATTAGCTGTTAGAAAAATCAGGAGTCTGGAAGTCAAGAAGTGAGAATTATTCATGCTTTGCATCTTTGTCTTTAAGGTGATTTGCTTGCATCATGGAGAAATTCTTTAGTCTGTAATTGAGTCATAGAAATTCCAAAGTCTGAGAAGCTTGTGCATCAGGACCTATGAGCTTGGTGAGAACCTAAAGTGGCCGAAATTTCTTAGGAATTTTCTTTTTGAGTTCTCTAGTTCATAGACGATTACATAGTTCTTGACAACCAACTTGGACACTAAGAAATACTCAAGTTTTAGATGCCAATGTCTAACCACATGGATATTTACAACACCTAGTTTCAGAAAGAAAAATATATCCCAAATCAAGTAGATGGATCCATGATATGGTCTATGATCACTCAAGGAATATAGAAAATGTGGTAGAAGATGCCCTAACACTCCACTTCAAAGACCTTGAAGATATTTGGAGGGATGAACAAATCAGATATGACACATTCCAAAAAAAAATTTGATGAATATAACCAAAGATCTTGGGTTTCATCAAAAACTCATGTGGCCACGTCATAATCCAGAGTTCATATTTCCTAATTCACTTTATAATTTTTTAGGATATAAGAAGCTATGGTGGGACTTTATCTTTAGAGACAAGCCAGAGTGTACCTTTTGTACACTTATTAAATTCAGAGTGTTATTTGTTACCCAACTCCTACATCAACTAGATTGGTTAAAAGAATGGTGGACCTAGTTTGGAATCAACAAAACTGCTATGGACCCCATTTACTTCCAATCAGATTTCAAATAGGCATGTGATGAATGCATGAATTATTTTCATATGCCTTGTAAAATTGTTTCATACCTGGGCAGATTCTCAAGTGACATGATTATTTTAGATTACATCGCTAGACATCACCAATGGTTATTCATGAAAAATGTGAATAATTAGATAGTACACAGGAAACCCATGATAGTTAGATGCATCTTTACAAAAGCATGGGACACCAGTGGAAAATATAGTTAAATGCATCTTATTATAGTTAGACGCATATGATTTCATAGTTAAATTCCATGGTTGGTAATTCTTAGTAAACCTAAAGTCTCATGTAATGATTGGTTCTCATAAGAATCATAACCCTAGGATAGGTGAAGCTCCATCTAATTTATTGAATAAGTCTTTTCCAAATCCAAATTGCAATGATATATCATTTCCCAATGATATTGTCTTGGTGATACATGAACTTCCATCTATTGAAAATGAAGACCCAAGGCTAACATAGATGTTTAGAAGAATGAGGCCACCAGTCATTCCAAAATATGGATTCAGATAATTAGAATAGATGGATGATCTCATTCCATCCTTTCGGTTTCAAAACCCTATGCCAAATGACTACAAAAAACCATCCAAGTTGGATATGTACAAATTCTTCTCTCTTATGGAAGGTTGTACAAAACACAAAGTGGACACAGACTAGATGAAAATAATGCTAAATTGGGATTTATTCACTCATCCAAATGCAAAAGAATTCAATATGACTACATCTCTAGAAAAGAAAAATCTCTCATTAAAATGGAAAGAATATATGGATCAAACAAAATCATGGATTTATTTCTATGAATGGAAGAAACAAGAAGAAAATATGGATGTGAAAATGATGTTTGTAGAATCCTCCTCCTATACTAAATATTAGTGGAAAACTAATGATGGCACAAAGATTGAATCTTCCTCTATTTCCCCCCCCATATAGAGGAATCACCCTCGAAGAAATAGGCAAGGTTGCTAAAGCAATACCTTTAGTACTAATAGATGAATTTTCGTTAGGGATTGATGGGAGAATACAAAAAGAGAGTGAACAAATAAATTGGACTAATACTGCCAGGGAAAATTTTAAGAACCCCCCCTAAATTTATAAATATAATAAATGGGCGAATCTCCATGGTATATAGGAAAAATGGAAGGCGATTTTATCAATAATATAATACGTATATATAATTTTTTGGCGAATCTCTCACCAGGCATGGCGAATATTTTACTCAATTATAAAATCTTGTAAGATCTTGGCGAGTCTTTCACTAAATAATAAAAATTTGTAAAGCCCTAGTGAATCTTAGCATAGGCTACATGCTGGTTTAATTCCCCCATTTAAATAGGCTACATTCCAAGTGAATACCATGCGTCAATACCATGTGCCATTTTGGTGAATACCATGGGTCAATACCATGTGCCATTTTTATTTTTATTAATTCTAATATTAGGGTTAATAATGGTTTTTTGCATGGTATTAATAACAATCTAGTCCATGGTATTTGTCCCATAGTATTTTGGCCATAGGTTTCACCTAAATATAACCCATTTTTTGAGTGTTCGTAAATATATGGTGACTTATGGAGTAAATATAAAAAAAATGTTTTATTTGTTTACCATACCTCTCGTTTATTTATATTTTTATTAATTTACCATACCTCTTTTACAAATATGGTATTTGGCCCATAGGATTCACTTAAATAAAACCTCTTTCTTGAGCCTTCATAAATAGAACGAGGGTTATGGACTAAATATAAAAAGAGGTTTTATTTATTTACGATACGTCTAGTTTATTTATATTTTTATTTATTTACCATACCTTTTGAGTAAGTATAAAAAGACGTTTTATTTATTTACCATACCTCCACTTTACTTATATTTTTATTTGTTTACACCCTTACATGTATATAAGGTGACTTATGGAGTAAATATAAAAAATGTTTTATTTATTTACCATACCTCTCATTTATTTATATTTTTATTAATTTACCATACCTCTTTCATAAATATGGTATTTGGCCCATAGGATTCACTTAAATAAAACCTATTCTTGAAAATGGGCGAATGGATTCACTTAAATAAAACCTATTCTTGAAAATGGGCGAATGGATTCACTTAAATAAAACCTATTCTTGAAAATGGGCGAATGGAAGGTTGTAAGTCCTAATTTCAAGGGCTAAATTTACCTTTTTTACCCTCTCCCTTAAGTTAAGGTGGGCTATTTGAGGTGATTTGTAAAAATGTACTATGATACAAAATATTCGCCCACTAAAAATTTAAAACCCCTTAATTTCGTCAAAGGGCGAACATTCGCCCCTAAAATTATCCTTGAATACTGCCCTAAAAGGACTAGCTATGCATTCATTAGCAAACAATGCACAGAAGGAACAAGTAGACTTTTTACAAGTCTCTGTAAATAGTGTGAATAAAAGTATGAATGAGTTTTAGTTTTTTGTTTCTAATATAGAAGGCTTTGCTCGAGAAGGTCATAATGAAGAAAATACATAGTAAGCAAAAATAGATAGTCATTTTGAGGAAATAGAAAATGAATTTCATAAAGGATTTGTTTTAACCCATGCAAAGATTGAAGGCCTTTCCACACGGTTTGAAAAAATGTATTTCGCAAATAATGATGAAGAGATC
Source organism: Pinus tabuliformis (assembly GCA_031772625.1). NCBI lineage: Eukaryota > Viridiplantae > Streptophyta > Pinopsida > Pinales > Pinaceae > Pinus > Pinus tabuliformis. The sequence goes on along the minus strand of CM062816.1, from coordinate 541,798,035 downwards.
CCTTTTTTGACTATTATTTAGCCATCATGTACCTTTACATTCTATCTAGAATTTTGTAGATAAATTTCCTGATTTGTTTCCTAGAGAAAAAAACATAAAAACCAGAATGCTCATCTGGTTCTCATCTATCATTGGTCTATGAACCACTACCTAGCCAGTACTCTTGGTATCATGCCCCTGATTTGAGTGGTAAAGGAAAGTTTCCTTATTCCTCGACATTTTTCAATGATTCTCATAAAGAATGGAACATTGATAACTTAAGCCCAAGCCAACTAAGGCAAATGATTGATTAATTTGTTGGAAATAATGCTAAAAGGGGGTTGAATCAGTATTATCTGATCAATAATTTTATTTCCCAAACAGATTTATATACACTACTTCAGTGAAGTGAACTAGCGTGTACACGCGACTGTGATTAAAGAAACCAACGTATATCCAGAGAACTTGTGATTTAGACAATTAATCATGTGTTGAGCTTAAAATAGTATATCAGATATTTATTAGACAATGCAGTAAAAGTAGAATAGAGCATCACACATAAGCAACACACATGAACACCAAGATTTAAGGTGGAAACCCAATGTGGGTAAAAACCACCTACTGTTGTCATCTCTGTCTTCTTTTAATAATAAGAAAATATGTTTACAATCTTATACTGGTGCAGACTCATACCAGTACGCAGGCTTCTACCTGCAGAAGGTTACAACTTTCTCTCGTTCTCCAGCTTCTACTAGAAGGGAGCTACAACCCCCTATCTCTTGTACTGGCCAATATGTTTACTAGTATGTAGGTGCCAGCCTACAGAAAACTCCACTCTTCCACTAGGGACCACGTTTCATGAATTTTCAGACTGGATAATCTTGGATCATAGCACCACAATCTAAAGGCCACGTTTCATCAAATTTTCTTACTGGACCCATCAACGCTTTTAAACTTAAGCTGCATCAACCAATATTCAGTTAATCTAAATAATCAGATCACTGTCACCAAAACACTGTGCTGAACCCAGAACCCTGCATCATCATTCAGAACCAGCTGTAACCTCAAAAATCATGCATTAGAGTGTATATGCTACTTGGCCGAACCCAACATGTGTGTATACACTACTTTCGTGAATTAAACCTGCGTATACCTTCAAAACTACTGCAAACATAAACTTTTGAATCAATTCTGTACCAACCATCAATATGCCGAATATCTACTATCAACTTACAGAGCTTTACACAGGCAGGGATAGAGATCACTTCTTCTCACTTATACAATCAATCAATCAAATGCCACCCTCCTTATGCATTCAGTTTTACATTCAAATCTAAGAAGACTTCATTGATAGACAATAGTTTTACAATGGAACTTGAAGAAAACAAAAGCATTCCGTTTTTAGACGTCCTTATCATCAGAAAAGAGGATGGCTCTTTGGGCCATAAGGTTTTTAGGAAATCAACCCACACAGAGAGTTACCTCCATGCTGATTCCCACCATCACCCTGCACAGAAGGTTGGTGTTCTAAACACGTTGGCCATCAGAGCCCTTCGAATTTCCGACTCAGAGCACCTTGAGGAAGAGAAGAAGCATCTAATCTTAACTTTTAAAAGTATAGGCTACAAGGAGCAAGAAATCAAAAAGGCCATAGAGAAAGCTGAAAGAAAGTTGTTGTCTCAGGAGCCTAAGGCTCAAGACCAGCCTAATTGTGGTATTGTTTTTCTACCATACATCCATGGGATTACGGACAAAATCGCTAAAATCCTAAAAAAGAAAAACATTATCACTCATTTCTCAGCTCCTGGTACTATCAGACAAAGTTTGAAGTCTGTTAAAGATGATATCGACAACCATCAGCTTAAAGGAGTTTATAAAATAGAGTGTTCCTGTGGAAAAAGCTACATTGGTGAAACAGGTCGCTCCCTCCAGACTAGACTCAAGGAACATGGCGCAGATATTAAGAACGGAAGATCTCGAACTTCAGCCCTGGCAGAGCACTCCTTAAAAACTAAACACCATATCTGTCTGGAAAGCGCATCAATTATCGCCAGAGAAGAGCAGCATCAAAGACGAAAGATCAGAGAAGCGCTTGAAATTATCAAGCATCCTCATAATCTGAACAGAGATAATGGCGTGGAGATTAGCGGGAGCTGGCTTCCCTTGATCAAGGAAATAAAAACAAGTGCATCCCCTGGTTAAGGCCTCAGCAGGTAAGTTGTCCCTCTCTTTTCTGGTGTCTTCAGTCTTTGTTTTCATTTAGGTCTAGGTATAGATTTTCCATTAAATTCTAGGATTTATTAATTTCATTTTAATTTATTAGTCATTATATTAATTTATTATAAATAATAATTATTTATAATAGTTAATATAATATAATTTATATTAATAATAATAATTTAATTAAATTTTTTTAGGAATTAATATTAATTAAATCTAATTTCATTTTAGTTTTAATCATATTAAAGTTAATCACATTAAAGTTAAGGTTATTTCCATTTATTTCTAGAATAGCTTATTATTAATAATATTATATCATATTAAATTTAGTTCTAAGTATAATATCAATAAAGCTAATTAATAATATTATCATATTAAATTTAGTTCTATGTATAATAATATTTTCATTTAGTTCTAGGTATTATATTAATAATACTAACTAATATTATTATATCATATGATATTAAATAAAACAAATTAATAAAACAATTTATTTTAATTCAAATTAATAATTTTCATATAAATTAATTTCTTTTTAGTGTTAATAATTATTTCTTTAGATGTAGGTATTAATTAGTTTCATTTTAGAGTTAATTTTAATTTATTTTAATTTCTTTTAGCTCTAGGTATAAGGTATTTTCTTATTAGAGTTAGTGTTATTTTCATTTAATTTTAGGTATAATTTTAATAAAGCAAAGTTAAATTAATATAGCAAATTAATAAATCAAATTAATAAAATTAATTAAAATTAAAATTATAAAAATTAAAATTAATTAAAAGTATAAAATTATAAAATTAAAAATTAAAATTAATTAAAATTATAAAATTAATAAAATTAATTAAACAAATTAATAATTAATTAAAATTATAAAAATTATGTCGGCCGACAGTTTGTCATTCTAGCTGTTTTATCACTATTTATTAATTCTTTGTTGCTCTTCTGCTCATCATCATTCTCATATCCTGATGATGGATCCCATTTGGGATTTGAAACGTTGGTACAAAAATGTTAAAACTGTGGATTCTCCGGTCATTGATCCAAAATAGTAAAACAACAAAATTTTATCAAATAGATCAGTTAGATCTGAAAAAGAAGCTTTTCTTTTGTATACGCTACTTGAAAGAACCAAACCTACGTGTATATGCACTTTGGCCGAGAAAAACCTCTGTACATATTTGTAAATATTGATTCAGAACTTTGTTGTAATTTTAGACTTCAGACAAGCCCAAATCATGATAGATAACAAATAGAACTGGCACAAAACATCAGATCTAATCTCAACCAATATCATATCATTCAAGAATAAGTCATTTCAAGTCTCATGATTCCTGATCCAATATTGAACTCAAGGTGCACATGAATATTTCAGATCTAGTCCCAAACATAACCCTACAACTTCAAATATACTTCAGATAGAAGTATTCCTTAGAATCTTGTTGCCTGCACACTTGGCCTTATGATCTTCTCTTCCTTATATAGCTTTAGGCCCTTTGTCAATACCTTGGACCAAAAACACTTAGTACCAATACCTTGGACGAAAACCACTCAAGACCAATACCTTGGACCAAATACCTAGCCATGAACCAAATACCTTGGACCAATACCTTGGACCAAAAACTTGATTTTCCATCCCATACACACTTTTCCTTCTGTGAAAGTGCGTGTGTACGTATACGCACTTTTTGTTCTGTGTTCCCGCGTGTATACACTACTTTGATAAAGTGAACCAGTGTATACCTCTCTTTCTTCAATATCTAGAGTCTGATCTGTAATCCTTTGTTGTTAACTTGTTACATTGTGAACTGTCATCTGTGTGAGTTGCCATCAAGGACAACACCTGTATCATAATGCCAACAATCTCCCCCTTTGGACTTGATGGCAACAACAACACCAAGTCACTCTCCCCCTTTGACATCAAGGGCAAAGGGCGGACCAAGAGTATATGATTTATTCTTTGATTAAGCTCCCCCTATTCTGAGATGTACTAAACCGTCCATGCGAGGCCCATGCTCCCCTGAGCACATGCAAAATCTGCAGGAATAACATGACTCTATAGCTCAACTAGGTGAGTATGACTTTCCTATCGGCAATGACTCATACATACAACAATCTCCCAACCAAGTGGGTATACACCAGATTCGACTCATCCACCAACCAAGTGGGGATATACCAATATATCCCAAATTGTTTATACACGACAGAAATACATCATCCATCTCATGCAAAGTGGGGATACAAATTACATCATTTGTCCAATAGGACTCATTCAAATGTATGAGAAGACATATCACACCCTAGACTTTTACATGACTTAAGCAACAAATGGTATAAATATCTGAAGCCATAGTTGGACTCAGAAACCATAATGCCAACAATGCAGAATGCATGTGAAGGCTAATGCTCCCCCTGAACCTGTGCTACCTGTGCATTGTTAACAAGTCAATGATCAAGGCATCTTTGTCAATCAAATAAAAATTAATGAACAAGGCATATCGATAGACTGTAATCATCAACATCAGACAGAGCACCCATAGCACAGTCTTCCCCACTATTTTTCTTGCCTGAAAAACATATAAGCTTCTTTACCCACAGAAACCCGCGTGTGTACACGACTATACTTCATGAAACACGCGTATAATAACCTTTCTCTGAAAAACAAAACTGGAATCAGTAGGATGATGCAACAACTACTCCCAGCTTTTGTCTAAGATATTCAAATGTTTCTCAGGGCAATAGTTTAGTGAATATATCAACAACCTGTTCTTTGGAGGGAACATACTCCAATTTGACCTTTTGTTCAAGCACTTGTTCACGTAGAAAATGGTACTTGATGGGTATGTGCTTGGTCTTGGAGTGCATGACTTGATTCTTTGAAATACTAATGACACTTGTATTATCACATAGAATGGAGATGTGTGGAGTACATGTGATCTGAATGTCTTGCAAAGTTTGCATCATCCAAAGTAGTTGTGTGCAGCAAGATGCAACAACCACATATTTTTCTTCAGCTGTAGATAAAGCAATTGAACTTTGTTTCTTGCTGAACCAAGATACTAACCTGGAGCCCATATAGAATGCACCACCACTAGTGCTTTTTCTATCATAAACACTTCCTGCCCAATCTACATCTATATATCCATGAAGAGTAAGATCTGCATCTCTAGGATACCATAAACCAAAGTCATGAGTTCCTTGAAGATATCTGAAAATTCTTTTGACTGCCTGAAGGTGTGATTCCTTTGGATTTTCTTGGAATCTTCCAACTATTCCTACTGCATGCATGATGTCAAGTCGGGTACCTGTTAGATAAAGCAGACTGTCAATCATGGATCTATAAGTTGGTTGATGTACTGCTGCTGATTCATCATTTGAGCTGAGACTGCATCTTGTTACCATTGGGGTACATACAGGTTTAGAATCTTCCTTTTCGTACCTTTTCAAGACCTGTTTGATATATTTGGTTTGTGAAAGAAAAATACCATCTTTATTTTATTGAACTTGTAGACCAAGAAAATAGGTAAGTTCACCAAGCAAGGACATTTCAAATTCTTGCTGCATTACTGAAGAAAAAATTTGACTCATGGATTCTTCATTGCTACCAAAAATGATATCATCAACATAAACAATAATAATTAGCAATTTATCAGTTTCAATCTTTGTATATAGATTGCTATCTGTTTAACCTTTTGTAAAACCTTGTTGGTGTAGATATTTGTCAAGGTGGTAATACCTGGCCCTTGGAGTCTGTTTCAGACCATAGAGATCCTTTTTGAGTCTACTTACAAGTTTTGCATCATTTCCAAGAATGAATCCTTCTGGATGTTTAATATAAACTTATTCTTATAAATCTCCATTAAGGAAGGCTGATTTTACATCCATTTGGTATACTTTGAATTTCTGAAAGCTAGAAAGAGGAAGAAATATCCTTATGGCTTCAAGTCTAGCAACAGGTGCAAAAGTTTCTTCAAAATCTATACCTTCTTGTTGAGCATACCCTTTACAAACAATTCTGGCCTTGTTTCTAATGACTTCTCCATTTTCATTCAGCTTGTTTTTGAATATCCACTTAGTTCCTATAATATTTTTATCATGAGGTCTAGGAACTAATTCCCAAGTATCATTCTTTTCAATTTGCTCAAGTTCTTCATCCATGGCCTTGACCCAACATTCATCTTTGCATGCTACATTTACATTTTGTGTTCAGTGGAGGATAGTAATGCTAGATAGCTTGAGGTCACTGTAATAGTTCTTCTTATCTGTACACCTGCCTCCTTTTCCCCTAATATTTGAGTTTCTGGATGATTTTTCTGAACATACCTAGACAGAGTCTTTTCTTATACCATTATCTCTTCTTCTGGTGCTTCATTGGTTTCTTCTTCAATATGATTTTGATTTGATGTGGGAAAATAATCCCCATCTTCTTCATTGTCATAATCTTATGTTGATTTTATCTGTTTTGGATTTTTGCATGCTTCATCAACTATAACATCAATGCTTTCAACAATTTTCCCAAGTCCTTTATTATAAAATTTATATCCTTTACTTCTGGAAGAATAACCAAGAAGAATACCTTCATCTACTCTAGGTTCAAACTTACCAAGTTTTTCATCAGTCCTTTTGATAAAAAATTTGTTTCCAAAAACTTTAAAGTACTTTACAGTAGGAGTCTTACCATACCAAAGTTCATGTGGAGTTTGAGTGCTATTTACCCGAACATTTTCTTTGTTGAGAATAGTCATGACAGAGAATGTAGCTTCACCCCAGAACGTTGTAGGAGTTACAGATTCATCAAGCATAGCTCAAGCCATTTATTGAACTGTTCTGTTCATTCTTTCTACCACACCATTTTTCCGAGGAGTCGTTGTGGTGGAGAATTGCCTTTTTATTCCATGTTGTTCACAAAAGTCAAAAATTCATCCGACGTAAATTCCCCTCCTCGATCAGATCTAAGGCATTTGATTTTTCGATCTGATTCATTTTCAACCAAAGCTTTGAAGGCTTGGAACTTTTCAAATGCTTCATCTTTATGCTTTAGAAGACCTATCCAACACATTCTAGAAAAGTCATCAATGAAAAAAATAATGTTGAAAATAATACTGAGAGGGGGGGTGAATCAGTATTATCAACTTCTTTTAACAAATCTTCCTTATTTATACTTTGAATTATTTTTGCATATCAGTACCATAAAATAATGAGCATGAACAAGAAAAATAGATAGTCACACCAAGGAACACCAAATGTAAGGTGGAAACCCAATGTGGGTGAAAACCACCTACTGCAATATGTCTCTATCTTCTTTCAAATTAGAAACTCCTTTTACAATGATTTTGTACTGGTGCAGTCCTTTACCAGTACGCAGGCTGCAACCTGCAGAGAGCTACAACTCTCTCTCGTTTTCCAGTCTCTCCCGGAAGGGAGCTACAACCCCCTACTTCTTTTCTTACAAGGACCACTTTTCATAAATTTTCAAAATGGATCCATAAACATCAAATGATCATCAAGTATAAGAAAATCACCCAGTCAACTGTAGTAACCAGATCAACAATAATAGAACTAAACCCAGAACACCTAATCAATAGAAAGATACAGCCAAACAAAATGTCTTAAGACAGATACACAGTTTTTCTTTCTCTGGTCTGCGTACGTACGCACTTCACCTTCTGCTCCCCTGCGTATACCCGCAGAGACCCTTCTGCCGCACTGCGTGTCCACGCACTGTTTCTTCAACCGCGTTGCGTACTGTTACTGCAGGTACGCACCCAGAGACACTATCGCACCACGTACTGTTACTGCAGGTACGCACCCAGAGACACTATTGCGTCGCGTACTGTTACTGCAGGTACGCACCCAAAGACACTATCGAACCGCGTACTGTTACTGTGCGTACGCACCTGAACCTTTGTCGCGCTGCGTACCCATGCAGCTTTCCTTCTTCTGCTCTGCATACCTACGCAGCTCTCCTATTTCTGCTCTGCGTACCCACGCACCTGTACCGTTAATCACCTGCGTACTTCTGATTAGGGCCGAATTGGCAGTCCACCAGTGTGCCACAGTTAGTCAGATGCCTAGATCTGATCATGCGCTCGAGAGATCACCCTTCACAGATTCGCTTTCAACTTCACTTTCATATAGATCAAGCTTTTAAGACAATAACCCAATCTTTCAGATCTTAAGATATTCAATTTTCAAAAGATACTTAGCCAAGTGATCTCCTTTGCTTTATATAGGCAAGCTCCTCCTAAAATCATGGATCAATACCACGAGCCAAAACCATAATAACACAAATACCGTCGGCTAAATACCAAGGGTTAAACATAAGAAACCCTGTGTGTGCTTTTCTCTGCCTTGAAATGAGTGCACTGGGGGTACGCACCTCCTGAACGGTTGACCTGCGTGTCTGGCCGCGGTCCCTTCACGGTGTACCTGCGGGTACGCATCTTCTGAACTGTTCTCCTGCGTACTTCTTAATTTTCAACAAATTGAGAGCCTTGCCACGGGTGTTTCCATCAAGTACAACATCATAATGCCAACAATCTCCCCCTTTGGACTTGATGGCAACCTCAAAAAGTTCAGCGTCATTCTCCCCCTTTGACATCAAGGGCAAAGGGTTATGCTCCTCCTAAGAACATGCTCCCCCTGAATATGAACTAGATCTGCAAAGAAGAACCATAATCCACCAGACACCATCAATGACCAAGAAAGAGATAGAGACATATTGCAGCTATATTCAGACCAGCTTCCATGATCTCCTTTTGTACATCCTCCATAATGCCAACAATGCATTATATGCTCCCCCTGAACCTGTGCCGCAACCCAGCACATGTACGCATATACCCCAGATGAACCATTCGTACAACCATCAATCAGAAGAGTTTCAACAATAAGATGATGCATCAACAACCCCCAGCTTTTGCCTGAGGTATTCAAAAGTCTCCCGGGGCAATGGTTTGGTGAGAATATCAGCAAATTGTTCCTTAGAAGGAACATACTCCAACTTGACTTTCTGTTTAAGCACTTGTTCCCGGAGAAAATGATACTTGATTGGTATGTGCTTGGTTTTTGAATGCATGACAGGATTCTTTGAGACGCTGATTGCACTTGTGTTATCACATAAGATGGAGATAGGTGGTGTACAAGTGATTTGAAAATCCTGCAAGGTCTGCATCATCCAAAGGAGTTGAGTGCAGCAAGATGCAGCAGCAACATATTCTGCTTTAGCTGTAGACAAGGCAATCGAACTATGTTTCTTGCTGAACCAAGATACTAATTTGGAACCCATGAAGAACGCACCACCACTTGTGCTCTTCCTGTCATCTACGCTTCCGGCCCAATCTGCATCAGTATAAGCATGAAGTGTGATATCTGTATCTCTAGGATACCATAAGCCATAATTTTGTGTCCCTTGAAGATATTTGAAAATTCTCTTCACTGCCTGAAGATGAGTCTCCTTGGATTTTCCTGAAATCTTCCAACTATTCCTACTGCATGCATGATGTCTGGTCGGGTACCTGTCAAATAAAGTAGACTTCCAATCATAGATCTGTAGGTTGGTTGATGTACTGCTGCAGATTCATCATTTGCGCTGAGGCTACATCCTGTGACCATGGGTGTACATACTGGTTTTGCATCTTCCATGCCATATTTCTTCAAAATCTGTTTGAGATACTTGGTTTGAGATAAAAAGATTCCTCCTTCTTTTTGTTGGATTTGCAAACCAAGGAAATATGTCAGTTCTCCCAGCAAGGACATTTCAAATTCTTTCTGCATGACCAATGCAAAGCTTTGACTCATAGCTTCTTCATTGCTGCCAAAAATAATGTCATCTACATACACAACAAGTATTAGCAATTTGTCATTTTCAACTTTTATATAAAGATTGCTATCTACTGATCCTTTTGAAAAACCTTGTTGATGAAGATATTTGTCCAAACGGTAGTACCAAGCCCTTGGAGCTTGTTTGAGACCATAGAGAGCCTTTTTCAATCTACATACAAGATTTGGATCATTTCCAAGAATGAACCCATCTAGCTGCTCAATGTATACTTCTTCTTCCAAGTCTCCATTCAGAAAGGCCGATTTCACATCCATTTGAAATACTTTGAAGTTTTGAAAACTTGAGAGAGCAAGGAACATTCGGATGGCCTCAAGTCTTGCAACAGGAGCAAAGGTTTCTTCAAAGTCTATTCCTTCTTGTTGCGCATACCCTTTACAAACAAGTCTGGCCTTATTTCTAACTACTTCTCCATTTTCATTCAATTTATTTTTGAAGACCCATTTTGTTCCGATAATATTCTTATCCTTTGGTCTAGGAACCAGCTCCCAAGTGTTGTTCTTTTCGATCTGCTCAAGTTCTTCATCCATTGCTTTCACCCAACATTCATCTTTGCATGCCTCTTTCACATTTTGTGGTTTAGTAGAGGAGAGTAATGCCAAATAGCTTGAAGCTTCTGCAACTGTTCTTCTTGTTTGTACACCTGCTTCTTTCTGCCCCATAATCTGAGATTCTGGATGATTCTTCTGAACATATCTGGATGGAGTCTTTTCTTCTATTCTTGTCTGCTCCTCTGGTTCTTCTTGAGGTTCTTCTTCTTCATCATTCTGTCGTTGAGGGTAGCATTCATCTTCTTCGATGTCTTCATGATGTACTTGCCTAGGAATGTATCCCTTCTCATCAACCACTACATCAATGCTGTCAACAATTCTGCCAAGTCTTTTATTGTAGCATTTGTATGCTTTGCTATGTGGAGAGTAACCAAGAAGAATGCCTTCATCTGCTCTAGGTTCAAGTTTGCCAAGCTGCTCATCAGTATTCTTGATATAGCATTTGCTCCCAAAGATTTTGAAGTGCTTTACCGAAGGAATCTTACCACTCCAGAGCTCATGAGGAGTTTGAGTGCTGTTCACCAGGACATTTGTCTTGTTGAGAATAACAACCGCAGCATGTGCAACTTCACCCCAGAAAGTTGCGAGAGTTCCTGACTCATCAAGCATAGCACGAGCCATTTGTTGGACTGTTCTGTTCATTCTTTCCACAACTCCATTTTGCTGAGGAGTTCTAGCTGTAGAGAATTCTCTTCTTATCCCATGTTCTTCACAGAAATCGAAAAATTCATTTGAGGTAAACTCCCCACCTCTGTCGGATCTGAGGCACTTGATTTTGTGACCTGATTCATTTTCAACCAAGGCTTTGAAAGATTTGAATTTTTCGAATGCTTCATCTTTGTGCTTCATAAGTCCTAACCAGACAAACCTGGAGAAATCATCAATGAATAATATCAAGTATTCTTCTCCTCGAGGTTTTCTTTTCCTGAATGGACTGCATGTATCTATATGTACTAGCTCAAGAGGCATGCTAGCTAATCCTTCCGTCTCTGGAAAGTTAGTTCTGGTTTGTTTTCCAAACTGACATGATTTGCATATGGTGTTGTCAGGAATTTTGATATCTGGAAGATCGTGAACTGCCTGATATTTGCATGCTTTCCTTATTTGTGAAAAGCTTAGATGCCCCAACCTCCGATGCCATAACCAGTGCTCATCATCCTTGCTCAGATAGCATTGTTGTTGTCCTTCTTCAAATATGTACAGATTATTTGGAGTTCTTTTACCTTTGATCACTGTTTTACCTGTATCAAGATCACGAACAAGACATCCATTTGATCTGAATATTACCTCAGTTCTTTGATCACACATCTGGCTGACACTTAGAAGATTATGCTTCAATCCATCTACATACAAAACATTTCCAGCCTTGACCTTTTCTTTTAACTGAGCAATGCCTTTTCCTTTTATAGTTGCAGGAGTATCATTTCCAAAAGAAACTTTCTTTCTTTTTTCTAGAGCAGAATATGACTCAAGTTTTTCTTTATCACCTGTCATATGCTTCGAACATCCACTGTCAATGTACCATAGATTTTCCTGTCCTTCTGCATAAAATGCTATCCCACATCTTTCTGTTTTTGGTTCCTTTATTCTCCATGTTTTGGTGCTTGAGGCTTGTTCCTTTTTTTGTTGAAACCTGCTCCTGCATACAGAATCTTCATGACCAAAGTTATTGCAAATAGAACATTCAACTTCATTTTCAAGAACCGAAAAGTTGTTATAGGTCCTTTTTGTAATCCCGGTCATACTTCTCTGTTTTTGAGCTTCTCTCATCATGATCATTTTATATGCAACACATTGAGCTGCTTTGTGACCAAAGTTATGGCAAGAAAAGCATTGTCCATTGAAGAAACTTATGCGGTTATCAAATCTACCAGCCAAATGGTTGTAATTTCTATTGTCATCCATTCTTGAACCAAATTGAGAAGATTTTACTTGTGGCTGGTTGTAGCTTTTGTTCACCCTTAAGATGGATTGCCCCTGATAGTCTCTGTTTGCAATTCATCCCTGCTTTACCTGATGGTCTCCATTGTGCTTTTGCTCATTTCTTCTTGCTGCATCAAGATAAATTTTTGAGGTGGATGCTTGAGAAGTTTCTCCATTATAGCCCAGACCTGTTTTGTTTATTGGAGACCGCTGTACATTGATAATCTCATCCAAAGTTTCAAATCCTTTGACAAACTTAAGATTAATAGCTTTTGTTTTCTCAATTTCTTTTCTAAGACCAACAATTTCACCTTCTAATTTTTCAAGATGTTTTTCTTTTTCATCAATTTGAAATTGTAGAGTATCAATGATCATATTCTTTTCTTCTATACATCTCATGAGTCTAGTAATTTCTTCATAAAGGTTATCCACATCTATAGCATCCATATAATCATCATCTTCAAATGCCATTAACAATTTATATTCATTACCTCGTTCATCTTCATCACTGTTTGATAGACCATCACTATCCTCATGAGTGTAGTAGTTTTTCTTATTTGCACTCTGTTTCTTGTTCCATCTAGCAGGTTCCTTTCCTTTATCCTTATAAGGACATTTTGCAGCATAATGACCTACTCTTCCACAAGCAAATCATTTAAAAGGTAACTTACCTCTGAACCTTCCAGAACCCCTTTGAAGATTTCTGACAAAATTTGATTCTTCTTCTTCTTCTTCTGGGACGTGACTTGCTTCATAATAATCTCCTTTGCTTGAAGCCTTGAAAGCAACTTCTCTTCTGTCTGAAGGACCTCCCTTTCTCATTTCATAAGAAGTTAGAATTCCGTGAAGCTGAGACATAGTAAGAGTTCGTAGATTTTCCTTTTCTTCTATTGCAGACACTTTAGATTCAAACTTGGGGGACAATGATCTTAGAACTTTTTCAACCACAATAGCCTCTTTTATTTCTTCACCCAAATTTTTCATGCAATTAACAATCTCATCTACCCGAAGAAAATAGTTAGCCACACTTTCATCATTATACATCCTGAGATTCTCATACTGAATCCTGAGAGTTTGATGTTTAGCACACTTTACTTGTTCATCTCCTTCATAGCTCAAGACAATCTTGTCCCATATTTCTTTTGTAGATTTATATTGCATAACCTTTATGAATTCTGTTTGAGATAAGCATCCCAACAAAGTATTGACTGCTTTAGCATTTGTTTCATATTTCTTCTTTTCGGCCGCATCTGTAGGAGTAGTTGAAGGAAAAGCGTAGCCTGTATCTATGATATCCCAAACTTCTGTACCAAGAGATTGAAGATAGGCAGTAACTCTTACCTTCCAATAATTGAAGTTCGTCCCATCAAAAATTGGTGGCCTGATTGATGCTTCCCTCTCGTAGTTGCTCATGATGAATGATCTTCCTTCAAGCGATCAAGCTTCTCCGAAGGACCTGATCTGATACCAATTGTTGAAAATAATACTGAGAGGGGGGGTGAATCAGTATTATCAAATTCTTTTAACAAATCTTCCTTATTTATACTTTGAATTATTTTTGCATATCAGTACCATAAAATAATGAGCATGAACAAGAAAAACAGATAGTCACACCAAGGAACACCAGATTTAAGGTGGAAACCCAATGTGGGTGAAAACCACCTGCTACAATATGTCTCTATCTTCTTTCAAATTAGAAACTCCTTTTACAATGATTTTGTACTGGTGCAGTCCTTTACCAGTACGCAGGCTGCAACCTGCAGAGAGCCACAACTCTCTCTCATTTTCCAGTCTCTCCCGGAAGGGAGCTACAACCCCCTACTTCTTTTCTTACAAGGACAACTTTTCATAAATTTTCAAACTGGATCCATAAACATCAAATGATCATCAAGTATAAGAAAATCACCCAGTCAACTATAGTAACCAGATCAACAATAATAGAACGAAACCCAGAACACCTAATCAACAGAAAGATACAGCCAAACAAAATGTCTTAAGACAGATACGTAGTTTTTCTTTCTCTAGTCTGCGTACGTACGCACTTCACCTTCTGCTCCCCTGCGTATAACCGCAGAGACCCTTCTACCGCACTGCGTGTCCACGCACTGTTTCTTCAACCGCGCTGCGTACTGTTACTGCAGGTACGCACCCAGAGACACTATCGCGCCGCGTACTGTTACTGCAAGTACGCACCCAGAGACACTATCGCGCCGCGTACTGTTACTGCAGGTACGCACCCAAAGACACTATCGAACCGCGTACTGTTACTATGTGTACGCACTTGAAAATTTGTCGCGCTGCGTACCCACGCAACTTTCCTTCTTCTGCTCTGCGTACCTACGCAGCTCTCCTGTTTCTGCTCTGCGTACCCACGCACCTGTACCGTTAATCACCTGCGTACTTCTGATTAGGGCCGAATTGGCAGTCCACCAGTGTGCCACAGTTAGTCAGATGCCCAGATCTGATCATGCACTCGAGAGATCACCCTTCACAGATTCGCTTTCAACTTCACTTTCATATAGATCAAGCTTTTAAGACAATAACCCAATCTTTCAGATCTTAAGATATTCAATTTTCAAAAGATACTTAGCCAAGTGATCTCCTTTGCTTTATATAGGCAAGCTCCTCCTAAAATCATGTATCAATACCACGAGCCAAAACCATAATAACACAAATACCGTCAGATAATACCAAGGGTTAAACATAAGAAACCCCACGTGTGCTTTTCTCTGCCTTGAAATGAGTGCACTGGGGGTACGCACCTCCTGAACGGCTGACCTGCGTGTCTGGCCGCGGTCCCTTCACGGTGTACGTGCAGGTACGCATCTTCTGAACTGTTCTCCTGCGTACTTCTTAATTTTCAACAAATTGAGAGCCTTGCCACGGGTGTTGCCATCAAGTACAACATCATAATGCCAACAAATAAAGTATTATTCTCCACGAGGTGACCTTTTCCTTGTTGGTCCACATAAATCAGTATGGAAAAGTTCAAGAGGCTTACTAGTTGACCCTTGTTTTTCCATGAAGTGAACTCTGGTTTGCTTACTGATTTGACATGGTTTACATATTGTATTTTCTGGGATGATGATATCTGGAAGATCACGAACAACCTTGAGTATGCATGCTTTTCTGATTTGAGAAAATCTTAGATGTCCCAATCTTCTATGCCACAGCCAGTTTTCATCATTTTTTCTTAGGTAGCACTGTTGTTGTCCTCCCCTGAGTATGTATAAGTTGTTTGGAGTTCTTTTACCTTTGATCACGGTCTCTCCTATATCAAGCTTACGAACAACACATCCATTTGATCGAAACAAAACTTCATTTCCTTGATCACACATTTCACTGACACTCAACAGGTTATGCTTTAAACCGTCTACATACATAACATTTCCAACTTTAACCTTTTCTTTCAAGAAAACAGAACCTTTACCTTTTATGACAGCTGGAGTGTCATTTCCAAATGAGACATTCTTTTCCTTTTCTAAGGCATTATATGAGTGAAGTTTCTCTTTGTCACCTGCCATGTGTTTGGAGAATCCACTATCGATGTACCACTCATTTTCTTGTCCTTATGCATACAAGGCTATACCACATCTTTCTGTTTGAGATTCTTTCCTTCTCCATATCTTGGGATTTAATGGCATTTGCTCCTTTTGAGGTGTTTGCAGAAATTTGCTCTGGCAGTCAAATTCTTCATGACCAAATTTGTTACAGATTGAGCATTCTAATTCATTTTCAAGAGGAGAAAAGTTATTATAGGAAATTCTCTTGATCCCTTTTAAATTCCTTTGATTTCGTGCTTCTCTAGTCATGATGGTTTTGTAAGCAATGCATTGAGCAACTTTGTGCCCAAAATTATGACATGAAAAACATTTCCCATTAAAGAAGTTTCTGCGACTATCGAATCTATTTACCTGTTGATTGTAGTTTCTATTGATATTCATCTTTGGATCAAATTGAGTATGATTTTCCTGAGGTTGGTTGTGGCTTCTATTCATCCTTGGAGTAAATTGAGTATGATTTACCTGGTGATCAGATTTATGCCTTTGTTGACGATTTTCATATTGTTCACTGGTCTTTGCTGCATCAAGATAGCTTTTGGTGGAGGTTGATGGCTTCTGTGGTTGAGATGCTTCTTCAGTATATCCAAGACCTGTATTTATCAGAGGAGACTGAACTTTGATAATTTCATTTAAATTTTCTAATCCTTTAGTGAATCTAAGATTGAGAGATTTCATTTTCTCAAGATCCTTTCTTAGACCCACAGTTTCACATTCTAGTTTTTCATTGTGTTTTTCTTTTTTCAGCAATTTGGTATGTCAAGGTATCTATAATCATATTATTTCCTTCTAAAAAAATTTTTAGTTTAGATATTTTTTCATGAAAGTCTTCCTCTTCTAAAGCATCCCAGAAATTATCATCATCATAATCCACGAGAAGTCTGTAATCTTGTCCAATTTCATCTTCATCACTATTAGATAAACCATTGCTATCTTCATGAGTTTAGTAACTCACTTTTTATTCACAACTTGTTTTCTATTCCCTTTTGCATATTCCCTTCCTTTTTCATATTTATCTTTATGAGGACATCTGGCAGCATAATGACCGACTCTGCCACAAGCAAAGCATTTGAAAGGTAGCTTACCTCTAAACCTTCCAGAACCTCGTTGAAGCTTCTTGAAAAAGTTTACCTCATCTTCTTCTTCTGAAATATGTCTTGATTCATTGTGTTCTTCCTTTCCTTTTGCTGAAGCTTTAAATGTGGCTTCTCTCATATCTGATGGTCCTCCTTTTCTCATCTCAAAAGTAGTTAAGATTCTGTGAAGCTGTGTCATAGTGATACTCTGCAGATCCTATTTTTCTTCTATGGCAAACACTTTTGATTCAAATTTAGCAGACAAGGATCTCAAAATTTTCTCAACTAAGGTAACTTCCTTTATTTCTTCACCCAGATTATCCATACAATTAACAACCTTATCTATATGTAAGAAGTAACTAGCTATACTTTCATCACTATGCATCTTAAGAGCTTCATACTGAATTTTGAGAGTTTGAAGCTTAGCACGTTTTACCTGAGAGTCTCCTTCGTAGCTCTAAACAATTTTGTCCCATATTTTTTTCGCTAATTTGAGATGCATGACTTTGACAAACTCTGATTGTGACAGGCTTCCCAATAAAGTATTGACAGCTTTGACATTGGTTTCATATTGCTTTTTACCTACCACATCTGTAGGAACTGCTGTTGGAAATGTATATCCTCCTTCCACAATTTCCCAGACATCCGTTCCAAGAGATTGTAGGTAGGCTGTGGTTTTTATTTTCCAATAAACAAATTTTCTCCCATCGAAGATTGGTGGTCTGATGGATCCCATGCTTTCTTGATTATTCATGTTGATGGATCTCCCTTCAAGCGATCAAGCTTCTTTTGAAGGACCTACTCTGATACCAATTTTTGGAAATAATACTAAGAGGGGGGTGAATCAGTATTATCTAATCAATAATTTTATTTCTCAAACAGATTTATATACGCCACTTTAGTGAAGTGAACTAGCGTGTACACGCTACTGTGATTAAAGAAACTAGTGTATATCCAGAGAACTTGTGATTTAGACAATTAATCATGTGTTGAGCTTAAAATAGTATATCAGAGATTTATTAGATGGTGCAGTAAAAGTAGAATAGATCACCACACATAAGCAACACACATGAACACAAAGAAATAAGGTGGAAACTCAATGTGGGTAAAAACCACCTAATGTTTTCGTCTCTATATTCTTTTAATAATAAGAAAATCTGTTTACAATCTTGTACTGGTGCAGACTCATACCAGTACACAGGATTCTACCTGCAGAAGGTTACAACCTTCTCTCATTCTCCAGCTTCTATTGGAAGGGAGCTACAACCCCCTATCTCTTGTACTAGCCAATATGTTTACTAGTACGTAGGTGCTAGCCTACAAATAACTCCACTCTTCCACCAGGGACCATGTTTCATGAATTTTCAGACTGGATACTCCTGGATCACAACACCACAATCTAAAGGCCACATTTCATAAAATTTTCATACTGGACCCATCAATGCTTTTAAAATTAAACTGCATCAACCATTATTCAGTTAATTTGAACAATTAGATCACTGTCACCAGAACACTGTGCTGAACCCAGAACCCTGCATCATCATTCAAAACCAAGTGTAACCTCAAAAATCATGCATTAGAGTGTATACGCTACTTGGCTGAACCCAACCTGCGTGTATACGCTACTTCCATGAATTAAACCTGCGTATACCTTCAAAACTATTGCAAACATAAACTTTTGAATCAAGTCTATACCAACCATCAATATGCTGAATATCCGTTGTCAACTTACAGAGCTTTACATAGGTAGGGACAAAGATCACTTCTTCTCACTTATACAATCAATCAATCAAATGCCACCCTCCTTATGCATTCATTTTTACGTTCAGATCTAAGAATACTTCATTGATAGACGTCAGTAAAACAAAAGAATTTTATCAGATAGATCAGTCAGATCTGAAAAAGAAGATTTTCTTTTTTATATGCTACTTGAAAGAACCGAACCTGCATGTATATGCACTTTGGCTGAGACGAACCTGCGTACAGATCTGTAAATATTGATTCAGAACTTTGCTATAATTTCAGACTTCAAACAAACCCAAATCATGATAGATAACAAATAGAACAAGCACAAAACATCAGATATAGTCTCAAAAAATATGAGATCATTCAAGAATAAGTCATTCAAGTCTCATGATTCCTGATCCAATATTGAACTCAAGGTGCACATAAATATTTTAGATCTAGTCCCAAACATAACCTTGCAACTTCAAATATAATTTAGATATAAGTATTCCTTAGAATCTTATTGCTTGCACACCTGGCCTTATGATCTTCTCTTCCTTATATAGCTTTAGGCCCTTTGTCAATACCTTAGACCAAAAACACTTAGTACCAATACCTTGGACCAAAACCACTTAGGACCAATACCTAGGGTCAATACCACAGACAAAATACCTTGGACCAAAAACTTGATTTTCCATCTCATACGTGATTTTCCTTCTGGGAAAGTGCATGTGTGCGTATACACGCTTTTTGTTCTGTGTTCCCGCATGTATACACTACTTTGACAAAGTGAACCAGCGTATACCTCTTTTTCTTCAATCTCTAGAGTTTGATCTGCAATCCTTTGTTGTTAACTTGTTACATCGTGAACTGTCATTTGCGTGAGTTGCCATGAAGGACAACACCTGTATCATAATGCCAACACAAATGTTCACAGAATATAAGTTGATGTGCATGAGGGGAAAAAGTGAAGTAGAAGCATGTAAAATTTTGATTCAATGTTTTACTAGTACCCTTCAGAGATGGTGGGAAGGAGAATCCTCTCTATCACTTGTAGAAAAAATGGTAGAAGAAACAATTAAAGATGAAACATGAGACATTGTGCATAATGAAGATGGGAGTCCACAAAATAAAATGATCGGAGCTCTGACATCATTCATTCTTCAACACAGGTGTGGTGTAGAGACAAATATTTTAGATAAACACTCCTTGGTATTAATGAACTTTAAATGCAAAAGGAAATCACAAAATGAAGACTTTCATAAGGATTGGGTCCATAGAATTTATGAAGTGAAAGGCAACAAAAATACTTTATGGAAATAAGTATATCTTATAGTTCTTCCTTCCAAATTTGTAGATTACTTGAAGATCCAAGAAGTCTTTGAAAATCCCCGTGAATCTTATAATTGGGGAGAAATATACAACATCATAACAAAAGCCTTGGTAGGACTCTGTATAGGCATGAAAGTGAACAAATCTATACCAAAAATGTCCAAGCTGCCTGAAAACAAATTTATCTGTAATAAATATGGTATATCTTTAGATGATCCAATTGTGCATATGAAAAGAATGAAAAAGGCCATAGAGAAGATTTCGAGAAGGAAAATGAACTATTTTTCCAAGCCTCAAAGAACTAGAAAAATAAAAGGATATTATAAAAGGGTTCCCATATCCCACTATTATGGTCCTCAAGATATTCATCTTAGGACACACAAGTAAGAGGTCTGGAATAAGCTCACATGTTGGTTATGTGGAAAACAAGGGCATACCTCAATTAAATTTCCACAAGGAGAATAATCCAAATTACACAAAGGGAAACAATCACAGGAAATTGCTAAAAAATACTAGTAGAATACACAAAAAAGAGAAGAGAGGAAACTACTAGTTCAAATTCAATGTTACAAATGTGGTTCCAAATTTCATAAAACTTAACATTGTCCTAATGTTCACATCAAATAAGAGGTACATGTTTTGGAAAAGAAATTGTGATTCTACATAAACTTCTTGTTTGAGTATTTATCATTCAAAATCCACAGATGATCATGATGCATTTTTTCTTGCTGACTATTGCAATTGCACAGATTTAGAAAATTTTCATTGTAGTAGCTCAGAGTTTGATTTTGGATATAGTTCTGAAGAAGAACCTGCCTTACAAAAGGAATTATAATTTTTTATGGCTCATTTTTCTGACGACGAAGAAGCCAAAGCCTTAGCAGGAATCAAAATCCTTCCTAAAGCATAGATGAAAGAAATGTTGATGGATACTTTCCTACATACCATGCTTAAGAACCAAGGGTCTACATCAACTCCTACAAGCAAAGGTACTATCCCAAAAGCGCTCTTTGTTGATGCTTCATATGAAAATAATACCAAATCATTTCAAAGAAACTATCAGCAAGATAAACAAAGAATTCTTACTTTAAATGAAGTCAACCAAGAGATAAAAAAATTGAAAACGGAAATCAATGAAATTAAAGTTCAAGTTTCCAGATTAGAAAAGGGAAAAAAAATGTGTTAACCAGACAATCCCTTCTACAGATAGAAGTGATCCCTCTAGCCCAATGTGTGGGTCTAGTAACAACCGTGACAAAAAAAGCAAACTTCCCTAACCTAAATTAGAATGAAAAATGAGAAAGGGAGATGGCCTACCTCTCTCCTATGCGCTCAACCTTTGATGATGATCCTGATCCCTTAGCTCACAGGCTCGCTCCTCGCTATGCCTTGGATCTAAATACCCGCAAGAGAGATCGAAATACAACAACAAGAGATATCATAGCATATGCATTCCATTGTAAGTTATATAACATATCAAGGAGTATTGTACTAAGAAAAATATCATAGACAAGCTTATGGGAAGTAAAACATGCTTTGTATTAATGATTAAATCAAAGAGGGAAGCATACAACCAATTCCTTGATGTTGAAACCTCCTTAAGGATGGTTCCAAGTCCAAGCCAAAATTAACAAGCTATCCTTTCCTCTCTCACCAAAATGGCAGCATCTAAGCACAATCAAGCAAAAGAATAGCAGCCGACAATGACCAACCCATTGAGGAAAGTGAAGAACAGATTTATATTGAAGGAAAGGGAGTTAGAGATCCACCAAAGGGGGAAGATGGTCCTTATACCAAAGGTAAGATCCCTAAAGGTTTGATCAAGGGCTCTAAATGGGAGTACTCTACCATATCTTCATCCAACAACTACCAACTCATCATTCTTGAGGCTTCTAGTAAGAGAAGATTCTGCTCCATTTTTGGAGAAACTGCCTGAAGAGGACCAACACATATTTTCTTATCAAAAATCATGCTATCATCACTAGTCACTAGTTAGAAAAAGGTTACTAGCACAAATTTTCCTACTAAAACTAGTGTTGGTCTTACAAATTAGGGGTTTTCACAAGTTTTTCCAGAATTGCTTCAAGACATTAGTTATTCATCTCTTGAGGAATGTGTTGAGCATATAATTCATGGTGAATGAGTTTACACATCTTTCATCACTTTATGACATTTGTGACAAAAATGGCACAAAGGACAAAACTTCAGGTACAGAGTTGGAAATGTGACAAGATACTATGTAACAATATGGAAGAAAAAGAAGATGATATCCCAAAACAAAAAACTTCTTTAAAAAATAATTATGGTGTAGAACTTTATGTGGTCAAATCAGATGACTTCTCAGAGCTGAACAATATGAAAATTATGGCAGTCCAACACCAACAATACCATGTTATGATCGAGTTTAAAATTCAATTTGAAGTATTTGCTCTAAATACTTTGTTGGACACTAGGGAATACATAAATGTATTAAATAAGAAATCAATTCCTGCTAAATATTGGGCTAAGGCAACAAGAGAAGTCACAGGGATAAGAACACAAGAATACAAATTTTAGTATGAAGTTCCTAGGGCCACCATCTACCTAGAAAATTACTACATAAATGTTAAATTTGTAGTAGGAAGTATCCCAGTAGACTTTATTCTGGGAAATCCATTCTTAACAGTTGATGAACCCCATGGTTCAACAAGATTAGATGATGGCAAGTCTGGATGTTATATCTTTGTTCCAAACAATGAAGGATATTTACAAGTTATCACATTTCCCTTTGTATCAATTCCAAGACTTCAACTATGGTCTAGGCCATGCAAGAATTGGGACAGTCCAAAAAATGTCTAGAAGAACTCAAAGACCTCAAATCCTATCGAAATATTGATGAAAGATTGAAACAAGCTGCAATCATAAGAAAAATAGAAGAATTGAGGAGACAGTTAGAGACAAAATGTTGTGCAAAAGAAACCAATGCCTTTTGGCACTTAAAAAATATTTTGTAGAATCACCTTACAAAACTGGGTATATAGGAAGACCCCACTGGAGCAGATCCATACCAATGAATGAAGAATGCAAATATATCTTCCAAAGAGAAATATAATATCTTTTGAAAAAAAGACTAATAAGATAATCTAACTGTCCCTAGAACTATTATGGATTCTATGTGAATAAGCTTTCTGAACTTATTAGAGGAGTACCTAGATTGGTAATAAAGTATATACCACTTAATAATGTTCTATCTAATGATACTTATCCTATCTCCTAGAAAAGGAATCTAATATCCAAATTCTTAGGAGCAAAGATATTTTCAAAATTCGACATGAAGTTAGGCTTATGGAAAGTATTAATGAAGGAAGAATATCAGTTCAAAATAACATTCAGTGTCCCCTCCAGACATTATGAATGGAATGTTATGCCTTTTGGACTAATGCATGCTCCTTCTAAATTCCAAAAAGCCATGGATTAAGTGTTCAAGACATATTTTGATTGGTTAATTTTATATATTGATGATGTTTTAATCTTTTCCAAGTCAATAGATGAACATTTTAGGCATCTATATAAATTCAAGCAAGTAGTTAAGAACATTGGTTTAGTCTTAAGAAAGAAAAAGATGGATATTTTCATACCAAGGTCAAATTCCTTTCTTTGATTAATACTTTCCATAATCCTGACTTCATGTCGAATTTTGAAAATATCTTTGCTCCTGAGAATATGGATATTAGATTCCCTTTGTGGGGGATAGGATAAGTATCGTCATCGAGAACATTATTAAGGGGTCTATAATTTATTACCAATCGAGGTACTCCTCTAATATTTTCAGAAAGATTATTCACATAGAATCCATAACAGTTCCAAGGATTGTTAGATTTTCTTATTAGTTATTCTTTCAAAATATCTTATATTTCTCTTTGGAAGAGCTTTCTGTATTATTCTTTCATTGGGATGGCTCTACTCCTGTAGGGTCTTCCTCTATACCTAGCTTTGTAAGGTAATTCTACAAAACACTGTTTTCTATGTCAAAAGGTATTGGTTTCTTCTACACAATACTTGGGCGCAACCCAACTTGGCCTAGATTTTGGCAAAGAGTTCACAGTTTGTGGAACGGAGTGCGAAGTGGACGAAGCATTGAGGCAACAGAATGTGAAGTGGATCGTGTAGTGGAGCACTTGGAATATACCGCGCGATGTAAGGGATTTGGTGTGGGTCGAAGCCCCTAATTTTTGTAAAAGCACACTATTTTTGTAAGGGATCACTGGTTTTGGACCATAGTTTCTTGTTTTGGGGAGTCCATGGTATTTTGACCATGGTATTGTAATGATGTAACCCTTCGATGTAATAGTATATATAGGTTAAAATAATAAGAAGAGAATCAGATCTATCTTTAGATCCAGATCAATGTTTATGGTTGTATTATTGTGATATGTAGTTTTGTAATGAAGGAGAGGCTCTGCAACTGAGTGCGCAAAGGCCTGAGTATGCAGACAACCTGCAACTTACTGCGCAGGCCAAGGACTGTTTGTTGTACAAGATTTATTATATTAAGCAACAATTATTTTGGACATAGCCCCATATTGGTGTGAACCACAGTAATTTGGCATCTTCATGTGTATATTTTCTTATTATCTGTTTTAGAGTTGCAGTTATTAAAATTACATATAGTTTCAACGCAATGATGGTTTATGGTTTTAGATGGCATGTTTTAGTGATTGAGGTAATGTGGCAAAGTGATTTATGAATGTTAAGAATAATAAAATGTAATAATACCACATATCCACATCCTTCAAGGCTATAGAAACTTGGTTTTGCATCCTCCCGTAGTCACTTCGGGTGAGACTACGATCTGCTTGCAGGTCATTGCCAAAAGGCCAATGATTGAGGGTTTTGTTGGTGCGCAATATAGATCGAACTTGGGTCAACCCAAACCAAGCCAACAAATCGTTCCATTGCCAAGACCAAGATCTATTTGAAGGATAGGTGGATGTGGCACCTGTCGAAGAAAGAGATTCAAGACTGGATATAACTAAAAGAGTGAGAATTTGCAAAGCAAGAAAACAAAAACCCTCATCTAACAGCCAAAGCTTAGTTACAGAAGTATATTTTTACTGACAAATACGAAATTTCCTTTGCTTCATTTCCTACCAAGATGTACAAGTGGATATCGAGGTTGACCGAAAGGAAGAAATGTTTTAAAGGTGACGAACCTATGGTGTGGACTCCTCAAGTAATACGACTCAAGAGCACTGACAATAGGATTTCTGTTAGAAAATTATATATTACAAAGAAATGGAACACATAAAATACTGCATAAATATAAACACAGAAAATGCATAAAATAAGAGAGACACAGATATACGTGGTTCACCCAATTTGAGCTACATCCATAGAGAAACAACCAATCCTTCCTTTATATTATCCAGCAAAATGAATAGATACAACCTACAACAGATCTGTTGTAATTCCCTCTTCCCTATCACACAATCTCCTCTATCTTTCTCATTTAGAATATACACATATATCCAAACTCAATACAATTACCTCATATATAGCAAGGGGTTTCCTTATAGGGAAAAAAACCCTAAATTAAACATAACTTCTACCGTCAGATCATCCACCTAATGAACGACTCAGATTGACTACGAAATTAAAATATTTTTCAAGGCAATTAAGCCATCACCCCCCCCCCCCCCTAGAACCCCTTGAAAGTGATTAAATGATGGGCGGTGTTTCCACCCCTTTACGAAATGGGTTCCACCGTGACGATACCTCTGAATAAAGAAGATAATCAGGCTCCACACCCAACAATATCCCACTTGGATACTAATGATAGAAACTCCACCGTTGCTTCATTTGCTGGACAATGACTCCAATTTGGACCCAACCGTTTCTCATATTCATCATCCTACTTGAAGACCAATTGAAATTGAGCATAATCTCTATTTCTCCATAGTTAAAATTTTTGTTAACATATATGCAAGATTATGGCTAGTGTGTATCTTTTCCAGCTTCAACTGTCCATCTTCCAACACTGACCGTATGAAATGGTACTTGAGTTGTATATGTTTAGTCTTAGAATGAAATTCTTAGTTCTTTGCAAGATGAATGGCACACTGGCTGTCACTGTATAACCTACCCAACTCCTTCTTCTTACCCAATTCATCCAAAAACCTTTATAACCAAATCATTTCTTTACTAGCCTCTGTATTAGCAACATACTCTGCTTCCATTGTTGAGAGTGCAACAACACTGAAATTTTGAAACCCAACTAACAATTGTTCCACCTACAGTAAACACATACCTTGTGGTGCTCCTCCTGTTATCTCTATTACCTACCATATATGCATCAACATATCCCTGTAGAGAAATGTTTGAACCATGAAAGCATAATTATTGATTTGTGGTACCTCTCAAATACCTGAGAATCCACTTCACTTCCATCCCATGTTCTTTTCCTGGATTGTTCATGTACCTGTTTACAACTCCCACTGCATGTGCAATATCAGGCCTTGTGCATACCATTACATACATTAAGCTTCCAACTACTGATGCATATGGAACTTTAGACATATAGGCCATCTCTTCCTAATTCTTGGGACACATCTCCTCATTTAGTTTGAAATTGCTAGCCAAAGGTGTAGTAACTGGTTTTTCATTCTGCATATTAAATATTTCCAACACCTTTTGTATGTACTCACTCTGAGACAATGTTAATTTGTGATTTTTTCTATCTCTAGTTATTCTCATACCAAGGATTTGTTTTGTAGCACCTAAATCCTTCTTTGTAAATGAATTTTCCAATTTTTCTTAAGCACATTTATTTCCTGCATGTTAGAACCCGCAACAAGCATTTTATCTACATACAATAACAATATAATATTGTTGCCATCATTTTTCCTTTTGAGATAAACACAATGATCAAAGTGACATCTAGTATAACCTTGTTTAGACATAAACCTGTCAAATTTTAGATACCACTACCTTGGAGCCTATTTTAAGCCATATAAGATCTTCTTCAATTTGCACCCTATTTTCTCCTTCCCTTTGACCTCATATCATTGTAGTTGCTGCATATAGATATCTTCCTCCAAATACCCGTGAAGAAAGGTAATCTTTACATCTAACTGCTCAAGATGCAAACCTTTTGTTGCTACTAGACTTAAAATAGTTCTGATTGAAGTCATTCTAACAACAAGAGAAAGTATCTCATCAAAGTCTATACCTTTTTTCTGTGAAAACTCCTTCACCACAAGTCTAGCTTTATACCCTTTTCTACCTCCATCTCCTTCCTTTAACCTATAAACCCATTTATTCTGCAATGTTTTTTACCTGTAGGCAACCTGACTAAGTCCCAAGTCTGGTTATGTACCGAGGAGTCCATCTCTTCTTTCATGGCTAGCTCCCACTTCTTCCTAATTTCTACATGCACTGCTTCTTCATAACATTCTGGTTCACCAGAATCAATCAACAATATATAATATAATTAAGGAGAGTATCATTCATGAGGTATACTTATCCTAGTAGATCTTCTAATACCACTTTCAAGTGTTTGAGGTGCCTGTTGATGTTGTGGTAGTTTTGTTGTTCTAGATGTTGATCATTATGATTTTTAGGCACCTTTACTTTTTCTTTGATCTCATCAAGCACTGTGTATTCTCTATTTTCTTTTTTATGCATATGATCCGTATATAAAATTGTTTCATTGAATATGACATCTCCGCTCCTAATGATTTTATGTTTTTCATAATCATAAAAGTGATAACCAAAATCATTAACACCATATCCAATAAAGGTACATTTCTTTGATTTTGCCTCAAGCTTTGTTCTATTTTCTTGTAGTTTACCTTTTTTCCTGTCCATGCCTCCTCTAGAATACCACCATCCAAGGAAATTGAAGGCCCTTTGTTTATTAGATAAACAATAGTATCTATAGCATTTGCCCAAAATTGTAAAGGAAATCTACATGCAATCTCATGCACCTTGCATGCTCCATGATTGTCTTGCTCATCCTTTCTGACACACCATTTTCTTGTGGTGTTCCTCGAAATGTCTTCTCTCTATGAATTCCATGCTTTGAACAATAGTTATCAAACTATTGTCTGTAATATTCTCCTCCATTTTCTGATCTAAGACACTTCAACCATTTTTCTGTCTCATTCTCAACCAAAGATTTCCATTTCTTGAAAGTATCAAATACATGAGATTTATTTCGAATACAATAAATCCAGGTTTTTCTGGTTGCATCATCAATAAAAGTAACATAATAGCGAGAACCACTAAGATATGATACCTGAGCAGGTCCCCATACATATGTATGCACAAGCTCTAAGTTTTCACTCTTCCTTTCTTTCCCAACTCTGAGGAATCTGACTCTCTTCTATTTTCCATAAACACAATTCTCATAGAATTCTAAATCAACATGCTTCAAACCTGGCAACAAATTTCTTGAGTGAAGAATCTGCATTCCCTTCTCACTCATGTGCCCGAGCTTATGATGTCGCAATGTTGTATCTACTCCTGTAGAGGTTAAAGCATTAATAGAATTAGAAATACCATTGCATAAATACAATTTACAAACCTTTTCTCATTTTTCTATTATCAGGGATCCTTTAGTGACCTTCCAGGTTTTATATGTAAAAGTAGTTAGACAACCTTCACCTCCCAACTGCCCTGTTGAAATTAGGTTTTTCTTCAGATCTGGAACATGCCTTATCTCCTTCAATAGCCATTGGTCTCCATTTTGTTGTTCTATGAAAAATTTACCCATTCCAATGATTTTACAAGGTTTATCATCACCGCAATGAACTTGTCCAAAATCTCCTCAAACATAATCATGAAAATGTTTCCTATCAGGTGTGGCATGGAATGAGGCCCCTGAATCTACCACCCAGGCATCAATAATATTTTCTAAAGAAAGAACCAAAGCATCTTGCAACACATCACCTATCACATTCACTTCATGATTGTTTTCTTGTTGTGTGTCTCCTTTTCCCTTCCGAGACTTACAATATTTCTTCATGTGTCCTTTCTTCCTGCATTTCTAGCACATTATCCCCAATATGAACTTATATCTTCCTTTCCTTGACTTATTGCAATATCCTGGGCTCTATCATCTTTCCATTTTTCTTCCCCTAGTCCCTGTAGTCAAAGCATTACCTAATGTCTAAGTGGAGCTTTTCTGTCGCATTTCCTCACCAAGGATTGCACTGACAACATTATCAAACTTTAAAGTACTAGATCCAGAGTTACTAATGGCCACAACTAAACCATTCCAACTTTCTGGCAATGAGCACACAAATAACAGAGCCCTAACTTCATCATCAAAAGTTACCCCTACAAAACTTAACTGATTGGTAACCATATTAAATTCATTTAAATGATCAGCAACAGATCCACCTTCTGACATCTTCATATTAAATAAACGCTTCATATGAAATACCTTACTTGAGGCTGAGGGTTTTCCATATAGTTTGGCCAATGCCGACATTAAACTCTCTATTGTTGTTTCCTTTGAAATATTAAAGGCTACCGACATCGCTAGGCACAACCATATTGTTCCAAATGATTTTCTGTCAAGAATATCCCATTCTGTGTTTGTCATACTCATCGACCTCTTTATCTTTCTTCTCAATGGTAGGTATAGATATTTCTGATACAGATAATATTCCATCTTTGTATTCCATAGCTGGTAGTTTTGGCCATTAAATTTTTCAACCCTAAACCCACCATCTTTCGCCATTGCTCCCACTCGAACCAAGAACCCTTCTCTCCTACGAGTTTATTTGCCAAATATATCTTCGGCTCTAATACCAGTTATTAGAAAATTACATATTACAGAGCAATGGAATACATAAAATATTGCAGAAATATAAACATAGAAAACAAGAGAGACACAAATATATGTGGTTCACCCAATTTGGGCTATGTCCACAAAGAAACAACTAGTCCTTCCTTTATATTATCCAACAAAATGAAGAAATACAACCTACAATAGATCCGATGTAATTCCCTCTTCACTCTCACACAATCTCCTCTCTCTTTCTCGCTCAGAATACACACATATATCCAACCGCAATACAATTCCCTCATATATATCAAGGGGTTTCCTTCTAGGGAAAAAAGCCCTAAATTAAACATAACTTCTACCGTCATATCATTCATCTAATGAACAACTCAGATTCACTACAAAATTACAATATTTTACAAGGCAATTAAGTCGTTGCCTCCCCTAGATCCCCCTGACGGCGATTAAAAGACGGGCGACATTGTCACCCCGTTACGAACTGGGGTCCAAGGCGACAATACCTCTGAATAAATAAGATAAAAAAGCTCCACACCCAACAATTTCAAGGGCTATCAATTTCTTCATTGATAGTATCTTGGGAGGATTCATTACTGAGTTTGCAATAGACTTGATTATGTCCTACAACAAAGTAGAACAACGA
Source organism: Pinus tabuliformis (assembly GCA_031772625.1). NCBI lineage: Eukaryota > Viridiplantae > Streptophyta > Pinopsida > Pinales > Pinaceae > Pinus > Pinus tabuliformis. Next base: position 541,767,407 of record CM062816.1, on the reverse strand, counting down.
TTATTTAAAGGACTGTGAGGTAAGCCTTTAAAATATTTGAAACTCTGGATTAAGATACTTTTGTGTGAAAAGGGAATTTTTATAGATGCAATCAGGTTGCTAGTTTACTTATGTTTGGAAGAAGAGAGAATAAATTTGAGCAAGAGATTAGAACAACACGAAGTGGAAAGAGATATATGGTAGATACCAGAAAGATATCTCGTGGATAAGATCCAAAAACCTTTATAGAAACTGATTATAGTCCTCTTTTGAGTGAATCTGAAAGTGAAGAAAGCCTCCCTTATAACCCTCAGTTAACTCTGTAGTATTCACTCGTCTAGCCTGAGAGTTCGCTGAAGCCATAATCTAGTATAGCTAGGGTATTTGTGGCTCTCCCCCTCCCTCTCCCCCCACCCTCCAAGAATAAGTATGGCTGATGATATTAGGCTACATGTTTTCAAACAAACTAAATTAGAGGATCCAAAACAATTTTGGTTTTTATGTGATGCAATATGGAAAAGGAAGCAGATCAATGATGAGAATATAAAGAAAGTGCAGCTTGTTACAAAGTTATGAGATAGAGCATTGACATGTTATATGAAGTATTTAAATAATCATAACAAAATGTTTACATAGATTAAAACAACAATGATAAGAGAGTTTAAGAAGTTGAAGTCTAAGTCGTAGTGCATCACCGAGTTGAAAGAGATCAAATAGAAACCTATCGAGTCTATTTGGGAGTTTTATTAGATATTTAAGGTGTTATCTGATCAAGTAATCTTTGACATAGCTCCACAACAACATCAAGAATGGTTTATAGCTACGCTACTACCACATATCATATTTCCATTAACACAAGAAAAGGTAGTAACTCAAGTCGAAGCTCTAGAAATTGCAATGAAATTGGAAGCTTCACTTATAGGAGATACTAATGAAGGCATGAAACATATTCAAAGTCAACAGACAAACCTAACCCTACAATTAGAAAACATCAAGAAAAGAAAAGAAGTTAGAGAAGAAGTATGGTGTACAAAATGTAAATCAGGGGGCCATTCTAAAGAATAGTGCCCTATCTTCAAGAATTACATGGATGGTGGAGCACCAAATCCTCTAAATGCATGATCCCACATGTGGTGAAAAATATGTAATACTAGAGGTGAACATCATTAAAAATACTCTTACTTGTTACAGAAATATGTATGGACTTTGAGGAATCTCTACCGCAAATTTTGTAAATTAGTAGGACATGATGAGAATAATTGTCGAGCTAACGGAATAATGATGGAGTGCGGTGCTGACACTTGTATAATGAATGTAGAAGAGCATGGATAATATGACAATGGACAGCACGATGGTCTAGGAGGTTAACAAGGAAGAGGTTAAGGTGGTGGAGCTGGTCGAGGACATGGACAAATGATTTGCTATAACGGTGGCCAACCAAGTAATTTTGCGAGAGACTGCCAGAACTACTCCAAACTTAAAAAGAAACACAACAACTTACATATATAATCATAAACACAGAGATGCAGTAGAAAAAAACTTCATTTCATTAATAGAAAAACACTGAACTATGCTTACAAACAAAATGGAAATAAGATAGCTCGGGCGATGGTAGCTTATCTATGAGAAGAGATGTGGTGGCTACATGCCTATGAATTGAGTTACAATGAGGCTCAAGGGCCTTTTGATTATTGAAAAATAAGAGAAAACCCTAAACAACCAAAACCCTAACCTGAGGAGATGTAACACTAGTAGTTTATGGGCCTCGTTGGGGTTAGTTGGGCAGCCAACTTCCCTGGGTCGTAACTTGGTCATATTATCTCAGTTTGATGCGTATGATACCTTGTTGGAAAGATATCTCTGATGAATACAACTAATAACATGATTTCCATAGCAATCACTATAGAAAATTTGCCAAAAAAAAAGCCATTTTTTGCCTCAAAACGGCTCTGAAAGTTTAGGACCCGAAAAATTGCCAAAAATAGTAAATTGTGCTACAATTAAGGAAACATATGAAACTGACTGGGGCATCTAGGTGGAATAGGAGGGTGGCCACCAATATCCACTTGGATCATTGCTCCCCTCTTAGGAATAAATGGTCCCCAATGCATGCAGAGCCTCCATGAGGTGAGGAAATTTCTGTTGAACCTGGTCCCTGGTGAACCACTTTCCCTAGTGAAGGAGTTGGCTTGCTTTGACAACTCGATATAGCTGTATCCTCTATTTTCAAGTGTTCTTGATCTGTGTGTCCATGATCTAATCAATTGTGTCCTGTTCCATGAAGTCTGGTTTGAGCTTTGTTAGTGTGAGTTGTTCTGCAATGTCAAATGTGTCCAACAATGGTGAAAAGTATGGCCGAAGCCAATCTACATTGAACATTGGGTGCAAACAAAGGAACAGTGGGATGCTGAGCTCAATGGAATTATCACCGATAACCTTGGTGATGGTGTATGGCCCATATCGGAGTAGGCAAAGTTTGCGGTGGGGTCAAGCAAGGCACTTCTTTTGCAAATAAAGCCAAACTTTGTTGCCCACTTGGAACTTGTGTGGCACTTGATGTTGATCATGGCATTGCTTGTACTTATCATTGGCTCTATCCAATATATCATGGACCTATCGGTATATGTGTTGAATGCGCTAAATGAAGCTATTAGCCCTTTCAACTTCGGACTATACGTCAGCCAAATCTACCTGAGTGGCTGCAAATGGTATGGCCACATCAATGGGGCATAATGGTTGAAATCCCAGCCCTACCTGAAAGGGTCTGTGGCCTATTGAGTTATGGAGAGCTCTGTTGCAGTTGTGTTGGACATAGGGGATACTTTCATCCCATGTGCATGGATTCTTCAAGTTGTATATGTGCATAATGTGTACGATCATCATGTTGACAACCTCTATTTGGCCATCAGTTTGGGGATGGAAAGCCATGGACTTAGTAAGTTTTGTATCCAACATCGACTAGAGACTTGACCAAAATGCACTCAGGAATTTGCTGTCCCAATTTGAGATAATGGACTGTGGGATCCCAAAGTGTACCCACACTCTCTCAAAGAAGAGATTAGCACTAGCCTCTACTCAGATACTCTTCTTGCAGGCCGCCATGATGGCCATCTTAGGGAATCTATCGATGACCACGCAAATGTAATCAGTGTCGTGCTTAGTAGAAGGAAGGCCCGACATATAATCCATGGAGACAGATTACCAAGGTCAACTAGTAGTAGGTAGAGGACTATACATGCCTTTCTTCTTGATGGTTAGTTTGGGAATGGCGCAAGTGGTGCAAGATCTAATTTACTTCTGAACATCCTGACGAAGTTTCAGCCAATAAAAATACTTCTGCAATACCGCCACTATTTTCTCTACTCCGAAATGTCCAACGACCCGACTGTAGTGTACCTGCTAAATCATCTTGGCACCCTCACTTGAAGGACCACATATGTGTCCCAGGTGGCATAACAGTGCATCCTGAAGGTAAAAATTTGGAACTTGCTTCCCTTTCAGGAGTGTAAGGTATATGTTATCAAATTCTGGATCACTCTTGTAAAGATGTGTCCACCCCGATGTCTCGTGCCCACAAGATTCGAGCACAATGATTAGTGTCATGACCAGTGGTTGGATGAGGCAATCAACGACATTATTGGTGCTGCCCTTCTTATACTTAATGTTCGAATGGAATTGTTGCAGATAGGTGGACCATTTCTAATGGAAATCTATCTGCAACTTCCCTTGTGTCTGTATGAACTGTAGAGGCTAGTGGTCTGTGTGGATGACCGTTTCCTTTCCCAGAATGTAGTGCTTCCATTAACGGTAGGCCTGCACAATGGAATACATTTCTTTGTTGTAAGTGGGGTATGTCACACGGAATTTGTCAAGGGTGCGGACACGACTGACCTTCCTAGAAGTCTAAGACGTTCTAATGACAAACAAGACAAAATGGAGTGATCTTTCTCTAAATACACCTTTTACAACATGAAAACTACAAGTGTTTAGGCTTACCTTATTCCAAAACGCTGTTGTTGAAGTCCGTTCTTGACGATCCGGATGAGCTCCTCCTTCAAGTCAATTCCTGCAACCACAAACAATCAAACAATTACCAAGCACTTGCATTTCATATAATAAAACATATATTCAACATGCAGACCAAGGAACACATGAAATAACTCATTAACACAAGCTATTGAGAAAAATAAACCAGTTTGTATTAATAACGAAACAAAGAAACTCTTACAACCTGGCCTTGGTGTTGTGCAAGTTCCTCCCAGGGTCCATCAAGGGTTTTCCTCTACTTTGACAAAGCTCACCCTCTTCCAAATAGAATCAAGTAAAGACAATCTCTCCTCACAAAGGCTCTAATGGAAGACCTAAATCCTGCAGCATTTACCCAAAGAAAATGTATAGCTCCAACCTCCTCTCCCTCTGGCTCAATGTCTTTATTTATAGTGCTGTAAAGAGGTTATTCAGGTCCACTATCAATGGGATCATCCCCCTCTATGGGTGGGATAGCTCCCTTATTGATGGGATAAGTTCCCCCTTAATAGAGATACATGAACCAACTGGAGGCGCATCCATTTCATCAAACCGACCTCTAGAATGTTCTAGAAGTAACCACAAGTAACTTTTTCAAGATAAAACTCGCGCATTTTGCCTTTTACAGAGGGACGCACCTGTCCCTTAATATACAGAGCGTCCATGGACGCAGATTTTGTGAACATGGTCAGCGTCCCCGCAGGTAAGGCTAGAGAGAACCTGCGACCCCAGAGATAAACATAGTTTTTACAAGACTTTCTCTCTTCTTTGAGTTTGAGATGGATAACAGAGGCATGAGACTTGCCTAAGAGGGTAGCATGACTGTTGATTTGAGCCATACTAACTGTAAGTAGTCAAGGTGACATTTTTTAGTGTAACAGATTGCCCCCTAAAGTGCGAAGCCTGGAATAGAGTAGGGTTTTGTAATTCTAGGAAGGGTGAAGCGCTTTATCATTTCAAGGATTGTCTTGTGGATGGCCTGGTTGGAACCTGCAATTTTCAACACAAAATACATGGATAAGATTATATCATCACTGAGGTAGGCATTCCCATACTCAGATTCAAAACTTTAACTAATGGACTAACTATTCTGATACAGGAATGATCTTGCAATACATCATTTTTATAGACTTTTGTAGACACAGTATGGACGCAGCCATCTGTTTATGATTAGTCTACATAGATAATGAATACAAAACTCCTCGCAGCCTGGATGGTAGAAACTAGATCCAGGGTCTTCACTTCTACTTCCCGAATTGGTACGATTCTAGCCATGTGATTAAATGATTCGATGTCGAACATGTTAGAAACCACTTGATTACCAGTCGATGATGTAAACTGTTAACAAGCATGAGAGAGACCACCAGTAATGTCAATGGTTCTCAAAGTACCAAGCACAACCCGTGAAATGTGAATAGATGTTTTGATGTCGAACACTTCACGGAATCCTTTGATCGAAAGTCAATGATGTAAACTGACGTCAAAGGCGAGAAACCTGCCATTGATGCATGCAGACTTCAAGGTACTGTCGATTCCTAAGTCATCTTTCTAGATAATGTGTCGATGTCGATAGAAAGCGACCTGTTGCAGGCAAGTCCACAACACGAAATCATTGTTCAAGTTGAAGAAATGTTGCTGTAAGGACTGACTCAGGGATGGTCAAATGGATGACAAGTATTTTGCAGATGAAAGTTTTGCTTGCAGACCTCTTGAACACATAACGACACAACAGATGGCTTGGTGACGAATAATCAAAGTTAATCCCTGGAACCCGGTTAAAGACTTTCAAAGTGGTTTGGTCAACTGTGAGGTAAAAGATTTCCCAACCCAGGTGAATAAAAAGTGTCGTGTTCAAGAGCGGTAATAAAGTTTCTTTTGAGACAAAAGGTGACGAACAGGTTCATTCTTCTCTCTTTTCCCCCACCATTTCTGGCAAGTACCTCTTTATTTTTAACAAGCTTGAGGAGGATAACATATGCTTGATTATAAGCTCATCCTTCGGACGAGTCCAACCTAGTTTAAATTCGAACCCTAGGAAGGAGTGGTTCGTTCCTGTTTGTAATTGAACAGGTCCTCTACTGTAAAAGTTTAACGAGCCCAGTATAGGAGAAACTCGGCGTTTTTCAATTTTAGAGAGTCTGAAAAAACTAAAGGAGACTCCACGTTGAACTTTTTCGTATATTTGTGTCCCTCAAGCCCGAAAAAGTATAAAATAATACCTGGGGGAACCGCTTGATCTTGCGACCAAGGAGTACTTTCATAATAGTGTCGTTGACCTGAAAAGTAAAAAGCGATCAAGGACACGTCGTTTTATTTCCTTATCGAGTTTGAAACGACAAAAACCCGGCAATCTTTTCCTGATTTTACGGTCAGAAAAGAGCTAAAAAGGGGACCGTCTTTTAATTCCGTTTTAACGAGTGTAAAAGAAACGCTCGGCGATCTTTTCATATTTTAGGAGTCAGAAAAGGGCTTAAAAGATGACTCTGATATTTTTGTTTGTGAAAAATTACAATTTCCCTCGAAATCCCTTTGTCCTGCACAAAAGCAACACATTACTCATACCTGTTTAAAATAGGCAAAAATACATTCAAAAACATCTTTTCATGGTAAAAAATGAACTAATTCATCCAAAAAACCTATAAAAAGACCTTTTACCATGTCATTTTTACCGTTTCACTGTTGAGGTTGAAAAAGGAGCTTTTGACAAGAAACTTCCCGTGGTCGCTGCGGAAAATCTGACCGTCGGAATCGAACGCCGTCTCATCCAGGTATTTTACACATCCTACTCTGCATTTCTATCCGTTTAGAATCAATTTTTAGGTCTTAGTTTTATTTTTTTGGGGGGGTTTTGGTTTTGGAATGCGCCTCTCGGCGGACGCAGGTGCCCTTCGGGTGACCTGCGTCCCCCGACTTTTTCTCATACGGGAAAACGGTCGGAAGACGCAGCCCGCCTTCAGGCCAGCTGCGTCCGGGCGCCCTGTGCTACAAAGCCGGGGTGCGTCTTCCGAGAAACGCGCATTTCAAAACCCCAACTCTCTCAAAAAACCACCAAAAATTCCCAAATCAATTTCTAATTGCTATTTTTGATATGCAGGGCATTAATCATGTTAGACTGGAGAGAAAGAGAGCATGTAGAGGAAGATGAAGCTGCAATAAATCATCAACCTTCCCTGGATGCCCTAAGAGCATGCGGATTATACAAATATTGGACCATACCGGGCATGAGGGGCCAGGTAAGATTCTTGGAATGGCTGGTTGAGCGATGGAACGTTCAAGAACAATGCTTTTACATAGGAGGGCACCAGCTCGAGATAGAGCCCTCGGATGTATACTTTCTCACTGGCTTGCCAAACAGAGGTGAGCAACTCAGTCTTGTGGGGACTAGGCCGGGTGGCCAATCCCTTGATAGTCTCCGCGAGGATTGGTGCACACGTGGGGCTCACCATTCAAAAGGCATAGAGATAAAACACATCACTTTACCGGAACTCAAAGTCATAGCGTTCACGGTTACCAGAATTTGCGGCGCGGCCGCTTTACACATTGCTTCCGGATCCCAAATGCGGATGGCAATTGACTGTTACCAAGGCACCATTTTCAACTGGTGTGAAGCTGTGTCGGCTCATATGAAGAGCCAACTGACCAAGGCAAAGAACGGACGACTAAAGACTTTTGGATATGGGCCTATAGTCGTGAGCTTTGCCTTGGAGAGAATTCCAATGTTGATCCCTCAGCAACTCACTGTTGATATCTTGGGTCCTCGGCAGCCAAAGCTGATACGATGGGTTGCGGTGATGGCCCGGCATCCTGACGAGGGCGCGACAGTAGTTCGATTCTCAGATAGTTATTTTGACTGGTTAGAGGGCCAGCTTTTTGTGATACAGGACTTTCCGTATGCCGGAATGGATTTCAGAGGTGATCCGGACATGGTTCTTCCACAGGGAGAACAATGGGACGACAGAGGTACTTTTATTTTCACAAGTTTTCTAGTTATGTATTTTTTGTATTTTTTATATATATCGTCTCAAAACTAATAGTAAATTTTTTTCAAAATGCAGATGTTGGTCCACAGCGTCCAGCCAACCTCCGGCCTTATGATAGACTACATCCAGCTGCACCGGTACCGGCCCCACAGGACGCGGCTGCAGACGTACTAGCTGAGTTGGAGCATGATCTAGAGCGTCTCACGGCAGATATACCTGAGACTACTATGGACGACATTCCTATCAGGCTTCAGCGTTTCGTAGTCGCGGTCCCTGGACCGTTTAGGAGATTTTTGCGTAAGGTAGCCCGCGCAGTGGTGTCGTACAGAGAGCACCACCAGTGATTGACTAGTCACTTTTGTAGTCACATGTGACATTTTTGACTTTTTGTACTATCATTTTGCCGATCATAAGGTGTTTTCAACCTATGATCGAAGACGATGTATATGTTTTTTGACACACTTCTATCTATATATATCACTATTACCGGCTTATCTTGTTTAACATGTATGATGAAATGTTTTTAAATTTACTTGCATGATTATTATAAATGTCTGTCCAACACTCGAGAAGCAATTGCATCTGCTAATGTATTCAGGGACCTTGGAATATGTTGATATTCAATGTAATCAAATTCACGTTCCAAGAGACGCACTCTCAAAAACAACCTTAATAACACAGGATTTCTAATGGCATAAACTCTATTAAGCTGTAATACAACAAGTTCAGAATCTAACCTCACTATCAAACGTCGAATTCCAAATGAAATAGATTCGGATAATAATTCAACCACTGCACTGTATTCTGCAATGTTATTCGTTGTTTGACCGAGGCTTACCCCATGCATAGAAACTAACTCGTCAGAGGGCGAATAGATAACCCAAGCTGCGGAAGAGATATTCCGTGTATTACGACAAGCACCATCAGCAAATCCAATGTATGTTTGGAGAGGCGTCGACATCTACAATATCAAGAGTAAAACCAAATAAGCCAGAATAATGACGAAAAACCACACTCGCTAAGCTAAGCACACTGACTAAACTAACACACTTGCTAGCTAGAAAGGAAATCTAACCTATCTAAAAATTTCTCCATACCCATCATTTTAAGCATAATACCTCTTTAGGTAAAGTCCATTTCTGGGTTTACCCAAAGAGTCCCCATCAAAATCAACTAACTCATAAGCCCCTTTTGCTAGCTTTCGCTTTACAATGTAGGGCCCATGCCACATGGGAACGAATTTTCCGGCACCTAGCTTATCGTTAGCTTGATCATATAATAGTACTAGGTCTCCTTCCGAAAAACTTCGAGGGGTTACATTTTTATCGTACTGAGCTTTCATTCGTTTCGCGTGAGTCTCGATAGCTAAAGTAGCGTCACGTCGAGTCTCATCTAATTTAGCCAAGTATAATAACCGTTTCTCCTCTTCGGAAGTAGCTGGAAGTAATTCGACAGCCATTTGAAGTGATGGGATTTCGCATTCAATAGGTAACACAGCTTCTAAGCCATAAACTAGCTGGAAAGGGGTGAAACCTGTTGAATTTTTCACTGAAGTTCGATATGCCCATAGCGCCGAAAATAACATGTTATGCCAATTCGTTCGATGGATACCAATGATCCGTCGAATCATGATGACTAGAACTTTGTTGATTGACTCAACCAAACCGTTGGCTTGCGGATAATAAGGAGTAGAGCTATCGTGGCGCAAACCAAGCTGGCTTGTAAGCTCAGTCATCATGACGTTTCGAAAATGGCTCCCATGGTCAGTAATGATTGCTTGTGGGACACCAAACCTAGTTATGATATGATTGAATACGAAAAGTGCAGCTGTCTTGCCGCTTGCGTCGAATGTAGGCATCGCCTCGGCCCATTTTGTAAAATAATCAACCGCGAGGATGATATACGCATGCCCCCCGGCCGAGTGAGGGTTACAAGTAATAAAGTCAATGCCCCATTTGGCGAATGGACCAGCGGCAATTATAGGGTGGAGAGGAGCAGGTGGAGCGCGCATCTTTCGATCAAACACTTGACAGTTGTGGCATGTTCTGACGGCAAGGATACAATCTTTAAACATAGACGGCCAGAAATAGCCAGCGCGCAACACCTTCTGAGCTGTGGCATACCCAGACATATGACCGCCACATGCTCCAGAGTGACAATCATTCAAAACTCTCTCAGCCTCGTCGTGAGTTAAACAACGTCGAAAAACTAAGTCTGCCCCCCGGCGATAAAGTGTATCTCCAATAATTCTGTATTGCTGGGATCGAAACCGAATTTTTCGACGGTCTTCCTTGGAAGCTTCAGGCCGAAAGGTTTGGGTTTGGAGATAGATGATTATATCCCCATACCACGGATCTAAAGTGCTAATAAGAAACAAAGATTCGTCCGCAATGGACTCCTCTGCCACAGTCTCTGTGTCAGCACTCGGGAAATCACACATCAATTCCGCAAAAACTAAAGATTTCTTAGACTTGGACTTCTCGAACTCCAAGTCGAACTCTTGCAGGATAACAATCCATTTAGAGTACTTGCCCCCTAGCAGTTGTTTTGTCAAAATATAAATCATAGGGTTGCAATCCGAAATAACCGTAGTTTTGCGAAGAAGAATGTAGTGACGAAAACGCTGGACAGCTTGAACGGCTGCCAGGGCCAATTTCTCCACATGCGAATATTTTAACTCAGTGGGATTTAAGGTTCTACTAAGATAATATATCACATGCTCTGCTTTGAATTCATCTTCTTGAACTAACACCATTCCAATGGTGGAATGCGAAGCTGCGAGGTATAAGAAGTAGTCCTGGTTGTAGTTGGGAGGATGCAATAACGGTGCATGGGTCAACGCGTGTTTTAATGCATCAAAAGATTGTTGGGCAATCTCGTCCCAAAAGAATTGTGCGTTCTGTTTCAACAACCGTGTAAAACCTTTAGTGACCTCGGCGTAGTTTGGGATGAATCGGCGTAAAAAGTTCGCTTTCCCTTGCAAACTTTGGAGTTGGCGCAAACTCGAAGGAGGAGGCAATTTGATGATAGCCTCGACTTTCGAGGGATCGACGCGAATGCCGGCTTTTGAAACAACAAATCCCAGCAATCGACCTGTTTCTATACAGAAAACACACTTGTGGGGATTCAACCGAATTCGATAATGCCTACACCTCATAAAGATTGCTCGTAGGTGGACAAGGTGATCAGCTCGACGTAAAGAATGAGCAGGCAAATCATCGAGATAGGGTTGCACAATGTGCTTGATGTCATGAAATGCATAAGACATCGCCCGTTGAAAAGTAGCGCCGGCATTCTTAAGCCCAAAAGGTAATTTGCAATAAGCAAATGTCCCCCATGGACAAATGAATGCCGTTTTTGGTTGATCGGCAGGTAGAATATTGATTTGATTATAGCCTGAGAAACCATCCATGAAGGAAAACATCTCACTTCCGGCACAATCATCAATTATTTGATCGATATAAGGCGTAGGATAGTTGTCTTTTGGACAAGCTCGATTTATATCCCTATAGTCGATACAGATTCTTATTGTTCCTTGTTTTTTATTGACGGGAACAATATTCGATACCCAATCCGTTAACGGGATCGGATAAATGAAACCTGCTTTCAACAGCTTTTCGACTTCTGCTTTGATTGCAGCCGCTTTTCGAGGGTGAATCTGACGCAACCGTTGCCGAATGGGTTTAGCATCCGGGTAGGTTTTGATTTCATGAACAACAATGGCAGGATCAATTCCTGGCATTTCCTCGTAAGACCAGGCAAACACGTCGCGGAATTCTTGGAATAGGGCCTTGTAAGTTTGGATTTCTTCTTCAGTACATGCGGCACCTATATGAATGTTCTCCTCGATTCCGGGCTTCACTGAAATATCAATGGGAATAGTACGAGAAATATTCCCTAAATTCAGCTCTGAATCAGAATGTTTCGTTGGATCCTGAGCGTCTTTGACATATTCAGCGGTAAAGATAGATGAAAAATCATTTTCAAATGCATCGCCCTTAGGTAAAAACGAAGATCTGTGATGGAGATCTTCCCATGGTAGATCATCTACACTTAGGATTTCGCGAAGTTGTTCGTCAGATGACACTTCTTCGGGAAACGTTATCCGTTCTAAGGGTGAGGTGAAAAGTGACTCTTCACTGACCACATTCATTTGGTTGGTTTCGGTTGAATGAAAATCGGTAAAAGACATAAGAGCTTCATAAGCAATCTCATACGGACTCAACGGCATAACATCACCGAGTGAGTCTAGCTCAGAGTCAGATGGAACATACCAAGGATCATCATAAATAATGTTTTCTGACGTGATCATATGAATCGTTGCAAACGAAGGGTCTACGTTGAGTGGAGGGAGAGGAAAAGTTCCCAGTAAACCGGAATCCTTAACTAAACCTACACCAATGTCCCTATAAGGGATTGTCGTTTTACCAACATGTTGAATACTCTCTGAAGAGGCTGGGTCGGATGAAAAGTATGTCAGCTGATCAATAGTCACGATCTTACCGTTATGTGGAAACTTAATTACTCTGAAGACCGATGAAACGACCGCTGTCATAGCATATGACCAACTTCGACCCAAAAGAAGGTTGTAGTCTAGAGGGGCATCAACCACTTCCACATCCAGACTAACGGTTTTACCTTCGACCCCTATAGGCAATTCTTGTAGAATACCAAACGGACGGAACCCACGGCCATCAAAGGCCTTAAGGATGGTGGGGGATTGGTTCAACGAAGGAGAACCAAGCGATCTCCAACATTGAATCGACATAATACACGTAGAAGCTCCCTCATCAATCACAGTCCGATGAATAGGCCTGTTTTTGACTATCACTGGGATTTGGAAAGCCATTTGATGGGGGAGACGCGGTGTACTATTTTCTAGATCAAAGATCATTAGGTTCGGGTCCTGAACATCGACAGCTCCGATAGCCGACAAAAGCAATTTTCGTTGCGCTGGACATGATTGCAGCACTTCGAGTGCCGACATTGCTGAAGGTGAAACAGCTAAGTCTTCAACAATGTTGTAATTCTGGGCTGCTCTCGCATGTGGATTGAAAGCAGACCTTCGAAGTACACCCTTGGCGGGCGGCTTAATCACTAAGTCTGGGTTAGGTTTTTCGATCTGTAGTGGATCGGAACCAGGAGTTGAGGTTGATGGGTTAGAGTGAGAAGATTCTGCTTCCTTACCATCAACAGGAGCCTTACTACCATAATCTTGCGATCGAGTCGCAATCCTGACATGAGACATCATCAAAATGGGTTCTTCACTGGCATTCGAAGAAGAACCTATCATCTTATTCTCCTGCTCTGGAAATGGATTTTTTAACACAGCAGGAGTGGGAGAACCTTTGACTATTTTCACTACCTCGGCCCGATGAGGGCAGTCTCTCGTAAAATGATCTTCTTCACAAATGAGACAAGGATATCGAGGTTTGCGTTTTTCGTCATTGGTTTCCGACTTTTCCGTTTTCTCCTTTGTAGCCTTGTCTGCTTTAGCCTTTTTCTTTCCTTTCTTCTTTCCACCGTTTTTTGATTTGGCCGTAGATGACTCTACAGCGTGAATGTCGGCGGTAAGTTCAGGAGGAGAAGACTCTCCTGTCGGAGAATCAGGCAAAGTGATAATTGGAGTATTGGAGGCCTTGGAAGACTTCTTCTTACTCTTCGTAGTCACGATACCAATCATACCATCAGCGGCATGAGATCCCGAAGGAGCAGCAGCGATTTGGTTTGACTTTGGAAGATCCGGAATTTTCTCATGTAACGTACCCGACTGAGTGTAAACTAAGTCAAGGTATTGTGCCTGAGCAATGACTTGCTCCTCAGTAACTACTCCGGCCTTAGCTACATCTTCAGTAATTCTTGGTAATAATGATTTGACAAACCATTCAGCTAAGATTTGGTCCGGGATAAAAACTTTCACTAATCTTCTTCGACGTCTCCACTCATGGATGTGATCAGAAATGTACGTGGATGTCGATTGTTTTAGCGAAGTTAATAATTCTGTACCATTATCGTATCTGACTGGTAACTGAAAATGAGTTAAGAACGAGGTAGCTAACTGGCTAAAGTTGTAAAAAGAGGCCCGTGGTAACTCAATGTACCACTTGGCTGCGAGACCAATGAGTGTACGCTGGAAAAGACGTAAGCGGATGGAATCATCTGAGATGGAATTTGATGCACACCAGAGGTGGTAAGTCATCACGTGATTAGACGGATCCTCTCCAGACTTACCTTCGAACTTGGGTATATCGCTGGGCAACTTATTTGGCATTGGCGGCCAGAACTGAAGATATTGAATTGGATCGTTCGTTAGGCGCGTCAAGTCGGGTAAATCTAAAGTCGCAATAAACGGTAACTGCCGGTTAGGATCTCTAAAACTCTGAGTCACAATACCAGCCCCAGGAGGAGGATATCCAGGATAACTAGGAACAGGAGTCGCATTTGGGATATTATATCCTCCTGGAAAACCAGGATTAACCGGACCGTACTGGGGTTGCTGAGGTTGTTGATAAGTGTACCCAGGATACGGTTGATACTGGTAAACCGGTTGTTGGGCAGCTTGCCCAGGTTGATACTGTCCCTGGTACGGAGGTTGAACAAATTGAGGTTGAGTAGTAACAACCGTACTTGTACCAGGTTGGCCTGCAGGCATCTGGACTGTGGTTTGAACCGTAGGTCCAGACAACGGTACAGATGTCTGAGGAGTGGTTACAGGGACAGTAGAAACCGGAGCTGCCGATACTCCAGAAGTAAGCATGGTAGATGAAGCGGTAGTTGCTGCAGCCGTGTGAGGTGGAGTACCAGGTGCAATTGGCGGCTGAGTAACTACGGAAGTTACAGGGGTCTGAACACTTGACTGGACAGGTTGCGGTTGCTGGGGTGGACCAGGAACTGCAGGTTGTCCTGCTTGAGGTACCGACTGTATACTTGGTTGCGACATCTGTTGACCCTGTGACGGATCCCATGTTAACATTCCAGGGTATTGACTCGTAACAGGTTGAGGATACTGAGATCCATAGCCGTATTGAGGATAGGGTTGATAACTGTAAGGTGCAGTCCCATATGATTGCCCTTGAGGTGGTTGATAACCTTGACCAGGGTATTGACCCGTAGGTTGATAACCTTGAGGTAAATACGAGTACTGGGGTTGACCTTGACCTTGGGGTTGGTATCCTTGAGGTTGATACCCTTGGGGTTGATACCCTTGGGGTTGCCATCCTTGAGGTTGATATTGATACTGAGGTTGACTTTGGGGTACATATTGAGGCTGGGGTTGATACCCTTGGGGTTGATACCCTTGAGGTTGCCCCCCAGTCACGAATGAAGTACCTTGAGGTTGCCCCCCAGGCATTAACGAAGGTTGCCCCCCAGGCGGTAATTGGCCACCTTGAGGTTGGTTAATGGGAGTTGAACCTGACATCATATAAACGTCACCTATACTCAATGGTACATTACCACTGTTTCCAACTAATAACCCATGATCAATGGGTTGAGGAGATGCTCCCGCAAAGGTACCAGAAAGTGATTGATACCCAGTAGGAACAGAAGGACCGCCATGTAAAAATGATTCAGGACTTTGCGAAAACACAGATGACTGACCAGACATATTTACAGGAGAATGAATTCCTCTAGGTGGAATAGGAGTACGAGGTGTAGAAAAACCTACTGAGTTGTCTAAAAAATTGGTTAATGCAAGGTACCAAGATTCACTTCTAGGAGGACTGTAAAAGATGGATTCACGCTCCCTTAGATCAAGGGTAATTAGATCTTCAGAATCAGAAACGCCTATTTCTTCCTCTGGAACAAGTTCTTCTATAGCAATTAATCCAACAGGAAGATTTTCGGTGATAATTCTTTCTATTCTTGGTGAATCAGGAACACTAGGAGTTGGAGTAACAGGTTCGGAAATTTCAGGTTCTTCGCCTGTTTCACTGGCAGATGAAAAACTACCAGCAAGCTCGGAAACTGTAACAGCTTCGGGATTGTAACCTGTTTCTAAACTTTGGTAATCTGGATGGACTACCAAGGAAGATTCTCCTTCTTCAGGTGAACCTACTCTACTGTCACTAGGAGGAGTTACAAGGACCTTTAACCCTTCTAAATTACCTGGGTCGTCTCGAGGAGGGGATCCCCTAAGTCTACGGGATCTTCTCAACAATTCGGCCACAGAAACAACTTCAGGAGACTGGCCCGCAATTCGACGGGACCTTCTCGGTAATTCCGCCACAATTAAAGATTTTAACTACAACACACGAAAACAAAGTAAAAATTTCAAATCAAACCACCTAAAGTCTTCTAAAGAACCAAACAAATTTGAAGCACACGCCTAAAGAATCTAGAGCGTCAAAGCACACACAAACAGTAGTCTTCCGGACCAAAAGCGCTAGTTGGTGATTAGGCCCAACCTCGCAGGATTCAGTACAGAAATGGCGGGTGGAACAGTTACCCCGGCAACCTGCTTAATGAATAGACCGGCACAAGTTCCTCCACTTTAACCGTCTCGAAGTGAAGTGAACCCCCCGGAAAATCCAAGTGAGTATAACCGACGTCTGCTCCAGGTACAGTGGGACCTTCCCTCCACCGTCACCTTGGGTAGAATCCTAGATATTATGGCCACTAAGGTTACCAATCACAACAATTACACCTGGGGGAACAGTCTAAACTCCGA
Organism: Pinus tabuliformis; assembly: GCA_031772625.1. Lineage (NCBI taxonomy): Eukaryota > Viridiplantae > Streptophyta > Pinopsida > Pinales > Pinaceae > Pinus > Pinus tabuliformis. Next base: position 541,750,754 of record CM062816.1, on the reverse strand, counting down.
CAGCACGCAAGGGCAGAGTAGCAAGCTCCAATCCCCTTACCGGCTCCTTGACAACAATCCAAGGTTTACCGATAAGTGACCCCTGGCTCCTCGACAATGGTTAATCCGAGGTTTACCGTTTGTAATACGTACTGCCTGGCGTCGTTCCCAACGAGGGAGGAATGATCCCCTCACTGGTTCGGACACGAGCTCGTGCTTCTCCTTTAAGAGGAGCTTTCCCAGAATGTAACTGAAACAATTGGATTTGTTCTACTCAAGATAGACTATCTGTTTGGTTTTGTAGTCTTGGAGAGTTAAGTACTCACCTACTCCAAGACCCTAGCCTAAGCTATGTTGGTGTTTCAGAGCCCTAGAAAAATAAAGATTACTAGATTGATTTTAATTTAAGCGTTACTTTTAAGGTTGTTTCTTAAGTCAAAAGGTGATGGAAGTGAAACCAGTGGTGTGTTGACTCGACTCGAAACCACTACAAAATGCACCTAGAATGATTTACCCACTACTTTACTTTTTCGATGAATTGCTTAACTAAAAAGTTGAGAGAATGCAATTTTTATAAAAGCAACTTCTTAATTGAAGACAATCAAAGAAACAATTCGTTTTTCTTTTCCAAGCATAAAAACATAACCTCTCTTTACATGCACGAAAAAAACTCTTTTCTTCTTTCAAAAACAAAAAGCTACTTGAAACAAGACTTTTAAAGAAGATGTTTTTGTATTTTTCTTTTAATAAAGCAAATAAATCTAATATAACCAAAAATCAATCTTAACAACTATTAAAATCTATGAAAATCCACTCATAAGCAAACTAAAGGCAAATTTATTCTAAGCAATCTTAACGAGGCCAAAACTAACAATGATTATTTCTAAGGTGTTTTACTTGATCACAATCAAATCAAGGACTAGTTTATTGCAGAACCAAAAACTAGTCAAAACAAAACTCTAATCTTTTTGTTCTTTTTATAAAATGGAAATCAATACTTTATAAACAAGCAATTCGAAATTTGACCCAAAACAACTTAAATGGCAAGCTGCTCACACAAGGAGACTTTACGACAGGCCCGACTTCTAAGAAGGTTGACTAACCAGAGAGATCTAAGGTTGGACAACTTTCTACTATCAAAGTCACTACAAAACCTATCCAAAAATCAAACCCTAGGTCTAAACTTCGTTGAAAACCACTAAAACACTCAAAGCTCACAAAACAAGTTCAGGTGAAAATTCTTGACAGGGTACTAAAGGATCTGGGCAGAAAATACAAGGAAAAATCAAAATCTAAAAGCAATTAAAGCAAAAAATGGAATTTTCTTAAGTTTTACAGGAAGACGCAGGCAACCCGTTGTCACAGGTGCGGCCCCGCTCTGTGCAAACGGCAACAGCGCGTCCAAAGACGCACTGTGCAGTACTCAGAGAGTGCGTCCTTCTGAAAAAATGAAGAAAAACCAAATCTAACGAAATCTAAAGCTAAGCCACCCAAATACTAATTCTCACAGTCAAAAACCAGAAAATAAAAATGATTTTCTCAAAGCAAAGTTCATATAAAGGAAAAGACTCTCTCATTAATGGATTCCCCAGTGGAGTCGCCAATTTGTCACACGGAATTTGTCAAGGGTGCGGACACGACTGACCTTCCTAGAAGTCTAAGACGTTCTAATGACAAACAAGACAAAATGGAGTGATCTTTCTCTAAATACACCTTTTACAACATGAAAACTACAAGTGTTTAGGCTTACCTTATTCCAAAACGCTGTTGTTGAAGTCCGTTCTTGACGATCCGGATGAGCTCCTCCTTCAAGTCAATTCCTGCAACCACAAACAATCAAACAATTACCAAGCACTTGCATTTCATATAATAAAACATATATTCAACATGCAGACCAAGGAACACATGAAATAACTCATTAACACAAGCTATTGAGAAAAATAAACCAGTTTGTATTAATAACGAAACAAAGAAACTCTTACAACCTGGCCTTGGTGTTGTGCAAGTTCCTCCCAGGGTCCATCAAGGGTTTTCCTCTACTTTGACAAAGCTCACCCTCTTCCAAATAGAATCAAGTAAAGACAATCTCTCCTCACAAAGGCTCTAATGGAAGACCTAAATCCTGCAGCATTTACCCAAAGAAAATGTATAGCTCCAACCTCCTCTCCCTCTGGCTCAATGTCTTTATTTATAGTGCTGTAAAGAGGTTATTCAGGTCCACTATCAATGGGATCATCCCCCTCTATGGGTGGGATAGCTCCCTTATTGATGGGATAAGTTCCCCCTTAATAGAGATACATGAACCAACTGGAGGCGCATCCATTTCATCAAACCGACCTCTAGAATGTTCTAGAAGTAACCACAAGTAACTTTTTCAAGATAAAACTCGCGCATTTTGCCTTTTACAGAGGGACGCACCTGTCCCTTAATATACAGAGCGTCCATGGACGCAGATTTTGTGAACATGGTCAGCGTCCCCGCAGGTAAGGCTAGAGAGAACCTGCGACCCCAGAGATAAACATAGTTTTTACAAGACTTTCTCTCTTCTTTGAGTTTGAGATGGATAACAGAGGCATGAGACTTGCCTAAGAGGGTAGCATGACTGTTGATTTGAGCCATACTAACTGTAAGTAGTCAAGGTGACATTTTTTAGTGTAACAGGGTACTTTCGGACTGTGTCTAAAAGTGTCTCACTGTGGTAAGCCAATGGATGCCCATCTTGAGTACGAACCGCACCAATAACATAGTCAGGGGCATCTATCTCAATCTCAAATGGTTGTTGCAGGTCTGGTAATGTGAGCACTGGTGCATAACATAGACGATTCTTCAACTCGAAGAATTTTCGCTGTTGGGTTTCCAACCAAAAGAAAATTTCTTTGGCTCTGCCCTTGGTGACTTGACTTAAAGGCAAAGTGATATGAGAGAACCCTAACACGAACCTACGATAGAAATTGGCAAGAACCAAAAATCTGTGGAGCTCTGTTAGAGTGGTTGGGGCTGGCCAATCCTAAATGGCTTGTATCTTGGATGGGTCCACATGTACACCATGCTCATCAATGATGCACCCCAAATATTGAACCTGGGTCAGGCCAAAGGTGCATTTCTCCAAGTTAGCACATGACTTGTGTTGTTGAAGGGTTTGAAGGACCTGTCGAATATGGTGGAGGTGCTCTTCCCAACTCTGGCTGAAGATCAAGATGTCATCTAAATACACCACCACGAATGCATTGGTGAAGGGCAACAAGATTTCGTCCATCTATCTCATCAAGGTTGCAGGGGTGTTTGTCAATCTAAACGACATGACCAACCATTCAAAAAGGCCCTCCTTGGATTTGAAGGCAGTCTCCCACACATCGAAGGGTTCAATAGGCACCTGGTGATAACATAACTTCAAGTCAATCTTGCTAAAATATTTGGCCCCCTTGAGCTGGTCTAGAAGGTCATAAATTCATGGGATTGGGTACCTATTCCGGACAGTGATCTTGTTCAGTAACTAATAGTTAATAAGGAGCTTCCAGGCCCCATCCTTCTTCTACATGATCCAGGAGAATCTTGTCATATCAGTTACACAGGTTCAATTTTGTCATCATCATTCAGTGTCCGATATCTACAGCTTCGACAGTAATGTTATGGTTGTCCAGTGTTGGTTTACATGGTGATATGGTTTTATACTTGGTTGTCGACATGTGGTTGTCATCAGTTCCACTAGGATTTGGTTGTCGACATGGGTTTGTCGTTCGTCTCGCAGGGTTTGGTTGTCGAAGTGGGTTTATCATCCGTTTTGCATGGTTTGGTTGTCGACATGGGTTGTCATCATGTGATGTTTTGTTGCAAATGTCGCTTGTGACAAAAGAAGTGTGCATAGGTTTATTGATCTAAATCATCAAAAAATGATCTAAACCTAAAGCCTACATACTAACCTACACCTAAAACCCTAACCAAAACCTAAAACATAAACCTAGTTTCTAAACCTCTTGAACTATGACATAACAAATCAAATTCATTAAAAATGGCATTAACCCTAAATTTTATACCCATTCGGGCCATATTACATAAACCAAAACCATTGTAATAAACATTACAATACATAAACCTAAAGTTCAAACCTATAGGGCCATTGTAATAACCATACTACATTGCAAAACCAATAAAACAGGTCCCTAACAGCGGGGTTTAGACTGCGTTGGAACCACGGCGATGTGAGTAGTTCCAATGGCAGTTAACTCACTGTCAAGTTAACTGCAGTCCCTAAATAGTAGGACTTAACCCTAACTACATCAACAAAGAGGCATGTGAACAACGCTATGGGTAGACCACAACGGAAATGTCATCAAAACAGCCGACATGTGAATGGGCTGGATTAACGCCAACCGTCACCGTTTCGGCTAGCAGGCAGCAGAACTGCCAAAGCTATAACCGCGAGTTAGTTAATGGCGCTCACATGCACTGTCACCCTCCTCTGCTAGGTTAACTAATCGCTAACGGATTCGAGCTTAACCAAAGTTATAAATTGGGTCTTTTATTGTATTTTTGGATATCAATTAATTCCTTAACCATAAACTTAACAATAAACCCTAAATTTAACCTTAAGGAGAAGCTGGTTCATTCCTAAACTTGGCATAAAGGAGTTCGAATGCATTTGTAGGGTTATAAAGGTAGTTTTTCTCATTGAAGATGAGGGAGTGGTTTTGAGTTTTATGTGCAGATTCTGGAGGATATAGGTTGTTTTTGTTTTCAATGTAATAGGAGCATCCGGAGTCAGAATTGCGAACCATGATAGGCATTGGAAATATGGTTCAGAGAGCTTTCTTATAATAGTGACTAGAAGTGCTTGCATGCACATTCATTCTGGTCAATTTTCTGTGTAATCTACCTCCTCAGATTCAATCCTAATAAAGCGGTAACCCATCTTGAAAGCAGACCCGGAGATGTAGACCATTAGGGACGAAATTTGTAATCAATCTTGCTATCTGGTATCGCTGTGTTTTTGCTACTTTTCACTTCTATTTGCATATTACTTATGTTTCAATTATGTCATCAATTCATTCCTTTTCAAGCAGTTCTCACAATTTAAACACTTTAAGTTTAACATTCAATTCATTGTTGGCATAATCAATTCTACTTCAGTTTAACATATGATCATTTTAGATCACGGTACCAATACAATCAGGCTCCCACAGGGTGATGAGCTTGGCTTGATGTGCCCTTTCTATATTAGTTCCTGAATCTACCTCTTTATCTCATCATTCTCTAGAACAAAGCATCGATAGATCGGTCCATTGGACAGTAGTGTGCCCAAGGATCATATCGATGGAGTGCTTGACCTCATAGTACAGAGGTACCCCTGTGGGTGAGGAAAAAATATCCATGTACTCCTCCATGACCTTGTCCATCTATTTTTGCTATGCAGAGGAGCCTTGCCTATAAGCCGTCACCACAACCTTCTTCTTGCCTTGGGGGAAAATCATAAGGAAAACAATTTTCCTAGTATTGGAAATGATCTTACTGCATTGTTTTGCAGTGATCAAAGAGATGGTGGTAGGCAAGGCTACGTCTGCTATCCTATACAACTTATTAGCCAAAGTAATAATCACAGAGTGAGGTCTAAACTCATATACAACATGTCAATTCCACAAGTATGGTTATCCTAACAATACATTAGAAAATTCAAGAGGAGCAACGTCACACAGTACCTCATCCATGAAGGGCTTGATGCTGGAGGGAAGGCGACATTGCTGGCTGACGTGAAGATCTCGTCCTTGGTGAAGCCACCCGATGGTGTATGGATGTAGATGTGTTGTAGTCTTTAGGCCCAACTGCTTCATGACTCCTGCTAAAATGAGGTTCTTTTGGCTTCCGTTGTCGACAATGAACTGCAGTGGAGAACCCTTCACCCACATTTGTGAGGTGAAGAGGTATTCCCCCTCCTCTAGATCTTCAGGCTCAATTTTCTAGATCTTTTTGGTGGCCACATTAGCACTGGGATTTGCATCAATTATATGCTTCCCTTTGTCAGTCCCCTTATCGGGTTCTGATTCAGAGTTGGAACCTACATCTGATTTGGAAGCCTTTAGTTTGGCCACCAATGACTGCTTGGCCCGACACTCACTTTTATTGTGAGTGGAGCTCTTATGGAACTCACACCATTTTCCCATGTCCTTCTTCATCTTCATGATGTTTTTCTTTTCTTGTGGCTTCGACGGGCTGTACTGGGTAGCCCCGCTGATGAGCGCCAGTATTGTAGCAAGGATGCTGCAACTCTTGGGCTACTAGCTTTACTTATCAACCCAGGGTTCGTACAAACTTGAAGGTGACAGTGCTATATGCACAAGTAGAAGTGAAGGTCCTACATGTTGTCACTATTCATCTGGCGAGAGACCCTAGGGGTTCCAAGCCAGACTTCTATACAGTCAGAAGAAGCTTAATTCTTTGATGGAAGAAGAGAAAATCTATTCTAAGAGAGCTACTCTTCTGCAGTAATAAAGAAAACAACATTTAATGCTAAATCACACCATATCCTAATTGACCATTTAAAAAGATATGCTAAGCAGAATTGCTAAATCAACGCTAACCTAATGCTGTTATCTAAGTTACAGAAGTAAAGAGCATCAAACATTACTAATGTGCGATGATCGGACAATGTTAGAGTCTGATTAAATAACCAAATCAAAGCTCAGGAGTGGCAGCATTTAACCAATATGCAGACCAAAGTTTAGGAAGGAGTCAAGCGGAAGAGCAATCGAAGATCAAAATCATTAAAAGGGAGACTTAGTGAAGCAACAGTGCATAGGAACCGTTGGATCAACGAATAGTATAAATGGAAGACAAGCAACGGAGATCGTATCACAGGAGATTCAGTGAATAGATGGATGAACAGGACTAATGGAAGATGAGTGGCAGAGATCTTATCACAGGGGATTAAGTGAATAGATGGACGAACAAGATTAACGGAAGAAGGATGGCAGAGATCTTATCACGAGAGGTTAAGTCAATAGATGGATGAACATGATTAATGGGATATGAATGGCAGAGATATTATCGTGGGAGGTTAAGTCAATAGAGGAATGAACAAGACTAACGGAAGATGAGCGACATAGATCTTATCACAGGAGATTGAGTGAATAGATGGATGGATCGATCAACGAACAATATTAATGGAAGATGAGTGGTGGAGATCTTATCGCAAGAGATTACGCTAATAGATGAATGGATCACATTAAGTCACGAGTCGACAGAAAGGTAGAAAACGTGCGGAATGATGGAGCGGTCTTTGTAGGTGGTAAGCAGTCTCTCACACACCCTAAGAGCTGTAAGCGGAATTCCTAAATTTGATGTGATTAGCCTAAGTGAGTGACATGTAGCATGGTAAAACCACTTTTCTCACATGCTCTCGGTTGGATATCTGTCGTGCAAGAATTCACACGAGACTGCGCGATAGTCGTTGGATCATGCAGGATTGATCAACCATGGAGATCGACCAAGCTAGTTGGCAAGCGGGTGACGCAATAGACGTTGGATCAAGCGAGACAGATCAATGATGGAGATTTGGAGTGCCTAAAGTCAAACATTGGAATGAATATAGGTGGTAAGCAGTATCTCGTGCACCCTAAGAGCTATAAGAGGAATTCCTAAATTTTATGCGATTAGCCTAAGTGAGTGACACGTAGCACAGGAAAACCACTTTTCTTGCGTGCTCTCGGTCGGGTATCGATAGTGCAATAATTCACGCAAGATCTCGCGATAGCCATTGGATCATGTGAGATTGATCAACGGTGGAGATCGACCAAGTTAGTTGGTGAGTGAGTGATGCGATAGCCATTGGATCAAGCAAAACAGATCAATGGTGGAGATTTGAAGCGCCTAAAGTCAAACGTTTAAATGAATATGCAACATGTGGTTAACGATAATTGATCAGGTTTGTTAAGGATCAGACGATAAGGAGATATATGGGTATAATCTGATTAATATGTGATATATTGGCTTCCGCATATATTATGCATGAATAAAGTGCTTAAGGAAATGAGAATATGAGTGAGATCTTATTACAGAAATATAACGATGAAATGAACCAAGTACTAAATCAATATGACAAACTCCAAAGCTCATGCAAGAACTAGAAATCTGTGTTTTGGGCTTGCTGAAGAGTCTCTTCCTCAAGTCATGGTCCCAGAGGGGAGGAGGTGAGGCTGAGACACCTGCTGACAACCTTATGGGGATATTTTTCTCGTTGCTAACCTGCTAATTGAAAGAAGGTGCAAATGGAAACAAACTAAAACACAACCAATCTACTCTATGCTATTGTAATGGAAATGCGGCTACTTAAGCAAATGAACGATTAAACCATGAATCTACGCTAGCATACATGTACAATAAATAGGAGCCTTGGCTGCTAGGGTTGGGCCCTAACCCAAGAGCTTCAGCCCTCTGAGTTAACTCAGTGCTGGCTTGAAACGAAACTCATTATTATTATCAAAATAAAGGATTACATCAAAAATTGTCACAAGTCTTGCGGATCAAAAATAGAGTAAAGTTTTACAATAAAAAATCTGAATCCTACTGAGGTCCTAGGCCTCTCTACTTATACGTTTGAAGTCTCCAACGAATTCCTTAAAATTAGGGAGGCTTGGCTCCCAAACTCCAGATAAACTGGTGCTTTGACTTTCACTTACTCGAATACTTTCTAGTCCTCATGATTTGGCTGTTTGCACTTCGAGCTGATGGAGGAATATTCAAATGGGAGGGTAGTAAATGAGGAGAATTCACCTCCTATAATTCCTCTCCCTTGTCCCATTCGATTTTTGACCAAGGTCTTTGCCAAAATTCCTTACTTTTATCCTTTAATCCTGCATTAAATGCACATTAGACCACAAAGCAAAATATCCAACTCTAACTCATCTCATAAACAAAATATAATCAAAAGTATGTAAAAGTTGTGAGAATAGTTGGTTTGACTAAGCTAGGAGGTGAATTAAGGCCCATATAATTACCAAATGATGAGCCTCATCACCTACCTTGGCTTGGTCCCTTGTTTTGTGGTTTGGGAGCACCTTTTCCTTGTTTTGGATTTGGAGATCCAAAGTCCTGCTTCTTCTGTTTAAACTTCTGCTCAATCTTTACAACATATCAATACACCGTGCTAAGCGAGGAAATTTCCAGGAACTCCATCTCATCCTAGATGTACTTGTGTAGACAGCCATGGTACTTGAGCACCAAATGCCTTTCAGTATCCTTGATACCCAACTTCGTGCGAAGGGTATAGAAAGTATTTGTGAATTCTAGCACATCTTGGTCCCTTCCCTACTGTAGCATGGTCCACTTTATGTATTTATCTTTATAGCTCCCAATAGGATAATACTATTCCTTAATGGCGTCTCAGAGAGAATTCCAAGTGGGTGCAACTGAAAAAAATGAGGGTTCAATCTTGTCCTTTTGTTCACAGTAGATTTACCACCAGTCCTTGACGTGTGGGGTGGCTTTGAGAAGTGCAAACGTAATCTTTTCCCGATTGGAAATGTCATGAACTGAAAAATATCATTCCAATAGATTTAACCATTTATGTATGATGTATGCATCTATCAAGCCTTCAAATATGGGAATATCGAAGTTAACTTGTACCTTAAAAGGAGTAGCACCTCTAGAGTGGTTGCTGGATGAAGATGCATCGCCTGTGGGTAGCCATCGAAGGATCTGGGCAAAGTTACCTATCATCGCGTCCATCTGTCGCTTGAGAGCTTCCTAGAGCAACATTTTTAAAGGATCTCCTACCCCCTCATCTTTCTTTTCTTCCGCCATGGGAGGTTGTTAGGTTTTGCGAGGCTAATCCTGCAATGGTTAACCAGATCGAGCCCTAACTCCTTATACCCTAACTTTGTTGGGGACATGAAAAGAAAAACAGAGAAAGAGAAGACCTCTATGATACCAATGATTTGAACTTAAACAAGAGTGAAAAAACTTACATATATAATCATAAAGACAAAGATGTAGCAGAAAAACACTTCATTTCATTAATAGAAAAATACTGAACTATGCTTTCAAACAGAATGGAAATAAGATAGCTTGGGCGATGGTAGCTTATCACTGAGAAGAGATGTGGAGGATACATGCCTCTGAAATGAGTTACAATGAGGTTCAAGGACCTTTTTATTATTGAACAATAAGCGAAAACCCTAAAAAACCAAAACCCTATCCCGAGGAGATGTAACACCAAGAGTTTATGGGCCCTGTTGGGGTTAGTTGGTCAGCGAACTTCCCGGGGTCGTAACTTGGTCATATTCTCTCCGTTTGACACATATGATACCTCGTTAGAAAGATATCTACGAGAACTACAGCCATTGGCATGTTTTCCATTGATATATCCAAAGATTTTTTTCCAAAAAAAAAGTCATTTAGGGCCTCAAAACAATTCAGGAAGTCAAAGACCCAAAAAACTACCAAAAATAGTAAGTTGTGCTACAATTAAGGAAACAAATGAAACTGACTAGGGGGTCTAGGTGGAATAGGCAGGTGGCCACCAATATCCACCTGGATCAAGAACCCCACAATGACATTGAAGTATTGTAAATCCTTTTACCATGTAGTTGAAGGATGTCTTATACTTATGTCGAAGATGTAAGAAAAAAGGAATCAACAACCGATACAAAATTTTCAAATGATGAATGATGAAAGGAGGACCGATGAACCTTAAATTAGTATTGCCACTAGAAGTGGAGTTGCGATCGGTAGTGATAAAACATATGAAAAGAAAGAAACTGAAAGTGCATGGGTCATACAGACCACTGAAAAAGTTCTTGTTTTTTATATTCAGAAAGAAAGAGAAGTATTTATGGAAGTAAAGCGAATTTTTATGGATGCTGGAGATTTTACCTCTAGTGCACAGCCGAAGCTCAATCAGAAGAGTAAATGCGATATGTCATCAACTTCGATACATAACCGAGCTCTGATGTAGGATTCAACTCCAACACAAGGCCATGATTCAACAAATCAAGTAGGCATTTTAAAATCATTTTTATAGACTTGTATGAAATTATTAATAGATCAAAAGGTTGTAGAAGGTATTCATGAGTTGATATATTCTTGTGCATCCAAGGAAACACTGCGAAGTGAGATGCACATAGTCAATAATTTTCATCAAAAAAAGAGAACAGAAAGAGAAATGAGGCTTAGTGTGCATATAGGAGTATATAAGATGGATCAGGTTATTCTAGATTTGGGATCTGATGCTAATATCTTGATGAAGAAGCCATGGGAATTAATGGGTAAGATGAAGCTACAATGGTCACCTATCCAGTTAAGGATGGAAAATCAGCAAAAGATATTCCATTTGGGAAGACTACCGGGTGCCATAGTGGATATTGAAGGAGTTCACACTATTGCTGATTTTGAAGTAATAGAGATCGTCGATGACAATAACCATTATTCTGGATTGCGTGGAATTGACTAGGCATTTTACAATATGGCCATAATTAATTTGAAGAAGAGATAGATGATATTTGAAGGAAACAATATGAGAGTAATTATTCCCTTGGATCCATTAGAAAGAGTAAGAAATACATAACCAGTCAAAGAAGAATACTGCGCAACTGACATAGACAATATCTATCAAATGAAAAAAAAGGAACAAGATTGTGTTAACCCTACTACAGAGGCCAAGTTAATTTGGGAGCGTGATAGTCATGGAAAATTTTAGGGTCTAATATTCATAGGTGGGTTAGTTTTACATGATTTTTCCCAAAAAAAAAGATTCACCAATTTCCATTTTTTAGAAAAATGATTCGCCCAAATTTTACAATATAAAATTAGTTTACCTTAAAAATCACCAATATTATATAGAAAGTATATATAAACTAATTATAAATTTGAATAATTTTACAAATACATCAATAAAATTTTTATAGTTTGCATATTAAGGACTTGTGAGATTTGTTAATGTTCTTAAACTTCAAGATAATTTTCCATCCTTCAAATTTTCCCTGGTGATAATTCTTGTACCTTAGACTAAGAAGAAGAGTTGGAGAACTCACAAAATAAGCTGCATGAAGTATCCACAAGGTGTTGAGAAAGAATTATTAAATCAATTCGTTGTATGATATCTGAGGTATGTAACCTACATTCTTATGATGGCTAAGGTAATGTAAATACTTTTCTTAATGGTTATGAAGAACACGTCCCAAAAAATCAAAGGTTTCCAACCTTGGATATAGCCCTAAAAGCTATCCCTGCTAGATGGTGGAATGCACACAAGAAGAATATAGGAGACTGGCAGGAATTTTGATTGATGTGGATAAGGTTGAAACATAAAGAGACAAAATAGAGATAAAATATGATGGTGAAACTAATCCTAGGAAGCATATCCAGCTATGCATTACAACATGGAAGGATATTCCACAACAATAATGAGTACATGGATTCATTCATACATTAGAAGCAATCCCTAGGAACTGGTACCTAAAAACAGAGCTTCGACATGGTACTGTAAACTGGGCAGACATGGTTGATGGATTCATAATAACATTCAATTTTGAGGATGATTGACCATACATAGATTTGTCCCTTCAGACAATCAAGAAGAATATTTTTGAGAATGTAACCCACTGACATGGTAGAAATTTGATTGGGTTGAGCAAGTAGAAAATGCACTAGAGTGCTATAACCTTAATGCAAATGAAGAAGAATTCCTCTCAACATCGACATAGCAGAGTTAGAAGGATACCACGAAGTAACTGACCTGAGCCACAGATACTAGATATAACGAAGCCACTAAAGACCAAGAAGGTGAACGTGGGATTAGAAAAGGAATCCAAGTTTGAAACAATAGGGGACTACTGGGATGAGGAGACAGTCAGTAAAGTTACAGAGTTACTTCATGAATATCAAAACTATTTCCCACCAAGTTTTCAGAAATGAAAGGTATAATAGGAGATCTAGGAGTCATGAAGATTCCCCTTGAGCCTAATGCGAAGCCAGTCAAGCAAAGACCTTACAGGCTGAAACCGAAGTATAAGGATAAAGTGAAAGTAGAGCTTGATAAGATGATAGCAACAAGAATTATTGAAGTAGTAGAAGAATCAAAATGCGTGATTCTTATGGTTGTGCAAGAAAAGAAGACTCAAGGAGAAATTAGGATCTGTGTTGATCTGAGAAATTTGAATGATGCATGTTTACATGATCCATTCCCTACCCCTTTCACAGATGAAGTGCTAGACAATGTAGGAGGCCAAGAAGCTTACTCATTTACAAATGGATTTAAGGTTATCATCATACTAGGATTGCAACTGAATATCGGCATAAGACCACATTTTCTACAAAATGGGGCTCATATCAATACATAGTAATGCCTTTTACATTAAAAAATGCCTCTACTATATTTTCTAGGGTGGTGGTACTGGTCTCAAATTTTAAGGAAAATATCCACAAGTTTTTAGAGGTATATTTTGATGATTGGACAGTACTTGGATTGTTAAGAAAACATGTTGGAAGTTTAATACTTATGCTTGACACATGTAGACAATATAAGATCTCTTTGAACCTAAAGAAGTGCATATTTTTTGTACCTATTGACATATTGTTTGTAGACAGGGACTAATAGTGGGCCCTGCTAAGATTGCTATAATTTTGAACTTACCTCCACCTAAGACAGTAAGATAGCTTTGCACAATGTTGGGACATACTGGGTATTACAGGAAATTCATCAAGAGGTATGATTAGATCATTGCGCCTATGGAGAAGTTGTTGAAGAAGGATGTAACTTTTAAATGGAATGAATAATGTCATAAGAGCCTTGACATATTGATAGGAAAAATGGTAGTTGCACCTATACTAGTGTTCCCTGATTGGAATAAGGAATTCCATGTCCATGTGGATGCCTCTTGTATAACTTTGGGAGTAGTACTGGCACAACCTAGTGCAGGAGAGATTGATCATCCTATATATTTTGCAAGTAGAAATTTATCTAAAGTAGAAAAGAATTACACCACTACGGAAAAGGAAGGACTGACCATGGTATATGTTTGTAGAAATTTAGACACTATTTGTTGGGGTCACACTTTAAAATGCTTACAGATCATTCTGCCTTGAATTATTTGGTTAATAAGCTTGTCTTAGGAGGAAATATTTGTAGATGGTTATTGTTATTCCAGGAATATGACTTTGAGATAATTGTTAAACTTGGGAGATTGAATGCAAGACCCGATCATCTGGTAATATTGGAAACAGGGGAAGAATCAACCAGCATAGAGGATAATATCCCTGATGTGCAGTTATTTGCAATTAGAACTGCAGATAGCCATTTCGCAGATATCATTCAATTTTTGACTACACGAATGGCTCCTTTAGAGTGTACTACACAACAAAATAAATAATTTGTGGTTAAGACGACTAACTTTTCATTAATAGCAGGACATTTGTATAATATGGGACCAGATGAGGTACTGCGCATATATGTTCCTGAACATGAAAGACGGATGATTCTAGTAGAGGCTCATGGAGGCACAACTGGTGGACACTATATAAGAAAAGCTACTATGCAAAAGATTTTGAGAGTAATATTTTGGTGGCCTACACTACACAAATATGTAAATGAGTACTAATGAGCATGTGGTGTGTGTTAAAGAACAGGAAAGCCTTCAAGAAGAGATGAGATTCCATTGGTACCACAAGTTACATTGCAGGTCTTTGATAAGTGGGCCATTTATTTTGTTGGACCCATCAACCCACGTGGAAAAAGGACTAGTGCAAGGTACATAATAACAATGACTGATTAATTGGCAAGATGGACTGAAACACAACTAGTAAGGGATTGCAGCGCAAACACTGCTGCGAAGTTTATTTTTGAGTACATATTGTCTAGATTTAGATGTCTAAAGATTTTGATGAGTGATCAAGGTTCACACATCCTAAATAAGACTACAGTTCTAAGTTTATCATCAAAAGAGTACCCCTTATCATCCTCAGGCCAATGGAATAGTAGAAGAATTTAATAAGATTTTGGAGAATTCACTTACTAAGGTATGAAATGTGAATAGAGATGATTGGGACCTTAGAATTCTAGCAATTTTATGGTCTTATAGGACCACATGTAAAAATTTGATAGATCAAACACCCTTCAGGTTAGTCTATGGGAAAGAAGTTGTGATTCCCATGGAGTATATCGTGCCTAGATTGAGGATTGTGGCTTTTACAGATATGGCATACCCTGATATAATGAAGGAAAGTGTAGGTTTTAACCCCGCACAGAAATTACCTGCATACAAATTCTAAAACATAGAAAATAATCAATGCAAGAGCATAACACATAAAACACATATACACAGAGATTTCCCCTGGATCCAAAAATCAAGACTACCAGCTTGATTTTTCATTATGTTCCTTTCAATGCTACAATACATATTTATACATGCCAAATCATTCAATACCACAGACCGAAAACCATCGCGTCCAAAACCATGGACCGAAAACCATTGCGTCCAAAACCATGGACCAAAAACCATCGCGTCCAAAATCATGTGTGAAAATCATGCAAAAAACCATAGGTAGGTCCACCCAACCTAATATAGGGTCCATAAAAAATAACATAACCAAGAGAACTTCAGGAAATAATAACACAACCCAACATTCTCCCACTTGTTGTTTTCTTTCCATAAGGGGCCACAAGAGAGCTTAGTCATTTATCCATCCCTGCAATGCCCATTGTTTCTCTACACCAAGAGAACTTCTCAGAGCTCACTGATTTTGTTAATGCATCTACAATATTCTTCAAAGTGTCCACCTTTACCAACAACACCTTTTTGTCTTCTATCATATCCCTCACAAAGTGATACTGAACATCAATGTGCTTTGTCTTTGAATGGTAAGCAAGGTTCTTTGCCAAGAAAATTGCACTTTGGCTGTCATAGTCTATCCTTATAAATCCCTATACTAACCCCATACCTGAACACAATCTCTGCAACCAAACTGCTTCCTTGCTTACATGAGTGGTTGCCATGTATTCTGCCTCTGTAGTTGATAGTGCCACTACAAATTGTTTCTTACTCATCCAACTGACCGCACCTCCAAATAGGTTAAACACACACCCACTTACAGATCTTCTGTGATCCAGATCTCCAGCCCAGTCCGCATCAACAAAGCCACAGATATCCAAAACTTTGTCCAATCTTGGTCTTCCTTGGTAGCACAAACCATAATCACTAGTGCCACGCAAATACCTAAAAACCCGCTTCACTTCTGTCCAATGCTCCTTCCCTAGTTTTGACATAAACCTGCTCAATACTCCCACTGCATGTGTAATGTCTGGTCTAGTACATACCATCGCATACATCGGGCTACCGACTGCACTTGCATATGGAACACGGGAAATATCTGCTTCCTCTTCTTGTGTCTTGGGACACTGTTTAGAAGATAACTTTACCCCTACAGGAATAGGAACCTTCACAGGTTTACTATCCTGCATATTAAACCTCTGCAATATTGTCTCGACATACTTCCTCTGGTTTAACTAGAGCTTCCTCTTTGCTTGATCTCTTTTAATTTCCATGCCCAAAATATAATTTACAGCACCAAGATCTTTCATGTTGAATTTGGAGGACAATTGGGTATTCAAATCCTAGATAAATTTTTGTCATTTCCAACCAACAACATATCATCCACATACAAGACCAGATAAATAACATAGTCACCAATTAATTTAAAATACACACAGTGATCTTCTTTGCTTCTAGTGAAGCCAAGTCCCGTATAAGTGTATCAAATTTCTGATACCACATCCTTGATGACTGTTTTAATCCATACAAAAACTTATTTAACTTGCATGCTAGTTCTTTCTTGCCCTTCACCACAAAGCCTTCAGGTTGCTTCATGTAGATTTCCTCTTTTAGCTCAAACTCTATCTTCTCAGGTTCCTTTGGTTGGACTTCATGTTTAATAACATCTTTTACCTCTCTGAACACCACATCTTGGCTATACACAACCTTCCTTGTTACTGGGTTCCAAAGCTTATAACCCTTTAAACCATCTTTATACCCAATAAAGATGCACTTTTCAGATTTACTATCCAACTTGGTTTGTTTCTCCTTTGGAACATGTAGAGATGCATCACATCAAATACCCTCAGATGTGAAAGAGAGGGTTTCTTACCAATCCATGCCTCTTGTGGAGTCTTATCCTCCAATGCTGATGAAGGTGATATGTTGACTAGGTAACATGCTGTCTCCACTGCCTCTGTGCAGAATTCTTGTCCTAACCTGGGACCACTAAGCATGCTTCTTGCCCTTTCCATCAACATCTTGTTCATTCTTTCTACAACTCCATTTTGCTCAGGTGTGTATGGAGTAGTCTTCTGTTGTGCTATACCACACTTCTTACAAAATTATTCAATTTATTTACTGCAAATCTCTCCACCATTATCTGTCCTCAGCACCTTTATCTTCTTCTCTGTCTCGTTTTCCACCAGAGCCTTAAATTATTTAAACCTGTCAAAGAATTCATATTTCTTCTTAAGGAAATATATCCATGTATTCCTTGAGAAGTCATCTATAAAGGATACATAGTACACACACTTACCCAGTGATGGAACCTTCACAGGTCCAAACACATTACTGTGCACAAGCTCTAATATTTGTTTCGCCCTCTTAACAATAGAGGGGAAACTCACCCAATTCTGCTTCCCATATATAATATTTTCACAGAAATCAAAATTCAGAGAGCTATTACTCATACCTTCTACCATACCTTTACCATGAAGTATTAGAAGGCCCTTCTCTCCAATATGTCCAAGCCTTTGATGCCACAACATGGTCTTCTCTCCAGAGACTACTAGATTCTCTGCTCCACTTTCAGGAACCACATAACTATTGCACCCATCAACAACAGTGCTACCTTGCAGCTTGTACAGAGTTCCAATTCGAACTCCCCACATCAATACTAGTGCCCCCTGAACCATCTTGCAGGTATCCTTCTCGAACATTGTTTTTACACCTGCATCATCCAACTTGCTTACAGAAATAAGAGTTCTAGCTAATGCAGGAATATGCAGAACATACGGAAGTGTTCTAACCCTTCCACCTTGCAACTTCAACTTTACTTTTCCACGACCAACGATTCTAGCCTTCCTGTCATCCCCCAAGAATACATCACCACCATCATATTTCTCATACTCGCAGAACCACTCTCTATGGGGAGTGAAGTGAAAGGATGCACCTGAGTCAATCAACTATGCCTCGTGATGTACATTTGTACTTGAAGAAGCCAAGTACACATGCCCAACTTCATCTGAGGTGGTTTTCACCTCTGCAGAAGGAGCATCATCAGATCCCTTTCCTTTATCAAGAGCTTTAGATTTACAATTTATAGGTTTTCCTGGAGATTTAGATCTCCCTCTAGATTTAGACCTCCCACTCGATGACTTATTTTTGTTTCTATTTTGGGACTGCCCTCATACAAACAATGCATCACCATTCTGGCTCTCCATATTTTTCCATCACATTTCCTCCGTCAGCAAGGATGAGACTATTTTATCAAACTGCAAGGCAGTTGCATTGCTACCTATTGAAATAACCAAACTATACCACGAATCTAGTAGAGAACATAACAAACTGATGCACTTATCTTCATCTGAAATTTTAATATCAATAAATGATAACTGACTTACCACAGTATTAAATGTGTTCAAATGCTCTGTCACCGAGTCTCCATCTTTCATCCACAGGTTATACAACTTTTTCCGTAGGAACATTTTATTCACTAGAGACTTAGATTGGTATAAGGTCCCTAACATTTCCCACAAAGCCTTCACCGTAGCTTCCCCTAATACATTCGACAATATTGAATTTGAGACACACAATCATGTTGTGCTCTTTGCCTTCTGATCCAACTTCTTCCATTCTTCATCAGACACTCCCGTTGGTTTAGTACCTGGATCTAATACGATCCACTGATCTTTATCCACTAATAGATCCTCCATCTTGAGTTTCCATAACTCAAAACTCTGACCATTAAATTTCTCGATATTTATCTTTCCATTGCTTGCCATATTCTTTCACCACCAGAATCAATCCCGCAAATCTCTCACTGAACAGGGTCTACCACAGGCCCGAGCGAAACCCCTCAGTAGCAAAGGCGTCCCCTTGAAGCCAAAACAACTCCGATAATAAATGTAGGTTTTAACCCTGTACAGAAATTACTTGCATAGGAATTCTAAAACATAGAAAATAAACAATGCGAGAGCACAACACATAAAAAACATATACACAGAGATTTTCCCCTAGATCCCAAAACCGGGACTACCAGCTTGATTTTTCGTTATGTTCCTTTCAATTTTACAATACATATTTATACATGCCAAAGCATTCAATACCATGGACCGAAAACCATCGTGCCCAAAACCGTGGACCATAACCCATCACGTCCAAAACCATGTGTGAAAATCATGCACAAAACCATAGGTAGGTCCGCCCAACCTAATATAGGGTCCAAAAAAAATTTCTCGGGGTGCTACCCCAGACCTGGTAGAGGGGGGGCTACCCGCCCCCCTCAAACCCCCCGGACAAGGGGGGCTGCCGCCCCCCTGTGACCCCCCCACTGTGTAATCAGCACAACAAAGGGGCAGCTCTGCCCCCCCTCTAACTCCACGATTCACTATGTGGGCTAGTCATGGAAAGAATAAAACAACCCAACAGCAAGAATGACACATTTGATTGCTTTGGAGGAAGACAAATTTATAGAAAGATTCCATCAACAGGTACAGAAAGTAAGAGAAAAGGCCTGGCATGACAGACATATTAAGTAGAAGAAGTTCTAGGTATGAGACCTTATTCTCCTCTATGATAGTAAGTTTGTAAAATTTCCAGAAAAATTCAAGATGCATTGGTTGGGCCTATACATTATCAAGCATATTAGTCATGGAGGTGCAATTCAATTAGAAAATTTAAATGGATAATTGATTCAAGGAAGACTAAATGGTAGCAGGTTGAAGCTATACAGGGACAACCCTACCCCTACAATGTCACTCTGAAGAAGAAAGGAGAAAAGTCTTAGTGCCACCTAGTTGAAAGTGAGCACTAGACTATAAACTACGTTGTAGAGAGCTTTGACGTAGGAAGATACTTCCCTACAGTCTGGATTATGTCGAATTTCATACGAGTTGCGATGTAAGAGGGGTTATTCATTACACTATAGGATGCATCGAAGTTTTCCGGAAAAATATGACCTTTAAAAGGGAAAGTTAACGTTAAAACACATGAAAATTTGTATTTATAAGGACAAATTGACAAGATCTAGGGATAGATATGAAATTAATGAGCACAATCTAAGCTAACTATGAGGTTAGAAATTCAAAATTGTTATAAAAATCTGTGTCCCACCCATATTTGGCACTTTTCTAAATTGAGAATTTGAGTCCTGTTGACTAAAGAATTCATTCGTATATTTAAGGAGAAGGACTTAGCCAGAGTCATGGAAGTAGAAGCTGAAGTAGTAGCTAGTACACTCGCAATATCATTTGAGATGCTCATAGGAGCATCATCTACAGCGGAATCATCACACACACAATGAATATCCCCACGAAATAAAATGCTCAAGGAACAGAGAACAAATAATAAACATGACAAGGGACATGTTGAGCAACCTGAGCAAGTGTGAGATAGTGAAGAAGAAGCATAAAAATTGTAAATGGAAATAGATGGCGCAACATTTCCATCGCCTATACCACCATATATTCCACCAAGGAAACCGGATGAAAAACCCATGAAAGAATTGAAGGATGCGAAGTATGGCACCTTCACACCCTTATTGCCGAATTCAGTGCCATTTGCTAGAGAAATCCTTGGGAAAATTCCACAGCTGAAGTTCGCGGACTATGATTTCAATGATAGGAAGAAATACTTGTAGCTCGCACTAGACATATACTTGAAACATGTGCACTACCTTGAGAGTGGTGTGAGGAGGTTAGAACTGCAACAATGGGCAACTAGATTGGCGCAGTCAGGATTACTGAACATGTTGAATGTGTCGCACTTTGGTAGAAGTCCAGGGAGCACGGCCTGTGTGAGACAATTGCTCATGCTAGTGCACAATGGATGCCTGTGGATGGGGAAGAGGATCCCTATAGATCAAATCCTAATATGGAGAATCACAAGATTTTCATATCAAGGGCAAAGCCTCGCAGAAGAATTTGTTGGTAAAGACTAGGACAAAAAAATAACCGAAAACATGAAGAAGAAGTTTGGACTGACAAAAGGGAAGTGAGGTTACAATATCAACTCAATTAGTGACCATGGAGTTCACTTCACAACACATATATTAGCTGGGAAGATCATGAGGAAGTTTTTGGTTAATGAAGTCTTTGCATTGGTGGTTTCATTAGATGCACAATGCACCAATGGAGTTCAATACAACTAGGCCACATATCTATGCCAGGAGTTTCTAGATGACTATCGTGAGGTTCAGGAGAAAGGTACTACATTTAATTATGCATGGTTGATTTTAATAATTACGATAATGGCATGGAGAGAGTCAAAGGATTCACAGTTCCCTCCGGTAGCTTCAGATGTTTGTGAAGCTGCACGATATGCCTCACTGTGTTATACCACTAAACGTCGCAAGCAGAGGAGAACATGATGTTTTTTGTGTTATATCATATGGACTTACATATGTTGGTGAAGAAACACCCTTTCCTTTTGCTGAGATTATATGAGCAGTATAGCTTAGTCACGAAGTTTAAGGCTGATTTCCACAAAGTCTATATGCAGGCTTGCAGAGACATAAAGAATAAATGACATCCCCTGCCATATCTAGTAAAAAAAGTTGATCTCCTAGCACAGGTACAATAGTGGCCTGTAGAATGGATGACTACACTGGAGACACAGGCAGAAGATAGTCTGATAGAGGAGGACATACTACAACACGGGGAAGCTAGTGGGAAAGATAATGATGAGCACGAGTCATAAATAGATGAAAAACACGATGAGGGTCACCTGGATCCTCCTGATGGTGATGAGAAGAACAAAGAATCTAAAAAGACAAAAGCAAACCCAGTTGTCACAGAAAAGAGGAAGGCAGGGGCTGAAGCTACCATAAGAACCAAAAAGAAACAGAAGGTAGACAAGAAAAAGGATATAACACCAATGGTCATCACTAATGGGGACTTGGATCAGATTAGGGATAGATTTCATGAGGTAATAGAAGAATCATGGAACAAGTTAGAACATCGCTATAGCACACTTCTAACGAGTGTGTAGGAGCGCATCACAGAAATTAAGATATTGGCACAGATAGTTGGACAACCATCGCAGGTATTGGAGAAGAAAGGTTAGTAGAGCCTACACTTGCAGCGTGAATAGTACTAATACATGCCAGAGCCTTGCATTTTGACTATGTCAAGGTTCAGCAACAGGCTAAAGAATAAAGGTATGTCAACATGAACATCATAGCAGTACCATTTTACAAATTACACAAGCTACATATGGAAATAATAGATGAACTGAAGTTGCGTGAACAACACACCTCACAGTTGAACATTAAGGTAGAAAGAGATCAAGCTTCGTTGTAGTAAAATCTCGACCAGGTGATCTAGGAGAGGGACCAGGAAATACAATAGTAGCAAAATCTAAAGGAAGTGGTTGAAGCAACATGTTGAGAGGTTCCAGACCTAAATGTCTAAGAAGAAGAACTAGTGGAGGACAAGGTCGCGAAGCTCAACCTTCTAGTGAAAGGATATGAGGATAAAATTGACGGAGTACAATTTTCATATGAGATAAAGATCAGTTAGCTGAATATGAAGCTACAACTAACCACACCACAAGAAGTGTGGGAGTAGAGGGAGACCGACTTGAAGGTTGCAATGGTCTGAATCTCCGTAATAGTGGCAGATTGTGGGAAGTTTTTGGATGAGAGCTTACAAATTTAGACTTCACTGTAGGAAGATCCAAATGTGCAGAAAATTCAAGAAGACATTTAGCAAAAGTAGTAGCAGCTAGAAGAGATTTAGGCAATTGCAAATACCTTACCAATATCATAGAAGCTTGCCAAAATCAATGAGGGAAATGCCCTCCGGAAGAAGATAGAAGAGTTGAGGAAGAAAGAGCAGGTTTTGACAGAGAGAGCTCAGCCATAGAAGGATGAGGCTCTCCAACTATCCAAAGCAGTGGATGAGAAGCTTCAAGAGATTCAGTAGAGGGAGTCAACGATGATGCAAAAGGCTATAGAACCTGTGACAGAAGCACTATTGGAGGATGTGCACAACGAAGAGAAGAAAGTCACAAACATTTTGCAGTAGTACAACGGTGCCTACAACAACATTGCAACAAATATTAGAGGCAAATCGTTTGAGTGACTCGATACGAGTCACATGTAAGTGTTGGGGGCCTGCTAGGTACATCCCAACTTGGCCTAGATTTTGGCAAAGACTCTGCAGTTTGTGGGGTAGAGTGCGAAGTGGACCGAGTAGCGGAGCAGCAAAACACATAGTGGACCATGCAGTGGAGCACTTGGAATATACCACATAGAGTAAGGGCTTCATGGTGGGTTGAAGCCCCTCCTTTTTGTAAAAGTGCACTATTTTTTTAAGGGATCACTGGTTTTGGACCATAGTTTCTTATTTTTGGGAGTCCATGGTATTTGGACCATGGTATTGTAATGATGTAACCCTTTTATGTAATAGTATATATAGGGTAAAATAATTAGAAGAAAGTCAAATCTATCTTTGGATCCAGATTAGTGCTTATGGTTGTATTATTGTGATATGTAGTTTTGTAGTGAAGGAGAGGCTCTGCAGCTGAGTGCACAAAGGCCTAAGTCTACAACCAAGTGCGCAGACAACCTACAACTTAGTGTGCAGGCCAAGAACTCTTTGTTGTACAATATTTATTATATTAAGCAATAGTTATTGTGGACGTAGCCCCATATTGGGGTGGACCACAGTAATTTGGTGTCTTCATGTGTATATTTTCTCATTATCTGTTTTAGAGTTGCATTTATTACAATTACATCTAATTTCAGCACAATGATGGTTTATGGTTTTAGATGGAATGTTTAAGTGATTGATGTAATGTGGTGAAGTGATTTATGAATGTTAAGAATAAAAAAATATAATAATACCAGATATTCACATCATTCAAGGCTATAGAAACCTAGTTCTGCATCCTCCCATAGTCACTTTGGGCCTTGTTGCGATATGCTTACAGCTCATTTCTGAAAGGGCCAGTAATTGAGGGTTTTGTTGGTGTGCAATGTAGATCAAACCTGGGTCAACCCAAACCAAGCCAAAAAATGGTTATGTTACCGGGACCAAGATCTATTTGAAGGATATGTGGATGTGGCACCTATCAAAGAAAGAGATTCAAGACTGGATAGAACTAAAAGAGCGAGAAGTTGTGAAGCAAGAAAACAAAAACCCTCTTGTGACATCTAAATATTGGTTACAAAAGTATATTTTTACAAACCAATACAAAATTTTCTTCACTTCATTTCCTATCGAGTTGTATGAGTGGATATCGAGGTTGAACAAAAGGAAGAACTATTTTAAAGGTGACGAACCTATGGTGTGGACTCCTGAACTGATACAGCGACTCAAGAGCAATGATAATACGATTTCAAGGGTTTTCAATTTCTATATTGATAGTATCTTGGGAGGATTCATTACTGAGTTCACAGATGAATTGACTATGTCCTACAATGAAGAAGAACAACTATTATTTAAAGGACCACGAGGTAAGTATTTAAAATCTCTGAAACTCTAGATTAAGATTCTTCTATGTGAAAAAAGGAATTTTATAGATGCAATCAAGTTGCTAGTTCACTTATGTTTGTAAGAAGAGGGAATAAATATGAGCAAGAGATTGGAACAACGTGAAGTGGAAAGAGGTATAGAGTAGATAGTAGAAAGATATATCGTGTACAAGAGCAGAAGACCTTTATCGAAACTTATTATAGTCCTCTTTTAAGTGAATCTAAAAGTGAAGAAAGCCCCCATGATAACCCTCAAGTAACTCCACAGTATTCACCCATCCAGCCTGAGAGTTCATCAAAGCCACAATCTAGTAATAGCCAAGGTATTTTTTGCTCTCCCCCTCCCCTCTCCCTCCCCCTCCTTCTACCCATACTACCCCACATCCCCCTCCCCTTACTTCTCCCCCACCCCTTCCCCCTCACCCTTCAAGAAGAAATATGGATGATGATATTAAGTTACCCATTTTTAAAAGGAACTGGATTGGAGGATCCATAATAGTTTTGGTTTTTAGGTGAAGAATTATGGATAGTGAAGCAGATCAATGATGAGAACATAAATAAAGCCAACTCGTTACGATGTTCCGAGATAGAGAATTGACATGGTATATGAAGTAATCAAATAATCAGAACATAACATTTGTAGATATTAAAACAACACTGATAAGAGAGTTTAATAAACTGAAGTCTGAGTCACAGTGCATCACCAAATTGAAAGAGATCAAACAAAAACCTACTAAGTCTATTTGGGAGATTGATCGGAGATTGAAAGTGTTATTGGATCAAGTAAGCTTTGACATAGCTCTGCAGAAACATCAAGAATGGTTTATAGTTGCATTGCCACCACATATCAGATTGTTGTTAACGCAACAAAATATAGGAACTCAAGCCGAAGCTCTAGAAATTGCGATGAAATTGGAAGCTTTGCCTATTTAGAGTTAGCTAGAAAACCTAACCCTGCAGATACAAGACATCAAGAAAATAAAAGAAGTTATAGAAGAAGTATGGTGTACGAAGTGCATATCGGAGGGCCATTATAAAGAATAGTGCCCTATCTTTAGGAATTATATGGCTAGTGGGGCACCAAACCCCTTGAATACAATATCCAGATTGTGGTGCAAAATATGTAAGACTAGAGGAAAACATCATAAAGAAGACTCTTAATTGTTACAGAAATATGTACAGACTCTGAGGAATCTCTACTATAAGTTTTGTAAATCAGTAGGACATGATGAGAATAATTGTCGAGCTTACGAACTAATGATGGAGTGTGGTGCTGACACTTATACAATGAAAACAGAAGAGCATGGACAAGATGACAATGGACAACGTAGTGGTCGAGGAGGTTACCAAGGAAGAGGTCGAGGTGGTGGAGCTGGTCGAGGACATGGACAAATCATTTTCTATAACTACGACTAGCCAAGTCATTTTGTGAGAGACTGCCAGAATTCCACAACGACATGTAAGTACTGTAAATCATTTAACCATGTAATTGAAGAATGTCCTATACTTATGGCGAAGATGCAAGAAAAAAGAATCAACAACTGACACAGAATATTCAAATGATGACTGCTGAAAGGAGGACCAACGAAACTCAAATTAGTATTGTCACCAAGGTCCAAAAGTGGAGATGCAACTGACAATGATAAAACAGATGGAAAGAAAGAATATGAAAGTGTATGGGTCAAACAGACCGCTAAAAAAATTCTTGTTTTTTATATTCAAAAAGAAAAGGAAGTATTTACGGAAGAAAAGCGAAGTTTTATTGATGCTTGAGCTTTGACCTCTAGTGCAAAACCAAAGCCCGATCAGAAGATACACTGTGATATGTCATTAACTTTGATACAGAATCGAGCATTGACATAGGATCGAGCTCTGACACAAGACCAGGATTCAACAAATCAAGTAAGTATTTTAAAATCTTTTCTGTAGACTTGTATGAAATTATTAAGAGATAAAAAGTTGTAGAAGGGCTTCAGGAGTTGATAGATTCCTATGCATCCAAAGAAACATTGTGAAGTGAGATGCGCACAATCAATAATTTACATCGACAAAAGAGAACTAGAATAGAAATGAGGTTTAGTGCACAGATAGGAGTATATATGGAGCAAGTTATTTTGGATATGGTATATGATGCTAATGTCTTGACGAAGCATACATGGGAATTAATGGGTAAGTCAAAGCTACAATGGTCACCTATTCACTTAAGGATGGAAAATCAATGAAAGACCTTCCCTCTGGGAAGAATACCAGGTGTCATAGTGGATATTGAAGGATTTCGCACTATTGTTGATTTTTAAGTAATAGAGATAGATCATATTTGAAGGAAACAATATGAGAGTAATTGTTCCCTTGGATCCTTCAGAATACAAAACGAGTCAAAGAAGAATAATGTGCAGTTGACATAAACAATTTTTATCAAATGATAAAAAAGGAACAAGATTGTGTTAACCCTTCTAAAGAGGGAAAGTTGATTTGCGAGCGTGATATTTCTTGTACCTCAGACTTGGAAGAAGAGTTGGAGAACTGGAAGAATATGCTACGTGAAGTATCCACAAGGTGTTGCACAAGAATTATTAAATTAGTTCGATGTAATATATCTGAGGTATGTAACCTACCTTCTTATGATGGCTTAGGTAATGTAAATATTTTTCTTAATGATTATGAAGAAAAAGTCCCATAAAATCAAAGGTTCTCAGTCTTGGATATAGCCTTGAATGCTACCCCTGCTAGATGATGGAATGCACACAAGAAGAATATAAGATGTCGGCAGAAATGTCAAAGAGTGACGTGGATAAGGTTTGGACAGATAGATACAAAAATAGAGATAAAATATGACAGTGAAACTAATCCTAGGAAGCATATCTAGCTGCAATACAACATGGAAGGAGATTCTACAGAAAGAATGGGTACATGGATTCATTCATACATTAGAGACAATCCCTAAGAACTGGTACCTAGAAACATAGCTTTGACATGGTACCATAAAGTGGGTAGACATGGTTGATCGCTTCATATTAACATTCAGTTTTGAGGATGATTTCCCATACATAGATTTGGCCCTTAAGACAGTCAATACGAATATTTTTGAGAATGTAACCCCACTGACATGGAAATAACCTGATTGGGTTGCGCAGATAGAAAATGCATTGGAGTATTATAACCTTACTGCAAATGAAGCAGATGATACTCACAACGACGACATATCAGAGTCAGAAGGATACCGTGAAGTAACTGGACCTGAGTCAAAGGTACCAGATATAATGAAGCCACTAAATACCAAGAAGGTGAACATAGGATCAGAAAAGGAACCCAAGTTTGCAACAATAGGAGACTACTGGGATTAGGAGACAAACAATAAAGTTACAAAATTACTTCATGAATATCAAGAACTATTCCCCACCAAGTTTTCAGAAATGAAGGGTATAATAGGAGATCTAGGAGTCATGAAGATTCCCCTTAAGCCTAATGTGAAACCAGTCAAGCAAAGGTCTTATAGACTGAACTCGAAGTATAAGGAGAAAGTGAAAATAGAGCTTGATAAGATGATAGAAACATGAATTATTGAACCAAAAGAAGAATCATAATGGATGAGTTCTATGGTGGTGAAAGAAAAGAAGACTCAAGAGAAACTAGGATCTGTGTTGATATGAGAAAGTTGAATGATGCATGTATACATGATCCCTTCCCTACCCCTTTCATAGATGAAGTTCTAGACAATGTAGGAGGCCAGGAAGTTTACTCATTACAGATGGATTTTTAGGTTATCATCAGATTAGGATTGCACCTGAAGATCGACATAAGATCACATTTGCTACAGAATGGGGCTCATATCAATACACATTAATTCCTTTTGGTTAAAAAATTCCCCTGCTATATTTTCTAGGGTGGTTGTTGCAGCTTTTAAGGAATACATCCACAAGTTTTTAAAAGTATATTTTGACTATTGGAAAATATTTGGATTGTTGATCAAACATGTTGGAAGTTTAAGACTTATGCTCGACAAATGTAGACAACATCAAATCTCTTTGAACCTAAAGAAGTGCATATTTTGTGTACCTTTCGGCATAGTGTTGGGACATATGGTTTGTAAAAAAGGACTAGTGGTGGAACCTGCTAAGATTACTATCATTGTGAACTTGCCTCTAACTAAGATAGTAAGACAGCTTCGCACTACGTTGGGACATAATGGGTATTACAGGAAATTCATCAAGGGGTATGCTCAGAGCACTGCGCCTATGCAAAAGTTGTTGAAGAAGGATGTAACCCTTCAATGGAATGAATGATGTCAGAAGAGCCTTGATATACTAAAAGGAAAATGGTAGATTCACCTATAGTAGGGTTCCTTGATTGGAATAAGGAATTCCATGTCCATCTAGATGCCTCTTGTATAACTTTGGGAGTAGTACTGCCACAACCTGGTGTAGGAGAGATTGATCATCCTATAACTTTTGCAGGTAGAAAGTTATCTAAAGCATAAAAGTATTACGCCACTACAGTAAGGGAAGGACTAGCCATGGTATATTCTTTGCAAAAGTTTAGATGCTATTTTATGGGGTCACACTTTAAAATGTTTATGGATCATTTTGCCCTAAAGTATTTGGTTGATAACCCTGTGTTAGGAGGAAATATTTGTAGATGGTTATTGTTATTCTAGGAATATGACTTTGAGATCATTGTTAAACCAGGGAGACTGAATGTAGGACCTGATCATTTGTCAAGATTAGAAACAGGAGAAGAACCCACCTGCATAGAGGATAATCTCCCCGATGCATGGTTATTTGCAATTAGAATTGCAGATGACCATTTCGCAGATATCATTCAGTTGTTTACCATAGGAATGGCTCCTTTAGAATATACTACGCAACAAAAGAAAGAATTAGTGGTTAAGGCAACTGACTTTCCATTAATAGTAGGACATTTATATAAGATGGGACTAGATGAGATATTGCACAGATATGTTCTTGAACATGAAAGATAGATGATTGTAGCAGAGGCTCATGGAGGCACAATTGGTGGACACTATGCAGGAAAAGCTACTGCACAGAAGATTTTGAGAGTAGGATTGTGGTGGCCTACACTACACAAAGCTACAAAGGATTATTGCCAAGTATGTGATGTGTGTCAAAGAACAAGAAAGCCTTCAAGAAGAGATGAGATGGCATAGGTACCACAAGTTACATTGTATGCCTTTGATAAGTAGGCCATTGATTTTGTTGGACCCATCAACCCATGTGGAAAAAGGACTGGTGCAAGGTACATAATCAGAATGACTGATTACTTCATAAGATGGACCAAAGCAAAACTAGTAAGGGACTACAGCGCGGAAACTACTGTGAAGTTTATTTTTGAGTACATATTGTCTAGATTTGGATGTCCAAAGATTTTGATGAGTGACCAAGGTTCAAACCTCCTAAATAAGATCATTAAAGCATTGATTGAGGAGTTCCAAGTTTATCATTAGAAGAGTACTCCTTATCATCCTCAGGACAACGGAATAGTAGAATCATTTAATAATGTTTTGGAGAATTCACTTACTAAGGTATTCAATGTGAATAGAGATTACTTGGACCTTAGAATTCCAACAGTTTTATGGGCTTATAGGACCACATGTAAAAATTTGACAGGTTAGACACCCTTCAGGTTAATATATGGGAAAGAAGTCGTGATGCCCATGGAGCACATCGTGCCAAGCTTTAGAATTGTAGCTTTTATAGATATGGCAGACCCTGATATAATAAAGGAAAGAATGGCACAATTGATTGCTCTGGAGAAAGATAGATTTATGGTAGGATTCCATCAACAGATACAGAAAGCGAGAGAAAAGGCTTGACATGACAAACATATTAAGCAGAAGAAGTTCCAGGTAGGAGACCTTGTTCTCCTCTATGGCAGTAAGTTTGTAAAATTTCCAGGAAAATTCAAGATGCATTGGTTGGGCCCATACATTATCAAGCATTTTAGTGATGGAGGCATAGTTCAATTAGCAAAGTTAAATGGATAATTGATTCAAGGAAGAGCAAATGGCAATAGGTTGAAGCTATATAGGGATAAACCTTCCCCTACAACTTCAATCTAAAGAAGAAAGGAGAAAATTCTTAGTGCCACCTGTAGTTGAAAGTGGGCATTGTACTATAAACTACGTTTCAGAGAGCTTCGACGTAGCAAGTTACTTCACTACAGTCCGGATTATGTCGAAGTTCATAGTATTTGTGACGTAAGAGGGGTTGTTCGCTACACTATAGGATGTGTCAAAGTTCGCCGAAAAATTATATCTGTTAAAAGGGAAAGTTGATGTTAAAACACACAGAAAGTTGCATTTATAAGGACAAATTGACAAGATATAGGGATATATATGCAACTAATGAGCACAATCTAAACACAATCTAAGCTAATGATGGGGTCAGAAATTTAGATTTGTTATAAAAAGTCGCATCCTACCCAGATTTGGTACTTTAGTGAATTGAGAATTCGAATATTTCCATTGCGAATATGTTACAGATATTGTTGCATGAATATCTTGATGACTAAAGAATTCATTCATATATTTAACGAGAAGGGCTTAGTCGAAGTCATGGAAGAAGCATCTAAAGCAACATCTGAAGTAGCATCAGCTGATATGCCTACAACACCATCACCTGTAGTGGCATCGTCACACACAGTGGAGATCCCTACAAAATAAAATGCCCAAGGAATAGATAACAAAGAAAAAACAGGACAAGAGACCTGTTGAGCAACTCGAGCAAGTGCGAGATAGTGAGGAAGAAGCAGAACAAGTGCAAATTGAAATATATGATGCAACATTTCCTTCACCTCTACACCATATATTCCACCAAGGAAATCAAGACAAGACAAAGGATATAACGTCAGTGGTACTCATTGATGGGGACTTGGATCAGATTGGGGATAGAATTCAGGAGGAAACAACAAAATCATGGAACATGTTAGAAGATCACTAAGACACACTTCTAATAGGTGTGAAGGAGTGCATCGCAAAAATTAAGATAATGGCAAAGATAGTTAGACAACCGCGCATTTAGTCGGGAATATTAGAGAAGAAAGGTCAATAGAGCCTACACTTGCAGCACAAATAACACCAATACCTGCCAGAGCCCTGCAGTTTGACTCCGCCAAGATTTAGCAGTAGGCTAAAGAATGGAGGTATGTCAACATGAACATCGTAGCAGTACCATTGCAAAAATTACACAAGCTGCATCTGGAAATAATAGATGAACTAAAGCCGCATGAAAAACACACCTTGCAGTTGAACATTCAGGTAGAAAGATTGATCAGGTTCTCAAAATTATGCTCAAAAATCAAACTCATCATAATAGTGTGGAACCTGAATGACTGTGTAGTGCACGTCATCCTGAATCTGGCGCAACTCATTTGTGTGAAACGGACAATGTACGCTCCCAAAAACACGTTATGTTCACTTTATCAAACACGTGAATTTTCAAAAAAATGGACAGCCCAGTCAATAGTATGTACTGCTAATGTGGCACTGATTGGGTAGTGTATAAGGTAGTTGACTAGGTCAAATATTCTTAGTGAGTTAGACCATGCTAAGTGGCACCCTCTGATTGGTTGAAATTATTGATTTTTTATTGGATGGTGAGGTGGCTAACCATGGGCTGACACATAGCCCAACCTGAGACTGCCATGTGTCATCTTGGGAGGCCACCATGTGGTAGCCCGAGAGGCCACCAAAAATTGGCTATAGACTTGGTGGAGGCAGTGGGAGTCGAACCGCCGACCTCCCATCACACAAACCAACAACTTAACCATTGCACCAACTATTTTTCACTTAACAATATACAGTGGTGAGTTAATGTTAAACTTTAATGTTGCAAGGTATGGGGGAGTGGGCAGACTTAACCACCCCCCATGTGAACATGTTGGCCAACCACGTATGTAGCCATGACTGTTAACCATTCCACCAAACATTAAATGCCTGACTGCCAACTATCTTGGCATGTGAACACTCCAACGCTTTTTATGTTACCGCCGGAGGGAGGGGGCAAGCGCCGGGGGCTAGCCCCTAGGCGCATGGCTCCCCATATGCCCCTAGTTTTTTATTTTTAAGCCTCGTCGACAAAGTTAACTATCCAAAAAATCCGTCCAAATTTCAGCAGATTGGGTGGTCCATTAGTAGAAAATGGTGTGAAATTGTAGGATGATGTCGGATTTTGGGCAATTTGTGGAGCGAATAGTGGGAAAACTAGGGGAGGTCATAAATTCTCCATTTTTCGGCCAAATTGGATGCAAAAAGAGGCTAGGTAGCCATTTTTGGACATTATGGAGTCATTGGAGTAGGTTTCAGAAGCATTTGAGCATTGTAAACACATATTTTTACAAATTTGATAATAATAGAGAGGCCCAAGCCATTGGAAGCTGGACCAAGGAGAAGTAGCCCAACAGGGGTGAACTCCTTCATCATGTTACTGTTGTGATGTGTTTTTGGTGATGTTTTGTACATTGTGATGCTACTGTTTAGTCTCTTATTTATGTTTAAAATGCTCATTAACATAAAAACTCATTTTACACTTGCAAAACTCATGAATCTTTAAACACATGAAAATCATTTTGTTTCTAATCTGATGAGGATCTTAGCACATCAAACTAATATTCTTAATTAGATCATTTTGGTATCATAGAAATAGGTTTTCTTTATGAAAGAAGGATTTAACTACTTGCAAGTTTATGTCATGCTTACAAGGTTAAAAATCAAAAAAGGAGAAGGGAAGCTGCTGTTGGCATTATGATACAAGTGTTTTCCTTGATGGAAACTCACTCACAGGTCAATTCAATTTTGATAAAAGGCAACTCACATTACAACAAGAATATTCATAGGTAACAAGGTAGTGGCATAGAAGAACAGGAAGATGGAACTAAGGTCTACTAATTAGAATAAAGAAGGCGATGGATAAGGTTTATGTAAAGCAATTTAAGAAGTATACGCAGGTCCACTTAGTCAAAATGGCATATACACACTGGTTCACAGAACAAAAAGAGCGTATACATATACAAGCACTATCACAAGAGGAAAAACGTGTACATGTTGGAAAATCAAGGTTTTGGTCCAAGGTATTATTCCTAAGTGGTTTTGGTCCAAGGTATTAAGAAAGGCCTAAAACTATATAAGGAGGAGAAGATCATTAGGCCATTGTGTGGAAGTGAAAATGGTTTCTAAGGAATACTTCTATCTGAAGTATATTTTATGTTGCAGGGGCTATCTTGGTGATTTGATCTGAAATATTTTGTGCACCTTGAATTCAATGTTGGATCAGGATCATGAGATATGAATTGACTTATCATTGAATGATCTGATATTGGTTGGGCCAGATCTAATTGTGTACACTTGTTTTATTCTTTGAATGTCATGATCTGTGTTTGTCTGAAGTCTAGAATAGTAGCGAAGTTATGAGTTAATATTTGCAGATCTGTACGCTGGTTCGCTTTGGTGAAGTTGCATATACATGCTGGTTTGGCTCTTCCAAGTAAAGTATGCAAAAGAAAAGTTATGTTGTTCAAAGATGACTGATCTATTTGATTAGTTCTGTTATTTTACTGTTGTATGTCAATGAAGTCTTCTTAGATCTGAATGTAAAACTAAATGCATAAGGAGTTTGATATCTGATTGATTGATTGTATAAGTGAGAAGGGTGATCTCTGCTACTCCTTATGTAAGGCTCTGTAAATTGACATTAGATTGTTGGTTGGTACATACTTGATTCAGAAGTTTTATGTTTCAGTAGTTTTGAAGGTATACGCAAGTTTGATTAAAGGAAGAAGCATATACATGTAGGTTGGGTTCAGTAAAGTAGCGTATACATTCTGATGCATGATTTTTTTAGGTTGCAACTAGTTTTGAATGATGATCCAGGTTTCTGGGTTTATAACACTGATCTGGTGACAATGATCTGATTGTTCAGATTAACTGATTGTTGGTTGATGAAATTTGAGTAAAAAAGTTTCTGATGGGTCCAGTATGAAAATTTGATGAAATGAGACCTTCATATGTATTGTTGTGTACCAGGAGCATCCAATCTGAAAATTTATGAAACGTGGTGCCTAGAGGAAGAGAGAAGGTTGTAGCCTTTTGTAGGTTGCCGCCTACGTACTAGTAATCACATTGGCTAGTACAAGAACTAGGGGGTTGCAGCTCCCTTCCAGTAGAAGCTGGAAAATGAGAGAAGGTTGTAGCCTTCTACAAGTGGGTTCCTACATACTGGTATGAATCTGCACTAGTACAAGATTGTAAATAGATTTTCTTATTATTAAAAGAAGACATAGATGACAGCAGCATGTGGTTTTCACCTACATTGGGTTTCCACCTTAAATCTTGTTATTCATGTCTATTTCTTATGTGTGATGGTTCATTCTATTTTTACTGCACTATTTAATAAGTTACTAATGCACCGGTTATAGATAATCACATGATAAATTAACTAAATCAC
Source organism: Pinus tabuliformis (assembly GCA_031772625.1). Classification (NCBI taxonomy): domain Eukaryota; kingdom Viridiplantae; phylum Streptophyta; class Pinopsida; order Pinales; family Pinaceae; genus Pinus; species Pinus tabuliformis. The sequence goes on along the minus strand of CM062816.1, from coordinate 541,715,604 downwards.
AAGTTCTCTGGGTATACACTAGTTTCACTAATCATAGTAGCGTGTACACGCTAGTTCACTTCACAGAACTAGCATATACAAATCTGTTTGGGAAATGAAAAATTATTGATCTGATAATACTGATTCACCCCCCCCCCCCCTCTCAGTATTATTTCCAACAATTGGTATCAGAGTTGGTCCTTCAGAAGAAGCTTGATCGCTTGAAGGAAGATCTTGCAAGATGAATAATAATGAAGGCATGGGACCCATCAAACCACCAATCTTGAATGGGAGAAACTTAGTATATTGGAAAATAAGAACCAGAGCCTATCTACAATCACTTGGAGCCGATGTTTGGGAAATTTAGTTTGGGAAATTTTGGAAGGAGGATATCAATTTCCAGCAACAATTCCTAAAGACTCTATAGGTAAGAAGTTATATGAAACCAATGCCAAAGTTGTCAATACATTATTGGGAAGTTGGTCAAAATAAAATTTTTTCAAAGTCATGCAGCTCAAAACAGCCAAAGAGATATGGGACAAAATCATTCAAAGCTACGAAGGAGACTCTCAAGTAAAACATGCTAAGCTTCAAACTCTCATAATTTAGTATGAAACTCTTAAGATGCATAGTGATGAGAGTGTTGCTAGTTACATCTTACATATAGATGAGATTGTTCATTGTATGAAGAATCTGGGTGAAGAGATAAAGGAAGTTACTTTAGTTAAGAAAATTTTGAGATCTTTGTCTTCTAAATTTGAGTCAAAAGTGTCTGCCATAGAAGAAAAGCAGGATCTTCAAACTATCACTGTGACTCAACTTCATGGAATCCTAACTGCCTTTAAAATGAGAAAAGGAGGTCCATCAGATATGAGAGAAGCCGCATTTAAAGCATCAACAAAGGGAAAATAAAAGGAAGAGGCCAATGAATCAGGACACATTTCAGAAGAAGAAGATGAGGTAAATTTTGTCAAGAGGCTTCAACGGGGTTCCGAAAGATTTAGAGGTAAGCTACCTTTCAAATGCTTTGCTTGTGGTAGAGTTGGTCACTATGATGCAAAATGTCCTCATAAAGATAAATATGAAAAAGGGAAGGAATATGCAAAAGGAAATAGAAAATAGGTTGTGAATAGGAGTTACTATATGGATGAAGATAATGATGGTTTATCTAATAGTGATGAAGATGAAACTGAACAATATTATAGACTCATGGCTTATGAAATGATGATTTTTTGGATGCATTAGAAGAGGAAGACTTTCTTGAAGAAATCACTAAACTCAAAATCCGTGTAGAAGAAAAGAATATGATCATAAATACTTTGACACACCAGCTGAAAGAGAAAAACACAATGAAAATGTAGAATGTGAAATTGTGGGTCTAAGAAAAGATCTTGAGGAGACAAAATCTCTTAATATTAGATTTTCTAAAGGATCAAAAAATTTAAATGAAATCATCAATGTTCAGCGTTCTCCTCTGATAAAGACAGGTCTTAGATATACTGAAGATTCATCTCAATCACAAAAGTTGTCAGCCTCCACAAGAAGCTATCTTGATGCAACAAAGACCAGTGAACAATATGTCAATCGTCAACAAAAGTCTAAAATTACTCATCAGGTAAATCATACTCAATTTACTCCAAGGATGAATATCAGTAGAAGCCGAAATCAACAAGTAAATGATACCAAAAGATACTATGATTGCAAGAATTTCTTTAATGGGCAATGTTTTCCTTGTCATAACTTTGGGCACAAATTTGCTCAATGTGTTGCTTACAAAAAACTCATGACTAGAGAAGCACGAAATCAAAGGAGTGTGATAGGAATCAAGAAAATTTCCTATAATAACTTTTCTCCTCTTGAAAATGAAATAGAATGTTCGATTTGTAACAAATTTGGTCATGAATTATTTGAATGCAGGAGAAAATTTCGGCCAATACTTCAAAAGGAGAAAACACCATTAAATCCCAAGACATGGAGAAGAAAGGAATCTCAATCAGAAAGATGTGGCATAGATTTATATGCAGAAGGAAAAGAAAACCAGTGGTACATTGATAGCGGATGCTCCAAACACATGACAGGTGATAAAGAGAAACTGCATTCATATAATTCTTTAGAAATATAGAAGAATGTCTCATTTGGAAATGACACACCTGCTGTCATTAAAGGTAAAGGCTCTATTTTCTTGAAAGAAAAGGTTAAATATGGAAATGTCATATATGTAGATGGCTTAAAGCATAATCTATTGAGTATTAGTCAAATGTGTGATCAAGGAAATGAAGTGTTATTTCGATCAAACGGATGTGTGGTTCGTGAGCTTGACATAGGAAAGATCGTGATCAAAGGAACAAGAACTCCAAACAACTTATACATACTCAAAGGAGGACAACAACAATGTTGTCTAAGCAAAACAGATGAAAACTGGCTATGGCATAGAACATTGGGACATCTAAGCATTTTTCAAATAAGAAAAGCATGCAGGCTCAAGGCAGTACATGATCTTCCAGACATCATCATCCCAGAAAATACCATATGAAAACCATGTCAAATCGGTAAGCAAACCAGAGTTCACTTCAATGAAAAGGAAGGATCAACAAGTAAGCCTCTTGAACTCATCCATATTGATTTATGTGGTCCAACAAGGAAAAAGTCACCTCGTGGAGAAGAATAATTTATTTTATTTATTGATGATTTTCCAACATGTGTTGGATAGGTCTACTAAAGCATAAAGATGAAGCATTTGAAAATTTTAAAGCCTTCAAAGCTTTAGTTGAAAATGAATCAAATCAAAAAATAAAATGTCTCAGATCTTATCGAGGGGCAGAATTCATATCAAATGAATTCTTTGACTTTTGTGAACAATATTGAATAAAGAGGCAATTCTCCGTCGTAAGAACTCCTCAGCAAAATGGCATGGTGGAAAGAATGAACATAACAGTTCAACAAATGGCTTGAACAATGCTTGATTAATTTGGAACTCCTGCAACCTTTTGGGGTGAAGCTGCATTTGCTGTTGTGACTATTCTCAACAAAGAAAATGTTCGGATAAATAGCAATCAAACTCCATATGAACTTTGGTATGGTAAGACTCCTACTGTAAAACACTTTAGAGTGTTTGGAAGCAAATGTTTCATCAAAAGGACTGATAAAAAACATGGTAAGTTCAAAACCAGAGCAGATGAAGGAATTCTTCTTGGTTATTCATCTAGAAGTAAAGGATACAAATGTTATAATAAAAGACTTCAGAAAATTGTTGAAAGCATTGCTGTTGTAATTGATGAAGCATGCAGAAATCCGGAACAAATGAAATCAACAAAAGAATATGGCAATGAGGAAGTTGGGGAATGCTTTCCTGCATCAAATCAAAATGATATAGAAGAAGAAACCAATGAATCACCATAAGAAGATACAATAGACAGAGAAAAGTCTCCATCCAGGTATGTTTAGAAGAATCATCCAGAATCTCAAATTCTAGGACAAAAGGGGGCTGACGTACAGACAAGAAGAACTCTTACAGGGACCTCAAGCTACCTAGCATTACTATCCTCCACCAAACCTTAGAATGTAAATGAAGCCTACAAAGATGAATGTTGGGTCAAGGCCATGGATGAAGAACTTGACCAAATTGAAAAGAATGATACTTGGGAGTTAGTTTCTAGACCTCATGATAAAAATGTTATAGGAACAAAATGGATATTTAAGAACAAGTTGAATGAAAATGGAGAAGTTATTAGAAACAAGGCCAAACTTGTTTGTAAAGGGTATGCTCAACAAGAAGGTATAGATTTTGAAGAAAATTTTGCACCTGTTGCCAGACTTGAAGCCATAAGGATGTTTCTTGCTCTTTCTAGTTTTTGAAAATTCGAAGTATATCAAATGGATGTAAAATCAACCTTCCTTAATGGAGACTTAGAAGAAGAGGTTTATATTGAACATCCAAAAGGATTCATTCTTGGAAATGATGCAAAACTGTATGTAAGCTTAAAAGGGCTCTCTATGGTATGAAACAGGCTCCAAGGGCTTGGTATTACCACCTTGACAAATATCTACAACAACAAGGTTTCACAAAAGGCTCTGTAGATAGCAATTTATACACAAAGGTTGAAAATGATAAACTGCTAATTATTGTTGTTTATGTTGATGATATCATCTTTGGTAGCAATGAAGAATCCATGAGTTAGAATTTTGCTTCAGAATGCAACAAGAATTTCAAATGTCCTTACTTGGTGAACTTACTTATTTTCTTGGTCTACAAGTATAGCAAACTAAAGATGGCATCTTTCTTTCACAAACCAAATATCTCAAGCAAATCTTGAAGAAGTATGGAATGGAAGATTCTAAACCAATATGTACTCCAATGGTAACAGGATGCAGTCTCAATTCTAATGATGAATCACCAGCAGTAAACCAACCAACTTACAGATCTATGATTGGAAGTTTGTTATATCTAACAGGTACCAGACCTGATATCATGCATGCAGTAGGAATTGTTGGAAGGTTCCAAGAAAATCCAAAGGAATCACATCTCTAGGAAGTCAAAAGAATTTTCAAATATCTTCAAGGAACTTAGGACTTTGGGCTATGTTATCCTAAAGATAAAAATCTTACTCTTCATGGATATACAGATGCAGATTTGGCAGGAAAAGTTGATGATCGAAAGAGCACTAGTGGAGGTACATTCTATATGGGTTCTTGGTTTGTGTCATGGTTTAGCAAGAAACAAAGTTCGATTGCGTTATCTACATCTGAAGCAGAATATGTGGTTGTTGCATCTTGTTGCACACAACTACTTTGGATGATGCAAACATTGAAAGACATTCAGATCACATGTACTCCACCCATCTCCATTATATGTGATAATACAAGTGCCATCAATATTTCGAAAAATCCTGCCATGCACTCCAAGACCAAGCAAATACCCATTAAGTACCATTTTCTAGAAGAACAAGTGCTTTAACAAAAAGTTAAATTGGAGTATGTTCCCTCCAAAGAACAAGTTGTTGATATATTCACTAAACTGCTTCCCAGAGAAACATTTGAATATCTCAGACAAAAGTTGGGTGTAGTTGTTGCATCATCCTGCTGTTAAATCCAGTTTTTTGGAGGAAGGTTATTATACGTGGGTTTCATGAAGTATTTTCGCGTAGACATGTGGGTTTCTGTGGCTGAAGGAGCGTATATGTTTTTCTGACAGAAAACAGTGGGTCAGACTCTGATATGGGTGCTCTATCTGATATTGATGATTACAGTCTGACGATATGCTTTGTTCATTGATTTTTATCTGACTGACAAAGATGCCTTGATGAATGACTTGTTGACAATGCACAGGTAGCACAGGTTCAGGGGGAGAATTAGCCTTCACACACATTCAACATTGTTGGCATCATGGTTGCTGAGTTTAGCTATGGCTTCAGATACTTATATCATTTGTTGCATAAGTCATGTAAAGATCTAGGGTGTGATACAACTTCTTCTGTCATGATCTATATTTCAATGAGTCCTATTGGACATATGATGTAATTTTTATCCCCACTTTTCATGGGATGGATTATGTAATAATTGTTGTATTTATATCATGTATAAACAATTGGTATATCCCAACTTGATTTGGTGGATGAGTTAAATGTGGTGTATCCCCACTTGGTTGGGTGATTGATGTATGTATGAGTCACTGCTCATAAGGAGGTCATACTCACTTAGTTGAGTTATAGAGTCATGTTATTCCTTTTAATCATATATCTACAGACTCGGCATGTACTCAAGGGGAGTATGGACATCATAATGTATATCAAAGGAGGAAAGTTGCTTGGTCCACCCTTTGCCCTTGATGTCAAAGGGGGAGAGTATTTTGGTGTTGCATGTTATCTCTAACAGTTTCTACAGCTTGCAGTAATCAACACCATCATGGTTGCCATCAAGTCCAAAGGGGGAGATTGTTGGCATTATGATACAAGTGTTGTCCTTGATGGCAACTCACTCATAGGTCAATTCAATTTTGATAAAAGGCAACTCACAGTACAACAGGAATATTCAGAGGTAACAGGGCAGTGGTACAAAATAACAGGAAGATGGAACTAAGGTCTATTGATTAGAATAAAGAAGGTGAAGGAAAAGGTTGATGTAAAGTAGTTTAAGAAGTATACGCAGTTCCACTTAGTCAAAACGACATATACACGTTGGTTCACAAAACAAAAAGAGCGTATACGTATACACACACTATCACAAGAGGAAAAGCATGTACAGGTTGGAAAATCAAGGTTTTGGTCCAAGGTATTTGGTACGAGGTATTTGGTCCGAGGTATTGGTCCAAGGTATTGGTCCTCAGTGGTTTTGTTCCAAGGTATTAAGAAAGGCCTAAAATTATATAAGGAGGAGAAGATCATTAGGCCATGGTGTGGAAGTGAAAAGGGTTTCTAAGGAATACTTCTATTTGAAGTATATTTTATGTTGCAGGGGCTATCTTGATGATTTGATCTGAAATATTTTGTGCACATTGATTTCAATGTTGGATCAAGACCATGAGATCTTAAATGACTTATCATTGAATGATGTGATATTGGTTGGGCCAGATCTACACCTATTTTATTCTTTGAATGTCATGGTTTGGGTTTGTCTGAAGTCCGGAATAGCAGCAAAGTTATGAGTTAATATTTGTAGATTTGTATGTTGGTTCGCTTTGGTGAAGTTGCATATACACACTAGTTTGGCTCTTCCAAGTAGCACATGCAAAAGAAAAAGTATGTTGTTCAGAGATAACTGATCTATTCGATTAGTTCTATAGTTTTACTATTGTCTGTCAATAAAGTCTTCTTAGATCTGAATGTAAAACTGAATGCATAAGGAGTTTGATATCTAATTGATTGATTGTATAAGTGAGAAGGGTGATCTATGCTACTGCCTATGTAAGGCTTGTAAATTAACAGTAGATTTCTAGTTGATATAAACTTGATTAAGAAGTTTTATGTTTCAGTAGTTTTGAAGGTATACACAGGTTTGATTAAAGGAAGAAGCGTATACATGCACGTTGGGTTTAGTAAAGTAGCGTATACATTCTGATGCATGATTTTTGAGATTGCAACAGGTTTTGAATGATGATGTAGGTTTTTGGGTTTAGCACACTGATCTGGTGATAGCGATCTAATTGTTTAGATTAACTGATTATTAGTTAATGCAATTTGAGTTTAAAAGTTTCTGATGGGTCCAGTATGAATATTTGATGAAACGAGGCCTTCATGTGTATTGTTGTGTACCAGGAGCATCCAGTCTGAAAATTTATGAAACATGGTCCCTGCAGGAAGAGAGAAGCTTGTAGCCTTTTGTAGGTCAGCGCCTATGTATTAGTAATCACATTAACTAGTACAAGAGCTAGGGGGTTGCAACTCCCTTCCAGTAGAATCTGGAAAATGAGAGAAGGTTGTAGCCTTCTGCAGGTGGGTGCCTCCGTACTGGTATGAGTATGCACTAGTACAAGATTGTAAACTTTTTTTTCTTATTATTAAAAGAAGACAGAGATGACAACAGCAGGTGGTTTTCACCCACATTGGGTTTCCACCTTAAATCTTGGTTTTCATGTGTCTTGCTTATGTGTCATGGTTCATTCTTTTTTACTGCATTGTTTAATAAGTTACTGATGCACTGGTTATAGATAATCACATGATAAATTAACTAAATCACAAGTTCTCTGGGTATACGCTGGTTTTCCTAATCATAGTAGCGTGTACACGCTAGTTCACTTCATGGAAGTAGCGTATACAAATCTGTTTGGAAAATGAAAAATTATTGATCTAATAATACTGATTCACCCCCCCCCCCAAGTATTATTTCCAACAGCTGGTTGGAAGCCTTGAAGTTGGGTCAAGGGGAAGGAGGGAAAGGTTGCCACAATCTCTAACACCAATTCATCCTCAAGTTGCAGTTGAGACTCCAGAGAGCATGTATCATGAAGGAGAACCTACAAACATGACAGAAGATGAGAAGATCTTCAGGAAGGCTTTCTTTGATATGACAAAAATGGTGAAGGTCCTCTATGAGGAGAGGAATACCAAGGTGCAAGGTGAAAGTTCCAAACCTCTCAAAGGAGAAGGTTCTTCAGGAGGAGGTAATGGAAATGGAAACAAAACTCCACCCTCTCCACCATCTTCTTCGTCTTCTTCTTCACAGGCATCTTTACCCTCTTCCACTAACACAACCCTTACTCATACTCATCAACATACCTCAAAAGGAACTGTTAAATCACCCTTCTTAAAACTTGATGTTAAATTTGAGCTACCCATGTATAATGTTGAAGTGAATGCATAGAAGCTTTATAATTGGATTCGTCAGTTGGAGGTCTATTGCAAAATTCAAAACCTTCAAGAGGATGACATAAAGATTCAGTTAGCTTCCTTGAGAATGGAGGGTGCAACACTAGTATGGTGGGAATTAAAGACACAAGAGGAGATAAAAGACACGGGAATATCTCAATTTCTTTGTCTAATTTCACTGTTGCAATCAAAAGACAATTCTACCCTCTAGCTTATATGTAGGATTACACCCAAGAATTTAGAAAAAGGTCTTTAATGTTAGGTGTAGATTTGCAATCACAAAACACGTTGCTAAAGTACATAGGGGGTTTACACAGTTACCTTAGGCATACTATCTTAATGTTTAATCCCAATAATATAGATGATGTGTGTGTGTAAGCCACTCATTTGAGGAAAGAGGGAAAAACATTCCAGAGGAAGGTAGTAAAAAGCCATTTAAGAGTAAAGGAAAATAAAAGGGTTTCAAAGGGAAGGGAAATAAAAATGCATCTATCAATAAATAAGGAGAGAAATTAACATGAAAAAATTGTTCCAAAGAGGGTCACGATAAAGCTCATTGTTGGAAGCTTCATCCCAAAATGAAACCAAAAAAAATTCAACAACAAGGGTGATCTGAAAATATGAGATCTTAAACAATTATTAAGGTATTACAGACTCATGTGCATGGATTTTCCTATATTACTTAGTGCAATGGATCAATAAGATTGTGAATAACATAGACAATTAACTAGTTAAAGAAACATAATAGACACACATAACATAGCAAGATAATCAAGGAGTTCACCCAACACTCATGGGCTACATCTCCTGGTCCAACCTTCAGTGGTGACCTCTCTATTATGTCTTTGAAAATAGATTTTCACAAAAGTGACCTCAATTTGAGTCTCACACAACAGATATAAAATAACAAGGCTTTACTTGGGTCCCCCAAGTCTTTATGAGTACACAGACTCTCCTCACTGATTATCTGTCTTTATTTGCTCTCTGTCTTAGCACTGCTTGTCTCTGTCTTCTGTCTTATGTAGCTTTAAATCCAATCAGCGTTGTCTATTCATTTCCCCTTCTCGGGCTCTCTAGCTCCCGACCTCTGTTTTCTCGAATCCCCCTCTGAGCGTTAGCAATCATTGCTAAACATCTTCAGGGATGGTGACCACCTGTTTTGTAACAGAATGGACCATCGATGCCTTTGAAATCCCAAAACTAGTCGTTATTTGTTTACACAGAGAAATACACGTAAAACTGTGAAAATCCGCCAATCTATCGTTTATCGGATTTGAAATATTATAAATTCCGCTCTATACTCCTATCAAGTCCGCCTTTACATTGCTTATCGCATCTCCACTGTTGATCTGAGAGATCTTGAGCCAACGACTGAGGTTCATTTTGAGCATCGAAGGCATACAGAGATTACCTGCCCAAAAAGGCGGTTTTCTCATGCCACGTGTTGGCTAGTGGATGGGATTGGGCAGAGCCCGGTCGAAACCACTTACCGCCTATGGCCTGCTCGAAATCCTGTTTGTTTTGTGGTTTCCCTTTGTATTTGGAAAATGCATTAAAACATTGAAAATCCCACAAAATGGCTCATATCGAACTTGAAATAATATACAACTTCATTAATAAACCCTTTCAGGTCCAATTTCATCGCATCGGCACATTTCCTTTGTATTTCATTCATTTTAGCAGAAATGAAAAATACACAGGAAAATGTTATTTTCCGGATCTCAAAATATACAAAATATCATCTATAACCTTATCGGGTCTAGCTATCACAAGTCATGTTTTTTATCATCCCAGTCCTTTGTAATGCTCTGACGCGATATTATGATGCGATATATATCGCAATCGCACATCGCATAGTCCCCGGGTCGTTGTAAGTGCTCCCTTGTAATCTGCCAATGCGATATGGCAGGTTAACCTAGGCTGTCAATCTGCACGCTTGATTGACGGTCCTCTTTGACCTCGTTGATCGCTATCGCAACATTTATATGGTCACCTCTGATAACCTCCGCCTACCTTCACCGATTGTGATATGCCAATTAGATCTGGACCATTTGATCGGCCAGATCCGACGGCTCCTGTGCAAAGTTGTTTAAACCGCCGATACTCTATTTTTTGGTCATTTGTTCATGTTTTTCCACTCTCAATAGTGTTATCCACCATTTCTAAGAGTTCTTCTTCTGCAATAGTTTTGATCTTTAGAAGACTTAGAGGGTTTTCTAGGATCCATTTGGATCACACCTTCCCACTGAAAAAGCTTTTGAACCACCAAAAGTTGGTTTTTAAGCATCAATCAAGTGAGGATATAGCTTCCTCACTTGTCCAATCTCTATCCATCTTGCACTGCTTCGTTTTGAACCTTTGAGTCTGATTCTAAGGTACTCAACATCCCCTCTGTGATTAGTTCTCACCTTCCTGTCCAGAACTATATCTTCTTGCAACTCATTGAGATATTCAGGCAACAGATCATCAATAAAAGGCAACTGACTTTGCTCTTCGGGATATTCAATCACTGGAGGTTCAAACAATCGCAAGTTCTTTGCATTAACTATTGAATAGATGTGCATGTAAGCTGGAAAATTAAGGCGAAAAGTGTTCTCATGAATTTTCTCAAGTATCTTGAAAGGCCCATACCTTATTGGCTTTAGCTTCTTTCATTCACCTTGCATTCTGTCTTTGCTTATGTACAACCAAACTTGATCACCAACTTGGAAGCTATGCTCAATTCGATTCTTGTCATGCCTTGCCTTGTACTTAGCCTGGCTCTTTTCCAGTTGTTCCTGCACTTCCTGGTGAACTTCTTGGATTTGTTCAATGAACTTGGTTGCTTTGTCCACATCACTATATCCATCAACTCTATGTCTTTTCCAAAGACAAAATCCAAGGGAGACCTTGGTGTAAAACCAAAACAAGTCTCAAAAGGAGATATTTGTGTAGAAGAGTGTTTAGCACAGTTGTAACCATGTTGCACATAACACAAATGTTCATCCCAAAGCTTGGGATGCTTGCTGCAATAACCCCTGAGCAACTAGATCACTGTCCTATTGACCACCTCTGTTTTTCCATCTGTTTGTGGATGAAAGGTTGTGCTCTTCTTCAATCTGGTGTCCATCAATTCCCATAGAGTTGACCAAAACTTCCCAACAAATCGGGAATCTTGATCAGATACAATGGAAGTGGGTAACCCAAAATGAACCCATACATGCTGAAAGAACAACTTCGTTGTTTGTTCAGTTGTAATTTGCTTGCTGGAAGGTATTAAAATACACATTTTGCTGAACCTATCCACAATAACATATAAATAATCATGACCTTTTCTAGATTTTGGCAATCCCCCAACAAAGTCCATGGAAACACTTTCCCAAGGAGGAGAAGGAGCTGGTAGTGGAGTGTACAAGCTTAATTTTCTATTGTTGGGCTTGCTTTTAGCATACATGGTACACCCTTTAATATATCTAGAATATTTTTTCATGCATTCTTGGCCAATAACAAAACCTTTGCAGCTGTGCAACTGTTTTACTTACACCAAAATGACCTGATATAAGAGAAGTATGTGCTTCTCGAATTATGTTAACTCTTTCAGTTTGTGGAATGCATAGCTTTCCCAAATGATACAATAGTTGGTCCTTAAAATAATAATCAAATTCTTCTACTTGTTTTCCATGACTTAAAGTTGCATATACATCTTTAAAATCTATATCTTGAGCATATTGTTCAATGTAGCTTTCATGCATTACTGAGTTATGCTTAAGTATAGTAGATGCATTTGTGATTGGTCTGGACAACATATCTGCAACCTTATTTTGTATGCCTTTCTTATATCTGATGACAAGATGAAACTGTTGTAGAAAACCCATCCACCTATAGTGTCTTGATTGCTGCAATTTAGTTTGTGAGTGAAAATATTGAAGTGGTTGATGGTCTGTATGGATGATTGTTTCTTTACCCATTAAGTAATGTTTCCACTTTTTCACACTCTGTACTAATGCATACAATTCTTTATCATATGTGGGATAATTAAATAATGCAGAATTAAATGTCTCAGAATGATAACATATGGGTTTACCGTGTTGCATCAACACTGCTCCCATGGCATAGTCACTGACATCTGTTTCAATCTCAAATGGTCTTTGAAGATCTGGCAATGCTAGTATTGGTGCTATACTGATTTTTCTTTCAAGGTGTTGAAGGCTTTCTGCTGTTTGCCTCCCCACTGAAACACCTTATACAATCTTGTTAAAGCATGTAAGGGAGCTGCAGTCAAGGAAAAGTTAGCAATAAACTTTCTCCAATATTGTGTTGCTCCTAGGAAGCTCCTAACTTCTGTAGTAGATTTGGGTTTAGGCCAGTTTACAATGACTTCGACCTTAGAGGGATCTATCTTCAATTCACCACCCCCTACAATATGACCCAAATAATTTAAAGATGTTTTGCCAAATTCACATTTTGATAACTTAACATAGAGATTTTCCCTTTTCAAAACATCTAGAGTCTGCTTTACATGATTTAAATGTTATTCCCATGTTTTACTGAAAACAAGAATGTCATCTAAATATACAATTACAAAATCATCAATTAAATTCCTGAGTACATCATTCATAACCCTCATGAAAGTGGCAGGAGCATTAGTTAAGCCAAAAGGCATGACTAGCCATTCATACAGCCCTTGCTTTTTTTTGAAAGCAGTCTTCCATGCATCTTGTTCTGCTACTCTGACCTGATGATAGCCACTATGCAAGTCCAACTTAGAAAGTAAACTGCCTCTTTCAACTGATCTAATAGATCATCAATGCGAGGAAGGGGATAACTATTCTTGATCGTTATTTTATTTAGTGCTCTGTAATCAATGCACATCCTCCACGAACCATCTTTCTTTCTCACCAACACGATTGGAGATCCACATGGTGATGTGCTTGGTCATATGAACCCTTTATCGAGCAGCTCCTGTACCTTCTTCTTGATCTCTGCATTCTCTAAAGCGGATAACCTGTACATTCCGATTTTGGCAATGGAGCATCTTGTTGCAAATGAATATCATGTACTATTTCCCTTTTGGGTGGCAGACCTTTAGGTTCTTGAAATAGCATATCATATTCTGAAACAATTTTTTCTAAATCAGCTTTCTGTTTAGCATCACAACCCTCAAATACATTGGTTTTATCAGGGTTCTTTTCCTTTACAACCATTAGTAAAAATTGCTTGCATGAATTTACAATTCTTTTCATCTACCCTGAGTTTATGAGAGTATAATTATTTTTGAGTTGATGAGCTCTTACAATATATTATATTCCATCTTTTGTGAGTTGATACTTATTTTCAGTTCTATAGAAAATTGCTTTTCTATCATACAAGTAAGGATTTCCTAAAACAATACCACATATATCCAAGGGAACTATATCTAACTCAACCTCATCTACAAATGTTGACCCAAATGCAAACCTATGTTTACATTGTCTAGTCACTTGTAGCTTTGCTTTATCACATACCCAACCTAATGGATATGGCTTCTTGTGAGGTGTTGTCAGTACTCCCAACTTCTTTACAATTGCTTTAGAAATCAAGTTTACTTGTGAACCACTATCAAATAAAGTATCAACCTTTTGGTGCTTAGAAATAACTCTAATATGAAAAATCTCATGTCTTTTCCTCTCATTTTCTTCATTATCAATAGATTGTGCAGAATTACTAGTAGATGCTTCAAAATTTTTGCCTTTTATACCTGTAGCTATGACTATTGTTTCATCACATGAGTCTGACCCCAAATCTTTCTGAACAGCAGCAGTAGTCTTTTCTTCTTACCACCGAACTTTTTTGGGTTTTAGCTCTAAATGCAAAGACCAGTAATGTGCATCATCATGTCCATCCTTCTTGCAGTGAGTGCATGAAGGTTTGTCTTTCTGTACAGTGTTTGCCTTCCTCTCTTTCCATTTCTGCTTCTTCTTTTCCTTGTTCTTGCTTACAGTGGGTTTTGACGATCCCCCAATCTTTGGGTTCACATTCTTGCCTCTAGCCTTTAGATGTGTAGCCTGAAATGATACCTCATCTATGCTAGTAGGGTTAAACATGAGAATGGTGTGCCTCAAATAGCTATGTAGACCACCTATATACTTCAAAAAAGTTTCAGGTGAGTCTAGAGAAATGCCTAGAATTAAAGCTCTTTCTCTAAATTCTTAGGTATAGCTTTGTACACTTTGCCCCTTTAATTGGGGAAGAGTTTGCCAACTCATCATTACTTGTTGCATATAAGCTAGTAGATAGAATTGTTTTTTAATGGCAGAAACAAATTCAATCCAGGTAGAAAGAATTTTACCATGCTTCTTCAAATCAGATTGTGTCTTGCCTTCCCACCACACCAAGGCAGTTCCTCCAAGGCGAAGGCTAGCCAGCTGAATTTTACTCCTTTCTGAATCAATGTTCTGCACCCTACAATACACATCAATCTGTCTAATCCAGTTATCTAGCTTTTCTTCATTTAATTCTCCATCATAGATTGGAAAATCAAATTTTACATCTAATTTAATCAAAGATGTTTTCTTCTTTTTCTTTTCAAGGCTAGAAGGAGGAGTTGATGGAGGAGGCTATTCCCCTTTCCCTTTGCCTTCTGAATGGGAAGATAGAAGAGGTTCCTCTACTCCTTTTGTTTGTTTAGGTGTTGAGGTGCTTGCACCTTGATCCTTCTTAAATTCTCGATACATTTCTTCCACCATGGCTCTCATGGTCATGAAATTGTCCATGAATTGAGGTTCTGATTCCAATGGGACTTCTCCGGTCATTCTCCTCTAAGCGTAGACTCTTCCAATTTCTGGATTAGTCTCAACAAGCTCTCCTTATCCTAGTTTAAGCTTTGACCTAGTTAGCATTCAACAATCCAGCACAAGCTTGTCTAACCTTAGCGGACCTAAAGCTCTAATACCACTTGATTTGAAAAGATGAGATCTTAGACAATTATTAAGGTATTACAGACTCATGTGCATGGATTTGCCTATATTACTTAGTGCAAAGCATCAATAAGATTGTGAATAACATAGAAAATGAAGCAGTTAAAGAAACATAATAGACACACATAACACAACAAGATAATCAAGGATTTCACCAACACTCCTGGGCTACGTCTCCTGGTCCAGCCTTTAGTGGTGACCTCTCTATTATGTCTTTGAAAATAGAGTTTTACAAAAGTGAGCTCAATTTGAGTCTCACACAATAGATACAAAACAACAAGGCTTTACTTGGATCCCCCAAGTCTTTCTAAGTACATAGACTCTCCTCACTGACTCTCTGTCTTTGTTTGTTCTCTGTCTCAGCACTGCTTGTCTCTGTCTTCTGTCTTCTGTGGCTTTAAATCCAATCAGCGTTGTTTGTTCATTTCCCCCTCGTGGGCTCTCTGGATCCTGGCCTCTGTCCACTCGAATCCCCCTCTGAGCATTAGCAATCATTGCTAAAAGCCTTCAGGGATGGTGGCCACCTATTCTATAACAGAATGGAGCATCAATGCCTTTGAAATCCAAAAAATGGTCGTTCTCTGTTTACACATAGAAATACATGTAAAACTGTGAAAATCCGCCAATCTGCCATTTATCGGATTTTAAATATTATAAATTCCGCTCTATACTCCTATCGGGTCCGCCTTTACATCGCTTATCACATCTCCACCATTGATCTGAGAGTTCTTGAGCAACAACTGAGGTTCATTTCGGGCATCAAAGGTGTACGAAAATTACCCACCCGAAAGCCGATTTTCTCACGCCACGTGTCGGCCAGTGGATGGGATCGGGCGGAGCCCAGTCAAAACCACTTACCGCCTATGGCCCGCCCGAAATCCCGCTTGTTTCATGGTTTCCCTTTGTATTTGTAAAATATATTAAAACATTGAAAATTCCGCAAAATGGCTCATATCGGCCTTGAAATAATACACAACTGCATTAATAAACCCTTTCGGGTCCGGTATCATCACATCAACGCATTTCCTTTGTATTTCATTCATTTTAGAGGAAATGAAAAATACACAGGAAAATGTTGTTTTCCGGATCTCAAAATATATAAAATGTCATCTGTAACCTTATCAGGTCCGGCTATCACAAGTTGCATTTGTTATCGGCCCCGCTCCTTTGTAATGCTCCGACGCGATATTGCGATGCGATATATATCGCAATTGCACATCGCATAGTCCCTAGGCCCTTGTAAGCCCTCCCTTGTAATCTGCCGATGTGATATGGCAGGTTAACCTAGGCCATCGATCTGCACGCTTGATCGACAGTCCTCGTTAACCTCGTTGATCGCTATCGCAACATTCATATGGTTGCCTCCGATAGCCTCTGCCTGCCTTCGCCGATTGCGATATGCCGATCGGATCTAGACCATTGATCGGCCAGATCTAACAAATCCTGTGCAAAGTTGTTTAAACTGTCGATACTATGTTTTTTAGTCATTTCTTCGTGTTTTTTCACTCCTGATAGTGTTATCCGCCATTTCTAAGAGTTATTCTTTTGTGATAGTTTTGATCTTTAAAAGACTTAGAGGGTTTTCTAGGATCCATTTGGATCAAAGGGAAAACAAAAGACAACTGCAACCACTCAACATGATTTGGGATCCGATTCGGGTGATGACACTAAAATTATAGCCATGGGTATAAAAGGAAAAGAATCCATTGCTAGCATTAGTTCTTCTAATTCAAAAAATGGAAGTCCAAATGAAAAGACAAGGATAGAACTTTTTCACATAAGGGTGATCTCAAAACATAACAATATTGATACACTTTTCGACAGTGGCTCTCAAGCCAATCTTATCTCTGAAAACATTGTCAAAAGTTTAAACTTGGAAACCATTCCACATCATAAACCATATCCACTTGAATGGGTGTGTGACAATGCATAATTGCAGGTTACTAGAAAGTGTAAACTGAAATTCGCCATTACTACAAATTTCATAGATGAAGTGGAGCTTGATGTTGTGCCATTAGACATATGTGGCATAATTTTGGGCAGCCCATACCTCTATGACATAAAATCTATCTTCCATAGACATGAAAACAAATACCATTTGTTCAAATATGGAGTAAAATATATTGTGAGAGCCCATAGTAAGAAACGAAATCTTTCATTTGTTAATGCAGGGCAGATGAAAAGACTAGTGAATTCAAGCAAGAATTTTGTGCCTCTAATGATCAAGCCCAAGAATGATGTTGATAATGAAGCTTTTAAAGGTTGTGATTCACAATTGAAATCTGAATTGGTTGATGTAGTTAACCAATATGATGAGATGTTTTAGGAACCAAAGGGGTTACCTCCCAAGAGAGGAATCCAACATGAGATACAGTTGCAGCAAGACTATCCTCATACTAAAATTGGCTTGTGATGAGCGCCAGTATTGCAACAAGGATGTTGCAACTCCTGGGCTACCAGATTTACTTATCAACCCGGAGTTCGTACAAACTTGGAGGTGACATTGTTGTATGCACAAGTAAAAGTGATGGTTTTGCCTGTTGTCACTGTTAAGATGGCGAGAGACCACTAGGGTTCCAATCCAGACTTCTATAGAGTCAGAAGAAGCTTGATTCTTCGATGGAAGAAAGGAAAATCTACTCTAATAGAGTTACTCTACTGCAGTAATGGAAAAATCCAACATGTAATGCTAAACCACACCATGCCCTAATTAACCATTTAAGAAGCTATGCTAAGCAAAAATGCTAGATTAATAATAAACCAATGCTACTATCTAAGTTGCAGAAGTAAAAAGAATCAAACAATACTAGTGTGCAAGAAAAGAAACTAAACTAAATCTGTTTTCACTTTTTTGGTCTTTTTAGGAAAAATCACATATGCAAACTAATTGTTCTTGTAGATGTGACAAGTGGATTGAAGGTGTTTGAGGATGGCTAGAAGGTTTTTGAAGTGGTTGGATGGTGTGGAGGGCTCCTAGGAGGCTTTTTGTGACTTCCTAAAGGTTTCCCATCAATTCGGCCTCAAAACAGGCCGTTTCAGGAAAACCTGCCGGATGTACTAGAAACCTACAGGAACCTGCCGAATGTACTAGAAACCTACAGGATGATCCTGTAGGAATTACATGAAACCTACAAGATACAACCGAGAGCTAATTGTGAGGTGTTGGAGGTGTTGGGAAGCTTAGGAAAGGTGTGTGATGGGTGGAAAGGTGTGTTAGAGGGTCTAGGAGCACTAAGGAGTCAATATCCAAGATAAGAGATGGCTACATTCACTCAATGTGTTTAGGAGGATTTCAATGAAAAATGATGAAAAACTAGTGAGGGTGAGGGTGAAACAAGGGATGACTAAGGTGGATGAAGTGGAAGGTGGTTGTTGGTTATGAATTCTTGGTCTCCTCCTGAAGCACCTGCTCTGCATAAAACATGTGTGTCTTCCAAAAAGAACTATGCAACAAGATACATTTTCATAAACTAGAAAAGCAAGAATCAACTTCCTATATTATGCATGAAGAAATTTGTTGAAGGGAATGAAAGCATAAGTGAGATATTATTGCAGAAATAGAGATGGAAAATGATGACAATGAAATCTTCCTTGCAATATTAACCAAACACTGAATTGAAGACAACAAAATCCAAAGCTCGTAAAAGAACTAGAAATCTGTGTTTTTGGGGTTGCTGAAGGGTCTCTTCCTCAAGTCATGGTCACAGAGGGAGGACGTATGGAAAAGACACCTACTAACAACCTTGTGGTGATCCTTTTTCTCCTTGCTAACCTGCTACTTGAAATAAGGCACAAATGGAAGCAAACTATCACACAACCAATCTAATCTACACTACTTGTAATGGAAATGCATCTACTAAGCAAATTAACAATTAAGCTATGAATCTACACTAAGAATACATGTACAATAAAGAGGAGCCTTGGTTGCTAGGGTTGGGCCCTAACCCAAGAGCTTCAGCCCTCTGAGTTAACTCAGTGCTGGCTCAAAACAAAACTCATTCTTATTACCAAAACAACAGATTACATCAAAAGAACTGTCACAAGTATTGCAACTTGAAAATAGAGTAGAGTTTTTCAATCAAAATCTGAATTATATTGAGGTCCTACGCCTCTCTACTTATACATCTAAAGTATCCAATGACTTCCTTAAAATTAGGGAACCTCAACTCCCAAACTCGAGATAAACTGGTGCTTTGTCTCTCACTTTCTCGGCTGCCTTCTAGTCCTCATGATTTGACTGTTTGCACTCCAAGATGATGGAGGAATATTCGAATGGAGGGGTAGTAAATGAGGAGGATTTACCTCCTATAATTCCTCTCCCTTGTCTCATTTGAGTTTTGATCTTGGTCTTTGCCAAAATTACCTGATTTTCTCCTTTAATCCTGCATTAAATGCACACTAGACCACAAAGAAAAATATCCAACTCTAACTCACCTCATAAACAAAATATAATAAAAACCATGCAAAAAGTTATGAGAATAGTTGGTTTGCCTAAGCTAGGAGGTGAATTAAGGCCCATATAATTACCCAATGATGAGGCTCATCATCACCCCCCTACTAAAAGTGTTTCTCATCCTCTGAGCATCTTAGTCAATATCCATATCCTTCATGGCTTTGGTAGCCTCTCTAACATCCCATGCCTCTGTTGTGGTCTCCTCTTCTTGTTCGTTGAATCCTACTTCCTTTCTACCACTTCCCACTGCCTCTTGTGTTCTTCTTCTTTTCTCCCTTCTAGCATCCCTAAGAGTAGTGGTGAACTAATTTTTAGGCCTATCCAATTGACCTTCAACCTTTGCATAGATTGCTTATACATAGGTGTCCTATTGAGTGCCTCTCTCAACCTTTGAGGGGACTGATATTATCTTATATTTCAGTTGTATGGCAGTTTGTTCCATCTCCTCAGGAAAGCGTGTATACTATCATCTCCTAGCAGCCTAAACATGTCCTCAAAATGTGAAATTGCTTGCTCTTGGGCAACAAGATATCTAGTTGCCAACTGAGGATCATTTGCAATCAAACTGTGGGGACTGATGAGGGCCATGGGATTTGATTATTCATCTCTGATCAAAAGAGGTTCAGTTTTCTCTCTTTCTAATGCCCTTTTCATCTCTGCAGCTTTTGACTCCTCATGGTTCATCCATGATGCCAAAGCCATTAATTGTAGATCTCCTAGCTTGGCATTAGGGTCCCATACATTCATGTCTACAAGGGCCATGTGGTGAAAATAAAACTCAGCCATTTTGGCCCTATCCTCTAGTGTACTTTTATCACAAAGATCAATAAACTATCTATAGTCCTGAAATGGCATGGTTCCCCTCAGTGCTAGTGTCTTAATCTGAAACTGCAACCATTTTTCTTTGAGCTAGAGAGCATAGGATTTAGCTGGCATCCTACATTGGATTGCCTCCAAGGAGAGTTTGGACATACATTTCAATTGGTTCTCTCTTTCCTGCAGCTATCCCCTCAGCCATGCATTTTCTGTCTCTAGTTGATTTCTCATTATAGCTTCTCTGTCCCTCAAGCCACTTAGCTCTCTATCCATTTCTTTGAGTTTCTCTTCCATGTGCCCAATGTCTTCCACCCCCTTTGATTTTGCAATCTACATCCATCGATGAGTTCTGGCCCTCTCCTTATCAAGTTCGAAGAACAGTGGGATGGAAAATTTTTGAGGTATGACCCTGCCTCCTTCAATAAATCGGTAATAGGAGTCCATGTTAGGTTGGGGGCTAGGTTCTTTTATCTCTGAGTCCTCCTATTTAGCTTCTTGTTGCTCCCCTACCTTCATTTCCAATTTCCATGCCTCCTGTAGATTCAGCAGAGTATCCTGTAGGATTGTTTTTTCTTCCTGTAGCTTTTGTTGTGGATCCTGTAGGATTGTTTTTACTTCCTGTAGATTTTGATGTGGATCCTATAGGATTGCCTTACCCTTTGAGGAAGTTGATCTAGTAGTAGGCCTCCTCACATAGGTGATAGGGGACTTAGGGAAGGAATTTTGCCTTTTTTTGTAGGGGAATATTCAATCTCAATAGGAATTTTGGTTGATGTTTGTGGCTTCCCCTGTTTTATTCTTGTGCTCTTTCTTGTCCTGAAATATAGTGGGGTCTACCTCTACCTTTTTCCTTTTTGCTTGATTGGGGTGCTGAGAGCAGTGAGGTCAACTGCTACCTCTCTCTCAATGGCCTTTGGATACACCCTAGGTGACTCCTCCTTGTGTTCTATCCCCTCTCTTCTATTTCCTTCTTCCTCTCTGTCTTTCCTATCTTCTTCTTCTTGTATATCTTCATCATCTCTATCAGTTTCCTCCTTAATTTCCTCCTCTATTTCTTCATCATCCTCGTCTTCTCCCTCTTCTTCTTCATCTTCATCATGTTCCTCTGTGTCAGCTCCTTCTTCATCCATCTCATCCTCATCTCCTTCTGTATCTTCCTCTTCCTGTTTTACTTCCTCTTCACTGACAGTAGGACTAACATCATAAGTGAGAGCTTTGATGTCATCCTCTACTGGTATGTCTCTGAAAACTGAGCATGTTATATGGGTTTTGAGGTTTTGGAAGGCATCTTCAATGAGGATCCTAATCAACCCATGGTGAGCTAATTGTTGGGAATTCCCCTCCTTCACTTTCATGCTTGAGTCTATGAGTGATTGAAGCAAGAAATATGGTATGTTGAGCCTTTGGTGAGGGGGTGTTTCTACTCCAAATCTTAATTCTTCAAGGATCCTGAAATGATAGCCATAGACAACACTATATCTACCCTCACATGAGATGTATTTGATTAGTTGGTAGCCTACCTCACTCCATGTATATGGCAGACTTTCCCTCCTTATTCTATTTTTGTCCTCCATGGGTTCCTCGCCTTCTAAAAATAATTTGCTTTTGGCAACCTGGCTATATCCTTTTTCTTCTTTTCTCCATGGGATTTCTAGGGGAAGTGTGGTGACCCTGCTGATGAGCTCAGGGGTGAGATCTATAGTGAGGCCCCTTATTACAAAAGTGGCATGGATTCTGGTGTGTCGAGTGAGGGAGAGAGAAAATTCTTGAGCCACCTCATCATCATACCCTCTGAATTTTTTGAAAAACCCCATCCAATTATGTCTTGTGAAGATTTTAAGCACTTGGGAGTGTTGTTGGATTCTCACAGTGTTTGTGGGATATCTCCTATTAAAACCTCCTATCATGTTGCTGGTGAAGCATGAGGAGAAAATGAGAGGGTTGAAAAAAAAAATTGAATGCAGGAGCAAAACAGAGATGACTGTGTATTAAATTCCCTTCACATAGTTGCTAAATTCACTCAAATTTAGAGTATCCTTGGTTCATTTACTTGCAAAGGGGAATGTAATTTTAGAGCTTACCTCTTTAGACTGGTTGCAGTGGCCAACTCCCGTGATATCCCTTCTGAACTCTTCTCTGCCAATCCTATAGATAGTCTCTGTGTATCCTATAGGAATTCTTGTGCAGTGAATGATGGATCTTTGCTTTCGGTGGGTTGCCTGGGTTATGAGAGCGACTTGAGTGAGGGATTTTCAAGGAGGTGAAATGCATGAATGCATGGGAACAATGTTTTATTTCCTCTTATGGTGATTCGGGGTGAGGTGGTGTGCTGGAAGCAAAGGTACATTGCCATTTTTGGACCGTTGGTCCCCACTACCACCTCATCATTTCCCACTCCTCGTAATCAACTCCCACCTCGTAGATCCATATTTTAACCACTTTTTGTCCTACTCCTTCTCTGTCTTTGAGTTGAATGCAGCCACGTGTGAGAGGACACTCGATTGTGCATGTGCTAACTGAACGAAGGTGGCCAAGTTAATTGTCCACCTTTTCACTTATAAACCAACTATCTCGTAACCCTTACAATTTTTTATTACATGATGCATATGAGAGAGAGAGTGGGATACTTACCTGTGGTTTCAATGCTATGATGCAGTTGTCGAAGACTAGAGGTGCTGTTGTGTATATTTGCTACATGCTATTCTCTTCCTCCTCTTGCTATCTGCTAATGGCTCCTTTGTTTTTGTAGGTACCCGCGGTTGAAGATCTAATGTTGCTACTTTGGAGCTACTGGATCATCATGGTGAAGACTTGTCGTTGGTGTGATTGGTATTCTGTGGGATAGGTTGCTACAGGATGTCCTGTAGCTGCTTCTCCCTTAGAACTCTTTAATCATCTTGCTTTATGGGGCTATGAGGATGGTGATATGGATGGAAAGAAGAGTGGGAGTGTGGAAAGCAAAGGATACTCAGGTGATTCTCTTTACTCCTGTCTATTTCCTTTTTTTTTTTCTTTTGAAGACCCGATTAAAAACTCTTGAAACTAATCTTTTTTTGAATGGTGAGTGTAGGGATGATGATGGTGGACAAGGTGAGCTGCTAGGTCATGAAGAGGGTGAATTTTAGGGACCTAACAAGTCGATCATTTGCCTTCGGATTGCTTCCTATAGGATTTCTGGGTCACTGTAATTCCTACAAGATGATCCTGTAGGTTTTTAGGGGATCCCGTAGGAATACAGGGGATCATGTAGAAAACACAATCTTTGTA
Source organism: Pinus tabuliformis (assembly GCA_031772625.1). Taxonomy (NCBI): domain Eukaryota; kingdom Viridiplantae; phylum Streptophyta; class Pinopsida; order Pinales; family Pinaceae; genus Pinus; species Pinus tabuliformis. Next base: position 541,691,854 of record CM062816.1, on the reverse strand, counting down.
TAAACCAAAGAAATGGTGTGGAAAAATGACAAAAATGATGGAGGGATGCATGGTAAGGAGTGAAAAATTGAATATATGAGTGGTAGGGGTCTCCTTGGGATCCTCTTTTTCTCCTTGACTGTCCTTCTCGCCCACCTGTAAATGGAAATTTCATGATAATATCTAGATATATATATATATATATATATATATATATATATATATATATATTAAAAACAACTAGGTTGCCTCAGAGAGGTTTTCACCCTAGCTGTTTGCCTTGGGCACCTCAAGAAAGCTTTTCACCCAGGGATCTTCTTATTCTCTTTCTCTTTTTGTTTTTTTCTCTCTTTTTTTTTCATCACTGGGCCGCCTCAAGAGGTTTTCAACCCAATGATGGGACTCAGGTGCCTCATGGAGGTTTTCACTTGAGTCCTTATTCTTTTTTATTTTTTCTCAGTGATTTGATGAGGGAGGAGCTAGAACTTGCTCCACTTTCATCACTATTTTATTGATATCATCAACGAACTCTTGTTTTGATAAAGGTCTCTTGTAAATTTTCAATCGGTGTCCATTAACAAGCAAAGGAATAGCTTCTTCATCTATGGTTCTAATTTTCACTAAACCATTATCATGGCATCTTTCTGCAACATAAGGTTCGAGCCATCTTGTTCTTAACTTGCCCTTGAAATCTTTATACCTAGAATCATATAACAATGCCCAATCACCTTCCTAAAATTGCTTCTCCTTGATATTTTTATCATGCCAGATCTTCCTCTGAAGTTGAAATACCTCTGTATGTAGGAGGGCCTACATTCAGAATTCATCCAAACCATTCAATTGGAACAATCTCTCTTTTTATACACTGTTGAGATCCAAATCGAGTTGGGTTTCCATCCTTAATGTGTTATATTCAAATTCAATGGACAGCAAGGCCTTTTTCCTATAGACCAGCTCATAGGGTGTGAATCCAGTGGTGGTATTCCATGTGGTATTATAGGCCCAGGTGGCCTCAACTAGTCTTTCTTCCCAATCCTTCCTGTTATTGCTCACCACCTTGGTTAAGATTCCCTCCAATGCTCTATTGATCACCTCCACTTGCCCATTATCTTGTGGATGATAGGGAGTGGAGGTCCTATGTTTGATCTTGTGATGGTTGAGCAAGTCTCCAATCATGTTGGAGGTAAATTGGCTCCCTTGGTCTGTGACGAGCTCTCTAGGGCACCCAAATTTGTAGAATACATTCTCCCTTATGAACTCAACCACCGTCTCTTTTGTTGTTGCCTTAATTGCCTTGGTTTCAACCCACTTAGTCAAATAATCAATGCACACAATAATGTATTGTTTTTTCTTTGAAGGAGGGTCAATAGGCCTAATGAAGTCCATGCCCCACTTGTCAAATGGCTCGAAGGTCACTTGAGGCTGCATAGGAATTTCATCTCTTGGAGTAGGCCTTCCCATCCTCTGGCACTGATCACACTGACTAGTGTATTTTTTCACATCCTGGTGAAGAGTGGGCCAATAATAGCTTGTGTGTAACACTTTGAATGTTGTCCTCTTTGCTGCAAAGTGACCTCCATAAGGCCCATCATGACAGGTTAGAAGGATGTCAAAGACTTCCTCTTCCCTCACACAACTTCTCAAGATTTGATCTGGCCCAAGTTTGAAAAGATTGCCCCCAGTCCAAGTGAAGGGGGCACTTTTCCTAACTATCTTGCTCTTTTCTTTGGAGGACAAGTTTGGTGGGAACTATGTTGATACCAAATAGTTTGCTATATCAGCAAACCATGGAGAGAGAACTGAAATAGAAAATAAGTTCTCGTCCAGTAACTGGTCATCCACCATTCCTTCTTCACCTGCAGGAAAATTTACCCTAGATAAAAAGTCTGCAACAACATTTTCCTTACCATGATTATCAACAATGGTTAGATCAAACTACTGTAATAAAAGTAACCATCTTATAATTCGAGCATTCACATCTGGTTTGTTCATTAAATATTTGATTGCAGCATGGTCAATATGCACAAGTGTTTGATAACCTGCAATGTAATGCCTGAATTTGTTTAATGAATGCACAACAACCAGGAGTTCCTTTTCGGCCACTGTATAATTTAGTTCAGCCTTTGATAAGTTCTTACTAATAAAATAGATAACATAAGGCAGTTTTTCATCTATCTAACCTAGGGCTGCTCCTATGGCTTTGTGTGAGGCATCAGCATGAATATGAAAGGGGAGGGCCCAGTTTGGGCCTCAGAGAATTGGTGCAGTGGTTAACTTATCCTTTAGGATGTCTAAGGCCTCTTGACAGCTTTTTGACCATATAAACTCAGAATCTTTGGCCAACAAACCAAATAAAGGAGAGGCCAACTTGCTGAAGTCCTTTATGAACCTTCGATAGTATCTAGCTAACCCTAGGAAACTTCTGACATCTCTCTGCTTTTGAGAAGGTGGGACCCTTTGGATGATAGCTATTTTGTTTGGGTCCACCTGCAGTCCTTGCTGAGATATTGAATGATCTAGCACGGTCCATGCAGTCATTGAGAATTCACATTTTTCAGGACTGAGAGACAGGTTCATTTCAATGCATTTGTGCAATACTTTGCCTAGGTTAGATAGGGCTTCATGAAAATCACAGCCATAAGGTGTAAAATCATCCATGTAAATCTCCACCGCATGATGGACTAATTCAACGAAAATACTCAAGACAGCTCTCTGGAAAGTGGCAGGAGCATTGCATAGGCCAAAAGGAAGGACCCTATAGGCAAAATTTTCCCAAGGATAGGTGAATGTGGTCTTATCCTGGTCTTCTGGGAAAATCTGGATTTGGTTGTACCCACTGAATCCATTTAGGAAGGAGAAAATTTTTTTCCCTACTAGGCCATATAGCACTTGGTTAATGAAGGGTAGAGGAAAATTATCCTTCTTTGTGGCTTTGTTCAAATCCCTATAATCAACACAAATCCTCCACTTTCCATTTTTCTTGGGAACTAACACCAAAGAAGAGACCCACTCATTGTCGGAGATAGGGTAAAAAAATCTTGCATCTAGCAATTTTTGCAGTTCTTCTTTGACTATATTTTTAAGAGCTGGACTCATCTTCCTTTGTGGCTGTTGTACTGGCTTACAAACTTCCTTGATGTATATGTGGTGAGTACACATTGACAGGTGCACTCCCTTCATTTCCTTGTAACTCCAAGTGAAGGCTTCTAGATTTTCCTTTAATATGTTGCATAGCTTCTCCTCTTCGAGAGCAGAAAGAGATGGATTGATTTTCAAGGTTCTCTCTAGGCCAAATTCTATGGTTTTGACATGGAGCGGGTTGGAATAGGCCAAGCATAAGTCAATTGGATGATTGTTCTGGGTTTCCTTTACTACTTCTTCTAAAGTTAATGAACCAGGAGTTGGACTTTGGAGCAGGTGTTCAATCAAGTCATCCTCATCTTATTATCCTCCTCCCATGGTTGCTTCCAAAGCATAACGTTGGGCGGAATAAACTTCATCTTCTTCCTCCTCCTCGAACCATAAAGGTAAATCATGCTCTAGAGAAGGTTGAGCAGGAGGGTATACGACTAACTGCTTGGAAATATTGCCATTCTTGATGGTCATATCCCCAGCTCTGCAGCTAATGTAAGCATAGGCAGTGGCCAACCATGGCCTCCCAAGGATGAGAGGATAACCAGTAAACTTAGCCCTAGGCTGGAGAACTAGGAAATCTACAGGGTACTCCCAGGAGTCAATGGAGACCATCACATCCTCAACAATTCCCTCAGGGTTTACTGTGGAATGGTCTGCAAGTTGCAGAACTATTGTGGTCTTCCTCAATGACCCTTGGAGGTTGAGATTGAGCATGGTGTCCTTGGTCATCACATTAATGGCAGCCCCAAGATCAATCAGAGTGTGTGGGACAATGGTGCCATTGGTGTGCACATCTACTACAGGGCTTCCAGGGTCAAAATATTTTGGATAGATTACCTGCCCCAACATTAATTCAGAAAGATTCCCAATGACATTAATGTTATGGGCATCCATTTTTCACCTCCCTGGATGCTTGAAGCATTTCTCCTTAATCAACTTATTGTAAACATGAACATCTTTTATTTCCTGGAGAAAGGGGATCTTTACACGTAGCTTTTTCAATTCTCCCAGAATTTCAGTCTCTTCTGCGGTAGGCTAGAGTGGTTGGGCTAATCTCTTAGGAAAGGGTGGATTTACTTTAAGTTTGCTTTCCTCTCTTTCTTCCTCAACCTACGTAGGTGGAGGGGGAGGTTGGTTATCCGAGAGAACTCTCCCAGATCTCAGGTTAATATCCTGGATTCCGTAGCATAAGATAGATATGATGTCTCTCCACTGTATACTTGTTGAGCCTGCCTATTGCTCGGGTTTGTATTTGGCTGCGCAGGCATCTGGAGTTGCTTGGGTGGAGCAGAGTGTAGGAGTTATGGTTGGGCAGGTGGTGGAGGCAATAGAGCTGGAGCATTGTTGTATTGGGGCCTCTATCCCTGGAGTGGTGGATTCCACTGAGGTTGGGGCAAAGCATAAGGTTGAAATGACTGGCTGGCTGGATGGGAATGATACTGAGATGCATAGGACCAAGGAGGGGGTGTAGACCAGGAAGGATGAGCAGGGGGTCCCCAAGAAGGTATAGTTGTGGTTTGGTTGGGGTTGTAATATGCATGGGATGACCCTTGCATGCCCTGTTGGTATGGTCTAGGCCTAGGAGGTCTCCTTTGGTTAATGTAACAAAGCTGATCAGTGACCCCTTCATCTCCTTGATATACAACTTTGAGTCCGAGTAAAGAAGGGCACTTGTCTGTGGAATGGTTTTCTTCACAGATCGAGCAAACCTCAATAGAGTTCAATGGACATTCATTCCTAGGATGCCTCCTGGTGCATCTAGGACAAAAGATGGCCAAGGCTCTCTCTGCTTCATCCTGCTTCCTCTTAATGTTCATGGTGTCCATTTGCAAGGCAAGAATTTGCAGCATCTCACTTTTGAAATCTTCCAGCATGTTTCCAATTTCACCCTTGATGGATGAGTTGGAAGATGATGTACTGGCTATAGGTTGACTACCCCTACCCTTTTCCCAGTTGCCCTAGAATGGTTTCTAAAGACAGTCTTAATATCTTCATAGGGTAATTGGTATATATCTCCTCCTACTAACAAATGTAAGGTATCCAGAATATCATCTCTTACTCCCCTAATTAGGACCAGCTTTAGTGACTCAAGGTCAAGTGTGCACCTCGCCCTTTTGTAACTAAGCTAGAATCTTTCTTTGTAGTATTTTAAGGATTCATCATGGCCTATGGTCATCTTGAAAATTTCTTCTTTAGTATCCTTTGACTGACAGTAGTCCCGATATTTGTTGTTATAGGCCTGTTGCATCTAATCCCAATTTGTGATGCTATCTCCAGGTAAACCCATGAACCAGAGCAATGTTGCATCCTTGAGGGTAGATGGAAATAGTTTTAATTTTTCTCATCATCTGTATAGTCATAGGTTCTGCATATAACAGCAAAATCAAATAGGAAAGTGTTGGGATCCTCTATGGTTATTTCATGGAAATGAGGTAGGGCAGAGGGGCTTATATTTTTCATCTTAGTGTCCCCATTGGTTTCCCTAATGGGAAAGGCACCCTCAACTCTCTCCCTATTCTCTCTGTCATTTCCGTTTTCAACCATTGGTTCAGTAGGAAAGGGTTCCTCTTCTTCTTCTTCCCCTGTAGGTTCTTCAAATATGTCAAGTTTCTCACCTAAAGGTTCCTTCAGTTCATAGCCACCGAAGAAGATAGAAGGTTGGTTGTTCGGTGCAGTGGGGTTATTTGGCAAAAATTTCCCTAAGTTGTCCCTATTCCTACGAGGCATGAAAGGAAGTATTTTTGGGTTGGTTTTGTTTTCTTTTTAAAACTTGGAAAGCACTTGCAGAATTGAAATTGCTGATTGAATGAAAATTACTAACAGAATGAAAAAGCTACATGCTGAATTGAAATCCTACTTGCAGAATGGAAAGGAAAGCAAATAATGCAAAATGAAAGAAAGGAAACAACTATACTACTTTTGCATAAATAAACTAATGGAAAAATATTGAAGACAAGAAATAGAAGAAAAAAAAGCAGTAATCACATTCTACTCAGACACCTCCCCGACAATGGCACCAAAAAGTGATAAGCACCAGTATTGCAACAAGGATGCTGCAACTCCTTGGATACCAGCTTTACTTATCAACCCGGGGTTCGTACAAACTTGGAATTGATAGTGTTGTATGCACAAGTAAAAGTGATGGTTCTGCCTGTTATCACTATTCAGCTGGCGAGAGACCACTGTGGTTCCAAGCCATACTTCTATAGAGTCAGAAGAAGCTTGATTCTTTGATGGAAGAAAGGCAAATCTACTCTAAGAGAGTTACTCTACTGCAGTAATGGAAAAATCCAACATGTAATGCTAAACCACACCATGCCCTAATTAACATTTAAGAAGTTATGCTAAGAAAAAATGTTAGATTAACAATAAATCAATTATACTATCTAAGTTATAGAAGTAAAAAGCATCAAACAATACTAGTATGTTTTCACTTTTTTGGTCTTTTTAGGCAAAATCCCGTACGCAAACTAATTGTTCTTATGGATGTGACAGGGGGATTGAAGGTGTTTGAGGATGGATAGAAGGTTTTTGAAGTGGTTGGATGGTTTGGAGGGGTCCTAGGAGGCTTTTGTGACTTCCTAAAGGTTTCCCATCAATTCGGCCTCAAAACAGGCCGTTTCAGGAAAACCTACAGGATGTACTAGAAACCTACAGGATGATCCTGTAGGAATTACATGAAACCTACAGGATATAGCCGAGAGCTATTTGTGAGGTTTTGGACGTGTTGGGAAGCTTAGGAAAGGTGTTTGATGGGTGGAATGGAGTGTTGGAGGGTCTAGGAGCACTAGGGAGTCAATATCCAAGATAAGAGATGGCTACATTTGATCAATGTGTTTAGGAAGATTTCAATGAAAAATGATGAAAAACTAGTGAGGATGAGGGTGAAACAAGGGATGACTAAGGTGGATGAAGTGGAAGGTGGTTGCTGGTTATGAAGTCTTGGCCTCCTCCTGAAGCACCTTCTCTGCATAAAACATGTGTGTCTTCCAAAAATAACTATGTAACAAGATACATTTTCATAAACTAGAAAAGAAAGAATCAACTGCCTATATTATGCATGAAGAAAGTTGCTAAAGGGAATGAAAGCATGAGTGAGATATTATTACAAAAATGGAGATGGAAAAAGATGACAATGAAATCTGCCTTGCAACATTAACCAAATACTAAATTCAAGACAACAAACTCCAAAGCTCATAAAAGAACTAGAAATCTGTGTTTTTGGGGTTGCTGAAGGGTCTCTTCCTCAAGGCATGGTTCCAGAGGAAGGAAGTGAGGCCGAAACACCTGCTAACAACCTTTTGGTGATCCTTTTTCTCTTTTCTAACCTGCTACTTTAAAGAAGGCACAAATGGAAGTAAACTATCACACAACCAATCTAATCTACACTACTTGTAATGGAAATGCATCTACTAAGCAAATTAACAATTAAGATATGAATCTAAACTAAGCATACATGTACAATAAAGAGGAGACTTGGATGCTAGGGTTGGGCCCTAACCCAAGACCTTCAGCCCTCTGAGTTAACTCAATGCAGGCTCAAAACAAAACTCATTCTTACTACCAAAACAACAGATTACATCAAAAGAACTGTCACAAGTCTTGTAGCTTGAAAATAGAGTAGAGTTTTTCAATCAAAATCTGAATCCTACTGAGGTCCTAGGCCTCTCTACTTATACATCTGAAGTCTCCAACAACTTCCTTAAAATTAGGGAGGCTCTGCTCCCAAACTCGAGATAAACTAATGCTTTGTCTCTCACTTGCTTAGCTGCCTTCTAGTCCTCATGATTTGGTTGTTTACACTCTGAGCCGATGGAGGAATATTCGAATGGAGGGGTAGTAAATGAGGAGGATTTACCTCCTATAATTCCTCTCCCTTGTCCCATTCGAGTTTTGACCTTGGTCTTTGCCAAAATTCCCTGATTTTATCCTTTAATCCTACATTAAATGCATGTTAGACCACAAATAAAAATATCCAACTCTAACTCACCTCATAAACAAAATATAATCAAAAGCATGCCATAAGTTATGAGAATAGTTGGTTTGCCTAAGCTAGGAGGTGAATTAAGGCCCATATAATTACCGAATGATGAGGCTCATCATCACCCCCCTACTGAAAGTTTTGCTCATCCTCTGAGCAACTTAGTCAATATCCATATCCTTCATGGCTCTGGTAGCCTCTCTGACATCCCATGCCTCTGTTGTGGTCTCCTCTTCTTGTTCATAGAAGCCTACCTTATTTTCTACCTCTTCCCACTGCCTCTTTTCTTCCTCTTATTTTCTCCCTTCTAGCATCCCTAAGAGTAGTGGTCGACTGAGTTTTAGGCCTATCCAATTGACCTTCAACCTTTGCATAGATTGCTTATACATAGGTGTCTTATTGAGTGCCTCTCTCAACCTTTGAGGGGACTGATATTATCTTATCTTTAAGCTGTATGGCAATGTGTTCCATCTCCTCAGGAAAGCATGTATACTATAATCTCCTAGCAGCCTAATCATGTCCTCAAAATGTGAAATTTCTTGCTCTCGGGCAACAAGATATCTAGGTGCCATTTGAGGATCATTTGCAATCAAATTATGGGTACTGATGATGGCCATGGGATTTTATTGTTCATCTCTAATCAAAAGAGGTTGAGTTTTCTCTCTTTCTAATGTCCTTTTCATCTTTGCAGCTCTTGACTCCTCATGGTTCATCCATGATGCCAAAGCCATTAATTGTAGATCCCCTAGCTTGGCATTAGGGTCCCATACATTCATGTCTATGAGGGCCATGTTGTGCAAATAAAACTTAGCCATTTTGGTCGTATCCTCTAGTGTACTTTGATCACAAAGATCAATAAATTGCCTGTAGTCTTGAAATGGCATGGTTCCCCTCTGTGCTAGTGTCTTAATCTGAAACTGCAGCCATTGTTATTTGAGGTAGAGAGCATAGGATTTAACTGGCATCCTACATTGGATTGCCTCCAAGGAGAGGTTGGACATACATGCCAATTGGTTCTCTCTTTCCTGCAGTTGTCCCCTCAGCCATGCATTTTCTGTCTCTAGTTGATTTCTCATTATAGCTTCTCCATCCCTCAAGCCACTTAGCTCTCTGCCCATTTCTTTGAGTTTCTCTTCCATGTGCCCAATGTCTTCCACCCCCTTTGATTTGGCGATCTGCACCCATCAGTGAGTTCTGGCCCTCTCCTTCTCAAGTTCGAAGAACAATGGGATGGCAAAATTTTGAGGTATGACCCTGCCTCCTTCAATAAATTGGTAATAGGAGTCCACATTAGGTTGGGGGTTGGGTTCTTTTGTCTCTGAGTCCTCCTCTTTAGCTTCTTGTTGCTCCCCTACCTTCCTTTCCAATTTCTATGCCTCCTGTAGATTCAACAGAGTATCCTGTAGGACTATTTTTGCTTCCTGTAGATTTTGTTGTGGATCCTATAGGAATGTTTTTGCTTCCTGTAGATTTTTCTGTGGATCCTATAGGATTGCCTTACGCTTTGAGGAAGTTGATCTAGTAGTAGGCCTCCTCACATAGGTGATATGGGACTTAGGGGAAGGCATTTTGCCCTTTAGTGTAGGGGAATATTCAATCTCAATAGGAATTTTGGCTGATGTTTGTGGCTTCCCCTATCTTAGTCTTGTGCTCTTTCTTGTCCTGAAATATAGTGGGGTCTGCCTCTACCTTTTTCCTTTTTTCTTGATTGGGGTGCTGAGAGCAGTGAGGGAAGTTGTTTCCTCTCTCTTAGTGGCCTCTGGAGACACCCTAGGTGACTCCTACTTGTGTTTTGTCCCCTTTTTTCTATTGCCTTCTTCCTCTCTGCCTTTCATGTCTTCTTCTTCTTGTAGATCTTCATCATCTCTATCAGTTTCCTCCTTAATTTCCTCCTTTGTTTCTTCATAATCCTCCTTCTCTTCTCCCTCTTCTTCTTCATCTTCATCATGTTCCTCTCTGTCAGATCCTTCTTCATCCATCTTATCCTTATCTCCTTCTATATCTTCCTCTTCCTGTTTTACTTCCTCTTCACTGACAGTAGGACTAACATCATAAGTGAGAGCTTTGATGTCATCCTCTGTTAGTATGTCTCTGAAAACTGACATGTTATAAGGGTTCTGAGGTTTTGGAGGGCATCTTCAATCAGGATCCTAATCATCCCATTGTGAGCTAATTTTTTGGAATTCCTCTCCTTCACTTTGATGCTTGAGTCTATGAGTGATTGAAGCAAGAAATATGGTATGCTGAGCCTTTGGGGAAGGGGTGTTTCTAGTCCAAATCTTAATTCTCCAAGGATCCTGAAATGATAGCCATAGAAAACACTATATCTACCCTCACATGAGATGTATTTGATTAGTTGGTAGCCTACCTCACTCCATGGATATGGCAGACTTTCCCTCCTTACTCCATTTTTGTCCTCAGCGGGTTCCTCACCTTCTAAAAAGAATTTTCTTTTCGCAACCTGGATATCTCCTTTGTCTTCTTTTCTCCATGGGATTTCTAGGGGAAGTGTGGTGACCCTACTGATGAGCTTAGGGGTGAGATCTATAGTGAGGCCCCTTATTACAATAGTGGCATGGATTCTGGTGTGTGGAGTGAGGGAGAGAGAAAATTCTTGATCCACCTCATCATCACACCCTCTTAATTTTTCGAAAAACCACATCCAATTATGTCTTGTGAAGATTTCAAGCACTTGGGGGTGTTGTTGGATTCTCACAGTGTTTGTGGGATCTCTCCTATTAAACCCTCCTATCATCTTGCTGGTGAAGCTTGAGGAGAAAATGAGAGGGTTGAAACAATTTTTCAAATGCAAGAGCAAAACAGAGATGATTTTGTATTAAATTCCCTTCACACAGTTTCTAAATTCACTCAAATTTAGAGTATCCTTGGTTCATTTACTTGCAAAGGGGAATGTAATTTTAGAGCTTACCTATTTAGACTGGTTGCAGTGGCCAACTCCCGTGATATCCCTTCTGAACTCTTCTCTGCCAATCCTATAGACAGTCTCTGTGTATCCTATAGGAACTCCTGTAGGAATTCCTGTGCAATGAATGATGGATCTTTGCTTCCGGTGGGTTGTCTGGGTTATGAGAGCGACTTGAGTGAGGGAGTTTCGAGGAGGTGAAATGCATGAATGCATGGGAAAGATGTTTTATTTCCTCTTATGGTGATTCGGGGTGAGGTGGTGTGCTGGCAGCAAAGGTATGTTGCCATTTTTTGAATGTTGGTCCCCACAACCACCTCATCATTTCCCACTCCTTGTAATCAGCTCCCACCTCGTAGATCCGTAGTTTAACCACTTTTTGTCCTACTCATTCTCTGTCTTTGAGTTGACTACAACCACGTGTAAGAGGACACCCGGTTGTGCATGTGTTGACTGAACGAAGGTGGCCATGTTAACTGGCCACCTTTTCACTTATAAACCATATCTCATAACCATTACAATTGTTTACTACATGATGGATATGAGAGAGAGAGCAGGATACTTACCTGTGGTTTCAATGCTATGTTGTGGTTGTCGAAGACCAGAGTTGTTGCTATGTATATTTGATGCATTCCATTCTCTTCCTCCTCTTGTTATCTACTAATGGCTCCTCTATTTTTGCAGGTACCTACAGTTGAAGATCTGATATTGCTGCTTTGGAGCTCCTGGATCATCATGGTGAAGACTTGTTGCTGGTGTAATTGGTATTCTGCGGGATAGGTTGCTACAAGATGTCCTGTTGCTACTTCTCCCTCAAAACTCTTTAATCATCTTGCTTGCTAGGTTTGTGAGGATGGTGACATGGATGGAAAGAAGGAGTGGGAGTGTGGAGAGCAAAGGATACTCAGGTAATGCTCTTTACTCTTCTTTGCTTCCTTTTTCTTTTTTTTTTGAAGACTCGATAAAAAATTTCTTTAAATTGATCTTTTTTTGAATGGTGAGTGAAGGGATGATGATGGTGAACAAGGTGAGGTGCTAGGTCATGAAGAGGGTGAATTTTAGGGACCTAACAAGTCCATCATTTGCCTTCAGATTGCCTCATGTAGGATTTTTGGGTCACTGTAATTCCTACAGGATCATCCTGTAGGTTTTTAGGGGATCCTGTAGGTTTTCAGTGGATCCTGTAGGAATACAGGGGATCATGTAGAAAACACAATATCTATATAAACCGAAGCAGTGGAGTGGAAAAATGACAAAAATGATGGAGGGATGCATGGTAAGGAGTGAAAAAATTAATATATGAGTGGCAGGGGTCTCCTTGGGATCCTCTTTTGCTCCTGGACTGTCCTTCTCGCCCACCTGTAAATGAAATTTCATGATAATATGTATATATGTATATATGTATATATATATATATATATGAAAACAACTAGGCTACCTTAGAGAGCTTTTCACCCTAGCTGTTTTCCGTAAGCGCCTCAAGAAAGTTTTTCACCTAGGGATCTTCTTATTCTCTTTTTCTTTTTGTTTTTTTCTCTCTTTTTTTTTCATCACTGGGCCATCTCAAGAGGTTTTCAACCAAATGATGGGACTTAGGCACCTCATGGAGGTTTTCACCTGAGTCCTTATTCTTTTTTCTTTTTTCTCGGTGATTTGATGATGGAGGAGCTAGAACTTGCTCCACTATCATCACTGTTTTATTGATATCATCAATGAACTCTTGTTTTGATAAAGGTCTCTTGTAAATTTTCAATCGATGTCCATTAACAAGCAAAGGAATGGCTTCTTCATCTATGGTTCTAATTTGCACTGAACCATTATCATGGCATCTTTCCACAACAACAATTCTGAGCCATCTTATCCTTAACTTTCCCTTGAAGTCTTTATAACTAGAATCATATAACAATGCCCAATCGCCTTCCTGAAATTGCTTCTCCTTGATAGTCTTATCATGCCATATCTTCCTCTGAATTTGAACTACCTTTGTATGTAGGAGGGCCTGCATTCTGAATTCATCCAAACCATTCAATTGGAACAATCTCGCTTTCTATGCACTACTGAGATCCAAATCTAGTTGGGTTTCCATCCTTAATGTGTTATATTCAAATTCAATGGACAACAAGGCCTTTTTCCCATAAACTAGCTCATAGGGTGTGAATCCAGTGGTGGTCTTACATGTGGTATTATAGGCCCAGGTGGCCTCAACTAGTTTTTATGCCCAATCCTTCCCGCTGCTACTCACCACTTTGGTTAAGATGCCCTCGAGTGCTCTGTTTCTCACCTCCACCTGCTCTTGTGGATGATAGGGAGTGGAGGTCCTGTGATTGATCTTGTGATGGCTAAGCAATTTTTCAATCATTTTTGAGGTAAATTGGTTGCCTTGGTCTGTGACCAGCTCTATAGGGTACCCAAATTTGTAGAATACATTTTCCCTTAGGAACTCATCCACCTTCTCTTTTATTGCTGCCTTAATTGCCTTGGTTTCAGCCCACTTAGTCAAATAATTAGGGCACACAATAATGTACTATTTTTTCTTTGAAGGAGGGTTAATAGGCCCAATGAAGTCCATGCCCCACTTGTCAAATGGCTCGAAAGTCACTTGAGGCTACATAGGCATTTCATCTCTTGGAGTAGGCCTTCCCATCCTCTGGCACCAATCACACTAACTACTATACTTTTTCACATCTTGATGAAGAGTGGGCCAATAATAGTCTGCTTGTAACACTTTTAATGTTGTCCTCTTCTTCCTGGATGCTTGAAGCACTTCTCCTTAATCAACTTATTGTAAATGGGAACATCTTTTATTGCCTAGAGAAGGGGGATCTTTACACATAGATTTTTCAATTCTCCCAGAAGTTCAGTCTCTTCTTGGGTAGGCTGGAGTGGTTGGGCTAATCTCTTAGGAAAGGGTGGATTTACTTTAAGGTTGCTTTCCTCTCTTTATTCCTCAACTTCCCTAGGTGGAGGAGGAGGTTGGTTATCCGGGAGAACTCTCCTGGATTTCCACAACATACGCTAGATATGATGTCTCTCCACTGTATACTTGTTGAGCCTTCCTATTATTCAGGTTCGGATTTGGCTCGACAGGCATTTGGGTTTTCCTGGGTGGACCAAAATGTAAGAGTTGTGGTTGGGCAGGTGGTGGAGGCAATAGAACTGAAGCATTGTTGTATTGGGGCCTCCACCCCTGGAGTGGTGGATTCCATTGAGGTTGTGGTGGAGCATAAGGTTGAAATCATTGGCTGGTTGGCTGGGAATGATACTGAGATGCATAGGACCAAGGAGGGGGTGTAGACCAGGAAGGATGAGTAGTGGGTCCCCAAGAAGGTATAGTTGTGGTTTGGTTGGGGTTGTAATATGCATGGGATGACCCTTACAGGCCCTACTAGTATGTTCTAGGCCCAAGAGGTCTCCTTTGGTTAATGTAGCGAAGATGCTCAGTGACCCCTTCAACTCCTTGATATATAGCTTTGAGTCCAGGTAAAGAAGGGCACTTGTCTGTGGAGTGGTTATCTTCACAGACCGAGCAAACTTCAATAGAGTTCAATGGACATTCATTCCTAGGATGCCTCCTAGTGCATCTAGGACAAAAGATGGCCAAGGCTCTCTCTACTTCCTCCTAATTCCTTTTAATGTTCACGATGTCCATTTTCAAGGCAAGGGTTTGCAGCATCTCACTTTTGAAGTCTTCCAGCATGTTTCCAATTTCACCCTTGATGGATGAGTTTGAAGATGATGTACTGGCTATAGGTTGACTACCCCTACCCCTTTTCCTGGTTTCCTTAGAATGGTTTCTAAAGACAGTCTTGATATCCTCATAGGGTAATTGGTAGATATCTCCTCCTGCTAACAAATGTAAGGTATCCAGAAGATATTCTCTTACGCCCCTAAGAAGGACCATCTTTAGTGACTCAGGGTCAAGTGTGCACCTGGCCCTTTTGTAATTAAGTTGGAATATTTCTTTGTAGTCTTCTAAGGATTCATCATGGCTTATGATCATCCTAAAAATTTCATCTTTAGTATCCTTTAACAGAAAGTAATCCTGATATTTGTTGTTAAAGGCCTGCTCCATCTGAGCCCAAGTTGTGATGCTATCTACAGGTAAACCCATGAACAAACGCAATGTTGCATCCTTGCGGGTACATGGAAATAGTTTTATCTTTTTCTCATCATATGTATAGTCATAGGTTTGGCATATAAAAGAAAACTCAAATAGGAAAGTGTCGATGTCCTCTGTGGTCAGGCCATGGAAATGAGGTAGGGCAGAGGGGCTTATGTTTTTCATCTTACTGTCCCCATTGGTTTCCCTGATGGTGAAGGCACCCTCAACTCTCTCTCTATTTTCTCTGTCATTTTGGTTTTCAGCCATTGGTTCAGTAGGAATGGGTTCCTGTTCTTGTTCTTCCCCTGTAGGTTCTTCAAATATGTCAAGTTTCTCACCTAAGGGTTCTTCCAGTTCACAGCCATCGAATAAGAGTGAAGGTTGGTTGTTGGGTGCAGTGGGGGTATTTGGCAAAAATTTTGCTAAGTTGTCCTTATTCCTACGAGTCATGAAAGGAAGTATTTTTGGGTTGGTTTTGTATTCTTTTTAAAACTTGGAAAGTACTTGCAAAATTGAAATTGTTGATTGAATGAAAATTACTGACAGAATGAAAAAGCTACTTGTTGAATTGAAATCCTACTTGCAGAATGGAAAGGAAAGCAGATAATGAAAAATGAAAGAAAGGAAACAACTAGGCTACTTTTGTAGAAATAAACTAATGGCCGAATATTGAAGACACGAAATAGAAGAAAAGAAAGCAGTAATCACATTCTAGTCAGATGTTAGGTAAACTTGACTCAGGATAGAGTCAAAGTTGACCAGGTTAAACAGTGATGGTTTTGGGGCACATGGTATTGTGCACCCATAGTATTTTGCTCGTGGTATTATATGTAATGGAGCTTATAAAAGGCTGGAAGGACTTCATTGTAATGCAAGACCTGGAGGTGAGCGATGAAGGCTCAATTGGTCGGATTGGCCAAGGTTTTGGCCAATGCTAATAAAATCTTATTAGGTTGGGTTTTTCCCCCCATTTTGGGTTTTCCAGGATAAACATTTGTGTTTATGTGTTTATGGTTGTTGCTGGCTATTTTTATATTTATTCCTCTCAGTAATTATTTATGTTATGCAATAAATTTCTTAACAACTGGTATCAGAGCCAGATATTGACTTCAAATGGATTCTTTAATGCTAGGGGTTTATAGTGCCAGATGAGATCAATGTAGCCTTTCTTTTACAAATCTGGGTCTGAAAATAATGGTGGAAAAATCTTACGCAGAAGAACCTCAAGGAGAATGTGCGGAAGATAGTGCTAGCCAGGGATCGCAGTGAATTTGCGATATTTACCGGTGTTAGAATCTACGAGGGCTCGCAGTTGGAGCGGTTTGATAGAAGTTTTTGAGCACATCAAATTGAGAGAGGATGGATCAGAATCACAACAGCAATAAAAAAATAAATATTAATGAAGTCAAAATTATTGCATGTAAATGGGCATACTAGTGTAAGACCTGGTAAGGCATGTGTACCCCTCGGTGATCACCGGTAAAGTCTAGGTTAGACCTAGGTGATAGGGGGGATGTTGGATTAATAATACCCCGGGTAAAAAATCTGAGGGGGGTAAGAGCTAGAGTGAGCAGGATTGTCTCACTTAGCAGGTTTGGCTGGAGTTAGTCAAGGAACCCCAAGTCAAGTTTAAGGGGGGAATTGTTAGGTAAACTTGACTCAGGATAGAGTCAAAGTTGACCAGGTTAAACAGTGATGGTTTTGGGGCACATGGTATTGTGCACCCATAGTATTCTGCCCGTGGTATTATATGTAATGGAGCTTATAAAAGGCTGGAAGGACTTCATTGTAATGCAAGACCTGGAGGTGAGCGGTGAAGGCTCACTTGTTTGGATTGGCCAGGGTTTTTTCCAATGCTAATAAGATCTTATTAGGTTATGTTTTTCCCCGGATTTGGGGTTTTACAGGATAAAGATTTGTGTTTATGTGTTTATGGTTGTTGCTAGCTATTTTTATATTTATTCCTCTCGGTAATTATGTATGTTATGCAATAAATTTCTTAACATCAGACACCTCCCCGGCAACAGTGCCAAAAAGTGATGAGCGGTAGTATTGCAGCAAGGATGTTGCAACTTCTCGGCTACTAGCTTTACTTATCAACCTGTGTTCGTACAAACTTGGAGATGATAGTGCCATATTGTTGTGGGGAAAAGTATCCAAAACGGAATGACCCTATCCCACTCTAAGGGTGATAGTTCCTTAGCAACAGCTGAAGCAAAGCTATCTAAAGTTACTTCTTTATGACATGCAAGAGATGAAAGGAAGAGATCCACTTACCAATGTCTTGCGCAAATGGTCGATCCAATCTCCTCTATTTGCCGCTCGCTCCCAGCTCCAAGTCTTCTCACGGGCCCAGCTACACGAGATCCTGCGAACAAGACAAGAAAAGGAAACTACAAGAAGCATGCATTCATAATTGATTCAAGGATTAGCATAAATCAAATACGCAAGTAAGACAATACACCATTGAAACACATGCGAATAGAAGAACCTCAAATGCTTTATTAATATAAGGAAGTAAGGTTCAGGCGGTGATACAACCGTG
Source organism: Pinus tabuliformis (assembly GCA_031772625.1). Lineage (NCBI taxonomy): Eukaryota > Viridiplantae > Streptophyta > Pinopsida > Pinales > Pinaceae > Pinus > Pinus tabuliformis. The sequence continues at coordinate 541,674,189 of CM062816.1, read as the reverse complement.
AGAGGTCCAATCCAGCATCACCTTCCCGACGGAAAGAAATCTCCTCTTCACCTCCCTCAAGCAATCACCCAATACTCACAACTGTAAACCAACAGCAATTCTTTGCACAAAATTCCGGCCTCCAGATCCCATGGGATGAGATCCTTATATAGAGTTTTGGAGTGAAGATAAGTCAGCTTGATGTGTGACTTGTTGTCCTCTTCAACTCCAGTTGTTCTTCAGTCCTTGAGTCCACTCGGAGTTTCTACCTTCCACTTGGAGTTTTAGAACCTCTTTACTCATCATTAGGCGAATCTTCTGATCCAAGTGTCATTTTGGAAGCTTCCTGGGCACTGGCACATTGAGAAAAGATTCCTCCACATGTCAAAGTACGCCCAGCGCAAGTAGCCTTTGTTGCACTTGCTATGCAGCGCAGGTACACCATAGAGCTTTTGACATTCAGCGCAGATGCTTAGTGGAGCAGCTGCTTTGATCCAACATTGACCTGTTTTTGAGTGTTTTTCAGTGGAGAACTGATCTGAAGTGCTGTGGTTTGCTGACCTTGTTCCTCTAGGGGTAGGAACAACATGTTTAGGGACTTTGGATCCCTCAGATTATTGACATTTCATGCTCCATGCTGTAAGGCACAAAAATGTGTATAACAGATGCCCCCTAAAGTATGAGGTCGTTTATCGGGTGAAATGCTTTATTAGGAGGATCCGAAGTTCATTCAATCGTCGGGAGGTGACCTGTAAAAAAATACCATACAATACATTATCCTTTCATACTTTCTTTTCATGATCTAGCTGATGCGGGCATTTCCCATGCTCAGCTTTATAAATACATTTGATGTACATAAACAGACGATCGTTTGATAATAGACTGATAATTCTCTGCTTTTAATTATCATCCTTTTAGTAGGATGATCATCTGCTGCACATGTCTATGTTTTTATCTCCTGAATATATATCGCAGCCCGGATGGATGAAACCAGATCCGGGGTCTTCAAACTTGTCCGATCTTCACTCTAGTACAAGTCGATCCATGTGAGAATTTCTTGAAGTCGAACAAGCGCGAGAGGAATCACTGATAATGATGATGACCCTCAAGGTACTGCAGCAAAATTCACGTGGCGTGAATATAGGATCTGACGTCGAACACCACGCAAAGTCTCCCGGTCGAAGGTCATTAATGTATACCTATCGCCGGAAGTGAGAAACTTGCCATTGAGGCATGCAAGCTTCAAAGTACTGAGGGGGTGTTCCTAGATCAACTTCTTGGATAGTGAGCTGATGTCGATAAGAAGTGATCCATCAAAGGGGGGCCTTAATGAATCCCACATCAGTGACACAGAACGAAGCTAGTGATGATGGTGAAAACGATCTGTGAAATATGATTCAAGGTGGCGGTCATGGAAGGATGAAAGATGATGTATGGTAGTGGATGGGACCCGGTTGACACTTTCTGAATGACATCTCTTGAACATATAACGACACTGATGTGATGGATCGGTAGCATTACCCCATGTATGGATGGTATGGCGAGACCATGGTGAAGGGACCGGTGAATGATAATAACCCAACCCGATATTTACGGAGGCAAAAGTGTCATGTTCAAGAGCGACTTTCTACCATTAAGCTTCGAGGTTCTTCCCAATTTTTCCCCAGTCATTTCTGACCAGTACCTCTTTATTTTTGTCAAGCTTGAGGAGGATAACATATGCTTGTTCTATAACCTGCCCTTCGGGCAAGCCCATCGCTATGTTTTAACGAGCTTAACGATAGGGAAACTCGTTCTTGTCTAAAGACAAGTTTGTCACTATCTAATATTTTTAACGAGCCCAGCGACAAAGACAACTCGGTCCTTTTCATTTTTAGAGAGTCTGAAAAGGGTACATAAAGTGGACTCCGGGGGTCCTTTTTCGTCATCTAATCCCTTAAGTCCGAAAAAGTATAAAACAATACAGAAGGGATGAATGTTCGATATCTTTATCGAGCCGAACTAGACAAGCGCTCGATCTTTTTGTGCAATAATCCCTCAGGTCCAAAAAGATTAAAATCTAGAGGAGGGATAGCTCTTCCGGTCCTTTTAACGAGCTGGAAGGCCAAAACTCGGCAAACTTTTCATATTTTACGAGTCAGTGAAAAGAGCTCAAAGAAGACTCGTATTTTGAGGAACGAGTGATAAACAGGGATAGCAGCAGATTCCAGGTACAGGTTGGAATTTTCCAATCACGGCAGTGTCACAAGGATGGCTAGGTGAAATCACTCTTCGCAGCTGTTCCTCAAAATAGGTAAACAATCAAGTGGATGTGAATGATCGGCCAAATGATGAGTGGAGGTGACGGTGCAAACACGACCAAGGTTTTTATGGCTGATGGATTTACGGTCTCAAATGGTTATTTACCGGTTCATTTTTTTTGGATGAGCTTGAACTCTGGAGGAAGCTTGCTCACATGCTTATGTTTATTTTTTAACGAGCATGAATTCCGCGTTAAAACTGCTCGGTTTTGCGTTTATTTTTTAACGAGCATGAACTATGCGCTAAAACTGCTCGGTTTTGCGTTTATTTTTTAACGAGCATGAACTTTGCCAAAACTGCTCGTTTATTTTGCATGCCCCCAGCATTATAATAACGCATGTCAAAGGAGGGTGCCCCCCAAGCTTCATTGCATTCAACTTGGTGGTTGGAATGAAGGTTTACCTTTGAATTTTGAAAAGGGGATTTGTTTCATTTTTTAATGAGGTTGACATAGTAAAAGAACTATCCTCATGACTCCTTGTTTCATTTTTTAACGAGGTTGACACGAGATAAGAACCGTCCTCGAAGCCCACTGTATTTAGAGTATTTCCATTAGGGCGATGATCCATGCTAACAAAATATTTAGGAATCTTCTGAATCCGTTGGATATAGAAGATTTCATATTGTAGGTTTCCACTGTGGCTACTTCCGCCAGATTACCCGCCGGCGGTAGGGCAAAAGTACCCATTAAGGCAGGGTCTTTTAGGAGACCTACTCCAATATTTTGGAGCGATTGTGTTGTGGGGAAAAGTATCCGACTCGGAATGACCCTATCCCTACTCTAAGGGTGATAGTTCCTTAGCAACAACTGAAAGTAAAGCTTTGATATTTTTCCTTTATGAAAGTACAGAGAAGGAAGAAAAGATTGACCAACCGATGTCTTTCGCTTTTGTCGATCCTGTCTTCTCTCTTTGCCTCTTGTTCCCAGCTCCTTGCTCCTTTTGCCGGCCCAGCTACACAAAGATCCTGCAAAAACAAGAGAGGGAAACTACAAGAAACATGTACTCATAACTGATGCATGGATTAGAATGAATCAAATATACAGATAAAAACAATACATCATTGCAATACAAGTATATAGGAGAACATCAAAAGCTTTATTGATAGAAGAAAAAGGTTCTGAGAAGGTTACAACCATAAATGGCTCCAATCCAGCAGCACCTCCCCAGCAGCAAGAAATCTCCTCTTCTCCTCTATAAAAGCAATCACCCAATAGCTCTAACTGTAAACCAACAGCACTTCCTTGCTTTGCACAAAATTCCAGCCTCCCTAGACCTCATAGAAGAGCTCTATATATAGGAGATTTGGAGAAAGGATGAGTCAGCTTGAGACTGACCTAAAGCTGCCTTGTGTCCTCTCCCTCTTCAGTTAAACTTCAGTTCTTGAGTCCACTTGGAGATCCTTGCTTCCACATGGAGATCAAGTACCTCTTACTCATCATAGGGCGAATTCCTTGAACCAAGTGTCAGTTTGGAAGCTTCCTGGGCAGTTGACACCTTGCAGAATGACTGTGCCACTTGGCCAATCTCGCCCAGCGCAGGTAGCCTTCATTGGTTTTGACTTTCAGCGTAGGTACAAGGAGGAGCAGTTGACATTCAGCGCAGATGCTCAGTGGAGCAGCTGACATGATCCAAAAATAGCCTGTTTTTGAGTGTTTTCAGGTGGAGAACTGATAGGAAGTGCTGTGTTTTGCTGACCTTGTTCCTCTAGGGGTAAGAACAACATGTTTAGGGACTGAGGATCCCTGTAATTATTGACATTTCATGCTCCATGCTGCGAGGCACAAAAATGTCTATAACAGTTGCCCCCTAAAGTATGAGGTCGTTTATCGGGTGAAATGCTTTATCCAGAGGGTCCGAAGTTCATTCAAGTGTTGAGAGGTGCCCTGTAATAAGATACAATACAATACATTATTTTTCATACATTTTTCATGATCTAGCTGAGGCGGGCATTCCCATGCTCAGCTTTATAAATACATTTTGGTACATAGAACAGACGATCGTCTGATGCTAGACTGATAATTCTCTGCCGAATTTATCATCCTTTGAAAAGGATGATCATCTGCTGTAATGATGTACATATCAAATGTCTTTATGTCCTGAATATATATCGCAGCCCGGATGGATGAAACTAGATCCGGGGTCTTCAAACTCTTCTGATCTTCACTCGATGTACAAGTCGATCCATGTGAGAATTTCTTGAAGTCGAACATGGAAAGAAATTGCTTGATTACCGGTCAATGATGAAAAACCGTTAACAAGCACGAGAGGAATCACCGATAATGATAATGACCCTCAAGGTACTGCAGTACAATTCACGTGGCGTGAATAAAGGACTTGGCGTCGAACGCCACGCAAAATCTTCTGGTCGAAGGTCATTGATGTATACCTGTCGCCGGAAGTGAGAAACTTGCCATTGAGGCATGCAAGCTTCAAAGTACTGATGGGGTTGTTCCTAGATCAACCTCTTGGATAATGAGCTGAAGTCGACAAGAAGCGATCCGTCAAAGGAGGGCCTTAATGAATCCCACATCAATGACACGGAACGGAGCTAATGATTTTAGTGGAGGTGAAAACAAACTGTGACATATGATTCAGGGTGGCGATCATGAATGGATGAAGGATAATGTATGGCAGTGGATGGGACACGGTTGACACTTTCAGAATGACCTCTCTTGAACATATAACGACACTGATGCGATGGATCGGTAGCATTACCCCAAAATGTGGATGGTTTGGCGAAGACCATGGTGATGAGACCGGTGAATGAAACAACCCAACCCGATGTGGTACGGAAGAAAAGTGTCATGTTCAAGAGCGACTTGCTACCATTAAGCTTTGATGTTCTCCCAATTTTTCCCCAGTCATTTCTGACCAGTACCTCTTTATTTTTGTCAAGCTTGAGGAGGATAACATATGCTTGTTCTATAACCTGCCCTTCGGGCAAGCCTATTGCTATGTTTTAACGAGCTTAGCGATAGGGAAACTCGTTCTCGTCTAAAGACAAGTTTGTCGCTATTTAATCATTTTAACGAGTCTAACGACAAGGAAAACTCAGTCCTTTTCATTTTTAGAGAGTCTGAAAAGGTACAGAAAGTTAACTCCATAATTCCTTTTTCGTCATCTAATCCCTTAAGTCCGAAAAAGTATAAAACAATACAGAAGGGATGGGTGTTCGGTACTTTTAACGAGCCGAACAAGACAAGCGCTCGATCTTTTTGTGTAATAATCCCTCAGGTCCAAAAAGATTAAAGTCTAAAAGAGGGATAGCTCTTCCGGTCCCTTTAACGAGCTGGAAGGCCAAAACTCGGCAAACTTTTCATATTTTACGAGTCAGATGAAAAGAGCTCAAAGAAGACTCGTCTTTTGAGGAACGAGTGATAAACATGGATAGCAGCAGATTCCAGGTACAGGTTGGAATTCTCCAATCACGGCAGTGTCACAAGGATGGCTAGGTGAAATCACTCTTCGCAGCTGTTTCTCAAAAGAGGTAAACACACAAATGGAGGTGAATGATCGGCCAAATGAAAAGTGGAGGTGACGGGTGCAAACACGACCAAGGCTTTTATGGCTGATGAATTTTCGATCTCAAATGGTTATTTACCGGTTCATTTTTTCTGGATGAGCTTGAACTCTAAGGGAAAGCCTGCTCACAATCTTATGTTTATTTTTTAACGAGCATGAACTATGTGCTAAAACTGCTCGGATCTTGCGTTTATTTTTTAACGAGCATGAACTATGTGCTAAAACTGCTCGATGATAAGTTAGCATGCCCCCAGCATAATAACCCAAATCGAGGTGCATGCCCCCCAAGCTTCATTGCATTCAACTCGGTGATTGGAATGAAGGTTTACCTTTGAGATTTGGAAAGGGGATTGGTTTCATTTTTTAATGAGGTTGACATAGTAAAAGAACTATCCTCATGACTCCTTGTTTCATTTTTTAACAAGGTTGACACGAGATAAGAACCGTCCTCGGTGTCCAGATCCATTAGATATAGAAGGTTTCATATTCCACTGTGGCCACTTCCGCCAGATTACTCGGAGGCAGTAGGGCAAAAGTACCCATTAAGGTAGGGTCTTTTAGGAGACCTACTCTGATATCTTGGAGCGAATGATTGCTTCCATGGATCATCGGAACGCTTCCCGTAACTTGTGAACTGTTGGGGAGAAATGTTTGTTGGTCGACGATTGTAATCCCCCCTTGGAAGGGAAATGCAATCTTCCTGAAGTAGGTCGATACAATTGCGGCCATGGCATATATCCAGGGCCTTCCCAGTAGGATGTTGTAATCAAGGTTTCCGTCGATTACTTCAACATCAATTTCTACTGTTTTTCCCCCCAGTTCAACCTTCAAGTTATTTAGGATGCCGTACGGGGTGTACGTCCTTCCGTCGAATGCTTTTAGTGCCGCCGAAGATTTCCAGCAACTCATCGACATGATACATGTAGATGCCCCCTCATCAATAATTGTTCGGTGAACAGTCTTGTTGAGGGCTTTCACTTGAATAAGGAAAGCTAGTTGCGCTGGTAACTGAGGATCATATCCTCTGTGATCAAAGGATACAAGATTGGAATCTTTAGGATCCACTCCACCAATTGCTGATAACAATGCCTGCCTTTGGGATGGGCAATTTTGCAGTACCTCAAGAGTCGACATAGCAGATGGCGATTGGGCCAAATCTTCCACTATGTTATAATGCTACGCCGCTCTGGCGCAAGGATTAAACGTCGACTTGTGTACTACTCCCTTTGGTGGTTTTATTGTTAACTCATGCGTGATGGGGGGTACAACTTCTGCCGAAGTTGTTGTCGAACTACTAGGTTGATCTTTACCTTTGTCGTTCGACACCTGTGGATTCCCGTAATCTTTGCTCCTTGTCGAAATCAAAGCATCATTTTGTTGCTTAGAGATCGATAACATTAGCACTTGCGACGGGGAAGCATTTCCAATACCAACCAGATTTTGACCTTGATTGGGAGACGGATCAGTCAACACAGCTGAGGTTTTCGAACTCTTAAAGAATCTTTTAAGCTCAGCTTTGTATGGACAATCTGCTGTCCAATGATCCTCATCGCATATATGACATGGACTCTTTGGTTTCCCTTTCTTAGGAGGGCTTGAAGAAGTTTTTTGAGGGGATGACTCACCCTGTTTCTTCTTCTTCCCTTTGTTTTGTTTCTTCTTGCTTCCTGGTTGATTGAAGTTTTTGCCTTTATCCGTAGATACAGCATTTAACTCCGAAGCAAGAATTTCTTGATTTTCTTTTTGATTCGAAGTCTTACGGGCTTTCTTATTTGAATCCCTTGTTGACTTAGCGTTTGCAGTTCCAATCACGCCATCACCGGCATGAGAGTCACTATTCGATCCGGGAGGAGGAGGGATTGAAAATTCCGGTCTGGGGGCGTCAGGTATCTTATCATAGAGCGTGCCCGACTGAGTATATACTAAGTCCAAATATTGAGCACGAGCAATAACTTGTTCCTCTGTTACGACGCCTCCCTTGGCCACATCTTCTGTTATAGCAGGAAGAAGCGACTTTATAAACCACTCAGCTAATAGCTGATCTGGAACATAGGTCTTTACCATTCTGCGACGACGACGCCACTCATGTATATGATCTGATATATGTGTGGCCGTTGTCTGCTTGAAATTGGTTAAGATCTCCGTTCCAGTTTCGTACCTTATAGGTAACTGAAAGTGTGTTAAGAAAGTCGTGGCTAGGGAACTAAAATTGTCGAAAGAGGCTCTAGGTAATTCAATATACCATTTAGCCGCCGGACCAGTCAATGTCCTCTGGAAAAGGCGAAGCCTTATCGAATCATCATTCAAGGTATTCGACGAACACCACAGATGGAATGTCATCACATGATTCGACGGGTCTTCGCCAGGATTTCCATTGAATTTAGGAATGTCCGAAGGAAGTTTGTGAGGAATCGCTGGCCACCAATGGGCATAGGCGATTGGATCGTTCGTCAATCGATGTAAATCTGGTAATTCTAGAGTCGCCACGAATGGCAACTACTGATTCAGGTTTGGCGAGGCGTACCCAGGATACGATGGAATTGCCTGAGCAGTAGGTCTTTGCATACCAGCATAATGCAACTGATGTTGATATGACTGATATGGCTGGTGGGCTTGGCCACTATAAAGTGGTTGATTTAACCCGTTCTGAATATAGGGTTGCCCACTATTTGCAAAGATCTGTTGCTCAGATCCCTGGTACACCTGTTGAAACTGAGGTTGCTGGTATTGCACCATCCATGGCTGCGAAGCCATGTTTTGTTGTGCGACACTAACCGACGGACCAAGATGCGGGGGTATGGTCCCCGTTTGTATCTGCGTCGTCCCGGCAGTTGGCGATTGTGGTTGTGTTGCAGGGTCAAGGGGCCGTTGCATTACAACTTGAGGTTGACATACAACAGGCATCGATTGAACTTGCGACACGGTTACAATTGCTGGCGTCGTCGGGATGCTAGACATAGGTACACATTGTTGCATTGAATATACAACTCTCGGTTGTTGGGGCAACATAGGCGTCCAACCACTCGTCGTTACTTCAGTCAAACCTGAATGTTGTTGAAAACTGTCGTATGGGTATCCACCCAGAGGGGGAAGTGAAAGGGCATATTGCCCCCCATACGGTAACAATCCGGAGCTCAAGGGTATAGATTGCCTTTGAGGACTGGATGGTCCAAACTGATTCCCAAAGGGATCAATTTGTCTAGTTTCAACATAAGAATTACCGGGTATTATACAGGAAGAACAAACTGGAACAGACCATGTTGTCGTAATAGTCCCTGGGTGGACTCCTTCTAGCTGATGAGAGCTAGTCGGGACAGCTGGTATGCCGGCAAACATCGTCGGAGTGACAGCAGGAGCTTCTGCCATCGCTGTGTCATTTGGCACAGTCCTAGATGTCGACGGTTGCTCAGACATTTTAAGTCTATCCAATAAACTGCCTAAAGATTCTACAGGAACTTCCACTGGTGATGGACAAACTTCTGATGCAGAAGGAAAAAGAGTGGTGCCTACTCCAAAATGAGTTGGAGTATTTGCTTGCTGGTCCTCTACGATTTCCTCTATTGCAATCAGACCAGGAGGAAGAGGAAGACCGTCAGGTCCGTAAAAGATTTCTGGTGCCGAAGAAGGGGTTGCTTCGACAGCGACAGTTGTTTGAGCAACAAGACTCTGTGGACCAGTTTCAGATGGAACTGGTTCAGTTATGCAAGTACTTGTCCTCAGACTAGGATCAGTACAACTGTCCCTCTGTTGCTGTTGAACTTCTTCAATAGAGGCAGGGATTCCAGAAATATTAGGAGTGACCAGAATTTCAGATGTTGTTGGAACTGTTGTTCTAACTTTAATGGGAGATTTTGACCTGGTCAAGCGAGTTCGCTTCGTCCGTACTACTCTCGATTCCGGAGACAAAGACGGTTGACTCGCGAGTCTCCTCGAACGACGGAGTTCTAATTGACTTTCCTCCACGGTTGCGGATTACTTGATCAACTAAAATACAAAAAAGGGGAATTATGTTTCCGTATTGAATGAATTTTATTAGACGCTTTTAGACACAACTTTGCTTTTTCATGTTTTAAGAGTCGAGAAAAAGCTAAAGATGACTCTAGTCGCCTTCGATGTATTAACGAGCCCGAAGTGACAAATGCTCAGTTGGACTTTTTCAGTTATAGAGTTTGAAAAAGGCCAAAAGAAACTGCTCTGGAGATCTAGGCAGAGGGTGTGCCAAACCTTTCGCGAAACCACAGAATACGTTTTACGGTACGGGTGGTCGATCTTCGTGAATGCTGTGTTCACTGCATCGCGATCAGTAGGGCGGCCGACACGGCTTCCTAAGGATAAAGGATAAATGCCTATAGGGGTCTCCCAATATACGCGACGGTACGCGGGAGCACAAGTCCGTATTAGTGTTATCGTCCCTCAGGAGGAATCACCCACCTTCGTAGAGATCGACAGTCACTACGTTTAACGACGCCGGAACACGTCTCTACCTAGACCTCTATTGTGAGCGTTATGTTACAAAGCGTTTTTAGATTCATTCAATATATTTTAAGTTGATCTTGTTTAGCAGTTTGTCTTTCAGGATCACCACGAGATGTATTGGTACAAATTCCTAAATGCAGCTAAAATGATAAGAAAGCTTTACAATCTTTTTAGCTTTGAAAATCCTAACTACTGAGGGGAGAGAAAAACATTATCTTTCCACACAGAGCACAAAGCACAAACTAATGCACTTTCCCCTAGATCAATCACGCAAACTTATCAAAAAATGCAAATGCAAGATGCATGTATTTCTTTTCTTTTCCCTTAATGTTGATGTAGACAAAAGGAAACTGTCGTATAATTTTCGAATTCAATTTGAAGCGTAAACAAACAAGTTTTGTCTAAAATCAAAAGACGCCTTACAGGTACTTGTTTCGACACTAAAAATGTATGAATTCAAACCATAAGATGAGAAACAAACAAACTCAAATATCTATGAACAGTAATAAAACTAGCTCTTAAGATCACAAAGACACTTTTACAGTTCAAGATCCAAGAGGCCACAGCTATACAGGTTTGCTTTTCACAATGGGAAACTGTAACTGAAACAAGAAATACTGAAAGAACAATCACAGTTTCATCACACAACTGAGGCGGAATAATGTCAAGGAAAGTTGGTTTACAGCAAGTACAAATGACAAGCAATCAGCAGCAAAACAACAGTGAAAACAGGGCCAGGACTCAGTGGGAAACCTCAGGAAGACATAGCCTAACTGGTTCAGCGCAGGCTCTGGTCTGTCAAACTGACTCTCAGCGCAGTTCCCGAAGGGAGTACCTGCGCTGAAATGCAGACTGCCTTTGGACAGCCTGCACTGAGACACGAGAGTTGCGTTTACAAGGGTTTCCGGGTCATAAAAAGCTCAAAAATTCACTGTTTTTGCTGAAATAAAAAGCTATAGGTCAAGTACAAGCTAAGGGATGATCAAGAGGATGAAAAGCTATCACAAAGAGCACAAGAGTCCTTGTGGATCAGCTCTTCAAATCATAAACTTGCTCAGAAACTGAGCCAGAGCAGCTGCCCTCTACTTTGCAATTGAAGGACTCAATTGCAGTTCGATTTGGTGCTCTCCTTGTTTATGAGATGAATAGCAAGAAACACAATAAACCAACAAGATACTAGTTTCCCCAGCGGAGTCGCCAGTTTGTTGTGGGGAAAAGTATCCGACTCGGAATGACCCTATCCCTACTCTAAGGGTGATAGTTCCTTAGCAACAACTGAAAGTAAAGCTTTGATATTTTTCCTTTATGAAAGTACAGAGAAGGAAGAAAAGATTGACCAACCGATGTCTTTCGCTTTTGTCGATCCTGTCTTCTCTCTTTGCCTCTTGTTCCCAGCTCCTTGCTCCTTTTGCCGGCCCAGCTACACAAAGATCCTGCAAAAACAAGAGAGGGAAACTACAAGAAACATGTACTCATAACTGATGCATGGATTAGAATGAATCAAATATACAGATAAAAACAATACATCATTGCAATACAAGTATATAGGAGAACATCAAAAGCTTTATTGATAGAAGAAAAAGGTTCTGAGAAGGTTACAACCATAAATGGCTCCAATCCAGCAGCACCTCCCCAGCAGCAAGAAATCTCCTCTTCTCCTCTATAAAAGCAATCACCCAATAGCTCTAACTGTAAACCAACAGCACTTCCTTGCTTTGCACAAAATTCCAGCCTCCCTAGACCTCATAGAAGAGCTCTATATATAGGAGATTTGGAGAAAGGATGAGTCAGCTTGAGACTGACCTAAAGCTGCCTTGTGTCCTCTCCCTCTTCAGTTAAACTTCAGTTCTTGAGTCCACTTGGAGATCCTTGCTTCCACATGGAGATCAAGTACCTCTTACTCATCATAGGGCGAATTCCTTGAACCAAGTGTCAGTTTGGAAGCTTCCTGGGCAGTTGACACCTTGCAGAATGACTGTGCCACTTGGCCAATCTCGCCCAGCGCAGGTAGCCTTCATTGGTTTTGACTTTCAGCGCAGGTACAAGGAGGAGCAGTTGACATTCAGCGCATATGCTCAGTGGAGCAGCTGACATGATCCAAAAATAGCCTGTTTTTGAGTGTTTTCAGGTGGAGAACTGATAGGAAGTGCTGTGGTTTGCTGACCTTGTTCCTCTAGGGGTAAGAACAACATGTTTAGGGACTGAGGATCCCTGTAATTATTGACATTTCATGCTCCATGCTGCGAGGCACAAAAATGTCTATAACAGATTGATTACTTTCATGGATCATTGTGCTGCTTCCCGTAACTTGAGAACTGTTGGGGAGAAATGTTTGTTGGTCGACGATTGTAATTTTTCCTTGAAAAGGAAATACAATCCTCCTGAAGTAGGTCGACACAACTGCAGCCATGGCATATATCCAAGGCCTTCCCAGTAGGATGTTGTAATCGAGGTTTTCGTTGATTACTTCCACATCAACTTCTACTGTTTTGCCCCCCAGTTCAACTTGCAAGTTACTTAAAATCCCGTATGGAGTGTATGATCGTCCATCAAATGCTTTTAATGTCGTTGACGATTTTGACAAGGGTGGTGAGCCTAAATTTTTCCAGCAACTCATCGACATAAGACATGTAGATGCCCCCTCATCAATAATTGTTCGATGAACAGTTTTGTTGAGGGCTTTCACTTGAATAAGGAAAGCTAGTTGAGCTGGTAACTGAGGGTCATATCCTTTATGATCAAAGGCCACAAGATTGGAATCCATTGGGCCAATCCCACTTATCGCTGATAGTAAAGCTTGCTCTTGGGAGGGGCAATTTTGCGGTACCTCAAGTGTCGACATAGCAGACGGCGATTGGGCCAGGTCCTCTACTATATTATAATTCTGTGCTATTTTTGCACGAGGATTAAATTTCGATTTGTGTACTACTCCCTTTGGCGACTTTATCATTGGTTCAGGAATGATGGGTGGCACGACTTTGGTCAAAGTTGTTGTTGAACTACTAGGTTGTTAATTTGCCTTGTTGTTCAACTGCTTTGGATTCCTGTAATCTTTATTCCTTGTCAAAGCATTATTCTGTTGCTTTGAGGTGGACAACATAAGCACTTGGGATCGGGAAGCATTTTGATTAGCAACCAGATTTTGTCTTGGATTAGGAAACGGATCAGTCAATACTGCTGGGGTTTTTGAACTCTTGAAGAGTTTCTTAACTTCAGCTATATGTGGACAATCTTTCGTCCAATGATCCTCATCGCATATATGACACCCTGTCGGGGGTTTCCCTTTCCTTTTCTTTTTCTTCTTGCCCCCTGGTTGCTTCAGTTGTTTGCCCTTGTCGGTCGACATGGCATTTACTTCTGAGGCAAGAAGTTCCTCATTTGCATTTTGACTAGAAATTTTGCGTTTGCCAGTCACGCCATTACTGGCGTGAGAGTCAGTATTCGATTTAGGAGGGGGAGGAATTGAAAATTCAGGTCTAGGGGCATCAGGTATTTTGTCGTAGAGCGTGCCGGACTGAGTATATACTAAGTCTAAATATTGAGCGCGAGCAATGACTTGCTCCTCTGTTACGACTCCTCCCTTGGCCGCATCTTTTGTTATAGCCAGAAGTAACAACTTTATAAACCATTCAACTAACAGCTGATCGGGAACGTAAGTTTTCACCATCCTACGACGACGTCGCCACTCATGTATATGATCAGATATGTGAGTGGCCGTTGTCTATTTGAAGTTGGTAAGGAGTTCTGTTCCCGTTTCATACCTTATCGATAATTGAAAATGGGTTAAGAAAGTCGTGGCTAAGGAGCTGAAATTGTCGAAAGAGGCTCTTGGCAATTCAATGTACCATTTAGCCGCTGGACCTGTCAATGTCCTCTGGAAGAGGCGAAGTCTTATCGAATCATCGTTTAGAGTGTTCGATGAACACCACAGATGAAAAGTCATGACGTGATTCGACGGGTCTTCACCTGGATTTCCATTGAATTTAGGAATGTCCGATGGAATTTTATGCGGAATTGCTGGCCACCAAGGGGCATAAGCAATTGGATCATTCGTCAGCCGGTTTAGATCTGGTAATTCTAGAGTTGCTACAAAGGGCAACTGTTGGTTCAGGTTAGGCGAAGCATATCCAGGATAAGATGGTATCGCCTGAGCAATGGGTCTTTGCAGACCAGCATAATGCTGACAACTTTGACAAAGTTGATGGGCATAACCATTATAGCATGGTTGCCCATTACTTACAAAGACTTGTTGCTCAGGTCCTTGATATGATTGCTGGAATGGCGGTTGTTGAGATTGAACCAGCTCTGGTTGTTGGACCATTTGCTGTTGACCAATACTGGATGATTGACCAAGATGAGGAGTCACAGTACTTGTTTGAGCCTGAGTCGCTCTAGATAAGGAGGCACTACCCTGAGATTGTGATTGAGCCGCTGAGACAAGAGGTTGTTGTATTACAACAGGTAGCACTTGTACTTGCGACGCATTCGCCATAGCAAGTGTGGTGGTAATATTCAACGCAGGGTGTACTGGTTGCATTGAATATACAACTCCTGGTTGTTGGGGCAGTATTGGTACCCAACCGCTGGATGTAATTCCAGTTTGACCTGAACCTTGTTGTAAACTCCCATATGGTTGTTCTCCGGGAGGGAACAATGAAAGAGCATACTGCCCTCCATATGGTGGAAATCCAGTACTTAAAGGGTAAATTGGCCTTTGAAGACACATTGGATCAGTTTGTTGAGTTTCAACATAAGAAGTACCAGATGATAATCCGGATGAAGAAATAGGAACTAACCATATTGTCGCCCCCGATTGGACTCCGGCTTGTTGTTGACAATTTGCCGGGACAGATGGTATACCAGCGAACATCGTTGGAGTAGCAGCAGGAGGTTCTGTTGCTGCTGTGTCAGACGACGCAGTCCTAGATGTCGACGGTTGTTCAGACTTATCTAGTCTATCCAAAAGATTTCTTAGCGATTCTACAAGAACTTACGATGCCAAAAGACTAACTTCGAAGATCAACACAGGAATAGGAGGTGATTATGTTCCGTTTAAAATGAATTTTATTATGACGACGCTTTTAGACACAACTTGCTTTTTCACTTTTTAAGAGTCGAGAAAAAGCTAAAGATGACTCTAGTCTCCTTCGATGTATTAACGAGCCCGAAGTGACAAATGCTCGGATGGACTTTTTCAGTTATAGAGTTTGAAAAAGGCCAAAAGAAACTACTCTGGAGTTCTAGGCAGAGGGTGTGCCAAACCTTTCGCGAAACCACAGAATACGTTTTACGGTACGAGTGGTCGATCTTCGTGAATGCTGTGTTCACTGCATCGCGATCAGTAGGGCGGCCGACACGGCTTCCTATGGATAAAGGCTTTGTTCCTATAGGGGTCTCCCAATATACGCGATGGTACGCGGGAGCACAAGTCCGTATTAGTGCTATCGTCCCTCAGGAGGAATCACCCACCTTCGTAGAGATCGACAGTCACTATGTTTAACGACGCCGGAACACGTCTCTACCTAGACCTCTACTGTGTTTCGTTATGTTTCAAAGCATTGTTATGTAAATTCAGTTCGTTTTAGGTTGATCTTGCTTAGCAGTTTTCCTTTATGGATCACCACGTGATGTATGATACAACTCCTAAATGCAGTCTAAGAATGATAAGCAAGCTTTTTCAATTCTTTCAACTTATGAAAATCTTAACTACTGAGGGAAAAGAAAGACATCATCTTTTCAAACAGATCATAGAGCACACACTGATGCACTTTCCTAAATCGACATGCAAACTGTCAAAATGCACATGCACAATGCAAGTATTTCTTTTCTTCTTTCTTAATGTTGATGTATTACAAAAAGAAAGCTGTTGTATGATTTCGAATTCAATTTCAAGCGAAAGCAAACAAGCTTTTGTCCAATAATCAAAAGAACACCTTAAGATTCACTCGTTTCAACACAAGAAATACTGAAATCCGAACCATATAATGAAAGCAAATGCTCAAGCAGCTATGAACAGCAATAAACTAGCTCTTAGAATCACAACGACACTTTATCACAGGTCTAGATCCAAGAGGCCACAGCAAGACTAGTTCACTTTCGCTACGGGAAACTGTGAATGAAAGTAAGAAATACAATAAGAACAATCACGGTTTCTTCACACAACTGAGGCGGAATGATGGCAAAGAAAGATAGTTTCAGATGGGTATACAGGTTGACAACAGGCTGCAAAAACAATACTGAAAACTGGGCAACAGAAGGCAGGGAACCCCAGTTGCACAATGCAAAACTGGTTCAGCGCAGGTAAGACACTGTCAGTTTGACATTCAGCGCAGGTAGCCCCTTCGGGACCTGCGTTGCAGCGCAGGTAGCCTTCACTGCAGCTGCACTGAAGAGAAAACTCTCATCTCTCTTTGGTTCCGGGTCACAGATTGCTCAAAAATCGACTGTTTTAGGCCAAATCAGAGGCTATCAACCAGGTATACACTAGAGGATGATTAAAGGAAGATGAACACTATCACAAAGAGCTAATAAGAGTCCTTGTGGATCAGCTCTTCAAATCATAAACACGCCCAGAACTGAGCTAGAGTAGCTGCCCTCTACTTTGCCTTCGAAGGATTCAAATGCAGTTCGATTCGGTACTCCCTTTGTTTAGGAAATGAATAGCAAGAAACACAAGCTACCAACAAGACACGATTCCCCAGCGGAGTCGCCAGTCTGTTGTGGGGAAAAGTATCCAACACGGAATGACCCTATCCCACTCTAAGGGTGATAGTTCCTTAGCAACAGCTGAAGCAAAGCTATCTAAAGTTACTTCTTTATGACATGCAAGAGATGAAAGGAAGAGATCCACTTACCGATGTCTTGCGCAAATGGTTGATCCAATCTCCTCTATTTGCCGCTCGCTCCCAGCTCCAAGTCTTCTCACGGGCCCAGCTACACGAGATCCTGCGAACAAGACAAGAAAAGGAAACTACAAGAAGCATGCATTCATAATTGATTCAAGGATTAGCATAAATCAAATACGCAAGTAAGACAATACACCATTGAAACACATGCGAATAGAAGAACCTCAAATGCTTTATTAATATAAGGAAGTAAGGTTCAGGCGGTGATACAACCGTGAGAGGTCCAATCCAGTCTCACCTTCCCGACGGAAAGAAATCTCCTCTTCACCTCCCTCAAGCAATCACCCAATACTCACAACTGTAAACCAACAGCAATTCTTTGCACAAAATTCCGGCCTCCAGATCCCATGGGATGAGATCCTTATATAGAGTTTTGGAGTGAAGATAAGTCAGCTTGATGTGTGACTTGTTGTCCTCTTCAACTCCAGTTGTTCTTCAGTCCTTGAGTCCACTCGGAGTTTCTACCTTCCACTTGGAGTTTTAGAACCTCTTTACTCATCATTAGGCGAATCTTCTGATCCAAGTGTCATTTTGGAAGCTTCCTGGGCACTGGCACATTGAGAAAAGATTCCTCCACATGTCAAAGTACGCCCAGCGCAGGTAGCCTTTGTTGCACTTGCTATGCAGCGCAGGTACACCATAGAGCTTTTGACATTCAACACAGATGCTTAGTGGAGCAGCTGCTTTGATCCAACATTGACCTGTTTTTGAGTGTTTTTCAGTGGAGAACTGATCTGAAGTGCTGTGGTTTGCTGACCTTGTTCCTCTAGGGGTAGGAACAACATGTTTAGGGACTTTGGATCCCTCAGATTATTGACATTTCATGCTCCATGCTGTAAGGCACAAAAATGTCTATAACACGTATGCACAAGTAAAAGTGATGGTTCTACCTGTTGTCACTGTTCAGCTAGCGAGAGACCACTGGGGTTCCAAGACAGACTTCTATAGAGTTAGGAAGAAGCTTGATTCTTTGATGGAAGAAAGGAAAATCTACTCTAAGAGAGTTACTCTACTACAGTAATGGAAAAAGGCAACATGTAATGTTGAACCACATCATGCCCTAATTAACCATTTAAGAAGCTATGCTAAGCAAAAATGCTAGATCAACAATAAACCAATGCTACTATCTAAGTTACAGAAGTAAAAAGAATCAAACAATACTAGCGTGCAAGCAAAGAAACTAAACTAAATCTATTTTCACTTTTTTAGTCCTTTTAGTCAAAATCACGTATGCAAACTAATTGTTCTTGTGGATGTGAAAAGTGGATTGAAGGTGTTTGAGGATGGCTAGAAGTTTTGTGAAGTGGTTGGATGATTTGGAGGGGTCCTAGGAGGCTTTTTGTGACTTCCTAAAGTTTTCCCATCAATTCGGCCTCAAAACATGTCGTTTCTGGAAAACCTACAAGATGTACTAGAAACCTACAAGATGATCCTATAGGAATTACAGGAAACCTACACGATACAACCGAGAGCTAATTGTGAGGTGTTGGAGGTGTTGGAAAGCTTAGGAAAGGTGTGTGATGGGTGGAATGGAGTGTTATAGGGTCTAGGAGCACTAGGGAGTCAATATCCAAGATAAGAGATGGCTAGATTTGCTCAATGTGTTTAGGAGGATTTCAATGAAAAATGATGAAAAACTAGTGAGGGTGAGGGTGAAACAAGGGATGGATAAGGTGGATGAAGTGGAAGGTGGATACTGGTTGTGAAGTCTTGGTCTCCTCCTGAAGCACCTGCTATGCATAAAACATGTGTGCCTTCCAAAAAGAACTATGCAACAAGATACATTTTCATAAACTAGAAAAGCAAGAATCAACTACCTATATTATGCATGAAGAAAGTTGTTGAAGGGAATGAAAGCATGAGTGAGATATTATTGCAAAAATGGAGATGGAAAAAGATGACAATGAAATCTTCCTTGCAACATTAACCAAATACTGAATTGAAGACAACAAACTCCAAAGCTCATAAAAGAACTAGAAATCTGTGTTTTTATGGCTGTTGAAGGGTCTCTTCCTCAAGTCATGGTCCCAGAGGGAGGAAGTGAGGCTAAGACACCTGCTAACAACCTTGTGGTGATCCTTTTTCTCCTTGTTAACCTTCTACTTGAAAGAAGGCACAAATGGAAGCAAACTATCACACAACCAATCTAATCTACACTACTTGTAATGGAAATGCATCTGCTATGCAAATTAACAATTAAGCTATGAATCTACACTAAGCATACATGTACGATAAAGAGGAGCCTTGGCTGTTAGGGTTGGGCCCTAACCCAAGAGCTTCAGCCCTCTAAGTTAACTCAGTGCTAGCTCAAAACAAAACTCATTCTTATTACCAAAACAACATATTACATCAAAAGAACTGTCACAAGTCTTGCAGCTCAAAAATAGAGTAGAGCTTTTCAATCAAAATTTGAATCCTACTAAGGTCTTAGGCATCTCTACTTATACACCTGAAGTCTCCAATGACTTCCTTAAAATTAGGGAGGCTTAGCTCTGAAACTCGAGATAAACTGGTGCTTTGTCTCTCAGTTGCTCAGTTGCCTTCTAGTCCTCATGATTTGTTTGTTTTCACTCCGAGCTTATGGAGGAATATTCAAATGGAGGTGTAGTAAATGAGGAGGATTTACCTCCTATATGTTGAGATTGCAACAAGATGATGGAGCTTAGTGAAAAGAGTCACCTTCACTAAGTGGGCACGCAGGCAAATTATGGCGCAAGTTCTATTTTTGACCACAGTGTGGGTGATCACAGTGTGGATGATCACAGTGTGGGTGACCACAGTGTGAGTGATCACAGTGTGAGTGATCAAAGTCTATTTTTAGACTGGCTGTCAAAAATAGAAAAGTCAAATATTATTGTCTCATAATAATATTTGGACTATAAACTTGATCTTATTCTCTTGGAGCACTTCAGGATGAGCTACGGATGTGGTACATGCAGATCCCAGAGGGAAATACGTGGTTACGTATGGGATAACTAATATTTGCATGTAGTACTTCAGTTAGAACTCAAGTGAGTTGAGTTTAGTGGACTAGAGGTGCAGTTGATGGAGTTGTGTTCAGTTTAGCTTTGTTAAACTAGTTGTATTTAGTCTAACTGTTCAATAGACTAGAGATGAGTTGGGTGAATTAGTTATTAATTAATTCACAAGTTATTAACTCATAATGCAACTATAGAATACATCAGTTAACTCAGTTGCATGTCAGTGGATGTTCAGTTCAGCAGGGACAGGTGTTAGAGGATCAGATTGCTATCAACTGTGACTATAGCTGTGCATGATGATTTGCACAATCAGAGGGATTGAGTATGCCAATGAATTGGCCAATATCAAGAATTGTAGCCTGTGCTCACGTCCAACAGAGTGTGAGTGATTATTTGCAGGTCAAATACAATTTTGGTAAGCCATTCTCATCAATTCTTGAGCAGGTATTGAGCTGGAGAGGCAGGCAAGCAGTGGAATAGATTTGGAGATCAGATCTGAGCTATATTGTGTGTAACAGGTAGAGCTGGTACTGGATTGCTTGTGATAAGCATTGTACTTTGTATTGTTACATGATTCAATCAATATAATATACAGATAGTGTGGGGTTTTTAGCGAGATGCTTTCCCCAGGATACATACTGTGTTAATGAGTTTGATTGATGCTTCTATGTGTGCCTGTGAATGTTTCTACTTCTGTAAATTGATGATCAACGTAGAGGAGGTTATGTATTATGCATGTTCCGCTTATAAGTGTATAATCAGGATAATCTCTGTGAATATGTGTCATATTATTTAAAATTTCTACACTATAATTCCTCTCCCTTGTCCCATCCGATTTTTGACCTTGGTCCTTCCCAAAATTCCCTGATTTTCTCCCTTAATCCTGCACTAAATACACGTTAGACCACAAAGAAAAATATCCAACTCTAACTCACCTCATAAAAAAAATATAATCAGAAGTGTGCAATAAGTTATGAGAATAGTTGGTTTGACTAAGCTAGGAGGTGAATTAAGGCCCATCTAGTTACCCAACGATGAGGCTCATCAGCATGTACAGGATGTCAGTGATGGAAAGTGAAAAAATTAAGAAGCAAATTCAAGAGTTGTTGGATAAAGGGATCATCAGGCCATCTTTCTCACCTTGTGATTCACCCATTGTCTTGGTGCCAAAGAAGTATGGAACATGGTGCATGTGTGTGGACTTTCATGCATTGAACAAAATTACAGTAAAGAACCATTACCCACTGCCTAGAATAGATGATTTACTTAATCAATTGAATGATGCAAAGTATTTTGCTAAGTTGGACTTAAGGAGTGGCTACCATCAAATTATAATAGCTAAAGGAGACATTTGGAAGACAACATTCAAAACAAAACAAGGTTTTTTTGAATGGCTAGTTATGCCTTTTGGTTTATGTAATGCTCTTGCTACATTCATGCATGTGATGAATGATGTGTTAAGGCCATTTCTTGATGATTTTATCATAGTCTTCTTAGATGACATCTTAATTTTCAGTAAATGTCATGATGAACATGTCATGCATGTAAGAAAATTACTTGATGTCTTGAAGAAAGAACAGTTGTATCTTAAGATGTCAAAATGTGAGTTTGGAAAAAACTTCTTTAGTTTACTTGGGTCATATTGTTGGAGGAGGTGAGTTGAAAATAGATCCCTCCAAGGTTGATGTCATTTTGAATTGGCAAAGGCCTAAAACAATTACTGAGGTAAGAAATTTTCTTGGGAGCAGCCCAATATTGGAGGAAATTCATTGCTAAATTTTCTTCTATAGCAGCGCCTTTGCATGCATTGACAAGTGTGAAAAAGGTTTTTCAGTGGGGAGGCAAACAACAAAAGGCCTTTGATGCATTGAAGGAAAAGATTGGTTCAATTCTAGTACTTGCAATTCCAGACTTGAGACAGCCATTTGAGATTCACACTGATGCTAGTGACTATGCCATGGGTGCAATACTCATGCAACATGGTAAGCCTATCTGTTTTCATTCAAAAAATTTAATGGTGCAGTGATTAACTATCCTACATATGACAAGGAATCATATGCATTAGTGCAAAGTGTGAAAAAGTGGAAACACTACTTGATGGGTAAGGAAACAATCATTCACACTGATCATCAACCATTGCAATACTAGCAATCTCAATCAAATTGCAGCAATCAAGGCACTTCCGATGGATGGGTTTTCTTCAACAATTCCACTTGGTAATCAGGTATAAGAAAGGTATCTATAATAAAGTTGTTGATATGATTTCTAGGCCTATTGTTAGTGCAACTACATTACTCAAGCATAATTTTGTTTTGCATCAAAGTTATATTGAGCAAATATACATTAGACAATAACTTTCAATATGTTTATGCAAGCTTGAGTCAAGGTAACCAAGTAGAGGAATTGGATTATCATTTGCATGATAACTTGTTGTACCATCTTGGCAAGCTTTGTATTCCACAAAGAGAAAGAGTTAACATCATAAGAGAGGCACATACTTCTCTTACCGCTGGTCATTTCAGTGTAAGTAAGACAGTGACACATCTACAAAGGTATTGTTATTGGCCTCGTATGCTTGAAAGTGTGTCAAGTTTTATTAAAGGATGTTCATTATGTGAAGTCAGTAAGCATAGCAATAAGAAGTTAGGATTGTACACACCACTTCTGGTTCCTTCACAACTGTGGGAGAGTGTTTCTATGGATTTTCTAGGAGGAAATCCATTGTCAAAAATAGGTCATGATTATCTGTATGAAGTTGTGGATAGATTCAGAAAAATGTGTATTTTAATGCCATGTAAAAGGCAAGTTACAGCTGAACAAACTTCTCAGTTATTCTTTCAAAATGTATGGGTGCATTTTGGATTGCCCACATCCATTGTTAGTGATCGAGATTCACGCTTTGTTGGGAATTTTTAGTCAAGCTTGTGGGGATTCATGGACACCAAATTGAAAAAGAGTTCAACTTTTCATCCACAAACAAATGGTCAAATAGATCTGGTGAACAAAACAATGATGCATATTCTTCATGGGTATTGCATCAAGCATCCTAAGTTTTGGGATGAACATTTGCACTATATTCAGCATGATTACAACTAGGCCAAGTACTCTTCAACTCAAACATCACCATTTGAGGCATGTTTGGGATACTTGCCTAAATCTCCTTTTGATTTCATTTTTGGTAAATATGTTGCTATTGATGGTCATAGCGACATAGACAAAGCAAGAAATTTCATTCAACAAGTCAAATTGGTACACCAAAAAGTTCAAGAACAACCTGAAAAGAGCCAAGGCAAGTACAAAGCAAGCCATGACAAGCATCAAGTAGATCACAAGTTCCAAGTCAGTGACGAAGTTTGGATCCACATTAGCAAAGAGAGGCTCCAAGAAGAAGATAAAAAGCTAAAACTAATTAGATATGGTCCATTCAGAATTTTGGCAAAGATTGGTAACAATGCCTTCAAGTTGGATTTGCCTTCATATATGAAAATTTATATTGTTGTTAATGTTGAGAATTTAAGGTTGTATGAGACTCCTTTGATTGAAGATCAAGGAGAGAATGTTCAAATTCCATCTATTGAAGACTTTTATCCATAATTCTTTGATGAGCTTCAGCAAGACACTATACTTAACAGTAGAACAAGGACATCGAAAAGAGGAAGTGTCGATTATCTTCGAGTGGGGATCAAGGGAACAAATACTTTAAAATCCAAATGGATAGAGATTGGAAAGGTGAGGGAGCTGTACCCTTACCTACTGGACAACTGAAAGTGACCTTTTGGGGTCCAAAAGGCTTCCAATGGGGAGGAATGATCAGGTGCTCAAAATTATACTCAAAAATCAAAGTCGTCATAATGGTGTGGAACATGAATGAACATGCAGTGCTCGTCATCTTGAATTCGGTGCAACTCGTTTCGCATGAAACAGACATTGTATGCTCCCAGAAACACATTTTGTTCACTTTGTCAAACAAATGAATTTTAAAAAAAATGGACAACCCAGTCAACAATCCCTACTGTTGACGTGGCGCTGACTGGGCAGGGTATTAGGTAGTTGACTGGGTTAAATATTCTCAGCGAGTTAGATCGTGCCAAGTGGAACCCTCTGATTGGTTGAAATTGTTGTTTTTTTATTGGATTGTGAGGTGGCCAACCATGGGCTAACACATGGCCCAACCTAAGGCCGCCACATGGCAGCCCGGGAGGCCACCAAAAATTGGTTATAGACTGGGCGAAGGTAGCGGGAGTCGAATCGCCGACCTCCCATCACACAAACCAACAACTTAACCATTGTGCCAATGCTTTGTCACTTAATAATATACGATGGCGAGTTACTGTTAAACTTTAATACCACAAGGTATGGGGGGGGGCAGACTTAACTGCCCCCCATGTGAACACATTGGCCAACTGCGTATGTAACCACAACCATTAACCATTCCGACAAACATTAAATGTCTGACCACCAACGATCTTGGTGTGTGAACACTACAATGCTTTGTTATGTAACCGTCGGAGGGAGGGGGCTAGCCCCTTGGTGCATGGCCCCCCATATGCCCCTAATTTCTAATTTTTAGGCCTCGGTGGAAAATTTAACCATCTAATAAAATCCACCTAGATTTTGGCATATTTGGTGATCTGTTAGTGTAAAATGGGACAAAATTGTAGGATGATGCCGGATTTTGGACAATTTGTGGAGCGAATAGTGGGAAAACTAGGGGAGCTCATAACATCTCCAGTTTCCAACCAAATTGCATGCAAAAAGAGGTTAGGTAGCCATTTTTGGACATTCTAGACTCATTGGAGCAGGTTTCATAATTATTTGAGCATTGTAAACACATCTTTTTACATATTTGGGCATAATATAGAGGCCCAAGCCATTGGAAGCTGGACCAAGGAGACGTAGCCCAGGAAGGGGGAACTCCTTCATGATGTTCCTATTGTGATGTGTTTTTGGTGATGTTCTGTACATTTTTATGTTGTTATTCACTCTCTTATTTATGTTAAAAATGCTCATAAAATTAACATCATTTTACAGTTGCAAAACTAATGAATCCTTAAATACATGAAAAATATTTTGTTTCTAATCTGATGAGGATCTTAGCACAACAAACTAATATTCCTAATTAGATCAAAGATAGTGAGCTCCATTGCAGCACAAGATCGACTAGGCAATCTAGGAGAGGGATCAAACAATGCAAGAATAGAAGACGCTGAAGGAAGTGGTTGAGGCAACATTCCGTGAGGTTCCAAACCTCGATGTTCGATAAGAGGAACTAGTGGAGGACAAGGTCGCAAATTTCATCCTTGTATTGAAAGGATATAGCAATAAAATTGTTGAATTACAATTTTCATATGAGATAAAGATCAGTGAGTTGGAGATGAACCTACAACCAACCACACCACAAGAAGTGTGGGAGCAGAGGGAGACTAACCTGAAGGTTGCAATGGTCGGCATCTTCGCAGTAGTGTCAAATTGTGGGAAGTTGTTGGATGAGAGCTTACATATTTTGACTTCACTAGAGGAAGATCCAAATGTGCAGAAACTTCAAGAAGACATTCAGCATAAGCAATAATAGCTGGAAGAGATTCAGGAAACTGTGAAGACCTTACCAATCTCGCAGAAGCTCGCCATGATAAATGAGGGAAATGCCCTCTAGAAGAAGATAAAAGAGTTGAGGAAGGAAGAGAAAGTTTTGATAGAGAGAACTCAGTCATGGCAGGATGAGGCTCTCCAACTGTCCCAAGTAGTGGATGAGAAGCTTCAAGAGCTTTGACAGAGGGAGACATCAATGATGCAAAAGGCTACAGAACCTATGACAAAATCACTGCTATAGGAAGTGCGCAACGAAGAGAAGAAAATCACAGACATTCTGCAACAGTTCAACGGTGTCTACAACAACATTGCAACAAATATCAAAGGAAAATCAGCTAAGTAACTCGGGACAAGTCACATGTGACTATTGTGGGCCTGTGGGGTGCAAACCAACTTGGCCTAGATTTTAGCAAAGACTATGAAAATTCTTCAATAGGAACCCCTACTGCAACAAACTGATATTACTTCTCCTACTTGATAGTTTGTGCAAGTTATTTGTAGGTTTTAACCCTGTACAGAAATTACCTACATACGAATTCTAAAACACAGAAAATAAACAATGCGAGAGCATAACACATAAAACACATATACACAGAGATTTCCCTTGGATCCCAAAACTAGAACTACCAGCTTGATTTTTCATTATGTTCCTTTCAATGTTACAATACATATTTATACATGCCGAAGCATCCAATACCATGGACCGAAAACCATTGCGTCCAAAACCATGTGCGAAAAACATGCAAAAAACCATAGGTAGGTCCGCCCAACCTAATATACGGTCCAGAAACAAAATTTTCCAGGGCGCTGCCTCGGACCCCATAGAGTGGGGTTACCTACACCCCTCAAACCCCTTGTGACCCCCTCTCTATGCAATTGGCGCAACGAAAGGGGGGCTATTCCCCCCCTCTAACACCCCATTTAACTACGTGGGCTAGTCATGGAAAGAATATAACACAACCCAACATTCTCCCACTTGTTGTTTTCTTTCCATAGGGGGCCACAAGAGAGCTTAGTCATTTTTCCAGCCCTGCAACACCCAATGTTTCTATACACCAAGAGAACTTCTCATAGCTCACAGATTTTTTCAATGCATCTGCAGTATTTTTCAAAGTGTCCACCTTTACCAGCAACATCTTTTTGTCTTCTATCATATCCCTCACAAAGTGACACTAAACATCAATGTGCTTTGTCTTTGAATGATATGTAGGGTTTTTTGCCAAGAAAATTGCACTTTGGCTATCACAGTCTATCCTTATAGCTTCCTGTACTAACCCTATACTTGAACACAATCTCTGCAACCAAACTACTTCCTTGCTTGCATGAGTGGCTGCCATGTATTCTGCCTCTGTATTTGATAGTGCCACTATAAATTGTTTCTTACTCATCCAACTGACTGCACCTCCAAATAGGTTAAACACATACCCACTTGTAGATCTTCTCTAATCCAGATCTCCAGCCCAGTCTGCATCAACAAAGCCACGAATATCCAACATTCTGTCCAATCCTAGTCTTCCTTGGTAGCAAAAACCATAATCACTAGTGCCACGCAAATACCTAAAAACCTGCTTCACTGTTTTCCAGTGCTCCTTCTCTGGTTTTGACATAAACCCGCTCAATACTCCCACCGCATGTGCAATGTCTGGTCTAGTACAGACCATTGCATACATCAGGCTACCAACTGCACTTGCATATGGAACACGAGACATGTCCTCTTCCTCTTCTTGTGTCTTGGGACACTGTTCAGCAAATAACTTTACACCTACAAGAATAGGAACCTTCACCGGTTTACTATCCTGCATATTAAACCTCTGCAATATTGTCTCGACATACTTCCTATATTTTAACAAGATCTTCCTCTTTGTCCGATCTCTTTTAATTTCCATGCCCAAAATATAGTTTGCAACACCAAGATATTTCATGTCGAATTTGGAGGACAAATGGGTCTTCAAATCCTGGATAATTTCTTTTTCATTTCCAACCAGCAACATATAATCCACATACAAGACCAGATAAATAACACGGTCACCAATTAATTTAAAATACACACAGTGATCTTCTTTACTTCTGGTGAAGCCAAGTCCCCGTATAAATGTATCAAATTTCTAATACCACATCCTTGGTGATTGTTTTAACCCATACGAAGACTTCTTTAACTTGCATATCAGTTCTTTCTTACCCTTCACCACAAAGTCTTCAAGTTGCTTCATGTATATTTCCTCTTCCATATCCTTGTGAAGAAATGTTGTCTTTACATCCATATGTTCTACCTCAAAATCAAAAGCAGTAGCAACAGATAAAATTAATCTAATAGAAGTTACCTTGGCAACAGGAGAAAAAATATCACCAGAATCAATTCCTGACACCTGGGAATAACCTTTTGCTATCAACCGAGCTTTGTATTTCTCCACCTTTCCTTCTGTATTTGTCTTCTTCTTGAACACCCATTTGCTACCAATGGGTTTCCTTCCAGCTGGAAACTCCACCAAATCCCATGTCTCATTTTTGTGCAAAGATGCCATTTCATCAACCATGGCCTCTTTCCAGATTTTTCCATCCTCTAAATCTATTGCTTCCTTCACAGTTCTGGGATCATCATCAGTAATAGATAAAGCAAAATTTGAACAGAAAGTAGATGGACTATACCTTTCCGGCTGCCTTCTTTCTCGAACCGATCTTCTCTCACCTGGATTTTGTGGCTCTTCATCTTTTGATTCCTCCTCTGCTACAGAGTCTGAATCTTCCTCCTTAAGCTCAAACTCTATCTTCTCAGGTTCCTTTGGTTCGACTTCATGTTTAATAACATATTTTATCTCTCTGAACACCACATCTTGGCTGTACACAACCTTCCTCGTTACTAGGTTCCAAAGCTTATAACCCTTTAAACAATCCTTATACCCAATAAAGATGCACTTTTCATATTTACTATCCAACTTGGTTCGTTTCTCCTTTGGAACATGTACATATGCATCACATCCAAATACCCTTAGATGTGAAAGAGAGGGTTTCTTACCAGTCCATACCTCTTGTGGAGTCTTATCCTCCAACATTGATGAAGGTGATCTGTTGACCAGGTAACATGTTGTCTCCACCACCTCTGCCCATAATTCTTGTTCTAACCTGGAACCACTCAGCATGCTTCTTGCCCTTTCCATCAATGTCTTGTTCATTTTTTTTGCAACTCCATTTTGCTGAGGTGTATATGGAGTAGTCTTCTGCCGTGCTATATGTTGGCTTATATGGGCCTAACCCAGGTTCGGAAGAGTTATTTCGCCAAACAAATCCCGTAGCTACCGGCCTTTCGGCAACAGCCCATGGAGCGCGGACTGGGGTCTCACCCGAGGTAGCAAGGGAGGGTGTTGGAACTAGGTTTCCGCACCCTTGGGATGTCTTAATGTGGTCTGGAGGGGTCAAGCACTGTTCTGTGACTTCACGCCACTCTGCCCCGTGTAGATCCAAACCCAGGAACCCCTTAATACTTATTAATGCATTGTTATAGATTCGGTCTACTTTTTATGGCCTTTAAGAAAACATTTAACAGAAATAACCAATTCGCACACCCAGGAAAAATACAGATTTGCATAAACTCATAACATAAGCATACGCACATAGATCAAATAGTTATATAAATTAGCTAGATCCACAATATTTCAGATTTTACACAGAATTTCAGAATCAACTTATCTTTATTCAATTCTTTCACCAATACATCCAGCTCTGCCCTACGCACTAAGCTGCAGGGGTCCATGCACACAGCTGCAAACTCTACTAGGCCTCTGCACACACAGTTGCAGAGCCTCTATCTACCTATCAACACCCTTGACTCAGACTTACAGACGCTTCAAGACTTCGCTCTTCAAAAACCCATTACAATTCAGATTCAAAAGTACATATCAAAAAGCTACTTTCTACCCTTAGAGCCTCGCTCTATTTATACATTCCCATGGTCCGCGAAACATGGGCAAGCCGACTTACTTCCTATTATTCTACATTATTTCTTGGGTGGACAACCCTTTGACTTGACTCATTTACACTTTGCGCTCTGCAGACTTCGTGGAGTCTTTACCATACCCTTCCCCAAAATTGTGGACTTTGAGCCCCAAAACTGTTACGCGGGCCGTCTGCTACCCAACAGTCCCCCAACACAATCATTGTGACTCGTCTTGAGTCACTCAGCTAGTGCAGTAATCTTCGTGCAGAGGTCGGTAAAAAATTTATGTGCGTCACTTGTGCTTGCAACACACTCGGCCGCTAGCTTCTGTACATGTTCTACGCGAGCTACTAATGCATATGTATCACTTGGAGTTACCTGTCCGAGATCACATACTGCCTTCATGTGCACTATCTTTCCTTCTATGGCTGTGGAGACCGTAAATGCTTCATCAATCCAAGGCTGGATGCGTTCCTTAAGCATTGCCTCCTTTTGTCACGTGGCGTCAACTTGTGCCTTGAGAGCCTGGGCCTCCTTCATTTTAGCCAACCGCTACATGATAGTGACCGTCTGCACAGTCCCTCGGACTGTGTCATAAGCCTGTTGCAACTCCCGCGCCTCGGTTTCTACCTGTTGTATGGTTGGGTCTTCCTGGAGGGCAGTGAGCGTAAGGAGGGACTGATCTAACAGTCCCGAGAAATCTCACACCGCGCACTTTATCAGTTCCAATCCGACTTGAATTTCACTACGGCATTGCTCCCGGATTTCCGGTGGTGTGGCCAGTTGTTCCTTTAGTCTTAGCTCTGCAATTTGTAGATTTAATTCCCATTGAGCCTTCGCGGCCTCCTCCTGGGCCATATGGAATCCTGGGTCAGTGGTTGGAAGTTCGGCTGGGATAGCTAACTCTAGGATCTTGCTGCAAGCAGCCATCACGGCCTGTTCCACTTCCTGGGTGTGTAAGATCAAATCATCGCACTGGAGACTGACCTGCTCCATATTTTCCTTGTGCTCCATCACTTTTTGGAGGGTGCGGCCTTCCTGGGCACGAAGCTCAATCGTTACCCCATCCTGTAGTTGGTATAAGGTTTCTCTAGGAAGAGCAGCCAGATTCAATCCCCAACTTCACACATCACCCTCAAACAGTGTCGACCCCGTACCATATCGAAAGGGGTATGGCCCATCAGTCGGGTAAGGATTGAGACCAGGAGTATACTTCGGCCAGGACAGCACCTGCTAGCAACACTAAGGTGTTAATTATATTGGTACACACCATTTGGTTGGCTGCGGCATGCCCTCGGTTAATTGTAGACTTACCCCACCCGGGGGTCGCACCTGTAGTGCCTGGAGCTGCGCTCGAATCTCCCCCAACACAGTTGTCTGCTTGGTGATCAGTTTCATCAATGTATCGATAGGGATAGTACTTGGTGGTTTGCTACTGTCAAGAAACTCATTCTCTAGAGCTTTGGCCGTCTTTGACTTTTTGTGTGTGTGCGGTGATTCCATGGTGCGTGGCCGCTTGGTTGATTTGGTAAGATGGTCCATGCGTTCCTGTATCTCTTTCTCCTGGTGCATATCGTGGTCTGAGGCCATTTCCTGATCTGTCGTGGTACCTTCTATTAGCACTTCCTTGGGTGCTTCCTTCTGCGAAGCTGCCTGTTGTCCCTGACAGGCCTTTTCTACCAAGTCAGTGAGTCACTACTGGAGGTCCTTTTTACGCTGTTGCACTGCCATTTTTTTCTAGTACGGCCTTGGCTAGGGCGCACCATTCTGGGGGCCATGTTGCTAAAACCACATAAATAACATCTTCTGTTGCCATGAATGTAAGCGTGACCCAAGCTTGCTTCGGATCCTTCCACGCCCGGATATATAAGTTATGCATGTCCGCTTTGAACTCGGCCGTGCTTTGCAAATTTTTGTAGATTGTTGGAGACATCCATGGCCTACGAGTGATTTGTGTCTGGATAGTACCCTCCATGAAGGTCCAAAAAACCCTGATGTCAGAAGCCCTCGCTGCGTCCTTTGTAGCCCAGAGCGAAGTATACCGCACTGCTTCTGGTAAGCTATCTTCAATGCTGGGAAACTGGCTCCCCTGCGGTAGTTCTCCTATAACCAGAAGGATGGATAGTAGAACCCATGCATAATAAAATGTCTTACCTTTGTCCTATGCTTCCTGGCAGTTTGTCAAAAATTCATCGCATAAGAACTATGCTCAATTGAACTGAACCCCTGCCACGCACTATTCTACAAGCACAATGAAAAGAGCTGGCACCTCATCTGCATGACATTTCCTCATTAGTTTACTAGCTTGTAACTAGGTGGAAATTCAGACCCCTCAGTCTTTGATGCTTGCTATTGCATACCCTCGCTTCTGCTTCTCCAACTTATATTTAGCCTTCATTGTTTCGATGTGACCCGCATCACTACTTCTTCTGGATATGTTTGTGGGGTCATTCCCTTTTACCGACAAGTGGGTAATCCAGTGTACTAGATCAATGGTGATTGGAATCGGCTCCTCTAACCAAAGAAACCCATCATGTACCAGACATAGTAACTGCTGGATAACACAGATGGTGAGGGTTGTGCGGTGATAATGAGGTATCCACCTTAAATTGAGTAACCTCGCATTCTCCACCCCTAGTAACCACTTTCACGGCAATAATTTGTCTTCGGCCAATTCAGGGAACTTTTCATTGTCTGCAAGGTCCCAATCTTCGAACTTGATACTTGGGACCTGGCCCAACGACAACCCATCGAACCTTATCTCATCCGGAAGAAGCAGGGTATGGAGTGTATTCTTGGAAGCATCCATATCCTTTGGTAGCTTGACTATGTCGATCCATGGGGGAATATATGACGGTCATGACAGGATTTGGAAAGCATCTTCTTCGTCCTCATCTTGTGCGTCAATCTGATCGATCAAATCTTGCAAGTCTTCATCGTCCTCCTCAGGTTCGATGGTGATTGCTTCGCCCTTTTCAGCTCCTGATAACTTATTGAACCTTGATGATATCCTGATTGGCCCCATTAGCTACTTATTTTTCCGAGACCGCGGTGTGTGTGGGTATTTTGGGACTTTGGGGACCGCAGCGACTTCATCTAGCACCTCCTGGGTTGAGTATAGCTCTTTTGCAAACCGTGCTCGGGTTCTTGCCATGGTACTCATGAGAGCCTTGGTAGCCGAGTGTTTGTTGGTCATTACTGGTTCCGCTCTCGAAAATCCTGGTGCCGTCCAAAGGTTATGAGATGAATATGTCAATTTGAATGAATCCCTTCTCTCCACTTCCAGCTTATTAGCATCGTTTAGGCGGCATATCTTTTTGTATATAGCTCAAAACTTTCGTCTTAATGGCCCGCCGCCCACTCCTCCCTAACGTAACTTGACTTTCTTGTCAGTAACAGTAGTGTTAACGGCCACTTCTCGATTTTTCCGCGCGGTAGCGATGTCACCCGGGCGCAACTACAATGTTGTGGACTGAATGACTATGTAGAGAACCTTTTTGTCGTGTCAACCTCCCATAGACTCATTTATATTCCTGCGCCCTCTTTCAACTGCTTGGGGCACTAGGACTGTGCTTCCCACAGCTAGTCAGGTGGTCGCACCTCTGGTGTGATTTCAGAAATTCCCTACTAGCTCGGGCTACAAGCACCTTCCAAGTGTATTTGTCGCCGTTATGTCTTTGTGCATCGTTGTTGTTGGGTTCTGTTATATTCTTTCCACGTAGTTAACAAGGGGTTTGAAGGGCACCCGTAACCCCACTTGATGGGGTCCGAGGCAATGCCCAGGAAAATTTTGGTTTTGGACCCTATGTTAGGTTGGGCGGACCCACCTATGGTTTTGTGAATGACTTTCGCACATGTTTTTTTTTGGACGCGATAGTTTTTTCGGTACATGGTATTGGACGCAATGGTTTTCGGTCCATGGTATTAGACGCGATGGTTTTCGGTCCATGGTATTGGCTGCTTCGGCATGTATAAATATGTATTGTAACATTGAAAGGAACATAATGAAAAATCAAGCTGGTAGTCCCAGTTTTGGGACCCAGGGGAAAATCTTTGTGTATATGTGCTTCATGTGTTATGATCTCGCATTGTTTATTTTCTGTGTTTTAGAATTCATATGCAGGTAATTTCTGTACAGGGTTAAAACCTACATTTGGTATCGGAGTTGTTTTGGCTTCAAGGGGATGCCTTTGTTGCTGAGGGGTTTTGCTCGAGCCTATGGTAGACCCTGTTCAGTGGGAGATCATAACAGAGAAGAAGATAAAGGTGCTGAGGAAGATAACAGTGGAGAGTTTTGTAGTAAGGAATTTGAAGAATTCTATAAGAAGTGTGGTATAGCACGGCAGAAGACTACTCCATATACACCTCAGTAAAATGGAGTTGCAGAAAGAATGAATAAGACGTTGATGGAAAGGGCAAGAAGCATGCTCAGTGATGCCGAGTTAGGACAAGAATTCTGGGCAGAGGCAGTGGATACTGCATGTTACCTGGTCAAAAAGTCACCTTCATCATCGTTGGAGGATAAGACTCCACAAGAGGTATGGACTGGTAAGAAACCCTCTCTTTCACATCTGAGGGTATTTGTATGTGATGCATATGCACATGTTCCAAAGGAGAAATGAACCAAGTTGGATAGTAAATCTGAAAAGTGCATCTTTATTGGGTATAAGGATGGTTTAAAGGGTTATAAGCTTTGGAACCCAGTCACACAGAATGTTGTGTATAGCCGAGATGTGGTGTTCAGAGAGGTGAAAGATGTTATTAAACATGAAGAATGAAAGGAACCTAACAAGATGGAGTTTGAGCTAAAGGAGGAAGAATCAGACTCTACAGCAGAGGAGGAATCAGAAGATGAAGAGTCACAAACTCCAGCTGTGAGAAGATCAGTTCGAGAAATAAGGCAGCTTGAAAGGTATATTCCATCTTCTTTCGATTCAAATTTTGCTTTATCTATTACTGACGATGATCCCAGAACTGTGAAGGAAGCAATAGATTCAAAGGATGGAAAACTCTGGAAAGAGGCCATGGTTGATGAAATGGCATCTTTGCACAAAAATGAGGCTTGGTATTTGGTGGAGTTGCCGGCTGGAAGGAAACCCATTGGCAGCAAATGGGTGTTCAAAAAGAAGACAAATGCAGAAGGAAAAGTGGAGAAATACAAAGCTCGGTTGGTAGCAAAAGGTTATTCCCAGGTCCCGGGAATTGATTTTGGTGATATTTTTTCTCCTGTTGCCAAGGTAACTTCTATTAGATTACTTTTATCTATTGTTGCTGCTTTTGATTTTGAGGTAGAACAGATGGATGTGAAGACAACATTTCTTCACGGGGATCTCAAAGAGGAAATCTACATGAAGCAACCTGAAGGCTTTGCAATGAAGGGTAAGAAAGAACTGGTATGCAAGTTAAAGAAGTCTTTGTATGGGTTAAAACAATCACCAAGGATGTGGTATCAGAAATTTGATACATTTATACGGGGACTTGGCTTCACCAGAAGCAAAGCGGATCACTGTGTGTATTTTAAATTAATTGGCGACTGTGTTATTTATCTGGTCTTGTATGTGGATGATATGTTGCTGGTTGGAAATGACAAAGAAATTATCCAGGATTTGAAGACCCAATTATCCTCCAAATTCAACATGAAAGATATTGGTGCTGCAAACTATATTTTGGGCATGGAAATTAAAAGAGATCGGGCAAAGAGGAAGCTCTGGTTAAACCAGAGGAAGTATGTCGAGACAATACTACAGAGGCTTAATATGCAGGATAGTAAACCTGTGAAGGTTCCTATTCCTGTAGGTGTGAGGTTATCTGCTAAACAATGTCCCAAGACACAAGAAGAGGAAGAGGACATGTCCCGTGTTCCATATGCAAGTGCAGTTAGTAGCCTGATGTATGCAATGGTCTGTACTAGACCAGACATTGCACATGCAATGGGAGTATTGAGCAAGTTTATGTCAAAACCGGGAAAGGAGCATTGGACAGCAGTGAAGCGGGTTTTCAGGTATTTGCGTGGAACTAGTGATTATGGTCTGTGCTACCAAGGAAGACCAGGATTGGACGGAGTGTTGGATATTCGTGGCTTTGTTGATGCAGACTGGGCTTGAGATCTGGATCAGAGAAGATCTACAAGTGGGTATGTGTTTAACCTATTTGGAGGTGCAGTCAGTTGGATGATTAAGAAACAATCTGTAGTGGCACTATCAAATATAGAGGCAGAATACATGGCAGCCACTCTTGAAAGCAAGGAAGTAGTTTGGTTGCAAAGATTGTGTTCAAGTATGGGGTTAGCACAGGAAGCTATAAGGATAGACTGTGACAACCAAAGTGCAATTTTCTTGGCAAAGAACCCTACATATCATTTAAAGACAAAGCACATTGATGTTCAGTATCACTTTGTGAGGGATATGATAGAAGAAAAAAAGGTGTTGCTAGTAAAGGTGGACACTTTGAAGAATACTGCAGATGAATTGACAAAATTTGTGAGTTCTGAGAAGTTCTCTTGGTGTAGAGAGACAATGGGCATTTCAAGGCTGGGAAAATGACTAAGCTCTCTTGTAGCCCCCCTGTGGAAAGAAAACAACAAGTGGGAGGATGCTGGGTTGTGTTATATTCTTTCCACGTAGTTAACAAGGGATTTGAAGGGCACTCGTAACCCCACTTTATGAGGTTCGAGGCAGCGCCCCAGAAAATTTTGGTTTTGGACTCTATGTTAGGTTAGGTAGACCCACTTATGGTTTTGTGCATGATATTCACACATGTTTTTTTTTTGGACGCGATGGTTTTTTCGGTCCATGGCATTGGACACGATGGTTTTTGGTCCATGGTATTGGATGCTTCGGCATGTATAAATATGTATTGTAACATTGAAAGGAACATAATGAAAAATCAAGCTGGTAGTCATGGTTTTGGTATCCAGGGGAAAATCTTTGTGTATATGTGTTTTATGTGTTATGATCTCGCATTGTTTATTTTCTGTGTTTTAGAATTTGTATGTAGGTAATTTCTGTACAGGGTTAAAACCTACAGTTGTGGGGGGTGTATCCTTTTGTAGGTGTAGGCGCAGCCATGATAGCAAGGTCGTGGCACGTTTGCGTTCTATGGGATACCCGACCTGGCCCGATTTCCTTATGTGGATACTCGTGCGGCCTTTGTGGGCATCGCTACCTTTCATTTTGCTACTTCCTTCCCCAACTAGCACGTTTTTCTTCCTGAGCCATGCCCATAGTTTCTCGATTCCGTGAGCGCTGCTGCTACCCCGCTTATTCTAGGCTCCTGTCCATTTACTTATTGACACTATCATATGTTCCTCCCTTCTGGTATAGGCCCATTGAACCCGTGGTATCCTTAATTTAGCGAACATTGAGCGAACTTCCCCCTATTCCCCTGCTGACTTTGTCACAGGCTACTGGCGAATGGGATTGCCCCCTAACCCTTGCGCATACCTACTTCTGATATCCGTGACACTTTCGCCGAATCTTTGGGCATGTGCTCCCTTCTCGGTCAATCATCATGTATGGTGACTCCGTGGGATCATCCTGTGGCCTTTGTCTCAGAATCGCTATTGCGTGCTAGTCGGCTGGTGCCTCCGCCTGTGTGGCATCCTCATCAGCTAGCCTATCCCTTGCTTCCATTTTTGCACGGCGTAGCGATCTAATCATCATATTACAATTTAGTGTCATTACCTCGTGTAATCTATTCTGCCACCGCTTAATCTCCTCATCTGAGTCTAATGTGCAAGAACTGTCACGGTCCCATGAGATTCATTCATCCATGGTAGGATTCACTCAGTCCTGATCCTGCAGTGATCTGGTAAATACAATCCAGGTCATCTTCACTATCCTCGTTGCGCACTGGCTCGGTATAACGTGCTCCCTCGGTTGGGTCGAGCAGAACCACTATGCAGAGAGATTTTTTCTCAAATATCATTTTTCATTTCTTTAGGTTGATGACTCCATTCATATATGTCGCCCAGTCTATCCCTAATAATGCAGGATATGGGTTACTGTCATCCACAATCTTTATTACTTCAAAATCGGTTAGTGCACTTACACCGTCTATGTCTACTGTAACTCCATGCAATCTTCCCATTGGCAAGATCTTCTATTGGTTAACCATCCGCAGCTGGATAGGGGACCATTGTAGTGCGGGCCAGCCCATGCACTCCCAGGTTTGTTTAGGTAGGTGTTGTGGTCACCAACAACCCCCCTCTTCATTTGATATTAGTAATAACATCAAGCAAAGGGGGACCCTTAGCCAAAATCCAAAAAATATTTTTGTTTGAAAATTCTTTTGTATCAGCTCCCTAAAAGCTATATCGCGTCGCAACGGAAAAAGGAGCGCTTTCCCAAAGCGCATAAATACACTAAAAAGACCGACGCGAGAACCTATCGCATCGCGCGCATTAAGAGCGTTTGAAAAAGGAGAACCTAAAGAAACACCGACGGCCAATATGCGACGTCACACGTCGCAATGCCACACGAGCAGCACAAAATGACAAAGTGAAAACCTTGCGATGTTGCGATCTGCGATCTGTGATATCTGCGACCTGCGATATCTGCGATCTGCGACAAAAGTTAATAACGTCGTAGCCATCGATACTGTGATACCAATCGCAGAAAAAACTCATCGCAAGAATTCTCCGACATACACGGTAGATCCAAAAATGAAAGCGCGCCTTAAGGGAAATTAATGACCGCATGCTCGAATATCCAGAAATGATTGCATCGCATTTATCGAAGAGTCAAGTTATGATGAATGTCATTAATTTCGCATTCATTAGAATTTAATGCTTTCATGTCAATCTTTTTGTCATTTCCCTTCTTCTTCGCATAAACTGCAAGACATGCAACTTATATAAATCTATATGCAAGAAACATCTAAGGAGAAGGGAAGAGCGCCAATAAGACAACAGAGAGAAGATGCCTCCGCAATTGGATGCCGCATGCAGCAGAACCGCGGATTCCAGAGTATCGCCCAACAAGCACTGATGAAAATAGACTGTCCAAGATTCAGAGTCAAAGGCGCACAAAAGCAGCGTGTTTACAAAAGATCCTGAAGCTCAGACTTGGTAAAGCAGAGAAAGAAGCGTAAGAGAAGAAGGATGCTCCAGAAAAGCCTGGAACAAAGAACGGAAACAATTCTCGAAACAGGGGATTGTCCATACAGTGCGACTTCTAACTCATTGAGTCATTCGCACGACCGGAAACCGAAATAGCAACAACAAAATCAGTTCGAAAAGAAACTGGGTTGTACTAAGTGTGCGCACAGCGAATACACCCAGCTAGAGAAAGGTTTTTGAAAATATCTTCTAATCTAACAGAAAGAGGTGCCAGCACTTGTTGTTTCTAATTTTCAAGCTCGAACAAAAGGAAAGGACAACCAGCCGACTCTTTCAGGGCAAACAGCGCATTGCTTACAGCACTAAGGAGCAGATACAGAAACGGTTAGAAATTAGATTCAGTTTTTAGAAATAAATTTATTTTTAGTAAAAGGGCGGTCATTTGAAGCCGTTCCCTGAATTTGTGTAAAGTAAAATTAGTCGGTTACTAGTATTTAACCCTTCTCGTTACATTGGAGAAGGGTCCGAAATTTTGTCAAAAAACTTGTCCTCAGAACATGCACTTTTGCACCCTCGGAGGGGGTTTTTGATGAATGGACGGATCAAGATTTATTTATGTTTGCATTTTAATACCTGCTACTGATGTTGCACTTCTGTACTCTTAGTAGGCATTAGAAGCAAGTAGAAATAGATCATTATTGCTTAAGGTCTGTAAGTTTAAAATCAGTCATAAATGGTACTTTTATCTCTTGACTAGTTTCTGCTTGCATTCTTAGAGTAATATACAGCTGATGTTATTTATATGTTAACGTATGAATGAGTGGACTACCATTTGGCACTTTTGTACGGTGGAGTCATTGATTTGTGCTTAATACATGAATAGCTGATTATGCAATATGCTGTTCACAACCGTTTTGCTTAACTTCTTACGCAAGATGGTTCATCTTAATTGATTTATATTCTCATAATAGCTGAATAATCTTCATTACCAGTTATTCTGTGAAATCTTTCTAGATTGCATAATGGAAAAATTCTGTCCCGGGTTAGTGTAGATTAGATGTATTGTTTTTGTTAGATTAAAGTAGTATAAAGTCATTTCAGAATTTAGAATTAGATTAGTTAAGGAATAATTACTTATTTTCTACTATCATTTCCATACACACACACACATCACCATTTTCTACACATACACACACCCCTTAGAACGGGAAGCTGGTCCCGTCATCCCCAGTCGGACCCGCTACACCAAACGGGCACGGAGCCGCCAACCAGGTTCCCGACCGGGTGGGTATCCCCCTTGTTGTTGACCCGATTTCGGGGCCCTCAACATATTTGGCGCTAGAAGGAGGGCACGAACTATGAATGGCACCTAAAGCAATATCCAAATACCATTCTGAGAGTAATACACCCTCATCAATTCCCTCGACTTCTCCAACACGGTTAAACCCGGAATTTGAAGTCGCTCGAGTATCCACCACTGCTACATATGCGAATATATCAGACCAATCTATTATTGAACCCCCTGAAATTCAAACTTTGATTCGTAAACTCCAGGGATTCTCCATTTTTAACCAGAAGTCTGATAAATCTAAAAGCAGCGTGACTTCGCAGTACAACCCTGCTCATCCCCTTACCAGATTAAAGAGTGAAAATTTTGGCATACAACCAAGTGAACTCCCTCTTCCTACCAGAAAAAGAGCAAGGAAAACACCTCAAGAGTCTGACGGAGAGACTCTCTCATCCACTTCGTCCATATCAACTCCCTCACCGCGAAGTCAACCACCCACTTTTCCATTCCAACTCACTCACCCGTCTTCCACAAACCTTCCTCTTCGAACATCAAAGATCCTGATTTCTTCACCTTCTCAGCATCAGGGGTCAGTTCCTACACTTCCATTAGCTAGAAGCTCCACGATGGCCCAGTCTCCATGGAACAATCCTGGGGCGGTTTTAATGCCTCCACCCCTGAGCCCTATACCGGCCCATCCAAAGAAGTGGCTACCTAAATTCAACCCAGAAGCAGGTATGCTAGCCGAAGAACATATCAATAATTTCATGCTTTCTGTTAATCTCA
This sequence comes from Pinus tabuliformis, assembly GCA_031772625.1. NCBI lineage: Eukaryota > Viridiplantae > Streptophyta > Pinopsida > Pinales > Pinaceae > Pinus > Pinus tabuliformis. Next base: position 541,633,371 of record CM062816.1, on the reverse strand, counting down.
ACGGAGTTACTAACGAAGACGCTGTTGTCCGGCTCTTCCCTTATACAATGCAAGGAACGGCCGGGTCATGGTACTTTTCGTTACCTTCCGGATCCATCACAAGCTGGGACATTTTTCAAAATCAGTTCCTCACTAAGTTTGGTGATGACTGATCTACGGCGACATTGATTAATGACCTATCTAATCTTAAGGCTGAGGCTAGAGAACCCATTAAAGACTTTAACTTACGGTTCAATAAGATCCTCAACAAAATCCCCGCTGCTTCACAACCCAGCGAGGAAGTAAGATGTGAATGGTACATCACGGCTTTACCTCCAAACTTGGCTATCTTCGTAGATAGGGCAAACAAGACCACATTAGTTGACAACTTGACAGAAGCGTTAGCAGTGGAAAGACGCGTGGTAGCCCTAGAAAAGAGATCTGCTATAAAAGAACGCAAATCAAAGAAGATCTCTTTCAAAGAAGACACCAAGAAGAAGCAAACGAAAGATCCTTTCGATTTGGAAGGGTTACAAAAAGTCTTGAAAGCCATGTCCAATGAGATGGTCGATATCAAGAAACAAGTAGCAGAGACTTCTTCGAAAAAGCCCTTTAGGACTTTTAAAAGAAATCCTCCCATGGACGTAAAACCACCCAGTATCGTCTCAAACGTTGAGTCTGAAAAAGACGAAGAAGAAGAGAATACCACTGAAGGGTAGACCGACGAGGAAGAAGTTGTAGAACTTCAAGGAATGTGGGATTTCATCCTCCCACAGGAAGAGGATCAAGAAGCACTTCCTGTTAGCACGAGAAGCAAAAATCAGCTTGATCCTCCCCAAACTACCCCAAAACAAAAGGGCGCAAGCCCTGCAACAAAAGAAAGGGTCGTAACCAAAAAGACAACTGCTAAAGCGACCCAGTTTAGCCCAGTCCAATCTGAACAAGCACCTCCATCAAGAACACTAATAGTGTCGGATGAAATGGACTATAACATCATCGACGACATGAAGAAGACTAGGGCTAATATCACTTTGTACGAATTGAGTAAACTGAAACACCAGTAGAAAATCATGATGAAAGAATTACATGCTGTGCCTACTACATCTTTACCTACAGCTGTGGCTTCCCACAATTTGGGAAGACCTCCAACCAATACGATAAATAAAATTGATCCAAATGACATCGCCTTGATTGGAGGAAGATCAAGGTCTCATACGCCTCCTTTTCTGCTCACATATGAAATCTTCAACAAAAACGTGCACAATTGCTTGGTCGATTCTGGTGCTTCAACGAATATTTTACCCAGGTCAATATGTGCCAAATTGAATGTGCAACCTCAAAAATCCGCAGTACGTATAGTTCAACTTGATCGATCCCAGGTCGAAGTGATTGGTGAACTTAATCAGGTGACCATAAGATTGTCGACTAACCCAAAAGTGTGTCAGGTTATCGACATCCTGGTAGCTGATATCCCTGATTTTTATGGCTTGATTCTTAGCAGGGATTGGTCAGAGAAACTCCACGGATATTTCTCAACCGACTGGTCGCACATGTGGTTACCATACAATGGTAAACCAAATCAGATAAAGGTTGAACGAGAGTTGCACCAAAAATACATAGTGACAGAACTAGAAGGAGAAAATGAAGCCATCACATACAATAGCAGCATTGTAGGCAATTACGCAATAGATTCTTTCCTAGGTAATTTCAGTGCTCATATTTCACCATACTTAGAGAATTCAGTTTTATCCCAAGTTGAAAATTTCTCCCAAACTGATGACTCAAAATGTTTTAGTTTTTTAGATAATTCTGTAAATACTTCTTTATTTTGGAAATTATATTTTGACGGATCTAAATCCAACGAGGGGGCAGGAGCAAGATGCGTTCTGATCAACCCAGACGGGAACAAGATTATGCTCACATGCAGACTTGAGTTCGATTGCACGAACAATACAGCGGAGTACGAAGCCTTGGTTCAAGGCCTATACAAAGCAATCGGATTGAATGTTAAGTATCTTCAAGTCTTTGGAGATTCTGAGATCTTTGTAAAACAGGTACGTAACACCATACATTGCCTGTCTAGTCATTTAAAGCATTATCAATCGTTAGTGCAAGATCTCACTTCACATTTCATAGCATTCAACATCTCGTCAATTCCAAGAATTCAAAACACGAGCGCAGACCTGTTAGCTAACGTATCCTCCCGACTTATCCCTTCCGAAGATTTTAGTCCTGATAGGTTTTCAATAGAATTAATTTTTAAACCTTCCATTCCTGACAATATCCCCAACTGGAGAGTGTTCAACGACGACCCAGACATCGTAAGTTTCCTCACCTCTGAAGGATCCTACACAAACCAGATAATTGACGAAGACTGTCATGATCACCAGATACAACAAAGTAGCACTGATAACGCTATACCCAAATCGGTGGTCAAATTAGAAGACTTATATGACTTGAAAAGTCGGTTCAAAAGGTCGGCTAATGCCAAGCTTTATAGTTCAACTCTGAACTACGAATCAGTCAACCTAGGAACCGCCGAAAAGCTGCAAAACGTTAATCTAGGCCAGGGCTTAGCCCCTGAAGAAAAATCAGCATATATCCGCCTTCTGAGACAGTACAAAAACGTTTTTGCCTGGAACTACGATGAGCTGAAGACTTACAACACTTCCATCATTCAGCATGTTATCCCTATGACTGACAACGAGAAACCTGTCCAGCAGAAGCTCAGGAAAATACAACCTAACCTAGAAAACTAGATAAAAACTGAGCTTAATAAGTTGTTGAGAGCCAGAATAATCTTCCCCGTTGGGCATTCCAAATGGGTATCCAATATGGTGCCCGTTAGGAAGAAAAACGGAGACATTAGAATCTGTATCGACTTCTGAAATCTCAACAAAGCCTGCCAGAAAGATAACTTTCCCCTCCCACCTATGGAGCAAATTCTACAGGCAGTAGCAGGCTCAGAAGTAATGTCATTCCTGGATGGATTTTCAGGATACAATCAAGTACTGGTGCATCCCGATGATCAGTTAAAGACTACGTTCCGAACCAAATGGGGCACTTATGCATATCGGAAGATGCCATTTGGTCTGATCAACGCCGGAGCTACCTTTCAGAGAGCCATGGACATCGCGTTTAAAGGGTTGGTCAATAAATCAGTAGTGATTTATCTGGATGATATAACAGTGTACTCCAGAAAATGAAACAACCATCTCCAAGATTTAAAGCAAATCTTTCAAAGATGCTTGAGGTATGGGATTTCGCTCAATCCAAAGAAATCTTTATTTGCATTAAGCGAAGGGAAATTGCTCGGATTCATAGTATCTAAATCTGGTATTCACATAGAACCCGACAGAATCAAGGAAATTTCTGAAATATCCATACCTCATAACAAGAAAGCCATGCAATCCTTCCTTGGACAGATCAATTTTGTCAAAAGATTTGTCCCGGATTTTTCACGTATTATTTCACCCTTACAAAATATGATAAAAAAGAATTCACATTTCAAATGGGGTCTAGACGAGCACGAAGCGTTCAACTTAATCAAACAAGCCATCATCAACGCTCCATCTTTGGCTACCCCAAATTTTTCAGAACCTTTCATCTTATACACGTTTGCCTCAGAAAAATCTTATGCTGCGATTTTAACTCAAGCAAATCACGAAAAGGTAGAAGCCCCAATCGCATTCTTTAGCTCGAACTTACAAGGTGCTGAACTCAATTATTCTGACGTCGAGAAACAGGCATATGCCGTTTTCAAAGCAATCAAATATTTCAGACCTTTCTTGCTAAAAGCCCATACCAAAGTCATAGTACCGTTTCCAGCGGTAAGAAACCTCCTGATACAGAAGGATGTGGGCGAGAAGAGAGCGAATCGGATCACTGCCTTACAAGAATACGACCTTGAGATCAAACCAGCACACATCGTAAGAGGCCAAGGCTTCTGCAAGATGTTAGCTGGAGCATTGCAAATCCCCGAGAACTCGTCTGAAGAGGTACACGCGTATGAGGTAAGCCTAAATGACTCAGAATCATTATATGCTGACACCATTTATTTTCTTAAGAATGGGTATGCTCCATCACGTCTGGATCATACCAAGAAAAGAGCTCTGAGATTAAAAGCTAAGCAATACCAGCTCATAAATGATGTCCTGTTTAAAAGGAATTATGATTCTGTACTCCTTAGGTGTCTTGAGAAAACTGAAGCCGAGAAGGTTTTGCAGGAACTTCATGATGGACCAGCAGGTGGACACTATGTCGGAGATGCGACTGCACACAAAATCTTGCGTGCAGGATATTATTGGCCCACGCTGTTCAAAGACTCATACAATCACGTAAGGAAATGCCAAGTCTACCAGACTGCTGCAGGAAAACAAAGGAAAGCGTCCATGCCGCTACAACTGGTCAACATCGACCAACCATTTAGTCAATGGGGCTTGGACATAATAGGTGAGATCGTTCCTCACTCTTCTAAGCAGCATAAGTATATCCTTACAGCAACTGATTATTTTACCAAATGGGTAGAAGCAGTTCCTCTCAAGACAGTTCATTCTGAAAACATTATTGAATTCATAGACCAATTTATCATAACTAGGTTTGGATTTCCAACGGCCTTAATGTTTGATAACGCTTCATATTTTTCTGGAAATGCTATGACTGAGTTTGCGCTCAAAAGAGGGTTCAAACTGAAATATTCTGCCAACTACTATCCGCAAGGTAATGGATTGGTTGAATCAACAAACAAGAACCTAATCAGAATTATCAAAAGAACAGTCGACCAAAACCAAAAGAATTGGCATAAAGCGCTGGTAAATGCTTTATGGGCTGATAGAATCACAAAGAAAGCTTCAATCGGCACTTCTCCCTTTAATTTAGTTTACGGGCGGGAAGTGGTTCTTCTGACTCACTTAGTCATTCCCTCTTTGTCTTTAGTACAGTACATCGATGAAGTACCTACTTCCTCATTACAATTAAGACAAATGGAAATAATCAAACTAGAAGAACAAAGAGAACAAGCTAGGAAAACCCATGCACATCACCAAGCGCTAATAAAATCTTCTTTTGACTCAAGCATCATAACCAGAAGAATCTTTCAGATGGGTGATTTAGTTTTGAAATGGGATAAGGCACATGAAGAAAAGGGCAAACATACGAAATTCCAGAAGCTTTGGCTTGGCCCTTTTCAGATTTTAGAAGTCGTAGGCCCGTCCACATTCGTGTTGCAGGATCTGGCAGGTAGGAGAGATTCTTTACCTGTCAATGGATTGATTCTTAAATTATATTTTCCATAGAAGAGAAATTCTTCTAATTTTTGTAGGATAGATTTAGTTTTTTTATTTTATTTTGTTTTTCTCTTTTTGATGAATAAAACCCCTTGTAGATGATCATGTGAAAAGGATTCATGAAAAGAGCACGCCAATTCTCTATCAGATTTTGATTTCGCTTGTACAAATAGCAAAATTTTTGAAAAATATGAATTTTATTATTAACAAATAGAGTTAACTTCACCTTGACTACGATGTTAGTTTCAACCTCAAAGAACTTTGACGAAGGCAACCTTTGGTGAAAAAATTGTTTTGTATCAGCACCATGAAAGGTATCATCAATAATAAAATAAGTACTCTCTGCAAAGCTGTTGTTTTCAAAAAACTCTATTATTGTCGTCCAGAGATTTCTTAAGGAAAAACAATGACTTCCTCCCTGCTAAAAGGGAATTGCAGCATTCAAAGAAATAATCCAAGCAAAACACTATATCTCAAAGAATAAGAGGTCTCATCACGAGTCGGCTTATCATGATCACAGATATTATAACTTGCTGACTTTGCCAATACTGTCTATCAAAACAGGGCAACGACTTAAGATTGTTGCAGTCAAAAGACAAGAGGTCTCATCACGAGCCGGCTTGTTCAGCAAAAGTGTAAATCAAGTGAATGACTGTGTCATAATTTGGCCACCAAACCAAGACATTGTTCTTTAGAGAATTAAAAAAGGAAAAGTGTGTCAAAAAGGATTTTTCTCTGGAATGTTGCGAGTAACCTCAAGCAGGAAAAAGGATCATTGCTGGATAACATGGTAACCCTGTCAAGGCTATGGACGCTTGCGGGCAGCAGAGGCTCTACCTACGACAAATGAGTATACTTAAGCCAGTACGCAGAGAATACCTTATTTTATCTTTAATCAAGACCAAGTCATGTCTGGTGCGAATGCAAGAAAAAGCCTGAGGAAGCAAGCAATTGAGATTAAAAAAGGTTGAGACAAAGTATCGTTGACAAGGTGAGGAGGTCTACTCTATCTGTTCATAACAAAATTTAGACATATAAGAATTTTGTTGTTTCGGAAGTGAACGGTCAATAGAAATGCAGAGATAACTGGTTCTTCACAGTGAATCGCCATTGTTGTGGTCACCAACAACCCCCCTCTTCGTTTGATATTAGTAATAACATCAAGCAAAGGGGGACCCTTAGCCAAAATCCAAAAAATATTTTTGTTTGAAAATTCTTTTGTATCAGCTCCCTAAAAGCTATATCGCGTCGCAACGGAAAAAGGAGCGCTTGCCCAAAGCGCATAAATACACTAAAAAGAGCGACGCAAGAACCTATCGCATCGCGCGCATTAAGAGCGTTTGAAAAAGGAGAACCTAAAGAAACGCCGACGGCCGATATGCGACGTCGCACGTCGCAATGCCACACGAGCAGCACAAAATGACAAAGTGAAAACCTTGCGATGTTGCGATCTGCGATCTGCGATATCTGCAATCTGCGATCTGCGATATCTGCAATCTGCGACCTGCGATATCTGCGATCTGCGACAACACTTAATAACGTCGCAGCCATTGATACTGTGATACCAATCGCAGAAAAAACTCTTCGCAAGAATTCTCCGACATACACGGTAGATCCAAAAATGAAAGCGCGCCTTAAGGGAAATTAATGACCGCATGCTCGAATATCCAAAAATGATTGCATCGCATTTATCGAAGAGTCAAGTTATGATGAATGTCATTAATTTTGCATTCATTATAATTTAATGCTTTCATGTCAATCTTTTCGTCATTTCCCTTCTTCTTCGCGTAAACTGCAAGACATGCAACTTATATAAATCTATATGCAGGAAACATCTAAGGAGAAGGGAAGAGCGCCAATAAGACAACAGAGAGAAGATGCCTTCGCAATTGGATGCCGCATGCAGCAGAACCGCGGATTCCAGAGTATCGCCCAACAGGCACTGATGAAAATAGACTGTCCAAGATTCAGAGTCAAAGGCGCACAAAAGCAGCGTGTTTACAAAAGATCCTGAAGCTCAGACTTGGTAAAGCAGAGAAAGAAGCGCAAGAGAAGAAAGACGCTCCAGAAAAGCCTGGAACAAAGAACGGAAACAATTCTCGAAACAGGGGATTTTCCATACAGCGCGACTTCTAACTCATTGAGTCATTCGCACGACCGGAAACCGAAATAGCAACAGCAAAATCAGTTCGAAAAGAAACTGGGTTGTACTAAGTGTGCGCACAGCGAATACACCCAGCTAGAGAAAGGTTTTCGAAAATATCTTCTAATCTAACAGAAAGAGGTGCCAGCGCTTGTTGTTTCTAATTTTCAAGCTCGAACAAAAGGAAAGGACAACCAGCCGACTCTTTCAGGGCAAACAGCGCATTGCTTACAACACTAAGGAGCAGATACAGAAACGGTTATAAATTAGATTCAATTTTTAGAAATAAATTTATTTTTAGTAAAAGGGCGGTCATTTGAAGCCGTTCCCTGAATTTGTGTAAAGTAAAATTAGTCGGTTACTAGTATTTAACCCTTCTCGTTGCATTGGAGAAGGGTCTGAAATTTTGTCAAAAAACTTGTCCTCAGAACATGCACTTTTGCACCCTCGGAGGGGGTTTTTGATGAATGGACGGATCAAGATTTATTTATGTTTGCATTTTAATACCTGCTACTGATGTTGCACTTATGTACTCTTAGTAGGCATTAGAAGCAAGTAGAAATAGATCATTATTGCTTAAGGTCTGTAAGTTTAAAATCAGTCATAAATGGTACTTTTATCTCTTGACTAGTTTCTGCTTGCATTCTTAGAGTAATATACAGCTGATGTTATTTATATGTTAACGTATGAATGAGTGGACTACCATTTGGCACTTTTGTACGGTGGAGTCATTAATTTGTGCTTAATACATGAATAGCTGATTATGTAATATGCTGTTCACAACCATTTTTCTTAACTTCTTACGCAAGATGGTTCATCTTAATTGATTTATATTCTCATAATAGCTGAATAATCTTCATTACCAGTTATTCTGTGAAATCTTTCTAGATTGCATAATGGAAAAATTCTGTCCTGGGTTAGTGTAGATTAGATGTATTGTTTTTGTTAGATTAAAGTAGTATAAAGTCATTTCAGAATTTAGAATTAGATTAGTTAAGGAATAATTACTTATTTTCTACTATCATTTCCATACACACACACACATCACCATTTTCTACACATACACACACCCCTTAGAACGGGAAGCTGGTCTCGTCATCCCCAGTCGGACCCGCTACACCAAACGGGCACGGAGCCGCCAACCAGGTTCCCGACCGGGTGGGTATCCCCCTTGTTGTTGACCCGATTTCGGGGCCCTCAACAGTAGGACATTTGCGTCTGATCCCAAGTCCAGAACAACCATCTCATAGTCCCCGATCTGGGCAATCAACTGCATTTCCTGCCCTGTTCGCAACGCATGCTTGCCTAACTTCCGTACCATTCGAGGTTCATCCGATTCTGCGCACCTAGTTATTAACTTTTGCAATCCCTTCACTGCTTTGGTATCTCGAAGTAGCTTCATGCATGTTTCTAAGAAGGTAGTTAACATAGAAGTATCCTTCCCTGACTCTGTTTGATCCACGCTACCTGAAGTGGAGGCCTCCGTGAAGTTCTTCTTGGCCTCCATAAATATTTCCTTCGTGCATTCCAAATCAAATTTCGGTTATTTCACGGGAGCCTTACGAACCCATACATCCTCCTCTGGTTGCTTCCCTTTATCTTCTCCCATTGTAGCACCACTTCTAAGCATCATATTCACGTTAGGGTCTTCTTCACGTGGTTCTGCCTTCATCATTTGGAGGTTCTGAGTGGGTGTAGCCAGAAGCACCCCTTTTTCCCGCATCTGAGCAATTAGTGTGGGGTAATCGACTGCTTCGTGGTCAAATTGGTAACAATACGGGCAACAGGTTCTGGTCAGGTTCGTGCAATCATGTGCGTAGTGCCCCGGTCCTCCACAATTATATAAGATTAATTGTCCTCGTCCACGTCCGAGTCACATCCAGCCTCGGCCCCGTCCGCATCCTTGGAATCCGCCCCGCGTTAATGCTGCGGTAGAATCTTGCCCATGCGCCTCCATCTACATCCTATAAGCAGGTGTTCAGTCCATCAATATTTCATAACTTCGGCAGTTTCTTTCATCGTGGCCCACCGTCCTACAAAAGTTTCAAAACAACCGCTGGGGGGGGATACTATCTTAGATTCTGTAATAGATGATAATTGTCGTGGCATGCTTTCCTCCCTCCTGACATATCATGCACTAGAGTGCAGGCACCACGGTTGGTCCTGCTTTTACCTCTGGTCGCAATGGTATTGGTCCCCCCACCACCACATAGTTCGCAAAGACCGAATAGTGTTCCTTGTCATGGCCCTGGCCCTTACATTTGACACACCATACTTCTTCACACCCTTCTAACCGAGGCACCTGTCCTTGTTTCAGACTTCGCATGTCTAAGCACAGGTTTTGTAATTGCACGTGGATTTGCTGAACTCCCAACCCCGGATCCTGTGTTGGGGTTTCGTGCAATCTCATCGTGGTCTCTAATGCTTTAGCTTGGGTTGAGATCTTTTGCTGTGATAATGTCGTCCTTAGATGTGGCATCAATGATGCCACAAACCATGCGCAGTGTTGTGCATCCGTCAATGTCATGTTAGCTTCGTGAATTGTGCTTTTTAACCTCTGATCCAGATCCCATGGGGTTTCACCTGGTAACATCGCTATCTCTTTAAACCCAATGACCGACTGTGTCTCTGATTTTGGCCAACCAAATTCTCTGTTCAAGGTGTCCTGGATCGTCGTTATTCCCGCATTCAGATGATCTCCTGAGTACTTTATATACCACGTCAACGCACGGTCTTGTAGCGTGCTAACCAGGGTAGCCTTTTTTATGTTATCATCTGTCATGCCTTGGGCTTCCCATACAGCCCTTATCAAAAACCAAAACTGACCTGGTTCCTCATTTCCTACACCCTTAAATACCAACAACTTGATTGTGCTTGCCATCCCAACTTTCGGTGGTGGCAGAGGTGGAGGTGGGGTGGGTGAAGATGGATTTGACATCGGTGAAGTGGGTGATGGCCTAGACGGAGGTGGTATCAGTGGAAAACGCTAATTAATCAACTGGACCACGCTTCTTGGAGAGAACCTAGCGAGCTCCTCCTCGCTTTCCCGTGAAATAGAAATTAGCAGACTGTTCTCTAATCCCTCGGTTCCCTGGTAGCCTCTTCCACTCCGCATTATGCCAGACATCAATAAATGCGCATAATCTGTTTTTCACACAACAGCATCTTAATCCAAGTGTTCAACGATTTAATATACTTACCCCAGGGCCCTTGGAGAAAGCGCCTTTCTACTTCACTATAACTCACAGTTGTGTCTATCGCGAACTCAATAATAAACCCTCCTATTACCTGATCCAACCAATGATCTACTGCGTGTACAATTTTATCTTCGAATGCTTCTAGCCTACGCACCAATTCTAGAGTCCACACAATAGGTTGATCTAGTCTGCACCTTCCCACACTGTCGGCTAACCTCGTGATCCACTCGTACAACTCTATTGGGAATGTTACGAAGAATATTTCGTGGATATCCGTGTATATGTAACGATCCAACCACCCTTCCTCCAATATCCACGGGTTTCTGTTTTCCTGAACCATGAACTCGTGAAGCTTCTAATCCAGCCAATCTTCAAGCTCTTTCTTTGTAGGATTCTAGTGTTTCGACATCAGACATCCCTTAGGCAGATCCCGATCCTGGCAATGGAACCATTTGTTAGCTTATATGGGCCTGACCCAGGTTCGGAAGAGTTATTTAGCCAAACAAATCCCGCAACTACTAGCCTTTTCGGCAACATCCCACGGAGCGTGAACTGAGGTCTCACCTGAGGTAGCAAGGGAGGGTGTTAGAACCAAGTTTCTGCACCCTTGGGATGTCTTGATGTGGTCTAGATGGGTTGCGCACCATTCTGTGACTTCGCACCACTTTTCCCCGCATAGATCCGGACCCAGGAACCCCTTAATACTTATTAATGTGCTGTTATATATTCGATCTACTTTTTATGGTCTTTAAGCAAGCATTTAACATAAATAACCAGTTCACGCACCCAGGAAAAATATAGATTTGCATAAACTCATAACATAAGAATATGCACATAGATCAAATAGCTATATAAATTAGCTAGATCTGCAATAATTTAGATTTTACACAGAATTTCAGAATCAACTTATCTTTATTCAATTCTTTCACCAATACATCCAGATCCACCCTGCGCACTCAGCTGCAGGGGTCCACGCACATAGCTGCGGACTCTACTAGGCCTCTGTGCACACAGCTGCAGAGCCTCTATCTACCTATCAACACCCTTGACTTGGACTTACAGACACTTTAAGACTTCGCTCTTCGAAAACCCATTACAATTCAAATTCAAAAGTACATATCAAAAAGCTACTTTCTACCCTTAGAGCCTCGCTCTATTTATACATTCCCATGGTCCGCGGACCATGGGCAAGCTGACTTACTTCCTATTATTCTAGATTATTTCTTGGGTGGACAACCCTTTGACTTGACTCATTTACACTTCGTGCTCTGCGCACTTCGCGGAGTCTTTACCATACCCTTCCCCAAAATTGCAAACTTTGAGCCCCAAAATTGTTACGACGGCCCTCTGCTACCTAACACTATACCACACTTCTTACAAAATTCGTCAAATTCCTTATTGCAAAATTCTCCACCGTTATCTATCTTCAACACCTTTATCTTCTTCTCTGTCTGGTTTTCCACCAGAGCCTTAAATTATTTAAACTTGTAAAAGACTTTAGATTTCTTCTTAAGGAAATATATCCATGTATTCCTTGAGAAGTCATCTATAAATGATACATAGGACACAAACTTACCCAGTGATGAAACCTTCACAGGTCCAAACACATCACTATTCACAAGCTCTAATATCTGTTTAGCCCTCTTACCACCAGAGGGGAAACTCACCCGATTCTGCTTCCCATATACACAATTTTCACATAAATCAAAATCCGGAGAGCTATTACTCATACCTTCTACCATAGCTTTACCATGAAGTATCTGAAGGCCCTTCTCTCCAATATGTCCAAGCCTTTGATGCCACAGGATGGTCTTCTCTACAAAGACCGCTAGATTTTCTGCTCCACTTTCAGGAACCACAAAACTATTGCACCCATCAACAACAGTGCTACCTTGCAATAGATTTACAGTCCCTTTTGTAGTGCTCTTCCTTTCCACATTTCCAGCACACCACCTTTATAGGTTTTCCTCGAGATTTAGATCTCCCTCTAGATTTAGATCTCCCACTCAATGACTTATTTTTGTTTCTGTTCTGGGACTGTCCTCATACAGACAAGGCATCACCATTCTGGCTCTCCACATTTTTTCGTCTCATCTCCTCCGTCAAGAAGGATGAGACTATTTCATCAAACTGCAAGGCAGTTGCATTGCTACCTATTGCAATAACTAGACTATCCCATGAATCTGGTAGAGAACACAACAAACTGATGCACTTATATTCATTTGAAATTTTAATATCAATAAATAATAACTGACTTGCCACAATATTAAATGTGTTCAGATGGTCTGTCACCAAGTCTCCATCTTTCATCCTCAGGTTATACAACTTTTTTCCGTAGGAATAGTTTATTCACCAGAGACTTAGATTGGTACAAAGTCCCTAACTTGTCCCACAAAGCCTTCATCGTAGCTTCCCCTGATACATTCAGCAATACTGAATCTGAGACACACAATCGTATTCTGCTCTTAGCTTTCTGATCCAACTTCTTCCATTCTTCATCGGACACTCCCATTGGTTTAGTACCTGGATCTACCGTGACCCACTGATCTTTATCCACCAATAGATACTCCATCTTGAGTTTCCATAACTCAAAACTCTAACCATTATATTTCTCAATCTCTACCTTTCCATTGCTCGCCATATTTTTTCACCACCAGAATCAATCCCGCAGATCTCCCACTAAACAGGGTCTACGATAGGCCCGAGCGAAACCCCTCAATAACAAATGCATCCCCTTGAAGCCAAAACATCTCCAATACCAAATGTAGGTTTTAACCCTGTATAGAAATTACCTGCATACTAATTCTAAAACATAGGATATAGACAATGCGAGAGCATAACACATAAAACACATATACACAGAGATTTTCCCCTGGATCCCAAAACCAGGACTACCAGCTTTATTTTTCTTTAAGTTCCTTTCAATGTTACAATACATATTTATACATGTCGAAGCATCCAATACCATGGACTGAAAAGCATCACATCCAAAACCATGGACTGAAAAATATCACATCCAAAACCATGTGCAAAAAACATGCACAAAACCATAGGTAGGTCCGCCCAACCTAATATAGGGTCTAAAAACAAAATTTTCCAGGGCGTTGCCCTAAACCCCATAGAGTGGGGTTACGTGCACCCCTCAAACCCCTTGTGATCCTCCCGCTACACAATCGGCGCAATGAAGGGGGGGCTCTGCCCCCCCTCCAACCCCCCAGTTATCTACGTGGGCTAATCGTAGAAAGAATACAACACAACCCAACATTATTTACTGTGTTCTATGGTAAATATTGAAGTAAATACATCAACAACCTTCACTCAATTAACATATTTGCAGAAACAAAATACTGAGCAAGAAAGAAAAATACAATACATAGGACACAATTATTTTTGGGAAAAACATCCTCGGAAAAACCCAATTTCAGGAAAACCGATGCAACAGCTCCAAGGGTTTTATTATTATGCAACAGAAATTTTGAGTACAATTCTAGGATGCTCAACTAGCAATCCAATACAGATAGAATACTGAACAAAAGACTGGTGAAATGATCTCACCCTGTCACTAGAGAATCAATGACTGATTCGGTTGCTCTGGAGGCTCTGTGTCACCCTCTACGTGGCCTCTGCACAGAACTACATCACCCTGAGCAGTTTTTGCGTCACCCCTCCTAGGTATTACACTTCCTCTCCTCTAGATCCTTTGTTGGCTAAGAAATTGACCTTGTACCTCCCAGACTCACACCTTGGCTTCCGACAACTAAATTTCGACTTCCCTCAGCAGGATCTCCACTTCCCCTCAAGGACTGCACTACCTCTGCGTGGGCTAGTTTCAGCCTTCCCTTGGCCTCATACTCTCTGGAAATTCCTTCTCCTAGATTCTCATTGCCCCTTTACAACAAGATCTCCTCAATCAAGTTTCCTCCTAAGAACTTCTCACTTCAGAAAATCGATTTTCTCTCTGTGTGTTTTCCAAATGACCCTCAAACCCCTTCTTATATCTTCTTGTTGGACAACCAATGACCTAGATTAAACTATAATCAAAGGCTCATATCATGGATTTTTCTAGATGTTTCACCCCTGATTAGATTAATAACCATTAATATTTTAATTTTCCTAAGTTTATACTGAGGAACCCCATTAGAAATATTAATTATTTTAATAAAATCACTTCTGGGTGGAATTTCCCAAAATTCTTTTTGGGTTCTTTGGAATACCTGTGCCCAAGTCTCCTTGCAAAATTTGAGGCTTAGAGAACATTTGATGCTACCCCAAATCAACACTCCCTCTTAGCGAGGAATGTTCTCTAACAATACATTGTATCTCTGCACACTGCTTTGACTCTGAAGCATTGTCTCTACACAGCTGATGTTTGACTTCCTGTCCACCAACCACTGTGTTGTTGCTGTTAATGTGTTGTTGCCTTTGATATTGCCACTTCCAATGCTACATCTATATTGCAGCTCCCTCTCAAACGTTGCACCTGTTATGCTGCTAGCACTGTCACTGCTAACATTGCATCCGTACTACAACTCAGTTGTTGAGAGAAGCAACTGAAAACACCCAAAATTGGACAAGTATCCAATGGATACACCTCGGTGCTAACATCATAACTACTGCTAGTCCCGTGCTACCTCTGAAGCCACTGTATTGCTGAAGCTCTACATTATGCCTCCTCGCACTGCCGCCTCTCTGGTTTGCGCTGCTCAATCTTTGGTTTTTCGCCACTGCATCTGTCACATCAACACTCCAACATGACACCAACTAAAACTCCACCATCCCACTACTCCTGATCATGGGCTCCTGTATCAAGGTGATGATCGAATAGGTGGGCTCCTCAAGGATCCTGCCCATATGTAGTCCTCCTGACTACAGCTCTATATCATCCCACCTCCCTCCTAGAGGTATCTTGACTGTCATGGTGAACTCCTCGTCGATCTTCGCAGCTGCAACCTTGGGATCATGCTTCTCATCCTTGTCCTTTTTCTTCAAAGGGCATTGTGATGTATAGTGGCCCATCTCACCACATCTGAAGCAATTCACCTTGAAGACATCCTTCTTTCTTCTTTGTTTCCCTTGTTGTCCCTTCAATGGAAGGGTTGCGTTATCCTCCTCCTCTACTTTGGGCTCCGACCCACTACTACTATTGCTCCTATCAAGTTTGAACTTGATCAGGTCTCTCCTCAACTCTTCTTATTTCAGAGCTACCCACATCTCATCCCAATTTGGCAATGTTACTCTACCCAGGATACTCTAGACAAATATTTTCCAATCTTTTGAGACGGAGTTCAAAGCCAGCCTCACTAACTCCGATTCCTCAAGTGTATGTCCAGCAGCTGACAACTCATAACGGGTCTCCTTCAATTTCGTGAGGAACAGATCCACACATTCTTCCTTCTACATATGAGCAGATATCAACTTCTGCTCTAAGTACATCTTCTACTACTTAGAAGATCCCTGATACAATGTGGCCAAGGCATCCCACAACTCCTTAGCAATCCCTTTGCTAGCAAAGTGGTACACTATGTGATCCTTGACTCCATCCAGGATCATCCTCTTGGCCTTTTACATCTCAGTTTTGTACTTCTTCAGCGGATATGCATCCGAAGGGACAGCTACCACACTATCAACATACATGAGGGCATGCTCATCTAAAAGGAAAGTCATACTCGTCTTCTAGATGACATATCTAGAAGCCCCATCCAACCTATCTTGATCCCTCAAGCCACTGGTTGCCATATCCTATGAAACTATCAAACAACTCCCTCTTTCTCCCTACTGCATAGTTCCTAGGCTACCTTACAGACTCCCTGATGGAGCTAGGAAGTTGCTTCTCCTCTGTTGCTCAATAATTGAGAAATGTTGATTTCCTTGTCAAGAAATCACTAAAGAAGTATTCCCTCACTATGCTTTTCTTCTTTCTTTTGACGACTTTTAGCCCAGAAAAAACTGCCCACTTGTAAAATATGTGTCCCACCAACTACTCCTTATGTTGAGACTCAGCATTTCTCCCTCTGCCATAGAAAAATTTGAACTAGAAGCCCTTTCTCTCCGTCAACTCACTCAGAGAGAGACTACCTCAATTTTTTGGCCCTCTGGCTAGAATTGGGCAAACCCTCTAGGGTTTCAAATTGCTGCCTCCTGTAGCTTTTAAATTTCCCCTTCTAATCAGTGTTGGGGTTTCTGGTTCTGCTCCTCTTGTTTCTCTTGCAATAGCTATGATTCCATGTGAAAATTCCTCAATATGAACCCCTACTGTAGTAAATTGATATTACTTCTCCTACTTGATAATTCATGCAAGTTATTCATTGTGTTCTATGATAAATATTGAAGTAAATACATATGCAGCCTTCACTCAATTAACATATATGCGGAAACAAAATACTGAGCAAGAAAGAAAAATATAATACATAGGACACAATTATTTTTGGACAAAACACCTCTGGAAAAACGCAATTCAAGAAAACCAGTGCAGTAGCTCTGAGGGTTTTATTATTATGCAGGATAAATTCTAAGTACAATTCTAGGATGCTCAACTAGAAATCTAATATAGAGAGAATACTGAACAAAATACTAATGAAATGATCTCACCTTGTCACTAGAGAATCAGTGACTGATCCTACTGATCTAGAGGTTATCCGTCACCCTCTGCGTGGCCTCTGCACAGAACATCGTCACCTTGGGAAATTTCTACATCACCCCTCCTAGGTATTACGCTGCCTCTCCTCTGGATCCTCTACTGGCTGAGAAATCAAACTTCTGCCTCCCATACTCACACCTTAGCTTCTGACAACTGAATTTCGACTTCCCTCAACAGGAACTCAACTTCCCCTTAAGGGTTGCACTTCCTCTAAGTGGGACAGCATTTTCCTCTAGATGTCTTTCCATTCCTCCTCTACCTCGTACTCTCGGATTCTCACTACCCCTCTGTTGCAAGATCTACTCAATCGATTTTCCTCCTAAGAACTTCTCACTTCAGAAAATCGACTTTCTCAATCTCTCTGTGTGTTTTCCAAATGAACCTCAAGCCCCTTCTTATATCTTCATGTTGGACAACCAAAAACCTAGATTAAACCATAATCAAAGGCTCAGACCATGGCTTTTTCTAGAAGTTTCACCCCTTATTAGATTAATACCCATTAATATTTTAATTTTCCTAATTTTAGACTTAGGAACCCCATTAAAATATTAATTATTTTAATAAAATCACTTTGGGTGGAATTTCCCAAAATGCTTTCTGTGTTCTTTGGAATACCTGTGCCCAAGGCTCCCTACAAAATTTGAGGCTTAGAGAACATCTGATGCTTCTCGAAATAAACAAAGACTCTGCAGTTTGTGGAGTGGAGTGGACCAAGCAGCGAAATGCAAAGTGGACCACATAGTGGAGCACTTGAAATATACCACGTGTTGTAAGGGCTTTGGGGTGGATCGAAGCCCCTCCTTTTTTAAAAGCACACTATTTTTGTAAGGGATCAATGGTTTTTGACCATATTTTCTTTTTTGGGGGACTCCATGGTATTTGGACCATGGTATTGTAGTGATGTAACCCTTTGATGTAATAGTATATATAGGGTAATATAATAAGAAGAGAATCATGTCTATCTTTGGATCCATTTTTTTTATGGTTCTATTATTTTGATGTGTAGTTTTGTAGTGAAGGAGAGATTATGAAGTTGAGTGCGTAGAGGCCTGAGTCTATATTTGAGTGCGCAGATAACCTGCACAGCTACAGACTCAGGCTTTTGCGCACTCAGCTGTAGAGCCTCTCATTCACTACAAAACTATAGATCCCAACCAATACAACCATAAACACTAATCTGGATCCAAAGATAGATATGATTCTCTTCTTATTATTTTACCCTATATATACTATTACATCGAAGGGTTACATCATTGCAATACCATTGTCCAAATACAATGGACTCCCCAAAACAAGCAAATATGGTCCAAAACCATTGATTCCTTATACAAATAGTGCACTTTTACAAAAAAGAGGGGCTTTGACCCACCCCGAAGCCCTTACACCGCGCGGTATATTCCAAGTGCTCCACTTCACGTTCCTTTGCTCCACTACTCGGTCCACTTCACACTCCACTCCACAAACTGTGGAGTCTTTGCCAAAATCTAGGCCAAGTTGGGTTGTGCCAAATAGTCTAGGCCAAGCAAGAATTGGGACAGTCCAAAAAGCGTCTATAAGAACTCAAAGACCTAAAATCCTATCTAAAAATTGATGAAGGATTGAAACAAGTTACGGTCATAAGAAAAATCGAAGCATTGAGGAGACAACTAAAGATAAAATGTTGTGTAGAAGAAACCAATGTCTTTTGGCACAGAAAATAGTATTTTGTAGAATTATCTTACAAAACTGTGTATACAAGAAGACCCTACAAGAGTAGAGCCATCCCAATGAATGAAGAATACAAAAATCTCTTCCAAAGATAAATATAAGATCTTTTGAAAAAAAATACTAATAAGAGAATCTAATAGTCCTTGGAAATGTTATGGATTCTATGTGAATAAGCTTTCTGAATAGATTAGAGGAGTACCTAGATTGGGAATTAATTATAGACCACTTAATAATGTTCTAGCTGACGATACTTATCCTATCTCCCACAAAGGGAATCTAATATCCAGATTATCAGGAGAAAAGATATTTTCAAAATTCGACATGAAGTCAGGTTTCTGGAAAGTATTAATTAAAGAAGAAGATCAATTCAAAACAACATTCAGTGTCCCCTTCAGACATTATGAATGGAATGTTATGCCTTTTAGACTCAATCATGCTCCTTCTAAATTCCAAAAAGTCACAGATTAAGTGTTCAGGACATATTTTGATTGGTTAATTGTATATATTGATGATGTTTAATATTTTCCAAGTCAATAGATGAACATTTTAGGCATGTATATAAATTCAAGCAAGTAGTAAATAACATTGGTTTAGTGTTAAGCAAGAAAAAGATGGAGATTTTTTATACCAAGGTCAAATTCCTCAGGCACATCATAGAAAGCAATCAGATTTCAATTCAACAACATGCAGTTGCATTTGCAACCAGATTCCAAGATGAACTAAAAGACAAGACTCAGCTACAAAGATTCCTAGGTTGTATGAATTACGTATGTAACTTTTATAAGGATGGTGCACAAGACAGAAAAATACCAAACCAGATATTACAGAAGAATCCCGAACCTTGGACCACAACACATATAATTGTTGTTAGAAAGATTAAAGAAAAGGTAAGAATGCTTCCCATCTTAAATGTTTCAAATGAAAACTTGTATAAAATTGTTGAAACAGATGCTAGTGATATTGGTTAGGGTGGAGTTATCAAACAAATCAAATAAGATCAAGAACAAATTATCCAATTTGCCTCTGGAGTATGGAATCCTGCTGAGGAGAACTATAAAGGGAGAAAAATATAAATTCACTTTACATTGAATTTGTACCTTTTCCACGTTGTGTTACAAGAATTCAATATCAGGTCAGCTTCTCAAAGGATTCTTTATCTCTCACAAAGTTGAGATAAGTGAATAAAATGGTCTATCAAATTTTGAAAGAATTTGTTGTTGTTCATGCAGTTGAAATGAATATCAGGTCAGCTTCATGCAGTTACTTATGTAGAAATCAACAAGGGAGAAAGTTCAAGAAAGCAATCTTCATCTACTGTTGTGCAAAATCTCAAGAAACAAATTTTAGAAAAGTCGAAAATCCCACAATGAAGAAAAATATTAAATTCAGATTAGATTTAATTCTTACATTTTCATCGTGTGTTAAAATACAATAATACATTAGCATTTTAAAGAAGCCTTTTTACACAGGGTCAAAGAATAGAACGAAATAACACATCAACTTTTTCAAACAAGCCTTTACCTTTCATCGAGTTGCTTATGGAGAAATTCATAAAACAAGTTCAAGGAAGCAATATTCAACTTTTGTTGTTAAAAAGTTAAGGGAGCAACACATTAAATTTAGGTCTGATACCAAATGTTATGAAACCAGCTCACAAAAAGATAGAAAAGATAGATCAATGCCTTAGAATTCAGCCTCTTCGAGGGGGCAACCTCCTTTACATTACACAAATGAACAATTCTTGGATGATTCAAATGACAAAACCTCCTTTCTATATATAGGAGTCTAAGGGGTCACAATATAACCAAGCCGACCTAACAATATTAATATAAAGGCACAAAAATAACAATAGAGGGATTCTATGGGGCACAATAATAACAATATGGGGAAAATAGCGGCACAAAAATAACAATAATGGATACAACGACAATAGTAATGGGGAATCACTAGTATTATAGGGACCTAACACCTTATGTGAAAAAGTGTTATCCTCTTCTTTTCATTTGGAATTTCATTTTGTGAATTTGACGTACTAGTGCTAGTAATGGATTCTTTTCCTTTCATACCGATGGTTGTATTTTAGTTTCATCACCGAGTCGGATCGCAAATCCTGTTGAGTGGTTGCAGTTGTCTTTTGTTTCCCCTTGTTGTTGAATTTCTTTAGTTTTATTTGGAATGAAGCTTCCAACAATGAGCTTCATCATGACCCTCTTTGGAACAATGTTTGCATGTTAATTTCTCTCCTTCCTTCTTGATAGATGCATTTTCTTTCCCTTCGCTTTGAAACCTTATTCTTTTCCTTTACCCTTAAATGGATTTTTACTACCTTCTTCTAGAGTATTTTTCCCTCTTGCCTCAAGATGAGTGGCTCTCACACACACATCATCTAAATTATTGGGATTAAACATTAATATAGTATGCCTATGGTAATTGTGTAAACCCCCTATGTACTTCAACAACGTGTCTTGTGATTGCAAATCTACACCTAGCATTAGAGACCTTGGGTGTAATCTTGCACATTTTGACCTTTAAGTTGTCTAAAGTTCTACCAATTCATGATGGAATTCTGCATATAAGCTAGAGGGTAGAATTTTCTTTTAATTGCATCAATGAAATCAGACCAAGAAATTGAGATCATACCCTGTTTTTTTATATCCTCTTGTGTATTTGATTCCCACCATACTAGTGTTGCACCCTCCATTCTCAAGGAAGCTAACTGAATATTTATGTCATCTTCTTGAAGGTTTTTAATTTTGCAATAGGCCTCCAACTGACGAATCCAATTATCAAGCTTCTCTACATTCACTTCACCATTATATATGGGCAGCTCAAATTTAACATCATGTTTTAATAAGGGTGATTTACCGGTTTCTTTTGAGGTATGTTGATGAGTACGAGTAAGGGTTGTGTTAGTGGAAGAGGGTGAAGATTCATGTGAAGAAGAATATGAATAATATGATGGAGAGGGTGGATTTTTACCTCCATTTCCATTACCTCCTCCTAAAGAACCTTCTCCTTTGGGAGGTTTGGAGCTTTCACCCTGCAGCCTGGTATTCCTCTCTTCATAGAGGACCTTCACCATCTATGTCATATCAAAGAAAGCCTTCTTGAAGACCTTCTCATCTTTTGTCATGCTTGTAGGTTCTCCTTCATGAGCCATACTCACTAGAGCCTCAACTACAACTTGAGTAAGAACTGGTGTTGGAGATTGTGGAAACCTTTCCCTCCTTCCCCTTGACCAAAATTTAGGGCTTTCAACCAGCTTCCCTTCTCCTCTTTTGAGTTTTAACCTTGTAAGCATGACATAAACTTGCAAACAGTTAAATCCTTCTAGCACAAAGCAAACCTAGTGCTATAATACTGAAAATGATCTGATTAGGAATATTAGTTTTGTTGTGCTAAGATCCTCCTCTGATTATAAACAAAATTTTATTCATGTTCTTACGGATTCATGAGTTTATTCCAAGTGAAAATGAGTTTTTATGTTAATTTTATGAGAAATTTTAAATAAGAAACTAAATAGCAACATATAAATGTACAGAACATCACCAAACAACACATCACAATAGGCACATGATGAGGGATTTCACCCCTCGTGGGCTACGTTTCCTTGGTTCAGCTTCCAATGGCTTGTGCCTCTCTATTATGCTCAAATGTGTAAAAATATGTGTTTACAATGTTGAAATGCTTTTGTAACCTGCTCCAATGAGTCCAGCATGTCCAAAATTGCTACCTAGCCTCTTTCGGCACCCAATTTGGTCGAAAATTGGAGAATTTATGACCTCCCCTAGTTTCTCCACTATTCGCTCCACAAATTGCCCAAAATCTGGCACCGAACCCGCATTTTCGCCCTTATTTCCACTAACGAACCACTAAATCCGCTGAAATTCGGACAAATTTATTGTACGGTTAATTTGGCCACTCTGCCCTAAAAATGAGGAAATTTTAGGGTCATATAGAGGCCATGCCCCCAAGGCTAGCCCCTGGCACTGGCCCCCCTTTGGCAGTCACAAAACCCTTGGCGGTTACGGTAGTGGTGTTCACATGGGGCGATTACCCTGGTGGTCAAGCGGTGGTGGTTTTCAAGCAATCACATAATCCTTGGTGGTTAACAGTAGCAACATTCACATGGGGTGGTTAATTCCACGCCAACCTCCAACTATGCAGCATTTAAAATTTAGATACACAGCGTGAACCATATGGTTAAGTAACTCTACGTGGTGCATTGGCAATGGGATTTTTTGTGTGTTGGGAGGTAGCGGGATCGACCCCCGCTACCTCTGCCCGGACCATACACAATTTTTTGGTGGCCTCCCAGGCTACCACATGGCCGCCTCCGACTGGGCCACGTGTTAGCTCGTGGTTGGCCATCATTCCAACCAATAAGAACCACTTAAAATCTGACGAGTCAAAATGTGCCATTTGGCATGATTTCATTAGCCCAGGAGCCCTTTGAACAAGTCAATGTCCACATCAATTTCCCAGTCAATGCCATGTCAGCAGTACGGACTGCTGACTGGGCTGTCTTTTTTGTTTTGCAAATTCACATATTTGGGAAAGTGAAGAAAACTCATTTCTGGAATCATACAAAATCTGTTTCGCATGAAATGAATTGCACCAGATTCATGATGACAAGCACTATGCAGTCATCCAGGTTCCACACCAATCCGACAACTTTGAAATTTGAGCTATTTTTTGAGCACCTGATCACTTTGATTCTCCTCTTCTTTAAAGTGTATGCACATGTGTTTTTCATGCTCTTCTACATGCAAATTTGAATACATAAATAAAGTAAAAGATCTCGGATCAAGTTTTGGTAACAGAGTGGGTCTTCTACTCATGTGAATTGCAAGTGTGTATGATAACTAGGGAAAAACTCAAAAAGGGTTAATGTAAAATTAAGTCCTTTGATCCAGAAGCAAGGCATGCAACACGAAAAAGGAAAATGGCAGATCATAACAATCATGATGAGGAAGCACAAGCTTTTCACAAGGACTTTTACACCATGGCCAACAAAGTGGACAAATTGTTTCCAGAATACAAGAAAATGGTAAAGAAGGAGAAGAAGAAAGAACCAACAGAAGTTCATGCTTTGTTAAATCAAGGAGAAGGAGGAGAGGTTCCTGAATGCCAATCTCCATCTGCTAGTGAATTCTCCACTTCTTCATCTTCTTATCATTCTAAAAGTATAAAATCTCTTAAAAAATCATTTTTTTAGACAGGATGCAAATTTTTATTTGGCTGTGTTAATAGAGAATCCAATGAAGAAAAGATGAATATTTGGATCAAACAGATTGAGGTGTATTTTTGGATTCAACAGATCGAAGAAGATGAGGCCAAAGTCTAGTTAGCTTCTCTTTGACTGGGAGGAACCACTCTCATATTGCGGGAGATAAAACTTCAAAAAGGCAATAAGCATGTGGTTAAACTCCTCTCTTCCTAGTCTAACTTTGTTTCCTCTTTAAAAGGACAATTTTATCCATTAGCATATCGGTAGAAAGCCATGATAGAATGGCAACATTTGAAACAAGGAAAAGGACAAGATGTGTAAAGTTTCACACGGGAATTTAGGAAACAAGATTTAACATTGGGCATTCCTTTAGATTCACCTGATACTATGATGAAGTATATTGGTTCTTTACATGATTATCTTCGGCATTCTTTGTTGTTATTTGAACCCACTACTCTTGACTCAACTAGTGTGAAATTCATTCACCTTGAAAGCATGGGAAAGTATGAACAAGGAAACTATGCAAAGAAGGAAGCAACAACAAGGAAAAAGGAAGAAAATCCCTCTTGTACTCATTATGAGAAAGAAGGGCATGATGAGGAGCATTATTGGAATATGCATATAGAATTAAAACCAAAGAGGAATGGCAGAAAAGAGAAGCAAAAGATGATAGCCACTATGCAACAGGACTATGAATCTAATTCAGAAAATGAGGAGAAGTTCACAATTATTGGATTCGCAAGTGTTGGGCCAGTTGACCTGGTATCTGACTCGTGTGATAAGGCAAATATTGCATCTCTTGGGTTTGTAGGTGATGGACCTATTGACTTGGGTTTTGATTTAGGAAATGGGACAAAGATTGCAGCAGCTGTGCCAAAGATGAGAAGAGAACCAAAGACTGCATTGCTCCAAGAACTTGAGGAGATCAACCAAAGCATACAAGAAAAGAATGTTGAACTGAGGAGACTCCTACATGAAGCAGAGGAGGAGAAACAGAGGTTGCAACATCAATTACAAGGCAAGGAGGAGGCCTTGGAAAATTTGTAGCTTAATAGGTCCGAGGTAAAAAGTGATTCTTTAGTTTCTTGTTCTCTTTATGATGATCATTTCACTGCTTTTGAGAAACACACTAGAGTAATTGGTTCAAAGTTGATGAAGAAAATAGGGTATCAAGGAAAAGGCCTCGGTATTAATGGCCAAGGAATAGTGAATCCCATCAAAGTGGAGGAATTGCCTCGTTATGCAGGACTTTGTTATGTCATAAAGGAGGTCAGAGAATGTTCCAAGACAACCAGTGACGAATCAACAGCAGATGTTGAGAGCACATCACAACATTCCAGTGATAGTGAGAATTCCAAAATAATAGCTAAGACAAGCTCTCCTCATCAGAGTCACACCAAAGACGATCATCAAATAAGGTCACAAAATTATGGAGGAGAAATAAATTTTGCAGTCATTGCAACAAAGGCGAACATCCAAGGGCCACATGTGAGGAGCTTCATCCATATTTGTGACTCAAGAGGGAACATAAAGAACCTGTCAGTGAAGCAATTCAACGAGAAAAATAGTTATAGGAAGAGAACCCATTAACCTAGTTGGGTAAGAGATGGGTAGAATTTTTAGCTAGTTAAGCATGGCCACATTTTGTAAATCGCATGTTGCGACATGTTTGTAAAAGTGATCAAGTGTTTTCCATCACTTATGAATGCAGCATGGTGATATTTTTTACCCTTTTAATTAATAGCTTGGGATTTGTTTCTGTTATGATTATGATGTAAACTTAACCATGACTGTGTTATAAACTCTTGACAAGTATGCGGTTTACTTGGATCATAATTGGTCTTATAAAAGAACATGTATTTTGCAAGTTGTATTGCCTGTTTGCATAGAATATAAGTGTTGTTTCATCACTTATGACTCTAAAATACAAAGGTGAAGGAGAAGTAAGTGCGGCTTTTTAAGGAATTTTTTGTGCGGATGAGAGAGTATCGCACATTGCAGATCGTCTTAATGCTTCTGGAGGACCAAAAGTTCCTCAATGGGGAGGAATGATCGAGGAGGCTCCTAAAAGGCCAAATTTTAAAAGTCCTCAAAACCCAATGAAACCTGTCTTAAATTGAAGAGCTCGTTGTTCAAAATCCAATGACGTGAATGACACCTCAATCCGACAACATATGCAAAATTTATGGCCTGCTGAAGCTTTTGACAAATAGTTAAAAAATTTGTAGGCAGGACCCACAGACTACCATGTGGTAGTTGATGTCAGCAATATGGATTTTAACGTTAGTGGTACAGATGTTCATGTCAACCATACATATGCTGATGTGGAAGTATGGCCAACAACGATAGGGAAATCAGAGGGTGACATGTGGCAAATGATGTCAGACGTATAGAAAATGATGTTAGTAGCATAGTCAGCAGTATGGACCAATCAGTCTCTAACATGTGGAAATAAAGACAATGATGTCAACAATAGAGTTATTAGTGACATCACCAATATGAACCAATCAGGTGATGACATGTGGTGTTGAATGGGCTTGACTGGGTGATCGGTGGACTAACGGGGAGAGGCCACATGACGCCAAGTTAGCAGCATATCGGTCCAAATAATCGGGTGACATTTTTGCCTATCAATGGTCACCATTGATGACAAATTTGTTGCCTAATTAATTTTGATGGTGGCCCTTAACAGTTGTCGACGGACCAGGGTGCTTTGAACGAATGAAAGTTTTTTTTATATAAAAATAAATAAATGGTCAAAGGCCCACCAGTTTGAACCCGCGACCTTTAGCCAGTCAACACAATCATTTACCAATTTGGCCAACCAATTGGCCATTAAAAACAAGGCACCATAATTTTTATTTAACATGGACCCGACCGCCAAGAGAGAGGAGGACATGTGGTAGAGTGATAGAAGGTCGAACTAGGAGACTCTAGTACCGTAAAACCGCACAATGGGAAAACCTTATGAGAGAATCTGTAGGGGAATATTCTCTAGAATATTCCACAAGGAGTCTTGCAAAGAATCTTTTAAATTCCCTAGAGCCCATAAGTCACAGTGATAGAAATTGGCCAAGTTTATGGTCAAATTTTACAATTTTTCATCAAGAATTAAACCTTGCAGACCATTTCTTCATCTGAGCAGTGGATTTTTTTCCCATATCCAAAAGGGAATCTTATGAGGAATCTAAAAGATTCTCTAGGAGCCCAAATCTGACCATGGTCGAAAGGGGTCATTTTTGTACTCGAACTTCATGATTTTTCACCATAATTTTGATGGTGCAAATGGATTTCTGATCCGAGCAGCCCATTTTAAGGCCATCCCCATATTTGGAGGTATAAGGTGTATTTTTTCCATGTATTCATTTTTATTTTTTTGTTGATGAATGAAGAGGCCTCCCCACTTTGAGCAAGGCCTAGAGAAATAGTCCACATCAAACGAACTCTGTTATCAAGTTTTGTGTGTGTCTTGTCTTTATGGTTGCCTTTGATTTTCCTATTCTTTAAAGTGTATGCACATGTGGTTTTCATGCTCTTTTACATGCAATTTTGAATAAATGAAGTAAAATATCTCGGATTAGTGTCTAAGGGTAATCCTGGTATTGCTGGTTTTGGAGGTGTATTCTGAGATTGTAACTCTTCAACTTTGACAATTTTTGCTCAATTTTTTGGGTCAACTAGTAAAAGTTTAGTGGAGTTTTTGGCGTTGGAGAAAGGTATTCATATTACTATTTGTGAAGGTTTCCAGTTGTTGTAGATTCATATTGATTCGAAGATTTCTATTTAGTATGTACAAAAACTTTTAAATTGACAACCCTCAAGTAAGATTGTGAAGAGTTGGTGGCTGGAAAGCATTGTTGGAGGTTTAAACCTCTTGCTCTGCAAATTGGAATATGTTATTGTTCAATGCTCCAAGACATTGATTAACAAGGTTGTATATTTTTTGGAAAACTTGGGTTGTCATTCTAGATATTTTGATTTGGACATAGTTTGGCCTCTCACTAGATTGGAGGAGGATTTAGAGCCTCTCCAGGGTTTGTTGGAAGCAGACAGAGTGATCCTTGATGGTGGTGTTTCTCAGAATGTCAGGCCTACTTAGTAGTGTGTTAGTTATGCAGTGTGATTGTTTTTTTATATCCTTAGTTATGGAGAGATGCTAGTTGAGGTACACATTCTATGTGGAAAGAGGCAAGGATATCTCCTTGTGCTCCATTATCTATTTCTTCCTGATGGCATGCCATTTGATTATTTTCTTTCAGTGGTGGATTTTCTAGATTTTCTCTCGTCTGGAATGTGCCTGGTTATTCCTTTGTGGGCTCATGAGTTTCATTTTGATTGCCTTGGGCTTACAATTTTATGTATTAGGTTTGAGTTATTTTGAAATGTTATTTTCATTTTGTATAATATTATTACTACACTTAAACTTATTAAACTATTTATAATGTTAATTTTAAATATTTATTTTAATAAATTAAATATTTAATTTTTTAATTTAATTACATATTTTTATCATTTGAATAATATTTTTAAATCATAATTAAAATTGATATTCATTGGAATTTAACATTTGGGATACAATTTTACATAAATATGGATTAAAAATTGGGTGGTAGATTTATACAAACATTTTCTACTCAAAAACCTAGTCTATGACTATAGCAAACCTATCATATCTAGTAGTAAAGATTTGCCAAAAAGACTCCTATATATTTACAATATTTTGCATACATACTAATTTAAAGGGATTGGTGATGCATCATCTTCTTGGGTTGTTTTCTTCTTCGAAGATGAGGCTAGTTCACTGAGATCAGGAATTTCCATCTTAGTGGGACTGATTGAATTACTAGATATATAAGTTCCTAAATTCATTTGATTAATAATATGTTGTATATATTCCACTTGCTAACACTGACTGGACAATTCATCCTCATTTCTTTAAATTATAGTTCTATGATCAATGAGAAATTCCATGGTTTAATCAAGTTCAAGATTTTCTTCTTGCAACTATTTTAATTTCTCCTCCATTCATTGTTGTTGGAATCTAATCTTCCTAGACATTTTTGAAGTTGATCTAGACCCACTTCTTCTCTGCTGCTTTGATGCCCTAACTCATAGTTGTTGAAGGAACCCAAAAAATTTAAGTTCCTTTGGCCAATTCTCATTCAAGAAATTTCAAAATTATGAAGGAGAGAGGATAAGGGCCTAAGATCAGCCCACCCACACCCACCTTTGTTGTTGGTGAACCTAAACAAAAATTATTATCTTTTTTTCTCCAATATTGTTACCATTCTTCCAAGTCACAATTCAAGCTCGTGAATGTCGAGTGAAAATGAGCATCCAAGAGAAGAATGAATTCTAGATATTAATCACATAATGCACCACCCAAGATAAGGTCACTACCATTCTAAAATTGACGAAACGAAGCTTTCCCACTTGAAGTGAATGTTTCTTGAGACAGAATAACAAGAACCCCAAAAACTTCAATATAACTCAAAAGATACACTAAATCTCTAGGTTGGGGCTGGGATCTCAACTTCTTCTCAAAATTTATAGGGAATTTCTCTGAAATTTGTTGCTTCAAGATTTTCTTTCCAAATATAACACCTCGGTCCAATTATTCATTAGGTGTAGCCAATATACTTGGATTTGTGCCACACCAATGAATACAAGATCTTTCTTTGTCCTAAATCAATCATGACACATGAAAAAAAAATGATTTGAACCCTTTATGTTAATAGATTTCATTATGGTACTTACCAAGATCCAAAACACTACAAATAGATTGCACCACTTGAACCTGAACAAAGTGACATTATCACCATAAGGAACAGGCAGGGAAGGGAATTTCCATGGATGGATCAATCTCTTACTTTGTTCATTTTCAATTTTGTGAATCCTTGTGGGAAACAACCAATTTTTCTTTTCCATTTGGCTGAAGCTACCTATATCCCAAAAATGAAGCATGTTGGCATGACCAGAACTCCTAAATTAACACAAAGTTCAAATTTCTTAGTGATTGCATAACATAAGAGTTACATAGTATAAGTGACCCAAATTTCCCTTGAATCCCAAAACATATCATCTCCCTTAATGTGTTGATTATCATGAAGAGGTCTTACATCAGACTTATTACGTTCCTCGCATTGGAGAATAAAGGAGTAGAAAACACCCAATGTCCTTTGATCAACTTTATAACTACTTGTTGCATGAATATTTTCTTGAAATGGCACCACTTTCCCCCTCCTTGACATTATGGTAGATGAATTTTGATCTCTTTCCCATTGATCAACAAAGTTCCCAAGGCCAAATTAGTGCTCCTATTAGCCAATTGGTCTACCCTGGATTGTTTTGATGCAAAACATGAACCAACTTAGTATAGAGGAATTTGGTTAGGATATTTATGATTTTCTCAATTATATTCCATAATTTGATGTCCCTAGGAGAGAACCAACCACCAGATGATGAATAATAATCCCTAAATATCAAATAGTTATTAGATTAGATAAATCACGAACATATTCCAAAAATAAACCTTGAACAAGAGCATAGGATTTTGTTTGATTATTGGATCTAGACCCTAAACCCTAAGCATATGATAGATTTTCGCGTTGGAAAAAGAAGAACCCCTTCACTCCTACCATTCCTTATATATTAATTTTTAATATTTAATAAAAAATAAATATTTATTATAATATAATTTAATTTCTAATGAAAATATTTTAACTTCAATTGAATTTTTAAAAATTTATTATATCTTTTATAGTTTGATAAATTATTTTTTATATTATTTATTAGTCCCTGCCTCATCAGGGACTATATCACTTGCCTCATGGTAAAAGTGCATTGAATCGATTATCTTGATGTGTTTTTGCAATTTTAACCAAAGTTTCAGGAAAATGCTGAGTATTTTTATTTTTCCATAAATTAAAAAAAAAAAAAATCGAAATTCTATAAATCTTATTTCTAATTTTTCGTTGGTTATGCGAGCACTGATGGGACATAATTCCCCCAATGAAGGGTGATTTATTTTTAGTATTTCTCAGTGCATGACAAATCATTTTAAAACAAAAATAAAAAAAGGTCAATTTTTTGAGTGGCCATTCCATTAGTGAGTGCTTTGACAATGGAATTTACACAGTGCTCTCAGCATGTCCTTTACGTAAACAAAGGAGGTGGGGGCAAGGAGGGAAGGGGTGCTTCATCGGTGATTTCTCTAACACTAACATTGACATTGACACTATGACAAGTATTGCTAATTTGTTTTGCTCTTATTTTGTTTTAAACATTTTTTCCTCTTAAAATTTTTCAAATTTAGTAGTGTGGGAGAAAAGGTGCATGGAGCCATGAATCTATGTGGAATGAAGGATGTGCGAAAAAAGGGATATGTGCAGAGGCAAGGGAGTGCATAGAATCATCCACACGTTTTTGTTTTGTATGATATATGCAAAAAAACTAGATATATGTAGAGCAAGTAAATGAGGTAATTTATGGAGTGGAAATACTTTCAAAGGATGAAGTACTCCTAGAGAAAAAAAAAATGCTAACAATGGTTGTGCAGAGCAGGGAAAAAATACATTGTGGAACAATGTACATTGTATATAGTGTGAAGTTGCGACCCCCACTTAATTTTTCATTTCCACCTAGGCATTCCGCGCAATGCATCAACTTTATGGAGATTCATTTTTTATGTAAGCATCCTACAATTATGTCTGTTTGATGTCATTAGGAAGAGAAATAACATAACAGTGCCATTGTTAGTATCAGAGCACTTAGTGAGGGAATGGCTATTAGTAAAAATAAATGCAAAGATTCAATAATGAAAATGATAAAAGTTCGTTCTACTCTCGTTTCCCTTTAAGTTTTGGGCATTTAATCTTTGTTTGGTGTGATGTTTGGTTTTGAAAACTATGTTTTGTGGCTCTAAGTGTAGAGATGCGGAAGAAGCATAAGCAAAACACATAATACCTCTCTATTCTACATGTGGGCAAATGTGTGTGACAAAGAAATGTTGTGTGGGAGAACAAGTATGCGAAACAATAAATGAAAAATTTATCCATAATGTTCATACCTTTGAGGGTGGCTCTTAATGAAAACGTTTTCCGTACTAGTAAGCCTTTTCCATTTTCGGTCAATGAAACAGTTGGAACATATAACATTTTTCAAACTTTATAGAAACTCTGCACACTACTAAGTAAAAGTGGGCTCATTTTATTGGATATCAAGATGCAAAAGAGATCTAGCGGAATTTCTTTACGAATGACCTGATACATGGTTTTGAATATTGTTGTGCAAAGATAACTATGTTCTCAAAACTATGCTTGGTTGCTTTGTTTGCAGAGGTGTGGACAAAGGACAATGAAATCTTATTTCGTATCTTCGTACTTCACATAACTTTAAAATATTACTACATATAAGATGTTACGAATTTTATAGTGAAAGGAACTACAAAGATTTGTTAATGAAAATAATAAAATATGGCTTTTCTCTCATTTCCCTTACCTCGGACGTATATCAAATGAAAAATAAGCATGGGCTTGTTTTATTTGATATTGATATGAAAAGGATTTGTGATCGTTTATGCTGTGTCGATGATTCAATGTTTGATTTTCAAAATTATGTTCAATGGCTTCGATTGTTTAAAAAATAGGAACAAAATGGTTTTTTAATATAGTATTGTGATAAGGGAAGTGTGCAGGAGAACTGCGCAAAGGGAGAATACATGCAAAAGTGTAGAATATTATGGTAGAAAGATTGTGTTTGTTATTGTGCACACTCATTCTCTCATAGAAATCACAAATTAAAACACATTTCATTTAATATTGGACAATAAGTGTTCAATTTACAACTATTCAAAGAAATTTAAAATTCTATGAAGCTTTCATGAACATAAATCCAAATTAGTGTAGGGAACCTAAAGAAATTTTAACAAGTAACATGTTTATAGTTGCATTAGCTAGGTGTTCATCATGCAGTTTTTGGCATGCATGTTTCCAATGCATACTCGACTAGTTCTCAAGGGGGCTTGTTATGAATGTTTTCTCCAAAGTTCTTTTTTACATGCTCTATTAAGTTATAATTTTGCTAGTTGTCGGAATGGATAGTAAATAATGTTGTACATTTTGCTTGTTAACGTAATAAATATGCAAGAAGCTCTTTTTGAAAATAGGGATAGATTCTATGATATCTTTATCAAGTACATTATGGTTCCTTTCTTCTGAATACGAGTCCTTGGAGTGCTTCCACATTATAAGTAGGAGTAAGAGTTAAGAAACCAAGTATAATATATATTGATGCTTGATTCCCCTTTCTTGATAATTACTTGTGAATGTTAGTTGCCTTCTTATTACTTATTATGTATTATTCATCAAGTAATTATAAAAATTTATCAAAAAGAAACAAGAGACACCAAAATTTAGGCTCCAAGCCAGGGAAAAACCCCAAAAGGAGTAAAACCCAACAATACTTCTCTTATAGAATCAAATCAAAATGATATATCTAAGACGAATACCAATATACCACCAAGAGACCAAATCCAAAACCATCCTCCATGTAACCTCCAAAATCAAATTCAATGTTGGTCAAACCTATCCCAAACTGGTCAAATCATATAAATTTCAAACTTGTGACTAGGGAAAAATTTCAACATGCAACTGCCTTAGAAAGATTCAACCTTCTCCATAGAAAATATAATCAATGCGTGTGAGTTGTTAATAGGTTAAAAATTTGGTCAAGTTGTAATATTCCTCTTCTCTTTGAATTCATCTTCTCTCTCTCTCTCTCTTGACTCGGATTTATCTTCTTCTTCGCTAGGTTCATATTTGTTTTTGTTGTGTGCTTGTTGTACCAAAATAGGTCGAACTACGCCCCTATATATAACTATCTAGGAGGTCGAACAAGTGTCTTCTGGAGGCCCAAGCCGGCTTGTCAAAGCAACACCAACTTGGTCAACTTTTGGACTTGCTAACTAACATAAGCTTCAAATTTCATTTCCTTACAAATATCAAAATGGGACATGACTCAAATACATTTTATTTTGACTAAAAATAAATCTTTTTGACTCTATAATCATGAAGAACATGCTTTTCCCAAAAATAAAATATGATAATAATGAATATAATAAATATACCATGATAGAATTCTATTACATTATGAATATTGACTCTAGTTACAACTTCAACACTCCCTCTTAGCTAGGGAGGTATTTAGAATGACTCAACAAGATAATCTCAAGTTGAAATATTCATATAAGAAAGGATCCAAATTGATTAGCATCAATGATGATAGTATCATAATAACTAACTTTGTCAAACTACCAAGGCCTTAATAAGTCAAATATATCTGTCCACTAGATCAGAGCACAATGTTGGGAGGTATTAATAGGACACCACACCACCTTTCTGAGGCACATACCCCACTCAAGTGTTCACCAAGGTATGTCCTCACAGGACCATTTATTAATCCATTGTCACAATACTTGACATAAGGAAATGTTGGTCCTCCAGACCATTCTTATAAGAGATCAATTGATCCAAGTGGGTATTGGTGGCCACCCACCTATTCCACTTGGACCCCCACCATTTTTTATTTCATTTTTTCAGTTTCCTTAATTGTAGCATAGTTTACTATTCTTAGCAGTTTTTCGGGTCCTGAACTTCCGAAGTCGTTTTGATGCCCTAAATGATGTTTTTTTGGAAAATCACTAGCGATGAATATTAGGTTTTCCCTTAATATTTATTGCTAGTAGATGTAGTCATCAGATAGATATTTCTAACGAGGTATCGTGTGCATCAAACAGAGATCGTATGCCATAGTTATGACTTTGGGAAGTTTATGTAACAATTTACCCCAACGGGGCCCATAATTTGGTGTTTCATCTCCTAGTGTTAGGTTTTTGGATGTTTGGAGTTTTCCATTGTTTCTCAATAATAAATAGGCCTTCAAGGCTCATTGTAACACAGTTTAGAGGCATGTAGCCACCACATCTCTTCTCAGAGATAAGCTACCATCGTCTGAGCTTGTCTTATTTCCATTATCTTTGTAATCATACTTTAGTATCTAATATTAATGAAATGAAGTGTTATTTCTGCTACATCTCTATACATATGGTTATATCTGTAATTTGTTGCGTTCATGTTTAAATTTGGAACAGTGGTATTATAGCAATCTTCTCTTTCTCTATTTTTCTTTGCATGTCCCCAATGAGGTCAGGATATAAGGAGTCAGGGCTTGAACTGGTCGAATCTTTGCAAGACTAGCCTCGCAAATCCTAACGGCATCCCATGGCTGAAGAAAAGAAAGATGAGGGGGTATGAGATCCTTTCAAAATCTTGCTCTAAGAATCCCTTGAGCGACAAAGGAACGCGATGATGGACAACTTTGCCCAGATCCTTCAGCGGCTACCCAAGGGCAAGGAATCTACTTCCAGCGACTACTCTAGAAGTGTCACACCCTTTAAGGTACAAGTTAACTTTGACATTTCCATATTTGAGGGTCAGATAGATGCAGACGTTGTAGATAAATGGTTAAAACTGCTAGAAGGATATTTTTATGTTCATGATTTTTCCAGTCAGGAAAAGATTACTTTTGCTCTGCTCAAAGCGACCCCCTGCGCCAAGGACTGGTGGGAAACCTACTGTGAGAAGAAGGATGAAAGTATGCCCTCACTATTTTTGGTCGCACCCACTTGGGATTCATTCTGGGATTCCATCAAGGAGCAATGCTACCCTATCAGAAGCTATGAGGATAAATACATAAAGTGGACCACGCTATGACAGGGAAGGGACCAAGACATGTCAGAGCTTACAAAATGTTTTCATACCCTTCACACGAAGTTGGGTATCAGATATTATGAGAAACATTTGGTACTCAAGTACCATGGTTGCCTACACAGGTACATCCAGGATGAGATGGAGTTCCTGGACATCTCCTCGCTCTACACAATGTACCGATACACTGTCAAGATCGAGCAGAAGTTTAAACAAAAAAGGCGAGACTTCGGATCTGCGAATCCAAAGCAAGGGAAAGGCACCCCTAGACCACAGATCAAAGGGCAGAGCCAAGGCGGGCTGACCCAGGATATCTCGTCGAAGCTGCAAGCAAAGAACA
The DNA here is from genome assembly GCA_031772625.1 of Pinus tabuliformis. Taxonomy (NCBI): domain Eukaryota; kingdom Viridiplantae; phylum Streptophyta; class Pinopsida; order Pinales; family Pinaceae; genus Pinus; species Pinus tabuliformis. The sequence goes on along the minus strand of CM062816.1, from coordinate 541,597,088 downwards.
ACACCACGAAGACAAAGAAGGACACAGAAAAGTGGTGTGAGTTTCATAAGAGCTCCGCTCACAACACAAGTGAGTGTCGGGCAAAGTAGTCGTTGATGGCCGAGTTAAAGGCTTCTAAGTCTGACGCATGTTCCGACTCTAAGTTAGAACCCGATAAGGGGAATGACAAAGTGAAGCAGATCATTAACTTGGAGCCCAGCGCCACTATGGAAACCACGAAGATCCAGAATATCGAGCCTGAATATCCAGAAGAGGGGGAATGCCTATTCCACTCACAGATGTGGGTGAAGGGTTCTTTGTTGCAATTCATTATCGATAGCAGGAGCCAAAAGAACCTCATTTTAGCAAAGGTCATGAAGCAGTTGAGCCTACCAACTACAACACATCCATAGTTGTACACCATTGGGTGGCTTCACCAAGGACGTGATCTTCGCGTCAGCCAGCAGTGCCGCCTTCCCTACATCATCAAGCCCTTCACGGATGAGGTATTGTGTGATGTTTCTCCTCTTGAAGTGTGGGATGTATTATTAGGTTAGCCATACCTATGGAAGTAGCATGTTATATATGAGTATAAACCTCGCTCTGTTATTATTTCTTTGGGTACTAAGTTATACAGGATACCGGAGGTAGCCCCACCTACTACCATTTCTTTAATCTCTACTAAGCAATGTTGTAAGGTCATCTCCGAGACTAGGAAATTTTCTTTCTTTCTAATTCACTCTTAAAGTAAGGGGAAGGTTGTAACCACATCCATGGACCCCGATAGGGGTTCCTCCAAGTAGCAGAAGAAGGTGGATGCAGTCATGGAAGAATACAGGGACAACTTCTCCTCACCCACAAGGGTACCCTTTCATTGTCAAGTCAAGAATCCAATCGATCTGAATCCCAGAGCACCACTACCCAATGGGCTGATATATCACTACCCCATTCTAGAAAACAAAGAGATCAAATGGAAAATCTAGGATTTGCTACAAAAATGGCACATCTGACCAAGTTCCTCACCTTGTGGGAGCCCAATTGTACTTGTACAGAAGAAGGATGGGACTTGGCGGCTCTGCATCGATTATCGGGCACTAAAAAAAATAATTATAAGGAACTGATATCCAATCCTATGGGTTTATGACCAATTGGACAAAATCAAGGCGGGCAGGTATTTTAGCAAGATTGATCTGAAGTCTGGTTATCACCAAGTTCCAATCGAGCCCACTAGTTTGCGGAAGGCTGCCTTTAAATCCAAGGAAGGCCTTTTTAAATGGTTGGTTATGCCCTTCAGTTTGAAAATTTTCCCTTCCACTTTTATGAGGATATTGGATGACATCTTGTAGCCCTTCACCAACTCATTCATCATGGTTTATCTGGACGACATCCTCATCTTCAACAAGATTTACGAAGAACACTTGCAACACATTCGGCAGGTCCTTCAAACCCTTTGGAAGCACAAATTGTGTGCCAAATTGGAGAAATGCACCTTTGGCATGAGACAATTCCAATACTTGGGTTACATCATATATGAGAATGGCATGCATGTGGACCTTATCAAGATCCAAGTCATTTGGGATTGGCCACCCCCAACCATTATAACAGAGCTTCGCAGCATTTTGGGCCTTGCAAATTTTTATCAAAGGTTCGTGTTGGGATTCTCCCATATCACTTGGTCATTGAGTTAGATTACTAAGGGTGGGGTGAAATCAAATTTCTCCTAGTCTGAGTCCCAACATAAGGCATTCGTTGAGCTGAAGCACTGCCTCTTCTCTATACCAGTACTCACACTGCCAGACCTGCAGCAGCAATTCGAAATCGAGACAAATGCCTCAAACTATGCTATTGGTGTAGTCCTCACCCAACATGGGCATTCAGTGGCCTATCATAGTGAGACACTTTCTGATACAATTCGGAAGTACACCACCTATGATAAAGATATGTATTCCATTGTGCAGGCTTGCCAATAGTGGAAGCAATACATTCTGGGGAAGGAGACAATCATCCACACCAATCACCGACCTCTTCAGTTTATACAGACACAGGGGAAGTTGTAGAACGATCGCCGTCATAAATGGTCTACATATCTGAAACAATTCCACTTCAACATTAAATACAAAAAGGGAAGCACCAATCATGTTGCAGACTGCCTCAACCAGCCCCTAGTTGCAGCACTGGCTATTGTTCTCAACTCTTGTGGTCACAAGACCTCTGGATGGCCACAACTATACAAAAATGATCCAGAGTTCTCCTCCACATACCAAATCCTAGTATATGGAAAGCAAGTTCCTGATTTCCACCTCTAGGACGCATTATTATGCTACCTGGGCCACATTTGTGTTCCTTCAAGCGAGGGTGCCAAGCTGATTTTGGAGATGCACTATAGTCGAGTAGTAGGACACTTTGGTGTGGAGAAAATTGTGGTTATATTACAAAAGTATTTTTATTGGCCCAAACTCCAACTTGATGTTGGGAAATATATCAAATCTTGCACTTTCTGCACCATTGCCAAGCCAACCATCAAGAAGTAAGGCATGTACACTCCTCTTCCTACTCCCAACGAGTCGTGGGAATCCATCTCCATTGACTATATGTCGGGCCTCCCTTCTACCAAGCATGGTAATGGTTGTGTATTTTTGGTCGTGGATAGATTTTCTAAGATGGCTATATAGGCGGCCTGCAAGAAGAGTATCACAGCAGAGGACACTGCCAAACTCTTCTTTGAATGAGTATGGGTACATTTTGGGATCTCATAGACCATTATATCAGATCAGGATAGCAGGTCCCTGAGCACATTCTGGTCAAGTCTCTGGACATGATTTCACACCAGCATCACAAAATCAATTTCCTTCCATCCTCAAACTAATGGCCAAATGGAGGTCATCAATAGGATGATAGTGCACATACTTTGCATGTACAACTCCAATCATCCTCGAACCTGGGATGAGATTCTTCCATATGTGCAACACAGTTATAATAGAGCTCTCCATAGCTCGACTGGTCGTAGTCCCTTTCAAGTGGGTCTCATATTTCAACCATTATGTCTCATTGATGTTTCCATGCCTCATACGACTACGCATACCGAATCCATACATGTACTATCTAAGGTTGATAAAGAAACCATATTTATTGAATGCATCCAACACATCCGCTAGCAGTTCCATGACATTCTGGAGAAATAAAATGCCAAGTACAAGCAGCAACATGATCAACATTGGGTGCCACACAAGTTTCAGGTGGGCGACAAAGTCTGGTTGCATTTGTAGAATGTACACCTTACCGGAGCTTGTTGGAAACTCAGATCAATCTGATATGCTCCTTACAACATTACCAAGGTTGTGGGAGATAATTCATTTGAGCTCATCATTCCCCCATTCCTTGGCCTACACCCAGTGTTCAATGTGAACCGCCTTCGACCATACTTCCCACCATTGCTAGACACACCAGACATTGTAGAACAACTCACACCTATAGAGTTAAATTCATACTACATGGAACAATCCAAAACTGATCGGATCATGGAAACAAATATCAAGAGCACCCGACTGCAAAGGATCCAACTATATTGAGTTGTCAAAGAAGGCCGACTCCTTCATTAGGGAAAGTGTCTCACTAGGGACCAAGTTCAGCAAAAGTTTCCTCGTCTCATAGAGGAACTCAACGCAATGGTGACCATTTCTTCCTGGGGGGGGAATGATCCACGTGGATATTGGTGGCCACCTGGCTATTACACTTGGACCCCCACCATTGTTTCTTTTGGTTTTTCAGTTTCCTTAATTGTAGCATAGCTTACTATTTTTGGCAGTTTTTTAGGTCTTGAACTTCTGGAGCCATTTTGAGGCCCTAAACGACATTTTATTGGAAAATAAAAAATTTCAACTCAACAATTCTTGTTATTAGTTTTAGTCCTCGGATAGATCTTTCTAACGAGGTATCATGTGCGTCAAATGGAGATCGTATGCCAAAGTTACAACCCCAAGAAGTTGATGTACCAATTTACTCCAACAGGGCCCACAGTTTGGCGTTTCATCTCCTAGGGTTAGGCTTTTGGATGTTTGTGGTTTTCCATTGCTTATCAATAATAAATAGGCCCTCAAGCCTCATTGTAACACAGTTTAGAGGCATGTAGCCACCACATCTCTTCTTAGAGATAAGCTGCCATTGCTTGAGCTAGTCTTATTTTCATTCTGTTTGTAAGCATATTTCAATATTTGATATTAATGAAATGAAGTGTTATTTCTGCTGCATCTCTATTGTTGGCATTATGAGACAAGTGTTGTCCTTGATGGCAAATCACACTGATAACAAATCATAGTGCAGAAGGATAGCAGCAAGGAATTGATGATCAATCTACAAGTATGAAGAAAAATATATACACGCTGGTTCACTATATACCAAGTCGCGTATACAAGCAGGTTCACTATATACCAAGTCGCGTATACGTAGGTTCGCTATATACCAAGTCACGTGTACACGCTGGTTGGCTTCAATAAAAGCGCGTGTATGTGGAAAACTTATCTTTGGTCCGCGGCGGTTATTCCTTGGAAGTTGTGCCTATGGTTTTGGACCTTGGTGTCTCGACAGACGTGTTGATCCCTAGTTTTGAAGATGATGGTATTGGATTTCTATGGTTTTGGCTCTTGGTATTGAACAAGGCCTAAGGCTATATAAGGAGAAGGAAATCATTAGGCAAGTGTATCTGAAATGTCTTGAATATCTGATGAAGTATTAGATCCAGTATGCAGGTTATTGGTTGATGATGTATTGCTTGATCTGAGCTAAGGAGAGATCTCATCGGTTGATGGAGAACAAGATCTAAGGAGAGATCGGGATCAAATGGTTTGAAATGAACTATCTTTATATAGTTGATTATGCGTATTTCTAGATCCGCATGACTGACGCAATATTATGTTCTGGGTATAACTGATGTCTGATACAGCTGCAAGTTATGAAAATTTATTTTTAGATCTGTACGCAGGTTGTCTTCGGTAAAACCGCGTGTATATGCGGGTTGCCTTCATTGAAGTAGCGTATATCTTTTGGAGCTTGATTTTTGGGTTGCAGCTGGGTCTGACGGTTATTGCAGAGTTCTGTAGTCTGCTCTGTGTTCTGGTGACTGGGTTTGACAGGGTTTCAGTGGTTCAGTGATTCAAAGATTGTTGATGTGAGTATTGGTTGTTTAGTAATCTACTATGAAGGTTGAATGAATTGTGGTCTTCAGATTGTAATATTGTGCTTCAGGAATATTCAGTCTGAAAATGTATGAAAAGTGGTACCTGAATGAAAGAAGATTGTAGGCCTGCACCTACGTACTAGTATCTTAACTAGTACAAGAGCAAAGGGGGTTGAAGCTCCCTTCCAAGGAAGTTTGGAGAACGAGAGAAGGTTGAAGCCTTCTGCAGGTTGTAGCCTATGTACTGGTATAAGGCTGCAACAGTACAAAAGATTGTAAACTGAAGTTCTTATTAAAGAAAGATAGAGACGACTTGCAGCAGGTGGTTTTCACCCACATTGGGTTTCCACCTTATATCATGGTGTTCATGTGTGTGGCTTTTGTGTGATGATCTATTCTGTTTACTCTTAATATGGTGAATAATGACCTGATGCACTTAACTGAAGATAAACTAACTGAATTATAAGTTTTCTGGTTATACGCTGTTTTCTTTAGACACAGTAGCGTGTACACGTTGGTTCACTTAACTGAAGTAGTGTATATGTTTCTGAGCATTGAAAAATTTTTATTGATCTGATAATACTGATTCACCCCCCCTCTCAGTATTATTTCCAACAATTGGTATCAGAGCAGGTCCTTCAGAGAAGCTTGATCGCTTGAAGGTAGATCGTTCATCATGAGCAACTACGAGAGAGAAGCATCAATCAGGCCACCGGTTTTTGATGGGACAAACTTCAATTATTGGAAGGTAAGAGTTACTGCCTATCTTCAATCTCTTGGTACAGAAGTCTGGGACATCGTAGAAACAGGCTACGCTTTTCCTTCAGCTACTCCTACAGATGCAGCTGAAAAAAAGAAGTATGAAACAAATGCGAAAGCAGTCAGTACCCTATTAGGATGTATATCCCAAACGGAATTCATGAAGGTAATGCACTACAAATCCGCAAAAGAGATATGGGACAAAATTGTCACGAGCTATGAAGGAGATGAACAGGTAAAGCGTGCTAAACTTCAAACTCTCAGGATTCAGTATGAGACTCTCAAGATGTATAATGATGAAAGTGTGGCTAACTATTTTCTTCGGGTAGATGAGATCGTTAATTGTATGAAAAATTTGGGTGAAGAAATAAAAGAGGCTATAGTGGTTGAAAAGGTTCTAAGATCATTGTCCCCCAAGTTTGAATCTAAAGTATCTGCAATAGAAGAAAAGGAAAATCTACGAATTCTTACTATGTCTCAGCTACATGGAATTCTAACTGCTTATGAAATGAGAAAGGGAGGTCCATCAGACAGAAGAGAAGCTGCTTTCAAGGCATCAGGCAAAGAAGATTATTATGAAGCAAGCCACGTCCCAGAAGAAGAGGAAGAAGAATCAAATTTTGTCAGAAATCTTCAAAGGGGTTCTGGAAGGTTCAGAGGTAAGTTACCTTTTAAATGCTTTGCTTGTGGAAGAGTAGGTCATTATGCTGCAAAATGTCCTTATAAAGATAAAGGAAAGGAACCTGCTATATGGAACAAGAAACAGAGTGCAAATAAGAAAAGCTACTACACTCATGAAGATAGTGATGGTCTATCGAATAGTGATGAAGATGAACGAGGTAATGAATATAAGTTGTTAATGGCATTTGAAGATGATGATTATTTGGATGCTATAGATGTGGATAATCTTTATGATGAAATTACTAGACTCAAGAGATGTATAGAAGAAAATAATATGATCATTGATACTCTACAATTTCAAATTGATGAAAAGGAAAAACATCTTGAAAAACTAGAAGGTGAAATTGTTGGTCTTAGAAAAGAGATTGAGAAAACAAAAGCTATTAATCTTAAATTTGTTAAAGGATCTGAAACCTTGGATGAGATTATCAATGTGCAGTGATCTCCTCTGATCAAGACAGGTCTTGGATATAATGGAGAAACATCTCAAGCCTCTACCTCTAAAAGTTATCTTGATGCAGCAAGGAAAAGCGAGCAAAGGCCAAATAAAAGTAATCAGGTGAATCAAGGACAGTTTACCTCAAGAACAAATAAAGACCATCAAGAAATTTGGGGACAAACTGCCTTAAGGACAAACAGAAGCTACAATCAGCCACAGGTAAAATCTTCCCAATTTGCTCCGAGAATAAATAGAAGCTACAATCGGTTGGATGATAGATCTGATTATCACAGAATTTTCTTTAATGGCCAATGCTTTTCTTGCCATAACTTCGGTCACAAAGCAGCTCAATGTGTTGCATACAAGACAATCATGACTAGAGAAGCTCAAAAGCAAGGGAGAATGACTGAAACCATGAAAAGGACTTATAACAACTTTTCGGTTCTTGAAAATGAAGTTGAATGCTCTATTTGTAATAACTTTGGTCATGAAGACTCTGAATGCAGGAGCAGGTTCCGGAAGACAATTCAGAAGGAGCAAAACTCAAATGTCAGAACATGGAGAATAAAGGAACCACAACTAGAAAGATGTGGGATAGCCTTTTATGCAGAAGGTCAAGAAAGTCTATGGTACATTGACAGCGGATGTTCGAAGCATATGACAGGGGACAAAGAAAAGCTTGAGCCATATACCACATTAGAAAAGGGGAAGAAAGTTTCTTTTGGAAACGATATCTCTGCAGCCATAAAAGGAAAAGGTGTGGCTCCATTGAAAGAGAAGGTCAAAGCTGGAAATGTTTTGTATGTTGATGGATTGAAGCATAATCTTCTGAGTGTCAGTCAGATGTGCGATCAAGGAACAGAGGTAATATTTAGATCAAATGGATGTTGTGTTCATGATCTTGATATAGGTAAAACAGTGATCAAAGGAAGAAGGACTCCAAATAATCTATACATATTTGAAGAAGGACCACAACAATGCTATTTGAGCAAGGATGATGAACACTGGCTATGGCATCGAAGGTTGGGGCATCTAAGCTTTTCACAAATAAGGAAAGCATGCAAATATCAGGCAGTTCGTGGTCTTCCAGATATCAAAATTCCAGACAACACTATATGCAAATCTTGTCAGTTTGGAAAGCAAACCAGAACTAACTTTCCAGAGAAGGAAGGATCAGCTAGCATGCCTCTTGAGCTAGTACATACAGATACATGTGGTCCATTCAGAAAAAGAACACCTCGAGGAGAAGAATACTTTATATTATTCATTGACAATTTCTCCAGGTTTGTCTGGTTAGGACTTATGAAGCACAAAGATGAAGCATTCGAAAAATTCAAATCCTTCAAAGCCTTGGTTGAAAATGAATCAGGACACAAAATTAAGTGCCTCAGATCTGACAGAGGTGGGGAGTTTACCTCAAACGAATTTTTCGATTTCTGTGAAGAACATGGGATAAGAAGAGAATTCTCTACAGCTAGAACTCCTAAGAAAAATGGGGTGGTGGAAAGAATGAACAGAACAATCCAACAAATGGCTCGTGCTATGCTTGATGAATCAGGTACTCCCGCAACTTTCTGGGGTGAAGCTGCACATGATGCGGTTATTATTCTTAACAAAACAAATGTCCGAGTAAACAGCACTCAAACACCTCATGAGCTCTGGAGTGGTGAGACTCCTTCGGTGAAGCACTTCAAAATATTTGGGAGCAAATGTTATATTAAGAATACTGATGAGCAACTTGGCAAACTTGAACCAAGAGCAGATGAAGGCATTCTTCTTGGTTATTCTCCATATAGCAAAGCATACAAGTGCTACAATAAAAGACTTGGCAGAATTGTTGACAGCATTGATGTAGTGGTTGATGAGAAAGGATATATTCCTAGGCAAGTTCATCATGAAGACATTGAAGAAGATGAAGGCTACACTCAAAGGCAGAATGATGAAGAAGAAGAACCTCAAGAAGAACCAGAGGAGCAGGCAAGAATAGAAGAAAAGACTCCATCCAGATATGTTCAAAAGAATCATCCAGAATCACAGATTGTGGGGCAGAAAGAAGCAGGAATACAAACAAGAAGAAGAATTGCAGAAGCTTCAAGCTATTTGGCATTACTCTCTTCCACTGAACCACAAAATGTGAAAGAGGCATGCAAATATGAATGTTGGGTCAAAGCAATGGATGAAGAACTTGAGCAGATCGAAAAGAACAACACTTGGGAACTGGTTCCTAGACCAAAAGATAAGAATGTCATAGGGACAAAATGAGTCTTCAAGAATAAATTGAATGAAAATGGAGAAGTAATTAGAAATAAGGCCAGACTTGTTTGTAAAGGGTATGCGCAGCAAGAAGGGATAGATTTTGAAGAGACCTTTGCTCCTGTAGCAAGACTTGAGGCCATCTGAATGTTCCTTGCTCTCTCAAGCTTTCAAAACTTCAAGGTATTTCAAATGGACGTGAAATCAGCCTTTCTGAATGGAGACTTAGAAGAAGAAGTATATATTGAGCAGCCAGATGGTTTCATTCTTGGGAATGATCCAAACCTTGTATGCAAATTAAAAAAGGCTCTCTATGGTCTCAAACAAGCTCCAAGGGCTTGGTACTATCGATTGGACAAATATCTTCACCAACAAGGCTTTTCAAAAGGATCAGCAGATAGCAATCTCTATATAAAAATTGAAAATAACAAATTGCTAATACTTGTTGTTTATGTAGATGATATTATCTTTGGCAGCAATGAAGAGACTATGAGTCAAAACTTTGCCTTGGTTATGCAGAAAGAATTCGAAATGTCACTACTTGGAGAATTGACATACTTTCTTGGATTGCAAATCCAACAAAATGAAGGGGGCATCTTCTTGTCTCAAACCAAGTACCTCAAGCAGATCTTGAAGAAGTATGGCATGGAAGATTCAAAGCCAGTATGTACACCCATGGTTACAGGATGCAGCCTCAGTGCAAATGATGAATCAGCAGCAGTTCATCAACCAACTTATAGATCCATGATTGGGAGTTTGCTTTATTTGACAGGTACCCGACCAGACATCATGCATGCAGTCGGAATAGTTGGGAGATTTCAGGCAAATCCAAAGGAGACTCATCTTCAGGCAGTGAAGAGAATCTTCAAATATCTTCAAGGGACACAAAATTATGGATTATGGTATCCTAGATATACAGATCTCACACTTCATGCTTATACAGATGCAGATTGGGCCGGAAGCGTGGATGACAGGAAGAGCACAAGTGTTGGTGCATTCTTTATGGGCTCCAGATTAGTATCTTGGTTCAGCAAGAAACAGAGTTCGATTGCCTTATCTACAGCTGAAGCAGAATATGTGGCTGCGGCATCTTGTTGCACACAACTTCTTTGGATGATGCAGACTTTGCAGGATTTTCAAATCACTTGCACTTCACCAATCTCTATCTTATGTGATAATACAAGTGCAATCAGCATTTCAAAGAATCCAGTCATGCACTCAAAGACCAAGCACATACCAATCAAGTACCATTTTCTTCGGGAACAAGTGCTTGAGCAGAAGGTCAAGTTGGAGTATGTTCCTTCTAAGGAACAAGTTGCTGATATTCTCACAAAACCACTGCCCAGGGAAACTTTTGAATATCTCAGACAAAAGCTGGGAGTAGTTGATGCTTCATCCTGCTGTTGAAGCTTGTCTGTTCTACAGAAAATTTGGTATACGCAAGTTACGTAAGGGATATCCGCGTATATACGCCGATTTATACTAGGAAAGTCGTGTGTATGGTGTACGCGTGTTGCAGAAAGCATATCCGCGTGCATACGCTGTTTTCTGCAGGAGAAGTCGCGTATATGGAGTTCTGAACAGCAAGGGCAGACTCCAGTCGGAGAAGGTCTGAGATGGGTATGCCAGAATTCTTCAGGCACAGGTTCAGGGGGAGCTTCAGGCAAAGGTTCAGGGGGAGCAGATTAAAGTCTCATAAAGCATTGTTGGCACTTAGATGCTTTTGGTTCTAGTACGCAACTGTTGTTGGTTTCAGGAGAAGGAGCTCAGAAGGAAATCTTGGTTGCTGATCTAAAAGATGTGTATCAGATGCTGCTTGTGACTTTCATAAGTCTTGGTCTAGATTTGTTGTCTCTACGTCATGTATTTCTTCTGTGATATCTCTTTTATGGTGTCAAGGTCATGTAATGGCCTATGTTGGTTTCCCCACTATGCCTGGGATGAATGATGTAATATAATTGGTTGTTTCTGATGTATCCCCTCTTGGTTGGGAGTATGGATGTATGTATTGAGTCTTTTGGTAATAGGAAGGTCCCTTATGGTGTATAAGTCTTGGTTCCTTTGAAGAACATCTTTTGCAGATCTTGCCTACAGTCAGAGGAAGCATGTTTCAGCACAGCCAAGCAAAGATATCAGCATGTACTCAGGGGGAGCACAGCCCTTTGCCCTTGATGACAAAGGGGGAGAGTGATTTGATTTGGTGTTGTTGCCATCAAGTCCAAAGGGGGAGATTGTTGGCATTATGAGACAAGTGTTGTCCTTGATGGCAAATCACACTGATAACAAATCATAGTGCAGAAGGATAGCAGCAAGGAATTGATGATCAGTCTACAAGTATGAAGAAAAATATATACACGTTGGTTCACTATATACCAAGTCGCGTATACAAGCAGGTTCACTATATACCAAGTCGCGTATACGCAGGCTCGCTATATACCAAGTTGCGTGTACACGCTGGTTGGCTTCAATAAAAGCGCGTGTATGTGGAAAACTTATCTTTGGTCCACGGCGGTTATTCCTTGGAAGTTGTGCCTATGGTTTTGGACCTTGGTGTCTCGACGGACGTGTTGATCCCTAGTTTTGAAGATGATGGTATTGGATTTCTATGGTTTTGGCTCTTGGTATTGAACAAGGCCTAATGCTATATAAGGAGAAGGAAATCATTAGGCAAGTGTATCTGAAATGTCTTGAATATCTGATGAAGTATTAGATCCAGTATGCAGGTTATTGGTTGATGATGTATTGCTTGATCTGAGCTAAGGAGAGATCTCATCGGTTGATGGAGAACAAGATCTAAGGAGAGATCGGGATCAAATGGTTTGAAATGAACTATCTTTATATAGTTGATTATGCGTATTTCTAGATCCGCATGACTGACGCAATATTATGTTCTGGGTATAACTGATGTCTGGTACAGCTGCAAGTTATGAAAAATTATTTTTAGATCTGTACGCAGGTTGTCTTCGGTAAAACCGCGTGTATACGCGGGTTGCCTTCATTGAAGTAGCGTATATCTTTTGGAGCTTGATTTTTGGGTTGCAGCTGGGTCTGACTGTTATTGCAGAGTTCTGTAGTCTGCTCTGTGTTCTGGTGACTGGGTTTGACAGGGTTTCAGTGGTTCAGTGATTCAAAGATTGTTGATGTGAGTATTGGTTGTTTAGTAATCTGCTATGAAGGTTGAATGAATTGTGGTCTTCAGATTGTAATATTGTGCTTCAGGAATATCCAGTCTGAAAATGTATGAAAAGTGGTACCTGAATGAAAGAAGATTGTAGGCCTGCACCTACGTACTAGTATCTTAGCTAGTACAAGAGCAAAGGGGGTTGAAGCTCCCTTCCAAGGAAGTTTGGAGAACGAGAGAAGGTTGAAGCCTTCTGCAGGTTGTAGCCTGCGTACTGGTATAAGGCTGCACCAGTACAAAATATTGTAAACTGAAGTTCTTATTAAAGAAAGATAGAGACGACTTGCAGCAGGTGGTTTTCACCCACATTGGGTTTCCACCTTATATCATGGTGTTCATGTGTGTGGCTTTTGTGTGATGATCTGTTCTGTTTACTCTTAATATGGTGAATAATGACCTGATGCACTTAACTGAAGATAAACTAACTGAATTATAAGTTTTCTGGTTATACGTTGTTTTCTTTAGACACAGTAGCGTGTACACGCTGGTTCACTTAACTGAAGTAGCGTATATGTTTCTGAGCATTGAAAAATTTTTATTGATCTGATAATACTGATTCACCCCCCCTCTCAGTATTATTTCCAACATCTATATTTATGGTTATATCTATAATTTGTTGCACTCCTGTTTAAATTCAGATCGTCAATGTACTTGACTCTTACACTTGTCAGTCCTAGTCATAGTACGGATCTCAAGAATGTTGGTCCCTTATGCTTATCCAATACACCATTATCCCTACCCATGTTCACCTAAATGACTTATCGTGGTTATTCCTAGCCATAATACATGACACTTGGAGAACACAGTGTCCATCCTCACTCCCTCTCAACTAGGGAGGAGATATCCATCCTCGCTCCCTCTCAAATACGTAGGAGATAACTACAAGCCCAAGATTTTGTCAAAAGTACAAGCTTCCCTTACATCAACTACCTATCCTTCTCTAGAGATTTGGTGCATCTTCATGGCTCCATTCTGCATCATGTCATGAATCATAACATGCTTTAAACTTCCTAGATTTCTGATAATCTTCAAATAGCTTTGACCAATACAAAATATCATAATTGAATCTAGCATATCATCAGATAAACCATCAAACATTTTATGGATTCAAATTGCTTCACAACTGATTATATCAAGTCCCACATCTTTTGCCTCCACAATGCAACAAAATTTTGTTTCATACTCTTCCAAGAAACCTTACCAGATTCCAACCATTAGTATTATCTCTACTCATTATTAGCATTGTAAACCTTATCAATGTGCACTTGATTATCATGAAACTAATCAAATATCAACATAATATCAACGCTCTTCAATTTCTTGCTAAAGGTATTTTTCTTAGTTGTATAATCTATCAACTGATAATCTCGAGGATCTTGGTCACAAGTTCTTCTTAGTTTTTTTTCCTTACTTTGATTACTAGTGTATCCATGCAAAATATGTTATATTCTTCCTTCAACTCCCTTTGAAGATAATATCTCTATTTTAAGAGTTCTTCATGAATCAATCAATTTAATTCCAAAGTAAGAGGTCTTCTTCAAGATACTTCTTCTTCACACCTTTCAAGAATCGGAAGTAAACTTTTTAACTGAAGTAAGTGATCTCCTTCCTTTTATTGGAAGAACCTTCTCAAATTTAAATTTCATGTTTCCAATTGGTGCTTAAATGTTGATTACTTTCTTCAAACTTCTTGCTTCTCATGTAAAATATCTTATGCTATATCTTGTTGTATATATCTACTTCTTAATATATTTTTCTCCACCCAACGTAGTATCACTAGTTCATTCTTTGATGCATAAATTTGAAATAGCTTCATTGGAATTTGAGGTGAATATTAACTCTTTTTTTCTGGATGAATTTTTTACATGTTGCAAGCTAGATGTTGACTACCATGGATATACTTCTTGACTATTCTGCCTCTTTTCCTGATTGCCATCTTGTTAGATTTCTTATTCCTTGTAGAGAAATGTTAACTTCCTTTGAATCTTCATAATGAAAACTTGCAGATATGAATCTATTTATATTGTCTGCAAATGTAATTATGAGCTTCTTCTAGAGTTCTTGTGATGCAATGGTCAATGAGACTTTTCTTCTTACTTTCAATGACTTGATTCTTCATTTTAGATGACTATGAGTCCCCTCTTGATTTCAATCTCCATGAAAGAATAAATTTACAAATCCAAATAGATTTCTATGATATCCCCGTAAATTTATAATTGTCTTTCCAACAACAAATACCATTCTGTCTTCCATCTAATAAATATAAAACTTGATTGCAAACCTAATGCAAAGGTAGATTGTAGATTTATGTACATCTATCATAATATTTATTATTACTAGTAATAGATATCCTTGTTGTCCTCGACCTTAGGTTTCTTTGGAGCTTATTCATCTACAATTGTTAATAGTTCATTTATATCCTTTCTCTTGTTGATTTTTTTGTTCTTAGAATTCTTGGTACAATCCCTCTTGAAATGTCCATATTTATGACAACCAAAGCATTGAACTTTGGGTATATCCTTGTTTTTTTATATACTTTTTTCCATTGTTTTTGTATCAAGATCCAAACCTTCCAAACTTCTTTTTCGATCTGGATACAAAAGCTTGAGAGTTCTCATTATTCGGTTCAATGTCAACTTTAGCCTTCAACCTTGTTTTTTCTATAACACATAGATCCCATAGTTCTTCAAACGTTGTAGGTCTTTTCTTGCATAAATACCTCCTGCAAAGTCAACCCAAGCTATAGGTAGAGCATTGATTACAAAATCGATTAATTCAAAGTCAAATATGGTTTCTCCAAGTCCTTGAAGTTGATCTTTGATATTTGATATTCTCATAAAGTATGAAACTACGTCTTCTTGTTTTAACATTTTTGTTCCATAGAGTTGATTCCTTAGATATATCTTTTGGTCAATTGTGTTGACAAAGTACAATTTTTTCAATTTATCATAAACTTCCTCGGATGTAGTCAAATCTAAAACAAAATAAATGAGATTATCCTCAATGGATTCAAAGAGAATCCTTTGAGCTCTAATTTCTCCCTTATTGTATTTGGTTATTTCTTTAGTTTTGTTCTTGTCAGGTACTGGAACTTTTCCTTCAACAATTTGCATAACTTCATTTTATTTAAGGACTACATTGATCCTCTTTTTCCAAGCCTTGAAATTTTATGCCTCGTCAAGCTTATTCCCTTCTTTGCAAATAGATACCATTTTATTGGGAGAATTGGACATGAAGAATAGAAGAGTACTTACTTGAGAGTGAAAGAAAAAATTGCTACAATAATATCTTCAAGAATGGATGAGATTTGTTATTGATGTCTTCAAGATTTCTTCAAGGGAATGATCTCCGAGCCTCCTTAGCTTTGATAGTGAGAGAGATATCTTCAAATAGTGATATTTCTTCCTTCACCTTAGCTCTAATACCATGTTGAGAAACCAAGTATAATAGAGATTGATGCTTGATTCATGCTTCTTGATAATTACTTATGAATGTTAGTTTCCTTATTATTACTTATTATGTATCCTTCATCAAGAAATTACACAAATGTACAAAACATAAATATCAAAAAGAAACAAGAGACACCAAAATTTAGGCGCTAAGCTAGGGAAAAACACCACAAGGGGGAAAACCCAACAATCCTCCTCTTATAGAATTAGATTAAAATGAGATATCCAAGAAAAATACCAAGACAAATCTACCACCAAGAGACCAAATCCAAAACCATCCTCCAAGTCACCTCCAAAATCAAAGTCAATTTTTGTCAAAATTATCCCAAACTGGGCAAATCACAGAAATTTTGGACCTGCAACTAGCACCAAATTTCAGCCCGCAATTATCTAGAAATATTCAAACTTCTTCACAAAAAATATAGTCCAAATGCATGAGCTTTCAATAGGTCAAAAGTTTTGTCAACTTGGAATATTCCTCCTCTTTTACTTTGTCTTCTCTCTCTCTCTCTTTTGACTCAGATTCCTCCTATTCTTTGATAGGTTAAGATCTATTCTTGTGTGCTTGTTGGACCAAAATAGATCAAACTTACCCCCTATATATAGCTATCTAGGAGGTCGAACATGTGTCTTTTGGAGGCCTAGGTTTTCTTGTCTAAGCAGGGCCAACTTGGTCAACTTTTGTACTTACAGACTAACATAAAATTCAAATTTCGTTTCCTTACAAATGTCCAAATGGGACATGACTC
The DNA here is from genome assembly GCA_031772625.1 of Pinus tabuliformis. NCBI lineage: Eukaryota > Viridiplantae > Streptophyta > Pinopsida > Pinales > Pinaceae > Pinus > Pinus tabuliformis. The sequence goes on along the minus strand of CM062816.1, from coordinate 541,580,425 downwards.
AAACACATTTTATTTTGACACAAATAAATTCTTTTTTACTCTTTTTAACTATATAATCATGAAGAACATTCTTTGACCAAAAATAAAATATAATAATAACGAATATAATAAATACATCATGGTAGATTTATATTATAATATGAAGATGGACTCTAGTTACAACTTCAACAGTAAGTGGGATTGACCAAATTTGCGGCTTAGGTTGTTACAATTAACTCCTAAATCTAGTTGTTACATAAGAGTTTTACGTCTATTTTCCAAGTAAAATTGCATCATCGATGTGCATATATGCATATGCTATCAATGTGTATATTCTCTTTATCGTGTGGCTTTATCATGTATAGCTATACCATGTTGTTCATTTATTTGAATATTGTTTATATTGTGCTTATCGTGGAGCAATATCTCATAGTGAATTTATAACATGTTTGGAGCGTGATTTCTAAGGCATCAATGGAGAAGCATTTGTTCGTTATAAGAAGAGAGTGTATTGGTGCAATTCTAAGCCAACATAATCTATTCCATTTAAACGATTTTGCATATGTTGTGAAGCTTGTCTATTTGAACTATGCAAACTCTATTGAATTTTAGATAGATGTCAACAGAATTACATGAAGGAATGATAAAACATTTCATAATTTGTTTAGATGAGTAAAAAATTAAAGAAATGTTATCATATCAATGTGAATTGAACATAGATGCATTGATATAAATGCATGGCATAAATATCCCAAATGTTTACTTGGAAAGGATGACAAAAATAAGATTCAACTTCTATGCTTGCGGAAGAACGAGGATTATGGGACGACATATTTTGTATATATTGGTTATCAAAAATTGGCTAAAAATTTTGATAAGACTTTGGCCAAATAAAAGAATGAAAATCTATTTGCATTTTAATTCAAATTTATGTAAAGAAAGTTACAACATATTGTTCCATGATGAAAATCCAATTGTTGGACATTTTGAACAAATTTTGCGCAAGAAAAAAAGTTTTATAAGAACTAATCGTGAACATATCATGAATAAAAAAGTTATGAAGAAACAAAACATAAATGGATACAAATAGAGGAAATTATGAGTAGACATGCTTGAGAGATTGTTTGGGTTCAAGAGTATTTACGGTGAACATTGTTTTGAAACAATATCTGAATTGATGCACAATGAATATTATGTCTCTTGTTTACGATGCATAATTGCATAGATTTTTTTTGCAATGAAATCATGCACAATGACTCATTTTCATTAAAATGCATAGAAACATACATGAACGAAAGTTCAATTATGCAATTCCCTGAAATAGTAGATTGGCAAGGATGTGTTATACAATTTGCGATGCCATATGAAAAATGGAGGATAGATGGTGGCCTTTTTGTTTATGATTGGATACGATATATCTTGAATATAACTATCAACATATGGTATATTAATATGTTGACTGCTATATATGAATTTTTCTCATTCAAGGAAGACCCAACGGTATTGCATGTAATGCAATTTAGAACAAATGTAAGTCATTTACATTATGAACCTCTGAAATAAATATTTCAAAACAAAAACATTTTACATGGTATTCGAACAATTAACGAAGAGTAATATATAGAAGGATCTTATAAAAACATAGTGAGGATAATGTGAATGGCTTTGAAAACATGAACATAAATGAAGATATCATAGAAAGTAATACAAAACTTATCAATGAAAACAATAGATCGTGGTTATCATTGCATGAACTCGAAAAAAATATAAGAAACAAGGACATTGTCCAAACATGTTTAGTTGGAAAACCATGGAAGTAATCAAATCTTCGTATGAATATTAATCATTTGCATTCTGAATCTTTGAAAGAGACAAAGAGAGGAAAATTTAGTTTACCTGGTATTGAAACAGCTAAGGAAAAGAAACATTCAGAAGAATCTTATAAAAAACATAATGGGGATAATCTGAATAGCCTTAAAAACATTAACATAGATGAAGATGCCGTGGAACTTAATACATATCTTGTTAATCGAAACAAGAGTTTACGCTTGTCATTACATCATCTCAAAAAACACATAAGAAACAATGATGTTGTCAAAGCAAGTTTAATTAGAAAACCACCAAAGTGACCAAAATCAACACATAATATAATATTTCCAAATAAACATAAGGAATCGTTACATATGTTTGATTATACATTCGAAACAGTGGTCGAAAAATAGTATTTAAAAAAAATCAACATGTTCATGCTTATGATTGTGCAATATGCAATCAAACTTGGCTTAAAATAGATGTCATAAAAAAACAATTTACCAATGTGTCCTAAGTAAAAGTATATGCAAAAAAATCAAAAAAACATTAGACAATGAAAAAATTATCAAATTTGTAGTTCCATAGTGGATTAGGTATAATAGACAAATATCCATAGTAAAAGAACTCTATGAATTGGAAGAAAGACTAATATCGCTAAGATTACCATTTTTGCAAATACAGGAACTTGGGAAGTGTTTTAGAAAACCATAATTGGCATTGACTAGTGAACTAATCAATGTAACTGTCGGCGCAACTGAAATCCAAATTGCACTTCCTTGTGACATAAATGAATCTAGTACAATGGTCCTGAAAATTAAAAGACATTTAATGTTTAAAAGGATATTTATTGTTAGATACATGTTCATAAACTCATGAAGGCATTGAAATTATTGTGTAAAAATTTGGTTTATAAACTAAATAATGTCAGAATAAACAAAGAGTGTAAACAAGTATTTGATAATAAAAAAAAGGATGCATAAGCATGAGAGACAGATACAAAACAAAATGTTGATAATGACTATGATGAAGAGCTAGTAAAAAAACACTATTACATCGTTTTGGTGATTCATATAGTATTTATGATCTCTGTAATAATCAAATAAGAATTTCTCCTGTTGAAGGATATAGGCATTTTAATCCAGATTGGATTATTATATTGTTTTTCATCCATGTTGATGCATTCGGAGTGGAAAAGTGGAGGAATCAGCTCATGGGACCGTTTTTACCAGCGGGACCCAATTTGGCGAAATAGGGTCTAAAACCTTCCGGGAGTGTTTTGAGGCATCAAATGAATTTTTTTGTGGGTAAAACTTTGTCACTTTTGTGAGCATCATTTCATGTTATTTTACACACATAAATCTTTCCAACGGTGCAAGAAGCGTGTCAATCGGAGTCTGTATGTAAAAGTTATGCCACTCAGAAGTTGACCTTCCTAATTTCACACCTATAATTCGGGAGGATGCCATGTCAACCCCCGTATTTCATGGAAAAGTGGCTAGCCATGTGTTTTTTATGTAAAATAATCTAGAAGAGTCTATATTGTAACTCTAGTTAAGAGTTGATGTAGTCAAACTTAACCACTAGTAGGCTATCATGCTGTGTTATAACTGGGCCACTAGGAGGAAGAGGCATTTCAATTCTTTCGAGAGAATTTTGTTCCATAGTTGATAAAATATAGCTAGGAGAGATATGAGGTAGTGCACACACAGAGGATCAGTGCACTGTAGCAGCATTACTTTTTTGTACCTACAGCCGTATTTTCTAGAAAAAGAAAGAGAGTGGATTGACCTCACATTCTAGTTGGGTTTTCTCCCAAAAGGGTTTCCTAGAGAGCATATCTTGTGTCTTATGTATGTGTTTGAGCATATTTTTTCATTCTCTACTTTTCTGCATAATTTCTATTCGCATGCATGCACTAATTACAGTTAATTTTACAAATCTTAAAGTTTAATAAAACTGTAATAGTGTAGAAATTCATAATTTTAATATATTATTATCAGATATGTTGTGACAAACATTCCAATGGAATATCCATAGCAGATTATGGATCATTTGGTATCAGAGCAGTTTTCTTTGTCTATTTGTGGATATTTGCAGGGGATCTAGGTTGATGGGGTCAAAAATCATAAAACCCTAATCACAGTCGATGAATCTGTAAATGAACCTCGTGATCCTGCAGAGGTAAGGTTTTCGCGGCTCGAATAACAAGTTTCGGATATAAACCACAACGTAAACCTCCTCATGGTGTCCCTAAGCAATAAGTTGGGGATATTTAGAGAAGATGGGGATTCGAATGCAAAGGAAAAATCAGAAGGGGGATCGGGATATTAGGAAGACACGAAGAACCAAACAAAGAAAGAACCCGAAAAAGATCAACCCGGTTCGAGTGTCGTGAATCAATCCCTGTTTAAAATGGAAGAAAAAGTCAATATCAAATCGTACCATGGTGAGATTGATGCTATGAAGTTGAACCACTGGTTGTAGCAACTAGAAGTTTATTTCAGTGTCCATCAGATCGAGGAAGGGTAAAAGATATCATTCACATGGCTGAAATTAGAGGGCCATGAATTGACTTGGTGGGAGAGCCACTTGGAAACCCTGAGGTTGGAGGGAGAACCTCCAGTGACTAAATGGGTGAATTTTAAAACCCTCATTAAGTCAGAGTTTCATCCCATTGGGTACGTGGAGGACTAGTGGATCCGGTGGCAATACTTTAGTAAAAAGTCAGTCCAAAGCATGCAGGAGTACACCACGGAATTTAGGAATATGGCTATAATGTTGGGAAACTCTCAAAAGAACCCAGATGTACTCCTTAAGTATTTGGGGGGGTTTGTACCATGATATACATGAAAAATTGATGTTGTTCAAGCCCAAATAGGTGGATGAGGCTTGTGTACAGGCACAATACCTGGAGAACATAGGCCTGAAGAGAGCAAAATCAACTGGATCAAAGAAGAAGGAGAAACAAGAAGCTTCTAAGGAGGGGAAGAAGAAGAAAAAAGGGGCAAAGATAAGATGGTAGCCACAACACACATGTACAAAGATCCTAGCAACAACTAGAACATCGATGGTCATACAAAGGAAAAATGTTGGAAGTTGCATCCAGAGCTAAACCCGAAGAAAAAGAAGAAAGATAACAAGAAGAAGAATCGCATGGCCATTGATTTGAGAAACCAAGTTGAAAGCAACTTGGATGTGGCTGAGAAGATATTTTGTACGTCAGTACAGAAGGATGTGAATCTGAGTAGCCTTCAACAACAAGAAGAGAAAGAAATGACCAAACTCTTTCATATAAAGATACAAGTCAAGAATACAAAGATTGATGCTCTATTTGACTTAAGATCACAAGTGAATCTCATTGCAGCAGAGTTGGTCAAGAAGTTGGGGCTGGAATTTCGTAATCATCCAAACCCATATCCATTGGGATGGGTAAATAAGGACGCATATTTGAAGATAACAAAATAGTGTAAAACTAGATTTTATATTAGTGTTGATTTTATTGATGAAGTAGACCTAGATGTGGTTGCCCTTGATGCATGTGGAGTCATGTTTGGGAGTCCATACATGTAGATGCATGATGAAATATTCATGAGTAGAGAAAACCAGTATCGTATCGTCAAGGATGGAAAATCATTCATCATCAACACGCACAAAGTCAAGTCGAAAATCTCATTGGTAAGTGCCAACCAAGCCAAGAAATTGATCGGTTGCGCAAGAAGTATGTTTTATTGTTTTTAAGAGAAATTCAATCTGAAGAGGAGTCAATAAGAGGTAAGGCATCCCTAGATGGGTGCACTAAGAAAAAAAAACAAAAATTAGAGGATTTTTTATAGGCATACAAGGATGTGTTCCGAGAGCTTAAACTGTTACCACCTAAGAGATAAGTGGAGCATGAGATCCAGCTATTGCCAGACGCCCCATTTCTAAATATTGGGTTGTATAGGCATAAGTGATCCAAGTTGGATCCATAAAGAACTGTCAAAGGAACCATGATTGTATCAGGTCGGGACAAACTCAAAGAATTCCAAAACAACGATCAAAAACACCCAGGACTAGTGGCAATGGCAGCCAGCGTGGAATGACGGGGACCTTGGTCAAAGCGCGCTAACCAAGGCCCATGGAGACTGCGCAGGAGGCTGAATTAGCCCCTGGGAGCCCCAAATCGAGAAACAGAGGAGGTTTTTGATGCACGATTAGCGCCGATTAGCGCCTAGCGCTAATCGCGCATTGATGGGAAAAAAGGGCTAAAATGGAGAAGCCCCGAGCACTCAATCACATGGGGAGCCGGAGAACCGCGGGCGAAAAGGCGAAAAGCGCTAAAAGGAGAAAGGCGGGACCCATGCTCTGGAGACCGGCAATATTGATTAGGGCGCCCTCAAATGGTAAGTGGTTTTGGATGGAAGCGTAGCGATCCCACTCAATGATTGATGCATGGCAAGCGGAGGCGAGAGAAAACCGTCGTTGATCGTGTGCTAACGGTCGAACAAGTCAACCGCGTGAAACGTGTGTATGGCGTTGGATCTGGGGGATCCAGATCGGATGGCTGAGATCGCGCCCGATGGAGCAAGCGGAATCGATGAAGGATTAAGTCGTGATTTAGAAGGATTTGAGGTCCGTTTAACCACCACGGTGGAGGAAGAACTCATCCACGACGTAACTGAAGAAATGAACCGACGAAGCAGGTTGGCGCCATTTACAGGAGGACATGTGGCCACTCCATGAGCGTTGATGATGACGCCAAATAGGGAACTCCAAGCACAGTTGCAAAAGGTGAATTGACAGGGGCGGAAGAGGAACCGAACAGACGTGGAAATGAGTGGCTTCAAAGCCATGAACAGAGATAGAATACACAGTCAGACAGTCAGTTGGAAGAAAGAAGACAGAGAGACCAGAATCTCGAGAGGAGGATGGAAAATAGAGAAAGAAGACAGTGAAGCAAAAGAAGAAAGAGGATAGAGGGTCGAGCTGACCAGAGGCAGCGTCGAGCACCAAAGGCTTGAGAGATCTAAGCCATCCTAGAGAGGATCTATCCAAACTGAGCACCCCATTGGGCTCTTTCCACTGTAGACCAGAAGGTCACAGAGCTGGTAGGAAAACAGAGTTTGTGCACTCCAGTGGCTTGGGAAATCTAAGAACCACCCTCCCAAGCGAACCTGCTTCAGGAGAACTCACATTGAGTCCATGCATTGTAATTCTCTGCTTAAGACACAATAAAATAAGGCCACCACTGAAAGTTGGACCGGCTGGAGAATAGGGTGAACTCCTTATTAAATTTCTTGTGTTATTGTATTGCTTACTGTATTTCTCTGCTGTCTTTCCATTTAATTGTCTATGTATTGGCAATCTGATCAATCTGTTGCTTAAATAACACAGAACACACACCAGCACATGAGTCTGTAATAACTTTGTTCATTAAATCTTTAACTGAGGTCAATCATAGGGTGATTATCAGATCAAGTGGTATCAGAGCTCTAGGCTATAAGGTTGGACAAGCTTGTGTTGGTTTAGCAGTGAATGCTCACTAGATCAAAGCTCAAATTAGGAGAAGGAGAGTTGGTGGAAACTAATCCTAAAATTGGGAGAGTCTATCCTCCGAAGACAATGTCAGAGGAAGGTTCTGTGGGGCCAGACCCTCAATTCATAGAGAGTTTCCTAGCTATAAAGTCTATGGTAGAAGAAATGTATAGAGACTTTAGAAAGCATAAGACTGAAGACTCCTCGGGTTCTAAACAAGATAAAGAAGAAGATGAGTCTCACTTCCATGACCACTCCAAAGGAAAAGGGAAAGGGGAAAGCTTTCTCACACCTCCTAATGTCCCTGTGCATAATAAGAAAGCATCTTTGATCAAGTTAGATGTTAAATTTGATTTGCCCATATATGATGGAGAGCTAAATGCTGAAAAGATGGACAATTGGATTAGACAAATTGATGTGTATTGCAGGGTACAGAACATAGACTCAGACAAGAGTAAGATTTAGTTGGCAAGCCTACACCTAGTAGGCACTACCTTGGTTTGGTGGGAAGGCAGAACCCAAGCTGACATGAAAAGACATGGTAAGACCATCTTTGTCTGGAGTGAATTTGTTTCTGTAATCAAAAAGCAGTTCTATCCATTGGCCTACATCCAACAAGCCATGATGAGTTGGCAAACTCTTCAGCAGTTGAAAGGGCAAAGTGTGCAAGGGTATACTCAAGAATTTAGAAAGAGAGCATTGATGTTGGGTATTTCACTAGACTCACCAGAGACTCTTTTGAAGTACATTGGTGGTCTACACAGCTACATGAGGCATACCATCCTCATGTTTAATCCCACTAGTATAGATGAGGTATTTGTGCAATCTACTCATCTAGAAGCTAGAGGAAAGAATGGAAATCCAAAAGTTGGGGGACCATCCCAACCCACTGTAAGCAAGAGCAAGGAGAAAAGAAAGCAGAAGTGGAAAGCAAGGAAGGCTAACACTGCACAAAAAAGCAAAGCTTCATGCACTCACTGTAAAAAGGATGGGCATGATGATGAGCATTGTTGGATTCTGCATCCAAAGCTGAGACCTAAGAAGTCTGAGGGCAAGAAGAAGAAGACTATTGCAGCTATTCAGAAAGATTTGGGGTCAGACTCAGGAGATGAAACAACTATTGCAGCCATAGGTATCAAAGGTAAGAATTCTTAAGCATCTACTAGTAATTCTGCTCAATCTATTATTGATGAAGAAAATGAGAGAAAAAGACATGAGCTTTTCCATATTCAAGTTGTTTCCAAAAATCAAAAGATTGATACTTTGTTTGATAGTGGCTCACAAGTAAATTTGATTTCTAAAGCAATTGTAAAGAAATTGGGATTAGAAACTACACCTCACAAGAAACCATACCCATTAGGATAGTTGAATGACAAAGCACAACTACAAGTGACTAGACAATGCAAACTCAAGTTTTCTTTTGGGTCAACATTTTTAGATGAGGTTGAGTTAGACATAATTCCTTTGGATATATGTGGAATTTTTTTAGGAAGCCGTTACTTGTATGATAGAAAGGCTATTTTCCATAGATATGAGAACAAGTATCTACTTGTTAAAGATGGAATCGAATACTTTGTAAGAGCTCACAAGCTCAAGAATAATTATACTATCATAAACTTAAGGCAGATGAAAAGAATGATAAATTCATGCAAACAATTCTTACTGATGGTTGTAAAGGAAAAGAAACCTGATGAAACCAATGTATTTGAGGGCTGTAATGTTGAACAGCAAGCTGATATAGAAAAGGTTCTTTCATAGTATGATGTCTTATTTCAAGAACCTAAAGGTCTGCCACCCAAAAAGGGAATAGTACATGATATTATTTTGTAGCAAGATGTTCCATTGCCTAACATTGGGATGTACAGGTTGTTTGCTTTAGAGAATGTTGAAATCAAGAAGCAGGTGCAAGAGTTGCTCGAGAAAGGGTTCATCAGGCCTAGCACATCACCATGTGGGTCACCAATCATTTTGGTGAGAAAGAAATATGGCTCGTGGAGAATTTGCATTGATTACCAAGCACTAAATAAGATAACAATTTAAAATCGTTATCCCCTTCCTCGCATAGATGATCTTTTAGATTAATTGAAAGAAGCTATTTATTTCACTAAGCTGGATTTGCACAGTGGATACCATCAAGTCAGAGTTGTAGAGCAAGATGCATGGAAGACTTCTTTCAAAACAAAGCAGGGATTGTATGAATGGATGGTTATTCCTTTTGGCTTGACCAATGCTCCTGCTACTTTCATGAGATTAATGAATGATGTACTCCGACCTTTTCTTGATGATTTTGTTATTGTATACCTGGATGACATTCTGATTTTTAGTAAAACGTGGGAAGAACATTTAAAGCATGTTAAGCAGACATTAGATGTTTTGAAAAGAGAACAAATTTATGTTAAACTCTCAAAATGTGAATTTGGTAAAACATCTCTAATCTACTTGGGTTATATAGTAGGGGGAGGTGAATTGAAAATAGATCCCTCTAAAGTGGTAGTCATTGTGAACTGGCCTAAACCCAGGTCTGCTACAGAAGTGAGAAGCTTCTTAGGAGCAGCACAATATTGGAGGAAGTTCATTTCGAACTTTTCCTCAATTGCAGCTCCCTTACATGCTTTAATAGGATTGAATAAGGTGTTTCAGTGGGGAGGCAAACATCAGAAAGCCTTCGACACCTTGAAAGAAAATATTAGTACAGCACTTGCACTAGAACTGCCAGATCTGCAAAGACCATTTGAGATCCAAACTGATGCCAGTGACTATGCCATGGGAGCAGTGTTGACACAGCACAGTAAACCCATATGTTATCATTCTGATACTTTTAATCCTGCAGTAGTTAACTATCCTAAATATGATAAAGAATTGTATGCATTAGTTCAGAGTGTGAAAAAGTGGAAACATTACTTAATGGGCAAAGAGACAGTAATACATATTGATCATCAACCACTTCAATATCTACACTCTCAAACTAAGTTGCAACATTCAAGACATTACAGATGGATGGGTTTTCTACAACAGTTTCATTTAGTCATCAGATATAAAAAGGGCATACATAACAAGGTTGCAGACATGTTATCTAGACCCATTATAAATGCATATACCATGCTTAAGCATATTTCTGTACTACATGAAAGCTACATTGAACAATATGCTCAGGATATGGACTTTAAAGATGTATATGAAACTTTGAGTCAAGGCAAAAGAGTAGGAGAATTGGATTATCACATGAAGGACCGACTCTTATACCATTGTGGGAAACTCTGCATTCCACAAACTGAGAGGATAAAGATAATTAGGGAAGCACACACTTCCCTGATATCAGGTCACTTTAGGGTAAGTAAAAAAGTTGCACAACTGCAAAGATTTTGTTATTGGCCGAAAATGAACGAGACAGTTTCTAGATATGTAAGAGGGTGTGCTATGTGTGCTAAAAGAAAACCTAGTAATAGAAAACTAGGCTTGTACACTCCATTGCCAATTCCTTCTCACCCTTGGGAAAGTGTTTCCATGGATTTTGTTGGAGGACTACCTAAATATAGGAAAGGTCATGATTATCTATATGTCGTTGTGGATAGGTTTAGCAAAATGTGTATTTTGATACCTTGTAATACACAGATTACAGCTGAACAGACTGCAAAATTGTTCTTTGAACATGTATGGGTTCATTTTGGATTACCCACTTACATTGTATCTGATCGAGACACCCGATTTTTTGGGAAGTTTTGGTCGACTCTGTGGGAACTGATGGACACCAAACTGAAGAAAAGCATAGCTTTTCATCCACAAACAAATGGCCAGATAGAAGTAGTTAACAGGACAGTGATCCAGTTACTGAGAGGATATTGCATAAAACATCCTAAGCTTTGGGACGAACACTTGTGTTATGTGCAGCATGCTTACAACAAAGCAAAACATTCTTCTACACAGAGATCTCCTTTTGAGACCTATTTTGGTTTCACACCAAGGTCTCCTTTGGATTTTGTCTTTGGTAAATATGTCATGGTTGAAGGACACAGTGATGTGGACAGGGAAACTAGGTTCATTGAACAGATCCAGGAGATCCACCAGGCAGTACAAGAACAGCTAGAAAAGAGCCAAGCCAAGTATAAGGCTAGGCATGATAAGGATCGGATGGAGCATAGTTTTCAAGTTCGAGACCAAGTATGGCTGTATATCAGCAAGGACAGGATGCAAGGTGAAGGTAAAAAGCTAAAGTCTATCAGGTATGGACCCTTTAGGATACTTGAGAAGATTGGTGAAAATGCTTTTTGCCTTGATCTACTAGCTTACATGCACAACTACTCAGTCATAAATGTAGATTGCTTGAGATTGTTTGAACCTTCAATGATTGAGGACCCTGAAGAGCAAAGTCAATTGCCTTCTATTAATGACCTTCTCCCTAAATATCTTAATGAGTTGCAATAAGACACAGTGTTGGATAGGAAGGTGAGGACAACGCACAGGGGAGATGTTGAGTACCTTAGGATTGGGCTCAAAGGTTCGAAGCTGAGTAGTGCAAAGTGGATTGAGATTGGGCAAGTGAGAAAACAATACCCTCACTTAGTCGATGCTTGAAAACCAACTTTTGGTGGTCCAAAATCTTTTTCAGTGGGAAGGATGTGATCCAAATTAGATCCATAAAGAACTGTCAAAGGAACCATGACTGTATCAGGTCGGGACAAACTCAAAGAATACCAAAACAGTGATCAAAAACACCTAGGACCAGTGGCAATGGCAACCAGTGTGGAACGATGAGGACCTCGATCAAAGCACACTGACCGAGGCACATGGAGACTGCGCGGAAGGCCGAATTAGCCCCTAGGAGCCCAGATCGGGAAACAAAGGAGGCTTTTGATGCACGATTAGCGCCTAGTGCTAATCGCGCATCGCTGGGCGAAAAGGGCTGAAATGGAGAAGCCCCGAGCACTCGATCGCGTGGGGAGCCGGAGAACCATGGGTGAAAAGGAGAAAAGCGCTAAAAGGACAAAGGCGGGACCCGCGCTCTGGAGAATGGCAGTATTGATTGGGGCGCCCTTGAACGGTAAGCGGTTTTGGATGGAAGCGGAGCAATCCCACTCAACGATCGACGCATGGCAAGCGGAGGCAAGAGAAAACCGTCGCTGATTGCGCGCTAACGGTCGAGCAAGAACTGCGTGAAACGTGTGTATGGCGTTGGATCTGGGGGATCCAAATCGAATGGCTGAGATCATGCCCAATGGAGGAAGAAGAATCGATGAAGGATTAAGCCGCGATTTAGAAGGATTTGAGGTTTGTTTGACCACCATGGTGGAGGAAGAACTCATCCATGACATAACTAAAGAAATGAACCAACGAAGCAGGCTGGCACCGTTTACAGGAGGACATGTGGCTTGTCCCTGAGCACTAATGATGATGCCGAACAGGGAACTCCAAGCACAACTACAGAAGGTGAATCGATAGGGGCGGAAGAGGAACTGAACATATGTGGAAACAAGTGGCTTCAAAGCCATGAACAAAGACAGAATACATAGTCAGACAGTCAGTCAGAAGAAAGAATACAGAGAGACCAGAATCTCGAGAGGAGGACGGAACATAGAGAAAGAAGACAGTGAAGCAAAAGCAAAAAGAGGATAGAGAGCCGAGCTGACCAGAGGCAACATCAAGCACCATAGGCTTGAGAGATCTGACCCATCCCAGAGAAGATCTGTCCGGACTAAGCACCCCATTGGGCTCTTTCCACTGTAGACTAGAAGGTCACAGAGCTGGTAGGCAAACAGAGTCTGTGCACTCCAGTGGCTTGGGAAATCCAAGAACCACCCTGCCAAGTGAACCTGCTTCAGGAGAACTCACATTGAGTCCCTACATTGTAATTCTCTTCTTAAGACGCAATAAAATAAGGCCACCACTGAAAGCTGGACTGGAGAAGTAGCCGTGGATAATAGGGTGAACTCCTTATTAAATTGCTTGTGTTCTTGTATTTCTTATTGTATTTCTCTGTTGTCTTTCCATTTAATTGTCTGTGTATTGGCAATCTGATCGATCCATTGCTTAAATAACACAAAGCACACACCAGCACATGAGTTTGTAATACCTGTGTTCATTAAATATTTAACAGAGGTCACTCATAGGGTGATTATCATATCAATAAGAAAGTGAGGTGAGGAAATAGTTGCAACAGTTGTTGGAACAGGGCTTCATTCATACGAGTACATCACCATGTGGGTCACCCATCATGATTATGTTGAAGAAGGATGGGACTTGGAAGATGTGTATAGATTACAGGGCATTGAAAAAAACCACGCTCAAGAACAGATACCCACTGCCTAAGATAGATGATCTGCTAGATCAATTGCAGCAAGCAAAGTACTTCACCAAGTTGGACTTGAAGTTTGGAAATCACTAGGTTCGAGTCAAAGAAGAAGATACATGGAAGACCACCTTCAAAACTAGGCAAGGTTTGTATGAGTGGTCAGTCATGCCATTTGGCCTATGTAATGCACCAGCTACATTTATGAGATTAATGAATGATGTATGGCACCCTTTTATAGATTCATTTGTTTTTTCTATTTAGATGATATACTCGTATATAGTGCTACCTAGGAGGAGTGTATGTCACATTTGATGCAGGTGTTGGAAATATTGAAGAATCACCAACCGCTAGCAAATCTGAGGAAGTGTGAGTGTATGCAGTAGTCTTTGGTGTATCTAGGGTATGTGATTGGTGGAGGAGAACTAAAGATAGATTGTTCCAAGTTGGAGGCCATCATGAAATGGCTAGTGCCTACTAATGTTTCTAAGGTGAGGAGTTTCAATGGGGCAACACAATACCTAAGGAAGTTCATAGCCTCATTTTCAGCAGTAACAGCACCGCTCCATGCCATAACAGCAAGTGGCAAGAGTTTCTAGTCAAGAAAAAGTCAGAAAATGGATTTCATAAAGCTAAAAAAGAAGATCATCCAAGTACCAGTTCTAGCATTACCAAACTTGCAGCAGTCCTTTGAAGTGGAGACAGATGCAAGTGGGTATGCTATGGGAGTTTTCTTGATGTACGGAGGAAGGCATGTATGCTACCATTCTGAAGTATTTCATGGGGTAGTCCCTAACTAACCTAACTACGACAAGGTGATCTATGCCATGGTGCATGTTGTGAAGAAATAGAATCACTATCTGATGGGAAAGGAGACAATAATCCACACATATCACCAGTAATTATAGTATTTGCAGGCCCATAGTAAGCTACAACAGAACATGCATTACAAGTAGATGGCGTTTTTACAGCAGTTTCACTTGGTGATCAAGTATAATCAGGGAAGCACAAACAAGTTGTCCAAAATAATTTCAAGGCCACCCATATCAAAGATCACAACTTTGGGGAATCTTATGCACATGGATCCATTCACCCATGATGCATACAAAGAGGAATATTCAGAAGATGAAGACTTCAAGGAGGTGTATTAACAGTTTTCGAGTCAGATTCATGTGCACGATGGCCATAGCACAGTTGGCTACCATATCTAGGATGAGTTACTCTACAGGTTGGATAATCTACGTGTTCCTATGAGTGATTGAATCTGATCAGAGAGGCTCACACCTCTAAGGTTGTAGGTAAATTTGGTCTAGGGAATATTGTAGCGAACTTGTAGAGGTATGTGTATTGGACCAAGATGAAAGAGCAGGTAGCTAGGTTCATAAAAGGATGCATGATTTGTTGTACCAGTAAGCCTGTTAGGCGAACTAATCCCTCTTGTGGAAAAGATGGATCTCCCTAGACCTCGAATAGATATAGTAACCAATAATAAATAATTGCTACCTTCCCTTAGCTTATGATTAATTGAAACAAAAAATATGAGAGAGACCACTTACTGTTTAATCGAAATGCCTAATGAAGTTCCTTTCATTATCTTTGACCATTAACTTCTCCTTGATGCTTTAGAGATTTTTCTAGCATTTTCTACAACTTCTCCATGATGTCTTGAAGGAGATATACATAGGCAGAAACACATAAAGGATCAAAGCATCTAGTATATAGTATGAAAGATAAATGAACTATTTAACTCAGTATATATCATAAATTGAATCAATAACCAATCATAACCTATGTGGGTGATCAAGGAATCCCATAAATGATATCAAAGAAGACAATATTAGGAAATAAATATGGAGAATAAACTTACAACCTCAAAGCCTTGATATTACAATCCTCTTCTCACAATCTCCAACTCTCTCCTTGGATGAAAATATTCTCTAGCATTATTTTTGCATCATAAGCCTACCTTCAATGGTCCTCCTAAATCCTTAGGCCTATGTTAGCTTTTATAGGCCAAGAGAAGGAAGTTTGGGATCCATTTCCCAAGGGATGTGATCCATAAATGGTGGGATAGGGGTTACACAAAGAGAGGGAAGTAGCTCCATGATGGAAGGGAACAAGGATGAATAGGCATCTATTCGAAGCTTGTTAGTTGGGAAAGATTTGACTAACAATGCTTATATACGTTACTTTTTATTTTTACTTTCGTTAAGTCATGTGTGCAGGCCATAGTGTCAAAAAGAGTGCACTTGTGTACAATTTCTAATGGACTCTTATGCGTATGCGTAGAAATGGACTTGGGACTTGCACAGGAAGAGAAAAATAGGGTTTTAAGCCTTAGGATCTAGGAATTCATTTCTCTTTGGGATATTTTTGGTACTTGCTTTGCATAGGGATGCCCTGGAACACATTGATGGAGAGCGAAAGATCCAAACCGACAGTCATTTGCCTAATGCGACAAAATGACGTGTAACAAATTTCCCCATAAAGTTCAAAGTCAGAAAAGATGTTTAATGATTGTAGTGCTTTATCATGCCAAGGTTTAGGTTATAGATTGTAGTTAGAGACCTAAAACAATCAATCAAATGTTACAATGCAATATATATAATCATTGTTGAGGTAGGAATTCCCATACTCAAAATCTAAATGCCTTAGAGAACCAGTATGGAAATACATCTGAATATCCATGTCAATAGATGACATAGTATGGATGAAGCCATCAATGGATATATGTTTAAAATAATGACTATTTAATAACTCCATGCAACCTAGATGGATGAAACTAGATACAGGGTTTTGATCTCCATTTCTCGATCCGTAGTACAAATCTAGCCATGTGAGTGAATGTCTCATAGTCGAACATGGTAGAAACCACTTGATTACCGGTCAATGATGTGAACAATTAACAAGCGTGAGAGAAACCACCAATAATGACAATGGTTCTCAAGGTACTTCTAGTACAATCTATGAAGTGTGAATAGATGTGTTTATTATTGGAAATACTGAGAGGGGGGGTGAATCAGTATTTCTTTTCAATTGTTATTTTTACCAGTTAGATCACTTATAATTAGAGCACAAAATGAACAACAAGAATAAATACTTTTATTAATATTTTATTTAAAATAAATTCAATAGAATAATGTGTAGGTCTCCAACCCTATATGAAGACACAAATCTTCAATCTCCCAGGCTCCAACCTGTATTTTCCAAGCATTGACTTGGACTTCCCAAGGCTCCAATCTTATCACATTGAGGCGCCAACCTCTAGGGTTCCAACCCTATCTTTAGTACAGGCTGCAACCTAGTCTCTTGAGGAATCCTATCCTCTAGGGCTCAAACCATATCTTCCAAGGCACCAACCTTGTCTCTATGAGGCTCCAACCCTCAACTTCAATTTGTCAATATAGGTTTAATGATTCTTCACAGTTCCCAATATATTATCCAATGATCCCTGTCTATCTTCTGCAATGCCTCCTCCAAATTACTTCATCAATGACAAACTTGTCTTCTCAAAAGGTTTCACCACTTCTCTTCATATTACCCAATAAAATATATCTAAATTCACCTCATGATGACTTCAGCACATCACGGTCTTCAATGTAGGTCTACAAAATTTTCTCCAATTTGTCTTTACAAAAAGCTTCAAGTCTTCTTCAGCAAGACTTCTATGGTTGCTCTAAAATAGTATTCAAAGGACTATTCTTCAAGTTAAAACAAGGTTTCTTCTATTATGCTCCAATAATTCTTTAATACTGTTAATACACCATTGTTCATGAACTTTATTGCTTCTTCACCAAGCACCTTCAATGTTCTTGTTTATCAACATTCACCATTAATCATGGGACTGCAAACGATTATGAGATAATTGTTCTGAGTCCCTCAAGGTCACAAGTCAGGGCTTAAATAAGTCTTAAGTCTTTGAGACTACACTAATGTATCAATTATATATCTTCACAACCTTCCATAGATGATTACAGTTCCGAGGCATGCAAGTCTAATCGACTATCTGAGCTAACAGTGCTCACTGTTCAATAGATCTAAGTTGTAGATGGTTTGAGATCCAAAAGATGACACAGATATAAATTGTTGTAGGGGTCATGACACAGATCCAAGTTGTTGTAGGTGTAGTGTTTTCATAGGCTCCAGTTCATTAGAGACAGTCTTAGATCTACCACAAAAAATATACTCAAATATTGGTCCGAGACTATAATTAATAAGTCAGAAGTTTGTCCACTAATCCAAGTTGTTGCAATAACAGTCCTCTCCAATGATGACTGATCTTCTTATATGTATTATCGGGAAATCTAGTGTCTATGCAGAGCTGCTAGTCCCACTAAGGTTGGTAGCTACCTTAGAAACAAACAAACTAAAACCACTTTCGTTTTCCTTTATGAGAAGTAGATAAGAGGGGAATAAAGGAGACCAACCTTTGTCTTGCACTTGGTTCCTTGCTTGATTCCTCTCCCTTCTGATACATCTTTGCCACTCGCTTCCTCATCTACCCAGCTTCAAAGAGCACCTATGGAATCAAAGCAGCATAACACTATCCAAGAACAGAGATCTACTATCATACACAATATAGGGCCAGATATATATTGACCACACAATTGCATATATCATCAATCATACAAGAATGTGGAGGAAAACTTGAATAGCTTTATTAATAATCAAGAATTGCAAAGAGGATTACAACCAATTTTTCTGACCCAGCGTCATCCTCTCAACAAGAAAGCCCTTCTTCACCTCATGAAAAGCTTAGATCACCCAACACTATGATGTTACACCAAGAAACCAGCAGCACTTCCTTACAAGATATAAAATTCCAGCCTTTGGATCTCTGGGATGAGGGATCCATATATAGATGTTTTCAAGGAGGGTGAGTCAACTTTTGAGATTTGATTAGTGTCCTCTCTCTGATAGTTCTTGATTCCACTTGGAGATTGATGATCTCTTACTCATCCCTGGGCGAATGCAGAGAGGCAAGTGTCACAGGAGAAGTTTCCGGAAGATTCCATGATCCTCCACCTCACAGATTGACTCTGCCATTTGTCCACTCTCACCCATTACACCCCATAGAAGTGATTTTCAGTATGCATCGCACCTCCCGTGTGCATTTAGGTGGGATGCACTGCACTTTGACCATGGAGCAGGTGAGATGGTCCAATTTTGACCAGTTCTGAGTAGTTTTTCATGGAGAACTTCTGGGAGATGATGTAATCAGCTGACCTTGTTCTTTTAGGGGTTGGAACAACACTTTTAGGGACTTCAGAGCCCTTGGTTTATGGACATTTATGATTGGGGTTGCAGTGCCCAAAAATGTATATAACAGTTTCCCCCTAAAGCATGAGGTCATTAATCTTTTGATGTCGGGTTAAATGCTTTATCATGAGGATCCGAAGTTTTTTCGAGCTGGAAGGTGACCTGTAATAAGATACAATACAACACATTATCGTCATAACATTTTCATGATCTAGCTGAGGCGGGAATTTCCATGCTCAGCTTTATAAATTCATTTTCATGTACATAAGACAGACAATCGTCTGTGTGCAGACTGATGATTCTGGTAGAGCCATCATCCCTTGGATTGGATGATTATCTATGTAGCAATGATGTACATTTGATGTCTTTATTTTCCTGAATATATATCGCAGCCTGGATGGATGAAACTAGATCTGGGGTCTTCAATCTCGTTCGATCTTCACTCAAAGTACAAGTCGATCCATGTGAGAGATGTTTTGGAGTCAAACATGGAAAGACATCGCCTGATTACCAGCCAATGATGTAAGTTGTTAACAGGCGCGAGAGGAATCACTGATAATGATGGTGACCCTCAAGGTACTACAGTACAATTCACGTGGTGTGAATAAGGGACTTGGCATCGAACACCATGCAAAATCTTTCGGTCGAAGGCCATAATGTAAACCTGTCGCCGGAAGTGAGAAACTTGCCATTGAGGCATGCAAGCTTCAAAGTACTGAAAGGGTTGTTCCTAGATCGACTTCCTGGATAATGAGCTGATGTCGACAAGAAGCGATCCGTCATAGGAGGGCCTTAGTGAATCCCACGTCAATGACATGGAACGGAGCAAATGATTTTAATGGAGGTGAAAACGATCTGATGACATAAGGTTGAGGGTGGCGGTCATGAAAGAATGGAGCGTAAATGTATTGCAGTGGATGAGACACAGGTGAATTCTCTGAGTGAATTCTCTTGAACATATCGGCGACACTGACATGATGGATTGGTAGCGTTAACCCCAAATATGGATGGTGTGACGGACCAATGGTGATATGACCAGTGAATGAAACAACCCAACCCGACTCGGATGCGGAGTGAAAGTGTCATGTTCAAGAGCGACTTGCTACCAACAAAGTTTCTTCAAGTTTTCTTCCCAATTTTTCCCCAGTCATTGCTGACCAGTACCTCTTTATTTTTGTCAAGCTTGAGGAGGATAACATATGCTTGTTCTATAATTTTCCCTTCTGGCAAACCCATCGCTATGTTTTAACGAGCCTAGCGATAGTGAAACTCGTTCTTGTCTGTATGGACAAGTTTGTCGCTATTCGGTTTTAATGAGTTTAACGACAAAGATAACTCGGTCCTTTTCAATTTTAGAGAGTTTGAAAAGGGACGTAAATAAAACTCCAATAATCCTTTTTTGTCATATAATCCCTTGAGTCCAAAAAAGTATAAAATAATACAAAAGGAATGAATTTTCGGTAATTTTAACGAGCCGAACAAAACAAGCACTCGATCCTTTTGTGTAATAATCCCTCAGGTCCAAAAAGATTAAAATCTAAAGGAGGGATAGCACTTACGGTCACTTTAACGAGCTGGAGAGGCTAATTGCTCGGCAATCTTTTCATATTTTACGAGTCAGATGAAAAGAGCTTAAAGGAGACCCATTTTTCGAGGAACAAGTGATAAATTCAGGTAGCAACTAATTCCAGGTAAGGTTTGGAATTTACCAATGATGGTAGTGTCACAAGGATGGCTAACAAGATCACTCTTCGCAGTTGTTCCTCAAAAAGGGTAAACAATCAAATGGAGGTGAATGATCGGCCAATATAGAGTGGAGGTGATGATGAGAACACAACCAAGGCTTCAAAGGCTGATGATAATGCATTCACGATGGTTATTTACTGGAAATTGGTTCATTTTTTAATGAGCTTAAACTCTGGGGGAATGTTTGCTCATTGCTTATGCTTATTTTTTAACGAGCTTGAATTCCGTGTTAAAACTGCTCGATCCAGTCGTATAATAAGGATGTCTCATTTAAAATGGCATTTTTTCAAAGCTTTGCCCCGCATCCTTTCTTTATGCAAGTTAGGAGACGACCAATCCTACGACTTTAAAGGGTTAGAGGACCTACAAATTTAAAAAATAAATGGTCGCTCTTCGCTTGCACGCCAAAAGGTTTGCATGCCCCCAGGTATAGCGAAAAATTTATGGGTTACCAAAGATTGTTCTATCCATACTTCAGACAAAACACTTCCTCGGCGATGTCTACCAAAATAAACAAAGGTGAGTGGCGCAACTGGCTCCACTCACATAACTTTAACGAAGGAATCTTATTCCAGTCTAATCTCATAAACCAGTCATATATCCTTCACGGAAACCTACCCTATACCCAAGGTTTTCCTGTCGAAACAGACCAGGGTGCATGCCCCTTGGGTTTTAGTCATGTCCTCCGAATCACTCGCGCTCATCAGGTGGACGGACTGGGGATTGATGAGACATTCCTTGCATGAAAAGACCATTCATGGATGGTATTTGAATATTTGCTATGTGTGAACCAGGGAATGAAAGCTGGTCTACGAGCTTGAACACTCTTCCTTCATGTGGAAAACACATTACTCTAAAGAGTGAGGAGACAATGGCTCCAATGCAATAAATATAGTCACGTCCAAGGAGTAGATTATAATCCAGGGGTCCTTGGACTACCATTATGTTCATGTGAGCGGTTTTCCTTCTCAATGTTATCGGCACACTGGGAAGGATCCCTAATGGTCGACTGGTTCCTTTGTCAAAGCCTGTTAGGTTTCTCATTTCAGGCAAAAGCGATGGCGAACCAAGTGCTTTCCAAGCAGTTGAGGAAAGGATACTCACAGAAGCCCCTTCATCTATGATGGTACCGGCCATGACCATTCTATATATTTGAGCAATGATTCGAAATGGTACACTAGCCGATAAGCGGGGTCTGCCTAGTAGATTCCAATCGAAGGAAACAACTAGGTTGCTTGGAGGTGGGACCGAATAGACGGTCGGATATGACTCTGACGAACTTCCTTCCTGCGATAAAGGAACGGGTAGACTGCCCCCATGTTTATCGGAGTCTGTGCTTACGAAGAGAATTTGAACGGTGTCGTTCTTGTTCTCTTCGGTGACTGTATCATCTGAAGATGGAACTTCTGAAGGCAAGACCGGGTCAACTACCACCTCGACCTTTTGACTTTCGTCTGGTGTGGATTCAGAGGGTTCATCTTCATTGATAGACGCTTCAGTCGACCACAATGGCGTGTCAGCTGGATTTTCAACTGGTGACGGACTCGGCAAGAGTTTCTTATATCCAGGAGGAAGTCGTAACGGTGAAACCGGACGGTCGTCCAAAACTCTTTTAGACTCGTCTAAGAAGGGACAACGGTGGACGGCGTGATCGCCTTCACACAGTTTATAAGGAAATTTATATTTTCCTTTTTGTCCAGGGGCTTCACTTTCACTAGTTGATGGTGTATTCTCAACATGATCGTCAGAGGTTGATGACACCGGATTGTGCAAACGAGGAGACCAGTCCCTTAGGATCCGAGGGATGCAAGGACAATCTCGATGATAATGGTCTCCTTTGCAAATGACACATGGAGATTTAGGCCTGGACGGTGCAGTGTGTGGATTTTCGCTAGACGATGCCTGGTTGGCCCTTTTCGCCTTTGGCTCCTTCTTCTTCTTCTCTTTCCTCTTCTTCTCCTTCTTCTTCTCGGTTACTTGATTTTTGGCTTTACCAGCTTCATCAAGTGAAGAGGAAGGAGGAGAGGGAGAATTGGACAAAGTAGAAGGTTGGGGGGTAACCTGGTATCATTTAGTTGCTGACTTGATTGTTCAGGAATCACGGTGTTCTGAATGACAGAGGTCGAGAAGAGCCATACGGGCAAGCCAATCGTCAATCCTGGAAGCGACAATGTGGCCATATGGGGTGCACCAACATCTCCCCAAGAGGATAAAGGACTAGGATTTCCTCCAAGGGGAAATCCTTGGTTGGTGGACTCCATTTTTTTCAACCTAAGACCAACGTAGGAAAGGTGATGTTTATTCTGATTAAAATAAATTTTAGACACTTCGACATAACTTGTTTTTTCAATTTTTAAGAGTCGAGAAAAAACAAAAGATGACTCTAGTCGCCTTCGATTTTTAATGAGCTTGAAGTGACAAGTGCTCAGATGGACCTTTTCCTTTAAGGAGTCTGAAAAGGAATGAAAGAGACTACTCTGGAAATCTAGACAGAGGGATTACCAAACCAATCGCAAAACTGCAAAGTACTTTTTACGGTACGGCAGTCAATCTTCCCGAATGTTGTGTTCAGTGCATTGTGATCGATATGGCGGCAGACACAGCTTCCTATGGATAAAGGATAAAGCCTATTGTGGTCTCCCAATATATACTCGACGGTACGTGGGAGCACAAGTCTGTACTGGCACTTATCGTCTCAAAGTGGAGGAATCACCCAACCAGCGACGAAAACAACAGTTACCAGGCTTTACGACGCCGGAATACATCTCTAGCCTAGACTTCTAAATGTTGTGCGTTAGGTTCCAAATCGTTTTTAGATTCATTAAATTTATTTTATAGTTTATCTTGCTTAAGAAATTTGCCTTTCAGGTTCACCGCTTGATGTAGATATACAATTCCTAAAATGTAATCTAAGATGATAAACAATCGTTTAATCTTCTTTTTGCAATGAAAATCCTAGCTACTAAGGAAAGAGAGATGATATTGTTTCAACATAGAGCAGAGATCACACACTATATGCACTGTCCTAAATCAAACCAACAAACAATCTAAATGCAAATGCACATGCATGTATTTGTTTTCAGCCTTCTTAATGTGTGAATGATAAAAAGAAATCTAAGTGAAAATCTGAATTATTTTTCAAAGCGACATTATTAACAAGTTTCTTTTCAAGACAAAATGAAGACAATGACGACACTTTGCAATTTGGAATTGAAAACTTGCTTTCGACACTTGAAAAACTATTAATTCAAATCAAATACAAGAGCAACAGTGTAATCGACTATCAAGAACAATCGGATTCTCTTCTATGACTGAAAACGACACTTGTGACACTTTCAAATCAAGAAATGACAGTTCAATTATGCTACTTCTTTGTAAAAGAGAACTGAAAATGGCTCACAATACATAAAAACATTTACAGTTCTTTGCACAATGGAGGCAGAATAATGGCAAGGAAGGGGGTTTCCAGTAGAGGTATACTGACTACAACAGCAAAACTCCTGAATAGCACTGAAAAGAGTGAAAAAAACAAAAGTCTGGAGGCAAAATTAGCCCTTTCTGATCAGCGCACCTGTTACACAGGGATTCCAATATGCATCCCACCTACAGCACACAGGAAGTGCGATGCATACTGATATCCTTGAAGAGAGGGTGCGATGGTACAGTGTGAGACTTTTGATCCAGTTCTTGATCAACAGTTTGCAGCACAGTTCAGGGATTTAGTCCGAGCAAGTGGTAATCAGTAAATAAATCACAAGGGTAGATCTAAGGAGGTTACTAGAGCCACCACAAGGGAAATTAGAGAGCTTGTAAATCGATTGTTCAGTTCATAAACAAAACCTGGAGATATACTGAAGCAGCATTGATCTACTTTGCACTTGCATAGCAAATGCAGTTCGAAGGCTAGCTGGCTTGACTTCAGGCTCCGTCTGTAAGTTTATAAAGCAAACAAATATAGACAAACAAACAATATATTCGTTCCCCAGCAGAGTCGCCATTTTGTTATCGGGAAATCTAGTGTCTATGTAGAGCTGCTAGTCCCACTAAGGCTGGTAGCTACCTTAGAAACAAACAAACTAAAACCACTTTCGTTTTCCTTTATGAGAAGGAGATAAGAGGGGAATAAAGGAGACCAACCTCTGTCTTGTGCTTGGTTCCTTGCTTGATTCCTCTCCCTTCTGATAGATCTTTGCCACTCGCTTCCTCGTCTACCCAGCTTCAAAGAGCACCTGTGGAATCAAAGCAGCATAACACTATCCAAGAACAGAGATCTACTATCATACACAATATAGGACCAGATATATATTGACCACACAAATGCATATATTATCAATCATACAAGAATGTGGAGGAAAACTTGAATAGCTTTATTAATAATCAAGAATAGCAAAGAGGATTACAACCAATTTTTATGACCCAGCGTCATCCTCTCAACAAGAAAGCCCTTCTTTACCTCATGAAAAGCTTAGATCACCCAACACTATGATGTTACACCAAGAAACCAGCAGCACTTCCTTACAAGATACAAAATTCTAGCCTTTGGATCTCTAGGATGAGGGATCCATATATAGATGTTTGCAAGGGGGGTGAGTCAGCTTTTGAGATTTGATTAGTGTCCTCTCTCTGATAGTTCTTGATTCCACTTGGAGATTGATGATCTCTTACTCATCCCTGGGCGAATGCAGAGAGGCAAGTGTCACAGGAGAAGTTTCTGGAAGATTCCATGATCCTCCACCTCACAGATTGACTTTGCCATTTGTCCACTCTCACCCATTGCACCCCATATAAGGGCTTTTCAGTATGCATCGCACCTCCCGTGTGCATTTAGGTGGGATGCAGCACACTTTGACCATGGAGCAGGTGAGATGGTCCAATTTTGACCAGTTCTGAGTAGTTCTTCATGGAGAACTTCTGGGAGATGATGTAATCAGCTGACCTTGTTATTTTAGGGGTTGGAACAACACTTTTAGGGACTTAAGAGCCCTTGGTTTATGGACATTTATGATTGGGGTTGCAGTGCCAAAAAATGTCTATAACAATATGACTTTAAATTGGGGTCCGAGTTCTACAGGCAGTCTACCCACACCCTATCACAAATCCAAGGTGAGTGAAGTCTCCACAAGACTTTTTTGAGGTCTACAATCTAAATTTCAGGGAGACTACTCATTTATTCTTCAACCGAGCCCTCAAGTGTGAGACAGGTTCGAGTTGTTGAGGTTAGTTGTTACAAGACTGAGCTCCTTTTCACTGATTTGAGGCTTCTCTAACATAGGACCAAACTGATCTGAGCTACGATGGATAGACTTTATCTGAGTTGCATCATTGTTTTCCTTTACTTTTTCTCTGCGTCCTTTCTTCCTTACTTTTGATCTGCGTTCTTACTCATTCCTCTTGTTGTATTTTTCCCATATATGCGTCAAACTGAGGTGATTCATATTATTTTTGTATGTGTTTCAACATTCTTGTGGAGGGTCTAACATGAAGTCTTGTGGAGGGACCAACATGAATATGTTAAAGTTGATCTTTATTAAAAATTGAATTTAAAACCATTCGATGTCACATTTTTTGTTTTGGACAGCCAACGAGAGGAATGAAGCTTGTTACATTATTTTTATGTTCTTATTTATTACAATTCTTTTCATAAAGTGACTTTTGACATGTATTTATATTAAATCAATTGCAATGGGGTTAAAATGGCATGACAACTGGATTTAAGAAGCCGACTAGCGTAATTCATTCAACATGTTATGTGATGTGTTCATTTATTATGTACTATTTTCAACATATTATGTAATATGGAGCTTCAATTCCATATGGAGCGTATTATGTAATTAGGGAGTGTATTATGTAATTGGGGCTAAGGTATTAGGGTTAGGGTTTAGGGCTTCATTATTCCTAATAAGGCTTAAGGATGGAAATGTATTTAGTATTATGTTATTTTCATCATAGCGAATTAGCTAGGGTTTCATGTATTCTAGGGTTTCCTCCTTTAGGGCTTCAAATGTGGGGATCCTTTGTAGGGTATGCATACAAGATTTAGGGTTTTTGGTAGAGACATATATTTTGGATCTAAGTTTAGGTTTTTCCAACAAGGATAGGGTTTAGTAAAGCTAGAGTTAGGGTTTCATAGTTAAGGGTTGGGGTTCCATCATGTAGAGTGTTTGGAACAAGGGTTTGCATATGATGCTAGGACAAGCTTCATGTATCACAATAATATTTTCCATCACAAGGGATGCCATATTGATATCAATGACAACCTTGACCAACAGTCTCCCCATTTGTCATTGTTGGCAATATTATTTCCCTCTCAACATTCTCTCCCCAATTAACATCAATGGAAAATGGAGCTTCTAAGTACTCCCCCTATCAAGTTGTTTCTCTTCATTGTAATGATAGTTCTCCATGAAGGATATGTTGCTCCCCCTATCATAGTGCTTTTCCTTCTGGAAATGTGGTCCATGATAGATGTGATTGTATTTCTTTATGTGATGAACCTGTTATCACCCCAAGAAACTCTCCTAGGTTTTATATCAGAGATGTTCGGGAACATTACAAACTCAACAAAAAGTTGGATAAATGGTGGATGAATAAAAGAAATGCTGCATATTCAAGCTAGATAACCACTTCTACTGTGTTTGACCCCATACATGGGTGAACACCCCCAGACTACAAGGCTTTTAACCACCAATTATTCACAGTTTTAAAGAAAATGTGATGATGGAGAAGACTGACCACACTAGCAGATGCACAGGACCCTGTGATGGTCGGCTGCAACCAATTAAAAGGTCTGTAAATCTGTTTTCTAATACACAGATAGGATGACAGCTCTCTGGTATTAAAATAACATAAACCTGTAAACAAATTCAATGACACATGCTAAATCCTAACATAGAGGTGGGATGACAGCCCCTCTAATGCTAAACATTAACAGCGCATGAATAAATGAAAAACAGGCACAACCTGGAACAAGAAGAAGAAGTGGACAGTGAGCAATTAACAGCAAAAGAAGCTTGCATTAGCTGAAAATGAAGACAAAATGATGCAAGTATCACAGCAGTTACAATCTCCAGAAGTTGAACCTTACAGTAAAATAACACTCATCAACCTATTACATTCTGTTTCGGGATGTATATAGAATCTGTTTACAAAATTGCTCTGCTAGGCTATGCGTGGAGGTGTTAATAAATGAACACCAACCACATTTACAATCTGAAATGGGCCTTTGCTACAGTCTGATAGCTTTAATGAAAAAAATCCACCCTTCTGGATAATTTGATGTCCTTCTCTGGCAGCTGGAGTAAATTATGGATGAAATTCCATGCGTGATAAATGCTTTTCACTGCTCGAGGTCATCCTTTTCGTCCTTCGGGTGTACTGTCTCTTGAATGTAGTGGGTGAAGCTTTAACTGTGGAGAGTGCAGGTAGATCATCCCCTTCATCCTTCGAGTGAATAACATAGGTGAGAGGCATGAGAACAGCATGGATGTTGCATGAGAAGGACAGGGAGGCAATATTGGTCGTTGGATCATATATACAGATGGCCAAGATCAGTTTGGAGTGGCTTATCAGGAGAAAAAGGGAGCAAAGCATCGGCAGCCATCAGATCGCGATCAGTGCAGATCCGACGGTGATCGGGAGATGAAAGAGCGCGGAAGATAGTCGGCGGGGAGACAGTGGTTTTGCGCGGCAGGCGGTTTCCCCGCACCGCTTATCGGGCGGCGGTGGTTTACGTATATGGATGAGCGATCCAATAAAATTAGGACACGTGGCCACCCAAAACCACCCCCCCGTGGATTATCACGTGCGCAGGTCACGCGATTGGGGGAAGTGCCAGCCGTTCGATCTGCGATGAACGGTCTGACAGTAAGGAAAGTACGCATGGTTTAATGTGCAGGCGGGAAAACACAGAGACCGTTAGATCTGCGATCAATGGTGGAGAACAGGAGTGTGGGTTATGATTTAAATTACATGTGCGCAGCTGTAAAATCCACGAATTCATAGTTTTAGCCTCTGTGGTCGGGACCAAAGGGAAAAGGGGGGTAAACGGGGTTTAAAAGAGAGCGCAGAGTTATATGCTCAGGTCATATGATGACTCAGAGCTTAGCGCTCGGGGCTTTAAAAACTCAGGCTTACACAGTAAGACAAAGGAGAACAGGAATGTTTAAATGGGGAAAAAAGAGGTTTAGGGGAAAGAGAAACAGATAAGGCAGGGCTATGTGGTAAGAAGAAACCCGAAGGAGAAGGAAGAAAAGACTGCTGCCAGCTTACTTTGACCCAACAAATACTGAATTAAGTAGCAGAGCTAACACTGGCTCCTTCTGGGGATGAGATCCTCCATGTGAGGTCTCAAGAACCGCAGACCAATGCCTTCATACAAAACTCAGCTTTAAAAACTATGCCTAGTATCCATTGGGCATGGAGTCAAACCATCACTAAAAACTAGAAAAGAAACTGCTTACAATCATTAAGGCCTAAAAACTTAAAACTTCAAAAACTGCCCATCGACTGGGCCATCAAAATTGTTTCTTGTCATCCAGTTCATCATATATCAGCAAGACAGGATTTATTTGATCCTCTACCTCAAAGAGTTTAGGAGATTTGACCTTGATAGGTAGATAGGGATCAAATTTCATTTCCCTTCTGTGTGTTTTCCTCCTTGGTTGTTCTTTATGGGAGCATTTGTACACCTGCTGAATAATCATGATTGTTGTGTACCTCTCTGTGTCTTCTATGGTCTGCACAATAAATATGAATGGTGTACCAATATGTTCATGTGTAGGGGACACAGAAACATTATTTGCTCCTGCATCTTTGTTTGAACAATCCTCATCCAAGGAGGAATTCCAAGACTGCACATCCTCTTCCTTTGTTATCTGATAAACTGCCCTTTTAATCTGTGTGGGGCCACCTGAGCAGATTTTAGAATATCAAGACTGAGATGATCAGTTTTAGCCTTGAGCATTGGATTTTGCTCTGCCTCATTGTTCAAGGGGCAACTTGGGGGGATTGTTTTTGGAGCAGACAGAGGGACAAAAGATGATGGGGAGCTTTCTTCTCCCTTATTGATCACTGGACTGGGAACCAAAGCAGGCTGGAAAATTTGCAGATCTTTATAGCCATGTGAAGATGAGCTGGCTTTGAGCACAAATTCTTGGAGGTTGATAGGATCTGTTGCTGGCTGCCACTGTTGGTCAACTTGTTGTTCTGCAGCTACAACAAATTGTTGAGCAGTGCCTTTGGATATTGCTTTCTCATAAGTAGCCCTTGTTAGGAAAGGAGCACCTTCCAAAACATGGACCTCCTCCTCTTATTCAAACAGCTCTTCTTTCATGACTATATATTGTAAAAGGGGCCTTACCCCTTCATCTTCATTTGTAACTTTATTTCTTTGCAAAATCTGCAATTGCTCATCTGCTCCTCTGTATGGATTTGGAGTTGGAAGAGAAAAGGAACAACGAGCTCCTGCTTCTTGAAAATGCTGCTCAGCCTTTAATTTGGAAACTTCGGAGGTCAATAACTCAATCATCCTAGTCAATTCATCTATTTCAGGATCATAGGATGATGATGATTCTTCTCCCTGTCTTCTCCTTTCAGCATCACCTTCGAGTCCTTCTGCAACAAAAATATTTGCTTCTACTTCAAAGGCTACAGTTTGAATCTCAGCCAAAGAAGCACATCTTCGTTATCTTAACAACAGGCAGAATTGAGAATTGAAGGCATTAGCATATGTGAGCATGGCAGAAGTAGGGGTAGGTCTTATTTCAGCTGGCATTCTATTGTACAGAAGGTTGAATCTTTTGTTGAAATCAGACAGCAGCTCACCATCTTCTCTCTGCAAGTTCCCAAATTCATCATGATAAAAGAGCAGATCTTTATTATTCCCCCAGTGCTTTAGGAAAACATCATCTAGGGCTCAATGTCTGCAATGGACCTAGGGGGTAAATCTATAAACCATTTTCTAGCTGCCCCATCTAGGCTTTGAACAAAAACCCTCATCCAGACATCCTCTTCATTGATATCTAGGTTATCAACATAACAATAAAAAGATTCGAGGTGCTCTTCAGCTGATACTCCTTCTGTACCAGTAAATTTTGGCATAAATTCTTGATAGTCTCCTGCAGGCATGGCATTCAAAGGGGTAGGCAAGACTAAAGTTCCATACCTAGCAGCAACTATTCATTCTATCTTTGTGAGGGCTTGCTGGCCTGCCATGACTGAGGTATACGAAAGGGATACTGGTAGACTGAGTGGAATGGATCAATGAAAAGAATGACAAAAACATAGGAATATGATGGACAGCATGGAAAACTTCTTTCTACTGAGGGCCAAAAGGGAAATGAATAATAAGGAGCTGAATGAATCTCTAAAGGTGACATTCACTAACAGAGATACATGGAATTTTTAAGGCTTAGCTGATTCTAATGCTCCTTACTATGATATTTTCTTCTGTTGAACGATCTACTCAGGATCAGGCACTGGTTCAGCTAATGTTTTCTAAGGATTTCTGCCAGCATACCTCACCAACTGCGCCAGAACTGCAATGTGGAGTCACCAAAAGACGGTCTTCCTCCAATGGAGTCGCCAGATAGATGATTACAACCAAAAACTGTGTTCAAAACTTGTCTATCATCAAAGCTTGAAGCTGTGTCATTCTCCTAGGGAAGTTGAGCTTCGATTCTACTCTCCCCGACAATGGCGCCAATTAATGTTATCACCCCAAGAAACTCTCCTAGGTTTTATATCAGAGATGCTCGGGAACATTACAAACTCAACAAAAAGTTGGATAAATGTTGGATGAATGAAAGAAATGCTGCATATTCAAGCCAGATAACCACTTCTACTGTACTTGACCCCAGACATGGGTGAACACCCCCAGACTACAAGGCTTTTAACCACCAATTACTCACAGTTTTAAAGAAAATGTGATGATGGAGAAGACTGACCACACCAGCAAATGCACAGGACCCTGTGATGGCCAGATGCAACCAGTTAAAAGGTATGTAAATATGTTTTCTAATACACAGACAGGATGATAGCTCTCTGGCATTAAAATAACAGAAACCTGTAAACAAATTTAATGACACATGTTAAATCCTAACACAGAGGTGGGATGACAGCCCCTCTAATGCTAAACATTAACAGCACATGAATAAATGCAAAACAGGCGCAGCCTGGAATAAGAAGAAGAAGTGGACAGTGAGAAATTAACAGCGAAAGAAGCTTGCATTAGCTGAAAATGAAGACAAAACGCTGCAGGTATCACAGCAGTTACAATCTCGAGAAGTTGAACCTTACAGAAAAATAACACTCATCAACCTATTACATTCTGTTTCGGGATATATATAGAGTCTGTTTACAAAATTGCTCTGCTAGGCTATGCGTGGAGGTGTCAATAAATGAACACCAACCACATTTACAATCTGAAATGGGCCTCTGTTGCAGTCTGAGAGCTTTAATGAACAAAATCGACCCTTCTGGATAATCTGATGTCCTTCTCTGGCAGCTAGAGTAAATTATGGATGAAATTCCATGCCTGATAAATGCTTTTCACTGCTCGAGGTCGTCCTTTTCGTCCTTCAGGTGTACTGTCTCTTGAATGTAGTGGATGAAGCTTTAACTGTGGAGAGAGTAGGTAGATCATCCCCTTCATCCTTCGAGTGAATAACACAGGTCAGAGGCATGAGAACAGCATGGATGCTACATGGGCGGGACAGGTAGGAAATATTGGCCGTTGGATCATATATACAGATGGCCAAGATCGGTTTGGAGTGGCTTATAGGGAGAAAACAGGAGTGGAGCATCGTCAGTCGTCGGATCGTGATCCACATAGATCCGACGGTGATCGGGAGATGAAAGAGCATGGAAGATAGTCGGCGGGGAGACAGTTGTTTTGCGCGACGGGCAGTTTCCATGCACCGCTTATCGGGCGGCGGTGGTTTACGTATATGGAGGAGCAATCCAATAAAATTAGGACATGTGGCCGCCCAAAACCACCCCCCACGGGTTATCGCGTGCACAGGTCACGTGATCGGGGGAATTGCCAGCTGCTCGATCTACGATGAACGATCTGACGGTAAGGAAAGTACACATGGTTTAATGTGCAGGCAGGAAAACACAAAGACCGTTAGATTTGCGATCATCGATGGAGAATAGGAGTGTGGGTTATGATTTAAATTACATGCGCGCAGCTGTAAAATCCACAAATTCATAGTTTTAGCCTTTGCACCAGGGACCAAAGTGAAAAGGGGGGTAAACGGGGTTTAAAAGAGAGCGTAGAGTTATATGCTCGGGTCATATGGTGACTCAGATCTTAGCACTCGGGGCTTTAAAAACTCAGGCTTACACAGCGAGACAAAGGAGAACAGGAATGTTTAAACGGGGAACAAAGAGGTTTAGGGAAAGAGAAACGGATAAGGTAGGGCTATGTGGTAAGAAGAAACCCGAAGGAGAAGGAAGAAAAGACTGTTGCCAGCTTACTTTGACCCAACAAATACTAAATTAAGTAGCAGAGCTAACAAAACCAACTCCCCCTTCCTGCATAAATTCCTCTAGCTCAAGAAATATTGCTTACCTTGTGATCAAGTGCAAGATATCTTCAACAATGGTCCATTTGATAATGGATTATGTTCTTTATTGGATTTCTCTCGAGAGATGATCTATCATGTGTGACTCATCAAGTGTTTCATCAGGCTCTTCACGGATATCTTCTACAAGAATAGTTAAGAATCACAAGTTCCCCCTAACTATATCACGGGGGCTTCACTTAATGAACCTCTAACATAGCACGTGCATTCGTGGCATACTAAACAATACCCTTAACTTGACTAAATATTGGAAAATACGTCTAAAAATAACACTATTTAACCCCCTACCAATACGAACCCAATACCACTTCCCAATTTTAAAAACCCATACATTCACTAAATAATGTAGGTTTCCATTTTTTCATTAGCATTTTTTATACCCCTTTATATTTTTTCATTAACTTTGAGCTCTACTTTTTATACCTACCAATATTAAAACCCTTTACCCCCTATTATATGCACAATATATTGTGTCAATTTTCCCTCAATATATGTCCCTCAATATGAACCCACGTGGTATGGTATTGCTCCCCCAGTGAAGCCCCCATGAACTATATGCATGGTCTCCTTTTTGGCAGAGTCTCATCATCAAACATTTGGAATATCACACCTGCCAAGGATGTCTTCATTAAATCATCAACATGTGTTGTTGCCTGGAGTGTTCAAGAGACTTTCAGATCCAAATTTCTTCCTTCTCCATACTTGTGTAACTTTCTTCTCTAGCTTGGTTTTCATAGTTTTAGCTTGTTTAGGGAACCAAGTCAAGTTATAATCACGAGCCATGTTGGGATGGGGACCCCCAGGTCCTAATTTGTCTAAGTTTTGAGTAAAATTATGTAATATTGTAAAGTCTCTGCAATTTTAGGAGCGAAGCTCGTGAAACGTTAAGAGTCAAAGGGGCTTTTAGGAGGGTCAAATCCCCTTATTTTGTAAATGGATGGGTTGTTTTGATGATACAATGAAGTCTGCCCATGGTTCACGAACCATGGTAATGTAATGTAAAATATATAAAAGGGAGCCATCTAGGAGTCATTAGGTAGTTCTATGTTGATGGATAGTTGATAAGTAATATTTTGAGTCTGTAATTTTGTATTCTGGCAGACGGGAAGGCTCCTGCAGGGAAGTGCGCAGAGACCTTGGTATGTCCGCAGCTAAGTGTCCAGGCCCCTACAGCTATGTGCGCAGGGTCAGAAGATGTATATGTATTGAAAAGTTGAAGTAATAAAGCAATTTTGAAGCCAATATGTGCATTCTGTGTTTATTTATATGTTATGTGTCTTTATGCTCAATTATGATTCAGTTCTCTGTTATATTATTTCAATTGCATCATGAATATTTAGATCTACTTGGTTTAATAACTTATGCATGTTAGAACATTTAATCAAAGCTCGTAGATCTAATTAACTAGAAATCACTCTAAGTCTGTGATTCAGAAGATAAGGGTTCGAGAAGGCCATATATGTCCCTAATTTAAGGATACGCCTCACTACTACATCGCATAGCCTTCTAGATGCAGAAACCTGGTTCTAGCATCCCCCAATACTACCTTGGGTGAGACTATAGTCTGTACTAAGCAGACTATTGCCGAAAGGGCCGGTAGTGTAGGGTTTTGTTGGTTATCACAGATAACCCTGAACCTGGATCCAAGCCCCCTCAATCCAAAAAATGGTTTCATTGTCGGGATCGGGATCTACCTGATGGATGTGTGGTGTGGTGTTCGTGGATACCAACTAGGAAAGAAATTGAGAAGTGGATAGATCGGAAGTTGCACGAGTTTGCAGGTCAAGAAAATCAAAATTTGCATTGCTCTAAATAAATGTGGCTACAGAGATATCTATACACAGAAGAGAACAAAATTTTCTTTTCATCATTCCCTTGTGAATTACATAAGTGGATATCTAAGATATTAGACAGTGAACCTACTTGGAAACATGACAACCCTATTGTGTGGACTCTTGAACTGATCAAGTGCCCTGAAGAATATGGTTATAAGGTCACAAGGGCTGTGGACTATTAGATCGATAGTATCTTGGGTGGTTTCATCACTGAAATTGCAATCAACACTTTTGTATCTTATAGCGAAGCCGAACACCGATTCCTTTAGGGTCCAAGAGGTAAGTACCTGAGATCACTAAAAACTTGGATTAAAATAATGTTGTACGAAAATGGTGTTAAGCCTTTGAATTGATGCTTAAAAGAGGTCAGACCAGATCTACGTGAAGAGGAAATAGAGTTAGATCTGATTGGGACAAATACATTGAAGGCATGTACAGTCCCTTGTTGGGTGAATTAGACATCAAAGAAGAAAGGACCAGTTCTAACACACCTAGAGGTGCACCACAGACAGAGGGTCATGGAACTTTTGTGATCCTAGATCCATCCACCCCATCTCCACCTTCAACACCACCTCATACACCTATGCCTACACCTCCACCTCCACCTCCACTTTCATCACCACCTCATACACCTATGCCTACACCTCCACCTTGTTGGGTTGTGTTATATTCTTTCCATGACTAGCCCCCCTAGTTAACCGAGGGGTTAGAGGGGGGGCAGAGTCCCCCCTTCATTGCGTCGATTGCGTAGCAGGGGGGTCATAGGGGTGCTGGAAGCCCCCTGTCCAGGGGGTTTGAGGGGGGCAGGTAGCCCCCCTCTACAGGGTCCGAGGTAGTACCCCGAGAAAAAAATAATAATAATTGGACCCTATATTAGGTGGGACGAACCTACCTATGGTTTTGTGCATGGTTTTCACACATGGTTTTGGGCGCGATGGTTTTCAGCCCATGGTATTGGATGCTTCAGCATGTATAAATATGTATTGTAAAATTGAAAGGAACATAATGAAAAATCAAGTTGGTAGTCCCAGTTATGGGATCCAAGGGAAAATCTTTGTGTATATGTGTTTTATGCGTTATGCTCTCGCATTGTTTATTTTCTGTTCTTAGAATTTGTATGTAGGTAATTTATGTACAAGGTTAAAACCTACACACCTCCACCTCCACCTTCATTCTTAATTATGGTGAATACAGTGAAAATGCATGTATTCAAGGGTCAGGGATCAGAGGATCCTGATCAGTTTTGGTTCATAGGCGAAGCTATGTGGAAGGCACGGAAAATCAATGATAATGATATGAAGAAAGCACAACTAGTCACAACGCTACAAGATAGAGTGCTTGCATGGTATATAAAATACAGTACAACCAACCCAAATGCTATTTTGGTCAAGACAAAGACTACAATGAATGCAGAATGTAGAAAGTCGAAATCAAAAGCTCAATGTGTCAATGAAATAAAGGATATCAAGTAGAGAGCTAACGAGTCTGCGTGGGATATGGATCAAAGGTTGAAGTGCTTACTGAGACAAGATAATCTTCATATTTTAGACGAACAACATAAGGAATAGTACATAGCTTTTCTATTGCCACATTTAATATTACCTTTGTCTCAACAAAAGATCGGATCTCAGGCCAAAGCATTGGAAATTGCGATGAGGTTAGAGGCTTCGCTGATCCAGGATATGAATATAGGAGACCAACAAATCCAGTCACAGTTAGCAAGACTGCATATGGAATTTCATGATCTGAAGAAGGGAAAGGAGGTTCAATCAGAACTATGCCTTGAAGTTTAGTGCACGAAGTTCAAGGATGTAGGCCATTATAAGGATCAGAGCCCTGTATACCAGGATTATATAGTTGTGGGAGGTCCCAACCCACTGAAACCATAATCTCTTGCTGGATCAAGCACTGGTTCAAGTGTCTGGTGTAGTATTTGCCAAGTACTAGGAATGCATACGACATACAATTGTTATCTACTACAAAATTTTATGTAGTCACCAAAGAAAATCTTCTGCACATTTTGTAAATCGGTTGGCCATGATGAACGAGATTTCCGAAGTTGTGATTTGATGTTCAACATAACCCCGATGTATAGGATGTAGGTTTAAACCCACGCGCGGAATGATCAAGACTCACTTATGGCTTGCAGAGGATTCCAATGACATGGAAGAGGATGAGGAGGAGGCACTAGAAGAGGTCGGGGCCAGATCATCTGCTATAACTGTGGAGAACCAAGACATTTTGTGCGCAACTGTCAGAATCCAACTCATCCTTCTTGTCAATATTGTAAGCAGTTTGATCATGTTATAGAAGAGTGTCTTGTATTAATAGAAAATATGTAGGAAAAGAAGAGCCAAAATCTAATGCAGAACATTCAGATGATGAGATCTGAGCCGCATGAAGACACTCCTAGTGTCAATATAGTAATGCAAAGTTGTATATCCACTAGTGAAGACAATGTGGAAGGTAAATCAGATACATGGGTTCACAGGGCTGGAAAAAATAATGTTGGATTTGACTTACACAGAGAAAAGGAGACATTTATGGAAGCAAGGGAAATTTTTATGGATACAAGTGCTTCTACATCTAAAACATAAAAACCAATAGTCCCACGAAGAGAGAAAGCTGAAGAAAGTACTGCAAGAGAGACCTTTGATCCCACAGCGATGAAATCGTTTCTACATACATGCATGAAGTTGTTAAAGGATCAGAAGATATTTGAAGGACTCCAAGAACTGATAGAAAATTGTGCTAACAAAGAGAAGCCGCTATCAGAATAGCATGTAGTCAATAAGGTGAATCGGAACAAGAAGAGGTTTGGTAGGGAAATGGGGTTGACAACACAAATCGGTAATTTTGATATGGACCAGATAATTCTAGACTTGGGATCTGACGCTAATGTACTACCAAAACAGACTTGGGAACGTATGGGGAAACCTACTTTGTAGTGGTTGCCAATCCAGCTGCACATGGAAAACCAACAAAAGATAATTCTGATGGGTCGCCTACATGGAGTGGTTATAGATATTAAAGGAGCTAGTGTGCTCGCAGATTTTGAAGTTATTGAAATAGTATATGACAGTAATCCATACCCAACATTTCTCGGGATTGATTGGGCTTTCGACATGAATGCTATTATTAATTTGAAGAAGCAAAGCATGGTATTTGAAAAGAATGGCCTTCGAGTAGTTGTTCCATTGGATCAGCTGAAGGTGCGCGATACACAGAACCAGTTCATGATGAATATGACAATAGAGACATTGATCACATATATAAGCTCACTGCGTGAGACAAAGACTAGATTAATTCCACTGTAGATGGATGTATCAGTTGGGAGAAGGATAGTTCATGCCAATCAAACTTAGATGAAGAATTAGAAAACTGGCAGAATCGGTTACGTGAGGTCTCTACAGTACGATGCAATAGGATTACAAAATATTTTCAGTGTATATCAACTGAGGTATGTAAATTACCTTATTATGGTGGGCTAGATGATGTCAACACTTTTATTTTGAAAGAGACGTACCAGAGGATCACAGGTTCTAGCCTCTAGATTTGGCTTTAAGGGCTACGCCTGCAAGATGGTGGGGAACCCACAAGGATAATATTATTGATTGGAAGGATTATCATAGACTGATGAGATTAATATTTGGCTTTGTAACAACATGGCTCAGTGACAAGTACATGTGAAAATTCCTACACTCAAGGAACCCCTACTGCAACAAAACTAAATTTACTTCTCCTACTTGATTTTAATATACATTATCAAGTTATTTTTTAAAAATACTGAATTAAATTACTTCTGCAGCCTACACCAATTTAATTTGATTACATGAAACAAGAAATTGACAAAATAATAGCATACATAGGACACCGTTATTTTTGGACAAAATAGTCCCTGGAAGAACCCAATGCAGGAAAACCGGTGCAGTAGCTCTGAGGGTTTTATATTATTAAGTAGTAGTTCTGAATACAATGTTGGATGCCCTCTCAACAATCCAGTTATAGAGAAAAATGTAATGGCGGAAAACTAAATGAGATTACCTCACTTCACCCAACAGTTTCTGGTTGATCCGACAACAGAACTGGCTAACCCTGGCTATCTCTATGTTGACCCTAAGTAGGCCCTACGTCAGCCTTACAGGCTCTGCATCAGCTCTACGATGTCTCTTCTTATGCCTCCTGGAGCTTTTGCGTCAACCTCTCCCGACAGTTCTGGGTTTCTGCGTGAGGGAAGCCTCACTTCTGCACTAGCCCTTCTGGCTCTGCATCAAGACTACGTGGAGCTAGACTGGCCCAGTGTCAATGCCTCTAGGTACTTCGCTACCTCCACTAGTGGCTCTCCGCCTCTCTTCCCAGTATTCCCGAACTATCCCTACCCCTCTGCTACAGAATGATCACTTAATTCGAATTTCTCAGCTTCCTACCCCTAGAAATCGAACTTTAGATAAATTTGTTCTCTCTTTGTGTCTTTGAATGGACCCCAAGCCTCCTTCTTATAATTTTCTCGTTGAGACTTCAACAGCCAAGATTAAGTATCTAATCAATGGCTCAGATTAAAAACTTGACTTGATCAGCTTTCTAGAACTATCTCACCCATAATTTGATTAATACCCATTAATACTTTAATTTTCCTAAGTTTAGATTTAGGAACCGCTTTAAAAATATTAATTATTTAAATAAAATACAATTCATGTGGAATTTTAGCAAACGGTTTTTGGGTTATTTAGAACTCATGTGCCTTAGCCTGTCCACCAATTTTCATGGCTAGAGTACATCTGATGCTACCAAAAATTCACAGTACACAGGTAAGGATGACCCGTGCAAACATCTGGCTTGATGGACTAAGGCTTGGGGAGAGGTACCTCAACCAGAATGGATACATATATTTATTCATACCTTAGACATTATACCGATGAAATAGTATTTGGAGACAAAGCTATGACATGGGACTGCTGATTGGGATGAAATGAAGGATATTTTTATGCTTACATTCAACTTTAAAGACAAGTTTGAATACATTGATGGGGAACTTTAGGCAATTAAGGAGGCAATCTTCTAAACACCAATAGAACCTATAACTTGGATGCAGCTTCACTGGAGCGCACAACTACAACATGTGTTGGAATGCTACAATGTTCCTACGGAAGAAGGCAATGAGGATCCACAAAATATCAACATTCCTCAGTCAGAAGGATTGTGCGAAGTAGTAGGACCTAATGCAAAGATCTCTAATATCTCACAGCTGGTAAAGACAAAACAAGTAAATATTGGCTCAGAAGCAGAACCAAAGTTCATTCGCACTGGTGACTATTGGGATGAAGATACGGTCGACAAGGTTGCTTAATTACTACATGAATATCAGGACTTATTTCCAACAAAGTTCTCTGAATTGAAGAGCATAGTAGGTGATTTAGGTGTGATGAAGATCAATTTAAAACCAAACGTGAAGCCGATTAAGCAGCGCCCATATCAACTGAACCCCAAGTACAAGGAAAAGGTACGTGAATAATTGGATAAGATGCTCATGGTAGGTATAATTGAACCAGTGGAAGAATCAGAATGGGTTAGTCCGATGGTGGTCTAGGAAAAGAAAACAAAGGGTGATATAAGGATCTGCGTCAATCTGCAGAAGTTAAATGATGCATGCGTGCATGACCCCTTTCCTACGCCTTTTACAGATGAGGTTCTAGAAAACATTGGTGGACAGGAGGCCTATTTGTTCACAAATGGATTTTCAGGATATCACCAAATTAAGATTGTGCTAGAGGATAGAAGCAAGACTACCTTCGCTACATAGTGGGGGTCATTCCAATATATAGTTATGCCTTTTGGACCTAGAAATTCCCCTGCAATATTTTCAACGGTGATAGTCGCAGCATTCAAAGAATTTATTCACAAGTTTCTGGAGGTCTACTTCAACAATTGGACAGTGTTTGGGTTGGTTAAGAAACATGTTTCTAGTTTGCGCCTAATGTCGGATATGTGCAAGAAGTATCATATTTCCTTGAATTTGAAGAAATGTATTTTATGTGTACCTTATGGAATATTATCGGGACATGTCATATGAAAGAAAGGATTGGTGGTAGACCTTGCCAATAGTGTTGTAATTATCAATTTTGATCCACCCATGAATGTAAAACAGCTACGTGCAACTTTGGATCTTACAAGGTATTACAGGAAGTTTATAAAGTCATGCGCGTAGATCACTATGCCAATGGAAAAATTATTGAAGAAGGACACTACATTTTTCTGGGATAATGACTTCCAGAAGAGCTTGGATGTTCTTAAGAAGAAGATGGTTACTACGCCAATCCTAGTATTCCCAAATTGGAAGAAAGAGTTTCATGTGCACGTAGATTCATCCTATATAGCATTGGGAGTTGTTTTAACTCAACCAGGTGAAGAAGATCTTGACCATATGATTGTCTTTGCAAGTAAGAAACTATCTAAGGCAAAGCAAAACTATTCAACCACCAAATGAGAAGGGTTAGCCATGGTATATGCGCTAAAAAAATTCAGGCATTATCTGCTAGGTGCAAACTTTAAAATGTATGTGGATCATTCTGCATTAAAGTACCTGGTCAATAAGCCTATGTTGGGGGGGGAATATGTAGATGGTTGCTTCTCTTCCAGGAGTATGATTTTGAAGTGATAGTTAAGCTAGGGAGGTTAAATGCTGGACCTGATCACCTCTCTAGGATCAAGAATGGTGAAGAACCCACTAATATCGATGAGGCGTTACCTGAAGCGCAACTCTTCAACTGCAAGATTTGTTGATGAACATTTTTCAAACATTATTTATTTTTTGTCTATTGGCGTAGCTCGTGAAGGTTACACAACGCAGCAAAAGAAGGAACTAGTAGTCAGGGCTGCAGATTTTTCAATAATTGCAAGACACTTATATAAGATGGGACCAAATGAAGTTCTATGTCGATATGTACCTAAGTATGAACGACACAATATTCTAGTTGAAGCGCATGGTGGTGTCATGGGAGGACACTATGTAGATAAGGTAACTACACAGAAGATTATGCGAGCAGGATTATGGTGGCCTATGGTACATAAAGATTCTAAGGAGTACTGTAATGGAAGAAAGACCAGTGCAAAGATATGAATTACCCTTAAACCCACAGGTTACACTGCAAGAATTCAATAAATGGGCAATCGAGTTCATTGGACCAATTAATCCACTGGGAAAGAAGACAGGTTCACGCTATATTATCATTGTGACTAACTATTTGACCAGATGGGACAAGGAACAACCTGTGAAGGATTTCAGCGTGGACACTACTGTGAAGTTTATATTCGAGTACATTTTGTCACGATTTGGATGTCTGAATATCCTAATGAGTGACCAAGGTTCACACTTCTTGAATGATGCAATTAAGGCATTAAGAGAAGAATTCCAGATGCACCATCAAAAGAGTATGTTGTATCATTTCCGGGCGAATGGTACTATCGAAGCTTTCAATAAAATTCTGGAGAATGCCTTAATGAAGATCTGCAACGTTAATAGGAATGACTGGGATGTGCGCATACCAGCAGTTCTTTGGGCATGCAAGACGACCTGTAATAAATTAACTAGGAAAATGTCATTTATACTGCTGTATGGACAAGAAGCAGTGATGACAATGGAGTATATTGTGCCCAGCTTAAGGATCACAGAAGTAACTGAGATAGATGATCATGATTGCATGGAGGAATGTTTAGTGTAGCTACTTGCACTGGAGGAGGATTTGGCTGGTTTTCATCAATAGGTGCAGAATGCTAGGGAAAAGGCATGGCATGGTCGCCACATTAAGCAGTGCACTTTTGAGAATGGAGATTTGGTCCTGATGTATGACAGTAAGTACACAAAGTTTCTAGGGAATTTTTAGATGCATTGGCTAGGATCGTATGTAATCAAGGATTTTCGGATGGTGGTGCAATTTAGCTCGTGAAGTTGAATGGGGAGTTGTTTCCCGGAAGGATTAATGGAAGCAGATTGAAGGTATACAGGGATGATCCCATTCCTGCAAGGATGCGAAGACTATATGACAACAGGAAAGTCTTAGTGCTTCAAGCAGCTAAAAGAAAGCGCAGGACTATAGACTACTCTGTCGAATAATGGTTCCGTCGAAGGAGGGTTTTGCAATGTTTAGGGAGATGGTGTAGTTGGAGAAATCTGCAACAATGTAGTTGCGCCATAAGGGAGGATCCCATGCAGTCTGCCCAGAATATGACTGTTGGAGCAACTATAGTTGATTTGACTGTGATTTTGTCATTAAGGGGAGCGGGGGAAGTGCATTTATGGAGCATATCTATGGAAATATGTGGCCAAATTTTCATTTATGAGGAAGATCTGGAGGCATTCCTAGAATTTGAATTTGAAATTAGCTATAAATATGACCTCCCACTCTACATTCAGACACTTTTCCTATTGAATAATTATTTTGAGATTTTGCACCTAAGCTTGAACCGAGAGCAGTGTTGCATGTCTGGTGAGGATTGGTAGGACATCTATTCAGCATTTGTGGCACAAGGATTAACAGGCATCATGACTGCTACTCCTCCTACACACCACAGCTCCCAAATCACTGAGCCCGAAGCCCATAACTACAGGAGTGGCAGTAACGGTCGTTGAACCAGCAGAAGCAACCCTAGTAAAGAAGCAAAAGAAACCACTAAATCCCCTATCAGATAGTCACCTAGGAAGATGATTGTTGAGCATAGGAGCAAGGTGAATCTAGACAAAGAGACATAGAAACAACCGATGGAACCGGTTGACTTAGAGGAGGAAGATATTGGCGTAGGAATTAAGGATATAAATTTCGACGAAGATGATCCAATTTTTTGATTGCCTCCATACATGCCACCATGAAATCTGACTCCTAAGGTGACCAAGGACCCTAATGCAATGAAATTTTCCATTAGTACACCTTTTTTGCCTGAGTATGTGCCCTTTGAAGGAGCATTTCTGGCACAGGTACCACAACTACACAAGGAGGATTGGGATTTGGTGGACAGGGCCAAATTCCCTCATTTTGAGCCAAGCAAATACCTAAATATGGTATATTATGAGGAGGCTAGTGTCACCTAAGTAGAGACAATAACTTTGTTGGGGGTGGAGCCTGATTATATTCTTTATTTAGAGGTTTTGCCATGTTGAACCCCAATTCATAATGTGGCGGCAACGCCGCCCGTAAAATGTACGCTGCAATCTAGGTCATTCATTAGGCGTAGATCTGACGGTAGAAGTTATGTTTAATTTAGGGTTTTTTGCCCTAGAAGGCAACCCCTCGCTATATATGAGGTAATTTTATTGCGTCTTTGTACATTTGTATTCTAACCAAGAAGAGAGAAGATATTGAGAGCAAAGAGGGAATTACAGCGGATTTGTTGTAGGTTGTATCTATTCATTTTGTTGGATAATATAAAAGGAA
This sequence comes from Pinus tabuliformis, assembly GCA_031772625.1. NCBI lineage: Eukaryota > Viridiplantae > Streptophyta > Pinopsida > Pinales > Pinaceae > Pinus > Pinus tabuliformis. The sequence goes on along the minus strand of CM062816.1, from coordinate 541,535,988 downwards.
GGACTGGTTCTTTCTCCGTGGATGTAGCCTAAATTGGGTGAACCACATATATTTGTGTCTCTCTTGTTTTATGCATGTTTTGTGTTTATATTTTTGCAATATTTTATGTGTTCCATTTCTCTGTAATATATAATTTTCTAACAATTGGTATTAGAGCCGAAGGTCTATTTGGCTGATAGACTCGCGGGAGAGAAGGGTTCCTGGTTCGAGTGGGAGCAATGGCGGAAGAAAGTAGGTTTAGGGCCAAAAAATTTAATGGCCAAAACTACCAGCTATGGAAGATGAAGATGGAAGATTATCTGTATCAGAGAGATCTGTACCTACCATTGAGCGGGGGGGGAATATGTAGATGGTTGCTTCTCTTCCAGGAGTATGATTTTGAAGTGATAGTTAAGCTAGGGAGGTTAAATGCTGGACCTGATCACCTCTCTAGGATCAAGAATGGTGAAGAACCCACTAATATCGATGAGGCGTTACCTAAAGCACAACTCTTCAACTGCAAGATTTGTTGATGAACATTTTTCAAACATTATTTATTTTTTGTCTATTGGCGTAGCTCGTGAAGGTTACACAACGCAGCAAAAGAAGGAACTAGTAGTCAGGGCTGCAGATTTTTCAATAATTACAAGACACTTATATAAGATGGGACCAAATGAAGTTCTATGTCGATATGTACCTAAGTATGAACGACACAATATTCTAGTTGAAGCGCATGGTGGTGTCATGGGAGGACACTATGTAGATAAGGTAACTACACAGAAGATTATGCGAGCAGGATTATGGTGGCCTATGGTACATAAAGATTCTAAGGAGTACTGTAATGGAAGAAAGACCAGTGCAAAGATATGAATTACCCTTAAACCCACAGGTTACACTGCAAGAATTCAATAAATGGGCAATCGAGTTCATTGGACCAATTAATCCACTGGGAAAGAAGACAGGTTCACGCTATATTATCATTGTGACTAACTATTTGACCAGATGGGACAAGGAACAACCTGTGAAGGATTTCAGCGTGGACACTACTGTGAAGTTTATATTCGAGTACATTTTGTCACGATTTGGATGTCTGAATATCCTAATGAGTGACCAAGGTTCACACTTCTTGAATGATGCAATTAAGGCATTAAGAGAAGAATTCCAGATGCACCATCAAAAGAGTATGTTGTATCATTTCCGGGCGAATGGTACTATCGAAGCTTTCAATAAAATTCTGGAGAACGCCTTAATGAAGATCTGCAACGTTAATAGGAATGACTGGGATGTGCGCATACCAGCAGTTCTTTGGGCATGCAAGACGACCTGTAATAAATTAACTAGGAAAATGTCATTTATACTGCTGTATGGACAAGAAGCAGTGATGACGATGGAGTATATTGTGCCCAGCTTAAGGATCACAGAAGTAACTGAGATAGATGATCATGATTGCATGGAGGAATGTTTAGTGTAGCTACTTGCACTGGAGGAGGATTTGGCTGGTTTTCATCAATAGGTGCAGAATGCTAGGGAAAAGGCATGGCATGGTCGCCACATTAAGCAGTGCACTTTTGAGAATGGAGATTTGGTCCTGATGTATGACAGTAAGTACACAAAGTTTCTAGGGAATTTTTAGATGCATTGGCTAGGATCGTATGTAATCAAGGATTTTCGGATGGTGGTGCAATTTAGCTCGTGAAGTTGAATGGGGAGTTGTTTCCCGGAAGGATTAATGGAAGCAGATTGAAGGTATACAGGGATGATCCCATTCCTGCAAGGATGCGAAGACTATATGACAACAGGAAAGTCTTAGTGCTTCAAGCAGCTAAAAGAAAGCGCAGGACTATAGACTACTCTGTCGAATAATGGTTCCGTCGAAGGAGGGTTTTGCAATGTTTAGGGAGATGGTGTAGTTGGAGAAATCTGCAACAATGTAGTTGCGCCATAAGGGAGGATCCCATGCAGTCTGCCCAGAATATGACTGTTGGAGCAACTATAGTTGATTTGACTGTGATTTTGTCATTAAGGGGAGCGGGGGAAGTGCATTTATGGAGCATATCTATGGAAATATGTGGCCAAATTTTCATTTATGAGGAAGATCTGGAGGCATTCCTAGAATTTGAATTTGAAATTAGCTATAAATATGACCTCCCACTCTACATTCAGACACTTTTCCTATTGAATAATTATTTTGAGATTTTGCACCTAAGCTTGAACCGAGAGCAGTGTTGCATGTCTGGTGAGGATTGGTAGGACATCTATTCAGCATTTGTGGCACAAGGATTAACAGGCATCATGACTGCTACTCCTCCTACACACCACAGCTCCCAAATCACTGAGCCCGAAGCCCATAACTACAGGAGTGGCAGTAACGGTCGTTGAACCAGCAGAAGCAACCCTAGTAAAGAAGCAAAAGAAACCACTAAATCCCCTATCAGATAGTCACCTAGGAAGATGATTGTTGAGCATAGGAGCAAGGTGAATCTAGACAAAGAGACATAGAAACAACCGATGGAACCGGTTGACTTAGAGGAGGAAGATATTGGCGTAGGAATTAAGGATATAAATTTCGACGAAGATGATCCAATTTTTTGATTGCCTCCATACATGCCACCATGAAATCTGACTCCTAAGGTGACCAAGGACCCTAATGCAATGAAATTTTCCATTAGTACACCTTTTTTGCCTGAGTATGTGCCCTTTGAAGGAGCATTTCTGGCACAGGTACCACAACTACACAAGGAGGATTGGGATTTGGTGGACAGGGCCAAATTCCCTCATTTTGAGCCAAGCAAATACCTAAATATGGTATATTATGAGGAGGCTAGTGTCACCTAAGTAGAGACAATAACTTTGTTGGGGGTGGAGCCTGATTATATTCTTTATTTAGAGGTTTTGCCATGTTGAACCCCAATTCATAATGTGGCGGCAACGCCGCCCGTAAAATGTACGCTGCAATCTAGGTCATTCATTAGGCGTAGATCTGACGGTAGAAGTTATGTTTAATTTAGGGTTTTTTGCCCTAGAAGGCAACCCCTCGCTATATATGAGGTAATTTTATTGCGTCTTTGTACATTTGTATTCTAACCAAGAAGAGAGAAGATATTGAGAGCAAAGAGGGAATTACAGCGGATTTGTTGTAGGTTGTATCTATTCATTTTGTTGGATAATATAAAAGGAAGGACTGGTTCTTTCTCCGTGGATGTAGCCTAAATTGGGTGAACCACATATATTTGTGTCTCTCTTGTTTTATGCATGTTTTGTGTTTATATTTTTGCAATATTTTATGTGTTCCATTTCTCTGTAATATATAATTTTCTAACAATTGGTATTAGAGCCGAAGGTCTATTTGGCTGATAGACTCGCGGGAGAGAAGGGTTCCTGGTTCGAGTGGGAGCAATGGCGGAAGAAAGTAGGTTTAGGGCCAAAAAATTTAATGGCCAAAACTACCAGCTATGGAAGATGAAGATGGAAGATTATCTGTATCAGAGAGATCTGTACCTACCATTGAGCGGGGGGGGAATATGTAGATGGTTGCTTCTCTTCCAGGAGTATGATTTTGAAGTGATAGTTAAGCTAGGGAGGTTAAATGCTGGACCTGATCACCTCTCTAGGATCAAGAATGGTGAAGAACCCACTAATATCGATGAGGCGTTACCTAAAGCACAACTCTTCAACTGCAAGATTTGTTGATGAACATTTTTCAAACATTATTTATTTTTTGTCTATTGGCGTAGCTCGTGAAGGTTACACAACGCAGCAAAAGAAGGAACTAGTAGTCAGGGCTGCAGATTTTTCAATAATTACAAGACACTTATATAAGATGGGACCAAATGAAGTTCTATGTCGATATGTACCTAAGTATGAACGACACAATATTCTAGTTGAAGCGCATGGTGGTGTCATGGGAGGACACTATGTAGATAAGGTAACTACACAGAAGATTATGCGAGCAGGATTATGGTGGCCTATGGTACATAAAGATTCTAAGGAGTACTGTAATGGAAGAAAGACCAGTGCAAAGATATGAATTACCCTTAAACCCACAGGTTACACTGCAAGAATTCAATAAATGGGCAATCGAGTTCATTGGACCAATTAATCCACTGGGAAAGAAGACAGGTTCACGCTATATTATCATTGTGACTAACTATTTGACCAGATGGGACAAGGAACAACCTGTGAAGGATTTCAGCGTGGACACTACTGTGAAGTTTATATTCGAGTACATTTTGTCACGATTTGGATGTCTGAATATCCTAATGAGTGACCAAGGTTCACACTTCTTGAATGATGCAATTAAGGCATTAAGAGAAGAATTCCAGATGCACCATCAAAAGAGTATGTTGTATCATTTCCGGGCGAATGGTACTATCGAAGCTTTCAATAAAATTCTGGAGAACGCCTTAATGAAGATCTGCAACGTTAATAGGAATGACTGGGATGTGCGCATACCAGCAGTTCTTTGGGCATGCAAGACGACCTGTAATAAATTAACTAGGAAAATGTCATTTATACTGCTGTATGGACAAGAAGCAGTGATGACGATGGAGTATATTGTGCCCAGCTTAAGGATCACAGAAGTAACTGAGATAGATGATCATGATTGCATGGAGGAATGTTTAGTGTAGCTACTTGCACTGGAGGAGGATTTGGCTGGTTTTCATCAATAGGTGCAGAATGCTAGGGAAAAGGCATGGCATGGTCGCCACATTAAGCAGTGCACTTTTGAGAATGGAGATTTGGTCCTGATGTATGACAGTAAGTACACAAAGTTTCTAGGGAATTTTTAGATGCATTGGCTAGGATCGTATGTAATCAAGGATTTTCGGATGGTGGTGCAATTTAGCTCGTGAAGTTGAATGGGGAGTTGTTTCCCGGAAGGATTAATGGAAGCAGATTGAAGGTATACAGGGATGATCCCATTCCTGCAAGGATGCGAAGACTATATGACAACAGGAAAGTCTTAGTGCTTCAAGCAGCTAAAAGAAAGCGCAGGACTATAGACTACTCTGTCGAATAATGGTTCCGTCGAAGGAGGGTTTTGCAATGTTTAGGGAGATGGTGTAGTTGGAGAAATCTGCAACAATGTAGTTGCGCCATAAGGGAGGATCCCATGCAGTCTGCCCAGAATATGACTGTTGGAGAAGCTACAGTTGATTTGACAGTGATTTTGTCATTAAGGGGAGCGGGGGAAGTGCATTTATGGAGCATATCTATGGAAATATGCCGCCAAATTTTCATTTATGAGGAAGATCTGGAGGCATTCCCATAATTTGAATTTGAAATTAGCTATAAATATGACCTCCCACTCTACATTCAGACACTTTTCCTATTGAATAATTATTTTGAGATTTTGCACCTAAGTTTGAACCGAGAGCAGTGTTGCATGTCTGGTGAGGATTGGTAGGACATCTATTCAGCATTTCTGGCACAAGGATTAACAGGCATCATGACTGCTACTCCTCCTACACACCACAGCTCCCAAATCACTGAGGCCGAAGCCCACAACTACAGGAGTGGCAGTAACGGTCGTTGAACCAGCAGAAGCAACCCTAGTAAAGAAGCAAAAGAAACCACTAAATCCCCTGTCAGATAGTCACCTAGGAAGATGATTGTTGAGCAGAGGAGCAAGGTGAATCTAGACAAAGAGAAATAGAAGCAACCGATGGAACCGGTTGACTTAGAGGAGGAAGATCTTGGGGTAGGAATTAAGGATATAAATGTCGACGAAGATGATCCAATTTTTTGATTGCCTCCATACATGCCACCATGAAATCTGACTCCTAAGGTGACCAAGGACCCTAATGCAATGAAATTTTCCATTAGTACACCTTTTTTGCCTGAGTATGTGCCCTTTGAAGGAGCATTTCTGGCACAGGTACCACAACTACACAAGGAGGATTGGGATTTGGTGGACAGGGCCAAATTCCCTCATTTTGAGCCAAGCAAATACCTAAATATGGTATATTATGAGGAGGCTAGTGTCACCTAAGTAGAGACAATAACTTTGTTGGGGGTGGAGCCTGATTATATTCTTTATTTAGAGGTTTTGCCATGTTGAACCCCAATTCATAATGTGGCGGCAACGCCGCCCGTAAAATGTACGCTGCAATCTAGGTCATTCATTAGGCGTAGATCTGACGGTAGAAGTTATGTTTAATTTAGGGTTTTTTGCCCTAGAAGGCAACCCCTCGCTATATATGAGGTAATTTTATTGCGTCTTTGTACATTTGTATTCTAACCAAGAAGAGAGAAGATATTGAGAGCAAAGAGGGAATTACAGCGGATTTGTTGTAGGTTGTATCTATTCATTTTGTTGGATAATATAAAAGGAAGGACTGGTTCTTTCTCCGTGGATGTAGCCTAAATTGGGTGAACCACATATATTTGTGTCTCTCTTGTTTTATGCATGTTTTGTGTTTATATTTTTGCAATATTTTATGTGTTCCATTTCTCTGTAATATATAATTTTCTAACAATTGGTATTAGAGCCGAAGGTCTATTTGGCTGATAGACTCGCGGGAGAGAAGGGTTCCTGGTTCGAGTGGGAGCAATGGCGGAAGAAAGTAGGTTTAGGGCCAAAAAATTTAATGGCCAAAACTACCAGCTATGGAAGATGAAGATGGAAGATTATCTGTATCAGAGAGATCTGTACCTACCATTGAGCGGGGGGGAATATGTAGATGGTTGCTTCTCTTCCAGGAGTATGATTTTGAAGTGATAGTTAAGCTAGGGAGGTTAAATGCTGGACCTGATCACCTCTCTAGGATCAAGAATGGTGAAGAACCCACTAATATCGATGAGGCGTTACCTAAAGCACAACTCTTCAACTGCAAGATTTGTTGATGAACATTTTTCAAACATTATTTATTTTTTGTCTATTGGCGTAGCTCGTGAAGGTTACACAACGCAGCAAAAGAAGGAACTAGTAGTCAGGGCTGCAGATTTTTCAATAATTACAAGACACTTATATAAGATGGGACCAAATGAAGTTCTATGTCGATATGTACCTAAGTATGAACGACACAATATTCTAGTTGAAGCGCATGGTGGTGTCATGGGAGGACACTATGTAGATAAGGTAACTACACAGAAGATTATGCGAGCAGGATTATGGTGGCCTATGGTACATAAAGATTCTAAGGAGTACTGTAATGGAAGAAAGACCAGTGCAAAGATATGAATTACCCTTAAACCCACAGGTTACACTGCAAGAATTCAATAAATGGGCAATCGAGTTCATTGGACCAATTAATCCACTGGGAAAGAAGACAGGTTCACGCTATATTATCATTGTGACTAACTATTTGACCAGATGGGACAAGGAACAACCTGTGAAGGATTTCAGCGTGGACACTACTGTGAAGTTTATATTCGAGTACATTTTGTCACGATTTGGATGTCTGAATATCCTAATGAGTGACCAAGGTTCACACTTCTTGAATGATGCAATTAAGGCATTAAGAGAAGAATTCCAGATGCACCATCAAAAGAGTATGTTGTATCATTTCCGGGCGAATGGTACTATCGAAGCTTTCAATAAAATTCTGGAGAACGCCTTAATGAAGATCTGCAACGTTAATAGGAATGACTGGGATGTGCGCATACCAGCAGTTCTTTGGGCATGCAAGACGACCTGTAATAAATTAACTAGGAAAATGTCATTTATACTGCTGTATGGACAAGAAGCAGTGATGACGATGGAGTATATTGTGCCCAGCTTAAGGATCACAGAAGTAACTGAGATAGATGATCATGATTGCATGGAGGAATGTTTAGTGTAGCTACTTGCACTGGAGGAGGATTTGGCTGGTTTTCATCAATAGGTGCAGAAAGCTAGGGAAAAGGCATGGCATGATCGCCACATTAAGCAGTGCACTTTTAAGAATGGAGATTTGGTCCTGATGTATGACAGTAAGTTCACAAAGTTTCTAGGGAATTTTTAGATGCATTGGCTAGGACCCTATGTAATCAAGGATATTTCGGATGGTGGTGCAATTTAGCTCGTGAAGTTGAATGGGGAGTTGTTTCCCGGAAGGATTAATGGAAGCAGATTGAAGGTATACAGGGATGATCCCATTCCTGCAAGGATGCGATGACTATATGACAACAGGAAAGTCTTAGTGCTTCAGGCAGCTAAAAGAAAGCGTAGGACTATAAACTACTCTGTCGAGCAATGGTTCCGTCGAAGGAGGGTTTTGCAATGTTTAGGGAGATGGTGTAGTTGGAGAAATCTGCAACAATGTAGTTGCGCCATAAGGGAGGATCCCATGCAGTCTGCCCAGAATATGACTGTTGGAGAAGCTATAGTTGATTTGACCGTGATTTTGTCATTAAAGGGAGCGGGGGAAGTGCATTTATGGAGCATATCTATGGAAATATGCTGCCAAATTTTCATTTATGAGGAAGATCTGGAGGCATTCCTAGAATTTGAATTTGAAATTAGCTATAAATATGACCTCCCACTCTACATTCAGACACTTTTCCTATTGAATAATTATTTTGAGATTTTGCACCTAAGTTTGAGCCGAGAGCAGTGTTGCATGTCTGGTGAGGATTGGTAGGACATCTATTCAGCATTTATGGCACAAGGATTAACAGGCATCATGACTGCTACTCCTCCTACACACCACAGCTCCCAAATCACTGAGGCCGAAGCCCACAACTACAGGAGTGGCAGTAACGGTCGTTGAACCAGCAGAAGCAACCCTAGTAAAGAAGCAAAAGAAACCACTAAATCCCCTATCAGATAGTCACCTAGGAAGATGATTGTTGAGCATAGGAGCAAGGTGAATCTAGACAAAGAGACATAGAAACAACCGATGGAACCGGTTGACTTAGAGGAGGAAGATATTGGCGTAGGAATTAAGGATATAAATTTCGACGAAGATGATCCAATTTTTTGATTGCCTCCATACATGCCACCATGAAATCTGACTCCTAAGGTGACCAAGGACCCTAATGCAATGAAATTTTCCATTAGTACACCTTTTTTGCCTGAGTATGTGCCCTTTGAAGGAGCATTTCTGGCACAGGTACCACAACTACACAAGGAGGATTGGGATTTGGTGGACAGGGCCAAATTCCCTCATTTTGAGCCAAGCAAATACCTAAATATGGTATATTATGAGGAGGCTAGTGTCACCTAAGTAGAGACAATAACTTTGTTGGGGGTGGAGCCTGATTATATTCTTTATTTAGAGGTTTTGCCATGTTGAACCCCAATTCATAATGTGGCGGCAACGCCGCCCGTAAAATGTACGCTGCAATCTAGGTCATTCATTAGGCGTAGATCTGACGGTAGAAGTTATGTTTAATTTAGGGTTTTTTGCCCTAGAAGGCAACCCCTCGCTATATATGAGGTAATTTTATTGCGTCTTTGTACATTTGTATTCTAACCAAGAAGAGAGAAGATATTGAGAGCAAAGAGGGAATTACAGCGGATTTGTTGTAGGTTGTATCTATTCATTTTGTTGGATAATATAAAAGGAAGGACTGGTTCTTTCTCCGTGGATGTAGCCTAAATTGGGTGAACCACATATATTTGTGTCTCTCTTGTTTTATGCATGTTTTGTGTTTATATTTTTGCAATATTTTATGTGTTCCATTTCTCTGTAATATATAATTTTCTAACAATTGGTATTAGAGCCGAAGGTCTATTTGGCTGATAGACTCGCGGGAGAGAAGGGTTCCTGGTTCGAGTGGGAGCAATGGCGGAAGAAAGTAGGTTTAGGGCCAAAAAATTTAATGGCCAAAACTACCAGCTATGGAAGATGAAGATGGAAGATTATCTGTATCAGAGAGATCTGTACCTACCATTGAGCGGAAAGACAAAGAAGCCGACGAGTATGACAGAAATATAATGGGATATTCTCAACAGAAAGGCACTTGGAACAATACGTCTATGCCTAGCGGCGTCAGTAGCCTTTAATATTTCAAAGGAAATGACAAAAGAGGGTTTAATGTCAACGTTGGCCAAACTATATGAAAACCCCTCGGCCTCAAATAAGGTATTTATTATGAAGCGTTTATTTAATATGAATATGTTAGAAGGTGGATATGTCGTTGATTATTTAAATGAATTTAATATAGTTACCAGTCAGTTAAGTGTTGTAGGGGTAACCTTTAATGATGAAGTTAGGGCTCTGTTATTTATGTGCTCATTCCTAGAAAGTTGGAATGGTTTAGTTATGGCCATTAGTAACTCTGTCTTTGGATCTAGTACTTTAAAGTTTGATGATGTTGCTAGTGCAATCCTTAGCGAGGAAATGCGACAGAAAATCTCCGGTGAGACTTCAGCTAATGCTTTGACTGCAAAGACTAGGGGAAGAAAAATGGAAAGAGGAAAGAGCCTAGGATCTCATAGCAAGTCAAGGAAAGGTAGATCCAAGTCTAGATCGAGGATAGTGTGCTGGAAATGCAGGAAGAAAGGACACCTGAAGAAAGACTGCAAGTCTCGGAAGGGAAAAGAAGGAGACGCGCAGCAAGAAAACAATCATGAAGCAAATGTGACAGGTGATGTGTTGCAAGATGCTTTGATTCTTTCATTAGAAAATATTATTGATGTATGGGTGGTAGATTCAGGGGCCTCATTCCATGCCACACCTGATAGGAAACATTTTCATGACTATATTAAAGGAGATTTTGGACAAGTTCGATTGGGAGATGATAAACCCTATAAAATCATTAGAATGGGTACAAAATGGAAATCAATGGCTATTGAAGGAGGTAAGGAATGTTCCAGATCTGAAGAAAAATCTGATTTCATCAGGGCAGTTGGGAGGTGAAGGTTGTGTGACTACTTTTATAGATAAAACCTAGAAGGTCACTAAAGGAGCCTTGGTAATAGCAAAAGGAGAAAATGTTGGTACATTGTATTTATGCAATGGTATTTCTAATTATGTTAATGCTTTAACCTCTATAGGAGAAGATACGGCATTGTGGCATCATAAGCTCAGGCACATGAGTGAGAAGGGGATGCAGATTATTCACTCCAAAAATTTGTTGATAGGTTTGAAGCATGTTGATTTAAAATTCTGTGAGAATTGTGTTTATGGAAAACAGAAGAGAGTCAGATTCCTCAGAGTTGGGAAAGAAATAAGAGCGAAAAATTAGAGCTTGTGTATACATATGTATGGGGACCTTCTCAGGTATCATCTCTCGGTGTCTCTCGTTATTATGTTACTTTTATTGATGATGCAACCAGAAAAACCTGGATTTATTGTATTCGAAATAAATCTGATGTATTTGATACTTTCAAGAAATGGAAAGCTTTGGATGAAAATGAGATAGAAAAAAGGTTGAAGTGTCTCAGATCAGACAATGGAGGTGAATATTGCAGCAAATAGTTTGATAGGTATTGTTCAGAGAATGGAATTCACAAAGAAAAGGCAGTTCCAAGAACACCACAAGAAAATAGTGTGTCAGAAAGGATGAATAGGACAATCATGGAGCGTGCAAGGTGCATGATATTGCATGCAAGATTGCCTTTATAATTTTGGGTAGATGTTGTAGATACTACTCTTTATCTAATAAACAGAGGGCCTTCAAGTTCCTTGGATGGTGGTATTCCAGAGGAGGCATGGACAGGTAAAAAGATAAACTACTCATTTTTAAAGACTTTTGGTTGTGAAGCCTTTGTCCACATTAATAAAGAAAATAGAACAAATCTTGAGGCAAAATCAAAGAAATGTATCTTTATTGGATATGGTGTTAATGATTTTGGTTATCACTTTTATGATTATGAAAAACACAAAATCATTAGAAGCAGAGATGTCATATTCAATGAAAAGGTTTTGTATAAGGATCATCTGTAGGAAAAGAAATAGGTAAAAGGAAACAGAGAATACACAGTGCTTGATGAGATCACAGAAAAAGTGATGATGCCTGAAAATCATAATGATCAACAACCAGAACAACAACAACAACCACAACAGAAACAAGCAGCTCAAACACCTGGAAGTGGTGTTAGAAGATCTACCAAGATAAGTAGAACCCCTGAATGATACTCTCCTTCATTATATTATGTATTGTTGGCTGATTCTGGTGAACCAGAATGTTATGAAGAAGCAATGCAGGTAGAAACCAGGAAGAAGTGGGAGAAAGCCATGAAAGAAGAGATGGACTCCTTAGCATATAACCGGACTTGGGACTTAGTCAGTTTGCCTACAGATAAAATAGCATTGGAGAATAAATGGGTTTATAGGTTGAAGGAAGAAGATGGAGGTAGAAAAAGGTATGAAGCTAGACTTGTGGTGAAAGGGTTTGCACAGAAAAAGGGTATAGACTTTGATGAGATATTTTTTCTTGTTGTTACAATGACTTCAATCAGAACTATTTTAATTCTAGTAGCAGCTGAAGATTTGTATCTTGAGCAGTTAGATGTAAAGACAGCCTTTCTCCATGGGGATTTGGAGGAAGAGATATATATGCAGCAACCACAAGGATATGAGGTAAAAGGGAAGGAGAAACTAGTGTGAAGGTTGAAGAAGAGCTTGTATGGCTTAAAACAGGCTCCAAGGCAGTGGTATCTAAAATTTGACAGGTTTATGTCTGAACAAGATTATACTAGATGTCACTTTGATCATTGTGTTTATCTCAAAAGGAAAAATGATGGCAGCTATATTATATTGCTATTGTAGGTGGATGACATGCTTGTTGCAGGTTCTAACATGTGGCAAATAAATGTGCTCAAAATAAAATTGGCGAACTCATTTGCAATGAAGGATTTGGGTGCTGCAAAACAAATCCTTGGTATGAGAATAATTAGAGATAGGAAGAATCAAAAATTAACATTGTCTCAGAGTGAGTACATAGAAAAGGTGTTGAAAAGATTTAATATGCAAAATGAAAAACCAGTTAGTATACCTTTGGCTAGCCATTTCAAACTAAGTAAGGAGGTGTGTCCCAAGACTCAGGAAGAAATGGCTTATATGTCTAAAGTTCCATATGCATCAGCAATTGGAAGCTTAATGTATGCAATGGTCTACACAAGGCCTGATATTGCACATGCAGTGGGAGTTGTAAGTAGGTACATGAACAATCCAGGAAAAGAACATTAGATGGCGATGAAGTGGATTCTATGGTATTTGATAGGTACCACAAATCAAGCATTATGCTTTGGTGGTTCAAACATTTCTCTATAGGGATATTTTGATGCAGATATGGCGGGTGATAGATATAATAGGAGGGGCACAACAGGGTATGTGTTTACTGTAGGTGGAACAACTGTTAGTTGGGTTTCAAAACTACAAAGTGTTGTTGCACTCTCAACAATGGAAGGAGAGTATGTTGCTACTACAGAGGCTAGTAAATAAATGATTTGGTTACAAAGGTTTCTAGATGAGTTGGGTAAGAAGCAGGAGTTGGGCAGGTTATACAGTGACAACCAGAGTGCCATACATCTTGCAAAGAACTATACATTTCACTCCAAGACTAAACATATACAGTTAAAGTACCATTTCATACAGTCAGCATCGGAATATGGAGAGTTGAAGCTGGAAAAGATACACACTAGCCAGAATCCTACAGATATGTTAACAAAAGTTGTAACAAGGGAGAAACTGAGATTCTGTTCAATTTCAATTGGTCTTCAAGTATGATGAAGAATATGAGAAACATCCAGGTCCAAAGTGGAGCCATTGTCTAGCAAATGAAGCAGTGGTGGAGTTGCTATAATCAGTCTCCAAGTGGGAGATTGTTTGGTGTGGAGCTTTACTATCTTCTTTATTTAGAGGTATCGCCACATTGGACCCCATTTCGTAATGTTGTGGCAACACTGCTCGTAAAATGTATGTTGAAAGAGGGGTCCGGGGGAGGGCGTTGCGATCTTTGGGACCCCCCCCCCCCCTGGCGAGGGATCAGGGGCAGCGCCCCCAAAGCTAAAAATAGATGTAAAATTTCCTTGTAAAATGTTTTAATTTCGTAGTCAATCTGGGCCATTCATTAGGCAGAGATCTAACGGTAGAAGTTATGTTTAATTTAGGGTTTTTTCCCTAGAAGGAAACCCCTCACTATACATGAGGGAATTGTATTGTGTTTATGTACATTTGTATTCTAACCAGGAAGAGAGAGGAGATTGAGAGTGAAGAGGGAATTACAGCGGATCTGCTCTAGGTTGTATCTCTTCATTTTGCTCGATAATATAAAAGGAAGGACTGGTTGTTTCTCCATGGACGTAGCCCAAATTGGGTGAACCACATATATCTATGTCTCTCTTGTTTTATGCATGTTCTGTGTTTATATTTTTGCAATATTTTATGTGTTCCATTGCTCTGTAATATATAATTTTCTAACAGACTTGGGGGCTAGGATTCAGCACACCGGGTGGTTGAACATGTTGTATGTGCCTCATTTTGGGTGCAGCAACATCAATACCATATGTGTGCGCCAGTTGCTGACCTTGATAAATGACGGAGCTTTATGGCTGGGGAAAAGGATCCCAATTGACGCTATGTTGATTAGACGAATCACCATGTTGCCATGTGCACGAGCTGATACTACCAATGTTTTTTTTGGAAAATCTCAAGAAAAGAAGCTTGCAAACCAAGTGAAGAAATATTTTCATGTTGTCAAGAAATCATGAGGTTATGCTATTAGCTTGATTTCTGATCATGTTTTCACCTTTTCTGCATCCATTCTGGCTGGTAAAATTATGAGGAAGTGAAGGGTTGATGAGGTGCCAGCCCCAGTCATTCAGTTGGTTGCACAGTGCACTCAAGGGGTATAGTTTAATTGGGTTGCTATCTCTATCAGGAGTTTCTAGATGATTGTCGCAAGGAACAGGAAGATGGGAAACCATTCCACTATGCATGATTGTTGTTTTTAATTTCCTTGGCAGCCTGGCGAATCCTTGATGAATCGTAGTTCCCCGATGTAGATCAAAACTTGTTCGAAGCGACGAGGTACGCTTCATTGTGGGCATCCAAGGATCCCAGTAAAGTGGTAGAAAACAAATAATTTTGGGTGTTGTTTGTGACAGATCTACGCTTCGTGGTCAGCCAAAAGCCACGATATCACCAGTGTTATTTTCTCAGTACCGTGGAGTTATGAACTTCAAAGCAAATTTCCACAATGTACATATACAGGCGAAGAAAGATGTCAAGGGCATAAGGTATGAGTTTCTCTACTTGGTCACCAAGCAGGACATTTTTTCTGTAGTCTCTAACCGGTCAAGTGTGTGGTTGGACCCTAGCAAGGAAGTCGAAGGAGACCAGGTTGGGACCAGCAAAACCGTAGGAATGCCAAAGGAATACCCCAATGAGGTACCTCAAAAGGTCACTGTGGACCTTGGGAAGAATATCGCGCAGGAGCAAAAGCGCGTGCATGAAGAAGAGCCGAACACACAGGAACCGAAGTAGGGTGGAGCTGACCTTTTGAAGGAGACAAAAGACATTGAGTCTCCCTTCATAATTAAGAAGAGGAAGAAATCCATCGTGGGAGGTGCGTGCAAAAAATAGAAGTCTAACAAGACCTCTAGTATTAGATCGATGGTCCTCACTAAGGGGGATAATGATAATATTGGGGACACTCTACCGCGGATATTTGGTGACACATCGAGGATCAATAGAAGACAATACTATCGCAGGTCCAACAGGGCCTCAAAGAGCTATAAGTGCAAGCGAGCGTGATTCAAGCGAGCGTGGTTCAAGCAGGCAAGAATCAAGCGAGTGTGGAAACGATAAGTGTGACATCAACATTGCCTCCAATGTTGGTGGTCACCACAAAGATCCGCACAGTGCCTCTTCTAGGAGGTTCGTTGCGCTTTCCTACCACGTTGGATCAGGCAGCCGCACAATATGGAAAGAACTTAAAGCTAAACTTAGTGGCGCTGCCCATACATACTTTACATGAACTCAACCAGGGAGTATCTGTTGAATAAAAAATCTGAGAAGAGCAGGCACTCTTTGTGATTAAGGACATCAAGAGACATAACGAACAGTTAGCTGAGGAAGTTGCTAGAGCGATGCAGGATAGAGACATGGTCGTTGCATGTAGGTGGGATCTGGACGGTGCCATCACCCAGACTTGCATTAAGCTTCCAAAGCTCCTCATATAGACTGGAGAAGCTTCGGAAGAGAAGCTCCAAAAGCTAGCAGTCGCGGTGAAGGAGCCCAAAATGGAGGTGGAATGAGTTAAATTTGAAATGCAGATGTAGCACGTAGAGCTGCAGATGAAGCTACAGCCAACAACACCTCCATAAGTTTTCGACCAGCACGAGGCTTCTATGAAGGTCGATATGGAACTCCTAGACGCTGCAATTAAGGACTACAACCAGATTTTTGAAAACACCATGGAGATATGGGTCGCGTTGCAGGAGAAACCATATGTAAAAAATATTGAAGTAGACATCTGGATAAACAGTTGTAGTTTGATGAGATCATAGCAACAACATAGACCTTAGCACTTGTGAAACGGTTCACTGGACTCCAAGAAGGGAAGGCACTTCAGGTTCAGATAGATGAGCTACAACAAAAAGCCTCAATCCTCTTAGCAAGAACATAGCCTTGGGCCGACGAAGCAAGTCAATTCTATCAGTTTGTCTAGAGTAAAAGAAAAGGCATGCAGCAGACACAGCGGACCATTGATTAGAAGTCAAGGGGCCAACTACTGAGAAGTTGGTCGAAGAGGTTTGACAAGATGCCATGCACTGCACAACAGATCTTCAAGCATTGAAGGAAAGATTCAACGGCCTCAAATCGTGCATCAAGGATGTACCAGCAGAGTGACTCGAGATAAGTCACATATTTGTGTCGGGAACTTATTGGGATGGGGACCCCTAGGTCCAAATTTTTCTATGTTTTGAGTAAAATTTTGTAATATTGTAAAGTATGAAATTTGAGGAGTAGAGCGCGTAGAAAGTTAAGAGTCGAAGGGACTTTTAGGAGGGTCAAAGCCCCTTCTTTTGTAAAGGGATGGGATTTTTTGATGATACAATAAACTCCGCCCATGGTTCGCAGACCATGGTAGTGTAATGTAAAAGATATAAAAGGGAATCATCTAGGAGTCATTAGGCAGTTCTATGTTAATGGATAGTTGATAAGTAAGATTTTGAATCTGTAATTCTCTATTCTGGTGGAGGGGAAGGCTCCTGCAGATAAGTGCGAAAAGACCTTGGTAAGTTCGCAGCTAAGTGCACAGGCCCCTGCAACTGTGTGCGCAAGGTCAAAAGATGTATATGTATTGAAAAGTTGAAGTAATAAAGCAATTTTGAAGCCAATCTATGTGTTCTGTGTTTATTTATATATTTTGTGTCTTTATGCTCAGTTATGATACAGTTATCTGTTTTATTATTTTAATTGCATCATGAAGATTCAAATCTACTTGGTTTAATAACTTATATATGTTAGAACACTTAAGTGAAGCTCGTAGATTTAATTACGTAGAAATCACTTTAAGTATGTGATTAGAAAGATAAGGGTTCGCGAAGGCCAGATAGGGCCCTAATTTAAGGAGACACCTTGCTTCTACATCACATATCCTTTTGGATGCAAAAACGTGGTTCTAGCATCCCCCAATACTGCCTCGAGTGAGACTACAGTCTGTACTAAGTGGACTATTGCCGAAAGGGCCAGTAGTGTAGGGTTTTGTTGGCCAGCACAGCTAACTCTGAACCTGGGTCCAAGCCCCCTCAATCCAACAAGACATATGTCCAATTATATGGCAATTGAATAATTCCATCTTATTCATGAATGAGAAAGCACTATTTCTTCTTGAAAGGTTGCTTCTAGGAGACTAACGGGGATCATTATATTTTTCCTTGTGGTATGCCTTACAATCCTTTGCCATGTGCCCAAAATTTGTACAAGAATAACAATAACCAAAAAATGTACTTTGGTACCTGGAGGATGGAGATTGCCTTGATGTACTTATAAGTTCATTCTACCTTGGGATCGTTTGATGATATCCATTACCTCTTGCATTCTTGACACCATTTGCATATCTTATTGTAGTATGGTTTCTTCCAATGTCATCTTTACCCTTGTCGTTGCCTTTGCTAGAACTGGGGGCATCAATATTTCTTCCAGAATTCTCCACATTCTTATTGTTTGAAGCATTAGGGTTTTCATCATTCTTTCTTGAGGGTTCACCTGCATAGCCGAGAACTAATTATTCAAGCGGAGATCTTTGATGACTTAGGATGTCATCTAGGGTTTGAGAGCTCTTTAGACTCTTGTTAAGATGATCAACTTCCTTTTTAAGGATATCAATTTCTTCTTTCATTTTCTTGCATTATCCATCCTTCTTTGATAGATTAATCTTAATTTCTTCCTTCATCTTGGTTGCTTCACATGATTGGGCCTTAAGTGAGGTGATTTCTGATCTTAATTTGGTGATGTCATAATCATTTTCTTGTAGTTGGCATGTCATGGTGTTCCTTTACTTTTCTACTTCATAAACTTGTCCTTTTATGAGTGCCAATGATTCCATCACCTTCTCAGCTCCTTGTGCTTGTTTCTTTTATTCTTCGAGTTGAGATCTAAGGGAGGAGACATATTCCTTGTATTTACCAATTTATGTTTCAAGTTGTTTCAAGTCATTGTGTCTTTGTACAAGGTGGCTTGACAAAGTGTCTTCCCTTTTATTTTCTTTATCCAAATGATTTTTCATGGATATGACTTCTTCATGATTTATTTTATTGTTTTGATGACAATCCTCCTTTATCTTGGTGAGCTCCTTATCTTTTTCTTGTACCTGAAGCTTAAATAAGTCAGCTTCCTTCCTTGTCTTGTCAAGGATATGGTCACCATTTTGTAATTTCTTTTTAAGCTATTTATTTTCCTTTTTCAAACTGTTAATCTCTTCTAGGGTAGCTACAAGCTTAGTCATGAGATCTTCTTCGAATTCATATTTATTTTGTTCATCTTCTAGGTCTTCCTTGGCCCTGATGTCTTCACTCTTGTTTTCAAATTTCTTAATGGGTTCTAGATTTCCTTCTTGCTTTCCATCATCTTCTTGAAAAACAGTCATGGCCAATGTTCCTTTTGAGTGAAGATCTTGAAGTTTGTCCCACATGCCTTTTGTCGATGAACATTTCTCCACTTTGGTTTTTATAGCATCTGGTAGCCCATTCAATATTTCCTTGATTGCTTTTGTATTACATTCGTTGGATTCTCCTTCCATCATGCTTTCAGTAATCTTGGATTCCCAAACTTCAATTCCTTAAGCCATTAAGAAATTTCTCATTTTCATCTTCCATATATCAAAGTTTCCATTGAACAATGGAACTTTCCCAATTTTATTATCTTCAGTTTTCATGGATGAGGAAGAGACATCTTTAGAAGGATTGGAGGCTTTCTTCCTCAACTTTTCCATTTCTGTTCTAAGGATCAACCTTCAAGAAGTTAGGCTTATGAGCGAAGGTACTGGATCTGATTCCAATTGTTGGAAATACTAAGAGGGAGGGTGAATTAGTATTTCTTTTCAATTTTTATTTTTACCAATTAGATCACTTATAATTAGAACACAAAATGAACAATAAGAATAAATACTTTTATTAATCTCTTCTTTACAATAAATTCAATAAAATAATGTGTAGGTATCAAACCCTAGATGAAGACACCAATATTCAATCTCCCGGGCTCCAACATGTAGTTTTCCAAGCATCGACTTGGACTTCCCAAGGCTCCAACCTTGTCACTTTGAGGCACCAACCTCTAGGGCTCCAACCCTATCTTTGGTACAGGCTCCAACCTGGTTTCTTAAGGACTCCTATCCTCTAGGGCTCCAACCCTATCTTCCAAGGCACCAACCTTGTCTCTATGAGGCTCCTGCCTCTAAGGCTTCAACCCTTAGCTTCAATTTGTCAAGATAGGTTTAATGATTCTTCACAACTCCCAATATCTTATTCAAAGAGCCTTATCTATCTTCAACAATGCCTCCTCAAAATTACTTTATCAATGACAACCTTTTATTCTCAGAAGGTGTCACCACTACTCTTCATATTACCCAAGCAAATATCTCCAAAGTCACCTCATGATGACTTCGGCACATCAGGGTCTTCAATGTAAGTTTACAAAATTTTCTCCAATCTATCTTTACAAAAAACTTCAAGTCTTCTTCAGAAAGACTCATATGGCTGCTCCAAAATAGTCTTCAAAGGAGTATTCTTCAAGTTAACACAAGGGTTCTTCTATTATGATCCAGCAATGCTTCAAGACTGCTAATACACCATTGTTCAAGAACTTTACTACTTCTTCACCAAGCACCTTCAATGTTCTTGTTTATCAACATTCACCATTCATCACAGGATTGCAAAAAATTATGAGATCATTGTTCTGAGTCCCTCAAGGTCCCAAGTTCAGGCTTAAAGAAGTTTTAAGTATTTCATAATTCACTAATGTATCAATGATATACCTTCATAGCCTTCCACAGATGATTACAGGTCTGAAGCATGCAAATCCAAGCCATTGTCTAAGCTAACAGTTCTTACTGTTCAATAAATATGAGTTGTAGATGGTCTGAGCTTCACAGGATGACACAGATCTCAATTGTTGTAGGGATCATGACACATATCCAAGATGTTGCAGGTGTGGTGTGTCTAAGCTTCATTTCATTAAAGAGGGTCTGAGATTTACCACAAAAAATTTACTCAAGTCTTGGTCTAAGACTGTAATTAATAAGTCGCAAGTTTGTCCACTAGTCCAAGTTATTGCAATAATAGTCCTCTCCAATGATGACCAGGCTTCTTATATGACTTTAACTTGGGGTCTAATTTCTATAGGAAATCTACCCACACCCTGTCACAGATACGAGGTGAGTGAAGTATCCACAGGACTGTGTTGAGTTCTGCAATCTGAATTTCAGGAATATTGTTCACTACTTATTCAACCGAGCCTTCAAGTGTGAGACAGGTCTGAGTTGCTGAGGTTATTTGTTACAAGACAGAGCTCCTTTTCACTGATATGAGGCTTCTCTAACATAGGACCAAATTGATTTGAGTTGTGATGGATCGAGTTTATCTGAGTTGCTGTTACGGGGAAAAGTGTCTATACAGAACTGCTTATCGCACTAAGGTGTGGTAGCTACCTTAGAAACAAACAAAGTAAAGCTACTTTCGTTTTTCCTTTATGAAAGATAGATGAGAGAAGAATAGAGGAGACCAACCTCTATCTTGCGCTTGGCTCCTAGTTCGATTCCTCTCCCTTCTGATAGTCCTTTGCTACTTGTTTCCTTGTACGCCCAGCTTCACAGAGTACCTGTAGAATCAGAGTAGCATAACACTATACAAGAACATGGATCTATAATCATAAACAATCTAGGATCAGATGTAAATTGACCATACAAATGCATAAAACATAAATGACACAAGAGTATGGAGGAAAAAATTGAATAGATTTTATTGATAATCAAGAAAGAGCCAAGGGAGTTACAACTAGTTGTTCTGACCCAGCATCATCCTCTCAGCAAGTAAGCCCTTCTTCACCTCATACAAAGCTTAGATCACCCAACACTATGATGTTGTCTCAAGAAACCAACAGCAATTCCTTACAAGATGCAAAATTCCAGCCTCCTGGATCTCTGGGATGAGGGATCCATATATAGATATCTGTAAGGGAGATGAGTCAGCTTGTGATTTGATTAGTGTCTTCCCTCTGATAGTTCTTGTTTCCACTTGGAGATTGATGATCTCTTACTCATCCTTGGTCGAATTCAGAGAGGCAAGTGTCATAGGAGAAGTTTCTAGAAGATTCCATGCCTCTCCACCTCGTGGATTAACACAGCCATTTGTCATTTCTCGCCCATCGCACCCCATAGAAGGGCTTTTTGAAATGCAACACACCCACAGAGTGTACTTAGGTGAGATACAATGCACTTTGCCTATGGAGTAGCTGAAATGATCCTGTTTTGACCAGTTCTGAGCAGTTTTTCATGGAGAACTTTTGGGAGAAGTTGTAATCAGTTGACCTTGTTCCTTTAGGGGTTAGAACAACACTTTTAGGGACTTAGGAGCCCTTGGTTTATGGACATTTTATGCTTGGGGTTGCAGTGCCCAAAAATGTCTATAACAGTTGCCCCCTAAAGCATGAGGTCATTAATCTTTTTGATGTCGGGTGAAATGCTTTATTATGAGGATCCGAAGTTCTTTCAAGTTGGGAGGAGACCTGTAATAAGATACAATACAATACATTATCTTCATAATTTTTTCATGATCTAGCTAAGGTGGGCATTCCCATGCTCAGCTTTATAAATTCATTTTCATGTACATAGGATAGACAATCGTCTGAGTGTAGACCGATGATTCTGGTAGAGCCATCATCCCTTTGATTGGATGATTATCTGTGCAGCAACGATGTACATTTGATGTCTTTATTTCCCTGAATATATATCGCAGCCCGGATGGATGAAACTAGATCTGGGGTCTTAAATCTCGTTCAATCTTAACTCGAAGTACAAGTCTATCCATGTGAGAGATGTTCTGGAGTCGAACATGGAAAGACATCCCCTGATTACCAGCCAATGATGTAAGATGTTAACAGGCACGAGAGGAATCACTGATAATGATAATGGCCCTCAAGGTACTGCAGTACAATTCACGTGGTTTGAATAAAGGACTTGGCATTGAACACCACGCAAAATCTTTCGGTCGAAGGCCATTGATGTAAACCTGTCGCCGGAAGTGAGAAACTTGCCATTGAGGCATGCAAGCTTCAAAGTACTGAACGGGGTGTTCCTAGATCAACTTCTTGGATAATGAGTTGATGTCGACAAGAAGTGATCCGTCATAGGAGGGCCTTAATGAATCCCACATCAATGACACGGTACGGAGAAAATGATTTTAATGGAGGTGAAAACGATCTGGTGATATAAGGTTCAGGGTGACGGTCATGAAAGAATGGAGTGTAAATGTATTGTAGTGGGTGAGACACAGGTGAATTCTCTGAATGACTTCTCTTGAACATATCGGCGACACTGACGTGATGGATTGGTAGCATTAACCCCAAATGTGGATGGTGTGATGGGACCATGGTGATGTGACCGATGAATGAAACAACCCAACCTGACTTGGATGCGGAGTGAAAGTGTCATGTTCAATAGCGACTTGCTACCAACAAAGTTTCTTCAAGTTTTCTTCCCAATTTTTCCCCAGTCATTGCTGACCAGTACCTCTTTATTTTTGTCAAGGTTGAGGAGGATAACATATGCTTGTTCTATAATTTTCCCTTCGGGCAAACCCATCGCTATTTTTTAACGAGCCTAGCGATACTGAAACTCGTTCTTGTCTGCTATGGACAAGTTTGTCGCTATCAGGTTTTAACGAGTTTAACGACAAAGATAACTCGGTCCTTTTCAATTTTAAAGAGTCTGAAAAGGGACGTAAAGGAAACTCCAAAATTCCTTTTTCGTCATCTAATCCCTTAAGACCGAAAAAGTATAAAACAATACAAAAGGGATGAATTTTCGATACTTTTAACGAGCCGAACAAAACAAGCGCTCGATCTTTTTGTGTAATAATCCCTTAGGTCCAAAAAGATTAAAATCTAAAGGAGGGATAGCACTTCCGATCCCTTTAACGAGCTGGAGAGGCCAATGGCTCGGCAACCTTTTCATATTTTACGAGTCAGTTGAAAAGAGCTTAAAGAAGACTCGTTTTTTGAGGAACGAGTGATAAAATTGGGTAGCAGCTGATTCTAGGTAAGGTTTGGAATTTTCCAATCACGGCAGTGTTACAAGGATGGCTAGTGGGATCACTCTTCGCAGCTGTTCCTCAAAAAGGGGTAAACAATCAAATGGAGGTGAATGATCGGCCAATACAGAGTGGAGGTGATGATGAGAACACGACCAAGGCTTTAAAGGCTGAAGTACTACATTCACGATGGTTATTTACCGGGAAATAGTTCATTTTTTAATGAGCTTAAACGCGGGGAGAAACATTTGCTCATGACTTATGTTTATTTTTTAACGAGCTTGAACTATGTGCTAAAACTGCTCGATAAATCCAGTCGTATAATAAGAATGTCTCATATATGAAAACGGCAATTTTAGAGTTTTGCTCCACATCCTTTCTTTATGCAAGTTAGGAAACGACCAATCCAAAAAAACAGATAAATGATCGCTCTTCGCTTTCACGCCAAAAGGTTTGCATGCCCCCAGGTATAAAACAGAGTTTCAAGGTCACCTTTCAAATCTCCAACAAAACATCTGTTTTATCAGGAAAGGTCTACCTCTTTCAGGTTACCAAAGATTGTTCTATTCACACCGCAAACAAAACATTTCTTCGGCGATGTCTACCGAAATAGACAAAGGTGAGACAATCCACTCACATAACTTTGACGAGGGAATCTTATTCTAGTCTAACTCCCTTTTCCAATCATGGACAGGAGTACAGACTAGTCATATATCTCTCGTGGAAACCTACCCTATACCCGAAGTTTTCCTGCCGAAGCAGACTAGGGTGCATGCCCCCTGGGTTTCAGTCATGTCCCCCGAATCACTCGCGCTCATCAGGTGGACGGACTGGGGATTGATGAGACATTCCTTGTGTGAAAAGACCATTCAGGGATGGTATATGACTATTTTCTATGTGTGATCCAGGAAACGAAAGCTGGTCTACGAGCTTGACCACTCTTCCTTCGTGCGGAAAACACATTACTTTAAAGAGTGATGAGACAATTGCTCCCATGCAATAAATATAGTCTCGTCCAAGGAGTAGATTATAATCCAAGGGTCCCTGGACCACCATTACATTCATGTGAACGGTTTTCCCTCTCAATGTTATGGGCACATTGGGAAGGATCCCTAATGGTCGACTGGTTCCTTTGTCAAAGCCTGTTAGATTTCTCATCTCAGGCAAAAGCGATGGCGAACCAAGCGCTTTCCAAGCAGTCGAGGAAAGGATACTCACAGAAGCCCCTTCATCTACGATGGTACCAGCCATAACCATTCTATATATTTGAGTGATAATTCGGAATGGTACACTGGCCGGTAAACGGGGTCTGCCTAGTTGATTCCAGTCGAAGGAAACAACTAGGTTTCTTGGAGGTGGGACCGAATAGACGGCCGGGTACGACTCTGACGAAATTCCTTCCTGCGGTAAAGGAATGCGTAAATTGCCCCCATGTTCATCGGAGTCTGTGCTTACGAAAAGAATTTGGATGGTGTCATCCTTATTCTCTTCAGTGACTGTATCATCTGAAGATGGAACCTCTGAAGGCAAGACCGGGACAACTGCCACCTCGACCTTTTGACTTTCGTCTGGTATGGGTTCAGATGGTTTGTCTTCAATGGTAGATGCTTCGGCCGACCACCTGGGCAAGTCAGCCGGATTTTCAACTAGCGACGGACTCGGCAAGAGTTTTTTATATCCAGGAGGAAGTCGTAACGGTGAAACTGGACGATCATCCAAAACTCTTTTAGCCTCGTCTAAGAAGGGACAACGGTGGACGGCATGATCGCCTTCGCACAGTTTACAAGGAAATCTATATTTTCCTTTTTGTCCTCGGGCTTCACTTTCACTAGTCGACGGTGTGTTTTCAACATGATCATCAGAGGTTGACGACACCGGGTTATGCAAACGAGGAGACCAGTCCCTTAAGATCCGAGGGATGCAGGGACAATCTCTATGATAGTGGTCTCCTTTGCAATTGACACATGGTGATTTAGGCCTGGTCGGTGCAGTGTGTGGATTTTCGCTAGATGATGCTTAGTTGCCCCCTTTCGCTTTTGGCTCCTTCTTCTTCTTCTCTTTCTTCTTCTTTTCTTTCTTCTTCTCAGATACTTGATTTTTGGCTTTACCGACCCCATCAAGTGAAGAGGAAGGAGGAGAGGAAGAATTGGAGGAAGTAGAAGGTTGGTGGGTAACTCTGGAATCGTCTAGTTGCTGACTCGATTGTTCAGGAATTGCGGTGTTCTGAACGACAGAGGTTGAGAAGAGCCATACGGGCAAGCCGATTGTCAGTCCTGGAAGCGACAATGTGGCCATATGGGGTGCACCAACCTCTCCCCAAGAGGAGAAGGGACTAGGATTTCCTCCAAAGGGAATTCCCTGGTTGGTGGATTCCATTTTCTCAACCTAAGATCAACGTAGGAAAAGGTGATGATTATTCCGTTTAAAATAAATTTTAGACACTTTGACACAACTTGTTTTTTCAATTTTTAAGAGTCGAGAAAAAACAAAAGATGACTCTAGTCGCCTTCGATTTTTAATGAGCCTGAAGTGACAAGTGCTCAGATGGACCTTTTCCGTTAAGGAGTCTGAAAAGGAACGAAAGGGACTGCTCTAGAAATCTAGGTAGAGGGATTACCAAACCAATCGCAAAACTGCAGAACACTTTTTACAGTACGGCAGTCAATCTTCCCGAATGTTGTGTTCAGTGCATTGTGATCGATAGGGCGGCAGACAGGGCTTCCTATGGATAAAGGATTAAACCTATTGTGGTCTCCCAAAATATATTCGACGATATGTGGGAGCACAAGTCCGTACTGGCACTTATCGTCTCAAAGTGGAGGAATCACCCAACCATCAGTGAGAACAACAGTTACCAGACTTTACGAGGCCGGAATACGTCTCTAGCCTAGACTTCTAGATGTTGTGCGTTAGGTTCCAAAGCGTTGTTAGATTCATTAAATTTATTTTATAGTTGATCTTGCTTAAGAAATTTGCCTTTCAGGTTCACCGCGTGATGTAGATGTACAATTCCTAAAATGCAATCTAAGATGATAAACAGTCTTTTATCTTCTTTGTGCAATGAAAATCCTAGCTACTAAGGAAAGAAAGACAGTATTCTTTCACAAAGAGCAAAGAGCACACACTATATGCACTGTCCTAAATTAAACCAATCAAATATTCTAAATGCAAATGCACATGCATGTATTTGTTTTCGGCTTTCTTAGTATGTGAATGATAAAAAGAAAGATAATGCGGAAATCTAAATTACTTTTCAAGTGACAATTACTAACAAGTTTCTTTTCAAAATCAAAAATGAAGACAATCACAACACTTTACGATTCGGAAATGAATACTTGCTTTCGACACTAGAAAAAATACAAATTCAGATCAAATACAACAGTAACAGGGTAATCGACTATCAAGAGAAATCAAACTCTCTTCTACAACTGAAAACGACACTTGCGACACTTTCAAATCGAGAAACGACAGTACAACTACGTTACTTTTTTGCAAAGGAGAACTAAAAATGACTCAACAAATACACAAAAACATTTACAGTTCTTTGCACAATGGAGACGGAATAAAAGCAAGGAAAAGGGGTTTCAAACAGAGATATACTGATTACAGGCAGCAAAACTCATGAATAGAACTGAAAAGAATGAACCACAGAAACCAAAACTGAGGAACAATGCCTAGTCTGATCAGCGCACCTGTAACACAGTGAACTTGAAATGTAGCGCACCTACTACACTCGGGAAATGCGCTGAATTTCATATTCACATAATAGAGCCTGCGCTGGGCCAGAGACGAGACTTTGCTTGGGTTCCGGGTCACAGTTTGCAGTTCGATTCAGGGGTTTTGACAAAGCAAATGGTAATCAGTAAATCAACAATCAGGGGTAGATCTAAGGAGGTTACTAGAGTTACCACTAGGGCAATCAGAGAGTTTGTAAATCAGTTGTTTAATTCATAAACAAAACCCAGAGATTGACTGAAGCGGCATTTATCTACTTTGCATTTGCATAGCAAATGCAGTTCGAAAGCAACCTGGCTCGACTTCAGGCTCCGTCTGTAAGTTTATAAAATAAACAACAAGGAAGATAAACAAACAACCTAGTCGCTCCCCAGTGGAGTCGCCATTTTGTTACGGGGAAAAGTGTCTATACAGAACTACTTATCCCACTAAGGTGTGGTAGCTACCTTAGAAACAAACAAAGTAAAGCTACTTTCATTTTTCCTTTATGAAAGATAGATGAGAGAAGAATAGAGGAGACCAACCTCTATCTTGCGCTTGGCTTCTAGTTCGATTCCTCTCTCTTCTGATAGTCCTTTGCTACTTGCTTCCTTGTATGCCCAGCTTCACAGATACCTATAGAATCAGAGTAGCATAACACTATACAAAAACATGGATCTATAATCATAAACAATCTAGGATCAGATGTAAATTGACCATACAAATGCATAAAACATAAATGACACAAGAGTATGGAGGAAAAACTTGAATAGCTTTTATTGATAATCAAGAAAGAGCCAAGGGAGTTACAACCAGTTGTTCTGACCCAGCATCATCCTCTCAGAAAGTAAGCCCTTCTTCACCTCATACAAAGCTTAGATCACCCAACACTATGATGTCTCAAGAAACCAACAGCAATTCCTTACAAGATGCAAATTTCCAGCCTCCTAGATCTCTGGGATGAGGGATCCATATATAGATATCTGTAAGGGAGATGAGTCAGCTTGTGATTTGATTAGTGTCTTCCCTCTGATAGTTCTTGTTTCCACTTGGAGATTGATGATCTCTTACTCATCCTTGGTCGAATTCAGAGAGGCAAGTGTCATAGGAGAAGTTTCTAGAAGATTCCATGCCTCTCCACCTCGCGGATTGACACTGCCATTTGTCACTTCTCGCCCATCGCACCCCATAGAAGGGCTTTTTGAAATGCAACGCACCCACAGAGTGTACTTAGGTGAGATGCAACGCAATTTGCCTATGGAGCAGCTAAAATGATCCTGTTTTGACCAGTTCTGAGCAGTTTTTCATGGAGAACTTCTCGGAGAAGCTGTAATCAGTTGACCTTGTTCCTTTAGGGGTTAGAACAACACTTTTAGGGACTTAGGAGCCCTTGGTTTATGGACATTTTATGCTTGGGGTTGCAGTGCCCAAAAATGTCTATAACAGTTGCGTCCTTATTTTCCTTTACTTTTTCTCTACGTCCTTTCTTCCTTACTTTTGATCTACATTCTTACTCGTTCCTCTTGTTGTCTTTTTCCAAGATTCGTGTCAAACCGAGGTGATTCATCTTGTTTTTATATGTGTTTCGATGGTCTTGTGGAGGGGCCGACATGAATATGTTGAAGTTGATCTTTATTAAAAAGTTGAATTTAAAATCATTCGATGTCACATTTTTTTGTTTTTAATACCCAACGAGAGGAATGAAGCTTGTTGTATTATTTTTATGTTCTTATTTATTTCAATTATTTTCATAAAGTGACATTTAACATGTATTTATATTATATCAATTGCAATGGGTTTGAATGGCAAGACAACTGGATTTAAGAAGTCGCTAAGCATAATTCATTCAACATGTCATGTGACATGTTCACGTATTATGTAATATTTTCAACATATTATGTAATATTTTCAACATATTATGTAATATGGAGCATATTATGTAATGTGGATCATATGGGGCTTTAATGTAAGATGTAGCGTATTATGTAATTAGGGAGTTTATTATGTAATTGGGGCTAAGGTATTGGGGTTAAGGTTTACAGCTTCATTATTCCTAATAAGGGTTAAGAATGGAAATGTATTTAGTATTAGGGTATTTTCATCATAGGGAATTAGCTAGGGTTTCATGTATTCTAGGGTTTATTCTTTTAGGGCTTAAAATGTGGGGATCCTTTGTAGGGTATGCATACAGGATTTAGAGTTTTTGGTAGATACATGTATTTTGGATCTACTGTTATGGTTTTCCAACAAGGCTAGGGTTTAGTAAATCTAAGGTTAGGGTTTAATAGTTTAGGGTTAGGCTTCCATCATGTAGAGTGTTTGGAACAAGGGTTTGCATATGGTGCTAGGGAAAGCTTCATGTATCACAAGAATATTTTCCATCAAAAGGGATTGCACATTGACATCAATGAC
Source organism: Pinus tabuliformis (assembly GCA_031772625.1). NCBI lineage: Eukaryota > Viridiplantae > Streptophyta > Pinopsida > Pinales > Pinaceae > Pinus > Pinus tabuliformis. The sequence continues at coordinate 541,506,257 of CM062816.1, read as the reverse complement.
AATATTGACCAACATTGATGTTGAATACTCATAGAATCATTCGATCAAAGGTTAATGATGAGAACCTGTCGTTGAAGGTGAGAAACCTGCCATTAAGGCATGCAGGCTCCAAGGTACTAAATGTTTCTAGATCAACTTCCTAGATAGTGAGATGAAGTTGATAGGAAGTGACACGTCGCGAGAGGGCATACGACATGAAACTTGCGTCAAGTTTTGAAGAACAACATTTTGGAGTAATCCGAGACTGACTTAGGCAAGTTCGACGTGATTGAAGGCTATAAATGGCAAAGTAATTTGAACTAAGGTTGGACTTCTCTTGAACATATTGGCGACATCAGATTATGACTTTACAAAATTTGACTCAAAAATAATACCCAAACCAATTGAATACTTTCAATGAGGTATGGTCAACTGATAGACAAATGAATTTTCCAACCCGGACACAAAAGTGATGGAGTGTCATGTTCAGGAGTGACATATTTCCTTTTATAAAACAAAAGCAAAGGCTCATTCCCACTTTTCCCCCACCATTACTGGCAAGTACCTCTTTATTTTTGGAAATGTTAAGGAGGATAACATATGCTTGTCCTGTAAGTTCATCCTTCATATGATTCCTTCGAAGTACTTTTAACGAACACTAGGAAGAAGTGGTTCAGTCTCGTCGTGATTGACAAGTCTTGCACTGTTTAAGTTTTACGAGTCCAATGAAGCGATAACTCAATTTCATTTTCATGTTTAAACAATTTGCAAAGACACAAAAATAAAACTCGTTTAGTTCTATTAACGTAAAATTTTAACGAGCTTGGAGAAAGTAAAGTTAAGTTTTTTTCAGTTTTAGGGAGTCAAGAGAAAAACATAAGTAAACTCTGCGTTGTCCTTTTTCATACATTTAGTCCTTCAAGCCTGAAAAAGGGTAAAACAATGCAGGAGAGAACTCTTTTGACCATGATTAGTCAAATTATACTTTTTTTGTAAATAGTTCACATGATCTCGTTGACGATGCTAGACCTGCCAACATTCAGGGGATCTCCTCGGTATGAATTCGCAACTAGACCTCACATCATTTGGTGTAGGGAACCCATCTAGTATGATGGACCAGTTTCTGTTATCTAAAATGTTTTCCTTAGCTCTTTCTTGTCAGCACAAGAGAATGGTCTGCTTTGTCTTCGAACATCGAGGTTCACGTGCTTGGTGAGTGCTAGTGTTACTTGTGTCAATGTTATTTCACCACAAAGGAAGAAGGTGGAAGTGAGTCTGTAGTCAAAAGGGAAGAGTCCCAACTCTGTCAAAGACACACAACACAATAGGACATGCACATTTTTTGGCAGATTAGTCCACATGGATGTAGCAGCCACAAACACACGATGAAGGTATAGCACATAAAACACTCAACGGAGTAGTACACGCGAGTGCGACGGTCGTTATAACAAGTTTATGGAAAGGTTATGTCTGATGTCCAGTGAGGCAGCCCACATGGGAAAGACAATGTTAACGAATTATACAACACATTCTCATAAACATATGTATTAGAGCAACCAAAATAGTTCATTTGTTTTAACACAGGTTAAAGAAACATGCATTACAAATGTTCCAAGATTAGTCTTACAAACAATTACAATACATGTGTGAAAACGTGTTGGCCTATTATCAAGCTTCTAAATTAAGTGAAAGTTCCAAGACACATCAGTACACCATACATCACTAACCCCGTAAGCGGGGCATTGGAGCCACTTCTCGCTCCTCAAAGAAAATATTACAGACTCTCAAGGCTATGTGGGAGGAGCCAAGGTGAAAAGTCTTTTGCATGTACAAATGAGGGGTATTTATAGCCAAGGGTAAAATTGGCCCTTGTGACTGTTCGACTTCCCTCATGACTATTTGACTTATTTGACTCTTCAACTTTACATGACTCTTCATATTACATGTGGGTCTCTTGGACTTCCACGTTACATTACATTAATTTACAACAGTATGGCCCACAGTAGTGATGTGGCCGCGATGACTCATGACACAACTCGACATGAAAGTGTTAGTATGTTCATGATGCTGGTGGTGTCCATGTCAAGCTGCAGTGTTCTTGAGTGATGGATGTGCTCTTGGTGTATCATAGCTTCACCTCTGCATGGTAAGGTGTGTAGAGTCTTCGATGGTCTTGGTGTTTGCTTGATGTCACATGTACATGTCGCTACTTCGCTTGTACTTTCGCATGCTTCACATGTTTTTCCGTTCGCTAAAAGATCTCCTCGCATGCATTCTTCATTCATCCATTCGCGAACAAATCTCCTTGCATGTGATTTCCTTTTTCATCATGTTCATCATCACGTCATGTCTTATCCATGTACATATATCTGCAATCACTCATGACAATACGACATCAAATCCATAAATCTCCTAGTCTACCATGATGCATTATCATTCGCTTTCAGATGCAGGTGACTGGGAGAAAGGACAGGGCTATGAAACTACGCAAGGAAAATTTCAAGCTGGGATGCAGACTCTAGGCACTACCTACGAAAATTGCATAGAAGTCACTGGGAGACTTAGATGGGCAATCCAGATCAGCAATGACTAACCGCAAGAGCTGGCTCGGCTAAAGGGAACATCTGCATAATTTATTGAGAGAAATAGTGCAGGAAGTGTTAGTGTCAGTATCTTCATCCCTCCACCAATGATCAAAATACTCTTGTTGCATTACATGTTAGGTGTCTCATTCGATCATCTGCATTCCATTAGGATCATGGATCATCAGATGGTAGTGGCATATTATAAATTTTCCCTCATGATCTTTACCTGCTGGCCCATTTTCATACATTCAGGTCATTTACAATCATTTTTGTCTTTACATCTGCAAAAGTCATTTGTAGGGTTTTAGGTCTCATTAGGTCTAGGGTTTTGTCAATAAGGTCTTTTAAAAGCTCAAAATGGTCAGCTGGCACATGAGGAGGTCAAATAAAGTCTCGGTAACAAAAATTTCAATAATCACACGCTCAGTGATTGATTTTTCCTCAAAACCCTATTTTGAGGAAAAACAGAGTTTTTTATGTTTTATGTGCAAAATTTCATGTAATTTCATTTTTCCTATATGTAATAATTTCGAGATGCAGCCCTGCTCACCTTGCCAAGTTCCTGTACTCCAGCTCCTGTAAAAGAGTCAAAATTTCAAAGCATTTAGTCCATCAAAGGTAAAAAGCAAGTCAAAACTGCCAAAACAAAGTTTTAAAAAAGCAAGTGAAATCCAAACATTACAAAGTGGGTTTTCATAAGTGAAAAATTAAATTGGTGGCTATATAAAGTCTTTTTAAGAGCTCATTTGTGCCCAAAGGGGAAAAAAACAAGTGCTAAATCGTGTTTTCGAGCCTAAGGAGTGAGTTTGCTGCAAACAATGAGAATTTTTTAGGCGCAGCGCACCTGGCCAGCGTGGCGCATACAGCGAAGGTTTTACACTGAATTTCTAACTGGCACAACACACTTGCCTCCAAAGCCCGAACTCATTCAAATTGCCTCCTCCAAGCTCCAAAACATAAGAGAAAACCGACAAGATGTCAAGAGGAGGAAAATCAAGTTGACACCACTTGAACAAGAAATTGAAGCTGATCATGAATCTTGGCTTGAGAAGGAAAACATGCACTTGGAAAATATGTTGGAGAAGGCCAAAAAAGAGAAAAATATGTTGAGGCATATGGCCTATCACTATTTGGCGAGAAACAAAGTTTGCAAAGTGAGAATTAGGACTTTGAAGACCAAGTTGAGGAAAGCTTTGAGGAAGAGGAAAGAGCAAGACAAGCACAAAATTTTGGTTGAGGCTTCCTGAGCCCAACATAGCACTTGATGGAGGACACTCATCCCAAATTTCAAGAAATTTGGGATACTTTTTGTCAATTTTGAATTTTCTGAGCAAAACACTGGTTTTTCTGCCTGGTGCGCCATGCCACCTGGCGCGCTCTTTTGCTTGGGACCTCCTTTGGAGGAAAAGTCAACATTTTTGGATTCCTTGGGAAAAAATATGAATTCACACAAATGGCCAAGAAATTTTGTCAAGTTTTGAGCTTCCAAAAGGGTCAAAAACACCTCAAAAATGCCCTTTCTGCCCCTTTTTGGCCACACAGGAAGCAGTGTTGGGAGAAATCACTTTTGGAGGGGCAAAGGGACACCAAATTTAGAAATTCCACCTGTTATGGAAATTAGACAGACAGGCCTTTCCAAAAAGCTCACTTGGAGAAAATTTGGTGCATGGGAACGCCTCCAAAATCAGCTGCAAAAGGGCGTGGCGCACAGGATGGAAAATTGACTTTTTGCCCAAAAAACTCTGTTTTTTCGCCTAGTTTTTTCTCAGTTTGAATTTTCTCTCTCTCAGTCAAAATCATGATGCAAATTGATGTAAATTGATGGAATTTGATTTAAAAATTCTAAAATTTCACTCATGAAGCTAGATACATCATGGAAAGGTAGTTTGAAACTGAATGAATCAGTTTCCTAGGTTTTAGAGGCAAGTTGTTCCACTGCCTACTTTTCAGTTCTTAGTTTAGATCTTGTTGAAACAACTCCTAAACTCATGAAATCGACCCCTAAAGCCTAGAATGAGTTGTTTTTTGCCTATATCTAGTATTTTTTCAGTCATTGGTAAAGGTTGGACTCTTGTGAATGCTTTGAGCATTATTGTACATTCATCTCTGCAGTTTGGCAAAGGAATAGACCAAGGTTTGTAGCACTTTATGGGATTCTTGTGGCAACTAGATTTGGTATTGTTTTTCCTTCTGTAATGCAAGTTTGCATGTGTTTATGTATGCCATCATCTCTTTCTATTCATCTTAACTAAATGAATCAAGGATAAAGGTAGAATTCATTGATGTTGCAGTGCTCTACCTAGGGTTTTTTTAGTTATTTATGTTTTCAACTGTTTGAAGAGGATCCCTGAGACTTTCATGCCCTCTCCAACTCCTCACCAGTCTTAAGACTCTCCATCTCACTTATTTCAAAGTACTAAACCATTTTCCTACCTCGCCCCATAGAGATCTCTGCAAGACTGTGTCCATTCCCCGGACCCAAATCTACCTTTCACATTTGAGCCAACAAACCAAAATTAAATTCAATCAAACTCCTTTGAGCATATACCTAGCCTAAAATCAGTCTTTACATCATTCATATCAAACCTCATTGATCATATTTACCTTATATTAACAAGGAGAGAGCCCTCTCCCGACCTGGTAGGGCTAGCTACCAAGTTAAGCATGGTTTGATGTTACCCTAGACCTGCCTTTCTCAGCCTGAGGTAGATTTAGGCCCTAACAGGAAGCAGATGGGGTTGGCAGAAAAAACTGTGCAATTCCTCCAGGGAGCTGGAAAAGGGATGCAGGAGGCTTGCTGGGAAAAAATGCACCATTTTTTTTAGGGACCTTGCAATGGGTTGCGGGAGTGTTGGTGGCAAAAACTGCGCAATTGCTGAGAGGTTGGCCTGTTGAACATCCCTGCATAGTTTCTAAGCTAAGCGGGATGCTGGGCAGTTGGGTGACTTCTCATGAAATCTGCATAGTTTTCTGAGTGAGCAGTAGGTCGGCTCACTAGGTGACTGGCTGGAAAAATTGCGCAATTTTTTGAGGGAGATAGTGACGGACACTGCGTATCTATCTAGCATGTCTGCATAGTTCTTTTTGTCAATGGAGTGGGCATGCTTGGCAACTTTGCGTAAATTTTTGGAGGAGTGAGGCTCGGGGTCACTACCTGGTCAAACTCTCTATTTGACCAGCTGGAGGCTTGGTTGATTTTCTTGCGGGCAGCGTAGATTGAAATGGCTTGTTGGGAAACTTCTGCATTATTCTAGGTGACAATTGGTCTATTTGATCCCCGGGTTGCATGATGCAGACTGCCTAGGAGGCAACCTCAAGCTCTACAAATTTTGGGCAGTAGTACATAATCACTGAGAGTTGAAACTGCGCAATGCATCTCAATGAGTGTTAGTTTGTTTGGTGTTGGTCTAGTCGTCATAACTTTAGAAAAATGAATAAGTGTGTGAGCAATTGAACTTGTGCATACGGGACCTTGCGAATACACACTCAACATGACTCGACGATAAGACGCCTCAAACCATCTAGACAATATATACTCAGTGTGACTGACCTACGGTGTGAGAAACAACTCAAAACTTGTGATAGATCATTGAACGACCGCGACGATGCTTGTGTGACAGTGCATACAACTTCATGTGTGAGTGCGATAGATGTTTACATAGTGAATACAACTTCTACACATGAAGCGGGACCCTGTGCGTGGCCAAAACATGACTGCAAGCATGACATTGTGACCAACATGAAAAAAGATGTATGTTGAACGGTCAAGTGAGGAGGGTGAAAAGACTCAACACAAGCTCACGAGATGAGCCAAAGTGCTTGCAAACATCAAGGAAAAATCCAAGGAAGGCTCCAAAATTGAATGCAACCCAAAATTATGAAGCGTGTTGCAGTTGCTACAACACTTGGCGACACACCGGTTGAATTCCAGATTCTTTGTTTTGGTTAATTGACAACATATGTCCTCGGTCTTTCAAGGAGTATTGAATCGTTGTGTGGGCTACTTCGGCTTCCCCACTTACCCCATGGACAAACATGGTTCTCATTTCGCCAACTCAGTCAAACAACAAGTTTTAGCTTGATCACAGTGTTCCGAAATTGGGAAGGGTAGTTTGGCTCACGAGTTAAAAAATTTCAAAGGATAAGTTTTCATCTCTGGTGTTGCTCCACTGCTAGCGGGCGTGGACAATACCCCAGTGAAGTCATGCAGGAACACATGCATTGCTCCACTACTAGTGAGCTTGGTCAGTACCCCGCTGGAGTTGCATGCCTCACCTATCTGCGCAATAATCCTTTCTCTTCTTTCGCCTTTGTATTTTTTAAGAGGATGTGCATAGGCACTTATTTATTTTTGGGGCGGAAGAGGGATCCTGATTTATTGAGAGCAAAAGAGTTTGTTCCTTCATAGAGGCATGTAAGACCTCTGACATAGGTTTCCATGTTTAGATTTCCCCTTCTCTGTTTATACTAGTTGGATGAGCTTGATCACACATAGCAGAAGGTTGAGTACAGGCATGGGGTTTCCCGGTGTGGACACAGGTTCATGGTTGGACCCAAGCTTCCCTTACATACAGCTCATATTTTCCATCAAGACTTCATCATCCAAAGACTACAACCAAGCACAAAGAAGGCGGACATAGGACTGGCCAAGTGTTGTAGTGTCACAAGACTCTTTAGATCTCAACCACATACTCATTGAAAAGCCAGAACTCAGTAAAGGACAACACTTATTTACAAAAACCAAAAATAGCAGGATACTAAACAAACGAAATGAAATGAAACAGAAATAATAAGCAAAGCGAAAATCAAAATAATAAGTAGTAAACAGACTATGTACATAGCACGGGGTGCGGCCCCATCTTACTGAAAGTAATGTTTGAGATCTTGGCCTTTGACAGGAAGGTTGCCAAGCCTCCCATCAAGTGATTGCAGATGTATGTGTGTGGGCCAAGCTTCTCATGTATAGTTTACAGACCAATCCACAGGGACTGGAACTTCATATGCTTGCCTTTGTCTTCATGGGGTTTATCCCATTTCAAGACTAAGTCACCAACATCAAAGTTAGCTTTCCCTGCAGACTTATTTTCAAACCATATCTTGATACAGTTCTAGTGGAGTGTAAACTTTTCTTTTTCTTTCATCCTTTCTTCATGTAGTTTTTGAATTGTAACCATCCTACGCTGAACTAGTAGACAATGCTTGCCTTGGAATTCTTGAGACAACTGAAGTGCAGGCAAGTAGATGTTGGGCAGCAGGATGGCTTCTTTCCCATAGACCAGGAAGTATTGCGAGGTATTCAGAGAAGGTTTGGGTGTTACATGGTCAACCCATAAGGCATCTGTCAAGGCAAAGTGCCAGTAACCCTGCTCAGAGTAAATGGTGTTTGTTATTATGCGAAAAAGGTTTTTGTTTGTGGATTCTGTGAGACCATTTCCCTGCTGGTAGTAGTTAGATGAGTGTTTTAGCACAACACCATATTGCAATGCAAAATAATAAAGCTTCAAAGATGAAAAATAAGTTACATTGTCAAACATAAGTGATACCAGGATGCCAAAGCGTGAGATGATGTTCTATTGGAGGAAGTTGATGACTTCCTAATCGTTCACTTGTTTGATCAGAACTACTTCTATCCACCGCGTGAAGTAATTAGTTGTTGTTAAAATGTAGCGGTGTTGTTTTGACGAGTGTGGGAAAATTTCCCCAATGATGTCCAGGCCCCATTGTTGGAACAGTTCAGTCACTACAATAGGGTGTAGTGGGGCTGCTAACCTTCGCGTTCTATCGACGCATTGCTGATAGACCGGGCACTTGCAGACATAAGTGTGTGCATCCTTGAATAACGTGAGCCAGTAGAAACTGTCTCGCATAACTTTGTGTACAGTGGTATTTCCCGCAAAATGACCCCTAGTTGGTCCATCATGTAGATCTTGCAAAACCTTCTCTGATTCATGTGCCTCCAGGCACCTAAGAAAGATTTTGTTATTGTGCTTCCTGTAAAGCACTCTATGCACCAACTGATAGGCTAAAGCTTTGATGCATAGTGCACTCTTCTGCCTGATGGAGAACTGAGAGGGCATGGTGTCAAGCTCAAGGTACCAGCACACATCTTCGTACCAAGAGTTTTCGCTTGTAGTGGGTGGTGCTAGAACTACATCATACATTTCAGTTTCCTGCTCCCAACTAGCGAGCTCTGCTTCTTCCTCCTGTGCATGTACTGCCTCAGCTGCGAGTTTGCAGATACCATGACCCTTGACAATGTGAACTAGCTTGATGTCAATATCATACTCTTGCAAGCATGTCATCCAGTTCGCATGTCGTTCACCCAGCTCTTTTTGTACGAGCAGTGAGCAGACTGCTGGGTGAGGCACATACACTATGTAATGGTTCTTCAGCAAGTAGGGTCTGAAGTGTTTCACCACCTTGTATACTGCATATGTTTGTTTTTCACTGATGGGGTAGTTGATTTCGAGTCCCTGAATGCTTTCACTCATGAAGGAGATGGGACATTCATCGTTCAGCTCGTCCTTCTGAGTGAGTACTGCAACAAGAGATTTGTTGGAGGCGAAGGTGTATAGAAGGAAGTCTTTTTTGAAATATAGGTTGTAGAGTGCTGGAAATTTTGCAATAGCCTGCTTGATATGGGTAATGTGTACTTTTCCCTCTTTCCCTAGTTGTAGACTACATCCTTCTTGATCATGTATTGCATTTGTTTTATTATCTTCGCATAGTCCGAGATGAACTTCTAGAGGAAGTTTATCTTTCCCAAGAAGGACTGCATTGCTTCCTTGTTGGTTGGGTGAGGGATCTATGTAATAGTCTGGATCAACCTTGATCCTGCTTTAGGAAATGATGTGCCCAAGGAGGTTCCCCTCGAACACTGCAAATATTCTCTTTTTTGGATTCAAGGAAATCTCGTATTTCTGGCATCAGTCGAAAATTTTCTTCAGGTGGCGTATGTGGTCTTCCCGTTTTCTTGAAAACATAGTCACATCATCGAGGTAGACCACTACGCTCTGTCTGATGAGTCTGTGGAAGGCGATGTCCATGGTGCGCTAAAAGGTTGCACCTGCATTCACAAGCCCAACGACATTCATCTATATTTTAATGTACCCACTTAGTACGGAAGGTAGTTTTGAATCGATTAGGTTCCGCTACCAAGACCTGACTATATCCTGAAAACCCATCAAGTAAGGAAAATATTTGTGCCCCAGATATTGTCTACAAAATGTGCTCCATAGACGGCATGGGGTAATTTTCTTTGTCTAAGACGCAGTTCAAGTTCCGGAAATCAACACGCAAGCGTATTTCCCCATGCTTCTTACGTACAGGAACAAGGTTTTAAACCGATGTGGAATGACAAATTATGTATATGATATGTGCATCCAACGGCTTGGTGAGATCTTTCTGTATGAGGAGTTCAAGTGACAGCTGTACTTTCCTCAGCTTTTGCTGATATGGTTTGACCCCTTCTTTGATCGAAATGATATGTTGGATTATTCGTGTGTCATAAATTTTCAAATCATCGTATGTCCACATGAACACATCCCGGTACTGTTTGAACAAGAGGACAAAGGCTTGCCACTCCTACTGTGTGCAACACGTGCCGAGATTGGCGAACTTCAGATCCTGTTCTATTCCCAAGTTAATCAGTTCGTCCATCATGGTAGAGCTATGGGTTTAGTTGTTCCTTTGCCCCTGAAAGCGGTCTTGCAAGTCATAGAGCTTTTCCAAAGAAACCACACCCTTGGGGATGAGGTTGCCTTTCTTGTCATCAACCCCAACTTGCAGAGATTACTCGTGCTCATCTTCGTCAAAATCGCTGCATCTTTGAAGATATCAGCGTTGGCCATGAATGTTGAAGTTTCTAAGTTTACTTAGTTTAGAAATACTTCATGCACTTTTTTTTATTTATTCCTACCTACTTGTTATTTTTATTTAACAAGTTATTTACAAAGTAAATACTGAAAATAAACACCAGTGCATGCTCAACATATTACAGATCAGAAACTAAAAGAAACAAGAACAAACACGCCACACGACACCATTATTTTTGGACCAATGTCCCTGGAAAAACCAAATGTTGGAAAACTGATGCAGCTATCTGAGGGTTTTCTTATTAAGAAATTTTAGAGTACAATCTGGGTGGCGAAATGGCCTACCCAACAAAGAATTTCTTTAGCAGTTATACCTCACAGTTTGAGAGAAATCTCCTAGCTGAAACCCTGGAAAACCCTTCCGGAAGCTCCTCAGCAAAAAACTACTCTGCAACCCTAGTGTTTTCCCAAACTGGATTGCGTCAGCCCCTCTCTATCTCACGATGGCCCTGTGTTAGCCTTTCTAGTCTTGTGTCAGCCCCAGCAGGCCCTGCGTCAGCTCTGGGAGCATCTCCGTCAGCTGCACTGGACCCTCTGGTGCTCTACGCAACACTTGGCTACCTCTGCGTGAGCCCTTGCTGGCTCTGCGTAACTCTCCTTGGCTACTGCATTTCTCTCCCGACACAATCTCTACCTTATATGTTTCTCTGTACTCAATGCCCCTCAGCTGCCCTCTCGATCACTGATTCTATCTCTCTTAGCAAACCCCACTCTAGAGAATAGAATGACTGATCATCTAGTGTACTCTCCAAGTGACCCTCAAGCCTCCTCTTATACTTTTCTTGTTGACATATCAACAGCCGAGATTAAGTCCCTAATCAATGGCTAAGATTATATCTGGCTTGATCCATGTCTTTTGGACCACTCTAACACAGATTCATATTAATACACATTAATATTTTATTTTCCCTAAGTTTAGACTTAGGGACTCCATTAAAAATATTAATTATTTTAATATCTCCTGATCTGTTTAGAATCTGCTCAAACCCTTTCTAGGTATTAGAGATCTCATGTGCCCCAACCTCTCCACCAAATTTCGTAGCTAGAGCACATCCGATGCTACCCCAAATCAACACTCCCTCTTAGTGAGGACTGTGCTCTAGCAATACTCCTCCCTGAGCATTACTCTAATCATATAGCATCAGTACCTGTGCTGATGCTAGGCCTTCCTGCCCAACATCCTCTACATTGTTGTATCCTGTACTTCTGCCACTACCACTACTGCATCTGTACGACAGCTCCCTCTACATCCGTGTTGTTACTAGTCCTTTCTCCCAGCACTACATCCGCACTGCACCTCTTCTCATCATGTTGCATCGTGCTGCCCACTACTACGCTGCAACTCAGTTACTGAGAAGTAAGTAACTGATCTCCAAACTGACCTCCCTGTTGAGCTAGAAACCCCCTCTGATGCTGAAGCTCCCTCTGTCACTGACAAGTGCTCCCTCTCTGACCTCTGCGCTGCTGCAACAACTCCCTACATCTCACTCTATTGCACACCTCTCTGTGCCTTCCTGCACTGGTGCAACACTCCTGTGCCTCTCGCACTACTACAGTCTGCTAGCTCTGCGTTGTCTCAGGACTCCTGCACTGTAGCTCTCTCTGTCGCTCCATCCGCATCCGTCTCTACCCACTCAGCCAATCCTACTACTCCTCGCCAGGGCTTCGGTAACGAGGTCTAATCCAAGAGGCTAGGTACCTCAAGGATCCTGCCCCTCATCACCAGTAGTCCACCTGACTACAACTAGATGTCTCCCCACTTCTGCTTAAGTGGTGTGTGTGCACTCATGGCATAGTCATCGGTTGTCGAAACTTCATTCTCTACCCGTGCTGGCATTGCCTTAGTCTCGAAAGACTCTCTCTTACTCTTCTTCCTTGGGCACTGGGTCGCATAATGACCCATCTCCTCACAGTGGAAGCACTTGATCTTGGAGAGATCTTTCTTCTTCTATTTCTCCTACTTTCCGTCAGATGCTAGGGCCACATCCTCCTCCTCCTCCTTGACCTTGATCCCTTTGCTGCTGCTACATGTCTTTGACTACCGTCTGATCTCTTCCTGGCGAAGAGCTACCCACATCTCGTCCCAAGGTGGGAGAGTCCCTCTGCGCAGGATACTCTGGACAAACACTTCCCAATCTTTTGAGACAACATTTAGGGTTGTCCTCACCATAAGCTCTTGATCTGGTGTCACTCATATAGTAGTCAACTGGTCTCGGATCTCATTCAGTCCTCCAAGGAAGGTGTCAATCAATTGACCCTTCTTCATCTGATATGACCTCATCTAGTTCTCAAGCAGCATTCTTCTCTGCACAGAAGTATGCTGGTACAGGTTCTTGAGAGCCTACCACATCTCAACTGTTGTTTCCTTCTTGGCTATATGTGGTACCACATGATCCTTGACTTGTCAAGGATAATGCACTTGGCCCTCGCCATCGCCTCTTCGTACTTTTCGTTATCATTGGGGTCGACTGGGATAGCTATAACCTTCAAGGTGAAGTTCTTGACACGATTCATGTCAAGCACTGATAAGATTCTAGCCTTCCAGACTGCGAAATTCGATGCTCCGTCCAGTCTATCCTAGTCTCTTACCCCATGTAATGCCATGACGCTCCTCTACTTCCCTCCCAGAATTTCTCTGTTTGACTCCTCTGAGTCTCTACTTCTCGTCTAGAAGTTCTCTTCTGGACTCCCTTTGGGTCCTGATTTCCCTCCTGGAAATCCTTCTTCCGCTTGTTGAGATGCCCCCTACTTTGATCATCTTGTGCAACTGCACTGCTGATCCAGGTTCATCGACTAGAAACCCTCAGTAACAACTCCCTTGGCCCTGCTCTATCAAGTATTGTTCTAACTACAATACCTCACCAACTCCACTCTGCAATATTTCTGCAGCCTTCTAGACTCCAGCAACTACCTCACTGTGAACTACGTCAGCCCCTCTCTGCCTCACGTTGGTTCTGCGTCACCCCAAATGGGTCTGCGTCAGCCCTCTAACCCTTTACATCAGAAACATTGGCCTCTCTGAGGCTCTGCACAGCTCCCAACTTCTTCTACGTGGCTCTGGCTGCTCTGCATCACACTTATTGGCTTTTGTGCTGCTAGAAATAGCTTTTGTCACCTCGGGACAGTTGTTTTCTGTTGCTATTGCTTCGCTTGGCTGATGTATTTTAGTCCTCTTGTGATCTGCAATCATGCTCTGATACCATGTTGAAGGTTCTAAGTTTACTTAGTTTAGAAACCCTTCATGAACTTTTTCTGATTTATTCCTGCTACTTGTTATTTTTCTTTAACAAGTTATTTACAAAGTAAATACTGAAAATAAACACCAGTGCATGCTCAACTTATTACAGATCAGAAACTAAAAGAAACAAGAACAAACACACCACACGACACCATAATTTTTGGACAATGTCCCCGGAAAACCCAATGTGGGAAAACCGATGAAGCTATATGAGGGTTTTCTTATTAAGCAATTTCATAGTACAATCTGGGTGTCGAAATTGGCCTACCCAACAGAGAATTTCTTTAGCAGCTATACCTCACAGTTTGAGAGAAATCTCTTGGCTGAAACCCCGGAACACCCTTCCGACAGATCCTCGACACAAAATTGCTTTGCAACCCCAGTGTCTGCCCAAACTGGATTGTGTCAGCCCCTCTCTTTCTCACATTGGTCATGCATCAGCCTTTATGGGTCTACGTCAGCTCCAAGAGGCCCTACGTCAACTCTGGGAGCCTCTACGTCAGCTTCGCAGACCACTCTGGTGCTCTACGCAACACTTGGCTGCCTTTGCGTGGCCCTACGTGAGCCCTTGCTGGCTCTGTGTCACTACCCTTGGCTGCTGCGCTACTCTCCTAGCACAATCTCTGCCTTCTCTATTTCTCTATACTCAATGCCCCTCAACTGCTCTCCCGATCACTGATTCTATCTCTCTTAGAAAACCCCGCTCTAGAGAATAGAATGACTTATCATCTGGTGTACTCTCCAAGTGACCCTCAATCCTCCTCTTATACTTTTCTTATTGACATCTCAACAGTCGAGATTAAGTCCCTAATCAATGGCTAAGATTAGATCTAGCTTGATCCATGTCTTTTGGACCACTCTAACACAAATTTATATTAATACACATTAATATTTTATTTTCCCTAAGTTTAGACTTAGAGACTCCATTAAAAATATTAATTATTTTAATATCTCCTAATCTGTTTAGAATCTACCCAAACCCTTTTTGAGTATTGGAGATCTCATGTGCCCTAATCTCTCCACCAAATTTCGTGGCTAGAGAACATCTGATGCTACCCCAAATCAACAATGAAGTGCAGTATTTGTTGATCATCGTCAAACATGCGTAAATTAGTTATGTTATTCGGGATAGAAGGCCTATACTAAATTTCAACAACAAATATATCCCTAAGCGGTGACATTCTAGAAGTTGTGTTTGCTAAAGCATTGGCAACTGCATTACACTCTCTTGGTACAGCAGTGATATTAAATGCTTGGAATTTAGAGGTTAGTCACAATACCTCTCGCTGGTAACTTTTGAGATGAGGTGATAAACAGTGTCTGGTGTTACGTACCTATCATACCACTATTTCTGAATCAACTACCACATTGAGCACGACCACGTTGAGGCTAATGGATTTTTGCAAGCCCAACACAAGTGCTTCATATTCATTAATGTTGTTTGTGCACTCGAACTCCAAGTGGCTTGACATCAAATGTTTCTTTTTTTTGGATCAATCAAGACACACCCAGCTCTAGAGCCATCTTGTGTCTTTGATCCATCGAAGTACATGGTCCACAACTTGTCTGTACACGGATCGTTCGACACACTTGTACTACTGCTACTGTTGTCACTATTTCGACTGCTACTAATGTTACAATGCACTGTACAGGTTTCATTTCCATCAGTTGGGAAAGGAAGGAGACCCAACTGCATGTCTAGTGGAGTCGGAGCTGGTTGTGCACGATAACACCCCAATGTTGTTTCCAAGAGGCAGTTGTCAAACATGAGCTCTGCGAAGGCCAACAGTTCATTCTCGCCATTAATGGGAGTGACATTGTGCCTCGTGTATCTCTCGGATAACACCCAGATTTGATTACTTTTGCCCTTGTATGGAAGCCACATGTGACAAGTCTATAGCAAAATATCTCTTCAGCTTGCTAGACCAGTCTTTGTTGAGTAGTAATCCATATGCTTTCGGTATGTCCATGACAACAATGTTTATGCACTAGTGAACTCGGTAGTAATGAGATAGCCGGATGATCACATCCCAAAGTTTACTAATGGTTGGTATGGATGTCCAATTGAGTTGGATGATCTGTGTGGATGTCTTTCTCCATTGTGCATTGATATTTTTGGCAATGGAGAGTGGCATGACGTTGGTTTCTGCACCCAAATCAACCAAAGAGTTGTGAACATTACAGTTAAACATTTCAAATGAAAGCAAGGATGGAGGGCAAACAGAGTTTGCTTCTTCCATTCAAAGTGTGTTTAGCAGAGTTGAGAGTGATCTGGGAGGTGTGCTTACTCCCTTGTTGGTAGAGGTTTTGTTGTCTGTAGATGTCTACCCCAGTGCGCACAGCATAATATCTCGTCAACTCTGAATCTTAGCCAACTTGAAAAAAATGATGTTTGCGCTAGTTTTCTTCATGTCTTCCATAATGTTGTAGTCCAAAGTAGGTAGACTCACCGAGATGTGTAGGGTGAGACTGGTGTTCGTGTTGTCCGGCGAAGTGTTCTGCAGTTTGCTGCTCATGAACGTACCCTTGTCTGTCGTTGTCTTCCTAGGCTTGCTTTGGGTTTTCTTATTTTGGATGGCTGGTGGATCAACATTCCTCAGTAGTTCGAGCCTTTTTTGCATCTCCCCAAGTGTAGGGGGAGCCACTGAGATTGTAACGAGCATTTCGCTTTTTGGGTTGCTTCTCGATGTTTGTCTTTTGCGTTGCTTGCGAGCACTAATACAAGTTAATCACCTACCCAGCACTTGAGGTCTCATCAGGTGCAACATCTTTGTCACCATCCATGTATCCCGTCTGTCCTTGATCATTTCTCATCATGTTTGGCATGTGATCACATACTAAGCCTGAAACTCGTTTCCAGTCTGAACAAGACCCTTCTCGGTGCTCATCTTCATGAAATGAGCAAAATTAGTTGTTCACGCGTTGTTTGACCTTGAACATTGAGTTGGAGCTCTGCGCAGTTTTAGTTAAGAAGCGATTGTTTCCTGATGACATGCTTCCTTATCTTTGTCTGGGCGACCAAGTGCTCGCAGATGTGTCAATTGTTCATTGTTTGAGCTCATGCATTTATGTTGTCAAGTTCCTGACCAGACAAGTAAGGGTTTCAATATCACTTGCTTCCTTGTCTTTACCCTTGCTCGTCACATTCTGGGGCTTCTTGCTCATGTCTCTGGAGTCCTTCATTGGTTTTTCATCCTTGATGACTCCAATCACACGTAGGTCTTTCTCAACAACGATTGCCTCTTCGCAGTTTTCTAACAATATTGGTTTCGTAGCTCACTTAACGAACTACATAATGCTGGTTGGCAGTGGGGATATGTAGTAATCGAAAGTGATGGAGTTATGAGGTTTCATGTCTACTGCAAACTTATTCAATATGCGCAGAAACCTCTAATTGAAATCTTTTACCTTTTCTTTCCCCTCCATCTTCAGGCTTCCCAACTCTTTGAGAAATACGGCTAGGGTTTTGTCATCAGCAAACTTTTCTAGAAACATGCATTTGAATGTACCCCAGTTATGGATGGAGTTGACAGGAAGGATGTGATACCATACTGTTGTGTGACCATCCAAAGTACATAGAAACAATTTGCATGCAACATCATCATACCATACCTCAAGTGTCTGCAGTTGTAGGTAGAAGTTGTCCAAGTGATCTCCTGCCTTCACTGCTCTATCAAGGTCGTACTTCGTGAGAATTCTATCTGAACACTTTGGAATCTTGTGAAAATCACCTGGGAGAGCCAATGGTCCCTGAGTCATCCATTCCATATTTTGGTCAGCAATGCCTTCTTCTTCATCATCCACCTCCTCTTCTTCAGAATCTAATGGTTCCTGTTTTGAGTCTGTTGGTTCATCTCTGCCTCCGCCTCCTCCATTGCCTTCCCCTCCACCTCCTGTACCATAATCTAAGCCCACAATCACAAGGGTGTCTTTTTCTCCCTGTTGGAAGACCGGACGTTCCTCTCCGTTCTCAACAGATTCTACGAGACCTTCGAGTGTGGCAAACAAATCATATGGGAGTGTTTTTTGGCTTTCTTAATGCGTATGGAAGATGTTGTATTCCTGGGATTAGTCTGACTTCTTTCACGAACTAACGGGTGATGGGACGGATGGAGCGGAGGTGCTGATACGAAATTTCATGTTCACGTCTGGGAGGTGAGGAGTAACCAACTTCAAAGTCACGCATAGGTGAGAGGGAGTGCGAGTTACCGCCTTGACCAGATGATTGATAAGTGGGCATGAGAGGACATTCAGCCATAAACAACAGGAGGCTCTCCTTCTAGCACCAGAAATGTTAACGGTGCTAAACCCGCCAACATTCAAGGGATCTCCCCAGTATGAAGCCCCAACTAGACCTTACACTGTTTGGTGTAGGAGTCCCATCTCGTATGATGCCCTAGTTTCCATTATCTTAAATGTTTGTCTTAGCTCTTGCTTATCAGCACATGAGAGTGGTTTTCTTTGTCTTCGAACAACGAGGTTCGCGTGCTTGGTGAGTGCTAGTGTTACTTGTGTAAATGTTATTTCACCACAAAGGGAGAGGATGGAAGTGAGTCTCTAGTCAAAAGGGAAGAGTCCCACCTCTGTCAGAGACACACAACACAACAGGAAATGTGCATCTTCTAGAAGAGTATTCCACACGGATGCAGCATTCACAAACACATGATGAATGTGTAGAACGTAAAACACTCAACAAAGTAGTACGCACGAGTGCGACGATCATTATAACAAGTTTATGGAAAGGTTTTGTCTGATGTATGGTGAGGTATCCCATGTGGGTAGGATAGAATTAACGACTTATACAACACATTTTCATAAACATATGTGTTAGAGAAACCGAAATAGTTCAACTGTTTTAACACGGGTTAAAGCAACATGCATTACAAGTGTTCCAAGATTAGTCTTACAAACAATTACAATACATGTGTGAAAATGTGTTGTCCTGTTATCAAGCTTCTGAATTAAGTGAGATTTTCCAAGACACATCGGTACACCATACATCACTAACCCTGTAAGCTGGGCATTGGAGCCACTCCTCACTCCTCAAAGAAAATATTACAGACTCTCAAGGCTATGTGGGAGGAGCCAAGGTGAAAAGTCTTTTCCATGTACAAATGAGGGGTATTTATAACCAAGGGTAAAACTAGCCCTTTTGACTATTTGACTTCCCTTGTGACTATTTGACTTATTTGACTTGTCATATTACATGTGGGTCTCTTGGATTTCCGCATTACATTACATTGATTTACAATAATATGGACCATAGTAGTGATGTGGCCGCAATTCTCATGACACAACTCGACACGACAATGTTGGTATGTTCATGCTGTTGGTGGTGTCCATGTCGAGCTGCAGTATTGTTGAGTGATGGATGTTCTCTTGGTGTATCATAGCTTCACCTCTTCATGGTAAGGTGTGCAGAGTCTTCGATGGTCTTGGTGTTCTCTTGATGTCGCATGTACATGTCGCTCCTTCGCTTGTACTTTGGCATGCTTCGCATGTTCGTCCATTCGCGAAAAAATCTCCTCGCATGCATTCTTCGTTCATCCATTCACGAACAAATGTCCTTGCATGTGCTCTCCTTGTTCATCTCGTTCGTCGTCATGTCATGTCTTATCCATGTACCTGTGTCTGCAATCCCTCATGATGAGACGACATCAAATCCATAAATCTCCTAGTCTACCATGATGCATTGTCTTTCGCTTTTGGATGCAGGTGATCGAGAGAGAGGACAAGGCTATGAAACTGTGCAAGGAATATTTCAAGCTGGAATGCGGGATCCAGGCTCTTCCGGTGAAAATTGTGCAAAAGTCACTAAGAGACTGAGATGGGCAATCTGGATCAGTAGTGACTGTCTGCGGGATCTGGCTCGGTTGGAGGGCAGATCTGTTGTTGGGA
This sequence comes from Pinus tabuliformis, assembly GCA_031772625.1. NCBI lineage: Eukaryota > Viridiplantae > Streptophyta > Pinopsida > Pinales > Pinaceae > Pinus > Pinus tabuliformis. The sequence continues at coordinate 541,486,683 of CM062816.1, read as the reverse complement.
GAAGGTACCCTGGGGTCAATTTTGGGGCAAAAGCCTAAGTTTTGGGGCAAAAAGACCAAGTTTTGTTGTAAATAAGGTAAAGTCTCTGCAAAATGTGGTCACAGAGCGTGTAGATGGTAAAGTGTCATAAAGGGTTTTTCCTTTCTATTATGTAAGTTGTGTCGGATTGTATAAAAAGGAGAGTCTTAGAGAATCTAAGGGATAGATAGTAACGAAGGATGAAGATGAATGTAATGGGTCATTAGTAGTGAGAACGAATAAGTCTTAGAGTAGAAGAGAGGCTCTGCAGCGGTGTGCGTAGAGGCCTAGCGTAGAGTCCACAGCTGAGTGCGTGGACCCCTGTAGCTGAGTGCGCAGGGAAGTCTTGAGCCTATGAGAAGAACTGAAGTAACAATAAAGAGATTATTCAGGAAATATCTGTGTTTTGTCTATCTATTTCTGTTATGAATTAATGCGCTATTATGTGGTGATGAATGATGGGTTTATGAATTAATATTGTATTGATGCGCGATTTTACATGATTTACATTTTCATATGAATGCAAGTAATAATAACTGTTTACGTAGAGAATATCTAGTTGCATGTTAATGTTATCAAATACTTAATCTGATCTGGGTAAATACAAAACTAAGGGTAATTACAAAGGCGAGTAAGTGGTTGATTCACATGTTTAGGGTCCGCGAAAGACAGTCGTAGACCTTTGTGAAGGTTTAGACATTAATAAAAGGAAGTTATATCGATAAGCCTTAAAGGCTTATCGACCTGTGTGAAGGCAAGTTTAGGGAACAAAAACGACATCAAAATCATCTCTAGGTGTGGAAACGTGGTTCCAGCATCCCCCCATACTGCTTTGGGTGAGACTTCAGTCCATGCTCCATAGGTTTTTGCTGAAAGGGACAGTAGTGTAGGGATTTGTTTGGGAAATTTAACTCTGAACCTAGGTCAAGACCCACTAAGCCAACAAATGGTTCCGTTTCCTGGACCGGGATCTTCATAAAGAGATGTGTGATATCGCATCACTAGAATCCAACAAAGAAAGAAATTGAGGAGTGGTTAGATAGAAAGATCCATGAATTCGTGTTGGAAGAAAACTGAAATCTGCGACTGACAAAAGAACAGTGGTTGGATAGGTATTTGTACATAGAGATACATGATGTTTTCTTTTGTTTTATCTTCATCGAGCTATACGAGTGGATTTCTAAATTTGCAGATGGCCAGGGAAGGTGGAGGCTTAACGGTCCAATAGTGTGGACCCCGGAGCTAGTGCGGAGATTGGAAGCCTCAGAGGATAAGATCGCGCATGTTTTCGATCATTGGCTTGATTGTGTCATCAGAGGATTTGTGACAGAGTTCGCGGTCGATACCTCGGTCAGCTACAGCGAAGCAAAGCGACGCTTCTTCAAGGGACTATGAGGTAAGTATTTAAGATCTTTGAATACTTGGATTAAAATGATCTTGTGTGAAAAGCAGGTTATGAAATTACCTTGATGTTTGGAGCTACGCAAAGTGGAAAGTTATTCAGGGATAGAAGGAGAACAGGTAATAAATATAGCCTGCCGATTGAGTCTCCTCTGAGTGACGAGGAAGGAGCAGCACAGGCTTCATCGTAGAGCGTTATCTAGTTAATGAGGCAAGGGTTCCCATGAATACCCCATCCACCCACACCACCTCCATCTTCACCTCCACAGCATACACCTTTGCCCACACTACCACCACCTCTACCACCATTCAATATGGTGAATGTAGTGAAGTTTCCCGTTTTCAACGGCTTGGGGAATGAGGACCCGAACCAGTTTTGGTTCGTTTCGAAGACCATATGGATAGCCCAGAATATTATAGATGATCAGATGAAGAAAGAAACGTTGGTTACTACTTTACAGGATCACGTGCTAATGTGCTACATTAAGTGCTGCACCGATAACCGACAGCTGCGTTGGAAAACATTCAGACTGCGGTGAATAAGGAATTCAGTAGGCCCAAGTCTGAAGCACAATCAATCGTTGGATTCAAGGAAATCATGATTAAGTTGGGTGAGACACCCTGGGATTTGGATCAGAGATTGAAATGAAAGATCCGCGAAGCTAACATGAATCTTACGGATGGGCAACACTGCAAATGGTTCGTGGCTTCACTCTTGACTCATTTAAGGGTTGCTTTATCACAGCAAAATATTGGGACCTAGGCATAAGCCCTGGATATTGTGATGAGACTTCATGAACACCGATTCAAGATGTTTCTCTGGGATTTTAGCAGATTCAAGTGAAGTTGCGGAATATTTTCCCAGAATTCCAAATTCTGAAGAAGGATAGAGCAGCTCAGCCAAAGGTGTGCGAAGAGGTTTTGTGTCTGAAATGTAAGAGCCAAGGGCATGATAAACATCATTGTCCTATCTTCATGAATTATGTTACAGGAGGAGGGCTGATGCCTTTGAGGCCAGAAGCTCAAGCAGGGCCAAGTACGGGGGCCGCGTTGTGGTGTGCTATATGTTAGGTAGTTGGAAAACATGTGATAGATAATTGTCACTTGCTGTAGAAGTTTGTACAGACACAGCAACAGCTCTTCTGCAACTTTTGCAAATCTGTATGTCACGATGAGCACAATTTCTGTATTTATGAGTTAATGATGGAGAGAAGTGTTGAGATTGCAACAAGATGATGGAGCTTAGTGGAAAGGAGTCACCTTCACTAAGTGGGCCCACAGGCCAAGTATGGTGCAAAGTCTATTTTTGGATCACAGCAGGAGTGATCAGAGTCTATTTTTAGACTACTAGTCAAAAATAGAAAAGTCAAATATTATTGTCTCATAATAATATTTAGACTATAAACTTTATCTTATTCTCTTGGAGCACTTCAGTTTGAGCTACAGATGTGGCACATGCAGCCGTCAGAAGGAAATACACTTTCTTTGTGGGTCAGTTGAGTTGTTGCATGCATGACTTCAGTTAGAACTCAAGCAGTTGAGTTTGGTGGAGTTGATTGTGGAGTTGATGGAGTTGTGTTCAGTTTGACTTGGTTAAACTAGTTGTAATTAGTCTAACTGTAAATAGACTAATGATGAGTTGTTAAACTAATTATTAACTCATAAAGCAACTAAATAATACATCAGTTAACTCAGTTGCATGTCAATGCATGTACAGTTCAAGAGGGACAGGTGTTAGAGGATGAGATTGTTATCAGTTGTGACTATAGTTGTGCATGAGGATTTGCACAAGCAATGTATTCAGTATGCCAATGAGTATTGTGTTGATTTTCCCAGTAGAATAGCCTGTGCTCATGTGATTTCCAGTGTGAGTGATTCTCAGCAGGCTTATGCAATAGAGGCAGGCAAAGCAGTGGAGCAGATTTGAACTTGTGACTTGTTTGAGTCTGAGCTAGTTTGTGTGTAACAGGTGGAGATAGTGTTGGATACTTGTGAGAAGTATTGACTATGTAATGTTACATGTTCTCAATCATTAATATACAGATAGTGTGGGTTTTCAGCTGTAAGCTTTCCCAAGGTTACATACTATGTTAATGTGTGCATGCTATTGATGTTTTATTGTTATTGATGCTTCTAAATTGATGATCAACGTAGAGGAGCTTATGTATTGTGTATGTATTCCGCAATAGTACATGATCAAGATAATATCCATTGAATATGTGTTTATTATTCAAAATTTCTACATGGTATCGGAGTTGTTGATCATCAGATCTACTATTCAGGAAGTGTTTACATTCTATTTCTTCAGGCAGAGTCTGTAATCGGGCCAGGTAGCCTCTGGATTCATCCTTCCTTTGGAAGGTGAGATATCCAGTGAATGACCATACAGTCAATCTCTGTACGAGAAATATTTTGTCCTCACGAATCATAGATCCGAGGCGGTTGAGTTTGGAGCTGGTGGAATTCGAATTTGCAGCAGTGTTTTCTTGGTATCAAAGAAGCAATGTCTTTCAATGGATTCGATTGGAGTATGCTCTTGAGGGCAGCTCAAACTATATTGCATGGAAGGACAGGATGGAGGCAGTATTGGATGATAACGGGCTGAAGGAGTTCATAGAGACTGATGTCCCAAAGCCCACTGATGCTACTCAAGCTGATGCTTGGCAAAAGAAGACAGCAAAGTGTCGAAGGATTCTGTTGGAGGGTGTTGGGCCTTAGTTTTGGTCTTATTTTTGCTCTAAGAAACTTACTAATCCATCTATTTGCCATCCATTTTCCCTTCATTCATCCCATTTTGATGTATATTTGATATCCATTCAGGTATTTAATTTTAATTTTTCAATTTCTAAAGTTTTTATGAAAGTTTGGTTTTAAGTGCAAAATTGGCAGATTCAGAAATTCCCGTAATAGCTCTATGGTTGATGTGGTTGTAGGACACTTGGGCACGAATTGAATGCATGGATGGACAGCTTGGGAACTAGGACTAAGCCAGCTATGCTTAGCTCGAACAGAACAAGCTTTATTAGTCCCATTTGGTGCTAGTCAATCATGACTAGTCATTCAGAAATCCCATAGAAATAGGGCAGTTTTGAGATTCTATGGGATTGGTCATATTTCTTGGGATGGGAGTAATGAATTCAACTTAGATAGATGGATGAGAGTAGACGGGTTTGTTTGAGTGAATATAGATCAGTTTGTTTCATGAGACTTCTTATTTAAGAGCCAATACTTTGATGGCATATGTATTGACTTATTATACTTTTATGCTGAGACACTTTTGGATTGGAGAGTTAATTTGAAGAATTGTGCTATTATTATTTTGTTGTTCAATGCTATGGATGTGTGACTGAATTTGAGCTTCTGATATCACTTTTCAAGTGTGCAAGGCAATGGTGGAGGGCCCCCATTCCAAGCTAAGTACACTTCCTTGTTAACTAGTTTTATTTCTTGTAATCTGGTTATTGTAGAACTGGATTTTCAAAGCTTTATTTCAAATTTCTTTATGTTTAATGTATGGTGATTGATTTCATTAGTTCTTAGATTATTCATCACTTTATTAAGTTGGAAAAACAAGTGTTCAAGTTGAGCATCCCTTCTACTAAAATGATGAATTGAAACTAGTTTCCTTTGATTGCATGCAAGTAGTTTCTTTATGTGATTTTGGTATTGAGATGAATGAATTATGATGAAATACCTTATGTGTCTCTTAAGTTAAGAGCTTCTTTCATTAATAATTTATCCATATTGAGTTTTTGGTTTTAATCTCTGATTCATTAAGTGATAATTGAGGCAAAAGTGGACTTCTTGAGTCAAGAACCATTTCAATATTTTTCCTCTTTTTAAACTAATTGAATTAGAGTTGTAGGGTGTATTGATTTAAGCTTTTGAATAACTTATCTTTCAAGGTTTGATTACATCTGATCTTTACTGCTCCATTGTCAAATATTTCTTCAATTTCATATGGGCCTAGCCAGTGTGTTGTGAACTTTGCTTTGAAGTCTTTGAATTTGGAGTCAAAAAATAATGCCCAGTCTCCCTTGTGAAATGTCTTAGTTTTGATATATCTGTCGTGCCACTTCATTCTTTGTTGTTGCACCAATGTGGTATGTTCTGTGGCTTGCTAACGATGCTCATCTAGTTGATTCAGTTCCATGATCCGCTGTTGTTGTGCTTCAGTCAGGTCTAGTCCTAGTTCAGCTGCCACTCTGTATGTTTGTATCTGAAACTCTATAGGCAATAAGACCTCTTTTCCTTAAACCAACTGGTATGGACTAAAACCAGTTGTATTCTTCCATGTGATTCTGTAGGCCCATAGTGCATCTTTTAATTTTTCAGACCAATCTCTTCTGTTCAGCTGTACTGTTTTAATCATGATATTTTCTAGGACTTTATTTGTTGATTCAACCTGCCCATTTGCTTGAGGGTGATATGGTGTAGACTTCCTGTGTTTGATCTTGTATTTATCTGTTAGATATCGTACCAGGTTTGATGTAAACTGTGCTCCTTGATCTATTACAATTTGTCTGGGTACTCCGTATCTTACAAAGATTTCTTCAAAGAGAAAGGTGACCACTATATCTTCTGTTGCTCTGTTTACTGCTTTGGCCTCCACCCATTTGGTGACATAATCTGTACATACTAGGATGTACCTCTTTCCATTTGATGGTGGATTAATAGGTCCAACAAAGTCAAGTGCCCATTGCTTAAATGGTTCCATGAGGACCTGTGGCTTGAGCGACATCTCATCTGATGTGATTGTTCTCCCTGTTCTTTGGCAACTGTCACATTGCTTGACATATGCCTTAGAGTCCCTGAAGATGGATGGCCAATAATAGCCCAATTGCAGCACCTTATATGTTGTTCGTTTGTCTGCAAAATGACCACCACATGGTTCATCATGACATGCTCTCAGGATGTCTAATATTTCATCTTCTTGTACACATTTTCTAATCATCAGATCTGAACCAGTATAAAATAAATCACCATTTACCCAACTATACCTAGAACTTTCTCTAACAATTTTTCGTTTCTGCTTTTAAGAGAATTGTGTTGGAAACTTTCCAGAAGATAAATAATTTGCAATGTCTGCAAACCATGGTGTTTTTACTGTTATGGCAAACAGGTGTTCGTCTAGAAAGTTGTCTACAACCGGATTTGGATCGTTGGGTGAATGTATGCGGGACAAAAAGTCAGCCACTTGATTTCCCTTGCCTGGCCGGTCTTGTATTGTGATATTAAATTCTTGCAATAACAGTAACCATCTTGTTATTCTTCCATTGGTGATGGGTTTATTCATCAAGTATTTGATTGCTGAATGATCTGTATGAATGAAAACTTGATAACCTGTTATATAGTGCCTGAATTTGTTTACTGCATGTATAATGGCTAACATTTCTTTCTCTGTGACTGTGTAGTTCAATTCTGCAGGTGTTAAATTCTTGCTTATAAAGTATATTGCATAATTGAACAAGTTCTCTTTCTGCCCAAGAGAGGCACCTATCGCGGTATCAGATGCATCAGTTGAAATATGAAATGGCAAAGACCAGTTTGGCCCACGGAGAATGGGTGCAACTGATAATTTTTCTTTCAGAATTTGAAATGCATTTTGACAATCATTTGTCCAGTGAAATTCAATATCTTTTACTAATATTTTGAACAGAGGTTGGGCTATTTTACTGAAATTTTCAATGAATCTTCTATAGTAGCCTGCATAGCCTAAGAAACTTCTTACCTCTTTTTGTGTTGTAGGAGGCATTAAGTTAACTAGGACTTGGATTTTTGCTAGATCCACCTTAATTCCTGAAGCGGAAATATGGTGTCCCAGAACTATTCCTTCTGTCAACATCATATAGCATTTCTCATTGCTCAATGACAAATTTGTTTCAATGCATCGTTTCAAGACTTTCTCAAGGTTATTTAGGCAATCATTATATGTGTTTCCATAAACTGTGAAGTCATCCATATAAACCTCTACACATTCGTGAATTAGATCAGCAAATATTGCAAGCACTACTCGTTGAAAGGTTGCAGGTGCATTGCATAAACCAAATGGAAAAACATTATATGCATAGGTTCCCCATGGGCAAGTGAATGTTGTCTTGTCTTGGTCTTCTGTTGCTATTCTAATCTGGTTGTACCCGCTAAACCCATCCAAGAAGGAGAAAAATTTCTTTCCAACTAATGAGTCTAACACCTGGTCAATGAATGGTAGGGGAAAATGGTCTTTTAATGTGGCTTTGTTTAGTTCCCGATAGTCCACACATACCCTCCACTTTCCATTTTTCTTTGGTACTATAACCAATGGAGAAACCCATTGACTATCTGAAATAGGATAGATGAATCCAACATTTAACAATTTTTGCAGTTCCTCTTTCACTATTTCTTTCATCATGGGATTCATTCGTCTTTGAGGTTGCCTTACAGGTTTGAGTTGATCATCTGTATAGATGTGGTGGATACATGTGCTGGGATGGATTCCTTGCATGTCAGTATAATCCCATGCAAAAGCTTTTGAATATTTCTGTAATAGTGCAATTACCTCTTGTTCTTGTGCTGATTGCAACTGGTTTCCAATGTTTAAATGTTTTCCAGGATATACCTCAATTGTTTTTATTGTTGGATTGGAGATTGTGTTTACAGGAAAGATGTCTATAAAAGAATTCCGCAAAGTTTGAACAGTACAAGTTTCCTAAAAGCATTGATTCAAAAGATTACTTGCAGCTTCATATTGGACTTCTCTAAGCTGCTCTGAAATACTTGGTTCTGAAATGAAAAGATCCATTAAGTCTTCATTCTCTTATTCTTCTCTAAAGTCAAAGAATTGATTTATACTTAAAACTGATTTAGTTTGCTGTTTTTCTTGAGTTTCAAGTACCGATTCTAAAGAAGTTGATTGTGCAGATGAATAAAGAGCAATGTGTTTCCTTTCATCTCCATGTGAAATAATCATGCTTCCTGATCTGCATCCTATAAAGGCATCAGCGGTAGCTAACCATGGTCTGCCTAAGATTAGAGGATGTCCTCCCAAATTTGTTTTTGGTTGCAAGATAAGGAAGTCAACAGGATACTCCCATGAATCCAAAGAGACTATGATATCTTCTAATATTCCTTCTGGAACAACTTTAGACCTGTCTGCTAGTTCTAAAATTGTAGAAGTTGATCTAATGTTGTTTAAATGTAGAGTTTTCATTGTCTCCATTGTCATTACATTTATAGCTGCTCCCAAGTCTATTAATGTGTTTGGTACTGAGAAGTTATGTATTGATATAGTAACCATAGGGATACCAGGATCAATATATTTCTCTACAATGGTTTGTGTAGACATGAGGCTTGCTAATTTACCAATGACTTGGATTGTAGTAGGATCCTTCTTCTTTTTCCCTGTTTTCTTAATGCACAATTCCTTTATTGTTTTAGCATATATTGGTATTTCTTTAATTGCCTTCAACAAAGGAATTTTTACATAAGCATTCTTTAACTCATCTAAAATATCAAATTCAGGAAGGGTCTTTTGTTTTTGTTGTTCCACTAACCTTTCAGGATAAGGTGGTGTTTGAGTTGTAATGGTTTTTCCTTTCTGAATTTGTATCTCAGTTTGTGATGTTTCAGGTGATTCTCCTTGTTCATTTGGTTCTTCTATGATTGGAGGAGAATCCTTTTTAAGCACTTTTCCAGACCTTAGATGGACATCATTAAGAGGAAGAATCGAATATGTGGGAAAACATGCTGCTTCCTCTACAGTGTATGCAGATTTGTCCACCTTATTATTCGGATTTGCCATTGGTTGGGCTGGTAATTGAGTTGGTCTAGGTTGATTTGTGGGTAGCTATAACTGTTGTGGTTGGGTCAACAACGGTGGTGGATTCTGCTGTGGAAATGGCATGGATTGTGGATATGCAGAATGTTGTTGTTGAAATGGTATGGACTGTGAATATTATGGATATGCAAATGGATGTTGGTATTGTTGCTGGTATTGTTGTTGATACTGTTGAGGTGGCTGGTTTCCATAACCATATCCTCTCCAACCTTGTGCAAGTTGTTGTGGATATTGTTGTGGAGGCCAAGCTTGCCATGGCATTGGAGGGGTCCAAGGATTTTGAGGTGGATAGAGGTAATTTTGTTGAGGGAATTGTTGTTGATTTTGTTGAGGCATCCTAGGTTGCCATGGTCTTCGTGATGCTACATAATAAAACCCTTCTATTCCTGGCACTTCTTCCATTGAGTTCATTTGTAATTCTTTCAATCTTAGACAGTTTTCTGTGGAATGATTTTCTGTACAAAGACCACACACCTGAATACTATCCAAAGGACATTCTCTCAATGGATGTTTCTTTCTACATTTGGAACAAAATATTGCTAGAGCTTGTTCTTGTTCTTCTTTCTTCTTGTTTGCCTTTAGAACATCTACTTGTGTTCCTAATGTACTTAAGAGGTCTGTTTTGAATTTTTCCAATAAGCTTCCTATTTCAGCTCTTGTTATCCCTCCTGCAGCTGACTTTGCTGCTTTTGAACTTGCTTCTCTCTTTCCTGTTTTTGATCTTCCTCTAGAATATTTTTGACATAACTCAACAATTTCTTCGAATGGTAGGTTTGAAATGTCTCCTTTATCCATCACATTCAAAATGTCAAGGTATTCATCCCTTACACCCTTGAGAAAGATTGTTCGAATGGTTTCTTGATTTAGAGAGTGTTGTTTAGATTTTTGTAGATTATATGCAAATCTTTCCAAATATTCTTCTAAACTTTCATCTTCTTGTTGTGTCATTCTGAAAACATCTTCCTTTGAATCTCTAGATCTACAATAAGCTTGATATTTTTTAAGGAAGACCGATCTCATATCATCCCAAGAAGCTATTGTTTGTTCTCCTAAACCCATGAACCATTTTAAAGCTGCTGCTTTTAATGTAGTAGGGAAAAGACGAAGTTTATGAATGTCATCAGTGTATCCATATGTTCTACATAGAATATCAAATTCAAACATAAAAGCATCAGGATCTTCCGTGGAAATTCCATAAAAATTTGGCAATACAGAAGGTGAAATATTTTTCATTTTCACTTCTTCTCCTAATATTGCACTTGTGTCTACTATTGGAAAGCCAAAGGTAGCCTCTTGATCATTACCATCTTCTTGTCTTTTCCGATCATTTTCTATCTTCCTATCATTTTCTTGTTTTGCCTCCTCCTCTCTCTTTCTTCTCCATTCTCTTTGTTGTCTTTCATACTCAATTCGTTGTTCAGGAGTGAAAATAGCAGATCCATGTCCCTCTTCTGCCATTGGTTTATTTGTTTCAATTTTGAGTGGAGATTCAGGTTGTTGAAAGACAGGTGGATTTATGGATGGAAAGACAGGTTGTTTTTCTTTGATAATTTCTTTTTGTTTTCCTGAAATTGAAGGTTGTTTTTGTTTTGCTTCCCAAGCTAACAAAGTTTTCCTCTCAATCAAAGTTAATCTTTGTCCAGTTCTTTGTTTTTCTGCCAATTCCTCAATTATTGGATTACCAGTAACTAGGGTGTTTGATGATCCTATCTCTATTTGTGGGGGGTTTTTAATAAATCTACCTTGAGGATCTCTATATCTAAGCATAAAGAAACATAACTAAAAGGGAATGTAACTAATGTTTTTTTTTTTTTTTTGAAATTTATCTTTCTATTGACTATGCCGATATTTGCCTCCCCGACAATGGCGCCAAAATGTTGAGCTAATTTGTTTACCGAAATTAACACAATTATTTCTTATCAATCCGGGTTGTTTATGCTTTGAGGCAAGTTCACTATATGTGAAGATTAGATGTAATCAAACCTTGAGAGATAAGTTATTCAAAAGCTTAAAGCAATACACCCTACAACTCTAATTCAATTAGTTTAAAAAGAGGAAAAATATTGAAATGTTTCTTGACTCAAGAAGTCCACTTTTGCCTCAATTATCACTTAATGAATCAGAGATTAAAACCAAAAACTCAAGATGGATAAATTATTAATGAAAGAAGCTCCTAACTTAAGACACACATAAGGTATTTCATCATAATTCATTCATCTCAATACCAAAATCACATAAAGAAACTACTTGCATGCAATCAAAGGAAACTAGTTTCAATTCATCATTTTAGTAGAAGGGATGCTCAACTTGAACACTTGTTTTTCCAACTTAATAAAGTGATGAATAAGCTAAGAACTAATGAAATCAATCACCATACATTAACCATAAAGCAATTTGAAATAAAGCTTTGAAAAACAAATTCTACAATAACCAGATTACAAGAAATAAAACTAGTTAACAAGGAAGTGTACTTAGCTTGGAATGGGGGCCCTCCACCCTTGCCTTGCACACTTGAGAAGTGATATCAGAAGCTCAAATTCAGTCACACATCCATAGCATTGAACAGCAAAATAATAATAGCACAAGTCTTCAAATTAACTCTCCAATCCAAAAGTGTCTCAGCATAAAAGTATAATAAGTCAATACATAAGCCATCAAAGTCTTGGCTCTTAAATAAGAAGTCTCATGAAACAAACTGATCTATATTCACTCAAACAAACCCATCTACTCCCATCCATCTATCTAATTCGAATTCATTACTCCCATCCCAAGAAATATGACCAATCCCATAGAATCTCAAAACTGCCCTATTTCTATGGGATTTCTGAATGACTAGTCATGATTGACTAGCACCAAATGGGCCTAATAAAGCTTTTTCTGTTCGAGCTAAGCATAGCTGGCTTAGTCCTAGTTCCCAAGCTGTCCATCCATGCATTCAATTCATGTCCAAGTGTCCTGCAACCACATCAACCATAGAGCTATTACGGGAATTTCCGAATCTACCAATTTTGCACTTAAAACCAAACTTTCATAAAAACTTTAGAAATTGAAAAATTAAAATTAAATACCTGAATGGATATCAAATATACATCAAAATGGGATGAATGAAGGGAAAATGGATGGCAAATAGATGGATTAGTAAGTTTCTTAGAGCAAAAATAAGACCAAAACTAAGGCCCAACAGAGGGCGTGAAGGATCACAATGTGTCCGGCCTGCATGGAAAGACTTCTCCATACTTGATGTGGAAGGCTTTAAAAGATCTATTCCAAAGCAAGAGCGATCAGAGGAAGCTAGCACTCAAAGATAAACTTAGAAACATCAAATGCGAGAAGGGTGACAGTATGCCCAAGTATCTCACGAAGTTCACTCAGTGTCGAGATGAGCTGGGAAGTGTGGGGGTTATTGTCGATGATGAGGACTTGGTGAGCTTGGTTCTCCTTGGTCTTCCGAAGAGTTGGCATTCCTATCAGGACTCTGTCAATGGTTGGGAGAAATTGCCAGGATGGGAAAGACTGTGTTTAGATCTTGTGCAGGAGGAGATCAGGCGGAGTACCAGGGATGGATCTTCATCAAAGGGAGCTGATGAAGAAAATTGTGCTTTGGCTTCCAAAGAAAAGAAGGGGAAGAGAAAGAAATATTCTCAGTCTGGTGCAAAAGGCAAGAAGCAGGACATGTCTAAGGTGAAGTGTTTTCACTGTCACCAGCACGGACACTATGCCACTAATTGTCCGCAGAAGAAGAAGAACAAGCAAGCTGCTGGATCTGCAGCAGGAGAGGCTCTAGCCTCGTAGTTTGAGCTTGATTTTTCATTGATCGCATGCTTGGTTTCAAGTGTGATGGGATCGATGTGGTTCTTGGACAGTGGTGTGTCTTTTCACATGACGGGAGATCAAGATTTGTTTCCTAATCTGGAGGAAAAAGATCTTGGAGTGCACATCGAGATGGGTGATGATGGTAGATACAGTGCAACCAGTATCGATACCATTTCCTTTGAGAGGGAGTCTGGTAGACCCTTCGTATTGAAGGAAGTCATGCATGTTCCAAGATTGAAGAAGAATCTTATCTTTGTGGCGATGTTAGAAGACAAGGGGTATGATGTTGTTTTCAGTAAGGGAAAGGCTTTCCTGCGCAGCAAGACAACTGGTGAAACCCGGAAGATAGGGGTTCGAGTGAGGAACCTTTATCAGTTGCATGTAGATGGATGCTCAGCAATGGCATGCAAGGCAGAAGGATTGGTGAGCCGAGATGATGGCGAGTTGTGGCACAGGAGATTGGGTCACCTTCACCATGGAGCCTTGAAGATACTGCAGCAGATCACTACAGGGCTTCCTAAAGGCACTCTTGTGTAGTCAAATTAGTGCAAGGGGTGTACTTTGGGAGCATGCAATACAGCATTTTATGTGTAGAACCGTTGTCCTCACAGGATACTTGGCATGAGTACACCTAAGGAGGCTTATTCTGGTAAGAATCTTGATCTTTCTCATTTGAGGATTTTTGGTGCTAACGTTTACATGCATGTGATGAAGGATGCCAGGAAGAAGTTGGAGCTGACCACAGAGGTTGGGATATTTTTGGGGTACACTGATACGCACCACAACTATCGTGTGTATGTGCCAGACAGTGGTAAAACTGTTGTGCGACGGGATATAAAATTTCAGGAGGAGAAAGCCATGAAGTTTTTGCTTGAAAGGGAGCTACACTTGCATGTAGATGAGGAGCTATTAGTTCCTAAGGATGAGCTTCAAGACGTGGATCAGCCACAGGACGAGGTTCATGGAGTGGAAGAGACCACTCATGCAGCACCAACCATCAGAGGGCGAAAGCGCTTGATAGAAGCTGAGCGACTGGCTCAAGATGCAAAGAAAGTTGTAGGACCACCTACAGCCCAACGCAGGCAGAGACAGTCACCTGATCGGTACACTGGATACATGGCTCTTATGAGAAAGTGTGTTGTGACTGAGCCATCCTCTTTCGAGGAAGCTGTGGAGGATCCCGCATGGGTAGATGCCATGGTGGAAGAGTATGATTCTATTGTCAGAAACAGTGCATGGGAGATTGTTCCTAGACCGGAAGGGAAATCAGTGGTGGGTTCGAGGTGGATCTACAAAGTTAAGCAGGCAGCTGACGGGAGTGTGGAGAAGTACAAGGCAAGATTTTTTGCCTGAGGCTTTTCACAGATAGAGGGGATCGATTATGAGGAGACCCTTGCACCTGTCGCAAGGTATTCTTCCATACGGACAATTCTTACTCTCTCAGCACAGATGGGATGGCACATTCATCATATGGATGTGAAGACTGCGTTCCTCAATGGAGTCATTGAGGAGGAGGTGTACATTGAGAAACCCAAAGGTTTTGAGATCTTCAGCGGCGAGTCGCATGTGTGCAGGCTCAAGAGAGCGTTGTATGGGTTGAAACAAGCACCACATGCTTGGTACACACGGATAGACAGCTATTTCACTGGACTTGGATTCTCCAAGAGCGAGGCGGATCCTAACCTATACCAGATTGTGGTGGAGGGTAAGTTGCTTATCATTGTACTGTGTGTAGATGATTTGATTCTAACGGGTGATGAGCTGTTGATACTTTCATGCAAGGATGATCTTGCTAAGGAGTTTGAGATGAAGGACTTGGGCCTCCTTCACTATTTCCTAGGATTGGAAATTTGGCAGCGTAGTGGTGGACTGTTTGTTTCTCAGGGTAAGTATGCTCGGGAGATACTGGAGAAGTTCAACATGCATGGCTGCAAGCCTGTTGATACTCCTCTTCCTGGAGGTTGGAGGAAGGAGGATGCCACTTCGGCAGAAGAAGTGGATGCCATTGTTTATCGACAGTTGGTGGGGTCGCTTATGTATCTGGTCAATACACGACCCGATATATGTTATGCAGTTAACCAGCTTTCACAAGCTATGGTTAAGCCTACCAAGCTCTTCTGGAAGGCGGGCAAGCATGTATTGCGTTATTTGAGAGGCACATTGGGATATGGATTGTGGTACAGACAGGAGGATGAGGTGAAGCTATGTGGCTTCACGGATGCAGATTGGGCAGGGAGCCCAACAGATAGAAAGAGCACATCAGGAGGGGTCTTCAGTATTGGGTCTACAGCAGTTTCTTGGTATAGCAGGAAGCAGAGATCCGTGGCACTCAGTTCAGCAGAGGCCAAGTATATGGAAGCAAGTTTGGCTGCATGCGAGGCTATATGGATGAGGAAGATCCTGGTTGGTTTGTTCGATTCTCATTTGGATCCTACTATGATTTACTGTGATAACCAGAGTTGCATTAAACTCTTGGCTAATCCTGTATTTCATGATAGATCTAAGCATATTGACATCAGGTACCATCATACCAGAGATTGTGTGCAGCGGAGAATCATGTTACTTTCATACATTCCAACGGAGGATCAGGATGCTGATATCTTGACGAAGGCGCTCACCAGGAGAAAATTCGAATACCACCGAGGCAGGATAGGGGTTGCTGATAATCCATATCTTGTTGAGAGGGAGTGTTGAGATTGCAACAAGATGATGGAGCTTAGTGGAAAGGAGTCGCCTTCACTAAGTGGGCCCGCAGGCCAAGTATGGCGCAAAGTCTATTTTTGTATCACAGCAGGAGTGATCACAGCAGGATTCATCACAGCAAGAGTGATCAGAGCAGGAGTGATCAGAGTCTATTTTTAGACTACTAGTCAAAAATAGAAAAGTCAAATATTATTGTCTCATAATAATATTTAGACTATAAACTTTATCTTATTGTTGTTGGGAAAAGTATCCAATACGGAATGACCCTATCCCACTCTAAGGGTGATAGTACCTCAGCAACAACCGAATGCAAAGCTATTCAAGATTACTTCTTTATGAGATGTAAGAGAGGGGAGAAAGAGATCCACTAACCGTTATCTTCCGCTAATGTTTGATCCAATCTTCTCTTCTTGCTGCTTGCTCCCAGCTCCTTGCTCTTTCACTGGCCCAGCTATACAAAGATCCTGCAAAAGCACAAGAAAGGGAAACTACAAGAAGCATACATCCATAACTGATTCAAGGATTAGAATAAATCAAATATACAAGCATCAATACGCCACAGAGACACATGCATATAGAAGAACCTCAAATGCTTTATTAATGGAAGAAGTAAAGTTCTAAGAGTGTTACAACCATAATAGGCCCAATCCAGCAACACCTCCCAGCAGAAAGAAATCTCCTCTTCACCTCCCTCAAAGCAATCACCCAATAGTTCTATACTCAAACCAACAGCACTTCCTTACATTCACAAGATTCCAGCCTCTATAGACCTCATGAGAGAGCTCTATATATAGGAGATTAGGAGAAAGGATGAGTCAGCTTGAGTTTGGCATGAAGCTAACTAGTGTCCTCTCCCACTTCAGTTATACTTCAGTTCTTGAGTCCACTTGGAGTTTCTTGCTTCCACTTGGAGATCTAGATCCTCTTACTCATCACAAGGCGAATTCCCTGATCCAAGTGTCATTTTGGAAGCTTCCTGGGCATTTGACACCTTGCAGAATGACTGTGCCACTTGGCCAATCTCGCCCAGCGCAGGTAGCCTTCATTAGATTTGACATGCAGCGCAGGTACAGAGTGGAGCAGTTGACATTCAGCGCAGATGCTCAGTGGAGCAGTTGACATGATCCAGAATTAGCTTTTTTTTGAGTGTTTTCAGGTGGAGAACTGATTTTTAGTGTTGTGGTTTGCTGACCTTGTTCCTCTAGGGGTAGGAACAACATGTTTAGGGACTTTGGATCCCTTAGATTATCGACATTTCATGCTTCATGCTGTAAGGCACAAAAATGTCTATAACACTTATTCTCTTGGAGCACTTCAGTTTGAGCTACAGATGTGGCACATGCAGCTGTCAGAAGGAATTACACTTTCTTTGTGGGTCAGTTGAGTTGCTGCATGCATGACTTCAGTTAGAACTCAAGCAGTTGAGTTTGGTGGAGTTTATTGTGGAGTTGATGGAGTTGTGTTCAGTTTGACTTGGTTAAACTAGTTGTAATTAGTCTAACTGTAAATAGACTAATGATGAGTTGTTAAACTAATTATTAACTCATAAAGCAACTAAATAATACATCAATTAACTCAGTTGCATGTCAGTGCATGTACAGTTCAACAGGGACAGGTGTTAGAGGATGAGATTGCTATCAGTTGTGACTATAGTTGTGCATGAGGATTTGCACAAGCAATGTATTGAGTATGCCAATCAGTATTGCATTGATTTTCCCAGTAGAATAGCCTGTGCTCACGTGATTTCCAGTGTGAGTGATTCTCAGCAGGTTTATGCAATAGAGGCAAGCAAAGCAGTGGAGCAAATTTGAACTTGTGACTTGTTTGAGTCTGAGCTGGTTTTTGTGTAACAGGTGGAGATAGTGCTGGATACTTGTGAGAAGTATTGACTATGTAATGTTACATGTTCTCAATCATTAATATACAGATAGTGTGGGTTTTTCAGCTGTAAGCTTTCTCCGGGTTACATACTGTGTTAATGTGTGCATGCTATTGATGTTTTATTGTTATCGATGCTGCTAAATTGATGATCAATGTAGAGAAGTTTATGTATTGTGTATGTATTCCGCAATAGTACATGATCAGGATAATCTCCATTGAATATGTGTTTATTATTCAAAATTTCTACAAGAAGGCTCGCGTATCAGATGCAGACAGAAAATCGACCTTCGGATCGAGGCATTGGGGGAGCGCGAGGAGGATATCAGGGGTACAGACGAGGCCAAGGCAGAGGAGGACCTATGAGAGGTCGGGGATAAGTTATTTGCTACAATTTTGGAGGGCCAGGACACTACGCATGAGAGTGTATGAACCCGATGTACCTGTTGTGCCAATAATATACTCAGTTTGACCACGTGACAGAGGACTGCCTTGTATTAATAGCTAAGATGCGGGAAAAGGGGACACAGCCTCAGCAGCCTACCCAGAACCTGCAGATGATGAGGGCTGAACCCCACGAAGAGGATCCTAATGTGAATATTGTGTTGCATAGTGGAATGACGATTGGCGAAGATAAGGGAAAGCAGCCTGAAGAAAGTGAATGGGTCTGAAAAGCTCCAGAAAAGGAGGTTGGCTTTTATTTAGAGCGTGCGAAAGAAACCTTCATGGGAGTGAAGAAAGCTTCACTGAGGCTTCTACCTCAGGAACTCGGGATAAGCAGTCTGAAGAAATGGACCCATCCATGCTTACTACCTTTTTGGAGACCTATATGAAGCTGCTACACGATAGCAAGGCTGTGAAAGGATTGCAGGAGTTGATCAATAAATGTCTTGGTAAAGAAAATGCTCCTAAGGGAGTGCGCATGGTCAAGAAAATTGGTAAGCATAAGGAAAGTAATGAATAATGAATGTAATGGGTCAATAGAAGGAAGAGCAAAGAAGTCTTAGAGTAGAAGAGAAGCTCTGCAGCTGTGTGCACAGAGTCCTAGAGTAGAGTCTGCAGCTGAGTGCGCAGACCCTTGCAGCTAAGTGCATAGGGAAGTCTTGAACATGTGAGAAGAACTGAAGTATCAATAAAGAGATTATTCTAGAAATATATGTGTTTTTTCTATCTATTTCTGTTATGAATTAATGCGCTATTATGCGGTGATGAATGATGGGTTTATGAATTAATATTGTATTGATGCACGATTTTACATGATTTACATTATCATATGAACGCAAGTAATAATAATTGTTTACGCAAAGAATATCTAATTGCATGTTAATGTTATCAAATACTTAAGCCGATCTGGGTAAATACATAACTAAGGGTAATTACAGAGGCGCGTAAGTGGTTGATTCACATGTTTAGGGTCCGTGAAAGACAGTCGTAGACCTTCGCGAAGGTCTAGAGGTTGATAAAAGGAAGTTATATCGATAGTACTTAAAGGCTTATCGACCTACGTGAAGGCAGGTTTAGGGCACAAAAACGACACCACAATCATCTCTGGGTGCGGAAACTTGGTTCTAGCATCCCTCCATACTACTTTGGGTGAGACTTCAGTCCGCGCTCTGCAGGTTGTTGCCGAAAGGACCAGTAGCGTAGAGATTTGTTTGGAAAACTTAACTCTGAACCTAGGTCATGACCCACTAAGCCAACATCTACACAATTTCTTGAGAGAAGCAGTGCAAGCAGCAGCAGGGGTTGGCAGCAAAAACTGCACAATTTCTCCGGGGAGCTGGCAGTGGGTTGCATGAGGCTTGTTGGGAAAAATGGCACAATTTTTTCAAGAAGTCGGAAGCGGGCTGCAGGAGTGCTGGTGGAAAAAACTATGTAATTACGGAGAGGCTGGCCTACTGAACATCCCTGCATAGTTTTTGAGCTCATAAAATTTGCGCATTTTTTCGGGTGAGCAGTAGGTCGGCTTATTGGGTGACTAGCTGGAAAAACTGCACAATTTTTTTAGGGAGACAGTGACGGACATTGGGTGTCTATCCAACATGTTTCTGCAGTTTCTTTTGTCAGTGGAGTGAGAATTCTTGACAGCTTTTGCGCAATCTTTTGGAGGAGTGAGGCCCAAGTCACTGCTTGGTCAAACTCTCTGGTTGACTAGTTGGAGGCTTGGGTTATTTGCTTGCGGGAAGCACGGATTGAAATGGCTTGTTGGGAAACTTCTTTGTTGTTCTGGGTGATAGTCAGTCGAGTCAATTCGAGGGTTGTGCAATGCAGACTTCCTGGAAGGAAACCTCATGCTCTGTGCAATTATGGGCAATAGTACATAATCACTGAAAGTTGAAACTGTGCAATGCAGCTCAGCGGGTGTTTGGTTGTTTGGGATTGGTCCTTTCATCAGAACATCAACAAAATGACTAAGTGTGTGAGCTAGTGAACTTGTGCATATGTGATCTTGTGAACACATTCTCAACATGACTTGACAACAAGACGCCTCAAACCATCAAGACAACATATACTCAGTGTAACTGACCGATGGTGCGAACGACAAGCACAACACTTGTGATAGATCGTTGAACGACCACGACGACGTTTGCACGACAGTGCATAGAACTTCTTGTGTGAGTGTGATGGATGTTTACATAGCGAATACAACTTGTACACACGAAGAGGGACCCTGTGTGTGGCCAGAATATGACTGAAAGCATGACATTCTGACCAACATGCAAAAAGATGTCCATTGAACGGTCAAGCACGGAGGGTGAAAAATCTCAACACGAGCTCATGGGATGAGCCTGGGTTCTTGCAAACATCAAGGAAAAATTGAAGGAAGGCTCAGAAATTGAATGCAGGCCAAAATTTTGGAGGGTGTTACAGCCGCTACAACAAATCCGTAAAAGGGCTAAACTTATATCAAGTAGATGTGTTTTTGTTTACTTTAACGAGTTTGAAACAAACAAGCATACTCGGCAATATTTTCATGTTTCGAGAGTCATAAAAGAGCTTAAAGGTAACTCTAGGGTTATGATTTTTCATAAGTTTAATGAGTCCGAAAAAGTGTTAAAATTATACTCATATCACCAACTTTCAATTTAATTAACGAGAAGGAAAAGATGGAAATAAGTCGGCATTTTCATGTACATTTTATGAGTATGAAAATATAGCAAAAGAAGCTCGAGATTTTCATGAGTTTAACGAGTCTTGAAAATAACAACCAAAATGGACTCAAGATAGGTTTCATTTTTATACAAGCTTGAAACAAAGAAAAAAATGCTTGAGAGTGGTTTCAATTTTACACAAGCTTGAAACAAAGAGGAAACTGTGCTTGAAATAACTTTTCATGCCCCCAGCATAATGACATAGGCACATGCCCCCCAAGCTTCATTTCATTCGCTTGAGTAGACTATTATTTATTAGGCAGATAAAATGAAGTTTCATATACGAGATCAGGTGAAAGACTCAACTTCAGTAAGGGAGGATTAGTTTCATTTTTTAACGAGCTCGACACATGAAAAGAATTATTCTCACATCACCTTGTTTCATTTTTTAACGAGCTTGACACAAGAAAAAGAAATATGCTCATGTGACCTGTTTCATTTTTTAATGAGGTTGACACAGTAAAAGAACTATCCTCACAGGCATTGGTTTCATTTTTTAACGAGGTTGACATGGTAAAAGAATTATCCTCTTAATGACCTGTTTCATTTTTTAACGAGGTTGACACAATAAAAGAAGCATCCTCACAGGCATTTATTTCTTTTTTAAACAAGGTTGACATAGTAAAATAAATATCCTCATATGCACTTGTTTCATTTTTAAATGAGGTTGACATGGTAAAAGAACCATCCTCATGGTGATCTGTTTCATTGTTAAACAAGGTTGACACATAAAAATAACCATCCTCATAGGGATCTTGAACATGGCTTCCATATGGAAGAAACACATGCCAAGGGATATTTCCCGACCATGGCCTCCAAGAGATCTTCATCAGAAGGAAGAATAGCTCTCTGAAAGGAATACATGTCAAGAGAATCAAAAGGGGTAATAAAATCCATTTCAAATTCCCCATAGATTTCCCTATGTCAATTATCGGATCTAAGTCATAAGAAGTCGAGAAAATAGTGAGAGGCTCGCTTGCATCGATAACTGCAAACATGGGACTGGTGCCCACATCATTAACCTATGGAAGGTTGGATACCGCTTGAATATAAGGAACATTCATGGATTTTGGATGGTTGGTAGTTGAATCAAGATCAACGAAAGAAATTTGGTCAATAGTCATAGGAAAATACATCACGTGAAAGAGTGTCGATATGACAGCTTTCATAGCATAAACATAGTCTCGCCCAAGGAGAAAATTGAAATCCAAGGGGCCTTGGACTACCATAAGATCAATATAGACAGTTTTACCTTCCATAGTAATAGGTAAATTAGGAAGGATCCCTAAATTATCGCTAATGGTCATGTTAAAATCCAAAAGATTATGTGTAACAGGCACAAGCTAAGGAGAACCCAAATCTTGCAAAGAAAATGAGGATAAAATACTGACAAAAGCACCTTCTTCTACATTTGTGCATTATACATTCTTACCATATGCTTTCGCAATGATTTTGAAAGGGGTGGAAGAAGGAAGACGAGGTCAATGGAAACAAGTGAAATGCCCCCATGTGTAGAAGAATCTAAAGTAATCAGGAGAACCTGAGAGGTATAAAGTTCACCCTCTAAAGGCAGAGTGGGATTGACCAGAGATAGAATTGAGACGACCACTTGATCAACCAATGTCTCATCAACCTGAGTGATAGGTGTCTCACTCTCCAATGGAAGAGTAGGATTGACTATACTTGGAATTTTATCAATCACTTCTTCAATTGATGGTAGGTTGACAGAAATTTTACAGTAACCAGTTTGTTGTTGTGAAACTATAAGTTTTTCCAACAATTTTGATGCTTCATCCATATGAGGGAAAAGGTGGCTATGATGAATCCCTTTGCATAACCTACATGGAAACTAACTTTACCCTTTTTCCCTTGAACCTCACAATCACTGGTTGATGGATCAACACTAGGTTGATAAGTATTTTTGGACCATACTTCCAAGACCTTACAAATACCAAGACAATCAATAAGGAAGTGGTCACCCTTAAAAATATTGCAAGGGTATTTGGGCTTGCGATGCATACTGGAAGTTTCCTCAACATTACCATTACCTATAGCCATGGTTGGTTGTTTAATATCTTTCTTATCTTGCTTCTTCATCTTCTTCTTCCCTTTCTTATTCATCTTAGTCACCTGGTTACTAGCATCAAGGCTTTTACCAAGAGAAGAAGAAGAAGGAGAAGAAGACATGTTGGGTGAAGAAGGTAAAGGGTCAACATGAGGTTGGTGATGTTGAGATGATGAACTTGGTTGAGGTGAAAAACTTGGTTGAGGTGGAATATTTTGGGTATTTGGGATCAAAGAAGTTGAAAACAACCACACTGGTAAACCTATTGTGAATCTGGGAAGCGACAACGTATCCATATAAGGAGGACTGGTATTCGCAAAATCAGGGAGAGGATTAGGGTTCCCATTAAAAGGGGATTCTTTATCAGTAACTTCTGACATTGATGCCATTATATTCAACTTAGATAAATTTACTATCAATATTAACAATTGAAAATCACAATCCACACCTAAGGTCTGTAAAAAAGTAAAAATAAGCAAATAACATGTGCTAGTAAATCTAAGAAATCAAACCATGCAAACAAGATTTTCACAACGAAATCACTAGTTGGTGATGAAACCCAACATCGTAGAGATCAAAGTGAAAAGTGGCTATAGATAGAGCGGGTGGAACTAGTTATGCTGACAACCTGCTTAATGTACACGATCTGGTGCAAGTAAACTTCATTTATGCCATCTCAAATGAAGAATACCCTCCAAAAAGGTCCAAGTGAGTATAGCTAATGTTTGTTCCAGGTATAGCAGAGACTTCACCTCCGCCATTACCTTGGTTAATATCCCTAAGATTATGGTCTCTAATATTACCACGTAAAATAATTTAACCTCGGGGGATAGTTGCATATTAGACGTACACGTAAGGGCAGGGTAATAAAGCTCAATCCCCTTGAATGTTCCTCAACATGGTTAATTTGAGGTTTACTTCCAAGTGACTCCCAGGTAACTTTTGGCACCATTTTTAATACATTTAAGTCACTCTACTGTAACCAATGAACTGGGATCGATCACTTCACTGGGTCTGACATGATATCGTGCTTAACTCCTTTGTAAGGGGAGCTTCCTAAAGCCAAATTGCAGTAAATGGATTTACTCCCTATGGCAAGATGCTAATGTTTGTTTGCAGCTTTGGAAAGTTAACTCACTTTGGAAAGTTAACTCACTTCTCTATTCCAAATCCCTACAACCTTATCTAATGTAAGTGGAAAAGTTCCCTAAAATAATAAAAAATTCTAAATTGATTTTATTAGCGCTTATTTTAAGAGTTGTTATTTACTCACAAGGTAAATGGACATTAAACTGATGGTGTTGTGACTTGACTCAAAACCTAATGAAATTGAACATGAAATTGTGATCTTTTATTTTCAATGAATTGTAACTAAAATAAGGGAAGAGTTTTCATAAATTTTCAAAAATACAAGAATCAATGAATCATTTTCAAAATCCACATCAAAGAGAATGAAAAATACACGATTATTGGCTCTTCTTCAAGAAATGCAACCTAACTTCCTCAAAATTTGAGTTACAAAAAGAAAAATTTTGATCTTATCAACTTCTTACATACCCAAACAAACAATCAATGAATTCTTCCTTCAACATTTACAAGCTATAATTTCAATTTGACGTAATGAGTTGCAAACTATTGTAAGCAAAATATTATGTTGTCTTATAGAAAGAAATAATCAGTAATCACCTTTGGAAAACAACAAACTTCCAACCACAAGTGCTCTCTTGAGAAACCCTAAATTTTCCTAATACTAATGACACTTTGCAACTCAGAATACAAAGTAGTCTATTGGGTTGTCTTATAACCAGGCCATTAGGAGGAATAGGAATTCCAATTATTTCGAGAGCATTTTGTTCCATAGTTGAGCAAAGATAACCAAGAGATATATGAGATAGAGCGCATAGAGAGGATCTATGCACTATAGTAGCCCACATGCCACTGGCGTTACTTCTTTGTACCTGCAACCATATTTTCCAGACAGAGAAAGAGAGCGAAGCGGCCTCACCTTCTAGCTGGGTCTTCTCCCGAAATGGTTTCCCAGAGAGCATATCTTGTGTCTTATGTGTGTTTCTGTGTGTGAGCTTATTTTTTTGTTCTCTACTTTTTTGCATAATTTCTATCCACGTGCATGCACTAATTACAGTTAAGTTTACAGATCTTAAAGTTTAATAAAATTGTAATGATGTAAAAATTCAAAATTTTAATATATTATTATCATATCTGTTGTGATGAACTATCCAGTGGAATATCCACAACAGTTTATGGATCACCTTTAGGCATATTCAAAGATAAATATTCAGAAGAGATGATATTTTCAACATTGTTTTACGGGAAAAAGTGATTAGGCAATATTACAAAATACTTTACATATCACGATATTGCACAATGGGAAGTTTTGCATCAAGATCATGATTTGGTGTATCATATAACTAGCATCGATCCATCTTTAAGTATATATCTAACATGACTCGAGAGGGATCAAATTTCTTAACATACAAACTTCTTAAAAGTGCAAAATTAAATTATTTAAATTGTATTTTTAAATGCTAAATAGAGTATATATAGGACCAGATAAACATTTTAACCATTAAAAAAAAACCTTAATTTTTTCAAGATATATACAGATTATTTTTTAAATGATATATACTATATACATAAATGACATAAAATTATTTTACATAACATGTACATCCAAATTAAAATGATTTTTTTGTTATTAATGTATTTTTAAGTATATATCAATATCAATTCATATTAAAATATATTGATAACCCACATTGAATATTTTTTTATATACAAAATTAAAATATTTTATTTTAACAAAAAAATTCTATATATAGATATATATGAAGTTGATATCGACAAAAATTAGTTAACATAGATCTTCAAATAGTTTATTTAAATCTCTTATTGAAATATTTTAAAGTATAAGATTTAAACATCTTAAAGACACATCTTTTTATAGCCGACATTTTTTTTCTATTTAGAACATAATTTCTATTTTTTATTTTTATTTTTATTTTAAAGGGAATGGACAGACGGGCAGGCTTACACATCTCTCATACTGGGTTGTAGAATGAGCCTCTCGACTCAATAAATTTGTTTTAAAAAAAATTGCAAATTATCCTCAGACCAGTATCCAGCTATATTTGGATTCGAATAAGAAAAGGATGGTTAAAAGGAAAAAAGCTAACACCTATATATGTTAGAACAAAAGAAAACTTGAAATTCAGTATGTCGTCAGACATTGGGTATATGGATCTTAGATGAATATGGACATCACTGGACTGTTTTTTGTGTTTACACAAGAACTCATATGCAATGATCTAACAATTGGGTCCAACAAAAAAAAAATTCGTTTAGCAATTTTGAACATATCTGGTAGCCTTTAGTAAATGCTTTGCAACAAATAAATCGAGAGAAAAAACTATCGATTGAAAACGAAGCAGAGGAATATGATATTGATACCTTGATTAGAAATGACCCTATTACTTGTGTGTAATATTATAGAAGTAGAATGAATTCTCTATGCCAGTTAATTTTACATGAGTCTAAGTTTTTTGGTGATGTCGTTGAGTATTTCTTTGTAACATAATTCCAAAATCGAGGAAGCTAGCATGAACATGGATTACTATGGATAAAAAATGCTCCTATCTATGGAAAAATCACAAACATTGAAATTGAAAGTTTCATTGACAAGTAATTTGGATGTGATTCAAGTAAACCACCTAAAAATTTGTAAACTATTCAACATCATTGTCATAGAAAAACTTGTAAGAAAGGAAAACAGATGCACTACGGATTCAATTTTCCAATTCTACCAATGTGAAAGACGCAAATACTTGAGCCTATGGAATTCAACAATCAAAAAAAAAAGCAAATGCAAGAACCAAATTTGATGCACTAGAAAATATGGAACGTGATGAGACATATACATTTGATAGTTTTCTTGAAAAATTACATACAAGTGAATCTAATTACATCCATGCAATTCAATGTACTCTAAAATGAAGAACAATTGTATTGAAAAGAGAGCCAATAAACATATGGAATAATAGTTTTTCTCGACATATTCCATTAATTTGGGGTGCAAATACTGATGCTCAATTTGTATTTGATTCATATACTACAACTACCTATGGTGGTTCATATATGAAAAATCTAGATAAAACGATGACATCGATGTTTAAATGTATACAAAATTAATGTTAAAATCCGATGGTGATATCATAGAAACAATTACAATAAATGGAAAAAATTTATTGAACTTGCAACAAATGTCTACACAACAAGTTGTATATATAGTGTTGTCATTACCCTTGAATACTAGTTCAAGAAAATGTATATTTATTAATACTTTAGCATATATGATCAGAAATTTTCAGTAAGAAAACTAAAAGAATTGGAGCATGAACCAGATGATTCAAAAAACATCACATGCTTATCAATTATCGACTGTTATGTACAACGACTAGAAAACATCGGAACATGTATGCTTAGCAAAATTTACATTGTGTTATACACTACAAGGCAAGAAAAGAGGTGTTGAGAGACTATACGTTATAAGATACATAAACTATAATAAACATATTGATCTCGGTAACTATTACAAAGAGCGATTAATGTTTTATGTCACATATCATATTGAGTAAAATAAATTTAAAGAAAAATATTCAACTTGGAAAAATGCACATCTATTATTTGAATAAATCATAAAATGCAATGAACAAAAGTTCATGAATGAAACTATGACAACGTGGACTGATATTGTCAGCATATCAACTGATCTTGAAAAGAAAGAGCAAATTGTTTGAAGGAGATATACCTACATATCAAGAAATAGATAACGAAAAATATTATCAATAATACAATATCAAATCAGATTTTCAATATTTGCATAAGGTCAAAAATTCAAAATCAATAGTTGAGATACTTTATCAAGTAGTAAAACAACCACATATATTAGAAGAGACAAAATTCTATAAAATCATGAAAATTCTCAACAAAGAGCAAGAAAAAATAGTGAAAGAAATATTGACATGAAAAAAAAATTCAAATTGTTCATTTTACATATTTGTAATAGGTGGTGTAGGTGTTGGAAAAACATTTACTATAATGGCATTATTCAAATATCTAATTTGCATGTACAACAACACATTGGACTAAGACCTAGCTCGGCTAATAGGAATTGTAACAACATATACAGGGAAGGCAATGTTCAATGCAGGTAGTATAATGTTGCATTTTGCATTTTATTTTCCATTTAGCAAATCATAATATCTTTTGCTTAAAGGTGAAAAGTTATACACATTGACAAAACATTGTGAACGACTTCATGCCATGCTTATTAATGAAGCATCTTTACTAGGTGCAACATTATTATACCAAGTTGAAAAACGTTTACAGGAAATAAAGCATACTCCATTGGCTTATTTTGGAAATATTAATATAATATTTTCAAGTGACTTGTTCCAAGTGCAACCGGTCAAATATTCTCTAACTTTTGAGCAACCAATTTTAGCAATAGAAAAAAAACATACAATTTCTAGAAGGAAAATGTAAAATGTTATGAATTACATACCACAATGTGTCAAAAAGACAACAAATTCATTGAAATCCTTAACATAATGCGAGTGAAACAACAATTTGATGAAGGCATAGAATATATAAACGATAAGTGTTGCATATCTACTCCACTAGATCCATTGTTTCCATATCTATATTACAGGAACAAGGATGTACAACAGCATAACGAGAAAATGCTACTACATGTAAATGAAGAACTAATAGTTCTTGATGCGAATGGAAAATATGTCAATAAGGAAATAGGTTATGTAGCATATGATAAAACAATGACATTACCATCAACAATCCTTATCAAATGCAATGTTCTTATTGAGTTACATGCATGGAATTATAATACCAAGGATGGCCCTGTTAACGGTGCAGATGGAATATGCACAAAATAGGAAAAAAATAGGAAAAATTTTGATTCAATATGGATAGATTTTGTAAATCCAGAGATTGGTAAACTACAAAAGCAAGTATCATGAACTATATGACGAAAACATTTCATCGAATTGGACTCCAATATTAAATGTTTTGAAACCATTGGCATGTCATAGTAGAAGCTTTAAAACTATAGTATAGAAACAATATGTGATACAATTAACTTGTGATAGAACAATTCATCGATCACAAGGTTTAACATTGATTGGACTTGCATTTGATCTTATTGGTATATTGACACGGGACAAGTGTACACAATAATGGCATGTGTTAAAACCATGGAAATGTTGCATCTTCTTTAGAAACTAACACAAAATAAATTTTGTGTGAATAAGAAAATATTAGAAGAAATGAAATGCTTAAGAACTCAAATGTTATGGAAGCCAGAATACATAGACAAGCCAATAGAAAATGAAAATACTTTAATGATTGTAACTTTAAATACACAAAGTCTACATGCTCATGTCAATGAAATTGTATGTGATGACGACCTAATTAGTGTTATGACTCTTTGTATCCAACAAACACATTTGAACATTCCGTCGTAAAATAATGAATTTTGAAAATTTAGTTTCAACGTATCAAATTATCTTCATGGGGTACTTGCATACAAGAAAACAAATAAATCATATCAACCAACAAATTTTGCAATAAAAGATTCAAACTTGTTTTGTCATAAGTGCATTTCCAATGTTGAATATGCATAATAAATTTATACGTTATGCCAATTGTACAATTATTGATCACATTTGCACAAAATTTCTTGTTCAACAATGTCATGTTCATATTTCACATTCATACCAGAGTGATCATGATGCAGTTCATGCTTTGCTACACTTTGTGTGATTCTAATCCTGCATAATATATGAATTTTGTTTTGAAGCAGTGAACTTTGTTGGCAATTATAAATGTAATACAATAAGTTTTTGTAAAAGTTACCTGTGCGTATAGGTTGAAATGGTACATTTGTTTTTTCATTCTGATTTGAAGCTCAGTATGGATAAGTAATTAATTTAACTATTATAAGGTGATAAGGACCATATATTGCAAGAATCGTGTATACTTTTGACATATGGCTATTCTTAAATATTTAAGCGTTTTTTTTTTTCCAATGTTTGATTATTTAGATTTGTTAATTGTGTTATCATAATGAAAGCTAATTTTTGGTTGGATAAGTATAGAAGATGCGAAATATGCACAAGTGTTATGCGGAATATGTGGAAGTGATGTTATTTTTTCTGCATCTTCCTTCCTTCACACATATTTGTTGTTTTGGACATTTCTTTTGCATACTTCCATCTGATGCAACACTTTTTTCATACATTTATGAACTCTTTTAAATGGAACTAATTTATTAACTAAACTTTATTTAGGGGTAAATAGCCTTGAGAAAATCAATAGTAAATTAGATATTTGGGAACATAAATGAAATATGGATAACAGATAAGAGAGAAAACCAATTTAAAATGATTGGCCAAAGTTGCATGTGTCTCTTAACTTTTTATAACCCATGGGTCAAGTTATTCATAAATCAAAATTGGCAATGAGATAGTATTGGGGACTAGTTGGGCGATCAAATCACTTTGTAATGGATGTAAATGAGCATGCCTTTGCACAATTTTTATTTGTAGTCATCCTCACACGCTTTTGGATTGATATTTATTATAAACATCTTGTAAGATAATTTTTATCATCACAAAGAATTCATATTTATTTTACATCGTAAAATTGTCACTTAGGATGCACATATCAGTGACATTAAAGCAGAAGCAAGGTGCATAATAAATGGACGAGATGGTTTGGAAATTTCGAAAAAAAATTGCACTACTTTCCATAAACGTTAGGTTTGGTATCTCCAATTGCCATTTATTGAAAATTTCTTGTATAACAGGGTTCACTATTGCAATAGTAACAAATGGTGATTATATAGGGAACTGAAAAAATATGCAGTTAACTAATATTGAGAACGTTATTGATTGAGAGAGAATTTTCAAGTAGAAAAGGGGAAGGGCTAACAAAGGAAGGAAAGAAACTTTTGCACCGATATGATTAACTCGCTTGTATCAATGAGAACTTTCATTGGTCGACTACGTATAAGTGGTATGTGAATCTACCAATGGAAGAGAAGAACAATAACAAGATCTGGACTATCATATTGGCGAATGCTACATGTGTTCCAGAAGTTTTTTTGTTTCAGATCAATTGTTCATTTGTGCGCAAGCACTTTTGATTCAAGAGAAAGAACAATTGTGCTACCAGAAAAAAAATATTCCTCTAAATCTGAAAGCATTCAGATGGATATTCAAGCTATTGGAACCTAATATGTGCTTAAAATTGTCAAAAGAAAATAGTTTCCTGAAGTCACAAGCAGGTGAGGCTAACATTATTGGAGAATTCATTTCCTCGACTTCTCAAGTTCCTTCTGATCTTTATGTCCTATATATTTCTTTGTTTAAACAACAGTTTAGGGACTTTTTTTGGCTTTGTGCTTGCATGATGGGCTGATAAATTACAAAAGATGTTCCAAAATACATTCTTTATATGCTTTATCATTCATACAAAAAAAAAATATATTCAACTAGGTTGATATCATATCTAATGAATTAGATTTTCAGTTAGTCAATTTATCTAGGATGAATATATTCTTCATGATGGTGTATCTGATGACAACTCTCATTTCCAGCCATATCTTTCACGTCTTTTCGTATAATCCTAAATTCAATGTGAATCAAGAACCAATGCAGTTCTAGTATCCTATGTTGTGGAATCATAATGCTTCTTTAAAATTTTGCCTAATTCGGGATGTATTTGTAAAGAAATTTAATTACATGATAACTAGAAAAGAGCCTCATCAAATATATACACAAGACCAGGTTTTCCTTTGGGGCAAAGCTATGCATGAAGAAAGAGAAAGTAATACCCTAATTCAAATTTATGGGTTTGAAGGTGAACCATTTATACTACCAATATTTGTTATAGATAGGTATTGTTTTGTTGAAGTCTGTAGGTAATACTGTAACTGACTCGTTATATTTGAAAGCAAAAAGAAAAGACAATTTATTTTCTTATCATTTACTGTTGGAGAAATCATAGTGAAGAATGTGGCTCATGTTGCAGAGCTTGCAGAGACTTTAGATTCTTTTAAATTAAGTGAAGATGAAGCCATTAAAGTTTTTGATAAAGAATCTCTATTTACAGCTCTCCTGGAAACTATTTGGTATGTGAACTCGTTTCCATGAGTTAGAGAGCAAAGCAAAGAGAGTCAGAATGCACGAGAAAAAAATCAAGGGCTAGTAATAGATATTGAACAAATTGCTAAAGAATTAAGCATTGGAATGGAAGGTAAAAACAAGTAAAGAGGGAAAAAAAGTGTAGAGAATTTTTTACCTTCCACAGCCGATATTGATGTGAGTTCATCCTCGAGTCAAAAAAAAATAGAAAATCTACTACAAATGCAAAATTGATTCACAACGGGCTATCAGGTAGTGGAGATGACGAAGCGCCTCTTGGGAAATTCACTCTAGAAAGACCGTATACGGTTCAATCAACCAAATCTAAAATTCTTGTCAAAACAAAATGTATTGAACATGCTATAGACATGGAAGTTGACAATGTTGTGCCATCTTATTGTGTTAGTTCTTGTTTAGCAAAAAATCAGAAATTAATGCAGCAAATTGTTGAAGAAATCACTAGTTTCGATGACCTTCCTATCACATTACAAAATGCAAACTGTAACAGGGGTAGTAAAAAATTGAAGATTGAAAAAGTGAAGGTTTGTAACAAAAAGGATATTGATCAGGCAAAATATATGTTGATCTGTTTGGGATTGGAACCACGGGGCTAATGAAATTACATCAAGCTACTAGTGACATACTTGCACAATATGGTAGCTAACAAGAAGCAAAAAACCTAAGACTAAAAACAAGTCTAATAAAAGAGATGGAAAATGCTCTAAATATGGATCCTTTTTTTATGACTCCATTGGTGACATGGACACCACCATTGGTAATTTATACTCTTGGGAAATCACATAGATTTGATAAAATTCTCAACCTCCTTAATGCGGTGAAAACATATATTATCAGTGGTATATCTGAAAGATTGTGAATTATTGAACATGCATGGCAAGTAGATTTTGATTTGTGGCATTTAGCACAAAAAAATGATTCAATTTTCAAGTGCATTGAATGTAATCTCGATGGAGACAGGTATTTCGTAAAAAATGACTTACGTTCTTTTAGCAAGAAGCTTGATTTACTTTCTGATCTAGAGAAAAAAAATCAGGAACTGCCAAATGCTAATTGAATGAAGTAAATAAAAGTTACATGGTCTCGGAGAATCAGAAGATTGGAGAACATTATTTCTGAATGTGAAAACATAGAGAATATAAGAGATGATACCTATGTCAAAGTTGTACAGATTGTGTGGGATCTAAAAGGTCCACACATCACATGTGACTCTAGATTAATTTCGAGAGACATCGTTAATGGTTGAATTAGATAAGCTAAAATAGTCAAAGGCAATAGAATTCAATGGTATAATTGATTTTACCACAAAGGAAATTATCAAATGGCTAGTTACTTTTGTTAATGTTAACGAGCATAATTTTTATTTAGTTGCGCAATTGCAAGAATAAGCTAGCGAAATTGAGAAAGAGATATTCAATCAATGTGTTATATAGGGGATTATTGTCGCTCCCATGAAATATTACATATAGACTAAACTAAAGAAATTCCTTGAAGAAATCGAGAATCTGAAAAATAGTTCGCAGTCATACAAAGGGGATTTATGCTTTTACATATTGTGAGTGTTCTTAAATCTTGGAAATTTTGTTTCCTTGCCTACTGATGGTTAATTATTTAGGTTTGTTGGATATGTTATCAGGAACTAATCCAATTCCTTAATGTAATTTCTTACTTTTCTTTGCAGGTACCTTTTTTCATATTGCAATTCATGGGAGCCCAATCCCAATCCCCATTGGGACAAATTCATTTAATTTTGCAATTAAGTATAAAAAATTTGATAAGACTATAAGCCAACTATCAAAATTTTTGGAAAATGTGACAATAAATTTTTGTTTTTTTCTTATTGGTGTGACAACTCATCTGCAATTGATTGTTCCTCTTTCCAACCCCATCTATTTTCCCGCCTACCCAGCCCCATGCGACTGACATTGCCTCTAAATCCCTTCCATCTAGTGCTAAGCGACATACATTAATGTTGGAGTGTCACCCTCCAGCTCCAACTCCCATGTCAAGGAAGGGCTTGAGGCATGGGTATGGTGTGTGTATATTTTACATGGGAATATGTATGCAGGGGAATGACATAATGGGCAAAGTCAAGGCTATGGTGTGCAGACTTGTGAAGATAGCAGTTAGTATTTTGGAGAATTTAAATGTGGGGTTAAGCATGGACTTGGGTATTACCACTTTAGGTATATTTTTTCTTGTTGCATAATGAATTTTTGTTGCAGAATTTTATATTTTTGTATATTTCAAGGATTGGATGGATTAGTTTTCCCAATTCCTTGTCTTGAATTTCATGCATTAAGATGAAGTATGGTTTCCATTAGCAGAACTCAATGATCAAGAAAATATATTAAGATAGAGAACATGAATGCCATATTCCTAGGTGAGTTCCCAAATGATGGTTTAAAAACTCTGCTAATCATCACACTCACATGGAACAACTCTTGTAGTGTTTTCTTCAATGTGATATGAATGCATGTCGCTATGGCTTGGGCTCACTCACGTTAAATTCTTGGTTTCATTGTATTTGACAAAGATAGCGTGTGTTGGCCTTATTTTTTTTAGCATTAATATATGTTCTGCACTCATTTGATCTTGGCTAATAAGTGAATGTTTCAGTGGATTTTATATTGTCCTTGATCAAGTATATTGGTTTAAGCATCCACTCCATAGGAGCTAAAACTAACCAGAAGGGGATGATAAATTGGATACTGGCCCCTATTTTCTCAATTATTTGTTAATGATGCTTGTTGATCTATAAATTCTTATATTAGTATTTTTAGAAGGCGCTAGAAATGTTTTTTGTGTAATTTTTTGGTTTTAAATTTTGAGATGATAAATTTTGATCTTCCCTAAAGGTACTAAAGAGAACTTGTTTGGATGCAAAAATGGAGATACGTATGCAAGTGAGTATTTTGCTAACAAAATGCATGGCTTTGGAGTTTGTAACTTTGCCAATGGGAATCCCCCGATGGGGGTGACGGACACGAGATCAAGGGGGCTTTGGGATCCCCACTCTTTGTCAGTGTTAATCATGTCAAGAATAATGAGACAAGACAAGGGGATCTCGGCCCATTAAAGGAATTATCGTGAGAATGGGAGGCTTATGTGCTTGTGCAAGTGGAGGATGGCCTTAGTGTGTATGTGGTTAGTGATGAGGAAGGGAGGAGATTGGAAGGGTGACGGTTATGTTCACTGGACAGGTCTCCGGCGAAAGCCGAAAGGCCAGAGCGGGAAATTGTTGGTGTGTGCCATAAGTTTGTGTGTCTGGTATTTCCTCCAGGAATTCATATGGGATCTCGAGGCATCACATTCAGAGATTTGGATTCGAGAAGTTGTTTGTACCTTCTTCGGTCATTGGTATTCTCACTTGCTAGCCGCTCATATTCTGCATCAGTGGAACTTTTTCATCTGCCAAGCTTGGGTAATTCTCTCTTGTATGGCCTAGTTTTTGTGGGTTGGTTTTGATTTAGATTTTGTTGTTAATTTTTGGGTCACTAAGGGGGTCAGTGGCTTTGGTGGACTAAGATTGTCGGCCACCTGGAGAGGGAGTCTGAGAGACTAGTGAATTAGTATGGGAAACGTCGGGATGGGAAAAATTTTGGTGTTATATGTTGGATGTCTATGCCCCTGGTGCGTTGAACTTTGTGCTTATTAAGTACTTCCTCTGAGTTCCTACATCTTGCCCCTCTGTTCATCGGTTCACCCAGTCTAGGGATTATGGTGTCTTGGGCTTTTGAGGGGAATAAATATTATGCCTAGGAGTGTGTTGAGAGTGGTTATATCACATCTTCATAACCTCTATAGTTAGAGTGGTCGTCTCAGTGGAACCGGGGTAATGCGCTAGTTGGTCATCGTGTTTTTGTGAATTCGAGAGGTTGGAGCATCCCTGCAGAGTGGGGTGGTCGAGGGTAGACTAGAGGTGGTCAGGTGACATCCATAATTGGAGCCTAGGATGAGTCATCAGCAAAAAGAGGGTGGAAGGAGTTGAGTGTTAGTGGTCGTGGGTGTGTAAGTTCCTTTGGGAGGGAAGTGAGTGTCTAGGATTTTGGGATTCTGAGGTTGTTTTTATTGCAGGTACGTAATGAAAACGAGGGAGGCCTCATCGAGCGGTTGCTAGCGTGAGCATGTTGACAATAGAGGTGGTGGTGCCTCTTCCTTTAGTGAGGCTCATTCAGCCAACCTGGATAGAGAGGAGGGGCTCTCTCATATTCTGGGAACACCACCTGGCCATGTAGTCCAGGATAGCACATTGGACTCCATTGTTGAATAGTTGAGGAGGATTCATACCAACATGGACATCCTTCAAAACCACAACAAAAATGTTGCCTACGGGAATGACATCCAATTCACGCAAGAGGAAATTCTGGAGCAACTAACTCATGTCTGTCGCAGCCAGCGTGGAATTCATGACCAGCTGCGTGAGATTAAGGAGAGTCTGGAGAACATTGAATTTCACCAGCATGACCAGCAAATGAAAAGGGAGCAACCAACTCATGTAGACATGCATCCACCACATCCACCACCCTGATATGAATGTGCTTGGTTGTGTCTTAATTTTGGTTGTTTTTTGGCTTGTATGGCTAAGAAGCCCTCCGGAAATAAGGTGCAAATTGAAAAATATTATGTTGTATATTCCATCTCTCCTTGCCAAAAAATCTAGTCGAAGAGAGGCAAGATGAGTTGATGACCAACAATATGTACTTGTTTTTCCATCAGTAATGTAAAATTAGTGCTTTGATCGACAAAAACAATATTTCCAATGGGTAGAGATATGAAGGTGCATGGCATGAGGGGGGAAATAAGGTCTTGGAATGTTTACATTTAGAAATAGTGAAACACAATCTAGACACTAGCATTGTGGTGTGCTATAAGACTGCTAGTACCCATAATTTTCAATCAAGATTAACCAAGGGGGTGAGCCATGCATAGAAGATCAACAACAAATCCAGTTGACCCCATCTCCGTATTAGGATCTGATTCAGAACCTACAACCTAATAGACTTGTTATCTATGTTTTGTATCTTTGTGTTTAGTATTTCTTTTATACTTGACCAACTTGGCCAGCATCTCAGTAGTTATATTTCTAGTTTTTTTGTCGTTACTTTTCATTTGGCACACTCTTCTCTATAAAAAATCCAATTTTGAATTTGGTCTAATTTTCCTAATGAAAAACCAATCAAAATTTTATAATCTATTATGTAAGTCCTAACTATTTTAATTAATAAAATCATTTTCCTTTATTAAAAAAAACAACAACAACAAAATTGAGTGTATTACTTCCCAAACATTATGAATTAAAACATTAAACTTAATATTATAATGTAATTTAACAACCAAAATTTAGATGATAAAAACTATGTTATTATAGAAGTTTAAATTAAAAATTTAAAACAAAACTATAAAGTTTTTCCAAAAAAACAAAACAATATTTAAGACCGAAATTGAAATTCGATACTTCAACAATACTACGAAGTCGTATGGATAATGGTTTTCAAAAAAAAAGGCAAACTTATACTTAAACAAAACTACGAAGTCGTATGAATAATGGTTTTCAAAAAAAAAAAGCAAACTTATTGTTGCTCGTGTTAAAATATAGGGGTAAAACAAGCTCATTGTTGCTCATGTTAAAATACAGGGGTAAAACAAGCTCGTTGTTGCTCATGTTAAATATGGGTATGCTATTTCAATAGACTTTTATTTTGTCCAACTAAAAATTAAAATGCATTGGTAGATAGTACATGAACAAAATGGTCAAAAACCATGAGACAACTTAATAAAATTGGTTGGTGTGCCAATGTATTTTGTAGTTTTTTATAAAATATTATATTATTTGTTTAGATGTGATAAAAGTGTTTTTATTATAGGAAAAGAACAAATTAAAGAAATATGAGAAATTTTAATTAATATTGAATTTGAACATGTGAGTAAGTTTTGAAAATACGCTTATTTCATATTTAATTGTTGATATCACCCTTTAATATTTTAATTGATTTGATTGTTAATTGGTAAGACATATGTTTATATTTGGAATATGAAATTTTTACATATGACAATCAAATTAATTCTCTTAATTATAAGACAAAAACCAATATTTTCTAATTGTTTGTTCTACAAGCTTTTCCATATTGACCTATTAATCAAAACCTTCAATTCAGTGCAGATGAAAGGAAGATCTTGACTCAAACCATTATTGCTTTCAAAACCTTCAATTCAGTACAAATGGCAAGAATATATCGACTAAGTCCATTCTTTCATTTCATATCAAGGAAACAAAATATCATGTCAAACACAACATTCCCATTGGGGTCACAAAATAAACACAAATAACAAATAAACATCACTTTACTTTTGGTTGTAGAAAGTATAACAATGTCAGATTCAAACTCCATTAATGGACAAATAACACTTCACAATTTGTTAAACATGAAAAACACAAATAACAAACAAAGAGCGGTTTACTTTTGGCCATGGAAAGTACAATAGTGGCAGATTCAAACTCCATTAACAAACAGATAACGCTTCACAATTTGTTAAACATGAAAAACTTTATTAGTTTTTAATTATTTTGACAAATGTTTTGTTGTTTTCTTCTGTTATCTAATCCATCCTATAAAGTAATTGACAACTCGCTTAAGCATATGCAATTTGGCATTGGTCTCTTCTGGCCCAAATGCTTCTCTAGAAGCCAATATTATCATTTTGTTTATTATTCTGGTACTTGGTTTATTTGTTCATGTCCTCCTTCCTTGAATGGATAAAAATATGCATTAGAACATTACAATGGGAAGGGGCAAAAGCATGGAACTGGGTTACACTCTTTGGCGAAAGAGGGCGCGTTTGGATGGAAAAAGCAATGGCTCAACTGAGCCATTTAAATGCTCAATCGAGCTCCTTGGGCACTAAAAAGGAAGCTCGATCGAGGGTTAAAAACTAACCCTTGATCGAGCTTTAAGGCTCGATCGAGCCCTTTTTATTTATATACCACTCTCGCGGTCTATGCGTGCCATTTGCACAGACCACGATAGCTCGGCCAAGAGTTTGAGAGTAGCTCGACCAAGATTATTGGAGTTGGATCTAGCAATGGAGTGTTCAAATCAATCTCGCCAACCACCTCGCTAAAATAGCAGAGGCTCAAACGAAGGTAGGTGCTCTATCCTTTGTCTTTCTTATTTAATTTTTTTGGAAAAATGTAACATATTAATTAAAAACAAAACAAACATATACAAAAAACATGAAAACCAATTAATTAACAAAACAAAAAAACTACGAAAACCACAAAAAAAAACCCTTCAAAAAAACTTAGAAAATCACAAAACCAACCTAGAAAACCATTAAAAAAAACCTTCAAAACAACTTAGAAAACCACAAAACCAACCTAGAAAACCATCAAAAAAACCCTTCAAACAACCTAGAAAACACTTTGAAACCACACAAAAAAAATTAGGTTTTAAATTTGTTTCTTACTTGCAATGTTTTTTGTATTAAATGCATATTTTGTAATTTTGAATGGTAAAAACATTTTTTTCTAATTATTTTAGGTTTTAAACTTTTCTTTAGGAATTTTTTGAAATAAATTTTCAATTTGTTTTTTAATTTAAAATGCATTTCAGATTTCTAGTAAATTTGACCAAAAATATACCCCAAAAAACTACAAAATAATGAAACTATATCGATAAATAAGTAAATTAGGAACTTGAGATTGACATGATGAATATGGTTGCTCACAGTGAACCTCTATTTATAAAATAAGAAATTTTACTTTATTTTATTATTTTAAATTTAAATTAATTTATATTTTAAATATTTTTTAATAATAAATATAATACGATTCTAGTTTTAAAAATAAAATATTAATCTTTAAAGCTAAAAATCTATAAAAAAAAAATTGTTATATATATATCTATATATATATATATATATATATATATATATATTATATATATATATATATATATATATAAATTGTTATATATATATCTATATATATATCTATAAATTGTTATATATATATATATATATATATATATATATAAATTGTTATATATATATCATGTCACTGTATATGATTATAACATATATATAACTATATAATTGATCTGGATCTTTTCAGCTACCGAAATTATCCAAGATCTTTTACTTCTGTGATGTTAGCAAAATTGCTTTCAAACGAGTATGAAAATCCAGATGTGCATATTGTAAAGAATAGAAAACATAATGATAATCATCAAATCAAGACACACAAACACATTGATAACGGAGTTCACCCAGTGTGGGTTACGTCTTTGGGCCCTGGTATCAAGAGTGGGGAGGCTGCTTCATTAGTGATTTAAGATGATGATGATGTACATGATATGATATTTATCATTACAAGGATAAATACCCTCAACCATAGTGGCATGTCTCTCCGTGAGACGTTCTCAGGAACTCTCACTCATATGGGAAAATCCCTCAACCAGAGTGGCATGTCTCTCCAAAAGACATTCTCCCTATAGGAACTCTCACTCAAATGGGCATTCCTTTAGCATGACAAGCTAACAAATTCTTACAATATGTGGCATACAAATATCCCTCAACATAATGGTAATCAAGCATCTCAACAACAAAAACAACATCTCAGTAAATCAAAAGAAAGCATGACATAACTGCATCATGTACCTCCACTTTCATGGATGGCCGAAGAATGCAAAGCTCAGCTGCTGAAACAGATGTCACCGTTGAATTCATGGCATGAAATTGTGTCAAATGACTATAAACTTTGTCCCTTTCTGACACTGTCAAATTTTGGACCCTCGGGCATCTTTAAGATTCCCCCAAAGATTACTTTCTGAAGATGGCCGAAAAATCCGCTACTCAGGTGAAAATTCTGAGCACACCATTGTGATCCTTGTAAAATTCTATGAAAAATAACTATAAAGTCTGCATCATTCTATCTCGGTCAAAATCTTCCTCTAAGGGAAACTTTTAGATTCCATAAGATTCTCCAAAGATTCCTTATTGCTGAACACCTGAATTTTTGTTGCTTAGACAGATATTCTGAATGCACGATTGGACTCCTAGCTAGAAAACATGCAAAAATGACTATGCACTTGACAAATTTTGTCACTGGCATCTCTGGCCCTCAAGGAAGTCTTTTTGGCATCTCAAGTTTCTCATTGCTTAAGGTTGCACTACCCCCAGGCCACTCATGGTTTTGCGCTAAGAGTTTCGTCTCTCGCTCCTCTGCCGGTCCACTCGCTAGTTTCATGGCAAATGATGCAAGGTTTTTATATTGACTGGTAGACGGAGTATACAATATATGAGCCATTGGCTCAATGGTAATCGCGCTGAGTACAGTGGAGGCAGGTCGGGTTCAAAACCCACCCACTCCGTTTTTAATCAATAGTTGTTAATACATAATTTGGAAAACGTTTGTTGTAATTCTTGGAGTGTTGACCATATACGTTGGCGTTAACATTTGGCAAAAACGGTTATAACATCAAACATTATGTGTTGGAGTCATGCGGTGGCGCATTTTGTTTTACAACCGGCGATCAATACATATGTGTTGGCAGTCAACACTTAACACGCGGTTCGCATATTGAATGTAATTTTGGAAATGTTTGGGATGGCACCATCCGTGGTGCAGGTGGGCCACTTGGTTGGGCTGGTTCGATCCTCGTTGGTCCCGCAATATATGGCGGTTACATAATATATGTGGTAAACATTTGTTGTTCAAAACTTGGCCACATTCAAAATGTTATATGCAGGGAGGGTGGCGAACCGCCGACTCATTTTCGGATTTTAATATATTAAATTGTGTTGTGCCTGGTGGGATGAGTGGGCTCGGTGGGATGAGTGGGCCCGGCGGGCCCAGCCGCCACCCCTCACCCGCCCCCCCTATTTTTTATTATAACAAATTGAATTTTTTTAACTTTGCAAAAAATAAGGATTATTAGGAAGATTAACGGTTTGAAAAATTTGCTCGTTTCGGTGGCCCAGTTATGTGTGTCGAGATGTTTCCAAATTGATGTCTCGTTAAGCTTGTCACTTGGCCTAATTTGACCCAAACTTTGACCATGAATATATGGAGCATACGAACTCGGATTTGAGTGTTGTTTACACCGTTGGAATCAAAATGATGAGCACTACGATCTAGTCATAGTTTCACTTCGATATGACAACTTTGATTTTTGAGTTATTCTTAAGCCACTTTTGAATTTGAGCGTGTCTGGAGCCACATGGATCATTCCTCCCCACTGAGGAGCTTTTGGTCCTCCAAAAGCATGAACATAATCTGCAATTGTTTTGTTACATCGTCCACACCATAAGTGTCTTAACAGGTCACACTTCCTTCTCCTTCACCCTTGTCCTTTGGAACCATAAGTGATGAACTGACACATGCATCCTCTGCAAACATGTAATACATAGTTTCAAATTACATTCTCAATTACATGACCAATAACTACCCAAGCATCCCCATACTTGCTAAGAGTTTATAAGACACTTTGTGGACAAGTTTACATCATAAGAAAAACAAAATCCCATCTACCAATAAAGGCAAAAAACATCATCGTTGCTTTAATAAGCAATGGAAAACATATCATCACTTTTACAATTTAAATTGTAACTCATAATTTATAAAATTAGGCCATGAAAAGCTACCATTTCTAGTAGAACCATCTCTCACTCATAAAGGTGAATGGGTCATCTCCCTGTGTCGGATTCACTTGTCGAAAAACTTTCCAACTGGTTCTTGCACGGGTGTTTTGTACTTAACACGCTACTCTAGATGGAGCCTCCAACACTTGGATCTTTGATGTCCACATTGGTTGCAATTACTACAAAAAATATTATTCCTCCAGACCTTCTTAACCTGCTTCCTTCCCTAATGTGGAGAAAGTCTTTCATGCCCCATCCTCTTTCTTGCTACCATTCTCTTCCAACACTCAGCAATCACATGGTTATGTAAACCACAAAAACTACATTGTTTTCTATGACATTCTTTTTATTCATCATTAACATGCTTGTAATCAAAATGAACTTTAGAGTACTGAGACTTTTTATACTTCTCTTGGCTGTCTTTAGTGTGATTCTGGCGATGAGAGCTTGCCTTAGCTCTCCCTTTGCGATGTGCATTGTCATGGGAGGATGGTGATGTGTTCCCATCATTCTCTTTCCTCAATGGTTTCAACAATGTCTTGGAAGCTTCTAAAACCTTTGAGCACTCTCCTTCAGTGTATCCCAAACCTATGAATCAAGGTATTTGTACCACCTCCAATGGTTGAGTCATTCCTTGGCCATTAACACTAAGTCCTCCTCCTTTTACCCCATCTTAGTAAGGAGTCTCATCCCAGTTCCTCAAATTGGTACCTCTATATTTCCAACAGAAATAATGTCATGTGAAAATGAAAATGAAAAATGATCAACATTGTTTACCTCAATTGTTGATTCTGAAATAGGTGATGATAGCTTCGCTAAGCCTTCATTGCACTTCAATATTTCTAAGGCCTCTTCCATGGCTCGTAACTAAGGCTGCAATCTTTGCTTCTCCTCTTTTTCTTCTTGTAGAAGTCTCCTCAACTCAACATTATCTACTTGAAGCTCTGACTGATCTCCTCATCTGAATGACGAGAAGATGATGAAGAAGATGAATGTACACTCGAGGGGGTAGATGGAGCATCATCCTCTGCTCTTTCTTTATCCCATTCCTCTCTCGCCATTGTTTCCTCATAAGATGTATACATTATGTCTACCATTTTTGACATCCTGTAGAAGGCTTCGTACATATCTCTTTCATCCTCCATTTTATTTCTTGTCGCATGTTCAATTGTTCACACTCGCAATTCACATCAGCGAGAATACCCCTCTAATACCAAACTTGATCTGAATCTCTTCAACTACCAGAATTATCCAATATCTTTTACTTTTGTGATGTTAGCAGAACTACATTCAAAAGAGAAAGAAAATCCACATGTTCATACTGTAAAGAATAGAAAACATAATGACGATCATCAAATCAAGATACAAAAACACATTGATAATAAAGTTCACCCAGTGCGGGTTACGTCTCTGGGCCCTGGTGTCAAGAGTGGGGAGGTCACTTCATTAATGATGCAAGATGATGATAATGTACATGGTATGATCTTTGTCATTACTAGGATAAATACCCTCAACCAGAGTGGCATGTCTCTCCACGAGACGTTCTCCGT
Organism: Pinus tabuliformis; assembly: GCA_031772625.1. Lineage (NCBI taxonomy): Eukaryota > Viridiplantae > Streptophyta > Pinopsida > Pinales > Pinaceae > Pinus > Pinus tabuliformis. Next base: position 541,442,389 of record CM062816.1, on the reverse strand, counting down.
ATAGGAACTCTCACTCAAATGGGCATTCCTTCAACATGACAAGTTAACAAATTCTCACAAAATGTGGCATACAAATATCCCTAAACATAATGGTAATTAGGGATCTCAACAACAAAAACATCATCTTAAAAAATAAAAATAAAGCATGACATAACTGCATCATATACCTCCGCTTTCGGGGGTGGCCAAAAAATGTAAATCTCAGCTGTTGAAATGGAAATCACTGTTGAATTTGTGGCATGAAATCGTGTTAAACGACTATAAACTTTGTCCTTTTATGACACTGTCAAATTCTGAACCCTCGGGCATCTTGAAGATTCCCTCAAAGATTCCTTCTTAAATATGGCCAAAAAATTCATTGCTCAGGTAAATATTCTGAGCACACCATTGCTCCCTGCAAAATTCTATGAAAAATGACTATAAATTCAGCATCATTTTGTCTTGGTCAAAATCTACCTCCAAGGGAATATTTTAGATTCCATAACGCTCTCCAAAGATTCCTTGTTGCTAGACACCTAAATTTATGCTTCTCAAATGGATATTCTGATTGCACGATTGGAATCCTAGCAAGAAAATGTACAAAAATGACTATACGTCAGACAAATTCTGTCACTGGCATCTCTGGCCCTCAAGGGAATCTTTTTGGCATCTTTAGATTCTCCTCGATCAGGGTTCCACTGCTCCCAGTCTGCTCAGTGCTCCACCCACTCAAGGTTCCGCACTCATATTTCAGTGTCCCGCTCCTCCGCTAGTCCACTCGTTGGTTCCATGGAAAATGATGCAGGATTTTTATATTGACTAGTCGGCGGAGTATACAATATACGAGTCATTGGCTCAACGGTAATTGCGTTGAGTATAGTGGAGGCGAGTCGGATTCAAAACTCGTTCACTCCATTTTTAATCAATGGTTAATACATAATTTGGAAAACGTTTTTTGTAATGCTTGGAGCACTGACCATAGTCATTGGCGTTAACATTTGGCGGAAACGGTTATAACATCAAACGTTATGTGTTAGAGTCATGTGGTGGTGCGTTTTTTTTTTACAACTAGCAGTCAATATATATGCGTTGGTGGTCAACACTTAACATGTGGTTGGCATATTGAATGTAATTTTGGCACTATTTGGGATAGGACAGCCCGTGGTGCGGGCTGGCCACCTGGCGAGGCGGGTTCAATCCCCGTCAGTCCTATAATATGTGGCAGTTACATAATATATGTGGTAAACATTTGTTGTTCAAAACTTGGCCGCATTCAAAGTGTTATATGTGTCGTGGGGTCCGGCAGGGGTGGCGACCCGCCGACCCATTTTCGAATTTTAATATATTAAACTATGTTGTGACTGGGCCCGCCCCCGTATTTTTTTATTATTTTTCGTTTTTTATAATAAAAAAATGGATTTTTTTTTTTTAATTTGCCAAAAATAAGGGTTATTGGGAAAATTAATGGTTCGAAAAATTCACTCGATCCGGTGGCCCGATTCTATGCATTGGGATGCTGCCAAATTGTTGCATCGTTAAGCATGTCACTTGGCCTAGTTTGACCTGAACTTTGACCCCGAATATCTGGAGCATATGAACTCGGATTTGAGTATTGTTCTCACCACTGGAATCAGGAAGATGAGCACTACGATCTGGTCCTAGTTTCACTTAAATCCAAAAGCTTTTATTTTTGAGTTATTCTTAAGCCACTTCTGCATCTGAGCATGTCTAGAGCCACCTGGATCAATAACATAACACACAACTATATTTAATTATTATTTACCTATAAAATCACATAGCTATATATTATAGTTCTATATATATATAATAATTATGTTACAACATAACCATAACTATAGTTCATAACATAATTACTATATAATTATATATCGAACTAAATTATAACATAGAACTTTATAATTATTTAACATATATAACATAAAGTTCTTTAACATAACACACACATATATAACATAACTTGTAACATAACTATAACTATGTAATTATATAATTATTTAAATATAATCATATATATTTAACTAGATTATAAAGTTATAACATATCACATAGCTAGATATATTATAGTTCTATATATATTGTTTATAACATGGTATAAAAATTTCTATGACTATTTAACATAACATAACTTGTTATTTAACATTATATGTGTGTGAGAGATAACATAACATAACATGCAACTATAACTATAACTAGATAATTCATAACATAATTACATAACTAGATATATAATTTAACTATTATACAATAACATCATATAGCTATATATTATAGTCTCTCTCACACACACATATAACATAAAATAATTCTATAACTATTTATCATAATATAAAGTTATTTGACATAACATATATATATATATATATATAGTAACATAACATAACATAGTTCATAACACTTAACATAGTGTAACATGTACATTGTCCATAGCTATAACATTTAACATAGCATAATTATTTATAACATAACATAGCATATATATATATATATATATATATATATATATATATATATATATATATATATCACTTTTCATGATGGATTTAATGTATCTATGAATGATGCATTGTTGAAACATGAACTTATATATATAATTATATGTTAAATAATATATATATATATGATTTAACATATAATTATATATAAGTTCATGTTTCAACAATGCATCATTGATAGATACATTAAATCCATCATGAAAAGTGCATTTGGTCTAGTGAATAAAAGCATTTAGACTCTTTTCTAATTTGTACCATATTGTTTCATTATGTAGTGTGTTGTACAAGAAACATTGTCTTCATGTGCTTGCACCTAGTACATGTCATGTGTCAAAGTCAAATATTAAGAACGTAAAGTCTATTGTAGTATTTGGTTGGCATGAAATTTTATTAGTTTTTTAAATAGGTTTATTTCAATTTTTTACATATATATTTACATATTTATGTGCTATGAATAAAATGCATTATTTAGAAACAAGAAAAAGTGTGAGGTAGATTTGATCACTTCTTTCAATTGTGTTTACATGGAACTCAATGTACTTTGGTTGATAAATTATCAAAAAATGGACTCTAAAGTTTAGGACTTCAGGCTAGATTATTTTGCTTGAGTTTAAAAATGGTTTTTTGTCAACAATTTTTTCTTGTATTAGTTTATATATATTATATGTTGAGGCATCCCATATACATGCCCCAATTGCAGGCCATCGTAACAAGAGAGGTTATGTTATACGTGATCAAGCTCATGATAGATCACGTAGCCCACCGAGAGTACATGTTCCCCTCATAGATCTTGCCTATGACACAAGTCATAATGTCAGAGGTAGCGTTTTTGTCTCTATTGATGACCATGCTACATCTAGTGGACCTTCTTCGCCCATTTCAGGTACAACTTCTTCATTTTTAAATCCTCTTTAAACTTTATGTGTTTATGTCTTGAAAATGTCTTTAATTTTTAAATTGTCTTCAAATGATGTGTTTGAATTTAATGTATATGTTATTATGCTTCTAGTTTGTTAATTATATATATATATATATATATATATATATATATATATATATATATATATATATATATATAGATAGATATATATATATTGAATTATGTTTATGATTTACATGTCCTTAACAAACCAAATCTGAGGATCGGAGTGCAGCATCAATCCCTCCATGGGATGATGCTACAGCTCAAATCACATTAGAGGATGATACAACCCATCATAAATGGATCACAATAGAGATAGAGAATATCCCTGCCAATTCACCAACTCATCTTGCATTGTCGTTGATGCTGGATAGAATGACTAGGTTGATCGAGACATACTGGAGGTCAAGCCCACATAGCCACAGCTCATACATAGGGTTAGGAGGCATGAGGTTAGAGGCCCAGATTCTTGGGAGGTGATGAAAGAGGCCACCAAGGACATTGATGTTCGTGGGGAGTTGTTCGACATCCCTCTGAATCTTCCTACTAGATATAAAGGTCTTATCCCATTGAAATATTTTAGTAATGTTCATGCAACCTCTTTCGTGTATGTTAGATTAAATCTTGGAGAAAGTTCCCCAACCATGACCAGGTCACCATTTATTTTTCTAAGCATTTATATGCAGAGTTTGTGTTACATATGAGGTCGGATTACATTGATACTGGATCTCATTTTTATGGTACTGACATGGGACGTACCTATGAGCACGAGGGGGCTCGTAGGGACCCTAGGCATGTACCACCACCTCCAAGATTATTTCCACTACCGTCTCAGAGCTTGGTATTACCAACATAGCTAGAGGAGTTGTCACAACTCAGTGGTGAGACATGAGAGACTATTGCAGACAACATGTGAGTGTCATTGGCTAGTGCATGTGTTGCATTGGATGGAGAGATTAGGAGACCACCACCATTGCCTCGTGACCCACCAGTGCCCTTATATGATGATGCATTTCTCGCGAGTTTACCCTTTGACCAGCTTTTGACACATACATGTATGTATCGTGATGTCATTCGTGAGACTTAGAGGGTGCATGGCCTACATGACACATAACAAGTACATATATATACGAAACTTTTGACTCTTATTGTCAAAATATGCATAATTGTTTATATTAAAATTTATAGTTCATATTAGATTTAATTTCTATTAATAAGTTCATGATAGCATTTAGACACATCCCAAATACATGGATGAGCTTATGAGGTCATCCGATGAGGCAGTTGATCAATCAGAGCATCCTCGACCAAAGCATGTTTCCACGGATTCTCCTCCATCCTATATGTTCACTAATGTGGAGGAGAGTCAGTTTGTACAACCACATGGACCAACAATTGAGGTAAACTATTTTATTCCTCAGATTTCAACATTTTGTTTTTTTAAGTTACATAAATATGCCAATTAATTTGTAGACGAATTATAATTTGTCCTTGCCATTGTGTACACAAGCCCATATGCATAGTGTCGTTGATGTCACTGTTATGTGGAGACATGAGTGGCACTGATGATGTGGGTCCATCGATGCAGGACCCAATCATCAATCCATGGGCAGGGGAGCACCAAACCCAGATTCAAGATTAGACCCCCATCCTATATGACTTGCATTTGGACTCAATTAAGTTTAGTAGATTCATGTATATGTAATTAAGAATGTGGGTCAATATCATTTATTTCCATATTGTTTATTTTTTATAAATAATGATCTAATTAATTTGAATTTGAATGTGTTATATTGCAATACCAGCTTATGGACACTTACTTTGCGCGGCAGAACTCACATAGGAGTTTTGGTGGTACTTAGAGTGTCATAGTTTGTATATTTTCATGCTCATTTCATAGATAATATTCACATGTGTGATACAAACTTTGTATATTTTCATACATGGACAGTTTATGGATGTACATTATGGACATTATTTTAGTTAATGGAGCCTATTATTTCAATTTATGGATGTTCATGTGATATTTGTAAATTGTATATATTTTCATATGGATAGTTTATTGATACATGTATTCAGTATTTTAGTTTATGGATTTATATTAATCTTGTTTATAGATGCTCATTAATTTTTTTTATTTTAAATGGATCTGTTAAAATCATTTCGCTAATTTAATCATTTTTCTATATACTATAACTTTTATTAGTAAAATATATGTTCAATTTTAATTTCCAGTTTCATAGAGTAATAAAATAAGTACAATCTTAAGTTATGATGCAAGTCACTTTGATACTTAAAATGAACTAAAATATATCATTTATCAATTCAATATTGAACATGGAAATAATTGCAATCATGCTTCATATCGGCTTGTAGAAATTGCCTTTTAATGCAATTAACATGTGTGTTATTACAATTCAATTTTAAAAATAAGCTATTCGAATTATAAAGGCATATATCTATTTATATATTGTGACCCACCCCATATACCATTGCATGGACAACTTTTTTAAGTATTTTAATCAATTTCTTATCTTAAAGCTGACAATTAAAAAACAAAAATATGATTAAAATAAGTTTTATTCAATTTTAATATTAAAAGATGCCATGTAAACAATAAATAGGTTTTATTCAACATTATTTATTTTGAGATTATCTGCAAGAGCTTAGCCATAACATGATATAAGTCAATTGTATTGAAATGTAATATATAAGTCAAACAACAATATATGGCAACATTTCTGTAATTGTATATGATGTTATCAACTTTCCTAAGTTTACAAGTAGTTATCCAAGTATTTGAATCAATTCCTTATGGTGGAAAATTAAGGTTTATTCAATTTTTAAAAACCCAAATATGATTGAAATAAGTTATATATTCAATTTTAAAAGATGTGGAGATGTAAAAGTTACAAATACAAGTTTTATTCGATTTTATTTTGTTTGCGATTATCTACAAAAGCTTAGTCATAATGCACATCGTCAATAATTTTTTTATGCTTACACTAAAGTAAATGTGCAATGTTAAACTAATTACTTTGAAATTAATGTACACCATGTTAGGGTCCTATAGTGATAGGATTCATAATTTTGAATTGGCTAAGTTTGATCATTGTAATATTGTACATACCTTTGCTTTCTGAAAACGTTTTCCATATTAAAAAAAAATTAAATGTAAAGAGGGTATGTCCTAAAAGAAACATCAAAGGACAAAAAGAATAAGGAAAGATCAAAAAATGAAAAAATATGAACCCCAAAAACAAAAATAGATCAAGAAAGTGTGCAAGTCTAAATGCCACTACTTTTTACTGCTTTACTATTTTAAAATAATGGTTGTGTGCAGCTTGTCATAGATGCCACAACCCATGGTTGTCAAACTGTTTAATCTTGGCTATTTCATGCTTTCAATTTTATGTTTATAGTTAGAGAATAAAATCTGACCAAATAGTTTAATCTTGGCAGATCATTAGATAGGTAGAGAAAATAAAAGGATCTCATCAGTGTAATCTGAGCCCTTGGATGATATAAGCTTAGAATTAGATAGTTTACTTTTCAAAAGAAAAATGAATGATAAGGGTTTGCTAGCCTAAATGCACGCAAATAAAAGGAAGAAAAAATGGTAGGGTAAGTAATTGGTAAGTAGAAGAAAGGTTGATGAAGTATAAAGTTGTTTGGATAAAAGCACATTTATCATGCTTGATTATATGTTTCAATGTCCATGAACATTTAAGAAAGAAAAAACAATGGTTTACAAGTTCATTTAATTAACTACCCTTCATTCTTTTCATCCCTTTACTTATTAATTTCCTCATCCACAAGTAAGTTCTAGTACTTAAATCCTTCAAGTCATAAAGGCTCAGAGCATTTTGCTGACTTTTGGTGGGACCGAACCCTCGGCTTAATCACTTATGGACATCAAGTGTTAGAATTCCCTTCATAAAATTCATTTCCCTTCATTACCCTAATAAAACCCCTTTTCCTAAGGTTAAATTTCATTTGCTTAGGAAAAGTAAACAACCCCAAGTTAAAATTCCATTCCTTTCAAACAACCCACAAAAAAATTTATCCTAAGTATGAAATGTATGTGAATAAAATGCGTAAATTTTACATTTATACTAAGGGTATGTTCACTCCGTTCATTTCATATTAATTTCTTAACTTAATTATATAATTCTCGATATACCTTTTCCCATATATTAAATAAATCCCCTATATAAATATCCCAACCCTTAGTTTTAATATAAACTATACTTTGTCCCATATTCCCGACAAAACCCACTTAATACACCACTATGCGGTAAAGCTAAACTAATTTCGACATTAAGCCCCGCACGATCATTTAATCCCATGATTAAATCCTAATTAATCCCAAATCGCCAAGGATTAAAGCACTGGGCCCCCCCAAACCTCTGCTGATATCATCCGCGTGCATCCCTCGCCCAACTACCGTCCGATCATCAGCGCCCACATCCAACGGTCCACAGCCATATCAGGTGCACCTGATGGCCGACCTTTACCCGCTCAATAAGGTGGTTTTCCTCAGCCCCCCAACTGCTACGTGTCAAGCGCTGGCATAGATCGGGTGACCCTTCCTAAATACCGCCTCCTCCATGAAAGCAGTGCGATGGCTTGGGAAACCGCAACCCCGCTAAACCCGAAAAAATCGCCCACTATTCATTTGTAAAATTAACTGCCAAAAAGTGATTGTTGCTTAATAAAAAGGTTGAGAAGCCCTATTTCGCCTTTTTCGCTCATTTTCTTTGTAAAACCTCTGCAAACCATTGTGACACCTGCAAACACTGAAATCGCCAATTGACCTCAAATTCTGCTCCTGAAGAAGTTGCAGAGACCCCAATCAAGCTCTCAAAACCGTACCAAAGCCATTCAAACTCCTGTAGTTGCCGAGAACACCAAATTTGCAGTTAATTCACCAAATTCTAGTATTTGAAGACAAATTACCAGACAACCCTTTTAATTTGAAAACGTTCAGTATTTGAAGTGTTTTAATTAAGTAAAATTAATTGAAATTACTTTAAATTTAAAAGATTGTGCCCAAACCCTTTTGAAAGCTTCCAGTTTCCTTCAAAACCTCTTAATAAACCTATAGTACCAAATTAAAATCCACAAGAACTGAATTATGGTTTCCCCTGTCGCCATGGATGTCAAACCTATCACAACTCCCCATTTGGACCTTGACCACCTCCCCCTAGCGGACAAGGATTTTCAAATCAGAGACATAATTGCATATGAGGTCCTACTCAAAATTCATTGTTTGAGTAAAGACAGATATTTGAACCATTATGATGACATTGGCCATTGGGAATCCGATTTTCCCAAGTACCAGTTTCCCCAAGTACATATTTTTCCTGAAATTGTCCATATGTGCCATGCCTGTTACATTCCCAGCCAGAGAGCTATAATGTCCCCTAACCAAAAATTCTTGTTTACCATCACAGCTGAATCAATCAATGAGATGTTACAAGTCCAACCAGGTCCAAACCTGAACCCACTCTCAATTGGAGATTTTTTAGACCAGTACACCAAACTGAGTCCATCAAAACTGGCCCAAATGTTCCAAACTTTCATTGTAGAAGAGCAACACATTCCTAAATATGCCCCTCCATATGTTTCTGCCATTTTCTTTGAAAGGGGCAAGCATATTGTGACTATGATATCATGTATTTTTGGCTACACCACTGATGAATTTGTTGATGAGCTTATCCTAGCCTTCATGTCCATTTTCACCCCAGGAAAGCCTCCTGCTACTTTGTACAATTATGCCTAATTCATAGCTGAAAGGATGCATGAACAGTTTACCAGAATGCACAATGAGAGAGTATTCAAATACTCATCTGTACTTTACCATATGTTTTTGTATTATCAGTCAGACAGGTTTCCCTTCACCCTCCAGAAGCTGGATACTAGAGACCACCCCAGGTCTATCATATTTTGGACACCACTTTTCCACAAGTATTCATCACCATACACCTATACAGACTTCATTGACTCTTTTGTCCATCTAGTCACGACTATGCTGACAGGAAGTCCTCCACCCATAATAAGCCAAGAAATCAAAAGAGTCCTCCAATTGTCCTAGCAAAGTAAAGTGGGAGATAGGTACCTTTACCAAAACCACACTGAAATAAGAATCTATGGTTGCCAGCTTGCCCCATACAAACTACCCAAATACCTCCCCATGAAGTTGTTTGTTCTAGAGTATTATAGGAAGATAATGAACTCTGATGAAATCAACTTTGTATCAGCCAAGAAAAGAACCCAGTTCAAAGTCAAAAATTAGTTAGGCCCTTTAATTTGCAATTCTAGAGAAGTAGGGAAAGAAGCAGATCAAATTCTGCAGCAAATGAAGTTCCAAAATAGTTTCATATGGAGGTATGACCCTCAAGGGTTTATGACAAAACTTAGAAAAAAGGTCAAATTGGGACCTTACATTCATCACCCCATACCAGAGATAGAGAGATATGCCAATCAATCTGAGTGGTTGGAAAACACTCCCATAAACAAGGATAGTACAAAGGTAGATGTTGAAAACACCTTGATTGATTTAGAGAGATAGCTTGATGAAAGCTCATTCCTGCAGGTACCAGAGCACGAAGGAACCATGAGTACCCCTACTATTTTGCAGACTCCTCAGAATGAGGAAAAGAATCCCAAAAGGAATAGAGAGGGAGCCTCCAGTTCAGGTATGGACACTTCAAATGTGCAGTATGAAGCCAACCAGAGAAAAAGGCCAAGGCTCAATCCTATTTTAGAACAGGAAGACACACAAGGCTCAGAAGAAATAACTAATACTGAGTTAGACATGAGTAAGGGCATAGCTCCATCTAGAGAAACACAGGATCCATCTGCATTACAGACTCAAATGTTAGAAAGGCAGCTCAGTGTAGAAGTCTCCTCATTTAGTAGGCTTGTTGATAGAGACAAGGACATTAAGGATAGGTTCAAAGAAATCAAAATGAGAAATGAGAAACTGAAGGCATAGTCTTATGCACAGTATCTCAAGCTTACACCTACTAATCAAACTAGGTTGATGTCAGCTTTTGACATCAAAGAAGGAAAGATGCAAATGTCCTTTATAAAGCCAATTGTACAACAACCAAGGACATCAACAAATTTCAAGAAGATTTATTTTGAGGTATTGGCAATGGATATTCATCCCATTAACCAAATTGAATTTCACAAATAGGCTGGAGAAATGATTTACTTCACCCTTACAGGAAAAGCCATAGCTGCCCATTAGTTGCAGAATTCATTGAACAATATTTCAGCCTAGTATCAGTTGGAGAAGGCCTCCTCACAGGTCAAAGACACTAAAATCAAGTCTTTGGAAGACTTAGTGATTGAATTGGGACATGATCCCAAAGACATCAAAGCTACTGAACAACTGATCAAGAAAAAGAATGATGACATTGCAGCACTCAAAAAACAATTGAAGATACCTCAACTATAGCATCCCCACACACAGGAAGTATTGGAAAATCAAACAAGGCATGAAGAGTTGATGGACTTAGTCCTCAAACTAAATGATCAGTTAAGGGAGACAGAGAAGGAATTGGACAGTTTAATCTAATTGAAGCAAAGTGATCTTGTCACTACATCAGTGAATGTCATTCCAGCAGTTACAACGGTTGTTCCTTCCACATTGGCAGCCTCATTGGCTCCCACGACTCCTCTGGCCACAGCACAACCAGTTTCAACAGAGTCTACATCAGCAGCAGGTTTGTCAGGTGAAGGAGCAACAAAGTTAGTTAAAGCTATGGAAGAAATGTTCATGCAGGCAACAGAGATGAATAAGCTCAAAGAAAAGGTGACAAGCTTGGAAACTGATTACAAGCTTGCCAAAATCATGCACAAAGAAGAAGTGCAAAAGGCTACCAAGTTGAGTGAGAGATCAAAAGCCATGGAGAAGGACCTAACACTAAAAGAACCCCTTGGGCAAGCTAAGGAACTACTATGGGCCAATATCATTGACTCTGTTAATGATATTTGGCCATCTATTCAGGTGATTTTTGAACAGATAGATTTAATAAAGATGGCTACAGAGGCCATCCAAAGAGTAAAAGAAGAATTAGGAGAAATGCCATAAGATGCTACCAGAATTATCCATTTCCTTAACAGTAAAAATAAGTATGAGCTTCAAGAATTGGAAATTGAGGACAGAACAGAGACAATTTTGGAGGTGAGAAAGTTTCTCTCCAAGAAAAACTTAATGCTAAACTTGGAGGACAAGTGTCAGAGTATGCAGGTAGCCATTGACAGATTTATGGCTAAGTTTCAAATTATGAGAGAGAAAGGGTTACCCATTCCCTTAGTGATAAATGACAAGCTCATGACATAGCAGGATTACAACAGCAAAATTAGAAAGCTAGCAAAAGAACAGGTCAATACATCATCAATCAAGGCATTGCCAACAGGCAAAGTACTCTACCAAACATTTGAAAACTTGTTTTACCTCAAACATGAGGTAAAACACTTGTTTATCAATAATCCTACTTTTTCCAAGTACATCGAGGCAGATGAAATATATAGGAGGATGATAAAAATCCAATTACCTGATGCTGAAACATGGGAAAATTTGATTGATTTACTGTAGAAATATGCAGTAAAAAGGTTAATGTGCAGTAAAAGTAAAACAGCCAGGTAAAAATATGAAGAGAGATCAGTAGAGTTAAAGTGTATCAGATGAAATCCAAAAGTAAATGAAGCTTCCAGCACAAAAGATCAAACAGCAAATCAACATAAAGGGCTAAAAATCAAACCATAAAAGCCGACAGTACCAAAACAAAAGGGACAGCATGAAGCAATTCAATAGTTGTCTCTATCTTCTTGCAAGAAGATATTTTTATTTCCTAGATTAAATCTCAAATTAGTTTGAGACATTTTGTAATAGTTTTTTGTATAAATACTTCACAATTAGAAGTATGTAGTGTGGATTCTATTAGACATTTCTATAGACTTTTTTATCAAGAAGACCCAGAAGGTTATTGTATCAGTTGATGAGCCAGCAAGCTGGATTGACTAATAAAGATCAGACTGTTCGAAGAATTCATGTGTTGAGCGAATTTCAGACAAGTATTTTCATGTGTCTTTGTCATTTTCTCAAAGTTATTCATAATCTTATATGTGTTTCAATCTAAATGCTATAACTGGAATAATATTTCAGAACTTGTTTAAATCACACTTTGTTTTAACAGTTAAGCATTTGAATGTTTTCCTCTGATATTTAAATTAAAGAATTCTTAATTTCTCTTTAGTTTAGATTGATTTCATAAATAATCCAGGTTAAGGGATTCTTAACTGCCCTTTGATTTCGATTACCCCTCCCTTCCTCATTCATTATCCGAGTTTGAGAACCCTTAACTACTCTCTCACCCCGAGTGAAACCCTTTCACCCCTCTGTCTCAAATATCTAACATACACTTTGGTATCTTGCCCTTGGAACATCCCCTTTAGTGAGTTTATCCAGCCTTGCTTCCTTATCAGTTGACTCCATAGCCCAATGGTCTGAAAGACATCAATTTATCCATTTGTTTAAGAGATCCCACCACCCAATTTCAAACAAAATCAAAACCCCTTGAACAATCTTAGCTAGCCTAAAACATCTTAAATAAAACAAAGTTAAAACTTAAAGAGAGAGCCCTCTCTGAGCATCAGGAACGCTAGGTCCTGATCTCCAAAAGTGGATAGTGGTTACCTTTGGTTTTTCCTTCTTATTACTTCAAAGGAATTATCAGAGTGATAACATTTCTGGCGACCATATTGGGGACTTCGATCCTAAGTCTCATAAAAACTTTAAGGAAACCTTCAATCAAATATTGATCCCCTTAAGGTCATTACCTGAAGTAAGTTTTCATAAAATTTCATAAAAACAATTTAAAAACTTAAAATTCTAGCTCTTAAAAAGATTCACTACACTAGGGCCAACCCATATCCAAACCCCACAACTGTAGTGGACAACCCAAAGAGGATTTTAAGACAACCTAGAACAACAGAAACTCAAGCTAGTAGTAGCCATCTAGACAGAGCCAATTCACTCCCTGAGGAGTTTTCAACTTTAGAAGAAGTCCCTTTTGATTTGTCATTTGACCTCTCACTATTTAGAACCAAATCTAAGAATGATATCCATGAAATAGTTTTAGACCCTGAATTTACTCAACTCGTAGAATCAAAAAGGGTTATTCATCTAGATTTGGACAAATTTGTCTTAGATGCTTTCGAAAAATTAGAAGCCTTGCCCACCTTCAACCACCTTAACTTTACCCCCCAGTCAAACCAGAATCATAGCAATGGCGAACAGATATGCTCCTCTTGTTCTACCTACCCAACTTCATGCCATGCCTGCAGATTATCATAGTAAGATTTTTCTATTTGATGCTACTGGTCATTACAGTGCCTAGCAGCATGTAAACAAAATGTCTGACTTTTTTGAATTGCATGAAATAGATGAGGCAGATGTCCAAATGAGACTCTTTGCCCAAACTTTAACTGTTGATGTCAAGAAGTGGTTTAAAGCCTTGCCTTCCAACCACATTGCAGACCTAGCAAATTTTCAAAGGTTTTTCATTGATAGATGAGAAAGAAAAAAGAACCCACTGCAAATACTTTCTGAATATGACAATATTAGGAGAGTTCCCAACAGTCAATTCAGGACTATTGCACTAGGTTTAATAATATCTACAATGCAATTCCAGCCAACTTTAAGCCCCCACCTAACCTAGCATTAATTAAGTTCCCTAATGGTTTTGATGCTGATATGTCATACCAACTAAGGGAGAGAAATCCTGAAACCCTTGAACAAATGCAGAGTAATGCTGTCAGTGTAGAAGCCAACCTGTTAGCTAGGAAAGCACGAATGAGGAATGAAAAGAAAGTTGTATTTAAAGAAGAAGCTTCAACTTCAGATGGAAAAGTAGATGTTTTAGCTAAAAGTTTAGAAAGAATTATGGATAGGTTAGATATCATGGATAGGAAAAATCAATGGGAGAATCAACAACAACAACCCCCAATAAGAAACCCAAATTTTAGGAAGAACCCTAATGCTGCAAAAAATGCTACACCAGACCAACATATTAGGCCATCCTTCCAAGAAAACTATGTTGAGGAATCACAAAACCAAGAAGCAAAGGATGGTACCCAAATTAACTTACTGGAAACTGTAGAGCTATAAAAAGGGTCTCTTTCACCTCTAATTATCTCACATTAATATGTCAATCCGGGAGCGTTTTGTTATTTCAAAGAGTGACTCAGTCTGAGGCTATCACTTGTCAGAGTAATGCTAGTAGTACAACGTTTAAAAAAAATACAAGAGTAAATGGATGCTTGTCTATAACTAAGTTACTTCAAATGAATAAACCACACACTCTAAAACTAGGCAACTTTAGCAATCAAGGGTTCGATAGCAATAGCCCATCCCTTTGGAAACTGATGGAAAGGAAATTAGAGCATGGACCACGGGTCTGGGAGCTAGGCAGTAAATGTCGAGGCTCACTACAGCCATAGATCATCTCTCACACCAAAATAACAAATGCGAGTAAATGAAACGGCAGGTAGAAAAATGGAACAGCAAATAAGAAATCGAACAGCAAATATGGAATGGAACAGCAATGCTAAAATGGAACAGCAATTCTGAAATGGAACAGCAATCGAATAACTAAATCTCGCGAGCAGTAATCAAGCTTTATCCTACCAACTCAAATGCACTCATTGTAATCAAACATCAATCTTTCATTCTCCAAGCAAAACAAGCAGCACGCACTAATGGAATAGCATTAATTACTAATAAGTTATGGAACAGCATTTGGAAATCATACACACACACAACACACTTGAAGAGTAATCTGATTTAGCACCAATCGTCATCAACAGGAATACAACTGTGTTTCAAAATGGAACAGCATTACTCTTGAATCGTAAATAACACAACTTTCAGATAAATTCTGTTAGTGTCGGTCTTTCCAGCCTTCCTACAGTGATCAAATGTGCTCTTACAAAGTGATTTTGAAGTGTCAAGGTCAAATTTTGTCATTTCAGTGAGTCTTCAAGCAAAATTTGGTCACTAGGCATTAGGTCTAGGGTTTGCCCAAATGTCAGTCCATGTCACCATTCAGCTGAGTTTATCATCATTCGTAGGGTTTTCATTATCATGTCAGTGTCTAATGAGTCATTTTACACCTTGTTCATGCTTCATGTTGCGCCCAGGCAAGGTCATTTCCCTCTCCTAGGGTTTTGAAGGCAATTTCTCTTGGATGGTAAAATCACCAGCAAAACTTGTTTCCTGATGTTCATACACCTTCCCCTATCCTTAAAGTACCTTATCAAACACTTCCCATCCCTTAGATCCGCCAAATTCCTCATTTTTGCACAAACCCTAGTTTCTAGCTACAACCTGGCAATTTTCTAGGTTTGGCCTGTGTTTTGTCCTTTTCGACCCCTTCCCCTCACTCAATCTCTGAGATTCCACTTTCCCCTACTTCCTAACATCCCTCCCCACTCTCAAAAACTTCCCCAAGAATTTAGAATCCCTCTATCCCCTTCATTTCGCTCCATTTCGACAAAATCCCTTGCTTCACACATCGGGACAAGTTTCACTCAAAAGCTGTTTATGAGCAATCAAAGATGAATTTTGCAAAACTGAGAGAGGTTTTTGTCCACAACATGACAAGGAAGAAAAATCTCTTTCACTTTTTACACAGGTGTCATGGTTTGAGAGAAATGTCAAAAATACCGGCGAGAATGAAGGTGCTCCAAGGACGGTTGGCCAAAGCACAAAAACGAAGGAAAACGCCCGATCCACTCCAAATTTTGGCCAAAGCCTCTTTTACTGAGCATGGTACTTGATTTGGGACTCCCAGCCCAAATTTCAAGAAATTTGGAGAAAATTTTGTCATTTGTGAATTTTTTGTGCAATTTTACAGGTTTTGGCCGTTGGAGTGGTCTCACCCCGCGCGCGACCACTCGTGGGGACAGCTCAGAACGGGGAAAACTCTACATTTTTAGAATTTTCATGCAAAAATGCACTTGCCTATGGATGGACTTCAAATTTTATGGAGATTTGGGCTTCCAAAAGCTCAAAATACATGCAATTTTTGACTTTCTACCCCTATTTAGAGTTGCAGAAAGCTGCCTTGGGAGAAATGACTTTTGAGGGGTCAAATCAACTCCAAATTCAGAAATTCTAGTGGGGTTGGAAAGTAGACTCACATACCTTTCCAATGAGCTATCTTGCACTTGATTTGGACACTGGGAAGGCCCTCAAACAGAGCTGTGAATGTGCGCGACCACTCCAAGGCAGGGGCGCGACCACTCAGGGAAATTTTGCCAGTTTGACCATTTCGGCCTGCAAAACTCAATTTTTACTATGGTTGACTTCTAATGCTTGTAAATAATGGATTTTTGGATAATTTTCATGGCACATGGATACATTTACTCTCCTTTAACACTTCTAGAAGTTTCCTTGATGTAAATAGTGAATATTAAATGCATGGATGGGTTACCTAAGTTTTAGAGGCAAGTTGTTTTGACTGCCTATTATCTAGTTCTTAGTTTAGAATTAGTTGAAACAGCTCCTAGGAAGCTGAGCTCGACCCCTAGAGGTGGGGAAAGGAGTTAGATGATCTATATTATGCCTTCTCTTGCTCATTTTCATGGTTGGACTCTTGAGGGAGAAGCTCTATTGTATATTTTACTTGTATCTCTGCAATTTGAGGAAAAGGAAGGCCAGGGTTTTGCAGACATCATTGTGGATTCTTGTGGATTATTGTGTTGATGGTGTGTTTCCTACTTGTCATTGTAAGTGTGTTTATGTGTTCCATCTCTTATTCTATTGCTGCTAATTAAACAAAAGAAGTGATAAAGTTTGAATTCATGCATGCCATGCTCAGCTTTCAATTTTGTTTGATATTTATGTTTTCCACTGTCCAAAGAGGATTCAAAGCCATTGTTTGCCCTCTTTAGCTCCCTCTCTTTCTTCCTTGATCATCCATCTCAGCTTAAGGCATCAGCACAAACTCCTTCCTTGCCCCAAAGACCCACCTGCAAAAACTGAGCTCAATCCCCACACCCTGAATCGCACTCCCTCCAATTGCCACCAAAAAACCCCAAAAACCCCCAAATTAACCTTTTAATCAGTTTACTAGCCTAATATCAGTGTCACTGTATTGGTCATCTATGTCCATTGAATATTTTACTGAGATTGACCGGAGAGAGCCTTCTCATACCCCGTAGGGCTAGCTACGAGGTGAAATGGTTTGATGTTGCCTTGAAGGTTTACCTTCCTCAGCCTAGGGTGAAATCTCAAGCGCTAACAAATCCCACAACACGAATATACAGCATAAGAGCTCTGTAACAAAATAGTAACAATGTTCAGTTAAGTCTAATAATATTCAACCAACTCTGAAAGGATTAGTGATATAATGCAGAGTCAATACAACAGTTATTGTATGTAAAAACCTTAATGAACGAATCTTAACAGGGCATATGATGTAACTTATAAAGCATATCAGATTACCAAATAATGACGATAAGCAAACCACGCAACAATCAAATCGTAGTGATACAGAAGCAAGTGTCCTCCGGGGCCGGGCCCTTAGCCTCAAGGGTACACCACTTTAAGTTAATCCAGATGCAGAGATAAGATAATCACCAAGTTTATATTAATGCATAAAACAAAAGGTACAATGAGCCAAGTTCAACGAGACTCGATGATCAAAGTTCGATCTTTAACAGAAAGTTACATAAAAGCATCATCCCCCAAAGCTAACAGTGTCGTCCCTTTATATAAGGGTGACGACAGAGATGTCTAAGAAATAAGATAAATAAAGCAGCGATCCCTCAGGATCAAAGATCCTGAGGAATTCGCCAAACTGTTAATCCTTAATCACTTCTTTTCTCCTCCACCGAGCTGGTGTCTTCTCCTCCTTTTCCGGACCGGTTTGCTTCAACCTTCTTAGCCTCGTTTGCACTTGGTCCTTCGTCAAAGGGACGGCAGTTACCATGTTCTTGTCTTTTTCTTTGGAACAGCAGCTCCTCGTTTTTACCCCTTCCTGCACAGGAGAATGACAACTATCAGCGGTTAAGTCTTGCATACTAATCCCACATGTTTTGTTATAATTCTTTATTGTTTTCCACGTTCATTATGCAAAAAGGTTCACAAGTTCCACTAAAAAGCCATTGAAATGATCATCAAAAACATACATTTTTAGTACTCCACAGAAACCACAGAGGAAGACATTGTTTTTCTTACTCAAGAAGAACAGGAGTTATATATGCTTCAGCAGTTACAGTTAGAATCTGGTGAATCTTTTGATTTTAAGTAGGGATATGAATTAGCTATATATGAGGTACATAAACAATATAGCTTGAGAAGTAAGAAGAATAATGAAACTCCCATTAAAAGATCCATCCAAACCCAAAGTAAGATAATAAAAGAAGCTCCAGTTAAGAAAGTATTGCAAATCCTCCCTAGGGGAACACCTGAAACTTCAGCCCCTAAGATTGTGGATATAACCTCTATTGAAACCCAAACAAAGCCAATCACTGAAAACAATCAAGATAAAAGAGATCAAGGTAAAATAGTAGAAACACAGACTGAAATACCTACCACTGAGAAACAGGATAAAGACACTCAAACTACAGACATTAAGGAAGATTTGAATCAAACAAATAGACCTCGGCTCCCTTTCAATATTAAAAATGAAATAGCTAAATTAAAGATATCAGTTCCTTTAACCGAACTAGTAAAGAATGAAACTTATAGGTCACAGATAACTGAGACTTTGAACATAGGAGAGGGAGAGGATTCTGTTAATTTGAATGATGACCAGCCTAAATTGTTGTTTGGCCCTGAGGCCAATGGAATTCATCAGCAAGGGGGAGTTCCTCTGTTTTACATCAGCCTAAATATTCATGATAAAATTTTGCATAATGCTATGTTGGACTCAGGAGCATCCCACAATCTCATGCCAAAAGCAATAATGGAAAGATTGAACCTAGACATAACCAGGCCTTATAAGGATTTATTTTCTTTTGACTCCAGCCAAGTTAAATGCCTTGGTTTAATCAAAGACTTATGTGTGACTCTTGTCCAGTGCCCTGCAAAGAGCATTCTAATGGACATTGTAGTTGCAGATATCCCACCAAAATATGGAATGCTACTATCTCGCTCATGGGGAGCAAAACTGCAGGGATCTTTGCAGTTGGATATGTCTTATGCCACGATATTTGTTTTTGGCCAACCAAGAAAATTATATAGGGAGACATTGATGAAGTACATGGTTAGTAATGAGGAGAAGCCCCAAAACTTTCCCATATATTCCATGCACTCAGATATGGACTCCTTCATCTTAACAATGCAGAAACTAATAAAAAGGAAATCACAGCCAAAGACCTTAAGTACAGAACAGCTTATAGTGAGAACATATTCCATGAGTCACTTTGGCATTTAGACTTTGATGGGTCTGCAAATAGATTGGGGGCTGGTGTAGGAGTCTGGATCCATAATATGGAAAATAACCATGCTAAGGGACATGCTTTCAAATTGAACTTAAAATGTACCAATAACATGGCCGAATATGAAGCCCTGATTCTAGGGTTACAATTGGTTAGGAAATTGGGAGCCAAAAGAGTTTCTATCATGGCAGACTCAGAGATGATTATGAAACAGATCAGTGGAGAATATTCTCTCAACAACTCTAGGCTTGGTAGATATAGGGAAACTGTTTTAGACTTGGTCAAGGACCTCCTGGAATCAAACTTTGTTGCCATTCCAAGAAAACAAAACATGCAAGCCCACAGTCTGGCTACATTTTCTAGTACTTGTAAATTTTCATTTCAACACAACCACCAATACATTCCAGAGGTCAGACACAGGCTTGTTATACCAGACAAACTTAAGTATTGGCAGATCTTTTCCCAGGACTCTCAGGTCTAAGATTTCATGAACAATGAAGGTGAATTTCGGAACTGTAAGATAGATATTGACTGCACAATAGACAGTAATGTAGAAAGTAGCTTAGATGTAAATGTTTTTTATGTACATGAACATACTAAATTTACTAAAGTAGAAATAGATAGTTTAGAGAATGTAGAGATAGATGAAATAATGGATGATGACCCTGAGATTCTTAATTTGAAAGATAATTTTTTGCCTAAAGGATTAGTACCTTAATAATGGATGATGACCCTAAGATTGTTAATTTGAAAGATACTTTTTTGCCTAAAGGATTAGTACCTTTAGAGGATTTGTTTGACTCTAATGATGTAGCTAGAGAGCCCAAGATGGAACCTCTAAGGGCTGACATAAAAGAAGTTAATATAGGAACTGAAGATAATCCAAGACTCATCAAGATATCTAAAGCCTTACCCCCAGATGAAAAGGTCAAATATATAAATATGTTTAAAGAGTTCCAGTATTTATTTGCTTGGAGTTATGAAGACTTAAAATCTTATGGTACCAGCATTATCCAACATAAAATACCTCTAAAAGAAAATCATAAACCTTTCAAACAAAAACTTAGAAGGATAAACCCAGTTCTTATGCCATCCATAGAAAAAGAGGTTAAAAGAATGTTTGATGCTCAAATAATAGCACCCATTAGATACTTATGGCAGGGGCCTTATGTCATTTTTGGCTACAGTGGCAACAATGCCTTTATCTTGAGAAAAATAGATGGGTCAGATCTACCAGGAGGACCTGTTAATGGTATGAGGCTGAAGCACTACTTTTCCACTAACTTACAGTAGTTCACTTTATTTTCCGTCATTGTACATATCATTGCAGAGTGTGGATTGGATTGGATGGTAATCCTTTGAAGTTGAATCTTGGAGAGAAGGCCCTAAGCTTTAAAAGATGTATTGTCATAAGTATCAATAGTGTAGATTCATAGAATAACACTTTGCAAGGTAACTCAGCCACAATTCAAAGGCTACTGATCTTTAGAGTTCTTGAAATTTCACTAGGAAATGCCACCCCCAAGTGGAGCCACTGTTAGGGTCCTATATTGATAGGATTCATAATTTTGAATTGGCTAAGTTTGAGCCTTGTAATATTGTACATACCTTTGCTTTCTGCAAACGTTTTCCATTATCAAAAGAATTTCGATGTAAATCACATGTAGAAAATATTTGTCGACGCGTTTCAAACCAACTAATGTGGTTCATCGTCAGGACAAGTTGAGGAGTCAGATCATGGCTGCATAATAAATAGGGAGAGCAGATCTTCCCAACAGCTAGGTTGACTAGGTTGACCATCAACGGCTATCTAAAAAATAGCTAGATATTATTATAATGTTAAACAGTTTGATTGTTTAACATTATAATATTATCTAGCCATTTTTTAGATAGCCATTGATGGTCAACCTAGTCAACCTAGCCATTGGGAAGATCTGCTCTCCCTATTTATTATGCAGCCATGATCTGAATCCTCAACTTGTCCTGACGATGAACCACACTAGTTGGTTCAAAACGTGTCGACAAAGATTTTCTACATGTGATTTACGCCGAAATTCTTCTTATAATTTTTATGGATCACAGAAGCCTCAATTCAACAATGTTTTCCATATTAAAAATTTTAAAAATGTAAAGAGGGTATGTCCTAAAAAAACATCAAAGAACAAAAAGAATAAGGAAAGATCAAAAAATGAAAAAATATGAACCCCAAAAACAAAAATAGATCATGAAAGTATGCAAATCTAAATGCCACTACTATTTTACTGCTTTACTGTTTTAAAATATTGTTTGTGTGCAGCTTTTCATACATGCCACAACCCATGGTAGTCAAATTGTTTAATCTTGGCTATTTCATGCTTACAATTTTATGTTTATAGTTAGAGAATAAAATCTGACCAAACAGTTTAATCTTAGCAAATCATTAGATAGGTAGAGAAAATAAAAGGAGCTCATCAGTTTAATCTGAGCCCTTGGATGATATAAGCTTAGAATTAGATAGTTTACTTTTCAAAAGAAAAATGAATGATAAGGGTTTGCTAGCCCAAATGCACCCAAATAAAAGGAATAAAAAATGGTAGGGTAAGTTTTGGGTAAGTAGAAGAAAGGTTGCTAAAGTATAAAGTTGATTGGATAAAAGCACATTTATCATGCTTGATTATATGTTTCAATGTCCATGAACATTTAAGAAGGAAAAAACAATAGTTTACAAGTTCATTTAATTAACTCCCCTTGATTCTTTTCATCCCTTTACTTACTAATTTCCCCATCCACAAGTAAGTTCTAGTACTTAATCCTTCAAGTCATAAAGGCTCAGAGCATTTCTCTGACTTTTGGTGGGACAGGACCCTCGGCTTAATCACTTATGGACATCAAGTGTTAGAATTCCCTTCATAAAATTCATTTCCCTTCATTACCCTAATAAAACCCCTTTTCCTAAGGTTAAATTTCATTTGCTTAGGAAAAGTAAACAACCCCAAGTTAAAATTCCATTGTATTCAAACAACCCACAAAAAGATTTTATCCTAAGTATGAAATGTATGTGAATAAAATGCGCAAATTTTACATTTATACTAAGGGTATGTTCACTCTGCTCATTTCATATTAATTTCTTAACTTAATTATATAATTCTCGATATACCTTTTCCCATATATTAAATAAATCCCCTATATAAACATCCCAACCCTTAGTTTTAATATAAAATATACTTTGTCCCATATTCCCGACCAAACCCACTTAATACACCGCTGTGCAGTAAAGTTAAACTAATCCCATCATTAAGCCTCGCCTGACCGTTTAATCCCATGATTAAATCCTAATTAATCCCAAACCGCCAAGGATTAAAGACCTGGGCCCCCCCTAAACCTCTGCTGATATCATCCACGCGCATCCCTCGCCCGACTCCTGTCCGATCATCAGTGCCCACATCCAACCGTCCACAGCCATATCGGGTGCACCCGATGGCCGACCTTTAACGGCCCGATAAGGTGGTTTTCCTCGGCCCCCCAACTGCTACGTCTCAAGCGTTGGCATAGATCATTTGACCCTTCCTAAATACCCCCTCCTTCATGAAAGTGGTGCAATGGCTTGTGAAACCACTTGCCCGCCAAACTCGAAAAATCGGCCATTGTTCATTTGTAAAATTACCCACCAAAAAGTGAACTTTGCTCAATAAAAAGGCAGAGAATCCCTATTTCGCCTTTTTTCGCTCATTTTCTTTGTAAAACCCCTGCGAACCATTGTGACACCTGCAAACACTGAAATCGCTAATTAACATCAAATTCCACTCCTGAAGAAGCTACAAAGACCCCAATCAAGCTCTCAAAACCGTACCAAAGCCATTCAAACTCCTGCAATTGCAGAGAACACTGAATTTGCAGTTAATTCACCAAATTCCAGGTATTTGAAGACAAAATACCAGACAACCCTTTCAATTTGAAAGCGTTTAGTATTTGAAGTGTTTTAGTTAAGTAAAATTAATTGAAATTTACTTTAAATTTAAAAGTTTGTGCCCAAACCCTTTTGAAAGCTTCCAATTTCCTTCATACCCTCTGAATAAACCTGTAGTGCCAAATTCAAATCCACAAGAACTGAATTATGGCTGCCCCCATCACCATCGATGTCAGGCCTATCACAACTCCCCATTTGGACCTTGACCACCTCCCCCTGCCGAACATGGATTTTCAAATCAGAGACACAAATGCATATGAGGTCCTACTCAAAATTCATTGTTTGAGTAAAGATAGATATCTGAACCATTCTGATGACATTGGCCTTTGGGAATCCAATTTGCCCAATTACCAATTTCCCCAAGTACATATTTTTCCTGAAATTATCCATATGTCCCATGCTTGTTACATTCCCAGCCAGAGAGCTATAATGTCCCCTAACCAAAAAGTCTTGTTTGTTGAATCAATCAAGGAGATGTTACAAGTCCAACCAGGTCCAAACCTGACCCCACTCTCAATTGGAGATTTGTTAGACTAGTACATCAAATTAAGTCCATCGAAACTGGCCCAAATGTTCCAAACTTTCATTGTAGAAGAGTAGCACATTCCTAAAGATGCCCCTCCATATGTTTCTGCCATTTTATCTGAAAGGGGCAAGCATATTGTGACTATGATATCATGTATTTTGGGCTGCACCACTGATGAATTTTTTGATGAGCTTATCCTGGCCTTCATGTCCATTTTCACCCCAGGAAAGCCTCCTGCTACTTTGTACAATTATGCCCAATTCATAGCTGAAAGGATGCATGAACAATTTACCAGAATGCACAATGAGAGAGTATTCAAATACTCATCTGTACTTTACCATATGTTTTTGTATTATCAGTCAGACAGGTTTCCCTTCACCCTCCAGAAGCTGGATACTAGAGGCCAACCCAGGTCTGTCATATTTTGGACACCACTTTTCCACAAGTATTCATCACCATACACTTATATAGACTTCATTGACTCTTTTGTCCATCCAGTCATGACTATGCTGACAGGAAGTCCTCCACCCAAAATAAGCCAAGAAATCAAAAGAGTCCTCCAATTGTCCAAGAAAAGTAAGGTGGGAGATTGGTACCTTTACCAAAACCACACTGAAATAAGAATCTATGGTTGCCAGCTTGCCCCATACAAACTGCCCAAATACCTCCCCATGAGGTTGTTTGCTCTAGAGTATTATAGGAAGATAATGAACTCTGATGAAGTCAACTTTGTATCAGCCAAGAAAAGAACCCAGTTCAAAGTCAAAAATCAATTAGGCCCTTTCATTTGCAATTCTAGAGAAGCAGGGCAAGAAGCAGATCAAATTCTGCAACAAATGAAGTTCCAGAACAGTTTCATATGGAGGTATGACCCTCAAGGGTTTATGACCAAACTTAGACAAAAGGTCAAATTGGGACCTTACATTCATCACCCCATACCAGAGATAGAGAGATATGCCAATCAATCTGAGTGGTTGGAAAACACTCTCATAGACAGGGATAGTACAAAGGTAGATGTTGAAAACACCTTGATTGATTTAGAGAGACAGCTTGATGAAAGCTCATTCCTGCAGGTACCAGAGCACGAAGGAACCATGAGTACCCCTACTGTTTTGTAGACTCCTCAGAATGAGGAAAAGAATCCCAAGAGGAATAGAGAGGGAGCCTCCAGTTCAGGTATGGACACTTCAAATGTGCAGTATGAAGCCAACCAGAGCAAAAGGCCAAGGCTCAATCCTGTTTCAGAACAAGAAGACACAGAAGGCTCAGTAGAAATAACTAATACTGAGTTAGACATGAGCAAGGGCACAACTCCATCTAGAGAAACACAAGACCCATCTGCATCATAGACTCAAATGTTAGAAAGGCGGCTCAGTGTAGAAGTCTCCTCATTTAGTAGGCCTGCTGATAAAGACAAGGACATTAAGGACATGTTAAAAGAAATCAAAATGAGAAATTGGAAACTGAAGGCACAGTCTTATGCACAGTATCTCAAGCTTACACCTACTAATCAAACTCGGTTGATGTCAGCTTTTGACATCAAGGAAGGAAAGATGAAAATGTCCTTCATAAAGCCAATTGTAAAACCACCAAGGACATCAGCAGATTTCAAGAAGATTGATTTTGAGGTATTGGCAAGGGATATTCATCCCATTGACCAAATTGAATTTCACAAACAGGCTGGAGAAATGATTTACTCCACCCTTACAGGAAAAGCCATAGCTGCCCATCAGTTGCAGAATTCATTGAACAATATTTCAGCCCAGTATCAGTTGGAGAAGGCCTCCTCATAGGCCAAAGACACTAGAATCAATTCTTTGGAAGACTTAGTGATTGAATTGGGACATGATCCCAAAGACATCAAAGCTACTAAACAACTGATCAAGGAAAAGAATGATGACATTGCAGCACTTAAAAAACAATTGAAGATACCTCAACTGCAGCATCCCCACACACAGGAAGTATTAGAAAATCAAACAAGGCATGAAGAGTTGATGGACTTAGTCCTCAAACTAAATGATCAGTTAAGGGAGACAGAGAAGGAATTGGACAGTTTAATCCAATTGAAGCAAAGTGATCTTGGCACTACATCAGTGAATGTCATCCCAGCAGTTACAACGGCTGTTCCTTCCACATTGGCAGCCTCATTGGCTCCCACAACTCCTATGGCCACAACACAACCAGTTTCAACAGAGTCTACATCAGCAGCAGGTACATCAGGTGAAGAAGCAGCAAAGTTAGTTAAATCTATGGAAGAAATGTCCATACAGGCAACAGAGATGAATAAGCTCAAAGAAAAGGTGACAAGCTTGGAAACTGATTACAAGCTTGCCAAAATCATGCACAAAGAAGAAGTGCAAAAAGCTGCCAGGATGAGTGAGAGATTAAAAGCCATGGAGAAGGACCTAACACTAAAAGAACCCCTTGGGAAAGCTAAGGAACTACTATGGGCCAATATCATTGACTCTGTCAATGATATTTGGCCATCTATTCAGGTGATTTTTGAACAGATAGATTTAATAAATATGGCTACAGAGGCCATCCAAAGAGTAAAAGAAGAATTAGGAGAAATGCCAGAAGATGCTACCAGAATTATCCAGTTCCTTAACAGTAAAAATAAGTATGAGCTTCAAGAATTGGAAATAGAGGACAGAACAGAGACAATTTTGGAGGTGAGAAAGGTCCTCTCCAAGAGAAACTTAATGTTAAACTTGGAGGACAAGTGTCAGAATATGCAGGTAGCCATTGACAGATTTATGGCTAAGTTTCAAATTTTGAAAGAGAAAGGGTTACCTAGTCCCTTAGTGATAAATAACAAGCTCATGACACAGCAGGATTACAACAGCAAAATCAGAAAGATAGCAAAAGAACAGGTAAATACATCATCAATCAAGGCATTGCCAACAGGGAAAGTACTCTACCAAACATTTGGAAACCTTTTTAACCTCCAGCATGAGTTAAAACACTTGTTTATCAATAATCCTACTTTTTCCAAGTACACCTAGGCAAACGAAATATATAGGAGGATGATAAAAATCCAATTACCTGATGCTGAAACATGGGAAAATTTGACTGATTTACTGTAGAAATATGTAGTAAAAAGGTTAATGTACAGTAAAAGTAAAACAGTCAAGTAAAAAGATGAAGAGAGATCAGCAGAGTTAAAGTGTATCAATGTCAAAGTGTATCAGATGAAAGCCAAAAGTAAATAAAGCTTCCAGCGTAAAAGATCAAACAGCAAAGCAGCATAAACGGCTAAAAATCAAACCATAAAATCCGGCAGTACCAAAATAAAAGGGACAGCATGAAGCAGTTCAATAGTTGTCTCTATCTTCTTGTAAGAAGATATTTTTATTTCCTAGATTAAATCTCAAATTAGTTTGAGACATTTTGTAATAGTGTTTTGTATAAATACTTCACAATTCGAAGTATGTAGTGTGGATTCTATTAGACATTTCTATAGACTTTTTTATCAAGAAGACCCAGAAGGTTATTGTATCAATTGATGAGCCAGCAAGCTGGATTGATTAATAAAGATCAGATTGTTCCAAGGATTCATGTGTTGAGCGAATTTCAGACAAGTATTTTCATGTGTCTTTGTCATTTTCTCAAAGTTATTCATAATCTTATATGTGTTTAAATCTAAATGCTATAACTGGAATAATATTTCAGAACTTTTTTAAATCACACTATGTTTTAACAGTTAAGCATTTGAAAGTTTTCCTCTGATATTGAAATTAAAGAATTCTTAATTGTTATTTAGTTTAGATTGATTTCATAAATAATCCAGGTTAAAGGATTCTTAACTACCCTTTGATTTTGATTACCCCTGCCTTCCTCATTCATTATCCGGGTTTGAGAACCCTTAACTGCTCTCTCACCCTGAGTGAAACCCTTTCACCCCTCTGTCTCAAATATCTAACATACACTCTGATGTCTTGCCCTTGGAACATCCCCTTTAGTGAGTTTATCCAGCCTTGCTTCCTTATCAATTGACTCCATAGCCCAATGGTCTGAAAGACATCAATTTGTCCATCTGTTTAAGAGATCCCACCACCCAATTTCAAACAAAATCAAAACCCCTTGAACAATCAAAGCTAGCCTAAAACATCTTAACTAAAACAAAGTTAAAACATAAATAGAGAGCCCTCTCTGAGCATCAGGAAGGCTAGGTCCTGATCTCCAAAAGTGGATAGTGGTTACTGTTAGCTTTGCTGATCCAGGTGGACGTTGGTGGCCACCCACCTATCCCATTTGGACCCCCACAACTGTCTCTTTCAGTTTTTCAGTTTCCTTAATTATATCATAGTTTACTATTTTTAGCAGTTTTTCGGGTCCTAAACTTCCGGAGTTGTTTTGAGGCCCTAAACGACGTTTTTTGGGAAATCCACCGCCAGCGATTTTTTTGATAAAAATCATCTTTTCCGTCGTAGTCCTCGGAGAGATCTTTCCAACGGGCTATCATGCACGTCAAACGGAGATAATACGACCAATTCGTGACCCCGGGAAGTTGGCTGTCCAACTCACCCCAAAACGGGGCCCACAATTTGGCGTTTCATCTTCTAGGGTTAGGTTTTGGAATGTTAAGGGTTTTCCATTGTTTCTTAATAATAAATAGGCCTTCGAGCCTCATTGTAAAGACACTTCGAAACAGTTCAGAGGCATGTAGCCGACACATCTCTTCTCAGAGATAAGCTACCATCGCCCTCGCTGGGTTATTTCTATTTGTAAGCATATTTGAGTATTCTCCATTAATGAAATGAAGTATTATTTCCGCTGCATCTCTCTTTTTATGGTTATCGCATCTCTGTATTTATGGTTATCTCTGTAATCTATTGCGTTCCTGCTTAAATCCGGATCAATGGTATCAGAGTGGTCTGCTTTTTCTCTGTTTTTCTTTGCATGTCCCCAACGAGGTCGGGATATAAGGAGTTAGGGCTTGAATTGGTCGAACCTTTGCAAGACCAGCCTCGCAAATCTCGACGACCTCCCATGGCGGATGAGAAGAAAGACGAGGGGGCAGGAGATCCTATCAGAATCTTGCTCAAAGAAGCCCTCGAGCGGCAAAGGAACGCGATGATGGATAGCTTTGCGCAGATCCTTCAGCGGCTACCCAGAGGCGACGCATCGGCTTCCAACAGCTACTCTGGAAACGCCACACCGTTTAAGGTACAAGTTAATTTTTAAATCCCCATCTTCGAGGGTCAAATAGACGCAGATGTCGTAGATAAATGGTTAAATCTGCTAGATGGCTATTTTTCTGTTCATGAATTTTCAAGTCGGGAAAAGATTATTTTCGCTCTTCTCAAAGCAGCCCCCCACGTCAAGGACTAGTGGGAAACATACTGCGAGCAGAAGGATGAAAGTACAGGCTCACTATTTTCAGCCGCCCCCACTTGGAATGACTTCCGGGATGCCATCAAGGAGCAGTACTACCCTGTAAAAAGCTATGAGGACGAATACATCAAATGGACCACACTGCGGCAGGGACGAGACCAAGATGTACCAAAGTTCACAAATATTTTTCATACCCTTCACACACAGTTGGGTATCAAAGATTCTGAGCTGCATCTGGTACTCAAATACCGCGGCTGCCTACACAGATACATCCAGGAAGAGATGGAGTTCTTGAACATCTCCTCACTCGGCACAGCATACCGATACACTGTCAGAATCGAGAAAAAGTTCAAACAGAAGAAGCGAGACTTTGGATCTGCAAATCCGAAGCCCAAAGGACAAAGCCAAGGTGGGGTGACCCAAGACAACCCCTCTACGCTACAAGAAAATAACAACACCACGAAGCCGAAGAAGGACACCGGAAAGTGGTGTGAGTTCCACAAGAGTCCCACTCAGAACACAAGTGAGTGTCAGACCAAGCAGTCGTTGGTGACCGAGTTGAAGGCTTCCGAATCAGATGCATGTTCCGACTCTGAGTCAGAACCCGACAAGGGGAATGACAAAGGGAAGCAGATCATTGATGCGGATCCCAGTGCCACTGTTGCTACTGCCAAGATCCAGAAAAATGAGCCCGAAGATCCAGAGGAGGGGGAACGTCTTTTCCATTCACAGATGTGGGTGAAGGGTTCGCCGCTGAAATTCATTGTCGACAGTGGCAGCCAAAAGAACCTCATTTCAGCAGAGGTCGTGAAGCGGTTGGGCCTACCAACTACACCAAACCCACAGTCGTACAGTATCGGTTGGCTTCACGAAGGACGAGATCTCAAAGTTCGCCAGCAGTGTCGCCTTCCCTACAGCATCAAGCCCTTCATATTTCAGTATTCTCCATTAATGAAATGAAGTATTATTTCCGCTGCATCTCTGTTTTTATGGTTATCGCATCTCTGTATTTATGGTTGTCTCTGTAATCTATTGTGTTCCTGCTTAAATCCGGATCATTTGTTGTACAAAAGAATCAAAAATGGATTCAGACACTCTCAAAGGCTGCAAACACACTTATAATCATGCCAAAGGATCCATTGATGCTGTTCAAATTCTCAAATCATGGTTAAAAGTCTTCCACCGATCGAAAAAATTGCAAGGGGCAGGGCCTGTTGCATATTTATGTTCCGATCCAATGAGCCCTACCCGATGGTGGTGTTAATTCCTTTTCATAAAATATCGGGTCCGCAGGGATTGGGGCACAAGACTTCGCCGATGAGCGATCGCCGATGGGCAGGAGCCGACGGCCATACAACGCTGCACTTTATATTATTTCGGGTCCGCGGTGATCGCCGATATCGCATCGACACTTTCAAAGGGGCGGGGCTTTAACATAAGTTATGGTGCGGGCCGACGGGCCGGACTCGATATATGCACAACACCCCATTTCATATTTTTTCAAGTCTGCGCCCATAGCGTTTTCAATGTATTTTGTGTATTTTCTTTGTATAAAGAAAATACAAAGGGAAGCTTGTGGCAAGCGCCGATTGCGATGGGATTTCGGATCCAAAAGGGTTCTAAAGGCCAAATATATATTTCAAATCTACCAAAGCCAATTTTTCATGGTTTGCGGCAGTTTTGCAGGTATTTGTCAAATATTAAAAAAACAAGGGAGGGGCCTATTTTAACATGAATTGCGAGCCAAAGGCGGACCCGATAGTGAATAAACTATGCCTGAGCCTTTTAAAAGTCAACATGGAAGCAGTGATGGGCGGGAATGCATGGTTTGAGCATTGTTTCACTGTTTTTAAACCAAAGCAGTCATGATAGAGTCGTTCAATGATTCAGCAGCAGCATTTAATCAGCAGTATGGCCGAGGAGGAAACAGGACACCACAGATCCAGACAGAGCGTTCAATGGTTATGGGTTTCACCCATATTTCTTTCCACTTGCCCAAGAAGGACTGCAGAGAGCCAGAGAGGGTCTAATCTATTTAAAACTCAAACAGATTTATATCAGAGGCCCATTCCTGAACATGAATATGGTTGGTGGCCATTTATGGGCTCCTCCACGCATGGTTTAACAGAGATATTTTGTATTGTAACATTATATATACTCAGAACTCAGATGTAATCGGATTTGATGATTGTTTGATGAATGAAAGCTTTGTTGTTGCCTTTAACTTCTGGAGACTGTAAATACTATGAGGCCTGCAGCTTCTGGTCTTGATTTTCAACTAATACAAGCTTCTTTTGTTGTCACCTGCTCACTTTCCACTTCTTTTTCTTGTTCTAGGTTGTGCCTGCTTGCATTTATTTGATGTGCTGTGAACGTTTGATATCAGAGGGGTTGTCATCCCACCTCTGTATTATAATTTAGTGGCTCATTGAAATTTCTTGCAGATTGTTGTTGTTTAATATCATGGAGTTGTCATCCTATCTGTATATTAAACGATAGTTCTACAGATCTTCTGACTGGTTGCAGCTGGCCATCACAGGGTCCTGTGCATCTGCTGGTGCAATTAGTTTTCTCCATCATCACCTTTACCTTAAACTGTGAGTAGTTGGTGGCTGAAAGCCTTATAGTTTGGGGGTCTTCACCCATGTCTGGGGATAGTCATAGTAGGAGTGGTTATCTGGCTTAAATGTGCAGCGTATCTTCATTTATCCATCATCTTATCCAACATAATTGTTGAATTTTTAATGTTCCTGAGCATCACTGATTTACAACCTAGGTGAGTTTCATGGGGTGATAACATTAATTGGCGCCGTTGCCGGGGAGAGGAGATTGAAGCTCAGCTTCCCTGGGAGACGACATAGTTTCAAGCTTTGATGACAGACAAGGTTTGAACACAGTATTGGTTGTAATCATCTGTCTGGCGACTCCATTGGTGGAAGACCATCCTTTGGCGACTCCACTTTGAAGTTCTGGCTTACTTTGTGAGGCATACTAGAAGAAATCCACAGAAGTCTCCAGCTGTTCAAGTGCCTGACCTTGAGAAGATTGTTAACCCGAAGAAAACATCACAGAAATGAGCATCAGGATCAGGTAAGCCCAAGAAATATTATTTGTCTCTGCATGAGAATTTTTTAGTTGAGGATACACAGTTTGAAGATTTAGAGCCTAGTATTGCTAATGAAGAAATACCTGCAGAGATTCAT
This sequence comes from Pinus tabuliformis, assembly GCA_031772625.1. Lineage (NCBI taxonomy): Eukaryota > Viridiplantae > Streptophyta > Pinopsida > Pinales > Pinaceae > Pinus > Pinus tabuliformis. The sequence goes on along the minus strand of CM062816.1, from coordinate 541,409,499 downwards.
AAAGCTCCTTGTCCATTTAGTTCCCCTTTGAATCTCAGTATAAAGAAAGCTTCCCATACTGTCCAAAACATCCCAATATCTCTGCCATCCATTACATTATTTCCTACTGCTCCATCTGCTAGTGTTCTTCCATATATTCCAAACATGGCAGGACAGCAAGCACCTACTAGGATTGAGAGGATTGTTGTTGCTATATATGGACCTTTGGTATTGCATGTACCTCTAAATACTATGCCTGTGGGAGAATATCAAAAATATATGCCTAAGTTTATTGGAACAGAGGGAGTGACAGCAGAAGAACATCTTGAAGCCTTTTACAGTTATGCTGATAATTTAGATATTAGTGAGAATGATGTATGGATGAGAGTTTTTGTCCAAAGCCTTGATGGTGAGGCTAGGAAGTGGTTCAGAGAATTACCCCAAAGATCCATAATAGATATTGAAGCATTAGATGATGCATTTTTGAAGCAATGGGGAGATAAGACGGACCTGCTGTATTATCATACAGAGTTTGGAAACTTGAAAAGAGAAAAGGGTGAGTCTTTGCTTGACTTCAATAAAAGATTTAATAGAATGTATAGTAAAATACCAGCTAAGGTAAATCCTACCCCCACTGCTGCTAAACTCACATATGCCAATGCTTTTGACTCTGATTTATGCTTATTGTTGAGAGAAAGACGATGTGCTATTCTGGGTGATATGCAAGAGGCAGCCCTAGAGGTGGAATCCAATATTTTGGTAGTAGAGAAGTTAAAGAGTCAAGTTGATAGAAGAAGGCCGAGAGGTGAGGCTTCTTCTTCCCCTGCATCAACTTCAGAGCCTAAATTAGCCAAAATGACTAAGATGATTGAGTCATTGGCTACTGAAATTTCTAAGCTAAAAGTGGAGCAGACTTTAGGCAAAACAAGGCAGCAAAACACATTTTCTCCAAGAAATCCAAACCCATTTAGAAAAGCAAATGAGCAGCTACAAATTATGCAAAGGGGTGAAGAATCAAAAGAAGATCATAAAGTAAAAGCTCCCTTTCAGAATGCAGTCATGGAGGGGGAACAATTTGAAGAAGATGAGGATGAAATTCACTGCTTGGAGGATAAAGGCAGCGCTGCATTTCTAACATTGGCCGAATATGAAGAGTCATTGTTGCAAGAGCAAAACAGTCAGAGGTGGGACAGTGGTGCTGTTCTGCAATCTGGTGAGCAGCAGCAAAGATATAATCTAAGATCCAATGCAAAGAATTTCAAAGAAAATGTTGCACAAGAAGCAGCTGCTCAAACAATGCCACAAAATAGCAGGCAAAGAAGACCAGCAGCTGATCCTGTCATCCTCAAAGCTCCAGTTCAAGAGGTAAAAACTGTTGATAAAGTATTCTCTTCTTTTAGTTTTGAGTCAGAAATTCAGAAATTGAAAATATCCATGCCTCTGGCTGAGTTGGTGAAGAGTGAATTATTTAGAAAACCCATCCTTGAGGCCCTTGAACTAGAGCCTAAACAAACCTCCATTGACTCTGTCAATTTGCAAGATGACAAGCCTGCTATTGTGCTTAGTCCCATGATTGAACCTGTTGATAATAGTTCTCCATCTTTCTATGTTTCATTAACTATCCATGATAAAATCCTCCACAATTTCCTGCTAGACACAGGGGCCAGCCACAATCTAATGCCTAAAACTATCATGGAAGAGTTAGGCCTTGATATCACTAGACCTTATCATGATTTGTTCTCTTTTGATTCAAGGAAGGTAAAATGCCTTGGATTAATTAAGGATCTGGCCATTACCTTAACCCAGCTGCCCATGAAAAGTATGATGATGGATATAGTGGTGGCTGATGTTCCTCCTAAGTTTGGTATGCTGTTGTCTAGAGGGTGGATTAAGAGGCTAGGAGGGACATTGCAGAATGATTTATCTTATGCAACTGTTCCAGTGTTTGGAGGAGAAAGCAGGAGGTTATATAGAGAAGCACAGCTAGCATACATCATTAGTGATGAGAAGAATCCTACAAACCATCCCATATATGCAGTGGACACTGATTTTGGAGCTTGCATTCTCCAAATAGAAGAATCTCAGAAGGCTGCATTGCAGGTCAGGAAACCAACAGCTCAGGCTGAGCATGATACAGGTGGTCAGATCTGGGAGATGTTCTTTGATGGAGCATGTACCAAGGAGACTGCAGGAGCAGGGGTGGTGCTAGTATCTCCACAACAAGAAACAATTCAATTGTCTCTAAAGTTGGTTTTTCAGGTGACAAACAACATAGCAGAATATGAAGCACTGTTGTTGGGCCTTCATGAAGCCAAAGATAGAGGAATAAAAAATCTGAAGGTGTTTGGAGATGCTGATCTGATAATTCAGCAAGTAAATAAAACATTCCAAGCAAAGCATCCGAGGCTGAGAGCTTATAGAGATCAGGTATGGAGAGTCAAAGAGTTCTTTGATTTTTTCTGCATTTCATATATTCCTAGAGCCCAAAATCAGCTTGTTGATTCCCTTGTTGTCTCTGCTAGTTTGTTCGTCCCTCCATCAATTTTTTTGATAAAAATCATATTTTCCGTCGTAGTCCTCGGAGAGATCTTTCCAACGGGCTATCATGCGCGTCAAACGGAGATAATACGACCAATTCGTGACCCCGGGAAGTTGGCTGTCCAACTCACCCCAAAACGCGGCCCACAATTTGGCGTTTCATCTTCTAGCGTTAGGTTTTGGAATGTTAAGGGTTTTCCATTGTTTCTTAATAATAAATAGGCCTTCGAGCCTCATTGTAAAGACACTTCGAAACAGTTCAGAGGCATGTAGCCGACACATCTCTTCTCAGAGATAAGCTACCATCGCCCTCGCTGGGTTATTTCTATTTGTAAGCATATTTCAGTATTCTCCATTAATGAAATGAAGTATTATTTCCGCTGCATCTCTGTTTTTATGGTTATCGCATCTCTGTATTTACGGTTATCTCTGTAGTCTATTGCATTCCTGCTTAAATCCGGATCAGTGGTATCAGAGTGGTCTGCTTTTTCTCTGTTTTTCTTTGCATGTCCCCAACGAGGTCGGGATATAAGGAGTTAGGGCTTGAATTGGTCGAACCTTTGCAAGACCAGCCTCGCAAATCTCGACGACCTCCCATGGCGGATGAGAAGAAAGACGAGGGGGCAGGAGATCCTATCAGAATCTTGCTCGAAGAAGCCCTCGAGCGGCAAAGGAACGCGATGATGGATAGCTTTGCACAGATCCTTCAGCGGCTACCCAGAGGCGACGCATCGGCTTCCAACAGCTACTCTGGAAACGCCACACCGTTTAAGGTACAAGTTAATTTTTAAATCCCCATCTTCGAGGGTCAAATAGACGCAGATGCCGTAGATAAATGGTTAAATCTGCTAGATGGGTATTTTTCTGTTCATAAATTTTCAAGTCGAGAAAAGATTATTTTCGCTCTTCTCAAAGCAGCCCCCCACGTCAAGGACTAGTGGGAAACATACTGCGAGCAGAAGAATGAAAGTACAGGCTCACTGTTTTCAGCCGCCCCCACTTGGAATGACTTCCGGGATGCCATCAAGGAGCAGTACTACCCTGTAAAAAGCTATGAGGACGAATACATCAAATGGACCACACTGCGGCAGGGACAAGACCAAGATGTACCAGAGTTCACAAATATTTTTCATACCCTTCGCACACAGTTGGGTATCAAAGATTCTGAGCTGCATCTGGTACTCAAATACCGCGGCTGCCTACACAGATACATCCAGGAAGAGATGGAGTTCTTGAACATCTCCTCTCTCGGCACAGCATACCGATACGCTGTCAGAATCGAGCAAAAGTTCAAACAGAAGAAGCGAGACTTTGGATCTGCAAATCCGAAGCCCAAAGGACAAAGCCAAGGCGGGGTGACCCAAGACAACCCCTCTACGCTACAAGAAAAGAACAACACCACGAAGCCGAAGAAGGACACCGGAAAGTGGTGTGAGTTCCACAAGAGTCCCACTCAGAACACAAGTGAGTGTCAGACCAAGCAGTCGTTGGTGGCCGAGTTGAAGGCTTCTGAATCAGATGCATGTTCCGACTCTGAGTCAGAACCCGACAAGTGGAATGACAAAGGGAAGCAGATCATTGCTGCGGATCCCAGTGCCACTGTTGCTACTTCCAAGATCCAGAAAAATGAGCCCGAAGATCCAGAGGAGGGGGAACGTCTTTTCCATTCACAGATGTGGGTGAAGGGTTCGCCGTTGAAATTCATTGTCGACAGTGGCAGCCAAAAGAACCTCATTTCAGCAGAGGTCGTGAAGCGGTTGGGCCTACCAACTACACCAAACCCACAGCCGTACAGTATCGGTTGGCTTCACGAAGGACGAGATCTCAAAGTTCGCCAGCAGTGTCGCCTTCCCTACAGCATCAAGCCCTTCACAGACGAGGTATTGTGTGATGTTACACCTCTGGATGTTTGTGATGTACTATTAGGCCAGCCATACTTGTGGAGGCGACATGCTGTGTATGAGTCAAGGCCTCGGGCTGTCATCATTTCATTGGATAATTCATTATACAGGATACCGGAGGTAGCCCCACCTACCGCCACCTCTTTGATCACTGCTAAGAAAGGCAGCAAGCTCATCTCACAGACTAGGAAATTTATTTTCTGTCTGGTTCGCTCCCAAAGTAAGGGGAAGATCGGTTCTACATCCATGACCCCCGTGAAGGGTTCCTCCACACAGCAGCAGCAACAGAGGGATACAGTCTTGACAGAACATAGGAACAACTTCTCCTTACCCGGAGGGGTACCACACAAGTTTCAGGTGGGCGACAAAGTTTGGTTACATTTGCAGAGGGAACGCCTTACTAGAACCCATCAGAAACTCAGATCGCTTCGACATGATCCTTACACCAGTAACAAGGCTGTGGGCAACAATGCTTTGAAGCACAGCATTCCTCCATTCCTTCGCTTGCACCGATTGTTCAATGTGGACCATCGCCAACCATGCTTCCCACCATTTCTGGACACATCAGAGATTGCAGAACAGCTCACTAGAGACCCAGCTCAGCAGAAGCTTCCTCATCTTAGGGAGGAACTCAACGCAATGGGGACCATTGCTTCCTAAGGGGGGAGGAATGATCCAGGTGGACGTTGGTGGCCACCCACCTATCCCATTTGGACCCCCACAACTGTCTCTTTCAGTTTTTCAGTTTCCTTAATTATAGCACAGTTTACTATTTTTAGCAGTTTTTCGGGTCCTAAACTTCCGGAGCTGTTTTGAGGCCCTAAACGACGTTTTTTGGGAAATCCACCGCAATGATTTTTTTGATAAAAATCGTCTTTTCCGTCGTAGTCCTCGGAGAGATCTTTCCAACGGGCTATCATGCGCGTCGAACGGAGATAATACGACCAATTCGTGACCCCGAGAAGTTGGCTGTCCAACTCACCCCAAAACGGGGCCCACAATTTGGCGTTTCATCTTCTAGGGTTAGGTTTTGGAATGTGAAGGGTTTTCCATTGTTTCTCAATAATAAATAGGCCTTCGAGCCTCATTGTAAAGACACTTCGAAACAGTTCAGAGGCATGTAGCCGACACATCTCTTCTCAGAGATAAGCTACCATCGCCCTAGCTGGGTTATTTCTATTTGTAAGCATATTTCAGTATTCTCCATTAATGAAATGAAGTATTATTTCCGCTGCATCTCTGTTTTTATGGTTATCGCATCTCTGTATTTATGGTTATCTCTGTAATCTATTGTGTTCCTGCTTAAATCCGGATCATTTGCTGTACAAAAGAATCAAAAATGGATTCAAACACTCTCAAAGGCTGCAAACACACTTATAATCATGCCAAAGGATCCATTGATGCTGTTCAAATTCTCAAATCATGGTTCAAAGTCTTCCACCGATCGAAAAAATTGCAAGGGGCAGGGCCTGTTGCATATTTATGTTCTGATCCGATGAGCCCTACCCGATGGTGGTGTTAATTCCTTTTCATAAAATATCGGGTCCGCAGGGATTGGGGCACAAGACTTCGCCGATGGGCCGGAGCCGACGGCCATACAACGCAGCACTTTATATTATTTCGGGTCCGCGGCGATCGCCGATATCGCATCGACACTTTCAAAGGGGCGGGGCTTTAACATAAGTTATGGTGCGGGCCGACGGGCCGGACTCGATATATGCACAACACCCCATTTCATATTTTTTCAAGTCTGCGCCCATAGCGTTTTCAATGTATTTTGTGTATTTTCTTTGTATAAAGAAAATACAAAGGGAAGCTTGTGGCAAGCGCCGATTGCGATGGGATTTCAGATCCAAAAGGGTTCTAAAGGCCAAATATATATTTCAAATCCGCCAAAGCCAATTTTTCATGGTTTGCGGCAGTTTTGCAGGTATTTGTCAAATATTAAAAAAACAAGGGAGGGGCCTATTTTAACATGAATTGCGAGCCAAAGGCGGACCCGATAGTGAATAAACTATCCCTGAGCCTTTTAAAAGTCAACATGGAAGCAGTGATGGGCGGGAATGCATGGTTTGAGCATTGTTTCACTGTTTTTAAACCAAAGCAGTCATGATAGAGTCGTTCAATGATTCAGCAGCAGCATTTAATCAGCAGTATGGCCGAGGAGGAAACAGGACACCACAGATCCAGACAGAGCGTTCAATGGTTATGGGTTTCACCCATATTTCTTTCCACTTGCCCAAGAAGGACCGCAGAGAGCCAAAGAGGGTCTAATCTATTTAAAACTCAGACAGATTTATATCAGAGGCCCATTCCTGAACATGAATATGGTTGGTGGCCATTTATGGGCTCCTCCACGCATGGTTTAACAGAGATATTTTGTATTGTAACATTATATATACTCAAACTCAGATGTAATCGGATTTGATGACTGTTTGATGAATGAAAGCTTTTTTGTTGCCTTTAACTTCTGGAGACTGTAAATACTATGAGGCCTGCAGCTTCTGGTCTTGATTTTCAACTAATACAAGCTTCTTTTGTTGTCACCTGCTCACTTTCCACTTCTTTTTCTTGTTCTAGGTTGTGCCTGCTTGCATTTATTTGATGTGCTGTGAACGTTTGATATCAGAGGGGTTGTCATCCCACCTCTGTATTATAATTTAGTGGCTCATTGAAATTTCTTGCAGATTGCTGTTGTTTAATATCATGGAGCTGTCATCCTATCTGTATATTAAATGATAGTTCTACAGATCTTCTGACTGGTTGCAGCTGGCCATCACAGGGTCCTGTGCATCTACTGGTGCAATTAGTTTTCTCCATCATCACCTTTACCTTAAACTGTGAGTAGTTGGTGGCTGAAAGCCTTATAGTTTGGGGGTCTTCACCCATGTCTGGGGATAGTCATAGTAGGAGTGGTTATCTGGCTTAAATGTGCAGCGTATCTTCATTTATCCATCATCTTATCCAACATAATTGTTGAATTTTTAATGTTCCTGAGCATCACTGATTTACAACCTAGGTGAGTTTCATGGGGTGATAACATTAATTGGCGCCGTTGCCGGGGAGAGGAGATTGAAGCTCAGCTTACCTGGGAGACGACATAGTTTCAAGCTTTGATGACAGACAAGGTTTGAACACAGTATTGGTTGTAATCATCTGTCTGGCGACTCCATTGGTGGAAGACCATCCTTTGGCGACTCCACTTTGAAGTTCTGGCTTACTTTGTGAGGCATACTAGAAGAAATCCACAGAAGTCTCCAGCTGTTCAAGTGCCTGACCTTGAGAAGATTGTTAACCCGAAGAAAACATCACAGAAATGAGCATCAGGATCAGGTAAGCCCAAGAAATCTTATTTGTCTCTGCATGAGAATTTTTTAGTTGAGGATACACAGTTTGAAGATTTAGAGCCTAGTATTGCTAATGAAGAAATACCTGCAGAGATTCATAAAGCTCCTTGTCCATTTAGTTCCCCTTTGAATCTCAGTATAAAGAAAGCTTCCCATACTGTCCAAAACATCCCAATATCTCTGCCATCCATTACATTATTTCCTACTGCTCCATCTGCTAGTGTTCTTCCATATATTCCAAACATGGCAGGACAGCAAGCACCTACTAGGATTGAGAGGATTGTTGTTGCTATATATGGACCTTTGGTATTGCATGTACCTCTAAATCCTATGCCTGTGGGAGAATATCAAAAATATATGCCTAAGTTTATTGGAACAGAGGGAGTGACAGCAGAAGAACATCTTGAAGCCTTTTACAGTTATGCTGATAATTTAGATATTAGTGAGAATGATGTATGGATGAGAGTTTTTGTCCAAAGCCTTGATGGTGAGGCTAGGAAGTGGTTCAGAGAATTACCCCAAAGATCCATAATAGATATTGAAGCATTAGATGATGCATTTTTGAAGCAATGGGGAGATAAGACGGACCTGTTGTATTATCATACAGAGTTTGGAAACTTGAAAAGAGAAAAGGGTGAGTCTTTGCTTGACTTCAATAAAAGATTTAATAGAATGTATAGTAAAATACCAGCTAAGGTAAATCCTACCCCCACTGCTGCTAAACTCACATATGCCAATGCTTTTGACTCTGATTTCTGCTTATTGTTGAGAGAAAGACGATGTGCTACTCTGGGTGATATGCAAGAGGCAGCCCTAGAGGTGGAATCCAATATTTTGGTAGTAGAGAAGTTAAAGAGTCAAGTTGATAGAAGAAGGCCGAGAGGTGAGGCTTCTTCTTCCCCTGCATCAACTTCAGAGCCTAAATTAGCCAAAATGACTAAGATGATTGAGTCATTGGCTACTGAAATTTCTAAGCTAAAAGTGGAGCAGACTTTAGGCAAAACAAGGCAGCAAAACACATTTGCTCCAAGAAATCCAAACCCATTTAGAAAAGCAAATGAGCAGCTACAAATTATGCAAAGGGGTGAAGAATCAAAAGAAGATCATAAAGTAAAAGCTCCCTTTCAGAATGCAGTCATGGAGGGGGAACAATTTGAAGAAGATGAGGATGAAATTCACTGCTTGGAGGATAAAGGCAGCGCTGCATTCCTAACATTGGCCGAATATGAAGAGTCATTGTTGCAAGAGCAAAACAGTCAGAGGTGGGACAATGGTGATGTTCTGCAATCTGGTGAGCAGCAGCAAAGATATAATCTAAGATCCAATGCAAAGAATTTCAAAGAAAATGTTGCACAAGAAGCAGCTGCTCAAACAATGCCACAAAATAGCAGGCAAAGAAGACCAGCAGCTGATCCTGTCATCCTCAAAGCTCCAGTTCAAGAGGTAAAAACTGCTGATAAAGTATTCTCTTCTTTTAGTTTTGAGTCAGAAATTCAGAAATTGAAAATATCCATGCCTCTGGCTGAGTTGGTGAAGAGTGAATTATTTAGAAAACCCATCCTTGAGGCCCTTGAACTAGAGCCTAAACAAACCTCCATTGACTCTGTCAATTTGCAAGATGACAAGCCTGCTATTGTGCTTAGTCCCATGATTGAACCTGTTGATAATAGTTCTCCATCTTTCTATGTTTCATTAACTATCCATGATAAAATCCTCCACAATTGCCTGCTAGACACAGGGGCCAGCCACAATCTAATGCCTAAAACTATCATGGAAGAGTTAGGCCTTGATATCACTAGACCTTATCATGATTTGTTCTCTTTTGATTCAAGGAAGGTAAAATGCCTTGGATTAATTAAGGATCTGGCCATTACCTTAACCCAGCTGCCCATGAAAAGTATGATGATGGATATAGTGGTGGCTGATGTTCCTCCTAAGTTTGGTATGTTGTTGTCTAGAGGGTGGATTAAGAGGCTAGGAGGGACATTGCAGAATGATTTATCTTATGCAACTGTTCCAGTGTTTGGATGAGAAAGCAGGAGGTTATATAGAGAAGCACAGCTAGCATACATCATTAGTGATGAGAAGAATCCTACAAACCATCCCATATATGCAGTGGACACTGATTTTGGAGCTTGCATTCTCCAAATAGAAGAATCTCAGAAGGCTGCATTGCAGGTCAGGAAACCAACAGCTCAGGCTGAGCATGATACAGGTGGTCAGATCTGGGAGATGTTCTTTGATGGAGAATGTAACAAGGAGACTACAGGAGCAGGGGTGGTGCTAGTATCTCCACAACAAGAAACAATTCAATTGTCTCTAAAGTTGGTTTTTCAGGTGACAAACAACATAGCAGAATATGAAGCACTGTTGTTGGGCCTTCATGAAGCCAAAGATAGAGGAATAAAACATCTGAAGGTGTTTGGAGATGCTGATCTGATAATTCAGCAAGTAAATAAAACATTCCAATCAAAGCATCCGAGGTTGAGAGCTTATAGAGATCAGGTATGGAGAGTCAAAGAGTTCTTTGATTTTTTCTGCATTTCATATATTCCTAGAGCCCAAAATCAGCTTGTTGATTCCCTTGCTGTCTCTGCTAGTTTGTTCGTCCCTCCATCGCCTCCCAAACTAGTCTATGAGGTAGAAATCAAGTATAGACCCTCTGTGCCTGATAATGTCCACAATTGGAAGGTTTTTGATGATGATGATGAATTAAATAGGTTCCTTCAAGTCATTGATGAGTTCTCTGAAATGCAAATTGACCAAAATAATGATGCTCTATCAGAAGATCCCAAGTCCCAACTTAGAAATAAGATTGGCAAGAATAGCATAGTCCAGCTTCCTAGTAACCATATTCCTAAGGGTCTAATTCCTTTTGAGAGATTGTTTGACCACAATGATGTGCCTTACAAAGCTGCCCAAAAAGAAGATCAGTCTGAAGTTTGCAAGCATGATATAGGAGGTCCAGGTCAGCCCAAATTCATAAATTTGTCCACTAATCTATCTGCTGATCAGAGTGCTAAATATTGCAAATTAATGAGGCAATTTGTTGATGTGTTCGCTTGGGAGTACAGCGATCTGAAAACATTTGACAAAAATGTAATTCAGCATAAAGTTCCACTTGAAAAAGACACTATTCCTTTCAAACAAAAGCTAAGACCAATGAATCCTATGCTTCTTCCTCTGGTTGAGAAAGAAATTAAAAAGTTGTTGGCCGCTAAGATTATAGTGCCTCTCAGATATTCTAAATGGGTGGCCAATCTGGTTGTTGTGAGGAAGAAGAATGGAGAAATCAGACTGTGCGTTGATTTCAGGAATCTAAATAAATGCTCTAGAAAGGATAATTATCCCCTGCCAAAAATGGAGCATTTGTTGCAGCAAGTCTCAGGTGCCAAAGTGATGTCTTTCATAGATGGGTTTTCAGGCTTTAATCAAATCACTGTGCATCCAGATGATCAAGAAAAGACAGCATTTACCACTCCTTGGGGCACGTTCATGTATGCAAAAATGCCATTTGGGCTAATGAATGTTGGAGCCACCTTTCAGCGCGCTATGGATATTGCTTTTGTGGGTGAAAAGGATAAATTTGTGCTGATATATCTTGATGACATAACTGTTTATTCTGGCAGCCATCATGATCATCTACAACATTTAAAAAGGGTGTTTTTAAAATGCCGGAAATTTGGAATTTCACTCAATCCCAAAAAGTCCCAATTTGCTTTGGAAGAAGGGAAACTGTTGGGGCATGTAGTGTCTGCTACAGGTGTTCAGATTGACCCAGAATGAGTCAAAGCGATTCAGGCCTTGACTCTTCCAAGATCAAAGAAAGATATACAGTCTTTTCTTGGCAAAATTAACTTTGTAAGGAGGTTCATTCCTAATTTTGTTGAGCTGGTTAAGCACATAACCTCCATGTTAAAAAAGGGAGCAGAGGTGAAGTGGATTGATGCGGCTAGAAGATCTTTTGAGTCCATTAAGATGGCTATTGTAGAAGCTCCTACTTTAATAAGCCCTGATTATAGCAAGGAGTTTCATCTATTCTCATTTGCCTCTAAGGATACCATTGCAGCTGTCCTGTTGCAGCAAGACGAAGCAGATCAAGAGCATCCAGTGGCCTTTTTCAGCAAGAATTTGAGGGATGCTGAACTAAGGTATGATATTATTGAAAAGCAGGCTTATGCTCTTATCAAATCTTTGAAAGCTTTCAGAGTATACATCTTGCATTCCAAAATAGTTGCATATGTGCCCTCTGCTACAATAAAGGATGTCTTAACGCAGTCTGATGTTGATGGAAAAAGAGCGAAATGGATTGCAAAAATGATAGAATTCAACATAGAGCTGAAGCCCACCAAGCTGGTAAGAGGTCAGGGGCTTGCTAAACTATTGGCTGAGGAAAATTGCAGGTATTTGGACATTGATTTCTTGTTCAATGTAGCAGAAAATGGTCAGATAGAAGAGCATGAGCAGCTGAAACGTAGAGAGGACAGTCAGTGGCCGAGAACCTAGCTTCATGTAGCTGGTATGCTGCAATAATTAATTTCCTGCTAAAGCTAGAAGTTCCTTCAGAATTTTCTCAAAGTCAAGCAAGAACGTTAAAGCTCAAGGCAACGAAATATTGCATCAATGGTAGCTTGCTTTATTGGAGGGATCCATCTAGAGTGCTTTTAAGATGCTTGGATAAACAGCAGTCAATAGAAGTTATGCGGTAGTTCCATGACAGCATGTGTGGAGGATATCATTATTGGAGAGCTACAGCCCAAAAGATTCTCATAGTCGGGTACTATTGGCCCTCTTTATTTTCTGATGTATTTGCTTGTGTTAAATCTTGTGACAGGTGCTAGAGATTTGAAGGTAAGCAACAGTTGAAATCCCTGCCCCTAAAGCCAATAATTGCAAAAGGACCTTTTTAGCAGTGGGGCTTGGATTTCATTAGTGAAATCAACCCACATTCCAGTGGCCAGCACAGGTGGATATTAGTTGCCACTGATTATTTTACAAAATGGATTGAAGCAATCCCAACAAGGAAGGTTGATCATAATGTGGTAATGAAATTTTTATCAGAAAACATTTTCAGCAGATTCAGTTGCCCACATTAGCTTATAACAGATAATGCAGCAGCCTTCAAGGCAAAAGAGTTGGTGGAAATGTGTGATTCAATGGGAATTAAACTTGTCCATTCCACCTCCTATTACCCCCAAGGGAATGGTCTAGCAGAATCCTCTAATAAAAGTCTGATCAGGATTATTAAGAAGCTGTTAGAGGATAATAAGAAGAATTGGGATGCCAAGCTGAAGTATGCACTTTGGGCGGACAGAGTGACCATTAAGAGATCTACAGGCTGCTCTCCCTTCAAGCTGGTATATGGTACTAATGATGTTTTTCCCATTCAACTTACCCTCCCTGTGGCAAAGTTGCTCCAAATAGCGCAGAATGAAGAAGGTGATATGGCCAACAGAATCACTGATTTAACAGAATTATATCAGACCAGAGAGCAGTTGATTGAAAAAGCTACAGCACATCAACAAAAGGTCAAGGAAGCCTTTGACAAGAAGACAAAAAGAAACAATTTCCAGGTTGGGGATTTGGTCATGAAATGGGATGCTTTTAAAGAAAAGAAAGGCAATCACGGGAAGTTTGATGCTCTTTGGACAGGCCCTTTCATCATTTCACAGATTCAAGGGAACAATACCTTCATATGAAAAGTATGGGAGGAGAACCAGTCTTTGATGGCCCAGTTAATGGGCGGTATCTGAAGAACTATATGATTTAAGGTCTTTTGGCCTTAAAAGCTGTAAATATTCTGTTTTTATCAGTTTTAGTGTAGCTGTAGTAGACTCCATGCCCAATGGAACACTGGGAATTTTGGCTAATTTGTTTGTTACTGGAAAGGCATTGATCTGCAGGTTCTTGAGACCTCACAGGGAGGATCTCATCCCCAGAAGGAGACAGTGTTAGCTTTGTTGTACAAAAGAATGAAAAATGGATCCAAACACTCTCAAAGGCTACAAACACACTTGTAATCATGCCAAAGGATCCATTGATGCTGTTCAAATTCTCAAATCATGGCTAAAAGTCTTCCACCGATCGAAAAAATTGCAAGGGGCAGGGCCTGTTGCATATATATGTTTCGATCCGATGAGCCGGACCCGATGGTGGTGTTAATTCCTTTTCATAAAATATCAGGTCCGCATAGACTGGGGCACAAGACTTCGCCGATGAGCGATCGCCGATGAGCCGGACCCGACGGCCATACAACGCTGCACTTTATATTATTTCGGGTCCGCGGCAATCGCCAATATCGCATCGGCACTTTCAAAGGGGTGGGCTTTAACATAAGTTATGGTGCGGGCCGATGGGCCGGACCCGATATATGCACAACACCCCATTTCATATTTTTTCAAGTCCACGCCCATAGCGTTTTCAATGTATTTTGTGTATTTTCTTTGTATAGAGAAAATACAAAGGGAAGCTTGTGGCAAGCGCCGATTGCGATGGGATTTCGGATCTGAAAGGGTTCTAAAGGCCAAATATATATTTCAAATCCGCCAAAGCCAATTTTTCATGGTTTGCGGCAGTTTTGTAGGTATTTGTCAAATATTAAAAAAACAAGGGAGGGGCCTGTTTTAACGTGAATTGCGAGCCTAAGGCGGACCCGATAGTGAATAGACTATGCCTGAGCCTTTTAAAAGTCAACATGGAAGCAGTGATGGGCGGGAATGCATGGTTTGAGCATCGTTTCACTGTTTTTAAACCAAAGTAGTCATGATAGAGCCGTTCAATGATTCAGCAGCAGCATTTAATCAGCAGTATGGCCGAGGAGGAAACAGGACACCACAGATCCAGACAGAGCATTCAATGGTTATGGGTTTCACCCATATTTCTTTCCACTTGCCCAAGAAGGACCGCAGAGAGCCAGAGAGGGTCTAATCTATTTAAAACTCAGACATATTTATATCAGAGGCCCATTCCTGAACATGAATATGGTTGGTGGCCATTTATGGGCTCCTCCACGCATGGTTTAACAGAGATATTTTGTATTGTAACACTATATATACTCAGAACTCAGATGTAATCAGATTTGATGACTGTTTGATGAATGAAAGCTTTGTTGTTGCCTTTAACTTATGGAGACTGTAAATACTATGAGGCCTGCAGCTTCTGGTCTTGATTTTCAACTAATACAAGCTTCTTTTGATGTCACCTGCTCACTTTCCACTTATTTTTCTTGTTCTAGGTTGTGCCTGATTGCATTTATTTCATGTGTTGTGAACGTTTGATATCAGAGGGGCTGTCATCCCACCTCTGTATTATAATTTAGTAGCTCATTGAAATTGCTTGCAGATTGTTGTTGTTTAACATCAGGGAGCTGTCATCCTGTCTGTATATTAAACGATAGTTCTACAAATCTTCTGACTGGTTGCAGCTTGCCATCACAGGGTCCTGTGCATCTGTTGGTGCAATTAGTTTTCTCCATCATCACCTTTACCTTAAACTATGAGTAGTTGGTGGTTGAAAGCCTTGTAGTTTGGGGGTCTTCACCCATGTCTGGGGATAGTCATAGTAGGGGTGGTTATCTGGCTTAAATGTGCAGCGTATCTTCATTTATCCATCATCTTATCCAACATAATTGTTGAATTTTTAATGCTCCTGAGCATCACTGATTTACAACCTAGGTGATTTTCTTGGGGTGATAACAATTACCTTTGGTTTTTCCTTCTTATTACTTCAAAGGAATTATCAAAGTGATAACACACCATATATCTAGTTACATCATTTATCATAAATCAACATCTTCATTGAAATCAATGCATCTAATGCAAGAAATCAAATAAGATGAGAAATCAACATCTACACTAAAATCAATGCATCTAATGCAAACAATCAAATAGATAATTAGAAATCAACATCTACACTAAAATAAATTTATCTAATGGTGCAAGCAATCAAATGGGATTAGAAATCAACATCTACACTGAAATCAATGCATCTAGTACTAGCTATCAAATAGGATTAGGAATCAACATCTACACTAAAATAATTGCATCTAATGCAAACTCAATCAAACAAGATTATAAATTAGCGTCTTTAATGAAATGAATGCATATAATGCAAGCAATGAAATAGAATTAGAAATCAACATCTACACATAAATCAATGCATCTAATTTGCAAGAAATCAACATTTGTACACTGAAATTAATGCATCTAATTTGCAAGAAATCAGCATTTGTACACTGAAATTAATGCATCTAGGGCAAGCAATTTTCTTCCCTTTCTCTTCCCCCTCTGTCTATATTGATATCTCTCTCCAACTCTCCTTCTTTGTCTCTCTATCTCACCCCCCCAGAATAACACACTCTCTCTCTTCATATCTATCTATCTCTCCCTTCATCCCTCTGTTATAGACATTTTTGTGCCTTACAGCTCTAAGCATGAAATGTCCATAAACCAAGGGATCCTAAGTCCCTAAAAGTTTTTTTCCGACCCCTAGAGGAACAAGGTCAACCAATTACAGCTTCTCCCAGAAGTTCTCCACCAGAAACTGCTCAGAATCAGTCAAATCAGGATCATTTCAACTGCTCCACTAGCTAGTTGCGTTGCATAGCACCCAAGTACACTAGCTAGGTGCGTTGCAACGCACCTAAATGCACTACCAGGGTGCGCTGAGCGGGAAATGACAAATGGCAGTGTCATTCTGCGAGGTGGACAGACAATGGAAGCTTCCAGAATCTTCCCCAATGACACTTGCCTCACTGAGTTCGACCAAGGATGAGTAAGAGGCTCTCAGTCTCCAAGTGGAAGCAAGAACTGACAGAGAGAAGCCACTAGTCAAATCATAAGCTGACTCATCCTCTTTGCATACATCTATATATGGATCCCTCATCCCAGAGATCCGGAGGCTGGAATTTTGTACATTGCAGAGAATTGTTGTTGGTTTTGAGATAGAGATCAGTGTATTGGGTGATTTATGCTTTGTTGTAGGTGAAGAGGGGATTCCTTTGTTGGGGGGTTGATGCTGGATCAGGAATCATCGGTTGTAACTCCTCCTTGACCTTCTTGTTATATCAATAAAACTATTTGAGTTTCTCCTACATGCTTGTGTATCAATGATGTTTTGTTATATTTGCATGTTTAGCTTAAATCTGATCCTAAGCTATTTATGAATGTAAATCCATGTCTTTGTGTAGTTTTCCTCTTCTGTGATCTTGCGGGAACTTGGTGAAGCTGGGCAAGTAAGGGAGCAGGTAGCTGGAAGCTGTCAAAGAGGAGAGAGATTGGATCAAAGGACTAGCGCAAGACACAGGTTGGTTCATCCTATTCCTCTTCGTTTATAGTTCATAAAGAAGAATACGAAGGTAGTTTTCTCTGTTTTTTTCTAAGGTACTGTCACACCTTAGTGGGATAGGGGCGTTCTGAGTAGACACTTTTCCCGTTAACAAAATGGCGACTCCACTGGGGATCGTGTCTAGTTAGTTTGTTTGTGTTTCTCTTGTTGTTTGTTTCATAAACACAGAAGTAGCAATCGAACTGCATTTGCCATTATCAAATGCAAAGTAGACACCTGCTACTTCAATCCATTCACTGGATTTGTTTATGATTTGAACAGCTGATTCACAAATGATCTGATTACCCTTTGTGATAGCTCTTAGACCTCCTTTAAATCCACCCTCTGATTGTGCATTACTGATTTCTTTTACTCGGCCAAAATCCATAGATTAAACTGCAAACTGTGACCTAGAACCCGCAAGGAATTCTCGTTTCTGCCCCAGCGTAGGCTCTGTGAAGAGATTCTGCATTTCAACGCAGTTCCCGAGAGGGCTACCTGCGCTGCAATCCAGTTTCTCTGTGTAACAGGTGCGCTGATCAGCCTAGCCCTGTGCAGCTGAGGTTCTTTGCTTCATTTTTTCAGTTTTGTCTCTAATTTTTGCAGCCTGTGATCAGTGTGTGTCTGTTTAAAAACCCCTTTTCTTTGCCTTAATTCCGCCTCCTTTGTACAAAAAGACTGTAGATGTTCTTTGTGTGTTTGTTACATCATTTACAGTTTTCCATTGAAAGAGTAGAATAATCATATTGTCGTCCTTGGATTTAGATCTGTCGCAAGTGTCGATTCTGATCTTAGGAGAAAGTTTATTTGCTGTTGACAGTCGATTATGCTTTTACTTTTGCCTTTGGTTTGAATTTGTCACTTTCTAGTGTCGAAACGAGTGTTTATTTCAAAATCATAAAGTGTCGTAATCTTCTCTACCTTTTGATTTCGAAAAGAAGCTTGTTTGTGTTTGTCGCTTGAAAGCAAATTCAGATTTGTACATCAACTTTCCTTTTAGGCATCAATATTAAGAAAGTGAAAACAAATACATGCATATGTGCATTTGCATATTGATAGTCTGTTTGGCTTGATTTAGAAAAAGTGCATTTACAGTGTGCTCTTTGCTCTTTGAGAAAAGATTGTGTCTTTCTTTTCCCCTTGTAGCTAGGATTTTCATTGCTGAAAAGAGATAAAAGCTTGCTTATCATCTTTAGATTGCATTTTAGGAATTACATCTACATCTCGTGGTGATCCCAAAAAGGCAAACTTCTAAGAAAGATCAACTGAAAATAAATTGAATGAATCTAACAACGCTTTGGAACTTAACGCACAACATTTAGAGGTCTAGGCTAGAGACGTATTCCGGCGTCGTAAAGCCTGGTAACTGTTGTCCTCACTGATGGTTGGGTGATTCCTCCACTTTGAGATGATAAGTGCCAGTACGGACTTGTGCTCCCACGTACCGTCGAGTATATATTGGGAGACCCCTATAGGCTTAAAACCTTTTATCCATAGGAAGCCGTGTCGGCCACCCTACTGATCGCAATGCACCGAACATAGCATTCGGGAAGATTGACTGTCGTACCGTAAAAAGTATTCTGCAGTTTTGCGATTGGTTTGGTACTCCCTCTACCTAGATCTCCAAAGCAGTCCCTTTCATTCCTTTTCAGACTCCTTAACGGAAAAGGTCCATCTGAGCACTTGTCACTTCAGGCTCATTAAAAATCAAAGGAGACTAGAGTCATCTTTTGTTTTTTCTCGACTCTTTAAAATTGAAAAAACAAGTTGTGTCAAAGCGTCTTAAAATTTATTTTAAACGGAATATTCATACCCTTTTCCTACGTTGATCTTAGGTTGAGAAAATGGAGTCTACCAACCAAGGAATTCCCCTTGGTGGAAATCCTAGTCCCTTGTCCTCTTGGGGAGATGTTGGTGCACCCCATATGGCCACATTGTCGCTTCCAGGACTGACAATTGGCTTTCCAGTCTGGCTCTTCTCAACCAATGTCGTTCAGAACACCACTATTCTTGAACAATCGAATCAGCAATTAGACGAGTCCAGAGTTGCCCACCAACCGTATACTTCCTCTAATTCTTCCTCTCCTCCTTCCTCTTCGCTTGATAGGGCTGGCAAAGCCAAAATTCAAGTTCCTAAGGAGAAGAAGGAGAAGAAGAATAAAGAGAAGAAGAAGAAGGAGCCAAAGGCGAATGGGGGAAAACGAGTGTCGTCTAACGAAAATCCACACACTGCACCGACCAGGCCTAAATCGCCATGTGTCATTTGCAAAGGAGACCACTTTCACAGAGATTGTCCTTGCATCCCTCGGATACTAAGGGACTGGTCTCCTCGTTTGCACAATTCGGTGTCATCAACCTCTGATGATCATGTTGAAAGCACACCGTCAACTAGCGAAAGTGAAGCCCCAGGACAAAAAGGGAAAGCTAGATTTCCCTGTAAACTGTGCGAAGGCAATCATGCCATCCACCGTTGTCCCTTCTTAGACGAAGCGAAAAGAGTTTTGGATGATCATCTGGTTTCACTGTTACGACTTCCTCCTGGATATAAAAAACTTTCGCCGAGTCCGTCGCTAGTTGAGAATCCAGCTGGCCCGCTCAAGTGGTCGGCTGAAGCGCCTATCATCGAAGATAAACCATCTGAATCCATACCAGACGAAAGTCAAAAGGTCAAGGCGGCAGTTGACCCGGTCTTGCCTTCAGAGGTTTTATCTTCGGATGATACAGTCACTGAAGAGAACGAGGATGACACCGTTCAAATTCTCTTCATCAACACAGACTCCGACGGACATGGGGGAAATCTACCCATTCCCTTACCGCAGGAGGGAAGTTCGTCAGAGCCATACCCGGCCGTCTACTCGGTCCCACCTCCAAGCAACCTAGTTGTCTCCTTCGATTGGAATCAACTAGGCAGACCCCGTTTACCAGCAAGCATACCATTCTGAATTATCGTTCAAATATATAGAATGGTCATGGCTGGTACCATCATAGATGAAGGGGCTTCTGTGAGTATCCTTTCCTCTATTGCTTGGAAAGCGCTTGGTTCGCCATCACTGTTGCCTGAGATGAGAAATCTGACAGGCTTTGATAAAGGAACCAGTCGACCTTTAGGGATCCTTCCCAATGTGCCCATAACATTGAGAGGGAAGACAGTTCAAATGAACGTAATGGTAGTTCAAGGATCCTTGGATTATATCCTACTCCTTGGACGAGACTATATTTATTGCATGGGAGCCATCGTCTCCTCACTCTTTAGAGTAATGTGTTTTCCGCATGAAGGAAGAGTGGTCAAGCTCGTGGACCAGCTTTCATTTCCCGGATCACGCATAGCAAATAGTCATATACCATCCCTAAATGGTCTCTTCACGCAAGAAATGTCTCAATCCCCAGTCCGTCCTCCCGATGAGTGCGAGTAATTCGGAGGGATATGACTGAAACCCAGGGGGCATGCGTCATGGTCTACTTCGGCAGGAAAACTTCGGGTATAGGGTAGATTTCCGCGGGAGAATATGACTAGTCTGTACCCCGTCCATGATTGGAAGAGGGGTTATTCTAGAACAAGATTCTCTTGTCAAAGTTATGTGAGTTGACAGAACAGAGTCACTCACCTTTTTTTATCTCGGTAGACATCGTCGAAGAAGTGTTTTGTTTGCACCGCGAATCGAGCAATCTTTGGGTAACCTGTAAGAGGTAGGCCTCTCCCGGTAAAACAAATGTTTTATTGGACTAAAGAAGGGGTAACCTTGAAACCATACTTTATACCTGGGGGCATGCAAACCTTTTGGAGTGCAAGCAAGGGGCGGCTATTTATTTTTTAAATTTTTAGGACCTCTAACCCTTTAAACTCGTAGGATTAGTCGTCACCTAACTTGCATAAAGAAAGGATGTGGGGCAAAAATCTAAAAGTTGCCGTTTTATATGAGACATTCTTACCATATGACTGGATTAATCGAGCAGCTTTAGCACATAGTTCAAGCTCGTTAAAAAATAAACATAAGACATGAGCAAATGTTTCCACCCGCATTTAAGATCGTTAAAAAATGAACTATTCCCCGGTAAATAACCACCGTGAATGAAGCATTTCAGCCATTAAAGCCTTGGTCGTGTTTGCACCGTCACCTCCACTTTTCCATTGGCCGATCATTCACCTCCATTTGATTGTTTACCCATTTTGAGGAACAGCTGCGAAGAGTGATTTCACTAGCCATCCTTGTGACACTGTCGTGATTGGAAAATTCCAACCCCTACCTGGAATCAGCTGCTACCCATTTTATCACTCGTTCCTCAAAAGACGAGTCTTCTTTAAGCTCTTTTCAACTGACTCGTAAAATATGAAAATATTGCCGAGTTTTGGCCTTCCAGCTCGTTAAAGCGACCGGAAGTGCTATCCCTCCTCTAGATTTTAATCTTTTTGGACCTGAGGGATTATTGCACAAAAAGATCGAGCGCTTGTTTTGTTCGAATCGTTAAAACTATCGAAAATTCATCCCTTCTGTATTGTTTTATACTTTTTCGGACTTAAGGGATTAGATGACGAAAAAGGAATTTCGGAGTTACCTTTACGTACCTTTTCAGACTCTCTAAAAATGAAAAGGACCGAGTTATCTTTGTCGTTAAACTCGTTAAAAAGATTAATAGCGACAAACTTGTCTTTAGACGAGAACGAGTTTCACTATCGCTAGGCTCGTTAAAACATAGCGATGGGTTTGCCGGAAGGGAAAATTATAGAACAAGCATATGTTATCCTCCTCAAGCTTGACAAAAATAAAGAGGTACTGGTCAGTAATGACTGGGGAAAAATTGGGAAGAAACTCAAAGAATCTTTATTGGTAGCAAGTCGCTCTTGAACATGACACTTCCACTCCATGCCTAAGTCGGGTTGGGTTGTTTCATTCACCGGTCACATCGCCATGGTCACACCATACCATCCACATTTGGGGTAAAGGCTACCAATCCATCACACAAGTGTCGCCGACATGTTCAAGAGAAGTCATCCGTGTCCCATCCACTACCATACATTACACTTCATTCTTTCATGACCACCATCCTGAACCATATATCATCAGATCGTTTTCACCTCCATCAAAATCATTTGCTCCGTTCCATGTCATTGATGTGGGATTCATCAAGGCCCTCCTTTGACGGATCGCTTCTTGTCGACATCAGCTCATTATCCAAGAAGTTGATCTAGGAACACCCCATTCAGTACTTTGAAGCTTGCATGCCTCAATGGCAAGTTTCTCACTTCCGGCGACAGGTATACATCAATGACCTTCGACCGAAAGATTTTGCGTGGTGTTCGACGCCAAGTCCTTTATTCACACCACGTGAATTGTACTGCAGTACCTTGAGGGTCATCATCATTATCGGTGATTCCTCTCGCGCTTGTTAACAGTTTACATCATCTACTGGTAATCAAGCGATGTCTTTCCATGTTCGACTTCAAAACATTTCTCACATGGATCGACTTGTACTTCGAGTGAAGATCGGACGAGATTGAAGACCCCGGATCTAGTTTCATCCATCCGGGCTGCGATATATATTCAGGAAAAATAAACACATTGACATGTACAGCATTGCAGCACAGATAATCATCCTACTAAAAGGATGATGACTTCATCAGAATCATCAGTCTACCGTCAGACGATTGTCTGTCCTGTGTACATAAAAATGAATTTATAAAGCTGAGCATGGGAATGCCCACCTCAGCTAGATCATGAAAATAGTATGAAGATAATGTATTGTATTGTATCTTATTACAGGTCTCCTCCCAGCATTGAAAGAACTTCGGATCCTCCTAATAAAGCATTTCACCCGATAAACGGCCTCATACTTTAGGGAGCAACTGTTATAGACATTTTTGTGCCTTACAGCTCTAAGCATGAAATGTCCATAAACCAAGGGATCCTAAGTCCCTAAAAGTGTTGTTCCGACCCCTAGAGGAACAAGGTCAACCAATTACAGCTTCTCCCAAAAGTTCTCCACCAGAAACTGCTCAGAATCAGTCAAATCAGGATCATTTCAACTGCTCCACTAGCTAGCTGCGTTGCATAGCACCCAAGTACACTAGCTAGGTGCGTTGCAACACACCTAAATGCACTACCAGGGTGCCCTGAGCGGGAAATGACAAATGGCAGTGTCATTCCGCGAGGTGGACAGACAATGGAAGCTTCCAGAATCTTCCCCAATGACACTTGCCTCACTGAGTTCGACCAAGGATGAGTAAGAGGCTCTCAGTCTCCAAGTGGAAGCAAGAACTGACAGAGAGAAGCCACTAGTCAAATCATAAGCTGACTCATCCTCTTTGCATACATCTATATATGGATCCCTCATCCCAGAGATCTGGAGGCTGGAATTTTGTACATTGCAGAGAATTGATGTTGGTTTTGAGATAGAGATCAGTGTATTGGGTGATTTATGCTTTGTTGGAGGTGAAGAGGGGATTCCTTTGCTGGGGGGTTGATGCTGGATCAGGAATCATCAGTTGTAACTCCTCCTGGACCTTCTTTTTATATCAATAAAACTATTTGAGTTTCTCCTACATGCTTGTGTATCAATGATGTTTTGTTATATTTGCATGTTTAGCTTAAATCTGATCCTAAGCTATTTATGAATGTAAATCCATGTCTTTGTGTAGTTTTCCTCTTCTGTGATCTTGCAGGAACTTGGTGAAGCTGGGCAAGTAAGGGAGCAGGTAGCTGGAAGCTATCAAAGAGGAGAGAGATTGGATCAAAGGACTAGCGCAAGACACAAGTTGGTTCATCCTATTCCTCTTCGTTTATAGTTCATAAAGAAGAATACGAAAGTAGTTTTCTCTGTTTGTTTCAAGGTACTGTCACACCTTAGTGGGATAGGGGCGTTCTGAGTAGACACTTTTCCCGTTTGTTATCACAAAATCAGTACTAAGGGCTGCAACCAAGCAAGATTTTATGTAACTCTTTCAACCAGACTTTAGACTAAGGATTAGCCTCCTTAGTCAGAGAGGGCTCTCTCACAGACTTTTGATAAGAATCAATCACAACAACAGATGGCTAACTCTTCACACTTTTATGAAAATAAAGCTGGTTGGAAACACAAAACAACACTTCTTCCATTGGGCTCATGGAGTCATTTACTTCTGCAGTAAACTATTGATCACTTAATCATAGAAGCCAAGGCATATAACGTTTAACACTCAAAACATTTCTCCAAAAAACTCAACTCATAAATAAGCACAGGAAGTCTGAGCACTAGGTGAATTCAGAGTGATTGCATATTTAGTGAGCTGTAAAATACATAAAAGATAATGACAAAACCACACATGTTCTGAGCCATAAACATATAATGAATCTTGGGAAGAAAAAGTAACTCTTGTATTACTGTCAAAGTCTTCTTACAAAAGCTGATAAAAACTCTGTTTTTTTATAAAATCTCCAACCCCTATTACATTCTAGTCTGATCCATTTATAGGAATACATTCTTCCCTCTCTAGAGCGAGCTCCAAGGCTCTATTAACTACTCCTATATGCTATTAAACTAATTCATTAATTACAAAAGTGCTGAGCTGTAATTACACAAAATCCTAATCAAACTAAAACACTAATTCCATTCTCCTCGTAACATGATTCTCCTTGGATCCTTGACAGCTGTCCTCCTTCAGTTAGGTTGAGATGTGTTGGAGGAACATTCATTGAACAAGCTGACCTCGGGTGCTAGCTGTGTAGATGGCTCATTAATTAGTAAAGATAAGTACCCTATTTTCACGGTCCCTGTCTTCCATTCTCCGAAAATGTAGCAGCATGTTCCCAAATCTTTAATAGCTCAAAGTATGGAACGCTGCTACCTAACACCATGTCTCCAGATGAGCTGTAGGCTGTATTGATGTATAGGTGTCTCTCTTCTAACATTCCTGGTCAAACTGTTTATTCTGCATTGAAAACATCACCTACAGCAGTTTCGTAGCGCGCTACGAAACTGCTGTGTGATTTAAAAAACACAGTCTTCCTCTCATAACTAAATGATTTCCAGTGTGTAGCTTCAACATCAGCAAGGTCTGAACACTAACCATCCTTCTCATGTAACTGTCCTGTTGTTTCAATACCTGCTTTCTTATGTGCACAAAACAATGGCATATTCTATAATCTGAATCGAGCACATCAGCTTTAAGTGGGAATCCTTATTCTTACAGAACCCATTTTCCAAAGATCACTAAACAAGGCATAAATGTGCCTCTGCAAGATGTGCTCATAGTCTTTAACAAACACTATTGATATGGAATACATTCCAGATCAATTAGGTTAGAACACCTTACAAAACATTTACAAAGCTACCCGCTGTATAATTTAAAGTCTTGCAACAAACAAAGAAAACAAAACCTTCAACACCAGGAAACTGAAGATATTAATGGACCGAAAACATTCATATCTCTTTCCTGTGCAACCACCCCTGCATTTCAGTAAACAGAGTATTACAGATAAAACCCCCTGCATTTCCAATGTTCATCTATGCAGCTTCATTTGCATGTATCACTGTGTTCCTTTAAGTGCTGGTCCCTTCAGAATGTGTCACAGTAAAGCATCCTTCACGCTGCTACATGTTTTCTTCCTCTTCATCAATGTTTTTATCACCACCTTGGCCACCATGACCGTGTGGAACAAAAGAATTCTGAGCAGGCCCTTCAGCTTCAAATGTTTCTCTCTTTCTAGAAACTGCCTGCAGACTTAGATTTGAGATACAAAAGCGTACTTTAAATGAAGCGTACTTAGACTTAGACTTAGATTCTGTGATGCCAGCAACTTTAAGTTTAGGGCTCGTTTTAGGTACTAAATGAACATTGGCGTGGTTATCAGCATACTGACCTCCAACAGATGGACCAACTGCACATAAATCTTTTCGAGCTTCTGATTTGCTTTGGCCTATGAGAGATTGATCAAGTACACTAGTATCACTTAACTTTGAATTTTCCTGTTGTTTGCTAGAAGTTGCAGTATTTTGATTTATCTGAGAATCATCAGCATTCAAGGTTACTGCAGAATACGGGTTCAGCTGAGCAATTTCATGTGCCTTTTGTAGCGCGTAGCATGACCAGTGGTTGTTATAGACATTGGTATTGCTGAACTTCGTGAAGGCAGATTTGTCATTTTTGTAGACCTCGCACTTGCAGCCAAAAGCATGAGCACTTGAGCCTTCTCTACAGGGACATTATCATACACATTCACTGTCCCAACATAAAACCTTGTTAGCTGTGTGCAAGGCTACTTTCCTGGAACAGCAGCAGCGTTGCTTGTTGCTGGAGAGCTAGGATAGACACCAGCAGCCACTGGCGAAAAGGAATTCTTCTCAACATCAACTCGTATTTCCAGGGATTCAGATGCATGAAGTATGCTGGAAACAAGCATCATCAGGTTCGCCTTTTTGTCACAGCGTCTACAATGATACTCCACATCTAAACCAATGCTTGGCTCTACGCCTGCCATATGACAAAGTAGAGCACTCTCTAGGTGAGCAACATGCCCACAAACAAATTCTTCATTCAGCTTTCCCTCGCATCTGATATTACAGTAGTCTGCCACAGAGAATACAAGAGCATTCACGACAAAAACTAAATCTGATGCAGTATATATCACGATTCATCGCCTTGAGAGACTTGGTCTGGCCGGTTTCTGGTCCACATTTCAAATTCCCAGCTTTACATCTCTTCTCTGAAGTATTCTCACGCGATTCTGATTCTCTCAATTTTATAACCTCCTCCCAAAGCAACTTCTCGTTCCAGATATGCACAATAGGTCTCAAACACACTAACAGTTACCTTAAATAATACGAACACCTTTCCGGCAATGATAAGCAAATTTCGACCATGTGTCTCTGTCTTTTGTCGGTGGCAGAGCTAATGAACGAACAGCTAATATCGTTTGCCACATCTTCAACATTTCGTTTGTCAAAACTCATGACTGACACGTACGCGATCCCACAATCATGTACACTTGAAGATGACATATGCACTACCTTAAATTCAGGATCCAATGCCTTTGTCGTGGCAGAAATTGTCTGTTATAAAGCATTTTCAAAACCTTGATCAGTCTTTAATGTGCTATACTCATGGCGAGGCCCTGAAGCACCAAGTTTCTTCCTTATTTAGATTACCTTAGGAGTGAAAGCCTGTAGAAAACATGACTCTGGGCAATTTCAATTCGCTCCCGCGGATCATACATGATCTCATCCCGTAATGCTTGAAGAATTGCCTGTGTTGAGGAGTCCCTCGTAATCAATATGCTGTAGAGATTCTTTAAACATGGAGCGCAACTATACTGGTGCTATGGGTTTATTTCCATCAGGATGCATGAAGCTTAAGCTAGAATAACTACGCAACTCGTAAAATGCCCATTACAGCTAACACACCCTGAATCATTCCCTTGCCTTTGATATTCCAGGACAGTAACCTTTGGCCTTTCTACACCTTCAAAAACCTCTATACGTAGCTCTTCTAAGCGAATTCTTTCATCTGCAGCATGTTGGTTAATAACAGCAAGATTTCCTTGGGCAACAACAACAACGTATTTCCTGTCGATTTGTTGAAGAATGTTTTCTTTCATCAAATAATCCTTACTCATCGATTCAGGGACCAAACCACTGTCAGCTGAAAACAGTCATCTGTGGAAGAAATAAGAACTCTGGAACCCTAAATCGCTCAAAAATTCCATAACGGCCTTGAAGTGATGAGTCTTGAAACATGGACCCGCATTCCTCTACAAATCCAACAGCAACTTCATCAATGGCAGTTGTAGCCAGTGTACCAGTATGGAGATCTCGTTCTGCATCTGTAGAGCCAAACATATCTTAAAACATAGTTATAAACTGACAACTGCTGATGCAAAGCCCAATGGATTTTGACAAACATGACAGCTGTGAAAGGGCCGCTATGGATTAGGATAAATCCCCAATTTCGTAGCGCGCTACAAAACCACCGAAACAAGTAGCGCTGCGAAGCTGCTAAAAGGATTCATGCGCTGCGAAAACACCCTGTCTTTAAGCTAGGCTAAATTTTTTTTGGTAACAGAATTTCATTGATAACACCATTAACACCCTCTATATCTCTCTTCTTCCCTCTTTCCCCTTTCCATCTATATCTCTATCTCCCTTTGTCTCTCCATATTTATCTCTCTATATCACTCTGTAAACATACACATTGTTTCTCCATTTTTATCTATATCTCCCTCCCTCTCCCTCTCCCTCTCCCTCTCCCTCTCCCTCTCCTCTCCTCCCTCTCCCTCTCCCTCTCCCTCTCTTCCCCTTCTCTCCCTTTGTTTCCCCTTCTATCTCTCTCCCTCTCCCTCTCTCTCTCTCTTCCTCTTCTCTCCCTTTGTCCCCCCTTCTATCTCTCTCCCCTCCTACTCTCCTCTCTCCCTCTCTCTCCATATCCCTAGTCACTCCCTCTCTCTCTATATGTCTTTCTTCTTACCTCCCTTTCTCTCCCCCTCCAACTCCAGCTCTCTCTCTCCCTCCCTCTCAAGTCCTTCATCTCTTCCTTTCTCTCCCACCTCCCTCTATCTTTCCCCCATGTCACCCACTCACTCACTCTCTCTCTCTAGCATTGTCATGCAAATTTATTGATTGTCTCCCTCCCTCTCTCATTCTCTCTCCCCCTTCTCTCCATCTAGAGTCCTTTGTCTTTCTATCTTACTCCCACATAGACACCCTCTCTCTCTCTCTCTCTCTCTCTCTCTCTCTCTCTCTCACCTTTATCTCTGTATATGTCTTGAACTTCTTCCTTCCCCATATTTTCCTCCAACTCCATCTCTCGAGCTCCCTCTCTTTCTCGAAGACTCTCTTCTCCTCTCCTACTCTCCATCTTTGTGTCCCCCTCTCTCTCTTACCCTTCTCTCCCACTCTCCCTCACTCTATATTTCAAAAAAATTAACAAACTTTGACAATTAAAATATTATGTTTAAATTAATTAATTAATTAATTTTGAGGTCGTACATAAATTTATTTTTTTTATATGTTACATATTTGAAATGCAAGATTTCAAATGTGTGTTGTACATTCACTTGGAGGGAAAATGATAATTTACCATGGAAATAAATTATTTAATTTTTTCCAAAATATTAATGTTCCAGCTACCTCCATCAAAGATACATAGAGCGCTTCATGTCTTCCAATTGAAACTATTTAGGTTTTATTTCTTTAAAGGTATATTTAGGTTATGATTACTTCATGATTTTAAAAATATTATATATTTTATTATGTTAGATTTAATAAAATTAATAAGTTAAATAAAATTAACATATATTGAGTCAACTTGTATGATTGTTTTTGTGTTAATGACTCTTTTGTTGACACCTATGGCGTATATCAACCACATTTATTAATGTGGTTCTGCTAGTATATATTATAATATAAGAAATTTTATATTATATTAAAGTTAATTATATCAACCTAGGATTTTTGCGCGCGCCTGCTGCTCCCGCCTGCAGCAGCCTGCCCCAACCCTTACGCTCTGCGTTCTGCACGCCCTTCGCGTTCCCCTGCCGATCCAATGGAGGGCAGCGGGGATCCGGATCCCCCCCGAGAGCCTCCGGAGGTGATGGCCTTTCGTTCAATGATTGCAGCTGGATCAAAGCGGCCGCCCTCAGGAATGCAGAAGAAATTTGTGAAAAAGCTGGATTCGATCCCTTCAGTTGCTCTACCTGAACAAGAAACCTGCAAAGCCGCAATGAATCTCACGGAAAGAGGCCTCATAGGCCAGTTCATAGGCCTCTGGCCATCTCCTAAGTCGGTAGAGGATTGGACACAAAGGAACTGGAAGCCCCTCATCAAAGAAGGAGTCAAGAGCTATTTCGTAGGTAAGGGTTTCTTCGTGTTTGTCTTTGAAAACCCTGATGACAAAGGCTTGATATTTAGGAATGGACCGTATTTTATGGGGCCTCAGGGCCTATATTTGAATAAATGGGCACCAGATTTTGACCCCACTCAGGACATCCCTTCAGCAGTCCCGGTCTGGGTCAGATTGCCCCATTTGCCATTGCATTGCTGGAATCAAAAATCTTTTCAAACCATAGGCAACGCCCTGGGAAAATATATAGATCAGGCAGCGAGGAAAGACCAATACTCATGTGCACGGATCTGCGTAGAAGTGGACTTAGAGGAAGGGTTACCGGAAGCTATCAAGCTTACAGTAGCTGGGTGGTCGTATGTTCAGGAGCTGGATTACGAACAGTTGCCCTTTAAATGCAGATACTGTCACAGCCACGGCCACTTTGCAAAGAACTGCAAAAAGAGAGCAGAGGAGCAAGCAGAAAAACAGAACGGGGAACAATGGACCCTTGTACAGAAGAATGCATCCTCCAAAAAAAAAGGAAATGGTAAAGGCTCAACGGAAGAAGTCCCCAGCTCCAGTAAAGCCAATCAAGAAACAGAAGTAAATCCTAAAGATGCAGATAAGGATCAGGCCAATCAAACTATCCTAAGTCAGGAGAATGAAGAACAAGAGGACACTTCTATTCCTAACAAGGAGGTAGAAGAAGTAATACAGAGGGAGATCAATCTGGGCAGCCCACTGAACCCTACATATGCAGAAATAATAAAAAAGAAAAAACCAATTGAAAGTTCCAGCTCCTCAGAGGACGAAGTTTATGAGCGCCAATCGAAAAAAGCAGGAAGGAAATCCCGCAAAGAAAAAAGGGAGGAGGAGGCAGAGAGACTTAAAACGCAAGGAAGCCAAGCCACCATCGAAATGACTATTGGGAGAAACACCAGACCAAGGACCTCCAAGGGTGGACCCACCCCTTCAAGTAAATAATGAACATCGTCTCTTGGAATTGCAGAGGTCTGGGGAACCCCTCCAAAATAGAGGCAGTCAAGGATCTTATGAAAGCAGAACCCTCAGACATACTCTTGCTCCAAGAGACTAAAATAGAAGGGCATGCCCTTCTAGAGATTAGTATCTCAAAGTGGAACAAAAAAGCAGGCAAAGCGGTCAGCTCAAGGGGCACATCAGGAGGACTGGCAACACTCTGGAATGATGACCTTTTCCAGCTGGATAATCACAAGGAAACGCAGCATTGGATACAAACTGAATTAATGCACAAAGCAAGTAAGTTAAACATCAACCTCTTTAATCTTTATGTTCCTGTCACTTATCAGGAAAAGAGAGAATGCTGGAGCTCTCTATCAGCCTATCTAGAACAGACTTCCCCCAGTAACATTATCATAGCAGGGGATCTAAACATTATTATGAAAGCTAAAGAAAAAAGAGGAGGGACAAATAACAGAGATCCCATGCTTGATCAAGTGGAGGAACTCTTCCAGCGCTGGGACCTCCTGGACTTCAACCCCATCAGAGGTCTTTTCACTTGGACCAACAATAGACTGGGATCTGATCACATATCAGCGCGGCTAGACAGATTCATGGTCCAAGGTTCCATAATGATGAAGAAAAAAATTATAACAACAACAATTTTAGCCAAGTTAGCCTCGGATCACAAACCCATTCAACTCCTTCTAGAAGATGAAAAAGACTTAGGACCCATTCCTTTCCGATTCAGCCCACTATGGATTGAGAAGGAAGGATTCGAAGAGACAGTAAAGGCAGCCTGGGGCAAACCAGTATCGGGATCCCCAAGCTACGTCTGGGAGCAGAAGTTAAAGGCCACCAAATTAGCGCTGAAGAACTGGGTAAAAAAGCCAGTACATACCCCTACCGAGCAAAGAAAGGAGTCAGTCCAGGCACTCCAAAACCTGCAAACAGAGATAGAAAATATTGATATAACCGCAGATCTATTGGAAAAAGAAACAAAATCCCAATGTTCTGCGCACCATACCTTCAGAAAGGAGGAGGAATACTGGCGTTTAAAATCCAGGAGCTTGTGGTTGAAGGCCGGGGACAGAAACACTTCATACTTTCACCGACAATACAGAGCGAGAGCGATCAGGAATCATATAGCAGAGATTAAAACTCCAGAGGGCAGGGTATGCAATAGTTACCACCAGATCAAGGCAGCTGCAGAAAACTATTTCAGGAACCTATACAGGAAAGAAAATCACAGTAACGATGAAGAAATCGTGGACTTTATGACTAATATTCCAAACCTGATTAGCTATGAAGAAAACGCAGAATTGTGCAGGCCAGCCACGGAGGAAGAAATCACTAAAGTTGTCTGGGCCATGGATGCAGACAAGGCACCCGGACCCGATGGATTTTCAATCCATTTCTATAAGGCGTGCTGGCAAATCATTAAACTGGATCTATTCAAAATGATTAGCAGATTTATGGAAAAGGCTAAGGTAGGCGGAGGAACAAATTCTACATACCTCGCACTAATCCCCAAAGAGACCAATCCGGAGACATTCGCCAGGTTTCGCCCGATCTCGCTGTGTAATGCCTCATACAAAATCTTGGCAAAGTTGATCGCTAACAGGATCAAGCCACTGCTAAACAAATTGATCTCACCTTCTCAAGGCGGATTTGTGGAAGGCAGAAATATTACGGATAACGTAATACAGGTTCAAGAGATTATACATTCCAGCAAACAGCGCAAGGAAAAGGGCATGCTGGTCAAGTTAGATATGGCCTCCGCATTCGACAGAGTGGATCGCACCTTCATTTGCAAAGTTCTGATGGCGTTTGGGTTCTCGCAGCAATTCATAAATCTGATTAAGGCATGTATAGGAAATCCTTGGATCGCCCCGCTAGTCAACGGGCGTCCCACGAACTTCTTTCAAGCGCAGAGGGGCATCAGACAGGGATGCCCCCTATCCCCGTCACTGTATATCCTCATGGCAGAGTCGCTAAGCCGAAAACTTGCAGAAGAAAAAACAAGAGGCAACATTCCGGGCCTTAAGGCATTCCACGGAGCAGAAGGACAGAACCACGCGTTATTTGCTGATGACACAATTCTATTAGCAGGAGCCACCACAAGAATTGCCAGATCCATAAACGCCACCCTTAACAAATACTGCAGAGTCTCTGGGGCGTTAATAAACGAAAATAAAACAGAGGTTTATAGCTGGAATATAGAGCAGAGGGAGCTATCAGACATTACCACGATTCTAGGATTTAAAGGACAGGTAAACTGGGACAGTTTCAGGTATTTAGGCCTCCCCATTTCATCAGGAACAAACAGAAGATCGTTGTGGAGCGATTTAATATCGAAAATAAAAGCCAAAATCGCAGTGTGGGGAGGTCACTGGCTGACGAAGGGAGGAAAGGTAATCTTAATTAAAGCAGTACTCTCAGCGCTTCCAATATACCAGGCAGCATTCCTATTTGCTCCAAGAAACGTTACAGAACAAATTTCCAAATTACTCAGAGATTTTTTGTGGCAGGGAGGAAAGGGAAATGAAAAGAAAATTCATTTGGTGAAATGGGATGTGGTAAAAAAAACACAGGCAGATGGAGGGTTGCAAATCAGAGACCCAGCCCTCATAAACTTAGCTCTGGGAGGAAAGATCCTTTGGAAACTGTTACACGAACCCACACACCCGGTCAGTGAAATACTGAGGACTAAATACAGTCCCAACAAAAATCTCAGCAATCTACAGAACGCAAATACAGTCAATAGTACGCAGGTATGGAAACTTTGTTGCAAGAGCAGTAAGTTTTTCATCAAACATGTCTACAAGATCCCGGGCAATGGCAAGCACACCCATTTATGGAATGACAGAATCATGGGGAAAGAACCCTTGAGGGACAATGAGGATATAGGCAACCTAAGGGACTGGCTGAAGCAGGCAGGAGTCAATACTGTTTTTGAATTGTCAAAGTGGGATCAACGAGGGGACTGGGTTGGATGGGACTTTCATGGAGTTCCAGAGAGGTTAACTCATCAACAAACCTTGCTTGAAGATAGGCTGGAGGAAGCAGCGCCCATCAACAGAGCCATGAAAGACAAATGGGGGTGGGGCCAGACCGGAATTTACACTACAACAGCAGGATATAGAGTCCTACAGGCCTCAAATAACAGCAGAGAAAACTCGGCCTTTTGGAAGAATGTATGGGATCCTTTAGCACTTCCGAAGGTAAACTTCTTTTTCTGGACCCTAGCTCATAACAAACTTTTAACAGGTGACAACTTGGCTAAAAGGAATATAGCAGGACCACACAGATGTGCACTTTGCAGCAGCAATCTAGAAACAGCTCAGCATCTTTTCCTGGAATGTAACTTTGCAAAACAGGTATGGAGCTATATATTACAAAATTTTCAGATTACTATTCCTCCTCAAATCAATGTAGCAGATTTATATGCCAACTGGAATAGAATTTACCCTCATTGCATCCCCTCCAAATCGTTCTGGAAAAAAATATGGATAGCTATCCCAAAGTTTGTATGCTGGCAGCTATGGTTAGCTCGAAATCAGCAGATTTTTAAAGAAATAAGCCACACTCCATTGAAAGTAGCATCAAAAGCCAAATCTTTTCTACTGGAAGCAGCTCAGCAGCAGTATTTCAAAGAAGACTTTCTGTTAATGCCTGAAGAAAAACAATGGCTTGGTATGCTAGAGCCTCATCCCCACAAGCAGCTCTCCTTTCCAAAAAAGACAAATCAGGAATGGTGCATAAGAGAAGAGGACGACAAATTTCAACAATGGTGGCGGACTCAAAATTTAATCACTATTTTCTTTGACGGAGCATCCAAAGGTAATCCAGGAAGTGCAGGAGCAGGGGGAGTCATATACTACACAGATGGGACAACAAAAGATTGTTTTAGCTGGGGACTCGGACAGAAATCTAACAACCAAGCAGAGATCCTCGGGCTTCTGAAAGCATGCATCATAGCAAGAGATAAAGGAGCTAAAGATATCCAAGTGTTTGGAGACTCAGAACTAATAATAAAGAGCATGAAGATGGCAAACCCTTTTAGAAATGCTAGCTTAAACAAAATTCAGGACAGGTTGCAGAGAGTCATGCTAGATTTCAATACATGCAAGTTTTACCATATTCTCAGAAAATCTAATGGGGAAGCAGATCAGCTGGCAAACAAAGGCAGCTCTTTGGCGAAAGGACTCCTTATTGTAAACAACGAAAGCAATATTCATATGCCCTGAAAAGCAAGCAGATTTAATTAGCAATAGCGTGAAGTATGTAATGTAACTGTAGCTGGGATCATACCCAAGAACTTCCAAATCAATAAAAATATAACCGTTTGAGTTAAAAAAAAAAAAAAGTTAATTATATTATATTAATCCAAAAATAATAAATTTAATAGTAACATTAAAATATAATAATATTAAATTTTTGTATTAATATCATTTTATCATTTAATTTAATAATAATAATATTCTTTTAATATTATTATTAAATTTAATAAGCTTTTTACATGACATTATAACAAAAATTCTAATAAGAATTGGAATTTTAAAATGAGGTAAAAGTTTAATTTTATATCATTCAATTTTTTTTATAGAGGCTCGATCGAGTCGTTATTAACCACGTATATGGCTTGATCGAGGGTTTAAGAAACACTCGATCGAGGTATTTAAATTTGAAAATTAGTTTATCGATCAAGCCTTTTAAGTCCTAAAATCAACAATTTCAGCACCCCTTCTGCAAAAAATTTTGCAACTCTATTTTGTACCCTAGCAGACTTGGGGCTAACTTTGTCCTTGGGTAGCAGAGTTGATCACGTTGGATTCACGAAGGAATGCTCTATTAAATGGCATATGGGTTTGATGTTTTCGAATTCATATGATATTTTTCATCTAATTTCTTTTAAACATAATCTTTGAAATTTTTTTGAAATGTTTTAAGGAGGTTGAATAAAAAATCAATATCATAAAATATACACAATGAAAAAAATTCAAAAAATACCGCTATATTCGTTTACGAGTTCTCTTCAAAAGGGTACTTTTAGGTTTTAAATTTATCTAAATAGTTGAAAAAAAGTTTATGTGAACATGTGCCTGCAAATGCAATTGAAATATTACTTGGCCAACTTCAAAAATAATAAAAAAAAAAAAAAAATTGCAGTAAAAAATATATTTTTAATATGAAAAACTTAGCTCTCTCCTTGTAGATCATGCTCATATATATATATATATATATATATATATATATATATATATATATATATATATATATATATATATATATATATATATATATTAAATTACACATTTTAGACTAAGTTATGCTATGTGAACACACACATACCTCTTACGATGTGTGAAAAATTGCAAATACTAACATTTCATTTGATGAAAAATTAACATATTATACAACACTAAATATTTTTGCAAAAAATATCATTAGGTCAACAATATAATTCTCCACCATTTTTCTTTTTACTCTGAATCAAAACTCACAGTGTGTATATGAATTTTGAGGGTTTCAATTTGATAAAAGAGGAAAAACTTGAAATTTCATCGCCATATTTGGCCCAAAAGTGTAACCCATCTTCATGCTTTCACCCGAATATGAATATTTATCTATTCAAATATCAAATGTAACTTCATGTATTCATGATCCAGGGGATCATATGCTCAAAAATGAAAGTGCTCAAAATCTTCCGAAAGGAGCGCCAAATCGTAGAGCTCGTCGTTATGATTCCAACGACACTTGAATTGTCTCTATATGACACAGTATGAGGAATTTATTGTCTTCGGAAGTTTTGGAAAAACAACAAAAAAGTTGAAGTGCATGGTTGACTGTGTAGGTACGGATTCCACATGGCAATATGTACGTTGACGTGGTGCTAACATCAGCATAATGACTTGGTTGTACGGATTGGCAAGTGGACCAATCTTGTGAGGACACTTGGTACAAGGTTATTGGCAGTTGAATTTAAATTTGGGTCAATCACAGGCCACCATGTGGGCCAATCAGAAGGCACCACTTAGCCCTATGAGAGGTCGCCACGTGGCCCTAGGAAGTTGAACAAATTTTGGTTTATGCGTCGGATGAGCCTTGGTCGAGCTCGAACACCTGACCTCCACTATGTAAATTGTTCGCTCAACTGATCGAGCTACATTGTGTCTTGTTTATAAAACGTGAGCACTTTATATTTATTTTTAAACAATGGAGCGGTTGGGGGGAAGGGTGGGATGTGTGGCACCCTATCCGTGCCCAAGGCCCAAAGGCCCACGGTTATATTAACACCACATGATTAGAGCGTTGAGAGCGGGTGTAATGGGAGGATGTGTGTCCTATGGCCCACGACCCTTGGTCCTGTGCAGAAATATGACTAGCGGAGCATTGGTTACAGGCAAGGCTTCGAACCATTGTTCAGAGAAAAAAAATACAACGAAACCAATGATGGGAGGTGCAGGTCGAACTTGTGACCTCCTCTAAGCCATCCCAATGCCCTTCTAATTGGGATATGCAACTTTTATTGAATAATATATAGAGTCGAGTCCTTCTGGGTAGCAATTAGTAGACCAGATTGAGAAAAGGGTCATGATTTGCTCATTTTTCAACCTTTCTGAGCTCAATAAGAGCCTAGACAGGGGTTTTTGAACATTTTGGACATAATGGAAGTGTTATTCTTTTCATATTGAAGCTTGGATGTTGATGTATTGATAATTTTATCATATAATAAAAAGGTCACACTGGAAGATGGACCCGTAGATGTAGCCCAAGATAGGTGAACTTTGTTATCAATTTGCTTGTGTTACATGTTGCATGTTTGTCCATTTTTAATTGTTAAAATTCTACAAAATTTACTTAAGTTTATGTACTTTTGAAACCGCTATCCATTGCTTTAAAGACATGAACTAGATTGCAAATCATTTCATGAAACCTTCACTTTATATTTTTGGATCAGCTTGGTATCAAAGCATGATTTTTGTGAAGGTTTGACATAATTTGCAAGGTTTTTTGAATGCTCACAAGGTCTAGATTGAGAAGAGGAGAATGAGCACTTGAAGAACCTAATTCTCAAGTTGGCTCAAGAATACCACATACTCCACAAGTCGTATCACATAAAGAAGGACAAAGACAAGAACTGACGTCTGAGGATGAGAGATATTTTAGAAAATATTTATTTGATATAACTGAGATGGTGAAAGTGTTGTACAATGAGAGAACAACATGGTTGCAAGGAGAAAGTTCTAATCAACCAAAAGGTGATGGTGGTAATGGGAGAAGCCTCCACCTCCTCCTTCACCTCCTTCTTCACATAGACCTACTCATCCTACATATCCAAGAGGACATGCTAAGTCTCCTTTGCTTAAGCTTTATGTCAAGTTCGAATTTCCAATGTATAATGGAGAAGTAAATGCTAAAAAGTTGGATAATGGGTTTAATCAAATAGAATTTTATTGCAGGATTCAAAAGATTGATGATGATGTTACAAAGATCCAACTTGCTTCTCTTCTCTTGGAAGGTGCAACTCTCATCTGGTGGGAGGCAAGAACTCAAGAATATTTGAATAAAAGTGGTAAAATTATCTCTTCTTGGAATGATTTTATAGCTGCATTAAGAAGGAAATTTTATCTGTTAGCTTACATGCAAAAATATATAATGTATTGTCAAAAATTTAAACAAGCTAAAGGTGAGAGAATCCAAAGTTACACACAAGAATTTAGAAAAAGAGCATTAATCTTAGGTGTTGATTTGACCTCACAAGATACTCTCCTTAATTATATAGGTGGATTTCATATTTATTTGATACTAATTATACTTGTGTTTAATCCCACCAATCTAGATGAAATATGTGTTCAAGCAACTCATATAGAATCAAGAGGCAAGAATGTTCCTCAAGAATCCAGCAAGAAATTTTTTAAATCTGGAGACAAAGGAAAGGGAAAATTTAAAGGCAAAGGTAAGAAGAATGTTACCATCAAGAAAGAGGGAGAGAAACTTATTTGTAAACATTATTCAAATGATGGCCATTATGAAGACCATTGTTGGAAATTACATCCAAAATTGAGACCAAAGAAGTTCAATAACAAGGGGAAACAAAATATCACTGCTACAACTCAACAAGATTTGGGATCGGATTTAGGTGATGAAACCAAAATCATAACCATGGGGATGAAAGGTACAACTTCTAACAGAAGTACTAGTTCTTCTAGCAAGCATGTTGAATCTCAAAATGATAAAGAAAGAAGTGAGCTTTTCCATATCAGGGTCATCACAAAACATATAAAGGTCAGTACATTATTTTATAGTGGATCTCAATTCAATCTTATCTCTAAAGAAATTGTCAAGAAACTTAATTTAGAAACTACGCCTTATACAAAACCCTACCCTTTGGGTTGGGTATGTGATGATGCCAAATTGCAAGTGACAAGAAAATGTAAAGTCAAATTTTCCATCATTGTTAATTTTATAGATGAGGTAGAGCTTGATGTTGTACCACTTGATATTTGTGGGATTGTCTTAGGGAGTCCATATGTATTTGACCGAAAAGCCATATTATATTGTCATGAGAACAAATATCATATTTTCAAATATGGAGTTGTGTGTATTGTTAGAGCACATTACAAGAAGATGAACATGTCTCTTGTTAGTGTAGTTCAAATGAAAAGGCTTGTGAATGCTAGTAATAATTTTGTGTTGTTGATTATTAAAGCTAAAGATATTGTTGAATCTGAAGCTTTCTCAGGATGTGATTCTAAACTCAAGCATGAATTGGTTGAAGTTGTTAACACTTATGACAAGATGTTTCAGGAACCTGAAGGGTTACCTCCAAAAAGAGGAATCCAACATGAGATACAATTGTAGGAGGATGCACCACTTCCAAAGCTTGGCACATATAGAATGTCAATTTTGGAGAATGTAGAGATTAAGAAGCAAATCCAAGAGTTGCTTGACAAAGGGTTCATCATACCTTGTACATCTCCTTGTGGGTCTCTTGTTGTTCTAGTTCCAAAGAAATATGTTACTTGGAGCATGTGTGTGGATTTCCAAACATTGAATAAGGTCATGGTAAAGAATCGTTATCCTATTCCTCGCATTGATGATTTTCTAGATCAGTTAAAGGATGTTGTTTATTTTACCAAGTTAGACTTGAGAAGCAGTTATCATCAGATAAGGATTGCTAAAGATGATATTTGGAAAATTGCTTTCAAGATAAAACAAGGTTTGTTTGAATGGTTAGTTATGTCATTTGGGCTTTGTAATGCACCTGCCACATTCATGAGGGTTATGAATAATGTTTTACGACCATTCCTTGATGATTTTGTCATAGTCTACTTAGATGATATTCTGATTTTTAGTAAGACTCGTGAAGAGAATGTTAAGCATGTAAAGCAAGTTTTAGATGTATTGAAAAAGGAAAAATTGTATTTGAAGATGTCTAAATGTGAATTTAGGAGAACCTATTTGGTTTACTTAGGTCATATTGTGGGAGGTGGTGAATTGAATATTAATTTCTCCAAAGTTGATGTTATTGTAAATTGGCCTAAACCCAACAATATAATAGAAGTTAGGAGCTTTTTGGGAGCAGCCCAATATTGGAGAAAATTTATCACTAACTTCTCATTCATTGTAGCACCATTACATGCTTTAACAAGTGTGAAGAAATTCTTTCAGTGGGGAGGCAAGCAACAGAAATCCTTTGACACTTTGAAAGAGAAAATCAATACAACACCAGTTCTAGCACTTCCAAATCTCAAGCAGCCATTTGAAATTCAAACCAATGCAAGCGAATATGTTATGGGAGCAGTATTGATGCAGCATGGTAAGCCAATATGTTATCATTCTGAAACCTTTTCCAATGTAGTGATTAACTATCCAACTTATGATAAAGATTTGTATACTTTGGTACAAAGCGTGAAGAAGTGGGAGCATTATTTGATGAGTAAATAAATGATTATTCATACTAACCATCGAACTTTGCGATTGTACCAATCTACAGCAAGCTAGACATTTCAGATGGATGGGATTTATGCCGCAATTTCATTTGGTTATCAGGTATAAGAAAGGTATATACAACAAATTTTCAGATATGTTATCAAGGTTTGTTGTTAATGCATCTATCATTATTAAGCACAACTCAATCATGCATTAAATTTATATTGAACAATATGTTCAAGATGAATATTTTAGAGATTTTTATGCAACTTTGTGTCGAGGTAATCATGTTGAAGAGTTGGATTATCATGTTCATGACAAGTTGTTATATTATCTTAGAAAGTTGTGTACTCCACATGGTGAAAGAGGTAATGTCATAAGGGAAGCCCAAGCAATAGGAAATTGGGTTTGTACAAGATATTGACCTCATATTAATGAAACTGCATCAAGATATGTAAAAGGGTGTTCTATGTGTGCTACTAGCAAGCCAAGCAATAGGAAATTGGGTTTGTACACTCCGCTTCTTATCCCTTCTCGTCCTTGGGAAAGTATTTTTATGGATTTTGTTGGGGGACTACCAATGTCTAGGAAAGGTCATGATGATTTATATGTTGTATTGGATCATTTCATCAAAATGTGTGTGTTGATGCCTTGTAAGAAATAGGTTACAGTTGAACAAACTGCAAATATGTTTTTCCAAAATGAATGGGTTCATTTTGGGTTACCTACTTCGATCATTTTTTATTGAGATTCTCAATTTATCAATAAGTTTTGGTCAAATTTATGGGAACTCATGAACATAAAGTTGAATAATAGAACAACATTTCATCCATAAACCAATGCCCAGACAGAAGTAGTAAATAGAACAGTAGTGCATCTCCTTCGAGGATATTGTGGTAAGCATCGTAAACTTTGGGATAAGCATTTTCATTACATATGGCATGCCTACGATTGTGTTAAGCATTCATCTACACAAGTATCTCCATTTAAAGTTTGTTTGGGTTATTTTCCAAAGTCCCCTTTGGATTTTATCTTTGGTAAAGATATTGCATTAGCTGGGCATAGTGATGTCGACAAAGCCAAGAATTCCATTGAAAAAATCCAATTAGTGCATCAAAGGGTACAAGAATAGTTGGAGAAAAGTCGAGCCAAGTACAAAGAAAGGCATGATAAGCATCGGGTTGATCATGATTTCCAAGTGAGAGATTAATTTTAGCTATACATCAGCCAGGAAATATTACAAGGTGAAGGTAAAAATCTCAAGCAAATCAAATATGGTCCTTTCAAAATCTTGGAGAAGATTGGTAACAATGCTTTCCGATTAGATTTTCCACCTTACATGAAAATTTATTATGTTGTGAATGTGGAAAATTTGAGATTGTATGAGCCTCCTATGATCATTGATCAAGAAGAGAATGTTTAGATTCCATCTATAGAATATTTTTATCCTAAATATTTAAATGAGTTGCAGGAATACTCTATTCTTGACAAGAGGATAAGAACTTCACGCAGAGGCAATATGAAGTATCTTTATGTGGGGCTCAAAGGTACCAATCCAAGCAAATCAAGGTGGATAGAGATCAGGAAAGTGAGGGAGTTGTACCCTCACTTACTTTTTGAGTAAAAATAGACTTTTGGTGGTCCAAAAGCTTCTAGTGGGGAGGAGTGATATAGGGGATCAAAAATATGCTCAAAACTTAAAGTCCTCAAAATCTCCCAAAACCAGGTCCATATTGTAGAGCTCGTCGTTATGATTCCAACGATGCTTAAATCGCCACAATCTGACACTATATGAGGAAGTTATCGCGTTCTGAAGTTTTGGGCAAACAATAAAAATCTCAAAATGCAGGGTTAATTGTGCAAGTACAGATGCCACGTGGAAGTACATACTTTGACATGGTGTTGATGTTAGC
The DNA here is from genome assembly GCA_031772625.1 of Pinus tabuliformis. Lineage (NCBI taxonomy): Eukaryota > Viridiplantae > Streptophyta > Pinopsida > Pinales > Pinaceae > Pinus > Pinus tabuliformis. The sequence goes on along the minus strand of CM062816.1, from coordinate 541,366,790 downwards.
AGGATGAGTTGGTTGTACAGATTAGAAAGTGGACCAATCTCGTGAGGACACTTAGCGCAAGGTTATTGGTAGTTGAATTTAAATTTAGGCCAATTAAAGGTCACCATGTGGGCCAATCAAAGGGTGCCATGTGACCCTATGAGAGCTCGCCACGTGACCCTGGGAAGTTTAAAAAAAAAATTGTTTATGTGCCAGATGAGTCTCCATTAGCCTTGAACACCTAACCTCCAATATGCACATTGTTCGCCCAACCGATCAGACTACATTGTGTCTTGTTTATACGTGGGCACTTTATATTTATTTTTAAATGGTGGAGTTGTTGGCGGAGGGTGGGCCAACAGGCGTGGTCGACTAGCCTGGCCCATGGACTTTGGCACATGTCATACAACCGTCGGTGAAGTTATATGGAGGCAGGGCACATGGAAAACTGTCTGCGCCCAAGGCCCAAAGGCCCACAATTATATTCAACACCACATAACCAAAGTATCGAGAGCGGGTGTAATGGGAGGGCGCGTGGCCTATGGCCCGCGACCCTTGGTCCTATGTAGACAGATGACCAGAAGAGCATTGGTTATGGGCAGGGCTTCGGCCCATTGTTAAAACAAACATTTTAATATTTAAAAACAATACAATGGAACCAACGATGGGAGGTGTAGGTCGAACCCGTGCCCAGTTAGCAAACTAGATTGGAAAAAGGATATAATTTTCTCATTTTTCAACTTTTTTTAGCTCAATAAGAGCCTAGAAAGGAGTTTTTGAGCATTCTGGACATGATGGCACTGTTATTTTTTTTGCAGATTGAAGCTTTTATGTTAATGTATTGAGAATTTGAGCATATAATAAAAAGGCCTCACTGGAAGTTCGACCCGGAGACATAGCCCAAGATGGGTGAACTCTGTTATCAATTTTTTTGTGCTATATATTGCATGTTTGTCCATTTTTAACTTTTAAAATTTTGCAAAATTGACTTAAGTTTATGTACTTTTGCAACCACGATCGATTGCCTAAAATACATGAACTAGCTTGCAAATAATTTCATGAAAGCTTCACTTTTTATTTTTGGATTAGTTCATTTGGTTAAAATTATTTCATTGTTGGCATTTATTCTCATCATACTTTGAACCAAAGGATGATTTCCACTCTCAACAAAGATATTGAAACGAATCAAATATTGTTTTCCCTATACTCCAAAACAAATGTTGACAAATGATGAGTACCAATTCAAAAACACCTTTTCACTTTAAAACTGATGTTTAAACTTGCATACTAAATTCTCAAGTATGGGCCACAAAGATGCTCAAATCAAGAGGGTCCCAAGAGATGATCCTGTTAAAATTCGCAACTAGGGCCAAACTCCATGTGGGTCATATTATTTAGGGCAGTTGATATTTTTCTTGGATCCCTCTCATCAAGAGGTGTAGGATTGATCTAAAGATCATCCGATTCCGATAATTATTCATGGAGATATGAATTTATTAGTGTTATGGGACAATTCATCAAGGTCGGCTAGCAACCAAATAAACCCCACCTGTGCTCAACGTTTAAGTATAAATAAAGGAGGACTTCAAGTCATTTAGACTCATCCCTTGTGATCTAACTCTCCACTTGTTTTGGGTTTTTGGTGAAGAGGAGGTCTAGAGGATATGCCTTCTACGCAGCCCAAAGAAGGGTCATCTAGGAGAGCCCTAGCCGCAGACTTGTAGGAGATCTGGTTGCAGATCTAAGACGCCCTAATCCGCAGCTAGAAGAGCCCTAATCTACAGCTAAAGGAATCCCTAATCCGCAGCTAGAAGAGCCCTAATCTACAGCTAAAGGAATCCCTAATCTGCAACAAAGAGAAGGCCCTAATCCGTAGCTAGAGGAAGCCCTACACTACCCTACCTAAGGGTGGTATGAAGATGCCCTAGCCGCAGCAAAAGAGGATCAAGAAGAGGACAGTTTTCTGGGTTGATTTGCGGACTATCCTTGACTATTTGAGGGTTATCAAGACAATTCTAAGCTGCTATTTAAGGGCCAAGTTGATGGGTAGTGAAGGTCGAAGAGCTAGAGGGACAAAACGTTGAAGAAGAATGTGTGTTTGGGCATGCGTAGGGACTGTCTCATGAAAATGCTAGGCAAGTCTTAGCACACAGAAAGAGTTGCGTAGAGGGTTGTTAAGGTGGACTAGCCCCTAATAAGGCAACGTGGAAAAAGAGGAGGCTTCACTAGGAATGTTGCAAACCTTTTAGGGTTGGTTTGTGGATTGTCATAATGGTTTAGGGCTGCAGCACGTGGCCTAACCAGGTTTGTCACAAACGCAGACAAATATCAATTCAACAGTGTTTTGCAGGGGTGTTGGATCCTAGTTTAGGATCAATACTACAGTTGGTTGTTGTCCTGAAAGGTCACCTAGCTGTTGTTGCTATAGGTGACAGCAGGGCCATGTTTGGGTATGATATGTTGGACATATTATGGGATAGAAGCAGTATGTACATCAGCATGTATGGGTACAACTGTTGCAGTGGAAGCAGTATGTACAGCAACATGTATAGGTACAATTGTTGCATAGTGGAGGCAGTATGTACAGCAGCATGTATAGGTACAATTGTAATGATTGCAGCATAGTGGAGGCAGTATGTACAGCAACATGTATGGGTACAACTGTGAGTGGTGTAGCATAGTGCACCGTGATGGGTACAACCATGATTGGTTGCATTTCCGTGACAAGAGCAGCTCAGTGAATGGGTGCAGCATGATGACGAGATGCAGCACGATGGAGAATCAGTTGAAGCAGCTTGTCTTCAACTGATCTCATGTATCATCTTCTTAGAGATGATCTATGCTCTTATCTAGATAAGTCAAAGTGTTGACTTCTGTTGTAAATGTACTATCTCTCTCTCTCTATGCTGAACTATTGAAGAACATATAAGAAGAATTGATCAAGGGATTCCCCACATTGGGGTTTGTCCCTAGTTAGCACCACACCTTGTGTCCTCTTGTCTTGGCTTGTCTTCTACGATTTATGTTTATGTTCTATTTGTAGTTTACTTTAATGCTGATGTGATTGCTAATCTGGAAAAGATATTGAGATAACTATGAAAATTGAAATAAATTTATCTAAGCATAGAACATACCTAAACTTAACATGGTTTCAGAGCTTAGGTGAATACAATGCCCAAGCAAAAGTGAAAGATCAATCACCGAAGACAGTTAGGAAAGGACAAAAGGATCAATGGGTTCCTCATCCCTCTTCAAATTCACCGAGGGTGAAATCGAAGCAGAGAATATTATTAGAATGGCACAACGGAATATGGCCTACCTAAATATCACTTCATTGGAAGACCGGATCTCAGGGTGGAAGCAAAGGCAAATAACCAGTTCATCCATTATGTGAAGGAGTGTACGATTGGCAGGGACACGTCACTTAATGATGATAATAACCATTCCAGGGACATCTTCAATGGTCAGAGGAATGACAGGTAATGCAAGTCATCAAGGAAACGGCCGACTCTTCAGAGAAAGCAAGGAACCCCATGTATGAAGAATCAAATGTTGTTTCTGATAAGATAAAGAAGCGCTCTTATATTGGCCCTCTCCTTCAGATTCTTTGGGAATCTGGCTTATCGATTATAGTGCTTCAAGGCACTTCATCAGATAGAAGGGTGCTCTCTCTAATTTGGTAGAGATGGAAACAATCGTGGGATTATACTTGGAGCCGATGCCACCTATCTCAGAAAGGGTGTAGGGAATGTTAACCCTCAATTGAATGAGGGAAACTCGATTCATTTACAGAATCTCTTTTATGTACCTGATCACAAGAAGAACCTGGTGTCCATTTCGGAAATGGGTCAAAGGTTACAAGGTGGCATTCATCGATGGAAAGGTACGTGTTTGAAAATGAAATTTTCAAAGATGCTTTTACTCATGGGTTTAGGGTTGGAAATTTGTGTCAAGTTGCAGGATGGTCCATTGGGGATCATGACATATCTCATCTATAACACCCGATATCTACTTTATGAGGCCCTAACCGATGTGAGTCAGATGGTGAATCGGGTACCTGAATTCAAGAAGAGCATGAAGGTACGTGTCTGAGATGTACCGAAGGAAAATCTTACAAGGGGACCATTCCCCTCATGTAGCAGGTTCACAGGTTTGGAACAACCCGAGGGATTTGAGATTCATGATTGGGAATCTCATGTATACAGGTGGAAGAAAGCCCTCTATGGCTTGAAGTAAAACACCTCGGGTCTAATATGAGAGGATTGATAGCTGTCTGATGAAGTTGAGATTCATTAAAAGTGAAGCCGATCCAAACCATTATTTGAAGTTTGTGGATGATAGACCTCTCATACTGGCACCTTCTAAGAAACAACCTATTCTGATAGGTGCAGACCCTCTCACTTGCAAAGGTAAGAGGGAGTTGGATTCCAGATATTTAATGGTAAACTGCAAGCCCGTGACTACCTCGAGGATCTTAACTTTCAGAAGTCATATGGTGGTGATGCCGGACCAGATTTGGGAAATGCCTTTGAGTTTCATAAACTCATCTGCATTGATGTTCTTGGTGAACTTCCATCCGTATATATGCTTTGCAGTTAGCATGGTGAGCTCATATTTGGTTGAGCCTCACTATATTCGTGCCAAGAATCTTCTGAGATATCTTCAGGGCACAATCTCTCATGGATTGAGATACACTACTGGAAATATGAAGCTACATGATTATTCGAATGCTAACTGGGTAGGCAATGTGGAGGATTGCTAGAGCACTTCTCAGTGTTGGTTCTCTCTGGATTTTGCTTCGATATCATGGATGAGCAGGAAGCAGAAGTTGGTTGTTATAAGCACTACCGATACCAAATACATGGCTACGAGTATGATCTCATGTAAATCTACCTGGTTGTGGAAGCTCATTAGTGAGTTGTTTGTACACATGATGAATGCCACTATGATTCTTTGTGACAACCAAGGGGGATTCGATTATTGAGGAATCCCGTATTCGATGATTGCTCCAGCAGATAGACATCAGATACTACCTTAGATGGGATATGATAAGTCGATGAGGGAGGAGTCTCCATCGCATTGAGACTGATGTACAGGTTGCAGACACTTTGTCAAAGCCCTGGGGAAAGGTCAAATCTGTGATTTTCCCGAACGACTTGGATTCGTTGAGAGACCTTCGTATAAGGGTCCTACATGTTGCATGCACTGAGCTCTGGGAGCTCTGGGGGGCTTGGGGTACTTACTGGAGCGACATACGACCACAAGGCGACTCACCCTCCCCTGGTGGTGTGTTATGTACACGGTGACAGGTTGAACCTTTCCCTGTGATACCTCGTGGCAACTATGGAACAGGTTAATTAGTTCTCCTACGGGTCGGGATGATTAGTTCTCCCGTGGAAACTATGGAACAATATGATTAGTTCTCTTATGGGCCAAGATGATTAGTTCTCCCGTGGCAACTATGGAATAGGATGATTAGTTCTCCTATGGGCCGGATGATTAGTTCTCCCGTGGCGACTATGGACAGGATGATTAGTTCTCCTGTCGAGGCATCCTACCCATGTAGTCTGGGACTCATGGGAAGTACCTCTCATCTGATCAATGAGCACGGAAATGGGGTTAGGGACCATAGTAGTACCATCGATGGATGCATCGTTGTATCTACCGTACTCCCTATTCTAGGATGACCTCCATTGATCTGGGATCAACGATACTGATCTGGGATCAATATGAGTTGTTTGAGACACTCTCTTGTGATATTGATCTAGGATCAATAAAACTGACTTCGGGTCAGTAGAGAATGGTATGAGACATTCTCGAGCAATTATTCTTCTTCATGGTTCAGCAGAGCAGAGTAGAACTGAGCAAAGCTCAGCAATGTAAGGCACTGATGGAAAATATAGTACAATCAGACATATGGATCAACGGATGGAGTTCTCCCTAGTTGAGAGGGAGTGTTAAAATTGATAACTAGGGCCAAACTCTGTGTGGGTCATCTTATTTATGGCAGCTAATATTTTTCTTGGATCCCTCTCATCAAGAGGTGTAGGATTGATCTAAAGATCATCCGATTCCGATAAGTATTCATGGAGATATGAATTTATTAGTGTTATGGGACAATTCGTCAAGGTCGACCAGCAACCCAAATAAACCCACTTGTGCTCAACGTTTCAGTATAAATAAAGGAGGACTTCAAGTCATTTAGACTCATCTCTTGTGATCTCACTCTCCACTTGTTTTGGGTTTTTGGTGGAAGAGGAGGTCTAGAGGAGATGCCTTCTACGCAACCCAAAGAAGGGTCATCTAGGAGAGCCCTAGCCGCAAACTTGTAGGAGATCTGGACACGGATCTAAGAGGCGCTAATCCGCAGCTAGAAGAGCCCTAATCTACAGCTAAAGGGAGCCCTAATCCGTAGCAAAGGGAAGGCCCTAATCTGCAGCTAGAGGAAGCCCTACGCTGCCCTACCTAAGGGTGGTATGAAGATGCCCTAGCCGCAGTAAGAGAGGATCAAGAAGAGGACAGTTTTCTGGGTTGATTTGCAGACTGTCCTTGGACTGTTTTAGGGCTATCAAGACAAGTCTGAGTTGTTTTTCAAGGGCCAAGTTGCTGTGTAGTGAAGGCCAAAGAGCTAGAGGGACAAAACGCTGAAGAAGAAGGTGTGTTTGGGCATGCGTAGGGACTGTCTCATGACAGTGCTAGGCCGCAAGGCACACAGAAAGAGCTGCGTAGAGGGATGTTAAGGTGGACTAGCCCCTCAGAAGGCAGCATGGAAAAAGAGGAGGCTTCACTAGGAATGTTGCAAACCTTTGAGGGTTGGTTTGTGGATTGTCATAAGGGTTTAGGGCTGCAGCACGTGCCCTAACCAGGGCTGTCACAAATGAAAACAAATATTAGTTCAATAGTGTTTTGCAGGGATGTCGGATCCTAGTTTAGGATCAATACTATAGTTGTTTGTTGTCCTGAAAGGTCACCTAGTTGTTGCTATAGGTGACAGCAGGGCCATGTTTGGGTATGATATGTTGGACATATTATGAGACAGAAGCAGTATGTGCAGCAGCATGTATAGGTACAAATGTTTCATAGTGGAGGCAGTATGTACAGCAACATGTATAGGTACAACTATAATGATTACATCATAGTGGAGGCAGTATGTACAGAAGCATGTATCGATACAACTGTGATTGGTGCAGCATAGTGCACCGTGATGGGTACAACCATGACTAGTTGCATTTCTGTGACAAGAGCAGCTCAGTGAATGGGTGTAGCATGATGACGAGATGCATCACGATGGAGAATCAGTTGAAGTAGCTTGTCTTCAATTGATCTCATGTATCATCTTCTTAGAGATGATCTATGCTCTTATCTAGATAAGTCAAAGTGTTGACTTCTGTTGTAAATGTACTATCTCTCTCTCTCTCTCTGCTGAACTATTGAAGAACATATAAGAAGAATTGATTAAGGGTTTCCCCACATTGGGGTTTGTCCTTGGGTAGTGCCACACCTTGTGTCTTCTTGTCTTGGCTTGTCTTCTGCGATTTATGTTTATGTTCTATCTGTAGTTTACTTTAATGCTGATGTGATTGCTAATCTGGAAAAGATATTGAACTAACTATGAAAATTGAAATAAATTACTCTAAGCATAGAACATACCTAAACTTAATAAATCCAAATCCCACCTGTTAACTTTAAAAGCATGATGATACTTTTAAGCAAAGCAGATCTTGCTCAAAAGGGAATTAGAAGGAAAGTGTCACCAACATGAATCGCTCGCTTCCAAATTAGTTTGATTGTTGATTACTTCTAATCTATCTATGTATTATAATATATGAATGGATTGGCATTAGTATTATCATTGGCCAAATTGGATTCCTAAACTAGCCCAGTAGCTTTTGGCCATCGGTTTAGTGTGGTGGAATCATACTTTTGATAATGGAAAGGGCCCCAGATCACTCAACCAGACTTCTATAAGCACCTATCACATCAAATTCATAACCATCACTATAATGCAAATTGATAAGAGTACAAGTCTTGATTTTATCTGTCATGCCCAAAAGCAATAATTATCATGAAAAAACTATTGTGGTTTGCAACCAACAATAGCATATATATGTGTGTGTGTCTGTGTGTGTAGTCATCTTATGGTTCTTGTTCTAAAATAGGTATCAACAATGCAAACATAAAAGCAAACGAGGTCGACAAGGTATATTTCATTATCATTGTAGGAATTTCCCATTTTCAAGTAATCATGAATTTGCTTTTACATCTAGTTCAATGAACCATTTTTTTCATTGTTACTTTGAAATATTGTTTTAAAGACTTGGAAGTATAACACTCCGGCATCTTGAGCATAAGATTAAACACTGGGATTTTACTGAGTTTAATTAGGGAATATTTTATAAAAGAAAGTTGTATTACACTCCAGCATAGATTAAACAATGAAGGAATAGTTTATTTAGAGAATATGTTTTTTCCCCCGGAAAAATCGTAATTTTATAATGAGAAGAATTACATGTTGTAGATGCTGAAAAGCATATGCATATTATCTGATCTTGTTTTCACAGAACCCATTAAAAAAAAAAAACAACAACAACTGACCTATTCTTTTTCTACCTTTCTTCTTTTCCACTTTTCGCCAACCACCAGTGTTAGGAGTGGATGTTACAATGGACATTTGATTCTCTTTTGAATTTGTTGGATATTCTTTGTCAGAATCAAATCCCTCTGATCCATGAATTCGTTTGTTGCCACTTACTTCCATTCCTGATGTGTGCGTCTCATGCTGCTGCAAAGGGTTCTTGGGCCTTAGAATGAAGGCAGAGTTGTGTTCTATCTTGTCCTTTTGTGAGTTGTTATGAATGTTTTGTACATCCTTTTCTACATTATTTTATGTTGTCTATTCTTCCTCTGTTTCTTCTTCCAGGGGATCTATGCATTACCAACCTTTTTGCTTTTTGAATTGTTACTTATTTCTTTTGGGGTCTTTTTTAGCTTGTGTTCAGGCACTGTGAAGGTGACCTGTTTGTAGACATCCACAGCATCAAAAAGTCGTATTTTCGTAATCTAATGGTTGATTCCACTGTATATTATTGTGGATAAGTACAATACAATCTGGTAGACCTTGGCTAAGATCTACTTTGACGCATATTCTGGTGAAAGTAAATATGCCTCTTGTAAGTCTATCCACATCAATCTTGAGGAATTTACCCAGGGATTTCCCTATTCCTTCTAAGAATTTATGATGCCAGAAGTGTAGTGGGAGGTTGTGTAACTTGACCCATACAGGTATTTTAGATACCACCATAGTATTGGTATCAAAACCTGGGAACCAAGGGATCATGAAGAGTCTTGCATTGCCTAAGAACCATGGTCCTTCATTGAGGGCATATTCCTTATCTTTCACTATGCTGAATCTGACAATAAAAAACCCCTTGGAGCATAAATGAATTTGACAATTTGGTGTCCATGTAGAAAATATCCATTGGTGTAGAGCGTCAGATTTAGGCCAAAATCCATTAAATCTACATATGACTGCTTTGGTATAGAAATCTGAATATAGCTCATTTACCTCAGGCAATGAGACTGTTAAAGCTAGAATCTGATATTTTTGTTCCACGATATAGGGCCCAGGTAGTTCTGGAGGTGATGTTGGTTTGGTTTAGACTTTATCCTTCCCTTTTACTACGTCTTTAAATGAGTCTGTGCCCTTTGAGCTCATTCCGGAGCATCCACCTCGCAATCTCAAATTAAGGATGATGTTCGAATCTGAGACAATACCATAATCCTGTAGTGCGCAATTATCTTGTAAAATTTGTCCTGATTAAATCAAGTTTTGCATGCATGCCATGCGTAGGTGAGTTTGGATTTCGAACTTTAAGTCTTGAATCCGCCTCCCCTTCCAGATATTCTTGCAAATATTCCTTCCTTGCAGGGTTTTGATGAAGATTTGAATCAGATCCAGATCAATAATGAGTGGATCTATCCGAGAAAAGGGTCGATCTGTTGCCAATAGTTATGGATCTGATAGATCTGGGCAAAGCCGTACCATATCTATTCCTTGATTCGCCGGATCTGGGCCATGGAAGCGTTGCCTTAAGTCACACTCCAGTTTTGTCCACTGCAAGTGCCAAATCTCCACGAAGGAGCCAAGGTCTTTGTAAACTATTAGGGAAGGCGAATGAATTTGTGTTTTCCAGGCTCCTGATAGTGCTTCCCTTACATACCCTTCAAGGCGTTTTGGGGCTGTAATTCGGTGCAGAACAGCGCGAAGACATATACAGACCTCTTGATCTGGCTGGAGAGTTATCCGATCAGTGTTTTGGATGACCCAATCTATTGGATCTTTAACAAATCTGGGGATAATGTTGTGTTTTGTGGAGGAGAGGATCAGCCCGGATCCAAACTTAGACCATGTAAATGCAGAAATTTCTGATTCATGGTAAGGAGGCACAGGGAGCAAGCCGACCGAGACCAAGTTGGCAATTGCGGAAATGTTGTGAAGGCCTAAGGAGCTGGGAATGGGTTCTCTGATGTTTCCCTATACACTAGACTGGCAAATCGCATGAGAAACGCCTGCAAAAACCCTCTCCGCCACCATCGTATTCGCCTTCTCTAAAATACTCAGAAAATCTCCTTTCCACCTGGGTTGATTGTTTATATTCATTTGAAGGAATATTTGTTTATTGTATTATTAGATAACATTCACTAAATTGTGCTTCTTACCACTCCAAGCCTTCTCTCTAGTTATTTAACATTAACATTGGTAAATTGCTAAATCATTGGCAAAATCTCTATCCATTTACTTGACAATAACATTGGCAAATTGTTAAATCATCACTACATGTACAAGATATAAAAGATCCTATACCCAAGATAGAATATCTCACTAGACACTATCAACACAATGCACCAAAGTTTAGCCTAGTTGATATACACTTAACACTATATTAACTACATTAAGTTAATATGTAAGGTCTTTACATATATAGATCAATTTCCTTAGTTAATATGTTATATTTAATATACGATTTCACTAATTAACGAGAAACGCGTACCTTAACTTCACCAAAAGTAGGTTTACAATGTGTAATATACTAGCTTAGATCCATCTTAATTCTGAATCTACCAAGCCGTGAGAGGGATCAAATGCTTGCATCTAAAGAGATTTGATCCCTCTCCGCTCTTGGTAGATCTGAATTTAAGTTAGATCGAAGTTGGTTTAAGTTCAAAAACAACCAATCAGTTGATCAAAAGAAGTAAATTAATAAAATAATAATAATAACGTAGAATTTTTATTTTTATTATTTTAGTTCAATGTTATTTATATTATTTTAGTTTAAAGTTATTTTTATTTTAACATAGGGCTATTTTCCTTTTTCTTTTTCTTTTTATTTTAGTAAGAATCAAAACACTTTTAAAAAATATTTAATTTTAAAATAATAAAATGAAAAAACTAATGCATTGTCTAACCATTGTAATTTTTGGAGTTTTTGATTGGAATTTGGCAAAATAAAATATGGATCCCTTAAGCCAGATTGTAGAGAGTTCACATCTCAAACTTGTAATTCCAAAAAATCCTACCATATTTTAGGCAAATTAAACCAAAAAATATACATTCAAAACTTATAACAAATAAACTACAACATTTAAAAACCAATTTGTATAAGTTCATATGAAATTAAATATGTTAAATCCAACAAAATTTATCTTCTATAAAAACCTTAAAACTTTAACCTAATATATTAATAAATTGGAAAATAATAAATAAAATAATTAATCATTTTAAAATAAAAAGCTAATATATACATGAAGTTAAATATGAAAACCCTAAAACTTTGATGAATATATTTAACCCTAAAACTTTGATGAATATATTTTTTGATCGCTCATAAATTTGATGAAACACATTTTCAGTGAATAAAATAATTAGTGGATAAAATTTTGTAGAATGAAATTTTAACTAGCTTTTCTGAAAAATCTATTTAATATTTAAAGTTCGCCTGACAATACAGTCTGTCCAATGCACTCGCAAAAACTTGTCCACAACTACAGTCAATGAAGTAAAATTCTAAATCTCTGTTTTGTCAAATTATGGCAAAGGTTATACTTTATGACAGATCAATTTCTAAAGATTTTAATGGATACCACTGTTAAAAAATGTAAACACATTCAATGAAGTAAAATTCTAAATTTCTGTTTCGTTAAATTATGGCCAAGGTTATACTTTTTGATAAAAAAACACACGCATTGAAGTAAAAATTGTTTATCTAAAAAAACACAATAAACTTATAAAGTAAAACTTCACACCCTGATGTGTCAAATTTTGGAAAAAACTACAGTTAATGAGCTTTGAATGTTTATAGAAATTTTTGAATCTATACAATACTGACCAAAAAAACATCGAACAAAACACATATTCATTATTTTTTGTTTGAAAACTTGTTTTGATTGTCTTCGATTATATTTTAAGAAGATCGCGTAGCCTAACAAGGTGGAGTAACTAGGTGGAGGAGTTGCTTGGAAAGTTATAGAACTTCTATTTATATTTAGAGAAAATCTGACAAAGATTTTCGTAAATCTAAGTTATAATTGTTAAACTTTAAAATTTTAGGTGTGTTAGTCATTTTTGATGATGCTGAATTTATTTTCACCATCAAAAATAAGATTAAGTGCTAATTTTAGCTATCCAAACAATTCTTTCGCCTCATTAGAGGATTCCTTTTAAAATTAGCTAATCTGTTAATCCGATGTGGACAGATAGTATGGGCCGACTGGGTTGATCGATCTGCGGCGGAAGAACCAACTGTAGTGGCGTTGCCTCAAACAGGATTGGAGTTAGCAGCAGTGAAGGTGCAGAAGCAATGCTTGCAGATCTTCGACATTTTAACAGGAGCTCTATTCAGGTTGAATGCTTGTGAAGTTCGAGCCAAGCGAGTGCGAGAGATGAAGGTATTGTGAAGTTCGTATTCTATTGGAATTCCTGAAGGAAATCAACTTCCTGAGGCGTGGAGGACGAGACCGTAGGAACTTTAAGCTTGACATCAGCATTGGCACTGCAATGCTTGTAGGAAGGGATAGCTCGGCATTTAAAGTTGGAAGTTGAATATGTTGACGGATTTCTGATGAGGGTGTACGAGTTGTTGTTGCATACCAGAGCCAAAAGTGGCTTTGCGCGACCTCTGGTGGTTGAAACAAGGAAGAACAAGGAGCCAACGTGCGAAAAAAAATTGTTGAGATCAACGCATGCTACTTCTCTGTGATAGGTGCGTTGATACTGCAACGTTGCCCGCTTCTATAGAAGACTGCGCTGAAGAGAAATGATTGACTTCTATATAGTCAAAAAGGCATTTTTGGAACCGTGAGTTTTATTGAAGATTTTTTTTGAAAAGGATTTAATATTTTTTTTTAAAGGGCTTTGTTTTTTAGTGACTATGTGAATGGGCTTTTTTTATTTCTTTTAAACGGATTTTACAATGATAATTTGAGTTATTTGAAGTTGTTGGAAGTGCTCCATAGAGAAATTGGGCAATGATGAATTTCTGGATAAAGAATACTTAAACAAAAGTAATAAATTGGATGGCATAAATTATGTTAACTGGAAATTTAAACTATAAGCATTGTTAGAAGATCATGGCGCTTGGACCATCACAAAGGGAAAAGCAAAACCTGTTGCAGCCTCGACATTTGCGTCAAATCAAGACGGGGAGAAACGAGAGCACAAAGCAAAGGTATTATTAAGGATGTATGTTAAAGATAATGTAATCTCTTATATTCATTATTGTCATACCTCTAATGCAACCGAGAATGCATTGAAGAAGTTGTATGAAACTAAGAATACAAATCGAATCTTGTTTTTAAAGTGTAAGCTCATGTATATTAAGATAGAAGAGAATGAATCTATCACTGCCTTTATTTCCAGAATTAAAGATGTGAAAAATAAGTTGGGAGATATAGGAGAATCAGTACCTACTACTAATCTTGTGACAATTACTTTAAATGGAATGTCAGAGGACTATCAAATGTTCATTACAGGTCTTGCAGCAAGGGAGAAAGCGCCAAACTTTGAGGAATTGACAGGTATATTGTTGCAGGAAGAAGAGAGGCGCAAGAATTTGAACCCTCATTATCCAATTTTGGCACTTGTGGCAAAGAAGAAATTTTTCAAAGAGAAACAAGGAAGAGCACGCAAAGGTGGAAGCTCAGAAAAGGCCATTTCTGAAATCAAATCAAAGTATGTCATCTAGAATAAAATGATTTCACTGTGGCAGAAGTGGGCATCTTGCAAGAGACTGTTATAAGAAGAAAAATGATGAGTCTAGGCATATTAAACATAGAAGACGTGAAAGACATTTTACAGGAGAAGCCTTGTATTCTTATCTCGGAAATCTTTAGGTGTTTATGTCTAATGTTGTGTTGGTCGCTGAAATGGATGATGCAAATACATGGTTTATGGACTTTGAAGCTTCGAGTCATATGACATGTAATAGGCGCTGGTATGAGAATTTCAAGGAGGTATGCAATGGTGCTAATATCTATCTTGGAGATGGTCGCCCACATTAGATAAAGGGATGTGGGGATATTTCTGTAACATTGCCAAATGACAATGTCAGACACATTCATAATGTTATGTATGTGCCTCGGATCAAAAAAAAATTGATCTCTATGTCTACAATTACAGATCAGAATTTGAAGGTTGAATTCTTCAAAACACATTGCATAGTGAAATATTTGTTGGATCACTACAAACCTGTTGCTTCAGGAGTCAAAGTTGGAGGCCTATACAAGCTTGATGTCACCAGCAAAAGTCATCAAGCACTGACTTCTACAACTATGTCAATAGAAAGTCTTTGGCATCAGAGGTATGGTCACATCAATTATCATGATTTATTGTTGCTACAGAAACAAAGTATGGTTGATTGACTCCCCATGTTAAAGAATGAATACGCTGCTTGTGAAAGTTGTGTATTAGGAAAAATTAATCGAGAGGAATTCCCCTCCAATTTTGATAAGAGAAGAGATGTATTAGAACTTGTGCATTCTGATGTTTGTGGACCCATGCAGAGCAGATCCCTAGGAGGTGCATATTCTTTTCTTTTGTTTATTGATGATTGCACAAGGTACACTTGGGTGTACTTCCTCAGGAAAAAGAGTGATGTTTTTTAGTATTTCAAAGAATTCAAAAATATGGCAGAGAAGCAGACAGAGAAATTTATAAAGATCCTTCGTTCAAATCGAGGGGGAGAATACAGATTGAAGAACTTTGTCAAGTATTGCAAGGGTCATGGAATAGTGCAACAATTCAAAGTACCCTACACTCCACGGCAAAACGATGTTGCAGAAAGGAAAAACGGGGCATTAATGGAGTGTGCACGGAGTATGATCAAATGTAAGAACCTCTAAAATGTTTTTTGGGCAGAAGCCATTAGTATTGTTGTTTATTTAAAGAATAGAAGTCCAACAAGATATCTTGATTTCAAGACCCCATTCGAAGCCTTGTATGGTTTTAAACCAACAGTTCATCATTTGAGGATATTTGGGTGTTGTAAAGCCTTTTCACGTATTCTAAAGGAGAACCAAATTTAAAGCATATAAAATGTTTGATCCATCTACTCACAAAGTATTTACAGGTAGAGATGTAATTTTCCATGAGTATGTAGACGAATTTAACAAGGATAACAACTATGAAAGATGGCACATTCTTCATGAAGTTGAAAACAATAAAGTAGAAGACAGTGAGCAGTGAAAGTTTGGGGAAGAATCCAGCAATATGGACATCACCAACAGTCAAAGACCAACCAAAAGTGGAGAACTACTTTCAGCGAACAAAGGTGACAACGGTGAAGTGAGAAGGAGATATACTCGGCAGATTCGACTACCAGAAAGGTATAAGGACTATGCCCTCATGACTAGTGTTTTGCATGTCATAGAACCCATGAGTTTTAATGAAGTTGATGAACATGAAGAGTGAAGAAAAGCAATGGAGGAAGAGTATGAATCTCTAATTAAAAACAAACCTAAGAATTGATTGAATTGCCTAAAAGAAAAGAACCCATAGGATGTAAATGGTTGTACAAACCCAAGTTTAAAGCATATGGTAGTATAGATAAATATAAAGCTAGATTGGTGGAAAAAGAGTACTCACAAAAGGAGAGCATCGATTATGCAGAACATTTGCACTTGTAGCTAAAGTAAATACTATTAAATTGTCAATTGTATTAACTACAAAGTACCATTGGAATTTGCACCAACTAGATGTAAAATTTGCTTTTCTGACTGGCGATTTAAAGGAGGAGGTGTATTTGATACAACCTAAAGGGTTTGTGAAAAAGACGCACAAACATTTAATTTGCAGATTAAACAACACTTTGTATGGGCTAAAGCAGACACCTAGGCCATGGTATGAAAAGATAGATTCCTTCTTTCCTTAGCAAGATTTTATGAGGAGTCAAAGCGATCCAAATCTATATACCGAGTTTGATGCAAAGGGGCATGTAGTACTGATTTCTTTGTATGTTGATGACCTAATATTACAAGAAATTCAGTCAAACTGATCAATGGAATTAAGGAGCAAATGTCACAAGTATTTGAAATGAAAGATCTTGGTGAGTTACATCACTATCTAGGTCTTGAAGCGTGGAGAAATGTGAACCAAACTTTTGTTGCTCAAGATAAGTATGTCAGAGAAGTACTTAAAAAGTTTAAAATGGATCAATGTAATGTTGTCTTTACTCCAATGCAACATAATGTGAAACTTCTTTTTGATGATGGCTCAAAGGAGGTAGATGGTACATTGTATAAAAAACTAGTGGGAAGTTTGAATTATCTTACTACAACCAGACCTGACATAGCATACTCTGTTAGTGTGTTAAGTCAATTTATGGTGAGACCTCTAAAAAGCCATTGGAAAGCAGTAAAAGAAGTCCTTGGTATCTTAAAGGAACAATTGATTTTGGTCTTAGGTATACTGATTCATCTGATGTTGCACTGATAAGTTACTCATATTCAGATTGAGCTAGTAATCCGAATGATAGAAGATCTACTACAGGTTATGCATTCAATATTAGATCTGGGGTTGTTTCATGGAACAGCAAGAAGCAACCTATTGTATCCTTGTCATCTATAGAGGCAGAGTACAAAGCTTTGTGTGCAACAACTTGTGAAGTTGTTTGGTTGAGGTGAGTTCTTCGAGATATTGGAGAAGAGCAAGAAAAGGCTACGATTATCAAATGTGACTACCAGAGCTCAATCAAGTTGGCAAATAATCCAATTATTCATGCAAGGACAAAGCATGTTGACACTTAGTTTCACTTTATTAGAGAAAAAACACAGTTTAAGGAATTTTTTATTGAATATTGTAATACTTGTGAAAATGTTGTTGATATTTTCACAAAGCCCCTTAGGAAGATGAAATTTGAATTGTTTAGAGAGATCTTAGGTGTGGAGATTAATCATTTCTCCATTAAGGGGGAAACTTAGAAATAATGGAGAAAGATTGTTTTGATTATGTTCTAAGATTAAATTTAGTTCCTATTTTCTAGGAGATTGTTGTGATCTCCAAACAAAATGTAACCATTATATTTGTGTATGTGTGATTGCATTAATCAATCAAATGTAACTATTATATTTGTGTATGTGATTGCATTAATCAATGAATGCAATCTCAGATGCTCCTCACCTGAGTTGCAAATTTCATTCTCCATTTTAATTTGTCTTCCTATTATTTTTTGTAAATTGTTTATGACAAAAAAATACTTAATAAAGTAAAATTTCACACTCCTCATTTGCCAAATTTTGGAAAAAAATTACAATTTATAAGCCTTGAATGTTTATAAAAATCTTTGAATCTATACAACAGTGACAACAAAAAAATTCATCAATCAAAACACATATTCATCCTTACTCTTTGTGGGAAGAAGCATTTTCAAAGAACTTTTGGATACTCTTTACAATACTCAAAGTTTGCAGGGTTCTATTAGATGCACACTGAAATAAAGTGCAAATTCCTAAAGAAAAAAATAAAGTGCAAATTGACCCTATGTGAAATTCAAAAATAACTATTTTTAAATATATTCAAAAGTATGATACAATATATTCAAAAGTATGATACAACACCGCACATGTCAAAGTAAAGTTCATGCTTCACTTTACAAAGAAAATGTTAAACTATATGAAATTTTATGCTTTCAAATAGGCCACATTATAAAATAATACTATAGGAAAAACCATGGGTTAAGAATATAGGTTGTGGAAACATAGAGCTAAACAATTTTATTTTTATTATATTCTTTTATGTAATTTGACCCAATGAAAATATTTAACAAGACAAAACTTTATTTTTATTATATTTTTTTATTTTTATTTTTATTTTTATGTAATAAAATGAAATGATATTTTAACATCCACAAGACTAAAAATCATCTATGGGACCATTCAATCATTTTCTTATTCAAATTGATGATGAGTTGGCCCAACCTTGGAACAATCCCCTCGCTTAAAACACTGTCAAAAATGTCAAGAAACCGATGCTAACATATTCTCATAACTTTCTCTAATGTCTTTGAACACATCAAATTTCAAAATGAAATGTTTTTCCAATTCTAGTGCTCGAGACATGCAAAATGTACACACTTGTTCTTCCCAAGCTTCTTTAAACATTTTCCACCGTCTTGTTTCACACTGAAATTGATGCAAGTTGGTTCTTAATTGAGCAATAAAAACCTTTGCCTTCACGGAATGTTAGCTCCAATGAACTCTTTTTGTTGTAGATCACAGGTAGGGTTGAATTCCTCAATGTAGTATTTATTTCTCCTAGCTTAGTAAAAATGTTTAATAAGACATAGCAAGACAAGACATTACAAGACTAGGCTAGAGAGCACCTCTAGGCACAATAATCACTAATAAACAAATAAACGTATCGATACTTTTTAAAATTTATATAACAGATATGTCATTTTCTATATTAAAACCATCTCAGGATTACTTGCTTATGTTTGCCAAGTGGCAAGCTTTTGCCTAGCCACTAATTAAAGTTCAATTTCATTGTAGAACACACCATCTGATAAAAAACTTGGGCAAGAGCTAACGGGCATACTATAGGGCATTAAATGCCCAGCTACATGCGCCCCGTTAGCTCTTTAACACAGGCACGCGTGTTTTTTATTTATCTATCACCACACGCGCGTGTTAATGAGCTAACAGAGCTCATGTAGCCTGGCATTTAATGCCCTATAGTATGGCCGTTAGCTCTTGCCAAAAACTTGGATTCTCTAAAATATTCCACAGGGGTGCATGTTTCATCCACGTATCTCAAAACAGGCTGCTAGTAGAGTCACTATAAGTCACTTCTATGATGAAGATGTATCAACGAAAAACAAACTTCTGAATAGTTCACTCTACCATTTCAACTGCCGGAGATGAAAACTGGTTTTATCCCATTTTATGAAGATGCCTGTAATAAGCAGACATTTTTTCTTGTTTATGGGGAAATATGTTGCAACAAAGTTAACAACCCGAACTCTTATCTCACGAGAGGGACATCTCTATGCATTCTTTTTTTAACTTCTTTCACTGCTGCAACTCTTGCAGTATTGCAGTAGTGGCTACTTTGGTGGCAGCCGCAACATCTTTGTTGACCCTTTCATCAACTCTTGGCACTTCAAATGCTTTTGCTGCTGCATGTCTTGCTTCCTGAAAAAAACGGTTAGAAACATATCTCTTTTCTACACAAACAAAGGGGGTGAATTAATAAGTGGACAACTCAATGACTTTAATGAGTTTATTTATTTCCAGAGAGGTAAAGCTCTGCCTACTCACTTCCTTTTTAGAAATTTGGCAATCTAGGTCAAAAACTTCCATGGTCAAAAGTTCTAGTCAATAAGGTGAGAATATAACTTTAAAAACTTTATACCAGATATAGGAAAGAATTTACACTGGAAAGTAGTGTTTTTGGAAAAGAATTATTTATGGAATTTTCTAGTTTTGTTTTAAGTTTTCTAATTATGGTTTCCATCTTAAATCTTGTTTAGTGTTTTTGGAAAACCTTTATAGTTTTGTTTTAAGTTTTTAATTTAAACTTCCATTTTAATATAATTCTTTATCAGCATAATTTTGGTGGTCAAATTACACTATAATATTAAGTTTAATGTTTTAATTTATAATATTTCAGAAGTAACACTAACCTACGTTTGTTTTTTGGGGTAGAGAAAAGACTTTCATTAATCGGAACAATTGGGAATTACATGGCAGATTACGAAATTCTGCCTGGTGTTTCATTTGGTAAACCAGACCAAATCCAAAATTGAATTCTCAATAGAAAAGAGTGTCATAAATAAAAAGTAACAATAAAAAACTAGAAATATAACTACTGAGATGTGGTCCAGCTGGCCAAGTACAAAAGTAAAACTAAACATAGATAATAGGTCTGTGAGGTTGAGGGTTTTGAATCAGATCCCGATGGTGTCAGCTGGATTTGTTGTGGATCTGCTATGCATGCCTCACTCCCTTGGTTAGTCCCGACTGAAAATTATGAGTACTGGAAATCTGTAGCACACCACAATGCCCGTGTCTAGATTGTGTTTCACTATTTATAAATGTATACATTTTAGAACCGTGCTTTTGCTCTCAGTGCACCTTCATATCTATGTCCATTCGCAAAGTCGTAAACTCCAAAGCCATGCATTTTGTCCACAAAATACTCCTCTGCGTATGCATCTCCATTTCTGCATCCAAACAAGTTCTTATCATCTCAAATTTTACAACAAGAAAATTATATAAAAACATTTTCCAATGCTTTTAAAAAAACTAATATGAACATTTATATATCAACAAGCATCAATAACAAAAAATGTGAGAAAACATGGGCATGATAACCAGCATCCAGTTTAGCATCCCCTTCTGGTTAGTTTCAGCTCCTGTGGAGTGGATGCTTAAACCAAGTAAACCAATATACTTGGTCAAGGACAAAATAAAATCCACTGAAACATTGATTTGTCAGCAAAGATCAAATGAGAGCAGAACAGATTATAAAGCTTAATAAAAAAGGCCAGCACACTATCACTATCAAATACAATGAAACCGAGAATTTAACACGAGTGAGTCCAAACCTTAGCAACTAACATTCGCATCACATAGAAGAAAATAGCAGAGAGTTTTTAAACCATCATTTGGGAACTCACCCAGGAAGATGGCATTCAAGACAGGGGAATGGCATAATGGACAGACTTCTGAAGATGGCAGTCAGCCGATCCCTAAAAGATAGAAAAAATAAAGTTCTACAACAAAAATTCATTATGCAACCAGAAAAACATAACTGAATTGGTAGTTTCCAAAGTCCATGCTTAACCCACAAACTCTCCAACATACTGACTGCCATCTTCAGAAGCCTGTCCATTATGCCATTCCCCTGTGTAAAATATACACACACCATACAATGCTTCAGACCCTCCCTGTATTAGTCTCGGTAACGGTTACAATGAGCCCAAGTCCCAACACCACCGCCATCATACTTGCCATTAACCCAATCACCCTCGTATCTTCCATTGACATAATAATAATAAACTCCACTTCCATCATACTTGTCATTAAGCCAATCACCTTCGTATCTTCCGTTGACATCATAATAAACAACACCACTTCCGGAGCACTTCCCTGATAAAACTCCCCCTCATACACATCACCATTGCTATACACCTCAACCCTTCCTTCACATGCTGCTTTTTTCACACTTGGTCTTAGAGCCAATGGTACATGTCACAGTGGGATTTGTGTTTCTCATCACCCAAGAATGCAAATCGACCCAATGGCTTCACCCATGAAGCAGCCAAGCAACCCCAACTCTGACCCAGGCTCTAACCCCTGAACAACCTCATGGAAGGGAGCCTCAACCCAAGCCTCAATTCAGGGAAAGCGATTTTCAATGAAATTACAACTGCGATCACAAAAACTAGGGCAGATAAGGAATCGTAAAATAGACCTAGAACAAGATCGTGCAATGCAAAAGTCGAATCCCAGCTGCGGTTTTGCACTCATATAAAACCAGATGCAGGGAACCGAAACCACCACCACAGGAGAAAGCAGGAGCTAAAACCTAAAACCACATAGTTTTCTCCAGTTGTATGTCTGCATATCCGATCCCCTTCTGGGCCATTTGGTGGTTTTCGAGTAGCCTTCACTGGTATTCCCTTTCTCAAGGGAAGAGAAGCTGTCTATCCCGGATTTGATAGTGGGCGAGCGTAAAAGCAAACTGGGTGTCCAACGTGAGGGGTGAAATTTGAATTTGGGAGGTCTCTTGACGCGGCAGTTGGAGCTGGAGCTGGAGAGTGGCAGTGCAGCATTAATAGACATCGCCTGGGGCTAGACGACGAGAGTCCGAGGCTGGACAATGGGACTCGGAGGCAACGCCGGCCCACCGGCGTAAGCTATGAGATTGTTTGGAAGATCTGGCATGTATTTTTTCTCCCTCTTTATTTATGATAAAAAATATAATTAAATTTAGAGGTAACAGTTTAATCGCTTACTATACATCTCAATCCGCTGAGCCCCTGATCTGCTAGAGAATATTGAGGCAAAAAGCACCACCGGGCAAAACAGCCCTGCACGGCCCCCGGAAAGGAAGAAAAAAATGATGTTATTTTCCATTATTATTGACCCACCTGCAAAGGCAAGGTCATATCACAGAAAGCATTCCCAAACAACCATGATTACAAACAACAAATAGATAAAATCCCAATAATCCAGGTCATATCACAGAAAGCATTCCCAAACAACCATGATTACAAACAACAAATAGATAAAATCCCAATAATCCAGGGTTCGAATCCTGTGACGAAACTTAACTGTAAAGAATATGAAATGATCAGAACCTGGCCTCCTATCACGATTCGTAGAGCTATGGCACAATCTTCACTATAAGCGGTATGCCAAGCCGCTACCATAACTTTCGTGCAATCAATACTCCATCGTTAAGATCCTGAGTTTTTTGTGTGTCTCCAGATTTGTAAGGTTGTGCAAACATTTTGACTTGTATTTTGGTGTAAACATTTTGATTCAAAACATTTACCCCAAAATACGAAGTCCAAATATTTACATCACATTACACATAAAAACAAAATCTCAACACAATGGGAGAGAAGAAACTACAACTTCAAAATGCAAAACCTAAAAACCCTAACACAACATTGCACGACATTTCACCTGCAGATCACAAGAATGCAGAATAACTCTGCCATAGCACTTGAATTTAAAGAAATAGAAGGCGGGAATGAAGAGTCAATGAAATCAAATACCTCCCCCTTGGCACGCGGATTTGAAGAATCCGCTTACGACGGCCTAATGAATCAACGGGCAGGGAAGATTATGCGGGTAAAGTGCAGAAATCTAATGGTGCAAATTGACTTGTTGCTTTGGTACCCTAAATGTAAGTTTCAAAGACAAATAGGTGTTTTGGGAGTTGCGATTTTTTGGAGATTCCGGTGACGGAATCCAGCGGAAGAAATTGAGATTAAATCATGATTTGTTGCAGTTAAAATGGTTTTTTAACTGCATGTTTGGATTCAGCACCGTGAAAAACCCGTGGACGCTTTGATTGTGCAGAAACTAGCTATCAAACATGGGATTCCAATAAATTGCTGCCGGATTTTCACCGGAAAAACCTGCCGGAAAGGCTTTCAAAAAATCGCGTTATAGACAACTGTGGTGTTTTGTGTGGTTTTTTTTTTTTTTTTTTCCGAAAATAGGTTTTATATAGTTTTAATTTAGAATTTTTTAATGATATTAAATTAATAATATTTTTGTTTTTATTAATGGTTAAAATTTATTGTAAATAGTTTTTTTTCTTCTTAAATTAATTGGATTAATTAAAAAATGTGATACAGGAAGTGGTTTTTTCACTGGGCAACAGGTGAGCAGGATGGAATTTAACGGGTAAATTTCTCGTCATGGAGTGATTTGCTTGTTAAATATGGTCAATTTTTTTGGAAAACGGTCACTATTCTTTGTTAAAATTGTAAAAATGAGGTGAGAGGTGTGAAAATAAGTAAATTTGACAAGTTTATTTTCAAATTCCAACCTTGTCACTCTCTCGCGAGGGGAACAGAGGAGCAATTTAGTCTCGTGATTACTAGATGGATGGTAGAAATTTAGTCTCCATAGAATATGCCAATGTATTTATATTAGTGTTCACAAACGAAAGGTTAAAGGCTAAAGCTTTATCTCCAAATTAGTTATGCTCTTGAAATTAATTTATTTAAAATTAATTAATTAAAGAATATATCATATCAACCTGTGGCATATTGAGTATTTGGTATTGATAAGTCATGGTATTATAATAAAAGTTATTTACAAATTAAGAATTTCCATGGTGACGTTGTGGCATATTGAGTATTTGGTATTGATAAGTCATGGTATTATAATAAAAGTTATTTACAAATTAAGAATTTCCATGGTGAAGTGGTCAAATCTTTATGGTTAAGAATATTGATTAAATCATATAATAATTCTTTTAATCATAATGATGATGATGATGCTATAATTTATTATAACTTCAGGGCTTTTTTCAATTTGAGCAATGTGAGATATATTGTGAAGTAAGTGATTTGATTTATCATGGATTGATGGTCATTTGATAGACATCAAAAATACTTATCTCATGTACCGGTCATATTTCAATTTGAGCATTGTGAGATATATTGTGAAGTAAGTGATTTGATTTATCATGGATTGATGGTCATTTGATAGACATCAAAATATTTATCTCATGTACTGTTCATATATATTTTTAAATTATTATTATTGTTATTAATTAAAAATAATAATATATTTTTATATGGTTTGCTAGTATAAACATAAGTTATAGTTTGTTGGGCATATGGTATAAACCCATGGTATCGTAACAAAGTTTATTTATAGATCAAGAATCTCCATGATTAAGAATCTTCTTACATTTATATATTATTATTTTTATTAATAATAATAATAATAACTTAAAATAAAATTGTCTTTTATGATTTTTATTTAATTTTGCCAATATGATATGTATATGAGATAAGTTTTTTGATGTATATCAAATTTACTAAAATTATTTAATCTATATGGTTGGATTAGTATTAATTAATATAAAAAAATTTACCACTAATTATTATTTGGTCAAAAATAATATTATTATATATGCATAATTTAATTAATAAATGAAATAGCTCAATTTTATTTAAATTTAATACAAATTTTTAAAACAATAAATTTAAGTTATTTAATTTTCAAATTTTTAGGGAGTTTTTCAAAATACTAAATATTAAATCTAAAGCTTTTTTAGTTTGTTAGAGAACCATGTGTTTATGGTTACTTCTATTTAATCATTAAATGTAAAAAATTGATATTGTTTAGAAGTTATCTGAGCACTTCATTGTATTATTTCAAAGAGTATTGTATTAGTGCTTATTATATTATTTCAAAGAGGATTCTATTTTTAATATAGTAAAGAATAGATAATTAACTTAATGTTTATTTATTAATTGAGATAAAAGAGGGTTCGAAAGTGAGTCATTTTTAATAAAATTTATTTAGGTTTTGTAGAAATTTAAGGGAAGAAATAGTGAGAAATCTTATTTCATAAAATAAATTACCAATCCTCTTCATTTACACTTACACTTTTACTACTTAATAAATGAAAGTACAAATTTCAAAGGCCTTTTATCATTTCAAGAATACATAGGCATTCAAATTGGTCATCGGCGTTTTCAAAATCAATCTTTATGAAAAAGGCATCTAAAGTTAAGGCTCATGCTCATTCCACGCCTTCTTTTATACAATGATATTATTTGGCATAGTGTGGTTTAGCTTGATAATTTTAGGCAAAAAAAATTTGTATGTAAAACTAATGGTTTGATTAAAAAATTGTACGAAATAATTAAGAAGAGTAGTAAATTTCTAACTTATAAACAATTAAGATTTTGATGATATCTTAATTAATGTTACATCAAATAATTGTTTTTGTATTGTCTTAGTATAAACATGTAACTAGTAATACATTACAATGATGTAGAATTATTATAATACTCAAATTTTTGGTTGCTTTTTACAATATTGTGTGTCGGGTTTTCATGTTGGGATATATATAACATATCAAGTTTTTTAAACCTTAATTAAGGTTATAGGGTGTCCAAACATGACCTCTTAGGTTACTTTAAGGAAGTGGATTTTTCGATTTTTTTCCTTTAATCACCTCAAAAATTATTTCTAAGACTACTATCATAATATATTTGTTGAGAGCCTTCCAATGATATAAATTTCACTTGATTTTGAGCTATAGATAAAAATTTATGCCTATGTTGTGTGGCTTTTTGTAACACCCCAGCCCAGATTTACCGACTTTTCCCTACATGTCAAGGTAAACACGAGTTGAGAGTTACTATGCATGACCCAACCTCCAAGATTCAATGATGAAAATGGGGTCCACTTACCCAAAATTCATTGTAAAACACCCAAAAACACATTATCATTCTGATAACAGTCTATGTTTCCCTAGTGATCATATTCCTAGACTGGAACTGATTCTCAATTTTGTATTGCCTCCCAATCGCATGCATGCAGGCTTGTCAGTGTGGCCAGAGGGCTCCAGCACAACCCATGCTTCGCGCAGATGTGGCTGAAATTTCCCAGTTAAGACAATGTGGCCGGGGACTTCATCCCATAAATTTAAGGCCAACCTTCAAGCCAACTACTCAGATCTGCCCAGAACTTCGTCAACAAGGTTCCCGAGTCTTCATGACTTGTTTCTAAGCTATGTTCTTACTCAAGCTTGCCTAGAACAATTTATTCAATTTTACAAACATATAATGATCGTGGTACTTGTAGGTTTGAATGCATAATTCATTCACTATTTCATTAGTTCCATCAGATGTTCATCAAGAAGTCTTGTTGCCCTCTCACAACAGTTGTGTTAAACACGTATTAGCCCATACATCCATATAGACCATCCAAGATCCTATCAACCATGAGTAAGATCAATAACAAGAGTACCTCATATCATAAGAAATATACCATGCATATAACAAGCATTTAACCATAATGATGTCATGACAAACCAATCACATAAACAACACATTAAATCAAAACTTGTACTCATTGATCCAATTAAGGAATAACATGTATACTCATATGCATAGTACCAACCAAGTCAGGGGCTTCCACATACCACCTAATCATAGATTGGGTTGAACCAGTTCTTTTTTCCAACTCAATCACCCCCGTGCCATGTTCCAAGCATGAATGTGGGATCACATGGGATAAACCAAAACATAACCAAACAGGGAATCTAGAGGAAACCACCTCCACCCTCAAGCCACAGTGATTTCACCTAAACCGGTCCAGAAATCACTAAAACCAATACAAGCTTGGATGCCTCAGAATTTCTTCACCATACCCAAAGGAATTTTCCTATCTCCACCCACCTGTCAAAGGCTTACCCGGAGAAAACCATCTCCACCTTCAACCCTTGGGATTTTCCTGAGACCACCTCAACCAGGATCCAAAATCTATTGGCAATCCAAAGCTCAACCAAATAGGGAACCCACTACATCATGGCTATCCAGGAAATGGCATAAGGCAAGGTTATACATGATTGTCACTCCAAGCAAATCCCATGCCAATGACAACAAAAATGACCAGAAAACCAATGCATGAACCATGCATTCAAATGACAGTGAGATAATCAAACATGCACATTGTTACCTGCAAAAATCCTCTTGTTTGTTGCTCTTTTCTTTTTCCTCTTCTGCCCTTGCTAACTATTATTCCAATCTTCCTCTTGGCTGCCACACGAATTCCCCTTTCCGTTGCTTGCTTTCCTTGCTTGTTCCTCCATGTGTCTTGCTTATGTTCCTTGTATTCCTTGCGTCCAAGTGTTGTCTCTTGCAGTAGTGTTCTCTCTCCTTCTTCCTCTCTTTTTGCTAAGAGTATCCTAGAATGTTCTCTCTCCAATTTCTTTTCATTTTCCTTTTCTTTTTCTTCATTTTCCCTTATATGTGTATTCTTTCACTATTTTTATCCTTTTCTTATCTCTTCCTCTTCCCCACTTGTTGAAATGGAATTTCTTTCATTTTCCTTTATTTGTTTTGCATTTTTGCCTCATGTCCTTGTTGTCCTATAATAATTAATTTTCCATTTATCACCTTTTGCCTCTTGCCAATGCCAATTTTCATAGCCATTAAATAATAAACCACAAGTGGATCCCAATGTAATGATTTTCCCCTCATTTAGCTTGGAATATGTGTCCCATGAACTTGGTTTGAGTTTGCTTTTATAATATCCACACATTATTTATTTGTCTAAGTTGTGCAAGAACATAATCTTCAAAATGGTGAAGATGTTCGTAAGTAAAGTTGATATGATAAGCATGATGAAGAAAAGTGATATGAATGATGATGGTCATGATAACTCTTATAAGAAGGATGGAAGCCATGAAAAATTCTACGATGTCAGAAGTGGAGCTCCCTAAGTTAAGAGGGAGCTTGGATGAAAGAAATATCCCTGATTTGAGAGGGAGCTTGGATGAAAGGAATCTCCCTAGTTAAGAGGGAGGTCATATAATAGTCATGATGGACACCTTGAAACAAGAAATTTGAGAATGTATTTTGAGGGGTTGTTGAGATAAGAAGATCCATATCTATTTATGTTGTTGCGTGTGAAGTAGGAAAGGAAGATGTATTATTAAGGAATATTTTGTCAATATTACTTTGGAGGTCCTACTATGATAAAATAAGAAGCAACATCAGTTGTCTAGAAAACCCCAGAGGTTTGTATTTACTTATGTACATTTGAAAGTTTGTTATTGATTGGGATTGTGTTTGTACAAGTAAATCTCTCATAGGTTTGATATCATATTGGTTACACGAGAGATATTTGTTACCGATAGGTTTGATCGGGGAGGATTTGTTACTGATTGGAATAATCAAGAGTATTGAGGCTTTGTGTGTAAGACACATTGCCTGGGAGGACATATGGTTGACACTTTGTGTTGATGTCTAGGTCCCAAAGTAGGGAGGATGGCGTTGGTCATAGAGCTCTCACCTCAGATACACACCTAGATCCCTAGGCTGATGGTTAGCAAGTAATCTTGATGGTACCTAGAGAGGATGAAAGCTTTAGTCCATCTTAGTCCCACTCAGATAGATTGCCTTAGTCAGAAATCTAGTCTGTGGCACTATGAGTGCCTAAACTATTGGAGGACCTTGGATAGATTGTCCTAGTCAAGAATCTAGTCCATGGCATTGCGGTGCCTAAACTCTTCATAGTTCATACAGTTTGAGATCTTCCTTTTACTTGTTATGAATACCTCCCTAGTTAAGAGGGAATGTTGAAGTATGTAACAAGGTTTGATCTTCATAAATGTATTTGAGTCATTATGTAATGTACTTATGAAAAATGAAAAGAGAATTTTATTATTATTATTATTATGACATATTAAACCATGGGTTTCATGCTTGGGTCATCATGTTTTAGGTCAAATTCCCCATTGAGGACTTTTAAGATTTATGTTGAGTCATTAGAGTCATTGTACATTTAATAAGACCCTTATTGGGTTTTTGAATAATGTCAAAAGAATTATTTTTGAGTCAAAAATGAATTTTTTCACCTCCACACCAAGTTGGCCTTAAGAAGGGTAATTCGACCTCACCAGAAGCTTATATATTGAAGCAGTTCGATTCATTTGGAGGACAATCACACACACAAGTTCAATCTCCTAGGAGAAGCAGTGAAAAAGTGCAAAGTTGGAGTGGAAGAAGGAGAATTGCAAGATCAAAGGTTTTGGGTTATCTCTTTCTCTCAAACGTGTGATTTTCTGGGCTACGACATCAAGGTCGAAGTTTTGTTACGACATCAAGAAGTTATGCTATGACATCAAGAATTTTTGTTACGACATCAAGAAGTTATGTTACGACATTAAGGTCGAAGTGCGACATCAAGGTCAAAGTATGGCACCAAGGTTGAAATACGACATCAAGGTCAAAGTATGACATCAAGGTTGAAGTACGACATTAAGGTCGATGTACAACATCAAGGTCGAAGTGTTGCTTCAAGGTTGAAGAGCTAAGTGCTTCAAGGTCAAAGTTCTTGCATTAAGATCGAAGTTGCTAGGTCAAAGATACTACTACATCGAAGTGTTGTTGTTGATACTATTGCATCTAGGTTGAAGACAATACTAGAAAGTGATCATCTGTTGAAAAGGAAAGGGTTGACTTGGGGTGGAGAAAGTTTGTGTCTAAGTCAAGAGTCTTATATTATCTCAGGAAAACTATTGAAGGAAGAGTTGTTGATTGGGTTGTCCCCAAGATTGGGGTTTTGCCCTGGTTGTCCACCTACATCTGGTGTCCTTGATCTTCCCGCTAATGTTTTGGTAATTGCTTGATGAAATAAGATAAAATAAGAACATGAGAAAGATAATAAGAACACAAGAATATCACAAGTAATTATCAAGTATAAGAAAATATTTTTGTCTTTCTGATTTTCTAACATGATTTCAGAGCTAAGGTGAAGAAGAAACAAAAACGCAGGTTGAAGATCTATTGAAAGAAGACTAAGGAATCTTAAGAATTTAACCATGGGATCATATAAGGAGACCTTACAAGGAAAGAAGTTTACTACCGTCAAGGACAATGGCTAACTCCATAAAGGGAGAGAACAACTTAGAAGGAGCATCAAATTACAGGTCATGGAAAAAAAGGATAGATCTAATCCTCGAAAATAATAAAGTTTTGGATCTAGTCAAAGGAAAAGCAAAGAAGCCTACAAATGAATCAAGTGAAGCGAAGAAAGAAAAGTTTAGAGAAACAATGATTTTGGCCATGAGCTTAATAGTGGATGGAATGCTTGCAGTCAAGAAGCAGTCATAATATCTTTAGGAACCAACAAGGAGAGTGAAGAAGAGAAAATCTCGAATGATTGTTTCGCTCATCACAATAAGAACGGAATCTTCAAGAAATCTAAAGGGCCAATGCTACAGTTGTCACAAGATGGGTCACTCTAAAACGGATTTTCCTGATAATCCAGGGAATAAAAGGAGGAACATGGATCAAGCAAACTTTCTCGAAGAAGTTTCACCAAAGAAGAAAAACATGGAAGGATCTGAAGTTAAAGACCTATTTGTTAGGGACTCTATCTTATGTATCCCTCAAGTTTAGATTAAGAGGGAGCCCTCACCACTTTCCATATATAAGTATCTTACTCCTTGTATTATCTTTTATATTTGGTTTCCCTTACTTATCTAAGTTTATTTATATTAAATACTAATCACATTTCTATTCATATTTTCCTTGTTTGGGAAAGGCTTACTAAATACTCAAGGATTATGAAAGAAGGCCTCACAAGACAAAGCATTGGGATTACAAGGTTTGTTAAGAAACAAAGGTATGCCTTAGACCATAAGCTATGTTATCTTCATGATAAAGATATATTTATTCTTTTTGGTAATATTTTCTACATTACTGACATTGTTGTGTCTAGCACTCTTGAATCATAAAGATTCTTGATTGGGTGATTCATCATTAGATAAATCTACCCTCCTCACATCTTTGATTATTCTTGTGTAACCCTAAAAGGGTTCTCTGTAAAACCCTAACTTAAGGGCATGTCGATGATAATGTGTGAAACCTAAGCCTACTTAGGGTTATTGATGAAGTTTAAAGAAAATGTTTGATGCTTTGAAGAAGTCATGTTTGGGGTTTTGGTATGGTTATGAAAACAATAACTTGTTAGGGTTAAGTGGTGATGTCTGAAATCCCAAACCTTTGAAGTTTTGGTAAATTAGGGTTTGTTGTGTTATGTGTTGAAACCGGGTTTGGTAGAGTTTATGTCAAGACCCTTATTTTAGATAATGCCCTAAGAATAAAACCCTAGGCATATGTTTGTCCATCTAATCAAATGTGTTAGATGTATGAATGTGATTGTGTCATTGGGTTTGACTATTTTATGTTATTATGATATGCTTGTGCATGATGATGGAATCCTATATGTATGTGTTGACCTAATTGTTGACAGTCATGAGTCCCAGGATTTGGAACTAAGCCTTAGTCAAAGTTTGATTCTCTAGGATGAACAGATTTATGAATTGTAGGGGTTTTGTAACTAAGCCTTAGTAGAAATTCAATTCCCTAATATGTGATGACAAGTGTGATAATATGAGATTGATGAAAGATTGTTGAAATCTGAATTTGAGTTTTGATTGGTTTTGATTATTGAAGCTCATGTATGAAATCTAGGATCTTGCACTAAATCCTAGTGGAAGTCTAACATATGAGTTCTAAAGTTGTTAAATGCATTGTAGAACTATATTCAGCTGAAATGCTTCTAGGGTTTGCAATATTTTGTAGTAGGGTATGTCATACCTCTAGAAGAAATATTGAAGCCTTAGATATAATGAAGATTGTTATCTTGATTAAGGTACTCAAAGTCTTGATGATGAAATCTAGGGTTTATGACAAATTCTTGCCATGTAGTTGAAGTATAAAAGTATGTGTTTCTTTTTTTTGGACCTAACTAAGTTTAGGTATTTGATATATAAAGTATAATACCTCCATTGT
The DNA here is from genome assembly GCA_031772625.1 of Pinus tabuliformis. Classification (NCBI taxonomy): domain Eukaryota; kingdom Viridiplantae; phylum Streptophyta; class Pinopsida; order Pinales; family Pinaceae; genus Pinus; species Pinus tabuliformis. Next base: position 541,334,244 of record CM062816.1, on the reverse strand, counting down.
TGTATGATGTGGTTAACTTCATGCTTCTGTAGATTTGGTTGTACTTGTTATCTAAGTTGTGCAGGTACATAATCTTCAAAATGGTGAAGTTGTCTGTAAGTAAAGTTGATATGATAAGCATGATAAAGAAAAGTGATATGAATGATGATGGTCATGATAACTCTGATAAGAAGGATGGAAGCCATGAAAAATTCTCTGATGTCATAAGTGGAGCTCCCTAAGTTAAGGGAGAGCTTGGATGAAAGAAATCTCCCTAATTTGAGAGGGAGCTTGGATGAAAGGAATCTCCCTAGTTAAGAGGGAGGTCATATCATAGTCATGATGGACACCTTGAAAGAATAATTTGGAGAATGTGTTTTGAGGGGAGGGTTGAGATAAGAAGAGCCATATCTATTTATTTTGTTGCATGTGAAGTAGGAAAGGAAGATGTATGATTAAGGAATATTCTGTCAAGATTCGTTTAGAGGTCCTACAAGGATAAATTGAGAAGCAACATCAATTGTCTAGAAAACCCCGAAGGTTTGTATTTGCTTATGTACATTTCAAAGTTTGTTACTGATTGAGGATGTGTTTGTACAGGTAAATCTATCATAGGTTTGATAGCATGTTGGTTACACGAGAGAGATTTGTTACCGATCTGTTTGATCAGGGAGGATTTGTTATCGATTGGAATAATCGAGAGTATTGAGGATTTGCATGTAAAACACATTGCCTGGGAGAAAATATGGTCAACACTTTGTGGTGATGTCTAGGTCCCAAAGTAGAGAGGGTGGCATTGGTCATAGATCTTTGACCTCAGATATGTACCTAGATCCCTAGGTTGATGGTTAGCAAGTAAGCCTGATGGTACCTAAAGAGGCTGAAAGCTTTAGTCCATCTTAGTCCTGCTCAGATAGATTGCCCTAGTCAGGAATCTAGTTTGTGGCACTACAAGTGCCTAAAGTTTTGCAGGACCTTGGATAGATTACCCTGGTCAGGAATCTAGTCCATGGCATTGTGGTGCCTAAACTATTCATAGTTCATATACTTTGAGATCTTCCTTGTACTTTTTATGAATACCTCCCTAGCTACGAGGGAGTGTTGAAGAATGTAACTAGGTTCAGTCTTCATAAATGTATTTAAGTCATTATGTAATGTACTTATGTAAAAAAATGAAAATTATTATTATTATTATGACTTATTATGACTTATTATGACTTAATAAAGCACGAGTTTCATGCCTGGGTCATTATGTTTTAGGTCAAAGTCCCCATTGAATACTTCTAGGATTTACGTTGAGTCATTAGAGTCATTATACATTTAATAAGACCCTTCTTGGGCTTTTTAATCATGTAAAAAGAATTATTTTCGAGTCAAAAATGAATTTTGTGACCTCCACACCAAGCCAGCCTCAAGAAGATCAAGTTGGCCTTGAGAAGGGTAATTCGACCTCACTATAAGCCTATATATTGAAGCAATTCGATTCATTTGGAGTACAATCACTCACACAAGTTTGATCTCCTAGAAGAAGTCGTGAAAAAGTGTGAAGTTGTTGTGGAAGAAGGAGAATTGCACGATCAAAGGTTTTGGGTTATCTCTCTCTCTAAAACGTGTGATTTTCTAGGCTACAACATCAAGGTCAAAGTTTTGTTACAACATTGAGAAGTTTTGTTATGGCATCAAGAAATTTTGTTACAACGTCAAGAAGTTATGTTACAGCATCAAGGTCAAAGTACGACATCAAGGTTGAAGTCAAGGTAGAAGTGTTGCTTCAAGGTCAAAGTTTTTGCATTTAGATCGAAGTTACTATGTCAAAGATACTACTACATCTAAGTGATGTTGATGTTATTGTCGCATCTTGGTCGAAGATAGTACTGGAAAGTGATCATCTGCTGAAAAGGAAAGGGTTGACTTGGTGTGAAGGAAGTTTGTGTCTAAGTCAAGAGTCTTAGATTATCTCAGGAAAAGTATTGAAGGAAGAGTTGTTGACTAGGTTTTCCCCAAGGTTGGGGTTTTTTCCCTGGTTGTCCACCTACATCTGGTGTCCTTGATATTCGTGCTATTGTTTTGGTAATTGCTTGATGAACTAAGATAAAAGAAGAACATGACAAAGCTAATAAGAAAATAAGAATTTGACAAGTGTTTATCAAGAATAAGAAAATCTTTCTGCCTTTCTGATTTTCTAGCATTGATAACCCACATCTCTTGCTCCATCTCTTTCAACATATCATGTCCAATCAACACCCTGCTCACTGGATGACTCCAGGTGATAGGAGTATTACAACTCCTCCCATAGAGAGCCTCAAATGGACTCATCTTCAAGGATTCATGATACCCATTATTATCAACAAACTTCACTAGTGGAAGATACTCCTCCCACTTCCTTTGTTGATTTATGACATACATCCTCAACATATCCTCAAGGATCATGTTGATTCTCTCTATTTTCCCATCTATCTATGGACAATAAGTTGTATTGAAGGCTAGCTATGTCCCCAATCTTGCAAACAAGTCCTTCCTAAACTTGGAAGTGAACTTTGCATCTTTATCTAATATAATCCTCTTGGGAACTCCATGCAACCTCATCATCTCCTTAATGAATATTTGAGCCACTTTGCTAACTAAATTAGTAGACTTTACTACAATGAAGTGAGCTACCTTGCTCAACCTGTCAACTACAACCATGATGGAGTCATTCTACCTTGATGTCCTTGGTAATCTTGTAATGAAATCCATGGAAATGACCTCCCATTCCATTCTGGAATCAAAATAGATTGCAGTAGACCAATTGGATGCTTGCATTCAAATTTAACCTGTTGACAGTCCAAGCACTTAACAACTAAATCAACCACCTCTTTCTTCAAATTAAGACAATAATAGAACTTCTTAATAGTTGTCAAAATCTTTAGGTATCCTGGGTGGCATGAATATGTCTTGATGTGAAACTCTCTCAAAATGAGCTTCTTCAATTCACTACTATCAAGCACATAGATCATGCTCCTAAATCTAACCAAGTAAGTTGTTGTGAAGTGATACTCCTCATATTTATCACCCTCACCTTGTTGTTGCAATCTCTACTTCATTGGTTGGTACCTCTCATCATGTTGCCTTGCACGTAAGATCTGCTCCTTCAAATCTATCCCATAAGAGCTCACAACTAAAATATGATTCACATGTACTCTCCTACTGAGTGCATATGCAACCCTATTCTCCTTGCCTTTGATTTACTTGATTTCAAACTGAAACTCACTAAGAGTAGCCAACCATCTAGATTGCCTTGCATTCAAATTGGTTTGGTCAAACAAGTGATTCAATCCACTATGATCACTCATCAAGGTGAACTTCCTACCAATGAGATAATGTCTTTGTATCTTCAATGCATGAATGATAGTTGCCAACTCAAGACCGTGAGTCACATAATTCTTCTCATACTCATTCAACTTCCGTGATTAATAGAAAACCACCCACACATCCTACATCAGGACTCCACCAAGTCCTTCCTTGTAGGCATTTTTATAAACCACAAACTCCTTATTGGGACCTACAATCCTGAAAACTGAACTTCAATTGATCAAAACTAGTTGTAGACTCATCAACCCATTCAATCTTCTTTCCTTTCCTCTGCAAAGATGTGATAGGATAGCCAATATTAGAGAAGCTATTGATGAACCTCCTATAATAACCTGATAGTCCCATGAATGATTTGACCTCATTCACATTCTCTGGATTTGGCCACTCCATGATAGCCTTAATCTTTTTTGCATCCATTGTTATCCCCTCCTTGGAAACAATATGTCCCAAGTAATGAATCTGAGACTACAAAAATCTACACTTGTTGAGCTTTGCATGAAACTTATGTTCTCTCAACAATATCATTACTATTTCCAGATGCTCTACATGCTCTTCCTCATTCTTTGAATATACCAATATATCATCAACAAAGACTATCACAAACTTATCCAGGTAAGGGAACAACACATTTTTCATCATACACATCAAGGTGGTTGGAACATTGGTAAGACCAAAAGGAACCACCACAAAATCTTAGTGCCCATACCTTCTTCAAAATGTAGTATTATAGATGTATTTTTCTTTGATCTTCACCTAATGATATCCTGATCTCAGATCAATATTTGAAAATATTGCAACTCCCTTCAGCTGATCAAACAAATCATCAATATAAGGTAATGGATACCTGTTCTTGATGGTCACCTTGTTTAGTTGACTATAATCAATACGCAATCTGAAAGCACCATCCTTCTTCTTTACAAACAACATTGGTGCTCTCCAGGGAGATACACTTGGCCTTACGTATCCCTTATCAAGCATCTCTTTAAGCTGCAACTTCAATTCCACCAAATCAGGAGTGCTCATCCTGTATGGTGCCTTAGATGTTGGTGTTTCTCCCAGTATCAACTCAATAGAGAAATCCATCTCCCTATGAGGTGGAAACTCTGCGATATCTACAGGAAACACATCCTGAAACTATTGTAAGATAAGATACCTCCTCAGGAATTTACCATCCTCACCATCCAACCCTTTGTCACTGGAAATATGTGCTACAAACAATAAGCATCCTTTTATGCAATTGCACTTAGCTTGCATGGTTGCAACCATCCTCATTGGTGTAGGCTTTTGTTGTCCATGAAAGACTCTCTTTTATTAGTCCCATCCATGCACTCAATGGCCTTGTCATAGAAATATACCTTGGTCATGTGAATAAACAACCAATCCATGCCCAAAAGCATGTTATATGCACCTAAAGGAAGCAAATTCAAGTTTGTTGATGTAGGCATGCTATTAAGCTCAAATGCATAAAACTTCACCCAATGGTGAACTCTTCTCTTGGTCCCTGTAGCCAACTACACCAACCAAGATGTTGCATGCATTTCCTTATCCAAACAACATTGATCCACCATTTCAGGACTAATATAGTTATAATTTGATCCCAAATCAATAAAAATAGAAACAACTCGATCACAAATCTTACCTTTGATCTCAATGATGGATCCCAGGAGGTATGCCTACTTGTTATCAACTACTGCATAGATCTGAGGAATGCTCTGAGCTACATCCCCAACTATCGGTGCCTCCTAAGCAATATAGATTTGAGGCCTAACAAGCTGGTATGATTGACAATCCTTCTTGCACGATCTCCACCACAAGTCCAACACTTTAATGGTTCTTTGCCACTGTCTTTATTTTGCTGCTCCATAGGCTAAGACCCACGTCCTTTCTCAACTACATTGGACTTCTTACAAGTAGCAATATTTTCCTCCTCACCTACATCCTGAGATATTCCTTGCTTTTTGATTCAATTTCCTTTATTCTTCTCGTTACCCTTCCAGTCACGCTTGAACTCAAGCTTTCATTTTGATTGTTCATATAAATGCTTCAACTTCATGATAGCTTCCTCTAATGACTGAGGCTCGTCAAACTCAATTTGGTCCTTAAATGACAATGACAATCCATTGATGAACCTTTGGAACTTTCTTTCTCGTCCTTGAGATATGGCACATATCTCAACAGTTCTAGAAATTTGGTTATATATTCTTCATCTGACATGGAACCCATCACCCATCCTAAGCTCGTAGAATTCCTTAGCCTTTCCATCATAATATCTCTCAGGTAGGTACTTCTTTATGAATATTCTTTCAAATTCTTCCCAGGTCAGCTTCCCTTCCCTGATGCCCCTAACATGCTTGACATATTTCCACCAGATATCTGCTTTTCCTTTGATACTGAAAGTAGTTATCTTCGATTTCATATTCTCTGAGTAATTATGAAGTCTGATTTTTTTTTCTCATTCCAAACAGCCATGTTTCTGCATCTTTTGATTTGGTCATCTCATCATCAAAATTAGGAGGCTTGGCTTTCTTAAATTCCTCTGGAAAATACTCCTTCACACTTCTCCTATGATGATGTTGGCAGTGATGGCAATGGTGTCTCCTAGAAGTAGAGCTAGAATAAAATTTATGCATACTAGCCACTTTCTCAAGTGTATTCAAGGATATGCGACTCTTTATTATATCATCACAATCTTTCCCATACCTTTTCTAAGAGTAGCTTCCATCTGCCCCATTAGTCTTTTATTCTTCTTTGTCTTCATGACTAGTCCTCAATTGTCCATGTTTCTGTAAATCTGAAAGGCTTTGAAGGATAACTACATTAACCCCTGCTTGTTTTTCTTGATATTTTGCAAGTCTTTCCTGGGCTTCAATCATTCGTTCATTATCTTCTTTACAACTTTTGATCTTTTCCCTCAGACTTCTTAATCTGTCGGCTAGATTAGGAGAGTTTACCTCTCCTTGTTGCTCATCTGATTTCTCCCATCCGATTGATTTCTCTTATGGCCTGTGTGGGGAGTCATATTAATTATACTCAGCCACTCTTCTCTTCATCTCTTGGCCTTCTATTTCCTTCAACATACCATTGTTAGATAAACCAAATAAAATACATAATCAAAAGCAGTGCCTCGATTTATTTCTAGTGAGGTAATTTGTAAATTCCTCCTCCCACACTTACCCACTTTACTAGCCTATTGGGGTAAACATGAGCTGAGGGCAGAGCAGGACACAGGACACCCAGGAGCCAAACCACCACTCCCAGTGCCCAAACACTAAGCTGGAATGCTTTTTCAGTGATCTGAGTTCCCAACCGCATGCATGATAAGACCTCCATGTGGTTGAGGGACTCCAACCACATGCATAAGCCTATTAGGTAGTGGTTGTGACCTAAAATATTCAATTCAAAGGGTGAAGTCCCGGATTCTAAGCCTAAATTCCAGGTCGAGCTCCAGACCATTGCCTAGAACTCAGTGAGACTTTCCATAATGACAATTAACATCAATACAAATACATTCATATAAAATTTGATCAAATACTGACCTAAAAGGGCCTAATCATGACAATCATTTCGTCAAACATATCGTGAACATGTAATCTATAGGCCATGAATGCATATCTGAATGTAGGGTTTTGATACTTATCTAAGAATCATCAAGAAGGTCTAATGCCCTCTCATAATAGCTCCAATAACCTTTGTGTTAGGTCCCTATAATACCAATGTATTCCCTTATTGTTATTGTCATTGTACTCATTATTATTGTTGTGCCCATGTTGTCCCCATATTGTTATTATTGTGCCCCATAGAAGCCCACTATTTTTATTGTTGTGCGCTTACATTATTATTGTTATGTTAGCTCCGATCATATTGTGACCCCTTAGACTCCTATGCAATTTAAGAAATGTAAAGGAGATTCCCCCCTCGAAGAGGCTACTTTTGAAGTCACTTATCTATCTCTTTCTTCTATTTTGTGAGCTGGTTGCACAACAATTGGTATCAAAGCTTTCAATTCTAGGGTTTCACTAATTCAAACAGAGAATTGTAGAAATTTGGCTATAAATTTTTATTTACGAAGCTTCAGATGCTGAAATTAAAAACCATTTGAGAGAAAATCGTTGTGAACCTCGTGACCGAATTTCAAATCTTGTCTCGCTATATTTTTGGAGATATGAACTGAGGAAGTTAGCGTTTTTGCAGGCTCCCGAATTCGATCTCAAACAAGTCCCCTTGGGAAAATCATCATAACTTTCTCTATGAGCATCACATTCAAATTTCATAAAAAGTGACAGAAAGAGGACGGATTGTAGTTTTTTGGGTATCATTTTTAGGGCGAAGCTCAAAACAGTGACATGTGGCACGTCGTACCAGTTTGCTCTACTGATCTAGTTTATAATTAGGCCATTGCGGGAGATTGGGCATAACTCTTTCTTGGAGAATCCAGTTGCGATTAGACCTGTGGGGTTGGAAAGAGGATTCAGAGGGCTATCATAGACTGAAATTTCAGAACTTAGAGATTTGAAATTATAGAATTACAATCGTTTCAAGATCGAGCTCATACAAAGCGGTAAAAAAAAATATGTAGTTTTTAAAATTTTTGCGTAAGTTTGGTTTGAGAAAGTAGTTTGAAGTGGTTCAAAGGGCATTGTGAAGCATAATTATCATTCATTGATGACCCAAAGAAAGAAAATGGAAACACCTAGTAAGCAACCTGAAATCTCTACTATGACACATGAAGAAGAGGAAGAAATGCAACATGATATATCAAAATTACGAGACCAAGTGCAACAAATTTCGCTCTCACAAAAAGTAACTGAAGCTAAGATGGATGGTTTAAAGAATGGAATGGAAGCTAAGATGGATGGCATGGAAGCTAAGATGGATGGTTTAAAGAATGGAATGGAAGCTAAGATGGATGGCATGGAAGCTAAGATGGATGGTATAGAAGCAAAACTTAAAGGCAACATGGAAGATTTGAAGATAGATTTGACAAAGTTGCTACAAGAAATGCTTACTAATGGCGAAAGGGTAGTAAAGGAAACTCATGATGAGAACAAAAGAAATGTTAGTCATGATTTCATAGACTCTAACGTTGGATTGAAGACCCACCATGTTCCAAAGATCGATATGAGGAAGTTTGATGGCAAGGATCCCGTAACATGGATACTACAGATGGAGCAATATTTCGATCTCCATAATGTGAAAAACACACAAAAGGTACGCATTGCAACTTTATATTTGGAACCCAATCAGTTTGTATGGTATCGATGGCTTTTCTCTCATAAACAAATTGTCACTTGGGCAATTTTTACGGAAGAAATGATAGCACATTATGAGGATACAAAAAGAAACACCTTTTTTAGCCAATTGATAAATCTCAAACAAAAGGGTTCAATGGTGGAGCACATTGAGGACTTCCAAAAATTGAATATAAGGGTAAAAGATATTCTAGAGGAGCATGGGATTGATGTTTTCACAGGGACTTTAAAGGATAACATCCAACATGAGGTTTGCCTTTGGGAACCTGATTCATTGGAGAAGGCATTCAGGTTGGCAAGAAATTTTGAAAGCAAAATTATGGCAACAAGGAAGCCTACCGTTCACAACTATAAAGATGGAAGTGTTTTTTCCCCTAGCCTTCCATGACCTACAAGGTTGACACCACAACAATTGGAAGAAAAAAGAGCAAAAGGGCTTTGCTACAGTTGTGATAGAAAATACACTAAAGGTCATAAGGGTGTTGAGAAGAAATTGTTTTACATAGAATGTGAAGAGGAGGAAGAAAATAAACAAGGAACATCAAAAGAAGAGGATACACACCAGGAACAAACCCTAGAGAAAGAAGAAATGAATCCGACCATATCTTGTAATGCATTGGCCAAAATTACCACTCCTCAAACTATCAAGATAGAAGGACATATCAAGAAGAAAAAGGTAATAAAGTTGATTGATTCAGACAGTACCCATAATTTTATTCATTGTAAGATAGCCAAGGTATTGAATTGCTTCTTATATCCAGCACGAGAGTGTCAAGTGCTGGTTGCAAATGGAGGAACCATAAATTTCTTTGGAAAGTGCCATAATATAGAGTTATCCATGGGAGAATATGTGTTGAATAGTCCAATTATTTCCATTCCAATGGGTGGTGTTGATGTTGTACTAGGAGTCCAATGGCTACAATCTTTGGGTACAATAGCTTTTAATTTTAAAGAACTTTTCATGAATTTTTTTTCGGAAGGAAAGGAAGTCAAATTAAGGGGTATCATAGGGAAACCGAGAAAGATAATTAGTTCTAACAGCATGACAAAGCTTCTAAAGAAAGAACAACGAGGCGTAATTGCACAATTATGTTCGCTAGAGGTTCCCACATTGGAAGCATCTATTTCTCCAGATCTCCAAAAAGTCTTGGACAATAATTCTGGGGCATTTAAGACTCCCAAAAGCCTCCTACATATTCGTGATCATGATCATGCTATTCATTTGATTCCAGGAAGTGTTCCTCCAAGCATCACGCTTTACAGATATCCCTATGCCCAAAGGAGTGAAATTGAACGTATGGTTGCAAAAATTCTAGACGTTGGTATAATTCAACCTAGTCAAAGTTCTTTCTCTGCTCCAGTAATATTGGTGCACAAGAAGGATGGATCATGGCGCATGCGTCAAGATTATAGGGAGCTCAACAAGCTCACTATTAAACATAAATTTCCCATTCATGTCACTGATGAACTATTGGATGAATTACATGGAGCAATTTACTTCACCAAGTTGGACCTTCGTTCAAGATATCATCAAATCAAAATGAAGAATGAAGATATTCTGAAAACAACATTTAGAACTCATGAGGGTCATTATGAATTTTTGGTCATGCCTTTTGGCCTTACCAATGCACCTTCTACATTTCAAGGTTTGATGAATTCCATTTTCAAACCCTTCCTTAGAAAATTGGTGTTAGTATTTTTTATGACATACCAATCTACAACAAGTCTTAGAAGGATCATTTTCAACATGTTGAAAGAGTGCTCAAACTATTGGAGGAGAAACAATTATGCAAAAACCTCCAAATGTTTCTTTGGAGAACAAGAGGTGGAATATTTGGGTCATATTGTATCTCATGAAGGTGTTAAGGTAGACCCTAGCAAAATTAAAGCCATTAAGGAATGGAAAATCCCCACATCCATAAATCATTTGCGAGGATTCCTTGGGTTGACAGGGTATTATCGCAAGTTTGTTAAGAATTACGGGGGAATAGCAGCACCTCTTACAACATTACTAAAGAAAGATGCATTTTCTTGGACTCCAGAAGCAACGAAGACCTTTGAACATCTTAAAGAGGTAATGTGTCAAGCACCGGTCTTAGCTATGCTAGATTTCACAAAAACCTTTATTGTGGAATGTGATGCCTCAGGAAATGGAATTGGTGTTATTTTAATGCAAGAATAAAGACCCATTGCTTTCGAAAGTCATCCAATCAAAGGAAAATATTTACACAAAGCTATTTATGAGAAGGAAATGTTGGCAATACTACATGCACTTAAGAAATGACAACCTTACCTAATGGGAAGACACTTCAAGGTAAAAACATATCATGATAGTCTTAAATACTTTTTAGAACAAAGATTATATTCAGAAGAGAAGCAAAAATGGGTCACAAAGATGTTGGGTTATGACTTTGAAATCATCTACAAAAAAGGGAAGCAAAATGTTCTTGCAGATGCACTCTCAAGAAAGGATGAGGATGTTGAAACATTGCTTGGTGCCATTTCTATTATCCAACTAGATTGGATAAATGAAGCAATGAATGAATGATGAAGAAGTGTGGGCACTCATTCAAAAGTTGCAGCAAGATCCCAGTACATCTGATACATTTAGCTGGAAAAATGATTTGTTATGGTACAAAGATCGCTTATACCTCTGTAAGAATTCCCAACTCAAACAAAAGATTCTTCTGGAATTGCACACCTCTCCCTTAGGAGGGCATTCAAGATTTTTAAAAACTTACCACATGGTTAAGAAGGAATTTTTTTGGGATGTCCTTAAATATCATATTCAAAAGTTTGTGGTGGAATGTTTGGTTTGCCAACAAAATAAAGTTGAGACAATTAAGACCCCATGTCTATTACAACCTTTATCCATTCCAAGTCAACATTAGGAGGAGGTTTCAATGGATTTTATCACATGTTTACCCAAGTCCGAAGGAAAGAGTGTCATCATGGTGGTAGTTGATAGAATTACCAAGTATGCACACTTTTGTGCATTATCTCATCCATTTAAAGCCAATACAGTTGCTACTGCATTTATGGAAACAATTCAAAAGCTACATGGAAACCCAAAGATTATTGTAAGTGACAGAGATCCTATTTTCACTGGAAATTTTTGGACAAAATTATTTTCTTGTCTGGGTACTCAGTTAGCTCATAACTCATACTATCATCCTCAACCTGATGGGCAAACTGAAATAGTGAACAAATGTTTGGAAGGATATCTTCATTGCTTTATATCTGATAAACAGGTACAATGGGTCAAATGGTTGCCTCTGGCTGAATGGTGGTATAACTCTTCCTTCCATACTGCAGCAAAAATGACTCCATTTATGGCACTTTATGGATATCATCCACCGTCCATCACATCATATTTAAGAGAAAATTTTAAGGTTCAAGCAGTGGAAGATCACATCGAGCATCAACAAAAAGTTCTCCAACTCTTAAAGGATAACCTCACTTTGGTGCATAATAGAATGAAACAACAGGCATATCAACATCACAGTGAAAGAAGTTTTGATGTAGGTGACTTAGTATTTCTACGACTACAACCATACAAACAAATGCCCCTCAAGCAAGCCAAGAAGGATAATAAATTATCACCAAAGTATTATGGTCCATTCAAGGTGTTGCAAAAGATTGGTACTATGGCATACAAATTGGAACTCCCTGCATCTTCCCGAGTGCACCCTGTTTTCCATGTTTCATGCTTAAAGAAGGTTATAGGTGACATGATCCCAGTTCAAACAATATTGCCAGAACTTGACGAGGAAGGAAAAATCATATTGGAACCTGAAGCAATCATAGGAACAAGGACTCGACAACTACGAAATCGATAAATTTCAAAGTATCTCATCAAGTGGAACAACTTACCTACTGAAGATTCCACATGGGAGGATGAGAATTTTGTATAGAAGCATCCAGAACTACTCAAGCATTGAGCACAACACTTTTTTGAAGGAGAGGGGCATGTTAGGTCCCTATAATACTAGTGTATTCCCTTATTGTTATTTTCATTGTACCCCTTATTATTGTTGTTGTGCCCATGTTATCCCCATATTGTTATTATTGTGCCCCATAGAAGCCCACTATTGTTATTGTTGTTCCCTTACATTATTATTGTTATGTCGGATCTGAATATATTGTGACCCCTTAGACTCCTATATATAGAAAGGAGGCCTTATCATTTGTATCATCCAAGAATTGTTCATTTTATGTAATGTAAAGGAGGTTGCCCCCTCGAAGAGGCTACTTTTGAAGTCGTCTATCTATCTCTTTCTTCTATTTTGTGAGCTCGTTGCACAACACTTTGTTAGCTCATTCATTCAATAACCATTCATCAAGTAATCAAAACATTTTAAGAGCCATAGCTAGAACCTCGTATGGAACCATGATTATAACCACGATAATAACCATGATAGAGCAACCATCAAAGCCACATAAGAACAAGTACAAGTACTCATGAAACACAAGAGGAAAAGAGCTCTTATTAACATATGCAAAATCCAAGTCAGGGACTTCCATGTACCACCCAACCATAGATTGAGTTGAACCAAATATTTATTTCAGCCAATCACCCCCTGTCATATTCCAAGCATAAATGTGGGACTAAAGACCAAACAACCAGGGCTTCCCAGAGATTAAAATACCTCCACCCTCATGCTCTCACGATCTCGCCAAAACCAGTCAAGAGATCACATACGTAACCAATACATAAACAACCAGGGCTTCCTGTAGATTAAACCACCTCTACCCTCAGGTTTTACCGCAATCCTGCCAAAACTAGTCAAGGAATTACTAGGCCCAAAACAACCATGGATGCCTCAGAATTTATTCACCAATACCTTCAGGAATTTGTTTGTCTCCACCCTCAGAATTTACCGCAATCCCACCAAAATCGGTTAAGGGATTCCTAGGACCTATAGGAATTTTCCTAAGACCACCACGCCCAATTCCAAAACCATCTGGCAATCCAAATTAGCTCAACCAAATAAAAGAACCCCATCGCACCATGGCTATTTGGAAATGGAAAGGCAAGGCTGAAACCACTCTCACACTTGGAAAAACCCATGCCAGTGACAGCGAGAGAATCAAATACATACATGCTCCCTGTTACCTGCAAGTATTCCTCCTGAAACTGCTTGATCCAACTATTCATTGCTTTTCGCTTGCTTTCCTTTGCTTCATTGTCCTTCCTTTTCCTTCTTTATCCAATGCTACAATGCTCCAAGAATGCTCTAATCCTTTTCCTTCTTTATCCAATGCTACAATGCTCCAAGAATGCTCTAAGTGTCCAAGAGTATCAGAGAGTGAGAGAATATAAGATAGATCCAAGCTAAAACTAAAAAAAGGTTGTGAATTGGTCCTCAATAGCCTTTTTATCATTGAGGCCTCTATTTTTTCATTTTCCTCTAAATTTCATTCAATTTTCCTCTCATGCAAACTTGTGACCTTTCATCTCCCTTTTCTCATATTTTCCTTTATTTTCACAAATAAATTCCAATTAATGCCTCTTTTACTTTGCCATTTCCTTAGCCACAATAAACCAAAATGAACACCCACTAGGATGTTTTTCCCAAAATTCAACTTGCAATACATGTCTCGTGACCTTGGTCTTATTATGCCTTTATTAACTTTATTACATGAACTTTTAACTCGGGGTTGTTACAGATCCCTCCCCCTTAGGGGAACACCGTCCTTAGTGTTCTATGACACCTATGACCAACAAGACTATTGAAAACCAAAACATACTGCCCATGGAGATTTATAACTTAGCTCGATGCAGTATTTACAATGAACAACCTACTGAAAAGAAAAACCATCATGACAAACATAACAACATGACAACCATACCACTTATTGGAGCTTTATAACACAACTCATTGTGGTATTTACAATAACAACCATACATAAATATATACATATACAAAAACTCCTTTGCCTCAACCAACAAACAATGAAGGATACATAGCCCACATCTAATCATTCATCTCCCATGTAGCTTCATCGGGCCCAAAGTGCTTCCACTGCAATTTAACTTGCTTTATTACTCGGTTCTAGAGCATGAGTTGTTTCCGATGCAATATACACTGAGGTTCTGGCTAGAATTATCCTTCTGGATCCACCTGCAATACAAACCAATCAATCACATGCTCAACATCATTCACATATCTTTTAAGCAATGAATCATGGAAAACATCATGGGATTTCATTGTCAATGACAATACAAGTTTATAGGCCACTAGTCACTTCCTGTCAAGGATCTCGAAAGGCCCATAATACCAAGGTGCCAACTTGGCACATGACCCAATCCTTAAGGAGCTCCTCTTTGGCTTAACATGCAAGTACACATGCTCCCCAACCTAAAACTCCTTAAACACCCTATGTTGGTCTGCATAACTATTTTTCTTGTCCTGTGTTGCCTTTAGATTCTTCTTGATAACCTGCATTTCATGTTCCATCTCTTCCAACATGTCTGGTTTGATCAGTATGTTGTTCACTCGATCACTCCAGTTGATCGGAGTGTTACAAGTCTGCCCATAAATTGCCTCAAATAGACTCATCCTCAGTGATTCCTGATACTCATTATTGTAAGCAAACTCTACCAGTGAAGATACTCCTCCAACCTCCTCTGCTGGTGCATAACATACAACCTCAACATGTCCTTCAAAATCCTATTAACCCTCTCTGTTTGTCCATCTATCTGCGGATGATAAGTTGTACTAAAAGCCAATTCCCAAACCTGCAAATAACTCCTTCCAAAACCTGGAAGTGAACTTGGCATCTTTGTCTTATACAATCTTCTTAGGAATACCATGCAATCTCACTATCTCCCTGATGAAGACATGTGCTACCTCACTAGTTGAATTAGTAGACTATACTGGAATGAAGTGAGCTACCTTAGTCAACTTATCAACCACATTTGGTGGAAAGATGTGAAATGTGTCAAAGATATAAGGACAAAGGAGTTGAGTTGGCATGAGTTCAAAAGAATTTTTCGAAAGAAGTACTTGTCAGAAATATATTATGACAGTAAGGTCAAGGAGTTCTATGAGCTGAAGATGAGATCTATGACAGATGAGGAGTACATGACTAAATTCCTGTACTTGTAGAGGTATGTGTCGTATCTTAGGGAGGAGAATACCAAAGTTCAGATATTTATTAGTGGAATGCCATTAGCAATTAAGGACCAGATTAAGTATGATGAGCCTCAGTAGCTGGAAGAAGTCATTAGAAAATTGAAGGATTGTTATGCGCAATCGAAGCATTGAAGCATTGTTATGAGCAACTGAAGCGTAAGACCAAGTCTAAGTAGGGTTGGAAAGGGAATGACAAGACTAGAGGTAAGTGGCCACCGAATCGGGAAAGACCTCGGGATGCAGGTTAGAAAGAGAATGTTTCTCCTTACAAGAAGTTTAATGTAGTAGAGAAGGGACATGGACCTCAATCTGGAGAGCAACAGAATAGAGGTGATTGTAGGAGACAATTGTAATGTTGGATATGTGGCAAGGATAAACTCAAGGAGGATTGTTCGTTGTATCAGGGTGGTAGGCCTTAGATCTATAGTGCTGAGGAGGTGTAGAGAGTTGGGGATGTTGGAAAGAGAATTCCTTAGATCTATGCAACATTTAATAGCAATTAGGCAGATCACTAGGCATCCATTAATGAGATGGAAGGTAAGCTCTGTGATCGAGTTGTTTTTATTTTGATTGACCCTGGATCTAATTATATTAACCCTGACTTGGTGGATAAGTGTGGTTTGAGAAAAGAAATGCATGCAAAGTCTTGGTTGGTGCAGTTGGCTATAGGTACTAAGAAAAGAGTTCATCATTGTTAAGATCTTATGCATTTGAGTTGAACGGTATGCCTACATCAACGCATCTAAATGTGCTTTCATTGGGTTCGTACAATATGCTTCTGGGTATGGATTGGTTGTACCTTCACAAGACTAAGGTGGATTGTTATGAAAATGTTATTGAGTGGTTGGATGACAATGGAGAACAAATAATATTGCAAGGTATGAAGAATCATACATTAGTGAGAATGGTTACAACCATGCAGGTAAAGTGCAGTTTCAGGAAAGGGTGTGTATTGTTTGCAGTGTATGTTTCTAGTGATAAAGGTAAGGATGTTGAGGATGCATAAGTCTTAAAGAGGTACCCAGTTTTGGAATAGTATCATTATGTATTTCCAATAGAGATTTCAGAGTTTCCTTCTCACAGGGAGGTGGACTTTTATATTAAGTTGGTACCAGGAGCAACACCAGCATCAAAAGCACCTTACAGGATAAGCACTCCAGATCTAGTGGAACTGAAGTTACAGTTGAAGGAAATGTTTGACAATGGATACATTAGGCCAAGTGTGTTTCCTTGGGGTGCACCAATGTTGTTTGTGAGGAAGAAGGATGGTACTCTCGGGTTATGCATTAATCCCAGGTAGCTGAACAAGGTGACAATAAGGAACAGGTACCCTTGCCAAGGATTGATAACTTGTTTGATCAGTTGAAGGGAGCAACATTGTTCTCCAAGATTGATTTGAGATCATGAACCATAAAAATTGATAGCTTGTCGACTTGAATGTAAAAATACACAAAAGGTATTTAATAATAATAATTTATTATATATAAAAAATGTATAAGTGATGATCAAATGTTATAATGAGGACCCGCATATATACCTAAGCATGTGTCCTTTCGTGACTGGGCATGTCTTTTAGACATTCCTTTTCACTTAACTTAATGACTATTTAACATAACCAATATCTGACTATTTAATATTTAAATTTATTTTATTTATTTACTTGTTATGAATTATATTCATAACATAGCCCATTCCTTCAGAAGCTTTTTTCTCAAAGCTTGTTGATGAAAGGACTTGATCTCTTATCTGCTACGAATGCCTTCTCTTCACTTGAACACTAATACTTTCTTCATTTGACTACGTCATTGGCACAAGGGCTTCACTCAATGAACCTTTGACATATCGTGTGCATTCATGGCATACTAAACAATACCCTTAATTTGACTACATATTGGAAGATATCTCTAAAAATCACATTATTTAACCCCCTACCAATACAAACCCAATACACCTTCCCAATTTAAAGCACCCCTACTTTCTCTAGATATTGTCAGTATCCATTTTTTCATTAACATTTTTTATACCCCTTTATATTTTTTCATTAACTTTGATCTCCACTTTTATACTTGCCAATATATAAACCCTTTACTCCCTATATATCCCCCAATATACTATGTCATTTTTTCCTCAATATATATCCCCTAATATGAACCCACGTGGTATGGTATTGCTTCCCCAGTGAAGCCCCCGTGGTCATTGGTAGCTCATCTTCTATGATTCGCCAATAACTTTGATTTGAGTCTAGGGTTAGGTAAACTCTCCCCCTTCTTTTTTTTTACTTATTATATATATAATAATAAAAAATTAATGCAAAGATCATTGCAAACTGTCTAAAGCCTATCCTTTCTAGACACATATCCTCTGAACAGTTTGCCTTCCTTCAGCACAGACAGATTCATGAGGCCATAGCCACAACCCAGGAACTCCTCCACTCAATGCAGATGAGGAAGCAAAAAGGCATGATTTTGAAGGTGGACCTCTCTAAGGCCTTTGATAGAGCAAATTGGCTCTACATTAGATTACTGCTGACTCACCTTGGCTTTCCTTATGCATATATTAAATGGATTATGTGTTGCATTAAAGATGTTTCTTATAGTGTTTTATTAAATGGGGAAGCCACATCTTTTTTCCTCTCGGAGAGGGGACTCAGGCAGGGATGTCCACTCTCCCCCCTACTTTTCTTACTTATCATGGAAGGATTAAGTAGGGTCATCATATCAGCTCGTAATAGAAATCAATTGGCTGGAATCAAGATCTCTGAGAATTGTACTCTCACCCACCTTTTATTTGTTGATGATGTTCTCATTTTTTTAAATGGTAGTATTGGAGATACCTCGGTCCTCCAGAATATCTTCAATCTATTTCAGCAGGCAACTGGGATGATTATAAATGATAGTAAGTCTACAATTACTACTTTTGGTTGCTCACAACACGAGATAGTATTCACCACACAGCGCTTCCCCTTTATATCACAGAATCTGGAAGACGGTCTAAAATATCTGGGCTTCAGGCTTAAGCCTCACAGATACAAGATTGCGGACTGGACTTGGCTTATTGCAAAAGTGGAAAAGCGACTTCAGGTTTGGTACCATAAATACCTATCCCATGCAGGAAGATTAGTCCTTATAAAAGCTGTGATTGAAGCTACTCCTGTATTTTGGATGACTCTAGCCTGGATACCGAGGGGCATACTGAACAAACTGCAAAGCATATGTTGCAGATTCTTATGGAAAGGCAATCAACCGGGTAGGTTATTTTCCTGGGTCAAATGGGAGACGATAGCAAAGCCCAAGAGATGGGGAGGATGGGGCATCAAAAGGCTAGATTTATTCTCCAAAGCTCTGGCGGCAAAGCTTGGCTGGCATCTTATCACCACAAACAGCCTCTGGACCAGGGTTGCACAAGCGAAATATATCTGGCCTATGAACCTGATGGACTGGTTCAGACAGCAGCACAGAATAAACAATAACATCTCCAATATATGGAAGGCAGTTATAAATGCATTACCACTCATACGTGAAGGCATAACGTGGAGAATAAAGGAGGGTAATGTTGTCTGTATTGGCACAGACCCATGGGTTGGTTGTGGTAATGCACACAGGCTACCAGATGATTTGATAAGGCATTTACACAACAGGGGTATTACACACATCAGACACATCAGTGACAGCAATAACTCCTCCTTCCTACTGCAGGCATGGAAATCAGCTCTTGATCTGGACATTCCTATACAGTGGCGGCAAGATTGGCAGGACTACACGGAAGCTCTTACCCAGGCACACATTCGACTATCTGAAGGACCGGACGAGATTATATGGGCCTTTGCCAAACACGGATCATACTCTCCTAAAGAGGGTTATATTAGATTAATGGAACCTTACAAGCCCCAGAACATAAACCCGACTTGGAGATTACTCTGGAAGCTTAAGGCGGCCCCTCGAACCCGCTTACTGATGTGGAACATTTTGTTTGACAAGATTCCTACGGGGATAAATTTGATGAAAAGATCTTTTCATGGACCTTTTTGGTGTCATATGTGCCGCAATGATGAAGAGAGTACTGAACATCTCTTCCTTAACTGCCCCACCTCCAAGGAACATTGGAATTCCATCATTACTCACTTTCCAAGCTTAAAACACTGGTATGGACATGACATTCCGGAAGCCTGGTATACATGGTGTGAAAACCATAATGGAAAATCCAGGAACATGCCTCTCCTTGTTTGTTGGTCTTTATGGATCGCAAGAAACCAATCTATTTTCAACCACAAGACTCCCCATTGGCCTGCCATCTTGCTCCATACTATTGCGGACTATGATCTTCTACCCGAGGAGGATTCCAATACCCCTCCCCGTATCATTATACCAGAAATCATAGACAAATCAAAACCGTGGGCATATTTTGATGGCTCTACACAGGAGGCAGGATGTGGTGGCGGGGCCATTCTCTACTTAAATGAAACACATTGCTTCAAGATACAAATGAGATTAGGCAGAGGAACAAACAATTATGTGGAACTCTGTACTGCTAAACATCTCATTCATTTTGCATTGGAAAAGCATTGCAGACATCTACAACTGTTTGGTGATTCCAAAATTGTTTGTAATTGGTTAAATAATACATCTCACTACAATGCATTTTCACTGAGGCATATATTAGAAGAGGCACAAAGATTGATATCTTCTTTTGACTCTTTTTCCTGTCAACACATTTTCAGGGAGCGAAACTCCGGGGCAGACCACCTTTCCAAAGAGGCAGCGCATAGACAGGGCGATGACTGGCTAATACAGGAGGAGATAGATGGGACTTTCCACCAGCATTATCACAGACCTTTTGTGGAACACAGAGAAAATGGGCTACAAGCCCTATAAATATTTTGCTTAACTTGTATATATCATGTTTATTATAACTTTTATGTGCTACATGTACTACTCTGGACATACAGTTCTGTTTTTTGATACTTAGATTCTCTCTCTGCAAAGAGATAGAATCCAATTTTGATTTAGTTCTCTCTCTGTTAGAGAGCTGGCATAGGTTCAGTAAAATTGGTAACAAGACTCCCTGCGTGGAGATATAACTAAATTTTTTTGGTTTAAATCTAAACTCGATAGGAAACTCTGCCTCCATATGCATATGCACTTGCATATACAAAATGTAATTTCTTATATATCAATAGAAATTACGACTTTTTTCCAAGGAAAAATAATAATAATAATAACATTAACTCTATTTTTTTTTACTGATTTTTTTTTTTTTAAGAGAACAAATATTTTTATTTTTAAATAATTTAATTAATTAAATTTAGTTTGGAATATAATTTTAATGTAAGGTTTTTGTCTATACTGTCTGGATGTATAAATTAAACATAACATATTAACTGATACCGATGTATCCCTTGTATATACTGAGATCGCATGAACCGACATCAACCCTTCCTGTTGACCTTCGAGTAGGGGCCACGTCATTTGACAACGTAGACGACACAATTTTTTAACAGTGCAGTGTCTGCACAGTAAGTTTCCAACCAGAAGTCCTGTCCACCCTTTCTGATACCAATTGTCTAGGCAAACATGGACAATGGCAGATAGAGGGATGGGGGTAGACAAGGACACGGTGATTCCGGGATAGCAACGTCAAGGGATTCATATCGATACTGAAATCCACCCGCGTTTCTCGAAACTCTCTGCTACATCCTAAGAGTTGGTTGAGGTGCTAGAGGGCTACACGCAAAGCTTCACAAGCATCCTCCACAATGCCAATGTGATCCTCGCTCTTGAAAATGCCCACTGCATAAATCACAATTTGAACAAATCCTTCCACCAGTTTTTTCTGCATTTGGAGAACCAATGGGTAACTGACATTTGTCCAGCACCTGCAAAAGAAGTCATCCTGAATCAGAGCTAAATTTGTGAGATCACTTGATGAAATGGCCATGGGTTGTGCCTTGGAAAGGTATGCCAGGATGGAATATAGCTCGTTGGGTTCTAGACTTTGCGCCATGAACGAGAGGAGGCCAAGGACTATAGGTTGCAATCCTTTGTCCCCAATATTTAAAAACCTAATTAAAAATCCTGTAAATTTTGCACAATGAATCCGAGTGTCAGGCTTCAACTGGTATCGTTCTTGATGTGTAGTCAAGTCAAGGGCACGAATTGTTTGGAGAATTTCTCTATGAAAGAGGTCTGATTCTTCAGTTCTTCTTCCGTGAGTATAGGAGATTATAATAAATTGTGATAAAGATTTGATTGATTGTTCATCGAACAAGAAGAGTTGGTGATTGTTATCGCAAATATGTAGATTAAGGTGAAGAAATGTCAGTCGCTTCCAAGCGTTGGTCCAACTCTCCACGCTCATTTGGCTCAAATTCTCCTCCCGTCATTACTAAGAAAGTGTTGGCGAATGTTCGTGAGAAGTCCTCCGATGCCATGCAACGAGAGTCATTGTGGATAGTCGAAAATGACTTCCTATCCCATGTATTCATTGCCCATTACATGTTGGAATTGTTCTCTCATCTCTGCTCTGAGCGTAGCATTAGGAGGTATATCAGTGGCAGCGAAAGGCTTACGTGTCTGAGGGATGGTTGCATTCCGTGGATTCTTTTCAATCCATGTCTCTGCAATGTTCCGATCGTAGAGGACCCAGGTAGGAGCTATATTCACAGCATCGTAAACCATGGAGAAACTCACACTGCAAAGATATTCATCTTTCTCAATTTCCATGTTCTTTATTTGGAGTTGATCTTCAGAATATACCACTATGCCTCCAACCACACGATCTGCATTCCCTTGAAAATCCCAGTTCAAAATTTCAGACATGAGGCGCAAAGCTGCAGAACAAACCGTTACTTCCATTCCTATGCCTTGGAATGTTCTTTGAGCTACACTGAAAGTGGCCTCTTGAGCCCAGCTATAAAATCGCTGCAAATAACCCAATTCAAAGGAAGCCCGACAATCTTCATGGAACTCTACAGGAAGCCCCATTGCACTAGCAGTTGAAGGTGAAAAATCAAAAACCAATGATTCTAGAAAAGTAATCGTTGTGCTCTGGGCAACTAGAGGGTGAGCACCTAAAACAACTTGTTTCACCTCATTGAAAAAAGCTTCTCTTTCCACTTCAACAAATTCAAGCCAACTTCTCTTCGTTAATACAACTGCCACTGCAACAACCTTGACTTGAACATAGCCTTCCAAAGCATTAGCATGAGCCATCGCGTACTGCAAACAATACATTCGCAAACCATTCTTCTCATTGACTGAAAGAAACCCCCATTCTCGTAATGCCACTTCTTGAATTGCATGTAGGACAAGTTTAGAATCAGAATTTTGTTGTTGTTGTATGACAACCAACATTTTTCTATTGGAGGTCCATGGGATTTCGGGGGACTCTGTAAGCTCATTCTGACCCGAATGAGAAATAAGATAAGCTAATTTTTTTTTCATATTCCCAATTGGATTCGGATTTTGAGTGTTCTTCTTCTCTAGTTTTCATATACCCACTTTGACTATCCTTCACATCACAATCGTTGTTGAGATCATTTTCATCTTCATGTGGATCTTCATCTTGATCTATGTCATTAGCTTCATCTTCAACATTATAATTATCTAATGCTTCACCTTGTTTCGTTTCTTCACTGTCGTTATCGTCTTCCTCTGCATAACTTTTATTTAGACATGCTGAAACTTCTGCACATGATTTTTCTAATCGCTGAAACGCTTCTTGAATTTTAATAAACTGCTCAAAGCATTCAGGACATAAACATAATGGCATATTGTGCAGCGATCTACGTTCAAAGACTCACATGATTATATTGTGCACCATGGCTTGTTGACTTGAATGCAAAAATACACAAGAGGTATTTAATAATAATAATTTATTATATATAAAAAATGTATAAGTGATGATCAAATGTTACAATGAGGACCCGCATATATACCTAAGCAAGTGTCCTTTCGTGACTAGGCATGTCTTTTAGACATGCATTTTCACTTAACTTAATGACTATTTATTATAACCAATATCTTATTATTAAATATTTACATTTATTTTATTTACTTACTTGTTATGAATTATAGTCATAACAGATCAAGATATCATCAGGTACACATCAAAGAAGAGGAAATCTACAAGACTTATTTCCGAACCATGTATGGGCATTATGAGTTTGTTGTGGTTCCTTTTGGTTTGACTAATGCTATAGCTACCTTCATGTGTTTGATGAATAGTGTGGTGTGTCCTTATCTGGACAAGTTTGTGATTGTATTCATTGATGATATATTGATATATTCTAAGAATGAGGAAGAGCATTCCGAACGCTTAGTAGCAGTATTGAGATTTCTAAGAGAGAATCAGTTGTATGCCAAGCTTAGGAAGTGCAACTTCTTTCAAACAGAGGTACATTACTTGGGATATGTTGTCTCCAAGGAAGGCATAGCAGTGGACCCAGAAAAGTCAGAGCTATCATGGAATGGGAAACTCCTAAGAATGTGGATGAGGTTAGACCATTCATGGGGTTAGCAAGTTACTATAGGAGGTTCATCAAGAATTTCTCATGGATTTCATATCCTATTACATCCTTGCATAGGAAAGGAAATAATTTTGAATGGACAGAGGAATGTGCAACAAGTTTTGAGCAGTTGAAGCAATTGCTTACAAACACTCAAGTTCTAAAGATTGTAGATCTAGATAACGAGTTTGTGGTGTGTACAAATGATTGCAAGAGAGTAATTGGTGGAGTCATGATGCAAGAAGGACAGGTAGTATACTACGAGTCAAAGAAATTGAATGAGCATGAACAAAATTATGTAACGCATGATATTGAGTTGGTTGTCATCATTCATGCATTGAAGATGTGGAGGCATTATCTTCTTGGTAGGATGTTTGTGTTAATGTGTGATAACAGTTGGATGAGATACTTGTTTGACTAACATCTAAATGCCATACAAGCTAATGGTTGGACACACTCAGTGAGTTTGACTTCGAGATCAGGTACATTAAGGGTAAGGAGAGCAGCTATGAGTTCATATGGGACAGATTTACAAGATCAAATCTTGCAAGCATTACAACATGATGACAAGTACCATCAGTTGAGGCACCGGTTACATCAACAAGGTACAAGTGAACAAGATGTGTATTATCATCTCACAACAAATGGTTTGGTGAGATTTAAGGACATGATCTATGTGTGAGACAAGAGTGAGCTCAAGAAGCTTATCTTGCAGGAACTTCATGTGAAGTCATATTCAGGTTGCCCGAGATATCATAAGACTCTAACAGTTGTGAATAAGTTCTACTATTGGCAAAATATGAAGAAAGAGGTTGCTGAGTTTGTCACAAGGTGTTTGGAATTTCAATAGGTCAAGGGAGAGTGTAAGCATCCAGGTGGTTTACTACAACCAATTCCGATTTTGAAATGGAAATGGGAGGTCATTTCCATGGATTTCATCATAGGTTTGCTGAGGACATCTAGAAAGCATGATTCCATCATGGTTTGCTTTCCCTTTTAGATTGAAAATAGCTATCTTGACCCTCGTATTTATAGTCATGAAGCTCAAAGAACTTCTTCATCCCAAGCAACCATGTATTTGCATCTTTTGGTTTCCTTAGCTCTCCATCAAATGTAGGTGGCTTGGCTTTCTTTAACTCATCCGACAAATATCCCCTATCACTCCTCCTGTAAGGACGATAACGATGATGACCATGATACCTGTATGAACCAGAACTAGAGTAGAACCCATATCCACTGCCTCTCCTATCAGGTGTATACAAGAACCTGCCATCTCTAACTGTGTAATCCCTATCTGACCTGTGCCCACCATGAGATATGCTACCATATGCTCCATTAGTCTTGTCCTCTTGTCTATAAGTTCTTTGTGTCTGTCCCTATCGTTGCAAGTCTGACAAGCTTTGAAGGATAACTGCATTGATCTCTACTTGTTTTTCCTATGCCCTAGCAATCCTTTCATGTTACTGAATGATCCTGTCATTATTTTCTTTGCAACTTATTATTTCTGCCTTTAAACTTCTTAAAGTGTCTGTTATGTTAAGAGAGTACTCATATTTGGGTTTCTCATCTGATCTATAAGGAGAGTCTCGTGAACTATAATCCACCATTTCGCTATTCATCTCCGATCCTCTTCCTGCAAAAATACCATGTTAGATAAACCAAATACAAACATAATCAACATACCTCAATGAAGTTCAGGGGAGGTTATCTTATTTAATAAATCAATCTAGATTAGCACGATACATATGTATGCATAATCATATCAATATACTGACATCATGCATGATAACACCAACTTCATACAATGACTTCATGCACGACAACCATAACCATGATAATGCATGCATAAAAATCATATAGACAATTGACATGCAAGCACGACAAACACATTCTACCCATCTGGTCCAATTATTTGAACCATGCTCTGATACTGCCCTGTAAATTCCTCCTCCCACATTTACCCACTTTAATAGGCCCGCCAGGGTAAACATGAGTTGAAGGCTACTATGACATGACTCAACCTCCTAAGTATAGTTAAGGAAGTGAAATTGATGAACTGATCGACCTTCCTCCAGAGCTACAAGACACCCACAATCCAAACCACCACTCCTAGTGTCCAAACCCTAAGCTGGAATGATTTTTTAGTGACTTGGGATACCAACTACATGCATGACAAGGCCTCCATGTAGTTGAGGGCCTCCAACTACATGCATAAGCCTACCAAGTAGCGATTGTGACCTAAAACCTTCAGTTCATACGGTGTGGTCTCATATTCTAAGCCTAAATTCCAAGTCAGCCTCCATTCCACTACCCATAACTCAATGAGACTTTCTAGAATGATAATCAACATCAAGACAAAGCCATTCATACAAAACTTGATCAAAGACTTGACCTAACCAAGACTAACCATGACAGTCATTTCGTCAAACATATCGTGAACATGTAATCTATAGGTCATGAATGCATATCTAAAAAGAGGGTCTGATACTTATCTAAGAATCATTAAGAAGGTCTAACACCCTCTCATAATAGCTCCAATAACCTTTGTTAGATCATGCATTCAATAACAATTCTTCAACTAATCAAAACATATTAAGAGCCATAGTTAGAACCTGTTATGGAACCATGCTTATAACCATGATAGAACAACCATCCAAGCCACATAAGAACAAATACAAGTACTCATGAAATACAAGAGAAAAAGAGTTCTTATTAACATATGCAAAAGGCAACCAAGTTAGGGACTTCCACGTACCACCCGACCATACATTGAGTTGAACCAAATATTTATTTCAACCAATCACCCCCGTGCCATATTCCAAGCATGAATGTGGGACTTAAGACCAAACAACCAGGGCTTCCCGAAGATTAAACCACCCTCATGCTCTCACGATCTCACAAAAATCGGTCAAGAGATCACATAATCAACCAATACATAAACAACCAAGGATTCTTGGAGATTAAACCACCTCCACCCTCAGGCTTTACAACAATGTCGCCAAAACTAGTCAAGGGATTACTAGGTGCAAAACAAGCTTGGATGCCTCATAATTTCTTCACTAGTACCTTAAGGAATTTTCCTGTCTCCGCCCTCGGACTTTACCGCAATCCCGCCAAAATTGGTCAAGGGATTCCCATGCCCTATGGGAATTTTCACAAGACCATCTCACTGAGTTCCAAAACCATTCGATAATCCAAAGCTCAGCCAAATAAAAGAACCCCATCACACCATGTCTATCCAAAAATGGAAAGGTAAGGTTGAAACCAATGTCACACCTAGATAAACCCATGCCAGTGAGAACAAGAGAACCAAATACATACATGCATGTACCATGCATACACAAACCAGCTAGGAAATCACACACGCAACCTGTTACCTGCAATTATTCCTGCTAAAACTGCTTGATCCAACTTTTCCTTACTTGTCCCTTGCTTTCCTTTGCTTCCTTGTACTTCCTTTGCCTTCCTTTCTCCAATGCTAGAATGCTCCAAGAATTCTCTAAGTGTCCAAGAGTATGAGAGAATGAGATAATAGAAGAGAGCTCCAAGCTAAAACTGATAAAAGGTTGTGAACTAATCCTCGAAAGCCTTTTTATCATTGAGGCCTCTATTTTCTTCATTTTCCTCTATTTTTCCTTCAATTGTCCTCTCATGCAAACCTGTGACTTCTCATCTCCCTTTTCTCCTATTTTCCTTTATTTTCATAAATAGATGCCAATTAATGCCTCTTTTTCCTTTAACAATTTCCTTATCCATAATAAACCAAAATGAACACCCACTAGGATGTTTTGCCCAACTTTCAGCTTGGAATACGTGTCCCATGACCTTGGTCTTATTTTTCCTTTATTAACTTTATTACATGAACTTTTAACCCAGGTTTGTTACACTATTGCATCTGCACAGGTCAATCCAGATTAGCACGATACTTAATAATATCAAGACCATATCAATTCATACATAAATCAAGATAATGACGCCAAAATTGTAACAACATCATGTACATGGATATCACAATGCAATGACAATAAAATAACCAATTCCCATGCATGTCAGCCATATAGATATGCATAACGATCTACATTTGCCCTGACGCCGAGTGCTGTGAACTTGCTCTTATACCACTATGTGACACCCCACCCCATATTTACCCACTTTTACCTGCATGCCAGGGTAAACATGAGCTGAGAGTTACTATGCATGACCCAACCTCCAAGATTCAGTTGTGGAAATGGGGTTCATTTATCCAAAACTCATTGTAAAATTTTCCTTAGTTATCATTTTTCTAGACTAGAACTGGTTCTCAACTTTGATTTCCTCCCAGTCGCATGCATGCATGCCTGCTAGTGCAGCGATAGGGCTCTAGCCGCACATGCACCCCAACCTTCGTACGAATGTGGCCAAAATTTCCCAGTTAAGACAGTGCAGTCAGGGACTCTATCTCAAAATTTTAAGGCCAACCTTCAAGCCAACTGCCAAGAGTAGCCCAAATCTCCGTCAACAAGGTTCCTAAGTCTTCATGGCCTATTTCTAAGCTTTGTTCTTACTCAAGCTTTCCCGGAACAAGTTATTCATTTTTACAAACATATAGTGACCATGGTACATGTAGGTTTAGATGCATAGTTTGTTCACTGTTTCATTATTTTCATCAAAAGTTCATCAAGAAGGCTTGTTTCCCTCTCATCCTAGCTACATTAAACACATATTAGCTCATACATCCATATAAACCATCCAAGATCCTATCAACCATGAGTAATATCAATACCAAGAGTACCACATATCATAACAAATATATCATGCATGTTAGGTCCTTATACTACTAGTGTAACCCCTTATTGTTATTAGTACAACCGCCTTATTATATTGTTGTGCCTATGTAGTCCCCATATTGTTATTATTGTGACCCATAGAAGCCCACTATTGTTATTATTGTGCCCTTACATTATTATTGTTATGTCGGCTCTAATTATATCACGACCCCTTAGATTCCTATATATAGAAAGGAGGTCTTGTCATTTGTATCATCCAAGAATTGTTCATTTGTGTAATGTAAAGGAGGTCCCCTCGAAGAGGCTTATTTTTTAAGGCATTTATCTATCTTTTCTATCTTTTTGTGAGCTGGTTTCATAACATTTGGTATCAGAGCTTTGGATTCTAGGGTTTGGCTGCTCCAAACAAGTCATCGTGGAATTTTCGCTATAACTTTTTCACTACAAAGTTTTAGAAGCGAAAATAAAAACCATTTGACTCGAAATTGTTCTAAACCTCAAGTCCAAATTTTTGATCTTCTAGAGCTATATTTTCAGAGATATGATCTTAGGAAGTTCGGGTTTTTGAAAACTCCAGAATTCCATCTCAAACAGGTCATCGTGGAATTATCGCTATACTTGTTTTTCTAAGAAGTTTCAGATTCTGAAATTAAAACCCATTTGAGTCGAAATTTTGCCAAGGCTTGGGCCCAAATTTCAGATCTTGGTTCGCTATATTTTCGGAGATACAGTCCAAGATATTTAGGGTTTCTGTCGGCTCCCGAATTACATCCTAAATAGGTGACCTTGGGAAAATTGTCATAAATTTCTCTCTGATCATCAAATTGAAATTTCGTAAGCAGTTGCAGAAAGAGGATGGACTGTAGTTTTCTTTATATTGGTTTTAGGTCCTAAGGTTGAAACAGTGACACGTGGCACTTCGTACAAGTTCGCTCTACTAAACCAGTCTATAATCAGGTCATCGTGGGAGATTTGACATAACTCTTCCTTGCAGAATCCAATCTTGATCAGACTTGCAAGGTTAGAAAGAGGACTCAGAGGGCTACTACAGGACGCAATTTCAAAACTTGGAGATCTGAAATTACAGAGTTACAATCGTTTCAAGATTGAGCTCCTAAAATCAAGAAAAGGCGATATGAGGAAGTTTGATGGCAAGGATCTAGTAAATTGGATACTACAGATGGAGAAATATTTTGATCTACATGAGGTGAAACTGTTACAAAAGGTACGTATTGCATCTTCATATTTAGAACCGGATCAATTTTTATGGTATAAAGGGCTTTTTTCTCGTAAACCACTTGTTACGTGGTCAATTTTCACAGAGGAAATGATAGCACATTATGAAGATACAAAGAGCAACAACTTCTTTAGCCAATTGATAAATCTCAAACAAAAGTGTTCAATGGCAGAGCATATTGAGGACTTTCAAAAATTGAATATAAGGGAAAATGATATTCCAGATAAGTAGAGGATTGATGTCTCCATAGGGAATTTAAAGGATAACATTCAACATGAGGTTCGTCTTTGGGAACCTGATTCATTGGAGAAGGCATTCAGGTTGGCAAGAAAAGTGGAAAGCAAAATTATGGCAACAAGGAAGTCTACCCCTCACAACTATAAATATGGAAGTGTTGTTTCTCCTAGCCTTCCACAACCTATAAGGTTGACACCACAACAATTGGAAGAAAAAAGAGCAAAAGGGCTTTGTTACAATTGTGATAACAAATACATTAAAGGTCATAAGTGTGCTGAGAATAAATTATTTTACATTGATTGTGGAGAGGAGGAAGAAAAGGATCAAGAAACGTCAAAAGAAGAGGATATACACTAGGAACCAACCCCAAAGAAAGAAGAAATGAATCCGACCATATCTTGTAATGCATTGGCAAGAATTACCACTCCTCAAACTCTCAAGATAGAAGGACATATCAAGAAGAAAAATGTTCAAGAAGTGAAAGATCACATTGAGCATCAAGAAATGAATCTGACCATATCTTGTAATGCATTGGTAGAAATTACCATTCCTCAAACTCTCAATATAGAAGGACATATCAAGAAGAAAAATGTTCAAAAAGTGAAAGATCACATCGAGCATCAAGAAATGAATCCGACCATATCTTGTAATGCATTGGAAGAAATTACCACTCCTCAAACTCTCAATATAGAAGGACATATCAAGAAGAAAAATATTCAAGCAGTGAAATATCACATCGAGCATCAACAACAAGTTCTCCAACTTTTAAAGTATAACGCCTCTTTGGTGCAAAATCGAATGAAACAACAGGCAGATCAACATTGCAGTGAAAGAAGTTTTGATGTAGGCGATTGGGTATTTTTACGGCTACATATCAAGCAAGCTATTTATGAGAAGGAAATGTTGGCAATACTACATGCACTTAAGAAATGATGACCTTACGTAGTGGGAAGACACTTCAAGGTAAAAATGGATCATGATAGTCTTAAATACTTTTTAGAACAAAGATTATCTTTAGAAGAACAAAAAAAATGGGTCACAAATATGTTGGGTTATGACTTTGAAATCATCTACGAAAAAGGGAAGCAAAATGTTGTTGCCGATGAACTCTCAAGAAAGGATGAGGATGTGGAAGTATTGTTTTTTGCTATTTCTATTATCCAACCATATTGGATAAACGAAGCAAGGGATGAATGGAAGAAGGATGAAGAAGTGTGGCCACTCATTCAAAAGTTGTAGAAGATCCCAGTTCAAACAATATTGCCAGAACTTGACAAGGAAGGAAAAATCATATTGGAACATGGAGCAGTCACAGAAACAAGAACTCGACAGCTACGAAATCAATCAATTTCAGAGTATCTCATCAAGTGGAAGAACTTACCTGTTGAAGATTCCACATGGGAGGACAAGAATTTTATACAGAAGCATCAAGAACTACTCAAGCGTTGAGGACAACACTTTTTGAAGGAGAGGGGCATGTTAGGTCCCTATACTACTAGTGTAACCCCTTATTGTTATTAGTACAACCGCTTATTATATTGTTGTGCCCATGTAGTCCCCATATTGTTATTATTGTGCCCCATAGAAGCCCACTATTGTTATTATTGTGCCCTTACATTATTATTGTTATGTCGGCTCTGATTATATTATGACCCCTTAGACTCCTATATATAGAAAGGAGGTCTTGTCATTTGTATCATCCAAGAATTGTTCATTTGTGTAATGTAAAGGAGGTTGCCCCCTTGAAGAGGCTTATTTTTAAGGCGTTTATCTATCTCTTCTATCTTTTTGTGAGTTGGTTTCATAACAATGCATGTAACAAGCATTTAACCAGAATGAAGCCATGACAAACCAGTCACGTAAACAAAACATTAAATCAAAACTTATACTCATTGATCTCATTAAGGAATAACACATATAATCATATGCATAGTATCAACCAAGTCAGGGACTTCCACGTACCACCTGATTATAGATTGGGTGGAACCAATTCTTTCTTCCAACCCAATCACTCTCGTGCCATATTCCAAGCATGAATGTGCAATCACATGGGATAAACCAAAACATAACCAAATAGGGAATCTAAAGGAAACCACCTCCACCTTCAAGCCATAGTGATTTCACCTAAACCGGTCCAAAAATCACCAAAACCAATACAAGCTTGAATGCCTCAGAATTTCTTCGAGGAATTTTCTTGTCTCCACCCACCTGTCAAACAATTACTCATAGAAAACCATCTCCACCTTCAACCCTTGGGATTTTCCTGAAACCACCTCAATTAGGATCCAAAATCTATTGGTGATCAAAATCTCAACCAAATAAGGAACCCACTACATGATGGCTATACAGGAAATGGAATAAGACGCTTGTATATGACTGTCACCCGAGACAAATCCCATGCCAATGACAACCAAAATGACCAGAAAACCAATGCATGAACCATGCATTCAAATCCCAACAAGATAATCAAACATGCACATTATTACCTACAAAAATATTCCCACTGGCTACTATTTTCTCTATCCTCTTCTGCCCTTGCTAACTATTGTTCCAATCTTCCTCTTGGTTGCCACAAGAATTCCCCTTTCTACTGCTTGCTTTCCTTTCCTCCTTGTGTCTTGCTTGTGTTCCTTGTATTGCTTGTGTCCAAGTGTTGTCTCTTGCTATAGTGTTCTTTCTCTTTCTTCCTCTCTTTTCCCAAAGAGTATCCTAGAATGTTCTCTCTCCAATTTCTTTTCTTTTTCTAAATTTTCCCTTGCATGCATTTTTTTTTTACTATTTTTATCCTCCTTTTGTCTATTCCTCTTCCCCACCTGTTGAAGTGGAATTTATTTCATTTTCTTTTATTTATTTTGCATTTTTGCCTCATGTCCCTGATGACCTCTAATAATTAATTTGCCATTTATTGTCTTTTGCCTATTTCCAATGTAAATTTCCCTAACCAATAAATAATTAACCACAAGTGGATCCCAATGTAATGTTTTTCCCCTCATTCACCTTGGAATACCTATCCACTACAAGGAAAATACCTTCTAGCAGTGGTTATAATGAAGGTTTTTAGTGTTATAAAATTGGAAAAAAGTTGTCAAGAAAACATCTGCTACAACATTTGTTTGTGGTAGCAGATGTTTTAGTGGAGTTGATAACAAGACTTCATCACAACTAAAGAAACTGGGCGGCCAGAGGTTTTAGCAGATGTTTTCTTAGTGGTATGCTTACTAGAGAAATCACACTAGTATGCTACTAATATAAAAGCACTAGTGATGTAAATTTAAATAAAAGAATCACGACTGGGAACAAAAGTTTGGAGCATAGGTGCATTAAATTTATAAAAGAACCAGTGCTTTAATAATAAAAATGCATCGGCTCGTGCAATCTATTATGCAATGCATCGAGGAATTGAATGCAAACAACACCATTGCTTGAAAAGTATACCGCCCTAGTGCTTATGTATTCCAAAAAATCCCTAAGTCATAATTTTAAGGAAAGGCACCGTGGCAGGCAAAAATCTTGCAGCCACGTTGCTTTTATCTTCTCCAATGCACCAGGTAGTTATGAGTAACAATGCATTGGTGCTGATGAGTTTTATAAACAACACCGATGCTTCAAAAGTATAATGCCCTAATGCTGATGTGCTTGCATGTTAGGTCCCTATACTACTAGTGTAACCCCTTATTGTTATTAGTGCAACCTCGTTATTCTATTATTGTGCCCATATATTCCCCATGTTGTTATTATTATGCCCCATAGAAGCCCACTATTGTTATTGTTGCGCCCCTACAATATTATTGTTATGTAGAATATGATTGTATTGGGACCCCTGAGACTCCTATATATAGAAAGAAGGTCTTGTCATTTGTATCATCCAAGAATTGTTCTTTTATGTAATATAAAGGAGGTTTCCCCCTCGAAGAGGCTGATTTTGAAGTCGTTGGTCTATCTTTTCTTCTATTTTGTGAGTTGGTTACATAACATTTGGTATCAGAGCTTTTGATTTTAGGGTTTCGTTGCTCCAAACAGGTCATCGTGGAAGTGTCGATATAACTTTTTCGCTACGAAGTTTCATAAGCTAAAAAAAAACCCCATTTGAGCTGAAATCATTTTGAATCTTGGGTCCAAATATTAGATCTTGTCTCGCTATATTTTCGGAGATATGATCTAAGGTAATTAGAGTTTTTGTAAGCTCAAGAATTCCATCGCAAACAGGTCATCATGGAATTTTTGCTATAATTATTTTTCTACGAAGGTTGAGAACCTAAAATTAAAACCCATTTGAACCTAAATCTTGATGAAGCTCGAGCCCGAATTTCAGATCTTGTTTCGCTATATTTTCGGATATATGGTCCAATACATTTATCGTTTTTGTAGGCTCCCGAATTACATCCCAAACAGGTGACCTGGGGAAAAACGTCATAACTTTCTCTTTGAGTATCAAATTGAAATTTCATGAGAGTTTATAGAAAGAGGATGGCCTACAGTTTTCTGTGTATCAATTTCAGGTCATAAGGTCGAAACAGTGACACGTAACACTTCGTACAAGTTCGCTCTACTGAACCAGTCTATAATCAGGTCATCGTGGGAGATTTAGCATAACTCTTCCTTGGAGAATCAAATCTTGATCAGACTTGTGGGATTGGAAAGAAGACTCAGATAACTACCATAGGACGCAATTTTAGACCTTGGATATCCGACATTACAGATTTACAACATATTCAATAGCGAGCTCCTACAAAGTAAAAAAAGGTGTGTAGTTTTTTTAAAATTTTGCATAAATTTGCTTGAAAAAATAGTTTGAAGGAATTCAAAGGGCATGGAAGCTAAGATGGATGGTATAGAAGAAAAACTTAAAGGAAACATGGAATATTTGAAGACAAATTTGACAAAGTTTCTACAAGAAATGCTTACTAATGGCAAAAGGGTAGTAAAGGAAACTCGTGATGAGAACAAAAGAAATGTTAATCATGATTTCACAAACTCTAACGTTGGATTGAAGACCCACAATGTTCCAAAGATCGATATGGGGAAGTTTGATGGCAAGGATCCTGTAACATGGATACTAGAGATGGAGCAATATTTCGATTTCCATAATGTGTAAAACACACAAAAAGGTACGCATTGCAACTTTATATTTGGAACCAAATCAGTTTGTATGCTATCAACGACTTTGCTCTCGTAAACAATTTGTCACTTGGGCAATTTTTACGGAAGAAATGATAGCACATTATAAGGATACAAAAAGCAACACCTTTTTTAGCCAATTGGAAAGAAAAATTGAAAGCAAAGTTATGGCAACAAGGAAGCCTACCACTCACAACTATAATGATGGAAGTGTTGTTTCTCCTAGCCTTTCACGACCTACAAGGTTGACACCACAAAAATTGGAAGAAAAAGAGAAAAATGACTTTGTTACAATTGTGATAAAAAGCACACTAAAGGTCATAAGTGTGCTGAGAAAAAATTAATTTACACAGATGGGGAAGAGGAGCAAGAAAAGGAACAAGAAACGTCAAAAGAAAAGGATATACACCAAGAACCAATCCCAAAGAAAGAAGAAATGAATCTAACCATATATTGTAATGCATTGACAGGAATTACCAATCCTCAAACTCTCAAGATAGAAGGGCATATCAAGAAGAAAAAGGTAATAATGTTGATTGATTCGGGTAGTACCCATAATTTTATTCATTGTAAGATATCCAAGGAATTGAATTGCTTCCTATATCCAACAACAGAGTGTCAAGTAATGGTTGTAAATGGAGGAACCATAAATTGCTCTGGAAAGTGCCATAATATCAAGCTACCCATGGGAGAATATGTCTTGAATAGTCCAATGCTTTCCATTCCAATGGGTGGTGCAGATGTTGTATTAGGAGTCCAATGGCCACAATCCTTGGGTACGATAGATTTTAATTTTCAAGAATGTTTCTTGAAATTTTTTTGGGAAGGAAAGGAAGTTGAATTAAGGGGCATCGAAGGGAAACTGGGAAATATAATCAGCTCTAACAACATGAGAAAGCTTCTAAAGAAAGAACAACAGGGCGTAATTGCACAATTATTTTCACTAGAGGTTCCCACATCGAAATCATATATTTCTCCAGATTTCCAAAATGTTTTGGAAAATCATTCCAAGGTATTTGAGACTCCCAAAGGCCTCCCACCTATTTGTGATCATGATAATGCTATTCATTTGATTCCAAGAAGTGTTCCCCCAAACATTAGGCCTTACATATATCCATATGCCCAAAAGAGTGAAATTGAATGTATGGTTGCAAAAATGCTAGAGGTTTGTATAATTCAACCTAGTCAAAGTTCTTTCTCTGCTCCAATGGTATTGGTACATAAGAAGGATGGATCATGGCACATGTTTCCAGATTATAGGGAGCTCAACAAGCTTACTATTAAAGATAAATTTCCCATTCCTGTCATTGATGAATTATTGGATGAATTACATGGAGCAATTTACTTCACCAAGTTGGATCTCCGTTAAGGATATCACCAAATCAGAATGAAGATTGAAGACATTCCAAAAACAACATTTAGAACTCATGAAGGTCATTATGAATTTTTGGTCATGCCTTTTGGCCTTACCAATGCACCTTCTACATTTCAAGGTTTGGTGAATTCCATTTTCAAACCCTTCCTTAGAAAATTTGTGTTAGTATTTTTTGATGATATACTAATCTATAGGAAGTCTTGGAAGGATCATGTTCAACATGTTGAGAGGGTGCTCAAACTATTGGAGGAGAAACAATTATATGCAAAAATCTCCAAATGTTTCTTTGGAGTACAAGAGGTGGAATATTTGGGTACTCAGTTAGCTCATAACTCATCTTATCATCCTCAATCTGATGGGAAAACTGAGATAGTGAAAAAATGTTTGGAAGGATATCTTCGTTGCTTTGTATCTGATAAACAGACACAATGGGTTAAGTGGTTTCCTCTGGCTGAATGGTGGTATAACACTTCCTTCCATACTGCAGCAAAAATGACCCCATTTATGGCACTTTGTGGATATCATCCACCGTCCATCAGATTATCTTTAAAAGAAAATTCTAAGGTTCAAGAAGTGGAAGATCACATCGAGCATCAACAACAAGTTCTCAAACTCTTAAAGGATAACCTCACTTTGGCGCAGAATAGAATGAAACAACATGCAGATCAACATCGAAACGAAAGAAGTTTTGATGTATGTGACTCGGTATTTCTACAACCACAACAATACAAACAAATGTCCCTCAAACAAGCTAAGAAGGATAATAAATTATCACCAAAGTATTATGGTCCGCATAAGGTGTTACAAAAGATCGGTACTATAGCATACAAATTGGAGCTTCCTGCATCTTCCCGAGTGCACCAAGATTTCCATGTTTCATGCTTAAAGA
Organism: Pinus tabuliformis; assembly: GCA_031772625.1. Classification (NCBI taxonomy): domain Eukaryota; kingdom Viridiplantae; phylum Streptophyta; class Pinopsida; order Pinales; family Pinaceae; genus Pinus; species Pinus tabuliformis. Next base: position 541,296,401 of record CM062816.1, on the reverse strand, counting down.
AGGTTATAGGTGAGAAGATCCCAGTTCAAACAACATTGCCAAAACTTGACGGGGAAGGAAAAATCATATTGGAACATGAAGCAGTCACAGAAGCAAAAAATCGACAGCTACGAAATCGATCAATTTTAGAGTATCTCATCAAGTGGAAGAACTTACCCACTGAAGATTCCACATGGGAGGATGAGAAATTTATATATAAGAATCCATAACTACTCAAGCATTGAGGACACCACTTTTGAAGGAGAGGGGCATGTTAGGTCCCTATACTACTATTGTAACCCCTTATTGTTATTAGTGCAACCCCGTTATTGTATTATTGTGCCCATATAGTCCCCATGTTGTTATTATTATGCCCCATAGAAGCCCACTATTGTTATTGTTGTGCCCCTACAATATTATTGTTATGTAGGCTTTGATTGTATTGGGACCCCTTAGACTCCTATATATAGAAAGGTGGTAATTTCATTTGTATCATCCAAGAATTTTTCATTTATGTAATATAAAGGAGGTTGCCCCTTTGAAGAGGCTGATTTTGAAGTTGTTGGTCTATCTTTTCTTCTATTTTCTGAGTTGGTTACATAAAATTGCAAAAGCTTAAGTGTTGTACTTTACACAAAAGGCATTGGGGCAGGCAAAAACAATCTTGCAGTATTGGTGCTTTTACGTAATCCAGCACACCAGTGCCTTAAAGGTATCAATGCACATGAGTGCATTAAAGGTCAATCACACCGGTGCATGAAATTTATATCTTCATGGTGCGTATTTATTTTACAAATGCACCATGATACCATTTTTTATTATTGTAAATATCGTTGTTCAAAAACTCATATTCGAAGTGGTGCACATTAATATACGATGTTCAGGTATCCATTTTCTCTTTTTTAGAAACATAGACCTGTGATAGTGCAATTATTGTGATTTTGTAAATTTGTTATTCATTGAAAAATCAACATATATCTTATAATAGTATTCATATAAATTAATGAATTAATATTAGTGCATTTGTATATGATGTTTGGATTAATTTGTTATATCATCATATTTCACATCTCTTCATTATAATATTTAATCAGTGGTGTAACATTTCACAGTGACATTGGACAACACAAGAGAATAAATTAAAATGTCTTTTATTATATATGAATATGAGGCTCTTTGCGATACAAAATGGGATAATTATTGGTAACCCCTTGTCTTTCATGAATTGGGACCTTATGTCTATTACATTAAAAAAAAATGTCTGATTTTCACAGACAATTATTTCAAAAAATACAACAACTTGCATTGATATCCAAATAGATCATCATTCTTCGTTGGAACTCTTGTTAGTGCTCGAGCTACTTCCATGACATGGGTTATTTGGATGAATGTTTTGTTGATTGCATCGATCGTTTTTGTCTTCTTCAAGTTTCAGATGCAAACATAAAAATAAAATATAATTAGTGTATCTACATGATCTAAATGGGAAAGTTAGTGTTTTTTGTGCTAAATTCCAATTCAGAATAGTAAACAAAGTGCTTGAGGATTATGAGGTAAATTGCAAGTTCTACATGAGTTTTTTTTATGTGTGCTTTATGTAAATTTCATGAGAAAATTAACATAAGTAAAGCATTGAACAACAACATAACAGTAACACACTCAACAATTGATAAAGGAGTTCACCCCTCATGCGCTATGTCTCCTTGGTCCAACCTCTAATGGCTTGACCCAGTCTCATTATGCTAAAAAATACTTTAGTGATAAAAAGTACATAAAGTGTGCTGACCAAAAGAGTGGTTAGTTTCCCCTTCAAAGAAACATTCTCTTGCAAAGAAATATCACTCTAAAGACATGACAACCTACATTTAGTCATGAAATAATCAACAAGAAAAGGGTTCTCAAATTAAGACCCCATACTCCATCTAACAATGAACATAACAAGTACAACAATTCACTTGAAGTATTAAAAGAGAGCTTTCCTCAAAGACATAATGAGAAAAAAAATAAACATGAGCTACACCATAGATGTCTCAGCTATTGCAGAAAACATATGAAGGTTGTGAAACCCCTAAGAGGTCCTCTCCATTCTCAAAAGCCTTCAAAAATTGATTCAACCTCCTGGTTGATCCTAGCACCCATAGACTTAAAATTGCAAAAAATATCTTAATAAGTCCTCCAATAGATCTGAAACCTATTCCATAAGCTCAAGAAGACCTAAAAATGTCTAAGAAACCTCTTACTGCTCTCAATTGGATCAAAACTCCTTTATTTATGGCTTCCCCAAGTTTTGGCACTAATCGCACCACAAACTCCACCAAACTCGGCAATGAACCTACAAATTTGCCTCCAAATCTGCTATCGGAGCGCCAATTTGCCCAATTTCCTGGCGAAATTGGCAGGGCGCTAATTTGCCCACTAAGCCCTTAATTTTGAAACTATGGTCATGTGGACCTTCATAAGGCTAGGGGCTAACCCCCCACCGCTGGCGGTTTCGGCTAACGCAAACCTGGACACATGGAGGTGGCACGGTTTGGTGAAGCTCACGGTTAGGGAGGTAGTGTTGGCACGGAGGTTAAGGAGACGGGTCACATGGTGGCGACAATCCTGGGCGATTATCATAAATGTCACGGGTACTTGGACTTACCAACCGCGGAGGTTATGGGTTATGCCATGGTTATGGCTATCACATGCAGTCTTGCGGGTTTGTTATGTGGCAGTTAAGCCACGATTTATGGTGCATACGTGGGGCTAGGCTAGGGCCTAGCCCTTCGACCCCCCACCCGCGATACTATGGCGCTAGGGTGGCCAGGGGCTAGGCCTTAGCCCGACCCCCCATGCCATATTCACCCCAACTATAACTTAAGAATATATTTCCTTGTACGTATAACAAGGAACATTGCGTAGTCAGTTTGGTGAAGCCATTTGGTTATCTGCCATGAGGTCATAGGTTTGACCCCACCCACCGTTTTTCAGACCTTGCCATAAATTTTGGTGGCCCTCGGGCTACCACCTGGCGGCTCCTGGTCGTGCCACGTGGCAGCCTATGATTGGCCACCACCAAAAACCAATAAAACACTACCAACTCGAACCAATAGAACCGTGCCACTTGGCACCCTGTCATTCACTAGAAGAGCCCAGTCATCAATATAGTCAACTGCCACGTCAGCAGTACAAACTGCTGACTGTGCGGTGTTGCAAATTCTTGCAAAATTCGCATGTTTAGGAAAACGAACAGAACTCGTTTCTGGGAGCATACAGTGTTTGTTTCGTGTGAAACAAGTTGCATCGAATTCAGGATGACGAGCACTACGCGGTCATTCAGGTTCCACATCGATCCGAAAACTTTGAATTTTGAGCAAATTTTGAGCTCCAGATCACTCTTCCCCACTGGAAGCTTTTGGACCCCAAAAGCTCACTTTCAATTTTTCAGCAATTGAGGGTATAGTTCCCTCACCTTTCCAATCTCGATCCATTTGACCTTGGAACTTTTCAAGCTGATCTTGAACTGTTTGATGTACCAATTGGATTTGCTCAATGAACTTCTTGGCTTTGTCTATGTCGCTATGGCCATCAATAGCAACATCCTTCCCAAGAATGAAATCCAATGGCAATCTTCTGCAAAATCTTTACCAAGGATAAAATCCAAAAAGACTTTGGCAAATAACCCAAACAAGCTTCACATGGAAATACTTGTATAGTGAGTGCTTGACACATTTGTAACATACTGAATGTGTTGCAACTACTCATCCCAAAGTTTAGGATGCTTACTAAAATATCCACAAATGGAAATGCATCTTACAATATGGAAAAAAATTTGACTCCCAAATTCCCATACAAATTGACTCATCATAAAGTCAAAATAGGATAACAATGCCAAAGAAAACACTATTGCATATAAGTGATTTATTCACAAGTATCATTTTTAGAAAATGCCCAACTGTGGGGACATGCAACAAGTGAAATACAAAATAAATGCAGTCTCTAATTACACAAATAGTCCAACCATTTCTAATGCAACCATTCTAGGGAATTTTCTTTCTGCACTTCACTTCCTTCTGGAACTACTTTTGGAATGGTTACGGTGTGCCTTGCACATTCCTCTACCTTCTCCTTCTTAGGTGATTCCATTACCTGTTTGTCCTTCTTTGGATGAAGATGTGGATGCAACTTCCAACACTTTTCAATCCAATGCCCACTTATGTCGCAATGAGTGCCAAAGTTTTTGTGAGCTTTTCTTGGCACAAATGTCTTTAAACTTGGATGAGAATGTCCCTTCTTGGTCTCAATTCCAATTGACATATTCATCTTCTTGATTAATGCTTTCTTTTTGTGACACTTAGCTACACAATGTTTAGGTGCATGACAAAAAGTGCACGGAAAAACATTCCACAACATGTTATTCAAGTCATCATGTTGTTTGTAATCATCAAAAGTTTTTGAATAATCAGGACGCTTCTACCTCTTATGGTTGTCGTCTGACTTATGAGCATGGCGAGGAGAACTTGAATGGCGAGAAGAACTTGTCTTAGTCTCCTTCAACTTGCTGATTTCTCTTTGAAGAAGTCTTGCATTTCATGTCCTCCTTTTGCTTTAGAAACCAAGCTAGTACCAATTCTAGATGCAAATCCCAACACTTTTCCTTCTTATGTCCTCTCTTATGACAAAAAAAACAAGATACCCAAGAGCTATCGCTGGAAGACTATTCTTTCTTTTCAACATAACCCAAACCTTCATATGGAGGTCTCTCCTTTGCCTCAATTGGATGGATAATGCCCTGATTGTTCACTCCAAAGCCTCCTCCATTGTAACCCATATTAGACAAGAGCATTGTTCTTATGCCTTTGTTATTCTTCTCAAAGGCCGCAAAAGAGCTTAAATCAACATTTTCATGTAAAGAAACTGCATGTAAATTCTTACCATTTTCCTCATCTTCCAACTGAGGGACAACGATGCTCTTAAACTCTTTCCTAATTCTTGAGGTGTCTTCTTGGACTCTTGGTCTTTCTTCTTTCAACTCCTTAGACTTTAGCACTGATAGAACCTCAACCTAAACATCATGTGGACAAAAGGTGCAGATTTGGCCATCTTCCTTCTCCGAGGGGCTTTCTTCACGAGCCTCTTATGGGTACTCATCCAACAATTCCTCCTTCTTCTCTGCCATTAATGAAGTGATGGAGGATGCTTCAAGGAAACCTCCTTGTGTCCCTGGTACATAGGAGGTGTCCTCCATTTGACAAGAGCCATAGGTTGTATTCTTGCCATGTCCACAAACTTGCTTAGTATTGGAGGGACTCTTTGCTGCTTTGGTAGAACAACATTCACCAGTTTGTTCCTTCACAACATTCTGCAACATGAGGCACATCTTTTGCTTCTCTTCCTCAACAGCTTCAAGTGGTCTTTTGAGCTCCATTATTTCTTGTTGGAGAAATGAATTGATGTCCTCCGAATCTTGGAAACTATCATGCTTTGAACTCATTCCCATGCTTACTGAATCTGCAATTGCAATTTAAAGTAGAACTAGTGGTGGAGATTGTGGCAATTTCGCTCTCCTGTCCAAACCTTCTCCTCTCTTGAGCTTCAAGCTTGTAAGCTTCACATTCACTTGCAAATAGTTAAATCCTCCATGCACAAAGAAAATCTAGTGCTCTGATACCAACTTGAACTAAATGGGAAAGTTAGTGTTTGCTGTGCTAAATTCCAATTCAGAATAGTAAACAAAGTGCTCGAGGATTATGAGGTAAATTTCAAGTTTTACATGAGTTTTTTTATTATGTGTTTTTATGTAAATTTCATGAGAAAATTAATATAAGAAAAACATTGAACAACAGCATAATAGTAATACACTCAACAATTGATAAAGGAGTTCACACCTCTTGGGCTATGTCTCTTTGGTCCAGCCTCCAATGGCTTGACACAATCTCATTATGCTAAAAAATACTTCAGTGATAAAGAGTACATAAAGTATGCTGACCAAAAGAGTGGCTAGTTTCCCCTTAGAGGAAACATTCTCCTGCAAAGAACTCTCACTCTAAAGACATGAAAACCTACAGTTAGTCATGAAATAATCAGCAAGAAAAGGGTTGTCAAATCAAGACCCCATACTCCATCTAACAATGAATAAAACAAGTACAATAATTCACTTGAAGTACTAAAAGAGAGCTTTCCTCAAAGACATAATGAGAAAAAAAGAAACATGAGCTACAACATAGATGTCCCAGTTGTTGCAGAAAAAATATGAAGGTTGGGAAACCCCTACAAGGTCCTCTCTATTCTCAAAAGCCTTCAAAAACTAATTCAACTTCCTGGTTGATCCTAACACCCATAGACTTAAACCTGCAAAAACTATCTTGAGAAGTGCTCCAATGGCTTTGAAACTTGTTCAATTAGCTTCAGAAGACCCAAAAATTCCTAAGCAGCCTCTTTTTGCTCCTCAATTGGATCAAAACTCCTTTAGTTATGTCTTCCCCAAGTTTTGGCACTAATTGCACCACAAACTCCACCAAACCTACAAATTTTCCTCCAAATCCGCTATCGAAGCACCAATTTGCCCAATTTCCCAGTGAAATTGGTGGGGCGCTAATTTTCCCACTAAGCCCTTAATTCTGAAACTATGGTCACGTGGGCCTTCATAACGCCAGGTGCTGGCCCCCACTGCTGGCATCAACTTGGTAGTTTCGACTAACTGCAAATCTGGACACATGGAGGCAACATGATTTGGTGGAGCTCGTGCTTAGGGAGGTGGTGTTAGCACGGGGGTTAAGGAGATGGGTCACATGGTGGTGGCAATCCTGGGCGGTTAGCATAAATGTCACGTGTACATGGACTTACCAATCGCGGAGGTTACGGGTTATGCCACGATTGTGGCTATCACATGCAGTCTTGTGGGTTTGTTAAGTGTCAGTTAAGCCACAGTTTATGGTGCGTACATGGGGTTGGGCTAGGGCATAGCTCTTGGCCCCCCCGCCCATGGTCCCATGGCGCTCGGGTGGCTATGGCTAGGCCTTAGCCCGGCCCCTCATGCCATATGCGCCCCAACTATACCTTAAAAATATATTTCTGCCAACGTATAACAAGGAACATTGCATAGTTGGTTTGGTGAAGTCATTTGGTTGTTTGCCGTGAAGTCGTGGGTTCGACCCTGCCTGTAATTGTTCAGACCTTGCCATAAATTTTGGTGGCCCTCGGGCTGCCACGTGGTGACCCCTAGCCGTGCCACATGGCAACCTATGATTGGCCACCACCAAAAACCAAAAAACCAATAAAAACACTACCAAATCAGACCAATAGAACCGTGCCACTTAGCACCCTGTCATTCACCAGAAGAGCCTAGTCATCGGTATAGTCAACTGCCACATCAGCAGTATGGACTATTGATTGTGCGATGCTGCACATTTTTTCAAAATTCACGTGTTTAGGAAAACGAACATAACTCATTTCTAGGAGCATATGGTGTCTATTTCGCGCGAAATAGGTTGCACCATATTCAAGATGACGAGAACTACGTGGTCGTTCAGGTTCCACACCAATCCGACAACTTTGAATTTTGAGCAAATTTTGAGCTCCGGATCACTACATCATTAGTGAGAATAATGAAAATTGAAATAAATAATATACATCAATGTAAATAAAAAATCAACGTACCATAGCAAGAAGTGATTCTTGAATTGTACACATTTTTTCAAAACCAAATCTCGTGCCTTATTTCAACAACTCTTATGTTGGCGCAGTTCCATCCTTTGTTTCTTGTAAGTTTTATACCCCATAATAAAACATAGATTTAATATAAAATATATTTGTGTTCTATTAATTATAAACTCAAAGAAGAAAAAAAGCATAGACACTTACAATTTCCACAATTAAGTTTTGATATGCAAACATATACTCACAACCCATATTTAACCCAATGTCAATCAATTCTTTCTATGGCTCTTCTTTATATGTTAGCACCTATTTGAAGACATTCAAGGATGGTTACTATAAAACAACTTAAAATATACAAAAATGAAACCTTAAGTTGTTGTAAGGAAACAATGACTCACAAACTTTGTTATCAACCCTTTTCTTCCTTATTGTCCTATTTTATGTGCTGAATGAGTTCCATTTTGTTTTGTTTTTTGCAAGAAAAGAATTGAAAATTAATATTTAATGCTAATTATTTGTTTATATGTACCTAATATAAAAAATCAATGATTACATTCATTTGAAGCACATTGTTGTCGATATGACTCCCCTTGTGATGTAATTATGTCCATTTCTTTGACCATCTCCTTGTACACTTTTTTGGACATTCCTATTGGTATGTTTTGGATATCAACTCGTTGATCGTTTGGGATTTTCATAATCTTCCTAAAAAGGTAATAAACTATTTTTATATTGATATATGAAAACTAAATATAACAAAATTGATACTAATAAATGAATGCTTTGTAGTAATATATACATATAATTCTAGAAACACTACAAGGAAAAGACCTTCTAGCGAAGGTTTTTGCGGAAGCCCCTACAAAAATAGTCCAAACATTTGTTTGTAGTGGATTCACTAGCAGAGTTGGGCAGGAATATGTTTTAGCATACTTTTTTTAACTGTGTGTCTATAATACACAAACACATCGATGCATTATATAATTATATATATCAATACTCAATAACATATTGTGCACCGTGACAGATTTAATTTTTTATAAAAATAAAAACGTAACATTGTGCTAAGTATATAATGTGCACTAGTATGTATATTACTCGATGGCATCGGAAATGGTTAAATTTCAAAAAATAAAAATAAAAAATTGTCGGTCGTAAATTTCATTTTTCCTAGTCTCGTGTTATACTCTCATGGCGCCCCAGTGCTAAACCAATACACAAATGCCCCGATGCGCTTATTATATTATACGCATTAATGTCGTTAATTGAAATAAAGGCCCCGATGCTTAATAGAAAGTGGTGTACAGTTGTAGGGTTATTTTTTATACAAATAAAAACAAAGATGTGCTGCCTATATAAGACGCACTGGTGAGTATACTACTCGATAGCACCGGACAAAGATTAAATTTAAAAAATGTCGGTCGTAAAATTTATTTTCACCATTTCAGTGTTATACTCCAATGAAGCACTGGTTCTATTTATGTATTGAAACACCTGAGTGCATAAATAATAAGGTGCATCGCAATAGGGTTTTTAATCTAAAAAATAGTGGTGTGCTTAGAAAATAGTACGCACTAGTGTTGTTACCCAAGCACACTGGAAGGAGGTTAAATAAAAAAAACCGCCAACCACAAAATTAATTACCATTTGTAGTGTTGTAGAGCTCTCAAGCACCTATGCTAATCTTGCCTCCATTAAGCGCCTTACCGTCGATGTTTCCCTTGCTTGCCATCCTTTCTTCTGTTGATTAGTTCATTGCTTTTGAATTTTTTCAAATGGTGCCCAAATTTGTTTTTTTCATTTATATGGCAAGCATGCCCTCCCCGACGAGCAAATGTCCAGGTAATGTCTATGTTTCTCTCTAATTTAACTTTTTAGAGGAGTAGAATTGAAAGTTAGGTAAAAAGATCCATTGTTTTTTAATTTTTTCCTACGTAGTGCGTTCAACACGTTTGCCTCGCACCGATTGCAGTACACCCTGTAAATGTACAGGATGCACTGCAAATCAGTGTGTTATGTTAACGTGACACAGTTTCACGATGTGTTTTGTAAATTTGATCTGAATATGAAAGTACTTGTAAATGCTTAGCAAGGTATTCAATTCAGTAAGCATGCATGTTTAAATGATGTACATGTCTTGCAACTAAAAACAAATGAGTTTTTCAGTTGTTTATGGCCCTTTTATGTGTAGTAGAATTAATTCATTTCTCTGTTTAACATACTAAAACATATTTGTTCTGAAAGAAAACTCAACCACATATGCAATAGCATATGATGACGCAGTTCATCCCTCCTGGGCTACATCTGCTGGGTCCAAGGCTCCCAAATGGGCATGTCCTTGATTTTATTAAAAGCTCAAAATGATTGTACAGTTGAATACAAGCCTTAACAGGTGAAATGGACTGTAAAAATGGATTCAGAACGCTCAAATCAGTCAGGAATGACTACTGGTTCTCATCCAATGGGTACCTGCAACCCTATACAGCTCCCACAATACTGGGCCCTAGTGGCTCCTAGAACTTCCATGGAGCAAAAAACACCTGCAAACGACCTCTAATTGCTCTCTCACCTGTGCTAATGCCTTTAGAATCATTTTATTACTCAAAATCAAAAAAAAATTCGTCCAAAAATGACTTTCCTAGCCAAAGTTATGGTTCATTCATTGAACTGCCTGTTTGCCCTTGAAAAAACTCTAGTTAACTTTAGTTGGTGGCCAGTTAGGCCCGCCAAAGTTGGCGGGGCTGCCAAAATTGGCGCCACCGCCAGAATCTCCGCCATATTAACCTTAACCGCCGAGCTAACTTTTCGTTTAATCCGCATGTGAACGGGTATATTGGTCTGGTGGTTAATATTGGAGTTCATGCCATAACTAATAGTTAAACGGTTAGTTTAACATTGGTTTCCGCCATAAATGTGACCACGTTAACGTTGGATCCGCCTTAACCACCGATTATGTTAAGCGCTTGGTTCTTAGGCCTTGGTCCCGTGTATAGGGGGCCCAAACCTTTTTAAACGTTTAAATAAATCTTGGCCCGTAGCTCTTTCAAGATCTGTTGTTGTGATGTATTTGTAGCCCATTGCAATAGTGTTTGGGAGGTCGCAGTTTCGATCCTTTGCGCCTCCACAAAAGTTTTATATGTCAACTTAATAGAACTTAGGGCCACGTGGCGCCCTACCATTAGTCATCCAAAAAGAATATTCCTTGGATTATTTTTAGAATTTCTATTTTAATTTTTTTTGTACAAAATTCAAAAATTAAGGGTTATTGAGTGATTTTCTTTTTGACATAACTTCTGCATATGGAGACCATTTTTCGAACCGTTCATGGCACCGGAATCAAGAGGATGAGCTCTATCCGGTCGTTTAGGTTCGAACCAGTTCTGAGCACTTTCATGTTTGAGCATTTTTCGACACTTGGGACATGAGCCCCTGATCAAAATTGATACACACAAGGAAAAGTTATAATTTGTATAGCGGTGTGTCAGGTAAAAGCTACTTCCCAGTGCGTTTATTTTTACCAAATGCATTGCATTCATAGTATTAAAAAAATATAGCTTAGTGTGTTTTTTAACCTGAACGTTTTGTTTCATTGTGAAAAGGTTATGCATACACATCAGTGTGAAATGTTAGGTCAAAGCACCACATTGAAAAATAAAAATAAATAATGTGCTTATATGTATGCGAACAAAAAGCAGTACGCCAATTCGATATATGCATCGTGGTCAATGCTTTCCTGTTTTGTGGCGCACCGTGTCTCATGCATTACTATTTTTTTGGCACACTGAGGATCAATTTTTTTAATTAAAAATTATATGTCCATATTTATAAACACATTTTTCATCTAATAAAAAAAACATGTTTTAAGTATGGGGATGATGTATTTTATATGTCAATCATGCAACAAAGACATAAACAAAGGGAGGAGAAACAACAACAGAGAAAATGGTGGACCAATACAATATGGTTCGACTGTGGGAAGCATGAGAGAGGAAGAGAGATTTATATCCTGAACCTATTACTGTAGCGACCCAATTTATCTTGAGGAATGTAGGCCTCCTGAAGTACTATGAGGAGGCTACATCCCTGAAGGGGCCCTCTCGGTTATTGGCACAGCTGATCCATCGGTGGGATGTCCATCGACAATATTTCTATGTCGATCTTGACACGTGGTATGGGCCCACTGAAGAGGAGATTTATTTTATCATTGGCCTATCTAGGAGAGGGGAGGATTTTACCCAGTTTGTAGAAATATGATGATATAATTTCAATTGCTCGAGAAATTTAATCTAAATCAATAGACACAATTCTACTCTATTGCTATGTGGAAATTAATTCACAATTTAGAATAACATTCACAAACATGCAACAATCACATACATAAGTATACAAATTTTTTCTAGGGGCAACCAACTCGTAAAAACCCCTTAAGCCTGCTTGCATTAATCAGATGGATAGAGAATGTATTACAATTGATTGCTCGCTCTGAGCTCAACTTGCAAGTGAATAATTGTTCTCTATGCTTAGTGAAAAGCTTTGACCCAGACTTAGTCAATTTCTGCCTCTGCTTGAGCCCCTATTTCCATGCGCAAATACTGAGGAATTAGGCCCTATTCTATAGGAATTTTCCTCCAATTGATTGTGTAATTCCAAGGTTGGATCATTGATTCCATGCAACGCTTGTACACTCAAGACTACTCTACAGTTGATGTTACACTGCCTTGGAATCTCCATCACAGCTGGGGATCTCAAATTCTCTGTATGCATGACCTATTTTTGGTTGATTAATCAACTAACTGGATGATCACTGAGTTAGACTATTGTCCCACTGCACAAATGGCCTTCTACTAGTTCCACTACAACAAAACAGGCAATTTATGCCAAATTTAGCACCAGATTTTAGTGTATTTTTCTCTCCATTGGGATGAGCAGCCTGGCGCTAAATCTGGCTCTATTGTACAATTTTTAAAGCGTCCTTTTTTGCATCAAATTTTGCATCTTTTTTATGCCAAATTCTGCATCATTTTTTGCATCATAGTTTGCACCAAGATTTGCATTTGGTTTTACAACAGGTTTTGCTTCTAGTTTTGTGCCATTTTTTGCATCTATTTTTGCATCATTTTTTGCTTCATGTTTTGTGCCATTCTTTGCTTCTATTTTTGTGTCGTAATTTGCATCGAGTTTTACACCATCTTTTGCATCTGATTTAGTGCCTTTTTTTTGCATCCAGTTTGTGCCAGTTTTTGCATCTAGTCTTATGCCATTTTTTGCTTCTAATTTTGTACTTATTTTTACATCTATTTTGCGCCAATTTTTCTACCTTTTTTTACACCATTTTTTGCATCTAATTTTGCATCGTATGTTGAATTTGATTTAGTGCCAAAATTTTCATCCTTTTTTGCACCATTTTTTCCATCCATTTTTTTGTTTCATTTGTCTCCCTTTTTTGCATCCTATTTTGCACCTAATTTTGCATCATTTGTTGCATCCAATTTAGCATCATTTTTAACAACATTTCTTGCATCCAATTTTGCATCCTTTTGAGCATCTAAATTTTCACCCTATGTTGAACCATGTCTTGCGTCCACCTTTGAATCTCATTTTGTGTCTAATGTTACGTTCAATTTTGAGCCTTTTTTTCATCTACTTTTGCATTTATTTTTGCACCAAGTTTTGAATCATTTGTTGCACCTCATTTTGCATCCAATGTTGCATCTAAGTTTGAGCCATTTTTATGCCCATTTTCACACCATTTTTTTATGTCCAAATTTTCACCATTTTTTATGTCCAATTTTGCATCTTTTTTGGTGTCTAATTTTGCATCCTTTTTGGCATCCAAATTTGCATCATTTTTTCTACCACATTTTGTGTCCACACTTGCATCTCATTTTGCACCTAGATTTTAGTTTGAATTTTCATGTAGTTATGCATCATTTTTGGCATCCTTAGTTTCACCTCTTTTTTGTCCCATTTTTCATCTTGTTTTGTGTATTTTCTTACATCATTTTTGCACCCAATTTTGCATCTTAATTTTACACCATTCTTTGCATCCTCATTTTGGTGTCCATTTTTGCATCCTTGTTTGCGCCAAATTTGGTATCTTTTTGTATGCCATATTTTGTTCCCTTCTTTGTGTCTAGTTTTGCACCATTCTTTTAATTCTACTTTAAAACGCTTTTGTGTCATTATTTGCATCTTATTTTGATGGCTAGTTTAACATCCAATTCTACTCCCAATTTTGCATCGATGGTTACATCCACTTTTGGCTTCTTGTTTAAAGTTTTACTTTTATTTCCATTTTATTAATTTTATTACATAGTGAAATATATTCTAAATATCATTTTGTTGTAGGATTTAATGCACAGTTAGATGAATATAAAACCCTCTCAGTTTATCCTAGAAACCTAGGATAGACTGATTAAGAGAAAGGTTGTTCTAAGGCTCAGGATTCTTAGTAGATCAAGATGTAGAGTATAGATTAAGAAAAGGAGAATGAATTCATGTGAGTCCTCGCATGCAGGTCTTGTTGGAGTTTTTAGTGTAGCTGGGAAGTCCTCCTAGCTAGCTCCAAATCTTGGTCCTACACACAAGAGAAAGAACAAAGAAAACTTCAGAACATAATATCTTGATAATTGAAACTATCATAAACATATAAATATTACTGAATAAATAAATATAAACCAAAATCCCATACATTCATTAGTTAAATAGGATAAGTAAAGAATGAATAGTAGCATATGGAAGGAAGAACCACTCATCTATATTAATAAAGGAGTTGGAGGAAATTTACAACCATCAGGCAACAACACCTCCCTCAACTCCTAGCTCCAAAACACTCCCTCTCAAGGTAGATCTCAGGGTGACAATACATGAATTCCCATCCTTTCCCCAAGCCTCCAATATATAGGAAAGTGAAGGCTATGAAGATTTTTCAAATTCCTCATTAGTTCAATTTTGGCAAAATATTTTGGGTGAATAATGTTTCCTCATATAAAAATGACATTTTCCACTTTTTAGATGCTTTTGTGCTTAGGAAAAAGCTTCCCCATGCTTTATGGCTCTTTCCCACTATTGTATGCTTTTATTTTTTAGGAAAAATATAAAGATGAGGATAAAGAGATCACATTCTGCCATATGAGTTTCTGAAAGTGAACAAGAGTGTCAAATTCTAGTTAGCTCGAGATTTTTTCCTTGTGACTTAGCATTAGCGGAATTTTCATTTTAAAATGTTAACATTGAATTTCCATGTCATAATGTGTAAGCCAATCAAAATCCTTTAAAATTTAAAAGACATACATGTGTGACTAGGCACTGGATTTTTTTTAATAATATAACTTACCTAATTTAACTATGAATGGTGCCCAAGTGACCCAAAACTATATTAAATATTAAAAATAAAATTAATATCTTAATCTATAAAAGTTAGAATATAGAGAATATTTTCAATGAAGGGTAAATCATGGTGTGATAAGTAAATAAATTTAAATGTAAAATCCTAAATTTAATTTAAATTTTAAATTTACTTTCTTAATTTAAATTATATTAAATCTTGTATTGATAAATTAATTTAAATATAAAATATAAATATATGGTTATTTTGATAAAAGTGCATTTATTTGAGTAACTTAAATTTAAATTTAACTTTAATTTATATTTTAAAATTTCATTTTAAATTTAAATTTTCTTAAATCTTGTGTTAATAAATTAATTTCAATATAAAATACATGTAGACGGTTATTTTTTATAAAAGTGAGGTTTATTTGGGTAATTTTAATTTTAATTTTAATTCCCTTTAAATTTTGAATTTGTTTTTTTAATTTAAATTTTATTAAATCTTTTGCTAATATATTAATTTAAATATAAAATACATATACAATTATTTTGATAAATGTGACATTTATTTGGGTAATTTTGGTAAAAGAATAATAAAAATGATATATTAAAAAATTGTCTACATGGCATTATATTATTAGTTTCTTAATTTTTTCTTAGGTGGTTATTTTTGAGTTGAAAATTTCTCTAATGTGATAATTTTGGTAAGAAAAGTTAGATGAAGGGGACAACTTGTTATAGACTAGGATAATGTGGTCCTCATGGTACATAACTTGTATTATAGTCTTATATAGTTTAGGAAAAAGGGATATTTCAACCAACAACATAGTATTCTCCTCCAAGATGATGCGGAGGTATTTTCATGTATAACACATTTAAGAAGATATCACAATTCAAATTGATAACTTAGTATTTGTAAAGAAATTTAAGGGTAATTGACAACATTCATAAAAAAATATAGCAGTATCATCATATATAACAATTCTCCATCAAAAAATCATTGATAATTTTCAATATACATATATCACTACTAAATCAACACTTATCACAGATATCATTATTCCAAGGTAAATTCACAACATTACATCCAAAAATAGTAATATCATCATACATAATCATTCCCCATCAAAAAGCATTGACATGTTTCAACAAATATATAAAGTAACAAGATAATAATAATAATAATATCCTCATCATATTTAATCAAATCAACTAAGATTCAAATGTGTGATTATCATATCAAAATATTTCATGAACAACATTATTCTAAGGTAAATTCACAACATCCATCAAACGATAGTAATATCATCATACATAATAATTCTCCATCAAAATAATGTTGATAATTTTCAATAAATACATAAAATAACAAGATAAAAATGATAATATCATCATCATATTTAATCAAATCAACTAAAAGTTAATGTATGATTACCAAATAAAAAAGTTTCATAGATATCATTATGCTAAGGTAAATTCACAACATCCATAAAAAAATAGGAATCTCATCATACACAATAATTCTTCATAAAAAAACTGTAAACATTTTTCAACATATTCATAAGGTAACAAGATAGTACAAATAGTATCATCATCATTATTCAAATCAACTAAAATTGAAATGTATGATTACCATATTAAGCCATCCAACTAAATATAAAAAATAACACATGGCTAGCTAGCACCACAAAAATCATAGTCAAGCTCATCCTCATGATCATTTCCATGATCATCATCCTGACCATCATGATAATATCATCCACATAATCATCACCAACGCCATCACCATCCTCATCATCATCATCTCAGATATATGATGTAATCTAAACATAGTCTATATCATCATCTTCGTGGTCATTACCTGTAGCATTCTGGGAAAAAAATCAATATTACATGTTAGTACTAATTCTATAGAAAAATGCATATTTTTATTACAATGCTAACAATAAAATGAGGTAGGAGATAATAACATTTAATAGTACTAAAAATAAAATGAAAATATGGGTTAAGATATACTAGAGATCCAACTAATATTACACTTGTAATTCACATTAAGTAGTAGAAGAATTTTTTAATTCATATGAAGTAGGACCCATTTGTTCTTCATATTATATTGTGAATGTTTCTTATGATTTCCATGCACAATTGGTAAATTAATATTTACCGGAAGCTTTATTTCAAATTACAATTGTAATCTAGATTAGAAATAGAAGAAATTTTAACAAAAAAAAGAATGTCACATGAAAAAGTAAATTGTTTTTAATGAAAAATAAGTCGCATATGATATGAATGTCACATGAAATATTGAGTTGTTTTTAATGCATGTACTTTTCTCTGTAATAAAATGGATCAAAATGTTCGTTCAAGAACAAATGTTCACAAATAATTACTTCATTTTATCCATTATCACACTTAATCCATTATACCTAATAACAATAATGATTCCATTCAAATTGCTTTGAACTTCCTAAATATAATGTAAAAGAGAAAACTCCACGACCACGACCATGACCACAACCCCCTCCCTTGCCTCGTCCACCATCAGATACAGTGAACTTGGAGTTATGACCATGACAGAAACCCCTCCCTTGCCTCGTGTCCACCATTAGAGGCATTGAACTTGGAATTAAGAGTACCCATGTTTTCTTTGCTCTAATTAATCTCCAAGGAATCAAAACTTGATCAATATATCAAGGACTCCATCAAGGAATAGATATATCGTAAGAGAAGCTCAATAGGCTTTGCCAAAAGAGTGTGAAATAACACTTATCTTTGTTTTATGAAATAACTCGAGTGAGTGGAATGAATGATGGGAAACACTTACCAAGGAAAGGAATATTTTTGGTCCATCCTTATTTCTATTATTATTTTTGCTTCTTAGAATGGAAGGGAGTGTTTAAAAAAAATTATAAAAAGATTTAAAAATAAATAAATAATAAATAAAATAAAATAAAGAAATTATTTGCTTAAGTTTAGCTTTCTTTTTTAATATATATTCAGTTTATTATTTTATTTTATTTTCTACAAAAATATATTTAGTGTTTTTTTTTTTTTTTTTTTTTTATAACAAAAATTATATTTTCTTTTTATAAAAATGGATTTTAAACATCCATTCATGCTAAATTTGTGATTTTATGATATAAGTTTAAATTATATATAAAAAAGTAACTTAATGCCATGCGTTGTGTTGCTGAGATGGGTATTATACATCTCTTCCTTGCTAAGTTATAGAATGTGCTTGGGTTTTCTTAATGCAATAAAATTAATTCTACTCTCCATTATATCTTGAGATGTTCAACTTGCACCTAATAAAAAAATAAAGTTAAAATAGGTTTTCCTTTGCCCTTTGTAGATTTTTTCCCCATTAATCCTTGTCTTAATAGATTAATTGTCTTATGGTGGCCTTGAGTGGTCACTCCCATTAGTTGCATGCTTTTTAGTTTTATGTTAGTGACATTTCTTAGGATTGGTAACATGTTATTTAATTTATGAAAATGTGTTATTGTCCATATTATTATTAAATATTAATATTAAATATGTTGGTTTTGAACATGGTTTTGCAAAAATTTCCCAAAAAGTTTATAGATTTTAATTTAGAATGTAATGATTCATTTCTTGATGAAATTGTTTTGGATATTTTTTTTAAGATTCATTGATTGATGAAATTTTTATGGATATTTTTTTTAGTATATTAATTGTTATGTGATAAAGTCAAAAGTCACCTCTTTTTGAGATTTTCATTGGTTAATTTCCCTTAAGGCTATCAAGTTCACCATTCAGTCCCAGGTTAAGGAAATATAGGAGTCATGAAGTGGCATTGTACAAGAACTTAAATCTTGGAACATTTTTTTTTAATCAGATTATACTTCCTTTCTGTGTAAATTCTCCATGAAAATAGTCTCATAGAACATGATGGGCCTCAATAGTAAAGGAAAACAAATACTCCTAAAAGAAAAAAGGTACACAAAGCACCCATGAATAATGTTGATATAAGAAATAAAAATATTAAGTGAGGTTCTACCTCATATAATTAGCAAATGGGGGAGGAATTTCCAAGTAGTAGTGATTGATGACTAGATATACTCGGCTGGAATGACTATTATTTGGAATGATCAGGACATCAAGGTTACCAATATGTTTACCTCTCTTCACATCATGACAGTATAATTTTAGTTAATTGACATCAAGGACTACTACCATGTCTCCAATGTCTATGACTCCAATATTGCAAATGAAAAACCTCTATTTCTCAATTCCATTTCTAGCACAAGTAATTTATACTCCCCATCTCCATGGATTATTGGGAGTGACTTCAATATTATCAAGTGTCTCGAGGAAAAGAAATGATGAATCACAATGTTTACCAAGAGATTATGTAAGATATACCATCAAAGCCCTAAAGTATTATCCATTAAAGTTCTCAATCAATGAGTCTCCAACCCACACATGTGGATCAATGAGATGTAATACATGTGTGTGTGGTGACTAACTTAACACACTGTTCTAATAACTCCACAAACTTAAGTATTTCACTTTGTCACATAATTGACCGTAGTGTGACATAAGTAAACCAAGAGTACACATGAAACCCTTAGGCAAGAAAAATTCCCTAGATCCTCAATTAGGTGCTTAAATGATGAAGTGAAAATGAAATGGTAAAAGAGGACTTCATGATTTAACCATCACAAACATGTGATCAAGTGTGACTAGGAGTGTATATATTCATATGTTTTCCAAAGAGGATGTGAATACATGAGTTACCATTCATTAGGCCTTATTTTTCTTTCTATTGATTTTTCTTATATATAGGACTTAGGGAATAAGGTTTTCATAAGTTTTGAACAACTCATAGATATAATATTTACATAAATTTTCACTTCAACCTTAGAGTTTAGACTTCGATAAATCATTATAGTGTATCTTTAATGATTTTGGCTTTCACTTTTTGATTTTATTTCATCACAAATGACAAAAGGGGGAATATTTTGCCACAAATCTATGAATGCTTAATCATAAAGGCGTCATGCAATGAAAACAAATTAATGATGTTATTCTCTATGAAAATGATGGCTATTCTTGAGAAACGCTTATGCTTGTGGATGTCTCCTCCCTAGTTGAGAGGGAGTGAGCGTTGACACCATATTATCCATTTGACATGTACTATGGCCGAGACTAACATTCATAAGCCTACTAAAGACACCAGTAGGGAGAATGGTGGATTAGATAAACATTTGGGACCAATATTCTTTGAGAATTTGTGCTTTGACTAGGACTAACCGCCATAAGCCAAGTACATTAATCCAAGATAAGAATAGTCATGAGGATCGACATTTCCTGGTGTCAAATATTATGACAGTGGATTAGGAAATGATCATGTGAGGAAATGCCTGATGAACATCCTAGTGGGGTAAGTGCCTAAAGAGGTAGTGGTGTCCAAATTTATGCCTCCCAACATTGTGCTATGATCTAATGGAGAGATATAACTTGTTAGTCAAGGCCTTTCTATTTTGACAATGTTGGCTATGATGATGTAAATCATCATTGATGCTTATCAATCTAGATCCCTTCTTATATGAATATTTCAACTTGAGAGTACTTTTTTGTTTCATTATGAGTACCTCCCTAGTTTAGAGGGAGTGTCATCATCTTCATTATCATCATCATCACCACCATCAATCTCATCATTGCATTATCGTCATAATCACCATTCATGTCATCATCATCATCATTATGGACATTGTCTTCAATTGTTCATAATTATAGGTGTTGTAAGAAATATCATCAACCTAAAAAATATTACGAGTGCTCAAAAAGGGTTGTTAGGACACATGATATATGAAAGAGAAATGACAACTTTATTTTTTAGAGATGATCGATGATCATCATCATCACTACCATTATCATCGTCATTGTAATTTTCATCATCCCAATCATCATAAATAATGTAATTTCTATCATCATTGTTGTCAACTTCGTCATGAACATCATAATCATCATTCATGCCACTATTTTTGTTGATGATTACCAAGATGAAAATAATTATAATGACGATCAAATGATGATGACTTGGAAGATGAATCCAAAGATAATGATTATGATTATGACCACGACAACATTTAAACATTTGTTGGGTTGTAGGCTTTGTGGGACAAGTTGGGGACTTTGTACCAATCTAAGTCTCTGGTGAATAAACTATTCCTGCGGAAAAATCTGTATAACCAGAGGATGAAAGACGGAGACTCGGTGACAGAGCATCTGAACACATTTAATACTGTGGTAAGTTAGTTAGCATCTGTTGATATTAAAATTTCAGATTAAGATAAGTGCATTAGTTTGTTGTGTTCTCTACCAGATTTGTGGGATAGTTTGGTTATTGCAATAGGTAGCAATGCAACTGCCTTGCAGTTTGATGAAATAGTCTCATCCTTGTTGATGGAGGAGATGAGACAGAAAAATATGGAGAGCCAGAATGGTGATGCCTTTTCTGTACGAGGACGGTCCCAGAACAGAAACAAAAATAAGTCATCGTGTGGGAGATCTAAATCTCTAGGAAAACCTGTAAAGGTGGTGTGCTGGAAATGCGGAAAGGAAGGGCACTACAAAAGGGACTGTAAATCTAAAGCTCCTGATAAAGGAAAGGGATCTGATGATGCTTCTTCTGTAGAGGCAAAAACCACCTCAAATGAAGGTGGGGATGTGTACTTGTCTTCTTCAAGTGCACATGTAGATCATGAGGTATGGTTGATTGACTCAGGTGCATCCTTTCACTTCACTCCCCATAGAGAGTGGTTCTGCGAGTATGAGAAATATGATGTTGGTGATGTCTTCTTAGGGGATGATAGGAACGCTAGAATCATTGGTCACGGAAAAGTAAAGTTGAAGTTGCAAGATGGAAGGGTTAGAACACTTTTGGGTGTTCTGCATATTCTTGCATTGGCCAGAAATCTGATTTCTGTAAGCAAGCTGGATGATGCAGGTGTAAAAACAGTGTTCAAGAAGGATACCTGCAAAATGGTTCGGGGAGCACTGGTATTGATGCGGGGAGTTCGAATTGGAACTCTGTACAAGCTGCAAGATAGCACTGTTATTGATGGGTGCAACAGTTTTGTGGTTCCTCAAAGTGGAGCAGAAAATCTAGTGGTGTCTGGAGAGAAGACCATGTTGTGGCATCAAAGGCTTGGACATATTGGAGAGAAGGGCCTTCGAATACTTCATGGTAAAGGTAGGGTAGAAGGTATGAGTAATAGCTCTCTGGATTTTGATTTCTGTGAAAATTGTGTATATGGGAAGCAGAATCGGGTGAGTTTCCCCTCTGGTAGTAAGAGGGCGAAATAGATATTAGAACTTGTGCACAGTGATGTGTTTGGACCTGTGAAGGTTTCATCACTGGGTAAGTCTGTGTACTATGTATCATTTATAGATCACTTCTCAAGGAATACATGGATATATTTCCTTAAGAAGAAATCTGAAGCCTTTGACAGGTTTAAAGAATTTAAGGCTCTCGTGGAAAATCAGACAGAGAATAAGATAAAGGTTCTGATGACAGATAATGGTGGAGAGTTTTGCAGCAAGGAATTTGAAGAATTCTGTAGAAGTGTGGTATAGCATGACAGAAGACTACTCCATATACACCTCAACAAAATGGAGTTGCAGAAAGAATTAATAAGACGTTGATGGAAAGGGCAAGAAGCATGCTCAGTGGTGTCGGGTTAGGATAGGAATTCTGGGCAGAGGCGGTGGATTCTGCATGTTACCTGGTCAACAAGTCACCTTCATCAGCGTTGGAGGATAAGACTCCACAAGAGGTATGGACTGGTAAGAATCCCTATCTTTCACATCTGAGGGTATTTGGATGTGATGCATATGTACATGTTCCAGAGGAGAAACGAACCAAGTTGGATAGTAAATCTGAAAAGTGCATCTTTATTGGGTATAAGGATGGTTTAAAGGGTTATAAGCTTTGGAACCCAGTCACACGAAAGGTTGTGTACAACCGAGATGTGGTGTTTAGAGAGGTAAAAGATGTTATTAAACATGAAGTCCAACCAAAAGAACCTAAGAAGATAGAGTTTGAGGTTAAGGAGGAAGAATCAAACTCTACAGCAAAGGAGGAATCAGAAGATGAAGAGCCACAAACTCCGGGTGTGAGAAGATCAGTTCGAGAAAGAAGGCAGCCAGAAAGGTATATTCCATTTGCTTTCTGTTCATATTTTGCTTTATCTATTACTGACAATGATCCTAGAACTATGAAGGAAGCAGCAGATTCAGAGGATGGCAAACTCTGGAAAGAGGCCATGGTTGATGAATTTCCATCTTTGCACAAAAATGAGGCTTGGGATCTGGTGGAGTTGCCGGCTAGAAGGAAACCCATTGGCAGCAAATGGGTGTTCAAGAAGAAGACAAATGCAGAAGGAAAGGTGGAGAAATACAAAGCTCGGTTGGTAGCAAAAGGTTATTCCCAGGTGCCGAGAATTGATTTTGGTGATATTTTTTCTCCTGTTGCCAAGGTAACTTCTATTATATTACTTTTATCTGTTGCTGCTGCTTTTAATTTTGAGGTAGAACAGATGGATGTGAAGACAACATTTCTTCACGGGGATCCGGAAGAGGAAATATACATGAAGCAACTTGAAGAATTTGCGGTGAAGGGCGAGAAAGAACTGGTATGCAAGTTAAAGAAGTCTCTGTATGGGTTAAAACAGTCACCAAGGAAGTGGTATCAGAAATTTGATACATTTATACGGGGACTTGGCTTCACCATAAGCAAAGCAGATCACTGTGTGTATTTTAAATTAATTGGTGACCGTGTTATTTATCTGGTCTTGTATGTGGATGATATGTTGCTGGTTGGAAATGACAAAGAAATTATCCAGGATTTGAAGACCCAATTGTCCTCCAAATTTGACATGAAAGATCTTGGTGCTGCAAACTATATTTTGGGAATGGAAATTAAAAGAGATCGGGCAAAGAGGAAGGTCTGGTTAAACCAGAGGAAGTATGTCGAGACAATACTGCAGAGGTTTAATATGCAGGATAGTAAACCGGTGAAGGTTCCTATTCCTGTAGGTGTGAGGTTATCTACTGAACAGTGTCCCAAGACACACGAAGAGGAAGAGGACATGTCCCGTGTTCCATATGCAAGTGCAGTTGGTAGCCTGATGTATGCAATGGTCTGTACTAGACCAAACATTGCACATGCAGTGGGAGTATTGAGCATGTTTATGTCAAAACCAGGGAAGGAGCACTGGACAGCAGTGAAGCGGGTTTTCAGGTATTTGTGTGGCACTAGTGATTAGGGTTTGTGCTACCAAGGAAGATCAGGATTGGACAGAATATTGGATATTCGTGGCTTTGTTGATGCAGACTGGGTTGGAGATCTGGATCAGAGAAGATCTACAAGTGGGTATGTGTTTAACCTATTTGGAGGTGCAGTCAGTTGGTTGAGTAAGAAACAATCTATAGTGGCACTATCAACTATAGATGCAGAATACATGGCAGCCACTCATGTAAGCAAGGAAGCAGTTTGGTTGCAAAGATTGTGTTCAAGTATGGGGTTAGTACAGGGAGCTATAAGGATAGATTGTGACAGCCAAAGTGCAATTTTCTTGGCAAAGAACCCCTCATATCATTCAAAGACAAAGCACATTGATGTTCAGTATCACTTTGTGAGGGATATGATAGAAGACAAAAAGGTGTTGCTGGTAAAGGTGGACACTTTGAAGAATACTGCAGATGCATTAACAAAATCTGTGAGCTCTGAGAAGTTCTCTTGGTGTAGAGAGACAATGGGCGTTTCAGGGCTGGAAAAATGATGAAGCTCTCTTGTGGCCCCCTGTGGAAAGAAAACAACAAGTGGGAGAATGTTGGGTTGTGTTATATTCTTTCCAGGACTAGCCCACATAGTTAACCGGGGGGTTAAAGTGGGGGCGGAGCCCCCCTTCGTTGCGCCTATTGTGTAGAGGGGGGGTTCGTAGGGGTTTGAGACGTACTTGTAACCCCACTTTATGGGGTCCGGGGCAGCGCCCCGAAAATTTTTTGGTTTTGGACCCTATGTTAGGATGGGCGGACCCACCTATGGTTTTGTGCATGATTTTCGCACATGTTTTTGGACACGATGGTTTTTGGTCCATGGTATTGGACGCAATGGTTTTCGATCCATGGTATTGGGAGAATGTTGGGTTGTGTTATATTCTTTCCACGACTAGCCCACGTAGTTAACCGGGGGGTTAGAGTGGGGCAGAGCCCCCCTTCGTTGCACCGATTGTGTAGTGGGGGAGGGGGTGGGTTGTCACAGGGGGTTTGAGCCGTACTTGTAACCCCACTTTATGGGATCCGGGGCAGCACCCCGAAAATTTTTGGTTTTGGACCCCATGTTAGGATGGGCGGACCCACCTATGGTTTTGTGCATGATTTTCGCACATGTTTTTGGACGCAATGGTTTTCGGTCCATGGTATTGGACGCAATGATTTTCAATCCATGGTATTCGATGCTTCGGCATGTATAAATATGTATTATAACATTGAAAGGAATATAATGAAAAATCAAGCTGGTAGTCCCGATTTTGGGATCCAAGGGAAAATCACTGTGTATATGTGTTTTATGTGTTATGCTCTCGCATTGTTTATTTTCTGTGTTTTAGAATTCGTATGCAGGTAATTTATGTATGGGGTTAAAACCTACAAATTTGGGAAGATTGTCCAAGGTCAATAGCATCGTCATCATCATTGTCATTGTAACCCCCATCATATTTGTCATCATTTTGATTATCATAATAATCACAATTCATCTCATCGTCATCATCTTCATTATCATCATCATCATAATTATTGACATTGTCATCAGTTGTTTATAATTGTTAATGTCATAAGAGATATCATCAATGCAAAAAATATATGAGTGTTGGAAAATGGATGAAAAAGTAAAAAAAATTGGGGGCAACAATAGACGTAAAATTGGATGAAGAGTGGACACAACATAAGTAGATGAAAAACAAGACAGAAAAATTGACACAAAAGTTGATGAAAAAGTAGATGCAATAGTTGATGCAAACTTGGACACAAAATAGGATGCAAACATGGATGAAAAAGTGGAAGAAAACATGGGTGTAATAGTAGGCATAAAACTTAGCATGAATTGTTGTGAAATAAATGTGGATACACCAATGAACAAAAAAAAGACACAAACTTGGATGTAAAAGGAGGCAAACTTGGATTCAAAAATGAATGTAAACATGGACCAAACATGGGTGAAATAGTGGACACAAAATTGGACGCATCAGAAGTGGATGTAAACGTAGATGCAAATGGGATGCTAAAAACATAATAATAATAATAATAAGAAGAAGAATAATAATTTTGATGCAAACTTGGACACAAAAGAGGATGAAAATGTGGATGCAAACTTGGACACAAAAGAGGATGAAAATGTGGATGCAAACTTGGACACAAAAGAGGATGAAAATGGGATGCAAAATTGGAAGAAAAATGTGGGTTTCAACGATAGGTACAAAATATGGTACAAATTGTGGCACAAAAAAAGTGAATGGAATAAAAAACACACAAAAAAAGTTGCAAACTTGGATGCAAGACAAGATGCAATAAGGGATGCAAACATGGGTGCAACAAAAGAAACAAAATTGGATAAAAAATATGGATGCAATGGAAGTAGATGCAAAAGAAGATACAAAATGAGATGCAAAATCCAACACAAAAGTGGATGCAAAAATAGATGCAATATTTTGATGCAAAAGTGGATGCGAAGATGGATGAAAAATTGGAAGCAAACGTGGGTACAACAGTAAGTACAAAACATGGCACAAATAGTGTCACAACAAAAGTAGATGTAATGATAGATGCAAAAAAAGAAGCAAATGAAGATGAAAAATAAGATGCAAAAAGGGATGCAAAAGTGAACGTAAACATGGGTGCAACAATGGATGAAAAATAGGATGCAAAAGTTGATGCAACAAAATTCGATGCAAAAGTAGATGCAATATGAGACACAAAACCTGATGCAAATCTTGACGCAAAGGGGATGCAAAAAATGATGTAAAAATGGATACAAAAAATGATTTTAAAAATGATGCAAAAGAGGATGCAAGAGATGATGCAAAAGTTGATGCAAGTGTAGGCGCAAAAAGTGGATGCAATAAAGGATACAAAAGTTGGTGAAACAAAATTAGGTGCCAAACTTGATGCAAAACATGGTGCAAAGGATGGCACAAAACTTGGCGTAAAACCTGGTGTAAAACCTGGTGCAAAGCCTATTACAATACCTGGTGCTAAACTTGGTGTAAGACTTGGTGAAAAAATTAGTGCAAACATTGCATCAAGTTTTGCACCATATTTGATAAATGGACATAATAGCACCAAAAATGGGCTCTAGACGCAAAAAAGGAAGAAAAAACGGATGCTAATCACAATGTTTTGTTGTAGTGTTCCATTATCTGTTAAAACTAGTTTAACTAAATACAATTGGAAATAACTGACCTTGATTACGACAAATTAGCAATCACACATGCTTAACTGAACTCCAAGCCCTCTAACTTGAATTTACTGGGCTAATTGAATAACAAGAGGCATGTCACACAAGTTAACTGCCTCCAAGTTGTCTGTTGATGTGGAAATTTGAATTTTCTCAATTTGGCCAAGGCAAAGTGAAATTGAGACTTTCTTGCTACACTTCTCAACACATTTCGCTAATTTCCCCCATGGTTTTGCAGTAGAGAGTCAACTTGTCGACTCTTAGAAATATGTTGGGGATCATGTAGTGCATCTAACAAATTTTCAAGTGTCTGGTGGACAACTACATATCACTTCTTTTGGTGCAAAGGAGGTTAGGTTGCTCTCACTATTAGTGAGTACCGTTTCACATTATACTAGTGATGGGAAGTGCATTAGTTGCCCTCTTTTGTTTTATGTCGAGTCTTTGGTGTAGAGGCCACGATGTATCAGATGGTATGTCATTCTTCTGTGGCAATTTTGTATGGCTTTAGATAGATGTTGTGCTATGATACGTGGAGGGTGAACTTCCCTTTTGCTTAAGAGGTTTTTTGTTTTTTTAGAGGTTTCTAGAGACAAGGCCTACTTTTGACCATCGCCCTCCTAGGTCAATGACTTAGGTGTGGATGCGTACATGGGACAAGACGATGCTCAAGAGGAGCCTGTCGGAGTATTCGGCCAGGATTTCCAATGAGGCACTAGGGCTACTGACCAATGAGGTTGACCACATGTATGTCTTGGTGTTGTGTCCTGACGCGAGGATGGATTAAAGACAATGTCCCAACATCCTCTTCACATAGAATGAGCCTGCAGATGATAGAGGTAATATTAGTGTTTTCTTTAAATTAATCTAGTTTAATTTTATTTTCTTAATTAATTAGAATAAAATTTATTCTAGCACGTTCTTTAACTTGTTTTATTAAATTGTTTAATGAAATTGTCTAATTATTGTTCTGTACTATATATTTTGTATATATTGGCAGTTTCATTGGGGACATGCCTCCTCCCCCACTGGAGGGAGATGCGGAGATGGTCGAAGCCGTAGAGGGTGAGCCACATCCTTAGATGCAGATGGGGGCGGGCATGCAGGCGCGTAGGGCTAGTGTCAGATTCATGATGGAGTACTGCAATCGAATCTCTAGACTTTTGGTTGAGGGGAGAGTCTTCCCTGCAATGGCTAGAGACATCAAGGAATATCCTAGGCTCTTGGATCTCTTAAGAGATTGTCTGTGCGATATGATGAGTCTTATGCGTTATATCATTAGAGCTACCAAGCTACTAGCAACAAGGAGGGATGGACATGCGAATGATACGCATAAGTCTTCACCCAGTACTACCCCATCGAATCATTATGATCAGGGTGATGATCCTTTTGGTAGTACTCCACTTGCTCAAGATGGCCATGCATTAAATACACAGTCTTCACCCAGACGTACTACCCCATCGATTCATGATGAGGGCATCGATGATCCTTCTAGTAGTACTCCACCTCCTCGTCATTCACCTCATGATCACCCACTGCCTCATGTTTCTCTTAAGAGAGAAGACCAACCACCTTCTCCTCCACCTCATAGTTTGATTGTTGAGGCAGTTGACCATCCACCGTATTATGCTACAGACTAGTTGGTTGCCACTATTATTGTTGTATCACATATTTTATAACAGTTATTTGACTTGATCCAGTTATTTGACATGCATTATATATATAAAGTTGGATAAAGCTGGATGAATTAGAATTCGAGTTGAATTGCTCAGATTCATGTTATTCAGATGCTTAATTATTTTTTCAGCTTGAATATCACTGTAGAAATTCCAATGCTATGTTTTCATGTTTATCTTCTATAGTCTTCTACATACCTTGATGATAACCTATCAAAGGCAAGATAACTCATGATTCCTTTAACAGGTTATCATCAAGGTATGTAGAAGACTATAGAATATAAACATGAAAACATGAAAACATAGCACTAGAATTTCTACAGTGATATTTAAGCTGAAAAAATAATTAAGCATCTGAATAACATGAATATGAGCAATTCCACATGAATTCTAATTCATCCAGCTTTATCCAAATACTGAAGACTAATGTTCAAAAGGTGTGGCTAATGAGAAGTTAAACATAGTAGAAATAGACAGGAAATCATTCATACATGAATCTCTTAAAACTGGACATATAAGATTGTTTATAGTGAAATATATTAATCTGAAAGTCCGCAACAATATACAATTTTTTTTCCAAAAATTCCCAACCCTGATCACTTACAAACTGTTCAATAAATAGGCAAATTAAAAGGCATATTTTTTAATAACATTTCTTTTGCAAAATAAAAATAAAATAATACAACTCATAACAAAATTAAATAATAATAAATATAAACAATAGCTAGAATAGGTTGCAAAAAGGTCTCGAATGGTTGAGTTTGCTGGACAACTGTTTACTGAACTTTGGCCTGATCTTTCTCCTTGGAATCAGGAAACAATCCCTTGTTTTTAGCCCAAAAATAAGAACTTGTTGCTTTAGCTCTTTTCCATCCCAATAGATAAGTCCTTTTACCTTTTTAATTGATCCCGCCTTTAGATTACTAAATAAAAAATTGAAGGAAAAGATCAGATCTGATTCCCAAGTCAAATTTATGAGGTGGCTCTCCAACTAAACGTTGATTAGGCATTTTCTAAATATAGAACAAAATAATTCTGGCGAATTATTGAAAAATAGGCTTCAAATATCCATTTTAATCTCTCGAATTGTGATATATTTGTAAAAATTTAAAGAGGTTTTTGTTAATGGGTCTATTCCCAACAAAACCTCTTTTGGTTTTCAAAAATTCGTTTAAATCTATTTGGAATTTGTGCCCAAAGTTACTATCTTTTACAGGAAAAAACTGAGTGAAACAGAGTGTTGTCATTTGATTTGTCAGCACCACCTGTCGGACGATAATATGTTTTACTACCAACTGAGTTTTCATTGCCATCTGTCAAATGATGATAGGCTAGGTGGCAATTTGATTGCCAGCACTCTTGTTTTAAACTTTTCGAACCGACACTGACAAATTAGTTGTTAGTGCGCTTGAATTTTTTATGAAAATTTTAAAACAACAGTTTCAAGTCATTACCTTTGAACCCTTTATCCTAAAACTAAAATATGATAACAATTACAATCCTTGTGTTTTGTTAGATGTGATTACAATGATGATGCCTTGTTAGATTATTAGATTTGTGTGCTAGCTAATGGCGTTTATATGTGCTAGAGGTGTATATAATTAGATGATGTCAACGAATTTGAATGTGTATTTTAGATTATGTTTATGTTTGTTAGATGGTTATCATGATGGTGTTTCTTTTTATGAAATAAAATTTATTATAGATTATGTATTGGTGAACTTATATCAAACTTTTATATATGAAATTACATGCAAAAAGAGTTACTTTAAAAAAAATGCAAAAATATTTTTAAAAATTACAAAGTTTAATATGATTGAAACTATAATCGTAAAATTACCATAAATATTTTTCTATTGCTTAGCTAGTTCATACAGATTCATTCCTAATTATAAAATATTTCAATACTCATAAGGAAAAAATAATTTAAGGTAAAATAATTTGTTAGATGGTTATCATGATGGTGTTTCTTTTTATGAAATAAAATTTATTATAGATTATGTATTGGTGAACTTATATCAAACTTTTATATATGAAATTACATGCAAAAAGAGTTACTTTAAAAAAATGCAAAAATATTTTTAAAAATTACAAAGTTTAATATGATTGAAACTATAATCGTAAAATTACCATAAATATTTTTCTATTGCTTAGCTAGTTCATACAGATTCATTCCTAATTATAAAATATTTCAATACTCATAAGGAAAAAATAATTTAAGGTAAAATAATTTACTTAGTTCTTAATAAGACGAAAATGCGTAACTCATTCAATTTTTAATATGAAATATTAATAATAATAAATTATTCAAAAATACAATTTAAACAATGAAAAATTACACATGTTCTATATATAAAGATAGAAAATCGTTATAGATTCATATTAATCATAGAGTTATGAAGCAATTAAAAAGATTAAATCTTTTGACATGTACATCTTTTTTCAAGTTTTGCACTCTAAAAAGCGATTTTTATATAATGGGATTTGATCCCTGTCGGCGCTTGATAGATCTATTGTTGAGATGGATCTATACTCGTTCATAAAATCCAATCTATTGTTAAATTTAAAAAACTTAATTCATATTTTTTATAATTAATTTAGATTTAATATAAGTTAAAAATAAAAAATAAAAAAAATAAAACTATTTTAATAAAATTTAATTTATCACTAAAGTTATGAGAGTTTCAAGAAATTTAAATTTAATATTTATACCAACTCTTACCAATTTAAATTAGAAATTTATCACTAAAGTTATGAGAGTTTCAAGAAATTTAAATTTAATATTTATACCAACTCTTACCAATTTAAATTAGAAATTTCTCTCTCTAAAGATGAGGAAGAAACGTGAAGTTACTTGTAGTTGGGGATTTGCTCTATTGGAAATTCTCCCTTAAAGAAGCAAGTGAACTTTTTTGTAGTAATAAAGATATAAAATTTTGGTTCTTAATTTGCTATTGTGGTTTAAATGTATCTTTTTTAATAATAAACGTGTGTTAAATAATACAAAAATCATACTATATTAGATTTAACTTTTTGACAAATAATATATTTGATTATTTCTTAATGAAGAACTCAAGAAATATTATTTTTTCCACATACTTATCACGAGATATCCACTAAAATTCATGTTTTCACATTTCTCCTACTAGTACATCATGCTCACAATGATAAAAACATGTCTACTTTAAATAGTTTACTTATAAATACATAAAAATAGATATTTATTTTATATGATCTAAATAGGAAAGAAAAATGCATCACCAAGCCTATTAGAGTGTCAAACAAATGCGTCTTAATCACCATCACACTATTTATCATTTAATCCTTAGCATTAAAATATTTATTAATTTAACTTTTATTTATAATTACCATTGAAAAGAAAAGTCAAAATTCTTCCATTATCCATTAAGAAAAAATGAAAACCTCTCATGCATCCATCTAAGCCCATTTGTTTCTCTTATGGTCCAAAAAAATGTAATCAAGATTTTACACATGCACATAAGACCTCCTTTAAGTTTACATAATGTTGCAATGGAATTTAAATATAGTAAACATGAGTTTACCTCTCATGTCAAGAATTTAATCTTACATATTAATACATATTTTTTCATTGTTAAAGTCGTAGATTTATGACTACATGATTTATATTGATTTTGATATAAACCTGAAGAAAAAACATGTGAAATTATTAATACGCCAATAAGTATCTAACATCTGATTATACATTCCTTCTCTTTAATTCTTTCATCTCAACCATTTTTATGTCAAGTGGGGAAGAATCAACTAATTTTATCGAAATCATGGAATGCTCTTGTGACCCTTTCTAGAATAAATCTTCAATGTTGTTTCCAAATTCCCTATCTTCTCATTTTTAGGATATTATTCTCATTTTCCTTTTTGAGAAGGATTGTCACCTTGAATCCTTATTATCATAGATATTGTACACCATGTTTTAAACATTTATATTTATGGAGATATGTTGCATATTGAAAATAAGGGAGGTTATTTTATTATATTGAAAAACTTTGACAATGGTTGTAGTAGGCCTTTTAGTACACATATATAACACAAATATGATTTTCGATCACTCTGTGAATTATTTTAGATTGATACTCACAACGTCATTGGAGAAAGGAGATAATGAGTATATTTAGATTGATATCTTTAAAAATATAGTTATAAATAAGCATTCTTAATGGAGTGCTCACCTTTAGGATTCAAAATGGACTTTTATATTATCTAGAGTAGAAAATGTTTTATATTAGAAATATATGTTTGGGGTCACAAAAGTACAACAAAAGAGTACAAAATTGATAACTCATGCTTAGAATTACAATCTTTTAATCCATCCTAATGTTTATCCAAAGCCTATAGAAGAATTCTATTGTAAATTAGAATTAAACAAATAAAAAAAATATGTTAAAATTTTAATTTTTAAATTATGAATTATACAATTGGAAATACTTAGTTTTAAGTGTAAAAATGTTTTCGCTAGAAAAAAAAACGTGTAAAAACGTTTGTGAATCTTACCAATTATTTAAAATGCCAACAAGATGAATAAAAAACAATATAATTAGTGAAATAAAGAAACCAAAAACATACAAAAATAATATAAATGATTAAATAACGCAAGTACATATCTCTCTCTCTCTTGTCATCACCCTGATTATCTTCCTCGCTTGGCATGATAACATTGTTGTTCTCGAAAATATGTTTTGATCTAGGGTCTTGTGTTAATACAAACCACCAATCCCTATCCAACACATCTAGGTAAAAAAACACCCAGTTTCAGTGTTTGGGGAAAACATAAGGTTCCCTAGCTTCATGCCACATCTTTCTAGAATTTATAGATATCATCTCATTATCGCGATCTTCATTTACATTATTCTGATCAAAGGTGTCCTATCACTTGCACCTAAAAATAACGCATTGGAACAAAGAGAAGTCCACTTCAATGGCCTCTTGTATCTTTCCGACGTAACCTAATGTCCCATGTATTAGGTTTTGATTGCAGTGGCTAGCATGACTAGATTGGTTGAACTTGACTTCCACTCCATAGTCTTGTGTCATGCATCCATCATCGACATCCTCCGTGTGAAAATGATGTCCATGTGCCCTCATAGATAGGAACAAATGCACCTATAAAAAAGTGAAAAAAATCACAGTGTCATGTGTCTGATAACCCGAACATAATTAAAATATAAAATATATGTTACAATTCAAAGTTGCATTATGAAGTTAAGAATGTACAGAAAGAGATTATCACCGAGTTGCTGCACCCAATCCCTATGTTTAGCACATCCTCCTCAACATGCAGGTAATGACCAGATGCACCATATTTCTCTTTAACTTGGTCAGCAACCCAACTGTTAGGGCATGTCATTAGCATATTTTCTTTTAAATGATCAATATAAGGCACACTTCTATCATTCAACTATTTGAATTCTTTCTTGTCACTATCCCATTTCCTCCTCTTCTGTTCATACAATGTGACCCACGACTGTCTCGCTTCTAAATTATAAATAATGAATTTGTTGATGGCTTCAATTTCTGAATTCGTTGATGAAATCAAACCAACATATATAGTATGTATGAGATCAAAATATGCATTATGAAGTTCAATGTGAATAGTTATTATGTAGAAATTTGACAAATGATAAGTCACTTACTCTTTATCATGCACCTTTTTCCATTCGTTTGGAGAAGCTCCCCTTCTCTTTTGTCTTCATCCCTTTCGTCATCCCAAATCACCGCACCTAGTGTGTTGTCGATCTGCTTGATGTACTCACTAGCATAATAGAAAGACTCATACGATATGTATCCCTCTTCTATAGACCCCTCGGGTTTTTCCCTTTGTCAAACAAAACCTTTCAATTTCTTCTTGTACCTCTCTAAGAAGAACATTTGACGAAAATAAACCACCTCGACTAATTCAACTTCATCTACTAGGAGAATTAGAAGATGAACCTGCAAGTCCATGAAACTCATCGGTAGTTCCTTCTCAAACATACAAACAATCTAAGCTATATCTTGACACTAGTGTGGAATGTTAGCCATATGAATCTCATTTGATGTGATCCAACATACAAATGTAGATAATTTAGATATGGCACGTCATAGGTCTTAGGGGAAGTCATGGTTCACACACCCACGCACAAGTAGAGGATAATGACACTGCAAAGTAAACACATACAAAAATTAATTATATTTTATCCCATTGCATAAAGCAATAAAAAATAATAAAATCATGTTTTTGACATATGTACTCTTAGAAGGTTCAAATGGTCATGTGATTTCAACCCCGAAAATTGGTCTTCCACAGTGAAGCAACACTGTAGTGAAGACCCATATAAATAATGCACCCTCACACCCATTATAACTTCCTTTGCGAAAGAAATATCACCTTTCTTTAAAATCCATGGGACATCACCTTCTTTGAAAGACCAAGAGGGACCAACCTCTCCTCTACTTTTTTGTCTTGGCCAATGTTTCTTTTTAGTTTTTGAATAAATATGATCTCTCCTAACAACCAATGTGTCATTTTCTTTCAATGATATGTGCCTCCATAAAGAAGATGAAACATTTTTAAATATATGCACGGGATCTAGTAAGTGAGCAATTTTAAGATGCTCCTAATATGGGAGCTCATAAAAGACATATTTCCTTTTCATCCCAATGGTCAATTTCTCAACATAGGTGTCCAAGAATTCTAGATCATCAAACATAGCCTCCCCATTTGAATTGAACATTTTTGTAGTCTCCTTCTCTTTCTCTCTCTCATATGCTCTAAGTCATTCAACTGTTGTCATTATTGCATGCCTTTCTTGATTTTACTTGGCTCTCTACGTCCATGCTTGATGATGGTTTGAACACAGTCATGATCCTTTGGATGATGTTGATGTTGCTTCACTCATGCTTTTTAGACATTGATGATACACCCTTTGGAGGCCATTTCACTACACCTTGAATGTTATACATTGGATGAGAGGTGTTGAACGCTACCCAATGGGGCTAGGGAATTGCCCCTAGAGGGTGACATTGCACCTTTGATGATGACATGGGCTTGTGGAGGTGATGTTAGGGTTTGAGAGAGCACCTTTTGGATGATAGGAGGTGACATTTGGGCAAGGACATGCCTCCTTGATGAGGACATGCACCGTTTCATGATGTGACATGACTTTTGGGGAGATTTAAGCCCTATTTGGAGATGATTTCACCCTTAGAGGAACCTTTACTTGCACATGTGGGTAAATTTAAGAATATATTTTATGTTTTAGCATTGAGGAAGTTATTATGGGGATCAAGTTGGTGACATATCCATCTTGTATCATCGATTTTGTATTTTTAGGGGCTTTTTATCCTAATTTGAGTTAAATCACTTGGTTACCCTAGTATAAATATGGGAGTGGCTATGTCATTGGATCATTAACACACTTGGAGATCATTTGTCTCTTTTTTTAGGATATTTTCTCTAGTTTTCTATGGAGCACTAACTGAGAAACTTCTCTTAAGGACTCATGTGATGTGGATTTATCTCTTTTTGTGGATTTTTATGGTGAATCTTAGATGAATATATGGTGAAGTAAGTAGTTTTACTTATTTATCTTGGTTTCATGTTTTATTAGATGAATGATGATTCAGGTATTAAGCTAGTTAGCATGGTATTTGTTTCATGATCCTTGTTAAACTAACCTTCTTCCAAGAATTTGAGGAAGTAGCATGTTATCTCCTTCCCTGAGATCATCTTGAAAATTGAGAAACTTGATCTTAAATCCCAGGGTATATAGGTTTACTTACCCTAGTTTGTTTAAATATTGTTTCTACTCCAAGGAAACCTTAGATTACTTTGTTTATGTACTCCTTTAGCCCTAGATTGAAAAAGCACTAGTCCTCTCTCTTTTGGCAGTCATATTTTATCATAAAATCATTTTTTTTATTTTGTTTTATGGTAAATTAGGGTTTATTACAACACTTATTCACCTAGATGCGAGTGACCTAAGGTTAGGAATTATTCTGAGAGCATTGGATAAGTAAAATTTACATATCATTAGCAATTTCTAGCCATTCTTTAGGGTTGACTTCTAGGGCTTAATTGATGTTATCTGATATTTCAACTATTGTAATTTATTCTCTTGTTTACTCATTAGTTTAGCCTTCATATGATACTTTATCATAGTTTCTAGGGATAAATTTATTATTTATCAAGCTATTATATTAAAGCATTTTGTATATTGTCTAGATAGTTTATAACATTTTTGCATAATTTCTTGTTTGGTGTGTTTGGTCAATCTAAGTCTCTACATTGAGCCATGACAACCTTTGAATCCAAATCTATAAGTTAATATATGTCATTTCATCTACTATATTTTATTCTCTTGTTTTCTCATTAATTTAGCTTTCATTTTACACTTCATTTTCATAGTTTCCAAGGCTACCTTTGTTATTGTCATTAATAGCAGAAGTGTCCTCAGACACGCAAATTTTACTAATAAGGAAACTAAAAATTACATAAAATCTGCAAGAGCTTACAAACAATCACTCAACACTCTTGCAAGATAAGATAAACAAGCTTTAAATAAGCTAGTGTCCTAAACTAATTTTGTTATGGATCAATTGTTTCATTTACAAATGTCCATTTACATTTAATGTTTTCATAACAACACTCCTAACTATTTTCCTAAATTAGTTCCTACGAAACGACACCTTTATAGATGTCATATCTTTTACAACAATTAGATATTCTAAAATTTCTCCAGTATTTAATTAAATATTCTAGATAATGGAGTATTAGACTCTAAATAATTAAACTATAGTTTATGTATTTTGGATCATCTAACATTCCCCACTTCGATCCAAAGGTACATTAAAACAGGTACCAAGTTCATCCCTTGACTTAGTAAATTTGATCCTGCCAAGTGGTTTTGTGAAAATATCTGAGATCCGATCTTTTGAAGGACAATACACTAGTTTGATGACGTCCTTCGCGTTGAGTGTCCTGATGTAATGATACTCTGTGTCCACGTGCTTTATTTTGGAATGGAAAACTGGATTTTTGGCAAGCTTTATGGATGATTGTCTGTCGATGAATAAATATGTGGCTTTTGCTTGAGGAATGCTTGAATCCTACAAAACTCTGCGCAACCAAACAATTTCACAATTGCTTCCCATGTTGATATATATTCTACTCATGTTGAAGAAGTGGCCACTGTAGCTTGCTTCTTGCAACTCCAAGAAACTGCAGCTGACCCCATGTTCATTAAATAACCTGATGTTGATGCCCGATCATCAATACTTCCAACAAAATCTACATCTGAATATCCACCAAGTACAAAGTTCTTAGTCTTTTTGTAAAGAAGACCAAAATCTTTCATCCCTTAGATATATCTAAGGACCCTTTTTTTTGCATTCCAATGGCTTTCCCTTGGTTCATGCATAAAGCGCGATAGAATACTGACTACATAAGATAAGTTTGGACGAGTGGTTGTTAGATAGATCAAGTTTCCAATCAATTGTCTATAAGTAGTATTGTTCACCAATTCCACCCCTTCAAATTTTGAAAGTTTTAAGTTTTGTTCCATTGGGGTGAGAACGAGCTTGCAATCTTGCATTCCAAAATATTTGAAGAAGTTCAGAGGCATACTTTATTTGACAAATGAAAATATTGTTTGGATGTTGGAATACTTCAACTCTAAGATAGTAGTGAAGTAGTCCCAAATCAATCATCTTAAATCTAGCCTGCAAAATATGATCATTATTTTTTCCAGTAATGAACAAGTTATCCACATACATAACTAGAATCACCAGATTTTTACCCTATTGGCGGACATATGAAGTATCATCAGATTCACTTCACTTAAAGCCAACTTTGCGAAGGTACTCGTCCATTTTTGCATACCAAGCTCGTGGATCTTGTTTCAATCCGTATAAGGCCTTAATTAATTTGCACGCTTTGTGTTGCTGCCCTTCAATCTCAAAACCTGGAGGTTGTGTCATATATACTTCTTCCTGCAAGTCACCACTGAGGAAGGCACTTTTAACATCCATTTGATGGAGTTTCCATCCTTTTTTAGTTGCTAATGCAAGTGTTAATCTAATGGTGTTCCATTTTGCGTAGGTGCAAAAGTTTCCTCATATTCGATTCCTTATTACTATGAAAAATCTTTAGCAACAAGCCTTGTCTTGTATTTGTCAATGTCTCCATCTAGTTTATACTTAATTCTATAAGCCCATTTGCATCCGATGGGTTTCACATTGTTTAGACAGTCAACAACTTTCCAAGTGTTGTTTTCCCTCACTACCTTGTATTCTTCAACCATTTCCTTTTGCTACTCTATATGTTTCACTGCCTAATTGTATGTGGAGGGATCAATAAAATCATTTGTTATTAAGGAATAAATTCCTTCATTTCTTTGTGAACTTCGTGTTAGTGTTTTGCTTTTTTTGTTTTTTATCTAGCCTAACATCCTTCAAAAATTGAATGCCATTTAGGCAGTTGATGTTCACTTGTTTGTGGATCTAAATAATCACCATCATTATAAATTGGATTGATAAAAACAAATGTTCTTCGATCATCAGAAGGTTTAGGGGGTGGAGAGTCACTGTCAGATGAGCTACTGCTAGGAGATTCAGATGAAATTCCAGAAGATCCAGATGGTGAGCTTGATGAACCATTTTCTGATGAAGGCAATTCAATTTCATACTAATGTTGTTTACTTGGTTGATTTTGCATCCTACTTTTCTTTTTATCTCCCTTAGTTTCCAAATTCCGTAGAAGAATTTTTATATTTGTGGCACTTTTGCTTTCTGTTTCATCAAATATAACATCTCTGTTGACAATAAACTTTCCATTGGACAGAAAATGATATCCCTTCTTTTCATCGGAATACCCATTCAATATACACTTGAAACTTCATGAATCGAGCTTAGTTCGCTTTTCTTTTGGAACTAAGGCATAACACATTGAACCAAAAACTCGAAGATGTTTGACTCGAGGTTTGAGACCAAACCATGCTTCATATGGTGTAATTCCATCCAAATAAGCAGTAGGAGACATGTTCCTTAAGTAGATTGTTGTCTGTATTTCTTCTGCCCAATATAAAGGACTTAAATTGTCAAAAGTTAGCATGGATCTTGCCATTCCTAACAAAGTGCGATTCATTCTCTCTGTTACTTCATTTTGATATGGAGGATAGACATTTATAAGTTGTCTTTTGATACCATTGTCCCTGCAATAATTTTGGAATTCATTGGAAGTAAATTCCCCTCCATTATCTATCCTGAGAGTGCCAATTTTCTCTTTAACTTCATTCTTAACAAGTTGGCGAAAAGTCTTAAACTTTTCGAATGTTTTTGACTTTTATTTCAAAAAATAAACCCAAGTCATTCTACTAAAATCATCAATGAAGAGTAAAATGTATCTACAACCTCCGAGAGAAGTTTGTAGAGGTCCACAAATGTCATTGTGAACCAATTGCAAACGCCTGTTTGCACGCCATGAACTTGTTGGAAAATTCTCTCGACTTTGTTTCCCATAAATGCAAGCTTCACATTTTGCATTTTCTTTCTTAAAAGTTGGAAGTCCTTTAACCATTCCCTGCTTTTGAAGTTGAGAGAGACTTTCAAAGTTTAAATGCCCATATCTAACATGCCACAACCTTATTGGTGAAACATTTGTACTTATTGCTCCCGCAAAATCAAAATTTCGTGGAATGATTGTTCCTTTCATCTTTATAAATTTTCCATCTTCATATTCTGTTTTATAGATTTGATCTTTACTAAGCCATCCTCCATAAAAACCTGATGTCCTGTTTGTCGAATCGTGACTAATGACAACAAATTCTTCTTGAAAGTTGGTACATACCAAACATTTGAAATTATTTTTTCTCCAATGTCAAGAAGATAAACTTTTACTACACCTTTTCCACAAGGATTGTGTCTTGTATCATCTGCAAGAAAGATTGAATTGAGTTGGCACTGTTGAAAAGTCCAAAAGAAGTCACATCAAAAATTCATATGTTGTGTTGCCCCTGTATCTAAGATCCAAGCATCTTCATAATCACTTTTAAGATATGTGGAGACTTGTAATGCTGTTGATTTTGAACTTTGAAGTGTAGTGAAGACATATTCTGAGCCATCATCTTCTTGATCATTAGCAAATTATGCCAAGTGTTGTTGAAAATTTGGAATTTTTTCAATAGAAGTTTGACAATCTTCAACATAATGACCAACTCTATTACATCTTCTACAAACAACTTGATTGAAATCTTTGCCTCTGCCTTGACTTTGTCCTCTGCCTTTGATTTGTCCTCTACCTTGATTT
This sequence comes from Pinus tabuliformis, assembly GCA_031772625.1. Lineage (NCBI taxonomy): Eukaryota > Viridiplantae > Streptophyta > Pinopsida > Pinales > Pinaceae > Pinus > Pinus tabuliformis. Next base: position 541,254,973 of record CM062816.1, on the reverse strand, counting down.
TGTCCTTTGCCTTGACTTTGTCCTCTTCCTTGATTGTTGTCTCTGCCTTGACTGTTGCCTCTACCTTGAATGTTGCATCTGCGAGAACTATTGCTCTGCAAAAGTTGTTCCCACTGCCTTGATTTCTACCACGACCATGTCCTTTGCCTTGATTTGGATTGTTGTGCTATCTTCCTCTATCTCCAGAACTATCAATTGAAGATTTACTAGTGTTAGCTTATGTAAAGAAGACATCTTCTCCAACTTGTTTCTTCTTTCCAAACGTTTTGTCATGTTGACCTAGTATTTCACTTAATTCATCAAATTTTAACTTCTCTAGCTTTCCAATTGCTTGTAAAGTTTCCAAGAAATGTGTATATGAAGACGACAAACCAGCAATCAAAATAGTAGTCATGAAACTATCATCCAATTATTGAAATCCAACATTTACTATTTCTTGCTTAATGTTCTTTAGTCTAGAAATGTATTCAAGTACATCTCCAACTTCTGTTAATTTCTGTTGAAGCAACTTCAATTGAAGATCAACTTTCTTAAATTCAGGTTGTGTATCAATGTGAACGTACATTTCATCATTAACTGAAGATTTGATTAATGCTAATGCTTTGGCATTTTTGACCTCCCATTTAGTTAGTGAGTCTACATATGCAGGTTTGTTTGGTTTAACATCAACGTCACATACATCTTGTCAAATTTCATTGTAAATCAAAGTGTTTTCTATGTGTCTTTTCCATGTCTTATAATTCTTTGAGCCTTCAAGTTTGTAAGATTCAAAAAATAAATTTACTAGCTTGGACATTGTAAAAGTAAATGTATGCACCAAGATGGATCATGCACCACAAAAAAAAGATGGATAACACACCACATGTAGCACCACAGAAAAAACGATCTAACGGGGCTTGGCCTTGACCCTCGTATAGTAGTTTGAGGAGAAAAGTGACTGAATGATCCGAGTTGACTCAACTCCCGAATTTAACCAAGATATTTTACTTTCGTGATGTTGTTAGAATTGCATTTAAAATAGCACAAGTGAACATATATGCATGTTGTAACGAAAAAGGAACATGACAAGCATCAACAACATAAAATAACAAGACGTTGATAACGGATTTTGTCCCAGAGGGGCTACGTCTCCAGTTCCCGATGTCAAGATGGTGTAGGCCGCTGCATTAAGTGCTGGAAAGAGTGATGATGTACATAGGTGGTGACGTCGCTATCATACAAGGAAATGCCCTCACACAAGAGTGGCTCCACGAGATGTTCCACTACAAGAACTCTCTATCAAAAGGACTCCTATCAGTATGACATAATTACACATATGACAATAATGAGCATCCCGCCAACATGGCATCAAAGGGATCTCAATTCAGACATACATGGCGACAACATGAGTATCCCATCAACATGACGACAAAGGGATCTCAAATAAAACATGACGAATCATGACAACAAGTACATCCCACAAATGATTCTGTGTCACATCAAGCAGGAATCATGAAACAAGTAAGAAAACAAGATCCCACATCAAACAACAAACAGGGATCTATGCAACACAATGCATCTCATAGCAAAAAGAAGTACATGAACATACTGCATATACCTCACATCTTGGGGCCATCTGAAGAAAAGGATGTCAAACTGCTGAAGTTGGCCGTACCATCAATCTCGTGGCGTCAAATCTCATGGAAATGGCTGCTCACACATGAACGTTGACACCTGCACTCCACTTTGAAAAATGGCCAAAAAATAGAATGATCAAATGGAAAATCTGATTGCACCATCAGATTTGTGGCGTCGAATAGTGTAAAGTCAACTGTCAAATTTCTGAATTCTGACAAAGTGAGAATTTGGGGTTACATGAATCTTTTAGATTCCCCTTAGATTCCTTCCTCTGGGGAATCTGAAGGTCTGCTACTCAGATCAAAATTCTGACCGCGGCATCAAGTTCGTGTTGCTGAGAGGTGTAAGATCAATATAAAATTTGTCCAATTTGGACACTGGCAAAATTTCACCCTCCTGAAAATTTCGCTCAATCATGGTTCCCCCTACCTCTTCTCTGGGCTCATGGTTCCACCTGCAAATAAAAAAATAATATGTCTCGGTTTTTGTGCCCAGGGCGGACCCCTCTGCGCTGCCACACCTCCATTCTGCCGCACTCCTGTTTCGTCCTCCGTTCTGCTCAAATCCGCCTCTGTTCTCCCCGTGCGAAATCACTTGAAGGGCTTTATATATTAAAATTGCAACAAATTTTCCAAAGAACCCATGTGGAGGAACGATTGGGCATTGGAATCAAAGGTGGGAGGTTGGAGGGTCAAATCTCACCTTTGCCAAAATATACATGGTGCTTATATTATTTTAGTTTGAACGGTTGCGGTGGAGTTTTGTTTGTATTAACATTTTGTGTGTTTTGGGTTGGCCATTTAAAAGGGGCCGCCACATGGTGGCGGGCCGACCCATGTGGCTAGCGCGGGTTTGATACCCGCCGACCTCCCATGTTACCGTTAATACATGTGACATATGGTGGGCGGTGGGGCAGAAAGGGCGTGGGCCAGGTCCACCGGAGGTGGCCGACCCACTGCCCAACTTTAAATCTATTTTGAATATGCGGTTGGGGTGATGGTTGGGGCCGACGGGGGTCATAGCCCGTCAGCCATTTTTAAGTTAAATTTTATTTTTAGTGTATAATGTTGGGTCGTTGGGGGTGGCGGGGTTGGTGGCTCGCCACTCCAAAAATATATATTTTTTAATTTTTATATTTTAGGAAATAACGAGTCATTTTGAAACTTCCGAAAATTGACCGAAGGAGTCAATTTAAGTAGGCCACAAACTCGCCCAGAATCTAGCCCAGGTTCGCCAGAATCCGGTGGCTGGATTTTGTTCAAATTGATGCCTCCTTAACACTACCCAGTTCAACCCTGAACTTTGACTGCTCCTAACTTTCGCATACGGACTCAGTTTGATGAACCGTTCACACCACCGCGATCACGACGACGAGATCTTCGACATGAACCTAGTTCGAGCACAATCCAAACACTTTTATTTTTGACCCTCTCTAAGTCCACTGAGACTTCTGCACGTGTCTAGAGCCACTTGGATCACTGAACTTTGCACTTGGCTCTAGTCAACTTCTCTAAAATTTTACAATAAGCTTTCAAAATTTGTCTTTACAATGCTCTTGCAATTTGACTTCTTTCATTGTAACCCCCCTCAAAGTGAAAATTACTTTGAGCTATAATTTGTTTCCCTCAACAAAAATAAAAAATTACACCTTATTGCTGCAAAATTAAAGATTACAAAATTACACCTTATCACTCCAAAACAAAATCGCACTTTATCACTCCAAATATTACAAAATTCCCAAAAATTTAACTTATCACTCCTAATATCACTCCAGCAAAATATTAAAAAACATACTTTTCTCTCCATTAAAATTACAAAATTCGAAACATAAAAAAATGCACCTTACCACTTTATTAATAAACTTTAATTTATTTTGAACTCCCATTTAAAAGAATTTTAGAAAGTCCCTCCCTTTAAAAAAGTAAATTAAAAGATAAATTCATATTTATGGCATACTTGAAAAATGAAAATTCTCCTTTTTGAAAAGTCAAAGCACACCTTAAACAATTCATAAAGGGCCCTTAAAAGAAATTACATACTACAACAACAAAAAATTTCAACGCATTGACTTGTCCTCCACGCAAATGGCTTTCATGTTGGACGCTTTTCACCGCATGCCAGTGAGAAAGGAGTTTGCATGGCCACACGCCAACGAGAAACGAGCATGGGTGGATGCTTTTCTGAATCTCAACCTGAAAGTGCTGGAAAAGAGCCAGCGTTGAAGCAGTCGCAGAGGTTCTTGTTGAGCGAATGGTCTGCAAGTGTGGGACTGGGAGCGTGGAGCTGAACTTCAACTTCTTGAACGTTGTTGAAACGCTGGTTTCCAACGCTGAATACGCTGAGATTATAGACTTGCAGAGCACACAAAGCTATCATCAGCAATGTCTGCCAGGTCCATTTCCTTTGGTCTCATGATTAAACACTCACGTAAGTGCCACTAACCCGCAGAGTCACATGCCCTCTCGAACTTCAAGAAATTGGTTCGAATCCCATTCGTTTGCAACAGCGACTTGTGGGGTTTCGACAAGAGGAGTTGAGGATAATAAGAGGGTGATGTTTGTCAAGGACAAAGCAGAGGGGTCACAAGGCGGACCAGACATAGAGGGGCTACGAGGTTTTCTCACACGCATAGCAAACTACTGGGCAGCTTTACGCATGCCAAAAGCGTCAACACTTTGCGTTACACCGAAACAATATAACCACAATAGATTTATCTTAAATACAGATTTAACATGCGCTGAGAGGGATCCAATTTTCCCCTGTAAATTTTATGGGCAGACATTATTTAAATGGTTTTTTTTTGTAGGGGACATAGCAAAATTTCAATTCAATTTTGATGACAGACATACGACATTACACATCACACTGGGATGTGGAATGAGTCTCTCGGCTCAATCACATTAACTTAATTCAAGACAAGCCAAGGAAAAAACGCTTTAACATAGTTGTCGGGACGGTATGAATGGCCAAAAAAGGGAATAGTGTGCGAGCTCCAAAACTTCTCTCCAACTCAACCAAACGAAATGAATTATGTTACTTTAGCAAAGATATTTTATAGTAACACATATAATATAGATCCACACTGAGGGAAGGGGTTGCAAATAAATTAAAGATGAAACCAAACTTCAATCTCACATTAAAATACTCAATTTAATTATTTTTTTGTTTTTAAATAAACGCTGAACAAATTGCATACCAATTAACCGCTTGGTGGAGTTTTCCAAAACCCTGAAGAGCTGGAACCTTTTCTTCACATACCTTCTGCATTACTATGCTCTGCTACCACAATAATAACATAAGTGTCCTCAGACACACAAGTTTTATTAATAAGAAAAAGAAAAAATACATAAAATCTGCAAGAGCCTACACACAATCACTCAACACTCTTGCAAGAGAAGAGAAACAAGCTTTAAATAAGCTAGTGTCCTAAGTTAATTTTGTTTTGGATCACTTATTTCATTTACAAGTGTCCATTTACATCTAATGCTTTCATAGCAACACTCCTAACTATTTTCATAGCAACACTCATAACTATTTTCCTAAATTAGGTCTTAAGAAACAACACATTTCTAGATATCATATATTTTACAACAATTAGCTATTTTAAAATGTCTCCAATATTTAATTAAATATTCTAGATAATGGAATATTAGACTCTAAATAATTAAACCATAGTTTATGTATTTTGGATCATCTAGCAGTCATAAGTTATTAAATTCAAGCAAATTGCACATTGTCTAGCTAGTTTATGATAGTTTTGTGTAATTTTTTCTTTGGTGTGTTTAGGAAAACTATCAGTGAGCCTCTATCGATCAACATAAGCCTCTACATGGAGCCATGGTAATCTTTGAACCCAAATCTAGAAGTTACTGTACTATGCACCCTAAACATTAATTTCATATTCTTCTATTTAGATGGAAATCATTGTAGAATTCTTAGTGGGAATTTGGGTTAAAGTAATTGGGTTATTTGATCTATCAGGGAATCCTCCTTTGTGTTGGATTATGTCCATCACTAAGTGAGGGGAGTTGTTGAGGTGAAAATGGTGACACTCTTATTGTCACACTCTATCTAGGTCATCCAATGAGGCATTGTACTAGGGTGCTAGATTTTACTATAATAGGGACCCAATTTTCCTTTTGTGGTAGTAGTTATATGATTGCTAAGTCTGAAATAGGTGCTGCAAATCTTAGGTCTTATGGTATTTAGCACTTATGTCATTTGGTATTTTTAATAATCAATATGATTATATGAATATTGTTAAATAGAAACAAAGCATTTCCATTTATAGTATGTGTATGAATGGTTATGATCTTGAAAACTTTGAAAATGATTTTTCATATATCAATGGCAGTTGATGCACTCATGCAAAAATTACAAGTTCATAAATAGCTATATGTGCACATTATCTAAGTAAATTTGCTTGTTTAATGGGGAACCTCCTAAGGAACCAGAGTTCTTTATAAAAAAGAAGCGAAGAATATTTGTTTTGGTGCATGAAATATGTAGTATGTCTCCTAGTGATGAGTTATTAATAAAACTTTCATAGACTACTAACCACTCGCCAATGGTGGCTTGCATTAGAACTAGCTTTAGACATACCCTTGGGGTATAAGAAAAAGACATTGATAAATTGTATTTTTACTTTTTCAATTGAACCAATGGAAGTTTCTTGCTAAAGTGGTTGTTTGTATGTGTATTGGAAAAAATTCCATGTTTATGAATGTTTGGTCTAATGTGTGAGCATACAAAATGCATTATGTTTAATAATACCATTGATCTAATGCTCAATATTTTTGCAATCAAGATTCAAGATTCGATAATAGATGTTCTCCACACATACCAGGATGGGATCAATCCCCACTAAAACCTTGGAGCCATTCCCAATTCCCCAAAGTAGATTTTCAAATAACCATTGTTTGGTCTTCATGAAACTATTCCAAATGTATGAGGCATTACAATTTGGGAAATGACCACTCCAGAAACATTCCAAAAATGACCTACATTTCAAATATTTATCTCTTAAAATTACCTGCCAAATACTACCGCCAGACATGGCTCGCCAAAAACTCTTAATCAGGAGAGCCCAACCAAAAATCTTGATATCTTTAATACCCCAGCGACCAAAATCCTTCGATTTTGTAATGTCATCCAAACATGCCAATAGGATTTTTTTCCCACCCTTCGCCCTAGACCAGATGAAGTTTACAATAATGGTCTTGATTTTCTTTATGATATGATTGGACAACATATATAAATGCATCTAGTATACTGAGATATTTTGGAGCACTGATTGAACAAGAATCAATTTTCCACCAAAGGACAACCATATGTGGACCCAATGAGACAACCTTCATTCAAATTTGTTTATAAGCCATTGCCAATCCGTGGCACGATATTTCTTTTCCTTCATTCTGAAACCAAGATAGGTGAAACCTTCTTCAAGAGAAGAAACTCCAACCTCAAAGATATTTGCAATCTCTGTAATAATGTCTTGTTTGGAAGAGGCATGTACGAGGAGAGATTTTACTTTATTCATGAATGAACTATAAGTGTTCCAAATTTTGAATGACGAAGAAGAGTTGCTGCCATTAGAGCGTGGAAACCTCTCCAAACAAGAGCACATAATCAACAAACATTAGATGAGTCACAAAAACATTCCTAATGATTTATAGAGGAATATAGGTCACATGCACAGTTGCTCTAAGGGCTCGGGGAACATCAAAATCAATGATTGAAACCTCGTGGAGATCCATCCCATCCACATAATTCAAGGTCTTTGTAATAGGAAGACAAGCACTCTCCTGACCACTGGTTCGACCTTTATGTTTATTCCAGACTGTGACATTCATGGCCGAGTTCAAACTTATAACATGCTTCGGAGTGGAAGTACATTCCTTATGAATAGTGAGTATAAAAAGGTCCATGGAAGGGTTTTGCATGATGATGTCAATGTCACTTCCAATCGAATTGATTGGGGAGAAGCCCTCATGGAAGGATCCAAATTGAAAATGTTTTTTGCCACCCTGTAGTGGGACATCAGGATCATAGGGTGTATCCACATTATGGGTCCCCTCTAGCAGGGATCTAGGTAGAACCTCCGATACAAGGGCATCGCCTAAAGAAGGATGGGAGAGATATTTAGGAGATGACATAGGGGCATGGACTAGAAGGGAGATAGAGCATGGCAGGCAGACTATCATAACATAAGGCATCGATCGATTATAGTAAGGGGTAGGTAAAAGCCATCAGAAAAAAAACATCGCCAAAGGACTGCTCATTAGAGGTATCCACCGTTGAGACATGTTCATCCAAACCGACAAGAGGGGAGATCAAAGGAGATGTGAAAGTGTTACCTGACAATGAAGAATTCTTCTCAAAACCATTTGTTGTATACAACAAATTTAGTTGGTATATATCCTTCATTGAGTCTTTAATGACACCCTGAGATTGTTGCGGGCATCTTGCCAGAACATGACCCATTTGATGACAAACTAGGCATAAAAAAGGAAGTCCCCACTAGTCAATACGTTGACGAATTGTAGTGGTTCCCCAAATTAGGTCAATTTTTGCCGACAGACTATATTCAAAATTTATTTCAACGAGAACCCAAGCCACCCTCTTATCCATGGTGTGCAAACTAAAAGCATCCAAGTAGATGAATTTACTGATCATGTTCCCAATCACTATTATAGTCAATTTAATCCATAATTCAAACAACAAATCAAATAATCTGACCCTGACCATATGTCTCTAAGAAACTTAGGTTAATGATTAAAATCCACATACTTGTGATAAAGCTAAAATAAACATCTGCCATTCACCCATTGCGACCAAAAATTACATAAACTTACCATTCTTAAAAAAGTGATTTTTTGGAAAATTAATTAATCTAAAACATCTATTAGTTTACCCTTCCAACCATTTAACCCTTTTAATGTATTCTATTATAAATAGGGATGGGAATCATTGTTCGAAAAGCTATCAACCTTAACTCGAATTTCAAACGCAACACAAACAAAAAGTGCAAAGAATTGAACTTTCGAGAGGAAAACGCGACAAAATGCATCATCTAAGGATCTCAACGTTGGCCACTTTAGATAAGCAATTGGATTTTCCTTATTTTTTAGCCCAGGCTGAACACAGCCCAGAGGAAGATTCTAATTACAGTAAGTCGATACACAGCCATTAATGGAAATGAGGACCATTGGGGTATTGATGACACAGTCAATGATGCCATATCTGCTGGACACCTTGGAAAGCAAGTTCACAGTCTATAGATTGTGGGAAGCCAATAACCCAGAGGCTTTTGTGGCCGAGCACAGCAATTCAATACACGCAGTGGTGGGTAATACAGCAGTGGGTGCCAGCGCAGAGCTGATTGATTCACTTCCCAAGTTGGAGATTGTCTCCACATATAGCGTGGGCCTGGACAAGGTGGATTTGGCCAAATGCAAGGAGAGGAAGATAGTGGTTACCAATACTCCCGATGTTTTGACCGATGATGTGGCGGATTTAGCCATAGGTTTAGCGCTTGCCACTCTACGTCAGATTTGCGCTGCTGATCGATATGTGAGACAAGGATCATGGTTGAAAGGAGAATACAAGCTCACCACCAAGGTGAGTCCAAGCTTCTGACTTTGATTCCCCACATTCTATTTTAGGCCTTTTTTGTTTTTGATTTCAGGTTTGTGGGACAGGAGTCTACGTTTTTTTAACTATTCTGTTTGAATTATGTTTGGATTTCCACCAGGCTTGGCTTATTTAATCTAGCATCTCTAGATTTTCACTTTTAATATACTCTGCTGCGTTAACACAGCCAAAGACTCAAAATATGCGTTAACATAGGCAAAGACTCAAAATATTTTGTTCCTGAAGAAAGAAATTGGTCTCCCCAAAGGCAAGACTGAGGTTGCTGGTACCAGGTCAACTCAAGTTATATTCACTTGAGAGTGTTTTTATCAAGTTTGAAGTCGTTACAACAATATTTATCAAAGGCATCAAAGCTCAACATGTCAATATTTGAACCCTTGGTGAATAGGATAACAATCATTCCTCTTAACCACCCAAATTAACTCCAATTGACAAACGATGTGATTGTAAATAGGAAAACATACTTTGATTTCTATTAGAACCTGTAAAAAACTCTGGGAAGTTTGCCACGAGGAGAAGTCTGCAACGCCATAGGGAACATATCTGGGCATTTTTCATATTAAATCTGATTTTGAGCTGGCAAATCTGACTCTTTAGGCACCATGTTCTTACGGTGGCTTAGGAAGTCCTCATGTCAGCACGCAAAATAAAAACCAGAACGCCAAAGAAGTAATACACAAGAAACCAAGGCAAGGAGAGAGACTGTCAGACTATACATGCTTTACACTCTACAATGTACATTATAACCTTCAAATAGGCGGACTAGTACATAGAAACGCTGTTGCAAATTATATTTATTTGAAGTAGTCCTAGTGACCTAGGGCACTCTTCAAATTTCCCTCCCCAAAAGAGTTAACAAAGTCACCTAAGAAAAAGGGAGTGTGAAAGTTAAAAGCCCATTAGTCCTTTTCATCCCATGAAGTGAGAGCAAACTCTGCTGATACGCAATGCTTGCCCCTTGGAAACATATGTTGGTTCTTCATTATAAACTTACAATGGGTCATGAGATCAAATGTAGAAATTGAGTAAATGAATAACAATAAAAATCCATGGACATGTCTACAAGTTAAACAATTGTAGAATGTAGGAGTCAATTAGGCTTTTGTTTTAATGAGATAGTTGCTTTCGGGTTTTAGTGCATTATTTTGAGAACCTATCCCTAGACTCCACACTTTTTCTTAACTTGAAAGGGTAGCATTTCTCATATGCTATTTAGCCTTGGGGTAATGTCTTTCCATTCTTTGCAATCTCTTTTTGAGGAGCATATCTTGGACCATACAATAAGGAGATGATTTCATTAACGCACACATAGGCTGTATTGTAAAATATTATATTGAACTTTATTTACCACTGCGAATTAAATAAACACTTCTTCAAGTTACTGGTTGTTTGACATAGGATCCTATTAAGCACTATTGTAATAAAATGGCAAAAGTTGAGCTAAAAACTAGTTTTTTACTGTGATTTTAATTACTTAAAAGTTTCAACATTTCTACTTTAATGGTCATACGTAGCTTCACTATTTTAACTTCTAAGGTAATTTTGTTGAAGACAGAAAGTGTGTGCAAAACGGCCCCTACTATGGTAAAATTGTACATTCTTATTGCTATTACAATAGCCATTTTCAGTGGAGGGAACTGATGTGTTGCAATGAAGATAATATATTGTTTGCAACCTACTCCGTCGCCAATGTCGATTTCTACAAAATCATCATGGGTTGTAAATAGTTTTACCAGATGAGTTTGAGTCGACGCCCGAGTTTGATGCTTTTTGAGGAAACTGAGTCAATTCAGCTCCTTCGAGTAGTCATACTCTTGATTTGTTTTGCAAATATAACTAGACTTACAAGCCATATGTGAATTAGATTGACTTGGGATGTCTTACCTGCGAGTTAGACTCAGTCCCTCGTCTATGAAAAGCACAGCAAAGAGAAAAAATTACTCTTTTTGCTTGTTTTTCTGACTTGATTTCACAACGGACGACCAACAAATATGTTAAATTACACAACCAATCTCATCACATATGACCTATGTTGCACTGGTTTTGGAGATGGGGGACGAGTCCCTGGAACGGCTAGAGCGCACCCCCAAATTTTCAAGGGAACGGGGGGGTTGGGGATGGCAATATATATATATATATGCAGAATTCAATATTAACATTTATAGTTGTTTCAAGCTAGTATTACGCACAATGCTTACACTTGTCAGTTAAAATCTCAAACAATTTGAAAAGGGGTCGAGTGACATTTCATTATTGGCCACTAGACATGAGCTTTAGCTTTAGGAAACTTAAGTGTAACTACTTTAAATTTGTAATAAGGTCCATGAACAATCTATCAAGGAGAACTGCCTTTATATTAGTTTTTTTTCCTCATATTTCTTGTTAATGATGACTATGTTAAACACAAAAGGCATTCCCTTTTCAATAGGTTTTGCAAACTTTTATAGTTGTGTTGAAAACCACTATAAAATAATTTGGTTTTCTAATGATATTAAATTCATATTTCAGATTAAGAAGGGGATTGAATAGGAATTTATTTAAACATTTAGTACTCAATCCAATTCACAACTATCTGATTGTTTTCACAATGCTTGGGGTTGGGATGATGGAAGCATTGAACTTGAATGAGTCCTCGAAACCCACATACAATATGTAAAAGCTGAGATGATCCTAAGAAAGAACAAGAAAAATAACCACAAGGATCATCCTTTTAAAACATTGTATTTTCTGTTTTCTTGACATGGAGGGTGCTTTTTGTAATTTTACCATTGAAAATCCAATATCTAAATCACTAGAAATCCAAAATGAAACCCATCATACAAAACCCATGTTTTGAGCTGCAACTTGTACAAAATTTTTAGATTCAATGCATTCCAAAAAAATGATTGGGAAAACTGATCATATTGTTCCATCATCAATGTCCATGATTGTCAAAACTAAAGCTCTATGCTTGGATTATCCCTAAAACCTTCCCAAAACATCCCTGAAATCTACCTAGAAAACCCTTGAAATCTGCCAAAAAATCCCTGAAATCTATCCGGAACATCCCTGAAATTTGTCCGGAACGTCTTGGGGACGGCTAGCAAGTCCCCAAGTCCCCAGTGGAATCCCCAACAGTTTGGGGACGTTTCCTGAGGGTCCAAAAGTCCCTGGAACGCGGGATGCAGGGTACGTGAGTGTTTTTGTGGGGGACGGGTCCCCGTGCAACATAGTATATGACACACAAATTTCTTCTCAATCACAGTTCTTCATTAATAAATTAATATGAACTTACTTGGGCTCTTGTCTTGGGATAATGTGTTGAGAAAAGGTACCAATGAGCTGTTTCCTAATGCTTTTGCCTTTTTGCCTAGGAAAGCACATGAGAACACCTTTTTAGTAAGTGACTTCATGAGTTATTAAAGTCATGTGACTTAAAAGTCACTTTATGAGGTACTTTAGTACTATACTTTATATTATTAAAGTCACTTTAAAAAAAGTGACTTTATGTGGAAAAAGGTACAAGGTACAAGGTACAAAAACAACATTAAAGTGACTAGGGAGGCTCTTAATGAAGGGAGAACATGAAAAAGGGGGTCAAGTGAAGATTATATCTCCACCATTGATCTATTAGAGCTGAGATCTAATCTCAGCCATAGATCAAAGGGTTAGGGTTCTCTCATCATAATGAGGCTAAAAAGAAGGAAAAAGGCTAGAGAGGCTCATTCTTCAAGTGCATTTTTGTTGGGAAGAGAAGAGAGCAATGAAGAGGAGAAGGTAAGAGCTGTCAGAGCTATTTGCTAAGGAGAAGAACTACAGCAAGAGAAGAAACCATCACAGGCTCGAATCCCAAGCTGGAAAATAGCACACATCTCAAGAAAACACAGCCATTAAAGCAGGCCCAAAAATCATGGAAGGTTTAGCTCACGGCAGGCCTGAAAATTGTGGGAGGTTCAGTACTGGGTGAGGTAACTACAGTGCATTTAAAGCAGATTGTTAGGCCGAATTTCAAGGAGTATCAACCCGAGTTTCAAAGAGACTTGCTGATTAGTTGCTGCATTTCCAGGCAATTAATGTGGGGTTTTGACTGACACAAAATTGTGGAGGTTTCAGTAGTCCCTCAGTGCAAATTTTTGAGGAAAAATTTGCAGACCTGTAGCACAACTTTCTGAGCAGAGAAAGTCTGTCTGAGCATGAAATCCAAGGCAGCAGAGATCTGGCAGTGGCGCATTGTTTGAGGTGAAGAGGTCAGAACAGTGGCTCGGGTTTCAAGGACAGTGGCCTAAATTTCTAGAGACTGGCACGAGTTACAAGGGAGAGATAAGTATCCTTGTTTTGAATTAATGTTTTAACATTTCTCTAATATTAGCAAGCAATAAAATTCTCTTCTAGACTGGTTTTCCCTTTGTGGGTTTTTCCAGGGTCAGTGTTGACCAAAAATCGTAGTGTCTCATTTATGTGTGTGCTTGTTAATATTTTATATCACTGAAAATTGAAAGAAAAGTAGAGCTAGTCCTGTAATGTTTCTTTTAAATTTGCATTAAGTTATATATATCAGCATGATGTGGGCATTAAACCATATGCAAAGAAAACTGAAATTGGGGAGGGCTACAGGAAACTAAAATTTCTACATGGTATTAGAGCAGGCAGTGAAACCTTCAGTTGATAAACAGTGAACCTACAACAAGCATAAACTGCCTATAGCCTAGAGATCTGTGGTTGAGAGGGAGGAGTTTGACAGTCTTCAGTGATTGAGAATTTGTGTTGGTTTTGGAGGTCAGATGGTTATTGGTTTGAGGGTGGAGGATAGGCCTAGTGGGGGTGAGAATTTTGGCCCATGGATGGAGAGAATGATGTTGCTGGTTGAGGAAGTTAAGGTGTGGGATATTGTAGAGAGTGCAGTACAACTTCCCACTGATCTAGTTCAATTGACAGATTTCAACATGCAGAATGTGAAAATAAGGAGAATCATTCTCAATGATATTAAAGACCACCTATTCCCTCATGTGATAGGGAAGAAATTTTCCCATGAGATGTGGGATTCCCTAGTAAAACTTCACCGGAGCACCAATGAGAATAGGAAGATGGTGTTGTGTCAAAAGTTAAGAAACACCAAGATGACCAACACTGACACGGTGACCTCATACCTCACCAAGATCACACAGGTGAGAGATGAGTTGGATGCAGTGGGAGAAATTATCCCTGAGGACTAGTTGGTCAGGATGGCAATGGATGTTTTTCCCAAGCAGTGGGAGATGGATTCATAGATGGCATTGTTGCTAGAGAACATTTTTCTGATTGGAGGAGGATGTGGGATGATTTCATCCAGGATGAGACTAGGAGGAGTGCCAAGAATGGCAGCCAACGAGGTGGGGTAGATGAGGAGGAGAATGTTTCCCTCGTAGCTTAGGGCAAGAATAAGGCCAAGAAGGGGTCTTCCAGTGGGGCCAAGCAGCAGAAGGAGAGGCAAAAGGCCAAACAGAAGGACGTGAGCAAAGTGAGATTCTTTGCTTTTAAGAAGATGGGTCACTATGCCTTTCAGTGTCCCAATAAGAATGGGAAGAAGAAGGGCATAGTAGCTTCAACAAAGGTGTATGAGACTTCCACCAGGTTTGGCTTTGAGTTTGTTTTAATGGTGAGTCTTGCCACTAGTGTCATGTATTCTAGTGTTTGGTTTGTAGAGAATGGAGCTTCCTGTTGAAATTTGGGCAACTTCAGGATGAATTTCCTCGAAGGGAAACCCAACTACTCCAAGGAAAGCCCATCGAGCCCCAAAGAGTATTTATATTGGTCAAAAGGAAAATGCAATTAGACAAAAGAGAAATATTATTATGATGACAATTTGAGAAAGAAATTATTTGGAAATTGCAAATTCGAATTTCCCTCCAAATAGTTTAAGTCGGCTCCATTTTTGATGGATTTATTCCCCCCATCGAATTGTATATATTATTGCATGAGCATGAAGGCTCACTTCCTCATTCTATATGATTCACATGATTCGTGACACATATTCTATAGCACGAAATTTTATTACATGGCTCACATGGTTCCTCTGGCTCGCATACAATATGACTATCGCATGGTTCCTCTGGCCCGCATACAATATGACTATTGCATGGTTCCTCTAGCTTGCTTACAGTATGACTATCGCATGGTTCCTCTGGCTTGCTTACAGTATGACTATCGCATGGTTTCTCTGGTCCGCATACAATATGACTATCACATGGTTCCTTTGGCCCGCTTATATAATGACTCTTGCATGATTTCTTTAACTCACATTCACAGTGATCTCTGTGTTGGAAGAATGGCATCAAAACAAATCTCTGTAGCATCATACTTACAATAACTTCTGCGGCATCATCTCAGTGGCATCACTCTTGTCTTATGGTTTGATCTATGTAGCATCGTTTTATGTATTGTGGCTTTGATTTGTAGTGGGTCCGCTCTAAGGCTCGACATCTTCACAATAGCATTGACATTGTATCATAGTCATGCATTACAGTGACATTACAGGTACGTGGCTCACAATTATTTAATGTGGCTCGAAATTCTTACTGTGGTTCACAATGTCTCCATGGCTCATACGGTGACGTTACAAAGGCATCATTATATTATGTGATGGCATCACTATGATTGGAGTATTCCTCTAAGATTCACAATTGAATTTTTGTGGTTCGCATTTGTGATGAACTCGCTCTAT
Source organism: Pinus tabuliformis (assembly GCA_031772625.1). Classification (NCBI taxonomy): domain Eukaryota; kingdom Viridiplantae; phylum Streptophyta; class Pinopsida; order Pinales; family Pinaceae; genus Pinus; species Pinus tabuliformis. The sequence continues at coordinate 541,239,024 of CM062816.1, read as the reverse complement.
GTATCTTTGTTATGGCTTGTTGTAGCTCGCTATGTATCTCTGCAGCTCACCTCTTTGGCATACTTTATGTATCATCTATGGTACGCACTCTTGCTATGGTTCGCTTCTTTTTACACTATTGTATGGTACTGTTGTTTGGCAATGGTTATAACAGTCACACCTTGGATGGAGATTGATAGAGTAACCCTTGACATAATATAACCTAGTATATCAGTAATATGACATATATTTATTAGTGACGTTGATATGGCAATAATTTAGGATGTCAATATGATATATGATGACAATGATTCTGTTTATATGGCTGTAACATTGAGACAATGACTATTGAGACATGATGGGTGGCAGTGACCCTGTATATAACAAAGTGACCTTGCTATTATAATATATGGTGATTGTGAATAGCCTTGATGGTTGACAGTTACAGTAACCCTAGATATGGCAGTGAACTATTATGACAATGACCTTATATGGAAATACCCTTTATGTGACTTTGGTATAGAACAATGATCTACATGTATGGCAATTACCTCGTTGTATGGCAGGGAACTTGATGAATGTCATGGCAGTGATTTTGACAATACCCTGGATATGGCAGGAACTCTCTTGGACTTATCTCATTCAATTCACAAACGAAGCTGTGGACTGACTTGGATTGGCCCTAGGAGGCTTGATGTAATGGTGTATCTCACTATGGATGTACTTTGTATCTCAATTGAACAATTTATGAATATCTAATAGAAGAAGAATTTGGTTGGGTTTTCCCCCTTGTTGGGTTTTGCCCTGGACTCTGACCGAAATCATGGTGTCCCTATTTGTGCATGCTTTTCTTTTGTTATTCTTTATTGTCTCGTTGCATTGTTGATGTTATTGTTCTTTCTACATAATTGCTAATGATGTTATGATGTTATGGGGTGAATGCAATATGTAAATGATGAAAAAGTTTGTAAATGCAATTATCTAAAGCAAAGAACAATCTAGCCCTAAAAGTAACATGGTATCAGAGCTGGGCTGAAGAAAATCCATTGAGAACACCCCCTTGAAGACACCAATAATGGAAGCAAATGAAGATGCCAAATACCTAAAATAATCCTAGGGTTTGAAGGAAACCCTAGGGAAGCCTTTGTTCTTACAAGAGAAAGTTAGGTTTTGGGAGAAACCCTTGAAGTGGCCTTGGAAATGACTTAGGTTCTATAACATTGAAGCCCTATTATGAAGCTGAATCTTCTTGATCAATTAAAATCCATTAAGTTCTTCAAATACCTATAACAGATTTAGAAAAACCCTAGTTTGAATTGTCTCCTACCCAATGGTAGATGATGTGTTGTAGTGATTATCTTATACATTGATAACTAGGCTTGGAAGAATCTGGAAGAGAATACAGGTGATGCTTAAGAGGATGCATTTCTTCTGAAAGCAACATTGACATATGTTCGATGGACAATGATGCCTCCTAGCTAAGAGGGAGACATGATCAAGAGGGACCTGAGACTCTACTACAGTCTACATTAAAGAGAAGTACTTTCAAGACTTATGTCATTTCTTTGTGAATTTATTCTTTTTTGTTATTGGTGATTCTTCTTGCACGAGTATTTTATTTGTTTCACTAACTTCTTGGATGAGGATGTGATCCATCTTGAGGATCAACAAGTTGTAGAGTAGTGCAGGAAGGGTTAGCTCCAAGAGGGAGCTAGTGTGGGAAAAATGAAGGAGCCACTCTTACATCTAGAAAAGAAAGACAGTCTTGCCTCATCACTAGGTACACTCTCATTATATTTATTTATTTTGCTATTATTGCTATTGCTCTTATCTTGGGGTCATCAAGTACTACGAATGGATGTAAGGACCTAGTCGTCAATATCGAGATTAAAGAAGAATGTCGAGCCATCCCTTGATTAAGAGTAGCACTTGAAAGATGGACAAAAGCCTAGACCTCGGTAGAAGGATTGTAGTCTCTCGATTTGATATCTATGACTATGATTGAAGAGGCTTCCTATTCAAAGGGAGTACACTGTCAGGTTGAATGCAATAGTTTGATGAGATGATGAGAGCTGTATGTCCTATATACAATGGATCCTTCTAGTTGACAAAGAGATTGCAGTGTTAGATGTTTCTGCTATATTAAACAGGGATAAGGAATATATATGAGAGAGTTATGAAGAGATATTGGCTCCCGTTGCCTGATACATTATTACCAGATGTATGTAAAATTGGCCTCCTCCACGATATATATAAGGAAAAAGCATACTTGGAGCTACCTCAAGGCTTTGAGATACATGAGATAAGACTCATGATTATAGATTGAAAAAAGTTCCATATGGATTCAAGCAAGTCCCTTAGACTTGGCATGCTTGGATCGATGAACATCTAATATAGACTCAAACCTCTTCTCAAGGTTAAAGGTATGTCTTTGATATTTGGTTTTACATGCTGACAATTTATTTCTAATAGGATCAGATCATCTCCGTGTTTAGTGCCAGACGGAGTAGCAAGTCCCTTGGACTAGGCATGCCTGGATTGATGAACATCTAATACAGACTGAAACCTCTTCTCAAGGTTAAAGGTATGTCTTTGATATTTGGTTTTACATGCTGACAATTTATTTATGACAGGATCAGATCATCTCCGTGTTTGGTTCATTGGTGACTCCATACATATCGGGTCCCTCCCATCGGTGAAAGTCCGTAAATAGAAGGGAGCCTTAACTGAGGTGACAATGGGCTAAGACTCCATTTGTTGCCCTTGGCCTAGCATTTGCCTTTTAGGGATTCCCCTTAGGTCCCCTGCTAGTTTGAGCGGTAACATTTTAGCACCGTTGTTGGGGACACGAAACATGTGTTTGGTTCCCTATACGACATGTTGACATATCATTTTTGGTGATTCCATTGGAAGAACAAAGCCCTAGTTTTTCATTGAACTTCAAAGTCAATGCTTGACTCCCGTGTCATTAAGGACCCAACAACATGTTGACCACATATTTTCACGCCATAGATATGTCAGGGACCCAAGATCCCCTTCATCGAAATCCACGAAGAATATGCCAATGTTTGACGGGGATCCACATTCTGCAACCAACCACGTGGTAAGGTTCATAAGGTACCTTTCAAAGCAAAATATAGCTCAACCTTGTGACCAAATGGAATTGTTTGTCCTATCCATTGCCCCAAACACTGATTGGCTTGAATCATGTAAACCTAAAAGCATTCCTTCTCTTTCGATGTTGATTACGCAGTTATTGTTGCATGAAGGGCCGAGTTTCCAATCTCATAAAGACATGTCCCAAATGTTAGATATGGCCCTTCAAGAGGAGGAATTTATTGAATATGGTTTTATGTTTGAAGAAGGGCCTCTTATTGATGCATACTTTAATAATAATGCCAAGAGAGAGACTCATGAATTGGGAAGCATATCCTCTAAAGATGATGAGGAAGATCTCAACCCCGAGACCCTCAAACATTGCAAGAATGGATGATGGAATATGAAAAGTCTTCCCAGAAACTAATGGCCACATATGACCCTCAAGAGATTTTCTCCCACTAGTGTGAGCAATCGGAAAGGCTCCGTAACGCAAAGAGTATATATAAAGAGAATCCTACCGATGACCTTCTTCTTGAGGCATTTATTCGAAATCATGTGGTAAATACCTTGAAGATCATTCTTCAAGAACGAATGAAGGAGGAAAAATCCTCCCTGTCTAAAGAAGGGAATGGATGGAATTCTAACCAACACCAAATATATAGTGAATAATTTGAGGATTTTGAGGAAGATCATGATAGTCAAATAAACGGAGAATCTATGAGTGACTTTGGGGCTGTTGATTGGGGAATTAGGTATGATTATAGAAATGAAGACCCCATGGTTCCTCAAGACCATAAGAATGAGCTTAGGGAAGAAGAAAATGCTCCACCCCTTCCGAATAACAATGTTGGTCCTTATGAAGCCCTTCCTAGTGATTGGAAAGGTCTTTTCTTTATGTTCCAAGATGATTCAATAAAAGAAGAGCCTTCCAAGATTGTGGGAAATTATGATGACTCTAATATAGAAGAAATTGAGGAGGATGCTTCCCTAGGCCATGCCACCGATAAAGGGTTTTTCTCCATGTTTGAGCATTCTTCCCCTACCCTGGAGATAGATGTTTGTGATGATGTTCATCCCCCTAGTTTTGATGAAGAGTTGATTTCCCCTATAAAGAACCAGGAATCATGGTTTTTCCCCAAGTACGATGACGAGCCCACTTCTTGTTTTCCCAATGACCAAAACAATATCATCCTAAATATGTTTGAGTCTTTCCCCCCTTCTTACCCTAAGGATGATAACCTTGGGATAGTTCTCCATCAAAGATTCATATATTGGGTTATTGACATTTCCATCTCCTGGTTGAAGGGTCAAACCCAATCCTCTTGACTGGGGTTTCTTCCTTATTCCAGGATTCCTTTATATGACATATGGGTCTCTTGTTTTCGCACCTTCCTCCCTCACAACCCATCATATTATTATTCCCATTGTCAAGTCCATTGCAAAAGTAATCATGGAATCATGCATTCTTGTATTGATCGATTGACATGTTGGTTGCATTGGGTCTATGATTATACCTAACACCTGACATTGTATATGCATGGTAGAGTAGGATTCATTGCACGTTGATTTTTGCATTAGAAGTAACGTCATATGATATTTCTCATGGTAGATAGATGCATATTCACATATTTTATTTTTTGTTGATTTTATGGCCTAACATATTAGCATGTGCGATCATGAGACGCTGCGAAAGCATGCTGCCCCGTTTTTTCCATCTATTATATGTGCAGGTGACAGGTCTATGGTAACCAAGAGATTGTTGGAGTTCTCGTGACCTCCCGTTCGAGTAGCTTCGCCCACTTCTTCGAGAGATCACGTCCCAGTTGGAGCCAGATGTTACCCACCATTTTATGGGTAATATCCTTGGGATAATTTTTTTCTCCAAGATGGTCCTTAGCCAGCAGCCAACAACCCCTTGCACCCATCAACTAGCTCATTGTGACATTTTCTCCGCCTTTTGAGCCAGCCACGTGGTCCCTCGCCCATGTGCCATGATCGTATATTTGAAGGTGGGCCTCCTAAATCTAAAGGTATGCCTTGTCATTTTGAAATTGAGTATTATAGTTTGCTTATCATGGACACTTCTAGGCGTGGATTAATGGGGGGATTCGGCAGAAAGAATGGGCTAGGTCTGTGATTTTGTCCCCTAGAACCCTTTTAGGAATTAAACTTGGATTCTCGTCCCGTGGGATCTCTTTTACTGACCATTTGGTTTCAGGGATGGTATTTCATGGGAAACCCCGATTTTGGTTGCATGGTCCCGCTCCCTTATTCGTTTATATTATCCTCTTTCCATTCATTATTACCCCATCCATCATTTTTCCCTCCTGGGTCCATATTCCTCCATTGGGTCCACATAGGGTTAGCTTGCCCCTTCCCCTTGCCCACACTTTGGGTCATGGTCTGGAATGAAGCCCGAAGGTTGATGCAACTGAAAATAAAGTTAAAAAAGAATATATGGCCATATTCAACAGGAACAGTACCGCAAAATGCAAAAGATGGCGAGGACAAAAACATTTTAGCATGTGCTCAAAAGCCAATACATGAGCTCTACCCCATTATCATGGCCATCACCATGGTTCCTACAGGTTCTATGAGCCTTCTTCATCATATAGGAACCCATGATTGTCCCAACCCCTGGTGGGCGATGAACCGCCCCACCTTAAAAGGGGGACTCCACTCTTATATCTTACACATCATACTCTAACCCCTTGAGCCCCGAGCAATTAATCAAAGAAAATATTAAAAAGCATATGAAGAAGGGTGGAAAACCAAGGTTGGGGCACCTCATGTACCACGATTGCTCCCTCCTACATCATTGATCACTGTGAAGGAGCTATGTCATCTTGGGGATGTTGGAAAATGTAACCAGTTTCAGTCTTCATAATTGTCATTGTACTCATGTCTATATGTATATTTTATGTTACAAGAAAAAGAAGAAAGAAAAATATTATTTTTAAGCATGGGTTTCATGCTTCATTTTATTGGTAATCTAGGTCAAGCATGCATTTCATGCTACTAGGGTTTGTCATGTCAAAAGAATATTTTTCTTGAGTCAAGTAAGCCCTTGTCAATTGTATAAGACCCTATTGGGCAAGTTGTAACATGTAAAAGATATTGATTTTGAGTCTAGAAAGCCCTATGAGCCTCCAAGCACAAGTCGGCCCTACTAGCAAGAATTCGGCGTAAAGAAGGGAATAAGACCTCATTGGAAGCCTATATATAGAAGCCACAATTGACCTCTCTTATCACCGATTCGATCCTTCAAGAAAAGAAGTTCGATCTCAAGTAAGGAACATCAAGGAAGCTAGAGCGAAGGTCAAGGAAGAAAGGAGAATTCAAGAAGAACAAAGAATATTTGTTTTGGACTATATTCTCTCACACTTGTGGAGAAACTAGGGCTTCTGTAGCTATTACAAAGGCTGAGATTTCAGATCTAGTTGTAGGTCCGAAACCTTGCTGCAAGAAGGTCAAGATTTGAAGCCAAAAAGACTAGAAGCAAAGGCGAAAACCCTAGCGAAGGAAAGAGACTAAAATTTGTACTTTTCTGTTCACACATGCGAAGTAAATTAGGGTTTTAGCACTGCTGTAGGGTTGAAGAGTTGCAGGTCGAGTTATAGATCCGAATTGTAGGGTTGAGAGCTAGATTAGGGTTGATTTGAAGGACATTGACTCTTGTTGACTTTGGAAGACTTTGACTAATTGCAAGGGCTTTGTTTGAAGGGCTGACTTGGTGCATGGAGGAGGAGTTGGCTTAGGGTTTTGGGTCTTGGATTTCTCATTTGAAGCAGATTCTATATGAAGAGAAGAGATTCTTTCTGGGTTTTCCCCTTGGAGGGGCTTTGCCCTGGCTCAGAGCCTACTTCTTGTGTCCATTGTCTTTATTGTTTTTTCTCTTGATAATTGTTTGATGAAAATATCTAATAAAGGAACATAAGAAGATAACTAAGGTTCACAAGCAATTATTAAGGTTAAGGAGAATTTTTTTTAATAGTTGCCCTACTACATTTCCAACAAAGGATGCTCGGGATTCAAAGGACTTGACTAGGTAATCTTGGGGGAAGCCTAGATGCAATTAGTTGGAGCTCCCTTAAATTCCAAGGCCAAAAATAAAAAATCTAGTAATGGGCACCTAATTGCTCAATCTCGATAGTGCTTCACTGCTTTATTAGATTTAATTAAATATACTGTTGCTGATTAGGGTAGGCAAAAGTAGCTTAAAGGTGTTAAAGGAAATTTTGTGGAAAAATTGATCTAACCATGTAAACCAATTTTATAAGTAATCTTAAGTCGATTAAAGAACAAAGGTTGGAGAATTTTCTATCTTTAGTTCTAGCTATTAACATAAGAAATGAAACAAGGCCATGGCTTCGAAGTTATGTTGTACTAGCATGTTTTCCAATTCCATATGTCAAATGTGGAGTGCTGAAGCTCCAAATCAATAAGGTTGATGATACGGTTTATTGTTTGATGACAATATTATAAGTTATTTGCTAGATCTTTGATGTTATTTTTGTACTAAATGGTTGATGCTTTAGTAATAATGATTATCATTAATCTCCTACAAAGATGTATGTTTTCATATTTTCTGCAACTTTTTCACGATTCTGCATGCTTTTCTGGAATGTAAGTGCATCAAAATATATAAAAATATGTATTATATAAAAATGCTCCTAGAACACTGTACTCTTGGAGTCTTTTGGAAATAGGCTCTTTGTATTCTCACTTCCCCCTTTGCTCTTGCTCCCAATAGATATGCTAGAGAGTACACCAAGCCACAATAACCACAAAAAAATAATAGTCTAAAAATCCGAAGTGACAAAAGAAACACAATATGGAAATCAAAATAGAAGTAGTGAGTAGAAAAGCATGAAACCTAACAAGAAAGAAGGATGAGTATATAATCATGAAAAAAGATTAAAAATGAGAGACATTACGCTGGATTAGAGGTAGATATAGAGGGGAAGAGGAGCTATCTCCATTATCTTTGATCACTGTGAAGGAGCTATGTGCTCTTAGGGATGCTCAGGATTGAGAGGACTTGACCAAGTAAACTTGGGGGAAGCCTAGATGCAACTAGTTGGAGTTCTTTTAATATCCAAGGCCAAAGGAAAAAAGTCTAGTAATGGGCACCTAACTGCTCGATTTGGATAGTGCTTGTCTACTTTATCAGATTTAACTGACTATATTGTTATTGGTTAGGGTAGGCAAAGTAGCTTAAAGGTGTTAAAAGGAAGCATCATGGAAAAATTGATCTAATCACATTAACGAATTTATAAGTAATCTTAAATTGGTCAAAGAACACAGGTTAGAGAATTTTCTGTCTTTAGTTTCTAGCTATTAAAATAAGAAGGAAACAGAGCTATGGCTTAGAAATTAAGTTCCAATGTTATATATAATTTTTTTCCTTGGAAAAAAACTTTAATTTCTTTGCAACTCAAAAATGGAACAAAATTACATTTAACAGATGCTTGAAAGCATTCAAGATATACAAGACCAGAGTATTGTGAGAGCAAATAACAAACTCTCGGCTCTAAAACTAAAATAATACAAGAGATAAGTTAAGTGTTATAATAATCACTTAATTTCTATTTCTTTCCTTTCTTCCTTTGGACCTTCTGTGTCAGGCCAGGGTAACTCCAGAATGAGCGGGAGAGAAAACTGATATTATTATTCATTAGCTAACTCATATTTATATACATAAATACAATGGATCAGTTCATCTTCCTGATGACTGTCCAGTTCACCCATCCGTTTCGGATTAGGTGTCAACATTCCCCCATTTAATCTGAAGGGATGTTGGTGAGTCCAAGCATCATTCTGAATCTTTCAAGCTTTTCTCTTCCAAGCGCTTTGGTGAAGATGTCTGCAATTTGCTCGTTTGTGGAACAATGACGGAGATGGATTGTTTTGGCCTCAACATGATGTCGGATCAGATGATATTTAGTATTGATGTGCTTAGTACGATCATGGAACTTTGGGTTCTTGGCCAACTTTATTGCAGATGTGTTATCAATCATGAGTGGAGTTGATTGTATTTGTTTTACCTGCAAATCTTCAAGAATTTTCCTGAGCCACACAATTTCTTTCGTTGCTTCAGCTGTTGGTGTTGTTAAAATCCCGATAAAATCGCGATTTTAACCATAACCCGATCAAATCGCGATTTTTATCCATAAAAATCGCCAATTTTTTTTATACCCGATTTTTTCGATTTTTTCGAAAAAATCGCGAGTTTTTCAAAAAATCGCGATTTTTTCGAAAAAATCGCGATTTTTTGTGAAAAAATCGCTACAGGCGCGGGCAGCGGGCTTTTATATGCAAAAATCGATTTTTTTTTTTATTCATTTGGCTGTCCGCGCGGAGGAGGAGGAGAAGAGGTGAGGGAGAGCAGCTGAAGGGTTTCCGTCGGATTTGGGAGCGAATCCAAGCGATTTTAGGAGGAATCCAAGCCAAGATCACCAATTTGTCTGTAAAAAAGGTATGTAGATTAATTTTTTTTTGTTTTGCTTCTATAAAAACTTTGTTTTTCATTGTTTTTAAAGAATTTTTTGAAATTTTTCATTGATTTGGGATGGGTTATTTGTTATGACTATGAGAACCAATTTTTTATTTTTATTTTCTCATTTTTTTTAAACATTGTTTATTTTTTTTGAATTTTCATTGTTTTTTGGCATTTGCCATTGGCATTTGGTTGGGTAACTTGGGTTTGGAAATTGGGATTTTGGAAATAATTAACTTGTAATTTTGTAAATGCTAAATTGTAATTTGTATTATGTAATCCTAAATTCCTATTTCCTAATCCTTATTTTTCCATAGGTTTGCAAATTCAAAATTCAAAAACAAACATGCCAAGGAAATTGGATCCTTTCTGGGAATATGGTGAACCTAAAACTCCGAATGATAGACAAAACTTGTATTGCAAGTTGTGTGGAAAGGAGATATTCGGGGGGGTGTACAGGTTGAAGTTCCACCTTGCACAAATCCCTGGACGTAATGTGGAGCCCTGTAAAAATACAAATGCTGAAATTATCCGAAAAGCCATGAAATCATTGGGAGAATTAGAGCACACTAAAGAGGCCAAAGAAGAACTTTTGAGGCAACTAAAAAGGTCAGCTGAAGGAAGTGGGCCAAGTGGCACTGGTTCTACTGCAGCGTCAGTCAATCCGGTAGCTGCATCATCATTTTTTGTTCCTCGAACCACACCTGGTGCACAACCAACTATCGGTTCAATGCTAAAAAGAAATGAAAAACAACAAGCTGACAAGTTGATGACAAAATTTCTCCTCTGGAGTGATATTCCTTTCAGCATTGTAAGGAATAATCCATTTTTCCAACCTACTGTTGATGCTATTGCCAGTGTTGGCCCGGGGTACAAAATCCCTTCTCTTCATGATTTCAGAGGCCGGCTTCTTCAAGATGAAAAGCGTGACTGCACCCAAAGATTGGAGGATTTTAGGGCATCATGGGCACAAACAGGATGCACTGTTATGTCAGATGGTTGGACTGACCAAAAGGGGAGAACCCTTATAAACTTCTTGGTTAGTTGTCCCAAGGGGACTATGTTTATCAAATCTATTGATGCAACTCATCAAATCAAAGATGCAAGAACTTTATGTGATTTGCTGGATGTGTTTATTTTGGAGGTGGGTGCAGAAAATGTTGTCCAAGTCATAACGGACAATGCTGCAAATTATGTTGCTGCTGGTAGAATGCTTATGGACAGGCATCCTACTTTATTTTGGACACCTTGCGCTGCCCATTGTATTGATTTGATGTTAGAGGACATAGGGAAAATTCCCTTTGTCAAAGAGACTGTTGACTCATCAAAAAGCATCACAAAATTTATTTACAATCACACATCTGTGCTTAGCTTGATGAGACAATGCACCAACAACAAAGAGTTGGTGCGCCCCGCCATTACACGGTTTGCGACGAGTTTCATATCTCTTCAATCCCTCTTGAAATCTATGTGGGATTTGAAGAGAATGTTTCTTTCAGAGGAGTGGCGTTCTTCGCCAATGAGCCGCAAACCAGAAGGAGAGGCCGTGTGCAGACTTGTTTCATACCAAGAAGACTTCTGGGCGGGAGTGCAGGAGGTGTGCGCTGTCACTGAACCTTTGGTAAAGGTTCTTCGGTTGGTAGATGGTGAGAAGCCCGCAATGGGCTATTTGTATGAAGCCATGGACAGGGCCAAAGAAGCCATTCGGTCCTACTATGATGACAAGGGAGATGATGGGTTCCAGAGACAACTCCTTCTATGGAACATCATTGATGAGCGATGGAACAACACACTCCATCGTCCCATTCTTGCTGCTGGGCTTTTCCTGAACCCTGCATTTTCTTATGCATGTGGGTTTGATTTTGATACTGAGGTCGTGGAAGGATTATTAACCTGTGTCCAGAAGATGGTGAGATCTCCAGAACAACGTATAGAGATCTCTAGACAAATTGAGACATATAAGATGTCAGGTGGCACATTTGGCTTTGAGATGGCTGTCATTGATAGGACGATTAAAATGCCAGGTATTTTTTAGTTTGTACTTTGTAACTTTGTTTCAAATTTCATTGTCTCTTCAAATTCCATTTTTTTCTTATGTTTATTTAAAATTTTATTTGTAATTTTGTTGTAGACGCATGGTGGAAGATGTATGGTGGCAGAGTACCCCTTTTGCAAAAGCTTGCCGTACGCATCCTCAGCCAAACATGCAGCTCCTCGGGATGTGAGCGCAATTGGAGTGTATTTGAAAAAATACACAACAAGAAGCGCAATAGGTTAACAACTTAACACTTAAACATTTAAAATATTGCAAATTTCCAAATAAATTTTTGAATTCATTAAACAATATTTTTTTTTATAATATTAATTATTAATTATTATTTCATGAACTTTGTACAGGTTGGAGTCCCGTAGACTTAATGACATGGTCTATGTCTACTACAATCTTCGATTGTGGGTGAGGCAACTAGAGAAGACACGTGATATGGATGCCATCTCATTGGATGGGATTGACACCACTGCTGAATGGAGGGTTGAGACCGAGAGGCCTCTCATGGATCCCACTGAGGATTGGTTAGTGCAGGATGAGGGGGAGGAGGAGGGGGAGGAGGACGAGGAGGAGGAGCAGGAGCAAGAGCAGGAGGAGGAGGAGGAGGAGTTGGAGGAGCAGGAGGAGGAGGTGACACCGCCTACCCGGGCTACCACTACCACCAGTAGAGGACGTGGTCTCCGTCTACCTACAGTAGCTGCTACTTCTACAGCTACTCCTTCAGCTTCTAGAGCACGTCAGACTCCACTGCCATTTCCACCACCACAGGCACCAGCATCTTCATCTAGGGGGAAAGAGAAAGCAGTGACATTTTCTCGCAAGAGGGGCAGAGGAAATCAATAGGATTAGAGTCTTAGACTTTCATTTTATTGTATATGACATTATGACATGATGAGATACATTATCATATTTTTTGTTGATATTTTGAGGCTGAGTTGGGACTCAGGACTTACTATTCAGGACATGATTCAATGTTATGTGTGATTTTAGCGCTAGAAATGATATTAAACATCTTATATATTAGTTTTTTTATCATATTTATGTGTCAATGTATTTATTTTATGTTGTAGATGGTTTAGATATTAAAAAAATTGAAAAAAAATGAAAAAAAATGAATATTTTTGTGCCAAACGATTTTTTCCCGATTTTTTCCGCTTTTTTCCCGATTTTTACGATTTTTTCCGCTTTTTTCCCGGCGCCGAATAAATCCCGATCGCGATTTTAACAACATTGGCTGCTGCCACATATTCTGCTTCTGTTATGGAATCTGCTGGTACTGATTGTTTGCGTGATCTCCAGGAGACAGCTCCTGATCCAAGACTCATAGCATATCCTAAAGTAGATACCCCAGTTTCTTTGTCTCCATCGAAGTCTGAATCAGAGTATCCAATCAAGTTGAAGTCTTCCACCTGTGTATACTTGATTCCAAGGTCTTGAGTTCCCTTCAAGTACCTTAGAACTCTTTTTGCAGCAGACCAATGTCCCTCACAAGGCTTTTGCATAAACCTGGAGAGGATTCCAACAGGAAATGAAATGTCTGGTCTGGTAGTAGTGAGGTAGATGAGACTTCCTACAAGCTGTCTATACTTTGTTGCATCCTCAAACTCCTTTCCTTCAATAGATGTGAGCTTCAAGTTTTGTTCCATTGGAGTAGAAAGGGGATTGCACTCTGTCATGCCAAATCTGTTTAACAAATCTCCAATGTATTTCTTTTGAGAAAGAAATATGGACTTTGGATGTTGGGTTACTTCAATGCCAAGATAGTAATGAACATAGCCCAAATCAGTCATTTCAAAAAAATTTCCTAATTCTTTCTTTATGGATGCAATATAGCTTTCATTGTTCCCTGTCATTAAAAGATCATCTACATATACCACAAGATATACAATTGTTTTGCCAACTTTCTTGACAAATAAAGTTGCATCATCAAGATCAAAATGATTGAAGTTGAGTTTCAGAAGATGCTCAGTTAGTTTTTCATACCAGGCCCGTGGTGCTTGTTTGAGGCCATACAAGGACTTCACAAGTTTGCATACTTTGTGTTCATGTCCTCTCACAGCAAATCCTTCAGGCTGGGACATAAAAACATTCTCTTTTAGATCTCCATTCAAGAATGCAGTTTTTACATCCATTTGATGGACTTTCCAACCGTTCTGAGCAGCTAGTGCAAAGAGTGTCCGGATGGTGGCCCATTTTGCTGTGGGGGCAAAAGTTTCCTCATAATCGACCCCTTCCTTCTGTGCAAAACCTTTTGCCACAAGCCTAGCTTTGTGCTTGTCAAGTGAGCCATCAACTTTGTACTTGTTCTTGTAGACCCACTTGCAGCCAATTGGTTTGGTTCCAAATGGAGGATCAACCAGCTTCCAAGTGCCATTCTTTATGAGGGCATCATACTCCTTCTGCATCGCTTCTTTCCATTCATCATGAGAAGCAGCTTCTTTGAAGGAAGTTGGTTCAAAATTTGTAGACAAGTTCAATTCACAATCATAAGTAACATCCATATCAACAAGTGAATTAGAGTTATCTACATCACCTCCATCTTGTCGGTTTGTATTTCTGGTTCCTATTTTTCCAATTTCATCAGGATGAACACTTTCAAGTGTCTTTGTTAGCCATTTTGGGGGACCTTTCTGAGATGGTCCAGGCTGCTCTGTTGATTGAGTTGGGTCTGAATCAAGATTGAGTCTCCCAATTCTATCAATTACATCACTTAAAGCATCATCCGTTGTTGGAGTGTCATGCAGGGGAGATTGTTCTTCAGAAGAAGATTCCACATGTTGATCTAGTATAGGAATCCCCCCTTCAAGATGTGGAATCTGATTATCAAACTCTTGAAATGATTTCGGTTGTGTGAATCTATCCAAGCGATCAAGTTGCCGCTCAACAACACTGTCAGATTTGGATGATTCAAGAAAAATGACATCTCTAGATAAAACAAACTTTTTATTTACTTCATCATAGAGGCGGTATGCTTTAGATGTGTTTGAACTTTGAATACCCCAGGAAGATACACTTACGACTTCTAGCACCAAGTTTGTTTCTATGTACCTTTGGTATTAAAGCATAACAGGTGGAACCAAAAATCCTGAGATGTTTTACCGAAGGAACATGTCCATACCACAATTCATAAGGAGTCTTGTTTCTTATAGCACTAGATGGACATCTATTCTTTATATATGCAGCACATAGAACAGCATCAACCCAAAACATTGTCTTTACATTTTTGAAGAAAAGCATGGATCGTACCATATTCAAGATTGTTCTATTCATTCTTTCTGCTACACCATTCTGTTGAGGATTATAAGGCACAGTTGTTTGATGTTTAATCCCATGTTGGCGAAGATAGTGTTCAAATTCATTTGATGTATATTCTTTTCCATTATTAGTGCGAATAGACCCAATATGAGATTGTGCATCATTTTCAATCCATTTATGAAAATTCTTGAATGTTTGAAAAGCATCAGATTTGTTCTTCAATAAATAAACCCAACACATTCTGGTGTAATCATCAATAAATGTCATGATATATTTATTTCCATTTGTAGAAGAAACAGGCATTGGACCACATAAATCTGAATGAATGAGTTCAAGCTTCCTATGTGCTCTTGAATTTGAATCATGAAAAGACTGTTTGCTATGCTTTCCTAGAATGCAAGCATCACATTGCTTATGTTTTCTAGGAATTGTAGGCAAACCAACAACACCATTTTTCTTCAACAAGCAAAGACTATCATAGTTTAAATGTCCAAATCTAGCATGCCATAATAAACTTGATGGAAGTGTACCTTCTTCATGATGAGAAATATATGAAAAATGTTGTGCATGAGCAGAGGTTCCTTGCAGTTTAAGAAGTCTTTCTTCTTCTATACCCCTCATGACAAGTGAATGGTCAGATGCCTTTCTTACCTCAAGCTTTCCATCAAACATATGAATGGAGTGACCTTGCTGGCGGATGTGGACCAGGGACAGCAAGTTTCTTTTGAGCTGTGGGAGATATAGAACATGATCCAGAAGAAAGTCTGGAAGACTAGGCAGTTTAAGCCTGATTGTGCCAAGCCCTGATGGCTTGATTTTTGACTGATCTGCAAAGTATACTGCTCCATCAACATTATCAGTGAAATCTTCAAAAAAATCTTTCCTATGAGTCATATGACAGGTTGCTCATGAATCAAGCAACCAGTCATTTTTCGAAGAAGCAAGTGAAACATTAAACAAATCTTCATTTACTCCAATGTTACATTGTGCCTCATTATAGTGAGCGGATTCAGGTGCTTTACCTTTGTCTGTGTCATCAGTTTTACCTTTCTGCTGATTTCTTCTCTGCTCAATTTTGTCCCATGGTAGCTTGCATGTAGAAGCATCATGTGATCCATTTCGTTTGCAGCGAATGCAATGGAGATCTGCCTTTTCTGCTTGAGAATGTCTGCCCCCCCTTCCTCTGAAGTATCTTCCTCTTCCTCTTCGTCCACCTCTTCCTCTTGTAGAATCTTGAGCAGGATGTTTTTCTTTATGAGCAAGGCAAACAGTCTCTTCAGAAGATTCAGGGACTGTTTTCTTTCCAAAGGCTTTCTCTTTCAGCAAACTTTTTCACAAGAGACTCAAAGGTTATGTCTTTAAGATTTCCATTTGCTTGTAAAGACTCAAGATAATTAGAGTAGGTAGGATAGAGTGCTTTGAGAAAGGCAATAAGAGAGATATCTAGCTCAACCTTAGTGGATTTAATATCATGCATTATAGACTTTATTTCAGATGCAAGAGCAAGAGGATCATTATTTTTCAGTTCAAGAGTGAAGAGTTTAATCATGAGCTGAACAACTTCAAGTGCAGAATGTGAATCATAGAGTTCTTTCAGCTTTTGTAAAGCTTCAAAGGCAGTGGAATAGGATGAAATATGACGACTTACTTCTTCATTTACAGATGCTGCAATCAATGCATAGGCTTTGCTGTTCTTGTTTTCCCAAATGACAAGTTCTTTATCTGATGTAGGCTGCACAGGGTCTTTGTCTTCTTCTCCGACACACACTCCTTTCCACAGCTCATTGTAGATGAGGGTGTGTTTTACCATCCGAGACCATTCAGAATAGTTCTCCTTGCCAGTGAGAACTATTCCGACCATAGAGATGATTGAATGCATTCTGTAAAAAAATATCTCTGCTGATAAAAAAAACTTTCCTCACTTCAATATCACTTTAATGCTTTAACTTTTCAAAGCAACATTATCATTCAAATGATAAAAAAACTGTGCAATATTACAACTGCTTTGAATGAACAAAACTGTGCATAGGCATTCAAATCAAAGGCTGATGATTTTAAATCCTTTCATCAGCATCTCCAAGTCTTAAAAAAACTATAATCCTCTGAAACAAATGATGTGTAGACAGGGCTAAATGACCTTCCAAAATCCTAGATGACCTTCTCAATTTCTTAGTCAATTGGTTTCTTAGCTCCAGATCTTTAATTCGGCATCCACATTAACATATAATGCAACTCAGAATGATAGGAACAAAATGAATGCTTTCTCAAATACAATGAAGCTCTGCTTGGAAATGTGCTCGTAACGGAAATTTTCAAAATCTAAGCTTTAAAAATGCAGAAGAAATTGACATGAAATAATCCGATCACTTATAAAGTTTCCAGACTGATATTTCTGGTTTCTGGAGATTTAAAAGCTGTATCAGATTATTAATTTGTTTTGAAAGTGTACCAAAAGCAAAATTTCCAATCTTGCTGCAAAGGAACTCTTAGATCTTCTACCGCCAAATTATGGCCCGGCTCCACTCATAGAGAGTCTATGGATAAATAGTTCATTCAGTACCTTACATTACAGTAGAGAACTAAGCCTGCAATTTTGAAAACAACGTAAAATATTTAAGCCAGACATACCCAAAACCGGAGCAGGCTTACACCAACAAAAGCTACAAACCACGAAATCTTGGGAAGGCGTGAGTAGTGGTAGCGGGCACAACATTCAAAAACGCTGAAGTAGAACGGTTCTGGTGAAGGTTAGGCATATCGGTAGCCTGCCCTTCCTATCTTCTCTTCAACGCAGACCGTGAGCAATCGTTGGGGCGTATAGACATAACCAAGCACATTCTTCATTAAAAACAATCACAAATGCAACTGCGTAAAGTATTTGGGAATGGAGTCCGAGGTTCACGTCCGTTTCAGGCAGTATGAACGCATCAACGCTTATGGTGCAGTCAGGGCAGGCAGAGGCATTCAATATCAATTCAAAATCAGAAACGCATCAGGGAATCAAAGTCAGAGTAGCACTCAGGATGTCAGAGCAGAGCAGCGCTCAGGTATGAGCAGCTCTCAGAACAGCAGGAGTTACAACTATTTCTGGGACCTGTGCTCTGATACCATGTCAGGCCAGGGTAACTCCAGAATGAGCGGGAGAGAAAACTGATATTATTATTCATTAGCTAACTCATATTTATATACATAAATACCACGGA
Source organism: Pinus tabuliformis (assembly GCA_031772625.1). NCBI lineage: Eukaryota > Viridiplantae > Streptophyta > Pinopsida > Pinales > Pinaceae > Pinus > Pinus tabuliformis. Next base: position 541,220,942 of record CM062816.1, on the reverse strand, counting down.
TCAGTTCATCTTCCTGATGACTGTCCAGTTCACCCATCCGTTTCGGATTAGGTGTCAACATTCTGCAAAACCCCCATAGGAGGTTTAGCTGAAACTATTGCCAAATCATTCATGGTCACCACAACCATCCCCTCTTTTTTGGTCATTTCTTCATGTTGCTCTGATTCAAGGATCGGTGTGGCTTTTGAATTACTTAGCATGTAAGGTGGTTTGTCCATCAGGTTCCTGAGTACTCAGATCTTCTTGTTTTGAAAAATCCGCCTTAGTTACCCCATCTTCTTCCCATGGAGGAAAACGGTCAAAATATTGCCAACCTTTTGTTTTATGGACCTACCCCATTTCCTTTTTGAGGGCTTTTTTGCCAAAGGGCGTGAATCTTGTAGATTTCTTGTTTTGAAGCATGTATGACATCTGAATGTCGTGTTTTCATAATCCAAAGTTTGTTGCCATTGAAAAGATTTATGTTTCAACAGGATGCGATCTGGTAGTCCTTTGCTCAGATCTATTTCTACACAGTTACATGCAAAGGGGAATAGTCCTTTCTCCATCCTTTCAACATCCATCTTTTGGAAGGAGTCCAAAGCGTTTCCAATGTCCTCTAATACTTTGTGATGCCAAAAATGAAGGGGTAGATTTGGCAATCATACCCAAACTGGCATCTTTGTAACCACCATTGTTGAAGAAGCAAACTCTGGGAACCAAGGGGTGATGAAGAGCCCTGCTCTTTCCTAGAACCAAGGTCCTTCTTGCATGACTTTCTCCAAATATTCTTGTGAATCAAACTGAACAATGAATAAACCTTTTGAACAAAGATATATATCATAGTTTTTTGACCATGTTGCAAAACCCAATTATGGTTCGAACTTTGGCCAAAAACCGTTAAATCTACAAACTACAACTCTATCTTGTAGAACCAAAAAGAGATGATTTACCTCATTTGAGTTTACTTCTAGGGCTGGCATTTGTTCCAATTGTTCTACAATATATGGTCTTAGACTGAATTGTGTCTAATCTGCGATAGTGGGTCCTTTAGCTTGAGCCGCATTCTTATAAGAAACATAAGTAGTTGGGTTCCTTGAAATTGACGCCCCCCCCACATAGCCTCAAAAGCAAAACAATGGTAGAGTTCCTTGAAATACTGTAGCCATGCAACTGAAAAGGGTTTTGCAATTGTTTCCTTTCATAGATAAGCCGTTGCGTGGATACAGGAATCCCTGGATGTTTCTCCAAGATCCCCTTTAGGGCCACTACCAAAGACCTGGTGACCCAGATTTGTAACGAGGTCCCTCTAAGAGGATTTGCAAACACTAAAAACCCTTCCCCATGAAATTCAATCCATGAGCTCCCCTTCAACCCTTGCAAAGAAGAGAAAAGGGGGCTTTCAATCCATTTTTTAGGGTGCCAATGCATGCAAAGGACACATGTGGCCACCCCTTCTCCAAACTCCTTATCATTGTCTACAAAGTTCCTTGCATCAAATCAAAAGGAAAATAAATTTGACTCTAGGTTGAGTTGATGAGAGGGAGACGATCCAAAATCTTTGATCTTCGGCTGATCTGAAGCATAAAGAGTTGTTTGAGTGGAAGATGCAAAGTTCTTGTCGACCAGGGATTTCTGGTTGAACGCCATCTCTTTTGGTGGTGTCCAAGAAATGTAAACATCGAGGACAATCCTATATACATGTGTAAAAGCTATCAAATAATTTTAGGAATCCTTTATGTATTATATCAAGTTAGAAAACAAAGTATTTTCTTTTTCTTATCTTTGAGGAAAATAAAGTGATGGAGAATAAAGGCATTTGAAGGTGAGTTGAGTATTTGTCTTAGCTATGACTCGAGAAGACTCGCGGGGACTCACAAATATCCCATGAGTCAAACTTCATTACTTCCTATGTAATGGCCTAGGGTAATTTTTCCCCAAGGGTTTCTATTCTGACTAGGGTTTCATCATTCATTCCATAAATCATAAATAGTAGTATTCATCAACCATAGAATTCCTCTCTGTATACAAGTATAAATATTCAACAGTAATACAATTTTCCAATAAAATCACATTTTCCTAGGGCTGACTGCTCAAATGTAATAGAGATTACATCCAAACTGATTTCACTTATACTGTCTGTAATGTCACATTAAAAGCAATGCACAACTGTAAATAAATTATGTCAAATCTATGCTAGCATGATGAATAAAGCCATGTAACTGACCTAGGTAGCTTGGGACTTTACTATCAAGTGAATTCACACTAGGGAGGTTTTTTCACTTAACTAATCGTTCATGTTTTTCAACACTGAATAACTAGTTGAGTTTTTTCTCCAAGATATACCCCCAAAGCTGGAGTGTGGCTTGATGGTGGAGCCTTGGGTGAGTCCTAGTGCCTAGAGTCAATGTATATTGCCATGTTAGATCATTTGTAAAATTTCTTGCAGGACGAGATTTTTAATAAAATGTTAATGTAAATTGTAATAAGTGATGTCCAGAGAAGTTGTAGGATGTATGAGTAATCAAAATTAGACCTCTACATCTCAACTTTCTACTAAGACATACTTTGGGGTCATAAAATGTGTTTTTATCCCTCAAAACCCACTTTTCCTAATTCTAGGGGAAAATGTGGCAATAAAATAACCCATAAAATAAAAAGTGGAGAAAATAATAATATTTTCACATGCCAATTGAGGTGGAAATGACTTGGAAATTTAAAGTGAAGTAAAAAGACAAGTGGAAGGGTGAGTGGGCTCTCACATCATCAAGAAAATTGAGCTCATGGGAAAATCGATTTTTGTGGGCCAACTTGAGGTACAATTTCCCACTTGGCAGCTCAAATTTTCTCATGGAGAATTTAACGCAGGGATGTATATGGTTAAAGATTTTATTTGAGAAAATTATGGAGTATTGTCTCCACTATGGTTTACATTATTTCCCACTTATATGCAAACCTCTTCATCAACACCTACTCACTTCAGTTCAGTAGAGATACGCACAACTACAGGCAACTAACGTAGGGCAGTTCGTTGCCTGAGTTAGAGAGGTGTCTTCACAAGATTTTGGGTCGAGATTTGCATCGAGTTTGTCTCCTTTTCACCTACCAATCTCCACACATGGCAATCTCAATGAATTTTGCACATGGGTTGAAGAAATACACTGTGCCACCTCCCAGATTTGGTTTCTACACTTGGCATTGGAGCTCTGCACAACAAATTCAAATTTCTCTTTGGGATTTCCTCCTCCTCTTGTCACTGGGGTTTCACATTGGGGTTTTCTCCCATTTCTCTATTTAAATGAGCCTTGGGCTCCTCATTGTATCAATTCTTAGACGAGTTATCGAGCTAGCAAAACTCTAGAAAATTTGTACTCATTTCTTTTATATGCTAATAAAAGTCAAGACTTTGGGGGTTCACTCTTGATGTGATGTTATTCTTCTACCTTTGAGGTAATATTGTCCATTTGTGCTTTTCATTCTCTACATTCCTTGAATTGAAATTATTAGCTCATTTGCCGTATTTGTGGATTGATTTATGTAAGTTATCTTGCATTGATTATTGGCCTAGAGAGATGCTCTAGATTGAAGAGCACTAGAATGTTCTTGGTTGAACATCTAGCCTCTTCTCTCATTGCTCAATCTAGTCCCTTGTGATGCTAATATTTCCTTTAAGTGTGTAGAAGTTATTTTGTGTTGGAAAGAAGCTTGAGCGTGGGGTAAGTTCTCGGTTGAATGAACTCACTCTCAAGGCGAAGGTTGTAAGAACTCACATCAAGCAAGCTTGCTCTCAAAGGCTTATCAAGCGAATTTGAAAGGGATTTTTCCTACCATAGCTCTCTAATACTATCAATTTAAATTTTACTTGTCAAATCTTATGCATTATAATTGACTTGATCTAGTTTTAAGAGCTTGTGAAGGATTTATTCCTTCTTGCTTGTGCAAAGGGAGGAATGCAAGTTCCTTTTTGTTGCATGCAAGTTGTATTTTACTTGTGTATTCTTCTCTTGTAACTTATATTCATTTATTGATCCAATTTTCTTGTGCTCTCATGGCTTGCGCAGCTCTAGTGGAGCCTTGAAGGCATGTTGGAGGCATCACTTGAAGGGATTTGTAGGTGGAAGATTTGAGGACTAAAGAAATATCATTGAACCCTTCTCATCTACCAAACCTCTCTCTCATAACCACTCTTGCCTTCTCTCATTTGCGCAAGGACTTCTCTTGAAGATTTGGAAGTGGAGCTATCAAGTTATATATATATATATATATATATATATATATCTATTTATTTATTTATTTATTTATCTTTTGTTTTTCGTTTTGTTTTGTTTTTTTATTTTATTTTATTGGAAATGCGAGTTGCTTCTTGGAGACACTCTTGAGTTGTAATCATGCACAAGTGTAATTTCTCTTTTCTTATTCGTGTATTTGATCTTGAGGAGGAGTATTTTGCTCTTTGAAGAGCTTCTTGCTAAGTAACCTGACATGTGGATTCGGGAATCATCGGATATGGGGATTCGAGTGTCAGATTGAATACGTTGACCCCCCGGAACAGGACACGTTTGGATACGTTATATATATATATATATATATATATATATATAAAAATTAGATACTTCTTACACAAATTCTCATTCATGATACAAATTCATTGATTTCAAACATAGATCTTCATCTAGATTTAAGTTTTACTGTTTACAAAGTAATTAGTAACATTATAGCATGCATAGTGCATACAAAATTCAAATACAATTGTAATTTGTGACATGTCACATAAATGATAAATCATAAATTCTAAGTTCATAATACATATTCAATTCATCATTGATCCAATAGGAGAAAGACAAGATAGTAAGATAAAGACATTGACAACTGTAGTTTTCTCATTAAGTCATCAAAATCAAAATGTGTTACATAGGTAGTGCAATGCCAACGGCAAATAGAAATAGAAAATAGAAAACAACTACAAGTATACAAACCTCAAGGCATATAAACATCACTTATGACCAAGTCAAAGCTACCCTTTCTCTCTCGGAGCATTGATAATGCAACAGTTGCATGGGAACATGTTGTAACTACATAGCATAAACAGTGAATGATTTAGAACAACCTCTATTGATAGAAATATCAAAAAGTTCACATCAATACAAAAGTGCCACTATTTCCACCACCACCAGCAAAGACAACTACCAAATTTCAAATTGAAAGCAGTGTTTAGCAAACTTCAACTGCAAATAACCTACTTCTGAAGTGTTTAATATGCAAAACTCTAAAATTACACCTGAATGCTTCAACATGACACTTATACAGTCAACTGTAATAGCAAATATTTCATTACCTGAAATTGTTCAAAGCAATGAAATAATTAACAATAAAAATCATTTCAGTCACTGCAAACTAGGTTCTTCCAGTTTAATTAACAATGATACATTACACATGTGTTTCCTTCTTAAAAACCAAACAGGAAGTGCAAAGCCATGTCAAACCTTGACCACAGAGAACTTGAGGCTAAAACAACAATTAGAAGGACACATGACTGAAGAACATTTTTAAAATGACAATACCCCTGAGAAAAAAATAATTCATTATTTAAATTAGGATAAGATCAAACCAACAAAGTTAGAAATTGGTAGAGGAACCCATAATGTTGAATGGGAAAAAGGAAGTTTACACTATAATGAGCAAATGAGTGTTAACTAAATGGCACATTAGGAAGTTGCACAAAATATGTGCACACTAGATGGAAAAATACCCTTTGCTCCTTGCTCCAAACCCCTCACAACAACCCACAACAAACCTACTGCAAAAGAGAGAAGAGAAAATGATAAAAAAGAATAGCAAAGTCGCCTTTTTTAGGCAGTGTTGGTCACTTTTTCCAGATTCGTGTCCGGAAATCGGGACACGATGTGTTCAATTGGGACACGTTGGCCTATTTCAACGAATCCGGTTTCAGAGGCTTCTTGTAATCTCTCCTCAAGCGTTAAAGTCCCTAATCTCTCTATAAGAGGGCTTTTTCTCTAATTAATAAAAGCAAATCTTGTGTCTTGCGAAAGCTTGAGGATTTCCCCTTGGCATCCCAATCTTCTCATTTGATAGTGTTGAAGAATCTAGGGCAATTAGGTTAATAAGATTCTTCTCATGATGATAACTATTTGTGAGGTACTTTTTACTTTTTCTTATTAGCACAATCTTCTCTTGTTATTATTAGAGTGTGTTTTCTTACTTCATCAGATAGTTACCAAAACAAAAGAGACAAAAACACAAGATGTTGGCTTTCTGCCAGGGCCAAAACCTCTCACTCTTTGAGAAGAAAATCCGCACAAATTCTTCTTAAGGAGATTCAAATTGACGAATACCAAGACCATGACCCTTGACCTATTTGGCCACTCCAACACCAAGGCACCAATCCTCTTCTTTGTCATTGCTGAGATCATCATCACTGCTACTGAAGTTATCACTGTTGCAACACCGAGACCATCACTGCTGCACCACCAAGATCGTTATTGCTGCACCTTCACCGAGATCTTCACCATAACTACGAGATCTCTAAAATGAGATATGTATATAGATATATGAGAGTTGCACCTAGATTTACCGAGATCATGACCTTGTAATTATGTCTTCATCAAGATCATGATTGTATCTATATTGAGACCATGATTACATCTATGCCGAGATTATGACTGCATCTAGAATGTATGCCGAGACAGAGTGTGTCACTGTGGGATCACCGAGATCCTTTTCATCACAAATATGCCGAGACTGCAAGGAGACAGGTTCGAGCCCTTTTCTGTGGTATCCGACGCTGCTTTTGTGATCATTGTCTTGGTAGGCCGAGACTGTGATCACCGAGACTGTGAGGAGGCTGAGATTGTGATCACCGAGACTGTGAGGTGGTCGAGATTTCATCTTTGTTGTACCCATCCGAAAATCACAGAGATGCTTGTTTGAATTCTCTACCTTTTGTGGTGACCCTAGCCGCATATATATAGTGGTTTGCCTCTACACTTGAGCCGACATGTCATGCTGAACGGGTGTGTCTCCATATGTGAGCCGACAAGACTTCCTTTTGTTATTGTTTGGAGGTCGACTTCTTCAAGAGGGATTGTACTTGCCTTTGGAGGGCTTCTAGACATTTCTATAGACTTGTATACATTACACATAAGCTCAAGAAGAGCTCTTCATACATGACATTAATTCTAGACTCTAAATGACAAATCCTATTATTCTAAAATCACTTGCTCATGAAACCCATGAAGCAAGTTTACAATAATAATTTTGTTCTTTTTATTACATCATTTACATTAGTCATAATTACATGTTATTATGAAGACTGAACCTACTTACACTTTTTTCAACACTCTCTTAACTAGGGTGGTGTTCATAATGGTACTTGGTCATTATCAATTTGAAGAATTTCTCATAAGAAGAATTGGATTGGTAATCCATATGTATAGCATCATAGTAACCAACATTGTTTCCACAGCAAGGCCTCGACTGACAACTCTATCTTTCATCAGATCAGAGCACAATGTTGGCGAGTCCAATGACTATAGACACCTTCATTGTCTCTCAAGGTACATACCCACCCGGGTGTTCCCTAAGTATGACCTTCTAAGACTATTCTTATCTTGGGTTCCCAACCCTCAAAGAATATCGGTCTTCTTGCCTACTCTTATCTTGTACACATCTTCAAAGAGCATCAGATGCCAGATGATTACCCAATCCTCAATTCTTTCTTCCCAAGTGAAGACAAGAATGTTGTGTCTATCTCTCCCTCTCAACTTGGGAAGATGCCCATTCCTGTAAAGGAATGTACCCAAGCTCCTTCTGACTAGGAACTTGGTGAAGCTCCCTCTTAATTAGGGACTTGTCAAAGCTCCCTCTTAACTAGGGACTCTCCTTTTCAACAACTTCTTCTTCGTGGGTCCTTCAGCTGCTTGATCGATTTCTTTTCTTGATGTCATGAAATTCAGTCGAGCTTCTTTCTTGTAGGGCATTAGCCATTGATCACTTTCCTCCTTGGTTTTTCATGTCATTCCTTTCTTCATGGAAAGTGGCTTTCTTGGTACATATCGAGATCCTTCTTCATATGGCTACTTCTTTTTCATCATGCTTCTTTAAGGAATTTTCATCCACCACATGAATGCTAGCTGTACTTGCACTTACAACTCTTGTTCCAGTAGCCTTGCATGAACTCATCTAAATATTAGTCAAGAAAAATCAAAATATAACATTAAGTCAAATAGTACCTTTCGAGATGGTTCTTCATCATGACATCTTCTGGTAGGTATCACCATCCTGTATACACGTTGACACATCTCCCAAAGATATTCATTTTCAAGGGTTTCCATCTTTTTCAAACTTTCATCAGAGTCTTCATATCTTTCTGGGAGATTTCCTAGTCAAATCTTCTTGGTCTTTTGGATGTTTATCGCCTTTATCATGGTTGCATATCTCACGATCTCTTCCTTTTACACATTCCATTCCCAGGAGCTTCCAATCAAAGTTTCTTAATTGTAGTCAACCACATCATACTTCATATGAGGACATATTATGTTGATTTCATCTAGTGTGACTTATGTCTTCCTGCATCCTTTCAAAGGAGGAGATCCTTTTCCCTTGATCATGCTTCTCAAGATAGAAGTAGTGATCCATGTTACCTGCAACCATACATCATGACTTTATAATATTAAATACAAGAATACATACCTCATTTTACCTTTAGGTCTTCTAGGCTTCTTCCTACAGCTTCTTTGATTGAAAATATCTTCAACCTCTTGATCTGCATCATTTCTCATGTCATCATACCATCATCCCATGAATTCCATAAGTTGGAGTTCCTGATGAAACACTTGCTTCCACTCTAGATCTGTGAATCCTCCGATGAGGATTCCATCAAAGAATCTTGAGGATCTTCGCATATTCTTATTCAACAGATGTTTCCCTTTTGACTGATGTATGATGAGACTTGTCCTGGATGACTTTTTCCTTTGATCTTTCAGTGAGGTCACCAAGAGCTATATTGACTACCATAGATTTTGTTCCAGCAGTCCTTCATATTTCCCTATGGTGATGTCACGAGCTCTTGCTTCTAATGCTTCTCCTTCCTTGTTCTTTCTTCTTTTAGTTTCCTCCATTTCTTCAGTGAAATGGACTTCTTCTCTATTCTTCTTGTTATTGTCCTTCTTAAGCTAAGGACAATCTTTCCTGTAAAGTACATAACCTTCCATAGCTTTGAATTTCAACTATGCTTTTTTTCCCTTTTCCGAGTACCAAAACTTCCTTTCCTTTCAACAAATGTTTGAGTCCTCAACATTTTTGCCCTCAACTTGTCCTTTTCTATCTTGCATAGAAATCACAAGTTGAACTTATCCCATGAATTTTGTTACCCTCATGATGATGTCACGAATCTTGATTTCTAATGCTTCTAAGATGTCATACTGCATCTTATTGTAGACATAACCTATGCAGGATCTAGGAGCCATAAAGAGACCTATAGTGAGAGAGACTATCTTAATGATTTCTTACTCTCTCTTACCATGGAATTCCTTTCCTCAGCTCCTCCTATCCTTTCCAGTGATATGAACTTTCTTTTCTTGTAATGTTCATAATTCTTTTTCCAGCTTCTTTGATGTCTCCAATATTGTTTATGTGAGAGGACCTTAAGAGTTCCTTCCCATGAATTCAAAGGAGACCTTTTTCATTGATATGTTTAATGACTTCACTTATCTACGAGGACTATGACAATCCTCCTTATTCCATGCAAGGACCTTTGATGACCTATCCAACTTATAGATCTCCTTGCAACCACGAAGTCATTTTACCAAATAAATTAACGAATGAAAGATACTTACTTGACAAGTGAAGATGAACTCTTCTACTTGATCACTTTGATGATGGTTGAAGATGTATTAGAGCTTCCTCTTGGATGATCTTCTTTCAAATGAAAAAGCCTTTCTCTAATAGAAAAGGTTGCTCCTTTTGATGAGGATGATTTGTTGCTTCCTCGGATGATCTTCTTCTAGGGCAAGGAGATGATCCTTGTTTGTTTTATAACCTTGAATATGATGACAATGCCTTCTCGCCTTCAATATGCTTCACCTTCTTTTGTAGTGTAGATCAAAACTGCTTCTAGGGTTTCGACTTTCTCCAAGATGATGTGATCTTCGTTTTTAAGGTCCTTTGAGCTACCTTGCTTTGTAGACAACTTGATGAGGGTCTTTGTGGCCTTTTGATGACTACAGAAACAAAAGCTCTTGCTGTTGTAGACTGCTTCTTCGATCTAGGGATTGATCTAGGGTTTGATCAAAATCAGGGTTTAATTCTTCAATGTAGATCTTGATCTTTTAACTTGCTTTGATGCCCTTCTTGAAACTTGATCCTTGAATGTCTCTTTGCTGCCCTTCCTTTGACTTCAGCACCTTAGCTCTGATACCATGTTGAAGAATCTAGGGCAATTAGGTTAATAAGATTCTTCTCACGATGATAACTATTTGTGAGGTACTTTTTACTTTTTCTTATTAGCATAGTCTTCTCTTGTTATTATTAGAGTGTGTTTTCTTACTTCATTAGATAGTTACCAAAACAAAAGAGGCAAGAACACAAGATGTTGGCTTTCTGCCAAGGCCAAAACCTCTCACTCTTTCATAGGAAAACCCTCACAAATTCTTCTTATAGAGATTCAAATTGACAAATACCAAGACCATGACCCTTGACCTATTTGGCCACTCCAGGACCAAGACACCAATCCTCTTCTTTGTCATTGCTGAGATCATCATCACTGCTACTGAAGTTATCACTGCTGCAACACCGAGATCATCACTACTGCACCACCGAGATCATTACTGCTGCACCTTCACTGAGATCTTCACCATAACTACGAGATCTCTATACTAAGATATGTATATAGATATATGAGAGTTGCACCTAGATTTACCAAGATCACGACCTTGTAATTATGTCTTCATCAAGATCATGATTATATCTATACTGAGACCATGATTACATCTATGCTGAGATTATGACTACATCTAGAATGTATGCCGAGACAGAGTGTGTCATTGTGGGATCACTGAGATCCTCCTCATCACAAATATGCCAAGACTGCAAGGAGACAGGTCCGAGCCCTTTTCTGTGGTATCTGAGGCTGCTTTTGTGATCACTGTATTGGTAGGCCGAGACTATGATCACCGAGACTGTGAGGAGGTCGAGACTTCATCTCTGTGGTACCCATCCGAAAAACACAGAGATGCTTGTCTGAATTCTCTACCTTCTGTGGTGACCCTAGCCACATATATATAGTGGTTTGCCTCTACACTTGAGCTGACATGTCATGTTGAATGGGTGTGTCTCCATAGGTGAGTTGACAAGGCTTCCTTTTGTTATTGTTTGGAGGCCGACTTATTCAAGAGGGACTGTACTTGTCTTTGGAGGGCTTCTAGACATTTCTATAGACTTGTATACATTAAACATAGGCTCAAGAAGAGCTCTTCATACATGACATTAGTTCTGGACTCTAAATGACAAATCCTATTATTCTAAAATCACATGGTCATGAAACCCATGAAGCAAGTTTACAATAATAATTTTGTTCTCTTGATTAGATCATTTACATTAGTCATAATTACATGTCATTATGAATACCGAACCTAGTTACACTTTCTTGAACAGGTAGGAGGTAATATTGGTGGTTGGTCTTTTTCTTTTCATTTTCAATATCCTTTTTCATTTTTGCAAGTAGCTTAGATCCATTTCTTTCACTCATTAACTTGCTCACTAATTCGTAATCTTATTTGGGCTAGTTTATCATTTCCAATTCACACTTTACATCGCTCTTTCACACAAATTGCTAATCTGATCTAACCTATTCTATTGCTGATTATAGTTTTTCTTCATTGATCATTTTATAATTGTCATTTGAAGTTCATCTCATATGTAAGCATAATATTTCTTTAAATGTGAATGAACATCTTTGTTTAAGTTACTTTTGAAGCATTTCACATTTTGGAGCACTACTTTCACTTGCAATTAACCTTGATCATTTACACCTCACTTACATTTGCTTTTGCATGCCTAAAATTAACCTCCAAGCATAAGCTTGGTTGATAGACTTTAGGAAATCTTCTTTGATTTTCCCAAAATCTGAGTTTGGAGAAAAGGTTAAACACATGACTGCACAATTCTCTTGTGGCTGAGTCCCTTGTAGGAACGATGGCATGTGGGTTGACTTGAAGGACTAGGTGGATACTCGTTAATGAAGCTAAGCTTCTCCACTTGAGGCCTCTTGCAATCACCTTAGTCCTTACTAGGTTGAAGGATTTGAAAAGAAGTCACACTTTAGATAGGCCCTTAATTTAAAATCTACCAAGAATACCATCTCACACAACCACTCTACAACTTTGAATGGTTTTGCATGCATTTGAAGATTGGATCTTGTTGAACACTTCATCATTTTAGTTCTTTTTCAAATACATGCAAGATATTTTGAAAGCACCTATATCTCTTTCATTGCAAGTACTTTAGTTTTATTCTTGTATCTTGCTCATGCTCATTGGGTTAGCTTAAAGTTCTATTGATGTCATATCATTGGTTATATTTCATATGAGCATATTTCCTTTTCCAAGTACAAGCAATATCTTACTTGCAAGCATTCAATTCCATTTAGTGTTTTCCTTTCAAAGTTGTACTTCATATTGTAGATTTGTTATTGTTTGTCCTAACACTCATCTTGCGGTTTCTCTATTCTATTGAACTTGTATGTTGAAAGCATTATTTTATTTGCAAGTATTTTTACTACATTTGAGCATATTGTATTTCTTGCAAGATTATATATTTGGCACTGGTCTACTTACATCAATTTTCCTTGCAGGATATATTGTTGAATCATTTTAATTTATTTACATGTTGATGTTGATTATATGCTCATGATCATTTGTACTTGCTAAGTCTTTATTTCTTGCTTCAAGTTACATTTCAAGTCTTTGAATGGTTGATGCTTTAATTGGTTAACTAATCATCTCCTAGAACTTGTTAAGTCTAACAAGCCTTCCTTAGTATCTTCCTTAGGGTCCACCCCCCTTGGCTTTAGCTAGGAGAGAGCCTAGATGGAGAGAATTGGGATTAGGTGACAACCCCAATTCTGAGCTTTACCACCAAGGCCACACCTAGTGGGGTTGAAGATTTTTACCACATTAACTTAGGCGTGTAAGTGAGGTAGCTACATGCCCATTTCCCTTGTTTAAAGTGCTGTCTTCTATGTAGAGTAGGTTATTAAATAATTCTATCCTCGTGCAAGTGAAGGACCCTTCACCCTAGGAAGGATCAATGCCAACATGGTTCCCTGCAACTTGGCAATCACTTGACCATGTTAAGAAATATTTGGTAGCCTGCAATACAGTCATGACATCCTTCCAACTTTGAAACACTTCCATCCCTTCCCTTTTTATAACCTTAAGATATTTTGTAGCACAAAGGACTGTAGCAACATTGCATATATTAAGGGTAGCAAAAATTTCATAATAAAATTTGGTACTTAGCTCAATTGCATGAGGTCCCCTTGGAAGATTAGGAGGGTCAGCTTCACGGTCCTGTGATTTAGCAACCTTTGCTACCAAACTCTTTCCATGCTTTTTACAACACATCCGGTAGGTAACCTATCTTGGGTTCCCTTCCTTCATAAGGTTGTCATGAACTTCAGGGAAATTTGCTATCGCAATATGTTTTTCCTTATGGCCCTTGTCATCAGTTTTTAGCCTATTCTACTCCATATTTGTGCAATCCATGTCTTCAGGGTAAGGCTCTCATGTGACTTCAACGGGTTTTCTGGGTGTGGTCCCACATAACATTTTCTTGAGTGTAGATTTGGGGACAAAATATATCTGGTATTCAAATAAAATGATCCCGTCTTCTACCTTGTACTTGTCATCATGGATTAGTTTACCCAACAATTTGCAAACTTATTTTTGGAATATTCTACTAAGAGGCGGGCTCTCCAATCTCTCAAGAATGTGCATATGTCATGTTCAACATTGTCTTCGCATTTCGGCTCATAAGATTGTAAGTTGTTACTTGATGATCTAGGACTTATACTTCTACAAGTTTCCATGCAAGTTACTTCGCCCTGCTTCGATATGACCTCCATTTGCTGGGCTGTTACAACTCGGGGGCAACCATTGGTCATGCCTCTTAGTACTACCTTGCTGCCATTTGGGTCTCGGAATTCCATTTCCATCACTTGGTAGTTCATTACGAATCTCCTTAACAATTACAACCATTTTACTCCCATCACCACATTAGTACCTACCAATGCTATCACATAAAAATCATTAGTAAGTGTATACTTACCTAATGTGATGCTCAAACGTGGAACTACCTGTGTGCATGTCATATGATACCCATCAACTACCCTCACTTCGAAGCTTTCGAATTCTTGGGTAGGGATGCCTCTCCTTACCACCATGACTGCATTAATGAAGTTGTATGTTGGTCCACGACTATGATTCGTTGCCCTTGTATAACAACCTTGATTTTGAAGGTGTGATATTTAGGGACTCTTGAGAGAGTGGCGATTGTACCTCCTTCAACTCTCGGACATGGCTTCTTAGCCTCTTCTAGGGATGGTGCTTTTTTGAAAATGCTAGGCTACTTGCTTGGTGCTTGTGCTATATCACTCTCATTGTCGCTATTGAGCAGTACTTCAATGTAGTGAATCGTTCCCTTTCCCAAACATCGGTGACTAGGTTCCCATGGCTCTTTGCAAGTAAAACAAAGATTCTTTCTTCTAAGCTCATTTCAATCTTCTTCATCCAACTGATCCTTTTTGGTTTCGTCCTTCTCAAATGTCTTCTTGTCCTTGTCTTTCAAAAGGATTTGTGGTATGGGTGGAGTATTCACTTTTGTTGTTGCACCTCCCATATTTCGAGTCTTGATTATGGCCTCCTGTAATGTGGTTAGTTTGAAAGCCTTAACCCACCCGTGCAATGGTTCAATACAAGTTTTCCAAGTAGTGCCCCTCCTATAACCTTAAAGCCTCAGAGGAGGTCCCACTGGACTAGGGCCAAAAACTAACCCCCCTTGGTAAGGTGAGAGAACAAGTTTATACTCAAGATCTATCAATCATCCAGATCACCCCTTCATCCATGTTAGAATACCCAAAACCAGTGTTGCAGAGGAGCGCCCCCCCCGATCCTGCTCCCAATCTGCGCTTTGGGATAAAAATTTCGCTCCCTGCCTATTTCAGGATCGAATTGGGGAGCGTTGCTCCCGTCGCTTCGGGAGCGATTTCTATAGCCCAGGAGCGGTTGGGGAGCGATCGCTCTTGACTGCTCTTGGGCTATAAAAAACGCTCCTGGCAGCGTGAGCGACGCCCAAAAAATCGTGCAGAATAAAAAAAGTGCCGCCTGAAAAAAAGGCGACGGTTGGAAAAAAAAGGAGGGAAGGGATGAAAGGGAGGGAGGGAGGGAATATAAATAAACCATCTCTCCAATGAATTTCATTATTTTAGAATTTGAGAGAGTGAGAGTGAGAGTGAGAGCAAGAGAGAGTAAGAGAGAGTGAGGAGTAAGAGAGAGTGAGGGGCAAGAGAGAGCAAGTGAGAGTGAGAGCAAGGAGCAAGGAGCAAGAGAAAGCAAGGGGCAAGGAGAGAGCAAGGAGCAAGGAGCAAGGACTTGCAAGGGGAGATTGGAGGCCAAAGAGGTAGGCTCTATTCTAGCAATTTTTATTTAATGTTCATTCCTAAATAAATAAATATTTTTTTTTCTCCCATTCCCATTCCATTTTTTTGCAGATTCAAAACTTCAAATTTCAAACATCATGGTTATATTTCTTGGCATTTTCTTCTTCTTGGTTCCTTTTTTGGTTATTATGGTGTTGGAGAGTAGAAAAAGGAGGGTTGAAAATGAAGAAGGGGATGAAGAAGTGGGTCATAGTGGATTTGATGAAAACCCCGGAGAGGAGGAGCTGGAGGAGAGTGAACATGAGTCTCAAAAAAATAAACAAGACCAAACTCCATTGTGGAAATATGTTAATAGGCCTGAAGTAGGGAAAGGGGGTGGAACCACTAAATTTCATTGCCCCCATCGCAACAATGTTAAATTATGGTATGTTTTATGCTTAGAGCAGTTTACTTATTTTTCTTCTTATGAGCCACAGATTAGCAATCACATATACATTAAGTATAGTGCAGATAGAACATTAAATGATCAATAGAAAACAAGCCAAGACAAGAGACACAAGATGTGGCGGCTAGCAAGGGACAAACCCCAATGCGAGGAAACCCTTTGATCAAATCTTCTTTTATCTTCAATAGTTCAACAGAGAGAAATAGTACAAAATCTGAATTCTGTAATTTTATATCAGCAGTAGCAAACCCTAGATCAGCAAAGTCAAACTTGGTCAAACTAGTTGAAATTGACCACTAAAATAGTTGGCCAATTTCTGGTCAACTTGTCCTTGAATAGCCCCAAAAGTTCAGTCAATTTGCAGATTTTTGAAGTCAACTGCAACCCTAAACTAGGGCAGTCAATACCGGTCAAACCAGAGGTCAGATCACCTTGATTTCATGCCAAAAATTGTGGCCTGCCTAGGAGAGGCAACCACACCCAATCCGCACTTCTGGAAGGTCAACGCTAGTCAAATAGATGACCAGATGCCCTAGCGTCCTCCTTTCTGCGTCTTCCTTGCCCTAAGACGTCTTCCTTTTAGCCACACGTGTGAGAGAGAGAGAGGCTCCTTTTAGGTGTAGGAGAGAGAGAGAGAAGAAGAGTGAATTGAATTGTCCAAATGAGGAGAATGCTCCTTGTATTTATATGCAAACGTTGAGGTTGAATAGACATGACTGTTGGGCTTCTGAGCCCACATAAGTTTGCTAGCCGACCTTGACAATTTGTCCATAATCAAAATAAATTCATATCTCCATAAATACTTATCGGAATCGGATGATCTTTAGATCAATCCTACACCTCTCGATGAGAGGAATCTAGGAAAAATATCAGAAGCCATAAATAAGGTGATCCACATGGATTTTGGCCCTAGTTGCCAATTTTAACACTCTCTCAACTAGGGAGAACTTCATCTGCAATCTGTCAGACCGTCGCTGCTATCCATCCATCAAATGCACTGTCCTGTACAACTTGACCCCACTCTGCTTTGCTTTGTTTTGCTCTGCTCGAACTATGAAGAAGAAGAAATGATTGAGGATGTATCATACCATCCTCCACTGACCCGAAGTTAGTCTCAGAGTGTGTACCACTCTCACTGATCCCAGATCGATGGAGGTCATCCTAGCATAGGGAGTATGGTAGATACAGCGATGCGTCCATCGATAGTACTATTATGGTCCCTATCCTCATTTTCGTGCTCATTGATCAGATGAGAGGTACTTCCCATGAGTCCCAGACTGTATGGGTAGGATGCCTCGACAGGGGAACTAATCATCCTGTCCACAGGAGAACGAATCATCTTGTCCAGTGGATTCCATGGAGAACTAATCATCCTGGCCTACAAGAGAACTAATCATCCTGTTCCACAGTCGCCACGGAGAACGAATCATCCTGGCCCACAGGAGCACTAATCATCTTGTTCCACAGTCGCCACGTGGTGTCACAGGCGAAGGTTGAACCTTTACCCTGTACATAGTGCACCACCAGGGGATGGTGAGTCGCCCTGTGGTCACATGTCGCTCCAAGAAGTACCCCGCGCCCCCATGGAGCTCCCAGAGCTCAATACATCATACACGACCCTCATAAGAGGGTCTCTGAATGACACCAAGTCATTCTCGGAAAGTCAGGAATTTGACCTTTCCTAGGGGCTTTGTCAAGATGTCGGCGACTTGTTCATCTGTACCGATATGTTGGAGCCTTATTGCTCCTCGCTGCACCATATCTCGAATATAGTGGTACTTGATATCGATATGCTTGGAGCGATCATGAAATACGAGATTCTCTGATAAATGGATCCCGCTTTGGTTGTCACACAGGATCACGGTGGTATCCAATGTAAATCGAAACAGCTCACTAAACAGTTTTCGCAACCAGACTGCCTCACAGGAGGCCATGCTAGCAGCAATGTGCTCTGCCTCGGCGGTGCTCAAAGCCATCGACTTCTATTTCCTGCTCATCTAGGATATCGAGGCAGATCCCAAAGAGAAACAACACCCGAAAGTGCTTTTTCGGTCCACCACACTGCTTGCCCAATCAACATCAGTATACCCAAGTAGTCTTACATCTCTGGTAGTGTAGCTCAACCCATGAGTGATTGTGCCACGAAGATATCTCAACAGATTCTTGGCACCAATCCAATGTGAGTGGTGAGGCTCAACCATATGTTGATTCAATGTGTTGATTGCAAAGCATATATCTGGACGAGAGTTCACTAGGAACATTGATGTTCCGACGAGTTGACAATACTCGGTAGCATTTCGTAAAACAGGTCCGGGAGCACCACTGCTTAACTTCTTGAAGTCAAGCTCCATCGGGATAGTTACGGGCTTGCAGTCCACCATGCGAAATCTCTCCAATATCTTCACCACATATTTTCCCTGAGATAGGAAAATCTCCCCTAGTTTCTGCCAGACTTCCAATCCTAGGAAATAGTGCATAAGTCCTAGGTCTTTCATCTCGAACTCAGAAGCCAGCTCCCTCTTACATTCATGAATGAGAGGGTCTGCACCTGTTAGAAAGAGGTCATCAACATATAGCACCAATATGAGAGGCTTGTCATCTATAACCTTAAAGTAAAGGTTAGGGTTGGCTTCATTCCTAGTGAATCCCAACTTCATCAAGTAGCTATCGATCCTCTCATACCATGCTCGGGGTGCTTGCTTTAGCCCATAGAGGGCTTTCTTCAACTTGCACACATGAGATTCTCGATCATAAATCTCAAATCCTTCGGGTTGCTCCACATAGACCTCCTCTTTGATCGAACCATGTAAGAATGCAGTCTTGACATGCATCTGATGTAGGTTCCATCCTTGCGAAGCAGCAAGGGCTATGATCGAGCGGATGGTGGTATATCGGGCAACAGGTGCAAATATCTCATCATAGTCTATACTTTCCTTTTGAGAGAAGCCATGAGCGACAAAACGAGCCTTATACTTTTCCGCACTTCCATCAATTCCATGCTTTATCTTGTAAAGCCATTTTGAAGTGACAACTGCTTTGTCCTGGGGTTTGGGGACCACATCCCAAACATTGTTTTTCATAATGGACTCATATTCCTCAGTCATATCATCCTTCCATACTTGATGCTTGACGACATCTGTGAATGACTAAGGCTCATTTTGGATGATCGTGCTCATGATGGTCAGGTATCCTTGATACCTGTTCGACTTCTTACTTTCACAGAAGGTTCCTCGGGGTGCAATGTGTCCTTCAGCATCATCAAGTGTCCCCCTAAGCCATGAAGGCCTCTTCCTAGAAGAGGAAGGCTCTTGCAGAGGAGGATCAATAGGATCCATATGTTCTTCCACATCGGGCATCGTCTCATCTTCTTTTTCCTTTGGTTCCCGGGTGTCAGCTTCTTTAGATCCCCTTAAAGTAGGAAGATTGTCTACCTTGCTAAGAGCCATATCTTCGTCAAAGGTGATGTCATGACTAATCTCGACTTCCCTTTGACCAGCTACATAGATTCTATAGCCCTTAGTATTTTCGCTATAACCCATGAAGATTCCTTTCTTTCCATATGCACCCAATTTATTCCTTTTCTCTTTCGGCACATGAAAATATATAGGGCTTCCAAAAATTCTAAAATGAGATACGTCGGGTTTCTTACCGGTGAACATTTCTTTGGGAGTCTTGGAACCCAATGCTTGATGAGGGCATTAGTTTTGTACATATACGGTGGTATTTGCAGCTTCGGCCCATAGAAACTTCGGAAGTCTTTGATCATGGAGCATAGCACGGACAGCTTCCACAATTGTACGATTCTTCCTTTCCGCCACACCATTCTGCTCAGGAGTATATGGTGTAGTAGTCTCCCTCTTAATGCTCACCTCTTTACAAAAGTCATGAAACTCATTGGATTCATATTCAGTCCCATTATCAGTGCTTAAGGTCTTGATCTTCTTTTCGGTTTGATTCTCGATCAAGGCTTTGAAGTGTCGAAACTAGGAGAACACTTCATCCTTCTTTTTCAAGAAGTATATCCAAGTCTTGCGAGAATAATCATCTGTAAAAGTGAGGTAATATAAATATCCTCCCAAGGAGTTCACAGGGATCATACTGGAAATGTCTGAGTGAATCAACTGCAATATATCGGAGGTCTTGCTTTGGCTTGAGGGGAATGGTCCCCTTTTGAGCTTTCCTTCGGCACATCCTGGACATACACCTTCTTACTCTAATCTGAACTCGGGCATCCCGATCACCATTTTTCTTACATCGGGTAGAGCTTTATAATGAAGGTGAGCAAACCTTCGATGCCATAGTTTGGATTAAAGAGATGTGTCACAAGACATGACACCCAATGGACTTCCTCCGACTTGATATAATGAATCAACTCGAAACCCAAGAGTAAAAGCACCTTTATTTTCCATACATGTACCTTGCCATCGCTGAAAGCCACCTTGTAGCCGTTGTCTTCCATTGCCAAAATGGACACTAGGTTCTTTTTGAGATCAGGTACATATAATACATCTTGTAAGTGAATGGTATTACCCTGATTCAATTGAAGAGTGACATTTCCTACGCCTTTCACGAGATATCTTGAATTATCTCCAAGAACAATTTCCAGGCTGGTTTCCTTCTCTATCATATTATAGAGAGTTTCTTTGTAAGCAGTGAAGTGCCTTGAGGCACCACTATCAATAAGCCAATTTCCTAGCGAGTCTGGGGGAGCAGTAGTAGATAGAGCAGCTAGTAGATAATATTCATCTTGTTTATTGTTAACAGTGTTAGATTCATACTTGGAATTTCTTGCCTTCTTGAATGGTTGTCCTCTTCCTTGATTTCCGACACTTCTTTTACCTGTGCCATTTGACCTGCCATTCCTTTGATTGCCTTGAGAGGGATTTTGATCATCGTCTCGGTCTGAGTCCCTTTTATTAGGGCACTCCCTTACATAGTGACCTGTTTTATTGCAATTGTAACATCGCCCTTTTCTTCCACCCTTAGGTTCAACCTTTCCTTTGAATTTAGCCCGAAATTGTTTCTTCTTTTAGTATGAGAAGAAAAGGCAGAGGGATGACCTTTAAGTATGGGCATTTCTTGCTCTTCCATCTTCGTTTCTTCTTGAATGCATCTGGCCATTAATTCCTCAAATCCAGGAATTACGTTATTGTTGAGAAGAGCAGTCCTGAATATATACCATTCAGATGGTAGTCCTCCAAGTGTTGTGAGTGTCATTTCCCTGTCAGGAATTACTTCCCCAATAGATAGGAGATCGCTCTTGATCTTGGTGATCCTTAAGAAATATGTTTGCATACTCTCATCTTTGCCCTTCTTAATTTCCTTCAGCTTATTTCTAAGAAACAAGACTTGATTTGCATCATTAACTTTAAATAAACTCACCAGTTTATCGTAGATTTCCTTGGGGGTGTTTAGCTCGGAAACATAGGCCACCAAGCGCTTGTCGATAGAGTCCCAGATGATCTTCCTTGCTTTGACTTCTCCCTTGGTCCATTTGTTCCTAACAACAGTGGATGCATTTGATGGAGGCTCAACAATTCCGCCTCTCACATGGTCGAACACTTTCTGTTCTTCTAATGTTAGATCGAGAGACATCTTCCATCTGTGATAATCAGACTTCTCACGGAATTTGTCTTCAGTAGGGAAGTGTGTTGAGGACCCCATGATTTATTTCAGATAGCCTTGCCAACCTTCTCTTTGGTGATTGCACTTGCTCATGCTTGGGCTTTGTCTTCACCTCAGCTCTGATACCATGTTAATTTATGGTATGTTCTATGCTTAGAGCAGTTCACTTATTTTTCTTCTTATTAGCCACAGGTTAGCAATCACATATACATTAAGTAAAGTGCAGATAGAACATTAAATGATCAACAGAAAACAAGCCAAGACAAGAGACACAAGATATGGTAGCTAGCCAGGGACAAACCCTAATGCGGGGAAACCCTTTGATCAAATCTTCTTTTATCTTCAATAGTTCAGTAGAGAGAAATAGTACAAATCCGAATTCTGTAATTTTATATCAGCAGCAGCAAACTCTAGATCAGCAAAGTCAAACTTGGTCAAACTAGTTGAAATTGACCTCTAAAATATTTGGTCAATTTCCGGTCAACTTGTTCTCGAACAGCCTGAAGAAACAATCCTTGAACAGCCCCAAAAGTTCAGTCAATTTGCAGATTTCTGAAGTCAACTGCAGCCCTAAAGTAGGGTAGTCAATACCGGTCAAACCAAAGGTCAGATCACCTCGATTTTAATTGTGGCATGCCTAGGAGAGGCAACCACACCCAATCCGCACTTCTGGAAGGTCAACGCTTGGTCAACACTGGTCAAAGAGATGACCTGCTGCCCGAGCATCCTTGTTTCTGCGTCTTCCTTGCCCTAGAACGTCTTCCTTTCAGCCACACGTGTGAGAGAGAGAGGCTCCTTTTATGCGTAGGAGAGAGAGAGAGAAGAAGAGTGAATTGAATTTTCCAAATGAGGAGAATGCTCCTTGTATTTATATGCAAACGTTGAGGTTGAATAGACATAACTGTTGGGCTTCTGAGCCTACATAAGTTTGTTGGCCGACCTTGACAATTTGTCCATAATCAAAATAAATTCGTATCTCCATAAATGCTTATTGGAATCGGATGATCTTTAGATCAAACGTACACCTCTCGATGAGAGGAATCTAGGAAAAATATCAGAAGACATAAATAAGGTGATCCACATGGAGTTTGGCCCTAGTTACCAATTTTAACAAACAATAATTACACAGGTTCATACACCCATGCTAGAAAGCACCTTTGTGGGAAAAGGCCATGGGATGGAGATAAACAAATAAGAATCAAAACTTGTACAGGTGTGTCAGCAGCAGATAGAGCCAAATACATAAGGGAAGAGGAGGAAGCCCAATACAAATCTAAAAAATCAAAGGGTTTCTTTGAACCAAGCTCAATCACATGCACAAAGAACTCCTTCAGCATCCCTCCCAAGGCAGTGGATATGGAGGCACAGGGTCACCAAGTTTAAGGCGTAGAAGCATATCAGATTTCCTTGATGAAGGGTGTAGGAATGGTGTGGATTCAAAAGTTTACAGGTTTCTCTATGCATGTGGGATACCATTCAATGTTCTTCGCTCACCTTGTTGGCACGAAATGGTTTCTGCCATAAATGATGCCCTTAAAGGATATAAGAGCCCTGGGTATGACAAGGCTAGAACCGTTGGACTTGATCATGAAAAAGCAAAAATATCACATTCTTTAAGTAGAATGACAAGTTCTTGCACTGACCATGGGGTGTCCATTGTATCTGATGGATGGACAAATGTAAAAGGAAAGCCATTGATAAGTGTTCTTGCCGTGTCCGTTAGTGGTGCCATCTTTCTTTCAACATATGATTACTTAGACAAGTTCAAGACCGGCATCAACATTGCAGAACCATTACTTGAAACAATTGACTGTATTGGGCCATAGAATGTCATCCAAGTCATCACTGATAATGCTCCTAATTGTAAGGCAGCGGGAGCAATTATTGAGGATAAATACCCCAACATATTTTGGTCTAGGTGTTTGGTTCACACAATGAACCTTTTGATGCATGATATTGTTAAGAACAAAAACGAACAATACAAATGGATTGGGGATTTGTACAAGAGAGGCAAAGAAATGATAAAATTTATTACAAATCATAGCAATACCCATGGCCTTTTCCACAGTCACTCAAGATTGGAGTTGTTGAAGATTGCGTGGACTAGATTTGGTAGCTATTACCTCACCTTCAGGCGCCTGTTGAAGGTAAGAGAGTCATTGGCTAGCATGGTATCAAGTCCACACTGGCAGGTATTAAGGGAAAGGGCTACAAATGCAGTTGACATGCAAGGTTTTGAACAGATGGAGGAGACTGCTCTTGATGGTATGTTTTGGGCACGTGTGAGGCAAGTATTGGATTTCACCAAGCCCGTTTATCACATGATTCGGTTTGCATATACAGATAAACCAGTTATTGGTGATGTGTATGAGCAAATGGATACCATGTTGGGGCAAATAAAAGATATTGTTCATAAAAATGATCCCAACTTGTATACACTGATTCACGATTGTGTGTGTATATGGTGGGATAAACTTAATGTTCCACTACATGCCTTGGCGTATATCCTTACACCAAAATACTATTCTGCATCTTGGTTGGGCCAACCTGCACCAGGGGGTGGGGTTAGGGTCAAACCCCATATAGATGAAGAGGTATCTACATGGTATTTGCAAGCATTAGACAAGTTGATACCTGATAGGGAGGAATGTGCTAGTCTGCATCTTGAATTAGGCAGATACTTCAGTTGCATTGGTTTGTTTGGTACCTTCCATGCAATGGAAGATAGAGACAGATTTGATGCTCTCACATGGTGGGAAGCATATGGCGGTCAGGGACTTTTGCCAAAATTGGCAAAAAAAGTTCTCTCACAGGTTGTAAATACTTCTTCTACAGAGAGGTGTTGGAGCACCTACAACTTCATACATAATGTGAAAAGAAACAGATTCAATGAAAACCGAGTAGAAAGCTTGGTTTATGTGCACTAAAACTTGAGGTTGTTGAGTCATTACTGTGATCGGGCTTATGAGGATCCAACATATAAAATTTGGGACAACCATCCAGAGGATGATAATTTGGAGGATGGCACTATACATCTTGAAGAACTAGAAGCGAAACTTATGAGAGAGGAAGATGAAGCAACAACCATGCCACCTCCACCATGCAGTGGTAGTGCTCGAGTTCCGAGTCTTGTTCCTTTGCTGTCACTGCCTCCATCTACACCCTCACATGGAGGGCATGTGCCTTCTGGTTCTGGTCGTCGGTCTGTGCGAGAGGAGACTCCTAGAAGACCACCATGACCTGCTCATACATCAGACACTTCTCGTGGCAAGGGCCACATGAAGTAGTAGATAATAGATTTACAATTTACTTGTCTTTTCTAGTTTCTAGTAGTTTTCATAACTGTTGACTCTTTCATATTTATTATGATATTTTTTGTAAACAATATATGACAATTTAAGTTTGAAGTTTGAAGTTGGCAATTATAACTCATTGGTAATGATTCTGAATTATGAATATGATGCTTCGTGAAAGTTGTTTCATTTCATTTCATTTTATAACATTTCATTTCATGTTAGATATTATTTCTTGTAATGGTTAAACTTAGCTTACAAGTACAACTTTGGTGATCAATGATGATAAATGTTATATTGAATTTTCAATTTTGAAAGCTTGAAGTTGAAACTTCAAGATTGATGAATCATGATTCATGAGACTCAATATGTTGTATGTTACTAACTTATGGACGTGGTTGATGAAGATTATAACTTCTAGATGATTGTTGTTGTATGGTTCAATGATCAATCTATGTTTTTTTTTTTGTTTTTTATATCTAATTCATCATTCTACATGTTTTTGTTGACATATATGTATCAAAATATAAAAATTATATATATTATATAAAAAGCATTCCGGGATTCGCTCCCAAACCAAGAGCTTTTGAAAATGTTGCTCCCGCACCCGTTTTCGCTCCCGCTCCCCACTTTCGCTCCCGCTCCCTGCTTTCGCTCCTGCTCCCAAGTGACACTGCCCAAAACATTAAGTAAAAGCACATGATTACAAAATGGTTAAAGTACCTGCTCAGTGGTGACCCACCTTCCTTCAAGAGGAACGTCGGATGGTGAGAAGTAGTTGATTGGTGGAAATGGCAGGGGAATGTGGCATATCATCATATACTGTGAATATAGGGCTGCTAGTTGGCTAGTTTTCCAAAGTAGCAGAAATTTTTTCTCCTACGCGGTTACCCACTTATGGTGGGTAACATGGACAATGTAGAGAGTCCAAAATATATGATTGTACCTACCCTCAATAATGATTTGCGAATGTGTGCGTTCGGTATGATAACTTGCATTGATTTTTTTGGCCCTACTTGCTCAATAGTAACATTTAAAATTTCAACAATGAAATTACTATCTTTTACCTCATCTAAGTAATCCTTTGCTCTCAAGAACATTGCTCCCTTTTAGCTATGATGCAATGACACTAATTAATGGCCTATGCCTTGTATTACTTCATCCATTTGAAATGATGGAAACCATCATGCTACTCCATGAGCTATGAATTGGTCTTAAAACATTCTCAAGAAGTTGCCTCTCTTTCTTGAACAAAATTGTTCTTAGTTTTCATACTTTGGCCCTGTTACCACACAAATTAGTAGTTTTGCAAAGGTCCAACAAGATGCTAGTGCGACACCACATAGCATAAGTGCTCATTGTTACCTTGGCACGAGTCTCTACTCTTTAGGTCAACTCCTAAAATGCCATGGGAGACATCCCTACACAAAACAAACACTCTACCATAAGATCAATGGACTAGTGCCTATGAAATCTCTTGGGTGATGGTGTTGAGAAATCTAAGGCATAGAAATTATGTGATTTCTCTTCTATTAGTAACTGCTTGTGAGTGCTTTTTACTTCTTTAGATTATGATCTTCTTTTACTTAGGTTATTAGTGTTCTTCTTCATCAAACAACTACCAATGCATAAACCATAAAGAGACAAGAGACACAAAATATAGGCTATCAGCCAAGGCCAAAACCTCTCACTCTTTGAGAGGAAAACACAAACAAATTCTTCTTCTTATAGAGATTCCAATTGACGAATACCAAGACCAAGACCCTTGACCTATTTGCCACTCCAAGACCAAGACATAAAGCTCCCTTTATGAAGTCCTTCTTCCTTGAGTCAACGGTAGTCAACCTTCTGCTTTCTCCTTCTTCTCAGCTTCTCTTTAACTTCGGCTACTTCAACCTTTACTAGTTTTGGTCTCCTTGAATTAGGTCCTTTTTGCATGGTGATTCCTTCTAGCTTCCCTTGACTTCCTCTTGTCTTGACTTTCTTCCAACTCGGCTGCCTTATTAGGACTGGTTCTTTCTGCAACAAGTATCCTTTACTTCCTTCGTATGTGTGTCTTCAAAACAGACCCAAAACAGATCCAAGAGATGCCCAAAATAACTTCGCTCTTCTTTCTATCTTTACGCTGGCTAGGAGGCTTTCCATTTTGACCTTCGCACTTCTGGGTAACTTCAGACCTATACCTCACACTTCAGACTGTGATGATCGAAAATCTGCCTTTGAAATGAAGCCGAACACTCCTATTTATAGTTGTTTGCCTCTGTAATTAACTGACATGTCCTTTGGAGGGTTTATATTATTTCTTTTTGAAGCCAACTTGAGGAGGAGACTTTGCTTGGACTTGGAGGGCTAATTATACTTATCTAATGACTCATACAAAATGTAATATGCCTAAGAAGGGTCCTTCATACATGACTTTGACTCAATTTTACTTTATGACCAATTCTAAAGACTCACAATGGGAGTCATACTAAAAATAAAATTCCTTGCTCATGAAACCAATGTGATAAGCATTACAATAATAATTTTATTTTTCCTCTTTTCATCAATTACATAAAATCACAATTACACCTGTCATTATGAAGACCGAACTTAGTTACATTTTTCAACACTCTCTTTTAACTAGGGAGGTATTCATAATGGTACTTAGTCATTCTCAATATGAAGAATTTCTCCTAAGAAGATTCAGATTGGTAACCCATCTGTATAGCACCATATCAGACAACATTGTCACATAGCAAGGCCTTGACTAACAACTCTATCTCTCCACGAGATTTGAGCTCAATGTTGGCGAGACCGATGATGTATAGACACCGTCATCATTGTCTCTCTCAGAACATACCCCACTTAGGTTTTCAGGGTGTGTTCCACTAGGACTATTCTTATCTTGGATTCCTAGTCCTCAAAGAATATCGGTCCTCTACGACTACTCTTATCTTGGATGCCCTAATACATCCTCAAAGAGCATCAGATGCCAAATGCTTACCCAATCCTCCATTCCGTCTTCCCAAGTGAAGAAAAGAATGATGTGTCTATCTCTCCCTTTTAATTAGGGAGGATATCTATTCCACTAAAGGAATGTACTCATTCCTACGGAAGGAATGTACCTAAGCTCCCTCTTGGCTTAGGAATTTCCAAGTTTCTTCCAAGTAAGAAACTTGTTTCCAGGCTCCCTCTTAATTAGGGACCTACAACAACTCCTCAAGTGGAGATGATGGGACAACCAACTGCTTGAAGAACTCCTCTTCATGATGTCATGAATTTCTTTTCGTTATCTAGGAGTCTTCATGTTTGGGACTTCTACATAGGGCACCGACCATCCATCACTTTCATTCATGAGTCAGCCATGTCATCATCGGAAAGTGATCCATTAGTCCATATCTGGCCTTCTTTCATGCCATGTTTACTTAAGGATCTTTCATCCTACTACATGTGCATCGGTGGTGGTAGATATCCATAGATCTTCCTTTGGCAGCCCTGCATAAACCCATCCAGATATTTAAAAAATAAAGGATTGAACATTAAAATCAACATTACCATTGTGATGGTTTTTCATCATGACATCTTCTAATTTGCATCAGCATCCTGCATACGTATCGACACCTCCCAAAGATATATATTGTCAAGGGTCTCTTTCTTTTTCAGACTTCATTAGAGTCTTCATATCTTCCATGGAGATATCCTAGTCAAATCTTCTTGGTCTTTCGGATGTTGATTGCCTTTACCATGGTTGCATATTCCATGATATCTTCCTTCCTTTCTTTGCACATTACATTCCCAGGAGCTTCCAATAAGAGTTCCTTAATTTTAGTCAACCACCTCATACTTCATATGAGGACATATTATGTTGATTTCATCTAGTGAATGTGTAACCCTTGCATTCTTGCATTCCTTTGAGGGAGGAGATCCTTTCTTTTGATCATGCTCTCAAGATAAAGCATTGATCCATGTTACTTGCAACCATATGACATGACTTCCGTAATATCAAATGTAAGCATACATACCTCATTTTTCCTTTGGGTCATCCAGACTTCCTGTAGCGGCTTCCTTGATTGAAAGAGCTTTAATCCCTTGAACTGCTTCACTTTTATGTCATCATACCATCATCCCATGAATTTTACAAGATTAGAATTCTTGATGAAACACTTTCTTCTCCTCATGATCAGTGAACCTTTCAATGAAGATTCCATAAGAAAATCTTGAGGATCTAAAGTATCCCCATCAACAGATGTTTCCTTTTAACAGATGTATGATGAACCTTGTACTAGATGACCTTGCCACTTATGTTCCCAATGAGATTCCCAAGAGCTATATCCTTGACTTTCATAGATTCTAACCATCTTTCATGCTTCTCTATGATGATGTCCCGAGCTCTTGCTTTCAATGCTTCTATGATGCCATGATGCATCCCATCATTTTTCTTAGTGAATAATGATAGCCATATCTTACAATAGAAGACTTAGGAACTTGAGAAGAACTTAGGTGAGAAATACTATCTCAATCATAATAAAGATCTTTTACTTATTCTTGGATTTCTTCTTTTCAACTTCCTCCACTTCTTTAGTGATATGGGCTTCTTCTCTTCCTCTTTTGTTATTGTCCTTCTTGATCTTAGAACAATTTCTTTTGTAGTGCCCATATTCTTGACACCCATAGCATTGAATCTTAGACATGTCCCTTTTCTTTTTCAAAGAACCAGAATTTCCAAATTTTCCCTTTCCTTTTTCAAAGAACCAGACTTTCCAAATTTTCCCTTTCCTTTTGCCATTGCAGCATAAGCTTGATTTTGCTCACCTGCTCCCACATCAGTTTTGGCCTTTAGTCTAGATTCTTCAATCTTGCATAGTGACCATAGATCATGGAATGGAGTAGCTTCTTTCTTCTCATAAATACTTGAAATAAAGTTACCCCACTCCTCCGATAGTGCATTTAATACAACTGTAGTCATTTCACTATCAGACATGACTTCTCCCAGATCTTGTAGTTGATCCTTGATCTTAGATATCCTCATACAGTATGAGGCTATTCCATCTTCTCTAGACATCTTCAACTTGTAGAGTTTTTCCTTAATGATATGAGTTCTCCAGTAGTGCTTATGAAATACAACTCTACCAGTTTGTTATAGATTTCCTTTGAAGTTTCAAGTTTAGATACATATGGGATGAGGGGATATTTGATGGATTCAATGAGAATCCTTTGAGCCCTAATTTCCCCTTTCATATATTTTGCAAGTTCTTGAGCATCTTCTTCTCCTAATTTGGTGATAGATCCTTTGACATGATCCATGACCTCATTTTCAATGAGATTTAGATCTGTCCTTTTCTTCCATGCAAGATAGTTTGAAGCCCCAACCAATTTGTTGCTTTCCTTGCAAAAATACATTTTGACAGATTCAGATAAGGTCATATACTTACTTGATAGGATGCTCCTTTCTCCTTGCTGCTTCCTTGATGTTGATGATGATATAGAGAGTAGAAAAACTTCTCCTTGATGAAGGTAGTTTTCTTCAAGAGTGATCCTTGATCACAGAGAGTGAGATCTCTTTGGATCCTTTGATGAAGATCAATGATGACTTCTTGGTGATGTCTTTAATGGTAAGGACCTTGATTCATAGATCTCTTCAACTTGGCCTTCTTTTCTTTATGATGATCCTAGTACTTCTTTGTAGACTCCTTCGATCTAGGGTTATAATGCTTGCTTTGAAGATCTTGTCTTAAAGATGATCTTTGCTTTGATGCCTTCCTCGAAATTTGATCCTTGAGCATCCCTTGATAAGATGCCCTTCCCTGACTTTGTCACCTTAGCTCCGATACCATGTTGAGAAATCTAGGGCATAGTAATTATGTGATTTCTCTTCTATTATTAACTGCTTGTGAGTGCTTTTACTTCTTTAGATTAGGATATTCTTTTACTTAGGTTATTAGTGTTCTTCATCAAACAACTACCAATGCATAAACCATAAAGAAACAAGAGACACAAAATATAGGCTATCAGCTACGGCCAAAACCTTTCACTCTATGAGAGCCTAGAGGAAAACTCGAACAAACCAATGCATAAACCATAAAGAAACAAGAGACACAAAATATAGGCTATCAGCTAGGGCCAAAACCTTTCACTCTGTGAGAGCCTAGAGGAAAACTCGAACAAACTCTTCTTCTTATAGAGATTCCAATTGACGAATACCAAGACCAAAACCCTCGACCTATTTGCCACTCCAAGACCAAAACACAAAGCTCCCTTGATGAAGTCCTTCCTTGAATCAACAGTAGTCAACCTTCTGCTTTCTCCTTCTTCTCGGCTTCTCTTTAACTTCGGCTGCTTCAGACCTTTACTAGTTTCGGTCTCCTTGAATTAGGCCCTCTTTGCATGGTGATTCCTTCTAGCTTCCCTCGGCTTCCTCTTGTCTTGACTTTCTTCCAACTTGGCTGCCTTATTAGGACTGGTCCTTTTTGCAGCAAGTATCCTTTACTTCCTTCGTATATGTGTCTTCAAAACAGACCCAAAACAGATCCAAGAGATGCCCAAAATAACTTCGCTCTTCTTTCTATCTTTATGCTGGCTAGGAGGCTTTCCTTTCTGACCTTCGCACTTCTGGTTAACTTCAGACCTATACCTTGCACTTCAGACTGTGATGACCGAAAATCTGCCTCTGAAATGAAGCCGAGCACTCCTATTTATAGTTGTTTGCCTCTGTAATTAGCTGACATGAGTGTATGTGAGCCGACATGTCCTTTGGAGGGTTTATATTATTTCTTTTTGAAGCCGACTTGAGGAGGAGACTTTGCTTGGTCTTAGAGGGCTAATTATACTTATCTAATGACTCATACAAAATGTAATATGCCCAAGAAGGGTCCTTCATACATGATCAATTTGAATTTATGACCAATCCCGAGGACTCATGCTAAAAATAAAATTCCTTGCTCATGAAACCTATGAGACAAACATTACAATAATAATTTTATTTTTCTTCTTTTCATCAATTACATAAAATCACAATTACACTTGTCGTTATGAAGACCGAACCTAGTTACATTTTTCAATAGATGGTGTCTAGGAGTTAGTTTAGACAATTGCTAATATGAAAATGATATTTCACTGCAGAAAAATGCAGACCAACAATAAAAACACTCGATAAAATTGGAAAAAAGCGCAAAATTGAGTGTGAACAGCCCTTATCGATCTTAGGATCAATAACCTTGATTTTATCTTTCGTACGAGTCTGGAAATGATGATTTAACTTTCTGTTTTGAACTTGCAAACCTGTAATTCTGCAATAAAATGTAGAAACCAACAAACTACAACCCACTTTGGGGCCTCCCACAAGCCTAAAAATGCTCAAGAAACTTATGGCTATGGGTTGGAAACGTTAATATATTGAAAGATGAATCAAATGAGCCCACTAGCACTTCAAAAGACTGTGTAATGAGAGAGATATTCAAATCTGGAATTTAATGCTTTGTTTTCAGGTTGGATTCCCACTAGGCTCAAAACCCAATTTTTCATTTTATACAGATTTTGAATAAGGTGAAGATATGACTTACCTTGTACCACTCTGATTATCTCTTTGTGTCAGATTCTGAGCACAACCCTCCCTAAATCATCCCTTGAATCAATTTGTACGAGTAGTGAATTTGGAATGCTTGCACTAGTTGCCTCCACTCTTGTCTAAGACTTCCACTGGTGCCAAAATCTAACTAAGAGTGGCTCCCTTATTGGAACACCTCCAACCAATGGCTCAACTATGAGACTAGAGAGATTTAATCTTTTAAGTAGGAATCCATGATAAGGGTTTCTCAAAAACACAAATTTCAAAAATCTTAGGTCAATAAGAAAATGGTGAGGCCTAGTGCCCTAGACTCTTTTCTCCAAGTGGCTAAATAGTGTCTCAATGGATTGATCCACTAATTTTGGGTAACTTCAACAAAACCGGCAAATATCTTATGAAACACAATATTCTTTTCAAAAGCTGAGAAGAAAAAGAATAGAAAAACCAATCCACAAATTGTACACAAGATATTTGCACAAATGAAATTCTTATTATGGCATCAATGATCTCACATTTTCACAACATTGTTTAAGAAGGGAAAGCTTTAAATTTATAGGTGAGGCTTTCGATATCTATCCTCCTTTAGCTCCACAAAATATGGTGACTTGTCATCCATAAAATTTTTGGAGACTAAGTCAAAAATTATTTTTGAAATTACATTACTTGAAAGTTAGAAGCACAAAACCTAAATCAGAAAATTAAAAGAGCAATTTCGGTCAAGTTTTTTGATAGTTTAGCCTAGCTTCAAATTAAAAGTGCATGCTCCTAGACTAAACTACAATTGAAACAATAAGTTCTCTACTGTGCACAACAAATAGGAACTATATGTTTTAAATAAAATAAAACTTACAAAATTTCCAGCAAGGTGACAAGTTGAAAGTTTGAAAAATAAGCAGATGTGAGAGGGAGAGACTAGTGCCTACTTATCCTTGGGATAATGGAGTCACTTCTATCATAAGTAGGAGCTAGATTAACCTATAATCAAGACTGTAGGGGCTGCTTAAACATGCTACAAAGACCCTATAAGGCTGAGAGATTAAAACTAATGCTATGCAAGGAAACAATCCTAAAATGGTCAATTTATAGACTAAACCAAGACACTTTGTTTGCCAAAATATTGCTAACCTAGTTACTTTTTGAAGTAACTAGACTAAAAATATCTAACAACAAGCAAAATTAAATAATAATGATGAGAGAGAGTCACACCTAATTATTCAACAATGAAGTGAGATTTATGCTTGATAACCTTGGTTCAATTCTTTAATGTGCATACATAAGCTCCAACCACCAACAAAAACTCTCATACAAAAAGCCTCATGTACATGAAGAAGAATGACACTCCAAAACTATGTTCCAAGGATAAGAGAAATACTAGTGCTCACTCAACAACCATTATTTATAGGTTTCTACGGTCAGCCACCTCAAAAAAATAAGAATATCATTGTGATCATGTGTGATGAATCAAACATTTTAAAATGATATTACAATTCCTTTAATTGACATCAAATAATAATAAAACTCTCCCATGTGAGAATTCAAAACCCTGGGGTGCATGCCTAGGAGAGGGTATCTCCAACTAGAAATGAAATCATGCTTAAGAGAACTTCACCTTTGGAATTTGTGCCAAGTAGTTGTAACTGCCTCCTAGAATAGAAATAATGGTTCTCGACAAGTGCGCCCTCCTCCATAAGAGGTCAAAAACCTAATCAACAATGAAATGTCTCCAAATAGAAAGCAATTAACCTTGGGAGGCTACCACTCCACAATAGCAAGTGACCAAGTCCATGGACTAGAATAATAATATCCATGTGATGATTAGTCATCCAAATCTAGGAGTATGTGAAGAATCTCCTCAAAACAGTAAAGTGTGTTCAATTACCAAGCCAAATATCCTCTTCAAGGCTAAAACAAGGTGTGATTAGAATCGGTTCAAATTTGAGAGTTGACCATCTAGTGGAGTGCAACACCTAAAATAACATATCTAGAAGATATGAAAATAAAAAATGATCTAGTGAGGTGGAAGTGGTCATGAAAGGGAGGGTGCATGCATAACTAACTCTCAAAAGATGCGTGGACTCAACAATCTCCTCAATATGTGTACCAAATAGATTAAATGGCTCAACCAAGTGGCACATGTGGGCTCAACCAAGTGGCACATGTGGGTGTGAACAAGGCTAAAATAATGAAATCTATTTAATAGGAGGGAAATTAATTTTTTATTATGTATTGCCTCACTCGTTGTGCCAAAGGGAAGTGCTACCCTCAAGTTGTGTTCCTTGTGCACAATAAGTCATATTCTCTGGTCATTTTAATTTATTTTTTATTTTTACTTTAATTGTAACTTACGGAACAAGGCCTTTATTTTATTTTATCTTTTTTATTAGGTAATGTGAGTCCTCAGATGATTAGCACGTCTAACTTGTGGCTTGAGTAGTTGTGCCCTGTTGCCGCCCAAATTGTACACGTGAATGTGACAATGCTCAGGGCAGGTTCTGTCACTCTGATCCCGACCCTCTCTGTTTAGGCTGTCTTCCTACAATAGGCTCAAGGGGTAGTCCCTATGGATGAAACGATGAGTTCGGGAGACATAACTGAATGGCCTAGCAACTTGGTTGAAGATAATTGGCAAGTTAAGATTATTTAGCACAACTTGATTAGATTTAAGAATTTCTTAGTTATGAGACCAGTGCCTTAGGAGTCAAATTACTTGCACAATATGTATTAAGATACAAAGTTACTGGATCAACAGTCGCTGCTAGGATGATAAACTATCCTATATGAGATGCAACACCTAAAACTAAGTGAGATGCAAGCTCTTGGTTGATTAATGCCTATTATAAGTGAATCCTTTCTCTCAACTATTTTGAAGTTAGTCTCAAATGTAGGTTGTGGAGAGAAGCCTAGGGGAAGAAAGCTATGGCTTTATTAACGATACCTACCCTGGGGTTCTAACCACCTAAATGCCTCCCGATGTTGCAGGGACTGTGGCCCTGACGACTGCAAGGTCATTGTGTTAACCACAAGTGAGGGTCTAAACTTTGCAAGTTGGGTGAGAAAGGTGGTCCTATCTTCTTTCAACCAAGCTTATGCTTGGAGGTAAATTAATTAATGCACAACTAATCCTAGGATGAAGTGCAAGTTATGAGTGATTGCCTTAAATGAGATTATCAAATGGCTTCTTAAGTACTTTAAGTTAAATTACTTAGGATTAGATGCTTATGATGTTCAATACAAAGTACTTAGAGAGCAATATTAGGAACAATCTCAATTAAAACAATGTGCTAATGAAACAAGATCACTAGAGTGCCAAATAGAAATCACTTCAAGATCTATCCAATGATTAGCAATCTCAAAAATAACAAGTGCTCTAAATAGATAACCAATGAGAAGCAAGGAGCACCAAATTAATGAATCCTTTACACTTGATATGCAAATTAGGAACAAAAAGAAACAATACCAATGAAACAAGATTAGCGATAGGATTATTCAATTGAGATCACAATATTACTTATGACTAATGCTCAAAGGAGTTGATACCACAAGTTTATCCTTAGATCACAAATGTTGCTAAACCATGAAACAAGATAATGCTCTCATCCAATTAGTAACCAATATCTTATGTTACTTATCAATTAGAAACAATAAAATAATTACTTTACAAGAGCATTAGCACGCAAGTGATATCAATAGCATTGGCTTTTACAGTGAACCAATACAATGCCAATGTCAAGTTAATTAGAGCACAATCTTTTTGAGAGGAGATTACTAACAGTGACTTCTAGAAGTGGAATGCACTATGCAATGCAAAAATGCAAGAGGTTGAAATGATGTAACAAATGCAAGATGAAACAATGACCTCATAGGCTTATCAAGCAGCCCAATACAAGACACCAAAAACTATGAGAGCAGTTCACTTATCATTTGCAAATGAGAAAGAAAATGAAAGATAGGAACTTAAACTATGAAAACGAATATGATTTTTTTAGCACTTATTAAGGTATTTCATTACTGCTGTAGCATGTTTATCAGACTCAGAAAATTATATATCAGACCTCCAAAATTAATTAGAACACCATAGAAGCAATGTCACAAAAGCACAAAAATTCTGATTTATCAATTGTGCAATGATTATAGGCTTATGTGAGAGTCATTTAGGGCTTTTTTAGGATGTTTAGATCAGATTTATGCCACTGTAAGTATGATGCTTCAGATCTGATTGCAAAACAGTGAGGAGAAAGAGGGTAGAAGAGCCAAACCCTTAGGCCTATAGGCCTAGTTTGATGACTGGTTGACTTTCCAATGGACTAGAACTTCTTCAAACTCCTGCAACACAACTTGTTAGCTTGTAATTAAATGGATCAACCTTCTTATGACTGAAAATAGGGCCTTTAGGGCTGGTTGATGGATTGTTGAGCTACTTTAGGCCTTGAAACCCTTGTCAAAGAGGCTAGCAAGTCTGCAAAACAAATAGTTAGCAAGGAAAACCCAAGATTTATGACTCAAATGATAGAAATCAATTACAAACAATTGCCAAACTTACCCTAGGCCTGCAACCACAAAGATTAGTCCAAAATCAAGTGCCAAACTCAAAAAATAGCCCAAAAATGACTGAAATGAAGGGATGAAGGCCCAAAGAAGCCAGCGGCTGCCTAAGGCAAGCCTCCTAGATGCCGTGACAAGGAAAGAAGAGGCCTCTAAGGCCTGCCACAATCCCAATTAGGGCTGCAGCTTGATGGGAAAAGGCATTAAGACCTATGTCTGCCACAAATAAGCCCTCAAAGGGCTGCGATTAGGCGTTGGAAGGCTGCCACTAGGGAAAATCCCCCAACTGGGGCTGCGGATAGCCTTCAAGAGGCTCAAAATGCACTCAGACCCCTGTAATAGCAAAACAATTGTCCCAAAATTAATGAAACCCTCCTTCAAGGGCTGCGGCCTTGCTTCCTTGGGAAAACGTTGAGCAAAAGTGGCTTGGAAAGACTAGATCTGACCCTCAAGGGCCTAGATTAGCCTTCCTATCTTCAAGAGCTTGATCTCTTACCTACAAAATAAAAAAATTGGAGAGCCCAAATACCCAATATATACAAAAATTTCAAATTCAAAAATCCCAAATGCTATACAAAATCAAAAAAATGGGTTAGAATTAAAAAATACAAGGGCTAGATTAGTTTACAAATATTTACACTATTTACAAAATAAAATTAGCTCTTAATAGCATGCAAATTTCGTTATAGGACAAGAGAAAGAGATTGAATTTTTGAGAGATTTTAAAATGAATGATGTATGTAAATGGATCACCGACCCAAACCCTCCTACAAAGTACCCTGCAAAATGAAAGTTCATAATCCAAACACGGTGGATTCTTCTCCATAGCCTGTGAACTTGGAGACCAAGGGCTAGTGTACTTGTAGATCTCTATTCAAACTTAAAAGATGAATTGTTAGATCATATGAGATCTAAATCTATAGGTATAGATCTAAACCCAACACCTAAGGCAAGATACCTGTACCAATAGATGTTCCGTCTTGCAGCAAGTGAAATAACAATTTACAAAGCACATATAATATATAGCATGAAAAATTATTAACGCATACCACAAATCAACAGATAGAAGAACACCGTGAATTAAAATCCCAAAGTCTTTCTATTATGAGAAATACAATTCCAGTGGAGCAAGGCTTAGTACATGTGTTACAAATTACATCATCCAAAGATGAATTGAGGAGCTTGATAGCTTCCTTATATGGAAAATGAGAGAAGAAAACCCCTCCATGTGGAAATAATGGCTAGTTGGCTTGATCCTTGTCAAAATAATTTCATTCGTTGATCTTCCTACGAAACTAATTTTATTTCTGTTATTGATTTTTTATTTTTGAGGAAAAATTCGATTTTTTCTTAAAACCCCTTTGTTATTAATCCAAATAATAATATTTTGGACTAATATCCTCAAAAAATTCACTTTGACTTAACCACCAAGGTCCAATGGGTCAAATTTTCTTAAAATATCCATTTTTTCTTTGGTGGGAGTCCTCCAAAAATTAATTCTTTTTTAACCCACAAATTTTGATTATTTTCCACTTGGAGAGAATTTAATTTCTTTCAAATTGTTTTTTGACTAAAATTTAATTTATTTTTTGGCTAATTATTTTCTTTTTATTTTTTGCTAGAAAAATTAATTAAAAGATTAAGGGGGCATCAATTATTTCCACCCTCAAATACTTTGGCCATAGTGTTTAAATATGAATAACCATGCACTAAAATATTTGACAAGATATTATAATTTAATTGAATCCTTAGAAGAGGAAATACACATTTAGACATAGTCCCTCAAAACACTAGCCAACTCTGTGACACAATATGGTCTAGTATGAAAAATACGTAGAGTCGATAAACACTAGGACTCACCTAATATGTTGTTAAATAATTCCGCCATAGCTTTGGGGTTACAGCTGGGAGAAAAACTCTGCCGATTATCTGTGTTTACGAACACACATAATTTGGGGAGGTTAAAAAAATCCCTAGGATGGAATCCTTTGACAAAAATCAAAGGCTTACCTAGGTGTGTTTACATGGCTTAATAGTCATACTAGAATCATTTACAATAATTTTTGGATTGGGTTTACAATGATTGAATGATGCTAAGTGATGATAATGATTTTTGATTTTTTTTTCCATTTCCTTGTACTCTGCTTCTCAGATTGTTGACAAAAGTGTGGTCAACATGACCCAGGTGCATCTAAGCCATCAAAATCCCTCGGGGATCGCACCCAGCCTGGGCTACACCGACTTTTAGCATGGCTGGATTTTTGCCACATAATTTTAAACCAGTGACTCTTTCATCACAGAGTGCCTTAACAGAATACCCTGTCATCATCTATTCTGCACCTTGTGGGCAAGGAACAAGGCCTTTATTAAGGTTTAGAACCCAACAATAAAATAGACCAATAATGTAGCGCTTTATGTTGAGAAATCAAGGGCAGCTAGATTAGGTGATTTCTCTTACTTTGATAACCACTTGTGATGTGTTTTTACTCAACTTAATTAGTTTCTTCTTTTTCTTGATTATATTTGGTGTTCTTTTCATCAAACAACTGCCAAACCATAAAGAACAATAAGACAAGAGGACACAAGATCTAGGAGATCAACCAAGGCCAAAACCTCTCCATTCGAGAGGAAAACCCACAAGAATTCTTCTCTTCTTATAGAACTTCAATTGACGAATTCCAAGACATATGACCCTTGACCAAGACCCTCCAAGATCAAGTAAAATCCTTCCTTCTTGATGAACTTTCCTTCTAACAATTCCTTAACAACTTCTGTAATTTCGACCTCCAGCAAATTTTTCTACAACTTCAACCCCTAGCAAAATATTCTGCAACTTCGACCCCCCAGCAAAATGTTCTGCAACTTCGACCCCCAATATAATCTTTTGCAACTTTGACCTCCAGTAGATTCTTTTGCAGAAACCCTAGCCTTGGCACATGTAGAGATTATGATAGTTTCTTCCTCCTTTCCTCTTCGCTTGAGTTGATTCTCTCTCCTAGAGAACTCAGCTTGCAAGGTGTACTTCTTGATGCCCTAACTCGACTTCTGCAACTCAACCTTTACTGTTGCAATAAGTGCCCTAATTCCTTCGCACGTGTGGAGAGTAATAGCAAATAAATCTCGTTTTTATTTCCTTCTCTTCGTCCTTCCGTTATTCGCACTTCTTTCTCTTTCCTGATCGAACTTATGAGAAGTGAGTGATTGTCCCAAGTGAGGTTGAAGTCTCCCTTATATATAGGTCTTCCACTAGGTCGAATTGCTTCTTTTGTTGGACATAGATTGTCATTGATGTCAGTATGGCAATATTCGAGGAGCCGAAGGAAGTAGACAGAGCCATCGGAGGAAGCAGACAAAACCATTGGAGGAAGCAGACAGAGCCATCGGAGCCATTAGAGAGCATATATGGATGCATTTACACTATCAGGAGCTATCGGAGGAGCAAAGAGCATAACAAAGCTATCGGAGAGCATATATGCATGCATTAACACTATCGGAGGCCAAAACCCATATATATATATATATATATATATATATATATATATATATATATGCATTTAACACTATCGGCGGCAGAAACTCAGATATATAGGGCTATATGCACTATCGACGGAAAGCACATATATAGATAGGGCTATATACACTATCGGCGGCATAAAACCATACATGTATTGCAAATACACTATTGGAGGCCAAAACTCGCATATATATGCATTTACACTATCGGAGGCGGAAAGCGGACTTGAAATTTTATTCACGGGAGGGTTGAGTCTTACCGAGTTCGGCACATAATATCGCATCGCTATAAGTGAGTGGTCTACGTTAAGGTCTAGACCTGAACCTTTGCGATTTGCGATTGCCGACATATATTGCATTGGCACTTCGGGAGCGGAAGTTACAACGTGTTAAGCGGCCCATTGCAATCGCCGATAGCGATTAACGATATCGCATCGGACCTCCGCCAAAGGCAAGCGTTGATTGCGATGAATGTTGCGGACCTGATGCAACATTACAATTGATTTAATGCTCTGTCGCGTCTGCCATGTCGGAAGTGACCATTGCAAGTTATAAAGGGATGGCGTGATATACTGCAACTACTGATTGCGATTTCACTGCGGACCCGATGCAGGGATAGATGAGGGTGCAATAAAATGAAGTCTGCCCCTTTAACAGTTTCGCCGTTTTTTCTCATATTTCCTGTGTATTTGAATATTGGCTTTACGTGTGGTTTGGAGGCAAAAATGCTTTAAGAAATGCTCCCGATAGTTCAGGAGGCTAAACTAAAGCCGATTGCGTTTGCGATTGGGACGTGGCATGTCCGTTAAACAATGTTGTCTCTATGTATGCGTGTTATCATTGAAAAACGGGGCTCTGTTACAGTTTTGAACACACAGCGACCGAAAAGCCAGGACGTTGAATGGAAAGCCAGCGCAGAGGAAACCGAAAAGCCAAATCAATGGAGAAGAGGGAAGCCAAAGGACAAGCCAGCGGAGAAGAAGCTGAAGAGTCAGTGGGAAGCGGAAATGAACAGTCCGAGGCAACAAGAATACAAAAACAGGAAAAACAAGAAAGTTGGTGTGCGCATAATCAGTGTGAGAGGAAGCAAAAGTTCAGGCAAAGGTAGCAGAGGCAGGAGAAACAGGAGAACAGTAGTGAAGCAGAAGCTTAGCAGGTTTGGGAGCATAGATCTATAGCAAAACAGTTTATACCAGGTTTGGGTTGGAGCCCACGGGGTTGGAGCCTCAGAACTGAAAGGATTGGATCCTTGGGAGTTGGCGCTCCTAAGCGCAGAACTATTGCCTTGGAAGAACAGAGTTGGTGCTCTGGAGGTTGGAGCCTCACAAAAGTCCAAGTTGGTGCCTGGCAACTAATTGCAACTAGCTATATATTGTATTTATTTCATTGCACTGTTTGTGTTAATAAAAGCATTCATTTCAGCTATCTATTTCTGTGTTCCATATATATATATATTTGCTTTGGTGATAAAAAGAACAACATAGAAAGAAATACTGATTCACCCCCCCTCTCAGTATTTCCAACAATTGGTATGATGAGCTTCTTCATATTAGCCTAACAGCTTGAAGAAGGATTCATAGCCATGATGAGAAATCATGAAGCATCAGGAAGACCTCCACTGTTCGATGGCACTAATGTTGTGTTCTGGAAAAAGAGAATGACCTACTACTTAATGTCCCTTGGACCTGAAGTCTGGCATTTCGTTCAAAATGAGTACCAAATTCCTCCCACTCTTCCAACAGATCAAGATGAGAGGAAAGCCTACATTGCAAATGCAAAGGCCTTAAACTCCATCACTAGTGGAATCACTGATTCCGAGTTCACAAAAGTCATGAATTGTAACTTTGCCAAAGAAATGTGGGATAAGCTAGTTGGCTTATACGATGGAGACTCAAAAGTCAAGAAGGCAAAGCTTCAAACTCATAGAAGGCAATTTGAAAGTCTGAAGATGGAAGATGAAGAAGATATTTCATCATACTTCCTCCGAGTAGCTGAAGTGGTCAACTCCCTTAAAGGATTGGACGAAAAGATTGAAGAAAGTACCATTGTTCAAAAGGTATTAAGATCTCTTCCAGACAAATTTGACTCCAAAATAAGCGCCATAGAAGAAGCAAAGGATCTAGATACTCTCAAGATGGATGAACTCCATGGAATCCTCACTGCCTATGAGATGAGGAAAGGTGGCCCAAGCTCCAAAGATGCAGCATTCAAGGCTTCAAAATCAAAGAAGGGGAAAGAAAGGAATGACTGTAGTGATGACTCCGATGTGAAATCCGAATTGCTTCAATTTGTACGAAAGCTGAAGAGAGGATCTAAGCTAAAGGGTAAGTACCCTCCTATCTGTTTCAAATGTGGAAAAATAGGTCATTATGCTCCAAAATGTCCTCATAAACATGATAGTGATGATAAAGGAAATTCTAAAAGAAGGGTATACAATAAGAAAGGGACCAATAAGAAGAACTTCTTCTTTAAGCAAGATGAGTCTGATGAGGATGAATTTGTAGTCATCAAAAGGAAATCAGATGAGGAAAGTGACCGTGTTGAAAGTCAAGAAACATTATTCATGGCATTCACAAATGAAGATGACTCAGGGCTAGAAGGAAATGTAGATGAACTGTTAATAAGTGCCATTGAAGAAAATGAGAAATTATGGAATAAAATCATTTCTCTCAAGGTAGAAAACAAGGAAACAACAAGAAGAGAAGATCTCTTGGAAACAAAGCTAAAAGAAAAAGAAGAGACTTGTGAAGAATGTGAAGCCGAAATAGTATCTCTGAGGAAAGAATTGGAGCAAGTAAAAAAGGGTTGGAAAAGCTCTCAAATACCTGAGATATCCTAAAAAGTCAAAAACCTCAACATGACAAGTCTGGAATAGGGCTTTAAAGGAGAATCATCAAGCACTAAGAACAGTGTGAAAAGCTATGCCGATGCACTTTCCAGCAACCCAAAGGAAGAAAAAGTATGTCATCAAAGGCGCATCCCGGATCCAAAGAATGAAGACAGAATAACACCAAAGAAGAATGTGGACTCGAATCATGGATACTATAGCAAATACAAACCAGTATTCCTTCAAAGGCTCATCTCAAATCCAAAGAATGAAGCGGGAGTAATTCCAAGGAAGGAAATTGACTCAAACTGTGGCTACTACAATAGGTACAAGACTATCTGTCTTGGACATTGTTTTCATTGTAAAATCTTTGGTCATCAAGCCAGACATTGCATGGCTCGCAAGAGTGAAACACCAAAGCTAAAGGATCAAATAATCAAACCATATGGCCCCAAAAGGCAGGGACAAATCAGAACCTTCAATTCGTTTGATCCCTTGACCAAATTTGATCTGATTTGCTCATTATGCTACAATAATGGACACTATGAACAAAACTACCCACTCAAAAGGAGAAAAGCAAGTAGTGAGAATCCCAACATGGATAAATGTGGCCTGGCTCTATATGCTCAAAATAATGAAAATCATTGGTTTGTGGATAGTGGGTGCTCCAGACACATGACAGGGGACAAAAGGAAGTTTGTCTCATTGAGCAAAAAGGAAGGAAATGTGTCCTTTGGAAGTGGATCTGGCAGAATTGCGGGAAAAGGAATTGTTACCCTCATCAATGGAAAAGGAAAAGCTCAAGATGCTCTGCTAGTAGACGGGCTCAAACACAACCTTCTGAGTGTCAGCCAAATTTATGATTAAGGACATAATGTTGTCTTTAGCATCAAAGACTGTGAAATAAGGAACTCTTCCTTAGGGGAACTTGTGGCGAAAGGGGTTAGAACACCAGACAACATTTACATTCTGAATAAGATTCAAGAGAATAAATGTTACCTGAGTTAGACAGATGAAAGTTGGTTGTGGCACAAGCAACTTGGACATACAAGCTTCGAAAATCTGATTAATATCAGCAAGATTAAAGCTGTATGAGACATCCCAAGTCTATTCAAACCAAATCAAGGAGTATGTGGTCCCTGTGAACATGGAA
This sequence comes from Pinus tabuliformis, assembly GCA_031772625.1. Taxonomy (NCBI): domain Eukaryota; kingdom Viridiplantae; phylum Streptophyta; class Pinopsida; order Pinales; family Pinaceae; genus Pinus; species Pinus tabuliformis. The sequence continues at coordinate 541,176,346 of CM062816.1, read as the reverse complement.
AGCAAACCAGAACCAACCACAAGATCAAAGAGTTCTCTACATCAAAGCCCTTGGAGATCATCTATGCCGATTTATGTGGACCAACTAGAAATCAGGCACTCTAAGGAGAAAGGTACTTTTTTTATTTGTTAATGACTATACTAGAATGATGTGGATATATTTTGTAAAATATAAATCTAAAACATTTGAGTGTTTTAAGAATCTAAAAGCACTTGTAGAAAATGAAAAGGACTCAAAAATTAAGTGCCTTAGAACAGATAGAGGGGGAGAATTCACATCAAAAGAATTTAATGAGTTCTGTAACATACATGGAATTAAAAGAGAATTCTCTGCTGCCAGAACACCCCAGCAAAATGGGGTAGTTGAAAGAAGAAACCGGACAGTTCAAGAAATGGCAAGAACAATGTTATTAGCAGTAGACTTGTAGCCAAAATTCTGGAGAGAAGCAGTCGGGACAACTGTCTATACTTTGAATCGAACTCAATTAAGACCAAATTGTGAAAAAACTCCTTATGAATTATGGAAAGGAAGACCTGCTTTAGTAAAATACTTCAAGATCTTTGGAAGCAAGTGCTTCATAAAAATCAATGATGGCTCACCAGGAAAGTTTGATTCTCGGGTTGATGAAGGGATATTCCTTGGATACTCTACACGGAGCAAAGCCTACAAGTGCTACAATTTTCGACTAAAGAAAATAGTGGAAAGCATTGATGTAAAGATTGATGAAGACCTTCCAGAAAAAGAAATTGAAGAACATGAAGATGATCTTCTCATTGAAGAAGAAGAACCTAAAGAAGAAGAAATAGATGAGGAAGAAGAAGAAGAGGAAAAAGAACCACCTCATACCCCTTCAAAGATGAAGTTTATCTAGAAATATCATCCAGAAGAGCAGATTATTGGCAATAGAGATGAAGGGATGCAAACCCGAAGAAGGATGACAATTACACCAAAGAGAAACGTCATTGCTCTTCTATCCATGATAGAACCAGAAACATTTGCACAAGCAAGGATCCTCATTGGGTAAAAGCCATGGAAGAAGAAATGTCCCAAATTGAGAAGAACGAGACATGGGAGCTGGTACCTCGTCGAAAGGACAAAAACATAATAGGAACCAAGTGGATATTCAAAAATAAAATGAATGAAGAAGGACAAGTTTTCAGAAACAAGGCAAGGCTTATCTGCAAAGGCTATTCACAAATTGAAGGAATTGACTTTGAAGAAACATTTGCACCAATAGCTCGTATGGAATCTATCAGGATGTTCTTGGCATTTGCTTGCTCAGAAGGATTCAAAATCTATCAAATGGGCGTAAAATCAGCATTTCTAAATGGGGAACTCAAAGAAGAAGTCTACATGGAGCAACCAGAAGGGTTTGATCTAACAGAAGGAAAGGACTTAGTCTGTAAGTTGAAAAAGGCTTTATATGGGTTGAAACAAGCTCCTAGAGCTTGGTATGCAAGATTGGATCACTATCTACAACAATAAGGCTTCAAAAAGGGAGTGGCTGGAAGTAATCTATACATAAAGACAGATGAAGGTAAGTTACTAGTTACTCTTGTTTATGTTGATGATCTGATTTTTGCTAGCAATAATGATGAAATGAGCCATGAATTTTCTCAAAACATGTCAAAAGAGTTTGAGATGTCAATGATAGGTGAGCTATCTCACTTCCTTGGACTTCAAGTATCTCAAACCAGAGCAGGATTGTGTATATCTCAAGCCAAATATCTAAAAGACATGCTCAAAAGATATGGAATGGAGGACTGTGCACCCATGAGCACACCTATGACCATAAACTGCAAATTGAGCAAAGATGATGACTCCCCTCCAGTAGATGCGACTCATTACAGGTCAATAATCGGAGCCCTTCTGTACTTAACTGCTACAAGACCCGACATAATGCAGGCAGTAGGAATGGTGGGAAGGTTTCAATCTGCCCCTAAACAATCCCATTTGTTAGCTGTAAAAAGAATTATAAGATATTTGAAAGGAACTTCTGATTTCGCTCTTTGGTACCCTAAGAGTTCAACACTGACTGTAATTGCATACACTGATGCTGATTGGGCCGGAAGTGTGGATGATTGGAAGAGTACTAGTGGAAATGCATTCTTCCTGGGAGACTGTTTAGTATCCTGGCTCAAAAAAAAAACAGACATCCATATCATTATCCACAGTTGAAGCCGAGTATATAGCTGCAACAAACTGTTGTACTCAAATACTATGGATGAAGGAAGCTCTAAAAGATGTCAACATAGTTACAGATCAACCAATTACCATCTATTGTGATAACACAAAGTGCTATCAGTCTCAACAAAAATCTAATGATGCACTCAAAGACCAAACATATACCAATCAAGTATCATTTCCTCCGTGAACAAGTAGCTGAACAAAACATCACTTTGGAATATATCAATACTAAGGAGCAGATAGCTGATATTTTCACAAAACCTCTTCCTCGAGAAGCATTTGAACATCTTCGTCAAAAGATGGGGGTTATCTCTTTAGCATCACTCAAGTTCATTCATAAAGATGTAGCAGGACAGGGGGAGTAGTTCGACAGGGGGAGTCCGTATGCATTCCTTTGCCATTGATGTCAAAGGGGGAGAGTAGAAGAATATTGCCATCAATAACAAAGGGGGAGATTGTTGGACATAGATTGTCATTGATGTCAATATGGCAATATTCGAGGAGCCAGAGGAAGCAAACAGAGCCATCGGAGGAAGCAGATAGAGCCATTGGAGGAAGTAGACATAGCCATCGAAGCCATCGGAGAGCATATATGGATACATTTACACTATCGGGAGCTATCAGAGGAGCAAAGAGCATAACAAAGCTATTGGAGAGCATATATGCATGCATTATATATATATATATATATATATATATATATATATATATATATATATATATACATATATGTATATATATACATATATATATATATACATATATATATATATATATATATATATATATATATATATATATATATATATATACATACATATATATATGTATATATATATATATATGTATATATATGCATTTAACACTATCGGCGGCAAAAACTCATATATATAGGGCTATATGCACTATTGGCGGCAAAAACATATATAGATAGGGCTATATACACTATCGGCGGCATAAAACCATACATGTATTGCAAATACACTATCAGAGGCCAAAACTCACATATATATGCATTTACACTATCGGAGGCGGAAGACTTGGCTGTATTGCAAATACACTATCGGAGGTGGAAAGCGGACTTGAAATTTTATGCACGGGAGCGTTGAGTCTTATCGGGTTCGGCACATAATATCGCATCGCTATAAGTGAGTGGTCTACGTTAAGGTCTAGACCTGAACCTTTGCAATTTGCGATTGCCGACATATATCGCATCAACACTTTGGGAGTGGAAGTTACAACGTGTTAAGCGGCCCATTGCAATCATTGATAGCGATTAACAATATCGCATCGGACCTCCGCCAAAGGCAAGCGCCGATTGCGATGAATGTTGCGGACCCGGTGCAACATTACAATTGATTTAATGCTCTGTCGCATTCGCCATGTTAGAAGTGACCATTGCAAGTTATAAAGGGATGACGCGATATGTTGCGACTGCTGATTGCGATTTCACTGCGGACTTGATGCAGGTATAGATGAGGGTGCAATAAAATTTGAAGTCCGCCCCTTTAACAGTTTTGCCATTTTTTTCTCATATTTCTTGTGTATTTGAATATTGGCTTTGCGCGTGGTTTGAAGGCAAAAATGCTTTAAGAAATGCTCCCGATAGTTCACGAGGTTGAACTAAAGCCAATTGCGATTGGGACGTGGCATGTCCGTTAAACAATGTTGTCTCTGCGTATGCCTGTTATTATTGAAAAACGGGGCTCTGTTACAGCTTTGAACACACAACGACCAAAAAGCTAGGAGGCTGAATGGAAAGCCAGTGCAGAGGAAACCAAAAAGCCAAATCAATGGAGAAGAGGGAAGCCAAAGGACAAGCCAACGAAGAAGAAGCTGAAGAGTCAGTGGGAAGCGAAAATGAACAGTTTGAGGCAACAGGAATACAAAAACAGGAAAACAATGAAGTCGGTGTGCGCATAATTAGTGTGAGAGGAAGAAAAAGTTCAGGCAGAGGCAGGAGAAACAGGAGAACAGGAGTGAAGTAGAAGCTTAGCAGGTTTGGGAGCACAGATCTACAACAAAACAATTTATACCAGGTTTGGGTTGGAGCCCACGGGGTTGGAGCCTTAGAACTGAAAGGACTGGAATCCTTGGGAGTTGGTGCTCCTAAGCGCAGAACTATTGCCTTGGAAGAACAGAGTTGGTGCTCTGGAGGTTGGAGCCTCACAAAAGTCCAAGTTGGTGCTTGGCAACTGATTACAACCAGCTATATATTGTATTTATTTCATTGCACTGTTTGTGTTAATAAAAGCATTCATTTCAGCTATCTATTTCTATGTTCCATATATATATATATATATATATATGCTTTGGTGATAAAAAGAAATACTGATTCAACCCCCCTCTCTCCCCCCTCTCGGAATTTCCAACACCTTTTAGGCCGACTTGTCCATGTGTGAAGGCCGACTTGATCTTTGCATTATGACGAGATCTTGGAGGGTCTTTTGACTCATTAATTTCATTTATAATATGTAACATGCCCTAATGGGTCTTCAATACATGACAATGACTCAATTGATTTGTAGACTAAATAACAAGCCCTAGAAGAACTCAATGGGTGCTTGACCTAAAAATAAATTTCCCTTGAGCATGAAACCCATGCCTCAAGAACAACAATAATAAATTAATTTTTCTCATTACATCAAATACATAAAATCATGTCATTATGATGATCGAACCTAGTTACATATTTGAACACTTTAACCTTAGGTTTGGGTTTGGTTAAATAGTAGTAAAATATCCAAAATCACTTTGGCATGTACATGGAAAAATTAGTTTTATTGAAATATGCCAAATGAGAGCTAAGTTATTAAGGAAAACTCTATGGAAATGGGTGAATATGGGTCATGTGTCCTCTATGAGTGGGTAAATGATGGAATATGAGTGGGATATGAAAATTGGCGAGACAAAATGAAATTGTGATGACATAATGAGTGGTAACTAGGCTAAATGATGGATGGATGATGAAAGGGGACATGCATCTTGATTTGTAAACGACCGTGGATATTCCATTGGATAGTTTTCCACAATGGAGCTGATAAGATTATACTTAAAAATCTAAAATCTACACTATGAGAGTTTATTTCTTTTTAGATTTCTGAATTTGTAAATTAAATTAAAGTTTATGCAAAAAATAGAGAACAACGAAATAAAAACCCACAAATCATGATTTGAGACAAGATATAACCTGGGAAACCCTTTTGGGAGAAAACCCAGATGGAAGGTGGGGCCACTCTGCTCTCTTTCTCTGAATAGAAAATTGGTTGTAAGTACAAATAAGTAAGGCCTGTGGCCCATAGGCTACTACAATGCACAAATCCTCTGTGTGCTTTCTTGTTATCTCTCTCGACTACTCTGCTCATCTATGGAACAAATGCACTAAAAAAGATTGGAACTCCTTTTCCTTCTAGTGGTACCTAGGCTAAATGGTGGGTGGATGATGAAAGGGCACATGCATCTTGATTTGTAAACTACTGTGAATATTCCATTGGATAGTTCGCCACAGATCTGATAAGATTATACTTAAAAATCTAAAATCTACACTATGAGGGTTTATTTCTCTTTAGATTTCTGAATCTGTAAATTACTATTTATTGTGTATGTGTGAAAATTAAAGTTTATGTAAAAAATAGAGAACAACGAAATAAAAACTCACAAGCCATGATTTGAGACAAGATATAACCTAGGAAGCCCTTTCGGGAGAAAACCCAAATGGAAGGTGAGGCCACTCTGCTCTCTTTCTTTGAACATAAAATTGGATGAGTATAAAGAAGTAGAAGGCCTGTGGCCCATAGGCTACTACAGTGCACAAATCCTTTGTGTGCTCTCTCCTTATCCCTTTCGACTACTCTGCTCATCTATGGAACAAATGCACTCAAAAAGATTGGAACTCCTTTTCCTCCTAGTGGTCCGGTTATCACACAACTCGATAACCTACTAGTGATTAGGTTTGACTCCAACTCTTAACTGGAGTAACAATACATACTATTCTTGTCTTCTTCATCATGATCACGTGGCTAGCCCCTTTTCCATGAATAATGGGGGCTGACATGGCATCCTCTCGAATTATGTTGGCCAAAATAGGAAGGTCAACTTTCGAGTGGCATAACTTTTGCATATGGACTCCGATTGAGGCGATTCTTGTGCTATTGGAAATGCCTCTGTCTGTAAAATAAGATAAAAAGGTGCAACACTAAAGCGACAAAATTTTGCCTCCAAAAAACACCATTTGATGCCTCAAAATGCTCCCGGAAGGTCTTAGACCCCAATTTGTCAAACCAGGTCCCGCTAGTAAAAATGATCATGTGAGCTAATACCTCTACTTTTGTCCACTTTAAAAGCATCAATATAGATGAAAAATAATATAATGATCCAATCCGGATCACACCTCCCCATTTTGGTTGAATGATGTGAGGAAAATTTTCCTCTACCTTTTGGGTGTGCCATTTAGCCTTGCCTGGAAGCCGTCCTTTCAACCCAATCTGCCAAAGGTCATGCTGTCCTTGTCTTGTAGTTTTGGACCTCTTCTGCAAAATTATATCCTTTTGTTAACTCTACTTGAGCATCTAGTGCCAAATCCTCTATAGAAGGTAGGCCCTATTCTTCTTCCTGATCTAGCATGGAAGGATTATAGGGTTTAAGATTCTCCACATTCACCATTGAGTAAATGTGCATGTATGAGGGTAGAATGAGTCTATAGGCATTATCTCCCACCCTTTCTAGTATCTCAAAGGGACCATACCATAGAGGCTTGATTTTCTTACTAGGACCTTGTAGCCTCTCCTTGTTCAGCTGTAACCATAGTGTTGGAAATAATATTGAGAGGGGGGGGGGGGGTGAATCAGTATTATCAGATCAATTATTTTTCATTTCACAATCAAATTTGTATACGCTACTTCGGTTAGCAAATACCGCGTATGTACGCAACTTCAGTTAAGGAAACACGCGTATATGAGCAGACTTGTAAGTTAGATTATTCTTCAGATGTTAATCATTAATATGTGCATCAAAACATATGAACAGTAACTAGGAACAGTAAAACAGAACAGGCAATCACACATAAGAACACCAGATATAAGGTGGAAACCCAATGTGGGTGAAAACCACCTGCTGCAATGCATCTCTATCTTCTTTCAATTAGAAACTTCTTTTTACAATGTTTCTGTACTGGTGCAGACTTATACCAGTACGCAGGCTTCAACCTGCAGAAGGCTACAACCTTCTCTCGTTCTCCAGTTTCTCCTGGAAGGGAGCTACAACCCCCTTAGCTCTTGTACTAGCTGAGGTACTAGTACGTAGGTGCTGACCTACAGAAGGCTTCTACCTTCTCTTTTCTTCCAGGGACCACATTTCATAAATTTTCAGACTGGATCCATGAATATCAATCAAACATCTAATAGATCTGCAACAACCAATCTTCTTTGCACAAAATACTGAATCAACCAATAACTTCTCAGAATGCTGTAACCAGAAAAATAGTACCAGTAACCAGACACCAATTCTGAACCCAGAACACTGCAGCAATAAACAGAGGCAACTAAAACATATTTCAAGAGACGTACGCTACTTCACCAATAGAAACCTGCGTACATACGCAGCTATGCCAAAACCAACCAGCGTATACGCAGTCTTCACTTGCTTAACCTGCGTGTATACGCGCCTCTGCCGTGCCGAACCTGCGTATAGATCTATAAAAGATAATTTATCCTCAGACGTCAGTTATACCCAGATTATCAGTTTTATAGATCTAATCATGCGCCAAATATAACAGATCAAAATCACACAATGATACTACTATTCAAGCCTTGAGATCTTGACCCATCAATAGAACTTAACCATCTTGTAATGCTCAGGTTCCTCCTTGATTCAGGTTCAGCTATGTCTCACCAACCAATCACCAGTCTTCCAGATCTTGCTCCTCTTCAGATATTCAATGCATAAGTTGATCCCCTTGCCAAATGATCTCCTTCCCTTTTTATAGTCTAGGCCTTACTCAAACCATGGTCCAAAACCATAGAGATCCAATACTAGGGACCCAATACCTGGGTTTAATACTTAGAAAGCAATACCAAGGATCAAAAACCATAGGTTCGAATATGTCGGACTAAATACCATGGACCAACCATAAGATTTCCCACATGTACGCGCTTTTCTTTGCATGAAAGTGCGTGCATACGTATACGTGCCTTCTGATCGGTAGACCCGCGTGTATACGCGACTTTGTCAAGATGAACCTGCGTATACCTCATTTTCTTTCATTCTGAGAGCCTGAACTGTGATCTGCCTTTTTGAGTGAGTTGCCATCAAGGACAACACCTGTGCCATAGTGCCAAACCTGTGCCATAATGCCAACAATCTCCCCCTTTGGACTTGATGGCAACCCCAAGTCACTCAAAAACATTCTCCCCCTTTGACATCAAGGGCAAAGGGATGTGCTCCCCCTGAATACATGCTGAATCCTCTGCTCTGCTGTGCTGTCCAAGCTCCCCCTGACTGTAGGCAAGGTCTGCAAGAAGATGATCTACAAAAAAACATGACTTTATACATTATAACTGACCTTCCTATCACCAAAGACTCATACATACATCCATCTCCCAACCAAGTGGGGATATACCAGGATTGACTCATCCACCCAACCAGGTGGGGATACACTAGAAGATTACACATGACAAATAAGTACATTACATCATTCATCCCAGGCATAGTGGGGAAACCAACATAGGCCGTTACATGACCTTGATAAAAGAAATATAAGACATAGAGACAAAATATCTACAGCAAGACTCTGACAGATATCAACAACAAACATCAGCAACATTTGTCAATCATTATTCAGACCAGCACCCATGTTCTCCTTCTGCACCTGTTCCACCTGAAATCAAACCAACTGAATTTGAACCAAGATAATGCCAACAATGCATTATTAGAAGAATATATGCTCCCCCTGAACCTGTGCCAGATGGTCTCTGTCAGACCCATATCAGACTCTTTTCATCCTGAGCCTGGCCCCACTGCTTTTTCTTCAAACCAACATATACACGACTGTATCTTAATAAACCGGCGTATGTACGCGGATCCTCCTCATTCAACTCGCGTACAACCATTTTTCTCTGAAACAGACAGGATTCAACAGCAAGATGATGCATCAACTACCCCCAGCTTCTGTCTGAGGTATTCAAATGTCTCCCTGGGCAGTGGTTTGGTGAGAATATCAGCAACTTGTTCCTTAGAGGGAACATACTCCAATTTGACCTTTTGTTCCAGCACTTGTTCCCGGAGAAAATGATACTTGATCGGTATGTGCTTAGTCTTTGAATGCATGACAGGATTCTTTGAGATACTGATTGCACTTGTATTATCACAAAAAATGGAGATAGGTGGAGTACAAGTGATTTGAAGATCTTGCAATGTTTGCATCATCTAAAGGAGTTGTGTGCAGCAATATGCAGTAGCTACATATTCTACTTCAGCTGTAGATAAGCAATAGAACTTTGTTTCTTGCTGAACCAAGATACTAATCTAGGACCCATGAAGAATGCACCACCACTAGTGCTTTTTCTGTCATCCACACTTTCTGCCCAATCCGCATCTGTATAAGCATGAAGTGTGAGATCTGTACCTCTAGGATACCATAAGCCATAGTTTTGAGTTCCTTGAAGATACTTGAAAATTCTCTTAACTGCCTGAAGATGAGTTTCCTTTGGATTTGCCTGAAACCTTCCAACTATTCCTATTGCATGCATAATGTCTGGTCGGGTACCTGTTAGATAGAGTAGACTACCAATCATGGATCTATAGGTTGGTTGATGTACTGCTGCCGATTCATCATTTGCACCGAGGCTGCATCCTGTCACCATAGGGTTACATACTGGTTTCGAATCTTCCATCCCATATTTCTTCAAGATCTGCTTGAGATACCTGGTTTGTGATAGAAAGATGCCATCTTTGTTTTGTTGGACTTGTAAACCAAGAAAATATGTGAGCTCACCAAGCATAGACATTTCAAACTCTTTCTGCATTGCTAAGGCAAACTTTTGACTCATGTCTTCTTCATTGCTACCAAAGATGATATCATCAACATACACAACAAGTATTAGCAACTTATCATTGTCAATTTTTATATAAAGATTGCTATCAGTTGATCCTTTTATAAAACCTTGTTGACGGAGGTATTTATCCAAGCGATAATACCAAGCCCTTGGAGCCTGTTTAAGGCCATAGAGAGCCCTTTTGAGTCTACATACAAGCTTTGGATCATTTCCAAGGATAAACCCATCTGGCTGCTCAATATACACTTCTTCACCAAGTCTCCATTTAGAAAAGCAGACTTCACGTCCATTTGAAATACTTTGAACTTTTGAAAGCTAGAAAGAGCAAGGAACATCCTTATGGCCTCTAGTCTGGCAATTGGTGCAAAAGTTTCTTTAAAGTCTATGCCTTCCTGTTGAGCATACCCTTTGCAAACAAGTCTGGTCTTGTTTCTAATCACATCTCCATTTTCATTTAGCTTATTTTTGAATATCCATTTTGTTCCTATGACATTCTTATCTTTTGGTCTAGGAACCAACTCCCAAGTGCTATTCTTTTCGATCTGCTCAAGTTCTTCCTCCATGGCTTTTACCCAGCATTCATCTTTGCATGCCTCTCTTACATTTTGTGGTTCAATGGAGGAGAGCAATGCTAGATAGCTTGAAGCTTCTGAAATGGTCCTTCTTGTCTGTACACCTGCCTCTTTTTGCCCCAAAATTTGAGATTTTGGATGGTTCTTCTGAACGTACTTAGATGGAGTCTTCTCTTCTATCCTTATCTGTTCTTCTGGTGCCTCATGGGTTTCTTCTTCATCATGAATCTGATTTGATGTTGATGGATAGTCCTCATCATCTTCGAAATCTTCAGATCTTACTTGCCTAGGAGTGTTTCCTTCTTCATCAACCACTACATCAATACTTTCAACAATTTTTCCAAGCCTTTTATTGTAACACTTGTATGCTTTGCTGTGGGGAGAGTAACCAAGGAGAATGCCTTCATCTGCTCTAGGTTCAAACTTGCCAAGGTTTTCATCAGTATTTTTGATGTAGCATTTGCTCCAAAAAATTTTGAAGTATTTTACCGTGGGAGTCTTACCATACCATAGTTCGTGAGGAGTCTGAGTGCTGTTTACCCGGACGTTTGTCTTGTTGAGAATAGTAACTGCAGCAAATGCAACTTCACCCCAGAAGGTTGCGGGAGTTCCAGACTCATCAAGCATAGCTCGAGCCATTTGTTGAACTGTTCTGTTCTTCCTTTCCACTACTCCATTTTGCTGAGGAGTCCTTGCAGTAGAGAATTCCCTCCTTATTCCATGTTCTTCACAAAAATTGAAAAACTCATTCGAGGTAAATTCTCCTCCTCGATCAGACCTGAGGCATTTGATTCTGCGATCTGATTCGTTCTCCACCAAGGCTTTGAATGATTTGAATTTTTCGAAAGCTTCATCTTTATGCTTCATAAGTCCTATCCAACACATCCTGGAAAAGTCGTCAATGAACAATATAAAGTATTCTTCTCCTCAAGGTGACGTTTTCCTAAATGGACCACATACATCAGTATGGACAAGTTCAAGAGGCCTGCTAGCTGTTCCTTCCTTCTTAGGGAAATTAGTTCTGGTTTTCTTACCAAATTGACATGATTTGCATATTGTTTTTTCTGGAATTCTAATGTCAGGTAGATCACGAACCGCCTGATATTTGCATGCTTTCCTTATTTGTGAGAAGCTTAGATGCCCCAATCTTCTGTGCCATAGCTAGTGTTCATCACTCTTGCTTAGATAGCATTGTTGTTGTCCTCCCTTGAGTATATATAAATTATTTGGAGTTCTTATGCCTTTGATCACTGTTTCTCATGTATCAAGCTCACGAACAATGCATCCATTTGATCGAAATATTACTTCATTTCCTTGATCACACATTTGACTGACACTTAATAAATTATGCTTTAAGCCATCAACATACATAACATTTCTAGCCTTGACCTTTTCTTTCAAAAGAACAGAACCTTTACCTTTTATGAGTGCAGGGGTGTCATTTCCAAATGAGACCTTCTTTTCCTTTTCTAAGGCACTATATGACCGAAGTTTATCTTTATCACCTGTCATATGTTTTGAGCATCCACTGTCGATGTACCATTGATTTTCCTGTCCTTCCGCATATAAGGCTATCCCACATCTTTTTGGTAGCGGTTCTTTCTTTCTCCATGTTTTGGGACTTAATGAAGCTTGCTCCTTCTGAGTTGTTTGTCAAAGCCTACTCTTGCATTCAGAATCTTCATGACTGAAGTTGTTACAAATAGAACATTCTATTTCATTTTCAAGAGCAGAAAAGTTATTGTAGGTTCTTTTCATGAGTCCAGTCACACTCCTTTGCTTTTGTGCTTCTCTGGTCATGATGGTCTTGTAGGCCACACATTGAGCTGCTTTATGTCCAAAGTTATGGCAAGAGAAGCATTGGCCATTGAAGAAATTCTTGCGATCATCAAACCTTCCATTGTAATAGCCATTTATCCTTGAGGTAAATTGAGAATGATTTACCTGTGGTTGGTTGTAGTTTTTGTTCATCCTTGAAGTAGATTGCCCTCGATTTACTTGGTGATTTCTGTTCATTCTTGAAGTAAATTGCCCTTGATTTACCTGGTGATCTCCATTGGGCCTTTGCTGTCGATTGTCAACCTATTCACTTCTCCTTGCAGCCTCAAGATAACTTTTGGAGGTAGATGGCTTCTGTGCTTGAGATGTTTCTTTGGTGTACCCAAGACCTGTTTTGATTAGAGGAGAACGCTGCACTTTGATAATCTCATCTAAAGTTTCAGATCCTTTAGCAAATCTAAGATTAAGAGATTTCGTTTTCTCAATGTCCTTTCTAAGTCCCACAGTTTCATATTCTAACTTTTCATTGTGTTTCTTCATTTCAGCAAGTTGGGATGTCAGAGTATCTATAATCATATTTTTCTCTTCTAAGCAAATTTTGAGTTTAGAAATTTCTTCATAAAGACTTTCTTCATCTATAGCATCCAAGAAATCATCATCTTCAAAAGCCATCAAAAGTCTATAATCATTACCTTGTTCATCTTCATCGCTATTTGAAAGTCCATCACTGTCTTCATGTGTATAATAGCTCTTCTTACTTACATTCTGTTTTTTGTTCCATCTAACTGGTTCCTTACCTTTGTTGATCTTATCTTTATGAGGACACTTTGTAGCATAGTGACTGACTCTTCCACAAGCAAAACATTTGAAAGGTATCTTACCTCTGAATCTTCCAGAACCTCGTTGAAGGTTCTTGACAAAATTTGATTCTTCCTCTTCTTCCGACATATGTCCTGAGTCATCACCTTTTCCTGAGGCTTTGAATGCAGCTTCTCTCTTGTCTGATGGTCCCCCTTTTCTCATTTCGTAAGCGGTTAGGATTCCATGTAGCTGTGACATGGTAAGGCTCTGTAGATTTTGTTTTTCTTCTATGGCGGAAACTTTTGATTCAAACTTAGAAGACAAAGATCTTAGAACTTTTTCAACCAAAACAACTTCTTTTATTTCTTCACCCAAATTTTTCATACAATTGACAATCTCATCTATACGTAGGAAATAGTTAGCCACACTTTCATCATTGTACATTCTGAGATTTTCATATTGAATTATGAGAGTTTGTAGTTTTGCTCGTTTTACTTGTTCATCTCCTTCATAGCTCAGAACGATCTTGTCCCATATTTCTTTTGCAGTTTTGAGCTGCATAACCTTGACAAATTCTGATTGAGATAGGCTCCCTAATAGAGTATTGACAGCCTTTGCATTTGTTTCATACTGCTTCTTACCAGCCGTATCTGTAGGAGTTGCTGATGGAAAAGTGTATCCTGTTTCCACAATATCCCAAACTTCTGTACCAAGAGATTGAAGATAAGCAGTGATTCTTACCTTCCAATAGATGAAGTTGCTTCCATCAAAAATCGGTGGCCTGATTGATGCTTCTCTTTCGTAGTTGCTCATGATGATAGATCTTCCTTCAAGCGATCAAGCTTCTTCAGAAGGACCTGCTCTGATACCAATTGTTGGAAATAATACTGAGAGGGGGGGGGGGAATCAATATTATAAGATCAATTATTTTTCATTTCACAATCAAATTTGTATACGCTACTTTGGTTAGCAAATACCGCGTATGTACACAACTTCAGTTAAGGAAACACGCGTATATGAGTAGACTTGTAAGTTAGATTATTCTTCAGATGTTAATCATTAATCTGTGCATCAAAACATATGAACAGTAACCAGGAACAGTAAAACAGAACAGGCAATCACACATAAGAACACCAGATATAAGGTGGAAACCCAATGTGGGTGAAAACCACCTGCTGCAATGCGTCTCTATCTTCTTTCAATTAGAAACTTCTTTTTACAATGTTTCTGTACTGGTGCAGACTTATACCAGTACGCAGGCTTCAACCTGCAGAAGGCTACAACCTTCTCTCGTTCTCTAGTTTCTCTTGGAAGGGAGCTACAACCCCCATAACTCTTGTACTAGCTGAGGTACTAGTACGTAGGTGCTGACCTACAAAAGGCTTCTACCTTCTCTTTTCTTCCAGGGACCACGTTTCATAAATTTTCAGACTGGATCCATGAATATCAATCAAACATCTAATAGATCTGCAACAACCAATCTTCTTTGCACAAAATACTGAATCAACCAATAACTTCTCAGAATGCTGTAACCAGAAAAATAGTACCAGTAACCAGACACTAATTCTGAACCCAGAACACTGCAGCAATAAACAAAGGCAGCTAAAACATATTTCAAGAGACGTACGCTACTTCACCAATAGAAACCTGCGTACATACGCAGCTATGCCAAAAGCAACAAGTGTATACGCAGTCTTCACTTGCTTAACTTGTGTGTATACGCGCCTCTGCCGTGCCGAACCTACGTACAGATCTATAAAAGATAATTTATCCTCAGACGTCAGTTATACCCAGATTATCAGTTTTATAATCATGCGCCAAATATAACAGATCAAAATCACACAATGATACTACTATTCAAGCCTTGAGATCTTGACCCATTAATAGAACTTAACCATCTTGTAATGCTCAGGTTCCTCCTTGATTCAGGTTCAGCTATGTCTCACCAACCAATCACCAGTCTTCCAGATCTTGTTCCTCTTCAGATATTCAATGCATAAGTTGATCGCTTTGCCAAATGATCTCCTTCCCTTTTTATAGTCTAGGCCTTGCTCAAACCATGGTCCAAAACCATAGAGATCCAATACTAGGGACCTAATACCTGGATTTAATACTTAGAAAGCAATACCAAGGATCAAAAACCATAGGTTCGAATATGTCGGACTAAATACCATGGACCAACCATAAGATTTCCCACATGTACGTGCTTTTCTTTGCATGAAAGTGCGTGCATACGTATACGCGCCTTCTTATCGGTAGACCCGCGTGTATACGCGACTTTGTCAAGATGAACCTGCGTATACCTCATTTTCTTTCATTCTGAGAGCCTGAACTGTGATCTGCCTTTTTGAGTGAGTTGCCATCAAGGACAACACCTGTGCCATAGTGCCAAACCTGTGCCATAATGCCAACACATAGTTGTCTCCCAGCTTGAACGACTTCTCTATTCTGTGTTGATCATGCCTGGCCTTGTATTTCTTCTGTAACTTCTGCAATGTCTCTTGTACCTGTATATGGATTTGGCTAATCATTTCTACAAAATTTTTAGCCCTTAAGGCATCCCTGTAAGATCCTCCCTTACTCCTTGCAGCCCATATGCAACATCCAAAGGTGAAAGGTGGCAAATATCCAAAACAAGTTTCAAATGGGGACTTATCAGTATAAGTGTGGACTGCTCTATTATAGGAGTGTTGTATATATACCAGATTTTCATTCTAGGTCTTCAAATGCTTCTGATTGTAACCCTTCAAAAGCCGCACGAAATTCCTATTGACTACTTCTATCTACCCTTCTGTTTGTGGATGGAATGTTGTAGACCTCTTCATCTTCATATCCATCTCCCACATTGTAGTCCAAAATGCACTGAAAAATCTTGTGTCCTTGTTGGAAACAATGCTCCTTGGTATCCCAAAGTGCAGTCATACCTATCTAAAGAACAAGCTTGTTGCTTGTTGCACACTGATGGTCTTTTTACAAGGAACCAAAACACATATCTTGTTGAACCTGTCAACTACTACGAATAGATAGTCATGTCCCTTCCTGGTTGTTGGTAAACCTCCCACAAAGTCCATGGAAATGCATTCCTAGGGATGAGAGGGTACAAGTAAGGGATGATATAGACATTGTTTCATTCTACTAGGCTTGTTGGTACAACAAAGCATGCATCCTCTTATGAACCTAGCTATGTGTTATTGCATATTGGGCCAATACACATACCTCTGCAAGTTGGCCATTGTCTTCTCGACACCAAAGTTCCTTGCAATTGTGGAGGTGTGAGCCCCTTTGATAGGCTGCAATTGCTCACCTTCAGGAACACATAACTTATCCAACGTGTAGAGAGCCTATCCTGGAGATGGTAGTGAATGGCGCTGTCACCATCATGCACATTACTCTAGCTCTGCCACTCTTGAAACACCTCCTTGAAGTCCTCATCCTCTGAATATGATTCTTTGTATGCATCATGGTTGATTGGCTGCATGTGCATCAGAGTTCTGAAATGTATGATCTTTGATGTGGATGGCTTTGAAAGCATGTCAACTAACTTGTTTGTGTTTCCCTTCTTGTATTTGGTCACTAAATGGAACTGCTGTAGAAACCCCATCCACTTGTAATGCATGGTATGCTGTAGCTTACTCTAGGTCTGTAAATACTGTAGTGGTTGGTGATCTGTGTGGATTGCTGTCTCCTTTCTTATTCGATAGTGCTTCCACTTCTTCACAACTTGCACCTGGGCGTATAACTCCTTGTCGTAGGTAGGTAGTGAATAATTGCCCCATGAAATACTTCAAAATGGTAGCATACAGACCTTCCTCCCTGCATCAATACCACTCCCATAGCATACCCACTCACATCTGTGTCCACTTCGAAGGGATGTTGCAAGTTCGGTAATGCCATAATTGGTGCTTGACTGATCTTCTTTTTTAGCTCCTCAAAGTTCCTCTGCTGACTCTTTCCCTTATGAAAACTCTTTCCACTTGCTGTTATGGCATGGGGTCGTGCTGCTACCACTGAAAATGAAGCTATGAATTTCCTCAAGTATTGTTTTTCCCAAATGAAACTCCTAACCTTAGAAACATTAATAGGCATCGACCATTTCATGATGGCCTCCATCTTGGCAGGATCTATTTTCAACTCTCCTCCACTTATCACATACCCCAAATACACCAAAGAATGTTGTGCAAACTCACACTTCTTGAGATTTGCTAGCAGCTGGTGCTTCCTTAATGTCTCCAACAGCTGCATCAAATGTGAGATGTGCTACTCCTAGGTAGCACTGTATACTAGTATATCATCCAAGTAGACAATAACAAATGAATCTATAAAAGGTGTAGTATATCATTCATCAACCTCATAAATGTAGTTGGTGCAGTTCATAGGTCAAATGGCATGACTAACCACTCATACAACCTTGCCTAGTTTTGAAGGTGGTAATCCAAGTATCTTCTTTTCGAACTCCAATTTGGTGATATCCAAACTTTAAGTCCAACTTGGTGAAGTATTTTGCTTGCTGCCACTGATCCAATAGATAATCTATTCTAGGAAGGGGGTACCTGTTCTTGAGCATAATTTTGTTCAAAGCCCTATAATCTATACACATTCTCCAAGTTCCATCCTTGTTTGGCACAATGATGATGGGTGACCCACATGGTGATGTACTCAGTTGAATGACACCATGTTCTAGTAGCTACTGCAACTATTTCTTTACTTCACTTGCTTCTATATAGTTTGCCTGTACAATCGAATGTTTGGCAATAACTAGATCTTGGGCTCCACTTCCCTCTTGGGTGGTAACCCTTTAAGCTCCCGGAAAACATCCCTGTATGCCTATAGCGACTCTTCTAGTTTTTGTTTCTATTTCTTAGTACACCCCTCTGGGGATGCCTTTGCTCTTATTGACTCTTCTACAGAGTAATTCTCTCTTAAGAATAATAGAACAAACTTCTTGCTAGAACTGATTAGTTGCTTGGCTTGGTTAGCACTTAGCAATGAAATTTTTGACTTGCCTTTGTGCACATTGATGGGGAGCGATGTTCGATCCTTGACTAACCAGTACTAGTTGGCTCTCCGCATGAATATTGCATCTCGCATGTATATGTAGGGACTTACAAACACTACTCCATATACATCAATGGGAACTGCATCTAGTTCTACTTCAATAAAATCAACACTGATAGCAAATCTAATTTTGCACTGCTTTGTTACCTTTAACTTTGCATCCTTATTTACCTATCCCAATGGATATGGGCTTGGATGATCATGAATTTCCAACCCCAATTAGTTGACCAACTTTGCTGCAATGAGATTCGCTTGTGATCCTGAGTCAAACAAGGCATCAATCTTTGTCTCGTTGACTTGTATCTCTATGTGGAAGAGTTTGGCCATTTCTTTCTCTTCATGTTGTTGAAGGCTACTTAGATTCACCTCCTTCTGCAATGATGTACATACAATTTTCTCATCCACATCTGAGCTGCTTTCAATCTGGTTGCTCGAATCAGTGTCAATGAGATTCTTCTTCTTATTATCTTTTTTTGGTTCTTCGAGTTAAGCTCAGGATGCAACTTCCAACACTTCTCCTCTGTATGACTGTTAATATTACAATCGTTGTAGTGGTTGCTGGGATCCTTGCATTGGTGTGCTGTGGCTACTGTTTTTTATCTTTCCCCCTTTCCACTTCTTCTCCTCCTTAGAAGCGTCCTGGGTCTCCTTTTGCTTCGATCCACTTGATTTTCCTTTCTTTTGGCCTATGTTCTCTAGGTACTATGCCTGTAGGCAAGCCTCATCCATCGATCTGGGCTTAAATAACATCACTTGCTTCAACAAATGGTTGTGTAGACTCCCCTGATACTTGAGTACATTTGGGTTCTTTGGGGAGATACCCAACATTATGGCCATCTTTCTGAACTCTGTGGTGTACTCCTATATACTCTGCCCCAAATTTGCCTGAAGTAGTGCCACATGGTGAAAATGTAGTGAGCAAGGTCTTTTGGCTTGTGCCTTGGCCAGTGAAGACCTCGAATTGTCCCCCTGTGTTAGAATGCAGTTAGGATGAGTCATCTCTAGTTTACTGGAACAATCAAGTCAACATGCATAGAGTTGAAGCTTTAGTTATATAGGATTCTTCATTAGTTTGACTACAGAATGAGGTGGCAATTAGCAGTTCAGTTAGAGCGAGTTAGCCTTTAGTCTTGATTGAAGGAAGGACGAGTTAGGAACTCCAATGTTGATTGGAGAGAGAAAGTGTGTTACTCTCAGTTAACTCGTCAATCGGATCTCGTGTTCTAAATTTGTAATTGGGCCTCCTTGCATGTTCTAATTGGGCCTATAAAGGAAGGACGAATCGCAAGGAATAATCATTGTTTTGTGCACAAGGTTGTGAGACAAAGCAAACTTGTGAGTTTGTGAGAGAGAACCTTGATTGTGGAGCATAGGAATTGTGTCCTAAAGAATAGGAGGCACAAGTGCACTAGGATTTAGGAGCTAGTTGTGTGTAGGATTTAAGAGCCAGGGTCTTAAAGAATAGGGGGCTGAAGTGCGTAGGAAATAGGGCACTAGTGCACTAAGGAATAGGGCCAAAAGTGTGCTAGGAAATAGGAGATCAACGCAAGGAATAAGGAGGCCAAGTGCGCAAGGAAGGAGGAACAAAATTGAAGCAAGACAGTAGGGTTTGCAGAGCAAGTCAAGGATGCAGCAGAGGATCCATTGTGTGCAAGAACCGAGATCAAGTAGTGATCAAGGCAAGCCAAGATGAATTGTATCAATTGTGATTTCCGTGAGAAGCATAACACTTTCTCAAGAGAGACATATCACTTTTTAATAGATCTAAGTGTTCAAAGACAATCAATAAAATAACCACATCAAGCAAGTAGGTTTTCCAGAGAAAACAAGTGTGTCAATATTTGTGTGATTTGCTTTTATCTTTGTGTTTTTATTCTACTGCATATGAATTATTAAGAAACTTTGTGTCTTGGTGAAAGTAAACTAGTTTCAGTTTTCAGTTATTCATCTAAGTAGTTGCAGAGTTTCATGGAAATTGAACATGGTATCAGAGGAGAGATCAACATAAAGACCAACACCAAATTGATCAGTTAGTGAAGAGTGCAAATTAGGCAGAGGGATTGTGCTAGAGATTTGAAGAGCAGTGTCTTTGGATAGCAATATGGCATTCCAAGGACTAAGGGCAGATCACGGTTTAAAGGGAGCCTCAAACTTCTGCTCATGGAAGGAGCGAATCTCAGTGGTGTTAGAATATAGTGGGGTGCTAGAGTTTGTGAAGTAGCAAATAGTGCCATGTACAAATGCCTAACAATTGGCCCAACATAACAAGAATGACACCAAGGCGAGGATGATCATTCTTAAGGGGATCAAAGACCATATTATCCCTCATCTCCATGAGAAAATACAACATATGAGATGTTTAAATCCATATCTGGGTTCCAGTGATGCCAGGAAGATTGCTCTTAAGGAGAAGCAAAGAAATATCTGAATGAGCAAAGGAGAGCCCATCATCACATATCTTTCAAAGTTCACTTAGGTTCGGGATGAGCTAGGTGGTTGGGCGAGATGGTAGTATAAAAATTCCTCGCGAGTCTTGCCCTCCTAAGACTCCATAAATCTTGGTATAGTTTCCAGGATGTAGTCACTTGCAGAGAGAATATTCCCAGTCGGGAAAGGTTATGGAGTGACTGCGTTCAAGAAGAAATCTAGAGAGGAATGAGAGCTAGTAGAGAAGCTCCAACAGAGGATGAGGGGAGCTTTTCCCTGGAGGGAAAATGTAGAGCCAAGGGAAAAAAGGGCCAAGGAGAGGCAGAATCCAGTGAAAAGGGTGAGAAGAAGAAGGATTTGAGCAAGATCGAGTGCTTCCATTGCCATGAGTTTGGGCACTATGCCACTAAGTGCCCTAATCGAAAGAAGGAGTCCAGTAAAGTTCATGTGGTTGCATCAATGAAGGTAGATGCATTTTCTGCCCAGTTCAAGAAAGATTTCTCATTGATAGCTTGCATGGCAAGCTCAACAAATAGCAGCATATGGTATATTGATTCAGGAGTATCCTTCCACATGACTTGGGACAAGAAGTATTTCAGTCACTTGAAGGAGAAGGACATGCAAGTTCAGATTGAGCTAGGAGATGATGACAAGTACGCAACTAGGGGAGTTGGTATTGTCATTTTTGAGTGGAAGTGAGGTAGCTCTCTCCATCTCAGAGAGACATGAGATGGAGTCCTCTATGTTCCAGGCCTAAAGCAGATCCTTGTTTCAGTAGCTACCCTTGAGGACAAGGGTTATGATGTCATCTTCAGTTGAGGTAAGGCTTACCTCAAGCACTTAACTTCTGGATGTAAGAAGCAGATAGGTGTGAGAATGAAGAATATGTACTTGCATCAGGTTGAGATAGGCACAACCTTGAGCAACATGATCAGAAGTGCACAAAGTAGAGACATAAGGGTTGAAAAGAGCAGAGCTCTGAGGGAGTCCTTAGAGTGAGAGCAAGTTAGAGCTCCCAAGAAGGAGCCTCAGCCAGTATCACAGTTTGAGTCTTGTCTAGTTGGCAAGTGGGCCGACCAGCAAGATGATGAGGAGAAAGACCAGGGTGAGTGGAGGCAGCCACTCAGTCAGTGACTCCTAATACAGGCAGAGTTCGAGCTAGGTGGGCAAACGAGTTGTTTAGGAGGGCTCAGGAGAGAGTTGGATCTCCCAGTACCACATTTAGGCAGAGTAAACAACCACATAGATACACGGGGAACATGGCACTTATGACTGAGGTGATAGAGTCAGATCATAGCAGCATGGTTGGAAGGAACATGTCTTCAGATTAGATTTCGCATTAGGAAGCAAGGAAGTCTTCTAGTTTAGAGGGAGCAACTGCAATAGTGGATAACGTGGTGGTGTTGAATGTCAGGCCAGGAGGTAACTCCTCAAATCAATTGTGCTTATTCATTAAGATTACTCATCATTATATACACGAGGGAATGACTCTTGGGTTTCACCTCCCAATGACTCTTCATTTTCCATTATTTACTATTTACATTATTTACAAGTGTTCACCCAATCCCCATGATTAGGTGTCAACATTCCCCCCCTTAATCTGAAGGGATGTTGGTGAGTCCAAACATCGTTCTGAATCTTTCAAGCTTTTCTCTTCCAAGCGCTTTGGTGAAGATGTCTGCAATCTTCTCATTAGTGGAACAATGGCGTAGATGGATTGTCTTGGCCTCAACATGATGTCGAATCAGATGGTATTTTGTATTGATGTGCTTCGTTTGATCATGGAACTTTGGGTTCTTGGCCAACTTTATTACAGAGGTGTTGTCAATCATGAGTGGAGTTGAATGTACTTGTTTTACCTGCAAATCTTCCAGAATTTTCCTGAGCGACACAATTTCTTTTGTTGCTTCAACTGCTGTCACATATTCTGCCTCTATTGTGGAATTTGCTGGAATTGATTGTTTGCGTGATCTCGAGGAGACAACTCTTGATCCAAGACTTATAGCATAACCAGAAGTATATACCAAAGTTTCTTTGTCTCCATCGAAGTCTGAATCAGAGTATCCAATCAAGTTGAAGTCGCCCACTTGTGTATACTTGAGTCCAAAGTCTTGAGTTCCCTTCAGGTACTTTAGAACTCTTTTTACAGTAGACCAATGTCCCTCACAAAGCTTTTGCATAAACCTAGAGAGGATTCCAACAACAAATGAAATGTCTGGTCTGGTAATAGTCAGGTAGTTGAGACTTCCTACAAGCTATCTATACTTTGTTGCATCCTCAAATTCTTTTCCTTCAATGGATGTGAGCTTTAAGTTTTGTTCCATTGGAGTAGTTAGAGGATTGTGCTCAGCCTTTCCAAACCTGTTCAACAGATCTCCAATGTACTTCTTTTGAGAAAGGAATATAGACTTCGGGTGTTGAGTTACTTCAATACCAAGATAGTAGTGAACATAGCCCAAGTCAGTCATTTCAAAACCTTTCCTCAATTCCTTCTTTATGGATGCAATGTAGCTCTCATTGTTCCTTGTCATCAAAAGATCATCTACATATACCACAAGATATACAACTGTTTTGCCAACTTTCTTGACAAACAAAGTTGCATCATCAAGATCATAATGTTTGAAGTTGAGTTTCAGAAGATGCTCAGTTAACTTTTCATACTAGGCTCGCAGTGCTTGCTTGAAGCCATACAAGGATTTCACAAGTTTGCATACTTTATGTTCATGTCCCTTCACAGCAAATCATTCAGGATGGGACATAAAAACATTCTCTTTCAAATCTCCTTTAAAACAAGTTGTTTTTACATCCATTTGATGGACTTTCCAACCATTCTGAGCTACTAGGGCAAAGAGTGTCCAGATGGTAGCCCATTTTGCTGTGGGGGCAAAAGTCTCCTCATAGTTGACCCCTTCCTTTTGTGCAAAACCTTTTGCCAGAAGCCTGGCTTTGTGCTTGTCAAGTGAGCCATCAGCTTTATACTTGTTCTTGTAGAGCCACTTGCAGCCAATTGGTTTGGTTCCCAATGGATGATCAACCAACTTCCAAGTGTCGTTCTTTATTAAGGCATCATACTCCTTTTGCATTGCTTCTTTCCATTCATCATGAGAAGTGACTTCTTTGAAGGAAGTTGGTTCAAAATCTGTAGACAAATTCAGTTCACAATCATAAGAAATATTCATATCAACAGGTGAATCAGAATCATCTACATCACCTCCAATTTGCCTGGTTGAATTTCTTGTTTCTATCTTTCCAACCTCATCAGGATGAACACTTTCAAGTGTCTTTGTCAGCCAGTTTGGGGTACCTTTCTGAGATGGTCCAGGCTGCTCAGTTGATTGAGTTGGGACTGAATCAAGATTGAGTCTCCCAATTTTGTCAATCACATCACTCAAAGTATCATCAGTGGTTGGAGTTTCATGTGGGGGAGAGAGTGCTTCAGAAGAAGACTCCATAAACTGATCCAATATAGGAATCCCCCCTTCAAGGTGTGGAATCTGATGATCAAATTCTTGAAATGATTTTGCATTTCCGAATCCATCCAAGCGATCAAGTTGCCGCTCAACAATATTGTCAGCTTTGGAAGATTCAAGAAAGATTACATCTCTAGATACAACAAACTTTTATTAACTTCATCATAGAGACGGTATGCTTTGGAGGTATTTGAATACCCCAAGAAGATACACTTACGACTCCTTGCATCAAGTTTGTTCTATGTACTTTTCGTATTAAGGCATAATAGGTGGAACCAAAGACCCCAAGAAGATACACTTACGACTCCTTGCATCAAGTTTGTTCTATGTACTTTTGGTATTAAGGCATAACAGGTGGAACCAAAGACCAATGTGGCCATACCACATTTCATAAGGAGTCTTGTTTCTAATAGCATAAGACGAACATCTATTGTTTACATATACAACACATAGAACTGCATCAGCCCAAAACATCAATTTTACATTCTTGAAAAACATCATGGGACATACCATATTTAAGATTGTCCTATTCATTCTTTCATCTACTCCGTTTAGTTGAGGATTATAAGGCACAATTGTTTGATGTTTGATCCCATGCTGGCGAAGATAGTTTTCAAATTCATTTGAAGTGTATTCTTTTCCATTATCAGTGCGAATAGAGCCAATATGAGATTGTGCATCATTTTCAATCCATGTATGAAAGTTCTTGAATGTTTGAAAAGCATCAGATTTGTTCTTCAATAAATAAACCCAACACATTTTGGTGTAGTCATCAATAAATGTCATCATATATTTATTTCCATTTGCAGAAGGAATAGGCATTGGACCGCATAAATCTAAATGAATGAGTTCAAGTTTTCCATGTGCTCTAGAATGTGAATCATGAAAAGACTGTTTGCTATGCTTTCCTAGAATGCAATCATCACATTGCTTAAGTTTCCCAGGAATTGTAGGCAAACCAGTAACACCATTTTTCTTCAACAAGCGAAGGCTGTCATAGTTCAAGTGTCCAAATCTAGCATGCCATAAAAGACTTGATGGAAATGTACCTTCATCATAATGAGAACTGTATGAGAAATTTTGTGCATGAGCAGAGGTACCTTGCAGCTTGAGAAGCCTTTCTTCTTCTATCCCCATCATGACAAGTGAGTGATCTGATGCTTTTCTCACCTCAACTTTGCCATCAAATATATGAATGGAGTGTCCTTGCTGGTGGATGTGGACCATGGACAACAAGTTTCTCCTTAGCTGTGGGAGATATAAAACATCATGCAGAAGAAAGTCTGGAAGACCAGGCAATTTGAGGCCCTGATGGCGTGAGTTTTGATTTTTCTGCAAAGTATACTGCTCCATCGACATTGTTAGTAAATTCTTCAAAAAAATCTCTTCTAAAAGTCATGTGGCAAGTTGCTCCTGAATCAAGCAACCAATCATTTTTCCAAGAAGCAAGTGAAGCATTAAATAGGTCTTCATTTACTCCAATATTAGAATGTGCCACAACATAGTGAGTGGATTCAGGTGCTTTACCTTTCTTTTTGTCATTGGTTTTACCTTTGGGTTGATTTCTTTTCTGCTCAATTCTGTTGCAAGGCAACTTGCATGTGGATGCATCATGTGATCCATCTCTATTGCAACGTATGCAATGAAGATTAGACTTTTCTCCTTGAGAGTGTCTGCCCCCCTGCCTCTGAAATTTCTTCTTCCTCTTCCTCTTCGACCACCTCTTCCTCTGGAAGAATCTTGAGCATGATTCTTCTCTCTATGTGCAAGACACACAACTTCTTCAGAAGATTGAGGAGCTGTCTTCTTCCCAAAATCTTTCTCTCTCTCAGCAAATTTATTCACAATGGAGTCAAAGGTAATTTCTTTGAGGTTTCCATTTGCTTGCAATGACTCAAGATATTTTGAATAAGTGGGATAAATTGCCTTGACAAAATCTATTAGAGGAATGTATAGTTCAACATTAGTGACTTTGATATCATGCATAATAGATTTTACTTCTGATGCAAGAGCAAGAGGATCATCATTTTGTAATTCAAGGCTGAACAATTTAATCATCAGTTGGACAACTTCAAGTGTAGAGTGTGAGTCATAGAGTTCCTTCAATTTTTGTAAGGCTTCAAAAGCATTTGAAAATGGTGAAATATGGCGACTCACCTCTTCATTTATAGATGTTGCAATCAAGGCATAGGCCTTGCTGTTCTTGTTTTCCCAAATGGCGAATTCCTTTTCTGAGGTAGGCTTTGCCGGTTCATTATCTCCTTCTCCTACACAAACTCCTTTCCACAACTCATTGAAAATGAGAGTGTGTTTGATCTTCCGTGACCATTCTGGATAGTTCTCTTTCCCGGTGAGAACCACTCCCACAATAGATATCAATGAATGCATTTTAAAACTGTGTACTGTAAAAAACAAATACTTCTGCTCCCAATATGCTATAAGAAATTGCACTTCCGATGGTAGTTTTGTAAAAAAAATTACAATTATGATATAAATATGTAGCAGAGGTATTATATAAGGAAGGGAGTATATGAAGGAGGGAGGTTTATATAGCAGAAGTTTACATAGCTCAAAATAGAAATAACATAATCCATACAAATTTTAAGGGTTTACATAACACTGTCCACTAGCACCCAAAAAATTAACAGATATAAAAATTCTGAAAACTAAGGTTAAAAGCCTGAATCCCCTTAAAACACTAAAACCCAAAAAATATTAAAACTTCACCCAGGCGGTCAACATGATTGCCCTTCTAGCCTCCTTGATCTTTTTCTCGGCCAACTAAGAAATAGGCTTGGCCTTGACTACGATAGGCTGCGAGGGCAACTCGCCCTTTTCAAAGACCTTAAAATACCCGAATTGGGTAACATATATGAGCGGGACATTGTCGACAGTGGCCTTGGTCTTGACGCATGTGTAGCGACGAGGGGAGGACGGATGGCGGACTGTGCAGGAGGGAGGGAGGGTTGTGCAGAGGGGCTATGCAGATGTGAAGTATGTAGCGCTAGCAAAGGCTAAGTATGGACCGAGGTCGGGTTTTGTTCCGGTTGAGGGTCGAGGGATCGAGGTCGAGCAACACAGTGTGAAGCAGGAGGGCCGAGGTATATGCTTTGCGTTACACTGTGAGTAGCGTTCAAAACCAACGTAGGTGTGAGTTGAGCGATTGTGCAGGTGTATGGTACCAACGATATTAAAATTCACGCTGATTGCAGCACAATAAAAATACCAAGTAATACCACAAAAAAATACTAGCGAGGCCAGCGGAGTCGACTGTGCAACGGAGAGCCAAGCCAAGTGGGTCTTCATATCTGTGGGTCGATTATACAACGGAGGAAGGCCAACGGAATGGTATGCTTGACTGCAGCACAATAATACCGCAACAAAACCTCCAGCAACCTCTAGCAGAGGGAAAAAATATGGCAGAGAAATTTGACAGGAGTTACACTGCAGAAAACTAATTTCAAACTTGTGCTCTAATACCATGTCAGGCTAGGAGGTAACTCCTCAAATCAATTTTGCTTATTCATTAAGATTACTCATTGTCATATACATTAGGGAGTGACTCTTGGGTTTCACCTCTCGATGACTCTTCATTTTCCATTATTTACTATTTACATTATTTACAAGTATTCACCCAATCCCCATGATTAGGTGTCAACATTGAAGACAGATCCAAGTGGAAGAGGTTCTTCCAGAGGTACCTTCCTCGCTAAGAGGGAGTGTTGAAAATGTAGCGAGCAAGGTGTTTTGGCTTGTGCCTTAGCCAATGAAGACCTTGAATTGTCTTCATGTGTTAGATTATAGTTAGGATGAGTTATCTCTAGTTTACTGGGATAATCATCAAGTCAACATGCGTAGATTTGAAGTTTCAGTTATATAGGAGTCTTCATCAATTTGACTACAAAACAAGGTGGCAGTTAGCAGTTCAATTAGAGCGAGTTAGCCTTCAGCCTTGATTGAAGGAAGGACGAGTTAAGAACACCGGTGTTGGTTGGAGAGAGAAAGTGTGTTACTCTCAGATAACTCATCAATCAAAACTTGAGTTCTAAATTTGGAACTGGGCCTCCTTTCATGTTTAAATTGGCCCTATAAAGGAAGGATGAAGGCACAAGGAATAATCATTGTTTTGTGCACAAGGCTGTGAGACAAAGCAAGCTCACGAGTTTGTGAGAGAGAGCCTTGATTGTGAAGTGTAGGAATTGTGTCCTAAAGAATAGGAGGCACAAGTGCACTAGGATTTAGGAGCTAGTTGTGCGCAAGATTTAGGAGTTGGGCCCCTAAAGAATAGGGGCTGAAGTACGCTACGAAGTAGGGAACTAGTGTGCTAAGGAATAGGGCTAGAAGTGCACTAGGAAATAGGAGATCAACACAAGGAATAAGGAGGCCAAGTGCGCAAGGAAGGAGGAGTAGAATTGAAGCAAAACAACAAGGTTTGCAGAGCAAGTCAAGGAGGCAGCAGAGGATCAATTTTGTGCAGGAACCAAGATCAAGTAGTGATCAAGCCAAGCCAAGATCAATTGCATTAGCTGAGATTTGTGTGAGAAGCATAATGCTTTCTCAAGAGAGGCAAATTGCTTTGTAATAGATCCAAGTGCTTAAAGACAATCAATAAAATAGCCACATCAAGCAAGCAAGTTTTCCCTATTGGGTTTCCAGAGGAAACAAGTGTATGAATATTTGTGTGATGTGTTTTTATCTCTGTATTTTTATTCCGATGCATATGAATTGTTAAGAAACTTTGTATCTTGGTGAAAGTAAACTAGTTTCAGTTTTCAGTTATTCATGTAAGTAGTTGCAAAGTTTCATGGAAATTTAACACCACCAGATCCACTAGTCCTCTTAGGGTAAAATTGTGAGTTTATGAGGGTTTTAAAGTCCCCCAACTTCTTCACTTGAGGATCTCCCTCCAACCTCAAGGTCTCTATGTGACTTTTCCACCAGGTTAGGTCATGGCCCTATAAGTTTAGCCACACAAATAAAATCTTCTCTTCTTCCTCTATATGATGAACACTGAAATAAAATTCTAATTGTTGTTGTTGAAAAGTGTAACTCGGTTCGGCCTTCATAATGACATATGTAATTGATGAAAAGAAGAAAAATAAAATTATTATTGTAATGCTTGTCTCATGGGTTTCATGAGCAAGGAATTTTATTTTTAGTAATGGCTCCCATTGTGAGCCTTTAGGATTTGTCATCTAGTCATAAAAGTCAAATTGAGTCAATGTCATGTATGAGGGGCCCTTCTTGGGCATTTTACATTTTGTATGAGTCATTAAATAAAGTATGAAAGCCCTCCAAGACAAGCACAATACCTCTCCTACAAGTCAACTTCAAGAAGGATGATAATATGTTCACATCTAAATATATCAAAATGTCTTTTTGCAAGGGAAGCAACAAATTGGTTGGGGCTTCAAACTATCTTGCATGAGAGAAAATGACAAATCTGAATCTCACTGAAAATGAGGTTATGGAACATGTCAAAGGATCTATCACTAAACTAGGAAAGGAAGATGCTCAAGCTCTTGCAAACTTAATGAAAGAGGAAGTTAGGGCTCAAAGGATTCTCATAGAATCCATCAAGGATCCCCTCATCCCGTATGTATCTAAACTCGAAACTTCAAAACAAATCAATGACAAACTGGTACAGTTGTATTTCGTAAGCACTGCTGGAGAATTCATCTCATTAAGACAAGAATCCTACAAGTTGAAGATGTCAAGGGAAGATGGAATAACCTCATACTTTATGAGGATATCTGAAATCAGGGATCAACTACAAGATTTGGGAGAAGTCATGTCTGATAGAAAAATGACTACAGTTGTATTAAATGTGCTAGTGGAGGAGTCGGGTAACTTTACTTCAAGTATTTATGGGAAGAAAGAAGCTACGCCATTCCAGGATCTATGGTCACTGCGCAAGATTGAAGAATCTAGACCAAAGGCCAAATCTGATGTGGGAGCAAGTGAGCCAAATCAAGCTTATGCTACAATGACAAGAAGAAAAGGAAAATTTGGGAAGTTTGGTTCTCGGAGAAAGGAGGACATGACTAAGATTCAATGCTATGGGTCTCAAGAATATTGGCACTACAAAAGAGATTGTCCTAAGACCAAGAAGGACAATAACAAAAGAGGAAGAGAAGAAGCCCATATCACCAAAGAAGTAGAGGAAGCTAAAAAGAAGAAGTCCAAGAAAGAGGACGAAAGAGATCCCTATTACTGAGATAGTCTTCCTCACATAAGTTCTTTTCAAGTTCCTAAGTCTTATGTTGAAGTATATGACTATTATGATTTACTAAGAAAATGATGATGCATCATGGCATCATAGAAGCATTGAAAGCAAGAGCTCGGGACATCATCATAGAGAAGCATGAAAGATGGTTGGAATCTATGGCAGTCAACAATGAAGGATATAACTCTTGGAAACCTCATTGGAAACATAAGTGGCACTTCTGGAAAAGAAAACCAGGTCAAAGCTCATCATACATCAATCAAAAGGAAACATCTACTAGATGGGGATATTCTAGATCCTCAATATTCTCTGATGGAATATTCATTGTAAGGTTCACTGATCAAGAGAAAAAGCAAGTGTTTCATCAAGAATTCCAAACTCATGGAATTCATGGGATGATGGTGTGATGACATAAAAGAAGCAAAACAAGGGATTGAAGCTTTTTCAATCAAGGGAGCTATTACAGGAAGTCTGGATGACCCAAAGGAAAAATGAGGTATGTATGCTTACATTCGATATTGTAGAGTCATGTCAATGGTTGTAGGTAACATGGATCAATGCTCTATCTTGAGAGCATAATAAAAAAGAAGGATCTCCTCCCTCGAAGGGATGCAGGAATGCATGGGTCACACATTCACTAGATGAAATCAACATAATATGTCCTCATATGAAGTATGAGGTGGTTGACATTAATTGGAGGAACTCTGATTGGAAGTACTTGGGAATGAAATGTGTGAAGAAAGGAAGGAAGAGATCGTGGGATATACAACCATGGAAAAAGGCAATCAACATCCAAAGACCAAGAATATTTGACTAGGATATCTCCCTGAAAGATATGAAGATTCTAATGGAGTCTGGAAAAAGAAAGAGACCCTTGACAATATATATATCTTTGGGAGATGTGTCGATATGTATGCAGGAAGTTGATGCAAACTAGAAGATGTCATGATGAAAGACAATCACAAAGGTAATTTTGATGTAAGTGTTCATTTCTTATTTTTGAACCAATATCTGGATGGGCTTATGCAGGACCGCCGAGGGAAGAATTATGGATATCTTCCACCACCGATGCCCATGTAGTAGGATGAAAGATCCTCAAGGAAACATGGCATGAAGAAGGCATCATGGCGTGAAGGAAGGACATATATGGACTGATGGATCACTTTCCAATGATGACATGACTGACTCATGGATGAATGTGATGGATGGTCTGTGCAATATAAAGAAGTCCCAAACACGAAGACTCTTAGATAACGAAAAGAAGTTCATGGCATCGTGAGGAGGAGTTCTTCAAGTAGTTGGTTGTCCCATCATCTCCACCTGAGGAGCTGGTGTAGGTCCCTAATTAAGAGGGAGCCTGGAAACAAGTTTCTTACTTGGTAGAAACTTGGAAGCAAAAATTCCTAAGCCAAGAGGGAGCCTAGGTACATTCCTTTATTGGACTAGATATGTCCTCCCTAGTTAAGAGGGAGAGGCAAACACTTCATACTTGTCTTCACTTGGGAAGACAGAATGGAGAATTGGGTAAACATCTAGCATCCAATGCTCTTTGAAGATGTGTTACAACATTCGAGATAAGAGTAGTTGTAGAGGACCGATATTCTTTGAGGACTAAGAATCCAAGATAAGAATAGTCTTGTTGGAACACACCTTGAGAACCCAAGTGGGGTATGTTCCAAGAGAGACAATGATGAGGGTGTTTATACATCATTGGTCTCGCCAGCATTGTGCTCAGATTTCGTGGAGAGATAGAGCTGTTAGTCAAGGCCTTGCTATGTGAAAATGCTGGTTGATATGATGCTATACAAATGGGTTACCAATCTGACTCTTCTTATGAGAAATTCTTCAGATTGAGAATGACCAAGTACCATTATAAATACCTCCCTAGTTAAGAGGGAGTGTTGAAAAGTGTAACTAGGTTTAGTCATCATAATGACATGTAATTGTGATTTTATGTAATTGATGAAAAGAAGAAAAATAAAATTATTATTGTAATTCTTGTCTCATGGGTTTCATGAGCAAGAAATTTTATTTTTAGTAATGGCTCCCATTGTGAGCCTTTAGGAATTGTCGTCTAGTCATGAAAGTCAAATTGAATCAATGTCATGTATGAAGGACCCTTCTTGGGCATGTTACATTTTGTATGAGTGATTAAATAAAGTATGAAAGCCCTCCAAAACAAGCACAAGACCTCTCCTACAAGTCAGCTTCAAGAAGGATAATAATATCTTCACCAAAGGACATGTCGGTTCATCTACATGTCATGTCAGCTAATTATCATGGGAAACAACTATAAATAGGTTAGCTCAACCTTATTTTAGAGACTCAATTTCTGTGATGAATTTCGGTCAAGGTCTGAAATAGAAAGTGGTGTGAAGGTTAGCGAAAGGGAGTTTCCTAGCTGACACGAAGAAAGAAGAAGATAGAAGCTTTCTTGGGTTTGTTTTGGTCTAAAATACACTCTACACATGTAAGGATTCGCTGTCACCTATTGCAGACAAGGCTGAGGTATTTCAGTTATCGTAAGAAGGCATATTTGGGAAAAGAAAAAGTGTATCCTCAAGCTGAATTGAGGAAGGATAGTCTCCTAGTCAAGCGAAGAAGGAAGATATCTCCAAACAGCTCACACGTGAGAATTGCAAGGGTATAAGATAAGCCGAGGTTGCAAATCTGTGGATGAAACCGAAATTGCAGTAGTGCAGACAGTTTGACTTGCGTTGACCATAGGAGAAGGAAAGAGCAACAAGTTTGTTTCAAGAAGGATTTCATCAAGGAAGGTTTGTGACTTGGTCTTGGAGTGGAAAAAAGGTCTAGGGTCTTGGTCTTGGTATTCGTCAATTGGAATCTCTATAAGAAGAAGAATTTGTTTGGGTTTTCCTCTCAAGAAGGAGAGGTTTTGGCCCTGGCTGATAGCCTATATTTTGTGTCTCTTGTCTCTTTATGGTTTATGCATTGGTAGTTGTTTGATGAAGAATAACACTATAATAATATAAGTAAAAGAAAATCCTAATCTAAGAAGTAAAAAGCACTCACAAGCAGTTATCAATAGAAGAGAAGTCACCTAATCTTGATGCTCTAGATTTCTCAAGAGTTGCAACCAATGATTTAGCTTCAGAGTGTCGATCTCACCTTGGTATAGCTTTATATCGACCTTTGCTTCCATTTTGAATAGGGATTGTGAATGGTTCATGATACTCGAATTAGGTTGATCTTTTTTGGGTTCTTTCTAGGGCTCCTCTTCTCGATCTCTTGATCTCCGATCTGATCGGACCTTTGCGTTAGAACCCCCATCTTCTCCGAATAGTCTGACCTTATTGCTTAGGGCCGCCATGAGGAGATTCACATTACGACTTATATCTACAACTTGTGCTTCCAGCCGTGAAAACCTCTCCTCTGCAAAACCAAGATGATTATTCACAAATTCATCAACCATGACTATTATGACTTTTGGCTTATGCAGTTTAGATTCCTCGCAGATCTCCACAATATACCCAAAGAAACTTGCTTTGATACCAATATGATACGTACACTGCCGTGGATATTTCACTGGATAGTTCGTCACAACAAATCTGATAAAATTATACTTAAAGATTCGAAATCTACACACTGAGTCTTTATTTCTCTTTAGATTTCTGAATCTATAAATTACTATTAATTGCATATGCTTGCAAATTAAAATTTATGCAAAAAATAAATAGCAATGAAATAAAAACTCACAAGTCATGATTTGACACAAGATATAACCTAGGAAACCCTTTAAGGAGAAAACCTAGCTAGAAGATGAGGCCGCTTTGCTCTCCGCCTCTGAATAGAAAATTGGCTATGAGTACAAACATGTGGCCCATGGACTACTAAAGTGCACAAATCCTCTGTGTGTGCTCTCTCCCTATCCCTCTCGGTTACTCTCCTCATTTATGGAACAAATGCACTTGAAAAGAATGAAACCCCTTTTTCTCTTGTGTTGAAGAATCTAGGGCAAATGTAGTTAATGTGATTCTTCTTAGCATGAGAACTATTTGTGAGGTGTTTTCAATTTTTCTTCTTATTCCAATCTTCACTTATTATTATTAGAGTGTGTCTTCTTTAGTTCATCAAATAGCTACCAAAACAAATACTCAAGAAAACAAGATGTTTGGCTTTCTGCCAGGGCCAAAACCTCTCCCTCTTGGAGAGGAAAACCCGCACAAAATTCTTCTTATAGAGATTCCCATTGATGAATACCAAGACCATGACCCTTGACCTACTAGGCCACTCCAAGACCAAGACACCAATCCTCTTCTTGATGTTGAGATCATCATCATCATTACTACTTCACCGAGATTTTTATCATAGTACCATAGAGATCCTTACAGTTGCATCTTGCTTTATCACCATGTCAACGAGGTCTTGTTACTGTTGCACTATAAAGGTAATCACTGAGATTACTATTGTTGCAACATTGCTGTACCGAGACTTATGACAACATCCTCCTTGCACCGAGATCACAATTATGCTGAGAAGTTGTGCCACTGTAATGCCTATTCGAAGATCACAGTGATCCATCCAAAGTGCTGGTCTGCTGCCTTCATTCAAGCTTCCTATACCACTGTTCCTTATCCGCAATCTTAGAGAGGAGTCTAAAGATATCACTGTAATTGTGATCGAGACTGTGATCATGAGGAGACCGAGATATTTATCACTGTAATTGCAACCGAAGTTGCAGAGGTATCCTTACTCTTGTAATGCGGATATTTGACCTGTACCCATACGAAAATTACCCTGTGACAGACCTTCGAAAACCTCAGACAAGTCTGAGTTCTTTATTGTTGTTTTGTGGATACCCTAGCTAGGTATTTATTGTAGTTCGTCCTCCATAATTAGCTGACGTGTCCATTGAAAGGATGTGTCTATTATTTGAGTTGACTTGTCATTTATGCATATATTTGCAGGCCAACATGACTGTGTTTTACATCTTTTTTTAGCTGATCTCTTCAGGAGGTTGTGCTTGTCTTGGAGGGCCTTTTAGACTAGTATACATTTACACATAGGTTCAAGAAGAGCTCCTTATACAGGATTTTGACTCTTTGACTTTCCTAGACCTATGAAATGAGCAAGAAACACAATCTTATAATTTACAAAAATAATATTTCTTTTTTTTGACAAGTACAAAGATCAAAATTACATTTGTAAATACCGAACCTAGTTACACTTTCTTCAACACTCCCTCTTAACTAGGGAGGTATTTATAATGGTACTTGGTCATTCTCAATCTGAAGAATTTCTCATAAGAAGAATCAGATTGGTAACCCATCTGTATAGCATCATAGTAACCAACATTGTTTCCACAACAAGGCCTTGACTGACAACTTTATCTCTCATCAGATCAGAGCACAATGTTGGTGAGACCAATGACTATAGACACCTTCATCATTGTCTCTCGAGGTACACACCTGCTCGAGTATTCACTGAGTATGACCTTCTAGGACTATTCTTATCTTAGGTTCCCAGCCCTCAAAAAATATCGGTCCTCTTGCCTACTCTTATCTTGGATGCCCTACACATCCTCAAACGACATCGGATGCCAGATGATTACCCAATCCTCCATTCTTTCTTCCCAAATGAAGACAAGAATGTTGTGTCTATGTCTGCCTCTCAATTAGGGAGGATATGCCCATTCTTATAAAGGAATGTACCCAAGTTCCCTCTAACCAGGAACTTGCCCAAGCTCCTTCTCAATTAGGGACTTGTCAGAGCTCCCTCTTAACTAAGGACTCTTCTTTTCATCAACAACTTCTTCTTCGTGGGTCCTTCAACTGCTTGATCAACTTCTTTCCTTGATGTCATGAAATTTAGTTGAGCTTCTTTCTGTAGGGCAACAACCATCAATCACTTTCCTTATTAGTCTGTCATGTCATTCCTCTTTTCATGGAAAGTGGCCTTCTTGATACATATCTGGAACCTTCATCATATGGCTACTTCTTCCTCATCATGTTTCTTTCAGGGATTTCCATCTACCACACGAATGTTAGTTGTCCTTGTACTTACAACTCTTGTTCCAATAGCCCTGCATGACCTTGTACTTACAACTCTTGTTCCAGTAGCCCTGCATGAACTTATCTAGATATTATTCAAGAAATCATAACATTAAATCAAATAGTACCTTTCGAGATGGCTCTTCATCATGACATCTTCCTGTAGATATCAACATCCTGCATACATGTTGACACATCTCCCAAGGATATCCATTGTCAAAGGTCGTCATCTTTTTCAGACTTTCATCAGAGTCTTCATATCTTTTCAGGAGATTTCCTAGTCAAATCTTCTTGGTCTTTTGGATGTTTTGCCTCCGTCATGGTATCTCACGATCTCTTCCTTCCTCACACATTCCATTCCTAGGAGCTTTCAATCAGAGTTTCTTAATTGTTGTCAACCACATCATACTTTATATGAGGATATATTATGTTGATTTCATCTAGTGTGACTTATGCCTCTTTGCATCTTTTCGGAGGAGGAGATCCTTTTCCCTTGATCATGCTTCTCAAGATAGAAGTAATGATCCATGTTACATGCAACCATATGACATGACATTATAAATTTAAATACAAGCATACATACCTCATTTCACCTTTAAGTCATCCAAGCTTCTTTCGACAACTTCCTTGATTGAAGTGTCTTCAACCCCTTGATTTGCTTCTCTTATGTCACCATAACATCATCCATGAAATCCACAAGTTGGAGGTTTTGATGAAACACTTGCTTCCTCTCTAGATTAGTGAATCCTCCGATGAGGATTCCATCAGAGAATCTTGAGGATCTTGTATATCCCCATCTGGCAGATGTTTCCCTTCTGACTTGATGTATGATGAGTCTTGTCTTGGATGATTTCTTTCTTTCCTTCAATGTCCAATGAGGTTCCCAAGAGCTATATCCTTCATGTTTGACTGCCATAGATTTTGTCCTTCATGATTCACATAGTGATGTCACGAGCCCTTGTTTCTAATGCTTCCATGATGCCATGATGCATCTTATTATCTTGGTCATATCTATAACACAAGATTTAGGAGCTTAGGATAGGACCCTTTTATGAGGGATATCATCTAGATCATAGTAGATATCCGTTACACCTTCTTTCCTTGGTCCATATCTTCAGCTTCCTCCATCTTTCTGGTGATATGAGCTTCTTTCTATAATCTCTTCATAGCATTGAATGTTAGCTATACTATTCTTTCTTGTTTGAGGACAAAGCTTTCCTTTTCTTTCTGCACATGTTTGAGTCCTTTAACCTTCAACACTTTTGCTCTCGACTTGTCTTTTCTATCCAACATAGATACCACAAGTTGTTGAATGAGGTAACTTTCTTGTCATTTGTTATCTTGCTTATCATTTTGTGTATTTCAGAACAATGATGATCATCTTCTTATCATGTCTCCCAGATCTCCCAATTGAGTTCTTATGAAGATATTCCTTCGTTCTTTGATACCTTAAATAAGGTCTAAGTGATATGACATTTCTTCATTGCATTTCAGAGAGTATATCTTCTACTATTTCATATATCTCTTTTATGTCTTCTCTCTTGCTACATAGGGATGAGAGGACCTTTCACTGATTTCATAAGAATCCTACGAGTCTTTTGATGCATTCAAGCAATGCTTGACCTTAAGATACTCTTCCATAAATACCAATGACTTCTCTTCCAGGGACTATATCTATCCTCCTTTCTTATGCAAGGAATTTCGATGACTCAACCGATTTATAGATCTCCTTGCAAACACGAAGTCATTTAACCAAACTTGATTATAAAATGAAAGATACTTACTTGACATGAAATCTTCACCTTGATTGCTTTGATGATGGTTGAAGAAGATGTATGAGGGCTTCTTCTTAGATGATCTTCTTTCAAGTGAGAAAGCCTTTCCTTAATAGAAAAGGTTGCTCGTTTTGATAGGGATGATTTGCTGCTTCCTTGGATAATCTTCTTCTTGGATAAGGAAATGATCCTTGCTTGATTATAACCTTGAAGATGACAATGCCTTCTCGCCTTCAATCTGCTTTTCCTTTCTTTGACTTCAACACCTTAGCTCTGAAACCATGTTGAACAATCTAGGGCAAATGTAGTTAATGTGATTCTTCTTAGCATTATAACTATATGTGAGGTGTTTTCAATTTTTCTTCTTAATCCAATATTTACTTATTATTATTAGAGTGTGTCTTCTTTAGTTCATCAAATAGCTACCAAAACAAAGAGACAAAAACACAAGATGTTTGGCTTTCTGCCAGGGCCAAAACCTCTCCCTCTTGGAGAGGAAAACCCACACAAAATTCTTCTTATAGAGATTCCCATTGACGAATACCAAGACCATGACCCTTGACCTAGTAGGCCACTCCAAGACCAAGACACCAATCCTCTTCTTGATGTTGAGATCATCATCGTCATTACTACACCGAGATCTTTATCATAGTACAACGAAGATCCTTACAGTTGCATCTTGCTTTATCACCATGTCAACGAGGTCTTGTTATTGTTGCACTATAAAGGTAATCACTGATATTACTATTGTTGCAACACTGTTGTACTGAGACTTATGACAACATCCTCCTTGCACCGAGATCACAGTTATGTCGAGAAGTTGTGCCACTGTAATGCCTATCCGAAGATCACAGTGATCCATCTGAAGCGCTGATTTGCTGCCTTCATTCGAGCTTCTTGTACCACTATTCCTTATTCGCAATCTTAGAGAGGAGTCTGAAGATATCACTGTAATTGTGACTGAGACTGTGATCATGAGGAGACCGAGATATTTATCACTGTAATTGCCACCGAAGTTGCAGAGGTATCCTTACTCCTGTAATGTGGATATCTGACCTGTACCCATACGAAAATTACCCTGTGACAGACCTCCGAAAATCTCAGACAAGTTCGAGTTCTTCACTGCTGTTTTGTGGATACCCTAGCTGGGTATTTATAGTAGTTCGTCCTCCATAATTAGCCGACGTGTCCATTGAAAGGATGTGTCTATTATTTGAGCCGACTTGTCATTTATACATATATTTGCAGGTCGACATGACTGTGTTTTACATCGTTTTGTTAGCTGATGTCTTCAGGAGGTTGTGCTTGTCTTGGAGGGGCTTTTAGACTAGTATACATTTACACATAGGCTTAAGAAGAGCTCCATATACATGACTTTGACTCTTTGACTTTCGTAGACCTATGAAATGAGTAAGAAACTCATTCTTATAATTTACGAAAATAATATTTCTTTTTCTTGACAAGTACAAAGATCAAAACTACATTTGTAAATACCGAACCTAGTTACACTTTCTTCAACATCTTGGTGGCCCAGTTATAACATGTAAAGATTTGTAGATGTTCTATGCTAAGAGCAAATTCACTTTTCTCACAGCAATCATACAAGTAGTTAAGCAAAATGCAGATAGAACATATAAGCAGATCTTACAGAAGACAAATCAGAGACAAGAAAAATGTGTGTGTTCGTTTCGGCGGTCAACAGGATGCTTCAACCAGCAAAGTCTCCTTTGGTCAGCCAGCCCAGATGTGTCACAAGATCCCTCCAACTAGTAGATGAGTCAACCCAAGTCAATTCTACAAAAAGTCAACGCTGTCCTGAAAAGTCAACGCTTGTGCCAGATAGTACGGCCTTCAAAAATCGAACTTTCCACCAATTTTCAGCTTGATTGGACCAAGCGTTGACCAAAGTCAACGCTGGTCAAACTTTCTGCAAACCCTAGCAGCAGAAAATCCGTACGGTCTGTCCTCTTCGTCCTTCCCACGTGTGGCTGAAATTCGTCCTCCAGGTAGCGTACTCTCTAAGATGAGAGAGGAAGATGTGAGTTGTGTTGTTATCAAATTCTCTCCAACTTTTCCTGTATATATATCCATCAATGAGGGTGTGTGACACATCTGTTGGGCATGTGAGCCTACATTACAAAACTGGCTGACCTTGCACATATAATTTATTAAGAATAATAAATTCACAATATAAGTTCTTCTCATCGGATTAAGACTATTTTTATATGGATTTTACACCTCTCAGAAAGAGGAATCCAACAAAAATATTAGCCTCTTAATCTGAGCATCAGAACATGGAGTTTGGACCTAGTTGTCCAAATTTAACATAACACAACCCAATAGCCTACTAGTGGTTAGATTTGACTCCTTCAACTCTTAATTGGAGTTACAATATGAACTTTTCTAGAGTCTTCTTCATCATGATCACTTGGCACTCACAAAAATTGAAGTCATGGAATATGTCCTTGGTGAAGTAGCTGTACTTGAAAAAAAGACTCAAGAGTTAGCAAAATACAAGAAGGAAGAAGTAAGGGCACAAAGAATCATTGTTGAATCTATAAAAGATCATCTTGCTCTCTTTGTTGCTAATTTGAAGACATTTGAGGCTATGTATGATAAGTTGGTGAAGTTGTATTCTATAAGTACATCGGGTCAAAAATTTCCTTGAGGAATCAACTATATAGAATAAGGAAGTCAAAGGATGAAGACATGACCACTTATCTCATGAAGATCTCACAAACAAGGGATTAATTGCAAGGGCTTGGACAAACTGCTTCCGACTATGAAATGACCATTTGTGTATTAAATGCTTTGCCACCTGATTGGCGCAATTTTGCAACTATTATCTACTCTAAAAAGGATACGACACCATTTGATGAGATATGGGCTCAATGTATCTTGAAAGAATCCAGGATCAAGGGAAAGGATGCCACTGAATCAAATGAAAGGTCTCAAGCCTTTATTGCAAGGTCTAAGAAGTTGAAGAAAGGGAAGTTTGGAAAGTCCAAGAAAAAGTCAGATATGTCCAAAGTTCAATGCTTTGGATGCAATGAGTATGGTCACTTTAAGAGGGATTGTCCAAACAAGCAGAACAATAAAAGAAAGGAAAGAAGTGAAGCTCACATAGTTGAAGAGAAGGGAGAACCTGAGAAGAAGCCGAAAGGAGAAGATCCCAAGGATATTTACTATTGAAGCTCCATACCAGGTTCTTTATGAAATTTGTCTTTCTTAAGTAGAAAGTAGAGTAGATGCATTGTTGCATTCTTTAGAAAAGTCTTGATTTTTTGTAAAAGCATGGCGTCATAGATAGATGCATATGATAGTAGAGAAATTAGAATCTACTTGATTAATTGCTTTGGGGAAGATCATTTAGTTTAAAAAGAATGAGAAGATTGGAACCATATTGCATATAATTGTTCATCCAAGCATTTTCTAACATGTTAGAGGTAGTCATTTTGCAAAGAGGGATCATCAAGATCCTATAAGAACCATCATTTTGGAAGGTTCTTGGAAAAAGCATTATGACATGATTAGTATATATTCCATCTAGTATGGAAACAATACTTTTGAAGGATGAAGGAATGTAGATGGTCAAATTGCAGTGTGAAGGGCATAATGAAAGTCTTTCTACTCTTGGGAAAAGGAACCTATCTTTGACAGGTACAAGAAGCAAGCTTGTTCAAGAAAGGATGGCTAGATGATTATATGGAAGCAAAGGTATGCATATTTTAAGTAACTCTTCTCTAGGGTAAGGTTCATATCTACAAGAATCTTGCAGAAAGAGTTGGATATAAAAGTGTGCTTGATAAGTCTTCCATATGGATGCATGATGCTCGAAAGAAGAAATTTGATATGCTTTGGAATGGATGGAGATCAAGACTCTCTCACAAGATTGCATGGCACAAATATGACAATATTGATCAACATCAAGTATAGTCTCCAAAAGAAAGAAAGGGAGTTAACAATGACAACTCCAAGGAAGATGTTGTAGCTTGGTAATCAAGTTCGATCCATGGGTACCTTGATTAAAATGAATGCACGGAGAAAGATTCTTATGGAGATGGATCATGTGAAAGGATGATGATCTCAAAGGATTTAAGAGGCCATCATAATAAGGTAAGTCTAATATTAATATTTTTGATTTTGGTTATCTGGTTAACATACTGTTTTGCTACTTGGAAGGATATTGCAGGAATCCATGATGACAGTTGAGGCAAGTTCAATTATTGATGTTGAACTCAAGTCAAAGAACATATGGATTGAGTATATGGTTTTAACTTTTGGCAATTATGTAGTCAAGATGTTTACATCATCATCTTGAAAGGTAGCAGTATAAGAAGATAACCTAGTGTTCATGAAGATCACTTTCATGTTTAAGAGGAAGCCATGATTAACTCTATTTTGCAAGGCTCAATACAATGCCTTCAATGATGATTCATTGACTCTTTTTCAAGGAAGGTCGAGAATAGCAAGTACGAATTGCTCTAGTTTGACTTTGGAGACCTTGGCTTATTTGAAGAAAGACTTCTTGAAGGGTTGACACATGCCATAATTAGGGTTTTTGCAGCAATTGCAGCACTGAAGCTGGAGGTCGAAGTTGGTGGCCGAAGTTGAAGCTGGAAGCTTGTTGAAGCAAGATTGACTCTTGTTGTCTTGGTTGATCATTGACCTAATTGCAAGGGTTTCTTGGAGGGCTGACTTGGTGCTTGGAAGAGGACTTGGTCTAGGGTTTTGGGTCTTGGTTTTCTCATTTGAAGCAGAAGAGGAGATTTTTTGGGTTTTCCCCTGGCTTGGAGTCTAATACTTGTGTCCATTGTCTTTATTATTTTTCTCTTGATAATTGTTTGATTGAAAAGATCTAATAAGGAAACATAAGAAGATAACTAAAGTTCACAAGCAATTATTAAGGTTAAGGAGAATTTCAATTAATAGCTGCCCTACTCCATCCTAGGAAGCTGATGTGGCATCCTCTCGAATTATGGTCGTCAAAATATGAAGATCAACTTTTAAGTGGCCTAACGTATGCATACAGACTCCGATTGAGGCAATTCTTGCGCCGTTGGTAAGGTATCCATGTGTAGAATAGGAAGAAAAGGTGCGGCGCTAAAACGACAAAGTTTTACCCACAAAAGCATTGTTTGATTCCTCAAAATTCTTCCAAAAGTTTTCAGACCCCAATTTGCCAAATTAGGTCCTGCTAGTAACAATGGTCCCATGAGTTGATTTCTCCAGTTTTTTCCTCTTTGAAAGCATTGAGAGGGATGGAAAACGATATAATGATCTAATCCAGATCACATCTAACTAGGAAGGACACACAACCAAGCTAGAGGACACCACAACTAGGAAATACATGAACCCACCATCAAATGGCCAAGAGAAAATAATGATGAGAACATCATGAACACAAGGTAAGGAGATAGGAGATTTCTTTGCCAATGATCAATTATGGAGTAGCACTTGCAACAAGAGTTACTATTTATGTTTTTGAATCAACCTCCACCAATGATACCATATGTGACCAATAGATATGATGCGCTGAAGTGAACAAAAGAGCATGAAAATAATACTGCCAAGTTATCTTGTAACCATGCCACCTTCCTCCTTGGTTGGCCAAGGGTTAGGTAAGCAATGAAGGTAGCACAAAATAACATTTGTAATAACAAAGTGTCCCAGGATTTGCAACTGGTACATAGAAAGTCCATGGATGTCATCCTTCAAAGTGTCGTCAACTGGCCCTCAATGGCCCTCAAACACCCTGTTAGCACTCCGTAGTTTTCTTAGGTTGAAAAGGAAACTGTAGAGGTAACCACAAACCACTTTTAAAGCTAGGATCTAGCCCTTCCAACTTCAGAGAGGGTTCTTGCTCTATGATTTTAATTTTGCTATTTAGATCTTAGGCTAGATATGAAAGGTTAAGATAAGTTTTTCAAAGTTTTGGTTATAGAATGAAAGAAAAGTCCATTGGGCATGGAGTCATGAAAATCTTCAGTAATCAATGACAAATAAA
This sequence comes from Pinus tabuliformis, assembly GCA_031772625.1. NCBI lineage: Eukaryota > Viridiplantae > Streptophyta > Pinopsida > Pinales > Pinaceae > Pinus > Pinus tabuliformis. Next base: position 541,131,985 of record CM062816.1, on the reverse strand, counting down.
CAGAGTAGCTAAATGTAACGACCAAAAGGCGTATATGCAACGGAAATATTTAAAATACTTCGTAGACAAAGACATCCATCGTAGGACAGTAATTGTAATTGTATATTGAATAAAAGAATTGATGTAGGATGATTACAAATGAGAATGAGGGTCTTGTATATATAGCAAGGTAAGTACCCTTTCACTAACAGTTATGTCCTGAGGGACATACCTTTTCATTAATTGCTAACTAATTAATCGTTAATCTTATTTGTTGTCTTTTACATTATTTGTGTTTATTTTTATATAAATTTAGTTTGTTACATTGTCTTCCCCTTCAAAAAGCTTTGTCCTCAAAGCTTACTGATGACAGATCAGATCTCTTCTATTGTTCGGAATATTTTCTCATTTATGAACTTTCATCTTTGTTGATACAAGACGATTTGATGTTCTGAGTGATAGACAAAATTGTCGTACTGAAAATGGATTAGACCATCCTAGATTAATCTTCTGGGCAATCTTCTGACCCTTGGAAATGTGTGGGGAATAGTTATCGTATGACTGGATTGAGCTTATTTCAGTATTCTTCTGAACATAAGTTTGTTTATGTTCTGTGTGATATAGATTTGTAATTTATTAAGGCGTCTACTCTTGTGATTTGGATGTAGATAAGGAATTTTTATTGTTTGAATTTCCTTAAACATTTTATGGCAGTTTCTTGATTTCCATCAGGCATTGTTGTTGTTGACTTAACTATTGAATCCTTATTTGGGGTGTCCTCTGTTTGAACGACAACCTCTGAGTACGTTTTTACTTCAATAGGGTTTGGATTTGCCTGAACTACGAGATTAGTGGTATTGATGTTTGTTTCTTTAGTTTGGACTGCTACATCTGGAGATTTTGATGCTTCCTTTGCGACAAGTTCTTTGAACCTATTCATCAATGATTTCTTTTCGTCCTTAAGTGTTTTAATCTTTGAACAAATTTTGATTATGATTTTTGAGACGTAAGCATTCCTCATTCTCTGAGTCAAATTTGTTTTGGTCTTCACGCTTCTCGTCTTTTGAACACTTGATTTGTTCTACTAATGTTTGGTTAAGGCTCTTTAAACATAAATTTTCTTTTTCTTGTTCTAATAAACTCTCCTTGAGTTCTTTCTTTGATGCTATAGCTTTCTTGACTTGTTCGAGTAGTTTTTCTTGGTGATCTCTGAGGCACAAAATTTCTTTGTCCTTGCTGTATATGACTTCTTCAAACTATTTTTATTTCTTTGATATAGTTTTTTTGTTATCTTGAAACATTAAGTCTGAGATATCCTTAACGTCTTCTAACGAAGATTTTATTGATTTTGATTTACTTGTTATGTCTCGAAACGTGACCATTTTCCGTTTATAAGGAAACACAAAACTTGTTTCTCTATGTTTAACATGAATGTACCCAAATCCTTAAACCAAGGTTGACCGAGTATGATGTCAGTGTTTTTATCTGTCCTTACAACATGAAATTGAGATATGTACTCATAATGACCTATTGTCACTTGTAGATCACTAATTTTATACTTTTTTTGGTCAAAAATATTTTTCTTTACACCAATGCCTAGCCCTGGAATTAATCGCTGATTTGCTAAGTTCATGTTGATATAATTTTTATCGTTGCTTGGGTTGATGGCGACATTAACTTCTCTTCCTTGGATACTTCCTTTTAATGTAATTACTCTGTGATCTATAACTGAAAGACCATTATAGGAAAACCTTTCTTCCTTCGTCATTTTAGAATTGAGCTCCATCATTTTTTTTCAATGATTGATCCCATTTGTTTTGTCGAGATGAACTTAGGGTTTATGTCAATGTTACCAGACTTGGAATCGGCAATAAATTGGCGAGGCAAAAGAGCGAAGAGTTTTAATCGGATCGGGAAAAAATCGGCAAAAAATCGAGAATACTTATGAAAAATAGTTCCAGCAATTTCTCTGAGATCTTATGAAAAATACTTATGATAGTATTGGCCTATAGTATTGTAACAAAATATATTTACACATTAAAAATCTCTATAATAAAGTAAAACTGAAACTCCATGATTAAAAATTTTGTTGTAATTTTTTAATTTTAACCCATATAGATATATAATAAAATAAAGTTATCCTAGATTAATGGTTCAATGTAAGTCGGAATCTGTGTGGTCGAGGTTCAAAGGGCGTTTAAAACAGAAAAATGAAAACCAGTCTTCCAAGCCAGTCGCTTTTTCAAATTACGCTGTCCAGATTTCTCCTGTTTGCCTTATCAGCGGGAAATCGAATGCTTTGGTGAATATTGTGTCGATTTCTCGAGACGGAGAATTCGTTCCTGTAATTCTGTCACCAGTTGGGAAAGCAATGTCCAATGAGAGGCAACCCACCAAGCAGAAGACTCAATTGAGATTCGATGTAGCAGAGATTGAGGCCAAGTCACGGGATCCCAATATTTCAGTGAAATCAAGCAATGGACCGAAGGTTTCACAAGACCCTCTCCAAAGAAGTCATACAAAAGATACCAAAATGCCAGTAATCGAGCAGACGAAAGCACAAGATCGGATCCTGCAGAAAAAGGAAGTAGCAGACTCGATTCCGGAATCTCGCGGCTTCTACGATGGGTTTCCAATTTCGTTACAGTTATACAGATGATGAGCAATGGTAAAGAGTAGCCGCTACCTCAATCTGCTCCTGCTGCTTTCCATGACCATTGCAACCTGGAGAAAAAAGAAAACGCGGAATCGGCAAAATCAAAATAATCGCCGTACTCGCGAGTACGCGGATTTGACTCGCCGAGATTCGACTCGGATCTTTTCACCGCCGACCCGAGTATGACTCGCGATTAATCGCCAAAATCGACGATTCCTGTTTCACTGGTTTATGTATTCGCCCTTTTTTTTAAATAATTTAAATAATTAATTAATTTTAATATATATATATATAAGTCACCTGACACGGGGATTCGGGACACGTAGGATTCGGGATTCGTGGTGTCGGATTTGGGACACGCTGACCCCCCGGAACAGGACACGTTATATATTATTTTATTAAAAAATATATATATATATATATATATATATATATATATAATATTTAAAAATATATATATATATATATATTAAAAATTAGATATTATCATATTTCTTACACAAATTTTAATTAATGATACAAATTTATTGATTTCAAACATAGATCTTCATCTATAGCTATTAGCATGCATAGTACATACAAATTCAAATAAATGTCAGTGGTACTGGTCACATAAATGATAAATCTATTAAAAATTTAAATCATGATTCATAATTCATAATGAAAGACAACTTACAACTACAAGATAGTAAGATAAACACACTGACAACTGTAGTTTTCTCATTAAGTCATCAAATCAAAATGTGTTACATAGGTAGTGTTGGTGCAATGCCAATGGCAAATAGAAATAGAAAATATAAAACAACTACAGGTATACAAGCCTCAAGGCATCAATTAGCATCAGAATCAGCATCACTGTCCTCATCATCATGGTCCCCACTGCTCTCCTCTACATCCTCCTCCTCCCCTGTATCCATAGTCGCCTTTGCATCTGCTGGTATGGAGGCTGACCCCTCTAAGTCATCAAATCTAACAGGCTCTAGCACTGGATCATTGAGATCCATGTTGGCCAATGCCAACTCAACAATGGTGTCCAGACCCATATCATTAGGAACAGTGTTACTTGGGAGCGGGAGCGAAAGCGGGGAGCGGGAGCGAAAACGGGAGCGGGAGCGACATATTCAGAAGCTCTTGGTTTGGTGCTCTTGATTAAATACGAGTTCCATACCCTAATACATGAAAAAATTCAATGGAAACATTGCAATCCCCCAATCCTAAAATCCTAAAAAACTGATAAGTCTGCTGGATTTTGAATGAAATCTAAAATTCTACTTTCTCCATATGAAATCCAATGAGGCCGGAACCACTCTCAAACATCCTGAGTCATTTCATGGTAATGTTAAAAATTTAAGTAAAAGGATGAAAATGAAGATTAAGGAGAATGTCATTTTTACTTTAAGAATTTAACATTACCATGAATAGCATATCAATACTAGGGCCTAGACTTGATTATGAAGCTGCCAAAATGCTCTACTCCTTGCTGCAACAGCACAAATCACTTACCAAATGAAAATATTAATGAGCAAACACACCCTTTTCATACCCACGCTGAGCTTAGCAAGTCCTGGAAACCGGACACGCCCCTGAAAATTGCGACACGCCCCTGAAAATCGCGACACGCCCTCGGACACGACGTGTCCGAAACGGACACGACATGTCCTGTGATTTGGACACGAATCCAGACCGAATCGTGTCGGATTCGCCGGATTCGGGATTGCAGGGGGTTTAGGACGAATCCGGTTGCCTAGATATATATATATATATATATATATTTTTTTTTTTTTTTTTTTTCCTTTTTTTTTCTATTTTCTTTTTCTTCCTCTTTTTTATTTTTTATTAATTAAGTAATTTAATTAATTAAATGATTTAAATTAATTAATATATATATATATATATATATATATATTTTAATAAATAAATTAATTTATATATAATTAAATTAATTAACTTATAATTGAAAAATCCTCCTAATCGCGCACGCGGTGCAACGGTGACCTCCATTCCAAAACGCATCTGTGTGCTGCTCCATTGCCATGGCCCTAGGAGGGGGCTCCGACGCCGATCCTCCTCTTCCTCTCAAGCTGACGACGTTTAGGAAGCTTGTAGCTGCATGCAACAAACGCCCAACAAACGAACACCAACAGAAGTTTGTCAAAAGGTTGGAAACCATCCCCACGGTTGCCCTGCCGACCGAAGAACCCTGTAGATCGGCTCTGAACCTAGTAGAATGAGGGCTTATAGGGTAGTTCACCGAGCTCTGGCCCTCGCCCAAAGCCGTTGATGCTTGGGTGCAAAGGAACTGGAGATCTCTGGTCAAAGAAGGAATCAAAAGTCACTTAGTCGGTAAGGGCTTCTTCGTGTTCGTCTTTGATTCGATAGAGGATAGGAATCTCATATTCAGAAATGGCCTGTATTTCATGGGCCCTCAGGGTCTGTACTTGAACCAATGGACCCTAGATTTTGATCCGACTCAGGATGTTCCCTCGGCTGTCCCCGTTTGGGTACGCCTGCCTCACTTACCTCTGCACTACTGGAACCCCAAATCTCTAGAAACCATAGGCAATAAGCTCGGAAAATACATAGATCGTGCAGAAAGGAGGGACCAGTACTCCTGTGCGAGAATTTGTGTAGAAGTTGACCTGGAGGAAGGCCTCCCTGAAGCTATAAAGCTCACGGTGGCTGATTGGTCTCACATTCAAGTGTTAGACTACGAGCAACTCCTGTTTAAATGTTGACATTGCCATGGCTACGGGCACTTTGCCAGGCATTGCAAAAAGAAAACAGAGGAGGAGGTCGAGAACTCGAAGGGAGAACAATGGACTCAGGTCCAGAAATCAGCACCAACTAAATAGAATAACAGAACCAAAGGGAAAGGAGTGCCCACGGGGAGCGGAGCACCTCCCATGGTACAAGGGGAGGGGAGCACAAGCCCTCCAAGAGCAGAGACATCCAACAATCCCTTTGAAATACTCAGCACACCAGAAGAACCCCTAGCTCCAGTAGTCGAAGAGGCTGAACAATAGCCCATTACTATGGTAGAAGATAAAAGATCGGAGGAAACAAGCCCTCTACAAGCTGGACCTCCAAGAGGTGCCTCTAGCCCCCCATCCTATGCAGAGATGACAAGGAAGAAGTCTCTAGAGATCTCTGGATCCTCGGAAGATGAGACAATCGAGAGGCCTTCGAAAAGAGTTGGGAGGAAATCTCACAGAGAGGCAAGGGAAGAAGAGGTCGAGAGACAAAAAATGCAAGGTAGCCAGCTCATGATTGAGATGTCCATCGATAGAAATACTAGAACCAGGCCTCCCAAGGGAGGGTTTGCTCCCCCCTCTGCTAGTAAATAATGTGATTAGTCTCTTGGAATTGCAGAGGCCTGGGGAATCCCTTAAAAGCTGAAGTTGTGAAGAACCTTTTGAAATCAGAATCCCCCGAGATCCTCATGCTCCAAGAGACTAAAATAGAAGGGGATGCCCTTCTCGACCTCAACAAAGTAAAATGGAAAACAAAAGCCGAAAAAGCAGTAAGTGCAAGGGGTACATGTGGTGGGCTTGCCACTCTCTGGGAGGAAGACAAATTTCATCTCAAGAGCTCCTTCCAAACACAACATTGGATCTATACCGAACTCCGACACCTTGCATGTAAGATCACCTTCGCCCTCTTTAATCTTTATGTCCCAGTACTCTATGCTAAAAGAAAGACTGCTGACAAACCCTGTCTGATTTTCTAGATGCTTACTCCCCCAAGAATATAATTCTAGCAGGAGACTACAATCTAATCTTTGAGCCAAAGGAAAAAAGAGGAGGAATCAGCAGTAGGGACCATTTCCTTCCCTTCATGGAAGACCTGATTCAACAATGGGACTTACTGGATTTTAAGCCAAAAAAAGGGCTCTACACTTGGTCAAACAACAGAGTTGGGGCGGAGCATATTTCAGCCCGTTTGGACAGATTTTTACTTCAGAGCACCTTCCTCTCCGAAAAGAAGATTATCTCCACTAAAATTCTGCCAAAGTTGACATCAGATCATAAACCCATTCTTTTGTTGTTCAAAGAAGAGGAAAAATTGGGGCCCATCCCCTTTCGGTTCAGCCCCCTCTGGACAGACAGGGAAGGGTTTATGGACACAGTCTTGAAGGCTTGGTCCATCCCTGTTCTTGGATCGCCCAGCTATGTGTGGGAACAAAAACTAAAGGCCACCAAAACAGCCTTGAAAGAATGGATAAAAAAGCCTTCAGACTCCCCCACTAGGCTTAGAAAGCAGACCACCAAGCAGCTGCTCGATCTGCAACTGGACATGGCGTTGCAAGACATTACCTCTTCAGAAATTCAAAATGAGGACATTACCTCTTCAGAAATTCAGAATGAGCAAGAAGCCCAACTCATCACTCTCCGATCATTCAGAGTGGAGGAAGAATCCTTGAGGCTCAAATCTCGTAATCTCTGGCTCGTGTCTGGAGACAAAAATTTTGCCTTCTTCCATAAGCAAATTCGAGCTCGTCTTTCTAGAAATCACATTGCTGAAATTACCTCCCCTGATGGGACTGTCCTCAAAGGCACAACTCTGTTAAAAGAGGCTGCAACCTCTCATTTCCAGCAGTTGTACAAAGAAGAAGGTTTGGACGATGAGGAGGAATCATCAGACTTCCTCACTCACGTTCCAAGAATGGTAAACGAGGAGGATAACTCAAGACTCCTGAAGCCCTTCACTAAAGATGAAATCAGCAATGTCATCTTGATGATGGAACTAGACAAAGCCCTAGGACCCGATGGGTTCTCCATTCATTTCTATAGAATTTGCTGGGACATCATCAAGGCTGATTTGTTTCGAATGATCAAAGGCTTCCTCCAAAAAGCCAAAGTGGGAGGAAGCACAAACTCCACTTTCCTAGCGCTAATCCCAAAAGAAGCAAACCCGGTGGCTTTTGACCATTTTAGGCCAATTTCGCTTTGCAATGTGTCCCACAAAATTCTCTCCAAACTTTTTGCGAATAGAATTAAGCCTATACTAGAAAAACTCATCTCTCCCAACCAAGGTGGGTTTGTTAAAGGCAGGCATATCCTGGATAATGTGATCCTGGTGTAGGAAACCATTCATTCTAGCCACCAACGCCAAGAGCAAGGGATGCTCATTAAGCTGGACATGGCGAACGCCTTTGATCGAGTAAGGCACTCTTTTCTCCTCCAAGTTCTTTCCGCTTTTGGCTTTAGCTCTAATTTTATAAAATTGATTAAAGCATGTATAGGAGAGCCATGGATAGCCCCTTTAGTAAATGGCAGGCTGGCCAACTATTTCAAAGCTTCGAGGGGCATAAGGCAAGGCTGCCCACTGCCCCCCTTCCTGTACATTTTGATGGCAGATTCTTTAAGTCGAAAGCTGACAGCATAGAAGTTAAATGGGACACTTCCAAGCATTAGGGCGATGAGAGGAACATACCCAATCAACCACGCCTTGTTTGCCGATGACTCTCTTCTCATGGGTGGTGCCTCCCTCAAAATTGCAAAGGCTTTCAACGATGTTATTCAGCGTTTTTGTAGAGTTTTCGGAGCTCTGGTCAATAGGAGGAAAAGTGCAGTGTATGGCTGGGCGGTAGATCAACAAACCATTCTTCGGATTTCTCAATCCCTGGGCTTCATGGGCTTCGCCTCCTGGGATAAATTCAAGTACTTAGGCCTGCCTTTAACTCTGGGAACCAGCAAGGCCCCTCATTGGCTGGAAATTATCAGCAAAATTAAGGAAAAAATGACTGCTTGGGGCGGTCAGTGGCTTACCACAGTCGGGAAGCTTATCCTTGTAAAATCTGTTCTCTCCTCCCTTCCAATCTATCAGGCTTCGTTTCTTTTGGCTCCAAAAATGATCACCGAGCAACTTTCTAAGCTGATTCGAAATTTCCTGTGGCAAGGAGGAAAGGGGAATCAAAAAAAATTTCACCTGGTAAGCTGGGACATTGTGAAAAGGCCATTATCAGAAGGTGGTCTTCAGGTAAGAGACCTTGGGTTGGCCAATCTAGCTTTGGGAGGAAAGATTCTTTGGAAAATATTCTCAAATCATCGACATCCTGTAAGCCAAGTACTCATTAAAAAGTATTTGTGCGGGCTCTCAATAAACAATATGGATGAAGGAGCCTCATGTAAAGGAACCACTCTATGGAAGCTATGCAGTCGAGGCTGGGAGTTTTTTAAAGATCACCTGTACAAAATCCCTAGAAATGGGAAAAGAATCGGGTTGTGGGAAGATAAGATCATGGGCCTCCAACCCCTCAAATTCGCCCCTGAATTCGCAGATCTGCGTGACTGGCTCACTCAACATGGCATCCACAAGCTGGCAGATATTTCTTCATGGGACTCTGGTGGGAATTGGATCGCCTGGGCTTTCCACCGCCTCCCAGACAGGCTGCATCCTCAACATCGCCTCTTCCTTGCTGCGATCTCGGGAATGGCTCCTGTGCACCTCCGCTCAAGGGACAATTGGGGTTGGGGGAAGACCGGTGCTTACACAACATCACAGGGCTTTGCAGCTCTCCAAGAACAGCACCTGTAGATCCACTCTCCTTCGCTATGGCAGCACATCTAGGACCCCTTTGGTCTCCCAAAGATAAACTTCTTCTGTTGGGTTCTCATGCACAGAAGGGTCCTGACAGGAGACAACTTAGCGAAACGTGGAATTATCGGGCCCCATAGATGCCCTCTCTGCTGCTCGGCTCAGGAAATGCTTGATCATTTGTTTATTGACTGCCCCTTCACTCAAGAAGTATGGATGCAGGCTATGCACGGGCTCAATGCTCAAACCCCAGCGCAACTCACAGTGGTTAATTTATTCGCCTCCTGGAAAGGGCGATCCCCTCACGCGTTGAAGAGAAAATCCACGTGGGCCAAAATCTGGTATGCAATACCAAAATTCATTTGCTGGGAAGTGTGGTTAGCAAGGAATGAAGCCACTTTCAAAAACAGTCTGTGCTCTCCCACTGTAGTGGCTGCCAAAGCCAAAGCATTGCTGCTGGAAACTATTGAGAATCAGCCTCATAAGCCAGACAGTGCACTCCTCCCTGAAGAGATCAGCTGGCTTGGTGAGTCTCTAAGGCGTGCCAACAATAAAAAGAACCCCTCTCGGCCTTGCTCCAACCCAGAGTGGTGGCTTCGGACCCCTGAACTGGATTTTCAAAAGTGGTGGAAGAAACAGGGCAAAGTCACGATATTCTTCGACAGAGCCTCCAAAGGAAACCCGAGGATATCAGGAGCAGGGGGTGTAATCTACTCCTTGGATGGGCACAACAAAGACAATTTCAGTTAGGGCTTAGGTCAGAGCACTAACAACCAGGCAAAAATCTTAGGACTGCTCAAAGCTTGCCAGCTTGCTCAGGGGAACAGAGGAAAAAACATTCAAGTCTTCGGGGATTTGGAAATCCTGATAAAAATCTTAAACACATGTGACTATCTCAATAATCCAGCGCTCAACAAGACCCTGCAAAGACTCAGGAAAGTGTTGCAGAATTTCACCACCAGTTCCTTCTATCACATCGTCCGAAATCTAAACAAGGAAGCAAACATAAGGGGAAACATGGGCTGCCTCTTAGCCGAAGGAGAACTCTCAAAGAATGACGAAGCACCTGTTTGGTACCCTATTCCATAAGAGAGAAGTTTCCTAGCTGTGCAAGAACAGGACAATGGCGACAATGTTCTCCTTGTTACGCCCTCCAACCGGCAAAGTATTTGTCTCCATGTTTTTTCCAAATAAACTTCACAGGTTACATGCAAACGATCTCATCACTTTTGAACTCTGATGACTGCTCGGTCTTTGTCATGGCTGTATTTCAGCATTATAGACAAGACCTCATACCCTGCTCGTCCCACTCAACTTGGCCATTACTCTTTCTCGCTTAAAGTATTTCTATGCATTCAACAAACAAGCAAGTTTATAAAACGACGACTCATTTAAATATATCGATGAAGGTAGATGAGAAGAGAGCTGAATGTGTTGAAGGATTCTATTCTGGGCATCTTTAGGATTCGATTCTTCCTATGATCGAGAAACAGAAATGGATCATAAGATTGTTCCTCTTTTTGATGCTCCTGTGCTTCGTCTCCAAGCTACAACAACAACTAATGCGAAAGATGGGTTCTCATCACATGGCTATTGGATCATCTTCGGATTCTGATGATGCTTTGTCGAATGGAAGCAATCTGTTGAAGAAATATGTAATATTGGTTGATTAGGCTTCGGCCTAACCTCTTATCAATAAATAAAATTTAATTGCTCCTGTTAAAAAAATAAAGAAATAAATTAACTTATTTGTGTTGTATGAGACCAATAGCTGTGATGTATGAGACCCGTTCGACAAGGTAATGTATCGATGGTACGTGGTCGATGAATGGACTGCGGCAAATGACAGTTGAACAATGGACCACTGTATTAATGTTGACAGTAACCCTATCCGGTGGTGGCGTCTGACGATGTGGACAGTGGATCTATCAGAAGGTTCCGGTGGCATAGTGGGACGCAGTAGGAGCAGTGTCGGTTGGATGTAGGGAATCGATGTGAAGCATAAAAACTGATAGCTTGAAGGTTTGAATGTAAAAATACATGAGGTATTTAAAATAATAATTTATTAATATATATAAAAATTGTACAAGTGATGAATGTTACAATGAGACCCTTCTTTGATACCTAAGTAGGTGACTTTTCATGATTAGGCATGTCTTTTAGACATGCCTTTTTAGTTAACTAATGCCTTCTTAACATAATCACTACTTGATTACTTAGTATTTATATTTATTTATTTTGTTATGAATTATATTCATAACATAGCCCCTTCCTTCGGAAGCTTTGTCCTCAAAGCTTGTTGATGAAAGGACTTGATCTCTTATCTACCACGGATGTCTTCTTTTCACTTGACCGCTAATACTTTTTTCATTTGACTACATCATTGGTAGCTCATCTTCTATGATTCACTAGTAACTCTATTTGAGTTCAAGGTTATCGATTTTTTTTTTAATAATAATAATAATTTTTTTTTTAATAATATAATGTAATTAATTAATTAAAGAAATTATATTAATAATATTATTATTATAACTATATAGTTAAGTTATAACGTGACCAACGATTTGATCGATAGGCCACGATGTTTGGCCTTCGATTGTTCTGTCTCAACAACGCTCCGTCAAGGTGAGTCGTAACGCTTGGCGTGGACGTTTTAAATGCTCGTTGGTCGGGAAGCGAGACGCCAGATAGTGGTTGGAAGCCAACAAAAAATACGCCGGAAGCAAGTGTTTAAACGATTGTTGGTCGGGATGAATACACAGCCGAATAGTACAGCCGCAACATTTTGTTCTTGCTTTTGAAATTCGCTGCTTAGTCTATCCAAGACCTCTTGAATCTTTTCCTTGTCTTTCTTACGTTTAGCAATAGCACTATGAGAATTGTCAGATATTTCCTCAAGAGCTTTGAGAGCAGCACGCTGCTTAGCAAGCTCTGATTCGTATCATTTTTTAGGAAGATATAAATAATATAATGTAAGTCCACAAAATGTAACATACAACTCTGGAGAAAGACTGTTCCAAGCTTTTGAAGGCAACATTGAACGAATTGTTCCAAGCAAGTCTGACCACGTGATAGACTTTGAGTTTGTTCCAAGATCCAAAACCAGTTCAGAAGAAGAATTACAGTGCTTCGTCTCTTTACTACCATCTAACTGAGCCACTACTTTCGACATATCCACAGGCTAGGAAATCTCAGACCCTCTAGAAGGCTTGAATAGGCGCATAATTGGCTGATATATTAGAAAAACTACCTTTGGAGGTGGTACTTATGTGCAAGATCATCGAATGAAGGTATTAACTGAGCATATGTTGTAATAGGTGTAATTGCACTAATCAAGAACTCCACATACTGAAGCAATGTGCCATAGCACCTGTCAAACTTCTCGCTAACCATCTTTATATGTGGTGCATTAGTCTTGATGACAACAATTGATCTATGCTGAGCTATAAGACACAACAGACGCATTGCTAGTTTTGGCTCATCTTTTGGAAGTAAAGCATCTCTTAGTCTGCTCGTAGACTTGATTATGGCTTTTTATTTCTCATAATCCCAAAAGTTATGGCTTGATATCGAAGAGTTTCACCACCGACCATTGCATCTGAATGTTCTTCTGTCATCTTCTCTGTATATTGGACATTTGCTATTTGTTGGATTAGTTCCTGCAGGAGAACAAGCTCGATACCCTCTCCTCTCTTAAGTTGATTAACAAGATTTTGGAAAAGGCCTCTCAACTCCATTGATGGATATTTCTTGCAGAAGTGACCCCAGAATGATGCCAGTGATTGTAACCAGTCTGACAAGTTAAGATCGTCTTCTTTCAGTTTTTCACACCCTCCTTGAGCAAGGTGCTCTATTACAACTTTTGCTTGCTTTGGGGTTTCAATTACCTTAGCAGTCTGCTGCTTATTAACCTTCGGATTAGCATCACTCTCATCTGAAATGTCCTCTTCACTACTCTCTTTCTTGGCAAATTTTGCTGGTTGTTGGGTCTTTGTTACCTTAACATTCTGTTTCTTTGCCTTTGGCTCATCATCACTCTCATCTTCCTTATTATTGATTTCCTTTAGACATGTTTTAACTTCTGCATATGATTTTTCTAAATGCTGAAATGCTTCTTGAATTTTACTAAACTGCTCAACGCATTCAGGGCGTGAATGTAATGGTACATTGTGCGGCAAACAACGTTCAAAGACTCGCATCATTACACTGTGCACCATGGCTCTGATACCACTGAAGCATAAAAACTGATAGCTTGAAGGTTTGAATGTAAAAATACACGAGGTATTTAAAATAATAATTTATTATTATATATAAAAATTGTACAAGTGATGAATGTTACAATGAGGCCCTGCTTTTATACCGAACCAGGTGACCTTTCATGATTAGGTATGTTTTTTAGACATGCCTTTTCAGTTAACTAATGAATTCTTAACATAATCACTACTTGATTACTTAGTATTTATTTATTTTGTTATGAATTATATTCATAACACGATGCATCAAGGACGACACTAGGCAGGGAGGAGTGGGTAACAGAGCGGGGGCCTGTGTCGACTGTGGTAGCAATAGTCGTGGGTGGTTGGTGCTGCAACTTTGCCAGCGGGTAGATGGCGTCTCGATGGTAGCCAAGGAGGAGGTGGTTGGTGCGTGGCAATCGACAGTGGTCGGCGGTTTGTTCGACCAACCTAATTCCGTGGATGCAACATTTAGTGTTGCTTTTCCCTTGTTTTGATTTCAATGAATTTTCTTTATTTATTTATTTAATTTTTTTTAATGAATTTTATATATATATATATATATATATATATATTAGGTATAATTTTTTAATGTATATATTGATTTTTGTTTAATATATATACTCCTCTTTTTTTGAGTTGATTATTTTTTTTGTTATCTATATAATTTTTTTTTGTTTTTTGTTTTAATGGCCAAAGGCTTAACAACAAGCTGGAGAAACTCCAAAACTGGTAGCGAAACGCTAGAATCACGACGACAACACTGTTGACGATAGATTGGTGGGCAAAGGTCGGATCAGACAAAGCTCTGATACCAATGTAACAACCAAAAGTCGTATACGCAACGGAAATATTTAAAATACTTCGTAGACAAAGACATCCATCATAGGACAACAATTGTAATTGTATATTGAATAAAAGGATTGATGTAGGATGATTACAAATGAGAATAAGGATCCTGTATATATAGCCAGGTAAGTACCCTTTCACTAACGATTATGTCCTTAGGGGCATACCTTTTCATTAATTGCTAACTAATTAATCATTAATCTTACTTGTTGTCTTTTACATTATTTGTGTTTATTTTTATATAAATTTAGTTTGTTACCCTAAAAAGGGTGAGGTAGGCAAACTCCTGGATCTCATGAATTATGTGTGCTATGGATAAGATGAATATATGGTGAGAATCAATTAAATATAAAGCATACTCAAATGAATTTTATATTTAATCTTAGAAGGAAAACATTAAGAGTGTTTAAACAAGCCAAAGCATAGTACTGTAAGTAAATTTAGCTCGTAGTCATCTTGTAACAATAAAGAAAGAACATCCATGTGAAAACTTAAAAAGGAAAAACAAATTGATAGAGAGGAAAACATCACCATTTATCTGACATAAGAATCCTGAAACAATACTGTCTCTGTATTTCTGAATTGATTACCTCAAAATAAAGTCCACAACTTACAATCAAAGAAAGATCTTCTCTTTTTACATAATCCAACCCTTTCTAATTCTTTTTACAAAATACTTATAGAGTCTGTCTTGAACTAATTCGGATTTCAAATAAAATTAATTACAAAATAGTATCCACCAGAATATGTAGATATTTCAAAGATAGAACTAAATGATAGCAATCCTGGACTAATTCGGGTGTTCTATTCACACTTTGAGGAGTGTTGTTGTTGACTATAGCTACATTTCTGCTCCTTTTGTTTAACTGCTCCTAATCTGTAGGATTTCTATTTGATTTTACTCAACGAGCTCCAACAGTTTATCCCATCTTTCTTCACTAGGAATAGAGAAATTTACCATATTTCGAAATCTTTCATCCACTTCTGTGTATGTTTGAAAAGTTGGTTTATTGAGAAACAGATGATGGATTTCATGCTGAATGAAGAGGTCATATTGTAGGCCTTCCATGAAAGCTTCTCCACTTATTATTCCTGTCACTTTGGCGAATTTGGATGTATCTGCAACTATATTACACAATTGGTCCTGGTAGTTCTCTAATGGAATCAATTTTCCATTAGAAGTTCTCAAAGGTGGAAGCCCTTTATCCTGCAACAAATTAAATTTTCTGTTAAATCTCTTTACTTGTAGTTCTAACTCTTTGCACTTGTTTTCAAGCTGTATCATCAGGTTCTTCTTTGTTAGAACTCTTTTCACTTCCATGACTGTGCCTGTTTTGTCTTGAATTTGAAGTTCTTCGAGCTCATCCTTAGTCTTGGAGTTCAACATCTTGATAATTCTGTGTGCTTCTGCGGGCTTGTGTTCAATTTCAACCTTTGTTCGTTCAACTGCTACTTTGACATTCTGTACTAGTTCCTCCTGCTCAAATATAATCTAGAATGATGACCACAACTCTGTGATATTTGCATTAATGTTATGCCATATGCTTTGCTTGGCCTCTGCCAACATTTGTGTTGTTAATGACTGATTTTCATACTTTCTAATCTGTTGAGTAAGCTTGAATTTTTTCTGCACTTCTACTAAATAAGCATTGTCATCTTTGATCTTATTTTCCTCCATTCTTTTCAATGATGCTAACAATCTTTCATTTTCTTGGTTGGTTAATGATAAATCTCCCAGAGCTTTCACTAACTTTTCAGAAGAATCTGCAGTGGATGTTTCTGCCCTTTCTGTTGAGGTCATTGTTGTTGTTTGCTATATTGTCTGTTGTGCTGATGTACTTGTAGCTACCAACAATTCTTTTTCTTTCAAAAGTGCCTCCATGTCTGTCTCCATTTTTTGAATTTGAATGTTTTGTTCAACTATCAACTTGAACAAATTTTCTTTCTCTACCTCTAGTTGAGTGATTTCTTTGGTCTGTGGGTGCTCTATGGTTGGAAGCTTGAGCTGCTTTCTCAAAGCTTGAATATCAACATTCTTGTTTTTAATCATCTCCTCAACTGCTTTGATGTCACTAGGATCATATCCTAGTTTAATCACCAAATCTTCAAGAGCTTTGGTTTTGGTGTCTTTGGCCAAGGATGACATTCGCTCTATCTTTAGCTGTGAATGCATGTTGTTTAGAGAGGCCTGCAACTTGGAGGCTGCCATGGCTGAACTTGTTAATGTTGAGTATATCATTTCACCAGCCTGTTTATGCAAGTCAATCTAATTGATTGCATGAATCTTCTTGGTATTGAAATAAAAGACAGAGACTTTGTAGTCTTATGCACTTTTTGACACTGGAACTGTAGGTTCCAAGAAGGCTAATTGAAATTGTCCCTTCTCTGTGTCAAGTGCAAACAACAATCTATGTTGAGTAGTAGAAGTCTGCTTCCAAAATTCTGAGTATGTTGTAGCCTTCAATGCTTCATTCTTCTTCTTAATCTCTCTATATCTGGCAAAAATGTTCTGTTGTGTTGCAATCTAGGATGTAGAAGATACAGGTGACTTTGTTGTCTCTTCAATGTGTGAGAAGGAAGTGGTGGGAAGACCTGTTAAAACAACTGTAGCTTGCTCCTGTGAGCCTTTTTCTTCTGATGATTCCTCTTGAGTATTTGTCTGAGTATCATCTTTAGTGTCAGTCTTAGTATTTGTCTTAGGATCTGTCTTCTTTCTTCTCTTGAAAACACGAAAGTCTGCAACTTGAGAGCCTGAATCTGTAGGAGACATACTTTCCCTTGATCTCTTAGCTTCTTTGTCCTTTGAAATAGGAGTCTACAAAGATGTCTGACTGACAATTTTCTCTTCAGCCTCTCGTAGTGTATTCTCTGTCCACTCGTCTTGATTGGTTCATTACTCTATTTCTGGTCTAGGTGTATATGCATAAGGTGTGGTCCTCTACTCAACTCTTAATTTTGAAATTATCCCTAATGGATCATAAGACCATGTGAAACTCAACTTGAATTTCATCTTCTTTAGTAACTCATCTGCTTCCTTTGCTGTTGCTCTGGTGTTGACGATGTAAGGACCAATATGTGCCTTTAGTTTAAATTGTGCCTTCTGCTTTCTTGACACAAAATGCAGGTCATCCATATTCAACATTTGCCTGATATATTCCAAGGCAAAGATTCTTACTGGTACAAAAACTGGCAACCTGTAGGGAGGGAGTTCACATCCATAGATTCGAATTTCTGTATAATTCTGGTAAAGATACTAGTCTCCAACCTTGGCTTGTTCTGTAAGATGTAAAACTCTTTTGATTTCTGGTGAAATCCTTGGTATAACATTGTTGCTAAGAAGACACAAGGATACATGCAAAAACTGATCTACAAAATTACTAAATGAATATTCCTCTGTATTCTTTTTGACCAAGGAAGTCCAGTGAATGACTGATAGTGGTCTTCCCTGTACATCCACCTTCTACAACTGAAATTTGAACCTGTCTGCTTGATAGAACAACATCAAATATACAAGGTCTGACGAGTGTTTGAATGCACCTTCAGCAGTAAAGTTCAGAAACTGATCATGAATAACATTTGATAGATATTAACTGTAGTTAAAAATCACTAATGGCTTATGACCAATTGAAAAAACTGACAAAAATCCTAACTCTACTTCATTTACCCATTGATCTATGGGAGAACCTAATAGGCAAGTAACCATAGAAATAACTTGCCTTGATATCTAAGGGAAAATAGAAGAATAATATGGGGGATTATGTGTGGGTAACTCAGAATTTCCAGGCAGAAAAGAATAAAAATATGGGCTCGTTGAGAGAAAGTAAGCTTCTAGTATATTTCCATGAGTGAATCAGTGGAAAATGGATGTAAGGGAGCTTGAGGATTAATCTGAAGAGCTTGACAGATAGCTTCTGGTGTAATTGCGAATAAGATTTCATTATTTTGGGCAATTACAACCTTCTAGCTAGGGAGATACCTAAGATGACACCATGTAACAAATTCTTAGAAGACACGAGTTTGGGGGAAAATAAATTGAAGTAAAAATGATTCCCACATGCTCAACTCATCACTGTTATATAAGAATTTTTTATTTGCCAAGTTATGAACCTCATACAAGTTGAACTCACACTGGGTTTCGCTATTTTATACTGTGTCGACCTAAGGAAATTCATCTAGGTTATGAACAAGAGGTAATACAGGACTTTCAACAACCATTTTTGCCTTTCCCTTATGAGATGACATCTTTGATTGTAATGGAGGCTAAGGAAATAGTGTTACCAGACTGCAATTGATCGATTATAGACGTGAATGGTGCTGCAGAGGGCATTGGTGCACTTGAAAATCTTTGGGTTTGCACATATCAAACCAATGGCAAAGGGACTAATGTAGGATGATGCATGGTTTTTAAAATGAGAGGGGTGATTTAACAGAAACATTACCGTTTTTGGAGCGTCGCATTAAAAGAATTAAACGTTTGCGGGAGTCATTAATGGCCAACGTCCATATGACTGTTGGCGGGAAGATTCAATGATTAACGATATTGTGACGTGGACGGATGAGTGAACGACAGGTGGCGTGCTGTGAATGGAGTGGAGTGGGTAGTGGTTTTCCGCCGGGGGGGGGGGGGGGGGTGCAAACGGTAAGCGGTAAAGGTGGGGAGGTCCCCGAAGTCATCGTGGAGCCATCACGTGGATTTCGACGGTTTCTACAAAACCATATTTTGGACCCTCCTCCTCGTTAAGTTCCGAAAACTCAGGTGGGGGGCCCAAACATCGTCCTCCGCCGTTGATTTGGGCGGGGACGATCTCGTCCATTTAATTATACAAACGCTTTATCAAAACACGACAAAACATCACATCCATTTTATTTACAAATTAAAACAAAATCTTTCACTAATTAATTAAAATTAACCATAATTATAAAACTTAAGGCGACATTTTAACTAGCGCGCCCTTTTGGGATTTTTATTTATATTCATTTTCTCACATATTTTTTATTTCCTTTTTATTTTCCTCTATTTTTCTTTCTTTTTCTATTTTTCTTTTTGCTTTTCTTTTCTCTTTCTCTTTTTTCTTTTTCAGAAGGATTAAAAACAACTAAAGTAAAAAATAAGTTACAACATCCCATTGGGATAAATAGCTAGATAATCATACCTTGATTACTATAGTTATAGGACCCTAACACACCCCATACAATATACAATGTAACATTCCCCAATGACAAATGGCACATTAACACAACAATCACACTTTGATTTTGGAATATTGAACAACTCATCCTGGCCTTGTTGAGAAATCTAGGGGCAACAATACATGATGATTTCTCTTTCTTTGATAACTGCTTGTGTTATATTTTTACTTGACTTGATTAGCTTCTTTCTTCACTTCTTTATTATTAGTGTTTTCTTCATCAAACAATTACCAAATCATAAAGAACAATGAGATCAGCCAGGGCCAAAACCTCTCCAACTTTGAGAGGAAAACCCACAAGAATTCTTCTTCTTATAGAATCTTCAATAGACGAATTCCAAGACTAAACCCTTGACCAGAACTCCTACAAGACCAAGTCAAACCTTGCCTCTTTCTGAACAAGTCAAAGTCAACTACTTCTTGATGCTGCTGCAATATCTCTTTCGTCCTTAACCTTCGCTCCTGCAACACTAGTATGAAATTTTCGGCCTCTCTTCTTGCAATTCTTGGCCTACTGCATTTGACTGCAACTTTTGCACGTGTGATAGGATTAGGGCTATTTTTGGCCTTTCTTCTCCTTCGCTTGTCTTGAGCTAGTGTCTTTGTGACTTCGGCTTGCAAGATAGGTCTATTCCTTGTCTTGTTTCAACCGTCTTGAGGTGATTGTATTTTTGATTTACTGCAGTAAGTTGTGCCATAGTCTCCTCGCATTTGTGAACAAGAATAGCCAAAAACAGACCCAAAATCACTTCAATCTTTCTTCCTTCTTGTCTTCCTCTTCTTCACTTGATATGAGGCTTCTTCTTTTTCCTTGGTCGAGCTTCTTGATGAGTGAAGTGTGTTTCCTTGAATGAGGCCAAGTCTAATCCATGTTTGTAGGCCGACTTGTAACTACTTCTAGGCCGACTTGTTGCTTGTGTAGGCCTACTTGTTTATTGCACCATGACGAGGTCTTGGAGGGTCCTTTGACTTGACTTTGACTCAGATAAATTCTTTTTACAATATGTAACATGCCCAAGAAGGGTCCTTCATACATGACAATGACTCTCTAGACTTGTAGACTCAATGACAAGCCCTAGAAGCTCTCAATGGGAGCTTAACCCCTGCCTCAAGAACAACAATAATAAATTTATTTTCCTTTTTACATTAAATACATAAAATCATGATTACATATGTCATTATGAAGACCAAACCTAGTTACATATTTCAACAGGCCCTTACATGTCTTACAATGAACATGGGTCTCTTAAACCGTTAAACATATCTTTGCCTCTCTTTGCATTAAGCCACTATTGGCTGTTTGTTCAGATCAGCATTCTGTCTGCTGGTGCAACATCTGTTTTGTATGGTGACAACTGCCCTTACTTGCAAATGCAACGGGGGTTAGTTTCTAATTTGACTGATCTGCTAGTGTTCACAAATGCTGATAATTTGCTGATGAGTATTTTATTGCAATCGACATCTCTTTTTCTGCACCTAGCTGTCAGATCACAAGTAACCCATATACCATGCTGCAATACATTATATGGCACTGTACTCCCGATCATCACGTTTCATTTAAGTATACACTGAGCTAACAGTAGTTTTCCCTGAAAGCTGGTGTTAGCTGATTTGGAACACCACTTATATTAGAAAGTTCTAGTGTTGGAAAGTGCAGGAGGGATTTCTCTGGGGTCCCGGATGATGCTCACCTGGGAACATGAACTCGTGCAGGAGACATAACAAATGTTGAAGTTTCTTGGTGTTAATCTTTAATTATTGATTATCTACATGGACCTGATGAATATCTGTTTTGAAACAAGAATTTGCAAGTGATACTCGTGTATCCTGCAAATACAGATAAATTGGATTTAAATTCTTAAGAATTATAAGGTTGAGTAAATAATGTAAGGTCTGGTGGGTTCTTTTTGGTTACATACATTGGAAATCTAATACAGATATTCTTACAAGCATCAGCTTTTCCTCTTGCATTTTCATGGACTCTAAGTTTGAAATATTACTTGGAAATGAATATCATGTTGATTCCAGAAAGAATAGCACTTCTGAATATGAACAGGGTCATTCCATGACATAACATGGTAACTTACAAAATGTAAAAAGGACAGTAAAACTACCACTGGAAGTTTAAGGAGGAAGAAACCTGGTTGAGAATGTAGGGGGCCCAAAGCTTTGGACATATTGCCTGATTTGGTCCATACACAATAGGAAAAAGCATAAAAACCATATTAGACAAGTACACAACAACTTCTTCGGTAATGTCATTTGTTACATACCTCATAGCAATTATCCCATCTATTTTTTCCCCATGAAATTAATATCTAGTATTCCTGTAATTAGATTTAAATTTCAAGGCCTAAAAATAAGTCTTTCTTCTGACAAGCCATTCATGGAACGAATTTCTTTATTCATATACATATGGGGGATATTGTGATGTGATTATCACTAAGAAATTGAATTTTTATTCTTTTCAAATTTCCAAGAAATATTTCATAGTGTGGATAGTCATTGAGGAACGGCTAGTCATACTGGGCATAAACAAGTAGACGGGTGCCATGATATATTTCAAATTCACATATGTAGCGAAAAGTCCATCGTCTCTCTTGTGATTACAATCTTAAATTCCTCCTAAATTAAGGTGTTGTTCACTGATGATTTTCTAGTATTAGGATGTAAATATTGACAAGCTAATGCTTTTTATACTCTGTGATGTCAATCGCAGCTCAGTGGAAAGAACATTGGGATAATTGGGCTTGGTCGCATTGGCTTAGCTATTGCTAAGAGGGCAGAAGGTTTTGGGTGTAACATTGCATACTACTCAAGGTCTAGGAAGTCTGACAGTACTTACACCTACTATTCTAGTGTTATGGACCTTGCAGCAAGCAGTGATGTTCTTGTAGTAGCCTGCCCTTTAACAAGAGAAACTCGGCATATCATTGATCGGAGTGTTCTTGATGCATTGGGACCAAAGGCAATCCTTGTGAATATAGGCCGTGGCCCCCTTGTAGATGAGAAAGAGCTTGTTAAGGCTTTAGTAGAAGCTCGTCTTGGAGGTGCTGGACTTGATGTATTTGAAAATGAGCCTGATGTGCCGATTGAGCTTTTTGACATGGATAATGTGGTTTTGGTGCCACATGTTGGCAGTGCAACCTGGGAAACGAGGAAGGTGATGGCAGATCTCGTGATTGGCAACTTGGAGGCCTACTTTTCAAATAAACCATTATTAACACCTGTGGCATGAAGAATAAGTCCCTGTAAAAAATGCTTTTGATGATGTTGCTGTTATTCTTTCAAGTTCATATAACTCAGCACATTTATATGTAAGATTTCTTAAAATGAAGGTGATGCCCACTTGGGATTGATATGCTTATGGATTGTCTTACATGTGCCAAAAACCAAACTGAAATGCAAATGAAAGTTAACACATTAGATGGACCCTGAAACTCAAAATAAGGACCACAAAGCCACATGTAATTGTTTATCTCAATTAGCATGGACTGCTATGTGTTTTTTATACCTATGAAAGAATCTTGTGTTGCAACAAATTAAGAGTGGATGACAAGATTTCTTTTAGTATTTGGACTTACATGTCAAGACCTGCTTTACACTGCTTTGTTGTATTTATAATTTTAACACCAAGTAATTATGGGAATTGCATGTCTACTATATGCTATAGCCTATTTTGTATGCAATTGCAAAATCTTTATACAAGGTATATTGTACTTGATCGATCCTTAAGATTGATGGGCAAAGCCAGCTTTTCTCCATGAGTTTATAATCATATATGCAGAAAATAAAAGAGAATAAATGCGTCTAAAAAGGTGAACACTCGAGATATTACACTATTGAAACAATAATGAATCCGTAGAGGAAATCTGGGGAATTTTCAAATAATAAATGCAATTCTCATCAATATGGCTATTCTAAAGGAAAAATTATGCCTTGACATGGGTCTCTCAGCTGTCTCAATAAATTGGCTATTTATGTGATCAGTTACAGAACTGCATCTCATATTTGGGTCTATCTAAATCATCACTCTTGCTGAACTTTTGTGTCATTCCAGTGCACCGATCCAGTTGATTAGAAATGGTTATTCTTGTAGTCAAGTATTGATATATGTGATTCATTTTTTATGCTTATCTTTACATCTTTATTTAGCATGAAATTTGATTTAATTCACCACCTTATGCATTTGGTCAATTATTGCTGTTTTCATTGTATTCTTTTTGCTGTATTTCTGTTATCACTTTACTGACAGTATACAATACGTATTATGTTCCTCTTGTTGCTGGCACATGGCCACTATTTGTTTTGGTTTGTAAATAGGCCTTTGTTAAAGAAACGGGCTCTACCTTGGGCATAGATTCAACAACCAAAGGGTATCTATTCCATCAAGTTCACCTGGGGACTTGCCCCAGGGCTCATCCGTTTAGACACATTGCTTCCTCAGCCATTGATATATGTTATAACCATGGGCCATCAAGGTCACCAGGGCTTCCACCAGATTTTGATTGCAGTAGTTAACTCTGCAGGTCACATTTGAATTTTTTTGCATCCAAAATGGAACTACTGCTGCAATTATTGATGTAATGGAAGTTGAAAACTAGAGTAACAAAAGCTAAGAGCCCAACCCAAAAAAAGAGTAGGGGCACCTGCAAGGTGGCTCACACCTGAAGATTTTGAGTAATGCAAAAAGACATTCCCAATAAACTATTTGATTCTATTGATTTTTTTTCCAAAGGAAAAAATCTGTAATTTTATTTGTAGATGCTAACCACATTCAGTAGGAGCAACCTCTCAGCATATGTGCACAAGAAAAAACTAAAAAAATAACAGAAACTTGCAAAGTTAAGTGTGGTGGTAATCACTTATCTTCTCTTTCTTGCCTTTCTTTTTCTGGACTTTCTTCCATCCCCCTAAGTTGGGGTCGACTAGGACCATTGCCAAATTGCTTCTGGGTATCTTTGGTGGGAGTTCTTTGTTTGAATTTGAACTTTCAGAAACATGAACTCTCTTTGTGTGCCACATTTTTTTGCTGTTTTGGTTCATGGATCTCTTCTGATTTTTTACCATTCTGCTTGTGGGTTGCATTGCATTTTGGACTGGAGCATCTCCTTCTTCTTGGTTTGGAGGGTTCTCCGTGATTTTTTCTTCTTCTTCCTTTGTGATGTAGGGATCAGAAGGATTCCATCATTTTGTTTTGCGAGCTTGCTCCTTTTTCTTTTTCGGGTTCTTTTTTCCCTGTGGGCATGTGTTTTGCAAGTGCCCTGTTTGGTAACATGATTGACATCTGAATGCCGTATTTTCATAATCTAGAATGTGGGTCCACTGTAAGTTGTTATGTTTCAACTAAATGTGATCAGGTAGACCTTTACTTAGGTCTATTTCTACCAATGTTTTACAACTCGGACTCGGATTCGGACTCGGCCGAGGATCGACTCGGACTCGGATTCGGACTCGGTAATGACTCGGCCGGCTCGATTTCAATGACTCGGTCGTTGTAAAAAATACATTAAATATTTATTTTTTTATAAAAAAACATAATTTTAAATATTTTAAACATAATTTTAAAGATTTTCATTCAAGTTTCCAAACACACAACATTATAATATACATGGAAGACAACATATGATCAAAGTAGGCTCATGAACCAATCCATTATATCAAAATGGTACGGTGGTACCCAATGGCAATAGTAAATACATAGTCAACTGTAGTCTGTCATACATGATCAAAGACTCAAGAGTCAAAACAAAATACAAATAACCAAGGAGGCTAGTAGCTACTGCCAGAGGAGCCAAGATCATCTCGACCAATCTCTGGATCATCATCATCAGAGTCAGACAAGGGGCCCCATGGCTCCTCCTCATCATCATCGTCTCCAACTGCAACTGTAGAAGTGGTGCCAGTACCACTAGGCTGTGCAGCAGATGCAAGCTGAGATAGAGTACAAATGCGGCTGCGCTTCTGTCGTGGCTGAGCAGAGGAAGGCGAAGCACCTACAACTGGAGTCCTACTAGCTGGCTGTGAGACTGAGGCTGGTGGATCGGGATCTGCATTCAACTGAACACGCTGCAGTGGATCTTCAACATCAATTTCATCAAGATCCTCATCAGGATCAAACTCTGGTAGACGACTCTCCACTACCCAATCTGATGTTGGATCAATGTCTTCCAACACAATGGGATCTGAATCAGGTCTTTTGTTCAGCAATTGGTTCCGTCTGAGCCGAAGGTTGTATTGGACAAAAACTAGATCATTCAACCGTTTTTGCTCCAAACGGTTTCTCTTCTTTGTGTGAATCCTCTCAAAGACAGACCAATTGCGCTCACACCCAGATGCACTGCAAGTTTGACTCAAAATACGAATTGCAAACCTTTGCAATTCAGGGCACTGGCCACCAAAGGCCTCCCACCATTGTGCTGCAAAAAACATAGGAGTGTAATGAATTATGAGTTAGATGAAGGTTGAAGCTCAACAAAATTACAAATTATATCTAACTTTCAAATTATAAATGATTTAACAAACTTTAATAAAAAAAGTAAAACCATTAAGAAATTGAAAATTGAAATTTTTGTTTACCTGGCTCATCTGCTTCTCTTGCAATCTTTGCTAGGTTCTTCCCAAAGGTACCTGTTGCATTGCTGAAGGATGTGACCTGCTGATGTATCAGCAGCTGATCAGACTCCGATGGGACCATGCGCTCAATGCAATCAACCAGTCCATCTCTGACCTCCCCCCTCAAAGCTCTTGACTCCTTAGCTTTATAATGATACCGTGGGTTCAAAAAATACCCAGCTGCATGTATAGGGCGATGGAGTTGATTGTTCCATCTTTCATCAATGATTGCCCAAATGGGCCCATACTTTGCCACTCTATCCTTGTATGCTGTCTTTATTTGCTCCTTTGCTTGATCCATAGCCTCATAAATGAAGCCCATAGCCAACCTTTCCCCATCCACCAACCGCAACACCTTAACTAGTGGCTCAGCAACCTTCACAATCTCTGCTGCCTTTCTCCAAAAAGTTTCATCATGGACTTTCCTTTTCAATTCTCTGCCTTCTGGTTTGTTAGACCAACTGCTTTGATTCCAATCATCACTGGAAAACATCTTTTGCAAGTTTCTATGTTGGGAAAGCATAGATTGCAGTGTCAAAAAATGTGTAGCAAATCTAGTGATGGCAGGCCTAATAATATCCTTGCCTCCAGTGTGTTTCCTCATGAGACTCAAAACCAGTGTATGATTGTAGATAAATTTTGTTATGCTTTTGGCATTATCTACAGTGTTTCTGACCCAATCTAATTTTCCAATATCCTCAAGCATGAGGTCTATGCAATGTGCAGCGCATGGGGTCCAAAAGATGGTCTTGTGTTTTTCCTCTAACAGTCTACCAGCAAGAACATAGTTAGAGGCATTGTCTGTGATGATTTGAACAACATTAGCCACCCCCACATCCTGAATAACCTCATCCAATAGCTGAAACAACAAGTGGCCATCTTTTACCTTATCAGATGCATCAACTGATTTTAAAAACATGGTTCCCTGTGGGCAGAAGACAAGAAAGTTTATGATGGTACGGTTTTTTGATCAGTCCATCCATCTGACATGATGGTACACCCTGTTCTTGCCCATGATTCCTTGAAATCTTGCAAATACTCATTAATTGATGTAATTTCTTTCTGCAAACGAAACCCCCTTAGCTCTTGCATAGTAGGGCCTTTGAAGCCTTTTCCAGCAGCATGTATGGCCTCAAACATAGGCTCATAATATGGTGAACGAGCAGCATTAAAGGGGATATCAGCATCATACCACCATCTAGCTATGTAGTCACAAGCAGTCTCCCTCAATTCTTTCTTCCAATGGTCATCTAAAGTGGGCTGAGCAAGACCTTTACTAACTTCAGGACCATGTGCATCTGATGGAGAGGAGCCTGAGTGAGTGAAAAAACTTTTGATAGTCCCATCACCCTTCATTCTACCCTTTCCCTTATCTTGAACAGAAGCAAAAGAGGGAGGAACATAACGGAAAGGGTTTGATGCATCAGTTTGAGGGATAGAGGAAGAACCCTCAAACTCATAGTGGGGGTTGGCCTTGGCAGCCATCATTCTTTGTATCTCCCTCTTCCTCCCAATTTCAGCCTGTATCTCTTTTTGCCTAGTCTTTTCTGCATTAAATTTTTCAAAGCTTTCCAACAAATTCTTTCTAATCTCCCCAATTTCATTAGATTTACATGCAGTAATATTGCCTTTAATCCCTGCCAAGTGTTGTTTCAGCCTATTAATCCCCCCAGGACCTGACTTAATTTTCCTATGGCAAAACTTGCAACACATCTCATCATCAACCATTTCAACATATGCCGAAGCAGGATCTTTTGCTCTAGGTGCCATTTTTTGACTAGGAAAACAATCTGAAAATGAAAAAAAAATAAAAATTGATTCAATGTTCATTTATTTGACTAAAAACACTCTCTAAGCTATCTTGATATGCACCTAAAATTTACTAAGTAAAAACAGATTTATAGAGGTGGAAAAAAATACCTCTAGGCACAAACTGCCTCCTCAAGCTTGCTCCAAAAATCAGCTCCTCAATGCTGCTCCAAATGGCTGCCCAAGAAGCTCCTCACTCCAGCTACAATGCTCCTCCAAGACTCCTCACTGCTGCTCCAAAACAAGCTCAAGAACTGCTCACTAACTCTCAAAGAAGACTCTCACTCAAATGCATAAGACTGCTGTGAGTGAAATGAGAGCATTTGGCTGTCTTAAATAGAGTTTGGGAGGGGAAATGGACCCCAAAAACATTAAACAAATCACAATAACCCTTTCAGCTCCACAAACCCTAACTAACTTTATTAAAAAACAGCAAAAAAGTCATTTTTTTTGGGTTAATACGCTGCCACAGCCGGTTTGTAACGGTACGGCCGAGTCATGACGGGACCCGGCCGGGTTGACCGGGTCAGCTATGACTCGGCCGGGCCCGGCCGAGTCATAGCTGACCCGGTCAACCGAGCCGGGTCAAGGGCCGGGTCAATGTGGAGGCTTTTGAAACGGAACGAAACGGCCGTTTCCGTTTCGGTTCGGCCGTTTCGTAAAACTATGATTTCTACATAGCTTTTGGTGAAGGTAAATAATCCTT
Source organism: Pinus tabuliformis (assembly GCA_031772625.1). Classification (NCBI taxonomy): domain Eukaryota; kingdom Viridiplantae; phylum Streptophyta; class Pinopsida; order Pinales; family Pinaceae; genus Pinus; species Pinus tabuliformis. The sequence goes on along the minus strand of CM062816.1, from coordinate 541,103,410 downwards.
TCTCCGTTCTTTTGAGGTCCATCTTTTTGAATAACCCTAGAGTGTTCCCAATTTCTTCTAGAACTTTGTGGTGCCAAAAAGGAAGGGGAAGATTTGGTAGCCTTAGCTACAATAGCATTGTTGAGACCACCATTGTTGTGGCATCAAAATCTGGGAACCAAGGGGTAATGAGAAGCCCTGCATTTCCCTAAAACTAGGACCCTTCTTTCAGTGCTCTCTCCACATCTTCCGGGGCATTGAATTGAACAATAAAGTAACCTTTTGAGCAAAGGCGTATGTCGTAGTTTTTGGTCTAGGTTGTGAAAGCCCACTGATGCAAAGCATCGGATTTGGGCCAAAAACCATTGAATCTGCAAATCACTGCCCTAGATTGAAGGACAGAAAAAAGCTGATGTGATTCAATTCAAAAAATGATAAGTTATAAATGAGAGGGGTCACCCATATTTATATTAAAGAAAGGCAAAATCACTAACTTAAAGCTTAAGTCTCTAATAGAAGTGATAACACCCTTATTACTTATAAAGCCTTTCAGAAATATTAAACATGATACTATACGGCCCGTAAGACTAGAACGTTATTACAAAATCATGGGCATACATACAGAATAGCTCATATACATAACGACTAATACCCAGTAAAGATGTGGTTTAGGTACACAACATGCCCCCCCTACCTTGAGAGCTTTTCAATGAAAGCTGAAAAATCAACAATAACACCAATTTTGTAAAAATCGTAGGAGTAACTGAAAAGATGCATTGCTGGCCCAAGAAACTCCAAAATATGTGGTATAATAACTTGAAGAATACAGAAAGATGTCTCTAAATATGAAGTAAGCATTAGATTGCCGGAATTTCATTGAAGAACCCTCCTTTTGGCATCCTGATAGATTTCCGAGGCTGCTGTTCAAAAAAAAAACAGGTGAGCTTCATGAATAATTCACCTGAAGAATAGAAAGTAAGATTGAATCCCAAACCACTTTACACCAAAAGTAAATGAAGAAATTCTTGTCTAAAGCATGAAAGGAATTTTTTGTGTGTGTTTAGTTGATGGCTAACCAAGAGGCATCATGCATTGTAACATATGCAAATTTGGGTGTTCCTTAAAAAATGCCTCAGACTCCCAAGTGGCTTCCTCGTCAAGGGGGCTCCTCCATTTGCCTACCATTCTAAGCAGTGATGGTCAGCATGTTGTTTCATTATGTGTGCTGCCATGGACAAGTTTTCCTTTATGAGGCTAAAAATGTTATACATTTCTCATAGTGTTTCCACTGCTACAAGGACTTTGAATGATCCAATCCTCAGGTGATGGGGTTTCATAACCATATAATGCCTTAAAGGGGGTTATTTTGGTGCAAAGTGATATGTAGTATATACCAATATCCAGCTAGTGGCAACCACTTCATCCATTTTCTTTGCTTACACCTTGTGTACAATAAGGATACCCCTCCAGGCACTTATTAACTACTTTTGTTGTCCTTATGCTTGAGGTTAATAGGCAGTCCTAATATGTAAAGTGGCTTCTACTAGTTTGAAAAGTTATTTCCATAAGTGACTTACAAACTTGGGATCACTGTCATTAATGATGCAGCAAGGGAGTTCATGGAGTTTCTAGACATGCTTAAAGAATAAATCAACAACCCTGGAAGCTATAAACTTTATAGTCAAAGTGATGAAACAGACATACATCGTTAAACAATCAACTACCACAAAGATAGCATCCTTACCTTCGTAGGGCTGTAGACCTGTCATGAAGTCAATAGAGACCTCTTCCCACCTTTGATTAACGATGGCATTAATATAGAGCAGGCCAAGATAAGGAATAGTTTCTACCTTATTCTGATAGCGTCACATTTTGCAACAAATTGCTTAATATCAGACTTCATTTCCTGCTAATAAAAGTTGGGGATTGCATTCTTATCAATTTTGTGGAAACCCACATAACTAGCATTATGGCTTGAATTGTACCAGAAACATTGCGGAGGAAATCGGGCTGCAATGGAAATTGGGCATTCTAGAATAATTTTGGTACAGAGAACTCTGAGAGAGACTTGAAAAAATGCATTACAGGAGTCAGAAACAGGACTGGAACAGTGTGAATATGTTGTTTACATTTACAGCAGTGTGGACAAACATGGGACCGAGTTGTTGGGATTCTAGAGGGTTTTGGCAGGCAGGAAAAGAGGTAAGTTTTGAAGTTTTTGGTGCCCATGAATTTTGGAATTGAAAAGGTTGAAACTTGAAAGATTCTTGAAATTGTGTTGGGTTTTGGTCGCAATAATACTATGGCTGATTAGCATTTATTGTGCTATTTGGCTTGATGATGGCTGAGGGTTTTCAGTGTTAGAATTGGTGATCTCAAAAGTAGCTAGTGAATGTTGATCAAATATAGGACTATACAATGTCCCCAGAAAAAGTAAGTTTGGTCACATTTTCTGACTTGTAAATAGCTCAAGTCCTGTTGTACAGAAGCCTGTAGGGAATGTGCAAAGCAGTGTTGCGGGGGAGCCTGCCCCCCCCACCCCCCTCTCTCGATCCCACTCCCAATCCGCGCTCCGGGCGGGAGCGGGTCGGGAGCGCGCTGCTCCCTAAAAAAAATTTCACTCCCTGCCTTTTTGTGGGCGTTTTCAGGAGCGTTTTGCCTTTTTTGCAATTTTTTTCGTAGTAATGTTTGAAATGCAATTTTTTTTAAAGAAACAAATAATTTTTGAGTGGGATGATCAAGTCTAGGCCCTAGTATTGATATGCTATTCATGGTAATGTTAAATTCTTGAAGTAATTTACTTAAATTTTTAACATTACCATGAAATGACTTAGGATGTTTGAGAGTGGTTCTGGCCTCATTGGATTTCATATGGAGAAAGTAGAATTTTAGATTTCATTCAAAATCCAGCAGACTTATCAGTTTTTCAGCATTTCAAGATTGGGGGATTGCAATGTTTCCATTGAATTTTGTCATGTATTAGGGTATGGAACTCGTATTTAATCAAGAGCATCAATCACTCTATGTACCTTGATGCATTGGTTATCGAACTCCTCTATCATGACCCTCCTAAAAATGTACGCATCACTCAAACAAAATCTTGACTTGACATGCTATGCTTTTTCTATCTTATGTTAATGCTTAGAGGGTGATATTAATGACAAAGATCCCTATACAGATACATAGGTAATAACAAGGATACCTCTGAATATTAATGCTTAGAGGGTGATATTAATGACAAAGATCCTGATTTTCCAACAAGACTAAAAAATTAGACATTTCTTGTGGTGGCAAGAGGCCCAAGCATAAGAAATAGATAATAGATTTACCTCTCTTTTCTAGTTTCTAGTAGCTTTTATAACTATTGACTCTTTCATATTTATTATGATATTTTTTTAAACAATATATGACAATTTAAGTTTGAAGTTGGTAATTATAACTCATTAGTAATGAATTATGAATATGATGCTTCATGAAAGTTGAAAGTTGTTTCATTTCATTTCATTTTATAACATTTCATTTCATGTTAGATATTATTTGTTGTAATGGTTACACTTAGCTTACAAGTACAACTTTGGTGATCAATGATGATAAATGTTATATATTGAATTTTGAAAGCTTGAAACTTTAAGATTGATAAATCATGAGACTCAATATGTTGTATGTTACTATGTTACTAACTTGTGGACGTGGTTGATGAAGATTATAACTTCTAGATGATTGTTATTATATGGTTCAATCTATGTTTTTTTATGTTTTTAATATCTAATTCATTATTCTACATGTTTTTGTTGACATATGTATCAAAATATAAAAAATATAAATATTATATAAAAAACGCTCCAGGATTCGCTCCCAAACCGCGAGCTTCTGAAAATGTCGCTCCCGCTCCCGCTCCCCGCTTTCGCTCCCCGCTTTCGCTCCCCGCTTTCGCTCCCCGCTTTCGCTCCTGCTCCCAAGTAACACTGGTGCAAAGTAGGGGGAGAAAATCTCTAGGGTGTTTTGGTGTAACAATCCAATTCAAAACCTGTCAAATGGTAGTTTCAAGTAATCCGTTTCAAAGCTCGTCACAGTTCGTTTGCAGTGATACCCTTTAAAACTTGTTAGGAGATTCAGGGTGATCAACAGTTGTTTGGTTGTTGAAAGCTTTATCGGAGCTTTTGTTTGAACTTTGAAGTGGCTTACTAGAGGAGCATAAAACCAGCGCTAATATTGATGTTAATATTAAATGCATTATGTATCGTGCTACAAATAATGTTTAAAGTTAGTTGGTTCAACCACCATAACCATATTGAAGTACCATAAATAATGCAATGTGAGATGAGATATGTGAGAGAGTGGTACATGTATTCCGTATATGAGTAAACCACCTTTGTCTAACCGTGCAGTGTATCACTGTAACGTTATTAATAATATTTGGCATTTATTACTCTCCACCGTATCTTGTGTTTCTTTTCATGTACATATGTAGTTATAAAATCTTATAAAAAGGAAGTTGGTGGTGGAATAAGTTTATAACTTTATAATCATGTCATTTCTTAGTCATCCAAGTAGAATGTGTGTGTGGGATCACATTAAGACATCTGGCTTGCAGCAGACAATCACAAATGAAATAGGCACCTCTGAAATCAAGTAAGTTCAACTTTTTGTGCAATGCAATGTGAGTTTCATGCTCAAGGTCATTGCTTCGAACCCTAATAGTGCTCATTTGCAACCTGTTTGTCATGAGCTTCTTTTTTGGGTGCCACGTTCATATATAATCCTAGTCTTTAAGCAACTGTTTTTATTTAATGGATTTCAAAAACCTTGCCAAAGCAAACTATATCAACCTTAAAGTACTTACATCATCAAACTTGGATGAATTCCAATGCTAATGGTTCTTGGTTCTTATCACAAAATTGTGATATTTTCTCAAAGTAGACATCTTTGTTTTTGATTACATCTATGCAAATATGGAAAAGTGGTGGTGATAGGTTGTGATATGACGCAAAAGTTTTGCTTGTATATGTACATGGCAATAGTTGGGGTGTGACATGCAAGGTACCCAAGGATCATTGTAGAGAGCAGTGTTATCAGAACCAGACTGGAACTAGTGGAACTGGCCAGTCCCACTGTTTTTGGCCCAAAATCAGTCCGAACCGGAATAGGCTGGTTCGGTACCAAACCGGCTGATTTCACTGAACCGGCAGGTTCAAAGCCAGTTTTGTGTAAAAAAACTGCCTTTATTTAAATTTTTTTAGTTAGTTTGCACACTTCGTACTCTCCCCTAGGCTAGCCTAATATTCAAGCGTATGGCCCTCAGCCTAGTAATCAAGCGTATGGCCCTAGTATTGCTATGCAATTCATGGTAATGTTAAATTCTAAAAGTAAAATGATGAAAATGATTTTTTTTTCATCCTTTTTACTTAAATTTTTAACATTACCATGAAATGACTCAGGATGTTTGAGAGTGGTTCCAACCTCATTGGATTTCATATGGAGAAAGTAGAATTTTAGATTTCACTCAAAATCTAGCAGACTTAACAGTTAGGATTTCAGGATTGGGGGGATTGCAATATTTCCATTGGATTTTGTCATGTACGAGGGTATGGAGCTAGTATTTAATAAAGAGCACCAAGCCTTCTATGTACTTGATGATAATGACATTGGTTGTCGAACTCCTCTACCATGACACTACTAAAAATGTACCTATCACTCAACAAAATCTTGACATGACATGCTACGTTTTTTCTCTTTCGTTTTAATGCCTAAATGGTTATATTGATGGCGAAGACCCCAATATAAGCAATGATTTTGATGATATGTAGGAAGTTGTTGTAGCATGATTTGTTTGGATGCTAGAGGCCATCTAGAGCCTATTTGTTGATGTAATTTCTGTTCACAGATGGATTGCACTCGATAATATTTTGGTTATGTGCACCCTTACATGCTATGTAAATGAGAACTTTTGCATATTTGTATATAAATGGTTTGGATTCATATGGATGCACATGAATATATATGTTTTTCTTTAAAATATGAATATTTTATGTGTTTTTGGTAAACCATTTTTGTGGTTCTTTCTTCTTCGGTTTTTTACTGGTTCCGGTCCAGTTGCAACTGGTTCATGGTCCACAAGGTTTTTCGGTTCTGATAACATTGGTAGAGAGACAACAATAATGGTAAAGATAATTATTGGGAACTGTTTGAAAACTAAGTTGGCCCTTTATTCTTCTAACTGTGTTGCTATAAGCAGATTCACATGAATTATGCTATCAATGGCTTAAGCTCCTATGTCATCCTCACAATATACACTTTTGACATTGGTAGCTTAGGGGTACCTACCAGTTTGGGATGCAAACATTGTAGATGATGTGGGCAAAGTGCTACTTTACTCCTTAACAATGAATGATGTATCAACACAACAATTACACTTCCATTTTAAAATATTGAATAGAACAACCCGGCTCTTATATTCCAAACTATGAACATGCGTCTTGTTACTCTTCTTTCAGCAGGGGTACTCATATTCATTACAACATTTTAAACACCATTATAAGCCCAAGGTCACAAGTCAAAAACCATGTAACAACCATGTGAGGCCATGTAGGCATCCTAGGGTTCATTCTAGGTTTTTTTCACCCTGTATAGGATTGGAGGGCCTTTGATGGGCTTATATGTGGACTCATGGTTTTATGGGAGCCTTGTTTGTAGGGGGATTACTAGTGTAGGGGCTAGTTTAGCCCTCGTCGGGTGTACGTGTCTTTCCTCATGGTTATAAGTCTATATAGTCTCTAGATGGCCTTGGCTTTGGTATCGTATCCTTCTGATGTTTCTCAGACATGGTGGTCTCACAATCAGTGACACTTTCATGCTTCCCAAGGTAGCTCATGTTTTCCAATGCAAAGTGGTCTCAAAAGTCAAAAAGTCAACATGGTCTCAGATTGTAGAGCTTAGTGAAAGGATGACATGCCACATGGAATTTTTCCATTTGGTGTAGGAATTCTCAAGGTATGGTTGATCAAACAGGTGGCATAAGTTTCTAGGCAGTAGAACAAGGGGAACATTGGGTAGATTTTTCATATGCATTATGTCATAAGTGGTCTACTCAATGAGTGGAACAAAACCCATGTTTCAGATTTACAAATAGTCAAGGATGTTAGAGATCATCCACTTGGGTGTGATGATGTGTTAGGACATGTTTCTAGGTGGCATTACAGGGGTAGATTTTGTTAGAATTTGACATGTAATATTTCAAAATTGATCTACATAATGAGAGGAACAAAACCCATGTCTTGGTTTCTCCAAATTCCTAAGGGTGTTAAGAGATTTAACACAAAGCATGATGATGTGGCAACACATGGCATAATTTGGTCAAACAAAGCAAGACCCAAATGAAATCTGGCCGAGTTACAACAAACCTTAGTCACCAGATTCGCCGAATTTCAACCATTAAATTCGAAATTCGGCGAATTTCAATGACAAACGAACATATTCGTTCGAGTTCGCCGAATTTAATGGCGAACTCGAATTTCAAGCCGAATTCGATTTTTTTCGAACAAAATCGCCTGACATTCGTTGAAATTCGCATTAAATTCGCCTACAGTTCGATTAAATTCGTTTTTTTCACGCGTTTTACGCTTTAGGTTGCGGCCCGGGGGTTTTACAGTTCGATTAAATTCGTTTTCGAGCCCAGCTTTGGACGTGGTGTGATAGCCTTTGGTGCTTAACTATAAAGGGTACCGTCGTAATATGAATTTACAATGCAACTCAACTGTCCACGATACGTCGATGTGAGCTTAGTGCTACTGGTGGTTTTTGCTGCACTTATTCGTCCGTGAAAAGCATTTCCCATTTCATACTATGGTCCTTGTATAAAATATAAAATGTGGTTAACCATTTTCATTTAAATGAGAGTTTTGAGAACGTTTGTAATTTCATAGAATATATTATAATACAATATATCTTAAAATATGTTTTAGTATAATAAATTTTCATTAAGATCCAAATGGTTTATTTTATTTTTATTAATTTTCTTATATTTATTTTATAAGAAGATAAAATATATTGCAGTTGTTTTATTTAGGTGATTTTTTAGGATTTACCAAAAATAATAATATAAACCTATTTTGAATAGGTACTAAAACCTACAGGGTGTCAGTAAGTTGTAACCACAAAAAGCTTAATTCGATAGATTCAAATTGCTCATTGTTGTGTGTTAACTCTTAGCTTTTATTTTTTTAATTTGAGTTTGGAAACCTTGTATCACCCATATTGGACAATGAAAATTCTTTAAAACTGTTTTTGTATATTTTTTTATGCCAATCTATCTTTAAAAGATTGAATTATTTTAAGATTCAGATGTATTTTATTTTTTGAACAGTTATGAATGGTTGCTCACAGGACTTGCTGGTAGCTGCCATACCATTTCTCATATGCATATCTATCTTTAATATACATTTTTTTTTCGAATTTCTATATGTCGAATTTTATGTCGAATTTTATCGACAAAATTTTAGTTGCCGAACTTTATTCGAATTTCATGGTCGCCGAACTCGAACTCGAACTCGAACCTGGTGACTAAGCAACAAACGCAGGCAACAAAATTGAAAAATTTATCAAGGTGTTGGAAAATGAGAAAAAGGAGGTCAAGTTCAGAATTGAAAAATTCATCAAGGTGTTGGAAAACAAGAAAATGATATCAAATTTGAGTTACTATGCATGGAAAAGTCAACTCAAAGGGTGAGATGGCTATTGGAAAGGTCAAAGAGAACATTGGAACACTAAAGGATACTATTCTTCATCTTGTTGACTTCTAGATCCTTTGCAAGTGGAATGTTGAGCTTCCTTGGGTTTTGTGAAAGTCAATTTGACCCCTTAATGGCAAAGCCATGAATTTAATGTAATATTTTATTAAAAAATTACCAAGTCTCCAACATGTGGATGACTAGTAAATATTATTTTCTAGAGGGAGTCAAATTAGTCGTTAACTAGTTATTATCTAGCCATTAGAAAAATGTTTTATAAAAGGCTAGCCTCTCCTCTAGTAATTGTTGTTGATGGTGAAATCATTTCATCCTGTTAATACAAAAAGCTAGTTTGCAAAATATACTCTCTCATTTGTGTCCTTGAGTTGTATTGAGTTGAATTTTCTATGCATTTCTTTCTTGATCTTCCCCTCTATTAGTATGCTTTTTGAACTTGTTTTGCAGTTGTAATTCTTTCTTCACAAAATTGAAGTAGTATTCCATTAAGGGACAGACAATCATGTGGAAGGGAAGGCTAAAATCTTTTTCTTTGGTAGCCACTAAAAATACGCTTCCAGTGTTGGACAAGCCCTTTAGGGGAAATCTCCATCTGGAATTGTGGGCTATTGGTGCTACAATTTCTACTTCGGTTGGGGCATCTCGAATGAGCAGGTCCTCCTAGCAAGCTAGGATTTCTCGTGAGCATATTCAAGGTTAAGAGAGCGGGATAGTTCCACTCCAAACTCCTCACTATTTAGTCTCAAAAGGGAAGGATTGACAAAAGAAGGGTTGTGATCACAACTTTACAAACTAGTAAGGTAAGGAGGCAAGGTAAAAATTCACTCTTCGACCCCATTTTTTTCAAGAATCTAAAATAACTTTTCCTTTTATTTTTTATTTTATTTTACTAGTTTGTTGAAAATTTCTAATCTTTTTAGCTAGTAAAACCCTTGGAGAAAAGATCCTAAATTTAGATATTAACCAAGGGATAGATCTATCTATTTTCCTTCAGTTTATTTTTCATATTTTATGTGGGTATATCTAGTTTTTGTGTGTGCATATCTATAGAGATATGTCACTATAGTAGACATTCAGATGGCAAATTTCGCAAAAAAACACTCAACAAGACACTATATAATGAGATAACAGTGTAAAACTCCTTCCCTTAGCTAATTAGACCCCATTATAACATGTTGGTCTTGTAGTGGGTTGGTTGGAGTCTCTCACAGGAAGCTCCCCGCAGCCTTGTGGTAGGAGTTGAGGCTTAAAGAGTGAGGACCTAGGCCAAGTTGACAGTGGCATTTCTGTCCTGTGTGTGCCAACCATAGTGGATTGTACAATCTTCAACAATCTGCTAAATGAAGTGGTAACATTTTCTGGCGCCATTGCTTGGGAGGAAGATCTCCAAGCCATGGTTGTACATGATATCACTTTGGTAAGTTTTCAATTTGTATTTGTACTTGATGAGATATTTATTCAAGGATCAACTTGTAGGATCTTATCTAGCGACTTGTTAAAATTGGAAACTAGGGCAAAACTCCATGTGGGTCTACTTATTCATGGCAGCTGATATTTTTCTTGGACTCCTCTCATCGAGAGGTGTAGGATTGATCTAAAGATCATCCGATTCCAACATGTATTCATGGAGATATGAATTTATTTGTGTTATGCGACAATTCGTCAAGGTCGGCTAGCAACCAAATTGCCCCCATCTATCCTCAACATTTTACTATAAAAAGAGGTGGCTTACAAGTCATTTGGCACACACCTCTTGTGATCTCTTCCTCTCCACTTGTCTTTGGGTTTTGGTGGGAGGAGAGATCCTAAGAGTATACGCTGCCCTGAAAGAAGATGCCCTAGCTCCTAATGCTGGATTGGAGATGAAGGCCTAACACAGTTATGAAGATAGGCTTCTAACGCTTCCCTAATAAAGCCCTAATGCTGCTTAATGAAGAAGCCTCTTAACGCAGTAAAAGAGAGCTTCTATACACAACCCAAAAGGGCCCCTATTCGTTTTCCAGACAAGGAGACCTAGACGTTATCATATCTAGCTCTAGCTGCTGTCCTATGTTACCCTAGCCGCAATCCTAAAGGGTGAGATAAGACGCAGAGGGAGAGGCCTTAACCAGCAGCGTGTGAAGACCTAATCCGCAATTCTAAAGAGCCCTAATTGCTGTTCAAAGGGTGACCCTTATACATAGTCAAGAGACTCCTATACGCTGGCAGAAAATTATACGCAACAAGCAGAAGGAGCCTTTAGGTAAGGAAAAGGGTCTCTATTCTAAGACCAAGGGTAGTGGAACTTCCAGCGTGGAAGAGAAGGACTACCATTGTTTAGAAGCAGTCATGGAGGAAGACTTATTATGCAACCCTTATCTGCTGTTAAGAGAGGCTCATTAGTAGTCTTGTATTGCTGTCATGATGCCACATTGCTGTAGATGACAACGTGGCCTAATTAAGGACTGTCTGGGCATATTGGCGATGATCCGTGAGCTTGATTTGAGGGGTTGCTTAATCTTTAGCTACAACTAGCTGCTTTGCTAGGCTGCAAGCCATAGCAAGTAGCGAAGGCTGTCCCATGACAGTATTACAATATGCAGCATATTGGTGGCAGTGAGGATGGGTGTAGAATGGTGCAACATAGTGCAGAATGACAGTGGTGCAGCATAGTGCAGAATGACAGTGGTGCAACATAATGATGATGAATGGTGCAGTGTAGTGCAGCATGACAGTGGTGCAACATAATGATGATGAATAGTGTAGCATAGTGTAGCATGATAGTGGTGCAGCATAATGATGAAGAATGGTGCAACATAGTGCAACATGACAGTGGTGCAACACGGTGATGATTGTATGCAGTATGATGAGTGCAACATAGTCTAATGAAGTGCAGCTCAGTGATGGGTGCGGCATGGTGATGGAATCACCTTGGAGAATCAGTTGAAGCAGTATGCCTTCACCTAAGTTCATATCAACTACCTCATGTTATCTTCTTAGTGAAGATCTCTGCACTTATTGTGTCAAGTCAAAATGTTGACTTTTGATGTATATGTACTATCTCTCTCTTTGCTAAACTATTGAAGCACATAAGAAGAATTGATCAAGGGTTTCCCCACATTGGGGTTTGTCCCTGGCTGGCACCACATCTTGTGTCCTCTTGTCTTGGCTTCTTTTCTGTGATTTATGTTTATGTTCTATCTGCATTTTACTATCATGCTAAATGTGATTGCTAATCTGGAATTGATATTGAGCTAATCTGGAAAATTGAAGTAAATTTGTTATAAGCATATAAAATACCTAAAACTAACATGGTATTGAAGGTGAGGTGTGTTGAAGAAAGTGTAACTAGGTTCGGTCTTCATGATGACATGATCTTTGTATTTGATGTAATAAAAGGAAATAATCTATTTTTGTAATCTTGCTACATGGGTTTCATGAGCAAGAAGTGTCTCTAGGTAAAAGACTTCTTCTTGATGTCTTTAGGATTTATTGTTATGTCAAAGAGTCATGTCATGAATGGAGAAGCTCCTTTAGAGCCTATGTATTGGTGTCAAACCAACCCTCCAAGACCAAGAAGAATCCTCCAAGAGCAAGCTCACTGAAATCTGCAAGCAAAACAACAAAGGAATGTAATGTCGGCTTGCATATATGGGATGACCACTATAAATACCTCGTTGAGGTATCCGCAAATGGGCAGCACAGAACTCTCATATTTCTCTCTCTGAAATCTCGCATGGAGGAGCAGGTTCATATTAAGGTCTGGCTGCGCACCTCAGCTAGGGTATTAGGTGCAGTCATGACCAGACTTCGGAGGGAGGATGAGGACGCAACAGTAATCCATGTACTGAGCCAAATACTCTCTTGGCATGCCTGTGAAGTTAAGGCATAGAGAGCCGCAGTCAAGGTATGGAGCCGCAGTCATGAGAAGGTGAAGCCACAGTCATGAGGACATGAAGCCGCAGTCAAGGCATGGAGCCACAGTCATGAAGAAGAGGAGCCGCAGTCATGAAGAGGGAAGCCGCAGTCATGGAGAGAGAAGTCGCAGTCAGATCCGCATTGAGGTAAGGTATGTCTAAGGGATCAAGCTGCCTCCTCGGATGGGTTAAGGAGCAGCAGGATCAAGGCTTGTCACCCTCTCGGCATACCTGTAGATTGAAGGAGCAGTCCTAACATCAGATCTAGGTGGCTCTCGTGCAACAGTCTAGGTGTATGGGACAGCAGTGGTAAATCTCCAAGTGATGTTGCAGCCTTGGCATGATGAGAACAATAATCAAGAGTGACAAGAGTTACATTCTTGACCTAGTATATGGATCTGTCTATGTCACAGCAAGAATAGCGAATGCAATGATCTTGATGACATTATAATCATGATGAAATAAATCTCTGTAAGGACAATGGTGCTAGATACACTTGTGAAAGTCAATGTACAGTCACAATGATATCACAGTACTTAGATCTGTCTTCTAGTGATCTCAATGTCAGTATACATTTCAGATGCAGTCTCAAATCTGAACAGAATTGTGATCACTACGGTAAAGAGAATTGGTCCAGTCAAGGAAGGATCAACAAATCATATCAAGGTGCAGTCATTATGCATAATGCTCTCAATAATCTTGCAGCAGCAATGAAGATCTTGGAAGAGCAATAATGATGACTTCGGCAAGAAGGATGATCTTGACGTTAACAGAAAGTAGGATTGATATCTTGGTCTTGGAGAGGCAGAGTGTGTGTCAAGGGTCATGGTCTTGGTATTTGTCAACGGAATCTCTATAAGAAGAATTTACGCATGGGTTTTCCTCTCCAAGAGGGAGAGGTTTTGGCCCTGGCAGAAAGCCAAACATTTGTGTTCTTGTCTCTTTTGTTTTGATAGCAGTTTGATGAAGTTAACATTCACATGCTAATAATGAAGTAAACATCAAGCTAAGATAAAATTGTTTAAATACTTCACAAATTGTTATCATGTAATGAAGAATCAATGTAATTATGCATGCCCTAGATTCTTCAACATGGTATCAGAGGGATTGGTTCAGCAGTCAAAATAAGGGCAGAGAAGAGACATTCAAGAATCAAGACATCAAAGCAGCTGAAGATCTACATGGCAGAATCAAACACTAGTCATGATCAAACCCTAGATTAGAAATTAGTGTGTAGCAAGGGTTTCAGATGTCAACAGTCTTCAGATCTCAACTTCAGTTTTGACAACTCAGTTTGAATCCTTCTGTAGATATCAGATGTGAGAATGTATATGAACAATACTCAAATCGGAAACTATTCTATGGATCGTGGCAAGCAACTTCAATTCAATATGTATCAGCAATTTATTGGGGGGCAATCTAAGGATCTCAGCCAATATATCTATTTCAACTACTACCAACATGATCAAGGTGAAGACTACATCTTCACAATCAAGTACCTTTTCATATTCAATTTTTTGTTTAATGACTTCATGATTGCAAGAAGACCTACATATTGGATGGGTCATCAAGGTCTTGCATGGAATAAGGAGGATTATCATTATCCTTAGAGAAGTCAGTACATCATGGTTTTCTTTGAAGCCATAAGGACTCGTAAGGTTCTATAAGGCAAGAAAGGAAACATAAGTAGAATGCATGAAATATTAGAGGATATACTATCTGAAAAGCAGTAAAGAAGAGTGAAGAGATATCTTCATGAGATCTCAGTCACGAGATTTGAGAAAAATGATAAGAAAATAAATCATCATTGACATTGATAGTGATAAGCAAGGTAACAAACAACCATGAATAAGAAGGTTACCTTGATCAACAAATTGTGGTCTTTATGTTAAATAGAGAAAGACAAGAGACTTAGAAAAGCAAAGGAAATGTTGACAAGAGGGAAAGATTACCTAACAGATGGAGGAAGTTGAGGAAAGGATCAAGGGGAGGAGGGAGTAATAGATCTCAACTATGAATGAGATGGTATCCCTCTCAAAAGGATCCTATCAGAAATCCCTGCAGATATGAACATAATAAGAAGATGCATCATGGCATCATGGAGGCAAGAGCTCGTATAGAATCATGAAGAACATAGCTCTTGGGAATCTCATTGTACATTGAAGGAAGGGAAGAAGTCATCCAGGTCAAAGGAAGCATTTGCCAGATAGGGACATACTAGATCCTGAAGGATCTCTGATAGAAACTTTAGCAGAGGATCTTCTTGTCCGGGAAGGCAACAAATGTTTCATCAGGATCTCCAACTTATGGAAATCATGAACTAATGACATGATGAAGCAGATCCAGGGATTGAAGATCCGTTCAATCAAGGAAGCGGAAAATACCGGAAGAAAAATAAGGTATGTATGATTGTATTTGTATTTGCATCTGATACTGTAATGTCATTATATATGGTTGCAGATAAAATGGATCAAGCATGAAAGGATCTCCTCCTCTGAAAGGATGCAGAAAGATATAAGTCAGACTAGACAAAATCAACATAATATGTCCTCATAATGTAGTATGAGGTAGTTGATGACCATTGAAGAACTATGAGCGTTCCTGGGAATGGAATACATGAAGATGGAAGAGATCTAAAACATGCAACCATGACGAAGGCGGTCAACATCCAAAGGATCAGGAAGACTTGACCAGGAAACCTCCCAGAATGATGTGAAAACTTTGATGGAAGTTGGAACAGATGAAGACCCTTGACAACAGATATCATTGGGAGATGTGTCAACATGAATGCAAGATGATTGATATCTACAAGAAGATGTCCCTGGAAAAAGCCATCACCAAAAGGTAATATGTAATTTGTTTTTGGTGTCTAACCTCTCGGAAAAGTCTGGGTATGTGTGCAGGATCAAGGAAAGGAGAGTTGTGAAGGATGTCACAACTATGTGCCTTGTGATCCAGAGCAATCACTGTTGAAGGAAAGTGAAGACAGAGAAGCTTGTGAAGGAAGCCCCAGATGTAAAGCCAAGGAGGATACTTTTCGGATAGAAGGAATGACATGACGGAGGAAAGTGATGGACGACTGACCCTACATGTGAAGAAATTGATGACATCGAAGTCTTGAATCGTCAGTCAACTAGAAGACCCTATAAAGCACTGATGATAGAGTTCTTGGGTAAGAGGGAGCTTTGGGAAGTTCTTATGAGCAAAGGAACTTGAGCAAGTTTCTGAGTAAAGAGAAACTTGGAACTCATCCCTGGTTAAGAGGGAGAGTTAGACACAACATTCTTGTCTTTAGTTTGGAAGAAAGAATGGAGGATTGTGTAATCATCTGACATCCGACACTCTTTGAGGATGTGGTAGGGCATCCAAGACAAGAGTGGGCAGGAGGATCGATATTCTTGAGGGTTGGGAACCCAAGATGAGAATAGTCCTGGTAGGGCATACTCGGAGAACACCTGGGTGGGTATGACCCTAAGAGAGACAATGATGATGTGTGTCTATCAGTCATTGGTCTCGCCAACATTGTGTGCTCTGATCTAAATGAGAGATAAAGCTGTTAGACAAGGCCTTGCTAAATGGAAACAATGTTGGTTGAAACGATGCTATAACATATGGATTGCAAATCCGATTCTTCTTATGAGAAATTCTTTAGATTGAAAATGACCAAGTACCATTATGAATACCTCCCTAGTTAAGAGGGCGTGTTGAAGAAAGTGTAACTAGGTTCGGTCTTCATGATGACATGATCTTTGTATTTGATGTGATAAAAGGAAATAAATTATTTTTGTAATCTTGCTACATGGGTTTCATGAACAAGAAGTGTCTCTAGGTAAAAGAGTTCTTCATGTCTTTAGGATTTATTGTTATGTCAAAGAGTCATGTCATGAATGGAGAAGCTCCTTTAGAGCCTATGTATTGGTGTCAAACCAATCCTCCAAGAGCAAGCTCACCGAAATATGCAAGCAAAACAACAAAGGAATGTAATGTCGGCTCCAAAATGAATTAAATAAACAAATATATGACATGTCGGCATGAAGAAAGGGTCATGTCGGTTCGAAGGTAACATCGGCTTGCATATATGGGATGACCACAATAAATACCCCGTTAAGGTATCCGCAAATGGGAAACACAGAACTCGCATATTTCTCTCTCGAAAATCTCGCATGGAGGAGCAGGTTCATATTAAGGTCTGACTGCACCTCGGATAGGGTATTAGGTGCAGTCATGACCAGACTTCAGAGGGAGGATGAGGATGCAACAATAATACATGTACTGAGCCAAATACTCTCTCGGCATGCCTGTGAAGTTAAGGCATAGAGAGCCGCAGTCAAGGTATGGAGCCGCAATCATGAGAAGGTGAAGCCGCAGTCATGAGGACATGAAGCCGCAATCAAGGCATGGAGCTGTAGTCCTAAAGAAGAGGAGCTGCAGTCATGAAGAGGGAAGCCGCAATTATGGAGAGAGAAGCTGCAGTCAGATCCACATTGAGGTAAGGTATGTCTAAGGGATCAAGATGCCTCCTCAGATGATTTAAGGAACAACAAGATCAAGGCTTGTCACCCTCTCGACATACCTGTAGATTGAAGGAGCAGTCCTAACATCAGATCTAGGTGGCTCTCTTGTAGCAGTCTAGGTGTATGGGACAACAATGGTAAAACTCCAAGTGATGTTGCAGCCTTGGCATGATGAGAACAGTAATCAAGAGTGACAAGAGTTACATTCTTGACCTAGTATACGGATCTGTCTATGTCACAGCAAGAATAGCGAATGCAATGATCTTGATGACATTATAATCATGATGAAATAAATCTTTGTAAGGACAGTGGTGCTAGATACACTTGTGAAAGTCAATGTACAGTCACAATGATATCACAGTACTTAGATCTGCCTTCTAGTGATCTCAATGTGAGCATATATCTCAGATGCAGTCTCAAATCTGAAAAGAATTGTGATCACTACAGTAAAGAGAATTGGTCTAGTCAAGGAAGGAGCAACAAATCATACCAAGGTGCAGTTATTATGCATAATGCTCTCAACAATCTTGCAGCAGCAATGAAGATCTTGGAAGAGCAATAATGATGACATCAACAATAAGGATGATCTTGACAGTGATAGAAAGGAGGATTGATATCTTGGTCTTGGAGAGGCAGAGTGTGTGTCAAGGGTCATGGTCTTGGTATTCGTCAATGGAATCTCTATAATAAGAATTTACGCATGGGTTTTCCTCTCCAAGAGGGAGAGGTTTTGGCCCTGGTAGAAAGCCAAACATTGTGTTCTTGTCTCTTTTGTTTTGATAGCAGTTTGATGAAGTTAACATTCATATGCTAATAATGAAGTAAACATGAAGCTAATATAAAATTGTTTAAATACTTCACAAATTGTTATCATGTAATGAAGAATCAATGTAATTATGCATGCCCTAGATTTTACTATCATGCTAAATGTGATTGCTAATTTGGAATTGATATTGAGCTAATATGGAAAATTGAAGTAAATTTGCTCTCAGCATAGAACATACCTAAAATTAACATGGTATCGGAGGTGAGGTGAAGACAGAGCCCAAGCAAGAGTGAAAGAGCAATCACCGAAGACAATTGGACAAGGTCAAAAGACTCAATGGGCTCCTCATCCCACTTCAAATTCACCAAGGGTGAAGTTGAATCAAAGAAGATTATCAGAGTGGCACAGCGAAAGCATCTGGTGGCCTACCTAAAGGTCACTTCAATAGGAAGTCCAGATCTAAGGGTGGAAGGAAAGGCGGATGCCTTGCTTGCAATGAGTTTGGCCATTATGCAAAGGAGTGTTTGAATAGAAGGGACACATCACTTGATGATGATAACAATCATTCCAGGGGCATCTTCAATGATTAGCATAGTTTTACGAAACGGCCGAACCGAAACGGAAACGGCCGTTTCGTTCCGTTTCAAAAGCCTCCACATTGACCCGGCCCTTGACTCGGCTCGGTTGACCGGGTCAGCTATGACTCGGCCGGGTCATCCAATGACCCGGCCGAGTCATAGCTGACCCGGTCAACCCGGCCGGGTCCCGTCATGACTCGGCCGTACCGTTACAAACCGGCTGTGGCAGCGTATTAACCCAAAAAAAATGACTTTTTTGCTGTTTTTTAATAAAGTTAGTTAGGGTTTGTGGAGCTGAAAGGGTTATTGTGATTTGTTTAATGCTTTTGGGGTCCATTTCCCCTCCCAAACTCTATTTAAGACAGCCAAATGCTCTCATTTCATTCACAGCAGTCTTATGCATTTGAGTGAGAGTCTTCTTTGAGAGTTAGTGAGCAGTTCTTGAGCTTGTTTTGGAGCAGCAGTGAGGAGTCTTGGAGGAGCATTGTAGCTGGAGTGAGGAGCTTCTTGGGCAGCCATTTGGAGCAGCATTGAGGAGCTGATTTTTGGAGCAAGCTTGAGGAGGCAGTTTGTGCCTGGAGGTATTTTTTTCCACCTCTATAAATCTGTTTTTACTTAGTAAATTTTAGGTGCATATCAAGATAGCTTAGAGAGTGTTTTTAGTCAAATAAATGAACATTGAATCAATTTTTTTTTTTTTTTCATTTTCAGATTGTTTTCCTAGTCAAAAAATGGCACCTAGAGCAAAAGATCCTGCTTGGGCATATGTTGAAATGGTTGATGATGAGATGTGTTGCAAGTTTTGCCATAGGAAAATTAAGTCAGGTCCTGGGGGGATTAATAGGCTGAAACAACACTTGGCAGGGATTAAAGGCAATATTACTGCATGTAAATCTAATGAAATTGGGGAGATTAGAAAGAATTTGTTGGAAAGCTTTGAAAAATTTAATGCAGAAAAGACTAGGCAAAAAGAGATACAGGCTGAAATTGGGAGGAAGAGGGAGATACAAAGAATGATGGCTGCCAAGGCCAACCCCCACTATGAGTTTGAGGGTTCTTCCTCTATCCCTCAAACTGATGCATCAAACCCTTTCCGTTATGTTCCTCCCTCTTTTGCTTCTGTTCAAGATAAGGGAAAGGGTAGAATGAAGGGTGATGGGACTATCAAAAGTTTTTTCACTCACTCAGGCTCCTCTCCATCAGATGCACATGGTCCTGAAGTTAGTAAAGGTCTTGCTCAGCCCACTTTAGATGACCATTGGAAGAAAGAATTGAGGGAGACTGCTTGTGACTACATAGCTAGATGGTGGTATGATGCTGATATCCCCTTTAATGCTGCTCGTTCACCATATTATGAGCCTATGTTTGAGGCCATACATGCTGCTGGAAAAGGCTTCAAAGGCCCTACTATGCAAGAGCTAAGGGGGTTTCGTTTGCAGAAAGAAATTACATCAATTAATGAGTATTTGCAAGATTTCAAGGAATCATGGGCAAGAACAGGGTGTACCATCATGTCAGATGGATGGACTGATCAAAGAAACCGTACCATCATAAACTTTCTTGTCTTCTGCCCACAGGGAACCATGTTTTTAAAATCAGTTGATGCATCTGATAAGGTAAAAGATGGCCACTTGTTGTTTCAGCTATTGGATGAGGTTATTCAGGATGTGGGGGTGGCTAATGTTGTTCAAATCATCACAGACAATGCCTCTAACTATGTTCTTGCTGGTAGACTGTTAGAGGAAAAACACAAGACCATCTTTTGGACCCCATGCGCTGCACATTGCATAGACCTCATGCTTGAGGATATTGGAAAATTAGATTGGGTCAGAAACACTGTAGATAATGCCAAAAGCATAACAAAATTTATCTACAATCATACACTGGTTTTGAGTCTCATGAGGAAACACACTGGAGGCAAGGATATTATTAGGCCTGCCATCACTAGATTTGCTACACATTTTTTGACATTGCAATCTATGCTTTCCCAACATAGAAACTTGCAAAAGATGTTTTCCAGTGATGATTGGAATCAAAGCAGTTGGTCTAACAAACCAGAAGGCAGAGAATTGAAAAGGAAAGTCCATGATGAAACTTTTTGGAGAAAGGCAGCAGAGATTGTGAAGGTTGCTGAGCCACTAGTTAAGGTGTTGCGGTTGGTGGATGGGGAAAGGTTGGCTATGGGCTTCATTTATGAGGCTATGGATCAAGCAAAGGAGCAAATAAAGACAACATACAAGGATAGAGTGGCAAAGTATGGGCCCATTTGGGCAATCATTGATGAAAGATGGAACAATCAACTCCATCGCCCTATACATGCAGCTGGGTATTTTTTGAACCCACGGTATCATTATAAAGCTAAGGAGTCAGGAGCTTTGAGGGGGGAGGTCAGAGATGGACTGGTTGATTGCATTGAGCGCATGGTCCCATCGGAGTCTGATCAGCTGCTGATACATCAGCAGGTCACATCCTTCAGCAATGCAACAGGTACCTTTGGGAAGAACCTAGCAAAGATTGCAAGAGAAGCAGATGAGCCAGGTAAACAAAAATTTCAATTTTCAATTTCTTAATGGTTTTACTTTTTTTATTAAAGTTTGTTAAATCATTTATAATTTGAAAGTTAGATATAATTTGTAATTTTGTTGAGCTTCAGCCTTCATCTAACTCATAATTCATTACACTCCTATGTTTTTTGCAGCACAATGGTGGGAGGCCTTTGGTGGCCAGTGCCCTGAATTGCAAAGGTTTGCAATTCGTATTTTGAGTCAAACTTGCAGTGCATCTGGGTGTGAGCGCAATTGGTCTGTCTTTGAGAGGATTCACACAAAGAAGAGAAACCGTTTGGAGCAAAAACGGTTGAATGATCTAGTTTTTGTCCAATACAACCTTCGGCTCAGACGGAACCAATTGCTGAACAAAAGACCTGATTCAGATCCCATTGTGTTGGAAGACATTGATCCAACATCAGATTGGGTAGTGGAGAGTCGTCTACCAGAGTTTGATCCTGATGAGGATCTTGATGAAATTGATGTTGAAGATCCACTGCAGCGTGTTCAGTTGAATGCAGATCCCGATCCACCAGCCTCAGTCTCACAGCCAGCTAGTAGGACTCCAGTTGTAGGTGCTTCGCCTTCCTCTGCTCAGCCATGACAGAAGCGCAACCGCATTTGTACTCTATCTCAGCTTGCATCTGCTGCACAGCCTAGTGGTACTGGCACCACTTCTACAGTTGCAGTTGGAGACGATGATGATGAGGAGGAGCCATGGGGCCCCTTGTCTGACTCTGATGATGATGATCCAGAGATTGGTCGAGATGATCTTGGCTCCTCTGGCAGTAGCTACTAGCCTCCTTGGTTATTTGTATTTTGTTTTGACTCTTGAGTCTTTGATCATGTATGACAGACTACAGTTGACTATGTATTTACTATTGCCATTGGGTACCACCGTACCATTTTGATATAATGGATTGGTTCATGAGCCTACTTTGATCATATGTTGTCTTCCATGTATATTATAATGTTGTGTGTTTGGAAACTTGAATGAAAATCTTTAAAATTATGTTTAAAATATTTAAAATTATGTTTTTTTATAAAAAAATAAATATTTAATGTATTTTTTACAACGACCGAGTCATTGAAATCGAGCCGGCCGAGTCATTACCGAGTCCGAATCCGAGTCCGAGTCGATCCTTGGCCGAGTCCGAATCCGAGTCCGAGTTGTAAAACATTGATGATTAGAGAAATGACATGTACAATGGCAAAGGAAAAAGGAATGCAGGTCATTAAGGAAATGGCCAACTCTTCAAAGAAAGCAAGGAACTCCAGGTATGAAGAATCAAATGTGGTTTTTGATATGCTAAAGGAGTATTATCTTATATTGGCACTCTCCACTACTTCTCCTCTAGACTCTTTGGGAATTTGGCTTATTGATAGTAGTGCTTCAAGGCACTTCATCGGATAGAAGGAAGCTCTCTCTAATTTGATAGAGAAGGAAACAATCGTGGAGATTATACTTGGAGTCAATGCCACCTATCCCAGAAAGGGTGTAGGGAATGTTACCCCTCAATTGAATGAGGGTAACACGATTCATTTACAAGAAGTTCTTTATGTACCTGATCTCAAGAAGAACCTGGTGTCCATTTCGGCAATGGAAGTCAAAGGTTTCAAGGTGGCATTCATCAATGGAAAGGTACGTGTGTGGATAAGGAATTTTTAAAAGATGCTTTTGAGTTCAGGGTTGGCAATTTGTATCAAGTTGCAGGAAGTCCATTGGGGACCATGTCAGTTGACACATCTCTTCTATAGCACCAAAGGTCTGCTCATTATGGGGCCCTACCTAATGTGAGTCAGATGGTGAAAGGGATGCTTGAATTCAAGAAGAGCATGGAGGTACATGTCCGAGATGTACCGAAGGAAAACTTACAAGGGGACCATTCCCCTCATGTAGCAAGTCCACAGATTTGGAACAACCTGAGGGGTTTGAGATTCATGATCGGGAATCTCATGTATGCAGGTGGAAGAAAGCCCTCTATGGCTTGAAGCAAGCACCCCGACTTGGTATGAAAGGATAAACAACTATCTGATGAAGCTGAGATTCACTAGGAGTGAAGCCGATCCAAACCATTGCTTGAAGGTTGTGGATGATAGACTTCTCATACTGGCACCTTATGAGGACGATCTCTTTCTAATAGGTGCAAACCCTCTCATTTGCAAAAGTAAGAGGGAGTTGGATTCTAGATTTGGAATGGTGAACTACAAGCCCGTGACTACCTCGATGAAGCCTAACCTTAAGAAGTTATACGGTAGTGATGTCGGACCTGATTTGGGAAATGGCTCTGAGTTCCATAAACTCATACTAGCATTGATGTTCTTGGTGAACTCCCGTCCAGATATATGTTTTGCATTTAGCATGTTGAGCTCATAAATGGATGAGCCTCATTGGATTGGTGCCAAGAATCTTTTAAGATATCGTCAGGGCACAATCTCTCATGGATTGAGATATACTGTTGAAAAAGTGAAGCTAGATGATTTTTCTAATGTTGACTGGGCAGGCAGTGTGGAGGATCGCAAGAGCACTTCTAGGTGTTGGTTCTCTTTGGGTTCTGCTTCAATATCCTGGATGAGCAGGAAGCAGAAGACGGTTGTTTTGAGCACCGCTGAGGCCGAATACATATCTGCGAGTATAGCCTCGGCCCTCGTGTGAAGCTGTCTGGTTGTGGAAGCTCTTGAGTGAGCTGTTTGGACACATGTTGGATACCATCGTGATATTTTGTGACAACCAAAGGGGTATTCAATTGTTGAGGAATCCCGTGTTCTATGATCGCTCCAAGCATATAGACATCAGGTACCACTTTATTTGGGATATGGTATATCGAGGAGCAAGAAGGCTCCATCGCATTGGTACTGATGTGCAAGTTGACGATATTCTGTCGAAGCCCTTGGGAAAGGTTAAAATCTTGACTTTCTAAGAACGACTAGGAGTTATGGAGAGACTCTCTCCTAAGGGTCCTGTATGATATGGACATTGAGCTCTAAGAGCTCCGGGGGGCTTGGGGGTACATCTTGGAGTGATGAGCAACCATAGGGTGAGTGGTTCAACCTTCCCCTAGTGGTCTGCTATGTAGGCAGGATGAGTGGTTCATCCTTCTCCTGCTGAGACATCTTACCCATGCAACTGGGACTCATGGGAAGTACCTCTCATCTGGCCAATGAGTAGGGAAATGAGGATAGGGACCATAGTAGTACCGATGGACACATCGTGTTACTATTGTACTCCCTATGCTAGGATGATATTGATCTGGGATCAATTGGAACTGACTTTGGGTCAGTAAGAGTGATATAACTCACTCTCTTCTGGAACTGACTTCGGGTCAGTAAGAGTTGTATGATACACTCTTTATTTGGAACTGATTTCGGATCAGTAAGAGTGGTATGACACTCTCTTTATTTCGAACTGATTTCGGATCAGTAAGAGTGGTATGATACACTCTCTTTATTTGGAACTGATTTCGAATCAGTAAGAGTGGTATGACACACTCTTTATTTGGAACTGATTTCAGATCAGTAAGAATGGTATGACTCTGAGACAATCTCTTTTATATGGGACTGACTTCGGGTTAGTAGAGGATGGTATGATACATTCACGATCACTTCTTCTTCTTCATAGTTCAGCAGAGCAATGCAGGGCACTAATGGCAGAGATAGTACAGTCTGGCAAATGGATTAGTAGATGGAGTTCTCCCTAGTTGAGAGGGAGTGTTAAAATTGGCAACTAGATCCAAACTCCATGTGAGTCTACTTATTCATGGCAGCTGATATTTTTCTTGGATTCCTCTCGTTGAGAGGTGTAGGATTGATCTAAAGATCATCCGATTCTGGCATGTATTCATGGAGATATGAATTTATTTGTGTTATGTGACACTTCATCAAGGTCGGCCAGCAACCAAATTGCCCCCATCTATCCTCAATGTTTTACTATAAAAATAGGTGGCTAACAAGTCATTTGGCACACACCTCTTGTGATCTCTTCCTCTCCACTTGTCTTTGGGTTTTGGTGGGAGGAGAGATCCTAAGAGTATATGCTGCCCTAAAAGAAGATGCCCTAGCTCCTAACGCTAGAATGGAGATGAAGGCCTAACACAGTTATGAAGATAGGCTTCTAACGCTTACCTGATAAAGCCCTAACGTTGCTTAATGAAGAAGCTTCTTAACGCAGTAAAAGAGAGCTTCTATACATAGCCCAAAAGGACCCATATTCGTTGTCCAGACAAGGAGACCTAGATGTTATCATATCTAGCCCTAGCTGCTGTCCTATGTTACCCTAGCCGCAGTCCTAAAGGGTGAGCTAAGACGCAGAGGGAGAGGCCTTAACCAGCAGTGTGTGAAGGCCTAATTCATAGTTCTAAAGAGCCCTAATTGTTGTTCAAAGGGTGACCCTTATACACAGTCAAGAGACTCCTATATGCTGGCATAAAATTATACACAGCAAGCAGAAGGAGCTTTTAAGCAAGGAAAAGGGTCTCTATTCTAAGACCAAGGGTGGTGGAACTTCCAGCGTGGAAGAGAAGGACTACCATTGTTTAGAAGCAATCATGGAGGAAGACTTATTACGCAACCCTTATCTGCTGTTAAGAGAGGCTCATTAGTAGTCTTGTATTGCTGTCATGATGTCACATTGCTGTAGATGACAACGTGGCCTAATGAAGGATTGTCTGGGCATATTGGCAATGATCTGTGAGCTTGATTTGAAGGGTTGCTTAATATTTAGCTACAACTAGCTGCTTTGCTAGGCTGCAAGCCATAGCAAGCAGCTAAGGCTGTCCCATGACAATATTACAATATGCAACATATAGGTGGCAGTGAGGATGGGTGTAGAATGGTGCAGCATAGTGCAACATGACAATGGTGCAGCATAATGATGATGAATGGTGTAGCATAGTGCAACATGACAGTGGTGTAGCATAGTGCAACATGATAGTTTAGTGCAGCATGACAGTGGTGCAGCATAGTGCAACATCACAGTGGTGCAACATAATGATGATGAATAGTGCAACATAGTGTAGCATGACAGTGGTGCAACATAATGACGAAGAATGGTGCAGCATGATAGTGGTGCAACACAGTGATGATTGTATGTAGTATGATGAGTGCAACATAATGTAATGAAGTGCATCTCAGTGATGGGAGCTACACTGTGATGAGAACAAATTAGTGATGGGTGTGGCATAGTGATGGGTGCAACACTGTGATGGGTGCAGCATGGTGATGGAATCACCTTGGAGAATCAGTTGAAGCAGTATGCCTTGACCTAAGTTCAGATCAGCTACCTCATGTGTTATCTTCTTAGTGAAGATCTTTGCTCTTATTTTGTCAAGTCAAAATGTTGATTTCTGATGTATATGTGTTATCTCTCTCCCTGCTAAATTATTGAAAACATAAGAAGAATTGATCAAAGGTTTCCCCGCATTGGGGTTTGTCCCAAGCTTTTTCCACATCTTGTGTCCTCTTGTCTTGGCCTGTTTTCTGCGATTTATGTTTATGTTCTATCTGCATTTTACTATCATGCTAAATGTGATTGCTAATATGGGATTGATATTGAGCTAATATGGAAAATTGAAGTAAATTTGCTCTCAGCATAGAACATAACTAAAATTAATACGACTCCACTTCAAAAAAACATAAAAAGGTATAGTTATTGCTCTCCAAAGTAAGAATTGAGGTAAATATTGGTGGCTCGACGTTTATGATTTTATGATTGGTAAAGCATATTTTGAACTTAAAGAATTATCATCCTATATGTACGAAGTATGGATTGTAGTAGGATGTTATCTTTTAAAGATATATATGTTCCTTTAGATTTATCATGCATTTTGAGATATTCTCATTCTCCTATTGCTAATTTGTATATGCCAGTCCCTAAGTTTGATGGAAATGCATGGTTAGCTCTAGATTTCTTAGAATTCTTTATGAATCGTATTGTAGATGCTAACATTGTCTTTGAACATGACTTAATGAAAGCCTTTGCATTGTCAATGCAAGGGCATGAAGCATGGAAATTGTACATCAACTTTGAGCCCAAACAAATAAAACCATTTCCTCGATACATTGAAAATTTTCAGAGGCAGTGGATCTATGGGTATGAAGAGGTTGAAGATGTTTTGGTCTTCATTGGTATGCAAGGGAGATTTCAGGAAAGTATTAATGACTTGATTGTAGAATATGGTGAGCATCCATCTAATGATATAGTTAAGGAAATAAAGCAGAGGGAGGATGTGCTTTGTTTCCTTTAAAACTATGTTAAGGCAAAATTTGTTGAGCCTTGTGTGTAGAAGTTCGAGGAAACAATAACCATAGAGGTTGTTCTTGACCCATAACTCTTTTGACTCAATAGGCGAAATAATTTCAAATAGCAATGCAACAAGCCATGCATCAAAGTCAACAAGCTATGCAACAAACAATAAAACAAGATCAAATTGCAATGCACCAAAGGCTCTTAGAGTGGAGAAAGATTTTGTAGATGTGGAAGAAGATCTCCATGAAGAGGTTCATCTTTCTCCCCCATACCATGAGCCAAAAATCGATGATATGTGGATTTCCTATTTGAAAAGTATTGATGAGATGGATGAGGTGAGTGGTAGACATGATCTTATTGAAGAAGAAATTCAAGAAAACTTTTCAATAGATTTGAAGTGTCTTTTCAGGAAGATGAATTCTTTAAGGGAGAAAGCAATGGTGAAGAATCTCTTTGTTCCTCCATTAGGAATCAACAAATAATTGAAGAATAAGAATATGAACAGAGCCTTGATGTTAGGATCAGTGTTGTAGGAACCACCCCCCCCCCTCCCCCCCAAGGATCTAAAGGTAGATTCGCGTACTGTACGGATCTGCCACCGATCCTTCGGCGGAACCGTGGATCGGAAAATCGGATCTGTGGTTCCTCCTTTTTTTGGCAATTCCTGCAAAATTGGATCCGTGGGAGCCCGATCCGCGGCTCCTACTACTTGATCCGCACTAGAAGCGATGATAGCCAAAGGGCGGTCAAAGGAAAGGGGAGAAAAAACAAGGGGATTTTCGAGATCAAAATCAAAGGGAAAGAAGTGTAAGGCGAAATGTTGCTACAACAATAAAATTGGACACCTCAAGAAAGACTGTTGGAAATGAAAAGAGTCTGATAACTCAAAGAAGGAAGCAAATCAGGTTGATTCAGGTATGATAGACGTAGTTTTATTTGTAGAAGAATTATGTATGATAGATGAAACTTTACCTGTATGTAATGTCTCTCAGGGTTTTGAAAGTTGGCTGTTAGACTCTGGTGCTTCTCATCACATGTGTCCACACAGAAATTGGTTTGCTTCATATGAAGTTGTAAATGGTAGTTTTGTGTTTATGGGTAATAATGTATCATGTCAGACTATTGGGATGGGAAATATCAGGATTAAAATGTATGATAACACAGTTAGAACATTAACTAGTGTTAGATATGTACCTGAGTTGAAGAAAAAATTGATTTCTTTGGGAGTGTTGGATTCGAATGGTTATAAGTTTATAGGTCAGAATGGAGCACTGAAAGTCTCAAAAGGCGCCCTAGTTGTTATGAAAGAAGAAAAGGATGGAAATCTTTACAGACTTAAAGGAAGTACTCAGGTCAGTGAAGCAGCAATTGTGTCAAAGAAAGAAGAAGAAGGTACCGGCCTATGGCATCAACGATTGGGTCACATGAGCGAGAAAGGTCTTTAGGTACTGATGAATCGTAAATTACTTCCTGATTTGAAATCCTTGAAGTTGGATTTCTGTAAACATTGTGTGTATGGAAAACAGTGTAAATAGAGGTTTAAAACTGGAAGTCATAATAGTAAAGAAATTTTGGACTATATTCATTCTGATTTGTGGGGACCATCTCCTGTTGTATCATATGGAGGTGCTTTATATTTTTTAACATTTATTGATGATTTCTCCCGTAAAGTTTGGGTCTTTATGTTGAAAAAGAAAGCTGATGTATTCAATGTCTTTAAACAATTTAAAGCAATGGTAGAAAAAAGAACAGGCAAATCAATTAAATGTTTAAGAACTGACAATGGTGGTGAATTTACTTCTCTAGAATTTGAACAACACTGTAAGGATGAAGGAATTGTTAGACACAAAACTGCTGTTTATACTCCTCAGCAAAATGGTGTTGCTGAACATATGAATCAGACTCTTATGGAAAGAGCCAGAAGCATGATCAACAATGCTAACCTGCAAAAGGAGTTGTGGGCAGAAGCAGTATCCACTGCTTGTTATTTAGTTAACAGATCACCTTCAGTAGCAATTAATTGTAAAATTCCTGAAGAAGTTTGGTCAGGTCAGTCTTGTGATTATTCACATTTAAGGATATTTGGTTGTGATGCTTATGCTCTTATTCCTAAAAATCAGCGTTCAAAATTAGATCCAAAATCGAAATGTTATGTCTTTGTTGGGTATGACTATGCGGTGAAAGGATACAGGTTGTGGGATCCTACATCACGGAAGCAGAGATGTAATATTTGATGAATCTTCTCTTTTAAAATCAAATGTTGAAAGAATTGAACAGGAACAGGTATCGCCAAATCAACAAATTCAGTTGGAGGCTAGACCTTTCTTTGAAAATCAAAAGGAAGAAAAGACTTCTGGAGGAAAAGGTGATGAAGATACAAAGGAAGCTGTTGAAGTTTCTGAACCAGTTCAACAACCAATCACTCTAAGAAGGTCTACTAGGGAAAGAAAAACTCCCAAAAGGTATGAAAATTCTGCTTCATCTTTTGCTTTGATTACTGAAGATGGGGAACCTTCTTGTTATCAAGAAGCAGTAGATGATACGAATAACGAAAAATGGAAAACGGCTATGGAAGAAGAAATGGATTCCTTAGCCAAAAACAATACCTGGGATCTTGTAGAACTTCTTGAGGGGAGAAGTGTTGTTGGATGCAAATGGGTCTTCAAATTGAAACAAAAAGTTGATGGAAGTATCGAAAGGTATAAGGCGAGGCTGGTAGCAAAAGGGTATTCTCAGGTTGAAGGTATTGACTTTCATGAGATTTTTTCATCAGTTGTAAAAATTGTATCTATTCGTACTGTGTTGGCACTAATTGCATTATTCAACCTTGAGTTAGAACAGTTAGATGTTAAAACAACTTTTCTACATGGTGATTTGGATGCAGAGATATATATGGAACCACCAGAAGGTTTTGTACAAGATCGCAACAAAAAATTAGTTTGCAAGCTCAGGAAATCATTGTATGGCCTAAGGCACTCTCCCAGGGAATGATACAAGAAGTTTGACTCCTTCATGGTGAGCTAGAACTTTATTAGAAGTGAGTATGATCATTGTGTATACTTCAAGTGTTTCAGTGGCATATTCATTATCCTAGTTTTGTATGTTGACGATATGCTTATTGCAAGCAAAAGCATGGATGAGATCAACAGGTTAAAGGCTCAGCTCTCTAGGACGTTTGATATGAAGGATCTTGGAGCAACAAAACATATCTTGGGCATGGAGATACACAGGGACAGGAAAAATGGTAAGCTTTGGTTATCACAGCAGAAGTATGTGGAAATAGTACTTGAAAAGTTCGAGATGAACAATGTGAAACCTGTTAATGTTCCATTAGCTTCCCATTTTAAGCTTTCTTCGGTTTTGAGTCCTAGAACTGATGAAGAAAAGCAGTATATGTCTTGTACCATATGCAAACGCTGTAGGCAACTTAATGTATGTAATGGTATCTACAAGACCTGACATTTCACATGCAGTTGGAGTTGTAAGCGGGTTCATGGCAAATCCAGGTGCAGAACATTGGCGAGCAGTGAAATGGGCGCGTCGGTATTTAAGAGGCACAAGTGATCATTGCATCATATTTAATGGTAGTGAAGGATCAGCCTGCGGATATGTGGATGCTGATTATGTAGGTGATTTGAACAAAAGGAGATCTACTACAGGTTATGTCTTTGCTCTTGTAGGTGGAGCAATTAGTTGGATGTCAAAGCTTCAAGAAACAATTGTGTTGTCCACTACTGAAGCAGAGTATATAGCTGCTTCAAATGCCAATAAAGAAGCAATCTGGTTAAAGGGTCTACTTGATGAGATTGGAAGGACGCAGGAGAGAGTGAATGTATTCTGTGACAGTCAGAGTGCTATTCATTTGGCTACAAATCCAACTTATCATAGCAAGACCAAGCACATTGATGTAAGGTATCATTTTCTGAGACATGTGATCGATGGCGGAAAAGTAGCTCTCAAGAAGGTCCATACACGGGAGAATTGTGTAGACATATTCACGAAGCCAGTTATAGTAGAGAAGCTGTGATGGTGTTTGGCTTCTCTTGGCTTGCAGAAGAGATGATGAATGGGCATGGGCAAGGGATTAGGAAAATTGTTGTCAAAGTGGAGTTTGTTGGAATTTGACAACTAATTATATAAATATGTATAAGAATTGTATTAGTTACTGCCAAGTTAGTTTTATACCGAAATAGCAGTTATGTAATGGAGGAAGCTCTTATAAAACTGATGAACGCCCGAACTATTGTAATCATGGAGAATCATCTCTGATTAATAGATTTCCAATCCCTTGCCTTGTGGATGTTTCCTTGACACACTGTCAAAGTTTTACCACGTAAAACCTTGTGTTTTACTTGTGTGTTTGCATTCGGTTTCCATTCAGTTTCATTTCATTTCTTTCTTGTTTAATTAACCACTCAAGCCAACAAGAGTATTATCTTTGAATATTAAGTTTTAACAGAGTCGTTCCTTGACATAAGGTGGTAACTTTCTAAGTGTAAAAAAATTACCACCTGAAATTAAGGAGGAAGAAGCTTAGCTCAAAGTATAAGGGGCCCAGAGCTTTGGCCATATTGCCTGACTAGGTTCATACACAATGGGCAAAAGGATTAACCGTGTTAGACAGGTATACAAAACTTCTTAGGTGGTATCATTTGTGACATATGTGACAGTAAATTATCAGTTCTATTGTTATCCAGTGAAATAAATGTCTATTATCCCTATATTGGCCTTTAAATTTCAAGGCCTAAAAATGAGTCTTTTTTCGGACAAGTCATTTATGAAACAAAATTTCTTCTCAAGTAGTCTAAACAGACTGCTTTTTTGCCCAGAAAATCATGGAAATTCCTACAATATTTTGATAAAATCTGGCAGGGATTTTTGTAAATCCAGGTTAAAACTGTCAAACTTCAAGATTTTGGGTGTTCCAGATGTTTTTGATGTTGCTGAATCCATTTCCACCCTCAAAAACATGATTCAAAACCTGCTACTACAAGATTTCTTGAAATTATTTTACCCGGATTCATGCCAATTTTGGCTGGACGGGCAAATCCTCCCCTTCGGTAGACGACGCCGTTTCTTGTCCTATACGTCTGAGTGATGTGATGTGATTATCATCAAGACACACAGTATTTGGTCTTCTCAAATTTCTGAAGAATGTGTTGATGTGTCAAGAACCAGTGAGGAACAGCTAACTGTACCAGGTATAAATAAGTAGATCGGTGCCATGATATATTGCGAATTTACATATGTAGTACTAGTGAAAAGTCCATTGTCTGACGTGTGATTATGATGTTACATTCCAGCTATTTATGTGATAAATTACTGTGTGTTTCTCTGATCATTTTCTAGTATTAGGATGTATAGATGAACAAGCTAATGTTTTTATGTTCTCTGTGATGGTAACCGCAGCTCAGTGGAAAGAACATTGGTATTGTTGGACTTGGTCGCATTGGCTTAGCCGTTGCTAAGAGGGCGGAAGCTTTTGGGTGTAACATTGCATACAACTCAAGGACTAAGAAGTCTGACACTACTTATCCCTACTATTCCAGTGTTACGGACCTTGCAGCAAGAAGCGATGTTCTTGTAGTAGCCTGCCCTTTAACAAAAGAAACATGGCATATCATTGATCGGAGTGTTCTTGATGCATTGGGACCAAAGGCAATCCTTGTGAATATAGGTCGTGGCCCCCTGGTTGATGAAAAAGAGCTGGTTAAGGCTTTGGTAGAAGCTCGTCTTGGAGGTGCTGGACTTGACGTGTTTGAAAATGAACCTGATGTACCGAAGGAGCTCTTTGACATGGAAAATGTAGTTTTGTTGCCACACGTTGGAAGTTCAACCTGGGAAACAAGTAAGGACATGGCAGATCTTGTGGTTGGCAACTTGGAGGCTTACTATTCAAAGAAACCATTGTTAACACCTGTCGAATGAAGAAAATGTCGTTATAAAAATGGCTTTGATGATATAGTTGTTCTTTCCAATTCATATAACTCAGGGCATTTATAGTTTTTCCATTTTCAGAAAATGAATGTGATACCCACTTGGAATTGGCATGCTCTTGGACTGTCTTGCATGTACCAAAACCAAGTTGAAGTGTGCAAACGGAAGTTCACACAGACGCATTCTGAAACTCAAAACAAGGACTGCAAAACCTTTAGTTGTTTACCTCAACCAGCATGGACTGTTATGTGTTTGTCATACACATGAAAAATTCTTCTGTTGCAACAAGTTAAGAGTGGATGACAAGATTTCTTCTATATTTGAATTTACATGTTACGAGCTGCTTTATTCTATTTTAATTTTAACACAAATTAGTGATGGGAATTGCTTGTGTACAGTCCGCTATAGCATACTTTATATAACAGGACAATTATAAAATCTTTGTACTTTTCAACCTGTATTGAACTTGATCAAAAGTTAAAATTGATGGTCAAAGTTAGCTAGTTAGCTTCTTACCACGAGTTTGTAATCAGATTTGCAGAAGATAAAAAGAGAATAATTGTGTCCAACTTGGCAAACACGAGATACCGGCACTATTGAAATAAGAATGTCTGGAATTTTGAATCCGAAACCATTTTACTCCAAAGGCACTATGTCGAACAATGAAATTAAAGACATAATTATATTGTGTAAGGCATGAAAGAAGAAAGGCTTTTCTATATCGTACAACACCAATTTGGGGTGTTTCTTCAAGAATGCTTTGAACTCCCTAGTGGCTTCCTCTTTGGGGTGACCCCTCCATTTGATCTCTCTATGATTTTCCTTCAAAGGTTCCTCACATTAACTTCAAGAATGCCTACGCGGTTCAATATTAGCCTTGCCCTTTTCATCCATGAGAGAGAACTATGTTTGGGTGACCACCTCATTGTGCAAGTTCTCTTTCAAACTGGGGATATGGAAGACATCATGGAGTTTTCTCTTGTTGGGAAAGTGCGTATGTCACCTTGCCCACTTTTATTCACACTTTGTATAGACCATAAAACTTGGATTGAAGTTTGTCCTTACCTTATTATCAAAGAGTTGTGTTTTTGATAAATACCACGTCTCCCATCTCAAACTATCTTTCTAAGTGTTTTTGGTCAATGTTTTGTTTCATTCTGTTAGCTTCCACGAACAAGTCATACACTACACTATTGAATATGTTCTACATTTCTCATAGTATGTCTATTGTCACAGCGACTTTTAACATTTTGAATGATCCAATCATTAGATGATGGGGTTTCATAGCCCATAAAATGCCTTAAAAGGGGTTATTTTGTTGCAAAGTGATATAAATATAAATATAAATATACCCCTCCATGCACTTATTCACTACCTTGGTTTGTTCTTGTGTTTAAGGTTATGCACTTACTCACTACCTTTGTTTGTCCTTGTGTTTGAGATGAGGTTAATAGGAAGTGCTAATATTGAAAGTGGCTGCAGCTAGTTTGAAAAGCTCTTTCCACAAGCGACTTACAAACATGGGATTTTTATCATTGATGATGTGGCAATGAAATCTATGGAGCATATGGACATGCTTAATGAATAAATCAACAAACTTAGAAGCTATAGACTTAGTAGTCAGAGAGATGAAATGAGTATACTTGGTTAAATAATTAATTAGCACAAAGATAACATCCTTACCTTGATAGGGTATTAGACCTATATTGAAGTCCATAAATACCTCTTTTCATGTTTGATTATGAATGACGTTAGGATTGAGAAGGTCAAGATAAGTAATAATTTCCACCTTATTTTACTAGCTAGCATCACATTTTTCTAGACAAAATTTAATTCTAGGCTTCAATTTTTGCCAATAAAAGCAAAAGTTGTAAGCTTTGTGGAAAAACACATGATCAATTAAGGGAGATGCATAGATGCAATTCTTAAAAAGGATGACGACATTCTTCATATTCCAACCCTAGTTCTTTTTGACATTAATAATGTTTGTTAAATTTAATTCGCTGTAGAATCCAGTGAGTACTATGTGAGGAGATCCTATACATGAGGAGGCTTTTTGAGTACGATGTAGTTGAAGGTGAGAGGTTCATCCATTAAGTTATTTGCAACAATATTCTCTTTATATGTCTTATAAATGATGTCAAAGTCATAGGCTTGAAGGCAACCAATCTATTTTATGGCTTATGTGTTAGAGTACCTTGTATGCAAAACCAAAATACACAATGGCAATGGTTACCCATTTGGTGACTAGTCACTTTATCATGTGCTTCAAACATAAAATCCTTATTTGTCTCGGCTCCAACAAAGGTTTTTTTTTTTTTTTGTGTGTGTGTGTAATCTAGGGGTCCAAATTAGAGTATTACACAAAAAGCATGCCTGCCACTTTAGATTCACATGTTGCTAAATTCTTACAACCCTCAAGTGTGAATGAGCATGCCCATGAAGAGTTAATCTCTGAGAAGAGGAACACCTACTAGGATAGGCTTAGAATGAAGAGGATGTTATAGCATTTCTCTCTATACTGCCTAATCGGGTATGTGAATTTGATTGCAACAACCTTGCTTCTCCTCCCTTGATCTACCCAAGATAAAATAGTCTGTATTAGCACAACTGGATGAGAAAGAGTATGAGAGGTGGATGAAATTTATTAATCCAAAGATCCAATCTGTTATAATGACTAGCTCAAGTGTTGTGAGGCTCATGAGATTGCATGAAGTCATCTATTCTCTTAGATGAAGAAGAAGTCGAATCGCTAAATTTGTGTTGTTATATCCTTTTATTAGTGACCCTATGGATAATTTTTATGTTGGTGATATGGTTGGATGTTATCCCTTTTACCCCAAATAATCCTCCCAAGGAAACCCAAACGATGCTTCCCCACTTTCATGGATGGCGTCCCTAGTAAACCCATTGATGAAGATTAGTGTTCCTCGTCCATGGGGATCGGAACTAGGTATCTAGTGGTAGGAAACTAGCCAAGTGCCTAAAAAAAATTTCGTCAACTAGTTGAGCCAACCCCTTGGGCTTATATTTTTCAGTGTTACCATTCAAAGGATGAAGCGTATAATGTTAATATTAAGAGAAGAAATCGGGGCATGCTTTTTATTGGGTTGTTTAGAAGTTATAGGAAATATCATAATGACTTAGCTCATGTGTTGGGAAGCTCATGAGATTGAATGAAGCCATCTATTCTCTTAGATGAAGAGGAGGTCAACAAATTGAATTTGTGTTGTTAAATCCTTTTATTAGTTACTCTATCGATGATTTTTTTGTTGGTGATATAATTGGATGCTATCTTTTTTACCCCAAAGAACCATTGCAAAGTAACCCAAGGGATGCTTCCCCACATTAATGTATTGCATCCCTAGTAAATCCATTGGCATAAAATAGTGTGCCTCGTCCATGGGGATTCAAAATATGTACCTACTCACATAAAACTAACCAAATGCCTAATGACAACTAGTTGAGCTAACCCTTTGGGGTTCTACAGTTGAATGTTACCACTCAAAGTGTGAAGTGTATAATGTTGATTTATATTAATATCATTAATATTAGGAGAAGACATTGGGGCATATGGTTTGTTGGGTTGTTTAGAAATTATACAAAATATCAACAAGTAATAAAAAAAGGAATTTGACATTTTTTATGAACAAAACCAATATTGGAAAGGTGTAATGTTTTCATTTTATTTCCCTGTAGATACATCTTTGTCCCATGTTTTTGATCTATTTTAATAATGGCTATGGTTTGTTTCCAATCTCTTTGTTTCTTTAGGGGTATGGCTTACAAACATGTGGCATGGGGGTTTCGAACCTCTCCTATCTTGTAGCCTCCACTGTTGTCAATTTCTCTAGTGACCATGTAATAGTTTTAGACCCTTATTAAGTTGTTGGATTGGTTGCATTGGAAGAGTCTTAATTGGAAGACCGAGGTTGTTGCAGTGCCTGGCGAAATAGTGAACTCTGTTGAAGAATCTAGGGCAAATGTAGGTTAATAAGATTCTTCTCATGATGTTAACTATTTGTGAGGTATTTTAAAGTTTTTCTTCATAGCACAATCTTCACTTGTTTTTTTTCCCATAAGGAAAAATCGTAATTTCATTATAAAAAGGAAATTACATTCTGTAGATGCTGGCGCATATGCAGTGTATGATCATAATCATGTATAACAGATTGTTGCCTTTGATCCACGCAGGGGGCAACAGAGATAAAAACAAAACTAAAAGACTAATGATAAGCATCCTGTTATCATGTACAATAACAGTATATACAATAAAAAAAGGCTTGTGCTTGATAAAAAAAAAAACATAACCAGTGACATGTCATGATTTATACAATAAGTTCCATAAAAGGCCTATGATAATATTGATAGAAGGCTTCTCCATTCTGTTCTCTAATCATCCAGAAGCCCCGCTCCCCGATCGCAGCCTCTTTGGATAAGCTGTCAGCAGCTCCGTTCTTCTCCCTGTAAATATGTGAGCAAGTAAATGTGTCAAAATATGAGATCAATCTCAAAGTCTCATCCAAGATGTGCAATAATGTATATGTGGAACATCTAGTTTTCCTGTTTAGCCAATCACATATTATTTTAGAGTCCCCATAAAGTTGTAAATCTGTGCAATTTTTCTCCAATGCGAATTGTATGAGATGTTTTGCGGCAAGGAGCTCAACTACGTTGTTTGTGCATCTGCGGAGTCCAATCAACATGCTGTATGAATGATGATGGGATAGGTGAATAATATCCCCCCCTCCACAGCCTTGCTCTTGGGCTGCACCATCAAAAAAAGCCCAAGGTTTGTTGAAATTTATTTGTAGATGAGAGGGGTTGCGCCAATTACTGGGAGGAGGATCATCCGGAATGGGTGAGTAGTCAACAATGACTTTGGTTGCCAGAATAGCCCAATTCGATGCTAAGTCATGAAATATGCTGTGATTCCTAGCAAACCAAATTGTCCAGCAGATTAGCAGTGGAAGGTTCCGTAGCTTGTGTTTTGAGGAAGTGCGATACCAGTTTTGCTGGGCAACAAGGATAGAGTTTCCAACCCAGGTAGTAGTAGGAATAATGGGCTGTAGGATTAGTTTCCATAGGTTACAAGTTGCTGGACAATCTAAAAAAGGGTGAGAAGTGGACTCATTTGCCTGCTTACAGAAGCAACACTAGTGGGGTCCATGTAGTGCTCGCTTGAGAAGGTTTTCTCTAGTAGGAATTTTGTTCCGGAGAATGGTCCACATTAAGAGTCTAGATCTGGGGGGGGCCTTGAGTTTCCAAAGATGCCTCCACCAGTCAGCAAGTAGCAGGGGCTTCCTTGGCACAGCCAAAGTCAAATATCCATCTTTAGGTGTATACCTGCCATTTTTGAAAGTGCCCAAATAATCTCATCATCCCCATCTAGTATTCGGATGCGGGCATCCATGAGGGCTTGGGTGTACTCTTCCCAATGCTGAGTCTAAATAGGAGGAATGTTTAACTGTTGTGCAGATATCCAGACTTGTTGAAGGAAAGTGGAATTTTCGAGGTCAACAATTTGAGATATATAAGTGAAATTATGTTGCTGGAGATACTGAATGAGATCCCTAGGTAATCGATGCATGTCCCCACATCCCACCCAAGGATCAAGACCAATGCGAACAGTATGTCCTGATCGAATTCTCCAGGTGATACCTTTCCTGATCGGGCTCAAAGCCTTCAGTACATCCTTCCAGATAATTGAGACACCTGAGGCACTTAGGTGGGCCCTCCTAATCCAGTCCATGATGTGTAAAGGAGCGATGTATTTGGCATATGTGACCCTCGTCCATAGGTTGTCTGCTAATACTAATTTCCAACCAAGTTTTGCAGCAAGTGCTAATGAGAAATCCTCTAACTTTTTTTGGCCCCAACCTCCCCATTTTTTTGGTAGATTCAGGGCCTCCCACCTGACCCAAGCAAAAATCCTTCCCTGTTTGTTCCCTTGCCAAAGAAACCTACAACAGAGGGCTTGTATTCTATTGAGAATGCCTCTGGGTATCCAGGCTAAGGACATCCAATATACTAGGGTGGTCTCCAGGGCACTTTTGATAAGAGTGAGTCTTCCAGCCCGCGAAAGATATTTGAGGTACCAAGTATTTAGTCTTTTCTCCATCTTGGAGATGAGCCAAGTCTAGTCAGCAATTTTGTAACCCAGTGGCTTCAACTTCTACCCCAGATATTTTAAACCATCAGCTAAATGCTGCTGAGTGAAGTGGAAGCGCTAAAGTGCAAAAATTGTCTCGTGCGGAGTACATTTAGCTGTTGTCAAGGTAGACTTGCTGTCATTTATGATCATACCTGTTGCCATTTGGAAGAGGGTGAAATTTGCCTTGATGATACTAGTGTCCCCAATATAGCCATTGTTGAAGACAAGGATGTCATCAACAAAAAGAAGGTGTGTCAGGGTGAAACCTTCTGTTATCTTTATGCCTTTTAGTCTGCCCCTTTGATGCTCGTATTTGATGAGATCGCTGAGACCTTCCATAACAAGCAAGAAGAGCAAAGGCGAGAGGGGACATCCCTATCTCAACCCCCTTTCAAAGGTAAAAAAAGGAGATGCACTTCCATTCACCAGGACACTGAAAGGGATATTAGTAATGCAACTCATGATCCATTTAATGAATAAGTAAGCGAAGCCTAAATGAGTTAACAACATTCTAATATAAAGCCAATTAACTCTGTTGAATGCTTTTGATAAATCGACCTTCATAATCATACCTTTGCCACGCCTTGAGTGTAATGTATGAATTACTTCCTGAGCAGTACCAACAGCTTCATGGATCTGTCTGTCTTGTAGGAAAGCAAATTGCTCCGGCGAGATATGGTTAGAGAGAATAGGTTTCATCCTGTTGGCAATAATCTTGGCTATGATCTTATATATGCAATTGTAGAGAGATATGGGGCGAAATTCCTCAAAGGAGTCCGGGTTGTCTTTCTTCGGAATGAGTGCAAGGAAGGTAGAGGTGATAGAATTTTCAAGAAAGCCTCTGATTCTCGAATCCTCTACTATTCTGAGCAGGTCTTCCCCAATGATGTCGAAGAAAGCCAAGTAGAATTCCACTGACCAACCATCAGGCCCCAGACTCTTATCCTTTTTGAACCATTTTAAGGTGTGTTCCAAGTCCTCCAGAGTAACAGCCTTTATAAGTTCATCTCCTTCCTTAGGATCCACATATCTGGGAAAGAGTTGTGCAACCCTAATGATTTTTGCAAGATTTGTCTCTCTGGGGACTTGGTGTGTACTTTTGAAATGTGAGGAGGCGAGTTCAGCAAGTTGTGGGAAAGTATTTAAAATCTGCCCATATTCATTCTATAGCTGCCATGTGGTGTTGATCGCCTTTCTTCCATTAGAAAATTTATGGTAGAATTTGGTGTTTTCATCCCCTTCCATCATCCAGATGGCTCTGCTTCTCAGACGCCAGGTTTCCTCCTTTTCCTTAAGAATTTTAGCTCTTTCAACATAATGAGAAACCATCCTATCCTTATGTTCTTCTGAGGAGTAGATGCCTCCTAGATTATTCTCAAACGCAACAATTCCTGATTCAATTCTACAATGGGTTTGTTCCTCCTGAGTTCTTTTGTTATGAGCCCAAAGTTTTGACATCTTCTTAAGGGTTGTAAGATTTTGTATAAATCTTCTGGTATTGTCTTCTCTTCTCCCACGGGGGTTTGCTCTCTAGAAATCAGAGACCAATTTTTTATAAGAGTCGTCCTTGAGCCAGACAGAGCAAAACTTAAAGGGTCCTTTAGGTTTTGCTCACCCCCCTTCTATTTCCCAGTAAATGGGAAGGTGGTCAGATATTCCACCAGTACCAACCCAGTGTCTGATTTGAAGCCCCAAGTCCAAAACCTTTTCTTTGACAAGGAAGCGGTCGAGTCTGCGGGCTAGACTGTCTTCCCCAGTCTTGTTGTTCCTCCATGTTTCTTGGGGTTTTGTAGAGGGGATATCTATCAGTAGATGGGCATCCAATTCTGATAAAAAGTAATCCGAGAGAGTGTCTCGCTGACCCCAGGATTCAACATGTCCAATGGAAAAATTAAGGTCTCCACCCAGGATTAGGTGGTCAGACAAAAATGAATCAGAGCTTAAGAGGTTTTGCCAAAATACAGGTTTGTTCTGGCAACGACCATAGACATTTAAGATCCGAAATTGTATCCCCAGATCAGTAGAATTGATGTCTGCTCCAAGGTGACCCAGCCCACCCTAGTAATTATGTAATTTAATGGTATGGGAGTTATAGCCCAAAGCAAGACCTCCCGACCTCCCATGCACATCAAGTCCAAAAAATATCCAACTAGGGAGCATGTTTTGTAGAGACTGCGCAATGTCTAAAATAGGTCCCAGGGTTTCTTGCAGAAAGATAATATCAAGCGGAGAAATTTTTAATAGTCAACGAAGAGCTAGTTTCTTGTCTGGCCTAGCCAATGCTCTACAATTGTAGGAGAAAATCTTCATGGAGGGGGGGTAGGCTGGGATTCTCTTGCTCAAAGCATCCCTGGGATGGTAGTTTGAACCCCCAAGGCAATCTCATCTTCAGCTGTGCCTTGGCCTTTTGAAAGGAAGGAGGGTCAACCCCTCAGAAATTTTGGGGGAAGGGGAGGGTGGAGGATTTCAAGCCCAAAATGATCATGGGCTTGTCTCTCAGATTTCGAGCGTGTCATGTATCTCCCAGGAGGGGGACCTGGAGGGAAGGAGTAGTGGATGAGGGATGACAGGGAGGATTTGAGGGTACCGGGGAAAAAATGGGGGCGGTTGTAATCAGGCAGGTGAGTGGAGTAGTATTTGGGGAGTTTGAACCAAAATTCAAATCTAGATGATGGATTGAAGGGTTTATTACATGAAGTTCAGAGGGTGCTAGATAACAAACATTCAATATGAGAAGTGCTGCAAGTGGGAATAGGGATGGTGGAAGAGTTCATACCCGACGAGGGCAAGCCCTCAGATGGCGACTGTGGACGAGACGGAGGAGGCTACTGTGTATGGTTGGGAGGCCACCCTCGTTTCTTCGGCTGAGGAGGAGTCATTGCCTCTTTTGTTGTCTGGCCGGGATCTTTGTTGCATTTGGGACTTGTGAGGCCAAGGGAGCCTGTCTCCTAGGTTGTGCATCATGATGAGTATGCGGATGGGAGGCCATATCCTGTTCAGAGGCTTGTTTTTTCTTTTTGTTCAGTAGAGGGTAGTCCTTAAAAAGATGTCTGACCTTATGGCACCATTGGCATCGAAAAGGAACGCCCTTGTAGTCCAGTAGTTGCCTTCTGGTGTGGTTCCTCTAGCAAATGTCAATAAACTCAAGCAAACCCTCAGAGAGGTCCAAATGTACCAAAATCCTTGCAAATGCTAATTTCCCCAAGGTCTGGTATGAATCGTCAAAAGTGAGGTAAGTACCGAGTGCATTTCCTATATGCTTGAAAACTTCCTCTGTCCAGAAATGCAAGGGTAGACCGAGCAAGCGTACCCAAATCGGACCTGCATCCATCCTCTCCCGT
Source organism: Pinus tabuliformis (assembly GCA_031772625.1). Taxonomy (NCBI): domain Eukaryota; kingdom Viridiplantae; phylum Streptophyta; class Pinopsida; order Pinales; family Pinaceae; genus Pinus; species Pinus tabuliformis. The sequence goes on along the minus strand of CM062816.1, from coordinate 541,060,711 downwards.
GCTAGGTTGAAGAGGGGTGTCCATCTTCGGAGGAGAACTGAGGCAAGATCTAGGTGCCAGACCGTGGATATCACCCAGTTGGTGTGCTCCAAACAGTGAAAGTGTAATGCGAACCATCCTTTGACAAGGGTTTGTACCTTCGGAATCTCCTTCAGGTTTTCTCCCCAAACCTCCGAGACCCATCGCTGCAGTTTGGCCACACTGTAATGTCTACCTCGCACCCGACCGACCAAGACCTTCTCTGCTATGTCCATGGCGTCCAGTAATTTTATGTCTTCTGCAATATTAAGGGGCGCCGCTCAGGCACGAAGCTTTGGACCCCAATTCTTCCTCGAATGCCCAGAAACCCCAGCGTCCGTCGCCTCTTGTGTCGAAGCGGGGAGTGAAGGTCTCGGTGGAGAAACCCTAGGGTTTTCCGATGCCTCCTGCGGGATGGTAGCAAAAATGTCGGAGATGGGTCCGATGCTTGTGAAATGCCCCCGAGAGGGAGCCAAGGAGGTTCGTGGAGCAGTAGGAGCCGAGCCTACAACTATCGAGCCCTGAGGGAGATCAGGGGAAATGAAACCAGGCATCGCCGAAAGAGGGTTCTGAGCATTTCCAGTTCCTAGGGTTTGGTCAACTGTTTCGTGCGGCAGGGCAATCAGTGCCAGGGAACACGGCGAGATAGTATGAGTAATGAGAATCGGGGGGGAGGCCGCTTCTTCAGGTAGGGTAACCAATGAAATGTGAGGGCAAGTTATCAGGGGAAGGGCTTCAACCTCGTCGGTCAGATTGGACATTAAGGGGAAGAGACCGACAGCGGTGGTCCTGGTGGGTGTCCATGAGGGCACGTCCTCCAAAGGGACCAGGAAATTGCCTAGGTCATCCATGAATGTCGGGGGAAGTTATGATAGCTACCAGAAGAGGACAGCGAAACAACAGACAAACCGAGGTTAATCACCAGGAAGACCTCTAAACCAGAGTGGGAGAGGGAAACCGCAAACAGCGAGAGGCAGTCAAGGCAAATAATTGGAGCAGGTAAACACAAGAGGGTGCAAGGGTTATTAGCTGGTTAAGGGGGCAGGTGTAGGCGAGCTTCCATGGCAAAGTGCCGCCGGTGGTCACAACATCGAAACCCAAGATTGCCCCTCATCTTTCGTCTCCCCGAGTTTTAGCATTTCACAATCTTCACTTGTTATTATTAGAGTGTCTTCTTATATTCATCAAATAGTTACCAAAACAAAAGAGACAAGAACACAAAATGTTGGCTTTCTGCTAGGCCAAAACCTCTCACTCTTTGAGAGGAAAACCCTCACAAATTCTTCTTATAGAGATTATAATTGATGAATACCAAGACCATGACCCTTGACTTATGATGCCATTCCCAAACCAAGACACAATCATCCTTCTTCCTTGATTCTTTGATTTCTTCATATTGTCACTAGATTCGAGATGCATCATGTAGCTCCCAGCTGCATCATATAGCACCTCCCATCACTGATCATTATAGCACTAATCATAGCACCTTGAAATCATTGAGATCTTACAACGCCGAGATCTCATTCAAACTGCCTCTTATAGCTCCGAGACCTTTATTCAAATTATAGTGATATGTCCATCTGTATTATAGTGGGTATGTGCCAAGACTGCAAGGAAGATATCACTGCAATGTCACCCAAAACCAATCTGCATAGTGATCCCTTTGGTAACCGAGATCCTTACTGTCTCATCCATCCGAAAACCTTAGAGAGATCCGAATCCTGATCTCTGTCACCCATCCAAAATCTCAGACTTTCTCTGTTGTTCTTATCTGAAGTGTCTCACTATTTTTCCATTTGAAATTTCAGAGATGTATGTGAAGATATCACTGTGTAAATGCGAGGTACATGATCCTTTATATAGTTGTTTGTCCTTGTATTTGAGCTGTCACGTCCATTGAAAGGATGTGTCTCTATATGTGAGTCGACTTGACATTTATATACATTCTGAGGCTGACATCAAGAAGAGGATGACTTTCTTGTTTAGTGGAGGGCTTCTAGACTTCTCTATAGACTTGTATACATTACACTTAGGCTCAAGAAGAGCTCCTTCATACATGACATTGACTCATTGACTTAATAAATCCTAAGGCTCTCAATGGGAGCCACTAACAAATGAACCTCTTGCTCATGAAACCCATGCAGCAAGGCAGATAAAAATAATTTTATTTCTTTTATTTCATCATTTACAAATATCACGTCATTATGAAGACCGAACCTAGTTACACTTCCTTCGACACTCCCTCTTAACTAGGGAGGTATTCATAGTGGTACTTGGTCATTCTCAGTTTGAAGAATTTCTCATAAGAAGAATCATATTGGTAACATATCCGTATAGCATCATAGTAACCAACATTGTTTTCACAACAAGGCCTTGACTGACAACTCTATCTCTCATCAGATCAAGAGCACAATGTTGTCAAGACCAATTATTATAGACACCTTCATCATTGTCTCTCAAGGTACATACCCACCTGGGCGTTTGCTGAGTATGACCTTCTAGGACTATTATTATCTTGGGTTCCCAACCCTCAAAAGAATACTAGTCCTCTTGCCTACTCTTATCTTGGATACCCTACTCATCCTCAAAGAGCATCAGATGCCAGATGATTACCCAATACTCAATTATTTCTTCCCAAATGAAGACACGAATGTTGTGTCTATCTCTCCCTCCCAACTAGGGAAGATATTCCCATTCCTGTAAAGGAATGTACCCAAGTTCCCTCTGACTAGGAACTTGTCAGAGCTCCCTCTCAATTAGGGACTTGTCAGAGCTCCCTCATGACTAGGGACTCTCCTTTTCATCAACGTGGCTTCTTCAGTTGCTTGATCAATTTCTTTCCTTGATGTCGTGAAATTTAGTCGAGCTTCTTTCTTGTAGGGCATTATCCATCCATTGCTTTCCTTCTTGGTTCATCATGCCATTCCTTTTTTCATGGAAAGTGGCCTTCTTGATACATATCTGAAACCTTTGTCATATGGCTACTTTTTCTTCATGTTTCTTTCATGGATTTCCATCCACCACATGAATCCTAGTTGTATTTGTACTTACAACTCTTGTTCCAGTAGCCTTGCATGAACTCAACCCGATATTATTCAAGAAATCAAAACATAACATTAAATCAAATAGTACCTTACGAGATGGGTCTTCCTCATGACATGTTCCTGTAGGTATCAACATCCTACATACATGTTGACACATCTCCCAAAGATATCCATTATCAAGGGTCTTCATCTTTTTTAGACTTTCATCAAAGTCTTCTTATGTTTTTGGGAGATCTCCTAGTCAAATATGCTTGGTCTTTTGGATTTTGATTTCCTTTATCATGGTTGCATATCTCACAATCTCTTCCTTCCTCACACATTCCATTCCCAGGAACTTTCAATTAGAGTTCCATATTGTAGTCAACCACCTCATACTTCATATGAGGATATATTATGTTGATTCCATCTAGTGTGACTTATGCCTTCGTGCATCCTTTCAGAGGAGATTCGTTTCCCTTGATTATGCTTCTCAAGATAGAAGTAGTGATCCATGTTACCTAAAACCATATGACATGAATTTATAATATTAAATACAAGCATACATACCTCATTTTACCTTTAGGTCATCTAAGCTTCTTCCAACGACTTCCTTGATTGAAAATATCTTCAATCCCTTGATCTGCTTCATTTCTCATGCCATCATACCATCATCCCATGAATTCCACAAGTTCGAGTTTCTGATGAAACACTTACTTCCTCTCTACATTTGTGAACCCTCCGATGAGGATTTCGTTAGATAATCTTGAGGATCTTGCATATCCTCGTCTGGTAGATGTTTCCTTTTTGAATTGATGTATGATGAGCCTTGTCCTGGATGACTCCTTCCTTTCCTTCAATGCCCACTGAGGTTCCCAAGAGCTATATCCTTCATGTTTGATTTCCATAGATTTTGTCCTTCATGATTGCTAGGGTGATGTCATGAGCTCTTGTTTCTAATGCTTCCATGATGTCATGATGCATCTTATTATCATCATTGTTGTCCTCTGAGATGATTCCAGGCTAATTAATTATGCCAGAGCATCTAAAATGTTTTGTTTGTTTTATATTTTTTTCTGGATGACCAATGTTATGAACAATTTGAAAACAGGTGCTTAAACTTTAACACCTGCCAAATAGAATGAAAGGGTTGTTTATTTGCCTAAAATAGTTAATTGATTTTAATTGAGTGAATAACAGAGTCTTAAATAATTACAACTTACTAAATATTCAAACATAATATTTAATTGATTATAAGAATGAATGCAGGTAAACAATGTTTACTTGATCAACAAAATGTATTTAATCTAATGTAGATGGGTGTGACAATTTGTTGATATAGAAGAGTTCATAATAACAAACAATTTTATAAACTAATATCTAATTATTGTTTATAACTTCATAGGGGATTTAAGATGGATTAATATTCAGTTTGATCTTACCTAAATTTCTCCATAAAGACTTAAATACATGAAGAAAAACATAATGAAATGAACACATAAGAAAAACTCACGAGGAGACAAACTATTTGAGGCAAATCCAGAATCCTTTCATTAATTTGAAGCAAATCTCCAGCTTGATTACAATTATGCTTTGAAAGCTCATCCAAGGGTTCAACCCTTAATAACTTGAAGGAAGAGTTATTTATACAAAATGAAAGATCTTCTGGAAACCTTTTTAACAAACATATAAAAATAGTACAAAACTATAGGAATCCTAAAACTGCTGAGTGTTGGAACTATATTTAAGGAATTTGTTGGTGATCTGGTCCCCAAAAAGTGCTACCTAGCTACCTGTCAATTGGTGATGAAAGTTACTCGATAATTTCACGTAGGCGATCCCACCTATCTTCAATTGGTATAGAAAGATTAACCAACTTCCTATAGACTTCATCAACCTTGGTATACTTTTCAAAAGTAGGATTATTAACAAAAATGTGTTTAATTTTATGCTTGATTATTAAATCAAAATCCAAAGATTCTAAGATTTCCTTCCCTATAAGGTGACCCTTTATACCTGCAAATCTAGCTTTATCAGTGGAATTTGCATAAAGTTTTTGACAATATTCCTCCAAACTAATCAACCTGTCATTTGGTGCCACTAAACCTGGAAATCCTCTTTGGTTGAGTAAGTTGAACTTGGAGTGAAAACTTTGGACAACAGTTTTCAAGGGTTGGCACTTGGTCTCCAACTTAGTCATGAGATTCTTTTTCTACAAAACCTTCTTGATCTCCAGAATAGATTCTGTTCTGTCCAAAATCTGAATCTGCTCTAACTCGACTTTGGTTTTTGAATTGAGAACTTTAATCATGTCTGTGGCTTCAATTGGTTTATCCTTAAGAGGTTCTCTAACTTCCTCAATAGTTTCTTGGAACCTATTTATCATCTATTCCTGTTCAAAAATAATCTGTATGGAGGGCCAAACTTTAGTTATAGCTCGACTGATGTTTGCCCAAATATTTTCCTTGGCTTGGGCCAAGGTCTAAGCCATTAATGACTCATTTTCCAACTCTTATATCCTTCTGGTCAATCTATGGGTCTTCGACATCTCTTCAACATAAAGAATGTCATTTTTAATATTCCAAGTCTCCAAATTCTTAAATTTCTTGTGAAGATTTTCATTCTCTTGTCTCTGGAGAGATAACTCCTGTATGACTTTATTTAAATCTCCTGCTGTTGATGTAGACTTTGCTGATGTTGATGTCGATTCCCCTGCTGTCCTTGACATTGTAATAGGGATAGCTGTAATTGCAGCTATGGCTACTTGAGCATATTCCTCTTTTTCTTTAAGCAATTTCTCAATTTTCTCTTCCATTATCTTTATCTGTACATTTTTCTCAATGATCAACTTGAGCATTTCTTCTTTGTGCTACTCACTTTTTGCTATCTCCTTGGTTTGAGGATCCTCTATATAAGGTAGTTTGAGCTGCTTCCTTAATGCTAAAATGCTTGCATTCTTCTTTTTAATAATGTCCTCTGCAACTTTAACATCAGTGGGATCATACCCAATTTTAATCACTAAGTCTTCTAATGATTTTACCCTGTTATCCTTTTCCAAATAGGGTATCTTTTCTATCTTTAACTGTGACTATACATTTGAAAGAGCTGTCCCGAGTTTTGATAATTCCATAGCAGTGTTAGTCATGGTAGAGAAAAGAATCTCACTAGACTGCCTATGCATATCCATCTGATTGATTGGATGTATGTGGTTGGCATCAAAAGAAAATATAGTCTTCTTATAGTTTGAAGAAGCCTTTGGAAAAGGCACTTGGGCTTGTAGGAATGTCATTTGCATCCTGCCTTTTTCACTGTCAAAATATGTCAATAACCTGTGTCGTGAAGTCGATGTTTGTTTCCAAAACTGAGCATATACATTTGCCTTCAAAGATTCATTCTTCTATTTAATTTCAAGGAAATTAGTGAAGATGTTTGGCTCCTCTTGCTCACTTACTCCTACAGACTGGGTGATCTCCAACAAATTTTGTGAAACTGAAGAGAAAGATGGAGTAGTGATTACAGTTTCTTCTGTCTCTGTAGAAACATATGAATCATCCAAATTGACGATTATAGGCTCTTTATGACTTAGAGTAGTAGTGCCTTTGGAGTTAGTCCTTGATTTATTCTGATAGATAATGAATTCTTTTTCACCTTTTGCTGATGATGAAGATTCTTCTCTGGGCCTCTTGTCCTGCCTGCTTTGAGAAGTGGGAGTCTGGAGGGTAGAAGGAGGTAAAGTCTATTCTTCTGCTTCCTGAAGTGTATTCTCCTCCCACTGTTCTTGATTTCTATACTTTTCAATCTCTGGTCTTGGAGTATGATTGTAAGGTGTGGTTTTGAGTTCCACCCTTAAGTTGGAGATTATACTGAATGGGTCATAAGACCAGGTGAAACTTGGTTGGAATCCCATCTGTTTGAGGATTGAATATGCTTCAATACCTGCTGATCTGGTATTGCAAATAAATGATCCTACTTGTGACTTGATTTTGAATTGAGATTTCCTATTCCCTGAAATGAAATGAAGTTCATCCATATTAATCATTTGCCTAATATATTCTAGAGAGAAAATTCTCATTGGAACATATTTGGGCAATTTGTATGGAGCTAGTTCACAACCATACACTCTAATCTCTATATAATTTTGGTAAAGATACCAGTCCCCTATCTTGGCTTGGTCACTGAGATGCAGGATCCTTTTGATTTCTAGATCGATCCTGGGCTTGCTCTGGTTGCTAAGAATCTGTGCAACTAGTTGAATAAATCAGTCAATGAAATCTGAAAACTCGAACTTAGTTGAGATCCTCCTGATTAATGAAGTCCACTGTGTGACTGATTGAATCACTTGTTGATCATCCTGCTTGTGTAAAGTTATAGGCAACCTATCTCCTTGTTGAAAAAGGATCATATGCACTAGCACAAAGGAATATTTAAATACTCCTTTAGTAGTAATTTCATCAGATGTTCATGCATATTTTCAGCCAAAAATTGACTATAATTATACATGAAAGTAGGTTTGTTTTCTTTGGAGAAGATGGATAGATAATCTAGAATAGATTCATCTACCCATTGATCTGTTTGGTAACCTAACAAGCAAGAAATTAAGGAAATAATGTGTTTAGCTCTCTCAGGAAACATGGATGCTGGATAAGGAGGGTTATTTTTAGGAAGTTCAACATCTTCTGGAAGAAAGATCTCAAAAATTTGAGTTCTTTGGGGAAAGTGAGCTTATGGTATAGATCGATTAAGACAATAGTGGAGAAAAATGTAAGGGAATTATTTTAAGGGATAAGAAGCATCTTATTGATAGTTTCAGGGGTGATGGATATCAAAATGTCTCCATTCTGAGCTACCACAATTCTCTGTAGGGGATTGTACTTAGCTTGACACCACATGACTAAGTTAGGAAAAGGATGGGTCTGAGGAAACATGTACATGGGAAATAAAGATTCCCATAAGTTGATTTCATCTTCAGAGTCCTGGTAAGTCTTCTTTAACCAATGGTGCAATTCGAACATGTCGAATTCACACTTTGTGTCTGTAATTTTGAAGAACTGGTTAGCTAAGGGAATGTGATCAAGGTCTAGGGTATCAGAGACTTTGGGATTTTCCTGTGATGAAGTTTGACTAGCAAAGGGCTGGTCTTTTCTTTTAGGAGCCATTATTTGTAGAATTAGGAGGAAGAAATAATAGAAGGTTTAGGAATGAAAATACCTGACAGAGAAGAGGTTTCATTCTAAAGGTAAATTCAGTTATGCCGCAGAGCAGAAACAAGGAACAGTTGAACTTTAGGAAACCCGAATAAAAGGAAAAGTGAGGGAAAATCGCATAACAAGATAAGGGACTTATTTATAACAGATAATGCATTATTGTTAAAGGGAAACTGTTACTGAACGAGAGGATTTTCATTTATGACCAATGGGAGAATATAACGGCTGGAAGAAATGGATAGGCAGATAGAATGCAATAGATATGGACATGTGGAATTAAATTGTTGGGAATGGAAGGTGCGGGAAAGGGAATGATCGTTGGTGGGATGATGTACGCGTGAAGTGGATAAGCGGATTTCGGAGGGAGGGGTAGTGGTAATGAGCAGGGGGGGTGCGAAGTGGAGGGAATGACACGTTCCGAGGGACCTGTGTGAAGGAAAACCACTTTTCGGAACCAACCCCCCTGCTGTTATTACGCAATTGTGGAAGGGGGTGCGAAATGGCTTCCCTGACATTGATCTGCGCGGGGAAGCAGATCATTGTCCAAAATTTTCAGCTGCTTAGCACTTCGCAACAAACTTGATTTGTCATTTATTACTTTGGCTTAAAGACATAATAAAAGTTGAAATTAATACAAAAATTAATCACCCTTAAGAGGTAATTATCTACTAATCAATCCAATCCCTAATCTAATATATCTCTTGGCCAAATTTTGAGAATGTTAGGTCACAATTTATTCTATTCTATCCTATCTAATAATGTTCTACCAAGATCAAACAATTTGGTGAACTTATTCACTAATCTAAAACATAAATTTAAATGATTTGATCATGATTAAACAATATGATTCAAATTAAACAAAAGGATGTGGCATTTAAACAAGCTGCACACACAACCTTAATTTATTACAATGCAATTTATTTCTTTGAAGTGGCATTTAAATAGGCTCACTTATACAAATTTTGATTTTCTTTTGATGGGTTTCATTTCATCCCATTTTTTTTTTTCATTTCATTTTTTATTCTTTATTTTTTCATACCCTCTTTTATAAATAAAAACTAACTTATCAAAAATAAAAGATGTTATAACAATGTTCATATCTATAACAAAAGATTTAGGAGCTTATGATAGGAACCTTTTGTGAGGGATACCATCTCAATCATATTAGAGGTCCGTTACTCCCTCTTTCCTTGGTCCTTTTCTTTAGCTTCCTCCATCTTTCCAGTGATATGAGATTCTTTCCATAATCTTTCCATAGAATTGAATCTTAGCTATACTATTCTGTGTTGTTTGAGGGCCAAAATTCCCTTTCCTTTCTGCACATGTTTTAACCTTCAACACTTTTGCCCTCAACTTGTCTTTTTCTATCTAACATAGAGACCACAAATTGTTGAATGAGGTAACTTTCTTGTCATTTGTTACCTTGCTTATCAATTAGTGTATTTCAGAACAATGATGATCATCTGCTTATCATCTCTCCCAAATCTCCCAATTGAGATATTATGAAGATATTCCTTCATTCTTTGATACCTTCAATCATGTCTAAGTGACATGACCTTCTTTACTGCATTTTAGAGAGTATATCTCCTATCATTTCATATATCTCTTTTATGTCACCTCTTCTGATACATAGGGATGAGAGGACCTTTTACCGATAAGAATCCTATGAGTCCCTTGATCCTTTTCCATATATTCAAACAATGCTTGATCTTCAGAGATTTTTCCATAGATATCAATGACTTTTCTTTTCTATGACGACTATGAAAATCCTCCTTATTTCATGCAAGGACCTTTGATGACCTATCCAACCTATATATCTCCTTGTAATCACATAGTCATTTTTTCCAGATTGATTAAAGAATTGAGAATACTTACTTGACATGTGAAGATGAAATCTTCACCTTGATGACGTTGAAAGTGGTTGAAGCAGATGCATTGATGCTTCCTTCGGATAAGATCCTTGATGTAATGATAGGAAGCTTGCCTTCTTACCTTCAAGTTACTTTGACTTATACATCTGATCCATATGATTAACAAACTGTTGACAAACTTGAGATGGCACTATTATTTCTATCACACAATTGAACCTTTGTAGCATTCTATTGAAGTTGCAGCATTGTGTAGAACCATAGAGCATCGAGGTCACCTGTTATGATCATATCCTTATAGTATCGAGACCTATCACTTAGCATTACTGTGATTGCATCAACGAACACCTTCATTCCACATCGAGCACTGTCCATACAAACTATGACTGTGGTATGGTGAGACTTATTTCTGAGTACTATGATGTAGATGTTCCGCTGCCATCAGGTTGAGGGAATATGAGTTGTCAAGATCTAATTTTTGTAGAAAGGATTTAATTTAAGGTTGAGATCACTGTGGTAGTTGTACACTGCAATTATAGACCGATTCTTGTAGATATCGATCCTTTTCTCTTGATGACCTTCAACTTGCTTTGCTGCTCTTCTTGAAACTTGAGTGTCTATTTTATTCCCTTCCTTAGACTTCAATACATTAGCTCTGATTCCATGTTGACGAATCTAGGGCAAATGTAGGTTAATAAGATTCTTCTCATGATGATAACTATTTGTGAGGTATTTTTAAATTTTTATTCTTAGTATAATCTTCACTTGTTATTATTAGAGTGTGTCTTCTTATTTTTATCAAATAGTTACCAAAACAAAAGAGACAAGAACACAAAATATTGGCTTTCTTCGAGGGCCAAAACCTCTCACCCTTTGAGAAGAAAACCCACAAAAATTATTCTTATAGAGATTCCAATTGAAAAATACAAAGACCATGACCCTTGACCTATGATTCCATTCCCAAACCAAGACACAATCATCCTTCTTCCTTGATTCTTTGATTTTTTCATACTGTCACTGGATCCAAGATGCATCATGGAGCTCCTAGCTGCATCATATAGCACCTTCTTTTGCTGATCATTATAACACTAATCATAGCACCTTGAAATCATTGAGATCTTACAATATCGAGACCTCATTCAAATTGTCTCTTCAACTAGAACAACACCTTCATATTATTGAGATCTTACAACACTAAGACCTTTGTTCAAACTATAGTGATATGTACGTCTGTATTATAGTATGTGCCAAGACTGTGAGGAAGATATCGCTGCAATATCACCCAAAACTAATCTTCATAGTGATCACTGTAGTAAGCGAGATCCTTACTGTCTCATCCATCCGAAAGCCTTAGAGAGATCTGAATCTTGATCTCTGTCACCCATTTGAAATCTCATACTTTCTTTGTTGTTCCTATCCGAAGTGTCTCACTATTTTTCCATCCGAAATTTCAAAGATGTATGTGAAGATATCACTGTGTAAATGTAAGGGTACATGCTCCTTTATATAGTTGTTTGTCCCTATATTTGAGCCGACATGTCCATCGAAAGGATGTGTCTCCATATGTGAGCCAACTTGACATTTATATACATCCTGAGGCCGACATCAAGAAGAGGATGAATGTTCTTGTTTAGTGGAGGGCTTCTAGACTTCTCTATAGACTTGTATATATTACACATAGGCTCAAGAAGAGCTCCTTCATACATGACATTGACTCTATGACTTAATAATAAATCCTAAGGCTCTCAATGGGAGCCACTAACAAATAAACCTCTTGCTCATGAAACTCATGCAATAAGGCATACAAAAATAATTTTATTCATTTTATTTCATCATTTACAAAGATCATGTCATTATGAAGATCGAACCTAGTTACACTTCCTTCAATAAACTCATGGTTGTGGAGATCGATAAGAAGCAAATGGGCAGCGTAGAGATTGTTCCAGTGGGCTTCCGAGCTAGAAATGATAGTAGTTAGTATTCCAATTAGCAATGGTGGAGTCATGTGCTATCATGAACCACCATAGATAAGAGATATATGGATTGTAGGTGTTCTAGTGAAATGTGCTACAACAAATATGGTTATTGCGGCTTCAAAAACGATTACTATAGAGATGGTTGTAAAGAAGGGTCTTGCTACAACAACAATAGTGGAAGCAACATTGGTAATGGAATCATATTAATCATAATTAGGATTTTTTTGACAAAATTCTAGCAATAGTAGACAGTAGGTGCAGTGGAAGGAGTTTCTACACATATGATGGTTTCACTATTGTTTCCAATGCCTATTCTGGGTTCGGCACCCTTGGATCTTCCGACATTGCCAAAATAGAGCTCGTTGAATTCTTTCCACATGTTACCAATGAGACTGGCTCTTTTTGCTACATCGAAGAGATCAATGACCCACAAGGAGATTATTGTAATGAAAGTGACAGTGATAGGATTATGGTGGTGAAGCAGTGATGTAGACCAATGTAAGCAGGCAAACGATGCTAATGTGAGTGTATGCCATATATATAAATTTTTTCGATGCATTGAAGGTGTTTTTGATCATGGTGGATGTGAGTGGATTTGTGGTGGCCACATTCTTTTAACAAAGTTTCTTTGAACATAGAAATATTGATGATAATGAAGACTGTGGGAATTGCAATATGATCATACGACTAAGAAGTTTGCAAGGAAAATCAATAGATTTGTAGAAGAGAGAATTGGGTGTACTAAGGTGAGAATAATGTTGGAATACATGTCAAGACAACAATGAAAAAAATATTATAATTGACTTTAAATTAATGTAAATGGGAACATTGTTGTAAGACTTGGTAAGGCATATGTACCCCAGGAAAATTTCTTGTAAAGTTTGGTGTTAGACTTAGGATATAGGGGGCATGTCGGGTTAACAAACATCTTGGGTATAAATTTTGACGGGGTTAAGGTCTAGAGTGAGTGGGGCTGACTCACTTGGCAAGTTTGGTTGGATTTAGTCAAGGAAAACCCAAGTCAAGGTTTAAGGGGGAAATGTTAAAATTTACCGAAGAGACAATAAAAAATATTGAGAGAATTAATAACTAGCAACAAAATACATAAGCACAATGCACAAGATTTACAATCCAACTTAATTCTTTTCTCTTTTGAAACATGTACATATGCATCACAACCAAATACCCTGAGATGTGAAAGAGAGGGTTTCTTTCCAGTCCATACCTCATGGAGTCTTATCCTCCAACGCTGGTGAAGGTGATCTATTTACCGAGTAACTTGCAATATCCATTGCCTCTACCCATAATTCATGTCCTAACTCAATACCACTGAGCATGCTCCTCACCTTTTCCATCAACATCCTGTTCATCTTTTTGACAACTCCATTTTGTTGAGATGTATATGGAGTATTCTTCTACTGTTCTATACCACACTTCTTACAAAACTCTTTGAATTCGTTCTTGCAAAACTCTCCACCATTATCTGTACTCATCACCTTAATTTTCTTCTCTATCTAATTTTTTACCATAATATCTTTAAATTCTCTAAAACTGTCAAAGACTTCAGATTTATTCCCGAAGAAATATGTCCATGTATTCCTCAAGAAGTCATCTATAAACAAGATGTAGTACTCAAATTTACCCATTGATGGAAACGACACAGTCCAAACACATCACTATGCACACACTATAATATTCCTTCTACCGTCTTAGCACCAGAGGAAAACCTCACCCAACTCTACTTCCCATAAATACAATGTTCACAAAAATAAAAATCCATAGAGAAATTAGACATACCTTCTACCATACCATTACCAAGTAGTGTTCGAAGGTTCTTCTCTCTAATATGTCCCAATGTTTTATGCCATAACATAGTATTTTCTCCAAAGAGTACAAGACTTTCTGCTCCACTTTTAGGAACAACAAAATTGTTGCACCCATCAATAATAACACTGCCTAGCATCTTGTACGTAGTTCCGATTGTAGAAATTGCAACTCCTCAAGATTTCAAATTGAAAAAAAAGAGACACAATTCTACTCTACTGATCTGCGGAATGAAAATCACAATTTAGAGCAACATGCATAGACACGCAATAAGAAAAACCAAAAATACCCAATGATTTCTAGGGGAACCCAACTGGGAAAAACTCCTCAAGCCTCTTTGCATTAATAAGATGAATAGAGAAATTATTACAATTGCTAGCTGCAACTCTGAGCATAACCTGCAAAAGAATAACTGTTCTTTCTACTCAAATGAGAAATTCTGGGCAACACTTAGCTAATTATTTTCCCACCAATCCTCCTATTTCCTTGCACAAATCCAGAGGAAATTATCCCCTAAAAGATAGGAATTTACTTCAAATTGATTGTGAAATTACCAAGGATTGATTACTGACTGCATGCAACACTTGTACACTCAAAACTAGTTTACAACTGATGTTACACTTCCTTGTCATCTCCACTTCAGCTGAGGAATTTGAATTCCTTGCATGCACTAGCTATTTTGGTCTGATTGATCAATTAACTGAGAAATCTTTGAGTTAGGCTATTGTCCCACTGCACAACTGACTCTATCAATAGTTAGAGGCTTGTTAACTGAATACAACTGAAAATAACTAAATTGGATTACTAAAATTTAGCAATCACACATGTATAACTGAACTCCAAGCCCTCTAACTCGAATTTACTGAGCTAACTAAGTGACAAGAGCCATGTCACACTAGTTAAATGCCTCCAAATTGTCATGCTGATGTGGAAATTCAATTTATGCAATTTGACTAAGGTTAAAGTCAAATTGAGCCTTTTTTGCTGCACTTTCTAATACTCCCTCTTAGCAAGAAAGGTATTTTGCACCACCCTTATCCAACACCCGTGGAATGTACTATAGCACTACCTCTCACTGTTGTTGTTTCCATTGCAACAACTACAACTGAGAAGCATAAAAAAAAATACTAAATCAACTGTATCTTTGCAACTATCCATTGGGAAGAATTGCACTGATGTTGATTTTGCACTGTGTTTCCTACACTACTATCAACATTGCTATGTGCGCCTCAACATCTGATTGCACCAATTGACACTGATCATTTTGATACTGAATATTGTGGGCCCTTGAATCAAGGTAATGATCCATGAGGAGGACACCTCAATGGACCTTGCCCAAATCTCTACAACTCTGGGACTAAGGCTCTACATTGCCCCACCTCACTCTTGGAGGTATAGTTGCATGCATGGAAAAATATACCTCTAGCTTGTAGAGATTTTTCACTCTAAATCCAATTGGCTTCACTTTCTCAGTAGCTACATGTTTTAGAAAGGATTTCCCCTTTTTGAAAATAACATCATAGCCTCTATCCTCCAATATTGCTATAGAGATCAACTTCTTCTTTAGCCCAGGTACAAACATAACATATTTAAGGCGAAGATGGGAGCTAGAATCCCTCTTAGAGGTTACAATACCAATTCTTGTAGCATATCCCTTCATCCTCCAATTCAATATGCATATGCAGATCCTTCTCTTCTAGGGTACTGGAAAATTCCTTGTTTTCGGTCATATGGTAAGAAACACCAAAATATAGGTACCAATCACTCCCTCTTACTGTGCTAGACAACAAACCAAGGAGGGTGAAATCTAGTTCGAATTAAGAATCCAAGTCATCTCCTCCTGCTCCTGCTGCAGGCTCCTTGTTGGATTTCCTTTGCAGACACTTTTTGCATAGTGTCTAAATTCATGGTAGTGAAAACATTTTATCTTACTTAGATACTTCTTCTTACCATTATTTTGGCTACTCAACCTTACCTTGAGACTCCTTTCCCTTGGCTTTCATTCCTTTTCCAACTAGAGAAAAGTCCTCTTCCTCTTCTTTGGATGTTACTCTATCTATGGTATTTCTCCTGAATCATTATTGAACCAAATCAGACCTCAACCTTTCCAAATTTAGTAAATTTTCCCTTCCATTTAAAGAGTCTTGGTAACTGTACCAGGATTTTGGAAGTCCTATAAGAGCTAGGCTCACCAAGTCATCTTTTGCAACATTCAACCTAAACCCTCCAAGCTCATCTAGAACTTGTATAAACCTCGAGAGATATTGTGGAATATTATCATTCTTCTACATCCTTATATTTCGAAGTTTGTCTTTCAGGGCCAATTTTCTATGGTCACTGATATTTTGGAATAGCTTAGTCAATGTCTTCCACATAGAAAATGGTGTCTATTTTCCATGGTGATTTGAACCACATGGTCTCTCACACCTTCAAGAATAATTATTCTTGCCTTTGCAACATCCTTCTTCCACTAGGTTAACTACTGTGCATCCGACTGTGGAGGTTTTGCAATATTAGTTTTCACATATTTTAACACACCATTGTCATCGAGCACTGATTCCATTTAATCCTTCTCAGCTATGAAATTCGAGCTACCCTCCAGGGCATTCTCTAATCTCAGTTCATTGAAAGAGATTCCCCCGATCCCGAAGAAAAACTGCTGCACTGACGCTGCCACTTCGAAATTCCTAAGGAAAAAATTTGAAATAATGGTTCTAATACGATTTCAGGGATCTGACACCATGTAGAAATTTAATAAAAATTGCAACTGCTCAATATTTCAAATTGGAAAAAAAGAGACACAATTCTACTCTACTGATCCGCGGAATGAAAATCACAATTTAGTGTTGAAAAATGCAACTAGAAATTCTAAATTTGATTTTACATTGATTAAATTGAGAAAATTCGAATTTCCAGATCATCAAACAACTTGGATGATGTTAACTTGTGTGACATGGCTTGTGTCACCCAGTGTACTTAGTAAATTCTATTTGGAAGAGTTAGAGTTCAGTTAAGCATGTGTGATTGCTAATTTGTAGCAATCAAGGTCAATTATCTAAGGTTTTTTTCAGTTAAACTAGTTTCAACTGTTGGAGGAACTAGTGGAGGGTTTGAGGAATTTCCTAAATAATAGGGGCTAATTCCTCAAGGAATAGCGCAAGGAAATAGGAGCTTAAGCAGAGGAAAAATTTGACTAAGTTTGGGTCAGAGGCCTTCAACAAGTAGAGAGATAGGTTATGCACTTGTAGGGAGTTCTCAGTTGAGCAAAGAAATTGTAATACATCTCTATTCATTTGATTAATGAAAGCATACATTAGGTTTTTTAGCAAATTGCTTTCCATAGATAACAATACTTGTTGCATGTGTGTTATTTCTTCTTGCATGTTTGAGATTTTTATTTTAAATTGTGAATTAATGTCCTTAGAGCAACAACGTAGGTTTGTGTCTTGTGATTTTGATTAAAACTTCATGAGCAGTTTCAAATCTACAACCTAATTTCTACATGGTATTAGAGTAGGATTCACATTAGAGCGGGAATTTCAAAGTTGTTTCTTAGGAGGTTCGAATTTGGAGTTCACTGGAGCAAGATTTCTTCAGTGCTGAGAATATGGCCTTCAATGGACTAAGGCTAGAGTATGCCTTGGAAGGCACTTCTAATTTTGTTGCATGGAAGGATCACATGGAGGCGGTATTAGATGACAATGGATTGCTATAATACATAAATACAAATGTTTCAAAACGACAAGCATCTGATGCCCAAAACGTTGCTTAGTGGAAGAAATATGTAGCCAAGGTGAGGATAATAATATAGGAGGGAGTACAGGATCACATTGTCTCAAATATCCAAATAAATGAAACTCCATTTGCAATGTGGAAAGCACTGACAAAATTGTTCGAGAATAGTAGTGACCACAAGAAGCTGGCACTCAAGGATAAACTTCAGAATATCAAGATGTAGAATATTGACACTATTGCACAGTATCTAAGCAGCTTCACACAATGTCATGATGAACATGGCGGAGTTGGTGTTACTGTTGTAGAAGATGACTTGGTAAGCCTAACTCTTCTAGGTCTTCCCAAGATTTGGCATAAATAACAAGATTCAATGAACGGGAGTGAGAAACTACCAAATTGGGAACACTTATGGTCTGATTTGGTACAAGAGAAAATAAGGCGGAATACCAGAGATGGAACCTCATCTAAAGAAGAGGAAGAGGAATTTTCTCTAGTCAGCAAAAGGAATGAAGGCCAAGGGAAAGAAGTCCCAAGGTGAGGCTGAATATAGCCAAGAGGGCAAGAAGAAAGACTTGTCCAAAATTAAATGCTTCAATTGTTATGTATTTGGGCATTATGCTATTAAGTGTCTACATAAAATTTCTAACAAGGAGTTTATAATAGCAACAACAAGTGAAGCATTGGATTCACAGTTTGAGCTAGATTTCACCCTTATCGCATGCATGGATAACACTTTGATGGGGAGTGTGTGGTACTTGGATTTGGGTGCCTCATTCCACATGAATGGGTGTAGAGATTTTTTTCAGTGACCTGGAGAAGAAAGATCTCTAGATGAATATTGAGTTTGGAGGTGATGGAAGGTACAATGTGACCGGGATTGGTACAATAACCTTTTAGAGGGAGTCAAGATCCTCTCGTAGACTCAAGGATGTCATGTTCATTCCAAGCCTAAAGAAAAATCTCATTTTTTGTTGCAGTTTTGGAAGACTGTAGTTATGATTTGATCTCCAACAAAGGAAACACATTCTTGAGACACATAGCCACAGGATAGGTGAGGAAGACCGTGGTTTGAGTTAAGAACTTGTATGCACTTGAGGTAGAAGATGCATGCACAACCTTGAGGTCATATGGCGATTCCACTGGGTTATCAATCCCACTGTTTCGAGACCTCAGCTACACAAGGCTCATTGATATTTGAAGACATTAGAATATATTTTTTCCTTTCAGCCATGATCAGAAATCTAATATTTTCACAAAGGATGCAGCTCACGAAGTTCATTTGTGAGTATAAGTTTCCATGGAATTTGAATTTTATATTGTATATATTTTTCATATTTTCAGCTACAGGCAACGTGGTTTGTCAATAAACCCACTCCTCACTTGGTTACATTGGAAAGTATATTACACATAATAGTGTAAAGTTTTTCATTTTAGTTAGATATAGGTGTGTCAGATTGATTAGTTATTTTCAGATTCAGTGCGCAGTAGATCAACAGTGGTTTCAATTATGTTTCAAGTTTCCAATATCAAGTTTTGTTTGGTTGAGTGCAATGACTTCCAAGGGATTAAAATGAGTAAAATTATTGTTGATTAACTAATTGACTCCTTAGCCTGATGAATTAGGCACTCTTGTGCTTATTTTCATTTGTAGTGTCAAGTCTTTCACTTCAGTAGTTTTCAGTTTTCAGATTTCAGTGTGAAAGAGTCTCTGGATTAGTGCAGGCAGTATGGTTTCAGATTGTAGCTTCAGGTCACAGGTTTACGGTATGACTCCATGCCCAACACATAAAGCATCTGGTCTACTAGTTCTCTGCATCCCACAGGGGGATGCAGAACCCATTGCAGCTGATGTTGTAACATATTTTGGTACACTGAAAATTACAATTTTTTTTTGCAATTTGGCAGTTGTTCCCGGCCCAATTCTTTTGAGACAATTATAAAGCTATTATTGGTAAATGATGATATTTTAATAAAGTTTTTAATAAAAGTAAAATCTATAAAAATATTATATATATTTTTATAAATTTTATTTATTTATTATTAAAAATTTTTGTTAAAATTATTAGACCAAGTATCTAATCTCCAAGTTATATGCCAAAGTTCATTATTCATTGGGAAGCGCATTAAATAACATGCCAAGCTACGAGATAAAGAGTATGCAGGTTTCAACGGTGATGAGAGATGCCTGCAATAAGAAAAGCACATATCTAATTTTAGACCTCCTCAAGCTTTTCGAAATTTAATGGAGGGGGTCCGAAATAAGTTGTTTGTTAAAACCACTTTGATCTTACATGGCATTAGCGGGAGGAGTTCGGTCCCCCCAGGTCTAAAACCCCTTACCATAATCGACCCCCTTCAAAATCCACTGGTGGTTTCAGGGACAACACAAAGGTTATTTTTGCCAAGTAGGGTTTAAGGT
This sequence comes from Pinus tabuliformis, assembly GCA_031772625.1. NCBI lineage: Eukaryota > Viridiplantae > Streptophyta > Pinopsida > Pinales > Pinaceae > Pinus > Pinus tabuliformis. Next base: position 541,040,647 of record CM062816.1, on the reverse strand, counting down.
GGCAATAAAATCCTTGTTTGGCCATGTTTCAAATTCACAACAGATATCTTCTCCATGAGAATGAAACTACTTGTTTATGTTTCAAGCTTTAGGTTTCTGCCTACGAGTAAGAACATGCAATGTTCAAGCCTATGAGCTTGGCGAAAAGTCCAATGGAGTAAAACGATTTCAGCGTATTTCTAGAATGCGTATGCTAATGAAGCTCTGGAGTTGTTCTGTCAAATGCAATCAATGGGATTGAAGCCCAATCGAGTGGCTTTGCTAAGCGGTCTTGCTGCATGTGCAGAAATGGCAGCTGTGCAATAGGTTATTATCCAGCACCATCGAAGCACTTCAAAGGTAGTCTCCACATAAATTACCTTCAACATTCTCATTTGTGTCCTCAGAGGGATATCAGAAGCCTATCTTTGTCTTGATATTGATTTTGGTTGAACATCTTTTAGCATTGTAAATCTATCATTTCAAACGTCCTGATGACATGCAGAGATTACAACAATTTACAAGACACTTCTAGCAACAAAAGATAGTTTGATAAACTCATTTGCTTGTAAGGCAAATAGGTTTTTTTGGAAGAGGAGAGCAAATGAAGCAAGCTTTGAGGGAAGGAACATTCTTTTTTCAGAGAAGGGAAGGAACATTCTTTAGTGCCTAGCACATCCATTTATTCTCTGAAGAGAACTAATTCTAAGAACGACAGAAGTCAAGGCTGTTGTCGAAAGCCATTTGATGCTTCTTCCAATCTAGAACAACTAATTTAAAAGATTTTTGAGAAGATGGATGATATAGGTAGGAGGGCAAGGCGTGTACTTGAATGGATGAGGATGATGAATGCCAACCAGAGGTAGCGCATGAGATTTCAGAATTTTCAGAACCTTCACAACGTTTAGAAAGTGAGGGTTTTTGGTATGATTTAAATCTAGAAAGCAACGCTTATAGTGAAGATCCACTCACCCCGACATCATTTTGTCCAGAGAGCAACCAAAAATCAATGAAGCCGAGTACTCTTGCTAATGTTTTTACTCCACCTTTTCTTTTCCTTCCAGAAATTTTGATTTCTGGTAACTCACATCCCGCCTCCACCACCTTTGAATGCCATCAAAGCTTTGCGCCCAAGGAGATAAAATACAAAGATGAAGAGATCAAGTCAAATAGGTAACCTCTATAGAGTTTTGAAGGGTAATGTGGAGGGAGCTGGCCAAACATGAAAATCATCACAAGCTCGCAGAAAATTGATTTGTGATTTGTGATGGAAACATAACAATTCCGAAGGCATGGCTAAAGCCCTAGCAAAAATAACTAGAAGTGCAGGTCAGCATATTTTCAGTGGACACAAGAAGATGTACAACGCTTTGCCAACTTGATTATGGAGATGAAGCATGATATCGAATGCGTTGAAACAAGAAATATGGGTGAATTCACTGAATTGTTGAAGTTTCATCACTATGTTGAACTTCACCTTGAGGACCTGACCGACGAAACCCAGGTTTTGCCGAAGTTTGAAGGTTTCCCAACCAAAAATATGGAAGTAATTCGGGCTACAACAACGCTTTATTCCAAATTAAGTGCAATAGCCAATCATCTTAACATCCAGTGGGTTGCATCAACATTGTCTTGGAATCTTGATAAAGTCACAATCTATTTTGACAAGATCAAGATGGAGGTGGAGGCATTGGAGTGGATTAAGGATGAAGAATCAATTTTTTTTTTTGAGAGAAATAAGATTTCTTTGATTTTCGCATCAATGAATCAATGGTTGATGTTTCTTCTTGCGATATAGATTTGGTTGTAAAGGAAGAGATGGAACATAGTTATGAGAGTGGCCGTGCCTTCTCGAGGGATTTAAAACTTGTTATAGCCCAGATAACCGCGAAGGATTGGTCCCCTGTAGATTTGAAGCATGTTGCTATGAAGGTTGATATCCTTCGCAGGAATTTGTTTTCTGTTGTTAAGGCAGGATGCATTGATTTGCAGGACACAGGTCTTGAGCTTGCAGCTCTAGATGAATCTACATCGAATGATAAAATATTGTGTCGTCTCAAATCAACACTAGAAAGTGTCTTGGAAAGAAGAGGAAAAAATGGTGATATGTGGCACTCTAAATTTAAGGGATTTTTAAGGGCATTGACTGAGAGACGACATGATCATGTTCAGAAGTGGCTTTGCAGCAACACTGTAGAATTTTCTGGCAATAATGATATACAAAAGTTGCAACTGGAGGCAATTTTAGCCCTAGCAGAATTGAAGCAGGGGCTTTCTGTGTGTGGTTGTAAATGTTTTGTATGTTTTTGGCGATGTGTTCTAGAGAAAGGCCATTCCTCTGATCACTCTTGTATGAGTAACCATGTTTGTGTTGAGAAGTGCACATATTGTTCTCTTGAATTAGATCAAGGAAATGAAGTGGAGAAATTCTCTACTCAATTTGATATGCTTGGCTTTGATGTATAGATCATTCATATATTTCATGATGGGGTGAGCACAAAAACATTCATCATCAGATTGTTACAGTCTAGAAGGAAGGGAGAATCAAATATCTTCCCTCAGTTCAAGTTTGCAAGTATTTATGAAGCATCATAGGAAGTCTCAGCACATTACAGAGGAGAATAAAGAGACAGTAAACTCAATTCATTTCAGCCTGATCAATTGAAAAATAAAAGGTCACAAGCAACATTGCTTCTGAGACAAAAATATATATTCGAGGAAAATCAAGGACAAACAAAATCTGAAAAGTGCCAAAAGCCACTCATCAGGTGGTCAAGTTTTAACATTGTTGCATTCTATCTACTGAAGTATCAAGGAAAGGACATTGAACATTGAAGATTGCGAGGTGATTGCATTGGAAGACTAATTTTATTGAAGTTTAGAGACGAGAATTATTTTTTTGAAAGCCTTGAGGAACAGAGTCATATGTAAAGCAATTGATTTTTTTCAGCATTGTTGGGAAATATGAGAGGTTCATGTTACATGCATAAACCTTGTGAAGAGTGCAGTTACATGACTTTGTTTTACATCAGATTTAAAACTGATTCTGACTTCATTTGAGAAGAGGTTGAAGTATTCAATTGTATTGAAAGCATTCGAGGCAAGGGTCCCTAGTTCAATTTTCAGTTGGTGACCATATTGATAGGTGCCATTCCAAAAAATGGAAAGAAGACAAAATCAAGACAAAAAGGTCCAGTGCAACATAAATCTTATTGTAGCGAGAAACTTTGGCATGCTCTGCGAGCTTTATTACAGATGATGGGCATCATATTGGCTATGATCATTTCAAGAATATTTTTCATCATGTCCGAAGTGAACAACTTCTGATACGCAGAAATATATATATATATATATATATATATATATATGTTTATTAATAATTAAATTGACAGATGATGATTGTTTACAATGGGTTTCCTGGCTTATATACTTCCATAGGCACCCTTTGGAAAGGACATGATCTTATGCTCGTGCCCTTTCGTCTAATTAAATTTAAAATTAAATAATACCCCGAAAATTAACTAATTTTTTACATAACATTGCCTTCCTTGCGAAAGAATGCTTTGTCCTCAAAGCATAAGTAACGACGGATGTTGTTGAAGAATGATTCATTCTCCCAGAAAGCGTCTTCTTCGGGTAAGTCCTTCCACTTGATCATATATTCCAAGATGATCAAGGTCTCACACTTTAAAAGGTCTTGGATTAATCTCTCAAGTTCCGTTTTTTGGTGATGTGGATATCAGTATGTCTTGATGTTGACAGGGTCTGACCCTGCCTTGACTTCTATTGTATGCTTAATTTCCCTATTAGGTGGCATCTTTATAGGTAGGTCTTGAAATACTTTTTCATGCTTCTGAATTAAATCTTGTATTCATTGGTCATATTTGTAGATAACATTTCTAATTGGTGACATTGTACTACATAAGCAGGTGCTCCTTTTCGACTCAGCTTCATCATCTGAGATGATGATACAACTTGATTTTCTGGTGCTTGGAATCCGTGTAGTTTGTACTTCTGACCTCCCCATTTGAATTTTATAAATTGTACTTGATGGTTGGCGGCATAAGTACCTAAAGTTTGTAGCCATTGGATACCTAAGACTACATCTACTCCTAATGGTACCGTGAAGAACGAAGACTCCAAATTAAAGTCTTGAATCTGCAAATTGACCTTATGGCATTTCCCCACCTTTTCAATCTTCTTACTATTAGCTACCATCACTTTCATGTTTGGTAAGGGAAATGAAAAAATATTGAGTCTCTTTGCCACGGTTGCATCTAAAAAATTGTGTGTTGCTAGAGTTGATGAGAACCACTACGTTGTTCTTCTTTATGTGTCCTTTTAACTTTAAGGTCTCAGGTTGTGATATGCCTGTCATAGCTGATAATGACACTTGCGGAATACTTCCGCCATCTAATTCTGGTGAGAATTTTGGGGTATCTTCTATTTCTTCTATGTCAGAATCTTCACTGTTTGAATCATTGGTTGCTTCACAATTATATAGGTTCTTTGGTTCTTTTCCTTTAGTACATCTATGTTTGGGGTCCCATTTCTCACCACAACGTTTACATTTACCCTCTTTTATCCTTTTCATTTTCACATTAGATTTTTCATCTTTATGACGATGTGGTGGAACATATCTCGTATTATTTGAGTCCACATACTGGGGTATCCTTCGTCTTGAATATGTTTTTTCCACTTTTGACCAAAATATTGGTTCGGATTTCTTTTCGGCTGTTTTTTCTTTTCGTCTTGCTACTTCTATTGATGTAATGTCATGCATCTCAAGTTATGCTTTTAAATGGGTTTTGAGTCCCGAGACGTATGATTGAATTAGACGAGATTCTGATAACCCGGTACTTGTGTTACTAAGGTTTCCCATTCTTGAGTGTATTCGTCCACACTTCCTTTTTGTCGTAATTTGATGAGTTTTGAAAAGAACTCTTCTTCCTTTACACCTTGGAATATTTTAAAGAATGCATCCTTAAATTTTCTCTAGCTAATGACATGTGTTGTCTTTTTCCACCACATATACCAATTATATGCTTCCCCTTGCATTTTCATGGATGCGTGCCTGAGCTTTTTGTCATCATCATTGATGTCATATATCTCAAAGTATTCTTCTGCTTTATTTATCCATGCAAAATTGTTTTTTTCATTTCTGTCGAATTTAGGCATCTCGACTTTTGCCCTTCGCTGGTATGTTGCTAATAGTTGAGCGAAAAATGGGTGTTGATTGGTAAAGGTATCCCAGAGTTGCTTGTTTGTAAGAGTCGCATTACTCACTTCTTAGTGGGGTGTCGCTGATTTTTTTTGGGGATTCAACGTTTTTATGAGAATCTGTTGAGTTTGTTGAATTTGATGAGTTGTGCTCTTGATTCTCTTCATTTTCTTGTAGTGGTTGTGCGGGTGTACAATTCATCTTTTTACACAGAAGTTTTAGCAATGTTAAGGACTCTCTGAGATCTAATTTTGTTTGGAACGGTTATTTTCCATCTTTATTTCTATTCAATCTGTCGTATCTTGAAGTTTTTTTGATATTGTCAGCCTACTCCTCAAGCTTGATCTGGAAATCATCTAATCTTTTATTGACCTCGTTGTGGTTGTTTTTTATCTTACGCTCTGTGTCCACCAATTTTTTTTGGAAATCCACCATTGTCATTGTCGACATTGAGCAAGTTTGTGGGGGCGTGTATTTATCTGCCAACGTAATTTTTTTTAAATAATTAAATTAAATTAATTATATGACATTTTTTTTTTTTTTTTTCTGTGTGGTTCACGGGGCACCAGAGGTGGGCCGCTACGTCCACGTAGATAATCGGGGCAGCTCCACCTGAAGGGAACTGCCGTTCGGCCAGATCGGGCCTAACCCCGAGGGCGTCGAGGAGATTTGACCCTGTGACCTCCCAAACCGGGAGAGTACTATCAACGGGAACTCGACCATTTGAGCTATCCCTCGGGGCTTAATTAATTATATGACATAAGTGTGCGTGTGTGTTTTTTTTTAATAAATTTAATTAATTAAATTAACTATATATATATATATATATATATATATATATATATATATATATCTCGTATGGATAGTTACGTCCCCCCTGCCGCAGTCATGTCTTTTGAGCAGTTGGAATGGTTTTAACGGTTGACCCTTTGGTGTAGATATCACTGCAGAGATCACCGCACGAACAACAGGTTCACTGCAGAGACCACCGCACGGAACAACAGGTCCACGACGCACGTTTTCGGCGATGGTTTAGCGTATCAACCGTAGGTCACCACAGAAACTATTCCACGCAGCCAAAGGTCCACCACACGGAACCACATATTTAACGATGGGCTACGATTTTTTGGGATGAAGCTGATAAGGAAATGCAAGAACAGGGATAGGTATTAGGGCAACACAACCAGAACAACAGTAGAACTGCATAACGGAGACAGTAATGACTCTTAGGGATTTGCAGAACAGGCAGAGCGGAGGGGCTGGGTTTGGTTGGCGGCCAATAGAGTTACGGTAACAAGGAAGAGATGAGGTAGATGATCGGTGGCGTTAGTGAGAATATGTGTTTTGCAGGCAAAGAATCGACCTGCTCTGATATCAGATGAAGTGAACAACTTCTGATACGTAGAAAATATATATATATATATATATATATATATATATATATATATATATATATATATATATATATATATATATATATATATAATTAAATTGATAGATGATGATTGTTTACAATGGGTTTCCTTGCATATATACCGCCATGGGCACCCTTTAGAAAGGGCATGATCTTATGATCGTGCCCTTTCGTCTAATTAAACCTAAAATTAAATAATACCTCTAAAATTAACTATTTTTTTACATAACAATGCCATTTCTATCATTGATAAAATGGGGTCCATCTGCCCAAATATCAAGCTAACAATGTTCATGTTTTACCTTTGCATGATTTAGGCTTAAGTGTGTATTTTAAGTAATAATAACTCGCCTTAGTATGGTATTTGATAATTTTCTGTCAGCAATTTATTGAATGCAGCACAATTCTCGCTATATATATAGAGGGAAGAGGTGAAGGACGAAGTGGTTAGTGATGAGATGGAAGTCAAAGGTCAACACTAGGCAGATTCAGTTTTCAAAAAAAAAGACCAGCCTTATCTAAATCAATTCCAACAATCATGGAATTCGTTAGAAATAAGTGCAGATTGGATAGAGATTGTATTGAGAATTTTAAGGCAGTGTTGGAGTATCAAAAGACAGATGGAAAAATACTTTGTGATTAAAAAATCCCAAAATTCCAGGAAGACCAATAAACAAAGGTGAAGTGTTTTCAAAAGCATTCGAGAGATCAGTTGAACATATCCAATATTTTCAGGTAGTCCTTTAGCAGTCAAAGACTAAGTAACCCATTTGATGAGAAAAGTTTCACTAATCAAAGGATCAGATCCAAATTTTAAGGAGGAAAATCAATGCCAGTAAAACAATTTTCAGAATTGAAGGCAGAAGACTTGCAACAGTTCCAAATTTCCTGCAACTAATCAAGAGATATTATTTATTTTGATACATTATTGAGATTTTTATTCCAGAAAAGTAGAAACAGTTAAGCTTGATTATTTTTCTATATATTGTTTCATTTTCATTGTAAAAGTTTGCTTTTGATGCGAAAATCTTTCAGCTCTATAAAACTTCTATTATAGAATTCCTAATCAAATCCTTTCGGCTCCACTTTATGAAAGAATTTGTGTTTCCATAACTTGTTTTCTATAAATGTTCAAAGTATTATAGGAGATTTGGGAAAGAATATATTGAGTTTCAATCTCTCTGAAATCCCCTGCAAATTTATAATCATTTAAAGAGATTAATGTATTGGAATTTCTGTCTGAGGTAGCTCTTCTTTGAACTGGTTATTATTTGTCCTTCTATCTTCTCCTAAATTTGTTTTTTTGGGCTGTAGAAGTATTCTACACACATCCAATTTTTCCTGGCTAATTAAGTGTTTTTTCTGACTCCTTAATTATCAAGAATCCCCTTATATTCTTCTTTCAAATTCTTTAAAAGTTAAGCTCTTCTGTCATGCTGAAAGCTGACACTTTGAGAAAGGACTCCGCAAGAGAGGGATTTATTCATGAACAAGAATTGTGCAATCATTAGCAACCACCCCATTAAATCCTAAATATGGCCATTGTGCTTCACAGGCTGCCATTGAGTGATAGGTGAGCAATGTTAAACAAAGCCTCGTAACAATTGAGGGACCTCCCTCTGGTTCAAGGGCCAGCTTGATCCTAAAGGTTGGTCGAGTTGGTTTCCCTACATAGTTCTTGCAGCCAAGGATTCCCTACAGGAAACTCGTACAACACATTCCTCTACCTCAGCTCCTACAGGTTCTATTTTTGGCTTCTTGGCTACATCATCAAAGTCAAAAATATCTTCTAGTGGTACCAATCCTCTTGGTAACACATTGTCCTTTAATTGCAGAACCTCAAGTTCTTCTTGATTATCACCAATTTCATTGAACACTATTTCTTTTTCATTTTCATCTACATACTTTTCTATATCAATCTTTACAGACTCAAATTCATCTTTCCTTTGTAAAAATTTCTCTATTTGTTTATCATTACTGAAAACCTGCCAATATCTTACATTATTAGGAATAGTTGGCCTGCGTTTCGCTTCCACCACATATCTCCTATTGGGATGAAAAGGCATTTTTCAAGTGTTGGTTGAAATAGAAAAGGCATCAACTAAAATATTTTGGCTTCTAGGGATAATAGACAAATCATATTCAAAAAAGCATTGCAAAAAATCTAAGACCGCATTTCTATAGGTTCTTAGTCTAGGTGTTTAGCAGCATATTCACCCTTAATTTGATTGATTATTAGCTCAGAATATCCATGCAAAGAAACTCATTTTGCTCCTAATCTCTTTAAAATTTGTAGCCCTAAGATCAATGTTTCATATTCAACTATGTTATTAGTGCACTTAAAATTAAATTTGTAACCATGTCCCTTTGTCATTTTTTTGGATGAATTTACAATGAAAACACATGCCCCTACTCCATCCTTACTTACAACCCCATCGAAATCCATATTCCAAAGAGCCTCTCCCTCTACATATTTTTCTTTAGAATCCAATTTTATTTCCTTTGTATTAATGATCTCAGTTTCTAAGTGTGAACCTTCATTTTCTACACATTCATTATTGTACAAGATAAATGAATCCATGTTTGAATGTACTGAATACATGGGGTAATTGTTGGGTTTGTCTTGACTACTAACCATGTACTTCATTAGTGTTTCCCTGTATAATATTCTTGGCTGACCAAACACTGGAATTGTAGCATAAGTCATATCCATTTGTAAAGTACCTTGTAATTTTTCTCCCCAGGATCTAGAGAGAAACATTCCATACTTAGGAGGTATGTCTGCTACTACAATGTCCATTACCAATCTCTTTGTTGGTATTTGGACTAGAGTAACACATAAATCTTTGATTAATCCTAAGCATCTTACTTTACTTGAATCAAATGAATATAAATATTTGTAGGGCTTGGTTATGTTTAAGCCTAGTTTCTCCATAATAGCTCTAGGAATTAGATTATGTGAGGCTCCAGAATCAAGCATAACATTGTGTAGAATTTTATCATGAATGTTTAAGCTAATGTAGGAAGGGGGTACACTGCCATCCTGATATTTTCCTTCGACCTCAGGCCCAAACAATAACTGAGGTTGGTCATTAGCCAAATTGATTGTGTCAGTGCCTTCCCCTATATTCAAGGATTTTATGAATTGTGATCTATATGCATTTTTGTTAATTAATTAAGTAAGGGGAATATAAATCTTTACTTTAGCCAGTTCATTTTCAATGCTAAAAGATGTAGGAGGTTTTTCTATTGCTTTACTAACTGCATCCTGTTTCTTAGAAGTTTCCTTATGAGAATCATCTTTAGGCTGACTAGTAGAAGGGGTATCATTTTGGGCTTTCTTGGGAGGAGTGTCAGCAATCTTTTTACTCCTCAAGTTATATTGTTTATGTACTTCCATAATTGTGTTATGATATCCTTGTTTGTAGTCTTTAGAGTCTAATGGAATGGTTTCTAGTTGTGAGAGTAGGAAAATGTCTTGTTCTTCCTTGGTTAGGAACATGTGGTCAACTTTAGTTTCCTCAAACAAATGTATTTGATTTTCCTAAGGATATTCAAATATGTCAACTTCCTCATCTGCATAGTTTTCTTGAAATGGAGGTCTAATATGTTGCTGATCATTTTGGCCTTTCTACTCTCTTTGTTTAATCCGAGGCTATTTTTCCTAAAATTTGGATTTCTAATTTCGGAACCACCTTGGTTTTCTGTTGGAGTATTCCTATCAGCTATAGAAATTCTCTCCATCATTTTCTCCATTTTTCTTACCAAAGTGTCCAACTTAACATCAGAGGAAGAAGAAGCTTGTTCCTCTTTTATAGTAACTCTCCTTTCAACTTTCATTCTATCTCTCTTTGCTAATAGATTGGCTTCAACACTAACTGCATTTCTCTGCATTTCATCAAGGGTTGCAGGGTTCCTTTCTCTTAATTGGTAAGACATATAAGGGTCAAAACCATCTGGGAATTTAATTAGGGCTAGCCCCGGAGGAGCTTGTATTGCTGTAGGGATATAGTTATAGACATTGTTAAATCTGATATGATAGTCCTGGATTGATTCACCTGGGGCTCTTTTGATACTTTCATACTCTGCTAAAATTCGTAGAGGATTATTTTTCACTTCCCATCTTCTGAGGAAGGTGTCATGAAATTGAGCAAGGTCTAGGATAGAGTTAGCTGGTAACCCTTTAAACCATTTTTTAACCTCACCAGTAATACTTTGAGCAAACAATCTCATTTTCACATCAACATCATCTATCTCTTGGAGGTCTAAGTAGTCATTCATTTTATCAATATGATGCTGAGCAGTTATGGCCCCAGTGCTATCAAATTGAGGAATCCTACTCTGGTAATCTTGAGGCATTGCATTGAGTTGTGAAGGTAGGACCAAGGGGGCATATCGAGTTTCCATGATTGGTGTTTGAGATGTAGATGGGACTACACTAGGGGTGGGTATGGAAGGTGTGAAAGGGGGTACAATTACACTTTTTTGTGTTGATGTAGAAGTGGTAGTGGTTGAAGATGAAATGGGTGTAGTGAAAATGGGAGTGATTATTAGAGGTGCTAGAGGAATAGAAATAAAAGGAAACTCTAGAGGGTTAGAAATAGTAGGAATCTCTAAAGCGGTGGTATGAACAACAGGGATTTCAAATGGAATAGAAAAACTAGGTGGAATTATTTGTGAGGTTGGAGAAGAAGCAACAAAAGAAGAAGAAGATGGTTTAGGTGATTGATGAAGGAGGGATTTATGCACTGCTTGATCTAACTTGTTGGAAATACTGAGAGGGGGGGTGAATCAATATTTTCTTTCAATTGTTATTATTACCGGTTAGATTCTTCACAATTTAATTAGAGAAACTTATAAGAATAATTTTATTGAGTATAAAAGAATAGATACAACTTATGATAATTATTCCCAAGCACCAACTTGGCTTTGATGAGGCTTTGACCTCTAGGGCTTTGACCCTATCTAATCCAAGGCACCTACCTTGTGTTTAGGAGCACCAACTCTAAGGACACCAATCTTGTTGTTAAATAGAGAATGTGTAGGGTGCTTACTTCAATGTTCTTGGTATATTCTTCAACGTTTTCACTACTACATCAATGAAAGACACTTTGGGTCTGCTTTGTCCTTGATTTACTTCATTGCCTGTTGTTCAAGAAAGAACTCTTCATTGTCCAGGCTTATAAGATTATAGTCAACAGTAAGTCATGATCTTCTGCAATGTCTGAGTTACCACAGTCCAAGGCACCAACAGTCCGAGCTATAAAATAGCAGCCAATAGTTGTAAATAAGGATTTCTGTAACGACCAAAGTATTAGCTCCTCAGTCTGAATCTAATTGAGGTAATGAAACTACTCAACCAGTTGTTGACACGTAAATAGAAGAGGTGTCAAGGACCATTGCTTGGTTCTGAATTTATGTAATGATGCACAAAAAAAAAATTGTTTGATGTTCCTTCATCCGCAAGCTGTCCGAATTGTTCACGCTTCCTGCAACTCGGTTAACCAAGAAATATGTGTTCACTGTCTTTTATCCAGAAATAACTGTTTTGCCCAGAATTACGCATTTGTTAGCATGTTGTCTGAGATATGTGGTTTACTGTCTTTTGCTTACGTTCACGAGATGTGAACCTTGTATTTTGCTCTCTGTATTCTTCGTTATGTTCCTATGCTTTTTAACTGAAATTGTGTCCCAATATATATGCATAGAATGCTGTCTACGTTCGGAGGTGGAACCGACCTCTCATGCTGATGTGTAAATGCTGTCTACAGTCATTCAATGTGGATTAAAAATTTACGCCCAAAATAAAAGGCTTATGTATATAATCGTTTGGCCTTTTAATATATATTTTTTTAATTCCCCTTTTTTTAAATTGGTAAAGTGTCATGTGATTTGGTTTTATTAAGTAAATTGATGAATTAGGAAATTTGTGGCAAGAGTTAATGGGTCCCATTAAAAAAGATATGTATTTAGAATTTCATGTAATAACTTTAAAGTATAGGTTTTTAGAGTTAGGGTTTTTAGGGATGGATTCAATTAGGGGTTGAATTAGGTCTTAGGGCTTTGCACCTAGGGTTAGGTTTTTAAGGTTGCAGCTTTTTAGGGCTTTCACTAGCCATTAGGGTTTAGATAGAAATTTAGGGTTTTAATAATCTATGATAGGGTTAGGGTTTCATCAAGTTTTAGGGCATGTATCACCAGGACATTTACCATTTTCAACAACGCCATATTGACATCAATGACAACCTAGATTAACATAACTGAGTAACTAGAGCTTCAAGTTTGTCAAATTGTTTGAGTTCATCATCAAGAGAATCTAATTTATATGGTTTTAGCAGGCTTCATCAATCACAATTTTAGGCACAAAGCTATTAGATTTACTTCTAAAATGACTATGTTCAAAAGTTAGATAAATTCTATATCTTATAAAGTGACAAAATTCCTTGGAAGGGAATTAACCCTAGGTAGAGGACCTTCATTGGATTCACTTTTTTCTGGTTTATCTACAATTTTAGGTGGATTTGGTTATGGATTAGCTCTAGTGTAAATTCCTTAGCCAGTTCTACTATTAAGTATTCACAGATAAGATATATACAAATTTTGAAGTGCAATACAACGTTAAATAAAAATCTATTTATGAGCCACAAAACCTAGAAATAGATTTTAGTTCTGAAACAAAAATTTACCAGGGAAAAATTTAATACAAATCAGATTTGTTCGGAGTCCCTAGTATGGTCGCCAAGATTTTATTACTCCATAATTTATTAAGGCTATGAAATAATTGTAGAGGTAAACACAAAACCACTTTTAAGTTTAGAAGCTAGCCCTTCTAATCTCAGAGAGGGATCTCTTTGTCAGGTTTAGCTTTGTTGTGGTGGGATTTTAGGCTAGATGTAAGGTTCAGAATTTGGTTTTTTGAATTGTTTGGTTGAGGCTGTAAGGTAAGGCCATTGGGAAATGGAGTCAAAGTCTTGGAGTGATCAAGTGCATAAATACCATATTAGAAATAACAGGGCAAGGTAGGAAGGTCATTGGATCTTCAAAGCTTGATGGAATGATAAGGAGGAAAAAGGTTTATAATCAATTAAACATAGAGCAATTAAGAATTCTATATTTAATTTCTGTTGGAAAACATATATATTGTTTAAATCCAAGAGATGGTGTAATTAAACAAGTTCAACCCATAATTTTATTTTAAACAATAGAGGAAAGAAACACATATGAAAAAGAACATAGATATTACAAAATTACAAGTAGAATAAACATCACCAATTAAGCCTGACACATGAATCCTAGAACAATGTCTGTATTAATGAAAAATGATCACTTTATCTCGGTGAACAACTTTACCTCAAATGGTAGTCATTTATTTCTACAAGTTCCAACATTTGTACTTCAATTTGGGAAGTACTTATACAAAATTATAAAAAAATACCTTGACTGAAAACCTCAAGATTTTTACAAAATATCCTAAACTGCTTGTAAAAATAGAACAAAAATATAGATAACTAAAACAACTGTGATGATCTAGCACTATCTTCGAGGCTTGTTGTTGATGACTGGGCCTAGAAAAATGCTGCTCTGTTACTGAAGATAAACAATTTTTACTCCAAAATTTGACATAGCTGGTCCCACCTGTCTTCATCTGGAATTGGCATTTTAACCAATTTTTTGTAAGTCTCATCTACCCCGTTGTGTTTCTGGAAAGTTGGTATGACCATAAATAAATACTTGATTTCAGCTCTCATATGCAGATTGAATTCCAAAGCCTCCATGAAATATTTTCATGTGATTGAGCCTTTGACAGTTGAAAACTTTGATTTGTCTTAAGCTATTGAGTACAATTTCTGCTGATAATCTTGTAGGGGCACTAACTTGTCTCTAATTCCATTTAGTCATGGTATTCCTTTCAAAAGTAATGCATTGAACTTCTTATGAAAATTCTGGATGCTAGTCTCCAAGTGTTGGCACTTGTTTTCCAATTGTACTAGCAAGTTTCTTTTAGTAAGGACTCTCCTGACTTCCAAGATAGTTTCTGTCCTATCTGCAATTTCAAAATCTGCTAACTCATCCTTGGTTTTTGAATTCAAAATTTTAATTAAGGTACTAGCTTCTCCTGGCCTCTATCCCAAGCTGCTTTTGACTCCCATTAAATCCTTTAATCTCTGCACTAAGTCCGCCTGTTTAAATATTATTTCAATTGAAGGCTAGATTTCTGTGATGGCCTCATTTATGTCAACCCATATGCATTCTTTAGCCTGTGCTAGTGTTTGAGCCATCACAGAATCATTCTCTAGCTGCTCAATCCTTTGGGCTAGCCTGTGAGATTTCTGCAGTTCTGCTATGTATGAATTATCTATCTTTAATTTTTTATCCTGCAAAGTTTTAACTTGGGATTTTAATTTTTCAATTTCTTATCATCTGATGGACAGGTCTTCCATAGCTTTAACCAACTCATTTGAAGAATCTACGGTCTTTTCTTCTATTTTTGTTGATGTAGATGCTCATGCTGTGGTTGCAACTGAAATAAGCACTGTTGTTAAAGGAACTATGGCTAGCTGTGATGATTTCTCTTTTTCCTTGAGCAGTCTTTCCATCTCCACTTCCATATCCTTAATCTGGCTACTTTGTTCAATTATTATCTTGAACATGTTCTCTTTTTCTTTCTCAAGCTCCCCAACTTCCTTAGCTTAGGGATCCTCAGTGGAGGGAAGTTTGAGTTGTTTCCTTAATGTTGCTATGTCTGCATTTTTCCTCCTCACAATTTCTTCTGTTGATTTTACATCTTTGGGGTCATACCCTAGTTTAATTACCAGGTCCTCCAATGATTTGATCCTGGTGTCCTTAGCTAAAGATGAAATATTTTCAAGCTTCAATTGTGATTGTATGTTGCTGAGTGAGGCTTGCAACTTGGAAGCTGTCATGGCAGTGTTGGTCAAAGTAGAGTACAACATTTCACCATTTTTTTTATGCAAATCTATTTGGTCAATGGGGTGAATCTGCTTAGCATCAAAGGAAAATATGGACTTTTTGTAATCAGTTGGTGTCTTTGGAAATGGAACTTGTGCTTGAAGAAACACAATTTTCATTTTCCCCTTTTCTGTATCAAAGGCTAAAAGAAGCCTGTGATGTGAAGAGGTTGTTTGCTTCTAGAATTGGGTGTATGTGGTGGCCTTGAGTTGCTCATTCTTCTTCTTAATTTCTCTATATTTTGCAAAACTATTTGGTTCATCCTAGTCCTGAACCAATTCTGTTGCTTGAGCTATATCTGGGGGATGTTGGGAATATGAGGAAGATGGAGATCTTGTGGAGATATCTTCTCCTCTTGTAGGAACATGATGGTCTATTATGACTATGGTGGCCTTCCCCTCATCCTCCTGCTGAAAATATGATTTAGTATTAGTCTTGTGCTTCTTCTTGTATATTAGAAATTCTTTGACTCCAAGCTCTGTCACTGAAGGGGAATCATCCTCCCTTGGCCTTTTGTCCCTTTTTTCTTGAGGAACTGGAGTCTGTTAGACAATCATGGATATCACCTGTTCTTCTTCCTCCTGTAGCGTATTCTCCTCCCACCGACTTTGATTCATGAACTTTTGTGTCTCTGGTCTAGGAGTGTGAGTGTAGGGGGTGGATTTCTGCTCCACTCTTAACTTAGAAATGATTCCAAAAGGGTCATATGACTAGATGAAACTCGACTTGAAGTTCACTTGCTTAAGGAGAAAATATACCTCCTTACCTGCTGCTCTGGTGTTACAAATAAATGGTCCAACCCATGCCTTGATTATAAACTAGGACTTCTTTTTTGTTACAACAAAGTGAAGGTCATCCATATGAATCATCTGCATTATGTATTCCAATGAGAAGATCCTCATAGGAACAAATTTTGGCAGCCTATATGGCGGAAATTCACACCCATAAACTCTTATCTCGATATAATTTTGGTAGAAGTACCAATCTCCTGTCTTAGTCTTCTCACTGAACTCACTGTAATTGAAAATAGGGAGTTTCTCAGTAGTTGCCAAAACTGATAAGAAACCAACAATGGCCTCATCAGCCCACTGATCAGAATGATAACCAAGTATGCATGAAATAATTGAAATCAATTGCTTGGTCATCTTCGGGAACATAGAGGATGAGTATGAGGGATTTGTCTTGGGTAATTGGGCATCCTAAGTGAGAAAATTCTCAAAAATTTTGGCTCTCTGTGGGAAGGTTAGGTTTTAGTCAAATTCCATGAGGGAATATACTGAAAACGACTGTAGAGAGTTAGAATTTGGAAATTGAAGCAGTTGGGAGATGAATTTTGCAGTGATGGTGAAGAGGATGTCGTTGTTTTGTGCCGCAATGTCCCTCTAACTTGGGATATACTTGAATTGACACTAGGAGATGAATTCGGGGAAGTGGTATGTCTAAGGGAAGATGAATTTTTGGTAGGAGAAAATCCCAGAGGCTCAGTTCATCACTCTAGTCCAAAAAATTCTGTTTTAACCAGTTGTGAAGCTCGAATAGGTCGAATTCACAACTAGTTTCAACAATTTTTTAGTGTTGGTCTACCAGTGGTTGGTGATCTATGTCTATGGTAGGGGGCAACATAGGATTGTCATCAAAGGGCTTGGATTTTCCTTTAGGTGCCATGAGATAAGAGAAAAGAACATGGAATTTAGAATTACCCAGGAAAAATAGGTGAAAATAGGTATTTGGATGCGAATTGATGGCTAGGCACTTGGTTGCAAGTGACTAGTTATGCTGGCTAATCACAGAGATGGCGTGGATCACTATCTGGGCACTGGGGCAGAGTCTATCTCGTTGAATGTGCACTGTAACTTCTGATTTTTTGTTATCATGAAATGGTGAAAGGATGCGATTGAACGGGCTATGATAGGTTATACAGGGAAAATAAATTTACTTTTGCTAATTGACCATTAAAATGGAGCGGGTCCATTGTGGTGGTAGTGGATAGGCATTAATTTCTCAACGGTCTATTGACGTGGTGGCTAGAGTGCCAGATGAAAACATCATAATGGGGGAGAAGAAGTGAAGGGAGGTTGTTTTGGCAGAAGGGGAGTGGGGTTCGCAGGTGTGAGGTGGTAGACAGGCAATGGAGGAATATGGAGTGACGTAGGAGCAAGGTGGGGATGGGAGGTCCACCTGGTGGAGTGCAAGTGGCGCGAGAGCGAGGGGGGTCAACGGTCAGCATGAGTGGGAACATAATGGTGGTTTTCGGGGGGGGGGGGGGGGGGGGGGGGGGGGGGGGGGGGGTTAGTGGTTTTAGGTTTTGGGGGGGGGGGGGTGCGAAATGCCCAAAATCCACCACGTTGAAAATAATTTCCACCTTTTCGTACCCCTCCTTGTGATTAAACATCCGAGGGGCTTGGCGGGGACGAATACAATCCCCTAACGTTGATTCGGGCGAGGTGGGTCATGATCGTTTGAACATGCACCACACTTTATTGCATAGTGACAAAATACGTCGCATCAAAAAAATTTATTTAGAAATTTGGAATTGCGATTAACTAAGAAATTCATTTTAACATTAAATCTATCTAAGTAACATCTAAAGGTGCATTTGAACATGCAGGCCTATGTTTATTTTTCTAAGGTTTTTATTGTTTTTTCTCATTTGATTGTCAATCAACCACATTTAAACACTATGGTTAATTGATTGTATTCTAACTAATATAATTCAACCACGATTACACTATGTGGTTGATCATTCACTAACCTAAACTAATTTTATTTAATCCATCCTAATCATGCTTAAACAGTGTGATTAAGACAACTAATCTATTTCTGTGTGACATTTTAACTAGCAACACATTATTCAAAATTTCTGAGGTAGTACAGATGCAATTTTCATTTTTTGAGTGGCATTTAAATTTGCTCACTTATTCTTTTTGGGGTATTTTTCATTGTTTTTTCTATTTTTTCATATTTTTTGATTTTTTATTTTTTTCATATATATATATATATATATATATATATATATATTCCCTTTGTTTATTTTTTCTTCGTTTTTTTTTTGGAAATAAATTGCAGAATGAAATATTATTTACAACATCTCATATACAAAAAATCAATAGAAAATAGTCAACTCATGTTATAGACATTTTTGGGCACTGCAACCCCAAGCATAAATGTCCATAAACCAAGGGCTCCTAAGTCCCTAAAGGTGTTGTTCCAACCCCTAAAAGAACAAGGTCAACTGATTACAGCGTCTCCCAGAAGTTCTCCATGAAAAACTACTCAGAATTGGTCAAAACTGGACCATTTCACCTCCTCCATGGGCAAAGTGCGTTGCATCCCACCTAAATACACTCAGTAGGTGCGTTGCATTTCAAAAGGCCCTTCTATGGTAAAAGGGACAAATGGCAGGGTCAATCCGCAAGGTGGAGAAGCATGGAATCTTCCAGAAACTTCTCCTGTGACACTTGCCTCTCTGAATTCGACCAGGGATGAGTAAGAGATCATCAATCTCCAAGTGGAATCAAGAACTATCAGAGGGAAGACACTAATCAAATCTCAAGCTGACTCACCCCCCTTGTAGACATCTATATATGGATCCCTCATCCCAGAGATCCAGAGGCTGGAATTTTGCATCTTGTAAGGAATTGCTGTTGGTTTCTTGAGACAACATCATAGTGTTGGGTGATCTAAGCTTTTCATGAGGTGAAGAAGGGCTTACTTGCTGAGAGGATGATGCTAGGTCAGAACAATTGGTTGTAATTCTCTTGGCTCTTTCTTGATTATCAATAAAACTATTCAAGTTTTCCTCCATACATTTGTGTGATTGATGTTTTATGCATTTGTGTGGTTAATATATGTCTGATCCTATATTGCTTATGATAATAGATCCATGTTATCGTATAGTGTTATGTTGCTTTGATTCTACAGGTATTCTGTGAAGCTGGGTACGAAAACAAGTAGCAAAGGACTATCAGAAGAGAGAGGAATCGAGCAAGGAACCAAGCACAAGACAAAGGTTGGTCTCCTTTATTCTTCTTTCATCTATCTTTCATAAAGGAAAACGAAAGTAGTTTTAGTTTGTTTGTTTCTAAGGTAGCTACCAGCCTTAGTGGGATTAGCAGTTCTGCATAGACACTATTCCTGGTAACAAAATGGCGACTCTGCTGGGGAGCGAGTAGATTGTTTGTTCATCTACATTTGTTTACTTTATAAACTTACAGACGGAGCCTGAAGTGAAGCCAGCTAGCCTTCGAACTGCATTTGCTATGCAAGTGCAAAGTAGATCAACATTGCTTCAGTCAATCTCCAGGTTTTGTTTATGAATTAAACAATTGATTTACAAGCTTTCTAATTGCCCTCGTGGTGGCTCTAGTAACCTCCTTAGATCTACCCCTGTGATTGATTTACTGATTACCACTTGCTTGGCCTAAATCCCTGAACTGAACTGCAAACTGTGACCCGGAATCCAATCAAAGTCTCGTCCCTGGTCCAGCGCACTGTCTGTTCTATGAACTTCAAATGCAGCGCACTTCCCGAGTGTAGTAGGTGCGTTGCATTTTAGTTTCATTGTGTTACAGGTGCGCTGATCAGACAAGGCCTTGTTCCTAAATTTTGGTCTCTGTGTTCACTCTTTTCAGATCTATTCAGGAGTTTTGCTACCTGTAGTCAGTACACCTCTGTTTGAAACCCCTTTCCTTGCTGATATTCCGCCTCCATTGTGCAAAGAACTGTAAATGTTTTTATGTATTTTTTGAGTCATTTTCAGTTCTCGTTTACAAAGAAGTAGCATAATTTTACTGTCGTTTCTTGATTTGAAAGTGTCGCAAGTGTCGTTTTCAGTCATAGAAAAGAACTTGATTGTTCTTGATAGTTGATTACCCTATTACTATTGTATTTGATCTGAATTAGTAGTTTTTCTAGTGTCGAAAGCAAGTTTTCAATTCCAAATTGCAAAGTGTTGTCATTGTCCTCATTTTGTTTTGAAAAGAAGCTTGTTAGTAATAGTCACTTTGAAAAATAATTTAGATTTGCGCATTAGCTTTCTTTTTATCATTTACACATTAAGAAGGCTAAAAACAAATACATGCACGTGCATTTGCATTTAGACTGTTTGTTGGTTTGATTTAGGACAGTGCATATAGTGTGTGCTCTTTGCTCTTTGTTGAAAAAACACCATCTCTCTTTCCTTAGTAGCTAGGATTTTCATTTGCAAAAAGAAGATTAAACGACTGTTTATCATCTTAGATTGCATTTTAGGAATTATACATCTACATCACGCGGTGAACCTGAAAGGCAAATTTCTTAAACAAGATCAACTATAAAATAAATTTAATGAATCTAAAAACGCTTTGGAACCTAACACACAACATCTAGAAGTCTAGGCTAGAGACGTATTCCGGCGTCGTAAAGCCTGGTAACTGTTGCTTTCACTGTTGGTTGGGTCATTTCTCCACTTTGAGACGATAAGTGCCAGTACGGACTTGTGCTCCCATGTACCGTCGAGTATATTTTGGGAGACCACAATAGGCTTAATCCTTTATCCATAGGAAGCCGTGTCTGCCGCCCTATCGATCGCAATGCACTGAACACAACATTCGGGAAGATTGACTGCCGTACCGTAAAAAGTATTTTGCAGTTTTGCGATTGGTTTGGTAATCCCTCTGTCTAGATTTCCAGAGTAGTCCCTTTCGTTCCTTTTGAGACTCCTTAACGGAAAAGGTCCATCTGAGCACTTGTCACTTCAGGATCATTAAAACTCGAAGGCGACTAGAGTCATCTTTTGTTTTTTCTCGACTCTTAAAAATTGAAAAAACAAGTTGTGTCAAAGCATCTAAAATTCATCTAATTCGAAAACATACTTCCCCTTGATTTTTAGTTGATCGAGTAATCCGCAATCGTGGAAGAAAGTCAATTCAAACCCCGTCGTTCGCGGAGGCTTACGAGTCAACCGTCTTTGTCTCGTGAATCGAAACTGTTACGGACAAAGCGAACTCGTTTAACCAGTTCCAAATCCCCTGGTAAAGTTAGAACAAGTGTTCCAACATCATCAGAGACTCCGGTTACTCCAAACATTTATGATATCCATGCCTTTACAGAAGAAGTTCAACAGCCACCAAAGGACAGTAGCACTGATCCTAGTGTGAGGGTAAACACTTGTGTTACTAAACCAGTTCCATCTACAACTGATTCGGAGGGTGTTATTCCCCAAGCATCTATCGCTACAGATTCCATACCTTCTTCGGCACCAGAAATATTTTACGGACCAGACGGTCTACCTCTTCCACCTGGTCTGATTGCTATAGAAGAGATTGTGGAGGATCCACCATCTAGTACTCCATCGCAATTTGGAGTCGAGATCACTCTGTATCCTTCTTCATCAGAAATTAGTCTACCGCCATCGGAAGCTCCTGTAGAATCACTAGGCAATCTTTTGGATAGACTAGAAATGTCTGAACAACTGTCAACATCTAGGACTGTGTCGTCCGACACAGCGATGGCAGAACTTCCTGCTGTCACTCCAACAATGTTCGCTGGTATACCATCTGTCCCAACTATTTCTCAATCGCTAGAAGGGGCCCACTCAGGGGCTATTTCGACAGTATGGTCCGTTCCTGTTTGTTCATCTAGAATAGTATCCGAAAACTCTTATGTTGTGTCTCAACAAATTGATCCTTCAGGGTGTCAATTTGGGCAATCCGGTCCTCAAGGGCAAACAATTTCTTTAAGTACCGGATTACCGCCGTATGGGGGGCAGTATACCCTTTCATTGTCTCCTCCGGGAGGACAACCATATGGGAGTTCACAACAAAATTCAGGTTATGCTGGAATTACATCTAGTGGTTGGGTGCCAATACTGCCTCAACAACCAAGAGTTATGTATTCAATGCAACAATGTTTACCTATGTCAAATATACCAACTACGCCGGCTATTGTGACAGTGTCGCAAGTACAAGCACTGCCTGTTGTATGCCAACCTCAGATTTCTCAAGTTGTAATGCAACAACCTCTTGGCCCTGCGACTCAACCACAATCGCCAACTAGTGGAATGACACAGGGCCAAATGGGTACAATTACCCCTCATCTTGGTCAAACAGTCAGTATTGGACAACAACACATGGCTTTGCAACCATGGCTGGTGCAATACCAACAACCGCAATTCCAACAGGTATACCAAGGATCTGAGCAACAAATCTTTGCAAATAGTGGGCAACCGTATATTCAAAACGGTCAAAATCAACCATTCTACAATGGTTATGCCCATCAACCTTACCAAAGTTACCAGCATCAAATGCATTATGCTGGTATGCAGAGACCAACTGCTCAGGCGATTCCATCTTATCCTGGGTATGCTTCGCCTAACCTGAATCAACAGTTACCCTTCGTGGCGACTTTAGAGTTACCAGATCTAAATCGGTTAAAAAATGATCCAATCGCCTACGCCCCTTGGTGGCCAGCGATTCCGCATAAACTTCCGTCAGATATTCCTAAATTTAATGGAAATCCAAGTGAAGATCCGTCGAATCATGTGATGACCTTTCATCTGTGGTGTTCATCAAACACCCTAAACGATGATTCAATTAGGCTTTGCCTTTTTCAGAGGACGTTAACTGGTCCGACAGCAAAATGGTATATCGAATTACCCAAAGCTTTGTTTGACAACTTCAGTACCCTAGCCACAACCTTTTTAACCCATTTTCAGTTACCGATAAGGTACGAAACGGGAACGAAACTTCTTACCAATTTCAAACAAACAACGGCCACTCACATATCTGATCATATTCATGAGTGGCGATGTCATCGTAGAATGGTAAAAACTTATGTTCCTGATCAGCTTTGAGCTGAATGGTTTATTAAGTCATTATTACCTTCCATCATAGAAGATGTGGCAAAAGGAGGAGTCGTCACCGAAGAGCAAGTTATCACTCGTGCGCAATATTTAGACTTGATTTACACTCAGTCTGGCATGCTCTACGATAAAATACCTGACGCTCCCAGACCGGAATTTTCGGTCCCCCCTCCTCCTAAATCAAACAATGACTCTCATGCCGGCGATGGCGTGATTGGTACAAGGGACACGGAATCGACAAAGGCTACATCTAAAAAGGCCTGTAAGATTTCCAGTCAAAATGCGAAGGAAGAACTTCTCGCCTCGGAAGTAAATGCCATCTCAACAGATAAAGGCAAAGAAACCAAGCAACCAGGAGGCAAGAAGAAAAACAAAGGGAAGAAGAAGAAACAGGAGGAATCATCACCTGAAAAATCTTCTGCAAACCCTCCTGGAGATAGGAAACCAAGAAATCCATGCGTAATATGTGATGAGGATCATTGGATGAAAAACTGTCCATTTAAAGCTGAGCTTAAAAAATTCTGCAAGAATTCAAAAACCTCGGCAGTATTAACTGATCCGTTTCCGAATCCAGGAACAAATCTGGTTGACAGTGGAAATGCTTCCCCGTCTCAAGTGCTGATGTTGTCGGTTTCGAAACAACAAAATGATGCTTTGATATCGACAAGGAATAAAGATTATGGGAATCCACAGCTATCAAACAACAAGAATAAAGATCAACCTAGTAGTTCGACAACAACTTCGACAGAAGTTGCGCCACCCATCATTCCTGAACTGACAATAAAACTGCCAAAGGGAGTAGTACACAAGTCGACATTTAATCCTCGTTCCGGAGCGGCATAACATTATAATATAGTGGAAGATCTAGCCCAATCGCCATCCGCTATGTCGACACTTGAGGTACTGCAAAATTGCCCATCCCAAAAGCAGGCTTTATTATCAGCTATCGGTGGGATAGACCCAAAGGATTCTAATCTTGTGTCCTTTAATCATAAAGGATACGATCCTTAGTTACCAGCTCAACTAGCTTTCCTCATTCAAGTGAAAACCATCAACAAAACTGTTCATTGAACAATTATTGATGAGGGGGCATCTACATGTATTATGTCGATGAGTTGCTGGAAAACTTTAGGATCTCCAACCTTGTCGAGGTCTTCAACAACATTAAAAGCATTTGACGGACAAACATATACCCCATATGGTATTCTAAGTAACTTGCAAGTTGAACTAGGAGGGAAAACAGTAGAAATAGATGTCGAAGTAATCGACGGAAACCTCGATTACAACATCCTATTGGGAAGACCATGGATATATGCTATGGCTATTGTTGTGTCGACCTACTTTCGAAAGATTGCATTTCCCTTTCAAGGAGGGATTACAATCGTCGATCAACAAACTTTCCTCCCCAATTGTTCCCAAGTTATGGGAAGCATTTCGATGATCCATGGAAGCCCCCATTCGCTTCAAAATATCGGAGTAGGCCTACTAAAAGACCCTATATTAATGGGAACTTTTGCCCTTCTGCCTCCAATCAATCTGGTGGAAGTAGCGTCGGTAGGAACCTGCAATATGATATCTTCGATTGAAAAGATCTCAGAAAACGATATAAACATGCATCATACGCAGGTATTGCCTCTAAGCCCAATAGAAATATTGTAGCAATCAACGTTTCTAGCATGGGAGGCAAACCCAAATCAACGCTCACCAAGCGTTTGGATAGATAGGTCTAAGGAATATGGCACCCCTTCAGATCCTTGGTCGCAAGTGCATTACACCGATGAAGGAATTGTTTAATCAATGGTAATTGAAGGGGCACCATGGGAAGATTACCACCATCGTTCCCATCTTCCGGATTGTAAAGAAGATACTCCTGATGACCTTCATCATCCTTCAGTTTTTGATTTCCTATCAAATACTGTAAACACGGTGGATTCCGAGCGAAACTTGTACAACATTGAAGAGACTATCACCATAAATATCTCGACCAAAACAGATGTTGTAGAGAATATTTATGTTGGCAAATGTTGTTCTCCTTCAGAACTAGAAATACATAACATTTTTTTTCGCGAATTTAGAGATGTCTTTGCTTGGTCATATGATGAAATGCCAGGCATTGACTCGAGTATAGTTGAACACAAAATTAAGATGTATCTAGATGTCAAACCAATACAACAATGGCTATGGCAGGTGCACCCCAAGAAAGCCGTTGCCATCAAGGCAGAAGTTGAAAAGCTTCTCCATGCTGGTTTCATTTACCCAGTTCCTCTAACCGATTGGGTATCGAACATTGTTTCTGTCATGAAAAAACAAGGAACGATTAGAGTGTGCGTCGATTATAGGGATGTAAATCAAGCTTGTCCAAAAGACAACTACCCTACACCCTTTATTGACCAGATAATGGATGAATGCGCTGGATGCGAAATCTTTTCATTCATGGATGGATTCTCCGGATATAATCAAATAAATATTCGCCCACATGACCAGTCAAAGACTACATTTATTTGTCCGTGGGGCACACTCACATACCGCAAATTACCCTTTGGTTTAAAGAACGCAGGGGCAACGTTTCAGAGGGTAATGAATTATGCCTTCCATGACATCAAAAACATCGTTCAACCATATCTCGACGACCTTCCGGCTCATTCGCGAAAGCGGACTGATCATCCGCAGCATTTAAGAGCTCATTTCTACGTTGCCGACACTACAAGATACGACTCAATCCACACAAATGTGTGTTCTGTGTCAGTTCTGGTCGCTTACTTGGCTTTGTAGTCTCAAAGGACGGGATTCGTCTCGACCCATGCAAGGTTCAGGCAATCATAAATTTGCCTCCACCTCCAAATTTGCTTTAGATTCAGAAACTCCAATGGAAAGCAAACTTTTTGAGGAGGTTCATTCCAAATTACGTAGAACTTGCTAAAAGTTACACACGTCTATTGAAAAAGGAAGTGCCCTTCGTCTGGGATCAGGTCGCGCAAGCTTCCTTTGATGCTTTAAAGGAATCCCTAATGAAAGCATCATTAATGTACGCACCTGATTATCAAAAAGACTTTAACCTGTATCTGGCTACAACGGATACAACCATCGCAATGGTTTTAATTCAAGAAGATAACGGAATTGAACATCCTATATATTATTTAAGTAAGAACTTAAATGATATAGAAAGCAAATATTCTTATGTTGAAAAGCTAGCACTGGCAACTGTTCAAGCGATACAGAGATTTCGACACTATGTCCTCTTTCAAAAGACTACCATTCTGTCAGATTGCAACCCCATGACTTATATATTGTCGCGATAGTTTCTGGGGGGCAAATATTCAAAATGGATAGCAATTCTACGAGAGTTTGATATGGAATTTGTAAAATCCAAGTCAAAGAAAGCCCTGATTTTCGCAGAATTATTATGTAATCTCCCATCGTCGTCCAACGATGAAACATCCGAAGAAACAATCGTGGATGAATCTTTGTTTATGATATCTTCAAGCAAGCCGTGGTATGGAGATATAATCATCTATCTCCAAACCCAAAAATATAGGCCTAATACCTCCCGCTCTGAACAAAAACGTATTCGATACCAATCAAAAGACTACATGATTGTCGGTGACACACTTTACCGTCGTGGTGTCGATATAGTTCTGAGGAGGTGCCTCACCCATGAGGAAGCCGAAAAAGTCTTGAATGATTGCCATTCAGGCGCATGTGGGGGGCATCAATCCGGTTACGCTACGACGCAAAAATTTTTACGAGCATGATACTTCTGGCCAACAATGTTCAAATATTTCATAACCGCAGTCAGAAGTTTCCATGCCTGTCAAATTTTCGATAGCAAAACCAGAAGACCACCCGCACCTCTGCAGCCAATAGTTGTTGTTGGGCCATTCGCCAAATGGGGCATCGATTTCATGACATGTAACCCCACCTCGACCGGGGAGCATGGGTATATCATAGTCGCAGTGGAATATTTTACCAAATGGGCCGAGGCAATGCCTACATTAGATAACACTGGTGAAACAGCTGCCCTTTTCTTTTTCAATCATGTAGTCGCCAGATTCGGCGTTCCATAGGCTATAGTCACAGATCATGGATCGCATTTTCGCAATCACATGATGGCCGAATTAGCTGCCAAATTAGGGTTGTCTCACGACAGCTCTACTCCATACTACCCACAGGCCAACGGACAAGTTGAAGCAATCAACAGAGTCTTGAAGCGCATGCTGCAAAGGATGATTGGAGTCCACAAAATGAGTTGGCACCTGATCCTGTACTCAGCCTTGTGGGCATACCGAACATCAGTAAGGAATGCAACCGGGTTTACACCCTTCCAACTGGTCTATGGCCTAGAAGCAATCTTACCAGTTCAGTGTGAAATCTCATCCCTCAAACTTGCAATCGACCTTCTCCCCGGAACTTCAAAAGAAGAGGCTCGTTTCTTGGAACTAATCCAATTGGATGAAACCCGTCGTGATGCCACTTTGGCTAACGAAGCCCATAAGAAACGAGTCAAGGAGCAGTTCGACAAGAATGTCAAACCCCGTGTCTTCTCAGAATGTGACCTGGTCTTGCTTTATGACCAAGAATCCGATAAATTGGGAGCAGGTAAATTCAAGTCTTTATGGATGGGCCCCTATATTGTTAAACGTGTATTAGCAAAAGGAGCCTACGAGTTAATGGATTACGATGGAATTCCACTGGCTCAACCCCGTAACGGGTTGTACCTCAAGCGTTACTATGCATAATCAGTATGGTAACATATATGCTTTTGTTACATTTTTGTTTTCGCTAAGGGTAATCGTTTTGATCAAGTAAATCCACTTTTTACATTTGTCGCAGATGTCGAACCTATTGGAATCTTTTGTTGGATATGCCGACGGAGCAAGTCGTAGTTCGCGGAACCTATCTTCTGCTGCCTGGGCCATTTTTGATCCAAGCGGCAAGTTAGTAAGTTTCAGAGGGGTATGTATTGGTCGATCAATGAATAACATCACTGAATATAGCGCGTTGATAGAACTTCTCTTTGATGCCATCACACATGGCATATGTCGACTTCTCGTCAGGCTAGACTCACAAATCGTCATACTACAACTCACTGGTATCTACTGTTCGAAATCCAGCTATCTATCGCATGTTCCTAAGGGTCAAGATTTTGGAAAGGAAATTTGATTTTATTCAATATCAGTATATTTCCAGAAGCTTAAACACATTAACTGACTCATTGGCAAAATATGTGTTAGATAGACATTTGCAACATTTATAAAAAGAAGCATTTCATCAATATTTGCATGCAGATCATATAACTTAACCAAAATAAAACTACGAAAATAAAAAATATATATATAACTGTTTATGGTTTATACATAATGTTCTGTAACCAAGACAAAATTGGTCAAATGACCCAAAACTCAAAACACTAGGGGGCACCCTAGTCTAATGATGCTGGTGATAACAAGTCACCGCCTGTGCAATCATGCGTAAAAGCCTAGTCCATCGACTTGGCACGCCAGTGGTATGTCGCTGCAACCTCAGAGGAAGCTCGTTAGTCCTCACATCTGGAATACCGAGAGTGAGGCCCTCAACCTGATCCTGTAATGCTGAAAGAGTCTCGGCCACATCAAGGTCGCGAAGGATAGCCCTTCCCATAGCCTCTCCTGCTGGAGCGGCGGCCGACACTCTCAGGCGTACTACTGGCCGGACGGGACCAATATCTACATGAGCACATGAGTTCTGATTAGTCTTGATAGAATAAAGCACAAGGACATTATAAAGAGAAACAATAAATAGAAAAATGGTCAAAGAATTTACCAATGGCACCCCACTGCTCGCCAGCCGGCAGTACCAAATTCGGGTCACCCCGGAAGTCCATACCAGCATATGGATACTCGGAAAAAACCATCTCCTAACGATCGAACCACCCGAAGAAGGTATCAGAAAAGGAAATCTGAGACTGACCAGCATGTCTAGACATATGGTCGACCCATCTCTACATCCGTGGTTCAGTCGGTGGAGGTAAACCAAGTGAAATATACTGCGGCTGCATCAGTGGTATCTTTTCCAAGGCGAAGGTGGTCAAAATAGAACCATATCCAAAGTTCTTCATTCTCTCGTTTTTCACCTTGGTCAACTTTTCTTTCATCACAAGGAGTACTGCATCACACCAGTTGAACACCTTCGGTTCGAGACATTCTAAGGCGTACTGCATATAAGACCAGTTGGCTACATGGAGAGCCACACCACCAGCCATCCTACCAAAAGTGAACAGAATGGTCCTCAAAGACCTGTCAGTGACATCTTGGATGATGATCTTGCCGTCTTTACTCGGCTGAGATCCCTCTCTAAAATACCTGCGAACGTAATCTCTCACAGATTCACCTCCACGGGCCAAACCTGATAAAGAGATAGGGGCACCCCGCCTCGATAAGCCGGTCAAAATATAGATGTCCACGATAGTCAAAGGGATGGATTTGCCCCTAATCTGGAACACCTGGCTAGTAGGGTCCCAAGCATCAAGAAAATACTGCAGCAAGTTGATTTGTTGTCTCATGCTAGAGATGCAGAAAAACTTCAACAGGCCACAGTTCCGCAATGCGTTTACTGTAACTGGATCATGTAAAGCAAGCATGTCCTCTTCTTCATGCTCACGTTCTCGCCATGTAATAGTCATTTTTCTCCAGTAAATCTCTGAAAGCAAACAAGAGAGGAGTTAGATCCCGATTTGGTGAGAAAAAGGCAAAAATTTCCATTGAAAACTATGCACAAATTTCCCTCCTTGTGCCCATCGCACCATCAGCAGTGTTCTGGGTGCGTTGCATGCTAACTGTCCGGTGGGTAGATCAACATGAAATGCACCTTTCGATATAGAAAGGGTGCGATGGAGCCAGGGCGAGTTTTTCAAACCCCAGGGGCTCAGAAAAACCAGAAATCAGGCTCAGAATGCAAAATGGAAAGGATGAAAAGAAAGAGCTCAGGTTTAGCTCCTACCTAACCCAAACGGCGCCAAAAATCGTCCACAGAATCTCCCGGAATCAGCTGGTGAAAATCAAAGGGGGAAAGCACCTCCAAAGCTCCAACAAGCCAAAGTTCAAATGAAATGGTAAAATGAGGGGTAAAAGCACTTTTAAATTACTTTTTACGTAATTCAAGTAGAATATTAGTGTCTTAACTCATTTTCCAAACATGTATTGTTCATTTCTAACTAGTTTGATGAAGCAATTGAGCATGCAGTGCAACCTTTGAAGCAACAAAGTCATTAATGGTAAAGTCAAGAAATGACCATTATATCAAGCAGTTTTAACGCGGACTTCATGCTCGTTAAAAAATAAACATAAGCAATGAGCAAGTGTTTCCCCCAGTGTTTAAGCTCATTTTAAAATAAAAAATGAACCAATTTCTGGTAAATAACAATCGTGAATGTAGTACTTCAGCCTTTGAAGCCTTGGTCGTGTTCTCATCATGACCTCCACTATGTATTGGCCAATCATTCACCTCCACTTGATTGTTTAACCCTTTTGAGGAACAGCTGCGAAGAGTGATCTTGTTAGCCATCCTTGTGACACTGTTGTGATTGGAAAATTCCAAACCTTACCTCGAATCAGCTGCTACCCGAATTTATCACTCGTTCCTCAAAGACGAGTCTCCTTTAAGCTCTTTTCAACTGACTCATAAAATATGAAAAGATTGCCGAGCCATTGGCCTCTCCAGCTCGTTAAAGTGACCGGAAGTGCTATCCCTCCTTTAGATTTTAATCGTTTTGGACCTGAGGGATTATTACACAAAAAGATCGAGCGCTTGTCATGTTCAGCTCGTTAAAATTACAGAAAATTCATCCCTTTCTTATTATTTTATACTTTTTCGGACTTAAGGGATTAGATGACGAAAAAGGATATTGGAGTTTCCTTTACGTTCCTTTTCAGACTCTCTAAAATTGAAAAGGACCGAGTTATCTTTGTCCTTAAACTCGTTAAAACCTAATAGCGAAAAACTTGTCCATAACAGACAAGAACGAGTTTCACTATCGCTAGGCTCGTTAAAACATAGCGATGGGTTTGCCCGAAGCGAAAATTATAGAACAAGAATATGTTATCCTCCTCAAGCTTGACAAAAATAAAGAGGTACTGGTCAGCAATGACTGGGAAAAAATTGGGAAGAAAACGTGAAGAAACTTTGTTGGTATCAAGTCGCTCTTGAACATGACACTTTCACTCCGCATCCTAGTCGGGTTGGGTTGTTCCATTCACTGGTCATATCACCATTGTTCCATCACACCATCCACATTTTGGGTTAATGCTACCAATCCATCATGTCAGTGTCGCCGATATGTTCAAGAGAAGTCACTCA
The DNA here is from genome assembly GCA_031772625.1 of Pinus tabuliformis. Taxonomy (NCBI): domain Eukaryota; kingdom Viridiplantae; phylum Streptophyta; class Pinopsida; order Pinales; family Pinaceae; genus Pinus; species Pinus tabuliformis. The sequence goes on along the minus strand of CM062816.1, from coordinate 541,008,892 downwards.
GAGAATTCACCTGTGTTTCACCCACTATAATACATTTTCGCTCCATTCTTTCATGACCGCCACCCTGAACCGTATATCACCAGATTGTTTTCACCTCCATTAAAATCATTTGCTCCGTTCCGTGTCATTGATGTGGGATTCATTAAGGCCCTCCTATGATGGATCGCTTCTTGTCGACATCAGCTCATTATCCAAGAAGTCGATCTAGGAACAACCCTTTCAGTACTTTGAAGCTTGCATGCCTCAATGGCAAGTTTCTCACTTCCGGCAACAGGTTTACATCAATGGCCTTCGACCGAAAGATTTTACGTGGTGTTCAACGCCAAGTCCCTTATTCACACCATGTGAATTGTACTGCAGTACCTTGAGGATCATTATCATTATCGGTGATTCCTCTCGCGCTTGTTAACAACTTACATCATTGGTTGGTAATCAGGCGATGTCTTTCCATGTTCGACTCCAGAACATCTCTCACATGGATCGACCTGTACTTTGAGTGAAGATCGAACGAGATTGAAGACCCCGGATCTAGTTTCATCCATCCGTGTTGCAATATATATTCAGGAAAATAAATACATCAAATGTACATCATTGCTGCACAGATAATCATCCAACCTAAGGGATGATGGCTCTACCAGAATCATCAGTCTACACTCAGACGATTGTTTGTCCTATGTACATGAAAATGAATTTATAAAGCTGAGCATGGGAATGCCCGCCTCAGCTAGATCATGAAAATATTATGAAGATATTGTATTGTATTGTATCTTATTACAGGTCTCCTTCCAGCTTGAAAGAACTTCGGATCCTCATGATAAAGCATTTCACCCGACATCAAAAGATTAACGACCTCATGCTTTAGGGGGCAACTGTTATAGACATTTTTGGGCACTGCAACCCCAATCATAAATTTCCATAAACCAAGGGCTCCTAAGTCCCTAAAGGTGTTATTCCAACCCCTAAAAGAACAAGGTCAACTGATTACAACATCTCCCAGAAGTTCTCCATGAAAAACTACTCAGAACTGGTCAAAATTGGACCATTTCACTTTCTCCATGGGCAGAGTGCGTTGCATCCCACCTAAATACACTCAGTAGGTGCATTGCATTTCAAAAAGCCCTTCTATGGGGTGTGATGGGTGAAAAGGGACAAATGGCAGGGTCAATCCGCAAGGTGGAGAAGCATGGAATCTTCCAGAAACTTCTCCTGTGACACTTGCCTCTTTGAATTCGACCAGGGATGAGTAAGAGATCATCAATCTCCAAGTGGAATCAAGAACTATCATAGGGAAGACACTAATCAAATCTCAAGCTGACTCACCCCCCTTGCAGACATCTATATATGGATCCCTCATCCCAGAGATCCAGAGGCTGGAATTTTGCATTTTGTAAGGAATTGTTGTTGGTTTCTTGAGACAACATCATAGTGTTGGGTGATCTAAGCTTTTCATGAGGTGAAGAAGGGCTTACTTGCTGAGAGGATGATGCTGGGTCAGAACAATTGGTTGTAATTCTCTTGGCTCTTTCTTGATTATCAATAAAACTATTTAAGTTTTCCTCCATACATTTGTGTGATTGATGTTTTATGCATTTGTGTGGTTAATATACGTCTGATCCTGTATTGCTTATGATAATAGATCCATGTTCTTGTATAGTGTTATGCTGCTTTGATTCTACAGGTATTCTGTGAAGCTGGGTACGAAAACAAGTAGCAAAGGACTATCAGAAGAGAGAGGAATCAAGCAAGGAACCAAGCGCAAGACAGAGGTTGGTCTCCTTTATTCTTCTCTCATCTATCTTTCATAAAGGAAAACGAAAGTAGTTTTAGTTTGTTTGTTTCTAAGGTAGCTACTAGCCTTAGTGGGATTAGCAGTTCTGCATAGACATTATTCCTGGTAATAGCTCATCCTATAAAATATAGGACCCTAACAGGCCCAAAACATTCAGATGATGATTGTAGAAATGAGGATAGATGAACCTCGCATCAATGTTGTAACAAGGAGTGTAGCGGCGATGGGAAATGACAAAGAATATCGAAAGAAGGTAGTTAAAGATACATGGGTTAGAAGACTACAGAGAACTCACCGATGTTCTATATTTAGAAGGAAAAATAAGTCTTTATGGAGGAAAAGAGAAGCTTTATGGACGTAGGAGCTTTGACATCTAGCGCATAGTCGAAGCAAAAGAATAACAACGATGTAATAACAAATGCGACACAAGATATGGATCCAGGTATTTTAAAATTGTTACTACAAACTTGCATGAAGTTGTTACGAAACCAGAAAGTTGTAGAAGGAATGCAAGAATTGATAGAATCCTATGCATCTAAGGAAGTACAGTGAAGTAAATAATTTATATAGACAAAAGAGATCTAGAAAGGAAATGAGGCTTAGTGCACAAATAATAGAATATGATATGTACAAGGTTATTTTAGATCTGGGATATGAAGCTAATGTCCTAATGAAGAAAACATGGGAACTAATGGGTAAAACAAAGTTGCAATGGTCACCTATTCAGTTGAGAATGACGAATCAACAGAAGATTGTTCCTCTAGGAAGATTATCAAGCATTACAATGGACATTGAAGGGGTGCAGACTACTACATATTTTGAGGTAATATAAATTGTGGATGACAGTAACCCTTATCTTGCATTACTTGGAATGGATTGGGCATTTTCCAACATGGATATAATCAACTTGAAAAAGATGAAAATGATATTTGAAAGAAACAATATGAGAGTCATTGTTCCATTAGATCCATCAGGAGGAGCAAGGTATACTGAACTTGTTGAAGAAGAGTACAACACAACTGATATAGATAACATACATCAAGTGACAACCAAAGAAGAAGAAGGAATCAACCCTATTGTAGATGGGAAGTTGAGTTGGGAGCATGAAAACTCATGTGCTTTAGATTTAGAAGAAGAATTAGAAAAAATGGCAAAACAAGTTACATGAAGTGTCTACAAGGCGATGTGCAAGAAAGACTAAGTCACTTCACTGTATAACCCCCAAGGTATGTAATTTTTCTTACTATGATGGTTTGGGTGATATAAATATTTTTCTTAAAGAATATGAAGAACAGGTACCAAAATGTTAAAGATTATTAACTCTAGATATAGCTCTAAGAGCTACTCCCGCTAGATGGTGGGGTATGCATAAGAAGAATATAGGAACTTGAAAAGAATGTTGAAGGTTGATATGGGTAAGGTTTGGTTGGGTAGACATAGAATTGATAGATAAATATGATGGTAAAACCAGTCCTAGAGAGCACATCCAACTTTGCATGACAACATGGAAGGAGATTCCATGAGAAAAATGGGTGCATGGGTTCATCCATACATTGGAGACAATTCCTCAAAACTGGTATTTAGAAACAAAACTTCGACATGGTACTCCGAGCTGGGCAGAAATGGTTGATGAGTTTATATTGACATTTAACTTTGAAGATGATTGTCCATACATAGATTCAACCCTTCATATAGTTAAAACTAAGATTTTTGAGAATGAAATTCCACTCACTTGGCAACCTGATTAGGCTGCGCAACTACAAATTGTACTAGAATGCTACAACATCGATGAAGAAGAAGAGGAAGGCCCTCAAAATATTGACATTACAGAATCTGAAGACTACCGTGAAGTGAATGGACTTGAGTTAGAAATTCCTGATATAACAAAGCCGTTAGAGACAAAGAAGGTAAATATAGGATCAGAAGATGAGCTAAAGTTTACAACCATAGGAGATTATTGGGATGAAGATGCAATCAACAAAGTGACAGATATTTAGCATGAATACCAGGAGTTATTCCCCACTAAGTTCTCAGATAAGAAATGCATATTAGGAGAATTGGGAGTTATGAAGATTCCTTTGAAGCCTGATGCAAAGCCTAAGAAAAGGCCTTACAGACTGAATCCAAAATACAAAGAAAAAGTGAAGAAAGAACTTGAGAAAATGATAGTAGCTGGAATCATTAAACCTGTGGAAGAATCAGAGTGGGTAAGTCCTATGGTAGTACAAGAAAAGAAAAAACACGGTGAAATTAGGATTTGTGTTCGTTTAAGGAAGTTAAATGATGCATGTCTACATGTTCCATTCCCTACTCCTTTCATTGATGAAGTATTGGACAATGTAGGAGGTCAGGAAGCCTATTCATTTATAGATGGATTTTCAGAATACCATCAGATTAGAATTGCACTAGAGGATCGACATAAGACCACGTTCGCTACAAAATGGGGTTCATATCAATATACAATGATGCCTTTTAGGTTGAAGAATGCCCCTGCAATATTTTCAAGAGTAGTGATTGCAACTTTCAAAGAGTATATTAATAAGTTCTTAGAAGTATACATTGATGATTTGACAATGTTTGGATTATTGAAGAAGCATGTTGCAAGCTTAAGGCTAATGCTCGACACATGCAGGCAATATCAAATTTCTCTAAATATCAAAAAGTGTATATTTTGTGTACGTTTTGGTATATTGCTAGGACACATTGTTTGAAAATAGGGATTGATGGTGGATCCTGCGAAGATTACTATTCTTGTGAATTTACCTCCATCAAAGATCATGAGGCAATGTTGGTACGAGGTCCCCTAGGTCAAGTTTTGATAACATATTGTAAAGTCTCTACATTTTAAGGAGAGGAGTGTGAGTAGCGTAGGTCACTAGGGGTCAAGGGGCTTTAGGAAGGTCAAAGCCCCTTAGTTTTTGTATTGTTTTGAGATCCACCCATGGTTTGTGGACCATGGTATTTTAATGGGGTAAATCATATAAAAGGGTGCCTTAGCAAGTCTAAAGAGAGAGAGAAGTCAATTTTTATATGTTTTGAGTCTGTAAAGGTATGATATTCCTGTATTTTTGGTGAAGCAGAAGGCTCCTACAGCTGAGTGCGCAAAAACCTTGATAAGTCTGCAGCTGAGTGTGTGGGCCCCTGTAGCTATGTGCATAGGATCTGGAAAGTTTGTATATGGAAGATCTGAAGTAATAAAGAATATTTGAAGCAAATTCTTTGTCCAATTTACATACTTGTGTGTATTCTGTATTTACGCACAATTATATGCAATTTATCTATATTCTCATGTTAAGTGTTATGCGAAGATCTGGATCTACTATTATACATTATTTTATGCATGACTAGACGTTTATGCGAAGTCCATAACTTTGTTTAACTAAACATCGCTTTAAGTTTGATATTTCAAGGGTAATGGTTCGCAAAGGTCAGATTAGGCTTGAAACTGAAGAAAATCCCTAACTTCACATCACATAGCCTTCTGGGTGTAGAAACCTGGTTCTAGCATCCCCCAATACTGCCTTAGGTGAGACTGTATCCTACGCTAAGTGGGTTGTTGCTGGAAGGGACGGTAGTGTAGGGTTTTGTTGGTTAGCATAACTAACTCTAAACCTGGGTCCAAGCCCCCTCAAGCCAAAAAATGGTCTTGTCCGAGCTTTAGATCAAGCTACAACCTACCACCTCTCAAGAAGTCCAAGAGCAGCGCGAGGCTACTATTAAAGCTGATATGGAAATTCTTGGCATTGTAGTTTGAAAGTACAATGGAAATGTGGGCCTCACTGCAGGAGGACCCGCATCCACAAAAACTTGAAGCTAACATCCATGAAAAGAAACTGCAGTTTGATGAGATTAAGGTGACAACATAGACCTTAGCATCTATGCAAAAGTTCACCAGACTCCAAGAAGGGAAATTCATATAAACTCAAATTGATGAGCTGCGACGGAAGGCCTCTATCATTTATGCAAGGGTGCAACCATGGGCTGACGAAGCAAGCCAACTGTCACAGAATGTCTAGAGAAAATTAAAATCCCTTCAGCAAACACATAGGATGATGAGTTTAGTAGTCGCAGGGCCAACTGCAGAAAAGTTGGTTGAAGAGTTATAGCAAGCTGTCGCGTAGAGTACAATAGAACTTCAAGCCTTGAAGTCTGAATTCAATGGCCTCAAAGAACGGGTTGAGGATATACGAACAGAGTGACTCAGGGACGAGTCACATCTTTGTGTTGGGGGCCTCTTGGGACATGGTCCCCTGGGTCAAGTTTTGATAAGATATTGTAAATTATTCACATTTTAAGGAGCGGAGCGTGAGTAGTGCAAGTCACTAGGGGTTAAGGGGCTTTAGGAAGGTCAAAGCCCCTTAATTTTTGTATTGTTTTGAGATCCACCCATGGTTTACATACCATGGTATTGTAATGGGGTAAAGCATATAAAATGGATCCTTAGGAAGTCTAAGGAAAGAGTGAAGTCATATTTTATATGTTTTGAGTCTGTAAAGGTGCGATATTTCTGTATTTTTGGCGAAGGGGAAGGCTCTTGCAACTGAGTGTGCAAAGACCTTGGTAAGTCTGCAACTAACTGTGTGGGCCCCTGCAACTATGTGCACAAGATTTGGAAAGTTTGTATATGGAAGATCTGAAGTAATAAAGAATATTTGAAGCAAATTATGTGTCCAATTTACATACTTGTACGTTTTCTATATTTATGTGCAATTGAATGCCATTTATCTGTATTCTTATCTTAAGTGCTCCAAAAAGATCTAGATCTACGGTTACATGTTATTTTATGCATGACTAGATGTTTACACGAAGTACATAACTTTGTTTAACTAAAAATCGATTTAAGTTTGAGATTTCAAGGGTAAGGGTTCGCAAAGGTCGAATCAAGCATGAAACTGAAGAAATGCGCTAACTCCACATCACATAGCCTTATGGATTCAAAAACTTGGTTCTAGCATCCCCCAATACTACTTTGGGTGAGACTGCAGCCTGCGCTAAGCGAGTTGTTGCCAAAAGGGCTAGTAGTGTATGGTTTTGTTGGTTAGCACAACTAACTATGAACCTAGGCTTGAGCCCCGTCAAGCCAACAGGTAGCTTCGCACCACACTTGGACATACAATATATTATAGAAAATTTATCAAAGGATATGCACAGATCACCACACCGATGGAAAAACTGTTGAAGAAAGATGTAACATTCCTATGGAGCGAAGAGTGTCAAAAGAGCCTCGACACACTAAAAGAAAAGATGTTAACTGCACCTATTTTGTTTTTACTAGAATGGAATAGGGAATTTCATGTGCATGTGGATGCTTCATGCATAGCTTAAGGAGTGGTATTGGCACAACTTGGTGCAGGAGAAATAGATCACCCCATAGCTTTTGCAAGTAGGAAATTGTCCAAAGCAGAAAAGAACTATACAACTACATAAAGGGAAGGTATAGCTATGGTATATGCATTATAGAAGTTCAAACATTATTTGTTGGGATCACATTTCAAGATGTTCACAAATCACTCAGCACTAAAATATTTGGTAAACAAGGATGTTTCAGGAGGAAACATTTGCAGGCGACTATTACTATTTCAGGAGTATGACTTTGAAGTTATTGTTAAGCCAGGAAGACTAAATGTTGGACCTAATCATTTGTTGAGGATAGAAACAAGAGAAGAACCAACAAATATAGAGGATAATCTTCCTGATGTGCAACTGTTTTCGATCAGAGTAGTAGATGAGAACTTCACTGATATTATTCAGTTCTTAACCACAAGAATGACCCCTTCAGAATACACTACATAGTAGAAGAAAGAGCTTGTGGTTAAGGAAGCATATTTTTCACTGATAGCAGGGCATTTGTATAAATTGGGACCAGATGAAATACTGCGCAGGTATGTTCCTAAGCACGAAAGACAGATAATTTTGACAGAAGCTCATAGTGGCGCAGTTGGTGGACATTATGCAAGGAAAGCCACGACACATAAAATTTTAAGAGTAGGACTATGGTGGCCTACATTACACAAAGATGCAAAGGAATACTGTCAAGCTTATGATATCTGCCAAAGAACAGGAAAACCTTCAAGAAGAGATGAAATTCCACTAGTACCACAAGTAACATTGCAATATTTTGACAAATGGGCTATTGATTTTGTGGGAACAAACAATCCACCAGGGAAAATGACTAGTGCAAGGTATATAATCACTACGATCGATTATCTGACTAGCTGGGCTGAAGCACATCCTGTGAAGGATTGCAACGCAGAAACTGTTGCGAAGTTCATATTTGAGTATATTTTGTTTAGATTTGGGTGTCCAAAGATATTGATGAGTGATCAAGGGTCACCTTTATTGAGTCAAACCATTGAAGCATTAACTGATGAATTTCAAGTTTACCACTAGAAGAGCACTCCTTATCATCCTAAGGAAAATGGAAATGTGGAAGCATTCAATCAGATTTTGGAAAATGCACTCACAAAAGTGTGAAATGTGAATTATGCAAAGTTTAAGAATTGTAGCCTTCACAGACATGGCAGACTCCAATATAATGGAAGAAAGGATGGAACAATTACTTGCTCTAGAAGAAGACAAGTTTATAGCAGGTTTTCATCAGCAAGTGCAGAAAGCAGGGGAGAAATCCTGGCATGACAGGCACATCAAGCAAAAGACACTATGGGAAGGAGATCTTGTACTTTTATATGATATAAAATTCGCGAAGTTCCCAGGAAAATTTAAAACACATTGGTTAGGACCATATATCAACAAGCACATCTCTGATGGTGGTGCAGTCCAACTTGCGAAGTAAAATGGCCAGTTGATTCTAGGTCAAGTGAATGGTAGTAGATTGAAGGTATACAAGGACGACGCTGTCCCTGGAGCTTCACGCTAAAGGATGAAAGGAGAATAGTCTTAGTGCCATCTGCAGTTGAAAGTGGGTACTGGACCATAAACTACTCTGCAGAAGGGAACTTCGCCCAAGGAAGATTACTGTGCAATATTTAGGAGCATGTAGAAGTCTGAAATAACTGTGATGAAGGAAGGATTGTTGCGCCAAAAGGGAAGTTTCATCGAAGTTCGCCAAAAATATGATCATTGGAAGGAAAAAACTGTCGTTAAAGGAATGTTTATGTTAAGAGGTGCGGGAGAAACGAATTTATGAAACACAGCTGGTCGAATCTAGTGCCATATCTACATTGAATGAGAAAGATCTAAGCTAATGTTTGAAATTCAAATTCGCTATAAAAGCCATGTCTCGCTCCACATTTTACACTTTACTATCTAGAGAATTTAGTTTGAGAATTTGTGAACAAGCATGAGACAAGTGTGCTTTTGTATGTTTGAGAGAAGTTTCGAAGATATTTATAGAGAGTTTGTAGAGAAAGGGCTAGCAAGCATCATGGAAGCTTAGACTGGTAAATACGCAGCATCAAGTGTATCTGTTCCCCCAATGCGCGCGAGGTCACCGCAAAAACAAGTAGCCACCGAAGAATAGCCACAAAGAAGACAAGAAAAGAGACTAGCTGAAGCCTCTGGAATAAAGCTAAGGATATCTCCGAGAAAGAAGGTAGCGAAAGATTAGCGGACAAAGAATAAGCAGGATAAGAAACCTACGTAGAAGGAGATGAAACCAGTGCAACAGAAATAACTAGAACAAATCCATGACAGTGAGGAGGAAGCTGAGATGCAACAGATGGAGATAGAGGGCACATAAATTCCCTCTGTGATTCCACCATATTTTCCACTACAGAAACCGAGTGCCAAGCCGATTAAAGATCCCAGAGATGTGAAATTCGATACTTTCACACTGCTGCTACCAGAAAAAGTGCCATTCGAAGGAGACTTACTCAGAAAAATTCTGCAATTGAAGATGGAGGATTGGGACTTCAATAACTAGAGTAAGTATCCATAGTTTGATCCAAGCAGGTACCTACAATCGATATACTATCTAGAGAGTGGAGTTACAAGGTTGGAGCCACACCAATGAGCTTAGGGATTAGAGAGATCGAGCTTGCTGAACATGTTAAACATGCCACGCTGTGGTAGAAGCACCTCTAACACAACCTTTGTTCGGCAATTACTAGTATTAGTGCATGACAAATGCCTCTGGTTGGGGAAGAGGATCCCAATTGATGAAATGTTTATACAAAGGATTATTGAATTTCTCTACCAAGGAAAGGACCCTGCTAAAGAGTTCATCGTTAAAAACCAAGACAAAGCAGTAGCACAAACCAAGAAGGTCAAGTTCGGGCTAATCAAAATGTTGCGAGGTTATGATATTAAATCCATTAGTGACCAAGGGGTGTGCTTCACTACAAACATCTTAGTCAGAAAGATAATGAGGAAGTATAGAGAAAACAAAGTCCCTGCGGTCGTGGTTTCCTTAGCTGCGCAGTGCAACATCAGGGTTTGGTTCAACTGGGCTAGATATATATGCAGCGAATTTTTAGAGGATTCCTGAGAAGCACAGGAAGAGGGTAAGACATTTCACTATGCATTGTTGAACTTGATCATCATGCTATTAGTGTGGAAGGAGCCAGAGGATTCACAATTTCCTTTAGTCGAAGCAGATGTATGTGAAGCTGCCCGATATGCCTCACTCTGGCATACCAAGGAGCCATCACACGCACAAGAGAACATGATCTTCTTTGTATTGTTAGACATGGACTTGCACATGGTGGTGAACCAACATCCTAAGATATCACCAAGTTTGTATGATCAATATCGCAAATAGAAAAGTTTAAGGAAAACTTTCACAACATATATGTAAAGGCTCGAAAGGATCCAATGGAGACATGGCATCATCTGCCATATTTCATCACCGAAGATGACTTTCTCAGCATAATACAACACTAGTCAGTAGAGTGGATGACTCCAACAATAGAAGACATTGAAGCAAAGAAAGACACCTCACAGCATGCGGGTCCAAGTGGTAAGGACAAAGGACGCAGAAGAGACGGAGCTAGAGTAGGAAAAAGGTACCCAGGACCCTCTCAGCGATGAAGAGGCAACAAAGGAATCAATGTTCATCATCAAGAAGAGGATACCTATAGTACCTATGGAAAGCGCAAGAAATAAGTAGAAGGTGAAAAAATCTAAGGGCGCAATACCACTTGTCCTTATTGATGGGGACATCGACGAAATTGGAGACAAAGTCCAGGAAGTAACAACAGAAACATGGGACAGGATTGATAATAGCTACAAAGCACTCTTGGAAGATGTTCAACAAGGTATTGCATAGTTAAAGGCACTATCGCAGACAGCCAGAAAACCAGAATAGATGGGTCAACCACTAAAGCCAAAGCAATAGATAGAAACAACATTTGGATTAAGGATAATGCAGATAATAGCTGGAGTGTTACAAATTGAATCAACCGAAGACATAAAGTGAGAAAAAGGGTGGGACTGTGTTAATATGAACATCACCACACTGCCAACTCAGATATTGCATTATTTCCACCAACTTAATTGCAGGAGCGAGAAAAATGCACTTCACTGTTAAATATTCAAGTGGAGAAGGAAAGAGCTTCGCTAAACAAGGAACTCGATCATTTGATTAAGGAAAGGGATGGAGAATGCTAGTAAAAACAACAACTAGAGGAAGCCATCACAAAAAATTACAGTGAAGTTACGGATGTAAAGGTCTGCGAAGAAGAGTCACCAATAGAGAAGGTCGCAAAGCTCAACCTCGCAATAAGGGACTTAAAGAATAAGTTTGCAGAAATGAAGCTTGAGTATGAAGTGAAGATTACTGAGCTGCAAATGTGGCTGCAACAATTCATGCTACCAGAAGTACGTAAGAAGAGGGAAATGGATCTAAAATCTGCACTGCAAGGCATCTCTGACACAGTGGCGGACTGTGCAAAACTACTAGATGAAACAATGTAGATTTGGACCTCACTTCAGGAGGATCCAAACATTCAGAGGATTGAAGAGGAGCTCTAGATGAAGAAGAAGTAGTTGGAAGAACTCTGCACAACTGAGGATACGTTACCAGTCTCACAAAGGCTTGTCAGAATCACTAAAGGACAGACTCTTCAAAAGCAGATTGAATACCTTCGAAGAAAATAATTTTTTTTGACAGAAAGGACTTAGCCATGGCAGGATGAGGCCCTCAAACTTTCACAGGTAGTATACTATATGCACAAGGAGCTACGACAAAGGGAGAAAGAAGTGCTACAGAAGATTGCCAGACCAACAACAGAGGCACTACTGGAAGAAGTGCATCGAGAGGAGAAGCAAGTAGCAGAAATACTTTAGCAGTATAATGATGCCTACATGAGCATCACAACAAATATTTAGGGCACAACAACTGAGTGACTCGGGATGAGTCACATGTGAGTGTTGGGGGCCTATTGGGTGCAGCCCAAAATGGCCAGATTTTGGGCAAATTTTGGGGAGAAATCCAAGTTTTGTAGAAGCGTGCAGTAGAAAGGATGTTGTGGAGTATGAAGTGAACTATGCTGCAGAGCAGCAAAGCACGATGAAGACCATGCAACAAAGTCACCCCGCAGCATCAGGGATTTGCAGTGAAGCCCCTTCCTTTTTTTAAAAGCATTAAAATATTATAAAGTTGGTGGTTTTGGGCCATAACCCCTTATATTTCAAAAACCATGGTATTAGGTCCATGGTAATGTAGTGATGTAAATCCCTCAGGTAATAATATATATAGGGATGAATAAAGAAGGAAGGAATTAATAAAATCAATTGAATTGATCTATATCTATGTTTATGTGATATTTTTGTCATCTATATTTTGAAGTAAGGATGAGGCTCCACAACTGTGTGCATGGAGGCCTGGATCTACAACTTACTGTGCAGACACCCTTCAGTTGTGTGTGCAAGGAAGAACTATTTGTTGTACTAAATTCATATTATAAGTAACAATTCTTGTGGACATAGTTCCACATTGGGATGAACCGCGATAAAATATGTGTCTCAAGTGTTTATTTTCTTATTATCTACACTTTATTTTAGTATTACACAATTTATGAATGTTTATGACATGTTAAGTGATGAATGCAATTATGTCAAGTAATCTATAAGTGTGAAGTAATTTGTTGATGCAAAGTTGTTTATGAGTTAAAACATAAGATAATACGTGGTTTCCATGGCATAATATCCCTCAGGCTGTAGAAACCTAGTTCTGTAACCTCCCATAATCACTTCAGGTGAGACTGCGATTTGCTTGTAGGTCATTGCCGAGAGGGCTAGTGGTTGAGGGTTTTTTTGGTGCGCATTACACTTTGAATCTGGGTCTAGCCCACCTAAGACAACAACCTTCGATCTTGAAAATAATACATGACAAACTAAAGCCTATGCATTTTTAGTCACATTTTACGAAATTCAAATCTGATGCTCGTAGAGATATTTATGATGATTTTTCCTAGGTCACATGTTTGAGATTGAATTCTAGAGCATGAAAAACCATAATTGTTTGGACCATATCTCATAAAATATAGTGAACTAATATCTAATCTTTTTATACAAAGTTTACCAATATTTCCGCTCCACATGGTCAAAATTTCAACTTTTGAAGCTTTGTAGAAACAAAATTATTGCAAAAATTCCAAGATGGCTTGTTTGAAGCAGCAAAACCCTAGAATCCAAAGCTATGATACCAAATTTTATGCAAATAGTTCACAAAAAGGGAAGAAAAGATAGATCAAAAAATTGAAAATTAGCCTATTTGAGGTGGAACCCTCCTTTACATCAAATAAATGAACAATTATTTGATGATTCAAATGACAAGACCTCCTTGGTATATATAGGTGTCCAAAGGGTCATAATACAATCAGAGCCTACATAATAATAATAATGTAAGGGAACACCAATAACAATAATGGACTTCTATGGGGCACAAAAATAACAATATGGGGGATACATGGGCATAAAAATAAAAATAAGGGGGCTGCACTAGTATTATAGGGACCTAAAAATGCTCAAGAATAGGTACCCCTACCTAGGATAGATGATCTCCTAGATCATTTTTAGCAAGCTAAATACTTTACCAAGGTGAAATTAAAGTTAGGATATCATTAATTCGGTTTAGAGAATAATATACCTAGAATTATGCCTTCAAAAACAAGAAAGGTTTTTATGAGTTGTTAGTCATGCCATTTGGCCTATGCATTGCACTAGATACATTTATGAGGTTAATGAATGATATATTTCACCCTTTTATAGATTCATTTGTTATTTTCTATTTGGATGATATACTATTATATATCACTACATGTTAGAAGCATATCTCGCATTTGATGTAGGTGCTATAGATATTAGAGAAGCACTGGCTGCTAGAAAATCTCAAGAAGTGTGATTTTTCACAACACCCTTTGGTGTATCTAAGACGTGGTAGGTGGGGGAGAGATAAATATAAATATTTCCAAGATGGAGGTCACCATGATGTGGTCAATTCCTACTAATGTTTTTGAGGTCAGGAGTTTCATTGGGACACCACAATATTTGAGGAAATTCATAGCCTTATTTTCAACAATAGAAACACCACTCCATGCCATAACAGTGAGTGCAAAGAGTTTGTAGTGGGAAAGGGTCATTAGAGGGCCTTTGAGGAGTTCAAGAAGAACATCAATCAGGAATTAGTTATAGCGTTAACAAACTTACAACAACCCTTGAAAGTGGAGATATATGCAAGTGGGTATGTTATGGGAGTGGTCTTGATGCACGAAGGAAGGCTTGTATTCTACTATTCATGAAGTATTTCATGGAGCATTTCTCAACTACCATACCTATGATAAAGAGCTCTATACCCTGGTGCAATCTATGAAAAGGTGGAATCACTATCTGATGGGAAAGGAGATAGTAATCCACATAGATCATTAGCGACTACAATACTTGCAGACACAAAGTAAGAAACAATAGACTAGGCATAAAAAGTGGATGTGATTTTTACAATAGTTTCATTTAGTGATCAAGTACATGAAATAAAGCACAAACAATTTAGTGAACATGCTTTGAAGGCCACCAAAATCAAAGATCATAACTTTGGGAACTTTGATGCATATGCATCCATTCACCCATGATGCATACAAATTGCATATACATAGGATGATGAATTCAAGGAGGTGTTTTAGTAGTTATAGATCTAGAGTCAAGTGCATGATGGTGATAACACAATTGAAGACAATCTCTAGAATGGGATACATCATAGTTTAGATAAGCCATGTTTTCCTAAAGGTGAGTGACTACAATTGATCATAGATACTCACATATATGAGGTTACATGCCACTTTAGTGTAGGAAAGATAGTGGCCAATTTGTAGAGGTACGTGTATTGCCCCATGATGCAAGAAGAGGTAGTCATGTTCATAAGAAGATGCATGATTTATTGTACCAACATGCCTAGTAATAGAAAATAGGGTCTCTATCATCCATTTCTTGTACACACTCATCCTTGGTAAAGGATTTGTGGGAGGCTTAAGAATAAATAGGAAGGGACATTATTATCAGTTCTTGGTAGTTGATAAGTTTAGAAATATGTGTTTTCTAATGCCCTATAGAAATACAATTAGCGGGTAAAAAGTCATGAACTTGTTCTTTAGATAGGTCTAGGTGCACTTTAGGATACCAAGGATAATTGTCTTAGATAGGGACATAAGATTTCTCGATGCATTTTGGACTACATTGTGGGAGAAGATGGACAAAAAGTTGAATATGTCTATAGTATTTCGTCTACAAGTAGATGGAAAAATAGAAGTAGTCAACAATACTTTTGTGCAACTTTTGAGGGATTACAATCAAAAGCATCTAAAGACTTGGGATGAAAATCTAATATATATATATATATATAATAGAGTAGTCCATGCTTCTACTAGTAACTCCCCATTTTACACCTTTACCTTTAGATATTGCATATGGGAAGCAAGGAAGAGTGAAGCAGGATCTTACAACAAATATCTTAAGGGTAGACTTTTTTTTTCATAAGATTAAGAAAATCCGTCTACAAGTATATAAGACACTGTAGAAGTAACGAGAAAAATACAAGGCCATGCATGATCAACATAGGATAGAGAATTCATTCAAGGTGGGAGACAAAGTATGCTTACAATTGAAAAAGGAGATGCTACATGGTCCTGTTGATGCCTCGAAAATCGCTGCAACAACATTAGGGGATAACCACCCGGTCCGGACCTTAAAGCAGCTCCTTTTCCGTTTGGTGTGGTGGCTCCGACTGGTTTAACTAGGTCCAGTTACCTTCTCCCTATTGCTATTGGTTTATAATGTATCTTTAACTACCAATAGACAGGGATATCAGATCACTTCTTCTTGCTGATCAGGCAAGAGAATGACCCTTAAGCTGATTTGGGTTCAGCCAAGCCACAACTAAAATTTTGCCTCTTTGAGGAGAGGACTTAAAAGAATGTAGAATTTACTCTAAATGCAAGCTTATTCTATGATGCAAGCAAAAGAAACTAATCTAAATCCTATCTTAATTAGGCAGATATAGATCTAACCCAACTAAGAGCAAGATAATTAAAGTATTGAGATTTAGATATGTCTTGTTTATAATGAATATCAAGTTAATGAAGTAGTTCAATTAACTGATATTATAGATATCAAAACACATCCTATTGAGACCTTTTAACTGAAATAATAAACCAACAACACTCAGGAAGTAGTTCACATAAATGATATTGATTATCAAATCAGCAAATCCAATAACTAAACAATAATATGTGGAAATAGTTCACAACATATTACCACTCAATAAATCAGTTTTAATAAGGCAGATTTCTGAGTAAATAGTTACTCAGAAATCAGAAATTAATCCATAAGAACATAGATACTTGATAACAACATTGAGACAAACTACCCATATTGACAATAATGCACAAACATGAATAAAATGACACATTCCTGTTACCATAAAAATGAAACTGATATTTAAAACAGTAGTATTAAAGATACCAATTTATTGCATCCATTTCTCTGATCTTGGTCTCCAACAGTCCTTTACATTGCTTGAACTTCTGCCTTCAAAGCTAAAGCCACAATAGTGAAAACTCTGCCCCTCATACATAATTCAAGATACAAAGGAAAAATCCTCAATAATCCCCAGATCTGAGATTTTCTCTCCTCTCTCCTACAACTCTAAATTCCTATTACAGTAGTGCTTTTAGAAGTCTAGCATTGCAGAGGAGAGAAACCCCTTATTACATTCTGCAATCTATTACTTATACTATCTGTGAAGGAATTCTTGAGAGGAAAGTTTGGTGAAGAGAAATTTGCCAAATCCAATTGCTGGAGCATTCTCATTGATTGAGATCCTTTTCTCCATATTTCTTCCATTGTTTTCCTGCAAAAAGAAATCAAAATAAATTAAAATGCAACAATAAAATCAACATGGCATTGTTCGCATTTAAATCAAATCCAATCAAATTCTATAAAATATAAATTCTCTATTGATGCCTGGGATTTAATTGGCCAAGAATATCATTGACGAGTGAATCTGCAATTAGAAGATGCCTGGACCAATGAAAATAAAACTCAGAAAAATGATTTTGTTTTCAAAATTCGGAGCTTGATCTTCTACCCGATTTTTGACCCAATAAATGACCAAATTTGTCAATGAAATCTCCTCAGAAATATTCTCCTTGATTTTCTCTTTCCAATGAGCCGTCCTGGGCCTCATTTGGCCAAGTAAAACTCATTCTATGAGCTTCCAAATTTGATGAGTCAAATCTGGCATGAATCTAGAAATTCTGTTGCTGGGCTAAAAAAAATCAAAATTCTCATTAAAAAATAAATCCTAAATTAGAATTCTAATTAATTCTAAATTAGAAACTAAACTAATTATTAATTAACATTAATCTAAATAATAATTAAATTTTAATTTAACTAAATTAATTAAATTTTATATATTAATTAATTTATTTAATTTAAAATTTAATATATATAAAATATTTAAACTAAACATTGTCATTATACGTAAGAGTTAAAAAAACAAGTCATTTGAAACAAACTTTACAAGGTTTTAATTAATAGTTTTTATCCCTTTTCGCTATCGGCATGAGAGGATGGACGGGTTAATAAACTTGTTTCGCATATAAGTTCCGATGCGATCGAAGTTTTTAATAAGACTTGGTCAATGCCTTATTGCCTTATGCTTATCAGCAACTCGCATCAGGGGATGGATTATGGGGTATATCGGGGGTTTGTAAAATATGTTGCGAACAAAACCTCCGATGCGATTATATATTATTTTTTTTTTTTTTTTTTTATATTAAATTTTAATTTAATTAAATTAATTAAATTTAATTAAATTAATATTTAATATTATTTTTTGGTTTTGATTTTATTTTAATGAATTTTAGTTGAGTTGTGAAATTATCTAAACTACAGCCACTTGAAAAATAATTAAAAATAATAAAAATAAACTACACCCACTTGAATGTTTTGGGTTTTCGAGATTAGGATTTGATTTGGAAATTAGAGTGAATTTCTTAAAATCCCGATAATTAATAATTTGGCTGCATAACTAAAAATGAAAAATGTTAGTAAAAACTCGCTATGGGTTAATATTTAAAATGAATGCCTTATTGAACTAATTTATTTACAAAATGCAATATTGTACATTTTATGCATTTTTAACTCAGGCTAGATAAATGACGAGACTTCAAAGGAGTGTCATTTTCAAACCAGTTGACCAAATGAGGCGAAACAAGCGTCAATGGGAAGCTTATAAAAAATCGATTCTAACAAAACAATCAAAACAAGAATCCAAAGAAAATGTAAAATTAAAAAAAGCGTAGGGAAATCAACTAAATAAAAATCCAAAAAGGCGTTTAGCCAAAATTTTTATAGAAAGGGTCCCCATTATTTGAGTTGTGCAAGTCAAAAATGGGGGGTTGTGTTTTTACCACAACAGGGCCTAGTATGAAAATAAAGGCTCTTTGATATTTTCCTTTTAAGATACTAGAGAAGGTGGGAGATAATTCTTATAGAATCAACCCCCATACATGCACATTTACTCAATGGTGAATGTAGAAAAGTTTAAACTCTATGAGCCCTCCATGTTGGATCGGGAAGAGACAAAGGTCCTCCATTCTATAAAGGAATTAGAATCAGATACTTAGGAAGAGTTGGTAAATGATATAGATTTGTAAAATAGGTCTAGAACTATAATAAAAGGGCAACATGACCTTTGATAGAATGTATTGAAATGATAACTTCTAGTAAATCTTGAATGGTACACCCAAGAGAAGGTGGAGAAAAATTTTCCCTTCCTTATTTTGTATAGTATTTTTGGACCAAAATACTCCCAAAATTGGGAGGTATGATCTATATTGAATCAATATATTATTTTTCACCTAGCTAGAAGTTTTTAGAGTGGAAGCATTGAAGGAATTATCTCATAGGACCATTTTCACTAGTGGGTTTAGTTTGGCGAAGTGGGATATGAAACCTTTTGGAAGAAATTTGAGCCATCAAATGAGTTGAGGTAAATCTTTTTTGATTAAGCACCATACACCTTAGCATTATTTTACACCAAAATATATTTCCAATGGTGCAATAATAACATCAATTGGAGTTTGTATGCAAACATTATTCCACCTAGAAGTTGATTTTCCTATTTTTTCTACCATGATTTGAGAGGATGCCAAGTCAAACCCATCATTCTTGTAAAAGGGGCTAGCCACATGATCATGATGAAGAAAACTATAGAAGAGCTAATATTATAACTCTAGCTAAGAGTTGAATGAGTCAAATTTAACCAGTAGCATATTATCAAGTTATGTTACAAGGCCATTGGGAGGAAAAGGGGTCCCATTCTATTCAAGTGCATGTTTTTCCATATATGAATAGAGTATTTGTGAGTGGATAGAGAGAGAGAGAACATATAAGGTTTGTGTGTTGTAGTAGCCAATGGGTCATAAGTCACATTCCTTTGTACTTGCATCCATTTCCATTCAAAGAAAGAGAGAGTAGAGCAACCTCACCTTCTAGTTGGGTTTTCTGTTGTAAGGGTTTCCCAACTCATATAATTAGTTTATTTTATTTTGTAATTTTTATTTCATTTTTCTCTATATTCCACATTTTATCTATCACATTCATATGCATAACAAAGTAATTAACAGATCTAGAAATCTAAGGAAAAACTAACTATCAAAGTGTAGATTTTGAATTTTCAAATATATTTTAGTATATCTATTTTGATGAACTGTCCATTGTAATATCCATGACATTTTAAGGATCATTGATTCATACTATTATTATCTATTTCCTATCTCTTTGAACCATTTGTTACTCATCATCCATGATTCACATCACAACATACTTTTCTATACAATGCATAGGTCCATTTCTAATGAATCCCTATCTCATGGAGCACACAATAGCTAAACAAAGTTCCATAATTTCTTGTCTAGTTGATCTTGGTAAAATTGTGATATTATCATGGCATGGCATGCATGAGAATATAAATTCATCATTGGTTGAGACATTGGGGATTCATTCAATCAACCTCTGACATATCACGTGCGTTCGTGGCATATTAAACAATACCCCTAATTTGACTCCATATTGGAAAATACCTCTAAAAATCGCATTATTTCACACCCTACCAATACGAACCCAATACACCTTCCCAATTTAAAAAACCCCCACTTTCAATAGATATTGTAGATACCCATTTTTTCATTAACATTTTTTATACCCCTTTATATTTTTCATTAACTTTGAGCTCCATTTTTTTATACTTTCCAATATAAAAACCCTTTCCCCCCATATATCTCTTAATATATTATGTCATTTTTTCCTCAATATATATACCCCAATATGAATGCACATGGTATGGTATTTCTCCCCCAGTGAAGATCCCATGGGTTGAGATCACATCTATCATTATTTCCTTCCATGTTTAGAAGAGATTTGATTGCAAGCTAGCGCGGTCTATGTTTGTCCTACGGATGGTCTAACGAACATCAAACCATATTGAAGAATGGTTCACTTTAGTATATTTATGTCTTATATTAATATAAGAATTTCCAACTCAAATAGAAGGTCCTTTTGGAATTGCACACTTCTCCTATAGGAGAACACTGTGAGAACATTTAAGGTTGTTGAAAAATTACCACAGGAACAAAAAAAATTTGTTCTAGGAAGGTCTTAAAATTGATGTTCAAAAAATTGTGGCTAATTTGTTGGTTTACCAATAGAATAATGGAGATACAATCAAGACCATGGATATTCTAGAACCATTAGCCATACAAAGTTAACATTGGGAACATGTCTTAATGTATTTTATTATAGTTCTAACGAAGTCCAATGAAAATAATTTCATCATGGTAGTGGTGGATTAACTCAAAAAGTATGCTATTTTTTTCTCTCTTTCTCACCCTTTTGAAGTGAGTATAGTAGATGCAACATTCATGGAAACAATTTAGAAGCTACATGGAATCCCCAAAATTGTTATAAGTGATAGACAACCATTTTTCACCATAATTTTTAGACTGGATTATTTTCTTGTTACGGTAATAAATTTGCTCACAATGCCTTTCAAAATCCTCAATCTAATGAGAAAACTAAGATTGTGGACAAATGCCGAGAAGGGCTGTTATCGGGAAAACTAGTGTCCATTCAGAGCTGCTAGTCCCACTAAGATGGCTAGCTATCTTAGAAACAAACAGATTAAAGTTACTTGTGTTTTCCTTTATGAGAGATAGATGAGAGAGAAGCAGAGAGCACCAACCTCAGTCTCTTGCTAGTCTCCTTGCTTGTTTCGTCTCTCCCTTGATAGAGCTTTTGCCACTCTTTTCTCACTTGTCCCGCTTCAAAGAAAATCTGTAGAGCCAAGGCAAAAAAATACCATCAAAGCATATAGATCTATAACCATAAATAATGTAGGATAAGATGTACATTAACCATATAAATGCATAAATAAATACAAGATTCAGAGATATACAAGCATATGGAGGAAAACTCAAATAGCTTTATTGATAGAAGTAGTAGAAGAGAGGATTACAACCAAGCTGTCTGATCCAGCATCATCCTCCCAGCATGAAAGCCCTCTTCACCTTATACAAAGCAAGATCACCCAACAATGTCTTCAAAGAGAAACCAACAACACTTCTTTGCAAATTACAAAATTCCAGCCTCTGGATCTCTTGGATGAGGGATCCATATATAGATGTTTACAGGAGAGTGAGTCAGCTTCTGGGATTTTGATTAGTGTCATTTCACTGATAGTTCTTGGTTCCACTTGGAGATTTCAGATCTCTTACTCATTCTCGGGAAAATTCAGAGAGGCAAGTGTCATATGAGCAGTTTCTAGAAGATTCTTTGGGTTTCCACCTAACACACTGCTTCTGCCATTTATCTTCTCTCGCTCATCGCACCCTACAGAAGGGCTTTCCAGTATGCATCACACCCCCTGTGTGTAATAGGTGAGATGCATCGCACCCTATGCATGGAGTAGTCTATATGGTCCTATTTTGACCAGTTTTGAGTAGTTTTTCATGGAGAACTTCTGGGAGATGATGTAATCAGCTGACCTTGTTCCTTTAGGGTATGAAACAACACTTTTAAGGGTTTAGAAGCCCTTAGTTTATGGACATATGTGATTGGGGTTGCAATGCCCAAATATGTCTATAACAGTTGCCCCCTAAAGCATGAGGTCGTAAATCTTTTGATGTCGGGTGAAATGTTTTATAATGAGGATTCGAGGTTTTTCGAACTGGAAGGTGACCTGTAATAAGATACAACACAATTTTTATTAGGAAATCTAGTGTCTATTCAGAGCTGCTAGTCCCACTAAGACGAGTAGCTATCTTAGAAACAAACAGATTAAAGTCACTTGTTTTTCCTTTACGAGAGAGAGATGAGAAAGAAGCAGAGAGTACCAACCTCAGTCTTCCGCTTGGCTCCTTGCTTGTTTCCTTTTCCCTTTGACAGAATCTTGCCACTACTTCCTTACTTGTCCAGCCTCAAAGAGCACCTGTAGATTCACAACAACATAATACCATCAAAGCATAGAGATCTTTCACTGTAAACAATATAGGATCAGATATATATTAACCATACAAATGCATATAACAAACACAATATTCAGAGATACACAAGAATATGGAGGAAAACTCAAATAGCTTTATTAATAAAAGTTGTAGAAGAGAGGATTACAACTACTTGGTCTGACTCAGTGCCATCCTCCTAGCTTGAAAGCACTCTTCACCTCACACAAAGAAAGATCACCCAAGAATGTCTTCAAAGAGAAACCAACATCACCTCTTTGCAAATTACCAAATTCCAACCTTTGGATCTCTTGGATGAGGGATCCATTTATAGATATTTGCAGCGGGGTGAGTCAGATTCTGGGATTTTGATTAGTGTCATCTCTCTGATAGTTCTTAGTTCCACATGGAGATTTTAGATCTCTTACTCATCCCTGGGCGAACTCAGAGAGGCAAGTGTCAAATGAGTAGTTTCTAGAAGATTCTTTGGGTTTCCACCTAGCATACTGCTTGTGCCATTTGTCTGCTCTCACTCATCGCACCCTATAGAAGGGCTTTCCAGTATGCATCACACTTTTTGCATGTGGAAGGTGAGTTGCATTGCACCTTTAGCACTGAGCAGTCTGTATGGTCTTGCTTTGACTAGTTCAGAGTAGCTTTTCATGGAGAACTTTTGGGAGATGATGTAATCAACTGACCTTGCTCCTTTAGGGTATGAAACAAAACTTTTAGGGACTTAGAAGCCCTTGTTTTATGGACATATGTGATTGGGGTTGCAGTGCCCAAATATTTCTATAACAGTTGCCCCCTAAAGCATGAGGTTTTAAATCTTTTGATGTCGGGTGAAATGCTTTATAATGAGGATCCGAGGTTTTTCGCACTGGAAGGTGACCTGTAATAAGATACAATACAATACATTATCTTCATAATATTTTCATGATCTAGCTGAGGTGGGCATTCCCATGCTCAGCTTGATAAATTCATTTTCATGTACATAGGACAGACAACCTTCCATGTGCAGACTGATGATTTTGGTAGAGCCATCATCCCTTAGTTTGGATGATTATCTGTGCAGCAATGATGTACATTTGATGTCTTTATTTTCCTGATTATATTGCAACCCAGATGGATGAAACTAGATTCACGGTCTTCAAAACTCGTTCAATCTTCGCCCGAAAGTACAAGTCGATCAATGTGAAAAGATGTTCTGATGTCGAACATGGAAGGACATCACCTGATTACTAGCCAATGATGTAAGCTATTAATAAACGCGAGAGGAATCACCGATGATGATGATGACCCTCAAGGTACTACAGTACAATTCACGTGGTGTGAATACATGAGTTGATGTCGAACACCATGCAAAATCTTTCGGTCGAAGGCCATTAGTGTAAACCTGTCGCCGGAAGTGAGAAACTTGCCATTGAGGCATGCAAGCTTCAAAGTACTGGAAGGGTTGTCCCTAGGTTGGCTTCTTGGATAATGAGCTGATGTCGACAAGAAGTGACCCGTCATAGGAGGGCATTAATGGATCCCACATCTATGACATGGAACGGAGCAAATGATCTTGTAGAGGTGAAAATGATCTGATGATACAAGGTTCAGGATGGGTGTCATGAAAGAATGAAGTGTGAAGGTATTGTAGCGGATGAGACAAAAGCTGGGTAGGTGAATTCTCTGAGCGACTTCTCTTGAACATATCGGCGACATTGAAATGGATTTAGCATTAACCCCAAAAGTGGATGGTACGGTGGACCAATGGTGATATGACCGGTGTTATAGACATTTTTGTGCTTTACAGCTCTAAGCATGAAATGTCCATAAACCAAGGGATCCTAAGTCCCTAAAAGTGTTGTTCCTACCCCTAGAGGAATAAGGTCAACCAATTACAGCTTCTCCTAGAAGTTCTCCACCAGAAACTGCTCAGAATCAGTCAAATCAAGATCATTTCAGCTGCTCCACTAGCTAGCTGCGTTCCATAGCACCCCAGTACACTAGCTAGGTGCGTTGCAACGCACCTAAATGCACTACCAGGGTGCGCTGAGCGGGAAATGACAAATGGCAGTGTCATTCCACGAGGTGGACAGATAATGGAAGCTTCCAGAATCTTCCCCAATGACACTTGCCTCACTGAGTTCGACCAAGGATGAGTAAGAGGCTCTCAGTCTCCAAGTGGAAGAAAGAACTGACAAAGAGAGGCCACTAGTCAAATCATAAGCTGACTCATCCTCTTTGCATACATCTATATATGGATCCCTCATCCCAGAGATCCGGGGGCTGGAATTTTGTACTTTGCAGAGAATTGCTGTTGGTTTTGAGATAGAGATCAGTGCATTGGGTGATTTATGCTTTGTTGGAGGTGAAGAGGGGATTCCTTTGCTGGGGGGTTGATGCTGGATTAGGAATCATCGGTTGTAACTCCTCCTGGACCTTCTTGTTATATCAATAAAACTATTTGAGTTTCTCCTACATGCTTGTGTATCAATGATATTTTGTTATATTTGCATGTTTAGCTTAAATCTGATCCTAAACTATTTATGAATGTGAATCCATGTCTTTGTATAGTTTTCCTCTTCTGTGATCTTGCAGGAACTTGGTGAAGCCGGGCAAGTAAGGGAGCAGGTAGCTGGAAGCTGTCAAAGAGGAGAGAGATTGGATCAAAGGACTAGCGCAAGACACAGGTTGGTTCATCCTATTCCTCTTCGTTTATAGTTCATAAAGAAGAATACGAAAGTAGTTTTCCTTGTTTCTTTCTAAGGTACTGTCACACCTTAGTGGGATAGGGGCGTTCTGAGTAGACACTTTTCCTGTTAACAAAATGGCGACTCCGTTGGGGATCGTGTCTAGTTAGTTTGTTTGTGTTTCCCTTATTGTTTGTTTCATAAACACAGAAGTAGCAATCGAACTGCATTTGCCATTATCAAATGCAAAGTAGACACCTGCTACTTCAATCCATTCACTAGATTTGTTTATGATTTGAACAGCTGATTCACAAATGATCTGATTACCCTTTGTGATAGCTCTTAGACCTCCTTTAAATCCACCCTCTGATTGTGCATTACTGATTGCTTTTACTCAGCCAAAATCCATAGATTAAACTGCAAACCGTGACCCAGAACCCGGATAGAAGTCTCGTTTCTTCCCCAGCGCAGGCTCTGTGAAGAGATTCTGCATTTCAACGCAGTTCCCGAGAGGGCTACCTGCGCTGCAATTCAGTTTCTCTGTGTAACAGGTGCGCTGATCAGCCTAGCCCTGTGCAACTGAGGTTCTTTGCTTCATTTTTTAAGTTTTGTCTCTGATTTTGCAGCCTGTGATCAGTGTGTATCTGTTTAAAAACCCCTTTTCTTTGCCTTAATTCCGCCTCCTTTGTACAAAAAGACTGTAGATGTTCTTTGTGTGTTTGTTACATCATTTACAGTCTTCCATTGAAAAAGTAGAATAGTCATACCGTCGTCCTTGGATTTAGATCTGTCATAAGTGTCGATTTTGATCTTAGGAGAAAGTGTATTTGCTATTGACAGTCGATTATGCTTTTACTTTTGCCTTTGGTTTGAATTTGTCACTTTCTAGTGTCGAAAGGAGTGTTTATTTCAAAATCATAAAGTGTCGTAATCTTCTCTACCTTTTGATTTCGAAAAGAAGCTTGTTTGTGTTGTTCACTTGAAAGCGAATTCAGATTTGTACATCAACTTTCTTTTTAGGCATCAATATTAAGAAAGTGAAAACAAATACATGCATATGTGCATTTGCATATTGATAGTCTGTTTGGCTTGATTTAGGAAAAGTGCATCTACAGTGTGCTCTTTGCTCTTTGAGAAAAGATTGTGTCTTTCTTTTCCCCTTGTAGCTAGGATTTTCATTACTGAAAAAAGATAAAAGCTTGCTTATCATCTTTAGATTGCATTTTAGGAATTACATCTACATCTCGTGGTGATCCCAAAAGGCAAACTTCTAAGAAAGATCAACTTAAAATAAACTGAATGAATCTAACAACGCTTTGGAACTTAACGCACAACATTTAGAGGTCTAGGCTAGAGACGTATTCCGGCGTCGTAAAGCCTGGTAACTGTTGTCCTCACTGATGGTTGGGTGATTCCTCCACTTTGAAATGATAAGTTCCAGTACGGACTTGTGCTCCCACGTACCGTCGAGTATATATTGGGAGACCCCTATATGCTTAAAACCTTTTATCCATAGGAAGCCGTGTCGGCCGCCCTACTGATCGCAATGCACCGAACACAACATTCGGGAAGATTGACTGCCGTACCGTAAAAAGTATTATGCAGTTTTGTGATTGGTTTGGTACTCCCTCTACCTAGATCTCCAGAGCAGTCCCTTTCGTTCCTTTTCAGACTCCTTAACGGAAAAGGTCCATCTGAGCACTTGTCACTTCAGGCTCATTAAAAATCGAAGGAGACTAGAGTCATCTTTTGTTTTTTCTCGACTCTTTAAAACTGAAAAAACAAGTTGTGTCCAAGCGTTGTAAAATTTATTTTAAACGGAATATTCATACCCTTTTCCTACATTGATCTTAGGTTGAGAAAATGGAGTCTACCAACCAAGGAATTCCCCTTGGTGGAAATCCTAGTCCCTTCTCCTCTTGGGGAGATGTTGGTGCACCCCATATGGCCACATTGTCGCTTCCAGGACTGACAATTGGCTTGCCATTCTGGCTCTTCTCAACCAATGTCGTTCAGAACAACACTATTCCTGAACAATCGAATCAACAACTAGACGAGTCCAGAGTTGCCCACCAACCTTCTACTTCCTCTAATTCTTCCTCTCCCCCTTCCTCTTCGCTTGATGGGGCTGGCAAAGCCAAAAGTCAAGTTCCTAAGGAGAAGAAGGAGAAGAAGAAGAAAGAGAAGAAGAAGAAGGAGCCAAAGGCGAATGGGGGAAAACGAGTGTCGTCTAACGAAAATCCACACACTGCACCGACCAGGCCTAAATCGCCATGTGTCATTTGCAGAGGAGACCACTTTCACAGAGATTGTCCTTGCATCCCTCGGATACTAAGGGACTGGTCTCCTCGTTTGCACAATCCGGTGTCATCAACCTCTGATGATCATGTTGAAAGCACACCGTCAACTAGTGAAAGTGAAGCCCCAGGACAAAGAGGGAAAGCTAGATTTCCCTGTAAACTGTGCGAAGGCAATCATGCCCTCCACCATTGTCCCTTCTTAGACGAAGAGAAAAGAGTTTTGGATGATCGTCCGGTTTCACCGTTACGACTTCCTCCTGGATATAAAAAACTCTTGCCGAGTCCGTCACTAGTTGAGAATCCAGCCGGCCTGCTCAAGTGGTCGGCTGAAGCGCCTATCATCGAAGATAAACCATCTGAATCCATACCAGACGAAATTCAAAAGGTCGAGGCGGCAGTTGACCCGGTCTTGCCTTCAGAGGTTTTATCTTCGAATGATACAGTCACTGAAGAGAACAAGGATGACACCATCCAAATTCTCTTCATCAACACAGACTCCAACGAACATGGGGGCAATCTACCCATTCCCTTACCGCAGGAGGGAAGTTCGTTAGAGCCATACCCGGCCGTCTACTCGGTCCCACCTCCAAGCAACCTAGTTGTCTCCTTCGATTGGAATCAACTAGGCAGACCCCGCTTACCGGCAAGCATACCATTCCGAATTATCGTTCAAATATATAGAATGGTCATGGCTGGTACCATCATAGATGAGGGCACTTCTGTGAGTATCCTTTCCTCTATTGCTTGGAAAGCGCTTGGTTCGCCATCGTTGTTGCCTGAGATGAGAAATCTGACAGGCTTTGATAAAGGAACCAGTCGACCTTTAGGGATCCTTCCCAATGTGCCCATAACATTGAGAGGGAAGACAGTTCAAATGAATGTAATGGTAGTTCAAGGACCCTTGGATTATAACCTACTCCTTGGACAAGACTATATTTATTGCATGGGAGCCATCGTCTCCTCACTCTTTAGAGTAATGTGTTTTCTGCACGAAGGAAGAGTGGTCAAGCTCGTGGACCAGCTTTCATTTCCCGGATCACGCATAGAAAATAGTCATATACCATCCCTAAATTGTCTCTTCACGCAAGAAATGTCTCAATCTCCAGTCCGTCCTCCCGATGAGCGCGAGTAATTTGGAGGGATATGACTGAAACCCAGGGGGGCATGCGTCCTGGTCTGCTTCGGCAGGAAAACTTCAAGTATAGGGTAGGTTTCCGCGGGAGAATATGACTAGTCTGTACCCCGTCCGTCGGTGGAAGAGGGGTTATTCTAGAATAAGATTCTCTTGTCAAAGTTATGTGAGTTGGCAGATGTCGTCACTCACCTTTGTTTATCTCGGTAGACACCACCGAAGAAGTGTTTTGTTTGCACCGCGAATAGAACAATCTTTGGGTAACCTGTAAGAGGTAGGCCTTTCCCGATAGAACAAATGTTTTGTCTGCAAATTGAGGGGTAACCTTGAAACCATATTTTATACCTGGGGGCATGCAAACCTTTTGGAGTGCAAGCGAGGGGCGGCTATTTATTTTTAAAAATTTTAGGACCTCTAACCCTTTAAACTCGTAGGATTAGTCGTCACCTAACTTGCATAAAGAAAGGATGTGGGGCAAAAATCTAAAAATTGCCATTTTTATATGAGACATTCTTATCATATGACTGGATTAATCGAGCAGTTTTAGCACATAGTTCAAGCTCGTTAAAAAATAAACATAAGGCATGAGCAAGTGTTTCCACCCGCGTTTAAGCTCATTAAAAAATGAACTATTCCCCGGTAAATAACCACCGTGAATGAAGATTTCAGCCATTAAAGCCTTGGTCGTGTTTGCACCGTCACCTCCACTTTTCCATTGGCCGATCATTCACCCCCATTTGATTGTTTACCCATTTTGAGGAACAGCTGCGAAGAGTGATTTCACTAGCCATCCTTGTGACACTGCCG
This sequence comes from Pinus tabuliformis, assembly GCA_031772625.1. Lineage (NCBI taxonomy): Eukaryota > Viridiplantae > Streptophyta > Pinopsida > Pinales > Pinaceae > Pinus > Pinus tabuliformis. The sequence continues at coordinate 540,979,229 of CM062816.1, read as the reverse complement.
TGATTGGAAAATTCCAACCATTACCTGGAATCAGCTGCTACCCATTTTATCACTTGTTCCTCAAAAGACGAGTCTTCTTTAAGCTCTTTTCAACTGACTCGTAAAATATGAAAAGATTTCCGAGTTTTGGCCTTCCAGCTCGTTAAAGCGACCGGAAGTGCTACCCCTCCTCTAGATTTTAATCTTTTTGGACCTGAGGGATTATTGCACAAAAAGATCGAGCGCTTGTTTTGTTCGGCTTGTTAAAACTATCGAAAATTCATCCCTTCTGTATTGTTTTATACTTTTTCGGACTTAAGGGATTAGATGACGAAAAAGGAATTTTGGAGTTACCTTTACGTACCTTTTCAGACTCTCTAAAAATGAAAAGGACCGAGTTATCTTTGTCGTTAAACTCGTTAAAAAGATTAATAGCGACAAACTTGTCTTTAGACGAGAACGAGTTTCACTATCGCTAGGCTCGTTAAAACATAGCGATGGGTTTGCCCGAAGGGAAAATTATAGAACAAGCATATGTTATCCTCCTCAAGCTTGACAAAAATAAAGAGGTACTGGTCAGCAATGACTGGGGAAAAATTGGGAAGAAACTCAAAGAATCTTTATTGGTAGCAAGTCGCTCTTGAACATGACACTTCCACTCCGTGCCTGTGTCGGGTTGGGTTGTTTCATTCACCGGTCACATCACCATGGTCACACCATACCATCCACATTTGGGGTAAATGCTACCAATCCATCACATAAGTGTCGCCGACATGTTCAAGAGAAGTCATCCAAAGAAGTCACCCTTGTCCCATCCACTACCATACATTATACTTCATTCCTTCATGACCGCCATCCTGAACCATATATCATCAGATCATTTTCACCTCCATCAAAATCATTTGCTCCGTTCCGTGTCATTGATGTGGGATTCATCAAGGCCCTCCTTTGATGGATCGCTTCTTGTCGACATCAGCTCATTATCCAAGAAGTTGATCTAGGAACACCCCATTCAGTACTTTGAAGCTTGCATGCCTCAATGGCAAGTTTCTCACTTCCGGCGACAGGTATACATCAATGACCTTCGACCGAAAGATTTTGCGTGGTGTTCGACGCCAAGTCCTTTATTCACACCACATGAATTGTACTGCAATACCTTGAGGGTCATCATCATTATCGGTGATTCCTCTCGCGCTTGTTAACAGTTTACATCATTGACTGGTAATCAAGCGATGTCTTTCCATGTTCGACTTCAAAACATTTCTCACATGGATCGACTTGTACTTCGAGTGAAGATTGGACAAGATTGAAGACCCCAGATCTAGTTTCATCCATCCAGGTTGCGATATATATTCAGGAAAAATAAAGACATTGACATGTATAGCATTGCAGCACAGATAATCATCCTACCAAAAGGATGATGACTTCATCAGAATCATCAGTCTACCATCAGACGATTGTCTGTCCTGTGTACATAAAAATGAGTTTATAGAGCTGAGCATGGGAATGCCCGCCTCAGCTAGATCATGAAAACAGTATGAAGATAATGTATTGTATTGTATCTTATTACAGGTCTCCTCCCAGCATTGAAAGAACTTCGGATCCTCCTAATAAAGCATTTCACCCGATAAACGGCCTCATACTTTACGGGGCAACTGTTATAGACATTTTTGTGCCTTACAGCTCTAAGCATGAAATGTCCATAAACCAAGGGATCCTAAGTCCCTAAAAGTGTTGTTCCTACCCCTTGAGGAACAAGGTCAACCAATTACAGCTTCTCCCAGAAGTTCTCCACCAGAAACTGCTCAGAATCAGTCAAATCAGGATCATTTCAGCTGCTCCACTAGCTAGCTGCGTTGCATAGCACCCCAGTACACTAGCTAGGTGTGTTGCAACGCACCTAAATGCACTACCAGGGTGCGCTGAGCGGGAAATGACAAATGGCAGTGTCATTCCGCAAGGTGGACAGACAATGGAAGCTTCCAGAATCTTCCCCAATGACACTTGCCTCACTGAGTTCGACCAAGGATGAGTAAGAGGCTCTCAGTCTCCAAGAGGAAGCAAGAACTGACAGAGAGAGGCCACTAGTCAAATCATAAGCTGACTCATCCTCTTTGCATACATCTATATATGGATCCCTCATCCCAGAGATCCGGGGGCTGGAATTTTGTACTTTGCAGAGAATTGCTGTTGGTTTTGAGATAGAGATCAGTGCATTGGGTGATTTATGCTTTGTTGGAGGTGAAGAGGGGATTTCTTTGCTGGGGGGTTGATGCTGGATCAGGAATCATCGGTTGTAACTCCTCCTGGACCTTGTTGTTATATCAATAAAACTATTTGAGTTTCTCCTACATGCTTGTGTATCAATGATGTTTTGTTATATTTGCATGTTTAGCTTAAATCTGATCCTAAGCTATTTATGAATATGAATCCATGTCTTTGTATAGTTTTCCTCTTCTGTGATCTTGCAGGAACTTGGTGAAGTTGGGCAAGTAAGGGAGCAGGTAGCTGGAAGCTGTCAAAGAGGAGAGAGATTGGATCAAAGGACTAGCGCAAGACACAGGTTGGTTCATCCTATTCCTCTTCGTTTATAGTTCATAAAGAAGAATACGAAAGTAGTTTTCCTTGTTTCTTTCTAAGGTACTGTCACACCTTAGTGGGATAGGGGCATTCTGAGTATACACTTTTCCCGTTAACAACCGGTGAGCGGAATAACCCAACTCGACTCAATCATGGTGATGGAGTGAAAGTGTCATGTTCAAGAGCGACCTGCTACCAATAAAGTTTCTTTAAGTTTTCTTCCCAATTTTCCTCAGTCATTTCTGACCAATACCTCTTTATTTTTGTCAAGCTTGAGGAGGATAACATATGCTTGTTCTATACTTTGCCCTTCGGGCAAACCTGTTGCTATGTTTTAACGAGCCTAGCAACAATGAAACTCGCTCTTGTCTGAATGGACAAGTTTGTTGCTATTGTTTTAACGAGTTTAATGACAAGGATAATTCGGTCCTTTTCAATTTTAGAGAGTCTAAAAGGAGACGGAAAGAAGACTCCAATATTCCTTTTTTCGTAATATAATCCCTTAAGTCCAAAAAAGTATAAAACAATATGAAAGGGATGACTTTCCGATAGTTTTAACGAGCCAAACAAGACAAATGCTCAATCTTTTTGTGTAATAATCCCTCAAGTCCAAAAAGATTAAAGTCTAGAGGAGGGATAGCACTTCCAATCACTTTAACGAGCTGTAGAGGCCAATCGCTTGGCAATCTTTTCATATTTTACAAGTCAGATGAAAAGAGCTTAAGGAGACTCGTTTTTTGAGGAACGAGTGATGTTTTCAGATAGCAGCTGGTTCCAGGTAAGGTTTAGAACTTTCTGATCACGACAGTGTAAAAAGGTGGCTAATAGGATCACTCGTCGTAGTCGTTCCTCAAAAGGGGTAAACAATCAAATGGAGGTGAATGATCAGCAACAACAGAGTGGAGGTGATGGTAAGAACACGACCAAGGCTCAAAAGCTGATTATAATGCATTCACAATGGTTATTTACCGGAGGTGGGTTCATTTTTTAATGAGTTTAATCTCTGGTGGAACATATGCTCATTGCTAGGTTTAATTTTTAACGAGCTTGAACTTCGCGTAAAACTTCTTGCGGCCTAGTTCATTTTTTAATGAGCTTGAACCATGCGACAACATATGCTCAGATTCGGTTTCATGTTTACACAAGCTTGAAACGAAAAACTATGCTTGTTATAAGTTCGCATGCCCCCAACATAATGACGCAAATCGAGGTGCATGCCCCCCAAGCTTCATTGCATTCATCGCGGTGGTTGGAATGAAGGTTTACCTTCGGAATCTTTGAAAGACTCGACTTGGATTTTACGAGATCGTAATCAAAGACTCGATTTGGAAAGGGAGTTGTTTCATTTTTTAATGAGGTTGACACAGTAAAATAACTATCCTCATAATCCACCATATTTACAGTATTTGATAGAAAATAAAAAACTGAAGGATGATTAAGGTTGCCAGAGTAATCTTCATGGTAATCTGGAAGATGGGAACGATGGTGGTAATCTTCCCATGGTGCCCCCCCTATGATCATTGACTGAACAATTCCTTTGTCTGTAGAATGTACATGCGATCGAGGATTTGAAGAGGTGCCATATTTCTTAGACTTATCTATCCAAACACTCGATGAGCGTTGATTGGGGCTTGCCTCCCATGCCAAGAACATTGATTGCTACAATATTTCTATTGGGCTTGGAGGCAACACCTGGTGACGATCCATGCTAATATCGTTTTCGGATATCTTCTGAATGGAAGATACCATATTGCAGGTTCCCACCGTTGCCACTTCTACCATGTTGTTTGGAGGTGGTAGGGCAAAAGTACCCATCAATGTAGGGTCTTTTAGTAGGTCTACTCCGATATTTTGAAGCGACTGAGAGCTTCCGTGGATCATCAGAATGCTTCCCGTAACTTGTGAACTATTGGGGAGGAATGTTTGTTGATTGACGATTGTAATTCCCCCTTGGAAGGGAAATGCAATCTTTTTGAAGTATGTCGACACAATGGCAGCCATAGCATAAATCCAGGGCCTTCCCAGTAGGATGTTGTAATCGAGGTTTCCATCGATAACTTCCACATCAATTTCTACTATTTCCCCCCCCAGTTCGACTTGCAAGTTACTTAAAATCCCATATGGATTGTATGTTCGTCCATCAAATGCTTTTAACGTCGTTGACGATCGCGACAAGGGTGGTGAGCCTAAAGTTTTCCAGCAACTCATTGACATAATACATGTATATGCCCCCTCATCAATAATTGTTCAATGAACATTTTTGTTGAGGGCTTTCACTTGAATGAGGAAAGCGAGTTGAGCTGGTAACTGAGGTTCGTATCCTTTATGATTAAAGGCCACAAGATTGGAATCCGCTAGGTCAATCCCACCTATTGCTGATAATAGAGCCTGCTTTTGGGAGGGGAAATTTTGTGGTACTTCAAGTGTCAACATAGAGGATGGCGATTGGGCCACGTCCTCTACTATATTATAATTCTATGTCGCTCTAGCACGAGGATTAAATGTCGATTTGTGTCCCACTCCCTTTGGCAGCTTTATCGTTAGCTCAGGAATGATGGGTGGCACAACTTCGGTTGAAGTTGTTGTCGAACTACTAGGTTGATCAGTAGCCTTGTTGTTCGACAGCTGTGGATTCTCGTAATCTTTATTCCTTATTGATATCAAAGCATCATTTTGTTGTTTTGAAATGGACAACATAAGGACTTGGGATGGGGAAGCATTGTCACTAGCAACCAGATTGGTTCCTGGGTTTGGAAACGGATCAATCAATACTGCCGAGGTTTTATAATTCTTAAAGAATTTCATAACTTCGGCTTTATATGGACAATCTCTCGTCCAATGATCCTCATTGCATATGAGGCATGGTTGAGTGGGTTTCTTTTGCCCAGAAGGGTTTGCAGAAGATTTTTTAGGAGATGAATCATCCTGTTTCTTCTTTTTTCTCTTCCCTTTCTTCTTGCCTGCTGGTTGCTTCGGTTCTTTGCCTTTGTCAGTTGTCACAACATTAACCTCCAAGGCTAGAATTTCTTCATTTGCATTTTGATCAGAAATCTTACGGGCTTTCTTAGATGTAGACTTTGTTGATCTCGTACTCATCGTACCTATCACGCCATCGTCGACATGAGAGTCTGTGTTTGATTTAGGAGGAGGAGGAACGAAAAATTCTTGTCTCGGAGCATCAGGGATTTTGTCATAGAGCGTGCCAGACTGAGTATAGATCAAGTCTAGATATTGCGCATGAGCAATCACCTGCTCTTCAGTGACAACCCCTCCCTTCGCCACATCTTCTGTTATAGAAGGTAACAAAGACTTAATAAACCATTCAACTAGTAGCTGATCAGGGACATATGTTTTTACCATTCTACGACGATGTCGCCATTCATGAATATGATCGGATATGTGAGTGGCCGTCGTTTGCTTGAAATTGGTAAGAAGCTCTGTTCCTGTTTCATACCTTATTGGTAATTGAAAATGGGTTAAAAAGGTTGTGGCAAGGGCGCTGAAGTTATCAAATGAAGCTCTAGGCAATTCGATGTACCATTTTGCTACCGGACTAGTTAACGTTCGCTGAAAAAGGTGAAGCCGAATCGAATCATCATTGAGAGTGTTGGATGAACACCACAGATGAAAGGTCATCACATGATTCGACGGGTCTTCACCCAGATTTCCATTAAATTTAGGAATATCTGACGGAAGTTTATGAGGAATCGCCAGCCACCAAGGGGCATAAGCGATTGGATCGTTCATTAGCCGATTTAGATCTGGTAACTCTAGAGTCGCCACGAAGGGCAACTGTTGATTCAGGTTTGGCGAAGCGTACCCAGGATAAGATGGGATCGCCTGAGTAGTTGGTCTTTGCATACTAGCATAATGCATTTGATGCTGATAACTTTGATAAGGTGGTTGGGCATAACCAATTTGAGACGATTGGTTATAACCGTTTTGAGTATACGACTGCCCATTACCTGCAAAGTTTTGCTGCTCAGGTCCTTGGTAAAATTGTTGGAATTATAGTTGTTGATATTGCACCAGCCATGGTTGTGAAACCATTCGCTATTGCCCAATACTGGATATTTGACCAAGATGAGGGGTAATAGTACCCGTTTGAGCCTGAGTCGCTCCAGTTAAGGAGCCACTAACTGGCGATTGCGGTTGTGTCGATGAGACAAGAGGCTGTTGTACAACCACCTGAGAAACTTGAGGTTGGCATGTAACAGGCAATGCTTGTACTTGCGACACTGTCACAATAGCTGGTGTAGTGGGGATATTCGACACAGGTAGACTTGGTTGCATTGAGTATACAACTCTTGGTTGTTGAGACAATATTGGCACCCAACCATTGGATGTGATTCCAATTTGACCTGAATTCGGTTGTGAACTCACATATGGTTGTTCTCCCGGAGGGAACAATGACAAGGCATAGTGCCCCCCATATGGTGGCAATCCAGTGCTCAAAGGAATGATTGGCCTTTAGGGACTAGACTGCCCAAATTGATATTGTTGTGAAGGATAAATTTGTTGAGATTCAACATAAGAGATTCCAGATACTATTCTAGATGAACAAATGGGAATAGACCATACTGTCGAAACAGTCCCTGGGTGGACTCCTTCTAGTGGTTGAGAGCTAGTTGGGATATATGGTATACCAGCGAACATCGTCGGAGTGGTGGTAGGAGGTTCTGCTACCGCTGTATCGGACGAGATAGTCCTAGATGTCGATGGTTGTCTAGACATATCGAGTCTATCCAAAAGACTTCCTAGCGCTTCTATAGGAACTTGCGATGAAGGGGTATTAACTTTTGAAGTAGAAGGATATAGGTGGATCTCAGTCCCAAAATGCGATGGATTACTGGATGGAAGATCCTCCATAATCTCTTCTATAGCAATCAATCCAGGTGGAAGAGGCAGACCGTCAGGTCCATAAAATATTTTTGGTGCTGAAGAAGGTATAGATTCTACAACGATAGATGTTGGAGGGGTAACACCTTCTGAATCAACCCTGGATGGAGCTGGTTCAGGAACAGAAGTGTTTACTGTTACACTAGGATCAGTTCTAATGTCCTCTTGTAACTTTGGAACTTCTTCTGTAGAGGCAGAGGTACCAGAAATGGTTGGAGTAACTAGAGTCTCAGAGGATGTTGAAACACAAGTTTCAAACAAACTAGGAGACTTTGACCCAGTTAAACGAGTTCGTTTGACCCAGAATGGTTTGGTTTTCGGAGTCAAAGACGGTTGACTCGTCAATCTTCGTGAACAACGGGGTTTTGATTGACTTTCTTCCATGATTGCAGATTATTTGACCAACTCAAAATAAGAGGGGAAAATGTTATTCCGAATTAAATGACTTTTAGACGCTTTGACACAACTTGCTTTTTCAAATTTTGAGAGTCGAGAAAAATCTAAAGATGACTCTAGTCGCCTTCAATTTTTAATAAGCTTGAAGTGACAAGTGCTCAGATGGACCTTTTCCTTTAAGGAGTCTGAAAAGGAATGAAAGATACTGCTCTCGAAATATAGACAGAGGGATTACCAAACCAATCGCAAAACTGCATAATACTTTTTATGGTACGGCAGTGAATCTTCCTGAATGCTGTGTTCAGTGCATTGCGATCGATAGGGCGGCAAACACGGCTTCCTAAGGATAAAGGATATAGCCTATTGTGGTCTCCCAATATATACTCGACGTTACGTGGGAGCACAAGTCCGTACTGGCACTTATCGTCTCAAAGAGGAGGAATCACCCAACCTACGATGAAAGCGACAGTTACCAGGCTTTACGACGCTGGAATACCTCTCTAGCCTAGACTTCTAGATGTTGTGCGTTAGGTTCCAAAGCGTTTTTATGTTCATTAAATTTATTTTACAATTGATCTTTCTTAAGAAGTTTGCCTTTAAGGTTCACCACGTGATGTAGACATACAATTCCTAAAATGCAATCTAAGATGATAAACAGTCATTTAATCTTCTTTTTGCAATGAAAATCCTAGTTACTAAGGAAAGAGAAATGAAATCCTTTCAACATAGAGCAGAGAGCACACACTAGATGCACTGTCCTAAATCACAATCAACAAGCAGTCTAAATGCAAATGCACGTGCATGTATTTGTTTTCCGCTTTCTTAATGTGTGAATGAAAAAAAGAATGCTAAATACAAATCTGAATCATTTCTTCTTTCAAAGCAACAATACTAACGATTTTATTTTCAAAAAACAACAGGAAGGCAAGACGACACTTTTCGATTTTGAATTGAAAACTGCTTTCGACACTTGAAATACTACTAATTCAGATCAAATACAAGAGTGACAGTGTAATCGACTATCAAAAAGAGAAGTATTCTTTTCCTTGACTGAATATGACACTTGCGACACTTCCAAATCAAAATATGACAGTTCGATTAAGCTACTATTTTGTAAAAGAGAATTGTAAATGGCGCACAATACATAAAAACATTCACAATTATTTGTACAATAGAGGTTGGATGATGTAAAGAAGGGGGTTTCAACAGTGGTCTATTGGTCATAGACAACAAAACTCCTGAATAAAATTAAAGACAGTGAAGAAAAAACAAAAATCTGGAGGTAGATCTAGTCTTGTTTGATCATCGCACCTATAACACAGGGAAACAGGAATGCATCCCACCTACTGCACACGGGAGGTGCGATGCATCTAGATTTCCTAAAGGAGAGGGTGTGATGGTTAAGGAACAAGAATTTAACTTGGTTTTTTGTCACAATTTGCAGTTTAGTTCAGGGATTTAGGCCGAGCAAATGATAGTCAATAACTACAAAGTATAGGGCTGATCTAATGAGGTTACTCAAGCTACCTCTACGACACTTAGGATGTTTGCAAGTCAATTTTTCAGTTCATAAACAAACCTGGAGATTGATTGAAGCAGCGTTGATCTACTTTGCACTTGCATAGCAAATGCAGTTCGAAGGCTAGCTGGCTTAACTTCAGGCTCCATCTGTGGTTTATGAATCAAACAAATAGAGACAAGCAATCAAACTAATCAGTCTCCAGTGGAGTCGCCATTTTGTTATCAAGAAATCTAGTGTCTATTCAGAGTTGCTAGTCCCACTAAGATGGGTAGCTATCTTAGAAACAAACATATTAAAGTCACTTGTTTTTCCTTTATGAGAGAGAGATGAGAAAGAAGCAGAGAGTACCAACCTCAGTCTTCCACTTGGCTCCTTGCTTGTTTCCTTTCCCCTTTGATAGAATCTCGCCATTGCTTACTTACTTGTCTATCCTCAAAGAGCACCTGTAGATTCACAGCAGCATAATACCATCAAAGCATAGAGATATTTCACTGTAAACAATATAGGATCAGATATATATTAACCATACAAATGCATATAACAAACACAATATTTAGAGATACACAAGAATATGGAGGAAAACTCAAATAGCTTTATTAATAAAATTCATAGAAGAGAGGATTACAACCACTTGGTTTGACTCAGTGCCATCCTCCCAGCTTGAAAGCCCTCTTCACCTCATACAAAGCAAGATCACCCAAAAATGTCAAGAGAAACCAACAGCACCTCTTTGTAAATTACCAAATTCCAACCTTTGGATCTCTTGGATGAGGGATCCATTTATAGATGTTTGCAAGGGGGTGAGTCAGCTTCTGGGATTTTGATTAGTGTCATCTCTCTGACAGTTCTTAGTTCCACATGGAGATTTTAGATCTCTTACTCATCCCTGGGTGAACTCAGAGAGGCGAGTGTCAAATGAGCAGTTTCTAGAAGATTCATTGGGTTTCCACCTAGCAAACTGCTTGTGCCATTTGTCTGCTCTCACTCATCGCACCCTATAGAAGGGCTTTCTAGTATGCATCACACTTTTTTCATGTGGCAGGTGAGATGCATCGCACCTTTAGCACTGGGTAGTCTGTATGGTCCTGCTTTGACCAGTTTTGAGTAGCTTTTCATGGAGAAATTCTGGGAGATGATGTAATCAGCTGGCCTTGCTCCTTTAGGGTATGAAATAATACTTTTAGGGACTTAGAAGCCCTTGGTTTATGGACATATGTGATTGGGGTTGCAGTGCCCAAATATGTCTATAAAAACAATAAATTATCTTCACAATATTCTCATGATCTAGCTGAGGCGGGCATTCTCATGCTCAACTTTATAAATTCATATTCATGTACATAAGACAGACAATCGTCTATGAGGCAGACTGATGATTCTGGTAGAGCCATCATCCTTTAGTTTGAATGATTATCTGTGTAGCAATGATGTATATTTGATGTATTTATTTTCCTGAATATATTGCAGCCCGGATGGATGAAACTAGATACGAGGTCTTCAAACTTGTTCAATCTTCACCCGAAGTACAAGTCGATCCATGTGAAAAGATGTTCTGATGTTGAATATGGAAAGACATCACTTGATTACCAGCCAATGATGTAAGCTGTTAACAGGTGAGAGAGGAATCACCGATAATGATGATGACCCTCAAGGTACTATAGTACAATTCACGTGGTGTGAATACATGACCTGATGTCGAACACCACATAAAATATTTCGGTCGAAGGCCATTGATGTAAACCTGTCGGCGAAAGTGAGAAACTTGCCATTGAGGCATGCAAGCTTCAAAGTACTGAAAGGGTTGTCCCTAAGTCAACTTCTTGGATAATGAGCTGATTTCGACAAGAAGTGACCCATCATAGGAGGGCCTTAATGAATCCCATATCTATGACACAGAACAGAGAAAATGATTTTGTGGAGGTGAAAGCGATCTGATGATACAAGGTTCAGGGTGGCAGTGATGAAAAATGGAGAGTGAAGGCATTGTAGCGGATGAGACGTTAGCTAGGTTGGTGAATTATCTGAGTGAATTCTCTTGAACATATCGGCGACACTGAGATGGATTGGTAGCGTTAACCCCAATATGGATGGTACGGTGGACCAATGGTGATGTGACCGGTGAACGGAATAACCCAACCCAACTCAATCATGGTGATGGAGTGAAAGTGTCATGTTCAAGAGCGACCTGCTACCAATGAAGCTATTCAAGTTTTCTTCCCTTTTTCCCCAGTCATTGCTGACTAGTACCTATTTATTTTTTTCAAGCTTGAGGAGGATAACACATGCTTGTTCTATAATTTACCCTTCGGGCAAACCCGTCACTATGTTTTAATGAGCCTAGCGACAGTGAAACTCGCTCTTGTTTGCATGGACAAGTTTGTCGCTATTGTTTTAACGAGTTTAACGACAAAGATAACTCGGTCCTTTTCAATTTTAGAGAGTCTAAAAGGGACGAAAAGGCAACTCCAATGGTCATTTTTCGTAATGTAATCCCTTAAGTCCGAAAAAGTGTGAAATAATACGAAAGGGATGACTTTTCGATAGTTTTAACGAGCCGAACAACACAAGCACTCGATATTTTTGTGTAATAATCCCTCAGGTCCAAAAAGATTAAAATCTAGAGGAGGGATAGCACTTCCGGTCACTTTAACGAGCTAGAGAGGTCAATTACTCGGCAATCTTTTCATATTTTACAAGTCAGATGAAAAGAGCTTAAAGAAGACTCGTATTTTGAGGAACGAGTGATGTTTTGGATAGCAACTGGTTCCAGGTAAGGTTTGGAACATTCCAATCATGGCAGTGTAAAGAAGGTTGCTAATAGAATCACTCATCGTAGTTGTTCCTCAAAAGGGTAAAAAATCAAATGGAGGCGTATGATCGGCTAAAAAAGAGTGGAGGTGATGGTGAGAACACGACCAAGGTTCAAAAGCTGATAGTCATGCGATCAAAATGGTTATTTACCGGAGGTGGGGTTCATTTTTTAATGAGCTTGAAATCTATTGAAACATTTGCTCATTGCTAGGTTTATTTTTTAATGAGCTTGAACTTCACGTAAAACTGCTCATGGTGAGGTTTATTTTTTAACGAGCTTGAAATTTGCGTAAAACTGCTCGTCTTTGGTTTCATGTTTACACAAGCTTAAAATGAAAAAATATTCTTGTTATAAGTTCGAATGCCCCCAGCATAATGACACAAATCGAGGTGCATGCCCCCCAAGCTTCATTGCATTCAATGCGGTGGTTGGAATGAAGGTTTACCTTCGAGATCTTTGAAAGACTCGACTTGGATTTTACGAGATCGTAATCAAAGACTCGATTTGGAAAGGGAGTTGTTTCATTTTTTAAGGAGGTTGGCACAGTATGGGAACCGTCCTCAGAATCCACCGTATTTACAGTATTTTATAGAGAATAAAAAACTGAAGGATGATTAAGGTCGCTGGAATAATCTTCGAGGAAATCCGGAAGATGGGAATGATGGTGGTAATATTCCCATGGTGCCTCTCCTATCATCATTGACTGAATGATTCCTTCGTCTGTAGAATGTACATGAGACCAAGGATCTGAAGAGGTTCCATATTCCTTAGACCTATATATCCAAATACTCGATGAGCGTTGATTTGGGTTTTCCCCCCAGGCCAAGAAAATTGATTGCTACAATACTTCAATTGGGCTTGGGGGCAATACCTGGCGATGATCCATGCTAACAAAATGTTCGGGAATCTTCTGAATCTTTTAGATATAAAAGATATCATATTGCAGGTTTCCACCGTGGCCACTTTTGCCAGATTACTCGGAGGCGGTAGGGCAAAAGTACCCATTAAAGTAGGGTCTTTTAGGAGGCCTACTCCAATATTTTGAAGCAAATGAGAGCTTCCATGGATCATTGGAATGCTTCCCGTAACTTGTGAATTGTTGGGGAGGAAGGTTTGTTGGTTAATGATTGCAATTCCTCCTTGAGAAGGAAATGCAATCTTTCTGAAGTATGTTGACGCAACAACTGCCATAGCATAAATCCAGGGCCTTCCCAGTAGGATGTTGTAATTGAGGTTTCCATCGATAACTTCGACATCAATTTCTACTGTCTTGCCCCCCAGTTCAACTTGTAAGTTATTTAAAATCCAATACGGGGTGTATGTTCGTCCATCGAATGCTTTTAATGTCATTGATGATCTTGAAAAGGGTGGTGATCCTAAATTTTTCCACCAACTCATTGACATAATGTAGGTAGATGCCCCCTCATCAATAATTGTTCGATGAATAGTTTTGTTGAGGGCCTTCACTTGGATGAGGAAAGTGAGTTGAGCTAGTAACTGAGGTTCAAATCCTTTATGGTTAAAGGCCACCAGATTGGAATCCGCTGGGTCAATCCCACCTATTGCTGATAATAGAGCCTGCTTTTGGGAGGGGAAAATTTGCAGTACTTCAAGTGTCGACATAGCGGACGATGATTGGGCCAGATCCTCTACTATGTTATAATTCTGTGCTGCTTGGGCATGAGGATTAAATGTAGATTTGTGTACTACTCCCTTTGGTGGCTTTATTGTTAGCTAAGGACTGATGGGTGGCACAACTTCGGTTGAAGTTGTTGTCGAAATACTAGGTTGATCTGCAGCCTTGTTGTTCGACAACTGTGGATTCCCGTAATCTTTATTCCTTGTCGATATCAAAGCATTGTTTTGCTGTTTCGAAATGGACAACATAAGTACTTCAGATGGGGAAGCATTGTCGCTAGCAACTAGATTGGTTTTTGGGTTTTGAAACGGATCCGTTAAGATTGCTAAGGTTTTTGAGGTCTTAAATAACTTCTTAATCTTAGCTCTATGTGGACAATCAATCATCCAATGGTCTTCATCAAAAATGTGACACAACGAAGGGGGTTTCTTTTTCCCAGAAGGGTTTGCAAAAGATTTTTTAGGAGACAAATCATCCTGTTTCTTCTTTTTGCTTTTCCCTTTTTTCTTTCCCCCTGGTTGCTTTGGTTCTTTGCCTTTGTCGATCAACATGGCATTAACCTCTGAGGCAAGAAGTTATTCATTTGTATTTTGACCAGAAACCATACGGGCCTTCTTAGATGTAGCCTTCGTGGTTTTTGTGCTGGTTGTGCCTATCACGCCATCACCGGCATGAGAGTCTTTGCTTGATTTAGGAGGAGGAGGAATGGAAAACTATATTATGGGAGCATCATGAATTTTGTCATAGAGTGTGCCAGACTGAGTATAAATCAAGTCTAGATATTGCGCACGAGAAATTACTTGCTCTTCAGTGACAACTCCCCCCTTAGCCACATCTTCTGTAATAGAAGGTAACAATGACTTAATAAACCATTCAGCGAGCAGCTGATCAGGAACATATGCTTTTACCATTCGATGACGACGTCGCCACTCATGAATATGATCAGATATGTGAGTGGCTGTTGTCTGCTTAAAATTGGTAAGAAGCTCTGTTCCTGTTTCGTACCTTATGGGTAACTAAAAATGGGTTAAAAAGATTATGGCAAAGGCACTGGAGCTTTGTTCGATGTACCATTTTGCCGTTGGACCAGTTAACATTCGTTGAAAAAGGCGAAGCCTAATCGAATCATCATTGAGAGTGTTGGACGAACACCACAGATGAAAAGTCATCACATGATTCGACGGATCTTCACCTGGATTTCCATTGAATTTAGGAATATCTGACGGAAGTTTATGAGGAATCGCCAGCCACCAAGGGGCATAAGCAATTGGATCATTTGTTAGCCGATTTAGATCTGGTAATTCCAACGTTGCGACAAAGGGCAATTGTTGATTTAGTTTTGGTGAAGCATACCCAGAATAAGATGGGATCGCTTGAGCAGTGGGTCTTTGCATACCAGCATAATGTATTTGATGCTGATAACTTTGATAATGTTGATGGGCATAACCATTATGATATGATTGATGGTGACCGTTTTGAATATACAGTTGCCCATTACTCGCAAAGCTTTGTTGCTTAGGTCCTCGGTAAGCTTGCTGGAATTGCGATTGTTGATATTGCACTAGCCATGGTTGTGAAACCACTTGCTGTTGTCCAATACTGGATGTTTGACCAAGATGAGGGGTGATAGTACCCATTTGAGCCTAAGTCGCTTTAGTTAAGGAGCCACTAATTGATGATTGTGGTTGAGTCGTTGAGACAAGAGGTTGTTGTATTACGACCTGAGAGACTTGAGGTTGACATACAACAGGTAGTGCTTGTACTTGCGACGCAGTTACAATAGCTGGTGTAGTGGGAATATTCGACACAGGTAGATTTGGTTGCAAAGAATATACAATTCTTGGTTGTTGAGGCAGTATTGGCACCCAACCACTGGATGAAATTCCGACTTGACCCGAATTTTGTTGTGAACTCTCATATGGTTGTTCTCCTAGAGGGAACAATGAAAAGGCATATTACCCCCCATATGGCAGCAATCCAGTGTTCAAAGGAAAAATGGTCCTTGTAGACTGGCCTGCCCAAATTGATATTGTTGAGGAGGATTAATTTGCTGAGACTCAACATAAGAAATTCCAGATATTGTTCCAGACGAACAAATGGGAACAGACCATACTATCAAAACAGTTCTTGGGTGGACTCCATCTAGTGGTTGAGAGCTAGTTGGGATAGATGGTATACCAATGAACATTGTCGGAGTAGTGGCAGGGATTTCTGCTACTAATGTATTGGATGACACAGTCCTAGATGTTGATGGTTGTTCAGACATATTGAGTCTATCCAAAAGACTTCCTAGCGATTCTACAGGAACTTGCGATGAAGGTTGACTATCTTCTGAATTAAAAGGATATAAGTGGATCCCAGTTCCAAAATGTAATGGGGTACTGGATAGAAGATCATCCACAATCTCTTCTATCGCAATCAGTCTAGGTGGAAGAGGTAGACCGTCAGGTCTGTAAAATATTTCTGGTGTCAAAGAAGGTGCACACTCTGCAACGATAGATGTTGGAGAGTTAACACTTTACGAATAGGTCCTAGATGGAATTGGTTCAAGAATATATGTGTTTACCATTACAGTAGGATTAGTTCTAGTGTCCTCTTGTAACTGTGGAACTTTTTCTGTAGAGGCAGGGTTACCAGAAATAGTTGGAGTAACTGGAGTCTCTGAGGATGTTGAAACATAAGTTTCGAACAAACTAGGGGACTTTGACCCAGTTAAATGAGATTTCTTGGCCCGGAATGATTTCATTTTCGAAGTCAAAGACGGTTGACTCGTTAGTCTCTGCGAACGACGAGGTTTTGATTGACTTTCTTCCATGATTGCGGATTACTTGATCAACTCAAAATAAAAAGGGGAAAATGTTATTCCAAATTAAATGAATTTTATGACGCTTTGACACAACTTACTTTTTCAATTTTTAGGAGTCAAGAAAAGCTAAAGATGACTCTAGTCGCCTTCAATTTTTAATGAGCTTGAAGTGAAAAGTGCTTAGATGGAACTTTTCTTTTAAGGATTCTGAAAAGGAACGAAAGTGACTACTCTGGAAATCTAGACAGAGGGATTACCAAACCATCACAAAACTACATAATACTTTTTATGGTACGGCAGTCAATCTTCCCGAATATATACTTGACAGTATGTGGGAGCACAAGCCCATACTGGCACTTGTCATCTCAAAGAGGAGGAATCACCCAACCTACAATGAAAGCGATAGTTACCAGGCTTTACGATGTCAGAATACATCTCTAGCCCAAACTTCTAAATGTTGTGCGTTAGGTTCAAAAGAGTTTTTATGTTCATTGAGGTTTATTTTACAGTTAATCTTTCTTAAGAAGTTTGCCTTTAAGGTTCACCACATGATGTAGATATACAATTCCTAAATATGCAATCTAAGATGATAAACAGTCGTTCATTTTCTTTTTTCAATGAAAATCCTAGCTACTAAGGAAAGAGAAATGAAATTCTTTCAACATAGAGTAGAGAGCACACACTAGATGCACTTTTCCTAATTCAACTTCAACATGCAGTCTTAATGCAAATGCACATGCATGTATTGTTTTTCAGTTTCCTTAATGTGAAAATGACAAAAATAAAACAAAGTATAGATTTGAACTATCTTCTTTCAAAGCGACAATACTAACAATTTTATTTTCAAAAAACGAAAGTAAAGCCAAGACGACACTTTGCGATTTTGAATTCAAAATTGCTTTCGACACTTGAAATACTAATGATTCAAATCAAATACAATGGAAAAAGTGTAATCGACTGTCTAAAAGAGGAATTATTTGTAATACTCTTTTTCTTGACTGAAAATGACACTTGCGACACTTTCAAATCAAAAGACGATAGTTCGATTAAGCTACTATTTGCACAAGAGAACTGTAAATGACAAAAAATACATGAAAAACATTCACAATTCCTTATCGATGGAGGCTGAATAATGCAAAGGAAGATGGTTTCAACAGAGATACACTGATCATAGACAACAAAACTACTGAACAAAGCTGAAGATAATGAAGAAAAAACCAAAATCTGGAGGCAGAAACAGTCTCATCTAATCATCGCACCTGTAACACAGGGAAACATGGATGCATCTCACCTACAACACATAGGAGGTGCGATGCATCCAGAATGCCAAAAAGAGATAGTGCGATTTCCCAGGGATGAGACTGAGCTTGGTTTTTTCTCACAGTTTGCAGCTAAGTTCAGGGATTTAGGCTGAGTTAATGATTGTCAGTAAACAAAAAGTATAGGGGCTGATCTAATGAGGTTATTTGAGCTACCACCAGGGCACTTAGGATGTTTGCAAGCTAGATGTTCAGTCCATAAACCAACCCGGAGATTGACTGAAGCAGCGTTGATCTACTTTGCAGTTGCATAGAAAAAGTAGTTCGAAGGCTAGCTAGCTTAACTTTAGGCTCCGTCTATGGTTTATAAAGCAAACAATAGTAATGAAACAAACAAACTATTCATTCCCTAGCGGAGTCGCCATTTTGTTATCGGGAAAAATAGTGTCCATTCAGAGCTGCTAGTCCCACTAAGACGGGTAGCTATCTTAGAAACAAACAGATTAAAGTTACTTGTGTTTTCCTTTGTGAGAGATAGTTGAGAGAGAAGCAGAGAGCACCAACCTCAGTCTTTCGCTAGTCTCCTTGCTTGTTTCCTCTCTCCCTTGATAGAGCTTTCGCCACTCTTTTCTCACTTGTCCTGCTTCAAAGAACACCTATAGAGCTAAGGTAGAAAAATACCATCAAAGCATAGAGATCTATAACCATAAATAATGTAGGATCAGATGTACATTAACCATATAAATGCATACATAAATACAAGATTCAGAGATATACAAGCATATGGAGGAAAACTCAAATAGCTTTATTGATAGAAGTAGTAGAAGAGAGGATTACAACCAAGCTATTTGATCCAACGTCATCCTCCCAACATGAAAGCCCTCTTCACCTCATAAAAAGCAAGATCACCCGACAATGTCTTCAAAGAGAAACCAACAACACTTCCTTGCAAATTACAAAATTCCAGCCTCTGGATCTCTTGGATGAGGGATCCATATATAGATGTTTACAGGAGAGTGAGTCAGCTTCTGGGATTTTGATTACTGTCATTTCACTGATAGTTCTTGGTTCCACTTGGTGATTTCAGATCTCTTACTCATCCCTGGGCGAATTCAGAGAGGCAAGTGTCATATGAGAAGTTTCTAGAAGATTCTCCAGGTTTCCACCTAGCACACTGCTTCTGCCATTTGTCTGCTCTCGCTCATTGCACCCTATAGAAGGGCTTTCTAGTATGCATCGCACCCCCCGTGTGTAATAGGTGAGATGCATCACACCCTATGCATGGAGCAGTCTGTATGGTCCTGCTTTGACCAGTTCTAAGTAGTTTTTCATGGAGAACTTCTGGGAGATGATGTAATCAACTGACCTTGTTCCTTTAGGGTATGAAACAACACTTTTAAGGGTTTAGAAGCCCTTAGTTTATGGACATATGTGATTGGGGTTGCAGTGCCCAAATATGTCTATAACAAGGGCACTTTTCTTTCTTTTTGTCTAATATGTAGACAAAATGGAACAAATATTAAAATTTGTCCTTTAATACTTATAAAAAATATCTCCATTTATAGCACTTTATGGATTTCATCATCCATCTATTGCAACACCCTTAAGAGGGGAATTGACGGTTGAAGTGGTGAATGATTACATAAAGAACCAAGATTTTTTTAAAAACTAGTGAAGGAAATCTTGGCTATAACACAAAACAGGATGAAACAACAAGAAGCTCAACATCATAGCAAAAATGGAATTTCAAGTGGGATATTAGGTATTTCTAGGGCTATACCATACAAAAAAATGTCCCTAAAGCAACAAAAGAAGGACAAAGATTAACACTAAAGTAATATGTCCCCTATAAGGTGTTGCAAAGGATTATAATTATTGAATAAAAATTGAAGTTTTCTCCATTTTCACATGTACTTCTATTATTCCATGTTTCTTACTTAAACAAGATAATTGATGAAAAAATGCCATTTTAAAATATTTTACTAAAGATTAAAAAAAAGGAAAACCATGCTAAAACTAGAAATAAAGCTTGAAACGCAAATCAAATAACTATGAAATAAGGTAATTACTTAGTATCTCATTGTGTGGATGAACATACCAATAGAAGAGGTGACTTGGGAAGACGATTCTTCATGTAGAAACATCCACAACTAGTCAAGTGTTGAGGGAAACACATATTTAAAGAAGAAGGGCATGTTAAGCCTTAAATAATGAGTTATTACATTTATATTGTTATATAGTGTTTTCCTTAATGGTTGGCTAGTCCTTTTATCTGTGGTCTTGACTTTTAATTGTAGTTATACCTTTTTCTACTATATATATCAAGGATACATTTTTTAGAGAGTATCTTATCTTATGCATTTATTATATTGTAAAAAGAACCCTCCCCATTGAAGAGGCTTCTCATCCATTCTTATATATCATTGTCAACATGCAGAGTTTCTAATCTTTTTATTTTTATTTTATCTAGGTGCTTGGTGCGTAACACATCTACAATTGGGGGACCAAACAAACAAGTTGATAAGCACAAACACAAGCATAGATCAAAGAGGTATGTTAAGGTATCTTTGGTGTGTTTCTAATGTAAGAATAAATGTCATAATGCCAATGTTTGTTGGCTCTCTAGAAAAAAAGATGTTAAAAACCCCATGTATCAATAAGAACTTTTGCCAACAATGTAAGTGGAGTGTACATTGGAAAGCCAAATGTTGGAGGCTTCATCCTAGGATCTACACTTCCAAAATAAAAAATTGGAGAGTGAAAGGAAAGGGAAGTAGGAGCAACAAGTGTCCAATGACCTATGCCAATAAAATATGTCATCTCCACCAATGAGATGGATAACAAGTCGAACCCAACATCCAAGGAAGCTCGTATTCATCGCTTATTTTTATTTTGGTGATACAACTATTTCTTTGAGATATGCTAGAGATTGATGCAAAGCCAACTCAAAGGGGTTTAATGAAGCTCCATAATAAATTACAAACTGATGGTATTTTATGGAAACAATGGATACAAGAACAAAACAACAAAAGAAGAAGATAGAAGGTAATTTGAAGCTTTTGCAAACCAAAAGAATATGAATGGGAAGGTGTAATCTAAAATGGGTACAAATTATGTATTTTCATCATCCCAAATTTCATAAAATACATTTAGGTAGAGTTTGAATGAAAAGTGGAAAAAAAAAACCAAGTGAAATAAACCATCTTGATGGTTTGGATTCCAAGGAAACCCAATAACAAAAGAGTGATTTGTTTCATGAAGCAACAATCAAAAGCAAGTGAAATAGAAATAAAATTAAAGAAATAACAACTATTGAAGTACCAAAAGACTAGGAGAAGAAAGTCAATCAAATTTAAAAGATTACCGCTAATTTAAAGCAATCTACAATATCACTAGTAAATAAAATAACATTAAAAATCCACTTTAAAATACATACACTTTAAAATACATAGGTTGTTTTTGTGACAATTCCTAAATCCTAATAAAATCCCGAACAAATATTGCTTTTCCTAATTAGTTTCTGGGATAAATATATATATGTTCATAGAATTTCAAAAACTTTTATAATATCATAAATCATTCTTTATGTGCTTCATTAAGTCCGATTATAGTAATAAATTTTTTTGAATAAATTCAATTTAGTGTATTGTGCTTTTCCTGGTGTATTGTGCTTTTCCTAATTAGATTCTGAGATAAATATATATATGTTCATAAAATTTCAAAAACTTTGATAATATCATAAATCATTGTTTATGTGCTTCATTAATTCCGATTATAGTAATAAATTTCTTGAATAAATTCAATTTAGTGTATTGTGTTGGTGCCTAGTTGTAACTTATTATTATTCTGTTAAGAGTCATTAGTCTTCTTTTAATTAAATCTATAGCCCTTATAACATCATAACACTAACACTAGCATTAATGTAACCTCATCTCCTACAACATGACACTCCTCGAATGCACAATTGGTTGATTTATTACTTGTTATAAACACTCCAAAGGGCTTATTTATATCGAGTAAATTTTCACTCCAACACTAGTATTCTGAGTTGGTTTAAGATGTTGAGCCGTACATCTCTGATCCATCACTATGTGTGTTAGCTGCAACACAATAACATGTTCTCAACCAAGACATCATTGGAATTTATGTCATAATGATCCCAAGCAAAAGTAGTCGCATTTAATTTCTTTAGTTAGGTGTTTCCTTCATAAAGCACAATCTAATCAACCCCATATCATATCATTGTTGTGATCATTTGTTTAATTAATGGCTTAAAATTATCTAAGCCATTTTTCTCTAAGCAATATGCTTGGGCATTCACTTACAACCATTATCCAAATTCTATGCTAGCTTGAGGCATTGTAGTGCACCATGCATCTTAAATATGGTTAGTTTTGTTCATGAACAAAAAATTCATTTAACAGATTTGATGACTCCAATGATGTGTTTAAACAATTTTTTTGGGCATCTATTTTTCATTGAAAATATATATAGTTTTGTTAATGAACAAATTTTTTATTTAGCAAATTTGATAGTTGAATGATTGCAATAATGTGTCTAAATAATTTTTTTTGGTATTTATTTTCCATTATATATATATATCTATATATATATATATATAGGCATATTCTAATTAAGAAATAAAATGTTTTTTTGGTTGGAATTCGGTTATACAATTTCTAGTGAGATTGTAATTTATTGTTGTTTAAATACACCTTTTTAATGTATAAATAGATTTAACACCTTGAAAAATCCCTAAAATGCTTAATCTTTGTAAATTAAACAACTTAAATTTATGACTTTTAAAATTATGTACATTTTAAATAAAATTGACTAAAAAAATGCTTAGAAAAATGCCATTTTATCTATTAATTAAACTATATATATATATATATATATATATATATATATATATATATAATTCAAGAGATAGTATTGCTATATAAAAACCTTATATTAGAATAATTTATTGATCTATCAAAAATGTACATATATCTCTTCAATGTGAAGGGATATTGTCAATTCAATTATAAAGAAACATTGCTTCTAATAAATTGCAAATATAAATAAACCAATGAAATCATCATATTTTTAATTTCATAGGAAAGTAATTACATATTTATATAATAATCTAAAAACTGATTTATTATTAATTTAAAATTTGAATCAAACAAAATATTATTATTTTGATAACAATTAACACATAAGGACTAAAATTTATTTAAAACTATAGAAAGAACCAAGGTAACCAAAATTAATTCCATAAAACATGCATATTGGTAAAATAGATAAACTATAAATCTACCATTTGTAAAACAAGATTTATCTTAGTTTATCTATTTTGAATAATGTTTACAAGAGTATATAGGTAAGATTAGTTTGTTGATTGTTGAGTTTTGTTGAGAGATTTTCTCAACAAGTAATTTCTTGGTTTGGAAACTGTTGGATCTAATAATCACTATTTATTTGGCTTGTAATTTTGTTTTGAAAGTAATAGATGTATATTATTGTGTGTGAAATCTATATCCTAGTATGCCTTCTCCTCTAATTTCTTTCTTGATATCACAACCTATATTGCCCTGATTCCCTTATGGAAAGGCCATAAAGATGAAAGAGCCTTGAATGGCATTGTTACTATATATATCTATATATATATCTATATATATATATATATATATATATATATATATATATATATATATATATATATATATATATATATGTATATGTACATAGATTTGTTCGTTGTGTGAATAAATTTTATTTTATGTGTAGATTTATTCCCGCGTGTGGGTTTTTTGTTTGCGCTGGAGAAAAGATCCACTAGTGATTGGCCCCACGTCTCTTGTGCGTTGGAGCTACTGATAAGTCAAAGGCCGAGTTTGGTGTGGTCAGAATCATGGTGCAACTAAGAATTGACCCTAAGATTTGCTGAAATATGAGATCGACATGGGTTAAGGAGTACTAGGAGTGTTGGGGTTTGCATTGCTTAGTGGGGCCGTTGGTCAAAGGGTTCGATCTCGAAACCTACTGATGAGAGGAGATCAAGATCACAAAATCAACATTAGCAAGGGAGGCACCTTTTAGTTCTTGTAGGTTCATGGGTTGCTAGAGGAGGTTGTATGGCATTGATGACCATACGATAAAAAAATCTAAGTGTTCAGATCCAATGGTAGGGCTTCTCGGGAGACTTGCCAAATGATGGGAAGCAGATATTCCGCATAGTATGTAGTTTGTCCTTCATCAAAAGAATGTTTCAGATGATGTTTTTATGTTAAGTACCCATATTTTCATATCGAAGGTTCTATCTGCAAAAGGACATTTAGTTAAAGAAAATCCCTATGAAGAGTGAAGTAATGTTTTTATGTGTAGTTATGAAATATCTATTTTGTGTGTAAAATTTGTGTGTTTATATGTGAGATTATAAAAAGTGAAAAACCAATTAATGAATAGAGGAATATAATTAAATTAGTGGTTCTCGATGTTCTTTCATGTCGAGAGAATGTATCGCTAATTGATTGTATGAGTCAGTTATATGCTGATGGATCTTGTTGTGCTTTGGGCTTCAAGAACATTGGTTACATGTTATTTTTATGAGATCCATATGTGTGAGAGAGGTCACGTTAGCACTCCAAGAAACTCTCCTAGGTTGTAGCTCGGAGATGCATCGAAACATATAAATCTTCAATATCGTCTCTGAACTATTGGAATGGATTGGGGTTTAGATCAAGTTAGATGACTGTTTCAACTCTGTTTTCACTCAGGACATGCATGAACACCCTCAACTTGACAAGGCTTTCGACCACTAATGCTCAATAGTTTATAGATTCAATGAATAGATGGAGAATCTTGACTCTACCAGCAGACACATACATAAACACATATGAATGGCTAGCTATAGAAAGTAAATGAAGCTTACAAATCTAATAATTATCAATGCAGAGATAAGATGACAGTTATTTGACATTTGACACTGAAGAAAAAATGAATAACCTATTGAAGTGCAAGCTTAGAACAGAGGAGAAGATGGCGATTGAACATGTAACATCAAAAGAAGCTTGTATTACCGGAATGAAGATGAGATGCTGGGAGGAATAGAGTATTCATAGTCTCCAAAATTTGAACCACTATTCCTTTCGAACTTTCGACCATTTATAGGCTTTTTACAATACTCTCAAACTCTCTGAAGCTCAAGATATCTTAATCTGTCCCCTCTGTCTGCTAACTACTTGATGCCACAACTAGACAAACATGAGCTTACAGAGCTTTGTTTCTAATAAACACGGTAATCAAATTTTGGTAATTTCGCCGCGCTGTCAGGTGGTTCACTCATGCCAGCGCGTTCCTGATGATCATTTTTGTTGGTTCGGCTGCATCGTGCTGTTGTTTTTTCTCCTTTTCGGCCATGCATTATGTTATTTCAGTTCACTGTCCAACTGTCAAAAACATTGATAAAGCCAACAAATTTCCTCCCCGGGTGACTGGTGGGAAGTGGGGTACCAGGGCCATTGGATGGTGTGGATCGACAGTCGGGATGTTGGTCAGGCAGTGAAGGATGAACTATGGTGATCGTGAACGAGGGCCGTTGGATTGGGATGAATGGACGGAGGAGATAAATCACCGGAGGCTTGAAGTTGTGGCGGGAGTGGAATAAGTCCGAGCCGTCAGACTTAGATGGGTAGATCGAACGATTATTGGGCGGAGGAGGTGCTCGAAGGATAATGCCCGGGAGCAGTTTTTACTCAAGCGAAAATGGTTTATATTGGGCAGTAAGTGGTAAAGGCCGAAACCCGCCCGATTCCATTCCTCGAGCGCCACATAGTGACAGAGGAGAGAGAGGAAACCGCTTTATCAGGTGAGTATCCCTCTTTCTTGTTGCCCAAGTGATATGTTCGATAGCTGTTAGATCTGGTGGAAATGATCTAACGGTGGTGATTGGTCGGAGCAGGTGAGCGTAAATCGTTAGTTGGAAGAAGTGTGGATCATCAGATCAGTGGAAAGATCGACAACGGGGATAGGAGAATGGAGAGCACAGCGGAAAGGAGATGAACCGAGAGCGGACCCGCTGATATTTATGAGTGTGGGTGCATAATTTTTGAAGTCCGGCTTATGGCCAAAGTGGAGCAAGAGGAGACATGGACCATCAGAGCTAAAACAGAGGGGTCATTTCCATTAAAATAGTAGCAGTGCACCTTAGGGCTAACACTGGCTCCTTCTGGGGATGAAAGCCTCCTCGTGAGGTTTCAAGAACATTAGACTACTGCCTTTCCAGTAACAACCAAAACAAACTTATCTCCTAGTGTTCCATTGGGAATGGAGTTTATTTGCATAGAAAACAAAAACTAAGAAAACCTATTACAATATTAAGGCCTTAAAGCCTCATATGAAGTAAAGTTTCAAAAACTGCCCATTGACTGGGCCATCAAAAACACCTTCCCCCTCCAAATTGTGCAGAATGAAAGTATTGTTCATCTGAACTTGAGCAATGACAAACGGTCCCGTCCATAAGGCATCAAATTTACCATGGTTTCCCTTCTTTTCCTTCAATGCATCCCATTTGAGAACCCAGTCACCAACCTGAAAATTGTCCTTTTTTGCCTTTCTATCAAAGGTTTCTTTGATCTTCTTCTGATGAATTCTTGACTTCTCAACCAATTGTTCTCTAATATGCTGTAATTCAACCAAATTACTCATTCTCCTTGCCATGTCGTTCTCTTAATCCAGTTCTTCTTGCAAGAATTTGGCCACAGGGAGAATCAGTTGGATAGGAAAAACAACATCAATGCCATAAACCAGCTTAAATGGCGAATTTCCTATGGACTTATTGTTGGTAACTATGTCAGTGCACAGTGCAAACTTCAACTTGGAATCCCAGTTCCTTTTGTTGTCCTCCAGCAATTTTTTTGATTATCCTTACAAGACTCTTGTTAGATGATTCTGCCAGGCCATTTCCTTGAGGATAATATGAGGTAGAATGCACCAATTGAATGCCCATGGATTCACACATGTCCACCAATTCTCCTACCCTGAAAGTTGCTGTAGTATCAGTGACTAGTTTGGTTGGGAAACCAAATCTAGTGAAAATATTCTCATTTAGGAAATTTATGATAACCTGATGATTAACATTTTTAGTGGGTATAGTCTCAATCCATTTGGTGAAATAATCAGTGGCTACCAAGATCCATTTGTGATGGCCACTGGAATGTGGATTGATCTCACCTATGAAGTCCAAGCCCCACTACTGGAAGGGACCATTGGCGTGTACTGGCTTCAAGGGCAGAGATTTTAGCTGTTGTCTTCCTGCAAACCTTTGACATTTGTCATAAGACTTCACAAAAGAAAACACATCAGAGAACAGAGTAGGCCAATAATACCCAACTCTCAGGATCTTGTGGGATGTGGTTTTCCAATAATGATGCCCTCCACAGATGCTAGAATGGAATTGGTGCATGACTTCCACAGATTGTCCTTTGTCTAGACATCTCAAGAGGATCCCTGATGGGTCTTTCCAATAAAGCAGGTTTTTATTAATGTAGAATTTGGCTGATTTGAGCTTAATGGCTCGGGTTGACTTGAGCTATGCCCTGGAGGGACTTCTAGCTTATGCAAAAAATGAACTACACTAGAATACCATTCATAGGTGGCTAGATTTTCAGCCAAAGACTGATTTTGCTCTTGCTCTTCTGCTGCTTCCTCTATTTGCTTACCACCTGAATTTGAACCCATGCAATTGATGTCTAACAAACTGTAATTTTCCTCAGCCATAAGCTTAGCCAAGCCCTAGCCTTTGACAAGATTGGTGGGCTTCACCTCTATGTTGAACTCTATGAATTTTGTAATCCATTTAGCTCTCTTTCCATCAATATATGGCTAAGTTAGGATGTCTTTTACTGAGGCTGAAGGTACATACAGAACCACTTTGGAATGCAGAATATAAATTCTGAATGCCTTTAAAGATTTTATGAGAAAATAAGCTTGTTTTTCAATAAGGTCATACCTTAGTTCAGCCTCCCTAAGATTTTTGCTGAAAAAGGCCACAGGGTGCTCTACACCTTCATCATTTTTTTGCAATAGAACTGCTGCAAGTGTATCATAAGAGGCAAAAGAGAAGATATGAAACTCCCTGGTATAATCTGGACTGATTAGAGTGGGAGCTTCCATGATAGCTTGTTTGATGGCTTCAAAAGAGCTTCTTGCACCATCTGTCCATTTTATTTCTGATCCTTTCTTCAACATGGAAGTGATGTGCTTCACTAGCTCTACAACGTTTGGAATAAACCTCCTAACAAAGTTAATCTTACCCAAGAAATATTGAACATCCCTTTTTTACCTTAGGATGGACAATGTTTAAATTGCTTGAACTCTTGCTGGATCGATTTTCACACCTTCAGTAGAAACAATATGTCCCAGAACTTTGCCTTCTTCTAGAGAAAATAGTGTCAACTTCTTTGGGTTCACAGAAATTCCAAACTATCTACACTTTAGAAACAGCTTCTTCAAATGCTGCAAATGGTCCTTGTGACTGCTGGAAAATACTGTTATGTCATTAAGGTAAATAAGGACAAACTTGTCCTTCTCTCCCACAAAGGCTATGTTCGTGGCCCTCTGAAAAGTAGCCCCAACATTCATCAGTCCAAAAGGCATCTTGGAGTACATGAAAGTGCCCCAAGGAGTAGTGAAGGCGATATTTTCCTGATCTTCTGGATGTATAACAATCTGATTGTAACCTAAAAATCCATCTAAGAAATACATGACTCTAGCCCCTGAAACTTTTTGCGGCAAGTGTTCCATCTTAGGCAAGGGGTAGTTGTCTTTTTTAGAGCATTTGTTCAGATTCCCGAAGTCAACACAAAGCCTAATTTCTCTATTCTTCTTTCGTACTACCACAAGGTTAGCTATCCACTTTGAATACCTTAGGGGAACTATGATCTTGGCATCCAACAGCTTCTTGATTTCCTTTTCAATCAAAGGCAATAAGAGAGGGTTGATAGGTCTTAATTTCTTCTTAAAATGGATGGTGTTCTTCTCCAGTGGAATCTTATGCTGAATGATGTTGGTGTCATAGGTCTTAAGATCACTGTACTCCCAAGCAAAAATATCAGCAAATTGTTTCATCAAGGTGCAATACTTGAAACTTTGGGTAGAAAACAAGTGAGTGGATAGATTTATGTACTTTGGATGGGCTGAACTCCCTACATTATGTCTATGAATTGCAAACTCATTTTATTT
This sequence comes from Pinus tabuliformis, assembly GCA_031772625.1. Taxonomy (NCBI): domain Eukaryota; kingdom Viridiplantae; phylum Streptophyta; class Pinopsida; order Pinales; family Pinaceae; genus Pinus; species Pinus tabuliformis. The sequence goes on along the minus strand of CM062816.1, from coordinate 540,950,111 downwards.
TTTGGTTGGCTTATAAGGTACATCATTATGATCAAACAACTTCTCTAGGGGCACCAATCCTTTGGGTATATGGTTACTAGGTAGCTGAACAATGCTATCCTGACCAATCTCATCCTTTAGCTTGGACTGGTTGCATTCTTCAATGGTTTCATTTTCTTGGTCAATGTGCATTTCAAAAAATTTATAAATGACTTGTAAAAACCTATTAATTTCATCATCATCTTCAAAAAATTTCCAATATTTGACATTGTCAGGCAGAGATGGTATATATTTCACCTGAACTTCATAAGTGAATTTAAGAGGCAAATGAGGAATAAACGTGCTAGCAGACACAACAAGGGAATCAACAAGCTGGTTCTTCATTCTAGGGATGTAAGAAATGCTGAAACTATTAAAAGAACCCTTGAGCTTCCATAACTCATCTCTATATGCTTTCAGTCTTCGATTCTTTGCTTGGAAAGCTTTGTTGACCTGCTGAATGATAAGGTCTGCATCTCCAAACACCTTCAGACCTTTGATGCCCATTTCTTTAGCAATGTTTAAGCCCAATATCAAGGCTTCGTACTCTGCTATGTTATTTGTGACTTGAAAAGTTAACTTGAAAGATAAATTAATGCATTCTTGTGTGGGGGACACAAGGAATACACCTGCCCTTGCGACTTCCTTAGAGCAAGCTCCATCAAAGAACATGTCCCAAATTTGTGGGCCTTCTTCCTCTGTGATCTGGCAAATCGATTTCCTAAGCTGCATGGAGGCCAACTGGGATTCTTCAATCTGAAGAATACAGGCTCCAAAATCAGTTTTGATAGCATAGATGGGATGATTAGTGGGATTCCTTTCATCACTAATGATATAAGCAACTGAGCTTCTCTGTATAATCTCCTACTCTCACCTCCAAAAACTGGGATAGTAGCATAGGACAGATCATTTTGCAATGTTCCACCTAATCTCTTGATCCAACCTCTGGAAAGCAACATGCCAAACTTGGGGGGTACATCTGCTACCACAATATCCATCATCATGCTCTTCATGGGTAGCTAAGACAAGGTGATGGCTAGGTCTTTGATTAATCCCAAACATTTCACTTTTCTAGAGTCAAAAGAAAACAGGTCATGATAAGACTTGGTAATGTCAAGACCCAACTCATCCATGACAGCCTTGGGCATTAGATTATGGCTGGCTCTTGTGTCCAGAAGGCAGTTGTGAAGGATTTTGTCATGAATAGTCAAAGAGACATAGAATGATGGGGAGCTGTCATCACAATTTTCAATCATTGGGCTGAGAACAATAGTTGGTTTGTCGTCTTGCAGATTTACATAGTTAGTGGAGGCTTGGATGGCTTTAGGCTCAAGGGCCTCAAGGATAGATCTCTTGAAGGACTCATTCTTCACTAGTTCAATTAGAGGTATATGTATGCTTAGCTTTTGAATTTCTGATTCAATGCTGAAAGGGGAAGGAGACTTGTTAAGGCCTCTTACCTCATGAGCTGGAGCTTTGAGGATGATGGGATCAACTGCCGGTCATTTCTTATTTTTAACTTGTTGTATTGCAGGGACAACAACTCTCTGAACAGGAGTTTCCTTAGTATTATTCATCTTCGACCTCAGATCATATCTGTGTTGATCATCAATTTTCAGAATAGCTCCGCCATCCCACTCTTCGCTGATCTGGTCATTGAATAATTACTTTTCATAGGCATCTGAGGTAAAAAAGGAGGCACTGCCTTTGTCTTCCAAACAATGGATCTCATCATCTTCTTCAAACTGCTCTTCTTCCATGACTACATTCTGGAAAGAGGTCTTCACCCTTTAGTCTTCATTGGCATCTTTGCTTCTTTGCAGAATCTGCAACTGCTCATTAGCTCTTCTATATGGATTTGGATTTCTAGGAGCAAAGGTATTAGGAACTCTTCCTTTCCCCGGGCGTTGCTCAACCTTTAATTTGGAGATTTAAGAGGCTAATGACTCTATCATCTTGGTCATTTTATCTATCTTGGGATTTGAAGATGATGAAGATTCGCCCCTCTGTCTCCTTCTATCAACATTCCCCTTGAGCTTCTATGCAACCATGATGTTTGATTCTACTTCCAAGGCTGCATCCTGCATATCAGCCAAGGTAGCACATTGTCTCTCCCTCAACAATAGACATAAGTCAGAATCAAAGGCACTGGCATAGGTGAGTTTAGCAGAGGTAGTGGTGAGTTTTACTTCAGTTGGTATCTTGCTGTACATGTGGTTAAACCTCTTATAAAATCATAAAACAACTCACCATTTTCCCTCTTTAAGTTCCAAAACTCGGTGTAGTAGTAAAGTAGATCCTTCTTATCCCCCCAATGCTTTAGGAATGTATCATCTAAAGCCTCAATATCTGCTATAGACCTTGGGGTCAGTTCTCTGAACCATTTTCTAGCCTCTCCATCTAGAATTTGGACAAAGACTCTCATCCATACATCGTCTTCACTAATGTCCAGGTTATCAGCATAACTATAGAATGATTCAAGATGTTCCTCAAGTGTAGCACCTTTAGTCCCAGTGAACTTAGGCATATAATTATGGTATTCTCCAGTAGGCATGGCATTCAAAGGAGTGGGCAATACTAGAGGTCCATACCTAGCAACTATGATTCTTTCCATTTTGTAGGTGCTGCCATAGCTATGGTGGCTATAAGGGTACTGGAAGTCTGAATGAAAAAGGGTTGAGAAGTGACTGATAGGACTAAAGGAGTATGATGGATAGGGGGAGAGGCTTCCTTTGGGATTACAATGAAAGAAGAACCTAAATAATAAGGAGCTCTATGAATCTCTGAGATTTTTTCTTCATTGCTAGTATTAGATGCTATACTCTCGAAATGTATTTGTTCTATTACAAGATTTTCTTGAAGAGATATAGAATATTGTTTAGAGCTACCTGAACCTTATGCTCCTTTCTGCAACTTCTTTCTTTTTTTGATGATATTTTCAGGGTCAGGTATTGGGTTAGCTTGTGGCTTCCGAGGATTTCCCCGAGTATGCCTCACAAACTGAGCCAGAACTATGGAGTGGAGTCGCCAAGAGGTTTGTCCTCCAGTAGAGTCGTCAGATAGATGACTACAACCCAAATAGTGTCCAGACTTTGTCTATCATCAAAGTTGGATCTGTGTCGTCCATCATGGAAACTGAGCTTCAGTCTCCTCTCCCCGGAAACGGCGCCAATTATGTTAGCACTCCAGGAAACTCTCCTAGGTTGTATCTCGGAGATGCCTGGAAACATATAAATCTTCAATATCATTCTTTGAACTATTGGAATGGATTGGGGTTTGGATCAAGTCAGATGCATGTTTCAACTTTGTTTTCACTCAAGACATGCATGAACACCCTCAGCTTGACAAGGCTTTCGACCACTAATGCTCAATAGTTTATAGATTCAATGAATAGATGGAGAATCCTGACTGTACCAGAAGATACATACATAAACACATATGAATGGCTAGCTACAGAAAGTAAATGAAGCTTACAAATCTAATTTATCAACGCAGAGATAAGATGACAATTATCTGGCATTCGACACAGAAGAAAACATGAATAACCTATTTAAGTGCAATCTTAGAACATATGAGAAGATGGCGATTGAACATGTAACAACAAAAGAAGCTTGTATTACTAGAATGAAGATGAGATGCTGGGAGGAACAAAGTATCCACAGTCTCCAAAAGTTGAACCACTATTCCTTCGAACTTTCGACCATTTATAGGCTTTTTACAATACTCTTGAACTCTCTGAAGCTCGAGATGTCTTAATCTGTCCCCTCTGTTTGCTAACTACTTGATGCCATACCTAGACAAACATGAGCTCAGAGAGCTCTGTTTCTAACAAACACGATAATCGAATTCTGGTAATTTCGCCGCGATGTTAGGTGGTTCACTCATGCCAGCACGTTCCATGATCATTTCTGTTGGTTCAGCTGCATCGCGCTGTTGTTTTTTCCCCTTTTCGGCCATGCATTCTGTTATTTTAGTTCACTGTCTGACTGTCAAAAACACTAACAAAGGCAACAAATTTCCTCCCTAGGTGACTGGTGGGAAGTGGGGTACGGGGGTCGTTGGATGGTGTGGATCGATGGCCGGGATGTTGGTCAGGCGGTGGAGGATGAACTATGGTGATCGTGAACGAGGGCCCTTGGATCAGGAGGAATGGATGGAGGAGATCAATTGCCGGAGGCTTGAAGTTGTGGTGGGAGTGGAACAAGTCCGAGCCGTCAGATCTTAGATAGGCAGATCGAACGGCTATCGGGCGGAGGAGGTGCTCGAAGGATAACGCCTGGGAGCGGTTTTTGCTCAAGCGAAAATGGTTCATATTGGGTGGTAAGTGGTAAAGGTCGGAGCCCACCCAATTCCATTCCTTGAGCACCACATAGCAGCAGAGGAGAGAGAGGAATCTTCTTTATCGAGAGGGTATCCCTCTCTCTTGTTGCCCGAGCAATATGCGCGATAGCCGTTAGATCTAGCGGAAATGACCTAACGGTGGTGATTGGTCTGAACGGGTGAGAGTAAATTGTCAGTTGGATGAAGTGTGGACCGTCAGATCCGTGGAAAGATCGATTGCAGGGATCAGAGAATAGAGAGCGCAGTAGAAAGGAGATGAACCAAGAGCGGACCCGCCGATATTTATGAGCGTGGGTGTATAATTTTTGAAGTCCGGCTTATGGCCAAAGTGGAGCAAGAGGAGACGTGGACCATCAGAGCTAAAATAGAGGTGACATTTCCGTTAAATTAGTAGCAGTGCACCTCAGGGCTAACAGGACAAATTGTATGATCAAATTTTGAACACATTCGGTACCCAGACAACTATCCTATATAACTATCAAATACAATGAGTTATGTCATTTGATAGATGGGAGCTTGTCCATAGGATGGTTCATTACTTGGCTATTTTTTCTGACAGTTACAACGAGCTATGTAATTTGGAAAAATAAAGTATGCCAACATTGTTGGTCATGCAATTTCGTTAAAGATGGTCAAAGGCATTTATGTTTTAAATGGAGTTAAGTGACAACTTAAAGATGAGGTGGTGAAGAAAGAGCGATGTTTGCGAGATTCTAGCGTGGATGTGAGTGTTGATGAAGACCAACCAAACATATGTGACTATATGTAATTTATGATTCTTGTAATAATGTAATATAAGCATTAAAGCGGGGTCTTGGAATAATGCTTACAATAATATATAAGTAAGATTAGTTTGTTGGTTGTTGAGAGATTTTATCAACAAGTAATTTCTTTGTTTGGAAACTGTTAGATCTCATAAGCGCTATTTATGTGACTTGTAATTTAGCTTTGAAAATAATAAATGAATATTATTATATGTGAAATCTGTGTGCTATATATTCTTCTCTAAAACAAAATCTATCTTAATTTATCTTATTTAATTAATTAAAATATTTATATAACTTTAATCTCTTCCATTATAAAAGGAAATGAATGTAAACATTTTAAATCAAAATATTATTTTGATAACCATTAACATAAAATCTATCTAAAATTAATTCCATAGAAGATTAATAATTTACATATTAGTAAAATAGATAAACCATAAATCTACCATTTATAGATCAAGATCTATCTTAGATTATCTTATTTAATGAATTAAAATATTTATGTAACTTTAATCTCTCTCATGGTAAAGCATCTCTTTAATGGTAAAGCAAGATGAATAGGAACATTTTAGATTTTAAGCAAAAATATTGAACATTTGGAGTTTTAAATTCTAAGCAAAAATATTGAACACATGGAGCTTATTTAATGAATTAAAATATTTATGTAACTTTAATCTCTCTCATGGTAAAGCATCTCTTTAATGGTAAAGCAAGATGAATAGGAACATTTTAGATTTTAAGCAAAAATATTGAACATTTGGAGTTTTAAATTCTAAGCAAAAATATTGAACACATGGAGCTTATTAGCTTAAAGGTAGGTTTTGGATTTTTTTTTTTTTTTAATAATATGGGGCATATCTTAAAAATGCTTTTTTTATAAAAAAAAATTGTGAATAGTATTGAACACATGGAATTTGTTAACTAAAGAAGGCCATATCTTAGAAATTCTATGAAAAGTATTGAACACATGAAAAGTATCTTAAACTTTTTTGGATGATCTAGGCCTTATCCTAGATAAGATGATATCCTAGATGATATATGCCTTATCCTAGATAAAGAATAATCATGTGGTGATAAAAATAATATCCTAGATAAGATGATATCCTAGATGATAAATGCCTTATCCTAGATAAAGAATAATCATGTGTTGATAAAAATAATGAAACCGAACGAAGAGGACAACATATATGTTTTCTAGTAGAAAGAATATTCGTATCAGGAGAAGCCCAAGAGTCATAAGATTATGAAAAAGTTTCAGTTGCATCGTTCACCAAACATGTTCCTTGTTCTTAGTGTTTTAATTAAAAATGTTGCCCATTGGGCCAATACCTTACCTTCTCATTATTATTTTTTAATAAAAATAAAAAGGGGAAAATAAGTTTTTATTAAATTGTAAACAAAAATATAAAATAAATTATTGTATCATCATTTTAGAAGTTTTGGTACTACTTTTCCTATAAGAATGTTTTAGATGATAAATTTCGAAGTATTTGAGTTGATTGGTGTATTTATTAGTTTCTGTCGAATGCAAGATTATGACATTCCTATTCATTGTTCAACACTATTAATTTAATTTCCCTTTTTATTAAGGGTTGATTAATATTTTTTATTTTTTATTTTATTTTGTTTTATTTTCGTGTTATTGTTTAATATTTTTGTTAAATATTTTTTTTGTTTTTTTAGATTTTTATTTTTTATTTTTTTAATTAAGAGTTTTGATTGATTCTTAAAGGAATATTTTCAACATATGCTTAGTCTTAATGCTTATCAACTATTTTAGTGTATCAAAGGGTTTGTTAGGTTGCATTGATTTTTAATAAATTTAAAAGATTAGATTTTTGCCACGTGGCTCCCAACCCACCAATTTCTTAGGATTTGAGATTATTCCAATTCTAATAAATTCCTCCATGATAAGTTCCTCATTATTATTTATAACATTTAAGTTTTATTTAGAAAAATTAAATTCGTGCCATGTGGCTCCGCATCCACCAATTTCCTAGGGATTTGAGATTATTTCAATTCTAATAAGTTAGTTCGTGATAACTTCATCATTATTATTTTTAACATTCATCTATAATTCTTTTTTTTCCTTAAGTTAAAGTTGACCCATAACCTTTTTATACATGGTTAATCAGGTAAATATGTGCATTAATAAGACATTCTTCGTGTTGTAGTAGTTTTTTTGATTATATTTATAAAGCTTTCCGCTATATCAACCACATTGATATTTTTATGTGGTTGTACTAATAAATAAGATAAACGAAATTTATATTATAATATTTAAATTAACTTATTTTCAAGTTCTTAAATAAATAGATTATATATTTTTGTTTTTAAATATATAAATTATTTTTATAAAATATGTTATTTGTTAACAAATTTCAAATCTTACCGTTAAGTTTAAAATCAATGAAATTTTATATGTTTAGAGAACCTGTGTGCGGAACTTTGATTTCATCAAATATTATTAGGGGCAAAAAAACATGGATTACCCACTATCATTGACAACATGACTTACCTAATATCATAGCCATGTAAACCTTAATCTACAAATGATAAATTTATGAATGACTAAATCCAGATGATCTTAATATATTTATTATCAAGTAACCCAATTATGGTTATCTTAAATACTTTATCATCAAGTCAAAATTAATTGAATATTCCTTCTTTAAACTTAAGCTTGAGATAAACACCCACCCTTTAAATAAATAAATAAATAAAGTTTATGCACTTTAAATATAATGGTTATATTAAGTACTTTATCATCAAGTCAAAATTAATTGAATATTCCTTCTTTCCTTCTTTAAACTTAAGCTTGGGATAAACACCCACCCTTTAAATAAATAAATAAATAGAGTTTATGCACTTTAAATGAAATATATTTGGTTTATAATAAAAATTGGAAACCACTCTGCATATAAGAAAGTGAATGCAAATTTGGAAAATGACTTCCTTCTAAAAGTATATTAAAATTTATAAAATATTTTTAAAATAAAATTATAATTTTGATTGAAATTTTCTTATTCAACTATCTACTCTACAAATAATGTCATGTTACTTAATATGATTTTGATTCTTGAATAAATTTATATTAATTAATTAAATATACTTAATTTAATATGATTTAAAATAATTAATAATTTACGATGTTGAATTTAATACATTTATTTAAAAATAGTGGATATATAACCTTCTCTCATTGTGTATAATCTTATGATCTATTTTTATGTTTTAAATAGTAGATGATATTTTTAATATAAAATCCAAGTACTTTGTAAGATGAGATAATTTTATGATCTATTTTTATGTTTTAAATAGTAGATGATATTTTTAATATAAAATCAAATTACTTTGTAATATGAGATAGATGAAGATAATTATATGTTAAAAAAAATAATGTGAAGTTAAGTTAAATTCTTGTTATGTTAATTTTTTTTATATGTTTATTATTTTGTTTTTCAAAATATTTGTCTAGGAATTGAAGTTATTTTTAAAAACATCTGCGTATCTTACTTATAAGATCTAAGGTTGTCTTCAAGCGCATATGAGGTTTGTATTGAAAGACATTTTCTTAACTTACGTATAGGATTGAAGGATGTTTTTAGGTACATATGAACCTGCCCATGTGTATTAATGTAATAAAAGAAATTGAATGTATTTGATTAGCATAAAATAAGGTAAAACAAAAAAAATACGATGGGTTATAAATAACATTTGGTGTTGGTTTATTTCATATTTTTAAACTCAACAAAAGATATATATGTATATGTATATACATGTTTTGATTGTTAATTGGATTTATCTTGGGTGGGTGGGAGGAATGATTGTTATCCTCCCCACCCAAGTTTAATTCTAGCAAGTGACATAATGAACTTTAAGACAACGTATTTCAACTTTCAATAAGATTGTAATCACATTATTATTATAAGAAAGGCCAAGTCATAAACAATTTCAAAACTCCTGATACTGAAGATGGTTCTTATCATTTCCCTTGAAAATGAAGTCCCATATATTCAAAAAATCATGGATGACTCTTTATTAATAATTCAATGAATGAAAAGGGACTAAGTAACACCACCCAACCACCTAGTTGGGGTAATGCCACCAAACTATGGCACTATTTCTACTGTTCCAACATTTTTCTATTAAAAAGCACCAATTAGTTGCAGATCCCATGTGTGTCACTTAGCCATAAAACACACTACTCATAAGCTCTCAATGATAGGTCACCTTCAAGTTAGGGCCACAACTCCATAAGCATAATGACTTACCTAAGCTAGTTGTGGTACATAAATGGGACCAAACATGAATAAGGCTAAGGTACCAAACCATAGTGGCCTCCAATTAATAGTCTCACATCCTCCATTAGCCCATAACCCAAGGTAGTGCACCACCTTTTCTACACCGGCAGTCCATTGGGTTGTGCCACTACCCTTCCAATGTTTCCAATTCGAGCCAACTAGGGACATATCAAAACCTTGTAGCTTCTAGGAGCTCTAGCTACCATCAAGGGTTTCCATGTACTCTTCAATTCCCCGCATAAGGGCACATGTTCATAAACTTCTCCCTCAAGGTATCCAACCTTCCCTAAGAAAACACAAGGAGAAGTGGAATCGTACACAAAACCACATGAGATCCTTAAGGTACAATAACTAGAGACCTTTTGAATCTCCTCGTAGAACACAAAATAACCATATTGGTAGCATATCCAACTGAATGGTGGAATTATCCTTTTATAGGCATGTTGTCCCTTACTTTATACTTTAACAATTATTATAATATATTTTAATATCAAGCTACTTTACCTTTATAACATTGGTTGGGAATAAAATAATATTTTCCTAACTCAGCCCCCTTGCAAAGCTCCCTAACCCCTTCACCTTTCTTTCTGTGGACTCTTATCCCACCATACTCTTTTCATCCCCCAATTTGCATCCATGTTGTTATTTAATAATATTGGCATGCTCACATATTATATTTTCTAGGTTTGTTGTGTTAGCATTATGGTTGTAGTGGTGTCCTTAATGTCAATCTACATTGATGAATGTGTCAATTGTCTATGGATTATTTTCTTGTTTAGTTTGGTATGTCTATACGATGGATTAACAATTGTGTAGTACAGGACATGCCAACCTCTATTTCAGGATTGAAAAGGAAAGTGCATGATGATGTTTTAATGATTGAAGGAGGTAATACACAGTTACATAGGCATGTACAAGTGTTATAGAGAAAGACAAAGCATTCCCCAGAGATATGGACAAAGCAGAGAGAGTTTTTCCCTAGCCTAAGTCCCAGTCACATGGAGGGAAGCATATCAGTGCAACCAAAAGATTTTAGCTACATGAAATAAGGCTCATGGGTGCGGCTACAAACGAGGACTCTATGTATAGTGTGTGCAACCACCTATAAGTAGAAAAAAATAATTCAAACACCTGTGAGCTAGATTGATTTGGTCAGTGATCCCTTTTGTTTCTCTCCCATGGTATTTGGAAATCCATGGTTGTTGGCCTAAGGTATTGAAGGTGATAGTGGCTATAAAATGGAATTCGATGAAGAGCAATGTGTGTGTGCCATTGATGAGATGTTTTGGGTTTTATCATTGATATGGGGTGCACAAGAGGGCAAGGAGTCTTCAATATGATAAGCTAATAAACATGATTTAAAGATTAAATGAATCTATTTGTGTTGCAGGTCTGATTGTGAGCCAGAGAAGCAGATATCTTCTCTATAGGAAGGATGGCTTGTTGAAGGACATTGGCTTGAGTTGATATAGACAATATATTTAGCTTTACATTTGATAAGACTATGACCTAGTGAGTATTTGGCTTAGTACTGAAAATGATGATTGACAAAAAAAATTGATGGTATGGCCTATTTATGACAGTATATGCTTGACAACTTAACTTCACATCTAACAAGGATTGTGACAAGATAAATGATTATTGTGCTATATGACAACTAGGGTTTTGGTTGATCTGGTTTAGTATGACTTGACAATGATTGGCTTCGATATTGACAGTTCTATTAAGAGGATATGATATATATTTTGTTGCTTTTCCTTTTCTCAAGTTGCATGATGGTGATGGTACTTTGAGAAACTATAACTTGTTGGGTTTATGTTGCTGATTCATGAAAAAAAATTTCTTGAAAAAGTTGTGGCTTTGATGTCTTATTGGGAGGGGTTACTTGACATATTTATTGACTTGTTTTTCATTTGGATACTGGCTTGGTAAGTGATATTAATATTCAATGATTTAATGATTGTTTTGCTTCAGTGATTCAGTTGATCAATGATTCAATTGGTATACAATGTTTTAGTGATTTAGTGGTTGGCACATTGGTATTCAATATTGGTATTGGTATTAAGTGATTCAGTCTTTGGTATCTTGGTATATGATTAGTGTGGGTGGTGGTTGTTGGTGGAAAATTTTAAAATATAGAGACCTTGGGTTCAGACGCAAGGGCCAAAAAAGGATATGTTGTAGTCTAGCGTAGCGCCAACATTTTCACCTTACTAAAGAGAAGTAAGGTGTCTCACCTGAGGCATGCCGTGACCTTACTAGGATAGGGATTAGAACCAGGCATCAAGGAGAGTTGCACAAATATTATCATTCACATATAATCTAGAAGATCATAGCATCTGACATATAACTAGCGGAAAGTGTGACTTGCAACACATCCAAAGAAACATATGACATCCTCATTCATGCATAAGAAAATTTTAAAGAGGTCCATATAAACCAAAACATTCAGAAACATAGAGAAATCCTAAAACTCTTTCCATTAAACTTAAAGCATCATTACATTCTATCACTATGGCCCTTTAGGTAGAAACAAAAGAATCTTCATACAATGTAGCTCAGAAATATATACACAAAGAACAAAACCAAGTCTAATAGACTTAGCGATAACATCTAGGCATATGAGCTTCTCCTCTTCCTCTTATTTTTTTCTCCTTTTGCTTTTATATACTTCGCTTGCCTAAACTACTAGTCTCTTCCTCATATGCCATTCACTTCCTCATATGCATGTCCCCATATTTTTCACTTTCCAAATTTAGTGTCTGACAAATATTGGTGGATTTTCTCTCTTTCCCTCAGCTGTTTCCTCCACAACTGGCCTTTGGTCAGACTTGTTCAAAATGTGTCAAAAACTTTGTCCCCCAAAACGAAGGACCTAACAGGCCCCAACCACAATCGATTGAATCATCCATGAGTCAATCCTCGGTTGATGTTGTTGTTTCTTCATGCTGTTGTGGGGCTCTTGCTTGTGTTGCTTCCTCTTGAATTTTTCCTTCATGTGCTGCAATTTCTCCTTCAAATGAAGGACCAAACTTTGGGACAGATTGGATGGTTGCATTCTTAAATTGGGTATATTCAGTAAGGGTCAACTACGAGGAACCCAATAGAGTGACGAATTGCTAAAAAATGGTGTGGTAATTTTTGCTGTTAGTTGGGAGGGTTGGGTATTCAAGAGGGCATTCCAATGAGTATTTTCTTTTGTGTTGAGTTGCCGCAAATTTTGAAATTGTACCTGGGTTGGTGGTTTGCGGTTGCAAAGTAGAGCATTGGTGGCTCAAGGTTCATCCTCAATCTATTGGATCTGCTTCTTGAGAAAAATCAGCTTGTGTAAATATATCCTTTTGTTGGTAAATCTTAAAGGTCAACGCATAGTGTTCTGATGTGGTCGCAGCAGTCCGAAAGGGTTCAATCTGAGAAATATTATAGTGCATTAGGGACTACCTCAGTGATAATGAGCCACAATTTCTAGAAATTAGCATTGATTTCATCGAACTGTTGTTGTAGTGCTTTATTTTCTTATAGGAGTTGATCGCACTCGATCTCTATGGAGACAAGTTGTTGTTTTTGTTGCTGCTCATGTTCAGCTGCCAATGTATTATGTTGTGCTTCTGCTTTCCAAGAATCCATTTTAATGAAGGTAAATATCTGAGAGGATGACCAATTATTAAGGTCATCTGGTGCCATAGTAGTAGGGAGAGGGAATGAGGCTTGTAGCAGTTGTCCACTGGAAATTGATTTCTGAGATTGGCCTTGGGGTGAACTTTCCCATTGTAGGTTTTCAGCATTATGCATGTTATTGTGTTATGGAAAAAGGGTGGTGGCGAATTGGGAATGGCGTCGGGGTTCCGAGTTAGGAATCTTATAATTTCTTGGCCTTGAGGACTAGAGTGGATTTGCTGGCCATTTGCTAGTTGTCGCCTTGATGCTAATAGCAAGGATAAAATAGGCATGGTAACTGAATCCATAGTTTTAGTGTGAACAACAAGGGCATCGTGGGAAATGTCATTGATTGATTAAATGACATAATCAACATCCATCTCAGTCTTAGCACTAAGAGGATTTCCAGTTTGAGGAAGGTCTAAAATGGTTGTGGAGAGGGAGGTCGTGCAGGGAAATTGGTTATGAGAAACTGGGGAAGTAGTGGAGGTGGATTGAGGGATTTATACGATGATTTGGGTACTAGTGAGAGAATTTGGTTCTTCGTCAGTGAGATCGATGACCTGGGGAGAGGTAACTGGAACGAGGTTTAAGGAAACTGAAGGAATTTAGGTAGCAATCAGACGAGTGTCCTAGACTATGGGATTAGTAACAGAATGAGGGCCCACTATGGGAAGGGAGGCAACCATCGGGCTAAATGACAAAGTACTGACGGAAATAACAATAAGAATTTTATAAAATAGGGGTAGAGAACTTACTGATGACTGAGGAGCTTCTAGAGTATTTCATACTGACATCACAGTTGTCTCGAATCTCTTCAAAATAGGATTGAGCATCTCTTCTACTTCTCGTTTCCAAGAGGTGGATGGTCTCTCACTAGATAATGGTCATGGTAGCATCTCTTCAAAATAGTATCTCTTCTTGTTGTCCCGGGCCTCACAAATGATGCCTGGATAAAACATAATTTCATTGTGGAACGCCTGTTCTGAGAGAATGAAAGGAAAAACCTCATATGGAATGTGTTCGGGTTGAAAACCTTGGGGCGAGTCCAGGTGGTGTCGTGGTGAATACCAGACCATATGGTGTGAGAATATTCATCTAAGAGCGATTTTGGGATTTTGGGGATGAATTATGTGATAACAAGCATCTTGGCATACTAACCAGTGAAGGAGGCCATGAGGAGCACTTGAGAGCCAAGAGTTGATCTTCAGAGGTTGGGTCTATCTCTCTACCTTTAGGAGGGAAACACTTCATCATTTCCAGAGAGACGACTAGATACCCATAGATGAAGTATGTTGCCCACTTGTATACATCCTCGCAGGCTTCAAATAGTTCATTTAGAAAATAACTGTACCAATTCAATTGTTCCCCTTTTTCACAGGATTTTTCCACTGAGATGGTATCTAGAGTGCATTCGCCCTTAGTGTAATGGTGCATGATCTTCCTAGAAATGATGTAAAAGGTGAAATTAATTGAGGGAACATTGATTAGATCAATGGTGGATCCTTTCCCACCACACTGAGTAGCATACTCAGTGTATTAGTTGTTGTCACTTGTTTCCTTCTTGCGCTTAAAGGTGGTATTGAACACAAAGGACATAGTGGCTCCCGTAGCATATAGCCTCGTCAATTTTTGGATGTCACTAACGTGTATTGGGTACTCCCTGTCAATCCATAGGGAACCTTCATGCAGTTGGTTGATAAGGAAATTTGTTCATTGCATGGCCACACCTAAAGTGCCAAAGACTGGTAAATTCCTCAAATTCATCAACGTGGACCATTATAATCCTTGGAATTCCTTTTTTTTGTGTAAGCTTGGTAGGATCCTTTCTTTTCTATTGATGTTTCATGAAAATAAGTATGATTTCTACAAAATTGTAGGTGGCATCAACCTGCCCACATGAAACCAGGTCTGTTGGCCACCTATCTGCATCGAACACTGTCCAAAATTTAAAAAGATTTTTCCTTACCATCCATGCTACATAGGAAACTTTATCTACTATATAATTATTATTAAAAAAGTAAATGCTAGCCGTCATATAGACAAAATTATAATGACAGGGTAGCTTCAATCATCTGATGAGTCCACAGGGGTTGGGGCTTTCGTGCTTGAACCCGGGACTTCACTTCTCATCATATTCTGGAGGCTTTGTTCAATCCTGTTCACAGTGAGGTTTTTGTGATACAACTGCAATTGGAAATATTGTATATCCCTTTACAGGTCCTTCATACTTGGCTCAACTGATCTATCTTCCTATGGGTCTTCTCTTTCCTTATAGGTTGTCATTGCATGGGCCAAGATGTTTTTCGTGACCCAATACTGTTGGATAGTTTGGCGGAACAACGTTTGGCATCCTCTGGTATTCTCGGGGTCTTTGACAATTGTTTCCCATTCCTCGGCCTCGATCTCTTGATTTTCAATGTTATTTTTTAGTTCTCTTTCCCATTCAAAGATTACTGCTTTCACCTCAGGCAGTTTTCCTACGTACTATGCGTTGATCAAGTTCTGCATACTCTCCTTCCCTGTTTTCCTGCCTCTTTTGCTCAGACCTTTGCTATGAGTCGGTTCCAATCCTTTCATATTTTTTTTGCCTTTCCCATTCCTCTATTTCCTTTCTTTTTTGGTTGGTTACCTTCACCATCCAATTCTCCTTTCTGCTTTTTTCCTCCTTTTCCGAGCGCTTTGGAATTCCTTTTTGATCCTGGAAGAGTGGTTTCCTTTTTTTCCTGGTTGTAGTCTTGTGAATACTTTACGCTTGAGCACGGGGAAATGGAAGGAGTCTGATAAATCGTTGTTGATGAGCAACGCCTTTTCATATTTACCGAAAAGACTTTCATGTTCTATTACTCTGGGTTCAGAAGGATGGGTAGAAACATCAACTTTGGATACTCGAGTCATGACTGTAACTCATCCACTGTACATAATAAACACCGGGGGATGGAATTTGGACTGAGAACTAGGGGAATTCGACATTGAATCCAAAGCGAGCAGTTCAAGCACCTAATCTTTTACAATGGAGAGCTTAATGTTGCCATGCAAACTATACTGAAAGAATTGACATTAAGCTTGTTATTAGACTATTTAACTAATAAATATGGAAAATTTCTATATTCAATTCAAATCATGACATTAGCAATGATTATGGTCTGGACCTAATTTGAATGGTGCAAAAACTGAAAAGGCAGATGATCATGATGGTCGATTATTACAAATTGAGGGAAAAACAAGAAAGATGATAACCAGAATGTGTCAAGGATATTATAGGAGAGATTGAAACCAAATTTGAAAAGGAACTAGAAATTATTACTAATCGTGATGGATAATACAACTACCACATGCGTTTCCCCAACCAGAATCAGTTGTGGAGGGAAGCACTCACCTACCTACCAGACCTAATGCAATTAAATTTATTCACCACTGACATTATTGACTCAACTTCCAATCTACCTGTAACCTAACTGACTCTATCCTAAACCTAACTATGATCCCCTTTTAGAGATCAAACCAATTGATTAAGAAGTGGGTTGACCATGGAAGGGCTTCATGCATGTGCAATTCACCCATCTAGGAAATAGAATTATACCTAGTTGCGTAAGTCTAACAGCTTCAGACTCTCTCACTTTCATAACAATGAATGGTCCCAACCAGTGCATTTGGAGCTTCCCAAGTTGCTTCAGAAACTTCCTTTCATATAGGAGAACCTTGAACCCAAATAAAAAATACTTCATCTTGATGTGTAGGTCATGCCATGCTTTCTATCTCTCCTTCTCAATAGTCTACTAGAAATCAACTAGAAACTTGGCTTGACCCAACTCTTGTAGTTTGTTCAGTCATTTTTGAATTGACTCATCCCCTATCATCTAAGTGGCTTGCGCAATAAATAGGTTGGGAATGATGAATTGAGCAGGTACTACAACTTCTTGGCCATAAACAAGCCGAAACAACATATATTGGTGCAATCATTTGATGGTGGTATCGTAGGCCCACAAGGTAGCTAGTACCCTCTCCTCTTATTCATCTTAGTTGGCAGAACAAACCTTGGTGAGGCCCTTCTCTAAGATCTTGTTGAAATATTTGATGGTGTCATTTTCCTGCAGATGGTAGGGATGCTTTTATGGTGCTAGATCATGAAGTTCCACACTAATGCAACAACTGTCTCGTTAATGAAGTGGGTCCCTTGGTCACTGGTGAGGATCTAGGGGAACCCAAATTGAGTGATGATATTCTCAAAGTTGAACATGGAAATGATGTCAACAGTGCAATATTTAACTGGTGCAGCTCTAGCCCATCGGGTGAGATAGTCTATAGAAATAATAATGTACCAAGCATGTGATTGATTCAATGATAGATTAATAGGCCCTACAAATTCCACAACCCACTTTTCAAAAGCCTAAAGTGCACGTACGGGTTGCAGAGGAAGTTCATCAATGTGTGATGGTTGTCCCACCCATTGGAAAACATCACATTTCTTGACATACTCCTTCACATCTTGGAAGAGGATGGGCCACCAGAGTCTTGCTTGTAGTACTTTTCTATGGTATATTCCCCCCTACATATATTCCTGCAACTTTAGAGTGGCATTTCCCATAGCACATCTTGCTTTTCATTGTCGAGGATGCATCACCGCAATATTTGGTTGAGACCCATCTTGTAGAATTGGCCTGTGATCAGTTGGTAATCTGTAACTTGAACCACCATATTAATTCTCTGGGTTGTTGTGTACTATTCTAGGTGTTTTCCAACTGTTCAAAACAATTCGATGTCTTCCAAATAGTTGGATGGCCTTAACCCAAAATAGATCAGCTTTTGACATTTGGTCATCTATTGACCCCCCTGCTTCACCTGATTCTAGCCGGGAGAGATGGTTAGGCCCCACATTCATCCTTGCTAGTTTCACAATGAATTTGAATGTAAACTCCTAAAACAACAAGATCCATCTACAAATCCTCCCTTCTAGCACATGCTTATTTACCAGGTACTTCAGTGCAGAGTGGTTAGTGAAGAATTTAAAGGGGCCATACACAAGATAGTGCCTAAATTTATGTAGCGAATACACCATGAAAAGAGCTTCACGTTCAATAGTGGTGTAGTTCATTTCTGTAGTGGAAAGTTTTCTGTTCGAAAAATAAATTGGGTGGTCGAGGTTATCATTTGCTGGCTATGCTAAAATAGCTCCAAAAGAGATCCCAAACGCATGAATATAGACATGAAACTCTTTATTCAAACCCGGGTAAATTAGGTTGGTTCACTTGAAAACTTCTCTTTTAGCGTATTAAAGGCAGTGTCACATTCATCGGTCTATGAAAAACACATATATTTCTTCAACAACTTCTCCAATGGTGTAGTAATCAAGGCATAATTATGAATGGACCTACAATAGTATCTTGTCTGGCCAAGAGTCGATCTTATTTTCTTAACACTGGTTGGTGGAGGCATGTTCAGAATTATCGTAACCTTGGCAAGGTCAACACACACTCCTTCTTTGCAAACTATATGCCCCAGCAATGTTCCAAAAGGGACAATGAAAATGAATTTCTTCAATTTCAAAGAAATATGTAGTTTCCTGCAACGATCAAACATTACTCTCAGCAAAGCTAGAGTGTCTTTTCAATAAGTTGTACACTATATAATCATCCATATACACCTCCAAGAATTTGTGAATATAGTCGCAGAAGGCAGCAATCACAATCCTTGAAAACACTGTTGGTACATTATTCAACCCAAATGACATGACATGGTAGGAATAAGAACCCCATTCAGTTGTGAAGGTGGTTTTCATATTATCTTCCTCTATAATGTGAACTTGGTGATATCCAGAGAACCCATCCATGAAGGAATATGTCTCATTACCTGCAACATTATCAAGGACTTCATCGTTGAATGGAGTAGGGAAGGGATCATGGATGCAGGAATTGTTCAAGCTCTTGTAATCTACATAGACCTAGATCTTTTTTGAATCCTTACTATTCCGAAGGACAATTTGGACTAACCCACTGAGCTTCATTAACTAGGAAGATGAGGTATGCTGCAGACATATTGTCTATCTCTCTATTCACCTTCTCCTTGACCCTTGGGTTTAGTTGATATGGGTGATGTTTCACTGGCCTCACATCTGGCTTTAGTATGATCTTCATTTCTCCCAATTCCCCTTTAATTCCTTTTATCTCTACAACAGATTAATGGAAAAGATCCTCATACTGCTTTAGGAGATGAAATATTTCCTTAGTGTTATGTTCATCCCAATAGTACTTGATGGAAGCCAATTTTGGTTTCTATTCAATCTTGATGTTGTGCTTTTGCAACTTCATAGGTTGTAGCTATGGACTAGCCATTACAAGACCATCTTCTACATCTCGTTCCCCCTCAAATTATTTAAAGATCAAATGCCTTAACCCCTCTAAATAATCTCTGTCATGTTCAAGATTTATCTTCTTGTAAGCCACATCCTCATGAAATTCGGATTCATAGGTATGATTGAATCATCCTAGTCACAATAGTTCTTAATAAGCTCTCCCACTGGGAACAATACCCTCTTGACTACTTTCAAGGCAACTACTACCCTTTCGTTGTCATAAAAAAGGGAGAAATTATAGATGAATGGGGTTGTCATGTAATCCCACTCTCTAGTCTACCTCTTGGTTTCTTCAGTAAGGTAGAAAGCCTAGGGGAATGTTCCCAAAGTGTAGAAAAAGCTATGCACCCATAGAATATTGGGAAGTCCTTCCTTGGTCCACTTATCTTTACAATTTTGGATATGCTAGTGAGGATCAGTGTACCCTTCATATTTAAGAAGATTGGGTGATTAGTCTTATGAATACCCGTATTTTCATATCTATGCGTAATTAACTATCTCCCATCCCTAGGGGTGGTTGTGATGGGAACCCCACCACCTTGTCGGTGTCTCTTGAAGGGAGAAATCTAGTAAGGTTACCTTATGTGCCTCTAAAATGTTCAAATCAACTTCATCAATAAAATTAATAATGGATCCCATACAATTAAAAATAGGGAAATTCCATACCTCTGTACCAACCCACCAGAGACAACGAATATTCGCACATTGCCTTGAGTGGATCTCATGGCCTCCTTTCTACCAATCATCCCATGCAACTTTTGATTCGACTTCAGAGCTTTGAACACTTCTCCAGCTAATCAACCTGTCCACTTTAGGATTGATGTAGTATTCACTATTTCCTATTGTGAGCTGATATAATTGCTCCAGTAATTTAGGTTCTTCCCTATCATCCACTGGCTCAGTAAGCCTAGGGCCTTGATAAGGATCCAAGGGAAAAATCACCCTAACTCCATCCACCTCGAAATTCATTGTTTCCCTCTTTAGGTCAATCATTCCATATTTTTCGAAGGCCCAATCTATCCCTAAAAATTCCAGATAGGGGTCTTTATCTCCAGTGATGTCTATCACCTCAAATTATGCATATGCCTTTACCCTTGCTATATCTACTTCCACACATTCCAGGCATCCAACTGGGAGGATACAACACTAATTTTCCATGCACAACTGAATTAGGGAGAATGCCAGCTTAGGTCTTCCTAGGGCTTCCCAGGTCTTCCTTGGTATAATTTTCATGTTTGAACCCAAATCTAGCATAGTGTCCTTCATCTAGAACCTCACGATCTAAGCATCGACACAAAATTGTCTCCCTGCATTATTCTTGTTCCTCGGCACTCGTCTAGAATTCCTTTCGGGAAAATTGGCAGATATGAGCCCTTCTAAGAGCTCCCCATATTTGAAAACAAATGTAATCCTCTTTCGCAACTTCCCTCCCATTTGTTCATCATTCATGATTTTCAAGAACAACTTGAACCATTCAACTACATGTTGGGAATTGTTTTCGTTAGTTTTTGGCTTCTGGGATTCAAAAGTTCTAGTTTCTCTCTTTGGGTGCTATCAAACATAAATAGTTGGTTGAATATTGTTGTGGCATCTTTATAGTACTCCTTCTATTGGTTGGAATGATAAGAATCCTTTGGTGAGGTAGTCAACCTTATTATCCTTAGTTTCTCGTTGGCCCCAAAGATAACTCTGACATTCTTTCCCCCTCGGGTGACTATATTAATGTTTGACATCAAATCTAGTTCGAGTTCTCGTGGTTCTTCATTAGTCAAATTTCCTCCCCTCTGTTGGTTGTGCTCCTCCCATCTAGTGATTAGTTCCAAGCAATCCTTGGTTGTGTGTGTGTTGACTTTGCACTGGGATCATGAGGGTCTTTTGGGTAGAGGGAAATCTCTGGCAACATGCCCTTCCTCGTTACAATTATAGCAATTAATTAGACATTTTCTGCCTATTTTCCCCCTTATTCCTCCACGTCCTCGCCCTCAAGGAGCTTCATTAATTATAAAGGCATAATGATCTAGCCGATCAACTAGAGTGTCTAAGGACCTATACTAATCGATGCAGTGAGTCGGCAAGCCACAAAATTCATAGAAAAAATTATTTGGGACATTCAAATATTTCTATAAGATTGGATAGAGGCATGGAAGATGTCCATATGTTCGATAGATTTCACAGTATTTTTTTGGAGATGAACCTTGGTGGTTGGGAAAAGAATGAAACTACATTCGACCTCGATATAAAACATGCATACCAATTTGCGTAACTATGAAAATGGGTAAGGATGTAATGGGCCTCACTGACAAAAAGGGAGTTCTCGGCCCCCTCAGTATTGGGCACTCCATGGCATGGTGCCCTTCAATGTGGCAATTTGTACACCACATGTGAGGTCATGTAGGTCACGATGGGTGCATGTCCCTCAACTTCTCAGTCGGATCAATGATCTGATGTTGCAATCCTATGAGAGTAGGATCATTGGAAACTAATCCCCCTCAGTGCTCATGTGGATATCCTACCATAGCTTCGATCATGGTTTCTCATTTAAGCACATCTTATAGGGTATCAATCTTCTACTGAGTCAGTGACGTGTGGGTGAGTGGCAATAATGCTTTGATGAACCAAGCCCACTAGTGATTGGGTTCAATGGGGTAACTCAACTTGCAAATGGAACCCTTAAACCTTTGCACCATTTCCCATGTGGTTTCTCCCTCTCCCTCCTTTATGTCCCATAGTTCAAATAACACTTATTGGTTAGTCTATGGAATTTTGAATTCTTGAAAGAATTCCTGCCGAAATTCATCTATTGTCAGATTCTGCTGCAAGGCATACCACTTGATGAACCACCTAATCACTCTTTCTCAGAGAGTGGTCTAAAATTCAACGAGTTTATTGGCATCTAGATGATCCCTCCAGATAACCTCACACAAGTACCAATGTTGTTTGACATCCTCATCCCCTTTCTTAGATAACTCAGGATACTGAGTAAAAGATCCTACCATGTTGCCTACCATAGACACTTGAACCGACGAGACAAGTATGAACCCCTGTGAACTAAGTTGCATAGAACCTTGGGGACCTGAGTGGAAACTACTACTTCTACCATTAGAGATAACCTCCTTGTAGGTATTATGTACTTTGCAAACCATTATTATTTTAACTAGTTAAGAGAGAAATTGAGTAGGGTTTTGATAAAGTACTAGGGGAAGGTTGGGGGAAGTGATACCTGAAATATTGGACAACAAGTTACTATTCTTGGGAGATGCACCATATTTAGAAAATAACCTCCTCATAGTGAAGTGGATGTCATCATCCAGGCCCTCCCTTTGGCCTGTAGGGCCCAATACATCTGGTATCTCCATATCAAATGGAGGGAGGAAATCTCTACTGCTTCTTTTGACCTGTGTCACTATAGCTGTCCCAACCTCTCCTACTAGGCCATGCCACACCTTATCTCTATCCCCTTCATTCTACAACTCCAAATTACTTACTCTTCCTTATCATGCTTCTCGACTACTCAACACCGCTCCTACTTGGTTCAGCTTCCTTAGTCATCTATGAATCTCTTGGAAATCCTTCTCCTTTCATTTCTTAATTATCCGCACCCTCCTTTTTACCCTTATATCTCTAGCCCTCCGATATTCATCCACATCCATCTCTTCAACATTTTCATCGCTCGCAGCTAGGTAATGTTTCTCCCCTAGTACCGGGGCTTTAAACAACCATGGATTTCCCCTAAACCAAAAGCAAATTCTTTTCCACCATTGATATTTTAACCCACAAGAGTGTAGGTTTTAACCCCATACAGAAATTACCTACATACAAATTCTAAAATGTAGAAAATAAACAATGCAAGAGCATAACACATAAAACACATATACACAGAGATTTTCCCCTGGATCCCAAAATCGAGACTACTAGCTTGATTTTCATTATGTTCCTTTCAATGTTACAATACATATCTATACATGTCGAAGCATCCAATACAATGGAATGAAAACCATCGCGTCCAAAACCATAGACCGAAAACCATCACGTCCAAAACCATGTGCGAAAATCATGCACACAACCATAGGTAGGTCTTCCTGTCATGCGGAAAGAGTCGATAGTGCGGACACAACCGACCTCCCTAGAAGCAAAAGCTTTCTAGTGACAAACAAAACAAATAAACACTACCTTTCTCTAAACATGCATTGAGAACACAAGTAATCAGGTGATTTTAACATACCTTTAGTCCAACGCTTTGTAGTAGTCCAGCCTCGCCGATCCGGATGAGCTCCTCCTTCTCTTCGAAACCTGCATTCACTAACAAGCCAAAAGATTAAATAGCACCTGATAAACTCATAAAACAATACATATCCATCATACAGACCAAGGAGTATATGAAACAAATCATGAATAACAATCTGTTGAGAAAAATGAGTTCATTTGTATTAAGAGGAAACAAAAGGAACCATTACAACCTGAGCCTTGGTGTTGTGCAAGTCCCTCCTAGGGTCCAGCAAGAGTTTTCCTTTACTTTGATCAGCTCACCCACTCTCAAATAAGGCTAGGAAAGGATGGGAACCTCTCCTCTCAAGTTTTACAAGGGAGTCCTAATTCCAGCAGCATCTACCCTTAGGAATGTTCAGCTTTCAACCTCCCTCCCTTTGGCCCAATGCCTGCATTTATAGTGCTCTAGAGGAAGTTATTCAGGTCCACCATCAATGGGATAAGCCACTCTTTGGATGGGATAGCTCCCCTCTTGATGGGATAAGTTCCTCTTTGGTAGGGATACATGAACCATCTGGAGGCACTTCATACACGTCAAACAAGCTTCTAGAATGCTCTAGAAATGACCACAAGTAACTTTTTGGGAGTGAGACTTGTGCCTTTTGACCTTTGCAGGAGTATGCACCCATTGCTTTATAGACAGAGCGTACAAGTACGCAGGTATTGTGAACTTGGGGTGCGTACACGCAGGTAAGGCTAAGAGAAACTGCGTACCCAGAGATATATAGATTTTTAATGACTTTCTCTCTTTCTTGGAGCTTGACATGAAGAGAAGAGGTATAAGACTTGCCAAGGAGGATAGTATGATAGTTGATGGAGCCATACTAACTGCAAATAGTCATGGTGGCAAATTTTAGTGTAACAGATTGCCCCCTAAAGTGCGAAGCCTGTAGTAGATTAGGGTTTCATATCATCTAGGAAGGGTGAAGTACTTTATTATTTCAAGGATTATCTTGTAGAGAGCCCAGTCGGAACCTGCAAATATTCAACACAAAATACATAGATAAGATCATATCATCGCTGAGGTAGGCATTCCCATACTCAGATTGAAAACTTTAACTAACAAACTAACTACTGCTCTGATACAGGAATGATTTTGCAGTACATCATAATCATAGACTCTTGTAGACACAGTATGGACGCAGCCATCTGTTTATAATTAGTCTACTGTATAATGAATACAAAACTCCTCGCAGCCTGGATGGTGGAAACTAGATCCAGGGTCTTCATTTCTACTTCCCAAACAGGTACGATCCTATCCATGCGAATAAATGAGTTGATGTCGAACATGGTAGAAACCACTTGATTACCAGTCAATGATGTAAACTGTTAACAAGCGTGAGAGAAACCACCAGTGATGTCAATGGTTCTTAAAGTACCCAGTACAATTCATGAGATGTGAATGAATGAGTTGATGTCGAACATTTCACGGAATCCTTCGATCGAAAGTCAATGATGTAAACTATCGTCAAAGGCGAGAAACCTGCCATTGATGCATGCAGACTTCAAGGTACTGTCGATTCCTAGGTCATCTTTTCTAGATAATGTGCTGATGTCGATAGAAAGCGACCCGTTGCAGGCAAGCCCACAACACGAAATCATAGATCAAGTTGAAGAAATGTAGCTGTAAGGACTGACTCAGGGATGGTCAAAATGGATGACGAGTATTTTGCAGATGAATGTTTATTGCAGAGACCTCTTGAACACATAACGACACGACAGATGGCTTGGTGACATTTGACCCAAAGTTAATACCCGGCTGAAAACTTTCAATGTGGTTTGATCAACTGTGAGGCAAAGGATTTCCCAACCTAGGTGAATGAAAAGTGTCGTGTTCAAGAGTGGTAATAAGGCTTCTTCTGAGACAAAGGATAACAAATGGGCTCATTTTTCTCTCTTTTCCCCCACCATTTCTGGCAAGTACCTCTTTATTTTTTACAAGCTTGAGGAGGATAACATATGCTTGATTATAAGCTCATCCTTCGGATGAGTCCAACTTAGTTTTGATTCGAACCCTAAGAAGGAGTGGTCCGTTCCTGTTTGTAATCGAACAGGTCCTTTACTGTGAAATTTTAACGAGTCCAGTATAGGAGAAACTCGACGTTTTTCATTTTTAGAGAGTCTGAAAAAACTTAAGAAGACTCCAGGTTGAACTTTTTCGTAAAGTTGTGTCTCCCAAGCCCGAAAAAGTATAAAATAATACTTGAGAGAACCGCTTAGTCTTGCGACCAAGGAGTACTTTCATAATTAGTGCCTCTGACCTGAAAAGTAAAAAGCGATCAAGGACACGTCGTTTTATTTCCAGTATCGAGTTTGAAACAACAAAAACCCGACAATCTTTTCCTGTTTTTACGGTCAGAAAAGAGCTATAAGGGGACCGTCTTTTAATTCCGTTTTAACGAGTGTAAAAGAAACGCTCGGCAATCTTTTCATGTTTTAGGAGTCAGAAAAGGGCTTAAAAGATGACTCTGATGTTTTGGTTCGTGAAAAATGATAATTTTCCCTGAGATTCCTTTTGTCCTGCACAAAAACGACCCATTAGTCATACCTGTTTAAGATAAGCAAAAATGCATTGAGAAATATCCTTCCATGGTGAAAAATAAACAAACTTAGCATTCATTTATCCAAAAAACCTATAAAAAGACTTTTTACCATGTCATTTTTACCATTTTACTGTTGAGGGAGAGAAAAGGGCTTTTGGAAAGAAACTTCCCGTGGACTTTGCAGAGAATCCGACCGTCGGAATCGAGTGCCGTCTCTTTCAGGTATTTCACAACATCTTCTTCTTTGTTTTCATCCATTTAGAATTTCATTTTAAGCCCTAGTTTGATTTTTTGGGGGCTTTGGGGTTTTAGGATCCGCTTTTCGGGGTACGCAGGTGCCCCATGGGCGACCTACGTACCCCGACATTTTCGTTGATGGGAAAATGGCAGGAGTACGCAGCCTACCTTCAGAACAGCTGCGTACCCACGCTCTGTTTTCTGAACGCGGGGTGCGTACTCCGCGCAAAGTGAATTTAAAACCCCAAATCTCAAAACTAAACCATTAATTTTTGATTTAATGAATTCTAATGAATGTTTTCTGGTGTGTAGATTGCCCACCATGCTTGATTGGCGTGAAAGAGAACACGAAGATGTCGATTTGGCCGCAATAGATCATCAAACTTCCATTGATGCTTTGAAGGCATGCGGTCTCTACAAATACTGGGCCATACCTGGCATGAGGGCCGAGGTGCGATTCTTAGAATGGCTGGTTGAAAGGTGGAACGTTCAGGATCAATGTTTTTACATCGGAGGGCACCAGCTTGAGATAGAGCCCTCATACATATATTTTCTCACTGGTTTGCCTAATAGGGGCAAGCAACTGACTCTATCCGGGACTAGGCCGGGTGGCCAATCCCTTGCTAGCTTCCGGCTAGAGTGGTGCAATAATCAACACCAGGAGAAAGGGATAGAAATCAAATACATATCCCTGCCTGAACTTATGGTAATTGCCTTTACAGTTACCAGACTCTGCGGCGCAGCCGCTTTGCATATTGTCACCGGGTCCCAAATGCGGATGGAGATTGATTGCTACCGAGGCACCATTTTCAACTGGTGTGACGCTGTGTTGGCCAATATGAAGGGCCAACTGACTAGGGCAAAGAACGGGCAATTAAAGACCTTTGGGTATGGGCCTCTAGTTGTGAGCTTTGCCCTAGAGAGGGTTCCGATGCTGATCCCACAGCATCTCACTGTTGCAGCTGGGTCTCCTCGGGAGCCAAAGTTGATGCGATGGGTTGCGGTGATGGCACGGCATCCTGATGAGGGAGCGGGAGTTGTCTGATTTCCTGCGGGTTACTTTCACTGGTTGGAGGACCAGGTCTTTGCGATCCAGGATTTTCCTTATGCCGGAGTAGATTTTTGCGGTGATCCGGACATGGTTCTTCCACAGGGAGAACAATGGGACGACAGAGGTACTTTATTTTTCACAAGTTTTTAAATTATTTAATTTTTTTTGTTTGTTTTTTATATCATCTCAAAACTGACAGTGACAATTTTCAAAATGCAGATGTAGGTCCACAGCGTCTGGCCAATCTCCGGCCATTCGAGAGAAAAGTACCAGTTGCACCAGCACCGGCCCCACAGGATGCGGCCGCAGAGACCTTAGCCGAGTTGGAACAGGACCTAGAGCATCTCACGGCGGACATACCAGAGACGACTATAGACGATATTCCTATCCGACTTCAGCGCTATGTGGTTGCAGTCCCAGGACCTTTCAGGAGGTTCCTGTGTAGGGTAGCGTGGGCAGTGGTGTCGTATAGAGAGCACCACCAGTGATTGGCTAGTCACTTTTTGTAGACACATGTGACATTTTTGGTTTTTTGTACTTATCATTTTTGCCGATCATAAGGTGTTTTTCAACCTATGATCGAAGACGATGTATATTTTTTGACACACTCCTATCTATATATATATCATTATTACCGACTTATCTTGTTAAACATGTATGATGAAATGTTTTTAAATTTACATTTATGATTATCGCAAATGTCTGTCTAACATTCGAGAAGCAATTGCATCTGCTAATGTATTTAATGACCTTGGAATATGCTGATATTCAATGTAATCAAATTCACGTTCCAAGAGGCGCACTCTCAAAAATAACCTTAATAACATTGGATTTCTAATGGCATATACTCTATTGAGCTGTAATACAACGAGTTCAGAATCTAACCTCACTATCAAACTCCGAATCCCAAATGAAATAGATTCAGATAATAACTCAATCACTGCACTGTATTCTGCAATGTTGTTTGTTGTTTGACTGAGGCTCACCCCATGCATAGAAACTAACTCATCAGATGGCGAATAGATAACCCAAGCTGCGGAAGAGATATTCCGTGTACTACGACAAGCACCATCAGCAAATCCAATGTACGTTTGGAGAGGCGTCGACATCTGCAATATCAAGAGTAAAACCAAGATAAGCCAGAATAATGACGAAAAACACACTCTCTAAGCTAAGCACACTGTCTATACTAACAAACACACCAGCTAGAAAGAAAAACTAACCTAACTAAATCTCCATACCCATTATTTAAGCATAATACCTCTTTAGGTAAAGTCCATTTCTGGGCTTACCCAAAGAGTCCCCATCAAAATCTACCAGCACATAGGCCCCTTTTACTAGCTTTCGCTTGACAATGTAGGGCCCATGCCACATAGGAACGAATTTGCCAGCACCTAATTTATCGTTAGCTTGATCATATAATAGCACTAGGTCTCCTTCCGAAAAATTACGAGGGGTCACGTTGCGATCATACTGAGCTTTCATCCTTTTTGCGTGAGTCTCGATTGCCAATGCAGCGTCATGTTGAGTCTCATCTAATTTAGCTAAGTATAATATACGCTTCTCCTCTTCGGAAGTAGCTGTAAGTAATTCAACAGCCATTTGAAGTGATGGGATTTCGCATTCAATGGGTAACACTACTTCCAAACCATAAACTAGTTGGAAAGGAGTGAACCCTGTTGATGTTTTCACTGAAGTTCGGTACGCCTAAAGCGCGGAAAATAACATGTTGTGCCAATTCGACCGATGAATACCAATGATTCGTCGGATCATGATAACTAAAACTTTGTTGATGGACTCAACCAAACCGTTTGCTTGGGGATAATAAGGAGTAGAACTATCATGACATAAACCAAGCTGGCTTGTAAGTTCTGTCATCATAATGTTTCGAAAATGGCGCCCATGGTCAGTGATTATCGCTTGTGGGACACCAAACCTAGCAATAATATGATTGAATACGAAAATCGCAGCTGTCTTGTCGTCTGCCTCGAATGTAGGCATCGCCTCGGCCCACTTAGTAAAATAATCAACCGCAAGGATGATATACGCATGCCCCCCGGCCGAGTGAGGGTTACATGTAATAAAATCGATACCCCATTTAGCAAAAGGACCAACGGCAATTATAGGGTGGAGAGGAGCAGGTGGTGCGCGCATCTTGCGATCAAACACTTGACAGTTGTGGCATTTTCGGACCGCAATGATACAATCTTTAAACATGGATGACCAGAAGTAGCCAACACGCAACACCTTCTGGGCTGTGGCATACCCAGAGATATGACCGCCACACGCTCCAGAATGACAGTCATTCATAACACTTTCTGCCTCTTCATGAGTTAAGTAACGACAAAAAACCAAATCTGCCCCACGACGATAAAGAGTATCTCCAATAATTTTGTACTGTTGGGACTGAAATCGAATTTTGCGACGTTCCGACTTTGAAGCTTCGGGCCGAAAGGATTGGGTTTGGAGATAGACGATTATATCCCCATACCACGGATCTAAAGTGCTGATGAGAAACAGAGATTCGTCTACAATGGGTTCCTCTGCCACAGTTTCTGTGTCAGCACGCGGGAAGTCACGCATCAACTCTGCAAAAACTAAAGATCTCTTAGACTTAGATTTTTCAAACTCCAAGTCGAACTCTTGCAAGATAACAATCCATTTAGAGTACTTGCTCCCTAGCAGCAATCCGAAATGACTGTAGTTTTACGGAGAAGAATGTAATGACGAAAACGTTGGACAACCTGAACAGCTGCCAGGGCCAATTTCTCCACATGCGAATATTTTAGCTCAGTGGGATTTAACGTCCTACTAAGATAATATATCACATGTTCTATTTCGAATTCATCTTCCTGTACTAAGACCATTCCAATGGTGGAATGAGCGGCGACAAGGTACAAAAAGTAATCCTAGTTGTAGTTGGGAGGATGCAGCAACGGTGCATGGGTCAACGCGTGCTTTAGCGCATCAAAATATTTCTGAGCTATCTCATCCCAAGAGAATTGAGCATTTTGTTTCAACAACCGGGTAAAACCCTTGGTAATCTCGGCGTAGTTAGGAATGAATCGGCGTAAAAATTTTGCTTTCCCTTGCAAACTTTGGAGTTGGCGCAGACTCGAAGGAGGAGGCAATTTGATGATAGCTTCGACCTTCGAGGGATCGACGCGAATGCCGGCTTTTGAAACTACAAATCCCAGCAAACGTCCCACTTCTATGCAGAAGACACATTTGTGTGGGTTCAACCGTATACGATAATGCCTACACCTCATAAAAATTGCTCGTAAATGGACAAGGTGATCAGCTCGATGTAAGGAGTAAGCGGGCAAATCATCGAGATACGGTTGCACAATGTGCTTGATGTCATGAAATGCATAAGACATCGCCCTTTGAAAAGTGGCTCCGGCATAGGCCTGTCACGCCCCCAGGCCTACGGTAGTCTTCCAACCGTGTCTGGCGAGGTGCGGCACCACCGTACACTTTCTTTTTAACAATACTTGTGCACATGGACTACGCCTTTCCACATTAACATACTTAGTTTGTTTTTCTCAACCAAGTAAAATGCATTAACCTTTATACTTAATGAAGCCCATACACATTCAATATCCAATATGCAATTAAACCGAGAACAATAACAATTGCACACAAGTATAAAGGGAGGGGCAACTCCCGGAAAGTCTGCCCGATAACAATGTATTATGATAATCTTCAATATTACATCAACAAGTGTGCTTGGCAAATCCAAGCCAACACTTAGCAATATTTACAACAAGGCATAAGACAGCCTTCTACATACACATTTGTGCACCTTTGTCCAAGAGAGGGTACCTACACGGGTCACCAAGACGCTCATACAATCCTACACAAATACCGTGTACAGAACCTCCTCAACCGTGATAAACCTTCACATAACCCAATCCACAACATGCGAGACCTTCTTATCTTTCATGCGCATGAGGAATGTGCATATCCTCAAGACCTTCGCACTTTTCCTTGTCCTTATGCGAAGACACTCCAAGCGAAGTTCGATGGAGAAATGAAGCTCCATCCTCCATCAATATATACGCTCTTCTCCATGTGTTTTAAGGGGGGGTGCACCACTCATGGCCGACCCCACCATTTCACATACATGCCCACGTATATATATTATTTTATTTTAATTAACCACACATATTTATATATGCGTACAAGCCTCCATAATATATGTTTCTGCGTTCATTTGGAGAGGGGTGTCCAACCTTAAGGCCGACCCCCATATCCTTCGCTCAACGCCCATAACCACATATTAACATGTCAGCTTCGCTCATATGTAAGTCCTCAACGCGTGGGTATAACCTTCTTTCACCCTTCGCATTATTTCACACTTAGTTTCTTTTTGTGTCGCATTGTGCCAACCTTTCGTCGCACCGCAATCGCTGTTTCGTCGCATCATAACCGTTGTCCGCCCGCCGTGTAGAACCGCGCCCGCCTGCTCTCGCCGGGGCGCCCGCCCGCCTGTCGTGTAGAACCGCGCCCGCCCGGGTCGTCCACGGTCCGTCGTGCAGAACCGCGTCCGCCAGCTCGTCGCCCCGCCGGGTGACTCGCCCGTGCAGACCCGCGCCCAACAGCTCGTCGCACCGCTGGGTGACTCGCCCGTGCAGGCCCGTGCTCATCAGATCGTCCGTCGTGTAAAGAGGTGCTCGCCCGTCGTGTGAAGGGGCGCCCGCCTGTTGCGTGCCTGCCCGAGTCACGAGGGCCTTACATCCTCCTCCACCTGAAATCATTGTCGTCCTCGACAACATACCATCTCAGTAGCTCTCCACCAAGATCAACAGGAAGTCATCTCAATCCATGATGATCAATCATCATGTGCCGCCCTCATGTGCACTGCTGCCATGATACTCCAACACAATGCTAACACATCTCTGTACATGCCGGCCCCCATGTCTGAACTAGTTGGGTAGCTAATCCAACTATCGCGCTCAAACAATGAGAATGCACATCCTCATGCCATCATCAGTCGTTCCTCAAAGCATCCTGTCACATCCTGAACTCGATCAAGAATCCATCCATAATCCATGCTCACGTCCATGGAAACTCCATCCATCTCATCTGCAACATGTTGTCCATGATGTTTGGTGTCAATGTGCTACAAGTAATCAGCCACATTTATTCCAACATCATCATGTGTGAAAAGTAGTTGAGTCTCAGCTCAACCCATGCCCAAGTGTTGCCACCAAGGCATCATCATCATCATTGTGACCCCATCACCTCAAAGTGTCTCATCGATCCTCCTCATCAAGTCACTCTTCCAATCCATGCCCATACGTGTACTTTGGAAGTATGCATCCCATACTGCATCAAAGTCTCCTGACCTCAACCCCTCAATGCATCAGATCTCTAAGTCCACCATGTATGAAGTCCTCAAAGGTCACAACAATCTGATGTCATCATGAGCTCCATAAACCATCCCCAACCAACACTCTAGCAAGCATACAAGTCTCGGCCAAAAGGTCCCTGCAAGATGCCTCAGCTCTCCATGTAGTAGGAATGCTCCATAGTTGCTCACAACTCCATCCAAGTAATCAACTCTCGATGTGCCCCGTTTAGGTTCATGAAGCCCTCTTCATCATCTGCAATGTGCCATCCTCGAGTCTCCAACCTGATGTCCATGACTATGTTGCCCATGTAGTCCAACCAAGTACATCACAACATCGGTCATCCTCATCCAAGCTGCAATCTTCGGTTTAGTGAACTCGGTCACCCAACCATATCATCATCATCACGAGTCCCTTCCATCATAGCTCCTCCACCAAGGTGTCCATCAAGACTATCTCTTGGTCTCGGCCATGAGAAGTCCACCCAATCATCATCATCACGAGTCCCTTCCATCATAGCTCCTCCACCAAAGTGTCCACCAAGACTATCTCTGGGTCTCGGCCATGAGAAGTCCACCCAAGGGTGTGCCCTTCAATCTGTCCATGAGTCATGCCGGGCACTTAGCCATGTGGCTAAAGCATGACCCAATCATCCACAATGATCATCAAGTTCCACCCTTGTCACGGGCCTCTGCACCTTCAACCATAAGGTCACAAGTAGCCCCAACAAGTCCTGCAATAGCTAACAATCCTTGCTTCTCCATACAAGGTTCCATCATAGTCATCCATGGCAAGATCCTCCATAGCATAGGCAAACTGGCTTTGCCTTTCACTGCACAAGGTCCATCTACCAAATGCCCAAATGAAACACAAGTACCAATACTTACTTCATCATCATGAGGCTCCTCCATGTGAGTGACCTCATCCATACATGTTGACAAACTGCACGATCCTGGTCCAACTTGATCAGCCTCAAGTTCATCCTCCGTCGTAGTCAAGCCTGCAACATCTTCATCACAGAAGGGGACAACAATAACCTTGTTGCCCTTCAAGAAATCTCATCCAAGTATCATATCGAAGTCATTCATGTCCATCGTAATGAAGTCCAACTGACCTCTCCATTCTTCTATCTGCACAGGTACATCGTGTACCAAGCCTGCCACCTTAGCTCTAGAGTCCACTGCCTCGACTTCCATAGTAGATGTCAGCCCAGCCTCTTTTGCTAACCGTGTAGTCATAAAGTTATGTGTAACTTTCGTGTCTACTAGAGCTTGAATGATTTTACCATAAACCATCAAGTCTATGTAACCCAAACTGTTCTCCATAACCTTTGTCACGAGCAACCCTGCTCAAACCGAGTCTTGAAACCTTCACGAGCAAACCTTGCTCACCAGCTCTAGACCGAGCTCTGATATGCTTCAACACATGAACCTTGTTCAAGTCTCTACGAGCAACCTTGCTCTGATACCACCTTTACTTGAGTAAAGGTGTGTAGCAGCTTCAACACCTTGTGAACCTGCTCTGATACCACCTATCACGCCCCCAGGCCTACGGTAGTCTTCCAACCGTGTCCGGCGAGGTGCGGCACCACCGTACACTTTCTTTTTAACAATACTTGTGCACATGGACTACGCCTTTCCACATTAAGATACTTAGTTTGTTTTTCTCAACCAAGTAAAATTCATTAACCTTTATACTTAATGAAGCCCATACACATTCATTATCCAATATGCAATTAAATCGAGAACAATAACAATTGCACACAAGTATAAAGGGATGGGCAACTCCCGGAAAGTCTGCCCGATAACAATATATTATGATAATCTTCAATATTACATCAACAAGTGTGCTTGGAAAATCCAAGCCAACACTTAGCAATATTTACAACAAGGCATAAGACAGCCTTCTACATACACATTTGTGCACCTTTGTCCAAGAGCGGGTACCTACACGGGTCACCAAGACGCTCATACAATCCTACACAAATACCGTGTACAAAACCTCCTCAACCGTGATAAACCTTCACATAACCCAATCCACAACATGCGAGACCTTCTTGTCTTTCATGCGCATGAGGAATGCGCATATCCTCAAGACCTTCACACTTTTCCTTGTCCTTATGCGAAGACACTCCAAGCGAAGTTCGATGGAGAAATGAAGCTCCATCCTCCATCAATATATACGCTCTTCTCCATGTGTTTTAAGGGGGGGTGCACCACTCATGGCTGACCCCATCATTTCACATACATGCCCACGTATATATATTATTTTATTTTAATTAACCACACATATTTATATATGCGTACAAGCCTCCATAATATATGTTTCTACGTTCATTTGGAGAGGGGTGTCTAGCCTTAAGGCCGACCCCCATATCCTTCGCTCAACGCCCATAACCACATATTAACACGTCGGCTTCGCTCATATGTAAGTCCTCAACACGTGGGTATAACCTTCTTTCACCCTTCACATTATTTCACACTTAGTTTCTTTTTGTGTCGCATTGTGCCAACCTTTCGTCACACCGCAATCGCTGTTTCGTCGCATCATAACCGCTGTTCGCCCGCCGTGCAGAACCACACCCGCCCGCGCTCGCCGGGGTGCCCGCCCGCCCGTCGTGCAGAACCGCGCCCGCCCGGGTCGTCCACCGCCCGTCGTGCAGAACTGCGCCCGCCAGCTCGTCGCCCCGCCGGGTGACTCGCCCGTGCAGACCCGCGCCCAACAGCTCGTCGCACCGCTGGGTGACTCGCCCGTGCAGACCCGCGCTCATCAGCTCGTCCATCGTGTAAAGAGGTGCTCGCCCGTCGTGTGAAGGGGTGCCCACCCGTCGCGTGCCTGCCCGAGTCACGAGGGCCTTACATCGAACTTCGCTTGGAGTGTCTTCGCATAACGACAAGGAAAAGTGCGAAAGTCTTGAGGATATGCGCATTCCTCATGCGCATAAAGGTCTCGCATGTTTTGGATTGGTTTATGTGAAGGGTTGTCATGGTTGAGGAAGTTCTATACACGGTATTTGTGTAGGATTGTATGAGCATCTTGGTGACCCGTGTGGGTACCCGCTCTTGGACAAAGGTGCACAAATGTGTATGTAGAAGGCTGTATTATGCCTTGTTGTAAATATTGCTAAGTGTTGGCTTGGATTTTGCCAAGCACACTTGTTGATGTAATATTGAAGATTATCATAATATATTGTTATCAGGCAGACTTGTTCGGGAGTTGCCCCTCCCTTTATACTTGTGTGCAATTGTTATTGTTCTGGTTAATTGCATATTGGATAATGAATGTGTATGGGCTTCATTAAGTATAAAGGTTAATGCATTTTACTTGGTTCAGAAAAAAAAAACTAAGTATGTTAATGTGGAAAGGCGCAGTCCATGTGCACGAGTACACTTTCTTTTTAACAATACTTGTGCACATGGACTACGCCTTTCCACATTAACATACTTAGTTTGTTTTTCTCAACCAAGTAAAATGCATTAACCTTTATACTTAATGAAGCCCATACACATTCATTATCCAATATGCAATTAAACCGAGAACAATAACAATTGCACACAAGTATAAAGGGAGGGGCAACTCCCGGAAAGTCTGCCCGATAACAATATATTATGATAATCTTCAATATTACATCAACAAGTGTGCTTGGCAAATCCAAGCCAACACTTAGCAATATTTACAACAAGGCATAAGACAGCCTTCTACATACACATTTGTGCACCTTTGTCCAAGAGCGGGTACCTACACGGGTCACCAAGACGCTCATACAATCCTACACAAATACCGTGTACAGAACCTCCTCAACCGTGATAAACCTTCACATAACCCAATCCACAACATGCGAGACCTTCTTACCTTTCATGCGCATGAGGAATGTGCATATCCTCAAGACCTTCGCACTTTTCCTTGTCCTTATGCGAAGACACTCCAAGCCAAGTTCGATGGAGATATGAAGCTCCATCCTCCATCAATATATACACTCTTCTCCATGTGTTTTAAGGGGGGTGCACCACTCATGGCCGACCCCACCATTTCACATACATGCCCACGTATATATATTATTTTATTTTAATTAACCACGCATATTTATATATGCGTACAAGCCTCCATAATATATGTTTCTGCGTTCATTTGGAGAGGGGTGTCCAGCCTTAAGGCCGACCCCCATATCCTTCGCTCAACGCCCATAACCACATATTAACACGTCGGCTTTGCTCATATGTAAGTCCTCAACGCGTGGGTATAACCTTCTTTCACCCTTCGCATTATTTCACACTTAGTTTATTTTTGTGTCGCATTGTGCCAACCTTTCGTCGCACCGCAACCGCTGTTTCGTCGCATCATAACCGCTGTCCGCCCGCCGTGCAGAACCGCGCCCGCCCGCGCTCGCCGGGGTGCCCACCCGCCCGTCGTGCAAAACCGTGCCCGCCCGCGCTCGCCGGGGCGCCCACCCGCCCGTCGTGCAGAACCGCGCCCACCCGGGTCGTCCACCGTCCGTCGTGCAGAACCGCGCCCGCCAGCTTGTCGCCCCGTCGGGTGACTCGCTCGTGCAGACCTGCGCTCATCAGCTCGTCCGTCGTGTAAGGAGGTGCTCGCCCGTCGTGTGAAGGGGTGCCCGCCCATCGCGTGCCTGCCCGAGTCACGAGGGCCTTACATCCTCCTCCACCTGAAATCGTTGTCGTCCTCGACAACATACCATCTCGGTAGCTCTCCACCAAGATCATCATCAACAGGAAGTCATCTCAACCCATGATGATCAATCATCATGTGTCGCCCTCATGTGAACTGCTGCCATGATACTCCAACACAATGCTAACATATCTCTGTACATGCCGGCCCCCTATGTCTGAACTAGTTGGGTAGCTAATCCAACTATCACGCCCAAACAATGAGAATGCACATCCTCATGCCATCATCAATCGTTCCTCAAAGCATCCTGTCACATCCTGAACTCGATCAAGAATCCACCCATAATCCATGCTCAGGTCCATGGAAACTCCATCCATCTCATCTGCAACATGCTGTCCATGATGTTTGGTGTTAATGTGCTACAAGTGATCAGCCACATCTATCCCAACATCATCATGTGTGTAAAGTAGTTGAGTCTCGGCTCAACCCATGTCCAAGTGCAACCACCAAGGCATCATCATCATCGTGACCCCATCACCTCAAAGTGTCTCATCGATCCTCCACATCAAGTCACTCTTCCAAGCCATGCCTATACATGTACTTTGGAAGTATGCATCCCATACTGCATCAAAGTCTCCTGACCTCAGTTCCTTAATGCATCAGATCTCTAAGTCCACCATGTATGAAGTCCTCAAAAGTCACAACAATCTCATGTCATCATGAGCTCCATAAACCATCCCCAACCAACACTCTGGAAAGCATACAAGTCTCGACCAAAAGGTCCCTGCAAGATGCCTCAGCTCTCCATGTAGTAGGAATGCTCCATAGTTGCTCACAACTCCATCCAAGTAATCAACTCTCGATGTTCCCCATTCAGGTCCATGAAGCCCTCTTCATCATCTGCAATGTGCCATCCTCAAGTCTCCAACCTGATGTCCATGACTTTGTTGCCCATGTAGTCCAATCAAGTACATCACAACATCGGTCATCCTCATCCAAGCCACAATCTTCGGTTTGGTGAACTCGGTCACCCAACCATGTCATCATCATCACGAGTCTCTTCCATCATAGCTCCTCCACCAAGGTGTCCATCAAGACTATCTCTTGGTCTCGGTCATGAGAAGTCCACCCAATCATCATCATCACGAGTCCCTTCCATCATAGCTCCTCCACCAAAGTGTCCACCAAGACTGTCTCTAGGTCTCGGCCATGAGAAGTCCACCCAAGGGTGTGCCCTTCAATATGTCCATTAGTCATGCCGGGCACTTAGCCATGTGGCTAAAGCATGACCTAGTCATCCACAACGATCATCAAGTTCCACCCTTGTCACGGGCCTCTGCACCTTCAACCATAAGGTCACAAGTAGCCCCAACAAGTCCTGCGATAGCTGACAATCCTTGCTTCTCCATACAAGGTTCCATCATAGTCATCCATGGCAAGATCCTCCATAGCATAGGAAAACTGGCTTTGCCTTTCACTGCACAAGGTCCATTTGCCAAATGCCCAAATGAAACACAAGTACCAATACTTCATCATCATGAGGCTCCTCCATGTGAGTGACCTCATCCATACATGTTGACAAACTGCATGATCCTGGTTCAAATTGATCAGCCTCAAGTTCATCCTCCTTCGTAGTCAAGTCTGCAACGCCTTCATCACAGAAGGGGACAACAATAACCTTGTTGCCCTTCAAGAATTCTCGTCCAAGTATCATATCGATGTCATTCATCTCCATCGTTATGAAGTCCAACTGACCTCTCCATCCTTCTATCTGCACAGGTACATCGTGTACCAAACCTGCCACCTTAGCTCTAGAGTCCACTGCCTTGACCTCCATAGTAGATGTCAGCCCAGCCTCTTTTGCTAACCGTGTAGTCATAAAGTTATGTGTAACTTTCGTGTCTACCAGAGCTTGAATGGTTTTACCACAAACCATCAAGTCTATGTAACCCAAACTGTTCTCCATAACCTTTGTCACGAGCAACCCTGCTCAACCGAGTCTTGAAACCTTCACGAGCAAACCCTGCTCACGAGCTCTAGACCGAGCTCTGATATGCTTCACCACCTGAACCTTGTTCAAGTCTCTACGAGCAACCCTTCTCTGATACCACCTGTCACGCCCCTAGGCCTACGGTAGTCTTCCAACCGTGTCCGGCGAGGTGCGGCACCACCGTACACTTTCTTTTTAACAATACTTGTGCACATGGACTACGCCTTTCCACTTTAACATACTTAGTATCAGAGTATTGTTAAAAAGAAAGTGTACGGTGGTGCCGCACCTCGCCGGACACGGTTGGAAGACTACCGTAGGCCTGGGGGCGTGACAGGTGGTATCAGAGCAGCTGATCCGGTATTGAAGCTGCTACACACCTTTACCGAAGTAAAGGTGGCTTCAGAGCAGGGTTTCTCGTGAAGACTTGGATAAGGTTATCTTGATTGAAATTGAAGGTGAATCTGCTCGATCTAGAGCTGGTGACTTGGTAGACATGGAGAAGGTCGACAAAGCAGTGATGGTGGATGATGGTGAATCCAGCCATAGTGCGGTCAAGGCCTTCCGGTACGAAGTGTTGGAGCACATGAGTCGATTAAGTTCTAATTGGGTTGCGATGCAAGCTGAGAACATGAAGATTCGGGAAAGCTGTTCGGAACTAAGAAGGGAACTTGAAGAACTTAGGAGCCAATGTGAAAGTACCACAGACATTGAACTCAATGAGTTTGATGAGGAAATCCGACGAAGTGGACTTGGACTTCAAGAGCTCTTTGATGAAAGAGCCCGATTAAGGAAGGAAAGAGCCAAGGTGGAAGCCGAAATCAAACAAATTGAGGAAGAAATACAGAAGAAACTTCTTGGTAAGAAGGTCGTCGTAATTGAGCAAGAAGAGCTCGACTACATTGACAGGTTGGGAACTCACTACCGAGAGCATCCAGAGGACATTCGGAAGTTTAGTTCCATGGACCTGGTCAATGGACAATTGGTTGGTGCACTTGAGCAGAACACGGTGGAAGGGAAGCTTGAAGCAAGTCAAG
The DNA here is from genome assembly GCA_031772625.1 of Pinus tabuliformis. Lineage (NCBI taxonomy): Eukaryota > Viridiplantae > Streptophyta > Pinopsida > Pinales > Pinaceae > Pinus > Pinus tabuliformis. The sequence goes on along the minus strand of CM062816.1, from coordinate 540,909,568 downwards.
CTAGACCGGGGCTGAGTTCCCCAGAAGAGCTAGGCAAGGAAGTAAGGTACCTTAAGAGGAATGTCGAGGAGGGACACAGACCTATTGACACCTCTGAGGCCGAATTCTTGAGACAGGTTGCTGAGACAAGGCGCAAAACAAAACCAATAAAGGAAGGGGGTTCCTTGAAGCTGAGTTTTGTGCAGACAACCGTAAAAGGCAAGAGATTTGCAGCCTTGATTGATACGGGAGCTACACATAGTTTCGTAAGCAGGAAGGCAGCGAAGTCTTTTGGAAGGAAGGCAACTATGGAGATGGAATGTAGTGCTTTCAAAGCAGTTAACTCTACCATTAGAGCTGTTGATGGTGTATTAAAGGACACCCAGGTGAAGGTAGGACCATGGTTCGGAAAGTTGGACTTGAGAATTGTGGATATGGATGATCATTCTATGGTGTTGGGATTGGACTTTATGAAGCTTGCGCAAGCCATACCTATGATGACCCGGGACATTCTCTTGATCACAGCTGGAGGAGAGAACATGATGGTGCCGATGAATAGAAGAAGTTGCTTGGGATATAGACCAAGGATGGCTTCTATGACTTTGTATCCCAAAGACCCAAATGTGAAGCATGAGGATGTGGAACAAAGGGGGCTTGGGAGTGTGGTTCAAACAACGAAGGAAAAGAAGCTTGTTGACTTCGTTGCAAGAGCTGGGAAGAAGAAGGATGGAAGTGAGGGGGGGACCTCACGAACATGGAGGCACTTGTTGGGAGCATCTTCTACTGACCTTCACAGTGGAGTCGCAAATGAAGTGAGCCCGAGTGCTACTTCAGAAGCAAGGGTTAATGAAGGTTATGAGGGTAGAGATCCTGCCGGGATAGTGGACTTTTGCAGATATGCTATGGGCATATATGACTTTCAATTGACAAAAGACAAGCTAGGTGAGCTTGGGTGTACATGTGAGGAGGTTGAAGCTGTGCATAAATACTTGAGGATGCAGTATCGATCTGACACATGGGTAGATGAAAGCCAGGGAGGGAGCTTCCTGGCTCTCCTATCTCTTTAGATGACATAGAAGATGGGGCTCATTGTTGGCTGCTCAAGGCAGTGAGCCCTTAAACATGTTTGAGCAGGTATGATGATCGTGACATGCTGCAGAAAGATGGGGTTTCCATGGACCTGAGCATGGGATCGTGGAGATGAGTGTTGACACATGACTGGGATGTGTAGCACTTGTTGATATACATGGGCAGTTTGCACATGGAGATAACCTGATGGAGACGAGACCTTATATATGTTGCAGTGATGTTTGCCTTATATGGAGGGGTCTACATCATGGTCGATGTCAGTCTTGGTGGAGAGCTACCGGGATGGTGTGTTGTCGAGGACGACAACGATTTCGGGTGGAGGAGGATGTAAGGCCCTCGAGACCTGGGCAGGCGCGCGACGGGCGAACATCTCTTCACACGGCGGTTGGGCAGTGGGCACGACCCGGGCGGGTGCCCTTGCACGATGGGCGGGCGGCCCGACGAGTTGATGTGCGATGGGCACGACGAGCTGAGGTTCGGGTGCGGTCACCCGACGAGCTGTTGGACAGGGCAGTGAGTTGGTATGCGGGTGCGGCCACCCGACGAGCCGGTGCGATGGACAAACGGGCGACCCGTGCACGATGGGCAGGCGACCCGTGGGCGACCCGCACCCGATGGGCGGGCGACCCGAGCGACGGACATGTAAGATGGGCGACACGGTTGTGTGGAGCACGGGCACGGTTCGACAACAGGCGGGCGCGACTCAACAACAGGTGGACGTGGTTCACAACAGGCGGACGTGGTTCACAACAGGCGGGCGCACAAGTGCGAAGGAAGGGCGACCCGGGCACGACGGGCGGGCACCCCTTCACACGACGGGCGGCAGCAATGCGACGAACAGTGGACAACCGGGCAGTAATGCGACGAACGGACGAGCTGAAGTGCGACGTTTCAAGGGTGCACATAACACTTAAGGAAAATATGCGATGGAGTATGGAAGCTTTATAATGGGCGTAGGGAGGCTTTGCACTTGGGCAAAGGCCGACCTACCAAACAATAAAGCAGGGGCTCCTAAACACATTTTATGGGGTCGGCCTAAGGGCTTGACACCCCTTCACCAAATGGAAGCTAGCGTATATATTGTACAACGCAGAGCTTCATTTGGCCATCAAGCAATTCGCTCAACATCTCTTCTACGACTTGGGAGCAGGGGTAAAAGAGTGCGCAGTTTTGGACTGCGCATAGCTCATGCGCTGAGGTAAAAGGTGCGCAGTTTTACCGGAGCCTGACGTGGGTTGTACGAAGGTCGATTCTAAGGCAGTTTGGTGCAGAACCGAGTTGGAGGAGTTCTGGTGGCTCGGGTGAGCACGCTCCTACCAAGTGAGGTTGGCATATGATTGTAAAGGCTGTCTTGCCTTGTTGTAAATATTTCTAAGTGTCTTCGCATAAGGACAAGGAAAAGTGCGAAAGTCTTGAGGATATGCGCATTCCTCATGCGCATAAATGTCTCGTATGTTTTGGATTGGTTTATGTGAAGGGTTGTCACGGTTGAGGAAGTTCTGTACACGGTATTTGTGTAGGATTGTATGAGCGTCTTGGTGACCCGTGTGGGTACCCGCTCTTGGACAAAGGTGCACAAATGTGTATGTAGAAGGCTGTCTTATGCCTTGTTGTAAATATTGCTAAGTGTTGGCTTGGATTTTTCCAAGCACACTTGTTGATGTAATATTGAAGATTATCATAATATATTGTTATCGGGCAGACTTGTTCGGGAGTTGCCCCTCCCTTTATACTTGTGTGCAATTGTTATTGTTCTGGTTAATTGCATATTGGATAATGAATGTGTATGGGCTTCATTAAGTATAAAGGTTAATGCATTTTACTTGGTTGAGAAAAACAAACTAAGTATGTTAATGTGGAAAGGCGTAGTCCATGTGCACGAGTATTGTTAAAAAGAAAGTGTACGGTGGTGCCGCACCTCGCCGGACACGGTTGGAAGACTACCGTAGGCCCGTAGGCACGAGGGCTGCCCTATGCCCTTTGAAAGGTAATTTTCAATAAGAAAATGTCCCCCATGGACAAATGAAAGCCGTTTTTGGTTGATCGGCAGGTAGAATATTGATTTGGTTGTAACCGGAAGAACCGTCCATAAAGGAAAATATTGCACTGCCGGCACAATCATCAATTATTTGATCGATATAGGGCGTTGGATAGTTGTCCTTGGGACAAGCACGATTGATATCCCTATAGTCGATATATATTCTTATTGTTCCTTGCTTTTTGTTAACTGGAACAATATTCGATACCCAATACGTTAACGGGATCGGATAAATGAAACCTGCTTTCAACAGCTTCTCAACTTCTGCTTTAATTGCAGCCGCTTTCCGAGGGTGTATTTGACGCAGACGTTGCCTAATGGGTTTAGCGTCCGGGTAAGTCTTGATCTCATGAAAAACAATGGAGGGATCAATTCCTGGCATTTCCTCATAGGACCAGGCAAACACGTCGCAGAATTCTTGAAATAGGGCCTTGTATGTTTGAATTTCGTCATCTGAGCACGAGGCACCTATATGAATGTGTTCAACAATTCCGGGCTTCACTGAAATGTCAATGGGAATAGTGCGAGAAATGTTTCCCAAATTTAGCTCTGAATCAGGATATTTCATTGGACTCTAAGCGTCTTTGACATATTCAGCTGTAAAGATTGATGAGAAATCATTTTCAAAACGATCATCCTCAGGTAAAAACGAAGATCTATGATGGAGATCTTCCCATGGTAAATCGTCTACACACAGGACTTCACAAAGTTGTTCGTCAGATGACACAACTTCGGGAAACGTTATTAACTCCGAGGTTGACGCGAAAAGGGATTCCTCACGGACCACATTCATTTGGTCGATTTTGGTTGAACTTGGGTCGGAAAAAGACTGCACGGCTTCATAGGCAATTTCATATGGACTCAAAGGCATTGCATCACCGAATGAGTCTATCTCAGATTCAAATGGGACAATCCAAGGATCATCGTAAATAATAGTATTTGACGTAATCATATGAATAAATGCGAATGAAGGGTCTGCGTTGATTGGAGGAAAAGGAAAAGTTCCCAGTAAACCGGAATCTTTAACTAATCCTACGCCAACATCCTTATAAGGGATAGTCGTTTTACCGACATGCTGGATACTCTCTGAAGAGGCTGGGTCGGATGAAAAATAAGCCAGCTGGTCTATGGTTACGATCTTGCCATTGTGTGGAAACTTTATTACTCTAAAGACCGATGAAACGACCGCTGTCATAGCGTAAGACCAACTTCGACCCAAAAGAAGGTTGTAGTCCAGAGGGGCATCAACCACCTCCACATCTAGACTAACGGTTTTTCCTTCAACCCCTATAGGAAAATCCTGTAAAATGCCAAACGGGTGGAACCCACAGCCATCAAAGGCCTTAAGAATTGTCGGGGATGTTGAAAAGTGTGCAACAAGAAATTCTTGTTGAGATTGCAACAAGATGATGGAGCTTAGTGAAAAGAGTCGCCTTCACTAAGTGGGCCCGCAGGCTATTTTTGGCGCAAGTCTATTTTTAGACTATGTCTATTTTTAGACATATGGATCATGTCTATGTTTATGGATGATTGATCAAGTTGGGAAAAAATAGATGGACTTCTATTTTTGATGAAAGTGTGAGTGATCAAAGTCTATTTTTAGACTGGCTGTCAAAAATAGAAAAGTCAAATATTATTATCTCACAATAATATTTGGACTATAAACTTGATCTTATTCTCTTGGAGCACTTCAGTTTGAGCTACGGATGTGGTACATGCAGATCCCACAAGGAAATACGTGGTTACCTATGGGATGACTAATATTTGCATGCAGGACTTCAGTTAGAACTCAAGTGAGTTGAGTTTAGTGGACTCGAGGTGCAGTTGATGGAGTTGTGTTCAGTTTAGCTTTGTTAAACTGATTGTATTTAGTCTAACTGATCAATAGACTAGAGATGAGTTGGGTGAATTAGTTATTAATTAATTCACAAGTTATTAACTCATAATACAACTAAAGAATACATCAGTTAACTCAGTTGCATGTCAGTGCATGTTCAGTTCAACAGGGACAAGTGGTAGAGAATCAGATTGCTATCAGTTGTGACTATAGTTGTGCATCAGATCTTGCACAATCAAGGGATTGAGTATGCCAATGAGTTTTCTCACGTATTTGGCCCACATTTTAGCCTTTTCTCACGTCCACAAAGAGTGAGTGACTATTTTGCAGGTGAAAAACGAGTTTGGGAAGCAATTCTCATCAGTTCTTGAGCAGGTATTGAGCAGTGGAGGCAGGCAAGCAGTGGAAGAGATTTGGAGATCAGATCTGAGTTGTATTGTGTGTAACAGAGGTGGAGATACTTGTGAGAAGTATTATGCTGTGTAATGTTACATGATTCAATCAATATAATATACAGATAGTGTGGGGTTTTTAGCGAGATGCTTTCCCTGGGATACATACTGTGTTTATGAGTTTGATTGATGCTTCTATGTGTGCCTGTGAATGTTTCTGCTTCTGTAAATTGATGATCAACGTAGAGGAGATTATGTATTATACATGTTCCGCTTATAATTGTATGATCAGGATAATCTCTGTGAATATGTGTCATATTATTCAAAATTTCTACATGGTATCAGAGCTAGATGATTTGTAGAAAATTTCTACATGGTATCGGAGCAGCTTGATTTGTAGAAGAGATTTTTACAGGATATCAAGCGAGTATTGATCATCAGATCTACTATTCAGGAAGTGTTTACATTCTATTTCTTCAGGCAGAGTCTGTAATCGGGCCAGGTAGCCTCTGGATTCATCCTTCTTTTGGAAGGTGAGATATCTGGTGAATGCCCATACAGTCAATCTCTGTACAAGAAATAATTTGTTCTCACGAATTCTAGATCGGAAGCAGTTGAGTTTTGTGCTAGTGGAATTCGAATTTAATTCCAAAGCAAGAGATAAAACTCAGAAACATTCAGTTCGAGAATGGAGATAGTATGCCCCAGTATCTCACGAGGTTCACTCAGTGTCGAGATGAGCTGGGAAGTGTGGGGGTTACTGTTGATGATGAGGATGGTGAGTCTAGGACACCTTGACCTTCCTAAGAGTTGGCATAGCTACCAGGACTCGGTGAATGGAAGGGAGAAACTGCCAAATTGGGAACGACCATGGTCGGATTTGATGCAGGAGGAGATTAGACGGAGCACCAGAGACGGTTCTTCATCCATGCAGGATGAGGAGAACTGTGCCTTAGCGAGTAAGGCGAAGAAGGGGAAGGGGAAGGTTTCTCTTTCCGAATCCAATTATTCCAGTGATGGGAAGAAGGTTGAAAAGTCAAAGGTGAGATGCTTTCGTTGTCATGAGACTGGTTCACGGGTCAAGAACCTGTATGCTCTTGAGGTTCAAGATGCATGCAAAGCCTTGAGCAGCAAGGCAACTAATGGAGACTTGGTGGTTGAGAGGGAGCGTATATTACCTCTCAACATGCAGAGCCAGAAGAAGTCTCAGACGATTGTGGAGGAGCCACGATTGGTGCAGCAGCTTCAAGAGATTGTGGAGGAGCCACAACAGGGGAAGCTGAGAGGAGATCGAGTAGAGACATCTACTCATCCAGAGACCTCCAGTAGGGGGAAACTTTGAGCCAGGTGGGCTGAGGGATCGCATGCAGCCATACCTCCAGGTAGGAGGTGGGGTGATGTGGATTGATTGTCCCAAGGAGGAGGGGCAGGATCCTTGAGGTACCCAACCTCTTGGATGAGACCTTGCTACGGGAGCCCAAATGTGTAGTAGCAGGAACTGACTGATTGGGTAGAGACAGATGCGGATGGAGCGGCAGAGAGAGCGACAGTGCAGGGAATCCCAGGACAGCGCATAGCTAGCAGGCTGTAGCAATGCGAGAGGCACAAGTGTTTTGCACAGTGCTAGGTGGCACAGAGAGGTGTGCAATGGTGCGAGATGCATGGAGATGTTGCAGTAGCGCAGATGTCAGAGAGGGAGCACTTGTCAGCAGCAGGTAGAGCTTCAGCATCAGAGGGTGTTTCTATCCCAACAGGGAGGTCAGTTGGGAGGTGCAGTGCGGATGCAATGCTGGGAGATAGAACCAGCAGCAGCACGGATGCAGTCAGAGATCAAAGTGACAGAGGCTAGAGCAGTCAGATACTGAAGAGCACAGAGATGCAGAGTTTTAGTCGACAGAGGCAATAGCAGTCAGAGACTTTGATGACAGAGCAAGTGGACCAGCCAGATGTGTTGCATGGAGAACATTCTAGAGTTACAGGATCGGGTTTGAGAGGAAGCCTTTCTTGTTGAGAGGGAGTGTTGAAAAGTGTGCAACAAGAAATTCTTGTTGAGATTGCAACAAGATGATGGAGCTTAGTGAAAAGAGTCGCCTTCACTAAGTGGGCCCGCAGGCTATTTTTGGCGCAAGTCTATTTTTAGACTATGTCTATTTTTAGACATATGGATCATGTCTATGTTTATGGATGATTGATCAAGTTGGGAAAAAATAGATGGACTTCTATTTTTGATGAAAGTGTGAGTGATCACAGTGTGAGTGATCAAAGTCTATTTTTAGACTGGCTGTCAAAAATAGAAAAGTCAAATATTATTATCTCACAATAATATTTGGACTATAAACTTGATCTTATTCTCTTGGAGCACTTCAGTTTGAGCTACGGATGTGGTACATGCAGATCCCACAAGGAAATACGTGGTTACCTATGGGATGACTAATATTTGCATGCAGGACTTCAGTTAGAACTCAAGTGAGTTGAGATTAGTGGACTGGAGGTGCAGTTGATGGAGTTGTGTTCAGTTTAGCTTTGTTAAACTGGTTGTATTTAGTCTAACTGATCAACAGACTAGAGATGAGTTGGGTGAATTAGTTATTAATTAATTCACAAGTTATTAACTCATAATACAACTAAAGAATACATCAGTTAACTTAGTTGCATGTCAGTGCATGTTCAGTTCAACAGGGACAAGTGGTAGAGAATCAGATTGCTATCAGTTGTGACTATAGTTGTGCATCAGATCTTGCACAATCAAGGGATTGAGTATGCCAATGAGTTTGCTCACGTATTTGGCCCACATTTTAGCCTTTGCTCACGTCCACAAAGAGTGAGTGACTATTTTGCAGGTGAAAAACGAGTTTGGGAAGCAATTCTCATCAGTTCTTGAGCAGGTATTGAGCAGTGGAGGCAGGCAAGCAGTGGAAGAGATTTGGAGATCAGATCTGAGCTGTATTGTGTGTAACAGAGGTGGAGATACTTGTGAGAAGTATTATGCTGTGTAATGTTACATGATTCAATCAATATAATATACAGATAGTGTGGGGTTTTTAGCGAGATGCTTTCCCCGGGATACATACTGTGTTTATGAGTTTGATTGATGCTTCTATGTGTGCCTGTGAATGTTTCTGCTTCTGTAAATTGATGATCAACGTAGAGGAGATTATGTATTATACATGTTCCGCTTATAATTGTATGATCAGGATAATCTCTGTGAATATGTGTCATATTATTCAAAATTTCTACAGGGGATTGGTTCAGCGAAGGAGAACCAAGCGATCTCCAACATTGAATCAACATAATACACGTGGAAGCTCCCTCGTCAATTACAGTCCGATGAATAGGCCTATTTTTGACTATCACTGGAATCTGGAAAGCCATCTGATGAGGGAGACGCGGTGTACTATTTTCTAGATCAAAGATTATCAGGTTCGAGTCCTGAACATCAACAGCTCCTATAGCCGACAAAAGTAATTTTCGTTGTGCTGGGCATGATTGCAGCACTTCTAAAGCCGACATTGCTGAGGGTGAAACAGCTAAATCCTCAACAATGTTGTAATTCTGAGCTGCTCTCGCATGTGGATTGAAAGCAGACCTTCGAAGTACACCCTTGGCGGGCGGTTTTATTACTAAGTCAGGGTTAGGTTTCTCGATCTATAGTGGATCGGAACCGGGAGCTGAGGTTGATGGATTTGAATGAGAAGATTCTGCTTCTTTCGATCCATCAACAGGACTTTTAATACCATAATCGTGTGATCGAGTTGCAATCCTTACATGAGACATCATCAATATGGGTTCTTCAGTGGCACTCGAGGAAGAACCTATCATCTTACTCTCCTGCTTTGGAAATGGATCTTTCAAAACAACAGGAGTTGAGGAACCTTTGACAATTTTCACAAGCTCGACCCGATGGGGGAAATCTCTTGTAAAATGATCTTCTTCACAAATTAGACAAGGATATCGAGGTTTGCGCTTTTCGTCATTGGTTTCCAACTTTTCTGTTTTCTCTTTTGGAGTCTTGTATGCTTTACCCTTCTTCTTACCCTTCTTCTTCCCACCGTTTTTTGATTTAGTCGTAGATGACTCTACAGCGTGAATATCGGCGGAAATTTCAGGAGAAGACTCTCCTGTCGGGGAATCTGGTAAGGTTATAATGGGCGAAGAATTCTTTGAAGATTTCTTCTTGCTTTTAGTATTTACCGAACCAATCATGCCATCAGCAGCATGAGATCCCGAAGGAGCAGCAGCGATTTGATTTGACTTTGGAAGATCTGGGATCTTTTCATGTAACGTACCTGACTGAGAGTAAACTAAGTCAAGGTATTGCGCTTGAGCAATTACTTGCTCCTCAGTAACTACTCCGGCCTTAGCTACGTCTTCAGTAATCTTCGGTAATAATTATTTAACAAACCATTCAGCTAAGATTTGGTCTGGGATAAAAACTTTCACTAATCGCTGTCGACGTCTCCATTCATGTATATGATCGGAAATATAAGTGGACGTTGACTGTTTTAATGAAGTTAGTAGCTCCGTGCCATTATCATATCTGACCGGCAACTGAAATGAGTTAGGAACGAGGTAGCTAATTGACTAAAATTGTAAAAAGAGGCCCGTGGTAACTCAATGTACCACTTGGCCGCGAGACCAATGAGCGTACGCTGGAAAAGACGTAAGCGGATCGAATCATCCGAGATGGAATTTGAAGCACACCAGAGGTGGTAAGTCATCACATGATTGGACGGATCCTCTCCAGACTTACCTTCGAACTTGGGTATATCACTAGGTAACTTATTTGGCATTGGCGGCCAGAACGGAAGATAATTTATTGGATCGTTCGTTAGGCGCGATAAGTCTGGTAAATCCAAAGTTGCGATAAACGGTAATTGCCGATTAGGATCCCTAAAACTTTGGGTCACAAGACCAGTCCTAGGGGGAGGATATCCAGGATAACTTGGAATAGGAATCGCATTCGGGATATTGTATCCTCCTGGAAAACCAGGATTAACCGGACTGTACTGGGGTTGCTGAGGTTGTTGATAAGTGTACCCAGGATACGGTTGATACTGGTAAACCGGCTGTTGGACAGCAGGCCCGTATTGGTACTGTCCCTGGTACGGTTGATAAGTGAATTGTTGATAAGTGAATTGTGGTTGACTAGTGACAACCGTACTTAAACCAGGTTGTCCTACAGGCATCTGAACCGTAGTTTGAATCATAGATCCAAACAATGGTAAAGATGTCTGAGGAGTAGTTGTAGAGACAGTAGAAACCGGAGCCGTCAATACTCCAGAAGCAAGTGTGGTGGAAGGAGCAGATGTTGCGGTAGTTGTAGCAGTCGTTTGAGATGGAGTACTAGGTGCAATTGGCGGCTGAGTAACTACCGAAGGTACAGAAGTTTGAACATTAGACTGGACCGGTTGCTGGGATGGACCAACAACTAAGGGTTGTCCAGCTTGAGATGACAACTGTACACTTGGCTGCAATACCTGTTGAACTTGCGATGGATCCCACACTATGTTCATTCCGGGGTATTGACCCATGACAGGTTGAGGATATTGAGATCCATAATCGGATTGAGGATAGGATTGATAACTGAAAGGCACAGTTCCCGTACCTTGAACATATGATTGACCTTGAGGTGGTTGATAACCTTGAGTCGAGTATTGACCTTGAGGTTGATAACCTTGAGGTAAATACTTATACTGGGGTTGACCTTGACCTTGAGGTTGATACCCTTGAGGTAAATACTGATACTGAGGTTGACCTTGGGGTACATATTGAGGCTGGGGTTGACCTTGAGGAATGTATTGTACTATGGGTACATACTGTCCTTGAGGTTGCCCCCCAGACACAATTTGTGTACCTTGAGGTTGCCCCCCAGGCGTTAATTGAGGCTGCCCCCCAGGCGGTAATTGACCACCTTGAGGTTGAGAACTGAGAACTGAACCTGACATCATGTAAATGTCTCCTACACCCAATGGTTTATTACCATTGTTTCCAGCTAATAACCCATGTTCAATGGGTTGAGGAGATGCTCCCGCAAAAGTACCAGAAAGTGACTGATACCCGGAGGGAACATAAGGACCGCCGTACAAGAAAGATTCAGGTGATTGAGTGAACATGGACGACTGACCAGACATATTTACAGGAGTATAAATACCTCCAGGTGGAAAAGGAGTACGAGGTGGAGAAAAACTTATCCCTGAGTTGTCTAAATAATTGGTTAACGAAAGGTACCAAGTAGTACTTCTAGGAGGATTGTAAAAGATAGATTCACGCTCCCTTAGATCAATAGTAGGTTGATCTTCAAGGATAGATACGCCAAATTCTTCCTCTGGAGCAAGTTCTTCAATAGCTATCAAACCAGCAGGAAGATTTTTCGTTGATGACTCTTTCTACCCTAGGTGAATCAGGTGCACTAGAAGTTGGAGTAACAGGTTCAGATATTTCAGTTCTTCGCCTATATCACTAGTAGATGAAAAACTACCAGCAAGCTCGGAAACTGCAACAGCTTCAGGATTATAACCTGTTTCTAGACCTTGGTAATCTGGATGGACTACCAATGACGATTCTCCTTCTTCAGGTGAACCTACTTTACTGCCACTAGGAGTTATAAGGACCTTCAAACCTTTGTAATGACTCGGGACCTCTTCAGGAGATTCGCCCCGCAATCTACGGGACTTCCTCAACAAATCGGCCACGGTAACAATCTCAGGAGACTTGCCCCGAAGTCTACGGGACTGTCTCGGTAATTCAGCCACAGTTAAAAACTTTTAACTACTGCACACACAAACAAAGTAAAATCTCAAAGCAAACCACCTAAAGTCTCTAAAGAACCAAAGAAATTTGAATCACACGCCTAAAGAATCTAGGGCGTCAAACCATACACAAACAGTAGCCTTCCGAACCAAAAACACTAGTTGGAGATGAAACCCAACATCGCCGAATTCGGTACAGAAGTGGTGGGCAGAACAGTTACCTCAGCAACTTGCTTAATGAATAGACCGGCACAAGTTCCTCCACTTTAACCGTCTCGAGTGAAGTGAACCCCCCAGAAAATCCAAGTGAGTCTAGCCGACATCTGCTCCAGGTACAGTGGGATCTTCCCTCCACCGTCACCTCGGTAGAATCCTAAAGATAATGGTCACTAAGGTTACCAACAGCAACAAATGCACCTGGGGGAACAATCTACGCTCCGACAGCACGCAAGGGCAGAGTATCAAGCTCAATCCCCTTGCTGGCTCCTTGACAATAATCCAAGGTTTACCGACAAGTGACCCCTGGCTCCTCGACAATGGTTAATCCAAGGTTTACCGTTTGTAATACGTGCGTGTCTGGCGTCGTTCCCAACGAGGGAGGATTGATCCCCTCACTGGTTCGGACACGAGCTCGTGCTTCTCCTTTAAGAGGAGCTTTCCCAGAGTACAAATGAAATAGTTGGATTTATCCTACCACAAGATGAGCTACTTGTTTGGTTTTGTATCTTGGAGGGTTAATTACTCTCCTACTCCAAGACATTAGCCTGATCTATATTGGTGTTTCAGAGCCCTAGTAAATTAAAAGTTACTAAGTTGATTTTACTTTAAGCGTTAATTTTTATGGCTTTCTTTAAGACAAAAGGTAGTGGAGATGAAACTGGTGGTGTGTAGACTCGACCGAAATCCACTAAAAAGATGCACTTAGGATGATTTATACTAATTTTTCGCTTTTTCAATGAATTCCCTAGCTAAGAGAGTTGGAGAATGCAAACTTGATATAAAGACAACTTTCTTGGCAATGAAAAACAAAGAAACAAACTCTTTATCTTTTCAAAACATATGACACATGACCACTAATCACTTCACGAAAGTTTCTTTTTCTTTCAAATATTCAAATGCTACCAAAGCAAACCTTCCTTCAAAAGATATTTTTGTATTTTTTCCTAATTAATAAAGCATGTAAAACTTACTTTAACAAAAATCAAAGTTAAAAAAGCTATGGCAATCAAATCAACTCAATTTCACTCAAAATCAAATCTAAGAGAAAAGCACCTAAAAGTAAATCTAACGAGTCAAAAGCTTACTAAAGATGATTCTTGGATGTTTTACTCAGTCAAAATGTAACTAAGGACTAGTTAGTGCAGAACCAAAAACCAGTCAAAAACAAAAATCAAAATCTTTTGTTCTTTTCTCAAGAATAAAATTCAAAGTTCAAACAACAAACTTTTTCGAGATTCGCAAAGAGAAGACGCAAAGGTAGGTCTCTCACAAGGGTGAATTCTATGACAGGCTCGACTCCTAAGAGGACTGAACAAAACCAAGGAGATCCAAAGTTTGACAACCTCTAATGCCAAAGTCACTACAAGACCATTTAAAAATCAAACCCTAAGGCAAAACCTCTATGAATTTCACTAAAACTCTCGACACTAACGAAACAAGCTTAGGTGAAGATTTATGGCAGAAAACTAGTGGATCTGGGCAGAAAGACAAATTAAAAACAAAATCTAAAAGGAAAAAGGAAGAAAATTGAAATTTTCTTAATTTTAACAGGGTATGCAGGCGACCTGTTTACACAGGTGCGAGTACGCTCTGTGCACAAAGCGATAGTGTGTACAAGTACGCACTGTGCTCAACTCAGAGGCTGTGTACTTCTAGCAAAACAAAGAAAAACTAAAATCTAATTTAACACTAAGCTAGCCCACCCAAATACACAGTCAGACAGCCAAAAACCAGAAAACAAATGACTTTTCTCAGATCAAAATTTCATACAAAGGAAAAAAAACATTCACATCAATGGATTCCCCAGGGAGTCGCCATTTTGTCATGCGGAAAGAGTCGATAGTGCGGACACAACCGACCTCCCTAGAAGCAAAAGCTTTCTAGTGACAAACAAAACAAATAAACACTACCTTTCTCTAAACATGCATTGAGAACACAAGTAATCAGGTGATTTTAACATACCTTTAGTCCAACGCTTTGTAGTAGTCCAACCTCGCCGATCCAGATGAGCTCCTCCTTCTCTTCGAAACCTGCATTCACTAACAAGCCAAAAGATTAAATAGCACTTGATAAACTCATAAAACAATACATATCCATCATACAGACCAAGGAGTATATGAAACAAATCATGAATAACAATTTGTTGAGAAAAATGAGTTCATTTGTATTAAGAGGAAACAAAAGGAACCATTACAACCTGAGCCTTGGTGTTGTGCAAGTCCCTCCTAGGGTCCAGCAAGAGTTTTCCTTTACTTTGATCAGCTCACGCACTCTCAAATAAGGCTAGGAAAGGATGGGAATCTCTCCTCTCAAGCTTTACAAGGGAGTCCTAATTCCAGCAGCATCTACCCTTAGGAATGTTCAGCTTTCAACCTCCCTCCCTTTGGCCCAATGCCTATATTTATAGTGCTCTAGAGGAAGTTATTCAGGTCCACCATCAATGGGATGAGCCCCTCTTTGGATGGGATAGCTCCCCTCTTGATGGGATAAGTTCCTCTTTGGTAGGGATACATGAACCATCTGGAGGCGCTTCATACACGTCAAACAAGCTTCTAGAATGCTCTAGAAATGACCACAAGTAACTTTTTGGGAGTGAGACTTGCGCCTTTTGACCTTTGCAGGAGTACGCACCCATTGCTTTATAGACAGAGCGTACAAGTACGCAGGTATTGTGAACTTGGGGTGCGTACACGCAGGTAAGGCTAAGAGAAACTGCGTACCCAGAGATATATAGATTTTTAATGACTTTCTCTCTTTCTTGGAGTTTGACATGAAGAGCAGAGGTATAAGACTTGCCAAGGAGGATAGTATGACAGTTGATGGAGCCATACTAACTGCAAATAGTCATGGTGACAAATTTTAGTGTAACACTTCCCAACCTAACATAGGGTCCAAAACCAAAATTTTCCCGGGGTGCTGCCCCGGACCCCATAGAGTGGGGTTACCTGCACCCATCAAACCCCTGTGACTCCCCTCACTATGCAATCAGCGTAATGAAGGGGGGCTCTGCCCCCCTTCTAACGCCCCCCAGTTAACTACGTGGGCTAGTCGTGGAAAGAATATAACACAACCCAACATTCTCCCACTTTTTGTTTTCTTTCAACAGGGGGCCACAAGAGAGCTTAGTCATTTATCCAACCCTGGAATGCCCATTGTTTCTCTACACCAAGAGAACTTCTCAGAGCTCACAGATTTTGTCAATGCATCTGCAGTATTCTTCAAAGTGTCCACCTTTACTAGCAACACCATTTTGTCTTCTATCATATCCCTCACAAAGGGATACTGAACATCAATGTTCTTTGTATTTGAATGATATGCAGGGTTCTTTGCCAAGAAAATTGCACTTTGACTGTCACAGTCTATCCTTATAGCTCCCTGTACTAACCCCATATTTGAACACAATCTCTGCAACCAAATTGCTTCCTTGCTTGCATGAGTGGCTGCCATGTATTCTTCCTTTGTAGTTGATAGTGCCACTACAGATTGTTTCTTACTCATCCAACTGACTGCACCTCAAAATAGGTTAAGCACATACCCACTTGTAGATCTTCTCTGATCCAGATCTCCAGCCCAGTCTGCATCAACAAAGCCACGAATATCCAAAATTCTATCCAATCCTGGTCTTCCTTAGTAGCACAAACCATAATCACTAGTGCCACGTAAATACCTGAAAACCCACTTCATTGCTGTCCAATGCTCCTTCCCTGGTTTTGACATAAACCTGCTCAATGCTCCCACTGCATGTGCAATGTCTGGTCTAGTATAGACCATTGCATACATCAGGCTACCGAATGCACTTGCATATGGAACATGGGACATATCCTCTTCCTCTTCTTGTGTCTTGGGACATTGTTCAGTAGATAATAGGAACCTTCACTGGTTTACTATCCTGCATATTAAACCTCTGCAATATTGTCTCGACATACTTCCTCTGGTTTAACCAGAGCTTCCTCTTTTCCCGATCTCTTTTAATTTCCATGCCCAAAATATAGTTTGCAGCACCAAGATATTTCATGTCGAATTTGGAGGACAATTAGGTCTTCAAATCATGTATAATTTCTTTGTTATTTCCAACCAGCAACATATCATCCACATACAAGACCAGATAAATAACACTGTCACCAATTAATTTAAGATACACACAGTGATCTGCTTTACTTCTGGTGAAGCCAAGTCCCCTTATAAATGTATCAAATCTCTGATACCACATCCTTGGTGACTATTTTAACCCATACAGAGACTTCTTTAACTTGCATACCAGTTCTTTCTTACCCTTCACCTCAAAGCCTTCAGTTGCTTCATGTAGATTTCCTCTTCCAGATCCCCGTGAAGAAATTCTATCTTCACATCCATCTGTTCTACCTCAAAATCAAAAGCAGCAGCAACAGATAAAAGTAATCTAATAGAAGTTACCTTGGTAACAGGAGAAAAAATATCACCAAAATCAATTGCCGGCTCCTGGGAATAACCTTTTTCTGCCAATCGAGCTTTGTATTTATCCACCTTTCCTTTTGCATTTGTCTTCTTCTTGAACACCCATTTGCTTCCAATGGGTTTCCTTCTAGCCGGCAACTCCACGAGATCCCAAGCCTCATTTTTGTGCAAAGATGCCATTTCATCAACCATGGCCTCTTTCCAGAGTTTTCCATCCTCTGAATCTACTGCTTCCTTCACAGTTCTGGGATCATCATCAGTAATAGATAAAGCAAAATTTGAACAAAAAGCAGATGGACTATACCTTTTTGGCTGCCTTCTTTCTTGAACTGATCTTCTCACACCTGGAGTTTGTGGCTCTTCATCTTCTGATTCCTCCTCTGCTGTAGAGTCTGATTCTTCCTCCTTTAGCTCAAACTCTATCTTCTTAGGTTCGTTTGGTTGGACTTCATGTTTAATAACATCTTTCACCTCTCTGAACACCACATCTCGGTTGTACACAACCTTCCTTGTTATTGGGTTCCAAAGCTTATAACCCTTTAAACCATCCTTATACCCAATAAAGATGCAATTTTCAAATTTACTATACAACTTGGTTCTTTTCTCCTTTGGAACATGTAGATATGCATCACATCCAAATACCCTCAGATGTGAAAGAGAGGGTTTCTTACCAGTCCATACCTCTTGTGGAGTCTTATCCTCCAACGCTGATGAAGGTGATCTATTAACCAGGTAACATGTTGTCTCCACCGCCTCTGCCCAGAATTCCTGTCCTAACCCGACACCACTGAGCATGCTCCTTTCCCTTTCCATCAATGTCTTGTTCATTCTTTTTGCAACTCCATTTTTCTAAGGTGTATATGGAGTAGTCTTATTCCATGATATACCACACTTCTTACAGAATTCTTCAAATTCCTTACTGGAAAACTCTCCACCGTTATTTGTCCTCAACACCTTTATCTTCTTCTCTGTCTGGTTTTCCACCAGAGCCTTAAATTATTTAAACCTATCAAAGACTTCAGATTTATTCTTAAGGAAATATATCCATGTATTCCTTGAGAAGTCATCTATAAATGATACGTAGTACACAGACTTACCCAGTGATGGAACCTTCACAGGTCCAAACACATCACTGTGCCCAAGCTCTAATATCTGTTTCACCCTCTTACTACCAGAGGGGAAACTCACCCAATTCTGCTTCCCATATACACAATTTTCATAGAAATCAAAATCCAGAGAGCTATTACTCATACCTTCTACCATACCTTTACCAGGAAGTATTCAAAGGCCCTTCTCTCCAGTATGTCCAAGCCTTTGATGCCACATCATGGTCTTCTCTCTAGAGACCACTAGATTTTATGCTCCACTTTCAGGAACCATAGAACTGTTGCACCCATCAACAACAGTGCTACCTTGCAGCTTGTACAGAGTTCCAATCCGAACTCCCCGCATAAATACCACTACTCTTTGAACCATCTTGCAGGTATCCTTCTCGAACACCGTTTTTACACCTGCATCATCCAACTTTCTTACATAAATCAGATTTCTGGCCAATGCAGGAATATGTAGAACACCCGGAAGTGTTCTAACCCTTCCACCTTGCAAATTCAACTTTACTTTTTTGTGACCAACGATTCTAGCCTTCCTATCATCCCCTAAGAAGACATCACCACCATCGTATTTCTCATACTCGCAGAACCACTCTCTATGGGGAGTGAAATGAAAGGATGCACCTGAGTCAATCAACCATGCCTCATGATATACATGTGTACTTGAAGAGGCCAGATACACATCCCCACCTTCATCTGAGGTTCACCTCTGCAGAAGGAGCATCATCAGATCCCTTTCCTTTGTCAGGAGCTTTAGATTTACAGTCCCTTTTGTAGTGCCCTTCCTTTTCGCATTTCCAGCACACCACCTTTACAGGTTTTCCTGGAGATTTACATCTCCCTATAGATTTAGATCTCCCACTCGATGACTTATTTTTGTTTCTGTTCTGGGACCATCCTCGTACAGACAAGGCATCACCATTCTGGCTCTCCATATTTTTCCGTCCCATCTCCTCCATCAGCAAGGATGAGACTATTTCATCAAAATGCAAGGCAGTGGCATTGCTACCTATTGCAATAACCAGACTATCCCACGACTCTGGTAGAGAACACAACAAACTAATGCACTTATCTTCATCTGAAATTTTGATATCAATAGACGATAACTGACTTACCACAGTATTAAACGCATGCAGATGCTCTATCACCGAGTCTCCATCTTTCATCCTCAAGTTATATAACTTTTTTCGTAGGAACAGTTTATTCACCAGAGAATTAGATTAGTACATAGTCCCTAAATTTTCCCACAAGGCCTTCGCCATAGCTTCCCCTGATACATTCAGTAATACTGAATCTGAGACACACAATCGTATCGTGCTCTTTGCCTTCCGATCCAACTTCTTCCATTCTTCATCAGACACTCCCGTTGGTTTAGTACTTGGATCTACCGTGATTCACTGATCTTTATCCACCAACAGATCCTCCATCTTGAGTTTCCACAACTCAAAACTCTGAACATTAAATTTCTCGATCTCTATCTTTCCACTACTCGCCATCTTCTTTCACCACTAGAATTGATCTCGCAGATCTCCCACTGAACGGGGCCTACCACAGGCCTGAGCGAAACCCCTCAGTAACAAAGGTGTCCCCTTGAAGCCAAAATAGCTCTGATACAAAATGTAGGTTTTAATCTTGTACATAAATTACCTGCATACGAATTCTAAAACACATAAAATAAACAATGCAAGAGCATAACACATAAAACACATATACACAGATATTTTCCCCTGGATCCCAAAACCAGGACTACCAGCTTGATTTTTCATTATGTTCCTTTCAATGTTACAATACATATTTATACATGCCGAAGCATCCAATACCATGGACTGAAAACCATCGCGTCCAAAACCATGGATCGAAAACCATCGCGTGCAAAACCATGTGCGAAAATCATGCACACAACCATAGGTAGGTCCGCCCAACCTAACATAGGGTCCAAAACCAAAATTTCCCAATAGAGTGCGGTTACATGCACCCCTCAAATTCCCTGTGACTCCCCCCGCTACGCAATCGGCGCAATGAAGGGGGGCTTCGCCCCCCTTCTAACCCCCCAGTTAACTACGTGGGCTAGTCGTGGAAAGAATATAACACAACCCAACAAAGTGAATCTCCTTCAATAGCCTTCCCCACAACCCAAACTTGAACACAACCTCAACGTTGGAAAAGTATAGATGGCCTTCTTCAGAAAACTTGATAATGTAGCCTTTTAAAATAGCTTGTACCCAAAAATTGATGGCCTGAGTTAGGCCCATATCGAGCCGGTGTATCCACTTCCAAATTCAAAATCTTGTAAAGATGTTGAACCACTAGCCATCAAAGTCATAGATATGGAAGAAAAAGAAGGTACGATTGATGAGATTAATGGAATCCCACTAGATGGCATTCCAAAAGGATAAGCCCCAGCGAAAGGAGAATAATGTTGGGTCACTCCACCCAAACCCGAAATAGAGGTAGAGCCAACAACTACCATATTAGGTGTAATAGTATAGATAGTAGTAGTACCTCCTTCTATAGCTGAAGAATGAGTATATACATCAACTGTATCGGCAACCATATGTGTGCCACTGAAATTGGCCATTAAGAAGAAAGACGGAGAGTGAACAAGGCTAGCTAGCTTATAAGTCAGAGTACCCACGTATGATACAACGTAAGGAGATGATAAGGAAGAGGTTCCATAGGAGTCATAGGAGACTCAGAAATGTCTTCAATTTCTAGTTCGTCTTCCGATTGGAAGAGTAATCTAGCGAGCACCAGAGCATTTTCGTCAAGATTATGGAATATACTAGGTTCACCTTGTGAATTAAGAGCCCTCAAACAAGGATATGTCTCTGTTGCATTAACTAGAACTAGTTCAAAAGTACCAACAAAATTACTCCTACATCTTCTAGGTGAAGGCTTGAAACTCACATGTGAAATCCCATGCAGCCTTTTAGATCGATGAACCGGTCGATCAACCACCTTTATATATAAATAAAAATTAAAGACTCAACCTACCTATGGAGAGCTAGGAGCAGAGAGCACTCTCTAAAAAAAATTCTAAAGATACAAACAAGTAAGAAACTTTCAAGTATTTCCACTACGGGTGATTAGAACTGGACACCAAAATACAAGAAAGTGAAAATAAGGACCTCTGAAAGGTAGTTTGGGATGATGAGGGCCCAAGCCTACCATTGAAGGTATTAGAAGCAGTTACGCTGGCCTCAAAACAATATTCTTTATCGGTGTAGGTTCCCAAGCTTCGCAAGAGAACCCTCCAGAAGTACTATGAAAGTGATGTAAGATTTGCCTCAGGTACCACAATAATTCTCCCCTGTAGTCACCTATGTGGTCCCTAGGAAAGGCAAATAAGCTCACCATCTCATGATCAGAATCTAGGCAGAACAATTATGGGTGCACGATCCAACAAGTAAGAGAGGGGGTATCTCTCTTTCCTTATCTTCACACGTCCTTGTGCTTGACTCTTGTGTTAGAGGAGCTTTCCCAGACAGCTTAACGACACTGGATTTCCACTCATTAATAAACTTCTATACTTTCAATTTAAGTGGCCTTGGAGAGTTTACTCTCCACACACCTATTCCAAGGCCCTAAATTCCCTAGACTAGTTGATGTTGCTATGACAAAAAGAAAAAGTCTAGTTCATTTTAATTTTAAGTGCTCATTTTAGTTGGTTGTTATTTAAGACAAGGGAAGTGGAAGTGAAACTGATGATGTTTTGACGCAAAAGAAATCAATAGAAAACCTAGGCTACATGAGAATGCAACACTTATTTTTCTTCAATGAAAGATATTTCTACAAGGGTTCTACGAGAAACCTAAGAAAGAAAAAACTCTTTTTCTTTTTCTTTTAAGCACTCACACATTCAAAACCTACCAAAAAAGACTAAATGATGTCTAAAATTCATCTACCATAATGGACACTAGAACGTAAATGAAATATTGAAGGAAAGGCTCAAAGATGAACAAATGTGATCACAAAGGAAAAGGCCAATTCAACAAACAAGGAGAAGCAAATCCCAAAAGAAAAAGCACTCCTCAAAGGAAAAAGACTCTTAACCTTTAAAACAAGAATTCACACATTTTTCAAAAACTCAAAAAACTACAAAGACAAAAAACAAAACAAAAGAAAAACAAGGCAAATGTTTTCTTTTTCTTTTAAATATTTAAAGAACAAAAAAGTATAGAAAGGGAAAACAAGCAACAATTTCATGACCAAAAACATGAAAAATACTTAAATCCCACTAGTCACCAATGATCACAAAGATAAAATACTAGAGAAAAATAAGAGACATAATCAATTCAAATGATTTTTCTAGAAAGATACAAAAGAATCTGAAAATCAGATCGATTCTAGAGAACTGAAATCTCTCATTCATCCAAGAATCACAAGCCATTTTCAAAAACAAGGAATAGAAATAAAAATGAAGCCAACTTTTAGGTTGCAAAAGAAGCAAATCAAAGACTGGGTTATCAACAAGCAACAAGACATGTTCCGGAAACACATAATAGCCATACACTTAGCAAAGAAGATATGGAAACCAAATTCAAACACAAAAAGCTTCAAAGAATAAAAACCCCAGGTTGACATAGGAATTTCTAAAACAAGATGAAAGACACCAACAACAATAGAAACAAGGTGATTCTAGCCCTCATAAACATCAAGAAATAATAAAGAAACTTGGTCAAGACCTCAGCAAAATCCAAAAATGAAAAAAAAAACTTTTTTCATATTTGTACACGACTATTTAAATACAATCTTGCATGTATATGCGATTGTGTCTAAAGAAACACATGTATACACAGGTTTATTTGGAAGAAAGTATGTATATACACGATTGTTTATAAGAAAAAGCATGTATGAATGGAAAACTAAGGAAAAAATAAAAATAAATCACAGATCTAAAAGATCGGGGTGAATGAACAAATTACTTAAGACTCAAGGAGCTAGAACAAACCAAGAAACAACAAACTAAACCCAAATGAAAACAAAACAACCCTTCTAGGAAATATTTGATGGTATTCCCCCTGGAGTCACCAATTATGTTGGCAGCAAAATTTCCCTAAGGAAAGGATGTTGGCATTATGATCCATGTGTTATACTTGATGGAAACCCACTTGTAGTAGAACAAGTATATGACAACTAGATGAATCTACAAGACAGATCAGAGGTGATAGAATGACGGAATAGAGATGAATCTACGGGTTAGAGGTGACAAAATGATGGAAGAGAATAATGGTCAAAGGTTTGATACAGGGATATTGTTAGTGTGTGTTGTCCTTGATATTTGATGAATGAACTAATTGATAAAAGTATAAATAGGATGTGACATAATGCATGGCAGTTGTGTTTACAAATGTCACAAAATGCAGGGTAGTTCAGAGAAATCAGTTCAAAAGTGATGTATGATGACAAATCACATTATAATAGGTCAATTCAGAGGTAACAGGGCAATGGTACAAAAGAACAGGATGTTGGAACAAATGACTACAGATCAGAATCAAGAAGTTGAAGAAAAAGGATGTTTTTAGTTATGTTAAGTTGTATACGCGGGTTCACTGTACAAAAAGAGCGTATACACGCGAGTTCACTGTACAAAAAGAGCGTATACGTATGCACACATTTTTGCAAAAGGAAAAGCGTGTATGGGATGAAAAATTAAGGAAATTAAGGTGAAATAATACCAAGGGTCAATACCATGGTATTAGCCCACAATATTGAGCGAAGTAACAATTATTTGATCCCGTCTAAGAATACCACATGTTCTAAGTGTTGTTTTGGTCTGAGGTATTGAGAAAGGCTAAAACTATATAAGGAGGAGAAGATCAAAGGGCTAAGTGCATAAGTAATGAATATCTTATGAAGTGTTAGATCAAAATAAATTATGCATGCTATGGGTTTCTGATGCTTTGCTTGATCTGGACTAAGTATGCACCTGAGTGTTTGATGATGGATGAGATATAATGATGGATCAGGATCATAATGACTTATCATTATGAGATATGATAATGGATAGGCTAGATCTGAGTGCTAACAAATGTTTTGTGCTTTAAATGCTATGATATGGGTATATTTGAAGACTGGAATAGCTGCGAAGTTATAAGTTTTTATCTACAGATATGTACGCTGGTTCACCTTGGTGAAGGCGCGTATACACGCTGGTTTGGCACTTCCAAGTAGTGTATGTAAAAGAAAAGCCTATTGTTCAGAGATGACTGATCTATTGGTCAGTGCTGCTATTTTACTGATGTCTGTCAATGCTGTCTTCTTAGATTTGAAAGTAGAACTGAATGCATAAGGAGATTGAGTCTGATTGATTGATTGATTAAGTGAGAAGGGTGATATTTTCTGCTGTTTGTTTAGATATCTGTAATTTGATAGTAGATCTTCAGATTGTTACTGGTTGGTACAGTTTTGATTAAGAGGTTTTTATGATTCAGTAATTTTGGAGGTATACGCAGGTTTTGTTAAAGGAAGTAGCGTATACACACAGTTTGGCTTCATTGAAGTAGCGTATATATTCTGACACATGATTTTTGAGGTTACACTTGGTTCTAGTTTTTGATGCAGTGTTCTGGGTTCACATCTGTGTACTGGTTACAATGATCTGTCTATTTTAGTTAATTGGTTGAATTTTGATTAAGGTTTGAATGAATGGTTGATTCAGTTGTGTTAGAGGTTAAGTGATTGTTTGATTTAGTGTGTTAGAGGTTTCAGTGATTTATTGATTCAGTTATGGTTGATTAAAAGATTGATGGTTGGGCTTCAGTTATATCAGAGATTGATGATTGGGTTTCAATGATTGGTTGATGCAAATGTATTACAGTGGTGATTGATTTTGAGCTTCAATGTTACTAATGGGTCCTGTGTGAAAATTTGATGAAATGTGGCCTTCATATTGTGTTGTTGTGTATTAGGAGTATCCAGTCTGAAAATTTATGAAACGTGGTCCCTGGAGGATATTGAGGGTTGAAGCCTTCAGAGAGGAAGTCGAAGCTTCCAGCTAGTAGTGGCTGGTGATTATATCAGGGGGTTGGAGCTCCCTTCTGGTAGCAGCTGGAAAATGAGTGAAGATGGTAGGCCGACACCTACGTACTGGTAAACATATCAGCCAGTACATGAGCTAGGTGGTTGTAGCTCCCTTCCAGTAGAAGCTAGAGAAGGAGAGAAGGTTGTATCCTTCTGCAGGTGGGTGCCTGCGTACTGGTATGAGTCTACACCAGTACCAGATTGTAAACAACTTATTATTTGTATTAAAAAGAAGACAAAGACAAAAACAACAGGTGGTTTTTCTCCCACATTGGGTTTCCACCTTAAATATTGGTGTTCATGTGTGTTACTTATGTGTGATGGTTTATTCTATTATTACTGCACATGGTTACTATTTAATGTTTAATAAAGTACTGATGCATTGATTAAAGATCAACATATGATGAATTAACTGAATTACACGTTCACTGGATATTTAATTCAGTTAAGTAGCATATATAAATATGATTATTAAATGGAAAAGGTTTTTGATTTGTAAATACTGATTCACCCCCCAGTATTATTCCCAACAACTGGTATCAAAGCGGGTCCTTTGGCAGAAGCTTGATCGATTGAAGGAGATTCGCAGAAACAATGGGAAAGAAGCTAAAGAAGAAAGCACCTAAGAATAAGAAGAAACCTCAAAGGAACAATAACAACAGGAGAGACAATTGGCTATTATGTGGAAGAAACTCTTTAGATTAAGAATCACCTCAGAATGAAGATGAACAAGCAAAAGAATTATCAGGTACGAATTTGTTGTCCTCCAGTGATACATTTCTCTGTTCATTTGAAGATAATGAATGTGACAACAAAACAACTGAAGTTTTTCTTATGGGTGAAAGAGAAAGAAATCAAATAGAGGCAGAATTTAAAAATCTCAGAGGCACAATTAGAGATCAAAAGGATATAATTGATAAAAGGGAATGTGCCTATAAAGAAGAAGTTACCGGGTTAAAAGCTCAGTTGGAGGAAGGAAACAAAATGAAGAAACAATACAAAGAAAAGGAAGATCAAAGTGAAAGGCTAGAGGATGAAGTGACATCATTGAGAAATGAAGTGAATGAAAAGGACACAACAACTATGGAACTTATAGAAAGAACCAGTTACTGTGAAGGTCTTGAAGCTGTGGTCATCTCTCTAAAAGAAGATCTTAAAAATTCAAATAAGCAGAATGAATAACTACTTCAAGAATTTGAAGAAAAAGAAAATGAAGTTCTCAAATTAAGGCAACAAGTGGAAGAAGGAAGAAAAGTTGAAGAAATCACGAAGAATCAGTATCTTGAAAAGGAAGAGAAATATCAAGTTGAGGTGAATATCCTAAAAGGTAAATTAGAAGAAAAGGAGAAAATTTTACGATTTCAAGATAATACTAAGATTTTGGATAATATTCTTAGTAGTCAAAGGTCTCCTTCCATCAAATCTGGTCTTGGCTTTCATGAAACTATTAAATGTGATTCTAGCTCTCAAACTAAAGCAATGAACTCTAGTGCAAAATCTGAAATGCTCAACAAGGAGATGAGAGGTCAACCCCATCAACAACCAAGGAAAGAAAGTCTTCAAAGAAAATCATTTACTCCTAACCATGGAAGTGTTAATAGATTATTTCCTCTGTTGAATAGTGTTGAATGTTTTATATGTCATAATTTTGGACATGTTGAAGCAAGATGCAGAAGTAGAATGGTTCAAGCTAATAACCGTCACACAGAAAGATCATCAGCTTCCAGGTACTTTAAGGGATATTGTTTTTCTTACAATATGTTTGGTCACAAATCCATTGATTGTTTTAGAAGGAATATGAAACATATAATATGTTATGCTTGTAACAAGTTTGGGCATATAGCAAAAGAATGCAGGAGCAAATTATGGCCAACATACCAAAAGGAGAAAACATCATCACACTCCAAGGTATGGAAGAAGAAGGAATTACAATAAAGAAAATGTGGCATAACTCAATATATAGACAGAATAAACTCAGGAGGAACCGAAAGTATGAAATTTCAGTGTTCTAATTCTCATATGCAGTTATCATGAATACAAGTCATGTATATACGCAAGTTAGAAGATGCACAATCGCGTATATGTTGGTTTGATGTAGAAGCAATAAGACAGACTCAGGAAAAGGGGTCTGATATGGTTCAGTCAATTATTATTATCCTTTCTGTTCTGATTGATGATGATTATAGTCTATTGATGATATGTAGAAGTGATCTTAACCCTCATAAGTTGTTGATGACTTGATGTATAGCTAGTTGATGATGATGCCTTGATGATACTTGCTGATATATGCAATGATCAGATCTGACAGTGAACAGTTGGCATAGGTTTAGGGTTAGAATATGCTATGCTAATTCATTGTTGGCATTATGTTTAGAAGTCTTTTGTACTTATGTTGTTGAAGTGTTTAAATGATACATCATGCTATGTTGTAGCCATGAGTTTCTTATGATGAAATCTCAGATAATACTTATATTGCTTGAGCCACATCGTTGTTATTTAGATCAGATTTATGGATGATTTTGGATGACCCTTTTGATGATGCATATAGTACATATGGTATGTTGCTTACATGGTGATCTTCATAAGGACAAGGAGAAGAACAAAGCTTGAGTACACAACTTCATTATTTGATAAGTGTCATTTCTTTTATGCTACTGTCATCATGCCTTCAAAGATGCATAAACTTCATATGGTGCAGTTATGGATGAGGATTCTTATATTTCTTGGCTCTCACATGGTTGAGGATTGCTACTATTGATGGTATCAAGAAAGCTTGACAAATGACTATGAGCTCATGGTTTTCTAGATACATATTTCTATCTCTTTGATGGATACACATTATGCTGGATACATGGATGATTACTAAAGTTGCATATTGATAAATATTGTTGGTTGGACAAGAGAATGGTGTTATTGCAGGTCTCATGAAGACAAAGATATTTCAAGACATGGCTTACTTAGTCACATAATTATGATGACTTCTTACTTTATGATGATAGGTTTGATACTCACATATGTTGATTATCATGGTTGATGCTTATCAGATGTGGGATGTTCCCTAGTGATGATACATGGTTGATATATTGAGGGTTCTTGTGGAAAGATCATGTAGTTCTTGATGATGATGTTATGATCATAGATGATGACTATGGTGTTTTCACATACATATGATATGATGTGAATGATTTTGTGTTACTGCTTGGAGATATGACATATGCTTAGTTGATTCATGGAAGGTTATGATAAGGCTCTTTCTACTAAGGAAACAGAGCAAGTTGATCTTGATGAGATCAAGAGGATGATTTGATATCTATATGTGACATACTTTGTCATAGGTTGATGATATTTACATTGTCATATCTTGGGAACTGATGATGGACATATACAGGTTGCTGGTCTGGATGCTACTGACAGATGCTTATGGTGCAGATCATATATGGTGTATGATAGTTGTTGATGACTATCATGGTCTTGTTTAGATATTTGGTCTTTGTTATAAATGTCATGTATATCATTTGATGTAAAGGTCATGTAAAGACCTATGATGTAATAATTGTCATATTTAGTCATGTATGGACTTTTTAGATCATGTCAAATATGTAATCCCACTTGGTTGAGTGGTTGAGTCATTTGGTATATCCCCACTTGGTTGGGAGATTGATGTATGTATGATTCATTGGTGATAGGAAGGTCATACTCACATAGTTGAGTTATAGAGTCATGTTATTATTTTCAAAAATATTTTTGCAGACTCTGTATGTGTTTAGGGGGAGCATGGACGGTATAGTGCATCTCAACATGTATAAAAGAGGAGTTTAATCAGAGAATTCAACATGTTCCTAGGGGGAGCATGATCAATGTTCATATTTAGTTGTTCAGATATGGAAGTCTTCATTTAACATTGATTAGTCATCCCTTTCCCCTCGATGTCAAAGGGAGAGAGTAGCTTGGTGTTTGGAGAGTAGCTTAATGTTTAGAACAACTTGGTGTTATTTATAGGTTGTGGTGACCAAACACCAAAGTAGTTTCCATCAAGTCCAAGGGGGAGATTGTTGGCATTATGATTCATGTGTTGTACTTGATGGAAACCCACTTGTTGCAGAAAAAGTATATGGAAACTAGATGAATCTATAGGACAGATCAGAGGTGACAAAATGATGGAACAAAGATGAATCTATAGGTCAAAGGTGAAAGAATGATGGAAAAGAATAATGGTCAAAGGTTTGATACAGGGAGATTGTTAGTGTGTGTTGTCCTTGATATTTGATGAATGAAATAATTGATAAAAGTATAAACAAGATCTGATAGAATGCATGGCAGTAGTGTTTACAGATGTGACAAAATGCAGGGTATTCCAGAGAAATTAGTTCAAAAGTGATGTATGATGGAAAATCACATTATAATAGGTCAATTCAGAGGTAACAAGGAAATGGTACAAAAGAACAGGATGTTGGAATAAAGGACTACATATTTGAATCAAGAAGTTGAAGAAAAAGGATGTTTTCAGGTGTGTTAAGTTGTATACGCAGGTTCACTGTACAAAAAGAGCATATACGTATGCACACACTTTCATAAAAGGAAAAGCACATATGGGATGAAAAATTAAGGAAATTAAGGTGAAAGAATACCAAGGGTAAATGCCATGGTATTATCCCACAATATTGAGAAGAGTAATGGTTATTTGATCCCATATAAGAATACCACAGGTTCTAAGTGTTATTTTGGTCCGAGGTGTTGAGAAAGGCTAAAACTATATAAGGAGGAGAAGATCAAACAACTAAGTGCATAAGTAATGAATATCTTATGAAGTGTTAGATCAAAAGAAATTATGCATGTTATGGGTTTCTGATGCTTTGCTTGATCTGGACTAAGTATGCACCTAAGTGTTTGATGATGGATGAGACCTAATGTTGGATCAATATCATAATGAATTATCATTATGAGATTTGATAATGGATAGGCTAGATCTGAGTGCTAACAAATGTTTTGTGCTTTAAATGCTATGATATGGGTATATCTAAAGGCTGGAATAGATGCAAAGTTATAAGTTTTTATCTGCAGATATGTATGTTGGTTTGCCTTGGTGAAGGTGCGTATACACGATGGTTTGACACTTCCAAGTAAAGTATGCAAAAGAAAAGCTTGTTGTTCAGGGATGACTGATCTATCTGATCAGTGTTACTGTTTTACTACTGCTTGTCAATAATGTCTTCTTAGATTTAAAAGTAGAATTGAATGCATAAGGCGATTGAGTCTGATTGATTGATTGATAAAGTGAGAAGGGTGATGTTTGCTGCTGTCTGTTTATATATCTGTAATTTGACAGTAGATCTTCAGATTTTTATTGGTTGGTACAGTTTTGATTCAAAGGTTTTATGATTCAGTAATTTTGGAGGTATGCATAGGTTTTTTAAAGGAAGTAGTGTATACATGTATGTTTGCTTCATTGAAGTAGCATATACATTTTGACACATGATTTTTGAGGTTACAATTGGTTCTGGTTGTTGATGCAGTGTTCTGGGTTCAGATCTGTTTACTGGTTGCAGTGATCTATCTGTTCCAGTTGATTGGTTGAATTTTGATTAAGATTTGAATGAATGGTTGATTTAGTTGTGTCAGAGGTTCAATGATTGTTTGATTCAGTGAGTTAGAGGTTTCAGTGATTGATTGATTCAGTTATTGTTGATTCAAAGATTGATGGTTGGGCTTCATTTATATCAGAGATTGATGATTGGATTTCAATGATTGGTTGATGTAGATGCATTTGTTGTATGTATTGCAGTGGTGATTGATTTTGAGATTCAATGTTACTAATGGGTCCATTATGAAAATTTGATGAAACATGGCCTTCATGTTGTGTTGTTGTGTACCAGGAGTATCCAATTTTAAAATTTATGAAATGTGGTCCCTGGAGGATTCTAAGGGTTTAAGCACTCAATGAGGAAGTCGAAGATCCCAACCAGTAATGGCTGGTGATTAGATCATGGGGTTGGATCTCCCTTCTAATAGCAGCTGGAAAACGAGTGAAGATGGTAGGTCGACACCTACATACTTGTTATAGACATTTTTGGGCATTACAACCCCAAGCATAAAATGTCCATAAACCAAGGGCTCGTAAGTCCCTAAAAGTGTTGTTCTAACCCCTAAAGGAACAAGGTCAACTGATTACAGCTTCTTGTTATAGACATTTTTGTGCCTTACAACATTGAGCATGAAATGTCCATAATCCAAGGGATCCAAAGTCCCTAAACATGTTGTTCCTACCCGTAGAGGAACAAGGCTAACAAACCACAACAATTCACAGAAGTTCTCCACCAGAAACTGCTTAAAAACAAGTCAATTCAGGATCAATTCAGAGGCTCCACTAGCTGTCTGCGCTGAAATGCAGAGATTACACTGGCTAGGTGCACTGCAACGCAGGTAGAAGCACTACCAGGGTGCACTGAGCGGGAAATGACAAATGGCAAGTTCATTCAACGAGGTGGAAAGACCCTGGAAGCTTCCAGAATCTTCTCCAATGACACTTGCCTCAATGAATTCGACTAGTGATGAGTAAGAGGCTCTTAGTCTCCAAGTGGAAGCAAGAACTGACAGAGGGAGAGGACACTAGTCAGATCTCAAGCTGACTCATCCTATCTCCAAACATCTATATATGGATCTCTCCTCCATGAGATCCAGGAGGCTGGAATTTTGTTATTGCAAAGAATTGCGGTTGGTTTGAGATTGGAATCATTGGGTGCTTAATGCTTTGAAGGGAGGTGAAGATAGGAATTTCATTTGCTGGGAAGGAGATGCTGGATTGGAGCCCTCTTGGTTGTATCTCCTCCTGAACCTTGTTATTCATCAATAAAGCTATCTTGGTTTCTCCTATATACTGATGTATCTTTGATGTATGATTGCATTAGTATGTTTAGTTTATTTCTAATCCTGAACTAGTTATGAATATGAATCTATGTCTTTGTGTAGTGTTCTCTTCTTGTGATCTTGCAGGGACCTATTGAAGCTGGGCGAGCGAGAAGGAAAGTAGCTGGGAACTCTCAAATAGAAGAGAAACCGGATCGAGGGACAAACGGAAGACACCGGTTAGTCCATCCATCTCTCTTCATTCTTAATTCATAAAGGAAGAATACTAGAATAGCTGTTTCTGTTTGTTGCTAAGGCATTGTCACACCTTAGGTGGATAGGATTGTCCTGCATAGGCATTTTTCCCCACAACACTTCTCCCAGAAGTTCTCCATGAAAAACTGCTCAGAACTAGTCAAAATAGGATCATTTCACTAGCTCCATAGGCAAAGTGCGTTGCATCTCACCTAAGTACACTCTGTGGGTGCGTTGCATTTCAAAAAGCCCTTCTATGGGGTGCGATGGGTGAGAAGTGACAAATGGCAGTGTCATTCCGCGAGGTGGAGAGGCATGGAATCTTCTAGAAACTTCTCCTTTGACACTTGCCTCTCTGAATTCCACCAAGGATGAGTAAGAGATCATCAATCTCCAAGTGGAAGCAAGAACTATCAGAGGGAAGACACTAATCAAATCACAAGATGACTCATCTCCCTTACAGATATCTATATATGGATCCCTCATCCCAGAGATACGGAGGCTGGAATTTTGCATCTTGTAAGGAATTGCTGTTGGTTTCTTGAGACAACATCATAGTGTTGGGTGATCTAAGCTTTGTATGAGGTGAAGAAGGGATTACTTGCTAAGAGGATGATGCTGGGTTAGAACAACTGGTTGTAACTCCCTTGGCTCTTTCTTGATTATCAATAAAAGCTATTCAAGTTTTCCTCCATACTCTTGTGTCATTTATGTTTTATGCATTTGTATGGTCAATTTACATCTGATCCTAGATTATTTATGATTATAGATCCATGTTCTTGTATAGTGCTATGCTACTTTGATCCTATAGGTACTCTGTGAAGCTGGGCATACAAGGAAGCAAGTAGCGAAGGACTATCAGGAGAGAGAGGAATCGAACTAGGAGATAAGCGCAAGATAGAGGTTGGTCTCCTTTGTTCTTCTCTCATCTATATTTCATAAAGGAAAAACAAAAGTAGCTTTACTTTGTTTGTTTCTAAGGTAGCTACCACACCTTAGTGGGATAAGCAGTTCTGTGTAGACACTTTTCCCTGTAACAAAATGGCGACTCCGCTGGGGAGCGACTAGGTTGTTTGTTTATCTTCCTTGTTGTTTATTTTATAAACTTACAGACGGAGCCTGAAGTCGAGCCAGGTAGCTTTCGAACTGCATTTGCTATGCAAATGCAAAGTAGATAAATGCTGCTTCAGTCAATCTCTGGGATTTGTTTATGAATTAAACAACTGATTTACAAACTCTCTAATTGCCCTTGTGGTAGCTCCAGTAACCTCCTTATATCTACCCCTGATTGTTGGTTTACTGATTACCATTTGCTCGGCCAAAACCCCTGAACTGAACCGAAAAATGTGACCTGGAACCCAAGCAAAGTCTCATCTCTGGCCCAGTGCAGGCTCTGTTCTGTGAATCTGAAATTCAGCGCACTTCCCGAGTGTAGTAGGTGTGCTGCATTTCAAGTTCACCGCGTTATAGGTGCGCTGATCAGACTAGGCATTGTTCCTCAGTTTTGGTTTCTGTGTTCATTCTTTTCAGTTCTATTCATGAGTTTTGTTGTTTGTAATCAATATATCTCTGTTTGAAACCCCATTCCTTGCTGATATTCCGCCTCCATTGTGCAAAAGAACTGTAAATGTTTTTGTGTATTTGTTGAGTCATTTTCAGTTCTCCTTTGCAAAAAGTAACATAATTGTACTGTTGTTTCTTGATTTGAAAGTGTCGCAAGTGTCGTTTTCAGTCATAGGAGAGAGTTTGGTTGCTCTTGATAGTCGATTAACCTGTTACTATTGTATTTGGTCTGAATTTGTAGTTTTTCTAGTGTCGAAAGCAAATATTCATTTCTGAATCGTAAAGTGTTGTGATTGTCTTCATTTTTTATTTTGAAAAGAAACTTGTTAGTAATTGTCGCTTGAAAAGTAATTCAGATTTGCGCATTAGCTTGCTTTTTATCATTCACATACTAAGAAATCCGAAAAAAAATACATGCATCTGCATTTGCATTCAGACTGTTTGATTGGTTTGGTTTAGGACAGTGCATATAGTGTGTGCTCTTTGCTCTTTGTGAAAGAATACTGTCTCTCTTTCCTTAGTAGCTAGGATTTTCATTGCACAAAGAAGATAAAAGACTGTTTATCATCTTATATTGCATTTTAGGAATTGTACATCTACATCTCACGGTGAACCTGAAAGGAAAATTTCTTAAGAAAGATCAACTATAAAATAAATTTAATGAATCTAACAACGCTTTGGAACCTAACGCACAACGTCTAGAAGTCTAGGCTAGAGACGTATTCCGGCGTCGTTAAGCCTGGTAACTGTTGTTCTCGCTGATGGTTGGGTGATTCCTCCACTTTGAGACAATAAGTGCCAGTACGGACTTATGCTCCCACGTACCTTCGAGTATATTTTGGGAGACCACAATAGGTTTGATCCTTTATCCATAGGAAGCCGTGTCTGCCGCCCTATCGATCGCAATGCACTGAACACAACATTCGAGAAGATTGACTGCCATACCGTAAAAAGTATTCTGTAGTTTTGTGATTGGTTTGGTAATCCCTCTGCCTAGATTTCCAGAGCAGTCCCTTTCATTCCTTTTCAGACTCCTTAACGGAAAAGGTCCATCTGAGCACTTGTCACTTCAGGCTCATTAAAAATCGAAGGCAACTAGAGTCATCTTTTGTTTTTTCTCGACTCTTTAAAATTGAAAAAACAAGTTGTGTCAAAGCGTCTAAAATTTATTTTAAACGGAATAATCATCACCCTTTCTTACGTTGATCTTAGGTTGAGAAAATGGAATCCACCAACCAAGGAATTCCCCTTGGAGGAAATCCTAGTCCCTTCTCCTCTTGGGGAGATGTTGGTGCACCCCATATGGCCACATTGTCACTTCCAGGATTGACAATCGGCTTGCTCGTATGGCTCTTCTCAACCTCTGTCATTGAAAACACCGTAATTCCTGAACAATCGAGTCAGCAACTAGACGAATCTAGAGTTACCCACCAACCTTCTACTTCCTCCAATTCTTCCTCTCCTCCTTCCTCTTCGCTTGATGGGGCTGGTAAAACCAAAAATCAAGTACCTGAGAAGAAGAAGGAAAAGAAGAAGAAAGAGAAGAAGAAGAAGGAGCCAAAAGCGAAAGGGGGCTACCAAGCGTCGTCTAGCGAAAATCCACACACTACACCGACCAGGCCTAAGTCGCCATGTGTCATTTGCAAAGGAGACCACTATCATCGAGATTGTCCCTGCATCCCTCGGATCTTAAGGGACTGGTCTCCTCGTTTGCACAACCCGGTGTCGTCAACCTCTGATGATCATGTTGAAAACACACTGTCGACTAGTGAAAGTGAAGCCCCGGGACAAAAAGGAAAATACAGATTTCCTTGTAAACTGTGCGAAGGCAATCATGCCGTCCATCGTTGTCCCTTCTTAGATGAGGCTAAAAGAGTTTTGGACGATCGTCCGGCTTCACCGTTACGACTTCCTCCTGGATATAAAAAACTCTTGCCGAGTCCGTCACTAGTTGAAAATCCGGCTAACCCGCCCAGGTGGTCAGCCGAAGCGTCTATCATTGAAGACAAACCATCTGAACCCATACCAGATGAAAGTCAAGAGGTCGAGGCGGCAGTTGACCTGGTCTTGCCTTCAGAGGTTCCATCTTCAGATGATACAGTCACAGAAGAGAATAAGGATGACACTGTCCAAATTCTTTTCGTAAGCACAGACTCCGATGAACATGGGGGAAATTTACCCATTCCTTTACCGCAGGAAGGAAGTTCTTCAGAGTCGTACCTGGCCGTCTATTCGGTCCCACCTCCAAGCAACCTAGTTGTTTCCTTCGACTGGAATCAACTAGGCAGACCCCGTTTACCGGCTAGTGTACCATTCCGAATTATTGCTCAAATATATAGAATGGTTATGGCTGGTACCATCATAGATGAAGGGGCTTCTGTGAGTATCCTTTCCTCGACTGCTTGGAAAGCGCTTGGTTCGCCATCGCTTTTGCTTGAAATGAGAAATCTAACAGGCTTTGACAAAGTAACTAGTCGACCGTTAGGGATCCTTCCCAATGTGCCCATAACATTGAGAGGGAAAACCATTCACATGAACGTAATGGTAGTTCAAGGACCCCTGGATTATAATCTACTCCTTGGACGAGACTATATTTATTGCATGGGAGCCATTGTCTCATCACTCTTTAGAGTGATGTGTTTTCTGGACGAAGGAAGAGTGGTCAAGCTCATAGACCAGCTTTCATTTCCCGGATCACACTGAGCAAATAGTCATATGCCATCCCTGAATGGTCTTTTCACACAAGGAATGTCTCATCAATCTCCAGTCCATCCCCCTGATGAGCATGAGTGATTCAGGGGACATGACTAAAACCCAGGGGGCATGCACCCTGGTCTGCGTCGGAAGGAAAACTTCGGCTATAGGATAGGTTTCCGTGAGAGATAAATGACTATTCTGTACTCCCGTCCGTGATTGGAAAAGGGGGTTAGACTGGAATAAGATTCCCTCGTCAAAGTTATGTGAGTGGATTGTCTCACCTTTGTCTATTTCGGTAGACATCGTCGAAGAAGTGTTTTGTTTGTGGTGTGAATAGAACAATCTTTGGTAACCTGAAAGAGGTAGACCTTTCCTGATAAAACAAATGTTTTGTCGGTAGAATGAAAGGTGACCTTGAAGCTTTATTTTATACCTGGGGGCATGCAAACCTTTTGGCGTGCAGGCGAAGAGCGACCATTTATTTTTTAAATTTGTAGGTCCTCTAACCCTTTAAACTCGTAGGATTGGTCGTTTCCTAACTTGCATAAAGAAAGGATGTGGGGCAAAACTCAAAAAATTGTTGTTTTCATATATGAGACATTCTTATTTTACGACTGGATTAATCGAGCAGTTTTAGCACATAGTTTAAGCTCGTTAAAAAATAAACATAAGTCATGAGCAAATGTTTCTCCCTGCGTTTAAGCTCATTAAAAAATGAACTATTTCCTGGTAAATAACCATCATGAATGTAGTACTTCAGCATTTAAAGCCTTGGTCGTGTTCTCATCATCACCTCCACTCTGTATTGGCCGATCATTCACCTCCATTTGATTGTTTACCCATTTTGAGGAACAGCTGCGAAGAGTGATCCCCCTAGCCATCCTTGTAACACTGCCGTGATTGGAAAATTCCAAACCTTACCTCGAATCAGCTGCTACCCAATTTTGTCACTCGTTCCTCAAAAGACGAGTCTCCTTTAAGCTCTTTTCAACTGACTCATAAAATATGAAAATATTTCCGAGCCATTGGCCTCTCCATCTCGTTAAAGGGACCGGAAGTGCTATCCCTCCTTTAGATTTTAATCTTTTTGGACCTGAGGGATTATTACACAAATAGATTGAGCGCTTGTTTTGTTCGGTTCGTTAAAAGTATCGAAAATTCATCCCTTCTGTATTGTTTTATACTTTTTCGGACTTAAGGGATTAGATGACGAAAAAGGAATTTTGGAGTTTCCTTTACGTCCCTTTTTAGACTCTCTAAAATTGAAAAGGACCGAGTTATCTTTGCCGTTAAACTCGTTAAAACCTAATAGCGACAAACTTGTCCATTGCAGACAAGAACGAGTTTCACTATCACTAGGCTTGTTAAAACATAGCGATGGGTTTGCCCGAAGGGAAAATTATAGAACAAGCATATGTTATCCTCCTCAAGCTTGACAAAAATAAAGAGGTACTGGTCAGCAATGACTGGGGAAAAATTGGGAAGAAAACTTGAAGAAACTTTGTTGGTAGCAAGTCGCTCTTGAACATGACACTTTCACTCCGCATCCAAGTCGGATTGGGTTGTTTCATTCACCCATCACATCACCATGGTCCCATCACACCATCCACATTTGGGGTTAATGCTACCAATCCATCACGTCAGTGTCGCCGATATGTTCAAGAGAAGTCATTCGGAGAATTCACCTGTGTCTCACCCGCTACAATACATTTACGCTCCATTCTTTCATGACCGCCACCCTGAACCTTATATCACCAAATCGTTTTCACCTCCATTAAAATCATTTGCTCCATTCTGTGTCATTGATGTGGGATTCATTAAGGCCCTCCTATGACAGATCGCTTCTTGTCGACATCAGCTCATTATCCAAGAATTCGATCTAGGAACACCCCGTTCAGTACTTTGAAGCTTGCATGCCTCAATGGCAAGTTTCTCACTTCCGGCGACAGGTTTACATCAATGGCCTTCGACCGAAAGATTTTGCGTGGTGTTCGACGTCAATTCCTTTATTCACACCACGTGAATTGTACTGCAGTACCTTGAGGGTCATTATCATTATCGGTGATTCCTCTCGCGCCTGTTAACAGCTTACATCATTGGCTGGTAATCAGGCGATGTCTTTCCATGTTTGACTCTAGAACATCTCTCACATGGATAGACTTGTACTTCGAGTGAAGAACGAACGAGATTGAAGACCCCGGATCTAGTTTCATCCATCCGGGCTGCGATATATATTCAGGGAAATAAAGACGTCAAATGTACATCATTGCTGCACAGATAATCATCCAATCAAAGGGATGATGGCTCTACCAGAATCATTAGTCTACACTCAGACGATTGTCTGTCCTATGTACATGAAAATGAATTTATAAAGATGAGCATGGGAATGCCCGCCTCAGCTAGATCATGAAAAATTATGAAGATAATGTATTGTATTGTATCTTATTACAGGTCTCCTCCTAGCTTGAAAGAACTTCGGATCCTCATAATAAAGCATTTCACCCGACATCAAGAAAGATTAACGACCTCATGCTTTAGGGGGGAAACTGTTATAGACATTTTTGGGAATTACAACCCCAAGCATAAAATGTCCATAAACCAAGGTCTCCTAAGTCCCTAAAAGTGTTGTTCTAATCCCTAAAGGAACAAGGTCAACTGATTATAGCTTCTCCCAGAAGTTCTCCATGAAAAACTGCTCAGAACTGGTCAAAACAAGATCATTTCACCTGCTCCATAGGCAAAGTGTGTTGCATCTCACCTAAGTACACTCTGTGGGTGCGTTGCATTTCAAAAATCCCTTCTATGGGGTGCGATGGGCGAGAAGTGACAAATGGCAGTGTCGTTCCGCAAGGTGGAGAGGCATGGAATCTTTCGGAAACTTCTCCTGTGACACTTGCCTCTCTGAATTCCACCAAGGATGAGTAAGAGATCATCAATCTCCAAGTGGAAGCAAGAACTATCAGAGGGAAGACACTAATCAAATCACAAGCTGACTCATCTCCCTTACAGATATCTATATATGGATCCCTCATCCCAGAGATCCAGAGGCTGGAATTTTGCATCTTGTAAGGAATTGCTGTTGGTTTCTTGAGACAACATCATAGTGTTGGGTGATCTAAGCTTTGTATGAGGTGAAGAAGGGCTTACTTGCTGAGAGGATGATGCTGGGTCAGAACAACTGGTTGTAACTCCCTTGGCTCTTTCTTGATTATCAATAAAAGCTATTCAAGTTTTCCTCCATACTCTTGTGTCATTTATGTTTTATGCATTTGTATGGTCAATTTACATCTGATCCTAGATTGTTTATGATTATAGATCCATGTTCTTGTATAGTGCTATGCTACTTTGATCCTACAGGTACTCTGTGAAGCTGGGCGTACAAGTAAGCAAGTAGCGAAGGACTATCAGGAGAGAGAGGAATCGAACTAGGAGATAAGCGCAAGACAGAGGTTGGTCTCCTTTGTTCTTCTCTCATCTATATTTCATAAAGTAAAAACGAAAGTAGCTTTACTTTGTTTGTTTCTAAGGTAGCTACCACACCTTAGTGGGATAAGCAGTTCTGTGTAGACACTTTTCCCTGTAACAATACTAGTAAACATATTAGCTAGTACAAGAGCTAGGGGGGTTGTAGCCTTCTACAGGTGGGTGCCTGAGCACTGGTATGAGTCTGCACTAGTACAAGATTGTAAAAAACTTATTCCTTATGTTAAAAAGAAGACATAGACAACAATAGTAGGTGGCTTTTCTCCCGCATTGTGTTTCCACCTTAAATCTTGGTGTTCATGTGTGTTGTTTATGTGTGATGGTTTATTCTGTTATTACTACACATGGTTACTGTTTAATGTTTAATAAAGTACTGATGCACTAATTAAAGATCAACAAATGATGAATTAACTGAATCACATGTTCACTGGATATACGCTGATTTCCTTAAGAACAATTGCATTCACACGAGAGTTCCCTTCACTAAACTAGCGTATACAAATCTGATTATGAAATGGAAAAGGTTATTGATTTGTAAATATTAATTCACCCCCCCTCTCAGTATTATTACCAACATCTAAAATATCAGGCTGAATGAAAAAATTAGTTAAGACTCAAGAAGGCTAGAAAAAACCAAGAAACAACAAACTAAACACAAATGAAAACAAAACAACCCTTCAAGGAAATATTTGATGGTATTCCCTAATGGAGTCACCAATTATGTTGGCAGGAAAAGTTCCCTAAGGCAAGGACTGAAAGCCTCAACAAGGCAGGGTAAGATAATCAACAAAGAGCACTCAAACAAGCATGCCAAATACACGAATTATCAATGTTGGATTTGGAGACATACTCAAAGGTACTACGTTTGAAGATGTTTCCGTAGGGTCCAAACCCTCTACTTCCTCTAAGATGTGTAGACCTGCAAATCAATCATAGAAGCGTATACATAATAGATAATTCAATGTGCATACATAGGAATATGTTAGATAATCATATATAAATATATACACTATCATTCATGAGATGGAAACATATATCGGGAACAAGACATGAGCTTCTTTATTGGTTAACAACAATAAGTATAGGATAGATGCAACTTGATCCAGGCCAAAGGCACCAACAAAGCCTTCCTCTGGATTCATCCAGCTCAAGCCATGAAGACAACCTCTCTAATAAGTGCAAGTAGATGGTATATAAGAATGTTAAGAATCTATGCAAGGAAACTAAGGTTTCCTAGAGACTGGGAGTGTAGGAGGCACGAGAAAACAAGACTTGATCTGGGAAAAATCGAGTATAATGTTGATATCCTTCTTGTATGAATTGGGCCTACCCAAGGGGTGTATATATACCACCTCAAATTGGTTATTTCAGTTAGGCCACGGATGGGCCATGGGCTCTTGTAGGTGGGCTCCCAGTAAAATCTGTAAACCCCGCTCGAAAAATAGCATTTTATTTTATTTTTTCATATTTTAAAAGGTAGACATGGGTATAGTGTTATGGGATCTGCGTATGTACGTGATTTAGTATGGGTAGAGTCACACATGGATTTTGAGATATTGTTTTTTAATATAAAGTCAAGTCTGCATGGGAAAAGGGATTGCCTAGGGACATAAAAAGAGCATCAAGTATATAGGAGTGTTGAATGATGTTATAAAAACAATCAAGCACTTTTTATTTGAAAAGGCTTAGATACGTCCATAAATTATGCTTTTTAATAAATCACCAATGAAAAAAGTGATGTTCATCTGGTTTTGAGATTATCCTATGATAAAGAACCTGACAATTAAGTTGTTCTCAAGAGAAATAGTATTGAGGTGACATACCTCTAAGTTTTTCAGGATTGTTATGACAATGTAGAGGCTTGAAATTTCCTTTCTAACAAGTATATTTATTCCTACTAATTTTATAATATCATCTTATGTATACTCCCAAGATTTTTACTCTATCTCTACCAAAAGTATAATCCTACCATATGCATATTATTTTTATTAGCTCACCATTTAAAATTATGGGTTAGAATCTATGCCTACTTTGAAAGTGAAGTTAAAATCCTGTAGAATAGACATACTCTGCAATCAAAATATCATTGCAACTTATTTTCCCATTATTCCATCATTTCAAGTGATTCTCATCCATTTGTTCCATTTATTAATTGGTAGTAAGACTTTTCGCTTGAGGGTATTATTGCAGTTATAAGATTATCTTGCTATTTTCAAGGTTCATTTTTCAAGGCCTATACCTTTATTTCTACAAGCCATATACTTTTATAGCTACATGCCTGAAGTCATGCTTTCATTATCTAGAATATTATGATATTATAAATTGTAATGTGAGATAATAAGTGAAAGAATTGAGAATGTCAACACTAATACAGCTTTTTAGTTAAGGCTATCAATACTAAGCATTTTCAATTAGCATTTTTCTGTTAGGCAATTATATCTATGATGATACCAACACCTTGATATCCATTATTTGAGAAAAAAAATCAACTTTTAAATTCACCTGGAGAAGAATTAAATGTTTCTATACACAAATATATCAATGGTTAAAGAATGACAACAATCCTATAATAAAGTTTTTCTCTTTTCCAAACCTATAAAAAAATAGGCCATCTATTATCTCCAAGGCATTATACATAGTAGATTATAATTGTAAGATGGTGACACTTATTGGGAGAAGGGACATCAACTTGCA
The DNA here is from genome assembly GCA_031772625.1 of Pinus tabuliformis. Taxonomy (NCBI): domain Eukaryota; kingdom Viridiplantae; phylum Streptophyta; class Pinopsida; order Pinales; family Pinaceae; genus Pinus; species Pinus tabuliformis. The sequence continues at coordinate 540,867,164 of CM062816.1, read as the reverse complement.
AGCAACCATCAAGACTAGATAAAACGAATGGGAAAATGATTAGCCTCAAAGGTGGTAACACTATTAGAGCAAGAACCTAACACCAATATTTCCTCTTATAGTAGGTATCTTCCCTATTATGATGGCATGCTTCATTCTTGTAGTTGTATTAAATAATTCACAAATCATTAATAGGATTTTCATTGGTAGCCTCAACAACACAAGTTACAAATGATGTAGAAGAATATTTTATTATATATTGAAATTTATGAATTGGGTATTCTTGATTTTTAGTGAGGAGAAGCAATAAAGTATAACAAATATTCCTACAAAATTTCTCAAAACCCAAGATTATAGTTTGTGAGAAATTAAAAATCTATTAGACCTGTATCAACCTTCAATTCATTACATAAAATGACTTTTCCTAAGTCTATTTTGGTGAGCGAAAGCTACAAGGGAGATGATAAGTATTTTCAATTTCGCTTCACAATAAACAACCAAAACTATGCCATAAGAAGAACCATTACTAAATTAGTTGCAATCCTTGATAATTATGATTCCTACATTAGAAATACCAATAAAGTGAGCATACTTTATTTCCTTTCATTGTGTTAATGGCTGATAATGAATAATTTTGGTGCATGATCTACTTTATACAAATTATATATGATAGTTTTAGATTGGATGAAAGTCTCTCAAGTAACCTAGATTTAGAAGCGTCACGATAAAAAGGATACACAAATCAAAAAGCCAATATTGAAAGAAGGAGGTATTAGAGAATTGTGAATTGGAATTTAAAACTTCTTGTCATTACAAATCCAATGGGAACCAATTCATCAAGGCTTAGTTTCCCAATCGAAAAGTTTGGTTATTCAAAAGCCTAACAAACTTCACCAACATGATATGAATCTAGTTGACCTACAAAGGCCTAAAGACAAATTTAAATAAAATGGATACACATCCTTTTTAATTGATTTCCATATCTAATCTTAAAAAATTGTATGGATAGGAAAGACTATTAGTCCTCTTCCTCATTGTTATGCATAACTAATTCCTCCCTCTAATCTAGGTGAAATAAATGCAACGACGAATAAGTTGAATATGAGAAGAAGGATCACAAGGCTTCAAAAGAGGTTGCTCTAGAACTCTGTCATTCAGCCTCAACAAGAGATAATGCAATGAATCTTAAGTATTTTTTTCAAAAAACTTCCTCCTTCTAGGCATGCAAAGTTAATGTTGGATGCATGATTATATCTTCATCTATGCAATAGTAGGACAATCAATTATTTGGATGTGTGCCAACTTCATTAAAGAAAATAACTTTCCTCAATAACACATAAATGCTTGACACCTACGAGATCCCCTAGAAAATATGCAATCCAAGCATGAACGTGCATTGTAGGATTAAAGAGAAATATTTTTTCAAAGACTGAAGTTATGTTGAAATTAAAGGATATGTTCATGGTTCAAGTAATTGGCAACTTATTTCTTCATATCAAATCAAAATTGAAGAGCATTATTCAAACTTTAGCGAAGTGGGGTCAGTTCTAAATGTTTCCCAAAGGATTTAAAATCTAATTGACAAGTGTTAGGAACCCGTGCAAGAGAGATTGAAATATTTCATCACTATTAGATCAAGCTGATTTAGTTGGTATACATTAGAAAACCATAAGGAATCATTTATCACGCGTCCTTATAGTTTGGTTGATATAGAGGGGTAAGGTTCCATGAGGTCATGCAACATATTAAGTTTGGGTGAGTTAATGAGTCACAAAATTAGTATATTTTAAAATTTTATTTTCCCTATTTTAAATGTGAAAATTTTATTGTAGTTACTGGTTATTATTCATCTATCTTTACAGATTGGTTGTATTCTAGAAATTAATTCACGGTAAATTTAGAATAAAATACAACTGCATTTTCACCATAAATTAATCATAGGAGTTGAGAAGGTAATACACACATAAAACTTGGATAGTGGCATTTTTGGACAATATAGTCCCTAGAAAAACCTCAAAGAGTAAATCAGTTCTGCAAATGACCATTTATATTATTTATTTAGCAAATCTAGGATTACATAAACTGCTTTCCTTTCACTCACAAAGTTCCATAATTTTTTTATTTTCGCTATAGCGCACAAAATCGTGTTAGGAAATCAAGAATCTTCCTTTGCAAATCAACTCGACTTCTCCTAGGCTATTCACACCTCCTCCAACAACTCGAACTAGTGGATTGGAAAATACAAACTAGCCTCCCAGAAACTCACATTTCCTCTAGGAAATCAATCTCATGAATAATATTTCCTCCAATAACCCGATTAACCAACTTACGCTACCTCCACAAATTTTTTCTAGCAATTGGAAACAAAAATGAGCCTTTGGAAACTGCTACCCACACTACTTAACTTGGCCTTCCTCTTGCAGAATAATTCAATCTCCTCCTTTCTCTCAGAAAACTGGAATCCGTGTGAATAATTTATCTCAATTTTTCTTGCTGGAAACCCCATTATTGGTGTCTCCTATGCTATCACTATGCCCTTGATATCACTACAAATCTGTTGTTTGAGTGAGCTATAAATGTCTGATTGATCTGCTCTTATAATCTCTTGTTGATGAATCAATGACCATAACCTAAATCCAATCGATGGCTAAGATTAATTCAAATTCCTCAAGTCACGTTTCTAGAAGTCACTAGAGAAAAATCAATTTGTCTCAATTAATATCAATTGATTAAGTTAGACTTAGGAAAATAATTAAAGCTATTTAATTAAATCTAATTAGGGCATTTCACTTAGAAAGTTTTTTCTGGATCTTGGAGATAATTAATCCACCCATGTTCCTAGCCTCATGGACACCATTTGAGACTAGAACACCTATCCAAGGTACAAAAACTAACACTCCCTCTTAGCGAGGAAGGTGTTCTCCACTACTCCCAACTTATCTCTAATGAAAAAAAACTTCGTTTTACCCAAGGCCTTTGTTAGAATATATGAAACCTATTGATTTATGGAAACATATTGTAGCCGAATTGATCCACGTTGTACACAATCCCTGATGAAGTGGTATTTGATTTCAATGTGCTTCGACCTATCAAGAAACACTAAATTCTTAAAGAGCTTGATGCAAATCTGATTATTGTATTAGATACTGGTCAATTCCAACCTCTGACCAAATAAAGCCACTAGTAGCTTCTGAAACTAGATAGTGTCACATGTATCCATGCTTTCTACCATGCATTTTACTTCTATAGAACTTAGTGCCATGTAATTCTACTTCTTGTTGTACCAAGAGAAAACCCCTAATCCATTATGGAAGCAACACCCTAGAATGTTTTTCTGGTCCACCACAATACCTACCAAATCTGCATTTTTATACCCGATCAACTTGACACCATCACCTCTAGTATATCTCAACTCATACTTAACTATAGCTTGTAGATAATTTATCATATGATTCTCTATAATCCAATGTACCCTCTTCGGTTCAACTATGAACTAGATAAGAGTGTTGACCGCAAAGCAAATGTCTACCCTTGCATTGACGAGATACATAAGAGAGCCAATAAGTTGTCTACGACACATTTATCTTCCTCCAATTGGTAATCATATAAGTAGATATGGGTCTACAATTAAACATCTTGAATTTCTTTAGGATCTCCATAACATATCTCCCCTCATCAAGGAATATTTCCCATCCATTTTCCATACCTCCAAACCTAAAAAGAATGCATTAGCCTAAAATCCTTCATCTAAAACCTATTTCCAACTCCCTCTTGTAGTCATCTATGAGCGTTGGTGACCTTGACAGAAATAGATCATCCACATATAACACAAGAATGCGTGGCCTGCCTCCTACCATCAAATAATAGAGATTCAAGTCTACCTCACTCTTCATGAAGGCCATCTACTGCAAGTGACTGTTGATTTGACCATACCATGCTTTGGGAGCTTTCTTGAGTCTGTATAATGTTCTATTTAACCTACTGTTAGGACTCAGAATTGACCAATTTTGACCTTATATTTTTGCCATAATATTATCCTTTTCAGTCATAAGTTGTAAGCTTTGATTACATAATGACTTAATCACCCCAAGGTACGAAGTAACTTTCCGCACATCTATATGTTTAATTGTTCATTGCATATTCGTGAGTATCTTTATATTTATCTTTGGAAAAGCTGACTAAGTTGCCAAGTAATTGTCTTAAGCCTGCAGGAATTATAATTTATAGTTGCTGTAACACCAGAAACAACAACTATGCAGTTGCCGCAACACCAGAAACAACAACTACGCAGTTGCTGCAACACCAGAAGCAGCAACTACGCAGTTGCTGCAGTCAGCAACAACAACCATCTAAAGCAGGCTATTTTACAACAACTGGGAATAACAAACGACAACTATCTGAAGAACGCTGACGCGGCATGATCAAGCAGCTGTCTAAAGCGGGTATAACACAGTTACCATTGCCTAAATCAGGAACAGCATGGGGAAACGATAAAGGAATGCGAGGATCCCAAGAAGATGGTTGAAGTCGGTTACCAGCTGTGTAACAACCAGAACCTAAGAAAGAATATATTATTATACTGTTGTAATAGCGTTCTGTAATTTTTATTTTTGATAGAATGGGTTAACTGAATGAACTGTAATAATCTATTGTAATAGATGTCTCCTCTATAAAGAGGAGACATCTACATTAGAAGGGGGATGATTGTGGTCTGTAAGTGAGATTTTGAGAGACATCAGCAAGTTTGAACTTTATGGTACTTGAATCTTTTGGCAGATGAATAGAAGATTATTCTGAGCACTTAATCTAGCCTTTGTGTTCTGGGGAATCTTGTGAGAAGGACTGGGCCCACCTTCCTCACAAGATTCACCCATTTACTTTTTTGTCAAGTGTGTAAGTGAGTGATAGTTTCTTTCTACTGGTACTCTGTTTGGATTCTGTAGCATTACCTCTGGTATTTCCGTTTTGCTAGTACTCTGTTTCATTAATTGCTTGAAGTTGTGCAAGGATATTTCACCGGTGAATTAGAGTGCAGTGTGTATTAGCAATCTGGTTACAGGGGCAGGTGCTGAACGTCCTCACCTGGAGGATAGGGTCCTGATCCTCTGCCAACAGAGCATCCATCACTTTGCTTTCCAGATTTGTAATCTTAATTAATTACTTCCATTTTATCAGTACTGTGATAACTTAGCGTAAGAATCACGTATACTACAACTTTTTAATGCTTTTAGAATTAAGTACATACAGTACGCGGTAGCCTTTGGAATAAAAAGACTTTCCCAGGTTGACAATTAATGTGGTACTTGATTGTTTAATCAATAAACAATTCAACTAGCCAACATTTTGGCGCCGTTGCCGGGGAAGGCAACTAGAGATTTCTAAAGGCATTAATGATTTCTTTTCGAGAATAACAGATGCATGAGAGGACGCAAGAAACCTAATTTCACAGGCGGCAAAGGAGGAAGAAAAACTTATATTGACGAAATCATCTCAAAGGCTGAAACATCACAGAGGACAAGTTCCCGGAGACCTCAGATCCAGTATTCCTCACAAACAGATCGACAGACGGAGGAAGTACTAGGACCTGAAAGGAAGCTGGAAGTACCAGAATACACCGAGGAACCGGTAGAAGAACCTGAAGAAACAGAAGACACAGAAGATAAAGCAAGTGATTCAGGAAAAAGACCAATGGAGGATAACAGAACATAAGGAAGAGGGGAAAATTCGCTCTCTACCCTGGAATTCCCTATTGGGGAGCTCCCGAGAGGAACAACCCCCATGAAAAACATTCCACTCTCAGCATTACCCAACTTTCATGGGTTATCCTCTGAAGACCCAGATGAATTCCTCTTCGAATTCGACATACTATGTAGGAGTTATGATTATGTGAGCGCTAATCAGAAACTAAAACTATTTCTAGCAACACTGAAAGGGAATGCGTTAAGATGGTTTATGAGCCTAGGAGCTCAGGCAATCACTACCTGGGATCAGATGAAAGAGAGCTTTCTGGCTAAGTATCAAGATTACTTCCGGACGAGAGAAAGGAAGGAAGAGTTGTTTAAAATGGTTCAGAAAGAGGACGAGAATTTGGAAGATTTTGTGGAAAGATTACAGTATAATCTGCAGCGGTCTGACCATCCTAATATGAGTAAAGATATTCTGAAGACTATATTGCTGAAAGGAGTACGAGATGATTGCCTGGACATGTTAAATATGCTGGGAAAAGGGGACATTTCCAAAGAACCCTTTGATGAAATTATCAATCTCTGCATGAGATGTTCAAGGGGAGCAGTAGGCAGATCAAAAAGCAGAGATAATGTATATTCAAGAGTTCAGAAGTCAGCAAGCGGAGGAGCAACAAGGGCTGAAATAGGTAATTTATTAGAAGAATTTAAAACTGAGATGTTAAGCTCTTTTGCTTCACAAATTGATGCTCTGCAGGTAAAGAAGAAACAGGCAGAAGCAGAAGCTGCCCTAGCTATTTTTTGTTCCAAATGTAGAGAAAAACACCCACTCAGGGAATGCCCACTGGATAAGATACCTATCTGCACAATCTGCGAGAAGGACCATGAAACCCAGCAATGCCCCTCTCTGCCTGGAATCAAAGCAGCATTGCAGTCAACTGAAGAAGAGGCTGAAGCAGTGTACCTGATGACACAGAGGAGGCAATGGCCACAAAGACAAGGTATGAGCTCTAACACAGCATTCAGTCGTTGGAATAATAATTCTCCTTTTCAAACAAACTACCCACCCTTTAATACAATGAATTTTCCACTTATGCAGCAACCAAATCTTCCTTTTCCTGATCCTACTATATGGAATCCTTGGGCTCCCCAGCAACCGTATTTTAATCAATGGAATCCAAACTGGGCAGCCCAACAGATACCATTTCCTCAACAACAACAGTCTCTTTCCTTACCATCCAATACTCCTCCAAATAACCAGGCAATTAGACCACAGCTGCCTGTACAACCTAACCCCAATCCAAATAACAATAAAGCCCTGCAAGTAATTGACATTCAAAATCAGCCTGTCTCTCCCCTGCAATGTAACGATATCCATCTTCGCTCAGGGAGAATTGTTGAACCCATTATAGATGATATCACTGACTCTGACAAAGAAGAAGTTAGAAAAGAAAAACCAGCTAACAATAATGCTGAAACAACAGAATCAGCACCTAATAATAATGATCAAACAATAGATCCGCCATTCCCTGAATGGCTGGCTCTCACTAAAACACTTGAGCAACCTACCTTTAACCTTTTAGGAGAGCTACAGAATTTGTATGTTAAAATCCCATTATTGCAAGCATTAAGAGATGTTCCTATTTATGCTAGAACTATTAGAGACATTTGTATAAAAAAACCGGGAAGAAAGGCTAAGGATCCCCTCACAGTTCATGTGATGGGAGAATTAACTGCTTTAATGACCGAAAAAGATTATCCTGTGAAGTATGGTGACCCTGGTCACCCTACAGTAACAGTCCAGGTTGAAAAAACCTTTATCTCTAAAGTTCTAGTAGATTTAGGAGCTGCAATAAATATTATGACACTCGAAACAACACAATTGCTTCAGTTAAAAAACTTTATTAGGGAAACTCCAACTATCTTAGAGTTGGCTGACCGCTCTACAATTAAACCTGAAGGGGTCATTGAAGATCTTATCATTTCTGTAGAATCCTGGAATTACCCGGCTGACTTTGTGGTGTTACAAACTAAAACAAAGTTGGGGGGTCATCCGTTGATTCTAGGGAGACCTTGGCTGGCTACAGCAGATGCTTTCATCAGCTGTAGATCAGGATCAATGACCATCTCTAATGGGCAGGAAACTAAACAGCTTACCCTCTATCCTCATGCTACACCCATGATTAATAATGACAATTCTGTATGGGTAGACTATGAGGATGAAGAAACCCAACCTATATTGACTATTGGACAAGCCTTGACTTTTAAGGACTCCACCGAAGATGAATTAATCAGCAGCTTTATTTCTGAACCCTCTTCGGTCAGCCCTGAAACATATAATCACTTCACTGCAATCTTAGAATCTGAATCCCAGCAGAACATGAGAGATGAAAACTTATTTCAGATAGCAGTAGGCAGCCCTTCCAAAAGTACAACAATTGAAATTGAGCCTGGCAAAACATTAAATATAAATCCTGACTTGACTGATAATGAAAAACAACAATTAATAAAGTTACTCCAAGAAAATAAAGAGGCATTTGCATGGGACTACACAGACATGAAAGGGATCTCCCCTGAACTATGCACTCACCGTATTTATATTAAGGAGGGATCCCGACCAGTCTGTCAACCCCAGCGAAGAATGAACCCCAACCTTAGAGAAATTGTGAAGGAGGAACTCCAAAAACTCTTGAATGCAGGATTTATATACCCTATATCTGATAGTGAGTGGGTTTCCCCACTTGTAATTGTACCCAAGAAAAATGGGAAATGGAGAGTATGTGTGGATTACAGAGCATTGAATAAAGCCACCCAAAAAGACCATTTCCCTTTACCATTTATTGATCAGGTATTGGATAATTTAGTAGGTAAGAAATTCTTTTCATTCTTGGATGGGTTTAGTGGATATAATCAGATTAAGATTGCACCCCAGGACCAGGACAAGACCACATTTACTAGCCCATGGGGGACCTTTGCTTACAGAGTACTTCCATTTGGGCTATGTAACGCTCCGGCAACATTCCAAAGAGCGGTGATAGGGATCTTTTATGATATGTTAAATGATTCATTAGAAATATTTATGGATGAATTTACTCCTTATGGAGTGACCTTTGAGGATGCACTGCAAAATCTTGAAAAAGTACTTAAGCGGTGTATAGAAGCACACCTTGCCTTAAGCACTGAAAAGTGCCATATGATGATGAATCAAGGTATTTTATTGGGTCATTTCATTTCATTTTTAGGAATTCAAGTCGATCCAGCTAAAATACAGGTAATTCAGAACCTTCCTATCCCCAAAACACAAACTGATGTAAGAAGCTTTTTAGGACATGCCGGATACTATAGAAGATTCATTAAGGATTTTTCCAAAATAGCTTCTCCTCTATTTGTGTTGTTAACGAAAAATGCTGAATTTAAGTGGACTGATGATTGTGAAAATGCATTCAATAAACTTAAACATCAGTTGTCCGTAGCTCCCATTTTGAGAGGACCTGATTGGGCATTACCCTTTCATATCTCCTCTGACGCCTCAGACACGGCAATTGGAGCTGTCCTGGGTCAGGAAGAAAATAGTCTCCCCTATGCCATCTATTTTATTAGCAAGAACATGACACCAGCTGAGCTAAATTACACAGTTACTGAGAAGGAATTTCTAGCAGTTATTTATGCTATTAATAAATTTCGACATTATATTACTGGCTACACTACTTTTGTGCATACGGATCACTCGGCCATTAAGTATTTAATGAATAAATCAGTTACACATGCCCGAGTCACCAGATGGTTATTACTATTACAAGAATTTGATATCACAATTGTAGATAGGCCAGGAAAAGAAAATGTAGTTGCTGATTTCCTTTCTCGTTTAAAAACTGATGAAAATTCTCCAGTAGATGATTCTTTTCCTGATGAGTATTTATTTGCAGTTTCTGCTCACTCACTTTGGTATGCAGACATTTCCAATTATCTAGTTGCAGGAAAATTACGATCACACCTATCACACAGGGAAAGAAGAAAGATCATCCAGCAAAGTGCTAGGTACAGCTGGATAAGCGGGTGTCTGTTCCACACAGGAATAGATCAAGAAATCCAGAGATGCATTGGGGAAGACGAGATTTATGATATACTAAAAGCTTGTCACGATGGCCCTTGTGGAGGACATTTTGCAGACAAAAGAACAGCACACAAGGTACTTAGAATGGGTTATTATTGGCCATCACTTTTTAAAGATGCCAGAAAATATGTGAAGGCTTGCGACAGCTGTCAAAGAATGGGCCAGCCTAACCATAGGGATGAAATGCCACTTAATCCCCAGGTAACTCTTGAACCTTTTGAGAAATGGGCATTAGATTTTATAGGTCCCATTAATCCTCCATCTAATCAAAGAGTGTACATATTAGTATGCACGGATTATATGACTAAATGGGTAGAGGCCAAAGCACTCATTAAAGCTAATGAAGAAGCAGTACTAACATTCTTATTTGAAGAAATCTTTGTTAGATTTGGACTACCCAGAGAATTAGTCACTGATGGAGGACCTCCTTTTAATTCTCATGGCTTCAAAAATACTCTCCAAAAATATCATATCAAGCACAAAATGACTACACCGTACCACCCCCAAGCAAATGGGCAGGTGGAAAGTACCAACAAGGTCATAGAAGCCATTTTAACAAAAACGATAAAGGAGAATAGAAGGGACTGGTTTCAGAGGTTGCCCGAGGCTCTATGGGCCTATAGAACCACTTGGAGGAATACAAAAGGCTTTTCACCCTATGAATTAGTTTTTGGATAGAATGTTATTTTCCCTGTAGAGTTTGAGATCAAAACCTTAAGAACTGCCTTAGCTGTTAACCTTGATTTAACTGATGCACAGACAGCCAGGTTGCAGCAGCTTCAGGAATTGGATGAGAAAAGACTGGATGCCGTCCATCAAACAACTATGATACAGCAACAAAGAAGTAGATGGAATGACAGAACCATCAAGCAAAAGTAGTTCCAGAAAGGTAACTGGGCTCTACTTTATGATTCCCGTTTCGAGAATTTCCAAGGGAAGCTAAGAACAAGGTGGTTAGGGTCGTATGAAGTGGATGCTGTTTTTCCAAATGGAACAGTTAGACTTTTAACAATTGATGGGAGCAGAACACCACTATTAGTGAATGGCTACCGACTTCGGTTATATCAGCGGCCGGTTTCTAAAGAAGATTTTAAAGCCACTTGCATGGCAATAAAACAGTATTCTTTTCCAGGGGAACTTGCTGTCCCTCAAAGCACTTGAGTTTCTATTATTTATGCAATTTTTTTTTCTTTAGGTTAGATATTCTTTTTTTTAAGAAACTAATAAATCCTGCCAAGGATTGCGATATTACATTTCAGTATTTTGCAGATTTTAGCTTGGGAAGTAGCTGAGAACAAAAGTTTCAAATGAATTACTTTGCGGACTCGGAATCCCTGTTGCTGCAACACCATTCCCTGTTGCTGCAACACCATTTCCTGTTGCTGCAACACCATTCCCTGTTGCTGCAACACCATTCCCTGTTGCTGCAACACCATTCCCTGTTGCTGCAACACCATCTCCTGTTGCTGCAATGCCATTTCCATTGCTCCGACACCATTCCTGTTGCTGCAACACCATTCCTATTGCTCCAGCACATTTCCCGTTTTTACAAACGTCTTTTTCCCGATGATATAACATCATTCCCTGTTGCCACAACAACAATTTTCCGTTGCTGCAACACCAATCCCGGTGCTACAACATCGCTTCCCGATCACGGAATACCCTTCCCAGCAAATTCCCTCACGTATGAAAACACCAGTCTTACCACTTCAGCCCCCAAGGAACAAATTTTGATAAAATATACCACTTCTTGTGATGATTACAGCACCCTACTATCACTTTCCGTCATTACCATTACAAATCGCCGGTATTCCCATGCTTTGAGATCCGCGGTAATCATTATGATCCAGCAGAAGACAAGACAAGACTTTTTGACGCAGCAATCAAAAAGGTAAAATACGAAGGTACGCATGATTATGTATGGACATTAAATAATAGATAATGCGGAGAAGTTGATAGGACTATCAAATAATTGTACTTCCAATCATATCACTTACACGTAGGAGGGGGGGGATTACCAAAGCAACTCTCATAATGACATACTACGCCAACTACCGCCACCCTTAACTCTCCCGGTAATATGTAAAAGCCACCCTATCACGGCATGTTACCATTTGCGACGTTTTACTCTGAACTGAAATTGGAAGCTTGGCTCTGAACTCTAAAATTTACTGAAACAACAGCTATTGGAGGAACCCTCATTACACATGAACCTGGCACGACAGCAGTCCTTGAAATCTATCCGGAGATTTATCAAATTTTCTTGCAAGCGGGATGGATAGAGTACTTCAGGAGACTTCCGGACTTTGACGCGCAGCAAGTCCTTGAATTTGCATGCAATTTAACAGAAGGATTCTCTGTCGTCCAGGGAGTTCAAATCCTAGTCACGGAGGAAATTATAGCCCAAGTTACCGGGCTACCAGCTAATGGCACACGGTGGTTCAGCAGAAAGCACCTGATTCTTAATGCGCAGCAGGATTTTCTCCGACCAAGCGAGCAGGTAGAGCCCAAAGGCAGAGGCGTAGCACTTCGGTCGTTACCTCAACCGTGGCCGAAAGTCACTGAATTTGTCAAGCAATATCTGACGTGCGAAGGCCGCTACCAGGTAATTTACCAGCACGATTTCGTCCTGTTGAATCATTTGAGAAATGGTCAGTTAATAAACATGCCATATTATCTATTGGGTTGTCTCAAAAACATGTCACGTTATGCTGTTAACGCAAAGCGTCCACTTCTTTCCTTAAAACACCACCACTTAGCCCAATTGCTGATTAATAGAGTGCTCGCTCTAAATAACCCTCCACCCCCCATTAATCCCCATCAGGAGGCAGAAATTCCACAGCCGGAACATGAAATTCCTCATCAAGATGAGGAAATTCTTCACCAAGCTGAGGACACACCTCAGCAAGATGAAGAACTTCCTCAGCAAACGGAGGACATGCCTGAACAAATCCCTCTAGAAAACCCTCAGCAAGCAGAGCACATTCCTGAACAACTCCAGCAAACACCCCCGCAAGTTGCTGAGAATGAACAAGCAGCAGTAGAAATAACCACGAGAACAACCCCATCTCCCAAAAGAACCAATCCTTCCATTCCCATACTTGGTATTTCTACTGATGACTCTGATGACAATATCCCTATTACCCTGCTTAAACGAAAAAGGCAGCAGGGAAAGAAAACCCCATCGAAAAGAAGAAGAACTAGGGTTTCAGCTAAGGCACCTGCTACTCCGGCTACTGCCCCTATCCTAAAGAAAGCTAGCCTGAAGAGAAAAACGCTTGAATTCCCTGCTTCTCTACCAAAGCGAAGAACTCGGTCATCGGTAGCAGTTGAATCTCCTAATTCCCCCAGTTCACCGCCCATCACTATAAGGATCCGCACTCCCACCAGTCCTCAAAACTCCTCTCCCTCACCCTCGGAAGCTGAGATGCAGAGTGTTCATAGCTTCGTGACATCATATTTTAAGACAGCTGACACACAAGAACCAACTGCCGACACCCAAGGTAATAGTGACCAAATGGCTGCAACACAAGAAACAACCACTACCCCAGGTGACACACAAGAACCACCTGTGGGGAATACTGATCAAAATGATGAAACACAACCTCTGCCTCCACTGGAATCTACCGCTCCACAAGACCAGCCTACCATACCTGCCCTGCAGGAAGAAATTGAATTTCTGAAATCTCAGATTCAGGACTATCAGGAGGAAATAATAAGGGTCAAGGAAGCATATCAGAATGAATTCAGCCTGCATGTTTTAGCACGAGTAGCGTCTGCAGCAGAGAAAAGTAAGGATAATTAATATGTGTGTACCAATTGTGGTGAAATATATACTCAAGCAGGATATAAGGTAGTGGCAAAACCAATGAAGGAAGCCTCCGCTGTTGTAGATGAAACAAAAGAGCCTGCTGTTACACAGACATAAATGCCACAATCCTCTGCCGAAATAAAAGAACCTGTTGGCACACAAGAACCAACAGGCTCTCCAGAAAAGGTGCAGGCAGAAGAACCTGTTATCACACAAGAACCAACAGGCTCTCCAGAAAAAGTGCAGACAGAAGAACCTGTTGTCACACAAGAACCAACAGGCTCTCCAGAGAAGATGCAGGACCAAACTGAAGAGCTTACTGACACACAAGAACCAGTAAGTTCCCCAGAAACTGCACAAGATCAAACTGAAGAGCTTACTGACACACAAGAACCAGCAAGTTCTCCAGAAACTGCACAGGTCCGAACAGAAGAGCTTACTGACACACAAGAACCAGTAAGTTCTCCAGAGATTGCGCAAGAACAAACAGAAGAGCTTGCTGACACACAAGAACCAGCAAGTTCCCCAGAAACTATGCAGGAAGAAACAAGGAATAAGAAAGAGGAGAATACAGATTCACTCCGGCCTACCCAAATTGCTATGGAAGAAGTAGTTACACAAGAATCAACAAATGAAGAAGAAAACACAGACTCATCTCGGCCCACTCAAAGTGTCATGGAACGAGAGGAAGAAATAGAAGAAAATAAGGAAAAAGGTATAGACTCACCCTGGCCTACCCAAACTGTTATGGAGAAAGAAGAAATAGTTTCAGGAGGAAATGAAGAAAAATTGGACTCACCCAGCCCTATTCAAATTGCCAAGGAACGAGAAGAAGAAGAAGGAAATGAGGAAAAAGGCACAGACTCACCCCGGCCCACCCAAATCACCATGGAACAAAATGAATCAGTACAACAGGAAGAAGAGACACTAGCCAGAAATGAAGAAAAAGATGTTGGATCATCCCAGCCTACTCCAACAGAGCAAATTATCCTTGTTGATGCCTTTACACAAACAGAGCTTCCCTCTGTTAGTGATGTATGCACAAAAACAGATAGTTTTCAAGCATTAAAAGGAAAGTGGTGGAGAGAATATGAGCAGTCACAAGGCAAAGCATTCCAACAGCAAAAAGGGATCTGGTTTAGTTATGCATACAAGAACTGGGAAGCACTTGAGCAGTGCAGAGCCCAGTACAAAGAAATCAAGGAACTAAAAGCCAGATTGACCCAGATGTTTGAGTTATTCCAAAGAATACTTGCCACAAGGAAACCCTCTTTTAATTATGCAACATTTTTGAGGGAAAGACTCACATTTTTACAGATAAAGGCTGTCAAAGAAGGTAGACCTCATCAGGTAGTTACATCAGAGCAGTTTATGCAAACCTTTGCAGAGGCACCTAAAAATGATCAAAATTTGTTATGCGAGCTCTATCTCCATAATGAAGCCATGTCCGAAGAAAGAAATATGAATATGATACCTGTAGTTGGCGACATACAGCTGAGAGCCTTTATCTCCTTTTTAGCTAACCAACTTACATGGCAGAACGCCTTTGCTTCAGCTCAACATAATGAACAAAATTGTCTTCTATGGATTAGAGCTGAACCGCAGAACGCATCCACCTTCATTGCACAACACCTGAGAATGGTAAGTGATCCTGAAATGAAGGACCACGTTAGGCAACTGCAAGCAATGGTCCTGAGAGACTGTCAGCATTATGTAAAGACTAAGGCATCCTTGGCTGTCAAGGCAAACAAACTGTTTTGGGAAAACTGCCCCAAGGAGAGGCAGGAATATCACCCTTATAATCCACCTAATTTGCAGGTAGCACTCTCAAGGGTACCTCATTATGTTAAATGCATGCAACACTGTGCTGAAAATTGGATGGGTTACAGATTTAAATTTCCACTTTTATGGCTATCTGGTGAACAATACAAGGGCCAGATTGGATTATCCAACAGGGAAGAAGCAGCAGCATGGAGGCAAATACAGACTGTCTGTGGATTCAGGAAGAATTTTGATGCCACTTCCTATAACTATTGTCTCAGTAATCTACTTTGTTCATCCCAGTACTCCAACTCAGACTCAGAGTAGGCATTGCATAGGGACATGCAATCTCTTCAGTTGGGGGGGATGATAGGACTCAGAATTGACCAATTTTGACCTTATATTTTTGCCATAATATTATCCTTTTCAGTCATAAGTTGTAAGCTTTGATTACATAATGACTTAATCACCCCAAGGTACGAAGTAACTTTCCGCACATCTATATGTTTAATTGTTCATTGCATATTCGTGAGTATCTTTATATTTATCTTTGGAAAAGCTGACTAAGTTGCCAAGTAATTGTCTTAAGCCTGCAGGAATTATAATTTATAGTTGCTGTAACACCAGAAACAGCAACTATGCAGTTGCCGCAACACCAGAAACAGCAACTACGCAGTTGCTGCAACACCAGAAGCAGCAACTACGCAGTTGCTACAGTCAGCAACAGCAACCATCTAAAGTAGGCTATTTTGCAACAGCTAGGAATAACAAACGACAACTATCTGAAGAACGCTGACGCGGCATGATCAAGCAGCTGTCTAAAGTGGGTAGAACACAGTTACCATTGCCTAAATCAGGAACAGCATGGGGAAACGATAAAGGAATGCGAGGATCCCAAGAAGACGGTTGAAGTCGGTTACCAGCTGTGTAACAGCCAGAACCTAAGAAAGAATATATTATTATACTGTTTTAACAACGTTCTGTAATTTTTATTTTTGATAGAATGGGTTAACTGAATGAACTGTAATAATCTATTGTAATAGATGTCTCCTCTATAAAGAGGAGACATCTACATTAGAAGGGGGATGATTGTGGTCTGTAAGTGAGATTTTGAGAGACATCAGCAAGTCTGAACTTTATTGTACTTGAATCTTTTGGCAGATGAATAGAAGATTATTCTGAGCACTTAATCTAGCCTTTGTGTTCTGGGGAATCTTGTGAGAGGGACTGGGCCCACCTTCCTCACAAGATTCACCCATTTACTTTTCTGTCAAGTGTGTAAGTGAGTGATAGTTTCTTTCTGCTGGTACTCTGTTTGGATTCTGTAGCATTACCTCTGGTATTTCCATTTTTCTAGTACTTTGTTTCATTAATTGCTTGAAGTTGTGCAAGGATATTTCACCGGTGAATTAGAGTGCAGTGTGTATTAGCAATCTGGTTACAGGGGCAGGTGCTGAACGTCCTCACCTGGAGGATAGGGTCCTGATCCTCTGCCAACAGAGCATCCATCACTTTGCTTTCCAGATTTGTAATCTTAATTAATTACTTCCATTTTATCGGTACTGTGATAACTTAGCGTAAGAATCACGTATACTACAGCTTTTTAATGCTTTTAGAATTAAGTACATACAGTATGCGGTAGCCTTTGGAATAAAAAGACTTTCCCAAGTTGACAATTAATGTGGTACTTGATTGTTTAATCAATAAACAATTCAACTAGCCAACACCTACATACATGATTATCCTTCCCATTTGTCTCAAATCCCTTTGGTTGTTTGATGTACATCTCCTCTTTTATTACTCCATTTAGAAAACTCGTCTCAACAACCATATGATGAATCTTCCATCCCATCTGTGCTACTAGAGAGATCCTGATCCTATTGGAAGTGCATCTATCCACTAGAGTGAAATTATCCTCATAGTCTATGCGCTCCTTCTAAGAAAATCCCTTGGCCAAAAGCCTATCCTTTTAATTCTCCACATTTCCATCTGAAACATGTTTTATCTTATAGATCCATTAGGAACCAACCACTTCCTTATACAATGATCTAGGTATAACCTCCGACACACCATTTAGTATGATCGAGTTATACTCCTTTGTAGGAATTTACAGGGTAAGTTCCTTAGACAGAACGCTAAACGACACCACTCACAAAAAGATCATAGATCAATACACCAGTATTCTTGATGTGGTTAAAACCCTCAAAGAGGGAAACAATCCACGACCTGAGCCAATGCGGCCAATTCAGGAAATTTATTAATAAAAGAATGAAAATTTACATAAGCTTCTCTCATGAACGATAACCCTACAAATGACCCTCCATGCTCTTTGAATAGAGATCATGGACCAATCGGGTGTTAAGCCACAGATCGAGTGTCGGTAATACTGAGGAGAGAATGAATCGTCAGATCACTTCATGTCTAGAACATATTGTGACCGTCAGATTGTAAGTTACAAATGTACATAGTAAAGAAACACACTTTACCTAACTCTATACTTGACCAAGTTATACTTAACTATTTCCTCTGTGTTGGAATATCCTAACATCCCCCTTAAGAACAACTTGGGATAGGATTGAAGGATGTAAAAATATGACACAATAGGAGAAGGAAGGAAGCATTAGAGCATATCCCCCCTTAGTGACAACTTCCTGAACTCCAACCATAAATCAAAGTTTAGAAAACATCGCCTCTGTGAGAGCCTTTGTAAAGATGTAAGTCACTTTCGTGTTTTTGGAAGTGAAGCATGGGCCCATATTCCAGATGAGAAACATAAAGCTTTAGAACCTAAGAGTGAAAAATGTATTTTGTTGGATATTCTGAAAATGTTAAAGGATATAGACTTATTCCACTTAAGTCCAAAAATGTTATCATCAGAAGAGATGTAAAGTTTTCTGAAAATATATCGGCCTACGAGCCTAGTTCGGCGGATGTGCCACCTCTCTCCATCCCTTCTACTTCTGAAAATATTTCTTCTTCAGATGATGACAACGAGGATGACAATCCTCCCCCACCTTCTCAAGATCCTCCTTCAACTCATCAGCTTCCAAAATGGGTTCGTGCTACTCGGGATGCAACAGGTTCTCTTGTAGGTGATCCTACAGATCAACGATGTACACGTTCTCAGTTCGATAGAGCCTCTTCTTTACTGGCTCAAGCTTCAACGAATCATGATCCTGACACCTTTATAGAAGCTTCAGGCCATCTAGATTGGGATGCAGCTATGAATGAAGAATATCGTTCATTATTGGAAAATGCTACATGGGATCTTGTTCCTCTTCCAAAGGGAAGAAAACTTGTTAGATGCAAATGGGTTTACAGAACCAAGTTTGGAATAGATGGAAAAGTTGATAAAAATAAAGTTCGTCTTGTTGCTAAGGGTTTTTCACAAGTTGAAGGCAATTATTATATTGAAACCTTATCCCCTGTTGCCAAAATTAACTCTATCCGCCTTGCTCTTTCCCTTGTTGCCTCTTTCAAATGGGATGTCCATCAAATGGATGTTAAATATGCCTTCTTGTATGGGGACTTGCATGAAGAAATATATATGGAACAACCTCATGGCTTTATACAAACAGACTCGAGCCTTGTATGTTAGCTTCAGAAATCCCTTTATGGTATCAAGCAAGCCCCTCAGGCTTGGTATGCCAAAATGGATAGCTTTCTTTTAGATATTGGCTTTTCTAGATGTCATTATGACAATACTGTCTACATCAACAAAATGGGTAAGTCTCTTATCATTCTTGTTCTTTATGTTGATGATCTTATCCTTACTGGTAGCGATCCCAACCTTATAAACCATGTGAAGTCTAGCCTTAAAAAGAAGTTTGAAATGACAAACATAGGACACTTGCATTATTTTCTTGGTCTTCAAGTCTTGCAATCCAAGGAAGGTATTTCCCTTTCCTAGTCCAAGTATGCCTGTGATCTTCTACGCCACTTTCACATGGAATACTGTAAGCTAGCCCCTTCTCCCTTTTAGTCTAGAGCCAAACTTCCAGTCACTTGTACTTCCCCTGAAGTTGATGCTACCTTATACCGTCAACTTGTAGGAAAACTTTTGTATCTGACCCATACTCGTCCTAACCTTTCCTTTTCTGTTGGTCTTATTGCTCAGTTTATGCAAAACCCACATGAAAGTCATTGCGAAGTAGCTAAAAGAATACTTCATTATGTTTGAGGTACAGTTCAGTTTGGGATTCATTACAGTGCAAAAGAATCTCCTCTATTTGTTGGTTTCACTGGTTCCGATTGCGCTGGTGACCCTGATGATCGGAAGTCTACCGCAGGTTATGTGTTCACTCTTGGTTCTGGACCTATTACATGGGCTTGTAAGAAACAAAGTGCCATTTCTCTTTCTTCAGCATAAGCAGAGTATCGTGGCGCCGTAGAAGCTAGTAAGGAAGCCCTATGGCTTCGTCAGATGCTGTCAGAGTTTGGCTTTCAGCAGCAGCATCCGACTACACTTTGGTGTGATAATCAAAGTGCAATTCAAATATGCAAAGATCCAGTCCAAAATTAGCGCAACAAACAAATTGAACTACACATGCACTTCTTCAGAAAGCTCATTATTAATAAAAGAATGAAAATTTACATAAGCTTCTCTCATGAACGGTCACCCTACAAATGACCCTCCATGCTCTTTAAATAGAGATCATGGACCAATCAAGTGTTAAGCCACGGATCAAGTTTTGGTAATATCGAGGAGAGAATGAACCATCAGATCACTTCATGTCTAGAACATATCATGACCATCAGATTATAAGTTACAAATGTACATAGTAAAGAAACACACTTTACCTAACTCTACACGAGACCAAGTCATACATAACTATTTCTTATGTGTCAAAATATCCTAACATCTTCCACCATCGCATCCTGTCACTATTAACCAGCTCACTCATCAATTTCTTATACCCTTAATACCTTTTTGGCATTCTCTTTTCCCTAGTTCTTGATATAGGATTTCCAAAAAACTCTAGTGCATATCTTAATATCTGAAGCACCTCTTTGTTTCTTCTCCCACTAGTGGTGGGTGGAGGTTCATGCAACTCTTCTAGTTTTTGTTGCTCCACCTTTTGTGAACTCTCCTCTACACTTGTACTTGTGCTTATACTAGTCACCATATTCATACTAGTGCCTTGGATCTAAGATCCTTATTCATCCCTTTGAGCTTTTGCTGGCTCACTCTAATCAATTCTTGGCAACTTGCAAGATCTTCTGAAGGATTTCTCCTCCTAGAACTTCACATCCTATCTCATGATAATCTTCCTATTACCTAGAATGTAGATCCTACATGCCTGTAAAACCTCCCACATTTACCTAATTTCATTGGCCTGCCAAGGTAAACATGAGATGAAGAGTTACTATGACATAATTTGACCTCCAAGTTCCAGTTAAGGAAGTGGGTCTTACCAAATTACAGCAAGATGACAACTCACAACAACCCTCAAGGCTACAGGACACTCAGGGGCCAAAGAACCACCCTAGGTGACCAAACCCTATGTTGGGGCTCCTTTTCACTGAGTTAGGCTCCCAAGTGCACCCTTGACATTGCTTGCATGTGGTTGAAGGCCTCCAACTACATTCATAAGACTTGATCCATTCATTTTTTACCTAAATTACTCAGTTCAATGCTTGTGGTCCCTAGACCTGAGCCACAATTCCAAGCCAACCTCCATAACCCTTCCCGGAACTACCTAAGACTTCTAAAAAATGATAAGCAACATACAAACAATTCTAAACATACAAAACTTGAACAAGAACTTGACCTAACGAGGCATAACCATGACAATCATTTCATAAAACATATGCTGAACATGTAAGCTATAGGTCATGAATGCATGCTTGATCATAGGAGTCTGAGACTTATCTGAGAATCACCAATAAAGTATATTTCCCTCTCATAATAATTGCAGTAACATTTTTTAGTACATGAATTCATCTACCATTCATACATTCATTAAAACATGTCAAGAGCCATAAGTAATATACATTACATAACCATCATATAACCAACAGATAACCAACATAGAAACCATGTAAACTCAGCGATAATATCACCAACATAATCACTACAAATATACATGAATCACCATAGAAGAATATCTCTTATTAATATATGAAAATACCAATCAAGTCAGGGACTTCCATGTACTACCTAACCATAGATTGGGTTGAACCAAATATTTCTTTCAACCAATCACCCTTGCGCCATATTCCAAGCATGAATGTGGGATCTCATGGAATAAACCAAACAAAACTGGACCAGGGCTTCCAAAGGCCAAACCACCTCAATACTCAACCAGTGATTCTACCTCATGGTCAAACATCACTAACACCAACCATATCAGTCTCTACCCAAGTTTTCAAGGGCTTTAGGAACTAGTATCTCAACCCAAAACCTTCCATGGATCCAAAGAATTTGTCCAACCCATCTCTAGGGACTAGTAAGTCAACCCACCAAGGGTTCCAGAGCATTTGTCCCAACCTAGGCTCCAGGAATAGCAAATCAACCCAAGTTCTTCAAAGGATTCCAAACGTTTTTTCCAACCCACATCCATAAGGAATTATGATCACCAATCAAAAACCAATTAAGTGGAAAAGCCTACAATGCCATGACTATCTAGGAAATGGAAAGGCAAGGCTAAAACCACTGTCAATCCAGGAATATCTCCATGAAAATGAGAGGACATAACTAGAAAATCACATGAATATACCATACATCCATAAATTAACAAGGAAATAACACATGTAACCTATTACCTACAAAGTTGTCCAGTTGTAGCTCTTGATCCACCTATTCCCTGACGCTTTCCTGCTTTCCTTTTCCTTCTCTATCCAAATACAATGTATGCCAAAGTGCTCCTAGAATGATCCAGGAATAGTTTAAGTGTGAAAAAGTATGAGAGAATGAGAGAATGAATGAGAGATCCAAGACTGAAATGACAAGCATTGTGAACTGATCCTTAGAATCCTTTTTTTAATTGAGGCTTCTATTTTCTTCATTTTCCTTTGTTTTCTCTCCAATTTCCTCCTCATGAAAATATGTGACCATTCATCTCCCTTTTCTCATATTTTCCTTTTTTTCATAAATGAAATTCCAATTAATGCCACTTTTACTTTGCCAATTTCCATATCCATTTATTAAACACTAGTGATACCCATCACTATGTTTTGCCCAATATTCAACTTGGAATACATGTCCCATGACCTCGGTCTTATTTTATTTACATAAAAAATCAACCAAGCACTTTTACAATGCCTTGGATGTTTTGTTTAAGCCAACGAAATATCCCTTTTCTATAGTCAAATCCAACTTGGTGTGTTTGTCATATGGAATGTGATAATAAGCTATGCTATTAAAAGTATTGTAGTGCATGACTTCTAGTCTATTTCTTGTAAACGCCTCCTTTGGTGTCATATTCCCCAATTCTTTGTGAGGTACCTTGTTATGACTATATACTAATGTACTAAATGAATCTACCCAAAGAAATCTAGGCATGCCCTGGTCATATAGCATCACCCACACTGCTCCAACTATCATCATGTTCTTCCTTTCTGTAACTCCTTTCTATTGCAGGTTATATGGAGTCTCCAATCTCTCTTGATTCCCTCCTTCACACATAAATCCTTGAATGACTTCTCAATTTACTCGACTACATTATCTATTCAAAGAACTTTTATCTTACTTCCTGTTGAGTTCTCCATAAGGGCCTTAAACTCTTGGAAGCAACTAAAGACTTCATTCCTTGTCTTCAAGGATTATATCCAGGTCTTCATGGATAATTCATCAATGATAGTCATGAAATACTCATAGCCCCTGAGATATTTCATAGACAATAAGCCACATATATCATAATGGATTAAGTCTGACACACCTTGGCTCTATTGTCACTCCTTGGAAATGTTGCTTTCACAAGCTTCCCAAGCATGCACCCTCTGCACACATCATCATGTTCCGTGTTTATTTTTGGAACCCCTATTATGGTCTCCATGAATAATTTGAGTGCTCCATGATGGATATGTCCCATCCTCCTATGCCTTAATTTTGTCATGAATCTGCTATTGTTGCTACTCACTAGTGCCTTTGGAGAATCCAACTGCAACCTATATAAATTTTTTTTGCTCACCCCAGTCTGTTTCAATGACTTCCAATCCTTGTGATTTAAGTAAACCTTTGGCCCTCAAATGTTGATATCATATCCCTTATCTTGAATAATTGAAACTAAAATCAAGTTCATTCCTAAGCCTTGCACTTGTAGTGCACTTGTAACATGAGTACTTCTACCTAACTCCCTCTGAAAGGTAACTATCCCTCTCCCAACTGGAGTGCACTTGGAATTATTTCCCATCTGAATATGGAAGCCTATTTCCTCTTCTTGGTAATTGGGAAGTATTCTCTAACCCCTGTCATGTGACATGATGGTCCAATGTCAATATACCATATGCCATTAGAGGTAGAGCTAGAGTTGTAAGTTATGATGGCGAACTCATCCTCTAATATTGAAGATAGTTTGTCAATATCCATTGAAGTTGATGTCTATTGATTCCATTTATTTTTGGCCCTCTTATTCCTATTCAGACATTGACTAACATAGTATCCTTTCTGATCACATCTAAAACACTTGATTTTACTCAAGTCCTTTTTCTTCTTCTCTCTCTTCAACCCTTTACTAGAGCCCTTCCTGGGCTTTCCCTTTCATGCTAGAGCCACGTTCTCATCATCCTCATGTTTCTAGGTCTTGCTACTACCACCACCACTGACAAGACTCAATCGAATCTCCTCCTGAGTGAGATTTCTCCATAAATGATTCCAACTCAGTAGTGTATCTCATTCATTGATCACCCAAATAAATACATCCCATTGCTTAATTGGGAACCCATTCAAGGCAATTATCACAAGCTCATCATTTATTAATTGATCTATGGTAGCTACAAACTTGTCCCTGATAATTGAAAATCCACTGAGGTAACTAATAATAATTTTACACTTATTCATCCAGGTATTTCTTAGCTTCTCCTTGAGAATTAGTTTCCTATTCATGGTAGCATCTTGGAATAGTTTTAGAATGGAATCCCACATATTCTTCATTGTATCCAAGTTTGTGATACGTGGAAAAATATATTGATCCTTAACCCCATCATGGATTATTCTCATAGCTTTGGCATCTTCCTTCTTGTATATTGTGAGTTGTTTTGGATCTATTGGTACAACTACAACACTTGTCGTGTATCCTTTGAGACCATTCTCTTCTAGCAATAATGAAATTCTGGCTTTCAAGACACCAAAGTTAGAAGCTCCAACCAATCTTTCTTGATCAGTCAATCCAGTTGAATCCATTTCTGAAAACCATCAGATAATAGACAAAACCTAAATAAATCTGAAGAAGTTAGAACTAGGTTTTATAAACCTTTAATTTATCTTTCTATCCTCTGCACTATGCCTCTTTTGCCCTTAGAAATGTGCTTCACTGAGTTTCTCTAATACCATGTGAAAATTATAGTGCAGTTACTAGTTATTATTCATCTATCTGTGTAGATTATTTGCCTTTTGGAAAGTAATTCATGGTAAATACTGAATAAAAAAAAGCTACAATTTCACCAAAAATTAATCACTAGAATTGATAAAATAACGTACACATAAAAATGGGACACCAATATTTTTTGAAAAAAAAGTCCCTCGAAAAACCCCAAAGGGAAAACTAGTTATGTAGGTAAGGGTTTGCATTATTTCTTCAACAAATCAAGGATTACATAAACCACTTTCCTTTCACTAGGAAAGCTCTGATTTTTTTTTTTATCTTCATTACAGTTGACCAAATAAAACTGGGAAATAAGTAATCTTCCTTTGCAAATCAACTCATCTTCTCCTAGGCTATTCACACCTCTTCTAGTAACTCAAATTAGCAAAATGGAAAATATGAACTGGCCTCCCACAAACTCACACAGCCTCTAGGAAATCAATCTTGTGAGTAATACTGCCTCCATCAACTCAATTAACTAACTCACATTTCCTCTGAAAATTTGTTCTAGCAACTGGAAACAAAACTAAACCTCTGAGAACTCGCATTGGATAAACTAGCTACCCACACTGCTTAACTTGGTTTTCCTCATACAGAGTAATTCGGCTTCCTCCTTGCTCTTGGAAAAATGGAATCACTGTGAAGAATTTCTCCTGAAATTTTCTCTTCAATTTCTCCTGCTGAAAACCCCTTTGTTGGTGTCTCCTATGTTATCATTGTGCCCTTGTTATTACTACAAATATTTTGTTCAAATAGTCTCTAAATGCCCCATTGATCTCCTCTTATAATCTCTCATTGACGAATCAACAACCATGATCTAACTCCAATCGATTACTAAGATCAATTTGACTTCCTCAAATCAATTTTCTAGACGTCACTAGAGAAAAATTGATTTTTATCAATTAATCTTGATTAATTGACCCATTTCCCTAAGTTATACTTAGGAAAATAATTAAAACTGGTTAATTAAATCTAATTAAGACATTTCTCTTATAACCTTTTTCTAGGTATTGAAGATAATTAATCCACTTGTATTCCTAGCCTCATAAATACCATTTGAGATTGGAACACTTGTCCAAACTATAAAAACCAACATTTAATTCCATTCCATTCACTTATAACCCTATATTTTTCCATTTTAATGCTCATATGATATATTTAAGCTTCAAGTGTTTCCAATTACATTTCATAGTACTTCAATAAATAATGATTAACGTTTAGTAGAATGTGTATATATTTTCTTTTCTTTTTGAAGTAATGGATGATGCAAGGACAAGTTATTGTAGGCTCATAATATGACATTGTGATATTGATCACTTTGTAGCCTACATAGTTGAGTTCCCTTTTAGGGTTTGTTAAGAAGAAAAAATTCCTAGCTTCTAAATCAAAGCCTCCAATATGTGCATCTTATGAACGTCTAGAAAATTTGGCACATAGATGCAAGCCAATCATTTGATATGTTACGAATCTTAGAAAGTAAAATGATGTATGCAAACCCATGAAACAAGATTGCAACACATCCAAAGTTATAAAAGTGAATTATAATTATGGAAATGTGAACCTCAACTCGTCATTGCAAATGGGGGTTCATGGAACCAACATCAAAATATTCATGGGAGAAATATTCGCATTGTAACTTTGTTAATGAAATATGCCATGAATTTGAGGACCAAATAATCAAGTAAAAAACAATTATAAAGTACCAAGAATCTATTCAAATAATTAATGAATATCGCATGAATTTAGTGTTACAACTATTTGGGGAAGACAATAAATGATGATATGTGTTTCATTTTAAATATTGGAGGGGAAATTTCTAGATACACACACTTGCAAATATATTTTTTATATATATTTATGAGTTCCAAATTTTCTTGGGGCTACAACTCATATGGATTGGTCGATAGTGATTTATATAGCTGCATTGTAGCCAAATTTGGCCTTAACACATGCAAAAGAGCAAGAACAACATTTTCTAAAGGATGAATACTCAAAATAGATCTTCCTATCTTCATTATTCATTTTATAAATCCATTCCAATGGCCTTGGCTCCAATACATTTTGAGTAATTCCTCATCAATATATTTTTTTCCTACTTCAAGCATTACATGTATAAAAATATCCATTCTCCTCTACAAAAGGGGGAGGACGTCAAGAGTTGCAAGCTATGTTGTTGGCAATGTAATATTTTTCTAGCAGTAATATATCTAATTAATGTTATTTTTATTATGCGCAATTGCCTCATAGTGTGCATGAGTTTGATTTCATAGATGGGCACACATGTCAAACCCTTGTATCGGGGCTAGAGGCATTATGTAACTCTTTGTATATATTATAGTTGTGTGTTGTAGTTTCAATTTTTTTTTATTTTCATTCATTAGTGTTAATTTCCTTCTTATTTGTTTCATTTCCTATAGAATGCTTGGTTGCATAAATATGTTAATTAATTGTAGTTTTGGAACCACTCATGGTTAGAAGTCTAATAACATAGAAAATAAGTGTTATCACAAGACTAGGTCATTGATTATATCACTATAAGAGGAGCCATACATTAGAATTGAAATCATAAATGCTAGAATCTAGTTTCTATAGTTGTGGATGACTGCGTTTATTTATTTTATAGGTCGATTTAATTTTTATTCGAAAGCATGGTGTGTTTCCTTTCTACAAAATAATTTTAATTTCTATATTATTTTCTATCCAATAATTTCAACAACAAGAGTGATGATTTATAAAAATAGGAAGTGTCCAAATCATCCTTGGTGATTCCTTGATGAGAGTAGAGTTCCTATTCCTTGTGATTTTTTGGTGCCAGTAGGGTTAACATGATCCGTGTTTAAGAAAATGATCATTTTCAAGAGTGATTGAGTTAAATTTAGACTTTTGTAGTGTGTTAATGTAAATTCCTTTCATAGATTAGAAACATATTAGAATTTTCCAACCAATTGAATAAAACCTTTAGTCTTGCACATAATGTGCAAAAGATCTCGCAAGAATTAGAGTTGGGTTCATAGAATTAGCTTATTTTTTACCACCATTTTCCCATATTTTCAACAATCTTTACCTTTATAATCATATTTTGTTACTCCACTAATTTCCATTTTGACTAATGCATGTTACTCTTTCATATCTTGTGATCTGGATTGGTTAATATTGTTTTTCATCCATCTCAATGATTTCAAAGTGGAAAAAGTGGAGGAATCATCTCACAAGACCATTTTTACTAGCGGGACCTAGTTTGGAAAACTGGGTTATGAAAACTTCCAGGAGAATTTTGAGGCATACTGTGATGTTTTTTGGTGATAATTTTTTTTTTTGATTCGGTGTCACACCTTTTTTTGATATTATACACTCAAATACCTTTCCAATGACACAAGAATCATCTCAATCAGAATTTGTATGAAAATTTTATGCCACTCATAAGTTGACCTTCTTGTTTTAACTATAATAATTCGAGAGGATGGCACATCATCCCCCATTATTCATTGAAAATAGGATAGCCACAAGATTATGATTACGAAGACTCTATAAGATCCCATATTGTAACTCAAGTTAAGAGATGAGGTAGTCAAACCTAACAACTTGTAGGCTACCGGGTTGTGTTATACTCGGGCCACTAGGAGGAAAAGGGATTCCATTCTTTTCGAGTTCATTTTTTTCTATAGACGGGAAAAAATAGTTGATAGGTATAGGGAGAGAGTAAAAATGGAGGAATTATGCATTGTATTATCCCACGGGCCACAATCCATGCATCTTAGTACTCACAATAATTTTTTATTCAGAGAAAGAGAATAGAGAAACCACACCTTCCAGCTAGGTTTTTCTCCTGAAATGGTTTCATAGGTTATATCTTGTGTCAAATCATGGTTTATGAGTTTTTATTTTTTATTTTTTTTTCTCTATTTTCTACATAATTTTAATTTACATGCATATGAAATTAACAATAATCTATAATTCCAAAAATCTAAAGAGAAATAAAATCTTAATAGTCTAGATTTCAAATTTCTATTGACATTATGATACAAGTGTTATCCTTAATGGAAATTCACTCAGGACAGTTCAGATTCATTAAAGGGAAATTCACATTGCAACAGGTCAATTCAGAGGTAACAAGGCAATGGTACAGAAGAACATGAAGTTGGAACAAAGGACTATGGATCATAATCAAGGAGTTGAATAAAAAGGATGTTTTAAGTCAGTTTAAGGTTTATACGCTGGTTCACCTTATCCAAGCAACATATACATGCTTGTTCACAAAAAAAGAGGGCGTATACGTATGCATGCACTTTCACAAGAGGAAAATCCCGTATGGGTTGGAAAATCAAAAAAATTTAGGATTAAAGAATACCAAGGGTTAATACTATGGTATTAGCCCACAATATTGAGCGGAGTAATGGTTATTTGATCCCGTCCAAGAATACCACATGCTCTAAATGTTGTTTTGGTATGAGGTATTGAGGAAGGCCAAAAACTATATAAGGAGAAGAAGATCAAAGGACCAAGTGTGCAAGTGAAAGGGTTTCTTAGGAATACTTCTATCTGAAGTATATTTTATGTTGCATGGGCTATGATTATGATATGATTTGAAATATTTTCTGCACCTTGGATACAATGTTGGATCAGGATCATGAGACCTGAAATGACTTATCATTGTATGATCTAATATTGGTTGGGATAGATCTGACTTCTTACACATATTTTATTCTTTAAATGTCATGATCTGGGTATGTATGAAGTCTCAAATAGTAGCGAAGTTGTAAGTTAATATTTACATATCCATACGTTGGTTCACATTGGTAAAGACGCGTATACATGCATGTTCGACTCTTCCAAGTAGCGTGTGCAAAAGAAAATCTTGTTGTTTAGAAATGACTGATATATCTGATCAATGTTGTTGCTTTACTGCTGTTTGTCAATGAAGTCTTCTTAGATCTGAAAGTAAAACTGAATGCATAAGGAGTTTGTGTCTGATTGATTGATTGATTAAGTGAGAAGGGTTATCTTTGCTACTGACTGTTTGGATCTATGTAAATTGACAGTAGATGTTCATAATATTACTGGTTGATAAAAATTTGATTCAATTTTTTTTATGATTAAGTAGTTTGGAGGTATACGCAGGTTTTGTTAGAGGAATTAGCGTATACACGTAGGTTGGGTTCATTAAAGTAGCGTATACATTCTGATGTATGATTTTTGAGGTTGCAACTGGTTCTTAATGATGATGCAAGTTTTTGGGTTTAACACAGTGTTCTGGTGATAGTGATCTGACTGTTCATATTGACTGATTGTTGGTTGATGTAGATATTATTATAGAGTTTGAGCTTCAAAATTTTTGATGGGTCCAGTTTGGAAATTTGATGAAGCGAGGCCTTCATATTGTGTTGTTTTGTACCAGGAGCATCCAGTCTGAAAATTTATGAAACATGGTCCCTGGAGGAAGAGAGAAGGTCATATCCTTCTATAGGCCGGTACCTACGTACTAGTAAACATATCGGCTAGTACAAGAGCTAGGGGGTTGTAGCTCACTGCTAGTAGAAGTTGGAGAATGAGAGAAGGTTGTATCCTTCTACAGGTGGGTGCCTATGTACTGGTATGAGTCTACACCATATTGTAAACAAATTTTCTTTATATTAAAAGGAAGACAAAGATGACATTAGTAGGTGGTTTTGTCTCCCGCACTGGGTTTCCACCTCAAATCTTGGTGTTCATGTGTGTTGCTTATGTGTGATGGTTTCTTATGTTATTATTGCACATAGTTACTGTATAATAAAGTACTGATGCACTGATTAAAGATCAACATATGATGAATTAACTAAATCATAAGTTTTCTGGGTATACTCTCATTTCCTTAATCATAGTTGCATGCACATGCAGGTTCACTTCACTGAAGTAGCATATATAAATCTGATTGTGAAATGAAAAATTATTGAATTGTAAACACTGATTCACCCCCCCTCTTAGTATTATTTCCAACAATTGGTATTAGAGGAGGTCCTTCAGAAGAAGCTTGATCGTATGAAGGGAGATATTTCAAGATGAACAATCACGAAGGCATGGGATCTATCAGACCTCCAATCTTCAATGGGAATAACTTGGTATATTGGAAAATAAGAACCAGAGCCTATCTTTAGTTGCTTGGAGCCGATGTTTGGGAAATTGTGGAAGGAGGATACCAATTTCCAACAACAATACCTATAGATACAGTAGGTAAGAAGTTAAGTGAAACGAATTCCAAAGTAGTCAATACTTTATTAGGAAGTCTGTCAGAATCAGAATTCATGAAAGTCATGCAACTCAAGACAGCCAAAGAGATATGGGACAAAATCATTCAGAGCTATGAAGGAGACTCCCAGGTAAAACGTGTTAAGCTCCAAACTCTCATAATTCAGTATGAAACTCTTAAGATGCATAGTGATGAAAGTATTGCTAGTTACTTTTTGCGTGTAGATGAGATTGTTAATTGTATGAAGAATCTGGGTGAAGAGATAAAGGAGGCTACTTTAGTAGAGAAAATTTTGAGATATTTGTCTTCTAAATTTGAGTCAAAAGTATCTTCCATAGAAGAAAAGCAGGATCTTCAATCTATTACTATGGTTCAACTTCATGGAATTCTAACTGCCTTTGAAATGAGGAAAGGAGGTCCATCAGATATGAGAGAAGTTGCTTTCAAAGCTTCAACAAAGGGAAAATAAAAGGAAGAGCACAATGAATCAGGATATATTTCAGAAGAAGAAGATGAGGTAAAATTTGTCAAGAAGCTTCAACGGGGTTCTAGAAGATTCAGAGGTAAGATACCATTCAAATGCTTTGTTTGTGGTAGAGTTGGCCATTATGCTGCAAAATGTCCTCATAAAGATAATCATGAAAAAGGAAAGGAATATGCAAAAGGCAATAGAAAATAGGTTGTTAATAGAAGAAGTTACTATACTCATGAAGATAGTGATGGATTATCTAATAGTGATGAAGATGAAACTGAACAAGATTATAAACTACTCATGGCTTATGAAAATGATAATTTTTTGGATGCCTTAGAAGAGGAAGACTTTCTTGAAGAAATAACTAAACTCAAAATCTATTTGGAAGAAAATAATATGATCATAGAAACGTTGACATATCAACTCACTAAAAGAGAAAAGCACAATGAAAAACTAGAATGTGAAGTTGTGGGTCTAAGAAAAGAACTTGAGAAGACAAAATCTCTTAATCTTAGATTTTCTAAAGGATATGAAACTTTAAATGAAATCACCAAGGTTCAGCATTCTCCTCTTATAAAGACAAGTCTTGGATATACTGAAGAATCATCCCAATCACAAAGCCATCAGCCTCCACCAGAAGCTATCTTGATGCAACAAAGACTAGTGAACAGTATGTCAATCATTAGAAAAAGCCTAAAAGTACTCATTAGGTAAATCATGCTCAATTTACTCCAAGGATGAACATCAATAGAAGCATCAACCAAAAGATAAACAATACCAAAATATTCTATGATCACAGAAACTTCTTTAATGGACAATGTTTTTCATGCCATAACTTTGGGCATAAGGCTGCTCAATGTGTTGCTTACAAAACTATCATGACTAGAGAAGCACAAAATCATAGGAGCATAACAGGAATCAAGAAAAGTTCTTATAATAAATTTTGATTCTCTTGAAGATGAAATTGAATGTTCGTTTTGTAATAACTTTGGTCATGAAGAATCTGAATGCCGGAGAAAATTTCGGCCAACACTTCAAAAGGAGCAAACATCATCAAATTCCAGGGTATGGAGAAAGAAGGAATTTCAATCAGAAAGATGTGGCATAACTCTATTTGCAGAAGGACAAGAAAATCAGTGGTACATTGACAACATATGCTCTAAACACATGATAGTTTATAAAGAGAAACTTCATTCATATAATGCTTTAGAAAAGGAAAAGAATGTCTCCTTTGGAAATGACACATCAACTGTGACTCATTAAAGGTAGGGTTTCTATTTATTTGAAAGAAAAGGTTAAAGCTGGAAATGTCATGTATCTTGATGGTTTAAAACATGACTTGTTGAGTGTCTGTC
The DNA here is from genome assembly GCA_031772625.1 of Pinus tabuliformis. Classification (NCBI taxonomy): domain Eukaryota; kingdom Viridiplantae; phylum Streptophyta; class Pinopsida; order Pinales; family Pinaceae; genus Pinus; species Pinus tabuliformis. Next base: position 540,834,241 of record CM062816.1, on the reverse strand, counting down.
AAATGTGTGATCAAGGACATGAAGTTGTGTTTCGATCAAATGGATTTGTGGTTCGTGAGCTTGATATAGGAAAGACTGTAATCAAAGGTACAAGAACTCCAAGCAATCTATACATACTAAAAGGAGGACAAAAATAATGCTATATAAGAAAAATAGATGAAAACTGGTTATGGCACAGAAGATTGGGGCATCTAATATTTTCTCAAATAAGAAACGAGTGTAGGCTCAAGGCGGTTCGTGATCTTCTAGATATGAACATCCCAGAAAATACCATATGTAAACCATGCCAAGTCGGTAAGAAATCCAGAGTTCATTTTAGTGAAAAAGAAGGATCAACAAGTAAGCCTCTTGAATTCATCCATACTGATTTGTGTGGACCAACAAGGAAAAAGTCACCTCGTGGAGAAGAATACTTTATTTTATTCATTGATGAATTTTCTAGAATGTGTTAGATAGGTCTACTAAAGCATAAAGTTGAAGCATTTGAAAAGTTTAAAGCCTTCAAAGCTTTAGTTGAAAATGAATTAGATCAAAAAATCAAATGTCTCAAATCTGATCGAGGGGGAGAATTCATATCAGATGAATTTTTTGATTTTTGTGAACAACATGGAATAAAAAGGCATTTCTCTATTGCTAGAACTCCTCAACAAAATGGCGTAGTGGAAAGAATGAACAAAACAATTCAACAAATGGCTCGAGCTATGCTTGATGAATCTGGAACTCATGCCACCTTCTGGGGTGAAGCTGCATTACTATTCTCAACAAAGCTAATGTTTGGGTAAATAGTGATCAAACTCCATATGAGCTTTGATATGGTAAGCCTCCTACTATAAAACACTTCCGAGTTTTTGGAAGAAAATGTTTCATCAAAAAGACTGATGAAAAACTTGGTAAGTTTGAACCCAGAGTAGATGAAGGAATTCTTCTTGGTTATTCATCTAGAAGTAAAGGATACAAATGTTATAACAAGAGACTTCAGAAAATTGTTGAATGAATTGATGTAGTAATTGATGAAGCATGCAGAAATCCAGAATAGACAAAGGATGATGACAATGAGGAAGATGGTGAATGATTTCCTGTATCAAATCAAAATTATATAGAGGAAGAAACCAATAAAGCATCAAAAGAATATACAACTGACAGGGAAAAGACTCCATCCAAGTATGTCCAAAATAATAATCCAGAATCTTAAATTCTAGGTGAAAAAGGGTCTGGAGTACATACAAGAAGAACTCTTGCAGGAACTTCCAATTATCTAGCATTACTATCCTCCATAGAATCATAGAATGTTAATGAAGCTGGAAAAGATGAATGTTGGGTTAAGGAAATAAATGAAGAACTTGACCAAATTGAAAAGAATGATACTTGGGAACTAGTTCCTAGACCTCTTGATAAAAATGTTATAGAAACAAAATGGATATTCAATAATAAATTGAATGAAAATGGAGAGGTTATTAGAAACAAGCAAGACTTGTTTGTAAAGGGTATGCTAAACAGGAAGGTATAGACTTTGAAGAAACATTTGCACCTGTTTCCAGACTTGAAGCCATAAGAATGTTTCTTGCTCTTTCAAGTTTTTGAAAATTCAAAGTGTATCAAATGGATGTAAAATCTGCATTTCTTAATGGAGAGTTAGAAGAAGAAGTCTATATTGAACAACCAGAAGGATTCATTCTAGGAAATGATGCAAAGATTGTATGCAAGCTCAAAAAGGCTCTTTATGGACTGAAACAAGCTCCAAGGGCTTGGTATTATCACCTTGACAAATATCTACAACAACAAGGGTTCACAAAAGGATCTGCGGAAAACAACTTATACACCAATATTGAGAATGATAAACTACTAATTATTGTTGTTTATGTTGATGATATCATCTTTGGAAGTAATGAAGAATCTATGAGTCAAACCTTTGCTTCGTTATGCAGCAAGAATTTGAAATGTCCTTTCTTGGTGAACTTACTTATTTTCTTGGTCTACAAGTACAACAAACAAAATATCGTATTTTTCTTTCACAAACTAAATATCTCAAGAAGATTTTGAAGAAGTATAGAAGTGAAGATTCTAAACCAGTATGTACTCCAATGCTAATAGGATTCAGTCTCAGTTCTAACGATGAATCACCTATAGTGAATCAACCAGCATACAGATCTATGATTGGAAGTCTACTCTATCTAACAGGTACCAGACCTGATATCCATACAGTAGGAGTCGTTGGAAGATTCCAAGAAAATCCAAAGGAATCACATCTTCAGACTATAAAACAAATATTCAAATATCTTCAAGGAACTCAAGACTTTGGTCTATGGTATCCTAAAGCTACAGATCTTACTCTTCATGCATATACAGATGCATATTGGGCAAGAAATGTTGATGATCAAAAAATCACCAGTGGAGGTGAATTATATATGGGATCACGATTAGTATCTTGGTTCAACAAGAAACAAAGTTCGATTGCCTTATCTACAACTGAAGTGGAATATGTGGCTGTCGCATCTTGTTGCACATAACTACTCTAGATGATGCAACCATTGGAAGATATTAAAATCTCATGTTCTCCACCCATCTCTATTTTATGTGATAATACAAGTGCCATCAGTATTTCGAAAAATCTTGTCATGAACTCCAAGACCAAGCACATACCCATTAAGTACCATTTTCTATGAGAACAAGTGCTTGAACAAAAGGTTAAACTGGAGTATGTTCCCTCCAAAGAATAGTTTGTTGATATATTTACCAAACCGCTTCCTAGAGAAACATTTGAATATCTCAGACAAAATCTAGGAGTAGTTTCTGCATCATCCTGCTGTTAAATACAGTTTTCAGAAGAATGTTCCTATACGTGGGTCTCATGAAGGAGAGTCGCGTATATACGTGAGTTTTTGTGGCTGAAGGAGCATATATGTTTTTTCTGATAGAAAAATAGTGGGTCAGACTCTGACATGGGTGCTCAGTCTGATATTGATGATTACTGTCTGTTGATATGCTTTGTTCATTGATTTTTATTTGACTGATGAAGATGCCTTGATGAATGGTTTATTGACAATGCATAGGTAGCATAGGTTCAGGGGGAGCATTAGCCTTCACAAAAATTCTGCATTGTTGGCATTATGGTTGCTGATTTCAGCTATGGTTTTAGATATTCATTGTTGCATATATCTAGGGTGTATTATGTCACCTTCTGTCATAGTCTATTTTCGAATGAGTCCTATTGTACATATGATGTAATTTGTATCCCCACTATGCATGGGAAGGATGATGTAATAATTGCTATATTTCAGCCATGTATAAACAATAGGTATATCCCCACTTGGTTGGGTGGATGAGTCAAATTTGGTGTATCCCCACTTGGTTGGGTGATTGATGTATGTATGTGTCATTGGTCTTAGGGAGGTCATACTCACTTAGTTGAATTATAGAGTCATTTTATTTTTTTGAAACATATCTCTGCCGACTCTGCATGTACTCAAGGGGAGCATGGTCAGCATAGTGTATCTCAAAGGGGGAGATCTTGGTCTACCCTTTGCCCTTGATGTCAAAGGGGGAGAGTATTTTGGTGTTGCTTGATATCTCTAATAGTTTTTATAGCTTGCAGTAATCAACACCAATATGGTTTCCATCAAGTCCAAAGGGGGAGATTGTTGGCATTATGATACAGGTGTTGTCCTTGATGGCAACTCACTCAGGACAGTTCAGATTTGATAAAGGGCAACTCACATTGCAACAGGTCAATTCAGAGGTAACAGAGCAATGGTACAGAAGAACATGAAGTTGGAACAAAGGACTACAGATCAAAATCAAGAAGTTGAAGAAAAAGGATGTTTTAAGTCAGTTTAAGCTGTATACGTAGGTTCACCTTATCCAAGCAGTGTATACACGCTAGTTCATAGAACAAAAAGGGCGTATATGTATGCACACACTTTCACAAGAGGAAAAGTGCGTATGGGTTGGAAAATCAAGGAAATTTAGGATTAAAGAATACCAAGGGTCAATACCATGGTATTAGCCCACAATATTGAGTGGAGTAATGGTTATTTGATCCTGTCTAAGAATACCACAGGCTCTAAGTGTTGTTTTGGTCCGAGGTATTGAGGAAGGCCAAAAAATATATAAGGAGGAGAAGATCAAAGGACCAAGTGTGCAAGTGAAAGGGTTTCTCAGGAATACTTCTATCTGAAGTATATATTATGTTTCAAGGGCTATGATTATGATATGATATGAAATATTTTGTGGACCTTGGATATAATGTTGGATTAGGATCATGAGATCTGAAATGACTTATCATTGTATGATCTGATATTGGTTTGGCTAGATCTGATTGCTTATGCATGTTTTATTCTTTAAATGTCATGATTTGGGTATGTCTGAAGTCTGGAATAGCATCGAAGTTGTAAGTTAAGATTTGCAGATATATATGTTGGTTCGCCTTGGTAAAGATGCCTATACACATAGGTTCGACTCTTCCAAGTAGCGTATGCAAAAGAAAAGCTTGTTGTTCAGAAATGACTGATCTATCTAATCAGTGCTACTATTTTACTGCTGTCTGTCAATGAAGTCTTCTTAGATCTGAAAGTAAAACTGAATGCATAAGGAGTTTGTGTCTGATTGATTGATTGATTAAGTGAGAAGGGTTATCTTTGTTGTTGACTGTCCAGATCTCTGTAAATTGACAATAGATGTTCAGAATATTTCCGGTTGGTACAAATTCGATTAAGAAGTTTTTATGATTCAGTAGCTTGGAGGTATCTGCAAGTTTTGTTACAGGAAGTAGCGTATACATGCAGGTTGGGTTCATTAAAGTAGCGTATACATTCTAATGTATGATTTTTGAGGTTGCAGCTGGTTCTGAATGATGATGCAGGTTTCTGGGTTCAGCATAGTGTTCTCGGTGACAGTGATTTGACTGTTCAAATTGATTGGTTGTTGGTTGATGTAGATATTATTATAGAGTTTGAGCTTCAAAATTTCTGATGTGTCCAATGTGAAAATTGATGAAACAAGGCCTTCATATTGTATTGTTTTGTACCAAGAGCATCCAGTCTGAAAATTTATGAAACGTGGTCCTTGGAGGAAGAGAGAAGGTCGTAGCCTTCTGTAGGCCGATGCCTACATACTAGTAAATATATCAGCTAGTACAAGAACTAGGGGGTTTTAGCTCACTGCTAGTAGAAGCTGGAGAACGAGAGAAGGTTGTATTCTTCTGCAGGTGGGTGCCTGTGTATTGGTATGAGCCTGCACCAGTACAAGATTGTAAATAAATTTTCTTTATATTAAAAGGAAGACAGAGACAACAACAACAGGTGGTTTTTTCTCCCGCACTGGGTTTCCACTTTAAAGCTTGGTGTTCATGTGTGTTGCTTATGTATGATGGTTTCCTATGTAATTAATACACATAGTTACTGTATAATAAAGTACTAATGCATTGATTAAAGATAAACACATGATGAATTAACTAAATCATAAGTTCACTGGGTATACGTCAGTTTCCTTAAACACAGTTGTGTGCACACAGAGGTTCACTTCACTGAAGTAGCATATATAAATCTGATTGTGAAATGAAAAATTATTGAATTGTAAATACTGATTCATCCCCCGTCTTAGCATTATTTCCAACATTTTCAATATAGTTTTATTGGGTCCATCGTGACGAATTGTCTAGTGGAATATCCACAGACATTGTTATAGCACCATTTACCACTCTTGGTAGATATGATGCTTTGATTATGGCCTAGGGAAACCCCTCCTTCCAGACTTGGTCCAAAATTTAAAAAACAGTTTTATTCCCTATACGCTACTTTGCCCTATGATAAAAGCATGTACACACAGGTCAACATATACCCAACCCACATACATATGTTAAAACACTTAAAAAAAATTAGATTTCCTTAATTTCGGGCAAAGTTCACGGGTTTTACCTGTTACTCACTTCCTATTGCCTGTGGCCCAACTGTTTCCCAACTGAAAAAACTAATTTGGAGAAGTATAAATAAACCTCCATGGGAAGGTCTTAAGGGAGAAGATATGAGATATTGATACTATAGTGAGATTATCCCTAATCGAGTTTGACGAATCCCTGTGCCTCCTGCACTCCCCAAAGCTTCAGGAAACCCTTGTTTCCTTGTTGTAGATATCCTTCATCTTGCTTGAGATATCCTTGTATTGGTGATGGAGGAAGATTGTTGAAGGTCGGGAAAGGACGGATCTGGAGGACGGTTCCACTTGGAGCCAGAGAAGGACTCAGGTCGTATTTCTCCACTTTACTTGTAGCTAACTTCAATAAAAGGAATTTTGTTCTGTTTCCAATATTAAATGTGTTTATGCATCAAGTTATGTTGTAATTCGTTTATGAATATTGTATTGATGTATAATTGGTCATTCATTTATATGATTTAAAGTTAATATCATGAACATGCTTTATGTTTCTACTGCTGTATATGTTCCATTTGAATAATTTTTAGGTTTCAATAACATCAGGAGAAGCTGAAGGTTTGCATCCTGCAGGATCTACCCAAATGTAGGACATCTGGGTAATGACACTCCTACATAGTTCAGTAGAATAAGCATTTAGGTTGATTTCCTGAGCATTTCTTGTTGTGGTTTGACCTCTTCTTTGTTGGGGTTCTCAACCCCAAGCCCTAGGGTGCTCTCACTCACAACAGAATTGGTGACCCCACTGGGGATAACAATCTTGTTATTCTTGGTTTGGGTTGTTTGTTCTCAATCAGGGTTCAGTTTCTTAATTGCTTGCTTTTATAGTATTGTTTGGTCCATTAGTGTCCCAGGCATCAAGTCTGATCTTCTTGATCAAACCTTGATTTTTGTTTTTTCCTAATTAAGCTTTGTATACATTATTTTCTTTGATTACAATAACATATACACGTAGGTTTCTTTAAATCAGACTCATGTATACGCGAGTTTCCTATATTAGAAATGCGTGTGCACAATTATTTTTTCAAATCTTTCTGCCCAGTTAGGTCTACTGCCTGGTGATTTATGTTGTTGTATGTTCATTTGATGTCTGGAGAACTCAGTTTTCCTGCAAGCATCCTGTTTCAAAATCTCCTTCTCATTGAAAATATTTGGCCTCGGATTGCTTTTTAAGCAAGTTTGTAGTTTGTATCTTGGGTTCAAGGCTTCATTTTGAAGTTCTTGGTTGTTCTGGTCTTCCAGAATAGGAAATTGTTTTCAATTTCATTTTCAGCCCGGATTTCAAGTTCCCTTGCTTTGCTTTCCCTTGTTTGGTGGCCTTGTTGCTTTTCTTGCTTTTTTGAGAGTCTTTTTGACAAGTTTGAAAGTATTTATTTCTTGACATTTTTGTTAGTTTGTCAAAATCTTTTGCTGCTATTTGGATCAGTTTGTGCAAGTTTGTAGTCTTTCTTGTTCAAGTTTCATTCATTTTCGAGTTTATAACTTGCGAGATTGAAAGACTCCTTGTGCTTATTTATTGATCTTTCGAGTTTTAGTAGTACTTTTGTGACCTCAAAAAGTTGTTTTTGTTTCCTTAAAAGAAAAATCTCAAAAACATTGCTTTTGTTTTTCTTTTTCCAAGTTTTTGGTTTACGGTTTCTTTTGTTTTATTGTTGAGAAGCGAATTGTGATCTTTTGCGATTTTTCCTGCTTGCTTTGAAGAGAGATTTGTGTTCAAATTTTTGCCCTCTTCATTTTTAAGTTGGCTTATTGTCTCTATAAAGAGTTGCATTTGCTTATGAGCGTTGTTTAGGATCTTGCATCATCATTGTAACTAGCATTAGGGTAGTTTGCATCTTAAGGCATTCTTAGTTCTTTTTAGTTTTTGGCTGTGTGTGGATTGTTTTAGAAAAGAAAAGAAAAATATTGTGCTTATATATATTTTTTCGTAGAACACAAGTAGAAATCACTCTTCATCGAAGAAAATGACTGCATTCATATAGTTATTTTTCTATTAGTTTCTTTTCAGTCATAAAAACATTATCAGTTTCACTCTCGTAATTCCCCTTGACTTAAAGAACAACTATATAAAATCAAGCGATTAATAAAATGAACTAGAACTTTTTTTTTTTTCATTAATAAACACCAACAAGTTTAGGTTCATTAGGGCCTTGGATTGGGTGAGAGTAGAGTTAACTCTCCAAAGCCGCTCAAATTACAAAACTTAGAAGTTGAATAAAGAGCTAAATCCAATATCATTAGAAAGACTGGGAAAGCTCTGTGACTGGGAGTTAAGCATGAGGGAGAGTGAAGACAAGGAAGAGAGATACCCCCTCTCCTACTTGTTGGATCCTGCCTCACGACCGTTCTGCCAAGCTTTTGATATGAGTTGGTATCCATAGTTGCCTTTCCTAGGGATCGCATAGGTGGATGCGGAGGAGAATCCCATGGCACCTGAGGTTGACGTTGTATCAAGTTCAACAGTACTTCTGGAGGGTATGCTTGTGAATCTTGGGTGCTTGCACCGGAAAAGGCTGTTGTTTGGAGGTCAGCATAACTGCTTTTGATACCTTCGCTAGTAGGCCTCAGGCGTAATTACCCCAAACTATTTTTGGAAGGCCCTTGATTTTGACTTCCTTGTATTTTGGTGTCTGGTCCTAATCACCCAGAGTGGAAATAATTAAAAGTTGTTTGATTGCTTGTATCTTTAGGGACCTTTTAGAGAGTGCTCTTTGCTCCTAGTTTGCCTAGCTTTACAACTTTTTTGAGTCTTTAAGTAGATTTCTTAAAAATAATTCAAAGTGGTTGATCGACCAGCTCGTCAGTCTAGGAGACTTCGTGGACTACGCCTTCTCCTCGAAGGCGTAGGAGAAATCCTACCAGTGGTTTCCAAACAATGGCAGTAGGCGCATCGAATATTGATCCTCAAGTTGGAGTTATTGATTCGCAGGATAAACCTGGTACAAGTAGAGAGTTAGAGAGGAACACTCCAGTTCTTTCTTGAGTCCTCTTCCAGTCAGAAGATAATATTGAGGTTGAAGAGCTTTTTGAGTCTATTGCGGCTCCTAATTCTTCTCTTCCTCCTGATTATCCAGATGTTTCATTATACGTCGGGACTCCGACCAACAGGCCTTCAAGCCCAGGTCTATATCCATTTCCTTTGATGACCACTATTGGAAGCATGGCATCCACAAAAAGTTCTATGAGTATGAAAACTCCTATATCAGTACAAGGATGAGGAACCATTTCTATACCTTCCATTACTCCTAGAACTGTTATATTTGGTTCTATTCCCATTCCATCTTCAAGTGGAAGTTCTCAAGCTGTTGCCTCTGGCATTGGCTTTTTCCCATTTTGTAATGCCGACTAGCATGATTCCTTCGGTTCCTTTAAGTATTCCATCAGCTACCTCTGTTGGGCATGGAATCCCCCCAAGGCATGTTTTGGGGCTTAAAGCCCAAGTTTTGACCGAATCTTGTTGTAAAAGCTCCGCGAATTGTGGGCGTAGGGCGCAAAGGTATAATAGATTCATAGGGTTGTCCACCTTAGTTTTTGTAATGTAATGTCGGCTGGATAGACCTACCCATCGTCCGCGGACCATGGTATTGTATAAATAGAGTGAAGCTCTAAATATAGAAGAAAGAAAAAATGGAGGAAAAAATAGATAGATGAGAAGTCTAAGTGATTGAGTTGAAGTGTAAAGTGTGTCTCTGGGTCGTAGAATAGGAGAAGGCTCTGCAGCTGAGTGCGCAGAGTCCTAGTAGTCTGCAGCTGAGTGCATGGACCCCTGCAGCTGAGTGCGCAGAATGGGTCAAGTCTGTAACCATTGGAGAATCAATAAAGAGAATGTTTTGCTATAATTCTGTGTATCTTTTCCTGGTTTAATGCATGACTAGATATAATTTGCAAGTATATTGTTTATTTACAGTGCGAACCTATATGAATTTTTTGATGGTTAAGTATAAATTAAGACAATTAAGTAGGCGAAGGTGCTTAATTAATACTGGAAGATAAATAAGATCTCGGGTGATAGCGCAGAGCGCGACACATCCCCTGGTTAGGGCTGCGCAAAGGCAGGGTCTCAGGCCGCGAGGAATGAAAGGTGCACGAAGCCACCTGCGTGCTAGAACAAACAAAGGACTAGTTGAACCTCTCAAACATCTCAAGGGTGCAGAAACCTGGTTCTAGCACCCTCCCATACTACTTTGGGTGAGACCTCAGTCCACGCTCCGTGGACTGTTGACGAAAGGGCAAGTAGTACAAGGATTTGTTTGGCTAATCAAACTCCGAACCTGGGTTAGGCCCCAACAAGCTAATAAATGGTTCCATTGTCAGGACAAAGAAAGGGATTGAAGAGTGGTTGGACAGAAAGATTCACGAGTTCGCTGTGCAAGAAAACAAGAATCTGCGAGTATCAAAGGAAGAGTGGTTAGATTGCTACTTGTATACGGAGATCCATGAAATTTTCTTTGCATCTTTCCATACTGAGTTGTACGAGTGGATCACGAAGTTAGCACATAGCCAAGGAAGGTGTAAAATCGACAAACCTATTGTGTGGACTCCAGAATTGGTGCGCAGACTGGAAGCATCAGAAGATAAGATCGCATGCACTGTTGATCACTGGCTTGATCGAATCATAGGAGGATTCATCATCGAATTCGTTGTAGATACTTTAGTTAGCTATAGCGAGGCAGAATGACGCTTCCTCAAGGGACCGCGAGGTAAGTACGTTAAATATTTGAACATTTGGATTAAAATGCTAGTGTGTGAAAAAAAGGTTATGTGAATAAATTGATGTTTGGGGCTACGCATAGTGGGAGAATCTGCAGAAATGAAGGTAATACAGAACTAGAAACTAGCCCCTTGATTCCACATTTGCGAGGGGGAGAAGAAGAGCTCACGAAGGTCTCGCCAAGAAGTGCGATTAATCTGATAAGGTAGAGAATTCTACACATACCACCCCCACCCACACCACCACCAGTTTCACCGTCTTCACCCTTGACTTCGCCCATACCACCTCTGCCACCACCGCGAAGTAGTATGGCCAGTGCGATAAAGCTACTAGTGCTCAAGGGAGTGTGGAATGAAGATCCGGACTAGTTTTGGTTTGTGATAAATGCTGTATGGGAAGCACAGGGTGTCACGGACGACAATATAAAGAAGGCAACATTGGTCAGTGCTCTATAGGATGGCGCGCTGACTTAGTACATTAAGCATTCCAATGACAATCTGAATACGGGGATAGCGGATATCCAAACTGTGCTAAATAAAGAATTTAGTAGGCCAAAATTGGAGGCACAGTTGATCATTGGATTCAAGGAAATCACAATACTACCAGGCGAAACCCCGTGGGATTTGGATCAAAGATTGAAGTGCACAATTCGCAAAGCGAACATGATATTAACAGATGGGAAACACCGCGAATGGTTTGTAGCATCGTTAATGCCGCATCTACGGAACATGATGTCGCAACAAAGACTAACCACTCAGGCTGAGGTTTTGGAGGTCACGATGAGATTGTACGAGACTCCAATACAAGATCCTAACCTGGGAGTTTAATAGATTCAAACACAGTTGAAAAAATTGTGCCTTGAGATGCAAAGTTTGAAACAATACAGGACGACTCGCCCAGAAGTGCGCGATGAGGTGTGGTGCGTAAATGCAAGGGCCAAGGGCACGAAAAGGACCACTGCCTGGTGTTTGCGAATTACCTGGCAGGAGGAGGGCCAATACCACTAATACAGGAGGCACAAGTAGGACCAAGCGCGACGCCTGCATTATGGTGTGTGATTTGTTAGATAGGAGGAAAGCATGCTATAGATAACTTGCATCTATTACAAAAGTATACGTAGAATTCCCAATAGTTGTTCTGTAATTTCTACAGGTCAGTAGGATATGATGAGTGCACCTGTAGAAGTTATGAAGTGATGATGGATCAAACTCCTATCTACAGAGTTCAGGCTGAAACACGGGCCCTCGATCAAAACACAGGAATGGTGTGCACTGGATTTTAGGGGCGCGGACGAGGCCGAGGTGGAGGGGGACCAGGAAGAGGTCGCAGATAGTTGATATGTTACAATTGCGGAGGGCCAGGGCACTATGCCCACGATTGTATGAATCCAACACGACCATCATGCTTGTATTGTACATTGTTTGATCATGAGACAGAGGACTGTCCAACACTGATAGCGAGGTTGCACAATAAAGGAGCACTCCAACCTCCCCCGACTCAGAACTTGCAAATGATGAGGTCTGAGCCGTACGAGGAAGACCCTAATGTAAATATCGTGCTCTAGAGTGGTATTACGACAGGGGATGACAAAGGCAAGCAGCCTGAAGAAGGTACCTAGGTTCACAAGGCTCCAACAAAGGAACCAAAATTTGATTTGGAGCATGCGAAGGATACCTTCACAGAAGCTAAGAGGAGCTTCACCGATGCCTCCACTTCAGGAAGTAAAGACAAACTGGAGTTGGAAATGGACCCATCAATGCTCACTATGTTCTTGGAGACATGCATGAAGCTACTGCGCGATAGCAAGGCTGTAAAGGGGTTGCAAGAACTCATAACTAGATGCGTTGGGACCGCGCTAGGAGAACTGCGCGTAGTCCAGAAGCTCGGGAAGCACACAACACGAACAAGAAGGGAGATGAGATTGATCGCGCAGATTGGGGAATATGAGATGGACCAAGTGATTCTAGATCTAGGATCGGATGCGAATGTCCTGCCAAAGCAGACATGGGAGCGCATGGGCAGGCCCATACTGCAATGGTCTCCTATCCAACTACGAATGGCGAACCAGCAAAAGATCCTACCTATGGGGAGATTGCAGGGAATCACAGTAGACATCGAAGGAGCAAGTGTGCTAGCAGATTTCAAAGTGATAGAGATTGTTGATGACAACAATCCCTACCCCGCGCTATTGGGAATAGATTGGGCCACTGACATGAATGGGGTAATAAATCTACAGAAGCACAAGATGATCTTTGAGAAAAATTCACTACGCGTAGTGGTACATTTAGACCCTATAGAAGGATCATGCTACACAGAGTTAGTGCGCGACTACGACAACAATGATGACTTGGACTATATCTACAAAATAACCACACAGGAGAAAGACTGGGTAAATACAACTACGAATGGCCAAATCTCATGGGAGCGTGAAAGCTCCTACAGATCAGATTCTGATGAGGAGATAGAATGATGGCAGAACCGGTTGCACGAGGTAACCACGCTCAAACTGTAACATGATGATAAGGTCACTGTGCTACATAGCAACAAAGGTAAGAGATCTGCCTATGTATGATGGATTGAGTGAGGTGAATGACTTCCTGAACAAATTTGAAAGAGAAGTGCCGAAACAGCAGCGTTTTGACGCTCTGAAATGGGTACTGGACACTATGCTTGCAAGATGGAGGGGTATGCACCAAAAAAGTTTTGAGGATTGGCTTGAATGCAGAAGGATGATGCGCATGTGGTTTGGGAAGCCTCAGATGTGGTTAAAAGACAAATACGACGGATGGCATGATCCACATGTACACCTCGCAAAAGGGCAAAGGTCTATGGGGAAGAGCCACAACCCGGGTGGGTGCATTCTGTCATACCCTGGATATTATACCCATGAATTGGTATATAGAAATGGAGCTTTGCCATGGCACGAACGAATGGGATATCCTGCATGAAGGATTCCTGTTAACCTTCACATTTGAGGATCGTTGGTGGGATACTGTTGATGATGCGCTACAAGCAGTAAAAGCAGCTATCTTTAAAATACCGCAGGAACCAATGGAAGTGCTTCAGCCTGAATGGGCGACTCATTTGAGCTGCGTGTTGGAATGTTACAACGTAAACATTGAAGAAGACGACGAAGATCTGCGAAAATTTAACATTCCAGAAACTGAAGGCTATCACGAGGTTCAAGGACCATTGATTGAAGACCCTGACATTATCGTGTCGGTAAAGACAAAGCAAGTTAACATTGGTACTGAGGCTGAACCAAAGTACGCAACGCTCGCTGACTACTGGGATGATGCCACATTGGATAAGGTCACTAAGTTACTCCGTGAGTACCAAGACTTATTCCCGACCAAGATCACAGAATTAAAGGGGATCATTAGCGATTTAGGGATGATGAAGATCACCATAAAACCCGATGCGAAGTTGGTTAAGCAAAGGCCTTACCACTTGAATCTGAAGTACAAGGAAAAGGTCTACGTAGAACTCGACAAAATGCTCGCAGCTGGAATTATTGAGCCGGTGGAAGAATCTGACTGGGTAAGCCCTATGGTAGTGTAGGAGAAGAAGCAGAAGGATGAGATAAGAATATGTGTGGACCTCAGGAAATTGAATGATGCATGTTTGCATGACCCATTCTCGACCCCGTTCACTGATGAAGTATTGGAAAATGTCGGCGAGCAAGAAGCATATTCTTTCACTGATGGGTTCTCGGGTACCACCAGATCAAAATCGCGCCAGAAGATAGGAGAAAGAACACCTTCATGACTGAATGGGGCTACTTTCAATACACCGTTACGCTATTTGGGTTAAAGAACGTGCCGACTATCTTTTCGCTCATAGTTGTTGTAGCATTCAAAGAATATATCCACAAATTCTTGGAGGTCTACCTAGATGATTGGACTGTATTTGGATTGGTTAAGCACCATGTAGTGAGCTTACGCTTGATGCTGGATACTTGCCGATGACACCAAATTGCGCTGAACCTTAAAAAGTGTACGTTCCTCATTCCCTTCGGGAACCCGTTGGGACATGTGGTGTGCAAGTAAGGACTAATGGTAGACCCTGCAAAGATTGCAGTAATTCTGAATTTGGAAGCACCGCGAAGTGTTAAACAGTTGCGCACTACCTTGGGACATATGGGGTACTACAGGAAGTTCATCAAAAGCTATGCATAGATCACCATGCCAATGGAGAAACTGTTGAAAAAGGATGTCACGTTCTGCTGGAATGATGATTGCATGAAGAGATTGGATGTACTAAAAGAGAAATTGGCCTCCGCCCCAATCCTGGTCTTCCCAAAATGGGACATGGAGTTTCATGTCTATGTTGACGTGTCATGTATAGCACTAGGAGCGGTGCTCACACAAGAGGGTGGAGAGGCTTGGATCACCCTATTGCGTTTGTAAGTCACAGGTTGTCCAAAGTGGAACATAACTATTCCACAACCGAGTGCGAGGGGTTGGCTATGGTGTACGCGCTCCAAAAATACTGGCACTGTTTTCTAGGAGGACATTTCAAGATGTATATAGACCATTTTGCACTAAAATGCTTGGTCAATAAGCCTGTGTTGGGGGGGCACATATGTAGATGGCTCTTATTGTTCAAAGAATATGACTTTGAGGTCGTGGTAAAGCCTGGACACATGAACGCATGACCGGATCACTTGTCGCGTATTGAGATGGGCGAGGAACCTACTAGTTTGGAGGAAGGATTACCTAACACACAACTCTTTACTATGTGCGTCGTGGACGAGAAATTTGAAGATATAATCCACTTTTTGACAACAGGGATTGCGTCGAACGAATACTCCATCCAACAGAAGAAGGAATTGGTGGTGCACGCAGAAGATTTTTCTGTCATAGCGGGGCACCTATACAAAATGGGAAATGATGAGATACTGTGAAGGTACGTACTTGAATTTGAACGAAGTCAGATCCTCACAGAAGAACATGGGGGTGCCATAGGAGGAAATTATGTTGGACGAGCGACCATGCAAAATATTCTTTGCGCAGGGTTGTGGTGGCCAACCCTTCACCAGGATTCAAAAGCACACTGTAAGGCCTATGATATATGTCAAGAGACAGGTAAACCATCGCGAAGGAACGAGATGCCTTTGAATCAAAAAATGATGTTGCAACCCTTTGAAAAGTGGGAAATTGACTTTGTAGGACCTATCAAACCTCAGGGAAAAATAGGTGTGCGATACATCATCACCGCGATGGAGTACTTGACTCGTTGGGTGGAAGCGCAGCTGGTCAAAGACTGCACGGATGCCACGACTGCAAAGTTTTTGTTTGAACACGTGTTGACTCGATTTGGCTGTCTAAAAATCTTAATGAGTGATTGTGGTACACATTTCCTGAACGAAACCATCAGCGCACTAACATAAGAGTTCCAGGTGTATCATTAGAAAAGCACACCGTATCACCCACAAGCCAATGGGATAGTAGAAGCATTCAAAAAAATACTAGAGACTGCGCTAACCAAATTATGCAATGCGCAACAAAGCAATTGGGACCTGCGCATACCTGCAATACGACTTATAGGACAACATGCAAGAAACTGACGGGACAGACACCTTTCTGGTTAGTTTATGGCATGGAAGTTATCATGCCAATGGAGTATATTGTACCTAGTCTACGCATAACAGCGCTCACAGGTATGACGGACCGCGAAGCCCTGGAAGAAAGGCTTGCGCAGTTGGAAGAACTCGAGGAGGAACGGTTCCTGGCTGGCTTTCATCAACAGGTGCAAAAGCAGCATGAGAAGGCCTGGCACGATTGCCATATTAAGTTGCACACCTTCAAGGTAAATGATTTAGTGCTGCTATATGACAGTAAGTTTGATAAATTCTCGGGAAAGTTCAGAATGCATTGGCTGGGACCATACGTTGTTAAGGAGGTCACAGATGGAGGCACAATACAACTAGTCAAACTAAATGGAGAGCCTTTCCCAGGCAAAGTGAATGGCAGCCGCTTGAAGCCCTACATGGGTGGCCCAACTATCTAACTAACCGGCAGAAGCACAGTCTTCGCGCTCCAAGGATCCGGACAAAGGCGCGGGACTATAAACAAATGCAGGGGATACCAGCACAGATGCAGAGAAGCAGTTCTGACACAGAGGTCTCGGAACAACATATGCAGCAGATCCAACAAGCAGTAGCTCAGTGTGCTGCTGACCTTGCCATAGTTCGAGAACAATTGGAGGGACTCCGCGCAAAGATCTTCGTGCCGACAGAGTGACTCGAGGGCGAGTCACAATGTTTGTGTTGGGGGCCTGTTGGGCATGGAATCCCCCCAAGGCATGTTTTGGGGCTTAAAGCCCAAGTTTTGACCGAATCTTGTTGTAAAAGCTTCGCGAATTGTGGGCACGGGGTGCGAAACTATAATAGAGTCACAAGGTTGTCCACCCTAGTTTTTGTAATGTAATGTCGACTGGATAGACCTATCCATGGTCCGTGGACCATGGGATTGTATAAATAGAGCGAGGCTCTAAGTATAGAAGAACAAAAAAATGGAGGAAAAAATAGATAGATGAGAATTCTAAGTGATTGAGTTGAAGTGTAAAGTGTGTCTGTGGGTCGTAGAATAGGATAAGGCTCTACAGTTGAGTGCATAGAGGCCTAGTAGTTCGCAGCTGAGTGCACGAACCCCTACAGCTGAGTGTGCAGGGCGGGTTGAGTCTGTAACCGTTGGAGAATCAATAAAGAGAAGGTTTTGCTATAATTCTATGTATCTCTTCTTGGTTTAATGCATGATTGGATATAATTTGCAAGTATATTGTTTATTTACTACGTGAACCTGTATGAATGTTTTGTATTGTTAAGTATAACTTAAGACAATTAAGTAGGCGAAGGTGCTTAATTAATATTGGAAGATAAATAAGATCTCGGGTAATAGCGCAGAGTGTGACACATCCCTTGGTTATGGCTGCGCAAAGGCAGGGTTTCAGGCTACGAGGAATGAAAGGTGCTCGAAGCCACATGTGCACCGAAACAAACAAAGGACCAGTCGAACCTCTCAGACATCTCAAGGGTGTGGAAACCTGGTTCTAGTACCCTCCCATACTACTTTGGGTGAGACCTCAGTCCGCGCTCCACGGACTGTTCCTGAAAGGGCAGTAGTATAGGGATTTGCTTGGCTAATCAAACTCTGAACCTGGGTCAGGCCCCAATAAGCCAACAACCTCCACATCCATGACAAGTGGATCAACTTCTTTTCATGGTTTCCTGTTTAGGGGTGGTCATATGCCACATTCCAATCCAACTTTGGGATCGATGCCTTTTTCCTCTACAGGTCGAAGTTATAATCCGTTTCAAAGTTGGACAAACCCTGCGGTTAGTGGGTTAGGAGCCGAGAATCAATTTTATTTCGGTTGACAAGGGAATATGCCATATTCTTCTGTCAGTTCTTTCTAGAATTTTTCTCCCTATGCTAATGCATGAAACCCTTATCAGGGGCTCTCTGCACCTTTTAACACTTCTATAGGGGGAAACTTTACCAGTTACGGAGGTTTTTTGGCAGGAGTTGGTTAGACTCTAGTTTTTTCTAGACCATAAGGGGCTCCTTATGGTTCAGTTGGGTCTATGAGTTACTTCAAGTAACCTGGTGCCTTCACAAATCCAAGCCATTCTTTTCAGAACGTTGGGAGTTCCGCCCACACCGGGTGGAATCCTCAGGGTCCGCCACGACTCCCTTTTCTGGCAACATTAAACTTGCCAGATCTCTCTAAATTGACTAATGATCTAATTAGGTATAACCTAGTTTGGCCTCCGGTCCCAACCAAGATTCCCTCAGATATACCAAAATTCGAGGGGAAGACTGGTGAAGATCCGGGTGACCACGTAACCACTTTCCACTTATGGTGTTCGTCCAACTCCTTGATAGACGATTCAATCAGGTTGAGATTATTTCAACATACCCTAACTGGAAATGTGGCTAAATGGTACATAGAATTTCGAGGGGCACCTTCACTTGTTTTGGATATTTGGCTACTATCTTTTTTAACCATTTTCAATTGCCCGTCCGATATGATGCTGGGACTGAGCTTCTGGCTAATTTCCAACAAGATCAGGAAACTCACATTTTCGATCATATCTAGGAATGGAGGAGAAGGAAGAGGCTCATTAAAGTTGATATTCCATAAGAATTCCTTCTTGAATGGTTTATTAAATCTTACAGCCTGAGATCTCTAAGGATGTGTCCCTCTCTGGTGTTTTCACCAAAGAGAAGTCCATTTTCAGAGCCCAGTAGTTAGAACTTATATATTCTCAGTCTGGGGTTCTTCAAAAAATTCTACCTGACGCTCCTAGATCCAAGGTGGATATAGCCAAACCGAAGTCGGGTGCCCATGCCGATGGGCTAGTCGGATCAATTGATGCCAACATGCCTAACCTGCTGAATCAATTGCAGCAGTTGTATTTACAAACTGCTTCTTCTATGCAGGCATCACCGTCTGTATCTACACCTTCCCAATTGACAGCTATAAACGCCGTCCAAAATTCTGGCCCCAAATGAAACCAAAAATCCGATGGGAAGAAGAAAGGATGAGGTAGGAAAAAGGGCCACGATGGGAAGGGCAATGCAAACAAACCCGATAATGATGCTGGAGGGGGTAGAAAAGAGTCCAAGAAAAAAGTAAAATTTCCAGCAATGGGGGTCATTTGATTCATCGCTGCCCTAAGATCCAAGACGCTCAATGCTTGTTAGTGCAGTAGGGGTCCTCTAGCTCCTATATTGTCCTCACTAATCCTTTTCCCCAAGGGCAGCAATTACTTGTTGGTGCAAACTCAAATGATGGTACCCCCACAAGGGGAAACTAGGAAGGGGATAATTCGTCAAATGTCTTCATGATGAGATCGTATATCGACGTCGCTATGTGATCACGTGATTATGGGGAATCATAATCATCTAAGGCTAAGTCTGCTTCTAATGCCTCGAAGCCACTCCATATTGATAGGCCCTCTGTTGAGTCTATACCTCAGATGCCGAAAGGCTCCATAAATCACTCAGCCATTAACCCTAATGCTAGGCTTAGAACTACTTGATTGTAGAATATCTGGCTCAAAGTCCTTGTGCTATGTCAACGTTAGAGGTACTCTAGTCGTGCCCCACTCAGAGGAGTGCATTACTCTCGACAATCAGAGTAGTAGATCCAAAAAATTCTCTTGTGCTCACTTTTTATATGTCAAATGTCAAACAGAGACTTCCCCATCGTATGGCTTTTCAGATAAAGTCTACATATCAAAAGACCAACATCTTTCAAACCGTTATCAATGAGGGAGATTCCACATGTGTGATGTCCATGTCATGTTGGAAGGCCACTGGATCACCTCAAGTTTCTCCTTCACCGACTCTATTGACGACATTTGATCGACATTCTCATAGGCCGCATGGGATTATTCCAGCCTTTCCCATCTATGTTGGGGGAAAGGTGGTAAATGTTGAGGAATAAATAGTCAATGTGAATCTGGATTACAACCTCCTCTTAGGCAGGAATTGGATTTACGAGATGGATGCCATATTTTCATCATTATTTTGCATCCTTTGTTTTCCTCATGAGGGGAGGATTGTGGAAGTTGATCATGTGGACTATTCTTTGGGTGACTCCCACACTTTTTCTGATTCTACTGTTCCATTAGTGAACAATCCCAGGCAACCTATAGAGAATTTAGGAGTTGGGATGCACTCTTCTTTAATGGGTATTTTTGATATTCCTTCTCCTATAGCTAGAATCAATGCTATTTCATCCTCCAAGGGGCATTCTTGAAGAGAGTTCTTTTGAAATCATTATTTTTCGGACCCTTGGCCTTTACCTTCATCGACCCCACATTAGATGGAGGGCAGGTAGGTGGAATCGCATGTCCTATGTTTGTAGCAGAAATTTCTTATTAATCTATTGTTAACTTTGCAGACTCGCATCCTACTCCTTTCTCACAAGAGGAGTTAGATGGAGATGTGGCTTCGACCTGGACCCTTGACTCAACTTTATCTAAGGATTTCATAGATACAATCTTACCATATGAGGAATCAATCCTAGAAGAAATGATGGGTGTTGATAGGCCATGGGATGATCTACATCATCGTTCATATTTCCTCCCTCATTTGTGAGAAATTGAGTCAAGTTTGTCAAGTCCTTCTACTAGTGATCTTCATACAGTTTTAAACCCTTTGGCCCCAGCACAGTTTTCTGCCGAATGTAACATGTCTGTTATCTCACAAACTATACCAGTGAACATCTCTAGGAATCCTAACATAATCGAAAATGTCTTCATCAGAGATAACTGTTCCCCTAAAGAAATTCAAATTTATACCAATCTCTTCAAAGAGTTTCATGATGTGTTCGCTTGGTCTTATGAGGAAATGCCTGGAATAGATCCATGTATAGCCCAACATGAGATCAATACATATGAAAATGCTAAACCTATTTGTCAAAAACTTCAACCGGTCAATCCTCGAAAAGCAACAACTATTAAATCTGAAGGTTAAAAGCTACTAAAGGTGGGTTTTATATACCCCATTCCTCTAACTGGGTGGGTCTCTAATCCAGTCCCCGTAGGCAAAAAACAAGGAACGATCCGAGTATGTATTGACTTTAGGGACCTAAATAAGGCTTGTCCGAAAGACAATTACCCCACGCCCTTTATTGATCAAATTATTGATGAATGTGCAGGTAATGAATTTTTTTCGTTCATGGATGGATTCTCTGGTTACAATCAAATTACTATCCGTCTAGAAGATCAACACAAGACAACCTTTATTTTTCATTAGGGTACATTTGCATACAAAAAGATGCCTTTTGCCTCAAAAATGTTGGAGCCACTTTTTAGTGGGCCATGTCTTATGCTTTTCACGACATCAAGCACATTATCGAAGCATATCTGGATGATTTAGCTGCTCGTTCTCAAAAGAGAATTAATCATCCTAAACATCTTTGGTTGATCTTTGAACGATGTCCATTTTATAATATTTGGTTGAATTTGAATAAGTGCATTTTCGCCGTCACATCTGGTAGGTTGTTAGGATTCATCGTGTCAACAGAGGGGATTTGTGTTGATCCCTTCAAGGTTGAGGAAATACTTCAGTTGCCTCCCCCAGCTTCCATACGTCAACTTCAAAGTCTCCAAGGAAAGGAAAATTCCTTGAGGAGATTCATAGCCAATTATGCCGAGATCACAAAAGGATTTATGCATTTGCTTAAGAAAGGAGTCCCGTTTTTATGGGATGATTTTGCGCAACGATATTTTGATGCTTTGAAAAACGCATTAACCTCTACTCCATTATTGAGTTCACTCGATTATAGCAGAGATTTACTCTTGTATATCGCTGCAGCAGAATCAACCATTGGTATGGTTTTAGTTCAGGAAGATGATGCCTTTTGTGAGCATGTAATCTACTATCTAAGTCAAGGCTTGGTAGGTCCTGAACTACGCTATTCTCCCATCGAGAAATTGGCTTTGGCAGCTATCCATGTTGTCCAGCGGCTTCGACATTACATTCTGCTTCGAAAAACGTTCATCTTAGCAACCGTCAATCCATTTCAGTTTGTTCTCAATAGGCGGGTGATTGGGGGCAAATATAATAGATGGATTGTCATTTTGCAAGAATTTAATCTCGAATTCATGTCGGCTAAATCTAAGAAATCTTTAGTATTTGTAGAGTTGATATCAAAGCTACCTTGTGAGGAAGAAATTATTCATGAGGAAAATTTTCCCGATGAACATTTATTTCTTATTTCTTCACAAGATCCTTGGTATGGGGATATCATTATATATCTCTAGACTTCGAAGTTTCTGCCCATTTTTTCCAAAGATGAGTGTATAAAGTTGCATCACCTCACTAAGAATTATGTTATTATAGGTGACACATTATATTGTCGCGGGATTGATTCAATCCTTAGGTGTTGTTTAAATTTGGAAGAAGCTGAGTCAATTCTTAATGATTTCCACAACGGAGCTTGTGGCAGTCATCTATCTAGGCTTGAAACAACCCAAAATGTTTTGCGAGCAAGCTACTTTTGGCCTTTGATTTTCAAATATTGTATTAAAGCCGTCAAAAGATGCCATCCTTGTCAAGTCTATACTCGGAAAATGCATACACACCCAGCTCCGCTTTTCCTTGTTATCATCGTCGGTCCTTTCATGAAGTGGGGCATTGATTTTACTACTTGTAATCCGCCTTAGGCAGGAAATCACAAGTACATTATTGTTGCCATAAACTACTTTACGAAGGGGACTGAGGCCATGCCTACTTTTAAAAATGACAGTGAAACAATGGCCTTGTTTCTCTTCAATTGGGGTATTTCATGATTTGGTATCCCGAAGGAGATTGTCACTGACCATGGAAGTCATTTCCAAAATCAACTGATGTCTGAATTGGCTCTCAAGTTGGGTTTCCAGCGGGAGCATTCATCTCTATATTATCCTCAGGCCAATGGGTAGGTTGAATCCGTGAACAAATCCCTTAAAATCATCCATGCAAAGGATGATTAACAAAGATCGATCCAATTGGCACATCATGTTGTATCTGACACTTTGGGCATACCGAATGTTAGTTAAGACTGCCACTAGCTTTACTCCTTTTCAACTAGTTTACGGGTTGGAATCTATATTTCTTGTTGAATGTGAAATTCCTTCCCTTAAACTAGTTGTTGAACTTCTTCTAGAGACTTCTAGTCTCGAGGAGCACCTCGTTCATTTGGAGCATCTTGATGAGCAGCGTCGAGATGCCGCCACAATAAACGAAGCCCATAAAAAGAGGGTAAAAACTCAATATGATAAAGCTGTCCGTCCTAGAAATTTTTCTGAAGGTGACCTTGTCTTGGTCTACGATCAAGACAAAGATGCCTTGGGGGTAGGCAAGTTTAAGTCTATGTGGTATTGTCCCTTTATAGTTAACCGGGTTTTGAAAAAGGAAGCTTATGAATTAATTGACTTTGAAGGAAACAAGTTGGTGGAGCCCAGAAATGGGCTCTACCTTAATAAGTACTTTGCTTAGGCTTCGACCAAGCACTTACTTGTTTGTATCTAGTGTATGTTTGTACATATCTATCTATCGGCTTTAGTGATGTCGATATTTTTGATTTGCTTTGGTAGGTATTGATGGATGATTCAATATATCTAGGATTCGCCGATGGTGTGAGTAGGCATACCCGGAACCTTGCTTCTGCGACTTGAATAAATCCATTTGGCCAGTTGATGGTTTCGAGAGGAGTATGTATCGGTCCTACTTCGAATAATATTATCGAATATACTACTGTTATTAATTTGCCATCCGAAGCAATATCTCTTGGTATTGATTCGTTAGTGGTTTATTTAGACTCACAATTGGTGGTATCTCAGCTGAATAACATTTATCGGGTACGAGATCCCTATTTGTATTGCCAATTTCTAAGAGTACAATTGTTGCAACGATCATTCATTTATATCACATATGTTCACATTCCACGATCACAAAATTCCTTAGCTGATTATATTGCTAGTTAAGCACTGGACTGGCATATAAATCATTCATCAAATTGAAAAACATAAAAAATAATCGAAGTATCATCTATATATATGATCATCATAAAATCGTATGTATATAGATAGACTATTTGTGTCCAAAATAATATACAAAAATTGGGACAAAATGCCCTATAAAATTTGGGCTTATGCCCATCATCATGTCTAATCATAAAAAGATTTGATCATCTATCTGGCTGGCTCAGGATGAGTAGCTAGAAAATAAACAACGGCATTGGCTACACGCCGGAATAGCCGCACCCAGTCCCGTGGTACTCCTACCATGCGACGCTGCATCTCCTCGGGTAGGTCCTCTATGGCTATCATGGGTACTTGGTGAGTCAGTCTCACCAAGTTCCTTTGAATTGCATGGAGAACTCTCTCCATCTCAGCTGTAGCCCCTTCGACATCTCTTCCACGATGCCTATGTTAGGGAAATCCATCAGGTTTCACTGGCCCCACATTTGAAACATGATCAATATATTTTGTAAGTGTCTTGTGTCAAAAATTGTTACCTATGGCACCCCATGCTGCACTTGGTGGTAACACTAAATCTGGATCTCCTCGGAAATCCATCCCGACATAAGGGTAGTCATTGACTGCGATGACCTGTTGATCCTACCATGCGAAAAACTTGTCATCAAAAGTCATCCTGGGGACATCGCCATCCCTAAGGCGTTTCATCAGGTCAGCCCATCTACCCATTCGTGGATCCCTAGGGCTGTTGATAGTCGATAATACCTTGGGTCAAAGCCCAGGTACTTTCTCAAAGAAGAATGAGCATAAGATTGTGCCATACCCAAAATTATTTGTCTAACCCTTCTGAATAAAAGTCAGTTGGTTCTTCATATTGGTCAGTAGAGGTGTGCACCAATCAAACACTGTGGTGAGACATTCCATTGCTAGGCTCATGGATACTCATGAGGCCTAATGTAAAGCAGTAGAACCATTTACCCTAGCAATGGTAAATAGTAGAATTTTCAAGGACAAGCTCTCTACGTGCTTGATTGGAATCTGACTTCCAATCTTTTCAGGATGACCAGGACAGTATATGTGGACGCAGTCTTCTACATTGAGACTACCTCTTGTCCTGCCGGTAGAATGCACTATCTCTCCCCTTCAAGAAAGACCAGTAATGAAGTAAATATCTTCGATCTCGATCCTTAGGGACATCTAATCGATCATGAGTGCATCATCCTCTACACTCCAGTAATGAATCAGAAACTCAAGTAATCATGTGTTAGATTTCATATTTGGCATTTTAAAGAATTTTAGCAAGCCACAACCTCTTAAAGAATCCAAGGAATTTTGGTCCTCCATTACTTGGTTATCAATAGCAATATGATCCCTTTCTCGCCAGGTGATGGTCATCTTGCCCAAAAACGATGTTTCAAATAATTAGATTTATGTTTTAATTTTTTTACTCACACACACACGGGTTTCCTTTTTACACAGTTGTGTGTAGGGTCCTCGTATACGCGGGTTACTTGTATTCAACCTACGTGTACGTAGAGTTGAAATTTGTAACATATTTTCCTACGGTCAAAATAAAAAAAAAAACATCTAAAAAGTATCACAAATGATTAAAAGCATGATAAAAGGGTTACTTGGAAGTTTTGGAGTGATTTGAACGGTTGAATTGGATGAAGGAAAGTTGTTTGAGTTTGTCTCCACAACTCCTTGCTTAAAAAACAAATGACAAAATTGTGAGTCCAAAAGTCCTTATATAGGTTGCAAAATAAAATTTATTTTTTCAAAATTGATTTTTATCTTATGGACTTTTTGACCTTTTGGCTTGGAGTGTCGGGAATGGGTTGTCTTTATAGGAAATTTTGGATACTTCTTCAAGAAAGCTTTTTGGTCCCATGACCGCAGACCCATTATGGCAGGTATCATTTTCTTACTATCATGTAGGTTATGGAATACCACTTTCCCCTGCATTTTTCATACTAGCCTCCATACTGCGATATGTTGGCCATAGGGTCGACCCCATCGTGTTTTGGTTCACAAACCATTTTCACTCGCCGACTTTAAAATCATGATGCGATGGTAGAGATAACCTTTACATGGGCATCTTAGTTAGATCCTCACTGACATTTTTTGCCCATGTTGCTATATTGAGTAGGCTCGGGAGTCCTCTTTAGTCCCGCCATGACTTATGCGTTGAAGACTCATTCTCATCCTTCTGCACTATTTTCTGGCCTTATACCCTATAGGCTCCTTTGTGTTGAGTTGTAATGTTGCATTGCATATTGACTATTTGCACCTTTTCGCCTTGAGTCGACTTCACTTGGACTCATGTTTAAGCCACTCTTTGACCATGTCTTCTGCAAAATCAACCTTGCAATCACTTAGCCTCTATGACTTGACACACCCTTTTACCCGTGGAAAGATCATTCGTTTGACTGTCCTTGACCAGTTTCGCCACCTTGCATTGAGCATAGGAATGTTCCCCTCCTAGGAACTAGAACATTTGTTTTTCGACACTCGTTCTTTCCACTGTACTATAGAATTCTTTTATTCTTTTTCAAGCTTCCTATAAAAGAAAAATAAAAAAAATTATATATTCCAAAAAGAGCGGGAATGTGACATTATTTCCATATTTGATGGAAATTAGATTCAGTTGTGTTTCCCTTGAACAAAGCACTCAAAAGTAAGTCTTTCCTCCATTGGGATGGGCTTTAGTTTGACTTAGGAGAGCCTTAAACTTATTATTGAGTCAATACTCCTTCGATTGGTTACCTCTTCCAATCATATGGAGAGTTTGCTTATGCCTCCTGCATGACAAAGTTATAAAAAGTTATCATATGCTGCCATATAGTCATAGTTGAGTCGTGCTTTTGTTCAAGGGAAGTAAACCTGAGTCGGCCTCTCTGCGGTGTCCCTTGACCTATTTTTCAGTTGGCCATCCCTAGTTTTCAACGTCATGTTCGTTATCACATCAGTTTTATTGTTCCTTAGCTCATGCCGGTTTGAGAAGGTCTCCATTGACTTCTTGTTGGCGGGTCTTGCTCTTATCGACTACGACAAATTGCTCTGAGGGCAGATCTAGAGCCGCACCCTAGCCCTATTTTCATTATTGATAGGTCACCTTGTGCTCAACATCGATCAGTATCATGGGTCTTTGACTAAGTGGTTTCCCTTGTGTTCGACATCAGCTTTCATTATCACACATTGGGATTTGTGCAGTGCCTTGGTTTCCATTTGACCCTATTGGTGGATTCCTCGCCTCTATGTCAGCTTTCATTATTGGTTGGTTCAAAGGGTTTTTATCATGCGCTAGCCACATCTTGTGTACGTCGGAAACATGCTTCGGTTGGGTTAATACATCTTTGTTCATCTGATTCCTTCCATATTATTGGCCTATGAATTACACTCGCGCTAGATTGATGAAGGACGCCTTAATGCCTTCCTTCTAGTGGATATTTTCCCATTGACTTCAACTTAGTGCTTTGGGAAAGAGATCTAGAGTCCATTTGGCAGTACCTTAGGGTTTGTAGTCATCAGTGGCACATTCCTTCGCTATCGACAATAGGAAAACATAATTGTCTCCAGATTGATATATTCTTTCAAGTGTTCGACTATAGATCATTTATTCCCACTTGTTAGATTGTACTTGTGGAGTACTGAAAAGGTATGTTTTTGATGATCATTTCAGTGGATTTTTCAGTAGAACTTGTAAACCTTTTTGCATCATGAACTTGGAAAATGATAAAGAAATATAACAAAACATGTGAGATTAATATGCAAGACTTAACCGCTGACAATTGTCATTCCCTCATGCAGGAAGGGGTGAAAACGAGGAGTTGTTGTTCCAAAGGAAAAGACAAGGACGAGGTAACTGCTGTCCCTTTGACGGGAGACCAAATGCAAACAAGGATAAGCAGATCAAAGCAAATCGGCCCTGAAAAGGAGGTGAAGACACCAGCTCGGCGCAGGAGGGAAAAGAGATGATTAAGGATTAACGGTTCGGCGAATCCCTCAGGATCCTTGATCCTGAGGGATCGCTGCTTTATCTATTTTTATACTTAGACATCTCCGCCGTCACCCATATAAAAGGGACAACATTGTTAGCTCGGGAGAGAGTTCGACATGATTATGCTTTTATGTAATTTCTGTTAAGATCAAAACTTTGATCATCGAGTCTCGATAAGAACTGGTTCATTGTAATTTTGTTTCATGCATTAATACAAACTTGGTGATTATTTCATCTCTGCGTCTGGATTAACCTCAAGCGGTGTACCCCTGGAGGCTAAGGGCCCGACCCTGGAGGACACTTGCTCCTGTATTATTACGATTTGATTTCTGCGTGGTTTGCTTATCGTCGTTATTTGGTAATCTGATATGCTTTATAAGTTTACATCACATGCTCTGTTAAGTTTAATTCATTAAGATTGCTACGGACAAAACTATTGTATTGAATCTGCATCATATTACTATTCCTTTCAGAGTTGATTGAATATTATTAGTCTTAACGGAATACTGTTACTATCTTATTACAGAGCTTTTGTGTTGTACATTTATGTTATAGGATTCATCTTGAAAGTTGTGTTCTTTACGATTGTTGGATTTATAAGCAATGTTGTTCCATTTTGAAATGCAGTCGTATTCCTTTTAATTGGGACTGATGCTTAGATCAGATTACTAGTTACGTGTGCTGTGTGCGTATATGGTTTCCAAGCGCTGTTCCATAACTTATCAGTAATCAGTGTTGTTTGATCTGCCTTAGGAGTGAAAGATTGCTATTTGATTCCGATTAATGCATTTGAGTTAGTAGGTTAAGTTTGATTACTGCTTGTGAGATTTAGTTGTTTAGCTGCTGTTCCATTACAAACTTGCTGTTCGATTTCTTATTTGCCGTTCCATTTTCTTATCTGCGGTTCCATTTACTAGAATTTTTTGTTTTGGTGTGGGAGACGATCTAAGGCTGTAGTGAGCCTCGGCATTTACTGTCTGGTTCCCAGTTCCGTGGTCTGTTCTCTAATTTCCTTTCCATCAGTTTCCAAAGGGATGGGTTATCGCTATCGAACCCTTGACTGAGAAGTTGCCTAGTTTTCTGAGTGTGTGATTTACTCTTTTGAAGTAGCTTAGTTGTAGACAAGCATCCATTTACTCTTGTATTTCTGAACGCTTTACTACTAGCATTACTGTTGTTGGGAAAAGTATCCAATACGGAATGACCCTATCCCACTCTAAGGGTGATAGTTCCTTAGCAACAATCAAAGAAAAGCTATCTGAGATTACTTCTTTATGAGATGTAAGAGAGGGGAGAAAAAGATCCACTAACCGATGTCTTCCGCTAATGATTGATCCAATCTTCTCTCTTTGCTGCTTGCCCTCAGTTCCTTGCTCTTTCACTGGCCTAGCTACACCAAGATCCTGCAAAACGGCAAGAGAGGGAAACTACAAGAAGCATACATTCATAATTGATTCAAGGATTAGAATAAATCAAATACACAAGTATAACAACACACCATTGAGACACATGCATATAGAAGAACCTCAAATGCTTTATTAATGGAAGAAGTAAGGTTCAGGAAGTGATACAACCATAAAAGGCCCAATCTAGCATCACCTTCCCAGCAGAAAGAAATCTCCTCTTCACCTCCTTCAAAGCAAATCACCCAATAGTTCTAAACTCAAACCAACAGCACTTCCTTACATTCACAAGATTCCAGCCTCCCTAGACCTCATGAGAGAGATCTATATATAGGAGTTTTGGAGAAAGGATGAGTCAGCTTGAGGCTGGCATGAAGCTGACTAGTGTCCTCTCCCACTTTAGTTTTTCTTCAGTTCTTGAGTCCACTTGGAGGTTCTTGCTTCCACTTGGAGATCTAGAACCTCTTACTCATCACCAGTCGAATTCCTTGATCCAAGTGTCATTTTGGAAGCTTCCTGGGCATTGACACCTTGAGGAATGACTCTGCCACATGTCCAAACTCGCCCAGTGCAGGTAGCCTTCTTTGCAGTTGACATTCAACGCAGGTAGACAGTGGAGCACTTGACATTCAGCGCAGATGCTCAGTGGAGCAGTTGACATGATCCAGAATTGCCTTGTTTTTGAGTGTTTTCAGGTGGAGAACTTTTATTCAATGCTGTGGTTTGCTGACCTTGTTCCTCTAGGGGTAGGAACAACATGTTTAGGGACTTTGGATCCTTTAGATTATGGACATTTCATGCTTCATGCTGTAAGGCACAAAAATGTCTATAACAGTTGCCCCCTAAAGTATGAGGTCGTTTATCGGGTGAAATGCTTTATCAGGAGGATCCGAAGTTCATTCAATCGTTGAGAGGTGACCTGTAATAAAATACAATACAATACATTATTTTTCATTCTGCTTTCATGATCTAGCTGAGGCGGGCATTCCCATGCTTAGCTTTATAAATTCATTTTGGTACATAGAACGGACGATCGTCTGATGGTAGACTGATAATTTTGGTGAAAATTATCATCCTTTGAGTAGGATGATCATCTGCTGCAATGATGTACATGTCAAATGTCTTTATATTTCCTGAATATATATCGCAGCCCGGATGGATGAAACTAGATCCGGGGTCTTCAAACTTGTTCGATCTTCACTCTAAGTACAAGTCGATCCATGCGAGAATTGCGCTGAAGTCGAACATGGAAAGACATCGCTTGATTACCGGTCAATGATGTAAACCGTTAACAAGCGCGAGAGGAATCACTGATAATGATAATGACCCTCAAGGTACTACAGTACAATCCACGTGGTGTGAATAAAGGACTTGGTGTCGAACACCACGCAAAATCTTCTGGTCGAAGGTCATTGATGTATACCTGTCGCCGGAAGTGAGAAACTTGCCATTGAGGCATGCAAGCTTCAAAGTACTGAGGGGGTTGTTCCTAGATCAACTTCTTGGATAATGAGCTGAAGTCGACAAGAAGCGATCCATCAAAGGAGAGCCTTAATGAATCCCACATCAGTGACACGGAACAGAGCTAATGATTTTAATGGAGGTGAAAACAATCTGTGATATATGATTCAGGGTGGCGGCCATGGATGGATGAAGGATAATGTATGGCAGTGGATGGGACACGGTTGACTTTTTCTGAACAACATCTCTTGAACATATAACGACACTGATGCGATGGATCGGTAGCATTACCCCAAATGTGGATGGTTTGGTGAGACCATGGTGATGAGACCGGTGAATGAAACAACCCAACCCGATGTGGTACGGAGGAAAAGTGTCATGTTCAAGAGCGACTTGCTACCATTAAAGCTTTGAGGTTCTCCCAATTTTTCCCCAGTCATTTCTGACCAGTACCTCTTTATTTTTGTCAAGCTTGAGGAGGATAACATATGCTTTTTCTATAACCTGCCCTTCGGGCAAGCCCATCGCTATGTTTTAACGAACCTAGCGATAGGGAAACTCGTTCTCGTCTAAAGACAAGTTTGTCGCTATTTAATCATTTTAACGAGTCTAACGACAAGGAAAACTCGGTCCTTTTCATTTTTAGAGAGTCTGAAAAGGTACATAAAGTTAACTCCAAAATTCCTTTTTCGTCATCTAATCCCTTAAGTCCGAAAAAGTATAAAACAATACAGAAGGGATGCATTTTCGATAACTTTAACGAGCCGAATAAAACAAGCGCTCGACCTTTTTGTGCAATAATCCCTCAGGTCCAAAAAGATTAAAATCTAGAGGAGGAATAGCTCTTCCGGTCCTTTTAACGAGCTGAAAGGTCAAAACTCGGCAAACTTTTCATATTTTACGAGTCAGTTGAAAAGAGCTTAAAGAAGACTCGTCTTTTGAGGAACGAGTGATAAACAGGGATAGCAACTGATTCCAGGTACAGGTTGGCATTTTCCAATCACGGCAGTGTCACAAGGATGGCTAGGTGAAATCACTCTTCGCAGCTGTTCCTCAAAATAGGTAAACAATCATATGGAGGTGAACGGTCGGCCAAATGACGGTGGAGGTGGCAGGTGCAAACACGACCAAGGCTTTTATGGCTGATAAATTTACGATCACAGCATTTATTTACCGGGATAGGTTCATTTTTTATTTAAAAATGAGCTTAAACTCTGGAGGAAACATTGCTCACTGCTTTTATTTATTTTTTAACGAGCATGAACTTTATGCTAAAACTGCTCGAATATACCAGTCATAAGATAAGAAATGTCCCCTGTGAGATCTCTATTTTTTAAGGAGTTTCATCTTCACTAAGCTTTACTCCATATCCTTTCTTTATGCAAGTTCGGAAACGGCTAATCCAAAAAACAGATAAATAACCGCTCTTTCCTTGCACTCCAAAAGGGTTGCATGCCCCCAGGTATAAAATACAATTTCAAGGCTGCCCCTCCTCCTTCCCACCTCTGCTTTTCTTTGGGTGTTCACAGCTACTTGTCGTCTTGCTAGTCCAATTTTAACGATACTTGTCTTCTCGTTAATTTTAACGGGTCTATACGATACTTGTCTTCTCGTCAGCCCAACTTTTAACAAATTTTTCGCAAGATCGCAAGAGAACAGCTACTTGCGACAAGAGAGCAGCTACTTGCGACAAGAGAAGAACACTACTCAAAGACAAAACATTTGTGTTATTGAGGGAGGCTTGCCTCTTTCTGGTTACCCAAAGATTGTCTCGTTAATCTTTCAAACAAAAAATTTCCTCGGCAATGTCTACCGAAATAGACAAGGGTGAATGACTGGTGCCAAACACGTAACTTTGACAAAAGAATCCTATTCTAGAACAACCCCTCTTCCATCCACGGACGGGGTACGGACTAGTCATATTCTCTCACGGAAATTCTATCTTATACCCAAGGTTTTCTCTGCCCAACGCAGACCAGGATGCATGCCCCCTGGGTTCCAGTCCCATCTTTCCGAATCACTCGCACTCATCGGGAAGAAGGACTGGGTTGGAGACATTTCTTGATTGAATAGACCATTCAGGGTTGGTATGTGACTATTTGCGATGCGTGATCCCGGAAATGAAAGTTGGTCTACGAGCTTGACCATTCTTCCTTCGTGTGGAAAACACATTACTCTAAAGAGTGAGGAGACTATTGCTCCCATGCAATATATATAGTCTCGTTCAAGGAGTAGGTTATAATCCAAGGGTCCTTGAATGACCATCACGTTCATTTGAACGACCTTCCCTTTCAATGTAATAGGCACATTGGGGAGGATCCCTAATGGTCGACTGGTTCCTTTATCGAAACCCGAGAGATTTCTTATCTCAGGCAAAAGCGCCGGGGAACCCAGTGCTTTCCAAGCAACAGAGGAAAGGATACTCACAGATGCCCCCTCATCAATGATAGTTCCAGCCATTACCATTCTGTATATTTGGACTATGATTCTGAATGGTATACTGGCTGGCAACCGGGGTCTGCCTAGTTGGTTCCAATCAAAGGACACAACCAGGTTGCTTGGTGGTGGGACCGAATACACGGCCGGATACGACCCTGACGATGTTCCTTCCTGCGATAAAGGAATGGGCGCATTGCCCTGATGCTCGTCAGAGTCTGTGTTGATGAAAAGAATCTGGATGGTGCCATCCTTATTCTCTTCAGTGAGGGTGTCATTTGAAGATGAATCTTCAGTGACAGTGTCATTTGAAGATGAAACTTCTGAAGGGAGAACCGGGTCAACTGCCGTTTCGACCTTTGGACTTTCGTCTGGTCTGGATTCAGTAGGTTCATTTTCAATGACTGACGCTTCAGCTGACCACTTGAGCGGACCAACTGTATTCTCAACCAAGGAAGGACTTGGCACGAGTTTTTTGTATCCAGGAGGAAGTCTCAACGGTGAAACCGGACGATCTTCCAAAACTCTTTTCGCTTCGTCTAAGAAGGGACAACGGTGGATGGCGTGATCGCCTTCACACAGTCTGCAGGGGGATCTTGCTCCCCCTCTTTGTCTTGAACCTTCACTTTCGCTGGTTGACGGTAAGCATTCAACGTGGCTATCAGAGGTTGATGCTCCCGAACTGTGCAAACGAGGGGACCAGTCCCTTAGTATCCAGGGAATACAGGGACAATCTCTATGGAAGTGGTCTCCTCTACATATGACACATGGCGATTTAGGCCCGGTCTGTGCTGTGTGTGGATTTTTGTCAGATGTCTTTTGCTTGCCCCCAGTCGCCTTAGGCTCCTTCTTCTTCTTTTCTCTCTTCTTCTTCTCCTTCTTCTCCATGGGAGCTTGGCTTTTGCCAGCTCTACCTTGCGAAGATGAAGGATTGGAGGAAGAGTTATAGGAAGTAGAAGGCTGGTGGGCAGCTCTAGACTGATCTAACTGTTGACTCGACTGTTCAGGAACCATGGTGTTCTGAACTACATTGGTTGAGAATAGCCATATTGGCAGGCCAATTGTCAGTCCTGGAAGCGACAATGTGGCCATGTGGGGCGCACCAACTTCTCCCCAAGAGGAGAAAGGACTAGGATTTCCATCATGGGGAATTCCTTGGTTGGGGCGTTCCATGTTCTCAACCTACAGATCAACGTAGGAATAGGAGGTGATTATGTTCCGTTTAAAATAAATTTTTATAACGACGCTTTAGACACAACTTTCTTTTTCACTTTTTAAGAGTCGAGAAAAAGCTAAAGATGACTCTAGTCTCCTTCGATGTTTTAATGAGCCCGAAGTGACAAATGCTCGGATGGACTTTTTCAGATATAGAGTTTGAAAAAGGCCAAAAGAAACTGCTCTGGAGATCTAGGCAGAGGGTGTGCCAAACTTTTCGCAAAACCACAGAATACGTTTTACGGTACGGGTGGTCGATCCTCGTGAATGCTGTGTTCACTGCATTGCGATCAGTAGGGCGGCCGACACGGCTTCCTATGGATAAAGGCTTTGTTCCTATAGGGGTCTCCCAATATATACGCGACGGTACGTGGGAGCACAATCCGTATTAGTGCCACCGACTCTCAGGA
Organism: Pinus tabuliformis; assembly: GCA_031772625.1. Taxonomy (NCBI): domain Eukaryota; kingdom Viridiplantae; phylum Streptophyta; class Pinopsida; order Pinales; family Pinaceae; genus Pinus; species Pinus tabuliformis. The sequence goes on along the minus strand of CM062816.1, from coordinate 540,799,200 downwards.
GGAATCACCCACCTTCTTCGAGATCGACAGTCACTATGTTTAACGACGCCGGAACACGTCTCTACCTAGACCTCTATGATGAGCGTTATGTTGCAAAGCGTTGTTAGGTTCATTCAATATATTTTAAGTTGATCTTTTTAAAGTTTGCCTTTCAAGGTTCACCATGAGATGTATGATACAAATTCCTAAATGCAGTCTAAAGATGAGAAGCAAGCTTTTTCAATCTTTTCAACTTATGAAAATCTTAACTACTGAGGGAAAAGAAAGACATCATCTTTCCACACAGATCATAGAGCACACACTAATGCACTTTTTCCTAAATCAACATGCAAACTTATCAAATGCAAAATGCAAAATGCAGGTATTTCTTTTCTCTTTCTTAATGTTGGTGTACTACAAAAAGAAAGCTGCTGTATAACTTTGAATTCAATTTCAAGTGAAAGCAAACAAGCTTTGTCCAAAATCAAAAGACACCTTAAGATTTACTTGTTTCAACACTAGAAATACATAAATTCAAACCATATGACGAAAGCAAAAGCTCAATCAGCTATGAACAGCAAACAAACTAACTCTTAAGATCAGAACGACACTTATCACAGGTCTAGATCTAAGAGGTCACAGCAAGACTAGTTCACTTTCGTTATGGGAAACTGCAAATGATGTAAGAAATACACAAAGAACAAATACAGTTTCTTTATACAACCGAGGCGGAATAGTGGAAAAGAAAGGTGGTTTCAGATAGGTACATTGACTGATAACAGGCTGCAAAAACAAGGATGAAAACAGGGCAATAGAAAGCAGAGAACCCCAGTTGCACAAGGCAAAACTGGTTCAGCGCAGGTAGAACACTGTCAGTTTGACATTCAGCACAGGTAGCCCCTTCGGGACCTACGATGAAATGCAGACTGCCTTCACAGTGCCTGCAATGAAGAGAGAAACTCTCGTTTCTCTGGGTTTCCGGGTTACAGATTGCTCAAAAATCAACAGTTTTTGGCCAAATCAAAGCTATCAATCAAGTACACACTAAAGGATAAAAAGGAGGATGAAAAGCTATCACTAAGAGCTGTTCAGAGTCCTTGTGGATCAGCTCTTCAAATCATAAACATGCCTAGAAACTGAGCTAGAGTAGCTGCCCTCTACTTTGCATTTGAAAGATCCAAATGCAGTTCGATTCGGTACTCCCTGTGTTTAAGAAATGAATAGCAAAAACACAAACAACCAACAAGATACGATCCCCAGCGGAGTCGCCAATTTGTTGTTGGGAAAAGTATCCAATACGGAATGACCCTATCCCACTCTAAGGGTGATAGTTCCTTAGCAACAATCAAAGCAAAGCTATCTGAGATTACTTCTTTATGAGATGTAAGAGAGGGGAGAAAGAGATCCACTAACCGATGTCTTCTGCTAATGATTGATCCAATCTTCTCTCTTTGCTGCTTGCCCTCAGTTCCTTGCTCTTTCACTGGCCCAGCTACACCAAGATCCTGCAAAACGACAAGAGAGGGAAACTACAAGAAGCATACATTCATAATTGATTCAAGGATTAGAATAAATCAAATACACAAGTATAACAACACACCATTGAGACACATGCATATAGAAGAACCTCAAATGCTTTATTAATGGAAGAAGTAAGGTTCAGGAAGTGATACAACCATAAAAGGCCCAATCCAGCATCACCTTCCCAGCAGAAAGAAATCTCCTCTTCACCTCCTTCAAAGCAAATCACCCAATAGTTCTAAACTCAAACCAACAACACTTCCTTACATTCACAAGATTCCAGCCTCCCTAGACCTCATGAGAGAGATCTATATATAGGAGTTTTGGAGAAAGGATGAGTCAGCTTGAGGCTGGCATGAAGCTGACTAGTGTCCTCTCCCACTTTAGTTTTTCTTCAGTTCTTGAGTCCACTTGGAGGTTCTTGCTTCCACTTGGAGATCTAGAACCTCTTACTCATCACCAGTCGAATTCCTTGATCCAAGTGTCATTTTGGAAGCTTCCTGGGCATTGACACCTTGAGGAATGACTCTGCCACATGTCCAAACTCGCCCAGCGCAGGTAGCCTTCTTTGCAGTTGACATTCAACGCAGGTAGACATTGGAGCACTTGACATTCAGCGCAGATGCTCAGTGGAGCAGTTGACATGATCCAGAATTGCCTTGTTTTTGAGTGTTTTCAGGTGGAGAACTTTTATTCAATGCTGTGGTTTGCTGACCTTGTTCCTCTAGGGGTAGGAACAACATGTTTAGGGACTTTGGATCCTTTAGATTATGGACATTTCATGCTTCATGCTGTAAGGCACAAAAATGTCTATAACAATTACTCTGACAAATGATAGCCTCAGACTGAGACACTCTTTTAAATAACAAAACGCTCCCGGATTGACATATTAATGTGAGGTAATTAGAGGTGAAAGAGACCCTTTTTATAGCTCTACATTTTGGCGCCATTGCCGGGGAAAGAGTGTAGCCATTTGTCCTTTTTTGCAGAGTATTGTACGAACCTGCTAGGGAAGAGTTGGATTTTAAAAACAGAAGGTAAGAACCTGCGTACGGAGCATGTAAAAGCCCTGCTCCTCTGTCTGCTTTCCTAACAGATTTGTTGTTGCTTTGTTTGAATAGAATTTAGTAGTTCATTTGAGTGCATGACTAAGCAAAAAAATCAGAAAAAAATACCAAACCTCCACCCAAGCCTGAAAAAGCTAAGGGGCCGGTGACCCTTGGCCGAATGACCTTCATAGACGAAATCTACAAGAAAGCAGAATCTCAGCCATCAGTAGGACCCAGGAAAATCATTTCTAAGCAACCTACTAGTTCCCTTCAGGCCACAGGATCACCATTTGTAGCCTTTGCTGAGGTGCATAGTCAAACTGAAGAGTAGGACTTTCAAGAAATTGAAAATTCTACTCCAGGACTATTGCAGGAAGGGAATTTCAGCAATCTTTGTGAAGGAGAAGGAGAAACAGGGGAAACCGAGGAACCAAGATCTCCTATTGGAACAAATCAGCCATTAAATAGCCCAGACAAGGGGAGTGCTACAAAAATCATTGTTGAAGGAACCCAATCTCCTCAGACATCGGGCATTCTCATTATCCCAGATAGAGGAAGTGCTATTAAAAATATTCCTATCAAAGCCATTCCCTCTCAACCTAGGAATACCCTCCTAGATATCCCAGAAGGTTATTGGCATATATTCGACCCTATGGCTCAAAATCAGCCAAACACTCAAACCTCTATATTACAATACCCTATAGTGGATTCTGCAGCAAATGCACCTAATCCCTCTTCAACATATCCCTACATTCCACGGTCTCACATCGGAAGACCCGGATGCATTTTTATTTGAATTTGATGTGTTGTGCAGGGGATATGATTACACCACCAACCCCCAGAAACTGAAATTATTTCCCTCTACATTAAAAGGGGCTGCTTTAAGATGGTTCATGGGATTAGGTGGTGGGGTTATAAATAACTGGGATCAAATGAAAGAATCTTTCCTAAAAAAATATCAGGATTATTGTAGGTCTAGAGAATTGAAGGACGAAATATTCCAAATGACAGCTAGACCGAATGAAACATTAGAGGAGTATGTGGAACGTTTCCAGTACAATCTACAAAGATCTCCTTATGCATCACTACCTTTACCTGATAATGTGTTAAAAACTGCATTGATAAGGGGCATGAAGGAACAATGGATCGAAACATTAAACATCATGGGAAAAGGGGATATTTATCAAGAGAATTTTGCTGACATTATTGATTTATGTATCAGGAGCTCGAGAGGTAGCACAAGAGCAAAATCGGCAGAACATGATCGGTTTGTAAGAGATAATAAAATTTCAACAGAAGGAGTAACACGAGTAGAAATTGGAAATTTATTGGAAAATTTTAAAACTGATATTCTGGGGACACTAACTACACAACTTGATATTATGCAAGCTAAACAGAAGCAAATGGAGGCAGAATAGAATTTGGCAATCTTTTGCCCCCGATGCAAGAAAAATCATAGTCACAAGGAATTTCCACTGGATACAGTCCAAACATGCGCCATCTGTACAAAAGATCACCTTATGGAGAGCTGCCCCTCACTTCCTGGATTGAAAGCGGTATATAAGGAAGTGGAAGAAGAACCAGAATTGGTGTACTTGATCAACCAGCGCCGTCAGTGGCAGCCGAGACAATCTGGTATGTTTTCAGACCCAACTTCTTCTTTTCAGCTCCCACAATATAATGCTCAACAATATAATATGTGGCAAAGTCAATCCCAACCTCCGTTTCCAAACTGGTCACCACAGTCGTTTCCTTCTTCAAACCCGTGGCTGAATCAGGCAAGCCAATCTGGTTGGCCGAATTTCCCTTACACTCCACCATATTGGCAAAGTAGCCCATACCCTCCACAATGGACTCCCCCTACTTCACAAAGTTCAGCCTGGCAGACAAACTGGCAGAGACCGATGCATCAGCCAGTAGGAACTATTCTGCTCCCTCAACCCACACTACCAGCCTTACAACAAAATCCCCAGTCTAATCTGAGACCACAACTACCAGCCCAACCCAACCCCAATCCAAATAACAGACCGATCCAATCTCTCCAAATTATGGAATCACCAGAAATAGGACCCGACCCGAGGGAGTGTAATGATCTTCAGTTAAGATCTGGATGTATTATTGAAACTGAGGGAGATAAAATAGTTCATATTGAAGATTAGTTACCAAGAGAACATCTGTTGCAACAAGAGGATGTGAATAAGCAGCAGACTCATAATCAAGCAACCACATCCTCTCCTCCATTCCCAGAACGATTAGTCATACCTCGACCTTTACAATATCCTGATTTTGACATTCTAGGAGAATTACAAAATCTGTACATAAAAATTCCATTCCTCTAAGCCATTCAAGACATTCCCATATACGCAAAAACTATCAAAGAATTGTGCATAAAGAAACCAAGAAGGAATATAAAAAATAATCCAAGAGTCCAAGTAGTCGACACTTTATCTGATTTACTATCAGGGAAAGAAACACCCATTAAATATGAAGACCCAGGAAATCCAATTGTAACTGTTCAAATTTATGGTCAGACCCTGTCTAATGCCTTAGTTGATCTAGGAGCTGCAATTAATATTTTAACAACCACTACCTGCCAAAAGCTCGGCATTACATCTGTAGAACCAACCTCTACTTTGCTAGAATTGGCTGACCGATCTGTGGTTAGGCTGGAGGGTACTCTACATGATGTCATGGTCTCTGTTGATTCCTAGGAATACCTAACCGATTTCCTAATAATCAATCCAAAAACCTGACTTGATGGACACCTGCTGATTTTAGGTAGACCTTGGCTTGCCACTGTCGATGCTTACATTGGCTGCCGGCAAGGAAATATGACCATAGCCAAAGGACCAAATATCAAGAATTTAGTTCTATATCCTCCAACGTAGCCAAGTGTCACAATAATTAAAACTAATAAGCATCCTGTATCATACCTTACTGATAACATTAGATCTCCATTAACTATACAAGAGGCACTTGATTTTAAAAACCAAATAGAAGATTGCCATTAATAATTTTATTAGCCAAACTAAATCTTGCACACAGTGTCACATGATAGAAGCAGCATTTGATAATGAATTAGAAGAATATCCTCTGAAAAATACACATGATCAAACAATACCTGTTACTTCTGTTGCAAATAGTAAAATTGTGGAAATTGAACCGGGAAAAACCTTAAACATTAATGCCAACCTCACACCTGAACAAGAAATGAAGCTCATCTAGTTGCTAACAAAATATAAAGAAGCATTTGCATGGATTACCCTGATATGAGAGGAATTGACCCCCAGTTATGTACACACCACATTTATATAGAAAAGGATGCCAGACCTGTTCGTCAACCTCAAAGGAGACTTAATCCTCATCTAAAAGATGTGGTAAAAGCTGAACTTCAAAAACTTTTATATGTCAATTTTATTTATCCTATCTCTGATAGTAAATGGGTCTCTCCGCTTGTGGTGGTACCAAAAAAGAATGGGAAATGGAGAATCTGTGTGGATTACAGGGAGTTAAATAAAGCAACACAAAAAGACCACTTTCCTCTCCCATTCATAGACCAAGTATTAGATACTCTAGCAGGAAAGAAATTCTTTTCTTTCCTAGATGGCTTTAGTGGATACAATCAGATTCAGATTGCCCCTGAAGACCAAGACAAAACTACTTTTACTTGTCCTTGGGGAACATTTGCCTATTGAGTTCTACCTTTTGGCTTATGTAATGCTCCTGCCACATTCCAAAGGGCTATCCTTAGTATTTTTGCAGATTTAATAAATGATGGACTTGAAGTATACATGGATGACTTTACACCATATGGAGATGATTTTGATCTAGCATTGGACACCCTAGAAAAAGTCCTACAACGCTGCATTGCTACCAGGCTTTGCTTAAGCCACGAAAAATGCTATATGATGATGATTGAAGGACTTATCCTAGGAGACTATGTTTCAGCAGCTGGCATTCAGGTAGACCCGGTCAAAATCCAAATACTTTTGCTTATTCCCACTCCTACTACTCAAATAGAGGTACGCAGTTTTCTTGGATTTTCTGGTTATTATAGGCGATTTATAGAACATTATTCGCACATTGCTGCACCTCTGTATGCACTAACTGGTAACGTTGATTTTCTTTGGATAGAAAAATGTGAACGTGCTTTCAAAGATCTGAAGAAGCTCGTATCCACAGCCCCAGTCCTTCGAGGACCAAATTGGGATTTTCCATTCTAGATATCATCTGATGCCTCAGACACAGCCATTGGAGTAGTCCTCGGGCAGGAAGAGGATAAAAAACCATATGCTATTTATTACATCAGCAAAAATTTATCCCCTGTTGAATTAAATTACACTGTTACTAAAAAAGAATTCCTAGCTGTAATACATGCTGTCAATAAGTTTAGACATTACATTACTGGATATCCTGTTATCTTGTATACAGATCATTCTGCCATAAAATATTTAGCAAATAAGCCTGTCACAAACGACAGAATAACTAGATGGCTGATTCTATTGCAGGAATTTGATATCACAATCAAGGATCGACCTGGCAAAGAAAACCCAGTAGTTGATTTTCTCTCAAGAATGCCAAAGCCAATCGATGCAACAACAGTTGAAGATCAATTTTCGGATGAGCATCTGTTTGCTGTTGCTGTTCAAACACCCTGGTATGTTGATGTTGCCAATTACCTTGCAGTAGGTAAACTACCAAAACACCTAACCCCTAATGAGCACAAACAGATTGTTCAGAAGAGTGCTCGATTCTCGTGGATTGGGGGCTATTTGTTTCACACAGGGGTAGACATGCACATCAGGAGATGTGTTCGCGAAGATGAAATCTTTGACATTTTAAAAGCCTGTCATGATGGACCATGTGGTGGACATTTTGCTGAGTGCAGAACTGGACATAAAGTGCTGCAGACAGGGTATTACTGGCCCACGATTTTCAGAGATGCAAAGAAATTTGTCCAAGCCTGTGACAACTGCCAGCGAGTAGGACGTCCTGGTCAATCTGACGAGATGCCTCTGAAACCACAGTTAGTCATTGAACCATTCGAGCGATGGGCTCTTGATTTTGTTGGACCTATCAACCCATCATCAAATCAGAAAACATATATTTTGGTGGCAACAGAATATGTCACCAAATGGGTTGAAGCAGAAGCATTGCCTAGAGCTACAAAGGACTCTGTCATACGGTTCCTGTTCCATCTATTTGTACGTTATGGTCTTCCAAGAGAAATAATTACAGACGGTGGACCACAATTTGCTGGGAATAGATTAGCTGCAACACTCAACAATTATCACGTCCAGCATAAAATCACTACTCCATACCACCCACAGGCGAATGGACAGGTAGAAAGCAGCAATAAAATAATAGAAGCAATTTTAACGAAAACTATTGCATCCCACAGATGTGATTGGGCTGCCAGATTACCGAAGCACTCTGGGCTTACAGAACAACATGGAGAAGCACCACTGGTTACTCACCTTATCAATTAGTGTTTGGAAAACAACCCATTTTCCCTATAGAATTTGAAATCCAAACATTACGGACAGCACAGGAAGTTGGCTTAGATATAAGTGAGGCACAGATTAATCGATTGCAACAGATCAATGAGTTGGATGAAATTAGGCTCTCTGCACTTCAAAACACTACCCTGATCCAACAACAACGAGCTAAATGGCATGATGCTCTAATTAAAAACAAAGTCTTCCATGAGGGAGACTACGCTCTGTTGTACGACTCCAGGTTTCAGGACTTCCCTGGGAAACTCCAGACTCGGTGGTTGGGACCATACGAAATCTAGAAAGTACATGATAATGGTACCCTTACTCTAATCACTATTGATGGTTCTGGATATACCTTCAAGGTAAATGGTCACCGAGTTCGTCTCTATCGCAAACCACTCACTCGGGAGTCCTTCTGCCAGCAGCTATGCCGAGACACTGATATGGAGATTCTGGGAGAGTAAGAGAAGTCTTCCTCACCTGTAATTCATTAAGCAATTCATTTCTTTTTATAGTTTGTACGTAAGTTCTTTTCTTTGATTCATTTTTTGTACATATGTTGGAATTAATGTTTTCCTGTCATTTTTGTTGTTCCCTTTTTTTCAAAAAGAATAGCATTTTTGATTTTTGCCGTTTCTTTTCCAAAGGAATGGCATTTGTGTGTTTCTGCTGTTCCTTTTCTAAAGGAACATCATTCTTGATTTTCTGTTGTTCTGTTATAGACATTTTTGGGCACTGCAACCCCAAGCATAAAATGTCCATAAACCAAGGGCTCCTAAGTCCCTAAAAGTGTTGTTCCAACCCCTAAAGGAACAAGGTCAACTGATTACAGCTTCTCCCAGAAGTTCTCCATGAAAAACTACTCAGAACTGGTCAAAACAGGATCATTTCACCTGCTCCATAGGTAAAGTGCGTTGCATCTCACCTAAGTACACTCAGTGGGTGCGTTGCATTTCAAAAAGCCCTTCTATGGGGTGCGATGGGTGAGAAGAGACAAATGGCAGTGTCAATCCGCGAGGTAGAGAAGCATGGAATCTTCTAGAAACTTTTCCTGTGACACTTGCCATTCTGAATTCGACCAAGGATGAGTAAGAGATCATCAATCTCCAAGTGGAAGCAAGAACTATCAGAGGGAAGACACTAATCAAATCACAAGCTGACTCATCTCCCTTACAGATATCTATATATGGATCCCTCATCCCAGAGATCCGGAGGCTGGAATTTTGCATCTTGTAAGGAATTGTTGTTGGTTTCTTGAGGCAAAATCATAGTGTTGGGTGATCTAAGCTTTGCATGAGGTGAAGAAGGGCTTACTTGCTGAGAGGATGATGTTGGGTCAGAACAACTGGTTGTAACTCTCTTGGCTCTTTCTTGATCATCAATAAAGCTATTCAAGTTTTCCTCCATACTCTTGTGTCATTTATGTTTCATGCATTTGTATGGTCAATTTACATCTGATCCTAGATTGTTTATGATAATAGATCCATGTTCTTGTATAGTGTTATGCTGCGTTGATTCTACAGGTACTCTGTGAAGCTAGGTGTACAAGGAAGCAAGTAGCGAAGGACTATCAGAAGAGAGAGGAATCGAGCAAGGAACCAAGCGCAAGATAGAGGTTGGTCTCCTTTATTCTTCTCTCATCTATCTTTCATAAAGGAAAACGAAAGTAGTTTTACTTTGTTTGTTTCTAAGGTAGCTACCACACCTTAGTGGGATTAGCAGTTCTGCATAGACACTTTTCCCTGTAACAAAATGGCGACTCCACTGGGGAGCGACTAGGTTGTTGTTTATCTACATCTGTTTATTTTATAAACTTACAGATGGAGCCTGAAGTTGAGCTAGATAGCTTTCGAACTGCATTTGCTATGCAAATGCAAAGTAGATAAATGCCGCTTCAGTCAATCTCCGGGTTTTTTTTATGAATTAAACAACTGATTTACAAACTCTCTAATTGCCCTTGTGGTGGCTCTAGTAACCTCCTTAGATCTACCCCTGTTGTTGATTTACTGATTACCACTTGCTCGGCCAAAATCCCTGAACTGAACTACAAACTGTGACCCGGAACCCAAGCAAAGTCTCGTCCCTGGCCTAGCGCAGTCTCTGTTCTGTGAATCTGAAATTCAGCGCACTTCCTGAGTGTAGTATGTGCGCTGCATTTCAAATTCACTGTGTTACAGATGCGCTGATCAGACTAGGAATTGTTCCTGAATGTTAGTTTCTGTTCACTCTTTTTAGATCTATTCAAGAATTTTGTTGCCTATAGTCAGTATACCTCTATTTGAAACCCCTTTCCTTGTTGTTATTCCGCCTCCATTGTGCAAAGAACTGTAAATGTTTTTGTGTATTTGTTGAGTCGTTTTCAGTTCTCCTTTGCAAAAAAGTAACGTAATTGTACTGTTGTTTCTTGATTTGAAAGTGTCGCAAGTGTCGTTTTCAGTCATAGAAGAGAGTCTGATTTCTCTTGATAGTCGATTACCCTGTTACTGTTGTATTTGATCTGAATTTGTAGTTTTTCTAGTGTCGAAAGCAAGTCTTCATTTCCAAATCACAAAGTGTTGTCATTGTCTTCATTTTTGATTTTGAAAAGAAACTTGTTAGTAATTGTCGCTTGAAAAGTAATTCAGATTTGCGCATTAGCTTTCTTTTTATCATTCACATATTAAGAAAGTTGAAAACAAATACATGCATGTGCATTTGCATTTAGACTGTTTGATTGGTTTGATTTAGGACAGTGCATATAGTGTGTGCTCTTTGCTCTTTGTTGAAAGAATTATGTCTTTCTTTCCTTAGTATCTAGGATTTTCATTGCACAAAGAAGATAAAAGACTGTTTATCATCTTAGATTGCATTTTAGGAATTGTACATCTACATCACGCGGTGAACCTGAAAGGCAAATTTCTTAAGCAAGATCAACTATAAAATAAATTTAATGAATCTAACAACGCTTTGGAACCTAACGCACAACATCTAGAAGTCTAGGCTAGAGACGTATTCCGGCGTCGTAAAGCCTGGTAACTGTTGTTCTCACTATTGGTTGGGTGATTCCTCCACTTTGAGACGATAAGTGCCAGTATGGACTTGTGCTCCCACGTACTGTCGAGTATATTTTGGGAGACCACAATAGGCTTAATCCTTTATCCATAGGAAGCCGTGTCTGCTGCCCTATCGATCACAATGCATTGAACACAGCATTCGAGAAGATTGATTACCGTACCGTAAAAAGTATTCTACAGTTTTGCGATTGGTTTGGTAATCCCTCTACCTAGATTTCCAGAGCAGTCCCTTTCATTCCTTTTCAGACTCCTTAACGAAAAGGTCCATCTGAGCACTTGTCACTTCAAGCTCATTAAAAATCGAAGGCGACTAGAGTCATCTTTTGTTTTTTCTCGACTCTTTAAAATTGAAAAAACAAGTTGTGTCAAAGCGTCTAAAATTTATTTTAAACGGAATAATCATCACCTTTCCTACGTTGGTCTTAGGTTGAGAAAATGGAATCCACCAACCAAGGGATTCCCCTTGGAGGAAATCCTAGGCCCTTCTCCTCTTGGGGAGATGTTGGTGCACCCCACATGGCCACATTGTCGCTTCCAGGATTGACAATCGGCTTGCTCGTATGGCTCTTCTCAACCTCTGTCGTTCAGAACACCACAATTCCTGAACAATCGAGTCAGCAATTAGACGATTCCAGAGTTACCCCCCAACCCTCTACTTCCTCCAATTCTTCCTCTCCTCCTTCCTCTTCGCTTGATGAGGCTGGTAAAGCCAAAAATCAAGTACCAGAGAAGAAGAAGGAAAATAAGAAGAAAGAGAAGAAGAATAAGGAGCCAAAGGCGAAAAGGCGCAACCAAGCATCGTCTAGCGAAAATCCACACACTGCACCGACCAGGCATAAATCGCCATGTGTCATTTGCAAAAGGAGACCACTACCATAGAGATTGTCCTTGTATCCCTCGGATTTTAAGGGACTGGTCTCCTCGTTTGCACAATCCGGTGTCGTCAACGTCTGATGATCATGTTGAAAACACACAGTCGACTAGTGAAAGTGAAGCCCCAGGACAAAAAGGAAAATATAGGTTTCCTTGTAAACTATGCGAAGGCGATCATGTCGTCCACCGTTGTCCCTTCTTAGACGAGGCTAAAAGAGTTTTGGACGATTGTCCGGTTTCACCATTACGACTTCCTCCTGGATATAAAAAACTCTTGCCGAGTCCGTCACTAGTTGAAAATCTGGCTAACCCGCCCAGGTGGTCGGCCGACGCATCTATCATTGAAGACGAACCATCTGAACCCATACCAGACGAAAGTCAAAAGGTCGAGACGACAGTTGACCCGGTCTTGCCTTCAGAAGTTCCATCTTCAGATGATACAATGACCGAAGAGAACAAGGATGACACCATCCAAATTCTTTTCTTAAGCACAGACTCCGATGAACATGGGGGCAATTTACCCATTCCTTTACTATAGGAAGGAAGTTCGTCAGAGTCGTACTTGGCCGTCTATTCGGTCCCACCTCCAAGCAACCTAGTTGTTTCCTTTGACTGGAATCAACTAGGCAGACCCCATTTACCGGCTAGTGTACCATTCCGAATCATTGCTCAAATATATAGAATGGTTATGGCCGGTACCATCATAGATGAAGGGGCTTCTGTGAGTATCCTTTCCTCGACTGCTTGGAAAGCACTTGGTTTGCCATCACTTTTGCCTGAGATGAGAAATCTAACAGGCTTTGACAAAGGAACCAGTCGACCGTTAGGGATCCTTCCCAATGTACCCATAACATTGAGAGGGAAAACCGTTCATATGAACGTAATGGTAGTCCAAGGACCCCTGGATTATAATCTACTCCTTGGACGAGACTATATTTATTGCATGGGAGCAATTGTCTCATCACTCTTTAGAGTAATGTGTTTTCCGCACGAAGGAAGAATGGTCAAGATTGTAGACCAGCTTTCATTTCTCGGATCACACATAGCAAATAGTCATATACCATCCCTGAATGGTCTTTTCACACAAGGAATGTCTCATCAATCCCCAGTCCTTCCACCCGATGAGCGCGAGTGATTCGGGGGACATGACTGAAACCCAGGGGGCATGCACCCTGGTCTGCTTCGGCAGGAAAACTTCGGGTATAGGGTAGGTTTCCGTGAGAGATATATGACTAGTCTGTACTCCCATCTGTGATTGGAAAAGGGGGTTAGACTGGAATAAGATTCCCTCGTCAAAGTTATGTGAGTGGAGGCGTCTGCACCGCTCGCCTTTGTCTATTTCGGTAGACATCGCCGAAGAAGTGTTTTGTTTGCGGTGTGAATAGAACAATCTTTGGTAACCTGAAAGAGGTAGACCTTTCCTGATAAAAAAAATGTTTTGTCGGTAGAATAAAAGGTGACCTTGAAGCTTTATTTTATACCCGGGGGCATGCAAACCTTTTTGCGTGCAAGCGAAGAGCGACCATTTATTTTTTAAATTTGTAGGTCCTCTAACCCTTTAAACTCGTAGGATTGGTCGTTTCCTAACTTGCATAAAGAAAGGATGTGGGGCAAAACTCTAAAAATTGTCGTTTTCATATATGAGACATTCTTATTATACGACTGGATTAATCGAGCAGTTTTAACGCGGACTTCATGCTCGTTAAAAAATAAACATAAGCAATGAGAAAATGTTTCCCCCAGTGTTTAAGCTCAATTAAAAATGAACCAATTCCCGGTAAATAACCATCGTGAATGTAGTACTTCAGCCTTTAAAGCCTTGGTCGTGTTCCCATCATTACCTCCACTCTGTATCGGCTGATCATTCACCTCAATTTGATTGTTTACCCCTTTTGAGGAACAACTGCGAAGAGTGATCCCGCTAGCCATCCTCGTAACACTGCCGTGATTGGAAAATTCCAAACCTTACCTGGAATCAGCTGCTACCCAATTTTATCACTCGTTCCTCAAAGACGAGTCTCCTTTAAGCTCTTTTCAACTGACTCGTAAAATATGAAAAGATTGTCGATCCATTGGCCTCTCCATCTCCTTAAAGGGACCGGAAGTGCTATCCCTCCTTTAGATTTTAATCTTTTTGGACCTGAGGGATTATTACACAAAAAGATCGAGCGCTTGTTTTGTTCGGCTCGTTAAAAGTATCGAAAATTCATCCCTTCTGTATTGTTTTATACTTTTTCGGACTTAAGGGATTAGATGACGAAAAAGGATTTTTGGAGTTTCCTTTACGTCCCTTTTCAGACTCTCTAAAATTGAAAAGGACCGAGTTATCTTTGTCGTTAAACTCGTTAAAACCTAATAGCGACAAACTTGTCCATAGCAGACAAGAACGAGTTTCACTATCGCTAGGCTCGCTAAAACATAGCGATGGGTTTGCCCGAAGGGAAAATTATAGAACAAGCATATGTTATCCTCCTCAAGCTTGACAAAAATAAAGAGGTACTGGTCAGCAATGACTGGGGAAAAATTGGGAAGAAAACTTGAAGAAACTTTGTTGGTAGCAAGTAGCTCTTGAACATGACACTTTCACTCCGCATCCAAGTCGGGTTGGGTTGTTTCATTCACCGGTCACATCACCATGGTCCCATCACACCATCCACATTTGGGGTTAATGCTACCAATCCATCACATCAGTGTCGCCGATATGTTCAAGAGAAGTCACTCAGAGAATTCACCTGTGTCTCACCCGCTGCAATACATTTACGCTCCATTCTTTCATGACCGCCACCCTGAACCTTATATCACCAGATCGTTTTCACCTCCATTAGAATCATTTGCTCCGTTCCGTGTCATTGATGTGGGATTCATTAAGGCCCTCCTATGATGGATCGCTTCTTTTCGACATCAGCTCATTATCCAAGAAGTCGATCTAGGGATACCCATTTCAGTACTTTGAAGCTTGCATGCCTCAATGGAAATTTTCTCACTTCTGGCGACAGGTTTACATCAATGGCCTTCGACCGAAAGATTTTGAATGGTGTTCGACACCAAGTCCTTTATTCACACCACGTGAATTGTACTGCAGTACCTTGAGGGTCATTATCATTATCGGTGATTCCTCTCGCGCCTGTTAACAGCTTACATCATTGGCTGGTAATCAGGCGGTGTCTTTCCATGTTCGACTCCAGAACATCTCTCACATGGATCGACTTGTACTTTGAGTGAAGATCGAACAAGATTGAAGACCCCGGATCTAGTTTCATCCATCCGGGTTGCGATATATATTCACGAAAATAAAGACATCAAATGTACATCATTGCTGCACAGATAATCATCCAATCAAAGGGATGATGGCTCTACCAGAATCATCAGTCTACACTCAGACGATTGTCTGTCCTATGTACATGAAAATGAATTTATAAAGCTGAGCATGGGAATGCCTGCCTCAGTTAGATCGTGAAAATATTATGAAGATAATGTATTGTATTGTATCTTATTACAGGTCTCCTCCCAGCTTGAAAAAACTTCGGACCCTCATGATAAAGCATTTCACCCGACATAAAAAAAAGATTAACGACCTCATGCTTTAGGGGGCAACTGTTATAGAAATTTTTGGGCACTGCAGCCCCAAGCATAAAATGTCCATAAACCAAGGGCTCCTAAGTCCCTAAAAGTGTTGTTCCAACCCCTAAAGGAACAAGGTCAACTGATTACAGCTTCTCCCAGAAGTTCTCCATGAAAAACTACTCAGAATTGGTCAAAACAGGATCAGTTCACCTGCTCCATAGGCAAAGTGCGTTGCATCTCACCTAAGTACACTCAGTGGGTGCGTTGCATTTCAAAAATCCCTTCTATGGGGTGCGATGGGTGAGAAGTAACAAATGGCAGTGTCAATCCGCGAGGTGGAGAAGCATGGAATCTTCCAGAAACTTCTCCTGTGACACTTGCCATTCTGAATTCGACCAAGGATGAGTAAGAGATCATCAATCTCCAAGTGGAAGCAAGAACTATCAGAGGGAAGACACTAATAAAATCACAAGCTGACTCATCTCCCTTACAGATATCTATATATGGATCCCTCATCCCAGAGATCCGGAGGCTGGAATTTTGCATCTTGTAAGGAATTGCTGTTGGTTTCTTGAGGCAACATCATAGTGTTGGGTGATCTAAGCTTTGCATGAGGTGAAGAAGGGCTTACTTGCTGAGAGGATGATGCTGGGTCAGAACAACTGGTTGTAACTCTCCTGGCTCTTTCTTGATCATCAATAAAGCTATTCAAGTTTTCCTCCATACTCTTGTGTCATTTATGTTTCATGCATTTGTATGGTCAATTTACATATGATCCTAGATTGTTTATGATAATAGATCCATGTTCTTGTATAGTGTTATGCTGCTTTGATTCTACAGGTACTCTGTGAAGCTGGGTGTACAAGGAAGCAAGTAGCAAAGGACTATCAGAAGAGAGAGGAATCGAGCAAGGAACCAAGCGCAAGACAGAGGTTGGTCTCCTTTATTCTTCTCTCATCTATCTTTCATAAAGGAAAACGAAAGTAGTTTTACTTTGTTTGTTTCTAAGGTAGCTACCACACCTTTGTTAGGTTTTCCCTGTAACATGTTCCTTTTCCAAAGGAACAACATCCTTGATTTTCTGCTGTTCCTTTTCCAAAGGAACAACATCCTTGATTTTCTGTTGTTCCTTTTCCAAAGGAACAACATTCTTGATTTTGTGCTGTTCCTTTTGCAAAGGAACGACATTTGCTTGTTCTGCTGTTCCTTTTCTAAAGGAACAACATTTCGATTTTTGTTGTTCCTTTTTCAAAAGGAACAGTATTTCCGTGTGTTTTCTGTTCCTTTTCCAAAGGAACAACATATTTTTGATTTTGCTGTTCCTTTTCCAAAGGAACCGCATATTTTGATTTTGTTGTTCCTTTTTCAAAAGGAACGGCATCTCCGTGTGTTTGTTGTTCCTTTTCCAAAGGAACATCAAATTTTTGTGGATTTTTGTTGTTGGGAAAAGTATCCAATACGGAATGACCCTATCCCACTCTAAGGGTGATAGTACCTCAGCAACAATCGAAGCAAAGCTATCTAAGATTTCTTCTTTATGAAAGTAAAATAGGGGAGAAAGAGGTCCACTAACCAATGTCTTTCGCTAATGGTTGATCCAATCTTCTCTCCTTACTGCTTGCTCCCAGCTCCTTGCTCTTTCACTAGCCCAGCTACACCAAGATCCTGTAAAATGGCAAGAGAGGGAAACTACAAGAAGCATACATTCATAATTGATTCAAGGATTAGAATAAATCAAATACACAAGTATAACAATACATCATTGAGACACATGCATATAGAAGAACCTCAAATGCTTTATTAATGGAAGAAGTAAAGTTCAGGAAGTGATACAACCATAAGAGGCCCAATCCAGCATCACCTTCCCAGCAGAAAGAAATCTCCTCTTCACCTCCTTCAAAGCAAATCACCCAATAGTTCTAAACTCAAACCAACAGCACTTCCTTACATTCACAAGATTCCCGCCTCCCTAGACCTCATGAGAGAGCTCTATATATAGGAGTTTTGGAGAAAGGATGAGTCAGCTTGGGAGCTGACTAGTGTCCTCTCTCGAGTCCACTTGGAGGTTCTTGCTTCCACTTGGAGATCTAGACCCTCTTACTCATCACCAGTCGAATTCCCTGATCCAAGTGTCATTTTGGAAGCTTCCTGGGCATTGACACCTTGAGGAATGACTCTGCCACATGTCCCAACTCGCCCAGCGCAGGTAGCCTTCTTTGCAGTTGACATTCAGCGCAGGTAGACAGTGGAGCAGTTGACATTCAGCGCAGATGCTCAGTGGAGCAGTTGACATGATCCAGAATTGCCTTGTTTTTGAGTGTTTTCAGGTGGAGAACTGTTATTCAGTGCTGTGGTTTGCTGACCTTGTTCCTCTAGGGGTAGGAACAACATGTTTAGGGACTTTGGATCCCTTAGATTATGGACATTTCATGCTTCATGCTGTAAGGCACAAAAATGTCTATAACAGTTGCCCCCTAAAGTATGAGGTCGTTTATCGGGTGAAATGCTTTATCAGGAGGATCCGAAGTTCATTCAATCGCTGAGAGGTGACCTGTAATAAAATACAATACAATACATTATTTTTCATTCTGCTTTCATGATCTAGCTGAGGCGGGCATTCCCATGCTCAGCTTTATAAATTCATTTTGGTACATAGAACAGACGATCGTCTGATGATAGACTGATAATTCTCTGCTGAAATTATCATCCTTTGAGTAGGATGATCATCTGTTGCAATGATGTACATGTCAAATTTCTTTATATTTCCTGAATATATATCACAGCCCGGATGGATGAAACTAGATCCGGGGTCTTCAAACTCGTTCGATCTTCACTCTAAGTACAAGTCGGTCCATGTGAGAATTGCGCTGAAGTCGAACATGGAAAGACATCGCTTGATTACCGGTCAATGATGTAAATCGTTAACAAGCGTGAGAGGAATCACCGATAATGATAATGACCCTCAAGGTACTGCAGTACAATTCACGTGGTGTGAATAAAGGACTTGGCGTCGAACACCACGCAAAATCTTCTGGTCGAAGGTCATTGATGTATACCTGTCGCCGGAAGTGAGAAACTTGCCATTGAGGCATGCAAGTTTCAAAGTACTGAAGGATTTGTTCCTAGATCAACTTCTTGGATAATGAGCTGAAGTCGACAAGAAGCGATCCGTCAAAGGAGGGCCTTAATGAATCCCACATCAGTGACACGGAACGGAGCTAATGATTTTAGTGGAGGTGAAAACAATCTGTGACATATGATTCAGGGTGGCGGTCATGAATGGATGAAGGATAATGTATGGCAGTGGATGGGACACGGTTGACTCTTTCTGAACAACATCTCTTGAACATATAACGACACTGATGCGATGGATCGGTAGCATTACCCCAAATGTGGATGGTTTGGCGAGACCATGGTGATGAGACCGGTGAATGAAACAACCCAACCCGATGTGGTACGGAGGAAAAGTGTCATGTTCAAGAGCGACTTGCTACCGTTAAAGCTTTGAGGTTCTCCCAATTTTTCCCCAGTCATTTCTGACCAGTACCTCTTTATTTTTGTCAAGCTTGAGGAGGATAACATATGCTTGTTCTATAACCTGCCCTTCGGGCAAGCCCATCGCTATGTTTTAACGAGCCTAGCGATAGGGAAACTCGTTCTCGTCTAAAGACAAGTTTGTCGCTATTTAATCATTTTAACGAGTCTAACGACAAAGAAAACTCGGTCCTTTTCATTTTTAGAGAGTCTGAAAAGGTACATAAAGTTAACTCCAAAATTCCTTTTTCGTCATCTAATCCCTTAAGTCCGAAAAAGTATAAAACAATACAGAAGGGATGAGTTTTCGATAACTTTAACGAGCCGAATAAAACAAGCGCTCGACCTTTTTGTGCAATAATCCCTCAGGTCCAAAAAGATTAAAATCTAGAGGAGGGATAGCTCTTCCAGTCACTTTAACGAGCTGGAAGGCCAAAACTCGGCAAACTTTTCATATTTTACGAGTCAGATGAAAAGAGCTTAAAGAAGACTCGTCTTTTGAGGAACGAGTGATAAACAGGGATAGCAACTGATTCCAGGTACAGGTTGGAATTTTCCAATCACGGCAGTGTCACAAGGATGGCTAGGTGAAATCACTCTTCACAGCTGTTCCTCAAAATAGGTAAACAATCATATGGAGGTGAACGATCGTCCAAATGAAAGTGGAGGTGGCAGGTGCAAACACGACCAAGGTTTTTTATGGCTGATAAATTTACGATCACAGTGGTTATTTACCGGGATAGGTTCATTTTTTATTTAAAAATGAGCTTAAACTCTGGAGGAAACATTGCTCACTGCTTTTATTTATTTTTTAACGAGCATGAAGACCGCGTTAAAACTGCTCGGATCTTGTGTTTATTTTTTAACGAGCATGAACTTTATGCTAAAACTGCTCGATTATATGGTCAAATTTTGATTTTTTACCATTAATAGTTTTTCTCTTTTCAAGGGTAGTACTGCATTTTCAATTGCTGCAACAAACTTTGTTAGAAATGAATAATATTTGCATGGAAACGAGATTAAAACCCTAATATTTCGCTTTGAACTATGTAAAAAGCCATTAAAAAGTGTTTTTACCTCACATTTTACCATTTCATTTGCATTTGGTTTGTTGGAGCTTTGGAGGTGCCTCTTCCCCCTTGATTTTCACCAGCTGATTCCGTGAGATTCTGCGGACGATTTTCAACGCCGTCTGAACCAGGTAGGAGCTAAACCCTAGCTCTTTCTTTTCATGGTTTCCTTTTTCAGTTTTGTGCCTGTTTCCTAGCTTTTCTGAGCCTCAGGGGTTTTGCCAGGGCGCCCTAACTTCAGCGCAGGTTCCCCATTCGAAACCTGCGCTGAATGTCAAGCTGCCTTAAGACAGCCTGACCTTCAGCGCAGGTGGGACACTCTCTGCCTGCGTTGGGCTCAGAAAACTGAGTTTCTGGCTCATTTTTTGATGAATTTTCGCCAGTTTTTCACCAAATTCAGGAACTTACTCCTTCTTTTGTTTGCTTTGCAGGGAACTTTGAACAAAATGTCCCTTACATGGCGAGAACGAGAACATGAAGAGGAGGACATGATTGCCCTCCATGACCCTGTTACAGTGAACGCGCTGCGGAACTTTGGCCTGCTGAAGTTTTTCTGTATCTCTAGCATGAGAGCACAGATTACTTTGCTGCAGTACATGCTCGATGCTTGGGATCCTATTAACCAAGTATTCCAGATCAGGGGAAAGTCCATCCCCTTGACCATAGAGGACATGTACTTCTTGACTGGATTGTCAAGGCGAGGTGCTCCCATTTCCTTGTCAGGTACGGCCCGGGGGACCGATTCCGTGAGAGATTATGTCCGCCAGTATTGCAGGGAAGGCTCCCAGCCGAGCAGAGACGGCAAGGTTGTTATCCGTGAGATTACTGACAGGTCTCTCAGGTCCATTCTGTATACCATTGGTAGGATGGCCGGTAGCGCAGCTCTACATGTTGCCAATAGATCTTATGTGCAGCACGCCTTGGAGTGTCTCCAACCGAAAGTATTCAACTGGTGTGATGCAGTACTTGTTCAGATGAAAAGTCAATTGACCAAGGTAAAGGACGGGAAGCTGAAGAACTTTGGATTTGGTTCTATTCTGACTGCCTTCGCCTTGGAGAAAATCCCACTGATGCAGCCTCAGTACATTATACTCGACTTGCCTTCTCCGACCGAGCCACGCATGCAGAGGTGGGTTGATCACATGTCTAGGCACGCTGGTCAACCCCAGATTACTTTTACTGATGCCTTCTTCAGGTGGTTTGAGCGCCAGGAGATGGTCTTTTCCGAGTATCCATATGTGGGTATGGATTTCCGAGGTGATCCGGATTTGGTGCTACCGGATGGCGAACAGTGGGGCGCTATTGGTAAACTCTTTGACCATATCACTGTTTACTGTCTAATTCATAATGTTGCTGTGCTTTATTCTATCAAGACCTTTAATCATACTCTTGGGTGCATGCAGATGTTGGTCCTGTTCGTCCAGCAGTTCGTCCGAGACTGCCAGTCGCTGCCCCGGTAGTGGAGCCTGCTAGGAGAGCTATCCTCCGCGACCTTGACGATACTGAGACCCTTACAGCTGTGCAGGAGCAGGTTGAGAGCCTTACTCTCGGCATTCCGGATGTACGGATCGATGAGTTACCTTTACAGCTGCAGGGACATACTACTGGCGTGCCTAGATGATGGACTCGTCTCTTGCGCATGATTGCACAGGCCGTGACGTGCTATCATGAGCACCACTAGGCTAGGGTGCCCCCTAGCATCTTTTTGAGTTTTAGGTCATATGACCAATTTTGTCTTGGTTACAGAACATTATGTATGAACTATAAACAGCTTATATATATTTTGATTTTCGAGTTTTATTCTGTTTGAGTTATATGATCCATATGTACAATCTTTGATGATGTGTCCTTTTTATAAATGTTGCAAATGTCTATCTAACACATAGTTTGCTAATGAGTCGGTTAATGTGTTTAAGTTTTTGGAAATATGTTGATATTGAATTGAATCAAATTGTCTTTCCAAAATCTTAACCCTTAGGAACATGCGATAAATAGCTGGATTGCGAACGGAATATATACCATTGAGTTGTAGTATTACGAGCTGTGAGTCTAGCCTGACAATTAGTCGGCATATGCCACGTGTGATGGCATCAGAGAGTAGTTCTATCAACGCGCTATACTCAGCGATGTTATTCGTTGATTGCCCAATACATACACCTCTGAAACTTACTAACTCGCCGCTTGGATCAAAAATGGCCCAGGCTGCGGAGGATAGGTTCCGCGAACTACGACTCGCTCCGTCTGCATATCCAACACATGTCTCCAGAAGGTTCGACATCTGCAACAAATGAGAAAGATGGATCACTCGACCAGAACAAATACTTTAGCGAAAACAAAATACAACAAAAGCATGCAGGTTACTATTTAAGCATAGTAACGCTTGAGGTACAGCCCGTTGCAGGGCTGCGCCAGTGGAATTCCGTCATAATCCATTAACTCGTAGGCTCCTTTTGCTAACACCCTTTTAACAATATAGGGGCCCATCCATAAGGACTTGAATTTTCCTGCTCCCAATTTATCGGATTCTTGGTCATAAAGCAAGACCAAATCACCTTCTGAGAAGACACGGGGTTTGACATTCTTGTCGAACTGAGCCTTGACTCGTTTCTTATGGGCTTCGTTAGCCAAAGCGGAATCACGACGGGTTTCATCCAATTGGATTAATTCCAAGAAACGAGCCTCTTCTTCTGAAGTTACGGGGAGGAGATCAATTGCGAGTTTAAGCGACGAAATTTCGCACTGGATTGGCAAGACTGCCTCCAGGCCATACACCAGCTGAAAAGGTGTGAACTCGGTTGCATTCTTTACCGACGTTCGGTAAGCCCACAAAGCTGAGTACAGGATTAGGTGCCACCTTCTTTTATGAACTCCGATCATCCTTTGCAGCATACGCTTCAGGACCTTGTTGATTGCTTCAACTTGTCCATTGGCTTGCGGATAATACGGGGTAGAGCTGTCGTGAGATAGCCCTAGTTTGGCAGCTAATTCGACCATCATGTGATTGTGGAAATGCGATCCATGATCTGTAACTATAGCCTGTGGTACGCCGAACCTGGCGACTACATGATTGAAAAAGAAAAGGGCAGCTGTTTCACCAGTGTTATCCAATGTAGGCATCGCCTCGGCCCATTTGGTAAAATAGTCAACAGCGACTATAATATACCCATGCCCCCTGGTCGAGGTGGGGTTACATTGCATGAAATCAATGCCCCACTTGGCGAAGGGCCCAACAGCAACTATCGGCTGCAAAGGTGCGGGTGGTCGTCTGGTTTTGCTATCGAAAATTTGACAAGCATGGCAACTTCTGACTGCGGTTATGCAATCTTTGAACATGGTTGGCCAGAAGTATCCTGCTCGTAAGATTTTCTGTGCTGTTGCATATCCAGATTGATGCCCCCCACACGCGCCTGAATGACACTCATTCAGGGCTTTTTCGGCCTCCTCATGGGTAAGGCACCTCCTCAGAACTGTATCGATACCACGACGGTAAAGTGTATCACCGACGATCATGTAGTCTTTTGCTTGGTATCGTATACGTTTTTGTTCAGAGTGAGAGGTGTTTGGCCTGAATCTTTGGGTTTGGAGATAAACTATGATATCTCCATACCACTCATCGCTGGTAGATATCAGAAACAAACTTTCGTCCACGATCGACTCTTCTGATGTTTCATCGTTGGACGACGATGGGAGATCGCATAATAATTCTGCGAAAACTAGAGCTTTCTTTGATTTGGATTTTACAAATTCCAGATCAAACTCTTGAAGGATCGCTATCCATTTTGAATATTTCCCCCCAGCAACTGTCGCGACAGTATATAAGTCATGGGGTTGCAATCTGACAAGATGGTAGTTTTCCGAAAGAGGACATAATGTCGAAACCTTTGAATCGCTTGAACAGCTGCAAGCGCTAGTTTTTCAACATAAGAATATTTACTTTCTGTATCATTTAAGTTTTTACTTAAATAATAGATAGGATGTTCGATTCCATCTACTTCTTGAACTAAAACCATCACAATGGTCGTATCCGCTGCAGCCAGATACAGGTTAAAATCTCTTTGATAGTCCGGGGCGTACATTAATGATGCTTTTACTAGACAATCTTTCAGAGCATCAAAGGAAGCTTGCGCCACCTGGTCCCAGACGAAAGGTACATCCTTTTTTAAAAGACGAGTATAACCTTTAGCAAGTTCTGCGTAATTTGGAATGAACCTCCTCAGAAAGTTCGCTTTCCCTTGGAGTTTCTGAATCTGAAGCAAATTTGAAGGTGGAGGCAAATTAATGATTGCCTGAACCTTGCAGGGGTCGAGACGAATTCCATCCTTAGAGACTACAAAGCCAAGTAAACGACCAGAACCGACGCAAAACACACATTTGTGTGGATTGAGTCGTATCTTGTAGTGTCGGCAACGTAGAAATATCGCTCTTAAATGCTGCGGATGATCAGTCCGCTTTCGCGAATGAGCCGGAAGGTCGTCGAGATAAGGTTGAACAATGTTCTTGATGTCATGGAAGGCATAATTCATTGCCCTCTGAAACGTCGCCCCTGCGTTCTTTAAACCAAAGGGTAATTTTCGATAAGCGAATGTGCCCCACGGACAAATAAATGCAGTCTTTGACTGGTCCTGTGGGCGGATATTTATTTGATTATACCCGGAAAATCCATCCATAAATGAAAAGATTTCACATCCGGTGCATTCATCAATTATCTGGTCAATGAAGGGTGTAGGATAGTTGTCCTTTGGACAAGCTTGGTTTACATCCCTATAATCGACACATACTCTAATCGTCCCTTGCTTTTTCATGACAGGGACAATATTCGATACCCAATCGGTTAGAGGAACCGGGTAGATGAATCCAGCATGGAGAAGTTTTTCAACTTCTGCCTTAATGGCAGCGGCTTTCTTGGGGTGCACCTGTCGAAGCCGTTGTCTTACTGGTTTGACATCAGGATACATTTTAATTTCATGTTCAACGATACTCGAGTCAATGCCTGGAATTTCATCATATGACCAAGCAAAGACATCTCTGAATTCGCGAAAAAGAGCGTTATATATTTCCAGTTCTGAAGGGGAACAACCTTTGCCGACATAAATATTCTCTACAACCTCTGTTTTAGTCGAGATATTTATGGCTATAGTCTCTTCAATATTGGATAAGTTTCACTCGGAATCCACCGTATTTACAGTATTTGTTAGGAATTCAAAAACTGAAGGGTGATAAAGGTCACTTTGAGTATCTTCTTCATATTCCGGAAGAAGGGAACGATGGTGGTGATCATTCCATGGTGCCCCCTCAATCGACATTGATTGTAAGATTCCTTCGTCAGTCCCATGTACTTTTGACCAAGGATCTAATGGGGTTCCATATTCTCTAGACCTATCTACCCAAACGCTTGACGAGCGTTGATTTGGGTTCGCCTCCCATGCTTGAAACATTGATTGCTACAATATTTCTAAAGGGCTTGGGGGCAAAACAACTGCATGATCCATGTTGACATTGTCTTTTGCGACCTTCGTGGAAGATATCATGTTGCAGGTTGCTACAAACGGTATATTTCCCATGTAAATAGGAGGTGGTAGCGCGAAAGTTCCCATCAATGTGGGGTCTTTCAATAATCCTACTCCGATATCTTGAAGCGAATGGTTGCTCTCATGGATCATGGGAATTCTTCCTGTAACTTGTGAACCATTAGGGAGGAAGTTCTGTTGGTCGACAACCGTAATCCCTCCTTCAAACGGGAATGCGATCTTCCTAAAATAAGTCGACACAACAGCCGCCATGGCATAAATCCATGGTCTACCCAGTAGGATATTATAATCAAGATTTCCATCAATGACCTCAACATCAATTTCTACTGTTTTTCCTCCTAGTTCAACCTTCAAGTTATTAAGGATACCATACGGGGTATAAGTCCTTCCGTCGAAAGCTTTTAACGTTGTCGATGATCGCGACAAGGTTGGAGATCCTAAAGTTTTCCAGCAACTCATCGACATAATACATGTCGATGCTCCCTCATCAATAATTGTTCTGTGAACAGTTTTGTTGAGGGCTTTCACTTGAATAAGAAAAGCTAGTTGTGCTGGTAACTGAGGATCGTATCCTTTGTGATCAAAGGATACAAGATTGGAATCCTTAGGATCAACCCCACCAATTGCTGATAACAATGCCTGCCTTTGGGATGGACAATTTTGTAGTACTTCAAGAGTCGACATAGCGGATGGCGATTGTGCCAAATCTTCTACTATGTTATAATGCTGCGCCGCCCTGGCGCGAGGATTAAATGTCGACTTGTGTACTACACCCTTTGGCGGTTTTATTGTTAATTCAGAAATGATGGGCGGTACAACTTCTGTCGA
Source organism: Pinus tabuliformis (assembly GCA_031772625.1). NCBI lineage: Eukaryota > Viridiplantae > Streptophyta > Pinopsida > Pinales > Pinaceae > Pinus > Pinus tabuliformis. The sequence goes on along the minus strand of CM062816.1, from coordinate 540,772,703 downwards.
AGTTGTTGTCGAACTACTTGGTTGATCTTTACCTTTGTCGTTCGACAGCTGAGGATTCCCATAATCTTTGTTCCTTGTCAAAATCAAAGCATCATTCTGCTGTTTTGAAACCGACAACATAAGTACTTGCGACGGGGAAGCATTTCCACTATCAACCAGATTTTGACCTGGGTTGGGAAATGGATCAGTTAACACGGCTGAGGTTTGGGAACTTTTAAAGAACCTCTTTAACTCAGCTTTGAATGGACAATTCTTTGTGTAATGATCCTCTTCATCACATATTTGACATGGATAAATTTGTTTCCCTTGCCCAGGAGGGTTTGAAGAATTTTTTCTAGGAGATGACTCGCCCTGTTTCTTCTTCTTCCCTTTGTTTTGCTTCTTCTTGCTTCCTGGTTGATTGGTTTCTTTGCCTTTATCTGCTGATACAGCATTTACTTCCGAAGCAAGAATTTATTCTTTTGCATTTTGATCCGAATTCTTACGGGCTTTCTTTGAAGAAGCCTTTATCGATTTCGCGTTTTCTGTGCCAATCATACCATCACCGGCATGAGAGTCACTATTTGATTTAGGAGGAGGAGGGATTGAAAATTCAGGTCTAGGGGCATCGGGTATTTTGTCGTAGAGCGTGCCAGACTGAGTATAAACTAAGTCCAAATACTGTGCACGAGCAATAACTTGCTCCTCTGTTACGACTCCCCCCTTGGCCACATCTTCTGTTATAGCAGGAACTAACGACTTTATAAACCATTCAGCTAACAGCTGATCGGGAACGTACGTTTTCACCATCCTACGACGACGACGCCACTCATGTATATGATCAGATATATGGGTGGCAGTTGTCTGCTTGAAGTTGGTTAGTATTTCTGTTCCCATTTCATACCTTATCGGTAATTGAAAATGGGTTAAGAAAGTCATGGCTAGGGAACTAAAATTGTCGAACGAGGCTCTAGGTAATTCAATATACCATTTAGCCGCTGGACCTGTCAATGTCCTCTGAAAAAGGCGAAGCCTTATCGAATCGTCGTTTAGGGTGTTCGACGAACACCACAGATGAAAAGTCATCACGTGATTCGATGGGTCTTCACCTGGATTTCCATTGAATTTAGGAATGTCAGATGGAAGTTTATGAGGAATCGCCAGCCACCAAGGGGCATAAGCAATCGGATCGTTGGTTAACCGGTGTAAATCGGGTAACTCTAAAGTCGCCACGAATGGTAACTGTTGATTCAGGTTAGGCGAAGCATAACCAGGGTACGATGGAATCGCTTGAGAAGTTTGCCTTTGCATACCAGCATAATGTAATTGATGTTGATATGACTGATACGGTTGATGGACTTGACCACCGTAAAGTGGTTGGTTTTGACCGTTTTGGATATACGGTTGTCCACTGTTCGCAAAGATCTGCTGCTCAGAACCTTGATATACCTGCTGGAATTGCGGTTGTTGGTATTGCACAAGCCATGGTTGTGAAGCCATGTTCTGTTGTGATATGCTAACCGTTGGACCAAGGTGTGGGGTAATTGTACCCATTTGGACCTGTGTCGCCCCGCCAGTTGGCGATTGTGGTTGTGACCCATGTTCAAGGGGCTGTTGCACTACAACCTGAGATATCTGAGGTTGACATGCAACCGGCATTGCCTGAACTTGTGACACTGTTACAATAGCCGGTGTGGTTGGGATGTTCGTCATAGGTACACACTGTTGCATAGAATATACAATCCTTGGTTGTTGAGGTAGCATAGGTACCCAACTACTTGATGCAATTCCAGTATAACCTGAATACTGTTGTGAACTCACATATGGGTATCCTCCCGGAGGGGGTAACGAAAGGGCATACTGCCCCCCATAGGGTAGCAATCCGGAACTCAAGGGGATTGATTGTCCTTGGGGACTGGATTGCCCAAATTGACCTCCAAATGGATCAATTTGGTGAGTCTCAACATAAGAGTTGCCGGATATTACTCCGGATGAACAAACTGGAACAGACCACACTGTCGAAATAGTCGCTTGGTGGACTCCTTCTAGCTGTTGTGAGCTAGTTGGGACAGATGGTATGCCGGCAAACATTGTCGGAGTGACGGCAGGGGCTTCTGCTGTCGCTGTGTCGTTTGACACAGTCCTAGATGATGACGGTTGTTCAGACATTTTAAGTCTATCCAATAGATTTCCTAGCGATTCTACAGGAACTTCCACTTGTGGTGGATTAACCTCTGATGAAGGAAATAGAGTGACCCCGACTCCAAAATGGGTTGGAGTACTTGCTTGCGGATCCTCTGCAATTTCCTCTATCGCAATCAAACCCGGTGGAAGAGGAAGACCGTCAGGTCCGTAAAATATTTTTGGTGCCGAAGAAGTGGTTGTTTCGACAGCGACAGTTGTTTGAGGAACAAAACTCTCTGGACCGGTTACAGATGGAACTGGTTCAGTTATACAAGTATTTGCCCCCAGACTAGGATCAGTATTACTGTCCTTCTGTGGCTGTTGAACTTCTTCTATAGAGGCAGGGTTTCCAGAAATGTTTGGAGTAACCAGAACCTCAGATGTAGTTGGAACACTTGTTCTAACTTTTATAGGAGATTTTGAACCGGTTAAACGAGTTCGCTTTGTCCGTACTGTTTTCGATTCCGGAGACAAAGACGGTTGACTCGTAAGCCTCCGCGAACGACGGGGTTTCAATTGACTTTCTTCCACGATTGCGGATTACTCGATCAACCAAAATATTAAAAGGGGAAATTTGTGTTTCCGAATTGAATGAATTTTATTAGACGCTTTTAGACACAACTTGCTTTTTCAGTTTTTAAGAGTCGAGAAAAAGCTAAAGATGACTCTAGTCTCCTTCGATGTTTTAACGAGCCCGAAGTGACAAATGCTCGGATGGAATTTTTCAGTTATAGAGTTTGAAAAAGGCCAAAAGAAACTACTCTGGAGATCTAGGCAGAGGGTGTGCCAAACTTTTCGCAAAACCACAGAATACGTTTTACGGTACGGGTGGTCGATCTTCGTGAATGCTGTGTTCACTGCATTGCGATCAGTAGGGCGGCCGACACGGCTTCCTATGGATAAAGGTTTTATTCCTATAGGGGTCTCCCAATATATACGCGATGGTACGTGGGAGCACAATCCGTATTAGTGCCACCGACTCTCAGGAGGAATCACCCACCTTCTTCGAGATCGACAGTCACTATGTTTAACGACGCCGGAACACGTCTCTAGCTTAGACCTCTATGTGTTTGCGTTATGTTTCAAAGCGTTGTTAGGTTCATTCAATATATTTTAAGTTGATCTTTTTAAAGTTTGCCTTTCAAGGTTCACCACGAGATGTATGATACAAATTCCTAAATGCAGTCTAAGATGATAAGCAAGCTTTTTCAATCTTTTCGACTTATGAAAATCTTAACTACTGAGGGAAAAGAAAGACATCATCTTTTCACACAGATCATAGAGCACACACTAATGCACTTTTCCCTAAATCAACATGCAAACTTATCAAATGCAAAATGCACAATGCAGGTATTTCTTTTCTCTTTCTTAATGTTGATGTACTACAAAAAGAACGCTGTTGTATAACTTTGAATTCAATTTCAAGTGAAAGCAAACAAGCTTTTGTCCAAAATCAAAAGACACCTTAAGATTTACTTGTTTCGACACTAGAAATACATAAATTCAAACCATATGACGGAAGCAAAAGCTCAATCAGCTATGAACAACAAACAAACTAACTCTTAAGATCAGAACGACACTTATCACAGGTCTAGATCTAAGAGGCCACAGCAAGACTAGTTCACTTTTCGTTATGGGAAACTGCAAATGATATAATAAATACACAAAGAACAAATACAGTTTCTTTATACAACCGAGGCAGAATAGTGGCAAAGAAAGGTGGTTTCAGATAGGTACATTGACTGATAACAGGCTGCAAAAACAAGGATGAAAACAGGGCAATAGAAAGCAGAGAACCCCAGTTGCACAAGGCAAAACTGGTTCAGCGCAGGTAGAACACTGTCAGTTTGACATTCAACGCAGGTAGCCCCTTCGGGACCTACGATGAAATGCAGACTGCCTTCACAGTGCCTGCAATGAAGAGAGAAACTCTCGTTTCTCTGGGTTTCCGGGTTACAGATTGCTAAAAAATCCACAGTTTTTGGCCAAATCAAAGCTATCAATCAAGTACACACTAAAGGGTGAAAAGGAGGATGAAAAGCTATCACTAAGAGCTGTTCAGAGTCCTTGTGGATCAGCTCTTCAAATCATAAACATGCCTAGAAACTGAGCTAGAGTAGCTGCCCTCTACTTTGCATTTGAAAGATCCAAATGCAGTTCGATTCAGTACTCCTTGTGTTTAGGAAATGAATAGCAAAAACACAAACAACCAACAAGATACGATCCCCAACGGAGTCGCCAATTTGTTGTTGGGAAAAGTATCCAATACGGAATGACCCTATCCCACTCTAAGGGTGATAGTACCTCAGCAACAATCGAAGCAAAGCTATCTAAGATTTCTTCTTTATGAAAGTAAAATAGGGGAGAAAGAGGTCCACTAACCAATGTCTTTCACTAATGGTTGATCCAATCTTCTCTCCTTATTGCTTGCTCCCAGCTCCTTGCTCTTTCACTGGCCCAGCTACACCAAGATCCTGCAAAATGGCAAGAGAGGGAAACTACAAGAAGCATACATTCATAATTGATTCAAGGATTAGAATAAATCAAATACACAAGTATAACAATACATCATTGAGACACATGCATATAGAAGAACCTCAAATGCTTTATTAATGGAAGAAGTAAAGTTCAGGAAGTGATACAACCATAAGAGGCCCAATCCAGCATCACCTTCCCAGCAGAAAGAAATCTCCTCTTCACCTCCTTCAAAGCAAATCACCCAATAGTTCTAAACTCAAACCAACAGCACTTCCTTACATTCACAAGATTCCCGCCTCCCTAGACCTCATGAGAGAGCTCTATATATAGGAGTTTTGGAGAAAGGATGAGTCAGCTTGGGAGCTGACTAGTGTCCTCTCTCACTTCAGTTATTCTTCAGTTCTTGAGTCCACTTGGAGGTTCTTGCTTCCACTTGGAGATCTAGACCCTCTTACTCATCACCAGTCGAATTCCTGATCCAAGTGTCATTTTGGAAGCTTCCTGGGCATTGACACCTTGAGGAATGACTGTGCCACATGTCCCAACTCGCCCAACGCAGGTAGCCTTCTTTGTAGTTGACATTCAGCGCAAGTAGACAGTGGAGCAGTTGACATTTAGCGCAGATGCTCAGTGGAGCAGTTGACATGATCCAGAATTGCCTTGTTTTTGAGTGTTTTCAGGTGGAGAACTGTTATTCAGTGCTGTGGTTTGCTGACCTTGTTCCTCTAGGGGTAGGAACAACATGTTTAGGGACTTTGGATCCCTTAGATTATGGACATTTCATGCTTCATGCTGTAAGGCACAAAAATGTCTATAACAATTTTGCTGTTCCTTTTTCAAAGGAATGGCATTGGAATGTTCTGCTGTTCCTTTTTCAAAGGAACGACATTGGAATGTTCTGCTGTTCCTTTTTCAAAGGAACGACATTTGCACTTTCTGCTATTTTAAGGTCTCCTCTTGGTCCTTTCTCCAAAGAGCATCACTTGCATGCTTTTGCTCTCCTTATGAAGCAGCTTGTCCCTTTTGCTGATCTAAATTAAGGATGCTTACTGCCCCTGTTCTTTCAAGTCTTTTAGAATACAACTATGCATTTATGCAATGGATACAAAATCTCAACATACAGAAATCTGCTAATCATAAAATAGCTATATTTATAAGGCTTTGCATTGGTAAGAGGACAAAAGGAAGGACACACTTATTTATCATCTTTTGCTGTCACTGTTCTACTAATTCTGTAATGGTTGTTCATCTTCATCATGACGACCCTTTTCTCCTCTTTGATTGTTATTCAGGAATAAGAACAAAGGGTTTATATCTTCCTATTGAGATGTTAAGACTTCTTCCACCATTCCTACTCTTAAGGAGTGCTGAACCACCCCTTGTGTATAAAAAAGGGAAGGTACTTGAAAAAAAAAAGAAAAAAGAAAGAAAAAAGTAAATATGACTTATAAAGTTGTCAAATGCAAGATAGGGGGTCTCATCAAGAGCCAACCTACCATGATCATGAGGACGAACGCGAAGTGGCATTCCCACTATGGCCACCACACTAGGGATATGGTCCAAAAGGTATATCAAATAAACTAACCTTGGAACAGGAGGTCTCATCACGAGCCGGCCTGCCCACTTTTCGCTCCTTCCTCGTGAATGAAATTATGGTTAACTGGTTACCAAGCCAGCATAATGGCCTACATTTTGACATTACACTCCCTAACGTATACACAAAGGATCATGGTTCCATGGGTGAAATCAACAACTCTGCCAAGGTTATGGCCACCTGTCGGCAGCAGAGCACTGTTAATGGTATCGAAGTCACATTATTTACACCAATAGGTGAGTTATGAATACCCTTTTGTTTCTTACACCTTGGTAATTGATCATATATCATTTCCCGAATTATATATAGCGCATGCAAATCTATTATCACCAATCATGGCAGAAGTAATTGACAATGACCGCAGGAGATTTAGAAAGCACGACAGATGTCCTCTCCTCACAACCTCACATCATATCACAGCAGCCTCTTACTAATACGCGATCCAACTTTACGCCTCGATTTCGGTAATTTTTTATTTTTCTAAACATGGCATATTTTCATACGATGTTCCTTTATGACTCTGTTTCAGATCGGGTGCTGCTCCTTTATTTGATGGCTGGGACAGCCTATCACATTGCGGGGGGGAGGTTAACCTCATTATTCCCTGGATTACGTGTCAGCTCACTATTCGGGAAAGTTGTGTACTAGGGTATGGCACGGCTTAACGGCATGCTATTTTTATTTTTGTTACACGAATTGCTGTTCATAAGCCATTTCTGTTGTATACTCTATTTTTTCCAAACAAGTCTTGCGTCTATTACCCTCTCTGTGTTTCAAACAGCACAAACAGTTGCTGTTCCATTGAGAATTCATAGTGAAACCATGGGAGGAAGAGCGATCCGAAGGGAACCGCAGGTGTTGACAGTCTCTGCTGCTGCCCGGGAAATCCTGGCAAGAGGAGGGTGGCTGACTTATCTCAACCGCTTACAGGAGTCTAACGAGATAGTGGCAATTGAATTCCTACAGAATTTGCAGGAGGATTACTCCACAGTAAGGGGGGGACAGATAATAGTCACCGATGACATAATCGCAGAAGTCTCGGGACTACCAGCCACCGGACCTGTATGGACATTAAAAATGGAGAGATTATAGAAGATTATAGAAATCTTCCAGGACGAAGGCCAGAGCTTGGCAATTAAAGGAAAGGGAATTCTGCCAGCAACGCTAGGAGAGCCCTGGGCAGAATTGGCAAGGACCGTGCAAAGCTACATCACCTGCGAGGGAAGAAAAGACGTGGTAAGACCACGACATCTTAAATTCTTAGCTGTTCTAAAACAGAAATGCTCTGTAAATTTACCTGCAGTTTTGAATTCGTTACTTCATGACGTTGCACGGAGCTTAAAAAAGGCACAGCATGTAGAGTCAGTTGTTAGTCATCATGGGTTAATTCGATTAATTGTCAGTCATAGCATCACCCAGCAACAGAGTAGCTGGGAAGAGCTAATTGCAATGATTGAAGGGGGGTTGACAACACCATCCCCAAAACGTAAGCATGCCACCAGCACACCTGAGCGTCCGGAAAAACGCAGAGAATTAGCAAAACAAAAACATGTCACTAGTACATCCGAGCATCCAGAAAAACACAAGGAATCGACAAAGCGTAAGCATGCCACCGGTACACTCGAACAGCCAGAGAAACATAGGAAATCAGTCCGGTTAGCACGAATACGAGGGAGGCTGGAACAACTCCAGGAAAACACTAGCCAGCCAGTAGAAATTGAAGATGAGCAACCCTCACGGCCAGAAGAAGAGGCCGAGCAATCTGAAGGAGAAGAGAAAGAAGAGGCCGAGCAATCTGGAGAGGAGGCCGAGCAATCCGAAGAAGAAAATGAAACAAAAGCTGAGCAGTCTGAAACAAAAGCTAAGCATTCTGAAATAGAAGCCGAACAATCCAAGCAGGAGGAGGAAATGGGACAGCAGGAAGGTAGCCCATCACAGGATCCAGTAGGAGAAGATGAATTGGCCGAAGTCTTGGTAAATATGGGTGAATATGGCCAACCTTCCAGTCCATCAGACCTCCATGAAAAACCCCAGGAGGAAAATGCACCTAAGAAACCACATGCAAAAGAGGCAGAAGAAGAAAATCTTCCTGTTCATGATGAAGAAAAAATAAGAGATACTGAACAGGAACAATCCGTTCTTAAGACACTGGAAGAAATTCTGGAGGAAGCAGGGGCAGAAAAAGAAGTTGCCCAAGAATTGACAGAACCAGTTAGGGTTCCTACCCCAGAACAACCAGAGCAGAACAATGAAGAGACACCCCAGAAGGAAGATCCAGGGACTAGTCACGGCCCAGGCGGCAGCAAACAGCGTGCTGTTCCTTCTAACGAAATTTTGGAAATTAAAGAATTGCGAAAGGAACAACAGAGATTATTGAGCATAATAGCCCAGCTCCACCAGCATATTAGGATCCTGAAAGCAAGGTAGAGGGTAAAAAAGACTGCAGGAAAGAAAAAGGTGACCACTCCAGCAAAACCCCGCAAGGCAAAAAGGCGGAGGATCAGAATTCGTCTTGCTGTTCAAAACCCTGTTGAAAATCTAGCTGTTGTTCCAAATGATGCTGAAGAACAGACTGTTGTTCCATTTGAAAAGGAACAGCAACAGACTGATATCCACGTTAAAATAGAAATGGATGATATGATGACCTGTGACAAGGAAATTCAGATGGAGGCACCACCCTCGGGGGTGATAAGGGTTTTGAACTCAAAGCAACGCAATAAGAAAGTTCAGGTAAAACTCCTGGCCTCCACTGCTGCATGGAGAAGAGATCCGAAAATAGTAACCTTGTGCAAAGGGTTGAAGCAAGCTCAGCAAGAAGCAGAAAAGCTTAGAGAGCAAACGGTCCCTCGCGAAAAGTATGAAGAGCTACAACAGCAACTTAGGAACGTCAATCAATCCGAAAGCCAGGCCTTTGAAGGTTGGCAGAAGGAAAAAGAGAAAGTTGCAAAGGTAACTCGTAGGCTAGATATTGTTATCAAGCAGATGGATACCTTGTGTTCTTTATACAATGACGTCTTAGCATGTAGGGCCCCTGCCAAAAATTATGCCCTGTTTTTACTGGAACGGTATTTGCAATTAAAAATAAAAGATGTTAAAGAAGGTGCTCCCATACAAATTAACATTGTCAATGATTTTATAGACTGTTGTAAATACTACGGGGTAAAAGTCCAGAGACTGCTGTGCGAGTTCTATTTGCATAACCTTGTACTAGACCAGGAGACTGAGCTGAACCCTGGCCCCTTTGTTGGAGACATCCAATTGCAGGCATTCATCTCATTCGGGGTTAATCAGATTAAATGGCTCAAAGCCTATAATACTTTCCAGAGGCAAGAAAATGGCCTAGATTTGTGGGTAAGGGCTGAGCCTAGGAACCCAGTACAGTTGTGGAAAGCACATAGAAACCTCATGAAGACTCTGGGTGTCATTGAAACATTAGGACTCATGCATGAGGCACTCATTCGATAGGGATTAGAATACTTTCTTTCTATCAAAGACCTTGCCATTGATGCAACTAAATTTCGATATCAAATCTCTAATCTGAATATCCAGCTCAGGGAACCGTTTAAGTATGAAAATTTTAAATTAGTTTCCAATTGTTTGCACCTTTATGGCGAAAGCATTTTGAGAGCAGGGCCATCTTGGTTAGGATATAGGTTCTAGAGTCCAATTATTTGGCACACTGCACCCGGATACCAAGCCCTGTATGAGATGCCTGAGGGTCAAACAGGCCATTTCTTTGACTACCTAGTTACTCATCATGGCTGTAGGCCTCCGCATGAGATTCCTTCTCCAGCCTATTCTCTCACTACCTTGCATGTCAACTACAACGTTTTCATGAGGGCATGAAACAGGGTAAGCAGGGGGGTGTGTGGAGTACTAAAAAGGTATGTTTTTGATGATCATTTCAGTGGCTTTTTCAGTAGAACTTGTAAACCTTTTTGCATCATGAACTTGGAAAATGATAAAGAATTATAACAAAACATGTGAGATTAATATGCAAGACTTAACCGATGACAATTGTCATTCCCTCATGCAGGAAGGGGTGAAAATGAGGAGTTGTTGTTCCAAAGGAAAAGACAAGGACGAGGTAACCACTGTCCCTTTGACGAGAGACTGAATGCAAACAAGGCTAAGAAGATCAAAGCAAATCGGCCCTGAAAAGGAGGTGAAGACACCAGCTCGGCGCAGGAGGGAAAAGAGATGATTAAGGATTAACGGTTCGGCGAATCCCTCAGGATCCTTGATCCTGAGGGATCGCTGCTTTATGTATTTTTATACTTAGACATCTCCACCGTCACCCATATAAAAGGGACAACATTGTTATCTCAGGAGAGAGTTCGACATGATTATGCTTTTATGTAATTTCTGTTAAGATCAAAACTTTGATCATCGAGTCTCGATAAGAACTAGTTCATTGTAATTTTGTTTCATGCATTAATACAAACTTGGTGATTATTTCATCTCTGTGTCTGGATTTACCTCAAGCGGTGTACCCCTGGAGGCTAAGGGCCCGGCCCTGGAGGACACTTGCTCCTGTATTATTACGATTTGATTTCTGCATGGTTTGCTTATCGTCGTTATTTGGTAATCTGATATGCTTTATAAGTTTACATCACATGCTCTGTTAAGTTTAATTCATTAAGATTTCTACGGACAAAACTATTGTATTGACTCTGCATCATATTACTGTTCCTTTCAGAGTTGATTGAATATTATTAGTCTTAATGGAATACTGTTACTATCTTATTACAGAGCTTTTGTGCTGTACATTCATGTTACAGGATTCATCTTGAAAGTTGTGTTCTTTACGATTGTTGGATTTAGAAGCAATGCTGTTCCATTTTGAAATGCAGTCGTATTCCTTTTAATTGGGACTGATGCTTAGATCAGATTACTAGTTACGTGTGTTGTGTGCGTATATGGTTTCCAAGCGCTATTCCATAACTTATCAGTAATCAATGTTGTTCCATTAGTGTGTGCTGTTTGATCTGCCTTAGGAGTGAAAGATTGCTGTTTGATTCCGATTAATGCATTTGAGTTAGTAGGTTAAGTTTGATTACTGCTTGTGAGATTTAGTTGTTTAGCTGCTGTTCCATTTCAGAATTGTTGTTCCATTACAAACTTGCTATTCGATTTCTTATTTGTCGTTCCATTTTCTTATCTGCCGTTCCATTTACTAGCATTTGTTGTTTTGGTGTGGGAGATGATCTAAGGCTGTAGTGAGCCTTGGCATTTACTGTCTAGTTCCCAGATCCATGGTCTATTCTCTAATTTCCTTTCCATCAGTTTCCAAAGGGATGGGTTATCGCTACCGAACCCTTGACTGAGAAGTTGCCTAGTTTTCTGAGTGTGTGATTTACTCTTTTGAAGTAGCTTAGTTGTAGACAAGCATCCGTTTACTCTTGTATTTCTAAACGCTGTACTACTAGCATTACTCTGACAAATGATAACCTCAGACTGAGACACTCTTTGAAATAACAAAACGCTCCCAGATTGACATATTAATGTGAGGTAATTAGAGGTGAAAGAGACCCTTTTTATAGCTCTATAGTACTAGGTACCTTGACTCTCATCATCATTATTGATGAGTAGCCTCGTGTTTGTTAACGGTATACATCAATGACTGGTAATCAAATGATTTCTCACATGGTCGACTTCAGATCATTCATTCCCATTATGTAGAAATGTACCACGATGGTCGGTGAAGACCTCGGGTTTGCGTCGGCATGTCTTGGTTCACTTGTCAGTTGCTCCTGTTTCTGCTAGTTGATGCCATCCACCTTATATGTTGTAGTTCCTTACATCGACATCTTATATGCTGGCACCTAAGTTGCAATGTAGTACCATTTATTCCATCATGTTCACTTGGTACTATTTGGATTAGCTTCTTGAATTTAGTGATTAGTTTCATACTTCAACATCATTGATCAGCTCTTTATATGTGATATTCAGACATGCACTTTCTTGATTGTGATCAGATGATCCATTATGTATTTGCAGTTCCTTTATACTTGTATGCATATTGGATCTATTTTTTACTTGACATGTGGACATGCTTTACTATTTCTGAGCATGGGTATGCCCGCCTCAGACAACAGTTTCTTTCTGATCTCTTTCGCTAGCTTGGCAGGCTGAATTCTGGTGAATGCCTCCTCGGTCTCGGCATGATTCCTTCTATACACTTAATACATTTTGGCCATCATGTACCCCTTCTGACCTCATATATTAAGGGGCATCTGTTATAGCACCATTTACCACTCTTGGTAGATCTGATGCTCTGATTATGGCCTAGGGAAACTCCTCCTTCCAGACTTGGTCCAAAATTTAAAAAACAGTGTTTTATTCCCTATACACTACTTTGACCTGTGATAAAAGGTTGTACACATGGGTCAACATATACCCAACACACGTACATATGTTAAAACACTTAAAAATTAAATTTCCTTAATTTTGGGTAGAGTTCATGGGTTTTACCTGTTACTCACCTCCTATTGCCCATGGCCCAACTGTTTCCCAACTGAAAAAACTAATTTGGAGAAGTATAAATAAACCTCCATGGGAAGGCCTTAAGGGAGAAGATATGAGATATTGATACTATAGTGAGATTATCCCTGATTGAGTCTGACGAATCCCTGTGCCTCCTACACTCCCCAAAGCTTCAGGAAACCCTTGTTTCCTTGTTGTAGATATCCTTCATCTTGCTTGAGATATCCTTGTATTGGTGATGGAGGAAGATTGTTGAAGGCCGGGAAAGGATGAATTCGGAGGACAGTTCCGCTTGGAGCTGGAGAAGGAATTAGGTCATATTTCTCCAATTTACTTGTAGCTAACTTCAACAAAAGGAATGTTGTTCTGTTTCTGATATTAATGTGTTTATGCATCAAGTTATGTTGTAATTCATTTATGAATCTTGTATTGATGTATAGTTGGTCATTCATTTACATGATTTAAGGTTAATATCATGAACATGCTTTATGTTTCTACTATTGTATATGTTCCATTTGAATAATTTTCAGGTTTCAAGAACATCAGGAGAAGCTGAGGGTTTGCACCCTACGGGATCTACCCAAACGTAGGACATCTGAGTAAGGAAACTCCTGCATAGTTCAATAGAATAAGCATTTAGGTTGATTGCCTAATCATTTCTTATTGTGGTTTGCCCTTTGCTCTATTGGGGTTCTCAACCCAAAGCCCTAGGGTGGTCTCACCCGTAATAGACGTTTATGGATCATATTAGTATTAAACCAAGATTATTTGGGTATATAGTGGAGATTTTAATGGGATATAGATAAGCTAAGCCAAAATTCATAAAACCCTAATCATGACTAATGGATCTGTGAATAACCCTCCTAATCTTATAAAGAAAAGTTTTCATGGCTGGAAGCACAAGTTATAGATATAAGTCACAATTTGAATCTCCTTATGTTGATCCTAAACAATAATATTTTGCTAGTCAGAGAAGATGGTGGTTCTGACACAAAGGATAGATCTGAGGGAAATCATGAGATCATGAAGAAATGAAGAACCAGTCAAAGAAAGGACCTAAAAGAGATCAACCTAGTTCAAGATTCATGAGCCATTCACAGTCCTTATTCAAAATGGAAGAAAAGGTCAAGATCAAGCCATACCAAGGTGATATTGATGCTCTGAAGCTAAAGATTTTTTTGAAATAATTAAAAGTTTATTTTTATGTTCATCATATAGAGGAACAAAATATTTCATTTGTCTGGCTGAAATTAGAGGTCCATACCCTAACCTAGTGGGAAATCCACACAGAGACCTTGAGGTTGCTAGAAATGTTGACATTGATGTCAAATAGTCATGGGTTATGTTGATGTCAACTATTATGTTGATATAAATTGATTACATGTTTGATGTTACAAAGTGTTATGTTGATGTAAATTGATTACATGTTTGATGTTGCAAGGGTTTCTTGATGTTAAGGCTGAGTAACAGAATACTCAAGCCTGAATCGAAGACTCAAAGGATAATTGTTGTTGATTTCTATTTGCTAAGGGTTGATTAAAGTACAGTGATGTGCAAAGGTTTATCATTGTTGAATGCTAATTTTTAATTATTCTATTGATTATCTTGATGTTTGGCTTACAATCAAAATGAAAATATGACACATGATACCTTGAGACATAAGTTGAATAATTAATTCTTGCATTGGACAGGATCATTTGTATGACATGGTATATCACAAGCCATGGCACCCATGAATTATCATGTCGTTGATGATGAAGACATTATAGAAGAATGCTTGAAGCCATTAAAAATCTAGCTAGTACAAATCTAAAAAAATAATAAAGCTTTGTCTTTTGCAATCATTGATTTTGGACTTCAAATTTTCAGTTTTCCAAGTAATTCATGGAGTATTTGCCTTGAAATGGGCTTCACATTTGGAAATGAAAAGGAAAATTTTGAACATCCCGAGAAGACCAAGTGACAACTCTTCAATTTGAATTAGTGCATGGAATGAAAATAGTTAGAAAGCGTAGTTTATAAAACATGCCATTTTGAATGAAAAATAAGTTAGTGAATCGATTTCTGAGAGAAAACGAGAGAGTTCATAAGTAAGCCTTGCAAGAAGTATAGAATATAAGGAACATAAGTAGAGAAAAACTAAGAAATAGTATCACATAAGAGAAGCAATATAATAGAGGGTAGAATCAAAGTTTAGAGTAGAGAAAAGTTACCAGGTAACTAGTAACATCCATTTGTAATTTGAGTAGGGAATTGTAGCCTCCTTTCAATTCATAGTCTGAAAATGAATAGGCTGGAGCCTATAAGTGGAAGTAGGAGATTCCAAGAAATTTTTCGCTTACAAAATAAATTCAAGTAGAAACCTCCTATAGGTTACATCCTACAGAAAATCTAATGTAATAAGGGAGTAATATCTTTCCTTCACATCACTTCATTCAAAATTCACGATTTTCCCCTTCATGGGTTTCCACTTATATCTGGTGTCTTCATGTGTTGCATGTTTAATGTTTCACTTGTTTGAATGATTTTAAATTAATTATTATATATTGAATGCAAATGTCTCTCTGGTAACTACAAAAGAAACAATTAAGAGTTGAACATATACATAAGTCATTAGCTACAAAGAAAACATTTGAAAGTGAAAAATTAACTTGAATTGATTGTTTTAAAAAGACACAATTACTTATTCACCCCCACTCTTAGTAATTTCCAAGTATTCATCAATTGGTATAAGAGTAGGTTCATTTTGTATCAACCTTATAGCTGGAAGCAAAGATATAGTGCATAAAAATGGCCAGTGAAGAAGGATGTTCAACAAATAAAGCACCTATTTTCAATGGAATGAACTAAACCTTCTAGAAAATAAGAGTGAAGATATATCTAATCTCTCTTGGTGTCTATGTATGGGTTGAAATGGAGAATAGATATGCATAACCATATTTAATAGGTAACATAGATGATAAGCTTGAATTTGCCTTCAATACAAATCCATGAATACCATTCTTAGTGGACTAACTAAATATAAATTTATTAAAGTAATGCATTATACTACTACCAAAGACATGTGGGACAAACTGAAAAATATTCATGAAGGTGATAGTAAAGTAAAATTCGCTAAGCTACAGGTTTACAAAATGCAATTTGAATATTTAAGAATGAATTAAGATGAAGATGTGGTTAAGATTTTTCTTAGAGTAGACAGAATTGTTAATGTAATGAAGGGCTTAAGTGATAAATTCAAGAAGTCTATAGTAGTTTAAAAAGTCTTGAGATATCTACCTGCTAAATTTAATCTCAATGTATCAACAATATAATAAATGTACAATATTTAAGAAATAAAAATGGATCAGTTACTTGGATCAATTACAACATATGAATGAGTATTACTAAATAAAATCAACAACTTGAGATGCAACATTCAATGAAGACAAGTCTATAGGAGATTGGGAATGTTCATGCTTATACTCTAACAAAGAAGAAGCAAAATTTATTAGAATATTGAAGAAAGGTATAGGTAAGTACAAAGGAAAATGTAAGACCCACCTCCCACATCTACACAAGTAACCGACCAATCGGGGTAAACATGTGGTGATAGGCTACTATGATATAATTCAACCTCCTAGGTCATCTTAAGGAGGTGAAACTGGCAAAAGACAACCAAACTAACCATCCACACATCCAACAGAACCTCCAGGAGCTACCCCACATTTCCAGATGACCAACACCTGAGGCAACTCAACAGTTTAAGGACCTAGAGCCCTAGTTTCTCCCTTGCCAAGCCTTATAAGGGACTAAGGGTCTTGTAGGTTTTAAAAATGTAAAGAAATTATCTGTAGACAAATTCTAAAAAAAACATAAAATAAACAATGACGAGAATATAAAACAAATACACAGAGATATCCCCTAGATACCAAAACAAGGGCTACTAGATTGATTTTTCATTATGTTCCTTTCAATATTACAATACATATATGTACATGTCGAAGCATTCATAAACCAAAATCCATTAACCTTTTATTAGAACATAACCATAGTTCACTTAAACGGATATACAAAATACCATGGGAAGAAAACCATCATGCCCAAAATAGGGGGGATACACCTGGCACAATGAACATGGGGGTTGTCGCCCACCCTGTGACCCCCCCGCACGTGCAAATAGTCATGGAAATAATATAACACACACCCAATAGGTCCCAATCGCTCCCATGAGTCTACTTGAGTAGGACTATAGCCATTTTCTATCAGTGCTATGCCAATGACTACGAGATTTAAGGCTAAATTCGAGGGCTAGGACCTAGTCACTACCCAAATCTTCATGGAATTCACATGAATGAAAAGAAACATAGAGACTGTGGTGCCAATGCAAATTATTAAATAAGGAATTGACTGGACCCCTACTAGCCATGACAAGAATTTTGCCAAACATATTACAAGTATGCATTCTACAGGTTTAAACAATAAATCTGAGCATAGGGGTCTCATACTTATCTGGGAATCGATAAGAAGTATTGGTGCCATATCACATTAGTTGTATTATCATCTATTAGGTCATATATTCATTTCTCATTCATTCACAAATCAAAACATGATGACCACCATACATTTTCATTGTCATAAAACATATACATAACCAACATATAAACAACATAAATCATGTGGATACAACAACAATGAATTCCACATATAATCCAGTACATTTTATCATAAAATGCCAAGGAAATAAACTCTTATTAATGAATGCTAAAACCAACCCAATATGAGACTACCATGTTCCACCCGACTATAGATTGGTTGAGCCAAGTCTCTCTTAAGCCAATCATCCCTGTGCCATATTCCAAGCATGAGTGTGGGACTCAAACCAAAAGAACTAACCAGGCCTTCCCAAGGCTAAAAAACCTCACCCTCATCAATAGAATCAGGCTTTAATGTAATCCTCATTGATTCACTAGGCCATAAACAATCATGAATGCCATCGAATTTATCCACTTACACCGTGAGGAATTTTCCTGTCTCCTAGTGTCTATTCTTTACCACAACCCACAGTCTGATCTAGGGGTCACTAGGCCATAACTGAGACACCACCCTCTAGGATTTATTGTATTTCTCTCCATTCACTGGCAAGGATTCCTAGCCCTAACCAAGGGGAACTACTTATAGGATTTACCATATATCCCACCATTCAGTGGTAGAGGATTCTTAGGCCCACTGAGGCAAACAATACCTAGCTTTACCACAACCCACAGTCTGGTTCAGGGGTCACTAGGCTAGTGGATTTACATAAATCCACAATTTGGTTAAGGGATCACTAGGCCATGTGTTATTTCATTCAAATATCCACTGTAATGAGCTTCTAGTCCACCTGGAAATCCATGTCAATAGAAACATGATAACCCCATCTCACCATGGCTACCTGGAAATGGTAAGGCAAGGATGAAGAAAACTATCACACCTGGAAAAACCCATGCCCATGACAAAAAGAGAACCAGTAACACACATGCATAACCATCCATGCCAAATATAGCAAGGAAATCACACATGAAAATCGATACCTGCAAGTAAGCCCATTGTAGATGCTTGATCCTACTCTTCCTTGATCTTTGCTTCCTCTTTGCCTTATTTTTCTTTCTTGATCCAATGTTGAAGTACTCCAAGAAAAATCTATCTGTCCAAGAGTGTGTGAGAGAGAGAATAGAGAGAGCACTCCAAAACTGAATTGACAAAAGGTACCAACTAATCCTTAGAAGCCTTTTTATTAATGTTGCCTCCATTTTCTTCATTTTCCTCCTCACATGCAACCTGTGACCTTTCACCTTCCTTTTCTCCTAATTTTCATTATTTTCATAAATAAATTACCAAAAATGCCATTTTTCCTTTCCAAAGTCTTTGCCATTTCCTTTTCCAACTTTCTTAGCCATAATAAACCAAATGAACACCCACACTAGGATGTTTTACCCAACATTTAGCTTGGAATAAATGTCTGATAACCGTGGTTATTATTTTTCCTTTATTAGCTTTTATTACATGGAATTTTCACCAGGGATGTTACAGAACCCTCCCCCTTGGGGGAACACTATCATCAATGTTCAATGACACCTATAACCAAAAATACTGTTGAAAGAAAAACATACTACCCATGGATCTTTATAACTTGGCTCATTGCACTATTGACAATGATCAACCTATTGAGAAGAAAAACAACATGACACCGATACTGCTTATTGGAGCTTTATAACATATCTCATGGCAGAATTTACATCCATATACATATGTACATATACCAAAAAATCACCAACACATATACCCAAAACATATACCAAAACATATATCAAGGAAATTCACTCAACTAGTGAATAAAGAAGGATACATAGCCCACATCTGAACTGCCATATCCCATGTAGCTTCATCGGGCCCAAAGTACTTCCATTGTACTTTAACCTGCTCTATTCCTCGGTTCTAGAGCATGAGCACCTTTCTCTCAAATATACACTGAGGTTCAGGCCAAAATTCTCCATTTGTATCCACCTGCAATAAAGACTAGTGAGTCAGATGACCAGCATATTTAACATACTTCTTAAGCAATGACACATGGAAAACATCATAGAATTTCATTGTCAGAGGCAATGCAAGTCGATAGGCTACTGGTTCAATCCTTTCAAGAATCTTGAAAGGTCCACAAGATCCAGGTTCCATATTTTCACATGACCCAATCCGCAAGTAACTCTTCTTGGGCTTGATACGCAAGTACACCTTTCGCCAATATGAAACTCCTTAAACAAGTTGCTCTTATCTACATAGATCTAATGTCTATCCTATGCTGCCTTTAGCTTATTTTTTATCACATACATTTCCTGTTCCATTTCTTCTAACATATCTGGTCCAATCAACACCCTGTTCACAAAATCACTCCAACTGATGGGAGTATTGCAACTCTGCCTATAGAGTGCCCCAAACAAACTCATCCTTAAAGACTCCTGGTACCCATTTTTGTAAGAAAAATATAATAGTGGAATATACTCTTCCCACTTTCGTTGTTGATGCATCACATACATCCTCAACATATCCTCCCGGTATCCTGTTGACCCTCTCTGTATGTCCATCTATATGTGGATGATAATCTGAGATGAAGGCCAACTCTGTGCCCAAACCTGCAAACAAGTCCTTCCAAAAATTGGAAGAGAACTTTGTATCCCCTTCTGACACAATGTTCATTGGAACACCATGCAATCTATCCACATCTCTAACTAACACTTATGCCACTTCACTAGCTTAATATGTAGTCTTCACTAGAATGAAGTGTGCTACCTTAGTCAACCTGTCCACCACCACCATGATGGAATCATGCTATTTAGATGTCCTCAGAAAACCTATGATGAAATCCATGGAAATGACCTCCCATTTCCATTCTGGAATCACAATCAGCTATAGTAGTCCACCAAAATGCTTACATTCTACCTCCACCCGTTGATAGTCCAAACATCTAGCCACAAACTCTGCCACATCCTTCTTCATATTCATCCAATAATAAAACTTCTTTACTGTTGTCAATGTATTTTGGTAGCCTAGGTGACCTGAACATGGTTTTGCATGAAACTCCATCAAGATAATCTTCTTGAGCTCACTGTTGTCTGGAACATATATTGTGTCCCTGAATCGGATCAAGCCGTTTGCTGAGAGATGATAGTCCACATATTGTTCACATGTACTTGTACTTGTACCACTACTTGTACTCCACTGTAACATGTGCATAAGCTCTCTATACCATCATCCTGCTGTCCTACTTGTAAAATTCGATCCTGTAAGTTTGTCCCATAAGAACTCATAGCCACAATGTGATTTACCTGTATCTTCCTACTAAGAGCATCTGAAACCCTGTTCTCTTTACCCTTGATATACCTATTGGCTTGTTGGGGCCTGACCCAAGTTCAACATTAGCCTTAGATTATATATTCGAAAATATAGCGAGACAAGATTTGAAATTTGGAACCGAGGTTCAGCGCGATTTTGTCTCGAATGGGTTTTTTTGCTAGCTTCTGAAACATCGTAGAAAAAAATTTATAGCAAAAATTCCACGATGACCTGTTTGGAGCAGTGAAACCCTAGAATCCAAATCTCTAATACCAAATGTTATGAAACCAACTCACGAAAATATAGAGAAGATAGATGAACGCCTTATAAATAAGCCTCTCTGAGGGGGCAACCTCCTTTACATTACACAAATGAACAATTCTTGGATGATACAAATGACAAGACCTCCTTTCTATATATAGGAGTCTAAGGGGTCATAATATAATCAGAGCCGACATAACAATAATCATGTAAGGGCACAATAATAACAATAGTGGGCTTCTATGGGGCACAATAATAACAATATGGGGACTACATGGGAACAAAAATATAATAATGGGGTTGTACTAATAACAATAAGGGGTTACGCTAGTAGTATAGGGACCTAACAAAGTGTCACAAGATTGACACCCAGATCCTTCATCTGTGACAACTGGGTGTTTTCTTCCTCTAATCAAACGCACAGGGTCCTGTTCAAAAATTGAATAAATTTGAGATCCAGAGTCTGATTGGTATCTAGCATGATCACACTCGCTTACTGTAGGCTCACCTGAATCCCACTCGCCTGGCCAACGCTCGCTTGTAGTTTCCCTGTTTGGATTTGCAGATTGCACAGATCCTTTTGCATATTTCCCTGCACCTACTGGTATTGTTGCTAGAACTCCATCCATAACTTTGTTGTTGTGTTGCGGACCTTGTCACCAATATCATCCAAGTCCCCCTCAGTGAGGACCAACGGATCCACCTGGGAGAATCTAGTGGACTTCCGCTTCTTCCTTGGTCCAGAAGTTGTCTGCTTTGGGCACTTTTTGACTACAAAGGGGGTGCCCAACTCTGCACCCTTGCCTCCTTCAACATCAGACTCCTCCTGGTCCTCGGTGTACTGAGAAGAAAAATCCTCAACCTCTACTGCGCTCTCCTTGACCGCATATTCTATGTTAAAAACTTCCTTAGCAATAGCTACCTTGGCAATAACTTACTTCTACTTCACAACTTTCTCCCTAGCAGCAACCTGCTCTGCCTCCTTCTGTTTTGGAGCTTTCTCCCAAGTGGCAGCCTACTCTGCCCCCTTCTGTTTTTGTGCTGTTGTGGTCTGCATGGAGGTACTTTCCCCGCCTTGCTTTTTCCTGCACCTAGATCGGATGGAACCATCTAGTGCCCTGGCCATTTACCAATGATCTCCTATACATCTGCCTCACTCACCAGATATGGTAACCTATACCACTCCTTTGGATCCTGTCTCATGTGGATAGAAACAATGTGAAAATCTGCCTTGAATTCTGCATAAGGCTCCAATTGCGCGTATAGAGTAGGTGATAGCCTTGGCCTCTAGCTTATCATCGTCTGAAGATCCATCTCTTCAAGCAACCAAAACATTTTGGCCTCCATGACCCACGCTGCATCTTTGGACGCCTAGAGCGAAGCAAACCTCGCTGCCTCTGGAAGGTCTAGGTCTTGCAGAGGAAGTTGGTTGTCCTCTGGCATTCTCCATGCTACCAGTACTATCAACAACAATAACCAATCATAATGGAATTTATTTCCCTCATCTTGGGCTTCGCGACAGTGTTCCAGAAACTCTTTACAAAGGTATTGAGCCCAGTTGTACTAGACTCCTTTAGCACATAGTGTAGCTAATGAAATCACCAGCATTGGAACCTCATTCACACGACACTTCCGCATAATCTTGCAGGCCAAGATCTGTGCGGAGAACTACACAACTTTTTCTATAATGGAGCAGATGGAATATCCATGCAACTTCTTCACCAAGCCAAACTTGCTCTTCATCTAGTCCGCGAGTTGCTTTTCTTTTTATTTCCTCCAAATGCCTCTGCTAGATCCACACCTTGATAGGGTAGCATGGTAATCCGGTGGATTAAGATGTCAGTAATAGGGATGGGTTCTCTCATCCAGAGACACCCTTCATGCACCAAGGTGAGAAATTGTCCAACACACATGGTGTGAATGACCATTCTACTGAAATGCGGCACCCAGATCATGTTAAGTACACCTGCTTTCTCAACTCCTGTGGCCCATTTCATTGGCTCCAGGTGCGTTACTCCGGTTTCTGCATAGTACATTTTCACCAAATATTTATTCGGTGCAAGCTGTGGGAACTTCTCATGGTCTGCCAAGTCCCAATCCTCAAGCTTGAGTGATGGAATGCACCCCAATAGCGCTCCCTCAAACACCACCTGCTCTGGCAGTGGTGGTGTAGAAACCATGAATTTGGTGGTATCTGGGTCTTTAGGCACTTGAACTTTGTCTTTTCATAGTGGGATATACTTCAGGAGTCGAGTCAGAGGATCACCTTCTTCGAAATCCATCTCCTTGATGCCTCTGTGAAGCTCTTCTTCATTGAGATCAAGGGGCTCATACGACTATTGTGACTTGTCCATTTTCCCCTTTTGACAAACCTCTGTAGGGTTTTTCCGTGGCGATTGCTGCACCAGAACTTGTTGCGGCTTCTTTTGTTTCTTATCAGCGGCAGAAGGCTTAGGTCTAGGATACCTAGGCACCAAAACTCTCATAGGCACAGGGTGTGGTACTTCAGCGGAGGGGGCTGCTTCAGATGGTGCGACTGCTATTTTAGTGGGAGTGGCCATCATGTTTGCTAGAAAAGCCTTACGGAAATCCTCGAGGATGTTAGCCAATCCCAGTCTTGAGAAGTTCTCGTCCCAATTTAGTTCGGACATATGGTTCAGATCTTGGCGCAAGAGAAGGCATAAAAACTTAAACTCAATTCTCAAGATGCAAAGTGTTCGAATGTTGGCCAACCTACCAGCTTTATAGGCGAATTCGAATTCAAATCAAATCATTCCATCCAATTTTCTATCATAAATGCATCTTTGGCGGAAGATTTCCAAAGATTTTCCCGATTAATGCACCCTCACCGCTCCTCCGAATGGAATTTTTTCCATCCCATCAACTACAATGCACCCAATAGCTACTTTTCGACCCAGCTATGTGGCACCAACCTCCATGGTGTAGCTCCCCTCGGCACCTTAATTTCTTCCATCGCGCAACCCCCTTACTTCATCGTTTCAATTTCCAGGCAGTGTAGTTTATAGTCCCGTACTTCCTTGCAATTTCCTAGAGTACTAAGACTATCCCACCATCATAGAGTCATTACGTAGGGGTGAGATCACCCTTGTACAACTTCAATCGAATGCCATTGACTTTTCCTGGAAACAATTCTGCATTAAGCTTCGCGAGCTGAACTGCGCCAACATCTGTAATTTCCTTGACTACATATGGTCCCAACTAATGCATTTGAAAATTTCCAGGGAATTTCATAAACTTGTTGTCATATAATAATACCAAATCATTAACCTAGAAGATGTGCTAGTTTATATGTCAATTTTTCCATGCCCTTTTGCACTCTTTTTTCACCTTTTGCACATGTTGGTGAAAACCTACCAAAAAACGATCCTCTTCCAACTCCATCAGCTACGCGAGGCGCTCCTTCATAGTCTCGCAATCAGCCATATTAGTTAGTGTTGCAATCCGTAGACTCGACACAATATATTCCATGGGCATCACAGCCTCCTGCCCATAGACCGACTTGAACGGGGTTTGGCTTGTCAATGTTTTACAAGTAGTTCTATATGCCCACAAGACTGCTGGTATGCATACATCCTAGTCATTTCGCTTCGCGTTACAAATCTTCGTTAGAGTGCTCTCTAGAATTTTGTTGAAGCCTTCAACCATACCATTAGCTTGAGGATTATAGGGTGTACTTTTCTGATGATAGACCTAGAATTCTTCAAGCATCGCAAAAATTGTTTCATTTAAGAAATGCATACCTTGACCGCTCATTAATATCTTAGGACAACCGAATTAGGATAGGATAAACTCAAAAAATAAAGTTCGTAGCAGTAGTTGTTGTACAATCCTTTACCAGTTATACTACCACCCATCGCTTCAAGTATTCAGTTGCTGTAATAATATATCATGCTCCAGTATTTTTCCCTGGTGGATGGATCGAACCCACAAAATCAATTGCCCATTTATCAAACGCCTGCAAAGTGACCTATGGATGAAAAGGCAATTTGTCCCTCCATGAGGGCCTCCCCATCCTTTGGAAAGCATCGCACACCTACAATATGCTTTGGCATCTTTAAGCACCGTTGGCCACCAAAGTCCTATGCGCAGGATCTTCTTCGTTGTCGCTCTTCCTACATAGTGGCCTCCTGCCACTCCTCCATGTTCTTCTACGAAGATGCTCGATCGTTCAAACTCTGGGACATATCGACGTAGTATCTCATTGCAACCCATGTTATATAGGTGTCCAACGATCACATAAAAGTCAGCTACGTGAACCACCAATTACTTCTTTTGCTGCGTAGAATATCCTTCTAGGGTTGTGCCAGTTGTTAAAAACTAGATTATGTCAGCAAAGTGATTGTCTCCGATACCAAAAAAAAGAGTTGTGTATCAGGCAACCCTTATTCCAAACTAGTAGGCTCTTCACTAGTCTCAATCTGGGAGAGATGATCAGGACCACCTTTCAATCATCCGGGCTTCACAATTACCTCAAAATCATACTCCTAAAAGAGAAACAACCATCTACAGATATCCCCCCCCAACACAGGCTTATTGACCAGGTATTTGAGAGTAGAATGGTTCGTATACATCTTGAAGTGTGCACTTTTTGTAGTGTGTATACCGTAGCCAATCCTTTGTGCTCTCTAGTTGAGTAGTTCTTCTTTGCCTTAGACGACTTCGTACTTGCAAACACTATAGGATGATCGATATCGCTTTCACTTGGTTAGGTTAGCACCACACCGAGCACTATACAAGAAGCATCCACATGCACATGAAACTCCTTTTTCCAGTCCTGGAATACTAAAATGAGTGGGGTGACCATTTTGTTCTTCAAAATATCCAATTTGTTCTGACACTCGTCATCCCAGTAGAATGTAGCGTATTTCTTCAACAATTTTTCCATTGACGCAATGATTTGCGGATATGCCTTAATAAATTTTCTATAATACCCCATATGGCCCAATGTTGCACGTAGCTATTTTACATTCTTCGAGGCCTCCAAATTGACAATAACAACAATCTTTGTAGGGTCCACCATAAATCCCTACTTGCAAACCACATGAACTAGCAATATTCCATAAGGGACATAGAAAATTAATTTCTTCATATTTAGGGCGATCTGATGTCTGTGATAGGTGTCCAACATAAGGCGTAGACTTGCAACATCACACTTTACTAACCCAAAGATAGTCCAATCGTCAAAGTATACTTCTAAGAACTTATGCATGAATTCATTAAAAGCTGCAATTAATACTCGTGAGAAGATCGTAGGTGCCTTCTTTAGTTCAAATGGAATTACCATATATTGAAAACATCCCCAGTCCATTGCAAAAGTGGTCTTGCTGCGATCATCTAGCGTGATCTTAATTTGATGGTACCCCAAGAACCCATCAGTGAATGAATAGGCTTCCTACTCTCCAACATTCTCCAAAACTTCATCTATAAATAGCGTTGGAAATGGGTCATGAACGCATGCATCATTGAGCTTCCTCAGATCTATGCATATCTAGATTTCATCATGTTGCTTTTTCTCCTAAACCACCATAGGGCTTACACAGTTTCATTCCTCCACTGGCTCAATGATCCTTGCAAAGAGCATCTTGTCCAACTCTTTGTGCACCTTTTCCTTATATTTTGGATTCAAATGGTAGGGTCGTTGTTTTACGGGCTTCACATCTAGTTTCAAAGTAATATTCATCACATCGAGATCCCCTACTATCCCCTTTAGATCTGAGAACTTGGTGGGAAACAAATCCTGGTATTTGTGCAACAATTTTGCGACCTTATCAATTGTATCCACATCCCAATTGTAACACCCTCCAGGGTAAATTTGCATATATAAATCAACATAATAGGAACATAAATACAATAAACATATCAGCCATCAAAATCCATATATATATCAGTACATTTTCACATGAAAAACAAGGGAATATTTTTTTCATTAATAAATGAAATGAACCAACTGATGATGGGACTACCACCTTCCACCCGACCATAGATTGGCTAAGCCAAGTCTCTCTTCATCCATTCACCCCCGTGCCATATTCCAAGCATGAATGTGGGACTCATAGAACACATCAAAAAACACCAATCAATGTGGATGCCACCGAAGTTCTCCGCCTACACCGTGAGGAATTTGAGTGCCTCCCAGTCTCTCAGGATTTACCGTGCATCCGTAGTCTGATCCAGGGATCACTAGGCCCTACATCAAGACATAATCTCCAGGCTTTACCATGCATTCCATCCCAGAATCACTAGGCCCAACGAAGAGAAAATCCACCTCTTAGCTTTATCGTATGTCCCGCCATTCAGTGGCAAGGATTCCTAGGTCCACTGAGGCACACAATCTAGATTTACCACAACCCACAGTCTGATTCTAGGGTTACTAGGCCAGTGGCTTTATGCATCCTCAGTCTAGTTCGGGTACCACTACCACCATGTATTTGTCAATTTGGAGATCCACCCCACTTATTTTTGAATCCAATCCGGCCATCCCCCACAAAACGCATGAGAGAACCCATCTCATCAAAACTATTAGGAAATGGAAAGGCTAGGCTGAAAATACTGTCACACTTGGCAAAACTCATGCCATGGTATAAAAGAAACACATGTAATCCCATGCATGCCAAATATAGAAAGGAAAATATACATGCAAGTTGATACCTACAATGAAGCCTGTTGTAGCTGCTTGATCCTGGCTTCCTTGCTTTGATCCTTGCTTCATCTTTCCTTCTTTTCCTTTCTTGCTCCAATGCCAAAGTGCTTCAAGAAAAACTCTAAGTGTCCAAGAGTATGAGAGAGAGAGAATAATGAGAGAGCTCCAAAGCTAAACTGACCAAGTCTTGCCCACTGATCCTCAGAATCGTTTTTTATTAATGAGGTCTCTAGTTTCTTAATTTTCCATTATTTTCCTTCAATTTCCTCCTCACATGCAACATGTGACCTTTCACCTTCCTTTTCTCCTAATTTCCATTATTTTCATAAATAAATGTGCCAAAATACCTTTTTTCCTCTTTAATGCCTTAGCCATTGCCTTTGCCAATTTCCTTAGCCATAAACAACCAAATGAACACCCCCTAGGATGTCTTGCCCAACATTAAGCTTGGAATACATGTCCCATCATTCGTGGTATTTATATATTTTTTACATGGAATTTTCACAAGGGCTGTTACAGAACCCTCCCCCTTGGTGGAACACCATCCTCGGTGTTCAATGACACCTATAACCAACATGACTACTGAAAACAAAACATACTGCCCATGGAGCTTTATAACACAACTCGTTGTGGTATTTACAATGAATGACCCGCTCAAAAGCAAAACATCATGACAACATGACCAGTTAAAAACCATACCACATAT
The DNA here is from genome assembly GCA_031772625.1 of Pinus tabuliformis. Classification (NCBI taxonomy): domain Eukaryota; kingdom Viridiplantae; phylum Streptophyta; class Pinopsida; order Pinales; family Pinaceae; genus Pinus; species Pinus tabuliformis. The sequence goes on along the minus strand of CM062816.1, from coordinate 540,744,506 downwards.
TGGAGCTTTATAACACAACTCATTACAATATTTATAATGATATACACATATACACATTTTCTTAACCAACAAATAAATGATACAATGTCATATCAATCAACAAGGGAATCCAGAGGCTCACACCTCCACCCTCAAAGTAATACCATAATTCACCTCCTTCCTAGGAAGTCCAAAATCCATTGCAAAGTAAAATCTACATCCAATGTCCAGCACTATAATCCCATGCCACTTTTCCTCTCAGCGAACAGTTACCAGCTCATTGTCCCAGGGCACACTCCCAATGTACATTTGATTCCATCTGGCAATGCTAATGACCAAAACAAATCCATCCTCGTCCTTCCCTTCTCTACTACACAGTCCCTTGGGCAATCCGGTTAATCCCTTCCGTGTAGTCACTCACCTTCCAAGTTCCACTGGCACCCCCATCCCATGTAGTCCATCCCTTGGCAAGGCTTCCTTACATCGAAAGATACAACAACTAAGGAATATCCCACAATGGCCCTGCTCTTGAGATGCTTTACCAACATATTGTTGCATGTTCGGATTTCTCTTGCTATTACTGCTAATTCTTGGAGTTGATTTCAACTACCCAATTGGGCATGTTCATGCTTCCTGTACCAAGACCATAACTTCCATTAGATTCAAAATAAATTGAAATAAATTCACATCATACCTCATTGTTAGCTCGTCAATAAGGTACATTTGAAATCCTGTTCACTTCCTTTCACAACAATTCAAACTAGCATACTTGACCAAATCAACATATATAAAGATATCACATCAGGTTAGCTCATACGCAACCATCATAGATCAAAATCGTAAATCACATGTAACCATCATAAACAAATCATAGATCCCATATAATCATCATATACCATAGTCAGAAATCACATGCATAATAAAATTGAAATAAAATGATGATACTTATCCTTTCATGAATCCTTAGCTTCTACCTTTATCTTTGTTCCATACGTACTCCGGATCAATTGCTACACTCAACAAACACCCAATTCCTTCTCCTCAACCATGTGCATAGACACATAGTGTGCATCATACACATACAATGACACAACATACCACACCATGCAATACATGCATATACACCTGACATACAACACATACACCTACACCCAGTGTATACAATACAATGCATCCATCTATACCCATGTGAAATAAAACCCAGTGCATGTACCTACATAGAGTACTACACAACAAGTACACACGCCACAATACCATGACTACATGATGCATATACATAATACTGCATGCCCATAACACAACATCGACGACATAGACACAATACCACATGTACCATAGTACCATATGTACAACATGTACAAAGTACCACCTATACACCGCACCACCTACACAACATGTTCACAACATCACATGTACACGACACCACCTGCACAACATGTACACAACACCACATGTACACTACACCACTGTACAACGTGTACACAATACCACATGTACACAGTACCACACGCACAATGTGTATGCGACACCATATGTACATAGCATCACATGCACGACATGTACACAACACTACATGCTCATAGCACCCTATGTACAACATGTACACGACACCACATGCTAACATCACCACTTGTACAATCATGCACACAACACCATATGTACAACATGCATGCAACACCACGTGTACATAGTACTACATATCCAACATGTACATAGCATCATCCATACACAACACTGCATATCCAACATGCACAGAGCACCATATGCACACACACCGCATATACATCATGAAGACTGTACAATATGTATACAACAACCCATATGCAATATTTGCACAACCCTATTTGTACCATCTTGTACATAACATTGCATAAATAACATGTACACATGCTATGTACACACAACACCACAAGTGCACACATCATAAATGCAACATGTACAACATATACAACACATGCACAACAATAGTTCCACACATCCAAAACCACATTGTCCTTACCAAGAAACCTTGCTTCTGGTATCTCATCCATGCTTATCCTAGCGTGCCGCAGACCACACTGCTTTCACTTTGCTGATGATTCCTTCAACATTACTTGTCATAACATAAACATACGCATAATACAAGTATACAATACCAAATCATATCCACATGATATTGACCTCGTATATTTATCGTGACTACTCTTCCCAATTGATTCCTTGTAAGACCAAGAAATTCTTCATGTCATTCTCCTGCATAAGCAATCATTCCTCCACAAGAATGATCCCTAACAACCTTGTTAGACAGTAACATAGATACATGTACACATACATACACCATAAAATAATAATGATCTCGTCAGCCAACATCATACATAAATGCATATGTACATATAAACATTAACATAAAATAATCATGATTCATGATCACCTTGTCAAATATGACATACACACATAGACGTATACATATTTAAACATCAACATAATCATGATCATAAAATAATTACTAGATATCAAGGTCAAGGTTAAGAGAACTTCCTTTATTCATGCACAACATGCATGATATTGAGAATAATAATTCCCAACATAGCCAAGGCATCTGACGCCTCAGATCCATTTACTTTACCTTTTTTGGTTACCTTTCTTGTGTCTGCACTGCTACTGTCCATTTACCACAATGGACCCAACTAGTCCAACCAACTGTCATAGTCTTACCTTCTGCTGCACTTACTCATGCACAAAGCTTCATATGGGTCTTATATCATCGGTTGGGTACCACACATCTCTCCTGATTTCCATCAACTTTCCTCTTCCTCAACCAATTCCCAAGACTCGAAACATAAAAGGAAAGACAAGAAACAAACAAGAAGAAGACAATAAAAACCAATAACAATATGACTTCGCAAACAAAGTGGTATGGACATACACTAGACATAAACAAAGACGCAAATCAAGCTCAACAATTCATAAAATACCAAAATCACAAGACTAACAACACACACCATGACTCAATTCCCATGGTTCCTAGGGAAATCTCAACCCAAGCCTTCTTCAAGATTTCATGGCAACCTCTCTTGCCATGCAACTCCTTGCATCATGCTCACACATGTCAACCACATGTTCCAAATATCAAGAAAATCATATTTATCAATTTGAAATCAACTTTTACAAACAATCATGTCATAATCCATAGTCATTAGACATAATACTACAACCATCAACTACATTCAAGTACATATCAACTGTATCAACACATACATGTTAGTACAATCATCTTAAAACAAAATCATTTGAACCCATACTCATATTAAGCAATTCATCAATCATTCAACCACTTACAAACATACCATGTTAAATAAATCAACTAGGCACCAAACACTCAAAGACTGAATAGACATCATAATCAAACAACCAAGCACCAAATATACGACATAAGAAAACTCATACCTTAATGTATATCAGGGGAGGCTATCTTGTCTACAAAATAAAGCTAGGTTAACATGATACAATTTCACAACATATCAACTCAAACATAAATCATGATATCCCTAACAGTAACTAACTAACATGTTCACGCCATAAGCTCATAATCATTTGTCGTTCATGCATAACAATCACATATGTATGATCAAGCTAGATTAGTACAACACCATCTCACAAATATATCGGTTCATACCTGAATATCACAACCATAACCATCTACATAGGTCAAACCAGGTTAACACAATACATATAACATCAAGATCTTCAAGGAAATGAACATAACCATCACACATATGACCAATCCAAATTATAACATCAATATCTCAATGAAATGGCCCTAATCATCAAGTTAATAACATATAACAACAATAAGCTATATATCATACTCATCAACAACATACAACATAATCATCAAGTTATCTAATATAAAACAACAATAGCAATGCATACAACTATAGGTTACTATCATTCTTGACTATCCGACACATGTGCATATAACCACACTAATCATCTAACATCTATCATGAATGTAACCATAACATCAAATACATGTTCATAAACCTAATGTATATAACCCTAATGCATATAACAATCCTTAATCTACATACTTGCATGCCAAACATAAAATACATGTATGACGATCTGCTCTTATCCTAAAGTCCAATGCCACAACCTCATTATAATGATCTGCATCTCCTACTCTATCTCAGCCAACATATTAGCATCATAACATCCAATAGCACTATGATGACCTAAATTGGATACAATGACTTCACAAGGCATATTTGACCTACTATACATGCATAATCATAACCAAGACCATACACACATAACAACTGCATATACACACATAAAAAATGAGTACCAAACCATATACACATCATTCCAGCTGGAGTCCAGTCATCAATGCATGACCATATCAACTACACAAACCATGACCTCATGCATGAAAACAATCATTACTCCATTGTACACATTGCCACATGCAACCAATAGTATGCATAAGCAATGCCAAATCAACTACACCTACGCATAAATGCATGTAGTAAAACATAAGCAATCAATTCTTGTAATCAACCTACAACACTGATACATGTAATCCAAAATATTCAAGAACGTAGCCTAACATACAAGGATGTAAGTAGGTATCATGAAATCAACATGTAAGTGACATATAATCCATACAAAGTCAGTCACATGTTCCAAAAATCAAGACATCGTGTCTATTAATTTGAAATCAGATTTCACCAATACTTACAACCATGTCATAATTGGCAATCAACTCACAAACATAGTCACAATACTAAAACTAGAACCCACTTGCATGCAAGTGTATATCAGTGGTCTCAACACATATTGTGTTAGTACAACCGTATTAAAACAAGAGCATTCTTTCATACAATTTTATAAGAACAAACACATATCATGCATTTAATCAAGCATTCAAACAACCTATAATCATACCCCCTTACTATCTATGGTCCACACTAAGGTAGAAGGAGGAAGCTAGTATAATGGCCTAATCTCCAATGTCCAATTATGGAAATGGGATCTCCAAATCTCTACTAAATTTGACCACACTTGAAAATAAATTGATTTTTATTTCTCATGCATTTTGTATCAGATTAAGTCAAAACATTTCACTTATTCCAATTGTAACATAATAACTAAAAACATGCCACTTCCATTTCCTTACATGCAACTTTTCAAATTCCTTGCATGCAACCTTTCAAATTCCCTACATGCAACTCTTCAAATTCTTTGCATGAAAATAGGCATAAATAAGCTACATCCATATTATCATACTACAATACTATTACATTTAAAAAATAACATTTTCTTCAAACAATTACCATACTATTACATTTTCTTCAAACAACTACTATACTGTTACATTTGCATGTAAGCATTTCTTCAAACACTTTACATGCAAACTAATATAGCAAAGTATTTTCATACAAGTAAGAATATATCAACTACAACAATACTATTACACATCAATATTATCCCCAACCACAAACAACATACTCATTGGGGCATTTTATCAAACAGTTTTGTATGCAATTAATCATTGAACCATTTAAGCATTTCATCAAACACTTTGCATGCAAACTAATATAGCGAATGATTCAATGCATATATCCTAAACTGTAGTAGTACATGTTATGGAACCTAAACCATATGGTTAGTGGTATTTCCCTCACTATGGTTAAAGTTTCAACTTCTGGGATTTCATATATGAAAAGTTGTAACAAAAATACCAACACAATCATATTTGATGCACCATTCTAGGAGTATCCAGAAAGCTTGACTTCCACTGGTTGTATCTCCTAAAATATAGCAAATAAATGTCTGAAATTTTTATTACAATAGCAGTGGGATTTATCCTCATTTTAGAAAAAATTTCAGCTCTTGAGAGTTCCCAGAAGAAAAGCTATAACAAACATGTCAGTGTGACTTGTTTGAGGCCTGATTTTAGGAGCATTCAGAAGGCTCGACGCCCTCTACTTATATATCCTAAAATATTGCGACCCAATATCTGAAATTTCTATCACATAATCAGTGGTATGTCCCCTCAATGTGGACAATTTTTCAGCTTCTGAAAGACTAGAAAAGATGAGTTATTACATAAATTCCAACATGACCTATTTAAAGGTGCATTCAGGAAGGTCATCTTCCTTAGATCATAATTCCTAAAGTATTGTGAAAAAATATCTAAAATGTTTACCACATTATCAGTGGGATTTACCTTCAATATGGACAAATTTTCAACTTCTAATATGCCACAGAAGAAAAGTTATAACAGATACGACAAAAAGGTCTAAAACTTAACCTTTATTCGTCATTTCACCTATGATAGAGCCCATCCAGTCCAAGTGTTTGAACCTGGAAGCTCTGATACCACTTTGTAACACCCTCCAGGATAAATTTACATATAAACCAACATAATAGGAACATAAATACAATAAACATATCATCCATCAAAATCCATATATATATCAGTACATTTGCACATGAAAATCAAGGGAATGATTTTTTCATTAATAAATGCAATGAACCAACTGGTGATGGGACTACCACGTTCCACCCGACCATAGATTCGCTGAGCCAAGCCTCTCTTAAGCCAATCACCACCATTCCATATTCCAAGCATGAATGTGGGACTCATATAACACATCAAAAAACACCAATCAATGTGGATGCCACTGGAGTTCTCTACCTACACCATGAGGAATTTGAGTGCCTCCTAGTCTCTCAGGCTTTACTGTGCATCCGTAGTTTGATTTAGGGATCACTAGGCCCTACACTGAGACATACTCTCCAGGCTTTACTGTGCATTCCATCCCAGAATCATTGGGCCCAGCGGAGAGAAAATCCACCTCTTGGCTTTACCGTATATCTCGCCATTCATCGGCAAGGATTCCTAGGCCCACCAAGGCACACAATCTGGATTTACCGCAACCCACAGTCCAGTTCAAAGGTTACTAGGTGAGTGGCTTCATGCATCATCAGTATGGTTCAAGGACCACTACCACCATGTGTTTGTCAATTCGGAGATCCACCCCACTTAACATCGAATCCAATCCAGCCATCCCCCACAAAACGCATGAGAGAACCCATCTCATGAAAGCTATCAGGAATTGGCAAGGCTAGGCTAAAAATACTGTCACACCTAGCAAAACCCATGTCATGGTAGAAAATAAACACATGCAACCCCATGCATGCCAAATCTAGCAAGGAAAATACACATGCAATCCCATGCATGCCAAATCTAGCAAGGAAAATACACATGCAAGTTGATACCTGCAATGAAGCCTGTTGTAGCTACTTGATCCTGGCTTTCCCTGCTTGATCCTTGTTTCATCTTTCCTTATTTTCCTTTCTTACTCCAATGCCAAAGTGCTCTAAGAAAAACTCTAAGTGTCCAAGAGTATGAGAGAGAGTGAATAATAAGAGAGCTCCAAAGCTAAACTGACCAAGTCTTGCCCATTGATCCTCAGAAGCATTTTTATTAATGAGGCCTCTATTTTCTTCATTTTCCATTATTTTCCTTCAATTTCCTCCTCACATGCAACATGTGACCTTTCACCTTCCTTTTCTCCTAATTTCCATTATTTTCATAAATAAATGTGCCAAAATACCTTTTTTCCTCTTTAATGCCTTAGCCATTGCCTTTGCCAATTTCCTTAGCCATAAACAACCAAATGAACACCACCTAAGATGTCTTGCCTACCATTCAGCTTGGAATACGTGTCCCATCATTCGTGGTATTTATATATTTTTTACATGGAATTTTCACAAGGCTGTTACACCAATAGTCGCCTATCTTTGAAAACTTTGGTTGCGCATTCGATCCAATGTTTACCTGTCTAGTCTTAAGAGGCTCTGCTATGTTAGGGATTGTTGCTTTGGGTCCCTTAGACTCTGGGATGCTGATATTTCTAGGATCATCTTCTTCTTCTTCTACGGTCATGTTATAGCATTCCATCGCATGGTGTAGCTACGCATTCCAATCTTATTGAACCCATTCTATCGGATCCTTAGGCATTCCAAAGATCATAGCCTTAATTTCTTGGAGTGCTTCATTAATACATTAGAAGCCATCTTGAAAGCTGAAGGTTAACAAGAAAATCTCCCTGAGGACATCCCATTCAGCTGTTCCATGGTGTAGCTCTGTCTCCAAGTACCAATTCATCAGAATGGTATCCAGTGTGTGAAAAAAGATATGTACCCATTCAGGTTGAGGATTCTCTCCCCATGCCTTAGTCCACCATGCTAGATGCTCACGCGGATCGTCTTTCTTAGTGTATTTTTCCATCATACACGTATTGGAGTACTTGAACCTCAACTTCATCATTTGCCTATATTCTTTCCAATTTGTGAAGTTGTCCTTATTCGTACCCCACGAATGGGCCGGCGTAGTGCACAACGCTAGATCTAGTGCTTGGAATCGATGTTCTTCTGGAACCTCCCCTTAAAACTCCTCCAAAAACAAATTAACATCATCTAAACCATCATAATGAGGAATATTTCTTACCTCGTGGATACGCATCGAAGTGATTTGGTCAACATGTTGCAGCACAACGAAGAGACTTCATGTAATCTGTTTTGCCAATGCTCAAGTTCTTCATCCGAATCTGAGGTATAGGATTTATCTCTATCCCATGTAATTTGTCTGTAAGTAGTAGGATTGATCTAATCCTCATCACACACAATGATCTTATATATCTGATCTAGATTGTCCTCTTCTTCATAATCGCAAATTGGTTCCGTGTATTATGCACCTTCAGATGGATCTAAGGGAACCATTACTCGGAGCTCCTTCCTTTCAAATGTCATTCTTCATTTCTTAAGATTGATTATCGCATCCATGTCAAAAGCCCAATCAATGCCTAATAGCAGAGGGTAAGGATTACTATCATCTACTATCTCAATTACTTCAAAATCATCCAAGGGTAAGGATTACTATCATCTACTATCTCCCCATTCTTTCCCAAGTTTTTTTGGCAGTACATTCACATATGAACCTAGATCGAGAATTACCTGCACCATTTCATACTCTCTAATCTTTGCTATTAGCCTCATTTCACTGCCTTTTCATTTCTTGCTTTTGCCCATTTTTTGTACAATGCATAGTTCTGGAGAAGGTTTGACCTTACCTATACAGTTGTCAATTAATTCTTAAATCCATTCTACCGCCTTTCTATCCCGTAATAGCTTCATACAAGTATTCAAAAAGGTGGCTAATAGCAAAGGATCTACGTCTTGCACTTCTTTGTTTCTGTTGGACTCATCATGTCTAGGTAGAGGCCTCAGCAAAGCTCATTTTGGCTTCCATGAAGTTTTCTTTAGCCCGATTTAGTCTGAATCCAACTTCCTTCTTCATAGCCTTGCATACCCACCCTTCAGTTTCTGACTGCTTCCCTTTATTGTCTCCTGCGGTGATACCACTGCGTGTCACTATGTTAATGCTAGGTTCTTCTTCGCGAGGCTACACCCTCATCATCTGAATTTTTTGCATAGGTGTTTGCGTCTTCTTCTCCTGCATTTTATCTATTAGTACCGGGTAATATTCTATAACATGATCAAACTGTTGGCAATACTAGAAGGAGGGATGCATTGGGTTATAAAAATCACGCACAAAATGGCCTACTTCTCCACAAGTATAACAAATTATTTGGTTGCGACCCCTTCCAACCCCTCCTCCTCGTCCCCTTCCTCGGCCCTGGAATCCTTTGCACACTACACCCGCACCTTGATCCTGAGGCCAATTTTTCATCTACATTCTATATGTAGGGGTTTGGTCCATCATTAGTTTGTAGCTTTGGAAATTGCGTTCATCATGCCTAACCGATTTACAGAAAGTACAAACTAATTTCTACAGTGTTTGCACAAATTTTTGCAGGAGATGATAGTTGTTTATCACGTGCTTCCAAGCTACTTGGTAGATAGCGCACCATAAGGGTACTCCTGCACTCAATCTAATGATATTTTCTGGTTTTATATGGACAGGACCTTCCTCAATGAAGTAGCTCTGATAAATGAGACAATGGTCCTTGTCATGACCCTAGCCTTTACACTTCAGGCACCAAACTTCTGCGTGCACCTCGGGTTGCACTTATTTTCCCTTCTTCTGTAGAAATTTTGAATAATATGACACTTATTCACAGAGATTATCCTGATTATACACTATTGTGGAATGCATGCATAATACATAACCTCCTCTACGTTGATCATCAATTTTGCGGAATTAAAAACAATGAAACATTAATCGCATGCGCACATTAACATAGTAGGTAACTGGGGAAAGCATACAGCTGAAAACCCCCAACTATCTATATATTATAATGATAGAGAACTTGTAATAATACATAGTACAATACTCCTCACAAGTACTCAGTACTATCTCCACCTACTACACACAAACTAGCTCAGATCTGAATCGAGTCACAGGTTCAAATCTCCTTCGCTGTCTGCCTGCCTCTACTGTGCAATCCAAAGTAAGAATAGGAAAGATCCAAGATTGTTTTCCTTGGCTTGTACTGTGCAATCCTCATTGGCAATCTCCATCAATGCATGTGCAAATCTCATGCACAACTATAGTCACAACTGATAGCAGTCTCACTCTTTCACCCACCTCTAACACTTGTCTCCACTGAACTGTCTACATACTGAGTTAACTGATGTACTCTTTAGTTGCTTTATGAGTTAATAATTAGTGAATTAATTAATAATTAATTCACATCACTCATCACTAGTGTATTCTACAGTTAGACTAAATATAACTAGTTCAACCAAGTCAAACTGAACACAACTCCATCAACTCCTCAATCAACTCCACCAAACTCAATCACTTGAGTTCTAACTGAATTCCATCATGCAATAGCTCAACTGACCCATAAGAAAAGCGTATTTCCTTCTGACTATATGTGCCACATCCATAGCTCGAACTGAAGTGCTCAAAGAGGATAAGGTAATGTTTATAGTCCAAATGTTATTAAGAGCTAATAATATTCGACTGTTCTATTTTTAGCCTGGCAGTCTAAAAATAGACTCCGCCCATATGCCTAAAAATAGAAGTCCATCTATTTTTACCAACATGACCAATCATCCACAAATAGCATCCTGCAACTCATAGACCATGATCCATATGTCTAAAGTAGACATAGTCTAAAAATAGACTTTGTGCCAAAAATAGCCTGCGGGCCCACTTAGTGAAGGCGACTCCTTTCCACTGAGCTCCATCATCTTGTTGCATTTTCAACACTCCCTCTCAACAAGATATGGATTATCTGCAACCCCTATCTTGCCTTGGTGGTATTCAAATTTGCTCCTGGTGAGTGCCTTCTTCAAGATATCAACATCCCGATCCTTCGTTGGAATGTATGAAAGTAACATGATTCTCCACTGCACATAATCTCTGATATGATGGTACGTAATGTCAATGTGCTTGGATCTATCATGAAATACTGGATTAGCTGAGAGCTTAATTCAACTTTGGTTATCATAATAAATCACTGTAGGCTCCAAGTGTGACCCGAACAACCCGACCAGGATCTTCCTCATCCATATAGCCTCGCATGCAGCCAAACTTGCTGCCATATACTCGGCCTCTGCTGAACTGAGTGCCACGGATCTCTGCTTCCTGCTGTACCAAGAAATTGCTGTCAACCCGATACTGAAAATCCCTCCAGATGTGCTCTTTCTGTTCTTTGGGCTCCCTACCCAATCTACATCCGTGAAGCCATATAGCTTCACCTCATCCTCCTGTCTGTACCACAATCCATATCCAGATGTGCCTCTGAGATAATGCAATACATGCTTGCCTGCCTTCCAGAAGAGCTTGGTTGGCTTAACCATAGCGTGTGAAAGCTGGTTAACAGCATAGCATATATCGGGTCGTGTATTGACCAGATACATAAGCGACCCCACCAACTGTCGATAAACAGTGGCATCCACTACTTCTGCTGAAGTAGCATCCTCCTTCCTCCAACCTCCAGGAAGAGGAGTATCAACAGGCTTGTAGCCATGCACGTTGAACTTCTCTAGTATCTCCCGAGCATACTTACCCTGAGAAACAAATAGTCCATCACTGCGCTACCAAATTTCCAATCCTAGGAAATAATGAAGGAGGCCCAAGTCCTTCATCTCAAACTCCCTAGCAAGATCCTCCTTGCATGAAAGTATTAACAGCTCATCTCCCGTTAAAATCAAATCATCTACATAAAGTACAATGATAAGCAACTTACCCTCCACCATAATCTGGTATAGGTTAGGATCCGCCTCACTCTTGGAGAATCTAAATCCGGTGAAATAACTGTCTATCCGTGTGTACCAAGCATGTGGTGCTTGTTTCAACCCATACAGCGCTCTCTTGAGCCTGCACACATGTGACTCACTGCTAAAGATCTTGAAACCTTCGGGCTGCTCTATGTACACCTCCTCCTCAATGACTCTGTTGAGGAACGCAGTCTTCACATCCATCTGATGAATGTGCCACCCCATCTGTGCTGAGAGAGAAAGAATCGTCCGTATGGAAGAATACCTTGCGACAGGTGCAAAGGTCTCCTCATAATCGATCCCCTCTATCTGTGAGAAGCCTCGGGAAACAAATCTTGCCTTGTACTTCTCCACACTCTCGTCAGCTGCCTGCTTCACTTTGTAGATCCATCTCGAACCCACCACTGATTTCCCCTCTGATCTTGGGACAATCTCCCATGCACTGTTTCTGACAATCGAATCATACTCTTCCACCATGGCATCTACCCATGCGGGATCCTCCATAGTTTCCTCGAAAGAGGATGGCTCAGTCACAACACATTTTCTCACAAGAGCCATGTATCCAATGTACCGATCAGGTGACTGCCTCTGTCTTCGTTGTCCTGTAGGTGGTCCTACAACCTTCTCTGCATCTTGAGCTAGTCTCTTAGCTTCTGTAGTGCGATTTCGCCCTCTGATGGTTGGCGTTGCATGAGTGGTCTCTTCCACTCCATGAACTTCATCTTGTGGTTGATCCACGTCTTGAAGCTCATCCTTAGGAACTAATAGCTCCTCATCTGCATGCAAGTGTGGCTCCCTCTCAAGTGAACACTTCATGGCTTTCTCCTCCTGAAATTTGATATCCCGTCGCACAATAGTCTTGCGACTGTCTGGCAAATACACACAATAGTTGTGGGGCGTATCAGTGTACCCCAAAAATATCCCAACCTTTGCGGTCGGCTCCAGCTTCTTCCTGGCATCCTTCGTCACATGCATGTAAATGTTAGAACCAAAAATCCTCAAATGGGAAATATCAGGCCTCTTACCAGAATAAGCCTCCTCGGGTGTACTCATGCCAAGTATCCTGTGAGGACAACGGTTCTGCACATATACTGAAGTATTGCATGCTTCCGCCCACAAGTGAAGGGGTAGGCCCTGATCATGCAACATCGCCCGTGCAGCACCCACGATCGTTCTGTTCTTCCACTCAGCAACCTCGTTCTGCTGTGGGTTATGGGGAGCTATGAGCTCGCTTTGAATCCCTTCTGCGCTGCGGAAGTCCTTGAACTCACCAGAGATGAGTTCACCACCATTGTTGCTCCTAAGAGCCTTCACCTTCTTCCCTGATTCCTTCTCGACCAGTGCTTTGAACTCACAGAACTTTGAGTATGTCTCGCTCTTCTTCTGCATGAAGAAGATCCAACACTTTTGAGAGAAATCATCAACAAAGATCACATAGTACCTGTGCTTTGCTGTCGAAGCTACTGAGAAAGGTCCACACACGTCTGTGTGAATTCTCTCAAGGATTGTCGTGGTACGACTATCCTTCTCGTGAAAGGTGGCTTTCAAAAATTTTCCCAAAGTACACCCCTTGCACTGATCTGACTACGCAAGAGTGCCTTTAGGAAGCCCAGTAGTAATCTGTTGCAGTATCTTCAAGGCTCCATGGTGAAGGTGGCCCAATCTCCTGTGCCATAGCTCGCCATCATCCCGGCTTACCAATCCTTCTACATTGCATTCCATTGCTGCGCAACCATCTACATGTAACTGATAAAGGTTCCTGAATCGAACTCCTATCTTCCAGGTTTCTCCAGTTGTCTTACTACACATGAAAGCCTTTCCCTCGCTGAAAACAACATCATATCCCTTGTCTTCTAACATCGCCACAGAGATAAGATTCTTCTTCAATCTTGGAACATGCATCACTTCCTTCAATACAAAGGGTTTACCAGACTCCCTCTCAAAGGAAATGGTATCGATACCGGTCACACTATATCTACCATCATCGCCCATCTCGATGTGCACTCCAAGATCTTTCTCCTCTAGATTAGAAAACAAATCTCGATCTCCTATCATGTGAAAAGACACACCACTGTCCAAGAACCATACCGATCCCATCACACTTGATACCAAGCATGCGATCAATGAAAAATCCAGCTCAAACTGCGAGGCTAAGGCCTCTCCTGCTGCAGATCGAGCAACTTGCTTATTTTTCTTCTTCTGCGGACAATTTGTGGCATAATGTCCATGCTGGTGACAATGAAAGCACTTCACCTTGGACATGTCCTGCTTCTTGCCTTTTGAACTGGAATGAGAAGCTTTCTTGTTCTTCCCCTTCTTTGCTTTGGCAGCCAAAGCGCAATTTTCTTCATCAGGTGCCTTTGATGAAGATCCGTCCCTGGTATTCTGCCTGATCTCCTCTTGCAAAAGATCTTACCAAAGTCTCTTCCATCCTGGCAATTTCTCCCGACCATTGACAGAGTCCTGATAGGAATGCCAACTCTTCGAAAGACTAAGAAGAGCCAAGCTCACCAAGTCCTCATCATCGACAATCACCCCCACACTTCCCAGCTCATCCCGACATTGGGTGAACTTCGTGAGATACTTGGGCATACTGTCTCCTTTCTCACACTTAATGTTTTTGAGTTTATCCTTGAGCGCCAACTTCCTCTGGTCGCTCTTGCTTTGGAATAGATCTATCAATGCTTTCCACATCAAGTATGGAGAAGCCTTTCCATGCACGCTGGATACAATGTGATCCTTCACGCCCTCCAACAGAATCCTTCGACACTTTGCTGTCTTCTTTTGCCAAACCTCAACGTGAGCAGCATCAGTAGGCTTTGGGACCTCAGCCTCTATGAACTCCTTCAGCCCATTGTCATCTAACACCGCCTCCATCCTGTCTTTCCATGCAATATAATTCGAGCTTCCCTCAAGAGCATACTCCAATTGCAATCCGTTGAAAGACATTTCAACTTTGACACCAAGAAAACACTGCTGCAAATTCGAATTCCACCAGCTCAAAAACTCAACCGCTTTTGATCTAAAATTCGTGAGAACAAAGTATTTTTCATACAGAGATTGACTATATGGGCTTTTACCGGATATCTCACCTTCCAAAGGAAGGATGAATCCAGAGGCTACCTGGCCCGATTACAGATTCTGCCTAAAGAAATAAAATGTAACCACTTTCTGAATAATAGATCTGATGATCAACTCTGCTCCGATACCATGTAGAAATTTTGAATAATATGACACTTATTCACAGAGATTATCCTGATTATACACTATTGTGGAATGCATGCATAATACATAACCTCCTCTACGTTGATCATCAATTTTGTGGAATTAAAAACAATGAAACATCAATCGCATGCGCACATTAACACAGTATGTAGCCGGGGAAAGCATACAGCCGAAAACCCCCAACTATCTATATATTATAATGATAGAGAACATGTAACAATACATAGTACAATACTCCTCACAAGTACTCAGTACTATCTCCACCTGCTACACACAAACCAGCTCAGATCTGAATCAAGTCGCAGGTTCAAATCTCCTCCGCTGTCTGCCTGCCTCTACTGCGCAATCCAAAGCAAGAATAGGAATGATCCAAGCTCGTTTTCCTTGGCTTGTACTGCGCAATCCTCATTGGCAATCTCCATCAATGCATGTGAAAATCTCATGCACAGCTATGGTCACAACTGATAGCAGTCTCACTCTTTCACCCACCTCTAACACTTGTCTCCATTGAACTGTCCATGCACTGAGTTAACTTATGTATTCTTTAGTTGCTTTATGAGTTAATAATTAGTGAATTAATTAATAATTAATTCACATCACTCATCACTAGTGTATTCCAGAGTTAGACTAAATACAACTAGTTCAACCAAGTCAAACTAAACACAACTCCATCAACTCCTCAATCAACTCCACCAAACTCAATCACTTGAGTTCTAACTGAAGTCCATCATGCAATAGCTCAACTGACCCATAAGAAAAGCGTATTTCCTTCTGACAGCTGCATGTGCCACATCTGTAGCTCGAACTGAAGTGCTCCAAGAGGATAAGATAATGTTTATAGTCCAAATATTATTAAGAGCTAATAATATTCAACTGTTCTATTTTTAGCCTGGAAGTCTAAAAATAGACTCCACCCATATGTCTAAAAATAGAAGTCCATCTATTTTTACCAACATGACCAATCATCCACAAATAGCATCAACTCATAGACCATGATACATATGTCTAAAAATAGACATAGTCTAAAAATAGACTTTCAACCAAAAATAGCCTGCGGGCCCACTTAGTGAAGGCGACTCCTTTCCACTAAGCTCCATCATCTTGTTGCATTTTCAACATCTTCAGGCTATGCAATTCCATGTGGAGGCTTGCCAGCTGTGATTGAATCTATTGTACCCCTACATTCGTATCTTGCACTAGCAAAGCTTTTAATATCATGGCGATCTCCACTTCTCCTGCTTGTGTTCCTATTTTCTACTTTGACAATAGTAATCTCAGATGAGGCAATAGCGAAGAAATGTACCAATCTTTGTGTTGATCATTCGTGATCTTCATATTAGCCGGCTGAATCAAAAATTTTAATCTTTGATCAAAGTCCCATGTAGACTCATTCACCCTCTGTTGACTCTCCTTAAACTTTGTTATAGACTGAGCCCAAGATTTGGGCTTCTTGAATTCACTATTCATCACTTGCTAGGTCTCTAGCATAGTCGCTGTGGGCTTATCTGTGCAGAACTTGATGGAACAACTCATTGCTCTGTCTTGTAGCACTGTGACTAGCTGTACTTTCTTCATATTGTCATCAGTGATTTGTTGTGTCATCCATACAACATCTGCGACAAACCAAAATTGTTCGGGGCCTTCAGTTCCCACACCCTTAAACACAAGCAACTTCATTGTATCCACCATATTAAATGATGGAGGCGGGGTTGGAGGTAGAGGCAGAGGTGTACGTGTAGATGTGTGAGGTGGAGGTGGAGGCAGAAGTGGGGTGGACAGATGAGGTATTCCTATGATACCCTGACTTACAATTTGTAGCGCACTTCATGGCGTTCTTATAATATTTCCTTCTTCGTCATTATCAGAAGATCCTAATAGCGAATTGTATTTAGAACGTGATTCTTCGTTTCTTCTGAATGCTCTTCCACTTCACGTAGTCCCAAACATCAATTTAAAGGCATAACCCACTTTTCGCACAATAAAATCTTAATCCAAGTCTTCAAATATTTCAGTTACTTACCTCTTGGTCCTTTGAATAACCTACGTTCTACTTCGCTATAGCTAATGGATATATCGATCGTGAATTCAGTGATGAATTCTCCTAGAATACAATTGATCCAATGGTCGACAACCCCCGCGATTTTATTTTTTGAAGCCTCCAAGCACTTCACCAATTCAGGGGTCCACACGATAGGGCCATCAAGCTTCCACATACCATGATTATCTACTAATTTGGACAGCTACTCATGCAATTCACAGGGGAAAGAGCAGAAGAAAATTTTGTGTTCATTTGTATATAGGTATCTATTCAGCCACTCTTCCTTCGATAAGCTCAGATTTCTGTTCTCCTAAGCTACAAATGTGTGCAATTTATGATCAATCTACCTCTCAATTTCTTTTGAATTGGGGAGCCATTTATCACACATCCCTTTAGCAAGATCCCGGTCCTGACAACATAACCATTTGTTGGCTTGTTGGGGCCTAACCCAAGTTCAACGTTAGTTGTGCCAACCAACAAAACCCTCATTGATGACCCTTTCGGAAACAACCCGCGTAGCATAGGCTGCAGTCTCACCCTAAGTAGTATTGGGGGATGATAGAACCAGGTTTATGCATCCAAAGGTTAATGTGATAGGTTCCTGTGGCTCCTAGTGCTTAGTTCTCTCTTCGCACACCCTAACCCTCCCAGAATAGATTATTACGGTAAATTCACTTTAACAACTTCCAAATCTCTGTGAAGGCATTTAATCATTCATAATATGTATAAAAAATACATATCTACCACTTTCACACACTAGATAAGCATTAATTTAGATAAATTTCATTACAGAGCAAACATACAAAAACTTGAAGAAGTAAGAAATATTACACATATACACAAGAATTGGCTCAAAATTGTCTTTATTAGATATAATCATTCAATAATAGACTTCTTTTCCCTACACACTCAGTTGCAGGGATCCATGCACTCAACTTGCGGACTTACCAAGGTCTCCGCGCACTCAGCTGCAGGAGTGTTCCCCTTCGCCTTAGCTTACTTACCCTTACAAAGATTCTTAGCAATTCAATGCCTTCTTAGACTCGCTATGACTCTTCTATTTATAGCCTTGATTTTACAATACCATCATCTGCGGACCATGGGAGGGTCTCAAAACCTTCCTATCACCTACCCACCTAAGGGACTAAATCCCCTTTGACTCTGACTAGCTTCGCACTCCGCTTCCACATTTCATGGAGACTTTACATCTTTACAAAAAGAAATTACAAAATTTATCAAAATTTACCCCAGGGACCCCTTCCCAACAATACCTGATCCCAAAATCAAACTCATTGATCATGGCCAGCCATCTAGGTTGCCTGGCATTCAGATTCAGCTAATCAAACAAGTATCTCAACTCACTATGATCACTCATCAATATAAACCTCCTACCAAGAAGATAGTACCTCCATATCTTCAACTAATGAATGATCACAACCAACTGAAGATCATGTGTTGGATAATTTTTCTTGTTCTCATTCAGTTTCTGCAACTCATAACATACTACATGTTGTTCTTTCATAAGCACACCACCAAGTCCTCTCTTGCAAGCATCTGTACACACTACAAACCCTTTGTCTGGGTCTACAATATTTAACACTTGAGCGTTTGTCAACAACCGCTTTAACTGCTTGAAACTTGTTGCACATTCCTCTGTCCATTCAAATTTCTTACCTTTCCTTTGCAATGATGTAAGGATATGAAATCCGAGAGAATTTCCTCATGAACCTCCTGTAATAGCCTTCTAGCCCCATGAATGATCTTACCTCATCCACATTTCTAGGAGCTTCCCACTCCATGATAACTCTTATCTTCTATGGATCTACTTTTATGCCTTCTTTGGAGACCACATGTCCCAAGTAATGTACCTTTGTATAAAATAAGATGCATTTACTAAGATTAGCATACAACTGATTCTCTCCCAACAGTCTCAATATTGCTGCTAAATGCTCGACATGCTCTTCCTCATTCTTAGAATATATCAAAATGTCATCAATGAATAAACTAACAAACTTGTCCATGTAAGGACACAACACACTATTCATCAAGCACATGAAGGCAGTTGGGGCATTAGTCAAACCAAACAGAACTACAACAAACTCATAATGCCCATACCTGGTCTAGAAAGTTGTCTTGTAAATGTTCTATTCCTTGATTTTCACTTGAAGATATCCGGATCTCAAATCAATCTTTGAGAACACCAATGCTCCATTTAGTTTATTAAATAAGTCACTAATCCTCGACAATGGGTACTTTTTCTTGATGGTCACCTTGTTCAACTTCATGTAATCAATGCCTAACCTGAGAGTACCATCTTTCTTCTTCACAAAAAATACTGGTGCACCCAAGGTGATACACTTGGATTAATGTATCCCTTGTCAATCATTTCCTTAAACTTCAACTTTAACTCTACTAGCTCTGGAGTGCTCATTCTATATGGTGCCTTAGATGTTAGTGCTACCCCTAGTACCAACTCAATATAAAATTCTACTTCCCCATGAGGTGGAAACTCTAAAATATCTGCTAGAAACACATCCTTAAACTGTTGTAAGATCGAGTACTTTCTCAATATATCTGCATCCTCATCCTCCTTACTTTTATCACTAGAAATTTGTACTGCAAATAACACACACCCTTTTCTGTGGTTGCATTTTTCTTGCATAGTTGTCACCATCCTAAATGATGTTGCTTTCTTCTTACCCTGCAAGATTCTCTTCTCCCCATTGTCATCCAATCACTCAATGGCTTTGTCATAATAGTCCTCTTTGGTCCTATGAAGATATAGCCAGTCCATGACCCTAATGGTAATACATTTAGATGTGCTAATGTAGGCATGCCATTCACTTCAAATACACAAGATCTTACCCAATGACAAGCTCTCTTCTTTATACCTATAGCCAACTACAGTAACCAAGATTCTGCATGCACTTCTTTATTCAAATCACACTTATCCACCAATTCAGGGTTAACATAACTATAATTCAATCCAGGTTCAATCAAAATCGAAATAACTTGATCAAAAAACTTACTGCCCATCTTAATGATAGATGCCTGATGATATTCCTTCCTATTATCTAGTGTTACATAGATATGAGGAATGCTCTTCCCAACACCCTCAACAGTCTGCGCCTCCTGTGCATTATATATATGAGGTTTAACACCCTGACTCTACAGGCAATCTCTCTTAAGATGCTTATTACCACATGTCCAACACTCCAACCACCCTATGCCATCACCTCTATTCTATTGTTGTGATCCATGTCCCTGTCTAGCTACATTGAACTTCTTATGCGGTGCAACATTCTCTTTCTCTTCTGCACACTACAAGAAGAAAGGTCATTGGTGAGGGTCATGCCTGTGACGGACCTTTAAGGTCTGTCACCAATGTCACATATGGTGACGGTCTTTAAAAAATCGTTGTTGTAAGTGTATATAGTGATGTTCCTTTAAGGTTTGTCACCGAAGCCATTTTCAATGACACTTTTGGTGACAGTTGTTAAAGGTCTGTCACTAATTCTCTCTTTGGTGACACTTTTGGTGACGGTCGTTAAAGGACCATCACTAATTCTCTCTTTGGTGACACTTCTAGTGACGATCTTTTATTGACCCTCACCAATGCTCTTTTTGGTTACTTTTGGTGACAGTAAAAAAATGTTCGTCATCATTGATCATTCAAATGAGTTTCTGATGACTCTATGTACCTGTTACTATAATTTTTGTCAAAAGATAACAATTTAAGACCATTGTTGTGGAGTCCTTTTCATTATGTGTCCAAGGCTGCAGTGGTTAGAGTCAGTCAATTTGTTAAGAAGTAATTAGTGTGTATCATTTCCCTCAAGTAATAAGAGTATAGTTTTCCTATGAGTCAACACATGATTCATCTCTATTAGGCTTATTATCTAGCAAATTCCCTTTAGATAAGGTTCCACTCATGTGTGTAGGAACTATATTATTTAATACATAATCAAGCTCTGTCAATTCTATTAATGAGAGAGACCTAACACTCCTCAACACTCATGGCACACCTTAACATGCTTTGGCACACACTAACATTCCTTGGCATCTCGCATGTCTTGGAACATCTTGCCATGAGTAGGACACCCAAGCACATGTTGGCATGCCCCAGCATATCATAACACTCCCCTAACATGTGTTGGCATTCCTTGTAGTCCCTAGCATGCCTTGGAACACCTTGGCATAATATTGCATGGACATACATTAGCACTTGGCACACATTGGCACTTGGCATGTACTGGAACATATTATTAGTGTGCCTAGCATGCCCCTTTTGAAAAGTATAAAGTCTCATCTCATTAGCCCTCTTATGTGTTCATTTCCTTGAATTTTAGCTTGGTTATTCCTTTTTTTTTCCTTGAAACTCCTTGACGCATATTGGCATACTCTGGCACCCTACACATCCTAGCATGTCTTAGCACCTGACATGTCTTGGCATGCCTTGGCACTATTTGGCACATGTTAGCACACCCCGTAACTACCTAGCACACTCTAGCACTTCTTGACATGCCATGATATTCCATGGCACGCCTTAGCAGTACTTAGCATACCTTGTCACTCCCTCATTGGCATGATAGTTAACACTCTTTGACACTCCCCCACGCACCCTCATATTCATTCACTTCCATGCATTTTGACCTAGTTCTTCCTTGTGTTTTCCTAGTACTCCCTAACACTCCTCAGCATGCTTTTTCACTCTCTAGCACACCTTAGCACTCTTCGACATGTTCTGCCACTTCATAGCATGCATCACACTCTGTGACACACATTGGCACTTGGCACATGTTGGCACTTGTCAAGTCTTAGCATGTGTTGGCATGCGTTGAGATTACTTGGTATGCTTTGGCATGGTTTAATATTAAAGTGATTTGAGATCAATTATTGGAAAGTAGATGAGAAGCAATGGAGGAATATTTGGCACTTAGAATGCACTGACACTTGGCACTTGGCACCTATTGCCACCTAGTGTTGGTGTGCCTAGCATGCCCCTCATGGAAAAGGTAAATTGATGACTTATTAACCCTAATATGTGTTCATTTCCTTATAGTTTAACTTGTTTCTCCCTTTTTCTTCCTTGATAGTTCCTGGCATGCATTGTCACACCCTTGCACGTCTTGGAATGCCTAGCACTTGGCACATCTTAGCATGTTTGAAATGCCTTCGTACTATTTGGCACATGTTAGCATGCCCTAGCATTCCCTAACATACCTTAGCAGTCATTCCCTCACAACTAGCATTACATTTTTCCACGACTTGGGAACCTTACATTCCCTAGAACACCTTGGCACTCCCTAGTTTCCATGCCCTCATAAAAAGCCTTACTTTTTTTGCGACTTGGGAACCCAACCAATTCATTAGAAAAACAATATTGTGCCCAACCCAAAGTCTCCCTTTCTCTGAAATTGCTTTGTCCATGCCTTATCACAACCATATGCTTGCCTCCTCCAAGTCCTATTCTAAACTTCTCCTAAAACACTTCATCCTTGGGACACCTAGAATTCACTGACACTCCTTGGCACACACTCTTATTCGTTCATTTCTAAGCATTTTGACTTAGTTCTCCCTTATGTTCATTGACACTCCCTAACAATCCTCAGCATCCATTGACAATATCTACCATGTGGTAGAATTCCTTTTCATTCCTTGGCATGGCTCGACACTCCTTAGCTATCATGCCCTCACAACTACCCTTACTTTTTTTGAGACTTGGGAACCCAAACAAGTCCTGCCTCAACTACAACAACTTAACCAAGTTATAGTTACTACAACTAGACTATGCCTTGTTCACCTAATAACTACCTATAACACATCTTAGGCTACTCATGTCCAATCTCAACTCATCCCACATAATAAGTTACCAAGTCAAGGCTCACGTCCAACCATGGCCATAAAACAACTAAGCAACATAGTTTACATCTTGACATGCCATAACACCTGGCACGTCTAACAATCCCTTAGCACTATGTGGTGTATGTTGGCATCCCCTTCATTTATTAGCATGCTTTTCACTCCCTATCACACCCTAGCACTCCCCGACATTCCCTGACACTCTAGCATGGATCAGAACTGCCTAGCATATAACCTTGTCACTCCCTCCTTAGAACACTTGGAACTTGTTAACACCCAGGTTGTTCCCTATGACTCCCAAGGGAATACGGCCGGGGTAACCACTAACCAATCTTTGGATCACAGCTTCTAGCCAAACTGTGATCAGAGAGGGCTCTCTCTTTATGATTTGTCTCTGTTATGATGGTGTTTTTAGGCTAGCTATTATGCTCAGGTTTTGGTTTATGCTTTGGTTGAAGGATTTCTTTCAGGTCTTATGATATAGTGTTTAGATAGTGAAATACCATTGGGCAATGGAGTCTGGAGTTGTGAAATGATTTGATATGCTGGATTGGTGGTGTTCAAACTGCAGGGCCTATTGTGTATTTTAGACAAACAAAATTAGCTTAAATGGTGATGTATGTCAACCAACAGAAAGCAATTAATAATTTTCTATTAAGTTGGTGAGGTGAAGGTGAACACACTGCACAGGAGCAAAACTTGAATTCCTGTGACAAAGTCCACTGTGAAAGGTGTATTCTGAAAGTGCAGCAATTAAGAATTACACTTATCTAGATTACAGCTGAAGAAAACATTCATAAACAACACAGATTGAACTCAGGGTACTCAGCGAATAAATCCTGAAAGTTATTCTTTTTCTTTGTTGCTTAGTATTGAAAATCAGATAACATATATGGATTTTAACAAAACAACTAATTGACAGAGAGAGTTACAGAGACTTATTGTATGGTGAAATACACAGGAATCCAACAGTTATCAACAGACACCAGAACGCATTCAACACTTCAGAAATCCGAGAAATTCCATCACTTTCTTTATTAAATTTCTGAAAGGATTACAACAGAAGAATTTCTTTAGGAGAAATCAACAACAACCCTTGCAAGCTCATGCGAAGGGGGCTTTATAGGAATGCGTATAAAAAATATCTCAGGCATTGAGTCATCTGAGAGAGAAAATATCTTCATAAATTTGTTCAGAAAGTAGAGAAGAAGTTATTGCAACTTTGAATGCAGCATAAATGCCCTTTATGTCAGAGGATAATTTTGACCTTTGGAGGTCATTGAGTCGGTTGCAACGCTTAGCTTTAATGCTGATAAATGCGCCTTTATTTCTTGCTGCGCTGTATTTTCTCGGCCCTTCCAGCTGTAGTTTTCTATTTCTGCTTTGTTGGCCGATCCATCTGCTGAGTTGGCTCAGCTTTAATCCGCCGTGCATGCTGATTTTGTTAAACTTTGCTTTGCATGACAACTGATATTTTTAAGAAACAAAATTGTTAAGTGACTCCCTGTTTACAAAATCTTCTGTATTGCGTTTGTCCACCATTCTTGCGTAGGGAGTTGATGCCTGAGAATAGCATCCATTGTCTCCTCTGCCTCTGTGTACTTGAAGAAATTGGGAGCCACCCCAAACAGGTGATTGATCTCATTCATTATAAAAAAACAGATTCTCGACTCTGTTGTAAAGGGACTGTCCTGTGGCTGGCCCTGTTTCCTCTGAGGTGCTGGGCTTATCACTAATCTGGCTAGTGGCAAATGTATTGACCCTTTTAGCATACTGGTTATGTGTGAACAATCTCCCTGCGCTGTTCAGTAAGCTAGGGAGTGCTCTTCTTTCTAACACTTGAAACTTTTCCAAAAACTTGCTCACCTCAGTCTGCATATCCTGGGTTCTTCTCTCCAATGTTTGCACTAAGTTTCTCAGTGTGAGAACCCTTTTGACCATTTGGATAGTCTCAGTTCTGTTTGTAATTCCCATGGTAGCCAACTGAGAACTTGTTCTATGGTTAAGTACATTGATCATTCTAGTGGCCACTTTAGGCATATTGCTCAATTGAGCTCTTGATCTCTGAATCTCCCTCTGTGCCTTTGGGATGAGCTCTAGTTGCTCATGGATAGTTTCAATGTATGGCCACTGCTCATTGATAGATTGACCAATGTTAGCCCACAACACTATTTTAAGCTCAGCCACCACCTTATCTAACTTGAGCTCATTCTCTAGTTCTTTGATCTTGTCTTTGAGGGCTTTGATTTCCCTGCCCTTTTCTGCCACTTCTCTCTTTGATTTATCATGTCTGTCATTTACCTTGCCAACTTATCCCTGGTCTCATTTAACTCTGTCATTTGAGCTTCCAGGATTTGGATTTCATTCTTCAGCTTTTGCATATCCAGGCTTTGGGCCTGCTCTGTAGTTGTTGGCACTGCTGAAGTAGATGTTGCTGTCTGTTCAGTCTGTTGAGGAGGAGGAGCAGTGATAGGAGCAGTGTCCTCAAGATTTATGATTTGAGGAGGAGGCTGAGAGGTCTGACCCTCTTCTCTTTGTTTTAATGCTGCTTGCAATGCTGCCTTTGCAGCCTCTGATTCTCCTAATTTCTCTTGTGCTTGAACAAGCTCTTTATAAATGGAGATCAACAAATCTGTGGTATTTTTCTCCTGCCTTTGTTGGGCTACCTCATCTGTCTGAGGGTGCATGGTGGCTGGGAGTTTGATTTTCTTCCTCATGGCAGCCATGTCAGCATCCCTCAACTTCAAGATTTCCTGTATCCCTGAAATATCTTTGGGATCATGCCCTATTTCAACGATTATGTCTTCGAGGGACCTTATTATGTTGTCCTTCGCCTGGGATGATGCCTTCTCCAATTCCAGTTGAGAGGCTGTGGCATTGAGGCTGCTCTTTAGCTTATAATTTTCCAATGTTTCATCCGCTAAGGAGGCATACACCATCTCACCAGTTTGTTTATGCAGTTGAATTTTGTCCATTGGGTGTATGTCTTTGGCCATGACTTCCAGGTTGGTCCTGAGGTAATCTGAGGCAGATTGGGGATGCAGTGCTGTGGGAATAAAATGGCTCATGATCATTTTGCCCTCACCTACATCAAAGGCAGACATAAGTCTTTGCTGATTAGTAGGAGCCATGTTTAGCAGATGATTTTACAGCTGTATTTTGATAGGATCATTCCTTCTTTTGATGTCTATAAATTGCTGTTTGATGCTTATTTGTCCTTCTTTTTGTTGGCTGGAGGAGCTGACCTCCCCTCCCATGGTCCTGTCCTGTTCCTGCTGGAAGGAACTTGCTGAAGCTTCTCTGCTGGGTGGGCCAATGCCCAATGCTTGTCTTATTGCTGCATCATCCTCAGAAAAGTCATTTAATCTTTGTCTCTTCTCTCCCTGGTTGATAGATGAAGTGAGAGGAGTTTCTCTATCCCTTTTTCTGCTTAAGTCCTCCTTCTGTGGGGTTTGGAGGACCGAGGCATCAGTGGTGACTTCTGGCCTAGGAGGCACTATGTTTTGAGCCTGTTGCTCAGTGGAAGTTGGGGTATCCACCACTTTTTCCTGCTGCAAGGGCTGCTGTCTGTCAGGTTGCCCTTCTTCTTGCTGCAGATCTTGTTGCTGTTGTTGGTCTGCCTGCTGCTGCTCTTCTTTATCTGTCTGCTCCGTCTCCATTTCCTTTTCTTTGCCTCTGCTGGATATATTCTCAGTGGCCTTGGTAGTTTGCTGCTTGGCAGTTGAGGAGGATTCAGCTGCTCCCGTTTGTGTGCTTGGAAATGTGAATACCTGTGAACAAAGCTCAAGGTCAGCCAACTTCTTTAGATTCCTTAGTGCCCTCTTGTTCAGCTCTTCTCGTGACAAGGGCTCTTCTAAGGTCCCTCTCCTCCATTTGTCTTGGTTTGCATATTTTTCAATGTGAGGGATGCTATGGTGATCATAGGCAGATAACTTATATTTGAGCCTCCTCATGGATATGAAATGATTAGGGTCATAGGGTACCCATATGAAACTGGTTTGCAGGCCAAGGGCCTCAAGCATTCTCTCTGCTTCCCTCCATCCTTGCTCCCTCTCATTATAGATAAAATGGCCAAGTTGGCTTTTGACCTTCAACTGTGCCTTTTTGCCTTTTCCTGAAAAATGAAGCACATCAACTCTGCCAAATTGCCTAAAGTACTCTAGGGAAAATAGCCTCATAGGCACATACTTGGGTAATTTGAAAGGAGGTAGATCACATCCATATATCCTGATGACAGTGTGGTTTTGGTAGAAGTACCAATCCCCAATGCTATAAACTTTGGCGAGCTGAAGAATTCTCTGCATGTCATCAGTGAGTCTCGGAGGAGGTGAGCTCATCAGCATTGCCATAGTTGGATGGATGAACAGATCCATGAATTCACAGTAAGTGTATGGAGACTCAGGTGTAATGTGGAAGACAGATGACTAGTAGACCACTGATCTGGGATTGCCTTGGGCATCCATTCTTTTGATTGAAAAGTGAAACTTCTCATGTTGATGGTACAAGATCAAATGGTAAATGTAGGAGGTGTATCTGAACATCCTATCTCTCCTTAAATTCATCAATTGCTCATGAATCTTGTCTGATATGTAGGTGGTGTAGTCATAGCAGATTGGTGACTTGCCAGGAGCAAACATAAGCATCAATACCAGCACAGTTGCATCAATATGCTCAATTGAACTATATCCCAAGATGGGAGAAATCATATCTGCAAGGTCTCTGCCCAGCTCATTGAGGTATACATGAAGAATTGGAGGGCCCATCACAATGTTAGTTTTGATGTATAATTGATTAAATTTGACAATTTGAGCATCTGTGAGTTTATCCCCTTGTTTTATCAGGTTTACCAGTGATAAAGGAACCAACTTCTTCTGAGGGTTGAAGCAAAGCATGTCTCTGATAGCTTGAGGGGTAACATAGAAAAGTACTGAACCAGATGGGTCAACAACAGCTCTCTGAGAAACATCATATTGTTCAGCACAGAGGTGGATTAGTTCAGGGAACTGGTTGACCTGAGGGAGCTTAAAAATAGGGAGGAAAGAGTCCCATATACCTAATATATCTGTCCCATTTTCATGCTTGGCTTTCAGCTCATTCAACAGATGAATGTGGAATTTGCTGCTCATAAGCTTCTCTTCTGTAATTTGGTAATCCATATCTGCCAAGGTTTTCCATTTCAAGTTCTTTTGAGGGGCATTCAGAGGTTGAACATTTAGTACTACAGGTGTCTCCATTGTAAAAGAGGATTTTGGGTTGAGTGCTAAGTGGTTTTAACTGAGCAAGACAGTGCTGAGGAATTTCTCTTTACCAGGGAGGTGAATTTATGAGGAATAGAGAGTGTTTCTACTAAGCAGCAATTGAAATACTGTTTAGAGTGTAGATAAGACCAATGCTTGACCTCACTCTGTCTCTCGTGGCAGGTTCTTAATGAATAACCCACTGTCTCACGATTGCGTGAGCAGTTGACAGTTTTCTGATAGGAACTCGGGAATTAAGGCTCGGCTAGTGTTTTTCGACCTTGTAGTTGACAATAGAGGCTCTGCAGGGGGAACTCGCCGGTGAAATTATGAGTTTTAGCGTCCTTTAATCTTTCTGAGTGATTTATAGACAATTCCAGGCGTACGGAGGGAAGATAACGAGAAATACCTGGCAAACAGCAAGCAGAGGTCGTATATGCAGGCAAGATTGGTGCTCTGGAGGTCTCCTGGTCAGGTTCTGCAGGTTGGTGGACAGTGGACGTAAAAATTGCATGCAGGCGCAACAAACTCTTTTGGAAGAAAAAATGGAAAAACGCGAAATTTCACTATAATATTGGTTTTTTGGACTTTTGGCGCATTTTTCTGCTGACGTCATAGGTGGGGTCAGGGTCGGATGACGTCAGCATGACGTCATCAGGCCAGGTGGTGGGCTCTGATTGGTCCAGGGGGATGATGAAGTGGCATGACAGATCGGCCAATGGTTGAGCGCAAAGGTTGACGTGACGGCATCGTGGCAGTGACGTGGGATGACGTGGAGGTGACGTAGTATAGGCGGGGAAACAGAAACCGGAAACCGCCAGTGGTTTCGTATCGCACCGCTCATGGTACGGGGGAGGTATTTTTCAGACGTACCTCCGACGGGCTGTGGCGGGGACGCGTGGCTGCCGCGTGACGTAACCTTTTTACGGACATCGGACGATATCGGTCGGATGTGAGACCCACTCTGATATCAATGAGGACCGTCGGATCTGGAGGGCCAGATCCAACGGCTGTCGGGACAGTGAGGTGATCAGTGGGTACGGCGGGTAAACGGCGGACGTCGGAGCCGCTCCGATGCGATAAGAGCCGTTGGATGTTCAAGCTCCGATCGGACGGCTACCGGATCAACGAAGTGATCGGTGGGTATGGCGGGGGCGGTATTATTTAACATTTATTTTCGGGATGTGCGCTTAGGCTGAAGGCCATCGGGGTATGGTGGTTTGGTAAGGTTTTTCAATATATTTCGAAAAACAAATATATGCGCCGAGACTTTGGTTTAAGCGGCGGAAGTGGGTCTTTTTGGATTTTTCATGATTTCAAAGGGGTTATGGGTCAAAAGGGGCTTGTATAGGGTTTATATTTGCAAATGGGGTGCAATGGGTTTAACAATGGGTTCAGAAAGGGGGAGGAAGGCTAGGTTTAGGTTTACCAACATGACCAGGTGTCATTTGATCCCTTTTAGAGAACATATGGCTATAATGCCAAAGGGAGGGATATTTATACAAAATTTGGGGTTTATACACCATGGTGTTAATACTAGTAGGGGAAAGGCAATATAGGGGATTTACATAGTAGAGTTAGAGTTAATATGGATGGGGGGAGTGAATGGAGGGAGAAAACACTAAGTTTACTTGAAACTCACTTAGTTTAGGGAGTAGATCAAAATGAAAAGATTTTAGACAAGAAATGTGGCTTCTAAAAAGATTAAGAACCACCATGAAACCATAATTCTTCCATGAATCTCAGCTGCTGAGGGGATGTTAGTAATGAAATGGAAAGGGGAAGGAGGGAGGTTAGTCATGCTCCTTGCTGTAACTTGATGAAGATGAACACCTTGTCAATTGATTGACTTTACTCTGGTAAACACAGTTAACATATCTGCAATGGTAAAGATAACCTTTCTGCAACCCCAACTACTTACCCAGCTACTTATCTAGCATTTTTATTTCTTCTTGGAGGGTGCACTTGGACTTGCAAACCCTTACTTGCCTTTTCTTTTCTTTGGCTTTTTCTTTGTTTTTTCTATCTACTTCTACCCTTATCTCTTCCAAGGTCCCAGATTAAGCTATTGGGAGCCTTTTCTTCTCTACCTGAACTACTTGTCTGCCAAGATTAAACAGTTTGGACAGACTCCTTTCTCTAATCTACAACTGGAAATTCAAAACATGGCATGATCCAGATTAGACTGTTGGACCATCCATCAAAATTGGGATGCATTAATCTATTTACACACCTTGTACTTCCTTGGAAATATGTGATCTTTGCATGATCAAAGCAGAGCATATTTGGACCTTCCCTTGCCAATCATGAAATATGAAACCTATTGGTATAGGTAGCTAACAGTGGCTCCACATGGGGATGGTGTTTCATTTGAAAGACCAAGAACAGCAGGTCAAATTGCCTTGCTCTTTGGCTGCCCATATCTTTCTTGAAGTTTGTTGCTTTGAAGTGCCCAAATTGTGTGCTTCTCTTCTTGGTAGACCTCTGATTCTATTTACCTTTTGCTGGTCAGTCAATAAACTTGGAAAACTGCATTTTTTACAATCTAAACAGAAAATAATATGTACATCTGCATATATACAAGGGAACCTCAGGTTGCACTCATGGGAAATAGTCAAAATAGTGCTTCAGCATCCTGCCATTGACAGGTCCTTCATCCAAGTCAGCTTCAGTTAGACTTTTAAGGAAATAGGTATTATTACCTTGTACTGCTTGGACAGCAAATGGTCCTCTCCAAAGGGAGTCAAATTTTCCATGTTTTCCTTTGTCTTCTCTCCTTGCATCCCACTTGAGGACTTTGTCACCAACATTAAAATTTTCCGCTTTGGTTCTTCTGTCAAAGGCCTTCTTTAGTTTTTCTTGTAATACCTGAGCTCTGCCGAAAACTTGATCTCTGGTTTGCTGCAGACATATGATTTGATTTATCCTTCTTTGCATATCATTTGGTTCAGCTTGGCTTTCTTGAAGAAGCTTCATAACAGGCACTACTAGTGAAGAGGGAAATTTGGCTTCTAGTCCATAAACCAACTCATATGGGCTGGTCCCAATTGATCTTTTTGTTGTTAGTCTATCTGCCCATAAGGCATTGACTAGTTTCTTA
The DNA here is from genome assembly GCA_031772625.1 of Pinus tabuliformis. Taxonomy (NCBI): domain Eukaryota; kingdom Viridiplantae; phylum Streptophyta; class Pinopsida; order Pinales; family Pinaceae; genus Pinus; species Pinus tabuliformis. The sequence continues at coordinate 540,712,822 of CM062816.1, read as the reverse complement.
TGCCAATTCTTTTTATTTTCTTCCAACACCTTCTTTATGATGTTCACCAGGCTTTTGTTTGATGATTCAGCAAGGCCATTTCCTTGGGGATAGTATGCAGTAGAATGGCCCAAAGTAATATGAAATTTATGGCAAAAGTTCACCATTTTCTTGGATCTGAAAGCAGCAGCATTGTCTGTTATTATTTTGTCAGGATAGCCAAATCTAGCCAGTATGTTGTTCTCCAAAAACTGAATGATTATTGAATCATTTGCTTGTCTGCATGGGGCAGCTTCAATCCACTTGGTGAAGTAGTCTGTGGCTGTCAAAATCCATCTGTGTTGTCCTGAAGATGAGGGATGAATTTCCCCAATGAAATCCAAGCCCCATTGTTGAAAAGGTCTCTCTGTTGCAATGGGTCTTAAGGGGAGTGGCAGCAACTGTCTTTTGCCCTCAAACACTTGGCATTTGTGACATGAGGTTGTGAATTTCTTGACATCAGAGAACATGGTGGGCCAGTAATAACCAGCCCTCAGTATTTTGTCCACAGTGGACTTCCAGTACAAATGTCCACCACAGTCTCTTGCATGAAACTCTCGCATGATATTGTTAGTTTCATTTTCCATTAAACAGTGCAGCAATATACCTTCATGGTTTTTCCAAAGCAAATTGCCATCCATTACACAAAATCTTGATGTTTTCATTTTTAAGAACCTACACTTAGTTTTGGACAGTCCTGGGGGAGCACACAGGTTTTGTAACACATAACAGATGTCTGAATACCAAGGGGATTTTTCAAAGGCTACATTGATCTTTGGAGTCGCCAGCTCTATTTCACTGTCCAGCTGATTGATGTCTAGGGCTTGGAAATTTGCTTCTGTCATTAATTTGGCCAGACCTAGCCCTTTTATTAGCTTTGTAGGTTTTATTTCAATGTCAAATTCTAGTATGTTAGCAATCCATTTTCCTCTTCTGCCCTCTAAACTTTCTTGGGTGAGAATGTCTTTAACAATAGGACTTGGCACATATGCTATGACATGGGAATAAAGGATATAAATCCTAAAGTCCTTGATTGCTTTGACCAAAGCATAAGCTTGCTTTTCCATGATCTGATATTTTAAGGGTGCATCTCTAAGAGCTCTGCTAAAGAAAGCAATTGGCTTCTCCTTACCTTGGTCATCTTTTTGTAATAAAACAGCAGCAATAGTATGCTGGGAGGCGAAAGAGAAAATAATAAACTCTCTGTCAAACTGAGGATTGGTCAAGACTGGGGTTTGGGTAAGGGCCAATTTTATACTTTCAAATGCTTGATTGGCTTCAACAGTCCACTTCACTTTTGAGTCCTTTTTCAGCATGTTATTTAATAATCTGATTAGTTCTGCCAAGTTTGGGATAAACCTTCTTAAGAAATTGATTTTTCCCAAGAATCCTTGTAATTCTTTGACATTTCTTGGGTGAGGCATTTGTAGGATAGCTTGTATCCTATCTGGGTCAATTCTAATGCCATCTTTTGAGATGATGTGCCCTAAGAGCTTACCTTCTTCCAAACCAAATAATGATTTCTTAGGATTTAAGGAAATTCCATATTTTCTGCATTTTAAGAAGATCTGTCTCAGATGTTTTATATGTTCTTGGTCTGATTTTGAGAAAGGTGTTAGGTCATCTAGATAAATGACTAAGAAGTCATGAATCTCCTTTGCAAAAGCAATGTCCATTGCTCTTTGAAAGGTTGCCCCTACATTCTTCAATCCAAAAGGCATCTTTACATATTTGAAAGTTCCCCATGGGGTTGTAAATGCTGTTTTGTCCATCATCAGGGTGAACTAAGATCTGGTTAAAACCTGAAAATCCATCCAGTAATGAGATCCTTGAGGCCCCCCCCACCCTTTGAAGAATGTGATCCATCTTGGGTAAGGGGTAGTTGTCCTTTAAGGATACTTGGTTTAGATTCCTTAAGTCCACACACAGCCTGATCTCACCAGTCTTCTTTCTTGTAGGGACTAAGTTGGAAATCCATTCAGAGAATCTGATTGGTGCTATGATGCCTGCTTTGAACATTTTATGTACCTCTTGTTCCATTGCTGGGAGAAGCATAGGATTGATTCTCCTCAGTTTTTGTTTAAAGGGCTTTTGATCAGGTTTGAGAGGGATGGTGTGTTGGATTACAGAGGTGTCATAGGACTTTAGGTCCTCATAGCTCCATGCAAAAACATCCTGGAATTCTTTGAAGAGGTCAATGTATTTTGGCTTTTGGTCAGGAGGTAAGGAAGCAGATAATTTAATTATCTTGGGTTTGTCAGTTGTACCTATGTTGCACTCTTCAATGGCTGCATTCAGGGGCTGCATTTTTGGTTTTCTGGGAATATCATTTGAGTCAAAGATGTCCTCTAGTGGGGTTAGGCCTGTTGGTAGAAAATTGTCTTTTAGCTTAATGATTTCAGTTTCGGCACTGGATACTCCCTCTTCCCAGTCAATTTGTTGAATTTGCTGGATGTTTTCTATATTGAAAATAGTTGGATTCAGCATTTGTTTTGCAGTTCTAGGTGATATTGGCTGAGCAGTCTGTTGAAACTATATTTGTGATGGACTTGCTCCATTGAATATTTGTGATTGACTTGCTGTCTTAAGTATTTGTGATTGACTTGCTGTCTCATTGTCAATATTTAATCCTGCAAATTCTTGCTGCAGAGTTAAAAAATGGTTTATTTGCCTGTCATCCTCAAATACTTGCCAATCATTGATGTTGTTTGGAATGGAGGGTCTGTGTTTTACCTCAGCTGTGAAACAATGGTGGGGCTCAAAGGGCAACTTGCAGGTACTTGCAAAGGTGGCTAAACTATGAGCATGTAGATTTTGGGTTCTGGGAATTTTAGTAATTCGGAATTCAGAGAAAAAATTTAGTATCTCAGCAACAGCAGACCTATAAGTCCTTAGTCTTTTGTCATTGGTGACAAAGTTCCCTTTCACTTGTTGGATGACTAAATCTGAATCTCCCATGATTGAAACCCTGGCAGCTTGTAAGAACTTTGCCAACTTGAGTCCTAGTAAAAGGGCTTCGTATTCTGCCATGTTATTAGTACATCTGAAATTCAATCTATAGGCTCTGCCTTCTGCGTGACTCTTTTCTTTATTGTGTACCCAAACTCCGGCCCCTGCCCCTAATTTGTTGACTGAGCCATCAAATTCAAGGAACCATAGAATATCTTGTTGGGAAGGAGATTTTATGATCTGTTCATGGGCTGGTAATGTAAGTAGCAGTTGTGGTTTTTTCTCTAGCTTGTCTCCTAGGGCAGTCTCATCATTTAATTGAATGTTTTTGACAACTAAGGCAGCAGCACTATCTAATGTTTGATTGACTGTTGTTTTATGAGTGATACTACTCTCATTTGCATCTTCTTCTTGTACGAACATCTTGGTTTCAACTTCACCTTTTGAGGGAGTAGTTGTATTATTGAAGAGAATGTATGAGTCTATGTCTGAATGGACAACATATATAGGAAAATTTTGAGGTTTTTCTTCACTGCTGACCATGTACTTCATTAGTGTTTCTCTGTACAGTCTTTTTGGTTGCCCAAACACAGAGATGGTAGCATATGACATGTCTAATTGTAGGGAACCTTGGAGTTTGGCTCCCCATGATCTTGATAACAGCATTCCATACTTAGGTGGGATATCAGCAACTACCACATCCATTAGGATTGTCTTGTTTGGGTATTGAACTAGAGAGACACATAAGTCTTTTATGAGACCTAGACACTTGACTTGGCTGGAGTCAAAGGAAAACAGATCCTTGTATGGTCTTGTTATGTCTAAATTCAATCTCTCCATGACTGCTTTTGGCATAAGATTGTGAGAGGCACCTGAGTCAAACATTGCATTATGTAGTATTTTGTCATGAATATGTAAACTGACATAAAAAGGCAGTACCCCTGTGACTACTGTTTTTCCATCCACTTCTGGGCCAAACAGGAGTTCTGGGGTGTCATCCAGTACATTGACATCATCTTTGTTGCTAGTGAGTTGAAGGGACCTTTTGATTTGCAATTTATAGCTGTCATGCTTGGCTAATTCCAAGAGAGGAATAGCTATTTTTATTTTGCCAATTTCTGTTTCAAGATCAAAAGGTTTCTCAGATTGGGTCTTGGGGTTATAGGTGACAGTTCTTTCCTTGTTCATTAAGTCTCCTTCTAGATTTTTATCTTGACTTTGAGATTTATCCTTTTTACTCATCTCTTGAGGAGTAACATTTAAATTAGGATGAGAAGATGAAGTGTCCAGAGACTGCTGTCTTAAGGACAGTGGCTCAGTGATTTCTTCAACAATCACTTCTTCTGTAGGTGAATTTAGTTTGTCACTAGGTTGTGTGACTATAACTCTTTCAGGCTGCTGATTATCCTTTTTCTTTTCAGGCTGGTTGACATTCACAGTTCTGCTCCTTAGCTTGTACTGTTTATGGACTTCATAAACAGTAGTGTCATAGCCTTGTTTAAAGTCAAAGGATTCCCCTGATTTAGTGTGGAACAGTTTGATTTCCTCATCCTCATGATCTTCTTGTGTTAAGAAAACTTGACTTTCACCATCTAGACCCATTAAATTAATCTCAGGATCTTCATTGGGCTCAGCTGATGTGGAAGTTTCTGCATAATTTTCTTGGAAAGGGGGTCTTATGTCCTGGTCAGCACTGGTCTTGCCAACGTTTGGGTTTGGATTTCTCCTAAAATTTGGATTCCTAGGAGGATTATTTTGTGGTGCTTCCCATGATGCTTTTCTCTCCACTGATTCTACCCTATCACCCAACCTTTTCATACCATTAAGTATTGCATCAAGTTTTTGATCAAAGGCTGTAGTTTCTTCTTTGTATATGCTTCTCTTTTCTAACCTTGCCCTGTTTCTTTTGGCAATCAGGTTTGCTTCTACTGTGACAGCAGCCTTCTGGGCGTCTTCAAGGGTTTCAGGTTCTCTTTCCTTCAACTGATATGCCATGTCAGGATCAAATCCATCAGGGAATTTGTACAAGGCCAAATCAGGAGGAGGTCTGAGATTTTGTGGTATTGCATTGTACACATTGTTGAATCTAGCACAATACTCCAGAACGGTCTCTTGCGGACCTCTCTTGATTGTTTCATACTCAGCAAGTATGTGCAGGGGATCTTTCTTCTTCTCCCATCTGGTAGTAAAGGCTTGATACAGTTCATCAGGAGTTGCAATGGAGTTTGCATTCAGGGATCTAAACCAAGTTCTTACATCCCCAGTTAGGCTTTGAACAAACATCCTCATTCTGACACTGTCATCATCTATTTCATAGGTCTCAAAATGGTCTTGCATTTTCTTCGCATGCTGGACAGCTGTCAGAGGGCCATTGGAGTCAAAATATGAGATTTTGGTTTGGTAGTCTTGAGGTAGAGCTGCAGCATTAGATGGTATTCGCAAGGGTGCATATCTGTTAGCCATATTTGGAGGGTTGGGTGTATTAATAGGTGCTGCTGGGATAATAGGAACAGTGGGTACCACAGGGGTAACAGGTGAAGCTGAACCTAAAGTGTGGTTCAAGGGGATATGTGCAGTGGATGACGATGTGGGAGGAGGACTGTGAGAAGTGGATGGTGAACTAGGGGAAGTAGGGGTAGACCGGAAAAGAACTTTTATTGGAGTAGAAATGGGGTTGGGATGAACTGTATGAGGGGTTAAGTCAGCAGGCTGCTCCTGCCTTTGCTGCCTCCTAATGTTTCTTGGGATGGTATTTGGATTATCAACAATGATGGGTGGATTAGGGTCAGGATTTGCCCTAGTATGCCGTGGATTTTTCTTAGGAGCCAGCTTCTAATTGTTTTTTTAGGATTTTGTAGGAAATTTTATTATCTGGAAGGACTGGATGAAGATTTTGGAATGGCTATGTATATTTCAAAGCTAAGATGAAGATTCCCTAAATAAGCTCTTCCCTAAAGCTGTCACTGTGATGCAGAAACAGTTTTAAGGCCTCTTGGCTGATTTCAGGCTTGATGGTAGCTATGGAAGATAAATAGCAATTTAACAAATCCTAAAAAGTCCCCAGTGGAGTCGCCAATTATGTTAACACCCAGGTTGTTCCCTATGACTCCCAAGGGAATACGGCCGGGGTAACCACTAACCAATCTTTGGATCACAGCTTCTAGCCAAACTGTGATCAGAGAGGGCTCTCTCTTTATGATTTGTCTCTGTTATGATGGTGTTTTTAGGCTAGCTATTATGCTCAGGTTTTGGTTTATGCTTTGGTTGAAGGATTTCTTTCAGGTCTTATGATATAGTGTTTAGATAGTGAAATACCATTGGGCAATGGAGTCTGGAGTTGTGAAATGATTTGATATGCTGGATTGGTGGTGTTCAAACTGCAGGGCCTATTGTGTATTTTAGACAAACAAAATTAGCTTAAATGGTGATGTATGTCAACCAACAGAAAGCAATTAAGAATTTTCTATTAAGTTGGTGAGGTGAAGGTGAACACACTGCACAGGAGCAAAACTTGAATTCCTGTGACAAAGTCCACTGTGAAAGGTGTATTCTGAAAGTGCAGCAATTAAGAATTACACTTATCTAGATTACAGCTGAAGAAAACATTCATAAACAACACAGATTGAACTCAGGGTACTCAGCGAATAAATCCTGAAAGTTATTCTTTTTCTTTGTTGCTTAGTATTGAAAATCAGATAACATATATGGATTTTAACAAAACAACTAATTGACAGAGAGAGTTACAGAGACTTATTGTATGGTGAAATACACAGGAATCTAGCAGTTATCAACAGACACCAGAACGCATTCAACACTTCAGAAATCCGAGAAATTCCATCACTTTCTTTATTAAATTTCTGAAAGGATTACAGCATAAGAATTTCTTTAGGAGAAATCAACAACAACCCTTGCAAGCTCATGCGAAGGGGGCTTTATAGGAATGCGTATACAAAATATCTCAGGCATTGAGTCATCTGAGAGAGAAAATATCTTCATAAATTTGTTCAGAAAGTAGAGAAGAAGTTATTGCAACTTTGAATGCAGCATAAATGCCCTTTATGTCTGTCAGAGGATAATTTTGACCTTTGGAGGTCATTGAGTCGGTTGCAACGCTTAGCTTTAATGCTGATAAATGCGCCTTTATTTCTTGCTGCGCTGTATTTTCTCGGCCCTGCCAGCTGTAGTTTTCTATTTCTGCTTTGTTGGCCGATCCATCTGCTGAGTTGGCTCAGCTTTAATCCGCCGTGCATGCTGATTTTGTTAAACTTTGCTTTGCATGACAACTGATATTTTTAAGAAACAAAATTGTTAAGTGACTCCCTGTTTACAAAATCTTCTGTATTGCGTTTGTCCACCATTCTTGCGTAGGGAGTTGATGCCTGAGAATAGCATCCATTGTCTCCTCTGCCTCTGTGTACTTGAAGAAATTGGGAGCCACCCCAAACAGGTGATTGATCTCATTCATTATAAAAAACAGATTCTCGACTCTGTTGTAAAGGGACTGTCCTGTGGCTGGCCCTGTTTCCTCTGAGGTGCTGGGCTTATCACTGATCTGGCTAGTGGCAAATGTATTGACCCTTTTAGCATACTGGTTATGTGTGAACAATCTCCCTGCGCTGTTCAGTAAGCCAGGGAGTCCTCTGCTTTCTAACACTTGAAACTTTTCCAAAAACTTGTTCACCTCAGTCTGCATATCCTGGGTTCTTCTCTCCAATGTCTGCACTAAGTTTCTCAGTGTGAGAACCCTTTTGACCATTTGGATAGTCTCAGTTCTGTTTGTAATTCCCATGGTAGCCAACTGAGAACTTGTTCTATGGTTAAGTACATTGATCATTCTGGTGGCCACTTTAGGCATATTGCTCAATTGAGCTCTTGATCTGTGAATCTCCCTCTGTGCCTTTGGGATGAGCTCTAGTTGCTCATGGATAGTTTCAATGTATGGCCACTGCTCATTGATAGATTGACCAATGTTAGCCCACAGCACTATTTTAAGCTCAGCCACCACCTTATCTAACTTGAGCTCATTCTCTAGTTCTTTGATCTTGTCTTTGAGGGCTTTGATTTCCCTGCCCTTTTCTGCCACTTCTCTCTTTGATTTATCATGTCTGTCATTTACCTTGGCCAACTTATCCCTGGTCTCATTTAACTCTGTCATTTGAGCTTCCAGGATTTGGATTTCATTCTTCAGCTTTTGCATATCCAGGCTTTGGGCCTGCTCTGTAGTTGTTGGCACTGCTGAAGTAGATGTTGTTGTCTGTTCAGTCTGTTGAGGAGGAGGAGCAGTGATAGGAGCAGTGTCCTCAAGATTTATGATTTGAGGAGGAGGCTGAGAGGTCTGACCCTCTTCTCTTTGTTTTAATGCTGCTTGCAATGCTGCCTTTGCAGCCTCTGATTCTCCTAATTTCTCTTGTGCTTGAACAAGCTCTTTATAAATGGAGATCAACAAATCTGTGGTATTTTTCTCCTGCCTTTGTTGGGCTACCTCATCTGTCTGAGGGTGCATGGTGGCTGGGAGTTTGATTTTCTTCCTCATGGCAGCCATGTCAGCATCCCTCAACTTCAAGATTTCCTGTATCCCTGAAATATCTTTGGGATCATGCCCTATTTCAACGATTATGTCTTCCAGGGACCTTATTCTGTTGTCCTTCGCCTGGGATGATGCCTTCTCCAATTCCAGTTGAGAGGCTGTGGCATTGAGGCTGCTCTTTAGCTTATAATTTTCCAATGTTTCATCCGCTAAGGAGGCATACACCATCTCACCAGTTTGTTTATGCAGTTCAATTTTGTCCATTGGGTGTATGTCTTTGGCCATGACTTCCAGGTTGGTCCTGAGGTAATCTGAGGCAGATTGGGGATGCAGTGCTGTGGGCATAAAATGGCTCATGATCATTTTTCCCTCACCTACATCAAAGGCAGACATAAGTCTCTGCTGATTAGTAGGAGCCATGTTTAGCAGATGATTGTACAGCTGTATTTTGATAGGATCATTCCTTCTTTTGATGTCTATAAATTGCTGTTTGATGCTTATTTGTCCTTCTTTTTGTTGGCTGGAGGAGCTGACCTCCCCTCCCATGGTCCTGTCCTGTTCCTGCTGGAAGGAACTTGCTGAAGCTTCTCTGCTGGGTGGGCCCATGCCCAATGCTTGTCTTATTGCTGCATCATCCTCAGAAAAGTCATTTAATCTTTGTCTCTTCTCTCCCTGGTTGATAGATGAAGTGAGAGGAGTTTCTCTATCCCTTTTTCTGCTTAAGTCCTCCTTCTGTGGGGTTTGGAGGACCGAGGCATCAGTGGTGACTTCTGGCCTAGGAGGCACTATGTTTTGAGCCTGTTGCTCAGTGGAAGTTGGGGTATCCACCACTTTTTCCTGCTGCAAGGGCTGCTGTCTGTCAGGTTGCCCTTCTTCTTGCTGCAGATCTTGTTGCTGTTGTTGGTCTGCCTGCTGCTGCTCTTCTTTATCTGTCTGCTCCGTCTCCATTTCCTTTTCTTTGCCTCTGCTGGATATATTCTCAGTGGCCTTGGTAGTTTGCTGCTTGGCAGTTGAGGAGGATTCAGCTGCTCCCGTTTGTGTGCTTGGAAATGTGAATACCTGTGAACAAAGCTCAAGGTCAGCCAACTTCTTTAGATTCCTTAGTGCCCTCTTGTTTAGCTCTTCTCGTGACAAGGGCTCTTCTAAGGTCCCTCTCCTCCATTTGTCTTGGTTTGCATATTTTTCAATGTGAGGGATGCTATGGTGATCATAGGCAGATAACTTATATTTGAGCCTCCTCATGGATATGAAATGATTAGGGTCATAGGGTACCCATATGAAACTGGTTTGCAGGCCAAGGGCCTCAAGCATTCTCTCTGCTTCCCTCCATCCTTGCTCCCTCTCATTATAGATAAAATGGCCAAGTTGGCTTTTGACCTTCAACTGTGCCTTTTTGCCTTTTCCTGAAAAATGAAGCACATCAACTCTGCCAAATTGCCTAAAGTACTCTAGGGCAAATAGCCTCATAGGCACATACTTGGGTAATTTGAAAGGAGGTAGATCACATCCATATATCCTGATGACAGTGTGGTTTTGGTAGAAGTACCAATCCCCAATGCTATAAACTTTGGAGAGCTGAAGAATTCTCTGCATGTCATCAGTGAGTCTCGGAGGAGGTGAGCTCATCAGCATTGCCATAGTTGGATGGATGAACAGATCCATGAATTCACAGTAAGTGTATGGAGACTCAGGTGTAATGTGGAAGACAGATGACCAGTAGACCACTGATCTGGGATTGCCTTGGGCATCCATTCTTTTGATTGAAAAGTGAAACTTCTCATGTTGATGGTACAAGATCAAATGGTAAATGTAGGAGGTGTATCTGAACATCCTATCTCTCCTTAAATTCATCAATTGCTCATGAATCTTGTCTGATATGTAGGTGGCATAGTCATAGCAGATTGGTGACTTGCCAGGAGCAAACATAAGCATCAATACCAGCACAGTTGCATCAATATGCTCAATTGAACTATATCCCAAGATGGGAGAAATCATATCTGCAAGGTCTCTGCCCAGCTCATTGAGGTATACATGAAGAATTGGAGGGCCCATCACAATGTTAGTTTTGATGTATAATTGATTAAATTTGACAATTTGAGCATCTGTGAGTTTATCCCCTTGTTTTATCAGGTTTACCAGTGATAAAGGAACCAACTTCTTCTGAGGGTTGAAGCAAAGCATATCTCTGATAGCTTGAGGGGTAACATAGAAAAGTACTGAACCAGATGGGTCAACAACAGCTCTCTGAGAAACATCATATTGTTCAGCACAGAGGTGGATTAGTTCAGGGAACTGGTTGACCTGAGGGAGCTTAAAAATAGGGAGGAAAGAGTCCCATATACCCAATATATCTGTCCCATTTTCATGCTTGGCTTTCAGCTCATTCAACAGATGAATGTGGAATTTGCTGCTCATAAGCTTCTCTTCTGTAATTTGGTAATCCATATCTGCCAAGGTTTGCCATTTCAAGTTCTTTTGAGGGGCATTCAGAGGTTGAACATTTAGTACTACAGGTGTCTCCATTGTAAAAGAGGATTTTGGGTTGAGTGCTAAGTGGTTTTAACTGAGCAAGACAGTGCTGAGGAATTTCTCTTTACCAGGGAGGTGAATTTATGAGGAATAGAGAGTGTTTCTACTAAGCAGCAATTGAAATACTGTTTAGAGTGTAGATAAGACCAATGCTTGACCTCACTCTGTCTCTCGTGGCAGGTTCTTAATGAATAACCCACTGTCTCACGATTGCGCGAGCAGTTGACAGTTTTCTGATAGGAACTCGGGAATTAAGGCTCGGCTAGTGTTTTTCGACCTTGTAGTTGACAATAGAGGCTCTGCAGGGGGAACTCGCCGGTGAAATTATGAGTTTTAGCGTCCTTTAATCTTTCTGAGTGATTTATAGACAATTCCAGGCGTACGGAGGGAAGATAACGAGAAATACCTGGCAAACAGCAAGCAGAGGTCGTATATGCAGGCAGGATTGGTGCTCCAGAGGTCTCCTGGTCAGGTTCTGCAGGTTGGTGGACTGTGGACGTAAAAATTGCATGCAGGCGCAACAAACTCTTTTGGAAGAAAAAATGGAAAAACGCGAAATTTCACTATAATATTGGTTTTTTGGACTTTTGGCGCGTTTTTCTGCTGACGTCAGCATGACGTCATAGGTGGGGTCAGGGTCGGATGACGTCAGCATGACGTCATCAGGCCAGGTGGCGGGCTCTGATTGGTCCAGGGGGATGATGAAGTGGCATGACAGATCGGCCAATGGTTGAGCGCAAAGGTTGACGTGACGGCATCGTGGCAGTGACGTGGGATGACGTGGAGGTGACGTAGTATAGGCGGGGAAACAGAAATCGGAAACCGCCAGTGGTTTCGTATCGCACCGCTCATGGTACGGGGGAGGTATCTGTCAGACGTACCTCCGACGGGCTGTGGCGGGGACGCGTGGCTGCCGCGTGACGTAACCTTTTTACGGACATCGGACGATATCGGTCGGATGTGAGACCCACTCCGATATCAATGAGGACCGTCGGATCTGGAGGGCCAGATCCAACGGCTGTCGGGACAGTGAGGTGATCGGTGGGTACGGCGGGTAAACGGCGGACGTCGGAGCCGCTCCGATGCGATAAGAGCCGTTGGATGTTCAAGCTCCGATCGGATGGTTACTGGATCAACGAAGTGATCGGTGGGTATGGCGGGGGTGGTATTATTTAACATTTATTTTCGGGATGCGCGCTTAGGCTGAAGGCCATCGGGGTATGGTGGTTTGGTAAGGTTTTTCAATATATTTCGAAAAACAAATATATGCGCCGAGACTTTGGTTTAAGCGGCGGAAGTGGGTCTTTTTGGATTTTTCATGATTTCAAAGGGGTTATGGGTCAAAAGGGCTTGTATAGGGTTTATATTTGCAAATGGGGTGCAATGGGTTTAACAATGGGTTCAGAAAGGGGGAGGAAGGCTAGGTTTAGGTTTACCAACATGACCATGTGTCATTTGATCCCTTTTAGAGAACATATGGCTATAATGCCAAAGGGAGGGATATTTATACAAAATTTGGGGTTTATACACCATGGTGTTAATACTAGTAGGGGAAAGGCAATATAGGGGATTTACATAGTAGAGTTAGAGTTAATATGGATGGGGGGAGTGAATGGAGGGAGAAAACACTAAGTTTACTTGAAACTCACTTAGTTTAGGGAGTAGATCAAAATGAAAAGATTTTAGACAAGAAATGTGGCTTCTAAAAAGATTAAGAACCACCATGAAACCATAATTATTCCATGAATCTCAGCTGCTGAGGGGATGTTAGTAATGAAATGGAAAGGGGAAGGAGGGAGGTTAGTCATGCTCCTTGCTGTAACTTGATGAAGATGAACACCTTGTCAATTGATTGACTTTACTCTGGTAAACACAGTTAACATATCTGCAATGGTAAAGATAACCTTTCTGCAACCCCAACTACTTACCCAGCTACTTATCTAGCATTTTTATTTCTTCTTGGAGGGTGCACTTGGACTTGCAAACCCTTACTTGCCTTTTCTTTTCTTTGGCTTTTTCTTTGTTTTTTCTATCTACTTCTACCCTTATCTCTTCCAAGGTCCCAGATTAAGCTGTTGGGAGCCTTTTCTTCTCTACCTGAACTACTTGTCTGCCAAGATTAAACAGTTTGGACAGACTCCTTTCTCTAATCTACAACTGGAAATTCAAAACATGGCATGATCCAGATTAGACTGTTGGACCATCCATCAAAATTGGGATGCATTAATCTATTTACACAACTTGTACTTCCTTGGAAATATGTGATCTTTGCATGATCAAAGCAGAGCATATTTGGACCTTCCCTTGCCAATCATTAAATATGAAACCTATTGGTATAGGTAGCTAACAGAACTCACTGACACTCCCTATCACACACTCTTATCTATTCATTTCCATGCATTTTGAACCAGTTCTCCCTTCATTTCTGTGGCACTCCCTAACATTTCCTGGCATGCATTGGCACACCCTGGCACTTGGCACATATTGGCATGTTTCCGTAGCACTCTAACATTCGTTGGCACTACTTAACATATCTTGTCACTCCGTTCTTACCACACCTATAACTCACTAACACTCCTTGTCACACACTCTTATTCATTCATTTCCATGTATTTGAAACTAGTGATCCCTTTTGTTTCCTTGGCACTCCATAACACTCCCTGACATGCATTGGCACACCCTAGCACCTGTCACACCTAGGCATGTTTCCCTAGCCTCTAGCATGCGTTAGCACTACCTACCATACCTTGTTACTCCCTCATCACACCTGTAACTCACTGACACTTCCTGTCACAAACTCTTATTTGTTCATTTGCATGCATTAATTTGACCTAGTGCTCCCTTATGTTTCCTTGGCACTCCCTAACACTTCCTAGCACGTGTTGACATACCCTAGCACCTAGCACATCTTGGCTGCATGTCGCCCTAGAAATCTAGCATGACTTAGCGCAACCTAGCATACCATGTCACTCTCTCCTTAGCACATTTGGAACTCGCTGACACTCCCTGTCACACACTCTTATTCATTCATTTCCATGCATTTTGACCTAGTACTACTCCCTTATGTTTCCTTGGCACCCCCTAACACTCCTTAGCATGCATTGGCACACCTTGGCACTTGGCACATGATCTCAGTATGGTTCCCTAACACTCTAGCATGCTTGGCACTACATAGCATACCTTGTCACTCCCTCCTTAGCACAACTGGAACTCGTTGACACTTCATTTCCATGCATTTGAAACTAGTGTTCCCTTGTGTTTCCTTGGCACTTGGCCCTAACACTCCCTAGTATGCATTTACGCCACACCTTGGCACCTGGCACATCTTGGCATGCCTTAGCAGTTGGCTTGTCTTAGCATGCTTAACATGCCTTGGAACTATCTAGCATGTGTTAGTACTTCCTGGGATTCCCTGGTGCACCTTTGCACTCCCTAATTGTCATGCCATTTAGATAGATTTACTATTTTTGCGACTTGGGAACCCAACCAATTCATTGGCAAAACAATGTTGTGCCCAACCCAAAGTCTCCCTTTTTCTGAAATTGCTTTGACCAACCCCTTATAATTGTAACCATAGGCTTGCCTCCTAAAATTCCTATTCTAACCTTCTCCTAACACACTTTTTCCTTAAGACACCTAGAATTCATTGACACTCTTTGGCACACACTCTTATTTGTTCATTTTCATGTATTTTGACCTAGTTCTCCCTTTTGATGCCCTAACACTCCCTAACATTCCTCAACATGCATTGGCAATGTCTGACATGAGTTAGCATGCCTTTTCATTCCTTGGCATGCCCTGACACTCCTTAGCTATAATGCCCTCACAACTACCCTTACCTTTTTTTGGGACTTGGGAACCCAACCAAGTCTTGCCTCGACTACAACAACTTGACCAAGTTACAATTACTACAACTAGACTATGCCTTGTTCACCTAATAACTGACTATAACTCATCTTAGGCTACTCATGTATAATTTCAACTTATCCAACTTAACGAGTTACAAGTTACCATGTCAAGGCTCATGTCCAACCGTGGCCATAAAACAAATGAACAACATAGTTTACATCTTGACATGCCATAGCACCTGGCACATCTAACAATCCCTTGGCACTATGTGGCATGTGTTAGCACCCACTACATTCCTTGACATGCTTTGGCACTCCCTAGCACTCCCTGACATGCCCTGGAAATCTAGCATGCCTTGGAAGTGCCTAGCATATAACCTTGTCACTCCCTCCTTAACACACCTGAAACTCACTAACACTCCCTATCACACTCTTATTTGTTCATTTCCATGCATTTTGATCTAGTTCTCCCTTGTGTTTCCATGACACTCCCTAACACTCCTTGGCACCTGGCACATCTTGGCATGTCGCCCTTGCACTCTAGCATTCCTTGGCACTACCTAGCATACCTTGTCACTCCCTCCTTAACACACCTAGAACCCACTGACACTTCCTGTCACATTATATTATTCATTCATTTCCATGCATTTGAAACTAGCTCCCCCTTGTGTTTCTGTGGCACTCCCTAACACTCCCTGGCATGCATTGATGCACCTTAGCACTTGGCACATCTTGCTATATCGTTGCCCTGGCCTCTAGCATGCCTTAGCACTGCAAAGAATATATTGTCACTCCCTCAACACACCTGGAATTCACTGACACTTCCTCTCCCAAAATCTTATTCATTAATTTCCATGCATTATTTTGACCTAGTGGTCCATTGTGTTTCCATGGCACTTTGTAACACTTCCTAGCACACGTTGGCACACATTGGCACCTAACACATCTTGGTCAG
This sequence comes from Pinus tabuliformis, assembly GCA_031772625.1. Taxonomy (NCBI): domain Eukaryota; kingdom Viridiplantae; phylum Streptophyta; class Pinopsida; order Pinales; family Pinaceae; genus Pinus; species Pinus tabuliformis. The sequence continues at coordinate 540,696,996 of CM062816.1, read as the reverse complement.
ATGTTGCACTAGCACTCTAGCATGCCTTAGCACTGCCTAGCATACCATGTCACTCCCTCCTTAACACACATGGAACTCATTGCACTCCCTGTTACACACTCTTATTCATTCATTTCCATGTGTTTTGACCTAGTGCTCCCTTGTGTTTCCCTATCACTCACTAATACTCCTTAGCACACATTGGCACAAATTTGAACTTGGTACATCTTGGCATGCTTCCCTAGCATTGTAGCATGCCTTGGCACTACCTAGAATACCTTGTCACTCCCTCCTTAGCACACTTGGAACTCGCTAACACTCCCTATCACACACTCTTATTCATTCATTTCCATGCAATTTAAACTAGTGCTCCCTTATGTTTCCTGGCACTCCCTTGTAACACCCTCCTCCCACATCTACCCAAGCAACCAACCAGCCGGGTTAAACATGCGATGAGAGGCCACTATTATATGATTCAACCTCCTAAGTGACGTTAAGGAAGTGGGACCGACAGAAACACACCATGAAGACATTGACCATTAACTACAAGACCCTCAGGAACCAATCCAATACTTTAGACAACTTGCCTTGGGGTCCCACTGATTTTGGACAACTTACGGCTCAGTCGCTCCCATGATATAGGCATGAGGGTGACCAGAAACCCAAATTCGCTCTCATAGGATTGCCTGCCAGTGACCAGAGACCAAAATTGTCAGTGCTATGCTAGCGACTCCGAGATTTGAGCCACTTTTTCAGGCCTAGAACCCAGGTCATTGCCCAGAATTGAACCATCTCTGCAAATCAGTAAAATAACATGGAAATGACAGTGCTAAAGAAAATACTTGTTCAAGACCTTGACTGGACCCCTACTAGCCATGACAGGAATTTTGTCAAACATATTGCAAATGTGTAATCTACAAGTGTAATTTAGGGTTCTAAGCATAGGGGTCTCATACTTAGTTGAGAATTGCTGAGAACCATTGATTCCTCAACACATCAATTTCCATTCCATCTATTAGGTCATAGATACATTGATCATTCAATTATAAGTAAAAACATGATGAGAGGCACACATGTCTGCTGTCATAAAACACATACATAACCAACATAATAGCAACCGAAAAATACTCATGAAAGTACAATCATATAGACCACATATAATCCATCAAAATGCTCATAGAAATACAAGGGGAAATAACATTTCATTAATGATGCAAAATCCAAACCCGGGATGGGACTTCAACATTCCACCAGGCCATAGAATGGCTGAGCCAAATCTCTATTCAACCATTCACCCTCATGCCATATTCCAAGCATGAATGTGGGATCTCATAGAACACATCAATCAAAAACCATCCAGGGCTTTCAGAGGCCATCCACCTCAACCCATCAAACAGTGATTCCACCTCATGGTTGGACATCACAAAACCATCATTAGATCAGTCTCTATCCCATCCATCTAGGGCTCCAGAGAGTTTGTCCAACCAAGGCTCCAGGACTAGTAACTCAACCCACCAAGGGCTCTAGAGTGTTTTTCCAACCAAGGCTACGGGACTAGTAACTCAACCCAAGTTGAGAAGGGGGCTTAGGACTTAATTTCATAGGGTTTAGGGGACCTAGAGGGAAGGTAGTGAGAGCAATTGATAAATTCCCTATCCCCTTAACCCCCAATCCACAATCCCTTAACTCATACACTCAAAAATCATAACCCATAAATCCATTGAATCATTAAATCTTAATACACTAACCCCTAACATATAATCCATGAACCTCCTAAGCCACAACTCCTTATCCTCTTAACCTGTGACCCTTAACCCCTAACCCTTCACTGCCTAAACACCTTAACTTCTAACCCTTAACCTATAACACCTAAATCCCCTAAATCTTAAGTCCTTAACTGCTAAACTCAATTGTATCAATGTAGAATAATATACATAAGAGAAAATAAAATGATATTATCCACGTCAATGCTTGAAATAGCCTTAAATTAGCCATGAGTGGTGAGCCAGGGGGTGAATGTGGGGCACTATTAAAGTTACATCATGTTTAAATTCCTTTTACATTGTGAGGTTGTTCTCCAATAGGGTTGAAGCATCATCACAAGGAAGCATGACACATTTTTGTGGGGGAGCGATTAAATTTGTAACGCAATTCAAGTGATTTACACCTCCAATGTAAATGACATCATTGTATGTTTTTATCAGATTGTTAGAGAGGTTATTTATAGACAATACATTCAATGTACTTAGACTTCATCTTTTCAGAGCCTCGACTCTAACATTGATTTGTACCAGGAACACTTCATGCAAATGAAAGGGGGCCTTTTTTTTTAACCACACATGCACAAGAGCACCGGATGCTGCCCTTTAGATCCCCCTTGGTGTGCTTAAAGTGGGTTTACATTCGCATCGAGTTGAAACTAATCACAATGACCTTCCTCTTCTTAATAACATCTACTAGCTTTTCCATATACACGAGATAGAATTAAATTAGGATCACCTCATTTGTAGATGCCCCCATTTATTATGAGATTCAAGGGATGTTCTATTGTCTTTATCAACATTTGGATGGGTCGTTACCTACATTCTTTAAATACTTGTCTAGAACTTTTTATGAGGGAGGTCCTTTGATTTAGATATTTATATAAGGCCTTATGTGTCCTTCCCCTGTAAAACTCTTCCAAGGGGATCACCTCCTTCCATGTTGCCTTGCCTACTTAGGACCAAATTGACAAACCAAGATTCAAACTTCTTCAACTACCAAATTAGTGAGGCATCTTACCTCTTCTTGACCTCGACCTCTATGAGACATATTTCTTCAGAGATAATTTGAGGATTTCCCACCATAGATCACAAGTTGGATGTCATGGGATCTGTTACCCCATTTTCTATTTGGGCTTTTAGAGGATATTTTAAAATTTTTGTTGTGTTAAAATTGAAAAATAGGTCCAAATTCCACCCTAGGATAGCTCATTTGATGGAGATGATGATTGCACTAAATTCCTCTTTTCGAGAGGACCAAAATTGACATAAATATCATCTCATTTAGACAGGTGGAAGTGTGATCTTGAATTTATCCCCACACATGTACAAATTGTTCAGGTCGACTACACCAACATGTAGGCTTAACAAGCCCAATGGATGTGTCTCTCCACCCACAGTGAATTGTATAAGTTCAAGTGACCTCACACCTCATTTGGCATCATCATCACTCACAAATTCTTCTCTCTCCTTCTCTCATTGGTGCGTACAACTATTGGGAAACTTGTCCCTCTCACACAGGTGGCAAGAAGGACAAGTTTTCTGGGCTGAATTGCAGGACCAAAATTTCAGGCAACACACCAAGTTTGACCAACGTTGATGAAGGAGTTATTGACTAACATTGACTGCAATTTTTGGAGGATATTTTCTGTCTCTTTAGGCTGCATTTATGTGCACAAAAATCGAGGGAATATGGTCAGTTTGACCAACGTTGACTTCATGGTTGATTGTAGTTTGACCACAAAAAATTATAACAAATTTTCTCTCTCCTTTCACCAAGTTTGACTGAGTTGTTTTAGGCTGACTTTAACCTCTTGATCAAGATGAGTTTGACAAGGGAAGATCGAGTTTTTTTGAGGATGATTTGTTGTTGATTTGACCAACATTGACTTTCTGGTTAGGGATGAAGTTTGACTACATAAATTGATAGGATTGTTTTGACTTTGAATTGGGCAAGTCAATTTGACTTTGTACTCTCTCTCTCTCTACTGTACTTTTGATATAATAATAAGAAGAATTGATCAAAGGGTTTTCCCAACATTGGGGTTTTTCCCTGGCATCCACCAAATCTGGTGTCCTCTTATCTTGGCTCGTCTTCTGAATATTGTTTTATGTTCTATCTACTTTTACTGTCAATGTGATTAATGGTTAACGTGATCGCTATTGTAAATCTAAATTGAAATTTCTATTGGGTTGCTTAAGGAACATTGAAGTAATTGTGCTAAGCATAGAACATACCATTATTAACTAAAATTAATAGATTGTCATCTCAACCCCTACGATTCCTGTCACATTAATCATTTTCCATCTAAGTTTTACGAATCTATATGTAATTCATGGATGTATCATTGGTTTGATAACACCTTGCCTTAGCCATCTAGGACACTAGGTGTAGAAAGAGGTTCCTTTAGCTACAACATTTAACTAGATATGTATGATCCATGTGTATATGATATTATGTCCAATGTGTACTATTTTTATTGTGTTCACTTAAACACTCTGTTCTAACTCTTTATGCTTTGGTTATAAGTTTTAATCTGAGTTGTTCCATGGTGTTTCATAATTTTTCTCAGAGAAGTGTGTCATCTTGATGGTTTGGGTATAATCTTGGTGATTTGAGTAGGTGCTATACATTAATTTTATTGTACCCCTTATTTCCTTTAGTCAAAATTTATCCCATGTCTCTCTTAACAACACATGTGAAGGCCTTCTAAGCTATGGCTAACTTCTAATAGGATATTTTTAAGCTCTAAGTGAACTTCCTTAAAAATAATAGGCTACCTATAACTATTTAAGTTTATTGATAACATTATTTACAGATTTAAACATATTTTTCACTCCTTAAAGATTGATAAATATTTTCCTCATGTGTAAAGCTCATGTCCATTTTCCCTCCTTATATGAACATACTTACTTATATTAAAAAAAACTCATATAGTTTTTATTGATGCCCTGATTAAACTAACATTATTACTTATCTTCAACCTCATTAGATACAACTTCTATGTTAGATGATATCTTTTTGCTCAAATAAGAATAAAACTTAATGAAAACCTAAGTGACCATAGCAATTGCTTTATAAGATTTTACTACCTATTCAAATCTAATTTGGTGGCTATTCTAAAATCTAAATGGACCTATTAAAATTTATTTTCCCACCGCACTTTCTGATAGAGGATCTCAAAGATAGGACTCATTCAGAGAAGAGTCGAATATCATCAAGGGAGATGAAAGGTAGTAATATAGCTTTCTCGTAAACTTTTACTCGGGCTTCTCTTTACATGGTCCCTAAACAAACCTTCCGTTTGAGAATAATGGTCCTGAAACTGACAGATTTGTGGGCATATGGTCATTTGGTTAAATTGCAAAAACTTGGCCTGTCTTTGTCTTTCATTGATGGTAGAGATTTTGTAGTCCTTCAATGATTATTGAAGTGCCTTTTTGTTTCCTAAAATTTTCTTCTCATATGGATGACTTTGATATTCATCTTACCTTTGGTTAATTAGGCAGCCTTCACTAGACACTATGACAGTTGAATCACAAGTAATTCGCCAGGATGCAAAGGAGGGAAACCAGCTAACGACTGATCCAAGGCAACACCTGCAAGAATACAGGTACTAGTTATCCATACATTCAGATGAAGAGCATGCTCTAGTCCTCAATGCTTGTTATCATCTTCTGTCTGATTTCTATTTGTCGAAATGTTGGAAACAAGACTTCTAAGATAACAACCAAAACAGAGCAAGGGCCCAAGTGTTCTAGAGTCTCACAGAGCTCCAATCACCACGACATATCTTGATCGACACCTCTATTTGGATTTTGTAGTATACAGATACAGATCATTGGTATATATTATTGTAATTTGGACAAAGAAGTAATGTTTGAATGTGATACAATAAGATGTCACATAGTCAAAAGTTGGAAGCTGACGAAGTGTGGCCACTATAAATATGATATCATTCAGTAAAGTGCCTCAGGCAGGGTTTAATTATCTGGATTAATGATCCACTTCCTGTACACGAAAAATAGGTCTTGAAGAATAGGATATGGCATCAGTGGTTGTAATTATCTTGCCTCCAGAGGATATTTTGTTATGTACTACATATGAATGGGATGAATTTTACAGCTTGCATTGTTCATAATGATTTTCGATTTGATAAATCATGTTGTGTAATTTAAAGATTGAGATAACTGAATGGTAAAGGGGAACACATTCTACAATGTATTTCAGACTACAAGATAGGATTAAAGATGCTTTTGGCTTGCAATCTGTTTTGCCTTGCTTCAATTGATTGAAAAAGTTGTCACAGAGGAGAACATGTACAGAGGGCCTAATGATGACCATATCGAGTTCAAAACTCTCCATCATCTGTCAAGTCTTAAAATAAGTGCATCTTAAAATGTTTACTCAATACAATTCAAAATGCTCCATTAGAGTGTCGATTATATACACATACAACAACAAATACATGTAGAAAACAAAAGCAAGATCCATAAGGGTCACAACGGGCATGGTTGTATATTTGAGTATCCTCCCATTGACAAGGCTAGGTCATATGCCCTCTTATCTACCAATCTACATTTGCTGAAGATCATTGTTTAGTTTTATTCATTTTCATGATTGGTTTTTTTCAAAATGATTGTTTTTTTACCATCCAGGCAGTGCAAGGCTAAGTCAAGTCAAAATTCCCATAGATATAGTCTATTTCCCATGATGACTCTCACCCGAGACCCTTCCTCATAAAATTTGAAGTAATTCATATAGTTTATTTCCCATGGTGACTCTCACCCCCAAACCCTTCCTCATAAAATTTAAAATTTGAATCTGAAATCTGATGAAAACTAGATTCCATGCAAACCAACTAAGTTTTGATGATTATCTCAAATCATGAAGTTATATTTTTATGAAGTGAAATCCAAGTGTGCTAGTAAGATACAAAATGGTTGTCTTCTTACTTTGTTACAATTTAAGCTCCAAAACTCACCAGCTCACTCATATATATATATATATATATATGGAAAGAAAAAATCATGATGCCTACAAATATGTTATGCATTTTTTAGCAAAACATGGTCCCTAAACGGACCTTCCATTTGAGAATAACGGTCCTAAAACTAACAAATTTGTTGGCATCTGGTCATTTGATTGAATTGCAAAAACTTGGTCTGCATTTCATTGATGGAAGAGATTTTGTAGTCCTTCAATGATTATTGAAGTGCCTTTTTGTTTCCTAAAATTTGTTTCTCATATGGATGACTATGATATTCGTCTTACCTTTGGTTAATCAGGAAGCCTTCATTAGACACTGCGGTAGTTGAATCACAAGTAACTTTCCAGGATGCAGAGGAGGGCACCCAACTAAAAACTAATCTAAGGCAACATCTGCAAGAATACAGGTACTAGTTATCCATACATTCAGATGAAGAGCATGCTCTGGTCCTCAATGCTTGTTATCAACTTTTGTCTGATTTCTATTTGTTGATATGTTGGAAACGGGAGTTCTGAGATAACAACCAAAATAGAGCAAGGGCCCAAGTGTTCTAGAGTCTCACAGAGCTTCAATCACCACGATATATCTTGATCAAAACCTCTATCAGATTCTGCAGTATAGAGATACAGATCATGGGTATATATTATTGTAATTCGGACAAAGAAGTAATGTTTGAATGTGATACAATAAGATGTCCCATAGTCAAAAGTTGGAAGTTGGTGAAGTGTGGCCACTATAAATATGATATCTATTCAGTAAGGTGCCTTGGGCAAGGTTTAATTATCTAGATTAATGATCCACTTCCTGTACATGAAAAATAGGTCTTGAAGAATAGGATATGGCATCAGTGGTTGTAATTATCTTGCCTCTAGAGGAGATTTTTTCATGTACTACATATGAATGGGATTAATTTTACAGCTTGCATTGTTCAAAATGATTTTCGATTTGATAAACCATGATGTGTAATTTAAATATTGAGATAAATGAATGGTAAAGGGGAACACATTCTACAACGTATTTCAGACTACAAGATAGGATTAAAGATGCTTTTGGCTTGCAATCTGTTTTGTCGTGTTTCAATTGATTGAAAAAGTTGTCACAGAGGAGAACATGTATAGAGGGCCTAATGATGACCAAAACTCTCCATCATCTGTCGGGTCTTAAAATAAGTGCATATTAAAATGTTTACTCAATACAATCAAAATTCTCCATTAGAGTGTCATACAACAACAACTACATGAAGAAAACAAAAGCAAGATCCATAAGGGTCACAACGGGCATGGTTGTATATTTGAGTATTCTCCCATTGACAAGGCTAGGTCATATGCCCTCTTATCTACCAATCTGCATTTGCTGAAGACCATTGTTCAGTTTTATTCATTTTCATGATTGGTTCTTTTTCAAAATGATTGTTTTTTTTACCATCCAGGCAGAGTCTAGGTTCGGATGAAATAATGTTCATCAGTCAAAATTGTGCAAGGCTAAGTCAAGTCAAAATGCCTATTGATATAGTTTATTTCCCATGGTGACTCTCACCCCCAAACCCTTCCTCATAAAATTTAAAATTTGAATCTGAAATCTGATGAAAACTAGATTCCATGCAAACCAACTAAGTTTTAATGATTATCTCAAATCATGAAGTTAGATTTTTATGAAGTGAAATCCAAGTGTGCTAGTAAGATACAAAATGGTTGTCTGCTTACTCTGTTACAATTTATGCTCCAAAACTCACCATCTCACTCATATATATATGGAAAGAGAAAATCTTGATGTCGACAAATATGTTGTGCATTTTTTAGCACCAATCTGCCTTTTCCCTACATGTACAGAGCCATCTAGTGCATCTGCGAAAACCCTCGAGCTCACTCGCACCATTCCTCCACCAAGGATTCATCTTGGGTGACTGCTTCTTAGTCAGCAATCTTATGCTCCTTATGTGAGCATATTCTTTTGTTGACCCTCATTGCATTGTGGTACATGCCTTCGAGCATGTTCTTGGTGAAAGAGATTCTTTCATGCTTGATCATGTTATAGAACTATACCCATGACTCAATAATATACAAATGATAACATGACTTAAAATTTGATGCATACATACCTCATCTTGATTCTCCTTTGATCATCCTTTGGTGTGGCCCTTATTACTTCCTCTTAGCTTGCCTACATATCATTCTTTTCTTGAAACCCATGAATGGGATTCCCAATGAAACATTTGCTTTGGTCCATGAACATTCTTTTGAAGATTCCATCATAGGATCTTAAAGATCCTTGCCTTGCAAATTTTTCCTTTCTTTTGATGTTGTAGGCCTTCTAAGATTCTTATCATGATCATTTTTCTTTCATCATGTATGAGGTCCTATACTAGGTATGCTTCTTCTACATGAATATCTTGAGCTATATCTTCCATGCTCCTATATTCTAGAGGATATTTCTACTTATGCATTTTTGTTCTTATTATAAATTCTACATCTACATGATTATCTAGAATTCTATGTACATCATGCTGCAAGATTCTAGAGGATGTTTCTAGTCATGCAATTTTAATTTATTCCCACATGCTCCTTTTCTACTCAAAACTTTGAAAGAAGTCTAGAAGTAAAGAGTTTGACCTAGTCATATTAGAGATCCGAAGGATATTCTTTCTTTTGCTTCTTTCCTTCTTCTTTCATCTCTTGATTTATGTGAGCTTCTTCCCTCGTCCTTTTGTTGTTGTCCTTCTTAAGCTTAGGACAATTTCTTTTGCAGTGTCCATATTTTTGGCATCCAAAACATTGGATCTTGGACATGTATTTATTGTTTGTTCTTCGTGGACCAAACTTGCCAAATTAACCCTTTCTTTTGGCCATGGTAGCAAATGCTTGCTCCTTTGATCCCACATCTTCTTTTGCCTTAAGTATGGTTTCCTCTGTTCTGCATAGAGACCACATTTCACTGAGAGTGGTTGCTTCCTTCATGGCATATATGCTAGATGTGAAGTTTCCCCACTCCTCAGGTAGAGCATTGAGTACTACAGGTTTCATCTCTCTATCAGAAATGACTTCCCCAAGCTCTTGAATTTGATCTCTCATTTAAGAGGTTTTCATGAAGTAGGGACTATTCCTTCCTTTTTTATCTTCATCTTGTATAATTCATTCCTCAGAGATATTACTTCTCCAGTTGTGGATACTGAGAATAGCTCTACTAGCTTATCATAAATTTCTTTTGATGTCTCAAACTTGGAGACATAAGGAATGAGAGAGCCTTTGATTGATTCTATCAGAATCCTTTGAGCTCTTGTCTCATCCTTATTGTACTTGGCTAAGGCTTGTGTCTGTTCCTTAGTAGGGATAGTGATATTCCCTTTGACATGCTCTAGGAGTTCATTCTCTTTGAGTATGTTGTGGCCAGCAAAAAACCCCCTTCTTATTTAGTTTTATTACTAATACTAAATAAGTGGGGACCCTTCTCTAAAAAAACAAAAAAATAAATTAGCACTTATGTTCCCTTTTTGAATAAATCTTACTATCATAAACTTACTAGAACACCCGCAACAATCCAAAAGGACTTAAGTTTTATGATAAGTTCGAACAAAATCATTCTCTCAATAATAAAGCGTCACATCACAAAAAGGTAATGGATGACACCATATAAGCAAACTACTAAGATTGCGAAATTGTGATACGAGATCACACACTGAAGAAGCTGATCACGCGTTGCAATTTTCATATGCCTCAAGTATCACTTAAGGTAAAATACCTCAACCCGACGATATGCGATAACACATCTGGCAAATCGCATCTCGCAGAAACATGTGGTGATAGATGATTGTTAAACACAACAGATTAACAATATTGCAATCTGCGATATTGCGAAGCAAATCGCAAAATCGCTTTATCACAGATCTGCAGGGCTCATTGTTCAAAAAAGTTTTTTCTGTAATCCGATGCCAAGTTATGCGCATTAATGTTAATTTAATGAGTTAGTTGATGATCATTAATGAGATAAGGTTTGGATTTGATCAAAAGGTCATTTCACGTAGGGTGGTATATTTTATATGATTTCGGCATTAAAAGCTTTCCTTTCACCTTATTTCTTATCATTACTCTTTCCTTATTTGTAAATTGCAGGAGAAAAAAGCAGAAAGGTATATGTAGCAGTGTTCAGAGTATAATGGGAAAGAAGGGAAAAGCTCCGATTTCTGAAGACAAAGAAATGATGCCCTTATACACAGACACCACCTGTAACAGAGACGCCAGCATAACTACTTGGGAAGGCATGTACAGTCTACTCGAAGAAGAAAATCCCAGAGTAATGGAGGTTAAAGCAACTACAGACTCACACGGGTCATCTAAGGCGTCGATTACAGAACTTGCATGTTCATTCTTGCATTGGATAGCGACAAGACCCAAGATTCTTCCATACACAAACATGGTCAAATGGGTATTGGATAGTGCTGATATAATAGATAGACAATTTAAGACTCAGAGCCAAGAACTCATTGGGTCGTTCACTCCACAAAATTTAAGGTTTATATATCCTCTAACAAAAATGTGCAAGAGGCGAAAACTATCACCAGGGAAGCCCGGATTGAGAAATGGAGGTAGTTTCTAAAGCACGATTGCAAAACCCCTTGAGAAGGAAAGCCTCTGATCACTCAGTCGCTTGTAAGCCTGAAAAATTGTAGGAAAAAGTGCTAAAGGCTAAAGGCAAAACTCGAGCTCTAAAAACTAGTGGTATTTATCAGGGATATCCTTAAGTGGTATGTAAATTTCTGATCATTTGATTTAGCATCTATAGACAAGTTGGAGACAAAAGGCTGAGGAAAGAGCAGAGTCCATCAAGAAGTTAACCAAGTTGAATTGGGATTCTTACTGGCAGTACTTGGTTAAACCACACAGTCAATGCATGACTCTCAAATGCCTTATGAATTCTGCCAAGAAGATAGTGCTAGCACTTGCCAATTCTGTTTTCGTAGGGCAGCTAAAATCGGAGGTCAGCCAACCAACTCTCCTCAAGTCGATGATGAATGCTTGCGACCACAGAGAACAGATACATAGATAGTTAATTTTTAGATTCAATTTTAGTTTTAGTTTTAGTTTTGATTTATTCTTGCCTTAGATGAGGACGGTCATTTAAACCTCCTCCTATATTTTTGTAATAGACTATTTTTAGGATTTAGCCAGTAGTATTTCAACCCCTCTCATGCATTTAGAGAAGGGTCCTAAAATTTGTCAAAAACGTTTCCTCAGAACATGCACTTCTGCACCCTCGGAGGAGGTTTTGATGAATGAATGGAACACGATTTATTGATATTTGTGTTTAATGTCTGCTACTGAAATGCACTTTTTTACTATTAGTAGATGTTGAATTAGGAAGAGATAAATCATTATTCCTGAAACTCATGAGTAGAACTTGTTATCAATGGTACTTTTATCTCTTAATGATTTCTGCTTATGTGTTAAGGTGATATTTATGTTTAGTTATTTATATATGAATGCTTGAATGCTTGAGTTATCATTTGGAACTTTTGTATAGTGATGACTATTCTATTTATGCTTAATGTATGAATGACTTATTATGCGATATGTTTCTCACAATTGTTTTGGCTAACTTTTTATACGAAACAGTTCATTTTTATTGAATTCTTTTCTCATAGCAATTGAATGATCTTTATTAACAATTGCTATTAGAAATTATTTTAGATCGCATAACTGGAAGGTTAAATCTCGGGTTAGTTTTAGAATTAGATATTTCTATTCATTAGAATACAATTGCATATTGTTAAATTAGATTTAGAATAAAAGCATTTTACTTAGGAATTATTAGAAAGGAAATATCAATTCTCATCACACACACACAAATTGGGAAACTGGTCCCATTATCCCCAGTTAGACCCACCATCCCAAACGAAAAAGGAGCTGCTTTCAAGGTCCAGATCGGGTGGGTATCCCCCTTGTTGTAGACCTAATTTTCGGGGCTTCAACATATTTGGTGCTAGAAGGAGGGCCTCAACATCTCCCCCGACTTCTCCATCGCACTTGGAATCTATAAATCTTGAGTGAGAAGTTGATAAAATAACAACCACTGCCACAAACCCAAACATTTCATAGAAATCTACTATTGAACCTCCTGAAGTTGAATCTTTGATCCATAAACTTCAAGGATTTTCTATATCACCCCAAAAATCTAAAATATCTCAAGGTAGTGTGACTTCACAATATAATCCTTCTCATCCTCTTACCAGATTGCAGAGTGAAAAGTTTGGTATCGAACCAACTGAATTACCTCTACCTAAATCACCTAAAGGGTCTAATAGTGAGACTCTTTCATCATCATCCTCCATCTCGACCTCTCCACTGCGAAGTCAACCATCCACCCCTCCACTTCAAATTGTTGTCCACCAGACTACTGGAACTTCAATAACTGCTTCTTAATCATCTGGAACTATAATATCCTCATCTTCCCAACTGCAAGGAACATCTTCTGCGCTTTCCTCTATTAGTAGTTCAACGATGGCCCAAACCCCATGGAATAACCTAGGGGCAGTCTTAATGCCTACACCCTTGAGTCAAATACCGGCCCATCCTGAAAAATGGTTGCCTAAGTTTAATCCTGAAGCAGGCATGCTAGCAGAAGAACACATAAACAACTTTATGTTATCTATAAATCTAAATGGAGTTACTAATGAAGATGCTGTTGTCCGGCTCTTCCCTTACACTTTGCAAGGAGCAGCTGGATCCTGGTATTTTTCATTACCATCAGGATCTATCACTAGTTGGGATATTTTCCAAGAGCAATTCTTGACTAAGTTCGGTGATGATAGGTCTACTGCAACATTGATCAATGATCTGTCGAATCTTAAGACTAAATCAAGGGAACCTATCAAAGATTTTAACTCGCGTTTCAATAAACTTTTGAATAAAATTCCTACCGCTTCCAAGCCTAGCGAAGAAGTTCGAAGTGAATGGTACATATTTTCTCTACCATCAAACATAGCAATCTTCGTTGATAGGGCTACCAAAACAACTTTGGCTGATAATATGAAGGAAGCAATAGCGGTAGAAAAATGTATCATAGCCTTAGAAAAGAAAAACGCTGTCGATGAACGAAAATCTAAGAGGGTCACTTTTAGAGATGATCCCAAGAAAAAACAATAAAAAGACCCATTTGACTTAGAAGGATTGCAGAAAGTTTTGAAAACCATGTCTAACGAAATGGTTGACATTAAGAAACAAGTAGCAAAGACTTCTTCTAAAAATCCTTACAAGGCTTATAGAAAAAATCCTTCAACTGATTCAAAGCCTCCCAATGCTATCACAAATGTAGAATCAGAAGAAGAAGAAGAGGAAGTTTCTAACGAGGAATCTACTGATGAAGAAGAGGTTGTAGAAGTACAAGAAATGTGGGACTTCATCCTCCCAAATGAAGAGGATCAAGAGGCATCACCAGTCAGTACCAGAAGTAGAAATCAACTCCATCCTCCACAACCTACTCCTAAACAGAAGAGCGCAAACTCGATATCTAAAGATAAAGTCGCAGGTAAGAAATCATCACCCAAAGCGACTCAAACAAGCCCAGTCCAATCCGATTCACCAACTCCATCTAAAACATTGATTGTTTCCAATGAGATGGAGTATAATATCATTGAAGACATGAAGAAGACTAGGGCTAACATTAATTTTCATGAATTGAGCAAATTAAAACATCAACAAAAGCTACTTTTGAAAGAGTTACACACAATACCTGTTGCACCTCTGCTTGCCGCTGTAATCTCGCAAGCTTCTCATGAGATGGGAAGACCTCCAACTAATGTGACTAATAAAGTTGATCCAAACAATATCACTTTAATTAGAGGAAGGTCAAGATCTCATACTCCCCCATTTCTTCTTATGAATTTTTGAACAAAAACTTGCATAATTGTTTGGAAGATTTAGGAGCTTCATCTAATATCTTACCTAAATCAATATGTGCAAAGTTAAACATTCAACCTCAAAAATCTGCAGTACACATAGTTCAGCTGGACCAGTTGCAGGTTGAAGTGATCGGTGAACTAAATCAGGTTACCATAAGGCTGTCATCTAATCCAAAGGTATGTCAAGTCATTGACATTTTAGTTGCAGACATTCCAGAATTTTATGGATTAATTCTTAGTAGGGATTGGTCTGAAAAGCTTCATGGATACTTTACAACCGATTGGTCACATATGTGGCTCCCTTACAATGGTAAACCAAATCAGATAAAGGTTGAGCGAGAAAGACATAAAAAATACATAGTGACGGAATTGGAAGGAGAAAATGAACCTGCAGCATACAACAACAATATAATTGGCAACTATTCTGTTGACTCTTTCTTAGGAAATTTTAATGCTCATACTTCGCCTTACTTAGAACATTTTGTTCTGTCTCAAGTAGAAAACTTTTCTCAAACAGATAGTTCTAAATGTGTTAATTTTATAGATACTCCTATAAATAAATCTTTATTTTGGAAGTTATTTTTTGATGGTTCTAAGTCTAACGATGGAGCAGGAGCAGGATGCGTATTAGTTAGTCCAGAGGGAAACAAAACTATGCTAACTTGTAGACTCAAGTTTGATTGCACCAATAACACTGCAGAATATGAGGCTTTAGTCCAAGGATTATACAAGGCAATCGGATTAGATATCAAGTATCTACAAGTCTTCGGAGATTCTAAAATTGTTATTAAACAGGTACGAAATACTATACATTGTCTATCAGGTCATTTAAAGCATTATCAATCTTTAGTGCAAGATCTGACTGAACATTTTATAGCATTCAATATTTCAACAATTCCCAGACTCCAAAATGTTAGTGTTGACCTCTTGGCAAATGTAGCTTCCAAGCTCATTCCCTCCGAAGACTATAGCCCAGACAAATTCTCAATCGAATTGATATTTAGACCCTCGATTCCTGATAATGTTACAAACTAGAGAATCTTCAACGATGATCTTGATATTTTAAGCTTCCTCACATCAGAGGGATCTTACACTAATCAGATAATTGATGAAGACTGGCATGACAAACAGTTGCAACAAGAAAGCACTAATAGTGCTATGACAAAATCAGTAGTCAAGTTGGAAGACCTATATGATTTGAAAGACCGATTCAAGAGATATACCAATTCAAAACTTCAGAGTTCAACTCTGAACTATGAATTAGTAAATCTAGGAACTGATACCAAGCCACAGAATATCAACCTAGGTCTTGGCCTAGCCCTTGAAGAAAGATTAGCTTATAGCCGTCTCCTAAAACAATACAAAAGTGTCTTTTCCTGGAACTACGATGACCTTAAGACTTACGACACTTCTATCATTTAGCATACTATCCCAATGATAACTAATGAAAATCTTGTCCAACAAAAGCTGAGGAAGATCCATCCTAATCTGGAAAGCCAGATTAAGTCTGAGCTCAACAAATTATTGAAAGCCAAAATTATTTTTTCCATTCAACATTCTAGATGGGTTTCCAACTTGGTTCCCATTAGAAAGAAAAACGGAGACATTAGAATTTGTATTGACTTTCGAAACCTTAACAAAGCCTGCCAAAAGGATAACTTCCCCTGCCTCCCATGGAGCAAATATGCAAGCAGTTGCAGGATCAAAATTAATGTCCTTTTTAGATGGTTTCTTCGGCTATAACCAAGTTTTGGTCCATCCTGACGATCAACTAAAGACCACGTTCAGAACCAAATGGGGTACTGTCACACGGAATTTGTCAAGGGTGCGGACACGACTGACCTTCCTAGAAGTCTAAGACGTTCTAATGACAAACAAGACAAAATGGAGTGATCTTTCTCTAAATACACCTTTTACAACATGAAAACTGCAAGTGTTTAGGCTTACCTTATTCCAAAACGCTGTTGTTGAAGTCCGTTCTTGACGATCCGGATGAGCTCCTCCTTCAAGTCAATTCCTGCAACCACAAACAATCAAACAATTACCAAGCACTTGCATTTCATATAATAAAACATATATTCAACATGCAGACCAAGGAACACATGAAATAACTCATTAACACAAGCTATTGAGAAAAATAAACCAGTTTGTATTAATAACGAAACAAAGAAACTCTTACAACCTGGCCTTGGTGTTGTGCAAGTTCCTCCCAGGGTCCATCAAGGGTTTTCCTCTACTTTGACAAAGCTCACCCTCTTCCAAATAGAATCAAGTAAAGACAATCTCTCCTCACAAAGGCTCTAATGGAAGACCTAAATCCTGCAGCATTTACCCAAAGAAAATGTATAGCTCCAACCTCTTCTCCCTCTGGCCCAATGTCTTTATTTATAGTGCTGTAAAGAGGTTATTCAGGTCCACTATCAATGGGATCATCCCCCTCTATGGGTGGGATAGCTCCCTTATTGATGGGATAAGTTCCCCCTTAATAGAGATACATGAACCAACTGGAGGCGCATCCATTTCATCAAACCGACCTCTAGAATGTTCTAGAAGTAACCACAAGTAACTTTTTCAAGATAAAACTCGCGCATTTTGCCTTTTACAGAGGGACGCACCTGTCCCTTAATATACAGAGCGTCCATGGACGCAGATTTTGTGAACATGGTCAGCGTCCCCGCATGTAAGGCTAGAGAGAACCTGCGACCCCAGAGATAAACATAGTTTTTACAAGACTTTCTCTCTTCTTTGAGTTTGAGATGGATAACAGAGGCATGAGACTTGCCTAAGAGGGTAGCATGACTGTTGATTTGAGCCATACTAACTGTAAGTAGTCAAGGTGACATTTTTTAGTGTAACAGATTGCCCCCTAAAGTGCGAAGCCTGGAATAGAGTAGGGTTTTGTAATTCTAGGAAGGGTGAAGCGCTTTATCATTTCAAGGATTGTCTTGTGGATGGCCTGGTTGGAACCTGCAATTTTCAACACAAAATACATGGATAAGATTATATCATCACTGAGGTAGGCATTCCCATACTCAGATTCAAAACTTTAACTAATGGACTAACTATTCTGATACAGGAATGATCTTGCAATACATCATTTTTATAGACTTTTGTAGACACAGTATGGACGCAGCCATCTGTTTATGATTAGTCTACATAGATAATGAATACAAAACTCCTCGCAGCCTGGATGGTAGAAACTAGATCCAGGGTCTTCACTTCTACTTCCCGAATTGGTACGATTCTAGCCATGTGATTAAATGATTCGATGTCGAACATGTTAGAAACCACTTGATTACCAGTCGATGATGTAAACTGTTAACAAGCATGAGAGAGACCACCAGTAATGTCAATGGTTCTCAAAGTACCAAGCACAACCCGTGAAATGTGAATAGATGTTTTGATGTCGAACACTTCACGGAATCCTTTGATCGAAAGTCAATGATGTAAACTGACGTCAAAGGCGAGAAACCTGCCATTGATGCATGCAGACTTCAAGGTACTGTCGATTCCTAAGTCATCTTTCTAGATAATGTGTCGATGTCGATAGAAAGCGACCCATTTGCAGGCAAGCCCACAACACGAAATCATTGTTCAAGTTGAAGAAATGTTGCTGTAAGGACTGACTCAGGGATGGTCAAATGGATGACAAGTATTTTGCAGATGAAAGTTTTGCTTGCAGACCTCTTGAACACATAACGACACAACAGATGGCTTGGTGACGAATAACTCAAAGTTAATCCCCGGAACCCGGTTAAAGACTTTCAAAGTGGTTTGGTCAACTGTGAGGTAAAAGATTTCCCAACCCAGGTGAATAAAAAGTGTCGTGTTCAAGAGCGGTAATAAAGTTTCTTTTGAGACAAAAGGTGACAAACAGGTTCATTCTTCTCTCTTTTCCCCCACCATTTCTGGCAAGTACCTCTTTATTTTTAACAAGCTTGAGGAGGATAACATATGCTTGATTATAAGCTCATCCTTCGGACGAGTCCAACCTAGTTTAAATTCGAACCCTAGGAAGGAGTGGTTCGTTCCTGTTTGTAATTGAACAGGTCCTCTACTGTAAAAGTTTAACGAGCCCAGTATAGGAGAAACTCGGCGTTTTTCAATTTTAGAGAGTCTGAAAAAACTAAAGGAGACTCCACGTTGAACTTTTTCGTATATTTGTGTCCCTCAAGCCCGAAAAAGTATAAAATAATACCTGGGGGAACCGCTTGATCTTGCGACCAAGGAGTACTTTCATAATAGTGTCGTTGACCTGAAAAGTAAAAAGCGATCAAGGACACGTCGTTTTATTTCCTTATCGAGTTTGAAACGACAAAAACCCGGCAATCTTTTCCTGATTTTACGGTCAGAAAAGAGCTAAAAGGGGACCGTCTTTTAATTCCGTTTTAACGAGTGTAAAAGAAACACTCGGCGATCTTTTCATGTTTTAGGAGTCAGAAAAGGGCTTAAAAGATGACTCTGATATTTTTGTTTGTGAAAAATTACAATTTCCCTCGAAATCCCTTTGTCCTGCACAAAAGCAACACATTACTCATACCTGTTTAAAATAGGCAAAAATACATTCAAAAACATCTTTTCATGGTAAAAAATGAACTAATTCATCCAAAAAACCTATAAAAAGACCTTTTACCATGTCATTTTTACCGTTTCACTGTTGAGGTTGAAAAAGGAGCTTTTGACAAGAAACTTCCCGTGGTCGCTGCGGAAAATCTGACCGTCGGAATCGAACGCCGTCTCATCCAGGTATTTTACACATCCTACTCTGCATTTCTATCCGTTTAGAATCAATTTTTAGGTCTTAGTTTTATTTTTTGGGGGGGTTTTGGTTTTGGAATGCGCCTCTCGGCGGACGCAGGTGCCCTTCGGGTGACCTGCGTCCCCCGACTTTTTCTCATACGGGAAAACGGTCGGAAGACGCAGCCCGCCTTCAGGCCAGCTGCGTCCGGGCGCCCTGTGCTACAAAGCCGGGGTGCGTCTTCCGAGAAACGCGCATTTCAAAACCCCAACTCTCTCAAAAAACCACCAAAAATTCCCAAATCAATTTCTAATTGCTATTTTTGATATGCAGGGCATTAATCATGTTAGACTGGAGAGAAAGAGAGCATGTAGAGGAAGATGAAGCTGCAATAAATCATCAACCTTCCCTGGATGCCCTAAGAGCATGCGGATTATACAAATATTGGACCATACCGGGCATGAGGGGCCAGGTAAGATTCTTGGAATGGCTGGTTGAGCGATGGAACGTTCAAGAACAATGCTTTTACATAGGAGGGCACCAGCTCGAGATAGAGCCCTCGGATGTATACTTTCTCACTGGCTTGCCAAACAGAGGTGAGCAACTCAGTCTTGCGGGGACTAGGCCGGGTGGCCAATCCCTTGATAGTCTCCGCGAGGATTGGTGCACACGTGGGGCTCACCATTCAAAAGGCATAGAGATAAAACACATCACTCTACCGGAACTCAAAGTCATAGCGTTCACGGTTACCAGAATTTGCGGCGCGGCCGCTTTACACATTGCTTCCGGATCCCAAATGCGGATGGCAATTGACTGTTACCAAGGCACCATTTTCAACTGGTGTGAAGCTGTGTCGGCTCATATGAAGAGCCAACTGACCAAGGCAAAGAACGGACGACTAAAGACTTTTGGATATGGGCCTATAGTCGTGAGCTTTGCCTTGGAGAGAATTCCAATGCTGATCCCTCAGCAACTCACTGTTGATATCTTGGGTCCTCGGCAGCCAAAGCTGATACGATGGGTTGCGGTGATGGCCCGGCATCCTGACGAGGGCGCGACAGTAGTTCGATTCTCAGATAGTTATTTTGACTGGTTAGAGGGCCAGCTTTTTGTGATACAGGACTTTCCGTATGCCGGAATGGATTTCAGAGGTGATCCGGACATGGTTCTTCCACAGGGAGAACAATGGGACGACAGAGGTACTTTTATTTTCACAAGTTTTCTAGTTATGTATTTTTTGTATTTTTTATATATATCGTCTCAAAACTAATAGTAAATTTTTTCAAAATGCAGATGTTGGTCCACAGCGTCCAGCCAACCTCCGGCCTTATGATAGACTACATCCAGCTGCACCGGTACCGGCCCCACAGGACGCGGCTGCAGACGTACTAGCTGAGTTGGAGCATGATCTAGAGCGTCTCACGGCAGATATACCTGAGACTACTATGGACGACATTCCTATCAGGCTTCAGCGCTTCGTAGTCGCGGTCCCTGGACCGTTTAGGAGATTTTTGCGTAAGGTAGCCCGCGCAGTGGTGTCGTACAGAGAGCACCACCAGTGATTGACTAGTCACTTTTGTAGTCACATGTGACATTTTTGACTTTTTGTACTATCATTTTGCCGATCATAAGGTGTTTTCAACCTATGATCGAAGACGATGTATATATTTTTTGACACACTTCTATCTATATATATCACTATTACCGGCTTATCTTGTTTAACATGTATGATGAAATGTTTTTAAATTTACTTGCATGATTATTATAAATGTCTGTCCAACACTCGAGAAGCAATTGCATCTGCTAATGTATTCAAAGACCTTGGAATATGTTGATATTCAATGTAATCAAATTCACGTTCCAAGAGACGCACTCTCAAAAACAACCTTAATAACACAGGATTTCTAATGGCATAAACTCTATTAAGCTGTAATACAACAAGTTCAGAATCTAACCTCACTATCAAACGTCGAATTCCAAATGAAATAGATTCGGATAATAATTCAACCACTGCACTGTATTCTGCAATGTTATTCGTTGTTTGACCGAGGCTTACCCCATGCATAGAAACTAACTCGTCAGAGGGCGAATAGATAACCCAAGCTGCGGAAGAGATATTCCGTGTATTACGACAAGCACCATCAGCAAATCCAATGTATGTTTGGAGAGGCGTCGACATCTACAATATCAAGAGTAAAACCAAGATAAGCCAGAATAATGACGAAAAACCACACTCGCTAAGCTAAGCACACTGACTAAACTAACACACTTGCTAGCTAGAAAGGAAATCTAACCTATCTAAAAATTTCTCCATACCCATCATTTTAAGCATAATACCTCTTTAGGTAAAGTCCATTTCTGGGTTTACCCAAAGAGTCCCCATCAAAATCAACTAACTCATAAGCCCCTTTTGCTAGCTTTCGCTTTACAATGTAGGGCCCATGCCACATGGGAACGAATTTTCCGGCACCTAGCTTATCGTTAGCTTGATCATATAATAGTACTAGGTCTCCTTCCGAAAAACTTCGAGGGGTTACATTTTTATCGTACTGAGCTTTCATTCGTTTCGCGTGAGTCTCGATAGCTAAAGTAGCGTCACGTCGAGTCTCATCTAATTTAGCCAAGTATAATAACCGTTTCTCCTCTTCGGAAGTAGCTGGAAGTAATTCGACAGCCATTTGAAGTGATGGGATTTCGCATTCAATAGGTAACACAGCTTCTAAGCCATAAACTAGCTGGAAAGGGGTGAAACCTGTTGAATTTTTCACTGAAGTTCGATATGCCCATAGCGCCGAAAATAACATGTTATGCCAATTCGTTCGATGGATACCAATGATCCGTCGAATCATGATGACTAGAACTTTGTTGATTGACTCAACCAAACCGTTGGCTTGCGGATAATAAGGAGTAGAGCTATCGTGGCGCAAACCAAGCTGGCTTGTAAGCTCAGTCATCATGACGTTTCGAAAATGGCTCCCATGGTCAGTAATGATTGCTTGTGGGACACCAAACCTAGTTATGATATGATTGAATACGAAAAGTGCAGCTGTCTTGCCGCTTGCGTCGAATGTAGGCATCGCCTCGGCCCATTTTGTAAAATAATCAACCGCGAGGATGATATACGCATGCCCCCCGGCCGAGTGAGGGTTACAAGTAATAAAGTCAATGCCCCATTTGGCGAATGGACCAGCGGCAATTATAGGGTGGAGAGGAGCAGGTGGAGCGCGCATCTTTCGATCAAACACTTGACAGTTGTGGCATGTTCTGACGGCAAGGATACAATCTTTAAACATAGACGGCCAGAAATAGCCAGCGCGCAACACCTTCTGAGCTGTGGCATACCCAGACATATGACCGCCACATGCTCCAGAGTGACAATCATTCAAAACTCTCTCAGCCTCGTCGTGAGTTAAACAACGTCGAAAAACTAAGTCTGCCCCCCGGCGATAAAGTGTATCTCCAATAATTCTGTATTGCTGGGATCGAAACCGAATTTTTCGACGGTCTTCCTTGGAAGCTTCAGGCCGAAAGGTTTGGGTTTGGAGATAGATGATTATATCCCCATACCACGGATCTAAAGTGCTAATAAGAAACAAAGATTCGTCCGCAATGGACTCCTCTGCCACAGTCTCTGTGTCAGCACTCGGGAAATCACACATCAATTCCGCAAAAACTAAAGATTTCTTAGACTTGGACTTCTCGAACTCCAAGTCGAACTCTTGCAGGATAACAATCCATTTAGAGTACTTGCCCCCTAGCAGTTGTTTTGTCAATATATAAATCATAGGGTTGCAATCCGAAATAACCGTAGTTTTGCGAAGAAGAATGTAGTGACGAAAACGCTGGACAGCTTGAACGGCTGCCAGGGCCAATTTCTCCACATGCGAATATTTTAACTCAGTGGGATTTAAGGTTCTACTAAGATAATATATCACATGCTCTGCTTTGAATTCATCTTCTTGAACTAACACCATTCCAATGGTGGAATGCGAAGCTGCGAGGTATAAGAAGTAGTCCTGGTTGTAGTTGGGAGGATGCAATAACGGTGCATGGGTCAACGCGTGTTTTAATGCATCAAAAGATTGTTGGGCAATCTCGTCCCAAAAGAATTGTGCGTTCTGTTTCAACAACCGTGTAAAACCTTTAGTGACCTCGGCGTAGTTTGGGATGAATCGGCGTAAAAAGTTCGCTTTCCCTTGCAAACTTTGGAGTTGGCGCAAACTCGAAGGAGGAGGCAATTTGATGATAGCCTCGACTTTCGAGGGATCGACGCGAATGCCGGCTTTTGAAACAACAAATCCCAGCAATCGACCTGTTTCTATACAGAAAACACACTTGTGGGGATTCAACCGAATTCGATAATGCCTACACCTCATAAAGATTGCTCGTAGGTGGACAAGGTGATCAGCTCGACGTAAAGAATGAGCAGGCAAATCATCGAGATAGGGTTGCACAATGTGCTTGATGTCATGAAATGCATAAGACATCGCCCGTTGAAAAGTAGCGCCGGCATTCTTAAGCCCAAAAGGTAATTTGCAATAAGCAAATGTCCCCCATGGACAAATGAATGCCGTTTTTGGTTGATCGGCAGGTAGAATATTGATTTGATTATAGCCTGAGAAACCATCCATGAAGGAAAACATCTCACTTCCGGCACAATCATCAATTATTTGATCGATATAAGGCGTAGGATAGTTGTCTTTTGGACAAGCTCGATTGATATCCCTATAGTCGATACAGATTCTTATTGTTCCTTGTTTTTTATTGACGGGAACAATATTCGATACCCAATCCGTTAACGGGATCGGATAAATGAAACCTGCTTTCAACAGCTTTTCGACTTCTGCTTTGATTGCAGCCGCTTTTCGAGGGTGAATCTGACGCAACCGTTGCCGAATGGGTTTAGCATCCGGGTAGGTTTTGATTTCATGAACAACAATGGCAGGATCAATTCCTGGCATTTCCTCGTAAGACCAGGCAAACACGTCGCGGAATTCTTGGAATAGGGCCTTGTAAGTTTGGATTTCTTCTTCAGTACATGCGGCACCTATATGAATGTTCTCCTCGATTCCGGGCTTCACTGAAATATCAATGGGAATAGTACGAGAAATATTCCCTAAATTCAGCTCTGAATCAGAATGTTTCGTTGGATCCTGAGCGTCTTTGACATATTCAGCGGTAAAGATAGATGAAAAATCATTTTCAAATGCATCGCCCTTAGGTAAAAACGAAGATCTGTGATGGAGATCTTCCCATGGTAGATCATCTACACTTAGGATTTCGCGAAGTTGTTCGTCAGATGACACTTCTTCGGGAAACGTTATCCGTTCTAAGGGTGAGGTGAAAAGTGACTCTTCACTGACCACATTCATTTGGTTGGTTTCGGTTGAATGAAAATCGGTAAAAGACATAAGAGCTTCATAAGCAATCTCATACGGACTCAACGGCATAACATCACCGAGTGAGTCTAGCTCAGAGTCAGATGGAACATACCAAGGATCATCATAAATAATGTTTTCTGACGTGATCATATGAATTGTTGCAAACGAAGGGTCTGCATTGAGTGGAGGGAGAGGAAAAGTTCCCAGTAAACCGGAATCCTTAACTAAACCTACACCAATGTCCCTATAAGGGATTGTCGTTTTACCAACATGTTGGATAGTTTCTGAAGAGGTTGGGTCGGATGAAAAGTATGTCAGCTGATCAATAGTCACGATCTTACCGTTATGTGGAAACTTAATGACTCTGAAGACCGATGAAACGACCGCTGTCATAGCATATGACCAACTTCGACCCAAAAGAAGGTTGTAGTCTAGAGGGGCATCAACCACTTCCACATCCAGACTAACGGTTTTACCTTCGACCCCTATAGGCAATTCTTGTAGAATACCAAACGGACGGAACCCACGGCCATCAAAGGCCTTAAGGATGGTGGGGGATTGGTTCAACGAAGGAGAACCAAGCGATCTCCAACATTGAATCGACATAATACACGTAGAAGCTCCCTCATCAATCACAGTCCGATGAATAGGCCTGTTTTTGACTATCACTGGAATTTGGAAAGCCATTTGATGGGGGAGACGCGGTGTACTATTTTCTAGATCAAAGATCATTAGGTTCGGGTCCTGAACATCGACAGCTCCGATAGCCGACAAAAGCAATTTTCGTTGCGCTGGACATGATTGCAGCACTTCGAGTGCCGACATTGCTGAAGGTGAAACAGCTAAGTCTTCAACAATGTTGTAATTCTGGGCTGCTCTCGCATGTGGATTGAAAGCAGACCTTCGAAGTACACCCTTGGCGGGCGGCTTAATCACTAAGTCTGGGTTAGGTTTTTCGATCTGTAGTGGATCGGAACCAGGAGCTGAGGTTGATGGGTTAGAGTGAGAAGATTCTGCTTCCTTACCATCAACAGGAGCCTTACTACCATAATCTTGCGATCGAGTCGCAATCCTGACATGAGACATCATCAAAATGGGTTCTTCACTGGCATTCGAAGAAGAACCTATCATCTTATTCTCCTGCTCTGGAAATGGATTTTTTAACACAGCAGGAGTGGGAGAACCTTTGACTATTTTCACTACCTCGGCCCGATGAGGGCAGTCTCTCGTAAAATGATCTTCTTCACAAATGAGACAAGGATATCGAGGTTTGCGTTTTTCGTCATTGGTTTCCGACTTTTCCGTTTTCTCCTTTGGAGCCTTGTCTGCTTTAGCCTTCTTCTTTCCTTTCTTCTTTCCACCGTTTTTTGATTTGGCCGTAGATGACTCTACAGCGTGAATGTCGGCGGTAAGTTCAGGAGGAGAAGACTCTCCTGTCGGAGAATCAGGCAAAGTGATAATTGGAGTATTGGAGGCCTTGGAAGACTTCTTCTTACTCTTCGTAGTCACGATACCAATCATACCATCAGCGGCATGAGATCCCGAAGGAGCAGCAGCGATTTGGTTTGACTTTGGAAGATCCGGAATTTTCTCGTGTAACGTACCCGACTGAGTGTAAACTAAGTCAAGGTATTGTGCCTGAGCAATGACTTGCTCCTCAGTAACTACTCCGGCCTTAGCTACATCTTCAGTAATTCTTGGTAATAATGATTTGACAAACCATTCAGCTAAGATTTGGTCCGGGATAAAAACTTTCACTAATCTTCTTCGACGTCTCCACTCATGGATGTGATCAGAAATGTACGTGGATGTCGATTGTTTTAGCGAAGTTAATAATTCTGTACCATTATCGTATCTGACTGGTAACTGAAAATGAGTTAAGAACGAGGTAGCTAACTGGCTAAAGTTGTAAAAAGAGGCCCGTGGTAACTCAATGTACCACTTGGCTGCGAGACCAATGAGTGTACGCTGGAAAAGACGTAAGCGGATGGAATCATCTGAGATGGAATTTGATGCACACCAGAGGTGGTAAGTCATCACGTGATTAGACGGATCCTCTCCAGACTTACCTTCGAACTTGGGTATATCGCTGGGCAACTTATTTGGCATTGGCGGCCAGAACTGAAGATATTGAATTGGATCGTTCGTTAGGCGCGTCAAGTCGGGTAAATCTAAAGTCGCAATAAACGGTAACTGCCGGTTAGGATCTCTAAAACTCTGAGTCACAATACCAGCCCCAGGAGGAGGATATCCAGGATAACTAGGAACAGGAGTCGCATTTGGGATATTATATCCTCCTGGAAAACCAGGATTAACCGGACCGTACTGGGGTTGCTGAGGTTGTTGATAAGTGTACCCAGGATACGGTTGATACTGGTAAACCGGTTGTTGGGCAGCTTGCCCAGGTTGATACTGTCCCTGGTACGGAGGTTGAACAAATTGAGGTTGAGTAGTAACAACCGTACTTGTACCAGGTTGGCCTGCAGGCATCTGGACTGTGGTTTGAACCGTAGGTCCAGACAACGGTACAGATGTCTGAGGAGTGGTTACAGGGACAGTAGAAACCGGAGCTGCCGATACTCCAGAAGTAAGCATGGTAGATGAAGCGGTAGTTGCTGCAGCCGTGTGAGGTGGAGTACCAGGTGCAATTGGCGGCTGAGTAACTACGGAAGTTACAGGGGTCTGAACACTTGACTGGACAGGTTGCGGTTGCTGGGGTGGACCAGGAACTGCAGGTTGTCCTGCTTGAGGTACCGACTGTATACTTGGTTGCGACATCTGTTGACCCTGTGACGGATCCCATGTTAACATTCCAGGGTATTGACTCGTAACAGGTTGAGGATACTGAGATCCATAGCCGTATTGAGGATAGGGTTGATAACTGTAAGGTGCAGTCCCATATGATTGCCCTTGAGGTGGTTGATAACCTTGACCAGGGTATTGACCCGTAGGTTGATAACCTTGAGGTAAATACGAATACTGGGGTTGACCTTGACCTTGAGGTTGGTATCCTTGAGGTTGATACCCTTGGGGTTGATACCCTTGGGGTTGCCATCCTTGAGGTTGCCATCCTTGAGGTTGATATTGATACTGAGGTTGACTTTGGGGTACATATTGAGGCTGGGGTTGATACCCTTGGGGTTGATACCCTTGAGGTTGCCCCCCAGTCACGAATGAAGTACCTTGAGGTTGCCCCCCAGGCGGTAATTGGCCACCTTGAGGTTGGTTAATGGGAGTTGAACCTGACATCATATAAACGTCACCTATACTCAATGGTACATTACCACTGTTTCCAACTAATAACCCATGATCAATGGGTTGAGGAGATGCTCCCGCAAAGGTACCAGAAAGTGATTGATACCCAGTAGGAACAGAAGGACCGCCATGTAAAAATGATTCAGGACTTTGCGAAAACACAGATGACTGACCAGACATATTTACAGGAGAATGAATTCCTCTAGGTGGAATAGGAGTACGAGGTGTAGAAAAACCTACTGAGTTGTCTAAAAAATTGGTTAATGCAAGGTACCAAGATTCACTTCTAGGAGGACTGTAAAAGATGGATTCACGCTCCCTTAGATCAAGGGTAATTAGATCTTCAGAATCAGAAACGCCTATTTCTTCCTCTGGAACAAGTTCTTCTATAGCAATTAATCCAACAGGAAGATTTTCGGTGATAATTCTTTCTATTCTTGGTGAATCAGGAACACTAGGAGTTGGAGTAACAGGTTCGGAAATTTCAGGTTCTTCGCCTGTTTCACTGGCAGATGAAAAACTACCAGCAAGCTCGGAAACTGTAACAGCTTCGGGATTGTAACCTGTTTCTAAACTTTGGTAATCTGGATGGACTACCAAGGAAGATTCTCCTTCTTCAGGTGAACCTACTCTACTGCCACTAGGAGGAGTTACAAGGACCTTTAACCCTTCTAAATTACCTGGGTCGTCTCGAGGAGGGGATCCCCTAAGTCTACGGGATCTTCTCAACAATTCGGCCACAGAAACAACTTCAGGAGACTGGCCCGCAATTCGACGGGACCTTCTCGGTAATTCCGCCACAATTAAAGATTTTAACTACAACACACGAAAACAAAGTAAAAATTTCAAATCAAACCACCTAAAGTCTTCTAAAGAACCAAACAAATTTGAAGCACACGCCTAAATAATCTAGAGCGTCAAACCACACACAAACAGTAGTCTTCCGGACCAAAAGCGCTAGTTGGTGATTAGGCCCAACCTCGCAGGATTCAGTACAGAAATGGCGGGTGGAACAGTTACCCCGGCAACCTGCTTAATGAATAGACTGGACAAGTTCCTCCACTTTAACCGTCTCGAAGTGAAGCGAACCCCCCAGAAAATCCAAGTGAGTATAACCGACGTCTGCTCCAGGTACAGTGGGACCTTCCCTCCACCGTCACCTTGGGTAGAATCCTAGATATTATGGCCACTAAGGTTACCAATCACAACAATTACACCTGGGGGAACAGTCTAAACTCCGACAGCACGCAAGGGCAGAGTAGCAAGCTCCAATCCCCTTACCGGCTCCTTGACAACAATCCAAGGTTTACCGATAAGTGACCCCTGGCTCCTCGACAATGGTTAATCCGAGGTTTACCGTTTGTAATACGTACTGCCTGGCGTCGTTCCCAACGAGGGAGGAATGATCCCCTCACTGGTTCGGACACGAGCTCGTGCTTCTCCTTTAAGAGGAGCTTTCCCAGAATGTAACTGAAACAATTGGATTTGTTCTACTCAAGATAGACTATCTGTTTGGTTTTGTAGTCTTGGAGAGTTAAGTACTCACCTACTCCAAGACCCTAGCCTAAGCTATGTTGGTGCTTCAGAGCCCTAGAAAAATAAAGATTACTAGATTGATTTTAATTTAAGCGTTACTTTTAAGGTTGTTTCTTAAGTCAAAAGGTGATGGAAGTGAAACTAGTGGTGTGTTGACTCGACTCGAAACCACTACAAAATGCACCTAGAATGATTTACCCACTACTTTACTTTTTCGATGAATTGCTTAACTAAAAAGTTGAGAGAATGCAATTTTATAAAAGCAACTTCTTAATTGAAGACAATCAAAGAAACAATTCGTTTTTCTTTTCCAAGCATAAAAACATAACCTCTCTTTACATGCACGAAAAAAACTCTTTTCTTCTTTCAAAAACAAAAAGCTACTTGAAACAAGACTTTTAAAGAAGATGTTTTTGTATTTTTCTTTTAATAAAGCAAATAAATCTAATATAACCAAAAATCAATCTTAACAACTATTAAAATCTATGAAAATCCACTCATAAGCAAACTAAAGGCAAATTTATTCTAAGCAATCTTAACGAGGCCAAAACTAACAATGATTATTTCTAAGGTGTTTTACTTGATCACAATCAAATCAAGGACTAGCTTATTGCAGAACCAAAAACTAGTCAAAACAAAACTCTAATCTTTTTGTTCTTTTTGTAAAATGGAAATCAATACTTTATAAACAAGCAATTCGAAATTTGACCCAAAACAACTTAAATGGCAAGTTGCTCACACAAGGAGACTTTACGACAGGCCCGACTTCTAAGAAGGTTGACTAACCAGAGAGATCTAAGGCTGGACAACTTTCTACTATCAAAGTCACTACAAAACCTATCCAAAAATCAAACCCTAGGTCTAAACTTCGTTGAAAACCACTAAAACACTCAAAGCTCACAAAACAAGTTCAGGTGAAAATTCTTGACAGGGTACTAAAGGATCTGGGCAGAAAACACAAGGAAAAATCAAAATCTAAAAGCAATTAAAGCAAAAATGGAATTTTCTTAAGTTTTACAGGAAGACGCAGGCAACCCGTTGTCACAGGTGCGGCCCCGCTCTGTGCAAACGGCAACAGCGCGTCCAAAGACACTGTGCAGTACTCAGAGAGTGCGTCCTTCTGAAAAAATGAAGAAAAACCAAATCTAACTAAATCTAAAGCTAAGCCACCCAAATACTAATTCTCACAGTCAAAAACCAGAAAATAAAAATGATTTTCTCAAAGCAAAGTTCATATAAAGGAAAAGACTCTCTCATTAATGGATTCCCCAGCGGAGTCGCCAATTTGTCACACGGAATTTGTCAAGGGTGCGGACACGACTGACCTTCCTAGAAGTCTAAGACGTTCTAATGACAAACAAGACAAAATGGAGTGATCTTTCTCTAAATACACCTTTTACAACATGAAAACTACAAGTGTTTAGGCTTACCTTATTCCAAAACGCTGTTGTTGAAGTCCGTTCTTGACGATCCGGATGAGCTCCTCCTTCAAGTCAATTCCTGCAACCACAAACAATCAAACAATTACCAAGCACTTGCATTTCATATAATAAAACATATATTCAACATGCAGACCAAGGAACACATGAAATAACTCATTAACACAAGCTATTGAGAAAAATAAACCAGTTTGTATTAATAACGAAACAAAGAAACTCTTACAACCTGGCCTTGGTGTTGTGCAAGTTCCTCCCAGGGTCCATCAAGGGTTTTCCTCTACTTTGACAAAGCTCACCCTCTTCCAAATAGAATCAAGTAAAGACAATCTCTCCTCACAAAGGCTCTAATGGAAGACCTAAATCCTGCAGCATTTACCCAAAGAAAATGTATAGCTCCAACCTCTTCTCCCTCTGGCTCAATGTCTTTATTTATAGTGCTGTAAAGAGGTTATTCAGGTCCACTATCAATGGGATCATCCCCCTCTATGGGTGGGATAGCTCCCTTATTGATGGGATAAGTTCCCCCTTAATAGAGATACATGAACCAACTGGAGGCGCATCCATTTCATCAAACCGACCTCTAGAATGTTCTAGAAGTAACCACAAGTAACTTTTTCAAGATAAAACTCGCGCATTTTGCCTTTTACAGAGGGACGCACCTGTCCCTTAATATACAGAGCGTCCATGGACGCAGATTTTGTGAACATGGTCAGCGTCCCCGCAGGTAAGGCTAGAGAGAACCTGCGACCCTAGAGATAAACATAGTTTTTACAAGACTTTCTCTCTTCTTTGAGTTTGAGATGGATAACAGAGGCATGAGACTTGCCTAAGAGGGTAGCATGACTGTTGATTTGAGCCATACTAACTGTAAGTAGTCAAGGTGACATTTTTTAGTGTAACAGGTACTTACGCATATCAAAAGATGCCTTTTGGTCTGATCAACGCTGGCGCCACATTTCAAAGGGCCATGGACATCGCATTTAAGGGATTAGTAAACAAATCAGTAGTAATTTACTTGGATCATATAACTGTATATTCTACAAAACGTGGTAATCATCTTAGAGACTTAAAGCAGATCTTCCAACGTTGCCAAAGGTATGGGATTTCACTTAATCCAAGAAAGTCCTTTTTTGCATTAAGTGAAGGAAAACTTCTTGGATTTATAGTGTCAAAATCTAGAATCCATATTGATCCCGATAGAATTAAGGAGATTTCCGAAATACCCTTGCCTCACAACAAGAAAGCCATGCAATCCTTCCTTGGCCAGATTAATTTTGTTAAGAGATTTGTTCCAGACTTCTCAAGGATTGTATCTCCCTTACAAGCAATGATTAAAAAGAATTCACTCTTCAAATGGGGCCAAGAGGAATATGAAGCATTCAATGTGATTAAACAAGTGATTGTAAATGCCCCATCCTTAGCAACTCCAAATTTTTCCAATCCTTTCATTTTGTATACATTTGCCTCTAATAGATCATATGCTGCGATACTCACTCAAGCAAATCAAGACAAGGCAGAAGCCCCAATTGCCTTTTTTAGTTCAAATCTACAAGGGGCTGAATTAAATTATTCTAATGTCGAGAAACAAGCTTATGCTATTTTCAAAGCGATCAAGCACTTCAGACCCTTCCTTCTTGAAACCCATACAAAAATCATAGTACCATTTCCAATGGTAAGAAATCTCTTAGTACAGAAAGATGTGGGTGAGAAAAGAGCAAATTGGGTTACTGCCTTACAAGAATATGACGCTGAAATTAAACCAGCAAATATTGTAAAAGGTCAAGGCTTTTGCAAAATGCTGGCTGGAGCATCGCTTATTTCCGAAATACCATCTTCAAATCAAGAAGTACAAATGTATGAGGTAAGCCTAAACGATATTGAATCATTATATGTTGATATCATATTTTATCTAAAGAATGGATATGCTCCTCCAAACCTGGATTATACAAAAAAAAAGAGCCCTAAGATTGAAGGCTAAGCAATATCAACTCGTAAACGAAGTACTTTTTAGGATGAATTATGATTCTGTTCTCCTTTAATGTCTTGAGAAATCTAAAGCTGAAAAAGTGTTGCAGCAACTCCATGATGTACTAGCAGGTGGAAATTATGTTGGAGATGCTGTTATAGACATTTTTGGGCACTGCAACCCCAATCAAATATGTCCATAAACCAAGGGTTCCTAAGTCCCTAAAAGTGTTGTTCCAACCCCTAAAAGAACAAGGTCAACTGATTACATCATCTCCCAGAAGTTCTCCACAAAAAACTACTCAGAAATGGTCAAAACTGGACCATACTGATTGCTCAGTGCTGAGGGTGCAATGCATCCCACCTAAATGCACATGGGAGGTGCGATGCATACTGAAAAGCCCTTCTATAAGGTGCGATGAATGAGAATAGACAAGTGGCAGAGACAGTTTGTGAGGTGGATGATCATGGAATCCTCCAGAAACTTCTCCTGTGACACTTGCCTCTCAGAATTGCCCAAGGATGAGTAAGAGATCAATGAGATCTCCAAGTGGAAACAAGAACTATCAGAGAGAAGACACTAATCAAACACCCAGAGCTGACTCACACCTCTGCAAATATCTATATATAGATCTCTCATCCCAGAGATCCAGAGGTTGGAGGCTGGAATTTGGTATCTGGTAAGGAAGTGTTGCTGGTTTCTTGGTGTAACATCATAGTGTTGGGTGATCTAAGCTTTTCATGAGGTGAAGAAGGGCTTTCTTGCTGAGAGGATGACGCTGGGTCAAAACAATTGGTTG
Organism: Pinus tabuliformis; assembly: GCA_031772625.1. Classification (NCBI taxonomy): domain Eukaryota; kingdom Viridiplantae; phylum Streptophyta; class Pinopsida; order Pinales; family Pinaceae; genus Pinus; species Pinus tabuliformis. The sequence continues at coordinate 540,663,261 of CM062816.1, read as the reverse complement.
TAATCCTCTTTGCTATTCTTGATTATTAATAAAGCTATTCGATTTTTCCTCCACATTCTTGTATGATTGATGATATATGCATTTATGTGGTCAATATATATCTGGTCCTATATTGTTTATGATAGTAGATCTTTGTTCTTGGATAGTGTTATGCTGCTTTGATTCTACAGGTACTCTTTGAAGCTGGGTAAACGAGGAAGCAAGTGGCAAAGGTCTATCAGAAGGGAGAGGAATCAAGCAAGGAACTAAGTGCAAGACACAGGTTGGTCTCCTTCTTTCCCCTCTTATCTACTTCTCATAAAGGAAAACGAAAGTGGTTTTAGTTTGTTTTTTTCTAAGGTAGCTACCAGCCTTAGTGGGACTAGCAGCTCTGCATAGACACTAGATTTCTCGATAACAAAATGGCGACTCCACTGGGGAGTGAATAGATTGTTTGTGTGTCTATATTTGTTTTCTTTATAAACTTACAGACGGAGCCTGAAGTCAAGCCAGCTAGCCTTCGAACTGCATTTGCTATGCAAGTGCAAAGTAGATTAATGCTGCTTCAGTCTATCTCCGGGTTTTGTTTATGAACTGAACAATCGATTTACAAGCTCTCTAATTGTCCTTGTGGTGACTCTAGTAATGTCCTTAGATCTACCCCTATGATTTATTTACTGATTACCACTTGCTCGGCCAAAATCCCTGAACTGTGCCGCAAACTGTGATCAAGAACTGGATCAAAAGTCTCGCACTGTACCATCGCACCCTCTCTTCAAGGATCTCAGTATGCATCACACTTTCCATGTGCTGTAGGTGGGATGCATACTGGAATCCCTGTGTAACAGGTGCGTTGATCAGAAAGGGCTAATTTTGCCTTCAGACTTCGTTTTTTTCACTCTTTTCAGCTCTATTCAGGAGTTTTTCTATCTGTAGTCAGTATACCTCTGTTGGAAACCCCCTTCCTTGCCATTATTTTGCCTCCATCGTGCAAAGAACTGTAAATGTTTTTATGTATTGTGAGCCATTTTCAGTTCTCTTTTACAAAGAAGTAGCGTAATTGAACTGTCGTTTCTTGATTTGGAAGTGTCGCAAGTTTCGTTTCCAGTCATAGAAGAGAATCTGATTGTTCTTGATAGTCGATTACACTGTTACTCTTGTATTTGATTTGAATTAGTAGTTTTTCAAGTGTCGAAAGCAAGTTTTCAATTCCAAATAACGAAGTGTCGTCATTGTCTTCATTTTGTCTTGAAAAGAAACTTGTTAGTAATGTCACTTTGAAAAATAATTCAGATTTGCGCTTAGCTTTCTTTTTATCATTCACACATTAAGAAGGCTGAAAAAAAATACATGCATGTGCATTTGCATTTAGACTGTTTGTTGGTTTGATTTAGGACAATGCATATAGTGTGTGCTCTCTGCCCTATGTTGAAAGAATATCGTCTCTCTTTCCTTAGTAGCTAGGATTTTCATTGCAAAAAGAAGATTAAACAATTGTTTATCATCTTAGATTTCATTTTAGGAAATTGTATATCTACATCATGCGGTGAACCTGAAAGGAAAATTTCTTAAGCAAGATCAACTGTAAAATAAATTTAATGAATCTAAAAACGCTTTGGAACCTAACGCACAACATTTAGAAGTCTAGTCTAGAGACGTATTCCGGCGTCGTAAAGCCTGGTAACTGTTGTTTTCATTGTTGGTTGGGTGATTCCTCCACTTTGAGATGATAAGTGCCAATACGGACTTGTGCTCCCACGTACCGTCGAGTATATATTGGGAGACCACAATAGGCTTTATCCTTTATCCATAGGAAGCCATGTCTGCCGCCCTATCGATCGCAATGCACTGAACACAGCATTCAGGAAGCTTGACTGCCGTACCATAAAAAGTATTTTGTAGTTTTGCGATTGGTTTGGTAATCCCTCTGTCTAGATTTCCAGAGTAGTCTCTTTCGTTCCTTTTCAGACTCCTTAAAGGAGAAGGTCCATCTGAGCACTTGTCACTTCAAGCTCATTAAAAATCGAAGGCGACTAGAGTCATCTTTTATTTTTTCTCGACTCTTAAAAATTGAAAAAAAAAGTTGTGTCAAAGCATCTAAAATTCATTTAATTCGGAAACATATTTCCCCTTGATTTTTAGTTGATCGAGTAATCCGCAATCGTGGAAGAAAGTCAATTGAAGCCCCGTCGTTCGTAGAGACTTATGAGTCAACCATCTTTGTCTCCAGAATCAAAACTGTTACGGACAAAGCGAACTCGTTTAACCGGTTCCAAATCCCCTGGTAAAGTTAGAACAAGTGTTCCAACACCATCAGAGACTCCGGTTACTCCAAACATTGCTGATATCCCTGCCTTTACAGAAGAAGTTCCGCAGCCACCAAAGGACAGCAGAGCTGATCCTAGTGTGAAGGAAAAAACTTGTATTACTGAACCAGCTCCATCTACAGTTGATTTGGAAGGTGTTATTCCCCAAACATCAGTCGCTATAGATTCTATACCTTCTTCGGCACCAGAAATATTTTACGGACCTGACAGTCTACCTCTTCCACCTAGTCTGATTGCTATAGAAGAGATTGTGGAAGATCCTCCATATAGTACTCCATCGCAATTTGGAGTCGGGATCACCCTATATCCTTCTTCATCAGAAATTAGTCTACCGTTATCGGAAGCTCCTGTAGAATCGCTAGGAAATCTTTTGGACAGGTTAGAAATGTCTGAACAACCGTCGACATCTAGGACTGTGTCATCTGACATAGCAACGGCAGAACTTCCTGCTGTCACTCCAACAATGTTCGCCGGCATACCATCTGTCCCAAATAGCTCCCAATCGCTAGATGAGGCCCACTCAGGGGCTATTTCAACAGTATGGTCCGTTCCTGTTTATTCATCCAGAATAATATCCGGGAACTCTTACGTTGAGTCTCAGCAAATTGACCCTTCACGGTGTCAATTTGGGCAGTTCGGTCCTCAAGGACAAACAATTCCTTTGAGTACCGGACTACCGCCGTATGGGGGGAAATATACCCTTTCATTGTCTGCTCCGGGAGGACAACCATACGAGAGTTCACAACAAAATTCAAGTTATGCTGGAATTACATCTAGCGGTTGGGTGCCAATACTGCCTCAACAACCAAGAGTTGTATACTCGATGCAACAATGTTTACCTATGTCTAATATACCAACTATGCCAGCTATTGTGACGGTATCACAAGTACAAGCGTTGCCTGTTGTATGCCAACCTCAGGTTTCTCAGGTTGTAATGCAATAGCCTCTTGTCCCTGCGACTCAACCACAATCGCCAACTAGTGTAATGACACAGGCCCAAACGGGTACAATTACCCCTCATCTTGGTCAAATAGCCAGTATTGGACAACAGCACATGGCTTCACAACCATGGCTGGTGCAATATCAACAACCGCAATTCCAACAAGTTTACCAAGGATCCGAGCAACAAATCTTTGCAAATAATGGGCAGCCGTATATTCAAAACGGTCAAAATCAACCATTCTACAATGGTTATGCCCATCAACCTTACCAAAATTACCAGCATCAAATGCATTATGCTGGTATGCAAAGACCAACTGCTCAGGAAATTCCATCTTATCCTGGGGCTTTGCCAAACCTGAATCAACAATTACCCTTCGTGGCAACCTTAGAGTTACCGGATCTAAATCGGCTAACGAACAATCCAATTGCTTACGCCCCTTAGTGGCCAGAGATTCCGCATAAAATTCCGTCAGATATTGCTAAATTTAATGGAAATCTGGGTGAAGACTCGTCGAATCATGTGATGACCTTTCATCTGTGGTGTTCATCAAACACCCTAAACGATGATTCGATTAGGCTTCGCCTTTTTCAGAGAACGTTAACTGGTCCGGCAGCAAAATGGTATATCGAATTACCTAGAGCTTCGTTTGATAACTTCAGTGCCCTAGCCACAACCTTTTTAACCCATTTTCAGTTACCCATAAGGTACGAAACGGGAATAGAACTTCTTACCAATTTCAAGCAAATGATGGCCACTCACATATCCGATCATATTCATGAGTGGCGACGTCGTCGTAGAATGGTAAAAACATATGTTCCTGATCAGCTTTTAGCTGAATGGTTTATTAAGTCATTATTACCTTCCATTACAGAAGATGTGGCAAAGGGAGGAGTCGTCACTGAAGAGAAAGTTATTGCTCATGCACAATATTTAGACTTGATTTATACTTAGTCTGGCACGCTCTACGATAAAATCCCTGACGCTCCCAGGCCAGAATTTTCTGTTCCTCCTCCTCCTAAATCGAACAATGACTCTCATGCCGGCGATGGCGTGATTGGTACGACAGACACGAAATCAACAAAGGCTACATCTAAAAAGGCCCGTAAGATTTCTAGTCAAAATGCAAAAGAAGAACTTCTCACCTCGAAAGTAAATGTTGTCTCAACTGACAAAGGCAAAGAAACCAAGCAACCAGGAGGCAAGAAGAAAAACAAAGGGAAGAAGAAGAAACAGGAGGAATCATCACCTGAAAAATCTTCTGCAAACCATTCTGGAGATAAGAAACCAAATCGTCCATGTCTTATATGTGATGAGGATCATTGGACAAGAGATTTTCCATATAAAGCTGAGCTTAGAAAATTCTTCAAGAATTCGAAAACCTCGGCGGTATTAACTGATCCGTTTCCAAATCCAGGAACAAATCTGGTTGCTAGTGATAATGCTTCCCCGTCCCAAGTGCTGATGTTTTCGGTTTTGAAATAGCAAAATGATGCTTTGATAACAACAAGGAATAAAGATTACGGGAATCCACAACTGTCGAACAACAAGGATAAAGATTAACCTAGTAGTTCGACAACAACTTCGACAGAAGTTGCACTGCCCATCATTCCAGAGCTAACAATAAAACCGCCAAAGGGAGTAGTACACAAGTCGACATTTAATCCTCGTGCCAGAGTAGCACAACATTATAATATAGTGGAAGATCTGGCCCAATCGCCATCCGCTATGTCGACACTTGAGGTACTACAAAATTGCCCCTCCCAAAAGCAGGCTTTATTATCAGCAATAGGTGGGATTGACCCAAAGGATTCTAATCTTGTGTCCTTTAATCACAAAGGATATGATCCTCAGTTACCAGCTCAACTAGCTTTCCTCATTCAAGTGAAAGCCCTCAACAAAACTGTTCATCAAACAATTATTGATGAGGGGGCATCTACATGTATTATGTCGATGAGTTGCTAGAAAACTTTAGGATCTCCAACCTTGTCACGATCTTCGACAACATTAAAAGCATTTGATGGACGAACATATACCCCGTATGGGATTTTAAGTAACTTGCAAGTTGAACTGGGGGGGAAAACAATAGAAATAGATGTTTGAAGTAATCGACGGAAACCTCGATTACAACATCCTACTGGGAAGGCCCTGGATATATGCCATGGCCGCAGTTGTGTCGACCTACTTCAGGAAGATTGCATTTCCCTTCCAAGGAGGAATTACAATCGTCGACCAACAAACATTTCTCCCCAATAGTTCACAAGTTACGGGAAGCATTCCAATGATCCATGGAAGCAATCATTCGCTCCAAAATATTGGAGTAGGCCTCCTAAAAGACCCTTAATGGGTACTTTTGCCCTACCACCTCCGAGTAATCTGGCGGAAGTGGCCACAGTGGAAACCTGCAATATGAAATCTTCTATATCTAATGGATTCGGAAGATTCCTAAACATTTTGTCAGCATGGATCATCGCCATTTTAGAAATATTGTAGCAATCAATTTTCTTGGCCTGGGGGGCAAACCCAAATCAACGCTCATCGAGTGTTTGGATAGATAGGTCTAAGGAATATGGCACCCCTTCAGATCCTTGGTCGCATGTACATTCTACAGACGAAGGAATCATTCAATCAAGGATGATAGGAGAGGCACCATGGGAAGATTACCACCATCGCTCCCATCTTTCGGATTACCACGAAGATTATTCCAGCAACCTTAATCATCCTTCAGTTTTTGATTTTCTATCAAATACTGTAAATACGGTGGATTTCGAGGATGGTTCTTATCTCGTGTCGACCTCGTTAAAAAATGAAACAAGGAGTCATGAGGATAGTTCTTTTACTGTGTCAACCTCATTAAAAAATGAAACGACTCCCTTTCCAAATCGAGTCTTTGATTACGATCTCGTAAAATCAAAGTCAAGTCTTTCAAAGATCTCGAAGGTAAACCTTCATTCCAACCACCGAGATGAATGCAATGAAGCTTGGGGGGAATACACCTCGATTTTCGTTATTATGTTGGGGGCATGCAAACTTATCACGAGCAGTGTTATCGCAGGGTTAAAGCTCGTTAAAAAATAAACCCGCCTCGAGCAGTTTTAACGCGAAATTCAAGCTCGTTAAAAAATAAACATAAGCAATGAGCAAATGTTCCCCCGGAGTTTAAGCTCATTAAAAAATGAACCACTTTATGGTAAATAACCATCGTGAATGTATTATCATCAGCCTTTGAAGCCTTGGTCGTGTTCTTATCATCACCTCCACTCTGTATTGGCCGATCATTCACCTCCATTTGATTGTTTACCCTTTTTGAGGAACAGCTGCGAATAGTGATCCTGTTAGCCATCCTTGTGACACTGCCATGATTGGAAAATTCCAAACCTTACCTGGAATTAGCTACTACCCAAATTTATCACTCGTTCCTCGAAAAATGAGTCTCCTTTAAGATCTTTTCAACTGACTCGTAAAATATGAAAATATTTCCGAGTAATTGGCCTCTCCAGCTCGTTAAAGTGACTGGAAGTGCTATCCCTCCTTTAGATTTTAATATTTTTGGATTTGAGGGATTATTACACAAAAAGATCAAGTGCTTGTTTTGTTCGGCTCGTTAAAATTATCGAAAATTCATCCCTTTTGTATTGTTTTATACTTTTTCGGACTCAAGGGATTATATGACGAAAAAGGATTATTGGAGTTTTCTTTACATCCCTTTTCAGACTCTCTAAAATTGAAAAGGACCGAGTTATCTTTCTCGTTAAACTTGTTAAAACCGAATAGCGACAAACTTGTCCATACAGACAAGAACGAGTTTCACTATTGCTAGGCTCGTTAAAACATAGCGATGGGTTTGCCCGAAGGGCAAATTATAGAACAAGCATATGTTATCCTCCTCAAGCTTGAAAAAAATAAAGAGGTACTATTCAGCAATGACTGGGGAAAAATTGGGAAGAAAACTTGAAGAAACTTTGTTGGTAGCAAGTCGCTCTTGAACATGACACTTTCACTCCGCATCCGAGTCGGGTTGGGTTGTTCCGTTCACCGGTAATATCACCATTGGTCCATCACACCATCCGTATTTGGGGTTAACGCTACCAATCCATCATGTCAGTGTTGTTATATGTTCAAGAGAAGTCGCTCAGAGAATTCACCTATGTCTCATCCACTGCAATACATTTACGCTCCATCCTTTCATGACTGCCACCCTGAACCTTATGTCATCAGATCGTTTTCACCTCCATTAAAATCATTTGCTCCATTCTGTGTCATTGATGTGGGATTCACTAAGGCCCTCCTATGACGGATCGCTTCTTGTCGACATCAGCTCATTATCCAGGAGGTCGATCTAGGAACAACCCTTTCAGTACTTTGAAGCTTGCATGCCTCAATGGCAAGTTTCTCACTTCCGGCGACAGGTTTACATCAATGGCCTTCGACCGAAAGATTTTGCATGGTGTTCAATGCTAAGTCCCTTATTCACACCACATGAATTGTACTGTAGTACCTTGAGTGTCATCATCATTATCGGTGATTCCTCTCGCGCCCGTTAACAGCTTACATCATTGGCTGGTAATCAGGCGATGTCTTTCCATGTTCGACTCCAGAACATCTCTCACATGGATCGACTTGTACTTTGAGTGAAGATAGAATGATATTGAAGACCTCGAATCTAGTTTCATCCATCCGGGCTGTGATATATGTTCAGGAAAATAAAGACATCAAATGTACATCATTGCTGCACAGATAATCATCCAATCCAAGGGATGATGGCTCTACCAAAATCATCAGTTTGCACTCAGACGATTGTCTATCTTATGTACATGAAAATGAATTTATAAAGCTGAGCATGGGAATGCCCGCCTTAGCTAGATCATGAAAATATTATGAAGATAATGTATTGTATTATATCTTATTACAGGTCACCTTTCAGCTCAAAAAACTTCGGATCCTCATGATAAAGCATTTCACCTGACATCAAAAGATTAACGACCTCATGCTTTAGGGGGCAACTGTTATAGACATTTTTGGGCACTGCAACCCCAATCAAATATGTCCATAAACCAAGGGCTCCTAAGTCCCTAAAAGTGTTGTTCCAACCCCTAAAAGAACAAGGTCAACTGATTACATCATCTCCCAGAAGTTCTCCACGAAAAACTACTCAGAAATGGTCAAAACTGGACCATACTGATTGCTCAGTGCTGAGGGTGCGATGCATCCCACCTAAATGCACACGGGAGGTGCGATGCATACTAAAAAGCCCTTCTATAGGGTGTGATGGATGAGAATAGACAAGTGGCGGAGACAGTTTGCGAGGTGGATGATCATGGAATCTTCCAGAAACTTCTCCTATGACACTCGCCTCTCAAAATCGCCCAAGGATGAGTAAGAGATCAATGAGATCTCCAAGTGGAAACAAGAACTATCAGAGAGAAGAAACTAATCAAAAACCCAGAGCTGACTCACACCTCTGCAAATATCTATATATAGATCTCTCATCCCAGAGATCCAGAGGTTGGAGGCTGGAATTTGGTATCTGGTAAGGAAGTGCTGCTGGTTTCTTGGTGTAACATCATAGTGTTGGGTGATCTAAGCTTTTCATGAGGTGAAGAAGGGCTTTCTTGCTGAGAGGATGATGTTGGGTCAGAACAATTGGTTGTAATCCTCTTTGCTATTCTTGATTATTAATAAAGCTATTCAAGTTTTCCTCCACATTCTTGTATGATTGATGATATATGCATTTGTGTGGTCAATATATATCTGGTCCTATATTGTTTATGATAGTAGATCTTTGTTCTTGGATAGTGTTATGCTGCTTTGATTCTACAGGTACTCTTTGAAGCTGGGTAAACGAGGAAGCAAGTGGCAAAGGTCTATCATAAGGGAGAGGAATCAAGCAAGGAACCAAGCACAAGATAGAGGTTGGTCTCCTTCTTTCCCCTCTTATCTACTTCTCATAAAGGAAAACGAAAGTGGTTTTAGTTTGTTTGTTTCTAAGGTAGCTACCAGCCTTAGTGGGACTAGCAGCTCTGCATAGACATTAGATTTCCCGATAACAGATGCTACAACACATAAAATCTTGCGCGCAGGGTACTATTTCCCTACACTATTTAAAGATGCGCATAGCTATTTAAGGAAATGTCAAGTTTGTCAAACTGCTGCTGGAAGACAAAAGAAACGGCCGTTGCCTTTGCAATCAGTCAATATCAATCAACCCTTTGATCAATGGGGATTGGATATAATAGGTGAGATCGTTCCTCCTTCTTCTAAAAAACATAGGTATATCCTTATAGCTATAGATTATTTTACTAAATGGGTAGAAGCAGTTCCTCTCAAGATAGCTAATGCTGAACACATCATTGATTTCATAGATCAGTTCATAATCACCAGGTTTGGTTTAACCTCTGCTTTAATGTTTGATAATGCATCATATTTTTCTGGCAATGCTATGACTGAATTTGCGCTCAAAAGAGGTTTTAAGCTTAAATACTCTGCCAATTATTACCCACAGGGAAACAGGTTGTCCGAATCAACGAATAAAAACTTAATCAGAATCATTAAGCAAACCATCAATCAAAATAATAAGAATTGGCACAAATCTTTGATGTATGCTTTGTGGGTAGACCGAATAATGCTGAAAGCCTCGATTGGCACTTCTCCCTTTAATTTAGTTTATGGGAAAGAACTGGTTCTCCCAACTCACCTAGAAATTCCCTCTTCGGCCTTAGTTCAATTTATTTATGAAACACCAACTTCATCCTTACAACTAAGGCAACTGCAAATCCTTAAGCTAGAAAAGCAACAAGAATAGGCTAAAATAACACACTCTCATCATCAAGCATTAGTAAAGGCTTCTTTTGATTCAAACATGGTATCTACAAAGGACTTTCAAATTGGAGATTTAGTTTTAAAATGGGGTAAGGCTCATGAAGAAAAATGCAAACATACAAAATTACAACAAATGTGGCTTGGCCCATTCCAAATTTGCGGAAATCATAGGTCCATCCACTTTTATGTTGTAGGATTTAACAGGGAAAAGATAATCTTTACATGTTAAGGGGCAGATCCTCAAAAAATACTCTCCATAGAAGATCATTTTTTTTTTTGTAAATTAGTTTTTCCTTTACTTTGATAATAAAACCAGTTGTAAATGGTTACGTTTGGAATTCACGAAAAAGATTAGTGTTTCTTTTAGATTTTGTTTTTCGCTTGTATAAATAGAACTGATTTGGAAAATTGGTCATTATTATTGAAAGATACAGTCAAAGGCTATAAGCTTGGAAATGATACTAGTTTCAACCTTGCGAATTTTGATAAAAAACAACCTTTAGTGGGAATTTGTTTTATATCAATTAGTGAAAAGCATCAATAACAAAAAACGAATATTCTCTATAGAAAATCTCTTTCCAAAAACTCTACCATTGTCGTCCAAAGCTATTCTTAAGGAACCAATGACTTCCTCCCCACCTAGAGAATTACGAGCTTCAAGGAATAATCCAGTGATACACTGTAAACTTAAAGAATAAGAGGTCTCATCACGAGCCGACTTATCATGATCATAGATATTATAGCTTTCTGACTTTGCCAAAACTGCATACCACAACAGGGCAATGACTCAAGATTGTTGCAATCAAAAGACAAGGGGTCTCATCACGAGCCATCTTATTCAGCAAAGTTATAAATCAAGTGAGTGGAACTGTCATAATTTGGCTACCAAACCAAGACATTGTTCTTTAATAATTAAAAGAAAATAAAAGCAATAAGTGTGGATATGGATTTCCCTTTGAAAATCGTATATTTCTCCAAGCAGGATACAGGATCATTGCTGGGTAACAGGTAACCCTGTCGAGGCTATAAACACCTGCTGGCAGCAGAGGCTCTACCTATGACAAATGAGCATATTTAAAAACTGATTTACAGAGAAGACTTTGTTTTTATCTTTATAAACCAAGTAATGGCAAATGTAAATATAATGACTATCTTTAGGAAGTAAATAATCAGAGTTAACATAGAAGAAATAAACTATCATTAACATCTAAAAGCATGATGTACTTTATCTTTCTATAATAAAGTTTGAGTTTCCGAAAAACCCTTCTGTTTTGGAAGTTTAGAAAATTCAAAAGAAATTCAAAGATAACTGGTTCTTCCAAGTGAATCGCCAATTGTTGTGGCCAGCAACAACCCCCCTTCTTATTTAGTTTTATTACTAATACTAAATAAGTGGGGACCCTTCTCTAAAAAAAAAAAAAAAAAAATTAGCACTTATGTTCCCTTCTTGAATAAATCTTACTATCATAAACTTAGGAGAACACCCGCAAAAATCCAAAAGGACTTAAGTTTTATAATAAATTCGAAAAAAATCGTTCTCTCAATAATAAAGTGTCGCATCGCAAAAAGGTAATGGATGACACCATATAAGCAAACTACTAAGATTGCGAAATCACGATGCAATATCGCACACTGAAGAAGCTCATCGCACATCGCAGTTTTCATATGCCTCAAGTATCACTTAAGGTAAAATACCTCAACCCGACGATATGCGATAACGCATCTCACAAACCGCATCTTGTAGAAACATGTGGTGATAGATGATTGTTAAACACAATGGATTGCATGATATTGCGATCTATGATATTGTGAAGCAAATCACAAAATCGCTTTATCACAGATCTGCAAGGCTCATTGTTCAAAAAAGTTTTTTTTCATAATCTGATGCCAAGTTATGCGCATTAATGTTAATTTAATGAGTTAGTTGATGGTCATTAACAAGATAAGGTTTGGATCTGATCGAAAGGTCATTTTACGTAGGGTGATATATTTTATATGGTTTCGACATTAAAAGCTTTCCCATCACCTTATTTCTTATCATTACTTTTTCCTTATTTGTAAATTGCAGGAGCAGAAAGCAGAAAGGTATATGTAGTAGTGTTCAGTGTATAATGGGAAAGAAGGGAAAAGATCTAATTTCTGAAGACAAAGAAATGACGCCCTTATACACAGACACCACCTGTAACACAAACGCCGGTATAACTACTTGGGAAGGCATGTACAGTCTACTCGAAGAAGAAAATCCCAGAGTAATGGAGGTTAAAGCAACTGCAAACTCACGTGGGTCATCTGAGGCGTCGAATACAGAACTTGCATGTTCATTCTTGCATTGGATAGCGGCAAGACCCAAGATTCTTCCATACATAGACATGGTCAAATGGGTACTGGATAGTGCTGATATAACAGACAGAAAATTTAAGAGTCAGAGCTAAGAACTCATTGGGTCGTTCACTCCACAAAACTTAAGGTTTATATATCCTCTAACAAAAATGTGCAAGAGGTGAAAACTATCACCAGGGAAGCCTGGATCGAGAAACAGAGGCAGTTTCTGATGCGCTTAGTGCTAATCGCACATTGCTGGGCAAAACCCCTCGAGAAGGAAAGTCTCTGATCACTTAGTCGCTTGTAAGCCTGGAAAATTGTAGGAAAAAGTGCTAAAGGCTAAAGGCAAAACCCGAGCTCTAAAAACCAATGGTATTTATCAGGGATATCCTTAAGTGGTACATAAATTTCTGATCACTTGATTTAGCATCTATAGACAAGCTGGAGACAAAAGGCTGAGGAAAGAGCAGAGTCCATCAAGAAGTTAACCAAGTTGAATTGGGATTCTTACTGGCAGTACTTGGTTAAACCACACAGTCAATGCATGACTCTCAAATGCCTTATGAATTCTGCCAAGAAGATAGCACCAACACTTTTCGTTTCTGTTTTCGCAGGGCAACTAAAATCGAAGGTCGGCCAACCAACTCTCTAGTGGGCCCCATTATTGCAGTAATAATGTTGCAACTCCTGGGACTCCCTTATTTAATTTTATCAACTCGGTAGTTCGTAACAAACTTGGAAGCGACGGTGCTGTATGCACAAGTACTAGCTCTTGCCGTGGCTGTCACTTGATCAGATGGCACAAGTCCGCTAGGAGCTTAAGCCAACTTCTATGAGCTCTTAGAAGAAAGCTTTTTAACTGATGGACGAAAGCTAACTCAAAGGAGGCTAATCTACTTGCAGAAAGAAACTAAAAAGCTGAAAGGAAATGTAAACCCTAGCAAACCTTAATTTTACCAGCTAGCCCTACTGATGCAAGAAAGAGGATGCAAGCTACTGAAAGGGATGCCATTGACTTATAGAAAGGTAAAATGCATGTGTCTAAGCTACTTGTATAGTGACATCTGAAAAAAACACCTTTTTGTATTTTTGAATAAGTTATTAGAATTACCATGCATGTGATTTAACTGTTTTTGACTGTGCAGAGGTGGATTGGCGAGAGGAAATGCTTGGAGGAGGTCGGGAAGGTTCAGAGAGGGCCTAAGGGGTCCCTAACACCCTTCCAAAGAGTTTCACAGAGTTTGGCTATCAAGAAACCTCATTCATGAGATTCTACAGGAAGTCTGCAGGGGTTCTATAGGATGTTCTGGAATTTCTACAGGATGTCTGTAATTTTCTACAGAATGCTCAGAAATGGGATTTTGGAGGATGGATGGAGAGAGAAAGGTGAAAGAGTGAGCATGGGGTAGCACAGGGGTGTGAGGAGGTCCAGGACTTGGTGGATGGAGCGGAGGAGAGATGAAGATGGCTGGATTTGTTAAAAGAGGAGTGAAGCAATGTTGCACAAAAATTAGGGTTATGTGAGAAAATGTGGCAAATGTGAGGCAAGAATCCATGTTAGGGGATGGAGCAGATGGGATTGATGGAGTATGGGCAGATAGAGAAGTGGTACGGATGCTCTGCAAGTTTTTTTTCCAACTCAACCAACGAAGACTTGTAAAATCAGAGACCTAGTTACGTTGACCTAATCTGATCTAGCTAACAGTAAAGAGAATGAAGAGAAGTTTACTTTCACTGAAACCATGTATACCAACTATGCAGTGAAGTAATCAAGACTCTGAACATGTAACCAATTTCTGCAAATAAAAATCAAACACTAATGATTGCATGGCGAAGCAAAGACTGTGTTTTTGTTGGCAGCAAGGTCACCTTGATCCCAGCTCCTGATGCCATTGAGGGAGAGGTGAGATCAGAGGTCCTTGATGGCCTTTTTTTGAAGATTTTCCCTGTAAATAAACTATCAACTCAATTTGAACATAAAAATCCTTTTTAATCATCAAAAGAAATCTAAATAACAAAGCAATATTTAAATCTAAATAGCAGATTTTATTCTAAGAATGCAGCAAAAAAACATAAAGGTAAACAAAGGAGGTACTGGGCACTTGAGTTGGGCCCAACCCCAAGAGCTACAGCCTCCTAAGAGAGATTAGAGCTGGTGCAAAAGCTGGATTCATCTTTATTGATCAAAAGAAATGTTACATTCCAAAAACTGTCCACAAGGAAAAGCTTGAAAATGTGCTGAAATGCAAAGCTAACCTACTGCCTAAGAAATGACTAAAATCGAACTAAAAACTAGCTAACTTCTGCCTACAAAGTGACTAACTGAAATGAGGCCCTAATCCCTCTTATTTATACAAATTGAGGACCCCAACAACCCTCCTAAACTTTAGGAACTCAGTTGCCAAAACTTGTAGTTAACAACACTTTTACTAGCACTTGCTCGGCTGCCCTTGTGATAATTGATTTGGTGGCCCTTGAACTCCGAGATGATGGTGGAGAATTTAAGGTAAGGACCCATAAATGAAGGGGACACCTTCCTACAAATCCTCTCCCTTCTTCTTCCACGAATTTGGCTGCCAAGTGCTCATTAAAACCTTTGATTTTGTCTCAAAATTGACTAAAAATCTGCACAAAGCACCCATTAGACTTGTTGGCATAATGACTAACCCAATTCACTCTATTAGCATAAATATAATTAAAAACATGCAATAAAATAATGAGAATGGTGGATTAAGTCAAATTAGGAGGCTGAATGAGCCCATATAATTATCCATTTTTGGGGCTCATTACTCTCCTCAACCTGATGCTGAATGCTTGCGATCCAGATTCAGTTTTAGTTTTAGTTTTAGTTTTGATTTATTTTTGCCTTAGATGAGGACGGTCATTTAAACCTCCTCCTATATTTTTGTAATAAACTATTTTTAGGATTTAGCTAGTAGTATTTCAACCCCTCTCATGCATTTAGAGAAGGGTCCTGAAATTTGTCAAAAATGTTTCCTTAGAACATGCACTTCTGCACCCTCGGAGGAGGTTTTGATGAATGAATGGAACACGATTTATTGATATCTGTGTTTAATGTCTGCTACTGAAATGCACTTTTGTACTCTTAGTAGATGTTGAATTAGGAAGAGATAAATCATTATTGCTGAAGCTCATGAGTAGAACTTGTTATCAATGGTACTTTTATCTCTTAATGATTTCTGCTTATGTGTTAAGGTGATATTTATGTTCAGTTATTTATATATGAATGCTTGAATGTTTGAGTTATCATTTGGCACTTCTGTACAATGATGACTATTGTATTTATGCTTAATGTATGAATGACTTATTATGCGATATGTTTCTCACAATTGTTTCGGCTAACTTTTTATACGAAACGGTTCATTCTTATTGAATTCTTTTCTCATAGAAATTGAATGATCTTTATTACCAATTGCTATTAGAAAATATTTTAGATCACATAACTGAAAGGTTAAATCCCAGGTTAGTTTTAGAATTAGATATTTCTATTCATTAGAATACAATTGCATATTGTTAAATTAGATTTAGAATAAAATCATTTTACTTAGGAATTATTAGAAAGGAAATATGAATTCTCATCACACACACACACAAATTGGGAAACTGGTCCCATTATCCCCAGTCGGACCCACCATCCCAAATGGAAAAGTTGCTGCTTTCAAGGTCTAGATCGGATGGGTATCCCCCTTGTTGTAGACTCGATTTTCGAGGCTTCAACAGAGTAGTAGATCAGTCTTCTTCTTCTGTGCAAGAAAGTTATTGGTACCTACCAATTTATTTCTTTCCTTGCAAAAGGACATTGATGTATATTCAGAAGGGGACATGTACTTACTTGATATATTTTGAGATGTAATGGATTTGCTTCCTCCTTGAAGGCTTAATGGCTTGTCTTCCCTGGATCTTGATGTTCTTCAAGTTTCCTTCTCCAAGTGGACTTGCTTGGTGATGAGGTTTGCTTGAAGACTTGTAGCTTGATGTAGGTCTTGCTTTAATCAACTCTTCTTTGTAGGTGCCTTTATATAAGGCTCTTCTTCTAGCTTTGTAGACCTCCTTGATGAATGATGGATTGTAGACCCTTCTTGTCCTTGAAGTGATTGAGACTTCTAGGCTTGATGCTTTGACTTTGTAGATGCTTCTTCTTGATGAGTGTTCTTGTGTTTCCCTTTCCTTGATGTGTCACCTTAGCTCTGATTCCATGTTGAAGAATCTAGGGCAAAGTAGGGTAGTGAGATTCTTTGTTATTTGATAACAATTTGTGGAGTCTTTTTACTTTTCTTGTTAGCTTATTTTTCTTCTTTTTCTTATTAGTGCATATGTGTGTACTTCATTAAACTGCCACCAAAACACAAAAACAAGAACACAAGATGTTGGCTCTCTGCTAGGGCCAAAACCTCTCTTCTCTTGAGAGGAAAACCCTTTGATGAATTTCTCTTATTGAAGCTTCTATTGATCAATGCCAAACCCTAGACCCCTGACAAGAGTATCCTCCAAGCACAAGTCAAGTCCTTCCTTCTTTTTGCACCTTATTCCCTGGTACTTCTTCTAGCACTTCGTTCTCTGACACTTTGTCCTCCTTCTGGCACTTCATTCTCTTATGAATCTTGTCTAGAGATAGACCTTTTTGAGTGAGTCTTCTAGGTGAGGTGTTCCTCTTCTATCCCTTGCACAAGTAGACTTCAACGTTGATCAACCAAGATCCTTATTGAAATATAGGTGTATGACAATGTTGTTGTTTTGTTGCCCTAGTATCTCACATGTGTGGGAGGATAACTAGGTTTATGTGCTCTTCTCCCCTTCGCTTGAGTGTCTTTCTTCCACGCTGGAGTAGGAGGCCTTGTAGGCCTAGTTTTCACCCAAAACAATGAGGTATGGTGAACTGTAATCTTCTACTACTATGGCTGCAGGCAGATCCTTCTCCTTTCACACGTGTGGCTGTGAGTATTACCCTAGAGGTAGTCCTTCAGACTTCGATGTTCATCCTCCTCTCTTCATTGCCTTAGTGGACCCTTTGCCTTGGCTTCCTTCGACCTTCTTTCCTCTCTGTTTCTTGCGGATTTCAGAGATTGAGTAGTGTGTTTTATTTGGAGTGGACAACCTCTATAAATAGAGGATTGTCCCTCCATTTAGGCCAACTTATAGGCTGACTTGATTGACTGTTAGCAGGCTGAATTTGAGGGCTATTTGTAGGATGACTTGGAGGGTAGTTTGGTGGCTGATTTTCTGAGCAGACTTCACACCTTTTCCATGGTGGTGTATCATGGTTGAAGGAGCTTCTTGAAGGTATGATTACATAGGATTAAACTTGACTTTGCTTGGAGGTTTCCCTTTGACTTTAATATATATTTATACATAGTGTAACATGTCCTTAAGGCCTTCAATATTTTTTCTTGACTATTTGACTCACCTATAGAACTTTGACATGTGCTAGACCTACTTCAATGAGAAAGAAACTCATTTACATATATTATAAAAATAATATTTCTTTTCTTGAATAAGTACAAATATCAAAAGTACATCTATGAAGACCGAACCTAGTTACACTTCCTTCAACAGGAAGGAGGAGTGCTCCTCTGTAATCATCAAGAATCAGATTTGGAAGGACTCCTTCTCCATCAAGGATTGTTGGAAGGCTGAATGACAGGAATGCATGCTCCTGTCCTGTCTCCTTAAACAATTGGTGCTTAAACCAATGCTGTTACTTGGACCTCAGAATTTCAGGATTATTCCTAATTATTCCTAATAGATTCATAATTATTATTTCTATCTAGTGGCTTGTATTTATATCTATAATTACTGAATCTTTGAAAATGAGCATAATATATAAGGGGCTTGGCTTACTAGGCATGATTATCCATTGCTATGCTTACTGGTCTATAAAGGTTTGGACGCCAGCCAGATAGTTGGTAGAATTGCACTAAAATTCATAAGGATCACCTCTAAACATAGTCTCAACTTCACCATTAGCCAAAGCTACCAAACTAGACTCATAGGCTAACAAGGTTGGGTAGAAGACCAAACAGTAAGGATGGCTCATGCTTCAAATGACGTTGATCTTGGGAAAAGTAGTTAAAGTAGGGCTCTATGCATGGGAAAGGACTTGGGGTGGGAAAGGTGATGGAGATCACCTCAGGAAATTTGACACATCTAATACGAGTGTAGCATATGGTTCAAGGAATGGCTATGATTGGAGGCATCATCCAATGCATGGTGCTCTAATTGATGCCTATGGAAATTACAGGGGCCAGACATCCTCACATGGAATACTTTCACATGTACAACCACCTAAGGAAATTGATATAATAAGTAGTAGAATGGTGTCTTGAAATTTAGAGGAAGAAGAATACTTGTGCGAGGAATCAAGATATGAGCCCAAGATTGGAGAATCATGGTAGAGGAAGTGATAACTCAAGGAAAGATGATTATTTTCCTGGTCACCTAAAGAAGTGGTCAGGCTTAGAGAGAGAAAATAATGGGTCTGGAACCTGCTCTTCCTAATCGTGATTGCTAGATGCATGGACCCTTATCTCATATGGATAGACCTATGATGAGTGAGAAGGAGATACGACCTCCTAGAAGGGTAGCCTTCTTTTCTCCCTGCTGTCTTTTTTGATCTAATTAGTTCGATGACAAATTATTCCCCATTTCCTTTTTTAATTCATGCTTTTTTAGTGATTTCCTTAGCATGTGAAGATGAAGGCTCCATTTGGTTGCAGCTATTAGTAGTCCTCAAGCACTATGAGAGACATCTCTACCATCACACCATTCAATAAGTTTTAATACAATGGAAGGAAAGACCTCTTGAGGTGGCACCTTCTAGCCTGCTAACATTCTACACCAATTTCCACATCTCAACTCTCAAGGATAAGGTTGTTCTCTAAGGGGGAGGACATGTTAGGGTCCTAGCCTCCCTAACCCTTAACAAATAGATTAATATATGGTTATATAAGAAAGGCCATCATTATTAGACAATGATGGCAGTAGTGTGACTGCAACAATTATGAGAGGACTTGCTAGAAGGTTTTCCTCCTCTAGAATGTTCTAGAAGGTTAGAAAGTAGTATATATAGAGGTAAAAACATTGTCAAAAATGCCTTGGATTACTATTGTAACTAAGCTTTACTCTACTAGAGGTTCCCTCCTAGAAGAGGCATGTGAACATTATGCTCCTAATAATCAAGGTATCTTATTTTGGTTACCATTACAATTGCATTGATTATTTTTATTACTTTATACTAAATATATGGATGTTATTTGCATTTATCTTTGTTTCTATAGGGTATATTATACTTATCTCATAATACAAGCTATGGGATCCTCAAACTCTACTTATAGATAATGTGAATTCCATTTACCATTACCACGTTATACCATAGAGCTTTTTATATTAATTTCTTATCATAGAGTAGAGGACAACCCCTAGGAGCATTATCAAGGTTTGGAGAGTAGAATACAAACTTTAGAAGAAATATCAGACTCAAGTTATTAGGGTTTGTTGGTTTTAGGTGAAATTACATACAAAGGAAATTCTCAGTTCACAACAGTGAAGCCATTGAAGTCAAGAGAAGATGATGAGATGATGGCATTAACTAAGTGCATCCCTTAGAAGGAAGCTATGATAGATACATCCATAAAATAATGCACCCATAAAATCTAAGAGGCCGGACTAGAAACTTGTGTTTAATGAGTTCAACAGATTCAATGATGCTATTATAAGAGAAGTCCCTGAGTTGGAGCCCCTTTTTTATTGGTAGGATGATGGAACCAACTCAGGGATGAGTTGGAAGGCGTGGTCAGTGAGTTTTTGTGGCCTTGTTTTATCTAAGTACTGGCATAGATATGAGTGCAGCAGAAGACGAATCTGTAGAGTACCAGAAGCCACAGAAGCCTAAGTATGTGGAATCTAAGGAGTCCTCTTATACATCCTCTATGCCTAGTCTCTTTGACCCTCTATGCAGGTTTATAAAGGTGGAGATCCTATTGTATGATTGGGTTATAGCTGGTAGATTCCCTAGTATATTCCAGAATCTTTTGTAACCACCTAAGTTGCCTATATATATGAGGATTTTCATGTATCCAGAGAGGTTGTAGAGGTTGTTATCCATTATGACAGAGATTTATTCAGTTGTTGAAAGGATTCTATGAGTTATGGGTTCTACACATGACTTATTCTATCATGTTTCATCTACTAATACACCTCAAACAAACCTTAGAAGATTCACATACCAAATTATTCTTAATGAGTAAGTGCCTTGCTCTCTTGGTTAGGGTTTGTAACCTCAAGGAGGACTTCTTCTGCCCTATCTTCCATTGACCAAACAAACTGGAGCTTGGATACACTGCCCAACAATTAATAACAACCAAAATATTGTAACACACCCCCTTACATCCTGACCCAAAGTAGGTGGTTATTAGGTTGACCTGACTCCCTAGGTGCAGTTAAAAGAATGGGGTCTATTTTTTTTCTTTCTAAATATATAAATCTCCAAAATATCAGAATGCTTAGGGATTTCTCCCGCACTCCAACCATGAGTACCAATGAGGAAATGCATTTCTATTTATAAAGAGATGTTCAACTAATATTTTAAGGGAAGTCCACTAATCTAACCAATGGAGAAGTAAAACAAATTTCTCTACCATTAACCAATCCAAAACACATAAATTATGGGTTGTTCAAGCCACATGTACAGTAATCAAGTGAAACAAGCCCCAAATAGAAAGTGTTTGGATCCAATTGCATTGTTAGAACTAGTCTATCAGAATTAGATGCAGAAGGCTCCCTTTGGTTGCAGCTAGAAGTAGTCCTCAAGAACTATGAGGGACATCTATACCATCACACCATTCAATAAGTTTTAATAAAATGAAAGGAAAGACTTCTTGAGGTGGCAGCTTCTAGCCTGCTAACATTCTACACCAATTTACACATCTCAACTCTCGAGGATAAGGTTTTTCTCTAAGGGGGAGGACATGTTAGGGTCCTTGCCTTTCTAACCTTAACAAATAGATTAATATATGGTTATACAAGAAAGGCCATCATTATTAGACAATGATGGCAGTAGTGTGACTACAACAATTATGAGAGGACTTGCTAGAAGGTTTTCCTCCTCTAGAATGTTCTAGAAGGTTAGAAAGTAGTATATATAGAGGTAAAAACATTGTCAAAAATGCCTTGGATTACTATTGTAACTAAGATTTACTCTACTAGAGGTTCCCTCCTAGAAGAGGCATGTGAACATTGTGCTCCTAATAATCAAGGTATCTTACTTTGGTTACCATTACAATTGCATTGATTATTTTTATTACTTTATACTAAATATATGGATGTTATTTGCATTTATCTTTGTTTCTATAGGGTATATTACACTTATCTCATAATACAAGCTATGGAATCCTCAAACTCTACTTATAGATCATGTGAATTCCATTTACCATTACCATGTTATACCATAGAGCTTGTTATATTAATTTCTTATCATAGAGTAGAGGACAACCCCTAGGAGCATTATCAAGGTTTGGAGAGTAGAATACAAACCTTAGAAGAAATATCAAACTCAAGTTATTAGGGTTGGTTGGTTTTAGGTGAAATTACATACAAAGGACATTCTCAGTTCACAACAGTGAAGCCAATGAAGTCAAGAGAAGATGCTGAGATGATGGCACTAACTAAGTGCATCCCTTAGAAGGAAGCTATGATAGATACATCCATAAAATAATGCACCCAGAAAATCCAAGAGGCCGGACTAGAAACTTGTGTTTAATGAGTTCAACAGATTCAATGATGCTATTATAAGAGAAGTCCCTGAGTTGGAGCCCCTTTTTTATTGGTAGGATGATGGAACCAACTCAGGGATGAGATGGAAGGTGTGATCAGTGAGTTTTTGTGGCCTTGTTTTTATGTAAGTACTGGCATAGATATGAGTGCAGCAGAAGATGAATCTGTAGAGTACCAGAAGCCACAAAAGCCTAAGTATGTGGAATCCCAGGAGTCCTCTTATACATCCTCTATGCCCAGTCTCTTTGACCCTCTATGCAGGTTTATAAAGGTGGAGATCCTGTTGTATGATTGGGTTATAGCTGGTAGATTCCCTAGTATATTCCAGAATCTTTTGTAGCCACATAAGTTGCCTATATATATGAGGATTTTCATGTATCCAGAGAGGTTGTTATCCATTATGACAGAGAGTTATTCAGTTGTTGAAAGGGTACTATGAGTTATGGGTTCTACACATGACTTATTCTATCATGTTTCATCTACTAATACAATTGAGAACTGTTCTACTCATGTGTATGTGTTTGTGATGTATCTTAATGATCTATATGTTCTGTATTCACTATGCATGTTGTTAGTTTTGTTAGCCTGAATTATTGTTATTAGTAGAATTGCAGAATTCAAGTTTGTTTGCTGATCTGTCCCACCTAGGGCCAGCCTTAGCAAGACGGTTTCTCCATCAAAAAGCATCCATATTGGGCCTTAGCATGATGGCCCAGACATGCAGTGGCGTGATGCCTATTATGACTAGGATTATCCACATAAACCACCATTACTTGTATATTGCTGCCTCGATCTGCCATTGGAACTGAGTGAATTGCTTATGCCACTTGATCAACTGATGAAATATCTCTCTTGTCCTTGACCTTTGAACACCTTCGATAATCTGAGCTTGGTTTTAGTAGAGTGCCAATGGACATGATATTCTCTCACTGGATAGTCTCATTTATAAGAGATTTATTTACCATGGTCATCTGAAGTCTATCCTTGCAATATAGAACCACATTTCCCCTGCTTTGATCAAATCCAAAAAACCATTGAACTTTCTTATAAATCAAGGCATCCCTCTAGTATGACATCATCTTCCCTAAACAAACTACATGCATGAACACTAAGCATTGTGAAAAAATATTGATTTTCAATCTTCTTCCATTGATTTTCCAGCTAGTAGTCCTAGATTGGATCCTTTCTTGTCCATCAATCAAGGGAGAAGATAGATCATATTATAGTTCAGTCTGATTTAAACTTGCCATCAAATATAGAAAATGTATTGTCATCAAACCAATATACTAGGAAGATGGGCCAACTCAAGGTTATATCTCCACTACAACTACTGTAATTTGCATGTCAAAGATGAGCCTTGGTGTGCATTATTGAATCAGAGGTCGAATTAGATTTATAGGCATGTTGTAATTCTAAACATGTTGTTCTTAGCTCACTTCCTAGAATGTTATGTTACATATTTAATATGCACACTCTGTTCTTTGATAACCCTACTCATATTCTGTTTGTTCATTATATGTCTTCAATCATGCAGCTAAGTTTTCCAACGTCATCTGCACTCTTCAGAATTTAATCATTGTTTCCAATAAACTACAATAGAGCCCAGGTTGTAACATTTAGCGCTAAAAATCCTAACATTTTACCTTACCTGGAAGGAAATGCCTCAAGGGCTTTAGTTCAACATTCTTGGATTCTCAATTGGCACATTGTTTCTTCCCTTTACTAGTTTCTAGTTGACATGTATATAAACCTGCAAGATCTTGGGATTCTACAGAAGTATTGTTGTTGTAACTGCCTTGATATTTAGAATTTATTTAAATAAAGAGAGTTGT
Source organism: Pinus tabuliformis (assembly GCA_031772625.1). Lineage (NCBI taxonomy): Eukaryota > Viridiplantae > Streptophyta > Pinopsida > Pinales > Pinaceae > Pinus > Pinus tabuliformis. Next base: position 540,639,253 of record CM062816.1, on the reverse strand, counting down.
CATGATCCCTATAGTACTCAACATCCTTCTGCAAGTAATATTTCTACATTGACATTGCTATGAAGTATGATGTCATGTAGATTAAAGGGTCCCTTGATGCTTTGTTGATGCCTAGCTTGTTCCATCCTATTTTAATTTGATATTTGATGACAGAGTTGTTTTCCTGCTTCAAGTTTGGTAAGATTAAAGCTAATGTAGCTTTCTAATGTGTTTCGTTGTTGGCCTAGACAACATAGACTTATTAATACTACCAAAACACTTTTCATTACGCATGACATTGTGGGCACTGGGTACCATAAAAAAATCGAATTTGAGAACGAACAACCATGGCATATTTTTCCACTTGGACATTTTTCTGGTATCGTTCTGAGAGTTTTTTCAAATTGGACCATTGAAAACAAGCCTTTAATATCTTTGTCCCTGGGAATGCGATATTTTTGATAACATAATATGGAGCATGTATTAAGTCCCTTCTCTCATAGCTTGTGAAATTCTATCTCTAATAGGTCTTTTCCAATTTCTAGATTCATTGCAAATTCTAACCAACCACGTGCCAAGATTTGTATTATGTAATGTGTATGAATCATGCCAAGCCCTCCCTTTTTGTAGCCATCTCTTGAATCAAGCAACTAATAACATAAGTTTCTGCTTTTTCCTTGCACCAATAAAAAAGTTCTGAGAAGACTGGCCATTCATAAGTAATGTATTTGGGAAAGAATCTAACATGACTAGTAGCTAGCACTCTTGAAGTGTAGCCCATCATAGGCCTCTTTGTATTGTGTGTTTATTAAGGGGTGAATTCATCCCCATTTGGGAGGGAATCCTCATCCATTGCACGTTTATTATTTGGTTTCCTAAATGAATCTGAATATCCAAATTGTAGAAATATAGCATCTTGTCAAAATTGTGGTTGTAAGTTTCTTTGAGTATTACTTCAAAGTCTCTCTACCACAATCATTGTTGACTTGTTTTAAATTTGCTTCCTAATCCCTTGATATCTGGATCCACTGAAGATGGAAATTATATAGATATATGCATCATTGTATTTGAATATAGTCCAATAAGAAACATGGTGAACAACAATCTTGACCTTCATATAGTCTAGGAACCTATTGCTGGTAGATGTTGTCATAGTTATCATGCTAGATGATTGATGGATGAACCTGCATCGTTGAACTTCTCCCATCTTCACAAAAAATCCCAGTTTTTTGTAGTTCAATGCAATATAACACCACAAGCAGAGCATTCTTCATCCTGCTTCATTAGATCTGGCATTTTCATGGGCTTATATTATAGCTTGAAATATAAAGTAGTCGAGAAAGTGTTCAACATGTAGCAATGGTAATGCTACAATCTTCTAGTTGGAAATATAACTTCATACTGATAGAAATGGCCTTTGCATTAATTCATTCCAAATGTTTAAGTTGAATGAAAGAATTATGTTGATCTCCTTATGGATGTATGATGTCCCATATATGATATAAAAGAAAAATGCTTATTGGGTTGTGTTGTTCTTTTATTCACTTCATTCCAACTCAAATCCCCATTTGCTTGGTATGAATTGACTTAGTCTTGTATTTATAAATATAGAGAGTTGACTGAAATTTATTTAATTGAAATAATAGCCACTGCTCCCAAGACTCTTCCAGTTCCAATCCAAACTGAGACATTTTAAAAAGATCTGTTCTATAAGATGACTTTCAACATCTAGAATGGTAGTTGCCTCAGAATAATTTCCAATGATGACTTGATAAGTGCATTAATTGCACCATTTTGTTCTTTCCCAAATACTAAACCTATAATTTCCATCAATGGTTTAATGGCTTTCCTTCAAGTATTACTTCTTGACACGACATCCATAGTAATCTCTTCCATGTTGGGAAATCCTTTTCAAAATGGGATCAAAATTATCCACAACACTAATATTCCACAAACAGTCTCTACACACTAGATTTACAGCCACCAATCTCTTAAGGATATAATTGACAGTGCAAGGTATATCTAATTTTGTACACTAGCTCATGATGTAGTTGGAGAAAATAATGGTACATTGCACCACCAGAAATGAGAGAACTAAAGAAACAAGAACAAAGTTGAAAAGTTCATGCCCCTTTATGGAACGAATGCCAAGAACATATGGCTGATAGGGTGTTTATCAAGAACACCAGGGATTCCACAAGATATACATGTGCAGACCCGTCTCTTTTTACCTTTAAGTGTAGAAAAAAATAAAGGCTAGGTCTTTCTATCTCGACTTTAAAAGTCAACTCCCTTTTATATTAATAAATGAGAGGGCCATTAATTAGGCATCATCAGTAATGGTGTCTTTATAATTCAATCAATGTGGCTAGTTCATAATTTCCTCTAAACATAATCAATGAGCCACATGCAACTTGTCCTTTTTGTACTATAGACCCTTAGGCCCATATGCCAAGGTCATCAATGCAGCTAAAGGCATCATCAGAGTCATCATAATCAGTGGACATGACTTGTCTTTATCATCAAGTTATTCTGCTAGAGACTCTATAGCTCCCTCTGAAGTCTTACTTTAGTTCAACCTTCATCAATCTGCCCTCATCTTGTTGCAAATCCATCAGCAAACATGCCTGGACAATCTTTTTCACATGCTCTGACCATTCAATAATGAATTCAACTTGGCATAATCATACTTTGATATCACAAATATTTCTAACTAAATGAAGATATTAAGAGACTTGCTTTGGATTTTGCCTTGGAGAGGATTGCTCTGTTCCTTTTGAACTGACAGCTACAAATATGACTGAGCCACAGGTGTCTTAATACTGATTCATAGTCCTTATTGGCACTATTCTAAATCTCTTCTGCTATACTTTAGATAAACTTGTTGGATGGATGATGTTTACTTGCCGCTAGGAGCCATGATATTGGTGGGACTGTGGACACCTATCTTGTGATTTCTATGCATTGCATGCTTTTGGTGATGGTTACACTTAGCCCTGGGCATTTTGAAGTTGGTAATGGAACCCATTCAGGTTACTTCAGTGCTTTTGTTCACGGGATCCTAGTGGGTGTGCACTATGCATTCACTTAAACTTTAACACCTAAGTTCAATATCTCATTAAAGTAAATGGATTACCAACAGCCATATTAAACCAAAAAGTAAAATCACCAGTTCCTATAATCATTTGAGACATCAAATCTCTAACTGGTAAATTCTTAGCTCACTACATTCAAGGCTCACTACAATCAGAAATAACATTGTTCTCCCCATGGTAATTAAAATGGTGTGATGATCTACAAACATTAAATCTATTGTAGATACCATTGTCTCCATGACCAGCCCAAATTCTTCCTTGATGCAAGGTCAAAAAATTATTGGTTGCATGGCTGGAATTCCTCTAGCTCACATTTTAAGTTCTTTGAATCAAGTACATAGACCCACTTGTATCATGAAAGACATGATATATCTCTTGTCCATTAGACTCCTCATAGGACTTTGGTTGGCTACTATGAAACTTTTCAGGGGTATCATCTCTATGACCCTACCTCTCACCAAGTGACTAAGCATCATGATGACTGCTAAGATCTCTTCCATAACTCCTTTTTGGTGATGATTCTCAGTATGTATCCATGGACCGTGCCTTGTCTTCTCTTGTTGCGTTGCTTGTTGATGACTCCCAGCTAGTTGTAGTGAACCTTTCCACATCTCCATCTTCTGTTGGTCCACCTATACAAACTCCTCTGAGTTCATTCTTTGTAGTTATTGAATAGTCTATGGGGAGTCAAGACTGAAGGGATTACTTCATCATCTAGTCCATCCTCTCCTTTGGATGTTTCTTCCAGCCTTCCCTTGCTAGATGAGGTCATCATTGTTGTAAAATTTGGCGCATATTTTCTACTCACTCATGATTATACTTGTTGCTTGGATGGATGATGGTGACTTTCCCCTAGGAGCCATGATATTGGTGGGACTGTGGACACCTATCTTGTTATTTCTATGCATTGTATGCTTTTGGTGATGGTTACACTTAGCCCTGGGCATTTTGAAGTTGGTAATGGAACCCATTCAGGTTACTTCAGTGCTTTTGTTCATGGGATCCTAGTGGGTATGCGCTATTCATTCACTTGAACTTTAACACCTAAGTTTAATATCTCATTAAAGTAAATGGATTACCAACAGCCATATTAAACCAAAAAGTAAAATCACTAGTTCCTGTAATCATTTGAGACATCAAATCTCTAATTGGTAAATTCTTAGCTCACTACATTCAAGGCTCACTATAATCGGAAATAACATTGTTCTCCCCATGGTACTTAAAATGGTGTGATGATCTACAAACATTAAATATTTTGTAGATACCACTGTCTCCATGACCAGCCCAAATTCTTCCTTGATGCAAGGTCAAAAAATTATTGGTTGCATGGCTGGAAGTCCTCTATCTCACATTTTAGGTTCTTTGGATCAAGTGCATGGACCCACTTGTATCATGAAAGACATGATATATCTCCTGTCCATTAGACTCCTCATAGGACTTTGGTTGGCTACTATGAAACTTTTCAGGGGTATCATCTCTATGACCCTGCCTCTCACCAAGTGACTAAGCATCATGGTGCTATCTTTGATGAGCCTTTTCATGATGACTGCTAAGATCTCCTCTATAGCTCCTTTCTAGTGATGACTCTCAGCATGTATCCATGGAACATGCCTCTTCCTCTCTTGTTGGGTTGCTTGTTGATGACTCCCAGCTGGTTGTAGTGAACCTTTCCACATCTCCATCTTGTGTTGGTCCACCTATACAAACTCCTCTGAGTTCATTCTTTGTAGTTATTGAATAGTCTATGGGGAGTCAAGACTAAAGGGATTAGTCTCATTTGGATGTTTTTTCCAGCCTTCCCTTGCTAGATGAGGTCATCATTGTTGGTACTTCATCTTGAGGTGTACAACCTAGCAATGCTTCTCCTTTCGGAATGTAGTGATGCACAACTTTGAGATGATACTGTTCATATGGATGTATAGTAGTTTTTTGATGATGGTAACAAACCCCCTACTACATTGTTTCCATCTTTTCTTTGATGGTTTGTTTCTTGGTGATCTCATGCTTCTTGTTCTGGTTTGATCATGGTGATGCATGTACCTTTCATTTTGATGTAGATAGTTTGTCTTGATGCATATTTTCTTTTCAATCATGGTTTTATGGATTATAATAGCATGATCCTAGACACATGAATCAGTATGTGTGATATTGTGAGGATGATGTGCTCGCAAAATCTGTCTCAGTGTTTTGAAACTTGTCCACAGTCCCAAAGGAAAGATGACTTAGCACTTGCACACATGCTGAGATTATTGGCAGCAGTAAAGGGACAACAAATGGACTTAGTCTGGAAGCTCTGAGGTCATCATTATGATTGGAAAAGATAGAAAAGACTAAAATATGACCAAGCTGCTCATGTGCTGACTTTTAAAATCATGCTGGAATTCCTGATAGTAAAGGTGTTGTTAGGCTTAGTGGTGGGATGTTCTTTGATAGCAATTTGTTATAGACTGGCTAATGTTGTTCCATTTGATATATGTTGTTCTATGACAGTGAATTTAAGGACAATGGCAAGAATTTCACATGGATCTATTCACTTAGCAGCCTATATCCAAATAATTACACCAACATTCATTCTCAGGTTTGATATTATTGCATGTCCAACCAATTTGTCCAAGAACTAAACAGATGCATAGCTTGTCATGGAGGTTTGACATCCAAGAATATTTACACTCCATCTATAAATCATTATGCAATTGTAGTTTTCATCATACAATGTGACATTGTAGCTACACAATATTGTATTAATTAGGTCATAAGATTGAACTCTATTGCAGTTGTTTTGACAATTTGATCCCTGCTATTCTTGTAGCTCATTCTCTTGTATCCAAAATAAACATACATATGAACCAATCTATCTTAATCTACATTAACTATATCACAAAATTTTCATGTTATTTTTTTATTTTGACCTTGTGATATCTTACACAATTTATGTAGCTCTTGATTTTTCTAGAGTACCAATAATTTTTTATGATAATTAATGGCTATTCCATACTAATCTATTGGACCTACATTGTTCCCAAATTCAATGTGACAGGTTTGGCAGTATGATTGCATGTTTCCGATATTCCTCCATCAATGTTCTACCTGTGCATTTGCCACCTTCAAAATTAGGGTTCCATGATCCACATCAACAAGATTGGCTCAGAAAGGAAGATGCATAGGTACTTTATGATACAAATTGTACATATGGGTAGTTGTTTGCTAATTAACATATGCCTATCATACCTATGGTGTAGGACCCCCCAGATCCAAACTAATGTGCATTTTTATGCAAATGAACAGGTTGTAGATAAAGTGGAAATGTTGTTTAGAGAGGTTTTAATTTTGCTCGGACAGAAAATCATCACATTTGGATCCTTTTATTCTGGTATTAAGGTTCTTGAATCAAGGAGGCAAATTGCAGAGCTTGAGGGAATGTTTCATAAAGAGAGAGTTGAATTTGAGGTGATATTATAGATGTATATAAAGGTTTTCTAGCGTACTTTAGGTTGTCTAACATGATAGTATGCTAGAATAATCTTTCCATTTAATGAATATTTCCATATTTGTTTATAGAAATTGCTTAGTTGGAAATCATTTCTTCATAGGGTTCATTCTTTCGATGCAATCTATCAAATTCAAACAGGGTTTGTTGCAATAGGACATCATTAGTGTTGGGCGTGTTGGAACTTGGAAGACCTGATATTTCAAAGCTAAACAGTATAAGGTGTCTTCTTCTTTATGAAGCATATGAATAGGATCATCATCTTTTCCATTTAGATTCATCTATTAGAGTGAAAAAATCTCTTGCCAAATTGGAATATAGTCCACTGGAGGATTTTAAGACTCCACATGAGGAATATGATTTTAGCATAAATGAAAAAGTTGGAGACCATCAAGGTACAGTCAAATATAGTAACAATGCTAGTGGTGGTTTTGGAATTTTGATGACAAAGGACACAAGCTCCATGGTTTATGGAAATTGTTTGGACAAAGATATCTGTTTTGGGAATCTTCGGTTCAAAGATATCCAAGCTAGCGACAAGCATGTTTTAAATAATGGATCTGGGCAGCTTTGCATGATTAGTGATGTGGGAAATTCCTACTTGTGTGACCATTTAGAGGGAATTGGGACTGTGAATGGAAAATTAAATTAAGGCATGGAAATTATTAAATTGACATAAGGTAAAACAACCTAGAATATCTAGATGACGTGGAAGGTGATCCAAACATTAGAGATTCATCCAATATAACTATTGGTACCATGTTTCATACTTTTGACATGGAGAATGGTGGATAACAACATTCATGTTTCTGAGACAGTGCCTTTTGAAGCAGTTGATAGTAGGGACAATACAAATGGTTTGGATGAAGATATGGCACCCTGTTAGAAACTTCCAAAGCAGGATTCTCCTATCCTCACTGTTACACTAAAATTTGTCACCATGACTATTTGCAGTTAGTATGGCTCCATCAACTGTCATACTATCCTCCTTGGCAAGTCTCATACCTCTGCTCTCCATGTCAAACTCCAAGAAAGAGAGAAAGTCTTTAAAAATCTATATATCTCTGGGTACGTAGTTTCTCTTAGCCTTACCTGCGTGTACGCACCCCAAGTTCACAATACCTGCGTACTTGTACGCTCTGTCTATAAAGGGGAGGGTGTGTACTCCTGTAAAGGTCGAAAGGCGCAAGTTTCACTCCAAAAAAGTTACTTGTTACTTGTGGTCATTTCTAGAGCATTCTAGAAGCTTGTTTGACGTGTATGGAGCGCCTCCAGATGGTTCATGTATCCCTATCAAAGAGGAACTTATCCCATCAAGAGGGGAGCTATCCCATTCAAAAAGGGACTTATCCCATTGATGGTGGACCTGAATAACTTCCTCTAGAGCACTATAAATACAGGCATTGGGCCAGAAGGAGGGGAGGTTGAAAAGCTGAACATTCCTAAGGGTAGATGCTGCTGGAATTAGGACTCCCTTGTAAAGCTTGAGAGGAGAGATTCCCATCCTTTCCTAGCCTTATTTGGAAGTGGGTGAGCTGATCAAAGTAAAGGAAAACTCTTGCTAAACCCTAGGAGGGACCTGCACAACACCAAGGCTCAGGTTGTAATGGTTTCTTTTGTTTCCACTTAATGCAAATGAACTCATTTTTCTCAACAGATTGTTATTCATGATTTGTTTCATATACTCCTTGGTCTGTATGATGTATATGTGTTATTTTATAAGTTTATCAGGTGCTATTTAATCTTTTGGCTTGTTAGTGAATGCAGGTTTCGAAGAGAAGGAGAAACTCATCCGGATCGGCAAGGCTGGACTACTACAAAGCGTTGGACTAAAGGTATGTTATAATCACCTGATTACTTTTATTCTAAATGCATGTTTAGAGAAAGGTAGTGTTCATTTGTCTTGTTTGTCACTAGAAAGCCTTAGCTTCTAGGGAGGTCGGTTTTGTCCGCAAAATCGACTCTTTCCGCATGACAAAATGGCGACTCCACTGGGGAATCCATTGATGTGAATGATTTTTCCTTTGTGTGAAACTTTGATCTGAGAAAAGTCGTTTGTTTTCTGGTTTTTGGTTGTTTGACTGTGTATTTGGGTGGGCTAGCTTAGGGTTAAATTAGATTTTAGTTTTTCTTAGTTTTGCTAGAAGTACGCAGCCTCTGAGTTGAGCACAGTGCGTACCTGTACGCACTGCAGCTTTGTGCACAGAGCGTACACGCACCTGTGCAAACAGGTTGCCTGCGTACCCTGTCAAAATTGAGAAAATTTCAATTTTCTCCTTTTTTGCCTTTTAGATTTTGTTTTTAATTTGTTTTTGCTGCCCAGATCCACTGGTTATCTGCCATAAATTTTCACCTAAGCTTGTTTCGTCAGTGTCAAGAGTTTTAGTGAAATTCATAGAGATTTTGCCCTAGGGTTTGATTTTTGCACTGGTCCTGTAGTGACTTTGGCTTTAGAAGTTGTGAAACCTTGGATCTCCCTGGTTTTGTTCAGTCTTCTTAGGAGTCAGACCTATCATAGAATCCACCCTTGTGAGAAACCTACCTTTGTGTTGTCTCTTTGCCAAATCTCGAAGAAGTTTGTTGATTGAACTTTGAATTTTATTCTTGAGAAAAAGAACAAAAGATTTTGATTTTTGTTTTTGACTGGTTCTTGATTCTGCATTAACTAGTCCTTAGTTAAATTTTGACTGAGTAAAACATCCTGAAATCATACTTGGTAGGCTTTTGCCTCATTAGATTTACTTTTAAGTGCATTTCTCTTAGATTTGCTTTTGAGTGAAATTGAGTTGATTTGATTGCCATAGATTTTTTAACTTTGATTTCTGTTAAAGTAAGTTTTACATGCTTTGTTAATTAGGAAAAAAATACAAAAAACTCTTTTGAAGAAAAGTTTGCTTTGGTAGCATTTGAATCTTTGAAAGGAAAAGGAATTTTCGTGAAGTAATTAGTGGTCATGTGTTGTATGTTTTGGAAAAGATAAAGAGTTTGTTTCTTTGATTTTCATTGCCAAGAAAGTTGTTTTTATATCGATTTTGCATTCTCCAACTCTCTTAGCTAGGGAATTCATTGAAAAAGGAAAATTAGTATACATCATCCTAAGTGCATCTTTTTAGTGGATTTGAGTCGAGTCTACACACCATCAGTTTCATCTCGACTACCTTTTGTCTTAAGAAAAGCCATAAAATTAACGCTTAAAGTAAAATCAACTTAGTAACTTTTTATTTACTAGGGCTCTGAAACACCAATATAGATCAGGCTAGTGTCTTGGAGTAGGAGAGTAATTAACTCTCCAAGACAGTAAAACCAAACAAGTAGCTCATCTTGTGGTAGGATAAATCCAACTGTTTCATTTGTACTCTAGGAAAGCTCCTCTTAAAGGAGAAGCACGAGACCGTGTCCGAACCAGTGAGGGGATCAATCCTCCTTCATTGGGAAAGACGCCAGATACGCACGTACTACAAACGGTAAACCTCGGATTATTGTCGAGGAGCCTGGGGTCACTTGTCGGTAAACCTTGGATTATTGTCAAGGAGCCGGCAAGGGGATTGAGCTTGTTACTCTGCCCTTGCGTGCTATCGGGACGTAGACTGTTCCCCCAGGTATATTTGTTGCTGTTGGTAACCTTAGTGACCATTATCTTTAGGATTCTACCGAGGTGACGGTGGAGGGAAGATCCCACTGTACTTGGAGTAGACGTCGGCTAGACTCACTTGGATTTTCCGGGGGGTTCACTTCACTCGAGATGGTTAAAGTGGAGGAACTTGTGCCAGTCTATTCATTAAGCAGGTTTCCGGGGTAACTGTTCCACCCACCACTTCTGTACTGAATTTGGCGATGTTGGGTTTCATCTCCAACTAGTGTTTTTGGTCCGGAAGGCTACTGTTTGTGTATGGTTTGACGCCCTAGATTCTTTAGGCGTGTGATTCGAATTTGTTTGGTTCTTTAGAGACTTTAGGCAGTTTGCTTTGAGATTTTACTTTGTTTACGTGTGCAGTAGTTAAAAGTTTTTAACTGTGGCTGAATTACCGAGACAGTCCCGTAGACTTCGGGGCAAGTCTCCTGAGATTGTTACCGTGGCCGATTTGTTGAGGAAGTCCCGTAGACTTTGGGGCGAACCTCCTGACGAAGTCCCGGGTCATTACGAAGGTTTGAAAGTCCTTGTAACTCCTAGTAGCAGTAAAGTAGGTTCACCTAAAGAAGGAGAGTCGTCATTGGTAGTCCATCCAGATTACCAAGGTCTAGAAACAGGTTATAATCCCGAAGCTGTTGCAGTTTCCGAGCTTGCTGGTAGTTTTTCCTCTACTAGTGATATAGGCGAAGAACCTGAAATATCTGAACTTGTTACTCCAACTTCTAGTGCTCCTGATTCACCTAGGATAGAAAGATTCATCACCGAAAATCTTCCTGCTGGTTTGATAACTATTGAAGAACTTGCTCCAGAGGAAGAATTTGGCGTTTCTATCCTTGAAGATCAACCTACTATTGATCTAAGGGAGCGTGAATCCATCTTTTACAGTCCTCCTAGAAGCGCTACTTGGTATCTTTCGTTAACCAATTATTTAGACAACTCAGGGTCAAGTTTTTCTCCACCTCGTACTCCTTTTCCACCTGGAGGTATTTATACTCCTGTAAATATATCTGGTCAGTCGTCCGTGTTCACTCAATCTCCTGAATCTTTCTTGTATGGCGGTCCTTCTGTTCCCTCTGGGTATCAGTCACTTTCTGGTACTTTTGCGGGAGCATCTCCTCAACCCATTGAACATGGGTTATTAGCTGGAAACAATGGTAATAAACCGTTGGGTGTAGGAGACATTTACATGATGTCAGGTTCAGTTCCCGGTTCTCAACCTCAAGGTGGCCCATTACCGCCTGGGGGGCAGCCTCAATTAACGCCTGGGGGGCAACCTCAAGGTACACAAATTGCGTCTGGGGGGCAACCTCAAGGACAGTATGTACCCATAGTACAATACATTCCTCAAGGTCAACCCCAGCCTCAATATGTACCCCAAGGTCAACCTCAGTATCAATTTATAGCTCAAGGTCAACCCCAGTATCAGTATTTACCTCAAGGGTATCAACCTCAAGGTCAGTACTCGAGTGAAGGTTATCAACCACCCCAAGGTCAATTTTATGTTCAAGGTACGGGAAATGTACCTTTCAATTATCAATCCTACCCTCAATCTGGTTATGGATCTCAATATCCTCAACCTGTCATGGGTCAATACCCCGGAATGAACATAGTGTGGGATCCATTGCAAGTTCAACAGGTATTGCAGCCAAGTGTACAGTTTTCATCTCAAGCTGGACAACCCTTAGTTTCTGGTTCACCCCAGCAACCAGTCCAGTCTAATGTTCAAACTTCTGTACCTTCGGTAGTTACTCTGTCGCCCATTGCACCTAGTACTCCATCTCAAACGACTGCTGCAACTACCGCAACATCTGTTCCTTCCACCACACTTACTTCTGGAGTATCGACAGCTTCGGTTTCTACTGTCTCTGCAACTACTCCTCAGACATCTTTACCCTTGTCTGGATCCACGATTCAGATGCCTGTAGGACAGCCTGGTTTAAGTACGGTTGTCACTAGTCAACCACAATTCGTTTATCAATCGTACCAGGGACAGTACTAATACGGGCCTGCTGTCCAACAGCCAGCTTACCAGTATCAACCGTATCCTGGGTACACTTATCAACAACCTCAGCAACCCCAGTATGGTCCGGTTAATCCTGTTTTTCCAGGAGGATACAATATCCCGAATGCGATTCCTATTCCAAGTTATCCTGGATATCCTCGTCCTGGGACTGGTCTTGTGACCCAGAGTTTTAGGGATCCTAATCGGCAGTTACCATTTATCGTAACTTTGGATTTACCGGACTTGTCGTGCCTAACGAACAATCCAATAAATTATCTTCCGTTCTGGCCGCCAATGCCAAATAAGTTGCCCAGTGACATTCCCAAGTTCAAAGGTAAGTCTGGAGAGGATCCGTCAAATCATGTGATGACTTACCACCTCTGGTGTGCTTCAAATTCCATCTCGGATGATTCGATCTGCTTATGTCTTTTCCAGCGTACGCTCATTGGTCTCGCAGCCAAGTGGTACATTGAGTTACCACGGGCCTCTTTTTACAATTTTAGTCAGTTAGCCACCTCGTTCCTAACTCATTTTCAGTTGCCGGTCAGATATGATAATGGCACGGAGCTACTAACTTCATTAAAACAGTCGACGTCCACTTATATTTCCGATCATATACATGAATGGAGACGTTGAAGGCGATTAGTGAAAGTTTTTATCCCGGACCAAATCTTAGCTGAATGGTTTGTTAAATCATTGTTATCGAAGATTACTGAAGACATAGCTAAGGATTGTATTATTGCGGTCCGGAAATGCCACAATGGTCAAGTGTTTGATCGCAAGATGCGCGCACCACCTGCTCCTCTCCACCCTATAATTGTCGTTGGTCCTTTTGCTAAATGGGGTATCGATTTTATTACATGTAACCCTCACTCGGCCGGGGGGCATGCGTATATCATCCTTGCGGTTGATTATTTTACTAAGTGGGCCGAGGCGATGCCTACATTTGAGGCAGACGGCAAGACAGCTGCAATTTTCGTATTCAATCACATTATTGAATGCGAAATCCCATCACTTCAAATGGCTGTCGAATTACTTCCAGCTACTTCCGAAGAGGAGAAGTGTCTATTATACTTAGCTCAATTAGATGAGACTCGATGTGACGCTGCATTGGCAATTGAGACTCACGCAAAATGGATGAAAGCTCAGTATGATCGCAATGTGACCCCTCGAAATTTTTCGGAAGGTGACCTAGTGCTATTATATGATCAAGCTAACGATAAATTAGGTGCTGGAAAATTCGTTCCTATGTGGCATGGGCCCTACATTGTTAAGCGAATGCTAGCAAAAGGAGCCTATGAGCTGGTAGATTTTGACGGGGACTCTTTGGGTAAACCCAGAAATGGACTTTACCTAAAGAGGTATTATGCTTAAATGATGGGTATGGAGATTTAGTTAGGTTAGCTTTTTCTTTCTAGCTGGTGTGTTTGTTTGTATAGACAGTGTGCTTAGCTTAGAGAGTGTGTTTTCGTCGTTATTCTAGCTTATCTTTGTTTTACTCTTGATATTGCAGATGTCGACGCCTCTCCAAACGTACATTGGATTCGCTGATGGTGCTTGTCGTAGTACACAGAATATCTCTTCCGCAGCTTGGGTTATCTATTCGCCCTCTGACGAGTTAGTTTCTATGCATGGGGTGAACCTCGGTCAAACAACAAACAACATTGCAGAATACAGTGCAGTGATTGAGTTATTGTCTGAATCTATTTCGTTTGGGATTCGGAGTTTGATAGTGAGGTTAGATTCTGAACTCGTTGTATTACAGCTTAATAGAGTATATGCCATTAGAAATCCAGTGTTATTAAGGTTATTTTTGAGAGTGCGCCTCTTGGAACGTGAATTTGATTACATTGAATATCAGCATATTCCAAGGTCTTTAAATACATTAGCAGATGCAATTGCTTCTCGAATGCTAGACAGACATTTGCGATAATCATACATGTAAATTTAAAAACATTTCATCATACATGTCTAACAAGATAAGCCAGTAATAATGTTATATATAGATAGGAGTGTGTCAAAAAATACATCGTCTTCGATCATAGGTTGAAAAACACCTTATGATCGGCAAAAATGATAAGTACAAAAAACCAAAATGTCACATGTGTCTACAAAAGTGACCAGCCAATCACTGGTGGTGCTCTCTATACGACACCACTGCATGCGCTACCCTACACAAGAACCTCCTAAAAGGTCCTGGGACTGCGACCACATAGCGCTGAAGTCTGATAGGAATATCATCTATAGTCGTCTCTGGTATGTCTGCCGTAAGACGCTCTAAGTCTTGTTCCAACTCAGCTAAGGTCTCTGCGGCTACATCCTGTGGGGCCGGTGCCGGTGCAACTGGTACTCTCCTCTCGAAAGGCCGGAGATTGGCCGGATGCTGTGGGCCTACATCTGCATTTTGAAAATTGTCACTGTCAGTTTTGAGACGATATAAAAAAAAAAAAAAAAGTAAATAATTTAAAAACTTGTGGAAAATGAAGTACCTGTGTCGTCCCACTGTTCTCCCGGTGGAAGAATCATGTCCGGATCTCCACGAAAATCAACACTGGCATACGGAAAATCCTGTATCGAGAAGACCTGGTTCTCTAACCAGTGAAAATACTCCGGTCTAAATCGGACAACCTCCGTGCCCTCGTCAGGATGACGGGCCATCACCGCAACCCATCGCATCAACTTAGGCTCTTGGGGAGGCCTAACCTCAACAGTAAGCTGCTGTGGGATCAACATCGGAACCCTCTCTAGGGCAAAACTCACAACTAAAGGCCCATAACCAAAAGTCTTCAGCTGTCCGTTTTTGGTCCTAGTCAGTTGGCCAACACAGCATCGCACCAGTTGAAAATGGTGCCCTGATAGCAATCAATCGCCATCCGCATCTGGGATCCAGTGGAAATGTGCAAAGCGATAGCCCCGCAAAGTCTAGTAACTGTAAAGGCAATTACCATAAGTTCAGGTCGGGATATCTTTTTCATTTCTATCCCCTTATCCTGGTTTTGGTTATTACACCACTCTAGCCGGAGGCTAGCAATGGATTGGCCACCCGGCCTAGTCCCGAACAGAGTCAATTGTTCACCCCTTTTGGGCAAACTAGTGAGAAAGTAAATATCATAGGGCTCTATCTCGAGCTGGTGCCCTCCAATGTAGAAACACTGATCCTGAACGTTCCACCTTTCAACTAGCCACTCTAGAAAGCGCACCTGGGCCCTCATGCCAGGTATGGCCCAGTATTTGTAAAGACCGCATGCCTTCAAAGCATCAATGGAAGGTTGGTGATTAATCGCGGCCAAATCAACATCTTCGTGTTCCCTCTCGCGCCAATCAAGCATGGTGAGCAATCTACACACCATAAAACATCTGTTAGAGTCCATAAAATTGAAAGTTTTTGGTTCATTTTGGAGAATTTGGAGTTTAAAAATCCACTCCGCAGTGTACGCAGCCCGCCTTTAGAGACAGGGCGTATGTACGCAGGTTCTCTTAAGGTAAGCTGCGTACACTCGGCATTTTTCCAACTGAGAAAATGTCGGGGTACGCAAGTCACCCATGGGGCACCTGCGTACCCCGAAAATCGGACCTTGAAACCCCCAAGGCCTCCAAAAAATAAAACTAAAGCTTAAAAACAAATTCTAAATGGATGGAAATGCAAGGGAGGATGTTGTAGAATACTTGATGAAACGGCGTTCGATTTCGACGGTCGGATTCTCCGCAATGTCCACGGGAAGTTTTTTGCCAAAAGCCCTTTTTCTCTCCTCAACAGTAAAATGGTAAAAATGAAATGGTAAAAGCCCTTTTTATAGGTTTTTTTGAGTAAATGAATGTCAAATTTGTTTATTTTCCACCATGAAAAGGTATTTTTCAAGTATTTTTATCTATCTTTAAACAGGTATGAGTAATGTATTGGTTTTTGCGCAGGATAAAAGGGTTTTCATGGAAATTGTCATTTTTCACAAACAAAAATATCAGAGTCATCTTTTAAGCCCTTTTCTCACTCCTAAAACATGAAAAGATTGCCGAGCGTTTCTTTTACACTCGTTAAAACGGAATTAAAAGACGGTCCCCTTATAGCCCTTTTCTGACCGTAAAAACAAGAAAAGATTGCCGGGTTTTTGTCGTTTCAAACTCGATATTGGAAATAAAACGACGTGTCCTTGATCACTTTTTACTTTTCAGGTCAAAGACACTAATCATGAAAGTACTCCTTGGTCACAAGATCAAGCGGTTCTCTCAAGTATTATTTTATACTTTTTCAGGCTTGAGAGACACAACTTTACGAAAAAGTTCAACCTGGAGTCTTCTTAAGTTTTTTCAGACTCTCTAAAATTGAAAAACGCCGAGTTTCTCCTATACTGGACTTGTTAAAATTTCACAGTAAAGGACCTGTTCGATTACAAACAGGAATGGACCACTCCTTCTTAGGGTTCGAATCAAAACTAAGTTGGACTCATCCGAAGGATGAGCTTATAATCAATCATATGTTATCCTCCTCAAGATTGTAAAAAATAAAGAGGTACTTGCCAGAAATGGTGGGGGAAAAGAGAGAAAAATGAGCCTATTTGTTATCCTTTGTCTCAGAAGAAGCCTTATCACCACTCTTGAACGCGACACTTTTCATTCACCTGGGTTGGGAAATCCTTTGCCTCACAGTTGATCAAACCACATTGAAAGTCTTCAGCCGGGTATTAACTTTGGGTCAAATGTCACCAAGCCACCTGTTGTGTCGTTATGTGTTCAAGAGGTCACTGCAAATAAACCATTCATCTGCAAAATACCCGTCATCCATCTCGACCATCCCTGAGTCAGTCCTTACAGCTACATTTCTTCAACTTGATCTATGATTTCGTGTTGTGGGCTTACCTGCAACGGGTCGCTTTCTATCGACATCAGCACATTATCTAGAAAGATGACCTAGAAATCGTCAGTACCTTGAAATCTGCATGCATCAATGGCAGGTTTCTCGCCTTTGACGACGGTTTACATCATTGACTTTCGATCGAAGGATTCCGTGAAATGTTCGACATCAACTCACTTTGGAGAGGAAAAGATTCATTGAAAATTTTACAAAATCAATTCGCTATTCTTCATTCACATCTCATGGATTGTACTGGGTACTTTGAGAACCATTGACATCACTGGTGGTCTCTCTCACACTTTTTAACAGTTTACATCATTGACTGGTAATCAAGTGGTTTCTACCATGTTCGACATCAACTCATTTATTCGCATGGATAGAATCGTACTATTTCGAGAAGTAGAAATAAAGACCCTGGATCTAGTTTCCACCATCCAGGCTGCTAGGAGTTTTGTATTCATTATATAGTAGACCAACTATAAACAGATGGCTGCGTCCATACTGTGTCTACACAAGTCTATGATTATGATGTACTGCAAAATCATTCTTGTATTAGAGCAGTAGTTAGTTAGTTAAAGTTTTTAATCTGAGTATGGGAATGCCTACCTCAGCGATGATATGATCTTATATATGTATTTTTTGTTGAATACTTGCAGGTTTCGACTGGGCTCTCCACAAGATAATCCTTGAAATGATAAAGTACTTCACCCTTCCTAGATGATATGAAACCCTTATCTACTACAGGCTTCGCACTTTAGGGGGCAATCTGTTACACTAAAATTTGTCACCATGACTATTTGCAGTTAGTATGGCTCCATCAACTGTCATACTATCCTCCTTGGCAAGTCTCATACCTCTGCTCTCCATGTCAAACTCCAAGAAAGAGAGAAAGTCTTTAAAAATCTATATATCTCTAGGTACGCAGTTTCTCTTAGCCTTACCTGCGTGTACGCACCCCAAGTTCACAATACCTACGTACTTGTACGCTCTGTCTGTAAAGGGGAGGGTGCATACTCCTGTAAAGGTCGAAAGGCGCAAGTGTCACTCCAAAAACGTTACTTGTGGTCATTTCTAGAGCATTCTAGAAGCTTGTTTGACGTGTATGGAGCGCCTCCAGATGGTTCATGTATCCCTATCAAAGAGGAACTTATCCCATCAAGAGGGGAGCTATCCCATTCAAAGAGGGACTTATCCCATTGATGGTGGACCTGAATAACTTCCTCTAGAGCACTATAAATACAGGCATTGGGCTAGAAGGAGGGGAGGTTGAAAAGCTGAACATTCCTAAGGGTAGATGCTGCTGGAATTAGGACTCCCTTGTAAGGCTTGAGAGGAGATATTCCCATCCTTTCCTAGCCTTATTTGGAAGTGGGTGAGCTGATCAAAGTAAAGGAAAACTCTTGCTGGACCCTAGGAGGGACCTGCACAACACCAAGGCTCAGGTTGTAATGGTTTCTTTTGTTTCCACTTAATGCAAATGAACTCATTTTTCTCAACAAATTGTTATTCATGATTTGTTTCATATACTCCTTGGTCTGTATGATGGATATGTGTTATTTTATAAGTTTATCAGGTGTTATTTAACCTTTTGGCTTGTTAGTGAATGCAGGTTTCGAAGAGAAGGAGGAGCTCATCCGGATCGGCGAGGCTGGACTACTACAAAGCGTTGGACTAAAGGTATGTTATAATCACCTGATTACTTGTATTCTAAATGCATGTTTAGAGAAAGGTAGTGTTCATTTGTCTTGTTTGTCACTAGAAAGCCTTAGCTTCTAGGGAGGTTGGTTTTGTCCGCAAAATCAACTCTTTCCGCATGACACTCACTGATCTGTCAAATACATTAGATGCAATATGGATAGGTGAAGGCTAATTAGTAAAAGCTCAGGCTGTATCTGTGACATCACAAGGGCAGGAAGTTGGTTCTGCCACTTTGGCTATTGTTGCCAGTGGCAGTGAATCTATTGACAGAAAATATTTTAATCCAGTTCAACAAATTGCAATAGGAGACAGGATGATGTCTGAATTTGCCTAAAACATGCACGATAAAGGTGGAATAGAGGTGCCTGAGAAAATCATCCCTCCCTCACCAGTAAAATCATTAAATCTATCGGAAGAGTTTGGAAGCTGCATTGGGGCTCCTATGTCAAACTTACCAAAAAGTTACAGCAAGAGTTTACAAGAAAATTTATTGGGGTCTATTAGAGTTGACTCTCAGAGAAGCTATAGTCCTATGTTTGTCTCATCAGTCAGTCATCTGGGTGGTAATGGAGTGGGTAAGTTGCTTTTACCAACCAGTGTCAATGATATGGTTATTGTTGTTTATGATGATGAGCCAAAAAGCATAATAGCATATGCGCTAAGCTCGCAAGAATATCAGGCTTGCCTATATGACAAGGTACCTCATAGTGAGAAGCAAAAGGAAATAGATAGGGACAAAGAAAAGGAATGTGTAGATTTATTTGGTATGGGTGGAGTTGTTTCAAATCTACTTTATCTATCAGATGGTTCCTTAGACTCGAGTAAAGCTCTTTCCAAAGAGAGAAGTTTAGGATATGAGCATATTTACACATATGGCTCCAAAGGGAAAGGGGGTTCAGATTCATCACTATATATAAAAGACACATGCAAAAATATCCTTTCGTGATGAGGGTCCTCCTAGAAAAGTTAAGTACTTGGTAACCCATTATTATGCAAAACAATTTGATGCCCTTAGGAAAAAGTGCTGTCCAACAGAGATGGAATTTAGATTTTCACTAAATCACTGGAAGAAATGGGGACCTCAAGGAAGAAAGAGCAATGTGTTTTTTGCAAAATCCTTGGATGAAAGATTTATTATTAAGAGAGTCACCATGATAGAATTGGAATATTTGATGAATTTTTCCTCAGAATATTTCAAATATTTGTGTGACTCATTATGTTCTGGAAGCCCCACATGTTTGGCAAAGATCCTTGGTATTTATCAGGTTGGATACTCATATTATTGTTTATTCTATATTTGACAATTACCTTTTGAAGACTCCTAGAGAGTTTACCAGGCTTTGTTTCCTTCATTGTGTGTGTGCATGCTACATAATGTGCTCATCTTTTAGGTCACTATAAAGAATGCAAAAGGTGGAAAAGAGATCAGGATGAATTGATGGTAATGGAAAATCTATTGTTTGGAAGAAATGTAACATGGGTTTATGACCTCAAAGGTTCCGGTTGCTCCCATTACAATGCAAATTAATCAGGCAACAACAAAGCTCTTTTGGACCAAAATCTCTTAGAGACCATGCCAACTGCTCCAATATTTCTTGGGAATAAATCCAAGCACCTTTTGGAGAGAGTAGTCTGGAATGATACTTCATTTCTCGTGGTAAATATAGTTTTCGTTTTTCTTAATCAACCATAATTGTAATCTTAGTTTCAAATTTTTGTTGAGCTAGCCAGTTATCATGATTGTGTGCAATGTGTGTTTGTAGTCAATTGATGTCATGAATTATTCATTACTTGTTGGAGTTGAAGAGCATTGTGAGTTGGTTTTAGGTAATAATAGACTCATACATTTGCTTTGAAATATATTTTTTCATATTTGATTTTCCATTTTAGGTAACATTATCAATAATTTCAGCTGCTTGGGTCAGAAAATGTATCTATCAACGTTTCAAAGATGAATACACTAACTTTTTTTATTTGTTTCAAATTTCAATACATGAAGTTTAGTTTATATTGGTGATAAAGCCAACGGTTCTTGCTATGATGTTTTTTATGCAACGAAGTTGCCTAATGATGATAGCCTAATGATTGTGACAGTATTACAATTGACAAACTAAGCATTCTTTACCAAAGGCATATGCTCTTGATATTTCACTTTTATGATAGGACCAAGCAAAAAGTATTGGTAGTCAAAGATTTCATTCTTTGTGACCATCATTTATGTGAATAGGTTGTAGGTTCCTTGATTTGAACGGTTTTTGGAAGCTCATTTTAAGTTCCTCTATGGATCTAGCTATTAGCTGAAGTAAAATGTGCCCATCTTCTTTTTCTTTTCCTTTTTAATTCTTGATAATATCTTCTGGTTGAATATTGTCTTTCATTTGCTAGTCCAATTATCTTCAATGCTGTAATATTGAACTTTTTCTATGCCATGAATAAATAATTTTGGTTGATTTTAGAATGCCTCCTTGACTTAATTTTTGCCAACCAACTAAACTTAAGTGTATTAACACCATTTTTTGAACTCAAAAGGTTTCTAAATTCATTTGAAGGTGATATGATTTTTTTTGTCCTTGATGAGGAGTATCAAGACGTTTGCTTTCATGTTTTTATCCTTTCAATGGTTGGTAAATTGTAAGTAAGTTTTGATTTCTTGTTTTTTCCATTAAGGCAGATTGGGCTTTTGATCTTTACGCTCAATTTGTGTCCATGGTTTGCAGTGATGCACTAGAACTATGCATGGTTGTTAGTTGGAGCCAATGGTTATCAAGAAATAGTGTGAGCTTTAAACATGTTGCTCCATTAATGGGAACATCTCCAGTCACAGTTCATTAGATTGGTGGTACTATGATTTTGGTCTTTATGCTCACTTTTGTGTCCATGTTTTGCAGTGGATAGAACTATGCATGGTTGTTAGTTAGAGATAGTGGTTATCAAGAAACAATGAGCTTTAAACATGCTTCTCTCTTAATGGAAACATCTCTTGTCACAATTCATTAGATTGGTGGCACTATGGATAGTTGACAATTGACCAAGCCCAACATTGACCAATGCCACTTTAATGTACTATGGATGCCATCTCTGTTTAATGTACTTTAAACATGTTCAAATTAGTAGATTTCATTGTTGGTTATTATTTTTCTTATCATCTTTATTTTGCACACTCTAATACTATTATCTATGGATCTTTTTGTTATTCCCCTAGATCTATTCTTGCAAGTCTAATTCTTTAAAGGGTGCTAGCTCAATGGAAGAGTGCATGCTTTACAAGTAGGAGGTTGGTGGTTCAATTCCATCGTGCCCTGATATTCAGATGGAATGATGATGATTAGTTTTTGGTGACAGAGGTTCTTTTGACTATCACCAATGAGCTTATGGTGACATTTTTCGACCCTCACCAAAATATGAAATGGTGACGGTCAATGAACGCCACCATATATATGCATTAATAGTGATGGCCATGAAAGGTCCATCACCATAAATCACTAATGTTCATATGAAATGGTGACGGTCAATGAACATCACCATATATATATATGCATTAATAGTGACGGTCATGAAAGGTCCATCACAATAAATCATTGTTGTTCATATGAAATGGTGACAGTCACTGCCTGTTATTATGATCATTATTTGTGATGGACCTTGAATATCACCACATATATATTTTTGGTGACGCCACCATTAGTGACGTTCAATTTTTTGATGACAGAGGCTAAGGTTCGTCACCATTGCTAATATGAAATGGTGACGGTCACTATCTATCATTATAAATCATTATTGGTGATGAACCTTGAATGTCACCATAACGCTTATACTTTTGGTGACACCACATTTGGTGATGTTTAGTTTTTGGTGACGAAGGCTCTTTTGATCGTCACCAATGATCTTATGGTGACATTTTTTGACCCTCACCGATGTCCTTTTTTATTGTAGTGGCATTATTAGGCCTTGTCCTTTTCAACTACCATTTACCTTTACTCTTATCTTTCCCTTTAAATCCTTGCTGATATTTTGTCTTACGCTTTGACTGTTCATAGAAATGCTTTATTTTCCCAATAACTTCCTCAAGTGATCGAGGCTCATCATACTCAACCCAATCTCTAAATGCTAATGGAAATCCACTGAAAAATCTCTGAAATTTATCCTTTTCATCTTTAATATATGATACATACCTTAATAGTTCCAGGAACTTAGTCATATACTCTTCTATCATTGTTCCGCTTTTGAGTTCATAGAATTCCTTGGCTTTGATATCGTAGTACCTTTCCAACAAGTACTTATTTCTAAAGATACTCTTGAATTCATACCAACTCAACTCCTCTGTTGTGATGCCTCTGACCCATTTTACATCTTCCCACCAGATGTTTTCTTTACCTTTCAGGTCGAAGATAACTATTCTGGCCTTCATATTCTTTGTATACTCATGCAGTTCAAAGAACTTATTCATACCAAGTAACCAATCCTCTGCATCCTCAGGCTTCTTCAACTTTCCATAAAAATTTGGTAGCATTTCTTTCTTAAACTCATTTGGCAAGTATCCCCTATCACTCCTCTAGTAAGGGTGATAATGATGACAATCATAGTGTCTGTCATAACTAGAACTACAATAGTACATGTGTCCATCACCTCTCATATCTAAGTATCCAAGAATCTACAATCTCTGATCATTTCATCTCTATCTAACCTATGACCACCCTGATACCCACTTCCATATGCCCCATTAGTCCCATTCTATTGTCCATATCTAATCTGGAGTGGTCCATGTCTCTGTAATTCTGACAAACTCTAAAGGAATACTACATTGACTTCTTCTTGTTTCTCCTGTGCTTGCATGATTATATGGTTATCTGCTTTGCAACTCCTTATTTATTCCTTCAAACTCATCAATGTGTCTACTAAGTTAGAAGAGTTCCCAACACTACGCTAATCATATGATTGATAGGGAAAATCTTTGTAGTCTACCATCTTGCTAGTCATCTTGATCTCTTCTTGCAAGGTACACTATGTTAGCTAAACCAAATCATAAACAAACCAACATACCTCAATATAACTGGGGGAGGATATCTCATCTGCAAGACTGACCTGATTAGGACAATATATATATAAACATAATCATAACAACATGTAGATATCATCCTAATCATAGTCTAGTCATCAATGCATGACCATATTAACCACACATCATGACCTCATGCATGAAAACTACACCGATATCAATGTATGCATAACAACACATGTATGAAATGGATGCATACACCATACATACAAACACTAACATGAATATATAGTGCATAACTGGCATAAATGCATGATAAATACATCCAACAACAACACCATTAACTTTTCACATGGAAACACCACCGCAACCATAACCAACACCATGCATAAATAGCTAGTACATAGACCACAAGCATGAGAAAACATATGCAACCAACATGAATGCATGAACAACACACCCCCCATCTAGTCCAAGGGGTGAACGATTCTTTGATACCACTCTGTAACAACCTCCTCACAAATCTACCCAAGTAACCGACCAACCAGGGTAAACATGTGACGAGAGGCTACTATGATCTCATTCAACCTCCTCGGCCACCTTAAGGAAGTGGAACCAACAAAAGATAACCAAACTGACCATCCACACTCCAAACAGAACCTCCAAGAGCTACCCCACCTTCCCAGGTGACCAACCCCTGAGGCAACTTAGCAGTTCAAGGACATAGAGCCTAAGTCACTCCCTTGCCAAGCTCTCCAAGTGACTAAGGGTCCCAGTCGCTCCCATGAGCCTTCCTGAGTGTGACTATAGCCTTTTTCTGTCAGTGATATGCCATGGACTACGAGATTTAAGGCTAAATTCCAGGGCTAGGACCAAGTCACCACCCATAACTTCATGGAATTCATAGGAATGAAAAGAAACATAGAGATAGTGATGCTAATGCAAATTCATAAATAAGGAATTGACTAGACCCCTACTAGCCATGACAGGAATTTCACCAAACATATTACAAATATGCATTCTACAAGTCTAAACAACAAATCTAAGCATAAGGGTCTCATACTTATATGAGAATTGCTAAGAAGAATTGGTGCCTTATCACATTAGCTGAATTATCATCTATTAGGTCATATATTCATTTCTCATTCATTCACAAATAAAAACATGATGACCACCATATATTTTCACTGTCATAAAACATATACATAACTAGCATATAAACAACATAAATCATGAGGATACAACATCCATAAATTCCACATATAATCCAGTACATTTTCTCATAAAATACCAAGGAAAGAAACTCTTGTTAATGAATGCAAAAGCCAACCTGGTATGGGACTACCACGTTCCACCTGATCGTAAATTTGGTTGAGCCATGTCTCTCTTCAGCCAATCACCCCTGTTCAATATTCCAAGCATGAATGTGGGACTCAAACCAAAAGAACCAACTAGGGCATCCTGAGGCTAAACCACCTCATCCTCATCAATAAAATAAAACTTTACCGTAATCCTCACCGGATCACTAAGCCATAAACAAGCATGCATGCCATCGGATTTCTCCACCTACACCATGAGGATTTTTCCTAGCTCCTCATATCTAGGATTTACTGCAACCCACATTCCGATCTAGGGGTCACTAGGCCATAAGTGAGACACCACCCTCCAGGATTTACCATATATCATGCCATTCACTAGGAAGGATTCCTAGGCTTGATCAAGGGAAACCACCTCTAGGATTTATCTTATATCCTGCTATTCACCAGTTGAGGATTCTTAGGCCCACTGAGGCACACAATACCTAGATTTACCACAACCCATAGTCTAATTCAGGGGTAACTAAGCTAGTGGCTTTACCACAATCCATAATTTGGTTTAGGAATCACTAGGCCATGTGTTCTTTCATTCAGAGATCCACCTCACTCAGCTTCAAATCCATCTGACAATCCAGCTCAACCAAAACATTATAACCCCATTTCACCATGGCTATCTGGAAATGGAAAGGCAAGGCTAAAGAACATTGCCACACCTGGAAAAATCCATGCCCATGACAGCAAGAGAACTAAGAACACACATGCATAACCATCCATGCGAAATCTAGCAAGGAAATCACACATGCAAATCAATACCTACAAGTAGCTACTTGATCCTGCTCTTCATTTCTTGATCTTTGCTTCCTCTTTTCCTTCTTTTCTTTTCTTGATCCAATGTTGAAGTACTCCAAGAAAACTCTAAGTGTCCAATAGTGTGTGTGTGTGTGTGTGTGTGTGTGAGAGAGAGAGAGAGAGAGAGAGAGAGAGAGAGAGAGAGATAGAGAGAGAGAACTCCAAAATTGAACTAACAAAAGGTACCAACTAATCCTCATAAGCCTTTTTATTAATGTGGCCTCTATTTTCTTCATTTTTCCATTATTTCCCTCATTTTCCTCCTCATATGCAACCTGTGAACTTTCACCTTCATTTTCTCCTAATTTCCATTATTTTCATAAATAAATTGCTAAAAATTCCACTTTTCCTTTGTAAAGACTTTGCCATTGCCTTTGCCAATTTCCTTAGCCATAATAAACCAAATTAACACCCACACTAGGATGTTTTTCCCAACATTCAACTTGGAATAAGTGTCCCGTAATTGTGGCTATTATTTTTCCTTTATTACCTTTTATTACATGGAAATTTCACTAGGGTTGTTACAGAAAATTTCCATTTAAATTTTTTAATGGTGGAAGAATAGGTCATTATGCCTCTAAATTCCCATATAAGAAGGAAAAGAATAAATTTAAATGGAAAGAAAAGAACAAGTTTAAAAAAGTGAAAAAATAGAAAAGGTTTAAAAAGAAGACATTTTATGCACTAGAAGATAGTAGTGCATCTAAAGGGTCCGGTGAATCCTCTAATGAAGATGGGGTTAGAGAATTTATACTAATGACCCTAGAAACCCAGGTATAAGGACATAATGAATGTGAAGAAGAAGAAGAAGAAAGTGAGGTAGACCCTGAGGGGGAGTTGATTAGTGCCTTAAATGAAATTGATAGACTTCAATAGAATAATAAGAGTGAGAAAGAAATTTTGTTAAAATATGTAAAAGCATAGTCTAATTCAGAGGAACTTATCCAATTAAAATTTGAACTAGAAGAGGTTAAGAAGGTGGAGAAAATAATGCTACTACAATTAAAGGAGAAAGGCAAACAGTGTGAGAGGCTGGAAGAATAAGTTGTCACACTCAAAGAGAATTTAGAGAAAGTACATGTTGAGCTAATCATGAATATTAAACATATAAAGGGATCATAACATTTATAGGTAATATTGAGTGCTCATAGGTCTCGACTTATCAAAACTAGTTTGCGATATGTAGGAGAAACTAGTGAAAGGAATACAGAAGACAAAAGGACCATTAGCTTTGTTAAAGTTGTCACATGAGGCAAAGTCAACCAAAAAAAACCTAAGGATGTTAGTAGCTCATCACAAAAACAAAAACCAAAGGAGGTCAGCAGCATATCACAACAACAAAAAATAAACAATGCACTTCAATACTCGATAAGAAGAATGGACAAACAAACAATAAGTTACCAGAGATTGTTCACTTTCAAAAGACAAAGTTACAAAATTTTAAGGAGGTTTTATTCACAAGTACCACCCATTTTTATCTATGGAAACCTTTTATATGGATATTATTATTTATGTAAAAATTTGGAAACAAAGTTGTAAATTGCAGACCATATGTCTAAAGAAATGAAACAAGAAACCCTAAAACAATTGAAGTGAGCAACAAATCTTAAAATATCAAAACAAAAATGAGTTGGAACAATAATCCATTTGCTGCACTTTTTGATATCACTGAAGGTTACTACTATCACAATTTTGAGCATGTTTCATATTAATTTTCAACTCATAAACAATAGGTCACAACCTTAGGAAAATCTTAGGATTGAAGAACATATGCAGTGGAGAAAGAAAAAGGAAGAAAAAAAAGCTAATAAGTTTGGTCTAGTTTTGTATGCTCAGAATCATAATAGCCAATGGTATGTGGATAGTGGTTGTTGTAGACATATGACAGGGGAAGAAAGGAATTTCTTTACTTTAGATGAAAGTAAAACAAGGAATGTCATATTTGGAAATGCTACAGTAGGAAAAATTAAAGGAAAAGGTACAATTAGCTTGAACAATGGCAGAGGAAAAGCTCAACATGTATTATTTTTTGAAGGACTAAAGTATAATTTGTTGAGTGTTAGTCAGATGTATGATAGATGTTGTGATGTCATCTTCAGAGCTCAGGATTATGAGATAAGGTCAACAACAATAGGGAAGATACTTACTAAGGAGTTCGAACATAAAATAATGTATTATCTTGAAGGAAGATAATGAATAATGTTACTTGGGAAAACAAGATGAGTCTTGGTTGTGGCATAAAAGGCTAGGGTATTGTTGGGATAGGGTCCCTTGGGGTCACGATTTGGTACTTACTTTTTGTATAATTGTAAAGTCTCCGTGATTTGTGGAAGTGGAGCGCGAAGGTAATAAGAGTCAAAGGGGCTTTAGTCCCTTAGGTTTTTAGGATATAAGAAGTTTTGAGACCCGCCCATGGTCCGTGGACCATGGTATTGTAAAAGAAAAGGTTATATATAGAAGAGACATAGTGAGTCTAGAAGGTAACCAATTGATATAAGATCATTATTTGGGTAAGTAAGCTAGGGTAGGAAATTTTTTTTCCTATACTTAGGTGAAGGGGAAGGCTCCTATAGCCCAGTGCTAAGAGACCTTGGTAAGTCTACAGGCTAAGTGCATGGGCCCCTGCAGCTAAGTGCGCAGGGAAGAAGAGTCTGTACTTGAAAGAACACATCTAATAAACACAGTTTTGATCCATAAATTGTGTATTCGTGTATCTGTATTTATTTCTGTAGTTTCTATATTTTTTCTCTGTATCTAAAATTGTATGAATGAATGCTTATCTTATGCGTGAAAGTAGTAGATCAGTATGATTTATGGATGTTATGAATGTTTAAATACCTTCATGAAGGTATATATTCTATTTATGTGAATTATTGTAATTATTTGTTTTGGAAAGATTAGGGTTCGCAAAGACAGAACAAAGCGCTAGAAGCCACAGGAACCCATCATACAAACCTCTGGATAAATAAACATGGTTCTATCATGCCCCAATACTGCTTTGGGTGAGACTGCATCTTGCGCTACATGGGTTGTTGCTGAAAGGGCTAGTGGTTTAGGGTTTTCTTGGTTGGCACAACTAACTTTGAACCTAGGTTAGGGCCCATCAAGCCAACAAATGGTTCTGTTGTTGGGATTGAGATCTATTTAAGGAATGTGTGATAAGTTGTTCCCCACTAAGAAAGAAATTGAAAAGTGGATAGATCGGAAACTACACATGTTTGCATCTTAGGAGAATAGGAATTCGTGCCTGTCGAAGGAGGAGTAGCTGAATAGACACCTATTCACAAATGAACATGAGATATTATTCTACTCTTTCCCCTATGAATTTCACGAGTGGCTGTCAAAATTGGCAGATAGTCAGGGTACGTGGAAGCTTGACAGCCCTATTGTGTGGACCCTAGAACTAGTGAAGCGCTTGGAGGCTTCAAAAAACAAAATCGCGTAGGTTTTCAACCACTGGATCAATAATATTCTGGGAGGATTCATTACTAAGTTCGCGATCTATACGTCCACCAATTATAGTGAATCAGAGTGTAGCTTTTTCAAGAGTCTGAAAGGTAAGTACCTAAAATCCCTTAAGACCTGGATTAAGATGTTATTGTGTGAAAAGCGGGTTATGCCTTTAAATTGAAGTTTAGGACTACACAAAGTGAGAGAGCCTTAAGAAGGAAAGTATATTTAGTCTCTGAATATAGTCCAATGTTAGGATCATCTGATGTGACGACGAAGGTAGTATTATGAGGACCCTGTGAAGTGTGCTGCAGAACGTAAGTCAGGGTATCACAGGGATACCTCATCCATCCACTCTACCTCCACCTCCACCTTCACCTCACACACCTACACCTTTTCCTCCACCTCCACCTCCATCACTTAACATGGCCAACACGATGAAGATGCATGTATTTAAGGGTTTGGGGACAGAAGACCCCAAGCAATTTTGGTTCATCACGGATGCTGTATGGAAGGCACAACATATCACTGATGACGATATGAAGAAAGTGTAGCTAGTCACAACATTACAAGATAGAGCATTGAGTTGGTATATCAAGTTTTTCTCAGGTAAGCCCAATATGACTATGATAGAAACCCAACAAGCACTAAACAATGAGTTTAAGAAACCCAAATCACAAGCCCAGTTGGTAACAAAATTTAAGGAGATTCAGGAGAGGGTAAACGAGTTCGTGTGCAAATTTTATCAACAATTGAAGTGTCTGATTCAATAGGCTAATATGAGAATTATAGATGATCATGATAGAAACTGGTACATTGCTTCACTCCTACCTCATATGAGATTACCACTATCGCAACAGAGAATAGGAATGCAAGCTAAAGCCTTGGAGATTTCCATGAGATTAGAGGCTTAACCAATGCAGGATATGAATCTGGGGGTACGACAGATTCAGTCACAACTAGCCAACTTGCAGATGGAGTTACAAATCCTTAAGAAGGGAAAGGAAGTCCAGCCCGAGGTGCACGTAGAATTTTGGTGCATGAAGTGTAAAGGCCATGGTCATGATAAGGACCATTGCCCAGTCTATCGAAACTACCTTATTGGGGGAGGTCATGTCCCCTTGAAGCCAGAAAACACCATTGGGTCGAGCACAGGAGTAGCCTTATGGTGTGCTATATGTCAAATCTCTAGCAAGCACGTAACTGATAATTTTCATCTCCTGCAAAAGTTTGTGCAAAATCTGTAGCAGTTGTTTTTCACTTTCCTCAAATTGGTTGGGTATGATGAGTGCAACTTCCGAAGATATGAATTGATGATGGAGTGGACTCCTACATATAGGATGCAGGAAAAAATTGGCCTTAGGATTAGGGTGCGGGTGCAGCATGCAGAGGATTCTAAAGCCAAGAAAGAGGATGAAGAGGAGGAGATGGAAGGGGTCACAGACAGGTTCTTTGTTATAATTGTGGAGAGGCAGGTCATTTTCCATGCGACTGTTAGAATTCGATGCACCCCTCCTTTCAGTATTGTTAGCAATTTGACCATGTTATAGAAGATTACCCATACTAATAGCAAAGATGCAATAAAAGAAAGCTCAAGCACCTACGTGGAATATTCAAATGATTAGGGTAGAGCCTCACGAAGAGGATCCTAGCATCAATATCATGACACAAAGCAGTATAGCCACAAGAGAAGATAAGGGAAAGTAGCCTCAGGCTGAAGGATGGATATGTAAGGCTACTAAGAAGGAAGTTGGGTTTGACCTAAGCTGCGTAGAAGAAAGATTTGTGGAAGCTAAAAAGAGCTTCGCAAAATCTTCTACCTCAGGATGTCAGGAGAAGCTTGGAGGAAACAATAGCACACAGGACGTAGACCCCTCATTGTTAGCAACATTTTCAAAGACTTGCATGAAGCTTCTATGGGATAGAAGGGAGGTAGAAGGGCTACAGGAGCTAATTGATAATTGTACAGGTAAGTTTAAAACTCCTCTAGAATAGTGCGCAGTACATAAAGTGGGCAAAATAAAGAAGTGAACAGGTTGCGAGATGAGACTAACTACGCAAATTGGGGAGTATGAGATGGACCAGGTAATTCTTGATTTAGGATCTGATGCGAATGTTCTACCAAATAAAATGTGGGAAAGAATGGGGAGGCATGCACTACAATGGTGTCCTATCCAACTACCCATGGCGAACCAGCTAAAGATCATTCCTATGTGTTTTTGGGAAAACTAGTATTCCTAAAGAATGCTAGCCCTCTAGGTTTGGCAGCTACCCTAGAAACAATAGTTTAAAGAAATTGAATGATTTCTTCTATATGTAATAGATAAGAGAAAGATAATGGGACCAACCTAGAACTTCCACTTAATCCCTTACTTACTCTCTCTCTCCTTTGACAGAACCCGCAACTCCTCCCCGTACTTAACACGCTTGGAGAGTACCTACACAAGTACAACAACAAAGAACCGTCAAAGCATCATGACTATTACAACATAAACATTACAAAATCAGATATATAATGAACAAATGATAGTATTCACAAATGATAACATTCAGAATTGCACAATCATATGGAAGAAAAATTGAAGAACTTTATTAATAGAAGGGAGAATTACAACCCAGTTGTCTGATCCAGCATCATCCTCCCAACTCCAATCCTTCTTCACCTCATGAAATAGCAAGATCACTCCAACAATACAATGCTCTTTCCTCAATTACAAACTATCAGCACTTACTTGCAATTCACAATCTTCTAGCCTTTGGATCTCTTGGATGAGGGATCCATTTATAGATATGTGCAACGGTGCGAGTCATCCATGGGGTTTGATTAGTGTTATTCCACTTGTTACATTTGGTTCTGTAAGAGAAGGGATAACTGAAGTTTAGATCCCTTATTCATCCTTGGGCGAATTCAGAGAGGCAAGTGGCATAGGAGAAGTTTCTAGAAGATTCTATGAGCATCTACTTAGCAAACTGTCCCAGACATTTGTACATCCTCGCCCATTGCACCCTATAGAAGGCCTAAATAGTATGCATCACACCCTAGAAATGGATCATTCAGTATGCATTACACTTTGCCAGTGGAGCAGTTAGTATGGTCTAGTTTAGGCATTTTTTGGATGGTTTCTTAGATGGAACTTTTGGGGAATGATGTATTCAGATGACTATGTTCCTTTAGGGTATGAAAAAAATCTTTTATGGGTTGATGAGCCCTAGTTTATCGACATATAACTTTGGGGTTGATGTGCCCAAATATGTCTATAACAGTTGCCCCCTAAAGCATGAGGTCGTAAATATTCATGTCGGGTGAAATGCTTTATCATGAGGATCTGAAGTTTTGAACTGGAAGGTGACCTGCATAAGTTACAATACAATACATCATCATACTATAAATTTCATGATCTAGCTGAGGTAGGCATTCCCATGCTCAACTTTATAAATTCATTTCATGTACATAGATCAGATAGTTGTCTGCAGATGCAGACTGGTGAATCTTCAGATATAGAGTCATCATCCATGGTTCGGATGACCATTTGTGCATCGCCTTTGTACATTTGATGTTTTTATATCCCTAAATATATTGCAGCCCAGATGGATGAAACTAGATCCGGGGTCTTCAAACTCGTTCAATATTTGCTCGATGTACAAGTCAATCCATGTGAAAGATGTTCTGAAGTCAAACATGGAAAGACATCGCCTGATTACCAGCCAATAATGTAAGATGTTAACAGACGTGAGAGGAATCACTGATAATGATAATGACACTCAAGGTACTACAGTACAATTTACGTGCTGTGAATATATGATCCGATGTCGAACACCACGCAAAATCTTTCGGTCGAAGGCCATTGATGTCAACCTGTCGCCGGAAGTGAGAAACTTGCCATTGATGCATGCAAGCTTCAAAGCATTGAAAGGGTTGTTTCTAAGTCAACTTCTTGGATAATGAGCTGATGTCAACAAGAAGTGACTCGTAATAGGAGGGCCTTAATGTATCCCACATCTACGACATGAAACGAAGTAAATTATTTCTGGAGGTGAAAATGAACTGACAACACAAGGTTCAGGA
The DNA here is from genome assembly GCA_031772625.1 of Pinus tabuliformis. Taxonomy (NCBI): domain Eukaryota; kingdom Viridiplantae; phylum Streptophyta; class Pinopsida; order Pinales; family Pinaceae; genus Pinus; species Pinus tabuliformis. The sequence continues at coordinate 540,605,835 of CM062816.1, read as the reverse complement.
ATGGCGGTCATGAACAAAATGAAGGTTGGAGGTATTATAGTGGATGAGACATTTACTGGATGGTGGTTTCTCAACTGAATGACTTCTCATGAACATGTTGGCGACACAGAGATGAATTGGTACCATTAACCCCAAAATATGGATGGTATGAAATACCAATGGTGAGATGAACGATGAACATAATAACCCAACCCAACTCAATAATGGAGATGAAGTGAAAGTGTCATGTTCAAGAGCGACCTGCTACCATAAGTTCTTCAAGTTTTTTCCTGTTTTTTTCCCCAGTCATTGCTGAATAGTACCTCTTTATTTTTTGTGAAGCTTGAGGAGGATAACATATGCTTGTTCTATAATTTTCCCTTCGGGCAAACTTGTCGCTATGTTTTAACAAGTCTAGCGATAGTGAAACTCGGTCTCATCTAGAATGGACAAGTTTGTCGCTATTGTTTTAACAAGTCTAATGACAAGGATAACTCGGTCATTTTCATGTTTGGAGAGTTTGAAAAGGACGAAAAGAAAACTCCATAAGTTATTTTTCATAAAATAATCCCTCAGGTTCGAAAAAGGATAAAATAATACAAAAGGGATGACTTTTCTAATCACTTTAACAAGCTGAAAAAGACAAATGCTTGACTTTTTCGTAAGATAATCCCTCGGGTCCGAAAAGGTATAAAATCATACAGGAGGGATGACATTTCCAATCACTTTAATGAGCTAGAAAGGCCGGCACTCGACTATCTTTTCATATTTAACGAGTCTAAAAAGGGTTTAAAGGAGACTGGATTTTGAGGAATGAGTGGTGTCTACGGTAGCAACTAGTTCTGGTGAATTTGGAACTTCTCAAAACATGTTGAATTCTGTGAAGAGGCTGGCTAATAAGACCACTCATCGCAACTGTTCCTAAAAAAGGGTAAAACAACCAAGTGAGAGCGTATGATCGTCCAAAGGGATGGTGGTGATGGGAGGTACACAACCAAGGCTCAAAATGCTGATAAAATGGCAACCAAAAAGGTTATTTAGTTGAAGGTGGGTTCATTTTTTGACAAGCTTGAACCATGGAGGAACTAGGCTTGGATTCGATTTCTTTTTTACACAAGCTTGAAACAAACAAACTATGCTTGAAGTCGGTTTCATTTTTACACAAGCTCAAAACGACAAAACTATCTAACTGAAAACTAACCAACTAAAAACTAACTAACTGAAAACTAGAATGGCAATCACAAAAGTTAAAAATTGAAAATGGGTTAATTTTTTTACAAGCTTGAACCATGGGGAACTATTCTTGGAGTCAGTTTCATTTTTACACAAGCTCGAAATGACAAAACTATGCTTGAAGTCGGTTTCATTTTTACACAAGCTCGAAACGCCAAAACTATTCTTGAATTGGTTTGCATGCCCCCAGCATGATGAAAGGGAGAGTCTCTTGTAACCAGATGGAAATCACTGTGGTTAGGTAGAACGGTTTCGTCCAGAATAGACAAAACACCTCCTTGGCTTCATCCACAATAGACAAAGGTGAATGGTGTGTCAAACCAATCACATAACCTACAGGGAAACTTATCTTTACAACTAGGTGCGTCTAGAATAGACAAGGGTGAACCAATTTGTTTCTGGGAAAACTAGTGTATTGTCGAATGACTAACCCTCTAGCTTTGGCAGCTGCCCTAGAAACAATAGTCTAAAGCAATCCAACGATTTCTTCTATGTGTAACAGATAAGAGAAAGATAATGGAACAAACCTGGAACTTCCTCTTAATCCCTTGCTTGATCTTTCTCCCCTTTGACAGAACCTGCAATTCCTCCCTGTACTTAACACACTTGGAGAGTACCTACACAAGTACAAGAACAGAGAATCGTCAAAGCATCGTGATCTATTACAACATAAACATTACAGAATTAGATATATAATGAAAAACTGATAGCATTCACAAATGATAACATTCACAATTGCATAATCATATGGAAGAAAACTTGAAGAACTTTATCAATAGAAGGGAGAATTACAACCCAATTTTCTGTTCCAGCATCATCCTCCCGGCTTCAATCCCTCTTCACCTCATGAAATAGCAAGATCACACCAACGATACAATGCTCTTTCCTCAATTACAAACTATCAACACATCCTTGCACAATATTCCAGCCTTTAGATCTCTTGGATGAGGGATCCATCTATATATATGTGCAAGGGTGTGAGTCATCCATGGGGTTTGATTAATGTTATTCCACTTGTTACATTTGGTTCCATAAGAGAAGGGATAACTGAAGTTTAGATCCCGTATTCATCCTTGGGTGAATTCAGAGAGGCAAGTGGCATAGGAGAAGTTTCTAGAAGATTCTATGAGCATCCACTTAGCAAACTATCCTAGACATTTATCCATCCTCGCCCATCACACCCTATAGAAGGCCTAAATAGTATGCATCGCACCCCAGCAGTGGAGCAATCAGTATGCATCAAACTTTGCCAGTGGAGCAGTCAGTATGGTCTAGTTTAGGCATTTTCTGGATGATTTCTTAGATGGAACTTTTGGGGAATGATGTATTGATATGACTATGTTCCTTTTGGGTATGAAACAACTCTTTTAGGGGTTGATGACCCCTAGTTTATCGACATATAAGTTTGGGGTTGATGTGCCCAAATATGTCTATAACACTTGCCCCCTAAAGAATGAGGGCGTAAATATTCATGTTGGGTGAAATGCTTTATCGCGAGGATCCAAAGTTTCGAACTGGAAGGTGACCTGCATAAGTTACAATAAAATACATCATCATATTATAAATTTCATGATCTAGCTGAGGTAGGCATTCCCATGCTCAGCTTTATAAATTCATTTCATGTACATAGATCAGATAGTCGTTTGCAGATGCAGACTGATGAATCTTTAGATATAGAGTCATCATCCATGGTTCAGATGACCATCTGTGCAACACCTTTGTACATTTGATGTTCTTATATCCCTGAATATATTGCAGCCTGGATGGATGAAACTAGATCCAGGGTCTTCAAACTCATTCAATCTTCACTCGATGTACAAGTCAATCCATGTGAAGAGATGTTCTGAAGTTGAACATGGAAAGACATCACCTGATTACTAGCCAATAATGTAAGATGTTAATAGATGCGAGAGGAATCACCGATAATGATAATGACCCCAAGGTACTACAGTACAATTTACGTGGTGTGAATATATGATCCGATGTCTAACACCACGCAAAATCTATTGGTTGAAGGCCATTGATGTCAACCTGTCGCCAGAAGTGAGAAACTTGCCATTGATGTGTGCAAGCTTCAAAGCACTGAAAGGGTTGTTTCTAAGTCAAATTCTTGGATAATGAGCTGATGTCAACAAGAAGTGACTCGTCATATAAGGGCCTTATTGTATCCCACATCTATGACACTAAATGAAGTAAATTATTTCTGGAGGTGAAAATGAATGGACGACACAAGGTTCAGGAATGATGGTCATGAAAAAAATGAAGGTTGGAGGTATTGTAGTGGATGAGACATTAATGGGATGGTGGTTTCTCAATTGAATGACTTCTCTTTAACATCTTGGCGACACTGAGATGAACTGGTAGTGTTAACTCCAAAAGATGGATGGTATGAAAGACCAATGGTGAGATGACTAGTGAACAGAATAACCCAGGCCAACTCAATAATGGAGATGAAGTGAAAGTGTCATGTTCAAGAGCGACTTGCTACCATAAGTTCTTCAACTCTTTTCCCCTTTTTTTCCCCAGTCATTGCTGACTAGTACCTCTTCATTTTTTGTCAAGCTTGAGGAGGATAACATATGCTTGTTCTATAATTTGCCCTTCGGGCAAACTTGTCGCTATGTTTTAACAAGTCTAGTGACAGTGAAACTCGGTCTCATCTAGAATGGACAAGTTTGTGCTATTTTTTTAACGAGTTTAATGACAAGGATAACTCGGTCCTTTTCATGTTTAGAGAGTTTGAAAAGGGACGAAAAGAAAACTCCATAAGTTCTTTTTCGTAAAATAATCCCTCAGGTCCGAAAAAGGATAAAATAATACAAAAGGGATGACTTTTCCAATCACTTTAACGAGCTGAAAAAGACAAGTGCTCGACATTTTCGTAAGATAATCCCTCAGGTCCAAAAAAGTATAAAATCATATAGGAGGGATGACATTTCCAATCACTTTAACGAGCTGGAAAGGCTAGCTCTCGACTATCTTTTCATATTTAACGAGTTTGAAAAGGGTTTAAAGGAGACTCGGTTTTGAGCAATGAGTGGTGTCTAGGGTAGCAACTGGTTTCGGTGAATTTGGAACTTCTCAAAACATGTTGAATTCTGTGAAGAGGCTGGCTAATAAGACCACTCATCACAACTTTTCCTCAAAAAGGGAAAAACAACCAAGTGAGAGTGTATGATCGGCCAAAGGGATGGTGGTGATGGGAGGTACACAACCAAGGCTCAAAAGGCTGATAAAATGGCAACCACAAAGGTTATTTAGTTGAAGGTTGGTTCATTTTTTTGACAAGTTTGAACCATAAGGGAACTATGCTTGGATTCGATTTCTTTTTTACACAAGCTTGAAATGAACAAACTATGCTTGAAGTCAATTTCATTTTTACACAAGCTCAAAACAACAAAACTATCTAACTAAAAACTAACCCACTGAAAACTAGAATGGAAATCACAAAGGTTAAAAATTGAAAATGGGTTCATTTTTTGGCAATCTTGAACCATGGGGAACTATGCTTGTAGTCAGTTTCATTTTTACACAAGCTTGAAACGAAAAAACTATGCTTGGAGTCGGTTTCATTTTACACAAGCTTGAAATGCCAAAACTATGCTTGAATTAGTTTGCATGCCCCCAACATGATGAAAGGGAGAGTCTCTTGTAACCAGATGGAAATCACTGTGGTTAGGTAGGATGGTTTCATCCAGAATAGAAAAAACACCTCCTTGGCTTCATCCAGAATAGACAAAGGTGAATGGTGTGTCAAACCAATCACATAACCTACAGGGAAACTTATCTTTACAACTAGGTGCATCCAGAATAGACAAGGGTGCATGCCCCCTAAGCTTTGTTACATTCACCAGACTACTCATGGTTATCAGGTGGATGGAATGAAGGTTCAAGTGATACTGTTGATGTAAATGGAACATTTAGGGATGATGATTGACTCAAAGCTATGTTTGTACCTGGAAATGAAAGCTGGTCAACGGTGACTATCTTGCCTTGATGCGGGAAACACATCACTCAGAAGAGTGTTGAAACAATAGCTTCCATGTTATAAACATAGTCATGCCCAAGAAGTAAATTGTAATCTAACGGTCCTAGGACTATCATCACATTCAGATGAATGGTTTTCCCTCCCAAAGTGATTGGTAACTTAGGAAGGATCCCTAATGGTTGACTAGTTCCTTTGTTAAAGCCTAATAGATTCTGTGTAACAGGCATAAGCGATGGCGAACCAAGTGCTTTCCAAGCAGTTGAGGAAAGGATACTCAATGATGCACCTTCATCTATATTAGTGTCGGACACGATCATTTTACAAACTTGTACTATGATCCAGAAAGGTACATAAGAAGGAAGGTGGGATCTTGCTAGTCGATTCCAATCAAAGGAAGTGACTAGACTACTTGGAGGGGTTATCGAGGGAACGGGAGAATTAACCCCTTGAGTTACAAGAATTGGAGGGTTTTCCTCCTGTCTAGATGGAATAGGCGGATTGCCCCCAAGTTTGTTAGAATCTGAAGTAACAAAAAGAACTTGAATGGTATCATTTTCACTCTCTTCAGGAAAGGTACGATTAGCTGAAGGTGAAATTGGGTCAACTGTTACCTCGACCTGTTGACTTTGGTCGGGTATAGACTCATAAGATTCACTTTCAGAGAGAGTGGTTTCGACCGACAGTTGATTTAAGTCAGTTGGGTTTTCAACTAGTGAAGGAGTTAGGGAGAGTTTCTTGTATCCAGATGGAAGTCGTTGTGGTGAAGTAGGATGGTTATCCAACACTCTTTTGGCTTCATCCAAAAAAGGACAAAGGTGAAGGGAATGGTTACCTTCACATAACTTACATGGAAACTTAACCTTCCTCCTTTTTCCATGAACTTTACTATCACTAGTTGAAGGTGTGTTACCAACATGATCTCCAGAAGTTGATGACATGGGATGGTGTGAATGGGGAGACCATTCTTTCAAGATCCGAGGAAAGTGAGGACAATCTCGATGAAAATGGTCTCCTGCACAAATTATGCATGGAAATTTGGGTTTGGGAAGTTTAATGGGTGGATTTTCTCCAGATGATGTTTTCAAAGCTATGGTTGCTTGGTTGCCCCCCTGTTGAATTGGCTTCTTCTTCTTCTTCTCCTCCTTTCCTTTCTTCTTCTTCTCAGCCACCTGGTTACTAGTATCACTACTTTCACCAAGCGAAGAGGAAGAAGGGGAGGTAGAAACAAATGAGGAAGAAGGCAAAGGGTCAACTTCAGGATCAACTGGAAATTTATTCGATTGCGGAGAAATCACGGCATTTTGAAGCACAGAGGTTGAAAACAGCCACACTGGCAGGCCAGTAGTAATTCCTGAAAGGGACAATGTAGCCATATAAGAAGCACCAATATTTCCCCAAGAAGGAAAAGGACTAGGATTCCCTTCAAAAGGGATTCCTTGACTGGTGGAATCCAGATTTGTATCCATATATCTCAACCTAAGATCAACTAAGGAACATGGATGTTATTTTGAATTCAATTAATTTTAATGACGCTTGGACAAAACTTTGCTTTTTCAGTTTTTAAGAGTTGAGAAAAAGCTAAAGATGACTCTAGTCTCCTTTGATTTTTAATGAGCCTAAAAGGACAAGTGCTCAGATGGACCTTTTCTTTTAAAGAGTCGAAAAGGAATGAAAGTGACTACTCTGGAATATCTAGACAGAGGGATTACCAAATCAATCGCAAAACTGAAATATACACCTTGGTGATAAATTAAAGAGAAATTACCAAGGACTTATGTACGGCAGTCAATCTTCCCGAATGTTGTGTTCAGTGCATTGCTATCAATAGGGTGGCAGACTCAGCTTCCTATGGATAAAGGATTTAAGCCTATTGTGGTCTCCCAATATATATGCAATGTACGGGGAGCACAAGTCCATGCTAGCACTTGTCATATCAAGGAGGAGGAATCACCCAACCTTCAATGAAAATGACAGCCACTAGTTTTAACGACGCCGAAACACGTCACTAGCCTAGACCTCTAGATATGTTGCGTTAAGTTCCAAAGCGTTGTTAGATTCATTGAAATTCATTTTAAGGTTGATCTTGCTTAGAGTTTTCCTTTAAATGGTTCACCGTGTGATGATGATCTAAAATTCCTAAGATGCAATCTACAATGATACACAATCTTTGTTTATTTTAGCAATGAAAATCCTAGCTACTAGGGAAAGAAGATTACAATTCTTTCAAACAAAGAGCAAAGGTCACACATTAGTGCATTTTCCTAAATCATTTTTTCGCACACAAACCAAAAATGCTAAATGCAAATGCATGTATTTGTTTTCGTTCTCCTTAATGTGAAAAATGCCAAAAAGGAAAACTAAATGCAGCAAAGATATAAAATATTTCTTTCAAAATGACATTTTCGACAATTTTTTCTTCAAAAGAGAAAGGAAGAATCAACGACACTTTTCAATTTTGAATAAAAATGCTTTTGACACTTTGAATAAAAAAAATCAAATCAAATGCATGAAGAAAAAGTTTAATCGATTATCAAGGGAAGGAAGAATTCACGACACTTCTCTTTTCAACACAAAATGACAATTACAACACTTTTTGTACCACAGCGACAAATCAATTTAAACAACTTTTCGACAAAGAATTGTAAATGAAAAACAAATACACAAAAAACATTCACTAATCCTATTGTAATTGAGGCTGATCTAAGTGATACAAGGAAGTTTTAGTAAAGAGGCACTGTTCATTTGCAGCAAAACAACAAAAAAAACTGTAAATAAGGTCAAAACCCTCAATTTCTAGAATGGAAAAAGAGCTCAGTCAATCATCGCACCTAGGCTTCACAGAATATGAGATGCATTGCACTTACTGCACTTGGGAGGTGCTATGCATACTGAGTCATAGTGGGAGATAGTGTGGTGGTCCAGGGAGCGCAACTGAGATGGGTTTTGGCTCAAATGTGGAGCTGTTTTCAATAAGTTAAGGTGGGTTTTGATGAACAGTAAAGAGCAAAGTATTAAGGAATGTCTTGAGAGGTTACTGAGCTACCAAAAGGGCATCTAGATGTGTTTGCAAGTTATATGTTAAATTCATAAACTAAACCAGAGATTGACTAAAGCAGCATTCATCTACTATGCAATTGCAAAGCAAGAGCAGTTTGAAGGCTATCTGGCTGACTTCAAGCTCTATCTATAGCTTATCAAATTGAACATAAAACAAAAAATAACAACAAACAAACATCTGATCTTCCCCAGTGGAGTCGCCAATTTGTTTCTGGGAAAACTAGTATTCCTAAAGAATGCTAGCCCTCTAGGTTTGGCAGCTACCTTAGAAACAACAGTTTAAAGCAATTCAATGATTTCTTCTATATGTAATGGATAAGAGAAAGATAATGGGACCAACCTATAACTTCCGCTTAATCCCTTACTTTCTCTCTCTCTCCTTTGACAGAACCCGCAACTCCTCCCCATATTTAACACGCTTGGAGAGTACCTATACAAGTATAGCAACAAAGAACTGTCAAAGCATCATGATCTATTACAACATAAACATTACAGAATCATATATATAATGAACAAATGTGATAGAGGGAATAGCTCCCCTAGGGCTTTTTGGGTTGAAACCCTAGCAGACTGAAAGTTATCTATTCAAAGAAACATGCATTCATACAGCCATTATGCAATTATAAGCAAATTCTATGATAAGGGTACGTACCTTTGGTCCTACGTTTGAGAAGACCCTTAGGGTCCAAACCCTTCTTGGAGTTCCCTTCTTCTCTTTTGTCCCGCAAAACAACCAATTCAAAGAACACAACAGTACATGGACAAAACTTATAAAAAAACCATCTTCATGTTATAAAGGAAGGTAGTTAGTTATGAAATCCAAACAACCACATATGAATTCTAAACATGAATATCATTAACATAAAGAAGATTCATTTCGGGAACCAAGACATGTGTTTCTTTTATTATAGACAAATAAAGTACATAAAAAAGTTTCACCTGAGTCACCTTCAGTAGGCTCCAAGCAAATCTTCCTTCCGGATCCGTTCCAGCCTCAAGCCTCTAACAAACTCCTTCCATGACTCTCTCCATGATGTCATAAATGGTGGATGAACATCAACACACAAGGAAACAAAGGTTTCTTGTACAAAATGGGGGAAGTGCAGAAGGCACAAGGGACTTCAGACCTGGTCAAGGAAAAATCTCAGCATAATAACCTTTCTCTCTCTCCTCTCCTCCCTTAGGCCTTCCCTTTGAGGTCTTTTTATACCATCTCCAAAGTAGTTTTTTAGTTAGGAGTTGGTTGGGAACAGTTGGGCCACGGGCACTAACAGGTGATCAGCAGGTAAAACCCGCGATCTCCGCCCGAAAATAAGGAATGTTATATTTTTTTAAGTGTTTTAATACATACACACGGGTTGGCTATACACATACCCGCGTATACACGCGTTTAACTCAGGGAAATGTCGCGTATAAGGGATAAAACACTGTTTTTTAAATTTTAGGACCAGGTCTGGAAGGAGGGGTTGCCCTAGGCCATGAGTACAGCATCACAAACCATAAGAGTGAGATTTGGAGCTATAACAAATACCCCCTAATATATGAGGTCAGAAGGGGTACATGATGGCCGAAATATATTATGCGAGTACATGGAAAGGAAGTCTGTCAAAGACCGAGGAGGACTTCACCAGAATTCAGCCTGCCAAGCCACCAAAGGAGATCAGAAAGAAACACTATCTGAGGCGGGCATACCCATGCTCAGAAAAAGTAAAGCATGTCTGCATATCAAGTACAAGCGGATCCACTAAGTATACAAGTATAAATGACTGAATGATACATAATGGATCATCTGATCATAATGAACAAGTACATGTCTGAATATCACATATAAGACTGTCAATGATGCTGAAAGATGCAACAGATCACTGATATCAAAGACTGATCCCAGAAGGTACCAACTGAACATGATGGAATAGGATGGTACTACACTGCAAACTCAGGTGCCAGCATATAGAATGTCGCCATGACTGACTGCAACATATAAAGTGGAGTGGTATCAACTAGCAGCAACAGGAGCAACTGTCAAGTGAACCAATGAATGCTGATACAACCTGAGGTCTTCACCGACCGCCGTGGTACATTTCTACACCATGGGAATAAATGATCTGAAGTCGACCATGTGAGAAATCGTTTGATTACCGGTCATTGATGTATATTGTTAACAAACGCGAGACTACTCACCGATAATGATAATGAGTGTCAAGGTACCCAGTATGATATAACAAGTGTGAATAGATGAGCTGGAGTCGAACACCTGTAAGAATCTATTGATTAGGAGACAATGATGGTTTCCCACTGTCGATAGTGAAGGATTTGCCACTAATGACTGCAAACCCCAAGTTACTGCCAAATGGACTCTAGATCTTTGCCCCAGAGCAATGAGTCGGAGTCGATAGGGAAAGATCCGCTAGAAGGAAGGCATTAAGGCATCCTTCATCAATCTAGCACGAGTGTAACCCGTAGGCCAATAATGTGGAAGGAATCGGACGAAAAAGATGTAGTAACCCAACCGAAGTACGTTTTTGGCGTACACAAGATGTGGCTAGCGCACGGCAGAAACCCTCTGAACCAACCAATAATGAAAGCTGACACAGAGGCGAGGTATCCACCAATAGGGTCAAATGGAAACCAAGGTACTGCACAAATCCCAATGTGTGATAATGTAAACTGATGTCGAACACAAGGGAAACCACTCAGTCAAAGACCCATGATACTGATCGATGCTGAGCACAAGGTAACCTATCAATAATGAAAATAGGGCCAGGGTGCAGCTCTAGGCCTGTCCTCAGAGCAAGATGTCGTCATCGATAAGGACAAGACCCGCTAGCAGGAAGTCAATGGGGACCTTCTCAAACTGGCACGAGTAAAGGACCAATATAACTGATGTGATGATAGACATGACACTGACAACTAGGGATGGCCGACTGAAAAATGAGTCAAGAGACACCACAGAGAGGCCGACTCAGGCTAACTTCCCTTGAACAAAAGCACGTCTCAATGTGACTATGTGGCAGCATATGATGACTCTGTATAAGTTCGCCATGCAGGAGGCACGAACGAACCCTCCATATGATTGGAAGAGATAACCAATCGGGGGAGAACTGAATCAATAACAAGGTTATGGCGTACCTAAGTCAAACTAAATCCCACCCATACGGAGGAGACTTTGTTTTGAGTGCTTTGTTCAAGGGCGACACAACTGACTCTAGCTGCCAACAATAAATGGAAATAATGTCCCGTTCCCGCTCTTTTTTGGAATATTTAATTTTTTTGTCTTTTTCTGTTAAGCCGGAAAAAGAATAAAAGAATTCTATGGTACAGTGGAAAGAACGAGTGTCGGTGAAATAGATGATGTAGTTCCTGGGAAAGGAATGTTCCTATGCTCAATGCAAGGAGGTGAAAACTGGTCAGTGACACTCAAAGGTATGTTCCTTCCACGGGTCAAGGTGTGTCAAGCTGCAGAAGTCAAAGGCATGCAAGGTTTTTTTTTGCAGACGTCATGGTCAAAAGTTGGCTTAAACACGAGTCCAAGTGAAGCCGGCTCTAGGCCAAAAGGTGCAGGTGGTCAACATGCAATGCAGTAGTACAACTCAACACAAAGGAGCCTCTAGGGTATAAGGCTAGAACAAAGCGGAGAAGCTAAGAAGAATGAGTCTTCAACGCATAAGTCATGGCAGGACTACAGAGGACTCCCGAGCCTACTCAAATCGGAGCAGCATGAGCAACAAATGTCAGTGAGGTGCTAACTAGGATGCCCATGTAAAGGATGGCTCTACCATCGTGTCATGATTTAAAGAATCGGTGAGTGAAGATGGCTTACGAACCATAACACGATGGGATCGACCCTATGGCAGATGTATCGGTCAAATGGAGGCTAGTATGCATAATGCAACGGAAAAATGGTGTCCCTAACCTATATGCTAGTGAGAACACGATACCTGCCATGACGGGTCAGCAGTCATGGAACTGTCTCGAAACTGAAAATCATCCAAAATGTCCTGAAAAATAGACCAATCTCGACATTCCAAGCTCCCAAGTTAAAAGTCACATGAGGCCAAACAAAATAAAATTTTGAAAAAATTTTGCATTTTCAAAACTTATAAAAAGCATTTTGGACTCACCATTTTTACCATTTGAGTTTGAGAGCAAAGGATTTGGAGCAAAAGGAGCAAACTTCCCATAGCCAGATTCAACCGTTCAAATTCATAAAAAACCTCCAGGTAACTCTTATACTTAGCTTGCAATTGATTGCGACTGGTTTTAAGATTTTTGATTGATGTTTCACAGTTGAACTTTTGTCCAAAATTTCCTCGCGGCGTATACGCGGGTTGGTAATATTGAACCCGCGTACACACAGGCCCTATACGGGACTGTGTGCACAGGGACCCGCGTATACGCCGCGAACCATTTTTAAACAAAAACTAACGGTCTTAAATCGATTTTTTCTCAGGATGCCTGTCACATGGCACAAAAGAGAGCACACAACGGTAGATAATGAAGTTATGAACAGTCCAGAAGCATTAGATGCCCTACAGGGATGCGGTTTGCTTAAATTTTTCAAATTTCCAAATATGAAAGCGAACACACGTCTGCTTGAGATGCTCATTGATTATTGGGATGTCGATGAGGAAGCTTTTATGATCGATTAGATGCCGCTTAGGGTAGAAGTGGAGGATATCTATTTTATCACGGGCCTTTCCCGAAGGGGAGAGGTAGTACAGTCCCGGGGCAGGACACGGAGTGGCCTCTCGATAGAGGACTATGTACAGATATACTGCCCGGGACATCCCAAGAAGGTTGGGAGCCAGATTTCCATCACACATGTGGCGAGTTTATCACTTAGGATAATCCTGTTTACCATGGCTCGAGTGAACGGATCATCCTCTCTGCATCAGGCGTCACGGCAAAACATGAGCGTGGCAGTTGACTGTCTCACTACTGTGTTCGACTGGTGTACTCCTCTTCTGGCCAACATGAAGAGCCAGCTCACTTCTATCAGGAGGGGTCAGACTAAAAACTTTGGATATGGGAGCATCTTGTGTACTTTCTTTTTCGAGAAGGTTCCCGCACTCCGCCCCAGGGTAGCAATTTCCATCAGCACCCCACGCGATCCACGCATGGGCCGGTGGGCTGATCTGATGAAACGTCTGGGGGGTGGGGAGGTCCCAAGGACTGCCTTCGATGATGACTTCTTCACCTGGTGGGATCAGCAGATCATCGCCGTGGATGACTACCCCTATGCTGGGCTGGATTTTCGAGGAGATCCTGATCTAGTGTTACCACCGAATGCAGCATGGGGCGAGATTGGTAAGATTTTTTGATTTTATGATTTTTTGGATTTTTCAAATGAATTTTGAAAAATATTTTTTGATGAGATTCAAATGACTGATATGATGATCATGTTCCAGACATTGGGCCAGTACGACCAGATGGATTCCCGCGACATGGATGGCGCGACCGAGGAGCCGAAGAGGCGGCTGCTGATACAGAACGAACTCTGAACAACGTCCAGTGACACTTGGTGAGATTGAGCTGCCGAGTACTGATGACCGTCATAGAGGACCTTCCTGAGGATATGCAGCGTCATGTGGTTGGCATGCCACGTGACTGGGTTTGCATTTTTCGGCGTGTGGCCAATGCTATAGTGACATACTTAGACGCTCATCCTGAGCTGAGGCATTAGATATGCCGGACATGATTATGGGCATTTGAGTCCCAATTTTGTATATTTTTTGGACACACATATGTACACTCGAGACATTTTACGATATATATATATATATATATATATCCAGTTTGACTTTTTGATGCTTGATTTTATTATGATGAATGATTGATGTGCCAGTCTAATGCTTGATTAGCGATAGAATCAGCTAACCAATTATGAGATCTTGGAATGTGCAAATAATTAATATAAATAAATGATCTTTGCAACAACCTCACCCTTAAATACTGGTGATATAAAGATGGATCCCGTACCCGATAAATGTTATTTAATTGAGACACTATCAATTGAGAATCAAGATATACTACCAACGAGTCAATCCCATGAGAGATTGCCTCGGATAATAAATTAATAACAGTAGTATACTCGACCATATTGTTTGAAGCAGGACCGATGCACACGCCTCTTGAGGTCATCAATTGACCAGTTGGATAATAGAGTACCCAAGCTGCGGACGCAAGATTCCGAGTGTGCCGACTAGCACCATCGGCAAACCCAAAATAGACCAAATCATCCATCAACACCTACCATAGCAGACCAAAAAGTGCTGATATCAGAAAACTCTCGATGATATATGTACAAATATACATAAAATACAAAGAAGCCATTGCCTGGCCAAAACTAAGCAGAGTACTTCTTTAGGTAGAGCCCGTCAGGGGGCTCCGCCAACTTACTCCTAGGGACGTTTATAGGTACGACGATCGAACCAATCAATATACTCTCTTCGGCAAATGAATGTGTTGGAACCAAAGGGACCGTACAAACATCATTAGTCGAATTGGAGGACCGAGATTCGACTTCATGCACAGGGGAATGAAAGTGTAACCGGCGATGTAAATCTTCCAAAGGTCGATCTACGGCCATCATTGCTTTGAATATCGCTTCATCCGATGGAAAAACAATATCCGAGCAATCCAATGCAGAGGTGGAATCAAGGGTCCGAAAATGAGCCACATCACCATCTATTTCTTTCCCAGAGGAAGTAGTAGAATGGTTATCTACAGAGTTATCGATAGACTCACATCTAAGCTCCACTGCAGATATAAGAGACTCTATTCCACCCACCTTATCGTCACCTGATGTGGTCACGGATGAAGCTAAGGTTCCAGGTTTCAAAGAATAAGGAGTTTTAACAAACTCTCTCCGTAAAGGATCCCTAGAGGATGAAATTATATCTATACCAACTGTAGGAGGGGGTAGATTAAACGTACCCATTAATGAAGAGTACATCCCCACTCCTAGACTCTCAGTAGGCGGACGGGGGTTACCCACTAAAGGGACCGTAGAGTCAGAGTTTGTTTGAGGATCGACTAGACAATAGTCCAATTGATCAACCTTAACGATTTTACCCTAATAAGGAAAGCAAATGACACGAAATAGAGTCGAAACAATGGCATCCATCTCGTATACCCAGTTCCTTTCTAATAGGAGATTATAATCTAGGTTAGCGTCTATGACCTCTACTTCAATATTGACGACCTTTCCCCCAACACATATAGGAAAGGCTGGGATAATCCCGTATGGCCTATGAGAATGACCATCAAATACTGTCAATAGGGTGGGTGAAGGAACAACCGAGGGTGATCCAATGGCCTTCTAGCATGATATAGACATGACACACGTGGAAGCTCCCTCATCTACAACCATCCAAAAAATATTCGTTTTCTGGTAGGTAGACTTTATCTGGAAAGCCATGTGATGAGGAAGTCTCTTTTTGAAATTACTCATATCAAAAGTGAGAGCTAAGGAATTACTTGGATCCACTGCCCCCATTGCCGATAGCAAGGCACTTCGTTGAGCAGGACACGACTGGAGAACCTGTAACGCGGACATAGCACATGGACTTTGAGCTAGATCCTCAAAAATGGAGTAATTCTGGGCTGCCCTAATATTAGGGTTGATAGTCGTGCGTTTAGCGGAACCTTTCGGTACCCAAGGTATAGTCTCAACAGAAGGTCGCTCAATATGAAGTGGGTTGTTGGTTTCAGGAACTGATTTACCCTTGGAAGTTTCACCTTCACCATAATCTCGTGACCGTGTGGTCACATTAGTGTGAGCACCCATCATGAAGACATTTGATGACTTGTCCCCTTCCTGGTTGCCCCCTACGGAGGTACCAGGGTTTAAACTCGCGCCAGCAAGAAGTTGCTGCCCTTGGGGAAAAGGGTTGGTTAACACAACCTGAGAACTAGAAGTCCCTTGCTGTCCTAACAAGCGCTGAGCGTCTTCAATCTTAGGGCAGAGATGAGTTAGATGGTCTCCACTGCACAATTTGCATGGAAACTTGACTTTCTTTCTCGACTCATTTCTACCACCACCAGCGTTGTTGCCAGATTTATTTGCATCAGGCTTCCCATCTTGGTTCTTTTTCTTACCTCATCCTTTCTTTTTCCAATTGGAATTTTGATTTCCTTTGGGGTTATCAGATTGGACGGCATTTATTGAAGAAGTTTGGGAAGCGGGGGGATTAGATGATGTGACTTGGTTGTTAGAAGCAGTTTGCAAGGACAACTGTTGCAATTGATTCAACAAGTTCACGGTAGTTGTGTCTACTGACCCAACGATACCATCCGCGTGCGGACCTGGCATCGACTTAGCTACGTCAACCTTAGACCCAGGAGTGTCTGGCAAGTATTTTTGTAGGATCCCAGACTGAGAGTAGATCAATTCTAATTGCTAGGCCCTAAAAATGGCTTGCTCCTCAGAATAGACTCCAGACATGGAGACATCCTTGGAGATCTCGGGTTGTAAAGACTTCAAAAACCACTCGAGACGGTAATCCGGAGGGATTTCGGCTTTAATAAGCCTCTTTCTCCATCTCCATTCCTGAATATGGTCAGAAATGTGGGTTGCCTTATCCTGACGAAAGGTGGCCAAAATTTCGGTTCCGACATCATAGCGGACAGGCAACTGAAAATGATTTAAGAAAATATTGGCTAAGTTAGCGAACGATGTAAAGCTGCCCCCCTGGCAACTCTATATACCATTTGGCCGCATTACTAGTCAAGGTGCACTGAAAGAGTCTCAACCTAATCGAGTCATCGATAAGGGATTTAGATGAGCACCACAAATGGAATGTGGTTACATGGTCGCCTGGGTCCTCACCACTCTTCCCTTCGAATTTTGGAATGTCTGAAGGGAGTTTGGTTGGGACCGGAGGCCAGGCCAGATTGTACTTGATTGGGTCATTTGTTAACTTAGTGAGATCTAGCAAGTTTAACGTTGCCAGAAACGGAAGTCTAGGAGGACCTTGGGGGTTCCACCCAGACTGGGCAGAACTCCCAAAGTTCTGAAAAGATTGTCCTAGAATTTGAGAGGCACCAGGCTGCCTGAAGTAACCAGTAGAACAGGTTGAACCAAAAGGAAAGCCTTGTGGTCCAGCAAAATTCGGAGTTTGACCAACTCCGGCCGTATAGCCTCCATAACCAGCAAAGTTTCCTCCTAAAGGATTGTAAGGAGTTGATAACCCCTGATACGGATTCCAAGCCGAAGCTAGGGGAGGAATACTTTGAAACGAACTAACCGTGGAGTACGGCCTATTCCCTTGTTGGCCGATAAACGGATTCCTGGTTCCCACGCTACTAACCCCAGGGTTATTCCAACCTTGGTAAGGATTGCTGCTTTGTCCTATAGAAGAAAAAGGAATGGATCCTACCGTCGGGTTGGAATGTGGTATATGACCACTTCCGAAAGGAAAACCCTGGAATGAAGCCGATCCGCCCATCATGGACGTAGCGGCACTAAACGGAACTGATGGAATACCCTGTGAGTGGGTGCCAAATGGGAAGAATCCAGTACCAAAAGCATTGGTTTGGGCATTTCCACTCGTGGACGGAATGGAGGTAGACCCAACTAAAGATGTGCTAGCAAAAGATCCAAACAAGGAAGCAGAGGAGATGGAAATGGTTCCTCCCTCTTGCACTGATGTTGGGGTTTGCATAGTCGTAGCACTTGTAGAAGCCATGCTTCCAGTAGTGGTCATCGATGGTAAGCGCGTAGCGTAACCTGGACTTGATGGTCTATGCGTCGGAGTCCCAACGTATTGCAGTACGTCTAGATGACTAGATGGTAGTGGAGAATTTGGAGCCGCTAACGACTTTGAAAGTTCTTCTACCTCTATGTTATTCTCCACTTGAAAGAGAACTCGAGAAAGGACTGGAGTGTCCCTCTCTTGTTTAGAAGTGCCAGGCCTTGCTTGGCTGCTAATGCCCCCGAGAGGAGGATCAATCCCTGATGCGTCAACCGGTGTGGGACGGAACCCACCGGTAGTATTGCCTCTGCGCCTTCTAGGAGAAGGCTCTAAACTTGGTGGTGAAAGACCACGAAGTCTTCGAGACCGTCTAGGAGATCGGTCAGCCACTTTGAATTTTTTGTTATGATCTAACTAAAGACTCAAAAAATTGAAAGCTAGGCTAACTAGGAGCACAGAGCACACACTATAAAGTCCCTAAAGATACAGCCAGTCAAACAACTTCCAAGTATTTTCGCTCCGGGTGATTAAGACCGGACACCAAAATATGAGAAAGTGAAATAAGGGGCCTTCCGAAGATAGTCTGGGATGCTGAGGGCCCAGTCCTATCAGCGAAGGTGTCAGAGGAAGTTACGCTGACCTCCTAACAACAACCTGCACCGGTGCAAGCCCCCAAGCTTCGCAAGGGTGCCCTCCAGTAGTACTGTCAAGAGTGATGCAACGTCAACCTCAGGTGCCACGGGATTCCCCTCCGCAGCCACCTGTGTAGTTCCCTAGGAGTAGCAACTATGGATACCAACTCATCGCAGAAGCCATGCGGAACAGTCGTGAGGTAAGTTCAAACAAGTAGGAGAGGGGTATCTCTCTTCCCTGTCTTCACAGACCCTCATGCTTAACTCCCAGATCCGGAGCTTTCCTGGTCTTCCTAATGCTATTGGATTTTCTCTCGTTATTCAGACTCCTACGTTTGATGTTTATATGGCCTTGGAGAGTTAACTCTCCACTCGCCTAATCCAAGGCCCTAAAATCCTAATCTTGTTGGTGTAACTGACTAAAACAAAAATTTCTAGTGAATTTTAGTTAGTGCTTGATTTTATTAGGCTGTTCTTTAAGTCACAAGGTAACAGAAGTGAAACTAGTGGTGTTTTTTGATGCAAAAGAAATTAATAAAAACTTAACTACATGCACATGCACTTTTTCGTTTTTCGATGAAGAGCAATTTCTATCGGGTTCAGAGGTACTTCTAATAAAACAAATTTTTCTTTTCTTTTCATTAATTCACACTTCACACTCACAAAAGCTAACAAAGCTATGTATGCCTAAAAAGGGGATGCAAATCTATCCTAATGCAACAACTATATGTGGATGTAAGATTGAAAACTACTCTAAAAACAAAAATGAAAGTTGCTTGCTTATCAATCTTTATCTTGCCACTTACAATGTCTAGATGGAATATGAGATGCTACCATTCATTTCGTCTAAACACTAAAAACAAGTTCTAAGACAAACATAAAGCACTTTCACTTCATAAAAGGAAACCAAATGAAAAGCAAGTTCAAGAAAGCAAAACTAATATTTTCAAAATATTTTCTTCAAAGCAACAAACAAAAGAGTCTTTTCAAAAAATGCTCTCAACAACACTGAAACTTGTGATTGAAGAATAGGCAATCAAACACTTTTGCGAATCGATACCACCCAATGGATGAAAACTCAACAAAAATAAATGTGTTTAAAATCGCTCTTAGCAATCAAAAGCAACAATGAAAGCTTTGGTAATGAAAACCAAAAAGATCAAAAAGACAAATTCCAAGAAAGTGTCAAACAACAACTTTCATGAAACAAAGAAGTGGATGGTCACAAAAAGCGGTTTTGTCAAGCAAACAAAAAGTCACCAAAAGCAAGATTAACACAAAGATTGAATTCAATCTTCCTACCTTGATGAAACAAAGCAGCCAAGATTTCTAGCAAGAAATCTTGCGTGCTTTAGCAAAAAAGGATGACGCTTGCAATCAACAAAAAAACAAGACCAATACTCCTTATAATCAGAGAGAATTCGGAACGAGATGCTCGCTGTAAAACAAATACCTGATACTGGAAAATGACTATTTCAGACTGATTCAAACCACCAGACAAACCTTCAGAGACTAAAAAGATTTATAAATCTTGAAAATTGCAATATATACGAGACTGTACTAAAGTACAGATTGCTTGTATACGCGACTGTATCTGAGGAAACCTACGTATACGCGGGTTCACTCAAAGAAACAAGCATATATACGCCTCTGTATCTAATAAAAACAATGTATATGAAAAGCTTCAAGAAAAATTAAAAAAACAAACTGAAGAAACTGGCAAAGCTTAAGGTTCCAGAACAGACCAGACAGTAACAGCAAGCAGACAAGGCAGTTGAGCCCTGATTGGCTTGAAAAACACCCAAACTAGGAACAACAAGAGTGTTGTCCCCAGTGGAGTCGCCAATTCTGATAGAGGGAATAGCTCCCCTAGGGCTTTTTGGGTTGAAACCCTAGTAGACTGAAAGTTATCTATTCAAAGAAACATGCATTCATACAACCATTATGCAATTATAAGCAAATTCTACGATAAGGGTACGTACCTTTGGTCCTACATTTGAGAAGGCCCTTAGGGTCCAAACCCTTCTTGGAGTTCCCTTCTTCTCTTTTGTCCTGCAAAACAACCAATTCAAAGAACACAACAGTACATGGACAAAACTTATAAAGAAACCATCTTCATGTTATAAAGAAAGGTAGTTAGTTATGAAATCCAAACAACCATTTACATATGAATTCTAAACATGAATATCATTAACATAAAGAAGATTCATTTCGGGAACCAAGACATGTGTTTCTTTTATTATAGACAAATAAAGTACATAAAAAAGGAATATTTTCACCTGAGTCACCTTCAGCAGGCTCCAAGCAAAGCTTCCTTCCGGATCCGTTCCAGCCTCAAGCCTCTAACAAACTCCTTCCATGACTCTCTCCATGATGTCATAAATGGTGGATGAACATCAACACACAAGGAAACAAAGGTTTCCTGTACAAAATGGGGAAAGTGCAGAAGGCACAAGGGACTTCAGACCTGGTCAAGGAAAAATCTCAGCATAATAACCTTTCTCTCTCTCCTCTCCTCCCTTAGGCCTTCCCTTTGAGGTCTTTTTATACCATCTCCAAAGTAGTTTTTTAGTTAGGAGTTGGTTGGGAACAGTTGGGCCACAGGCACTAATAGGTGATCAGCAGGTAAAACCCGCGATCTCCGCCCGAAAATAAGGAATGTTATATTTTTTTAAGTGTTTTAATACATACACGCGGGTTGGCTATACACATACCCCTGTATACATGCGTTTAACTCAGGGAAATTTCGCGTATAAGGGAGAAAACACTGTTTTTTAAATTTTAGGACCAGGTCTGGAAGGAGAGGTTGCCCTAGGCCATGAGTACAACATCACAAACCATAAGAGTGAGATTTGGAGCTATAACATTCACAATTGCACAATCATATGGAAGAAAACTTGAAGAACTTTATTAATAGAAGGGAGAATTACAACCCAATTGTCTGATCTAGCATCATACTCCAAGCTTCAATCCATCTTCACCTCATGAAATAGCAAGATCACACCAACAATACAATGCTCTTTCCTTTACAAACTATCAGCACTTCCTTGCAATTCACAATATTCCAGCCTTTGGATCTCTTGGATGAGGGATCCATTTATTGATATGTGCAAGGGTGTGAGTCATCCATGGGGTTTGATTACTGTTATTCCACTTGTTACATTTGGTTCCATAAGAGAAGGGATAACTAAATTTTAGATCCCTTATTCATCCCTGGGCGAATTCAGAGAGGCAAGTGGCATAGGAGAAGTTTCTAGAAGATTCTATGAGCATCTACTTAGCAAACTATCCCAGACATTTGTCCATCCTCACCCATCACACCCTATAGAAGGCCTAAATAGTATGCATCACACCCCAGTAGTGGAGCAGTTAGTATGCATCGCACTTTGCCAGTGGAGCAGTCAGTATGGTCCAGTTTAGGCATTTTCTGGATGGTTTCTCAAATGGAACTTTTGGGGAATGATGTATTGAGATGACTATGTTCCTTTAGGGTATGAAACAACTATTTTAGGGGTTGATGAGCCCTATTTTATCGACATATAAGTTTGGGGTTGATGTGCCCAAATATATCTATAACACTATGGGGAACATGTATGGGGTCACGGTAGATATTAAAGGAGAAAGAACCCTAGATGATTTTGAAGTGATTGAAATAGTTGATGATAATAACCCTTACCATGCACTATTAGGAGTTGATTGGGATTTTGATATGGATGCGATCATTAATTTGAAAAAGCATAGAATGACATTTGAAAGGAAGGAGCTCAGGGTTATTGTCCCACTAGATCTAGCTGAGGGTGCACAATCTACTGAACCAGTATATGGTTACGAAGAAGAAAACGACCTAGATCACATCTACAAGATCACTGTGCACGATGATGACTAGATTAACCCTAATATGGATGGACGAATTGCATGGGATAAGGACATCTCTTGCACTTTATTTTCTGACGAGGAGCTGGAGCATTGGAAGAATCGATTACACGAAGTCTCCTCACTACGTTGTAACATGTTGACGAAATAACTTCACTACATATCTATTGATGTAGGGAATTTACCTTATTATGATGGGTTAGAATATGTTAATTTGTTTTTGGATAAGTTTGAAAGGGATGTGCCAGAAGCACATCGGTTCCAAGTGTTAGATCTGGCACTGCGAGCTACGCCTGCCCGTTGGTGGGGTACGCATAAGGACAGCTTCGCTGATTGGAAAGAATAACAGAGGATGATGAAGCTGAGGTTTGGGTATGCCAATACCTGTATGATAGAGAAGTACATAGGGAAGGACGATCCATGCAAAAATTTGGTGCGATGGACTAAAGCATGGGGAGAGGAACTACAACCAAAATGGGTTCACATATTTTGTCACACTTTGGATACCATCCCAATGAACTAGTACTTGGAAACTGAGTTGCGACATGGGACGGTTGAATGGGATATCCTAAAGGAAAGCTTCTTGTTAACTTTCAGCTTTGAAGATGGCTTTGAATGTATTGATGAGGCACTCCAAGAAATCAAAGCAGTGATCTTCAAAATACCTGAGGAACCGGTAGCATGGGTTCAACCATTTTGGAATACCCAGATGTGTCATGCATTGGAATGTTATAATGTAACTGTAGAAGAAGGTAAAGACGACCCTAGAAATATCAATATTCTTGAGTCCGAAGGACAATGCGAGGTTCAAGGACCCAAAGCAGCAATCCTTGACATATCAAAGCCTATAAAGACTAAGTAGGTAAATATTGGATCAGACGCACAACTGAAGTTTGCTAAGATAGGTGACTATTGGGATGAAGATACAGTGGATAAGATCGCAGAGCTGTTGCACGAGTATCGGGACCTTTTTCCCACCAATTTCTCTAATCTAAAGGGGATAGTAGGGGATTTGGGTGTCATGAATATTACTTTGAAGCCAGATGCAAAGCCTATAAAGTAGCGCCCTTACTGATTAAATCCCAAGTATAAGGAAAAGGTGCACAAGGAGTTCAATAAGATGCTGGAAGCTGGGATCATTGAACTAGTGGAGGAATCGAATTGGGTAAGTCCCATGGCAGTCCAAGAAAAGAAGAAACATGATGAAATTTGGATATGCATAGACTTGAGGAAGTTGAATGATGTGTGCATCCATGACCCATTCCCTACGCCATTTACCAACGAGATGTTGGAAAATTTTGGAGGGCTGAAAGCATACTCATTCACTGATGGGTTCTTAGGGTACCATTAGATCAAGATCACGCTAGAGGATTGAAGTAAGACCACCTTCGTGATAGAATGGGGTTGTTTTCAATATATGGTAATGCCTTTCGGGCTCAAGAATGCACCTGTGATCTTTTCAAGAGTAGTAATTGTGGCTTTTAAGGAATTCATCCACAAATTTTTAGAAGTCTACTTTGATGATTGGACCATGTTTGGGTTGGTCAAGTGCCACATTGCTATTCTATGCCTCATGTTAGATACCTATCGAAGACATCAGATTGCCCTTAACCTGAAAAAGTGCATCTTCTACGTACCATATGGAATATTGTTGGGTCATGTGGTTTGCAAGTAGGGATTGATGGTAGACCCTACCAAGATAGTTGTCATTGTTAATTTGGAGGCCCTGAAGAATGTAAAACAGTTGCGCACAATGTTGGGCCATACTGGATATTATAGAAAGTTTATCAAGGTGTATGTGCAAATAACTGCGCCAATGGAAAGACTGTTGAAGAAGGATGCAACATTCTGCTGTGACGAAGATTTCCATAATAGTTTAAACATTTTCAAGGAGAAAATGGTCACCATGCCCACTTTGGTGTTCCTGGATTGGAAAAAGGAGTTTCATGTTCATGTGGGCACATCCTGAATTATGCTCGGTGTGGTGCTAACCCAACCAAGCGAAGGAGATATTGATCATCCTATACCATTTGTGAGTAGGAAATTGTTAAAGGCAGAGAAGAACTACTCGACTATAGAGTGTGAAGGACTAGCAATGGTGTACATGCTACAAAAATTTTGAGACTATCTATTAGGCACCCACTTCAAAATGTATACAGATCATTCTACTCTAAAATACCTGGTCAATAAGCCGATGATGGGGGGAAAGATTTGCAGATGGTTGTTGCTATTCCAGGAGTATTATTTTTAGGTGATCGTGAAGCCCATATGCCTGAATGTTGGTCCTGATCACCTATCTAGGATTGAGACTGGTGATGAACCTACAAGTTTGGAAGAAGGGTTTCCTGATTCACAACTCTATGTTGTTCGTGTCGCAGATGATAAATTTACCGATATAATTCAGTTTTTGTCTATAGGAACAACCCCAAAAGGATAATCAACACAACAAAAGAATTAATTGGTGGTCCAAGAAGATGAATTCTATGTGATCACTGGACACTTATACAAAATGGGCTCTGATGAGATACTGTGCAGATATGTCCCAGAGTATGAATGGCCAAGAATTTTGACAAAAGCACATGCAGGAGTAGTGGGAGATGCTATGCTGGCAGAGCAACTGCGTAGAAGATCCTGCGTACAGGGCTTTGGTGGCCAACAGTGCATAAAGACTCAAAGATGTATTGTAGGGTGTGCGATGCTTGTCAGAGGATGGGGAGACCGTCACGAAGGGATGAGTTTCCATTAAATCTGCAAATAACCTTGCAGGTGTTTGATAAATGGAAGATATACTTTGTGGGTCCAACTCAACCACCAGGGAAAAAGATCGGGGCACGATACATTATTACAATAATTGAATACTTGACATAGTGGGCAGAGGCACAACCGATAAAGGACTGTAGTGCTGCTACTACTGCGAAGTTCATCTTTGAGTTTATTTTATCCTAGTTTGGTTGCCCTAAAATTTTAATGAGTGATAGGAGCACACACTTCTTAACTGAAACTTTTGTTGTGATGCTTGAGTAATTCCAGCTATATCATCAGAATAGTATGCCATATCACCCTCAAGTTAATGGTATGGAAGAAGCATTCAAAAAAATCTTGGAGAGTGCCCTAACAAAAGTTTGCAACATGAAGTGCAATGACTGGGATGTGTTCATACCAACAATCCTTTGGGTGTATAGGACCACTTGTAAAATGTTGACAGGCCAAACCCCTTTCCGACTAGTATATGGGAAGGAGGTTGTAATGCCCATGGAATATATTGTGCCAAGTCTATAGATTGCAGCATTGATAGATATGGCTGATCGTGATACTATGGAGGAGTGTCTCGCATAGTTGGTAGAACTAGAAGAAGATCGTTTCCTAGCAGGATTTCATCAACAGGTGAAAACTAATTGCAAAAAGGCATGGCATGATCACCATATAAAAAAGTGCACATTCCAAATTAATGATCTCGTATTGTTATATGACATCAAATTTACAAAATTCGTTGGTAAGTTTCAAATATATTGGCTGGGACCCTATGTTGTGAAGGAAATTACTGATCGTGACACAGTTTAGCTCGCGAAGGGGAACGGGGAATTATTTATGGGAAAAGTCAATGGCAGTCACTTGAAGCTATACAGGGGTGATCCTGCCCCTACACAATGACTATATGATGGTGGGATAGTCTCAATACTCCAGGAAACTGCAAGGAAGTATAGGACTATAAACTACATTGCCCAAAAGTGGGACAACTGAAGCAAGAGAGTTGCACGATGGATGCAAGTAAGGCACAGAGGGGAGCTGCACCAAAAAAGCTGCGCCACAAAGTTGGGTTCCATGCGGCTTGGTCCCAAAGTGACCATTGGAAGCACTGTAGATGATAGGATGGCAAAAATTCCATTAGAAGGAGGGAGAAAGTCACATTTATGGGGTATATCTTTGGAAATCTGCTACTAAAGATGCATTAATGATATGAAATTGGAGGAAACAGTTGGATTCAAATTCGAATTCACCTATAAATACAACATGCTACCCCGCATTCGAACACTTTTCTTCCCGAGAGTTGGTATTGAGCTCTTTTGCCTTGTTTTGTGCGAAGAGGTGAATTGTATGTCTGAGCTAGATTGGGAGGAGCTCTTCTCACGACTGGGGTTGGCTAACATGCCTAAGGATTTCCATAAGGCATTTTTGGAAAGAATGACTACAACTCCCCCTGATATGGAAGCAGTGCCATCTGTTCCTATATGATTTCCGACTACGACGCCTAGGTCTCCGAGATCTAAGTCATTTGTATCACAAGATTCTGTGTCCAAGGCGATAGATAAGAAGCAAAAGAAACCTCAGTAGGTCTTGGTGAGGCAGTCACCATGGAAAAACCCCACGAAAGTCTACCAGAAGGGGAAGATGGATTGGTCACAACAACTGACAAAATCGAGGGATTTGAGTGAAGAACTGCATGGAGGCATTGAGGAGATTAATGTTGAGGAGGGTATCCGATGACTTAGCTACTAAAGTATATCCCACCATGCTAGACCACAACCAAAGTGCCTAAAGATCTAGACAATGAAAAATTCATGGTGACTACACCACTATTGCCGAAGAAGGTGGTGTTTGAAGGTGCGTTGTTGGCCTGCATACTGAACCTAAAAAGGAGGATTGGCACTTAGGGGATCACAAGAAGTTCCCTCAGTTGGCGCCAACCAAATACCTGCCCAAGGTATATTATGAAGAATCATAGGTTATGCGGTTGGAGCTGATGAAGTGGGTCATTGGTGTTGGGGCTATGGGGCTCTTAAACATGCTCTAGGTGTTGCATTTCAGCTGCACCAACATAAATACTATCTGTGTACAGAAACTACTCACATTAGTGCACGATGGGTGTCTTTGGTTGGGAGAACCCATCTCGATCATGGACATGTTGGTGCATCGGATCACCTTGCTGCCATACCAAGGAGTGGATCCATCAGAGGTGTTTGGGGGAAAAACGCAGGAGACGAAATTCGCAAACCAAATGAAGAACAAGTTTTGCCTCATAAAGAAGTTGTGTGGATATTATATCTGCTCTATCATGGATCCTGTAGTGTAGTTTCCACGTATATATTGACATGCAAGATCATGCGTAAGTGCCGCGCAAATGAAATTTCGGCACCATTCATCTCTTTGGCTGCGCAATGCGCCAGAGGAGTCCAATACAATTGGGCTCAATACTTATGCAATAATTTTTTGGAGAACTGTAGGGAGGCCTAGAATGAGGGAAAGAAATTTCATTACGCCTAGTTGCTATTGCTAATAGCAATGGTGGCTTGGAGGACTCCGGAAGATAGTCAGTTTCCTCCCAGGAGGTGGCTTGGAGGACTCTGGAAGACAGTCAGTTTCCTCCCCAGGAGTCTGTGATGCAGGAATGTGTTCCCTCTGCGGACAGAGGCAACCCCTCTAGCACTAGAGTGGGTCTAGTCACAAACAAGGACAGATCAACAATAGCTTTCCTTAAACAGTCATAGTTGGAGGCCTACCTCAACCGGTGTTCAATGGAGTTCGTTGCACTGCTCCATCTTCCGCTTCCTTCTCTTGACGAGTGATCAACCTGAAACAATGCAAAGGAAATACAACAAAGCACGTAACCGGAACAACAATGATCTATTTACCCACAAAGTCAAGAAGTCATGAGCTATCAAGTACATCACATACAAGACATAGGAAAACATCATTGATTGCATTAATAATGAAATAAGAGTAAGCTTACAACCAAAGTCTTGATGTCACAAGCCTTCTCAGAGGGATCCAGCTAGCCTGCTCCTCAAGCATTCACTCTTTGAAGATGGATCTCCCAACATACAAGTCTCTCTCACTCACAAGTTTTACACAAGATTAAGGGCACTTCACAAGCTTCCACAAGCTATCAACAATCCCACACTTGTCACACTCACACCAGCTATCTAGCAAACTCACAAACACTAACAACACTGCTCCACTAGCCAACTATCAGCAACTATCCCAAAAACTAGTAGTGCATAGCAATGGTGAGAGGTTAAATAGGAGAAGTAGTCTCCATGAAAGGTGGAAGAGTAAGCTTATCCCCAAGGAAGGTAGCACAAATGACGGAACAACCATGCTAGAGAAAGGAGGGCGATACAAACTATGCCAACAACCAGGTTTGGAGTCATCTGGAAGGCCGACTGTTGGAACAAATTCGCCCAATCTGGATCATCGCTGCGGCATAACTGATTTTCTGCGTTGACATCGCTATTGAATAACGTGGCTAGTCAAGTCATCGCTAAAGATCACAAGCAACCTCACGCTGGCACATAAAATTGGACCATCGCGGGAATCAGGTGTACTTCCACAATGGTAGCGCTTTTGGACTATTTAGGAGTGCCCTTCAACACGTTTATTTAGCTAACAGACGCGATGAGGAAGATAACTTAGGAAAAGTGGGTCATTTGGAAACATCAGAGAGCATTTGTCTAATATGAGCATGTTTGACATGAACACATGTCACAGTAGGAAGATTGGAGTGAAGACAGTGACAAATTATTGTGTAACAGATGCCCCGTAAGGTATGAAGCCCGAGAGAGTGGGAGGGGTGAAATGCTTTACGAAACTGGCTGAGCTGTAACACCATCTGGAAGAACCTGCACGCAAGTACAACTGATATCTCTAATGATGAAGTACATGTAGTCTAGGCATGGGCGCAGCCATCCAAAAGGCATACAAAATAGGTCTGTGGTATGAACGCATCCATCCAGGTAAGGAGACCATGATGATGATAAAGGTATGGTCACAGCCATCTATGAAGACTCAGGTATGGTCGCAGCCATCCATCAATGATTCATGTAATCATAAACCAATCCACGTAGCCCGAACATATGTAATTTGAGTTCGGGGTCTTGAACCCATCCGATCATAGTACAAATCCTAACGTGCGAATAGATGTGTTGAAGTCGAGCATGATAGAAAGTCGCTTGATTACCGGTCAATGATGAAAACTATTAACAAGTGAGAGAGAAACCACCAATAATACCAATGGTTCTCAAGGTACTGTCTAGCACAATCCACGAAGAGTGAAAAAGGAGCTGGAGTCGAACACTCGTGGAATCACCCAATCGATGACCAATGATGAAAGTCGACCGTCAAGTGTGAAGAACTTGCCATTGAGGCATGCAAGCTCTAAGGTACCAAAGGGGATCTGTAGATCAATCTCCTGGATAATGAGCTGATGTCGATAGGAGACGACCCATCGTAGGAGGGCCATAATGTTTCCCCCATCAACGACATGAGATAAGGAACAAGTGGTAGATGGTGAAACAGAGTATCAGAGGAGAAGGAAAGGGTGTAAACTGTAAAAAGATTATACTCTTGAACATGTCAATGACACGACTCCGAAGGGTGGCAGCGTTTAGATACCAAGGGATCAGAGGCTCGATGGAGACGACATGAATCAGATGGAATGAGGCTAAATGTCAACCCAAACGCGCAGAAGGCCAAATGACGATGTATGGATGTTCCAACCCGACAAGAAGCAAAGTGTCAATGTTCAAGAGTGACTAGCTACCATAGACAATCAATGATAAACCTGTTGTTGAGTCCGACCTAGTAATAATTTAATGAGCCCTAGGAAGGAAAAGCTCGAGTCTCGTCATGGTGATGAGTCCAATGTCTTCAGGGTTTAACGAGTCCGACATAGGTAAAAATCAGAGTCTCTTTCATGTTTATAGAGTTTGAAAAAGACACGGAAAAGAAAACTCCAGGGGGTCCTTTTTTGTAAATTTTTGTCTCTCGAGCCCGAAAAAGTATAAAACAATACTCAAAAGAACTGCCTGACCATTACGATTGAGGAGTACTTTTCATAACTAGTGATTGCGACCCAAAAAAGTAGAAAAGCCGTTGGAATCACGTCGTTTCGTAACCAATAACGAGCTTGAAATGATAAAGGCCCGACAACCTTTTCGTGTTTAGACGGTCGGAAAAGAGCTTAAAGTCGACCGCCTCTTATTTAACAAGTCAAGAGGGACAACTTGGCTATCTTTTTTTTTTTAAGTCGGAAAAGAGCTTAAAGGCGATTTTTTCGGATCAAGTGTACATGAATTCCACTACCTGTAGCTCTGCACAAAGCACGTCAAACGTAAACCCATTCGATATAAAATGAACAATAATTGTAAAAACATAGTTAAAAACCATGTTTTGACTAACCATGTGACAAAAAATGAGAAAAAACCCACATTTATAAAATATAATTTTTAAATTCCCAAAAATTACTATAAAAAGGGGTTAATCCAACCATTTTTACCATTGTTACTATTCATCTCACTGTGGAGCATTTTGGAGCACCAAAGTTGGCGAGCTAATTTTGGCTTTGTTCATCCATCATTTACTCTGAAACTTGTTCCAGGTAATTAGTCCTTGTCCTGCGCTTCAATTCCATACCTTTGCATGCATTTTGAACGTTAAATGTGTTAGTTAAGGTGGGATTTTAGACCGAGCTCCATTGCTCGGTCATCACGGGTATAGCCTTCGGGTCCGCGATGACCGAAAAAAATGACACATAATGCGCTTCGATCATCATGGAAAAGTGATGTACTTCCGCGATGACCGCGAAAAAATACAACTAGCGACCTCGCGTCATCGCGTCTGTTTTAAAAACAGACGTGATGATGACGCGAACTTATTTTTTTATGCAAATTACACGTTGAATTTGGTGAACGAAGTGCTAATTCGATTTTTCTCATCATGCAGGTGATAATGGCATTTGTCTGGTAAGAACGGATGCATGATGACAATGATGTGGAAGCTTTCGCCAACATGGGGTGTCGAAATGCATTACAGGCATGCAGATTGCTCAAATTCTTGCTAACTCCACACCTTTGGTCACAACCTAATTTACTGGAGCTACTGATCCGGGCCTGGAATCCCACAGATGGGAAATTCATCATCCGAGGCCGGGATATCGAGTTTGACGTGACAGACATATATTTTTTGACCGGGCTGTCACGTCGTGGTGAGAGGCCTATTCTGGAGGGGCAGCGACCCAGGGGTGATTCCTTAGAGATGTTGATGGCTCAAGTGTGCCCATGAGCACACAAGACGAGGAGTGGGAAGGTGGCAATCCCAACAGTGGACGATGTGGTCCTTCGTGCTATGCTATTTATGGTGACACGGGCAACGAGCTCCTAAGCCTAACATGAGGCTTCAAAGACCCATCTCTGGCTGGCTCTCGAATGTCTCAATCCAACCATGTTTAACTGGGCAGAAACAGTGACGGCGAACATGAAGAGGCAACTCACCAATTGCCGTTGAGGAGAGACGAAGTAGTTTGGTTATGGATCCATCTTAGTCTCGCTTATGCTAGAGCAAGTGCTGGCACTGTAGTTACAAGACATGGATTTGGATTTGCCTCGACCAAGTGAGACTAGGGCCACACGGTGGGCACAAGTCATGTCACGAGGAGGTGGCAGACAACCAGTGGCGTGGGAGACACTGTTCCGAGAGTGGCTGGAGCACCAGACGATCTTTGTGGAGGATTGGCCATATGCCGGTATGGACTTCCGCGAGATCCTGACATGCAGCTGTCTGCTAGAGAGCAGTGGGAAGATGGTGGTAAGACACTTGATCGCATTTTTTGCATTTTATTTTTTATGATGTTTTTTGAATTTTTCATGTATATGTCCTAATGACGAATGCTATGGTATGCAGATGTAGGACCAGTGAGACCCGTTGGGCTGGCTCTAGAGGCGTGGAGGGATGCACGGGGCATTACAACACTAGCCTTGGCTCCCCCAGCTAATGATACGGTGGAGACAGTGGCCCGAACCTTGAGGGCCTAACAGTAGGGATTCCAGATTACATGGGGATCAAGGAGGTCCCCATAGTTTTCCAGATCCACACAGTAGGAGTGGAACCTAGGGTGCACCGCTTGTTGAGGCGGGTGGCACGGGTGGTGGTATGCTATAGGGAGCATAACCCACCGTAGTAGATGCCTACGTTTTTATTTCTTGCTGGTGATTTTTTGAGAGACATGTGTCTCAAATGTATGGAGAACACAGACTCTATTTGGACATGTACACTTATTTTTTGAGCACCTCGGTGTGCCACACGATATATATATATATATATATATATATATATATATATATATATATATATATATATATATATATATATATATATATATATATATATATATATATATATCCTATGGTTTATTATTGTGTTTTACATGCTTCTTGTATGCTGTTTTGATTACATGTTACGCAAATGTCTGTCTAATACATGATTAGCCAATGCATCAATTAGCATGTTTAATCATCGTGGAATATGCTGATATGTAATGAAATAAAAATTCCTCTCTAACAATTTAACACGTAAATAAAACCTTAAAATCCGATGGTCTCTGATGGAGTGTCGCCCATTGAGCTGGTGGACGACAAGCTGAGAGTCCAGGTTCACAACCAATGCACGAATACCGAGATTAATCGCCTCGGCCAGTAACTCAATAACAACACTATATTCAGCGACATTGTTCGTGGTACAACCTAGAAAAACACCTTGAAGGTCTATCAACTCACCATGAAGATCGTAGATCACCCATGCCGCAGAAGACAAGTTGCGAGTACTACGGAAGGCACCATCAGTAAAACCAACGTAAGGTGCACCAGACATCTGCACAAGAAGCAAAAGACACAATAAGTGGCAACACGCCTACACACCAAGCCAAAAATGAAAAACTATGCTTGTTATAAGTTCGCATGCCCCCAACAAAAGTGACTAGGTTTAACGACGTTGGAGCACGTCTCTAGCCTAGACCTCTAAATCGTGTGTATTATGTTCCAATGCATTGTTAGATTTATTCAGTTCATTTTAGAGTTGATCTTGGATTATGTTCCAGTTTTCAGGCCTTACCGTATGTATATAACAAATCCTAGGATGCAGCTAGAATGAATGAAATATCCTTTTTCTTCAATGAACACCTACCTACGGGAGGGTAGAGAGATCATTCCCAAACCAAGAAAACCAAGGCAACAAAAGCAATCACTCAATGCAAGCAGAAATCAATTCCTAAAGTGCACGGATACTACTAATGAGAGATTTAAACATTCTGTTGTGGGGGAAAGTATCCAACTCGGAATGACCCTAACCCACTCTAAGGGTGACAGTTCCTTAGCAACAGCTGAAAGCAAAGCTATCTAAAGTTTCTTCTTTATGACATGCAAGAGATAGAAGGAAGAGATCCACTTACCGATGTCTTGCGCAAATGGTCGATCCAATCTCCTTCGTTTGCCGCTTGCTCCCAGATCCAAGTCTTTTCACGGGCCCAGCTACACGAGATCCTGCAAATAAGACAAGAAAAGGAAACTACAAGAGGCATGCATTCATAATCGATTCAAGGATTAGCATAAATCAAAGACGCAAGTAAGACAATACACCATTGAAACACATGCGAATAGAAGAACCTCAAATGCTTTATTAATATATGGAAGTAAGGTTCAGGCGGTGATACAACCATGAGAGGTCCAATCCAGCATCACCTTCCCGACGGAGAGAAATCTCTTCTTCACCTCCCTCAAGCAATCACCCAATGCTCACAACTGTAAACCAACAGCAATTCTTTGCACAAAATTCCGGCCTTTAGATCCCATGGGATGAGATCCTTATATAGAGTTTTGGAGTGAAGATAAGTCAGCTTGATGTGTGACTTGTTGTCCTCTTCAACTCCAGTTGTTCTTCAGTTCTTCACTCGGAGTTTCTGTCTTCCACTT
Source organism: Pinus tabuliformis (assembly GCA_031772625.1). Lineage (NCBI taxonomy): Eukaryota > Viridiplantae > Streptophyta > Pinopsida > Pinales > Pinaceae > Pinus > Pinus tabuliformis. Next base: position 540,571,640 of record CM062816.1, on the reverse strand, counting down.
GGAGTTTTAGAAGCTCTTAACTCATCATTAGGCGAATCTTATCATCAAGTGTCTTTTTAGAAGCTTCCTGGGCACTGGCACTTTGAGAAAAAGATTCCTCCACATGTCCAAGTACGCCCAATGCAGGTAGCCTTTGTTCTACTTGCTATGCAACGCAGGTAGCCTTTGTTGTACCTGCTATGCAGCGCAGATGCCTAGTGGAGCAGCTGCAATGATCCAAAACTGACCTGTTTTTGAGTGTTTTTCAGTGGAGAACTGATTTGCAGTGCTGTGGTTTGCTGACCTTGTTCCTCTAAGGGTAAGAACAACATGTTTAGGGACTTTGGATCCCTTAGATTATTGACATTTCATGCTCTATGCTGTAAGGCACAAAAATGTCTATAACAGTTGCCCCCTAAAGTATGAGGTCGTTTATCGGGTGAAATGCTTTATTAGGAGGATCTGAAGTTCATTCAATCGCCGGGAGGTGACCTGTAACAAAATACAATACAATACATTATCTTTTCATATTTTCTTTTCATGATCTAGCTGATGCGGGCATTTCCCATGATCAGCTTTATAAATACATTTGCCGCACATAAACAGACGATCGTCTGATAAGAGACGGATAATTCTCTGCTTTTAATTATCATCCTTTTAGTAGGATGCTCATCTGCTGCACATGCCTATGTTTTTATCTCCTGAATATATATCGCAGCCCGGATGGATGAAACTAGATCCGGGGTCTTCAAACTTGTCCGATCTTCACTCTAGTACAAGTCGATCCATGTGAGAATTTCTTGAAGTCGAACATGGAAAGACATCGCTTGATTACCAGTCAATAATGTAAACTGTTAACAAGCGCGAGAGGAATCACTGATAATGATGATGACCCTCAAGGTACTGCAGCACAATTCACGTGGCGTGAATATAGGATCTGACGTCGAACACCACGCAAAGTCTCCCGGTCGAAGGTCATTAATGTATACCTATCGCCGGAAGTGAGAAACTTGCCATTGAGGCATGCAAGCTTCAAAGTACTGAGGGGGTGTTCCTAGATCAACTTCTTGGATAATGAGCTGATGTCGACAAGAAGTGATCCGTCAAAGGAGGGCCTTAATGAATCCCACATCAGTGACACGGAACGGAGCTAGTGATGATGGTGAAAACGATCTGTGAAATATGATTCAGGGTGGCGGTCATGGAAGGATGAAAGATGATGTATGGTAGTAGATGGGACCCGGTTGACGCTTTCTGAATGACATCTCTTGAACATATAACGACACTGATGTGATGGATCGGTAGCATTACCCCATGTATGGATGGTATGGCGAGACCATGGTGAAGGGACCGGTGAATGATAATAACCCAACCCGATATTTACGGAGGCCAAAAGTGTCATGTTCAAGAGCGACTTGCTACCATTAAGCTTTGAGGTTCTTCCCAATTTTTCCCCAGTCATTTCTGACCAGTACCTCTTTATTTTTGTCAAGCTTGAGGAGGATAACATATGCTTGATCTATAACCTGCCCTTCGGGCAAGCCCATCGCTATGTTTTAACGAGCCCAGCGATAGGGAAACTCGTTCTTGTCTAAAGACAAGTTTGTCGCTATCTAACATTTTTAACGAGCCCAGCGACAAAGACAACTCGGTCCTTTTCATTTTTAGAGAGTCTGAAAAGGGTACATAAAGTAGACTCCAGGGGTCCTTTTTCATCATCTAATCCCTTAAGTCCGAAAAGGTATAAAACAATACAGAAGGGATGAATGTTCGATATCTTTATCGAGCCGAACCAGACAAGCGCTCGATCTTTTTGTGCAATAATCCCTCAGGTCCAAAAAGATTAAAATCTAGAGGAGGGATAGCTCTTCCGGTCCTTTTAACGAGTTGGAAGGCCAAAACTCGGCAAACTTTTCATTTTTTACGAGTCAGTGAAAAGAGCTCAAAGAAGACTCGTATTTTGAGGAACGAGTGATAAACAGGGATAGCAGCAGATTCCAGGTACAGGTTGGAATTTTCCAATCACGACAGTATTACAAGGATGGCTAAATGGGATCACTCTTCGCAGCTGTTCCTCAAAATAGTTAAACAATCAAGTGGATGTGAATGATCGGCCAAAGGAAAAGTGGAGGTGACGGTGCACAAACACGACCAAGGCTTTTATGGCTAATGAATTTACGGTCTCAAATGGTTATTTACCGGTTCATTTTTTCTGAATGAGCTTGAACACTGGGGGGAAGCCTGCTCACATGTGTGTTTATTTTTTAACGAGCATGAACTCTTGCGAAAACTGCTCGGTTTTGCGTTTATTTTTTAACGAGCATGAACTTTGCCAAAACTGCTCATTTTTACCAGTCATAAAGTAGTAAGGTCTCATGGAAGATTCCTATTTTTTAAAGAGCTTCATCTTCCTGCGCTTTGCCCCATACCCTCTTTTTATGCAAGCTGGGTATCGGCTAATCCTACGAGTTTAACGGGTTAGACCTACAGGTTTAAAGGGAGGACCTAAAAAACTAAAAACAAAATAGCCGCTCGTGCTTGCATTCCAAGAGGTTTGCATGCCCCCAGGTATAAAGTATAATTTCAAGGTTGCCCCTCCTCTCCTCCACTTCTGTTTTTCTTTGGGTGTTCTCATCTACTTGTTGTCTTGTCAGTCCTAATGTTAACGATACTTGTCTTCTCGTTATTTTTAGCGGGTCTTACGCGGTACTTGTCTTCTCGTCAGCCCAGTTTTTAACTGATCTTTGCGACAAGAGAAGAACACTTCTCAATAGACAAAACATTGGTGGGTTTGAGGGAGGCTTACCTCTTTCAGGTTACCCAAAGATTGGTTTTATTTGCTGGCGCAAAGGAAACTCTTTCTTCGGCGATGTCTATCATTAGGATACACAAAGATGGTTACAATTTGTTGCAGCAATAGAATCTCTTTCTTTGGAGGCTGCCCCTACTTATCCTCTAAAACATTTGTTTTAATGGGTGAGGCTTGCCTTTTATCCAAAGATGGTTACTACTTGCTGCCGCAAACGGATCCCCTTCTTTGGCAGAGCCTACTTATTTAGACAAAGGTGAGTAACGGGCCCCCGTCCTCCCACATAACTTTAACAAAAGAATCTTATTCTAGAACAACCCCAATCCCAATTACCCCTTCTGAGAGCCCATCTCTCTCTTCGTCTTCTTGTCCTTCTTCTCCATGAATATGGCTCAGAGGAAGATTCTCAAAGATGAAGGGGGGGATGGGGTACGGACTAGTCATATTCTCCCGCGGAAATTCTACTTTACACCCAAGGTTTTTTCTGCCTCCAGAGCAGACCAGGACGCATGCCCCCTGGGTTTCGGCCTTCCTTTCCCGAATCACTCGCGCTCATCAGGAAGAAGCACCGGAGGTAGAGACCTTTCTTGATCAAATAGACCATTCAGGATAGGTATGTGACTATTTGCGATGCGTGATCCCGGAAATGAAAGTTGGTCTACGAGCTTGACCATTCTTCCTTCGTATGGAAAACACATTATTCGAAAGAGTGAGGAGACTATTGCTTCCATGCAATATATGTAGTCCCATCCAAGGAGTAGGTTATAATCCAAGGGTCCTTGGACGACCATAAAATTCATCTTGACGGCCTTCCCTTTCAAAGTAATAGGCACATTAGGTAGAATCCCTAATGGTCGACTGGTTCCCCTGTCAAAACCCGAGAGACGCCTTGTCTCGGGCAAAAGCGCCGGGCCACCCAGTGCTTTCCAAGCAATAGAGGACAGGATACTCATAGACGCCCCTTCATCAATGATAGTTCCAGCCATCACCATTTTGTATATTTGGACTATAATTCTAAATGGTATACTGGCTGGTAACCGGGGTCTGCCTAGTTGGTTCCAATCAAAGGATGCAACTAGGTTGCTTGGTGGTGGGACCGAATTTACGGCCGGATATGATCCTGACGATGCTCCTTTCTGCGATAAAGGAGTGGGCGCTTTGCCCAGATGCTCATCAGAATCGGAGTTGACGAAAAGAATATGGACGGTGTCATCCTTATTCTCTTCGGCGGGGGTGTCAACTGAAGATGAATCCTCAGTGACTGGTGTTTGAAGATGAAACTTCTGAAGGGAGAATCGGGTCAACTGCCGTTTCGACCTTTGGACTTTCGTCCGGTCTGGATTCAGTAGGTTCACTTTCAGTGACTGGCACTTAAGCTGGCCCTCTGAGCAAGACAACTGTATTTTCGACCAACGAAGGACCTGGCGCGAGTTTTTGATATCCAGGAGGAAGTAGCACCGGTGCCACCGGTTGATCTTCCAAAAATCTCTTTGCCTTGTCTAAAAAGGGACAACGGCGAAGGGTGTGATCGCCTTCACACAGTTCGCAGGGGAATCTCATCCCTCTTCGTCGTCTGCGACCTTCACTTTCGTTGGTCAACAGTAAGCATTCAACCTGGTTGTCAGAGGTTGACGCTTCCGAATCGTGCAAATGAGGGGACCAGTCCCTTAGTATCCAGGGAATACTGGGACAATCACGGTGGAGGTGGTCTCCTCTACATATGACACATGGCGATTTGGGCCCGGTCCGTGCTGTGTGTGGGTTTTCGTTAGATGCCTTTTGCTTGCCCCCAGGCGCCTTTGGCTCCTTTTGCTTCTTTTCCTTCTTCTTTTCTATGGGAGCTCCTCTTTTGGCGGCTTGACCTTTCGAAGAAGAAGGATCGGAGGAAGGCTCATAAGAAGTGGAAGGCTGGAGGGTAGCTCTAGACTGGTCTAACTGTTGAATCGACTGTTCAGGAACCATGGTGGTCTGAACGACAGCGGTCGAGAATAGCCAAACTGGCAGGCCAATTGTCAGTCCTGGAAGCGACAATGTGGCCATGTGGGGCGCACCAACTTCTCCCCAAGAGGAGAAAGGGCTAGGGGTCCCATGCTGTGGGATCCCTTGGTTGGTGTGTTCCATGTTCTCAACCTTAAGATCAACGTAGGAATAAGGGGTGATTATGTTCTGTTTAGAATGAATTTTATATGACGACGCTTTTTAAGACACAACTTGCTTTTTCACTTTTTAAGAGTCGAGAAAAAGCTAAAGATGACTCTAGTCTCCTTCGATGTATTAACGAGCCCGAAGTGACAAATGCTCGGATGGACTTTTTCAGTTATAGAGTTTGAAAAAGGCCAAAAGAAACTACTCTGGAGTTCTAGGCAAGGGTGTGCCAAACCTTTCGCGAAACCACAGAATACGTTTTACGGTACGAGTGGTCGATCTTCGTGAATGCTGTGTTCACTGCATCGCGATCAGTAGGGCGGCCGACACGGCTTCCTATGGATAAAGGCTTTGTTCCTATAGGGGTCCCCCAATATACGCGACGGTACGCGGGGGCACAAGTCCGTATTAGTGCTATCGTCCCTCAGGAGGAATCACCCACCTTCGTAGAGATCAACAGTCACTATGTTTAACGACGCCGGTTCACGTCTCTACCTAGACCTCTACTGTGTTTCGTTATGTTTCAAAGCGTTGTTAGATAAATTCAGTTCTTTTTAGGTTGATCTTGCTTAGCAGTTTTCCTTTACGGATCACCACGTGATGTATGATACAACTCCTAAATGCAGTCTAAGAATGATAAGCAAGCTTTTTCAATTCTTTCAACTTATGAAAACCTTAACTACTGAAGGAAAAGAAAGACATCATCTTTTCAAACAGATCATAGAGCACACACTGATGCACTTTTCCTAAATCGACATGCAAACTGTCAAAATGCACATGCACAATGCAAGTATTTCTTTTCTTCTTCCTTAATGTTGATGTATTACAAAAAGAAAGCTGTTGTATAATTTCGAATTCAATTTCAAGTGAACGCAACAAGTGTTTGTCCAACAATCAAAAGAACACCTTAAGATTCACTTGTTTCAACACAAGAAATACTGAAATTCGAACCATATAACGAAAGCAAATGCTTAAGCAGCTATGAACAACAATAAACTAACTCTTAGAATCACAACGACACTTTCTCACAGGTCTAGATTCAAGAGGTCATAGCAAGACTAGTTCACTTTCGCTATGGGAAACTGTGAATGACAGCAAGAAATACAATAAGAACAATCACGGTTTCTTCATACAACTGAGGCAGAATGAAGGCAAAGAGAAGTGGTTTCAGCTGGGTATACAGGTTGACAACAGGCTGCAAAAACAATACTGAAAACTGGGCAACAGACAGTGGGGAATCCCAGTTGCACAAGGCAAAACTGGATCAGCGCAGGTGCTGCACTGTCAATTTGAGATGCAGCGCAGGTAGCCCCTTCGGGACCTGCGTTGCAGTGCAGGTAGCCTTTGTGGCAGCTGCACTGATGAGACAAGTCACGTCTCTCTCAGATTCCGGGTCACAGTTTGCTAAAAAATGAGCGGTTTTTGGCCAAATCAGAGGTTGTCAGTCAAGTATACACTAGAGGATGATTAAAGGAAGATGAACACTATCACAAAGAGCTAAAAAGAGTCCTTGTGGATCTGCTCTTCAAATCATAAACAGGCCCAGCACTGGGCTAGAGTAGCTGCCCTCTACTTTGCATTCGAAAGACTCGAATGCAGTTCGATTCGGTACTCTCTTTGTTCAAGAAATGAATAGCAAGAAACACAAGCTACCAACAAGACACGCTCCCCAGCGGAGTCGCCAGTCTGTTGTGGGGGAAAGTATCCAACTCGGAATGACCCTAACCCACTCTAAGGGTGACAGTTCCTTAGCAACAGCTGAAAGCAAAGCTATCTAAAGTTTCTTCTTTATGACATGCAAGAGATAGAAGGAAGAGATCCACTTACCGATGTCTTGCGCAAATGGTCGATCCAATCTCCTTCGTTTGCCGCTTTCTCCCAGATTCAAGTCTTTTCACGGGCCCAGCTACACGAGATCCTGCAAATAAGACAAGAAAAGGAAACTACAAGAGGCGTGCATTCATAATCGATTCAAGGATTAGCATAAATCAAAGACGCAAGTAAGACAATACACCATTGAAACACATGCGAATAGAAGAACCTCAAATGCTTTATTAATATATGGAAGTAAGGTTCAGGCGGTGATACAACCATGAGAGGTCCAATCCAGCATCACCTTCCCGACGGAGAGAAATCTCTTCTTCACCTCCCTCAAGCAATCACCCAATGCTCACAACTGTAAACCAACAACAATTCTTTGCACAAAATTCCAGCCTTTAGATCCCATGGGATGAGATCCTTATATAGAGTTTTGGAGTGAAGATAAGTCAGCTTGATGTGTGACTTGTTGTCCTCTTCAACTCCAGTTGTTCTTCAGTTCTTCACTCGGAGTTTCTGTCTTCCACTTGGAGTTTTAGAAGCTCTTAACTCATCATTAGGCGAATCTTATCATCAAGTGTCTTTTTAGAAGCTTCCTGGGCACTGGCACTTTGAGAAAAAGATTCCTCCACATGTCCAAGTATGCCCAACGCAGGTAGCCTTTGTTCTACTTGCTATGCAATGCAGGTAGCCTTTGTTGTACCTGCTATGCAGCGCAGATGCCTAGTGGAGCAGCTGCAATGATCCAAAACTGACCTGTTTTTGAGTGTTTTCCAGTGGAGAACTGATTTGCAGTGCTGTGGTTTGCTGACCTTGTTCCTCTAAGGGTAAGAACAACATGTTTAGGGACTTTGGATCCCTTAGATTATTGACATTTCATGCTCTATGCTGTAAGGCACAAAAATGTCTATAACACATTCGGTTTCCAATATGTAAACTTGAAAATGCAAATTCACTTTCACTTTCGCATGCTAAATGAATGCAATTCTTTTGATTTTGATGTCTTTTAATTCTAGAAAAAACAAATAAGCAACAAGCAAGGGCAGAAAAACGGTTGATCCAAACAATTGTAATCTATGTTCGGGTAGTAGAGAGAAATCGAATCAATGCCAAAGATTGGTTCAATAACAGTCCTTAAACAATCAACCAAAAACAAGCAAAGGGGAAGGCTCAATCAAACCAACAGCAAGCTGCAAATGAATCTTTGAGTAAACAAGAAACCAAGTGAAACTGATCCAAGAGACTTGAAACAATGAAACTAGGTCATAGAAGCAAGAAAACAAGATTCATTCAACAAAGCTCACAAGAAAGTTCCTCAACCTATAAACAAGGAAAAACAAGTCATCAAACAAGTGAGAACAACAAGGGACTAGCAGGACTAATGGACTCAGGAGGAAGAATTGAGAAAATCAATTCTATAGCAATCAGTGCGAGTAATACACAACCAACAAGCGCTGATAAAGAACACTCTGTAGCAATAGAGCGATGTCAGCGTGAAGTACACGAGTTTTCCGCGATGGTCCGATTTACATAACCATCATCATTGTTAGGCGTAATCACACGATGAACAGGATATTACAAAAGGGTGGACGCGATGACAGCACGACTGTTAAATTTAAAGCTGCGATGATGTTCAAAACAATAATAGGCGAACCAAAACTCCCAAATCAAAAACAGTCAAATCTTCAATCAAATAAGGGCATTTCCCAGATCAGGCCAGGAAACTCAGAAGACTGGTAACTAATCCCCAAAACTTCAAAAGAGACCAAAACAAAAAATCAAGACAAGAGTAAACAAGAAAAGAACAAAGGCCAAAGCTCCCCAGTGGAGTCGCCAATTTGTGATGCAGGAAAGTGTTCCCTCTATGGACAAAGGCAACCCCTCTAGCCCTAGAGTGGGTCTAGTCACAAACAAGGACAGATCAACAATAGCTTTCCTTAAACAGTCATAGTTGGAGGCCTACCTCAACCGATGGTCGATGGAGTTCCGTTGCGCTGCTCCAGCTTCCGCTTCCTTCCCCTGATGAGTGATCAACCTGAACAATACAAAGGAAATACAACAAAGCACGTAACCAGAACAACAATGATCTATTTACTCACAAAGTCAAGAAGTCATGAGCTATTAAGTACATCACATACAAGACATAGGAAAACATCATTGATTGCATTAATAATGAAATAAGAGTAAGCTTACAACCAAAGTCTTGACGTCACAAGCCTTCTCAGAGGGATCCAACCAGCCTATTCCTCAAGCATTCACTCTTTGAAGATGGATCTCCCAACATACAAGTCTCTCTCACTCACAAGTTTTACACAAGATTAAGGGCACTTCACAAGCTTCCACAAGCTATCAACAATCCCACACTTGTCACACTCACACCAGCTATCTAGCAAACTCACAAACACTAACAACACTGCTCCACTAGCCAACTATCAGTAACTATCCCAAAAACTAGCAGTGCATAGCAATGGTGAGAGGTTAAATAGGAGAAGGAGTCTCCATGAAAGGTGGAAGAGTGAGCTTATCCCCAACGAAGGTAGCACAAATGACGGAACAACCATGCCAGAGAAAGGAGGGCGATACAAAATATGCCAACAACCAGGTCTAGAGTCATTTGGAAGGCCGACTGTTGGAACAAATTCACCCAATCTGGATCATCGCGAGGGCATAATTGATCTTCTACACTAACATCGCTATTGAATAACGTGGCTAGTTAGGTCATCGCTAAAGATCACAAGCAACCTCACGCTGGCACATAAAATCGGACCATTGTGGGAATTAGGTGTACTTCTGCTGGCAGCGCTTTTGGAATATTTAGGAGTGCCCTTCAGCATGTTTATTTAGCCAACAGACTCGATGAGGCAGATAACTTAGGAAAAGTGGGTCATTTGGCAACATCAGAGAGCATTTGTCTAATATGAGCATGTTTGACTTGAACACATGACACAGTAGAAGACTGGAGTGAAGACAGTGACAAATTACTGTGTAATAGAGTCGGACCTTCCTAAGGTAGTGAAGTTCGCTTGCTCTTGGCTACAAAGGACCCTACGCGAGTCACTGAGGCAAAGATATTCTGGGTCCTGTTTGAAATGGATCTGCAGATGGTGATTAGCCAGAGGCCGAGGTTGTCACCCAGACTGTACACCCAGTACAAACCCCTCGCTGAATTCAAGGCATATTTCCATAACCTGCATGTTCACACAAGGACGGATCCCAAAAAGACATGGAACAAGTTTCCTTAGTTGGTGGTTGAGGAAGACGTAGCAGCGATCGTGGGTAAGTGGCCACCTGAATCGCTAACCCCATCAGATGCGAGCGTAGGTACAAGAAAGGCTATGGATGATACCACCATGCAGACGACAACAAACAAAAAATAGAAGGAAGCATAGAAGGCTACTGCTAGGGAGAAAGTTGCATAGAAAAAAAGAGGCTGCTACTTAAGGAAGCAACAGACAAAGAATAAACAGCCCAAGAAATGACAACATTGCAGGCCACCATAGACATTGAAGAGTCCAATACACAACACACACCATACCAAGAAGATACAGATGCATAAGAGGGCGGGGGGGGGGAGCTAGAAACCACCTTCGTGGTCAAGAAACGAAAGAAATAGACATCCATGGGGCCGTAGAAGAAACAAAAGTCTGACCGATCAGTTGGGGTGACCCCTTTAGTCCTCACTAAGGGGGAATTATATGAAATAAGTGATGTGGTTCATCACATGACCTCAAAACTTTAGGGCCACTTTGAGGAACAATACCAACAGGCGTTGGGAAAGGTTTAGCAAGGCCTGCGTAAGTTACAGGTCCAAACATGTCAAGTACAGGTAAGCGGGGTGCAAGTGAGCCTGCATCAAGCGAGCCTGTCAGTTATGGATATGGAAAAGACTTTGGATCTCCATATAGTTCAGTTACCAGATGTAGCCCTACACGCTGAGATAGAAGAAGCAATGATGCAACTACTATAGATGGAAAATCTGGGCTTAAACATTGTGACACACCCTATCCAGACCCTGCATGAGCTACACTAGGGGGTATCCGACAAATTACGAATTAGGTAGAAACGCAGTCTATTGGTAATCAGTGAAGTAAAAATGAACAACCAACAGATATTTGCAGAGAAGGTGCAGGAACTAAAGGAGAAAGAGGAAATCACCGCACGAAGCCAACAATTAGAAGCAACCATTACACAGGCTTGCAATGAGCTGCCAGAACTTAACATTTCGGCTGAAGCAGCTTTCACAGAGAATATCAAAAAGTTGGACGTGACAGTAAAAGAGTTTAGGGATGAAATCGTCTGAGTCTGGTTTGAACTGCAGTTACAAATATCAAAGCTGCAATTGAAGTTGCAGCCTACGACTCCTCCAAAGGTTCCAGAGTAGTGTGGAGATGCTATCAAAGAGGGCATGGCCACTTTAAAATATGCAGTTAAGGTATTCACTGAGCTATTTGAGCAGGCCATGGAGTTATAGACTTCATTGCAGGAGGACCTAACTCTACAGAATATTGGCGCGGACATCAGGGAAAAATAGAAGCAGTTCGATGAGATCCAATCAACTACACGGACACTAGCACCAGTAGAATAGTTCACGCAGTTGCGGGAAGGCAAGTTGAAACAAAAAGAGACTGATGAGTTGTGCCGCAAGGAATAAATTCTCAATGCATGAATAAAGCCATGGATGGATGAGGCCATCTAGTTGACTCTATTGGTACAAAGAAAACTTAATGGCATGCAACAAACTTAGAGGACCATGGTCCTTGCAGTGGAAGGCCCAACTACTGAAAATTTGAGTGCAACAGGCTGCTACACAGGGAACAACTTATCTGCAGGTTTGAAGTTGGCATTCTGTGAAATCCATGCTAAGATTGAAGTGCCAGCTGAGTGACTCAAGGACAAGTCACAGAATTGTGTTGGAGGCCTGTTAGGATAGGGTCCCCTGGGGTCAAGCTCTGGTACTTACTTTTTGTATAATTGTAAAGTCTCCTCGATTTGTGGAAGCAGAGCACGAAGGTAATAACAGTCAAAGGGGCTTTAGTCCCTTCGTTTGTTAGGAGATAAGAATTTTTGAGACCTGCCCATGGTCTGCGGACCATGGAATTGTAAATGAAAAGGCTATGTATAGTAGAGTCATAGCGAGTCTAGAAGGTAACCAATTGATAGAAGATCATTATTTAGGCAAGTAATCTAAGGTAGGAAAGTTTGTTTCATGTACTTAGGTGAAGGGGAAGGCTCCTACAGCTGAATGCATGGAGACCTTGGTAAGTCCGCAGGCTAAGTGTGTGGGCCCTTGCAACTGAGTGCGCAGGGAAGGAGTCTGTACTTGAAAGAATACATCTAATAAAGACAATTTTGATCCATAAATTGTGTATCTGTGTATCTGTATTTATTTATGTAGTTTCTGTATTTCGCTCTATATCTAAAATTGTATGAATGAATTCTTATCTTATGCACAAAAGTAGTATATCAAAATGATTTATCGATGTTATGAATGTTTAAATACCTTCATGAAGGTATAGATTCTATTTATGTGAATTACTGTAATTATCTGTTTAAGAAAGATTAGGGTTCACAAAGACATAACTAAGCCCTAGAAGTTGCAGGAACCCATCACACAAACCTCTGGATGCAGAAACTTGGTTCTGTCATCCCCCAATACTTCTTTGGGTGAGACTACAGTCTGTGCTAAGTGGGTTGTTGCCGAAAGGACCAATAATTTAGGGTTTTGTTGGTTGGCGCAATTAAATTTGAACCTAGGTCAGGGCCCATCAATCCAACAGGTATCTAAATCTTAATCATATCATTAGAATTAAGAAAAAGAGAGCACTATGAGATTTTTTGAAGATAACAAAACCTCAAAATACTATCTACAAATCTTGTCAAATGGGAAAATAAACTTGAATTCCACTTAAGACCAAATATCAACTATGGTTTTGTAACTATTACATATGGATTTGTGTGCTCCTTCTAGAATAGAAGCACCTGGATGAGAGAAATACTCTATGTTGGTAATTGATGATTATTCCATATTGAAATTGGTAGCATTATTAACAAAAAAGTAAAAACAATTTGATAAATATAAAGTCTTCAAGGCATTAGCAGAAAAGAAAATAGGGTGCAAGATAAAGTGCATTTAGACAGAGGAGGTGAATTTACATCTAATGAATTTGTATACTTTTGTGATGAAAATGGGATAAAAAGAGAAAACACCATTGTAGACAGTTCTCAGGAGAATGGAATGGTTGAAAGACAAAATAGGTATGTACAACAAATGGCTAGAGCCATGATGTAGGAAAGGAATATTTCTTAGACCTATTGGGAAAAGTTGGTTCATACAACATTTGACATTCTAAATAAGGCACATCTCATACCCAATTATGATAAGACACCATATGAATTTTGGCATGGTAAGCCATCATCTATCAAAAATTTCTCAATTTTCAGAAGTAAGTGCTATATCAAAAACAATGATGAAAAGTTGGGAAAGTTTTATGGTCGACCAGACAAAGGAATGTTTTTGGGATATTCAACAAAAAGTAAAGGATACATGTGTTACAATAAAAGGTTGCATGTTGAAATTATGAAAAGAAAATACTTCATTTGATTTCTGCCTTAGTCAAATGGAGAAATTTTATTTTTCACATCAGTAGGATGACATGGATTGCAGTTAGCTAGAGTGACATGGCTTTGTATAATAGTCAAATTAGTAAATTTGAGTTTGTAGGCTAGAAGTAGAGTCGTGAATGTGTTGATTTCTAAGATCTAGAAATCTAGTTGAGTTATTGTTAGTTGAACTTAGTTATCTGATCTCTAGTCATTAGTTGAGTCAGTTGAATTTCAATTGAGTAGTTATTACTATTGTTAACTCACTAATCTCTCAATTAACTAGTCAATTGGCTAAAAATATACCCATTCATGCATGGAATTCAATTTTCCTAGGTGAGTGGATGAAAAAGGCACATTTGTATTTATAATTGTATATTATTGAGTGTACATTGCTTTCACTCTGAGAAGGTGATCAATTCCCCTTGGATTTGTGCAAGGAAATATAGAATTTCCCTATTATTTAGGAGCTTAATTCCTCCAAGATTGTACAAGGAAATAGGAGGCTGGTTAAGGATTAAATTAGCTAAGTGTTGGCCAGAGAAATTCAGGAAAAAAGAGAACAATTTTATAGTGCAAGGTGTGCTTTAGAGTTGAAGCAAGATATTTCAATTATTTCTTTTTCTCATCTAAATTAATGAAAAGCATCAGAGGGGTTTTTTCCCAGTTGGATTCCCCTGTAAAATCATTGGGTTCCTTTTTTTTATGGTTGCATGTAATTGCATGTGTTTCTATCTTGTGATTTTATATTCCATGGATTGTAGAAGAAATTTTTATCTCTTGTATTCAGTTCAAATTCATCAGTAGTAGAAAATTTATTTCCATTTCTACATGGTATTAGAGCATAAATCGCATTAGAAATCAGTCTATAGATCTTCTCCTTCAATGATTTCAATTTGCAAATTTAGTGAAGAAATTTTCTTCCATGCGAGAAAATGTATTTTAGCGGTTTGAGATTGGAGTATGCCCTTGAGGGAACCTCAAATTTCATAGCTTGGAAGGACATGATGGAAGAAGTACACAATAATAATGGGATGCTGGAATACACTAAAAAAGGCATTCCACAACTAGGAAAATTTTATGTACAAGCATTTGCATAGTGGAATAAGGATACTACTAAAGCCAAGAGGATCATCTTGGAGGGTGTGAGAGACCACATAGTCTTAAATTTACAAGGAAAAGAGACTCCATTTTATATGTGGAATACCCTCACTAAATTATTCAAAAATAGCAGTGATGCTAAGAAATTGGCACTGACAAACAAGCAGATAAACATCTGCATGAAAAAAGTTGAAACCATTCCACATTACCTATCTAAGTTCACTCAGTGTCGAGATGAGCTTGGAGAAGTTGGAGAAAATATACCCTCTTCAGAACTAGTGAGCCTAGCTCTCCTAGGCCTTCCGAAATCCTGGCACAACTATTAGGACTTTATGATTGGAAGGGACACATTTCCAAATTGGGAGACACTTTGGTTTGATCTAGTACAGGAAGAAATTTGATGAAACACTAGAGATGGAGTAATATCCAAATATGAGGAGGAAGATAATTTTTCCTTGGCTGGGAAGGGAAAGAAAGGTAAGGGCAATAAGGCCCAAAGAAAGTCAGACTCCATATAGAATAATGGCAAGAATAAGGACCTAAGCAAGATAAAATGTTTTCACTGCCACAAATATGGGAACTATGCAAAAAAGTGTCCACACAATAATTATAACAAGAAACCTCTAGGTGGAGCAGGAGGTGAACTACTTCCCTCACAATTTGAATTAGAATTTACCCTATTTTCTTACATGGAAAGCATGGTAAGAGGGAGTGAGTGGTACCTAGATTCTGGTGCCTCATATCATATGACAAGGAATAAGGAATTCTTCAGTTGCATAGAGGAGAAGGATCTCAAATGGAACATATAATTTGGAGATGATGGGAGGTATAGTACCAAAGGAATTTGTACTATCACCTTTAAGAGAGAGTCAGGCTCCCATCTTTACTTGAAAAAAGTAATGTATGTGCCCGGGTTAAGGAAAAATTTGATTTTTATAGTTGTATTGAAGAAAAGAGGTTAGGAAGTGGTGTTCAGTAAGGGAACATATTTTCTGAAGCATGTTGTTATTGGACAAGTGAAACAAATTAGATTTAGAGTGAAAATTCTCCACAAGCTAGAGGTATATTTTTCCATGCATGCAACTATACCTCGAGGAGTGAGGTGGGGTGATGTAGAGACTTAGTCCTAGAGTTGTAAAGATTTGGGTAGGGTCCATAGGAGAGTAATAGCAGTTGCAATATACTCTTCTTATCGATCATTACCCTCGCTAAAGGGGCCCACAATATTTAGTAGTAGAAGGATCTGTGTTAGTTGATGCAGTCAGATGTTGAGTGAAAATTGTAGACTAGTTGCAATTAGATGTTGAGGAGCATAGAGCAGTATTGCTAGTAGTGTAGGATGCATAATGAAAAATCAACAATAGTGTCATTTTCCCAGTAGACATTGCATAGAATAATAACAGTCAAATGCTCAGGAGATAGTTGTAGGTTAGAGAATTGATTCATTATTTCAAATACTTCAAAGTTGCAGTTTTTGCAGTATCAACAATAACAGTGGGAGGAATTATTGTTACAGTGCATTCCTACAGAGGAGCAACATTAGGGTTGTGTAGAACCCTTTTCATACTAAGAGGGAATTTTGAAATTGTAGCAAGAAAAGGCTTCATTAGACTCGTGCCTTAGTCAAATGGAGAAATTTGATTTTCCACAACAGCGGGATGACTTGGATTGCAGTTAGTTAGAGTGACGTGGCTTTGTCTACTAGTTAAGTCAGTAAATTCGAGTGTGTAGCTAGAAGTAGAGTTGTACATGAGTTGATTGCTAAGATCTAGAAATCTAGTTGAGTTATTGTTAGTTGAAATTAGTTAATGGATCTTTAGTGATTATTTAAGTCAGTTGAAGGTTAGTTGAGTAGTTATGATATTTCTAACTCATTGATCTCTCAGTTTACTAGTCAATCAACTAAAAATAGACCAAGTCATGCATGGAATTCAAATTTCCTAGTTGAGTGGATGGAAAAGGCACATTTGTATTTATAATAGTATATTTTTGAGTGTATAATTCTTTTAAATTGAGTAGGTGATCAATTCCCCTTGGATTTTCACAAGGAAATAGGAAATTTCCTTATTATTTAGAAGCTTAATTCCTCCAGGATTGTGCAAGGAAATAAGAGGTTGGTTAAGGCTTGAATTAGCTAAGTGTTGGTCAGAGTGGGTTAGGAAGCATGAGTCCAGTTTTACAGTGTAGGTTATGCTTCAGATTTGAAGAAAGACATTGTAATTGTTTCTATTTCTCATATGAATTAATGCAAAGAAGTGGAGGGGTTTTTTCCAAGTTGGGTCCCCCTGCAAAATCATTGTGTTCCTTTTGTTTTGATGGTTACATGTCATTACATGTGTTTCTATATTGTGATTTTCTATTCCATTGATTGTAGAAGAAATTTGTATCTCTTGTATTCAATTCGAATTCATAAGTAGTAGAAAATTTATTGTCATCTTTATACTACATAAGGTTGTTGATTGTATAGACATGAAAATTCATAAATATATTCCTAGCAAGAACGAGAGCACATGTTTTATCAATCCTACAAATTAGCATGCAAATAAAGAAGAAGGAAAACACGATGAAGATTCAGAAGAGAGAGAGATTCATTCAAAAGATCCCTCAGGGTATGTGCAATAGAACCATCTTGGTAGTCAACTTATTGGTGATAAAAGTGCAAGAGTTCAAGCGAGGAGGGGATTGGAAAACACAACATATCATGCGCAAATTGCCATGCTGTCAAAGAATGAACCAAGGAATTTTTCTAAAGAAAGAAAATGAAAACACTAGATAAATGCTATGAAGTAGGAGTAGATCAAATTGGGAAGAATATGACCTACGAACTAACATCAAGACCAACAGGTAAAAATATCATAGGTATGAAATGGGTATTCAAAAATCAGTTGAATGAACAAGGGTATATTGTTAGAAATAAAGAAAGACTTGTATGAGAGGTTTACTCATAGGTATAAGGACTATAATTTGAATAAAAATTTACTCCAATGGTGAGGTTATAGGAAATAATAATGTTTCTTTTTTTTGCATGTTATACACATTTCAAAGAATACTAAATGGACGTGAAATATGATTTTTCAAAAATGGAGAACTTAAGGAGGAAGTCTATATAGAACAACCAAAGGGATTTTTATTGTTAGATAATCCTAATTATGTATGCAGGTTAAAGAAGGCATTGTATGGACTCAAACAAGCACCACATACATGTTACTGTAGGTTGGAAAATCAACTTTAAAATAAGGGTTTCAGGAGAGGTGCAACCAATAGTAATTTGTACATTAAGTCAAATGAAGATGAATTTGTAATTGTTGTTGTCTATGTAGATGATATAATGTTTGAAAGCAACAAAGACTCTATGGTACAATGGTTTTCTTTTGAAATGAAATAGTAATTCAAAATGTTAATGTTTGGTGAGCTTTCTTTTAACCTAGGTTTGCAAAACCTACATAATTTAGAAGGAATATTCATCTCTTAAGAGAAATATCTAAAATATGTGTTCAAAAAATTCAAAATGGAGGATTGTAAACTTGTCATAATTCTCATGAAAATGTAAACTATCTAAATATGACGAGTCACTTGAAGTTGATCATAAATTACAAAGATCTATGATAGGCAACCTACTATATCTAACTACATTTATACCAGATATAATGTTAGTTGTGGGACTTGTAGCAAGATATCATTTAGAACCAAAGAAAAGCCATCTTATAGCAACCAAAATAATATTCATATATTTAAAAGGTACAACAAATTATGGACTATGGTACCCAAAAAGGAAAATACTTTATTCTGACAGCCTACACAGACGCAAACTGGGTCAGTTGTATAGATGACATAAAAATTATGAGTGGTGGAACATTTTATTTAGGAGAATCATTTGTAGCTCTGTTAAGAAATAAGTTAACCTCAATATCCCTATCTATTGTAAAATTTGAATACATAGCAGTTGCAACTTATTGCACACAAGTACTTTGGATAAATCAAACTCTATAGGAAATGAAGGTAATATACAATGAACCCATTTCTATTAAGTGTGATAATACAAGTGAAATAATCATATCAAAGAATCTAGTGCTACATTCTAAGACTAAACATATCCCTATAAAGTATCATTTCCTTAGAGATCAGGTGGTTGAGAAAATAGTGAAATTGGAGTACATATCTACTAAAGAATAGATAATAGATATCTTCACTAAGCCCTTGGCAAGAGAACCATTCAAATATATAAGGATCAAATTAGGGATAATCCTTGCTCCCTCTTCTCATTAGTTTGACTTCAAAGAGGAGCTTCAAAGGATTATAGAGAATATGAAAAGGATGGACTATCTAAGGGGGAATCTCTACAATCATATGAGTGACAACAAAACAAGAATGATAGATAAGAAAGTCCATAGCACAATAAAATAAATAGGTTGGATTAACATTCTTGATGTAGAAAACCATTAAGTTGGTTCAACATTTAGAATGTTATCATATGATCATATAACATTGGTATCAAAATCTATGCAAGAAATGTGTATGTGACATATCATCATCAAAAGGGTAAATAGTTGGACATATGTGGTCAAAGCTTTTTGAAAATGAATATAGTTTAGTATATGTATATTCTTGCATCACTAGGATTTCCTCAAAATCCTTTAGCCCTGTCATTACAATCATAAATAATTTGAATGATATATATTCTTAGTATTGATGCCAAACTTCTGATCTTATCTACTCATGTATACAAGTGATGGATGCCTAAAATTTTGAAGTTTCCCTAAAATTAAATGAAAAAGGGCTAATGAGTTCAAATACATAAGAACAAGAACACAAATTATGACTTCCTCAATAGTATGCTTGAAAAACAAACCATGGAGAACAACTGCATATTTAAAGAAAAATGGATCAAATTTAACAACTAAGTGTTGGTTAAATAAAGAGCCATGGGCTCATAAAATGAAAACGTAGCCTCGTAAAATGGCCTTGTTTCTGTATGCAAATTAATAAAGGGCCACTAGCAATATGAAAATATGTGAACACATAGACTCAAGTATGCATTAATCAAACTATTTACATGGAGTGCAGATGGATATAAAGCCTATATTAAAAAATGAAAGGCATATAAAAATGCTAGAAGACAAAGACCATGACTTGAAATATCATGCAAAAGCCAACTATTAATAAGCTATCACAATTAAATGCTACATAGAGACAATATGCAAAAGGCTATCATTCAAACAATGATATACATAGTAACCATCTTAGAAATTTGATGATTAATGAAAATACCAAATACAAATAACAGTACCATATGGAGAGATAGAGAAATGACATCCTAATATAGTAAACACAAAGACAGAGACATCAATATGCAAATGCAAAGATATATATATATATATATATATATATATATATATATATATATATAGATATATGCATGTCTATACAATATCAACTATATGCATGCCTATTAAATATATACAAGACTTGCATTGACTATCTTTGACTACTAAAAGATGCATCAACTATATATATATATATATATATATATATATATGTATATATGTATATATATATATATATATATTCAATCAACTATCTAGGCTTGACTTGGAGAGGAAAAATCTATTGTAGATTAAGTGATCTGAAACCAAGTCACTATTTTCAAAGTCTCAAATAAACAGTAAACCACAATTGAACAACATGAAGACAATGCTGAAGAAGACTAAACTATAGTGTTACCGGGGCATGGATACAAACCTAAATAGATTTAAGATATCATAAGTATGGATATATATAAGCCATATGAATTAGAACAAACCTGCATAAAGAATTCGAGGTATAATGACTAAGTGACCAAATGAACATAGAGGCCGAGAAGGGAAAGATATGACAAGGATGAAGAGGCAAAGATAATAATAGGAATGGAGAGTTAAAGGTCAAGCATATAAGAAGAATGCGTATGCATATGAGTTAAAATAAAATGACAATGCAATTCGTATGGACTATGGTCAGAGAGAATTAATATTTTTAACATATGTCTATAGTATGTGTTACTTAGAAAGGGTATACGTTACACCTAGAGAATTCCATGTTGATGGATTGGCATGTCCATAGATCGATGTTACAAGATTGGACAATGGGCAGTGGATGTGGATGTTGTTGTATCTTTGAGATGATAATGGTTAGCTATCATTCCAGGGCATCTAAGATAATTGTTTTATGGGTTTTGCTTTAATTTGGAGGACCAATGTATGAAACAAATGTAAGACTGTAATGCCTAACCTTTTCAATAATATTAATATTAAAATAGAGGGCTGCTATTAAAATTCACACAGTGATATAGCTTGTATGGTGGTGAGAAGAAACAAAGATTTGATATGATTATCACAGTCTTCGGATTGAAAATTAAAGAATCATGAGTATGAAAACCTTTAAACTATGTTCAGAAGGTTTAACAGAATATGCTTAAGCTTACAAAAGATGTTGATGATTTATTGATTTAGAGGGAATTAATTAAACAAACAGTTCATTAATTCATTCTTTTTACAGATTATCACTTTAGAAGCTTATAGGAATAGATTGAAACCCAATTATTCCTACCTAGTTATCTCTGTAAGACATAATAATATGAAGAAAAACATAATAAATAATACTGGAAAAACTTACAGGAAACACAAAATTGTGTAAATCAGAATTCAGAATCCTTTGCTTTTATATTAATGATCTAGAAAAGTCAAGTACATCAAATGCTTAAAAATGCTTCTTCAAGGGTGAAACGCTTAATTACTCATAAAGAGAGTTATTTATACAATAGTGGAAATGATAAAATATCCTAAACTGTTTTTACAAAAATAGATTATTACAAAATCAAAAATAAAAATTGCTAGTTGATCTGGCACTATTTCGATGCCAAGCTATTGATGACTATTGCTGAAAAAACTAAAAACTGTTGCAGCTGGTTGACTGTTCCTCCAAAAATTGAATGTTGTTAGATCACCCTTTAGTCAAGTAAATCTGTCAATTCTTCCTAGCGTTTCTTATCCGGGATAGAAATCTTGGTTACCCTCTTGTAAACTTCACCCATCTCTGTATATTTAGTAAAAGTGGGCTTTACTAAAAATATGTGTCTGATTTCATTCAAAATAAAGAAAGTATACCTGAGTGTATTTACTATTAGTGCCAGTGTTGCTAAACCTCTTGTTGTGGAGGTAAATCCCCTCTGCGGACAGAGGCGATCCCTACTAGCCCAAATGGGGTCTAGCAACAATCAAACAATGCTAACACGCAAGTTCCTAATTGCAAATCAAAGACCGATGATGAGGGCCTACCTGGATTCCAACGCTAATATTTGTAGAAGAGTCGTCGCTCCCGTTCCTTTGCTCCGGCCGGTCATAATCCCCATGATCCTCGTGAACGGACACCTACACATGCAAAGAACGACACAAATACAAGCATAAAATCCAATAGATGCAACTATATATCAGTCAGAAAGGATATAACTCAATCATCATTACAAAGATAATAAGAGTGGAACCATAATGATAGTCGTCTATTATTGATAAACAACAAAGAAGAATACAACCATAGTTCTGACGTCAAATCCTCCTTTGGCTGGGTGATCAGCAACACATGCCTTGCAAAGCTTGTTGGGAATTGGGAACAAGCCTCTCTCTCCTTGGTCACTTGGATAAGAATCTCCTCACTTAAGATTTAGCCTCATGAGAATGATAAGGCTCCTTGCAGCATGAACTTGGCAATTCTCAGACTTTGAGACTTAGAATTTGGAACTTGGAGACTAACTTGTCAAAGGCAAAAGGACAAGCTTTTATAGATAGAGGAGAAGGAGTTAGGGTCATCCACAAGATTCATGGGATTGGCTTTATCACTAAGAAGCTTCCATGAGAGGTGGAGAACTACTTCGCTTCTATGGAGATTCGAAGCCCAACTGAACTAACTCAAGATGGAATCAGTTCATGAATAGGTTAGGAAGAACCTTCGTAAGTTTGTTTGTTAAAAACTTCACCCAACTGGACTGGCGCGAGTGTGACTCTGAGACAGAGCACCAGCTGGCGCGCCCTCTTTGGAGGATTTCCCCCATTGGCGCAAGTGATACACAGTGGAACCGCGCCAATGGAAAAAGGGCTCTTTTTATGGGTATTTTGTAGAAGGTGTCTTCAGGGCATATGAAGTACATACTCAAGGGGATACAATGCAAGTGTTTTCAGGTTATGTCACTTCTCATAGGTCCCGGAATAAGTCCTCCAATGTGCGGGAGAAGGGGTAACAGGGATGGTGACAAATTACTGTGTAACAGATGCCCCCTAAAGCATGAAGCCTGAGAGAGAGAGAGGGGTGAAATGCTTTACAAGAACATGGCCAACTAAAAACACTGCCGCTGGAGAACCTGCATGAAGAAGTACAACTGATATCTCAAGTACATGATGTATGTGGTATGGGCGCAGCCATCTAGTAAGGATCGATAAGTAGACTCAGGCATGGTCACAGCCATCTAGTGAATGAGTCATGTAATGATCATAATAATCCACAAAATCGCAACCTGGATCTCAACAGACAAAATCTAGGGTCTTGCGCTCCATCTCGACCTGAACAAAGTACAAGTTCAAGCATGTGAATATGGGAGTCGAAGTCGAACATGCAAGAACATCGTCTGATTACCAGTCAATGATGAAAACTGTTAACAGACGCGAGAGGTACCACCAATAATGACAATGGTCCTCAAGGTACTATAGGTACAAGCTACATCGTGTGAATTAGTGAGCCGGCGTCGAACACCCGTAGAATCATTCGATCGGAGGCCAATGATGAAAACCTTGCATCGAACACAAAGAACCTACCATTGAGGCATGCAGGCTCCAAGGCACCTGAAGGGAGTCTCTAGGTCAACTTCTTGGATAATGAGTTGAAGTCGACAGGAAGTGACCTTGATCGAAGGTGGGCCATAATGTTTCCCACATCACTGACATGAGACAGAGAAGGATAAGATATTTTGTGTGAGGTATCAGAGGGAGGTTGAGTATTCTGCAGAGGTCAACTTCTCTTGAACATATTGGCGGCATGACAGTGGACTTGGCAGTATTTGACATCAAATGATCAAGGGTCATGGTGACAGGGCAATGAGCAGATGAGAGGTCAAACAGGATAACCCAAACCCACGGAGGCAAGTGTAAAAACAAGATGAGATGTCCCCACCCAGACACAAATGCAGACAAGTGCCATGTTCAAGAGCGACATACTGCCGACATGACAATAATTGTGGTTCCATTTTCCCCACCATTTCTGGCGAGTACCCCAGTTATTTTTATCAACAAGCTTGACGGGGATAGCATATGCTTGTAAAGCGTCATTTCGACGGAATCCAATGTCATCAAGTTTTAACGAGCCTAACAGAGGAAAAACTCGGCGTATTTTCATGTTTAGAGAGTTTGAAAAGATAGCAGAAAAGTAAACTCCAGGGGGGTCCTTTTTCGTAAAGTTGTGTCTCTCGAGCCGAAAAAGTATAAAAAAATGCTCGAAAGAACCACCCGATCATTACGATCAAGGAGTACTTTTCATGAGTAGTGATTTCGATCTGAAAAAGTAAAAAAGTGATCGAAACCACGTCACTTCGTAACCATTAACGAACCTGAAACGACAAGGTTCCAACGATCTTTTCATCTTTACACGGTCGGAAAAGGGTTTAAAGACGACCACCTCTCATTTACGTTTAACGAGTCAAGAGGAAAAACTCGGCATCTTTTCATCTTTAAACGGTCAGAAAAGAGCTGAAAGCAGACCTCCATTTTTATTTTCTTTAACGAGTCAAAAAGGGAAAAAATACTCGGCAATCTTTTCATATTTTACGAGTCAGAAAAGAGCTTAAAGGTGACTCGTCCTAGAGGAACGAGTGGTATAAAGGGTAGTAACTGGTTCCGGTAATGGTGGAACTACTCAAAACATATAATGGTCAAGAGGCTGGCTAACAAAACCACTCATAACTGCGGTCCCTCAGGAAAGGTAAAACAACCAAGTGAAAGCATATGATCGGCCAAAGAGATGGTGGCGATGGAATGAAAACAACCAAGGCTCATCTAGCAGAATTTAGCAGATAAAGACAGCAATCACGAGATGTAAAATGGGTATGGGTTCATTTTTACACAAGCTTGAACCATGGAGAACTCTGCTTGGATTCGGTTTCATGTTTACACAAGCTTGAAACAAAAACTATGCTTGTTATGAGTTCGCATGCCCCCAGCATAATGATGCAAAATAAGGTACATGCCCCCCAAGCTCTGTTACATTCAACAAAGTGGATGGAATGAAGGGTCATTTTCGAGATCTTGGAAAGACTCGACTGGTATTTTACGAGATCTTAATCAAAAAACTCGATCGGGAAAGGGAGTTGTTTCATTTCTTAATGAGGTTGACACAGTAAAAGAACTATCCTCATAACGCTTGTTTCATTTTTTAAACGAGCTTGACACAAGATCAGGAACTATGCTCGACCAGACCCAGTTTCATTTTTTAAGGAGCTTGACACAGGAAAGGAACTATGCTTCGACCGAACTTCATCATAATGAACAAGAAGTCATTGCTTCCAAGAGTGTCACTCCCGGTGGAAGGAAAACGTCATGGAAGGCAGGACCCAATGCCCCCAGGACATCATGCACGATGGCATCATTACTAGATATAGGCACGGCATAAGTAGCCACGTAGTTGACCTGCGGTGTGGTAGACACATCTGGTGGATAAAAACCAGGAGGGAGTGGCAACTGCGCAGGAGGCACCGGGGGACTAAAGAACGATAATTGATCTATAGTCACGATTCTTCCATCATGTGGAAAACAAACCACACGGAAAAGTGAAGAGACAAGGGCCCCCATGGCATAAACATAGTCACAGCCAAGGAGAGGACTAAAATCTGGAGCACCTTGGGTAACCAGTACGTCTATATAGACGGTTTTGCCTCCCAAAGTAACAGGAAAGTTTGGGAGGATCCCTAATGGTTGACTGGTTCCTCCGTCAAATGCTAACAGATTCTATGCGATTGGCACAAGCTGTGGGGAGCCCAAAGCTTGCCAAGTAGTGAAAGGCATGAGACTAACTAACGCACCCTCATCCAAGATAGTTCCAGGTACAGCCTTATCATAGGCATGTACTGTAATCTAGAAAGGCACATGGGATGGAAGGCGGAAAGTAGTCAGGTTACGCCAGTCGAAGGAGACGGCCAAACTACTTGGTGGGGAAATCATATGATTGCCCCCATGCTCTATAGGAACCGAAGAAGGACTCTCCGGAGCAGCTGGGATAGGAGAGTTATTTTCAGACTCAGGAGAATCTAAGGAGACGAGAAGAACATGAGAATGATGCTCGTCCGAAACAGAGTGATCAACAGGTGGTGAACCCAAGTCAACACTCTCTTTGACCAATGGTTGGTCTGGAGCAGGCTTGGCACAACCTGGTTCAGAAGGAGGAGGACAGACAAGAGAAGAATCTAAGTTGATCTCTTGGTCCATAGGGGGGGGGTCAGAAGAGAGGTTCTGATAACCAACAGGAAGTTGGGGTGATGAAGCTGTAAGACTTTCCAAAACAGCGGAAGCTTTATCCATGAGCGGACAAAGGTGAAGGGGATGATTGCCTTCACATAGTCTACGGGGGATTCGAATCTTCCCTTTCTTCTGAATGTTGTCAATTGATAGGGTGGCATTGCCATGAACTTTAGAGGACGATGAAGGACGAGCCGGATCATGAGACCATACTTCAAGGATCCTGGGAATACCAGGACAATCACGAAGAAGGTGGTCATCCTTGCACAATCTACAAGGAAATTTGACCTGCTGTGGAGGAGCAGAAGGTGGCTCGACTTGAGTCGTACTTTTAACCTCTCGCTAAGGAGACTTCTTCTTCTTTGTCTTTTTCTTCTTCTTCTTAGCCACCCGGTTACTTGAATCCAGACTTTCACCAGGTGAAGTAGAAGATGAGGACGCAGAAACAGGCGAAGAAGGGGAGAGGTCCACCTTAGAATCAACATGATGTTGTTCGGGTGGAGGAACTGATTGACCAGCAGTTGAGACAGTAGGGACCAGAGAGGTTGAGAACAACCAAATAGGCAACCCAACAGTTAACCCAGGAAGGGACAACGTTGCCATGTAAGGAGCACCAACATTTCCAAAAGGAGGGAAATGACCAGGATTCCCATCAGAGGGGATGCCTGGGTTGGTAAACTCTGGAAAAGTTGCCATCAGAAATGAGAAAGAAGCCTACTAAAACTAATGCAAACAAGATCTAACAGGGTAGATGTGAACGTAGTCGAATAAATTTTAAGACACAAGGACATAACTTGACCTTTTCATTTTTTAAGAGTCAAGAAAAGGACAAAAAGATGACTCTAGTCGCCTTCGAATGTTTAATGAGCCTGAAGTGACAAGTGCTCAGATGAGCCTTTTCTTTTAGGGAGACTGAAAAGGATCGAAAAGTGACTACTCTGGAGAAACTAGGCAAAAGGTTTACCAAACAAATCCGTAAAACTACATATACACCTTGGCAGTCATATGAAAAACAAGGACTTTCCGTACGGCAGTCAATCTTCCCGAATGCTGTGTTCGGTGTGTTACGGCTTGTAAGGCGGCAGACACGGCTTCCTATGGATAAAGGATGATAACCTAGTTGGGTCTCCCCATATACTGGATGGTACGTGGGAGCACAAATCCGTACTAGACCACAATTGAGTCACAAAAGGAGGAATCACCCAACCTTGAGTGGAACAAAAGTGACTAGGTTTAATGACGCCGGAGCACGTCTCTAGCCTAGACCTCTAAATGTGTGCGTTATGTTCCAATGCGTTGTTAGATTCATTTAGTTCATTTTAAAGTTGATCTTGTATTATGTTTCAGTTTTCAGGCCCTACTGTATGTAATCTCTCAAAATTCCCTAAATGCAAACTATATGCCAAAATATGTCATTCCATTCGATGAATGCTAGCTACAAGAGGGTTTGAGAGCTTTCACACAAATGAAATGATCACAAAACAACAAAGAAATTCCCTAATGTAGCTAATGGAAATTAACAAACTTTTCTTTAAGATCACTAATCACTAATGAAAAGTTCTAATTCTCATTAACTAATACAAAGCAAAAGAGATTTTTTCTTTTGTTGATGGCAAAGTGCATTAAACAAACTTTGAGAAACGATATCAAACAAATTCTATTCAATACAAGCACATTCAGTTCCCTAAATCACCAAGCAAACCTCCAAAGAACAAGAAAAGTCCCAAAGAGACCAATGAGCCGTGTAATCTAGGCTCAAAGCAAAACAAAGCAGAATTCAAGTGAAAACAAAGCAAGTCACCCAAATAATGCAATAAAACGATTAACAACCACTAAACAAGTGCAAGGGAGCAATCAGAAAGTTGACTAGACTAATAGAAGACCAAAACTCCTAAGGAAGGCTCGACACACAAAGCCACTAGATGCCCTAGGGCTAGAAATGTGAAATCGATAGAAAATGGCAAACATCCAAAGGGTAAAGGTAATCTATGCACAATTCACTTGAAAGTATGCAAATGTAATCTATGCACATTCTGAAAATGAGAATTCTAATTATGCGAGTGTGATCTATGCAAGAGAATTCTCAAACACAAGATGATTCTAATGTAATCCAAGAACCAATCAAGTGCAAATCAAGAAAATTGGGAGAGAGTTCCAAAGATCAAAAAATAAAAACACTCAAAGGCGATTAACACTCATACAAAGATTGGGACAAACCTCCAAGTAATGACCAAAGGAAATCAAATTAAGAATTTCTCAAAAAAGATACTCAAAACCAGTCAAACAAGAGTCCAACACACTCAAGTAGTCAAAAAAAGGTACCCAGAACAAAACCCAAGCTCAGGAGGCTCAGAAACAAGCAAACTTCAAAAGTTCCTAGGCCTGGCGCGACTGTCAGGCTGAAAATAGCGCCTTTCATTGATTGGCGTGGGTTTTCAATGTGAAACAGGTGCCAACGGGCACGATTGTAACGCTATAAAAGGGCACCAGCCGAGTTTACTATGGAAAAATAAAAAACAAATGAGCCAAAGCTGAGTCAACAGTACCCAGGTACACCAAGGGGCAAGAAGCAACACAGGGACTCAACCCAGAAAGCTAATCAAGCAGGAGAAACCAAGAAACAAGGCAAGTTCCAAGCCGTTCAGCTCGTAAACCAAACCGGAGATGGACTGAAGTGGCGTTGATCTACTTTGCTAATGCAGAGCAATATCGTTTCGAAGGCTATCTGGCCGTACTTCAGGCTCCGTCTAAAGTTTACAAATCAAACAACAAGAAAAAACGAAGAACAAGACAAAAACCAACTCCCCAGTATGGTCGCCAAATTGTTGTGGAGGTAAATCCCCTCTGTGGACAGAGGCGATCCCTACTAGCCCAAATGGGGTCTAGCAACAATCAAACAACGCTAACACGCAGGTTCCTAATTGAAAATCAAAGACCGATTATGAGGGCCTACCTGGATTCCAACACTAATATTTGTAGAAGAGTCGTCACTCCCGTTCCTTTGCTCCGGTCGGTCACAATCCCCACGATCCTCGTGAACGGACACCTACACATGCAAAGAATGACACAAATACAAGCATAAAATCCAATAGATGCAACTATATATCAGTCAGAAAGGATATAACTCAATCATCATTACAAAGACAATAAGAGTGGAACCATAATGATAGTCGTCTATTATTGATAAACAACAAAGAAGAATACAACCATAGTTCTGACGTCAAATCCTCCTTTGGCTGGGTGATCAGCAACACATGCCTTGCAAAGCTTGTTGCGAATGGGGAACAAGCCTCTCTCTCCTTGGTCACTTGGATAAGAATATCCTCACTTAAGATTTAGCCTCATGGGAATGATAAGGCTCCTTGTAGCATGAACTTGGAAATTCTCAGACTTTGAGACTTAGAATTTGGAACTTGGAGACTAACTTGTCAAAGGCAAAAGGACACGCTTTTATAGATAGAGGAGAAGGAGTTAGGGTCATCCACAAGATTCATGGGATTGGCTTTATCACTAAGAAGATTCCATGAGAGGTGGAGAACTACTTCCCTTCTATGGAGATTCGAAGCCCAACTGAACTAACTCAAGATGGAATCAGTTCATGAATAGGTTAGGAGGAACCTTCGTAAGTTTGTTTGTTAAAAAATTTACCCAACTGGGTTGGCGCGCCCTCTTTGGAGGATTTCCCCCATTGGCGCGAGTGATACACAGTGGAACCGCGCCAATGGAAAAAGGGCTATTTTTATGGGTATTTTGCAGAAGGTGTCTTCAGGGCATATGAAGTACATACTCAAGGGGATACAATGCAAGTGTTTTCAGGTTATGTCACTTCTCACAGGTCCCAAAATAAATCCTCCAATGTGCGGGAGAAGGGGTAACAGGGACGGTGACAAATTACTATGTAACACCTCTGATGTTTGAAACTGGAGCTGCATGTTTGCCCACCTCTGTTAGTTTCTGAACATAATCCTCAATTGGCATCAACTTATCATTAATTACAAGCATAGAGGGTAAACCATTACTATTCAAGGGTTCTATTCTGCTGAAAAAACCCTAAGCTATGGTATTGACATTGCTGCACTTTTCCTGTAGCTGAAGGATGAGATTTTTCTTGGTGATGATCTTTTTTACCTCCAATATAGTTGCAATTCTGTCACTTATGCCTAATTCTTCAAGCTCATAGCCATCTTTGGAATTTATAAATTTGATTATATTAGAGGCAATTTCTGGCATAATCTCCAGCTCCTTGGTTATAGTCTCTACTGCTTCCTGGGCTTTTTCTAAGAGATCTTTCTGATCAAACACTATCTTGATAAAGGGCCAAATATCCTTGATTGATTCTATAATTTCTTCCCACAAGATTTCCTTTTCTAAACCCAATTTGTTTCCTATGAAGGGGAAGGATTCTTTGAGTTCCCTCTGTAATACTTCAATCTAATCTTTGACTTTGTTCAATTCAGCTGTATGTGAATTGTCAGCTACTGACTTCATAATTTGTAACTCCTTGAGTTCATCCTTTAGTTTCTTAATTTCTCCTGTCTGGATAGACAGGTTCTGAACAACTTCAGCAAGCTGTTCAGCTCCTTCTGTTGTAGCTGTAGTCGATGTTGTAGCTGCAGTGGAAACTTTGGTGGTGGGAATTTTTGTATGGGGGACTATATCCATTGGAGTTTGAGCCATGCTAACAACTTCCTATTTTTCCTTTACCAATTTCTCCATCTGCTCTTCCATTTGTTTAATCTGCAGATTCTGCTCTATGATAAGCTTCATCATGTCAGACTTTTGAGTTTCTGTCTCCTAGATTTCTTTGGCCATTGGATCCTCAGAGGCTGGAAATTTTAGCTGTTTCTTTAATGCTGCAACTTCAGCATTCTTCTTCTTAATGAGCTCTTCTGCAACATTTATGTTTGAGGGATCATATCCCATCTTCAGCACTAGATTCTCCAAGGATTGGATCTTGGTATCCTTTGCTAATGAGGAGACTTTCTCCAACTTTAGCTGTGACTGAGTGTTGGCCAGGGTAACTTGCATTTTTGACAAACTCATGGCAGTGTTTGTCAAGGTGGAAGCAATCATCTGTCCAGTTTGTTTGTGCATATAAATTTGGTCAATTGGATGCACATCCTTCACATTGAACTCAAAAGAAGTATGCTTTTGATATTGAGTAGAACTCCTAAGATGTGGAACTTGGGCTTGCAAGAAATCCATCTACATCTTTCCCTTCTTAGAATCGAAGACTGGAAGAAGCCTGGCTTGAGAGTTGGAAGAATGATTCTAGAACTGGGTGTAGGTGTTCAATTTTATTTCTTCATTCTTCCTTTTTCTCACCGATGACATGAAAAATGTCTTCCTCCTTATCTTTTGGAATGCCTCCACTAGTTTGAACTACCTGCTATTCATGAGAAGTAGTAGAATGAGTTGGGGAATGTGTAGATTGTCCACCAGTCTGTGTATAAAGCATGGTCTCCCCTAGTCTGTCAAATGATGTCTTCTAAGGTTCATTTGTGGCACCAACAATTACAGAGATCCTAGGTCTCTTTTTCCTGTGTACAACCCTAAAGCCTTGACTTGTTTCTTCAGTTGTAGGTGAATACTATTCTTCCCTCCCTCTCTTGGCTGTCTTTTCTTGTGCAAGTGGAGTTTACACATTAGATGTAGAAATTGCCTGTTATTCAGCCTCTTGGAGGGTGTTCTCTGTCCATTCCAACTGATTTTTATACTGTTTTATCTCAGGCCTGGCTATGTGATGATATGGTGTAAATTTATTCTCCACCTTGAGTTTGGAAATCACTCCCAATGGGTCATAAGACCAAGTGAAACTAAGACCAAACTTCATCTCCTTTAGTAATTTGTCTGCTTCCTCTCCTACTGCCCTGGTGTTATAGATGAATGGACCAACTTGGGCTTTCATCTTGAATTGTGATTTCTTTTTGGCAGCCAAAAAGTGTACTTCATCTGCATTTAACCTCTGCCTTAACTATTCTAGTGCAAAGATTCTGATAGGGAGGTACTTGGGAAGTCTGTAGGGTGGAATCTCACAACCATAAACCCTGATCTCTATGTAGTTTTGGTAACAATACCAGTCCCCTATTGTAGCTTGATCAACCAGCTGTAATTCTTTAATAATCACCTCACTGATCCTTGGTATTAGAGTGCTGCTCATAATACTGATAGCTGGATGAATAAACAGCTCTATGAACTATTTAGATGTAAACTCTTCTTTTTCTTTCATCCCCATTGAAGTCCAGAATATCACTAATTTTTGATTTCCTTCCTCATCTAAGTTTTGTAAAGAAAATGGGAATTTTTCTCCTTGAAAATATATAAAAAGGTAAACAAAAACTAAAGCATACTTGAATACTTCTTCAATATTGAACTTGACAAATTGCTCATGTATGGCTTTAAAAATGAAATTATTGAAATCATAAATAATAGTGGGTTTAGGATCAGTAGAAAACATGGATAAGAAACCAAGGATGGCTTCATTGATAGACTGATCAGAGTTATAACCAAGAAAATAGGACAAAATAGTGGTAATTTGCTTGGTTCTATCAGGAAAAATGGATGAATCATAAGGAGGATTCCTTTTTGGCAGAGGACTATCAATAGCTAGAAACAGTTCAAGGGTCTGGGATCTTTTAGTAAAGTCTAGTTTTTGATAAGCTTCTATCAGGTTTTCATGGGAAAAAGGATTGGTTGGTGTAGTAGAAGGGGCTTGCAACATTTTTTCAATGGAATCAGAATTCATTGAACAAAGGATTTCTCCTATGGGTGAAATAATTTCTCTCTGGTAGGGATCATAAGGTTCATGGCATTTTCTTGCAAATTTAGGTGCTCTTTGTATATGTGGGAAAATGTAATGAGGTAATTGACAATCCCAAAGCCCTATTTCATCCGTCTGGTCAACCAGTTGATCTTCCATCCAACAATAGATTTCATATAGATCGAATTGAGAAGAATTCTCAACGATTTTGCAATCTTTGTCAACCAATGGGGTATGATGGAAGTCGACTTGTGCATGAATCAAAGGAATTGAGAATTCTGCAATTTCCTTTCCCTTGGGAGGAATTTTGTCAAACAAATTTCAGACTGTAAATGAAAGAAATTGGTCTGAAAGAGAGTGATCACATTAAAAAACAGATAACTGACCAAGGGATAAGTGGACCTTGATGTCAGATTCATGAATAGGACGAATGATTGTGTTGGGCATGGAATCCCCCCCAAGGCATGTTTTGGGGCTTAAAGACCAAGTTTTGACTAAGTTCATTGTAAGGACTCCGAGAATTGTGTGCGCAGAGTGCGAAGTCGTAATAGAGTCATAGGGTTGTCCACCCTCGTTTTTGTAATGTAATGTCAGTTTGAAAGATCCACCCATGGTCCACGGACCATGGGATTGTCTAAATAGAGTGAGGCTCTAAGTGTAGAAAAGAAATTAATCTAATTAGAGCATGGAGGAATCTAAGAAGTATTGATTTGAAGTGTAAGTAGTGTCGTTGGGTCGTAGAGTAGGAGAAGGCTCTGCAACTGAGTGCACAGAGGCCTAGTAGTTTGCAGCTGAGTGCACGGACCCATATAGCTGAGTGCACAGGGCAGGTTGAGTTTGTAACCGTGGGAAGAATTAATAAAAGAGAAGTGTTACCATATTTTTCTGTATCTTATCCTGTTTTATGCATTATTGGGTATGAATAGCAAGTTTACTATTTATTTACTGCACAAACTCATATGAATGTGCTGAATAAGTAAATATAATATAAGGCATCTGTTTACGTGAAGATAACTAACTTTTATAAGAAGATACGTAAGATCTCAGATGTGACTTAGGGGAATAGTGCAGATCGTTGCTCTAGCAGTGTGCAAGCCCCACAGCCCCTGGTTAGGGCTGCGTGAAGGCAAATATATCAGGGTGCGAAAGCCAAGGAAGTGCACAGAGTAATTTGCACAAAGGGACTCACAGTTGGACCAAATCAACCCCTCAGACATCTCAAGGGTGTGGAAACTTGGTTCCAGCACCCCCCCCCATACTACTTCGGGTGAGACCTCAGTCCGCGCTCCATGGATTGTTGACAAAAGGGCTATTAGTACAGGGATTTGTTTTGATAATTAACTCCAAACCTGGGTCAAGCCCCAACAAGCCAACAAATGGTTCCATTTCTAGGACCGGGATCTGCATAAGAGATGTCTGATGTCATATATTTGGAATCCAACTAAGAAAGAAATTGAAGATTGGTTGGATAGGAATATTGATGAGTTCGCGGTGCAGGAGAACAAGAATCTATGGCTATCAAAAGAAAAGTGGTTAGAATGCTACTTGTGCACAGAGATACATGAAATTTTCTTCGCATCTTTCCCTACTGAGCTGTACGAGTGGATAGTGAAGCTAGCAGATAACCAAGGAAGGTGGAAACTTGATAATCCTATTGTGTGGACCCCAGAGTTGGTGCACAGATTGGAAGCATCAGAGGATAAGATCACGCGCGCTGTTGATCACTAGCTTGATCAAATTATAGGAAGATTCATCATTGAGTTCGCGGTAGATACTTCAGTCAGCTATAGTGAGGTAGAACTTGTTAGAGTCGATCTTGTCAGTCCTCCATCCGAGATCAAAACTCTTTCTGCATTTCATTTTTAGGTGTCTCACTCCATTCACTCAGCTGCATTCCGCTAGGGGCATGCCTTAAATCGGATGGAAGAGTCTTGTCAGTCATTACCCCTCATGCTTTGTACCTACTGGCTCAGGTCTGTTCATCAAAGTTCATTAAATGACAGTCAATAATTGCTATTTTGGTGGACAAAAAATCATGCCAGTCATAGGTCTAGGGTTTCATGAGTCGTGTTTTCAAAGTACCCAATAATGCCAACATGGCCAGAGGGAGGTTCAACAAGTTTCATCTCCAGATTTTCATCATCCATAATGCTCAAGGGTGATTCCTCTTCAAAACTCTATTTTGAAGAGGAAATCATCAAATTAATGTTTATGATAAATATGTAAAGTTCTCCACCATGAAGTACTTCGAAGCAGATTCAAATCATCCTTTTCCAAATGCCATGATAGCCACTCCTGCAAAAAATTGCCAAAAATTTCATCATTTTAGTCAAAAATCCGAAAAGAGAATGTGAAATACAGAGTTGTATTAAGTTGTGGAAAAAGTGCCAAAATGAAACATTGCAAAGTGGGTTTTGAAGAAAAAAAAATCAAACCCATAAATCCAAACCTTTATATAGATTTTCTCATAAGAATCAAAGTCATTTTACATGCCAAGGTCGGAGAGAAAACATTTCAAAGGAATTTGGTGAGCCAGCACGCGTTTTGGGTTAGGTTGAAGGTGTCTTGAAAGGCACGGCGCACCAGGCCAGCGCGGCGCATTGGGCGTGTTCCTCCAGTGTTAATTTCAACGGGCGCAGCGCACCGGTAGTGTGCAGCGCATAGAAAGGACGGCGCAGCGCATACAGTATAACACCCCAAAAACGCCCGAAAATCCTCCAAATCGCCATTGAATTGCTTGGACGTGCCAGGTAGGGTCGATATCTCTGTGGTTCATACATTTTGTGGGTTATGTGATGGCGGTTTATGGTTCCAAGTATTGAAACAAACTTCCCAAACCCTACCTCTAAAAATCATTATGTCAATTGATGTTAAGGATTGCAAATTCATCATTGCGTTACCAAGTTTCCCCTTCCATCCCATCTGTCCCTTTGTCCTCCATTCCCTTTTTCCTTATACCATATCCCTTTGAATGTCATTGCCCCCCATCCCCTAAATTTACTAAACCCTTATCCCCATTCCCTTTCACCCATTGCCCAATGTAAAAACCCCAAACCCTACCCTATGCAAAGTTCCCAAACCCTCCTACACTGCCCTAAATAAAATCTATCCTAAGACTCCTAATCCCTTCATATTTTCCCTCCCTAACAGTCCCTTGTTACATTGCTCCCTTGGTGACAGATTTCAAACATATCACAACAGCAGTCCAACACAGTCTTGCGA
Organism: Pinus tabuliformis; assembly: GCA_031772625.1. Classification (NCBI taxonomy): domain Eukaryota; kingdom Viridiplantae; phylum Streptophyta; class Pinopsida; order Pinales; family Pinaceae; genus Pinus; species Pinus tabuliformis. Next base: position 540,535,681 of record CM062816.1, on the reverse strand, counting down.
CCAACATTCATTTCTCCAAGCAATTTTCACAACATCAATTATGTCATCTGATTATTCATCCGACTATGAGGTGGAAACTCATAGTGACTCACCCATGGAAGAACGTACACCCCGGAGGCCTCACAAAAGTGGCAGACATGTTAGAGAAGAACCGACTACCCTCACAGAATTGCAGGGCTGCCCTTTTGCCGTCTCTTGTTTTCGGTTTCAGTCATGCTATGAGTTTTGTGAAAAGGTTGCAAATGTTCAATTCCACCATGAGTTGGCTCGCCTATTTGTTCTACATTTACATGGTGCTCAAGTTACTTTGGCAGGGGTTACTTTCACACTTACACCAAACTCTATTTCATCAGCTACTGGCATGCCTAATATTGAAGAGCCATGGAACAAGAGACAAAAAGTTGACCGACAACATTATGAGCCATATGTTAAACCGGCTTCCTTGAGGCAGCTTAAGAGGGTATTTCCCTTCCGATATCTTAAAGATGAATATGCCCCTCTAATGAAGTTAATTATGAAGTATTTCAATTGTGAAGGTTGTTTCTCCCAGTTATATGCTTATAATATTAGGTTGCTCATGCATTTCACCCAGGTACGCATGACGAACATCCCATATTTTATATGCTGAAACATAGAGAGGATGACCGCACTTGTGCAACACAAGACCCCTGAGCAGCAGTTCAACAGTATTTGTTATTTTTCTCTCATCAAGATTTTGGTGATGCATCAGCTTGATTTGCAGGGTATCACTTGGGATGATTTCATCTCTCATGACTTATTCCAAGCTTCACAGGGACCTTCAGAGACTAGATTTGAGACAGGGGAACCTTCTCATCAGTATGAGCACCATGAGACTGCTAGTGTGCCAGTGTTCATCACATATCAGAGGGGCGCTAGACATTTGTTTTCAGCAGCAAAGCGAGTGTTATATCCACGCATGGTGGAAGGGGCCTCGCTTCCGACATCAGCACTACAGGTACAGGACAGAGGTAAGGAGCCAATGCATGATGAGGGGCCATCAGGTGAACGAGAGACCGAATTCGTTCTCCTTCATGATGATGATACAGATACAGATCCGCAAAGTGCACAGCTTAAAGAGATCATCCAGGAGCAGCAAACAGAGATTCAAGCCTTGTCCCTTGACTTGGAAAGAGCCAAATGGAACATGAAATATCTGGAGCAGAGGAACAAACAACTTGAGGATCAGCAAGCTGAGATAGAGTTGCAACTGATCAAGGAAAACCGGCAACACATCATGGCAGCACAAGGTAGACCTATGGAGCAAAGAGATGAGGACCGGGAGTATGTTTTAGAGAAAGTGAACATTCACTTGGAGTAGCTGGTGGAGAAGGCTAATAGGGAAAAAGCAATGCTGAGGTGCATGACTCACCATTACATGGCCCAAAACATGAGCTCCAAAGCAAGAATCAGGAGCCTAAAGGCGAAATTGAGGAAGGTGACAAAAAGACAAAAGAGGCAGAAAGAGAAATATCGGCTTCGAATCTTGGCCAAGGCTTCATTGGTCCAGCATGACATGTGATAGAGAAGGTACAACCCAAATTTCAAGAAATTTGGAGCACATTTTTGCATTTTGAAATTTTGTGCACAAGAAACAGGTTTTTTCTCCCTGTGCGCCACGCCACATGGCGCGCGCTTTTGCTAGGGAGATCCAAATGACAAAAGGTTTATATTTTTGGATTTTCCATGGAAAATTACGACTTCTGGTTCATGGCCAAGAAGTTTGGGCCAATTTTGAGTCCTAAGGAGGTCAAAAACAACCAAAAAATGACCTCTCTGCCCCTATTTTGATACACAGGAAGCAGTCTTGGTAGATTGCAGTTTTGGAGGGGCAAATGGCATCCAAATTCAGAAATTCCATTTGGGTTGGAAATTAGACAGGCAGGGCTTTCCAACAAGCACACTTGGGATAAATTTTGACTTCAGGAAGCACCTCAAAACCACCTCCAAAGTGGCGCCATGCATACATCTTTCGGCGCGGCGCACAGAGACCCAAAGGCCAAAATCGCTTCCGCTCCGCGAGAATTCGATTTGTAATTTTCTCCAAGTGTGCCCATTCATTAAAAATACATTTTTCCCAGCATCAAAGTCAAAGTTTAAAAAAAAAATTCATTAAAGGTTGGCTTCTATCCAAGTGGAAAAAGGAAGGCGAGCAGTCACCCAAAAAATCTACGCTACAGTTTTGTTTTTTTTGTAACGTTGCACCTGTCACTAATGGTTGGCTTTTCATTTCTAGTTTGTAATGATTTAGAAAACTCCCCAACTTTGGGTCGATCCATTTCCTGATGGCAGAGTCTATTTATTGTATGAAAAACCATTTGTAAAGGGTTGGTGGGAATTTCTGGGATACGGTGGGATAGAAACTCAGTTACTCACTGTACATTTTGACAGAGAATTAATGAAAGGTTGTAGCTCTGGTTCTTGAGATTCCTGTGGCGTGAGTTTAGAAAATGTATTTTCTTTCTGTTTCATATGTATGTCGTTATGTTTCACAGTTCATTCATATTCATTTCCAGTGAAAGCTTCTAAGTAAGAAAAGGTAGAATTCAGTTTACTGCTCTGCCTTGGGAAAGTTTTCACGTTCTATGTTTTCTTCTGTTGAAAAGGATTCATGTATTTATGCCCTTTTCACCCTCTTAAACAGTCTCTCCACTTCATGTTATTTCAAATTTAATTGCTAGACTTTCGGCCTGTCTTGCCTCACGAAATAATCTGCGTCTTTGAGTTAAATTCTCTGCTCATGTTGTTCCTTGGTCCCATACATCCCAGAAAACTCAGTCATTCATCAAAATACCTCTTTCATATTTATTTACCTAGCCTAAAATCAGTATCCATTTTAAGTCATTCTCAGACCCCATTTGTTTATTCTTCACTGAGCATGACCCGGAGAGAGCCCTCTCCTATTCTGGTAGGGCTAGCTACCAGACTGAGTGTGGTTTGTGGTTACCCTGAATTTTTCCTTCCTTCAGCCTAAGGAAGATTTAGGTGCTAACATAGTGGCAACTCCACTGGGGACCGAAATTCTTTGTTTGTTAGTCTTCTTCGTTGCGTAAACAGGAGGCTTAACCTACAAACACCCCATACTTCTGATAATTCTAAACTTCCGGATGATAAGTTTAGGACACTGGCTTCAAGAAGATATACCAGAGCTAATCCAGATCCAAATCCTCCTCATATCTATGAAAATCCCAATTTGATTCCAAGAATTCTTCGTCAAGAGAGCTCTATAACTCCCGTGTTCAAATCCCATTCATTTCCGGACATTTTTTAGTAACTTGAAGAGCTTGATTTTGATGAGCGGTTTGAAATATTGTTGTTAGAAACCAAATCCGAAAGGGCTGTTGACTCTACTATCCCCAATCCACAGTTTCTTGTAGACCTAGAAACTGAAAGGGCTAACCAGTCAATTGATAATTATATTGCGACACAGCTTCAAACTCCACTTGTTAATTCCCTACAAACTACACACACTCCTCAAACACCTCCAAGACCAAACCCACCAAGAGTGATGGCTGCCCGGTTTGCACCTCTTGTGCTGCCTCAAGTTTTAGATGATATGCCCGCAGATTATCAAAGAAAAATCCCTTTTTTTGATGGCACTCCCAACAGCATTACCGCTCAGCAACATGTGGACAGAATGGCAGATTTCTGTGACCTTCATGAGATCGATGCAGAGAATTTGGCAATGAGACTCTTTGTATAGACATTTGCAGGTGAGGTTAGGAAATGGTTTAGAGGTTTGCTGGTTGCACATATCGCTACCTTGGCCGACCTGCAAAGTAGTTTTTAGACTGCTGGGAAGTGAAAAAGAATCCTCTTCAAATTCTGGTTGAATATGAACAAATCAAACGAAACGTTGGTGAGTCGGTCCAAGACTACTGCATTAGATTCAATTCTGTTTATAATGAAATTCTCGATCATCTAAGGCCACCTGTGGGACTATCCATGATGAAGTTTCCGGATGGTTTTGATGCTGACATGGCTTATCAACTAAGAGAGAGAGAGCCGGCCACAATGGATCGTGGTCAGTGTTGAAGCAAATTTGCTGACCAAGAGGGCTAGAGCGAAAGCAAAAAAGAAGGTCACAGTAAAAGAAGAGTCTTCCTCGATGGATCAATTACTTAGGAAGGTGGAGCAGATGCTTGAAAGGGTGAAACTCGACAAACCTGAGCCACAAGTTAGAAATCCTAACTTTCGTGGCCAGCAACAGTCACAATATAGAATAAGGCAGAGAGATCAGCAAGCCCAAGATCAGACAACACAACAGCTAGTACAGCCACCTCTTCAGCAAAATTTTGTGCATGGACCGGAGTCTGATGAGGAAGGAAAGGTAATAGGGGAAGAGAACCACTTCTTTACTCCTGATGATTTGCCTATTTACATTACTGAAGAGGAGGAGTATGCAGAAAGTTCAGCTGCACACAAAGACGCAGATTTCATTCTAGCAAGTGACACAGTTTTGGAAGAAGAATCAGATGAGTATCAAAGAGGCTATATGAATGCTCTGTCTGCTCAGTAGCGGCAATATTCACTTAGAAACAGAGATGTGCCAGTTAACCCAATTCAGAAGAGGAAGGAAGTTTCAGCATCAAAGAATGATTCATCAGTTACACAAAAGAAAGGCAAAGAGGCACTCGATCCTGATAGCAGCAAATCACCATCAGCAGAAAAATCAAATCAGCAAATTGTATCGAGAGAAAAGGAAAAGAAAGAAGTCCCAGTCAAAGAGGTAGAAAAGACTTCCGCTTTTAGTTTAGAGAATGAAATTTCTAAATTGAAGGTATCCATTCCCTTGACTGAAATAATGAAGAACAGCAGTTATAGAGGGCAAGTTTCTAAAATTTTGAATTGTGATCCAATGTTTGATATGGTGAATGTCAAAGATGATCAACCCGAAATGATTTTTGGGCTAGCATTGAATGGTGAGTCTCCAGATAGTGATGTGTCACCGTTTTATATCAGTTTAAGAGTGCATGATTTTGTGTTACATAATGCCATGTTCGATTCCGGAGCTTCTCACAATCTCATGCCCAAGGCTATCATGGATAAGCTGGGTTTGGACGTCACCCGGAAATACCATGATCTCTATTCGTTTGATTCCAGCAGAGTAAGATGTATCGGGCTCATCAAAGACTTGGTTGTGAGTCTGGATCAAATCCCAATGAAGAATGTTTTGATGGATATTGTTGTAGCGGATATTCCTCCTAGGTTCAACATGCTTCTTTCCAGGTCTTGGGCAGCAAAATTGAAAGGTACACTACAACTAGATTTCTCCTATGCAACAATTCCCATGTTTGGCTAAATGAGGAAACTATATCAGGAACAAAAAATGAAATACATGATTACAAGCAAGGAGAAACCCATTAATCATCCAATTAATTATGTACATACAGATCTAGAGTCTTTTGTTTTGTATTCAGATAGTTTTAATGATATTGATAGTCATTTAGTAGAAGCGGAAAGCGTTCCAGAAATAGTAGAAAATTTCAGAGAAGTTTTGAAGAAAGAAGGACGAGAACAACAAAACATCATTGAGAAATCAACTGAAGGTAATGGACAGCAAGCAGGAAAAATAGAGCTAGCAGAATTTCAGCACTTGGAAGAAGAGGAAGAAGGTTTGTGGACCATGGATTTCAACGGTGGAGTGAGAAATGATGGTGCTAGAATTGGTATTTGGGTACGCAGTCCTTTCTCCGCCTCGAACAAAGTGCCTAGTAATGTGCGGGTATGCTCTTACAAATTAGCTTTTGATTGTTCAAACAATGAGGCTGAGTATGAAGCTCTGATTGTTGGCCTAAAAATTTTAAGAAAGCTGAATGCTGAAAGGATTGTAGTATATGGCGACTCCGAATTGGTGATTAAGCAGGTCAGAGGCGAATATCAAGCAAAGCATCCATGGATGCGGGCTTACTGGAATGCAGTCCTAGACATCCTCAAATTATTTTTAGAATATACCTTGACATGTGTGCCTCGTGTTCAAAATAGCATTGCTGATGCTCTTGCTAAGGCAGCCAGTAGTTTGAAGATTCCAATGAAATCCAATAATAAATTCAAAATCCATGTCAAGCATCGTTCGACTGTCCCCGACAATCAGAGATATTGGCAAGTTTTCCAAGATGATGAGGAGATTGATGATTTTTTGCAAAACAAAGGTAAGTTCAAAGAGACCTCAATTGATGTGGAAAATGATGATGGTAAAGATGAGGTGCAGATCAATCAAATGGACGTGTTGCAGCTAAAGGATAACATTATTCCTAAAGGCTTGATACCTTTAGAAGAACTCTTTGATCAAGATGACGTAGCCCGCAAACCAACATTGCAGCCAACAGAGAAGGGTATTGAAGAGGTCAATATCAGAACATCTGCTAATCCTAAAATGGTAAAACTGTCTAAAGCATTGCCACAAAAGATGAAAGCCAAGTATATCAGTTTGCTGTCTTCATTTGCTGATGTGTTTGCTTGGGACTATTCTGACTTGAAGACATATGATACCAATATAATTCAGCACACTATACCCATTAAGCCTAATCAGAAACCTTTCAGACAGAAGTTGAGAAGGCTAAATCCAAAACTGCTGCCATCAATTGAAAAGGAGATAAACAGGTTGTACAAATCAGGAATCATCGTTCCCATCAGATTTTCGGATTGGATCTCTAATTTGGTGCCCATACGAAAGAAGACAGGTGAGATTCGCTTGTGCATTGATTTTAGGAATCTCAATAAAGTTTCATTGAAAGATAACTATCCACTGCCCAAAATGGATCATATACTTCAACGAGTAGTTAGAGCATCTTGTATGTCACTACTCGATGGTTATTCTAGATATAACCAAATTTCTGTCCATGAAGATGACCGAGACAAGACAGCGTTCACCACTCCGTGGGGAACTTTTCATTACGCTAAAATGCCTTTTGGTTTGAAGAACGCGGGTGCCACATTTCAGCGGGCAATGGACTTGGCTTTTGCGAATGATAAGGATGTCTTTTTGGTTGTATACCTTGATGATCTGACGGTGTTTTCTAAATCTGATGAAGAACACATGTATCATCTGAAAACTGTCTTTCAAAAGTGTAGAAAATATGGTCTATCGCTGAATCCGAAAAAGAGCTTGTTTTCCATGGAGGAGGGAAAACTACTTGGGCACATTATCTCAAAAGATGGCATTCGTATTGATCCAGCACGTGTACAAGCGATTCAGCAAATCAATCTGCCCTGGAACAAGAAGGAGATTCAATATTTCAATGGTAAAATGAATTTTTTACGCCGCTTTGTACCGAATCTTGCTGAACACCTAAGAGAGATCACAAACATGCTTAAGAAGGAAAACCAAGTGAAGTGGATGGAAGAGGCTGTAAAATTGTTCAATTTAGTCAAATTGGCTCTTTCTTCAGCTCCAGTTCTAATTAGCCCGGAATACACTCAGGATTTTATATTGTTTTCATTCGCTTTAGAGCATACTATGGTAGTCGTGTTGATGCAAAAAAGAGATGATCACGAGAGACCAATTGCTTTCTTCAGCCGAACTATAAGAGATGTAGCCTTAAAGTACAACATCATTGAGAAGCAATCCCTCGCACTTGTGAAAGCATTGAAATATTTTCGGGTATACATTATGCATTCTCATATTTTAGCTTATGTTCCTAACGTTGCTGTCAAAGATGTTTTAGTGCAGACAGATCCAGAAATAAAGCCCACAAAGCTTGTTAAAGGACAGAGATTGGCAAAGTTAATGGCCAAATCAAACTTGCACACTTTAGACATAAATATGATCGCTGCTATGTCTGATGAGAATGAGGAAGGTTCGTCAATTCAGGTATTTGAAATGTTTGCTCTTTCTTCGTGGTATTCATATATCATATATGTGCTTCAAAATTTGTCACCACCACCCGGCATGACTAGAAACAAAGCTAGAACTCTCAAATTAAAGGCTGCCAAGTTTTGCATTCTAAATTCTGCACTTTATTGGAAAGATCCCAGTGGCGTTCTGTTGAATTGTTTGGTGGAAGAAGAGGCAAAACAGGTCATGGAGGATTTCCACAAAGGAGATTGCGGTGGGCACCTTTTTTGGAAAACAACAGTCAATAAAGTTCTGAGAGCGGGATACTATTGGCCGACATTGTTTGCTGATGTATATAAGGTTGTCAAGAGCTGTCATAAATGCCAGATTTTTGAAGGAAGGTAGAAATTACAGCCTTTGCCGCTTAAGCCCATTGAGGTGAGTGCCCCTTTTCAGCAATGGGGGTTGGATTTCATTGGTGAAATTCATCCCGCTTCTTCCGGTCAGCATCGATGGATTCTCATAGCGACAGATTACTTCACGAAATGGATCGAAGCAATTCCCACCAGAAAAGCTACAGATGCGGTAATTATCTCCTTCCTTGAAAATAACATCTTGTCTCGCTTTGGTTTCCTGAATAAGTTAATCACTGATAACGTAGCAGCTTTCAAATTGAAAAGGATGGTAGAGTGTTGTCATAAATATCGCATCATTTTGGATCACTCAACTGCCTATCATCTGCAAGTCAATGGATTGGCGGAGTCTTTTAAAAATCTTTAGTCAACATCATTAAGAAGCTGCTAGAAATCAACAAGAAAAGTTGGCATAAGAAGTTGGTCAATGCACTTTGGGAAGATCGGGTCAGTCAGAAGAAATCCATTGGTATGTCACCCTTTGAGCTTGTGTACGGAGTTGATACATTGTTTCCTACCTCTCTCGCAGCCCTGGTAGTCAAACTTCTTCAGGAAGCCGGCAGTGAAGACGATCCTATGCAGAGAAGATTGAATCAAATGATTCATTTAAAACAAACTAGAGAAGAAGTTTTCCAAAACACATCCAAGTTGCAGAAGAAGATTAAGAAAATTTATGACAGAAAAGCAAAGGTGAACAAATTTCAGCTGGACGATGTAGTGCTGAAGTGGGATGCAAGGAATGAGGAAAAGGGTAAGCATGGTAAATTCGAGAATCTCTGGAAGGGTCCCTTCAATATTGCATCATATCAGGGTCAGAATTCCTTTCTTCTTAAGCAAATGAGGGGGAAGATTGTCTAGGAGGGCCGATCAATGGTCGGCTGCTCAAGCGATACCATTTCTGAAAAGTTTTCTGTTGTTTCCATTATCACTGTAAATACCATGTTATTTCAGTTTTAGTTTGAGTTTGTCTAGTCAGTCTTTGAGTCATTTTAAGTTCAAATCTAAGTTAGTTTGAGTCAAGTTTCATGTTAATAAATGAGTCGAGAGTTTCGTGTCGTTTGTTGAAATAATGACTCCATAGCCCAATGGACAAAGGCACTGTCTGCTCTCCCAAAGATCTGTTGTTCTTGGCACCTCCAAGGAGCTACCATCCCCATTGGAGCCAATTTTAGAGTCGGTCTTGTTAGTCCTCCATCCGAGATCAAAACTCTTTCTGCATTTCATTTTTAGGTGTCTCGCTCCATTCACTCAGCCGCATTCCGCTAGGGGCATGCCATAAATCGGATGGAAGAGTCTTGTCAGTCATTACCCCTCATGCTTTGTACCTGCTGGCTCAGGTCTGTTCATCAAAGTTCATTAAATGACAGTCAATATTTGGTCTTTTGGTGGACAAAAAATCATGTCAGTCATAGGTCTAGGGTTTCATGAGTCGTGTTTTCAAAGTACCCAATAATGCCAGCATGGATAGAGGGAGGTTCAACAAGTTTCATCTCCATATTTTCATCATCCATAATGCTCAAGGGTGATTCCTCTTCAAAACTCTGTTTTGAAGAGGAAATTGTCAAATTAATGTTTATGATAAATATGTAAAGTTCTCCACCATGAAGTACTTCGAAGCAGATTCAGATCATCCTTTGCCAAATGCCATGACAGCCACTCCTACAAAAAATTGCCAAAAATTTCATCATTTTAGTCAAAAATCCAAAAAGAGAATGTGAAATACAGAGTTGTATTAAGTTGTGGAAAAAGTGCCAAAATGAAACATTGCAAAGTGGGTTTTGAAGAAACAAAAATCAAACCCATAACTCCAAACCTTTATATAGATTTTCTCATAAGAATCAAAGTCATTTTACATGCCAAGGTCGGAGATAAAACATTTCAAAGGAATTTAGTGAGCCAACGCGTGTTTTGGGTTAGGTTGAAGGTGTCTTGACAGGCGCAGTGCATACAGTAGGTGGAGTGGTGCATTTGGGCGTGTTCCTCCAGTGTTAATTTCAACGGGCGCGGCGCACCAGTAGCGCACGGCGCATAGAAAGGACGACGCGGCACATACAATATAACACCCAAAAAACGCCCGAAAATCCTCCAAATCGCCATTGAATTGCTTGGACGTGCCAGGTAGGGTCGATATCTCTGTGGTTCATACATTTTGTGGGTTATGTGATGGCAATTTATGGTTCCAAGTATTGAAACAAAGTTCCCAAACCCTACCTCTAAAAATCATTATGTCAATTGATGTTAAGGATTGCAAATTCATCATTGTGTTACCAAGTTTCCCCTTCCATCCCATCTGTCCCTTTGTCCTCCATTCCATTTTTCCTTATACCATATCCCTTTGAATTTCATTGCCCCCCATCCCCTAAATTTACTAAACACTTATCCCCATTCCCTTTCACCCATTGCCCAATGTAAAAACCCCAAACCCTACCCTATTGCAAAGTTCCCAAACCCTCCTACACTGCCCTAAATAAAATCTATCCTAAGACTCCTAATCCCTTCATATTTTCCCTCCCTAACAGTCCCTTGTTACATTGCTCCCTTGGTGACCGATTTCAAACATATCACAACACCAGTCCAACACAGTCTTGCGACCAGCATTCATTTCTCCAAGCAGTTTTCACAGCATCAATTATGTCATCTGATTATTCATCCAACTATGAGGTGGAAACTCATAGTGACTCAGCCACAGAAGAACGTGCACCTCGGAGGCCTCACAAAAGTGGTAGACATGTTAGAGAAGAACCGACTACCCTCACAGAATTGCAGGCCTGCCCTTTTATCGTCTCTTGTTTTCGGTTTTAGTCATGCTATGAGTTCTATGAAAAAGGTTGCAAATGTTCAATTCCACCATGAGTTGGCTAGCCTATTTGTTCTACATTTACATGGTGCTCAAGTTACTTTGGTAGGGGTTACTTTCACACTTACACTGGACTCTATTTCATCAGCTACCGGCATGCCTAATATTGGAGAGCCATGGAACAAGAGACAAAAAGTTGACTGGCAGCATTATGACCCATATGTTAAACTAGCTTTCTTGAGGCAGCTTAAGAGCGTATTTCCCTTCCGATATCTTAAATATGAATATGCCCCTCTAATGAAGTTAATTATGAAGTATTTCAGTTGTGAAGGTCGTTTCTCCCGGTTATATGCTTATCACATCAGGTTGCTCATGCATTTCACCCGGGTATGCATGATGAACATCCCATATTTTATATGCCGAAACATAGAGAGGATGACTGCCCTTGTGCAACACAAGACTCCTGAGTAGCAGTTCAACATCATTTGTCATTTTGCTCTTATCAAGATTTTGATGATGCATTAGCTTGATTTGCAGGGTATCATTTGGATGATTTCATCTCTCGTGACTTCTTCCGAGCTTCACAGGGACCTTCAGAGACTAGATTTGAGACAGGGGAACCTTCTCATCAGTATGAGCACCATGAGATCGCTAGTGTGCTAGTGTTCGTCACATATTAGAGGGGCGCTAGACATTTGTTTGCAGCAGCAAAGCAAGTGTTATCTCCACTCGGGGTGGAAGGGGCCTCGCTTCCGACATCAGCACTATAGGTACAGGACAGAGGTAAGGAGCCAATGCATGATGAGGGGCCATCAGGTGAATGAGAGACCGAATTCGTTCTCCTTCATGATGATGATACAGATACAGATCCACAAAGTGCACAGCTTAAAGAGATCATCCAGGAGTAGCAAACAGAGATTCAAGCCTTGTCCGTTGACTTGGAAAGAGCCAAATGGAACATGAAATATCTAGAGCAGAGGAACAAACAACTTGAGGATCGGTAAGCTGAGATAGAGTTGTAACTGATCAAGGAAAACCGACAACACACCATGTCAGCACAAGGTAGACCTATGGAGCAAAGAGATGAGGACCGGGAGTATGTTTTAGAGAAAGTGAATGTTCGCTTGGAGCAGTTGGTGGAGAAGGCTAATAGGGAAAAAGAAATGCTGAGGCGCATGACTCACCATTACATGGCCCGAAACATGAGCTCCAAAGTAAGAATCAGGAGCCTAAAGGCAAAATTAAGGAAGGCGACAAAAAGACAAAAGAGGCAAAAAGAGCAAGATCGACTCTGAATATTGGCCGAGGCTTCATTGGTCCAACATGAAATATGATAGAGAAGGTATAGCCCAAATTTCAAGAAATTTGGAGCACATTTTTGCATTTTGAAATTTTGTGCACAAGAAACAGGTTTTTTCTCCCTATGCACCACGCCACCTGGCGCGCGCTTTCGCTAGGGAGCTCCAAATGACAAAAGGTTTATATTTTTGGATTTTCCATGGAAAATTACGACTGCTGGTGCATGTCCAAGAAGTTTGGGCCAATTTTGAGTCCTCAGGAGGTCAAAAACACCCAAAAAATGACCTCTCTGCCCCTATTTTGACACACAGGAAGCAGTTCTGGGAGATTGCAGTTTTGGAGGAGAAAATGGCATCCAAATTCAGAAATTCCATTTGGGTTGGAAAGTAGATAGGTAGGGATTTCCAACAAGCACACTTGGGCTAAATTTGGACTTCAGGAAGTGCCTCAAAACCACCTCCAAAGTGGAGCGACGCATACATCTTTCGGTGCGGTGCACAGAGACCCAAAAGCCAAAATCACTTCCGCTCCACGAGAATTCGATTTGTAATTTTCTCCAAGTGTGCCCGTTCATTAAAAATACATTTTTCCTGGCATCAAAGGAAAAGTTTAAAAAACATTTTCATTAAAGGTTGGCTTCTATCCAAGTGGCAAAAGGAAGGCGAGCAGTCACCCAAAAAATCTATGCTACAGTTTTGTTTTTTTTGTAATGCTGCACCTATCACTAATGGTTGGATTTTCATTTCCAGTTTGTAATCAATCCATTTATCAATGGAAGAGTCTATTTATTGTATGAAAAACCATTTGTAAAGGGTTGGTGGGAATTTCTGGGATACGGTGGGATAGAAACTTAGTTACTCACTGTACATTTTGACGGAGAATTAATGAAAGGTTGCATCTCTGGTTCTTGAGATTCCTGTGGCATGAGTTTAGCAAATGTATTTTCTTTCTGTTTCATATGTATGTCGTTATGTTTCATAGTTCATTCATTTCATTTCTAGTGAAAGCTTCTAAGTAAGAAAAGGTAGAATTCAGTTTACTGCTCTGCCTTAGGAAAGTTTTCACGTTCTATGTTTTCTTCTGTTGAAAAGGATTCATGTATTTATGCCCTTTTCACCCTCTTAGATAGTCTCTCCACTTCATGTTATTTCAAATTTAATTGCTAGACTTTCAGCCTGTCTTGCCTCATGAAATAATCTGCGTCTTTGAGTAAATTCTCTGCTCATGTTGTTCCTTGGTCCTGTACATCCCAGAAAACTCAGTCATTCATCAAAATACCTCTTTCATATTTATTTACCTAGCCTAAAATCAGTATCCATTTTAAGTCATTCTCAGACCCCATTTGTTTATTCTTCACTGAGCGTGACCCAGAGAGAGCCCTCTCCTATTCTGGTAGGGCTAGCTACCAGACTAAGCGTGGTTTGTGGTTACCTTGAATTTTGCCTTCCTTCAACCTAAGGCAGATTTAGGTGCTAACAGAACGTTGCTTCCTCAAAGGACCACAAGGTAAGTACGTTAAGTCTTTGAACACTTGGATTAAAATTCTACTATGTGAAAAGTGGATTATGCGAATACATTAATGTTTGGGGCTACGTGAAGTGGAAGAATTTACAGAAACGAAGGAAGTACAGAACTAGAAACTAGCCCCTTGATTTCACCTCCACGAGGGGGCAAGGGAGAGCTTGCAAAAGTCTCACCAAGAAGTGTGACCAATTTGATAAGGAAGAGAATTCAGCGCATACCACCCCCATCCACACCACCACCAGTGTCATTGCCTTCACCCCAATCTTCACCCATACCACCTCTGCCACCACTGCGAGTCGATATGGAAAGCGCGATAAAGTTGGCCGTATTCAAGGGAATAGAAAATGAAGATCCAGACCAGTTTTGGTTCATGATAAGGTTTGTATGGAAGCACAGGGAGTTACAGATGATAATATAAAGAAAGCGACGTTGGTCAGCGCTCTGCAAGATCACACACTGACCTGGTATATCAAGTATTTTAATGACAATCCGAATGCAGGGGTCATGGATATCCAAATTGCGCCGAACAAAGAATTTAGTAGGCCAAAGTCAGAGGCGTAGTCGATCATCAGGTTCAAGGAGATCACAATGTTGCCAAGCGAGACTCTTTGGGAGTTGGATCAGAGACTAAAGTGAACAATTCATGAAGCTAATATTACTGATGGATGGACAACATCGCGAATGGTTTGTAGCATTGTTAACGCTACATTTAAGGAACGTGTTATCACAATAGAGGCTAACAACTCAATCATAGGCATTGGAGATCACAATGAGGCTATATGAAACCCTGATACAGGATCCTAACTTGGGAGTTCAGCAGATCCACATGTAGTTGAAAAACTTGTGCCTTAAGATGCAGAGTCTGAAACAAGACAGGACAACTCCCCTAGAGGTGCTTGAAGAGGTATGGTGTGTTAAATGTAAGGGTCAGGGACATGACAAGGACCACTGCCCAGTTTTCACGAATTACCTCGTAGGAGGAGGGCTGATGGCGTTAAGATCGAAGGCACAAGCAGGACCTAGCGTGACACCTTCTTTGTGGTGCACAATTTGTCAAATAGGAGGAAAGCATGTTACGGATAGCTGTCATCTGTTGCAGAAGTACACACAGAATTCACAACAATTGTTCTGTAATTTCTGTAGGTCAGTAGGACACAATGAGCGCACCTGTAGAAGCTATGAGTTGATGATGGATAGGACTCCCACCTACAACGTTCAGACTGAAACGCGGCCCCTTGACCAGAACACAGGGATGGCGTGAACCGGATTTCAGGGGCGCGGACGAGGCCGAGGTGGAGGAGGACCTGGGAGAGGTCACAGATAGCAGATAATTGCAGAGGGCCAGGACACTATACCCATGATTGTATGAATCCAACGCATCCGTCATGTCTATATCGTACATTGTTTGATCATGAGACGGAGGATTGTCCCACACTAACAATGAGGCTGCTTGACAAGGGAGCACTCCAACCTCCCCTGACTTAGAACTTGCAGATGATCAGGTCTGAACCACGCGAGGAAGATCCTAACGTGAACATTGTGCTCTGAAGTGGAATTACGACAAGGGATGATAAAGGCAAGCAACCTGAAGATAGTACTTAGGTTCGCAAGGCTTCGACAAAAGAACCAAAGTTTTATTTGGTGCACACTAAGGAAACCTTCATGGAAGTTAGGAAGAGCTTCGTTGATGCCTCCTCTTCAGGAAGAAAAGATAGACCGGAGCCATAAATGGACCCAGCACTGCTCATGATGTTCCTGGAAACATGCATGAAGTTGCTGCGCGACATCAAGGCTATAAAAGGATTGCAGGAACTCATTAATCGATGCGCTGGGACCATGCCAGGGGAACCACGTGTAGTCTGGAAGATTGGAAAGCACATGACGAGGACGGGAAGAGAAATGCAATTGACCGCATAGATTGGAGAATATGAGATGGACCAAGTGATTCTAGACCTAGGATTGGACACGAACGTTCTGTCGAAGCAAACATGGGAGTGCATGGGGAGGCCTACGCTGCAATGGTCTCCTATCCAGCTGCGAATGGTGAACTAGCAAAAGATAATACCTCTGGGGAGATTGCAGGGAATCATAGTGGATATTGAAGGAGCGAGTGCGCTAGGAGACTTTGAAGTCATAGAGGTTGTTGATGATAGCAATCCCTACCCTGCGCTATTAGGAATCGATTGGGCCACTGACATGAATGGGGTGATAAACCTAAAGAAGTGCAAGATGATTTTTGAGAAAAAGTCCCTACGCGTAGTAGTACCTTTGGACCTTGCAGAAGGATCGTGCTACACGGAGCCAGTGCGTGACTATGAAAGCGATGACGACTTGGATTGCATCTACAAGATAACTGCGCGAGAGAAAGACTGGGTAAATCCCACCGAGGATGGGCAAATCTCATGGGAGTGCGAAAGCTCCTATACGTCGGATTCAGACGAAGAGATATAGTGATGGAAAAACCAGTTACACGAGGTAAATACGTTGAACTACAACATGATGATAAGATCACTGCACTGCGTATTGACAAAGGTAAGGGATCTACTTAGTTATGATGGGTTAAGTGAGGTAGATTCTTTCTTAAATAGATTTGAAAGGGAGGTGCTGGAACAACAAAATTTTGAGGCTTTGACATGGGTACTCCACGCTATGCCCACGAGGTGGTGGGGTATGCACCAAGGACACTTTGAGGACTCACGTGAATGCAGGAGAATGATGCGCATGCATTTTGGGAATCCTTTGATGTGATTAATAGACAAAATTGCTGGACAGAATGCTCCGGATGCACACATGTCGAGATGGATACAAGAATGTCTTAAAAAACCTGCGTGGATGCACACAGACTTCGCGTTAAGGGACATGGTCAATAAGAAGGTGTGAGCGAGGCAATTGTGTGAATGACCCCTCCAGTTGGAACAATGGAGTATGGAAAGAATGAGTGTGCAGAAGGTTATCCACGCAGAAGCATTTAACGAAGTATGTGAAGCATTGAACAAGGTTTACGATGCGCAATGAACTGATTGGGACCTGTGCGTACCAGTGGTTCTATGGGATTATAGGACAATGTGTAAGAAACTTATAGAGTAGATGCCTCCAAGGCTAGAATATGGAGCGAACACTATAATCCCCATAGGGTATAAGATGGCTAGTCCATGCATAGTAGCACCAATAGATATGATGGGTCGCGGAGCCTTGGAAGAAGGGATCGCGCAGCTGAATGAAGCAGAATGCTTGGGACCTGAGGAAGAATTCTGACGAGGTGATATTAGGCTCTAAGAACTTCTAAAGGAAAGGGTGAGATTAAGGGAGAAAAGCGCTCTGGTGGAAGTGGAAGTGGAAGTCAAGAAGCTAGAGGACGAAATAAAGAGGGATTTTCTCAATAAGAAAACCAGGGTGATAAAACAGGGTGCGCACGATTACGTTGATGAATTTGGGGACTTCTGCCAAGAGTTGATCAGCCTAATGCCTTGGATTGGACTACATATTACTAAAGGGATAACCCATGGTGGTTCACTGTAGATGCTAAAGTGCACAACATAGCTAGTAACAATAAAAGGTGGATGTTTTCCAGGAAAAGTGATGGATGATCAATTGAAACACTATACATGTGGCGCGACCACCTAACTAGCTGTGGGGAGTATAGTCTTAGTGCTTCAGGTAGTTGAAAGGAGGCGTGGGACTATAAAGTACTCTGCTCGGGAGCTGCATGATGTTGGGGCTGCGCGCAAGAGCAAAGTGTCACAAGGTCCGTGACCGTGCAAGGGGGGTTGCGCTGCCGCGCGGGTTGGCTGGAAAGTGACCATTGTAGTCACTATTCACGATGTGATGCTTGACTTGAGACCAAATGTAGCGGGCAGCAAGAATTTAAGACGTGCTTTATGGGAAAGATTTGGGAAAATCTACCGCCAAGGGAGCATTAATGGACTGGATTTTGGGGGAATGGTCGAATTAAAATTCAAAAGGCACTATAAATTACAAAGGACTACCCAGCAAACAACACTTGGTCATTTGTGAATTGAGTTGTCATATGCCCTGCGTATTCTGAGCGGAGACCTATTTTTCCTGTGCAGACCATTGATTGAGCCCTTGATTGAGTG
Source organism: Pinus tabuliformis (assembly GCA_031772625.1). NCBI lineage: Eukaryota > Viridiplantae > Streptophyta > Pinopsida > Pinales > Pinaceae > Pinus > Pinus tabuliformis. The sequence goes on along the minus strand of CM062816.1, from coordinate 540,517,756 downwards.
ATTGAGAGATTTCTGGATGAGCAAGATGGCAGCATCTGAGGAAGCTAGGGAAATTGCAGAGATGACTGCCAAAGAGGTGCAGGCCCTGATCGTAGAAGATGCCCCTAAAGGCACCAGGATTGTTGCGGAAATCCCTAAATCACCGCACACGCCGAGGTCGAAGAAAGATAAACAACCAATGATTCCAGTGTGTGTGTCCCCGCGAAACCCGCTGCGCACCAGATTAACAATGGAAGAGAAGGGGAAAGAAGTTAACCTCGAAACCGATGAAGAGGAAGAAGACTTTGAAGACCTTATAATTGAAGAAGATGAGGATGAGGGCATGGAAGTAGAAATCAAGACTGTGCACCCTCCAACCAAGCTGCCCATGTATATCCCCCCACAGAAGGGGAAGGAAAAAGTGCCCAAGGACGTCGACGGCAGAAAGAGCTCTCTACAGACTCCACTCCTCCGTGATGATATCATTTTTGAGGGCACGCACCTGGGATAGGTGCCGAGCTTGAAGTTTGAAGATTGGGATCTCACTGACAACGAGAAATTCTCTCACCTAGAGACCACGCAGCTCATGAAGCCCAAGCAGAATACCATGGGGGGGATTATAGAATTGGAGCCGCAGAAGTGGTTACGCGGAGTTGAAAAGGCAGGGTTATTAAACCTGCTTTGGGTGCTGCACTACCACCATGCCCCAGTGACGATCTTCGTCATTAGACAGCTGCTTTTCCTAGTGCATGGTGGGTGTTTATGGCTAGAGGAGCCCATCCCCATCACGGACCACTTAATCCATCCTATTACTCGGCTTCGGTGTAAAGGAGAGGACCCTGCAGACATCTCAGAGGGGAAGAGCAGCGATTTGGCCATCGCGGAGGCCATGAAGAAGAAATACAAGCTGGAGAAGAAGAAAAGGGGCTACGCAATCTCCAATATCAACAACAAAGCAGTCAGGATGGTGACTCAGATACTGGCGGGTAAGGTCATGCGGAAGTGCTGCGCGGACAAGGTACCTGCGTCGGTGGTGGCACTTGCTGAACAATGCGTAGAAGGGGTCCAGTTTAATTAGTCTAAATTCTTATGCAAAGAGTTCCTGGAGAATTTTTTCGAGGCACAGGAATAAGGAAAAACATTCCACTATGCATGGCTTCTGCTGTCCATAGTGCTGGTGGCAAGGGAATTGCCGAAGGACAGCTAATTCCCCATGATTGCAAGGGATCTTCCAGAGGCTGCGAAGTAGCTTCATTGTGGGCCATGAAAGACGTGAAATGGATCCACAACAACAATATATTCTGGGTGTTCATGGAGATGAACATCAGAATGGGGATTAACCGCAAGCCACAGTTATCACCCACTGTCTACAACAGCCTGCAAAGTTTTGCAGGATTTAAAGCAGACTTTCACCACATATATCTTAGAGTGCGCTAGGACCCGACCAATAAATGGAGTGAATTACCCTTCATAGCCATCGATGATGTGATTTTTGATGTACTGGAGACATGATCGCTGGAGTGGTGCGCCCCAGACATCGCCACGGTGGAGAAGTCTACTGTGGAGAGGAAGAAGGAGGAGGCCAAACTGCACATGGCATAGTTAGCAGAAAAGAGAAGGCAAGAAGCAGCAACAACAAAAGCACATGAGGCGTGGGACGCTGCGTAGACAACAACAGAACAAAAAAAGGCTGCAGTAGCAACAACATAGGAGGTAATAGAGAAGGCACGCGAGGGCTAGAAGTCTCCTTCGCATGGGCAGGAGAAAGAGATGGAAATAGAGGAAGAGGAGGGTGGCACGGACCCACAAACAATGTCAACACAGTTAAAGCGCCAGTGCTTGAGCGAGTGGATGGGGCCGCACAAGAAGGTGAAAGCATCCAAGCTGTCAATCGACCCAATCACCCTTACTAAGGGTGATCTGCATGACATAGATGGTGCGTGATGTCACCACCGAGGCCCTCTAGAACTTTGCGAAGGAGAATCAGATTATGTTGGGGCCCTCCGAGCATAGATTCTGGAGTTTCAGGTGCACACTCCTCAGGATGGTACTCTTTTGACCAACCTTGCAGTAGGGACAACTACATCCGAGAAAATGCTACGCGCTCGGACAACCAACACAACAGTGCTGACAGAAGGGGAACTGGTTATAGCCAATGAGGCTGACCAGTCTACGATTAGTGCACTAAAAGGGATAGGTATCAACATGGTTGCACTCCCGCGGGAGACGCTCTATGTTCTGCAGGATGGGATTAATGCAAAACTACGGGCTAAGGAGAGCCGCTCTTTGTAGGTGCTGAGTGAGCAGAAGATCAATATGGAGCAATTGAGCTTGCAACACAATGAGGTCATGTCACAAAATAGGAAGATGGTACAGGTTCTGGAAGAAGCCTGCCAAATGATCCCTGAGCTGGCCATCCCAGTAGAAGCACCAACAGAGGTGCGCATCCAAAGACTAGCAGCAGGGGTGTGCGAGGTGCGAGAAGAAATGGCCAAGGTTCAACTGGAGCTAAATCTTCAGATAGCAGAGCTATGGTTGAAGGCATAGCTGTCCACTCCTCTAGAAGTAAGGGAAAAATGCACCAACGCTATTACATCAGGGATGGAGGAGATCAGCAGTGCAGTAAGGGACTGCACCAGAATGTTGGAAGAGTCATTCGAGGTCCTCACCAATCTACAGGAGGACCCCAACATCTAGCGCTTAGAGATAGAGGCACGTGAGCTCCAATAGCAGTATGATAGTGTCAAAGGGACCACGCAAATGGTGGCCCTCACTCAGAGGCTCGTGTGAATGCAACAGGCCAAAGCGCTGAAAGAGCAAGTGGACACAACACGACACAAAGAAGTAGTTTTGAAGGCGCACGTTCAGCCTTGGATCGACGAGGCCTTTGTAATCACAACAACAATTGAAGGCAAGCTTACGCAAATGCAAGGGACATAAGAACATATGCAAGGGAGCAGTTCTGACATCGCAGTCTCGAAGTAATGAGTACAGGAGATTCAACAAGCAGCCGCTTAGTGCACTACCGACATTGCAGCTGTTAGAGTAGAGTTGGAGGGACTTCACGTGAAGATCTTTGCATCGACAGAGTGACTTGAGGGCGAGTCACGATGTTTGTGTTGGGGGCCTGTTGGGCATGAAATCCCACCCAAGGCATGTTTTGGGGCTTAAAGCCTGAGTTTTGACTCAATTCATTGTAAAGACTCCGCGAACTGTAGGCGAGAAGCGCAAAGTTGTAATAGAGTCATAGGGTTGTCTGTCCTTGTTTTTGTAATATAATGTCAGTTTGAAAGATCCACCCATGGTCCGTGGACCATGGGCTTGTATAAATAGAGCGAGGCTCTAAGTGTAGAAAAGAAATGAATCTAATCAGAGCATGGAGGAATCTAAGAAGTTTTGAGTCAAAGTATAAGTCGTGTCATTGGGTTGTAGAGTAGGAGTAGGCTCTGCAGCTAAGTGCGCGGACCCCTGCAACTGAGTGTGCAGGGCAAGTCGAGTCTGTAGCTGTGGGAAGAATTAACAAAAGATAAGTGTTACCATATTTATGTGTATCTTTTCCTATTTTATGCATTATTGGGTATGAATAGCAAATTCATTATTTGTTTACTGCACGAACTCATATGAATGTGTTGAATAAGTAAATATAATATAAGGAATCTATTTATGCGAAGATAACTAACTGTTATAAGAAGATAAGTAAGATCTCAGGTGTGACTTAGGGGAATAATGCATATCGCTGCTCTAATAGCGCGAAAGCCCCACAACCCCTAGTTAGGGCTGCGCAAAGGCAGATATATTAGGGCGTGAAAGCCAAGGAAGTGCGCGGAGTAACCTATGTGAAGGGACTCACAGTTGGAGAAAATCAACGCCTCAGACATCTTAAGGGTGCAAAAACCTGGTTCCAGCACCCCCCCATACTACTTCGGGTGAGACCTTAGTCTGCGCTCCGTAGACTATTGCCGAAAGGGCCAGTAGTATAGGGATTTTTTTGGCTAATTAACTCTGAACCTGGGTCAGGCCCCAACAAGCCAACATATTTCTTTAATGTCGGACAGTGGTTGAGCTGTAGGCAAGAAAACTTCAATGATTAATCTAGTTGCAAAAATTCACTGTGTAACCATTCTCATGGATAATACAGTGTTTATAAATGAAAAAGTGGAGCGGGGGTGGTACTGAACATTTGAATTTAAATTAATTATCCAACGGATTAATTAATGGATGTTTGAGTCATAAATTTGCGGGAGCGAAATTGAATGGGCAACAGATAGGCGATAGTTGATTGGATGACAAACATGAGATGGAGTGTGACATGGAGAATGACGTGGAGCAGCGGTAAACGGTCCTTTAATATACCGTGTTTGAGGGTAAGGTGAGGTGGTAAGCAGTTTCAGGATTTTTAGTCCCGAAACACTAAAAGTAGAAAAAGGAGTTTATATGGGCAGTATGGGAAACTACCCATTTTGGACCCCCCCCCCTCGCCGATAAAGTTTGAACAGTGAATGAGGGATGTGGCACATCAGATCATGGAAGAGTGTGTGGGATGAGAGGTGAGGTGGGGGGTATTTAACATATGAGCAGAGATGAATGGTGGCATCACGACTTCGAGGGCGGATGTGACAGTTGTGGGTTGTGGGGATTAAATGAAATAACATTGGCTTATGAAACTTTTTGGTTAATTAAAACATGTCATATATATGTTTTCCCAATGTTACAACTTAGGGTTAAAACATTTGATGCTTCAATTTGATTTCACATGTCTACCTACCCTTTTACTCCTAACATTTTCACTTATTTTTCAAAGTGCATATAAGCTAACAGCTCAACATTTTCTTTTTATGCCTAATCTACCTCTATACCTTATTTCCACCATTGGCTCAGATTAAACTGTTGAGCCAATTTTATTTTCTACCTATGACAATCAATTTAAATTAAATCCAATCATGATTAAACTGTATAATTGGATCAAACAAACTAGTGTGGCATCTAAACAAACTGCACACAACTATTATTTGCAAAACTAAATTAGACTAAAGTAGTGGCATTTAGATTTGCAATACTTTTAGAGTTTATTGTTTTTGCTTTTCTCTCTAACCTAACATTTTTTATTTTTTGCCTTCATTTTTTAGGGCATCTATTCTAACATTTTCTTTGATATGGACATATTTATCAAAATATTTCCTAACATTTTTTATTCAATATTCTTTTTGTCCATATCCTAGCTTAACATTTTTTTTAAATATATTTTTCATTTTTTGACTAATTGATTCTAACTTACCAAAACCAAAAAATGCTACAACAGATGTTACTTAGACAAAGTATACCAAACTCGTGACATGGAATGCATGTGGGAAAAATGCTGAGGGAGGGGGGGTGGGTGAGGGGATGAATCAGTATTTTAAATTCAAACTTCCAAATTTTATATTCTGAAAAAATATACACTATTGTTATTAAGGCAACCTACGTATGTACGCTACTTCAGAGAAGGAAACTAGGATATATCCATTTTACTGATTTTTACGTTTTCTATCAGATAATTATCTTCAATCAATGCATCATTAGATTAATTAAAGAACATAAATAAATCATAGAAAACACACATAGAACACCAATATTTGGGTGGAAATCCAATATGGGAGAAAACCACCATTGTTGTTGTCTTTGTCTTCTTTCTTATGATATAAATAAAATTATTACATATGTACTGATGAAGACTCTTGTCAGTACGCAAGAACCCAGCTGGATAAGACTACAATCTTTTCTCGTTCTCTAGCACCCCCTAAACTTGTTTACTGGCTCCTATCGGAAGGGAGCTCCTACCTCCTTCCTGAAGGCTGCAACCCTCAGCTCCTTGTGGACCATTTTTCAAAATATTTTAGACGTGATCCATCTTTTAAACAATCATCACACAACCTGTAGTCCACCTTTCATCAAATTTTCAAACTGGACCCATATCAACTATAAACCCAAAAAAATTGCAGCTCTAAATTTGAGACACTGTCACACTGCAAATCAACTAAAATTCTGAAGCATCAAATCATTAAATGCAGAACCCAACTAGAAATAAAAAAAACATCAAATTATGTATGCAACAATATTGAATAAGACTCGAGTATATACACGACTTCTTTGTATGACACCTACATACAGATCTAAAAATACTAAATGTTGAAGAATCATACATAGACCATTTCACCAGTTATAGATTATTGAACCAATCACAAATTTATGAACCACTTACATACCATATATCATATACCCAATAAAACTTCTATATTATTAAAACTGAGAAATTCAACCAAGTCACCTCAATTTTTACTGTCAGACAGATCATAATGATAGATACATCATCGACGGACAACAACAAATAAAGTAGATAGAATCAACTGTATCAATCATTAGATTAAACCCTAGTTTTTGTATGCGACTTCCACAAGAAATATCAGTGTATGTATGCACTTACCATGCACAACACCCATGTATATATCTTCACATAGTGAAAATTATTTTAAAAATATATACACGACCCTACAAATATGGAACCACATATGTATGTAACTATTCCCAAACATACTTGCATACATATCTGAAATGTTTTTGCTGTAAACATAATTTTACTTTCCACAACCTTTACTACCAATATTGCATATTTCTAAATAAATCATTTAGCTCACAGTATCACAATTTCATTAATATTAACGACATTTACAATAAGTAAATCAAGCATATATATCAATATATATTTCATATATTTTAGATATGATCCTTCTCCTTGCTCACTGGTGGACACCTGTTTTAGATCAAATCGTTCATAGGCAACTCAATACTTGCACACCTAACATCTTGATCTCCATCTCCTTATATATCTTTGGCCTTAGCTAATACCTTAGGCTAATCCCTTAGTAATTTCATTGGTATTCTTTGATGGGAGAAAATAATTGTTGCCACACCCATTACTATCGGCCAATACCATGGTAAAGACCCCTGGTATCTAGATTACCATGGTGCGGATTTCGTACGTGACTTTTCTTCACACTAACTGCATATGTATGTGACCTTGCTTCTCAGGATCCACGTATACTTTCTAAAAAATTTCTTTTATCATCCATCTATCTCTAAACTATCATTTCTATGTTCATCAGCATTATATCATTTGTTCTAGTATACATAATCATCATGTTATTACATTGTTGAAATCTTTATCAAGTGGGTTTCCATCAAGGACAACACATTAGCCATTTTTCCAATAATCTCTCCCTTTGAACTTGATGGCAACCAATTTGGTGTTTTGTCACCATCTGTAAATACCTGCAAACACCTACAAACAAATCTATAAATACCAAGACTTCTTACCAAGCTTCTCCAAGAATTCTTCTCCAAATACCAAGCTTCTCTTGCCCTTTGACATCAAGGGCAAAGGGATGATCAATGTTGAATAAAGATTTATCTTCCTTCTATGTAGAGAGGATCACCGTTGAATATGAGAACCACATGTTGACCATGCCCCTCCTGAGCATATGTTGAACCTTCTGAAGATATTCAATAGAGTACAAGACTGTATGACTTAAAAATGACCTTTCCTATGACCAATGGCTCATGATTACCCAACACAGTGGAGTTACATATTTGACCCAACAATACATCAATTGCCTAAAATTACGGGATTACATCCAAAGCATGACTTTCTCCCCATAGCCCATACATGATTAAATATTACAATGACTACATCATGGGTCTTTACATGACATATATAACCAAAACTAGGACATCAACAATGAGGTTGTAAGATCATGATAGTCATCAACAACCACTATATACAATATAGGAACCTGCAACATGAATAATTGATAACAACAACATAAAAGTAACATGAAAAAGCTCATCATTAGTAGTAATAGTAGAAGTATCCAGACATTAGTAAAGATATGCAACAAGATATTATTATGGAACCATAATACCAACAAGGGAATTTAGGGTTATAATAGTTGGCCCCCCTAAATCAATAAACTACAACAAACCAATGTTAGAAATAGAAGACCAAACATGAAATGGTGAATGCATATAGGAGGCTTCCCCTTAATTTGTGCCATTTTTATCAATCACTAAGATGTAGACACGTCTGTCTAACTTAAAAGTTGCATACATACATGAATGTTCTTCACATCATCCATGTATATAAAGTAAATTATAGTAATTTATAGTCACAACTCCCCCTGAACATTACATATTTGTCAGAATAATTAGCATAGTGACGAAGGAAGAATCATTCCTAATTTCTGTCTGAGATATACAAAGGAATCATTTGGATGTGGCTTTGTAAATATATGTGCAACTTGTTCCTTTGAAGGAACATACTCTAGTTTGACCTTTTGTTCCAGCACCTGTTCTCTCATAAAATGATATTTGATTGGGATTTGCTTGGTGTTTTATTGCATGATAGGATTCTTAGATATACTTATGGCACTAGTATTGTCACAGATAATAGGTACTAGTTGAGGACACGTGACTTTAATATTTTTCAATGTTTCGATCATCCATAGAAGTTAAGTACAACAAGATGCAACAACAACATATTCTACCTCAGTAGTAGATAAAGAGATGGAGCTTTGTTTCTTGTTGAACCATGAAATCAAGCAGGGTCCGAAATAAAATGATCCTCCACTAGTACTCTTGCGATCATCTATATTACCTTCCCAATCTGTATCTGTGTAAGCATGAGGTGTAAAATTTGTGTTTTTGGGGTACCATAGACCAAAACCTTGAGTTCCTTGTAGATACTTGAATATTCTCTTAACATCTTGGAGATGGGTTTCCTTAAGATTTTCTTGAAATCATCCAACAATCCCAACTGCATGCATAATATTTAGTATTGTACTTGTAAGGTAGAGCAAGTTGCCAATCATATATCTGTATTTTGGTTGATTGAATGAAGGAGAATCGTAATTTTGACTAAGATTTCATCATGTTACCATTTTTGTGCATATTGGCTTACAACCTTCCATTCCATATTTTTTGAAAATATGTTTGAGGTACTTGGTTTGAGAAATAGAGATACCATTCTTAGTATGTTGAACTAGAAGACCAAAAAAGTATGTTAGTTCACCAAGAAGAGACATTTCAAACTCTCGTTGCATAAATTAAGCAAATCCTTGAATCATAGACTCTACATTGCTTCCAAATATGATGTCATCTACATAAACAACAACTATCAAGAGTTTAACTTTATCAATTTTGAGATATAGGTTGCTATCTGCAGACCCCTTTTTGAACCCTTGTCATTGAAGGTACCTGTCAAGATGATAATACCATGAATGAGGAGATTGTTTTAATCCATACATTTCCTTCTTAATTTTCAAAGATTTTTATCATTGCCGAGAATGAACCTATTGTAGCTGCTCCAACACCCTCCAACATTTTGTCTTACACTCAATTTTGGAGCCTTTCTTGGTCTTGTACATTGTTTTTGTAAACATAGAAGCTTATTTCATGAGCTTTCTTGAAGTATTTTGTTCCCTTTTGCATGTTGGGCAATCTCTCATCTTTTGGCATGATTGGTTATCGCACAATGTGTAAAATCCTATTATGATGGTTTCAAGGGTCTATCTTTGTGTAAATGAGTTGCTCTAACTATGTAAACATATGTCACACTCATTCACAAAGTTCTTAGCACTATCGCACAAGTGTCATCATGGTCATCCCAAAGTATATATTAAGTGTTGAACTTGTCATAAATGGTGATTGTTTCTGGGAAAATTCGTGTCTTGTCGAATGAATAACCCTCTAGGCTTGGCAGCTAACCTAGAAACAACAGTTTAAAGCAATTCAATGATCTTTCGTATGTGTAATAGATAAGAGAAAGATTGTAGAAACCAACCTGGAACTTTCGCTTGATCCCTTGCCTAATCTCCCTCTCTTTTGGCAAATCCTGCAACTCCTCCCCGTACTTAAAATGCTTGCAGAGTACCTGGACAAGTACAAAAACAAAGAACTATCAAAGCATCGTGATCTATTACAGCATAAACATTATAGAATCAGATATATAATGAACAAATGAAAGCGTTCAAAATTACACAATCAATTGGGATAAAACTTGAAGAACTTTATTGATAATAAGGAGAATTACAACCCAGTTGTCTGATCCAGTGCCATCCTCCCAGCTTCAATCCTTCTTTACCTCATGAATTAGCAATAACACACCAACAAGAATACAATGCTCTCTCCTCAATACCAAAACTAGCAGCACTTACTTGCAGTTCACAACAATTTCGCCCCCTGATCTCTTGGATGGGAGATCCTTTTATAGATGATTGCAAGAAGATGAGTCATCAGTGGGGATGATGAATGTCATTCCATTTGTTGAAATTAGTTCCACAAGAGAGGGGAATTGGAGATGGTTTCCTAGTTCCCTTATTCATCCTTGGGCGAATTTGGAGAGGCAAGTGGCACAGGAGAAGTTTCTAGAAGATTCCATGAGCAACCAACTAACAAACTATCCTGGAAATTTGTCCATCCTCGCCCATCGCACCCTATAGAAGGCCTAAACAGTATGCATCACACTTTGATAGTGTAGCAGTCAGTATGCATCTCAATTTGACAGTGTAGTAGTCAGTATGGTTCAGTTTAGGTGCTTTCTGGATGATTTCTGGGATGGAACTTTTGGGGAATGATGTATTTAGATGACTTAGTTCCTTTAGGGTATGAAACAACTCTTTTAGGGGTTGATGAGCCCTAATAAATCAACATATGAGTTTGGGGTTGATGTGCCCAAATATGTCTATAACAATTGCCCCCTAAAGCATGAGGTCGTAAATGTTCATGTTGGGTGAAATGCTTTATCATGAGGATCGAAAGTTTTGAGCTGGAAGGTGACCTGCATAAATTACAATACAATACATCATGATAATATTATTTTTCATGAACTAGCTGAGGGAGGCATTCCCATGCTCAGCTTTATAAATTTTCATTTCATGTACATAGATTAGATAGTTGTCTACAAATACAGACTTGTGATTCTACAGATATAGAGTCATAATCCATGATTAGGATGACCATCTGTGTAGAGTTTGTGTACATTTGATGTTTTTGTATCTCTGAATATATTTCAGCCCGGATGGATGAAACTAGATCTAGCATCTTCAAACTCATTCAATCTTCACTCGATGTACAAGTCAAACCATGTGAAGAGATGTTCTGAGGTCGAACATGGAAAGGCATCACCTAATTACCAACCAATGATCTGAGCTATTAACAGGTGCGAGAGGGATCACCGATAATGATAATGATTGTCAAGGTACTACAATACATTTCATGAGGTGTGAATATATGATCCAATGTTGAACACCACGCAAAATCTTTCGGTCGAAGGCCATTGATGTCAACCTGTCGCCGGAATAGGGAAACTTGCCATTGATGTAAACAAGCTTCAAAGCACTGGAAAGGTGTTTCTAAGTTAACTTCTTGGATAATGAGCTGATGTCGACAAGAAGCGACTCATCGTAGGAGGGCCTTGATGTTTCCCACATCTACGACATGAAACGAAGCAAATGATTTCTGGAGCTGAAAATGAACTGACGACACAAGGTTCAAGAATGGCGGTCATGAAAAATTGAAGGTTGGAGGTATTGCAGTGTATAAGACATTAACTAGATGACTTCTCAATTGGATGACTTCTCTTGAACATGTCGGTGACATTGAGATGAATTGGTAGTGTTAACCCCAAAAAGATGGATGGTATGAAAGACCAATGGTATGATGACTGGTGAACAGAATAACCCAACCCAACTCAATCATGGAGATGAAGTGAAAGTGTCATGTTCAAGAGCGACTTGCTACCATAAATTCTTCATGTTTTTGCCTTTTTTCCCCAGTCATTTCTAACCAGTACCTCTTTATTTTTGTCAAGCTTGAGGAGGATAACATATGCTTGTTCTATAATTCGCCCTTCAGGCAAACCTGTCGCTATTTGATGTTTTAACGAGTCTAGTGACAGTGAAACTCAGTCTTGTCTAGATGGACAAGTTTGTTGCTATTATTTTAACGATTTTAACGACAAGGATAACTCGGTCCTTTTCATTTTTAGAGAGTTTAAAAAGGGATGAAAAGAAAACTCCATAAGTTCTTTTTCGTGAAGTAATCCCTTAGGTCTGAAAAAGGATAAAATAATACAAGAGGGATGACGTTTCCAATACTTTAACGAGCCGGAAAAGACAAGCGCTCGACAGTCTTTTCATGTTTAAAGAGTCTGAAAAGGGTTTAAAGAGGACTCTATAGTTTTCTTTTCATTTTTGAATCAAAGCTCAAAAAGAAGACAAAAAGTTTGCTTGGTGGTAAAAAATGCTCAATTCACCGTTTAGCACATCAGATTCTGTCGACAGTTGTTCAACCTACTCAAAACTCCATCAAATTGATTAAAAATACATATTTATGGAAAAAATGAACTAAAACTAACATTTACTTGAGGTACATGGAAAAGTAAACATAAACAGTAGTTTCAACATTTCATTTTCACCATTTCATTTGAAATTTTGGATTTTGGAGCTCTGAAGCGGTTTTCCCCCTCAAATTTCACCAGTTGATTGTGAGAGATTCTGTGGACCATTTTTCGTGCTGTCAGGACCAGGTAGGAGATATCCTTAAGCTCTTCATTTTCATTCCATCTTTTTTCAATTCTGGGCAAGTTTTCTCACCTTTCTAGGCCTCAGGGGTTTGAATATTTCACTCTCCAATCATCGCACTTTGTCTATATCAAAAAGTGCGATGCATACTGGGTTGCCAATAGGCAAAATAGTATGCATCTCACCTTTCTCAAAGGCTAGGTGTGATGGGCACAGAAGGGCAAGTTTGTACAGTGTTTTTAAATTAAATTTTGAACTGTTTTTTTCCAAAAAAGGATCCTAACTCACCTAATGTTTGTATTTCAGATATTTGTTGGATCAAGATGGTTGTCACATGGCGAGAACAAGAACATGAAGAGGAGGATATGGTTACTTTACATGACCATGGCACAGTGGATGCATTAAGGAACTGTGGTTTACTGAAGTTTTTTTGCATATCCAGCATGAGACAATAGATAAGTTTGTTGCAATATCTCCTTCATGCTTGGGATCCTATTGACTAGGTATTCCAGATCATAGGTAAATCTATTCCTTTCATGATCGAGGATATTTATTTTCTGACAGGTTTGTCGAGGCGTGGTGCCCCTCTTTCACTATCAGGATTTTCTCGTGGGGGTGAATCAGTGAAAGATTACATTTGTCAGTTCTACAGGGATGGATCCCAACCCAGCAGAGATGGTAAGATTAATATCCGGGATGTTACTGATCGACCTTTGAGGACCATTCTATTTAGCTTTGCTAGATTGGCTGGCAGTGCGGCCTTACATTTAGCGAACATATCCTATATGCAGTATGCCTTGGAATGCTTGGAACCGAAGGTGTTCAATTGGTGTGAGGAAGTACTTCTTGTCATGAAAGACCAACTGTTTAAAGTAAAGACTGGAAGAACCAAGAACTTTGGTTATGGATCCATATTGAATGCCTTTTCTTTGGAAAGAATCCCGCTAATGCAACCTCAAAACATTTCACTGGGATTGTCTGCACCGAGAGAACCACAGATGCAGAGATGGGTGGACCTTATGGCTAGGCATGTTGGCCAGTCACAGGTCTCCTTCTCATATGCCTTCTTTGAGTGGCTCGACTACCAGGAGATGGTGTTTGCGGAGTATCCATATGTAGGGATGGATTTCCGAGGCGATGCGGATTTGGCTTTACTAGCCGGTGAGCAGTGGAGTGCTATAGGTAAAATGATTTGACCACATCTTTATTTTTAGTTTTCTATTATTTTTTTGTTTTTGATTGTTACCAAGACTAAATGAACTCATATGTGCATGCATATATTGGACCAGTCTGACTAGTGGCACGCCCACGAGAAGAAGATGCTCCAGCGGGGGAAGCTGTAGGGAGGGTAGTCCTTAGAGATCTGGATATAGCAGAGACCCTTGCACAGTTGCAGGATCATGTAGAGGGCTTGACCCTCGGCATTCCGTATGTCTGGACTGATGAGTTACCCATGAGGTTGTAGTGCCATACCATTGGTGTACTGACTTGTTGGACTAGGCTCTTGCGCATGATAGCACAGGTGGTGACCTGTTATCATCAGCAGCACTAGTCTAGGATGTTTTTTTTGCATTCATTTTTGAGTTACTGGGTCAGATGACCAATTTTGTCTTGGACACAAAACATTTGTGAAAACTTTAAACAGCTATCTATTTTGACTTTCGGAGTTTTATTTTGGCTAAGTGATGAAATCCTAATGCAAATGTTGATGTGAAATGCTTTCTTTACATATGCTGCAAATGTCTATTTAACACATAGTTTGCTAATGAATCAGTCAATGTGTTTAAGTTTCTGGAAATGTGTTGATATTGAATGAAATCAAAATGTCTTTCCAAAATCCTAACTCTTAGGAACATGCGATGAATAGCTAGATTTCGAACGGAATAAACGCCAGTAAGCTGTAGAATGACAAGTTGTGAATCTAGCCTAACAATAGTTCGGCGTATGCCATGTGAAATGGCATCAGGGAGGAGTTCAATCAACACACTATACTCAACAATGTTGTTCATCGATCAACCAATACATATCCCCCTGAAACTCACTAACTCACCGCTTGGAGCGAAGATGGCCCAGGCTGCAGAAGATAGGTTCTACATGCTACGACTAGCTCTGTCAGCATACCCAATAAATGGTTCCAAAAAGTTTGACATCTGCAACAAATGTGAAGTGGATTACCTAACCAAAATGACAACTATAAAAGAAGACACACAAAAAAAATGCAATGAAAGCATATGTACAGTGAGTTCACTACACTTAATCAAGCATAGTAACGTTTGAGATACAACCCGTTTCGGGGGTGCGATAGTGAAATCCCATCATAATCGATTAACTCATAGGCTCCTTTTGTCAACACATGTTTAACGATATAAGGGCCCATCCATAATGGTTCAAATTTCCCTGCTCCTAATTTGTCAGAATCCTGATCGTAAAGCAAGACCAGGTCACCTTCTGAGAAGACATAAGGCTTAACATTTTTGTCATATTGTGCTTTGATGCATTTCTTATGTGCTTCGTTAACCAATGTGGCATCACAACGGGTTTCATCCAGATGTATTAATTCTAAGAAACGAGCTTCCTCTTCAGAAGTTTCGAGTAGCAGGTCAATTGGGAGCTTGAGGGATGAGATTTCACACTGAATTGGTAAGACTGCTTCTAGACCATACACCAACTGAAAGGGCGTAAATACGGTTGCATTTCTCACCGAGGTCTGATATGCCCATAAGGTTGAGTATAGGATTAAATGCCAATTCTGCTTATGGACTCCAATCATTCTTTGCAGAATGCACTTAAGCAATTTTTTGATTGCCTCAACTTGTCCGTTAGCCTGCAAATAATATGGAGTAGAACTATCATGGGACAGTCCTAATTTGGTAGTTAACTCAATCATCATGTGATTGAAAAAATGTGACCTGTGATCTGTGACTATAGCCTGTGGCACACCGAATCTAGAAACTACATGATTGAAAAACAAAGAGCAGCCATTTCATCGTTGTTGTTCAATGTAGGCTTCGCCTCAGCCCATTTGGTAAAGTAGTCGATAGCGACTATAATATACCCATGTCCCCTAGCCGAGGTGGTGTTACATGTCATGAAATCAATGCCCCATTTTTTGAATGGGCCAACAAAAACTACTGGATGCAGTGGTGTAGGTGGCAATCTGGTTTTACGATCAAAAATTTGACAAGCATGGCACTTTCTGACTGCAAGTATGCAATCTTTGAATATGGTAGGCCATAAGTAACTAGCTCGTAAGGTTTTTTGTGCAGTAGCATAACCAAATAAATTCCCTCCACAAGCACCTAAATGACATTCATTCAAATCTTTTTTGGCCTCTTCATGCGTGAGGCACCTTCGTAAAACCGTATCAACACCACGACGATAAAGTGTATCACCAACGATCAGATAATATTTGGCTTGGTATCGAATACGTCGCTATTCAGAGTGAGATGTGTTTGGCTATTCAGAGTGAGATGTGTGTGTTGGGTCTGGAGATAGATCAGTATATCCCCATACCATGGATCACTTGATGATATCAGAAATAGAGACTCATCCACGATTGATGCTTTTGATGTTAAATCGTTGGAGGACGAGGGAGGGTCGCAAAGTAACTCTGGAAAGATGAGAGATTTCTTTGATTTGGATTTGATGAATTCTAGATCAAACTCCTGCAAGATGACTATCCATTTGGAATATTTCCCCCCCAGCAATTGACATGACAAGATGTATGTCATAGGGTTACAATCTGACACAATGGTAGTTTTGCGAAGGAGAATATAATGCCGAAATCTCTATACTGCTTGGACGGCTACTAAAGCCAATTTTTCAACATAAGAGTACTTGCTTTCTATATCATTAAGATTGATACTCAAATAATATATAGGATGTTCAATTCCATCATTTTCTTGCACTAGAACCATACCGATGGTTTTATCTACAATGGCGAGATACAGGTAATAATCTTTTTGATAGTTGGGGGTGTACATTAACGATGCTTTTAACAGGGAATATTTGAGAGCATCAAAGGAAGCTTGCACAACCTGATCCCAATGGATGGGTACTCCTTTCTTCAAAATACGTGTATAACCTTTAGCTAGCTCAGCATAATTTGGAATGAACCTCCTCAGAAAGTTTGCCTTCCCTTGAAGTCTTTGGATCTGTAACTGATTTGAAGGTGGAGGCATGTCAAGTATTGCTTGAACCTTTATTGGATTGAGTCGAATTCTGTCCTTAGAAACTACAAAGACAAGTAAATGACTAGAGCTGACACAAAATACACATTTGTGTGGATTGAGTCTAATCTTGTAGTGTCGACAATGTAAAAATATGGCTCTCAAATGTTGCGGATGATCAGTCCGTTTTCGCGAATGAGCAGGCAGATCATCAAGATATGGTTGAACTATGTGTTTGATGTCATGGAAGGCATAATTCATTGCCCTTTGAAATGTCACCCCTGCGTTATTCAAACCAAAAGGTAATTTATGATATGCGAATGTGCCCCACGATCATATAAATGCAGTTTTTGATTGGTCCTGAGGGCAGATATTGATTTGATTGTAGCCGGAAAATCCATCCATGAATGAAAATATTTTGCATCCGGCACATTCATCAATAATCTGGTCAATAATGGGTGTAGGATATTTGTCCTTCAGACATGCTTGATTTACATCCCTATAATCGACGCACACTCTTATCGTTCCTTGTTTTTTCATCACAGGAACAATATTCGATACCCAGTCAGTGAGAGGTACAGGGTAAATGAAGCCAGAACGCAAGATTTTTTCAACTTCTGCTTTAATAGAAGCGGCTTTCTTTAGATGAACATGCCGAAGTCGTTGTCGTGCTGGTTTGACATCTGGGTACATCTTGATTTCATGTTCAACAATGCTGGAGTCAATGCCTAGAGTTTCTTCATAAGACCATGCAAAGACATCTCTAAATTCACGAAAGAGAGCATTATAACTATCTAGTTCTGATGGAGAACAAGATTTGCCGACGTGAATATTTTCTACAACATTGGGTTTGGTCGAAATATTTATGGAGATAGTTTCTTCAATGTTAGACAGATTTCGCTTAGAATCGATTATATTTACAGAATTCGATAAAAAATCAACGATTTAAGGGTGATGAAGTTCTTTTGAATAATCTTCATTGTCATCTCGAAGGTGGGAATGATGATGATAATCTTCCCACGTCATCTCTCCTATCATCATTGATTGGATGATCCCTTCGTCTGTAGAATGTACAAAAGACCAAGGATCAGAAGAGGTGCCATATTCTAAAGACCTATCTACCCAAACACTCGTCGAGTGCGGATTCGGGTTCGCCACACAAGCCTAGTAGATTGATTTCTATAAAGATTTGATGGGGCTTGGCGGCAATGCCTCATGATGGTCATCACTCTCAAAATTTTTGGAACTCTTCTTAAACTCAGATGATGTAGAAGAGATCATGTTGCAGGTTTCCACTATGGCCACTTTCGCGAAAGCAGATGGAGACGGGAGGGAAAAAGTACCCATCAAGGAAGGATCTTTTAGGAGACCTACTCCAACATTTTGAAGCGATTGTGAATTTCCATGTATCAATGGAATGCTTCCAGTAGCTTGTGAACTATTAGAAAAAAAGGCTAGTTGGTTGATGACTGTGATTCCACCTTTGAAGGGAAATGCAATCGTTCGAAAGTATGTGGAAACAACTGTATCCATAGCATAAACCCAAGGTCTTCCCAATAAAATATTGTAATCAAGGAGTCCATCAATGACCTCGACTTCAATATCTACTGTTTTGCCCCCTAGTTCTACTTGTAAGCTACTTAAAATCCCGTATGGAGTGTACGTTCTTCCATTGAAAGCTTTGAGTGTTGTTGGTGATTGTGACAAGGGTGGTGAACCAAGAGTTTTCCAACAACTCATTGACATAATATAGGTAGATGCCCCCTCATCAATAATGGTTTGATGAACATTTTTATTGAGGGATTTTACTTGTATAAGGAAAGCGAGTTGAGCCGGTAACTGTGGTGTATATCCAGTATGATTAAAGACCACAAGATTGGAATCCGTAGGATCGATCCCACCTATTGCTGATAACAAAGCCTGCTTTTAGGAGGGACAATTTTTCAATACCTCAAGTGTCGACATAGTGGAAGGCGATTGAGCCAGATCCTCCACTATATTATAATTTTGGGTTGCTCGAGCATGAGGATTAAATGTTGATTTATGTACAAATCCCTTTGGCGGCTTAATTGTTAATTCAGGAGTAATCAGTGGAACAAATTCTGGTGAAGTTGTGGTAAAAGTACTAGGTTGATCAGTAGCTTGGTTGTTCGATGACGATGGATTCCCATAATCTTTATTCCTTGTCAATATCAAAACATCATTTTGCTTATTCACGATGGATAGCATAAGCACTTGGGATGTGGAAGCATTATCAGTGGCAACCATATGTGTTTTTGGGTTTCAGAAATAGATTTGTCAACACCGCTGAGGTATTCGAAGCCTTTAACAGTTTTGAAACTTCAGATCGATGCAGACAATCTCTCATAAAATGCTCGTCATTACATATCAAACACGAATAACGAGGTTTGTTTGTCCTAGTAGGGGTTTCAGATTTTTCAAGAGTGGAATTCTCCTGTTTCTTCTTATTATTTTTCCCCTTCTTCTTGCCTCCTAGTTGCTTTGGATTTTTTCCCTTGTCAGATGACACGACATTAATCTCAGAGGCAGGAGTATTTTCGGATGAATTTTCATTTTGACTAGAAATAGCAAGAGCTTGACCAGATGTTCCTCTCGCTGTTTGTGTGCTTGAGGAACCGATCACACCATCGCCAACATGAGAGTCCCTACTTGATTTTGGAGAGGGTGGAACGGTAAAAGCTGGTCTAGGAGCGTCAGGAAACTTGTCATAGAGCGTGCTTGATTTTGTATAAATCAGATCCAAATATTGGACACGAGCAATGACTTGCTCTTCTATGACAACTCCTCCTTTCGTCACGTCCTCAGTGATAGATGGCAATAAGGACTTAATAAACCACTCAGCTAAAAGCTGATCAGGAATGTACGTCTTTACCATTCGACAATGATGCCGCCACTCATGAATATGATTAGATATGTGAGTGGAGGTAGTCTATTTAAAGTTGGTAAGAAGTTTTGTTCCAATTTCGTACCTGATAGGTAACTGAAAGTGGGTTAGAAAGGTAGTGGCAAGAATGGTGAAGTTATCAAAAGAAGCTCTAGGCAATTCAATATACCATTCTGCTACCTGACTAGTTAGTGTTCTCTGGTAAGGATGAAGTCTAATCGAATCATCATTCAGGGTGTTGGATGAACACCATAAATGAAAAGTCATTACGTGATTCGATGGGTCTTCTCCTGGATTTCCATTGAAATTTGAAATGTCAGATGGGAGTTTATGTGGAATCGCCAGCCAACAAGGGGTGTATGCAACTGGATCATTTGTAATTCGGTTCAAATCTGGTAGTTCTAGAGTTGCAACGAATGGCATCTGTTGATTCAGGTTAGGTGGAGCATACCCAAGATAAGATGGAATCGCCTGAGAAATAGGTCTTTGCATACCATCATAAGGCATCTGTTGTTGGTAACCTTGAAAATGTTGTTGGACATAACTAGTATAGGGTGGTTGTTGATAACCAGTTTCGAAACGTGGTTTTCCATATCCTACAAAACCTTGTTGTCCAGGTCCTCGGTAGTCTTAATATTTACCAAATCCAATTTGAGCATATGAACCAAGTCCAAACTGGGGTTGGGTGTTCTGGAATTGAGGTTGTTGATATTGCAACATCCATGGTTGTTGGACCATTTGCTGCTGCCCAGTACCAGAAGATTGACCAAGTTGCGGATTAACTATACCCGTTTGTGCCTGAGTCGTTTCGGATAAAGGAGCACTAACCTGAGATTGCGGTTGAGCCCCAGAAACAAGTGGCTGTTGTATAACAACCTGAGAAACTGGAGCCTTTTGCCTTGAAACCTGAGGTTGCAAGGTAGAAGGAACAGGTTGAGGTTGAGACACAACAGGTTGCACTTGTGACTGCGACACAATCATAACAGCAGGTGTAGTGGGAATATTCGACATAGGTTGGATTAGTTGTGTTGGATATACAACACTTGGTTGATCTGGCAGTATGGGTATCAAACCACTAGATGTAATTCTAGTTTGACCTAAATACTGTGGGAAACTCTCATATGGTTGTCCCCCCGAAAAAGGAGGAAACGGTGAGTAAGCATACTACTCTCCATATGGTGGCAGTACAGTGTTTAAAGGATATATCGGTCTTTGATAAATGGCTTGCCCATATTGATACTGATATGTAGGATCAAATTGTTGAGTTTCCATGTGAGAAAAACTAGATGGGATTCTGGACAAGTAAATGGGAGTAGACCATGGTGTCGAAGCAACCCCTGAGTGGGTTCCAGCTAGTGATTGGTAACCAACTGGAACGGATGATGCACCATATAAATGTGACTCAGGTGTACCAGTAAACATTGAAGGAGTAGCAATAGAAGATTCTGCCACACCTGCATCAAATGATACATTCCTAGATGTTGATGGTTGTTCAGACATGGTTAACTTATCCAAAAGCTCTCCTAATGATTCGACAGGAACTCGCGATGAAGCAGGATTAAATGAAGCAAACTGAGGAGTAGCAGGATACAAATTAATCCCAGCTCCAAAATGAACTGGGGTATTAGATGGAGGATCCTCTACTATATCCTCTATAGCAATCAAACCAGGTGGAAGGGGTTGACCGTCAGGTCTGTAAAATATTTCTGGAGCCAAAGAAGGTGTAGTTTCGGCAGTGACAGATGCAGGAGGAGTGACTGCAGGAGGAGTGGCAACTTCTGGAAACTGAAATTCAAAGTCCAGATGTTCAGGTAAATGAACTTCAGTCTTAAAGGGAGGTTCTTGAACAACTCCTGGTTCAGATGTAACCTCGATTTGAATTGGGATGAGTTCCGGATGAACTCTAGATGGAATTGTTTCAGGTTAAGAAGTGTTTACCATTACAGTAGGATCAGTTCTAATGTCCTATGGTAATTGCGAAACTTCCTCTTTAAAGGTGGATGTACCAGAAATAATTGGAGCAACTGGTGTCTCTGACGATGTTGAAACAAATGTTCCAAATAACCCAGATAAACTAGACTCAGTTAAATGAGACCGCTTTGTCGGAATTGGTTTCGCTTCTGGAGGAAAAGATGGTTGACTCACTAATCTCCACGAACAACAAGTTTTTGATTGACTTTCCTCCACGATTGCAGATTACTTGATCAACTTAAAAATCAACTAAATAAAAATGATGTTATTTCGTGGAAATTTATTTTAACGACACTTGGACACAACCTTTCTTTTTCAGTTTTAAAGAGTTGAGAAAAAGCTAAACATGACTCTAGTCACCTTTGATTTTTAATGAGCCTAAAAGGACAAGTCCTCAGATGGACCTTTTCTTTTAGAGAGTCGAAAAGGAATGAAAGTGAATACTTTGGAGAATCTAGACAAAGAGGTTTATCAGACCAATCGCAAAATTGCAATATACACCTTGGTGATACATTAAAGAGAAATTACCAAGGACTTATGTACGGCAGTCAATCTTCCCAAATGTTGTGTTCAGTGCATCGCGATAAATAAGGCGGTAGACTCGGTTTCCTATGGATAAAGGATTTAAGCCTATTGTGGTCTCCCAATATATATGCGACGGTACGGGGAGCACAAGTCTGTGCTAGCACTTGTCGTATCAAAGAGGAGGAATCACCCAACCTTCAATGAAAACGATAGCCACTAGTTTTAACGATGCCAAAACACGTCTCTAGCCTAGACCTCTAAATATGTTGCATTAGATTCCAAAGCGTTATTAAGTTCATTGAAGTTCATTTTAAAGTTGATATTTCTTAAAAGTTTGCCTTTGATGGTTCACCGCGTGATGTATGATCTGAAATTCCTAAAGATGCAATCTACAATGATAAACAATCTTTTCGTTTATTTGACCAATGAAAATCCTAACTACAAAGGATAAAGCATAGAAGTGCTTTTAAAGCAAATAGCAAAGAGCACTCACTAATGCAATTTCCCTAAATCATCTTTTTGCACACAAACCAAAATGAAAAATGCAAATGCATGTATTTGTTTTCAGCTCTCCTTAATGTGAATGGTTCAAAAAGGAAAACTAAATACAACAATGACTCGAAATGTTTCACTCAAAATGACAAATTTCGACATTTTTTTCTTCAAAGAGGGAAAGGAAGACTCAAAAAGACACTTTCAAACTTGAAAAAATATCTTTTTGAAACTTTGAACAAACTCAAATCAAATCAAATGCATCAAAATAGTTTAATCGATAGGCTATGAAGGATGATTTTGCGACACTTCACTTCTTCGACGAAAATGGAAGACTTTACGACACTTTTTTATTGAAAGCGACAAATCGACTATCACTACTTTTGACAAAGGATTGTAAATGAAAGACAAAAACACAAAAAAATTCACCAATCCTAAATAGAGGCTGATCTAGGTGATGTAAATTGGCTTCAGTGATGAGGTATTATTCAAATTTGAAAACTAGTCAAAAACTCTCAACTCCTAGATGGGAAATTGAGTTCAGTTAATCATCGCACCTGGCCTTTGCAGATAGTTAGGTGCATCGCACTTTGCACACTTGGGAGGTGAGATGCATATTAAGTCATAGTGAAAGACAGTGCGATGGTCAAGGAGCACTTTTGAGAATGGTTTTCACTCAAATTTGCAGCAGGTTTCAATGGATCAAGCTTGGTTTTGATGAACAATGATAAGCAAAGTATGATGGAATGTCCTAAGAGGTTACTGAGCTACCAAAAGGGCATCTAGATGTGTTTTCAAATCAAATTTTTAATTCATAAACTAAACCAGAGATTGACTGAAGCAACATTTATCTACTATGCAATTGCATAACAAGAGCAGTTCGAAAGCTTCTTGGTTGGCTTCAGACTTTGTCTATAGTTTGTATAATCCAAAATAGAACAAAAAATAGCAACGAACAATCATATGGTTTCCCCAGTTGAGTTTCCAATTTGTTTCTGGGAAAATTAGGGTCTTGTCGAATGACTAACCCTCTAGGCTTGGCAGCTAACCTAGAAACAACAAAGCAATTCAATGATCTTTCCTATGTGTAATAGATAAGAGAAAGATTGTAGAAACCAACCTAGAACTTTCACTTGATCCGTTGCCTGATCTCCCTCTCCTTTGGAAGATCCCGCAACTCCTCCCCGTAATTAACATGCTTGGAGAGTACCTGCACAAGTGCAAGAACAAAGAACTGTCAAAGCATCGTGATCTATTACAGCATAAACATTATAGAATCAGATATATAATGAACAAATGAAAGCGTTCAAAATTACACAATCAATTGGGATAAAACTTGAAGAACTTTATTGATAATAAGGAGAATTACAACCCAGTTGTCTGATCCAGTTCCATCCTCCCAGCTTCAATCCTTCTTCACCTCATGACTTAGCAAGAACACACCATCAAGAATACAATGCTCTCTCCTCAATACCAAAACTAGCAGAACTTACTTGCAATTCACAACAATTCCGCCTCCTGATCTCTTCGATGGGAGATCCTTTTATAGATGATTGTAAGAAGATGAGTCATCAATGGGGATGATGAATGTCATTCCATTTGTTGAAATTAGTTCCACAAGAGAGGGGAATTGGAGATGGTTTCCTAGTTCCCTTATTCATCCTTGGGCGAATTTGGAGAGGCAAGTGGCACAGGAGAAGTTTCTAGAAGATTCCATGAGCAACCAACTAACAAACTGTCCTAGAAATTTGTACATCCTCACCCATCACACCCTATGGAAGGCCTAAATAGTATGCATCACACTTTGACAATGTAGTAGTCAGTATGCATCTCACTTTGATAGTGTAGCAGTCAGTATGGTTCAGTTTAGGCACTTTCTGGATGATTTATGAGATGGAACTTTTGGGAAATGATGTATTTAGATGAGTTAGTTGCTTTAGGGTATGAAACAACTCTTTTAGGGGTTGATGAGCCCTAATACATCGAAATATGAGTTTGGGGTTGATGTGCCCAAATATATCTATAACAGTCGTAAAGTGGTCACAAAGAGGGAAATACACTGTTCATGTTTCTTGGGTGTTCTATGTTGTTGTTTCATCAAGTATTCTAAGTATGAGATCACAGTCAAAGTCTTATTGTTGTTCACATCAGTCTAATTGGTCTTACACTTAGCCATTTATGAGAAGGATTCCCAACTAAGAAACTTGGCTTCACCTGACCTCTGTGAACTGTGAGCTACGTAGTTCCAATCCTCTAGCCGAGACCTCCCCCTTAACACTACGTAATGTGCAGTTCTTGTCTCTTAGGACTGTTGCACTGTTATAGCTCTGATACCAATTGTTATAGCTCTGATACCACTTGTTATAGATCTGATCTGAACATATAAGAGAATAGAAAATAACCCAAGAATAATAAGATAGAAATAGATGGAAATGCTTCTTTATTATCAAACCCTTAAGGTAGGGCAACATCATACATTCACTCCTTAAGGAAGGAGAACACTCCACAAGCCATATGCTTGTTCATACAATAATCCTTCACCTCTTGATGTGGAGTCTCTAGCCTCTATATAGGCCTCATACATACAATGCCATGGGCCATTACCATGGTTCACTCATACCATCAAACTAATACCATGGACCCATTACATTATTACTAACTACTTGTGGTCCCTTACATGATATGGGTTAACCACCTTATTTATTACTATGGCCCATCCTATTATTACATTATTACCTTGGGTACCTCCCTTGGTACCCCATATTATCCCCCCTAGGTATATAACATTCCACCCCCCTTAGCATGTTTCGTCCCCGAAACATGGGAAGAACACAAATAATAGGATCTACTCAAAAGAGTAGTCCACTGGTACCATGCACGTGCATCTAGCAATCCAAGAGAAAGGTGAACTCTCGATCTCGCTGGTGCCTCACTTGCTTGAGATGGAAGTTGACAGTGGCAGCTCTTTTGTGCTGATGTGTAGTAGGTGGATCTTCGCTCCTCGCTATCCATCATACGGGGGTTGTTGTCCTTGTGGCTAATTGGTTGCCATCTTGTTAGTTGTTTTCTTGCGGGGTGATGTGGGTGATGATATGTTGAAGTTTTAAACCCACGATGTCTTTTTCTTTAATTCACCCTGCTGTGGTGCCTGTTGTGGTGTCTTCTTTTCCAATATGACTTCAACCACTGAGCCCTCATCTAATGTACCTGTAACCTTTTTTGCTTCAGCCTCTGTTTGTGTTTGATTGTTGATCAACAAAGGCTCATCATCTGATATGTCAGTCCCTGGGACATCTTCTGCTTCAACGTTCATGGACTCTACCTGTTTATTGATGGAAATATCCTGTAATGTAATTTTCTTCTTTTTATACCAGAGCTTCAGGTATTTCTTCTACACATTAATATTAATAGTACCCACTAATTCCATCCAAGGGTATCCCAAAACAACATCCATGTTATCCATATCTGAAGCACAAAAATCACCATGCAACACATACTTATCCATAGAAATCTTCAAATCCTTATACAATTGAACATCCTCATCATCCACCTGTGTGTTTTCAATGTGTTTTTCTGGAACTTGCAATTTTTTTACCAAATTAACATTGATAAAATTATGCTTGCAACTAGGATTTATAGAAACAATGATCTTCTCTTTCTGAATCAATCCATGAACCTGCAATAAGGATATACCAGTGGGAAATAGCCCCACATGTTTCTCCTTATCTTGTTTTCTGGCATGAGACCATCTGTCTAAAAGTAATTTTTCAAATTCTTCATCGGGCAGGTTGGAACACTTCTTTTGGTTAAGTAATCCCTAGCATGTGGCTGCCTCGTCTTCAAAATTACACACTACAAAAGTTCTCCAATGATGTGTCCATAATAACTTGTGTTTTTATATGTATTCTTCAATAATAGGACCATTATCTTTTCCTGTAAATAATAGAACCTTGCTAGAAGCCATGAAGAGGGTTTTGAAAAAAAATGGTGAAAATTTGAATTTATCACAATTCCGTCAATATTGCTCAGAATCCCTATTATGACCTGTTTTCAGAAATGGAACAATCATTCTGCATCTGCCCATGTGATAGAAATTTTGATACAGGCCCTAGAATTTCAGATCTGCGCTGCAACTCTCCCGCCGTCACCAAAATTTCTGCAAAAAAGAGCTGATTTCAAGTCAGCGATATCTCCCTCATCCAGACTTCGATTCGACTGATTTTTTTTTTGAAATTGAGTGTTTTTTCACACAGAATCTAGATCTACAATTATATTTTTCAGATCTTGCACCAAGACATCCAGATCTGCGCCGCAAATTTGCTGCCCCGAAAAATTGTCTACAACCCCACTGATTTTTAAATCAGCGATATCTCCTTCATCCGGACTCCGATTCGACTGATTTTTTTTTTGAAATTGAGTGTTTTTTCACAAAGAATCCACATCTACAATTATATTTAGCATATCTTGCATCAAAACTTATAGATCTAATTTGCAAACTCGCCGCCCCAGAAATCCTGCAAAAATAAAAAAAAAATCTCCACTTTTGTGCCCAAGAAAGTGCTCCGATACCACTTGTTATAGCTCTGATCCCACTTTTTATAGCTCTGATACCACTTCTTATAGATCTGATCTGAAAATATAAGAGAATAGAAAATAACCCAAGAATAATAAGATAGAAATAGATGGAAATGCTTCTTTATTATCAAACCCTTAAGGTAGGGCAACACCATACATTCACTCCTTAAGGAAGGAGAACACTCCACAAGCCATATGCCTTGTCATACCATAATCCTTCACCTCTTGATGTGGAGTCTCTAGCCTCTATATAGGCCTCATACATACAATACCATGGGTCATTACCATGGTTCCCTCATACCATCAAACTAATACCATGGGCTCATTACATTATTACTAACTACTTGTGCTCCCTTACATGATATGGGTTAACCACCTTATTTATTACTATGGCCCGTCCCATTATTACATTATTACCTTGGGTACCTCCCTTGGTACCCCATATTATCCCCCCTAGGTATAAAACATGCACTACACAATTCCTGTGCTCAAGCGTTGGCCTTGGCCTCTAGAATTGTGCAATGATTCACCCCGTCCCGACCTTCACTATGCACTGTGCAGTAAAAAGCCTCAAGCTCATCCCTTGAGCCTCTGAACTGCATAATTGCGTAGTAGCTCTGCCTCCCTTGTCTCCCAAAAATGTGCAGAGTGTCCTCTTAGTGCTCATTCCCTCAGTTTGTCCCATTGGATTCCAAAACTGCGCAGTATTTTCCCTCGGTCCTACCTAAACTATGCACTGTACAATCTCATAGCTTAATATTTTCCCCTAGCAACTTGAACTACAAACTATGTAGTCAGTGACCCCTCTCACCTGACCTGTCACTTGTTTCTGGCTCAGTTAATGGATCAAAATGCATTATCTTAGACTAGGGGGTTTTCAGAATGATTTCGTCTCATCATGAGTGAATTTTAGATGAAGATATTCTATCACACCATGGAAAGATGATGAAGAAGGAGATGAAGGAGTGAATCTTTTTGAAATACACACTTGTAGTTGAACACATAAGTTGATCAATCAAGAAAAGAAAAATGGACATCAATTTGTGATCACAACTCAAGACTTAAGATCATTGAAGATTCCTTATCACCAAGTCATATGTAGGTGAAAGGAAGAAGAAAATACTCAACACTTAACAGTAACAATGTCTTGACATTGCCACACCATCATGT
Source organism: Pinus tabuliformis (assembly GCA_031772625.1). NCBI lineage: Eukaryota > Viridiplantae > Streptophyta > Pinopsida > Pinales > Pinaceae > Pinus > Pinus tabuliformis. Next base: position 540,489,359 of record CM062816.1, on the reverse strand, counting down.
AGTCCATGTCAGCAGTGTCATGTCATGAGTAGTCACATGCCACACCTTGTGGTCAATGATCTAACATATGTTTCAGAAATCTATTGTAAAGTGAAAGTCCAAAGGGCATGTGTGGAATACGAAGAGTCATGTAAAGTTGAAAATTCATAGGAAGTCAAACAATCATGAGGGCAGTCAAAGAGTTGCAAGGAAGGGGAAGCATCACACCTTGGTTATATATATTCCCTCATTGTATGCTAAGAAATTTTCACCTTTGCTCCTCCTCCAAAGCATTAGAGAGATAAGATAGTTCTTTGGGGAGCAAGGAGTGGTTCCAATGCTCCACTACTAGAGCTAGTGATGTACATTGTAAACATGTGCCTTAGAAATTTTACTTAATAACAGAAGCCTACAAGGCCAGCATGTTCTTTATGCATGAATTATCAATGTTTGTAGGACTACTCTGCAAATGTTTGTACTTCATGTTTTCTTTCAGATGTGCTAAGATAGTTGAACTATTTCGGTTGTTTTAGTACTTATCTTATTGAGAATGTGTTGTAATGGTTGTTATTATTGTCCCATCCTTGTGGAATATTCCTTATGATACTAAACATATCTTTCCTCATTTGTTGGTTGTAATGACCCTCACATTCTCTATGGACTATTTCGCTGGATGTTAAATAGATCCTTTCAGTTCATGTGTGTCTCTTCTTGGGTGGTACTAATACCTCTCTCTTAAATGCTCACTTTTATCCCCTCTCTACAGTGGAAGAACCTTGACACATTTACAACTAAACACTCACCAGGCAGACCTTCTTTCTTTCCAAAGGAAGCATTGCATCCATCTCTCTTACTAACAGTTAGAGCCAAGGAAAATCTTTAAGGATTTGGAAACCAGGCCTTTATACCGGATGGGACTCCTACACCAAACGATGTGAGGTCTAATTGGGACTTCATATTAGGGATATCCCCTAAATATTGTTGGGTCTAGCACCATCAACATTTCTAGCACTAGAACGAAGGCAAGAAAACTCTTATGGTTTATAACCACACCGACCCTAATGTTACTTCCTCTAGTCAAGGCAGTAACATTCTGAGCAACTCCCTTGCACTTACTTCTGAATTTGGTAATTATTCTCATCACGAGACTGCACAACCTTACAAATTCACATACGAACAGCTCTGGGCCATCTTCCCCATTACCCAAAAGTTTGCGAGAGCTATTGGATTGATATCGGGAATAGAAACTCTTCCATATTTCTGAAAGAAGAACCAAACCACCCCTACTGGGATAGTAGTTTCAACAGTTGAAGAGTTACTTCTTGCCACCCTTGAAGAGATAGCAAACTCTGAAGAAAACATAGAAAAAACAGAACAACCTCCAGTCTTCAACAGTGGTGATGATGATAACATAGTGCTATCAGATGATACTTTTCATGGGTTGGGTGGAGAAGAATAAAAAGACCAATCAGATTGTGAAGAAGAAGAAGAAGGTAACGAATAAGGCATGGTAGACCAAGATCTAGATTGGATGTCTCAGGGCCCACTTGCACTAACGGGTGTGTTACACAAGATGCCAAGGAATCCAGAAAAGTTCCTAATGAAATATGACCCTGACAGAGCAGTAAAAGTGGAGGATCATCTAGACAACTTCTACCTACATCTACAAACACTTGAGGTACATTATGATGATGTTGAATGTAGATTGTTTCCATGTACCTTAGATGGTAGAGTAGTTGTGTGGTATCATAGTCTTCCTCTGAATTCCATCCAGAATTGGAGGGGGTTTAAGAAAATTTTCCTTGAGAAATTGTTGATGACAAGACCCCCACCATGTTATCAAAAAGAGTTGGGCAGTCTCAAGATGGAGCAAAATGAAATGGTGCAATATTTCAATCAAAGGTTTAGCTACATTTTGAATAAGTTCTTAGCAAACACTAAACCTCATGACTCCTTCACCATTGATTATTACACTTCTTCCTTGCCAACCAACATTGCACAGTTTGTAAAGAGAACTATGAAACAAACTTTACCAGAAAATTATGAAGAGGAAATCACAGTTAAAAAGGAATTGTGCACGATTGGAATCATTGTAGATGATAAACCAGCCAAAGACACCAATGACATGGGTAAAAGGTCACAATCCTCTATGAGCAAGGCCAAAGAGAAAGAAACTATTGATCTTGAGAGCTTGACCTATACTGTCAAGACTATGTTGAATGAGTTGGAAAAACTAAAAAAAAAGTTCAAGAGAGACCATCGTGATAAGAAATCCTCCTAAGTTCAATTTGTTTAGAAGGAATACAAATTCTAGCAGTAGCAACAACCAACTGGATAAGTCTGCCTAAAGATACAACATTGTATTGAATATTGAAAACATGGGCATAAACAATTATTGTTCATATCATCAAGAATATCATTTGGAGAAAACATGCCCACAATGGAATCATGCCATGAGGATTCTTGCTACGCATCTTGTTGATGCGGTAATGGCTACGGAGTAGACCAAGGCTGCAGAAGAAACTCTAGAAGCTAGTGAAACTGAAGAGACTTTGAGTGTGGGGCACACAGTAAAGATGCTCAATTTCATCCTTACAACCCAAAAGAGTATGAATGATAAATAGCCTTCGAGTGATGATCTGACCTAGAAGTAGAACAACTGGTACAATTTGAGAAGCTAAGGGTCAGACATTGGACCATAGTTGATGAAGCAAAGACTCAAAGAAAACTTGTTAAGAAAGATCATTCCACCCTTCATCTCAAGACAAAACACTCAAAGTAATTCTAATAATGCAACTACAATGAAAAGTGCTTTCGTAAGTAGTAAGAGTAAGACCAACATTTCGAAAGTCACAAACCAATTCATGTCCCTAGACACTTCGGAAATCCTTCTCAGTATAGATTACAACATAGCTGACGACATGAAGAAGGTCCATGCAAACATCTCAATGTTCGAACTAAAAAAGATAACGAGCTAATGGGACATCCTCTTATGTGCACTTGGGAATTCCACTGCAGGTAATGATGCTTCTTCTGACAATGGATCTGGTACATCCTCTGGTTCCCTTGAATCTTTACTTAATGCTTTAACAATGGATGTGAATACACTCTGCCCTCCTTTTCTGTTAACTTCTGAAATCTTCAAATTCAATGTACACAATTGCTTGGTTGATTATGGTTCATCGGTGAACATAATTCCATTATCCGTCTCCAATAAAATCAACGTGAAATGGGACAAAACATATGCACAAATCATTCAACTAGGCAAAACTCTTGTCCACCCAATTAGTGAACTCAAAGATGTGATTATCCATTTATCATCTGATGAGAGTCTCCACCAATGTATCAACATAGTGATTGTGGACATTCCAGAAGGATATGGACTGTTGTTGAGCAGATATTGGTCTAACAAGCTACAATGGTATTTTGTTATGGAATGGTCACATTTATGGCTTTCATATAAGGGTAGAAATAATCAGATTTGGATGGATTTAGAGAGATACATGAAGCATATTTTCACTCCCTTAAATGGATGAAATGAACCTGTGGATCTCGCAAAACTTATCTTGGGCAATTGATTTTTGGAAATCCAACTGGGGTGTTATCTTGCACAGCCATCCCTAGTCCCACTAGATACACTATTGGAGCTCCTTCCTAGTCCAACTGGTGAAAATGACATTTGTACAGTTAGTTGTAGTAACAATAGTATTGGTGTAGTTCCCAGTACTTGTACATATGATATGTGGACTTTGTAATTTGATGGTTCCAAAACGTAGGAAGGCTCCAAATCTAGTTGTGTTATAATAGACCCACTATAGAGAAAACATCTTATCTCTAGCTGCTTGGAATTTGAGTGCACGAACAACATATAGAATACAAGGCACTTATCTTGGGTTTGCAAAGATCCATTGACCTCAACGTTGCCATCCTAAAATCGGTAGGTTACTCATAAATTGTGGTGTGACAGGTACATAATGTTGGGCCATGAATACGACCACTTTTTAATACTTATTTCATCCATTTTTACTCTTCTTTATCATGTCATTTATTATAATTTATTATATAAATCCATTTTATAATGATTTATGCTCTTATAGATGAATATTATTTCTTCTCTTTTATTTTTAATAAATTGATGATTATTATGTATAATTTTATTAATGATAGTTTATTAATATATTTGCTAACATCACTCACAATTTTAGCCTCCAAGATATTTGTCAGATTATAGATTTGATCTCCAAATCATCATCAAATATTCCAACTCAGAAATTCACTAGAATAAGAAGTGATAGTTTTGCGGTTGAGATTCTGAGCAAATGAAGAAGAATCTGGAAAATCCAGAACATGGGTTTTGTCCAGAACGGACCAAATTAACTCTAGCATAGAATAGTTTACCCAAATTTGGCTTGTATTGAGAGAAACGCAGGGTTCTTTGAGCACGATTTTCTCAGATTTGCTGTGTGGCCGTTTTCCAAATCTCAGCTGGAAAGCCAAATCCGCCTTGCTCTTGTTGAAAGATGGATGGAAATATATTTTCTTGTTGATCAATTGGTTAGAAACAATCCAATTTTATAATAATGATCATATCGTAATCATCACAGTTATAACTGCTCTCTGCTCTCTGTGTATTTAAATCAGAACAGAGATCAGAGAAGGGGAATGATGATTTCAAAGGGGAGGATGGCTGAGAGATGGAGAGATTTCTTGTTGTAATTATACAATTCCTCATCGAATCCCATTGATTAACAGAGATCTACTATTTTTAAACGTTGTTATGCATGATTAATACAAGAATGTGTTGTCGTTTAACTTCTTAGTTCTGCAGTAGTTCAGCGGCGTTTCATCGGTGGTTGAGGGCCCGACCCTGGTGGATCGATATGTTGTTTGTATCTCTACCTTTTCATTATTGTTGTGAGATAGTTCATATTTGCTTTTATTACAGTTTGCAAGTTAATCGGTTTGCTGTTTAATTGCTTTGATATCAGTGTGTTATATTAACAAATCACATTGCTATTCTTTTATTATTTAACAAGAATCTCAAAACTGTATAATTTATCTTGTTAATGCCTTAATAGAGCTTCGCTGTTCTATTTCAATTATGGTTTCATTCTACTTGCTGTTCCATTTGATTGATATTCATTACAGATTGTTGTTCAATAGGATTGGTTATTCGATTCCATTAATTAGAGTTTGTTGTTCAGATTTATTAAATAGGATTCGTTGTTTAATTCCTTTAATTACAGTTTGTTGTCCATTTACTTTGTTGTTAACTTCTGTTGATTAATTGAAAAGAGTTTGCTTTTAAATAGTTTTCCTAGTTTACTTTCAATAGTGGCTTTAGTTCAATTTCTATTTCCTTTTAATTGCTTTAAAGCAGGACTGTCAACTGTAGAGAACGTTGGCTATTACTTCCTTGTTCCTAGATTGATTGTCTTGTTCGACTTTGGTTTCAATTGCATCAATCTCTAGAGGAATGAGTTATTGCTACTGTATCCTCGATTGATGGTTGTTTGAGTGAATGATTTAGTTGCAGAGCATTTGAGTTTCTTGCCATTAAAATTAGATTTTGTTTCAAGCATTCATTTACTTTTGGATTTTAAGCACTATACTGTAAACATTACACTTGAGTAAATAGCCGCCTCAGACTGAGTACACTCTTGAAATAGAAAATCATCCCTGGGTTGACAATTAATGTGAATATAATTAGGAGTTAAAAAGACACCTTTTTATCGCTCAAAATTTTGGCGCTGTTGCCGGGGAGAGTGTAGCCATTTCTAAAGAGTAGTGTGCATCTGATGAGTGCTTGTTAAGAGACAATTGGGTATTAAAAACGGAAGGTAAAAACTTGCGTACAGAGCATGTAAAATCCCTGCTCCCCCGCCTGCTTTCTGTTAGCCTCCTGTTGCAACAGGTGTTCATCTTTCATGATTGACAATTGAAAGCGCCAAATATGTCATACTTTGCATGCTGCAATGCTCCATATTTCCAAAAGAGGTCAAAGAAAGGGCCATGAAAGTGTGCCAGTCTAAATTCCACTGCTGTATTCCAATTTCGATGAGTTATTCCTTTTTGAATAATTTTCTGTTAAGGGAAGGCCAAACAACTTAATCTTGGCTCCCCTAGGTTTCAATTTCTTGTTTTAGAATGTAGAGAATGAAAATCTGTTTGAACAGTTTAATCTTGGCAGATTTGTAGATAGGTAGAGAAACAAAGGAGCCCAACTGCTTAATCTGGGTCCTTGGAACAAATAAGTGTAGATTTAGATAGGAGGACAACAAAAAGAAAAAAAGATAATCAGGGTTTGCAAGTCCAAGTGCACCCATGCAAAAAGAAGAAAAAATCTTAGGTAAGTAGGATGGGTAAGTAGTTTTGTGGTTGCAGAATCAAGCTGTGTAATCCATTTTAGTTTTCGAGTGTTATATCATTTCAGATCACAGTTATGATGCAGATTTTCATTTGGAGGAGCTCAAGCGAGGCATGTCTAACTCCCCCTTCTTCTCATTCCCCAAATCACTCACTAACATCCCCTTGAGGACCTTGGGATCTGCCCAACCAGTCCTGTTATCACTTCATTTTTTGTAAAGCACCAAGTCAAGCTTTGACTCTCTTCAGTGACAAGAAGCCACATTTCTTGTGTAAAATCATGTCTTCACAGTCCATTCACTTCCTATGTCTAAGTTTCAACTCACAAACTTAGCATCTCCTCTACACTTCACTTCACCAATTCATATTTACTCCTAACTCTATTATCTAGCTCCTTAGATCATCTCCTTATCCCCTATTACACAAAAAACTATATAAAAAACCCCAAAAATATTACATATCCCACCCTATAGCACTATAGCTATGTACATACAGTTCTGGGATATAACAGTCCACCTGGGACTATTATGAACCCATCTGTGTCATAACCCTGGGATTGGTCTCAACCTCTGGTTAGTCCAATAACCTATATCCACCCCTTTTCCCATAAAACCTCATATTCCTACCCTCCACAGTCATTTTCCCAAAGTTAATGTTTAAATGTTTTATTAAACATTAAACTATCGTTCCCCCCCGCTTAAAACTAACCCATAAAACCCACATTTCCAAAGTTTTGGACCCCCCCGTCGCACATTTTTGATTAAATAGAACGGGCGGGTCCCATCCCTAACCCCCTATCACCTCACCTTTACGGCCAACCGTCCGATGCCCAGCGCCCAAGATCAATGGTGGGCAGTAATTCCTGCACCCTGATCTGCCGGAGTTTAACGCTTGGGGAATGGGCGGTTTCCCCGTCGTACCCCCGCCACTTGTCAGCCTCCCGATGTGTTTGGAGGCCCCTCCCCCAATACCGCCTGTGCCAAAAAGCGGTGCGGGAGAAAACCGAATACCGCCTTCCGCCCTCCTACGTCAGCACCACGTCACTGCTGACGTCATCATCCTGCGTCGGCCTCCTGCCACTGTGTCCTGGCCACGTCATGACCTCTACCGTACCGCCACATCACCTGGTCGTACTGCTGATGTCACCCTGCTGACGTCACCCTGCCACGTTACCGTCGTACTGGGACCCACCGCTGATGTCATGCTGACATCATCGTCAAAAAGGGCGCGAAGCGCGAAATCTGCACCAACGGATGCCCGAAATGAAAAACCAAGGCAGTTTTTGATGCGCGATTAGCGCTTAGCGCTAATCGCGCATCGCTAAGGGAAATAGGCCAAAATGGAATCCCCCTCATGGCTCGGCTACCAGCAAGCCCGAAATTCACAAAATTCACATGAATTTCTTCGCAGAGATTCAGAAAAGGGGCAAAGACAGTTCTAAAGGCAACAGAGGGCCGAACAGCAGCCATAAAAGGTCGATGGGACAGTTTAAAGCATTCAGAAGACATTAAAGAGCCCAGGTTCAGTGAAAGTGTATCAGAGGAAGCGGCAAAGAGTATCAGTTAAATGTTTTTAATGGAAATCTGTATTTCCAAAGCAGGAGAACATTGAAGGCCTCAAGAAAAGTCAAAGAAAGCGGTGGAGCTATTTCAAAACTCTCAAATCACAGTTAATGCACCTCAGAACCACTCAAGAGCAGGGATCAAAACCCAAAGCACAGTTATGGCTAAGTGATCAGCACAGAGCCATAAAGACAACACATTAACTCTTTTTGATACAACTGCCCCCAGCGCAGCTCGAAGATATTTTATTGCATTTATTTCAGGCATATGTTAGGTTAAAGACACTTATTTCCTCAGATCTTTTATGATCTATTTTGTAGATATTTTACTTATAAAACCACCCTAATTTACCGTTTAGAGGGTTGGTTGGTTATATAGTTCCAAGAGAGACTCGCTCTGTATACTTGATATTTTCCTTAATCAAACACTGCTAAAAGCTTGGAGGATGGACTGTCTACTGTGCTATTAATGTTTTGAAGAATGAATATGGAATTCTTGTGCTGCAACATGACTCAATAAGTGTTTCTTATCTCTGTTTTAAAATTCATATATGTTTTTATCATACATATATCACCATCTAAGTTACAGAAAGAAAGATTAGTTTAGAATTTGTGTGGCTGCACTCTATTCTCAGTTTCTGTGACTTCTATATGTTTTCTTCTGATTCAAGCATAAATATGAATTCCTCATGGCTCGTATTTGCTCTGTTTCATTCATGTTTGACAGTTATCTAGGGATTCTTTACTGCTCCTAGATAGAGCTCATTCATCTTCCCTCTGTTAAGCTGAAAGAGATATTCTTAATTGCCTCTCATTCCTTAGCCTTCAATCCATCTCCATTTAGCTTGAAAGTTGTTTCATGTGTAATTGTCTTGCTCCATATTCCTCTTATGACCAAGGTTTAGCCAAACTGATGTCTGAAACAAACTTTCAAGCCTTAGACATTAACCAATTGGACAATGAACCGGAGCTGGCGACTCCACAGATCAGTGAAACCTTTTTGCAATCTCCATGGTATGCTGATATATGCTTTGTATTGTTAAACCTGTTTGCTCCCCCAGGATTGTCCAGAACCAAGAAAAGATTTTTAAAGATGAAGGCTTCAAAGTTTTGTGTCATAGATGGTGCTTTGTTTTGGAAAAATCATGAAGGCATACTGCTTAATTGTTTAAACATGAATGAAACTAACAATGTCATGAAAGAATTCCATGCAAGGGACTGTGGGGGAAATCTATATTGGAAGTCCACTGTTGATAAAATTTTAAGGGCTGGTTTCTATTGGCCCTCTTTGTTTGCAGATGTAAAGAAGTTTGCTATCTCATGTCATAAATGCCAAATATTTGAGGGCAAAAGAAAGTTGTTACCCTTGCCTCTTAAGCCCATTTCAACCGAGAAGCCCTTTCAACAATGGGGTCTTGACTTCATTGGAGAAATTCACCCCTCTTCCTTAGGCCAACATAAGTGGATTCTAACAGCCACCAACTATTTCACTAAGTGGATTGAAGCCATCCCATGTAGGCAAGCCAATGACTCCATCATTATCCAATTCCTTGAGTGCAATATCCTTTCTATATTTGGCTGCCCTGAGAAGATCATTACTGACAACGCCGCTGCCTTCAAATCCAAAAAGATGATCAATGTTTGCCATAAATTTCACATTACCTTGGGCCATTCCACAGCCTATTACCCTCAAGGTAATGGCTTGGCCGAATCATCCAACAAAAGCCTCATCAACATCATAAAGAGAGTGCTGGAAGAGAAAAAAAAGAACTGGCACAAAAAGCTCACAAATGCCCTATGGGTAGATAGACTTTCAACAAAGAAATCCATTGGGATGAGCCCTTATGAGCTAGTATATGGCATGGAGGCCAGATTTCCTTCATCCTTGGGCATCCCTACTATCAAACTGTTACAGGAGATTCAGGCTGAACCAAATGAAATTCAACGAAGAATCAATCAGACCATTCATCTTCAGCAAACCAGAGAGCAAGTTTATGAGAGAGCTCAAATTTTGCAAGAGAAGCTTAAAAAGATGTTTGATAAGAGAGCTAACGCTGAGGATTTCTACATTGGCGACAAAGTTCTAAGGTGGGACTCATGAAGAGAAGACAAGGGCAAACATGCAAAATTTGATTTTTTATGGAAAGGGACATTTGTTATTTCTACTGCTCAGGGAAATAACACATATTTCCTCAAATCTGTAGAGGGTAGCACTGCTGAAGAGGGCCCTGTTAATGGCCGAATGTTAAAACATTACCATGATCCCTTTTAAGGGATACAATGCAGCTCTGTATATATCTCTTTGTACATTGATATTTGTATATATCAGCACTTTGCTTTTATTTTTTTATAAGCAGTCTGAGGGTTAGAGGAGTAGCAGCAAAGTTTGTGAAGACACAGCCAATGCAAGTATTCCATTTTTAAAAGCTCCGTCTCTGCATTAATCTCAGCAAAACAGCAAGAGTAGCGCTGTCATATCACAAAAATTCATGGTAAAAAGAAACTGTTTGCAGCTTGCAGTCTTCAGTCAAACAGTATCAACAAGAGAGGAGCATTTTTTAGTTTCACATCAGAAACTATTTCTAGACCAGAGGCTAAGGGAAATACATCAGTTTTGATCCATGTTTTGGATCTATTTCAAAGGCAATGCTCAAGCAACATTGTATATAATATCAAGAACGCAGAAGAAAGAAGGCAGTATTATGTATTTCACAATATTTCAGTTGAGGAGAGGGCTGCTCATATTTCAAAGTTTCACACTTTTAGTAGCCAGCACAAAGAAATTTTTCAGTCCACAACAACAATAGAAGATTAAGGCAGTCTGACCTGCTGTTCTTGGCTTTTCACAAGGAAAATTCATCCCCAAGTGGAGCCACTGTTAGCCTCCTATTGCAACAGGTGTTCATCTTTCATGATTGATAATTGAAAGTGCCAAATATGTCATACTTTGCATGCTGCAATGCTCCATATTTCCAAAAGAGGTCAAAGAAAGGGCCATGAAAGTGTGCCAGTCTAAATGCCACTGCTGTATTCCAATTTCGATGAGTTATTCCTTTTTGAAGAATTTTCTGTTAAGGGAAGGCCAAACAGCTTAATCTTGGCTCCCCTAGGTTTCAATTTCTTGTTTTAGAATGTAGAGAATGAAAATCTGTCCAAACAGTTTAATCTTGGCAGATTTGTAGATAGGTAGAGAAACAAAGGAGCCCAACTGCTTAATCTGGGCCCTTGGAAGAAATAAGTGTAGATTTAGATAGGAGGAAAACAAAAATAAAAAAGGATAATCAGGGTCTGCAAGTCCAAGTGCACCCATGCAAAAAGAAGAAAAAATGTTAGGTAAGTAGGCTGGGTAAGTAGTTTTGTGGTTGCAGAATCAAGCTGTGTGATCCATTTCAGTTTTCAAGTGTTATATCTTTTCAGATCACAGTTATGATGCAGTTTTTCATTTGGAGGAGCTCAAGCGAGGCATGTCTAACTCCCCCTTCTTCTCATTCCCCAAATCACTCACTAACATCCCCTTGAGGACCTTGGGATCTGCCCAACCAGTCCTGTTATCACTTCATTTTTTGTGAAGCACCAAGTCAAGCTTTGACTCTCTTCAGTGACAAGAAGCCACATTTCTTGTGTAAAATCATGTCTTCACAGTCCATTCACTTCCTATTTCTAAGTTTCAGCTCACAAACTTAGCCTCTCCTCTACACTTCACTTCACCAATTCATATTAACTCCTAACTCTATTATCTAGCTCCATAGATCATCTCCTTATCCCCTATTACACAAAAAAACTATATAAAAAACCCCAAAAATATTACATATCCCACCCTATAGCACTATAGCTATGTACATACAGTTCTGGGATATAACAGTCCACCTGGGACTATTATGAACCCATCCGTGTCATAACCCTGGGATTGGTCTCAACCTCTGGTTAGGCCATGTTGTGCTCCACAACAACCCCCCATTTCATAACATTTTATTTACAAAATTATTATATGAAATGGGTCCCTTTAGAAGTCAATTGGTATCAATATTGCATTATTTGTAAAAGGTCCGCAAACCAAATGAAGGCATTATATAAAACCTTTTGAAAAACCCATATTGAATCAAATATAACAATCTTTTATCATTGCGATAAAGTGATCGCAAGATCGCATATCGCAATGACATAGAAGACGCAAATAAATGACATATGGGATCCCGCCGATGCGATATCGCTACCGGTTATCGGCGAAACTCCATGCACATCATAAAGCACCCCATGCCATTAGTCCCGACGCGATGCGCAATCGGCAATCGACGATACTTTATATACAGGATAAGCACCTTAAGTCATTCATCCCGTTCCGATGCAATTTCGCAATCGGTAATCGGCAATATTCCATGTATAATAATAAGGCGCCTAGATTCTACCCCCGATGCGATGCGATTTCACTATCGGCGGTCAGGGGTATGCTATCCGTATGTTTATATAACACCTATTCTCCCGATGCGATGGGATATCGCTATTGGCGATCAACGTTTCAAAATTGCCAACATAAAGATTTAAAGTGTTCCTGATGCCCGATTGCGATACAGCGCGGATTTCGAAAAGCCGTTAAATGGAGGGATATTATGATACATTCGTATTTAAAGTTCGATCTCTTAAATAATCCATCACCTGCACTCAACTGCCAAAATATCCATAGCACGCTTAAGCGAGTCATTCAGCCGAATAATGGTGTAATGAGCATTTAAGGGGTGGAAGGCCTTAAACGACCATTTAATGTATCAGTAAGATCTTCCCATGGATTGGATCCGTAGCCATTTTTAAGAGTTAATCTCTCAGCACGCTTTGATTGATATATCTTTCCCGTATTGGATTTTCATTAGCATATCTCTGTGTTACGTTTATTCTCGCCGCTGTGCAGAATTCATTCATAGAAGGAAGCTCAAACAAGATGGGGAAGAAATCTAAGAAGATCGCAGGCGCTTCCACTACACCAGCTGTAGGACAAGCTCTCATGGACAAGAAGAAGGGCTTAATATCTGATACTACATGCACGGGTCTCACCAGAGTTACTTGGCAAGGCACTTACAACCTAATTGAAGCCGAAGAACCAGTAAAGACAGTAACAGAAGCTACTGCGGATCCTACTCGGAAGTCTGAATGTACTCTCAAGGATTTAGCTGACTCTTTCCTTCACAGAATAGCGGCCAGGGAGCAAATTCTCCCATACACAGACATAGTGCGGTGGGCGATTCAAGAAATCCCAATCTTGGATAGAACTTTCAGCACTAGAGATGGAAGAATCTTCGGATCGTTCAGGCCGGATGATCTAAGGCAAATGTATCATTTGCACGAGCCGGAGAAGATATATAATAAAGCGTTCCTGGAGAAGTTTGCAAGCGAAAATGAAGTTGAATCTGAACCCATCCGGGGTTGGAGACAAAATCCAGCCAAACACAAACACGAATCTTCTGGTAAGTACTCGGTTGATTCTTTGGCTTCTCCTTATTGCTATGCGGGAATAATGATGTGTAGATTATGGGGATTGCATGATTCTGCTAATTTTACCATAGAGATGGTTCCTCTAATGGAGGCAGCTGTAAACAGTATAATTATGGATTGGGCCACCATCCTTTCCGACAAATTAGCACAAGCTGTGCGTGATTTTAGACATCATGCTGTCGTCACTGAAAGGAAAATTCCCCCATTCTATTACAGTGCATATATCTTAGATACACTATGTTTCAATTCTTAATTTCCCGTGCTCGGCTGGAGGTGGACGCCACAAGATCCCACGGCTATCCACATATACCATCAGAAACTATGGAAGTCCTCTTACAAGCACCATCTGTACCAAATTTTCAATGGCTTTATGGTGCCTATTCATTATTCTATTTTTGATAAACCCATTCCCAAGATTTCCTATCAAGCTTCGTTTGATATAACATCGGTAGCAAGTTGGTTTGGAGAGGAGAGATTTACCTATATAAGAGTTTTCGGCGGCCAAGCCAACCCACATGTTCTCCCTTTGTATATACCAGATAAACTGTTAGCAAGAGAAATCGCCTATCAGATTATGGCTGAGAGTGTTACACAGACTCTCAAGAAAGAAAAGAAGAGGGGCTGGCCCTCTTTTCCCTTGAGGTGTGGTGTCTATACTCTGCATGATCTCAAACATGCAAAAAAGGAAGCCACAAAGATTCAATCCTTAACTCTGGCGACTATCCCAAACAGGCCATATGATCCAAGAAAAGTTGCCTACAATGCACTAGAACAGGCCAAATTGACAAAATTTGAGCACAAAGAAGATATGTTTGACGACCTATTCGTTGCAGCCGAAACAATAGGTCAGGCTAAAGAACTCGCTCGATTGAAATATAATGATGAAGGGCTGACTGAGTTTAATAAGCTTAGAGAACAGAGGTTGCAAACTCTGCCTCTAGATTTACTAGCAACAACCCCGGCGACATCATCAAGCGAGCCTGTTCGGCAACAGTCAAAGGAACCTCCGGTGGTAACAAAGGATCATAAAAAGGAACAGGAGGAAAGGCAGAGAAAAGAAAAAGAAGATAGGCAGAAGAAAGCACACGAGGAGAAACAGAGGAAAGAGAAAGAGGAACAACAAAAGAAAGAGCAAGAGGAAAGGCAAAAGAAAGAACAAGAGGAACAGCAGAAAAGAGAGCAGGAAAAAGTGCGGAAGGAGTCCCAAGCTAAAAAGGAAAAACAAACCACCACTGATGTCAATATAGATACTACTATTGACCCTAATTTGCTTCAAGAGTGGAAGCAATTTGACTCTATCATCAGTGGGTTGGAATGTTCCAAGGATACAGACACTTCCAAGACAAACGATATACAGGACATCACTTCACCTCAGGTTCTAAGTGGAACCAGCGGCCCACCCATTTCCAAGGATGTTGAGATAATACCAAAAGACCCCTCCGACCAAATCATTCTCCAGGTAGAAGATATTCCTCCCCTGGATGTTTTCTACAGCCCGAGGCATAAGGCAACGGTAAAAAGACAAAGGAAAAGGAGGAAGATTGATCAACCTCCCCTTTTTCCAGAACAAACTGTAACGGGCAACGTGGTTTGGAAGGAGGAATTCGACCCCTCCGATGACCTAACAAAACTGTCACAGTATGCGGGAGCCTATTCGGCAGCAAAAATCGACAAGGCATCGGAGGTAAGTCTTCTACTAAAGACTAAGGACCAAGAAATTTTCGCATTACAGGCAGAGTTGGCTGAATCAAAGCAGAAGGCAGAGCAGGCGGAGCAGCAGTTGTCAACACAACAACAAGTGAACAGTCAATTAACTCAGCAATTGCAGGCAGAAAAGCAAAAGGTCGACCAAAATGCAATCGAGAAACAGAAGGAATTATAGGAGGCATTGGCACAATTAAGGGCAGCAAACGAGGAAATGATGAAAACAAAAGATGAGCAAATCACTCAATTGTCATCGTAGCTCGAAAAGATAAAGGGCGCTCAACAGGTGGGTGAATTCCGAGCAAAAGCAGTGCAAATAAACACTGCATTAATATCCCAAATTAGGCTCCTGTGTCAACAAATCGCTCAGGTAGAGCCATTGTGTGAGCTAACGACATCCATAAATCAGCAGGTAGAGAAGGCCGGGAATGAGTTAGACCAGGCCGAAGAGATCATAACCGCATATCTTGACTGGCAAGATTCTGATCAAGGGAGAGAAGCAAATTTGCCCAAGATTTCAGAAACATATAAAGACATACTTTTCACAGAATGGCACACTCAGGTGATGAAAGCAGAAAGGGAAGCTTCAAGATGTAAATCAACTTCCAGCAATCTGGTTGATCTAGTTAACAACACTCTCTACTTAGCAAATATGATTTCCCAATGTACACCAGGAAAGATAACAACAACAAATACATTGGAACAATCATGCTATCCTGATTTAGAGGAGAAAGGGAGATTAATCGTTGGGATTAATAGTTTAACTATGGAAGCATATTGACTCTTCCTGGTAAAGCCGCATACACAGAGAGTCGCCCTTAAGTGCCTAACAGATGCAATCGGGTGTATAATTCCCGATATTCAGGATGCCACCTATGCCGCCCAGCTCAGTTCGCACCTCAACAAACCTCCTGAAGTAGAGCCAATGCTTGCGATAAGTCAGCTCAGATTTAAAGGCAAGCAGCCTACCTGATGAATCATGCCGCCAATTGCCAGATCGCTGAGGAAAATAGGATCAAAATTTATTGATATCGATTTAGTTGCATTTCAGTTTGATAGATATTTAGATTAATTTAGTATTTATAGACCCTTTCATTGTTTTGGAAAGGGTCGTAAAGTTTTGTACCAGACTTAAAGACTGAAGTTTGCACTATTGTGCTTCAGTCAATATTCTTTTATGAAACTGGACCAGTCTTTCTTAATTCAGCAAAGAAGCTTTTTATGCAATTGTGCACTATTGTCGTTGTTGTGAATGTTTCTGCGTTGAAGAAAGAATTACAAGTAGCGATTGATATCGGGAGTGTCAAAGCAGCTCATATGGTATTTCTATCTATGTCTGAATTCATTCCTGTTATGTGAATTGTTATTTGATTATCCTCGCTATTGTTGATTATATGCATGCGCTGTAACAACAGATCTATATTCATACCACTATTGGATGTTTTATGATATGCTTTCCTTTTAATCATGTATATGTCGATAATATAAATGATGAGTGTGGTAATATCCCATTAATCGCTGGGCTTAACTATTTAGGCATAGTAATCTTAAATGAATTAATATCTATGTCTGATCGATGGAGTCATCTATATGCCTGTCCTTAGACACAGACCATCAAACGCTGCACTTTGAAACTCAATAGATTCCCAGGACAGGTCATAGTTCTTTTATTTCTGTCAATAGTTTTAGTTATTCGCCCATCGCTAGCTTAGTTTTATAATTCACCCATTCATCCCGTTTATCTACTTTTGGGAATCTGGTCCCATAATCCCCAGTCGGAGCCACTATTCCAAACGAAAAAGGAGTTGTACTATGGTCCGAACCGAGTGGTTATCCCCGATGTTGTTGCAGCAATTTTCGAGGCTTCAACATTTTTGGCGCTAGAAGGAGGGCCATCGACTGTGAATGGCACATAAGCCAAAACCCATAAGCCATTCTAAGAGTAATCCTCCCTCCGAATCCCCTCGATCTTCCTATTTGCATACTGGCTCGCCGGTATCCATACAAGAGGAAGGGGAATCAACTACCACTGCTCAAACCCATCATACTCCAGAACAATTAAGTCTTGAATCACCTGAAGTCCAGTCTCTTATCCACAAACTTTAGAGCTTCTCGATTTCACCACAGAATTCTGAGGTATCACAAAGCAGTACGACTTCGCAGTTCAATTTACCTCACCCTCTCACCAGACTTCAGAGCGAAAAGCTCGGTATTAAACCCACTGAGTTCCCTTTACCCAAAAGGAAAAAGGCGAAGAAAAATACTGAAGGATCTGATAGTGAAGAGCTTTCATCCACATCCTCCATTGCATCTTCCCCTCTGCAAAGTCAACCATCCACTCCCCCATTACATATTGTTGTTCACCAGGGATTAGAAGCTTCAACATCTCAACCTGCCCACTCCTCAATATTATTTCCTTCTCATACATCTGGAATTCCAACAGTAGTATCAACCACTGTTGCTATTACAATGGCAGATCCATGGACCAGACCTGGTGCAGTCAACATGCCTGCGCCATTGCATCCATTACCAGATTATCCTGAAAAATGGCTACCCAAGTTTAATCCAGATGATGGAACCCAAGCTGAGGAACACATCAATAATTTCATGTTAGCAATCAATTTGAAAGGAGTAACAGAACAAGATGTTGTTGTTAGACTCTTCCCTTATACCTTGCAAGGATCAGCAGGATCCTGGTATTTCTCTTTACCCTCTGGTTCCATTACCAGTTGGAACACTTGCCAAGAGCAGTTTCTTACCAAATATGGAGATGATAGGTCTTTGGCTACTTTAATAAACGATCTCTCCAATCTGAGAATAGAACATAGGGAACCAATTAAGGAATTTAATGCACGCTTCAATAAACTCCTAAATAAAATCCCTACTGCCTCCAAACCAAGCGAACAAATTCGGAGCGAATGGTATATAACAGCTCTGCCTGCCAATATAGCCATCTTTGTAGATAGAGCAGGGAAACCTACCTTAGCCGAAAATATGAAAGAAGCGCTTGCTGTGGAAAAACGCATCAATGCCCTGGAAAAGAAAGCTGCCCTGGAAGACAGAAAAGCCAAAAAAGTCTCTTTCAAAGATGACTCAAAGAAGAAGACCCCAAAAGACCCATACGACATGGAAGGTTTGCAAAAGGTCTTAAAAACGTTATCAAATGAAATGGTCGAAATAAAAAAGCAGGTGGCCGAAACCTCAACCAAAAGAGCCTTTAGAACTTTTAAGAGAAATGAGTCAAAGCCCCCAAATGTCATATCTAACGCAGACTCAGAGCAAGAAGAAGAAGAGGAAGAGGAAACAATCACACCAACTGATGATGAAGAAGAAGTAGTAGAATGTCATGGAATGTGGGATTTTATACTCCCCAACTCCGATACCGATAATGAAGAAGAGGCGTTCCCAGTTACTACTAGGAGCAAAAGTACTTCTGAACCTGTTCAGGTATCATCAAAGAAGAGGAGTGCAGGTGCCACTACAACCAAAGAAAAAACACCTGCAAAGAAATCACCTGCAACAGTTCCCCAAAACCAGCCCTCAACTTCTAATATTCCTTCAACATCCAAAACATTAGTCGTATCCGATTCAATGGAGTATAACATTGTTGATGACATGAAGAAAACTAAAGCAAACATTACTATGTTTGAGCTTAGTAAATTAAAGCATCAGCAAAAATTACTTCTTAAAGAATTGAATGTTGTTCCCTCTACACCGCTTCCCAGTGCAAAAGCCGCTAATGATTCAAGCCAACCTCCTCCAGGTATGGTTGAAGCTACCGATTCAGTTCTAATTGGAGATAGATCGAATTCTCATACTCCACCCTTCCTGCTGACCTATGAGATTTACAACAGAAACCTGCATAACTGTTTAATTGACTCAGGGGCATCATCTAACATAATGCCAGCTTCAGTTTGCTCTGAACTGAACATTGAACCCCAGAAGTCTGCTATTCATATTGTACAGTTGGACAAGACCAAAGTGCAGGTTGTAGGAGAAATTAATTCCGTAACTATCAGGTTGTCTGCTGATCCCAAAGTAGTACAAAGGATTGACATCCTAATAGCCGATATACCTGAATTTTACGGTTTAATTCTGAGTAGGGATTGGTCCGAAAAATTGCATGGGTATATTTCCACTGATTGGTCACATATGTGGCTTCCCTACAAGGGCAAGCCAAATCAAATAAGGATCGATCGAGAGAAACATATGACCCACACAGTTACTGAATTTGAGCAAGAAAACCAACCTGTAGCGTTCAACAACAACATTTTGGGGAATTATTCGTCAGAGTCATTCTTTGGTAACTTTGTTGCCCAACCATCTCCTTTTTCAGTCAATCATTTTACATCTCAGATTGAAATTTTTTCACAAACTGATAAGTCTAGATGTTTCAATGATGCTGAGAAAACTGTAAATACTTTTGTTAATACCTCTTTATTTTGGTCTATATATTTTGATGGCTCTAAGTCCAGTGAGGGCTCAGGAGCAGGTTGCATTTTGGTTAGTCCACAAGGAGAAAAGACAATGCTGTCCTGTAGGCTGGAATTTGAATGCACTAACAATACAGTCGAATATGAAGCCTTAGTCCAGGGATTGTATAAAGCGATCGGTCTTAAAGTGAAATACTTGAAAGTATTTGGCGATTCTGAAATTATTGTTAAACAGGTGAGGAATGCAATTCATTGTCTTTCAAATCACCTCAAGCACTATCAATCGCTAGTACAAGAACTTACTTCGCACTTTTCCGCATTCAACATTTCCTCCATCCCCAGATCTCAAAACTCGGCAGCCGATCTCCTAGTCAATGTAGCTTCCAAGCTTCTACCTTCTGAAGACTACAGCCTAGATAGATTTTCCGTAGAATTGCTTTTTAGGCCTTCAATTCCCGACAATATCACTAATTGGAGAGTATTCAACCATGATGAGGATATTTTACAATTTCTAACTTCTGAAAAGTCCTATGACGATCAAATTATTGAGGAAAATGACCATGATCTACAAATGAAAGAAATACCTCAGGAAAATGCAATTCCTAAGCCTGTGGTAAAGCTGGAAGATCTTTATGATATCAAAGAGAGGTTTAAACCTGTAATTAATACAAAGCTCCAAAGTTCTACCCTTAGGTTCGAATTGATAAATCTAGGTACTGACCATGCCCCTCAAAATATTAATTTAGGATTAGGACTTTCCTTAGAAGAGAAGGAGGCATTCATCAAACTGTTAAGAAAAAATAAACAGGTTTTTGCTTGGAAATATGATGATTTGAAGACTTATGATACATCCATTATCCAGCATACCATTCCTATGCTTCCCGATCAGAAACCGATTCAACAGAAGTTAAGAAAAATACATCCAAATTTGGAGAGCCAGATTAAATCGGAACTTAACAAACTCTTGAAGGCCAAGATTATTTTTCTTGTCCGACACTCAAACTGGGTCTCTAATATGGTGCCAGTCAGAAAGAAAAATGGCGACATTCGAATTTGTATTGATTTCAGAAATTTGAACAAAGCAAGCCTGAAGGACAATTTCCCATTACCTACTATGGAGCAAATACTCCAATCAGTAGCAGGCTCTGAATTGATGTCCTTTCTTGATGGTTTTTCAGGATATAACCAAGTTCTGGTTCATCCTGATGACCAGCTTAAAACCACATTCAGAACCAAATGGGGAACATATGCGTATCAGAAAATGACTTTCGGACTTATAAATGCAGGAGCGACATTCCAAAGAGCTATGGATATAGCTTTTAGAGGGTTAATTAATAGAACAATAGTCGTCTATCTAGACGATATTACTGTATTCTCTAAGGAGAGGTATAATCATTTGCATGACCTAAATCAAATCTTTCAGCGTTGTAAAAGATATGGTATTTCTCTTAACCCTAAAAAGTCTTTCTTTGCTCTTGATCAAGGAAAACTCTTGGGTTTTATTGTATCCAAAGATGGCATTTATATCGATCCTGATCGGATCAAAGAAATCTCTGAAATCCCTTTCCCACACAATAAAAAGTCGATGCAGTCATTTTTAGGCCAGATCAATTTTGTTAAAAGATTTGTTCCAGATTTTTCTCAAATTATTTTGCCACTTCAGACAATGATTAAGAAGAATGCAGTCTTTAAGTGGGGATCAGCAGAAAAGGAAGCTTTTGATCTAATCAAGCAATCAATAATCAATGCCCCAGCCTTGAATACTCCAAATTTTTCTAATCATTTTACATTGTATACCATTGCATCCGACTTGTCTTATGCTGCAGTACTCACGCAACTAAATGATCAGAATTTGGAAGCACCCATTTCGTTTTTTAGCTCAAATCTTCAGGGTGCTGAATTGAATTACTCCGATGTAGAAAAACAAGCCTTTGTTGTATTTAAAGCAGTCAAGCATTATAGACCCTTCCTTTTGAAAACCCACACAAAAGTTATAGTTCCTTTCCCATCAGTTAGGCAACTATTAATCCAAAAGGAACTAGGTGAAAAAAGGGCAAATTGGGTCACAGCGCTTCAAGAGTATGACTTAGAAATTAGGCCAGCAAAGATTGTTAGGGGCCAAGGTTTTTGCAGGATATTGGCAGGAGCATCCAACATTACAGAATCAAGCGATACAGAGCAAACTGAAGAAATCAATCCGATAAGTGTTACTGATTCTGAATCACAATATGCAGATTTAATCTTTTATTTAAAGAATGGTTATGCACCTCCAAACTTATCTTACAAGAACAAAAGGGCCATTAGGTTAAAAGCAAAGAATTTTACAATTATTGATGATGTCCTTTTTAAGCAGAATTATGATTCCATCTTATTAAGATGCCTTGAGAAAACTGAAGCCCAAAAGGTTTTGCAGGAGTTACATGATGGACCAGCGGGAGGACATTTTGGAGCTGATACAACAGCTCACAAAATTATTCATGCTGGTTACTATTGGCCTACTCTGTTTAAAGATGCCCACGAGTATGTAAGGAAATGCCTCAATTGTCAAACTGCTAGTGGAAGACAACGTAAATCAGCTTTCCCTCTGCAACCAGTCAACATTGAACAACCATTTGAGCAATGGGGATTGGACATCATTGGGGAGATTACTCCACCATCTTCCAAACAGCATAAGTATATCCTTACCGCTACCGATTATTTTACTAAGTGGGTGGAGGCAATCCCTTTAAAGACAGCAAATTCTGAAGCAATTATTGAATTCATAGATCATTTCATCATTACCAGGTTTGGTGTCCCAAATGCTCTTGTCTTTGATAATGCATCTTACTTTTCAGGCAATGCTATGTTTGATTTCGCTATTAAAAGAGGATTTAAATTAAAATATTCTGCTAATTACTATCCCTAGGGTAATGGTTTAGCAGAGTCTACTAATAAAAATCTGATCAAAATCATTAAGCGAACTATCGAACAGAATCATAAAAACTAGCACAAATCTTTAGTGTTTGTATTATGGGCTGATAGGATAACACAGAAAGCTTCTATAGGATCTTCTCCGTTCAATCTTGTGTATGGAAAAGAAGCAGTACTACCCACAAATCTTGTTCTTCCTTCTTTAGCCCTAGTGCAGTTCATTGAGGAAAGTCCTTCCTCTTCTATTCAGCTTAGACATGACCAAATCCTAAAATTAGAAGAGGAAAGAGAAAAAGCCAGGATTATCCATGCCAAACATCAGCAAGTCATTAAGGCAGCTTTTGATTCAGTCTCATCCGGTTCAAAGCAATTCCAAGTCGGTGATTTAGTTCTGAAATGGGACAAAGCCCATGAGGATAAGGGTAAACATACCAAGTTCCAGAAGATGTGGCTTGGACCGTTTCAGATCTGTGAAAAGATAGGCCATTCGACCTTTATATTGCAAGACTTATCAGGGTTGAGAGATTCTCTCCCTGTTAATGGCCTTATCTTGAACAAATTCTTTAATTGAGGAGGTAACCCCTTCTCCTTCTAGTTTGATAGATTTTTGTAGTTTGTAGGATTTGTAGAAAATAATGTTGTAAGGTATCTACTTTTGACCTTTGCTATGTTTGAAAATTTGATTTATAGGAGTGCAGCGATATTTGCTTTTAAAATAATAGAACTCTTAACCAAAAGGGATAATTTCTAGGAAATTAGGTATCATTGTATTCTGAAACTACAGTTCAAGTTTTGTGAACTCCTTTCAAAGTTTAAAAGTATTATAAGTCATTCTCTGTTTTCAAATTCGTCTCAAAAGGTTATCAATATCAAGATAGAAGCCAATCCAACTTCATCATCTTCAACTCTTACCCTGTCATCCATTAACTCTTAAGGAGAAGATTGTTCATCCCATTCACTAAAGTTTATGATTACTCAGAGTGTAATTCTAAAATATCTGATATTAAAGATAAGAGGTCTTATTGCAAGCCTGCTTACCATGTTCATAGGGAAATAGTTTAACTGACATTACCAATACTGCATACCAAAACAGGGTAATGGCTTGAAATTACAAGACAAGGGGTCTCATCACGAGCCAGCTTGTTCAGTTAGACTACTACCAGTGAATGGCATCTTCAACAGCTGGCCACCAAACCAGGACAATGGCTTTTTATCTTATCAACAACAGAAAAGGAAATGAAATACAAAATATGGAAACATGTTTTGAATTCATTCTGTTAATCGCACTCTTAATCGAATGGAACAATGAACAATAACATGGCTAAAAGGTATCCTTGTCGAAACTATAAACGTTTGCTGGCAGCAGAGGCTCTACCTATGACAGAGGAGTTCACTTTAAAAGCTGATTTGGATAATTTTTCTGTTTTATCATTATAAACCCATAGAGGCTCATTTAAAACTTAGAATGTATCTATTTTCTTAAAAAAGAGAGGAAATTAGCAAAAATAGATTCATTTCACTTGGAATGCATATATACCTAGTTATATTAGAATTTTCACCTTTGATTAGAATTCTATTTTTGAAAAAGTTTAAGTATTTCTATACTTTTCAGAGATAACTGTTTCTTCCAGCGAATCGCCAATTGTTGTGCTCCACAACAACCCCCCATTTCATAACATTTTATTTACAAAATTATTATATGAAATGGGTCCCTTTAGAAGTCAATTGGTATCAATATTGCATTATTTGTAAAAGGTCCGCAAACCAAATGAAGGCATTATATAAAACCTTTTGAAAAACCCATATTGAATCAAATATAACAATCTTTTATCATTGCGATAAAGCGATCGCAAGATCGCATATCGCAATGACATAGAAGACGCAAATAAATGACATATGGGATCCCGCCGATGCGATATCGTTATCGGCTATCGACGAAACTCCATGCACATCATAAAGCACCCCATGCCATTAGTCCCGACGCGATGCGTAATCGGCAATCGAAGATACTTTATATACAGGATAAGCACCTTAAGTCATTCACCCCGTTCCGATGCAATTTCGCAAACGGTAATCGGCAATATCCCATGTATAATAATAAGGCGCCTAGATTCTACCCCCGATGCGATGCGAGTTCACTATCGGCGGTCAGGGGTATGCTATCCGTATGTTTATATAACACCTATTCTCCCGATGCGATGCGATATCGCTATCGGCGATCGGCGTTTCAAAATTGCCAACAAAAAGATTTAAAGTGTTCCCGATGCCCGATTGCGATACAGCGCGGATTTCGAAAAGCCGTTAAATGGAGGGATATTATGATATATTCGTATTTAAAGTTTGATCTCTTAAATAATCCATCACCTGCACTCAACTGCCAAAATATCCATAGCACACTTAAGCAAGTCATTCAGCCGAATAATGGTGTAATGAGCATTTAAGGGGTGGCAGGCCTTAAACGGCCATTTAATGTATCAGTAAGATCTTCCCATGGATTGGATCTGCAGCCATTTTTAAGAGTTAATCTCTCAGCACGCTTTGATTTATATATATTTCCCGTATTGGATTTTCATTAGCATATCTCTGTGTTACGTTTATTCTCGCCGCTGTGCAGAATTCATTCATAGAAGGAAGCTCAAACAAGATGGGGAAGAAATCTAAGAAGACCACAGGCGCTTCCACTACACCAGCTGCAGGACAAGCTCTCGTGGACAAGAAGAAGGGCTTAATATCTGATACTACATGCACGGGTCTCACCAGAGTTACTTGGAAAGGCACTTACAACCTAATTGAAGCCGGAGAACCAGTAAAGACAGTAACAGAAGCTACTGCGGATCCTACTCGGAAGTCTGAATGTACTCTCAAGGATTTAGCCGACTCTTTCCTTCACAGAATAGCGGCCAGGGAGAAAATTCTCCCATACACAGACGTAGTGCAGTGGGCGATTCAAGAAATCCCAATCTTGGATAGAACTTTCAGCACTAGAGATGGAAGAATCTTCGGATCGTTCAGGCCGGATGATGTAAGGCAAATGTATCATTTGCCTGAGCCAGAGAAGATATATAATAAAGCGTTCCTGGAGATGTTTGCAAGCGAAAATGAAGTTGAATCCGAACCCATCTGGGATTGGAGACAAAATCCAGCCAAACACAAACACGAATCTTCCGGTAAGTACTCGGTTGATTCTCTGGCTTCTCCTTATTGCTATGCGGGAATAATGATGTGTAGATTATGGGGATTGCATGATTCTGCTAATTTTACCATAGAGATGGTTCCTCTAATGGAGGCAGCTGTAAATAGTATAATTATGGATTGGGCCACCATCCTTTCCGACAAATTAGCACAATCTGTGCGTGATTTTAGACATCAGACTGTCGTCACTGAAAGGAAAATTCCCCCATTCTATTACAGTGCATATATCTTAGATACACTATGTTTCAATTCTGAATTTCCCGTGCTCAGCTGGAGGTGGACGCCACAAGATCCCACGGCTATCCACATATACCATCAGAAACTATGGAAGTCCTCTTACAAGCACCATCTGTACCAAATTTGCAATGGCTTTATGGTGCCTATTCATTATTCTATTTTTGATAAACCCATTCCCAAGATTTCCTATCAAGCTTCGTTTGATATAACAGCGGTAGCAAGTTGGTTTGGAGAGGAGAGATTTACCTATATAAGAGTTTTCGGTGGCCAAGCCAACCCACATGTTCTCCCTTTGTATATACCAGATAAACTGCTAGCAAGAGAAATCACCTATCAGATTATGGCTGAGAGTGTTACACAGACTCTCAAGAAAGAAAAGAAGAGGGGCTGGCCCTCTTTTCCCTTGAGGTGTGGTGTCTATACTCTGCATGATCTCAAACATGCAGAAAAGGAAGCCACAAAGATTCAATCCTTAACTCTGGCGACTATCCCAAACAGGCCATATGATCCAAGCAAAGTTTCCTACAATGCACTAGAACAGGCCAAATTGACAAAATTTGAGCACAAAGAAGATATGTTTGACGACCTATTCGTTGCAGCCGAAACAATAGGTCAGGCTAAAAAACTCGCTCGATTGAAATATAATGATGAAGGGTTGACTGAGTTTAATAAGCTTAGAGAACAGAGGTTGCAAACTCTGCCTCTAGATTTACTAGCAACAACCCCAGCGACATCATCAAGCGAGCCTGTTCGGCAACAGTCAAAGGAACCTCCGGTGGTAACAAAGGATCATAAAAAGGAACAGGAGGAAAGGCAGAGAAAAGAAAAAGAAGATAGGCAGAAGAAAGCACACGAGGAGAAACAGAGGAAAGAGAAAAAGGAACAACAAAAGAAAGAGCAAGAGGAAAGGCAAAAGAAAGAACAAGAGGAACAGCGGAAAAGAGAGCAGAAAAAGTGCGGAAGGAGTCCCAAGCTGAAAAGGAAAAAAAAACCACCACTGATGTCAATATAGATACTACTATTGACCCTAATTTGCTTCAAGAGTGGAAGCAATTTGACTCTATC
This sequence comes from Pinus tabuliformis, assembly GCA_031772625.1. Lineage (NCBI taxonomy): Eukaryota > Viridiplantae > Streptophyta > Pinopsida > Pinales > Pinaceae > Pinus > Pinus tabuliformis. The sequence continues at coordinate 540,462,428 of CM062816.1, read as the reverse complement.
ATCAGTGGGTTGGAATGTTCCAAGGATACAGACACTTCCAAGACAAACGATATACAGGACATCACTTCACCTCAGGTTCTAAGTGGAACCAGCGGTCCACCCATTTCCAAGGATGTTGAGATAATACCAAAAGACCCCTCTGACCAAATCATTCTCCAGGTAGAAGATATTCCTCCCCTGGATGTTTTCTACAGCCTGAGGCATAAGGCAGTGGTAAAAAGACAAAGGAAAAGGAGGAAGATTGATCAACCTCCCCTTTTTCCAGAACAAACTGTAACGGGCAGCGTGGTTTGGAAGGAGGAATTCGACCCCTCCGATGACCTAACAAAACTGTCACAGTATGCGGGAGCCTATTCGGCAGCAAAAATCGACAAGGCATCAGAGGTAAGTCTTCTACTAAAGACTAAGGACCAAGAAATTTTCGCATTACAGGCAGAGTTGGCTGAATCAAAGCAGAAGGCAGAGCAGCAGTTTTCGACACAACAACAAGTGAACAGTAAATTAACTCAGCAATTGCAGGAAGAAAAGCAAAAGGTCGACCAAAACGCAATCGAGAAACAGAAGGAATTATCAGAGGCATTGGCACAATTAAGGGCAGCAAACGAGCAAATGATGAAAACAAAAGATGAGCAAATCGCTCAATTGTCATCGCAGCTCGAAAAGATAAAGGGCGCTCAACAGGTGGGTGAATTCAGAGCAGAAGCAGTGCAAATAAACACTGCATTAATATCCCAAATTAGGCTCCTGTGTCAACAAATCGCTCAGGCAGAGCCATTGTGTGAGCTAACGACATCCATAAATCAGCAGGTAGAGAAGGCCAGGAATGAGTTAGACCAGGCTGAAGAGATCATAACCGCATATCTTGACTGGCAAGATTTTGATCAAGGGAGAGAAGCAAATTTGCCCAAGATTTCAGAAACATATAAAGACATACTTTTCACAGAATGGCACACTCAGGTGATGAAAGCAGAAAGGGCAGCTTCAAGATGTAAATCAACTTCCAGCAATCTGGTTGATCTAGTTAACAACACTCTCTACTTAGCAAATATGATTTCCCAATGTACACCAGGAAAGATAACAACAACAAATACATTGGAACAATCGTGCTATCCTGATTTAGAGGAGAAAGGGAGATTAATCGCTGGGATTAATAGTTTAACTATGGAAGCATATTGGCTCTTCCTGGCAAAGCCGCATACACAGAGAGCCGCCCTTAAGTGCCTAATAGATGCAATCAGGTGTATAATTCCCGATATTCAGGATGCCATCTATGCCGCCTAGCTCAGTTCGCACCTCAACAAACCTCCTGAAGTAGAGCCAATGCTTGCGATAAGTCAGCTCAGATTTAAAGGCAAGCAGCCTACCTGATGAATCATGCCGCCAATTGCCAGATCGCTGAGGAAAATAGGATCAAAATTTATTGATACCGATTTAGTTGCATTTCAGTTTGATAGATATTTAGATTAATTTAGTATTTATAGACCCTTTCATTGTTTTGGAAAGGGTCGTAAAGTTTTGTACCAGACTTAAAGACTGAAGTTTGCACTATTGTGCTTCAGTCAATATTCTTTTATGAAACTGGACCAGTCTTTCTTAATTCAGCAAAGAAGCTTTTTATGCAATTGTGCACTATTGTCGTTGTTGTGAATGTTTCTGCGTTGAAGAAAGAATTACAAGTAGCGATTGATATCGGGAGTGTCAAAGCAGCTCATATGGTATTTCTATCTATGTCTGAATTCATTCCTGTTATGTGAATTGTTATTTGATTATCCTCGCTATTGTTGATTATATGCATGCGCTGTAACAGCAGATCTATATTCATACCACTATTGGATGTTTTATGATATGCTTTCCTTTTAATCATGTATATGTCGATAATATAAATGATGAGTGTGGTAATATCGCATTAATCGCTGGGCTTAACTATTTAGGCACAGTAATCTTAAATGAATTAATATCTATGTCTGATCGATGGAGTCATCTATATGCCTGTCCTTAGACACAGACCATCAAACGCTGCACTTTGAAACTCAATAGATTCCCGGGATAGGTCATAGTTCTTTTATTTCTGTCAATAGTTTTAGTTATTCGCCCATCGCTAGCTTAGTTTTATAATTCACCCATTCATCCCGTTTATCTACTTTTGGGAAACTAGTCCCATAATCCCCAGTCGGAGCCACTATTCCAAACGGAAAAGGAGCTGTACTAAGGTCCGGACCGGGTGGTTATCCCCGATGTTGTTGCAACGATTTTCGAGGCTTCAACAGGCCAATAACCTATATCCACCCCTTTTCCCATAAAACCTCATATTCCTACCCTCCACAATCATTTTCCCAAAGTTAATGTTTAAATGTTTTATTAAACATTAAACTATCGTTCCCCCCGCTTAAAAGTAAACCATAAAACCCACATTTCCAAAGTTTTGGACCCCCCCCCCGTCGCACATTTCTGATTAAATAGAACGGAAGGGTCCCGTCCCTAACCCCCTATCACCTCACCTTTACTGCCAGCCATCTGATGCCTAGCGCCCAAGATCAACGGTGGGCGGTAATTCCTACGCCCCGATCTGCCAGAGTTTAACGCCCGAGGAATGGGCGGTTTCCCTGTCGTACCCCCGCCACTTGTTAGCCTCCCGATGTGTTCGGAGGCCCCTTCCCCAATACCGCCTGTGCCGAAAAGCGATGCGGGAGAAAACCGGATACCGCCTTCCGCCCTCCTACGTCAGCACCACGTCACCGCTCACGTCATCATCCTGCGTCGGCCTCCTGCCACCGTGTCCTTGCCACGTCATCACCTCTACCGTACCGCCACGTCACCCAGCCGTATTGCTGACGTCACCCTGCCACGTCACCACCGTACTGGGACCCACCGCTGACGTCATGCTGATGTCATCGTCAAAAAGGGCACGAAGCGCGAAATCTGCACCAACGGATGCCTGTAATGAAAACCGAGGCAGTTTTTGATGTGCGATTTGTGCTAAGCGCTAAGGGAAATAGGCCAAAATGGAAGCCCCCTCATGGCTCGGCTACCAGCAGGCCTGAAATTCGCAAAATTCACATGAATTTCTTCGCAGAGATTCAGAAAAGGGGCAAAGACAGTTCTAAAGGAAACAGAGGGACGAACAACAGCGATAAAAGGTCGATGGGACAGTTTAAAACATTCAGAAGACATTAAAGAGCCCAGGTTCAGTGAAAGTGTATCAGAGGAAGCGACAAAGAGTATCAGTTAAATGTTTTTAATGGAAATCCGTATTTCCAAAGCAGGAGAACATTGAAGGCCGCAAGCAAAGTCAAAGAAAGTGGTGGAGCTATTTAAAAACTCTCAAATCATAGTTAATGCACCTCAGAACCACTCAAGAGCAAGGATCAAAACCCAAAGCACAGTTATGGCTAAGTGATCAGCACAGAGCCATAAAGACAACACATTAACTCTTTTTAATACAGCTGCCCCCAGTGCAGCTCGAAGATATTTTATTGCATTTATTTCAGGCATATGTTAGGTTAAAGACACTTATTTCCTTAGATCTTTTATGATCTGTTTTGTAGATATTTTACTTATAAAACCACCCTAATTTACTGTTTAGAGGGTTGGTTGGTTGTATAGCTCCAAGAGAGACTCGCTCTGTATACTTGATATTTTCCTTAATCAAAGACTGCTAAAAGCTTGGAGGATGGACTGTCTACTGTGCTATTAATGTTTTGAAGAATGAATATGGAATTCTTGTGCTGCAACATGACTCAATAAGTGTTTCTTATCTCTGTTTTAAATTCATATATGTTTTTATCATACATATATCACCATCTAAGTTACAGAAAGAAAGATTGGTTTAGAATTTGTGTGGCTGCACTCTATTCTCAGTTTCTGTGACTTCTATATGTTTTCTTCTGATTCAGGCATAAATATGAATTCCTCATGGCTCGTATTTGCTCTGTTTCATTCATGTTTGACAGTTATCTAGGGATTCTTTACTGCTCCTAGATAGAGCTCATTCATCTTCCCTCTGTTAAGCTGAAAGAGAGATTCTTAATTGCCTCTCATTCCTTAGCCTTCAATCCATCTCCATTTAGCTTGAAAGTTGTTTCATGTGTAACTGTCTTGCTCCATATTCCTCTTATGACCAAGAAAACGCACCAGCAGTCCTAATCCTTGACTCCATGCCCAATGGTTTGAAACTCTCATACTATACCTACCTCTCTACTTGAAAGCATCATCCTTCCCACCAAAACTCAAACAAAACCCCTTGAATTCAATAAATAGCCTAAAATCATCATCAACAAAGCTAAATCCTAAAGAGAGAGCCCTCTCTGATTGCTAGTAGGCTAGGACCTGCAGTCCAAAGATTGGTTTGTGGTTACCTTGGCCGTATCCTTTAAGTAGCTTTAAGGACAACCTGAGTGATAACATAATGACGACTCCACTGGGGAGCATCCTTAGTTAATTTCACAAATCAAGTTGGAAAGCTCTGCTGGGGAACCAATGAATTTTCCAATTGATGTATATTCCTTAAAACTACAGATGAAGCGTGAATGTCAGCTAGGGAGCCTTTGAAACTGTTCTTGCTTTGCATTTACAGGAGTAAATAAAAGCTGCTTCAGTCAATCTTCATGCTAGTTTTAAGCTGTAGATAGCTATTCCAAAAATTTGATTGGTTCCTTGCTAATTCTAAAAACATTCACAGAAAATACCAAAACAAGTTCAGAATCTGGCTCCCAAAAGAAACTCACGTTATACAAGGTCAAATCCAAACCCAAATCCCCTAGCTATTTTTGAAAATCTGAATTTAATCCCAAGGAACCTCAGGAAGCTAGAGCAAAGAGAAGATTTTGTTGATTCTAGCCCTGAAACTGTTCAGCCAAGCTGTGTTCCCACCCCTATCAAAGTTTTATTTCGTTCAACCCCTACTTCCCCTTGCTCATCATCCACCTCTCAAAGCACTCCTTCCACACCTCCATTCACTGTACATACTCCCATTACCACCACTGTTGTTACAGTTGTTCCGGCTGTTCCTGTTGTTCCACTTATCCCGGTAAACATGGCGAATAGATATGCACCCCTGTAATTACCTGCAAATCCTGGGGCTATGCCTCAGGATTATCAAACTAAAATCACATATTTTGATGGAACTGGTTCTTGCACAGCCCTTCAGCATACAAAGAAGATGCAAGACTATTTTGAGAACTACGAGATAGATGACGATAGCGTGAGAATGGAGATTTTTGTCCAAAGTTTGACAGGTGATGTCAGGACTTGGTTTAGAGCACTCACAGCCAATTCCATAGCAGACCCAGAAGCCTTATATCAGTCATTTATCAACAAGTTGGAGAAAAAGAAAGACCCCTTGCACATATTATCTAAATATGACACCATCAAAAGAGGCCCTCAAGAGTCTGTCTTGGATTATTGTTCAAGATTCAATAATGTTTATAATGCAATACCACAGAACTTACGACCTTCACCTGATCTTGCTTTGTATAAATTTCCTGATGGTTTTGATACTGACATGGCTTATCAGTTAAGGGAAAGAGCCCCTCAAACCCTTGTAGACATGCAAAATGTTGCTATTAGCGTAGAGGCAAATCTAATTTCCAAAAGAAACAGAGCTAGAACCGAGAGAAGAACCACCTTTAAAGAGGAACCCTCAGCCTTAGATCAAAAGCTGGATGCTATTATCAGTGGCATGCACAGGCTGGGAGATAGAGTGGAGAGTGTTGAGAGGAAATCATCATGGGAAGGACAACAACCTAATACCATAATGAACCCAAATTTCTGGAAAACTCAAAACACAAATGCTGGTAGGTCTAGTCCAGACCATGATGTAAGGCCCCCTTTTCATGAAAATTATGCTGAAGCATCTACATCTAGTGAGCCCACAGAGGACACTCACATGAACTTAGTGGAGTTGAAGGCTGAGCAACAAATTTTCCTAACCCAAGCAGACCAAGATGAGCATGACTTTAATCAATTTCAAACTAAGTCTGGTGAGTCTTTTGACTTTAAACAGGGTTATGATTCAGCTGTTTATGAGGTCCACAAACAATACAAGCTGAGGACAAGAACCATAGATGTGCCCAAAAAGGTTAAACCAAATGATACCAAGCAACTAAAGAAGATCAAAGAAAAGGTTGCCCTCATAGAAATCGCTGATAAAACAGTCCCTAATCCAAAGGATGTCACCATAGAGGATGTCACAGACATGCAGCCCCCTAATGATCAGCCTCTGCCACCTTCTTCCTCGAAAGAGAACTCGAACAGTGTTCCAAAAAGCCCTCCTAAAACTGAAAAACTGCAAGCAATCACTTCCCATAACGCTGATAAACAAGAGCAAATTGCTGATACTCCAATGGAAAAAGGGAAGCCTGCCTCTCATAATACTAAAACCCAATCTGAAAAATCATTTGATTTAGAGGCATAAATAGGTAAATTGAAGATATCTGTCCCTCTCTTGGAACTGGTCAAACATGATGTGTATAGGCAACAAATTCAAAGATCACTTCAAATGCCAGAGGTCAAGGATGATGTGAATTTTCTAGATGATACTCCTGAACTGCTGTTCGGTCCAGAAGTTAATGGAAAATCAACATATGGATCTGTTATACCTTTTTATGTCAGTTTGCACATACATGACAAGGTCTTGCACAATGCTACGTTTGACTCAGGTGCCTCACACAATCTTATGCCCAAAGCTATAATGGAGAAGCTAAACCTTGATGTCACAAGGCCATACAAAGATCTATTCTCCTTTGACTCAAGTCAAGTCAAGTGTTTAGGCCTCATCAAAGACTTGTGTGTCTCCTTAGTCCAATATCCCAACAAGACAATCCTCATGGATGTGGTGGTTGCTGACATTCCACCAAAGTATGGCATGCTAGTGTCAAGATCTTGGGGAGAAAAACTCCAAGGATCCCTCCAATTAGACCTCTCTTATGCCACTATATCTGTCTTTGGGCAACCAAAGAGACTATATAGAGAAACACTGATGAAGTATGTGGTAACTAGTGAGGACAAGCCCCAAAATTTTCCTATTCACTCAATCCATTTTGATATGGATTCTTTTATTTTATTTAATGATGAAGCAAGTCCTCCCACTGATGACAAGCCGTTGGCTTTAGAACTGGACACACACATCAATGAAGAATCGGTTTCCCATACTAATGAAACTGTCAAAGCAATCAAGGCAACCAACATACAAGAAGAACCTCCCCAAACAGAAAATTCAAATCTGCCCACTGCAAGAATGACTGAAACTCTTGATACTAACCACAAGCAAGAAATCACATGGTATTTAGAGTTTGATGGCTCTGTCAACAAGTTAGGAGCAGGGGCAGGTGTTTGGATTCACAATACACATAACAATCATGCAGAAGGCCATGCCTACAGACTAAATTTCAAATGCACCAATAACATGGCAGAGTATGAGGCTCTCCTTTTAGGCCTTAAACTGCTCAAAGCTCTAGGAGCTGCAAAAGTGTCCATTCTAGGTGACTCTGATTTAATCATACAACAAATGAAAGGCAACTTTGTTACCAATGACAATAGAATGAGGGCCTATAGGACTGCTGCCACTAATATACTCAATACATTCATTGAATCCAAGTTTTCCAAGATTTCAAGAAATCATAACATTCATGCACACAGCCTAGCCACTTTTGCTAGTACATGCAAGCTTCCCTTTGAGCCAAACCACCATTTCACCACCGAGATAAAACATAGGCCTGCTATCCCAAACAATGATAAAGATTGGCAAGTGTTTGAAAATGATACCCAGATTAACAATTTCCTCACTCTTGAGCATGAGTTTTCAAATATTAACATTGACATGGATGCTATGACGGATGAACAACATCAAACAAATGAAAATCAGCAGGCTGTAACAGCTGTAATAGCCAAACAAATGTTGAACCCAACTTTTTTTGACAATGCAAACATAGAAGAGCTGAAACAGATGCATTTGGAGGAAATAGCCGAAACAGAGGCCGAGATCATCGATCTAAAAGATAACTTTCTCCCTGCTGGCCTCACTCCGTTAGAAGATATGTTTGATGCAAATGATGTGCCCAAAAAGCCAAAAATGCAGCCCTTAAATGTTGTTATAGAAGAACACAATATTGGGATAGCAGAGAAGCCCAAAATGATCAAACTATCTCAATCTTTGCCACCCGATCAAAAGCCCAAATATGTTGATTTGTTCAAAGAATTCCAAGATGTATTTGCTTGGAGTTATGAGGACTTGAAGTCCTATGACACCTCAGTGATCCAACACACCATTCCCTTAAAACCAAATCAAAAGCCCTTCAAACAGAAACTAAGGAGAATCAATCCAGTGGTTTTCCCTTTGATTGAGAAGGAAGTAAAAAGAATGTTTGAAGCAGGCATAATAGCACCCATCAGATTCTCTGAATGGCTATCCAATCTTGTTCCTACAAGAAAAAAGACAGGTGAGATTAGGTTATGTGTAGACCTAAGAAATTTAAATCAAGTCTCCTTAAAAGACCACTACCCCTTGCCAAAAATGACCACATCCTACAAAGAGTAGTGGGGTCATCTAGAATCTCTTTGCTAGATGGCTTTTCAGGTTTCAATCAAATACTAGTTCACCCGGATGACCAAGACAAGACAGCCTTTACCACACCGTGGGGAACATTTAAGTATGTGAAGATGCCTTTCGGACTTAAAAACACTGGTGCTACCTTTCAAAGGGCAATGGATATTGCATTTGCCAAGGAAATACATGATTTCCTAGTTGTCTACCTCGATGACTTAACCCCTTTCTCCAAATCTGATCAAGAGCACCTAAAACATTTGAAGCAAATATTCATGACATGTAGGAAATATGGCATTTCCTTGAACCCCAAGAAGTCTCTCTTTGGCCTTGAAGAAGGCAAACTACTTGGCCATACCATATCAAAGGATGAGATTAGAATTGATCCGGAAAGGATCCAAGCCATCCTCCGAATCCCATATCCAAGAAACATAAAAGAGTTGCAAGCATTCCTTGGAAAGATCAATTTCCTAAGGAGATTTATACCAAATCTAGCCGAGCTGATAAGACTGTTAAGAAACATGTTAAAAAAGGATGCCAAGGTAAAATGGTCTCTCGAAACCAAGCAAGCCTTTGAGGGTATCAAATCTGCCTTAACCCAAGCTCCGGTCCTCACAAGTCCTCAATTTGATAGGGACTTCATCATATTCTCATTTGCATATGATCACACCATAGCTGTTGTCCTTTTGCAAAAGGATGATCAAGGAGCTGAAAAGCCAATTGCCTTTTTTATCCAAGCCTTAAGAGATGCCCCTTTGAAGTATCAAATCATGGAGAAGAAGGCCTATGCCCTTGTTTAAGCAATCAAAGATTTCCGAGTTCACATTTTGTATTCACATGTGATTGCCTATGTCCCAAATGCTGTTGTAAAAGACATATTAACCCAAGAGGGGTTAGAAGGCAAAAGAGGCAAGTGGATTGCTAACATCCTTGAGTATGACATAGAAATAAAACCAACCAAGCTCATAAAGGGACAAGGTTTAGCCAAACTGATGTCTGAAACAAACTTTCAAGCCTTAGACATTAACCAATTGGACAATGAACCGGAGCTAGCGACTCCACAAATCAGTGAAACCTTTTTGCAATCTCCATGGTATGCTGATATATGCTTTGTATTGTTAAACTTGTTTGCTCCCCCAGGATTGTCCAGAACCAAGAAAAGATTTTTAAAGATGAAGGCTTCAAAGTTTTGTGTCATAGATGGTGCTTTATTTTGGAAAAATCATGAAGGCATACTGCTTAATTGTTTAAACATGAATGAAACTAACAATGTTATGAAAGAATTCCATGCAGGGGACTGTGGAGGACATCTATATTGGAAGTCCACTGTTGGTAAAATTTTAAGGGCTGGTTTCTATTGGCCCTCTTTGTTTGCAGATGTAAAGAAGTTTGCTATCTCATGTCATAAATGCCAAATCTTTGAGGGCAAAAGAAAGCTGTTACCCTTGCCTCTTAAGCCCATTTCAACCGAGAAGCCCTTTCAACAATGGGGTCTTGACTTCATTGAAGAAATCCACCCCTCTTCCTTAGGCCAGCATAAGTGGATTCTAACAGCCACCGACTATTTCACTAAGTGGATTGAAGCCATCCCATGTAGGCAAGCCAATGACTCCATCATTATCCAATTCCTTGAGTGCAATATCCTTTCTAGATTTGGTTGCCCTGAGAAGATCATTACTGACAACGCCGCTGCCTTCAAATAAAAAATATGATCAATTTTTGCCATAAATTTCACATTACCTTGGTCCATTCCACAGCCTATTACCCTCAAGGTAATGGCTTGGCCGAATCATCCAACAAAAGCCTCATCAACATCATAAAGAGAGTGATGGAAGAAAACAAAAAGAACTGGCACAAAAAGCTCACAAATGCCCTATGGGTAGATAGACTTTCAACAAAGAAATCCATTGGGATGAGCCCTTATGAGCTAGTATATGGCATGGAGGCCAGATTTCCTTCATCCTTGGGCATCCCTACTATCAAACTGTTACAGGAGATTCAGGCTGAACCAAATGACATTCAACGAAGAATCAATCAGACCATTCATCTTCAGCAAACCAGAGAGCAAGTTTATGACAGAGCTCAAATTTTGCAAGAGAAGCTCAAAAAGATGTTTGATAAGAGAGCTAAGGCTGAGGATTTCTACATTGGCGACAAAGTTCTAAGGTGGGACTCATGAAGAGAAGACAAGGGCAAACATGCAAAATTTGATTTTTTATGGAAAGGGCCATTTGTTATTTCTGCTGTTCAGGGAAATAACACATATTTCCTCAAATCTGTAGAGGGCAGCACTGCTGAAGAGGGCCCTGTTAATGGCCGAATGTTAAAACATTACCATGATCCCTTTTAAGGGATACAATGCAGCTCTGTATATATCTCTTTGTACATTGATATTTGTATATATCAGCACTTTGTTTTTATTTTTTTATAAGCAGTCTGAGGGTTAGAGGAGTAGCAGCAAAGTTTGTGAAGACACAGCCAATGCAAGTATTCCATTTTTAAAAGCTCTGTCTCTGCATTAATCTCAGCAAAACAGCAAGAGTAGCGCTGTCATATCACAACAATTCATGGTAAAAAGAAACTGTTTGCAGCTTGCAGTCTTCAGTCAAACAGTATCAATAAGAGAGGAGCATTTTTTAGTTTCACATCAGAAACTATTTCTAGACTAGAGGCTAAGGGAAATACATCAGTTTTGATCCATGTTCTGGATCTATTTCAAAGGCAATTCTCAAGAAACATTGTATATAATATCAAGAACGCAGAAGAAAGCATGCAGTGCTATGTATTTCACAATATTTCAGTTGAGGAGAGGGCTGCTCATATTTCAAAGTTTCACACTTTTAGTAGCCAGCACAAAGAAATTTTTCAGTCCACAGCAACAATAGAAGATCAAGGCAGTCTGACCTGCTGTTCTTGGCTTTTCACAAGGAAAAGCCATCCCCAAGTGGAGCCACTATTAGCCTCCTGTTGCAACAGGTGTTCATCTTTCATGATTGATAATTGGAAGTGCCAAATATGTCATACTTTGCATGCTGCAATGCTCCATATTTCCAAAAGAGGTCAAAGAAAGGGCCATGAAAGTGTGTCAGTCTAAATGCCACAGCTGTATTCCAATTTTGATGAGTTATTCCTTTTTGAAGAATTTTCTGTTAAGGGAAGGCCAAACAGCTTAATCTTGGCTCCCCTAGGTTTCAATTTTTTGTTTTAGAATGTAGAGAATGAAAATCTGTCCAAACAGTTTAATCTTGGCAGATTTGTAGATAGGTAGAGAAACAAAGGAGCCCAAATACTTAATCTGGGCCCTTGGAAGAAATAAGTGTAGATTTAGATAGGAGGACAACAAAAAGAAAAAAGGATAATCAGGGTCTGCAAGTCCAAGTGCACCCATGCAAAAAGAAGAAAAAATGTTAGGTAAGTAGGCTGGGTAAGTAGTTTTGTGGTTGCAGAATCAAGCTGTGTGATCCATTTCATGTTTTCAAGTGTTATATCTTTTCAGATCACAGTTATGATGCAGTTTTTCATTTGGAGGAGCTCAAGCGAGGCATGTCTAACTCCCCCTTCTTCTCATTCCCCAAATCACTCACTAACATCCCCTTGAGGACCTTGGGATCTGCCCAACCAGTCCTGTATTCACTTCATTTTTTGTAAAGCACCAAGTCAAGCTTTGACTCTCTTCAGTGACAAGAAGCCACATTTCTTGTGTAAAATCATGTCTTTGCAGTCCATTCACTTCCTATGTCTAAGTTTCAGCTCACAAACTTAGCCTCTCCTCTACACTTCACTTCACCAATTCATATTAACTCCTAACTCTATTATCTAGCTCCCTAGATCATCTCCTTATCCCCTATTAGACAAAAAAACTATATTAAAAACCCCAAAAATATTACATATCCCACCCTATAGCACTATAGCTATGTACATACAGTTCTGGGATATAACAGTCCACCTGGGACTATTATGAACCCATCCGTGTCATAACCCTGGGATTGGTCTCAACCTCTGGTTAGGCCAATAACCTATATCCACCCCTTTTCCCATAAAACCTCATATTCCTACCCTCCACAATCATTTTCCCAAAGTTAATGTTTAAATGTTTTATTAAACATTAAACTATCATTCCCCCCGCTTAAAACTAACCCATAAAACCCACATTTCTAAAGTTTTGGACCCCCCCCCCCCTGTCGCACATTTTTGATTAAATAGAACGGGCGGGTCCCGTCCCTAACCCCCTATCACCTCACCTTTACCGCCAGCCGTCCGATGCCCAGCGCCCGAGATCAACGGTGGGCGGTAATTCCTGCACCCCGATCTGCCGGAGTTTAACGCCCGAGGAATGGGCGGTTTCCCCGTCGTACCCCTGCCACTTGTCAGCCTCCTGATGTGTTCGGAGGCCCCTCCCCCAATACCGCCTATGACGAAAAGCGATGCGGGAGAAAACCGAATACCGCCTTCCGCCCTCCTACGTCAGCACCACGTCACCGCTGACGTCATCATCCTGCGTCGGCCTCCTGCCACCGTGTCCTTGCCACGTCATCACCTCTATCGTACCGCCACGTCACCCAGCCGTATTGCTGACATCACCCTGCCACATCACCACCGTACTGGGACCCACCGCTGACATCATGCTAATGTCATCATCAAAAAGGGCACGAAGCGCGAAATCTGCACCAACAGATTCCCGGAATGAAAAACCGAGGCAGTTTTTGATGCGCGATTCACACTAAGCGCTAAGGGAAATAGGCCAAAATGGAAGCCCCCTCATGGCTCGGCTACTAGCAGACCTGAAATTCGTAAAATTCACATGAATTTCTTCGCAGAGATTCAGAAAAGGGGCAAAGACAGTTCTAAAGGCAACAGAGGGCCGAACAGCAGCCATAAAAGGTCGATGGGACAATTTAAAGCATTCAGAAGACATTAAAGAGCCTAGGTTCAATGAAAGTGTATCAGAGGAAGCGACAAAGAGTATCAGTTAAATGTTTTTAATGGAAATCCGTATTTCCAAAGCAGGAGAACATTGAAGGCCTCAAGCAAAATCAAAGAAAGTGGTGGAGCTATTTCAAAACTCTCAAATCACAGTTAATGCACCTCAGAACCACTCAAGAGCAGGGATCAAAACCCAAAGCACAATTATGGCTAAGTGATCAGCACAGATCCATAAAGACAACACATTAACTCTTTTTGATACAGTTGCCCCCAACGCAGCTCGAAGATATTTTATTGCATTTATTTCAGGCATATGTTAGGTTAAAGACACTTATTTGCTCAGATCTTTTATGATCTTTTTTGTAGATATTTTACTTATAAAACCACCCTAATTTACTGTTTAGAGGGTTGGTTGGTTGTATAGCTCCAAGAGAGACTCGCTCTGTATACTTGATATTTTCCTTAATCAAAGATTGCTAAAAGCTTGGAGGATGCACTGTCTACTGTGCTATTAATGTTTTGAAGAATGAATATGGAATTCTTGTGCTGCAACATGACTCAATAAGTGTTTCTTATCTCTGTTTTAAATTCATATATGTTTTTATCATACATATATCACCATCTAAGTTACAGAAAGAAAGATTAGTTTAGAATTTGCGTGACTGCACTCTATTCTCAGTTTCTGTGACTTCTATATGTTTTCTTCTGATTCAGGCATAAATATGAATTCCTCATGGCTCGTATTTGCTCTGTTTCATTCATGTTTGACAGTTATCTAGGGATTCTTTACTGCTCCTAGATAGAGCTCATTCATCTTCCCTCTGTTAAGCTGAAAGAGAGATTCTTAATTGCCTCTCATTCCTTAGCCTTCAATCCATCTCCATTTAGCTTGAAAGTTGCTTCATGTGTAACTGTCTTGCTCCATATTCCTCTTATGGCCAAGAAAACGCACCAGCAGTCCTAATCCTTGACTCCATGCCCAATGGTTTGAAACTCTCATACTATACCTACCTCTCTACTTGAAAGCATCATCCTTCCCACCAAAACTCAAACAAAACCCCTTGAATTCAATAACTAGCCTAAAATCATCATCAAGAAAGCTAAATCCTAAAGAGAGAGCCCTCTCTGACTGCTGGTAGGCTAGGACCTGCAGTCCAAAGATTGGTTTGTGGTTACCTCGGCCGTATACTTTAAGGAGCTTTAAGGACAACCTGAGTGATAACACTTTCCAGCATAATTGTTAAAGAACTTAGGGTAGAAATAAATGTTTGAATTTCTGTGTGATTGATTAAAAAAAAATATAAATTTTGAAAAACAAATCTCATGATTTCACTTAAGTGGTGATGTAAGCACCACCCATTTCACTAACCAATTGACAGGAACATTTGAATAAGGAGCCTCAAATAAACACATGAAGAACATCTTCTATTATGGTAAGAAATGGCTCACATTTCTACTTTTGAATTCCCTATCAAAGATCTAGGAGGAGTGACACAAATGCACATAATTCCCCCATCTTCTCTACCAAATTTTCATGGCTTGACAAATGAAGATCCAGATACATTCTTATTTGAGTTTGAAATATTTTGTAGAGGATATGATTATTGTACTAATGATCAAAGGTTGAAAGTGTTTTCTCTTACTCTAAAAGGAGCAGCTCTTCGATGGTTCATGAGCCTAAGTGGGAACTGCATCCAGACATGGGAGGACATAAAGAACATATTCTTGATGAAGTACCAGGGCTATTACAATGAAGATATTTTCGATATGATACAAGGGGAAGATGAAAGCTTGGAGGACTATGTAGATCGATTTCATTACAACCTTCAAAAATCAAAATATAAGCATTTGGAAAAAGAGATCTTAAAAACACTCCTACTCAAAGGAATCAAAGATGAATTTTTAGAACTCTTAAATCTGATAGGAAAGGTGATGTTTTTCAATTGTCATATGATGATGTTTCTGAATTATGCATAAGGTATCCAAGAGGAATCTCCAAGGCTGGTAAGAATTCTAGAGATTTGTTCTTTCTTTTCCAAATCTACTACAAGAACAAGAGACATAAGAGCTGAAATCAATGCTTTATTTGAAAATTTTAAAGTTGATTTTATTAGTTCTCTAAATGCAAAATTGGATGTTTTGCAGGTTCAGATAAATCAAGAATTTGATGAAGTGTTTTGCCCTCATTACTTGAAGGTGCATCCCATAGATAGTTGTTCTTCCTTATCTATGATGGAAGTATTATATCAAAGAGATGAGGAAGCTGCAACAAGGTCAAAAATGGAAATCATGGCCTACAGGTATGGTTCAAAACGCTTCTTCTCCATTCTCTTACTTGCATGATCCATTATGGAATACTAATGTGTTAGGGCAGCCATGTCAATCTCAATATAACCACCACCAATCTTGTCTACAAGTTTGGCATGGTTTACCTTATGATTGCATGACTACTCTCCCTCATGTTTTAGCATAAACACATTCTCCAGACTCTTCGCCAACTCTTCCACAACATCTTACTTGCCCATCGAAACCATCCACACAACCCAATCAACCACATCATGAAAATGCTCCATTCTGTACACAATTTCCTGCTCAACTCATTCCACATCCTCACCATAATAAACCAGTACAACATGCTTACAGTGTTGAACTGCAAAATTTACCCACCCTTCCCACCCATTCTATCTTGCATGCACCATTAGAGAAAACTTACAATGAGATTCAAAATGTTTCAAATTCAAAAATTGTAGAAGCTATGGAAGAAAATGAGGTTTCTTTTAGTTTGCATCAACAAGCCATTTTAAAATATCAAGAACTTCATGATATGATCGCCATGGGAAATCAAGAAAGTAATGGATGCATTGAAGATTGGTTTCACTCAATCATTTATTTGCAACATTACTCTATGCTTCAACAATTTTTGACACCATTTTTTCAAGCGAAGTTGGTTTCTCATACCCTAATAGTCATTAATATGCATTTTTCAAATTTGGGTATGTGCATACATGAAGCCCTATTTCGAAAATGGTTCCATTGGAAGTACTCTTATACGTAATCATATTCATTTTTCAAATCAAAATAGGTTAGTGTAGAAAATAAAATAAATAGGGAAATAAAATAAACACATCTTTTTTTAATGTAAAAATAGTTGTTTTTTGTTGCAACATGCTATGGAAATCAACATCGGTAATAATTTTTTAATTAATTTGTGCATGTAGATGAATTATAATGGAAATAACAATTCTACAAACACTTATATTCATTTTTATCATCAATATGGAAAAATTGCTTGAATATCATTTTTTTGGCTTGTGGGCTTGACGAAATTTTTGAAAACACAGTTGGGACAGTCATGTTTTGAGGGACCAAAAGGGAATATTTTTAAAACATGTATCTATCCTAATTATCCCTTTCTGTCTACTTTCCAACCCAATTTTAATCATTCAATTTGGATTTGAAACAAAAATGTTAGAACTAAAACATTGACAAGGTGACTAGTAGGCTGCTCAGGAACACAGATGTGACAGTCAGTTTTTGAAGGCCTAAATGAAAATATTTTTAAAACTTGTTTCTATAATAAGTAGCTCTTGATGTCTACTTTCAAACCCAATTTGAATCACTCAATTTGGATTTGAAACGAAAAAGTTAGAACCAAAACATTGACAGGGTGTCTAAAAGGCAGCTTAGGAACAGAGTTGGGACAGTCAGTTTTTGGAGGCCTAAATGACTATATTTTTAAAACATGTTTCTATGGGAGATTAATTTATGAATTTAGTTTACAAAAAAATTTTAAACACTCAATTTCGATATCGTATGAGGAATTTATGACCAAAATACTGACTGCCTATCATAAATCAGCACTCTTGAAACTTTGTTTTTTTGGCTATTTATTAACGAATTTGACTTATCAGTTCTTCTTGTCTTCAAAACTTGTTTCTATTGGAGAAAAATAAATGAATCTACTTTAATCTCTAATTTGAATCAATTCAATCTGCCATCAAACGAAAAATTTATGTTTGAAATATCAACTGTTGGTTTAAGCTAGAAAATCGAAAATGACTCTATTATGCAGGTTGTTCTAAGCAAATTTGAAATATCACAGCATTGAATTTTTTAAATCCTGTTGCTACTGGAGATAAAAATTTGAATTAGCTCTCATTTTGCTTTGGAATCACTCATATCGGACGAAAAACAAAGAAGTTATGATTGAAACACTGCTGGTTAGCATGATTGGCCACTGCTCTCTCGCAGGTAATAAATTAATTTTACTTTTTCTGTAGATTTGTTCTACAGAGTAACTACTTGTTATTTTTTTGCATAATTCTTGGATTAGTGGAGCTCACGCACCTCTCTTTCTCCATGATTTAATGTTTTATTGCAGGTAGATACTCGTTTTTTGCAGGTCTTAGCAGAACAAAGAAGGTCAATTTATGGACGAGCGATTCTTGAGAGAAATTTTAGTGAAACAAGGGCATTTCATCCAGTTCATTACCTAACAGATTCATAACAAGAAGAAATGAAGAATTGGTTTCCATTTGAAGATTCATGTCACTGCTGCCAAAACATTTTTCAAAGATATCATTTTTTCCTTGCCTTAAGAAATAACATCATAGCTATTTTAACTTAATTTATTTATTTACATATTGTTTTTAAATAAAATGTTGTCTATTTTCTGGTTTCTCTTATATTTTGTGTTTCAGGTGTTGCTTCCTTTAAATTGTGACCCATCCTTAGCATCAATGCAGTGAATAACTAATTCATTCTTTGCATGCTTGCATTGCATTTAAGGGACAACACTTCCGCACTTTTACACTTTTGTTGTTCCTTTAAAAATGAACAGCACTTCTGCACTTTCACGTTTTTGTTGTTCCTTTTTAAAGGAACAACACTTCTGAACTTTTCCATTTTTGCTGTTTCTTTTTAAAAGAACAACACTTCTGCACTTTCACGTTTTTGTTGTTCCTTTTTAAAGGAACAACACTTCTGCACTTTCATGTTTTTTTTGTTCCTTTCCGAAAGGAACAACACTTCTGCACTTTCACGTTTTTGTTGTTCCTTTTTAAAGGAACAACACTTCTACACTGCACTTTCACGTTTTTGCTATTCCTTTTTAAAGGAACAACACTTCTGCACTTTCACATTTTCGTTGTTCTTTTCCGAAAGGAACACTTCTGCACTTTCACATTTTTGCTGTTCCTTTCCGAAGGAACAACCCTTTCACATTTTTACTGTTCCTTTTCAAAGGAACAACATTTTCACATTTTTTGTTGTTCCTCTTAGGGAACAACACTTTTTCACATGCATTTTTTTTGCTGTGTATTTTTTGTTGTGCATTTCCTTTGTTGTTCCCTACACGGAACACCACTTTTTTTGAGTGTTTTTGTTGTTCCTTCAAAGGAGCAACACTTTGGGAGTATTTTCAAGAGCAACTCTTCCTTCCTCTTGTGGGATTATTCCTAGTTCATCTCAACCACATTTTACTGATTCCCTTTCATGGCATGAAGTACACTACTTTTATGAGGACAAGAATTATGGATTCTATTAAAGCGAGTTAATATCATTCACGTTATGATCTTTAACAGGACAACTCCTTGATGATAGATTCTTTTCAAAAGGGACACAATTATTTATATACCACTTTACTGCATTGTTTTCTGTTGAACATGATATTGATTGATCATCTTAATACCATGCTGGTTCCACCCTTCCTGGTTATAATCTTCTCTGTCTATAATAAATGAGATTATGGGTATATTTTTTTCTATTGACATGTTCAACTTCTTCCACCATCCCTGCTCTTAAGGAGTACTGAGCCTCCCTCTTTTTATCATAAAAATGTGTAATAACAACAAAATTTTGTTCACAGATGGAGGATAGGGGGTCTCATTACGATCCAGCCTACCATGTTCATAAGGTTGTAACAAAGTGAAATTCCCATTATGGCCACCACACCAGGGTTATGATCCATTGGATAGCCAAATTATCCTTGGAACAGGAGGTCTCATTATGAGCCAGCCTGATCACTTTTGCTACATCCCAATGAATGGCAGTGTGGTTATCTGGTTAACACGCTAGCACACTGATCTCTTCTATAGAACAACACTGGAACTTTCCATTTATAAATTGAGGATCCTGGCTCATATGGGTTAAAAAACAACCCTGCCGAGGCTATGGACGCCTGCTGGTAGCAGAGGCTCTGCTTATGGTATTGAAGTTATATCTTATCATCAATTATTACTGTAATACCATTTCTTATTTTTTTCTTTTTATCGGAGAAGTTATTTCCTTAATTTTTTCCTTATTTTGAACCTTTACGCATGGAAAATTATTTTGTGATCAATCACATCATTTTTCAGCTAGAATACTGTCAGCAAAGCATCTTTTTGGCATATTGCTGTCCTTTTTCTTTTTCGCATAACTTATCATCAATCCAAAGCATCCTATCTTTTATTCATAACTATCTTTACACACTCTGCTCTCATTATAACCATAACTCTCATCGTCCTATCATTGATATGTGTACTCTGCTTCATTTACTGTTGTATTGTTCATTCCCTTGCCTTGTCATCAGCACAACACCTTTCATATGCTTTATGGTCATGGAATCCCTTTTCCAATTGGAGGGGGGAATGTATGCATTATGGGATAGCATGCGATATGATTACTGCACTCTGCCATAACTTGTTGATTTGACAAAATATTAGTATTGCATGTATACAAAAGTTTTTCTAATTGAAATTTTTGCATGCATCTTATCTATTATTATTTAAAACTAACACTATGGATTCAAGAACATTGTATGCAAAATAGTGATTTGTTTACAGGAGAGCAACAAGTATAGGGGGAAACTCTATTCGCAGCATGACCACACTATTGCAACTGATAAAAGAGGCTCGAACAACTCATGAACATGAACAATTGTTCAGACATGATGTGCTTGCCTGGATTCCACCTTTTGCATCACTTTCAACACCAACTCTGCCTACATCAGCTTCAACAAATGCCAGTACATATATGTCATTCCACATTTTTCTTTTTGGAGGTAAAACTTGAGGTAAAATAGCATAATTTTCTTATTTATTACGAATTTAGGAGAATTTCATGAAAATCGATTTTGAGCATTATTTATCATCCTTCATTCCACATCTTTACCACTTCCCTTTTTTCAGCGGCATATCATCTTTCAGTTTGGGGGAGTGTTTCTTTCATTAATTTCTTTCTTATGACCATGTCATTCATATTCTTTATCATCCATTGCTATTCTTATTCATTCTCAACTCCTCCCTTATTCCATGTTGTTTTACACCAAGCATAGAATTCAACAAATGCTCGCAACCACCTCTATTTGTTTTCTAGCATCGCATGAGGACATGATAATTCTTCAGCGAGGGAGAGGAATTTCTATGCATGATGGATGTTTTCTACTTTCTTCCTCATTTAAGGCATACAATTTCATTTTTATATAGTGTAGAAATTGATTTCCATAATACTTTTAAAACTATGAACTCAATTCTTGTGATTTTTGGAAAACACAGACATATCATTAAAATATACAAACCCAGACAATTTCAAGTTATATTAGTTCGTAATATTTCGGAAATCATGCACTATCACCTACAGCCATTTTTTTTATATCTCATGATCCGTGCATCAAAACGATCTGATTTTTGGATCATAGAAGCATTCATATATTATAAATTTACTTGCAACATTTCAACAAAATCTGGTTTGTAGTTTTTGAGAAAATGGTTAATGAAGTTGTTGTTACTTATATCATATTTTGCTGCAACTTCATATACACATAAGTTGAACGTCAATGTACAAATTGTTACGCCTTCATCAACATTGCTAAAATTGAATATTCATTATTTGAGGAAGAATTCATTTGTTCCATCCATTTCATGAGCTGGGATGAACAATTTTTTTTATTGCTTGGTTAACACATGGGTTTTGTCTTTGGGTTGCATGAAGACATGCAATATATTCAATTTTTTGTTGCATGAGGACATGCAATATATTCAGTGTGGGGGTATGTTGGGCTGTGAATACGACCACTTTTTAATACTTATTTCATCCATTTTTACTCTTCTTTATCATGTCATTTATTATAATTTATTATATAAATCCATTTTATAATGATTTATGCTCTTATAGATGAATACTATTTCTTCTCCTTTCTTTTTAATAAATTTATGATTATTATGCATAATTTTATTAATGATAGTTTATTAATATATTTTGTAATATCACTGACAATTTTAGCCTCCAAGATATTTGTCAAATTATAGATTTGATCTCCAAATCATCATCAAATATTCCAACTTAGAAATTCGCTAGAATAAGAAGTGACAGTTTTGCGGTTGAGATTCTGGGCAAATGAAAAAGAATCTGAAAAATCTGGAACATGGGTTTTGTTCAGAACGGACCAAATTAACTTAACCATAGAATGGTTTGCCCAAATTTGGCTTGTATTGAGAGAAACGAAAGGTTCTTTGAGTACGATTTTATCAGATTTGCTGTGTGGCCATTTTCCAAATCTCAGCTGCAAAGCCAAATTCACCTTGCTCTTGTTGAAAGATGGATGGAAATATATTTTCTTGTTGATCAATTGGTTAGAAACAATCCAATTTTATAATAATTATCATATTGTGATCATCACAGTTGTAACTGCTCTATGCTCTCTGTGTATTTAAATCAGAACAGAGATCAAAGAAGGGGAATTATGAATTCAGAGGAGAGGATGGCTGAGAGATGGAGAGATTTCTTATTGTAATTATACAATTCCTAATCGACTCTCATTGATTAACAAAGATCGACTATTTTTAAATGTTGTTATGCATGATTAATACAAGAACGTGTTGCCGTTTAACTTCTTAGTTATGCAGTAGCTCAGCAGCGTTTCACTGGTGGTTGAGGGCCCGACCATGGTGGATCGATCCACTGTTTGTATCTCTACCTTTTCATTATTGTTGTGAGATCATATTTTCTTTTATTATAGTTTACAAGTTAATCGGTTTGCTGTTTAATTGCTTTGATATCAGTGTGTTATATTAATGAATCGTGTTGCTGTTCTTTTATTATTTAATAGGAATCTCAACACTGTATAATTTACCTTGTTAATGCCTTAATAGAGCTTCGCTATTCTATTTCAATTATTGTTTCATTCTACTTGCTGTTCCATTTGATTGATATTCATTACAGATTGTTGTTCAATAGGATTGGTTATTTGATTCCATTAATTAGAGTTTGTTGTTCAGATTTATTAAATAGGATTCGTTGTTTAATTCCTTTAATTACAGTTTTCTATCCATTTACTTTGTTGTTCATTTTTGTTGATTAATTGCAAAGAGTTTGCTTTTAAAGAGTTTTCCTAGTTTACTTTCAATAGTAGTTTTAGTTCAATTTCTATTTCCTTTTAATTGCTTTAAAGCAGGACTGTCAACTGTAGAGAACGTTGGTTATTGCTTCCTCGTTCCCAGATTGATTGTCTTGTTCCAGTTTGATTTCAATTGCATCAATCTCTAGAGGAATGAGTTATTGCTACTGTATCCTCGATTGATGGTTGTTTGAGTGAATGATTTAGTTGCAGAGCATTTGAGTTTCTTGTCATTACAATTAGATTTTGTTTCAAGCATTCATTTACTTTTGGATTTTAAGCACTATACTACAAAACATTATTCTTGAGTAAATATTTGCCTCAAACTGAGTACACTCTTGAAATAGAAAATTGTCCCTAGGTTGACAATTAATGTGAAGATAATTAGGAGTTAAAAAGACACCTTTTTATCGCTCAACACACAATACCATACATTGTGTGCCACTCCATCTTAAAATCTATCAACAAGAGGTATGGCATTTGATTTCACAGTTCGAAAATTTTATAATTATTTCTATTCCTAGAATGTGTAGCGTAGTTGTGGATGCATTGGAAAATGCTGCTACTAGGTTGTCACCGTTAAGGGACAATTTTTCTGTTGAAATTATTTATAAGCCATTCATCCCTGATAATATCACTAATTTATGTGTTTTCAATGATGACCAATAGATACTGCAATTCATGGAAAATGTTGATGTTTTCAAGGATGAAACAATTGATGAAGATGAGCATGAAAGGACCTTGTAGGATGCAACTAGCTCAAACAAATCCAATCTCATGCCGAAAGGCATTGCATCACTGGAAAAGTTGTATGACCTGTAGAACCGCTTCCTAGGACCTATTAATGCTAAAACTCATAGTTCCACAATGTCACATGAGAAGATCAATTTGGGAACATAAAAGGATCCAAAATTTTTCTATCTTGGTTCTTGTCATACACCACAAGATGGCAATACTTTATCTTCTTGTTTAGGAAGTACCAATATGTATTCGCGTGGACGTACAATAAGCTGAAAACTTATGAAACGTGAATTATCTAGCACGTGATTCCGATAAAAGAAAGGGCCAAGCCAGTTCAAAAAAAGCTACAAAATGTACATCTGACTATTGAACCCCTTATTCAAAAGGAGTCAAGGAAATTCCTGGATGCTCGGATAATATATAGCATGCAACACTCCACCTGGGTATTCAATTTGGTCTTGGTAAGAAATACATCCGAGGAAATCTACTTGTGTGTTGATTTCCGAAATATGAATCGTGCCTCAGAAAAATATAACTATCCTATGCTATCTATGTGTTGTGGGGAAAAGTATCCAACACGGAATGACCCTATCCCACTCTAAGGGTGATAGTTCCTTAGCAACAGCTGAAGCAAAGCTATCTAAAGTTACTTCTTTATGACATGCAAGAGATGAAAGGAAGAGATCCACTTACCGATGTCTTGCGCAAATGGTCGATCCAATCTCCTCTATTTGCCGCTCGCTCCCAGCTCCAAGTCTTCTCACGGGCCCAGCTACACGAGATCCTGCGAACAAGACAAGAAAAGGAAACTACAAGAAGCATGCATTCATAATTGATTCAAGGATTAGCATAAATCAAATACGCAAGTAAGACAATACACCATTGAAACACATGCGAATAGAAGAACCTCAAATGCTTTATTAATATAAGGAAGTAAGGTTCAGGCGGTGATACAACCGTGAGAGGTCCAATCCAGCATCACCTTCCCGACGGAAAGAAATCTCCTCTTCACCTCCCTCAAGCAATCACCCAATACTCACAACTGTAAACCAACAACAATTCTTTGCACAAAATTCCGGCCTCCAGATCCCATGGGATGAGATCCTTATATAGAGTTTTGGAGTGAAGATAAGTCAGCTTGATGTGTGACTTGTTGTCCTCTTCAACTCCAGTTGTTCTTCAGTCCTTGAGTCCACTCGGAGTTTCTACCTTCCACTTGGAGTTTTAGAACCTCTTTACTCATCATTAGGCGAATCTTCTGATCCAAGTGTCATTTTGGAAGCTTCCTGGGCACTGGCATATTGAGAAAATATTCCTCCACATGTCAAAGTACGCCCAGCGCAGGTAGCCTTTGTTGCACTTGCTATGCAGCGCAGGTACACCATAGAGCTTTTGACATTCAGCGCAGATGCTTAGTGGAGCAGCTGCTTTGATCCAAAATTGACCTGTTTTTGAGTGTTTTTCAGTGGAGAACTGATCTGTAGTGTTGTGGTTTGCTGACCTTGTTCCTCTAGGGGTAGGAACAACATGTTTAGGGACTTTGGATCCCTCAGATTATTGACATTTCATGCTCTATGTTGTAAGGCACAAAAATATCTATAACAGTTGCCCCCTAAAGTATGAGGTCGTTTATCGGGTGAAATGCTTTATTAGGAGGATCCGAAGTTCATTCAATCGTCGGGAGGTGACCTGTAACAAAATACAATACAATACATTATCTTTTCGTACTTTCTTTTCATGATCTAGCTGATGCGGGCATTTCCCATGCTCAGCTTTATAAATACATTTGCTGTACATAAACAGACGGTCGTCTGATAATAGACTGATAATTCTCTGCTTTTAATTATCATCCTTTTAGTAGGATGATCATCTGCTGCACATGTCTATGTTTTTATCTCCTGAATATATATCACAGCCCGGATGGATGAAACTAGATCCGGGGTCTTCAAACTTGTCCGATCTTCACTCTAGTACAAGTCGATCCATGTGAGAATTTCTTGAAGTCGAACATGGAAAGACATCGCTTGATTACCAGTCAATAATGTAAACTGTTAACAAGCGCGAGAGGAATCACCGATAATGATGATGACCCTCAAGGTACTGCAGCACAATTCACGTGGCGTGAATATAGGATCTGACGTCGAACACCACGCAAAGTCTCCTGGTCGAAGGTCATTAATGTATACCTATCGCCGGAAGTGAGAAACTTGCCATTGAGGCATGCAAGCTTCAAAGTACTGAGGGGGTGTTCCTAGATCAACTTCTTGGATAGTGAGCTGATGTCGACAAGAAGTGATCTGTCAAAGGAGGGCCTTAATGAATCCCACATCAGTGACACGGAACGGAGCTAGTGATGATGGTGAAAACGATCTGTGAAATATGATTCAGGGTGGCGGTCATGGAAGGACGAAAGATGATGTATGGTAGTGGATGGGACCCGGTTGACACTTTCTGAATGACATCTCTTGAACATATAACGACACTGATGTGATGGATCGGTAGCATTACCCCATGTATGGATGGTATGGCGAGACCATGGTGAAGGGACCGGTGAATGATAATAACCCAGCCCGATATTTACGGAGGCAAAAGTGTCATGTTCAAGAGCGACTTGCTACCATTAAGCTTTGAGGTTCTTCCCAATTTTTCCCCAGTCATTTCTGACCAGTACCTCTTTATTTTTGTCAAGCTTGAGGAGGATAACATATGCTTGTTCTATAACCTGCCCTTCGGGCAAGTCCATCGCTATGTTTTAACGAGCCTAACAATAGGGAAACTCGTTCTCGTCTAAAGACAAGTTTGTCGCTATCTAATATTTTTAACGAGCCCAGCGACAAAGATGACTCGGTCCTTTTCATCTTTAGAGAGTCTGAAAAGGGTACATAAAGTGGACTCCAGGGGTCCTTTTTCGTCATCTAATCCCTTAAGCCCGAAAAAGTATAAAACAATACAGAAGGGATGAATGTTCGATATCTTTATCGAGCCGAACTAGACAAGCGCTCGATCTTTTCGTGCAATAATCCCTCAGGTCCAAAAAGATTAAAATCTAGAGGAGGGATAGCTCTTCCGGTCCTTTTAACGAGCTGGAAGGCCAAAACTCGGCAAACTTTTCATATTTTACGAGTCAGTGAAAAGAGCTCAAAGAAGACTCGTATTTTGAGGAACGAGTGATAAACAGGGATAGCAGCAGATTCCAGGTACAGGTTGGAATTTTCCAATCATGGCAGTGTCACAAGGATGGCTAGGTGAAATCACTCTTCGCAGCTGTTCCTCAAAATAGGTAAACAATCAAGTGGATGTGAATGATCGGCCAAATGAAAAGTGGAGGTGACGGTGCACAAACACGACCAAGGCTTTTATGGCTGATGAATTTACGGTCTCAAATGGTTATTTACCGGTTCATTTTTTTTGGATGAGCTTGAACTCTGGGGGAAGCTTGCTCACATGCTTATGTTTATTTTTTAACGAGCATGAAGTCCACGTTAAAAATGCTCGGATCTTGCGTTTATTTTTTAACGAGCATGAACTTTGCCAAAACTGCTCGTATCTTGCGTTTATTTTTTAACGAGCATGAACTTTGCCAAAACTGCTCGTTTTTACCAGTCATAAAGTAGGAAGGTCTCATGGAAGATCGCTATTTTTTAAAGAGCTTCATCTCCCTACTTATTGCTCCATATCCTCTCTTTGTGCAAGCTGGGTATCGGCTAATCCTATGAGTTTAACGGGTTAGACCTACAGGTTTAAAGGGGGGGCCTAAAAAACTAAAAAAACAAAATAGCCGCCCGTGCTTGCATTCCAAGAGGTTTGCATGCCCCCAGGTGTAAGTCTAATTTCAAGGTCGCCCCTACTTGTCCGTCGAAAACCCTTGTTTTCAATGGGTGAGGCTTACCTCTTTCAGGTTATCCAAAGATCGTTCTGCTAATCCTTTCAAACAGAAACTTTCTTCGGCGATGTCTATCATTAGGTTACACAAAGATGGTTACAATTTGTTGCAGCAATAGAATCTCTTTCTTTGGAGGCTGCCCCTACTTATCCTTTAAAACATTTGTTTTAATGGGTGAGGCTTGCCTTTTACCCAAAGATGGTTACTACTTGCTGCCGCAAACAGATCCCCTTCTTTGGCAGAGCCTACTTATTTAGACAAAGGTGAATGACGGCGCTTCCGCCACACACTTAACTTTAACAAAAGAATCTTTTTCCAGAACAACCCCATTCCTAACTACCCCTTCCTCTGCATGAGAGCTCTTGCCGGCTCTTCTGTTTTACGAAGATGAAGGAGGGGACGGGGTACGGACTAGTCATATTCTCCCGTGGAAATTCTACTTTACACCCAAGGTTTTCTCTGACCTCAGCAGACCAGGATGCATGCCCCCTGGGTTCCGGCCCTGCTTTCCCGAATTACTCGTACTCATCAGGAAGAAGAACCAGAGGTAGAGACCTTTCTTGATCAAATAGACCATTCAGGATAGGTATGTGACTATTTGCGATGTGTGATCCCGGAAATGAAAGTTGGTCTACGAGCTTGACCATTCTTCCTTCGTGTGGAAAACACATTATTCTAAAGAGTGAGGAGACTATTGCTTCCATGCAATATATGTAGTCTCGTCCAAGGAGTAGGTTATAATCCAAGGGTCCTTGGACGACCATCAAATTCATCTTGACAGCCTTCCCTTTCAATGTAATAGGCACATTAGGTAGAATCCCTAATGGTCGACTGGTTCCTTTGTCAAAACCCGAGAGATTCCTTATCTCAGGAAAAAGCGCTGGGCAACCCAGTGCTTTCCAAGCAATAAAGGACAGGATACTCACAGATGCCCCTTCATCAATTATAGTCCCAGCCATCACCATTTTGTATATTTGGACTATAATTCTAAATGGTATACTGGCTGGTAACCGGGGTCTGCCTAGTTGGTTCCAATCAAAGGACACAACCAGGTTGCTTGGTGGTGGGACCGAATATACGGCCGGGTATGATCCTGACAATGCTCCTTCCTGCGATAAAGGAGTGGGCACATTGCCCTGATGTTCATCAGAATCGGTGTTGATGAAAAGAATCTGGATGGTGTCATCCTTACTCTCTTCGGTAGGGGTGTCAGCTGAAGATGAATCCTCAGTGACTGTGGTATTTGAAGATGAAATTTCTGAAGGGAGAACCGGGTCAACTGCTGTTTCGACCTTTGGACTTTCGTCCGGTCCGGATTCAGTAGGTTCATTTTTAGTGACTGACACTTCAGCTGGCCCTATGAGCAGGGCAGCCGTATTTTCGACCAACGAAGGACTTGGCGCGAGTTTTTGGTATCCAGGAGGAAGTAGCAATGGTGCAACCGGTTGATCTTCCAAAACTCTCTTTGCTTCGTCTAAAAAGGGACAACGGCGGAGGGTGTGATTGCCTTCACACAGTTCGCAGGGGAATCTCATTCCCCTTCGTTGTCTAGAACCTTCACTTTCGTTGGTCGACGGTAAGCATTCCACCTGGTTGTCAGAGGTTGACGCTTCTGAACTGTGCAAACGAGGGGACCAGTCCCTTAGTATCTGGGGAATACCGGGACAATCACGGTGGAAGTGGTCTCCTTCACATATGACACATGGTGCCTTAGGCCTGGTCCGTGCTGTGTGTGGATTTTTGTTAGATGCCTTTTGCTTGCCCCCAGGCGCCTTTGGCTCCTTCTGCTTCTTTTCTTTCTTCTTCTTTTCC
Source organism: Pinus tabuliformis (assembly GCA_031772625.1). NCBI lineage: Eukaryota > Viridiplantae > Streptophyta > Pinopsida > Pinales > Pinaceae > Pinus > Pinus tabuliformis. The sequence continues at coordinate 540,433,154 of CM062816.1, read as the reverse complement.
TTCTTCTTTTCTATGGGAGCTCCGCTTTCGGCGGCTTGACCTTTCGAAGAAGAAGGATCGGAGGAAGGCTTATAAGAAGTGGAAGGCTGGAGGGTAGCTCTAGACTGGTCTAACTGTTGACTCGACTGTTCGGGAACCGTGGTGTTTTGAACTACAGTGGTTGAGAATAGCCAAATTGGCAGGCCAATTGTCAGTCCTGGAAGCGACAACGTGGCCATGTGGGGCGCACCAACTTCTCCCCAAGAGGAGAAAGGGCTAGGGTTCCCATCATGTGGAATCCCTTGGTTGGCGTGTTCCATGTTCTCAACCTCAAGATCAACGCAGGAATAAGGGGTGATTATGTTCCGTTTAGAATGAATTTTATATGACGACGCTTTAGACACAACTGGCTTTTTCAATTTTTAAGAGTCGAGAAAAAGCTAAAGATGACTCTAGTCTCCTTCGATGTATTAACGAGCCCGAAGTGACAAATGCTCAGATGGACTTTTTCAGTTATAGAGTTTGAAAAAGGCCAAAAGAAACTACTCTGGAGTTCTAGGCAGAGGGTGTTCCAAACCTTTCGCGAAACCACAGAATACGTTTTACGGTATGAGTGGTCGATCTTAGTGAATGCTGTGTTCACTGCATCGTGATCAGTAGGGCGGCCGACACGGATTCCTATGGATAAAGGCTTTGTTCCTATAGGGGTCCCCCAATATACGCGACGGTACGCGGGGGCACAAGTCCGTATTAGTGCTATCGTCCCTCAGGAGGAATCACCCACCTTCGTAGAGATCGACGGTCACTATGTTTAACGACGCCGGAACACGTCTCTACCTAGACCTCTACTGTGTTTCGTTATGTTTCAAAGCGTTGTTAGATAAATTCAGTTCTTTTTAGGTTGATCTTGCTTAGCAGTTTGCCTTTATGGATCACCACGTGATGTATGATACAACTCCTAAATGCAGTCTAAGAATGATAAGCAAGCTTTTTCAATTCTTTCAACTTATGAAAATCTTAACTACTGAGGGAAAAGAAAGACATCATCTTTTCAAACAGATCATAGAGCACACACTGATGCACTTTTCCTAAATCGACATGCAAACTGTCAAAATGCACATGCACAATGCAAGTATTTCTTTTCTTCTTTCTTAATGTTGATGTATTACAAAAAGAAAGTCGTTGTACAATTTCGAATTCAATTTCAAGTGAAAGAAAACAAGTTTTTGTCCAATAATCAAAAGAACACCTTAAGATTCACTCGTTTCAACACAAGAAATACTGAAATTCGAACCATATAATGAAAGCAAATGTTCAAGCAGCTATGAACAGTAATAAACTAGCTCTTAGAATCACAACGACACTTTCTTACAGGCCTAGATCCAAGAGGTCACAGCAAGACTAGTTCACTTTCGCTACGGGAAACTGTGAATGAAAGCAAGAAATACAATAAGAACAATCACGGTTTCTTCGTACAACTGAGGCGGAATGAAGGCAAAGAAAGGTAGTTTCAGCTGGGTATACAGGTTGACAACAGGCTGCAAAAACAATATTGAAAACTGGGCAACAGACAGTAGGGACCCCAGTTGCACAAGGAAAAACTGGATCAGCGCAGGTGCTGCACTGTCAATCTAACATGCAGCGCAGGTAGCCCCTTCGGGACCTGCGTTGCAGCGCAGGTAGCCTTTGCTGCAGCTGCACTGAAGAGACAACTCTCGTCTCTCTCAGATTCCGGGTCACAGTTTGCTCAAAAATCAATGGTTTTTGGCCAAATCAGAGGCTATCAGCCAAGTATACACTAGAGGATGATTAAGGAAGATGAACACTATCACAAAGAGCTAAAAAGAGTCCTTGTGGATCACCTCTTCAAATCATAAACATGGCCAGCACTGAGCTAGAGTAGCTGCCCTCTACTTTGCATTCGAAGGATTCGAATGCAGTTCGATTCGGTACTCCCTTTGTTTAGGAAATGAATAGCAAGAAACACAAGCTACCAACAAGACACGATCCCCAGCGGAGTCGCCATTCTGTTGTGGGGAAAAGTATCCAACATGGAATGACCCTATCCCACTCTAAGGGTGATAGTTCCTTAGCAACAGCTGAAGCAAAGCTATCTAAAGTTACTTCTTTATGACATGCAAGAGATGAAAGGAAGAGATCCACTTACCGATGTCTTGCGCAAATGGTCGATCCAATCTCCTCTATTTGCCGCTCGCTCCCAGCTCCAAGTCTTCTCACGGGCCCAGCTACACGAGATCCTGTGAACAAGACAAGAAAAGGAAACTACAAGAAGCATGCATTCATAATTGATTCAAGGATTAGCATAAATCAAATACGCAAGTAAGACAATACACCATTGAAACACATGCGAATAGAAGAACCTCAAATGCTTTATTAATATAAGGAAGTAAGGTTCAGGTGGTGATACAACCGTGAGAGGTCCAATCCAGCATCACCTTCCCGACGGAAAGAAATCTCCTCTTCACCTCCCTCAAGAAATCACCCAATACTCACAACTGTAAACCAACAACAATTCTTTGCACAAAATTCCGGCCTCCAGATCCCATGGGATGAGATCCTTATATAGAGTTTTGGAGTGAAGATAAGTCAGCTTGATGTGTGACTTGTTGTCCTCTTCAACTCCAATTGTTCTTCAGTCCTTGAGTCCACTCGGAGTTTCTACCTTCCACTTGGAGTTTTAGAACCTCTTTACTCATCATTAGGCGAATCTTCTGATCCAAGTGTCATTTTGGAAGCTTCCTGGGCACTGGCATATTGAGATGAGATTCCTCCACATGTCAAAGTACGCCCAGCGCAGGTAGCCTTTGTTGCACTTGCTATGCAGCGCAAGTACACCATAGAGCTTTTGACATTCAGCGCAGATGCTTAGTGGAGCAGCTGCTTTGATCCAAAATTGACCTGTTTTTGAGTGTTTTTCAGTGGAGAACTGATCTGTAGTGCTGTGGTTTGCTGACCTTGTTCCTCTAGGGGTAGGAACAACATGTTTAGGGACTTTGGATCCCTCAGATTATTGACATTTCATGCTCTATGCTGTAAGGCACAAAAATATCTATAACACTATGGAGTAGATATTGCAAATAATATCAGGGCTAGAAATGTTTTCTCTCTTGGATGGATATTCAAGATACAACCGGTTTTTGGTCTCAGAGCCTGACAAACTTAAAACAACCTTTCACACGAAGTGGGGAACGCTCACATTCAAGTGAATGCCATTTCGGTTGATTAATGCTAGTGCTACATTTCAATATGCCATGTACATCACATTCTAGGGATTGATTAGTATTGACAGTGCTGGACCTGCTAACATGTCAAGGGGATCTCCCTGGTAAGAAGTACCAATTACACCTTAGACCGTTTGGTGTAGGAGTCCCAGCAGTGGGTCGTAAAGTAATGCCTTGACTACGATATCACATAGAGGCAACTAAGATAACTTTGTCAGTAGCAAGGGTGTGACCGCTGCAGTGAGTCAAGGAAGGCGTATGAGAGGTTCTAACACATAAGGGGGGAGATAAGGGTGAAGGTGAGTTCCAAGTTGAAAGGGATCAGTCCCAATTCAGCTAGGAACACACAACACAAAAGGACATACATAGCTTTCGGTGGAGCAGTCCACTTGGATGCGATCGTCACAACATACAAGGTAAGATAACACGTACAACACTCATGGATCAGTGTGAACGAGTGCAATGGTTGTTACAGCAATATTCGTGTGAAAGGCTTGTCTAGTGTCTAACAGAGTAGTCAACAGGGACGAGACAACATTAACAACATATACAACACATTTGCAACAAGATTCATATAATTTCATATGAATTAGTTCATACAAAAATACGTAAGTTAAACAATATATATCATTAAGGCAACCATAGCAATCCAACTACAATAACAACATATGCATGAAAATGTGCTAGCTTTTATTATATAAAAGTGTGAGTTCCAATCATACAATACATCCATGTAAACCTTCTAGCCCAATTAGTGAAAAGTTACAGCCACATCCGCCTGCTCCTCCAAAGAGATGTACTAGCTCCGTGTAGTGGAGAAGCTAAGGCGTGTTATAATACTGTCCAAGCTTTCTTCAAGATAGCCTTAATAGAAGCTTGGCTAACCAAAATCCTATACAATGAGTTATGAGGGATTATTTATAGCAAAGGGTGGGGTGACCCTTCTAGCTGGTATTGCACAATGCTCAATTCTAGCTGGGAAGGACTGTTGGCCCAGGGTCAGATTTGCGCAATTTCTTGGGCCAAGCAGCCACTGTCCTCCAGAAATGTGCAAAATAGTCCTGGAGGCTAGTTTTGGGAAAGAATGCGCAATTTTGGAGAGGAAGGTGAGTCTTCCTTCCCCAGATTGCGCAATGCAGCCTTGGTGGAGGCAAAGTTCGGGCCAAGGTTGGGTCAACTCGCTGACAGGCAACTGAAAGAAAATAAGACAATGAATGCATGGTGACACTAAGTGATAGCATAAGTGATCGACAGTGCATGAAAAACATGAATGAAAGGTTCAGTAGATAGATCAACATGCTTGTGGGTGAGGCAGTTTTCCGATTGGGCGAATGTCCATGCAAAATAGTTTCATGCATGTGACAATAATGAGATAGCAACAAAAACTGAAACAAAGCTAAGAAGAGCTAGAATACATGTAAATAACAACAAGCATTCAAAGAAATCAAGAAAATAGTACTCACACAAATGAAAACACAAAAAGCGACATAAATGCAGAACAAGGCATGGGAAGCGGGCTCACCCCAAAACAACTGAGTTGGATGTGTCGAATGCTCCTAGATGTGATGTGGGATATGAGAGCTGCAAGGCTGATGTGAGGAATGATCTCTCCAGTGCTTTACTGATGAGTTTTGATAACATCGAGGTTGCATGCCACAAATCTAGGGGAAGCGACACTTGGTGGGAGGTTTCTGAATTGCTCCTTGCATGTAACCTCCAACTGCTAAACATAAATCCCTGAGACAAGGGATGTCTTTGCATGCTGCCTTAGGAGAAGTAGCCTATGCATGAAAGTCTATTTTTCTTAGTCTGGGAGGGAACCGGTCAACTCAACTGAACATGCAAGAGGTTGTTCTCCTTATTAATTTTTCACTTTGAATTTTTGACTTTTTCATTTTTTTCATTTTTCATTTTTTTCAATTGTGCATATAACTTATTCATTTCAAAGGTGGAAGAGGGATCCTGACTTATTGAGAGTAGAAGAGGTTGTTCCAGCAGAGAAGTAGTTTATTGTATCTCTGACATGCCTGTTAAGGTTTTCCCCCTCACCTTACTCTACTTGATTGAGCTAACAAGGGTTAACCCAAAAAATGACTGACTAGAGAAGGTGACACTAGTTAGTGCGCAAGTTTTGTGTTATCACCAAGGTTCACTTCGAACAGTATGTATTTTCCTTTGACGTATCATGGACTAAAAGTAACAAGCTCATCATATAGAGGCAAGATGATAGATAACCAAGTAGTGATAGTTGTACAAGCTCTCTTGTACTTTACCCAGCTCGTTTTAAGATTCACACATAGTTTCATGCAAAACCAACCTACGACGAAACAAGCGAACTAACAAAAAAAAAATAAAAGAAAGAGCAGAAGTAAAAGTGAAAGCAAAGCAAGTAAGAAAACAGGTAATCAAGAAAACCAACAAACAAAGCATGTAAGCAAACAAGCATGCAAGCAAAAAACTGAATGAAAACACTACTCCTACTCCTACATTAACAATGCATGGGCCTGATCCAATGAAGTGATACTTCCAATCCAGCCACAGCCGCATTGGTAGACCCATGTTGGTGAAGGCTTGGTCCGCAAGCAATCCAATTGTGTGAACCAGTAAGCAAGAAAGATATAACAATGAAGACAACCACACTTTGTGTTTCAAAGTGCCCACAAGACATAAGTGAGTGCATGTACATGATGAGCAGTCCATGGACTTATCATGGTGTTGGGTGACACTACATGCAAATTTGAAGCATAAGCACACTATTGACTATGACATGCAAGCAAATGAAAGAAACACAGATAACTTGCATCACGCACGAGTGCTTGCAACGTAAGATTCCTCCAATGCATGGGCAATGGGATCATGCAGTTTGAGTTGAGGGAGTGTGATCTATGAGTGAGATGGATCTTCAATGCATACAAATGAGTGATGAGGAGCCTTGGGTGATTGAATAGCTTCATGATCGAAAATGAGACTAACCCCAAGAGAGAAATGGCTTGACATAACCATCAGCTTGGGCTAAAGTGCCTCGATAATATTGGGTGTTTCAACTTCATCATGATATAGATCATCATAAATGGGTGGCTTCAAAAGATAAACTACGACAGAGTCATGATCGTAATAAAAAATGGAAGTAAATGGATCACGATCGCCACAATCAGAAATATCAATGAATTTTTTGGCATCCTCATGATCAGATAAATCAAACAGACGGGTAGATGAAAATAGAACAAACTCATCCTCTGTATCTCCAGAAAAGACAGATGAAGGATCAAGAGGATCTTTAATGAGAAACTTATCTCCTTTGTTGTTGAGTGATGGAACAACATCCAATGAGTCCTGCGAGTGATCAACAATGGGTGCATCCGTGGATGAAGACACACCTGAAAAATACTGGATGGAAGGTTCACCAAAGAGATTAGGAAAGAATGAAGGGGGCTCAGATGGAAGGGAGTCATCCTTTGCCGAGTGTTGATGCTCAAGCTCCCACTCATACTCTTCATGAATGACAATGCATGTTGGTTTTGCAACACCAACTCTGTTAACACAAGACAACATCATCCAGAGGAACACCTGAGTGTGAAAACGGAGGTCGAAGAAAAGAATGCATATGAGAACTCGAAGGACTCACAACCAAATCTGCATGAAAATTGAGTGAAGTGATGTTGGGAGAGTGTGAAAGATGAACAGGTGTGTGAGTATGCTCGTTAGCATCACTTGGCAGTGGTGGAGCTGTTAAATGAGAGGAAGGTGGATAGTCAGTTGCAACAGTGTTTTCATCCACATGAGATTGCGTAGCTCCATCAATGAAGAATGTTGGGGGAGGCTTGGTTTCAAGCTTTATCTTGGAACAATCAATTTTCTTAAGGCAATACTCGAACTGGTTGCAAAGATAAGAAAATTTCATTTGGCTCCTTGGAGCTTGAAATTGCAAGTCACGGAAGCGCTACCAAAAATCAATAATTGATTCATGTGGAGCCCTTCGTTGTTGTAACAATTTCCGGTCAAGATGGTCTAGATCAAAATGATAGAATGTGTCTTCAATGAGATCATAGAAGTGATCAAATGAGTGCATGATGTCAGCTGGTAGGCTGAGCACCCAACGAAATGGGGATTCGAGAAGTGTGTATGGAAGTAGCAAACCGGCTTGTTCATCAGAAATCTCATCTTCCTCATGAAGCATGGAAAGAAAGTTATGTAAGTGCTCAGGCCAGGCCACTTTGCCTTCACCATCATACGTGTGAGTGGACAAGAGATTGAAAATCTCCCCTGTGATGGAGACATCTTCGCAATTCGAAAAACAACGTAGGGGAAGAAGAATGCAAGACTCCATGAAAAATGTGCAAAGGTTCAAAACTGGAAGAGAGGACACAACTTGTCATCAGACCCTCCTTCTAGTGCCAGAAATATTGATGGTGTTAGACCTGCCAACATGTCAAGGGGATCTCCCTGGTAAGAAGTCCCAATTAGACCTCAGACTATTTGGTGTAGGAGTCCCAGTAGTGGGTCGTAAGGTAATGCCTTGACTGTGATTTCGCACAGAGGAAAGTAAGATAACCCTGTCAGTAGCAAGGGTGTGACTGCTGCAGTGAGTCAAGGAAGGTGTATGAGAGGTTCTAACACATAAGGGGGGAGATAAGGGTTAAGGTGAGTTCCAGGTTGAAAGGGATTAGTCCCAACTCGGCTAGGAACACACAACACAAAAGGACATACACAGCTTCCAGTGGAGCAGTCGACTTGGATGCAGTAGTTATAACATACAAGGTAAGATAACATGTACAACACTCATGGATCAGTCCGGACGAGTGCGACGGTCGTTACAGCAAGTTTCATGTGAAAGGTCTGTCTGGTGTCCCGTAGAGCAGTCGACATGGACGAGACAACATTACCAGCATATACAACACATTTGCAACAAGATTCATATAATTACATACGAATCAGTTCATACAAAAATACGTAAGTTAAACAACATATATCATTAAGGCAACAGGAGCAGTCCAACTACAATAACAACATATGCATGAAAATTTGCTGGCTCTTATTATATAAAAGTGTAAGTTCCAATCATAGAACACATCCATGTAAACCTGCTAGCCTCATTAGTGATACATTACAGCCACATCTACCTGCTCCTCTGTCATAGCTCCAAATCTCACTCTTGAGGTTTGTGATGCTACACTCATGGCCCAGGGCAACCCCTCCTTCTAGTCCTGGTCCAAAATTTAAAAAACAGTGTTTTATTCTCTATACATGACATTTACCTGAGCTAAACACGTGTATACGTGGGTCTGTGTATACCCAACCTGTGTATATGTCTTAAAACACTTAAAAAAATTAAATCTCCTTAATTTCGGGCGGAGATCGCGAGTTTTACCTGCTGATCACCTGTTAGTGCTCGTGGCCCAATTGTTCCCAACGAATTCCCAACTAAAAAACTACTTTGGGAGAAGTACAAAAAGGCTTCAATGGGAAGGCCTAAGGGAGGAGAGAGGAGAGAAGAGGAGAGAAGAGAGAGAAAGGTTATTATGCTGAGATTTCCTTGACTAGGTTTGAAGATCCTAGTGCCTCCTTCACTTCCCCCATTTACAGGAAACCCTTGTTTCCTTGTGTGATGATGTCTATCTACTATTTGAGATATCATGGAGTAAGTCATGGATGGAGTTTGTTAAAGGCTTGAGACTGGACGAATCCGAAGGACGGTTCCACTTGGAGCCTGCGAAAGGACGAATCAGGTGAAATTATTCCTTTCTGTACTTTATTTGTCTATAATAAAAGAAACACTTGTCTTTGTTCCTGACATAAATCTTCTTCATGTTTATGATATCCATGTTATGATTCATATGTGAATGGTTGTTTAATTGCATAACTAACTATCTTTCACTATATTATGAAGATGATTTCTTTATGATGTTTAGTCCATATACTGTTGTACTTTCTTGAATTGATTGTTTTGTAGGTTGAAGGAGCAAAAGGAACTCCAAGAGGGTTTGGACCCTGGAAGGCTCTTCTCGAATGTAGGACCCCCAGGTACGCCCCTTATCGCATAGTTTGCTTATCTTAGCGTCATGTCTATATGGAATGTGTGTTTCTCTGTATAGACAACCTCTGATCTGCTAGGGTTTCAACCTAAAGACCCTAGGGGAATTTGTCCCTTAACATCCTCCAAAGCAATGTACTAGATCCATACAGTGGAGAAGCTAAGGCGCATTACAATACTGTCCACGCTTTCTTCAAGATAGTCTTAATAGAAGCTTCGCTGACCAAAAGTCTTTACAATGAGTTATGAGGGACTATTTATAGCAAAGGATGGGGTGACCCTTGACATTCCCCTTTGTGACAGTTCAACTACCCTCATGACTCTTCGCTTACTCTAAGATTGTTACATCCAACTATTGACACTTGACTTACACTTGAGACGACTCAACATTACAATGCACATGTAATCATGTAGACAACATGGCTTGAGAAAGCCTTGAAAGACATCACTGACACTCAGTCTGTTGTGATGCGACCAACTCTTTGACATGCTTGTGATGGTGAAGGCGGTGAGATGATGCCAATCTTGGTCATCTGTGATGGTGCGCATGCACCTCATGGTGACATCTTGCTGAAGCGAACTCTTGCCTCTGTTGCAACCGGTGCATTGGTTCGGCTCCTTCATCCAACTCGTCTACTAACATGCACATGGTCTTCTTGGGTGAAGCTGAACCGGCAACACACTGATGTATAGTGTCTGTGCTAATCTCCAAGTGTGTGCTGGTGGTCATGCACATCAACTTGTCGAAGTACATGTTTAGTTCCAGTTGGACTTGCTTCTTGTCTTTGCCTTGGTGAGTGTGTTCAATGGGTTGGATTGCATGCAGACACTCAATGACATGCATTATTGTGAATCCATTGCATGAGATCAATAACATTACTCACGATGTCTGCTCTGTGTTAGCTGCTAGGATGGATCTTTAACTTATACAGTGTAGTTTCATCTGTGAGCACATGTTGTGCTCACTGTTGTTCCTATTCCTCCTGCAACTCATTTGTCTGTCTCTGCAGCTTCATGTTATTCCTGAGTTGCTGCTTTAGCACATGCAACTCCTTCTTTGTTCCATTCTCTGTCTTCGCACGATCTTCATGTCACGGCATCATGTCATAGCAAGAGTCTCCAAAGTTGCTTTCATCATTAATGGATCTGCTTGAGCTTGCAACGTTGTTCCACCTCCTTGTTGTCAACAACCCTCATCTTGCATTCATTGCATTCAGTATGTTGTCTTCAACTGCTGTTCATGATGCTGCTCATTGTGATGCTGTTGCTGTCATATCTTGATGTCCTTGTCTATGAACAACTTGATGTCTTCATGGGTAGGCAAGTCCATAGATACTTGATCGACTTCATCCCCAAGTGTGCTCTGAATGGTGTCTTCGTCTCTGCTCCCTTGGAAACCATTGTACCTATACTGCTAAGAGGCAGATGAACACCTGCGATACTTGGAGACATGGAAACACTCATGGCAAGCAATATTTCAGTTGAAAACCAAAATGAACATGAGAACCAACTTGCAACATACCTGGGTGAATGATCATGAAGGTTGCGCAATTTCGGCTAGGTGGTCGGGAGACCGATTGCCAAGACTGAACAAGGCACATTCTGGGCTGCTGGGAGACTGACTGACTACTGGAACTATGCAATTCACAGTATGGTTTGGTTGTTGACTGCTAGGATTGCACAATGCACAATTCCAGCTGGGAAGGACTGCTAGCCCAGGGACAAATTTGTGTAATTTCTTGGGCCAAGCAGCCATTGTCCTCTAGAAATGTGCAAAATAGTCCTTGAGGCTAGTTTTGGGTAGGAATGCACATTTGTAGAGAGGAAGGTGAGCCTTCCTTCTTATTGGCTTGGAGGGGCCTGACCCAGGTTCAACGCTAGTTAGCTAAACAAATCCCTACACTATTGGCCCTTTCGGCATCAACCCGCAGAATGCGGACCGAAGTCTCACCCGAAGTAGTATGGGGGTATGCTGGAGCCAAGTTTCCACACCCTGAGATGGTCATGATGTCGGTTTATTCATTCTATTCCTACCTTTGCGCAGGTCACTTAGTTCTAGGGTTTGCAAGACTATCCCTCTATTCCACCCTTCAGTACCTCTACGAAAAGGTACGATTGACCTTTGCACAGCCCTAACCTGCGGCTCAGGTACTTTCACATTGCTAGGGTAGCGTACCGTGCAGATTCCAAAACTAGTTTAAGTGTCTTACTTATCTTGTTAAAAAATCATAGTTAGCACCGCGTAAATAGATGTTATTATTTGTGTTCACTTAACCAACGTAATGACATACATTCGCGGATCATATAAGAATTATAAATGAAATTCATACATAACATGTCAAGATGCATCAACAGGAAACAGAGACACAGAATTAGTAGAATGCTTCTCTTTATTGATATCTTCAGATGATTACAGACTCTATCCGCCCTGCGCACACAGCTGTAGGGGTCCATGCACTCAGCAGTAGACTTCCACCCCAGGCCTCTGCGCACTCAACTGCAGAGCCTCTACCTATGCTACGTCTCGAAACTTAGAGTTCTTACTTCAAAGCTATGACTCTCTAACTCCTCCAAACTATTGATGACTCCTTAGATATTACTTACTTAGCTCTTTTTATACAATCCCATGGTCCATAGACCATGGGTAGATCTTTGACAACTGACTTTACTTTAAAAAAATAAGGGCGGACAACCCCTTATGACTCATGACACCTTCGCACTCTGTGACCACAAAATGCGGAGAATTTACAATTTTATTACAAAATTCGACACAAAACATGGCCTTTTAGCCACAAAACTGTCCTTGGGGGATCCATTCCCAATAGGCCCCAAACACAAACATCGTGATTCGCCCTTGAGTCACTTGGCAGGCGCAGAGATCTTTTGCGTGAAGCCCTTCCAGCTCTACTCGTATGACCGCAACCTTAGTCGTGCACTGTGCGGCTGCTTGCTTCACATCTTCAACCATCTTCTCGGTCACTGCTCCTGAACTGTCAACCTGAAGCTTTTGCTGAGTCACTTGCAGAGTCGCAAGCTTGCCTTTAATAGATCCTATCACCATGTAAGCCTCATCTAGCCAGGGCTTCAATCATGCCTTCAATACTGCTTCCTTGTGCAGCACTGCATCCACCTATTCTTTTAGCTACTTGGCCTCCTGCTGCTTTTCTAGTCTTTGTGTCAGCGTGACGGTTCATGTTGTGCCCTTGACCTCATCATAGCGCAGCTGTAGCTCATGCGCTTTTGTCTCTAGTCAGTGTACATTACAGTCCTCCTGTAAGCTTGTCAAGACCTCAAATGACTGCTCAAAAAGTTGCATGCAATCTACTACTACACTGTCCACCGCTACTACTGCTTTTGTGACAACGGTCGCCCGCTGCTGCTTCACTTCTGGTGAAGTTGAAGGTTGGGCCCTCAACTGTAACTCTTTGATTTACAGGTTCAACTCCAACTGAACCCTTTCCATTTCTGTCTAAGCGTCACGCACCACGTGGCTAGCTTGTGGACGTGCACCTCGATTGGTTCTTCCTCAGGAATGGCCAACTCCGGGACCATTCGGCATTGCTAGATTCAAACCTACTCCCTTTAGGACGCTGATAGTGGGCTTGATAGCTTAGTTCTTCATGGTCAGTGCTCCATCAGGTAGCATTATTACACTGGAGGCCTTTGCGCGCAACAGCTCGGCAGCTTTTGAAGTGCTGATAGCAACGCTGGTAGACATCGTGCCAGCTTGTGACATGCGGGTCTATAGCTCCTACAAACCTATCTAGATAGCCCCCAAGATTATTTACTACTACTTCTCAAACTGTTGTAGGGCCTCCGCGATGACATCTTGCACCGTGTCACCGATGTCGTGCAGATCACCCTCGGTTAGCGTGATCAGGTCCAGTGATGTCTTGGTAGCCTTTGATTTCTTCCTGAACCCTCCTTTCTCCTGCTCCCTTGGACACTTCATGTGGGTAGATGCTGCCTGTGGGTTCACGCCATGCTATTCTGTCTGCTCGTCCGTCTCCTCCTCTGTCTTAGGTGATGGCGATCTCGTGTCTCTGTTAGAGCCTCGCTCTGTCCCACCTGTCTGCTTCACTGTCTGCTACGTGGCATCATGCTCTGCTTGGGCCTTGTCAGCAACCTCCTTCTTTCTCTTTTCGGCCAGTTGAGTCATCTTTAGCTTGTCCTCCTCCTTATTTCTCTACACAGCAGACTTGCTTCCTCCCACAGCCAAGTCTGCTTTAGCGTGCCACTCTACCTACCATTAATCAAGTACTACATCAACGGTGTCATCCGTTGCTAGGTAAGGCAGGTCATACCATTTATGTGCAGGGTCCTTCCGCACCCTGATGGAGACATGGTGAAAGTCTTCTTTAAACTCTGCATAGCCCTGTATGTTGGCGTACACCGTAGGCGACAACTGTGGTTTGTGATTGATGGCCATGCAGATGTCCATCTCCATTAAGATCTAGAAGATCTTGCTGTCCTTGATTCGTTAGGCATCCTTGGTCACCCACAACGAAGCGTACTTTACTACTTCTGGTAGGTCAAGCGTGATTGAAGGGAATTGGTTGTCCTCTAGCAGCTCCCATGCTACTAACACAATTGACAGAAAGAGCCAAGCATAGTGGAACATCTTGTTGAGCTCCTATGCTTCGTGATAGTTTGTTGGGAACTCTCTGCAAAGGTATTCCGACCAGTTAAACTGGACTCCTTCTACGCACTGGGCTACTAGCGCGACAACATGTGCTGACACCTCATCGGCGCGATGCTTCCTCATCACTTTCCCTGCTAAAATCTGTGTAGCTACCTTTACAACAGGGTCACAGATGCTGGATATGGAATATCCACTCAACTTCTTCACCAGCTTAAACTTTTCTTTCATGGCCTCTGTGAGGGCCTGCTCACCACCTTTGCTGCCAAATAGCATTGCCGGATTCTCTCCTGTGTAAGGCAATTTTGTGAGCCCGTGGATAAACCTGTCGGTGATGGGTATTGGCTCCTCCAGCCACAGACACCCATCATGCACCAAGCATAGCAGCTTCTTGATGACCAATAGGTAACCAGGGTGCGGTTGTAGTGCAGTACCCAAAGTAGGTTAAGAAACCCTGCCTTGTCTACTCCTCTGAGCCACCTCCGCGGTTCCAAGGCAGTCATTCTGGTGTTTATATCGATGATGCGATGCATCAGCTACTCGGTCACAGGTGTGGGAACTTCTCGTGATTAGCCAAGTCCCAGTCTTCGATTTTTAGCAGCAGCACCGGCACCAAGCGTGGTCCATCGAAAACAATCTCATCTGGTAGCAGAGGCGTTTCCAAGGGGGTCTTGCTCTCATCAATGTCTTTCGGCACCTTGGTCTCGCCCTTACGTGGAGGGACATACTTAGGCAACCGAGTGATAGGGTCAGCACCCTCGGCTTCAACCTCCTCCACATCTACTCCCACATCCTCCTCTTCCATCAGGATGTCTTCAATTTCTTCCTGCTCTAGCTCCAAATTGATGGCTTTTCCCTTCTCTTATGCAGTAGGCATCGGTGGGTTTCTTCTTGGTGATGCACGCACCAGTATTGCAGGTTGCTTGCCATTCTTATCCATCACACTCTCCTTGGTTGGGGTGGACTTTGGTCTCGACATTCTTACCAATTTAGGGACTTCAGCTAATACTTCAGCAAACTCTGGAACACCTACTTCTGCCTCTATCTCCATTTCCAGCACTGACTCCTCTACTTTAGTATCTATAGCTGTGGTAGGTGTCGACATAATGTTCTACAAGAACTCCTATGTCTCCTTCGGAAACATCTCAAAGACTGAACTAGCTATCAAAATTTCGTAGTGCTCACGATTCATGTGCACCTAAGAGCTCAACAACTCAATTCTCAAAATGCCAAGTGTTTTTCACTGGACAGCCACTTGTAATTTATAGGGCATTTTTAATTCAAACCTGACCGTTCCCCCCAAATTTGATTCATTAACGCCGGATTGGCGGCAGATTTTCAAGGATTTGAGCCATAAATTTCATCTTAAATGTCGACCGCCCACTCCATTTGGCTGCATTACTACCATCAAATCATGAATAGTGACTTTAATGGTTACTTTCTGGCTAACCTGTGCGAGTTCTCCCTAGGTAGCTCAACTCCCTTCGCACTACCGTGAACCTGTGACACTTCCTTGCTTCGTACAATCCTCCAATCGCGCATCTCCCCAACTCGAGCAATGTAGTTTATAGTTCTACACCTCCTTTTAGTTGCCTAGAGTGCTAAGATTGTGCTAACTTCATCTAGTCACATGGCCGGACCACCGGTGTATGGCTTCAATTGACTTCCATTCACCTTTCCTGGGAAGGGATCTCCATTCAATTTGAACAGTTATGCCGCTCCTTCATCGGTAATTTCCTTAATGATGTAGGACCTAACCAGTGCATTCTGAATTTCCTTGGAAATTTATCAAACTTGTTGTCATAAAACAAAACTAGGTAATTTACCTTAAAGGTCCGCAGCTTAATGTGTCGATCATGCCATGACTTTTCATGTGGTTTTTGGACCTGTTGGTGAAATCCAGCTAGAAATCTCTCTTCCTCAAGTTTAGCCAGCTGTGCAAGCCTTTCCTCTAGGGCTTTGTGATCCATCATACCTATGAGTGCCATTATGCAGAGACTAGGCATAATGTATTCCATGGGCATTACTGCTTCAACACCATATACAAGCCTAAAGGGTGGCTGTCTAGTCAACTTCTTTCATGTCGTCTCGTAGGCCCATAGTACTGCGGGTATACGTAGGTCCCAATCATTTTGCTAAGCATTGAAAACCTTGGTCAGCGCATTATCCAACACTTTATTGAATGCTTCCATCATCCTGTTAGCCTACGGGTGATAAGGCATGCTCTTCTGGTGATATACTAGAAATTCCTCCATCAGCGCGCTAATCGTCTCATTTAGAAAGTGTGTACTGTGATCACTCATCAAAATCTTTGGACAGCCAAATCGCATCAGTACATACTCAAAGAGGAACTTTGCAGCAGTCGCACCTGTGCAATCCTTCACAGGTTGTGCCTCTGCCCAATGAGTCAAATACTTCGTTGTGGTGATAACGTACCTCGCTCCCGTCTTTCCTTGGGGCTGGATGGGTCCCACAAAATCTATCACCCATTTCTCAAAGGGTTGACGTAATTACATCTGTGGATTTAGAGGCATCTCATCCCTCTATGATGGCCTGCCACTCCTTTGACACACATCACACGTTTTGTAGTAAGCTTTTGAATCATGATGGAGGATTAGCCACCACAACCCTGCACGTAGAATCTTCTGCATGGTCGCTCTCCCTGCATAATGTCCTCCCGTGGCGCCCCCATGAGCATCCGTGAGGATGCTTCTCCTTTCAAACTCTGGTACATATCATCGCAATATCTCATCAGACCCCATTTTGTAAAAATGCCCAACAATGACAGAAAAATCCATTGCGCATACCACTAACTCCTTCTGCTAGATGGTGTATCCTTTCGGGGCAGTTCCTGTCGTTAGGAAGTGAATGATATCTTCAAAATGACCATCTGCAACGTGTACTACAAATAGTTGCGAGTCAAGAAATCCTTCTTCCAAATTAGTGGGCTCTTCCCCTGTTTCGATGCGTGATAGATGGTCTGGTCCCACGTTCAGTCATTTAGGCTTCACAATAACTTCAAAATCATACTCCTAGAACAATAACAACCACCTGCAGATTCCCCCCCCCCAACACAAGCTTATTGACCAGGTACTTCAATGTGGAATGATCCGTATACATCTTAAAATGGCCACCGAGCAGGTAGTGTCTAAACTTCTAGAGCACATATACCATGGCTAACCCTTTGCACTCGGTGGTGGAATAGTTCTTCTCTACCTTGGATAACCTTCTGCTTGTGAATGCTATAGGATGGTCCAAGTCTCCTCCGCTAGCCTGTGTTAGTACTGCTCCCAGCGCTATACATGACGCGTCGACATGTACATGAAACTCCTTCCAATTTGGGAAGACTAAAATCGGTGCAGTGACCATCCTTTCTTTCAATACATCCAAGCTCTTCTTACAATCCTCGTTCTAGCAGAATGTGACATCCTTCTTCAAAAACTTCTCCATAGAAGCGTGATTTGGGCATAGCCTTTGATAAACTTTTTGTAATATTGTATATGTCCTAGGGTAGCGCATAATTGTTTCACACTCCTCGACGCTTCCAAGTTTAGTATCACTGCGATCTTCATGGGATCTACCATCAGTCCCTGTTTGCAAACCACATGACCTAGCAGGGTCACAAAAGGAAGACAAAACAAGCACTTCTTCAGATTGAGCATGATCTGGTATCTTTGACAAGTAGCTAGCATCAGGCATAAACTAGCGACATGGCATTTCACTAGCCCAAACATAGTCCATTCATCAAAGCATACTTCTAGGAACTTATGAATAAATTCCTTGAACATTGCAACGACTACGCATGAGAAAATTGCAGGTGCATTCTTTAATCCGAACAACATTATAGTGTACTAAAAACACCCCCACTCAGTCGCGAAGGTCATCTTGCCCCTATCCTCCAGTGTGATTTTGATCTGATGGTACCCAAAGAACCCATCAGTGAAGGAATATTCCTCCTGGCCACCTACATTGTCCAACACTTCTTCAGTGATTGGAGTCGAGAAAGGATCATGTACGCAAGTGTCATTCAACTTTCTGAGATCCACACATATCCTTATTTCATCCTTATGCTTCTCTTGTACCACCTGTTGGGTATGGGATCCCCCAAGGGAATTTTTGTGGCTTAAAGCCCATATTTTGGTCAAAAGATGTAAATCTGATGTAAAGACTTTGCATTTTGTGGGCGCGGAGCGCAAAGTTTGTACATGAGTCATAGGGTTGTCCGCCCTTAATTTTGTAATGTAATGTCGGCTCTAGAGATCTACCCATGGTCTGCGGACCATGGGATTCTATAAATAGAGCGAGGATCTAAGTTGTAAAAGAAAAGAGAGAATGAAGGATGAAGAATTGAGTCTTGTCTAAAGTGTAGAGTCGAGTCTCTGGGTCGTAGAGTGGGAGAAGGCTCTGCAGCTGAGTGCGCAGAGGCCTAGTAGTCTGCAGCTGAGTGCGTAGGGTGAGTCGAGTCTATAACCATTGAAGAATTAATAAAGAGAAGTTTCGCATCAATTCTGTGTATCTATTTCTTGCTTTTATGCTTTTAGTATATTGGGTATGAATTGCATTATCACTATTTATATTGTGCGTGAACTTATATGATTGTGTTGATTAAGTAAATGTGAGATAAGTATCTATTTATGAAAAGATAACTAACAATTGCAAGAAGATAAGCAAGATCCGCAGTGTAACTTATGGAAATAGCTTAGATTGTTGCCATAAGTAGCATGAAAGCACCTCAGCCCCTGGTGAGGGCTGCGCGAAGGTGGTTATAACAGATCGCGAAGGTATCACAAGTCAGGATAGTGCATGAAGTGACCTATGTGAAGGTATTCACAGTTGGACTAAATCGACCCCTCAGACATCTCGAGGGTGCAGAAACTTGGTTCTAGCATCCCCCCATACTGCTTCGGGTGAGACTTCAGTCCACGCTCCGTGGGCTAATGCCAAAAGGGCCAGTAGTGTAGGGATATGTTTGGCTAATTAACTCCAAACTTGGGTCAAGCCCCCACAAGCCAACAAATGGTTCCATTGCTGGGACCGAAATCTGCATAGAGATGTCTGATGTCATATCATTGGAATCCAACTAAGAAGGAAATTGAAGGTTGGTTAGACAAGAGGATTTATGAGTTCGCAGCACAGGAGAACAATAATCCGCAACTGACAAAAGAAGAGTGGTTAGATTGCTACCTGTACACAGAGATCCACGAAATCTTCTTTGCGTCTTTTCCTACTGAGTTGTATGAGTGGATCACAAATCTAGCAGATAGCCAAGGAAGGTGGAAGCTCGATGGTCCTATTGTGTGGACCCCAAAATTGGTACATAGATTGGAAGAATCGATGGATAATATTGTGCAAGCCACTGATCACTGGCTCGATCGAATTATAGGAGGATTCATTATTGAGTTCATGGTAGACACTTCAGTCTGCTATAGCGAGGCAGAGTAACGCTTCCTCAAAGGACCATGAGGTAAGTACGTAAAGTCTCTGAATACTTGGATTAAACTACTATTGTGTGAAAAGAGGGTTATTTAATTACCTTGATGTTCGGAGCTATGCGAAGCGAAAAAACCTAGAAAAACGAAGGAAGTAAGGGACCAGAGAATAGCCCTTTCATTTCACCTCCATGAGGGGACGAGGAAGAGCTTGTGAAGGTCTCTCCACGAAGTGCGATCCATTTGATAAGGTAGAGGATTCTGCACATACCACCCCCACCCACACCGCCACCAGCTTCACCACCATCACCTCCATCTTCACCCGTACCACCTCTGCCACCACTGCGAGTCAATATGGCAAGCACGATAAAGTTGCTTGTGTTCAAGGGAGTGGGAAATGAGGATCCAGACCAATTTTGGTTCGTCATAAGAGCCATATGGGAAGCGTAGGGAGTTACAGATGATAATATAAAGAAAGCGACATTGGTTAGCACTCTGCAGGATCGCACACTGACCTGGTATATTAAGCATTCTAATGACAATCCAAATGCGGGAATTGTGGATATCCAAATTGTGCTAAATAAGGAATTTAGCAGGCCGAAGTCAGAGGCGCAATCGATCATTGGATTCAAAGAGATCACAATGCTACCAAGTGATACTCCTTAGGAGTTGGATCAGAGGTTGAAGTGCATGATTCGCGAAGCTAATATGAATCTGACGGATGGACAACACTGCGAATGGTTTGTAGCGTTGCTAACACCACATCTGAGGAGCACACTGTCACAACAGAAGTTAACGACTCAGGCAGAGGCCCTAGAGATTGCGATGAGGCTTCATGAGACCTGTTATCACCCCAAGAAACTCACCTAGGTTGTATATTAGTGATGCTCGGGAACATTATAAACTCAACAAAATGTTGGATAAATGGTGGATGAATGAAATAAATGCTGCATATTCAAGCTAGATAACCACTCCTACTATGATTGACCCTAGACATGGGTGAACACCCCCAAACTAAAAGGCTTTTAACCACCAATTACTCATATTTTAAACAAAATGTGATGATGGAGAAGACTGACTACACCAGCAGATACACAAGACCCTGTGATGGCCAGCTGCGACCAGCTAAAAGGTCTGTAAATCTATTTTCTAATACACAGACAGGATGATAGCTCTCTATGCATTAAAACAACAGAAACTTGCAAGTAGTTTCAATGAACAGCTAAATTCTAACATCGAGGTGGGATGCAGCCCCTTTGATGCTAAACATTCACAACACATGAAATAATGCAAAATGGGCATAGCCTGGAACATAGAAGAAGTGAAAATGTGCAATTGACATCAAACGAAGCTTGTATTAGTTGGAAATGAAGACCAGATGCTGCAGGTCTCAAAGTAGTTACAGTCTCCAGAAGTTGAAGCTTACAATAGATTAACACTCATCAAACTCATTACATCGTTATTCTGGGTATATATAGAATATGTTTACAAAAATCTCTACTAAGGTATGCGTGGAGGTGTCTTAATGGATCACTAACCGCATTTACAATTTGATATGGGTCTTCTAATTCATCCTGATTGCTTTAAATGAACAAAATGGCTCTTTCTGCACTTCTGGGTCCTTCCTGAATAGTCGGAGTATTATCTTGATGTTTTTCAATAACTGCTACTGTCATTGAACTGCTCAAGGAACATTCTCCTCGTCCTTGGCCATATTGTCTTTGAATGCAGGTAGCTGAGAATTTAACGCATAAAGTATAGGGATTTGATGGCTTGCTTTCTCCTTTGCACGCACAGAACAAGCCCAAAAGCACTGAAGAATACACTGAAAACACTTTAAAAACAAACAAGGACCGAGATGAAACACTGGCCGTCGGATGGCAAAAAAGGACGGCCAAGATCTGCTATCGAGAGGCAATGAGAAGGTGCACAAGCGCAACTTGAACATGAGCTGTTAGATTAGAGAAATGGACGGCGGAGATCATGCTAGAACGAACTATCGAGAGGCGGATGAACAGGGTGAATGAGGGTCATCGGATCGCAGTCAGGTAGATCCGATGGCGATGTTTAATGGGTGGGAAAACAGTACGATGGCGGGAAGTAGTTTTCCCACACCACTTTTATGCTGTGGCGGTATACGTACAGGGGAAGCGCGATACAATAGGATCAAGGCACGTGGCGGGCAGGAAACCGCTTCCCTGTGGGCTAAAGGACGAGTAGATTGGCAGAGCAGGGAAAGCGTATACCGTGGATCAACAGGTGGAAGATCGGACAGTGGAGGATTAAGACACGTGCTTCGGGCGATGCGACAGGTGATATGACAAGTAAAAGGGGTTATAAACTATACTATATGTGCGGTGTTTTGAAAAAACATAAGTTAATAATATTTATAAAGGTCTATCAGGGTTTTAATGTTAAATATAAAAACGCTTGGGAAAAAAAGGGAAAAGGGGTAAATGAGGTTGCGAAGGGATTAAACGGGAAAAATGAAAAGGGGAAGGGTGGACTGAAGGTGTGGAGAGTTATAAGGGCATAATGGACATGAAAGAGAGGGATAAAACACACTGCTACAAACCCTTTGCAACCAAGACCAGCATTTTCCAACTTGATTTCAACCTTTAGGCACTGAATCTATAGCAGAGCTAACACTGGCTCCTTCTGGGGATGAGATCCTCCCTGTGAGGTCTCAAGAACCTACAGACCACTGCCTTTCCTACTGAAAATAAACTAACCAAAATTCCTAGTATTCCATTGGGCATGGAGTCTACTCTACCTGCCTGATAAAAACAAACTATTTACATCCTTTAAGGCCAAAGACCTTAAACAACATATATTTTCAAAAACTGCCCATTAACTGGGCCATCGAAAACTGTCTCTCCTCCCATACTTTTCAGCATGAAGGTGTTGTTCCCTTGAACTTGTGAAATGATGAAAGGCCCTGTCCAAAAAGCATCAAATTTCCCATGATTTCCTTTCTTTTCCTTCAGTGCATCCCATTTCAACACCAAGTCACCAATCTGAAAATTATTTATTTTTGCCTTCTTGTCAAAGGCTTCCTTGACCTTCCTCTAATGTGCTGTAGCCTTTTCAACCAGCTGCTCTCTAATCTGATGCAACTCTGTCAAATCAGTGATTCTTCTTGCCATGTATTCTTCTTCATCCTACTCTTCTTGAAGGAATTTTGCCACAGGGAGAGTCAATTGAATTGGGAATAGCCTCAGTGCCATATACCAACTTTAATGGAGAACTCCCTGTGGATTTCTTTATGGTCACTCTGTCAGCCCACAGTGCATACTTGAGCTTTGAATCCCAATTCTTTTTATTGTCCTCTAACAGTTTTTTAATTATCCTAATTAGACTTTTATTAGAGGATTCTGCTAGACCATTTCCTTGAGGGTAATATGAGGTGGAATGAACAAGTTTAATCCCCATTGAATCACACATTTCCACCAGCTCTTTTTCCTTGAAGGCTGCTACATTATCTATGATTAGTTTATGTGGACAACCAAATCTGCTGAAGATATTTTCTGTTAAAAACTTTATGACCACATTATGATATGCTTTCCTTGTAGGGATTGCTTCAATCTACTTAGTGAAATAATCAGTGGCTACTAATATCCACCTGTGCTAGCCACTAGAATGTGGATTGATTTCTCCAATAAAATCCAAGCCCCACTGCTAAAAAGCTCCTTTTGCCTGAATTGGTTTTAGGTGCAGGGATTTTAATTGTTACTTTCCTTCAAATCTTTGGCACTTGTCACAAGATTTAACAAAAACAAATACATCAGAAAATAAAGTGGGCCAATAGTACCCAGCTTTGAGAATTTTATGGGCTTTGGTCTTCCAATAATGGTGCCCTCCACACATGTTGGAATGGAATTGCTGCATCACTTCAATTGACTGTTCTTTGTTCAGACACCTTAGAAATATTCCAGATGGATCCCTCCAGTAGAGCAGGTTTTCCATAATGCAATATTTTGCTGCTCTAAGTTTCAAAGTTCTAGCTTGACTTTGAGTAAATTCTAAAGGGATTTCTAGCTTCACCAAGAAATTAATTATTGCAGCATACCAATTACATGAAGCTAGATTCTCGGCCACTGACTATTCTTTCATTGTTTTAACCATTTCCTCGTCTTCTGCCTGACCATTTTTTGCCATCATGCATAGGAAATCAATGTCTAAAGTTCTACAATTTTCTTTAGCCAATAACTTGGAAAGCTCCTGACCTCTAACCAACTTTGTGGGCTTTAGATCTATGTTAAATTCTATCATTTTTGCAATCCATTTTTCCCTCCTTCCATCAACATCAGGTTGAGTTAAGACATCTTTTATTGCAGCAGAAGGCACATATGCAATTATTTTTGAATGCAAGATATAAACTCTGAAAGCCTTTAAGGATTTGATAAGAGCATATGCTTATTTTTCTATAATATCATACCTTATTTCAACATCCCTTAAATTCTTGCTGAAAAATGCTACCGCATGCTCTAAACCTTCTTCGTCTTGCTACAATAAAATAGCTACAATAGTATCCTCAGAGGCAAAATAAAATATGTGGAACTCCTTGCTGTAGTCAGGACTGATTAATGTGGGAGCCTCCATTATAGCCTTCTTGATGGAATCAAATGATTTTCTTGTTGTTTTGGTCCATCTTACCTCTGCTCCTTTCTTCAACATGGAGGTAGCGTGCTTCATTGGTTCTGCAAAATTAGGAATAAACCTCCTTACAAAGTTAATTTTGCCCAGAAAAGACTGTATATCTTTCTTTGATCTAGGGACAGTCAAAGTTTGAATTGATTTGACTATTTCTGGGTCAATCTGAACACCTGCAGCAGACACAACATGTCCTAACAGCTTGCCCTCATTCAAAGAAAATTGTGATTTTTTGGGATTGACTGATATTCCAAACCTCCTGCACTTCAAGAACACTTTCTTCAAATGCTGTAAATGATTTTGATGGCTGCTGGAGTAAACTATTATATCATCAAGGTAGATAAGCACAAATTTGTCCTTCTCTCTCACAAATGCTATATCCATAGCTCTCTGAAAGGTAGCTCCAGCGTTCATCAATCCAAAAGGCATTTTGGCATACATAAAAGTGCCCCAAGGAGTAGTAAATGCAGTCTTTTCTTGATCTTTTGGGTGCACAACAATCTGATTAAAGCCTGAAAATCCATCCAAAAATGACATCACTTTAACTCCTGAGACCTTCTACAACAAATGCTACATCTTGGGCAGAGGATAGTTATCTTTCTTGGAGCATTTGTTCAAATTTCTGAAATCGACACATAGTCTGATTTCTCCACTCTTCTTCCTCACCACCACCAAATTAGCTACCCATTTTGAATATCTGAGAGGCACTATGATCTTGGCAGCCAACAATAATTTAATTTCTTTTTCGATCAATGGAAGAAGCATGGGATTTATTGGTCTCAGCTTCTGCTTGAAAGGAATAGTGTCTTTTTCTAGAGGGATTTTATGCTGAATTATATTCTTGTCATAAGTTTTTAGATCACTATACTCCCAGGCAAACACATCAGCAAATTGCCTCATTAAATTGCAGTATTCAGCACTTTGATCAGCAGACAAATGAGTAGACAAATTTACAAATTTAGGCTGACCTGGACTTCCTATATCATGCTTACAGACTGCAGATTGGTCTTCTTTTTGGACAGCTTTGTAAGGCACATCATTCTGGTCAAACAGTCTTTCAAGAGGAATCCGACCCTTAGGAATATGGTTTCTAGGAATCTGGACAAGGCTGTCTTTACCAATTTCATTTCTAAGCTAGGACTGGTGATTTTCTAACAAGGCAACATTCTCTTGGTCAATTTGCATCTCAGAGAATTCATTAATGACTTGCAAGAACCTACTCAACTCATCATCATCTTCAAAAACTTTCCAATGCTGGACATTGTCAGGCAAGGAAGGTCTGTATTTCATTTGTACTTCATAGACTAGTTTGGGAGGCATAGGAGGTATAAATAGACTGGTAGAAACAGCAAGGGAATCAACAAGCTGATTTTGGGCTCTAGGAATGTATGAAATACAGAAAAAATCAAAAGAATCTGACTCTCCATACCTCATGTCTGTACGCTTTCAGCCTTGGGTTCTTTGCCTAAAATGTTTTATTTATTTGCTAAATAATCAGATCAGCATCTCCAAATACCTTAATACTATTGATTCCTCTATCTTTTGCTGCGTTAAGGCCCAACAACAAAGCCTCCTACTCTGCTATATTGTTTGTGACTTGAAAAACCAGCTTAAAGGATAGCTGAATGGTTTCTTGTTGTGGAGATACTAGCACCACCCCTGCTCCTACAGTCTCCCTGGAACATGCTCCATCAAAGAACATCTCCCAAATATGACTTCCTTGCTCCTCGGCCTAAACTGTTGGTTTCCTAATCTGCATTTCGACCTTCTGAGATTCTTCTATTTGGAGAATGCATGCTCCAAAATTAGTGTCCACTACATATATAGGATGATTTGTAGGATTCTTCTCATCACTAATGATGTATGCCAGTTGTGCTTCTCTGTACAATCTCCTGCTCTCTCCTCCAAACACTGGGATAGTGGCATAAGATAAATCATTCTGGAGTGTCCCACCTAGTCTCTTAATCCACCCTCTGGACAACAACATGCCAAACTTAGGAGGGACATCTGCTACCACAATATCCATCATCATACTCTTCATGGGCAGCCGGGTTAAGGTAATGGCTAGATCCTTAATCAATCCAAGACACTTCACCTTCCTTGAATCAAAAGAAAATAAATCATGATAGGGTCTAGTGATATCAAGGCCCAACTCCTTCATGACATATTTAGGCATTAGATTGCGGCTGGCCCCTGTGTCTAGTAGGAAATTGTGGAGGATTTTGTCATGAATGGTCAATGAGACATAAAAAGATGGAGAACTATTATCAGCAGGTTCAACCATAGGGTTGAGCACAATGGCAGGCTTGTCATCTTGCAAATTGACAGAGTCAATGGAGGCTTCTTTGGTTTCTAGCTCAAGGGCTTCAAGTATAGGCTTCATAAATAATTCACTCTTCACCAACTCAACCAGAAGCACAAATATTTTCAATTTCTGGACCTCTGACTCCAAGCTAAAAGAAGAAGGTGACTTATCAGAACTTTTTACCTCTTGAACTAGAGCTTTGAGGATTACTGGATCAACTGCTGGTCTTATTTGCTTGATATTCTATGGTTCTGTTTGGATAGAAGCTTTCTGCGCAAGATTTTCCTTGACATTCTTTGCATTGGATCTCAGATTATATCTCTGCTGCTGTCCACCAAATTGTAGAACAACTCCTCTGTCCCACTCCTGACTATTTTGTTCTTGCAGCAATGATTCTTCATATTCAGCCAATGTCAAAAAGGCGGCACTGCCTTTATCTTCCATGCAGTGAATTTCATCCTCATCCTCTTCAAAATGTTCTTCCTCCATGACTACATTTTGGAAGGGAGCTTTATCTTTATGATCTTGTTTTGACCCTTCACCCCTCTGCATCATTTGTAACTGCTTATTTTCTCTTCTGAAAGGATTTGGGTTTCTTGGAGAAAATGTATTTTGCTGCCTTCTTTTCCCTAAATTCTGCTCAACCTTTAGCTTAGAAATTTCAGCAGCCAATGACTCTATCATCTTAGTCATTTTATCTAATTTAGGCTCTGAAGATGATGCAGAAGAAGTAGAAGCCTAATTTCTCTGTCTTCTCCTGTCAGCTTGACTCTTTAGTTTCTCTGCAGCCATAATATTGGATTCTACTTCCAGGGCTGCATCCTACATGTCTGCCAGCGTAGCACATCTCCTTTCTCTGAATAACAGACATAAATCAGAGTCAAAAGCATTGGCATAAGTGAGTTTGGCAGAGGTAGGAGTAGGCTTTACCTCAGCTGGAATCTTACTATACATTCGATTGAATCTTTTATTAAAATCAGGTATTGATTTCCCATTTTCCCTCTTCAAATTACCAAACTCAGTATGGTAATACAGCAAGTCCTTCTTATCTCCAAATTGCTTCAAAAATGCATCATCTAATGCTTTAATATTTGTTATAGATATTTGGGGTAATTCTCTAAACCACTTCCTAGCCTCTCCATCAAGGCTCTAGACAAAAACTCTCATCCACACATCATTTTCACTTATATCTAAATTATCTGCATAGCTGTAAAAAGCTTCAAGGTGTTCTTCTACTGTTACTCCCTCTGTGCCAGTGAATTTAGGCATATATTTCTGATATTCCCCCACAGGCATAGGATTTAGAGGCATAGGCAACACCAATGGTCTGTATCTAGTAGCAATAATTCTTTCTATCCTTGTAGGTGCTTGTTGTCCTGCCATGATTGAAATATTTGGAAGAATAGTAGCAGATTGAGCAATAAGGGGTAATGTGATGTTTTGGACTGAATGGGATGCTTTCTTTGGACTGAGATTCAAAGGGGAACTAACTGTACAAGGGGCTGAACTGATCTCTAAAAGTTTTTCTTTATTAACAAAGCTGTTTTCAATCTTCAATCTGTATATCTTCAGATACAACTTTATCTTTCAGAGATGAATTAGATTTATTAGGCTTACTTGATCCTGATGCCCCTTTCTGTGAAGGTTTGTTCGATTTAGCAGTCCTCTCAGGTTCAAGCACTGGTTCAACTGGAGATTTCCGAGGATTTCTTCGAATGTGTCTCATAAACTAATCCAAAACTTCAATGTGGAGTTGCCAAAGGATGGTATTCCACCAGAGGAGTCGCCAGACAGATGATTACAACCAGAAACTATGCTCAAACCTTGTCTGTCATCAAAGCTTGAAGCTATGTCGTTCTCCCAGGGAAGCTGAGCTTCGATTCTCCTCTCCCCGACAATGGTGCCAATTAATGTTATCACCCCAAGAAACTCACCTAGGTTGTATATCAGTGATGCTAGGGAACATTATAAACTCAATTTTTTTTTGGATAAATGGTGGATGAATGAAAGAAATGCTGCATATTCAAGCCAGATAACCACTCCTACTATGATTGACCCCAAACATGGGTGAACGCCCCCAAACTACAAGGCTTTTAACCACCAATTACTCATAGTTTAAACAAAATGTGATGATGGAGAAGACTGACTACACTAGCAAATACACAGGACCATGTGATGGCCAACTGCAACCAGCTAAAAGGTCTGTAAATATATTATCTAATACACAGACAGGATGACAGCTCTCTATGCGTTAAAACAACAGAAACCTGCAAGAAGTTTCAATGAACAGCTAAATTCTAACACCAAGGTGGGATGACAGCCCCTCTAATGCTAAACATTCACACCGCATGAAATAATGCAAAACAGGCACAGCCTGGAACATAGAAGAAGTGAAAATGAGCAATTGATAGCAAAAGAAGCTTGTATTAGTTGGAAATGAAGACCAAATGCTGCAGTCCTCAAAGTAGTTACAGTCTCCAGAAGATGAAGCTTACAACAGATTAGCACTCATCTAACACTCATCAAACTCATTACATCGTTGTTTTGGGTATATATAGAATCTGTTTACAAAAATATTTGCTAAGGTATGTGTGGAGGTGTCTTAATGGATCACCGACCGCATTTACAATTTGATATGGGTCTTCTGATTTAATCTGATTGCTTTAAATGAACAAAATGGCTCTTTCTGCACTTCTGTGTCCTTCCTGAACATTCGGAGTATTATCTTGATGTTTCTCAATAACTGCTACTGTCATTGAACTGCTCGAGGAACATTCTCCTCGTCCTTGGCCGTATTGTCTTTGAATGCAAGTAGCTGAGAATTTAACGCACAGAGTACAGGGAGTTGATGGCTTGCTTTCTCCTTTGCGCGCACAGAACAAGCCCAAAAGCACTGAAGAATACACTGAAAACACTTTTAAAACGAACAAGGACTGAGATGAAACACTGGCCATCGGATGGCAACAAAGGACGACCAAGATCTGCTATCGGGAGGCAATGAGAAGGCGCAAAAGTGCAACTTGAACATGAGACGTTAGATTAGAGAAATGGATGGTGGAGATCATGCTAGAACAGACTATCGGGAGGTGGATGAATAGGGTGAATGAGGGCCATCAGATCGTGGTCAGGTAGATCCGACGGCGATCGGGTGGCAGAAGAGGGCGATGTTTAACAGGCGGGAAAATGGTACGATGGTGGGAAGTGGTTTTCCTGCACCACTTTTATGCTGCAGTAGTATACGTAGAGGCGAAGCACGATATAATAGGAATAAGGCACGTGGCCGGCGGGAAACTGCTTCCCCGCAGGCTAAAGGACGAGAAGATTGGCGGAGCGGGGAAAGCGTATACCATGGATTAACAGGCGGAAGATCGGACGGTGGAGGATTAAGACACGTGCTTCGGGCGATGCGACAGGTGATATGACAAGTAAAAAGGGTTATAAACTATACTATATGCACGGTGTTTTGACAAAAACATAAGTTAATAAGATTTATAAAGGGCTATCAGGGTTTTAATGTTAAACATAAAAACGCCCGGGGACAAAAGGGAAAAGGGGTGCATGGGGTTGCGAAGGGATTAAACAGGAAAAATGAAAAGGGGAAGGGTGGACTAAAGGTGTGGGGAGTTATAAGGGCATAATGGACACGAAAGAGAGGGATAAAACACACTGTTGCAAACCCTTTGCAACCAAGACCAACATTTTCCAACTTGATTTCAACCTTTAGGCACTGAATTTGTAGCAGAGCTAACAAGACCCGAATGCAAGATCCTAACTTAGGAGTTCAGTAGATCCATGCATAGTTGAAAAACTTATGCCTTGAGATGCAATGTCTGAAATAGGACAGAATAGCTCGACCAGAAGTGTGCGAAGAGGTGTGGTGCATAAAATGCAAGAGTGAGGGTCATGATAAGGACCATTGCTTAGTGTTTGCAAATTACCTCGCGGGAGGAGGACCGATGTCATTAAGGCTGAAAGCACAAGAAGGACTGAGTGTGGTGCTTGCTTTATGGTGCGCGATTTGTCAAATAAGGGGAAAGCATGCTACAGAAAACTGCCATTTGTTACAGAAGTACACATAGAATTCACAGCAATTGTTCTGTAATTTTTGTAGCTCAATGGGACATGATGAGTGCACTTGTAGGAGTTATGAGTCAATGATGGATAGAACTCCCACCTACATAGTTTTGGCTGAATCGTGGCCCCTAGACAAGAATGTAGGAGTGGTGCGATCAGGATTTTAGGGGGGCAGACAAGGCCGAGGTGAAGGAGGACCTGGAAGAGGTCGCAATTAGTTGATATGCTACGATTGTGGAGGGTCGTGACATTATGCCGTGATTGTAAAAACCCAATGCATCCATCGTGTCTATATTGTACCTTGTTTGATCATGAGATGAAAGATTGTCCTACACTGATAGCTAGGATACGCGACAAGGGAGCACTACCACCTCCCGCAATTCAGAACCTGCAGATGATGAGGTCTGAGCCGCATGAGGAAGATCCAAATGTGAACATTGTGATCCAAAGTGGAATCATGACGGGAGATGAAAAAGGAAAATAGCCTGAAAATAGTGCTTGGGTTCGCAAAGCTTCGGTGAAAGAAGCAGAGTTTGATTTGGAGCGTGCTCGAGAAACCTTTATGGAAGATAAGAAGAGCTTCGCAGATGCCTTCACTTCAGGAAGCAAAGATAGAGCGAAATGGGAGATGGATCCATCTATGCTTATGACATTCTTGGAAACATGCATGAAGCTACTGCGTGATAGTAAGTCCATAAAAGGATTGAAGGAACTCATTAACAGATGCGTTGGGACCATGCTAGGAGAACCGTGCGTAGTCTGGAAGATTGGAAAGCATAAGATGAGGATGGGGAGAGAAATGAGGCTAACCATGCAAATTGGAGAATATGAGATGGACCAAGTAATTTTGGATTTAGGATCAGATGTGAACATTTTGAGGAAGCAAACATGGGAGTACATGGGGAGACCTACGCTGCAATGATCTCCTATTCAGTTGCGAATGGCGAACCAACAGAAGATAATACCTATGGGGAGATTACAACGAATTACTGTGGATATTGAGGGAGAGAGCACACTAGTAGACTTTGAATTAATAGATATTGTTGATGACAACAATCCCTACCTCATGCTCTTAGGAATTGATTGGGCCACTGACATGAACGAGGTGATTAATTTGAAGAAGCGCAAGATGATTTTTGAGAAGAAGTATTTGCGCGTAGTTATACCCTTGGACCCTGCTGAAGGATCGTGTTATACAGAGCCAGTGCATGACTATGAAAATGATGATGATTTGGACTGCATCTACAAAATAACCGCATGAGAGCAAGATTGGGTAAATCCCACCGCGGCGGACGAATATCATGGGAGCGCGAAAGCTCCTGCACATCAGATTCTGATGAGGAGATAGAGCGATGGAAGAACTGGTTACACAAGGTAACCATGCTAAACTGTAATATGATGACAGGATCGTTGTTCTGTGTATCGACGAAAGTGATGGATCTGCCTACTTATGATGGGTTAAGTGAGGTAGATACTTTCCTAGATAATTTTGAAAGGGAGGTGTCGAAAAAGAAACATTTCAGGCCTTGAATTGGGTACTGCACGCTACGCCCATGAGTTGGTGGGGTATGCACAAAATGGAGCTTTGACGACTGGTGTGAGTGTAGGAGGATGATGCACACACAGTTTGGGGAGCCTAGAGTACGATTGATAGAAAAATACAATGGGCAGGATGATCCGCACATGCATCTGGCTAAGTGGAGGTAGGCCTATGGGGAAAAGCCACAGCCTGAGTGGGTGCACCCATTCTGTCACACCCTGGATATTATACCAATGAACTGGTATATAGAAATAGAGCTCCCCCATGGGACGAGTGAATGAGATGTTCTGCGCAAAGGGTTCATGATGACCATCAATTTTGAGGATGGTTGGGATAGTATTGATGAACCGCTACAAGAAGTAAAAGTGGCCATATTTAGAATGCCACAAGAGTCGGTAGAGTTGATTCAGCCTGACTAGGCTGCTCAGATAAGTTGCATGCTGGAGTGTTATAATGTAACTACTGAGGAAGAGGAGGAAGATCTGAGGAAAATTAATATTCCTGAAACAGAAGGCTAGCGCGAGGTTCAAGGACCAAAAATTGAAAATCCTGACATAACCGTGCTGATGAAGACTAAGCAGGTGAACATTGGTACGAAGGAAGAGCCTAAATTCACGAAGATTGGGGATTACTGGGATGATGCGAGGGTGGACAAGGTCGCTGAACTACTCCACGAATGTCACGACTTATTCCTGACCAAGTTTACGGACTTAAAAGGAATAATCAAAGACTTAGGGGTAATGAGGATTACATTAAAACTAAACACGAAGCTGGTCAAGCAAAGACCGTATCACCTAAATCCGAAATACAAGGAAAAGGTCCACATAGAATTAGACAAGATGCTCGTGGCAGGCATCATTGAGCCTATGGAGGAATCTGATTGGGTAAGCCCAATGGTGGTACAAGAAAAGAGGAGAAAGGACGAAATAAGAATATGCATGGATCTCAGAAAGTTGAACGATGCATGTGTACATGATTCATTCCCAACTCTGTTCATTGAGGTGTTGGACAATGTAGGCGGTCAGGAAGCATATTCTTTCACTAATGTCTTCTCAGGGTACCACTAGATCAGGATTGGGTCGGAGGATAGGAGCAAGACGACCTTCACAACAGAGTGCGGTTGATTTCAATACACCGTCATGCAGTTTGGATTGAAGAATGTGCCGGCTATCTTTTCGAGTGTAGTTGTTGCAGCATTCATGGAATATAGCCATAAGTTCTTGGAGGTCTATTTTGATGATTGGACTGTACTTGGGTTGGTTAGGTGCCATGTAGTGAACCTGCACTTAATGTTGGATACATGCTGAAGATACCAAATCGTGCTCAACCATAAGAAATGTATGTTCCTCATTCCTTTTGGGAACCTATTGGGGCATGTGGTTTGTAAACAAGGGCTGATGGTGGACCCCACGAAAATTGCAGTGATTGTGAATTTGGAAGCATTACGCAGTGTGAAATCATTGCACGCTAACTTGGGACATACTGGGTACTACAAAAGTTTATCAAGAGTTACACCTAGATCACCACGCCGATGGAAAAAATACTAAAGAAGGATGTCACATTCTGCTGGGACGATGACTGTAAGAAAAACCTAGATATATTGAAGGAGAAGATGGTTACTGTGCTGATTCTTATCTTCCCAAATTGGGAGAAAGAATTCCATGTTCATGTTGATGCGTCGTGTATAGCGTTGGGGGTAGTACTCACACAAGATGGTGGAGAAGGCTTGGATCACCCTGTCGCGTTCACGAGTCACATACTATCTAAAGCAGAAAAGAATTATTCCACCACTGAACACGAGGGGCTGGCTATGATGTATGTGCTCTAGAATATTGACACTACTTGTTACGAGGACACTTCAAGATGTATATAGATCATCCCACGCCTAAATACTTGGTCAACAAGTCTGTGTTGGGGGGGCGCATATGTAGGTGGCTTTTATTGTTCCAAGAATATGATTTTGAAGTTGTTGTGAAGCTTGGGCGACTGAATGCAGGACCTGATCACCTGTCGCGCATTGAGACAAGGGAGGAACCTACTAGCTTGGAGGAAGGACTACCTAACGTGCAAATTTTCGCTATGCGCATAGCAGATGGACATTTTGAAGATATAATTCACTTTCTAACAACTAGAACTGTGCCGAAAGGTTACTCTGTCCAGCAGAAGAAGGAACTAATGGTGCACGCGACAGATCTTTCTTTCATTACGGGGCATCTATACAAGATGGGGAATGATGAGATACAACGAAGGTATGTACTAGAGTTTGAACAAAGTAGCATCCTTACAGACGCTCATGGGGGCCCCACAGGAGGTCATTATGTAGGGAGAGCAACCACGCAGAAGGTTCTTCGTGCAGGGTTGTGGTGGCTGACCCTTCATCAGGATTCAAAAGCACATTGCAAGGCATGTGATGTATGTCAAAGAATGGGTAAGCCGTCATGAAGGGATGAGATGCCTTTGAATATGCAAATGATGTTGTAGCCCTTCAAAAAGTGGGCAATCGACTTTGTAGGACCTATCAAACCGCAAGGAAAGACATGCGCGAGATATATTATTACTGCGACAGAATACCTTATGCGTTAGGCAGAAGTGTAGCCAGTAAAAGATTGCACGGCCGTGAAGTTTTTGTTTGAACACGTACTAACACGATTTGGTTGTCCGAAGATCTTGATGAGCGATCGCGGTACACATTTCCTAAATGAAACGATCAGTGCACTGATGGAAGAGTTTCAGCTGTATAGTCAGAAAAGCACATTGTATCACCCACAGGCTAATGAGATCGTAGAGGTGTTTAACAAGGTATTGGAGACCGCATCGATGAAAGTGTGCAATGGGCAACGAAGTGATTGGGACCTGCATACCCATAGTATTATGGGTTTATAGGATGACATGCAAGAAACTGATGGGATAGACACCTTTCTGGCTTGTCTATGGACTGGAAGCCATAATGTCGATGGAATGCATCGTGCCTAGTCTACGCATAATGGCGCTCGCAGGTATGATGGACCACAGATCCCTGGAGGAGAGGCTCGCGCAGTTGGAGGAACTCGAGGAAGAACAATTTTTGACTAGCTTTCATCAATAGGTACAAAAGAAGCGCGAAAAGGCTTGACACGATCGACATATTAAGTTGCACACCTTTAAGGTGAATGATTTGGTGTTACTGTATGATAGTAAGTTTGATCAATTCCTAGGAAAACTTAGAATGCATTGGCTAGGACCATATGTTATTAAGGAAATTACAGATGGTGGCACGGTGCAATTGGTAAAGTTAAATGGAGAACCTTTCCTAGGAAAAATCAATGGAAGTCGGTTGAAACAATACACGGGTGGCCCGGCTATCTAACTAATCGACAGACACACAGTCTTAGCACTCTAGGTAGCTGAAAGGAGGTGTGGGACTATGAATAGGTGCAGGGCATTAGTTTAGCTACAACAGTCTCTGAACAATGCATCCATGAAGTGCACTGATAGAGTCACCTGAGGGCGAGTCACGATGTTCGTGTTGGGGGCCTGTTGGGCACGAGATCCCCCAAGGGAAGTTTTGTGGCTTAAAGCCCATATTTTGGTCAAAAGATGTAAATCTGATGTAAAGACTCCGCATTTTGTGGGCGTGGAGTGCGAAGTTTGTACATGAGTCATAGGGTTGTCCACCATTAATTTGTAATGTAATGTCAACTTTAGAGATCTACCCATGGTCTGCAGACCATGGGATTTTATAAATAAAGCAAGGCTCTAAGTTGTAAAAGAAAAGAGAGAATGAAGGATGAAGAATTGAGTCTTGTTTGAGGTGTAGAGTCGAGTCTTTGGGTCATAGAGTAGGAGAAGGATCTGCAGCTGAGTGCACAAAGGCCTAGTAGTCTGCAGCTGAGTGCACGGACCCCTGCAGCTGAGTGCGCAGGGCAAGTTGAGTCTGTAACCATTGAAGCATTAATAAAGAGAAGTTTCACATCAATTCTGTGTATCTATTTCTTGTTTTGATTCTTTGAGTATATTAGGTATGAATTGCATTTTCACTATTTATATGGTGTGTGAACTTATATGATTGTGTTGATTAAGTAAATGTGAGATAAGTATCTATTTATGCAAAGATAACTAACAATTGTAAGAAGATAAGCAAGATCCGCAGTGTAACTTAGGGAAATAGCTTATATTGCTGCCATAAGCAACACAAAAGCACCTCAGCCCCCGGTGAGGGCTATGTGAAGGTAGTTATAACAGATCACGAAGGTATCGTAGGTTAGGATAGTGCATGAAGTGACTTGCGTGAAGGTATTAACATTTGGAATAAATCGACCCCTTAGACATCTCGAGGGTGCGGAAACTTGGTTCTAGCATCCCCCCATATTGCTTTGGGTGAGACTCCAGTCCACGCTCCATGTGGC
Organism: Pinus tabuliformis; assembly: GCA_031772625.1. NCBI lineage: Eukaryota > Viridiplantae > Streptophyta > Pinopsida > Pinales > Pinaceae > Pinus > Pinus tabuliformis. The sequence continues at coordinate 540,396,877 of CM062816.1, read as the reverse complement.
TGATGCCGAAAGGGCCAATAGTGTAGGGATTTGTTTGGCTAATTAACTCTAAACCTAGGTCATGCCCCCTCAAGCCAACACCACCATTGGGCTTACCCAGTCAGATTCTTCCACAGGCTCAATGATGCCTATCTCGAGCATCTTGTCTAGCTCTAAGCAGACCTTCTCCTTATACTTCGGATTGAGACGGTAAGTTCTTTGCTTAACCAGATTTGCGTTGGGCTTCAGCATGATCTTCATAACACCTGGGTCCTCGATTATCCCCTTTAGATCCATAAACTTGGTAGGGAATAAATACTGGTATTCGCGGAGCAATTTAGCGACCTTATCCAGCATTGCATCGTCCCAGTAATCTCCAATCTTCACGAATTTGGGGTCTACCTTCATACCAATGTTTACCTATTTCATTTTCAATGGCGTGGTTATATCAGGATTCTCAATCTGCGGTCCTTCAACCTCGCAGTGAACTTATGTTTTTGGAATTTTAATCTTTCGTGGATCCTCATCCTCTTCTTCAGTGGTTACGTTATAGCATTTCAGTGCGTGCCTCAGCTGAGTAGCCCAATCAGGCTGAATTAGGTCCAAAGGATCCTATGGTATCCTAAAGATTACTTCTTTCACCTCTTGTAGTGCCTCATCAATACAATCAAGCCCGTCTTCAAAGTTGAATGTCATTATGAATCCCTCACACAAAATATCCCATTCACCTATACCATGGCGAAGCTTTGTCTCTATGTACCAGTTCATCAGGACAATATCCAGGGTGTGATAGAACAAGTGCACCCATTCAGTTGGGGCTTCTCTCCATAAGCCTGAGCCCATTTGGCCAAGTGCGCATGCGAATCATCCTGCCCATCATTTTTGTCTATTATTCGTACCTTCGGCTTCCCAAAGTGTGTTGTCATCATCCTCCTACATTTGTGCCAATCATCAAAGCTACCCTTGTGCGTACCCCACCACCTTGCGGGTGTAGTGTACAGTGCCCAATCCAAAGCTTGGAAGCACTACTTCTCTAGTACCTCCCTCTCAAATGGATCCAAAAAAATATCTACATCATTCAGGCCATCATAAGTGGGCATATTTCTCACCTCTAATGCCACACAACGAAGTGACTGGGTCATCATGTTGCAGCTCAGTGTAGTTACTTCATGTAACCAATTCTACCAGTGCTCAAATTATTCATCAGAGTCCAAGGTGCATGAACTCTCATGATCCCATGTAATTCGTCCATCTGTTGTTGGATTCACCCACTCTTGGCCTCGCGCTGTTAGCTTATAGATACAGTCCAAATCATCATCACTCTCATAATCATGGGCTGGTTTAGTATAGCGTGATCCCTCAGCAAGATCTAGGGGTACTATTACACGGAGCGATTTCTTATCAAATATCATCTTTCACTTCTTTAGGTTGATTACCCCATTCATATCAGTAGCCCAATCAATGCCAAGAAGTGCAGGATAGGGGTTGCTATCATCCATAATTTCTATTACTTCAAAGTCATCCAACGCGCTTGCACCTTCAATATCTACAGTCACCCCTTGCAGTGGCCCCATGGGGATGATCTTCTGTTGGTTCACCATCCTTAGCTAAATTGGAGACCACTACAGTGTGCGTCTCCCCATCCGCTCCCAAGTCTGCTTTGGTAGGGCATTCGTAACTGACCCCAAGTCCAAAACAACTTGATCCATTTCATACTCTCCTATATGCGCAGTTAACCTCATCTCTCATCCTGTCCCTTTTTTATGCTTACCAATCATTCGTACCACGTGTGGCTCACCCAGAGTGTTTCCGGTGTATCTGTTTATAAGCTCCTGTAACCCATTCACAACTTTGCTATCATGTAGTACCTTTATGCAGGTTTCTAGGAAGGTTGTAAGCATAGAAGGGTCCATCTCCTAATCAGGATTATCCTTACTCCCTGAGGTGGAGGCCTCATCTAAGCTCTTCTTTTCTTCCATGAATGTTTCATGTGCGTGCTCCAAATCGAACTCAACCTCCATCGCCGGAGCTTTGCAAATCCATGTGTTGTCTTCAGGTTGTTTCCCCTTGTCATCTCCTATTGCGATTCCACTTGGGAGCTCTATATTCACGTTCGAATCCTCTTCACGCAGCTCAGACATCATCATTTGTAGGTTCTGAGTTGGCTGAGGTGGTAGCACCCCTTTGTCACATATCCTTGCTATCAGCATAGGATAGTGTTCTGTTTCATGATCAAACAGAGTGCAATACTTGCCTAACGGATGTGTTGGGCTAGTGTAATCGTGGGCATAGTGTCATGGTCCTCCACAATTGTAGTAGATGAGTTGTCCCTGACCTCTACCAGGTCCTCCTTCACCTCGGCCTCATCCGTGTGCCTGAAAGCCTGTTCACGCCATCCCCGCACTCTGGTCAGGGGACCACGTTTCTACCTGGACCCTATAGGCGGGCGTTCTATCCATAATCAATTTCAATTACTCTCATCATGCCCTACCGACCTACAGAAGTTGCAGAATAGTTGTTGCGGTGTCTGTACAAACTTCTGCAACAAATGACAGTTATCTATGGAATGTTTTCCTACTACCTGACATTAGTGCACCACAATGTAGGCCCCGCACTCGGTCCTGCTTGAGCTTCCGGCCTCAAAGGCATCGGTCCTCCTCCTGCAATATAGTACGTGTGGAGTACTAAAAAGGTATGTTTTTGATGGTCATTTTAGTATCTTTTCAGTAGAACTTGCAAACCTTTTTGCATCATGAACTTGGAAAACGATAAAGAATTATAACAAAACATGTGAGTTTTATATGCAAAACTAAAACGCTGACAATTGTCATTTCCTTATGCAGGGAAGAGTGCAAACGAGAAGTTGTTGTTCCAAAGGAAAGACAAGGACGAGATAACTGCTGTCCCTTTGACGGGAGACCGAATGCAAACAAGGCTAAGCAGATCAAAGAAAATCGGCCCTGAAAAGGAGGTGGAGACACCAGCTCAGCACAGGGGAGAAAAGAGATGATTAAGGATTAACGGTTCGGCAAATCCTTCAGGATCCTTGATCCTGAGGGATCACTGTTTTATCTATTTTTATACTTAGACATCTTCTCCGTCACCCTTATAAAAGGGACAACATTGTTAGCTCGGAGGGAGAGTTAGACATGATTATGCTTTTATGTAATTTCTGTTAAGATCACAACTTTGATCATTGAGTCTCGATAAGAATTGGTTTATTATAATCTTACTTCATGCATTAATACAAACTTGGTGATTACTTCATCTCTGAGTCTGGATTAACCTAAAGCGGTGTACCCCTGGAGGCTAAGGGCCCGGCCTTGGAGGACACTTGTTCCTATATTATTACGATTTGGCTTCTGCATGGTTTGCTTATCGTCGTTATTTGGTAATCTGATATGCTTTATAAGATTACATCACATGCTCTGTTATGTCTAATTCATTAATATTTCCACAGACAGAACTATTGTATTGACTCTACATCATATTACTATTCCTTTCAGAGTTGATTGAATATTACTAGTCTTAACAGAATACTGTTACTATCCCATTACAGAGCTTTTGTGTTGTGCATCTGTTCATTCACGTTATATAATTTATCTTGGGAGTTATGTTCTTTACGATTGTTGAATTGATGAACGATGCTGTTCTATTTTGAAATGCAGTCATATTCCCTCTAACTAAGATTGATATTTGGATCAGATTACTCTTTAAGCGTGTTGTGTGCGTATATGGTTTTCAAGCGTTGTTCCATAACTTATCAGTAATCAGTGTTGTTGCATTGGTGTGTGCTGTTTGATCTGCCTTAAGCGTGAAAGATTGCTATTTGATTATGACTAATGCATTTGATTTGGTAGATTAAGTTTGTTACCGCTCGGGAGACTTAGTTGTTGAATCTATTTCATAGCTGTTGTTCCATTTAAGAATTGTTGTTCCATTACAGACTTGCTGTTCGATTTCTTATTTGTTGTTCCATTTTCCTATCTGTCGTTCCATTTGCTGGTGTTTGTTATTTTGGTGTGGGAGATGATCTAAGGCTGTAGTGAACCTTGGCATTTACTGTCTGGCTCCCAGATCCATGGTCTCTTCTCTAATTTCCTTTCCATCAGTTTCCAAAGGGATGGGTTATCGCTACTGAACCCTTGACTGATAAGTTGCATAGTCTTCTGAGTGTGTGATTTACTCTTTTGAAGTGGTTTAGTTGTATACAAACATCCGTTTACTCTTGTATTTCTGAACACTATACTACTAGCATTACTCTGGCAAATGATAGCCTTAGACTGAGACACTCTTTGAAATAACAAAATGCTCCCGGATTGACATATTAATGTGAAGTAATTAGAGGTGAAAGAGACCCTTTTTATAGCTCTACATTTTGGCGCCGTTGCCGGGGAAGGAGTGTAGCCATTTGTCCTTTTTTTCAGAGTAGTGTACGAACCTGCTAGGGAAGAGTTGGATTTTAAAAATGGAAGGTAAGAACCTACGTACGGATCATGTAAAATCCCTGCTCCTCTGTCCGCTTTCCTAACAGATTTGTTGTTGCTTTGTTTGAATAGAATTTAGTAGTTCATTTGAGTGCATGACTAAGCAGAAAAAACCAGAAAAAAATACCAAACCTCCACCCAAGCCAGAAAAAGCTAAGGGGCCGGTGACCCTTGGCCGAATGACCTTCATAGATGAAATCTACAAGAAAGCAGAATCTCAGCCATCAGTAGGACCCAGGAAAATCATTTCTAAACAGCCTACTAGTTCCCTTCAGGCCACAGGATCACCATCTGTAGCCTTTGCTGAGGCGCATAGTCAACCTGAAGAGCAAGACTTTCAAGAAATTGAAAATTCTACTCCAGAACTATTGCAGGAAGGGAATTTCAACAATATTTGTGAAGGAGAAGGAGAAACATGTGAAACCGAGGAACCAAGATCTCCTATTGGAACAAATCATCCATTAAACAGCCCAGACAAGGGGAGTGCTGCAAAAATCATTGTTGAAGGAACCCAATCTCCTCAGACATCAGGCATTCTCATTATCCCAGATAGAGGAAGTGCTATTAAAACTATTCATGTCAAAGCAATTCCCTCTCAACCTAGGAATACCCTCCTAGATATCCAAGAAGGTTATTGGCATATATTCGACCCTATGGCTCAAAATCAGCCAAACACTCAAACCTCTACATTACAATACCCTATAGTGGATTCTGCAGCAAATGCGCCTATGAAAGCAATCCCTCTTCAACATATCCATACATTTCACGGTCTCACATCGAAAGACCCGGATGCATTTTTATTTGAATTTGATGTGTTGTGCAGGGGATATGATTACACCACCGACCCCCAGAAACTGAAACTATTTCCCTCTACATTAAAAGGGGCTGCTTTAAGATGGTTTATGGGATTAGGTGGCGGGGTTATAAATAACTGGGATCAAATGAAAGAATCTTTCCTAAAAAAATATCAGGATTATTGCAGGTCTAGAGAACTAAAGGATGAAATATTCCAGATGACAGCTAGACCGAATGAAACATTAGAGGAGTATGTGGAACGTTTCCAGTACAATCTACAAAGATCTCCTTATGCATCACTACCTTTACCTGATAATGTGTTAAAAATTGCATTGATAAGGGGCATGAAGGAACAATGGATCGAAACATTAAACATCATGGGAAAATGGGATATTTATCAAGAGAATTTTGATGACATTATTGATTTATGTATCAGGAGCTCGAGAGGCAGCACAAGAGTAAAACCGGTAGAACATGATCGGTTTGTAAGAGATAATAAAATTTCAACAGAAGGAGTAACACGGGTAGAAATTGGAAATTTATTGGAAAATTTTAAAACTGATATTCTTTGGACACTAACTACACAACTTGATATTATGCAGGCTAAACAGAAGCAAATGGAGGTAGAATAGAATTTGGCGATCTTCTGCCCCCGATGCAGGAAAAAGCATAGTCACAAAGAGTGTCCACTAGATATAGTCCAAAAATGCGCCATCTGTACAAAGGATCATCTTATGGGGAGTTGCCCCTCACTTCCTGGATTGAAGGCGGTATATAAAGAAGCGGAAGAAGAACCAAAATCAGTGTATTTGATCAACCAGCGCCGTCAGTGGCAGCCAAGACAATCTGGTATGTTTTTAGACCCAACTTCTTCTTTTCAGCCTCCACAATATAATGCTCAACAATATAATATGTGGCAAAGTCAATCCCAACCTCTGTTTCCAAACTGGTCGCCACAGTCATTTCCTTCTTCAAACCTGTGGCTGAATCAAGCAAGCCAATCTGGTTGGCCGAATTTCCCTTATACTCCACCATATTGGCAAGGTAACCCATATTCTCCACAATGGACTCCCCCTACTTCACAAAGTTTAGCCTGGCAGACAAACTGGCAGAGACCGATGCATCAGCCAGTAGGAACTATTCCACTCCCTCAACCTACACTGCCAGCCTTACAACAGAATCCCCAGTCTAATCTGAGACCGCAACTCCCAGCCCAACCCAACCCCAATCCAAATAACAGACCGGTCCAATCTCTCCAAATTATAGAAACACCAGAAATAGGAGCTGATCTAAGGGAGTGCAATGATCTTCAGTTAAGATCTGGGCGTATTATTGAAACCGAGGGAGATAAGACAATTCAGATTGAAGATCAGTTACCCAGAGAACATCTGTCACAACAAGAGGATGTGAATAAATAGCAAACTCATAATCAAGCAACCACCTCCTCTCCTCCGTTCCCAGAACGATTAGTCATACCTCAACCTATACAATATCCTGACTTTGACATTCTGGGAGAATTACAAAACCTGTACACAAAAATTCCATTCCTCCAAGCCATTCAAGACATCCCCATATACGCAAAAAATATCAAAGAATTGTGCATAAAGAAACCAAGGAGGAATATAACAAATAATCCAAGAGTCCAAGTAGTCGGCACTTTATCTGACTTACTATCAGGGAAAGAAACACCCATTAAATATGAAGACCTAGGAAATCCAATTGTAACTGTTCAAATTTATGGTCAGACCCTGTCTAATGCCTTAGTTGATCTAGGAGCTGCAATTAATATCTTAACAACCACTACTTGCCAAAAGCTGGGCATTACATCGGTAGAACCCACCTCTACCTTGCTAGAATTGGCTGACCGATCTGTGGTTAGGCCAGAGGGTACTCTACATGATGTCATGGTCTCTGTTGATTCCTGGGAATATCCAACTGATTTCCTGATAATAAATCCCAAAACCCGACTTGATGGACACCCGCTGATTTTAGGTAGACCTTGGCTTGCTACTGCCGATGCTTACATTGGCTGCCGGCAAGGAAATATGACCATAACCAAAGGACCAAATATCAAGAATTTAGTTCAATATCCTCCAGCGTAGCCAAGTGTCACAATAATCAAAACTAATAAGCACCCTGTATCATACCTTACTGATAACATTAGATCTCCATTAACTATACAAGAGGCACTTGATTTTAAAGACCAAACAGAAGATGATGCCATTAATAATTTTATTAGTCAAACTAGATCCTGCACACAGTGTCACATGATAGAAGCAGCATTTGATAATGAATTAGAAGAAGATCCTCTAAAAGATACGCATGATCAAATAATACCTGTTACTTCTGTTGCAAATAGTAAAATTGTGGAAATTGAACCGGGAAAAACCTTAAATATTAATGCCAACCTCACACCTGAACAAGAAATGAAGCTCATCCAGTTGTTAACAAAATATAAAGAAGCATTTGCATGGGATTACCCTAATATGAAAGGAATTGACCCCCAATTATGTACACACCACATTTATATAGAAAAGGATGTCAGACCTGTTCGTCAACCTCAAAGGAGACTTAATCCTCATCTAAAAGATGTAGTAAAAGCTGAACTTCAAAAACTTTTAGATGTCAATTTTATTTATCCTATCTCTGAGAGTAAATGGGTCTCTCCACTTCTGGTGGTACCAAAAAAGAATGGGAAATGGAGAATCTGTGTGGATTACAGGGAGCTAAATAAAGCAACACAAAAAGACCACTTCCCTCTCCCATTCATAGACCAAGTATTAGATACTTTAGCAGGAAAGAAATTCTTTTCTTTCCTGGATGGCTTCAGTGGATACAATCAGATTCAGATTGCCCGTGAAGACCAAGACAAAACTACTTTTACGTGTCCTTGGGGAACATTTGCCTATCGAGTTCTACCTTTTGGCTTATGCAATGCTCCTGCCACATTCCAAAGGGCTATCCTTAGTATTTTTGCAGATTTAATAAATGATGGACTTGAAGTATACATGGATGACTTTACATCATATGGAGATGATTTTGATCTGGCATTGGACAGCGTAGAAAAAGTCCTACAACGCTGCAATGATACCAGGCTTTGCTTAAGCCACGAAAAATGTTATATGATGATGACTGAAGGACTTATCCTAGGACACTATGTTTCAGCAGCTGGCATTCAGGTAGACCTGGCCAAAATCCAAATACTTTTGCTTATTCCCACTCCTACTACTCAAACAGAGGTACGCATTTTTCTTGGATTTTCTGGTTATTATAGGCGATTTATAGAACATTATTCGCACATTGTTGCACCTCTATATGCATTAACTGGTAGCATTGATTTTCTTTGGACAGAAAAATGTGAACGTGCTTTCAAGGATCTGAAGAATCTCGTATCCACAATCCCAATCCTTCGAGGACCAAATTGGAATTTGCCATTCCAGATATCATCTGATGCCTCAGACACAGCCATTGGAGCAGTCCTTGGGAAGGAAGAGGATAAAAAACCATATGCTGTTTATTACATCAGCAAAAATTTATCCCCTACTGAATTAAATTACACTGTTACTGAAAAGAATTCCTAGCTGTAATACATGCTATCAATAAGTTTAGACATTACATTACTAGATATCCTGTTATCTTGTATACAGATCATTCTGCCATAAAATAGTTAGCAAATAAGCCCGTCACAAACGGCAGAATAACTAGATGGTTGATTCTATTGCAGGAATTTGATATCACAATCAAGGATCGACCTAGCAAAGAAAACCCTGTAGCCGATTTTCTCTCAAGAATGCCAAAGCCAATCGATGCAACAGTAGTTGAAGATCAATTTCCGGACGAGCATCTGTTTTCTGTTGCTGTTCAAACACCCTGGTATGCTGATGTTGCCAATTACCTCGTAGTAGGTAAATTACCAAAACACCTAACCCCTAATGAGCGGAAGCAGATTGTTCAGAAGAGTGCTCGATTCTTGTGGATCGGGGGCTATTTGTTTCACACAGGGGCAGACATGCATATCAGGAGATGCGTTCGAGAAGATGAAATCTTTGACATTTTAAAAGCCTGTCATGATGGACCATGTGGTGGACATTTCGCTGAGCACAGAACTGGACATAAGGTGCTGCAGACAGGGTATTACTGGCCCACGATTTTCAAAGATGCAAAGAAATTTGTCCAAGCCTGTGACAACTGCCAGCGAGCAGGACGTCCTGGTCAATCTGATGAGATGCCTCTAAAACCACAGTTAGTCATTGAACCATTCGAGCGATGGGCTCTTCATTTCGTTGGACCTATCAACCCATCATCAAACCAGAAAGCATATATTTTGATGGCAACAGAATATGTCACCAAGTGGGTTGAAGCAGAAGCATTGCCTAGAGCTACAGAGGACTCTGTCATACAGTTCCTGTTCCATATATTTGTACGTTATGGCCTTCCAAGAGAAATAATTACAGACAGTGGACCACAGTTTGCTGGGAACAGATTAGCTGCAACACTCAACAATTATCACGTCCAGCATAAAATCACTACTCCATACCACTCACAGGTGAATGGACAGGTAGAAAGCAGCAATAAAATAATAGAAGAAATTTTAACAAAAACCATTGCATCCCACAGACGTGATTGGGCTGCCAGACTACCTGAAGCACTCTGGGCTTACAGAACAACATGGAGAAGCACCACTGGTTACTCACCTTATCAATTAGTGTTTGGAAAACAACCCATTTTCCCTATAGAATTCGAAATCCAAACATTACGGACAGCAAAGGAAGTTGGCTTAACCCATTTTCCCTATAGAATTCGAAATCCAAACATTACGGATAGCAAAGGAAGTTGGCTTAGATCTAAGCGAGGCACAAATTAATCGAATGCAGCAGATCAATGAGTTGGACGAAATTAGGCTCTCTGCACTTCAAAATACTACCCTGATCCAACAGCAGTGAGCTAAATGGCATGATGCTCTCATTAAAAACAAAGTCTTCCATGAGGGAGACTGGGCTCTATTGTATGACTCCAGGTTTCAGGATTTCCCTGGGAAACTCCAGACTCATTGGTTGGGACCATACGAAATCCAGAAGGTACATGACAATGGGACCCTTACTCTAATCACTATTGATGGTTCTGGATATGCCTTCAAGGCAAATGGCCACCGAGTTCGCCTCTATCGCAAACCACTCACTCGGGAGTCCTTTTGCCAGCAGCTACGCCGAGACTCTGATATGGAGATTCTGGGGGAGGAAGAGAATTCTTCCTCACCTATAATTCATTAAGGAATTCATTTCTTTTTACAATTCATACATAAGTTCTTTTTTCTTTTGAATCATTTTTTCTACATATTTTTGAATTAATGTTTTGTTGTTCCTTTTTTTTCAAAAGAACAACATTTTCTTCTGGCTGTTCCTTCTTCAAAAAGAGCAAATTCCGTTGGATTAGCCGTCATCTTGTTGTAATTAGGATCTTTTTCTTTATTTTTGTGTGTTTTTTTGTTCCTTTTCCAAAGGAACGGCATTTTCGTGTGTTTGCTGTTCCTTTTCCAAAGGAACAACATATTTTTGATTTTGCTGTTCCTTTTTCAAAAGGAACGGCATTTCTGTGTGTTTGTTGTTCCTTTTCCAAAAGAACAACATATTTTTGATTTTGTTGTTCCTTTTTCAAAGGAACGACATTGGAATGTTCTGTTGTTCCTTTTTCAAAGGAACGACATTTGCATTTTCTGCTATTTGAGGTCTCTTGTTGGCCCTTTATCCAAAAGGAACACCACTTGCATGCTTTTGCTCTCCTTATGAAACAGCTTGTCCCTTTTGCTGATCTAAATTAAGGATGCTTATTGCTCCTGTTCTTTCAAGTCTTTTAGAATATAGCTATGCATTTATGCAATGGATACAAAACCTCAACATACTGAAATCAGCTAATCATAAATCGCTATCTTTATAAGGCCCTGCATTGGTAAGAGGACAAAAGGAAGGACACACTTATTTATCATCTTTTGCTGTTGTTGTTCTACTAATTCTACTATGATTGTTCATCTTCATCATGACGACCCTTTTTTTTCATCCTCTTTGATTATTATTTAGGAATAAGAGCAAAGGGTTTATATCTTCCTATTGAGATGTTAAGACTTCTTCCACCATTCCTACTCTTAAGGAGTGTTGAACCACCCCTTGTGTATAAAAAAGGGAAGGCACTTTGTGAAAAGAAAGAAAAAAAAGTAAACATGACTTATAAGTTGTCAAATGTAGGATAGGGGGTCTCATCAAGAGCCAGCCTACCATAATCATGAGGATGAAAGCGAAGTGACATTCCCACTATGGCCACCACACCAGGGATATGGTCCAAAAGGTATATCAAATAAACAACCCTTGGAACAGGAGGTCTCATCACGAGCTGGCCTGCCCACTTTTCGCTCCTTCCTCGTGAATGGCATTATGGTCAACTGGTTACCAAGCCAGCATGATGGCCTACATTTTGACATTACATTCCCTAAAACTATACATAGCGGATCATGGTTCCATGGGTGAAATAAACAACTCTGCCAAGGTTATGGACACCTGTCGGCAGTAGAGCACTGTTAATGGTATCGAAGTCACATTATTTACACCAATAGGTGAGTTATTAACACCCTTCTATTTCTTACACCTTAGTAATTAATCATATATCATTTCCCGAATTATATAGCGCATGCAAATCTATTATCACCAATCATGGCAGAGTAATTGAAAATGACCGCAGGAGATTTAGAAAGTATGACAGATGTCCTTTCCTTTTAGCCTCGCATCATATCACAGCAGCCTCTTACGTAATACGCGATCCAACTCTATGCCTCGATTTCGGTAATTTGCTGTTTTTCTAAACATGGCATATTTTTATACGTTGTTCCTTTATGACTCTGTTTCAGAACGGGCGCTGCTCCTTTATTTGATGGCTGGGACAGCCTATCACATTGCGGGGGGGGAGGTTAACCTCATTATTCCCTGGATTACATGTCAGCTCACTATTCAGGAAAGTTGTGTACTAGGGTATGGCATGGCTTAACGACATGCTATTTTTATTTTTGTTACACAAATTGTTGTTCATAAGCCATTTCTGTTGTATACTCTATTTTTTTCAAACAAGTCTTGTGTCTATTACCCTCTATGTGTTTCAACAGCACGAACAACTATTGTTCCATTGAGAATACACAGTGAAACCATGGGAGGAAGAGCGATCTGGAGGGAACCGCAGGTGTTGACAGTCTACGCTGCCCGGGAAATCCTGGCAAGAGCAGGGTGGCTGACTTATCTCAATCGCTTGCAGGAGTCTAACGAGACAGTGGCAATTGAATTCCTGCAGAATTTGCAGGAGGATTACTCCACAGTGAGGGGGAGACAGATAACAGTCACCGATGACATAATCGCAGAAGTCTCGGGACTACCAGCCACCGGACCTGTATGGACATTAAAAAAGGAGAGATTACAGAAGATTATAGAAATATTCTAGGATGAAGGCCAGAGCTTGGCAATTAAAGGAAAGGGAGTTCTGCCAGCAACGCTAGGAGAACCTTGGGCAGAATTGGCAGGACCGTGCAAAGCTACATCACCTGCGAGGGTAGAAAAGATTTGGTAAGACCACGACATCTTAAACTCTTAGCTATTCTAAAGCAGAAATGCTCTGTAAATTTACCTGCACTTTTGAATTCATTACTTCATGACGTTGCACGGAGCTTAAAAAAGGCACAGCATGTAGAGTCAGTTGTTAGTCATCATGGGTTAATTCGGTTAATTGTCAGTCATAGCCTCACCCAGCAGCAGAGTAGCTGGGAAGAGCTAATTGCAATGATAGATGGGGGGTTGACAACACCATCCCCAAAACGTAAGCATGCCACTAGTACACCTGAGCATCCAGAAAAACGCAGAGAATTAGCAAAACAGAAACATGTCACCAGTACATCCGAGCATCCAGAAAAACACAAGGAATCGGCAAAGCGTAAGCATGCCACCGGTACACCCGAACAGCCAGAAAAACGCAGGAAATCGGTCCGGTTAGCACGAATACGAGGGAGGCTGGAAAAGCTCCAGGAAAACACCAGCCGGCCAGTAGAAATTGAAGATGAGCAACCCTCACGGCCAGAAGAAGAGGCCGAGCAATCTGAAGGAGAAGAGAAAGAAGAGGTCGAGCAATCTGAAGAGGAGGTCAAGCAATCCGAAGAAGAAAATGAGGAAGGAGCCGAGCAGTCTGAAACAGAAGCTGAGCATTCTAAAACAGAAGCCGAACAATCCAAGCAGGAGGAGGAAATGGAACAGCAGGAAGGTAGCCCATTGCAGGACCCAGTGGGAGAAGACGAATTGGCCGTAGTCTTGGCCAATATGGGTGAATATGGCCAACCTTCCAGCTCGTCAGACCTCCATGACAAACCCCAAGAGGAAAATGCACCTGAAAAAGCACATGCAAAGGAGGCAGAAGAATAAAATCTGCCTGTTCATGATAAAGAAACAATAGGAGATACTAAACAGGAACATTCTGTTCCTAACCAGAAGACACCAGAAGAAATTCTGGAGGAAGCAGGGGCAGAAAAAGAAGTTGCCCAAGAATTGACAGAACCAGTTAGGGTTCCTACCCCAGAATAGCCAGAGAAGAACAATGAAGAAACACCCCAGAAGGAAGATCCATGGACTAGTCACAGTCCAGGCCGCAGTGAACAGCCTGTTGTTCCTGCTAACGAAATTTTGGAAATTAAAGAATTGCGAAAGGAACAACAGAGATTATTGAGCATAATAGCCTAGCTCCACCAGCAGATTAGGATCCTGAAAGCAAGGCAGAGGGTAAAAAGGACTTCAGGAAAGAAAAAGGTGACCACTCCAGCAAAACCCCGCAAGGCAAAGAGGCGGAGGATCAAAATTCGTCCTGCTGTTCAAAACCCTGTCGAAAACCCAGCTGCTGTTCCAAATGATGCTGAGGAACAGACTGCTGTTCCATTTGAAAAGGAACAGCAACAGACTGATATTCACATTAAAATAGAAATGGATGATATGATGACCTGTGATAAGGAAATTCAGACGGAGGCACCACTTTCAGGAGTGATAAGGGTTCTGAACTCAAAGCAACGCAATAAGAAAGTTCAGGTAAAACTCCCGACCTCCGCTGCTGCATGGAGAAGAGATCCAAAAACAGTAACCTTGTGAAAGGGGTTGAAGCAAGCTCAGCAAGAAGCAGAAAAGCTTAGAGAGAAAACGGTCTCTCGTGAAAAGTATGAAGAGCTACAGCAGCAACTTAGGAACGTCAATCAATCCGAAAGCCAGGCTTTTGAAGGTTGGCAGAAGGAACAAGAGAAAGTTGCAAAGGTAACTCGTCGGCTAGATATTGTTATCAAGCAGATGGATACCTTGTGTTCTTTATACAATGACGTCTTAGCATGTAGGGCCCTTGCCAAAAATTATGCCCTGTTTTTATTGGAATGGTATTTGCAATTAAAAATAAAAGCTGTTAAAGCAGGTGCTCCCATACAAATTAACACTGTCAATGATTTTATAGACTACTGTAAACACTACGGGGTAAAAGTCTAGAGACTGCTGTGTGAGTTCTATTTACATAACCTTGTACTAGACCAGGAGACTCAGCTAAACCCTGGCCCCTTTGTTGGAGACATCCAATTGCAGGCATTCATCTCATTTGGGGTTAATAAGATAAATGGCTCAAAGCCTATAATACTTTCCAGAGGCAAGAAAACGACTTAGATTTGTGGGTAAGGGCTGAGCCTAGGAACCCAGTACAGTTGTGGAAAGCACATAGAAACCTCATGAAGACTTTGGGTGTCATTGAAACATTAGGACCCATGCATGAGGCACTCATTCGACAGGGATTAGAATACTTTCTTTCTATCAAAGACCTTTCCATTGATGCAGCTAAATTTCGGTATCAAATCTCTAATCCGAATATCCAGCTCAGGGAACCGTTTAAGTATGAAAATTTTAAATTAGCTGCCAAGCGTTTTCACCTTTATGGCAAAAGTATTTTGAGAGCAGGGCCATCCTGGTTAGGATATAGGTTCCGGAGTCCAATTATTTGGCACCCTGTGTTGAGATTGCAACAAGATGATGGAGCTTAGTGAAAAGAGTCGCCTTCACTAAGTGGGCCCACAGGCTATTTTTGGCGCAAGTCTATTTTTAGACTATGTCTATTTTTAGACATATGGATCATGTCTATGGATTGCAGGTTGCTGTTTATGGATGATTGGTCAAGTTGGGAAAAATAGATGGACTTCTATTTTTGATGAAAGTGTGAGTGATCACAGTGTGAGTGATCAAAGTCTATTTTTAGACTGGCTGTAAAAAATAGAAAAGTCAAATATTATTATCTCACAATAATATTTGGACTATAAACTTAATCTTATTCTCTTGGAGCACTTCAGTTTGAGCTACAGAGGTGGCACATGCAGCTGTCAGAAGGAAATACGCTTTTATTATGAGTCAGTTGAGTTGTTGCATGCATGACTTCAGTTAGAACTCAATCAGTTGAGTTTGGTGGAGTTGATTGCGGAGTTGATGGAGTTGTGTTCAGTTTAGCTTTGTTAAACTGGTTGTATTTAGTCTAACTGGCAAATAGACTAGAGATGAGTTGGGTGAATTAGTTATTAATTAATTCACAAGTTATTAACTCATAATACAACTAATGAATACATCAGTTAACTCAGTTGCATGTCAGTGCATGTTCAGTTTAACAGGGACAGGTGGTAGAGAATCAGATTGCTATCAGTTGTGACTATAGTTGTGCACCAGATCTTGCACAATTAAGGGATTGAGTATGCCAATGAGTTTGCTCACGTATTTTCCCACATTATAGCTTGTGCTCACGTCCAACAAAGAGTGAGTGACTATTTTGCAGGTGAAAAACAAGTTTGGTGATCCATTCTCATCAGTTCTCGAGCAGGTATTGAGCAGTGGAGGCAGGCAAGGAGTGGAAGAGATTTGGAGATCAGATCTGAGTTGTATTGTGTGTAACAGAGGTGGAGATACTTGTGAGAAGTATTATGTTGTGTAATGTTACATGACCCAATCATTAATATACAGATAGTTGGGGTTTTTAGCGAGATGCTTTCCCCGGGATACATACTGTGTTAATGTGTGAATGCTCTTGATGTTTTATTGTTATTGATGATGCTATATTGATGATCAACGTAGAGGAGCTTATGTATTGTGTATGTTTTCCGCAATAGTACATGATCAGGATAATCTCCATTGAATATGAGTTAAATTATTCAAAATTTCTACATGGTATCAGAGCTGCTTGATTTGTAGAAGAGATTTTTACAGGATATCAAGCGAGGATTGATCATCAGATCTACTATTCAGGAAGTGTTTACATTCTATTTCTCTAGGCAGAGCCTGTAATCGGTCCAGGTAGCCTCTGGATTCATCCTTTCTTTGGAAGGTGAGATATCCGGTGAATGCCCATACAGTCAATCTCTGTACGAGAAATATTGTGTTCTCACGAATTCTAGATCGGAAGCAGTTGAGTTGGAGCTGGTGGAAATTCGAATTTGCAGCAGTGTTGTTGAAAATGTCTTTCAATGGATTACAAATGTTATTCCAAAGCAAGAGCGACCTGGCGCTCAAGGATAAACTCAGTAACAATAAAGGTGAGAATGGATCTTCATCAAAGGTATCTGATGAAGAGAATTGTGCTTTGGCTGCCAAAGCAAAAGAAAGGGAAGAGCAAGAAAGCTTCTCAGTCTGGTGCGAAAGGCAAGAAGCAGGATATGTCCAAGGTGAAGTGTTTTCACTGTCACCAGCACAGACACTATGCCACAAATTGTTCGCAGAAGAAGAAGAACAAGCAAGCTGCTAGATCTGCAGGGGGAGAGGCCTTAGCTTCTCAGTTTGAGCTTGATTTTTCATTAATCGCATGCTTGGTTTCAAGTGTGATGGGATCAGTGTGGTTCTTGGACAGTGGTGCGTCTTTTCACATGACGGGAGATAGAGATTTGTTCTCTAATCTGGAGGACAAAGATCTTGGAGTGCACATCGAGATGGGCGATGATGGTAGATACAGTGCGACCGGTATCGGTACCATTTCCTTTGAGAGGGAGTCTGGTAAACCCTTTGTATTGAAGGAAGACATGCATGTTCCAGGATTGAAGAAGAATCTCATCTCAGTGGCGATTTTAGAAGACAAGGGGTATGATGTTGTTTTCAGAGAGGGAAAGGCCTTCCTGCGCAGCAAGACAACTGGTGAGACCTGGAAGATAGGGGTTCGAGTGAGGAACCTTTATCAGTTGCATGTAGATGGATGCGCAGCAATGGCAGGCAAGGCAGAAGGATTGGTGAGCCGGGATGATGGCGAGTTGTGGCACAGGAGATTGGGTCACCTTCACCATGGAGCCTTGAAGATACTGCAGCAGATCACTACAGGGCTTCCTAAAGGCACACTTGCGCAGTCAGATCAGTGCAAGGGGTGTACTTTGGGGAAGTTTGTGAAAGCCACCTTTCACGAGAAGGATAGTCGCGCCACAACGATCCTTGAGAGAATTCACACAGACGTGTGTGGACCTTTCTCAGTTGCTTCGACAGCAAAACACAGGTATTATGTGATTTTTGTTGATGATTTCTCTCGTAAGTGCTGGATCTTCTTCATGCAGAAGAAGAGCGAGACATATTCAAAGTTCTGTGAATTCAAAGCACTGGTCGAGAAGGAGTCATGGAAGAAGGTGAAGGCTCTTAGGAGCGATAATGGTGGTGAAAACATCTCAGACGAGTTCAAGGATTTCTGCAAGACAGAAGGGATTCGTAGAGAGCTCATAGCTCCCCATAACCCACAGCAGAACGGGGTAGCTGAGCGGAAGAACAGAACGATTGTGGGTGCTGCACGGGCAATGTTGCATGATCAGGGCCTACCCCTTCACTTGTGGGCGAAAGCATGCAATACAACAGTTTATGTGCAGAACCGTTGTCCTCATAGGATACTTGGCATGAGTACACCTGAGGAGACTTATTCTGGTAAGAAGCCTGATCTTTCTCATTTGAGGATTTTTGGTGCTAACGTTTACATGCATGTGACGAAGGATGCCAGGAAGAAGTTGGAGCTGACCGCAGAGGTTGGGATATTTGTGGGCTACACTGATACGCCCCACAACTATCGTGTGTATTTGCCAGACAGTGGTAAAACTGTTGTGCGACGGGATATAAAATTTTAGGAGGAGAAAGCCATGAAGTGTTCGCTTGAGAGGGAGCTACACTTGCATGCAGATGAGGAGCTATTAGTTCCTAAGGATGAGCTTCAGGACGTGGATCAGCCACAGGACGAGGTTCATGGAGTGGAAGAGACCACTCATGCAGCGCCAACCATCAGAGGGCGAAAGCGCTTAACAGAAGATGAGCGACTAACTCAAGATGCAGAGAAAGTTGTAGGACCACCTACAGCCCAACGCAGGCAGAGACAGTCACCTGATCAGTACACTGGATACATGGCTCTTATGAGCAAGTGTGTTGTGACTGAGCCATCCTCTTTCGAGGAAGCTGTGGAGGATCCCGCATGGGTAGACGCCATGGTGGAAGAGTATGATTCTATTGTCAGAAACAGTGCATGGGAGATTGTTCCTAGACCGGAAGGGAAATCAGTGGTGGGTTCGAGATGGATCTACAAAGTTAAGCAGGCAGCTGATGGGAGTGTGGAGAAGTACAAGGCAAGATTTGTTGCCCGAGTCTTTTCACAGATTGAGGGGATCGATTATGAGGAGACCTTTGCACCTGTCGCAAGGTATTCTTCCATACAGACGATTCTTGCTCTCTCAGCGCAGATGGGATGGAACATTCATCAGATGGATGTGAAGACTGCGTTCCTCAACGGAGTCATTGAGGAGGAGGTGTACATTGAGCAACCCGAAGGCTTTGAAGTCTTCAGCAGCGAGTCGCATGTGTGCAGGCTCAAGAAAGCGCTGTATGGGTTGAAGCAAGTACCACGTGCTTGGTACACACGGATAGACAGCTATTTCACAGGACTTGGATTCTCCAAGAGCGAGGTGGATCCGAACCTATACCAGATTGTGGTGGAGGGTAAGTTGCTTATCATTGTACTGTATGTTGATGATTTGATTCTAACGGGTGATGAGTTGTTGATACTGTCATGCAAGAAGGATCTTGCTACAGAGTTTGAGATGAAGGATTTGGGCCTCCTTCACTATTTCCTGGGATTGGAAATATGGCAGCGCAGTGGTGGACTGTTTGTTTCTCAGGGCAAGTATGCTCGGGAGATATTGGAGAAGTTCAACATGCATGGCTGTAAGCCTGTTGATACTCCTCTTCCTGGAGGTTGGAGGAAGGAGGATGCCACTTCGGGAGAAGAAGTGGATGCCACTGTTTATCCACAGTTGGTGGGGTCGCTGATGTATTTGGTCAATACACGACCTAATATATGCTATGCAGTTAACCATCTTTCACAAGCTATGGTTAAGCCTACCAAGCTCTTCTGGAAGGCGGGCAAGCATGTATTGCGCTACTTGAGAGGCACATCGGGATATGGTTTGTGGTACAGACAGGAGGATGAGGTGAAGCTATGTGGCTTCACGGATGCAGATTGGGCAGGGAGCCCAACATACAGAAAGAGCACATCAGGAGGGGTCTTCAGTATTGGATCGACATCAGTTTCTTGGTACAGCAAGAAACAGAGATCCGTGGCACTCGGTTCAGCGGAGGCCGAGTATATGGAAGCAAGTTTGGTTGCATGCAAGGCTATATGGATGAGGAATATCCTAGTTGGTTTGTTTGGTTCTCATTTGGATCCTACTGTGATTTACTGTGATAACCAGAGTTGCATTAAACTCTCAGCTAATCCTGTATTTCATGATAGATCTAAACATATTGACATCAGGTACCATCATATCAGAGATTGTGTGCAGCGGAGGATCATGTTACTTTCGTACATTCCAACGGAGGATCAGGATGCTGATATTCTGACGAAGGCTCTCACTAGGAGCAAATTCGAGTACCACCGAGGCAGGATAGGGGTTGCTGATAATCCATATCTTGTCGAGAGGGAGTGTTGAGATTGCAACAAGATGATGGAGCTTAGTGAAAAGAGTCGCCTTCACTAAGTGGGCCCGCAGGCTATTTTTGGTGCAAGTCTATTTTTAGACTATGTCTATTTTTAGATATATGGATCATGTCTATGGATTGCAGGTTGCTGTTTATGGATGATTGGTCAAGTTGGGAAAAATAGATGGACTTCTATTTTTGATGAAAGTGTGAGTGATCACAGTGTGAGTGATCAAAGTCTATTTTTAGACTGGCTGTCAAAAATAGAAAAGTCAAATATTATTATCTCACAATAATATTTGGACTATAAACTTAATCTTATTCTCTTGGAGCACTTCAGTTTGAGCTACAGAGGTGGAACATGCAGCTGTCAGAAGGAAATATGCTTTTCTTATGAGTCAGTTGAGTTGTTGCATGCATGACTTCAGTTAGAACTCAATCAGTTGAGTTTGGTGGAGTTGATTGTGGAGTTGATGGAGTTGTGTTCAGTTTAGCTTTGTTAAACTGGTTGTATTTAGTCTAACTGGCAAATAGACTAGAGATGAGTTGGGTGAATTAGTTATTAATTAATTCACAAGTTATTAACTCATAATACAACTAATGAATACATCAGTTAACTCAGTTGCATGTCAGTGCATGTTCAGTTCAACAGGGACAGGTGGTAGAGAATCAGATTGCTATCAGTTGTGACTATAGTTGTGCACCAGATCTTGCAAAATCAAGGGATTGAGTATGCCAATGAGTTTGCTCACGTATTTGCCCACATTATAGCTTGTGCTCACGTCCAACAAAGAGTGAGTGACTATTTTGCAGGTGAAAAACGAGTTTGGTGAGCCATTCTCATCAGTTCTCGAGCAGGTATTGAGCAGTGGAGGCAGGCAAGCAGTGGAAGAGATTTGGAGATCAGATCTGAGTTGTATTGTGTGTAACAGAGGTGGAGATACTTGTGAGAAGTATTATGCTGTGTAATGTTACATGACTCAATCATTAATATACAGATAGTTGGGGTTTTTAGCGAGATGTTTTCCCCGGGATACATACTGTGTTAATGTGTGAATGCTCTTGATGTTTTATTGTTATTGATGCTGCTATATTGATGATCAATGTAGAGGAGCTTATGTATTGTTTATGTTTTCCGCAATAGTACATGATCAGGATAATCTCCATTGAATATGAGTTAAATTATTCAAAATTTCTACACCCTGCACCCGGATACCAAGCCCTTTATGAGATGCCTGAGGGCCAAACAGGCCATTTCTTTGACTACCTAGTTACTCATCATGGTTGTAGCCCTCCGCATGAGATTTCATCTCCAGCCTATTCTCTCACTGCCTTGCATGTAAACTACAATGTTTTCATGAGGGCATGAAACAGGGTAAGCAAAGGGGTGTGTGGAGTACTAAAAAGGTATGTTTTTGATGGTCATTTTAGTATCTTTTCAGTAGAACTTGCAAACCTTTTTGCATCATGAACTTGGAAAACGATAAAGAATTATAACAAAACATGTGAGTTTTATATGCAAGACTAAAACGCTGACAATTGTCATTTCCTTATGCAGGGAAGAGTGCAAACGAGAAGTTGTCGTTCCAAAGGAAAGGACAAGGACGAGATAACTGTTGTCCCTTTGATGGGAGACCGAATGCAAACAAGGCTAAGCAGATCAAAGTAAATTGGCCCTGAAAAGGAGGTGGAGACACCAACTCGGTGCAGGGGAGAAAAAAGATGATTAAGGATTAACGGTTCGGCGAATCCCTAAGGATCCTTGATCCTGAGGGATTGCTGTTTTATCTATTTTTATACTTAGACATCTCCACCGTCACCCTTATAAAAGGGACAGCATTGTTAGCTCGGAGGGAGAGTTAGACATGATTATGCTTTTATGTAATTTCTGTTAAGATCACAACTTTGATCATCGAGTCTCGATAAGAATTGGTTTACTGTAATCTTACTTCATGCATTAATACAAACTTGGTGATTACTTCATCTCTGAGTCTGGATTAACCTAAAGCGGTGTACCCTTGGAGGCTAAGGGCCCAGACCTGGAGGACACTTGCTCCTTTATTATTACGATTTGGCTTTTGCATCGTTTGCTTATCATCGTTATTTGGTAATCTGATATGCTTTATAAGTTTACATCACATGCTCTGTTATGTCTAATTCATTAAGATTTCCACAGACAGAACTATTGTATTGACTCTGCATCATATTATTGTTCCTTTCAGAGTTGATTAAATATTACTAGTCTTAACAGAATATTGTTACTATCCCATTACAAAGCTTTTGTGTTGTGCATCTGTTCATTCACGTTACAGAATTTATCTTGGGAGTTATGTTCTTTACGATTGTTAAATTGATGAACGATGTTGTTCTATTTTGAAATGCAGTCATATTCCCTCTAACTGTTAGCTACCTATACCAATAAGTTTCATTTTTCATGATTGGCAGGGGAAGTGCCAAATATGCTCTACTTTGGTGATGCAAAGATCTCATATTTTTGTGGAAAACACCTATCTACAGTTTATTGATGTTGTCCTACTTCTAAATGGGTGATCCAACAGTCTAAACTGGGCCATGCCATATTTCAATTTCTGTTGTAGATTAGAGAAAGAAATCTGTCCAAACTGTTCAATCTTGGTAGATTAGTAGTTAGGTAGAGAATGAAGGTTCCCAACTGCTTAATCTGGGGCCTTGGAAGTAATAAGGCTAGCCTTAGATAGAAAATCAAAAGAAAATGCAAAAAGAAAAGAAAGAGAGCAATTGAGGGTTTGCCAGTATAAGTGCACCCTCCCTGAAGTAATAAAAAATGCTAGGCAATAGAATGGGTAGGTAGAGGGGGTTGCAGAAGCATGATTTCTTTCATATCACTGGCCTAAGCAAAGGAAACACATGGTAGCCAGTGCAGATCTTCCTATGCAGCAATTTTGTAGCAACAAAGTGAAGCATGTCTAATTTCCCAATCATTCCCTATCAAACTTCTTTCTAACATCCCATTATCACCTTTGTTCATAACAGAAATCAAACTTATTTGTTGATTCTTGTTATATAGAAGAGCCACATTTCTTGTGTAAAAATCTTTTCGTTTTGATCTACTCTCATAACTAAGTTTGTTCCCTAAAAACTTAGTGTTTGCTTCCTCTCTTCCATATCTCCCATCCAATACTAACTACTAACTCTATCATTACTTAACTCCCTATGTTCCCCTTTTCCCTATTATTATATCACTATTGTATATAAAAACCCCAAAAAATGTATATACCCCTTCCCCTAGGCAATATAGCCTTATAGCTCCAAAAGGTCAGAGCGCAAAGAAATTGAAGCGCTAAAGGCAAAATAGCGCTAAAACCATGTCTCGGGATTAAATCAAGACCTGCTTGGTTTAACAGCCCTAAGCGCGTTTTATTAATCAAATGTCCAAAATCCGTTTTGTCCACAAAACATTGCAAAAACCCAAAAACCCGCCGATGGCTAAAGTTCCGCCCTGGCGCGCATTCCCAGAAAAAATAATTGTTTATTATCCGCTCCCCGCCGTATTGTCCGATCAGATCTGCTCCCCGTCGACCGTCGGATCTGGGCCCTCCCATCCGACGGTCCTCTGCAATATCGGGCTGCCTCCGGTGGCGGTACTTTAGCGCCCGAAAATGTCAGAATGATGACGTAGGGCGCTGGACACGCGTCACAATTTAATTGTATCGGGCGGCCTCCTGCCAAAACCGCGCCCGTACGTTAAGCGGTCCGAAATTACCGCTTACCACCTTCTGTTTACCGCCCGCCAAGTCAACCCTACGTCACCTCCACGCCATTGCCGAGTCAGCACCACATCAGCGCCCGACCCGCCATCGCTCCGAGCTGTCTGCCACGTCCCCCGTCCACGTGGACCCCTCATAGACTGCCACATCATCATTTCGTACCATGACCCCACCTATGACGTCATGCTGATGTCATCCGACAAAAGCACGCCAAAGGCCAAATTTTCTATATTTTTGCCCAAAATCACATTTTTTCACATTTTTCACCAAAAAACTACTGTGCCTCCTGCATGAAATTTCACGACGTTCTCGCCGCCAACCTGCAGAAACTGATTCAAAGCCGTGGCCGCCCAAAATTCAGCTTGGATAAGCCTCCACCCATCGCGCCATGACCAGGTATTTACCAATTCTTCCTGCACCTGGTTCAGTTGGTTCTTCGCTGTAAAAAAACGCCCGGAACTGCCTTTTTTTCCTAAAACTCAAGCTTCCTCGTCTTGCAAGTGATTCAATTTCTTCCAAGAGTGACCAATTGTGCCCCTTTTTACACCAGAACTGCCCTGTTTTCATTGAAAATCCTTTTTACCTCAATTCGCCGCGCAAGGTCGCATTTGCCTACATTCCTAAGTGAAATTCTGCTTGAAAAGCACCAAACACATGGAGACACCGGTAGCTCTAAACATTCCACCTTTAAATGCCCCACACAGAGAGCTAGAATGGCTGCCCCTGGCTGATAGAGACTACCAGATGGCAGAAGTAATCCCAGATTACAGCAGATACCATATTCATTTAATCAATGAGCTAAAAGCCAAACATCTCAATGGAACTGATATTCTAGGGATTTGGGACTCCTATTTGCCCATTTTCAATCTTCCTCAAGTCAATGTCCTCCCAGATTTAATCCATCGATGCAGTGCCAACTATGATCCATGTCAGAGAGTTGTCCTCAGTCCCTCAGGCTCAGTCTTGTTCTATGTCACCCCTGAGGCTATAAATCAAATGCTGCACTTTCATACTACAAAGCCATTGACTCCTCTATCCATGATGCACTTGATAGACCAAGGAGGCAAGCTGTCCAGTGCCCAAATCATAAAGATTAATCAACTATTCATTCAATCAGGCTCTCAAACTGTGAGGTCTCCTCCTATTGGAAATGTATATCTCAATGAGTTGGGCAGGATTCTTGTGGATATGATCAGTTATGTCCTGGGTTACAGGTCATCTGAGGATGTTGATGAAACCATTCTGGCTATGATGTCTTTCTTCTCCCCTGGAAAGCCTCCTTCGGTTCCCTATGATTATGCTACATTCATTGCCAACAAAATTCACGAGCAATTGATGAATTTAGAGAGGGAAAGGATGTTTAGATACACTTCTTACATCTATCACTTGTTCCTATTTAATCATCCTGACAGCTTCCCTATTACTCTCAAGAAGTTTGATGCCCAGGGGAACCAAAGGTCTGTGGTATTTTGGTCTTCAATCTTTCATCACACATCTTTTTCACCATATAGCTACTGTGAATTCATAGACCTTTTCATCCATCCAACCATGTCCTTGGTGTTGAGTTCTCCTCCTCCAAGATTGACAGATGAGATGCAAAGAATCCTCCAGCTCTCAAAGGGCTACAGCATTGGGGATTGTTACTTTTACCAACACCATACAGTGATCAGGATATATGGTTGTGAGTTAGCCCCATACAGGCTACCAAGATATGTCCCTATGAGACTTTTTGCTTTAGAATATTTCAGACAATTTGGAAATGCAGACATGATCCATTTCCACAGCAAAAATAAAAAGGCACAGCTCAAAGTCAAAAACCAGCTAGGCCCATTTATTTATAACAAAAGAGAAGAGGCATGGCAAGAAGCAGATAAGATCCTGAAGTGCCTCCAGTTGCAAACCAGTTTCCTTTGGTTACCCTATGACCCCAATCACTTCATTAGTCTTAGAAGGGTCAAATATAAATTGGCTAGCTATGATCATCTCAGGTTACCACATATCGAAAAATATGCAAATCAATTAGAATGGAAAGAGGGCACCCTAGAAGAGGCAAGTTCTAAAGAGGAAATAGCACAAAAAGCAGCAAAGAAATTTGAGAAGGAAGCTGACTTGGAATATTGTGGACAGGTTTCTTCTTTTCATCATACTCAACTTGGAGCAGCTGCCTCATATTCTACAGCCCCCCAGCAAGCAGCTCAAACCACTACTCTAGCAGCTGGCATGGATAAGGGGAAAGAAATGGAGCAGGATCAGACACTCCCAATAGCTGGACAACAGAAAGAACAGACAGAACAGCAAGAAGAAATGGTTGAGGCCCCTGTATCCACAGAGCAACAGGTTCAAGAAAATGTGCCTCCAAGGCAGGAAATAGCAGTGGAGACCTCGGTGCTCCAAACCCCGATGAATGAAGAGAGAGCCAGGAAGAGGGACAGACAGCAAGAAACCCCCCTTACTACATCAGCAAGTCAACAAGGGGAGAAAAGGCAAAGACTAAACCCTTTTTCTGAAGAAGAGATGCCTATTGGACCATCCATGGGTATGGGCCCCCCTAGTATGGAAGCATCAGCCAGTTCCTTCCAGCAGGAACAAGAGAGACCACTTGGAGGAGAGGTCAGCTCCTCAAGCCAGCAAAGAAGGGCAGAGTCTGGAATCAAAAAACAATTTATGGATATAAAAGCTAGGAATGAGCCAGTCAGAATCCAGCTTTACAATCATTTGCTCAAGATGGCTCCCACCAATCAACAGAGGCTCATGTCAGCATATGACATTGCAGAAGGGAAGATGACTATGAGCCATTTTATGCCTGCCATGCTGCAGCCACAGTCAGCTGCAGATTACATCAGAACCAACCTAGAAGTGTTTGCAAAAGACATCCACCCAATGGACCAAATAGAGCTACATAAGCAAACGGGTGAGATGGTCTACTCTACTCTTGCAGATAAAACACTTCTAGCACACAAACTGCAAAATTCTCTCCATAATACTACTGCCCAACTAGAATTGGAGAAAGCTTCTTCTCAAGCCAAAGACAATAGGATTAAGTCTTTGGAAGATATCATCATAGAGCTTGGGCATGACCCAAGTGATCCCAAAGCTGTGCAGGCGCTGATGAAGAAAAAAGATGAAGATATATCAGCTTTGAGGAAGATGGTCAAACTTCCAGCAACCCTTCACCCCCAAACAGAAGATGTTGCTCAACAGAGAAAGGATCAAGACGTAGCGGCCATGCTGTTGACATTACACAAACAATTGGTAGAAACAGAAGGACGATTGGTAGCAACAGAGGGTGCATTAGAGGCAGCCCTGAAACAAAAACAAGGAGAGCAGATACCTCAGCCGTCTCAGCTAGTAATAAATCTTGAGGAGCCTCCTCAAATTATAAGTCCTCCCCTCGTACAAACAACAGAAGCAAGTGCCTCAATTGCTGGGCCTCAAGCCACAGAAAAGGAAGCGACAGCAGAGCAAGTCCCAGGCCTCGGTATGCGAGATATGATGAAGGAGCTGCAAGCTCTTGAAACCCAAATGATTGAGCTGAAGGATGCCAAAGAAAAGCTGGCCTAGCTGGACGAGAAATATGACAAATCTAAGCAGCAAGTGGCAGAAAAGACCAGGGAAGTTAGGACACTAGAAAGAAGGATAAAAGAGCTCGAAAAGGATCTCACCATGAGCAAGGTCATAACTGAGGTCAAAAAGATCCTATGGGCTAAGATTGGCCAGTCAATCACAGATCAAAGGCAATACATAGAGACAATTCATGAGCAAATGGATCTGCTGAACAAAGCTCATGCTGAAAGTCAAAGGGCCAGAGCCTCTCTGGGAAGTATGCCTGACATTGCTACCAGGATGATCAATGTCCTGAATAATAGAACTGGCCTTCAATTGGCAACAATGGGTATCAGGGATAGGACTGATACAATTTTGTTAATCAAAAGGGTGCTCACCCTCCGGAACTATTTGCAGACATTAGAAAGAAAGTGCCAAGATATTCAAGTAGAGGTCAATGCTTTTGCCACCCAAATCACAGCATTGCATGGCAGAGGGCTTCCCATCCTAGTGACCAGTGCAAGAAGACTGTTGTCCCATGAACAGTATGCTAAAAGGGTCAACAATTATGCAGCTAATCAGTTGACAACTATAGCAAGCAGTCCAGAAGGAGTTGGGTCACCATCAGGGCAAGAGATTTATGATAAATTAGAGAATTTATTCTTCATTGAACATGAAATTAAGCATCTTTTTGAAGTGCCCCCTAATTATTATAAGTATACAGAGGCAGATGAGACCCTAATCAAGATGCAGAGACATCAAATGCCCACTAAAGAGTGGTGGACGAATATGATTAAAACTTTGCTTTACATCAAGTCTAAATTTTGGTCTAAAAGTTTTTCACAACAACAGGAAAACAATTGAATGAGGTGGACAATGGCTATGCACAGCTTGAGCATCATAGATGAGCTGTCCGAACACAGCAGTGCCCTGACGCGGTAGCATAAAGGCAAAAGCAATCGAAATCGCCGCAAGGAGCTCAGATGGCCCATAAACCCAAAAGTCAAGAAATTCTGACAAACAACAAACACCTGTTGTATATTTATTTAAGTAGCTTTTAATTTTGTAAGAAATATCTTAGAAAGTTGGTAAGAGCAGTTATTGTGCAATAACTCATTGTTGAGATATTTTTGTGATATTTTGTATATATGCACCCCCGCATAGCTTATTGGGGTGGTTGTTGCTCAGTTGTTCAAGAGAACTCGGCTGTATATCCTCTGAAAGATATAATGCAAAGGAGCTGTTGGTTTCCAAAAGAATGAGTTTGGCTTGGACGTGATGTGATGAAACTATTGACTGCTGCAGGATTCTCGTGTTATGGCGTGATACAATAAGTGTTTTCTAACTGTATTTGTGTTTCATTTCTTGCATAATCTATTTATGATGTTTGGTGATTAGTCTTGGTAGAAAAGAAAAAGAATAGTTCAGGATTTGTCCATTAAGAACACCCTAAACTCAATCTTTACTACTAAATATGTTTTCTCCAGGGTTAGCTGCGACTATGGAATTCTTAAATGCTCCTATTTGCTCTAATCACATGATAAGTCTGTATTCAGTAATTCTCACTTGCTGCTGATTAGGATTTGTCCGTTATTCCCTGTTACACTGTGAAAGAACTCTTAACTGCCTTTTCTGGTGTGATTTATACTGTTTCTTGTCTAAAAAAAAAAATCAAATCAAAGTTTGTATCATGAATACCCATCTGGCCCTGCAGCGAACCTCTCTTTATCACAGATATCAAATGCTATTCATTTCTGGACTCCACATGCCCAATGTATTGAACTCTCTTTGATACTTGCTTGCCCTTCTTTGAACAATAGCCGACAACAAAATTCAAACAAAACTCTCACCTCATAACTAGCCTAAAATCTTCAAAAAACAAAGTTAAAACTAAAAAGAGAGAGCCCTCTATGATTACAGGTAGGCTAGAACCTGTAATCCAAAGCTTGGTTAGTGGTTACCCCGGTCGTATTCCCTCAGGAGTCAAAGGGAACAACCTGGGTGTTAACACTAACTAAGATTGATATTTGGATCAGATTACTCTTTAAGCGTGTTGTGTGCATATATGGTTTTCAAGTGTTGTTCCATAACTTATCAGTAATCAGTGCTGTTCCATTGGTGTGTGCTGTTCGATCTGCCTTAAGCGTGAAAGATTTCCATTTGATTATGATTAATGCATTTGATTTGGTAGATTAAGTTTGTTACCACTCACGAGACTTAGTTGCTGATTCTATTTCATAGCTGCTGTTCCATTTAAGAATTGTTGTTCCATTACAGACTTGTTGTTCAATTTCTTATTTGTTGTTCCATTTTCCTATCTATCGTTCCATTTGCTGGCGTTTGTTATTTTGGTGTGGGAGATGATCTAAGGCTGTAGTGAGCCTTGGCATTTACTGTCTGGCTCCCAGATCCACGGTCTGTTCTCTAATTTCCTTTCCATCAGTTTCGAAAGGGATGGGTTATCGCTACTGAACCCTTGACTGATAAGTTGCCTAGTCTTCTGAGTGTGTGATTTACTCTTTTGAAGTAGTTTAGTTGTAGACAAGCATCCGTTTACTCTTATATTTCTGAACACTGTACTACTAGCATTACTCTGGCAAATGATAGCCTCAGACTGAGACACTCTTTGAAATAACAAAATGCTCCTGGATTGACATATTAATGTGAGGTAATTAGAGGTGAAAGAGACCCTTTTTATAGCTCTACAGTATGCAAAGACTGGGTAATGGTCTTTGTCATGCCCCTGACCTTTACATTTCAGGCACCATACCTCTTCGCGCACCTCTGGTCGAACTATTCTATCTTGCTTCAAACTTTTCATCTCAAGGCAAAGATTTTTCAACTGCGCATGGATCTGCTGAACCCCCAGATTTGGATCTTGCATCGGTGTTTCATGTAGTCTCATTGCAATCTCCAAGTTCTTTGCCTGAGTCGTTATCTTCTATTGTGACAGCACAACCCTTAGGTGTGGCAGAAGGGAAGCCACGAACCATTCATGGTGTTGTCCATCTATTAAGTTCATATTAGTTTCATAGATTTTACACTTCAATCTCTGATCTAGTTCCCAAGGGGTCTCACCTGGTTA
Organism: Pinus tabuliformis; assembly: GCA_031772625.1. Classification (NCBI taxonomy): domain Eukaryota; kingdom Viridiplantae; phylum Streptophyta; class Pinopsida; order Pinales; family Pinaceae; genus Pinus; species Pinus tabuliformis. Next base: position 540,366,240 of record CM062816.1, on the reverse strand, counting down.
CATCACGATTTCCTTGAATCCCATAATTGATTGTGCCTTAGATTTAGGCCTATTGAATTCTTTTTTTAGCGTGGTCTAAATGTATGCCACTCCAACATTCGGGTTATCATAGAGTACTTGATGTATCAGGTTAGCGCGCGATCCTGCAACACACTAACCAGTGTTTCCTTCTTCATGTGATCATCTGTAATTCCCTGAGCTTCCCATACAACTTTCACGATGAACTAGAACTGGTTCGGGTCCTCAGTTCCCAAGCCTTTGAAGAAAGGCAGCTTCACTGAATTTGCCATACTGAACTGTGGTGGAGGTGGAGGTGGTACGGGTGAAGTTGCAAGTGATGGTGGTGAAGTTGGGGGTGCTGTGGGTGGAGGTGGCAGTTGCGGAATCCTTGTCTTATTAACTGAATAGCACTTCGTGGAAAAGCTTGTGCTACTCCCTCTTCATCACCTCGTGGAGGTGAAATTAATGGACTATATTCAAGACCCTTTCTCCCTTCATTTCTGTAATTTTTTTCACTTCGTGTAGCCCCGAACATCAAGGTAGCTTCATAACCCATTTTACGCACAATAACATTTTAATCTAGGTATTCAAATATTTCAAGTACTTACCTCACAAAACTTTGAAAAAGCGTCACTCTGCTTTGTTGTAGCTGACTGAGGTATCAACTGCAAATTCAATCACAAATCCTCCTATGATGCGATCGAGCCAATGATCGACAGCACGAGCAATATTATCCTCAGATGCTTCCAATCTCTGTACTAGGTCCGGGGTCCAAACAATAGGACCGTCAAGTTTCCCTTCCTTGGCTATCTGCTAGCTTCACGATCCACTCATATAGCTCAACAGGAAAGGAATAGAAAAATATCTTATGGATCTCTGTATATAGGTACCTGTCTAGCCATTGTTCCTTTGTCAGTCGCGAGTTTTTGTTCTCCTGTGCTGCGAATTTGTGGATCTTCCTATCCAACCAGTCTCCGATCTCTTTCTTAGTTGGATTTTAGTGATACGACATCACACATCTCTTATGCAGATTCTAGTCCCGACAACGAAACCATTTGTTGGCTTGGAGGGGCCTGACCTAGGTTCAGTGTTAGTTAGCCAAAAAAATCCCTACACTACTGGCCCTTTCGGCATTAGCCTGTGGAACGCGGACCGAATTCTCACCCAAAGCAGTATGGGGGGATGTTGGAACCAAGTTTCCGCACCCTGAGATGGTCGTGATGTCAGTTTATTCCTTCTATTCCTACCTTCATGCAAGTCACTTAGTTCTAGGGCTTTCCAGACTAGCCCTCTATTCCACCCTTTAGTACCTCCATGAAAAGGTATGATTGAACTTCGCGTAGCCCTAACCTGCGACTTAGGTACTTTCACGCTACTAAGGCAGCGTACCGTGCAGATTCCCAAACTAGTTTAAGTGTCTTACTTATCTTATTAAACAATCATAGTTAGCACCGCGTAAATAGATGTTCTTACTTGCGTTCACTTAACCAACATAATTACATACATTCACGCATCATATAAGCATTATAAATGAAATTCATACATAACATGTCAAGATGCATTAACAGGAAACAAAGACACATAATTAGTAGAATGCTTCTCTTTATTGATATCTTCAGATGATTACAGACTCTATCCGCCCTGCACACATAGTTGCAGGGGTCCGCGCACTTAGCTGTAGACTTCCACCCCAGGCCTCTGCGTACTCAGCTGCAAAGCCTATACCTATGATACGACCCGAAACTTAGACTTCTTACTTCAAAGCTATGACTCTCTAACTCCGATCCCTACACTACTGGCCCTTTCGGCATCAGCCCGCGGAATGCAGACCGAAGTCTCACTCAAAGTAGTATGGGGGGATGCTGGAACCAAGTTTCCACACCCTGAGATGGTTGTGATGTCGGTTTATTCCTTCTATTCCTACCTTCATGAAAGTCACTTAGTTCTAGGGCTTTCCAGACTAGCCCTCTATTCCACCCTTCAGTATCTCCGCGAAAAAGTATGATTGACTTTCGCATAGTCCTAACCTGCGACTCAGGTACTTTCGCGCTGCTAAGGCAGCGTACCGTGCAGATTCCCAAACTAGTTTAAGTGTCTTACTTATCTTATTAAACAATCATAGTTAGCACCACGTAAATAGATGTTCTTACTTGCGTTCACTTAACGAACGTAATTACATACATTCGCGTATCATATAAGCATTATAAATGAAATTTAAACATAACATGTTAAGATGCATCAACAGGAAACAGAGACACATAATTAGTAGAATGCTTCTCTTTATTGATATCTTCAAATGATTATAGACTCTATCCACCCTGTGCACATAGCTACAAGGGTCCGTTCACTCAGCTGTAGACTTCCACCCCAGGCCTTTGCGCACTCAGCTGCAGAGCCTCTACCTACGCTACGACTCGAAACTTAGACTTCTTACTTCAAAGCTATGACTCTCTAACTCCGCCAAACTATTGATGACTCCTTATAGCTTACTTACTTAGCTATTTTTATACAATCCCATGGTCCATAGACCATGGGTAGATCTTTTACAGTTGACTTTACTTTACAAAAATAAGGGCAGAAAACACTTTATGACTCATGACAGCTTCGTGCTCCGTGACCACAAAATGCGGATACTTTACAATTTTATTACAAAATTCAACCCAAAACATGGGCTTTTAGCCCCAAAACTATTCTTGGGGGATCCCATTCCCAACACTTCCCTAGATTGCGCAATGCAGCCTTGGTGGAGGCAGAGTCCAAGCCAAGGTTGGCTATACTCGCTGACGGGCAACTAAAAGAAAAGAAGACAGTGAATGCATGGCGAAACTAAGTGATTGCAGAAGTGATCGAAAGTGCATGCAAAACATGAATGAAAGGTTCAAAAAACATATCAACATGCATGTGGATGAGGCACTTCGCTGGTTGGGTGAACGTCTGTGCAAAATAGTTTCATGCATGCGACAAGCGAAAAAATAAAAAGTGACAAAAATGCAGCACAAGGAATGGGAAGCGGGCTTACTCCAAAATAGCTAAGATGGATGTGCCGACTGCTCCTAGATGTGATGTGGGATGTCAGAGCTACAAGGTTGATGTGAGGAATGAGCTCTGCAGCATCCAGTTGATGAGTTTTGATAACATTGAGGTTGTGACACACATGCCACAAATCTGGGGGAAGCGACACTTGGTGGGAGGTTTCTAAATTTCTTCTTGCATGTAACCTCCAACTGCTAAACATAGATCCCTAAGACAAGGGATGCCTTTCATTCTACCTTAGGAGAAGTAGGCTATGCATGAAAATCTATTTTGGTTAGTCCTGGAGGGACCGGTCAACTCAGTTGCACATGCAAGAGGATGTTCGACTTCTTGAAGGAAACACACATTTCTGGTTGGGAGATGGGCTGACTGCCCAAGATATTTGTGCAATTTTTGGGCAAATAAGCTGACTTCTTCCCAAATTTATGCAAATTCTAGGTTGAGCAGCCCTGCTGGGGAAAATTATGCAATTCCTGTTGGGAGTGTTGACTGGAAGGATTGCACAATCTTCGAGCCTAATAGGCTGCCAGATAGGATTGCACAATTTCTGGAGGGAAGGCTAGTTTCCCTCCAGAAATGCACAATTTTCTTGGGGAAGTTGCTCAGCTTGTAGCTGGACCGAGTCCAGGTGAACAACCTATGAGGGGAATGCATCAAGCTGTGATTGACAGGCTTCCTTTGTGCAAGCAAGACATTGAAGCTTGTGAACTTGATGAAGCAAGACAAACTACTGTGAAATGTTGGAGGGAAGGCTCTAAAACAAAGCTAAGGAAAAAATTTTGAGGGTGGTTGTAGCCACTAAAAAAATTGGATAGAGCGTAATGGTCTATCTTGATGATGTTACAATGCTTTCCAAATAGATATCCAATCACATATGCCACTTGAAGAAAATGTTTGAGCGATGTCACAAGTACGGGATATCTCTTAATCCCAAGAAGAGTATATTTGCAGTGTTCGAGGGTAAACTCTTGGGAGACATCATTGCTAAGAGTGGTATTAAAGTGGATCCAGAGAGGTTCAAATCAATCATGTAGATTACCTTGTGAATAAAAAATTTATATAGTCCTTTCTCAAGAAAAATAATTTCCTCCACAAGTTCATTTCCGATTACGCTCATATTGTTAAACCAATACAAGAGATGATAAAAAAGGATGTAGTATACATATGGGATAGAAGGGAAAAGGACACATTTTTCTGTATCAAACAATCTATCACATAAGCACCTGCATTATATAACCCAGACTTCAGCAAAATTTTTTTGCTCTACACCTTTGCTTCTGACACTTCTCTTGTCATTGTGCTCACACAAGATGACGAGAAAAATAATGAACAGCCTATATATTTCATGAGCACTAGTCTTCAAGGACTAAACTCAATTATACCATCATTGGCAAGTAGGATTACACAGTATACAAGGTGATGAAGCATTTTCAGCCTTATCTTCTAAAAAAACACTGTATTATCTTTGTTCTCCACCCAGTAGTTAGATCACTGTTTGTCCAACAAGACCTGCGTGAGACGAGAGCGAGATGGATGACTGGACTAGAGGAATATGACTTAAAATTCAAACTAGTTGCAATAACAAAGGGCCATGGTCTATTTCGAATATCAAAAGATGTAGTGGACACAAAGGAAGAAGAAGGTCTCACAGGTTGGGAGAAAGAAATCGAAATGTACAATGTCGAGTGAACTTCCCCCACTTATGTCAAGAACTCTTGGTACACATATGTGCACCAATACCTTGAGAATGACATCCTTCCCTCCCATCTATCCACATACCAAAAGAGGGCACTCAGACTCAAAGAATTATCCTACCAGTTGGCGCATGGGGTGAATTTTAGAAAGCATCATAATGGAGTACTGCTCAGGTGTTTGGAAGAACATGATTAAGATAAAGTACTATGTGATCTCCACGATGGAATAGCGAGGGGAAATTTTGTGGGTAACACAATAGCACATAAATTCATGTAGGTCATCTCTTATTGGCCTAGATTATTCAAAGATTCTCATGCTTACACCTACAAGTGTTCAGTCTGTCAGAGGTGTGCCAATAGAAAAAATAAGTTAGCCACCCCATTACAGCACATTGTAGTGCAATAACCTTTTCAATAGTGAGGCTTGGATATTATTGGATAAATATTTCCACATTCATCGAAGAAACACCACTATATTCTCATTGCTACAGATTATCATGCAATGGATAGAAGCAGTTCTGCTCAAACAAGTAAATGATCAAGAATTCATGAATTTCCTTTAGCAAAACATCATTTCTAGGTTTGACATTCCTACTTCACTTGTTTTAAAAAATGCAACATACTTTTTGTTGCTAATACTTTATAATTTCGCACTAGAAAATGGTATTATATTGAAACATTCAACTAATCATTATCTGCAGGGGAATGGTCTTGCTGAATCCACAAATAAGAACCTAATCTGCATCATCAAAAAGACCATATTCTCTGAGTAGCGAGACTGGAACTTTGGTTTGGTTAATTATTTATTGTCTAACTGAGTCATGCTAAAGCCCTCTTTGAACACCTCCCTTTACTTCCTGGTATATGGAAAAGAAACTATCCTCCCGCCCAACATTTACTTACCTGCGGTCCAACTTTTACAAGAAACCTAAGGTAAGACATGCTTATTATTGCAACGTAAGATGGATCCCCTTCACAAATTGCATGAAGAAAGGTTGAAAGAAAAATAAAAAATTTCACTTCATCAGAATCATATCAAGAGGTGGTTCAACAAAAATTCTACAAGGAAGAACAAATTTAGTGTGGGTGACTTAGTCTTGAAGTGGGACAATGCCCACGAGGACAAACAAAAACACACTAAGTTTCAGTCCTTGTGGATTGGGCCATTCGCTGTCCACGAAAATATTGGCTAGCACACTTATCATATTCAATCACTTGACAAGAATATTGACTCTCTCCCTGTGCATGTCCAAGACTTAAAACACTAGTTCCAATGAATATTTGGGGCTATGCCCTACACTGTGTACATAGTCTTTTCATTTTCGTTTGTTTGAAAAAAAAAAATTTGTCATGTAAATAAGTGTTTTGCATGAACAAGTTGTGGCACTTGAGTATGTGTGTCGCTGAACTCTGAAGAGTCTTGTGACACATAAATATTTAGCTAACATTCTGTCCATATTCCTTGTGTTGGTTATATCTTTTGTCTGATGAAGTTATAGCAGAAACTACGATCCGTCTAGAAGGAGAGATTTTATCCAACCATGAACCCATTTCTATTCCGGAAACCTCATGCCTACACGTGGTATTTATGTTTCGGTGTCTTCATTCTTATCCAACTAGTAGAAGTGGAGAAGGGGAAAAATATAAATGAGAAAACCTAAATCAGAGGTCTCTATATGCTTCTCTAAAGGAACAACCTCTTATTCTCTCAATAAGTTTGGATCCCTTTTTCACTCAAAAATAAATATGTGTTGATGCACAATCCTCTTTAAAATAAATAAATAAAGGCAAAAGAAGAGAAATGTTTCCTGTGCAGAGAGGTGAAGCAAGAAACTTCGTCGGGGTACTGTCTAGGCTTGCTGGCAATAGAGCAATGTTTGTGTTCTTGCATGACTCCGTTGGGGTACTGTCCAAGCCTACTGGCAGTGAAGCAACACTAGAGATGAAAAAGTTATACTCGTAAAATGTTAAGCTCGCGAGTTACACTACCCTTCCCACCTCGAAACATTATGATATTGTTAAATCTTATGTGGTGTTCAACTGAGAAGGCATAAAGGGGACTATGTCTATTCATGGGGTAAGCGGGAAGACCAAAGTAATATTCAAAATGAATCAATACTCCCTAAAGAACTAAGGCCCTGCACAAAAGAATTTAACCAAGATAGAGAAGATGAAATTCAACCAGTGTGTCACTAAGTGTTGTGGATGCTACAACACCCTCCAAAATTTTGGCTTAGACTCAATTTTGGAGCCTTCCTTGGTATTGTACATTGTTTTCACAAACACTGAAGTTTATTTCATGAGCTTTCTTGAAGTATTTTGTTCCCTTTTGTTGAAATATGACAACAAGAATATTCCAATTTAATTTGTCCTTGAATTAAATTGTGAATTAAAACCGAATTTAGTCTTAACAACTACTTGGAAATAATTAATTAATTTATTTTAAATTAATTAGTTGGAGAAATTCAAGTTAGAAGTCTTTCTGAAGTCATGCAAGAGTTATCCCTTAAATTAAGGAGATAAGATTGAGTTATATTTGAGTTGTAATTAGTTAACTCAGTTTACTAAGTTAAGTCCAGTTAAATTAGTCCCAAACTGCTTGAGGAACTAATAGTGAGTTAATGGTCAGTTGATGCATTAATGCACTCAACTAGTGCTACTCTAGTTAACTAAATATTCCCTCATCAGAAACTCATGCATGTCTATTTTGAGAAAGACCCAATTGAGATTAATGTTCAGGGATAGTGTACTATTAGTTGCATGTGTTTTCTCATGGAGAAAACTCATGCATGCACTCAAGGATTCATCCTTGAGGATTGCGTAGTTTTGAAGGCTTGTTTTTCCACTTGGTAATAGGCTAATCATCCACAAGGAACATCGCAAGGAAATAGGAGCTTGGAGGGCAGAGAGGAAAGCTGCAGAGAAGCCAAGATTTCCTATGAGCATTTGTGAGGATTGTACTGAGAGCTGGCTAGCTGTGAGAGCTAAGGCTTTGTATAATTCCTATGTATTTCCACCATGTATGATAATACAATAGTGTGGGGTTTTTATCTGAGACTTTCCCCAAAGTATTTTCATGTGTATTGTGCTATTGATTCTTATTCTTTTGGTTATATTGTTCAACTCAATCTTTAAGCTTCCGCAAATTGATAGCAGAAGTAGGTTATAGTATTCTTCTTTGATTTATATTGCATTATCGGGTTAACCTATCACAGATTTTCTACATGGTATCGAAGTTGTGAACAATATACTGAGAAGAGAATTTGAAGTTTGAAGTTCGGGGTTGCATGTGAAAATTGAATTCATATCATACTTCACGGTTGGCCAATGGCATTCTATGGCTTGAGACTCAAGTATGCCTTGGAAGGTAGCTCGAATTACATAACATGGAAAGATAGAATGGAGGTTGTATTAGAAGACAATGGGTTGAAGGAATTCATTGATCAAGAAATCCTAAATCCAACTTCAACTAATGCACAAGAGTTGTTTGAGTGGAAGAAGTGTGTGGCAAAGGCGAGATAGATCATCCTTGGGGGAGTTCAAGACCATATTGTCTCGAGTCTCCATGAGAATGATACTCCATTTTCAATGTGGAAGACATTGAAGGACCTCTACCAGAACAGTAGTGACCAAAGGAAATTGGTGCTCAAGGATAAGCTTCAAAGAATCAAGATGGAAAAGGGTGACACTATTTCCACATATCTGAACAAGCTCAACACCTACAATGATGAGCTTGGCAGTGTGGGAATAACTACTGCCGATGATGATATGGTGAGCCTCTCTCTCCTTGGCCTTCCAAAGAGTTGGAATAGCTACCAGGACTCTATGAATGGAAGGGAGAAACTGTTGGATTAGGAACGACTGTGGTCAGATATTATGCAGGAGGAGATTAGGAGGAGCACATAAGGTGGTTCTTCATCCAAGAATGATGATGAAGAAAATCCGGCCTTAGCAAGTAAGGCAAGGAAAGGGGAAGGCTTCCCATTTCAAATCAAATTCTTCTCATGGAGGGAAGAAGGGTGGCATGTCTAAAGTAAGATGCTTTAATTGTTACAATATGGGACATTATGTGACTAATTTCCCATCAAAGAAGTCCAATAAGGGATCATCGGAAGGATCAGAAGGTGAGGCATTAACCTCTTAGTTCGAAATGGACTTTACCCTCATCGCATGCATGGTGTCATCGATGATGGGTTGTGTCTAGTATCTGGACAGTGGACCCTCATTCCACATGACCGGTGATAAAAATTTATTTAGTGCCTTGGAGGAGAAAGACCTCAAGGTGCGCATAGAGATGGGTGACAATAGAAGGTATAGTGTTTTAGGAGTGCACACGATTGCTTTTTAGAGGGAGAATGGAGCTCCTCTCACCTTGACAGATGTGATGTATGTGCGTGGACTGAAGAAGAACTTGGTATCAGTCGCGATGTTGGAGGACAAAAGCTACAATGTTGTATTCAGTAAAGGAAAGGTGTTCCTAAGACACATAGCCATGAGTCAGACCAAGAGGATAGGGATTCGGGTGAAGAACCTCTATAAATTAGAGGTAGATGATTGTGAAACATTGAGTACGAAAGCAGAATTGGTGCAAAGCCAAGACATTGGCGAGTTGTGGCACAGGCGGTTGGGCCATTTGCATCATGGGGCTTTGAAGATAATGTAGCAGATATTTATAGGACTTCCCAAAGGTAAACTTGAGCAAGTTGACACATGCAAAGGTTGTACCTTGGGGAAGTACACCAAGTATTCCTTTCATGATCAAGACAGTTGAGCAGAGGCTATCTTAGAGCGAGTTCATACTGATTTGTGTGGACCATTCTCGATGGCATCCACAGTGAAGCAAAGGTATTATGTGATTTTCATTGATGACTATTCTCGTAAATGTTGGATTTATTTCATGCAAAAGAAGGACCAAACTTTCACAAAGTTTTGTGAGTTCAAAGATTTGGTCGAGAAAGAGTCAGGGAAGAAGATCAAGGCCTTGAGAAGCAACAATAGTGGAGAATATGTCTCTTAAGAGTTTACGGACTTCTGTACAGCGGTAGGAATCAAACAAGAGTTGACAGCACCTCATAACCCACAGCAGAATGGGGTGGCTGAGAGGAAGAACAAAACTATTGTAGGGGCAGCATGGGCAATGTTGCATGACCAAGGCCTCACACTTCACTTGTGGGTTGAGGCATGCAACACAATGCTCTATTTGCAGAATAGAATCCCGCATCGCATACTTAGGATGAAGATACCAAAGGAAGCTTTCCTTGGTAAGAGACCATATGTAGGTCACTTCAAGATCTTTGGCTCATCGATATATTTCCATGTGACAAAGGATGCACGGAAGAAGCTTGAGCCGACATTAGAGTTGGGGATATTTGTAGGGTACACTGATACACCTCATAACTATCGAGTGTACTTGCCTACCAGTTGGAGGACAGTGGTTCACAAAGATCTCAAGTTTGATGTGAAGAAGGCCATGCGAGTTTCCCTTGAGAGGGAGCTCCAACTATAGGCTGTGGAGGAATTGTTGATTCCTAAGGAGGAGGAGCCTCAGACTGATGCAGAGCAACTGCATGTAGAGGTTCTAGGAGTGGAGACATCCACTCAAGCAGAGTCTTCTAGAGATGGACAGAAGTGCACAAGAGAAGCTAACAGATTGTTGGAGGATGTGAGAGAGAATGTGGGAGCACCATCTTCTCAGCGCAGACAGAGGAGGTCACCTAAGAGGTACACTAGATATGTGGCCCTTGCTGGGGAATGTGTTGAGACCGAGCCATCTTCCTTTGAGGAAGCAGTGTAGCAGCCGATTTGGGTTGATGATATGGTGGAGGAGTATGACTCCATAGTTCATAACAGTGTTTGGGACGTGGTTCCGAGACCGGAGAACAAGTCAGTTGTGAGTTCCCATTGGCTTTACAAGGTAAAGCAAGCTGCTGATGGTAGTGTGGAGAAGCATAAGGCAAGATTTGTTGCTCGTGGCTTTTCACAGGTCGAGAGGATCATGTTGCTGCAGTATATTTTGACAGAGGAGCAAGATGCTGACATTTTGACAAAGGCATTGTCAAAGTGTAAATTCGAGTTCCATAGAGACAAGATTGGGGTGGCAGATAATCCCTTTCTTGTTGAGAGGGAGTGTTGAAACATGGAAACAAGAATATTCCAATTTAATTTGTCCTTGAATTAAATTGTGAAATAAAATCGAATTTAGGCTTAATAGCTACTTGGAAATAATTAATTAATTTATTTTAAATTAATTAATTGGAGAAATTCAAGTTAGAAGTCTTTCTGAAGTCATGCAAGAGTTATCCATTAAATTAAGGAGATAATATTGAGTTATATTTCAGTTGTAGTTAGTTAACTCAGTTTACTGAGTTAAGTCCAGTTAAATTAGTTCCAAACTGTTTGAGGAACTAATAGTGAGTTAACAATTAGTTGATGCATTAATGCACTCAGCTAGTGCTACTCAAGTTAACTGAAGATTCCCTCATTAGAAACTCATGCATGTCTATTCTGAGAAAGACCCAGTTGAGATTAATGTTCAAGGATAGTGTACTATCAGTTGCATGTGTTTTCTCATGGATAAAACTCATGCATGCAGTCAAGGATTCATCCTTGAGGATTACACAGTTTTGAAGGCTTGTTTTTCCACTTGGTAATAGGCTAATCATCCACAAGAACAATGCAAGGAAATAGGAGCTTGGAGGGAAGAGAGGAAGGCTGGAGAGAAGCCAAGATTTCCTATGAGCATCTGTGAGGATTGTACTGAGAGCTAGCTAGCTATGAGAGCTAAGGCTTTGTATAATTCCTATGTATTTCCACCATGTATGATAATATAATAGTGTGGGGTTTTTATCTGAGGCTTTCCCCAAAGTATTTTCATGTGTATTGTGCCATTGATTCTTCTTCTTCTAGTTATATTGTTTAGCTCTATCTTTAAGCTTCCGCAAAATGATAGTATAAGTATGTTATAGTATTCTGCTTTGATTTATATTGCATTATCGGGTTAACCTATCATAGATTTTCTACACCTTTTGCATGTTGGGTAAACTATCATCTTTTCACATGATTCTTTGTCGTATAATGTGTACAAGCCTAGTCTGAAGGTTTCAAGGGTCTATCTTTGTCTATATGAGTTTTTTTAACTATGTAAACATTTGTTGCACTCAATCACAAAGTTTTGAACACTGTCACACAAATGTTGTCACGGTCGTCCCAAAGTCTATCTTAAGTGTCACACTTGTCGTAAATGGTCGTAAAGTGGTCACACAAAGAGAAATGCATTATTCATATGTCCTTGGTGATTTATGTTGTTGTGTCATCAACTATTCTAAGTGTGATATCATAGTTGAAGTATTATCACTATTCACATCAGTCTAATTGGTCTTACACTTAGCCATTTGTGAGAAGGCTTCCCGACTACGTAACTTGGCTTCACTTGGCCTCCCTAAACTACGCACAGTGCAATTCCAGTCCTTTAGATGAGACATTTCCCCTTAACACTGCGCAATGCATAATTCCTGTCTCCTAGAACTAATGCACTGCATAGTTCCTGTGCTCAATCTTCGGCCTTGGCCTCCAGAATTGTGCAATCATTCCTCCCAACCCAACCTTCACTATGCACTACACAATCACACACCTCAATCTCATCCCATGAGAATTTTGGCTCCAAAATTATGTAGTAGCCCTACCTCCCTTTTCTCCCAAAAATGTGCAGTGTGTCCTCTTAGTGCTCACTCCCTCAACCTATCCCACTGGCTTCCAAAGCTACGCAGTCTTGTCCCTCAGTCCTGCTTGAACTATGCACTACACATTCTTAGAGATCAAGATTTTCCCCTGGCTACTAGAAATGTGCACTGCACAGTCACTGAGCCCTCTCTCCCAACCTATCACCTAGTTTCATCTTAATTAATGGATCAAAATACATTATCTTAGACTAGGGGTTTTTAGATTGATGTTGTCTCATCATGAGTGAATTACATATGTAGGTACTCTATCACACCATGGAAAGATGATGAAGAAGTAGATGAAGAGGTAATATTGTTGAAATATGCTCTTATAGTTGAACATACAAGTTGATCAATCAAGAAAAGAAAAAGTGACATTAGTTTGTGATCACAACTCAAGACATAAGATCATCGAAGATTCCTCATCACCAAGTCATATGGAGGTGAAAAGAAGAATAAGACACTTAGCACTCAATAGAAGTAGTGGCTTAACATTGCCACATGATCATGCAGTCCATGTCAGTAGTGTCATGCCATGTCATGTCATGAATAGTCACATGCCACACCTTGTGGCCAATGATGTAACATATGTTTCAGAAATGTTTTGTAAAGTGAAAGTCCCAAGGACATGTGTGGAATACGAAGAGTCATGTAAAGTTGAAAATTCATAGGAAGTCAAATAGTCATGAGGGTATTCAAAGAGTCACAAGGAAGGGCAAGCATCACCCATTGGTTATATATACACCCTCATTGTATGAGAAAATGAATTTTCACCTTGGCTCTTCCCACAAAGCATTAGAGAGATAAGCTGGTTCTTGAGGAGCAAGGAGCAGCTCCAATTATCCACTACTAGAGCTAGTGATGTACATTGTAAACATGTGTCTTGGATCTTTTACTTAATACGAGAATCCTTCAAGGCTAACAAGTTATTCATACATGGATTATGAATTTTCATAAGACTATTATCCGGATGTTTGTACTTCATGTTTGCTTTCACATGTGCTAAGATAGTTGAAATATTTTGGTTGTTTTAGTGATTATCTTATTGAGAATGTGTTGTAGTGGTTTTTATTGTTTTCCAATTCTTCTTAATTTGTATAATTGAGAAAATATAAGCAGTCCCAACCTTTTGTGTCGAAGCCAACTTTCTTCAAATTTTCTTAAGTAACAATGTTCTTGGCCACCTTCCATGACATCAACATTTCTTGGAGTTCTTATTCCTTTTATTATGATCTTACCTGTGTCAAGATTTCTTACCACACAGTTCTTTGATCTAAAAACAACTTCATGCTCTTGGTCACACATTTGAATAACACTTAACGAGTTATGTCTTAATCCATCAACAAATAAAACATTTCTAGCCTTAAGTTTTTTCTTTAACAACACAGATCTTTTCCCTTTGATAGCAGAAAGTGAGTTATTCCCAAAAGTTACATTTTGTTCCTTCTTTATTTAATTAAAAGACATAAACTTATCTTTGTCACTTTTCATATGCTTCGAACATCCATTTTCAATGTACCACATATTTTGTTGATCTCCTGCATACAAACACATCACAATTTTAAGAGTCTGTAGTTTTTTTTTTCCATACCTTAGGTGTTATTGTCTTCTACCCATGTTGGTAAGATGTTCCCATTTTTCTTCTGCATTCAGTTTCTTTCATTAGATGAAATTTCAGCCTAAAAGTGGCATCCTAAGGAAAAAAAAATAAAATAATAGTTAAAATAATAAAATAAGAGTTATGAATTTTGGAGGCGAAAGGAGAAAACTACTTTTTTAATTGTATTTTTGGCTTATTTCCTTATAGATTTACTCAAATTTCAAGTGTATACACTTGTTGGATGCAGAATTAAATTTCACATCAAATGAGTACCCATTATGCATACTTTTGAGAAGACCCACATTGATAAAACAAAATGCAGATACATTAAAAAAGCATGTCAAAGCACATCTTTTTAATGTATCTGCAATTTTTATCAATGTGGGTCTTCTCAAAAGTATGCATAATGGGTACTCGTTGGATGTGGAATTTAATTTCGCATCCAACAAAGTGTCTACACTTGAAATTTGAGTAAACCTATAAGGAGATATGCTAAAAATACAATTAAAAAAAGTAGTTTTTCTTCTTTTCCCTCTAAAATATTTACATGTACCTCTTTTTAAATTTAATGGATTTTGATTGGTTTACATATTATGACATGGAAATTACATGAAAATTTCATGGGCACTTTTAGGCTGAAATTTCCTCTAATGATGACCAAAGTTATTGCAAAGAGGAAAATCAATTTAAACTTGAAGAGGTGAGAAAACATTATAATAATATTTCTTTGCCCCGATATCATTCCATTGTTTTCTTGCTTCTCTAGTCATAATAGTTTTATAAGCAACACAGTAAACAACTTTATGACCAAAATTATGACAAGTGAAGCATTGACCATTGAAGTAGGAGTACCTGGGATTATAATATCTTCTTGAGTAGCTTTCCCTTTGATTATGGTAAGGTTGTTTTGCTTGAGAGATATTTGATCCTTCATTCTTTTGTTGAGAACTATAATTTTGATTACTGCATTGAGGTAGCTTCCTGTACCTGTTTCAAAAGATTTTATAGTTTTTTATTATTCACCATTTGAATTATATCCAAGACCTGTCTTGATTAGAGGAGAATGTTGGATTTTGATGATTTCTTCTAAAGTCTTAGATCCTTTAGCACATCTAATATTTAGAGCCCTTATTTTCTCAAGTTCCTTGGTTAGACCTACTATTTCAAGTTCTAAATTTTCACAATGCCTTTCTTTTTCTAGAACTTGTTTCTTCAAAACTTCCTCAACTAATTTAGCTTCTTATAGACAAATTTTTAGCTGAGCTATTTCTTCAACAAGTGTATTTTCCTTACATAAATCATTTTCTTCTAGAGAATCCATAAAAAAAATCATCAGATTCCTCTACACATTTTTCTTCAAATTCCATAAGCAATTGAAAATCTTGATGAGATTCAACATCCTCATTATTGGAAGAATATTCACTATCTTCGTGAGTATAAAATGTTTTCTTATTATCAAAACTTCCTGTAACATTCCCTTCTAAAGAATTATTCCCTTTCTCATGATTTTCTTTATAAGGACATTTAGCAGCATAATGACCAACCCTTTCACAGGAAAAATACTTGAAAGGAAGCTTACCTCTGAACCTGCCAATTCCTACTTAGATTTTATTCATGAAATTCATTTCTTCTCTGTCTGAAATGTAATCAATTTCCTTACGTTATTCCTTTTCCTTCCCTTTGTATGTAGCTTTGAATGACACTTCTCTGATATATGATGGACCCCATTTTCTCATTTCATAAGTTGTTAAAATCCTATGGAGCTATTCAATAGTCAGATTCTTCAAATCCTATATTTCTTTAATGGCAGAGAATTTGGAATCGAACTTTAGGGTTAGAGATCTTAGAATTTTCTCAACAAAAATTGAATATTTTACTTCATCACCAAGATTTTTCATTGAGTTAACGATCTCATCTACTCTAAGGAAAAAACTTGCAATAATTTCATCATTATGCATTCTGAGAGTCTCATATTGAATTCTAAAAGTTTGAAGTTTAACACTTTTTACCTTAGTGTCACCTTCATAGCTCTGGATAATATTGTCCCATATAGATTTTGCAGTATTCAACTACATAACCTTCACAAATTCTAATTCTACCAATCTTCCTAAGAGATCATTCACTTCCTTTTCATTGGCATTAAATTGTTTCTTCTCTGCATCATCTATGGGAATGGAGGATGGATATTGATATCCTTCTTCAATGATTTCCCATACATAAGCTCCAAGTGACTGCAAATATGCTTTGATTTTGATTTTCCAAAATACCAAGTTAGTTCCATTAAACAAAGGTGTCTTGATAGAAGATACTCCCTCTTGACTGCTCATCTTGATGGATCTCCCCTTAAGAAATAAAGCTTCTTTTGAGCGACTTGCTCTGATACCAATTGTTCGAAAAATACTGAGAGGGGGAGTGAATCAATATTTTAAATTCAAAAATTCCAAAATTTATATTCTGAAAAAATATACGCTCATGTTATTAAGGAAACATGTGTATGAATGCTACTTCAGATAAGGAAACCAACGTATATCTAGTTTACTGATTTTTATGTATCCTATCATATAATTATCTTCAATAAGTGAATCAATAGATTAATTAAACAACATAAATAAATCACATGAACACATATAGAACACCAGGATTTTAGGTGGAAACCCAATGTGGGAGAAAACCACCATTTTTGGTGTCTATGTCTTCTTTATTATGATATAAAAAAATTATTTGTACTGATGCAGACTCTTGTTAGTATGTAGGAACCCACCTACATAATGCTACAATCTTATCTCGTTATCAAGCACCCACTGGAAGGGAGCTACAACCCCCTAAACTCATTTACCGACTCCTACCAGAAGGGATCTCTTACCCACTTTATGAAGGCCACAACCCTCAACTCCTTGTGGACCACTTTTTAGAATATTTCAGACTAGATCCACCTATCAAACAATCATCAAACAACCTGTAGTCCACCTTTCATTAAATTTTCAAACTAGACCCATATTGACCATAAAACCAAACAAACTAAAGCTCTGAATCTGAGACACTGTCACACTGCAAATCAAATAAAATTTTGAAGCATCAAATCATTGAATTCATAACCCAACCAGAAATAACAAACATCAAATTATGTACGCGAAAATACTGAATAAGACTTGTGTATATATACAACATCTTTGTATAACACCTACATACATATTTCAGAATACTGAACATAGAACAATCATACATAGACCATTTCACTAGTTATAGATTACTAAACCAATCACATATTTCTGAACCAAATACAACCCATAGATCATATACCTAGTCAAACTTATGCATTATTAAAACTGATCAATTAAACCAAGTCACCTAAATTTTCATTGCCAGACATAGATCATCATGATAGAGACATCATCAACATATAACATCAAACTAACCAAACAACATCAACTGTATCAATCATCATATCAAACCCTAGTTTGTGTACACGACTTCCATAATAAATATCAGCATATGTACATGCTTACAATGCACAACACCTGTGTACAGATCTGCACATACTGAAAATTATTTCACAGAATATATACGCGACCCTACAAATATGGATGCACGTATGTACGTGACTATCCCCAAACATACCTACATACATATATGAAAAAATTTCCCTGCAAACACAATTTTACTTTAAGAAACCTTTATTGTCAATAATGCAGATTTATCAATAAATCATTTAACTCACAGTATCATAATTTCATTAATATTAATGAAATTTGCAACAAGTAAGTCAATCATATATGTCAATATATATTTCAAATCTTTAATATTTGGGCCCTCTTCTTGCTCCTTGGTGCACACATGTTTCAGATCAAATCATTCATAGGAAACTCAAGACTTGGGCACTTAACACCTTCATCTCCATCTCCTTATATAGGTTTGGCCTTAGCTAATATCTTATGCCAGTCCCTTAGTAATGTCATTGGTATTATTTGACAAGATCAAATAACCATTGTCACACCCATTACTATGGGCCAATACCATGGTAAAGACCCTTGGTATCTAGATTATCATGGTGCAGATTCTGTACATGACTTTTCTTCACACTACTTGCATATGTACGTGACCTTGCTTCTCAGGATCCGTGTATACTTTCCCAAACTTTTATTTTATCATCCATCTGTCTCTGAATTTTCATTTCTCTGTTCATCACCATTGTAGCATTTGTTCAAGTCTTCATAATCATCTTGTTATTACATTGTTTATATCTTTATCAAGTGGGTTGCCATCAAGGACAACACATTAGCCATAATGCCAACCTTGCATATTGAAACTGCATTGAGGCCGGGTGTAATCATTGAGGCTATCCTATAAGCATAACGTTGATGCCACATTGTAAACTAATCAAAACATAATAATTGAGCTCTCACTCTAATGAATTAGGTATTGCCATATAGTTGGAGGATGATAATGTACAAATGGTGAATATTGGAAAACCCATCCCCAGTGGCCCTGTTTTGAATATTGGAAATGGAAACATCAATACCTGAATTTCATGTCTTCTTGTGAACAAGGTATTGGTGGAATCCATTAACAACAAAAAAACCATTTGCATCAAATATGAGCTCTAAGAACTTGTGTATGCTTGAGAAAATTGTGATTGCTCTCATAGAAGATTGAAAGCACATTATCTAGCTGTGATTTCCCATATTCACTCAAATCAAAGGTGTGATGCTCCAGTCACTCCAATTAGAATAAAGTCCCCCCTAAATTGAAATTAATAGAACTAGGCATAGAAAGTAAAGTATTCATCAATTTCAACATGTATTTCTTTGTGTTATGTACACATAGATTTTACATAAACATATATTTTTTTGGATTTTATGATCCAATGCTAGTAGAAAGCATGCAAGAAAGTCATTTAATTTGTAAATAGCTGACTCAACAAGTCCTGAGTTTTTATTCAACCTCCTTTCATTGTTCATCCTGCCTTTGAAGCTTAGATTGCAAATCTTTTAGATTCACATGCAGTAGAGGCATGTAGAAAATGAAGTATCTTATTACACATCAATGAAAGTTTGGATGCACAGGTGTATGAATTAATGGTCCAACTAAATGTAAACAATGTCATTGATGAAACATTTATGGAGTAATGTAAGAGAAAACTATCTAAAGAATTGGTGCATAGTCATTAGAGTGGAATGTCGAGGGTATAATTTGTATTGTAGATGGTATTTGTATTTTCCTCATTAAGATTCACACCCCATCATCCTCCACACTCTTAAAAAGTAGTCATATAATCATACTTTGTGTGTGCATCCTTTATTTTCAAGAAATTCTATTCAACCTCATCTTCAACTCCATAGTTAGTATGTGCATCCCATCTGGTATAACTTGGGTATCGACATTCATGAGTGAGGGAGGGCCCTAAAATAAATTCTCATGATCTCAAGTTCATTTTTGGCCTCACGAGTCACTATGGATGGATAAATTAGCATAAATGTGGAATCCCTATGTTGTAATCAACTGCCTAATTGAGGTTTGAAATATTAGTATGTTAATGCCATGGACATGGAAGGTTTCAAATATTAATATGTCGATGAGGAGAATCTTGATCTTGTTTAGGAATTTTTTTGATTCACAAACATGGAATCCTTATGTTGTAATCAACTAACCATGAATAGGAGTGTGAGATAGCCAAGGCTAGTTCCTCTCTGAAAAAGAATTATGAGCTTTTTGATGGGTAAGTAATCACATTTGGTGCAAATTATTTCATATGCCTTGAGGTCTTGTTCTAGTCTTCCCTAATTGGAAAGGAAGTCAAGTTGAATTTGGGACTATGAATGGATAGAATTGAATGGCCATTTAATATTGATTCTCATTTTTGCTTGTCACAATTCTGATCAATGAATAATAACAGAATCTTGCGATAACTATAATGATCGAATTATTTTTAAAGTATCTAATTTTTTGATGTATTGTTATAAATCATGTAAGAAATTGGTTTCTTTGAATGGTATCATGACTTGACTAAGGGAGACTCATGGATTTCTAGAGCTTCTAGTTTATTGAAGACTTTCACTTAACCATTGTGGTGTTGTGCAATCTCTATTGCAAAGTGGATTTGAAAAAATTGAAGCACCTCCTTTCCACTGACATCAAAGGGGGAGGTAAGTAGAGACAATAAGAAATTCTTCTGAGGACAAAATGGGGAGGAGCATAGTGTTTCCATCAATGCAAAAGGGGGAGAATACTGCAATGTTGTCATTGATATCAAAAAGTTATGAGTTATGTTGATATTAGTGATTATGTTGATATAAATTTATTACATGTTTGATGTTGCAAAGTGTTAGGTTGATGTAAATTATTTACAAGTTTGATGTTACAAGGGTTTCTTGGTGTTAAGGTTGAGTAACTGAAGACTCGAGGCTAACTTGAAGACTCAAAGGCTCATTATTGTTGATTGATATTTATTAAAGGTTGACTAAAGTACAATGATGTGCAAAGGTTGATCAAAGTGATGTCATGTGCAAATGATGAACAATGTTGAATGCTAATTGTTAATTATTCTATTGATTGTCTCGATGTTTTTCTTACAATCGAAATGGAAAAATGACACATGATCCTTGAGACACAAGTTGGAGAATTGGTTCTTGCATTGAATATAATTATTTGTACTGTATATTATATCACAAGCCATGAAACCCATGAATTATCATATTGTTGATGTTGAAGACATTACAAAAGAATGCTTGAATCCATTAAAGATGTAGCTAGTACAAATATTAAATAAATTAATAAATTAATTAAAATTCAAGCTTTTTCTTTTGTAATCATTTATGTTGGACTCAAAATTTTCATATTTCCAAGAAATTTGTGGAGTATTTGTCGTAAATTAATTGTCAGATATGGAAATGAAGAGGTAGATTGTGAATGACCCTAGAAGACCAAGTGATAACTCTTCAATTAAAATTCTTGCATGGAATGAAAATAGTAAGAAATCCTAGTTTATAAAAGGTGCCATTTTGAATGAAAAATAAGTTAGTGAATCGATTTCTGAGAGAAAAAGAGAGAGATCATAAGTAAGCCAGGAAATAAACATATAAGAGAAGGAACGGAAGAAGATAAAAATAGAGAAAGAGAAGAAGTAGAATGGAGGATAAAATAAGAGTTCAAAGTAGAGAAACGTGACCATGTAACTAGTAATATTCATTTGTAATCTGAGTATGGAATTTTAGTCTCCTTTCAGGTGGTGTCCTGAGAAAATACAGGTTGGATATTGTAAGTGGAAGTAGGAGCTTCCAAGAATGTTGTAGCTCGTAAAAGAAATTGAGGTAGATGCCTCTTATAGGTTGGAGCCTATGGAAAATCAGATGTAATAAGGGAGTAGGAGCTTGCCTTAACATCACTTCCGCCAAAAAATGTGGTTTTTCCCTTAATGGGTTTCCACTTATATATGGTGTCTTCATGTGTTGCATGTTAAATGTCTTGCTTGTGTGAATGCTTTTAAATTCATTATTACATGTTGAATGCAAGTGTATCTCTAGTAACTACAATAGAAATAATTAAAAGTTGAACATATACATAAGTCATTAGTTGTGAAATAAAACACTTGAAAATGAAAAAATAACTTGAATTTATTGTTTTAAAGAGACACAATTACTTATTCACTCCCCCTCTTAGTAATTTCCAAGTCTTCATTAGAGGTTAGAGGGAGATAATCTAGTGACTAAGTGGGAGGACTTCAAAAGCCTCATAGAGTTACAATTTTACTTGATCAGGTATTGTTGATGGTGCTGGACCTGCCAACATGGCAAGGGGATCTCCCCAGTAAGAAGTCCCAATTAGACCTCAGACCGTTTTGTGTAGGAGTCCCATCAATGGGTCATAACGTAATGCCTTAACCGTGATGTCGCATAGAGGCAAGTAGGATAACTCTGTCAGTAACAAGGGTGTGACTGTTACAGTGAGTCAAGGAAGATGCATGAGAGGTTCTAATGCAAAAAGGGGGAGAGAAGGGTGAAGGT
The DNA here is from genome assembly GCA_031772625.1 of Pinus tabuliformis. NCBI lineage: Eukaryota > Viridiplantae > Streptophyta > Pinopsida > Pinales > Pinaceae > Pinus > Pinus tabuliformis. The sequence goes on along the minus strand of CM062816.1, from coordinate 540,344,195 downwards.
GAGTTTTAGGTTGAAAGGGATCAGTCCCAGCTCGGCTAGGAACACATAACACAAAAGGACATACGCAACTTCCAGAAGAACAGTCCGCTCAGATGCAATAGTCACAACATACAAGGTAAGATAATGCGTACAACACTCACGGATTAGTCTGAATGAGTGCAACGGTTGTTACAACAAGGTTCATGTGAAAGGTTTGTCTGGTGTCCGACAGAGTAGTCAACACGGATGGTGACAACATTAACAACATATACAACAAATTTGCAACAAGATTCATATAATTGCATGTGAATCAGTTCATACACAAATATGTAAGTTAAACAACATATATCATTAAGGAAACCAGAGCAATCCAACTACAATAACAACATATGCATGAAAATGTGTTGGCTCTTATTATATAAAAGTGTAAGCTCCAATCATACAATAAATCCATGTAAACCTACTAGACCCATTAGTTAAATGTTACAGCCACATCTGCCTACTCCTCCAAAGAGATGTACTAGCTCCCTGTAGTGGATAAGCCAAGGCGTGTTACAATACTATCCAAGCCTTCTTCAAGATAGTCTTAGTAGAAGCTTGGCTTACCAAAAGCCTTTACAATGAGTTATGAGGGACTATTTATAGAAAAGGGTGGGGTGACCCTTGGCATTCCCCTTTATGGCCATTCAACTATCCTCATGACTCTTTGCCTCCTCTATGAATGTTACATCCAACTATTGACACTTGACTTACACTTGACACGACTCAACATTACAATGCACATGTACTCATGTGAGACAACATGGCTTGAGCAAGCCTTGCAAGACATCACTGACACTCGGTCTTCTATGGTGAGACCAACTCTTTGACATGCTTGTGATGGTGAAGGTGGTGAGCTGATGCCAAGCTTGGTCATTCGTGATGGTGTGCATGCACCTCATGGTGACATCTTGCTGAAGCGAACTCTTTCCTCCATTGCAATCGATGCATTGGTTTGTAACATTCATCCAACTCACCTGCTAACATGCACATGGTCTTCTGGGGTGCGGTTGAACTGGTGACACACTAATGCATAGTGTCTGTGTTGATCTTCAAGTGTGTACTGGTGGTCATGTGCATCAACTTGCTGAAGTGCATGTTTAGCTCCAGTTGGACTTTATTCTTGTCTTCGCCTTGGTGAGTGTGTTGAATGGGTTGGATTGCATGTGTGCGCTCAATGACATGCATGATGTTGAATACCTTGCATGTGATCAAAAAAACTTCTCACCATGTTTACTCTGTGTTAGCTGCTGGGATGGATCTTTAAGTTGTATGGGTGCAGTTTCATCCATGAGTGCATGTTGCACTCACTATTGTTCTTGTTCTTGTTGCAACTCATTTGTCTGTCTATGTAGCTTCATGTTCTTCCTGAGTTGCTGCTTCAACACATGCACCTCCTTCTTTGTTCCATTCTCTGTCTTCACACGATCTTCATATCACGTCATCACCTCATAGCCAGAGTCTCCAAAGTTGCTTTCATCATTAATGGATCTACTTGAGCTTACAACCTTGTTCCGCCTCTGTGTTTTCAACAACCCTCCTCTTGCATTCGTTGCATTTGGTATGCTGTCTTTAGCTGTTGTTCATGATGCTTCTCATTGTGATGCTATTGTTGTCATATCTTGGTGTCCTTATCTATGAACAACTTGATGTTTTCATGGGTAGGCAAGTCCATAGACACTTGATTGACTGCATTCCCAAGTGTGCTCTAAACAGTGTCTTCATATTTGTTGCCTTAGAAACCATTGTACATGTATTTCTGAGAGGTAGATGAACACCTACGATACTTGGAGACATGGAAACACTCATGGCAAGCAATCTGTCAGTCGAAAACCAAAATGAACATGAGAACTGACTTGTAACAAACCTGGGTAAATGATAATGAAGGTTGCACAATTTCGGCCAGGAGGTCAGGAGACCAACTACCAAGACTGCACAAGACACAGTCTGGGCTGTTGGGAGACTATATGACTATTGGAACTATGCAATGCATAGTCCAGTATGGTTGTTGACTCGTGGGATTTCACAATGCGTAATTCCAGCCGGTAGGGACTGTTGGCCTAGGGATAGATTTTTTGCAATTTCTTGGGCCAAGCAACCATTGTCCTCCAGAAATGTGCAAAACAGTCCTGGAGGCTAGTGCTAGGCAGGAATGCACATTTTTGGAGAGGAAGGTGAGCCTTACTTCCCTAAATTATGCAATGTGGCCTTGGTGGAGGCAGAGTCCGAGCCAAGGTTGGCTCGACTTGCTGACGGGCAACTGAAAGCAAATAAGATAGTGAATGCATGGTGACACTAAGTGATAAAAGAAGTGATCGACAATGCATGCAAAACATGAATGAAATATTCAACAAACAGATCAACATGCATGTTAGTGAGGCAGTTCGCCGATTGGGTGAATGTTCGTGCAAAACAATTTCATGCATACGACATCAGTGAGATAGCAATGAAAACTGAAACAGAGCTAGGACAAGCTAGAATACATGTAAACAACAACAAGTGTTCAAAGAAATCAAGCAAACAGTAATCACACAACCGAAGGGCATGGGAAGTGGGCTTACCCTAAAATAGCTAAGCTGAATGTGTTGACTTCTCTTAGATGTGATGTGGGATGTCAGAGCTGCAAGGTTGATGTGAAGAATGAGCTCTGCAGCATCCAACTGATGAGTTTTGATAACATCGAGGTTGTGACATGCACGCCACAAATCTAGGGGAAGAGACACTTGGTGAGGTTTCTGAATTTCTCCTTGCATGTAACCTCCAACTACTAAATATAGATCCCTGAGACAAGGAATGGCTTTGCATGCTGCCTTAGGAGAAGCAACCTATGCATGCAAGTCTGTTTTGCTCGGTCCCAAAGGGAACCAGTCAACTCAGCTGCACATGTAAGAGGTTGTTTAACTTCTTGAAGGAAATGTAAATTTCTTGTTGGGATCTGGGCTAACTGCCCAGGATATTTGCACCATTTCTGGGCAGAGCAACTGAGTGCTGCCCATATTTGTGCAAATTCTAGGCTGAGTAACCCTGTTGGGAAAAATTGTACAATTCCTATTGGGAGTGTTGACTGACAGGATTGCGCAATCTTGGAGCCTAGTAGGCTGCCAGACAAGATTGCGCAATTTCTGGAGGGAACACTGGTTTCCCTCTAGAAATGTGCAATTTTATTGGGGAAGCTGCTCAACCTGCATCTAGACCAAGTCCGGGTGAACAGCCTGTGAGGGGAATGGATCAAGTTGTGATCAACAGGCTGCCTTTGTGTAAGAAAGACATTGAAACTTGTGAACTTAACGAAGCAAGGGAAGATGCTGTGAAGGTTGGACGGGAGGCTCCAAAATGAAGCTAAAGAAAAATTTTGGAGGTTGGTTGTAGCCGATACAACACTTGGAAACACACTGGTAGAGCTCTAGCTCTCTGAATGGACCTTGTTCATGAAAAGCAAGTCTAACACCTATGAAAGTATTGTTCAGTTCTCAGCTCATCTTGGTTTCATCTCTGCCAAACCCTGACACACATTCCAAGCCAAGGCAACACATTTGTTTCGATTAGTGTTGAGGGGTATATAGGTTCACAAGAAGTATAGTCATCAGAGTCTTAGTTTCATCTTTGGTGTTGCTCCCTGGCCTGGATAGTACACCAGCGGAGTCACATAGGAACACAAGCATGGCTCCACTGCCAGTGAGCCTGGCCAGTACCCCGACGGAGTTACTTGCATCACCTCCCTACACAAGAAGCCTTTCTCTTCTTTCATCTTATTCATTTTGAATTTTGAATTTTTTGACTTTTCATTGTTTTTTTTCATTTTTCATTGTGCATAGCACTTATTCATTTAAGAGGCAGAAGAGGGATCACAACTTATTGAGAGTAGAAGAGGTTGTTCCAGCAGAGAAGTAGTTTATTATATCTCTGATGTTCATGTTAAGGTTTTCCCCCTCACCTTACTCTACTTGACTTGGCTGACAAGGGTTAACCCAAAAAAAACTGACTAGAGAATATGACACTAGTTAGCGTGCAAAAGTTGTGTTTTCACCAAGGTTCACTTTGAACAATACGTATTTTCCTTCGACGTATCATGTAATAAAAGAAACAAGCTCATCATATAGAGGCAAGATGACAAATAACCAAGTAGTAATAGCTGCACAAGACCTCTTGTACTTTACCCAGCTCTTTTCAAGATTCATACATGGTTTCATGCAAAACTAACCTACGAACGAAACAAGCGAACTAAAAAACAATGAAGGAAAGCAAGAGCAGAAGAAAAGTGAAAGCGAAGCAAGTAGGAAAACACACAAGCAAACAAACAAGCAAACAAATCATGTAAGTAAACAAGCATGCAAGCAAGCAATTGAAAACAAACACTACTCCTACTCCTACACTAACGGTGCATGGGCCTGATCATGTGAAGTGATACTTCCAATGCAACCATCGATGCATTGGTAAACCCATGTTGGTGAAGGATTGGTCCACGAGAAACCTAGTTGTGTGAACCAACAAACAAGAAAGATATAATAATGAAGACAACCACACTTCGTGTTTCAAAGCGCCCACAGGACATAAGTGAGTGCAAGTGCATGACGGGTGGTCCGTGGACTTGTCATGGTGCTGTGTGACACTACGTGCAACTTTGAAGCATAAGCACCTACTTGACTGTGACAGGAAAGAAAATGAAAGAAACAAAGATAACTTGCATCGTGCACGAGTGCTTGCGATGTTAGACTCCTCCAATGCATGAGCAATGGGATCATGCAGTTCAAGTGGAGGAAGTGTGATCTGTGAGTGATATGGATCTTCAATGCATACAAATGAGTGATGAGGAGCCTTGGGTGATTGAATAGTTTTATGATTGGAAGTGAGACTAACCCCAAGAGAGCAAGGGCCTGACATAACCATCTTCTCAGGCTGAAGTGCCTCGATAGTCTTGGGTGTTTCAACTTCGTCATCAAGTAGACCATCATACATCGGTGGCTTTGAAAGATCAACTGCAATAGATTCATGATCATGATAAAAAATGGAAGCAAATGGATCATGACCACCATGATCAGAAAAATCAATGAATTCTTCGGCATCCTCATGATCAGATAAATTAAATAGAGGGGTAGATGAAAAGAGAACAAATTCATCCTCTATATCTTCGGAAAAGACATATGAAGGATCAAGTGGATCTTCAATGAGTAACTCATCTCCTCCATTTTTGAGTGATGGACTAACATCCGGTGAGTCCTACGAGTGATCAACAATAGGTGCATCTGTGGATGAAGGCAAACATGCAAAATCATGGATGGTAGGTTCACCAAATAGGTTAGGAAAGAACGGAGGAGGCTTAGACAGAAGGTAGTCATCCTTTACCAAATTTTGATGCTCAAGCTCCCACTCATACTCTTCATGAATGACAACAAATGTTGGTTGTGCAACACCAACTCCGTCAATGGGTTGCTCCTCATTCACAACAAGTGAAGAGTCCAGAATGGATGAACACAAGACAACATCATTCGAGGGAACACCTGAGTGTGAAGATGGATTTCATAGACAAGAATGAATATGAGAACTCAAAGGACTCACAACCAAATCTATGTGAAAATTGAGTGAAGTGATGTTGGGAGAGTGTGAAGGATGAATAGGTGTGTGAATATGCTCTTCAGCATCACTTAGCGGTGGTGGAGCTGTTGAATGAGAGGAAGGCGGATAATCAGTTGAGCCAGTGTCTAAATCCACATGAGATTGCACAGCTCCATCAATGAAGAATGTTGAGTGAGGCTTGATTTCAATATTTCTCTTGGGACGGGCAGATTTCTTAAGACAATACTCGAACCAATCTGTTGTGGGGGAAAGTATCCAACTCGGAATGACCCTAACCCACTCTAAGGGTGACAGTTCCTTAGCAACAGCTGAAAGCAAAGCTATCTAAAGTTTCTTCTTTATGACATGCAAGAGATAAAAGGAAGAGATCCACTTAACGATGTCTTGCACAAATGGTCGATCCAATCTCCTTTGTTTGCCGCTTGCTCCCAGATCCAAGTCTTTTCACGGGCCCAGCTACACAAGATCCTGCAAATAAGACAAGAAAAGGAAACTACAAGAGGCATGCATTCATAATCGATTCAAGGATTAGCATAAATCAAAGACGCAAGTAAGACAATACACCATTGAAACACATGCGAATAGAAGAACCTCAAATGCTTTATTAATATATGGAAGTAAGGTTCAGGCGGTGATACAACCATGAGAGGTCCAATCCAGCATCACCTTCCCGACGGAGAGAAATCTCTTCTTCACCTCCCTCAAGCAATCACCCAATGCTCACAACTGTAAACCAACAGCAATTCTTTGCACAAAATTCCGCCCTTTAGATCCCATGGGATGAGATCCTTATATAGAGTTTTGGAGTGAAGATAAGTCAGCTTGATGTGTGACTTGTTGTCCTCTTCAACTCCAGTTTTTCTTCAGTTCTTCACTCGGAGTTTCTGTCTTCCACTTGGAGTTTTAGAAGCTCTTAACTCATCATTAGGCGAATCTTATCATCAAGTGTCTTTTTAGAAGCTTCCTGGGCACTGGCACTTTTGAGAAAAAGATTCCTCCACATGTCCAAGTACGCCCAACGCAGGTAGCCTTTGTTATACTTGCTATGCAACGCAGGTAGCCTTTGTTGTACCTGCTATGCAGCGCAGATGCCTAGTGGAGCAGCTGCAATGATCCAAAACTGACCTGTTTTTGAGTGTTTTTCAGTGGAGAACTGATTTGCAGTGCTGTGGTTTGCTGACCTTGTTCCTCTAAGGGTAAGAACAACATGTTTAGGGACTTTGGATCCCTTAGATTATTGACATTTCATGCTCTATGCTGTAAGGCACAAAAATGTCTATAACAGTTGCCCCCTAAAGTATGAGGTCGTTTATCGGGTGAAATGCTTTATTAGGAGGATCCGAAGTTCATTCAATCGCCGGGAGGTGACCTGTAACAAAATACAATACACTACATTATCTTTTCATATTTTCTTTTCATGATCTAGCTGATGCGGGCATTTCCCATGATCAGCTTTATAAATACATTTGCCGTACATAAACAGACGATCGTCTGATAAGAGACGGATAATTCTCTGCTTTTAATTATCATCCTTTTAGTAGGATGCTCATCTGCTGCACATGTCTATGTTTTTATCTCCTGAATATATATCGCAGCCCGGATGGATGAAACTAGATCCGGGGTCTTCAAACTTGTCCGATCTTCACTCTAGTACAAGTCGATCCATGTGAGAATTTCTTGAAGTCGAACATGGAAAGACATCGCTTGATTACCAGTCAATAATGTAAACTGTTAACAAGCGCGAGAGGAATCACCGATAATGATGATGACCCTCAAGGTACTGCAGCACAATTCACGTGGCGTGAATATAGGATCTGACGTCGAACACCACGCAAAGTCTCCCGGTCGAAGGTCATTAATGTATACCTATCGCCGGAAGTGAGAAACTTGCCATTGAGGCATGCAAGCTTCAAAGTACTGAGGGGGTGTTCCTAGATCAACTTCTTGGATAATGAGCTGATGTCGACAAGAAGTGATCCGTCAAAGGAGGGCCTTAATGAATCCCACATCAGTGACACGGAACGGAGCTAGTGATGATGGTGAAAACGATCTGTGAAATATGATTCAGGGTGGCGGTCATGGAAGGATGAAAGATGATGCATGGTAGTGGATGGGACCCGGTTGACACTTTCTGAATGACATCTCTTGAACATATAACGACACTGATGTGATGGATCGGTAGCATTACCCCATGTATGGATGGTATGGCGAGACCATGGTGAAGGGACCGGTGAATGATAATAACCCAACCCGATATTTACGGAGGCCAAAAGTGTCATGTTCAAGAGCGACTTGCTACCATTAAGCTTTGAGGTTCTTCCCAATTTTTCCCCAGTCATTTCTGACCAGTACCTCTTTATTTTTGTCAAGCTTGAGGAGGATAACATATGCTTGATCTATAACCTGCCCTTCGGGCAAGCCCATCGCTATGTTTTAATGAGCCTAGCGATAGGGAAACTCGTTCTTGTCTAAAGACAAGTTTGTCGCTATCTAACATTTTTAACGAGCCCAGCGACAAAGACAACCCGGTCCTTTTCATTTTTAGAGAGTCTGAAAAGGGTACATAAAGTAGACTCCAGGGGTCCTTTTTCGTCATCTAATCCCTTAAGTCCGAAAAAGTATAAAACAATACAGAAGGGATGAATGTTCGATATCTTTATCGAGCCGAACCAGACAAGCGCTCGATCTTTTTGTGCAATAATCCCTCAGGTCCAAAAAGATTAAAATCTAGAGGAGGGATAGCTCTTCCGGTCCTTTTAACGAGCTGGAAGGCCAAAACTCGGCAAACTTTTCATTTTTTACGAGTCAGTGAAAAGAGCTCAAAGAAGACTCGTATTTTGAGGAACGAGTGATAAACAGGGATAGCAGCAGATTCCAGGTACAGGTTGGGATTTTCCAATCACGGCAGTATTACAAGGATGGCTAAATGGGATCACTCTTCGTAGCTGTTCCTCAAAATAGGTAAACAATCAAGTGGATGTGAATGATCGGCCAAAGGAAAAGTGGAGGTGACGGTGCACAAACACGACCAAGGCTTTTATGGCTAATGAATTTACGGTCTCAAATGGTTATTTACCGGTTCATTTTTTCTGAATGAGCTTGAACACTGGGGGGAAGCCTGCTCACATGTGTGTTTATTTTTTAACGAGCATGAACTCTTGCGAAAACTGCTCGGTTTTGCGTTTATTTTTTAACGAGCATGAACTTTGCCAAAACTGCTCGTTTGATAAGATCAAATTCATATTTTACCATGACTAGCTTTTTCTTTTTCAGAGATAGTACTGTATCATCAATTGCTGCAACAAATTTTGTTAGAAACGGATAACATGAAGTAAAAATACTAATATTCCACTTTGAATTACGTAAAAAGCAATTTAAAAGATGTTTTTACCTCTCATTTTTCCATTTCGTGTGCATTTGGTTTGTTGGAGCTTTGGAGGTGCCTCTTCCTCTTGATTTTTCACCAGCTGATTTCGGGAGATTCTGTGGACGATTTTCAGCGCCGTTTCCACCAGGTAGGAGCTAAACCCTAGCTCTATCTTTTCATGGTCTTATTTCTCAGTTTTATGCTTGTTTTCCTGCCCCCATGAGCCCCTGGGGTTTCTCTAGGGCGCTCTGCCATCAGCGCAGGTTCCCTATATCGAAACCTGCGTTGGGGTTCTCATTTTCAAAGGCAGTTTGTGCCCCAACGCAGGTGAGACCCTTCCCTACCTGCGTTGGGCGCAGAAAACATCTTGGTTGCACAATTTTTCATGAGATTTTTGCCATTTTCTTTACTGAGTCAGGGATCTTACTCCTCCTCTTGTTTGTTTTGCAGAGTTTATTGGAGCAGAATGACTCTTACGTGGCGAGAACGAGAGCATGAAGAGGAGGACATGATTGCCCTCCATGATCCTGTTACCGTGAGCGCGTTGCGGAACTGTGGCTTGCTAAAATTCTTCCGGATATCTAGCATGAGGGCACGAATACGTTTACTGCAGTACCTGCTTGATGCTTGGGATCCTGTTAACCAAGCGTTCCAGATTAGGGGCAAGTCCATCCCTTTGACCATAGTGGACATTTATTTCTTGACTGGGTTGTCAAGGCGGGGTGCCCCCATTTCCTTGTCCGGTTCGGCCCGAGGGAGTGATTCCGTGAAAGATTATATCCGTCAGTATTGCAGGGAGGGATCTCAGCCGAGCAGAGACGGCAAGATTTCTATCTGTGATGTCACTGACAGGTCTCTCAGGTCTATTCTGTACACGATTTGTAGGATGGCCGGTAGTGCATCCCCTCATGTTGCCAACAGGTCATATGTGCAGCACGCCCTGGAGTGTCTTCAGCCGAAAGTTTTTAACTAGTGTGATGCAGTACTGGTTCAGATGAAAAACCAGTTGACCAAAGTAAAGGACAGGAGACTGAAGAATTTTGGCTTTGGTTCAGTTTTGACTGCCTTCGCTTTGGAGAAGATACCCCTGATGCAACCTCAGTACATTGTTCTCGACTTGCCCTCTCCCACTGAGCCACGCATGCAGAGGTGGGTTGACCACATGGCTAGACATGCGGGTCAATCTAAGATTACTTTTACTGATGCCTTCTTTAGGTGGTTTGAGCGGCAGGATATGGCTTTTTCCGAGTATCCATATATTGGCATGGACTTCCGAGGTGATCCGGATTTGGTACTACCGGATGGCGAGCAGTGGGGTGATCTTGGTAAATATTTTGACCTTATCACTGTTTACTGTTTTTATTTATAATGTCTTTGTGCTTTACTCTATCAAGACTCTAATCAAACTCATGTGTGCATGCAGATGTGGGCCCTGTCCGTCCAGCAGTTCGTCCGAGAGCTCCGGCCGCTGCCCCCGCAGGGGAGGCTCCTGGGAGAGCTATTCTCCGTGACCTTGACTTGGCCGAGACTCTTACAGCTGTGCAGGAACATGTCGAGGGTCTTACCCTTGGGATTCCGGATGTACGGATCGACGAGTTGCCTCTACGATTGCAGCGACATACTGTTGGTGTTCCCAGACGATGGTCTCGTCTTCTGCGCATGATTGCACAGGCCGTGGCATGTTATCATGAGCATCACTAGGTTAGGGTGCCCCCCAGCCATTTTTGAGTTTTGGGGTCATATGACCGATTTTGTCTTGGTTACAGAACATTACATGTAAACCGTAAACAGTTATGTATATTTTTGATTTTCGGGGTTTATTCCAGTTTTTATGTGATCCATGTATGAAACATCGATGATGCTTCTCTTTTTATCAATTTTGCAGATGTCCATCTAACACATAGTTTGCTAATGAGTCGGTTAATGTGTTTAAGTTTCTGGAAATGTGTTGATATTGGATAAAATCAAACTGTCTTTCCAAGATTTTAACTCTTAGGAACTTGCGATAAATAGCTGGATTTCGGACAGAGTAGGTACCATTGAGCTGTAGTACCACGAGCTGTGAGTCTGGCCTGACGACTAGCCGGCGTATGCCATGGGTGATGGCATCAGAGAGGAGCTCTATCAACGCGCTATACTCAGCGATATTATTTGTTGATCGACCAATACATACCCCCCTGAAACTCACTAACTCGCCGCTTGGGTTAAAAATGGCCCATGCTGCAGAGGATAGGTTCCTCGAACTACGACTCGCTCCGTCAGCATATCCAACCCACGGTTCCAATGGATTTGACATCTGCAATAAGCGTAAAAAGCGGATTACTTAAACCGGAACAAACGCTTTAGCGAAAACAAAAATGTAACAAAAGCATACAGGTTACTATTAGGCATAGTAACGCTTAAGGTACAACCCGTTGCGGGGTTGCGCCAGTGGAACTCCGTCATAATCTACTAACTCGTAGGCACCTTTTGATAATACACTTTTAACAATATAAGGGCCCATCCATAAGGACTTGAATTTCCCAGCTCCCAATTTATCGGATTCTTGGTCATAAAGCAAGACCAAATCCCCTTCTGAGAAGACACGAGGTTTGACATTTTTGTCGAACTGCGCCTTGACTTGTTTCTTATGGGCTTCGTTAGCCAAAGCGGCATCACGACGGGTTTCATCCAACTGGATTAACTCTAAGAAACGAGCTTCTTCTTCTGAGGTTCCGGGGAGGAGATCAATTGCGAGTTTAAGGGACGAAATTTCACACTGGATTGGTAGGATCGCCTCCAGGCCATACACCAGTTGAAACGGTGTGAACCCAGTGGCATTCCTTACCGATGTTCGGTAGGCCCACAAAGCCGAGTACAGGATCAAATGCCATCTTCTTTTGTGAACCCCCACCATCCTTTGCAGCATGCGCTTCAGGACCTTGTTGATCGCTTCAACTTGTCCGTTAGCTTGCGGATAGTACGGAGTAGAGCTGTCGTGAGACAATCCTAGTTTGGTAGTTAATTCAACCATCATGTGATTGCGAAAATGCGATCCATGATCTGTCACTATGGCCTGTGGCACGCCGAATCTAGCGACCACATGATTAAAAAAGAATAGGGCTGCTGTTTCACCAGTGTTATCCAATGTAGGCATCGCCTCGGCCCATTTGGTAAAATAGTCAACCGCGACTATAATATACCCATGCCCCCCGGTCGAGGTGGGGTTACATTGCATGAAATCGATGCCCCATTTGGCGAAAGGCCCCACAGCTATTATTGGCTGTAAAGGAGCGGGGGGTCTTCTGTTTTTGCTATCAAAAATCTGACATGCATGGCAACTTCTAACTGCGGTTATGCAATCTTTGAACATGGTTGGCCAGAAGTATCCTGCTCGTAAGATTCTTTGTGCTGTAGCATATCCAGATTGATGCCCCCCACAGGTGCCTGAATGACATTCATTTAGGGCTTTTTTGGCTTCCTCATGGGTTAGACACCTTCTCAGGACCGTATCGACACCACGACGGTAAAGCGTATCACCGACGATCATGTAGTCTTTTGCTTGGTATCGAATGCGTTTTTGTTCTGAGTGAGAGGTGTCTGGCCGAAACTTTTGGGTTTGGAGATAAACTATTATATCTCCATACCACTCATCACTTGCTGATATCAGAAACAAACTTTCGTCCACGATCGATTATTTGGACGTTTCATCGTTGTACGATGACGGGAGATCGCATAATAATTCTGCGAAAACTAAAGCTTTCTTTGATTTGGATTTCACAAATTCCAGATCAAACTCTTGAAGGATAGCTATCCACTTTGAATATTTGCCCCCAAGCAACTGTCGCGACAGTATATAAGTCATGGGGTTGCAATCTGACAATACGGTGGTCTTCCTAAAGAGGACATAATGTCGAAATCTTTGAATCGCTTGAACAGCTGCTAATGCCAGCTTTTCAACATGAGAATATCTACTTTCCGTATCATTTAAGTTTTTACTTAAATAATATATAGGGTGTTCAATTCCATCGACTTCTTGAACTAAAACCATTGCAATGGTCGTATCTGCTGCAGCCAGATACATGTTAAAATCCCTTAGATAGTCTGGGGCGTACATTAATGATGCTTTGACTAGCGCTTCTTTCAAAGCATCAAAGGAAGCTTGTGCAACCTGGTCCCAGACGAAAGGTACATCCTTTTTCAGGAGACGGGTATAACCTTTAGCAAGTTCTGCGTAATTTGGAATGAACCTCCTCAGAAAGTTTGCTTTCCCTTGGAGTTTCTGAATCTGAAGCAAGTTCGAAGGTGGAGGCAAATTAATGATTGCCTGCACCTTGCAGGGGTCGAGACGAATCCCATCCTTGGAGACTATAAAGCCAAGTAAACGACCAGAACCGACGCAAAACACACATTTGTGCGGATTGAGTCTTATCTTGTAGTGTCGGCAACGTAGAAATATCGCTCTTAAATGATGCGGATGATCAGTCCGCTTTTGCGAATGAGCCGGAAGATCGTCGAGATAAGGTTGAACGATGTTCTTGATGTCATGGAAAGCATAATTCATTGCTCTCTGAAATGTCGCCCCTGCGTTCTTTAAACCAAAGGGTAATTTTCGATAAGCGAATGTGCCCCACGGACAAATAAATGCAGTCTTTGACTGGTCCTGTGGGCGGATATTAATTTGATTATACCCGGAAAATCCGTCCATAAACGAAAAGATTTCACATCCGGCGCATGCATCAATTATCTGGTCGATGAAGGGTGTAGGGTAGTTGTCCTTTGGACAAGCTTGATTTACATCCCTATAATCGACGCACACTCGTATTGTTCCTTGTTTTTTCATAACTGGGACAATATTCGATACCCAATCGGTTAGAGGAACCGGGTAGATGAAACCAGCATGGAGGAGTTTTTCAACTTCTGCCTTAATAGCAACGGCTTTCTTGGGGTGTACCTGCCGAAGCCGTTGTCTTACTGGTTTGACATCAGGATACATTTTAATTTCATGTTCAACGATACTCGAGTCAATGCCTGGCATTTCATCATATGACCAAGCAAAGACATCTCTAAATTCGCGGAAAAGAGCTTTATATATTTCTTGTTCTGAAGGGGAACAACCTTTGCCGACATAAATATTCTCTACAATGTCTGTTTTGGTCGAGATATTTATGGCTATAGTCTCTTCTATATTGGATAGGTTTCTCTCGGAATCCACCGTATTTACAGTATTTGTTAGGAATTCAAATACTGAAGGGTGATACAGGTCGCCTTGAGTATCTTCCTTTGGAAGGGAACGATGGTGGTTATCATCCCATGGTGCCCCTTCAATCATCATTGATTGCAGGATTCCTTCGTCACTTGCATGCACTCGTGACCAAGGATCCAAAGGGGTACCACATTCTCCTGACCTATCTACCCAAACGCTTGACGAGCATTGATTTGGGCTCGCCTCCCATGCCTGAAACATTGATTGCTACAATATTTCGATTGGGCTCGGGTGTAACACCATTGCCCGATCCATGATGACTTTGTCTTTTGCGACCTTCGTGGAAGATATCATGTTGCAGGTGGCCACCAATGGTACATTTCCTATGTACATATGATTTGGTAGCGAGAAAGTCCCCATCATCGTGGGGTCTTTCAACAGGCCTACTCCTATATCTTGAATTGAATGGTCGCTCTCATGGATCATGGGAATGCTTCCCGTAACTTGTGAACCATTAAGGAGGAGGTTCTGTTGGTCGACGACCGTAATCCCTCCTTCAAACGGGAATGCGATCTTCCTAAAATAAGTCGACACTACAGCTGCCATGGCATAAATCCATGGTCTTCCCAGTAGGATGTTGTAATCCAGATTTCCATCTATGACTTCAACATCAATCTCTACTGTTTTTCCACCTAGTTCAACTTTCAAGTTACTTAGGATACCGTAAGGGGTATATGTCCTACCGTCGAAAGCCTTTAGTGTTGTCGAAGATCTCGACAAGGTTGGTGACCCTAGCGTTTTCCAGCAGCTCATTGACATAATACATGTCGATGCTCCCTCGTCAATAATTGTTCTGTGAACAGTTTTGTTGAGGGCCTTCACTTGAATCAGGAAAGCCAGCTGAGCTGGTAACTGAGGGTCATACCCTTTGTGATCAAAGGACACAAGATTGGAATCCTTAGGATCAACCCCCCCTATTGCCGATAACAATGCCTGCCTCTGGGATGGACAATTTTGTAGTACTTCTAGAGTCGACATAGCGGATGGCGATTGAGCCAAATCTTCTACTATGTTATAATGCTGCGCCGCTCTGGCACGAGGATTAAACGTCGACTTGTGTACTACACCCTTAGGTGGTTTTATCATTAATTCTGGCATTATGGGTGGGACAACTTCTGACGAAGTCGTTGTCGAACTACTAGGTTGATCTTTACCTTTTTCGTTTGACAGTTGCGGATTCCCATAATCTTTGTTCCTTGTCGAAATCAAAGCATCATTTTGCTGCTTAGAGATCGACAACATCAGCACTTGCGACGGGGAAGCATTTCCACTATCAACCATATTTTGACCTGGATTGGGAAATGGATCAGTCAGCACAGCCGGGTTCTTTGGACTTTTAAAGAATCTCTTGAGCTCAGCTTTGTATGGACAATCTGGTGTCTTGTGATCTTCGTCACATATCATACAGGGCCATTTCTTTTTCCTTTTCTCAGGAGAGTTAGAAGAAGTTTTTTCAGGTGACGGGTCATCCTGTTGCTTCTTCTTCCCTTTGTTTTGCTTCTTCTTGCTTCCTGGTTGATTGGTTTCTTTGCCTTTATCTGCTGATATGGCATTTACTTCCGAAGCAAGAATCTCTTCATGGGCATTTCGATCTGAAGTCTTACAGGCTTTCTGAGGTGAAGCCTTTTTCGACTTCGCGCTTGCAGTGCCAATCACGCCATCTCCGGCATGAGAGTCAATGTTCGATTTAGGAGGGGGAGGAATTGAAAATTCAGGTCTGGGGGCATCAGGTATCTTGTCATAGAGCGTGCCAGACTGAGTATATACCAAGTCTAAATATTGAGCACGAGCAATGACTTGCTCCTCTGTTACGACTCCCCCCTTGGCCACATCCTCCGTTATAGCTAGAAGTAGTGACTTTATAAACCATTCAGCTAGTAGCTGATCAGGAACGTATGTTTTCACCATCCTACGACGGCGACGCCACTCATGTATATGATCAGATATGTGAGTAGCTGTCGTCTGTTTGAAGTTGGTCAGTATCTCGGTTCCTGTTTCATACCTGATAGGTAATTGAAAATGGGTTAAGAAAGTCGTGGCTAAGGAACTGAAATTGTCGAAAGAGGCTCTTGGCAATTCTATATACCATTTGGCCGCCGGACCTGTCAATGTCCTCTGGAAGAGGCGAAGTCTTATCGAATCATCGTTCAGAGTGTTCGATGAACACCACAGATGAAAGGTCATGACGTGATTCGACGGGTCTTCACCTGGATTTCCATTGAATTTAGGAATGTCCGATGGAAGTTTGTGAGGAATCATGGGCCACCAAGGGGCGTAGGCGATAGGATCGTTTGTCAACCGATGTAGATCGGGTAACTCCAGAGTTGCCACGAATGGCAGCTGCTGACTCAAGTTAGGTGAAGCGTACCCAGGGTATGACGGAATTGCCTGAGCAGTTGGCCTTTGCATACCAGCATAATGTAATTGATGCTGATATGATTGATACGGTTGATGGACTACTCCACTATATAGTGGTTGGTTTTGACCGTACTGTAAGTATGGTTGTCCATTGTTCGCAAAAATCTGCTGCTCGGTACCTTGGTACACTTGCTGGAACTGCGGTTGTTGATACTGCACTAACCATGGTTGTGACGCCATTGGTTGTTGTGCTATGCTTACCATTGGGCCAAGATTAGGGGTAAGGGTACCCGCTTGTGCTTGTGTTTCTCCGCCAGTTGGCGATTGTGGTTGAGTTGCAGGGTTGTTGCATTACAACCTGAGAAAACTGAGGTTGACATGCAACAGGTATTGTTTGAACTTGCGACACAGTCACAATAGCTGGTGTCGTCGGGATGTTCGTTACAGGCATCTGTTGTTGCATAGAATACACAACTCTTGGTTGCTGGGGCAGCATAGGTATCCAACCACTGGTAGTTATTCCAGTATAACTTGGGTATGGTTGTGAACTCCCGTATGGGTAACCTCCTGGAGGAGGTAATGAGAAAGCATATTGCCCCCCATACGGTGGTGGTCCGGAACCGAGAGGATTTATTACACCTCGAGGACCGGGCTGTCCAAATGGATTCCCGAAAGGATTGATTTGTTGAGTTCCAACATAGGAGTTACCGGGTATTATCCCGGGAGAAAAAACAGGAACAGACCATACTGTCGTCATGGCCCCCGAAGGGACCCCCTCCGGCTGTTGAGAGTTAGGGACAGATGGTGTACCGGCGAACATTGTCGGAATGACTGCAGGGAGTTCTGTTGTCGCTGTGTCACTTGGCACAGTCCTAGATGTCGACGGTTGTTCAGACATTTTTAGTCTATCCAGAAGATTGCCTAGTGATTCTTCAGGAACTTCTCTGGGTGATATGCTAGCTTCTGATGCAGTAGGAAGTAGAGTGATCCCTGCTCCAAAATGTGTTGGAGTAGTTGCTTGCGGATCTTCTACAATCTCTTCTATTGCGATCAGACCGGGTGGAAGAGGAAGACCGTCAGGTCCGTAGAATATCTCTGGTGCCGAAGAAGGGGTTGTTTCGACAGCGACAGTTGTTTGAGGAGCAAGACTCTCTGAACCGATCACTGATGGACCTGATTCAGTAACACAAGTATTTGCTTTCAGACTAGGATCAGTGTTACTGTCCTTCTGGGGCTGTTGAACTTCTTCAATAGGGGCAGGGTTTCCAGAAATGTTTGGAGTAACTGGAACCTCAGATGTCGTTGGAACACTTGTTCTAACTTTGACAGGAGATTTGGAACCAGTTGAACGAGGTCGCTTTGCCCAGGTTGTTTTCGATTCCGGGGACAAAGACGTTTGTCTCGTGTTCCTCCGCGAATGACGGTTCATCGATTGACTTTCTTCCACGATTGCGGATTACTTGATCAACCAACAATGCACAGGGTAAAATGTGTTTTCGAATTGAATTAATTTTAGACGCTTTTAAGACACAACTTGCTTTTTCATGTTTTAAGAGTCGAGAAAAAGCTAAAGATGACTCTAGTCTCCTTCGATGTATTAACGAGCCCGAAGTGACAAATGCTCGGATGGACTTTTTCAGTTATAGAGTTTGAAAAAGGCCAAAAGAAACTACTCTGGAGTTCTAGGCAAGGGTGTGCCAAACCTTTCGCGAAACCACAGAATACGTTTTACGGTACGAGTGGTCGATCTTCGTGAATGCTGTGTTCACTGCATCGCGATCAGTAGGGCGGCCGACACGGCTTCCTATGGATAAAGGCTTTGTTCCTATAGGGGTCCCCCAATATACGCGACGGTACGCGGGGGCACAAGTCCGTATTAGTGCTATCGTCCCTCAGGAGGAATCACCCACCTTCGTAGAGATCAACAGTCACTATGTTTAACGACGCCGGTTCACGTCTCTACCTAGACCTCTACTGTGTTTCGTTATGTTTCAAAGCGTTGTTAGATAAATTCAGTTCTTTTTAGGTTGATCTTGCTTAGCAGTTTGCCTTTACGGATCACCACGTGATGTATGATACAACTCCTAAATGCAGTCTAAGAATGATAAGCAAGCTTTTTCAATTCTTTCAACTTATGAAAACCTTAACTACTGAAGGAAAAGAAAGACGTCATCTTTTCAAACAGATCATAGAGCACACACTGATGCACTTTTCCTAAATCGACATGCAAACTGTCAAAATGCACATGCACAATGCAAGTATTTCTTTTCTTCTTCCTTAATGTTGATGTATTACAAAAAGAAAGCTGTTGTATAATTTCGAATTCAATTTCAAGCGAAAGCAACAAGTGTTTGTCCAACAATCAAAAGAACACCTTAAGATTCACTCGTTTCAACACAAGAAATACTGAAATTCGAACCATATAACGAAAGCAAATGCTCAAGCAGCTATGAACAGCAATAAACTAACTCTTAGAATCACAACGACACTTTCTCACAGGTCTAGATTCAAGAGGTCATAGCAAGACTAGTTCACTTTCGCTATGGGAAACTGTGAATGACAGCAAGAAATACAATAAGAACAATCATGGTTTCTTCATACAACTGAGGCAGAATGAAGGCAAAGAGAAGTGGTTTCAGCTGGGTATACAGGTTGACAACAGGCTGCAAAAACAATACTGAAAACTGGGCAACAGACAGTGGGGAATCCTAGTTGCACAAGGCAAAACTGGATCAGTGCAGGTGCTGCACTGTCAATCTGAGATGCAGCGCAGGTAGCCCCTTCGGGACCTGCGTTGCAGTGCAGGTAGCCTTTGTGGCAGCTGCACTGATGAGACAAGTCACGTCTCTCTCAGATTCCGGGTCACAGTTTGCTCAAAAATGAGCGGTTTTTGGCCAAATCAGAGGCTGTCAGTCAAGTATACACTAGAGGATGATTAAAGGAAGATGAACACTATCACAAAGAGCTAAAAAGAGTCCTTGTGGATCTGCTCTTCAAATCATAAACAGGCCCAGCACTGGGCTAGAGTAGCTGCCCTCTACTTTGCATTCGAAGGACTCGCATGCAGTTCGATTCGGTACTCTTTTGTTTAAGAAATGAATAGCAAGAAACACAAGCTACCAACAAGACACGCTCCCCAGCGGAGTCGCCAGTCTGTTGTGGGGGAAAGTATCCAACTCGGAATGACCCTAACCCACTCTAAGGGTGACAGTTCCTTAGCAACAGCTGAAAGCAAAGCTATCTAAAGTTTCTTCTTTATGACATGCAAGAGATAAAAGGAAGAGATCCACTTACCGATGTCTTGCGCAAATGGTCGATCCAATCTCCTTTGTTTGCCGCTTGCTCCCAGATCCAAGTCTTTTCACGGGCCCAGCTACACGAGATCCTGCAAATAAGACAAGAAAAGGAAACTACAAGAGGCATGCATTCATAATCGATTCAAGGATTAGCATAAATCAAAGACGCAAGTAAGACAATACACCATTGAAACACATGCGAATAGAAGAACCTCAAATGCTTTATTAATATATGGAAGTAAGGTTCAGGCGGCGATACAACCATGAGAGGTCCAATCCAGCATCACCTTCCCGACGGAGAGAAATCTCTTCTTCACCTCCCTCAAGCAATCACCCAATGCTCACAACTGTAAACCAACAGCAATTCTTTGCACAAAATTCCGCCCTTTAGATCCCATGGGATGAGATCCTTATATAGAGTTTTGGAGTGAAGATAAGTCAGCTTGATGTGTGACTTGTTGTCCTCTTCAACTCCAGTTGTTCTTCAGTTCTTCACTCGGAGTTTCTGTCTTCCACTTGGAGTTTTAGAAGCTCTTAACTCATCATTAGGCGAATCTTATCATCAAGTGTCTTTTTAGAAGCTTCCTGGGCACTGGCACTTTTGAGAAAAAGATTCCTCCACATGTCCAAGTACGCCCAACGCAGGTAGCCTTTGTTCTACTTGCTATGCAACGCAGGTAGCCTTTGTTGTACCTGCTATGCAGCGCAGATGCCTAGTGGAGCAGCTGCAATGATCCAAAACTGACCTGTTTTTGAGTGTTTTTCAGTGGAGAACTGATTTGCAGTGCTGTGGTTTGCTGACCTTGTTCCTCTAAGGGTAAGAACAACATGTTTAGGGACTTTGGATCCCTTAGATTATTGACATTTCATGCTCTATGCTGTAAGGCACAAAAATGTCTATAACACAATCACAAAGATAAGAAAATTTCATTTGGCTCCTCGGAGCTTGAAACTGCAAGTCATGGAAGCGATGCCAAAAATCAATAACTGATTCATGCGGAGCCCTCCGTTGCTGTAATAGTTTCTAGTCAAGATAGTTTGGATCAAAATGATAGAACGTGTCTTTAATGAGATCACAAAAGTGCTCAAATGAGCGCATAGTGTCAGCTGGTAGGCTGAGCACCCAATGAAATGGAGATTCACGAAGTGTGTATGCAAGCAACAAACCGGCCTGTTTGTTAGAAAATTCATCCTCCTCATGAAGCATGGAAAGAAAATTGTGTAAGTGCTCAGGCCAGGCCACTTCGCCTTCACCATCATACATATGAGTGGAAAAGAGATTGAAAATCTTCCCTGTGATGGAGACATCTTCACGATTCGAAAAACACAGTAGGGGAAGAACAATGCAAGACTCCATGAAAGATGTGCAAAGGTTCAAAACTAGATGAGAGGACACAACTTGTCATCGGGCTCTCCTTCTAGCACCATAAATGTTGATGGTGCTGGACCTGCAAACATGTCAAGGGAATCTCCCCAGTAAGAAGTCCCAATTAGACCTTAGACCATTTGGTGTAGGAGTCCCAACAGTGGGTTGTAAGGTAATGCCTTGATCACGATGTCGCACAGAGGAAAGTAAGATAACTCTGTCAGTAGCAAGGTTGTGACTGCTGCAGTGAGTCAAGGAAGATGCATGAAAGGTTCTAAAATAAAAATGGGGAGAGAAGGGTGAAGGAGAGTTCTAGGTTGAATTACGAAGCTTCCCATGGAGTAGTCCACTCAGATGCGGTAGTCACAACATACAAGGTAAGATAACACGTACAACGTTCATAGATTAGTCCAAACGAGTGCAACGATTGTTACAACAAGGTTCATGTGAAAGGTCTGTCTGGTGTCTGGCAAAGCAGTCGACACAGACGCTGACAACATTAACAAAATATACAACACATTTGCAACAAGATTCATATAATTGCATGTGAATCAATGCATACAAAAATACGTAAGTTAAGCAACATATATCATTAAGGAACCCAGAGCAGTCCAACTACAATAACAACATATGCGTGAAAATGTACTAGCTCTTATTATATAAAAGTGTAAGTTCCAATCATACAATACATCCATGTAAACTTGCTAGCCCCATAGTGAAAAATTATAGCCACATCCGCCTACTCCTCCAAAGAGATGTACTAGCTCTGTGCAGTGGAGAAGCCAAGGCGCATTAAAATACTGTCCAAGCCTTCTTCAAGATAGTCTTAGTAGAAGCTTGGCTGACCAAAATCCTTTACAATGAGTTATGAGGGACTATTTATAGAAAAGGTTGGGGTAACCCTTGACATTCCCCTTTGTGGCTATTCAACTACCCTCATGACTCTTCGCCTCCTCTATGACTGTTACATCCAACTATTGACACTTGACTAACACTTGACACAACTGAACATTACAATGCACATGTACTCATGTGAGACAACATGGCTTGAGTAATCCTTGCAAGACATCACCGACACTCAGTCCATTGAGATGAGACCAAATCTTTGACATGCTTGTGATGGTGAAGGTGGTGAATTGATGCCAAGCTTGGTCGTCTATGATGGTGTGCATGCACCTCATGGTGACATCTTGCTGAAGTGAACTCTTTCCTCCATTGCAACCGATGCATTGGTTTGACTCCTTCATCTAACTTATCTATTAACATGCACAGGGTCTTCTTGGGTGTGACTGAACTAGCGACACACTAATGCTTAGTGTTTGTGCTGATCTTCAAGTGTGTGCTAGTGGTCATGCACATCAACTTGCCGAAGTACATGTTTAACGCCAGTTGGACTTGCTTCTTGTCTTCGCCTTGGTGAGTGTGTTGAATGGGTTGGATTGCATGTGTGCACTTAATGACATGCATGATGTTGAATCCCTTGCATGTGATCAACAACACTTCTCACCATGTGTGCTCTGTGTCAGCTGATGGGATGGATCTTTAACTTGTACGGGTGCAGTTTCATCCATGAGTGCATGTTGCCGTCACTGTTATTCCTGTTCTTGCTGCAACTCATTCATCTATCTGTGTAGCTTCATGTTCTTCTTGAGTTGCTACTTCAACACATGCAACTCCTTCTTTGTTCTATTCTCTTTCTTTGCATGATCTTCATGTCACGCCATCACCTCATAGCCAGAGTCTCTAAAGTTGCTTTCATCATCAATGGATCTTCTTGAGCTTGCAACCTTGTTCTGCCTCCATGTTGTCAATAACCTTCCTCTTGCATTCATTGCATTTGGTATGCTTTCTTCATCTGTTGTTCATGATGCTGCTCATTTTGATGCTCCTACTGTCATATCTTGATGTCCTTCTCTATGAACAACTTGATGTCTTCATGGGTAGGAAATTCCATAAACAATTTATTGACTACATCCCCAAGTGTGCTCTGAACGTTGTCTTCATCTCTGCTCCCCTGGAAACCATTGTATCTATATTGCTGAGAGGCAGATGAACACCTGCGATACCTAGAGACATGGCAATGCTCATGGCAAGCTCTGTTAGTCAAAAACCAAAATGAACATGAGAAATGACCTGCAACATACCTGGGTGAATGATCATGAAGGTTGCGCAATTTCGGCCGGGAGGTCGGGAGACTGACTGCCAAGACTGCACAAGGCACAGTCTGGGCTGCTGAGACACTAACTGATTGCTGGAACTGCACAATGGACAGTCCAGTCTGGCTGCTGACTGCTAGTATTGTGCAATGTTCAATTCCAGCTGGGAAGGACCGCTGGCCCAGGGACAGATTTGTACAATTTCTTGGGCCAAGTAGCCACTGTCCTCCAAAAAAGTGCAAAAAGGTGCTGGAGGCTAGTGCTAGGTAGGAATGCACAATTATGGAGAGGAATGTGAGCCTTCATTCCCCAGATTGTGCGATGCAACCTTGGTGGAGGTAGAGTATGAGCCAAGGTTGGCTCGACTCGCCGATGGGAAAATGAAAGCAAATAAGACAGTGAATGGATGGTGACACTAAGTGATAGAAGAAGTGATCGACGGTGCATGCAAAAAATTAATGAAATATTCATCAAACAGATCAACATGCATGTGGGTGAGGCAGTTCGCTGGTTGGGCGAACGTCCATGCAAAATAGTTTCATGCATGTGACAACAGTGAGATAGCAACGAAAACTGAAACAGAGCTAGGAAAAGCTAGAATACTTGCAAATGACAGCAAGCATTCAAAGAAATCAAGCAAACAATACTCACACAAGAAAAAACACAAAAAGTGATAGAAATGCAGCACAGGGCATGGGAAGCAGGATTACCCTAAAACAACTGAGTTGAATGTGCCGACTGCTCCTAGGTGTGATGTGGGATGTCAGAGCTGCAAGGTTGATGTTAAGCATGAGCTCTGCAGTGTCCGAATGATGAGTTTTGATAACATCGAGGTTGTGACGCACATGCCACAAATCTAGGGGAAGTGACACTTGGTGGGAGGTTTTTGAATTGCTCCTTGCATGTAACCTCCAACTGCTAAACATAGATCCTTGAGAGAAGGGATGCCTTTTCATGCTACCTTAGGAGAAGCATCCTATGCATGCAAGTCTGTTTTGCTCAGTCCTGGAGGGAATAGGTTAACTCAGCTACACATGCAAGAGGTTGTTCACTTGCTTGAAGGAAATGTGCATTTCTGGCTGGGAGCTGGGATGATAGCCCAGGAGAGTTGCACAATTTCTATGCAGAGTGGCTGACTACTGCCTAGATTTGCACAAATTCTGGGCTGAGTAGCACTGCTGGGGAAAATTGTGCAATTCTTGTTGGGAGTGTTGACTGGCAGGATTGCACAATATTGGAGCCCAGCAAGCTGCAAGACAGGATTGCGCAATTTTTGGAGGGAAGGTTGGTTTCCCTCCAGAGATGTGCAATTTTCTTGGGGAAGCTACTTAGCCTTCATCTGGAACAAGTCCGTGTGAACAACCTGTGAGGGGTGTTAGGGTCTTATAATAATAGGAGGCATAATTTTGAATGACTAAGGTTAAGCCTTGTAATATTGTACATACCTTTTCTTTCTACAAATGTTTTCCATATTAAAAAATTAAAAAAAATGTAAAGAGGGTATGTCCTAAAAGAAAATCAAAGGACAAAAAGAATAAGAGAAGGTCAAAAAATGAAAATATATGAACCCCAAAAAACAAAAAGAGACCATGAAAGTGTGCAAGTCTAAATGCCACTACTATTTACTTTTATGCATAATAATGATTGTGTGCAGCTTGTTATTCATGCCACAATCCATGGTAATCAAACTGTTTAATCTTGGTTATTTCATGCTTTGAATTTTATGTTTTTAGCTAGAGAATAAAATCTAACCAAATAGCTTAATCTTGGTAAATCAATAGATAGGTAGAGAAATAAAAGGAGCTCATCAGTTTAATCTGAGCCCTTGGAAGATATAAGGTTAGAAATAGATAGTTTGTTTTATAAAAGAAAAGATAGGATAATGGTTTGCTAATCTAAATGCACCCAAATAAAAAAAGAATAAAATGTTAGGGTAGGAAATGGGTAAATAGAAGAAAGGTTACTAAAGTATAAAGTTGATTGGATCAAAACACATTCATCATGGTTAGACATATGTGCTAATATGTATGATCAATTATGAAGGAAAAAGAAAAGGTTTACAAGTTAATTTAGTTAACTCCCCCTCAGTCATCTTTTCCCCTATACTTACTAATTTCCTATCCATAAGGATGTTCTAGTACTTTTAATCCTTCAAGTCAAAAAGGCTCAGAGCATTTCTCTGACTTTTGGTGGGACCAGACCCTCGGCTTAATGACTTATGGACATCAAGTGCTAGAATCCCCTTCATAAAAGTCATCCCCCTTCATTTCCCTAATAAAACCCCTTTTCCTAAGGTTAAACACCATTTTTCCAATGAAAAGTAAAAATCCCATGTTAAGTCCCATTTTCATTCAAAAAACCCACAATAACATCTTATCCTAAGTATTGAGTATATGTAAATAAAGTGCACAAATCTTACATTTACATTTATACTTAAAGATATACCCACTCTACTCATTTCATTTCATATTAATTTCTAATTTAATTATATAGCTCCCATAATCCCCTGTTTCTCCTATACAAATAAATCGCTATGTATTATCCTTGCCCATAGTTCAACTATAAACTATAGTTTATTCTATTCCCCCCGATGAAACCCACTTAACCCATCAATTCTTCACGAAGTTAAGTTAAACCTTCATTAAAACCCGTCCAATCCCCTAACCCCATGATTAAACCCCGCCCAATCGATTAAACCCGTGATTAAATCTCAGTTTATCACAAACCGCCGAATATTAAAGTCCTGGGCCCCCTCGAAGACCATGCTCTTATCATTCTCACGCCTCCCTCACCCGACTATCGTCCAATCACCATCCCCCTCATCCGACAGTCCACAGCCATATCGGCTGCACCCAATGGCCAATCGTTACCTGCCCGATAAAGCGATTTTCCCCCAAACCCCAAATGTTACGTGTCAGGTGCAGAGGTAGATCGGGTGACCCCTCCTTAATACCATCTTCACCACAAAAGCGGTGCGATGGCCTGGGAAACCACTTCCCCGCATAAGACATGACCATCATTGTTCACTTAACTAATCTCGTATCAAATTTAAAAATTTGCCGGTTAAAACCCTGAAAACCCTCATTTTCATTCCTTTTGCCCCGTTTCACAGTTAAAACCATAAAACCCTTCAGTGCCACCCTGAACCTCTGTAACATCATTTAACCTCCATTTACGTTCAAAACATTGCCATGACTCCTTCCCCAGACGTCCCTATGCAATAAAGCCATCAATTTCCTTTCCTTCCAACCTATGTTTTCTTAATGATTGTTGTATTTTGCAGGTAATTAGTAGAAAGCAAGAGCTTGGATAAACAGTTTTGATACTAGTCACAAAACTTGTTTACTCCAAGACTCCAAAGGAAATCTATTTAAAAACCTTCATTAAGAAGAAGAAAACAGTTATACATAGAACAGAGAAAGAAATCATTCACATAGAGACATTGACTATTAAAACAAAGGAACCAGATAGAGCATACAGTCAAAAGACAAACAGATCAAACATACAAAAAGTTGATCAAAATCCATTACCATATGCTGATACATATAAAAAACTAAATGATTTACTGTTTAAATACACAATAAAAGTAAAAACACAGTAAAGGATATTGACAGGTCATTAAAGTAAAAGTGTATCAGATGAAAGAGTATCAGTAAAAGTGTATCAGATTGAAAAATCAAAGTGAAGATAGATGAAAAAACAGAGCAAAAATGGTACATTTTCCAGAAATTTCCTGTTTAAGTCATAAGTTTGCAGAAACTATTGTGGCCAATACAAGATGAATTTCGAGAAACTAGAGGTTTTTTGTGTTCCTAAAAATCCAATCTACAAAAACCTATCTCACTTTTTACACATGTATTACAAAAAAGGATATAAATTCATATCTTAAGAGCCTATTTTTTGAATTATGCAAAGTCCTGCTTTTGACATCATTTTGCAGAGAATATTGTGAACATAGGGTGATGAATTTTTGGAAAATGAGATAGGTTTATCTCAATAACATTCTTATATACAATAACCTCTTTCATTTTAATTTTGCAGAATTTCTGGGGAAAAATGCACAAAGGAAGGACTTAGTTAGTGACTTGGAAGCCTCATCATCAATTAAGAGTTTCTATCAAATTCGAATTTCTCTTATTTGTCACTATCAATCCATAAATATAGTGCCAAATAGATTCGTTAGTTTTGAGTGTCCTTTATTTAAGTTCTATTAATCTAAAATAGTTTGAGATATTTGTAAAACCAATCTTGATATTTTTTCAAGATATTTCAGTTTAGAATTTGTATAAGTACTTCTTCATTTGAAGTATTTTAGTGTGGATTCTTAGAAATTTATATAGACTTCTTGATCAAAAGACTGTAAAGCCATTGGAGCATTGACTGAGCTAGCAAGCTAGATTGATGAATAAAGACCAGATATTTCAAAGGATTCATGTGTTGAGCGAAGTGTAGACAAGTATTTTATCACGTTGTTGTTATCTTTCTTAAAGTTTCTCCATTATGTATATCTGAATATGAATTCCATAACTGGATTATTATCTCATAATTTGTTTAATTACACTTTGTTTTAACAGCTAGGCAAATAAATGTTTCTACTGCTATCTAAGCTAAGGAATTATTAATTTCTCCTTAGTTTAGGTTGTCTCTTTATAATCTATAGCAAAGGATTCTTAATTTCCCTTTGTTTCTGATTGCTCTTTGTTCCTCGTTTCAACCCCGGTCTGAGAATTCTTAATTGCTCTCTGACCCTGGTTAAGACCATTTCACCCCTTTGGCCCAAAGACATGCATTCTACTCTGCTATCTTTCCCTTTGAACATTCCCTTTGGTGAGTTGATCTAGTTTTGCTGCCCTTCTGTTGACGCCATAGCCCAATGGTCTGAAGACATCATTCTATCCATTTGTTTCAAGGATTCCACAGTCTAATCTTCAATACAAATAAAAAAACCCCCTTGAACATTCATAACTAGTCTGAAATCCAAGCAAAAATGCTAAATCATATAGAGAGAGACCTCTCTAAGCCTAGGTTGGCTAGAGCCTATGCTCCAAAGTTGGTTTGTGGTTACCTCGGTGATTTCTTTCTTTAACCTTGAGAAATTACTGAGTGATAACATAGTGGCGACCATACTAGTGAAGACTAACATTTTCTTCAGAAATATTTTACAGGTTTAGATCTGATCTATGATGGTGGACAGTGATCAGACACACAAAGATTAAAATCATCCACCTGACGACTCCAAATCAATTTCACAATCAAGACTCCATTGGAGGAATGAACCTGAAAGAAAAATATGGAAAGATCAGGCTTTTAACTTGGATTGTTATCGAAGACATCATGTTCTTTCTCATCAAAAAGGCTTTTCAATGTATATTGTATTTTAGAGAAGATCTTAGATTAATTTTTGATTATTTTCCTTTGAAGATTGTAAATATAAAATCTCCTTACACATTTGAGCGGCATTCTTATGAATCTTATGAAGACCATTTTCCAATTGAGAAGCCTCAAACAATCAAGACTAATCATACAATCCCTATACATATTCCTGTACCTTGTAAAGTTCCTAATTGATATAAGCCTCTCATTTTACCTCCTACACTCCATGCTTTCCCTAATAATTATTACAAGTATCTCCCTAGGTTTGATGGAGAAGATGGTAAAATCACTACCCAAAAACATATTCAAGGTTTTGAGAATTATATGGACTTATTTGAGATTGATGAAGATGATGTTAGAATCAGACTTTTTTCTCTTTCTTTGCAAAGTAGAGTAAAGAGTTGGTTCAAGAATTTACCTATTGCAAGCATCTCAAATTTCCAACAGTTTGTCAAAATTTTCCTTGATAGATGGACAATCAAGGTTAATCTTTTTGTGATCATAGAAGAATATAATCAGTTAAAAAGACAGCCAAATGAAACAATACAACAATTTTCTGATAGTTTTAATCAAGTCTATTATTTAATGCCATCAAATATAAGACATCCTCCTGACTCAGCTCTCTTGCATTATCCAAAAGCATTTGATCCAGAGATAGAATTTCAGCTAAGAGAAAGAAACACCTCAACACTGGAATAGATGCAGAACATTGCAGTAGATGTGGAAGTTAATCTGCAAATTAAAAGAGAAAAATTGAAAGTCGGAGCGGAGAAGAACAACATTGCAGAGGTAAAACTCAACATTTTGGTAAGAAAAATAGAGGAAAGGATACAGAAGATCACCATGAAAGATAAATTTTTTGCTCAAAATCACCATGGCACATTTATTTCACAAAAAGAAGAGGTTGATAGCCATGAAAAAATTCCTACTAATTCCAACTGCCATAGGTCAGAAAATAGATTTATAGAGCAATATGTGGAGAAGAAACCTACTGATCTAATGTGTATGTTTGATGACATTACTTCTTTTAATGATTTGCCTAAATATGATTAGTATGATGATAATTATGTTCTTCAAATCCAAACTAACTTTACAGATCAATCAGAAACTAGTTTGGGAAATAAAGAAATTTAGTTTCAGCAGCTTGAAAATAGTGATCATCTTATCCATATCAACTATGAAAGCAAGGAAGAAAGTGTAGAAATTTGGAAATGAGTGAAGCTTCTTTGCCTCTTTATTTTGAATCATTTCAGTTTGTAAAGGAAATTTGGTATAACATCTCTAAAGAAAAAGATGAGCAGCTTGTAGAAATCTATAAAGTTCCTATGAGTAATAAGTTGCAACAATCCTTCCAAGTTTTTCATGATCCCATAACTGATGTGTTGGATAGTGAATGCAATCATAATTATCCTTCATTAACTAACTATCAGAGTCAAAATCAAGATGATAAAGGTTTCACCAGACAAACATTTCAATTAATAGAAATATCATCACAAAGCTTATCTGAAAATCTGCAGGGTGTTAAAGATAAAATTGACATTTTAGTTTCATGGCATGGAGGCCATCTAGAACAATTGTACAATTGCTTAAATCAGTTGAACAATAGCGTACATATTTTGGAAGATCGTTTTGTACAGTTTTTAGAGTCCACAAAGGAAATCAAGTATTTCCTTATCTTCTCATTGGTTGACAAGGTTATATTGGGTTGTATAACTTTAGTTTTAATCACAAAAAAACACAAATAGCAAAATCCACCAATGTATATGATGCTTGAATGGTTGCATTGGATGTTTCATTTTACCTAACTAGTAGTTGGACAACTGGTTGGAGTAAGTAGGTAGGATTTCAATTTGATTAAATAAAATTTTTTAGCAACAAGTTTATTTCAGATCAAATTTTAGTACAACATGTATCAGATTTTAGTTTCCAGAAAAGGGTGTATTTTCAGTTCAAGAGTTTCAGCCACAGAGATTATACAACAAAGCATATACATGTTTGAAATTGGCCCAATGGATCAAGCTACTAGTCGATGGTGTTCTTGACATCTCACCAGGAGATGCCATCCCCATGTGAAGCCACTGTTAGGGTCCTATAATAATACGAGTCATAATTTTGAATGACTAAGGTTAAAACTTGTAACATTGTACAAACCTTTGCTTTCTGCAAATGTTTTCCATATTAAAAAATTAAAAAAAATGTAAAGAGGGTTTGTCCTAAAAGAAAATAAAAGGACAAAAATAATAAGAGAAGGTCAAAAAATGAAAATATATGAACTTCCAAAAACAAAAAGAGACCATGAAAGTGTGCAAGTCTAAATGCCACTACTATTTACTTTTATGCATAATAATGATTGTGTGCAGCTTGTTATTCATGCCACAATCCATGGTAATCAAGCTGTTTAATGTCAGTTATTTCATGCTTTGAATTTTATGTTTTTAGCTAGAGAATAAAATCTGACCAAACATCTTAATCTTGGTAGATTAGTAGATAGGTATAGAAATAAAAGGAGCTCATCAGTTTAATCTAAGCCCTTGGAAGATATAAGGTTAGAAGTAGATAGTTTGTTTTATAAAAGAAAAGATGGGATAAGGGTTTGCAAGCCTAAATGCACCCAAATAAAAGAAGAATAAAATGTTAGGGTAGGCAATGGGTAAGTAGAAGAAAGGTTGCTGAAGTATAAAGTTGATTGGATCAAAACACATTCATCATGCTTAGACATATGCTCTAATATGTATGATCAATTATGAAGGCAAAAGAAAAGGTTTACAAGTTAATTTAATTAACTCTCCCTCAGTCATATTTTCCCCTATACTTACTAATTTCTTATCCACAAGCATGTTCTAGTACTTTTAATCCTTCAAGTCAAAGAGGCTCAAAGCATTTCTCTGACTTTTGGTGGGACTGGACCCTCGACTTAATGACTTATGGACATTAAGTGCTAGAATCCCCTTCATAAAAGTCATCCCCCTTCATTTCCCTAATAAAACCCCTTTTCCTAAGGTTAAACACCATTTTGCCTATGAAAAGTAAAAATCCCTTGCTAAGTCCCATTTTCATTCAAAAAACCCACAAAAACATCTTATCCTAAGTATTGAGTATATGTAAATAAAGTGCGCAAATATTACATTTACATTTATACTTAAAGATATACCCACTCCACTCATTTCATTTCATATTAATTTCTAATTTAATTATATAGCTCCCATAATCCCCTATTTCTCATATATAAATAAATCCCTATGTATTATCCCCACCCATAGCTTAACTATAAACTATAGTATTCTATTCCCCCCGATGAAACCCACTTAACCCATCAATTCTTCACGAAGTTAAGTTAAACCTTCATTAAAACCCATATGATCCCCTAATGCCATGATTAAACCTCGCTCGATTGATTAAAATCGTGATTAAATCTTAATTAATAAAAAATCGTCGAAGATTAAAGTATTGGGCCTCCCTGAAGCCCATGCTCTTATCATTCGCGCACCTCCCTCGCCCGACTGTCGTCCGATCACCATCCCCCTCATCCGATGGTCCACAGCCATATCGGCCGCGCCCGATGGCCGATTGTTACCCACTCGATAAATCGATTTTCCCCCGAGCCCCAAATGCTATGTGTCAGGCGCGGAGGTAGATCGAGTGACCCCACCTCAATACCGTCTTCGCCACAAAAGTAGTGTGATGGCCTGGGAAACCGCTTCCTCGCAGAAGACAAGACCATCACTGTTCACTTAACTAATCCCGCACCAAATTTAAAAAGTTTCCTGTTAAAACCTTGAAAACCCTCGTTTTCATTCCTTTTGCCTCGTTTCAAAATTAAAACTGCTAAACCCTTCAACACCACCCTAAACCTATGTAACATAATTTAACCTCCATTTACATTCAGAACATTGCCATGAATCCTTCCCCAGAGATCCCTATGCAATAAAGCCATCAATTTCCTTTCCTGCCAACCTATGTTTTCTTAATGATTGTTGTATTTTGCAGGTAATTAGTAGAAGACCAGAGCTTGGATAAACAATTTTGATACTAGTCACAAAACTTGTTTACTCCAAGACTCAAAAGGAAATCTATTTAAAAACCTTCATTCAGAAGAAGAAAACAATTATACACAGAACAGAGAAAGAAATCATTCACACAGAGACATTAACTGTTAAAACAAAGGAACCAGATAGAGCATATAGTCAAAAGACAAACAGATCAAACATACAGAAACTTGATCAATATCCATTACCATATGCTGATACATATAAAAAACTAAATGATTTACTATTGAAATAAACAATAAAAAGTTAAAATGTACACTAAAAGTGAAAAAACAATAAAGGATATTGACAGGTCATCAAAGTAAAAGTGTATCAGATGAAATAGTATCAGTAAAAGTGTATCAGATTGAAAAATCAAAGTGAATATAGATGAAAAAACAGAGCAGAAATGGTACATTTTCCAGAAATTTCCTGTTTAAGTCATAATTTTGCAGAAACTATTGTGGCCAATCCAAGATGCATTTTGAGAAACTAGAGGAGGTTTGTGTTCCTAAAAATCCAATATACAAAATCATATCTCATTTTTTACACATGTATTAAAAAAAAGGATATAAACGCATATCTTAAGAGCCTATTGTTCGAACTATGCAAAGTACTATTTTTGACATCGTTTTACAGAGAATATTGTGAATAGATGGTGATGAATTTTAGGAAAATGAGAGAGGTTTATCTCAATAACATACTTATCTACAATAACCTCTTTCACTTTTTACATATCTATCTCGTATTGAGATATAAAAAGGTATCACTGGACCCTAATTTTGCAGAATTTCTGGGGCAGAATGCACAAAGGAAGGACTTAGTTAGTGACTTGGAAGCCTCATCATCAATTAAGAGTTGCTATCAAATTCGAATTTCTCTTCTTTTTCATTATCATTCCATAAATATAGTGCCAAATAGATTCATTAGTTTTGAGTGTCCTTGATTTAAGTTCTATTAATGTAAAACAGTTTGAGATATTTGTAAAACCAATCTTGATATTTTTTCAAGATATTTCAGTTTAGAATTTGTATAAGGACTTCTTCATTTGAAGTATTTTAGTGTGGATTCTTAGACATTTCTATAGACTTCTTGATCAAAAGACTGTAAAGCCATTAGAGCATTGACTGAGCTAGCAAGCTGGATTGATGAATAAAGACCAGATATTTCAAAGGATTCATGTGTTGAGCGAAGTGCAGACAAGTATTTTCTCACGTTGTTGTTATCTTTCTTAAAAGTTTTTCCATTATGTATATCTGAATATGAATGCCATAACTCGAGTATTAACTCATAATTTGTTTAATTACACTCTGTTGTAACAGTTAGGCAAATAAATGTTTTCTACTGCTATCTAAGCTAAGGAATTCTTAATTGCTCCTTAGTTTAGGTTGTCTCTTTATAATCTATAGCAAAGGATTCTTAATTGCCCTTTGTTTCTGATTGCTCTTTGTTCCTCGTTTCAACCCCGGTCTAAGAATTCTTAATTTCTCTCTCACCCTAGTTAAGACCATTTCACCCCTCTGGCCCAAAGACCTGCATTCTACTCTGCTATCTTGCCCTTTGAACATTCCCTTTAGTGAGTTGATCCAGTTTTGCTGCCCTTCTGTTGACTCCATAGACCAATGGTCTGAAGACATCATTCTATCCATCTGTTTCAAGGATTCCATTGTCCAATCTTCAATACAAATAAAAAAAACCCTCTAAACATTCATAACTAGCCTGAAATCGAAGCAAACAAAGCTAAATCATATAGAGAGAGCCCTCTCTAAGCCTAGGTTGGTTAGATCCTATGCTCCAAAGTTGGTTTGTGGTTACCTCGGTGATTTCTTTCTTTAACCTTGAGAAATTACTAAGTGATAACAAGGGGAATGGATCAAGCTATGATCGACAGGCAACCTTTATGCAAGAAAGACACTGATGCTTTCGAATTTGATGAAGCAAGGCAAGCTGATGTGAAGGTTGGAAGGGAGGCTCCAAAACGAGGCTAAGGAAAAATTTTGTAGGGTGGTTGTAGCCGTTACAACAAGTATGTATAGGGCCAGTGGATTTGGTGGCACTACCTAGGGAGGTAGTAGGGTAGAGTGTATAAGGGTACACCACAAAGTTTAGAAATATGGCCATAATGTTAGGTATCTCCCCAAAGAACCCATATGTACTTCTCAAGTATTTGAGGGTATCCACATCCATCTGTGGAAGAAACTAATGATGTTCAAGCATAGATCCAGGGGGGGTGTGAAGCTTATGTATAGGAACAATACCTAAAGAACATAATTCTGAAGAAAAGAAAATAAAGTGGATCAAAGTAGAAGCAGAAACATGATGCTTTTAAATAGGGAAGAAAAAGTGTAAAGGGGGAAGATAAAAAGACGGAAACCATAACACACTAGTTCAAAGATCCCAACAACCACTACAAGGACTACAACATTTATGGCCATATAGATGAAAAATGTTGGAAGTTGTATCCAAGATCAACCCAAAGAAAAAAGAAATACAATAAGAAGAATTATCTCATGGCCATTGATTTAAGAAACCAAGTTGAAAGTAGCTCAGATGTGGATGAAAATCTTATTATACATGAGTGCAGAAGGAGGAAAATATGAGTATCCTTTAGCAACAAGAAAAGAAAGAAATGACCAAATGCTTCCACATAAAGATACATGTCAAGAAGATAAATATTAATGTTCTGTTTGACTTAGTAACATAGGTGAATCTCATAACAACAAAGTTGGTCAAGAAACTGGGATTGGATGTTCATAATCTTCCAAGCCCATATCCATTGGGATGGGTAAACAAAGATGTAGTGTTAAAGGTAATAAAATAGTGCAAAAATAGATTTTCTATCAGCGTTGATTTTATTGATGGAGTAGAAGTGTATGTGGTTCCCCTTGATGTATGAAGAGTGGTGTTTAGAAGTCCCTACATGTACGTGCAAGATGAAATATTCATGTGGAGATCCAACTAGTACCATATCGTAAAGGATGGAAAAATTTTCACCATCAACACACACAAAGGCTAGTCAAACATTTCACTAGTAAATGCCAACCAAGACAAGAAATTGATCAGTTCCAAAGAGAAGTATGTTCTATTGTTTTTAAGAGAAAATTAGTCTGTAAAAGAGTTATTAATATGAAAAGCTTCCCTAGAGAGATGTACTAATAAACATAAACAATAACAAGAAGAGTTGTTGCATGCATAAAAGTATGTGTTTTGGGAGCTTAAGGGTTACTACCCAGGAGGCAAGTGGAGCATGAGATCCAATTATTTCCACAATCCCTATTTCAAAACATTAGCTTGTATAGGAAGTTTGTTATAAAATCAAGGTCAAGAAATAGTTGCAACAACTACTAGAATAAGGTTTCATTTGACAAAGTATATCAGTAGGTGAGTCACCCATCATCATGTACCAACGAAGGATGGGAATGGTCGACGTTTATTAATTACAAGGTGTTGAAAAAAATCATGCTAAAAGACAGGTACCCCTACCCATGTTAATTTGGTAGCTCGAGAACAAATTATCTCCTTTTGACAATCTTCCTCATCAAGAAAGACCCCTCCTAGCCATTGGAACAATTGAATTTGGTTAAGGAAAAATGTATTTTTAAGGAGGAAACTCACAATGGTGCACAAAAGTACACGTTAGCTTTAAAAAATAAATTGGACACCCTTGGAAACATACAAATACAATTCAAGTGACCCTCATTTGGACATCATCAACAAGCATACTCTTCTCTCTCTTCTTTATTTCGGCTCGCACAGGTCTGAGGTTGGTTCGTGAAATAGGTTCGTACAGGTCTAGAGTTGCAAGGATTGAGCTTGCACATGTGAATAAGGGGTTTTGATCTGAACTTAAATAGGAATGAAACAAAATACAGATATAACCATAAATATAGAGATCCAACAAAAATAACACTTCATTTCATTAATATCAAAGAACTGAAATATGCTTACATACAAAATAGAAATAAATGAGCTCGGGCGATGGTAGCTTATCTCTGAGAAGAGATGTGGTAGCTACATGCCTCTAAATTGTGTTACAATGAGGCTAAAATGACTATTTATTATTGAGAAACAATGGAAAACCCTAAAGATCCAAAAACCTAACCCTAGGAGATGAAGCGCCACAAATGTGGGCCCCGTTGGGGTGAATTTGTACATTAACTTCCCAGGGTTGTAACTTTGGCATACAATCTCTATTTGACGTACACAATACCTCGTTAGAAGTATCTATTCGAGGACTACAACTTTCAACTAAAAAATTTAATGGAAGCCTCACGTTTTCCCATTTTCTAAAAAAACATTGTTTAGGGCCTCAAAACGGCTCCGGAAGTTTAGGACCCAAAAAACTGCCAAAATTAGTAAAGTGTGCTACAATTAAGGAAACTGGAAATCTGAAAGAAACAATGGTGAGGGTCCAAGTGGAATAGGTGGATGGCCACCAATATCCACTTGGATCAGATTTTGGTCTTTCACTACAGGGTTGGAATAGGGAATTCTAAGTTGTAGCCACTCACATGATAGGGTTCTCCCTGCGAATGGAGAGCTACAACCACTTTCATGGTCACTAGTTCCATGCGGCTATGACCTAAGATATTTTGACAGTTGACCGTAGATTTTGACCATTGACCGTAGGCTTGGAAACTTTGTTTTGAATCATATCTATCTTTTGGGCTCATCTCTTGGATTTCTTTTGGTTGGTTTTGTTGGATAGTCTTGTGATTGGTGAATTGGAACATTGTACTCTCTCTTTTCTGAACATTTTATGACAATCTAATAAGAAGAAGAATTTGAAAGGGATTTCTCCATTGTGGGGTTTTTCCCTAGTCTTTGACCAAATCCTATTGTCTCTTATTGGTCTTGATTATCTTCTATTGTTTATTTCATTTATTGTTCTATCTACAATTGTTATTGATAATTGAATAATAAATTGTGTTGAAAGATTGCTAATTAAATAAAAGAATTGGGCTAAAGTGATTATAACATCATAGTACAATGTAAAATTAACATGGAATTAGAGCTAAGGTGAATAAAAGCCCAAGAAGACAAGATACAAGAACAAACATTCTTGAAAGAAGAAAAATGAGCCTATTTAATTTAGACAAGATGTCTACCTCATACTTCAAGGATAATGAGAACTTGGGTGACTAATCTAACTTTGTTGCAAGGAAAATTTGGTTGGAAGTTATATTAGATGAAAATGATGTTTTGGAATATGTGAAAGGAAAGGTTCCTAAGCCTCCTGCAAATGATTTTGTTGCTATCAAGTCCAAGCACAAGAAAGGTGACCTCGAAGTTAAGAAAATTATTATTTATGGTTTACAAGATAATTTACTTGTTTATGTTGGTAATTTGAAGAGTTCTAATGAAATTTATGATAAGTTGGTTGGGATGTATCAAGTCAAAAATTTGAATCATATCCTCTCTGTTATAGACATTTTTGGGCACTGCAACCCCAAGCATAAATGTCCATAAACCAAGGGATCCTAAGTCCCTAAAGGTGTTGTTCCAACCCCTAAAAGAACAAGGTCAACTGATTACAGCTTCTCCCAGAAGTTCTCCATGAAAAACCACTCAGAACTGGTCAAAACTGGACCATTTCACCTGCTCCATAGGCAAAGTGCGTTGCATCCCACCTGAATACACACAGTAGGTGCGTTGCATGTCAAAAAGCCCTTCTATGGGGTGCGATGGGTGAGAAGGGACAAATGGCACGGTCAATCCGCAAGGTGGAGAAGCATGGAATCTTCCATAAACTTCTCCTGTGACACTTGCCTCTCTGAATTCGACCAGGCATGAGTAAGAGATCATCAATCTCCAAGTGGAATCAAGAACTATCAGAGGGAAGACACTAATCAAATCTCAATCTGACTCACCTCCCTTGCAGACATCTATATATGGATCCCTCATCCCAGAGATCCAGAGGCTGGAATTTTGTATCTTGTAAGGAAGTGTTGTTGGTTTCTTGGTGCAACATCATAATGTTGGGTGATCTAAGCTTTTCATGAGGTGAATAAGGGCTTCTTGCTGAGAGAATGATGCTGGGTCAGAACAATTGGTTGGAATTCTCTTGGCTCTTTCTTGATTATCAATAAAACTATTCAAGTTTTCCTCCATACACTTGTGTGATTGATGTTTTATGCATTTATGTGGTTAATATACATCTGATCCTATATTGCTTATGATAATAGATCTATGTTCTCGTATAGTGTTATGTTGCTTTGATTCTACAGGTACTCTGTGAAGCTGGGTATACAAGAAAGCAAGTAGCAAAGGACTATCAGAAGAGAGAGGAATCAAGCAAGGAACCAAGCGCAAGACAGAGGTTGGTCTCCTTTATTATTTTCTCATCTATCTCTCATAAAGGAAAACGAAAGTAGTTTTAGTTTGTTTGTTTCTAAGGTAGCTACCAGCCTTAGTGGGATTAGCAGCTCTGCATAGACACTATTCCAGGTAACAAAATTGCGACTCCGCTGGGGAGCAAGTAGATTGTTTGTTCATCTACATTTGTTAACTTTATAAACTTACAGATGGAGCCTGAAGTCAAACCAGCTAGCCTTCGAACTGCATTTGCTATGCAAGTGCAAAGTAGATCAACGCTGCTTCAGTCAATCTTCGGGTTTTGTTTATGAATTAAACAATTGATTTACAAGCTCTCTAATTGCCCTTGTGGTGGCTTTAGTAACCTCCTTAGATCTACCCCTGTGATTGATTTACTGATTACCACTTGCTTGGCCTAAATCCCTGAACTGAACTGCAAACTGTGACCCAGAATCCAATCAAAGGATCATCCTTGGTCTAGCGCACTGTCTGTTCTGTGAACTTCAAATGCAGCGCACTTCCCGAGTGTAGTAGGTGCGTTGCATTTCAATCTCACTGTGTTACAGGTGCGCTGATCAGACAAGGCCTTGTTCCTAAATTTTGGTTTTTGTGTTCATTCTTTTCAGATCTATTCAGGAGTTTTGCTGCCTGTAGTCAGTGCACCTCTGTTTGAAACCCCTTTCCTTGTTGTTATTCCACCTCCATTGTGCAAAGAACTGTAAATGTTTTTATGTATTTTTTGAGTCATTTTCAGTTCTCCTTTACAAAGAAGTAGCGTAATTGTACTGTCGTTTCTTGATTTGAAAGTGTCGCAAGTGTCATTTTCAGTCATAGAAGAGAATCTGATTGTTCTTGATAGGCGATTACCCTGTTACTCTTGTATTTGATCTGAATTTGTAGTTTTTTCTAGTGTCGAAAAAAGTGTTGTCATTGTCCTCATTTTGTTTTGAAAAGAAACTTGTTAGTAATTGTCGCTTTGAAAAAATAATTCAGATTTGCGCTTAGCTTTCTTTTTCATTTACACATTAAGAAGGCTGAAAACAAATACATGCATGTGCATTTGCATTTAGACTATTTGTTGGTTTGATTTAGGACAATGCATTTAGTGTGTTCTCTTTGCTCTTTGTTGAAAGAACGCTATCTCTCTTTCCTTAGTAGCTAGTATTTTCATTTGCAAAAAGAATACTAAACGACTGTTTATCATCTTAGATTGCATTTTAGGAATTGTACATCTACATCACGCGGTCAACCTGAAAGGCAAATTTCTTAAGCAAGATCAACTATAAATAAATTTAATGAATCTAAAAACGCTTTGGAACCTAATGCGCAACATCTAGAAGTCTAGGCTAGAGATGTATTCCGGCGTCGTAAAGCCTGGTAACTGTTGTTTTCACTGTTGGTTGGGTGATTCCTCCACTTTGAGACAATAAGTGCCAGTACGGACTTGTGCTCCCACGTACCGTCGAGTATATTTTGGGAGACCACAATAGGCTTTATCCTTTATCCATAGGAAGCCATGTCTGCCGCCCTATCGATCGCAATGCACTGAACACAGCATTCGGGAAGATTGATTGCCGTACCGTAAAAAGTATTCTGCAGTTTTGCGATTGGTTTGGTAATCCCTATGTCTAGATTTCCAGAGCAGTCCATTTCATTCCTTTTCAGAATCCTTAACGGAAAAGGTCCATCTGAGAACTTGTCACTTCAGGCTCATTAAAAATCGAAGGCGACTAGAGTCATCTTTTTCTTTTTCTCGACTCTTAAAAATTGAAAAAAAAAGTTGTGTCAAAGCATCTAAAATTTATTTTAAACTGAATAATTATCACCTTTCCTACGTTGGTCTTAGGTTGAGGAAAATGGAGTCCACCAACCAAGGGGTTCCCCTTGGAGGAAATCCTAGTCCCTTCTCCTCTTGGGGAGATGTTGGTGCACCCCATATGGCCACATTGTCGCTTCCAGGATTGACAATTGGCTTGCCCGTATGGCTCTTCTCAACCTCCGTCGTTCAGAACACCGCGATTCCTAAACAATCGAGTCAGAAACTAAATGATTCCAGAGTTACCCCCCAACCCTCTACTTTGTCCAATTCTTCCTTTCCTCCTTCCTCTTCGCTTGATGAAGCTGGTAAAGCCAAAAATCAAGTACTTTAGAAGAAGAAGGAAAAGAAGAAGAAAGAGAAGAAAAAGGAGGAGCCAAAGCCGAAAAGGGGCAACCAAGCATCATCTAGCGAAAATCCACACACTGCACCGACCGGGCCTAAATCGCCATGTGTCATTTGCAAAGGAGACCACTATCATCGAGATTGTCCTTGCATCCCTCGAATCTTAAGGGACTGGTCTCCTCGTTTGCACAACCCGGTGTCGTCAACCTCTGATGATCATGTTGAAAATACACCGTCAACTAGTGAAAGTGAAGCCGCTGGACAAAAAGGAAAATGTAAATTTCCTTGTAAAATGAGTGAAGGTGATCACACCGTCCACCGTTGTCCCTTCTTAGATGAGGCTAAAAGAGTTTTGACGACCGTCAGGTTTCACCGTTACATCTCCCTCCTAGATATAAGAAACTCTTGCCGAGTCCGTCACTAGTTGAAAATCTGGTTGACACACCCTTGTGGTCAGCCGAAGTATCTATCAGTGAAGAAAAACCATTTGAATCCATACCAGACGAAAATCAAAAGGTCGAGGCGGCAGTTGACCCTGTCTTGCCTTCAAAGGTTCCATCTTCAGATCATACAGTCACCGAAGAGAATAAGGATGAGACCGTCCAAATTCTTTTCGTAAGCACAGACTCCGATGAACATGGGGGCAACTTACCCGTTCCTTTACCGCAGGAAGGAAGTTCGTCAGAGTCGTACCCGGCCATCTATTCGGTCCCACCTCCAAGCAACCTAGTTGTTTCCTTTGACTGGAATCTACTAGGCAGACCCCGTTTACCAGCTAGTGTACCATTCCGAATCATTGCTCAAGTATATAGAATGGTCATGGCCGGTACCATCATAGATGAAGGGGCTTCTGTGAGTATCCTTTCCTCAACTGCTTGGAAAGCGCTTGGTTCACCATCGCTTTTGCCTGAAATGAGAAATCTAACAGGCTTTGACAAAGGAACCAGTCGACTGTTAGGGATCCTTCCCGATGTGCCCATAACATTGAGAGGGAAAACCGTTCACATGAACGTAATGGTAGTCCAAGGACCCCTGGATTATAATCTACTCCTTGGACGAGACTATATTTATTGCATGGGAGCCATTGTCTCCTCACTCTTTAGAGTAATGTGTTTTCTGGACGAAGGAAGAGTGGTCAAGCTCGTAGACCAGCTTTCATTCCCCGGTTCACGCATAGCAAATAGTCATATACCATCCCTGAATGGTCTTTTCACGCAAGGAATGTCTCATCAATCCCCAGTCCGTCCTCCTGATGAGCGCGAGTGATTCAGAGGATATGACTGAAACCCAGGGGGCATGCACCCTGGTCTGCTTCGGTAGGAGAACTTCAGGTATAGGGTAGGTTTCCGCGAGGGATATATGACTAGTCTGACACACCCGTCCGTTTAGGAAAATGGGATTAGACTGGAATAAGATTCCCTCGTCAAAGTTATGTGAGTGGAGGCATCTACGCCATTCACCTTTGTCTATTTTGGTAGACATCGCCAAAGGGTGTTTTGTTTGTGGTACAGATAGAACAATCTTTGGTAACCTGAAAGAGGTAGGCTTTTAATGGAAAAACAGATGTTTTGTCTGCAAATTGAGGGGTAACCTCGAAACTCTATTCTCTATACCTGGGGGCATGCAAACCTTTTGGCATGCAAGTGAAGAGTGACCATTTATTTTTTAAATTTGTAGGTCCTCTAACCCTTTAAACTCGTAGGATTGGTCGTTTCCTAACTTGCATAAAGAAAGGATCCAGAGCAAAGCTTTGTAAGGAGCAAGCTCCATAAAAATGGCATCTTATATGAGACATCCTTATTATACGACTGGATCGAGTAGTTTTAACGTGGACTTCATGCTCGTTAAAAAATAAACATAAGCAATGAGCAAGTGTTTCCCCCAGCGTTTAAGCTCATTTTAAAATAAAAAATGAACCAATTTCCGGTAAATAACCGTCGTGAATGTAGTACTTCAGCCTTTGAAGCCTTGGTCGTGTTCTCATCGTCACCTCCACTCTGTATTGGCCGATCATTCACCTC
This sequence comes from Pinus tabuliformis, assembly GCA_031772625.1. Taxonomy (NCBI): domain Eukaryota; kingdom Viridiplantae; phylum Streptophyta; class Pinopsida; order Pinales; family Pinaceae; genus Pinus; species Pinus tabuliformis. The sequence goes on along the minus strand of CM062816.1, from coordinate 540,300,920 downwards.
CACTTGATTGTTTACCCCTTTTGAGGAACAGCTGCGAAGAGTGATCTTGTTAGCCATCCTTGTGACACTGCCGTGATTGGAAAATTTCAAACCTTACCTGGAATCAGCTGCTACCCGAATCTATCACTCGTTCCTCAAAAAATGAGTCTCCTTTAAGCTCTTTTCAACTGACTCGTAAAATATGAAAAGATTTCCGAGCCATTGGCCTCTCCAGCTCGTTAAAGTGACCGGAAGTGCTATCCCTCCTTTAGCTTTTAATCTTTTTGGACCTGAGGGATTATTACAGAAAAAGATCGAACGCTTGTTTGTTCGGCTCGTTAAAAGTACCTAAAATTCATCCCTTCTGTATTATTTTATACTTTTTCGGACATAAGGGATTAGATGACGAAAAAGGATTTTTGGAGTTTCCTTTACGTCCCTTTTCAGACTCTCTAAAATTGAAAAGGATCGAGTTATCTTTGTCGTTAAACTCGTTAAAACCTAATAGCGACAAACTTGTCCATAACGGACAAGAACGAGTTTCACTATCGCTAGGCTCATTAAAACATAGCGATGGGTTTGCCCGAAGGGAAAATTATAGAACAAGCATATGTTATCCTCCTCAAGCTTGACAAAAATAAAGAGGTACTGGTCAGCAATGACTGGGGAAAAATTGGGAAGAAAACTTGAAGAAACTTTGTTGGTAGCAAGTCGCTCTTGAGCATGACACTTTCACTCCGCATCCAAGTCGGGTTGGGTTGTTCCATTCACTGGTCACATCACCATGGTTCCATCATACTATCCACATTTGGGGTTAATGTTACCAATCAATCATGTCAGTGTCGCCGATATGTTCAAGAGAAGTCGCTCAGAGAATTCACCTGTGTCTCACCCATTGTAATACATTTACGCTCCATTCTTTCATGACCGCCACCCTGAACCTTATATCACCAGATCGTTTTCACCTCCATTAAAATCATTTGCTCCGTTCCGTGTCATTGATGTGGGATTCATTAAGGCCCTCCTATGACAGATCACTTCTTGTCGACATCAGCTCATTATCCAAGAAGTCGATCTTGGAACAACCCTGTCAGTACTTTGAAGCTTGCATGCCTCAATGGCAAGTTTCTCACTTCCGTCGACAGGTTTACATCAATGGCCTTCGACCAAAAGATTTTGCGTGGTGTTCGACACCAAGTCCTTTATTCACACCACGTAAATTGTACTGTAGTACCTTGAGGGTCATCATCATTATCGGTGATTCCTCTTGCGCCTGTTAATGGCTTACATCATTGGCTGGTAATCAGGCGATGTCTTTCCATGTTCGACTCCAGAACATCTCTCACATGGATCGACTTGTACTTTGAATGAAGATCGTACGAGATTGAAGACCCTGGATCTAGTTTCATCCATCCGGACTGTGATATATGTTCAGGAAAATAAAGACATCAAATGTACATCATTGCTGCACAGATAATCATCCAATCTAAGGGATGATGGCTCTACCAGAATCATCAGTCTACACTCAGACGATTGTCTGTCTCATGTACATGAAAAATGAATTTATAAAGCTGAGCATGGGAATGCCCGCCTCAGCTAGATCATGAAAATATTATGAAGATAATGTATTGTATTGTATCTTATTACAGGTCTCCTTCCAGCTTGAAAGAACTTCGGATCCTCATGATAAAGCATTTCACCCGACATCAAAAAGATTAACGACCTCATGCTTTAGGGGGCAACTGTTATAGACATTTTTGGGCACTGCAACCCCAAGCATAAATGTCCATAAACCAAGGGCTCCTAAGTCCCTAAAGGTGTTGTTCCAACCCCTAAAAGAACAAGGTCAACTGATTACAGCTTCTCCCAGAAGTTCTCCATGAAAAACCACTCAGAACTGGTCAAAACTGGACCATTTCACCTGCTCCATAGGCAAAGTGTGCTGCATCCCACCTGAATACACACATTAGGTGCATTGCATGTCAAAAAGCCCTTCTATGGGGTGCGATGGGTGAGAAGGGACAAATGGCAAGGTCAATCCGCAAGGTGGAGAAGCATGGAATCTTCCAAAAACTTCTCCTGTGACACTTGCCTCTCTGAATTCGACCAGGGATGAGTAAGAGATCATCAATCTCCAAGTGGAATCAAGAACTATCAGAGGGAAGACACTAATCAAATCTCAAGCTGAATCACCTCCCTTGCAGACATCTATATATGGATCCCTCATCCCAGAGATCCAAAGGCTGGAATTTTGTATCTTGTAAGGAAGTGCTGTTGGTTTCTTGGTGCAACATCATAGTGTTGGGTGATCTAAGCTTTTCATGAGGTGAAGAAGGGCTTCTTGCTGAGAGGATGATGCTGGGTCAGAACAATTGGTTGTAATTCTCTTGGCTCTTTCTTGATTATCAATAAAACTATTCAAGTTTTCCTCCATACACTTGTGTGATTGATGTTTTATGCATTTGTGTGGTTAATATACATCTGATCCTGTATTGCTTATGATAATAGATCTATGTTCTCGTATAGTGTTATGCTAGTTTGATTCTACAGGTACTTTGTGAAGCTGGGTATACAAGAAAGCAAGTAGTAAAGGAATATCAGAAGAGAGAGGAATCGAGCAAGGAACTAACCGCAAGACAGAGGTTGGTCTCCTTTATTCTTTTCTCATCTATCTCTCATAAAGGAAAACGAAAGTAGTTTTAGTTTGTTCGTTTCTAAGGTAGCTACCAGCCTTAGTGGGATTAGTAGCTCTACATAGACACTATTCCCGGTAACACTCTCCTTGAAGAATAAGCTCAAGGAAATGAAAATGAATAAAGGAGAATTTGTATAATCCTATATCTTGAGGGTATCTCAACTAACGAATGATATGTAGACTGCTCGTGAGACTATATCTGATGTAGATTTGGTGATGATCACTCTTCAAGGTATTCCTCCTATTTTGTAAACCTTCATTACTACTTTAAGAATAAACAATAGACTTCTAACATTTGATGAGCTCGTTGGACAATGCATTCAAGAGGAAACCATGATGATTGCCAAAGTGTAACACCCTCCTCCCACATCTACCCAAGAAACCGGTTAGCCGAAGTAGACATATGATGAGAGGCTACTATGATATGATTCAACCTCTTAAGTAACCTTAAGGAAATGGAATCGACCGAAACCAACACACAAACCTCCCTTAGGTGCTTCAGGACCCCCAAGAGCTAATCTACCAATCAAGGTGCCCAACCCTTAAGTTAACCTAGAATTTAGATGAATTAAACCCAAAGTCACTCCCATGACAAGGCATGCATGTGACTTTAACCCTATAGTCGCTCTCACAAGCTTGCTTGCTAGCGACTAGAGACCCAAATTGTCAGTGATATGCTAGAAACTCTGGGATTTGAGCCAATTTTTTGGGCCCAGAGCCCAGGCCACTACCTAGAACTGAATAATCTCTTCAAATCAGTAAAATAACATTGAAATTACACTACTAAAGAAAATACTTGTTCAAGACCTTGACTGGACCCTTGTTAGTCATGAGATGCATTTTGTCAAACACGTAGTAAATATGCAACCTATAGGTGTAAATAATAGATCTGAGCATAGGGGTATCATACTTATCTGAGATTCACCATGAAGCACTTTTTCCTTATCACTTTAACTACCATTCCATCCATTATTTCATTGATACATTGATCATTCAATCACAAGTAAAAACATGATGAAAGTTATACATGGCTACTGCCATAAGACATATAAATAACCAGCATAATAGGGACAAAAATATCAATGAAATCACAACCATATAAACCACATATAATCCATCATAATAGTCATAGAAATACCAGGAGAATTAACCTTTAATTAATGATGCAAAATCCAAACCCGGGATAGGACTTCCACGTTCCACCTAACCGTAGAATGGACGAGCCAAATCTCTCTTCAACCATTCACCCTCATGCCATATTCCAAGCATGAATGTGGGGTCTCATAGAAAACATCAATCAAAACTCATCTAGGGCTTCTAGAGGCCATCTGCCTTGACCCACCAAACAGTGATTCCACCTCATGTCAGAAATCACAAAAGAAACATCAGATCGGTCTCTATCCCAGCCTTCCAAGGCTCTAGAGTGCTTGTTCCAACTAAGGCTATGCGACTAGTAACTCAACCCACATCTTTTACTGGGCTCTAGAGTGTTTGTCCAACCAAGGCTACGGTACTAGTAACTCAACCCACATCTTTTACTGGGCTCCAGAGCGTTTGTCCAACCAGTGCTATGTGACTAGTAACTTAGCCCACCAAGAGCTCCAGAGCTTTTGTCCAACCAAGGCTACAGGACTTGTAACTCAACCCAATCCGTTACAGGGCTCTAGATCATTTGTTCAACCAAGGCTTCTAGGAACTAATATCTCATCCCAAGCTAATGAAACATAATAACCAACTAGAAAGCAAAGAAAATAAACCCATACCATCATGGCTATCCAAAAAATGGCAAGGCTAGGCAAATCCATTGCCAATCCAGGCAATCCTCCATGCAAGTGATAGATCATGACCAAGAAACCACATGCATGTGCCATGATTGCCAAAACTAGTGAGGAAAACATACATGCAACTTGATACCTGCAACCAAAAACCATTGTAGTTGTTATACTGATGACCTCTTGTGCTTTCCTTCTCTTCCTTTGCCTTATTGCTCCAATACTCCATGTATGTCACACCCTTCAAGAGTGCTCCAAGTAAACTCTAAGCATCCAAGAGTATGAGAGAGAGAGAGAGAGTAATGAGAGACCTCCAAAACTAAATTGATCAAGTCTTCACTAACCAAGCTTTCCAACTAATTCTCAGAAGCCTTTTTATTAACGAGGCCTCTATTTTCTTCATTTTCCATTATTTTCCTTCATTTTCCTCCTCACATGCAACCTGTGACCTTTCACCTCCCTTTTCTTCTAATTTCCATTATTTTCATAAATAAATGTGCCAAAATGCCTTTTAACCTTTCCAAAGCCTTAGCCATTGCCTTTTCCAATTTCCTTAGCCATAATAAACCGAATCAAAACCCATTAGGATGTTTCCCCCACCATTCAGCTTGGAATACATGTCCCATCACCGTGGCCTTATATATTTTGACATGGAATTTTCACTAGGGCTATCACAGAACCCTCCCTCTTGGGGGAACACCATCCTCGGTGTTCAATGACACCTATAACCAACAAGAATGTTGAAAACAAAACATACTGCCCATGGAGCTTTATAACATAGATCATTGCAGTATTTACAATGACCACTGCTGAAACATGACAAACATGTCGTTTACTGGAGATTTATAGCACAACTCATTATGGTATTTACAATAATCACATATACACATACACATTTTCTTCAACCAACAAATAACCATACTATATATGGAGCTTTATAAATCCAGCTCAATACAAGATTTATAATAATATACGCATATACACATTTTCTCAACCAACAAATACAAAGATATGATTCTTGCACCCGCATCAAGGGAATCCAGAGGCTCACACCTCCACCCTAAAGTAATACCAGGATTCACCTCCTTTCTAGGAAGTCCAGAATCCACTGTCACAGTCAAACTCATCCAATGTCCAGCGTTATAATCCTACACCACTTGTCCTCTTAGTGAACAATTATCGGCTCATTGTTCCAGGATGCACTCCCAATGTGCATCTGATTCCATCTGGAAATGATAATGACAAAAACAAGTCCATCCCCGGTCTTCCCTTCTCTGCTACACAGTCACTTGAGCAATCTGGTCAACCCCTACCATATAGTCATTTTCCTTCCAAGTTTCATTGGCACCCCCATCTTGGGCAGTCCATCCCTTGGCAAGGTTTCCTCGCATCGGAAGATATAAAAACTAAGGCATATCCATGCCTCAAATCCATGATATCACTCATAGAATGCTCATGGAAATAAATGGACACAATTGGGTACTAGTGTCCCACAATGGCATTGTTTCTGAAGTGCTTTACCAACATACTACTGCATATTCCAATTATTTTCACTATTGCTGTTGATTCTTGCAGTTGATTTTAACCACCCAACCAGGAATTTTTGTGCTTCTTGCACCAAGCGCATAACTTCCATTAGATTCAAAATAAATTGAAATAACTTCAAATCATACCTCATTGGTAGATCGTTAATAAGGTACACTTGCAATCATGTTTACTTCCTGTCATGACAAGTCAAACTAGCATCATGTATAAAACATCACATCAGGTTAGCTCAAAACATAACCATCATAGATTGAAATCATAAATCACATGTAACCATCATAAACCATAATCATATATCACATGTAATCATCATAGACCAGAATCATAAATCATATGCATATTAAAACTGAAATACAATACCAATACTTATCCTTCATCGATCCTTACTTCTGTTGTTGTTCTTTTGTACACACACTCGATTGGTTGCCATACCCAGCAAACACCCAGTGCCTTCTCCTCCACCAAGTGCACATACACATAGTGCAAATCACACACATACAACCACACGTACCATCAACACCATGCAATGTATGCACCTATACCTGACATACAACAGATACACCTACACCCAATGTATGTAAGTATACGTTCACAATGTACATCAGAAGACATTCATCCACACACAATGTGTGACACCACAAAATGCATACATGTACACCCGGTATACAAAAAAACTCATACACCTATACCCAATATACAACACAACACAACTCATACACCTACACCCAGTGTACAACATAACACAATACATATGCCTACATTCGGTGTACAACACAATACATGCACCTCAACCTAATGTACAACATAACACAAATACGTGTCTAGAATGCAACACAATGAATGCATTTGTCATGATATCGCAACTACACAATGCACATACATAGTGCCACATGCTTGTACACAACATGTACGACATGCACTCAATCTGTTATATACCTAGGAGGGATAATATGGGGTACAAAGGGAGGTACCCAAGGTAATAATGTAATAATGGGATGGGCCATAGTAATAAATAAGGTGGTTAACCCATATCATGTAAGGGACCACAAGCAGTTAGTAATAATGTAATGGGCCCATGGTATTAGTTCAATGGTATGAGGGAACCATGGTAATGATCCATGGTATTGTATGTATGAGGCCTATATAGAGGCTAGAGACTCCACATGGAGAGATGGTGTCAAGGAATATTGTATGAACAAGCATATGGCTTGTGGAGTGTTCTCCTTCCTTAACGAGTGAATGTATGGTGTTGCCCTACCTTAAGGGTTTGATCAATATAGAATCATTTCATATTATTTCTGGGTTTATTTGCATTGTATTATATTTTTATATCAGATCTATAATATTTCTGGGTTAAATCTATAATAAGTGGTATCAGAGCACTTTCTTGGGCAAAAAAGTGGAGAATTTTTTTATTTTTTGCAGGATTTTAGGGGTGGCGAGTTTGCAGATCAGATCTGTACGTTTTGGTGCAAGATCTAAAAAATCTAATTGTAGATTTGGATTCTATGTGAAAAAATGCCCGATTTCAAAAAAAAAATCGGTCGAATCGGAGTTCAGATCAAGGAGATATCGCTGATCTAAAAATCAATGGTGTTGTGGACAATTTTTAGGGGCAGCGAGTTTGCGGTGCAGATCTGGACGTCCTAGTGCAAGATCTACAAAACATAATTGTAGATCTGAATTCTTGGTGAAAAAATACCCAATTTCCAAAAAAAATCAGTTGAATCGGAGTCCGGATGAGGGAGATATTGCTGATTTAAAATCAGCTATTTTTTCAGAATTTTTGGGTGACGACGGGAGAGTTGCAGCGCAGATATGAAATTATAGTGCCTGGATCAAGATTTCTATCACATGGGCAGATGCAGAATGGTTGTTCCATTTCCAAAAATAGGTCATAATAGGGATTCTGAGCAATATTGACAGAATTGTGACCATTTCAAATTTTCGCCAATTGTTTTTGTGATGGAGTGCCTAGATCAGAAGAACATGTATAAATTTGATGGCTCTAATACAGCCAGATGGCTAGCACAAATGGAGAAATGTTTTAGATTGAATTACGTCATGGATGATGAGACTTAGCTGAGTGTGGGAAAAATGTACTTAGACAATGAAAGACAGCAATGGTGGCAATGGCATCAATGTTGCTATCGAAGGCCCTTGACTTGGGACACATTCACAAAACCTCTTATGGACCACTTTGACCATAAAGTTAATATTGTGGATAAGCTCACACAAACAGACACACAGCCTAGCAAATATTTTATATATATAGGAAAGAAGGAAACCAAGGAACCTAAAGGGTTATTTTCTGCTGGTATCTCCTTATTGCAGGTTCATGGATTGATTCAGAAGGAGAAAATCATTGTGTCTATAAATCCGAGTTGCAAGCAAAATCTCATAAGTGTCAACTTAGCAAAAAAATTGCAAACTCTAGCAAAACACATTGAAAACACACAAGTGGATGATGAGGATGTTCAAGTGTACAAGGATTTAAAGATTTCTATGGATAAGTATGTGTTGCATGGCGATTTTTATACTTCAGAGATAGATAATATGGATGTTGTTTTGGGATATTCTTGAATGGAATCTGTGGGTACTATCAATATTAATGTGCAGAAGAAATTCTCGAAGCTCTGGTATAAAAAGAAGAAAATTACATTATAGGAAATTTCCATCAATAAACAGGTAGAGTCCAAGGAGGCTGAAGCAGAAGACGTTCTAAGGACTGACATATCAGATGATGAGCCAGTGATGATCGGCAATAAAAAAAAAATAGAGGCTAACAAAGAAAAGGTTACAGGTGTTGATACATCAGATGAGGGCTCAGCGGTTGAAGTAATATTGGAAGATAAGACACCACGGCAAGAACCACAACATGAACCAGTAAGGGGTGAATTAAAGAAAAAGACATCATGGGTTAAAACTTCATCATATCATCACCCACATCACCCTGCAAGACAACAAAGAACAAGATGGCAACCAATTAGCCATAAGGACAACAACCCCCACAGGACAGATAGAGAGGAGCGAAGATCCACCTACTACACATTAACACAGAAGAGCTACCACGGTCAACTTCCATCTCAAGCGAGCGAGGCACCAGCAAGATCGAGGGTTCACCTTTCTCTTGGATGGCTAGATGCACGTGCATGGTACCAGTGGACTACTCTTTTAAGTAGATCTTATTATTTGTGTTCTTCCCATGTTTCGGGGACGAAACATGCTAAGGGGGGTGGAATGTTATATACCTAGGGGGGTAATATTGGGTACAAAGGGAGGTACCCAAGGTAATAATGTAATAATGGGCCATAGCAATAAATAAGGTGATTAACCCATATCATGTAAGGGACCACAAGTAGTTTGTAATAATGTAATGGGCCCATGGTATTAGTTCGATGGTATGAGGGAACCATGATAATGACCCATGGTATTGTATGTATGAGGCCTATATAGAGGCTAGAAACTCCACATGGAGAGATGTGAAGGAATTGTCAAGGAATATTGTATGAAGAGGCATATGGCTTGTGGAGTGTTCTCCTTCCTTAAGGAGTGAATGTATGGTGTTGCCCTACCATAAGGGTTTGATCAATAAAGAATCATTTCATATTATTTTTGGGTTTATTTGCATTGTCTTATATTTTTATATCAGATCTATAATATTTTTGGGTTAGATCTATAATAAGTGGTATCAGAGCTATAAAAAGTGGTATCAGAGCTATAACAAGTGGTATCGGAGCTATAACACAATCCCACACATACACCATTACCACATGTACCAAGCCCAAGTGCATAATGTGTGCACACCATAACATGTACATAGCACCACCTGCAAAACGTCTACACAATGCTATATGTACACTACACCTCTTGTACAATGTGTACACTACACGCTTCTACAATGTGTACACAATACCACATGTACATAGTACCACATGTACACAACACAACATGCATGACATGTACACAACACCACCTACACATAAGGCCACTTGTACAACGTGTACACAACACCACATGCACACAACACCACTTGTACAATCATGCACACCACACCATATGTACATAGCACCACATGTACAACATGCATGCAACATCACATGTACATGGCACTGCGTATCCAACATGTACATAGCATCATCTGTACAAATCACTGCATATCTAACAAGCATAGAGCACCATATGCATACAACACCGTATATACAACATGTACATAGCATCATTTGTACCCAACACTGTATATGCAACATTCATACAACACTATCTGCACTAACATCATGTACATAATATTTCATAAACAACATGTACACACACTACATATGCACAATACTGCATGTACACAATCATCCTAGATGCAACATGTACAACATGCACAACAATAATACCACACATCCGAAACGAAACTGTCCTTACCAAGAAACCTTTCTTCCAATGTCTTATTCATGCTTATCCTAGCATGCCGCAAACCACCCTTCTTCCATTTCGCTGATGTAACCCTTTGTATAGCATGTCCATAACATAGATATAATATAATCACATAATATCAACTCATAACCACATGATACTGACCTTGCAGATGTGTCAGGCTACTCTTCCCATTTGATTCCTCATGAACTAGGAATCTCTTCATACCATTCACTTGCATAAGAAATCATTCCTCCACATGAATGATCCCTAAAAACCCTGTCGATAGTGACATAGATACATAGATACATACATATATAATCATTATCATAAAGCAAGTATCATCTCTCAGACGATGACATCCATACATACATGTATAAATATAAATGTTAGCATTAATAATCATGATCCATGACGACCCTATCAAACATGACATATATACACACCTACATGTATAAACATCAACATAATCATGATCATAACATAATTACTATATATCTAGGTCAAGGTTAAGAGAAATTCCTTTATTCATACACAACATTGAGAAAAGTTGTTCCCAACATACCCAAGGCAACTAACACCTTAGATCCATTTAATTTACCTTTTCTAGTTACCTTTCCATGTTTTTACTACCACCATCCATTTACCACAATGGACCTAGCCCATCCAACTGACTGTCATAGTCTTACCTTCTTCTGCACTTACTCATGCACCGAGCTTCATCCATGTCTTACATTACATGTTGAGTACCACACATCTCTACTCGTACTCCATTAACTTTCCTCTTTCCCAAATAATTCCCAAGACACTCAAAACATAAAAGGAAAGGCAAGAAACAACCAAGAAGGAAACCATGAAACCAATAAAGTCACCACAGCCCAAGTGGCATGGCCATGTACAACATGCAAATAAAACTACAATCAAGCACAATAAAGTACCAAAGGACCAAAAGCACAAGACTAGCAACAAACACCATGACTCAATCCCCATGGTTTCCAATGCTTCCAAGGAAGGCTCAACCCGAGCCTTCTTCAAAATTTTAGGGAAGTCTCTTTTCCATGTAACTCCCTGCATCATACTGCCATAATCACATAACTGTCAGTGCATAAATAAATGTAACAATGCACCAGTTACCTTATCTTGCTGTGCCAAGCACATTTCTTGCAAATGAACACATCCACGTCTTCTATCAAGGGACTCCAATTCCCTTGAAAAATCCACCTGCAACTAGAGACTGACTAATATACCTATCAAGTACATGTTCATGAATATCGCATGTATCCACATAATGTAAGACAAGATTAAATTTAAGAATACTTCTTGTAGGCAAAGCACTCATTCGTTTAGAATTAGGGTTTCCAAACATAGCCAAAGGAATTCTTGTCCAACTCCTTCCTTTTACCTTTTTACTTTGCTAAAATTTAGGGCTTACTATGTATTGTCACATCACCCAACTAATAGTGATATAAACACATCAACTATTACCTTGTCAAGCTAATACCAGCATGCTTCCTGCAACTGCTCACACATGCAACCACATGTTCCAAATATTAAGACAATAATATCTATCAATTGAAATAAACCTTTACCAAGACTAACAAACATGTCATAAACTATAGTCAACTCATAGTCATTAGACATAATGCTACAACTATCACCTACTACACTCAAGTACCTATAAATTGTCTCAACACATATGTATTAGTACAATCATATTAAAACAAGATCATTGGAACACATACTCAAATTATGCAATTCATCAAACTTTCAACCAACTTGCAAACATACCATGTTAAATGAATCAACCAAATGATGCAATAGACACCAAAAATGTGAACACCAAATAGATGACATAATCAAACAATCAAGCACCAAATATACAACATAACCGAACTCATACTTTAGTGTATTTTAGGGGAGGCTACCTTGTCTGCACAATCAATCTAGGTTAGCATGATACAAATTCACAACATATCATCTCAAACCTAAATCATGATATCCATAACAGTAACAAACTAACATGTTCACGTCATAAACTCATAAGAATTTATCATTTATGCATAGAATCATTGTTTCCGGGAAAACTAGTGTCAATTCGAATTGCTAGTCCCACTAAGATGGGTAGCTATCTTAGAAACAAACAATTAAAGCAATTCGAGATTTCCTTTAAGTGTAATATATAAGAGGGAAGAAAAGAGGACCAACCTGGATCTTCCGCTTTGATCCTTGCTTGATTTCTCTTTCCCTTGATAGAATTTTACACTCCTCTCCTACTTGTCCTACTTTAAAGAGTACTTGCAGAGTCAAAGTAACAGAAAACCATCAAAGCATCTCTATCTAAAACATCATAAACAATGCAGAATCAGAAACACATTGACCATACAATTGCATTCATAAACAATAAGATTCACAAACACACAATTATATGGAGGAAAACTCAAAGAAATTTATTAATAGTAGAAGAGAGAATTACAACCTAGTTGTCTGATCCAGCATCATCCTCCCAGCATAGAAGCCCTCTTCACCTCATGAAAAGCAAGATCACCCAACAATACAATGCCTTTTCTCACAGATAAACCAACATCACTTCCTTACAAATTACAAAATTCTAGCCCCTAGATCTCTCAGATGAGGGATCCATTTATAGATGTCTTGCAAGGGTGTGAGTTAGCTCTGGGTTTTTGATTAGTGTCATTCCACTGATAGTTCTTGGTTCCACTTGGAGATTTCATTGATCTCTTACTCATCCCTTGGCGGATTTAGAGAGGCAAGTGTCATAGGAGAAGCTTCTGGAAGATTCCATGAGCTTCCACTTAGCAAACTATCTCTGCCATTTGTATGTCTTCACTCATCGCACCCTACAGAAGGCCATTTCAGTATGCATTGCATCTGGCTAGTGTGGCAGCTAGTATGCATCACACCTTGACGATGGAGCAGTCAGTATGGTCCAGTTTTGGCCAGTTCTGAGTAGTTTTTCAGGTGGAACTTCTGGGAAATGATGTAATCAGTTGACCATGATCCTTTAGGGTATGAAACAACACTTTTAGGGACTAAAGAGCCATTGGTTTATGGACATATAATTTTGGGGTTGCAGTGCCTAAATATGCCTATAACAATTGTCCCCTGAAGCATGAGGTCGTAAATCTTTTGATGTCGGGTGAAATTCTTTATCATGAGGATCCAAGGTATTCGAACTGAAACATGACCTGTATAAGATACAATACAATACATCATCATCATATTATTTTCATGATCTAGCTAAGGCAGGCATTCCCATGCTCAGTTTCATAAATTCATTTTCATGTACATAGGACAGAGTGATTCTTCATATGAAGAGTCATCTTCTTTTGCTTAGATGACTATCTTTGTAGATTCTGTGCACATTTGATGTCTTTATGTTCCTGAATATATCGTAGCCTAGATGGATGAAACTAGATCCGAGGTCTTCAAACTCATTCAATCTTTGCCCGGTTGTACAAGTCGATCCATGTGAAAGGATGTTCTGAAGTTGAACATGGAAAGACATTGCCTGATTACCAGCCAATAATGTAAGCTGTTAACAGGCGTGAGAGGAATCACCGATAATGATAATGACCCTCAAGGTACTATAGTACAATTCATGTGGTGTGAATATATGAGCCGATGTCGAACACCACGCAAAATCTTTCGGTCGAAGGTCATTGATGTAAACTTGTCGCCGGAAGTGAGAAACTTGCCATTAAGGCATGCAAGCTTCAAAGTACTAAAAGGGTTGTTTCTAAGTCAACTTCTTGGATAATGAGCTGATGTCGACAAGAAGTGACCTATCGTAGGAGGGCCTTGATGTATCCCACATCTACAATGCAAAACGAAGCAAATGATTTTTCTGGAGGTGAAAACGATCTAATGATATAAGGTTCAGGAATGGCGGTCATGAAAAATGAAGGGTGAAGGTATTGCAGTGGATGAGGCGTTTGCTAGATGGTGAATCCTCTGAATGACTTCTCTTGAACATGTTGGTGACATTGATATGGATTGGTAGCATTAACCCCATGGATGGTATGGAGGACCAATGGTGATATGGTGAACGGAATAACCCAACCCGACTCAATCATGGTGAGGGAGTGAAAGTGTCATGTTCAAGAGCGACCTGCTACCAATAAAATTCTTCAAGTTTTCTTCCCTTTTTCCCTAGTCATTGCTAACTAGTACCTCTTTATTTTTGTCAAGCTTGAGGAGGATAACATATGCTTGGTCTATAATTTGCCCTTCGGGCAAACCTGTCACTATCTTTTATCGAGCCTAGTGTCAGTGAGACTTGTTCTTGTCTGGGTGGACAAGTTTGTTGCTATTGTTTTAATGAGTTTAATGCCAAAGATAACTTGGTCCTTTTCATTTTTAGAAAGTTTGAAAAGGGATGAAAAGGAAACTCCAAAAGTCCTTTTTTCGTAGCATAATCCCTTAAGTCCAAAAAAGTATAAAATAATACGAAAGGGATGACTTTTCGATCGCTTTAGCGAGCCGAAAAAGACAAGTGCTCGATATTTTTGTTTGATAATCCATCAGGTCCAAAAAGATTAAAATATATGGGAGGGATGGCGTTCCCCTTACTTTAACGATCTAGAAAGGCCAATGGCTCGACAATATTTTTATATTTAACGAGTCTAAAAAGAGTTTAAAAGGGACTCGTTTTTTAGGAACGAGTGGTATTTTCGGATAGCAACTGGTTCCAAGTAAGTTTGGA
Organism: Pinus tabuliformis; assembly: GCA_031772625.1. NCBI lineage: Eukaryota > Viridiplantae > Streptophyta > Pinopsida > Pinales > Pinaceae > Pinus > Pinus tabuliformis. The sequence continues at coordinate 540,285,802 of CM062816.1, read as the reverse complement.
ACTTCTCAAAACATGGCAGTTTGAAGAGGGTGGCAATCAAAATCACTCGTTGCAGCTATTCCTCAAAAGGGTAAACAATCAAGTGGAAGTGTATGATCGTCCAAATGAATGGAGGTGACGGTAGGAACACAACCAAGGTTCAAAAAAGCTGATAGCAAGGCAATCACAAAGGTTATTTACCAAAGATGGATTCATTTTTTAATGAGCTTGAACTAGGAGAAACTATGCTCAGTGGCAGGTTTATTTTTTAACAAGCTTGAACCTTGCGGGAAAATTACTCTTTGGCAGGTTTATTTTTTAATGAGCTTGAACCTTGCGGAAACATTGATCTTTGGCAAGTTTATTTTTTAACGAGCATGAACCTTGCGGAAACATTAATCTTACCAGTCGTTTGAAGATGTCTCTTAGTAGAATTATTTTTTAATGAGCTTGAACTCTACTATAACATGTGCTCATTTGCCTTTTTATGTAGGCTAGAAATGACCAAGCTACAAAGCTAGAAAACTAAAAAGCTAAAAGGTTGAGAATGCTAAAAATCTAAAAAATTCAAAGGTTTTTTTCACTTACATACAAAGGTTTGCATGCCCCTAGGTCTTCAGAAAAGGAGAGTTTCCAGGTTACCATGTGGAAGTTCCTGCGGTTAGGCAGGATTTTTTCTGTCAGCAAACAAAAACTCTTCCTTGGCTTTGTCTATCGAAATAGACAAAGGTGAATGGTGAGCTTCCAATCACATAACATACAAGGAAATACCTATTTCAGATTGATCACATATCCAACAAGGAAATGATTTTTCAATCCAATCGTATAACCTTTCAAGGAAATATTTGTTTCAGACTGATCACATAACCTACAAGGGAATGTTTTTTCAGTCCAATCATATGACCTTCAAGAAAATCTCTCTTTTCCTCTGGGTTCGCCTGCCGAAGTAGACCAGGGTGCATGCCCCCTAAAATCCATTACATTCACCGAACTACTCTCGGTAATTAAGTGGATGGAATGAAGGTTGAAGAGACATTGTTGATGCAAAGAGACCATTTAGGGATGATGGTTGATTCGTAGTTGTGTTTGAACCGGGAAATGAAAGCTAGTCGACTAATTGCACCAATTTTCCTTCATGCGGAAAACACATCACTCGAAAGAGTGTGGAAACAATCGCTTCCATGCTATATATATAGTCACGTCTAAGGAGTAGATTGTAATCTAAGGCCCTTGAACTACAATCACGTTCAAATGAATGGTTTTCTTTCTCAAAGTTATCGATAACTTTGGAAGGATCCCTAACGGTCGACTGGTTCCTTTGTTGAAGCCTGACAAATTTTGTTTTTCAGGCAAAAGCGATGGTGACCCAAGCGCTTTCCAAGCAGTTGAGGAAAGGATACTCACTAAAGCCCCTTCATCTATGATAGTGCCAGAGATGATCATTTTGTAAACTTGTACTATGAACTGGAATGGTACATTAGATGGAAGGCGGGGTTTTGCTAGTGATTCCAATCAAACAAAATGACTAGACTACTTCGAGGAGGTACCAGATAAACAGTCGGATAAATCTCATGAACTAGGGGGCTTTCTTCCTATTGTAAAGAAACGGGTGGATTGCCCCTAAGTTCATTAGACTCTGTATCAATAAAAAGAATTTGAACGACGTCGTTCTCATTCTCTTTGGTAATAGTATCATCTGAAGGTGGATCTTCTGAAGGCAAGACTGGGTCAATTGCCATCTCAACCTGTTGACTTTGGTCTGGTATGGACTCAGAAGGTTCACTTTCAACGACAAGCATTTCGACCAACAACTGAGTTAATTCAGTCAGGTTTTCAGCTAGCAATGGACTCGGTAAGAGTTTCTTGTACCTAGGCGAAAATCGCTGTAGTGAAGCAGGATGATTATGCAAGATTCTCTTGGCCCCATCTAGAAAAGGACATCGGGGAAGAGTATGATTACCTTCACATAACCCACAGGGAAATTTGACATTTCTATTCTGTCCATTAATTTTATTTTCACTAGTCGATGGTGTGCTGTCAACCTAACTGCTAGAGGTTGATGACACTGAATGGTGCAAATGGGGAGACCATTCTCTGAAGATTCGCAAAATGCAAGGGCAATCTTGATGAAAGTGGTCTCCTTTGCAAATTATGCATGGAGATTTTGGTTTGGAAAGTTTAGTATGTGGATTTTCCCCAGATGATGCATGGTTGCCCCCTTGTTTAGTTGGCTTCTTCTTCTTCTTCTCCTTCCCTTTCTTCTTCTTCTCAGTGACTTGGTTTTTAGTGTCACTAGTTTCACCAAGCGAAGAGGAAGAAGGGGAGGGAGAAACAAGTGAAGTAGAAGGTGAAGGGAAAACTTCAGTATCATTTGGTTGCTGATTAGATTGTTGTGGAATTACAGTGTTTTGAATGACAGAGGTCGAGAAAAGCCATACTGGCAGGCCGATTGTGATTCCTGGAAGGGACAATGTAGCCATATATGCAGCACCAATATCCCCCCAAGAGGAGAAATGACTAGGATTTCCCCCAAGAGGGATTCCTTGATTGGTAAACTCCATTATCTTGACCTAAGATCAACGAAGGAACAGGGATGTTATTCCGACTTAAATAAATTTTAAAGACGCTTTGACACAACTTGCTTTTTAAAATTTTAAGAGTCGAGGAAAAGCTAAAGGTGACTCTAGTCTCCTTTGATTTTTAATGAACCTGAAGTGACAAGTGCTCAGATGGACCTTTTCTTTTAAGGAGTCGAAAAGGAACGAAAGTGACTACTCTAGAAATCTAGACATAGGGATTACCAAACCAATCACAAAACTGCAAAATACACCTTGGTGATAAATGATAAAGAAATTACCAAGGACTTATGTACGACAGTCAATCTTCCTGAATGCTATGTTCAGTGCATTGTGATCAATAGGGTGGCAAACGCAGCTTCCTAAGGATAAAGGATATCAGCCTATTGTGGTCTCCCGATATATACTCGACGGTACAGGGAGCACAAGTCCGTACTGGCACTTGTTGTATCAAAGAGGAGGAAGCACCCAACCTTCAATGAAAATGATAGTTACCAGGTTTTACGACACCGAAACACGTCTCTAGCCTAGACTTCTAGATGTGTTGCGTTAGGTTCCAAAGCGTTTTTATATTCATTGAGATTTATTTTAGAGATGATCTTGCTTAGAATTTTGTCTTTCAAGGTTCACTGCGTGATGTAGATGTAAAATTCCTAAATATGCAATATAAAATGATAAACAGTCATTTATTTTGTTTTAGCAATGAAAATCCTAGCTACAAAGGAAAGAAGATTATGATTTTATTTCAGCAAAGAGCATAGAGCACACACTAAATGCACTATTCCTAAATCATCTTTTGCACACAGTCTAAATGAAAATGGAAATGCATGTATTTGTTTTTCGTTTCCTCAATGTGAGAATGCCAAAAAGGAAAACAAAGTACAGATCTGAACTATTTTCTTCAAAGCGACATTTCGACAATTTCTTTTCAAAATGAAAGGAAGACTAAAATGACACTTTTCAATTTCGAATTGAAAATTTCTTTCGACACTTCAAATACTAATAACTCAAATCAAATACAATGATGAAAGTAAAATCAGCTATCTAGAAGAGGAAGACTTTACGACACTCTTCTTTCGACTCAAAATGACGGTTACGACACTTTTGACATCAAAAACGATAGTTTGATTAAGCTACTTTTGACAAAGGAGGATTGTAAATGATAGACAAATACACAAAAACATTTACAATTCCTAATTAATGGAGGCTAAAATAGGTGAAGGAAGAAGGTTTCAACAAGAAGATACTGATCATAAGCAGCAACAAAATCAAACAGAGCTGAAAACAAGGTCAAAAAACCAATTTTTCAAGGGAGAAAAAAAGTATCACTCAATCATCGCACCTATCCTTAAGGAAAATAGGGATACATCTCACCTGCAACACACGGGAAGTGCGATGCATATAGGCTTCCAGTTAGAGACAGTGTGATGGGCTAGGGAGCGAAGCTGAGATGGTTTTTTGGCCAAATTTGCAGCTAAGTTATGGGATTTAGGCTGAGCTATGCTGGACAGTAAAAAAAAAGTATAGGAGTATGATCTTATGAGATTATGAGCTACCACAAAGGCACTTAGAATGCTTGTAAGTCAGATGTTCAGTTCATAAACCAACTCAAAGATTGACTAAAGCAGTATTCATCTACTTCACAATTGCATAGCAAAGGTGGTTCAAAGGCTAGTTGGCTAACTTTAGGCTCCGTCTGTAGTTTATAAAGAAAACAATGAAGAAACAAAACAAACTATTCATTCCCCAGTGGAGTCACCATTTTGTTTCTGGGAAAACTAGTGTCGATTCGAACTGCTAGTCCCACTAAGATGGGTAGCTATGTTAGAAACAAACAATCAAAGAAATTCTAGATTTCCTTTAAGTGTAATAGATAAGAGGGAAGAAAAGAGGACCAACCTGGAACTTTCACTTTGATCCTTGCTTGATTTCTCTTTCCCTTGATAGAATTTGCCACTCCTCTCGTACTTGTCCCGCTTTAAAGAGTACCTGTAGAGTCAAAGTAACAGAAAACCATCAAAGCATCTCTATCTAAAACATCATAAACAATGCAGAATCAGAAACACATTGACCATACAATTGCATTCATAAACAATAAGATTCACAAACACATGATTATATGAAGGAAAACTCAAAGAACTTTATTAATAGTAGAAGAGAGGATTACAACTCAGCTTTTTGATCTAGCATCATCCTCCCAGCATAGAAGCCCTCTTCACCTCATGAAAAGCAAGATCACCCAAAAATACAATGCCTCTTCTCATAGACAAACCAAAAACACTTCCTTACAAAGTACAAAATTCCAGCCCCTAGATCTCTCAAATGAGGGATCCATTTATAGATGTCTTGCAAGGGTGTGAGTCAGCTCTGGGTTTTTGATTAGTGTCATTCCACTGATAGTTTTTGGTTCCACTTGGAGATTTCATTGATCTCTTACTCATCCCTGAGCAAATTTAGAGAGGTGAGTGTCATAGGAGAAGCTTCTAGAAGATTCCATGAGCTTACACTTAGCAAACTATCTCTGCCATTTGTCTATCTTCGCACATCACACCCTACAAAAGGCCATTTCAATATGCATTGCACTTGGCTAGTGTGGCAGCGAGTATGCATTGCACCTTGACCATGGAGCAATCAGTATGGTCCAATTTTGGCCAGTTCTGAGTAGGTTTTTAGGTGGAACTTCTGGGAAATGATGTAATCAGTTGGCCATGATCCTTTAGGGTATGAAACAACACTTTTAGGGACTAAATAGCCCTTGTTTTATGGACATATGAGTTTGGGGTTGCAGTGCCAAAATATGTCTATAACAATCACATATCTATGATCAACCTAGATTAGTACGATACTGTATTATGTTAGATAATATGTTGATGAGTATGCTAATGAAACATAATAACCAACCAGAAAGCAAAGAAAATAAACCCATGACACCATGACTATCCAGAAAATGGCAAGGCTAGGCAAATCCATTGTCAATCCAGGCAATCCTCCATGCCAATGATAGATCATCACCAAGAAACCACATGCATGTCTCATGCATGCCAAAACTAGTGAGGAAAACATACATGAAACTCGATACCTACAAGCAAAACCTGTTGTAGCTGCTGATACCGATGCCCTCTTGCACTTTCCTAGCCTTCCTTTTCCTTATTTCTATAAGACTCCAAGTATTCTCAAATAAAACTCTAAGTATCCAAGAGTATGAGAGAGAGAGAAACTAAGGAGAGCTCTTCAAAGTTGAATTGATCAAGTCTTCACTAACCAATCTTGCCAATTGATCCTCGAAATCCTTTTTATTAATAAGGTCTCTATTTTCTTCATTTCCCATTATTTTCCTTCATTTTCCTCCTCACATGCAACCTATGAGCTTTCACCTCCCTTTTCTCCTAATTTCCATTATTTTCATAAATAAATGTGCCAAAATTCCTTTTTACCTTTCCAAATCCTTAGGCATCGCCTTTTCCAATTTCCTTAGCCATAATAAACCAAATAAACACCCATTAGGATGTTCCCCCCACCATTCATCATGGAATACACGTCCCATCACCATGGCCTTATATATTTTTACATGGAATTTTCACTAGGGTTGTTACACCAAGGAAGGATTCAAAATCATGAAGAAGGAGAACCTTCTACGTTTGTTACACAAGATAAGAAGAATAAAGGTAAATGGACACCATCCAATTCAAGAAACTCTTCTCTCGAATCCAAGGAATCCAATAGAAGGTTTATAAAAGATAGGCCTCAAACTGGATGCTTTGATTGCCACAAGTATGGTCACTATGCCCAAGATTATTTAAGAAAGAGAAATGATCCAAGATCCAACCGAGGCTACAAAAACAAGTACAATGATAGGAGAAGAAATGATCATAGAAGAATAGGAGATGAGAAAATAAGAAGGGATGATATAAGGAGAAGAGACACTCTGAATGACTATGTAAAAGGCCAAAGTCCTCGAAAGAGAACAAGAAATTCCAAGTATGAAAATAATGTATCTTCTAGTCAATGTGAATATATTCTTATTTATTCTCTTTCTCTTTCTTCCCCCTCTAAATTTGTATGATGGTTGGTAGATAGTGGGGCTTCATTTCATTTCTCTAGGTACAAGGAATTCCTCTCTAACCTGGTTGAGATGGATACAAGTTTGACAATCATTCTTGGAGATAATTCTACTCATCCTATGAAGGGTTTTGGTTCTGTCAAATTTAACTTGGACTATGGTGAATCCATTATTCTTCATGATGTGATGTACATTCCAAGTTTAAAGAAGAACTTGGTATCTATTTCTTCTTTGGAAGACAAGGGTATCAAAATAGTGTTCATGAAACGAAAATTCCTCACATGGCCTATGTAATATCATGTGAGAGATTCTTCTACCTTAGGATATAGGTTTGAAGGGATCTATAGAGTCAATGAAAGGCCTGTTCTAGAAATGGTCCATGAAATCAATCATCAAACTGAGCTATGGAACTGAAGGGTGGCACATCTACATTATGAAGCCCTAACGAAATTGATGAAGTTAGTCCCTAAGATGCCTGATGTTCAAGCGAGTCATGATGGAGTTTGTCTGAGGTGTGCCAGTGGTAAAATGATAAGGGGACCATTCCCCTCTAGCAAGAACAAGACCAATGATATTCTTCAACTCATTCATTCTGACCTATGCGGACCCATGCCTATGCACTTTATTTGTTGACATCTCTAGTAAATAATCTTCATTTATGAATTCTCTAGGAAGATATGGATATATTACTTGAAGCGCAAGGATAAGGATTTTGATATGTTTAAAGAATTCAATGCATTGATAGAAAATCAAGCAGGGAAGAATGTCAAAGTCTTCTATCCAACAATGGTGGAGAGTACATTTCAAATTAGTTCATTGACTTTTGAAAGCAAGCTAAAATCAAGAATGAAATTATCGTACCTTACAACCCTGAACAAAATGGACTGGCTGAAAGAAAGAACAAGTCCATTGTATAAGTTTCTCGAGCGATGCTACATGATCGAAAGTTGTTGAAATTCATCTGGGGAAAAGCTACAAATACAGTGGTATATGTTCAAAATTGGGTACCTCGTCAAGCATTGGACAACAATAATCCCAAATAATTATTGACAGGTGTCTCGACATTAGACATCTTAGGATATTTGGTTTCCCCATATATTTTCATGAACCAAAGGACAAGCATAACAATATGGAAGCCACCAGAAAGAAATGTACATTTATTGGTTATTGTTAAATTTCTAAATAATTTAGAATATACATATATAGTCATAGGAATATCCAGTTTATCAAGAACGTAACTTTCAATGAAGATGTCACCCTTGGAAAAGTAAGATACCTTCCTCTTGCTAAGAAGAAAGGTGATGATGACATACTAGAAGGTTCTTTTATCCTTGAATCTAAGAAGGACATAGTTGATGATCACATGAAGCCTATGGACCCCCTGTATCTTCCTTTAAGGGATCCCCCTACTAGGAAGAGACCACTATGGATTTGTGATACTTTACAATATGTTGAGAGATATGTTCCTGCCAAAAGGACCTTTAGAGAAAGTAAGAAGCCATGTTGATATCAGGGATACATTGTAGCTAGGAGCACTACGATCCAAGTTGAGCCTTCTACTTTTGAAGAAGCTATGAAAGAATAGGTTTGGAAGGATGTAATGGTGGAATAATATGAATCCATCATGAAGAATGATGTATGGGATGTTATGCCAAGCCCTATGGGAAATTCTATTGTAGCTTCAAAATGGCTATATAAGATCAAACATGGAGCTAAAGGAAACATTGAAAATTACAAAGCAAGGTTTGTAGCATGAGGTAAAGATAAAATTTCTTCATGGCGTACTATAGGAAGAAGTATATCTTGATAAGCCTCAAGGATTTGAAGTGTAGGATAAAAAGACTCATGTTTGTAGGTTGAATAAAACACTATATGGTTTGAAGAATGCTCCATGAGCTTGGTATGCCCATATTGATAGCTACCCAATGAAGCTTTGATTCACAACAAGCAGTGTCGATTTGCACCTCTACTTCAAAGTGGTCCAAGGCATGCCTTTAATTTTGGTTTTATATGTTTATAATATATTCTTTATAGGTATTTAGCCCCTCATGCTCTATTGTAAGAGGGATATGGAATCTGAATTTGAAATGAAGGAACTTAATATGATGCATTACTTTCTGGGAATAGAGGTTTGGCAGAGACCTAGAGATATTTTCCTCTCTTAAGGAAAGTATGTTGTGAAGCTATTGTAGATATTTGAAATGACTGAATGAAAGTACGTAGTGAAACCGATGGAGATGAAATACAAAAATTTACACAGACATGATGTTGTACATTATTTGGCAAATCCTTTCGAGTACCAATAAATGATAGGGGAATTGATGTTCTGAGAGAACACCCATCCAGATATATGCTTTGCAGTGAACACTTTAAGTCAATTCATGACTGAGCCCCTTCATGCACATTGGGTTGCTTCTAAACACATTCTGAGATATTTGCATGGGACAATCAACCTTGTTTTCAGATATTCTGGCGATGATTTACGACTTCATGGATACATTGATGATGATTGGGTTGGAAATGTTACTGAAAGGAAGTGCACATTAGGGTGTTTCTTTAGTTTAGGATTTGCGATAATATATTGGATGAGTAGGAAATAGAATTCTATAGCCTTAAGTATGGTAGAGGAAGAGTATTTTGCTACTATCATGGCTAGTTGTGGGCCAGTTTGGTTGAGGAAGCTCTTTGGAGGGTTGTTTGAGTAGGAGCTAGATACAATAGTGATATATTGTGAGAAAAAGAGTGGGATCCAATTGGCATAAAATATCATGTTTCATGACAAGTCCAAGCACATTGAGATTATATATCATTACATATGTGACATGGTGCAGAGAGGAGATGTGAGACTCTGTCATATTTCTAATGATGAGTAGATTGCAGACATACTCACCAAGGCTTTGCCAAAAGGGAAAGTTCTTGGTCTTTAAAGAGAAACTTGGATTGATGGATGTGACCCTCCCAGGTAAGGTTCCCAGTTGATCGAGTACACTGGTCAATTCTCTTCCCCTCTATATGAGCTCCCAGGGTGAGGAATTGAGTTTAAGAGTTCCTAGGGTTGAGGGAACTTGTGTACAATAGGTGTTGTTGAGCCTCCATTTTGTCTAGATTTTCATACTTTTTGTTGAATAAATCTTATGCCTGCACTGGGTGTTTATAGTCACTAATATCCTTTTTATGCATTATTGGGCTATTATCTAGAGGCATTCAGAGGTAACAAGTTATTGATATATGATTTCTTCTTGTTTTGTTAATTTGAAAATATTTGATCTGAAAATATCATTAATAGTAGGATCTCCTTGTGGCAGGTGTACAATTCCTATTCTAATAGCAGCTCCTATTCCAGCAGTGCAAATCCTACACTCACCTCCACAATTTTCATACATCGAGCTATCATGATGGAAAATGAGCATATGGGTTTTGAAGAGAAGAGGGCCGATGTACTGATGTGTTCCCTTGATCGCACCCAGGTCTTCCAGATAGTGTATAAAATGATGGGCAAAGTATGCGGTCAAACCATTTATAGAAGCCACAGAGGTTGTTAAAAGCGTGATACTCTCATGAATTTTATGGAAAAGATCTCATCCCTCGACAATGGTCATTGTGATTATATCGAATCTTCAGATCAATGTGAATCTAGTCAAATAATCGAATTCCTTATTTCATTCCAGAAATTGGTTTACAAATGCTAAAATTATATATGTTGTTAATCTTCGATCCAGGTAACTCGGAGGCATCACTGTTATAAATATGAAGGCCATGAAATATACAAGGGAGATATTTGTATTCTATAAATTTTATTTTGAGAGATAGAGGTAAATTTAGTTGGGCAAGGAAGGGAGGAGTCTGTGCCCAGTGGGATGATCCCTGAGGGGACCACTAGAGCCAAGCTCTGCATTTTTCAATGCTTATGTAACAATATTTCAGTATTAATATAATCTGGCATTCAATTTTGTGTTTTCATTTCTTATGAATATTCTAGGATTGTGATTTAGCCTTTACAAGGGCAACGAGCTCGCTGGTTTGGGCCCACCATCAAGTCATTTTCCCCATACCTATTAGGATTTTCTACATTCTATTTTGATAAATGCATAGTCTGTAAGTGTGATTTGATATAGCTCTCTAATTTCATTCCATGACTCTTCTTTATGCTTTGATCATCTGAGGTTTGTAATTTCATTTCAGAGCTCTTTTTCATGCTTGATTACTTACCCTAATCTGATTTGCTGCATAACGAGATTTACTTTTTAGAATATAATGATGAAGGAAAGGTTTTGGTCGGTTTAATTTATCATGCATTATTTCAAGAATTCATGATTTCCTTGGAAACATTATTTCAGATGTGAAACTGATCTTTGGATTTTGGAAAAAACAATATTTATTCATGTAATTATAATACTCAAATAGCAGGATCAACGTGAGCACTGTAGTGAGAATGTAACCTTGTTTTATTGGCAACGAGAATTATTCACAGAACTCTTAGGAATGTTTCTAATCAAATGTCACAGTTGATATCTCTTCATCATAATTGAATATTGCTTTAGAAATACATACATAATGTAGAATATCGTTATGATTGTAAAGAAAGTATTCCATAAGATTAGGGTAAGCTTTGAATCAGTAGGGAATGAATTTATTTTGTTTGGTTCTATTGCATGCTTTACTTCTTTGCAACTTAGCAGGTAATCTTTTGATAGGTTTTGAAAACTGAATCACATTCTTTATTTCCTAAATGGTTTGTAAGCTTGAGTGGAATCTACATTCCTTTGTCCCCTGGACAACTGTGGTAGACTTGCTACAGGAGTCACTCAACCAAGAAGAGGAGCTAGAAGTAGATTCATAGTGTGTTTACTTTGCTTTGAAGAATCGTGTTCCTTTTTCTGAATGATGCCTTTGAATTGTTTTCAAGAGCTTGATTTTTATTCCACAGATCCCTAAGGTCTTCTTTTGGCATATATTGTGCTATGCCTCTAAGTTTACCAACCCAGATTGACAATTTAAATGTTGGTGTAAATCTTGCATTTATACCGTTGGACATTTTGGCATTGTTTCCAAGGAGGCGTTTTAGGATAAGGCCTCACTGATTGGTCATTCTTTTTCCCTTTCCTTCGCAAATGAATTTCTAGATCTTACTTGCTTAAGCATACTAGATGATATTTCCAAAGAGCTCACAAGCCTGGTTTGTTTTCCTTTACTAAAATTGATTTTTAAAGAGTGATTTTCTTCACTGCAAAGTGTGATGCTTGGTTTGTTTTCCTTTACTGCAATTGTGTTTTTAAGAGTTATTTTCTTTACTGCAAAGTGTGATGCCTGATTTGTTTTACTTTACTGCATTTGTGTTTTTATGAGTGATTTTTTTTTACTACAAAGTGTGATGCCTTGTTTGTTTTCCTTTACTGCAAGCAATTTTGTAGTGTGATTTTATTCACTGCAAATGAGTTTTTTAAATTTTTGGTATATTCATTTGCAAACTAATTTTTAGTTGATTTACCTGCTAAGATTACAATCTTGGTTTGTTTCTTTTAATTAAACTTTTGAGCTAGTGAATTTCTAGTTTTTTGGCACTAAAATAACTCCTCGTTCTAATCCATGCACTAACAATCCTTCTAGCTAGCAGGAAAATGCCAAGAAGTGTGATGTTATTCCAATAATTATCTCAAATCCTAGCAGAAGTTAGGGTCTCTGCTTCATAGAAAGAACACATTTTGGCATCAATTAGAAATAGGTCTATTCCCCTGGAAGAAAAGACTCCTGAAGATCCAGAAGATTTTCCTAAGGAAAATGAGAAGCTATGGATCATGCTTGATGAGGATAAGCCATCAAAAGTAGAGAATAAAGAACATCCATCTAATCCAGCCTACACTTTAGGGGATAAATAGAGAAATTTGGAGGATTTTCATGATGAACAAGAGTATATGGATCCAACTGAATATTGGTTTCAGATGACTGTCAGTATCCACTCCTCCTTTATCATTCGACAATTTGTAGCATCACATCAGTTAATTCAGTTGGTTCCTCATGTTTTGGTATTTTCTCGAATATACTTTCAAATTTGAACATGAGTAAGATTATCCTCTTGTTGAGCACATGGTTGCATTGGAAGTACTCCTATACTTAAGAGGAAGTCTTCCACTTCTTAGGGTAGAGTAGGATAGAATAATAAATCAATACCATGAATAAATATGTTATAACAATGCTATTAGGGCTATGACTTCCAAAAGTAAGGCCACTGAAACTGCTTTAATCCACATTGGTTGTTAACACACACATCTATGGTAAGTCTTGTTGAGTATGATTCACTCTAATACCTCATGATTTTTCAAAAGTGACCATGATTAATCACTCTAATGAGTTGTCATCTGAGATATATATTTTCAGTTTCCCTTAGAAGGTATCATTGCAAAACTTCCTATGGTGGACCACTCTTGTAAAGATCATAATGAGCCATTCATGAGAACACGAGCATTATTAACTCAAAGAATCCTTTAGTCATTTTCTGGGACATCTTATTTAAATGAATCTTTAGGGTAGAGGAACTAGCCAGTAATGATTAGTCACTTAAAAATTTTCATGCCGTCCCTTACTCTTAAGAAGTAGATCTGCCTCCCCACTTATTAAGTAACCTTTGAAGTTAATCATAATCAAAGTTTACAAAGGATTGATTGGAGGATAGGAAGTCTCATGATGAGCACACCTACCATGATCATGAGATCTAACATGCATGACATCACTACTACTGGTCACCAAGCCAGAGTAATGGCTTTCAGCTGAAAAGATGGAAGATAGGAGGTCTCATCACGAGATGGTCTGTTCATCCATGTTACTTCTTGTGAGTGGCACTACCATCAGTTGGTTACCAAGCCATGAAAGTGGCGTTCATCTAAATTTTAAAAATTAAATAAGATAACCCTGAATCTATATATAGTAAGTGGGACACAGGCATTTCACTAGGTCAAAAGACATCCTTGCCGAGGCTATAGATGTTTGTGGGTAGTGTTAGCTCTGCTACATGCTGCTAATTTTTCCAGGAGGAGGGTTAAATTTGGTCTTTGGTTGCTGACTTTGGGTTGGTTTATAATGGTTATCATTGCCTCTCCCTATTAGCCCACCTCTTTCCCCTTCACTCTGCTCATGTTCTCATAACTCCCCGCACCTTCGTTTCCTCCTTCCCCCTGAATCCTCCTTATTCTCCTTTAAACCCCTATATCCTTGTTTTCCTCCCAAAACCCCGTGAAGTCCTTTTATACAGTCAAACCCTTCATTATTCAATTTCAAAGCCTACACAGTTATATTGACATAACAACACGCATATATTAAAAATTATAACCCACACGACCATATTAATAAACCTGTGTGCATGTACCACCCTTGTCACGTCAAATCAATGTGGACCCTTGCATTCATTACACACCATCCGATCTTATCTCGCCAGGATCCAACGATAGTCTTAGCCCCCTCTCTCATAACTTACACGACTGTTAGCTCATGGGGAAGCGGTTTCCCGCCAGCCACATGTCTCACCCTAACTGGATCACACCCCACGTTATGAAAACCACCCGCCCCCGATAGGTGGTGCGGGGAATACTGCCCGCCTCCCAATACCACTCTCCCGTGCGTTAATCATAGTGAATCTTCCGCGTGGGATCACTGTCAGATCTGTCGCGTCCAGATCCGACGGCCCTCATTGTCCTCCCCTGTTCGCCTCCCAATAACTCATCCTGATGGATCTCCACCGTTCATCCGTGGATCCGACGGCCATAAATTGTTCTCCTCCTGTGCCCACCTCCGCCATGAAATCTTCATTCCTTTAACCTGTTTGTGCTCCTGAAGGAGGAAGAAGGCCAGATCCAACACTTTGCTCCATTATTCCTTACCAACTGCATTTAAAGAAGAGCATGGCCAAGAAGAAAATAAATGACCTCGGGCAGGTTACAACATTTGTCAGTTATGGCCTTGTATCAGTCAATACTCCGCCTGATCAGAGAAGGACAACAAAACACCAGAAGAAAGGCCGATCTGTTCATTAAGACAGTTAGACCATAACAGAGCCCATATCTAAGCATTAATGTGGTTGGTGGTCCATTAAGACACCTCCACGCATTGCCTAGCAGAGCAATTTTGTAAATAACCTCTAGATATATCCAGAAGACAGAATGTAATAGGGTGGATGAGTGTTATTCTATTGTAGAGTTCAACTTCTGGAGACTGCAACTACTATGAGACCTACAGCTTCTGGTCTTCATTTACAGCTAATACAAGCTTATTTTGTTGTTGTTTTCTCACTTTCCACTTCTCCTTCTTTGTTCCAGGTTGTGCTTGTATGCATTTTTCATTTGCTTTTGATGCTTAGCAGTAGAGGGGATGTCATCCCACCTCTCTGCTAGAATTTAGTTAGAATTATCAAATATGCATGCAGGTTTCTGTTGTTTTAATGCCAGAGAGTTGTCATCCTGTCTGTGCATTAGGAAATAGAATTTACAGACCTTTTAACTGGTTGTAGCTGGCCATCACAGGGTCCTATGTATCTGCTAGTGTGATCAGTGTTCTCCATCATCACATTTTCCTTTAAACTGTGAGTAATTAGTGGTCTAAAGCCTTGTAGTCTACGGGTGTTCACCCATGTATGGAGTCAAGCATAGTAGAAGTGGTTATCTGGCTTGAATATGCAGCATTTCTTTCATCCATCCACCAATTTTCCAACATTTTTCTTGAATTTGTAATGTTCCCAAGCATCTCCAATATACAACCTAGGAGAGTTTCTTGGGGTGATAACATTAATTGGCGTCGTTGCTGGGGAGAGGAGAATTGAAGCTCAGCTACCTTGGGAGAACGACACAGCTTCAAGCTTTGATGACAGACAAGGTTTGAACACAGTTTCTAGTAGTAATAGTCTGTCTGGTGACTCCATTGGAGGAAGACCAAGATTTGGCGACTCCACATTGAAGTTCTGGTGCAATTGGTGAGATATCTTCAAAAATCACCAGCTAAACCAGTGCCTGATCCTAAGAAGATCGTTCAGCAGAAGAAAATATCGCAGTAAGGAGCAGCAAAATCAGGTAAGCCTTGAAATTTTTTTGTATCTCTGCTAGTGTAGAAATACCTTTAGGGATTTATACAGCTCCTTGTTATTCATTTCCCTTTTGGACCTCAGTTGAAAGAAACATCCATGCTGTCTGTTATATTCCTCTGTTTCTGTCATACTCTTCATTGATTCATACCAATCAGCCCACCAGTATCCTTTCATACACCCGAGCCATGGCAAGTTAGCAAGCTCTTACAAAGATAGACATAATAGTTGTTGTTAGGTATGGACCCTTAGTCTTGCCTACTCCTTTGAATGCCATGCCTGCAGGAGATTATCAAGAATTTATGCCAAAGTTTACTGGTGCAGAAGGAGTAACAGCTGAAGAGCATTTACAGTCCTTTTACAGCTATGCTAATAACCTGGATATCAATGAAGAGGATGTTTGGATGAGGGTTTTTGTTCAAAGGCTAGATGGGGAAGCTAGAAAATGGTTTAGAAATTTACCCCCTAGGTCCATTGTAGACATTGAGGCCCTAGATGATGTATTTTTAAAGCACTAGGGAAATAATAAAGATCTACTCTTTTATCATGATGAATTTGGGAACTTGCAAAGAGAAGATGGTGAGCTGCTATCTGATTTCAATATCAGATTCAACCTTATGAACAGCAGAATGCCAGTTGAAGTGAAGCCCACCCCTACTTCTGCTATGATCACTTATGCCAATGCCTTTGATTCTCAGTTCTGCCTGCTGTTAAGAGAAAGAGGATGCACTTCTCTGGCTGATATGCAAACTGCAGCCTTTGAAGTAGAAGCAAACATTGTTGCTATAGAAAGACTTGAAGGTGATGATGAAAGGAGAAGGCAGGGAGATGAATCCTCATCCTATGATTCTGAAATAGATGAATTAGCTAGGATTATTGAGTTTTTGGCCTCTGAAGTTTCCAAGCTAAAGGTTGAGTAGAATTTTGAAGAAGCAGGAGCTCATTGTTCCATTTCTTTTTCAACTCCAAATCCATACAAAGGAGCAAGTGGGCATTTGCAGATTTTGCAAAAAAATAAGATTACAAATGAAGACAAAGGGGTAAGGCCCATTTTACAGAATGTAGTCATGGAAGAAGATCATCTTGAAGAAGAGGAGGAGTTCCATGGTTTGGAAGGTGCCCCCTTCTTAACCCGCGCTGCATATGAAGAAGCATTATCCAGAGGCACTGCTCAACAACTTGTTGTATCTACAGAACAACAAGCTGATCAGCGGTAGCAATTAGCAGCTGGTCCTTGCATCCTTGAAGAATCTAAGCTTGAAGCCTGCCCATCTTCACATTCTACCAATTTTCCAGCCTGCTTTTGTCCCCAGTCTAGTGATTAAAAAGGGAGAGGAAAGCTCTCCATCATCTTTTGTTTCTCTGTCTGCTCAAAAGAGAATCCCTCATAGTTGCCCCTTGAACAATGAGGCAGAACAAAATTTAATGCTCAAGGCTAAAACTGATCATCTCAGTCTTGATAGTCTGAAACCTGCTCAGATGGCCTCCACACAGAATGAAAGGGCAGCTTATCAAATAACAGAGGAAGAAGATGCACAGTCTTGGAACTCCTCCTTGGATGAGGATTGTTTAAACAAAAATAAAGGAGAAGATGATGTCTATATATCCCCTACACAAGAAAACAATGGTTCATCATTCATATTAGTTGTGCAGGCCACAGGTGACAAAGAAAAGTACACAGCAGCCATGATTATTCAGCAGGTGTACAAAGGCTCCTGTAAAGAACATCCAAGAAGGAAAATACACAGAAGGGACTGGGAGATGAAGGTTCATCCATTTCTACCTATTAGACTCAAATGTCCTAAACTCTTTGAGGTAGAGGATCAAACAAATCCTGTCTTGTTGATCTATGATGAACCGGATGATAGGCAAAAATTTTGATGGCCCAACAAATGCACAGTTTTTGAAGTTTTAAGTTTTGAGGCCTTAATGATTGTAAGCATGTTCTTTTACAGGTTTCTATTGTAGGCTTAGTTGACTCCATGCTCAATGGATACTAGGCAAATGTTTTTAAGCTGGTTTTGTATGAAGGCATTAGTCTGCAGTTTCTTGAGACCTCACAAGGAGGATCTCATCCCCAGAAGGAGCCAGTGTTAGCTCTGCTACATGCTGTTGATTTTTCCAGGAGGAGGATTAAATTTGGTCTTTGGTTGCTAACTCTGGGTTGGTTTATAATGGTTATCATTGCCTCTCCCTATTAGCCCACCACTTTTCCCTTCACTATGCTCATGTTCTCATAACTCCCCACACCTCTGCTTCCTCCTTCCCCTTGAATCCTACTTATTCTCCTTTAAACCCGTATATCCCTATTTTCCTACCAAAACCCCGCGAAAGTCCTTTTATACGGTCAAACCCTTCATTATTCAATTTCAAAGCCTACACAGTTATATTGACATAACAGTGTGCATATATTAAAAATTATAACCCATACGACCATATTCATAAACCCACACACCTTTACCACCCCTGTCACGTCAAATCAATGTGGACCCTTGCATTCATTCCGCACCGTCTGATCTTATCTCGCCAGGATCCAACGATAGTCACAGCCCCCGCTCTCATAACTTACACGACTGTTAGCCCATGGGAAGCGGTTTCCCGCCAGCCACGTGTCTCACCCTAACTGGATCGCGCCCCGTGTTACGGAAACTGGCCGCCCCCGATAGGCGGTGCGGGGAATACTGCCCGCCTCCCAATACCGCTCTCCCGCGCGTTAATCATAGTGCATCTTCCACGTATCCGACGACCCTCATTGTCCTCGCCAGTCTGCCTCCCAATAGCTCATCCCAATGGATCTCTGTTGTTCATCCGTGGATCCGACGGCCATAAATTGTTCTTCTCCTATGCCCACCTTTGCCATGAAATCTTCATTCCTTTAACCTATTTGTGCTCCTGAAGGAGGAAGAAGGCCAGATCCAGCACTTTGCGCCATTATTCCTTACCAATTGAATTTAAAGAAGAGCATGGCCAAGAATAAAATAGATGACCTCGAGCAGATAACAAAATTTATCAGTTATGGCCTTGTATCAGTTAGTACTCCGCCTGATCAGAGAAGGACAGCAGAACACCAGAAGAAAGGTTGATCTGTTCATTAAGACAATCAGACCATAGCAGAGCCCATATCTAAGAATTAATGTGGTTGGTGGTCCATTAAGACAGCTCCACGCATTTCCTAGCAAAGCAATTTTGTAAATAACCTCTATATATATCCAGAAGACAGAATGTAATAGGGTGGATGAGTGTTATTTTGTTGTAGAGTTCAACTTCTGGGGACTGCAACTACTATGAGACCTGCAGCTTCTGGTCTTCATTTCCAGCTAATACAAGCTTCTTTTGTTGTTGTTTGCTCACCTTCCACTTCTTCTTCTTTGTTCCAGGCTGTGCTTGTATGCATTTTTCATTTGCTTTTGATGCTTAGCAGTAGAGGGGCTGTCATCCCACCTCTCTACTAGAATTTAGTTAGCATTATCAAATATGTATGCAAGTTTCTATTGTTTTAATTCCAGAGAGCTGTCATCCTGTCTGTGCATTAGGAAATAGAATTTACAGACCTTTTAACTGGTTGCAGCTGGCCATCATAGGGTCCTGTGCATCTGCTAGTGTGATCAGTGTTCTCCATCATCACATTTTCCTTTAAATTGTGAGTAATTGGTGGTCTAAAGCCTTGTAGTCTAGGGGTGTTCACCCATGTATGGGGTCAAGCATAGTAGAAGTGGTTATCTGGCTTGAATATGCAGCATTTCTTTCATTCATCCACCAATTTTCCAACATTTTTGTTGAATTTGTAATGTTCTCAAGCATCTCTGATATACAACCTAGGAGAGTTTCTTGAGGTGATAACAGGTAGTATGGCCATGTCTATGGTATTAAAGCTAATTGCAGACTATAATTTACTCGGTTATCTTTTTATTTCCCTAAAACTCATCATTTGATTTCTTGGACAAAGGTTTTAAGATGATTTGAGCATGGTGCTTTGAGTTCTATTTTTTCGAAAATTAGTAATCTTTAGTGAACGTGGTACCCTTAGTGAAGGTAATTATTCATACTCGATTAAGAAGAAATTTAGTTTTGCATCTGGATCACAACAAAATTTAGAGTGCTCAATGAAGTATTTGTTGATTGATCCAAGAAGGTGTCATCTTGTTCTATTTTTATTTCCCTTTTCTGGTATCATAACACACTTCAATTTTTCATGGTATGTAGAGTGATGAATTACTTAGTGATGATTACTCACAAGGTGTTGATGGACAACAATGTGTGTTTATTGTGGCTACCTATAAATAAAAACCACATGGCCTAGGTATAAGATTGTTATAGTAGGTGCATGAATCTTGTCGTATTCTTCTTGAAATTGTACCTTTTTAACAAAGATTTGAATTTATTTATTTATTTATTTGTTAATAAGAATATGAGCAAACAATAGAATTCTAAAAAGAAATCTATGACAAATAGGGAGTTCATTTGAGATAGGACAACAAGTATGTAATATCTATCATAATGGTGAAATATTTTTTTATAATGTTTTATACAAAGTATTGATTTCCTGTACCTTATCTTGTTACATCGAAGATTCCTTCCCCTTAATAATTTTATCATTCTTGCACTAAATGCTTACATAAGGGTTGGAACACAGTTTAGTAGACACTATAATTATGTTGCAGAATTGATGGACAATTTAAGAGGATGTATTGGTGTCTTGCTAATCATTAATATTTAAGTAATTCCCCCCTTTCCATCTTCCATGATTTTGCATTTGGTACTCCATGCCCTAGACTTTCAATAAAGATACTGGTATATAAGTAGATATTTTTTATGTGTCTAGTACTTTGATGACAAGTGTTTGTGCTAGAGATACCCTGATTTTATAATTATGATTTCTATCTCCTAATATCCGTCGAATGCTTATGATATTACCCATGCACATATAACACTTACGAATTAAGGTAATTATGGTGTGGAGGCTGTCTGCAATCGGTTTTATGATGAAACTCATTCTTGGACTATATCATTGTCATTCCATACAATGAGAAAGTATGCATTAAGATGCATAATAAAAACAACAGGCTGGGTGCTAACAATGAGAAACTACAGAAGTTGGTCGAGGATTGGAGCAAACGAGATAGATATTATGCTGCTCATAACAGGATTTTAAAGAGAAAAATCAACATGGCCAGGAACACAGGGGGAAAGAACCCGAACATTTCAATTAATACAATAAGGATCTAGGCCACAACCTTGAACTTTTTAAATTTTTAAATCCATCCTATGGTTTGGATTACATGAGGATGTGCAAGAAGATCAACATGGGGGAGTTTTGAGCCTCCATTTTGTCTAGATTTTCATACTATTTTTTGAATAACTCTTACGCTTGCACTAGGTGTTTATAGTCATTATTATCCTTTTTATGCATTATTGGGCTATTATTTAGAGGCATTCTGAGGTAACAAGTTATTGATCTATGAATTCTTCCAGTTTTGTTAATTCGAAAAGATTTGATGTGAAAATATCATTAATAGTAGGCTCCACTTGTGGCAGGTGTACAATTCCTATTCTAACAACAGTTCTTGTTCCACCAGTGAAAATCTTTTTCTCACCTCCAAGATTTTCATAAATCAATTTGTCATGATGGAAAATGAGCATATGGGTTTTTAAGAACAAAGGGTCGATGTGCTAAGGTGTTCCCTTTATCGCACCCAGGTCTTCTAGATAGCGCATAAAACGATGTTCAAAGTATGCGGTCAAACCATTTCTAGAAGCCACAGAGGTTATTCAAAGTTTGATACTCTCATAACTGTTAAGACGAAGATCTCATGACTTGGCACTGGTCATTGTGATTATATGGAAACTCCAGATCAATGTGAATCGAATCAAATAATCATATTCCTTATTTCAGTCCATAAATTGGTTTACAAATGGCTAAATTATATATTTTGTAATCTTCGATTCAGGTAACTTGGAGGCATCACTGTTATAAATATGAAGGTCGTGAAATATACAAGTGAGATATTTGTATTATGTAAATTGTATTTTCAGAGACTAAGGTCGATTTAGTTGGGCAAGGAAGGGAGGATTCTATGCCCAGTGGGATGATCCCTGAGGGGGACCACTAGAGCCAAGCTCTGCATTGTTCAATTCTTATGTAACAATATTTCAGTACTAATGTAATCTGGCATTCAATTTTGTGTTTGCATTTCTTCTGAATCATTTGGGATTGTGATTTAGCCTTTACAAGGGCAACGAGCTGGGTGGTTTGAGCCCACGAGCCAGTCCGTTGCCCCATACCTCTTAGGATTTTCTACATTTTATTTTGATAAATGCATAGTGTGTAAGTGTGATTTGATATAGCTTTGTAATTTCATTCCACAACTCTTCATTATGATTTTATCATCTAAGATTTGTAATTTCATTTTAGAGCTCTTTTTCATGCTTTATTACTTACCCTGATCTGATTTGCTGCATAACGAGATTTACTATTTAGAATACAATGATGAAGGAAATAATTGCTTATTAAGGTTATGGTTGATTTAATTTATCATGCATTATTTCAAGCATTCATGACTGCCTTGGAAACATTATTTCAAATGTGAAACTAATTTTTGGATTTTGGGGAAAAAACAATATTTGTTCCTGTAATTCTAATACTCAAATACCGGGATCAACGTGAGGGGAGAATGTAACCTTGTTTTATTAGCAACCAGAAGTATTCACATAACTCTTTAAAATGTTTCTATTCAAATGTCACGATTGATATATGTTCATCATAATCAAATACTTATTTAGCAATACATATGTTGGGACTCACAATTGACCTATTTTTGACCTTATCTTTTGCCGTATTATTATCCTTTTGCAGTCATAAGTTGAAAGCTTTTATTTTATAATGACATAATGACCCCAAGGTATGAAGTAACCTCCCGCATATCTATGTTTAATTGTTTATTTCATATTTTTGAATATCTTTATACTTATCCTTGGAAACGCTGACTAAATTGTCAAGTAATTGCCTTAAGCTTGCAGGAATTATAATGTATAGTTGCTGTAACACCAAAAACAGCAACTACGCAGTTGCTGTAACACCAGAAACAGCAACTACGCAGTTGCTGCAACACCAGAAGCAGCAACTCCGTAGTTGCTACAGTCAGCAACAACAATCACCTAAAGCAAGCTATTTTGTAACAGCCACGAATAACAGATGGCAACTATTTAAAGAACCTTGACGTGGCATAATCAAGCGGAAGTCTAAAGCAAGAAGAACACAGTCAGCATGGCCTAAATCAGGAACAGCATGGGGAAATGGCAAAGGAATATGAAGATCCCAACAAGATGGTCGAAGTCAGTTACCCGTTGTGTAACAGCCAGAGCTCAAGAAAGAACGTATTATCATACTGTTGTAACAGCGTTCTGAATTGCTTATTTTTGATAAGATGGGTTAACTGAATGGGTTGTAATACTTTATTGTAATAGATGTCTCCTCTATAAAGAGGAGACATCTACATGAAAAAGGGATTAGTCAGTGTCTATGGTCAGTCTGTAAGAAGAGATTCTGAGAACATCAGCAAGTCTGAACTCTATTGTATTTAAATCTTTTTGGCAGATGAATATAAAATTGTTTTGAGCACTTAATCCAGTCTTCGTTTTCCTGGGGAATCTTGTGAGAGGGACTGGGCCCACCTTCCTCACAAGATTCGCCCATTTACTTTCTTGTCAAGTGTGTAAGTGTGCAATAGTTTCTTTCTGGTACTCTGCTTGGATTTGATAGCATTACCTCTGGTATTCTCTGTTTTGCTAGTACTCTGTTTCATTAATCACTTGAGTTTGTTTCTCACCGGTGAATGAGAGTGCAGTGTGAATTAGTAAATTTGATTATAGGGGCAGGTGCTGAACGTCCCCATCTGGAGGACAGTGTCCTGATCCTCTGCCAACGGAGCATCCATCATTTCGTTTTCCATATTTGTAGTTTTAATTAATTGCTTTTACTTTAACAAGTATTGTAATGACATAGCGTAAGAATCACGTATACTACAGCTTTTCAATGCTTTTAGATTTTGAGTACATACAGTACGCAGTAGCCTTTGGAATAAAAAGACTTTCCCTGGTTGACAATTAATGTGGTACTTGAATGTTTAATTCATAAACAATTCAACTAGCCAACATTTTGGCGTCGTTGCCGGGGAAGGCAACTAAAGAATTCTAAAAGCATTAATGGTTTCTTTGTGAAAATAACAGGTGTATGAGAGGACGCAAGAAACCTAATTTTACAGGTGGCAAAGGAGGAAGGAAGACTTACATTGACGAAATCATCTCTAAGGCCGAAGCATCACAGAGGACGAGTTCCCGGAGACCCCAGATCCAATACTCCTCACAAACAGACCAACAGACGGAGGAAGTAATAGGACCTGAAAGGAAGCTGGAAGCACCAGAGTACACTGAGGAACCGGTAGAGGAACCTGAAGAAACAGAAGACACAGAAGATAAAGCGAGTGATTCAGGGAAAAGACCAATGGAGGATAACAGAACAGAAGGGAGAGGGGAAAACTCGCTCTCTACCCTGGAATTCCCTATTGGGGAGCTCCCGAGAGGAACAACCCCCATGAAAAATATTCCACTCTCGGCATTACCCAATTTTCATGGGTTATCCTCCGAAGACCCAGACGAATTCCTCTTTGAATTCGACATACTGTGTAGAAGCTATGATTACATAAGTCCTAATCAGAAGCTGAAATTGTTTCCAGCAACACTAAAAGGGAACGCATTGAGGTGGTTTATGAGCTTAGGAGCTCAGGCAATCACCACCTGGGACCAGATGAAAGAGGGATTTCTGGCTAAGTATCAATACTACTGCCGGACAAGACAAAGAAAGGAAGAATTGTTTAAAATGGTTCAGAAAGAGGATGAGAATTTGGAAGATTTCGTGGAAAGATTACAGTATAATCTGCAGCGGTCTGATCATCCTAATATGAGCAAAGACATTTTGAAGACCATACTGCTGAAAGGGGTAAGAGATGATTGCCTGGACATGCTGAACATGCTTGGAAAAGGGGACATTTCTAAAGAACCCTTTGATGAAATTTTTAAGCTCTGTATGCGGTGTTCAAGGGGAGCGGCAGGAAGATCAAAAAGCAGAGATAATGTGTATTCAAGGGTTCAGAAGTCAGCCAGTGGAGGAGCAATAAGAGCTGAGATAGGTAACTTATTAGAAGAATTTAAAACTGAAATGCTAAGTTCTTTTGCTTCACAAATTGATGCTCTGCAGGTCAAGAAGAAACAGGTAGAAGCAGAAGCTGCTTTGGCAATTTTCTGTTCAAAATGCAGAGAAAAACATCCACTTAGAGAATGCCCACTGGATAGGATACCTATATGCACAATCTGCGAGAAGGATCATGAAACACAGCAATGCCCCTCTCTGCCTGGAATCAAAGCAGCACTGCAAACAACTGAAGAAGAAGCTGAAGCAGTGTACCTAATGACACGGAGGAGGCAATGGCCGCAAAGACAAGGTACGAGCTCTAATACAACTTTCAATCGTTGGAATAATAATTCTCCTTTTTACCCACCCATGAATCAAATGCAATACCCACCCTTCAACACAATGAACTTTCCACTCATGCAGCAACCAAATATTCCTTTTCCTGACCCTACTATGTGGAATCTTTGGGCTCCCCAGCAACCATATTTTAATCAATGGAACCCAAACTGGGCAGCCCAACAGATACCTTTTCCTCAACAACAACAATCTCTTTCCTTACCATCTAATAATCCTTCGAATAATTAGGCAATGAGACCACAGCTGCCTGTACAACCTAACCCCAATCCAAATAATAATAAAGCCCTGCAAGTTATTGATATTCAAAATCAGCCTATCTCTCCCCTGCAATGTAATGATATTCACCTTCGCTCAGGGAGAATAGTTGAACCTATTATAGATGATATTACGGACTCTGACAAAGAAGAGGCTAGAAAAGAGAAACCAGCTAACCATAGTGCTGACACAGCAGAATCAACACCTAACAATAATGACCAAACAGTAGATCCACCATTCCCTGAAAGGTTGACTCTCACTAAAACACCTGAACAACCTACCTTCAATCTTTTAGGAGAGCTACAGAACTTGTATGTCAAAATCCCATTATTGCAAGCACTAAGGGATGTTCCTATATATGCTAGAACTATTAGAGACATTTGTGTAAAGAAACCTGGAAGGAAGGCTAAAGACCCCCTCACAGTTCATGTGATGGGGGAATTAACTGCCTTAATGACTGAAAAAGATTATCCTGTGAAGTATGGTGACCCTGGTCACCCTACAGTAACAGTCCAGGTCGGAAAAACCTTTATCTCTAAGGTCTTAGTAGACTTAGGAGCTGCAATAAATATCATGACACTCGAAACAGCTCAATTGCTCCAGCTAAAAAACTTTATCAGGGAAACTCCTACTATCTTAGAATTAGCTGACCGTTCTACGATCAAACCTGAAGGGGTCATTGAAGACCTTATAATCTCTGTAGAATCCTAGAATTACCCGGTCGACTTTGTGGTATTACAAACTAAAACAAAGTTGGGGGGTCATCCGTTGATTCTAGGGAGACCTTGGTTGGCTACAGCTGATGCTTTCATCAGCTGTAGATCTGGATCAATGACCATCTCCAATGGACAAGAAACTAAACAGTTGACCCTCTATCCTCATGCCTTTCCCATGATTAACAGTGACAATTCCATATGGGTAGACTATGAGGATGAGGAAACCCAACCGATATTAACTATTGGGCAAGCTTTGACTTTTAAAGACTCTACCGAAGATGAACTAATTAGCAGTTTTATTTCTGAACCCTCTTCGGTTAATCCAGAAACATTTAACCACTTCGCTGCAATCCTAGAACCTGAATCCCAGCAGAATATGAAAGATGAAAACTTATGTCAGACAGCATTAGGCAACCCTTCCAAGAGCACAATAGTTGAAATTGAACCTGGTAAAACGCTGAATATAAATCCTGATTTGACTGATGATGAAAAACAGAAATTAATAAAGTTACTCCAAGCAAACAAAGAGGCATTTGCATGGGACTACACAGACATGAAAGGGATCTCCCCTGAATTATGTACTCACCGTATATATATTAAGGAGGGATCCCGGCCAGTCTGTCAACCCCAGCGAAGAATGAACCCTAACCTCAGAGAAATTGTGAAGGAGGAACTCCAAAAACTTTTAAATGCAGGATTCATATATCCAATATCTGACAGTGAGTGGGTCTCTCCACTCGTAATTGTACCAAAGAAGAATGGGAAATGGCGAGTATGTGTAGACTATAGATCATTGAATAAAGCAACCCAGAAAGATCATTTCCCTTTACCTTTTATTGATCAAGTATTGGATAATTTAGCAGGTAATAAATTCTTCTCATTCTTGGATGGGTTTAGTGGATACAACCAAACTAGGATTGCACCCCAGGATCAGGACAAAACCACATTTACCAGCCCATGGGGAACCTTTGCCTATAGAGTACTTCCATTTGGGTTGTGTAACACTCCAACAACATTTCAGAGAGTGGTGATAGGAATCTTTTCTGATATGTTAAACGATTCATTAGAAATATTCATGGACGACTTTACTCCTTATGGAGTGACCTTTGAAGATGCTCTGCAAAACCTTGAAAAAGTACTTAAGCGGTGCATAGAAGCACACCTTGCTTTAAGCACTAAAAAGTGCCACATGATGATGAATCAGGGTATTGTACTAGGTCATTTCATTTCATTTTTAGGAATTCAAGTCGACCCAGCTAAGATTCAGGTCATTCAGAACCTTCCTATCCCCAAGACACAAACTGAGGTGAGAAGTTTTTTAGGACATGCCGGATATTACAGAAGATTCATTAAGGATTTTTCTAAAATAGCTTCTCCTTTGTTTGTGTTATTAATGAAAAATGTTGAATTCAAGTGGACTGATGACTGTGAGAATGCATTCAATAAACTTAAGCATCAGTTGTCCACAGCTCCTATTTTGAGAGGACCTGATTGGGAATTACCCTTTCATATTTCCTCTGATGCCTCAGATATGGCAATTGGAGCTGTCCTGGGTTACGAAGAAAACAATCTCCCCTATGCTATCTATTTCATCAGCAAAAACATGACACCAGCTGAGCTAAATTATACAGTAACTGAGAAAGAATTTTTAGCAGTTATTTATGCTATTAATAAATTTCGGCATTATATTAATGGCTATACTACCTTTGTGCATACTGACCACTCGGCCATCAAGTATTTAATGAATAAATCAATTACAAATGCTCGAGTCACCAGGTGGTTATTACTATTACAGGAATTTGATATCACAATTGTAGATAGGCCGGGAAAAGAAAATGTAGTTGCTGATTTTCTTTCTCGTTTAAAAACTGATGAAAATGTTCCAGTAGATGATTCTTTTCCTGATGAGTATCTATTTGCAGTATCTGCTCACTCACCTTGGTATGCAGACATTGCCAATTATCTAGTTGCAGGAAAATTACCATCACACCTATCACACAGGGAAAGAAGGAAGATCATCCAGCAAAGTGCTAGGTACAGCTGGATAAGCAGGTGTCTGTTCCACACAGGAATAGATCAAGAAATTAGGAGATGTGTTGGGGAAGACGAGATTTATGACATATTGAAAGCTTGTCACGATGGTCCTTGTGGAGGACATTTTGCAGATAAAAGAACAACTCACAAGGTACTTAGAATGGGTTATTACTGGCCATCACTTTTTAAAGATGCTAGAAAATATGTGAAGGCTTGTGACAGCTGTCAAAGAATGGGCCAGCCCAACCATAGGGATGAAATGCCACTCAACCCCCAGGTAACTCTCGAACCCTTTGAGAAATGGGCATTAGATTTCGTAGGTCCCATTAATCCTCCATCTAATCAAAGAGTTTACATCTTAGTATGCACAGATTACATGACTAAATGGGTAGAGGCCAAAGCACTCATTAAAGCTAATGAAGAAGCAGTACTAACATTCTTATTTGAAGAAATCTTTGTTAGATTTGGACTACCCAGAGAATTAGTCACTGATGGAGGACCTCCTTTCAATTCTCACGGTTTCAAAGATACGCTCCAAAAATATCATATCAAGCATAAGATGACCACACCTTACCACCCCCAAGCAAATGGGCAGGTGGAAAGCACAAATAAGGTCATAGACGCTATCTTAACAAAAACAATAAAGGAGAATAGAAGGGACTGGTTTCAGCGCTTGCCCGAGGCTCTTTGGGCCTACAGAACCACTTGGAGAAACACAACAGGATTTTCACCCTATGAATTGGTTTTTGGAAAGAATGTTATTTTTCCTGTAGAGTTTGAGATTAAAACCTTAAGAACTGCCTTAGCTGTTAACCTTGATTTAACTGATGCACAGACAGCCAGGTTGCAGCAGTTGCAGGAATTGGATGAGAAAAGATTGGATGTCGTCCATCAAACAACTATGATACAGCAACAAAGGAGCAGATGGCATGACAGAACCATTAAGCAAAAGCAGTTCCAGAAAGGTAACTGGGCTCTACTTTATGATTCACGTTTCGAGAACTTTCAAGGGAAGCTGAGAACAAGATGGATAGGGCCGTATGAAGTGGATACTGTTTTCCCGAATGGAACGGTTAGACTATTAACAATTGATGGAAGCAGAACACCACTGTTAGTGAATGGCTACCGACTTCGGTTATATCAGCGGCCAGTTTCCAAAGAGGACTTTAAAGCCACTTGCATGGCAATAAAACAGTATTCTTTTCCAGGGGAATTTGCTGTCCCTCAAAACACTTGAATTTCTATTATTTATGTAATTTTTAAGATTAGACATTTTTTTTTAAGAAACTAATAAATCCTGCCAAGGATTGCGATATTACATTTCGGTATTTTGCAGATGTTAG
Source organism: Pinus tabuliformis (assembly GCA_031772625.1). Classification (NCBI taxonomy): domain Eukaryota; kingdom Viridiplantae; phylum Streptophyta; class Pinopsida; order Pinales; family Pinaceae; genus Pinus; species Pinus tabuliformis. The sequence goes on along the minus strand of CM062816.1, from coordinate 540,256,231 downwards.
CATGGAGAAGTAGCTGAGAACAAAAGTCTCGAAAGGAATTACTGTGTGGACTTCGAATTCTTGTTGCTGCAACACCATTCCCCGTTGCTGCAACACCATTTCCCATTGCTGCAACACCATCTCCCGTTGCTGCAACACCATCTTTGTTGCCGCAACACCATTCCTGTTGCTGCAACACCATTTCTTGTTGCTGCAACACTATCCCTGTTGCTGCAACATCATTTCCCGTCGCCACAACACTATTCCTGTTGCTGTAACACTAGTTCCATTACTCCAGCACATTCCCCGTTTTCACAAACGTTTTCCCCTAATCCCTGTTGCCCCAACGGTAATTTTCTGTTGCTGCAACACCAGTCCCGGTGCCACGATATTGCTTCCCGATCACGAAATATCCTTCCCTCACAAAATATACCACTTCTCGTGATGATTACAGCACCTTACCATCACTTCCCGTCATTACCATTACAAATCACCCATATTCTCGTGCTTTCATATCCGTGGTAATTATTATAATTTGACAGCAGACAAGAAAAGACTTTTTGACGCAGCGATAAAAAAGGTAAAGTACGAAGGTACGCACGTTTATGAATGAGCATTAAATAATAGATAAGCGGAAAAAGGTTGATAGGTCTATCAAATGATTGCATTCCCAATCATATCATTTACACGTAGGAAGGGGGGGGGATTACCGAAGCAATTCCCATAATGACAAACCATGCCAACCACCGCCACCCTTAATTCTCCCGGTTGTATGTAAAAACTATGGCATGTTACCATTTGTGATGTATACTCTGAGTTGAAATCGGTAGCTCGGCTCTGAATTCTGAAGATTTACCGAGACAACAGCCATGGGAGGAACCCTCATTACTCATGAACCAGCTACGACAGCAGTCCTGGAACTCTTTCCGGAAATTTACCAGATTTTCTTGCAAGCCGGATGGATAGAGTATTTCAGGAGACTTCCGGACTTTGACGAGTAGCAAGTCCTGGAATTCACATGCAATTTGACAGAAGGATTCTCTGTCATCCAAGGAATTCAAGTTCCAGTCATGGAAGAAATCATAGCTGAAGTCACCGGACTCCCAGCTACTGGTACACGGTGGTTCAGTAGAAAGCACCTGATTCTGAATGCACAGCAAGACTTTCTCCGACCAGTCGAGGAAGTAGAAACCAAGGGCAGAGGTGTAGCACTGCGGTCGTTACCTCAACCATGGCCAAAAGTCGCTGAATTCGTCAAGCAATATCTGACGTGCGAAGGTCGTTACCAGGTAATCTACCAGCACGACTTCGTTCTGTTAAATCATTTAAGAAATGGTCAATTATTGAACATGCCATATTATTTGCTGGGTTGTCTCAAAAATATGGCACGATATGCTATGAAAGCGAAGCATCCAGTTCTCTCCCTAAAACACCATCGCTTAATCCAATTGCTGATTAACAGAGCTCTCGCTCTAAACATCCCTCCACCCCCCATTAATCCCCATCTGGAGGAAGGAATTCCACAGCCTGAGCATGAAGGTCCACATCAAGAAGAGGAAACTTTTCGTCAAGCTGAGGATACACCTCAGCAAGACCAAGAGCCTCCTCAACAAACAGACGGCATGCCTGAACAAACCCCTTTGGAAAACCCTCAGCAAACAGAGCATGTTCCCGAACAACCCCAGCAAACACCCCTGCATGTTACAGAGAATGAACAAGCAGCAGCGAAATTAACCACATCTCCCAAAAGAATCAATTCTCCCGCTCCCATACTCAGTATTTCTACTGATGATTCTGAAGATAATATCCTAATTACTCAGCTTAAATGAAAAATGCAGCAGGTAAAGAAAACCCCAGCAAAAAGAAGAAGAACGAGGGTTTCAACCAAAGCACCTACTACCCCGACTACTGTTCCGACCTTAAAGGCTAGCAGAAAGAGAAAAACACATCAATTCCCTGCTTCCCTACCAAAACGAAAATTGGTAGTAGTTGAATCCCCTAATTCCTCCAGTTCGACACCCATCGCTTTAAAAACCCACACTCCAGCCACTCCTCGAAACCCCTCTCCCTCACCCACAGAGGCTGAGATGCAGAGCGTTCATAGTTTCGTGGCATCATATCTTAAGACAGCTGATACACAAGAACCAGTTGCCGACACCCAGAATGATAGTGACCAAGTGGCTGCAACATAAGAAACAGCCACTACCCTAGGTGACACACAAGAACCACCTGTGGGGAATACTTATCAAATTGACAAAGCAGAACCTCTGCCCCCACTGGAATCTACTGTCTCACAGGATCAGCCTACTATACCCACCTTGCAAGAAGAAATTGAGTTTCTGAAATCTTAGATTCAGGACTACCAGGAAGAGATAATAAGGGTCAGGGAAGCATATCAGAAAGAATTCAGCCTGCATGTTTTAGCAAGAGTAGCGTCCGCAGCAGAGAAAAGTAAAGATAACGAATATATGTGTACAAATTGTGGTGAAATATATACTCAGGCAGGATATAAGGTAGTACAAGAACCAATAAAGGAAGCCTCCGAGGCCGAAAATGAAACAAAGGAGTCTGCTGATGCTGAAGTAGAAATCCCACAATTCTCTGCTGAAATAGAAAGACCTGTTGCTACACAAGAACCAACAGGATCTGCAGAAGAAATGCAGGCAGAAAGACCTATTGCTACATAAGAACCAACAGGATTTTTAGAGGAAGTGCAGACAGAGAAACCTGTTGTTACACAAGAACCAACAGGATCTTCAGAAGAAGTGCAGTCAGAGAAACCTGTTGTTACACAAGAACCAACAGGTCATCCAGAGAACATGCAGGACCAAGATCAAGAACTTACTGACACACAAGAACCAGTAAGTTCACCTCAAACTGCACAAAATCAAGAACTTACTGACACACAAGAACCAGTAAGTTCATCTGAAACTGCACAAGACCAGGAGCTTACTGACACACAAGAACCAGTAAGTTCTTCAGAGACTGCACAGGAACAAACAGAGGAGCTTCCCGGCACTATGCAGGAAGAAAAGAAAGAGGAAAACAAGGATTCACCCCGGCCTACCCAATCTGCTATGCAAGAAGAAGCTACACAAGAACCAGGAAATGAAGAAAGAAACACTGAAAGTGTTATGGAACAAGAAGAAAATATAGAAGAAAATGAGGAAAAAGGTACAGACTCACCCCGGCATACCCAGAGCATTATGGAGGAGGAAGAAAAAGACACAGACTCATCACGGCCTACCCAGATTATTATGGAAGAAGAAATAATCTCAGGAGAAAATGAAGAAAAACTGGACTCACCTAGCCCTATTCAAGTTGCTAAGGAGCTAGAAGAAGAAGAAAAAGATACAGATTCATCACGGCCTACCCAGACTATTATGGAGGAAGAGAAAATAGTTTCAGAAGGGAATAAAGAAGAATTGAATTCGCCCAGCAAGAAGCAAGGAGCAGATGAAGAAAAAGAGACAGATTCACCCTGGTCCACCAAAATAAATTTGGAGCAAAATGGATTAGTCCAACAGGAGGAAGAAACTCTGGTCAGAAATGAAGAGAGAGATGCTGGATCATCCCAGCCCACTTCAACAGAGCAGATGACCATGATTGATGCTTGTATGCAAACAGAGCTCCCCACTGTTAGTGATGCATGTATAAAAATAGAAAGTTTTCAGGAACTAAAAGGTAGATGGTGGAGAGAATATCAGTAGTCTCAAGGCAAAGCATTCAAACAACAAAAGGGGACATGGTTTGATCATGCTTATAAGAACTGGGAAGCACTGGAACAGTGTAGGGCCCAGTATAAAGAAATCAAGGAACTGAAACACAGAATGTCCCAGATGTTTGAGTTATGTCAAAGAATGCTCGCCACGAGGAAACCCTCTTTTAACTATGCTACATTTTTGAGGGAAAGACTTGCATTCATTCAGCTGAAGGCTATCAAAGATGGGAGGCCTCATCAAGTGGTCACAGCAGAACAGTTTATGCAGACCTTTGCAGAGGCACCCAAAAGTGATCAAAACTTGCTATGTGAACTATACCTCCATAATGAGGCCGTGTCTGAAGAAACGAACATGAATATGATACCCGTAGTGGGTGACATACAATTGAGGGCCTTCATCTCCTTTCTGGCTAATCAACTTACTTGGTAGAATGCCTATGTCTCAGGCCACCAAAACGAACAGAATTGTCTTCTGTGGATTCGAGCTGAACCACAGAACGCTGCCACTTTCATTTCACAACATTTAAAAATGGTAAGCGATTCTGATATGAAGGATCATGTCATGAGACTGCAAACAGAGGTCCTAACAGACTGTCAGCAGTATGTAAAGACCAAAGCATCCTTGGCTGTTAAAGCAAATAAACTGTTTTGGGATAACTGCCCCGCAGAAACGAAGGAATATCACCCGTATAACCCATCAAATCTGCAGGTAGCACTTTCAAGGGTACCTCAGTATGTTGAATGCATGCAGCGTTATGCTAAAAATTGGATGGGTTATAAATTTAAATTCCCACTTTTATGGTTGTCTGGTGATCAGTATAAGGGTCAGTTTGGACTTTCTAACAGAGAAGAAGCAGCAGCATGGAAGCATATACGAACTGTTTGTGGTTTCAGAGACAAGTTTGATGTTACTCCCTACAGCTATTGTCTTAGTAATCTGCATTGTTCGTCCCAGTTCTCCGACTCAGACTCAGAGTAGCCATTGCATGGGGACATGCAATCTCTTCAGTTGGGGGGGATGTTGGGACTCACAATTGACCTATTTTTGACCTTATCTTTTGCCGTATTATTATCCTTTTGCAGTCATAAGTTGAAAGCTTTTATTTTATAATGACATAATGACCCCAAGGTATGAAGTAACCTCCCGCATATCTATGTTTAATTGTTTATTTCATATTCGTGAATATCTTTATACTTATCCTTGGAAACACTGACTAAATTGTCAAGTAATTGCCTTAAGCTTGCAGGAATTATAATGTATAGTTGCTGTAACACCAAAAACAGCAACTACGCAGTTGCTGTAACACCAGAAACAGCAACTACGCAGTTGCTGCAACACCAGAAGTAGCAACTCCGTAGTTGCTACAGTCAACAACAGCAATCACCTAAAGCAAGCTATTTTGTAACAGCCACGAATAACAGATGGCAACTATTTAAAGAACCTTGACGTGGCATAATCAAGCAGAAGTCTAAAGCAAGAAGAACACAGTCAACATGGCCTAAATCAGGAACAGCATGGGGAAATGGCAAAGGAATATGAAGATCCCGAGAAGACGGTCGAAGTCAGTTACCCGCTGTGTAACAGCCAGAGCTCAAGAAAGAATGTATTATCATACTGTTGTAACAGCGTTCTGAATTGCTTATTTTTGATAAGATGGGTTAACTGAATGGGCTGTAATACTTTATTGTAATAGATGTCTCCTCTATAAAGAGGAGACATCTACATGAAAAAGGGATTAGTCAGTGTCTATGGTCAGTCTGTAAGAAGAGATTCTGAGAACATCAGCAAGTCTGAACTCTATTGTATTTAAATCTTTTTGGCAGATGAATATAAAACTGTTTTGAGCACTTAATCCAGTCTTCGTTTTCCTGGGGAATCTTGTGAGAGGGACTGGGCCCACCTTCCTCACAAGATTCGCCCATTTACTTTCTTGTCAAGTGTGTAAGTGTGAAATAGTTTCTTTCTGGTACTCTGCTTGGATTTGATAGCATTACCTCTGGTATTCTCTGTTTTTGCTAGTACTCTGTTTCATTAATCACTTGAGTTTGTTTCTCACCGGTGAATGAGAGTGCAGTGTGCATTAGTAAATCTGATTACAGGGGCAGGTGCTGAACGTCCCCATCTGGAGGACAGGGTCCTGATCCTCTGCCAACGGAGCATCCATCATTTCGTTTTCCAGATTTGTAGTTTTAATTAATTGCTTTTACTTTAACAAGTACTGTAATGACATAGCGTAAGAATCACGTATACTACAACTTTTCAATGCTTTTAGATTTTGAGTACATACAGTACGCAGTAGCCTTTGGAATAAAAAGACTTTCCTTGATTGACAATTAATGTGGTACTTGAATGTTTAATTCATAAACAATTCAACTAGCCAACAACATACATAATGTAGAATATCATTGTGATTGGAAAGAAAGTATTCCATAAGATTAGGGTAAGCTTTGAATTAGTAGGAATGAATTTATTTTGATTGGTTCTATTGCATGATTTACTTCTTTACAACTTAGCACGTAATCCTTTGAGAGGTTTTGAAAACTAAATCACATTCTTTATTTCCTGAATGGTTGAGGTAGACTTGTCGTAGGAGTCACTCAACCCAGAAGAGGAGCCAGAAGTAGATTCACAGTGTTTGCTTTTCTTTGACGAATCTTGTCCCTTTTTCTGAATGATGTGTTTGAATTGTTTTCAAGAGCTTGATTTGTATTCCACAGATCCCTGAGGTCTTCTTCTGGAAAATATTGTGCTACGCCTCTAAGTTTACCAACCCGTATTGACAACTTAAAGGTTGGTGTAAATATTGCATTTATACCACTTGACAAGTGTGTCTGATCCTTACCTCATGGTAAGTGTGTAGCTCCCTTATTGTCATCTATGTTGGGTGTGTGTTATATTCTTTCCAAGACTTGATACAATAGTGAAGTCAGGGGTAGAGGGTGTGGGGTGGGACTTGATTTTCCTTCATTGCATCGGGCGCAGCGGGGGGGGGGGTCACAGGGGAGGCGACAACCCCCCTCTATAGGGTCTAGGGCAATGCCCTGGGGAAAATATTTTTTGGACCCTATATTAGGTGGGCAGACTTACCTATGGTTTTTTGCATGGTGTTTGGACATGGTTTTGGGTATGATGGATTTCTGCCCATGGTATTTTTTAGATCTGGTCAAGGGAAGTACGATTATGCTCTAATCCAGGGTTAATGGATTGGGGTTTATGGATGCTTCAGCATGTATATGTATGTATTGTAACATTGAAAGGAATATAATGAATCTGGTAGTCCCGTTTTGGGATCCAGGGGAAAATCTTTGCATATATCTATTTTATGTTTTATGCTCTTGCCATTGTTCACTTTTAGTTTTTAGAATTCGTATGTAGGTAATTTTTGTATGGGTTTAAAACCTACAATCTCAGGGTGTGCCTGATCCTTACCTCATAGTAAGTGTGTATCTATCCCTACTGAATATACCCTGGCATGCATCCTACCCACAAGTTGGTCTTGTTGGGATTGTTCCTCCCCATCCAGGTTGAGAAGTTGACTTGGGCATGTTTGATCCTTACCTTGCAGGGTAAGTGTGTATGTCCCTCAAGTGCCTTGGGTTGTGTCTAATCCTTTCCTTGTAGGGTGTGTGTATCTCCTCCCAAGGTAGTGGATGTAGGTGTTCTACCACTTGTCTATTTAAGGTCATGATGGGAATATCAATACACAATACGATATTTGTGATCCTTACCTCACGATAAGTTGTACCCTGCCTATTATCGTTGGATAGTGGGTTGAGTTGGGCTCCCCTATGATGTGGGTTGAGTTGGAACTCCTCTATGATAATTCGTTGGATAGATGGTCGTAGCTTGAGCTCCCCTACAATGTCAAATTTGTCTTCTGTTAGATTTGGGAGAGTTCAACAAATGCGCAGAGATGAGCACTGACGATATTTGATGATGATGGGAATTTTGAGATGGGACATATGTTTTAGTCGGTAATTTCTCCCTAACTAAGAGGAAGTGTTAACTTGGAAGCTCAGGGACCAATTCCTTCCTTTAGACCTTCTTACTCATCATGAAATATCCCTCCTAGCCCCTGGAAGAATTTAATTTGGTTAAGAAAAAATGTAATTTTGTGGAGGAAACCCACATGTGCACAAAAGTACAGGTCTGCTTTAAAACAGAAATTAGACACCCTTGGGAGCATATAAATACAAGTCAAGTGACCCTCATTTGGAAATCATCAACAAACATCTTCTTCTCTCTATTCTTTGTTTTGGCTCACACATATCTGAGGTTGGTTCGCGAAATAGGTTCGCATAGGTTTGAAATTGCAAGGCTCGAGATTGTACATGTGAAGAAGGGATTTTGGTCTATAGCCATAGGGTTGGAATAGGGAATTATCAGTTTTATCCACTTGTATGATAGGGTGATCCCTGTGTCTAGAGAGATACAATTGCTCGCATGGTCACTAGCTCCGTGTGGTTGTGGCCTAAGATATTTTGACAGTTGACCACAAACTTTGACCATTGACTGCAAGTTTGGAAACTTTGATTTAAGTTAACTTTGTCTATTGGGATCATCTCTTGGATATTGTTTGGTTGGTTTTGTTGGATATCCTCTTGTGATTGGTGAATTGGAACATTGGACTCTCTCTTTGTTGAACATTTTATGACATTCTAACAAGAAGAAGAACTTGAAAAGGTTTTCCCCCTTGTGGAGTTTTTTCCTGGTCTTTGACAAAATCCTTATATCTCTTATTTCTCTTGGTTTTATTCTACTATCTATTTCATTCATTTTTTTATCTACAATTTCTATTGATAATTGAAGAATAAATTTTGTTGAAATATTTCTAATTAAAGAGAATAATTTGGCTAAATTGATTCTAACAATAGAGAACAATGGAAAATTTACAACCCAACATAGATGATTTTTTGGATCAGTTGCAGCAAGTGAAACACTTCACCAAGCTAGACTTAAATTCTCAATATCACTAGGTTTGAGTAGAATAGGAAGAGTGTTATAACCCAATTTTCCACTCCATTATAGTGAGAGAAACCCAAGTTCAATTTACCTCATGTTTTTGGCTAAAATGCATCCCTTTTCACCTTTTATTTACTTATGTGAGATTTACCCCATGTTAAAAGGGTGAAATTACATAATTGAGCAATTTTTCATAATTATTTTGCCAAAATATTATAATTATGAGATATAATTATTTCATAATTGAGATAATTGAGAAAAAAACTCATAATTGTGAAAAAGGTTTCTAGAGTCTGGCATTCCCAAGGAGATCAACTTGACTGACTTGTGTATGTGTCTGCTAGGGGTTCATTATTATAGAATTTTCCTAACTTCTCAAGCCCCTAGGTGTCTAGATACATTATCTTGGAGGATAGAATGAACCTATATAATCTCACCAAGAGGAAAGGGGAGGAGGAAGTATCCAAAATATAGCGCGAAAGCTTTACTCTATTGGGAGAGGAGACCATACTATAAGCTGGAGGAGAGGATCTTATTTGTTGAAGGTATATTGATTTACTTTAACTTATATGATTAATAGAAACATATGTTACGTCCTCATATATATTTGTATTCAACATGTTTTATAGTTGTTTCTATGATATTTTGATCTAACGATCTTCTGAGGAAGGGCACTTATTATCTCCGTTTATTTGTGGTTGTGTGTAGGGATTGATATTAGGTGTGGAAGAGGTAGATTTCTTGAGTGGAGTGTGGGAATATGAATCAGACCCAAAATCCTTCACCAACTTGCGAGGATGCTAGCTGCACACATATTTCCTTGAAGTATATAGAACCAAATACCTAATGCATGTTTGATCATTTGGGTTGGGACACTATTATATCTCTATTGGTCTTTCCTTTTGTTGTCTGGTGATCTCAATCCATCATGAGATCGTGGAGCAATAGATCATTGCATAATTAAATGCAACAAAGATGTTGGGAATACCACCTTCAAAACCAAACAAGGTTTGTATGACTGGTTAGTCATGTCATTCGACATATGCAATGCAACAACTAGATTTATGAGATTAATTAAGATATATTGCAATCTATAACCAAAAAAGGTTTGTATGAGTGGTTAGTCATGTCAATTAACATATGCAATGCAACAACCAGATTTATGAGATTAATTAAGATATATTGCACTCTTTTATAGATTCATTTGTTATTGTATATTTTGATGATATATTGGTATACATTGCTACCAAGGAGGAGAAATTTTTTCATTTGATGTGGGTGTTGGAGACATTCAATAAGCACTAACTGCGAGCAAATCTTAAGAAGCATGAGTTTGCACAACAGTATTTGGTGTATGTAGGGTATGTGATAGGTGGAGGAGAGGTAAAGATAGATCCTACCAAGATGGAGGCCATCACAAAATGGTTAGTTCTTACTAATGTTTCTAAGGTCAGGAGCTTTGTTGGAGTGGAAAAGTACCTAAGGAAATTCATAGCCTCATTTTTGGTGGTACCGGCACTGCCCCATGCCATAACAATAAGTGGCAAGAATTTCTAGTGGGGATAAGGTTAGCAGTGGGCCTTTGAGAAGTTAAAGAAGAAGATCAATCAAGCACCAATTATGGTTTTACCAAACTTGCAACGACCTTTTGAAGTGGAGACAAATTCAAGTGGGTATGTTATGGCAGTAGTATTAATGAAGAGAGGAAGGAATGTGTGTTATCATTATGAAGTATTTCATGGGGAATTTCTTAACTAGCATACCTATGGCAAGGATTTGTATCCCCTAGTGCAAGTTGTGAAGAAGAGTAAGCACTATCTAATGGGAAAGGAGATATTCATCCACATAAATCACTGACTACTACAATACCAGCAAGTCTAGAGTAATTTATAGTTGACCAGGCATTGCAAGTGGATGGGGTTTCTATAATAGTTTCATTTAGTGATCAAGTATAAGAAGGGAAGCATAAACAAGTTTGCAAACATACTTTTAGGGCCACCCACATCAAAGATCATAACTTTGGGAACTTTGATGCACATGGAGACATTCACCCATGATGCATATAAATATGCATATTTAGAGGATGAGGACTTCAATGAGGTGTTTTAACAATTGTAAAGGCAGAGTCATGTGCATGATGGTGACAAAATTGTTGACTACCATCTCTAGGATTGGTTAATCTGCAAGATGGATAATCGATGTGTCCCTAAAGGTGAGCGATTGTAGTTGATTAGAGAGACTCACACATCCATGTTTGTAAGGCACTTCGGTGTAGGGAAGATAGTGGCCAACTTACATAGGCATGCGTATTGGCCCAAGATGCAAGAACATGTAGCTAGGTTCATAAGAGGATGCATCCTTTTTTGTACCAACAAGCTTAGTAATAGGAAATAGGGTCTATATCATCCCTTACCTATACCCACTCATCCCTAAGAAATCATTTCCATGGACTTTGTGGGAGGTTTACCAACAACTAGGAAGGGACATGACTACCTATTCGTGGTAGTTGACAAGTTCAGCAAGATGTGTGCTTTTATGCCGTGTAAAAAGACAATCAACAGGTAAGAAGAAACAATCTTGTTCTTTTGATAGGTATGTGTGAAATTTTGGATACCAAGGAGCATCATTTTAGACAAGAACATGATATTTCTCAATGAATTTTAGACTACATTGTGGGATAATATGGTCACGAAGTTGAAGAGGACTACAACATTCCATGCACAAATAGATGGGCAGACATAATATTCAATAAAACTTTGCTGCAGATTTAGAGGGGTTACAATCAAAATCATCCAAAGACCTAGGATTAAAATATGGTATATATACAACACTCTTAAAATAGAGCAATCCACACTTCTACTGGTAAGTCCCCATTTGAAACTTGTTTTGGATATTTTCCACCTTCACCTTTAAATATTGCATATGGCTAGCAAGGATAAGGGAGTATCTTACATGTGATGCCTTGAGGGCTAAAATTTTTGTTGAGAATATTAGGCAAATCCATACACAGCTACAAGAGACATGACATAATTCATAGGAAAAATACAAGGTCAAGAATGACCAAAATAAAACATAGAAATCATTCAAGGTGGGAGACATAATATGGTTACATTTGAACAAGAAGAGGGTATAAGGTCCTGGTAAGAAAATGGAGGATCTACAGTATGGTCCCTTTGAGATATTGGAGAAAGTAGGAGATAATTCCTACAGACTTGGTCTACCCCATACATGCACATTTACTCAGTTGTGAATGTGGAGAATTTGAAGCTCTTTGAGCCTTCCATGCTAGATTAGGAAGAGGAATAGGTCCTACCTTTTGTAAAATATTTGGAACTCGATGTCGAGGAAGAGTTCATAAAAGAGGAAATTTTGTAGAAGATTTCCAAAACTATAAGACAAGGGTAGCATGACCTTTGGTATATTGGGTTGAAAGAACAAGTTCTAGGCAAAGCTAAATGGTACACTAGAGAGAAGGTGAAGGGAAAATTTCCTCACTCATTCAGTAGAATATTTTGGGGACCAAAAGCCTCCAAAACGAGGGAAGTGTGATCTGTATTGGATTATTATATTTTTTTCATCCATATCAATGCTTTTAAAGTGTAAAACATGGAGGAACCAACTCATAATACCATTTTTACTAGTGGGACCCATTTTGTTAAATTGGGGTTTGAAACCTTCCAAGGTAATTTTGAGGCATCAGTTCACAATTTTTGTAGGTAAAATATTTTTTATCTAGTACCACACATATTTCTCATATTCTACACACAAAGGCCTTTCGAACGGTGCAATAATTGCCTCAAACAGGGTTCTTATGAAAAAGTTATGCCACTCGAAAAATGACCTTCCTCATTTCACCACCATAATTTGAAGGGATGACATGTTTGATCAAAGTGGATATTTGTGGCTACCCACCTATTCCATTTGGATGCCCAACACTATTTCCCTAAATTTTCTTTAATTATAGCACAACTTTCTATTTTTGTTCGAGTCCTGAACTTCGAGAGTCATTTTGAGGCCCTAAACGACATTTTTTTGAAAAACATGCCAAGATCGAGGCCCATCAAGAAGCCGAGAAATTATGTGTTGTTCAGATATATATTCATAATGAAGTATCGTGCACACTGAACAAAGATGACATGCCCAAATTACTACACTAGGAAGTTGGTGGTCCAACTATCCCAACGAGACCCATAAACTTATGGATGTTTATGGTTTTCCACTGTTTCTCAATAATAAAAAGGCATACAATCCTAATTGTAACACAATTCATAAGGCATGTAGCCCTCACATCTCTTTTGAGAGATAAGCTACCATCGGCTGAGCTAATTTGTATATCTTCTACATGTAAACAATTCTTATTTATTAATTGAATTTTTATTTCATTGTATCTATATGTCATTTTTTAAATTTGTATTTCATTTCTTTCCTTCATAAATATGGATCAATGGTATCAGAGTAGTCTACTCTTTCTCTTTTTTTTGTGCATGTCCCCAATGAGGTCAGGGTATAAGGATTTGGGACTTGAACTCGTTGAACCCTTACAAGATTGGCCTTGTCGAAAATGACGACATGCCATGGAAGAAGAAAAGAAATATGAGGGAGCAGGAGCTCCTTTCAAAATATTTATTGAAGAGGCCCTCATGTGACAAACGAATGAGATGATGTATAATTCTTCCTAAATATTTTAGCAGGTATCAATAGGTGAAGCATCTTCGGAGGCACTGCAACCTTTAATGTACAAGTTAACTTGGACATTACTATATTTGAAGGCCAAATAGATGCAAATTCCCTATAAAGATGGTTAAATATGATGGAAGGATATTTTCTAGTTCATAATTTTTTTGATAGGGAAAATATTACTCTTTCACTTCTCAAAGTTCCCCCCCCAAGTCAAGGACTAGTGGGGAACTTACTGTGAGTAGAGGAACGAGGAGGAAACCTCACTATTTTTTGTCACACCCTCTTGGAACTCTTTCTAAGATGTAGTCAAGGAACAATATTACCCTCTCAAGAGCTATGAAGACAATTATATAAAGTGGACCGCACTACAGTAGGAAAGGGACGAAGACATGCCAGAGTTCACAAATGTTTTCCATACCCTATGCATGAATTTGGGCATCAAGGATTCTTAGTGGCATCCGATACTCAAGTACTATGGCTTTCTGCACAAATACATCCAGGAAGAAAAGGATTTCCTAGACATCTTCATGCTTGGCGTAGCATACTAATATGTTGTGAGGATCAAGAAGAAATTTAAATAGAAGAACCTAGACTTTAGATTTTCGAATCCGAAGTAGGGAAAAGGCACATGTAAGTTGCAAAACAAAGGATGGAGCTATTTTGGAGTGACCCAAGGCACCCCATCAAAGCCACAAGGAAGGAATATCACCATAAAGATGAAGTACACTGGAAAGTGGCGTGAGTTCCACAAGAGCCCCACCCATAGCACAAATGAGTGTCACTCTAGGTAGTCATTGGTGGTTGAGATGAAAGCTTCAGATTTAGATGCATTTTTTGATTCTGAGCCAAGACTTGACAAAGGGAATGATAAGGGGAAGTAGATTATTGATGCAGAACCTAACTCCATTGTTTCCATCACTAAGGTATAAAATATTGAGCCTAAATATCTAGAGGATGGGGGGCGTCTCGCCACTCACAGATGTGGGTGAAGGGTTCTCCACTATAGTTCATTGTTGACAGTGGGAGCCAAAATAACCTCATCTGGTAGAGGTTATTAATTTGTTGGACCTACTTACCACATCAAACCCATAGCCATACATAATTGGGTGGCTCCACTAAGGATGAGATGTTCGTGTGAGCCAACAGTTTCACCTTCCCTACAACATGAAACCATTCACAAACAAGGTACTATATGATGTCGCTCCTCTTGAAGTCTATGATGTTTTATTAGGCCAACCATACTTTTGGAAGGGTCATGTTGTGTATGAGTCTATACCTCACACTGTTATTATTACTTTAGGCCAAAAACTATACAGGATACTGGAGGTAGCCCTGCCTATTGCCATTTCTTTGATCTCTACTAAGAAATGTAGTAAGATCATTTCCCAGATTAGGATTTTATTTTTTTCCTCTCAAAGTAAGGGGAAGATTGTGCCCACATCCATGCCCCCCAGAAAGCGTTCCTCTACATAGTAGAAGCAGGTGGATGAGTTTGTGGAAGAATACATGGATAACTTCTCCTCAGCCACAAGAACACATATTTCATTAAAATTGGAAATATTATATTAAAGAACATTATTAGAATTGATTTTATTGGTTAATATATGCTACTGTTGATCCAGACTTATGTAGGAATGCAACAAAATACAAAACTACACATATACACAGAGATGCAGTAGAAATAAAACTTCATTTCATTAATATGAAAGAACTGAAATATGATTACATATAGAAATGGAAATAAACTAGCTCTGGTGATGGTAGCTTACCTCTAAGAATAGATGTGGTGGCTACATGCCTCTAAAGTGTGTTACAATGAGGCTCAAAGGCCTATTTATTATTGAGAAACAATGGAAAACCTTAAACATCCAAAAACATAACCCTAGGAGATGAAGCGCCAAAACTATGCGCCCCGTTTGGCTAAATACGTACATCAACTTCTCAGGTTCATAACTTTGGCATATGATCTTCGTTTGATGCACACAATACCTCATTAGAAATATATAATGAATATAACTTTTGATTGCAAACATACATAAAAATTTCATGTTTTCTTGTTTTCCAGAAAAAAAATTGTTTAGGGCCTCAAGACAACTCTCGAAGTTCAGGACCCGAAAAAATGCCAAAAATAGTAAATTGTGCTACAATTAAGTAAATTGAAAAAATGAGAGAAAATGTGGTGGGGGTCCAAGTGGAATATCCTTATGATTTCCACCACTATTCACTTGGATAGGTCCCCCCCCCTTAAGAAGAAATGGTCCCCATTGCATTGAGTGCCTCCATGAGATGCGGAAACTTTCCCTAAACTTTGTCCCTAGTGAGCCACTTGCCTTGGTGCAGGAGTTGGCCAACTTTGAAAACCTAATACAATTGGATCTATTGTTGGTGAGTATTTTTAATATGTGTTTCCATGATCTCATCAGTTGTGGCATGTTCCATGTATTATAGGTTTAACTCTGTTGGTGTGAGTTGATTTTCAATGTCTGATGTGTCCAGTAATGGTGGAAAGTATGGTCGAAGGCGGTCCACATTGAACACTGGGTGCAGGCCAAGGAATTGTGGAATGTTGAACTCAAAATAATTGTCCACTACATCCTTAGTGATGGTGTAAGGCCCATATCAGAGTGGGAAAAGCTTGCGGTGGGGTCCAGCGAGATGCTCCTTCTATAAATGTGACCAAACTTTAATGCCCACATGGAACTTGTGTGGCACTTGATGTTTATCATGACACTACTTGTACTTCAAATTGGCTCTATCCAATATGTCATGGACCTATTGACAGATTTATTGAATGTTCTCAATGAAATTGTTAGCCTTGTCAGATTCAGACTGGACATGAGCTGAATATGATGGAGTAGCTACAAATGGTATGGCCACATCAATGGGACATAGTGGCTGGAATCCCAATCCCACCTAAAAAGGGTTATGGCAAGTTGAGCGATGGAGAGCTTTGTTGTAGTTGTGCTAGACATAAGGAGGCTTTTATCCCATGTGCATCAATGCCTCAACTTATACATGCAAAGAATGTGTACGATCATCTTGTTGACAACCTTTGTTTGACCATCAGTTTGGGGGTGGAAAGTCGTGGACTTAGTGAGTTTGGTATCCAACATCAACCAGAGACTTGGCAAAAATGTATTTAGAAACCTATTGTCTCGATCTAAGATAATGGACTCTGATATCCCAAAGTGTACCCACACCCGTTCAAAGAAGATCTTAGCAGTGGCTTATGTTGTGTTACTCTTTTTGCAAGCTGCTAAAATGACCATATTAGAGAATCTGTCGACAACCACGAAAACGAAGTCATTCCATGCTCATTAGAAAGCAGGCTCAACATGTAATCCATGGATATGGATTCCCAAGGTCAAATCAAAGTAGGCAAAGGAGTATATAGACCTTGCTTCTTAATGGTCGATTTGGCAATGGCACATATAGTGCAGGATTTGATGTACTTCCCAACATCTCTTCGAAGGTTCAACCAATAAAAATACTTATGCAACATTGCCACTATTTTCTCTACCCTGAAATGTCTATTTACCTGGCTGTAGTGCACCTCCAAAATCATCTTGGCATGCTCACTTGAAGGAACAAAGGCGTGTCCCAGGTGGAATAACAATGCATCATGGAGGTGAAAATTTGGAACTTGCTTGAATTCCAGGAGCGTCTGGTATGTGTTTCCTAATTCTAGACCGCTCTTGTAAAGATGTGGCCACCCCACAGTCTCGTGCCCATAAGAGTCAAGAATAGTGGTAAATACCATGATTGGCAGTTGGTTGAGGTGGTCTGCAACATTGTTGGTGATTCCCTTCTTATACTTAATGTTTAAATGAAATTGTTGTAGGTATGTGGACTATTTCTGATCGCGATTGTTCTGCAACTTCCTTGTGTCTGTATGAACTGCAGGGGTCGATGGTCTGTGTGGATGATTATTTCCTTCCCCATAATCTAATGTTTCCATTGTTGGTAGACTTGCACAATGGAATACATTTATTTGTCATAGGTCAGATACTTTCATATTGTTCCTGAAAGTGTCTCACTGTGATATGCCACTGGATGCCCCTGTTGAGTAAGAACTACACCATTAGCATAGTCGGAGGCATATGTCTCGATCTCAAATGGTTGTTGCAGGTCTGGTAATGTGAGAATTGGTGTAGAACAGAGGCGATGCTTCAACTTTGAAAACACCTTTTGTTGGGATTCAGATCAAAATAATTTTTCTTTCTCTCCTCCCTTGGTGACTTGACTCAAGGGCCAAGTGATATGAGAGAACCCCAACATGAACTTGTGGTAGAAGTTGGCAAGGCCCAGAAAGTTTTAGAGCTCTATTAGAGTGGTTGGGCTTGGCAAATCCTGAATGACTTGTATATTGGTTGGGTCCACATGCACACCCCACTCATCAATGATGTACCCTAGATATTGAATCTGGGTCATACCAAAAGTGCATTTCTCCAAATTAGCACACAACTTGTGTTGCTGCAGGGTTTGGAGGACCTTTCAAATATGGTGGAGGTGCTCTTCCCAACTCTGGGTGAAGATCATAATGTCATCTAAATACACCACCATGGATGAGTTGGTGAAGGATCGTAATATTTCATCCATTAGCCTCATGAAGGTTTTGGGGGCATTTGTCAACCCAAAAGGCATGACCATCAAAAAGACCCTCCTTGGATTTGAAGGAAGTCTTCCACACATCAAAGGGTTCAATCGGTACCTGGTGATCATCATAATTCAAGTCAATTTTGCTGAAATATTTCCCCCCCTTAAGTTGGTCCAGAAGGTCATCCATCTGTGAGATTGGATACCTGTTCCAGACAGTGATCTTGTTCAACACCTGATAGTTAATACAAAGTCTACAGGTCCCATCCTTCTTCTGTACCAACACGATTGGGCTCCCACAGGGTGAGGAACTTGGCCTGATTTTCCCTTTCCGCAACAGCTCCTAAATCTACCTCTTGATTTCATCATTCTCCAAAATCGAGCATTTATAGATCAGTCCATTAAGTAATGGCACGCCCAGGATCATATCAATGGATTTCTTGACCTAACAGTGTAAGGTACCCTTGAGGTGAATATCTCCCTGTACTCCTCCACAACCTTGTCCATCTGATGTTGTCGTATGGAGGAACATTTTCTTGAGGCTGTGGCCACAATATTCTTCTTTCCCTGAGGGTGAATCATAAGGAAAACAAATTTTCTAGTCTGGGAAATGATCTTATTGCATTTCTTTGCAGTGATCAAAGAAATGGTGGTAGGCGGTGCTAACTCTGGTATTCTATACAACTTATCACCCAAAGTAATAATAACAGTGCGATGCCTAGAATCATACACAACATGTCGTTTCCACAAGTATGGTTGGCCTAATAATACATCACAAAGTTCAAGAGGAGAAACATCACACATTACCTCATTCATGAAGGGCTTGATGTTGTAGGGAAGGTGACATTTTTGGTTGACACGTAGAAATCGCCCTTGGTGAAGCCACCCGATGGTGTACGAATGTGGGTGTGGTGTGGTTAGTAGGCCCAACTGCTTCACAACCTCTAATGAAATGAGTTTCTTTTGGCTCCCATTGTCAACAATGAACTATAGCAGGGAACCATTCACCACCATCTTTGAGTGGAAGATTCACTCCCCCACCTCTAGATCCTTGGGCTCATCCTTCTAGATCTTGGTGGTGGAAATAGTGGCACTTGGTTCTGCATCAATAATCTGCTTTCCTTTGTCATTCCCCTTGTCAGTTTTTGATTTAGAGTCATAACATGCATCTGATTCCAAATCCTTCAGCTTGGCCACTGTTGGCTGCATGGGGCGCAGCCCAGGTTCAGCGTTAGTTAGCCAAAAAAATCCCTACACTACTGGCCCTTTTGGCATCCGCTTGCGGAGCGCGGACTGAAGTCTCACTGAAAGCAGTATGGGGGGATGCTGGAACTAAGTTTCTACACCCTGAGATGGTCGTGATGGAGGTTTATTCCTTTTTTTCTTGCTTTTGCATAGGTCATTAAGTTTTAGGGCTCTTTTATGTCTAGCCCTTTATTCCGCCCTCGCTCCCTCCGCGAAGGGCTACGATTGACCTACGCGCAGCGTTAATCTGTGGTTCAGGTACTTTCGTGTTTCTAGGGCAGCGTATCATGCAGATTCTAAAACTAGCTTAAGTGTCTTACTTATCTCATTAAACAATCACAATTAGCACCACATAAACAAATATCCTTACTTGCATTCAATTATCCAACGTAATTACATACATTCGCGCATCACATAAGCATTATATATGATAGGGGGGTGCTCCTATCTTATTTGGGTGTGGCTCCGCTTCAGTTTTGTTTGGTTATTTTTGGGACTTTTGGGGGTTCGATTAGGTATACTCTTTTATTTTATTCAAATTCATCAATTATTTTCCGCCTTTTGGGGGAGCCTTTAACAAAGTTTCACTTTTGTTATCCTTCCTAATTTCATTCTTTCTTCTTTATTTCTTCTTTTTTACTTCTTTAATCTCATGGTTCATTTCTTTAGTATAAAACCCCAATTCTTATAGTACTTTTTTTCATACACAATATGACGAGGTGCATTAACAGGAAACAAAGACACATATATTCAATCATATATTCATATGATTACAGACTCTATTCACCCTCCACACACATCTGCAGGGGTCCACGCACTCAGTTGCATATTTCTACCCTAGGCCTCTGTGCACTTAGCTGCAGAGCCTCTACCTACGCTACGACTTGAAACTTAGACTTCTCTCCTTATCTCTCAAGACTTCTTAAACTTCTACAACTTATTACTTAATCCCTAGAGCTTACTTACTTATCTCTTTTTAAACAATCCCATGGTCCTGTTGTGATCACCAACAACCCCCCTCTTTGCTTAGTATTAGCAATAATATCAAGCAAAGGGGGACCCTTAACAAAAAATCCCAAAAATATTTTTATCCAAATTTTTGTATTTAACTCCCTAAAAGCTATATCGCATCGCAGAGAGAGAGTGAAGAGTTTTTCCTATGCGCGTAAGTAAGCTACAAAGATGCGATGCGACATTCATTGCATCGCATATTTTGAAAGCGCCCTTAAAAGAAAATAAAAACGAATCGCTGACGACCGATATGCGACGTCGCATATCGCAAACATCGCATAAGAAGCACACAATGAGCAAATGAAAATTGCGATATTGCGATTTGCGATCTGCGATCCTACAAACTGCGATTTTGCGATTTGCGATCTGCGACGAATGAGACTATTAATTGCTGCGATGCGAATCGCAGAAACCACTCATCGCAAAGTTTCTTCGGCATGATCTGTAAACCCAAAATTGAGCGCGCACCTTAAGGGAAATTAATGATTGCACGCCTGAGTATCCAAAGATGATTGTGTTGCATTTTTCGAAGAGTCAAACCATTATGAGTGTCATAATTATGCATTCATTAGAGTTTAAAGCCTTCATGTCAATCTTTTCGTCACGTCTCTTTTCTTTGCGTGAACTGCAAGGCAGCGACTAATATAAATCTATATCCAGGAAACATCCAAGGAAAAGGGGAAAGCGCAATACTTGAAGAACAGAGAGGAGATGCCTTCACAAATGAATGCTGCATGCAGCAGAGCCACGGATTCTAGAGTATCACTCCACAGACACTGATCAAAATAGACTATCCAAGACTCAGAGTCAAAGGCACACAAAAGCAGCATGTTTGCAAAAGATCCTGAAGCTCAGATTGGGTAAAGAAAAAAGAAAAACGCTGAAAAGGGATGATGCTTCAGAAAAGACTGGAACAAAGAATGGAAGAAATTTTCAATGCGTAAGGTTGTTCAGGCAACGAAATCCCTAACTCATTGAGTCATTCACATGGGCGGAAACCGAAATAGCAACAGCACAATCAGTTTGAAAGAAATCTGGGTTATACTAAGTATACACACAGCAAAAAACACCCAGCCAGAGGAAGATTTTCAAAAATATCTTCTAGTTTGTCAGAAAGAGGTGCCAGCTTTTGTTATTTCTACTTTTATCGCCCGAGCAAAAGGAAAAGACAACCAGCCGACTCTTTCCAGGCGAACCTCACATTGCTTACAGCACTAAGGAGCAGATACAGAAACGGTTAGAAATTAGATTCAATTTTTAGAAATAAATTTGCTTTAGTAAAAGGGCGGTCATTTGAAGCCGTTCCCTAAATTTGTGTAATTAAGATTAGTTAGTTAGTACTATTTAACCCTTCTCATGGCATTTGGAGAAGGGTCCGGAAATTTGTCAAAAAACTTGTCCTCAGAACATGCACTTTTGCACACTCGGAGGGGGTTTTTGATGAATGGATGGATCGAGATTTATTTATGTTTACATTTTAATGTCTGCTACTGATGTTGCACTTCTGTACTCTTAGTAGATGTTAGAAGTAAGTAGAGATAAATCGTTATTGCTTGAAGTTTGTGAGTGAAAATCAGTCATAAATGGTACTTTTATCTCTTGATTAATTTCTGCTCATATTCTTAGAGTGATATATAGCTGATTTTTTTATATGTTGATGTATGAATGTCTGGATTACCATTTGGCACTTTTGTACGGTGGAATCATTTGTTTGTGCTTCACATATGAATAACTGATTATGCGATATGCTATTCACAACTATTTTGCCTAACTTATTATGCAGAATGGTTCATCTTAATTGATTTATATTCTTATGATAGATGAATGATCTTTATTACCAGTTGTTGTGTGAAATTTTTTTAGATCGCATAATGAAAGAATTTTACCCCGGGTTAGTATAGATTAGATGTGCTGTTTTTGTTAGATTACAGTAGCATAGAGTCAGTTTAGAGTCTAGAATTAAATTAGTTTAAAATTACCTTTAGATTAGTATCTTCAAAATCTACACACACACACACACATCTTTTAGATTGGGAAGCTGGTCCCATCATCCCCAGTCGGACCCGCTACACCAAATGGGCAAGGAGCCGCCAACCAGGTTCCCGACCGGGTGGGTATCGCCCTTGTTGTTGACCCGATTTCGGGGCCCTCAACATATTTGGCGCTAGAAGGAGGGCACGAACTATGAATGGCAACTAAGTCAAAATCTAAATGCCATTCTGAGAGTAAATCACCCTCATCAACTCCCCCGACTTCTCCACTACGGTTAAACCCGAAGTTAGAAGTCGCTCGAGTATCCACCACTGCTACCTACTCCAATATATCAGACCAACTCATTATTGAACCCCCTGAAATTCAAACTTTGATACGTAAACTCCAGGGATTCTCTATTTTTTCTCATAGGTCTGATAAATCTAACAGCAGCGTGACTTCGCAGTACAATCCTGCTCATCCTCTGACCAGATTGAAGAGTGAAAAATTTGGTATTCAACCAAGTGAACTCCCTCTCCCTATTAGGAAAAGAGCAAGGAAAGCACCACCAGAGTCTGACCGTGAGACTCTTTCATCCACTTCGTACATTTCAACACCCTCACCACGAAGTCAACCACCCACATCCTCATCCCAAATCTCTCATCCATCTTCCACAACACTTCCTCTTCAATCATCAAAGATCATAATACCTTCATCTTCTCAGCATCAGGTACCGTGTTCTGCACTCTCATTAACTAGCGGCTCATCGATGGCCCAGTCTCCATGGAACAATCCTGGGGCGGTTTTAATGCCTCCACCCCTGAGCCCAATACTGGCCCATCCTAAGAAGTGGCTACCTAAATTCAATCCAGAAACAAGCATGCTAGCTGAAGAGCATATCAATAATTTCATGCTTTCTGTTAATCTCAACGGAGTTACCAACGAAGATGTTGTCATCCAACTTTTTCCTTACACAATGCAAGGAACAGCCGGGTCATGGTACTTTTCGTTACCTTCCGAGTCCATCACAAGTTGGGACATTTTTCAAAGTCAATTCCTCACCAAGTTTGGTGATGACAGATCAACAGCGACATTGATCAATGACCTATCTAATCTTAAAGCTGAGGCTAGAGAACCCATTAAAGATTTCAATTTACGGTTCAACAAGATCCTCAACAAGATTCCCGCTGCTTCTCAACCCAGCGAGGAAGTAAGATGTGAATGGTACATCACGGCCTTACCATCTAACTTGGCTATCTTCGTAAAATAGGGCAAACAAGACGACCTTAGTTGAAAACTTGACTGAGGCATTAGCAGTAGAAAAACGCGTAGTTGCCCTAGAAAAGAGATCTGCAATAGAAGAATGCAAATCTAAGAAGATCTCTTTCAAAGAAGACACCAAGAAGAAGCAAACAAAAGATCCTTTCGATATGGAAGGATTACAAAAGGTGTTAAAGGCCATGTCCAACGAGATGATTGATATAAGAAAACAAGTAGCAGAAACTTCTTCAAAAAAGCCCTACAGATCTTTTAAAAGAAACCTTCCCATGGAGGTGAAACCACCCAATGCTGTCTCAAACGTTGAATCTGAAGAAGAAGAAGAAGAAGAGAATACCACTGAAGGGCAAACCGATGATGAAGAAGTTGTGGAACTACAAGGAATGTGGGATTTCATCCTCCCACAAGAAGAGGATCAAGAAGCATTTCCGGTTAGCACACGAAGCAAAAATCAACTTGATCCTCCCCAAAATCCCCCTAAACAGAAGGGCGCAAGCCCTGCAACAAAAGATAAGGTCGCAGCAAAGAAAACAACCGCTAGAGCGACCCAATTTAGCCCAGTCCAATCAGATCAAGTACCTCCATCAAGAAAACTGATAGTGTCGGATGAAATGGAGTATAACATTATCGATGACATGAAAAAGACTAGGGCTAATATCACTCTGTACGAATTGAGAAAATTGAAACATCAACAGAAAATAATGATGAAAGAATTACATGCCGTGCCTACTACATCTTTACCTACAGCTGTAGCTTCCCACAACATGGGAAGACCTCCAACCAACATGATCAATAAGATTGATCCGAATGAAATTGCCTTGATTGGAGGAAGGTCAAGATCCCATACTCCTCCTTTTCTCCTCACTTACGAAATTTTCAATAAAAACGTGCACAATTGCCTGATTGATTCTGGTGCTTCAATGAATATTCTACCCAGATCAATATGTGCCAAATTGAATGTTCAGCCTCAGAAATCTGCAGTGTGCATAGTTCAACTTGATCGATCTCAAGTCGAAGTGATTGGTGAACTTAACCAGGTGACCATAAGATTGTCGTCTAACCCGAAAGTATGTCAGGTTATCGACATTCTAGTAGCTGATATCCCTGAATTCTATGGTTTAATTTTTAGCAGGGATTGGTCCGAGAAACTCCACGGATATTTCTCAACCGACTGGTCGCACATGTGGTTACCCTACAACGGCAAACCCAATCAAATAAAGGTTGAACGAGAATTGCACCAAAAGTACATAGTGACAGAATTGGAAGGAGAGAACGAAGCAATAGCATACAACAGCAGTATCATAAGCAATTACTCGGTAGATTCTTTCCTCGACAATTTCAATGCTCACACTTCACCTTACTTAGAAAATTCAGTTGTGTCCCAAGTTGAAAATTTTTCCCAAACTGATGATTCAAAGTGTTTTAATTTTTTAGATAATTCTGTAAATACATCTTTATTTTGGAAATTATATTTTGATGGCTCTAAATCTAACGAGGGAGCAGGAGCAGGATGCATTCTGATTAGCCCAGACGGAAACAAGACCATGCTCACATGCAGACTTGAGTTCGATTGGACGAACAATACAGCGGAATACGAAGCCTTGGTGCAAGGCCTATACAAAGCAATCGGCTTGAATGTTAAGTATCTTCAAGTCTTTGGAGATTTCGAAATTGTCGTCAAACAGGTACGTAACACCATACATTGCCTGTCAAGTCATTTAAAGCACTATCAATCTTTAGTACAAGATCTGACTTCACATTTCATAGCATTCAATATTTCGTCAATCCCAAGACTCCAAAATGCGAGCGCAGACTTGTTAGCTAACGTAGCCTCTAGACTAATTCCCTCCGAAGATTTTAGTCCCGTTAGGTTTTCAATAGAATTAATCTTTAAATCATCCATCCTTGACAACATCACCAACTGGAGAGTATTCAATGACGATCCAGACATTGTAAATTTCCTCACTTCTGAAGGATCCTACTCAAATCAAATAATTGACGAAGACCATCATGATCACCAAATTCAGCAAAATAACACTGATAACGCTATACCTAAATCGGTGGTTAAGTTAGAAGATTTATATGATTTGAAAAGTCAGTTTAAAAGGTATGCCAATTCTAAAATCTACAGTTCAACTCTGAACTATGAATTAGTGAACCTAGGAACCGATCAGAAGCCGCGAAACGTTAATCTAGGCCACGGCCTAGCCCCTGAAGAAAAATCAGCATATATCCGTCTTCTGACACAATTCAAAAATGTTTTTCCGTGGAATTACGATGAGCTGAAAACATACAACACTTCTATCATTCAACACACTATCCCTATGATTGACAATGAAAAACCTGTCCAGCAGAAGCTCAGAAAAATCCACCCCAACTTAGAAAATCAGATAAAGACTGAGCTAAATAAATTGTTGAGAGCCAGAATAATTTTACCCGTCAGACACTCCAAATGGGTATCCAATATGGTGCCTGTTAGGAAGAAAAATAGAGATATTAGAATCTGTATTGATTTCCGGAATCTCAACAAAGCCTGTCAGAAAGACAATTTTCCCCTCCCACCTATGGAGCAAATACTACAAGCAGTAGCGGGCTCAGAATTAATGTCTTTCCTGGATGGATTTTCAAGATACAATCAAGTGTTGGTACATCCCGATGATCAGTTGAAAACCACATTCCGAACCAAGTGGGGCACATACGCATATCGGAAGATGCCATTTGGTCTGATCAATGCCGGCGCTACCTTTCAGAGAGCCATGGACATCGCATTTAAAGGTTTAGTCAATAAATCGGTAGTGATTTACCTGGATGATATAACAGTGTACTCCAAGAAGCGAAGCGACCATCTCAAAGATTTGAAACAGATCTTTCAAAGATGCTTAAGGTATGGAATTTCACTTAACCCAAAGAAATCTTTTTTCACATTAAGTGAAGGGAAATTGCTCGGATTCGTAGTGTCGAAATCTGGTATTCACATTGAACCTGACAGAATCAAAGAAATTTCCGAAATATCCATACCCCATAACAAAAAGGCCATGCAATCTTTCCTTGGACAAATCAATTTTGTAAAAAGGTTTGTCCCCGATTTTTCACGTATTATTTCTCCTTTACAAAATATGATAAAAAAGAATTCAAATTTTAAATGGGGCATAAATGAGCACGAAGCATTCAACTTGATCAAACAAGCTATCATCAACGCTCCATCTTTAGCTACCCCAAATTTTTCAGAATCTTTCATCTTATACACTTTTGCCTCAGAGAAATCTTATGCCGCGATTTTGACTCAAGTAAATCAAGAGAAGGCGGAAGCTCCAATCACATTCTTTAGCTCGAACTTACAAGGTGCTGAACTCAATTACTCAGACGTGGAGAAACAGGCTTATGCTGTTTTCAAAGCGATCAAATATTTCAGACCTTTCTTACTTAAAGCCCATACCAAAGTCGTAGTACCGTTTCCAACGGTAAGAAACTTGTTGGTACATAAGGATGTGGGCGAAAAGAGAGCAAATTGGATTACCGCTCTACAAGAATATGATCTTGAGATCAAACCAGCAAACATCGTAAGGGGTCAAGGCTTCTGCAAGATGTTAGCTGGAGCATCGCAAATTCCCGAGAACTCATCTGAAGAGGTACACACGTATGAGGTAAGCCTAAACGATGCAGAATCATTATATGTGGACACCATTTATTATCTTAAGAACGGGTATGCTCCATCGCACTTGGATCACACCAAGAAAATATCTCTAAGATTGAAAGCTAAATAATGCCAGCTCATAAATGATGTTCTGTTTAAAAGGAATTACGATTCTGTACTTCTTAGGTGTCTTGAGAAAACTGAAGCCGAAAAGGTTTTGCAGGAACTCCACGATGGACCAGCAGGTGGACACTATGCTGGAGAGACTACTGCGCATAAGATCTTACGTGCAGGATATTATTGGCCCACGCTGTTCAAAGACTCATACAATTACGTAAGGAAATGCCAAATATGCCAGACTGCTGCAGGGAAACAAAGGAAATCGTCCATGCCACTACAGCCGGTCAACATCGAGCAACCATTCAGCCAATGGGGCTTGGACATAATAGGTGAGATCGTTCCTCACTCTTCTAAGCAGCATAGGTATATCCTCACGGCAACAGATTATTTTACTAAATGGGTAGAAGCAGTTCCTCTCAAAGACAGTTAACTCTGAAAACATTATTGAATTCATAGATCAATTTATCATCACTAGGTTTGGATTGCCAATGGCCTTAATGTTTGATAATGCATCATACTTTTCTGGAAATGCAATGACTGAGTTTGCATTAAAAAGAGGGTTCAAATTGAAATATTCTGCTAATTACTATCCACAAGGTAATGGGTTGGCTGAATCAACAAACAAAAACCTAATCAGGATTATCAAAAGAACAGTCGACCAAAACCAAAAGAATTGGCACAAAGCGCTGGTAAATGCTTTATGGGCAGATAGAATCACGAAGAAAGCTTCAATCGGCACTTCTCCCTTTAATTTAGTTTATGGGAAAGAAGTGGTTCTTCCAACTCACTTAGTCATTCCCTCTTTGTCTTTAGTACAACACATCGATGAAATATCTACTTCCTCTTTGCAATTAAGACAAATGGAAATAATCAAACTAGAAGAACGCCGAGAACAAGCTAAGAAAACCCATGCTCACCACCAAGCGCTAATAAAATCCTCTTTTGACTCAGCCATCATAACCAGAAAGAACTTTCAGATGGGAGATTTAGTTTTGAAATGGGATAAGGCTCATGAAGAAAAGGGCAAACATACAAAATTTCAGAAGCTGTGGCTTGGTCCTTTTCAGATTGTAGAAGTCATAGGCCCATCGACGTTTATGTTGCAGGATTTGGCAGGTAGAAGAGATTCTTTGCCTGTGAATGGACAGATTCTTAAAATGTATTTTCCATAAGAAGATCATTCTTCTATTTTTGTAGGATAGTTTTAGTTTCTTTTATTTTGTTTTTCTCTTTCTTATAAATAAAACCGGTTGTAAATGATCATTGAATAAGATTCATGAAAGAGCACACTAACTCTCTATCAGATTTTGATTTCACTTGTACAAATAGCAAAACTTTTCGAAAAATCTGATTTTTATTATTGACAAATAGAGTTAACTTTAGCCTGAATAATGATATTAGTTTCAACCTTTCAAAAGACTTTGATGAAAGCAACCTTTGGTTAAAAATTGTTTTATCCCAGCACAATGAAAGGTATCATCAATAATAAAATAAATATTCTCTGCAAAGCTGTTATTTTCAAAACTCTATTATTGTCGTCCAGAGCTTTCTTTAGGAAAAACAATGACTTCCTCCCTGCTAAAGGAAACCGCAGCATTCAGAGAAACAATCCGAGAAAACACTATATCTCAAAGAATAAGAGGTCTCATCACGAGCCGGCTTATCATGATCACAGATATTATAACTTGCTAACTTTTCCAATACTGTCTATCAAAATAGGGCAGCGACTCAAGATTGTTGCAATCAAAAGACAAGGGGTCTCATCACGAGCCAGCTTGTTCAGCAAAAGTGTAAATCAAGTGAATGACTGTGTCATAATTTGGCCACCAAAACAAGACATTGTTCTTTAGAGAGTAAAAAAGGAAAAAGTGCCAAAAAGGATTTTTCTCTGAAATGTTGTAAATAACCTCAAGCAGGAAAAAGGATCATTGGTGGATAACATGGTAACCCTGTCGAGGCTATGGATGCTTGCGGGCAGCAGAGGCTCTACCTACGACAAATGAGCATAGTTTAAAGCCAGTACGCAGAGAAGACCTTATTTTATCTTTTAAAAAGGACCAAGTAATGTCTGGTATGAATGCAAGAACTAAGCCTAAAGGAAGCAGACAATTGGAATAAAAAGAAGGGTTGAAACAAAGTATCATTGACAGGATGAGGGGTAATCTACTCTATCTGTCCATAACAAAATTTAGACATATGAAAATTTTTCTGTTTCGGAAGTGGAAATGTCAATAGAAAAGCAGAGATAACTGGTTCTTCACAGTGAATTGCCATTGTTGTGGTCACCAACAACCCCCCTCTTTGCTTAGTATTAGCAATAATATCAAGCAAAGGGGGACCCTTAACAAAAAATCCCAAAAATATTTTTATCCAAATTTTTGTATTTAACTCCCTAAAAGCTATATCGCATTGCAGAGAGAGAGTGAAGAGTTTTTCCTATGCGCATAAGTAAGCTGCAAAGATGCGATGCGACATTCATCGCATCGCATATTTTGAAAGCGCCCTTAAAAGAAAATAAAAAGGAATCGCCGACGGCCGATATGCGACGTCGCATATCGCAAACGTCGCATAAGCAGCACACAATGAGCAAATGAAAATTGCGATATTGTGATTTGCGATCTGCGATCCTACAAACTGCGATTTTACGATTTGCGATCTGCGACGAATGAGACTATTAATTGCTGCGATGCGAATCGCAGAAACCACTCATCGCAAAGTTTCTTCGGCATGATCTGTAAACCCAAAATTGAGCGCGCACCTTAAGGGAAATTAATGATTGCATGCCTGAGTATCCAAAGATGATCGTGTTGCGTTTTTCGAAGAGTCAAATCATTATGAGTGTCATAATTATGCATTCATTAGAGTTTAAAGCTTTCATGTTAATATTTTCGTCACGTCTCTTTTCTTTGCGTGAACTGCAAGGCAGCGACTAATATAAATCTATATGCAGGAAACATCCAAGGAAAAGGGGAAAGCGCCAATACTTGAAGAACAGAGAGGAGATGCCTTCACAAATGAATGCCGCATGCAAAAAAGCCGTGGATTCTAGAGTATCACTCCACAGACACTGATGAAAATAGACTATCCAAGGCTCAGAGTCAAAGGCGCACAAAAGCAGCATGTTTGCAAAAGATCCTGAAGCTCAGATTGGGTAAAGCAAAAAGAAAAACGCTGAAAAGGGATGATGCTTTAGAAAAGCCTGGAACAAAGAATGGAAGCAATTTTCAATGCGTAAGATTGTTCAGGCAACGAAATCCCTAACTCATTGAGTCATTCACACGGTCGGAAACCGAAATAGCAACAGCACAATCAGTTTGAAAGAAATCTGGGTTATACTAAGTATACACACAGCAAAAAACACCCAGCCAAAGGAAGATTTTCAAAAATATCTTCTAGTTTGTTAGAAAGAGGTGCTAGCTTTTGTTATTTCTACTTTTATTGCTCGAGCAAAAGGAAAAGACAACCAGCCGACTCTTTCTAGGCGAACCTCACATTGCTTACAGCACTAAGGAGCAGATATAGAAACGGTTAGAAATTAGATTCAATTTTTAGAAATAAATTTGCTTTAGTAAAAGGGCGGTCATTTGAAGCCGTTCCCTAAATTTGTGTAATTAAGATTAGTTAGTTAGTAGTATTTAACCCTTCTCATGGCATTTGGAGAAGGGTCCGGAAATTTGTCAAAAAACTTGTCCTCAGAACATGCACTTTTGCACCCTCGGAGGGGGTTTTTGATGAATGGATGGATTGAGATTTATTTATGTTTACATTTTAATGTCTGCTACTGATGTTGCACTTCTGTACTCTTAGTACATGTTAGAAGTAAGTAGAGATAAATCGTTATTGCTTGAAGTTTGTGAGTGAAAATCAGTCATAAATGGTACTTTTATCTCTTGATTAATTTCTGCTCATATTCTTAGAGTGATATACAACTGATTTGTTTATATGTTGATGTATGAATGTCTGGATTACCATTTGGCACTTTTGTACGGTGGAATCATTTGTTTGTGCTTGACATATGAATAACTGATTATGCGATATGCTGTTCACAACTGTTTTGCCTAACTTCTTATGCAGAATGGTTCATCTTAATTGATTTATATTCTTATGATAGCTGAATGATCTTTATTACCAGTTGTTGTATGAAATCTTTTTAGATCGCATAATGAAAGAATTTTACCCCGGGTTAGTATAGATTAGATGTGTTGTTTTTGTTAGATTACAGTAGCATAGAGTCAGTTTAGAGTCTAGAATTAAATTAGTTTAAAATTACCTTTAGATTAGTATCTTCAAAATCTACACACACACACACACATCTTTTAGATTGGGAAGCTGGTCCCATCATCCCCAGTCGGACCCGCTACACCAAACGGGAAAGGAGCCACCAACCAGGTTCCCGACCGGGTGCGTATCCCCCTTGTTGTTGACCCGATTTCGAGGCCTTCAACAGGTCCGCGAACCATGGGTAGATATTTACAGCCAACTTTACTTTACAAAATAAGGGAAAACAACCCTTTATGACTCATGATATCTTCGTGCTCCGCGACGACAAAATGTGGAGACTTTATAATTTATTACAAAACTTGACCCAAAACATGGGATTTTAGCCCCAAAATTTTCCTTGGGGGATCTCGTTCCCAACAGGCCCCCAACACAAACATCATGACTTGCCCTCAAGTCACTCGCTAGGCATGGATATCTTTGCATGAAGACCTCCTAGCTTGACCTATATGACCGCAACCTCTGCAATGCACTTTACGGCCACCTGCTTCGCGTCTTCAACCATCTGCTCAGTCACTGCTCCTAAACTTTTAGCCTGAAGCTTTGGCTGAGTTGCTTGCAAAGTCGCAAGCTTTCCTTCAATAGAGGTCATAACCACATAAGCCTCATCCAACCAGGGCTTCAGTCGTGCCTTCAGCACTGCTTCCTTGTGTAGCACTGCATCCACCTGTTCTTTTAGCTACTTGGCCTCCTACAGCTTTGCCAGACTATGTGTGAGTGTGACGGTTCTCGCTGTGCCTTTGACTTCATCATAGCGTTGCTGCATCTCGCGTGCTTCTGTCTCCAGTGGTTGTACAGTAGGGTCCTCCTGCAAGCTCGTTAGGACCTCGAACGACTGTTCAAAGATTTGTGTGCAGTCCGCTACTGCATTGTCAACCGTCGGTATTGCCTCTGTGATAACAGTTGCACACTACTCCTTGACTTCTGGTGGAGTTGAAGGTTAGGACTTCAACTGTAACTCGGTGATCTGCAGGTTCAACTCTAACTGAACCCTCGCCATTTCTGTACAAGCGTCACGCACCCTTGTAGCCAGCTTGTGGATCACACCTTAACTGGTTCTTCCTTAAGAATGGCCAACTCTGGGACCCCTCAACATGCCTCCTTGATGACTTGCATTATACACTTGTTTTGGCTGGTCACCTCAATCACGAAGGTGATGGCAGTGTCTCGCTGTATTGCCATCTGCTCATTGTTAATCCATTACTCGCTGATTGCCTATAGAGCATGGTGCTCATGGGCCCTCAACTCCGTAATCACTCCATCCTGTAATAGGTGGAGCACCTCGCCAAGGAGCACTTCCAGATTCAACCCTATACCCTTGAGGGCACTAACAATGGGCCTGTTAGCTTCATTCTCCGTAGTCAATGCTCCATTAGGCAGCACTATCGTGCTGGAGGCCTTCACATGCAACATCTTAGCAGCTTCTGAAGTGTCGATAGCAAGGCTTGTGGACACCATGCCAACTTGTGATGGGAAGGTCTACAGCTCCTGCATACCTGTTTGGATAGCCCCCAATATTAGTTGTTGCTGCTACTCAAACTGTTGTAGGGCCTCCACAGTGACATCTTGTACCGTGTCACCAATGTCATGCAAATTGCCCTCAGTGAGGGTGATTGGGTCCAGCGATGTCTTAGTGGCCTTGGATTTCTTCCTGGACCCTCCTTTCTCCTGCTCCCTTGGATGCTTGATGCTGGCAAACATCACTTGTGGGTCTACGCTGTGCTGCTCTGTCTACTTGTCTATCCCTTCCTCTATCTCAGGTGAAGGTGACCTCATGCCTTTGTCAGAGCCCCGCTCTTTTCCACCCGTTTGCTTCTCTGTCTGTTGAGTGGCATCGTGCTCTTCTTGAGCCTTGTCAGCGGCTTCCTTCTTTCTCTTTTCATCTAGCTGCATCATTTTGAGCTTTGTCTCCTCCTTCTTGCGCTGTGCAGCAGACTTGCTCCCTCCCACCACCAAGTCTGTTGTAGTGCGCCATTCTGCTGGCTAGCAATCAAGTATTGTATCAATGGCATCATCTGTTGCCAGGTAAGGCAAGTCATACCATGTCTGTGTAGGGTCCTTCTGCACCCTGATGGACACATGATGAAAATATGCTTTAAACTCTATGTAGCCCTGCAGGTTGGAAAACACTGTAGGCAAAAATTTCAGCTTGCCATTGATGGCCATGCAGATGTTCATCTCCATCAAGATCTAGAAGATCTTGTTGTCCTTGATGCGCTACGCATCCTTGGTCGCCCACAGTGAAGCGTACTTCACTGCTTTTGGTAGGTTTGGCACGACCGAAGGGAATTGGATGTCCTATGGCAACTCCCATGCTACCCACACAATAGACAACAAGAGCCACACATAGTGGAACATCTTGCTGAACTCCTGTGCTTTGTGGCAGTTCGAAAGGAACTCACCGCGGAGATAGTCTGCCCAATTGAACTGAACTCCTTCGGTGCACTCGTTTGCTAGCACAACGATAGGCACCGGTACCTCATCAGTGCAACACTTCCTCATCACATTCCCTACTAAAATCTGCATAGCCAACTTTACAGCAGGGTCACAGATGCTGGATATGGCATATCCAAGCAACTTCTTTACCAACTTAAACTTCTCTTTCATGGCCTCCGTGAGGGCCTCCTCACCATCTTTTCTGCCAAATATCATGGCTGAATTTTCTCCTATGTAGGGCAACCACGTGATCCTGTGGATCAATCTGTCAGTGATGGGTATTGGCTCTTCCAGCCACAGACACCCATCATGCACCAAGCATAACAGCTGCTTGATGACCAAGATGGCAATTGGGGTGCAATTGTAGTGTGGTACCCATAGTAGGTTGAGCAAACCTGCCTTGTCTACTCCTCTTATCCACCTTTGTGGCTCCAATGCGATCATCCCGGTGGTTGTATCGATAATGCGTTGCATCAGTTGCTCAGTTGCTAAGTGTGGGAACTTCTCATGGTCAGCCAAGTCCCTATCTTTGAGTTTTAACAGAGGAACCCACCCCAAGTGCAGTCCTTCAAAAACAATTTCATCTAGCAGTAGAGGGGTTTGCAAAGGGACCTTTCTCTCATCGATATCTTTGGGCACCTTGGTCTTGCCCTTACATGGAGGGACATTCTCAAGCAACCGAGTGATAGGTTCAGCACCCTGGGCTTCAACTTCCTCCATGTCTATCCTCACATCCTCCTCATCCATCAGGATGTCTTTGATTTCTTCCTCCTCCAGCTCCAGATTGATCGCTTTGCCCTTTTCCTATGCATTGGGCTTGTCCTTCGGTGGGTTTCTTCTCAGCGATGCGTCCACTGGTATTGCAGGTGGCTTGCCCTTCTTATCCTTCACTCTCTCCTTGGTTGGGGTCGGCTTCGGTCTCGATGTCCTTAGTGATTTGGGGACTTCCGCTAATACTTCTGCAACCTCTAGAGTAACTTCTTCAGCCTCCATGACAATTTCTGGCATATTCTCCTTGGTTATCATTGCTTCGGTGTCCATAGCTATGGCAGGTGTCAACATAACGCTAATCAACAATGCTCGTGGCATCTCTGGTAAGTTCTCAAACACTGAACTCGCTATTAGAGCCTCGACGAATTCTAGATTCATGTGCGCCTGAGAGCTCAACGACTCAATTCTCAAAATGCCAAGTGTTTTTCGTTGTGCAACCACTTGTAATTTATAGGGCATTTTGAATTCAAATCCAACCATTCCCCCCAAATTTGGTTCATTAATGCTGGATTGGAAGAATATTTTCAAGGATCTGACCCATAAATTTCGTCTTAAATGTCGTTCGCCCGCTCCATTTGGCTATATTTCTACTGTCAAATCATGAAAAATGACTTTAATGGTCACTTTCTGACTAACCTGTGCAATTTCTCCCTAGGTAGCACAACTCCCCTCGCATTGTTGTGAACCCTATGACACTTCCTTGCTTAACACAATCCTCCAATCGTGCAGCTCCCCAACCCGGGCAGTGTAGTATATAGTCCCGCGCCTCCTTTTAGCTGCCTAGAGCGCTAAGACTGTGCTACCTTCATATAGTCACATGGCCAGACCATCAGTGTATGGCTTCAATCAACTTCCATTCACCTTTCCTGGGAAGGGATCTCCATTCAATTTGACCAGCTGAACCACTCCTCTGTCAGTAATATCCTTAATGACATAGGGCCCTGATGAGTGCATTCTGAATTTCCCTAGAAATTTATCAAACTTGTTGTCATATAACAAAACCAGGTCATTTACCTTAAAGGTGTGCAACTTAATGTGCCGATCATGCCATGCTTTTTCGTGCTACTTTTGGACCTGTTGGTGAAAACCATCTAGAAATATTTCTTCCTCAAGCTCAGCTAGCTGCGTGAGCCTCTCTTCTAGGGCTCCGCGATCTATCATACTCGTGAGTGCCGCTATACGCAGACTAGGCACAATGTATTCCATGGGAATCACTGCTTCAACACCATATACAAGCCTAAAGGGTGTTTGTCCGGTCAGCTTCTTGTATGTCATCTGATAGGCCCATAGTACTGCAGGTATGCGTAGGTCCCAATCACCTCACTGAGCATTGCAAACCTTGGTCAACATGTTCTCCAACACCTTATTGAATGCTTCCACCTTCCCGTTAGCTTGCAGGTGATAAGGCATGCTCTTTTAGTGATATACCTGAAATTCCTCCGTCAGCACGCTGATCATCTCATTCAGAAAGTGCATACCGTGGTCACTCATCAAAATATTTGGACACCCAAATCACGTCAGCACGTACTCAAAGAGGAACTTTGTAGCAATTTCACCTATGCAATCCGTCACAGTTGTGCCTCCGCCCATCGAGTCAAATACTCCGTCGCGGTCATAATGTACCTCTCTCCCGTCTTCTTCCCTTGGAGTTGAATGGGTCCCACAAAATATATCACCCATTTCTCAAAGGGTTGTGATGTTATCTGTGGATTCAAAGGCAGCTCATCCCTCCATGATGGCCTACCATTTGACACACATCACATGCTTTGCAGTAAGCTTTTGAATCCCGATGGAGGGTTGGCCACCACAAACCTACGTGTAGAATCTTCTACGTAGTTGCTCTCCTTGCATAATGTCCTCCCGTAGTGCCCCCATGAGTGTCCACGAGGATACTGCTCCTTTCAAACTTTGGTACATATCATCGCAATATTTCATCGAACCTCATTTTGTACAGATGCCCAGCAATGATAGAAAAATCTGCTGCGTGCACCACTAACTCCTTCTTTTGCTAGACGATGTATCCTTCCAGGGTAGTTCCCATCGTTATTAAGTGTATGATATCTTCAAAATGACCATCTATGATGCGAACTGCAAATAGCTGCACGTCAGGTAATACCTCCTCCAAATTAGTGGGTTCTTCCCCTATTTTGATGTGCGAAAGATGGTCTAGTCCCGTGTTTAGTCATCCAAGTTTCACAATAACTTCAAAGTCATACTCTTGGAACAATAACAACCACCTGTAGATTCTCCCCCCAACACATGCTTATTAACCAGGTATTTCAATGCGGAGTGATCCGTATACATCTTAAAATGGCCACCCAACAAATAGTGTCTAAACTTCTAGAGTGCATATACCATGTCTAACGCTTCACGCTCGATGGTGGAATAGTTCTTCTCTTCCTTGGATAATCTTCTGCTTGTGAATGCTATAGGATGGTCCAAGTCTCCTCCGCCATCCTGTGTCAGTACTACTCCCAGCGCTATACATGACGTGTCGACATCTACGTGAAATTCCTTCTTCCAATCCGAGAAGGCTAAAATTGGCATGGTGACCATCGTTTCTTTCAATACATCTAAGTTTTTCTTACAGTCCTCGTTCCAGTAGAATGTGACATCCTTTTTCAACAAATTTTCCATAAGCGCAGTGATCTCGACATAGCCTTTGATAAACTTTTTGTAATATCCAGAATGTCCTAGGGTAGTGCACAGTTGTTTCACACTCCTTGGTGCTTCCAAGTTAAGTATCACTGTGATCTTCATGGGATCTACCATCAGTCCCTATCTACAAACCACATGACCCAGCAAGGTCCCAAAAGGAACACAAAATAGGCATTTCTTCAGATTGAGCGCGATCTGGTATCTTCGACAGGTATCTAGCATTAGGCGCAAACTTGCCACATGACATTTCACCAACCCAAACACAGTCTAGTCATCAATGTACACTTCTAGGAACTTATGAATAAATTCCTTGAACGCAGCAATGATTATGTGCGAAAAAATTGCAGGCGCATTCTTCAATCCGAAAGGCATTACAGTGTACTAAAAACACCCCCACTCAGTCGCGAAGGTCATCTTGATCCTATCCTCTAGCGTGATTTTGATATGATGGTACCCAGAGAACCCATCAGTGAAGGAATATTCTTCCTGACCACCTACATTGTCCAACACTTCATTAGTGAATGGAGTCAGGAAAGGATCATATACATAAGCATCATTCAACTTCCTGAGATCTACACATATCTTTATTTCATCCTTCTACTTCTTTTCCTGTACCACCATTGAGCTTACCCAATCAGATTCTTCTACGGGCTCAATGATGCCTGTCACGAGTATCTTGTCTAGCTCTAAGTGGACCTTCTCCTTATACTTCGGATTGAGACGGTAAGGTCTTTGCTTAACCGGCTTCGCGTCAGGCTTCAACGTGATCTTCATAACACCCAGGTCTCCTATTATCTCTTTTAGATCCGTAAACTTGGTAGGGAAAAAATCTTGGTATTCGCGAAGCAATTCAGCGACCTTATCCACCATCGTGTCATCCCAATAATCTCCAATATTTGTGAATTTTGGTTCTGTCTCCGTACCAATATTTACCTGTTTCATTTTTAGTGGCATGGTTATATCAGGACTCTCAATCTGCGATCCCTCAACCTCGTGGTGACCTTTTACTTTAGGGATGTTAATCTTTCTCGGATCCTCATATTCTTCTTCACCGGTCATGTTATAGCATTCTAGCGTGTGACTCAGCTGAGTAGTCTAATCGGGTTGAATAAGGTCCAAAGGATCCTGCGGTATCCTAAAGATTCCTACTTTCACTTCTTGTAGTGCCTCGTCAATATAGTCAAACCTGCCTTCAAAGGTGACGGTAATTATGAATCCTTCGCGTGGAATATCCCATTCACCTATACCATGGCGGAGCTCTGTTTCTACATGCCAGTTCATCAAGATGACATCCAGGCTGTGATAGAACAAGTGCACCCATTCAAGTTGGGGCTTCGCTCGATAAGCCTCGGCCCACTTGGCCAAGTGTGCACATGGATCATCCTTTCCGTCATACTTGTATGTCATTCATACCTTTAGCTTCCCAAATTGTGTTCTCATCACCCTCCTACATTTGCACCAATCCTCAAAGCTACCCTTGAGCGTACCCCACCACCTTGTGGGCATAGCGCGCAGTGCCTAGTCCAAAGCTTGGAAGCGCTGCTTTTCTAGTACCTCCCTCTCAAATGCATCCAAAAAGATATCTACATCATTCAGGCCATCATAATTGG
Organism: Pinus tabuliformis; assembly: GCA_031772625.1. Lineage (NCBI taxonomy): Eukaryota > Viridiplantae > Streptophyta > Pinopsida > Pinales > Pinaceae > Pinus > Pinus tabuliformis. Next base: position 540,217,280 of record CM062816.1, on the reverse strand, counting down.
GCAGATTTCTTACCTCTGATGACACACATCATAGCGATCGGGTCATCATGTTACAACTCAGTGTGGTTACTTCATGTAATTGATTCTGCCATCGCTCTAATTCTTCATCAGAGTCTGAGGTGCAGGAACTCTCGTGATCCCATGTAATTCATCCATCTACTGTTGGATTCACCCAATATTGGTCTCGCGCTGTTATCTTATATACAGTCCAAATCGTCATCGCTTTCATAATAGCGGACTGGTTCAGTATAGCGCGATCCTTCAGCAGGATCTAGGGGTACTATTACGCGGAGCAATTTCTTCTCAATTATCATCTTTTACTTCTTTAGGTTGATTACCCCATTCATATCAGTAGCCCAATCAATGCCAAGGACCGCAGGGTAGGGGTTGTTGTCATCCACAATTTCTATTACTTCAAAGTCAGCTAACTTGCTCATGCCTTCTATATCTACAGTCACCCCTTGCAAGCACCCCATGGGGATGATCTTCTGCTGATTTTCCATCCTTAACTGAATCAGAGACCACTGCTGCATGGGTCTTCCCATCCGTTCCCAAGTCTTCGTTGGTAGGAAGTTTGCGTTTGACCACAGATCCAAAATAACCTGATCCATTTTGTATTCTCCTATCTGCGCGGTCAGCCTCATCTCTCGTCCTATCCTTATTTTATGCTTACCAATCTTTCGTACCACGCACGGTTCACCTAGAGTCTTTCCAGTGCATCTATTTATAAGCTCCTGTAATCCCTTCACAGCCTTGCTATTGTAAAACAACTTCATGCAGGTCTCTAGGAAGGTTGTAAGCATAGAAGGGTCCATTTCCAGATCAGGCTTATCCTTGCTCCCTGAGGTGGAGGCCTTAGCGAAGCTCTTCTTTGCTTCCATGAACATTTTGTGTGCGCGCTCCAAATCAAATTCAGCCTCCTTCGTCAGAGCTTTGCGGACCCATGCCCTATCTTTGGGCTATTTCCCCTTATCATATCCTGTTGCAATTCCACTTTGGTGCACTATATTCACATTCGGATCCTCTTTGCGAGGCTCATACCTCATCATCTACAAGTTCTGAGTCGGCTGAGGTGGTAGCGCCCCTTTATTGCATATCCTCACTATCAGCCTAGGACAGTTCTCCGTTTCATGATCAAACAAAGTGCAATATTTGCACAACGGACGCGTAGGGTTAGTGCAATCATGGGCATAGTGTCCTAGTCCTCTGCAATTGTAACATATTAGCTGTCGTCGGCCTTTGCCAGGTCCTCCTCTACCTCGCCTCGCCCGCACCCTTGAAAGTCTATTCGTGCCATCCCCACATTTTGGTCAGGGGGGCACGTTTCTGCCTGAACCCTATAGGCGGGTGTTCTATCCATCTGTCAAGTGGATAAATCGTTCTTACGGACAAGACTGATCTCCCTAGTATCTATGGATATCTAGCGACAAGCAAACCAAACAAATTCTATCTTTCTCTAAATATTGCGATTTATAAATAAAGGCCAATAGATGTTTTAGACCCTACCTCAAGTCCAGTGCTAGTCTGTGGAAGCCACACTCCGTTCGTCCAAATGAGCTCCCTTTTAAAGAACCTGCAAACACAAACAGGCACACTTCAAATAACATCTGCATAGCCAATATAATAAACCATATTTATCATGATGATCAAGGAATTCATGAAATAACCATAGAAGACAATTTATTGAGAAAAATGAATCTGATTGTATTAACTTTAAACAAAGAAGAACTTTACAACCTTGGTGCCTTGATGCTGTACAAGCTCCTCCCAAGGTCCAGCAAGAATCTCCTCTACTTTGACAAGTTTCACTCTATTCCCAAAGAAGCCAAAAGGTATGAAATCTCTCCTCTCAAGCTCAATTAGGAAGTCTAAATTCCAACAACATTTACCTAAAAAATGTTCAGCTTTCAACCTCCCTAGCAACTAGCCCAATGCCTCATTTTATAGTGCAGAGGAGGGAAGTTACCAGGTCCACCTTCAAAGGGATAAGCTCCTCTCATCAAGGGGTTAGCTCCTTTAGTTATGGGATGCATGAACCACCTGGGAGTGAACTTTCCACCTCAAGATTCCTTCTAGAAGCGTCCAGAATTAATCCAAAGTGAGTTTTTAATAATAAACGTGCGCCTTTTTTACTTTTACAGGGGTTCGCACCCACTCCTTTAGAGACAGAGCGAGCAGGTCCATAGGTAATGTTATCACTCAGGTTGTCCCTGAAGGTTAAGAAAGGGATACGGCCGAGGTAACCACAAACCAACTTTGGACTGCAGGTTTTAGCCAACTTGCAATCAGAGAGGGCTCTCTCTTTTAGATTTAGCTTTGTTTGAAAGGATTTTAGGCTAGGTCTTGGGTCCAGAGGGTTTTTTGTTTTGTTTTGGTGGGAAAATTGACACTTTCAGGTAGAGAGGCAGAGTATAGTCAGAATGTTTCAAACCATTGGGCGTGGAGTCGAGGAGGGGAACTGCTGGTGCGTTTCCTTAATAACAGTGAGGGAACATGGAGCAAGATAGCTGAGCTTGAAGTAATTTTTAGGTTTAAAGGATGAAATGAATGCTAAAGAAAGAGAGGCAATTAAGAATCTCTCCAACAGATTAGCAGAGAAAGTAACAGGGCGCTACCTAAGGGCAGTTAAGAATCCCTAGATAATTGGCCAACACAGGTGAATTGGGGTAAACATGAGCTAGAAGGAATTCAATATTCATAACCAATTCATTCAGAGGAAAACATCAAAAACAGCAAAAATTGAGCATAGAGAGTATTTAAACTAATTCTAGGCTATTCTTTTTTCCTGCTATTTAGATAATGGCAAACACATAAACAGAGATAAGAGGCACTTATTGCTTCAGGACACAGCACAAGAATTCCATCTTCAGTCTCCAAAGCATTTATCAACAACAGACAATTCGCTCTCCAAGCTTTCGGAAATCTTTGATTACAGAAAAATTCAGGTATACACAGCGAGTCTCTAGTGAAGAATTCTCAATTTACCAACCCTTAAAACTATACAGAGGGTGGTATATATAGGGCAAAACTTTCTATCTACTGCTTTTATTACATCTTGACCTAATTAGGTCATAAAGAATAATTTATTGACCTACTCCTATCTGAAATAAATGCATGAAAATTCCCAGGCTGCACTGGGGGCGGCCGTAAAAAAATGAATAAATGATGTAGTCCTGGGTGCCTTGGTGCAATGTCTTCTGAAATAAATATGCATGGGTTTCTGCTTCCTTGCTGTCTTGGTGCTTTGAATGCCTTAATGGTGATTTGAAGGTAAGGATGGGCTGATGCTTATTGATTTGACTTTCTGGGGGCTTCATCAATGTTCAGGTGCTTCGAGCCCCTAAATAAATCTTTGCTGATACTCTTTGGCGTCTTTTCTTCCACTGATACTCTTTGACAAAATCTGGACTGCTGATCTGATGTGCTACGGGTCTAATCACTAGTAAATGGCCGTTGTTCGGCCTCTGTATCATCTGGAATTTTCTTCTGCTCCTTTTGGTATGCTCTGTGAAGAAAACGGATCATTTTTGCGCCTTTTCGGGCTTCCTGGGGCCGCATGATGAGAAGATTCCCTAAAGATTCCTTGAAGATTCTCCATTTGGGCCTAAAAAATCCTGCGATGAGCGATTTGCGCCCTTTTCGGGCTTCCTGGGGCCGCATGATGAGAAGATTCCCTAAAGATTCCCTGAAGATTCTCCATTTGGGCCTAAAAAATCATGGGATAACTGCCTCAGAATTGGATTCCGGGGCTCTGAAGTGCGACTTTCACGCCTTTGCGCCCAAAAAGTGCTGATGACGTCAGCATGATGTGACATTGTACGGCGGGTGACGTCAGCATGACGTCAGCAGGGCGACGTGGCGGGATGATGTCAGCATGATGTCATCACGTACGGACGATGACGTGGCAGGTACGGTGGCAGGGACACGTGGCAGTGACGTGGGAGGAGGCCATGCAGGTAGGTGACTCATCGGGTGATTGGCCAAAGGGGTGACGTAAGCAGTGACTGTGTAGGGGGGTGACGTGGGATATGATGTCATGGGTGGTAAGCGGTTTTGTGGCGCACCGCTTATGGACAAAGGCAGTTTCGGGGGAGGGGGCTCCGCCACAACCCAACGCTTGACGCGTGGTGGGAGTACGGCGGGAATACCGCCCATCTCCCGGACGCTAAAGCTCGGGCGCTTTGGAGATGGGACGGCCCACCCACCATTGATCTGCGGCGCTGTGGATCGGACGGCTGGCGGTAAAGGAAACACGGCGGGGAGATACGGCGGGGGAATATTCCAAGAATATTCCTTTTTTAATAATGCGCGCGGTGGGTTATGACTTAGGGAAAGCGGGTTTGGGGTTTTTTAAAACGGGCGCGATCAATATTTACAGTTGGGACTTAGGGTAAGGGGTAAAATATGGGTTAAAAGTGCGCGGGTTTAGGATTTTATGCACAAAACTTTGGTTTGGGGACGAAATAGGGAGTTTTGAGGGTTTTAGAGGGGTTTTAGGGCTAGGGAAGCGGTTACTAGCTGACCTGATGTCAGACTAGCTCCTTAATGACTCGGATGGGCTAAAGACAGCCCCAGATGGACTGTGATTTCCCGGACTTATAGGAAATATGGCTATATTGCCAGGGAGGGGTATTTACATAGGGGATTTTTATATACATGATTTTAATAGGGGAAGGGGAAAATTGTTAGGGAGTTATAATATAAAGTCAATAGTTAATATGGAGATGAAAAGAGGGCGCTAAGGTATGAGACCTTAGGCTTTGTTGGGGAAAAGAAGGCTCACAGATGATGAGTTAGCAGTCCTTGAGTGAAGCAGATCCTCACCAAGGCGAATGTCATGGAAATGATGAAACTGAGAGGCTCAAGCAGACCTTGACCCCTTGGGGGATGTTAGTAAGTGACTTGGGGGAAATGAGAAGAAGGGGAGGTTAGTGAGTTCTAGCTTGAGTACCTCCTTTGAATGCAAAACTGCCTGATAACTATGATCTGAAAGGATAAGACATTGTGAGATACAAAACTGATCATCAATTATCATTCTGCCACCAAACAGCTACCTACCCAGCCTACTGTCCTAACATTTTTTCTTCTTTTTGTTTTGGGTGCACTTAGACTTGCAGACCCATGTTTGCAATTTTTTTTTTTTTTTTCTTTTTTCTATCTAAATCTACACTTATTTCTGCCAGGGCCCAGATTAAACAGTTGGGTCCCTTTGATTCTCTACCTATCTACAAATCTGCCAAGATTAGACTGTTTGGACAGATATCATTCTCTATATTCTACAACAGGAAATTGAAACCTAGGGAGACCAGGATTAGACTGTTTGGACCTCCCTTTAAGAAATTCTTCAAAATTAGAACAACTCATCAAAATGGAATGCAGCAGTGGCATTTGGATCAGCACACTTCATGGCTTCTTCTTTGGTCTCTTCTGGAAATATGGAACACTGCAGCTTGCAAAGTATGACATATTTGGCATGTAAAAATGTCAATCATGAAAGATGATACCCTGTTGCAACAGGAGGATAATAGTGGCTCCACTTGGGGATGGCTTTTCCTTGTGAAAAGTCAAGAACAGTAGGTCAGACTGCCTTGATCTTCTATTGTTGTTGTGGACTAGAAAACTTCTTTGTTCTGGCTGTTATAAATATGAAACTTTGAACTATGACCAACTCCTCCTCAACAGAGCTTTCTGTGAGCTGTACAACAGTGCCTGCTTTCTTCTGCGCGCTTGATCTTTATGTACAATGCCTGATCAACTATGCTGATATAAACTGAAAGTTCTTGCTCTGTTTTGATGCTTTTGAGATTGAAGAATTTGCATCGACTGCGTCCTTTCCAAATTTACTGCTATTCCTTAACAATCGGCCTGTTTACAAAAATTTAAACTGAGTGCTGATATATACAAATAATATTGTACAAAGATATTTACAGAACTTGCATTGTTTCAACAACAAGGATCGTGATAATGTTTCAACATCCTGCCATTCACAGGGCCTTCTTCAATAGTGTTGTCCTCCATAGATCTGAGAAAATAGGTGTTGTTTCCTTGAACAACAGAAATTACAAATGGACCTCTCCATAGAAAGTCAAACTTGGCATGTTTGCCCTTGTCTTCTCTTCTTGAGTCCCACTTCAAAACTTTGTCACCAATACTGAAATCTTCAGCTTTAGCTCTCTTATCAAACATCTTTTTGAGCTTTTCTTGTAAGATTTGTGCTCTGTCATAGACTTGTTCTCTGGTTTGCTGAAGGTGAATTGTCTGATTAATTCTTCTTTGAATGTCATTTGGTTCAACCTGAATTTCCTGTAATAGCTTGATAGTAGGAATGCCCAGGGATGAAGGAAATCTAGCCTCCATGCCATATACCAGCTCATAAGGGCTCATTCCAATTGATCTTTTGCTTGAAAGTTTGTCTGCCCATAGGGCGTTCACCAGCTTTTTGTGCCAGTTTTTCTTTTTTTCTTCTAGCATTTTCTTTATGATGTTGATGAGGCTCTTGTTAGATGATTCGACCAATCCATTACATTGAGGGTAATATGTTGTAGAGTGGCCCAGGGTGATATGAAACTTATGGCAGAAACTGATCATTCTTTTGGACTTAAAGGCAGCAGCATTGTCAGTGATGATTTTCTCAGGGCAGCCAAATCTGGAAAGGATGTTGGATTCAAGGAATTGGATAATGATGGTATCATTGGCTTGTCTACAAGGAATGGCTTCAACCCACTTGGTGAAATAATCGGTGGCTGTTAGGATCCATTTGTGCTGGCCTGAGGAAGAGGGATGAATTTCTCCAATGAAGTCAAGACCCCATTGTTGAAAAGGTTTTTCGGCGGAGATGGGTTTAAGGGGCAGGGGCAACAATTTTCTCTTGCCTTCAAAAATTTGGCACTTGTTACATGTCGTGGAAAACTTTTTTACATCTGCAAAAAGAGTGGGCCAGTAGAAACCAGCCCTCAGGATTTTGTTGTTGTGGACTTCTAGTAGAGATGTCCTCCACAATCACCTGCATGGAATTCTTTCATGACATTGTTAGTTTCATTCATGGTTAAACAATTTAACAATATACCTTCATGATTTCTCCAAAATAATGCACCATCTATAACACAAAATCTTAAAGCCTTCATTTTTAAAAATCTTTTCTTTGTTCTGGACAATCCTGGGGGAGCACACAGGTTTAAAAATACAAAGCAAATATCAGTGTACCAAGGGCATTGCAGAAATATTTCACTGATCTGTGGAGTCGCCAGCTCCGGTTCATTGTCCAGCTGGTTAATGTCTAAGGCCTGAAAGTTTGTTTCGGACATCAACTTGGCTAAACCTTGTCCCTTTATCAGTTTGGTTGGTTTTATTTCAATGTCATATTCGAGGATACTTGCAATCCACTTACCTCTTTTGCCTTCTAATCCGTCTTGAGTCAATATATCTTTAACAGCAGCGTGTGGGACATAGGCAGTCACGTGTGAATATAAAATGTACACTCTGAAATCCTTGATGGCCTTAACAAGTGCATAGGCGTGCTTTTCCATTATTGGGTACTTCAGAGGGGCGTCTCTTAAGGCTCGGCTGAAAAAAGCAATTGGCTTTTCAGCTCCCTGCTCATCCTTTTGCAACAGGACAACAACGATTGTGTGGTCTGATGCGAACGAAAATATGATAAAATCCTTGTCAAACTATGGACTGGTTAGAACATGAGTTTGGGTTAATGCAGTTTTGATACTCTCGAATGCCTGCCTGGCCTCAAGGGACCATCTTACCTTGGCATCCTTCTTTAGCATGTTGCTTAATAGTCTTATTAATTTAGCTAAATTTGGAATAAATCTTCTCAAAAAGTTAATTTTCCCAAGGAACGCTTGTAGCTCCTTTATGTTTCTCGGATGTGGAATTTGGAGGATGGCCTGTATTCTTTCAGGATCAATTCTGATACCATCCTTTGATATAATGTGGCCAAGTAATTTTCCTTCTTCTGGGCCAAATAAGGACTTCTTTGGATTCAAGGAAATGCCATATTTCCTTCATGTCATGAAAATTTGTCTGAGATGCTTGAGATGTTCTTCATCAGATTTGGAAAATGGGGTTAAATCATCAAGGTACACAACTAGGAAGTCATGTAATTCTTTGGCGAATGCAATTTCCATTGCTTGTTGAAAGGTAGCACCAACATTTTTAAGTCCAAATGGCATCTTTACATATTTAAATGTTCCCCAGGGTGTGGTAAAGGCAGTTTTGTCTTGGTCGTTTGGGTGAACAAGTATCTGGTTAAAACCTAAAAAACCATCTAGCAGGGAAATTCTAGATGCTCCCACTACTCTCTACAATATGTGGTCCATTTTGGGCAGGGGATAGTGGTCTTTTAAGGAGACTTGATTTAAATTTCTGAGATCTACACAAAGTCTGATTTCACCTGTCTTTTTTCTTGTAGGCACTAGGTTGGACACCCACTTAGAGAATTTGATTGGGGCTATAATGCCTGCTTCCCACATCCTTTTTACTTCTTTTTCAATCGGGGGTGTTATAGACAATTTTGTGCCTTACAGCAACAAGCATGAATTGTCAATAATCCAAGGGATCCAAAGTTCCCTAAACATGATGTTCCTACCCCTAGAGGAACAAGGTCAGCAAACCAACAGCTCTCAGATCAGTTCTCCACCTGAAAACACTCAAAAACAAGCAATCCTGAAATCAAAGCAGGTGCTCCACTAAGTTTCTGCGCTGAAACTCAGTTGCTCCATGGTGTACCTGTGTTGTAAAGCAAGTGGGACAAAGGCCACCTGCGCTGAGCGAGATGGGACAAGTGGCACAATGAGTCATTGCTCTGGAATCTTCCAAAAATGACACTTGGATCAGGGATTTCGCCTTGTGATGAGTCAGAGGCTCTGTTTCTCCAAGTGGAAGCAAGGTTCTCCAAGTGGACTCAAGAACTGAAGATCAACTAAAGATTAACTGAAGAGAGAGAGGACACAAGGCAGCTACACATCAGTTGCAAGCTGACTCATCCTTTCTCAATTCATCTATATATTGAGCTCTCTCCTATGAGCTCAGGGGGCTGGAATTTTGAGCAAAGTAATGATATGCTGTTGGTTTCACTATAGAGCTATTGGGTGATTGTTTGAGAGAGGTGAAGAGGAGAAATTCTTTCTGCTGGGAGGTGTTGCTAGATTGGAGCCTTCAATGGTTGTAATACTCTCAGAACCTTTACTTCTTCATTAATAAAAGCTACTGAGGTTCTTCTATGTGCTCTTGTTTCAATAATATATTGTGATAATTGCATGTTTGGTTTACACTAATCCTTGAACCAGTTATGATTGCATGCTTCTTGTAGTTTCCTTCTTTGTTATTTTGCAGGATCTCATTGTAGCTGGGCTAGCAAAAGAGCAAGGAGCTGGGAGCAAGCAGCCAAATAGAAGAGTTTGGATTCGACATTAAGCGCAAGGCAACGGTTAGTGCATTTCTCCATTCTCTTTTGCTTTCATAAAGAAGTAAACCTTAAGTAGTTTGTTTTACAGTTGTTGCTAAGGTACTATCACCCTTAGAGTGGGATAGGGTCATCCGAGTCGGATACTTTTCCCTACAACAAACTGGCGACTCCGCTGGGGATCGTATCCGTTTGATTGTGTTTGTAGTATTTTGCTATTCATTTCCTGAACAAAAGAGTACCAAATCGAAAAGCTTTTGACTATATCAAAAGCGAAGTAGAGGGCAGCTACTCTAGCTCATTTCTGAGCAAGTTCATGATTTGAAGAGCTGATCTACAAGGATCCTTGTAAGCTCTTAGTGATAGCTTTTCACCTTCCTAATCATCTCTTTGAGTGTGCTTGACTGATTGTCTCTGATTTGAGCAAAAACTGTGCATTTTTGAGAAAATTATGACCCGGAAACTGTGAAAACGCAAGTTTCGTTTTCCAAAGCAGGTAGTACACAGGCTACCTGCTTTGCAACGCAGGTCCCGAAGGGGCTACCTGCGCTGAGAGCCAGATTGGCTGTGCAGCACCTGCGTTGGCCCAAATTTGCCTAGTGCATTTGGGGTTTCCTCACTTTCTCTTGCCTGTTTTCACTTAGATTTTGCTGCTAGGTGTCAGTCTTGTACCTGTTCTGAAACCAATATTACTTGCCATCATTCTGCCTCTGTTATATAACGAAATTGTACTTGTTCTTTGTATTTCTTACTCATTTACAATTTCCCATAACGAAGAGTAAACTAGTCTTGCTTTTGGCCTCTTAGATCTGAACCTGTGTTAGGCATTTGGCTGGTCTAAAGAGTTAGCTTGTTTGCTGTCCATAGCTGATTAGTCATTTTACTTTCGTCAGTATGGTTTGATTTCATATATTTCCAGTGATTAAGCAAGTGAATCTTAAGGTGTCTTTTGATTTTGGACAACTTGTTTGTTTTCGCTCTAAATTGAAATCAAAGTTATATAACCACTTTCTTTTTGTAACCCATCCACATTAAGAAAGGGAAAAGAAAATACATGCATTGTGCATTTTGCATTTGACTGTTTGCTTGACGATTTAGAAAAAAATTGCATTTAGTGTGTGCTCTATGATCTGTGAGAAAAGATTTGCCTTTCTCTTCCCTCAGTAGTTAAGGTTTTCAAAGTTGAAAGATTGAAAAGTTTGCTTCTCATCTTAGACTGCATTCAGGAATTTGTTATATACATCTCGTGGTGATCCTTAAAGGCAAACTGCTAAGCAAGATCAACATTAAAATAAATCCAATTTACATAACAACGCTTTGTAACATAACGCAAACACATAGAGGTCTAGGTAGAGACGTGTTCCGGCGTCGTTAAGCATAGTGACTGTCGATCTCTACGAAGGTGGGTGATTCCTCCTGAGAGTCGGTGGCACTAATACGGACTTGTGCTCCCACGTACCGTCGAGTATATATTGGGAGACCCCTATAGGCAATTATCCTTTATCCATAGGAAGCCGTGTCGACCGCCCTACTGATCGCGATGCAGTGAACACAGCATTCACGAAGATTGACCACACGTACCGTAAAACGTATTCCGTGGTTTCGCGAAAAGTTTGGCACACCCTCTGCCTAGAACTCCAGAGAAGTTTCTTTTGGCCTTTTTCAAACTCTATAACTGAAAAAGTCCATCCGAGCATTTGTCACTTCGGGCTCGTTAAAACATCGAAGGCGACTAGAGTCATCTTTAGCTTTTTCTCGACTCTTAAAACATGAAAAAGCAAGTTTGTGTCTAAAAGCGTCGTTAATAAAATTTATTTTAAACGGAACATAATCACCTGTTATTCCCACGTTGATCTTTCAATTGAAAAGTATGGAGCCCACCAACCAAGGAGGTAACCTTGGCGGAAGTCCAAATCCCTTCTCCTCTTGGGGAGATGTTGGTGCGCCTCATATGGCCACACTGTCACTTCCAGGATTGACAATCGGCCTACCTGTATGGTTTTTTTCAACTAATGTAGTTCAGATCGCCACTAATCCTGAGCAGTCGAATCAACAGTCAGACCAATCTAAAACTACCCACCAGCCTTCCACTTCTTACAATTCTTCCTCTGATCCTTCATCTTCACAAGGTAGAGCCGGCAAAAGTCAGCCTCCCATGGAGAAGAAGGAAAAGAAGAAAAGAGAAAAGAAGCAGAAGGGGCCTATGGCGAAGGCGACTGGGGGCAAGCAAAAGACAGCTGACAAAAACCCACACACTGCACCGACCGGGCCTAAATCGCCATGTGTCATTTGCAAAGGGACCCACTTCCATCGTGATTGTCCTTGTATTCCCCGGATACTAAGGGACTGGTCCCCAAGGTTGCACAATCCGGTAGCATCAACCTCTGGTAGTCATGTTGATTGCAGTCCGTCAACTAGCGAGAGTGAAGGACGAAGAGGGAGACCAAGATCACCCTGTATGTTGTGTGAAGGCGATCATGCCATCCACCGATGTCCATTCTTAGATGAGGCAAAGAGAGTTTTGGAAGATCGTCCGGTTTCACCGTTACGACTTCCTCCTGGATACCAAAAACTCGCGCCTAATCCCTCGATAGTTGGAAATCCAGCTGACCCGCTCAAGTGGTCGGCTGAAGTGTCGGTCATTGAGAATGAACCTACTGAATCCAGACCAGACGAAAGTCTAAAGGTCGAAACGGCAGTTGACCCGGTTCTTCCTTCAGAGGTTTCATCCTCCAATGACTCCGTCATTGAAGATCCATCTTCAAATGACACCCTCACTGAAGAGGATAAGGATGACACCATCCATATTCTTTTCATCAACACAGACTCTGATGAGCATCAGGGCAATGCGCCCATTCCTTTATCGCAGGAAGGAACATCGTCAGGGTCGTATCCGGCCGTATATTCGGTCCCACCACCAAGCAACCTAGTCGTATCCTTTGATTGGAATCAACTAGGCAGACCCCGGTTACCAGCCAGTATCCCATTCAGAATCATAGTCCAAATCTACAGAATGGTGATGGCTGGAACTATCATTGATGAAGGGGCATCTGTGAGTATCCTTTCCTCTATTGCTTGGAAAGCACTGGGTTGCCCAGCGCTTTTACCTGAGATGAGAAATCTATCAGGTTTTGATAAAGGAACCAGTCACCCGTTAGGGATTCTCCCCAATGTTCCAGTTACATTGAAAGGGAAGACAGTTCATATGAACATCATGGTCATCCAGGGACCCTTGGTTTATAACTTACTCCTTGGACGAGACTATATATATTGCATGGAGGCAATAGTGTCCTCGCTCTTTAGAGTCATGTGTTTTCCGCACGAAGGAAGAATGGTCAAGCTCGTAGACCAACTTTCATTTCCAGGATCACGCATCGCAAATAGTCAAATACCATCCCTTAATGGTTTATTCACTCAAGGAATGCCACCACCCCCGGTTCTACTTCCCGATGAATGCGAGTAATTCGGAAAGAAAGAACTGGGACCCAGGGGGCATGCACCCTGGCCTGCCTTGGGCAGAGGAAACCTTAGGTATAAAGTTAATTTCCGCAGAAGAATGGACTAGTCCGTACCCCGTCCGAAAAAGGAAGAGAGGGTTGTTCTAAGATAAAATTCTTTTGTCAAAGTTATGTGAAGCGGAAGAATCGCTCCCTTTGTCTAAAAAAGTAGGCTCTCCTAAGGAGGAGATCTATTTGTGGCAGCAAGTAGGCACCATCTTTGAATGTCAAGCCTCACCCATTAAAACAATATGTTTTGAAAGAGAGTAGGGGCAGTCTTCAAAGAAAGAGAGGAAATTGCTGCAATAAGTAGTCACCATCCTTAGCAACCTAATGATAGACATCGCCGAAAAGAGAGTTTAGTTTGCGGCAGCAAACAAAACCATTTTTCGGATAATAAGTCAGAGGACAGAATCTCGAAATTATACTTTATACCTGGGGGCATGCAAACCTTTTGGAGTGCAAGCACGGGACGACTATTTATTTTTTTAAATTTTTAGGTCCTCCCTTTAAACCTGTAGGTCTAACCCGTTAAACTCGTAGGATTAGCCGTTTCCAGCTTGCATAAAGAAAGGATGAAAGGCAAAAGTTAAAACCTGCCAAATTGGAGTAATTAGTGAGGTATCGCTCCTTAAATAAGATTACCTCACCTAAAGCATTCCTTGTATTAAGACTGGTATAAATTGAGCAGTTTTAGCAATGTTCATGCTCGTTAAAAAATAAACGCAAGAATTGAGCAGTTTTAGCAATGTTCATGCTCGTTAAAAAATAAACGCAAGACTTGAACAGTTTTAGCAGAGTTCATGCTCGTTAAAAAATAAACATAAATTGTGAGCAATCTTTCCCTAGCAGTTCAAGCTCACTCAGAAAAAATGAACCGGTAAATAACCATTGAGAAAAGTAACCTTTGAAAGGCATATTAAAAGCCCTTGGTCGTGTTTATATGCCATCACCTCCATCCGTTCATTTTTGGCCAATCGTTCATCTCCATATGTGTGTTTACCCATTTTGAGGAACAGCTGCGAAGAGTGATTTCACTTAGCCATCCTTGTGACACTGCCGTGATTGGAAAATTCCAACCTGTACCTGGAATCTGCTGCTATCCCTGTTTATCACTCGTTCCTCAAAAGACGAGTCTTCTTTGAGCTCTTTTCACTGACTCGTAAAATATGAAAAGATTGCCGAGTTTTGGCCTTCCAGCTCGTTAAAAGGACCGGAAGAGCTATCCCTCCTCTAGATTTTAATCTTTTTGGACCTGAGGGATTATTGCACAAAAAGATCGAGCGCTTGTTTTGTTCGGCTCGTTAAAGAAATCGAAAATTCATCCCTTCTGTATGGTTTTATACTTTTTCGGACTTAAGGGATTAGAAGACGAAAAAGGAATTTTGGAGTTAACTTTTCGTACCTTTTCAGACTCTCTAAAAATGAAAAGAACCGAGTTTTCCTTGTCGTTAGACTCGTTAAAATGATTAAATAGCGACAAACTTGTCTTTAGACGAGAACGAGTTTCCCTATCGCTAGGCTCGTTAAAACATAGCGATGGGCTTGCCCGAAGGGCAGGTTATAGAACAAGCATATGTTATCCTCCTCAAGCTTGACAAAAATAAAGAGGTACTGGTCAGCAATGACTGGGGAAAAATTGGGAGAACCTCACAGCATTAATGGTAGCAAGTCGCTCTTGAACATGACACTTTGTCCTCCGTATCACATCGGGTTGGGTTGTTTCATTCACCGGTCTCATAACCATGGTCCTCGCCACACCATCCACAATTGGGGTAATGCTACCAATCCATCACATCAGTGTCGTTATATGTGCGTCCCATCCACTGCCATACATTATCCTTCATCCACTTCATGACCGCCACCCTGAATCATACATCACAGTTTGTTTTCACCTCATCACAATCATTAGCTCCGTTCCGTGTCACTGATGTGGGATTCATTAAGGCCCTCCTTTGACGGATCGCTCCTTGTCGACATCAGCTCATTATCCAAGGAGTTGATCTAGGAACACACCCTTCAGTACTTTGAAGCTTGCATGCCTCAATGGCAAGTTTCTCACTTCCGGCGACAGGTATACATCAATGACCTTTGAGCAGAAGATTTTGCATGGTGGTCGACACCAAGTCCTTTATTCCCACCATGTGGATTGTACTACCGTACCTTGAGGGTCATCATCCTTATCGGTGATTCCTCTCGTGCTTGTTAACAGTTTACATCATTGACCGGTAATCAAGCGATGTCTTTCCATGTTCGACTTCAAGAAATTCTCACATGGATCGACTTGTACATCGAGTGAAGATCGGAAGAGATTGAAGACCCCGGATCTAGTTTCATCCATCCGGGCTGCGATATATATTCAGGACATAAAGACATTTGATATGTACATCATTACAGCAGATGATCATCCTTCTCAAAGGATGATAATTTCAGCAGAGAATTATCAGTCTACAATCAGACGATCGTCTGTTCTATGTACCAAAATGTATTTATAAAGCTGAGCATGGGAATGCCCGCCTCAGCTAGATCATGAAAATGTATGAAAAATAATGTATTGTATTGTATCTTATTACAGGACACTTCTCAGCAGATTGAATGAACTTCGGATCCTCTCAATAAAGCATTTCACTCGATAAACGACCTCATACTTTAGGGGGCATCTGTTATAGACAATTTTGTGCCTTACAGCAACAAGCATGAATTGTCAATAATCCAAGGGATCCAAAGTTCCCTAAACATGATGTTCCTACCCCTAGAGGAACAAGGTCAGCAAACCAACAGCTCTCAGATCAGTTCTCCACCTGAAAACACTCAAAAACAAGCAATCCTGAAATCAAAGCAGGTGCTCCACTAAGTTTCTGCGCTGAAACTCAGTTGCTCCATGGTGTACCTGCGTTGCAAAGCAAGTGGGACAAAGGCCACCTGCGCTGAGCGAGATGGGACAAGTGGCACAATGAGTCATTGCTCTGGAATCTTCCAAAAATGACACTTGGATCAGGGATTTCGCCTTGTGATGAGTCAGAGGCTCTGTTTCTCCAAGTGGAAGCAAGGTTCTCCAAGTGGACTCAAGAACTGAAGATCAACTAAAGATTAACTGAAGAGAGAGAGGACATAAGGCAGCTACACATCAGTTGCAAACTGACTCATCCTTTCTCAATTCATCTATATATTGAGCTCTCTCCTATGAGCTTAGGGGGCTGGAATTTTGAGCAAAGTAATGATATGTTGTTGGTTTCACTATAGAGCTATTGGGTGATTGTTTGAGAGAGGTGAAGAGGAGAAATTCTTTCTGCTGGGAGGTGTTGCTGGATTGGAGCCTTCAATGGTTGTAATACTCTCAGAACCTTTACTTCTTCATTAATAAAAGCTACTGAGGTTCTTCTATGTGCTCTTGTTTCAATAATATATTGTGATAATTGCATGTTTGGTTTACACTAATCCTTGAACCAGTTATGATTGCATGCTTCTTGTAGTTTCCTTCTTTGTTATTTTGCAGGATCTCATTGTAGCTGGGCCAGCAAAAGAGCAAGGAGCTGGGAGCAAGCAGCCAAATAGAAGAGTTTGGATTCGACATTAAGCGCAAGGCAACGGTAGTGCATTTCTCCATTCTCTTTTGCTTTCATAAAGAAGTAAACCTTAAGTAGTTTGTTTTACAGTTGTTGCTAAGGTACGATCACCCTTAGAGTGGGATAGGGTCATCCGAGTCGGATACTTTTCCCTACAACAGGGGGAAGCAACACAGGGTTGATTCTTCTCAATTTCTGTTTGAAGGGCTTTTGATTGGGCTTCAATGGGATCGTGTGCTGAATCACTGATGTATCATAGGATTTCAAATCCTCATAGCTCCAAGCAAATACATCTTGAAATTATTTGAATAAGTCAATGTACTTGGGCTTTTGATCAGGTGGCAATTTTTTGGACAGTTTGATCATTTTTGGGTTCTCTGGTGTCCCAATGTTGTGTTCTTCAATTTCCGTGTTTATTGGTTGCAGTTTTGGTTTTCTGGGAACGTCATTAGAGCCAAACATGTCTTCTAGCGGAGTTAGTCCAGCAGGCAAAAAATTATCTTTCAAGTCAATGACCTCTACCTCTGTTCTTTCTACTTCTTCTGCCTGCGTTTGTTTCAGCTGTTCAATGTTTTCATTGTAAAAAATGGTTGGCTTCAGAATCTGTTTGGCTGTTGCAGCGGTTAGAACTTGCTGACTTTAATTTCTCTGCTGTTCAGAATCTGTCATGGCATCCATGTCAATGTGAATATTTGAAAATTCATGCTCGAGGGTAAGGAAATTATTAATCTGGGCATCATTCTCGAATACTTGCCAATCTCTGACATTATTTGGGACGATGGACCTATGTTTTATTTCGGCTGTGAAGTGATGATTCGGGTCAAAAAGGAGCTTGCATGTACTTGCAAAGGTGGCTAGGCTGTGTGCATGAATGTTGTGATTTCTGGAAATCTTGTCAAGCTTGAATTCAGTGAATGCCTGGAGTATGTTAGTAGCAGCAGTTCTGTAGGCTCTCATTCTGTTGTCATTGGTAACAAAATTACCTTTCATCTGTTGTATAACTAGATCATAGTCACCTAAGATAGACACTTTTATAGCACCTAGAGTTTTTAGCAGTTTAAGGCCTAAAAGCAGAGCCTCATACTCTGCCATGTTGTTTGTGCATTTGAAATTCAGTCTATAGGCATGTCCTTCTGCATGATTATCATGTGTATTGTGAATCCAGACACCTGCCCCTGCTCCTAACTTGTTGACAGAACCATCAAACTCTAAGAACCATGTGATTTCTTGCTTGTTGACAATGCTAAGAGTGTCATCCGAATCAGGGTTGGGCAGATTTAAAATTTCTGTTTGGGGAGGTTCTTGTAACATGCTGGTTGCATTTACTGTTTTGAAAATTTCTCTATTGTGGGCAACCGTTTCTTCATTGATGTGCACTTGTTGTTCTAGAGCCAAAGGCTCCTTATTAGTGGGCAGATTTGAATCATCATTGAATAAAATGAAAGAATCCATATCGGAATGAATTGAATAAATGGGAAAATTTTCAGGCTTGCTTTCACTACTTACTACATATTTCATCAGCGTTTCTCTGTACAGTCTCTTTGGTTGCCCAAAGACTGAAATGGTAGCGTAGGAAAGGTCTAATTGAAGGGATCCTTGGAGCTTTGCTCCCCATGATCTCGATAGGAGCATACCGTACTTTGGTGGAATGTCAGCCACCACTACATCCATGAGAATGGTCTTGTTGGGATATTGGACTAAGGAGACACATAGATCTTTAATGAGGCCTAAACATTTCACTTGACTTGAGTCAAATGAGTATAAATCTTTGTAAGGTCTTGTGATGTCGAGATTCAGTTTTTCCATAACTACTTTGGGCATAAGATTGTGCGATGCCCTTGAGTCAAACATAGCGTTGTGTAAAACTTTGTCATGTATATGTAGACTGACATAAAAGGGTGGGACAGGTCCTTGTGTTGACTTTCCATTAACTTCTGGTCGAAATAATAGTTCAGGGGAATCATCCAAAACATTTACATCATCTTTGTTTTCTGGGAGTTGAAGTGATCTTTGAATTTGTTGCCTATATACATCGTGTTTAGCCAATTCTGAAAGAGGAATGGCTATCTTGAGTTTTCCAATCTCTGTTTCTAAACTAAAAGACTTCTCCAATGGAGTCTTAGTATTGGCATTGGCAGTTTTTTCCTTTTCATTTGAATTTTCAGCGACTTGCTCTTGTTTATCAGTGCTATGGGAAGTATTTGCTTGCGGTTTGGCAACTTCAGGAGTACTTTTTGGGACGCTGTTTGAATTTTCTTTTGAGAAAGGAGGTGGCAAAGGCTGATCTTTGGAAGGCTGTATTTATGTTATATCTTCTATAGTCACTTGATGTGGGTTTGGGACAGTCATATCAGCTGGTTCTGTTACAACAACTTTGTTTTTAATCTTGTTGGACTGTTTACTTTCCTTTGTCGTGCTAGGCTCAGAGATGTCAATGGTCCTAGTTCTGAGCTTATACTGTTTGTTTACTTCATACACAGCAGTAGCATAACCTTGTTTAAAATCAAAAGATTCACCAGATTTAGTCTGAAATTGATTGCAGTCATGTTCATTTTGGTCTTCTTGTGTCAGGAAAGTTTGATGCTCACCCTTTAGATCTATTAAATTCATATGATCGTCTTCTATGGGTTGACTAGAAGTAGATCCTTCTACATAGTTATCTTGAAAAGGGGGTCTTATATCATGGTCCGGGGTAGACCTACCAGCATTTGTGTTCTGTGTTTTTCTGAAATTTGGATTTCTTATGGGATTAGATTGCTGTCCTTCCCATGATGCCTTTCTCTCCACATTTTCTACCCTCTCTCCCAGTCTCTGCAAGCCATTGATGATAGTATCAAGCTTCTGGTCGAGGCCTGAGGGTTCTTCCTTAAAGGTGGTTCTCTTTTCCATTCGGGCTCTATTTCTTTTGGTAATTAAGTTGGCTTCTACCGTTACAGCAACCTTTTGCTCATCTTCAAGGGTTTCAGGAGCTCTTTCTTTCAACTGATATGCCATATCAGAGTCAAAACCATCAGGAAATTTGTACAAGGCAAGGTCGGGTGGAGGCCTTAAATTCTGTGGTATCGCATTATATACATTGTTGAATCTTGCACAGTATTCTAAAACGGTCTCTTGAGGACCTCGTTTAATTGTATCATATTCAGCCAGTATGTGCAAGGGATATTTCTTTTTCTCCCATCTATTGGTAAAGGATAGGTAAAGCTCATCGGGAGTGGTTATGGAATTTGCAGCGAGTGATCTGAACCAAGTTCTCACATCACCTGTTAGACTCTGAACAAGAATTCTCATTCTCACGCTGTCATCATCTATTTCGTAGTTCTCAAAATAGTCTTGCATCTTTTTGGCATGCTGAATGGCTGTGAAAGGACCAGTGGAATCAAAATATGTAATTTTCGATTGGTAATCTTGGGGTAAAGCCGTAGCGTTAGTAGGTAATTGCAGGGGTGCATATCTATTAGCCATATTGGCCGGTACAAGTGGAACAACGGGGATAACAGGGATAACAGGGATAATGGTAGTGGTAATGGAAGTATGTGCAGTGAATGAAGGTGTGGAAAGAGTGCTATGAGATGTGGATGACGAACAAGGGGAAGTAGGGGTAGACCGGAATAAAACCTTGACAGGAGTTGGAACAGAGCTAGGGTAAACTGTTTCAGGACTCAAATCAGCAAAATCTTCCTGTCTTTGTTGCTCCCTAAGGATTTTAGGGATTATGTTAGGGTTTTCAAAAATAGCTGGAGGATCTGGGTCTAGGTTTGACCTTGTATATCGTGAACTTTTCTTGGGAGCCAGCTTCCGAACTTTTTTTTTTTTTGGGTATATTTTTTGTATTCACAAGGGTCAGATAAGATTTTGGAATGGCTGTGTATATCTTAAAACTAGCATGAAGATTGATTGAAGCAGCTTTTATCTAAACCTGTTAATGAAAAACAAAAACAGTTTCAAAGGCTTCCTGGCTGACATTCAGGCTTCATCTATAGTTTTAGGAAATATACGGCAATTAGAAAATCGATTTCTACAGGGGATTTTTAACCTTCTTCGTGAAACTTTGTAAAATTAACTGAGGAAATTCCCCAGTGGAGTCGCCATTATGTTATCACTCAGGTTGTCCCTGAAGGTTAAGAAAGGGATACAGCCGAGGTAACCACAAACCAACTTTGGACTGCAGGTTCTAGCCAACCTGCAATCAGAGAGGGCTCTCTCTTTTAGATTTAGCTTTGTTTGAAAGGATTTTAGGCTAGGTCTTGGGTCCAGAGGGTTTTTTGTTTTGTTTTGGTGGGAAAATTGACACTTTCAAGTAGATAGGCAGAGTATAGTCTGAATGTTTCAAACCATTGGGCGTGGAGTCGAGGAGGGGAACTGCTGGTGCGTTTCCTTAATAACAGTGAGGGAACATGGAGCAAGATAGCTGAGCTTGAAGCAATTTTCAGGTTTAAAGGATGAAATGAATGCTAAAGAAAGAGAGGCAATTAAGAATCTCTCCAACAGATTTGCAGAGAAAGTAACAGGGTGCTACCTAAGGGCAGTTAAGAATCCCTAGATAATTGTCCAACACAGGTGAATTGGGGTAAACATGAGCTAGAAGGAATTCAATATTCATAACCAATTCATTCAGAGGAAAACATCAAAAACAACAGAAATTGAGCATAGAGAGTATTTAAACTAATTCTAGGCTATTCTTTTTTCCTGCTATTTAGATAATGGCAAACACATAAACAGAGATAAGAGGCACTTATTGCTTTAGGCCGCAGCACAAGAATTCCATCTTCAGTCTTATCAACAACATACAGTTCGCTCTCCAAGCTTTTGACAATCTTTGATTACAGAAAAATTCAGGTATACACAACGAGTCTCTAGTCAAGAATTCTCAATTTACCAATCCTTAAAACTATACAGAGGGTGGTATATACAGGGAAAAACTTTCTATCTACTGCTTTTATTACATCTTGACCTAATCAGGTCATAAAGAATAATTTATTGACCTACTCCTATCTGAAATAAATGCATGAAAATTCCCAGGCTGCACTGGGGGCGGCCGTAAAAAAATGAATAAATGATGTAGTCCTGGGTGCCTTGGTGCAATGTCTTCTGAAATAAATATGCATGGGTTTCTGCTTCCTTGTTGTCCTGGTGCTTTGAATGCCTTAATGGTGATTTGAAGGCAAGGATGGGTTGATGCTTATTGATTTGACTTTCTGGGGGCTTCATCAATGTTCAGGTGCTTCGAGCCCCTAAATAAATCTTTGTTGATACTCTTTGGCGTCTTTTCTTCCACTGATACTCTTTGACAAAATCTGGACTGCTGATCTGATGTGCTGTGGGTCTAATCACCAGTAAATGGCCGGTGTTCGGCCTCTGTATCATCTGGAATTGTCTTCTACTCCTTTTGGTATGCTCTGTGAAGAAAACGGATCATTTTTGCACCTTTTCGGGCTTCCTGGGGCTGCATGATGAGAAGATTCTCTAAAGATTCCCTGAAGATTCTCCATTTCGCAAATCGCTCATCAAAAACTGCCTCAGAATTGGATTCCGGGGCTCCGAAGTGCGACTTTCGCGCCTTTGCGCCCAAAAAGTGCTGATGACGTCAGTATGATGTGACATTGTACGGTGGGTGACGTCAGCAGGGGGATGTGGCGGGATGACGTCAGCATGATGTCATCACGTACGGAAGATGACGTGGTAGGTACAGTGGCAGGGACACGTGGCAGTGACGTGGCAGGAGGCCACGCAGGCAAGTGACTCATCGGGTGACTGGGCAGAGGGGTGACGTATGCAGTGACTGTGCAGGGGGGTGACGTGGGATATGACGTCATGGGTGGTAAGCGGTTTTGTGGCGCACTGCTTGTGGAAAAAGGTGGTTTCAGGGGAGGGGGCTCCGCCACAGCCCAACGCTTGACGCATGGCGGGAGTACGATGGGAATACTGCCCATCTCCCGGACGCTAAAGCTCGGGCGCTTTGGAGATGGGACGACCCGCCCACCGTTGATCTGCGGGGCTGTGGATCAGACGGTTGGCGGTAAAGGAAACACGGCGAGGAGATACGGCGGGGGAATATTCCAAAAATATTCCTTTTTTAATAATGTGCGCGGTGGGTTATGACATAGGGAAAGCGGGTTTGGGGTTTTTTAAAACGGGTGCGATCAATATTTACAGTTGGGACTTAGGGTAAGGGGTAAAATATGGGTTAAAATTGCGTGGGTTTAGGATTTTATGCACAAAACTTTGGTTTGGGGACGAAATAGGGAGTTTTGAGGTTTTTAGAGGGGTTTTAGGGCTAGGGAAGCAGTTACTAGCTGACCTGATGTCAGACTAGCTCCTTAATGACTCGGATGGGCTAAAGACAACCCTAGATGGACTGTGATTTCCCAGACTTATAGGAAATATGGCTATATTGCCAGGGAGGGGTATTTACATAGGGGATTTTTATATACATGATTTTAATAGGGGAAGGGGAAAATTGTTAGGGAGTTATATAATAAAGTCAATAGTTAATATGGAGATGAAAAGAGGGCGCTAAGGTATGAGACCTTAGGCTTTGTTGGGGAAAAGAAGGCTCACAGATGATGAGTGAGCAGTCCTTGAGTGAAGCAGATCCTCACCAAGGCGAATGTCATGGAAATGATGAAACTGAGAGGCTCAAGCAGACCTTGACCCCTTGGGGGATGTTAGTAAGTGACTTGGGGGAAATGAGAAGAAGGGGAGGTTAGTGAGTTCTAGCTTGAGTACCTCCTTTGAATGAAAAACTGCCTGATAACTATGATCTGAAAGGATAAGACATTGTGAGATACAAAACTGATCATCAATTATCATTCTGCCACCAAACAACTACCTACCCAGCCTACTGTCCTAACATTTTTTCTTCTTTTTGTTTTGGGTGCACTTAGATTTGCAGACCCATGTTTGCAATTTTTCTTTTTTTCTTTTTTTTTTTTTATCTAAATCTACACTTATTTCTGCCAGGGCCCAGATTAAACAGTTGGGTCCCTTTGATTCTCTACCTATCTACAACTTTGCCAAGATTAGTCAGTTTGGACAGATATCATTCTCTATATTCTACAACAGGAAATTGAAACCTAGGGAGACCAGGATTAGACTGTTTGGACCTCCCTTTAAGAAATTCTTCAAAATTAGAACAACTCATCAAAATGGAATGCAGCAGTGGCATTTGGATCAGCACACTTCATGGCTTCTTCTTTGGTCTCTTCTGGAAATATGGAACACTGCAGCTTGCAAAGTATGACATATTTGGCATGTAAAAATGTCAATCATGAAAGAGGATACCCTGTTGCAACAGGAGGCTAACAGGTAACATGATCAAGGGGTGCGGGACTGTAGGTAATGCTAAGAGAAAGTGCGGAACTAGAGTTTTAGAGATTTTCAAGGACTTTCTCTCATTTTTAAGGCTTGAAATGAAGAGCTGAGGTTTGAGACTTGCAAAGGAGGACAGTATGAGTGGTGATAGACTCACACTAACTACAGAAAGTCATGGTGACAATATTTTTTGTAACAGATTGCCCCCTAAAGTGAAAAGTTTGTAGTAGATGAGGATTTCATTTATCATCTAAGAAGAGTGAAGTACTTTATCATTTCGAGGATCATCTTGTGGAGCGCCTGGTTGGAACCTGTAAAAACATTCAATATAAAATATATATATGAGATCATATCATCACTGAGGTAGGCATTCCCATTCTCAGATCAAAACTGACTAGAAAACTAAGTAAACTGCTTTGATATAGGAATGATCTTGTAATACATCACAAGTATAGACACAGTATGGGCGTAGCCATCTGTTTATTAATAGTCTAGTGTATAATGAATACAAAATTCCTCGCAGCCTAGATGGTGGAAACTAGGTCCAGGGTTTTGATTTCTACTTCCTGAAATAGTACGATTCTATCCATGTGAATGAATGTGTCGAAGTCAAACATGGTAGAAACCACTTGATTACCAGTGAATGATGTAAACTGTTAACAAGTGTGAGAGAAACCACCAGTAATGTCAATGGCTCTCAAAGTACTTAGTACAATCCATGAAATGTGAATAGATGTGTTGATGTCGAACATGTCACGGAATCCTTTGATCGAAGGTCAATGATGCAACCTATCGTTGAAGGCAAGAAACCTACCATTGAGGCATCCAGATCCCAAGGTACTGACGATTTCTAGATCATCTTTCTAGATAATGAGCTGAAGTTGATAGAAATCGATCCGTCGTAGGCAAGCCCACAACATGAAATCATAGATCAAGTTTGAAGAAATATAGTTGCAAGGACTGACTCAAGGATGGTCAAGATGGATGACAGATATTTTTCAAATGAATGGTTTATTTGCACTGACCTCTTGAACACATAATGACACTGCAGATGGTTTGGCGACAATTGACCCAAAGCTAATACCCAGAAACCGGCTGAAGACTTTCAATATGGTTTGATTAACTATTAGGCAAAGGATTTCCCAACCCAGGTGAACAAAAAAGTGTCATGTTCAAGAGTGGTTAAATGTTTTTCTGAGACACAAAGTATGACAAACATGTTCATTTTCCTCTCTTTTCCCCCACCATTTCTGGCAAGTACCTCTTTATTTTTGACAAGCTTGAGGAGGATAACATTTTCTTGATTATAAGCTCATCCTTCGGATGAGTCCAACTCAGTTTAAATTCTAACCCTAAGAAGGAGTGGTCCATTCCTGTTTTTAATTGAAGAGGTCCTTTACTGTTAAATTTTAACGAGTCAAGTATAGGAGAAACTCAGCGTTTTTCAATTTTAGGGAGTTAGAAGAAAAACTTAAGAAAACTCCGTGGTTGTCCTTTTTCGTAAATTTGTGTCTCCCATGTTGATAAGTGTGCAAAAAGAAATGCTTGTTGAGAATGCAACACGATGATGGAGCTTAGTGGAAATGAGTCACCTTCACTAAGTGGTCTCGCAGGAAAGTTTTGGCGCAAAGTCTATTTTTAGACTATGTCTATTTTTAGACATATGGATCATGGTCTATGAGTTGCAGTTTGTTGTTTATGGATGATTGGTCATGTTGGGAAAAAATCGATGGACTTATATTTTTGGATCACAGCAGGAGTGGTCAGAGTCTATTTTTAGATTGCTAGTCAAAAATAGAAAAGTCAAATATTATTGTCTCATAATAATATTTAGACTAGAAACTTTATCTTATCCTCTTGGATCACTTCAGTTTGAGCTACAAATGTGGCACATGTAGCTGTCAGAAGGAAATACATTTTCTTTGTGGGTCAGTTGAGCTATTGCATGCAGGACATCAGTTAGAACTCATGTGGTTGAGTTCTGTGGAGTTGGATGAGCAGTTAATGGAGTTGTGTTCAGTTTGACTTAGTTGAACTAGTTGTATTTAGTCTAACTGGCCAATAGACTAAGTGATGAGTTTTGTGAATTAGTTATTAATTAATTCACTAATTATTAACTCACAATGCAACTGAAGAATACATCAGTTAACTCAGTGCATGTACAGTTCAGTGGAGACAGGTGTTAGAGGTTGAGATTGCTATCAGTTGTGACTATAGTTGTGCATGAGATTTTGCACAATCAAAGGATTGAGTATGCCCATGAGAATTGCATATGCCAAGTGATATAGCATGTGCTCACGTGATTTCCAGTGTGAGTGATTTTCCAAGGTAAATAGAACTTGGAATGAGTTTGGATTCATTCATTCTCATGCAGGATTGTGCAGTGGAGGCAGGCAAAGCAGTGGTGGAGATTTGAACCTTTGATTTGTTAGGATCTGAGCTAGTTTTGTGTGTAATAGGTGGAGATAGTACTAAGTACTTGTGAGGAGTATTGTACTATGTATTGTTACATGTTCTCAATCATTATAATATACAGATAGTGTGGGGTTTTCAGCTGTATGCTTTCCCCAGGTTACATACTATGTTAATGTGCGCATGCGATTGATGTTTCATTGTTTTTAATGCTGCTAAATTGATGATCAACATAGAGGAGATTATGCATTGTGCATGTATTCTTCAATAGTGTATAATTGGGATAATCTCTGTTAATAAGTGTTTATTATTCAAAATTTCTACATGGTATCAGAGCTGGTTGATTTTTAGAAAAAATTCTACAGGATATCAAAGCGGGATTGATCATCAGATCTATTATTCAGAAAGTGTTTACATTTTATTTCTTCAGGCAGAGTTTGTAATCGGGCTAGGTAGCCTCTGGATTCATCCTTCTTTTGGAAGGTGAGATATCCAGTGAATTCCCATACAATCGATCTCTGTACGAGAAATACTTTTTCTCACGAATTTTAGATCAGAAGCGGTTGAGTTTTGAGCTCGTGGAATGGCGCTCAAGGATAAACTCAGAAACATCTAAGTGTGAGAATGGAGACAGTATGCCCTAGTATCTCATGAAGTTCACCCAGTGCCAGGATGAGCTGGGAAGTGTGGGGGTGACTGTTGATGATGAGGACTTGGTGAGCTTGGCTCTCTTTGGTATTCCAAAGAGTTGGCATTCCTATCAGGACTCTATCAATGGTCATGAGAAATTGCCAGGATGGGAGAGACTTTGGTTGGATCTTGTGCAGGAGGAGATCAGACAGAGCACCAGAGACAGTTCTTCATGCATGCATGATGAGGAAAACTGTGCCTTAGCGAATAAGGTGAAGAAGGGGAAGGAGAAGGGTTCTCTTTCTGAATCCGATTCATCCAATGATGGGAAGAAGGTTGACAAGTCGAAGGTGAGATGCTTTCGTTGTCATGAGTTGGGCCATTATGCTACTAATTGCCCAAAGAAGAAATCCAAGAAGGGATCCGGGGAAGGATCTGAAGGTGAGGTAGCCTCACTTGCTTCACAGTTTGAGTTGGACTTCACACTCTTCGCATGCATGCTTTCATCCATGGTGGGAAGTGGTTGGTTTCTTGACAGTGGAGCTTCTTTCCACATGACCGGTGACAAAAGTTTGTTCAGTACTTTGGAGGAGAAAGATCTCCAGATACTCATAGGGATGGGTAATGATGAGAAGTATAGTGTCTCAGGTGTAGGCACGATTATTTTTTAAAGGGAGCATGGAGCTCGCCTTACCTTGATCGATGTCAAGTATGTACAGGACTGGAGAGAAACTTGGTGTCGATCGCGATGCTGGAAGGTAGAGGCTATGATGTAGTCTTCAGTAAGGGAAAGGTTTTCCTTAGACACATCATCACTAGATAGGTGAAGCAGATTGGTTCACGGGTCAAGAACCTGTACGCCCTTAAGGTTCAAGATGCATGCAAAGCCTTGAGCAGCGAGGCAACTGATGGAGACTTGGTGGTTGAGAGGGAGCGTATATTACCTTTCAATATGCAGAGCCAAAAGAAGTCTCAGACGATTGTGGAGGAGCCATGATTGGTGCAGTAGCTTCAGGAGGTTGTGGAGCAGCCACAAGAAGGGAAGTTGAGAGAAGATCAAGTAGAGACATCTACTCATGCAGATACCTCCAGTAGGGGGAAACTTCGAGCCAGGTGGGCTGAGGGATTACATGCAACCATACCTCCAGGTAGGAGGTGGGGTGATGTGGATTGATTGTCCCAAGGAGGACGGGTAGGATCCTTGAGGTACCCAACCTCTTGGATGAGACCTTGCAACGAGAGCCCCGATGTGGAGTAGCAGGAACTGACTGATTGGGTAGAGACAAATGCGGATGGAGCAGCAGAGAAAGCGATAGTGTAGGGAATCCCAGGATAGTGCATAGCTAGCAGGCTACAGCAATGCGAGAGGCACAAGTGTTTTGCACAGTGCTAGGTGGCACAGAGAAGTGTGCAATGGTGTGAGATGCATGGAGATGTTGTAGTAGCGTAGATGTCAGAGAGGGAGCACTTGTCAGTAGCAGGTAGAGCTTCAGCATTAGAGTATGTTCCTAGCCCAACAGATTGGTCAGTTGGGAGTGTTTTTGTTCCAAGTGTTGTTGGAGCAAAGTGGACCGGGCAGATGTGTTGCATGCAGAACATTCCAGGGTTACAGGATCGGGTTTAAGAGGAAGCCTTTCTTGTTGAGAGGGAGTGTTGAAAAGTGTGCAACAAGAAATGCTTGTTGAGAATGGAACAAGATGATGGAGCTTAGTGGAAAGGAGTCGCCTTCACTAAGTGGTCCCGCAGGCAAGTTTTGGCGCAAAGTCTATTTTTAGACTATGTCTACTTTTAGACATACGGATCATAGTCAATGAGTTTCAGTTTGATGTTTATGGATGATTGGTCATGTTGGGAAAAAATAGATGGACTTCTATTTTTGGATCACAGCAGGAGTGATTAGAGTCTATTTTTAGACTGCTAGTCAAAAATAGAAAAGTCAAATATTATTGTCTCATAATAATATTTAGACTATAAACTTTATCTGATCCTCTTGGAGCACTTCAGTTTGAGCTACAGATGTGGCACATGCAGCTGTCAAAAGGAAATACGCTTTCTTTGTGGGTCAGTTGAGCTATTTCATGCAGGACATCAGTTAGAACTCATGTGGTTGAGTTCTGTGGAGTTGGATGAGCAGTTAATGGAGTTGTGTTCAGTTTGACTTAGTTGAACTAGTTGTATTTAGTCTAACTGGCCAATAGACTAAGTGATGAGTTGTGTGAATTAGTTATTAATTAATTTACTAATTATTAACTCACAATGCAACTGAATAATACATCAGTTAACTCAGTGCATGTACAGTTCAGTGGAGACAGGTGTTAGAGGTTGAGATTGCTATCAATTGTGACTATAGTTGTGCATGAGATTTTGCACAATCAAAGGATTGAGTATGCCCATGAGAATTGCATATGCCTAGTGATATAGCCTGTGCTCACATGATTTCTAGTGTGAGTGATTTTCCAAGGTAAATAGAACTTGGAACGAGTTTGGATTCATTCATTCTCATGCAAGATTGTGCAGTGGAGGCAGGAAAAGCAGCGGTGGAGATTTGAACCTGTGACTTGTTCGGATCTGAGCTAGTTTTGTGTGTAACAGGTGGAAATAGTACTGAGTACTTGCGAGGAGTATTGTACTATGTATTGTTACATGTTCTCAATCATTATAATATACAGATAGTGTGGGGTTTTCACCTGTATTCTTTCCCCGGGTTACATACTGTGTTAATGTGCGCATGCGATTGATGTTTCATTGTTTTTAATGCTGCTAAATTGATGATCAATGTAGAGGAGATTATATATTGTGCATGTATTCCGCAATAGTGTATAATCAAGATAATCTCTGTGAATAAGTGTTTATTATTCAAAATTTCTACATCCCAAGCCCGAAAAAGTATAAAGTAATACTTGAGAGAACCGCTTGACCATTACAATCAAGGATTACTTTTCATAATTAGTGTCTCTGATCTGAAAAAGTAAAAAAGTGACCAAAGACACGTCGTTTTATAACCAATATCGAATTTGAAACGACAAAAATCCGGCAATATTTTCATGTTTATACAGTCAGAAAAGATCTGTAATTGAACCGTCTTTTTAATTCCGTTTTAACAAGCTTAAAAAGAAAAACTCGGCAATCTTTTCATATTTTAGGAGTCAGAAAAGAGCTTAAAGATGACTCTAACATTTTTGTCGAAAATGATCAATTTTGCCTGAAAAATCCGATATCCTGCACAAAAACTCAAACATTACTTATAACTGTTTAAAATAAATAAAAATGCTTCAAAAGTTTACCTCTTTAAAGTGAAAAATAAACAAATTAAAAATTCATTTATTCAAAAAATCTTATAAAAAGGGCTTTTGTAAATTCATTTTTACCGTTTGACTTCAGAGTGAGAAAGAGAGCTTTTGGGTAAGAAACTTCCCATGAAGATTGCGGAAAATCCGTCCGTTGGAATCGAACACTGTCACCTCCAAGTAATCCACATCACTTTACTCTTGCATTTCAACCATTTGAATTTTGTTTTTAGGTTTTTATTTTGATTTTTTGTAAAAAAATTATTTAAAAGTTCGCTCATGGGGGTCCACAGGCACAGCATGCGAAACCTGCGGACCCCAACTTTTTCGTATGCAGGAAAAAGCCAGGGGCCCACACTCGTTGTTTAGGTAGAGTGCGGACCTACGCACTATCTCTAACTAGAGAGTGCGGTCCCCGTGACATAGGTTCTAAAAATCCAAATTCTTCAAATTTCGCTCAAAAACTTCGATTTGAAATGTTCTAATCTGCCTTTTCTTTCAATGTAGGGTATACATCATGCTTAGCTAGCGGGAACGGGAGCACGAGGATGTGGACCTCACCGCAATCAATCATCAACGTTCAATTGATGCATTAAAGGCATGCGGGTTATTTAAATTCTGGGCCATACCTAGCATGAGGGCCCAAGTAGACTTTCTGCAGTGGCTAGTGGACAGGTGGAATGTGCAGAACCAGGGTTTCATTATTGGTGGCCACCAGCTCGAAATGGAGCCAGAGGAAATTTATTTTTTGACTGGTTTTCCTAAGAGAGGTGAACAATTGACTCTATTCGGGACTAGGCCAGGTGGCCAGTCTGTCGATAGTCTCCGGCTAGAGTTTTGTAACGACCAAACCAACGACAAATGGATTGATATCAAACCCATCTCTAGTCCTAAACTCAAAGTGATTGCATTTACTATCACCAGACTCTGCGGAAGCGTAGCACTACATATGGTCACTGGATCCCAAATGCGGATGGCAATAGACTATTTTCGAGGCACCGTCTTCAACTGGTGCAAAGCTGTGTTGGCTAATGTAAAAGGCCAACTGACTAGAGAAAAGAACGAACAACTAAAAAACTTTGGATATGGTTTCTTAGTTGTGAGCTTTGGTCTAGAGAGGGTCCCAATGTTGGTCCCACAGCATCTTTCCGTTGAAGGTGGACTTCCCCGAGAGCCCAAGCTGATGCGTTGGGTTACAGTTATGGCCCGTCATCCTGAGGAGGGTTCAGAGGTTGTTCAATTTCGTCCTGAGTATTTTCATTTGTTGGAGAACCAAGTTTTTGCAATTCAGGATTTTCCTTATGCTGGGATGGATTATTGTGGTGACCCAGACATGGCTCTTCCACCAAGAGAGCAATGGGATGACTCAGTTAAAATCATTTTCAACATTTTCTAATTTAATTTTTTTGTTTTTGTTTTTAAATCATCCCAAAATTCATAGTAAAAAGTTTCAAATGCAGATGTAGGTCCACGATGACTAGCCACTCTCCAGCCCTATGAGAGGAAACAACCAGCTGCAGCAGCACCAGCCCCACGGGACGAATCTACAGAGACCCTGGCCTAACTGGAAAACCATCTAGAGCATTTGACAACAGACATTCCAAAGACTAGCATAGATGACATTCCTCTTAGGCTACAATGCTATGTGATTGGGATCCCAGGACCTTTCAGGAGGTTCCTTTGTAGGATGGCCCGTACAGTGGTTTCTTATTGTGATCATCACCAGTGATAGGATGATCACCTTTTGTAGACTCATATGACATTTTTGCTTTTTGTACTATCATTTTTGCCGATCATAAGGTGTTTTTCAACCTATGATCGAAGACGATGTATATATGACACACTTCTATGCTATGCTATATCACTATTACTGGTTATCTTGTAAAACATGTTATGGAATGTTTTTAAATTTACTGTTTGATTATTGCAAATGTCTACTTAACATTCGAGAAGCAATTGCATCTGCTAATGTATTTAAATATCTTGGAATGTGTTGATATTCAATATAGTCAAATTCACGTTCCAAGAGATGAACTCTCAAAAATAATCTCAATAACACTGGATTTCTAATGGCATAAACTCTATTAAGCTGCAATACAACGAGTTCAGAATCTAACCTTACAATCAAACTCCGAATCCCAAATGAGATGGATTCATATAATAACTCAATCACTGCACTATACTTTGCAATGTTGTTCGTTGTTTGACCGAGGCTTACCCCATGCATAAATACCAACTCATTAGAGGGTGAATAGATAACTCAAGCTGCAGAAGAGATGTTCCATGTATTACAACAAGCAACATCAGCGAAACCAATCTATGTTTGAAGAGACGTCGACATCTGCAATATCAAGAGTAAAATCAAGATAAGCAGGAATAATGACAAAAACACTCTCTAAACTAAGCACACTTTTCTAATCTAAAACATACCAGCTAAAAAGAAAACTAACCTAACTAAAATCTCCACACCCAGATTTAAGCATAATATCTCTTCAGGTAAACACCATTTCTAGGTTTACCTAAAGAGACTCCGTCAAAGTCTACCAATTCATAGGCCCCTTTTGCCAGCTTTCACTTAAAAACATAAGGACCATGCCACATGGGTACGAATTTTCCAGCACCCAACTTATCATTTGCTTGATCGTACAGTAAGACTGGGTCTCCTTCGAAAAATTATGAGGTGTAACATTTCGATCGTACTGAGCTTTAATACGTTTGGCATGAGTTTTGATTGCTAGTGCAGCATCACGTCGATTCTCATCTAGCTGAGCCAAGTACAACAAATGTTTCTCCTCTTTGGAAGTGGCTGGAAGTAATTCTATGGCCATTTGCAATGACAGGATTTCGCATTCAATGGGTAACATAGCTTCCAAACCGTAAACTAGTTGGAAAGGAGTGAAACCAGTTGATGTTTCTACTAAGGTTCAATACGCCCAAAGCGCTGAAAATAAAATGTTATGCCAATTCGACCTATGAATCCCAATGATTCGTCAGATCATAATGACTAGAACTTTGTTGATGGCTTCAACCAGACCATTAGCCTGTGGGTAATATGGAGTAGAACTATTGTGACGCAGACCAAGCTGATTTGTTAGTTCAGTCATCGTAATATTTTGAAAATGATGCCCATGATCAGTGATAATCGCTTGTGGAACACCGAACCTAGCAATTATATGATTCAAAACAAAAATCGCAGCAGTTTTTCCGTCTATCGAAAATGTAGGCATCGCCTCGGCCCACTTGGTAAAATAATCTACCGCAAGGATGATATACGCATGCCCCCCGGCCGAGTGAGGGTTACATGTAATAAAATCAATACCCCATTTCGGAAAATGACCGACGACAATTATAGGGTGGAGAGGAGTAGGTGGAGCACGCATCTTTCGATCAAAATTTGGTAGTTGTGACATTTTCGGACCGCGTCAATACAATCTTTAAACAAAGACGGCCAGAAATAGCCAGTGCGCAATATCTTTTGGGCTGTGGCAAACCCAGACATATGACTTTCACACGCTCTAGAGTGATAATCATTTAGAACCCTTTCAGCTTCCTCATGAGTTAAACAACGTTGGAAAATAGAGTTCGCCCCACGACGATAAAGTGTATCTCTAATAATTTTGTATTGTTGGGATTGGAATCGTATTTTCCGACGCTGAGATCTTGAATTTCAGGCTGAAAGGATTGGGTTTGGAGATAAACTATTATATCTCCATACCATGAATCAAGAGTGCTGATAAGAAACAAGGATTCGTCCGCAATGGGCTCTTCCGCCACAGTTTAAGTATCAGCACGCAGGAAGTCACACATCAACTCCGAAAAAACTAACGATTTATTTGACTTAGATTTTTCAAAATCCAAGTCAAATTCCTGCAGGATTACAATCCATTTGGAATACTTGCCCCCTAGCAATTGTTTTGTCAAAATATAGATCATAGGGTTGCAATCGGAAATTACAGTAGTTTTGCATAGTAAAATGTAATGACGAAATCGTTGGACAGCTTGAACAGTTGCCAAGGCCAATTTCTCCACATGTGAATATTTTAGCTCAGTTGGATTCAAAGTTCGGCTAAGGTAATAAATCACATGTTCACTACCGAATTCATCTTCTTGAACTAACACCATTCCGATGGTGGAATGAGAGGTGGCGAGATATAAGAAGTAGTCCTGGTTGTAGTTGGGAGGATGTAATAATGGTGCATGGGTCAATGCGTGTTTTAGTGCATCAAAATATTTGTCAGCTATCTCATCCTAAAAGAATGGAGTATTCTGTTTCAACAACCTGGTAAAACCCTTTGTGATCTTGGCGTAGTTAGGAATGAAACGACGTAAAAAGTTTGCTTTCCCTTGCAAACTTTGGAGTTGGCGAAGAGTCGAAGGAGGAGGAAATTTGACAATAGCTTCAACCTTCGAGGGATCGACACGAATGCCGGATTTCGAAACAAGAAATCCCAATAAACAACCTGTTTCTATACAGAAAACACATTTGTGTGGATTCAACCTAATTCGATAATGCCTGCATCTCATAAAGATTGCTCGTAAATGAATGAGATGGTCGGCTCTACGTAATGAATAAGCAGGTAAATCATCAAGATAGGGTTGCACAATGTGCTTGATTTCATGAAACGCATAAGACATGGCTCTTTGAAAAGTTTCTCCGACGTTCTTGAGCCCAAAAGGTAATTTGCAATAAGCAAATGTCCCCCATGGACAAATGAAAGCCGTTTTTGGTTGATCAGTGATGAGCCCCAAAAATGGATAATTATATGGGCTCATTCGACCTCCTAATTCGACTTAATCCACCATTCTCATTAGTTTATTGCATGTTTTTTATTATATTTATGCTAATAGAGTGAATTGGGTTAGTCATTATGCCAACAAGTCTAATGGGTGCTTTGTGTAGATTTTTAGTCAATTTTGAGACAAAATCAAAGGTTTTAATGAGCACTTGGCATCCAAATTCGTGGAAGAACAAGGGAGAGGATTTGTAGGAAGGTGTCCCCTTCATTTATGGGCCCTTACATTGAATTCTACACCATCAGCTCGGAGTTCAAGGGCCACCAAATCGATTATCACAAGGGCAGCCGAGCAAGTGCTAGTAAAAGTGTTGTTAACTACAAGTTTTGGCAGCCGAGTTCCTAAAGTTTAGGAGGGCTGTTGGGGTCCTCAATTTGTATAAATAAGAGGGCTTAGGGCCTCATTTCAGTTAGTCACTTTGTAGGCAGAAGTTAGCTAGTTTGTAGTTCGATTTTAGTCATTTTTTGGGCAGTAGGTTAGCTCTGTATTTCACCACATTTTCAAGTTTTCCTTGTGGACAGTTTTTGGAATGTAACTATTCTTTTGATCAATAAAGATGAATCCAGCTTTGCACCAGCTCTAAATCTCTCTTAGGAGGTTGTAGCTCTTGGGGTTGGGCCCATCTCAACTGCCCAATACCTCCTTTGTTTACCTTTATGTGTTTTTGCTGCATTCTCAAAATAAAATCTGCTATTTAGATTTAAATCTTGTTTTGTTGTTTAGGTTGCTTTTGATGACTAAAAGGCTTTTCATGTTCAGATTTAGTTGATAGGTTAATAACAGGGAAGATCTTCAGAAAAAGGGCCATCAAGCACCTCTGATTTCACCTCTCCCTCAGTGGGATCAGGAGCTGGGATGAAGGTGACCTTGCTGCCACCAAAAACACTATCTTTGCTTCGCCGTGCAACCATTAGTGTTCGATTTTTATTTGCAGAAGTTGGCTACATGTTCAGATCCTTGATTGCTTCATTGCATAGTTAGTATACATGGTTCCAGTGCAAATAAACTTTTGTTCCATTTCTTTGCTGTTATCTAGGTCAGATTAGGTCAAAGTAATTAGCTTCTTGATTTTCCAAGTCTTCATTTGTCTAATTTGAAAAACAACTTGCAGATCACCTGTTATCCTTCTTTATCTGCCCATTCTCCATCAATCCCACCTGCTTCGTCTTCTACTTAGAATCCTTGCCTTACGTTTTCCATTTGCTCACTCAGCCCTAAATTCCCATATGGTTGTGCAACATTGCTCTACCTCTCCTTGAACAAATCCAACCATCCTCGCCACTTCTCAGCTCCGTTCCCCAAGTCCTGGACCTCCTCACACCCTTATCTCACCTCCATACCCACTCCTTCATCTTTCTTCCTCCATCCATCCTCCAAAATCCCATTTCTGAACATCCTGTAGAAAAATTACAAACATCCTGTAGAAAATCACAGACATCCTGTAGAACCCCTACAGACTTCCTGTAGAAGCTCACGAATGAGGTTTCTTGATAGCCAAACTCTGTGAAACTCTCTGGAAGGGTGTTAGGGACCCCTTAGGCCCTCTCTAAACCTTCTCGACCTCCTCCAAGCATTTCCTCTCGCCAATCCACCTCTGCACAGTCAAAACAGTCAAATTGCATGCATGATAATTCTGACAACTTATTCAAAAATACAAAAAGATGTTTTTTTCCAGATGTTACTATAGAAGTAGCTTAGATACATGTATATACCTTCCTATAAGTCAATGGCATTTCTTTCAGTAGCTTGCATCCTCTTTCTTGCATTGGTAGGGATAGCTGGTAAAATTAGGGTTTGCTAGGGTTTACGTTTCCTTTCAGCTTTCCAGTTTCTTTCTGCAAGTAGATTAGCCTCCTTTGAGTTAGCTTTCATCCATCAGTTAAAAAGCTTCTTCTAAGAGCTCATAGAAGTTGGCTTGAGCTCCTAGTGGACTTGTGCCAGCTGATCAAGTGACAGCCGCGGCAAGAGCTAGTACTTGTGCATACATCACCGTAGCTTCCAAGTTTGTTACGAACTACCGGGTTGATAAAATTAAAGAAGGGAGTTCCAGGAGTTGCAACATTATTGCTGCAATATTGGGGCCCACCACTCTTTTTTGCGCCATTGCCGGGGAAGCGTCAGAGTATTGGTGATTGCTGCTTTTCTTCTATTTTCTACTACAATCTTCTGCTAAGTAGTTTATTTCATTTCCATTATGAAATTTTGTTTATGCAAAAGTAGATTAGCATTTCCCGCTTTCATAGATTAGAATTTCAATTCCGCAATTTCATTTCTGCAAGCATAGATTAGCATTTCAATTCCTCAAGCGTAGCCTAACATTTCATTCCTGCAATTTCATTTGAGCAAAATAGATTAGTCCTTTTCTGCTTTCATTTCAATTCCACATTTTCATTTCAGCAAGATAGTTAGTTGCAGTTCAATCTATTTTAGTTTTGTAGGTACAAGCAGAAAAAAAAAACAAAATCAACCAAAAATATTTCCTTTCATGCCTTGTAGGAGTAGAGATAATTCAGGAAAATGATTGCACAACACCCCCACTGCTTCACACAGCCAACCTTCTCTCTTCTTCGATGGCTGTGATTAAAGAACCCTTAGGTGGACAACAAGACATATTTGAAGAACCTCAAGGGAAGAAGAAGAAGAAAACATTCCTCTGGAGAAAATGGCTACAAATAGAAATGTTGGGAGCAGTACCTTGTCCAAAAATGAATTTGCAAATCAGATGGAAGATTTCAAGAGTGAGATGAGGCAGTTTCTTGCCATGCAACTGGATACCTTGCAGATCCAAAGGAAGCAAGAGGAAGCCAAGAGGGCTTTGGCCATCTTTTGTCCCAGGTGCACTAGAAAGCATCCTAGGAACGAATGTCCCTTGCACTCCATAGAAGTGTGTTTTTTTTGTGAAAGAGACCATCCTAAAAATCAATGCCCTTCCTTGCCCGGAATCAAAGCTGCATATCAGAGGGAAAAAGGAGCCATTGAACCACTCTATTATATGAACCAAAGGAGGCCACATGGACCCATGCCTTACCAGCAGGGAATGCAAGGGACATCCCAGACCTATTACGACCTCTATCCAGCCACTTCCATGCCTTCTTGGGGTCCCCCTGCTCATCCTTCCTGGTCCACACCCCCTCCTTGGTCAGATCCATCTCCATATAATGCCCAACCAGCTACTCATTCATTTCACTCTTATGCTCAGCCACAGCCTCAGTGGAATGCACCTCATCAAAGGTGGAGGCCCCAGTACAACTCTCCTCCCACTCCTTTGCCTCCAGCACCTGCTCAACCGCAACCATCGCCTCCTCCTCCACCAAGGCAGCCCCAAATGCCTGCCCAACCACAACCCCATCCACATCCATCTCAAATATACACCCCCCCTCAACTACCCATACCACCATTTCCAAACCAGCACATTGGAATAGCTCAACCCAATTACAAAGCTGAGGCACAACATGTCCAAATGACTCCTCTCGAGCTCAATGATCTTCACTATAGCTCAGGAAGAGTGTTGCAAAGCAGAGATTATATTGACAACATTGAAGGACCCAAGGCAAAAGAATATCCAAAAGAAAAGATCAAAGAACCATGGGCTGCACTTGATGAAGAGAAAACATCAGAAGCAGAAATCAAGAAAGCTCCCTCATGGTTACCATCAAACCCTCCATGTAGTCAAGAGAAAAATCAGCACAAAGAGGAAGATGTTAAGGTCATGATAGAAGAAGATATGGAGAATGATCCAGATCAGCAAAAGGACCAAGGATATCAAAGCTATATTAAGACATGGTTCCAGATGGTCACTAAGTTGCAAAGGGACCCACTTCCACCGTGACTGTCCTTGTATTCCCCGGATACTAAGGGACTGGTCCCCTAGGTTGCACAATCCGGTAGCATCAACCTCTGGTAGTCATGTTGATTGCAGTCCGTCAACTAGCGAGAGTGAAGGACGAAAAGGGAGACCAAGATCACCCTGTATGTTGTGTGAAGGCGATCACGCCATCCACCGATGTCCATTCTTAGACGAGGCGAAGAGAGTTTTGGAAGATCGTCCAGTTTCACCGTTACGACTTCCTCCTGGATACCAAAAACTCGTGCCAAGTCCCTCGATAGTTGAAAATCCAGCTGGCCCAATCAAGTGGTCAGCTGAAGTGTCGGTCATTGAGAATGAACCTACTGAATCCAGACCAGACGAAAGTCTAAAGGTCGAAACGGCAATTGACCCGGTTCTTCCTTCAGAGGTTTCATCCTCAAATGACACCGTCATTGAAGACCCATCTTCAAATGACACCCTCACTGAAGAGGATAAGGATGACACCGTCCATATTCTTTTCATCAACACAGACTCTGATGAGCATCAGGGAAATGCGCGCATTCCTTTATCGCAGGAAGGAACATCGTCAGGGTCGTATCCGGCCGTATATTCGGTCCCATCACCAAGCAACCTAGTTGTATCCTTTGATTGGAATCAACTAGGCGGACCCCGATTACCAGCCAGTATCCCATTCAGAATCATCGTCCAAATCTACAGAATGGTGATGGCTGGAACTATCATTGATGAAGGGGCATCTGTGAGTATCCTTTCCTCTATTGCTTGGAAAGCACTGGGTTCCCCGACGCTTTTACCTGAGATGAGAAATCTATCGGGTTTTGATAAAGGAACCAGTCGCCCGTTAGGGATTCTCCCCAATGTTCCAGTTACATTGAAGGGGAAGACAGTTCATATGAACGTCATGGTCGTCCAGGGACCCTTGGTTTATAACTTACTCCTTGGACGAGACTATATATATTGCATGGAGGCGATAGTGTCCTCACTTTTTAGAGTTATGTGTTTTCCGCACGAAGGAAGAATGGTCAAGCTCGTAGACCAACTTTCATTTCCAGGATCACGCATCGCAAATAGTCAAATACCATCCCTTAACGGTTTATTCACTCAAGGAATGCCTCCACCCCCGGTTCTACTTCCCGATGAATGTGAGTGATTCAGAAAGATGTAACTGGGACCCAGGGGGCATGCACCCTGGCCTGCCTTGGGCAGAGGAAACCTTGGGTATAAAGTTAATTTCCGCAGAAGAATGGGACTAGTCCGTACCCCGTCCGAAGGAAGGAAGAGAGGGTTGTTCTAGGATAAAGTTCTTTTGTCAAAGTTATGTGAGTGAGATAATCAGCTTCTCGCTCCCTTTGTTTAAAAAGTAGGCTCTCCTGAGGGAGGAGATCCATTTGTGGCGGCAAGTAGCCACCATCTTTGAAGGCAAGCCTCACCCATTAAAACATATGTTTTGAAGGATAAGTAGGGGCAGCCTCCAAAGAAAGAGATGAAATTGCTGCAACAAGTAGTCACCATCCTTAGCAACCTAATGATAGACATCGCCGAAAAGAGAGTTTAGTTTGCGGCAGCAAATAAAACCATTTTTCGGATAATAAGTAAGAGGCAAACCTCCCTCCGTAACGCCAATGTTTTATCTGTTGCGATCTTGCAAAAATCAAAAAGTGAACTGATGGGAAGACAAGTACCGTCGGCACCGAAAAATAACGAGAAGACAAGTATCGTTAAAAATATAGCAAGACGACAAGTAGAAAAACAGAGGTGGGACAGAGGAGGGGTAGCCTTGAAATTATACTTTATACCTGGGGGCATGCGAACCTTTTGGAGTGCAAGCACGGGACGACTATTTATTTTTTTAAATTTTTAGGTCCTCCCTTTAAACCTGTAGGTCTAACCCGTTAAACTCGTAGGATTAGCCGTTTCCAGCTTGCATAAAGAAAGGATGTGGGGCAAAAGTTAAAACTTGCCAAATTGGAGTAACTAGTGAGGTATAGCTCCTTAAAAATGACTACCTCACCTGAGGCGTTCCTTGTATTATGACTGGTATAATCGAGCAAGGTTTGGTCGCATTCAAGCTCGTTAAAAAATGAACTACCCCTTAAGGTTTAGGGGGCATATGCCTCGTCTGCATTATTATGCTGGGGGCATCCATCTCCGAGCAGTTTTAGCACATAGTTCATGCTCGTTAAAAAATAAACATAAGTTGTGAGCAATCTTCCCCTAGAGTTCAAGCTCACTCAGAAAAATGAACCGGTAAATAACCTTGGTAAATGTAACCTTTGACAGCCATATTAAAGCCCTTGGTCGTGTTCTTGCAGTCTCACCTCCATCCGTTCATTTGGCCAATCGTTCATCTCCATATGTTTGTTTACCCATTTTGAGGAACAGCTGCGAAGAGTGATTTCACTTAGCCATCCTTGTGACACTGCCGTGATTGGAATATTCCAACCTGTACCTGGAATCTGCTGCTATCCCTGTTTATCACTCGTTCCTCAAAAGACGAGTCTTCTTTGAGCTCTTTTCACTGACTCGTAAAATATGAAAAGTTTGCCGAGTTTTGGCCTTCCAGCTCGTTAAACGACCGGAAGAGCTATCCCTCCTCTAGATTTTAATCTTTTTGGACCTGAGGGATTATTGCACAAAACGATCGAGCGCTTGTTTTGTTCGGCTCGTTAAAGCAATCGAAAATTCATCCCTTCTGTATTGTTTTATACTTTTTCGGACTTAAGGGATTAGATGACGAAAAAGGAATTTTGGAGTTGACTTTATGTACCTTTTCAGACTCTCTAAAAATGAAAAGGACCGAGTTATCCTTGTCATTAGACTCGTTAAATTCATTAAATAGCGACAAACTTGTCTTTAGACGAGAACGAGTTTCCCTATCGCTAGGCTCGTTAAAACATAGCGATGGGCTTGCCCGAAGGGCAGGTTATAGAACAAGCATATGTTATCCTCCTCAAGCTTGATAAAAATAAAGAGGTACTGGTCAGCAATGACTGGGGAAAAATTGGGAGAACCTCACAGCTTTAATGGTAGCAAGTCGCTCTTGAACATGACACTTTGTCCTCCGTATCACATCGGGATGGGTTGTTTCATTCACCGTCTCATCACCATGGTCCTCGCCACACCATCCACATTTGGGGTAATGCTACCAATCCATCACATCAGTGTCGTTATATGTTCAAGAGATGTTTTTCTGCAAAGAGTCAACCGTGTCCCATCCACTGCCATACATTGTCCTTCATCCATTTCATGACCGCCACCCTGAATCATACATCACAGTTTGTTTTCACCTCATCACAATCACTAGCTCCGTTCCGTGTCACTGATGTGGGATTCATTAAGGCCCTCCTTTGACAGATCGCTCCTTGTCGACATCAGCTCATTATCCAAGGAGTTGATCTAGGAACACCCCCCTTCAGTACTTTGAAGCTTGCATGCCTCAATGGCAAGTTTCTCACTTCCGGCGACAGGTATACATCAATGACCTTCGACCAGAAGATTTTGCATGGTGGTCGACGCCAAGTCCTTTATTCCCACCATGTGAATTGTACTGTCGTACCTTGAGGGTCATCATCCTTATCGGTGATTCCTCTCGCGCTTGTTAACGGTTTACATCATTGACCGGTAATCAAGCGATGTCTTTCCATGTTCGACTTCAAGAAATTCTCACATGGATTGACTTGTACATCGAGTGAAGATCGGAAGAGATTGAAGACCCCGGATCTAGTTTCATCCATCCGGGCTGCGATATATATTCAGGATATAAAGACATTTGATATGTACATCATTGCAGCAGATGATCATCCTTCTCAAAGGATGATAATTTCAGCAGAGAATTATCAGTCTATCATCAGACGATCGTCTGTTCCATGTACCGAAATGTATTTATAAAGCTGAGCATGGGAATGCCCGCCTCAGCTAGATCATGAAAAAGAATGAAAAATAATGTATTGTATTGTATCTTATTACAGGACCCTTCTCAGCAGATTGAATGAACTTCGGATCCTCCTAATAAAGCATTTCACCCGATAAACGACCTCATACTTTAGGGGGCATCTGTTATAGACAATTTTGTGCCTTGCAGCATCAGGCATGAATTGTCAATAATCCAAGGGATCCAAAGTCCCTAAACATGATGTTCCTACCCCTAGAGGAAGAAGGTCAGCAAACCAACAGCTCTCAGATCAGTTCTCCACCTGAAAACACTCAAAAACAAGCAATCCTGAAATCAAAGCAGGTGCTCCACTAGGCTTCTGCGCTGAAACTCAACTCCTCCATGGTGTACCTGCGTTGCAAAGCAAGTGGAACAAAGGCCACCTGCGCTGAGCGAGATGGGACAAGTGGCACACTGAGTCATTGCTCTGGAATCTTCCAAAAATGACACTTGGATCAGGGATTTCACCTTGTGATGAGTCAGAGGCTCTGTTTCTCCAAGTGGAAGCAAGGTTCTCCAAGTGGACTCAAGAACTGAAGATCAACTGAAGAGAGAGAGGACACAAGGCAGCTACACATCAGTTGCAAGCTGACTCATCCTTTCTCAATTCATCTATATATTGAGCTCTCTCCTATGAGCTCAGGAGGCTGGAATTTTGTGCAAAGTAATGATATGCTGTTGGTTTCACTATAGAGCTATTGGGTGATTGCTTGAAGGAGGTGAAGAGGAGAAATTCTTTCTGCTGGGAGGTGTTGCTGGATTAGGGCCTTCAATGGTTGTAACTCTCTCAGAACTTTACTTCTTCATTAATAAAAGCTATTGAGGTTCTTCTATATGCATTTGTTTCAATGATGTATTGTGATGATTGTATATTTGATTTATGCTAATCCTTGAATCAGTTATGAATGCATGCTTCTTGTAGTTTCCTTCTTTGTTATTTTGCAGGATCTCATTGTAGCTGGGCCAGCAAAAGAGCAAGGAGCTGGGAGCAAGCAGCCAAAGAGAAGAGTTTGGATTCGACATTAAGCGCAAGGCAACGGTTAGTGCATTTCCTCATTCTCTCTTGCTTTCGTAAAGAAGTAAACCTTAAGTAGTTTTCTTTACAGTTGTTTCTGAGGTACTATCACCCTTAGAGTGGGATAGGGTCATCCGAGTCGGATACTTTTCCCTACAACAAACTGGCGACTCCGCTGGGGATCGTATCTGTTTGATTGTTTGTAGTATTTTGCTATTCATTTCCTGAACAAAAGAGTACCAAATCGAAAAGCTTTTGACTATATCAAAAGCGAAGTAGAGGGCAGCTACTCTAGCTCATTTCTGAACATGTTCATGATTTGAAGAGCTGATCTACAAGGATCCTTGTAAGCTCTTAGTGATAGCTTTTCACCTTCCTTGTCACCCCTTACTGTGTGCTTGACTGATTGCTTCTGATTTGAGCAAAAACTGTGCATTTTTGAGAAAATTGTGACCCGGAAACTGAGAAAACGCAACTTTCGTTTTCCAAAGCAG
The DNA here is from genome assembly GCA_031772625.1 of Pinus tabuliformis. Taxonomy (NCBI): domain Eukaryota; kingdom Viridiplantae; phylum Streptophyta; class Pinopsida; order Pinales; family Pinaceae; genus Pinus; species Pinus tabuliformis. The sequence goes on along the minus strand of CM062816.1, from coordinate 540,173,105 downwards.
GTAGTACACAGGCTACCTGCTTTGCAACGCAGGTCCCGAAGGGGCTACCTACGCTGAGAGCCAGACTGGCTGAGCAGCACCTGCGTTGGCCCAATTTTGCCTTGTGCAGTTGGGGTTTCCTCCCTTTTTCTTGCCTGTTTTCACTATAGTTTTTGCAGCAAGTTGTCTTTCTTGTACCTATTCTGAAACCAACCTTACTTGCCATCATTCCGCCTCTGTTATATAACGAAATTGTACTTGTTCTTTTGTATTTCTTACATCATTTACAATTTCCCATAACGAAAGTTAACCAGTCTTGCTTTGGCCTCTTAGATCTGAACCTGTGTTAGGCATTTTTGCTGGTCTAAAGAGTTAGCTTGTTTGCTGTCCATAGCTGATTAGTCTTTTTACTTTCGTCATTATGGTTTGATTTCATGTATTTCCAGTGATTAAACAAGTAAATCTTAAGGTGTCTTTTGATTGTGGACAAACTTGTTTGTTTTCGCTTGAAATCGAAATCAAAGTTATATAACAACTTTCTTTTTGTAATACATCAACATTAAGAAAGGGAAAAGAAAATACATGCATTGTGCATTTTGCATTTGACTGTTTGCATGCTGATTTAGGAAAATTTGCATTAGTGTGTGCTCTATGATCTGTGTGAAAAGATTTGCCTTTCTTCTCCCTCAGTAGTTAAGATTTTCAAAGTTGAAAGATTGAAAAGTTTGCTTCTCATCTTAGACTGCATTCAGGAATTTGTTACATACATCTCGTGGTGATCCTTAAAGGCAAACTGCTAAACAAGATCAACATTAAAATAAATTCAATTTACATAACAACGCTTTGTAACATAACGCAAACACATAGAGGTCTAGGTAGAGACGTGTTCCGGCGTCGTTAAACATAGTGACTGTCGATCTCTACGAAGGTGGGTGATTCCTCCTGAGAGTCGGTGGCACTAATACGGACTTGTGCTCCCACGTACCGTCGCGTATATATTGGGAGACCCCTATAGGACAAAGCCTTTATCCATAGGAAGCCGTGTCGGCCGCCCTACTGATCGCGATGCAGTGAACACAGCATTCACGAAGATTGACCACCCGTACCGTAAAACGTATTCTGTGGTTTCGCGAAAAGTTTGGCACACCCTCTGCCTAGAACTCCAGAGAAGTTTCTTTTGGCCTTTTTCAAACTCTATAACTGAAAAAGTCCATCCGAGCATTTGTCACTTCGGGCTCGTTAAAACATCGAAGGAGACTAGAGTCATCTTTAGCTTTTTCTCGACTCTTAAAACATGAAAAAGCAAAGTTGTGTCTAAAAGCGTCGTTAATAAAATTTATTTTAATCGGAACATAATCACCTGTTATTCCCACGTTGATCTTTCGGTTGAAAAGTATGGAGCCCACCAACCAAGGAAGTCACCTTGGCGGAAGTCCCAATCCCTTCTCCTCTTGGGGAGATGTCGGTGCGCCTCATATGGCCACATTGTCACTTCCAGGATTGACAATTGGCCTACCTGTATGGCTCTTTTCAACTAATGTAGTTCAAATCACCACTAATCCTGAGCAGTCGAATCAACAGTCAGACCAGTCTAGAGCTACCCACCAGCCTTCCACTTCTTACAATTCTTCCTCTGATCCTTCATCTTCGCGAGGTAGAGCCGGCAAAAGTCAGCCTCCCATGGAGAAGAAGGAAAAGAAGAAGAGAGAAAAGAAGCAGAAGGGGCCTATGGCGAAGGCGACTGGGGGCAAGCAAAAGACATTTGACAAAAATCCACACACTGCACCGACCGGGCCTAAATCGCCATGTGTCATTTGCAAAGGGACCCACTTCCACCGTGACTGTCCTTGTATTCCCCGGATACTAAGGGACTGGTCCCCCAGGTTGCACAATCCGGTAGCATCAACCTCTGGTAGTCATGTTGATTGCAGTCCGTCAACTAGCGAGAGTGAAGGACGAAAAGGGAGACCAAGATCACCCTGTATGTTGTGTGAAGGCGATCACGCCATCCACCGATGTCCATTCTTAGACGAGGCGAAGAGAGTTTTGGAAGATCGTCCGGTTTCACCGTTACGACTTCCTCCTGGATACCAAAAACTCGTGCCAAGTCCCTCGATAGTTGAAAATCCAGCTGGCCCAATCAAGTGGTCAGCTGAAGTGTCGGTCATTGAGAATGAACCTACTGAATCCAGACCAGACGAAAGTCTAAAGGTCGAAACGGCAGTTGACCCGGTTCTTCCTTCAGAGGTTTCATCCTCAAATGACACCGTCATTGAAGACCCATCTTCAAATGACACCCTCACTGAAGAGGATAAGGATGACACCGTCCATATTCTTTTCATCAACACAGACTCTGATGAGCATCAGGGCAATGCGCCCATTCCTTTATCGCAGGAAGGAACATCGTCAGGGTCGTATCCGGCCGTATATTCGGTCCCATCACCAAGCAACCTAGTTGTATCCTTTGATTGGAATCAACTAGGCGGACCCCGGTTACCAGCCAGTATCCCATTCAGAATCATCGTCCAAATCTACAGAATGGTGATGGCTGGAACTATCATTGATGAAGGGGCATCTGTGAGTATCCTTTCCTCTATTGCTTGGAAAGCACTGGGTTCCCCGGCGCTTTTACCTGAGATGAGAAATCTATCGGGTTTTGATAAAGGAACCAGTCGCCCGTTAGGGATTCTCCCCAATGTTCCAGTTACATTGAAGGGGAAGACAGTTCATATGAACGTCATGGTCGTCCAGGGACCCTTGGTTTATAACTTACTCCTTGGACGAGACTATATATATTGCATGGAGGCGATAGTGTCCTCACTCTTTAGAGTTATGTGTTTTCCGCACGAAGGAAGAATGGTCAAGCTCGTAGACCAACTTTCATTTCCAAGATCACGCATCGCAAATAGTCAAATACCATCCCTTAACGGTTTATTCACTCAAGGAATGCCTCCACCCCCGGTTCTACTTCCCGATGAATGCGAGTGATTCGGAAAGATGTAACTGGGACCCAGGGGGCATGCACCCTGGCCTGCCTTGGGCAGAGGAAACCTTGGGTATAAAGTTAATTTCCGCAGAAGAATGGGACTAGTCCGTACCCCGTCCGAAGGAAGGAAGAGAGGGTTGTTCTAGGATAAAGTTCTTTTGTCAAAGTTATGTGAGTGAGATAATCAGCTTCTCGCTCCCTTTGTCTAAAAAGTAGGCTCTCCTGAGGGAGGAGATCCATTTGTGGCGGCAAGTAGCCACCATCTTTGAAGGCAAGCCTCACCCATTAAAACATATGTTTTGAAGGATAAGTAGGGGCAGCCTCCAAAGAAAGAGATGAAATTGCTGCAACAAGTAGTCACCATCCTTAGCAACCTAATGATAGACATCGCCGAAAAGAGAGTTTAGTTTGCGGCAGCGAATAAAACCATTTTTCGGATAATAAGTAAGAGGCAAACCTCCCTCCGTAACGCCAATGTTTTATCTGTTGCGATCTTGCAAAAATCAAAAAGTGAACTGATGGGAAGACAAGTACCGTCGCACCGAAAAATAACGAGAAGACAAGTATCGTTAAAAATATAGCAAGACGACAAGTAGAAAAACAGAGGTGGGACAGAGGAGGGGTAGCCTTGAAATTATACTTTATACCTGGGGGCATGCGAACCTTTTGGAGTGCAAGCACGGGACGACTATTTATTTTTTTAAATTTTTAGGTCCTCCCTTTAAACCTGTAGGTCTAACCCGTTAAACTCGTAGGATTAGCCGTTTCCAGCTTGCATAAAGAAAGGATGTGGGGCAAAAGTTAAAACTTGCCAAATTGGAGTAACTAGTGAGGTATAGCTCCTTAAAAATGACTACCTCACCTGAGGCGTTCCTTGTATTATGACTGGTATAATCGAGCAAGGTTTGGTCGCATTCAAGCTCGTTAAAAAATGAACTGCCCCTTAAGGTTTAGGGGGCATATGCCTCGTCTGCATTATTATGCTGGGGGCATCCATCTCCGAGCAGTTTTAGCACATAGTTCATGCTCGTTAAAAAATAAACATAAGTTGTGAGCAATCTTCCCCTAGAGTTCAAGCTCACTCAGAAAAATGAACCGGTAAATAACCTTGGTAAATGTAACCTTTGACAGCCATATTAAAGCCCTTGGTCGTGTTCTTGCAGTCTCACCTCCATCCGTTCATTTGGCCAATCGTTCATCTCCATATGTTTGTTTACCCATTTTGAGGAACAGCTGCGAAGAGTGATTTCACTTAGCCATCCTTGTGACACTGCCGTGATTGGAATATTCCAACCTGTACCTGGAATCTGCTGCTATCCCTGTTTATCACTCGTTCCTCAAAAGACGAGTCTTCTTTGAGCTCTTTTCACTGACTCGTAAAATATGAAAAGTTTGCCGAGTTTTGGCCTTCCAGCTCGTTAAACGACCGGAAGAGCTATCCCTCCTCTAGATTTTAATCTTTTTGGACCTGAGGGATTATTGCACAAAAAGATCGAGCGCTTGTTTTGTTCGGCTCGTTAAAGCAATCGAAAATTCATCCCTTCTGTATTGTTTTATACTTTTTCGGACTTAAGGGATTAGATGACGAAAAAGGAATTTTGGAGTTGACTTTATGTACCTTTTCAGACTCTCTAAAAATGAAAAGGACCGAGTTATCCTTGTCGTTAGACTCGTTAAATTCATTAAATAGCGACAAACTTGTCTTTAGACGAGAACGAGTTTCCCTATCGCTAGGCTCGTTAAAACATAGCGATGGGCTTGCCCGAAGGGCAGGTTATAGAACAAGCATATGTTATCCTCCTCAAGCTTGATAAAAATAAAGAGGTACTGGTCAGCAATGACTGGGGAAAAATTGGGAGAACCTCACAGCTTTAATGGTAGCAAGTCGCTCTTGAACATGACACTTTGTCCTCCGTATCACATCGGGATGGGTTGTTTCATTCACCGGTCTCATCACCATGGTCCTCGCCACACCATCCACATTTGGGGTAATGCTACCAATCCATCACATCAGTGTCGTTATATGTTCAAGAGATGTTGTTCTGCAAAGAGTCAACCGTGTCCCATCCACTGCCATACATTGTCCTTCATCCATTTCATGACCGCCACCCTGAATCATACATCACAGTTTGTTTTCACCTCATCACAATCACTAGCTCCGTTCCGTGTCACTGATGTGGGATTCATTAAGGCCCTCCTTTGACAGATCGCTCCTTGTCGACATCAGCTCATTATCCAAGGAGTTGATCTAGGAACACCCCCCTTCAGTACTTTGAAGCTTGCATGCCTCAATGGCAAGTTTCTCACTTCCGGCGACAGGTATACATCAATGACCTTCGACCAGAAGATTTTGCATGGTGGTCGACGCCAAGTCCTTTATTCCCACCATGTGAATTGTACTGCCGTACCTTGAGGGTCATCATCCTTATCGGTGATTCCTCTCGTGCTTGTTAACGGTTTACATCATTGACCGGTAATCAAGCGATGTCTTTCCATGTTCGACTTCAAGAAATTCTCACATGGATTGACTTGTACATCGAGTGAAGATCGGAAGAGATTGAAGACCCCGGATCTAGTTTCATCCATCCGGGCTGCGATATATATTCAGGATATAAAGACATTTGATATGTACATCATTGCAGCAGATGATCATCCTTCTCAAAGGATGATAATTTCAGCAGAGAATTATCAGTCTATCATCAGACGATCGTCTGTTCCATGTACCGAAATGTATTTATAAAGCTGAGCATGGGAATGCCCGCCTCAGCTAGATCATGAAAAAGAATGAAAAATAATGTATTGTATTGTATCTTATTACAGGACCCTTCTCAGCAGATTGAATGAACTTCGGATCCTCCTAATAAAGCATTTCACCCGATAAACGACCTCATACTTTAGGGGGCATCTGTTATAGACAATTTTGTGCCTTGCAGCATCAGGCATGAATTGTCAATAATCCAAGGGATCCAAAGTCCCTAAACATGATGTTCCTACCCCTAGAGGAACAAGGTCAGCAAACCAACAGCTCTCAGATCAGTTCTCCACCTGAAAACACTCAAAAACAAGCAATCCTGAAATCAAAGCAGGTGCTCCACTAGGCTTCTGCGCTGAAACTCAACTCCTCCATGGTGTACCTGCGTTGCAAAGCAAGTGGAACAAAGGCCACCTGCGCTGAGCGAGATGGGACAAGTGGCACACTGAGTCATTGCTCTGGAATCTTCCAAAAATGACACTTGGATCAGGGATTTCGCCTTGTGATGAGTCAGAGGCTCTGTTTCTCCAAGTGGAAGCAAGGTTCTCCAAGTGGACTCAAGAACTGAAGATCAACTGAAGAGAGAGAGGACACAAGGCAGCTACACATCAGTTGCAAGCTGACTCATCCTTTCTCAATTCATCTATATATTGAGCTCTCTCCTATGAGCTCAGGAGGCTGGAATTTTGTGCAAAGTAATGATATGCTGTTGGTTTCACTATAGAGCTATTGGGTGATTGCTTGAAGGAGGTGAAGAGGAGAAATTCTTTCTGCTGGGAGGTGTTGCTGGATTGGGGCCTTCAATGGTTGTAACTCTCTCAGAACTTTACTTCTTCATTAATAAAAGCTATTGAGGTTCTTCTATATGCATTTGTTTCAATGATGTATTGTGATGATTGTATATTTGATTTATGCTAATCCTTGAATCAGTTATGAATGCATGCTTCTTGTAGTTTCCTTCTTTGTTATTTTGCAGGATCTCATTGTAGCTGGGCCAGCAAAAGAGCAAGGAGCTGGGAGCAAGCAGCCAAAGAGAAGAGTTTGGATTCGACATTAAGCGCAAGGCAACGGTTAGTGCATTTCCTCATTCTCTCTTGCTTTCGTAAAGAAGTAAACCTTAAGTAGTTTTCTTTACAGTTGTTGCTGAGGTACTATCACCCTTAGAGTGGGATAGGGTCATCCGAGTCGGATACTTTTCCCTACAACAATCCGTACCAAGCTCCAAGACATACCTTCAGAAACTCCCTCCATGGCCACTCACCTCTCCTAGGATTTGGTCACATTCAGGTCAGTATTTGGCTTTCTACAGGAAGTTCCAGGATTTTCTACAGGAAGTTCCAGGCATTTCTACAGGAAGTTCTGAAACCTCCTGTAGAACCTTTGGATGAACCAAATTCAATTTTAAAAGTGAATCTGATGGTTGAAATATGTTGGTTAGGCCTGCAACCACCCCCGTTTCCATCCCTCACCTTTCTCCATCATTTTTTCCACCTCATTGTGCTTCTACAGGAAGTTCCTGTAGAAATTAAAGGAAGCTAGAAATGGATTTCAAAAAGGTAGTTTGGCGAACATGCTAGATTCCTCAAGGGTTCAAAAGTACTCCTGCTATATTCAAACTCCTCCTCCATCATCTCCATGCCTGCGTCACAGCCCAAGCTCATTTTTTCTACCATGCAAAATCTTGCAGAATGCTTTGAAGAAAAAATACATACAACAGAAATTGTTTTTTCCCTAGCTTGAAAACCGTGCATCCATTTGTTAAATTGTTACAGGGGGAGTTATATAGGGACGATGGAAACATGCCCGAGCAATTTCAGCCTATTTCGGTGCACGGTTTCCATGAAATCAACCTCCATCACCTTCAGCCATTTTTGCATTTTCTCCATATTCGTGCATCCGTTTCAAAACTTGTTTCATGGGGAGATGCACATGGGTGATAGTAGCCTACCCAAGTAGTTTCAGCCGATTTCGATGCATGGTTTCCGAGAAATTGATCTCTATAATCTTCAGCAATTTTCCGTTTTTATCGAAATCTGTGCATCCATTGATCGCAATTTTTCTATGGGAGGTGCATAATGATGATAGGAACATGCTCAGCAAGTTTCAGATCGATCCGATCTATTGTTCGGGGGAAATGGCGAAAACAAGTTTCTGTCCTATGAAAATTCAACATCAGTAGCGTGAGAGTGCAGATCTGAACATGGAAGCCAGCTCCTACAGTGTAGAACCGACCAGAGGATACCTGCACAAGAAAACAACCATGAATCAACAGTCAAGCCATCATGCAACTATCGAAACAAATGCATGCAGCGGCAAACAGCACCTCACATCAACCATTCGACTTCCAGGTACGTGACTAAAACTCATTCCTCTGATTGCATGAATGTAATTTGGAAACTGCATGAGCAATGAGATGGTTGGGATTAAAAAAATTGGTGGCCAGCTAACTGGCCACCCTCATCCAGTTCAACAACGCTCGGTGGGTGAATAAGACACGTGCGCTCAGCCATCTCAGGAGGAAATTGGGAAACAAGTAATGGTGACTGTTAGACCTTCAACATAATTGATGGAGTGATCACAGGTAGGAAAAATGATGTTTCGTGGCAGCACTGTCGTCTGCATGGGCCAGCGCACATTTTTGCCACCTCACCACAAATCATGCAGCAATTAAAGAACGCTTGGTTGAAACTCACAAACTGCTGTTCATTCACACTTACAACATCCTCAACTGAAGTATGCAAAAAGTGATTAACTAGTCGTCCTCCACTGGTTTTTCTACCTGTCTTCGAGATTATGCTGCGTATCGGGCTCGCTCAGAGGCACAGGGGCGTTCTAAAGGAAGTACGGTATATCCTTCCGAAGCAGAGAAGCTCGAATTTTTCTTCATCAAGTTTGGAGCTTGAAAAGAGGTAGGCTCAGGAAACTGCTCTGCATATGATATTTATATAAGGTGGAGGATTAAAGACACAATATTGGGTTGAAAGAAAGGAAGTGAAGCTTAAAAGACTGTCGTGTCTTTTTCCTTCTTTGGGTTATTCACAGTCTCTCCGTTTTCCTGCTCTGCATCCAAAATATGTTTTTTTCTTTCTCACATTCTTTTGAAAAGAGAGACGCAACCATAGGAACTAAGCCTATGTGAAAGAATGAATTTGCAAGACTGTCCACTTTCCGAAAGAAAAAAACTATGTTATTTGTTCTCTGATCTGTAAAAAAATAAAAAATAAAATTGATTTCTTTTCAAAATACTAAGAAGCAAATTCAGGTTAGAAAAGTTTGAAGAGAGAAAAAATTGGAAGTTGTTGTTGTGAAAAACACGAACATTCCAGGAGCAGTAACAAGTTTACAAGAGGGGCAATGAGCTGTCTTTTTAAAAGAAAACATGGGTTTTGCAAAATTTCTGGCTTCAAGAGAAGAAGAAAACAAACAATTTTATTTTTTGCATGTTTATGCAAAAGAAGCAATGCAATTCTAGGGAAGAATCAAGCCTGAAGAATGTGAAAAAACCAATGATGAGGGAGCATAAATCATTCAAGCAGAGGGCAAAACAAAGGAAGAACAGAAAAGAAAAAGACTACAGCAGAGAAGGAAGAAGCTAAACAAGATGAGAAGAAAGCCAAAACAGAGTGTGAGGAAGCAAGCTAACAGAGGCAGAGAAGACAAAAGAAGAGGGAAAAAAGGAGGAAGAGCCACATCCAGCCAAGTAGACCAAAACAGTTGAAACCGTTTCTACAAGAAGCCAGAAAACAGTCAACACAGGACTTTCTAAAGGAAGTCTGGAAAAAGGGCAACAGAAGGAAAAATCATCAAAAGAACCAATCACAATTGTGGACACCCCAGCTACACAAAAGGATAGGTCTCCCTCCAAGGCATCCATCACCTATGAACGGGGAAGCCCGAAGACATCCACCTGGAGAGAAAGAATGAAAATGTTGGACACAAAGGCCTCTCTACAAGATGTTGAGACAGTTCTACAGGAAGCTAAGAATTCTCTAGGAAAAGGAGCACAGGAAATGGGAAGGAGCAGAGAGAAAAGCATGGTTTCATGACCGAGAAGAGGACATCACTTCAGAAGCTTGGCATGACAGGGAGGCTACCAAGGCCATCAAAGATGAGGAGATAGATTAGTTGCTCAGAGGATGAGCAACACTTTTAGTAAGGGGTGATGATGAGCCCCAAAAATGGATAATTATATGGGCTCATTCGACCTCCTAATTCGAATTAATCCACCATTCTCATTAGTTTATTGCATGTTTTTTATTATATTTATGCTAATAGAGTGAATTGGGTTAGTCATTATGCCAACAAGTCTAATGGGTGCTTTGTGCAGAATTTTAGTCAATTTTGAGACAAAATCAAAGGTTTTAATGAGCACTTGGCATCCAAATTCGTGGAATAACAAGGGAGAGGATTTGCAGGAAGGTGTACCCTTCATTTATGGGCCCTTACCTTGAATTCTCCACCATCAGCTCAAAGTTCAAGGGCCACCAAATCGATTTTCACAAGGGCAGTCAAGCAAGTGCTAGTAAAAGTGCTATTAACTACAAGTTTTGGCAGCCGAGTTCCTAAAGTTTAGGAGGGCTGTTGGGGTCCTCAATTTGTATAAATAAGAGGTCTTAGGGCCTCATTTCAGTTAGTCACTTTGTAGGCAGAAGTTAGCTAGTTTGTAGTTCGATTTTAGTCATTTTTTGGGCTGTAGGTTAGCTCTGCATTTCAGCACATTTTCAAGTTTTCCTTGTCGACAGTTTTTGGAATGTAACTATTAATCAATAAATATGAATCCAGCTTTGAACCAGCTCTAAATCTCTCTTAGGAGGCTGTAGCTCTTGGGTTTGGGCCCATATCAAGTGCCCAGTACCTCCTTTGTTTACCTTTATGTGTTTTTGCTGCATTCTCAAAATAAAATCTGCTATTTAGATTTAAATCTTGTTTTGTTGTTTAGGTTGCTTTTGATGATTAAAAAGGTTTTTCATGTTAAGATTTAGTTGATAGGTTAATAAAAGGGAAGATCTTCAGAAAAAGGGCCATCAAGCACCTCTGATTTCACCTCTCCCTCAGTGGGATCAAGAGCTGGGATCAAGGTGACCTTGCTGCCACCAAAAACACTATCTTTGCTTCGCCATGCAACCATTAGTGTTTGATTTTTATTTGCAGAAGTTGGTTACATGTTCAAATTCTTGATTGCTTCGTTGCATAGTTATTATACATGGTTCTAGTGCAAATAAACGTCTATTCCATTTCTTTGTTGTTATCTAGGTCAGATTAGGTCAAAGTAATTAGCTTCTTGATTTTCCAAGTCTTCATTTGTCTAATTTGAAAAACAACTTGCAGAGCACCTGTTATCCTTGTTTATCTGCCCATTCTCCATCAATACCACCTGCTTCATCCTCTACTTAGAATCCTTGCCTTACGTTTGCCATTTGCTCACTCTGCCCTAAATTCCCATATTGTTGTGCAACATTGCTCTACCTCTCCTTGAACAAATCCAACCATCCTCACCACTTCTCAGCTCCGTTCCCCAATTCTTGGACCTTCTCACACCCTTATCTCACCTCCATACCCACTCCTTCATCTTTCTTCCTCCATCCATCCTCCAAAATCCCATTTCTGAACATCCTGTAGAAAAATTACAGACATCCTGTAGAAAATCACAAACATCCTGTAGAACCCCTGTAGACTTCCTGTAGAAGCTCACGAATGAGGTTTCTTGATAGCCAAACTCTGTGAAACTCTCTGGAAGGGTGTTAGGGACCCCTTGAGCCCTCTCTAAACCTTCCTGACCTCCTCCAACCATTTCCTCTCGCCAATCCACCTTTGCACAGTCAAAACAGTCAAATCGCATGCATGACAATTCTGGCAACTTATTCAAAAATACAAAAAGATGTTTTTTTTTTTCAGATGTTACTGTAGAAACGGCTTAGATACATGTATTTACCTTCCTAGAAGTCAATGGAATTTCTTTCAGTAGCTTGCATCCTCTTTCTTGCATTGGTAGGGATAACTGGTAAAATTAGGGTTTGCTAGGGTTTACGTTTCCTTTCAGCTTTCCAGTGTCTTTTTGCAAGTAGATTAGCCTCCTTTGAGTTAGCTTTCATCCATCAGTTAAAAAGATTCTTCTAAGAGCTCATAGAAGTTGGCTTAAGCTCCTAGTGGACTTGTGCCAGCTGATCAAGTGACAGCCGCGACAAGAGCTAGTACTTGTGCATATAGCACCATCGCTTCCAAGTTTGTTACGAACTACGAGGTTGATAAAATTAAAGAAGGGAGTTATAGGAGTTGCAACATTATTGCTGCAATACTGGGGCCCACCAATCAACAGGTAGAATTTTGATTTGATTGTAACCAGAAAATCCATCCATGAAGGAGAATATTTCAGTATCGGCACAATCATCAATTATTTGATTGATATAGGGAGTTGGATAATTGTCTTTTGGACAAGCTCGATTAATATCTCTATAATCGATACATATTCTTATTGTTCCTTGCTTTTTATTAACAGGAACAATATTCGATACCCAATCCATTAAGGGAATTGGGTAAATGAAACCTACTTTATGTAATTTTTCAACTTCTGCTTTAATAGTAGCAGCTTTTCGCAGGTGAATCTGACGCAAACGTTGCCGGGCGGGTTTAGCATCCGGGTAAGTTTTGATTTCATGAACAACAATTGCTAGGTCAATTCCTGGCATTTCCTCATATGACCAGGCAAACACGTCACAAAATTCTTGAAATAAGGCCTTATATGTTTGAAATTCATCGTCCGTACAAGAGGCACCTATATGAATGTTTTCAACAATTCCAGGCTTAACCGAAATGTCGATAGGAACTGTTTGAGAAATATTGCCCAAATTTAACTCAAAATCAGGATTTTGCAATGGATTCTATGGTTGCTTGACGTAATCAGTCGTAAAAATAAATGAAAAATCATTTTCAAAATGATCAATCTCAGGTAAGAATGAAGAACTATGATGAAGATCTTCCCATGGTAAATCATCAACAGACAAAATTTCATGAATTTTCTCATCAGTATGAATAAGTTCGGAAAAAGCTATTGAATCTGAGTTTGATGTTGAAAGTGATTCTTCATGGACCACATTCATTAAGTCAATTTCAGTTGAAGAAGGGTCAGAAAACGACTGTACGGCCTGATACGCAACTTGACAGGGACTCAAAGGCATAGCATCACAAAATGAATCCATCTCAGATTCAGAAGGTATGATCCAAGGATCGTCATAAACAATAGTGGCTAATGAAATCATATGAATGGTTGCAGTAGAAGGCGATATGTTGGGAGGAGGAAACGAGAATGTTCCTAGTAAACTAGAATCTTTAACTAGTCCTACTCCAACATCCTTGTAAGGGATAGTTGCTTTGCCGACATGCTGGATACTTTCAAAAGAGGCTGGGTCGGATGAAAAGTAAGTTAGCTAGTCTATAGTTACGATCTTTCCATTATGAGGAAACTTTATAAGCCAAAAGACCGAAGAAACAATAGCAGTCATAGCGTAAGACCAACTATGACCCAAGATAAGGTTGTAATCTAGAGGGGCATCAACCACTTCCACATCTAGATTAACAGTTTTGCCTTCAACCCCTATAGGTAAATCCTGTAAAATGCCAAAAGGATGGAACCCACGGCCATCAAAATCCTTTAGAATTGTCAGAGATTGATTGAGTGTAGGAGAACCAAGCGGTCTCCAACACTGGATCGACATAATACACGTTGAAGCTCCCTCATCAATTACAGTCCTATAGCAAGGTCTGTTTTTGAATAACACTGGAATCTGGAAAGCCATTTGATGAGGTAGGCGAGGTGTACTATTTTCCAAATTGAAGATTATAAGGTTCGAGTCCTAAATATCAACAACTCCTATAGGTGACAATAGCAATTTACGTTGTGCTGGACATAAATGCAGCACTTCCAAAGCCGACATTGCTAAAGGTGAAATAGCTAAATCTTCAACAATGTTATAGTTATGAGCATCTCTCGCATGTGGATTGAAAGCTGACTTTCGAAGTATACCCTTGGCGGCCGGTTTGATTACTAAGTCTGGGTTAGGTTTCTCGATCTGTAGCGGATCGGAACCGGGAGTTGAAGTTGATGGGTTCGAATTAGAAGATTTGCTTCCTTCCCACCAACAGGACTTTTACTTCCATAATCTTGCGATTGTGTCGCAATCCTAACATGGGACATCATCATTATGGGTTCTTTTGAGGCATTTGAGGAAGAATCTATCATCTTACTGTCTTGACTAGGAAAAGGATCCTTCAAAACAGCAGGTGTTTGAGAACCTTTGACAATTTTCACAGCCTCAGCGCGACGAGGGTAGTCTCTTGTAAAATGCTCTTCATCACAAATGAGACAAGGATAACGAGGTTTATGTTTCTCATCAGTAGATTCTATTTTTTTGGTTTCTCTTTCGAATTTTTATCTGATTTATTTTTCTTCTTCCCCTTCTTTTTACCGTCGGATTTTGATTTGGCCGTAGATGACTCTACGACATGAATATCGGCAGAAATTTCTGTGGAAGAGTCTCCTGTCGAGGAATCTGGTAAAGTTATGATAGGAGAAGATTTCTTGGAAGATTTCTTCTTACTTTTGGTGTTAACTGAACCAATCATACCATCAGCGACATGAGACCCTAAAGGAGCTGCAGTGATTTGATTTTGTTTAGGAAGGTCGGGGATTTTCTCATGTAAAGTACCCAACTGCGTATAAATGAGGTCAAGGTATGAAGCTTGAGCAATTACTTGCTCTTCAGTAACGACTCCTGCCTTAGCTACATCCTCAGTGTTTTTAGGTAATAATGATTTAACAAACCATTCTGCTAAGATCTGATCCGAAATAAAAACTTTCACTAAACGCCATCGACATCTCCATTCATGAATTTGATCTGAAATATAAGTGGACGTTGACTGTTTTAATGAAGTTAATAATTCCGTGCCATTGTCATATCCGACAGGCAACTGAAAATGAGTTAAGAACGAAGTGGCTAGCTGAATAAAGTTATAAAAAGAGGCTCGTGGTAACTCAATGTACCACTTGGCCGCAAGACCAATTAGAGTGCATTGAAAAAGACATAAACGAATTGAATCATCTGAAATGGAGTTACATGCACACCAGAGGTGATAAGTCATCACATGATTCGATGGATCCTCTCTTGATTTACCTTCAAACTTTGGGATGTCACTGGGCAACTTATTTGGCATTGGCAGCCAAAACAGAAGATAATTAATCGGTTCGTTCATAAGGTGCGACAAATCAAGCAAGTCCAAAGCTGCAATGAACTGTAACTGACGATTAGGGTCCCGAAAACCTTGGGTCATGAGAGCTTCCCCAAGAGGAGGATATCCAGAATAACTTGGAATTGGAATTGCATTTGGGATATTATATCCTCTCAGAAAACCAAGATTAACCAGACCGTATTGGGGTTGTTGAGGTTGCTGATAAGTATATCCAGGGTACGGTTGATACTGATAGACTGGGTTCTGCACAACAGGACCGAATTGGTACTGTCCCTGGTATGGTTGATAAGTAAATTGAGGTTGACTTGTGACAACCGTACTGTGACCAGGTTGTCCTACAGGCATTTGAACCGAAGTCTGAATTGTGGGTCCAGACTGAGGTAAAGATGCTTGAGGAATTGATGCAAGAACAGTAGAAACCGGAGCTGTCAATACTCTAGAAGTAGGTGGGGTAGATGGAATAGATGTTGCAGTAGTCGTTTGAGACAGAGTTTGAGGTGAACTAGGCCCAGGCTGAGAAACTACAGAAGGTGCAGAAGTTTTAATAGTAAGTTGGACAGGTTGCTAGGTTGAACCAGAAACCAAGGGTTGTCCAGATTGAGATGACAACTGCACATTCGTTTGCAAGATCTGTTGGGATTGAGATGGATCCCACACTATGTTCATTCCGAGGTATGGACCCATAGAAGGTTGAGCATATTGAGGACCATAACCGGGTTGAGGGTAGGGTTGATAATTCAAAGGTACATTTCCAGCTCCTTGGACAAATGATTGACCTGAAGGTGGTTGGAAACCTTGGATTGGGTACTGACCTTGAGGTTGATAACCTTGAGGCACGTACTGATATTGGGGTTGACCTTGAGGTACATATTGATACTGGGGTTGACCTTGAGGTACATACTAAGTCTGGGGTTGACCTTGAGGAATGTACTGTCCCGAAGGTATGTACTATCCTTGAGGTTGCCCCCCAGGTGGTAACTGGGTTCCTTGAGGTTGCCCCCCAGGCGATAATTGAGGACCTTGAGGTTGCCCCCCAAACGGTAAATGACTACCTTGAGGTTGCGCATTTGGAATGGTACCTGACATCATAAGAATATCTTCTACACTCAATGGTTTAGTTCAGTTATTACCAGTTAATAACCCTTGTTCAACAGGTTGAGGAGATGCTCCCGAAAAAGTACCAGTAAGTGACTGATACCCAGAGGGAATAGAAGGACCACAATATAAAAATGTTTCTGGAGATTGAGAAAACATGGATGACTGTCTCAACATATTCAAAGGAGGATAATAACCTCTAGGTGTTGGATGAAATGGAATGCGAGGTGGTGAAAAACTTAGTCCCGGGTTTTCTAGAAAATTTGTCAATGAAAGATACCAAGCGTCCCTCCTAGGTGGACCGTAAAAGATTGACTCACGCTCCCTAAGTTCTATAGCTGGTTGATTTTCAGGGATGGATATACCTTCTTCCGGAGTAACAAGTTCTTCAATAGCAATAAGTCCAGAAGGAAGATTTTGGGTAATGACTCTTTCTACCCTGGGTGAACCAGGACCACTGGAAGTTGGAGAAGCAAATCCTGATGATGGAGTAGCAGCAAGTTCAGTTTCAGGTTCAGAAATTTTAGGTTCCTCGGCTAATTCACTAGTAGAAGAAAAACTACCAGTAACTTCGGAAAATGAAATAGGTTCAATAATATACTCTGGTGCTTGAACTTGATAATCAGGATGCACAACTAAAGAAGATTCTCCTTCTTCTGGTGACCCAACTCTACTGTCACTAGGAGTTACAAGAGCTCGTAACCCTTCAAGCTGGCTTGGTGAAAACTCAGGAGATTGGCCCCGAAGTCTATGGGACTGCCTCGGTAATTTAGCCATGATTGAATATTTTAATTACTTCACGCGCAAACAAAGAAAAATCTCAATGAAAACCGCCTAAAGTCTCTAAAGAACAAAACAATTTTGAAGCACACTCCTAAATAATCTAGGAGGTCAAACCACACACAAACAATAACTTTCCGTACCAAAAACACTAGTTGGTGATGAAATCCAACGTTGCAGAATTCAATACAGAAATGGTGGTTGGAACAGTTACCCCGACAACCTGCTTAATGAAACATACTGGCACAAGTTTCTCCACTAAACTGTCTCGAGTGAAGAGAACCCCCTAGAGAGTCCAAGTGAGTCTATTCGACATCTGCTCCAGGTACAGTGGGATCTTCCCTCCACCATCACCTTAGGAAAGAATCCTATAGATTATGGTCACTATGGTTACCAACGGAAACAAATATACCTGGGGGAACAGTCTGTGATCCGATACACACGCAAGGGCAGATTAGCAAAGCTCAATCCCCTTGAAGGCACCTTGACATAATCCAAGGTTTACCAACAAGTGACCCCAGGCTCCTCGACAATGGTTAATCCGAGGTTTACCGTTTTTAATACGTGTATATCTACAAACCAAACAAATTCTATCTTTCTCTAAATATTGCGATTTATAAATAAAGGCCAATAGATGTTTTAGACCCTACCTCAAGTCCAGTGCTAGTTTGTGGAAGCCACGCTTCGTTTGTCCAAATGAGCTCCCTTTTAAAGAACCTGCAAACACAAACAGGCACACATCAAATAACACCTGCATAGCCAATATAATAAACAATATTTATCATGATGATCAAGGAATTCATGAAATAAACCATAGAATACAATTTATTGAGAAAAATGAATCTGATTGTATTAACTTTAAACAAAGAACTTTACAACCTTGGTGCCTTGATGTTGTACAAGCTCCTCCCAGGGTCCAGCAAGAATCTCCTCTACTTTGACAAGTTTCACTCTCTTCCCAAAGAAGCCAAAAGGTATTTAATCTCTCCTCTCAAGCTCAATTAGGAAGTCTAAATTCCAACAGCATTTACCCTAAAAAATGTTCAGCTTTCAACCTCCCTAGCAGCCAGCCCAATGCCTCATTTTATAGTGTAGAGGAGGGAAGTTACCAGGTCCACCTTCAAAGGGATGTAGTCCTCCTTCAAAGGGATAAGCTCCTCTCATCAAGGGGTTAGCTCCTTTAGTTATGGGATGCATGAACCACCTGGGAGTGAACTTGCCACCTCAAGATTCCTTCTAGAAGCATCCAAAATTAATCCAAAGTGAGTTTTTAATAATAAACTTGCGCCTTTTTTACTTTTACAAGGGTCTGCACCCACTCCTTTAGAGACATAGCAGGCAGGTCCACAGGTAACATGACTAGAGGGTGTGGGACCGCAGGTAATGCTAAGAGAAAGTGCGGAACCAGAGTTTTAGAGATTTTCAAGGACTTTCTCTTATTTTTAAGGCTTGACATGAAGAGCTGAGGTTTGAGACTTGCAAAGGAGGACAGTATGAGTGGTGATAGACTCACACTGACTGCAGAAAGTCATGGTGACAATATTTTATGTAACACCATCATCAATTCATAACTTCTACAGTTGCACTCATCATGCCCTACTAACCTACAAAAGTTGCAGAACAATTGTTGTGGAGTTTGTACAAACTTTTGTAACATATGACAGCTATCCATCGTATGTTTTCTTGTTATTTGACATATAGCGCACCACAACGCAGTCCCCGCGCTTGGTCTTGCTTGAGCTTCTAGCCTCAAAGGCATTGGTCCCCCTCCTACAATGTACTTCATAAAGACTACGCAATGGTCCTTGTCATGCCTTTGACCCTTGCATTTCAGGCACCATACCTCTTCGCACCTCTGGTCGAACTGTTCTGTCCTACTTCAAAATTTGCATCTCAAGGCAAAGATTTTGCAACTGCACATGGATCTGTTGAACCTCCAGATTCGGATCCTGCATCAGTGTTTCATGTAGTCTCATCGCGATCTCCAAGGCCTCTACTTGAGTCATTATCTTCTGTTGTGATAGTGCAACCCTTAGGTGTGGCAGGAACCACTCGTGTGTTTTCCATTTGTTAAGCTCATATTATCTTTGCGGATTTTACACTTCAATCTCTGATCTAATTCTCAAGGTGTCTCACCCAATTTCATCACAATTTCCTTGAACCCCACTATTCGGGTTATCATTAGAGTACTTGATGTACAAGGTTAGTGCGCGATCCTGCAAAGAACTAACTAGGTTTTCCTTCTTCATGTGATCATCCATGATGCCCTAAGCTTCCCATACAACTTTTACAATGAACCAAAACTCGTCCGGGTCCTCATTTCCCATGCCCTTAAACAAAGGTAGCTTCACTGAATTTTCCATGTTGAACTACGGTGGAGGTGGAGGTGGCATGGGCGATATCGCAGGTGATGGTGGTGAAGTTGGAGGTGGTGTGGGTGGAGGTGGTAGTCATGGGAATCCTTGTCTTATTAACTGAATAGCACTTCGTGGAGAAGCCTGCACTACTCCCTCTTCATCACCCAATGGAGGTGAAATCAATGGACTATATTCGGGACCCTTTCTGCCTTCGTTCCTGTAAGTCTTTTCGCTTCGCGTAGCTCTGAACATCAAGGTAGCTTCATAACCCATTTTTCACATAATAACATTTTAATCTAGGTATTCAAAGACTTCAAATACTTACCTCGTGGACCTTTGAAAAAGTGCCACTTCGCTTCGTTGTAGCTGACTGAGGTATCAACTGCGAATTTAGTCACAAATCCTCCTATGATGCGATTGATCCAATGATCGAAAGCACGGGCGATCTTATCCTCATATTATTGCAATCTTTGTACTAACTTCTGGGTCCAGACAATAGGACCGTCAAGTCTCTACCTTACTTAGCTATCCGCTAGCTTCGTGGTCCACTCATATAGCTCAATCAGAAAGGAAAAGAAAAAGATCTCATGGATTTCTGTATATAGGTACCTGTCCAGCCATTGTTCCTTTGTCAGTTGCGAGTTTTTGTTCTCCTGCGTCGCGAATTCATGGGTCTTCCTATCCAAACAGTCTCCAATCTCTTTCTTAGTTGGATTCCAGTGATATGACATCACACATCTCTTATGCAGATTCTGGTCCTAGCAACGGAACCATTTTTTGGTTGCGTGGGGCCTGGCCCAGGTTCAGTGTTAGTTAGCCAAACAAATCCCTACACTACTGTCCTTTTCAGCATCAGCCCACAGAGCGCGGGCCAAAGTCTCACCCAAAGTAGTATGGGGGGATGCTAGAACCAAGTTTCCACACCCTGAGATGGTCATGATGTCGGTTTATTCCTTTTATTCCTACTTTCGCATGGGTCGTTAAGTTCTAGGGCTCTTGTCTATCTATCCCTTTATTCCACCCTTCAGTACCTCCGCAAAGGGGTACGATTGACCTTTGCGTAGCCCTAACCTACGGTTCAAGCACTTTCACGCCACTCGTGCAGATTCCCAAACTAGCTTAAGTGTTTTACTTATCTCATTAAATAATCATAGTTAGTGCTGCATAAATAGATATCCTTAATTGCGTTCAATTATCCAACGTAATTACATACATTTTCGCATCACATAAGCATTATAAATGAAATTCATAGACAATATGACAAGATGCCTTAACAAGAAACAAAGACACAAAATTTGAAAAATGCTTCTCTTTATTGATACCTTCAGATGATTACAGACTTTATCCGCCCTACGCACACAACTGCAGGGGTCTATGCACTCAGCTGCGGACTTTATGTATTTAACTTCATAGCTCCCGATAGGGTAATATTGTTCCTTGATGGCATCTTAGAAAGAATTCCTAGTGGGTGTGACTAAAAACAATGAGGATTCCTTCTCATCCTTATATTCACTGTAGGTTTCCCATCAGTCATTGACGTGTGGGGCGGCTTGGAGAAGTGAAAAAGTAATATTTTCCCTATTGCAAAAGAAATGAACTAAAAAATATCTTTCCAATATATTTAACCATATATCTACGGCGTCTACATCTATCTGGCCTTCAAATATCGAAATATCAAAGTTAACCTCTACCTTAAAAGGAGTTTTGCCTCCAGATTGGTTGTTGGATGTAGATACGTTGCCTGTGGGTAGTCCCCGAAGGATCTAGGCAAAGTTATCCATCATCGTGTTCCTCTGTTGCTCAAGGGATTCCTCGAGAAATATTTTGAAAGGATCTCCTACCCCCTTGTCTTTATTTTCTTCTGCTATGGGAGGTTGTTGGGGTCTGTTAGGCTAGACTTGCAAAGGTTCAACTAGTTTGAGCCCTAACTCTGTATACCTTGACCTTGTTGGGTACATGCAATGAAAAATAGAGAAAGAGAAAATCACTCTCATACCACTAATCCAGGCTTATGAAGGAATGCAACAAAATACATAACTACACATATACACAAAGATGTAGTAGAAATAAAATTTCATTTCATTAATATCAAATAAATGAAATATTCTTACATACATAAATGGAAATAAACTAGCTCAGGCGATGGTAGCTTATCTCTGAGAAGAGATGTGGCAGCTACATGCCTCTGAAATGTGTTAAAATGAGGCTCTAAGGCCTATTTATTATTGAGAAATAATGGAAAACCCTAAACATATGGAATCCTAACCCTAGGAGATGAAGTGCCAAAACTATGGACCACATTTGGGTAAATTGGTACATCAACTTCCTGGGGTCATAACTATTGTATACGATCTTTTTTTTACGTGTACAATGCCTCATTAGAAATATATATCTAAGGACTACAACTTTTGACTGCAAACATGAGTTAAAGACTCATGTTTGCCCATTTTCCCAAAAAACCCCATTTATGGCCTCAAAATTTCTCTGGAAGTTCAAGACCCGATAAAATTCCAAAATAGTAATTGTGCTACAATTAAGGAAACTTAAAAAATAAATGAAAATGTGGTGGGGGTCCAAGTGGAATAGGTTGGTGGTCACCAATATCCACCTAGATCAACTGTGCTTTGGATTGATGAAAAATGGGTGCATTATTAAGGCACTCCTTGTGATAGGCCACCAATTCAAATCCCCCTATGGATCTAGCCTACAAAATAAAAAAGTTTTATGGGTACTTGGAAATTCTAGATCCTTTGTCTAATTCCAATTTTAATGAAATATGTGTTCAAGGGTACCTTTGCTTTGTCAGGTTAATCTGAGTCCTAGAGCACCCCTATCCAATGGGTTGATATACCACTGCTCTCTTCTAGAAAACAAAGAAATCAAGTGGCATATCCAGGAGTTGCTACAAAAAGGGCACATCTGACCAAGTTCCTTGCCTTGTGGGAACCTAATTGTACTCATGCAGAAGAAGGATGATACCTAGAAACTTTGAATTGATTATCGCCCACTAAATAAAATCATTGTTAGGAATAGGTGTCCAATCCCATAGATTGATAACCTTCTTGACTAGCTCAAGGGGACCAAGCATTTCAGCAAGACTGATTTGAACTTCGGCTATCACTAGGTTCCAGTAGAAACCATAGATGTATGGAATACCACCTTCAAATCCAAGAAGGGCCTTTTTGAGTGATTGGTCATGTCATTTAGGTTGACATATTCCATTGCAACTTTTATGAGGTTGATGGATGACATGTTGCGAACCTTCACCAACTCGTTCGTAGTTGTATATCTAGATGACATGATCATCTTTAGCAATAGTTTGGAAGAGAAATATCAACATATTCGGTAGGTCCTTCAATCCCTACTACAACACAAACTATGTGCCAAATTAGAGAAATGCACCTTTGGCATGAATCAGGTCCAATATTTGGGTTACATCATTGATGAGAAAGGTATGCATGTGGATCTTGCTAAGATTCAAGTCATTGGAAATTGACCAGCTCTAACCATTTAATAGAGGTTCACAACTTTTTGAGCCTTGCCATTTTCTATCAAAAGTTCATTTTAGGATTCTCTCATATCACTTAGCCTTTGAGTCAAGTTAGCAAGGGTGGAGTGAAAGCAAATGTTTTTTGGTATGTTTCGCAACATAAGGTATTTGTTAAGCTGAAGCACCACCTTTGCTCTACATCGGTACTCACATTGCCAGACCTACAATAACCATTTGAAATTGAGACATATGCCTCTGATTATTCTATTGGTGTAGTTCTAACCCAACAAGGGCATCCAATGGCCTATCACAGTGAGACACACTCTAATACAATTTGGAAACACCCCACATATGATAAAGAGATTTATTCAATCATGCAAGCTTGTTGGCAGTGGAAACATTACATTACGGGAAGGAGACGATCATCCACATAAATCACCAACCTCTTTAGTTTATAGAGACACAAGGGAAGTTGTAGAATGACTGCCATCAGAAATGGTCCACATATCTACAACAAGCTCATCTAAACATTAAGTACAAGAAGGGTAGCATCATGAATGTTACAAATTGCCTGAGTTGACCATTGGTTGTGGCACTGACCATTTTTCTCGACTATTGTGCGCATGAGACTTTGGGATGACTGTAAATCTACAAAAATGGTCGAGAATTCACCACCACATACTAGGTGTTGATGTATGGCAAGCACGTTCCAAACTTCCACCTCCAGGACACACTATTGTGATACCTAGGACACATTTTTGTTCCTTCAAGTGAGAATGCCAAGATGATTTGGGAGGCACACTATAGTCGGGTCGGAGGACATTTTGGTGTAGAGAATATAGTGGTAGTACTGTATAGGTATTTTTATTGGCCAAGTGTATGACAAGACGTTGAAAAAAATATCAGATTCTACACTACATGTGATATCACCAATTCAACCATTAAGAAGCAAGGCCTATATACTCCTATGTCTACTCCTAACCGGACCTGGGACTCCATCTCCATGGAATATATGTCTGGCCTTCCTTCTACCAAGCATGGTAGTGACTGTGTATTTATGGTCATCAACATATTTTTTAAGATGGCCATATTAGCTTCCTATAAAAAGAGTATCACAATAAAATCCCATTCCAAACTCTTCTTTGAATGAGTGTGGGTACATTTCAAGATCTCGCAGACCATTATATTAGATCGAGATAGTAGGTTCCTAAGCGCATTTTGGTTTAGCCTCTAGTCATTGCTGGACACCAAGCTCACCAAGTCGATTGCCTTCCACCCCCTAACTGATGGTCAAATAGAGGTCGTCAACTGGATTATTATGCAAATACTATGCATGTACAACTCTAAGCATCCATGAACATGGAACGCTAGTCTTCCCTACATGCAACACAGTTATAACAGAGCTCTCCATAGCTTGATTGGACACAAACCCTTTCAAGTCGGCATAGGATTTCAACCATTATGTCCCATTGCTGTTGCACTACCTCTTGCAACCACACAGGAAGAATATGCCCATTTCTAGTCTAAAGCTGATAAAGCCACCAGGTTTATTGAACGCATTCAGCACATCCATCAGCAAGTTCATGACATATGGGATAAATCGAATGCCAAGTACAAATAAAAACATGAAGAATATTAGTTGCCACATAAGTTTTATGTTACTGACAAGGTTTGATTGCATTTACAAAAAGAATGCCTCGGAGCCAATTAGAAGATTCAACCACTTCAATATGGGCCTTACACCATAACTAAGGTTGTGGGAGACAACAATTATGACCTTAGTATCCCCCCATTCCTTGGTTTGCAACCCATATTCAATGTGGACCACCTTCAACCATATTTTCCACCATACTAGACAAATTAGACATTGTTGAGAGCTACAACCAACAAATATAAAACTAGACTGCATTGAACATGCCACAACTGATTGGATCATGGACACAAAAATCAATAAAACTCACTAAAAGAGGATCCAACTATATTGAGTTTTCAAAGCTAACCAACTCCTTCACCAAGACAATTGGCTCACCAGGGACCAAGTTCAACAGAATTTTTCCCATCTCATGGAGGCACTCAATGCAATGGGGACCATTGGTTCCTAATAGGGGAGGATTGATCCAGGTGGATATTGGTATCCATCCACCTATTCCATTTGGTCCCCAAACTAATCCAAAATGGATTCATTTTTTCCCCCTAATTAAAGTCTTCAAATTCAGTTGAAATTTGAATCAAATTGAAGTGCTCGTCAATACGATTCCAACAGTGTGAACGACGCGTAAATCCGAGTTCAGATGAAGAATTTAATGCCAGTCAAAGTTTCAAGGCAAACTAGGGAAAAATGAGGAAAAGTCAAAGTCAACAGTCAACATAGGTGATGCCAGTAAGACACGTATCGTCCGGGGAATGTGCTGTTAACACCCAGGTTGTTCCCTATGACTCCCAAGGGAGTACGGCCGGGGTAACCAC
Organism: Pinus tabuliformis; assembly: GCA_031772625.1. NCBI lineage: Eukaryota > Viridiplantae > Streptophyta > Pinopsida > Pinales > Pinaceae > Pinus > Pinus tabuliformis. The sequence goes on along the minus strand of CM062816.1, from coordinate 540,147,957 downwards.
TAACCAATCTTTGGATCACAGTTTCTAGCCAAACTGTAATCAGAGAGGGCTCTCTCTTTATGATTTGTCTCTGTTATGATGGTGTTTTAGGCTAGGTATTATGCTCAGGTTTTGTTTGATGTTTTGGTTGAAGGATTTCTTTCGAGTCTTAAGATGTAGTGTTTAGAGAGTAATACATCATTGGGCAATGGAGTCTGGAGTTGTGAAATGCTTGGAAACGCAGGATTGGTGGTGTTCTAACTGCAGGGCCTATTGTGTATTTCAGACAAACAAAATTAACTTGAATGGTGAAGCATGTCAGCCAACAGAAAGCAATTAAGAAATTTCTATTAAGCCGGTGAGGTGAAAGTGAAACACGTTGCACAGGAGCAAACTTGAATTCCTGAGACAAAGGCCACTGTGAAGAATGTATTCTGAAAGTGCAACAATTAAGAATTACACTTATCAAGATTACAGCTGAAGAAAAACATTCATTAACAACACGGATTGAACCCAGGGTATCTCTTGAATAAATCCTGGAAGTTAGTCTTTTTCCTTGTTGCTAAATATTCAGAATTAGAAAACATATATGGATTTTAACAAATCAAAAAACATAACAGAGAGAGTTACAGAGACTTATTGTATCGTGTAATACACAGGAATCCAGCAGTTTTCAACAGACACCAGAACGCATTCAACACTTCAGAAATCCGAGAAATTCCATCACTTTCTTTATTAAACTTCTGAAAGGATTACAGCATAAGAACTTCTTCAGGAGAAATCAACAACCACCTTGCAAACTCATGCGAAGGGGACTTTATAGGAAAGCTTATACAAAATATCTCAGGCATTGAGTCATCTGAGAGAGAAATATCTTCGTTACTTTGTTCAGAAAGTAGAAAAGAATTTATTGCAGCTTTGAATGCAACATAAATGCTCTTTAAGTCTGTCAGAAGATGTTTTGACCTTTGGGGGTCACTGAGTCGGTTGCAACGCTTTGCTTTAATGCTGATAGATATGCCTTTATTTTTGTTGCGCTGTATTTTCTCGGCCCTGCCACCTGTGACTGCGCTTGCTGCTGTGGTGACCGAACAGCTTTGCTGAGTTGGCTCAGCTCTAACCTTTAATGCATGCTGATTTTGTTGAACTGTGCTTTACATAACAATTCATATTTCTTCAAAAACAAAATTTGGTGAATGCCTCACTGTTTATAAAATTTTCTGTATTGCATTTGTCCACCAGTCCTGTGTAGGGAGTTGATGCCTGAGAATTGCATCCATTGTCTCCTCTGCTTCTGTATATTTATAAAAATTTGGGGCCACATCAAACAAGTGCGTGATTTCATTCATTATAAAAAATAGATTTTCTATCTTACTATAGAAAATCTGTCCTGTAATAGGCCATGTATCATCTGAAGTGTTGGCCCTCTCATTGATCTGGGTTGAAGAAAAAACGTTCACTCTTTTGGCATACTGTTCATGAGTGAATAATTTCCCTCCGCTGTTCAGTAAGCTAGGGAGTCCTCTGCTTTGTAATACCTGAAATCTCTCCATGAACCTGTTCACCTCAGTTTGCATATCCTGGGTTCTTCTTTCCAATGTCTGCACCAGATTTCTCAGAGTAAGAACCCTCCTGATCATTTGGATAGTCTCAGTTCTGTTTGTAATTCCCATGGTAGCTAACTGAGAACTTGTTTTATGGTTAAGTACATTGATCATTCTGGTGGCCACTTCAGGCATATTGCTCAATAAAGCTCTTGATCTGTGAACCTCCTTCTGTGCCTTTGGGATGAGCTCTAATTGCTCATGGATTGTCTCAATATATTGCCATTGATTGGTAATTGATTGGCCTATATTGGACCATAGCATTGCTCTAATTTCAGCTACAATTTTGTCTAGTTTGAGCTCATTTTCCAGCTCTTTGATCTTGTCTTTAAGGGCTTTGATTTCCCTGCCCTTTTCTGCCACTTCTCTCTTTGATTTATCATGTCTGTCATTGACTTTGGCTAATTTTTCCCTGGTCTCATTTAACTCTGTCATTTGAGCTTCCAGGATTTGGATTTCATTCTTCAGCTTTTGCATATCCAGGCTTTGGGCCTGCTCTGTAGTTGTTGGCGCTGCTGAAGTAGATGTTGCTGTTTGTTCAGTCTGTTGAGGAGGAGGAGCAGTGATAGGAGCAGTTTCCTCAAGATTGATGATCTGAGGAGGAGGCTGAGAGGTCTGACCCTCTTCTCTTTGTTTCAATGCTGCTTGCAGGGCCGCTTGTGTAGCCTCAGATTCTCCCAATTTCTCCTGTGCCTGTATAAGCTGCTTATAAAGGGAAATCAACAAGGTTGTGGCATCCTGCTCATGTCTTTGCTGAGCTACTTCATCTGTTTGAGGGTGAATGGTAGCTGGGAGTTTGATTTTCTTCCTCAAGGCAGCCATGTCAGCATCCCTCAACTTCAAGATTTCCTGTATTCCTTTAATATCTTTGGGGTCATGCCCAATTTCAATGATTATGTCTTCCAAGGACCTTATTCTGTTGTCCTTCGCCTGGGATGATGCCCTCTCCAATTCCAGCTGAGAGGCTGTAGCATTAAGGCTGCTCTCTAGTTTGTAATTTTCCAATGTTTTGTCTGCCAAGGCAACATACACCATCTCACCAGTCTGTTTGTGCAGTTCAATTTTATCCATTGGGTGTATGTCCTTGGCCAGGACCTCCAGGTTGGTCCTGAGGTAATCTGAGAGAGATTGGGGATGCAGTGCTATGGGCAAAAAATGGCTCATAGTCAATTTGCCTTCTTGCACATCAAATGCAGACATCAATCTTTGTTGATTGGTGGGAGCCATTTTCAATAAATGGTTGTACAGCTGTACCTTGACAGGGTCACTCCTCCTTTTGATGTCTATAAATTGCTGCTTGATGCTCTTTTCTCCTTCTCTTTGCTGGCTGGAGGAGCTGACCTCTCCTCCCATAGCTCTGTCCTGTTCCTGCTGGAAGGAACTGGCTGAAGCTTCTCTGCTGGGTGGGCCCATGCCCAATGCTTGCCTTATTGCTATGTCATCCTCCGAAAAGTCATTCAATCTTTGTCTTTTCTCTTCCTGGTTGATAGATGAAGTCAGAGGAGTTTCTCTATCCCTTTTTCTACTTAAGTCCTCCTTCTGTGGAGTTTGGAGGACCGAGGCGTCAATGGTGACTTCTGGCCTAGGAGGCACTAGGTTCTGAGCCTGTTGCTCAGTGGAAGTTGGAGTATCAACTACTCTTTCCTGCTGTAAGGGCTGTTGTCTGTCATGTTGCCCTTTTTCCTGCTGCAATTCTTGTTGCTGTTGTTGCTCTGCCTGCTCTTGAGTCACTGGACGTGGCTGCTCCTTGCCATGGAGGGATTGTTCTGTCTCCATTTCCTTTTCTTTGCCTTTGCCAGATGCACTTTCAGTGGCCTTAGTAGTTTGCTGTTTGGCAGTTGAGGAGGATGCAGCTGCTCCCACTTGTGTGCTTGGAAGTGTGAATACCTGTGAACAAAGTTCAAGGTCAGCCATCTTCCTTAGATTCCTTACTGCCCTCTGATTTAGCTCTTCTTGTGATACAGGCTCTTCTAAGGTCCCTCTCCTCCATTTGTCTTGGTTAGCATATTTTTCAATGTGAGGGATGCTATGATGATCATAGGCAGACAACTTATATTTGAGCTTCCTCATTGTTACAAAATGATTAGGGTCATAGGGTGTCCATGGGAAACTGGTTTGAAGGCCAAGGGACTCAAGCATTCTATCTGCTTCCTTCCATCCTTGCTCCCTCTCGTTATAGATAAAATGGCCAAGTTGGCTTTTCACCTTCAACTATGCTTTTTTACCTTTTCCTGAAAAGTGAAGCACATCCACCCGGCCAAATTGCCTAAAGTACTCTAGGGCAAATAGCCTCATAGGCACATACTTAGGTAATCTGAATGGAGGCAAATCACACCCATATATCCTGATGACGGTGTGGTGTTGGTAGAAGTACCAATCCCCAATGCTGTAAGATTTAGACAGCTGAAGAATTCTCTGCATGTCATCAGTGAGTCTTGGAGGAGGCGAGCTCATTAGCATTGTCATAGCTGGATGGATGAACTGATCAATAAATTCACAGTAAGTGTATGGAGAATCAGGTGTAGTGTGGAAGACAGAGGACCAATAGACCACTGATCTAGGATTGCCCTGGGCATCCACCCTTTTGATAGAAAAATGAAATTTTTCATGTTGATGGTATAAGATCAAATGATAGATGTAGGAGGTATATCTGAATACCCTTTCTCTCGCCAAATTCATCAATTTCTCATGAATCTTGTCTGATATGTAGGTGGCATAGTCATAGCAGATTGGTGACTTGCCAGGAGTAAACATAGACATCATTACCAGCACAGTTGTATCAATATGCTCAATTGAATTATATCCCAAGATGGGACTAATCATATCTGCAAGGTCTCTGCCCAGCCCATTGAGATATACATGACCAATTGGAGGGTACATCACAATGTCAGAGTTAATGTATAATTGATTAAGTTTGGTAATTTGAGCATCTGTCAGTTTAGCCCCTTGTTTTATCAGGTTCACTAGTGACAAAGGGACCAACTTCTTCTGAGTGTTGAAGCAAAGCATGTCTCTGATGGCTTGAGGGGTAACATAGAAAAGTACTGAACCATATGGGTCAACAACAGCCCTTTGAGAAGCATCATAATTTTCAGCACAGAGGTGGATTAGTTCAGGGAACTGGTTGACCTGAGGGAGCTTAAAAATAGGGAGGAAAGAGTCCCATATGCCCAATATATCTGTCCCATTTTCATGCTTGGCTTTCAACTCATTCAACAGATGAATGTGGAATTTGCTGCTCATAAACATTTCTTCTGTAATTTGGTAATCCATATCTGCCAAGGCTTGCCATTCCAAGTTCCTTTGAGGGGCATTCAGAGGCTGAACATTTAGTACTACAGGTGTCTCCATTGCAAAAGAGGATTCTGAATTGAGTGCAAAAGTGGTTTCAATTGAGCAGAGCTGTATAAAGAAGTGACTCTTCAACAGGGAGGTGAATTTGTAAGGAACAGGGAGTAGTTCTTGTAAATAGCAATTGAAATACTATTTGCAGTGCAAATAGGACAAATGTTTGGCCTCACTTTGTCTCTCTCAGTGGTTAAATTCAGTTTGAATGAGTCTGCCGCGATTGCGCGAACAGAGCTTGATTTTTCAATGAAAATGCAGGTAAACAAGGCTCGACTAGTGTTGTTCGAGTTCACAACTGTAAAAGGGCCAGGTGCAAGTATTTCTGCCAGTGAATTCAAGAGTTTTTTCTGTTATAAGCTCTTTTGAGGGAAATAACAGACAAAGCAGGTACATGAAGGATTTACAGTGGAGAATACCTGGTAAAGAGTAAGCAATGGTCGCGGATGACTGTGGAATGGCGCGCCGCCGGTCTCCTGGTCAGGTTCTGCAGGTTGGTGGACTTTGGACGTGAAAATCGCATGCAGGCGCAACAAAGTCTTTTGTAAGAAAATGGGAAAAAACATGAAATTTCACCATAATATTGGTTTTTTGGACTTTTGGCGCGTTTTTCTGCTGACGTCAGCATGATGTCATAGGTGGGGTCAGGGCCGGCTGACGTCATAGGTGAGGTGGCGGGCTCTGATTGGTCCACGGGGATGGTGAAGTGGCAGGACAGATCGGCAGACGGTTGGGTGCAACGGTTGACGTGACGGCATGGTGGTAGTGACGTGGGATGATGTGGAGGTGACGTAGTATAGGCGGAATAACCGAAACCGGAAACAGCCAGCGGTTTCATATCGCACCGCTCATGGTACGGGGGGGGAATCTGTCAGATGTACCTCCGACGAGCTGCGGCGGGGACGCGTGGCTGCCGAGTGACGTAACCCTTTTACGGACATCGGAAGATATCCGTCGGATGTGAGACCCGCTCCGATATCAACGATGACCGTCTGATCTGGAGGGCTCGATCCAACGGCTGTCGGGGGAGTGATGTGATCGGCGGATATGGCGGGTAAACAGTGGACGTCGGAGCCGCTCCGATGTGATAAGAGCCGTTGGATGTTCAAGCTCCGATCGGACGGCTGTCGGGGTCGATGACATGATCGGTGGGTACGGCAAAGGCGCGGCATTATTTAATATTTATTTTCGGAATGCGCGCTTAGGCGGAGGATCATCGGGGTATGGTGTTTAGTAAGGTTTTTCAATATATTTCGACAAAACAAATACGCGCCGAAACTTTGGTTAATCACAAAAAATGGGTTTTTGTGTATTATTTGGCAATTTAGAGCGGGTAAGGGTAAAGTAAGGTTTTTACAAGGTTCATGTTTGCAAATGGGGTGCAATGAGTTTAAAAATGGATTTGGAAATGGGGAAAGGGTTTGGCTTAGGTTTATCAAGATGACCAGGTGTCATTTGATCCCTAACATAGGACTTATTGGCTATAATGCCAAGGGGAAGGGATATTTATACAAAATTTGGGGTTTATACACCATGGTGTTACTAATATTAGGGGAAAGGTAATATAGGGGATTTACATAGTAGAGTTAGGGTTAATATGGATGAGGGGAGTGAATGAAGGGAGAAACACTAAGTTTGTTTGAAACTTACTTAGTTTAGGGAGTAGATCAAAATGAAAAGAGTTTAGACAAGAAATGTGGCTTCTAAAAAGATTAAGAACCACCATGAAACCATAATTCTTCCATGAATCTCAAGTGATGAGGGAATGTTAGTAAATGATATGAAAAGGGAAAAGGGAGGTTAGACATGCTCCTTTGCTTGCTGCAACCTGATGAAGAAGAATACCTTCTCATTTCTTTGACTCTGCCTTGGTAAACAAAGTTAACACACCTGCAATGGCAAGGATAACCTTTCTGCAACCCCAACTACTTACCCAACTACTTGCCTAGCATTTTTTGTTCTTCTTGGAGGGTGCACTTGGACTTGCAGACCCTTACCTGCCTTTTCTTTTCTTTGGCTTTTTCTTTTGTTTTTTCTATCTACTTCTACCCTTATTTCTTCCAAGGTCCCAGATTAAGCTATTGGGAGCCTTTTCTTCTCTACCTGAACTACTTGTCTGCCAAGATTAAACAGTTTGGACAGACTTCTTTCTCTAATCTACAACTGAAAATTTAAAACATGACATGGTCCAGATTAGGCTGTTGGACCATCCATCAAAATCGGGATGCATTAATCTATTTACACACCTTGTACTTCTTTGGAAATATGTGATCTTTGCATGATCAAAGCAGAGCATATTTGGAACTTCTATAGCCAATCATGAAATATGAAACCTATTGGTATAGGTAGCTAACAGTGGCTCCACATGGGGATGGTGTTTCATCTGAAAGACCAAGAACAGCAGGTCAGATTGCCTTGCTTCTTGACTGCTCTTGCCAATCTTTAAAGTTTGCTGCTTTGAGATGCCAAAATTGTGCTTTTCCTCCTTGGTCTATCTCTGATTCTATGTGCCTTCTGCTGATAGTCAATAATCTTCAAAAACTGCATTTTTACAATCTAAACAGAAAATAATATATACATCTGCATATATACAAGGGAACCTCAGGCTGCACTCATGGGAAATAGTCAAAATAGTGCTTCAGCATCCTGCCATTCACAGGACCTTCATCCAAGTCAGTTTCACTAAGACTTTTTAGGAAGTAAGTGTTGTTACCTTGCACTGCTTGGACAGCAAATGGTCCTCTCCATAAAGAATCAAATTTTCCATGTTTTCCTTTGTCTTCTCTTCTTGCATCCCACTTGAGGAATTTGTCTCCCACATTAAAATCTTCTGCTTTGGTTCTTCTGTCAAAGGCCTTCTTTAGTTTTTCTTGTAATACTTGAACTCTGCTGAAAACTTGATCTCTGGTTTGCTGCAGACATATGATTTGATTAATCCTTCTTTGCATATCATTTGGTTCAGCTTGGCTTTCTTGAAGAAGTTTCATAACAGGCACTCCTAGTGATGAGGGAAATTTGGCTTCTAGTCCATAAACCAACTCATATGGGCTGGTCCCAATTGATCTTTTGGTTGTTAGTCTATCTGCCCATAAGGCATTGACTAGTTTCTTATGCCAATTCTTTTTATTTTCTTCCAACACCTTCTTTATGATGTTCACCAGGCTTTTGTTTGATGATTCAGCAAGGCCATTTCCTTGGGGATAGTATGCAGTAGAATGGCCCAAGGTAATATGAAATTTATGGCAAAAGCTCACCATTTTCTTGGATCTGAAAGCTGCAGCATTGTCTGTGATTATTTTATCAGGACAGCCAAATCTAGCCAGTATGTTGTTCTCCAAGAACTGAATGATTATTGAATCATTTGCTTGTCTACATGGGGCAGCTTCAATCCACTTGGTGAAATAGTCTGTTGCTGTTAGAATCCATCTGTGCTGTCCTGAAGATGAGGGATGAATTTCCCCAATGAAATCCAAGCCCCATTGTTGAAAAGGTCTCTCTGTTGCAATAGGTCTTAAGGGGAGTGGCAACAAATGTCTCTTTCCCTCAAACACTTGGCATTTGTGACATGAGGTTGTGAATTTCTTGACATCAGAGAACATGGTGGGCCAGTAATAACCAGCCCTCAGTATTTTGTCCACAGTGGACTTCCAGTACAAATGTCCACCACAGTCTCCTGCATGAAACTCTTGCATGATATTGTTAGTTTCATTTTCAATTAAACAGTGCAGCAATATACCTTCATGGTTTTTCCAAAAAAAATTGCCATCCATTACACAAAATCTTGATGTTTTCATTTTTAAGAACCTACACTTAGTTTTGGACAGTCCTGGGGGAGCACACAGGTTTTGTAAGACATAACAGATATCAGAGTACCAAGGAGATTGTTCAAAGGCTACATTGATCTTTGGAGTCGCCAGCTCTGTTTCACTGTCCAGCTGATTGATATCTAGGGCTTGAAAATTTGCTTCTGTCATTAACTTGGCCAGACCTTGCCCTTTTATTAGCTTTGTAGGCTTTATTTCAATGTCAAATTCTAGTATGTTAGCAATCCATTTTCCTCTTCTGCCCTCTAAGTTTTCTTGAGTGAGAATGTCTTTGACAATTGGACTTGGCACATATGCTATGACATGGGAATAAAGGATATAAATCCTAAAGTCCTTGATTGCTTTGACCAAAGCATAGGCTTGTTTCTCCATGATTTGATATTTTAGAGGTGCATCTCTAAGAGCTCTGCTAAAGAAAGCAATAGGCTTCTCATTACCTTGGTCATCTTTTTGTAATAAAACAACAACAATAGTATGCTGAGAGGCGAAAGAGAAAATAATAAACTCTCTGTCAAACTGAGGATTGGTCAAGAGTGGGGTTTGGGTAAGGGCCAATTTTATACCTTCAAATGCTTGATTGGCTTCAACAGTCCACTTCACTTTTGAATCCTTTTTCAGCATGTTATTTAACAATCTGATTAGTTCTGCCAAGTTTGGGATAAACCTTCTTAAGAAATTGATTTTTCCCAAAAATCCTTGCAACTCTTTGACATTTCTTGGGTGGGGCATTTGTAGGATAGCCTGTATCCTATCTGGGTCAATTCTTATGCCATCCTTTGAGATGATGTGTCCTAACAGTTTACCTTCTTCCAAACCAAATAGAGACTTCTTGGGATTTAAGGAAATTCCATATTTCCTGCATGTTAGGAAAATCTGTCTTAAATGTTTGAGATGTTCTTGGTCAGATTTTGAAAAAGGTGTGAGATCATCTAAGTAAATGACTAAGAAGTCATGAATCTCCTTAGCAAAAGCAATATCCATTGCTCTTTGAAATGTTGCCCCTGCATTTTTCAATCCAAAAGGCATCTTTACATATTTGAAAGTTCCCCATGGGGTTGTAAATGCAGTTTTATCTTGGTCATCAGGGTGCACCAGGATTTGATTGAAGCCTGAGAATCCATCAAGTAGTGAGATCCTTGAGGCCCCCACCACTCTTTGGAGAATGTGATCCATTTTGGGTAAGGGATAGTTGTCTTTGAGGGATACTTGGTTCAGATTTCTCAGGTCCACACACAGCCTAATTTCACCAGTCTTCTTCCTTGTAGGGACTAAGTTGGAGATCCATTCAGAGAATCTGATTGGTGCTATGATGCCTGCCTTAAACATTTTCTGTACCTCTTGTTCCATTGCTGGGAGAAGCATAGGATTGATTCTCCTCAACTTTTGTTTAAAGGGCTTTTGATCAGGCTTGAGAGGGATAGTATGCTGGATAACAGAGGTGTCATAGGACTTTAGGTCCTCATAACTCCATGCAAAGACATCCTGGAACTCTTTAAAGAGGTCAATGTATTTAGGCTTTTGATCAGGAGGCAAAGATGCAGACAATTTAATTATTTTGGGTTTGTCAATTGTACCTATGTTGCATTCTTCAATGGCTGCGTTTAAGGGCTGCATTTTTGGTTTTCTGGGAATATCATTTGAATCAAAGATGTCCTCTAGGGGAGTTAGGCCTGTTGGTAGAAAATTGTCTTTCAGCTCTATGATTTCAGTTTCAGCATTGGCCACCTCCTCACAATTGATTGATTTAATTTGCTGAATGTTGTCCTCGTTGAAAATAGTTGGATTAAGCATTTGTTTTGCTGTTCTGGGTGATATTGGGTGAGTAATCTTTTGAAACTGTATTTGTGATTGACTTGCTGTTTCAAGCATTTGTGATTGACTTGCTGTCTCCGTGTCAATATTTAATCCTGCAAATTCTTGCTGCAGAGTTAAAAAATGGTTTATTTGCTTGTCATCCTCAAATACTTGCCAATCATTAACATTGTTTGGAATGGAGGGTCTGTGTTTTACCTCAGCTGTAAAACGATGATGGGGCTTAAAAGGCAGTTTGCAGGTACTTGCAAAGGTGGCTAAACTGTGAGCATGCAGATTGTGCGTTCTAGGAATCCTAGTGATTTGGAATTCAGAGAAAAAGTTTAGTACCTCAGCAACAGCAGCCCTATAAGTCCTTAGTCTTTTGTCATTGGTGACAAAGTTTCCTTTCACTTGTTGAATAATTAAATCTGAATCACCCATGATTGAAACCCTGGCAGCTTGTAAGAATTTTACTAGCTTGAGGCCTAGTAAAAGAGCTTCATATTCTGCCATGTTGTTAGTACATCTGAAATTCAATCTATAAGCTCTGCCCTCTGCATGACTATTTTATTTATTGTGTATCCAAACTCCAGCTCCTGCCCCTAACTTGTTGACTGAGCCATCAAATTCAAGGAACCATAGAATATCCTGTTGGGAAGGAGACTTACTGATCTGTTCATGAGCTGGCAATGTGAGTAGCAGTTGTGGTTTTTTCTCTAGCTTGTCTTCTAGAACAGTCTCGTCATTTGATTGGCTATTCTTGACAACCAGGGCAGCAGCAACATCTAGTGTTTGATTGACTGTTGTTTCATGGGTGATAATACTTTCATTTGAATCTTCCTCTTGTATGAATATCTTGGTTTCAACCTCACCTTTTGAGGGAGTGATGGTGTCATTGAAGAGAATGTATGAGTCTATGTCTGAATGGATAGCATATATGGGAAAGTTTTGAGGCTTTTCTTCACTGCTGACCATGTATTTCATTAGTGTTTCTCTGTACAGTCTTTTTGGTTGCCCAAAGACAGAGATGGTGGCATATGACATGTCTAATTGTAGTGAACCTTGGAGTTTAGCTCCCCATGATCTTGATAACAGCATTCCATACTTAGGTGGGATATCAGCAACCACAACATCCATTAGGATTGTCTTATTTGGATATTGAACCAGGGACACACATAAGTCTTTTATGAGACCTAGACACTTGACTTGGCTGGAGTCAAAAGAAAACAGGTCTTTGTATGGTCTTGTTATGTCCAAATTCAATCTTTCCATGACTGCTTTTGGCATGAGGTTGTGAGAAGCACCTGAGTCAAACATTGCATTGTGTAGTATCTTGTCATGAATATGTAGACTGACATAAAAAGGTAGTACCCCTGTGACTATTGTTTTTCCATCCACTTCTGGGCCAAACAATAATTCTGGAGTGTCATCCAACACATTGACATCATCTTTGCTGTTAGTGAGTTGAAGGGATTTCTTGATCTGTAGCTTATAGATGTCATGCTTGGCTAGTTCCAAGAGAGGAACAACTATCTTTAATTTACCCATTTCAGTCTCTAGGTCAAAGGATTTTTCAGATTGGGTCTTGGGGTTATAGATAACTGTCCTTTCCTTGTTCATTAAATCTTCTTCTTGATTTTTATCTTGACTTTGGGACTTATCCTTTTTACTCATCTCTTGAGGAGAAATAGTTGGATAAAGATGAGAAGGGGGAGTAACCATAGGCTGCTGCTTTGAGGAGGGTGGTTCAGTGACCTCCTCAACAATTACTTCTTCTGCAGGTAACTTTGTTTTGTCATTAGGTGCTGTGACTATAACTTTTTCAGGCTGCTGATTATCCTTTTTCTTTTCAGGCTGGTTAACATTCACAGTTCTGCTCCTCAGCTTGTATTGTTTATGGACCTCATAAACAGCAGTGTCATAGCCTTGCTTAAAGTCAAAGGATTCACCTGATTTAGTTTGGAACAGTTTGATTTCATCATCCTCATGATCTTCTTGTGTTAAGAAAACTTGACTCTCACCATCTAGACCCATCAAGTTAATCTCAGGATTTTCATTGGGTTCTGTTGATGTGGAAGTTTCTGCATAATTTTCTTGAAAAGGGGGTCTTATGTCTTGGTCAGCACTGGCCTTGCCAACATTCGGGTTTTGAGTTCTCCTAAAATTTGGATTCCTAGGAGGGTTGTTTTGCGGTGCTTCCCATGATGATTTTCTCTCAACCGATTCCACTCTATCACCCAATCTTTTCATTCCATTGAGTATTGCATCTAGCTTTTGATCAAAGGCAGTGGGTTCCTCTTTGAAAACAGTCCTTTTTTCCAACCTTGCCCTGTTTCTTTTGGCAATGAGGTTGGCTTCTACTGTAACTGCAACCCTTTGGGCCTCTGCTAGGGATTGAGGATCTCTTTCTTTCAACTGATAGGCCATGTCAGGGTCAAAACCATCAGGGAATTTGTACAAAGCTAGATCAGGAGGAGGTCTTAAATTTTGTGGAATCGCGTTATATACATTGTTAAATCTTGCACAATATTCCAAAACAGTCTCTTGGGGACCTCTTTTGATAGTGTCATATTCCCCAAGTATGTGCAGAGGATCTTTCTTCTTTTCCCATCTACTAGTAAATGCTTGATACAGTTCATCAGGAGTTGTAATGGAGTTTGCATTCAGGGATCTAAACCAAGTTCTTACATCCCCAGTTAGGCTTTGAACAAACATCCTCATTCTGACACTGTCATCATCTATTTCATAGGTCTCAAAATGGTCTTGCATCCTCTTAGCATGCTGGACAGCTGTCAGAGGGCCATTGGAGTCAAAATATGAAATTTTGGTTTGGTAGTCTTGGGGTAGAGCTGCAGCATTAGCTGGTATCTGCAGAGGTGCATACCTGTTAGCCATATTTACAGGATTTAGAGGATTAACAGGGGCAGCTGGGATAATGGGAACAGTGGGTACCACAGGGGTGACAAGTAGGGGTGAACCTAGAATGTTGGTCAAGGGGATATGAACAGTGGATGAGGATGTGAGAGGAGGAGTTTGAGATGTGGATGATGAACTAGGGGAATTAGGGGTAGACCGGAAAAGAACCTTGCATGGAGTAGGGATGAGGCTGGGATGATCTGACTCTGAAATCAAATCAGCAGGCTGCTCCTGCCTTTGCTGCCTCCTAATGTTTCTAGGGATGATATTTGGATTATCAACAATGATTGGTGGATTAGGGTCAGGATTTGCCCTAGTGTGCCGTGGATTTTTCTTAGGAGCCAGCTTCTAACTGTTTTTTAGGATTTTTATAGGAAGTTTTTTATATCTGTAAAGACTGAATGAAGATTCTGGAATGGCTATATATATTTCAAAACTAAGATGAAGATTCCCTAAACAGCTCTTCCCTAAAACTGTTAATGTAATACAGAAACAGATTAAAGGCCTCTTGACTGATTTCAGGCTTGATAGTAGCTATGGAAGATATATAGTAATTGAAAATCTCAAGCAGCTCCCCAGTGGAGTCGCCAATTATGTTAACACCCAGGTTGTTCCCTATGACTCCCAAGGGAATACGGCCGGGGTAACCACTAACCAATCTTTGGATCACAGTTTCTAGCCAAACTGTAATCAGAGAGGGCTCTCTCTTTATGATTTGTCTCTGTTATGATGGTGTTTTAGGCTAGGTATTATGCTCAGGTTTTGTTTGATGTTTTGGTTGAAGGATTTCTTTCAGGTCTTAAGATGTAGTGTTTAGAGAGTAATACATCATTGGGCAATGGAGTCTGGAGTTGTGAAATGCTTGGAAACGCAGGATTGGTGGTGTTCTAACTGCAGGGCCTATTGTGTATTTCAGACAAACAAAATTAACTTGAATGGTGAAGCATGTCAGCCAACAGAAAGCAATTAAGAAATTTCTATTAAGCCGGTGAGGTGAAAGTGAAACATGTTGCACAGGAGCAAACTTGAATTCCTGAGACAAAGGCCACTGTGAAGAATGTATTTTGAAAGTGCAGCAATTAAGAATTACACTTATCAAGATTACAGCTGAAGAAAAACATTCATTAACAACACGGATTGAACCCAGGGTATCTCTTGAATAAATCCTGGAAGTTAGTCTTTTTCCTTGTTGCTAAATATTCAGAATTAGAAAACATATATGGATTTTAACAAATCAAAAACATAACAGAGAGAGTTACAGAGACTTATTGTATCGTGTAATACACAGGAATCCAGCAGTTTTCAACAGACACCAGAACGCATTCAACACTTCAGAAATCCGAGAAATTCCATCACTTTCTTTATTAAACTTCTGAAAGGATTACAGCATAAGAACTTCTTCAGGAGAAATCAACAACAACCCTTGCAAACTCATGCGAAGGGGACTTTATAGGAAAGCTTATACAAAATATCTCAGGCATTGAGTCATCTGAGAGAGAAATATCTTCGTTACTTTGTTCAGAAAGTAGAAAAGAAGTTATTGCAGCTTTGAATGCAACATAAATGCTCTTTAAGTCTGTCAGAGGATGTTTTGACCTTTGGGGGTCACTGAGTCGGTTGCAACGCTTTGCTTTAATGCTGATAGATATGCCTTTATTTTTGTTGCGCTGTATTTTCTCGGCCCTGCCACCTGTGACTGCGCTTGCTGCTGTGGTGACCGAACAACTTTGCTGAGTTGGCTCAGCTCTAACCTTTAATGCATGCTGATTTTGTTGAACTGTGCTTTACATAACAATTCATATTTCTTCAAAAACAAAATTTGGTGAATGCCTCACTGTTTATAAAATTTTCTGTATTGCATTTGTCCACCAGTCCTGTGTAGGGAGTTGATGCCTGAGAATTGCATCCATTGTCTCCTCTGCTTCTGTATATTTATAAAAATTTGGGGCCACATCAAACAAGTGCGTGATTTAATTCATTATAAAAAATAGATTTTCTATCTTACTATAGAAAATCTGTCCTGTAATAGGCCCTGTATCATCTGAAGTGCTGGCCTTCTCATTGATCTGGGTTGAAGCAAAAACGTTCACTCTTTTGGCATACTGTTCATGAGTGAATAGTTTCCCTCCGCTGTTCAGTAAGCTAGGGAGTCCTCTGCTTTGTAATATCTGAAATCTCTCCATGAACCTGTTCACCTCAGTTTGCATATCCTGGGTTCTTCTTTCCAATGTCTGCACCAGATTTCTCAGAGTAAGAACCCTCCTGATCATTTGGATAGTCTTAGTTCTGTTTGTAATTCCCATGGTAGCTAACTGAGAACTTGTTTTATGGTTAAGTACATTGATCATTCTGGTGGCCACTTCAGGCATATTTCTCAATAAAGCTCTTGATCTGTGAACCTCCTTCTGTGCCTTTGGGATGAGCTCTAATTGCTCATGGATTGTCTCAATATATTGCCATTTATTGGTAATTGATTGGCCTATATTGGACCATAGCATTGCTCTAATTTCAGCTACAATTTTGTCTAGTTTGAGCTCATTTTCCAGCTCTTTGATCTTGTCTTTAAGGGCTTTGATTTCCCTGCCCTTTTCTGCCACTTCTCTCTTTGATTTATCATGTCTGTCATTGATTTTGGCTAATTTTTCCCTGGTCTCATTTAACTCTATCATTTGAGCTTCCAGGATTTGGATTTCATTCTTCAGCTTTTGCATATCTAGGCTTTGGGCCTGCTCTGTAGTTGTTGGCGCTGCTGAAGTAGATGTTGCTGTTTGTTCAGTCTGTTGAGGAGGAGGAGCAGTGATAGGAGCAGTTTCCTCAAGATTGATGATCTGAGGAGGAGGCTGAGAGGTCTGACCCTCTTCTCTTTGTTTCAATGCTGCTTGCAGGGCCGCTTGTGTAGCCTCAGATTCTCCCAATTTCTCCTGTGCCTGTATAAGCTGCTTATAAAGGGAAATCATCAAGGCTATGGCATCCTGCTCATGTCTTTGCTGAGCTACTTCATCTGTTTGAGGGTGAATGGTAGCTGCGAGTTTGATTTTCTTCCTCAAGGCAGCCATGTCAGCATCCCTCAACTTCAAGATTTCCTGTATTCCTTTAATATCTTTGGGGTCATGCCCAATTTCAATGATTATGTCTTCCAAGGACCTTATTCTGTTGTCCTTCGCCTGGGATGATTCCCTCTCCAATTCCAGCTGAGAGGCTGTAGCATTAAGGCTGCTCTCTAGTTTGTAATTTTCTAATGTTTTGTCTGCCAAGGCAGCATACACCATCTCACCAGTCTGTTTGTGCAGTTCAATTTTATCCATTGGGTGTATGTCCTTGGCCAGGACCTCCAGGTTGGTCCTGAGGTAATCTGAGACAGATTGGGGATGCAGTGCTATGGGCAAAAAATGGCTCATAGTCAATTTGCCTTCTTGCACATCAAATGCAGACATCAGTCTTTGTTGATTGGTGGGAGCCATTTTCAATAAATGGTTGTACAGCTGTACCTTGACAGGGTCACTCCTCCTTTTGATGTCTATAAATTGCTGCTTGATGCTCTTTTCTCCTTCTCTTTGCTGGCTGGAGGAGCTGACCTCTCCTCCCATAGCTCTGTCCTGTTCCTGCTGGAAGGAACTGGCTGAAGCTTCTCTGCTGGGTGGGCCCATGCCCAATGCTTGCCTTATTGCTATGTCATCCTCCGAAAAGTCATTCAATCTTTGTCTTTTCTCTTCCTGGTTGATAGATGAAGTCAGAGGAGTTTCTCTATCCCTTTTTCTGCTTAAGTCCTCCTTCTGTGGAGTTTGGAGGACCGAGGCGTCAATGGTGACTTCTGGCCTAGGAGGCACTAGGTTCTGAGCATGTTGCTCAGTGGAAGTTGGAGTATCAACTACTCTTTCCTGCTGTAAGGGCTGCTGTCTGTCATGTTGCCCTTTTTCCTGCTGCAATTCTTGTTGCTGTTGTTGCTCTGCCTGCTCTTGAGTCACTGGAGGTGGCTGCTCCTTGCCATGGAGGGATTGTTCTGTCTCCATTTCCTTTTCTTTGCCTTTGCCAGATGCACTTTCAGTGGCCTTAGTAGTTTGTTGTTTGGCAGTTGAGGAGGATGCAGCTGCTCCCACTTGTGTGCTTGGAAGTGTGAATACCTGTGAACAAAGTTCAAGGTCAGCCATCTTCCTTAGATTCCTTACTGCCCTCTGATTTAGCTCTTCTTGTGATACAGGCTCTTCTAAGGTCCCTCTCCTCCATTTGTCTTGGTTATCATATTTTTCAATGTGAGGGATGCTATGATGATCATAGGTAGACAACTTATATTTGAGCTTCCTCATTGTTACAAAATGATTAGGGTCATAGGGTGTGCATGGGAAACTGTTTTGAAGGCCAAGGGACTCAAGCATTCTATCTGCTTCCTTCCATCCTTGCTCCCTCTCGTTATAGATAAAATGGCCAAGTTGGCTTTTCACCTTCAACTGTGCTTTTTTACCTTTTCCTGAAAAGTGAAGCACATCCACCCGGCCAAATTGCCTAAAGTACTCTAGGGCAAATAGCCTCATAGGCACATACTTAGGTAATCTGAATGGAGGCAAATCACACCCATATATCCTGATGACGGTGTGGTGTTGGTAGAAGTACCAATCCCCAATGCTGTAAGATTTAGACAACTAAAGAATTCTCTGCATGTCATCAGTGAGTCTTGGAGGAGGCGAGCTCATTAGCATTGTCATAGCTGGATGGATGAACTGATCAATAAATTCACAGTAAGTGTATGGAGAATCAGGTGTAGTGTGGAAGACAGAGGACCAATAGACCACTGATCTAGGATTGCCCTGGGCATCCACCCTTTTGATAGAAAAATGAAATTTTTCATGTTGATGGTATAAGATCAAATGATAGATGTAGGAGGTATATCTGAATACCCTTTCTCTCGCCAAATTCATCAATTGCTCATGAATCTTGTCTGATATGTAGGTGGCATAGTCATAACAGATTGGTGACTTGCCAGGAGTAAACATAGACATCATTACCAGCACAGTTGTATCAATATGCTCAATTGAATTATATCCCAAGATGGGACTAATCATATCTGCAAGGTCTCTGCCCAGCCCATTGAGATATACATGACCAATTGGAGGGTACATCACAATGTCAGAGTTAATGTATAATTGATTAAGTTTGGTAATTTGAGCATCTGTCAGTTTAGCCCCTTGTTTTATCAGGTTCACTAGTGACAAAGGGACCAACTTCTTCTGAGTGTTGAAGCAAAGCATGTCTCTGATGGCTTGAGGGGTAACATAGAAAAGTACTGAACCAGATGGGTCAACAACAGCCCTTTGAGAAGCATCATAATTTTCAGCACAGAGGTGGATTAGTTCAGGGAACTGGTTGACCTGAGGGAGCTTAAAAATAGGGAGGAAAGAGTCCCATATGCCCAATATATCTGTCCCATTTTCATGCTTGGCTTTCAACTCATTCAACAGATGAATGTGGAATTTGCTGCTCATAAGCATTTCTTCTGTAATTTGGTAATCCATATCTGCCAAGGCTTGCCATTCCAAGTTCCTTTGAGGGGCATTCAGAGGCTGAACATTTAGTACTACAGGTGTCTCCATTGCAAAAGAGGATTCTGAATTGAGTGCAAAAGTGGTTTCAATTGAGCAGAGCTGTATAAAGAAGTGACTCTTCAACAGGGAGGTGAATTTGTAAGGAACAGGGAGTAGTTCTTGTAAATAGCAATTGAAATACTATTTGCAGTGCAAATAGGACAAATGTTTGGCCTCACTCTGTCTCTCTCAGTGGTTAAATTCAGTTTGAATGAGTCTGCCGCGATTGCGCGAACAAAGCTTGATTTTTCAATGAAAATGCAGGTAAACAAGGCTCGGCTAGTGTTGTTCGAGTTCACAACTGTAAAAGGGCCAGGTGCAAGGATTTCTGCCGGTGAATTCAAGAGTTTTTTCTGTTATAAGCTCTTTTGAGGGAAATAACAGACAAAGCAGGTACGTGAAGGATTTACAGTGGAGAATACCTGGTAAAGAGTAAGCAATGGTCGCGGATGACTATGGAATGGCGCACCGCCGGTCTCCTGGTCAGGTTCTGCAGGTTGGTGGACTTTGGACGTGAAAATCGCATGCAGGCGCAACAAAGTATTTTGTAAGAAAATGGGAAAAAACACGAAATTTCACCATAATATTGGTTTTTTGGACTTTTGGCGCATTTTTCTGCTGACGTCAGCATGATGTCATAGGTGGGGTCAGGGCCGGCTGACGTCATAGGTGAGGTGGCGGGCTCTGATTGGTCCACGGGGATGGTGAAGTGGCAGGACAGATCGGCAGACGGTCAGGCGCAACGGTTGACGTGACGGCATGGTGGCAGTGACGTGGGATGATGTGGAGGTGACGTAGTATAGGCGGAATAACCGAAACCGGAAACAGCCAGCGGTTTCATATCGCACCGCTCATGGTACGGGGGGGGGAATCTGTCAGATGTACCTCCGACGAGCTGCGGCGGGGACGCGTGGCTGCCGAGTGACGTAACCCTTTTACGGACATCGGAAGATATCCGTCGGATGTGAGACCCGCTCCGATATCAACGATGACCGTCTGATCTGGAGGGCTCGATCCAACGGCTGTCGGGGGAGTGATGTGATCGGTGGATATGGCGGGTAAACAGTGGACGTCGGAGCCGCTCCGATGTGATAAGAGCCGTTGGATGTTCAAGCTCCGATCGGACGGCTGTCGGGGTCGATGACATGATCGGTGGGTATGGCAAAGGCGCGGCATTATTTAATATTTATTTTCGGAATGCACGCTTAGGCGGAGGATCATCGGGGTATGGTGTTTAGTAAGGTTTTTCAATATATTTCGACAAAACAAATACGCGCCGAAACTTTGGTTAATCACAAAAAATGGGTTTTTGTGTATTATTTGGCAATTTAGAGCGGGTAAGGGTAAAGTAAGGTTTTTACAAGGTTCATGTTTGCAAATGGGGTGCAATGAGTTTAAAAATGGATTTGGAAATGGGGAAAGGGTTTGGCTTAGGTTTATCAAGATGACCAGGTGTCATTTGATCCCTAACATAGGACTTATTGGCTATAATGCCAAGGGGAAGGGATATTTATACAAAATTTGGGGTTTATACACCATGGTATTACTAATATTAGGGGAAAGGTAATATAGGGGATTTACATAGTAGAGTTAGGGTTAATATGGATGAGGGGAGTGAATGAAGGGAGAAACACTAAGTTTGTTTGAAACTTACTTAGTTTAGGGAGTAGATCAAAATGAAAAGAGTTTAGACAAGAAATGTGGCTTCTAAAAAGATTAAGAACCACCATGAAACCATAATTCTTCCATGAATCTTAAGTGATGAGGGAATGTTAGTAAATGATATGAAAAGGGAAAAGGGAGGTTAGACATGGTCCTTTGCTTGCTGCAACCTGATGAAGAAGAATACCTTCTCATTTCTTTGACTCTGCCTTGGTAAACAAAGCTAACACACCTGCAATGGCAAGGATAACCTTTCTGCAACCCCAACTACTTACCCAACTACTTGCCTAGCATTTTTTGTTCTTCTCGGAGGGTGCACTTGGACTTGCAGACCCTTACCTGCCTTTTCTTTTCTTTGGCTTTTTCTTTTGTTTTTTCTATCTACTTCTACCCTTATTTCTTCCAAGGTCCCAGATTAAGCTGTTGGGAGCCTTTTCTTCTCTACCTGAACTACTTGTCTGCCAAGATTAAACAGTTTGGACAGACTTCTTTCTCTAATCTACAACTAAAAATTTAAAACATGACATGGTCCAGATTAGGCTGTTGGACCATCCATCAAAATCGGGATGCATTAATCTATTTACACACCTTGTACTTCTTTGGAAATATGTGATCTTTGCATGATCAAAGCAGAGCATATTTGGAACTTCTATAGCCAATCATGAAATATGAAACCTATTGGTATAGGTAGCTAACATGTGCCATATGTCCAGAGTGATGTCATCAAGGTTGGTGATGTGTCGTGATTTGATTGGTTGATATAGGCCAATCTGGTGCTAACACGTGGCAACTTAGATTTGCCCAACATTGGCATGAAATCAAAAAATTTGGGGTCAGGGAGGACCAAACCCCTGACCTCCCGGAAAGGTTAAGATTTCACTGGATTGTGCTCACCAGTTGAGTTATGTTGTCGCTTGTTTATAATGGTGTGGATATTGTATTTATCGTGAACATGATTTGTTGCCGGAAAAGGGCCAGATGGTCGGGGTCAACCCCACAACCGTCGGACACTTAACATTTATTATTAACATAACCGCCAGACTGTTAACATTACATGGCATCGTAACTATAACCAAATTGCACCAAATATCAACATACAATGCATATAATATATGTTTCAGCATATATAACACAACCAGTGGTGGAAGGGTAGGGCGGAGGTTTCGAACCTCTGACCCCTCCAAAATATATATACAATGTCTTTGTACAAGTCTGCTAACCGATAGACCAAGTAGTGGAGCTTGGTATTCAAGCCAACTAAATTATATTTAATTTTACGCAGTTGCCAAACCTACCATACCATGGCACACATCCCGAAAGCAGTTTTTAATTGTAGAGAGTGGTTTTCTTGCAGGCAGAGACATTTTTTGCAGGTACAGAGGTGGTTTTTGACTTTCCAGGGGATCTAGAGGTCATTGTGGCCAAATATGGTCGATTTTATACTCGTTTGACTCGAAATTTCGAGCTAGACACAGTGGTGATGTCCATTTTCTTATTTGAGACTCTATTTTCTAGCTCATACCTATAACAACATATTGAAGACAAAATAAAGAGGTCAGCACGGGAAGTGAAAGGACCAGGAGATGTAGCCAGAAAGTATGGTGAAATCCTTTATTAAATTTGGCTATGTTGATGTGTTTAAATGTGTTTTCAAATTATTTATGTGTTTATGTTATTTGCAATCTTTTCGATCCGTTGCACTAAGTAACATAAGCGAATTCACACATAGTCTATAATACCTTTTTCATTAACGGATCAAGTGGTATCAGAGCAGCAAGGTTTTTAAGGTTTGACAAGTTTGTGTGGAGATTTGAATTCTTACTAGGTTGAGGCTCGAACGAGGTGAAGGTGAACTTGTTGAGGCGAATCTAGAGATTGGAAGGGTTTTTTCACAAAGAAGGATGGAAGATGAAACTCCACTTGCGTCAGAATCCCAATTCTTGGATAGTTTCATGACGATACGTGCCATGGTGGAAGAGATGTATCATGAGTTTAAAAAGGGTAAAGGTGAAGGCACTTCATCACCTAAACCAGAAAAAGGAGCAGAGGAACCTTTTCTTTTTATTCCTCTAGATAAAGAAGATAAAGGAAAGGGAGAAAAGCCTCCTCCATCTCCTCCATCATCACCATCATCGTCATCATCCTCTTCTTCTCATAAATCTAGTCCTTCTAAGAAGAAGAAAAAGAAATCCTCTTTGATCAAATTAGATGTAAATTTTTATTTTCCAATTTATGATGGAGAACTTAACGTTGAAAAGCTTGATAATTGGATAAGACAAATTGAAGTATATTGCAGGGTGCAGAAAGTTGTTTCAGAAAGGAAGAAGATTCAGCTTGCTAGCCTTCGACTT
This sequence comes from Pinus tabuliformis, assembly GCA_031772625.1. Classification (NCBI taxonomy): domain Eukaryota; kingdom Viridiplantae; phylum Streptophyta; class Pinopsida; order Pinales; family Pinaceae; genus Pinus; species Pinus tabuliformis. The sequence continues at coordinate 540,124,906 of CM062816.1, read as the reverse complement.
GGAGGAACCGCACTTGTATGTTGGGAAGGCAAGACACAAGTAGATCTCCAAAAACATGGTAAAATCATTTCAACTTGGAATGAATTTGTTTCTGCTATTAAAAAGCAATTTTATCCATTGGCTTATATGCAACAAGAAATGATGAGTTGGCAAACACTACGTGAATTAAAAGGTCAATATGTTCAAAGTTATACTCAGGAATTCCGTAAGAGAGCTTTAACATTAGGCATATCATTGGACTCACCAAAGACATTGTTGAAATACATAGGTGGTCTTCATAGTTATTTGAGGCATACCTTACTTATGCTTAATCCAACTAGCTTAGATGATGTATCAGTTCGAGCAACACATCTAGAAGCTAGATGTAAAAATGTAGCCCCAGATGTTGGGAAATCATCCAAACCTATTGAAAGCAAGAATAAAGGCAAGAAGAAACTTATGTGGAAGGAGAAGAAATAAAACACTGTGAAGAAAGATAAACCTTCATGCACTCATTGTAAGAAGGAAGGACACGATGAGGCACAATGTTGGTATTTGCATCCATAATTGAAGCCTAGGAAGTTTGGGAGTAAAGAGTGAAAGAATGTTGGTGCTATTCAAAAGGACTTGGGATCATATTTAGGTGACGAGACAATGGTTACAGCTACATGTATAAAAGGTAAAGATTCTAAAGCATCTACAAGTACTTCTTCGCATTCTATTGATAATGATAATGAAGTGAGGAAAAGAAATGAGCTATTTCATATAAGAGTCATTTCCAAGCATACTAAAATTGATACTTTATTTGATAGTGCGTCACAAGTTAATTCGATTTCTGAAGCAATTGCAAGGAAGTTGGGTCTAGAAACAAAACCTCATAAAAAGCCATATCCATTAGATTGGGTGTGTGATAAAACTAAGCTACAAGTTATGAAACAATGTAAACTTTGTTTTGCTATTGGGTCAAAGTTTGTATATGAGGTTGAGTTAGACATAGTCCCATTGGACATATGTGGAATTGTATTAGGAAGTCCATACTTGTACGATAGAAATGCTATCTTCTATCGAGCTAAAAATAAGTATCAACTCACTAAGGATGGAATTGAATATATTGTAAGGGCTCATAAAATCAAAGATAATTTCTCTCTCATAAATTTAGGACAGATGAAAAGAATTGTAAATGCAAGAAAACAATTTTTACTTATGATTGTAAAAGCAAAGGATTTTGATAAATCCAATGCTTTCCAAGGCTGTAATCCTAAACAGAAAGCATATCTAGTTAAAATTGTTTCTGATTATGATATTCTGTTTCAAGAGCCTGAAGGGCTTACACCCAAGTGAGAGACAGAACATGAGATTTATTTGCAGCAAGATGCTCCACTACCTAACATTAGAATGTACAGGTTATCAGCTCTAGAGAATGCAGAGATAAGGAAGCAGGTACAGGAGTTGCTGGATCAAGGGTTTATTCGACCAAGCACATCACCGTGCGGATCACCTATTGTGTTAGTGTGAAAGAAAGACGGTTCGTGGAGAATGTGCATTGATTTTAGAGCATTGAATAAAATCACAATAAAGAATCATTATCCTCTTCCTCGTATTGATGATTAGTTAGATCAATTGAAAGATGCAGTTTACTTCTCTAAATTGGACTTGCGAAGTGGCTACATTCAGATTAGAGTTGCAGAACAGGATGTATGGAAGATGGCTTTCAAAATGAAGCAAGGACTCTATGAATGGATGGTTATGCCTTTTGGCTTAACTAATGCTCCAACTACATTCATGCGAGTCATTAATGTTGTATTTAGACCATTCATTGATGATTTTGTAATAGTCTATTTAGATAATATTCTTATTTTCAGTAGAACATGGGATGAACATGTTTTGAAAAGGGAAAATATCTATGTAAAGCTGTCAAAATGTGAATTTGGCAGAACATCTTTACATTATTTGGGTTATATTGTAGGGGGTAGTGAATTGAAGATAGATCCCTCTAAGGTCGAAGTCATTGTAAATTGGCCTAAGCCCAATACTACTACAGAAGTTAGAAGTTTCTTAGGGGCAACACAATATTAGAGAAATTTTATTGCTAACTTTTCTTTGATTGCAGCTCCCTTACATGCTTTGACAAGTGTGAAACAGGTGTTTTAGTGGGGAGGCAAACAACAGAAAGCCTTCAACACATTGAAAAAAAGGATCAGTACAGCGCTAGTACTAGCACTGCCAGATCTTTAGCATCCATTTGAGATCGAGACAGATGCAAGTGAATATTCCATGGGGGCAGTGTTGATGCAGCATGAAAATCCTATATGATTTCATTTTGATACATTCACATCAGTAGTAGTTAACTATCCTACATATGATAAGGAATTATATGCATTAGTTCAGAGTGCTAAAAAGTGGAAACATTACATAATGGGTAAAGAAACAATCATACATATGGATCATCAACCACTACAATACTTACACTCACAAACTAAATTGTGTTGGCTTGTATGGGCCTGACCTCGGTTTAGAGGTGATTTAGCCAAACAAATCCCGGTACTACTGGTCCTTTCAGCAACGGTCTGCGGAGCGCGGAGTGAGGTCTCACCCGAAGTAGTATGGGAGGGTGCTAGAACCAGGTTTCCACACCCTAGAGATGTATGATGGTTTTTTGGGGGTCCGTGGTTTGACGCTGCATGCACGTCACTACGCGAACCTATTAGTACCTCACATCCTGCAATGTTGCCTTCGCACAACTCTGTTCGAGATGCGATCTGTGTTATTACCCAAGTTCTTAGCACGATATTATCTGATTACTTAACTTATCTATAGGATCCCAATTATACTTAATAGTGTTCCATATTCATATAAGTGTGCGCGATAAATAAAACAATATAAATGTATAGAATGCAATATACAAGCAGATGCACAAAAATTGGAATCAACTTCTCTTTATTATTCTTCGTTCAAGGTTACAGAATTGACACCGCCCTGCGCACTCAGCTGCAGGGGTTCGCGCACTCAGCTACGAACTCTACTACACCTCTACGCACTCAACTGTAGAGCCTCTTCCTACTACTATGACCCAATACACTTAGACTCTTACTCTATGCTCGAGCCATTCGTATTCATCTCTTTTTATCTCTAATTAGCTATCCTTATAACTTAGATCCTCACTCTATTTATACAATCCCATGGTCCGCAGACCATGGGTAGGCCGACATGACATTACATTACATTACAATACTTAGGGCAGACAACCCTATGACTCAATATACATTTTGCACTCCGCGCTCACAATTCACAGAGTCTTACCACATATTTGACCAAAACTTGGGCTTTGAGCCCCAAAACATGTTGTCGGGGGATTCCATGCCCAACAGGCCCCCAACACAAACATCGTGACTCGCCCTTGAGTCACTCTGTCGGTGCGACGATCTTGGCGCAGAGTCCCTCCAACTCGTCCCGAACTGCCTAAATGTCGGCAGTGCCCTGGGCTGCTGCTTGTTGCACCTACTGCATTCTTGCTTCTGAATCATCTATGTCTAAATTGTGTCCTTACCTTGGTACCAGCATCTGTTGCATGTGTTTATAGTCCCGCGCCCTTATCCGGCTCCTCGGGTCGTGAAGACTATGCTTCGGCCAGTTAGTTAGATAGTTGGCCCACCCATGTAGGGCTTCAAGCAACTGCTATTTACTTTGCCTGGGAAGGGTTCTCCATTTAGTTAGACTAGCTGGACCACGCCTTCGTCTGTGACCTCCTTAACCATGTATGGTCCCAGCCAATGCATTCTGAACTTTCCCGGAAAAGTTTCAAACTTACTGTCATACAACAACACTAAGTCGTTTACCTTGAAGGTGCGCAACTTGATATGGCAGTCGTGCCAGGCCTTTTCACACTACTTTTGTACCTGCTAATGAAATCTAGCCAGAAACCGTTCTTCCTCGACTTCTTCTAATTGAACGAGCCTTTCTTCTAGGGCTTCGCGGTCCATCATGCCTATGAGCAATTCTATTCGCAGACATGTATGATGTATTCCATCGGCATGACAGCTTCCATGCCATAGACTAACCAGAAAGGTGTCTATCCTGTCAATTTCTTACATGTTGTCCTGTAGGCCCATAATACGAGAGATACGTGCAAGTCCCAGTCGTTTCGCTACACGTTAAATACTTTGGTCAGCACAGTCTCCAATATTTTGTTGAATGCCTCTACTGTCCCATTAGCTTGTGGGTGGTACAGTGTTCTTTTCTGATGATACACCTGGAACTATTCTGTGAGCACACTTATGGTTTCATTTAGAAAATGTGTTCCATGATCACTCATTAAGATTTTCAGAAAACCAAATCATGTCAACATGTTTTTGAATAAAAAATTTGTAGCCATAGTGGAGGTGCAGTCCTTGACTAGATGTGCTTCCGCCCATCACGTCAGGTACTCCATTGCGGTGATGATGTAGTGCACGCTCGTCTTTCCCTGAGGTTTGATTGGTCCCACAAAGTCGATTTCCCATTTTTCAAATAGCTGTAGTGTCATTTGTGGATTTAATGGCATCCCATCCCTTCATGATGGTTTTCCAGTCCTTTGACATATATCGCAAGCCTTACAATGTGCTCTTGAATCCTGGTGCAGGATTGGCCACCATAACCCTACGCGAAGAATCTTCTGTGTGGTCACATGTCCTGCATAATGTCCTTCTGCAGCGCCCCCATTTTCTTCCATGAGGATCTGACCTCGCTCAAATTCAAGTATGTATCTTCGCAATGTCTCATCATTGCCCATTTTGTGGAGGTGCCCCGCGATGACAGAAAACGTCTGCTGCGTGCACCACCAATTCCTTCTTCTGTTGGACTGAGTATTCCTTTGGTGTAGTCCCTATTGTTAGAAAATGGATTATATCTTCAAAGTGTCCTTTCGCGACGCACACTGAAAAGAGTTGTGCATTAGGTAGTCCCTCCTCCAAATTCGTTGGTTCCTCGCCCATCTCAATTCGTGACAAGTGATTTGGTCCTACATTTAGGCATCTCGGCTTGATTATGACCTCAAAATCATATTCTTGACATAGTAAGAGACATCTGCATATGCGCCCCCCCAACACAGGCTTATTCACCAGGTATTTCAATGCAGAATGGTCGGTATACATCTTGAAATGTCCTCCGAGTAAATAGTGTCGGTATTTTTGAAGAGCGTACACCATTGCCAGCCCTTTGTGCTTGGTGGTAGAATAGTTATTTTCTGCTTTGGACAATCTCTGACTCGTAAACGTGATTAGGTGATCCATGCCCTCCGCGCCCTCCTGTGTGAGTACAGCTCCCAACACAATACACGACACATCAACATGTACTTGAAATTCCACATCCCATTTTGGGAAGACCAGGATTGGAGCGGAGGCCAGTTTCCCCTTCAAGACATCCAAACTCTTCATGCAATCATCATTCCGGCAATATGTAACATCCTTTTTCAATATATTTTCCATCGATGTTGTTATTTGGGCATAACTTTTGATGAACTTCCTATAGTAACCAATGTGTCCCAAAGTAGCGCACAGTTGTTTAACACTTCACGATGCTTCCAAATTTAGAATAATGGCAATCTTCGCAGGGTCCACCATCAGTCCTTGTTTGCAGACCACATGTCCCAGCAAGTTTCCAAAGGGAACAAGGAATGTGAACTTCTTAAGGTTCAACGCAATTTGGTGTCGGCGGCAGGTATCCAGCATCAAGCGTAAGCTTGCTACATGGTGCTTAACTAATCCAAAGATAGTCCAATCATCCAGATAGACCTCCAAGAACTTGTGGATGTATTCTTTGAACACAGCCACAATGATGCGCGAAAATATAGTTGGCGCGTTCTTCAGTCCAAACGGCATAATGGTGTATTGAAAGCAACCCCATTCTGTTGCGAAGGTTGTTTTTCTCCTATCTTCCAGCGCGATCTTGATCTAATGGTACCCCGAGAACCCATCCATGAATGAGTATGCTTCCTGACTGCCAACATTCTCCAGTACTTCATCTGTGAATGGTGTCAGGAATGGATCATGTACACAGGCGTCGTTTAGCTTTCTGAGGTCCACACATATTCTTATTTTTCCCTTTTGTTTTTTCTCCTATACTATCATAGGACTCACCCAATCGGATTCTTCCACTGGTTCAATAATTCCGGCTATGAGCATTTTGTCTAATTCATCGCGGACCTTTTCTTTATACTTCGGATTCAAGCAGTAAGGCCACTACTTAACTGGCTTCGCGTCAAGTTTCAGGGTGATCTTCATCATCCCTAAGTCGCCAACGATCCCTTTTAAGTCCGTAATTTTGGTCAGGAACAATTCTTGGTATTCGTGGAGTAACTCAATGACCTTATCCACCGTGGCATCGTCCCAATAGTCCCTAAGCGTTGCATACTTCGGCTCCGCCCTCGTTCCAATGTTGAATTTCTTTATCTTTAGCGGCGCAGTGATGTCGAGGTCTTCAAGGATGGTCCTCGAATCTCGCGACAACCTTTTGTTTCTGAAATATTAATATTTCGTGGATCCTCATCATCCTCCTCAAAATTTACGTTGTAACACTCTAGCGCGCAGCTCAACTGTGACGCCCATTCTGGCTGAAGTACTTCCATTGGCTCCTGGGGTATTTTGAAGATAACTGCTTTTACTGCTTGTAGCACATTGTCAACAATATCTGACCAATGATCTTCAAATGTGAACATTAACAGAAATCCCTCGCACAAGACATCCCATTAGCTTGTACCATGGCGGAGCTCCATCTTAGTATACCAATTCATGGGTATGACATCCAGGGTATGATAGAATAAATGTACCCATTAAGGCTATGGCTCTTCCCCATAGACCTTGGTCCATTTTGCGAGGTGTGTGCATGGATCATCTCGTTCGTCATATTTGTCTACTAGCTGTATCTACGATTTCCCAAATCGTAGGTGCATCATTCTTCTACATCCGCGCCAGTCCTCAAAACTTCCTTGATGCGTACCCCACCATCGTGCGGGCGTTGCGCGTAGTGCCCACTTCAGAGCATCGAACCACTGTTGTTCTGGTACTACACTTTCAAATTTTTTCAGGAATTCATCCACCGCTGTCAACCCATCATATGTAGGCAGATCCCTTGCTTCTGTTTTCATGCAGCATAGTGATATAACCATCATGTTGAAATTAAGCATTGTCACTTCATGCGGCTGATTCTGCCATCGCTCTATCTCTTCGTCTGAATTCGAAGAGCAGGAGCTTTCGCGCTCCCACGAAATCCTTCCATCTACAGTTGGATTCACCTAATCCTCTTCTCATGTGGTTATCTTGTAAATACAATCAAGATCGTCATCACTATCTCACGCACCAGTTCAGTGTACCTCGCTCCTTCGACTGGATCTAGTGGTACTGCTACGCGTAGTGACTTTTTTCAAAGATCATTTTGCACTTCTTCAGATTTATGACTCCGTTCATATCGGTGGCCTAGTCTATTCCTAGTAGAACGGGATAGGGATTACTATTATCGACAATCTCTATCACTTCAAAATCTGCCTGCGTGCTCGCACCTTCAATATCTACTGTCACCCCTTGCAATCTTCCCATGGGTAAGATATTTTGTTGGTTCACCATTCGTAACTGAATAGAAGACCACTGTAGCGTGGGTCTACCCATGTGTTCCCATGTTTTTTTTGGCAGTACATTCACGTTTGATCTGAGATCTAGGATTACCTGATCCATTTCATACTCTCCATTTTGTGCAGTCAACCTCATTTCCCTTCCTATGTGCAATGCATGCTTTCCAAGTTTCCGGACCACACATGGATCTCTTGACCCCACGCACCTAGTGATAAGTTCATGTAGTCCTTTTACTACCTTATTTCATGTAGAAGTTTCATGCATGTCTCCAGAAATGTAGTGAGCATTGAAGGATCCATCCTTGGTTCTAGTTGATCCTTACTACTTGAAGTGGAGGCCTCCATGAAGCTCTTCTTAGCTTCCATGAATGTCTCCTTCGCGTGTTCTAAATCAAATTTGGGTTCCTTTTTAGGAGCCTTGTGAACCCACGCACTTTCTTCTGACTACTTACCTTTATCATCGCCAATGGTCATACTGCTCCTGAGCATCATGTTTACATTTAGGTCTTCTTCGCGCGGCTTAGACCTCATCATCTGTAAATTCTGAGTCGGAGAGGGTTGAAGTACTCCTTTTCGCGTAGTCTCACTATCAATGTAGGCTAGTCTTCTACCTCATGATTGAACTGATTATAGTACAAACATGATGTCCTTGTCGATTTTGTACAATCGTGGGCATAGTGCCCTGGCCCTCTGCAATTGTAACAAATTAGCTATCCGCGACCCCTTCCTGGTCCCATTCCACCTCGACCTCGACCGTGCCCCTAAAATATAGCATGCGCCATTCTTGCATTTGGGTCAAGGGCTAACATTTATGTCTGTACCTTATAGGTAGGAGTCTGATCCATAATTAGTTTGTAGCTTCTGCAAGTGCGCTCATCATGGCCTACCGACCTGCAGAAATTACAAAACAATTGTTGGGACGTCTGCGTATACTTCTGCAATAGATGACAATTATTCGTAGTTTGTTTTCCTCCTATCTGACAGATTTCATACCATAATGCAGGCACCACGCTTTGTCCTGCTTGTGCCTCAGGTCTTAACGGCATCGACCCTCCTCCTGCCAAGTAATTCGTGAACACTGGATAGTGGTCCTTGTCATGCCCCTGGCCTTTGCATTTTATGCACCATACCTCCACGCGCTCCTCTGGTCGAGGTGTCCTGTCCTGTTTCAAACTCTACATCTCCAGACATAGATTTTGTAGTTGCGTGTGGATTTGTTGGACTCCCAGACTAGGGTCTTGTATAGGGGTCTCATGCAATATCATTTCCATCTCCAAAGCTTTAGCCTGGGTGGAAATTTTTTGTTGTGATAGCGTCGTCCTTAAGTGCGGTGTTAGTGACGCTACAAACCATGCGTGGTGTTGTCCATCTATTAACGTCATGTTGGCTTCGCGAATCATACCCTTTAGTCTTTGGTCTAGATCGCAGGGGGTCTCGCCCAGGAGCATCATTATATCTTTAAACCTAATGATTGATTATGTTTTTTACTTTGGCCTACTAAATTCCCTGTTCAGTGCAGTCTGGATTTCTATGATTCCTACGTTTGGATGGTCATTAGAATGCTTGATGTACCATGTTAATGCGTGATCCTGCAACGTGCTCACCAGTGTAGCCTTCTTGATATTGTCATCCACGACGCCTTGTGCTTCCCATACTGCCCTTACCATGAACCAAAATTGGTCCGGATCTTCATTCCCTACTCCTCTGAATACCGGTAGTTTGATCGCACTCGCCATACTGAATTGTGGTGGTGGCGGAGGTGGGGTGGGTGGAGATGGAGGTGAGGAGGGTGAGACAGGTGGTGGTGTAGGTGGAGGTGGTAAGCACGGAATTCACTGCCCTATCAGACTAACCGCGCTTCTCAGAGAAACATTCACATTCGCGAGCTCTTCCTTGCTTTCCCATGAGGGGGAAATTAAGGGACTTGTTTCTAATTCTTCACTACTTCCACTTCTGTAGATATTCCCACTTCGCGTAGCCCAAAACATTAATTTATTTGCATAACCTGCTTTTCACACAATAGCATCTTAATCCAAGTGTTCAATGATTTAATATACTTACCTCGCAATCCCTTGAGGAAATGTTGCTCCGCCTCACTGTAGCTGACGGTCGTATCTATCGCGAACTCAGTGATAAATCCTCCTATAATTTGGTCAAGCCAATGGTCCACAACTCGCGCGATCTTATCTCTTGACGTTTCTAGTCTGCACACTAATTCCAGAGTCCACACGATTGGTTTGTCAAGCCTACATCATCCTTGACTGTCTACTAACTTCGCGGTCCACTCATACATCTCAGAAGGAAAGGATGCAAAGAAAATTTCGTGGATTTCCATATACAAGTAGCGCTCCAACCACTATTCCTTAGATACTCACAGATTTCTATTTTCCTGTGCTGCGAACTCATGAATCTTCTTATCCAACCACCCTTCAATTTCTTTCTTTGTTTGATTCCAGTGGCACGACATCAGACATCCCTTATGCAGATCCCGGTCCTGGCAACAGAACCATTTTTTGGCATGTATGGGCCTGACCCAGGTTCAAAGGTGATTTAGCCAAACAAATCCCAGTACTACTAGCTCTATCGGCAACAATCCGCGGAGCGCGGACTGAGGTCTCACCCAAAGTAGTATGGGAGGGTGCTAGAACCAGGTTTCCTCACCCTAGAGATGTTTGATGGTTTGTCGAGGGTCCGCGGTTTGACCCTGCGCGCATGTCACTACGTGCACCTATCAGTACCTCCCAACCTGTAATGTTGTCTTCACGCAGCTCTATTCGATATGCGATCTATGTTATTACCCAAGTTCTTAGCCCAATATTATCTGATTACTTAACTTATCTGTAGGAGCCCAATTATACTTAACAGTGTTCCATATTCATATAAGTGTGCGCGATAAATAAAACAGTATAAATGTATAGAATGCAATATACAAGCAGATGCACAAAAATTGGAATCAGATTCTCTTTATTATTCTTCATTCAAGGTTACAGACTCGACACCACCCTATGCACTCAACTGTAGGTATCTGCACACTCAGCTGCGAACTCTACTAGGCCTCTACGCACTCAGCTACAGAGACTCTTCCTACTACTATGACCCAATACACTTAGACTCTTACTCTATGCTCGAACCATTTGTATTCATCTCTTGATATCTCTAATTATCTATCCTTACAACTTAGAGCCTCGCGCTATTTATACAATCCCATGGTCCGCGGACCATGGGTAGGCTAACATGACATTACATTACATTACAATAGTTAGGGTGAACAACCCTATGACTCAATATACATGTCACGCTCTGTGCCCATAATTTGCAGAGTCTTACCACATATTTGACCAAAACTTGGGCTTTAAGCCCCAAAACATGTTGTGGGGGGATTCCATGCCCAACAAATTGCAACAATCACGACATTATAGGTGGATGGGTTTTCTACAGCAATTTCATCTTGTTATCAGATATAAGAAGGGCATACATAATAAGGTTGCAGACATGTTATCAAGACCAATCATAAATGCATCCACAATGCTTAAGCATAATCCAGTAATTCATGAAAGTTACATTGAACAATATGCACAAGACATAGATTTTAAGGATGTATATGCAACTTTAAATCATAGCAAGCAGGTAGAAGAATTGGATTATTACATAAAGTAAAAACTCTTATATCATTTGGGGAAGTTATGCATTCCACAAACTGAAAGAGTTAATATAATTCGAGAAGCACATACTTCTCTCATATCGAGTCATTTTGGTGTAAGTAAAACAGTTGCACAATTACAAAGGTTTTGCTATTGTCCACAAATGAATGAGACAATTTCTAGATATATTAAAGGATGTACTATGTGTGCTACAAGAAAGCCAAGTAATAGAAAATTAGGCTTGTATACTCCATTTCCAATTCCTTCTCGTCCTTGGGAAAGTGTTTCCATGGATTTTGTTGGGGGATTGCCAAAGTATAGAAAGGGTCATGATTATTTGTATGTAGTTTGGCTTATATGTGCTTGACCCAAGTTCGGAAGAGTTATTTAGCCAAACAAATCCCGCAGCTACCGGCCCTTTTGGCAAACGCCCGTGGAGCGCGGATTGAGGTCTCACCCGAGGTAGTAGGGGAGGGTGTTGGAACCAGGTTTCTGCGCCCTTGGGATGTCTTGATGTGGTCTAGAAGGTTCACACATCGTTCTGTGGCTTTGCACCACTCTGCATCGCGTAGATTCGGATCTAGGAAAATACTTACTACTTATTAATGCACTGTTTATAGATTAGATCTAAATTTGATGGTCTTTAAGTAAACATTTAACAGAAATAACTAGTTCGCACACCCAGAAAAGATACAGATTTACATAAACTCATAACATAAGCATATGCACATAGATCAAACAGTTGTATCAACCATAAATTATCTAGATCCACAATAATTTAGATTTAACATAGAATTTCAGAATCAACTTATCTTTATTCACTTCCTTCACCAATACATCCAGATCCACCCTACGCACTCAACTGCAAGGGTCCGTGCACACAGTGCGGACTCTACTACGCCTCTACACACATAGCTGTAGAGCCTCTATCTACCTACCAACACCCTTGACTCAGACTTACAGACACTTCAAGACTTCGCTCCTCAAAAACCCATTACATTTCAGAACCAAAAGTACATCTCCAAAACTACTTTCTACCCTTAGAGCCTCGCTCTATTTATACATTCCCATGGTATGCGGACCATGGGCAAGCCGACTTACTTCCTATTATTCTATATTATTTCTTGGGTGGACAACCCTTTGAATTGACTCATTTACAATTCGCGCTCTGCGCACTTTGCAGAGTGCTTACCATACCTTTCCCAAAATTGTGGGCTTTGAGCCCCAAAACTGTTACGCGGGCCCTCTGCTACCCAACAGTCCCCAAACATGATCATCGTGGCTCGTCTCGAGTCACTCAGCTAGTGTGACAATCTTTGCGTGGAGGTCAGTCAGCAATTCTGTGCTTCCCTGGTACTTGCAGCAAACTCGTCCACCATCTGCTGTACTTGTTCCCCGCATGCCACTGACACATTAGTCTCTGTCGTAGCTTCAGCCCCAGGTGCATATTCTTCCTGCATGTGTGCCACCGTGTGCTTAATGGTGGTGGAAACCGCAAATGCCTCATCGATCCATGGATGGAGACATTCTTTAATCACTACTTCTTTCTAGCAGGCAGCATTCGCTTGGATTTTTAGATCTTGGGCCTCTTTCATCTTGTCCAAGCGCTACGTAACCATAACCATCTATGCAGTCCCTCTAATATTATCATAGGCTTGCTGGAATTCTCTTGCCTCAGTTTCTAGATGCTGTTGGGTAGGATCGTCCTGGAATGAAGTGAGCGTAATGAGTGACTGAGTCAACAAGTCAGTGCATTCCTTCATAGAATGTGTGATCTTTTCCCAGCCAGAGCTAATGATGCTTTTGCACTGCTCAGTGACCTCTAGTGGTGTCGAAGGTTGTGCCTACAGCTTCAGCTCTGCAATCTGCAAACTGAGCTCCAATTGAATCTTCACAGCCTCCTCCTTTGCTTCACAGAACCCACTAGCTAGCTTGTGGATTCGTATGCCAATAGGTAAATCAGCCGCAATCTCCAGCTCCGAAGCACGCGAACATGCTTCCCCTACCAGTTGCTCCACTTGCTGACTATGTGCGACGGCTTCATCCCGTTGGAGGCTCAAGTGTTCTATATTAACTCTTTTTTCAGTAAGTACCTGTTCCGCACGCCTCTCCCTAGCGTGGAACTCCATCATGGCGTTGTCCTGGAGCTGGTACAAGCTTTCACATGGGAAGGTAGCCAAATTGAGTCCTAGCCCTGTAAGTGATCCTACCACAGCTCTGTCCTCATTTTTTGTTATCAATTCTCATGCTAGAATCACGATAGTATGAGCTAGTTGGGCCTTCAACAACTGTTTAGTGGCTGACATACTTGGAACCCCATGAGTAACGATGGTTCCCATCTGCGCTGCCCATGTCCCAAGTCCTTGTAGCTGCGCGCGGAGCTCCCCCAACACAATTTGGTGCTCTGACATGGCGTCGTTGATTGCCTCCCGAGTGGCTTTGCGAACGGTGTCCCCTATGTCACCTAGGTCACCCTTAGTCAAGGTGGTCAGTTCTCCGTCCCATTTAGACGCCTTGGCCTTCTTCCATGGCTTTGTCCATTCTGTCGGCATCGGCCATTTTAAGGGCGCACCCGTTGTGGTTGGTGGTGTTCCTTCTGTCCCTATCTTCGTGGTCATCTCTATGGGCACCTTCTAATGGCTTTCGTATGTTGCAACTGCTCTAGCTGGTGGTTTAGCTATCGAAGTTTGTGCTTCCCGGGTCGCTCGAACTTCCATAGCATGTTGTTCATTGCGCTTCTGCTGTGCGGCGTGCTTCGCTTCAACCTTTTATTCCCTGATGGTGGCCTCATCGGGTCCACGCCATTCTGGTGGCCAAGTATCCAATACTACTTCGATAGCTTTGTCAATGGCAAGGAAAGGAAGTGTAGTCCATGTGTAGTCTGGGTTCTTGCATGCCCGGATGTAGACAAAGTGCATGTCTGCTTTAAACTCATTTGTATGCTTCGCACTGTCATAGATTTCGGTGGACAACCGGGATTCTTGGGTGACCCAGTGTTGAACCTTTGCCTCCATCAATATCCAAAAAATCTTGATTCCCAGGATTCTTTCAGCATCCCTGGTTGCCCAGAGTAACACAAATCGGGCGGCTTCTAGCCAATCCTAGTTCAAGGAGGGAAACTGACTGTCTGCAGGTAGGTCAGTGGTAACCAATACAATGGACAACAGTAGCCACGCATAGTGGAAGGTATTTCCCTCCTCTTGGACCTCCCTACAGTTGGTCAAGGATTCTTCACAAAGGAACTGCGCTCAATTGAACCGTTCTCCAGCTGTGCATTCCTCAGCTAGCGCCATGACGATCGCTGGAACCTCGGTGCCAGTGGAGGTGGAGTGGGTGAAGATGGATTTGATGCCAGTGAAGTAGGTGATGGCGTAGACAGAGGTGGTATCAGTGGAAAGCAATGCTTAATCAACCAGACCGCACTTCTTGGAAAGAACCTCGCAAGCTCCTCCTCGCTCTCCCATGAAAATAGAAATTAGCGGACTGTTCTCTAATCCTTCAGTTCCTCAGTAGCCTCTTCCACTCCACGTTACACTAGACAGCAATAAATGCGCATAATCTATTTTTCACACAACAGCATCTTGATCCAAGTATTCAATGATTTAGTGTACTTACCCGGGGGCCCTTGGAGAAAGTGGCTTTCCACTTCACTATAACTCATAGTTGTGTCTATCGCGAACTCAGTAATAAACCCTCCTATTACCCAATCCAACTAGTGATCTACTGTGTGTAAAGTTTTATCTTCGGATGCTTCTAGCTTGTGCACAATTATGGAGTCCACACAATAGGTTGATCTAGTCTGCACCTTCCCACATTGTCGGCTAACCTCACGATCCACTCGTACAACTCTATTGGGAATGTTACAAAGAAGTTTTTGTGGATATCTGTGTATATGTAACGATCCAACCACCCTTCCTCCAATATCCGCGGGTTTCTATTTTCCTGAACCATGAACTCATGAAGCTTCTGATCCGGCCAATCTTCAAGCTCTTTCTTTGTAGGGTTCCAGTGTTCTGAAATCAAACATCCCTTAGGTAGATCTTAGTCCTGGCAACGGAACCATTTGTTGGCTTAGATGGGCCTGACCTAGGTTCGGAAGAGTTATTTAGCCAAACAAATCCCATAGCTACCGGCCCTTTCGATAACAGCCCGTGGAGCACGGACTGAGGTCTCACTTGAGGTAGCAAGGGAGGGTGCTGGAACTAGGTTTCCACACCCTTAGGATGTCTTGATGTGGTCTGGAAGGTTCACACACCATTCTGTGGCTTCGCGCCACTCTGCCTCGCGTAGATCCGGATCCAGGAAAATCCTTACTACTTATTAATGTGCTATTTATAGATTAGATCTACTTTTTATGGTATTTAAGCAAACATTTAACAGAAATAACCAGTTCGTGCACCCAAAAAAGATACAGATTTACATAAACTCATAACATAAGCATACGCGCATAGATCAAACAGTTATATCAACCATAAATTAGCCAGATCCGCAATAATTCAGATTTAACACAGAATTTCATAATCAACTTATCTTTATTCACTTCCTTCACCAATACATCCAGATCCACCCTGCGCACTCAGCTGTAGGGGTCCACACACACAACTACAGACTCTACTAGGCCTTTGTGCACACAATTGCAGAGCCTCTATCTACCTACCAACACCCTTGACTCGGACTTACAGACGCTTCAAGACTTCGCTCCTCAAAAACCCATTACATTTCAAATCCAAAAGTACATCTCCAAAACTACTTTCTACCCTTAGAGCCTCACTCTATTTATGCAGTCCCATGGTCCACGGACCATGAGCAAGTCGACTTACTTCCTATTATTCTATATTATTTCTTGGGTGGACAACCCTTTGACTTGACTCATTTACAATTCGTGCTCCGCGCACTTCGCGGAGTCCTTACCATACCTTTCCCAAAATTGTGGGCTTTGAGCCCCAAAACTGTTACGCGGGCCCTCTGCTACCCAATAGGATAGGTTCAGTAAAATGTTTCTTTTGACACCATGTAATAGACAGGTCACAGTTGAACAAACTACAAAGTTGTTCTTTCAAAATGTATGGGTTCATTTTGGGTTACCCACTTCTATTGTATCCAATCGAGATTCTTGATTCATTGGGAAATTTTTGTCAAGTCTATGGGAGTTAATGGACACAAAGATAAAGAAGAGCATGACATTTCATCTACAAATAGATGGTTATACAGAAGTGGTCAATAGGATAGTGATACAGTTGCTTCGAGGATATTACAGCAAGCACCCCAAACTTTGGGATGAGAATTTGTGTTATGTGTAGCATGCTTACAACCATGCAAAACATTCTTCTATTGAGAGATCTCCTTTTGAGACTTGTTTTGGTTTTACACCAAAGTCTCCCTTGGATTTTTTCTTTGGTAAAGACATAATAGTTTATGGACATAGTGATGTGGACAAAGTAACCAAGTTCATTGAACAAATTCAGGAAATTCACTAGGCAATACAGGAACAGTTGGAAAGAAGTCAAGCAAAGTATAAGGCGTGACATGACAAGCATCGCGTTGAGCATAGTTTTAAAGTTGTTGATAAAGTTTGGTTGTACATTAGCAAAGAAAGACTGCAAGGGAAAGGTAAAAAGTTGAAACCAAATAGAGATGGTCCTTTCAAAATACTTGATAAAATTGGTGAAAATGCTTTCCACCTAGATCTACCAGCTTATATGCAGATCTATTCCATTGTAAATGTTGAAAACTTGTGATTGTATGACCCTTCATTGATTGAAGATCCCGAAGAGCAAGGTCAGCTACCTTCCATTAAAGATCTTTTGCCCGAGTATCTCAATGAGCTACAGGAGGACATAGTTCTTGACAAGAGGATAAGGACTTCACGACGGGGAAATGTTGAGTATATTCGAGTTGGACTCAAAGGTACAAATCCAAGTAAAGCACGATGGATAGAGATTGGAAAAGTGAAGGAAGAGTCAAATTCAAAGTCAAATAGTCAAAGTCAAGAGTTAATGGTCAAAACAAGGTGATGTCAGCAGGACATGTGTCGTCCTCGGAATGTGCCGTATGTCTAGAGTGATGTCATTAAGGTTGCTGATGTGTCATGATTTTATTTGTTGATACGTGCCAATCCGGTGTTGACACGTGGCAGCTCGGATTTTCCCAATACTGGCATGAAATCCCAAAATTTTGGGTCAAAGAGGATCGAACCTCTGACCTCCCAGAAAGGTTAAGATTTCGCCAGATTCTTCTCACCAATTGAGCTATGTTGTCGCTTGTTTATAACGATGTAGATATTGTATTTATGGTGAACAAGATTTGTTGCCAGAAAAGGGCCAGATGGTCAGGGTCAATCCCCCGACTGTTGGACCCTTAACATTTATTATTAACATAATCACCAAATCGTTAACATTACATGGCACCGTAACCGTAACCAAATTGTACAAAATATCAACATATAATGCATATAATATATGTTTCGACATATATAACACAACCAGCCGTGGAAGGGTAGGGTGAAGGTTTCAAACCTCCGACCCCTCCAAAATATATATATACAACATCTTCACACAAGTATGCTAACCGATAGACAAAGCTTTGAAGCTTGGTATTCAAGTTGCCCAAATTATATTTAATTTTATGCAGGTGCCAAACCCACCATACCATAGCGCACATCCTGAAAGCGGTTTTTAATTGCAGAGAGTGGTTTTCTTGCAGGCAAAGGCGGTTTCTGCAGGTGCAGAGGTGGTTTTTGACTTTCCAAGGGGTGTGGAGGTCACTGTGGCCAAATATGGTCGAGTTTATACTCGTTTGACTCAAAATTTCAAGTTGGACGTAGTGGTGATGTCAATTTTATCATTTGAGACTCTGTTTTTGAGCTCATACCTATAACACCATATTGAAGACAAAATAAAGAGGTTAGCACTAGAAATGAAAGGACCAAGAGACGTAGCCAGAAAGTCTGGTGAACTCCTTTCTTAAATTTGGCTGTGTTGATGTGTTTAAATGTGTTTTCAAATTGTTTATGTGTTTATGTTATTTGCAATTTTTTTGATTTGTTGCACTAAGTGACATAAGCGAATTCACACATAGTCTATAATACCTTTTTCATTAATAGATCACAAACACTGATTCCTTTCAATTTCCTTAATTCTAGCACAACTTTCTATTTTTCGTAGTTTTTCGGGTCCTAAACTTCCGGAGTTGGTTTGAGGCCCTAACGATGTGTTTTTGAAAAACATGTCAATCCCATAGCCTATAGGGCAAAGACTTATTGGGAATTTTTTTTATACTCAGGCAGATCTGTCTAACAAAGTATTATGCACACCAATCGAAGATCATATTCCCAAATTACGACCCCGAGAAATTGGCGGTCTAATTAATCCCAACGAGGCCAACAAAATTTTGGCGCTTCATTTCCTAGGATTAGTTTTTGGATGTTTATGGTTTTACATTGTTTCTCAATAGTAAAAAGGCCTCTGAGCCTCATCATAAATCAGTTCATAAGGCATGTAGCTGTCACATCTCTTCTTAAAGATAAGTTACCATCACCCGATCTATATTGTTTCTTTTCTACATGTAAATAGTTCTTAGCATTTGCTATTTATTAATTGAATTTTTGTTTCGTTGTTTAAATCTATATTTCATTTCATTCCTTCGTAAATTCGGATCAATTTTAGCCCCCATTATTCATGGAAAAGGGGCTAGCCATGTTATTACAATGAATAGGACTCTAAAAGAGTCCATATTATAACTCTTTTTGAGAGTTGAGGTAGTCAAACTTAACCATTAATAGGCTATCAGGTTGTGTTATAACCAGACCACTAGGAGGAAAACATGTTTCATTCTTTTCGAGTACATAGAAAAGTAAAAATAAACGACAGGAATAGGGAGAGAGCACATAGAGAGAATTTTTTCATTGTATTATCCCGTGGACCATAGGCCATATTTATTTGTACTCACAACCATTTTGCATTCAGAGAAAAAGGGTAGAGCGTCCTCACCTTCCAGCTGCATTTTTCTCCCAAAAGGGTTTCCTAGGTTATATCTTAGGTCAAGTCATGATTTGTAAGTTTTTATTTCATTGTTCTCTATTTTATACATAATTTTAATTTATATGCATATGAAATTAACAATAATCTATATATCTGAAAGTCTAAAGAGAAATAGAATCCTAATACTGTAGAATTTGGATTTTGAAATATAGTTTTATCAGATTTGTTATGATGAACTATCCAATGGAATATCCATAAAATTTTACATATCAACTTGCATTCTAATGAGTGGTTGACTATTTTGGGTGACTTTATTGATAGAATTGACAATAAGGTTGTTTCGGGATTAATCAATCTACTATAATGTTATTTTTTATGTTGTTTCTCCAAGTTTTGTGACAGGTTCTGCTGATATTGTTGTTGGGATGTTGATACTAATTTTGTTAGGATATTCTGACACATAGGAAATAGTTAAGTATAACTTGGTGTAGTATAGAGTTAGGTAAAGTGTGTTTCTTTACTATGTACATTTTATAACTTACAATCCGACGGTCACGATATGTAGTAATCCAACGGTTCATTCTCTCCTCGGTATTACCAACACTTGATCCGTGGCTTAACACCCGATTGGTCCATGATCTCTATTTAAAGAGCATGGTGGGTCATTTGTAGGTTAACTGTTCATGAGAGAAGCTTATGTAAAATTTCATTCTTTTATTAATAAATTGCCTGAAGTGGTCGCGTTGGCTCAGGCCGTGGACTATTTCCCTCTTTGAGGATTTTAACCACGTCAAAAGTACTAGTGTATTGATCTGTGATCTGTTTGTGAGTGGTGTCCTTTGGTTTTCTGTTTGAGGAACTTACCCTGTAAATTCCTACATGGTATCAGAGCTATTTGAGGGCCGCATCCATTGGTGATCCAAATCTGAAGCTGGTAGAACTGCATCCGACTGTCGTTTCCTAGATCTACTGTTTCTGACTACTTTCGCGCCGAGAGGACTGCTCTATTGTGTTGGGAGCATCTGTTCTAGTGTGGAACCCCTTTCGTTTCACGCGAAAAGGTTTCCGGTAGCCCTAGCTACGTCATTTTTAAGATCTGGAGGTATACAGTGTTTATTTGCAATTTATAGTTATTTTCTCTCTGTTTATTTCGGTTTCGGTTTATTTAAACCTTTTTATTACCGGATCTATACCTTTCATTTCTGCATATGCTCTTTTCCCCGCGACTCTGTGCGATCTGGGAAAATCAGAAACAGAAAGGAAGGATTTTTCTCATGCGTATGCTCTTTTCTACTACGCCTTAGTGTGAGCTCGGAAAATTAAAAACATTGAGGAAAATATTTAGTTTCCGGCTAAAGCTAACTTCGAGCCGCAAGGTTCGTTTTTTTTGTATGTCCGTGTTGGGTTTTGTGTTTTTTGTTTTATAGGGAAAAAGAGCTTTCTCAAAGAAAGCACGCAACCCAAAGCTTCAACCCCCCCCCCCCCCCCCCTCTCTCTCTCTCTCTCTCTCAAACTTTTTGTATAGCTCACTTGGTCCAAAGATAATTTATGAGAGTAGAGGTCTTGAGTTCAAGTCTCCTTTTTGTGGGGGTGGATTTTTCATTTCCGTACATTCCCGCACTTCGTCGACATCTTCATCAAATTTTCTTCAAAAAGCCATAACTTCTTCATCCGAAAGCCGTTTTTAGAACCGTTTTTTTTTAAACAGCCTAATTTTTCGAGATCTTTCCATTGGAACACTTAGTTTCAGCATCTATAGCTTCAGTTTCTGTTAAAATGGAAAGTCTATGCCAAGTTATTCTTGACAACACCAACTACTTCCAATGGTGGTCCTACATTGTGGATTTACTTAGAAGTAAAGGTCTCTACAGAATAGCCTCAGGCCAAGAAACCAAACCGAAAGATGAAGATAAGGTAGCTAAATGGGAAAATAGGCAAGATCAAGCACGTGGGTTGATAGGGATGTCTATTTCTCCAGATCTTAGATTCCATATTGCAGAACTTGATACTCATGATGAAGCATTGAAACATATTACTAAAGTTTTTGGAATAAAAAATGAACTTAGAGCCCGTCAACTTGAAAATGAGTTGCTTACATTGGACCCCAATAATTTTTCTTGCATTGAAGATTTTTTGTCCAAGTTCAAGACCCTTAGACTTCTCTTGGAAGGTGTTAAGGTTAAGAAAGAAGATAGTAACCTTATCTATTCCATTCTTACTAAGTTGGGACCAGCCTACTCTGTGTTTGTTTCCACCTTCCATTCTACAAGAGAAGCCTTCATTTCTCAAGGACAAGACTACAAGTCCCCTTCCTTTGATTCTTTTTGTGATTCTTTAATAAGAGAACAAGAAAAACTCTTACACCTTGGTCTTCTTAATCTTGGAAACTCTTCCAAGAAAGCATTAGCCACCCAACAACAACCAAATCCAAAGAATCCTAAGAAGTTGTATCCTAAAAGGAATGGTCCTAAACCATACAAGGGTCCTAAGCAATCTTAGCCTCAAAATGAAAAATCATTTCAACAAAATGATAAGACAAATAAAAACAAAGGGAAGAAGACTGATAGACATTGCAACTTTTGTAATCGAGATGGCCACTTAGAATCCAAATGCTTTAAGAAGATGGAAGCCTTGGAAGCAGCAATGAAGAAGCATAACATCCATTTGGAGCACTCTTCAACTTCAACTTCATCTTCAGGAATGGCACTTTCTGCATGTGGTTGTCAAGCATCTCGGTCTGGCTATGCACTAAATGTATCTTCTTCTTCTCATTCTCATGAGTGGCTCATTGATTCTGGAGCTTCTTATCACATGGCCAAAAACAAAGCCATGTTTTCTTCTTTAAATGATTGTAACACCAAAAATATATATGTTGGTGATGATAGATCTCTTAGTGTTGTAGGGACTGGAACTGTTCATATAGACAATGGTCAGTTTAATGATGTGTTATGTGTTCCAACCTTATCCTGCAACCTTCTATCTGTATATCAGATAACTCATTCAGGTGAAGGTAAAATCGTTGAATTTTCACCTCACGATGTTGTAATTAAGGACCTAAGAGATCCTAGACAGATTTTAGCTACTGGCATTGCTGATGATTCTACAAGGTTGTATAAGTTTCACAACTTTGGGTCATCAAATCTTCCCTCAGTATTTGTTGCTCATAACGATGAAGTGAGCAAACTTTGGCATGAGCGATTTGGTCACTTAAACTATCGCTCCCTTCAGAATCTATGTAAAGAAAATATGGTGACAAGTCTTCCAATGGTATCTTGCAGAGATGGTGTTTGTTCTGGATGTGTACTCGGAAAACATCATCGGGATAGTTTTGAAAAACGTGCCTCTTGGCACACCTCAACCCCTTTACAGCTCGTGCATAGTGATTTATGTGGTCCACTTCCAGTTGTTTCATTCTCTGGCTACAAGCATTTCTTAACTTTCATTGATGATTTCTCCAGACGCACTTGGGTATACTTCTTAAAACTCAAGAGTGAAGCATTTAACATGTTCTTGGCCTTTAAGGCCTTTGTTGAAAAACAATCTGGACATCAAATTCTTAAGCTAAGATCTGATAATGGTGGAGAATATGTTAACAACAAATTCATCAACTTTTGCACTGAGAATGGAATTCAAATGCAACATACTGTTCCATATACTCCACAACAAAATGTTGTAGCTGAAAGGAAGAATCGCACCTTAAAGGAAATGGCTAATTGTATGCTTCAATCTAAAGGACTTAGTCTTAATTATTGGGCAGAAGCAATTAACTGTGCAAATTACATAATAAATTGTACTCCTACTAAGGTTTTAAAGAATATCACTCCAGAAGAAGCATGGAGCTCAATTAAACCAGATGTAAGTCACTTTCGTGTTTTTGGAAGTGAAGCATGGGCCCATATTCCAGATGAGAAACATAAAGCTTTAGAACCTAAGAGTGAAAAATGTATTTTTGTTGGATATTCTAAATATGGCAAAGGATATAGACTTATTCCACTTAAGTCCAAAAATGTTATCATTAGAAGAGATGTAAAGTTTGCTGAAAATATATCGGCCTACGAGCCTAGTTCGGCGGATGTGCCACCTCTCCCTATCTCTTCTACTTTTGAAAATATTTCTTCTTCAGATGATGAAAGCGAGGATGAAAATCCTCCCCCACCTTCTTAGGATCCTCCTTCAGCTCCTCAGCTTCCAAAATGGGTCCGTGCTACTCGGGATGCAGTAGGTGATCTTGCCGGTGATCCTACAGATCAACGACGTACACGTTCTCAGTTTGATAGAGCCTCTTCTTTACTGGCTCAAGCTTCAGTGAATTATGATCCTGACACCTTTGCAGAAGCTTCAGGCCATCCAAATTGGGAAGCAGCTATGAATGAAGAATATCATTCATTATTGGCAAATGATACATGGGATCTTTTTCCTCTACCAAAGGGACGAAAACTTGTTAGATGCAAATGGGTTTACAGAACCAAGTATGGACCAGATGGGAAAGTTGATTAACATAAAGCTCGTCTTGTTGCTAAGGGTTTTTCACAAGTTGAAGGCATTGACTACACTGAAACCTTCTCCCCTGTTGCCAAAATGAACTCTATCCGCCTTGTTCTTTCCCTTGCTGCCTCTTTCAAATGGGAAGTCCATCAGATGGATGTTAAATCTGCCTTCTTGCATGGGGACTTGCATGCAGAAATCTATATGGAACAACCTATTGGCTTTATACAAACAGACTCTAGCCTTGTATGTCGGCTTAAGAAATCCCTTTATGGTCTCAAGCAAGCTCCTCGAGCTTGGTATGCCAAAATGGATAGCTTTCTTTTAGAAAATGGCTTTTCTAGGTGTCATTATGACAATATTGTCTACACCAAGAAAGTGGGCAAGTCTCTTATCATTCTTGTTATTTATGTTGATGATCTTATCCTGACTGGTAGTGATCCCAACCTTATAAACCATGTGAAGTCTAGCCTTAAAAGGAAGTTTGAAATGACAGACTTAGGACACTTAAATTATTTTCTTGGTCTTCAAGTCTTCCAATCCAAGGAAGGTATTTCCCTTTCCCAGTCCAAGTATGCCTGTGATATTCTACGCCATTTTCACATGGAAGACAATAAGCCAGCCCATTCTCCCTTGCAGTCTGGAGTCAAATTTCAGTCACTTGTACTTCTCCTGAAGTTGATGCTACCTTATACCGTCAACTTGTAGGAAAACTTTTGTATCTAACCCATACTCGTCCTGACCTTTCCTTTGTTGTTGGCCTTGTTGCTCGGTTTATGCAAAACCCACATGAAAGTCATTGGAAAGTAGCTAAAAGAATACTTCGTTATGTTCGAGGTACAGTTCAGTTTGGGATTCATTACAGTGCCGAAGCATCTCCTCTATTGGTTGGTTTCACTAATTCCGATTGGGCTAGTGACCCTGATGATCGGAAGTCTACTGCAAGTTATGTGTTCACTCTTGGTTCAGGACCTATTACATGGGCTTGCAAGAAAAAAGGTGCCATTTCTTTTTCTTCAGCAGAAGCAGAGTATCGTGGTGCTGTAGAAGCCAGTAAGGAAGCCTTGTGGCTTCGTCAAATCCTATCAGAGTTTGGCTTTCAGCAGCAGCATCCGACTACACTTTGGTGTGATAATCAAAGTGCCATTCAACTATGCAAAGATCCAATCCAACATCAGCGCAGCAAACACATTGAACTGCACATGCACTTCATCAAAAAGCTCATTCACGACCATGTTCTTGAAGTGCAATATTATTCAACAGATGATCAAGTTGCAGACATCTTTACAAAGGCTCTCACAGAGGCAAAGTTTACTAAACTTCGATTTATGGTTGGAGTTCAGGAAGTTGTCACTAAGGGGGGATAGGCTCTAGTGCCTCCTTCCTTCTCCTATTGTGTCATATTTGTAAATCCTTCAATCCTATCCCAAGTTGTTCTTAAGGGGGGATGTTAGGATATTCCGACACATAGGAAATAGTTAAGTATAACTTGGTCTAATATAGAGTTAGGTAAAGTGTGTTTCTTTACTATTTACATTTTGTAACTTACAATCTGACGGTCATGATATGTAGTAATCCGACGGTTCATTCTCTCCTCGGTATTACCGACACTTGATCCGTGGCTTAACACCTGATAGGTCCATGATCTCTATTTAAAGAGCATGGAGGGTCATTTGTAGGTTAACTGTTCATGAGAGAAGCTTATGTAAAATTTCATTCTTTTATTAATAAATTTCCTGAAGTGGCCACGTTGGCTCAAGCTGTGGACTATTTCCCTCTTTGAGGGTTTTAACCACGTCAAAAGTATTGGTGTATTGATCTGTGATCTATTTGTGAGCGGTGTCCTTTGGTTTTCTGTCTGAGGAACTTACCCTGTAAATTCCTACAGATTTTTAATATACTATGTTTCCTTCATGATTTCATTGGGAGTCAACATGGGTTGCTACTTGGTCATAATCAATCTAGGTTGTTATGCTAGCAGGGTGAACTATCTTTTGATAATGAATTCAAGCCAACTGTAACAATTATGATTTTCGATTCTTGACTTCCTATTACTTGGAGACACTATTACAACAATGTTTTTATTTTCATAAAATTAGTTGTAATATGTTGTATAACACTCTCTATTTAGACAACATGAGAATAAATGATGTTTCCAATGCACAGAACACCTTTACAAAAGGACTTAGGCGCTAACACGTGTAAAAACCAATCACCTCGCTTTACGCCCTTTCCCACAATACATATGCCTTTTCCTTTCAGAATTGAAATACCCTTGGAAAATGCCAAAATAGTGCTTCTTTCCCCTTTTTAAACAAGTTTATGTGTTAATTCCGTGGATCAGGATTTGGCTGATCGAACGGTTAGGATTTAATTGCTTTATCGGCGATTGGCAGTCACGAGGTCTACACTATCAGCGCTTTCCTTTGGCAGGGGTCCGATGTGATTATCGCTAATCACTATCAGCGTTCGCACTGCTAACACTTCATCACTTGCACTCCTGAACACCAATACGATGTGTCAACAATTGCATATCACCAGGGTATGGGGTAGGCCTTTGTCATACACCGCTCCGATGGTGCGATGCGATCATGAGTCCAGACCCGATATGACTCAAAACTCCCGATTATAATATTTCAAATCCGTTTTACGGATCCGCTAAGTGTTTTTGCGCGATTTCTCTGTGTAAATGGGATTTTTCACCCGCAGAGTTAAACAACACTAAATTTGTCTGAAATTGTTGATTCTTATGGAAACAGGCAATCATAGATTTTAAATACAAACAAACAGATGGGAAAGCATGCACAATATGATTTCCACAGGTCTGATAAAGAAAATCACACAGTCAACATAAATTATTCACCAATTAAACAACATTACAGAGTCTCGGCCTTGAACCTGCTTACAACATTAAAGACCTTTATTCTGATGAATTCTACACACAATTCTTGGCCCTCGCTCTCCTCAATCCTATCCTCAATTTGGCTAACCCCCTACTCTACATTCTTGTGCCCTTTTTAATACATCAGTGGTAGTTCCTCTTGCAGTTCGAGGAACTTTTTTTTTTTTTTTTTTTTTCAGTTTTGAGACAGTTTCCCCAACTAATTCCCATCTAATCCTATCTTGTCTAAATCAAAGATAACAATGGCTGATTTAGCCTTTATTTACCATAACACAAAATGAAACTAAATAAACTAGAAATTTGAGATGTTTCCCTCTCTATTTGTCAAAATAAAATGGGAAAACAAACAACAAATAAGAACCAACTCCCAGCGATCGCCTCTTCATTCAGGTGCTCCTGCTTCAGGCTTCCGAGGTGAATGAAATTCATGGCTCCTATCCATGAGTTCTTCAATAGAGTACCCAGCGTTCTAAATCTGGCCAACATCTAACCAAGAACTATCTTCAATAGGATGACCCTTCCACTTGCCTAATTATTGTAGATATTCCTTCCTTCGATCTCTAGAGGCTTTGCTAGGGGCATTTGTTTAATCCACATGTCACTCTCTTCCTAGGTGTCCCGTGTTCTTCTTTCCAAAATGTCTTCATCCTCTGCTACAATGTAGTGGTACAGCTCTGATACATTGAAGATGGGTGAAATTCCAATACCTGGGGGTAACTGCAATTCATAAGCATTTGCAGAAAATTTCTGAAGATTCCTGCAAGGCCTAATCTTTTTCCATTTCAACTTGTTGTACTCGCCTTTAGGGAACCTCTCCTTGCATAGGTGTGCTAATACCAGGTGTCCTATGTTGAATTGCACCTCCCGCCTTTTCAAATCTACCTTCTACTTGTATCTTTGGTTGTTGTTCTGTAATTTTAATTTCACATGTTCATGAAGATCGTTGATTGCCTTTGCGAAGTCTTCACCATCAGCACTTCTATGCTCCAACTGTCCCAAATCCCGTAACTCATGTACTCCACGTGGGTGCATTCCATATAGGATCTAGAAAGGACTACTACCTGTACTCTGGTTGGGTGAATCATTATAAGCAAATTCTGCTTGTGCAAGCACACGATCCCACTGTCGAGAATTTTCTCCAACCAAACTCCTCAACAAATTTCCTAGACTTCGGTTCACCACTTCGGTTTGGCCATCGGTCTATGGATGATAAGCTGAGCTGAAGTTTAGTTTGGTGTCTAACTTCTTCCATAAGGTTCACCAAAAATGTCCTATAAATTTAACATTGCGATCCGAAACAATAGACTTTGGCAAGCCATGTAATCTGACTATATCAGTAAAAAAAAAATGCGCTACATGTGTGGCATCACTGGTTTTCCTACATGGAATGAAATGTGCCATTTTAGTGAAACGATCCACCACCACCATGATGGAATCAAATCCTCGTTGTGTCTTTGGCAGACCTAAGACAAAGTCTAAACTGACTCAGTCCCACGGTCTGCTCGGAATGGATAAGGGTGCATACAACCCTGTGTTTTGGTTGTGTCCCTTGGCAAGCTGACAAATTTTTCATATAGCTACAAATCTTTGTACATCTCTGTGCATCTTTGGCCAATAGTAAAAGTGGCTCAACTAATCCAAGGTCTTGTCTATGCCAAAATTCCTGGCTAAACCTCCACTATGATTTTCCTCGATTAAGTTCTCTCTCATAGAGCATTCTGGAATACATAACTGCCCTCCTTTGAATAGAAATCCTTCTTTCATGTTATAGTCCTACCATGAACTGCTATCTCTCAAAAATGGATTTTGGCAAGCTTCATAAGCTTCCTTAAAATCTGCATCTACCCCATATAAGTCCTTAAGATGTTCAAATGCTAACACTTGTATGGTACTTTCTTGTAGGATTAGATTCCTCCTGCTTAACGCATTTGGAACTTTGTTGGCTTGACCACTGATATGTTTCCACACAAATGTAAAACTGTACAAGTACTCCACCCACTTCGCATTTTTATGGTTCAGCTTATGCTGCTGCATAATATACTACAATGCTGAATTATCTGAAAATAAGACAAATTCATTTGCCAACAGATAATGCCTCCAATGCTTTAGTGCTTGAACCACTGCATAAAATTCCTTGTCATAGGACGTGTATTTTTACCTACTTTCATTTAGTTTCTCGTTGAAATAGGCTATCGGCTTGTCCTCTTCGCTAAGTGCTACACCAATGACTATCCCATTGGCATCACAACGAACTTGGAAAAGTTTTTTAAAGTCTGGTAATCTTAAAATTGGTATTTTAGTAATTTTCTTTTTGAGCAGTTGAAATCTCTTCTCTGCCACTTCTGTCCAACGGAAAGGCTAATTTGTTTTCTTAATGGTGTCCAGCATAGGTGCACAAATCCCACTAAAATGTTTAATAAATTTTCGATAAAAACTTGCCAATCCATGAAAACTTTGTACCTCAAACAAACTTTTGGGAGATGGCCAGCTAACTATAGCTGCAACCTTCTCCGAATCCATTTTTAAATCATTCTCAACAATCACAAATCCTAAATAGATTATCTCTTTCTTGAAAAAAGAACATTTCTTCAAATTTATCAGCAATTTATTCTGCTGCAATCTTTCAAATACATACCTCACGTGTCGAAAATGTTCCTCCTTTGTCTTGTTGAATATCAATATATCATCTAGATACACAATCACAAATTTTCCAATGAATTCCTTGAGCATCTCATTCATCAACTGCATTAACGTACTAGGAGCATTTCTCAATCCAAATGGCATAACCAACCATTCATACAAGCCTTCATTTGTCTTGAAAGTTGTCTTCCACTCATCACCTTCCCGAATTCTGATCTGGTGGTAGCCGCTTTTGAGGTATATCTTTGAAAAGTATGTTGCTACCCTCATACAATCCATCATATCATCCATTCGAGGTAATTGGAATCTGTACCTGATAGTAATCTTATTACTGGCCCAGGAGTCCGTACACATTCTCCACTCACCTCCTTTCTTGGGAGCTAAAACGGTCGGTACTGCACATGGGTTTAAACTCTCTCGAACCAATCCTTTATCCAACAACTACTGCACCTGCTTTCAGATTTCTTCATTATCCCTTGGACTCATCTAGTAGGCAACCTTGTTTGATAAACTGGCTCCTGGAATAAAATCAATATGGTGACTGATGCTCCTCTTTTGTGGTAATTTGTCTGGTATATCATCTACCACAATATCACCAAATTCTTGTAGCATGTTCTGTATCTCTTCTGGTAAATCAGTAAGGTTGGTATGTACTAATGTTGCTCTTGGTCTTATCACAACTACATAACCCATTTCACTTTCTTCAATCTATTGCAGAAACTCCTTTCCTCCCAGCAGTAATGCTTACGTTTCGCTTGTTTCTATTGTCTCCTCTCCTTCCTTGACTTCTTTCATAGGTACGAAGGTATGCTTTATCCCTTCCTTGACAAATTTGTAACAATTTGCCACTCCATCATGGAATACCTTTCTATCGTACTGCTATGGTCTGCCCAGTAGAATATGGCACACATCCATCAGCATTATGTCGCAAGTCACTTTATCCTTGTACTTGCCTATATGAAAATCTACCTCGCATTGTTCATCCACCAGCAATTGGTGTCCCTTCTGCAACCATAACACCCTGTATGGAGTTGGGTGTTTTACTTTCTTCAAACCCAGTTTCTCCACCATCTCCGTAGCTACCAAATTATCGGTACTCCCACTATCAATAATCAGCTTACAACATTTTCTGTGTGACTTGCATACAGTCTGAAATAACGATTTCCTCTATGTTTGATTAGCTACTTCCATGGCTGGTTTCAATAACACCTTGTTCAATACCAAGGCTTCCCCAGTTTCTAGAATATTCTCCACCTCCTGTGGTGGTGCCTCCGCTTCATTAGGCTGAGAAATATATGCTGCCCTCTGCCTAATTTGTTCATTTTCAGGACATTCAAAAGGCCTATGTCCCCACTTGTGACACTTGTAACACTGATAAGCATTTTCTCTACCTCTGCCATTACCTCTTCCTCCCTGGTATGGCCTTCCTCCTCTGGCGTTACCTTCCCTTTCACTCTGTCCCGAAGTCTTCGAACTTCTACCCTCTTCATTGCAGCCGGTAGTCTTACCTCTGCCAAAGGTCTATCCTTGACCTCTACTAGAATCTCGTCCTCTCCTGGTGTTTTGTTTCCTAGCAATATTTTCTTCTGCCTTCAAAGCACTCAGATAAGCTTCTTCTATCATTTTCGGGGAAAGAATGTTGATTTCATCTAGAATGTCCATCCATAGGCCATTTACAAACCTTGTTGTCCTCTCAAGGGTATCTTCAACACAACCGGCTCTCAGGTTAATTTTATAAAATTATTCTGTATATTCCTTCACAGTCATCATTCTCTGTTTCAGGTTTTGTACTTGTCTGTAAAGGGAAATTTGATAGTCTTTAGGCAGAAACTTGCTCTTCATTTTCGCAACCATCTTGTCCCACTTTCTAATCAAGGGTTTGTTTAATCTCCTCCTTTCTTCCTGTACACTATCCCACCATAATGCTGCATGTCCCTTCAATTTGGTGACAGCAAACCTGACCCTCTTATCTTCCCGATTTCTTCATACTCAAAATATTTATCTAATTCATTTATCGAGTCCAATAGTTCCTCTGTGGACAAACTGCCATCATAATTAGAGAGCTTTGGCTTTGGCTTGCTGCTAGTGAACAAAACTAATTTCAATAGCTTAATTTCTGGTCCTTCATCCTCTGACCCATCGGTCATGGCCACATTTTCCTCCTCACTATCATCTCCCTCTTCCGGCTCTCTGCGCCTCCCTACTTCCAACGCTGCCAAACATGCGGTTAGGTTTCTCATTTCTTCTCTTAATCCTTCATCTACTGCTCTTCTGATGGCTCTTCCTCGACCCCTTCTTCCTACCTCCATCTTCACTGAGAGAAGGTAAAACTTGCTCTGATACCAAAAATGATGCTGCCAATGCACATAACACCTTTACAAAAGGACTTACGCACGGACACGCGTAAAAACCAATCACCCCGCTTTACGCCCTTTCCCACAAGACATATGCCTTTTCCTTTCAGAATTGAAATACCCTTGGAAAATGCCAAAACAATGCTTCTTTCCCCTTTTTAAACAAGTTTATGTGTTAATGCTACGGATCAGTATCTGGCCGATCGAATGGTCAGGATTTAATCACTTTATCAACGATCGGCAACTGCAAGGTCTACACTATCGACACTTTCCTTTGGCAGGGGTCCGATGTGATTATCGCTAATCGCTATCAGCGTTCACATTGCTAACACTTCACCACTTCCACTGCCAAAAGCCGATGCGATGTGTCAGTAATCGCATATCGCCAGGGTATGGGGTAGGACTTTGTCATACACCGTTCCGATGGTGTGATGCGATCATGAGTCTTGACTCGATATGACTCAAAACTCCTAATTATAATATTTCAAATCCATTTTACGGATCCACTAAGTATTTTTGTGCTAGTTTTCTGTGTAAATGGGATTTTTCACCCGCGGAGTTAAACGACACTAAATTTGTCTGCAATTGTTGATTCTTATGGAAACAAGCAATCATAGATTCGAAATACAAACAAACAGATGGGAAAGCATGCACAATATGATTTCCACAGGTATGATAAATGAAATTACACAGTCAACATAAATTATTCACCAATTAAACAACATTACAGAGTCTCGGCCTTGAACCTGCTTACAACATGAAAGACCTTTGATTTGATGAATTCTACACACAATTATTCGCCCTCGCTCTCCTCAATCCTATCCCTAATTTGGCTAACTCCCTACTCTACATTCGTGTTCCCTTTTTAATACATCAGTGGTAGTTCCTCTTGCAGTTCGAGGAACTGTTTTTTTCAATTTTGAGACAGTTTCCCCAACTAATTCCCATCTAATCCTATCTTGTCTAAATCAAAGCTAACAATGGCTGATTTAGCCTTTATTTACCATAACACAAAATGAAACTAAATAAACTAGAAATTTGAGATGTTTCCCTCTCTATTTGTCAAAATAGAACAGGAAAACGAACAACAAACAAGAACTAACTCCCAGTTGTCGCCTCTTCATTCGGGTGCTCCTGCATCAATAAAAAAATTCCAATAGTTGATTTTTGTTTCAATACTAGACATAATGTAAATCTATAAAATGATAATCCCTCTACCTCGTACGGGGGAAAAACTATTGTATTTCTAGAGATACTATGCATCTATAACATTTTCAAGATCAATACAAACTCGTATAGGTTTATGTCTTACTAGTACTTTTTTTGTATTGGTTTGTGAGTTGTACATTACCATCTCCCTACTAAGGAGGAAGGGCCCTCCTCTTTAGTAAGGATTGTTGTATTAGTATGTTATTGTAGAAGTGTGTTTGATTTCCTCACAGTTATGTTTGATGATTGTTTAATTGTCATTTTTACGAATTTATTTTAATGTGTTGTAGTTATTGATTAGTTGGTTTGTAGAATAGTTGATCTCAATTATTTGTGCAACAACATAGATCCTGGATTGATCCATTCCTCAATGTGTGTTATCTATTATTGATATAGTTTCTGATTTTAGCTTAGTATAATATTAGACAAACTATTGCATACCTATTAAATTGAGTTACACAAGTTGGAAATTTGATGATTGCAAGGATTTTATTGTTTCAGTGAGGTTTTATTTGGATGGTTTTTGCAATTCTTTCGAGGAGTTCTATTTCTTTTTCTGCAAGTGAGATCTTGAGTGATTGAGTGATGTTTATTTGGTAAGAGTGATTTCTATTTCAAAACTATGTGCAGAATAGTTGGAATGGTTGAAGTGTGATAGTGATTATTTTAGTATGTTAAGAGTGAGGAGTTTCAATGACTTGAGTTTTGATTGTATTTCATGATATTAGAGATTTTGGCATTAAACGGTGTTAGTTAATTATTTCTACCTACATATAATTTTCATACTAACCTTGAAATAAAAAAACCTACTTGGTTAATAATTTATGTGTGTGTAATTAATTGATCCTAATTAAAATACAAGTATTTTTCCAAACATTTTGGCATAATTTATGACGAGGTTATTAGAGGTGCAGAAGTGTGACTATCACTTTTATTTTTATGCATTGTTCAGAGAGTGTGTTAGAAGTGTTCTTGGCTATGAGGTGATAAGGCAGGAGGACAAGACTTAAGAACTTGTCCATCACTTCAACAAACTAAAGTAGGATCGACCCCATAAGGAGTCCAGACACATATGATTGCATGAATAGAGAACAAGAAAACATGGTGCTCCTAAAAATACTAACCATGTAGTTAAAAGAGGGCATGGATGAAATAAGAATCAAGATATAGGAAGAGTAACATTTATTGATGAGTTTATCTTAAAGTCTAACGTAGAATCATCTACCTAAAGAATAAATTCCAAGAAGATATGGTATCATAAGTCTGTTCCTCGGAGGTCAAAATCTCGAGGATAATTCATGTTGGGAGTACATATTTGGGAGGTTGAATCTCATAATCCTTCGAATTCAGAAGAAATCTCAAGTATTTTGGATTCATTTGTATTAGTAGAGGAAGAGTATTAAAACTTGTTGGAGGGACAAGGCATATATGGGCATGATTTGGAATATCATAAATTAAATTCAGTGAAACAACCTTCTGAACATTTTGTTCTAGAATTAGGAATTGTTGTGAAACAACTTCCTGACCATTAGGTTACAAACTGAAGAAGTTTTGTGAAACAACCTGAGCAGCCACTAGAATACTTCTCTCACCCAAGGGAAAAATAAATACCCGAACTTGTTTTCCATGATCCTCAAATTTTGAAGGAGAAAAATATGGTAGAAGAAGTAATTATCATCTTTGAGTTCCCTATCAAAGTTATCCAAGGGCAGCTTCCAATGAAGAATATTACCTTGTCAACCCTTCTAGTTTTCTAGGGCATTATCATTGAAGATCCATACAATTTTCTCTTTGAGTTTGATGTCCTATGCAGGAGTTATGATTACACCATGGATTCCCAAAAGTTAAAATTGTTCCCTACTAATTTGAAGGGGGTAGCATTAACATGGTTTATGGGGCTTGTTGGTGCATCTATTTCCTCATGGGATGATATGAAGAAAATATTTCAGGAAAAGTACCAAGATTATTGTTAGACCAGGGACCAAAGGGAGAAATTATTTAGAATGTCTCAGAAAGAGGAGGAAATTTTGGAAGAATATATCAAGCATCTTCTATATAATTTGTAGAGATCCAGGCATAGTAATATGGAAAAAGATACTTTGAAGACAATTTTGATTAGGGGGGTGAAGGAAGACTTATTAGATATGTTAAATCTCATGGGTAAATGAGATATATCAAAAGAACCCTATGATGATATTGTTGCACTCAGTTGCTTGAGAATCTCTAGAGTATCAATAAGAAATAAAACCTTGATTCCTCTGCCAGAGTGTAGAAATCAATTAATGGTGGGGTGGCAAGAGTAGATATTAGTAATTTGCGTGAAAATTTTAAAACCAACATCATGAGATCTTTGTCCTCTTAGTTGGATACATTACAGGTGAAACAATGGTAGGTTGAAGCTAAGAAATATGTGTCTATATTTTTCCCCAAGTGTAGAAAGAAGCATCCTCTCAGGGAATTCCCACTCAACAACATAAAAATATGTAACATTTATGAATGAGAGGATTCTACGGTATATTTCCCATCATTTCCAAGAATAAAGGAATATTTCAAGCAATCAAGGGATGATGTCGAAGCAACATATTTCTTCGACTCCAAGAAACCATGAGGTATGGTCCAATATATTTTTTCTTATCTTAATGCTTGTTCTAACATGTACAATCCTCAACCATTTTCTCAGTAAATGCAATATATTGTAGCTCCTTAGTAGTTTCCTAACCCTCCATTGGTCCATTGACCAATGTCTTGGCTCTAATGGACTTCTCCTCCAATCCAATCACTTCCATGGCCTCAAGGATGGTGTTTGGTAATTTAATTGATGTTAAATTACTACATAAATTATCAACCAGGGTTAGTATACTGATGAAATGTATGTGCACTGTTTGTACTAGGAGACATTAATATTCAAGCAATTCCTAGATTAAATTGAGATATCGAGATGCACATGTTTCTTAACAACTGTCACTCCTACATGAAAGTAAATATATCACTCTTTAACATAAATGAAACTGAGTTTATCACACTTACTTGAAAGAAATATCACTCTAGAATTATCACACTTGCTCAAAAGAGAGATTGAACTTGCAGAAGTAAATATCACACTTTTCTTGAAATACATATCACACTTGCTTAACTAAATAATGAAATTAAATTGAAATCAGTCTGATAGAAAAAGATAAATTAACTCTATAATCACACTAATTAGAAATTGAAACCTTCTTCACTCAAATGTTATTTAACTCAGATGTAACTCAAACTATACTACAAATCCTAAATCAATCCACACTTTGTCATACTATTTTCATGCGCATAAGAGATCATCCTATATCAAAATGATTAAACAAATCCTGCTTTAAACTTAGTCCTAAACATTCATTTAAAATCGAAACTGGACAATTAGATGAACTAATTAAACATAATATAAAATGCAGAATAGAAATGTTAATTAAAAATGATAAAACCTTACAAATCCAAGGGGGGCTCCTACGAGATGTAGGTAACAAAATGACTTCTTCAAAGGATTATATACACATTTAGATAATGCACAACAAAGGTATCAAACAATTTTTTCTTTTTGTATAACTATAAACAGAGTTTCAAAAATAATATTCAGGTCTGTCTTTATCATGCAGAGAGGTAGATTTATAACCTTTATCAATCACTGTTTTAGAGATTTACGATCCTATCCTACTCGACAGAGACTAAAAATAACATAATAAGATAATATGAAAGGATTTCCTCATGATTTTCTACCAGAGAAGCAAATCATGAGGCTAAATATTTGCTTCCATTAATTTTCTTGCTCGTCTGGTTCACCTTTGACTCTTTCTTCACTAGTTGACTTCCGCATTGACGGGTCTTATGCAGTGTTCTTATCATCAATCCAGGTCATGAAGATATGCAAATATAATTATTCCAACTATTATCCACCTTCCCATATGTCTCGTTCCTTGAATGGAGTTTCAGAACCAATCAAACGTTCAACTATGCTGCAGAATCAGTCATTAGCTGCAGAATTGGTGCAATTTAGTAGCTTATGAAAATTTTGAGTTAAATAATAAATAAAAATGAAACTTATGAAATAAAATATGTAAAATTACCTACTATTTCCATGAACCTTGTAAATTTATGTTCAATTAGAGTTATTAGAGTCAAAAAGAAGGAGGATGGAGTGTAAGAAGGTTATAAAAAAAAAGACATTTTTGGGCTTCAACATTCCCCAACACAGAAGACATTGCATGTCCTCATGCACAAAATTTCAAAATTTTATATTCCTTCTCTATTACTGAGCTTCTTTAGAGGCCTGAGCAAGAACATCTAAGTTAGTCCTTCTTTCTTTCCTGATATTGACTTTTCCATCCTTGGTTTCTTTATCAAGATCCCGTTCTACAAACTTGTGACCTTTTTCTTAAGAAATTTATTTTTAGCTTTCAATTTCTTATTTTTCTCGTACCATAAAACAAGATGTAACAATATGTTATCATTTTGAGTTCTCTAGATTTCATTTTGTACCTTTACTGTTTCATGTCCCTGCTTCAAATGTTTATTTAATACCTCCAAATCATACATTTCCTGCTTAAGAGTGTTTACAATTTAGGGTTCTTCTAGAGGATCAAAATCTAATCCTTCACTTAAAATTTCTTATCGGTAAATTTTCTTGTAGCTATTTGTTCTAGAGATTCTATGTAGTCGTATATTTCTTGTTGGACAGGATCAATTTCCAGAGTTCTCCTAGCTGGACTTGCAACTGATAATGGAACTCTCGATTCCTCTTCTTCTTCTTTTAAATTGATAAATTTTGGAGATTACTACGACTGTGGTGTTGGAAATAATACTGAGAGGGGGGTGAATCAGTATTATTAGATCAATAAATTTATTTCACAAATAGATTTATATACGCTACCAGCTTTGAATCCGACACTAGCTTTAGTCTCTATTTTTGGTGACATAAGTCCCTCCTTTATTAATAATTATTTCTCGCAAGGACAAGGTCTGCTCGACATGGACCGAACGTAAACAATCAATTTTTACAGAAGTATCCTACAAAAAGTCGTCCGTTATTGGGGTGCTAGATACACTGTCATTCAGTGAAGTGAACTAGCGTGTACACACGACCGTGCTTAAAGAAACCAGCATATATGCAGAGAACTTGTGATTTAGACAGTTTATCATGTGTTGAGCTTAAACCAGTATATCATAGATTTATTAGACAGTGCAGTAAAAGCAGAATAAAGAATCACACATAAGCAACACACATGAACACCAAGATTTAAGGTGGAAACCCAATGTGGGTAAAAACCACCTACTGTTGTCGTATTTGTCTTCTTTTAATAATAATAAAATCTGTTTACAATCTTGTATTGGTGCAGACTCATACCAGTATGCAGGCTTCTACCTGTAGAGGGTTACATCCTTCTCTCCTTTTCCAGCTTCTACTTGAAGGGAGCTACAGCCCCCTAACTCTTGTACTATGTTTACTAGTACATAGGTGCCAGCCTACAGAAAACTCCACTATTCCACCAGGGACCACGTTTCATGAATTTTCACACTGGATACTCCTGGATCGCAACACCATAAGATGAAGGCCACGTTTCATCAAATTTTCACACTGGACCCATCAAATCCTTTTAAACTTAAACTGCATCAACCAATATTCAGTTAATCTGAACAATCAGATCACTAACACCAGAACACTATGCTGAACCCAAAACCCGGCATCATCATCCAAAACCAGCTGTAACCTCAAAAATCATGCATTAGAGTGTATACGGTACTTGGTTGAACCCAACCTGCATGTATACGCTACTTCCTTTAACCCAACAAGCGTATATCTCTAAAGATATTGAATCATAAAATTTTGAACCACATGCTGTACCAATCAGTGACATTCTGAAGATCTACTGTCATATTACAAAGTTCAAAATAGATAGCAACAAGGATCACCCTTCCTTCTTAATCAATCAATCAATCAGACTCAATTTCCTTATACAATAGTTCTATGTTCAGATCTAAGAAGACTTTATTAGCAGACAACAGTAAAACAATAGAATTTGATTAGATAGATCAGTCAGATATGAAAAGAAGCTTTTCTTTTTGTATACGCTACTCGAAAGATTTGAACCTGTGTGTACACGCCCTTTGGCTGAGATGAACCTACGTACAGATCTGCAAATTTTGACTTGGAACTTTGCTGCAATTCCAGACTTCAGACAAACCCAGATCATGCTAGATAACAAATAGAATAGGCGTAAAACATCAGATCTGGTCTCAACCAATATCAGATCATTCAAGAATAAGTCATTTCAAGTCTCATGATTCCTGATCCAATGTTGAACTCAAGGTGCACATGAATATTTCAGATCCAATCCCAAACATAACCTTGCAATATAATATATACTTCATATAGAAGTATTCCTTAGAATCTCTTTGCTTTCCCACATGGCCTAATGATCTTCTCCTCCTTATATACTCTTAGACCTCTCTTAATACCTTGGACCAAAACCACTTAGGATCAATACCTTGGACTAAATACCTAGGGTCAATACCTTGGACCAAATACCTCGGACCAAATACCTTGGATCAAAATACCTTGGACCAAAAACTTAGTTTTCTAACATGTACACGCTTTTCCTCTTGTGAAAGTGCATCTATACATTATATGCTTATTTTGTTCTATTAACCCACATGTATACACTCTTTGGACAAAGTGAACCAGCGTATACCTCTCTTTATTCATTCTTTGGAGTCTGATCTGTAATCCTTTGCTATTGACCTGCTATACTGTGAACTGTCATCTGAGTGAGTTGCCATCAACGACAATACCTGTATCATAATGCCAACAATCCCCCCCTTTGGACTTGATGGCAATAATAACATCAAGACACTCTCCCCGTTTGACATCAAGGGAAAAGGGCGGACTAAGATATTATCTCCTTTTGACATACATTATGTTGTCCATGCTCTCCTTGAGTACATGTTGAATTCGTTGAACGAGCTCCCCTTTGTTCATGCTGAGATGCACTGAAACTGTCCATGCTCCCCCTGAGCACATGCAGAGTCTACAAAAATATTCTCCAAAATAATAACATGACTCTATAACTCAACTATGTGAGTATGACCTTCCTATCACCAATGACTCATACATACATCTATCTCCCAAACAAGTGGGGATATACCAAATTTGACTCATCCACCCAACCAAGTGGGGATATAGCAATTGTTTATACATGAAAGAAACAATAAATATTACATCATCCATCCCATGCAAAGTGGTGATACAAATTACATCATTTGTCCAAGAGGACTCATTCAAATGTATGAGAATAGATATCACACCTAGACCTTTACATGACTTAACCAACAAATGGTATAAATATCTGAAGCCATAGTTGGACTCAGCAACCATAATGCCAACAATGCCGAATGTATGTGAAGGCTAATGCTCCCCTTGAACCTGTGCTACCTGTGCATTGTTAACAAGTTAATGATCAAGGCATCTTTGTCAGTCAGATAAAAATTAATGAACAAAGAATACCGATAGACAGTAATCATCAATACCTGACAAAGCACCCATTCTGAGCCTGCACCACTGTTTTTCCTGTCTGAAAAACATATATGCTCCTTGACCCACAGAAACCCATGTGTGTATGCAACTATACTTCATGAAACACGTGTATAATAACCTTTTTCTGAAAAATTGGATTTAACAGTAGGATGATGCAGCAACAACTGCCAACTTTTGTTTGAGATATTCAAATGTTTCTCTGGGCAGTGGTTTAGTGAATATATTAGCAACCTATTCTTTTGAGGGAACATACTCCAGTATTACCTTTTGTTCAAGCACTTGTTCACGTAGAAAATGGTATTTGATGGGTATGTGCTTGGTCTTGGAGTGCATGACTGGATTCTTTGAAATACTGATAGCGCTTGTATTATCACATAGAATGGAGATGGGTGGAGTACATGTGATCTGAATGTCTTTCAAGGTTTGTATCATCCAAAGTAGTTGTGTGCAGCAAGATGCAGTAGCCACATATTCTGCTTTAGCTGTAGATAAATCAATTGAAATTTTTTTCTTGCTCAACCAAGATACTAACCTAGAACCCATGTAGAATGCACCAACACTAGTGCTTTTTCTTTCATCAGCACTTTCTGCCCAATATGCATCTATATATGCATGAAGAGTAAGATTTTCATCTCTAGGATACCATAAACCAAATTCCTGAGTTCCTTGAAGATATTTGAAAATTCTTTTGACTGCCTGAAGGTGTGATTCCTTTGGATTTGCTTGGAATATTCCAACTATTCATACTGCATGCATGATGTCAGGTTGGGTACCTACTAGATAAAGCAGACTGCTAATCATGGATTTGTAAGTTGGTTGATGTACTATTTTTGATTCATCATTTGAGCTGAGACTGCATCCTGTTACCATTGGGGTACATACAGGTTTAGATTCTTCCATTCCGTACGTTTTCAAGATCTGTTTGAGATATTTGGTTTGTGAAAGAAAAATACCATCTTTATTTTGTTGAACTTGTAGACTAAGAAAATATGTAAGTTCACCAAGCAAGAACATTTCAAATTCTTGCTGCATTACTGAAGCAAAATTCTGACTCATGGATTCTTCATTGCTACCAAAAATGATATCATCAAAATAAACAATAACAATTAGCAATTTATCAGTTTCAATCTTTGTATATAGATTGCTATCTGTTGAACCTTTTGTAAAACCTTGTTGGTGTAGATATTTGTCAAGGTGGTAATACTAGGCCTTTGGAGCCTATTTCAGACCATAGAGGGCCTTTTTGAGTCTGTATACAAGTTTTGCATCATTTCCAAGAATGAATCCTTTTGGTTGTTCAATATAAACTTCTTCTTCTAAACCTCCATTCAAGAAGGCTAATTTTACATCCATTTGGTATACTTTGAATTTCTGAAAGCTAGAAAGAGCAAGAAACATCCTTATGGCTTCAAGTCTAGCAACAGGTGCAAAAGTTTCTTCAAAATCTATACCTTCTTGTTGTTCATACCCTTTACAAAAAAGTCTAGCCTTGTTTCTAATGAATTCTCCATTTTCATTCAGCTTGTTTTTGAATATCCATTTAGTTCCTATAATATTTTTATCATGAGGTTTAGGAACTAATTCCCAAGTATCATTTTTTTTCAATTTGCTCCATTTCTTCATCCATGGCCTTGACCCAACATTCATCTTTGCATGCTTCTTTTACATTTTGAGGTTCAGTGGAGGATAGTAGTGCTAGATAGCTTTAGGTCCCTATAATAGTTCTTCTTGTCGGTACACCTGCCTCTTTTTCCCCTAAAATTTGAGTTTCTACGTGATTTTTCTGAACATACCTGGACAGAGTATTTTCTTCTACCATTATCTCTTCTTCTAGTGCTTCATTGGTTTCTTCTTCAATATGATTTTGATTTGATGTGGGAAAATCATCCCCATCTTCTTCATTGTCATAATCTTTTTTTGATTTTATCTATTTTGGATTTTTGCATGCTTCATCAACTACAACATCAATGCTTTCAACAATTTTTCCAAGTATTTTATTATAACATTTATATCCTTTACTTTTGGAAGGATACCATCATCTGCTCTAGGTTCAAACTTACCAAGTCTTTCATCAATCCTTTTCATATAAAATTTACTTCCAAAAACTTTAAAGTATTTCACAGTAGGAGTCTTACCATACCAAAGTTCATGTGGAGTTTGAGTGTTGTTTACCCAAACATTTACTTGGTTGAGAATAGTTATGGCAGTGAATGCAGCTTCACCCTAGAAGGTTGCAGGAGTTCCAGATTCATCTAGCATAGCTCGAGCTATTTGTTGAACTGTTCTGTTCATTCTTTCTACCACATCATGAGGAGTCCTTGTGGTGGAGAATTTCCTTTTTATTCCATGTTGTTCACAAAAATCAAAGAATTCATCCGAGGTAAATTCCCCTCCTCGATCAGATCTAAGACATTTGATTTTTCGATCTGATTCATTTTCAACCAATGCTTTGAAGGCTTGGAACTTTTCAAAAGCTTAATCTTTATGCTTTAGAAGACCTATCCAACACATTCTGGAAAAATCATCAATGAACAAAATAAAGTAATCTTCTCCACGAGGTGACTTTTTCCTTGATGGTCCACATAAATCAGTATGGACAAGTTCAAGAGGCTTACTAGTTGACCCTTCTTTTTCCATGAAGTGAACTCTAGTTTTCTTATCGATTTGACATGATTTTCATATTGTATTTTCTAGGATGCTAATATCTAGAAGATCATGAACAACCTTGAATCTGCATGCTTTTCTTATTTGAGAAAAGCTTAGATGTCCCAATCTTCTATGCCACAACCAATTTTCATCATATTTGCTTGGATAGCACTATTGTTGTCCTCCCTTGAGTATGTATAAGTTGTTTGGAGTTCTTATACCTTTGATCACAGTTTCTCCTGTATCAAGCTCACGAACAACACATCCGTTTGATCGAAACACCGCTTCATTTCCTTGATCACACATTTGACTGACACTCAACAAGTTATGCTTTAAACCGTCTACATACATAACATTTCCAGCTTTAAATTTTTCTTTCAAGAAAATAGAGCCTTTACCTTTTATGA
This sequence comes from Pinus tabuliformis, assembly GCA_031772625.1. Lineage (NCBI taxonomy): Eukaryota > Viridiplantae > Streptophyta > Pinopsida > Pinales > Pinaceae > Pinus > Pinus tabuliformis. The sequence goes on along the minus strand of CM062816.1, from coordinate 540,081,500 downwards.
TAGCAGGAGTGTCATTTCCAAATGAGACATTCTTTTCCTTTTCTAAGGCATTATATGAGTGTAGTTTTTCTTTGTCACCTGTCATGGGTTTTGAGCATCCATTGTAGATGTACCACTGTTTTTCTTGTCCTTCTGCATACAAGGTTATACCACATCTTTCTCCATATCTTGGGATTTAATGGAGTTTGCTCCTTTTGAGATGTTTGCCGAAATTTGCTTCTGCATTTAGATTCTTCATCACCAAAGTTGTTACAGATTGAGAATTCTATTTCATTTTCAATAAGAGAAAGGTTATTATAGGAACTTTTCTTGATCCTTGTTACATTCTTTTGATTTCATGCTTCTCTAGTTATGATAGTTTTGTAAGCAACACATTGAGTAGCTTTGTGTCCAAAATTATGACATGAAAAACATTGCCCATTAAAGAAGTTCCTGCGACTATCGAATCTATTGACCTGGTGACTATAGTTTCTATTGATATTCATCTTTGGAGCAAATTGAGTATGATTTACTTGAGGTTGGTTGTGGCTTCTATTCATCCTTGGAGTAAATTGAGTCTAATTTACCTGGTGATTTGCTTTATGCCTTTGCTGATGATTGTCATACTGTTCACTGGTCTTTGCTGCATCAAGATAGCTTTTGGTGGAGGTTGACGGCTTCTGTGATTGAGATGCTTCTTCAGTATATCCAAGACCTGTCTTTATCAGAGGAGAACGCTGAACTTTGATCATTTCATTTAAAGTTTCCGATCCTTCAGAAAATCTAAGATTGAGAGATGTCGTTTTCTTAAGATCCTTTCTTAGACCCACAATTTCACATTCTAGTTTTTCATTGTTTTTTTCCTTTTCAGCAAGTTGGTATGTCAAGGTATCTATAATCATATTCTTTTCTTCTAAACAGATTTTGAGTTTAGATATTTCTCCATGAAGGTCTTCCTCTTCTAAATCATCCTAAAAATTATCATCATCATAAGCCATGAGAAGTTTGTAATCTTGTCTAGTTTCATCTTCATCACTATTAGATAAACCATCGCTATCTTCATGAGTATAGTAGCTTCTTTTATTCACAACTTGTTTTCTATTCCCTTTTGCATATTCCTTTCCTTTTTCAAATTTATCTTTATGAGGACATCTGGCAGCATAATGATCGACTCTGCCATAAGAAAAGTGTTTGAAGGGTAACTTACCTCTAAACCTTCTAGAACCTCGTTGAAGCTTTTTGACAAAGTTTACCTCATATTCTTCTTCTGAAATATGTCCTGATTCATTATGTTATTCCTTTCCTTTTGCTGAAGCTTTGAATGCGGCTTCTCTCATATCTGATGGTCCTCCTTTTCTCATCTCAAAGGCAGTTAAGATTTCATGAAGCTGCATCATAGTGATATTCTGTAGATCCTATTTTTCTTTTATGGCAGACACTTTGGATTCAAATTTAGCAGACAAGGATCTCAAAGCTTTCTCAACTAAGGTAACTCTTAAGTGGGCTTGATTGTGGGGAAAAACTCCACAGTTAAGCGCGCTTGAGCCAGAGGAGTTCTGGGATGGGTGACCTCCTGGGAAGTCCTGGTTACCGGGTGCAAGCCCCGGAAGTGATGATTGATGCTATGTGATTCGTTCTCCACATTTCACTAGTTTCAATCCCACTTCTTCACCCCTGTGAGCATCACCCGATGCAATGAGTGCTAAGTGAACTATTCAAAAATCATGAGAAATTATTCAGTTACGACTACCTCTCATGGAAATGGTCATACGTTTGAATGACTTACTTAACGCAGTTGAATCCCAAAAATGATATAATGCACTGCGTAAAATCCCCCATACTTAAATTGACAACCTCGTTTATACATAGGAAGTAACTAGCTATACTTTCATCACTATGCATCTTAAGAGTTTCATACTGAATTCTGAGAGTTTGAAGCTTAGCACGTTTTACCTGAGAGTCTCCTTCGTAGCTTAGAAGGATTTTGTCCCATATTTCTTTGGTTGATTTGAGTTTCATGACTTTGACAAACTCTGATTGTGACAGACTTCCCAATAAAGTATTGACATCTTTGGCATTGGTTTCATATTTCTTTTTACCTACTACATCTGTAGGAATTGCTGTTGGAAATGTATATCCTCCTTCCACAATTTCCCAGACATCCATTCCAAGCAATTGTAGATAGGTTGTGGTTCTTAGTTTCCAATAAACAAAGTTTCTCCCATCGAAGATTGGCGGTCTAATGGATCCCATGCTTTCTTGATTATTCATGTTGATGGATCTCCCTTCAAGTGATCAAGCTTCTTCTGAAGGACCTACTCTGATACCAATTGTTGGAAATAATACTGAGAGGGGTGTGAACTAGTATTATCAGATCAATAATTTTATTTCCAAAATAGATTTATATACGCTACTTCAGTGAAGTGAACTAGTGTGTACACGCGACTGTGCTTAAATAAATTAGCGTATATGCAGAGAACTTGTGATTTAGATAGTTTATCATGTGTTGAGCTTAAACCAGTATATCAGAGATTTATTAGACAATGCAGTAAAAGCAAAATAAAGCATCACACATAAGCAACACACATGAACACCAAGATATAAGGTGGAAACCCAATGTGGGAAAATCTATTTACAATCTTGTACTGGTGCAGACTCATACCAGTACGTAGGCTTCTACCTATAGAAGGTTACAACCTTCTCTTGTTTTCCAGCTTCTACTAGAAGGGAGCTACAACCCCCTAGCTCTTGTACTAGCCAATATGTTTACTAGTACGTAGGTGCCAGCCTACAGAAAACTCCACTCTTCCACCAGGGACCACGTTTCATGAATTTTCACACTGGATACTCCTAGATCACAACACCACAAGCTGAAGGCCATGTTTCATCAAATTTTCACACTAGACCTATCAAAGCCTTTTAAACTTAAACTGCATCAACCAATATTCAGTTAATCTGAACAATCATATCATTGACACCATAACACTGTGCTGAACCCAAAACCCTGCATCATCATCCAAAACCAGCTGTAACATCAAAAATCATGCATTAGAGTGTATACGCTACTAAGTTGAACCCAACCAGCTTGTATACACCACTTCCTTTAACCCGACCTGTGTATATCTCTAAAGATACTGCATCATAAACTTTTGAACCACAGACTATACCAATCAGTGACATTCTGAAGATCTACTATCATATACAGAGTTTAAAATAGATAGAAGCAAGGATCACCCTTCCTTCTCAATCAATCAATCAATCAAATTCAATTTCCTTATGCAATAGTTCTACGTTCAGATCTAAGAAGACTTTATTGACAGACAACAGTAAAACAACAGAATTTGATCAGATAGAACAGTTAGATCTGAAAAGAATCTTTTCTTTTTGTATACGCTACTTGAAAGATTCAAATCTGCGTGTACACGCCCTTTGTCTGAGACGAACCTGCTTATAGATCTGCAAATTTTGACTCGGAACTTTGTTGCAATTCCAAACTTCAGACAAACCCAGATCATGATAGATAACAAATAGAACAGGCGTAAAACATCAGATCTGTTCTCAACCAATATCAGATCATTTAATAATAAGTCATTTCAAGTCTCATGATTCTTGATCCAATGTTGAACTCAAGGTGCACATGAATATTTCAGATCCAGTCCCAAACATAACCCTACAATATAATATATATTTCAGATTGAAGTACTCCGTAGAATCTCATTTCTTGCCCACATGGCCTAATGATCTTCTCCTCCTTATATACTCTTAGGCCTTTCTTAATACCTTGGACCAAAACCACTTAGGATCAATACCTTGGACCAAATACCTAGGGTCAATACCTTGGACCAAATACCTCGGACCAAATACCTTTGACCAAAAAATTAGTTTTCCAACATTTACGCACTTTTTCCTCTTGTGAAAGTGCATGTATACATTATATGCTTCTTTTATTCTATTAACCCACATGTATATGCTCTTTGGACAAAGTGAACCAACGTATACCTCTCTTTCTTCATTCTTTGGAGTCTGATCTGTAATCCTTTGTTGTTGACCTGCTGCACTGTGAACTGTCATCTGACTGAGTTGCCATCAAGGACAACACCTGTATCATAATGCCACCATGTGGATGTACTAGTTTTTTAATCCTTGCACTTCTTCTTATAGTTTATGGTGATTTTTCAGTAGTATAGGGACACTTTTAACCTTTTCTTGTTATGTTTCTCCTTTTGATGTACTTTCCCTTTTATTGTTGACTGTCTTTCTTCTAACATTTTTCTGCTTAAGAGTTTCCAACACACTTATAAGAGGGGTTTCATCATCATAATAGTTATCTTATTTTTTTCTTGTGCAGGTGAGTTTTCCTTAGGGTTTGAGGGTAACTTTCTTCTACTCTTTATTGTTTTATTACTGGGCTTTACTTCTTCAACTTCTTTGAAATGATTTCTAATTAGAAAGTATTTCTAGTTATCCCCTTTTCTTTTTAGATGGGCATCAATTAATTTTTTTCAATAACCCATGATGGTACAAATAATTATCTATGGACTGTATTTTCCTTTCAATGTTTCTAGCCATTTTTCTGAAACTATGAAGTAGGAACTATGGTAAGTTGATTTCATTACCATCAAGAAAATTCATCATCAGGAGAGCATGGTAAAATAACATGTTTCCAAACCTACGTTCATAAGTTATGAATTTTTGAATAATTAATATCAAATTTCTCCATTTAGTCTTTAGGGACTTGACTGGAATTCCCTTCTTAAAGATAGAGATATCCATACCTGGATTTTTAAGGAAGACTTCCAATTCTTTCGCCTTAATCTTACAGTTCTTGAACCAGCTTTCCCCAATTCTCGTTAATCGGTAGCTTCTAATACAAATGACTCCTTCATAACCAATTGAATGTCTCCAGTGTCCGCTTCTATACCATCATATCCCTGAGAAAATTATTCATGACTTCTTTCTCATGCCCATCAAAATTTTCAATAAATTCTAACCACTGCACTTACTGCAATTATTGTTTCACTTGTGGGTCCTTCAATAAATATAGCCGCATTCGGTTCTGAGCGTACAATCACTCCCATGTTCAAGAAGTCGTAGTCCCTAATTTCTCTTTTTGACAGGGTTATGGAAGGAGTTTGGTTATGGAGTATGTCAAAGAGACAAAATTTGGGTAATAGGTGAGGCGATTTCGGCAATGGAACATGGTCGAGTGGAATGGATATGATGCAAGGAACTGTGATGGTATGCAAAGGAAGTGGGATGATATATGGAAGGAAGGGATTAATTTTGAATGATAACAAGGTTTTATATCGGATTCATATCCCTTTGACAAGATTTAGATATTTTCATTAGAACCAAAGTCATGTCATAATGAGGGTAATCATTATACAAAATGGTGGTAGCAACGATCATTCATCTATTTAATTTCATAATTCAATGTTTTTCCCTTTATTATCTAACTAATATTTACATACCTTCTATCTTGCCTTACTGATTTTTGGATTTGTCCTTTTGTAGGTTGTACTCAGGATGCTTTAGCTATGATCTTCATTCAATTTTATTTTTCCATGATCTTCATTTTCCCTGGTTTCAATCTGTTAAGTCAGTTGTGGAATTCCATGAGAGCCGTAGAATGTTGACAATTTTGTAGTAGTTTTATTTTTCAAAAGAGGAATAAAAATAAATGGGACTAGAATAGGGAATTAAAAAGAAAATCTATGCTGCCAAGAATTCTTCATTTTCAAGTTAGATTTTCTATACAAACATGCCAAAAATGTTGATTTTCATGTTTATACAAATAAAAAATAAAAAAATCATCTATATATATATATTGAAAAATAATGTAGAAGTTATAGAGGAAGAATAATCTTCCTTGACCAACTTCAAATCAAGATTATCTTGCAGATTTCTTATGAACTCTTCCTTTGTTAATGGTTTATGATATATTCATAATCTATGACCATTTACAAGGAAATTTACTTTTTCTTCATCAATGGTTTTGATTCTGACTACTCCATTATCAAAGACAATTTCAATCTCATAAGGACCAAGCCAATGAGTTTGAAATTTTCCTTGAAAATCTTTAAACTTTGAATCAAAAAGCAATGCCCAATCACTAGGCTAGAATTTTATTTATTTGATAAACTTATCATGCCACCTGGATCTTTGTTGCTCGACTATATTAGTTCTATGAATAACATCTTCTCGTATCTCATCATGGTCATTCAATTGCTCCATTCTTTGTCTTTTGGATTCTGATAGATCAAGACCCAATTTGGTTGTTGTTTTAAAAGACTTTATCTCGAACTCAATAGGAAACAAGACTTACTTTCCATAAGCAAGTTCATAAGGAGTGTGTCCTATTGTGTTTATCCATGTGGTACGTTATGCCCATAAAGCTTTTGGAATATTTTCTTCCCAATCCCTTCTATGCAGATGCATAGTCTTGGTAAGAATTGCTTCAATTAATTTATTGGTAGATTCAACTTGTCCATTTGCTTGTGGATGATATGGAGTAGACTTTCGATGTTTGATTTTGTATTCCTCCATTATCTTTTGTACCAACTTAGATGTAAATTAAGTACCTTGATATGTTACAATCTCCTTTGGGACACCAAAATGAGTGAAAATATCCTAAAAAAGAAATGAAACTACAACATTTCCAATAGCAAAAGAAAGTGCTTTAGCTTCTACCCATTTTGTGACATAATATGAAAAAACAAAAATGTACCTTTTTTGTCTTGATGGTGGATTGATTGGACCAACAAAATCCAAAGCCCATTTCTCAAAAGGTTCAATAGGTACCTAGGTTTGTAGAGGCATTTCATCTGAAGAAACATGCTTTCCCATTATTTGACAATTGTCACATCTCTTAACATATTCTTTGGCATCCTTAAAAAGAGTAGTCCAATAGTATCCTAAGAGAAGGACTTTATAGGTAGTTCTTTTATTAGTGAACTGTCATTTACATGGTTCAACATGATAATCTTTTAATATTTCTAGTTCTTCATCCTCTCTAACACATTTTCAAATGATTAAGTCAGGTCCTATTTTGTACAATTCTTCATTTATCCATGAATAAAATACACTAGTTTGAATAACCTTCTTCTTTTTTCTTGAAGAGAGAAATATGAAGGTAACTTACATGTGGCCAAATAGTTAGCAATATCTGCAAACCAAGGAGATTTTATAGATATTGCAAAATGATATTCATTAGGAAAATCATCTTTTACAGGAACATATTCATTATCATTTTGGATTCTAGATATAAAATCAACAATTGTGTTTTCCTTTCCAAGTCTATCCAAATTAGTAATATTGAATTCTTGTAATAACAATAACCATATTTTAATTCTTCCATTAGTAATTGATTTATTCATTAAATATATAATTTCAAAATCATCTGTGAGAATGAAGGTTTCATAACCATTGATATAATGTATGAATTTATTGACAGTAAAAACTCTTTTTCTATTACAGTGTAATTCAACTCTACAACGGTCATATTTTTGCTTGTATAGTAAATGGTATAAGGAGTTAAATATTTTTGTCCTAATATAGCTCCTAAATTTGTATCTGAGGCATCAGTTGAAATGTGAAAAGTTAGTTTCCAGTTTGGTCTCCTTAAAACAAGTGCTTCAGAAATCTTTTCTTTCAATGTTTAAAAGGCTTTCTAGCAGTCAGAATTCCAGATGAATTCACAATATTTTGTAAGAAATTTGAAAAGTGGAGAGGCTATCTTCATAAAGTTTTCTATAAATCTTCTATAATAGCTAGTAAAACCAAGAAAAATTCTAACATCTCTTTGACAAGTAGGAACTGATAATTTAGAAATGACTTCTACCTTAGATGCATCCAATTTGATTCCATTTCTTGAATATGGTGGCCTAAAACAATTCCCTCAGTGAACATCATAAAACATTTTTCATGGATTAATGAGAGATTTTCTTCTTTACACCTAATGAAAACTTTTTCCAAATTTTTAAGAGCTTCTTAAAAAGAGTTTCCATAGACAGTAAAATCATCCATGTGAACTTCCACATAATCATGAATTAGATCATAAAAAATTCCTGGAACCACCCTTTGGAATGTTGCAAGTGCAAAACATAAACCAAAAGGAAGAAATCAATAATAATAAGTTCCCCATGCATTAGTAAAGGTTTTTTTATCTTTATCTTCTGGAGCTACTTGGATTTGGTTATATCCACTAAAACCATCCAAGAATGAAAAATATGTTTCCCTTCCCCCTGCCAAAGAGAATAGGGAAGCGAAAGTGATTATTGCGGGTTCAAGTGACTCTGGTAGGTTTAGGCTAGTAAGATAAGATGCCACTGGTAGGCTAGTAAGACAAGTCATAAGGCAAGTCATATGTGCTATAAAGAGATCTAAGCACGGGAAAGAAAGATAAGCCAGGCCATTGCCAGGCCATTATAGAGATAAGCCATTGTAGATATAAGCCAAGCCATCGAACCTGCTCAGCCCAGCCCAGCTAAGCCCCAATTTAGATAAGCCATTCCTTCCTTAATAAATAAATAGGGGATTCAGCATCGGTTGGCCTAAGTCTTGAAGGGTCATGTTGATACAACCTATGAAGTAAGAGGGAGTCTCGGGGGAATCTGGAGGCACGTAACCCCACATTCTTTTTATTCTATATTGAATATCTCCATTACAATTCTCTTTTATTCCCTCAATCAGTCTCAGTCCCAGGCCTAAGAGCGTACGATCTCCCTCACCCACGGATGGGCGAGCGTTCAAACCCTCACCATATGAATAGTGAGTGACCCCTCACCATATGAATAGTGAGTGACTCCGTCCCTATGAAAGAGTAGGGCCCTATGGTCGATCGAGCGTGAAAACCTAAGAGTTGGTGTCACTATCCCTACCCTGCTCGGGGTAAGCCGCTAGCCTTTGTGAATGCAGGCACCTAGCTCACGTCAACTTACACCTACACCATCGTGTCTCACCTATAGGTAAGTGCCGTTATGGCATTCTTACTCTCACTCTTTAGGTTACTCATGATTTTTTAGTCAAGTTTCAATTATTACCATGAAATTCACTGCTGAAATGCACCCTGAAAGTTGATATGGGTCTAAAAATAGTAGCTGAAATGCACCATGAAATACAGTTTCTCTTACTTATGTAATAACGAACTCTCCTCTCCCTATAGATTGGTGGTCGAGCGACTCTATCGAGTACCTCTCTTTAACAGTCGAGTCACTCCAGTTCTTCTCCTTAATTGTTCAGTCATTATTCTGTCTCCTCCTTCCTTGATATAAGTTGTCCTTCCTTGATATAAGTTGGGCTAAGGTTTCAATTTACTTATTGGGTGGGGGGGCTTATGGTCTTTAGGCCTTACGGCACCTTAACTAGGCCATTTCATGAGCTTTCCCCAGGTGTTGGTTGGAGAGCCCACTTCCCCATGAAGTTGGAAGGAGAGACTTGATCTATAAAAGGAGGTGGAAAATCATCTTTTAAGGTAGCTTTATTCAATTCCCTATAATCAATGCATAACTTCCATTTTTCATTCTTTTTCAGAACAATTACCAATGGTGAGACCCACTAGTTGTCTAATATTGGATAAATTAAATTCACATTTAACGAATTTTGTAGTTCTTGTTTAACAATTTCCCTAAAGTTTGGATTGATCCTCCTCTGGGGTTGTCGGATTGGTCTGGCATTTTCTTCAATATAAATATGATACATACAAGTGTTAGGATCAATTCCTTCATATCAATGTATTCCCATGCATAAGTAGAGGAATGTTCTTGTAACATCTTTATTAATTCTTTCTTTTGAGATTCTTCATGATTATCATTAATATTCAAAGTTTTCCCTGGAAAAAATCATATTAAAGAATTGCTAAATTTCTCCATAGAATGTAAATCCATTTTATGAGATGATATATATTCAATGTTACATTGTTCTTAAAAACTTTGATTTCGTTCATAATATGAGGAAGATTCATTATTTTGCATTAAATTTAAAATTTGATATTTTTCATCAATTTGTGAAGTAGCAAAAATTGGTTGTATATCAAAGTTTTCATTATCATCATCTATCCATACTTCACTTTCTACTTCTATTGTTTTTTTTGCAGGAGGATATAATATGAATTTCTTTTTCGAACTTCCATCAGAGATAAACATATCGCTAGATCTACAACTTATAAAAGCATCAGTTGTAGCTAACCATGGTCTACCTTGAATCAATGGATGTCCTCCTAGATTATTCTTGGGTGTCAAGATCATGAATTCAATAGGATATTCCCAAGAATCCAAGGATACAAATACATCTTCTAACACACCATCAAGCTTGATAATAGATATGTCTGCTAATTGAAATAATGTAGGTGTATATTGAAGATTAGGAAGTTTCAATTGATTCATAGTTTGTTTACTCATGATATTTATAGTTGATCCTAAATCAATCAATGTATTTGGAATCTCAACACCATTAATGTTTGTTCTCACAATGAGACTTCCTAGATCTAGATATTTCTGAACTGTTTTTTTCCCATCATGATATCTGCAATTTTCCCAACTAACTGGATTCTTTTAACTTATTTTCTTTTTCTTCATGGTTTTTTAATACTTAACTCCCTAGTTGTCTTTGCAAATAATGGAATTTATTTTATAGCTTGTAACAAACAATTTTCTATACAAACATTATTTAGTTCATCTGTCATATCATAATCAAGTAACACAATCTGTTTTTCTACCCCTTTGTCAAGTTTCAATCTTTCAGGAAAAATGTGGATTTTGAAGAGAAACTGAAGGTTGTTCTATAATGGGAGTTGAGATTATTAGAGTATCATCAAAATGTACAGGGGTGGTTTGTTTTTGAGGATTTTCCTCTTGATTAAGAGATTTCTCTTTCTCAAAAGGGTCGTCCTTCTTAGATTCCTGGATAACAACAAATGGTGACTTCTTTTCCAATACTCTACCAGATTTAAGTTGGACATCGTTTGATCTAATGGAGTTATAATGTAAGTTTGGAAATTCTGCCCTTCTATCTTGTAAGCAGGCTGTGAGTTTTAATTACTTGGATTTGGAAGTAGTTGAGCAGGCAGTTGATTTCGCTTTTGTGGAAATGGTAATGAAATTTGTGGGTTTGGATTTTGAGGTTGAGAGGGTTGAACAGGATCAGGAAAATATTGTGGTGGAAAAATAGGGTAAGTTTGTTGAAATTGAGGATATTGAGGATAATTTCCATAAGTATTTTTCCATCCTTGTGCCCAGTGTTGAGGCCAAGGTTGCCAAGGCATGGGTTCATTCCAATTACTTTGTGGTGGTTTTGCATATGTTTGAGTGTTGAAACCTTGAGTCATATTTGATTGTGGATTTTGCCATGGTCTCTTAGCAATAAAACAAAGAGGTTCTACTTGATTTGGGGTTACTTCCTCTAGATATATAGCTTTAAGACTCGGTAATGAAGGACATTCCTTTGTATCATGATTTTCTGCACATATAACACAAGTTTATACACTTTTGAAGTCAAGGGGACATTCTCTCAAGGCATGTTTATTTCTACATTTTGTACAAAAGATAGATAATGCAACATTTTCAGCCTTTTTCTTGTTTTGTATTTCAGGGATATATATTTATTCACTAATACTCCCCAAAATATCTATTTTGAAATTGTAAAGCAAATTGCATATTTCAACCCTACTATTTGTCCCAGCTACAAATTTATTAATCCTAGACATACCAGGATCTCTTGGATTTTTCTTAGATTTTTCCTTTCCCCTTGAAATGTGTATGCATAACTCACAAATATCTCTAAATGAAAACTAATAAATATCTACTTTACCCATTAAATTGAGGAGATCTATCGACTCATCTCTGATAGATTTCAGCAAGAGAGCTTTCAAGGTTTCTTCATATATAGTATGCATTTTAGCCCTTTTTACATTTTAAGCAAATCTTTCAACGATTTCTTCAAGATTTTCATCTTATTTTTGCATCATTTCAAAGACTTCATCTTTAGGGTTATGGGGCATGAAATAATCCTTGTATTTTTCTAAGAACACATTTTTCATTTCTTCCCATGTTCTTATAGAATGTGCTCCTAAGCCCATAAACCATTTTTAGTTGCATCTTTAAGGGTGGCTGTAAACAATTTCAACTTTTAAGTATCAATAAAGTGGTCATAGGATCTACACAAGACTTCAAACTCAAAGAGAAATGTTTGAGGATCCTCATCTCTTAATCCATGGAAATTAGGGAGGATAGAGGGTGAGATATTTTTCATTGTGGTTGTGGTATCTTCATCAAATATGGGAAATCCGACACGTTTTGGATCTCCTCTTACTCTTCCTCAACCTCTTCCACCTCCTCTATTTCCTTCTCTTCCACCTCCAATCCTATGTTCACCATTCACATTATGTAATTCTCCTTCCCCTTCTCCTGCCATTGTAGATTCCTCAGAGCTAATATAAGGTTCCAAAATTGGATTTTCTAGTTCCTCCTCTGGTTCTTCTATCAATGGAATGTTAAAATCAGTTTCTTCTTCTTCTTCACTAGGGATTTCCAATTCTTGTCCTAGAATTTGTTCTCTAGTTTAATATAGAAAGATTAATCCTTTTGTTGGGGATGTAGGATCTTCTTCTTCTACTACAGCTTCAGTAAAGGAATTTGGTGAATCTGTAGGTTGGATTTTAGATCTATGTACCTTAGGAAGTCTATGTATGCCTGCAATTGATGGAATATGAGTTTGGGTGGATGTTGTGGCACTACGAGGTCGTGGTGGGGTGAGTGGTGATGTTGGAATTTAATTTCTAACTCTACCTATGAATCTACCTCTAGAATATCTTTCACTATGCATACATATTTTCTATCATTTTTTTTACGAAAAGTAAAAGACTCTTATATACACTTCCCTCGCAACGACACCAAAATGTTTGGTAATTTAATTGATGTTAAATTACTACATAAATAATCGATTGGGGCTAGTATACTGATGAAATGTATCTGCATTGTTTGTGCTAGGAGTCCTTATTATTCAAGAAATTCCTAGATTAAATTGAGCTATCGAGATGCACATATTTTCTTAATAATTACCACTCTTACATGAAAGTAAATATGTCACTCTTTAACAAAAATGAAACTAATTTTATCACACTTGCTTGAAAGAAATATCACTCTAGAATTATCACCCTTGCTCAAAAGAGAGATCATACTTGCAAAAGTAAATAACACACTTTTCTTGAAATAAATATCGCACTTTCTTAACTAAATAATGAAATTAAATGTAAATAACTCTAACAGAAAAAGACAAATTAAATCTATAATCACCCTAATTAGAAATTCAAATCTTCTTCACTCAAATGTAATTTAACTCAGATGTAACTCAAATTATACTACAAATCCTAAATCAATCCACACTCTGTCATACTACTTTTCATATGCATAAGAGATCTTATCTTCACTCATTCATCCTATATCAAAATGATTAAATAAATCCTTCTTTAAACTCAGTCATAAACATTCATTCAAAATCGAAACTAGACAGTTAGATGAACTAATTAAACACTATATAAATGCATAATTGAAATGTTAATTAAAAATGATAAAACCTTACAACTCCAGGGGTCCCTCCTACAAGATGTAGGTAACAACACGACTTATTCAAAGGATTATATACACATTGAGATAATGCAAAATAAAGGTATAAAAAAAACAAAATTATAACTGTAAACAACATTTCAAAAATAATATTCATCTTTGTCTTTATCATGCCGAGAGGTAGATTTATAACCTCTATCAATAATTATTTTAGATATTTACGAGCCTATCCTACTTGAAAGAGACTAAAAATAACATAAGAAGATAATATGATATGATTTCGTCATGATTTTATATCGGAGAAGCAAATCATGAGGCTAAATAACTACTTCCATTAGTTTTCTCACTCGCTTGGTTCACCTTCGGCTCCTTCTTCGCTAGTTAACTTCCGCGTTGACTAGGCTTATGCGATGTTCTAGGTAAATATTGTTATACTAGATTTTATCCACCTGCCCATATGTCTCGTTCCTTAGTTGGAGTTTTGGAACCCATCGAACCTTCAACTATGCTGCAAAATCAGTCATTAGTTGTAGAGTTGGTGCAATTCAATAGCTTATGCAAATATTAAGTTAAATAATAAAGAAAAATGGAACTTATGAAATAAAATATGTTTAAGTACCTCCTATTGCCATGAATTATGTAAATTGATGCTCAATTAGAGTTATTAGAATAAAAAATGAGGACGGAGCATAAGAAGGTTAGCAAAAAGAGATAATTTTAGGCTTCAACAGATGGCATGGAACCTCTTTCCCATGATAGATTTCTATATAGTTACCAATGTAGCAGTAATATTTTCAACTTTTTTCTAGTGTATTAGTAATTAACCCTTCTTTATGACATCGTTTACATGTATAAAGCAACCCCAGTCCAGACAATAAGGTAGCACAACAAGTTGAAGTGCCAATTTTACCCACTTACTGTATCTCCCCTATTGGGTGTAATCAAGTGTGATTATGATTATGGATAATAGTAAACCAAAGAGTTTCCCCTATTATCATAAAAAATGAAGAAAGTAATCCAACTAGAGAGGAAACTCCAAAGCAAGGATCATTGGACAAGCAATAGGGTGAACCCTATGTAACAACCAATGACACTGTTATTGTTGAGACTATTATAATAGTTGATGTTGTTTATACCACTATAACAACCGACATTGTTGATACTACTAAAGCTCGTGTAATAGTTGATGCCATTACTACTATAAGGCCTATAATAGTTGAAGCTACTATAAATGTCGAGACACTTTAAATCCACCATATCCAAAAGGATTAGATATAGCTAAGGCTACCCCTAAACCTGAGTCTAATTTTTGAAAAGAATTAAACAATTTAAATGTTTGAATTCCACTACTTCAAGCAATTAGATATGTACCAATTTACCAAAAAATAGTAAGGGATATTTATGTCAAGAATCTTGGTAGGAAACCCTGAGATCCACCCACTGTGCATGTGGTGGGAAATTGGTCAGAGTTAGTGTTGGGAGAAATTACACCTACCAAGTATGAATATCTTGTGAATCTAATAATGATTGTTCATATTTGAGGAATATCCATTCCAAATACTTTGGTTGGCTTGGGCACTGTGATTAATATAATGACCAACGATAGGTTTAAGTTGTTTGGATTCACCAACCTAAGACCAACACCTACTATGTTGGAACTAGTTGATATGTCTAAAATATAACCCAAGGGAATTGTACAGAATACAATTATTTCAGTTGACTCTTGTGAGTATCTATTTGATTTTTTGGTGTTACAACCTCAGACACACTTGGGAGGACAGCCCCTGATTTAAGGCAGGCTCTGCTTAACCACTACAAATGCATTTATCAATTTCAGATTAGCTTTTATGACCATAATGGATGGAAGTACTACCAAGAACATTGTTCTTTATCCTCCAACTAGGCCAAGTCTTGATTACGAGATCCCTCTATGGCCTGAATTTGAGCTAGAATGGGACGATACATGGCCACTCCTTATTATTTGAAATGCCTTATATTTCAAAAATGAAACAGAATACAATACCATAAAAAAATTTGTTGATTACCCCTTTGTTTTTACTCATTGCGTGTCCTAGTTATTGAGCTCTATAATGGACAAACCCTATGAGGATGATGTCACTAATTATATTAACATAGAAGAAATACCAACTTCCCCAAGTCTTAAGAGTATTCCATTTGAAATTAAGCTTAAAAAAACCCTAAATATCAATCCTAATCTATATCGGTACACAAATGGAGAAGATGGTATAGTTGTTAAGAAGGTACAAATAATCCTTTCCATGGGACTATAAGGACATGAAGAGTATTGACCCTTGGTTATGCACTCATCATATTTATTTAAAATAGGGTTCCCATCCTATTTGACAACCTCAACAAAGAATGAACCCAACCATGAATGATGTTGTTAAAGAAGAGATTTAAAAACTATTAAATGAAAACTTCATCTACCCAATTTATGATAGTCAATGGGTATCTCACTTGTTGTATTGCCTAAGAAAAATGTAAAGTGGAGAATCTTTGTTGACTATAGGGAACTTAATAAAGCCACTCAAAATTACCATTTCACATTTCCTTTTATTGATCAGGTCCTTGATATGCTATCTAGTAATTTTTTTTCTTCCATTTCTTAATGATTTTAGTGGTTATAATTAAATCCATATTTCCCCTAAATATTAGTAAAAGATAATCTTAAGCTTCCATTGGGGTAAATTATCCTATAGAATTGTTCCTTTTGGACTCTTTAACACACCAAAAACCTTTCAACATGTTGTGTTGGGAATATTTTATGATTTGGTTATAACTATTTGGATTTTTTTATGGATGACTTCATACCACATGGAAATGAATTTGATGAAGCCTTAAATAATGTTGATAAGGTGATTGAGCTTTGTATATATAATCATCTCTCTCTCCGCATTTAAAAGTGCCATATGATGATGAACAAAGGGATTGTGTTAGGACACTATCTCTCTCTTGTAGGTATACAAGTCAATCCAGTAAATATTGAGGTAATTTTAGGATTCATACTCCTAAGAAAGAAAAAGAGGTACATATATTTTTACAGCATGTAAGCTACTATAGGTTCTTTATAGAATTTTTTTCTAAATTTTCATCTCCATTCCTTACCTTAGTGTCAAAAGATAAAGAATTCATATGGACTAACAAGTGTAAAAATGTTTTTGCAAATCTCAAGAGGTCTGTAACAACAACTCCTATCTTATGAGGATCTAATTGGAATTTTATGTTCCACATCTCCACAAATGCCTTTGATACAACTATTGGGGTTGTATTGGGGTTAAAAGAAGGAAGTAAGCCTTACAACATTTGTTACATCAGCAAGAACTTAACCCCTGCAAAATTAAATTATACCATAACTCAGAAGGAATTTCTTGTTGTTATACATGATATCAATAAAATTAGGCATTATATTGAATGCTATCATATTTTCGTACATACTAATAATTATGTTATTTGATCTTTAATTAAAAAACCAGTTTCCAATGCTAGAGTTAGTAGGTGGTTACTGTTACTGCAAGATTTTGATATCGCCATTATACACAAGCCTGAAAAGGATAATGTTGTTGCTAATTTATTTTCTAGATTGCCTAAAAATGATGATAATCTACTTGTTGAGTATTTTTTCCAAAATGAATATATCTGTATGGCTTCCACTTACTCACAGTGGTATGAAGATATTGATAATTATCTTATTGCGGGGAAATTCCCACACCACATTTCTCCTAGGGAGAAATGATAAATTGTTCAAAAAGTCCCTGATATTTTTGGTTAGATGGTTATATATTTCATATTGGCCTAAATCATCAAATTATATGGTGTATAAGGGTGTGGTGAAGTAAAATTATAAGTGCGGACACGAACGAATTCCTCTAACTCGATAATGGGTCTAACCACAACAGATACATTTTATCGAAGATTTACTTAGGTTAGAATCAATCAAGAGGGCCTACCTCTTGGTCACTTATCTTGTTTGATGATGTCCTCACTTTCTCACTCCAGCAATCTCGCGCTTCCTTCTTCAATTTGTTGAAACAAGTAAACAACAACAACACACAAACATAATAATAGACAAATTGCAATTCAACCTACTTAATGAGTCAAGAAGCATTAAGACATGAATATGTAATATTACAAAACATGTAGGAAATCAATTGATAGTTGCATATATTAATATAAAGGAGAGATTACAACCATCCATCTTGACGTCACAGTCTTCCTCTGTCAAGACTGGGTTCCCATACACTTCTGCTAGCATTCCATGATGGCTTCAAACAACAATAATTTAAAGGATCTTCCTTTTAGACTTCACTCCAAACCAAACACACTTCTCCCTCACACAACTAGATGGCTACAACTAGTAATAGCTTGCTTGTCTAATCAAAATAGTATACTCACACTTAGCCAACACTCTAACTAGCTTGTGCTTGGGAAGAAGGGAGGTTTATATAGGAAATATGGATGGGAGATGGATCCTCTTCTCATGGGAGAAAGACTTATCCCTTGAGTTAGTTCCATCATTATAGGGGAAAGGAGCCCAAACCATCATCCTCGACCCCATCCGACCAAACCATTTACCAGACTTCCGTTACGAAGCTTCTAGAGCTGGAAGCTTCAGCTCTAATTTAAAGAACTTTCCATAATAGGACCGGCGCGACTGGAACATAGCTCAGTTGCACCGATCGACATAGGGAATAGTGCCAATATCTGCACATCGGTGTGGGGGAGACAAAGGCCATTAGCGCCAGTCTTGTAAACTGGGAAAAATAGAACTTTCAGGGGAAATGGTGTAAAAGGGAAATGAACTGTTCATGAAGAGGGACATAATGGGAATTTATTCATGAAGGAAAAGCATGCGAGGTTCACTATAGAGGTCCTCCAGGATCAAGGAATGGGGAGTACAGGGACAGTAACAAAATTTTGTGTAATAGATGCCCCCTAAAGCATGAAGGCCGAGTTGGAGTGAGATGAAATGCTTTATAAATCAGTGCAGGGAACTGGTCTGCCGCGGAAAAATTGCAAGCAAGTACAGATACATATACATAAACTGAGATCTCTGTTAAATGATACATGAATCATGGCATGGACACAACCATCCAAAGAATGATCATGTAAATGGATCTAGGTATGGGTGCAACCATCTGTCAAAGAGGATCATAACGAAACCAAGGTATGGTCGCAGCCAACCATCTGATAGAGACATGCATATCATCATAACCATGTCACATCGCTTTGCAACCTGGACTTTTGTGATCTGACTTCAGGGTCTTGCGCTCCAACATGACCCGATCAAAGTACAGATCCTAGCATGTGAATAGATGTGTTGATGTCAAACATGCTAGAAAGTTGCTTGATTACCCGTCAATGATGTAAACTGTTAACAAGTGTGAGAGAAACCACCAATAATGACAATGGCCCTTAAGGTACTATCAGCACAATTCACGAAATGTGAATACATGAACTAAAGTCAAACACCCATGAAATCACTCGATCAAAAGCCAATGATGTGAACTTGTCATTGAGTGTGAAGAGCTTGCCAATAGGGCATGTAGGCTCTAAGGTACTGGAAGGGAGTCTCTTGGTCAACTTCCTGGATAATGAGTCGATGTCGATGGAAAGCGGCCGTGTCGAATAAGGGCCATAATGAATCCCACATCATCGATGCGAGATGAGAGGATGTAAAATTATTTTGGATGATACAGAGAAACAGAGGTAAGTGTACTTGCAGAAGGACAACTCTTGAACATATTGGCGACACAACTAGAAGTTTGGTAGCTTTTGGATCGATGGGATCGGTGGTCATAATGATGTGGCAGAGATCAAATGGAAGGAAAAAATGAATGGCGCAAACCCAGGTAGGTCAACGATGCAAAAGCAGATGTCCCAACCCGACACGAAGAAAAGAGTGTCATGTTCAAGAGTAAGCTGTCGACACGACTCGATAGATTTCCAAATTTTCCCCCACCATTTCTGGCGAGTACCCCAATTATTTTTTAATCGCAAGCTTGAAGGGGATAGCATATGCTTGCACTGTAAGTTCATCCTTCGTATGAACCTAACCTAGTAAGTTTAACGAGCCCTAGGAAGGAGAAGCTCGTGTACATCATGATGATGAATACGATGTCGTTTAATAGTTTAACGAGTCCGACAAAGGTGTAACTTGATATCTTTTTCATGTCTAGAGAGTTTGAAAAAGACACGTAAAAGAAAACTCCACATGGTCCCTTTTCGTACATTTTTGTCTCTCGAGCAAGAAAAGGTAGAAAACAATACTTGAGAGAATCGCTTGACCATTTCAGTCAAGGAGTACCTTTTTCATAAATAGTGCATCCCAACCTGAAAAATGGATAAACTTATACTAGGCACACGAAATTTCGCATCTGTCAACAAGTTCGAAACAACAAGGGCTCGACCATCTTTTAGTTTTTAAAGGGTCGGAAAAGAGCTAAAAGCAGATCCCCCATTTTATTCTCTTTAATGAGTCAAAAAGGGAAAAATACTCGGCAAAATTTTCATATTTTATGAGTCAAAAAAGAGCTTAAAGGTGACTCGTCCTCGAGGAATGAGTGGTATAAAGGGTAGCAACTAGTTCTGACAATGGTGGAACTGCTCAAAACATGTAATGGTCAAGAGGTTGGCTAACAAAACCACTCATTACTGTGGTCCCTCAAGAAAGGAAAAACAACCAATTGAAAGCATATGATCGGCCAAAGAGATGGTGGCGATGGAATGAAACAACCAAGGCTCATCTAGCATAAAGTAGTTGATAAAAACGGCAATCACGAGATATAAAATGGGCATGGGTTCATTTTACACAAGCTTGAACCATGGAGAACTCTGCTTGGATTCAGTTTCATGTTTACACAAGCTTGAAACAAAAAAATATGCTTGCTATAAGTTTGCATGCCTCCAGCATAATGACTCAAATGAGGTACATGCCCCCCAAGATTCATTTCAATCAACCAGGTGGATGGAATGAAGGTTCACTTTCGAGATCTTGTAAAGACTTGACAGGGATTTTACGAGATATTAATCAAAGACTCGATTTGGAAAAGGGATTTGTTTCATTTTTTAACGAGGTTGATACATGAACAAACTATCCTCAGACTCTGTTTCATTTTTTAACGAGGTTGACGCAGAAAAAGAACTATCCTCGTGACTCTGTGTTTCATTTTTGAAAGAGGTTGACACAAGACCAAGAACTATCCTCATGACTCCTATTTTATTTTTTAACAAGGTCGACATAGTAAAGGAACTATCCTCATGATCCTTTGTTTCAATTTTTAATGAGGTTGACATAAGGCCAGGAACTATCCTCATCTATTGTTTCATTTTTTAACGAGGTTGGCATAAGAAAAAGAATTATCCTCGTTCATCTTTTCATGCACCATATGAGAACATGGCTCCTAGGAGGTCTTCACTAGATGGAAGAACCACACTCTGGGAGGAATACATGTCATTTGGTACCAAATACAGATCAGGTTCCAATGCCCCCAGTACATAATGTACTATACCATTTGTGTGATCATCAACAGACGTGGAGACAAAACGGGTAGCCACATAATTGACCTGTGGCGGGGAAGGTACTGCTTGCAAATAAGAGTCGATAGGGGATGATGGTTGAAAAGGAGGTGCCTGGTGACCAATGAATGGTAGTTGATCAATGGCAACAATTCTCCCTTCATGTGGAAAGCAAACCAAATGGAAAAGCAAAGAAACATGAGCTCCCATGACATAAACATAGTTGCATCCAAGGAGAATATTGAAATCTAAGGGACCTTGGACTACCATCACGTCTATATAGACGGTCTTTCATCCCAAAGTAATAGGGAACTTTGGAAGGATCCCTAAAGGTTGAATGGTTCCTTTGTTGAAAGCTAACAGATTCTAGGTGACAAGCACAAGCTGTGGGGAACCCAAAGCTTGCCAAGTAGTAGAAGACATGATGCTAAGAGACGCACTTCATCTAATATAGTGCCAGGTACTACCATATTATAGGCTTGTACTATGATCTGGAAAGGCACATAATATGGGAGGCGGAAAGCAGTCAAGTGACTCCAATCGAAAGAAACGATAGAACTACTTGGTGGGGGCATCATATGATTTCCCCCATGCTCTGCAGGAATAGAAGAAGGACTCTCCTGAACAACCAGGATGGGAAGGTCACTCTTCGATTCATGAGAATATGAGGAGACGGGAAGAACATGAGTAGTATGATCACTAATATCTTGCGGAACTGAGTGAGAAACTGATGGCGGAATCAATTTGACACTCTTTTTGATCAATGGTTGGTCGAGAACAAACACAAGAGAGTCTCTCTCAAGAAGAGTATGATAGATAAGAGATGAATCCAAGTCAGTCTCTTTACCAACCGAGAGAGGGTTAGAAGAAAGCTTCTGATAACCAACAAGAAGATGGGGTTGAGGAGCTGCAAGGTTTTCCAAAACTTTGGAAGCTTTATCCATAAGAGGAAAAAGGTGAAGAAGATTCCCTCCTTCACATAACCTACAGGGGAATCTAACCTTCCCTTTGTTCTTACCATCGCTAACCGAGGATGCAACATCGACATGATCTCCAGAGGTCGATGGGGATGGTCGATCCAGATTTTGAGACCATACCTCTAAGACTCTAGGAATGCCAGGACAGTCTCGAAGGAGATGGTCACCCTTACACAGCCTACAAGGGAATTTTACCTTTCGTGGAGGATCAGAAGGTTTGTCTATGGGAGGTGCATTTGGAGTAACAACTACATGGTTGGCCTCTCACTTATCTGACTTCTTCTTCTTTGTCTTCTTCTTCTTCTTCTTAGCCTCCTAGTTACTGGATTTCAAACTTTCACCAAGCGAAGTAGAAGAAGAGGGTGAAGAAATAGGGGAAGAAGGTGAGGGGTCAACCTTAGAATCATCTTGACGTGATTCGAATGAAGGAGGCATTTGGACAGGAGTCGGGACACTTAGGACCACCGAGGTTGAAAATAACCAGATAGGTAAACCAATCGTTAACCAGGGAGGGACAACGTTGCCATATAAGGAGCACCAACATTTCCAAAAGAAGGAAAAGGACCAGGATTCCCATCCGAGGGGAATCCTTGACTGGTAGACTCTGGTAATGTTTCCATTGGAATCGAATTTTAATGAAACACTAAGGAAGATAACTTTAACCAGGAATATTTCGTGGGTAGTTAATTTTAAGACACTAAACAAAACTTTGCCTTTTCATATTTTAAGAGTCGAGAAAAGGATGAAAGGTGACTCTATCACTTAGGATGATCTAGGTAAGAAGGATTACCAGGCAACCGTGAACTGCAGAATACCTCCCGGTGAACCGAGAAGTACGGGTAGGAAATCTCCCCGAATGCTGTATTTGGTGTATCACGTTTGCAAGGCGGCCGACTGGGCTTCCTATGGATAAAGGATTATAGCCTAGAGGGGTCTCCTGGTATATACTCAATGGTATGGGGAGCACAAATATGTACTAGCGATGTCTAGTCTCAAAGCTAACGACAGCTTCTAGGTTTAAAGACGCAGGAACACGTCTCTAGCCTAGACCTTCTAAATGTGAGCGTTAAGTTTCAATGCTTCCTTAGGTTAATTCAATAAATTTTAACGTTTGATCTTGAATTAGGTTTCAATTGCAAGGTCCTACCGTTGTCATCTGGAAAAAATCCTACATGAAGCTATATGAGAAAAGAGATCTTTGTCTTCAATGAAAGTTATCACTAATTGAGAGATAGAGAACACAAAATTAATGCAACAATCGAAGAATGAAATATTTCACTAATAAATCTCCTAAATGCGCTTAATCTTCCTATAACAACATAATAAGTTTCATTTCATTTCCATGATGATACAATTCTAGCTTCTCAATAATGCTACTCATGCAATATTTTCTTTTAAGTAAACTAGAATGATGTTCTTCTTCTCATAAAATGCAAAACGAATCTTTCACATAATGCACTCCAATGAAGATTTTCACAATTTCGAACAAACAAGCATCAATCAAACCCAAAGCATGATAAGTGAAACTAAAAGGAACTTCTTCCTTGAATTGAACAAACCAAACACATAAATGCTTCAATTGACAAACCAAGCAATGTAATCTATGCTTGGAAAGAGAAAAGAGACACTCGAAAATGAGAGAACGAGACTCTTTCACTCATTCAATTGAAAACAAAGCATCCTAGTCACTTCTAAGAGGAATAAGAGAATCTGAGGGTCAAGACACACTGGCATTGGAATGGGAGAAATTCTGATTTTTTCTTACCCCTGAGACCAGAGCGACATTTGGGCCAAAAGTAGTGCCGATCGGCACGACTGACCAGTACTACAACTAGCGCTAATGGCTGATCGACATAACTTTTTGGCCAAAAAATAGCGCCGATTGAGGGATTCAAAGAAAAAATGAAAAAGAACATGAACAGAGCCAAACTTAACACATCAAAGGGTGGGCTAAACCAACCAAGCACACAAAGCAAGCTAAATGAAGCTTTCTAGTGAGGGATAAAATGGTCCAAAAGGCTTACTGGGTCAAAATCACAAGAGCAGAACACACTGGCCAAGATTGGGTTCAGGCCCTAATCCTCACCTATAGGCATCAGTGCGACTGCCTAATTGACAACAAGCACCAGAGGCTAGTTGGCACGACTATTCCTCAACAATTTGCACTGGTCGTCATGACTATCAGCGGATTAAGCGCACTGGCTGAGGTAACTAAGGAAAAGTAAAATAAAAAATTCAAAATAGGGACTAGATCTGCTACTATGAATTTTAGACTTAAGCTAGTAAGCAAGAGAAAAGAAACAAGACCAAAGGGAAAACGTGAAACTATCAAAGTTCTCACGAAATCATGAAATCCAAAATGAACAAAAGATGGGATCTCCCCAGTGGAGTCGCCAATTTGTGGTGAAGTAAAATTATAAGTGCGGACATGAACGAATTACTCTAGCCTGATAAAGGGAATAGCCACAACAGATACATTCTATGGAAGATTTACTTAGGTTAGAATCAATTAAGAGGGCCTACCTCTTGGTCACTTATCCTATTTGATGATGTCCTCACTTGCTCGCTCCAGCAATCTCTTGCTTCCTTCTTCAAGTTCCTGAAACAAGTAAACAACAACAACACACAAACATAATAATAGAAAAATTGCAATTCAACCTACTTAATGAGTCAATGAGCATCAAGACACGAATATGTAATATTACAAAACATGTAGGAAATCAATCGATAGTTGCATATATTAATATCAAAGATAGATTACAACCATTTGTCTTGACGTCGCAATCTTCCTCTGACAAGACCAGGTTCCCACACACTTTTGCTAGCATTCCATGATGGCTTCAAACAACAATAGTTTAAAGTCTCTTCCCTTTAGACTTCACTCCAAACCAAACAAACTTCTCCCTCACACAACTAGTAATAGCTTGCTTGTCTAATCAAAATAGTATATTCACACTCAACCAACACTCTAAGTAGCTTGTGCTTGGGAAGAAGGGAAGTTTATATAGGAAATATGGATGGGAGATGAATCCTCTTCTCATGGGAGAAGGACTTATCCCTTGAGGTAGTTCCATCATTATAAGGGAAAGGAGCCCAAACTGTCATTCTTGACCCCATCTAGCCAAACCATTTACTAGGCTTCCGTTATGGAGCTTCTAGAGCTGGAAGCTTCGGCTCTATTTTAAAAAAATTTCCATAACAAGACCAACGTGATTGGAACACAGCTCAGTCGCACCAATCGGTGAGGGGAATAGTGCTAATATCTGCACATCGGCACGTGGGAGACAAAATCCATTAGCACTAGTCTTGTAAACTGGGCAAAATAGAAGTTTTAGGGGAAATAGTGCAAAAGGGAAATGATTTTCTCATGAAGAGGGACATATTGGGAATTTCTTCATGAAATCAAAGCATGTGGGGTTTACTATAGAGGTCCTCCAGGATCAATAAATGGGGAGTATAGGGACAGTGACAAAATGTTGTGTAACAAAGGGAAGATGAAATCCATGACATTTTAAAGAATTATCATGATGAGCCTTGTGGTGGACACTTTTTTGATAGGTAAGTAGGTCATAAGGTGCCTAATATGCATTATTTTTGGCCTACCATATTCTAGGATGCAAAAAAGTATGTGTAAGGGTATGAAAACTTCGAGAGGATGGGAAAACCTATCCAATCTGATGAAGTTCCTTTATAGCCTCAACTAGTGATAAAGCCTTTTGAGAGATGGACCTTGGACTTTATAAGACCTATAAATCCCCCATCTCAACAAAAGTCTTATATTTTGGTTTTCACAAATTATGTCAATGAGTGGGTTGAAGCCAAGACACTTACCAAAGCTATCAAACATGTTGTTTCAAACTATTTGTTAGTTTACTTTGTTCATTATGTAGTGCCAAAGGAGATAATTACAGATTAAGAACCACATTTCACTTCCCAACTGATTAAGAACCTTGTTAAGAAATATAAAATTCATCACCAAGTTACTTCACCTTACCATCCACATGCTAATTGGAAAGTGGAGAGTATTAATAAGGTGCGCAAGCCAATTCTTACAAAGATTGTGGCAATTCATAGTCGAGATTGGGGTGGAAGACTTCCATAGGTGCTTTGGGCTTGCAAAACTACTCAGCGTAATACCACAATATGTTCTCCATATGAGCTTGTGTATGGTAATAAATTTTTTTTCCCATTGAGATTGGATTAAAGACATTAAGGACTTCTTTGCAAGTGAATTCAGACTTGACTACAACAAAGAAACACAATCTAGATTAGTTGAATGATTTGGGAGAGATGTGCTTGGCTGTTGAAAAACACATTAAAATCATCCAATAAGAACATGTTAAGTGGCATGGCGGGTTCATAAAAAAGAAAGTGTTTCAGAAGGGTGCTTCAACTCTATTATATGATTCTTGATTTAAGGATTTTAAGGGAAAGCTTTATATCAGGTGGCTAGGTGCTTACGAAGTGGACATAGTCTTTGAAAATGGGACTATAAACCAAACAACCATTGATGGGTCATAAACATCTTTACTTTCCATTGGAAATTGTCTTCAGTTTTATTAGAAGCCAACTTCTAAGGACTCATTTGTTGACATTGTATTATTTTCAGATCTCAAAGTTATTGGGGTAAGTGAAAACTTTCCTGCATCACTAGCCATTTAATTTAGTTTTTTTTTGTTTTGTTGCAATATAAAAAAGAAAAATAATAAGAAAAATAAATTAAAAAACATAAATTAAAAAAACAAAAAAGTCTAATGGTGAAAACCCCTTTGGGGTACGATTAGACAAAGTGGTGACTAAAAACCAGCTTACTAGTAGTCAACACATTCTTTTCTTTGCAATAACATCTTCATGTTTTCTTTTCTTTTCACTTTTCATTTGTATATTGGTACTAAAGGTTGAATGTCGTTGCTAATATTGAATACCATATGTAGTTGCTAATGTTGAAATTTAAATATTGTTACTGATACTGAACACTAAGTATTGTTGTTGAAATGGGCCAAATGTATTTGTTGATACTCCAAACTACATGTTAATGTTGATTATCATATTGTCAATCATTTAAGAAGAAATTGTTGACCCTAATACTGCAAATTATCATTAAAATTTATTTTAAGTCTTGCATGTTGACAATGTTCTCTTGTTGTTAGACTGGATGTTGTTGATGTTATATAATTGTTTTTACCACTACGATCACATGGATGGAACCCACTAAGGACAATTGCCACAAGATTTGCCAGCAAGCACTCCCAACCAAGTTAACATTGTCCTATCAGCCATTGCTTCATCATAATTGGTAAGCTCTTGTTAGGTAACCTATCTTATTTACTCACAATTATGTAATTATGTGTGACATGACCATTATGTTACAGTGGTCAAGGATGACCTTCATTTCAAGTTGGGGGTGGTGGAATTGTATCATACCTTCATACGATACATCATTAACACTATGATTTGGCATGATGGTTGATTTAAATTTATATGCACAACATCATTCCCATTACACCGCTTCATTGTCATTACTCTGACTTGACCATTCCAAAAATCCATCCACATTATTTGCATTACCTTCTAATCATGGCATTGAAAAAAACTAGTGCTCTGTTACGACCACAATTCGACAAATTTTGTAAATTCGACATCGTTCTCCTAATAAGTAATTACATGCATGATTGTTTCACCTATAATAACATATTGTATAAATTAATAGATCCATCGGGTGAGGATTTGTGCATCATGAAATGAATTTTATTGATGTAATAAGAGACTACCCAGGAGCTTACAAAATTTTCGAGAGTGCAAGATGGTTGGTGTACTTCAATAGACTACAAGGGTTCAGTGGAGATATTGCTCTAGAATTTTAATGGAATTTGACAGAGCAAGGTTCAATTGTAAGAGGAATGTATATAGAATTTATAGGGGAAGTCATTGCTAGGGTGGTGACTTTACCTCAAACTAGGATGCACTGGTTTAGTAAGAATATTGTAGTTCCAATAGCTAGGGATACATTCTTACAAGAAGGAAAGTAGATAAGTAATAAGGGAAGGGGAGTAGACTGAACTTCACTCCCACAACCTTGGGAGGATGTAGCTTACATTATTCATAAATTCATCACTTGTGAGGGTAGATTTGGGATAATCTTCAATTATCATTTTCAATTGTTGGCAACTCATCAACATGACTTATTTCCTTTCAAGTCATTGTAGCATATGGAAATTATTGTTCGAAAATCCAAATACCATGAAACTTGTGTAACAAATCATGTATTTATCAAGCTCATCATTATTGACTCACTGGAATAGTAGGGGAGTGCACGGGAAATATTTTTGACTACTATAAGAGGACCAAACTATGGGGAGGAGTTATTGAGTCTTAGGAGAAAAGTGAAGGTGTTGAAACAAAAGAAGCAAGGCCAAGTAGAAGAATCAATTTCCCTATTGATACGCCTACTCAAAACCCTCATACTAACACACCTAGAGAGACCCATATTTCTGGTACATCAACAATATATTCTCTTGTTAAGGAAGGCATGCATACACAAGTACCAATAAATGTTACCAACAAACAATCAAAAAGTTCAGAGTATGGGGCATGTCATATTTTCGAGGAACATCTTGAGGAGATGAAAGTGAAGAAGGGGCCACTGAATAATTTTGTAGGAAGTAAATTCCCAAATAAGAGAGTTAAGGTCACTATTACAAAATCACCTGCTCCATCATAAAAAAAACCCCCACTACTACAAAAGAAATGAAAGAGTCATTTGAGTAGCCCGACAAGGATAAGGAGGAAAAATCTAAACATAGAAAAGATGGCAAACCCCATTTTGGTAAGTCATAATTCAACCTTCTATCTCATCAAGTCAAGACTTTAGAAAAGGAAACTGATGATTAAGAAACCAACTTTTTGTGCTAAGGGAACAATCTCAGAATAAGAAACTTTTAGGATTAGAAACCTTAGCTATGGTAGTAGAAATGATGGGTCCACCTTCTTCTCCTTTTGAACCTATAAAAAAAAGAAAATCATTATGTAATGTGTGAGGGAAACTCCTTGAAGAGGTTGGATATACATTGGATAAATTCATAAACATGAAATTGTTTCAGGGGATAGACATAATTTGCAGTGAAGGGCGTGGAATTTTAGGCTATGACACAAGAACATGTTGAAGATGATTCTGCCATACAAGAACCAACACTTGAAGCAGAGAATCCTAAGGAGTTTCAAGCTATGACATAGGAATATGCTTAAGATGTTTCTACCACATAAGAACTAGTAGTTGAAGCAAAGCAGCCTAAAGAAAATAAAATTGTTGGTATACAAGAACCTGCCAACAATGCTATTAATATACAAGAACTAATAGGTGAGGAAATACAACTAAAAAAAGAGGAAGATATGGAAAAATAGCAGGATTTTCAAAAAATTGTTGAAGAAATCGTTGTAGCAATAGTAGAGATAGTATGGCCTAAATTTGGTGATTATTTTACTTCAATACTTTTACCTGTTGAGTTAGGTAAATGGAGGCAATTGATAATCTCATTACAGGAATGGGTAATTTCATTAAGTGAGCATAGAAAAATTATCCATGACCTTAAGGAATATTGGGATGAGGAATCAATGATTCAAAGGATGAAATTCAACCAGGTTAAGGAGGAAATAAATAAAGAGAAGGTGAAATTACTAGAATTTTAAAATAAAGTCTAGAAGTTATAGGAAGATAAGGAGAAAATGTGAAACCTTGCACATAATGTATTAATTTGTAGCAGACAATCTCCCACCTACCCCTTTTTTCTGCAAGAGAAACTTTCCCTTTTCAGATTGAAAACAGTGAAAGAAGGAATACCACATAAGATGACTGATCTTAAGTCCTTTCTTGAGACATTCAAGCATACCAACTTTGCAGAACATCACTTTTTGTGAGAATTATACCTACATGACTTTGCTTGCTTTGGGAGAGAGGAACTTTAATCTCTCACCCTATGTAGGAGACATCCAATTGAGAGAATTTACTTCTTTTACGCAAAATCAAATAAGGTGGAAGCTAGATCATGACACTATAATAACAAAACTGGAAGGTAGACCATTATGGATTCGTGAAGAACCAAAATTTGACATATAAATATTAAAAACATATGGAAATTTCTTGCAATCTCTAGAAAGGAGGTATAAGGTAACTGAAGTCAGAAATAAGGTCTTAGAGAATTTCTCTAGGAATATTGAACTGATGAGACAAGGTTCATTAGACGGAAGCAACTTAAGGTGGGAAGTATTTGATGGGAAGTTGAAAAATGAAGATCCTTATTGCTTATTAAATTTCATTCATGCTCTTTATATAGTCCCCAAGTAAATTAACTATATCAAGAGTGTGGGCCTAACTAGATAGGGGCTAAAATTTAAAATTATATTGATTTGGCTTCCTACATTTAAGTATCACCACTATTATTAGTTTAAGCCAACCGATACAAAAATGTGGTGATTGGATTTGATCATTTCCCAAGGCTACATGACTTTCATAGATGATACAACAATAACCTACAACTTATATGAGCTACACTCACATCATGTGTTGAAGACTAACTAAAGGGTCTACACAAGGACATGTAGTTGCTTCAGTTGGGGGGAGATGTTGGGTCATAGAATTGGAATCCATTTTACCATCATTTTCCCATGTTTTCATCCATCTTTATCGTTATAATCATACCTTGTTACTCCACTAATCACCATTTTCCCTAATGCATGTTCTTTTTCCATGACACTTTAGTTTATGTAGTTTTTCTTGTATTCTTATGAGAGTTTGACTTTTTTGAGAAACTTTATTAATAGAATTGAAAAAGAGATTGTTTCAAGATGACTCAACTTGCTGGAGTGTTGTTGTTTATGTTGTTTCTCTAATTTTTGTGACAAGTTTTGCTAATATTGTTGTCACGATGTTGATATTTTGTTTCACAATACTATTCTTCTTTGATGATGTCATCAAGAGTCAAAATGGACTCCTACTTGGTTATGGTCAATCTAGACGATTCTGTTGACAGGGTGAACTATCTTTTGATAATACAACCAACCTGATTGCGACAATTGTGATTTTCTATTGTTGACTTCCTGCTAATTGGAGACACTATTACAACATTGTTTTTATTCTCAGTCAATTAGTTGCAATATGTTGTAGAAGACTCTCTATTTGTAAAGCATGAGAAATGGAAGATTTTCATAGATGATTTTGGTATCAATAGTAGACATCATGTAAATCTATAAAAAGGATAAGCCCTCTACCTTGTGAAAGGATGGTACTATTGTATTTTTAGAGATACTCTACATTTGTAACATTTTCAAGATCAATACAAACTCATATGGGTTTGTGGCTCAATAATACTTCGTTGTCTTATTTTGTGAGTTGTACATTGACAACTCCTTGCTAAGGAGGAAGGGCCCTTCTCTTTAACGGGGATCACTGTATCAGTGAGGTAGTGTAGCAGTGTGTTTGATTTCCTCATAGTTATGCTTAATGATAGTTTAATTTTTATTGTTATATATTTGTATTAATGTGTTGAAGTTACTAATTAGTTGGTTTGTATGATAGTTGATCTCAATTATCTGTGTAACAACATATATCCTAGATTGATCTATTTCTTATTATGTGTTATCTATTATTGTGTTTCAACAATTTCTTGGTTTAGCTTAGTAAAATATTAGACACATTGTTGCATACATGTTACAATGTGTTACGCAAATTGATGATTGATGATTTCAATGAATTTATTGATGGTGTGAGGTTTTAATTTGATGGTTTCTACAATTCTTTATAGGATTTCTATTTCTTTTTCTGCAAGTGTGATCATGAACGATTAAGTGATGTTTATTCAACAAGAGTTATTTTTATTTCAGAATTGCATGCAAAGTACTTAGAATGGTTGAAGTGTGATAGTGATGATTTTAGTATGTTGATAGCGAGTTACAATGCCTTTAGTTTTGATTATGTGTCATGATCCTAGAGAGTTTGGCATTTAACAATGTTAATTAATGATTGCTACCTGCATATATTTTTCATAGTAACCTTGAAATAAGAAGACCTGCCATGATTGATAATTTATGTGTGTGTAATTAATTTATCTTAATTACAAGATAATTAATTTGCCCAAAAATTAGTACCCAAAGTTGACAATCTAATTACAATCTATCTTTTTTTCAATTTTATCGTAATAAAATAGTTCATAACTACCCTAATTTTTCATACATCAATATTAGTGAATTTCCACACAAATATCTAAGTCATATTGAATTCTCACTATGCCATCATAAATTTCCCTCCCTTTTTGAATAGCTAATAGATAATCACAAGGCTTTGTTACAAGAGGAAGGTATACCTGTTGGGTTCTACAAGTGCTTTTTGCATTGGTAATATCTCTTAAGGTATTCTTCATAGAGACCATGTTGGCATATCCTATAATCATTGCATTACTAAACACAACAACTCATTTGTTTTTTATTTTTTCAAATAACTGGTGTGCATTTTCCACTAAGATGATGTGCTTGAAATACATATCTATAAGTTTGTTTTCCAAAAAATGGAATGGTGTTGATAAATTCTAGGAATGAAGATTTAGAAATGAAGTTGTTTCATTGATTTGAGGTTGTTGCATTTTTGTAGAAGAGAAGCATATGTCTTGAGTTTTGGTTAGATGGAAGTAATATTTGCTCTAATAATTGATCGATGCACATTCTTCTCCTTATTGTATGGATTTAATAGTAACAACTACTCCATTTTGAAATCTCAAACTCTTATGTTCCATTATCATTTTCATTTGCTAAAACTTTTCCATTTATCATTTCAAAATATAAAATATAATTTTCACTATAATGTTATAAAGGGATGAAGTAAGTCAAAGAAGCTACATTATAAAATTCTATAATTGCATGTCTTGAGGTTGCACAAACCTTACATGTAAGCATGGAGCATATTGTGGTGTTGGAAACTCTTCCAAGTTTACCTTCAACATAGCCACTATTAAGATGAAATTCTTCCTAAAGATTGAGGAACCCTCTTCTTATAAATATGGAAATCTTAGAAATTATAAAATGACCTCATCCCAACTTATAACTCATCTCCATTATGAGTACAACCTATGATAATTCATTTCCAAGATACATCATTTTGATGGAGTATTATGTCAAACAACAGGTATGAAAATCCAAATTCCTACTTCTACCATACATATCTACAAGATCACCCTCAATAAAACACTTCAAGTTGAACCTTCTTCTAATTATATAATTACGAACTTGCTTGGCCTATTGAGGAATAGTCCAAGAGTGATAGTCCAACTTCATCATTTTCTCAAACAATTTGTAGCCATACTCTGCAATTTCTATTATGCTATTTACCTTTGGCCCATGCAATCCTAACATTGCAACTAGGGCTCTAATACCACTTGTAACACTCCCTATCCACCCAATTAGGGTGATGCCACCAAACTTTGACACTAATGTTATACTAGTATACAACATGCATATATCATGAATGTAGGTTTTAACCCCATACAGAAATTACCTGCATATGAATTCTAAAACATAGAAAACAAACAATAGCGAGAGCATAACACATAAAACAAATATACACAGAGATTTTCCCCTGGATCCCAAAACCGGGACTACCAGGTTGATTTTTTCATTATATATTCCTTTCAATGTTACAATACATATATATACATTCCGAAGCATCCAATACCATGGACCAAAAACCATCATGCCCAAAACCATGTGCAAAAAACCATGCACAAAACCATAGGTAGGTCTGCCCAACGTAATATAGGGTCCAAAAAAATTTCCCCAGGGCCCTACCCCAAACCCCGTAGAGGGGGGCTACCTGCGCCCCTCAAAACCCCTCGACAGGGGGGGCTTCCACTCCCTTGCTGTGTAATCAACGCAACAAAGGGGGGGCTCTGCCCCCCATCTAACCCCATAGTTAACTAGGGATCCTAGTCGTGGAAAGAATATAACACAACCCAACATTCTCCCACTTGTTGTTTTACTTCCACAGGAGAGCTTAGTCATTTTTCCAGCCCTGCAACGCCCATTGTTTCTATACACCAAGAGAACGTCTCAGAGCTCACATATTTTTTCAACGCATCTGTAGTATTCTTCAAAGTGTCCACCTTTACTAGCAACACCTTTTTGTATCCTATCCCTCACAAAGTGATACTGAACATCAATGTGCTTTGTCTTTGAATGATAAGCAGGGTTCTTTGCTAAGAAAATTTCACTTTGGCTATCATAGACTATCCTTATAGCTCCTTGTACTAACCCCATGCTTGAACACAATCTCTACAACCAAACTGCTTCCTTGCTTGCATGAGTGGCTACCACGTATTCAACCTCTGTAGTTGATAGTGTCACTACAGATTATTTCTTACTCATCCAACTGACTGCACCTCCAAATAGGTTAAACACATACCCACTTATAGATCTTCTCTGATCCAAATCTCCAGCCCAGTCTGCATCAACAAAGCCATGGATATCCAAAACTCTGTCCAATCCTGGTCTTTCTTGGTAGCACAAACCATAATCACTAGTGCCATGCAAATACTTGAAAACCCACTTCACTATTGTCCAATGCTCCTTCCTTGGTTTTGACATAAACCTACTCAATATTCCCACTGCATGTGCAATTCCTGGTCTAGTACATACCATCGCATACATAAGGCTACTGACTGCACTTGCATATGAAACACGGGACATGTCCTCTTCCTCTTCTTGTGTCTTGGGACACTGTTCAGGAGATAACTTTACACCTATAGGAATAGGAACCCTCATCGGTTTACTATCCTGCATATTAAATCTCTACAGTATTGTCTCAACATACTTCCTCTGGTTTAACCAGAGCTTCCTGTTTTCCCGATCTCTTTTAATTTCCATGCCCAAAATATAGTTTGCAGCACCAAGATCTTTCATGTCGAATTTGGAGGAAAATTGGGTCTTCAAATCCTAGATAATTTCTTTGTCATTTCTAACTAGCAACATATCATCCACATACAAGACCAGATAAATAACACGATCACCAATTAATTTAAAATACACACAGTGATATGCTTTGCTTCTTGTGAAGCCAAGTCCCCGTATAAATGTATCAAATTTTTGATACCACATCCTTGTTGATTGTTTTAACCCATACAGAGACTTCTTTAACTTGCATACCAGTTCTTTCTTACCCTTCACCGCAAAGCCTTTAGGTTGCTTCATGTAGATCTCTTCTTCTAGATCCCCATGAAGAGATGTTGTCTTCACATCCATCTGTTCTACCTCAAAATCAAAAGCAGCAACAACAGATAAAAGTAATCTAATAGAATCTACCTTGGCAACAGGAGAAAAAATATCACCAAAATCAATTCCCGACACTTGGGAATAACCTTTTGCTACCAACCGATCTTGTATTTCTCCACCTTTTCTTGTGCATTTGTCTTCTTCTTGAACACCCATTTGCTGCCAATGGGTTTCCCTCCAGCTAGAAACTCCACCAGATCCCAAGCCTCATTTTTGTGCAAAGATGCCATTTCATCAACCATGACTTCTTTCCAGAGTTTTCCATCCTCTGAATCTATTGCTTCCTTCACAGTTCTGGGATCATCATCAGTAGTAGATAAAGAAAAATTTGAACAGAAAGTAGATGGACTATACCTTTCTAGCTTCCTTCTTTCTCGAACTGATCTTCTCACAACCGGAGTTTGTGGCTCTTCATCTTCTGATTCCTCTTCTGCTGTAGAGTCTGATTCTTCCTCCTTTAGCTCAAACTCTATCTTCTCAAGTTCCTTTGGTTAGAATTCATGTTTAATAACATCTTTCACCTCTCTAAACACCACATCTCGACTGTACACAACCTTCCTTGTTACTGGGTTCCAAAGCTTATAACCTTTTAAACCATCCTTATACCCAATAAAGATGCACTTTTTAGATTTACTATCCAACTTTGTTCTTTTCCCCTTTGGTGATCCGAATTGGATCCATGATGAATTATTAGAAGGACCATGATTGTATCAGGTTGGGACAGACATTAAAGAATTAAGAAACAGTGGTCAAAAACACCTTTGAACAGTGGCAGTTAGCAACTAGCATGGAGCGACGAGGACCTCGGTCAAAGCGTGTTGACTGAGGCCCATGGAGACTGCGTGGTAGGTGAAGCTAGCCCCTAGGAAGCTGAGATCGGGAAACGAAGGGAGTTTTTTATGCGCGATTATCGCGCATCGCCGGGCAAAACCCCTCTAAATGGGAAAGCCCTGAGTGCTCGATCGCATGAAGAGCTAGGAGAACCGTGGGGAAAATTGTAAAGGACAAGGCGGGACCTGTGCTCCGAAAATCGGCAGTAGTGATCAGGGGCACCCTCAAGCGGTAAGCGGAATTGGCGAAAATGGAGCGATTCCACTCAGCGCCCAATGCGTGGCAAGCGGATGAGAGAGAAAACCATCATTTATCACATGCTAACAGTCGAGCAAGTCAACTGCGCAAAACATGCGAATGGTGTCGAATCTGGAGGCCCCAAATCTAACAGCTAAGATCGCGTCCAATGGGAAAATAGAATTGTCAGGGGATTAAGTCGCGATTTATAAAAATTTGACGTCCGATTTGACTGCCAAGGTGGCAGAAGACTCATTCCACGATGTAACGGAAAAACTGAACCGATAAAGTAAGTTGGCACAGCTGCAGGAGGACATGTGGCCACTCCCTGTGAGTCTGATGATGACGCCGGAACAGGTAACTCCAAGTGAAGTTGTAACGGGCGATCCGACGAAAAGTGGAAGAGGAATCGAATAGCCATGGGAACCAATGACCTTAAAGCCATGCACAGGTAAAGCAGAAACGAAGAACCGGAACCCAAAGAGAAAGACGGGAAGGAAAAGGAAGAAGTCATAGAAAACAAAGGAAAGTTAGTGAAGCAAAAGAAGAACGGAAGACAGAGGGCCAAGCTAACCAAAGGCAACATCGAGCACTAGAGAGCTTGAGAGATTCAAGCCATCCCAGAGAGGATCTGTCCGAATTGAACACCACATTGGGCTCTCTCCATTAAAGACCAAAAGGTCACAAAGCTTGTAAGGAAAAGAGTTTGTGTACTCTAGTGACTTGGGGCATCCAAGAACCACCTTGCCAAGCAAATTCTGTTCAGGAGACTCACATTGAGCTCCTTCATTGTAATTCTCTGCTTTAAGACACAATAAAAGAACGCCACCACTGAGAGCTGGACCGGAGATGTAGCCCTGGAGGATAGGCTGAACTCCTTATTAAATTCTTGTGTTCTTATGATTGCTTACTGTATTTCTCTGTTGTTTTCCATTTCACGTGTCTGTGTATTTGCAATATGATCGATCCGTTGCCTAAATAACATAGACACACACTAGAACATGGGTCTGTAATACCTTTATTCAATAAATCTTTAACTAAGGTCACTCATAGGGTGATTATCAGATCATTTGGAACATGTACATATGCATCACATCCAAATACCCTCAGATGTGAAAGAGAGGATTTCTTACCAGTCCCTACCTCTTGTGGAGTCTTATCCTCCAATGCTGATGAAGGTGATCTGTTGACCAGGTAACATGTTGTCTCCACCACCTCTACCCAAAATTCTTGTCCTAACCCGACACCACTGAGCATGCTTCTCGCCCTTTCCATCAATATCTTGTTCATTCTTTCTGTAACTCCATTTTGCTTAGGTGTGTATGGACTAGTATTTTGTCATGCTATACCACACTTCTTACAAAATTCTTCAAATTCCTTGCTGCAAAACTTTCCACCGTTATTTTTCCTCAGCACCTTTATCTTCTTCTCTATCTGGTTTTCCACCAGAGCCTTAAATTCTTTAAATCTTGTTAAAGACTTCATATTTCTTCTTGAGGAAATATATCCATGTATTCCTTGAGAAGTCATCTATAAATGATACATAGTACAAAGACTTACCCAGTGATGGAACCTTCACAGGTCCAAACACATCATTGTGCACAAGCTCTAATATATGTTTTGCCCTCTTACCACCAGAGGGGTAACTCACCCAATTCTGCTTCCCATATACACAATTTTCACAGAAATCAAAATCCAGAGAGCTATTAGTCATACCTTCTACCATACCTTTACCATGAAGTATTCGAAGTCCCTTCTCTCCAATATGTCCAAGCCTTTGATGCTGTTAGGTTCCTATACCAATAGGTGCCATATTTCATGATTGACTGTGGAAATGCCAAATATGATCATCCTTTCCATGCTACAAAGGTTCCATATTTTCCAAAAAACCATAAAAATTTAAAAAATGTAAAGAGGGTATGCCCTAAAAGAAAAATTAAAGCGCAAAAGAATGAATTGGTCAAAAAAGAGAGAAAATGAACCCCAAAGAAAGACCAGGAAATTGTGCTAGTCAAAATGCCACTATTGTCCTATTTTTGCAGACAAGTTCAAATTATGCAATCAGTGAACTCTGTCACACTTGATGGATGGCCCAACAGCTTAATCTTGGCCAGTCCATGTTTAAATTTCTTGTTTTAGCATTAGAGAACAAGATCTATTCCAACAGTTTAAGTTTGGCAGACCAGCAGCTAGGTAGAGAAGCACAGGGTCTCAACAGCTAAATCTAAGCCCCTGGAAGAAATAAGGGCAGACTTTGATAGGAAGGCAGTCAAAAGAAAAAAAGAGAGTTAGGGTTTGCTAGTTCAAATGCACCCAAACAAGATGAAGAAAAAATGTTAGGTGTAGCAGAATGGGTAGGTAATTTTGGTGTTACAGAAGCAGGTTGGTGATCAGTTTTGTCCTGTTAAATATGATCTATCTCATGAGTATCACAAACACCATGGCAAAGTGGCTATAGTTCAGTGGGAGCATGATTGATTTCCCCTCTCATTTCCCCAAGAACACTTACTAACATCCCCTCAAGGACATTGGGATCTGCTCAATGGTCCTAGTTCACTTCATTTCATGAAAAATACTAAGTAGAACTCTGTGTTTACTTCGCTTGTCACACTTGATGGATGGCCCAACAGCTTAATCTTGGCCAGTCCAGGTTTAAATTTCTTGTTTTAGCATTAGAGAACAAGATCTGTTCCAACAGTTTAAGTTTGCCAGATCAGAAGCTAGGTAGAGAAGCAAAGGGTCTCAACAGCTAAATCTGAGCCCCTGGAAGAAATAAGGGCAGACTTAGATAGGAGGGCAGTCAAAAGAAAAAAAGAGAGTCAGGGTTTGCTAGTTCAAATGCACCCAAACAAGATGAAGAAAAAATGTTTGGTGTAGCAGAATGGGTAGGTAATTTTGGTGTTGCAGAAGCAGGTTGGTGATCAGTTTTGTCCTATTAAATATGATCTATCTCATGAGTATCACAAACACCATGGCAAAGTGGCTACAGTTCAGTGGGAGCATGACTGATTTCCCCTCTCATTTCCCCAAGAACACTTACTAACATCACCTCAAGGACATTGGGATCTACTCAATGGTCCTAGTTCACTTCATTTCATGAAAAATACTAAGTGGAACTCTGTGTTTACTTGGCCAAAACAAGCCACATTTCTTGTGTAAAAATAATCATTCCATTTCCCTAAAAAACCTAAGTTATTACCTTATAAACTTAGTGTTTTCCATTCATAAAACCATATTAACATCCTAATTCTATTTATACAACTCCTATGTATATTTCCTCGTCCCTATTTTATAAAAAAATACATAAGAAATCCCAAAAATATTATAAATACCCCCCCCTGCGGCTAAAGTTATAGCCATATTTTAAATTTTGTCGGGATTATTGGTCCACCCGGGGCCAATAACAACCCTCCACGCGCTACGTCAGGATTTGTTTAAACCTCTGGTTAAACAAATAACCAAGTCCGCCAATATAAACCGTATAAAACCCCAATAAACCAAAGTTTAAACCCCCCCCCCCCCGCGCACACTTTATAAAACGTTAATATATGGGCGGGCCCCGTGTCATAAACCTCCGCCAACTTACCCCTCCGTCGACCGTTGGATCCGATCCCTCAGATCGGACGGCTCTCATCAATATCGGAGGCGCCCCGATGATCGAACGTTAGGCCCCGATAAAAAGCGGTTTTCCCGCCGTACTACGGGACGCGTGTCGCCCCCACAGCTTATCGCGTCCGTTCCGCCAGAAACCACCATCGTACATAAGGCGGTGCGATGAAACCATAAACCGCCTCCCATTTCCCACTGCTGACGTTATCACCCACGTCACCTACCACCTCATCGTTGTTCCGTCCACCGTGTCCGCCACGTCAGCGCCAAGTCACCTTCCGTACCCCCCGCTACCCGACAAAGATGACGTCATGCTGACGTCACCCAACCAAAGCGCGCCAATAACCCGCCAAAATCAAAATTTTTGTTAAAAAGTCGTTTTAACGACGTTTTTGTCCATTTCTCTTTGTTCATTTTGCGCGAGCTTTGCATGGCTTTCGACGTCCAAAACGACATTTTCTCTGCACAGTCCGCCACCCAGAGGAATTCACTCCGCAGCTTGGCCCCTCAGCTCAGTCTTCTACCCACATTTCACACCAGGCGCCCATAGAACAGGTATTTACCCGTAATTCGCTTAAAAAACCTGTTTTTCCAAAGTTTTCTGTAAAAAGCACCCGAAGAACTAGAATTCAACTTAAAATGCGTTGTTGCCTACAAACCTCTGCATTATAAATCACTATTTTACCCCTTTTTCCAAAGAAAACCTGCGAATTCTGTTCTCCTCTGCAAATTGCCCATTAAACTAAAATTCAAGCCCATTTCCGCCTGCAAAATCTCCAAAAAATGCCCAAAAATTGAGTTAAATTTGTCAAAATCACCTGCAAAAAGAGCACTGTTACACAAAATATTGTCACCATGACTATTTGCAGTCAGTATGGGTCTATCATCATTCATATTGTCCTCCTTAGCAAGTCTCAAACCTCAGCTCTTCATGTCAAGCTTTGAAAATGAGAGAAAGATCTTAAAAATCAATAAAGCTCTGGTTCCGCACTTTCTCTCACTGTTACCCGCAGTCCCACCCCTTGTTCATGTTACCTACGGACCTACCCACTCTGTCTCTAAAGGAGTGGGTGCGGACCCCTGTGAAAGTCAAAAAGGCGCAAGTTTATTCTTAAAAACTCACTTGTGGTTAATTCTAGATGATTCTAGAAGGAATCTTGATGTGGACGGTTCGCTCCAAGGTGGTTCATGCATCCCAAAACTGAAGGAGCTAATCCCTTGATGAGAGGAGCTTATCCCTTTGAAGGAGGGCTTTATCCCTTTGAAGGTGGACCTAGGCACTATAAATTAAGGCATTGGTGGTTGCTAGGGAGGTTAGAAGCTGAACATTTTTTAGGGTAAATGCTGTTGGAATTGAGACTTCCTAGTTAAGCTTGAGAGGAGAGATCACATACCTTTTGGACTCATTGGGAAGAGAGTGAAACTTGTCAAAGTAGAGGAGAATTCTTGCTGGACCCTGGGAGGAGCTTGTACAACATCAAGGCATAAGGTTGTAAAGTTCTTCTTTGATTAAATTAATACAATCAGATTCATTTTTCTCAACAAATTGTCTTATGTGATTTGTTTCATGAATTCCTTGATCATCATGATAAGTATGCTTTATTATATTGGCTTTTCAGGTGCTATTTAATTTGTGTGCTTCTTTTTGTTTTCAGATTCTCTACAAGGGAGCTCATTTGGATCAACGGAGCGAGGCTTCCACAAACTTGCATTGGACCCAAGGTAGGCCTAAAACACTTGTTTGCCTTTATTTATAAATTGCATATTTAGAGAAAGATAGAAGTTGATTGGTTTGTTTGTCGCTAGATATCTTTAGATACTAGGGAGGTCAGTCTTGTCTGCAAGAAAGACTCATCCGGTTGACAAAATGGCGACTCCACTGGGGACTTGAATTTTTGTTTTTTCCTTTGCTTTTACTTTGACTTGAGAAACTGTGTCTTTGTTTCTGGTTTTTGGCTTGATGTGTGTGGGATTGGGTAGGTTTAGTATATCTTGAATTAGTTTTTGTTTTTCATACTTTTGGAAGAGGACCGCACCCTCTTCTTGTAACACAGTGCGGATATACCCGCACTTTTGCTTTACACACAAAGCGGTACCGCACTTGGGTATACTGGGGGCCTGCGGACCTTGTCAAAATTTTGAAAAACTTAAGATTTTCTCTTTCAGTCAGCTTAGGATTTGTTTATGTGTTTTTAGCCTCTGCCTAGATCTGCATGTGACTTGTCAGGAACTTTTCTTAGGTTAATTCCATTGGCATTCCTGTTTTAAGCTTTTATCAATTAGGTGTCTTTAGTCTCTTTTTTGAGAAATTCTTAATTTGATTTCCTTTGGTCATTACTTGGGGGGATAAATTATGTATGAGTGTTAATCGCCTTTGAGTGTTTTTATTTTTTGATCTTTGGAACTCTCACCCGATTTTCTTGACTTGCACTTGATTGGTTCTTAGATTACATTAGAATCATCTTGTGTTTGAGAATTCTCTTGCATAGATCACATTTGCATAATTAGAATTCTCATTTTCAGAATATGAATGAAAAATGTGCATAGATTACATTTGCATACTTTTCAGCTGAATTGTGCATAGATTACAATTGCATAGTTTACATTCTGAAAAATCAATCGTAGATTTAGATCAGCTTTCTTTGATTTGAATTTACATATTTTTATTCTTGTTTTTAACACACAAAAATAAAAATAAAAAATAAAAATGTTTTGGAATTGATTTGCATTAATTTTTCTTGATGAAATTAGTGCATTAGAGAATTTGTTATATTTTCTCTTAGCAGTCAATTTTTTGCATTGTTGGAAGTGAATGGAAACTCTCTCCTTACTTTAGGTAGGATTCATCGAATTGAAAGGATTACATTATCATATTCGATTGCATTCAGTTTTGAGTCAGGTCATAACACCATTGGTTTCGTATCCATTTACCCCTTTGAGTAATAACAACCTAAATAACACAGCGCTTAATTAAAATTCATCTAGTAATTTTTACATTTTTAGGGCTCTTTCCACCAATCTAGCTTAGGCTAGTGTCTTGGAATAGGTTTTAGTTAACTCTCCAAGACAGTAAAACAAACAAGTAGTTGCATCTTGCGGTAGGAGATAAATTCCAATTGTTACATCTATGCTCTGGGAAAGCTCCTCTTAAAGGAGAAGCACGAGATCATATCTGAACCAGTGTGGGAATCAATCCTTCCTCATTGGGAACAATAGAAGATATTCATGTATTAAAAATGGTAGACCTTGGATTGACCATTGTCGAGGAGCCTAGGGTCACTTGTTGGTAAACCTTGGATTATGTCAAAGAGCCTTCAAGGGGATTGAGCTTGTTACTCTACCCTTGTGTGCGTATTGGATCGTAGATTGTTCCCCCAGGTATATTTGTTTCCGTTGGTAACCTTAGTGACCATAATCTATAGGATTCTTTCCTAAGGTGACGGTTTTCGGGGTAACTGTTCCAACCGCCATTTCTGTATTGGATTCTGCGACGTTGGGTTTCATCACCAACTAGTGTTTTCGGTACGGAAAGTTACTGTTTGTGTGTGGTTTGACTCCTAGATTTGATAGCGCGTGTTAATTTGTTTGTTTTTTACTTTTAGAGACCATAGGTGTGAATTGTGAATTTTAATTGTTAGGTGTGAATTATGAATTGTTAATTTTAGTTTTAAATTGTTAATAAAATTCACTAAAGTTGAATATAATGGCAATTGTTCCGGAATTTACTAACCAAGGAACCCCTCTTAACGAGGATCCTAGTACTTTTCCTTTCTTTGGAAATGTTGGTCCTCCTTATATGGATACTTTATCATTACCTGTATTTACAATAGGTTTACCGATATGGTTATTTTCAACTTCGTTGGCCCCAAATACTCCAATTGCTCCACCTCAACCAAATGCTTCACCTCAAGAGAGTTCACCATCTCAACATCACCAACCTTCTGTTGACCCTTTACCTTCTTCACCTAATTTTTCTTCCTCCATTTCTTCCTCTTCGCTTGGTAAAAGCCTTGACGCTAGTAACCAGGTGTCTAAGAAGAAGAAGAAAGGGATGAAGAAGAAGAAGAAGAAGAAGCAAGATAAGAAAGAAGTCAACCAACCAACCATGGCTGTAAGTGTTATTTGTGTTGAGGAAACCTCCAACATGCATCATAAACCCAAATACCGTTGCAGGCTTTGTAAGGGTGACCACTTCCTTATCAATTGTCCTGGTATTCCAAAGGTCTTGGAAGTATGGTCAGAAAAATCTCACGAACTTTCCATTGATCCATCAACCAATGATAGTCAGGTTCCTGGGAAAAAGGGTAAAGTTAGGTTTCCTTGTAAGTTATGCAAAGGGAGTCATCAAACTCACATTTTCCCTCACATGGATGAAGCCTCAAAATTGTTGGAAAACCTTACTGTTCCATAGCAAGAATTTCCAACTGGTTACCGTAAACTTTCTCCCAACCTACCGTCAACTGACGGAGTGATTGATCTGATTTCAAGTACAGTCAATCCCACTCTTCCATTGGAGTGTGAAACTCATATCACTCAGGTTGATGATCCATTATTTGATCAAGTGGTCGACTCAATTTCAC
The DNA here is from genome assembly GCA_031772625.1 of Pinus tabuliformis. Classification (NCBI taxonomy): domain Eukaryota; kingdom Viridiplantae; phylum Streptophyta; class Pinopsida; order Pinales; family Pinaceae; genus Pinus; species Pinus tabuliformis. The sequence continues at coordinate 540,036,884 of CM062816.1, read as the reverse complement.
ATTCGAGCGATCCCACTCTCCTTTAGAGAGTGAACTTCATACCGCTCAGGTTCTTCTTGTTACATCAGATTCTTCTACGCCGGGGGGCATTTCACCTGTTTCTACATAACCCCCTCCAAGTACTGAGGTCTTTTCCTTTGATTGGAATAGACTGACAAAACCTCGTCTTCCTTCCTCCATCCCTTTCCAAATCATTGTCAAGGCGGGTGGTAGGGACATGCATCACACACAGGTAGATGAAGGTGCTTCTGTTAGTATTTTATCCTCAACTGCTTGGAAAGCTTTGGGTTCCCCTCAGCTTGTGCCTATTACGCAGAATCTGAAAGCTTTTAACAGAACCATTAGTGAACCTTTAGGGATCCTTCCTAAGTTTTCTATTGCCTTGGAAGGTAAAACTGTCTGTATTGATCTTATGGTAGTTCAAGGTCCCTTGGATTTCAATTTACTCCTTGGGCGAGACTATGTTTATGCAATGAAAGCTATCGTATCGACACTCTTTCGCGTGATGTCTTTCCCTCACAATGGAAATATTGTGACTATAGACCAGCTTTCGTTCCCTAGTCTTGTTTCAACTACCAATAATATGACACCCCTAAATGTTCTTGATTCTAAAGTGGTATCTACCCCGCCACGGGTTAATTATGTGGCAACTGGTCCCATGTTTTCATTTACCGATGTAAGTGAGCCTCTCACTGTTTGCTCATCTTCCTTTGATTTAGATCCGGTAATTGACATGGAAAACACTATGGGATTACTTGAACGCGATGTTCTTATCCCTTTTCAGTCCCTTGACATGTGTTCCTTCCAGAGAACTATTCTTCCTTCTGATGAATACCTCTTGGAAGCCATGATCAAGGTGTGTCCATTGACATGTCTTTCTTCCAGTTGGAAGTCATGGTCAGTGAGTGCGAGGATAGTTCCTTTTCCTGTGCCAACCTCGTTAAAAAATGAAACTGTTGGGTCCCTATAATACTAGTGATTACCCCATTACTATTGCAGTTATACCCCTTATTTATATTTTTGTGCCCCTATTACCCCCATATTGTTATTTCTGTGCCCCATAGAATCCCTCTATTGTTATTTTTGTGGCTTTATATTATTATTGTTAGGTCGGCTGGATTATATTGTGACTCCCTAGACTCCTATATATAGAAAGGAGGTTTTGTCATTTGTATCATCCAAGAATTGTTCATTTATGTAATGTAAAGGAGGTTGCCCCCTCGAAGAGGCTGAATTCTAAGGCGTGGATCTCTCTTTTCTATCTTTTTGTGAGCTGGTTTCATAACATTTGGTATCAGAGCTTTGGATTCTAGGGTTTCGCTGCTCCAAACAGGTCATTGTGGAATTTTCGCTATAACTTTTTTTCTGTGACGTTTCAGAAGTCGCAAAAAAAACCCATTTGAGAAGAATTGGCGCTGAACCTTGGGTCCGAATTTCAGAGCTTTTCTCGCGATATTTTCGGAGATATGATCTGAGGAAGTTGGTCTTTTTGCAGACTCCTGAATTACATTCAAAACAGGTGACCTGGGGAAAATCGTCATAACTCTCTCTCTGAGGATCGGATTGAAATTTCGTAAAAAGGTACAGAAAGAGGACGGACTGTAGTTTCTTGTGTGTGTGTTTCAGATTCAGAGGTTGAAACAGTGACTCGTGGCACGTCGTACAAGTTCGCTCTACTGAACCAGTCTAAAAGCAAGTCACTGTGGGAGATTTCACATAACTCTTCCTTGGAGAATCCAATTTGGCTCAGACTTGTGGCATGGAAAGAGGACGTAGAAGTCTACTACAGGTAGCAATTTCAGAATTGGAGGATCCGAAATTACAGAGATACATCAGATTCAATATCAGGCTTCTATAAAGTGAAAAAAGGTGTGTAGTTTTTTTTTTAATTTTTGTGTAAGCTTGGTTCAACGGATTCAAAGGGCATAGTAAAACTTTATTATCGGTAACTGATGCCCTGAGGAAAGAAAATGCAAACACCTAGTAAGGAACCTGAAAGCTCTAGCATGACTCATGAAGAAGAGGAAGAAATGCTACATGATATATCAAAATTACAAGAACAAGTGCAACAAATGTCACGCTCACAAAAGCTAACAGAAGCTAAGATAAGTGGCGTGGAATCTAAGGTAAATGGCGTGGAATCTAAGATAAAGGGAATGGAAGCTAAGATGGATGGCATGGAAGCTAAGATTGACGCTAAATTTGATGGCATGGATGATAAGATGGATGAATTGAAGAAGTTGCTACAAGAAAGGGTCACTAATGGTGAAAAGGTAGTAAAGGAAACTCATGATGAGAATAAAAGAAATGTTAATCATGATTCCATAGACTCTAATGTTGGATCGAAGACTCACCATGTTCCAAAAATCGATATGAGGAAGTTTGATGGCAAGGATCCCGCCACATGGATATTACAGATGGAGCAATTCTTCGATCTCAATAATGTGCAAAACACACAAAAGGTACGTATGGCAACTTTATATTTGGAACCAAATCAGTTTGTATGGTATCAATGGCTTTGTTCTCGTAAACAATTTATCACTTGGGCAATTTTTACGGAAGAATTGATAGCACATTATGAGGATACAAAAAGCAACACTTTTTTTAGCCAATTGATAAGTCTCAAACAAAAGGGTTCAATAATGGAGCACATTGAGGAGTTCCAAAAATTGAACATAAGGGTAAAAGATATTCCAGAGGAGCATAGGATTGATGTGTTCATAGGGTCTTTAAAGGATAATATCCAACATGATGTGCGCCTTTGGGAACCTGATTCATTAGAGAAGGCATTCAGGTTAGCAAGAAAAATGGAAAGCAAAATTATGGCAACTAGGAAGCATACCGTTCACAACTATAAAGACGGAAGTGTTGTTGCCCATAGTCTTCCACAACCTACAAGGTTGACACCACAACAATTGGAAGAAAAAAGAGCAAAAGGGCTTTGTTACAATTGTGATAGCAAATACACAAAAGGTCATAAGTGTGCTGAGAAGAAATTATTCTACATAGATTGTGAAGAGGAAGAAGAAAAGGAGCAAGAAAGGTCAAAAGAAGAGGATATATTCCAGGAACAAAGCCTAGATGAAGAACAAATAAATCCGACCATATCTTGTAATGCATTGGCAGGAATTACCACTCCTCAAACCATCAAGATAGAAGGACAAATCAAGAAGAAAAAGGTAATAGTGTTGATTGATTCAGGAAGCACCCACAATTTTATTCATTGTAGGGTAGCAAAAGAATTGAATTGCTTCCTATATCCAGCACCAGAGTGTCAAGTGATGATTGCAAATGGAGGAACAATAAATTGTTCTGGAAAGTGCCATAATATCAAGCTATCCATGGGAGAATATGTATTGACTAGCCCAATGCTTTCCATTCCAATGGGAGGTGCTGATGTTGTACTAGGAGTCCAATGGCTACAATCCTTGGGTACAATAGCTTTTAATTTTCAAGAACTTTTCATGAAATTTTCTGTGGAAGGAAAGGAAGTTGAATTAAGGGGTATTGCAGGGAAACCAGGAAAGATAATCAGCTCTAATGGCATGACAAAGCTTCTAAAAAAGGAGCAAAGAGGTGTAATTGCACAATTATGTTCGCTAGATGTTTCCACATTGGAATCATCTATTTCTCCAGATCTCCAAAAAGTCCTGGACAATCATTCCAAGGTATTTGAGACTCCCAAAGGTCTCCCACCTATGCGTGATCATGATCATGCTATTCATCTGATTCCAGGAAGTGTTCCTCCAAACATCAGGCCGTACAGATATCCCTATGTCCAAAAAAGTGAAATTGAACGTATGGTTGCAGAAATGCTAGAGGCTGGTATAATTCAACCGAGTCAAAGTTCTTTCTCAGCTCCAGTAGTATTGGTGCACAAGAAGGATGGATCATGGCGCATGTGTCCGGATTATAGGGAGCTCAACAAGCTCACTATTAAAGATAAGTTCCCCATTCCTGTTATTGATGAATTACTGGATGAATTGCATGGATCAATTTACTTCACCAAGTTGGATCTTCGTTCGGGATATCATCAAATCAGAATGAAGATTGAAGACATTCCGAAAACGGCATTTAGAACTCATGAGGGTCATTATGAATTTTTGGTCATGCCTTTTGGCCTTACCAATGCACCTTCAACATTTCAAGGTTTGATGAATTCAATTTTCAAACCATTCCTTAGAAAATTTGTGTTAGTATTTTTTGATGATATACTAATCTACAGCAAGTCTTGGAAGGATCATGTTGAACATGTTGACAGGGTGCTACAACTATTGGAGGAGAAACAATTATATGCAAAAAGATCCAAATGTTTCTTTGGAGTCCAGGAGGTGGAATATTTGGGTCATATTGTATCTCATGAAGGAGTTAAGGTAGACCCTAGCAAAATTAAAGCCATTAAGGAATGGAAAATCCCCACATCCATAAAGCATCTGCGAGGATTTCTTGGGTTGACAGGGTATTATCGCAAGTTTGTTAAGAATTATGGGAGAATAGCAGCACCTCTAACAACATTATTGAAGAAAGATTCATTTTCATGGACTCCGGAAGCAACAAAGGCCTTTGAACATCTTAAAGAGGCAATGTGCCAAGCACCGGTCTTAGCTACACCGGACTTCACAAAAACCTTTATTGTGGAATGTGATGCTTCAGGAAATGGAATTGGTGCTGTTCTAATGCAAGATGAAAGACCCATTGCTTTTGAAAGTCGTCCAATCAAGGGAAAGTTTTTAAGCAAAGCTATTTATGAGAAGGAAATGTTGGCAATACTCCATGCACTTAAGAAATGGCGACCCTACCTAATGGGAAGACACTTCAAGGTAAAAACGGATCATGATAGCCTTAAATACTTTTTAGAACAAAGATTATCCTCTGAAGAGCAACAAAAGTGGGTCACAAAGATGTTGGGTTATGACTTTGAAATCATCTACAAAAAAGGGAAGCAAAATGTGGTGGCAGATGCACTCTCAAGAAAGGATGAGGATGTGGAAGCATTGTTGTGTGCCATTTCTATTATCCAACCAGATTGGATAAACGAAGCAAGGGAGGAATGGAAGAATGACGAAGAAGTGTGGGCACTTATTCGAAAGTTACAACAAGATTCCAGTACTTCTGATACATTTAGCTGGCAAAATGATTCGTTATGGTACAAAGATCGCTTATACCTCTGTAAGAATTCCCAGCTAAAACAAAAGATTCTTATGGAATTGCACACTTCTCCCTTAGGAGGGCACTCAGGATTTTTAAAAACTTACCACAGGGTTAAGAAGGAATTTTTTTGGGATGGCCTTAAATCAGATATTCAAAAGTTTGTGGCGGAATGTTTGGTTTGCCAGCAAAATAAAGTTGAAACAATTAAGACACCGGGTCTATTACAACCTTTATCCATTCCAAGCCAACGTTGGGAGGAGGTTTCAATGGATTTTATCACAGGTTTACCCAAGTCTGAGGGAAAGAGTGTCATCATGGTGGTAGTTGACAGACTTACCAAGTATGCACACTTTTGTGCATTATCACATCCATTTAAAGCCAGTACAGTTTCTACTGCATTTATGGAAACAGTTCAAAAGCTACATGGAAACCCAAAGATTATTGTAAGTGACAGAGATCCCATTTTCACTGGAAATTTTTGGACAGAATTATTTTCTTGTCTTGGTACTCAGTTAGCTCATAGCTCATCTTATCATCCTCAATCTGATGGGCAAACTGAGATAGTAAACAAATGTTTGGAAGGATATCTTCGTTGCTTTGTATCTGATAAACAGACACAATGGGTCAAATGGTTGCCTCTGGCTGAATGGTGGTATAACACTTCCTTCCATACAGCAACAAAAATGACCCCATTTATGGCACTTTATGGGTATCAACCACCATCCATCACATCATATTTAAGAGAAAATTCTAAGGTTCAGGCAGTGGAACATCACATCGAACATCAACAACAAGTCCTCCAACTCTTAAAGGATAACCTCGTGTTGGCACAAAATAGAATGAAACAACAGGCAGATCAACATCGCAGTGAAAGAAGTTTTGATGTAGGTGATTGGGTATTCCTACGGCTACAACCATATAAGCAAATGTCCCTAAAGCAAGCTAAGAAGGATAATAAATTATCACCAAAGTATTATGGTCCGTACAAGGTGTTGCAAAAGATTGGTACTATGGCATACAAATTGGAGCTTCCTGCAGCTTCTCGATTGCACCCAGTTTTCCATGTTTCATGTTTAAAGAAGGTTATAGGTGACAAGCTCCCAATTCAAACAATATTGCCAGAACTTGACGAGGAAGGAAAAATTATATTGGAACCGGAAGCAGTCACAGAAACAAGAACTCGACAGCTACGAAATCGATCAATTTCAGAGTATCTTATCAAGTGGAAGAACTTATCCGCTGAAGATTCCACATGGGAGGATGAGAATTTTATGCAGAAGTATCCAGAACTACTCAAGCGTTGAGGACAACACTTTTTTGAAGGAGAGGGGCATGTTGGGTCCCTATAATACTAGTGATTACCCCATTACTATTGTAGTTATACCCCTTATTTATATTGTTGTGCCCCTATTACCCCCATATTGTTATTTCTGTGCCCCATAGAATCCCTCTATTGTTATTTTTGTGGCTTTATATTATTATTGTTAGGTCGGCTGGATTATATTGTGACTCCTTAGACTCCTATATATAGAAAGGAGGTTTTGTCATTTGTATCATCCAAGAATTGTTCATTTATGTAATGTAAAGGAGGTTGCCCCCTCGAAGAGGCTGAATTCTAAGGCGTGGATCTCTCTTTTCTATCTTTTTGTGAGCTGGTTTCATAACAAAAACAGGTGTCCGTGAGGATAGTTTTGTTCCTGTATCAACCTCGTTAAAAAATGAAACAGGATTTTTCGAGGAAAGTTCCTTTTACTGTGTCAACCTCGTTAAAAAATGAATCATCTAGTCTCGGGGAAAGTTCCTGTTACTGAGTCAACCTCGTTAAAAAATGAATCAGGTTCAAGGATAGTTCCTTGTCTTGTGTCAACCTCGTCAAAAAATGAAACAAGGATAGGTTATATAGGTAGATTGTAGAGAGTAGAAGCGAGGATAGTTTGTTCCTGTCTCAACCTCGTTAAAAAATGAAATTGGATGTTTCGAGGATAGTTCCTGTTACTGAGTCAACCTCGTTAAAAAATGAATCAGGTATGAGGAAAGTTCCTTTTACTGTGTCGACCTCGTTAAAAAATGAATCAGTGAGTACGAGGATAGTTTGTTCCTGTCTCAACCTCGTTAAAAAATGAAACTAGGAGTCATGAGCATAGTTCTTTGTCTTGTGTCAAGCTCATTAAAAAATGAAACAAGGGGTTCGAGGAAAGTTCCTTTTACTGTGTCGACCTCGTTAAAAAATGAATCAGTGAGTATGAGGACAATTCTTTTCCTGTGTCAACCTCGTTAAAAAATGAATCAGTTGGTCAGAGGATAGTTCATGTTACTGAGTCAACCTCACTAAAAAATGAATCAGGTGCGAGGATAGTTTTTTCCTGTATCAACCTCGTTAAAAAATGAAATAGACTGTCATGAGGACAGTTCTTTTCCTGTGTCAACCTCGTTAAAAAATGAACCAGTTGGTCAGAGGATAGTTCCTGTTACTGAGTCAACCTCGCTAAAAAATGAATCAGTGAGTATGAGGACAGTTCTTTTCCTATGTCAACCTCGTTAAAAAATGAATCAGTTAGTCAGAGGATAATTCCTGTTACTAATTCAACCTTGCTAAAAATTGAATCAGGTATGAGGACAGTTCTTTTCCTGAGTCAACCTTGTTAAAAAATGAATCAAGTGTGAGGACAGTTCTTTTCCTATGTCAACCTCGTTAAAAAATGAATCAGTTGGTTTGAGGAAAGTTCCTTTTACTGAGTCAACCTCGCTAAAAAATGAATCAGGTATGAGGGCAGTTCTTTTCTTGTGTCAACCTCATTAAAAAATGAATCAGTTGGTCAGGGGATAGTTCCTGTTACTGAGTCAACCTCATTAAAAAATGAATCAGTGGGCAAAGGATAGTTCCTGTTACTGAGTCAACCTCGTTAAAAAATGAATCAGGTATGAGGACAGTAATTTTCCTGTGTCAACCTCGTTAAAAAATGAATCAGTAGGTTTTATAGGTAGATGAATCAGTAGGTTATATAGGTAGATTGTAGAAAGTAGACTTGAGCATAGTTCCTTGTCTTGTGTCAAGCTAGTTAAAAAATGAATCAAGGATTTTGGAGCATAGTTCCTTGTCTTGTGTCAAGCTCGTTAAAAAATGAATCAAAGATTTTAGAGCATAGTTCCTTGTCTTGTGTCAAGCTCGTTAAAAAATGAATCAAGGATTTTAGAGCATAGCTCCTTGTTAGGTAGATTGTAGAGAGTAGTTATGAGCATAGTTCCTTATCTTGTGTCAAGCTCGTTTAAAAAATGAAACAAGGGTTTTGAGGATAGTTCTTTTCCTGTGTCAACCTCACTAAAAAATGAAACAACTCCCACGAGTCTTTCCAAGATTTTGAAAGTAAGCCTTCATTTCATCCACCTGGTTGAATGCAATGAAGCTTGGGGGGCATGTACCTCGATTTGCGTCATTATGCTGGGGGCATGCGAACTTATAACAAGCATAGTTTTTCGTTTCAAGCTTGCGTAAACATGAAACCGGATCCGAGCATAGTTCTTTTCCTATGTCAAGCTCGTTAAAAAAGGAAACAGATCCTCCTCTAATTGAGTCGAGAGTTTGACTAGATCTCATAAATGTTAAGTTGTATATTTAGGTTAGTTATTTCATTTTTTTGCATAATTTTCTTACAGTTTTAGGTCGGGTCTTTCATATGATCTCGCAAATGAACCTTCATTCCATCCAGCTGTTAATTACTAGCAGTGTACTTAGTTGAATGAAATGAAGCTGGGGGGGCATCCACTCTAGTAGTTACGCTTAGGGGGCATCAAGCACAATTTTCTCTTTGTTTCAAGCTTGTGTAAAAATGAAACCACTTTGAAGCATAGTTTTTCTCTGTTTCAAGCTTTTGTAAAAATGAAACCTATCTCGAGTCAATTTCAGTTATTTTCAAGACTCGTTAAACTCATGAAAATCCCGAGATTATTTTTCTATCTTTCATTGTTGTAAAATAAATGAAAATGCCGAGTTCTTTCCGTCTTTTCCTGCTCGTAAATTAAATTGAAAGTCGGCCATATGCGTACATTTTGATCATTTTTTTGAACTCATTAAAACTTACGAAAAAGTGAAAACCATGAGTACATTTTTACCATTTTTTCGAACTCGTTAAAACTTATGAAAAAGTGAAACCTTAGAGTCACCTTTAAGCTCTTTTCTGACTCCTAAAACATGAAAATATTGCCGAGTTTTTCTTTTTAAGCTCGTTAAAATGGAACTAAAAAGATGGTCCACTTACAGCCCTTTTCTGACCGTAAAAACATGAAAAGATTGCTGGATTTTTTTCGTTTCAAATTCGATATTGGTTATAAAACGACGTGTCATTGATCGTTTTTTTACTTTTTCGGATCAGAGGCACTAATTATGAAAAGTACTCCTTGGTCGTAATGATCAAGCGGTTCTCTCAAGTATTATTTTATAATTTTTCGGGCTTGGGAGACACAAATTTACGAAAAATGACAACCATGGAGTCTTCTTAAGTTTTTTCAGACTCTCTAAAATTGAAAAACGTCGAGTTTCTCCTATACTAGATTCGTTAAAATTTAACAGTAAAGGACCTGTTCAATTACAAACAGGAATGGACCACTCCTTCTTAGGGTTCGAATTTAAACTAAGTTGGACTCATGCGAAGGATGAGCTTATAATCAAGCAAATGTTATCCTCCTCAAGCTTGGCAAAAATAAAGAGGTACTTGCCAGAAATGGTGGGGGAAAAGAGACAAAAATGAGCCTGTTTATCATACTTTGTAACCACTCTTGAACACGACGCTTTTATCCACTTGGGTTGGGAAATCCTTTGCCTAACAGTTGATCAAACCTTATTGAAAGTCTTCAGCCAGTTTCTGGGTATTAACTTTGGGTCAATTGTCACCAAACCATCTGTTGTGTCGTTATGTGTTCAAGAGGTCAGTGCAAATAAAACATTCATCTGCGAAATATCTGTCATCCATTTTGACCATCCCTGAGTCAGTCCTTGTAACTAAATTTCTTCAAACTTGATCTATGATTTGATGATCTAGAAATCGTCAGTACCTTGGGATCTGCATGCCTCAATGGCAGGTTTCTCGCCTTCGACGATAGGTTGCATCATTGACCTTCGATCAAAGGATTCCATGACATGTTCGACATCAACACATCTATTCACATCTCACGGATTGTACTGAGTACTTTGAGAGCCATTGACATTACCGGTGGTTTCTCTCACACTTGTTAACAGTTTACATCATTGACTGGTAATCAAGTGGTTTCTACCATGTTCGACTTCGACACATTCATTCACATGGTTAGAATCGTATTGTTTCGAGAAGTAGAAATCAAGACCCTGGATCTAGTTTCCACCATCCAGGCTGCGAGGAATTTTGTATTCATTATACAGTGGACTATTCATAAACAGATGGTTGCGTCCATACTGTGTCTACATGTGTATATACTTGTGATGTATTACAAGATCATTCCTATATCAGAGCAGTAGTTAGTTTTCTAGTTAGTTTTGATCTGAGTATGGGAATTCCTACCTCAGCGATGATATGATCTCATATATATATTTTGCATTGAATATTTTTACAGGTTCCAACCAGGCTCTCCACAAGATGATCCTCGAAAGGATAAAGTACTTCACTCTTCTTAGATGATAAATGAAATCCTCATCTACTATAGACTTCGCACTTTAGGGGGCAATCTGTTACACAAAATATTGTCACCATGACTATTTGCAGTCAGTATGGGTCTATCATCATTCATATTGTCCTCCTTAGCAAGTCTCAAACCTCAGCTCTTCATGTCAAGCTTTGAAAATGAGAGAAAGATCTTAAAAATCAATAAATCTCTGGTTCTGCACTTTCTCTCACTGTTACCTGCGGTCCCGCACCCCTTGTTCATGTTACCTGTGGACCTGCCCGCTCTGTCTCTAAAGGAGTGGGTGCAGACCCCTGTGAAAGTCAAAAAGGCACAAGTTTATTCTTAAAAACTCACTTGTGGTTAATTCTAGATGATTCTAGAAGGAATCTTGACGTGGATGGTTCGCTCCTAGGTGGTTCATGCATCCCAAAACTGAAGGAGCTAATCCCTTGATGAGAGGAGCTTATCCCTTTGAAGGAGGGCTTTATCCCTTTGAAGGTGGACCTAGTAACTTCCCTCCATTGCACTATAAATTAAGGCATTGGGCTGGTTGCTAGGGAGGTTAGAAGCTGAACATTTTTGAGGGTAAATTCTGTTGGAATTGAGACTTCCTAGTTAAGCTTGAGAGGAGAGATCACATACCTTTTGGCTTCATTGGGAAGAGAGTGAAACTTGTCAAAGTAGAGGAGACTTCTTGCTGGACCCTGGGAGGAGCTTGTACATCATCAAGGCATAAGGTTGTAAAGTTCTTCTTTGATTAAATTAATACAATCAGATTCATTTTTCTCAACAAATTGTCTTATGTGATTTGTTTCATGAATTCCTTGATCATCATGATAAGTATGCTTTATTATATTGGCTTTTCAGGTGCTATTTGATTTGTGTGCTTGTTTGTTTTTGCAGATTCTCTATAAGGGAGCTCATTTGGATCAACGGAGCGAGGCTTCCACAAACTTGCATTGGACCCAAGGTAGGCCTAAAACACTTGTTTGCCTTTATTTATAAATTGCATATTTAGAGAAAGATAGAAGTTGATTGGTTTGTTTGTCGCTAGATATCTTTAGATGCTAGGGAGGTCGGTCTTGTCCGCAAGAACGACTCGTCCGATTGACAAGCACCATTTCCACTGTTTTATCCAGCTTCCCAACTAAACTCTGCAAACTGTGTCTTTTACTATGAATTTTACCCAGTAAGGTGATTTCTAAATAAAACTCAGTGTGCAAATTTCCTAAGAAAAAACCCCAGAGCCAGTACTATGTTTTTCTATTGCTGCACAAACCCAAATTCCAATTATAAACACAGACAGTTGAAGCATGGAAGCTCCAGTGGCCTTGAATGTTGCCCCCTTGAATGCACCACATAAGGAATTGGAATGGGTGCCCCTTGCTGACAGGGATTTCCAGATTAAGGATATGATGGGTGAGAAGCCTCACCTGCAAGCCTTTTTTGAAATTAGAAATAGCTACAGAAGCAATACTGATGTCTTGGGGATTTGGGAATCCAACATGCCTATCTATTACCTCCCTTCAGTGAATGTGCTCCCAGATTTCATCCATTTATGCTGTGAAAATTATGAACCCACACAAAGAGTAGTTGTGGCTCCATCTGGGACTGTCCTCTTCTATATTACTCCTCAATCCATAAATGAGATGCTGAACTTTAAGCCAACTCAGCCTCTGGCTCCTCTCACCATGAAATCTTTGCTTGACTAAGCTGCCAAACTGCCCAGTTCAGAGATTACCAGAATAGCTCAATTATTCATGAGACCAGAAAACCAGCCCAAGCATCCACCTCCTTTTAATCAAGTCTGGTTCAATGAAGCTGGTATACTCATTACTGATATGATCTCCTACATCTTGGGTTTCAAAACCAGTGAGCATATTGATGTCCATATTCACTCCAAGACAGCCCCCTGCTGTCAAGTATGATTATTCCACCTTCATAGCAAATAAAATCCATGAGCAATTCATGAACTTGGACAGTGAAAGAGTGTTCAAATACACATCCTACATATATCATTTGTTGCTATACTATCAACCTGATAGTTTCCAAATTCCTCTTAGAAGATTTGACCTCAAAGGTGAAAAGAGGTCTGTAATTTTCTGGACCTCAGTATTCCATGAAGTCCACAACTCTCCTTATGCATACTGTGAGTTTATTGACCTATTCATATATCCAGCCACTTCTTTATTGATGACAGCTCCTCCTGCCAGGCTCTCTGCTGAAATGCAGAAAATTTTACACCTCTCAAAGGAATATAGTATTCGTGACTGGTATTTTTACCAAAATCACACAATGATCAAGATTTATGGCTGTGAATTATCCCCTTACAAGCTGCCAAAGTATGTCCCTATGGGACTCTTTGCCTTGGAATACTTCCGGCAATTTAGTAGTTCAGATTTGACTCATTTCTATGGTGCTAGGAAAAAAGCACAGCTCAAGATAAGACATCAATTGGGCCCTTTTATCTTCAATAAAAGGGAAGAAGCCTGGGAAGAAGCAGATAAGATATTAAGAGATCAACTTATGCTGAAACAAAGTTTTCATTGGTCACCATATGACCCTGAACATTTCATAAGTTTTAGAAGAGTCAAAAACAAGCTTACAGGATATGTGCACCACAAAATCCCTGAAATTGAACAATATGTTAATCAACAAGAATGGGTAGAAGGCACATTAGTTGAAGAGATTACTGAAGAAGAGAAATTAGAAAAAGCAATGAAAGGACTTGAAAAAACACTTGACCTGGACTCTTTTGGATAGGTCCCTTTCATTTTGCCTCAACACATTGGAGCGGGCACATCATCTGCTACAACTTCTCAACAACCTGCCCAAGAGAGTACTCCACCTGCAGGGACATCCAAAGGAAAATAAGTGCTGCATTCAAAGCAGCAAGATATAATGGCGGATCAGCAAGATGCATCAAAGGAATAAAACCAGGGGCAAGGCCCTTAAACACAGATAAAGGTACCTGAAATCCCTATGTTACAAACTCCTCTCAATGAGGAAAGACCCAAGAAAAGGGACAGGCAGGAAGACACACCTATAAGTGGGTCAACAGAATAGCAAGGGGAAAAGAGGCAAAGGTTAAACCCTTACTCTGAAGAGGAACTGGCGGAAGAGACAACAGGAAACCTAAGGGGTGAGGAAACAACTGAACAACAGGCTCCTCCAATTTTGGAAACATCAACTAGCTCATTTCAGCGAGAGCAAGAGAGGCAGCATGGTGTGGAGGTCACATCCACCAGGCAACAGAGCAAGCAAGGCTCGGATATCAAGAAAGCATTTACTGAAATAAAGGCTAGAAATGAGCCAGTAAGGTTCCAACTTTACAATCAATTGCTAAGAATGGCCCCCACAAATCAACAAAGGCTAATGGCAGCCTATGATATTCAGGAAGGGAAAATGACCCTTAGTCACTTCAGGCCCACAATGCAGCAGCCATAGTCAACTGCTGATTATCTTAGGACCAATCTGGAAGTGCTCTCTAAAGACATACACCCAATGGACCAGATTGAATTACATAAACAAACCGGAGAAATGGTGTACTCCACCTTGGCATACAAAGCGTTATTGGCTCACAAACTGCAAAATTCGTTACATAATACTTCTGCCCAATTGGAATTGGAAAAGGCTTCTTCTTTGGTTAAGGATAATACAATCAAATCCTTAGAAGAAATTATCATAGAGTTGGGACATGATCCCAAGGATCCTAAGGGCATACAAGCCTTAATTAAAAAGAAAGAAGAAAATATTGCAGCTCTCAGGAAGCAGCTCAAGCTGCCCATCACAATGCACCCACAAACCACAGAAGTTGCACAGCAGAAAGAAGAGGAGGACGTGGTGAGTTTGCTAATGAGGATGAATGAGAGACTGGTCGAAACAGAGAAGGCATTGGAGATAGCATTACAAGGAAAACAAGGAGAATTGGCCTCCCAACCACCAGAAACAGCTCCAATAAGCACAACAGCTCCTCCTACAACTACAGCAGCAGTCCCTCCCATTGTCCCAACATCAACAGCAGGTACCTCAGCTTCAGCAACAACTACAACAGCAACAACAACAGTATCAGATACTAGCCTGAGCATGGAAGAGATGATGAAGGAAATAAAGGCCTTAGAACTCCAAATGGCAGAGCTAAAGGAAGCCAAAGAAAAATTGGCCAAGCTAGAGGTGAATTATGATAAATCCAAGATAATTGTAGCAGAAAAAACCAGAGAAGTAAAGGCCTTGGAAAACAAGGTAAAATCCTTGGAGAAAGACCTCACTCTTCATAAAACTCTGGCAGAAATCAAAACAATTTTGTGGACTAAAATCGGCCAGTCCATCACTGATCAATGGAGATCAATTCAAACAATCCATGAGAAAATTGAATTGATAGAAATAGCTCAGGTTGAGATTCAAAAGGCCAGGACATTATTGGGAAACATGCCTGAGCAGGCCAATAAACTAATTCATTTTTTGAATACTCATACCAGGGAACAACTAGCAGCTCTAGATATCAGGGACAGAACAAATACCATTTTGACAGTGAAAAAGGTGCTGACCATGAGGAATTTTGTACAGAATCTGGAAAGAAAGTGCCAAGAAATGCAGACAGAAATAAATGCCTTTACAGAGAAGTTCGCAGTCTTGCAGAGCAAAGGGTTACCCAGCTTATTGACCAGCAATCAAAGACTGTTGACACATGAACAATATGCACACAGGGTGAATACATATGTCACCAATCAGATCACAGCATCATCAAGCACTTCAGAAGACATAGTACCTCCCTCTGGACAGAGCTTATATGATAAATTGGAAAATCTGTTCTACATTGAGCATGAGATAACACATCTTTTTGAAGTCCAGCCCAATTACTACAGGTATACTGAAGCTGATGAAACATTAATAAAACTACAAAGACACCAGCTACCAACAGACCAATGGTGGCAGGGCATGTTGGAGATTTTACCACCAAGGTAGTGTTGGCACTAATTCTTTTTGTACTGTCTGCATTAAAGCAAATTCAAATGCATGGGCCACCTATCAGAAAATGAAAACAGTGAGCAAGAAGGAACGACAGAATGCATTAAAGCGTCTTTGGGCACAGATGACAGGGTCGGGACAGCAACGCAGGAACGCAAATCAAAGAGACAGCTACCAGCCGACTTGTTGAGTTTAAAAGTCAAATATATCAGACCACCAAAGGTGTCCAGTACAACGAAGTTACTCCTACATTAATTACGCTCTGTTTTCAATGTCATTTATTGCCTTTGAAGAAGTAGATGGATAAATTTATTGTTGGATATTTTCCCTGGGAGATATTTTGTAAATCTTTTTATAAATACCTCCCCTAGAGATGTATTGGTTGTTGGCTGGTGAATATCATTCTCGACCTGCGCTGTAAATTTTGAGAACCCTTCTGAATAAAGATTGCTAGAATGCTTTGCTGATGAACTTGCTGGTTGTGGAATTAATGGCAAAAGAACATGTTGCAGAATTCTTGTGTTACTTCATGGATCAATAAGTCTTTTTTAAACTCTCGTTTTACTATATTTATGTTTTACATATCATCCATATATCATGTTCTAAATTACAAGAAAAAAGAATAACCCATAATTTACTTTGTTGTACTCTGTGTTCAATTTCTGTCATTTTTTATGTTTTCTACAGGACTAGCATAGGCAAGAATTCTTAACTGCTCCTGTCTCCCTGGTTCTTTCACTCTAAATATAATTAAGGAATTCTTAACTGCTCCTTGGTAATATTTACTCATTTTCCCCCTGTTAGCATAATGAAATATTCTTAATTGCCTTTCATTCCCCGACTTCATTTCATCTTATTCCATCTTGAAAATTGTTCTATGTTTAATTATCTTGCTCTGTAGTCCTCCTTTTGCCTAAGAAACCATACCCAGTAATTCATTCTCACTAACTCCATTAACCCAATGGTCTAAACTTCTTCACACTTTGCAGCCCTGTTTTATTGAATGTCACCTTTCGAACATCAAATAGATACTTGTGCTTCATAACTAGCCTAACACATAGCAAAATAAAGCTAAATCATAAAGAGAGAGCCCTCTCTGGTTGCAGATTGGCTAGAATCTGCAACTAAAAGAATGGTTAGTGGTTACCTCGGCCGTATTCCCTCCTTACAATTGTCCTGGGGAACAACCTGAGTGATAACAGATGCCATACCATGGTCTTTTTTCCAGAGACCACTAGATTTTTTGCTCCACTTTTAGGAACCATAGAACTGTTGCACCCATCAACAATAGTGTTACCTTGCAGTTTGTATAGAGTTCCAATCCAAACTCCCCGCATCAATACTAGTGCTCCCCGAACCATCTTGCAGGTATCTTTCTCGAACACTGTTTTTACACCTGCATCATCCAGCTTGCTTATAGAAATTAGATTTTTGGCTAATGCAGGAATATGCAGAACACCCAGATGTGTTCTAATCCTTCCACCTTGTAACTTCAACTTTACATTTCCACGACCAACAATTCAAGCCTTCCTGTCGTCCCCCAAGAAGACAACACCACCATTATATTTCTCATACTCATAAACCACTCTCTATGGGGAGTGAAGTGAAAGGATGCACCTGAGTCAATCAACCATGCCTCATGATCTACATGTGTACTTGAAGATGCCAAGTAAACTTCCCCACCTTCATCTGAGGTGGTTTTCGCCTCTGCAGAAGGAGAATCATCAAATCCCTTTCCTTTGTCAGGAGCTTTAGATTTACAGTCCCTTTTGTAGTTCCCTTCCTTTCCAAATTTCCAGCACACCTTTACAGGTTTTCCTAGAGATTTAGATCTCCCTCTAGATTTAGATCTCCCACTCGATGACTTTTTTTTTTTTTTCTGTTATGGCACCATCCTCATAGAGACAAGGCATCACCATTCTGGCTCTCCATATTTTTCCTTCTCATCTCCTCCATCAGCAAGGATGAGACTATTTCATCAAACTACAAGGCAATTGCATTGCTACCTATTACAATAACCAGACTATCCCACGAATCTGGTAGAGAACACAATAAACTGATGCACTTATCTTCATCTAAAATTTTAATATCAATAGATAATAATTGACTTACCACGGTATTAAATGCATTCAGATGCTCTATCACCGAGTCTCCATCTTTCATCCTCAGGTTATACAACTTTTTCTATAGGAACAGTTTATTCACCAGAGACTTATATTGGTACAAAGTCCCTAACTTGACCCACAAAGCCTTAGTCATAGCTTCCCCTGATACATTCAGCAATACTGAATTTGAGACACATAATCATATTGTGCTCTTTGCCTTCTAATCCAACTTCTTCCATTCTTCATCAGACACTCTCGTTGGTTTAGTACCCAGACCTACTGCGATCCACTAATCTTTATCCACCAATAGATCCTCCATCTTGAGTTTCCATAACTCAAAACTCTGAACATTAAATCTCTCGATATCTATCTTTCCACTGCTCGCCATCTTCTTTCACCACCAGAATCGATCCCGCAGATCTCCCACTGAACAGAATCTACCACAGGCCCGAGAAAAACCCCTTAGAAACAAAGGCATCCCCTTGAAGCCAAAACAACTTTGATACCAACTATAGGTTTTAACCCCATACAAAAATTACTTGCATACGAATTCTAAAACACAGAAAATAAACAGTAGTGAGAGCATAACACATAACAGAAATATACACATAGATTTTCCCCTAGATCCTAAAACCGGGACTACTAGATTGATTTTCTCATTATATATTCCTTTCAATGTTACAATACGTATATATACATGTTGAAGCATCCAATACCATGGACTGAGAACCATCGCGCCAAAAACCATGTGCGAAAACCATGCACAAAACCATAGGTAGGTCCGCCCAACTTAATATAGGTTCGAAAAAAGTTTCCCCGGGGTGCTGCCCCACCCCTGTCAAACCCCCTGTGACCCCCCCACTGCGCAATTGGTGCAACGAAGGGGGGGCTTCGCCCCCCCTCTAACCCCTTGATTAACTAGGGATCCTAGTCGTGGAAAGAATATAACACAACCTAACAATGAACATGCATAGAAATACCATAAACAATAATGAGTATACAACAAATTAATATGTTAGAACACTTATCTAGTAAGAACCATTAATTTGATGCAAATCCCAGTTGTTGCACCAACCACTGACCACACTTCTCATCATCTATCAACAACAGGTTACCCTTGACATACGACCATGAATTCATAAGTATCATGACTTCCTTATGCAAATTATGGTCCATAACCAATATGAAACATGAATAGGGCCAAGCTACAAAACCCCAACAACCTCTAATCAGTATTCTCAAATCCCCCATCATCCCACACAAACCAAGGTCATGCACCCTCTTCTCTGTTAGAAATTGGGACAATACTAAGAGGGGAGGTGAATCAATATTGCAGAAATTTTAAAAAAATTATTTCACTTGCAATGATATTAGGACACCAAGAAACACTTAAGAAATTTATTTAGATAAGCATGACAAGAATAATATCAGTAACACAAGGAACACACAAATTCTTCAAATTTAACTTCAATTCCTTCACACAAAAAGCTACAAATTGTTGTTACAAAATTCTCTATCTACAACCAAAAGGGAGCTACAACTCCTTGATTTATCAGCTACAATTGAAAGGAGCTACAACTCCTTGATTTATTAGCTACAACTGAAAGGAGCTACAACTCCTAAATATTTACTAGCACCTACTAGAAGGAGCTACAACCCCTGATCTGCAAGCTACAACTTGCTTCTCATCAATGATTCTATTTTCACACTAGAACCATGAATGTCAAATCCTTTTACATAATAATGAAAATTCTCTCTTCAAACACTCACCAAAATGTCTTCAATAATCTGTTACTATTGACGATCTCACCATCCGCACCAATAGCCTCAATTCAACCAAACTCACACAGCGCTACAACACTCTTATAGAATTCCTCAGGTTATTATGCTTATAAATAAATTCTTCTAATATTTTTAGCCTCTTTGCATTTTTATTTTATGCACACTTCAATCCTTGCATGAATCACTTATTTTCATCTTTTTTAAGTTTCAATAAGTATTTTGGATGTTCTCTTCAAATTATCAGGCTTTGATCTATTGTTTAGAACTCAATTTGTAAGTTTTTCTATTAATTTCTACTCAAACTGTTAATTCTAGCACTTTATCGGGGTTAACTGGACTTTTGAATGTAGTTCTAAATTATTTTGGTTGTTATTTTGGCCAAACTACCAAATATGACAGTAATGTCTGACATGCCACTGAATTTCTCCTTTAAGCCCCTAGCGTTGGTGCTTTTATGCCCATAAGACCACGGGTCGTGACCTTGGATTTAGTCTCCAAGTGCTTAGCTTCAAACTCCCTACTCATGGTCATTTTTTTACACATAGAACCTCTTCCTGGTGCTTATGCATTGGCCCCTGGCACCTTTATCCTATAGCTTTCATATTGTACCCTCAAATTCCTTCCAGGGTCATGCCACTAAGTCAACATGTCCCATGGGACTACCTCTCATCTTCTTTAATTAGCCGTTGTTGCCTGGTTGTACAGGCCGAAATGTCCCAGCCCAATCACTTACCAATTACCCTATGCACCTTTAATTTACCTCCAAGGTATACCTTCAGGAATGATTTGTCCTGGTGGGTCACCCACTACTCATACAAGCCAATCAACTGCCTGCCTAGATTGAGTTGTTTTTGACAAGTGTCGTGTCAGCACACTAGTTCTTCCTCTGTGCACTTCAAAGCCATTCAGGATGATGCCATTAGGATGATGTCATATTGATGTCACATGTGGCACGTACTTCCATCTTAGTGGTGATGCGTGTCACCTAGAAACGGTTCACTAGGGTACCCAAAAAAAATGAATATGCATGTCACATATCCACTATACCTGATGTCATGCTGACATCATCTCGACCAACCGAATGTTGCAATGTGTCCTATCAGAGAGGAGAGAAAAAGGGCCCTGAAGCCTTGGTTTTACATCGATTTTCCCATATAAGAAATTCTAAGGATCCCGACCATTTCTCCTTGCGTCCTATTGCCCTGCCTTACTCCTTTTTAACAGAAACCACTACTGGATAAAACTGCCCATTGTGACACCCGTGTTGCATGGTTTATGGTATTGAGAGGGGGGTGTTTAGAATAAACCTCCACCATCTATTTAACAATTGGCAGTGTGGGAAATTCACCCATTTTGACACCCCCTGCATATTAATGCTTCCACTTATTGACCTATCAGAATACCTCTAATGTGACAAGGGGACGCGTGGAGCTTGATCCAACAACTGACATGCCTTCCATTTAACTTTGTGTAACTCTAGCCTTTGCAGGGATTGTTTCAACCCAATTGTGTCATCCCATACCCTCTTTTCCATGATCTTTGAAAACTATCATGGTACTCCTTGTTACGGGATAAAATACCCTACGGTCTCAGTTGAGAACCCCAACAGATCGAAGGGCATACACCAACAAGAAGAAAGCAAACAAGAAGCCCTAATTCTTAAACTACTAAAGTGGGATGAAGAGATAGTACCCATAGGTCCTATGTTTGAGGATTTTCCCGTAGGGTACAAACCCTTTGCTTCCTCCAATGCTTCAAAACCTGCAACTCATTCTAGAAAAAAATATATACTAGTAGTAGTTCAAAGCATGTTCAAGATATGAATGTTAGATCATATAAGAATATAGAAATAAAACATGAGATCATACATAATTAGATCATAACATGAGTTGAAACATAAATATCATCACATCAGGAACAAGACAGATCTTCTTTATTGATGTCTGCAAAGAATGTGGAAGAATACAACCTAATTCAACCATGGCTCCAAGCGAAACCTTCCTCCGGATTCATCTAGCCCAAGCCTCAACAATCCTCTTTCAAATGCATACACATAGATTCCATATAAAGGATATGGACATCTCTATGAGGAAACAAGGGTTTCCTATAGTTGGGAGTGCAGGATGCATAAGGATAAATTAGACTTGATCAGAGACCAATTGGATATAATATCAATATCCTATATTTCCCTCCCCTTTAGGCCTTCCCATGAAGTGTATTTATGTCACCCCAAAGCATTTGTTTCAGTTGGGATATAGTTAGGCCACGAGCTCCTATAGGTGGGCTTCCGGTGTAACCCGTAAACCCTACCCATAAAATATGGATTTTATATTCTTTTAATATTTCAAATTATATATGCGGGTTGGGTATAGCTGGACCCATGTGTGCACATGCTTTTTGAAGGGCAGAGTCACGTATGGAATTTAAAATAATGTTTTTTAGTAAATGGACCAAGTCTGAAGGGAAAGGGTTGCCCAAGGCCATGACTTAGAGCATAAAGTATACAAGGGTGATAAATGATGTTATAACAGATTCTCCCTAATATATGAGGTCAAAAGGGGTACATGATGGCCGAAATGTGTTAAGTGTATCGAAAGAATCATGCAAGGACTTGGGAGGAGATCACCATATTCTAGCCTACCAAACCAATGGAAGAGATAAAAAAAAAGGTTTATGTCTGAGGTGGGCATACCCATGCTTAGAGATAGTAAAGCATGTCCACATATCAAGTGTAGAGTAGATCCAATATGTATACAAGTACAAAGGAAACTGAGAAATACATAGTGGATCATCTGATCATAGCCGCAAAAGTACATATCAAGGCCATGTCACAATATCACATATAAAAGAACTGATCAATGATGCTGAAGGAGATATCTGATCACTGATGTCACATAACTGATCCTCAAAGTACCAAGTCAAAAAGTGGAATAATGGTACTGCATGAAACTTGGGTGCCAACATATAAAATGTTGTTGTGATGAACTGCAACATATAAGGTGGATGGTGTCACTGGCAGAAAACTGGAGGAACTGACAAGTGAACCAAAAATGTTGATGCAACCCAAGGTCTTCACTGAATGCCATGGTACATTTCTACACTATGGGAATAAATGAGTTGAAGTTGACCATGTGAGAAATTGTTTGATTACCAGTCATTGATGTATACCGTTAACAAACGCGAGACAACTCACCGATAATGATGATGAGATTCAAGGTACCTTGGTACAATCTAACAAGTGCGAATAAATGATTTGAAGTTGAACACTTAAGAGAATCTATCAATGAGGAGATTTTTATGTATTCTCACTATCAATAGCAAAGGAGTATGCGACTGGTGATTGCAAACCCCAAGGTTCTTAAAAAGGACTCTAGACCTTATTCCTAGAGCAATGAGTTAGAGTCAATGGGAAAATATCTACTGGAAGGAAGGCATTAAGGCATCCCACATCAATCCAGCATGAGTGTAACTTGCAGGCCAATAATTTGGAAGGAATCAGACAAATAAACATGAAGTAAAAATACCGAAGCACGTTTCCAGCGTACACAAGATGTGGCTAGTGCATGGAAGAAACCCTCTAAACCAACCAATAATGAAAGCTAACACAAAGGCGAGGAATCCACCAATAGGGTCAAATGGAAACCAAGGTATTGCATGAATCCTAACGTGTGATAATGTAAGTTGATGTCGAACACAAGGGAAACTACTTTGTCAAAGATCCATGATACTGATCGATGGTTAGCACAAGGTCACCTATCGATGATGGAAATAGGGCCAGGGTGCAGCTCTAAGCCTACTCTTAGAGAAATTTGTGAAAGTCAATAAGAGCAGACCCGACGTAAGAAGTCAATGAAGACCTTCTTAACTAGCACAAGAAAAGGACCAAATAGTTGATGTGATACTGAACATAATTCTGACAGAGCAGGTATGGACAACTGAAAATGCATCAAGGGACACCACAGAAAGGTCGACTTAGGTTTACTTCCCTTGAAAAAAAGCACTACTCAAATGTGACTGTATGGAAACATATGATAACTTTGTATAAGTTTTTCATCTAGGAGGCATAAACAAACTCTCCATATGATTGGAATAGATAACCAACCGAAGGAGTACTAACTCAATGACAAGGTTATGGCTCTCTTAAGTCAAACTAAAGCCCATCTCGATGGAGGAAAGACTTGCTTTGAGTGCTTTTCTCAAGGGAAACACAACTAACTCTTGCTGCCATCAATTATGGAAGTAAAGTCTCGTTCCCATTCTTTTTTAGAATATATAATTTTTTGTCTTTTCATATTTAAAAATCCTGAAAGGGAATAAAAGAATGCCTATGGTACAGTTGAGAGAATGAGTGTCTAAATATAGATGGGCTAATTCCTGAGAGTGAAACATTCCTATGCTCAATGAGGTGATGAAACTGGTCAATAACACTTAAAGGAATGTTCTTTCCACAGGCATAAAGTGTCAAGTTGTAGAGGTTAAGTGATTGCAAGGTTGATTTTGCAGAAAGACATGGTCAAAAAGTGGCTTATACATGAGTCCAAGTGAAGTTGGCTTAATGACAAAAGGTACCAATAGTCAACATGCAATGCAGCAGTACAACTCAACATGTGGGAACCTCTAGGGTATAAAAGTTAGAAAAATAGCGAAGAAGAAGAAGAATGAGGCTTCATCACAGAGTCATCGCTGGATAAAAGAGGACTCCTGATCCTAAGAAAAAAAGTTCAGGATGGGTGCCAAGTGACAAAAAGGTATTATCTAGGGCACCCATGATAAGGTAAGTTATACCACACAAGTTATGACAATTCTAAGAAATGAGAAGGTTTTGTTTCATATCTTGGTGGGGTCGATCCTAAGGCCAAAATGGAAAAGGAAACTAATAAATGAACAATGCAGGTGAAAAACCTAACATATATGCCAGTTTTGAGAACCAATACCTATCAGAGTGGATCAACCATAAAATTCCTAAAGGAGAAGTCTTCCAAGTTCTGTAGACATAGTTAGGAATGCTAGACAAGAAGTTAATACATCCCATCTATAAAACTAAGATAAAATCTTGTGTTATAGAATACAAAACTTGAAAATGCGTACCCTATATGTACAATATGGTATAGGGAACCACGCAACCTTGCGAATTATGCATAATAGTTCTTCAGGACAAGCTCCTTGTGAGGCTCAGGCCAAGGACTCCTTTGGTAGTTAAAACTCATGGATTCAAAAAGTTCCTCCTATGAAGGCAACTCAACTTCCAAGAAATCATGAGAACTAGAAGGATCAAAAGGGGGAATTAAGGGGTCCCATGTCCCCATAGGAGAAATAACTCAGTCAACTGTTGGGACCAAGTCCCGAGAAGGAAAATAATAGCTCAAAGGATCGTTCTCAGAAGAAATTGAACATTGAGGATACAATGCCACATAGTTCACCCGTGGTCGGGTAAGGTCTACCTGAACACTTGGAACATACCAATGGGTACTCTATAGTAAATTCGAATTAGGGGGGTGATTATCAGATGCAAGTTGATCAATAGTGACAATATTTCTGTTATGAGGAAAATACAACACTTGAAAGAGTGAAGACATCAAAACATTCATAACATAGACAAAATCACACCCAAGTAGCATATTAAAGTCTAAAGGGCGATTGAACACCATCATATCGATTAAGATAGTCTTCCCACCTAAAGTAATAGGAAATTGAGGAAGAACACCCATAGATTCACCAGGTTTTCTATCATAGGCTAACAAATGACTATCAGCTGCCAACAACTTTGGAGAACCCAAAGCTTTCCAAGTCAAGGAGGATATAATACTTGTAGATGATCCTTCCTCCATCGTACATCGATAGAAATTTGTGGAATTAACTCTAACCCTTATTTGGAAATGTGAAACACAAGGAGGACGAGGCTCAACAAGATTATCCCAATCAAGGGAGACACTCCTAGAACTTGGAGGGGGTACACTTGAAGAGACTGGAATGCTCCCTAGACCATAAGACTATGTACTAGAAATCAAGAATACTTTGTTGTTAGGCACTTCACCCCTCAAAAGAGGAGTGGAATCAGTCAAATATTGCACTGGCTCGACCACTTCATCAACCAATGGTTGATTAGACTGTTGAGAAACCATAATAGATTCAGGAGTAGAAGAACCATTAGACTCAAACCATAACCTTTGTACCACTAAAATACCGGAGCAAAAATGAGTAAGATGGTCTCCCTTACATAACTTATGAGGGAACTTTGGTTTAAATCTTCTACGCCTAGGTTTCTGATCAACATCCATTCTGCCAACATGACTAGCAGTGGTTGATGGAGAATCCTCAACATGACTCACAGAGGTTAGTGCCTCTTTCCCAAGAGAGATAGGACTTGTGACCCCAGTCCTACTCACAGAAGCAGATGAATCAACAAAAATATGACTCATAGGTAGGTGACCCATTGCTAGTATGGCTTGTAGTGACTAGACTTATTTCCCTAGTCCTACTCACAAAAGCAGGTGAGTCAATAGAAATATGACTCATAGAGGTAGGTGGCCCATTGCTAGTATGACTTGCAATGACTAGACTTATTCCCCTGGTCTTACTCACATGAGTAGATGAGTCAGCATAAATATGACTCACAGAGGTAGGTGACCCATTTCTAGTATGACTTGCAGTGACTAGACTTATGCTCCCAGCGTGACTTGCAGTGACTGAAAGCTCATCTCCAACATAAGTTGTAGGGGTTGGTGATGATTCATGGATATAACTATTCTTCCTCTTCTTATTCCTCTTTCTGTTCTTTTTAGATCTCTTATTACAAGAGGGAGGTGAATGGGGAATCCTAGATTTCTCTTTTGAAGAAGATGAACAATTAACAACCATTTGATGCCTTTGAAATAAATCATTCATCTGAGAAGCTTCAAGAACATTTGGAATATTTAGAGTGGACCATAGCCAAATTGTCCAACATTCAATCCAAGAATATTCAAAGTGGCCATCAAGTGGGTACAAACGTTTCCAAGCAAAGGAAAATCACAAGGATCCCCTTTCGGAAGGGTCTCTTGGTTGGCCTCCACAGGAATATTGGCCATACCTAACTTATACGCAGATCCTTCCCTTACGGGATCGTAAAAAGAACTTTCCAAGGAAGAGAGATTCACAATCAAACCTTTTCCCTTAAAGAGGCAACTCCAAAACTTTCAAAAGAAAGATCGAAAGCCTTTCATGACCAATGGAGTGGTTGGTTAGTCACTCAAAATCTAAGGTCCAAAAGTGACAAGAAAAAACCACCTAAAGCCAACTAAATACAAATATAAAAGAGCACTCCAATATAAAGTCCCTAAAGATGTAACCAATCAAGCAACTTCCAAGTATTTTTTGCTCCGCATGATGAGAACCAATCATAAAATTACAAGAATGTGAAGTAAAGGATCTTCTGAAGATAGTTTGGGATAATTACTGCCCAAACCTACCGGCAAAGGTAACATAAACAATTACGTTGACTTCCAGATAAAATCCTTTGCCAGTGCAAGTACCCAAGCTTCGTAACGGCACTATCCTGAAGTACTAATGACAGTGGTACAACGTCTACCTCAGGTACCATAGGTATTCCACCCCTGTAGTCACCTATGTGGTCCCTAGGAATGGAAACTAAGGTCACCAATTCATATCGGAAGTTGGGAGAAACATTCTTTGGTCGGGATTCGACAAGTAGGAGAGGGGGTATCTCTCTTCCCTCCCCTTACTCGCTCTTGTGCTTAACTCCCAAAAGAGAAGAGATTTCCCAGACAACTTAACGACACTGTATTTCACTCTTTTAATCAACTTCTATGTTTAAATTCAGAGTTAATTTCAGACCCTGGAGATTTGAAATTACATAGATACAACATGTTCAATATTGAGCTCCTAAAAGGAAATAAAAAACATGCATTCAACAATCACTGTAGTAAGGACCAAACATCAGTAGTCAAGGGAAAATGTAAGTATATACAGGGTATCGGTTATATCTCTATGTCTCTATATGTCACAGTTATTTTTTATACCACATTTAGGATGTCCTATTCTTGATACTACACATTTGATGCTACATATTCTTGATGCTACACCAAGTCTGCTAAATCTATATGATGTTGTAAGTTCATGTTACTTGTCTTGTCATAGTTGATAGAATGGTCTCTGTTGTTGTACTTAGAACTTGGTCCATCACAAGTCTAGGGTTTGTCATCAGTTTTTATTGTATATATATTTAGGTTAGTTTTGGATATAGTCTTGCATAGAGTCTAGGCCTATATCAAGAGTGGGGGTCTTTGTCTATTGCTGCAACAAGTCCACAAAAAAGGTGACAAGCACACTTCAAGTACACATTGTAATTTTAAGTTGAGGGGTATTTTTTTTTTGTTTTTGGATTGGTTTCACCGGGAAGATTTTGCATGCAGGTAGAAGAAGATTCAAGTACAACATCAAGCAAGAATTCAAGAGCAGAAGTATCAAATCAAAGGAATAATTGCAGTAGGACATCCTTGAAGACATGATAACCATCCAGATATCGTGAAGTATTGTTAAGGACAAGAGTCATCATTATAAAGTTGTAAAAGAGTCATTTATAAAAGAGTCATCATTGTAAAAGAGTCATCTGTAAAAGATTCATCATTGTCAACTTGTAAAAGAGTCATTTGTAAGAGGGTCATCATTGTAAACATTGTAAAAGAGTCATTTGTGAAAGATTCGTTTTGCCTAGAATTGAAGAGGCAGTGTTGGGAGGTATAGGAGTCATTGTTGGGATAATGTCATGGTTGGGTTGCAGGTCATAGAGTGATTGGGTATTTGGTCAAGTACATGAAAATCATTATACATCTTATTCTATCGTAGATTGTTGTCCCTAGTTTGGGAATCCAAAATATTTTCTTATTTTAGTCATTATAGGGTGGCAGGGGGGTGCTAGGCAGGTGTATGAAGTCGCCTACATGTTGGGGCCAGTGAACACTTCAAGGTGGTAGGGTGGTGCTAGGGTGAGTTGTGGCTCACTAGGGTATTGGGCCATCCATTCAGTTGATTACTAAAGAAACCAAGGCGTTGGGGCGTCCTTCTAATGGAAGCTCGAGAAGAATGTTGTTCTAGAATTCTAAGAAATTTTTGCTTTCATTTCAGTTGGGTATGAAGATTAAATAATTTATTAGAAAAGTGTTCAGTGGTATTTGACCCGGAGGGGGTTTTCCACCTAAAATTATTGTTCCTACTGTGTTCTTTTATTTACTATTACTACTACATAAACATTAATAATAATTGAAGATTAACTAATGCTTTGAAAATATTTAAAAGCGCCAATTGCTAAGGAATACTGATTCACCCCCATTTCAATATTTCCAACATTGTTGGCCTTTTTATACATGGTTTTAAGTTCACACAGTTGCGTACACATGCGCTTTTGTCCAAAGAAACACGCGTATACACAAGTTTCCTTGAGCACAGTCATGTATACATGTAGGTCTGTCACTGCACAATCACATGTGTTCGATTTAGAATGAAGTTTTTAGATCCTGAGTCTAGTAAAGGGTTTTTCCTGATTTTATTTCTTTTGTTTAGTCATTGATTGTCTAGGAGAGTCTTACTTCTTGCAGATTTTTAGTCTCCTATCTCTCTTTGTTTGAAAAACATAGTCAACCTAGGGTTTACTTTTTGGTGAAGCAATAGTTTTTGTGTTTGGGTTCAAGGCTTCTTAGTGAAGTTCTTGGCTATTCTGAGCTTTGGAACATGGAATCGGTATCAATTCACCTATAACCCAACCTTTACATTTTTGCCTTGCCTTCTTGAAAGTTGACATATTTGGTTTTTCTTGGCTTTTGAGAAAGTCCTTCTTGTAATCTTGAAAAGTTTTTCTTCGTCTTCTTGAAATCTTTCTTGTTTGATGGAGTTTGAATGTTGTTGTTCAGATTAGTTTGTTTGATTTTGGCCTATTTTCACTTTAAGTCTTATCATGTTAATGATTCCCATGGATTGTGAAATTTGAGGTTCTTTATGCTCGAATTTGATCTTGAAGTCTTTAGTAGTTTTGTTTTCTCAAGAACCCTTTGTGCCCTTAAAAAGAAAAAATATAAAAACATTTTTTTGTTGCCTTCCTTTTTATTTTTGGCTTTGTTTTTGGTCTTTTGTGAAGTCTTTTCATTAGGTTGAATTTGTTTTATTTTTGGGAAAAG
The DNA here is from genome assembly GCA_031772625.1 of Pinus tabuliformis. Taxonomy (NCBI): domain Eukaryota; kingdom Viridiplantae; phylum Streptophyta; class Pinopsida; order Pinales; family Pinaceae; genus Pinus; species Pinus tabuliformis. Next base: position 540,007,075 of record CM062816.1, on the reverse strand, counting down.
TTTGTGATTGAATTTGTTCCTCCTTTTTGTCAAGTTTTGGCCTCTTGATCTCTTTGAGAAACACATTTGCTTGCTTTAAGAGCATCCTTAGAATCTTGCATTAAGAACTTTTAGTTTGCATTAGGATAGTTGCACTGTAAGCATTTCTAGTCTTTTTGTAGATTTTGACTGTGTGTTTTGAAAAGGAAAAGAAATTTTTTCTTTCTTAGTTTGTTCGTAGAACCTTTTGTAGAAATCTCTTTCATCGAAGAAAAAGAGTTGCATATTCAAATAGCCAGGTTTTCTATTATTTTTTCAAATAACATCATAAGTTGCACTTCCATTTTACCCTTGACTTAATAAAAACCATTAAAATCAAGCGCTAAAACTAAAATGAACTAGAATTTTTTTATTTTCCATATATACATCAGTTAGTCTAGGTTAACTCAGATTTAACTCTCCAAGGCCACCTAAACTAGCTGATGTATATATGACAAATCAAAAAATTCTAGTTCATTTTAGTTTTAGCGTTTGATTTTAATGGTTGTTCTTAAGTCAAGGGTAAAATGGAAGTGTCACTTATGATGTTATTTGACGCAAGAAAAAACCAATAGAAAACCTGGCTATTTTCATATACAACTCTTTTTCTTCGATGAAAGAGATTTCTACAAAAGGTTCTACGAAAAAACTAAGAAAGAAAAAAATCTTTTCTTTTTCAAAACACACACTCAATACCTACAAAAAGACTAAAAATGCTTACAGTGCAACTATCCTAATGAAAACTAAAAATTCTTAATGCAAGATTCTAAGGATGCTCTTAAAGCAAGAAAATGTGTTTCTCAAAGAGATCAAGAGGCCAAAACTTGACAAAAAGGAGGAACAAATTCAATCACAAGCTTTTCCCCAAAATCAAGAATATTCAACCTAATGAAAAGACTTCACAAAAGACAAAAAATAAAAAGAAAGGCAACAAAAATATGTTTTTATCTTTTTTCTTTTTAAGGGCACAAAGAGTTCTTGAGAAAACAAACCTACTAAAGACTTCAAGATCAAATTCAAGCATAAAGAACCTCAAATTTCACAAGCCATAGGAATCATTAACATGATAAGACTTAAAGTGAAAATAGGCTGCAAACTCAAACAAACTAATCTGAACAACAACATACAAACTCCAGCAAACAAGAAAGATTTCAAGAATACCAAGAAAAACTTTTCAAGATTACAAGGACTTTCTCAAAAGCCAAGAAAAACCAAATATGTCAACTTTCAAGAATGTAAGGCAAAGAAAGGTAAAGTTTGGGTTATAAGTGAATTGAGACCAATAACCTGTTCCAAAAGCTTGGAACAGCCAAGAACTTCACTAAGAAGCCTTGAACCCAAACACAAAAACTAACACTTCACCAAAAAGTAAACTCTAGGTTGACTAGGTTTTTCACACAAAGAGAGATAGGAGACTGAAAATCTGTAAGAAGCAAGACTCTCCCAGACAATCAATGACTAAACAGAAGCAAAAAAAATTAGGAAAAACCCTTTACTGGACTCAGGATCTAAACAATTCATTCAAAGCCAAACATATGTGACTGTGTAGTGACAAACCTGTGTGAATATGTGACTGTGCTCAAGGAAACCCACGTATACATGTGTTTCTTTAGACAAAAGCACGTGTGTACGCGACTATGTGAACTAAAAACTAGGTATAAAAAAGCCAGCAATGTTGGAAATACTGAGAGGGGGGTGAATCAATATTCCTTAGCAATTAACACTTTTAAATCTTTTCAAAGAATTAGTTAATCTTCAATTATTATTAATGTTTATATAGTAATAACAGTAAATAAAAGAACACAGTAGGCACAAGAATTTTAGATGAAAAACCCCCTCTGGGTCAAAAACCGCCGAACACTTTTCTAATAAATTGTTTAATCTTCAGCCCCAACTGAAATGAAAGCAACAATTTCCTAGAATTCTAGAAAAGCATTCTTCTCCAGCTCCCATTGAAAGGACGCCCTAATGCCCTGGTTTCTTCAGTAATCAACTGAATGGATGCCCCAACATCCTATTGAGCCACAACTTGCCCTAGCACCACCCTACCACCCTAAAGTGTTCACAGGCCCCAACCTGTAGGAGACTTCATACACCTTCCTAGCACCTCCCTTCCACCCTATAATGACTAAAATAATACAATATTGTGGATTCCCAAACCAGGGACAACAATCCACGATACAATAAGGTGTACAATGATTTTCGTGTACTTGACCAAATACCCAATCACTCCATGACCTGCAACCCAACCATGACATCATCCCAACAGTGACTCATATACGTCCCAACACTACCTCTTCGACTCTAGGTAGAATGAATCTTTCACAAATGACCCTTTTACAATCTTTACAATGATGACCCTCTTACAAATGACTCTTTTACAACTTTACAATGATGACTCTTTTACAAACGACTCTTTTACAATGATGACTCTTTTACAGTGATGACTCTTTTATAAATGGCTCTTTTACAAATTTATAATGATGACTCTTGGCCTTAACAATACTTCACAATATCTGGATGGTTGTCATGTCTTCAAGGATGTCCCGCCGAAATTATTCCTTTGATTTGATATTCTGCTCTTGAATTCTTGCTTGATGTTGTACTTGAATCTTCCTCTACCTGCATGCAAAATTTTCTCGGCGAAACCAATCCCAAAACAAACAAAAAATACTCTTCAACTTACCTTTGCCTTCAAAATAGATGTAAGTGCATAGTAATGAATAAATACAAATTAAAATTACAATGTGTACCTGAAGTGTGCTTGTCACTTTTTTTGTTGACTTGTTGCAGCAATAGACAAAGACTCCCACTCTTGATATAGGCCTAGACTCTATGCAAGACTATATCCAAGACTGACCTAAATATATATACAATAAAAACTAATGACAAACCCTATACTTGTGATGGACCAAGTTCTAAGTACAACAATAGAGACCATTCTATCAACTAGGACAAGACAAGTACCATGAACTTACAACATCATATAGATTTAGCAGACTTGGTGTAGCATCAAGAATATGTAGCATCAAATGTGTAGTATCAAGTATAGGACATCTTAAATGTGGTATCAAGACTAACTATGACATATAGAGACATAGAGGTATAATACATACCTTGTATATACTTATGTTGTCCATTGATTGTTGATGTGTGGTCCTTACTGCAGTGATCCTTGAATGCATGCATTTTCTTATCTTCTAGGAGCTCAATATTGAACCTGTTGTATCTATGTAATTTCAGATCTCCAAGTTCTGAAATTTTGTCCTGTGGTAGCCCTCTGAGTTCTCTTTCCAACCCCATAGGTCTGATCAATATTGGATTCTTCAAGAAATAGTTTTCTCAATCGCCCACGATGACCTAATTATAGAGTGGTTCAGTAGAGCTAACTTGTACGAAGTGGAACGTGTCACTGTTGTGACCTTCGGCCCTGAAAAATGATACCCAATAAACGATAGTCCATCCTCATTCTATTACCATTTACGAAATTTTGATCCAATGCTCAGAGATAACATTATGATGAGTTTCCCAACATCACCTGTTTGACATGGAATTTGGGAGCCTACAAAAACCCTAACTTCCCCAGATCATATCTCCGAAAATATAGTGAACCAAGATTGAAAATTCGGTCACGAGGTGCATCACGATTTTGGATCAAATGGGTTTTAATTTCTGATTCTGAAGCTTCACAAAAAAAACGTTATAGCGAAAATTCCACTATGACCTGTTTGAAGCCAAACAATCCCTACTAGAGGAGGATATGAGGGTCACTATTTATATGAATGTCTTGGGTTGAGAGGGTCCTAAACAAGTGAACGTTAGAGGAATTTTAGGAGAAAAAAAAAATTACTAATTATTGACTATACAATGACCACAACCAATTATGAGTTCCATGCCACAACCCCATAGGGTTTTAGCCCACTAACTAAGGTTACTAACTTCAAACATGAATATCTCTCAAATTGTGAAGAATTACATGGCGTGCCATATATCAACGGAAACATCTCGACAAGTAGAATCCATATAGAAGATACTTGACTCAGAATAAAGTAATTTGTTAAGTCAAAATTCTTATGCAAGATCAGGGTAGCCCCTGGTGCTGCTTGGGTTGACATCAATGACAACCACTCATCAACAAGAAAAGACAAAATAAAAATTCAGGCCTGATCCAGAAGATCAGAGTTTTTCCCAGATTGCAAACAAGTCAAATATACTAGAAAAATAAAGAAACCAAACAAGAAGGCCTAGATCAATAGAGAAACAACCTAAACAAGGAAATACAATATTGTATTCCCCAGTAGAGTCACCAATTCTATTACAGGATAAAACACCCTATGGTCTGATATAAGAACCCCAATAGATCGAAGGGCATACACCAATAAGAAGCAAGCAAATAAGTAGTCCTAATGCTTAAACTACTAAAGTGGGATGAAGAGATAGTATCCATAGGTCCTACGTTTGAGGATGTTCCCATAGGGTCCAAACCCTCTACTTCCTCTAATGCTTCAAAACCTGCAACTCATTCCAAAAAATCATATACACTAGCAGTAGTTCAAAGCATGTTCAAGATATGAATGTCAAATCATATAAGCATATAGATATAAAACATGATATCATACATAATTATATCATAACATGAGTTAAAGCATAAATATCATCACATTAGGAAAAAGACAGTGTCTTTATTGATGTATGCAAATAGTGTGGAAGAATACAACCTAATTCAACAACAGCTCCAAGCGAAACCTTCCTCCGGATACATCCAGCCCAAGCCTCAACAATCCTCTTTCAAATTCATACACATAGGTGCCATATAAAGGAGGTGGACATCTTTATGAGGAAACAAGGGTTTCCTATAACTGGGAGTGCAGGAGGCATAGGGATAAATCAGACTTGATCAAGGACCAATTGGATATAATATCAATATCCTATCTTTCCCTCCCCTTTAGGCCTTCCCATGAGGTGTATTTATATCATCCCAAAACAGTTGTTTCAGTTTGGATACAGTTAAGCCACAGGCTCCTGTAGGTGGGCTTCCGGTGTAACCCATAAACCTTGCCCATAATATAGGGATTTTATATTATTTTAATATTTCAAATTATATATGCAGGTTCAACATAGTTGGACCCACGTGTACACGCGCGTTTTGAAGGGAAGAGTCACGTATGGAATTTAAAATAATGTATTTTAGTAAATGGACCAAGTCTGAAGGGAAATGGTTGCCCAATTTAAACAATTCTCCTTATCCTTAATAATTTCTTGTGAAATTTAGTTATCTTCTTATTGTTCTTTATTAGATATTTTCATCAAACAATTATCAAGACAAGAAAACAATAAAGACAATAGAAAAAAGAAGTAGGCTCCAAGCCAGGGTAAAACCCCTCTAAGGAGAAAACCCATAAATAATCTCTTCTCTTCTTATAGAATCAATTCAAATGAGAAATCCAAGACCCTAAGACAAAATTAAAAAATTTCTCCAAGCACCAAATCATCCCTTCAATAATTCCCTTCAAAAAAATCAAAGATTGGCCAAGTCAACAAAGGTTAAACTTCTTCGAATCTGCTCCACTTCATAATTTCGGCTTTCCACTTCATATCTACATCTTTGGTCCCTTGAAGCAACATAAACTCCTCTTCCTAGCACATGTAAACCTTTCAATAGATCCTCCCTCAATCTAGTTAAGTTTTTCAAGGTCAACGAGAGTCAAATTAGGTCAAATTTGAGTTTTGGTCCTCTATATAGGTCTACAACTTTGACTTGCAACTTTTCAGTCTTGCAAATTTCCCAGAAAAATCATAGACTTCGCACATGTGAGCAGATATGATCTTATTTTGAGTTCTTCCAACTTCACACTATACTTGTCCTCCTTTCCTTCAGTTTCACTCTAGAAAATATTCTCGTTCCACTATAGATCATTTTGTTTATTATAGACCGAATGTGTTCCCAAATGTGATCGAACAACGTCTATATATACACATTTGTGGAGGTCGAATAGCCTCAAACTAGTCTAGCTTCCTCTAGCAGGGTTGACTTGGTTGTGGAGGTCAATTTTGACCTTCTAGACTCAAAAATAATATCTTTTACATGTTACAACTTTCCCAATAGGGTCTTATACAAATGATAAAGACTCTCTTGACTCAAGAAAAATATTCTTTTGACTTGAAAAACCCTAGGAGCATGGAATGCATGACCTAGATGACCAAAAAAATGTAGCATGAAACCCATGCTTGAAATAATATTTATCTTTCTTATTTTTCTTTGTAACATAATATATACATAATGACATGAGTACAATGAAAATGAAGACTAAAACTAGTTACATTTTCAACACTCCCTCTTAATTGGGGAGATATTCATAATCGTACAACTGGTACAAGGATATTTTCAAATTGAAGAGTTCTCATAACAAGATTCAGATTGGAAAGCCATCTTTAAGAATCAATATAATGACCAACATTGTTAACATAGTAAGGCTTTAACTTGATAAGCTATATTTATCTTAGAGCATTATGTTGGGAGGTTTTACGTGAGCTACCACACTACCTCTCGAGGTACATATCCCATTCGGATGATCACTAGGTATGCACTTTTAGGACTATTCTTATCTTGTATTTCCAATCCTCAAAGAATATCAATCCTCTTTGAACACTCTTTTCTTCGATACATGTCGAATCATCCAAGAGTGTCTGTCATAACCACAATATTTTTAGCTTGTCTTCATTAGTATATCAACTACTAATCATTTATGTAGACATTCAAGTAGTAGTTTCTTGACGAATCGTTTATTTTCTTCTCATCATATTGAGCTACTTCCTTCCTAGATGTTATGGAGCCATCTTCTTTATTTAATCTTGTGACAGGATTTTTGCCATCAATATTTAATATCTCTTTCCTTTATTCATCATCAATAAATAAATTATATTGATCCTTCCAAAGTGAAGCTAATCTCCCTCTAAACATGAAAGTTATCATCATGAACATTAGTCTATCCTCTTGTACTACTACCTTACAATCCCAAGATGAAGTAGACATTTTTACCATGTGATACTCCAAGAATCATATATATCCACTTAATTCAATGAATACCTAAATTGAGTCCAAAGAAAACAGTTGTAGAAATACTGGTCTCAACTACCATTATGTGCTCACGCAACATTCTCTCAGGTAGCAAAAACTATGTACCAACCAGATAACCAAAAATGTTCAAATCAAAATTACCTTATCATGATAGCCCTTTAATCAAGGTATTTTCTTACTTGTATCCTTTCCGATCAACATCCTTCCATATGGCCCATCTTCATATTGTATAAGAATCTTTCTCCATGGATCAAACTTAGCAAGCTATAATATCTTTCTTGGAATTGTCATTATTAACTCTCTTTCCTTTTTCCATAGACCATTTTTTATGCTGATCTATGCCATGTTATTTTATGGAGAGTCTTTATCTTTAGTCATCCCATAGCATACCAAAATTATTTTTCCAAGCATCGAGCAATGACATGGAAGACTTACTGAGCACATTATTATAACCAACTCTTTCTACAAGATTATGTAGATATGAATTCTACCTTCTAGAGAAAAGTTACTCAAAGGCATGCATACCTTTTCTTCCATACAACCATCTAGCCATCCTTCCTTGAACAAGTTTTCTTCTTATATCTATCAAAGATAGGTTACATTTCCCAAGAGGATAAAGACTTTAATTAAGCCTTTCATACTGAAACTAGACCATTTGCAATCCTTCATCCTTTAAGACTATTATTTCCATCCTATATGGAATACATACTAGTCATGTCATAATGCTTCTTCCAAGAACCTTCCTAAATGATGGTTCTTATTGGATCTAGATGAGCCCTCTTTGCAAGATGACTACCTTTAACATTATGTTAGAAATTGCTTGGATGGACTATAATATGTAATATGGTCCCAATATTCTCATTTTTTAAAACTAGATGATTCCTTTCCAAGCAACTTGATTAAGTAGAATCTAATTCCTCTACTATTAGATGCTTCTTTCTATGATGCTATGGTTTTACAAAAAAAATACTCTTCTAGAGAATGCAACAATGCATGTTATTCTACTTTCTACTTAATAGAAGAAAGACAAATTGCATAATGAACCTGATATAGATGGAGCTTCCTTCAATAATAAAGATACTTGGGATATTCTCCTTTTGGCTTCTTCTCAAGTTCTCCCTTTTTTCAACTATGTGAGCTTCACTCCTTTCCTTCCTTTCCTTTTTCTTCTTGTTTAGAAAATCCCTCTTAAAATGTCCATACTCATGGCATACAAAGAATTGAATCTTGGACATATCTGGTTTTCCTTTCTACTTTCCAAACTTCCATTTCTTCTTCTTCTTGGATTTTACAATAAATGCTTGAGAATTTTCATTTGATTTGGTGTCATCCGTTGCCTTTGTCCTAGTTTATTCCAAGATACATTGAGCCCATAGTTCATAAAAAGGATTAGTACCCTTCTGAATTGGAAACAACTTTCTCGAGCCCTTGCAATGGGTCCCTTATTTGTGAGTTATTTATGAGATAAGTGGCCATGTCTTCATCCTTTGAATTCCTTATTCAATATAGTTGATTCCTCAAGGATATCTTCTAACCTAGTGTACTTATGGAGTACAATTTCACCAACTTATCATACATAGCTTTAGATGTCTTCAAATCGACAACAAAGGGAAGAAGATGATCTTTTATGGATTCAACAATGATCCTTTGTGCCCTCACTTCTCCCTTCTTGTATTTTTCTAACTCTTGAGTCTTTTCTTTGTCCAGCACATTACCTTCACCAAGAACATATTCCATGACTTCATTTTCTATGAGCACCAAGTCAATTCTCTTCTTCCATGCTAGGAAATTTGTTGATCCAATTAGCTTGTTGCTCTCCTTGCAAAATGTAGTTGTATTATCTATAGATTGAGACATAAAAGACAATATGATACTTAGTTGTCACCAAGATTCCTCCTTCTTAATGTCTTGAAATTTCTTAATATTTTCAAGACCTTCAAAGAGACTTTAAAGATGCCCTAGAATGATGACTTCTAGGATTCCTTCAACAATAGTGTATTTAAACCATTTCAAAGAGTGGATGATGATCCCAAGGTTCTTTTGATGCTTCCTTTTTCTTCTTCAATGAGATCTTATATTTTCTTGAGATGATGAGGTATTCAATGAAATTTTGATGTAGTGGCCTTCCTTCTAGGTCAATAGGTCTTCTTCTTCTTTCCTTGTGTTCTTCTGCAAATGATTCCCCTTGACAAGAAATCCCTTCTTATGTCAACAAGATGTTCACCAAGTTTCCTTCTCTTCTTCACCTTAGCTTTGATATTATGTTGGACAATCTAATAGGGAATGTATTTAAACAATTATCCTTACCCTTAATAATTTCTTGAAAAATTTAGTTATATTCTTATTGTTCTTTATTATATCTTTTCATCAAACAATTATCAAGAGCAAGAAACAATAAAGACAATAGACACAAGAAGTAGGCTCCAATCTAAGGCAAAACCCGTCCAAAGGGAAAACCCAGAAAGAATCTCTTATCTTCATATATAATCCATTCCGATGAAAAATCCAAGAACCTAAGACCAAAGTCAAAACTTCATCCAAGAACCAAATTAGCCCTTCAATAATTTCCTTCAAAAAAGTCAAAGACTAACCAAGTCAACAAAGGTTAAACTTTTTCAAATTCGCTCCACTTCAGAATTTCGTCTTTCTACTTCATATCTACAACTTTGGTCCCTTGGAGCATAATAAACCCCTCTTTCTAGCACATACCAACCTTCCAAGAGATCCTTCCTCAAACTAATTAAGGTTTTCAAGGTCAACAAGAGTCAAATTAGGCCAAATCATAGTTTTGGTCCTCTATCCAAGTCTACAACTTCAACCTGCAATTTTCAGTCCTGCAACTTTCCTAGAAAAACCCTAGACTTCACATGTGTGAGTAGATATGGTCTGATTTTGACGCCTTCAAACTTCACACTATACTTGTCCTTCATTCCTTGACTTTCGCTCTAGAAATTCTTCTTGTTCCACTATAGATTGAACTTTTTTTTATTGCAGATCAAATGTGTGCACAAATGTGATTGAACAACTTCTATATATACACATATATGAAGGTAAAATAGCCTCAAACTAGGTTGACTTCCTATGGTAGGGTTTACTTAGTTGTGGAGGTCAATTTTGACTTTCTAGACTCATAAATAATATCTTTTACATGTTACAACTTTCCCAATAGTGTCTTATACAAATGATAAAGACTCTATTGACTCAAGAAAAATATTCTTTTGACTTGACAAACCCTAGGACCCTGAAATGCATGATTGACCTAGATGACCAGCAAAATGTAACATGAAATCCATGCTTGAAATAATACTTTTCTTTCATTTTTCTTTGTAACATAAGATATATGTAATGATATGAGTACAATGACAATTATGAAGACCCAAACTAGTTGCATTTTCCAACATTAGGATCCTTAGAATATGATAGTCAAGCAACTTATGGCTATCCTTAGAGAACACACAATAGTTGTATTGGTAACATATCCAACTAAATGGTGAAATGTTCCTTCTGTAGGAAATGTTCCCCTTTATATTTTAATAATGTGTTACAATATTATTATTATTATTATTATTATTATTATTATTATTATTATTATTATTATTATCTAGAGGAATTGGAAACTAGGTCAGGCTCATACTTGCATGACATGTGTTTGATTCTGACCAATACCACTATAAACCCAAGGTGTGAGCACCCCTCCCTCATAGACAACACATAGGTTAGTCTGGATATTTAAACATATGTCAATAATCACTGACATATCTTTGAATAACACGGGATAAGCAAGTGTGATATCTTGGGGGGCTTGTAATATTATAATATTGTAAAATATCTTAACATCAAGTCATTTTACCTTCCTAACATTAGCTAAGAATGAAATAATATTTTCCTAGCTTAGCCCCCTTGTCAAGATCCCTATATTCCTCACGTTTCCTTTTATGGATTCTTATCCCCCCATACTCTTTCCATCCCTTGGGTTGCATCTATGTTTCTATTTTATTAATCTTAGCATCTTTACATATTATATCTACTAGGCTCAATGACCTTTTAATGCATAGGCTCTTTGGGCTAACCTCACATGCACCTTGGCCTTAAAACACATCCATACACTAGCTCGTTGGCCTAACACACTTATACATGAAGGCATGTAGACCTCAACATAACCTGTCTCACTAGCTTAGAAATCATGTATTGGCTCATCAACATAAATTTCACATGTACACACACTCACTCACTCACATAGGTATATATATGACATGGAAAATACCCTTATATTCCATAAGAGGAATATACATGTTCTCCTCCATTACATCATATGCTCAAATCCATTACATAAAATCTCATCATGCCACTTGTGGGAATTGAACTTGGGTGGGGAGGATCCCAATCATTCCTCCCGACCACCCAAGATAAACCATTTTGACTTATATATATATATATATATATATATATATATATAGAGAGAGAGAGAGAGAGAGAGAGAGAGAGAGAGATAACAATTTGGTGATCCAAATTGTACACACACTCACTCACTCACATAGGTATATATATGACATGGAAAATACCCTTATATTCCATAAGAGGAATATACATGTTCTCCTCCATTACATCATATGCTCAAATCCATTACATAAAATCTCATCATGCCACTTGTGGGAATTGAACTTGGGTGGGGAGGATCCCAATCATTCCTCCCGACCTTCCATACCCTTATATTCCATAAGAGGAATATACATGTTCTCCTCCATTACATCATATGCTCAAATCCATTACATAAAATCTCTTCATGCCACTTGTGGGAATTGAACTTGGGTGGGGAGGATCCCAATCATTCCTCCCGACCACCCAAGATAAACCATGAGAGAGAGAGAGAGAGATAACAATTTGGTGATCCAAATTGTACAAGGAATGAAATGAAAAGTGGGAAATAAAGTGGAACACAAAAATATGGATATAGTAGAGAGCATGATAATATAGTGAAAACCCAACCTCTATAGATAAATAAGATAACATAATATTGTAGAAAAAAAACTAGATAGAATGGTGGTAGATATATTTGAAGGGAGAGAGGGTGACTATATGCATTCACAAAAGCTATTACAAGAGGCCAAAGGAATGACCTTTTAGCATAAAGAAATAACCCTAGGGGTCTACAACCCTAACCATAGAAGATGAAATTCCAAAATGTTTGTGGGTCTTGAGTTTGTTAGTTGATACATCAACTTTCTAGGGGCACAACTTTGCATACAATGGTTATTTGAGTGACATAGTATCCCATTGAAAAGAACTATCTAAGGATTAAAACCTCTAACTGTAGTTAGGAAATTCCATGGCAACTCTTGGTCCCCATAATTTCCAACTTAAACATCATTTTAGGCCTCAAACTGACCCTAAACATTTGGGACCCAGTGACCCATAAAAAAATTCTAAGAATATAGAGAACCACTGAGCCAGTGAAGAGGTGGATGACCATCAATATCCACCTAGATCATTTAGGGATTAAGCTAGGGGTATTAAAGACAATGTATTATGGATTTATTTATCGAAACCTTTATTTTTGGAAATTAAGAATCTACAATCTATTTTATCTCACATTTAATTTTCTCATGTGTATAGGGAATGAATTTTTGACGCTGACAGGTTATCCAAGGAATGATTAGAGTAGCATGAAAATAGGAAATCATCATGATCTCAACAAGGACACATTACTACTTGTTTTCACGAGTCCTAATTTTAATTTCTTTAGCGTATTTGAGATAGTGGAAGATTGAACTTTCTAAGTATGATCAAAATTTGGTGTTTTTTGGATTGTTGTCTAGAATTATAGTTTTTTGTATGTGAATTTGATGAAGCAAGGATATGTTACTAAGAAAAGATAGTATTTTTTTTTAATTGTATTTTTTTGTAAATGAAGAATAGATGCTCTCCTTTTATACTAGGCTCATTAAAGACATAATAGATACCAAACTATATTATGATTGTAATTTTGTTATATTTAACAAAATCACTACGTTTTTTTTACCTAGGAAAAAATAATGTTGGTTTTTATAAATAACTAAACAAAAAAGGATGCCCACCAATAATACATAATAATGTTAATAGTTACAAATCACAATAAGTCAAATAAATGAATATTATGCAATATTGAAAGAATAAATTTTTAAGAGCTAATAAATAAATCATCTAAAATAAATGTATCAAGAAATTTGGCTAATATCCCAATACCTATCAAGCATGTGTAGGGTTAGTGTTTATGTTAAGAGGAGGGTTTTGTTATTAAGGTTAGCCTACATGCTTTGGTTGAGTGTTTAGGGTTATTCTACAATATCTCTTATCTATTGTTTGCATGTATAGGTTGTGTAGGTTACTCTAGTTTAGAGATGCCCAAATGAATAATATAGACTTTATATAGAAAATGTTTTCAAAAATATTATTGGAAATTAGGTTGTGTAGGTTACTCTAGTTTAGAGATGCCCAAATGAATAATATAGACTTTATATAGAAAATGTTTTTAAGAATATTATTAGAAATTAGGAATGATGGGTGTAGGGGGGATTATTCAAGATCTAAAGGGAAAAACAAAACTACAATATTCTTGAATTCTTGGAATCAATACAGACAATTAAGCAGAGGCTTACTACCTCCTTCAAGGTATGAAATTAGCTATAGCTTGACAAATTGAATCAACAATTATGATTGGAGTCTCTTCAATTGTCATCCAAGCAATGATCAAATATTAAATCTTGGGAAACTTCAAGTTGTATGTGATTCCATGAAGAGTAAAGTAGGAATTTACACACTTTAAAATCATCGAGATTTTCCCATTCTTACAAAATTAAAACAAGTAGGCAGGAAATTTAGCTAATAAGGCTATAAAATAAAAAATCGGGGCTTTAAGGGTTATTGGTTCATTCTGATTTCAAGTCATTCCTTAGATAGAAATTTACTTCATTCCAAGTACAAACATTCAAATGGAACCACATGTTAAATATGTGAGAGTATCACTCCCAAGATTAGCCACTATCATGAAGAGATGGCTCACATAAATACATATGATCCAATTGATGAATCACTTAGGATTTGAACGTCAAGAGAGTGATTTTGATTGTCCATGTGAGATAATACAATTTGGGTATAAAAATATCAAGGGTTGTGGGTGTAGTGTATGATTTGATGCCTTGTATCCTTTGGCACAATGCTTTGTATTGAAGCTTAGGTGGAACTTCACTTAGTTTATTCTCATAAGTTTCTATAATTTGTAATGTCAAACTTAATCTTATCCACCCTCCTTTGTTGTGGTATATCCAATGTTAGGCCCCTATAATACTAGTGTATTCCCTTATTATTATTTTCATTGTAGCCCCTTATTGTTATTGTTGTGCCCATGTTGTCCCCATATTGTTATTATTGTGCCCCATAGAAGCCCACTATTGTTATTGTTGTGCCCTTACATTTTTATTGTTATGTCGGCTTGACTATATTGTGAACCCTTAAACTCCTATATATAGAAAGGAGGTCCTGTCATTTGTATCATCCAAGAATTGTTCATTTGTGTAATGTAAAGGAGGTTTCCCCCTCGAAGAGGCTGATTTTGAAGGTGTTGCTCTATCATTTCTATCTTTTTGTGAGCTGATTTCATAACAATTGGTATCAGAGCTTTAGATTCTAGGGTTTTGCTGCTTGATACAGGTCATTGTGGAATTTTCACTATAACTTTGTTTCTACGGTGTTTCAGAAGCTAAAATTAAAACCCATTTGACCCGAAATATTGAAGAACCTCAGGTACGAATTTCAGATCTTTTCTCACTATATTTTTAGAGATATGATCCAAGGAAGTTAGAGTTTTTGCATGCTCCCGAATTATATCTCAAACAGGTGACCTGGGAAAATCGTCATAACTTTCTCTTTGAGCATCAAATTGCAATTTCATAATAAGTTAAAGAAATAGGACAGACTATAGTTTTTTTGTATTGATTTCAGATCCAAAGGTCAAAACAATGACACGTGGCACTTCGTACAAGTTCTCTCTATTGAACCAGTCTATAATTAGGTCATCGTTAGAGATTTGGAATAAATATTTATTGGAGAATCCAATCTTGATTAGACTTGCGGGGTTGGAGTGAGGATGTAGAGGGATGCTACAAGATGAAATTTCAGACCTTAGAAATATGTAATTATAGAGATAAAACCGATTTAGTATCGAGCTCCTACAAAGCCAAAAAAAGTGTGTAGTCTTTTAAAACTTTTGCATAAGTTTGGTTTGAAAAAATAGTTTGAAGGAATTTAAAGGACATAGTGAAGCATAATTATCATTAATTGGTGCCTTAAAGAAAAAAAATGGAAACACCTAGTAAGCAACCTGAAAGCTCTAGCATGACTCATGAAGAAGAGGAAGAAATGCCACATGATATATCAAAATTACGAGACCAAGTGCAACAAATTTCACTCTCACAAAAAGTAACAGAAGATAAGATGGATGTTTTAAAGAAAGGCATGGAAGCTAAGATGGATGGTATAGAAGAAAAAATGAAAGGCAACATGGAAGATTTGAAGATAGATTTGACAACGTTGCTACAAGAAATGCTTAATAATGGCGAAAGGGTAGTAAAGGAAACTCATGATGAGAACAAAATAAATTTTAATCATGATTTCATAGACTCTAATGTTGGATTGAAGACCCACCATGTTCCAAAGATTGATATGAGGAAGTTTGATGGAAAGGATCCCGTAACATGGATACTACAGATGGAGCAATATTTCGATCTCTATAATGTGCAAAACACAGAAAAGGTACACATTGCAACTTTATATTTGGAACCCAATCAGTTTGTATGGTATCGATGGCTTTACTCTCATAAACAAATTGTCACTTGGGAAATTTTTACGAAAGAAATGATTGCACATTATGAGGATACAAAAAGCAACACCTTTTTTAGCCAATTGATAAATCTCAAGCAAAAAGGTTCAATTGTGGAGCACATTGAGGACTTCAAAAAATTGAATATAATGGTAAAATATATTCCAAACAAGCATAGGATTGATGTGTTCATAGGGACATTAAAGGATAACATCCAACATGAAGTTTGCATTTGGGAACCTGATTCATTAGAGAGGGCATTCAGGTTGGCAAGAAAAATTGAAAGAAAAATTATGGAAACAAGGAAGCCTACCAATCACAACTATAAAGATGGAAGTGTTGTTGCCCCTAGCCTTCCACAACCTACAAGGTTGACACCACAACAATTGGAAGAAAAAAGAGCAAAAGGGCTTTGTTACAGTTGTGATAGCAAATACATTAAAGGTCATAAGTGTGCTGAGAAGAAATTATTTTACATAGATTGTGAAGAGGAAGAAAGGAACAAGAAACATCAAAAGAAGAGGATACACACCAAGAACAAATCCTAGAGAAAGAAGAAATGAATCCGACCATATCTTGTAATGCATTGGTTGGAATAACCACTCCTCAAATTAGCAAGATAGAAGGACATATTAAGAAGAAAAATATAATAGTGTTGATTGATTCGGGCAGTACCCATAATTTTATTCATTGTAAGATAGTGAAGGAATTGAATTGCTTCCTATATCCAGCACTTGAGTGTCAAGTGATGGTTGCAAATGGAAGAACCATCAATTGCTCTGGAAAGAGCCATAATATCAAGATATCCATGGGAGAATATGTGTTGAATAGTCCAATGCTTTCCATTCCAATGGGTGGTGTTGATGTTGTACTAGGAGTCCAATGGCTACAATCTTTGGGTATAATAGCTTTTAATTTTCAAGAACTTTTCTTGAATTTTTTTCTCTAAAGGAAAGGAATTTGAATTAAGGGGTATCGCAAGGAAATCAGGAAAGATAATAAGCTCTAACGGCATGACAAATATTCTAAAGAAAGGAAAACGTGGCGTAATTGCACAATTATGTTCACTAGAGGTTCCCACGTCGAAATCATCTATTTCTCCAAATCTCCAAAAAGTCTTGGACAATCATTCCAAGGTATTTGAGACTCCCAAAGGCCTCCCACCTATTCGTGATCATTATCATGCTATTCATTTGATTCCAGGAAGTGTTCCTCCAAACATCAGGCCTTACAGATATCATTATGCCCAAAAGAGTGAAATTGAACGTATGGTTGCAAAAATGCTAGAGGTTGGTATAATTCAACCTAATCAAAGTTCTTTCTCTGCTCCAGTAGTATTGGTTCATAAGAAGGATGGATCATGGTGTATGTGTCTGGATTATAGGGAGCTCAACAAGATCACTATTAAAGATAAATTTCCCATTCCTGTCATTGATGAATTATTGGATGAATTGCATGGATAAATTTAATTCACCAAGTTGGACCTTCATTTAGAATATCATCAAATCATAATGAATACTAAAGACATTCCGAAAACAACATTTAGAACTCATGAGGGTCATTATGAATTTTTGGTCATGCCTTTTGGCCTTACCAATGCACCTTTTACATTTCAAGATTTCATGAATTCCATTTTAAAACCCTTCCTTAGAAAATTTGTGTTAGTATTTTTTGATGATAGACTAATCTACAACAAGTCTTGGAGGGATCATGTTCGACATGTTGATAGAGTGTTCAAACTATTGGAGGAGAAACAATTATATGCAAAAACCTCTAAATGTTTCTTTGTAGTACAATAGGTGGAATATTTGGGTCATATTGTATCTCATGAAGGTGTTAAGGTAGACCCTAGAAAAATTAAAGCCATTAAGGAATGGAAGAGTACCAGTACCTCTAAAAACATTACTGAATAAAGATACATTTTCTTGGACTCTAGAAGCAATGAAAGCCTTTGAAAATCTTAAAAAGGCAATGTTCCAAGCACCGGTCTTAGTTACACAGAGTTCAAAAAACCTTGATTATGGAATGTGATGCCTTAGGAAATGGATGTGGTGTTGTTTTAATGCAAGAAGAAAGACCCATTGCTTTCAAAAGTCATCCAATCAAAGGAAAGTATTTACACAAAGCTATTTATGATAAGGAAATGTTGGCAATACTACATGCACTTAAGAAATGGTGACCTTATCTAATGGGAAGTCACTTCAAGGTAAAAATAGATCATGATAGTCTTAAATACTTTTTAGAAGAAATATTATTTTCAGAAGAGGAGAAAAAATGGGTCACAAATATGTTGGGTTATGACTTTGAAATCATCTACAAAAAAGGGAAGAAAAATGTTGTTGCAGATGCACTCTCAAGAAAGAATGAGGATGTGGAAGCATTGCTTTGTGTCATTTCTATTATCCAACCAGATTGGATAAATGAAGCAATGGATGAATGGAAGAATGACGAAGAAGTGTGGGCGCTCATTCAAAAGTTACAGCAAGACCCCATTACATCTGATACATTTAGCCGCAAAAAAGGATTCATTATGGTACAAAGATCGCTTATACCTGTGTAAGAATTCCCAACTCAAACAAAATATTCTTATGGAATTGCACACCTCTCCCTTAGGAGGGCACTCTAGATTTTTAAAAACTTACTACAGGGTTAAGAAGGATTTTTTTTTGGGATGGCCTTAAATGTGATATTCAAAATTTTGTGGTGGAATGTTTGGTTTGCCAACAAAATAAAGTTGAAACAATTAAGACCCTGGGTCTATTAAAACCTTTATCCATTCCAAGTCAACATTCAGAGGAGGTTTCAATGGATTTTATCACAAGTTTACCCAAGTCTGAAGGAAAGAGTGTCATCATGGTGGTAGTTGATAGACTTACCAAGAATGCACACTTTTGTGCATTATCTCATCCCTTTAAAGCCAATACATTTGCTACTTAATTTATGGAAACAATTCAAAAGCTACATGGAAACCCAATGATTATTGTAAGCGACAAAGATCCCATTTTCACTAGAGTTTTTTGGACAGAATTATTTTCTTGTCCAAGTACTCAGTTAGCTCATAGCTCATCGTATCATCCTCAATCTGATCGGCAAACTGAGATAGTAAACAAATGTTTGGAGGGATATCTTCATTGCTTTGTATCTGATAAACTGACACAATGGATCAAATGGTTGCCTCTATCTGAATGGTGGTATAATAGTTCCTTCCATACTGCAGCAAAAATGACCCCATTTATGGCACTTTATGGATATCATCCACCGTCGATCACATCATATTTAAGAGAGATTTCTAAGGTTAAAGCAGTGGAAGATCACATCAAGCATCAACAATAAGTTCTCCAACTCTTAAAGGATAACCTCACTTTGGCACATAATAGAATGAAACAACAGGTAGATCAACATCGCAGTGAAAGAATTTTTGATGTAGGTGACTGGGTATTTCTATAGCTACAACCATACAAACAAATGTCCCTCAAGCAAGCTAAGAAGGATAATAAATTATCACCAAATTATTATGGTCTGTACAAGGTGTTGCACAATATTGGTACTATGGCATACAAATTGGAGCTTCCTACAGCTTCTCGAGTGCACCCAGTTTTCCATGTTTCATGCTTAAAGAAGGTTATAGGTGAAAATCTCCCAGTTCAAACAATATTGCCAGAACTTGACGAGGAAGGAAAAATCATATTGGAACCTGAAGCAGTCATAGAAATAAGAACTCGATAGCTACGAAATCGATCAATTTCAGAGTATCCCATCAATTGGAAGAACTTACCCGCTGAAGATTCCACATGGGAGGATGAGAAGTTTATATAGAGGCATCCAAAACTAGTCAAGCGTTGAGGACAACACTTTTCTAAAGGAGAGGTGCATGTTAGGCCCCTATAATACTAGTGTATTACCTTATTATTATTGTCATTATAGCCCCTTATTGTTATTGTTGTGCCCATGTTCTCCCCATATTGTTATTATTGTTCCCCATAGAAGCCCACTATTGTTATTGTTGTGCCCTTACATTATTATTGTTATGTCGACTTGACTATATTGTGACCCCTTAGACTCCTATATATAGAAAGGAGGCCTTGTCATTTGTATCATCCAAGAATTCTTCATTTGTGTAATATAAAGGAGGTTACCCCCTCGAAGAGGCTAATTTTAAAGTCATTTCTCTATCATTTCTATGTTTTTGTGAGCTAGTTTCATAACATCCAAACTATCACCTTTGGTTTGTTGTGTCTTTTCCTTAATTTTTAATTCTATTAGCAATGTTGCTTTGCAAATATCCTTTGAGGGTTGGTCATGGGATTTATTCCATGTGTGTATAAGGCATGTAAAAGGCATTTATAAGGCATGTATAAGGGTAAATTTGCACATAAATTAGGAATTTCAAGTGGTTTTCATTTAAAATTTGGGAGGCTCAAAACATAAAGAAATTATATATCTACCCAACACCTATAATGAATAATAAAGAGGAGGCAAGAGTTCTTAGATTCATGAGGAAGAAATTAAAGAGAACAATGACCTTATTGACTCAGTTGTAACGAAATTTCTAGCTTGTGAACATCAAAGTAGGTTACAAAAAAATCATTTTTGAAGATATTACTATAGTTGGACTAAAGGATTCTATAACCATATGCAAAGTGCACCTTCCTCAAAAGCACACGATAAATTTGGCAAGCTAATTTAGGAGTTTCAAACCAATTAATTAATGAATATATTGGAAGTGAATGAAATAGAGAAGAAAACACAGTGCAACAACATTCTAAAGTAATGGAGTTAGGATACATAGAGCTAATTAAACCTACATAGGGAATCAAGGAATCTTGTAGTTTTAATATTCTCTATTTTTATCATGTATTTTAAAGTTTTAGTGATATTAGATTACTTTTGTAAGAATTATTTGTAACACCCTTGTATACTCCCCTTAATTTTTGTGATATAATTATACTCTAATTATAAATGATTATAAATTTATTTGAATGGCCTGAAGAGTGGGACCACATATCCATTATCTGAGGGGGAAAGGAAGAATAACTTGATTAGTGTTAGCTAGCACCATGTCTTAATCAAATGTGTATCTATAAAGAAAGATCTTGAAGAATGTTTGTTGTGGTACATGAAGAGACCCACAAGAAAAATGATAAAAAAAACATTCGAATAGCAAAATAGGGATCTCTCTCTCTCTCTCTCTCTCTCTCTCTCTCTCTCTCTCTCTCTCTCTTGTTATGAAATATATTATATGATTTTTGGGATGATAAACCACCTGTAATGAATATTCTCATACTCCTAGTGCTAAACACGATTTTCAGTTGAGTTTGATTGAAGAATCCTCTTTGATTGTGGATTTGGATTGGGGGGTGACTACTACATGAAACACAGGTTGCATCTAGTTTATGGTTGGTTAGAAAATCAAAGTCCCACCTTCAATTTCAACCATCATTAGATCTCAATGTGTTATTAATTATGAGATGCGAATATTATGATTAGTTCTTTATTGAAATTAATGTATAGCTCTGAGATAAATTTGCATGGCTATAGGAAAAGTGTTGCATTGAATCAATAGGGAAAATGTCTTGTCTATTATGTTTATTATATTGAAATTCCACCTTGAGGCTATAAAAAACATGTCTTTAATTTTATGTGAAATTTAATATGTTGCTTATGGACAAGCGGGGCTCTGTGATTAAAATTTATCACTTGTTTGTTATAAATTTTCTTCTAGAAGGTTCTAGAAGCTGAAACTTGGACCATGGTAAGGGGAATTATTGTTGATCCTTTAGTCAAACTTTTAGATATTGGGTTGTGAAATTTTAGAAAACGTGATTAGAGGAAGTTGGGCTTCCTAAATGCATATTTAAATACGTCATGTTTGTGTCTCTGTTATAAAATTTCTTCTGGGAGATTCTAGAAGCTAACACTTGAACCATAGTGAGGGGAAATATGGTTGATAATTTGGTCCAACTTTTAGATCTTGAGTGATGATATTTTAGGATATATGATCAGAGGAAGTCTAGCTTTTGGAATTCTTCTAAAATCGTGAATCAAATAGGTCATGTTGAACTTTCTTCTATAAATTTTCCTTTGGGAGGTTCCAGAAGCTAAAATTGGGTCTACTATGAGGGGAAATATCATTGATCATCTAGTCCAACTTTTATATATTGATTCGTGATATTTTAGGAGATATGATCATATGAAGTTGAGCTTCTTGAATTCTCCTAAAACCATGCATCAAACATGGCATATTGGCATTTATGTTATAACTTTTCATCTAGGAGGTTCCAGAAGTTGAGACTTGAACTATAGTGAGGGGAACTCACGTTGATCATCTAATTCAGTTTTTAGAATTTGGACTACTATAATTTTGGTGATATGACTTGAGGAATTAATATATTAGTTTGCATGAAAAGTGTTTAATGAAATGCCTAAATGGTTTAATGATTCATTGCATACCAACAATTTGATGAAATCCCCCAATGAAAATGTTTTTTTGTGGAAGGGGGTAGTATTGTTGTATGGTAATATTTTTGTAGTTGATATATGCCTAATTGCATGCAAAGAATTTGAAGAAATGTGTTAAATGTGTTTTATTACAACTTGCATACAAACTATTTGATAAAATGCCTCAAAGACAAAAATCAAAAGTTGCATGATTAAGTGGTATATTTCAATTAGTATGTTACAAGTAGAATTAGAGCAATGTTTCTTATTTGATTTCAAAGAAAATGTTTGACAAAATGTATACAAGAAAAATTCTTCTTAATTGGTTGTATACGAAATATTTGAAGAAAGTTTTAAATGTAAAGTGTTTGACAAAATGTATAAGATATGATTTTTTTGCAAGTTCAGTTAGGATACATTTAGTGGAGGTATGTGATAAAGTAGTATAAAAGCTTATTGTCAAGCTAGTAAAAGGACAATATAAATTTGGGTACCCAATAACCTCTATAAGTCATTGAGGGAACTGGGTATCTTACAAAGTGGTATCAAAGCTTCTAGGTTCAACACTTGGAATAGATGGACTCTATGATATATGAAATAAAGAACAAAGGTTCTACACTAGACCTTTGGGGATTACAAATTTCGAACTTTGTGTTATTAAAGATTGATTGTTTGTTGGGTGCAAGTGTTTGTTGTTTCTTGAATTTCGTTGGTGACTTTTTATTACATGCATATGTGGTTATGAGAAATTATTTTGTTTTATATACAAATGCATTGATGTTACTTAAATATTGATTTGAGTTGATGTAACAAGATAAACATGTAAAATTATGACTAGGTTCCCTAAAGTAACCCAACATGATTGTAAAAGTTTATGACTGAATGATGCAATCAAAATTACGAGGAGGAATATCCTAACTTATCTCTTGTTGGCTTCTAGTTTTCTTTGATTTTTTGAGAAGATGTTAAAAGTTGATGAATAGTAATATAGACATAATAAAATTCAAAATATGAAATAGTTTAGAGATGCATGCCCATAAACTAGATATCAAATAATGATATGCCAAGATGCATGAGGGTATGCTAGGTGCATACAATAATGGATTTGTAGGCATAAAAACTTAAAGTAGTCTATTGTCATAACTTGATTAATAATGGTTAATGATAAACATGTAACTAGGAGCAGATTCATAGTAGAATTGGGAAGCCAATGAAAGTGTTGCATGTAGTCTTAAGGAACCAAGGGTATGGAAAATAAGGTGTTGATGGGAGAATGGCATAGGTGATACCTATGCATGTTGATATACATGTTGTGATAATGTGGTGAGTACATTAATAAGAATTTTGCTACTATTTAATGGTTTTCTCTATATAAGTGTTCTAAAAAATATTGATTATGATTCTTGAACTTTGTGCACACTTAAAGTCTAGTTGAATGCTTGATTAAGTTAATGATATGAGTATTTTCTTATGAGATTGTCTGAAGAAATGATCATGTTTTAAGACAATGGTACTAATACTATGTGTGGCAAGACAACTAATATGAACATGAGTGCAAGTGGGTGCTAGTCGTAGCGCTATGGCTCGTGACTATGACCTTATTGCAGACTATGTCATGGCTACTAGCCTTGGTAAAAGGTTGATTTCAAAATTTCATAATGCTAGTCTTGGTAAAAATTTGGTTTCCAATCTTATGATAGCATGGTTATAAACATGTTGATATGTATTATTTATTCTTGGAACATGTGAGTCACAAATTATAAATGTGTGAACAATTGCATATCAACAGGCTTGGTATTAGAATGGTAAGGTAACAATTGATTTTTTATGTTGATATAACTGACAACTTGGTTTGTGTGACAACACATAAGAAGACTCAGTTACAGCAAGAAGTAAAATCATAGATGGTTGCACGGTGCAACATAGCATGGAAAAAGTCCATCATGAACAAGAAAGGGGAAGTTCCCCTCAAAGGGAAAATCCCTCCAGGACCTATTTTGAAGGAAGTTAAAATTTTAAGGTTGCCACCTTGGAGAAGACTTAGTCTGATTTTGTATGTCTGTGTGTGTACATGGTGATGATGGACACATTGAACACTAGAACTCATGGGATTGAGTTGTTATGGGTTAATGAATGTTTTATATCTTTTGTATTTTATTGAGTGAGTTCATATTTTCTTTGATGTTTTTACTATTGACCTTGAGCATTGCCATGTTTCTTTTTGTTTTTTTCCTTGTGTTTCCATTGTGGTTTTATTTGTTGTTATCATTTCTTATTGCATTTTGTGGTTTGGTATTGGTTGTTGGTTGGGTGTGAGAAGTGAAAGAAAAAGAAGCTTTGGAGTAGAGTTGGATTTAAAAAAAATGGAAGTGTTCTACCATGTGGATAAGATAAATGGCAGTAAGGGGACAAAAGAAGATGACAAGACAACCAAAATGGACCTGGATGAGTCTACTTGAACAAAATGGGTAGCAATGTAATAGACATGAAAATGCCATAATAAGGGAGTTTTGTTAACTGAAATTTTGCATGGATGTTATATGCATTCTTTATTTTATGAATAATATGAAATGCAATGAAGGTTTAATAATACCTTTTGGTTTGAAAGGTTATTGGTTGAGAACCATCATAATAGTATGAAAAGTGGTTAATCTTTAAAATATGGTCATTGCATGAATGGTATGAAAATGGAATTTGTATTTTCCATGTTGTGGGTAACAGAGTGAAGTTATTTAATGGATTCCATGCCACATGGAATATCCATTAGGTCGGTGTGCAAAGTAACCTATTATTGTTAACTAGCATTGTTAATGTGCTTACGTCGACACTTCTGGCCTTTGTTGTCTGGACGAAGGAAAATAATAAAGCTTGGAAATTGACAACACGTTCTTAGCATGTGATGCAGGAAACAACCTACAATACCCACAGTATGCATATAAAATGCATAATCTCGTTTGTCCCAGAATTTCTATTACCCTGTCTAGTCAAGCCTTCATAGATTAAGGTTTAAGGCCCCTTAATTAATTCTCAATTGGAACGAGATAATAACTAACCCTAGTCTAACCCTTAGTTAATCCTTTTTCGTGGAACCTTATAACTCAACCCTTCAACCTTTATAACAACTTTGGTTAATTCTATACTCACGCATATTAACCAAACTCCACTCTACATGCCAACTCATCATATATCGTAATCGCAAAGATTCAAAGGGATCAATTGAATATGCATTCAGAACTCCCGATTGTGATTGCTCTTTCCACCATTGATTTCATCCATCAGATCAATGACTGTCACAATATCGCGGATCACACCAACATGTGACTTCATCGCATTCCTAAGACTCCTCCTCTCACATGCGATATGCCATAGACACAACCGGATTCTAAATAAAATAAAACCACGTCCATAACATTCTCAGGTCCGCTCTGGCGAAGCCTTATCAGCTTCAATCTCCACCGTCGATCTTACCTTTAATCCGATGGTTGATGTCTTCCTCGATCAACAGAGCTGCTCGGTGATCCTGCGTCATAGATCAAAACCCATTTGATCTGATGGTCCACATCGATATCGCACGGAATCTTGCACGACGTTTACCTGCCTTCACAGAGCCGATAAGAATTATAACTCCTTAATTTATAAATTTTCGATTCCACCCTTAACGTTAAAGTCTGGTCTCTTTATGGCCCGATGTTCGTTGGATAACGGAGGCCATTAAATCCTATAGTCTGTGGCCCTTCAACTAGCACACAGGTTATCAACCAACTTAACCCCCGCAGTTAATTGTGATGTAAGCATTGATTGTGGGATCGACGGCTAGGATTTAGTACGGGACTTCAGCCATGATCAAGGAAATTTGTTCTCTCCTACCCCCGCACAGTTGTTGATCACCGCCGATCTACCATATCTGTTGATTTGACAATCCATATCGATTCCTACGATTCACCTTCTACAAGTACTTGGATTTAATCTCCGCTGTTCATTTCTTTTACTTATTTTACACGACTTAATCTTGGTTTTCCATCGCCTTCAGCCTCATTTTTTTATCTTTAGATCCAACGACTCCTGTGCATTGCTACCTCATTTCTTCGTCCTTCTCTTTACTTTGTTTTTATGTCGTTTCTTCAATGTTCTTTTGTGTTTTCGCTTTCTTCATGGTTCTAGTCCTTTGTTGTTCTGCCACACAACTCTCTCCTAAGTTTAACTCGGCGTATTTTTTAATCACTGTCACTCCTGAACTTTACTTTGATCCTTCAATCGGATTCAATGACCCAACATGATCCTTCATCCTCACTTCTTTTTGTATTCTTCCCAAACTCCACCTGCATACATATACTGTGCAGAACCTCTAATTCCCACGTAATTTATCATTCAATACTCAAACCACACACTTACACAGTTTAGGAATTGAATCTTTGTACATATATATATATAAACAAATGATTACATAATGAGATTCTCGATCTCCCTGGCATGATTTTCTAATCAGTGGCCTCTATTTTCCTACCTGTCATAGGCTTACAAACAAACCTCTCTAACTCTTGACCTGACTGACTAACCAGCTAACCCCTGACTATGCCTTTTAGGCTAACATTTATACGAAAGGATTCTACAACCAATTCTTGGTTTAGACCCATAACCTTCTCAACAAAATCCTAAAATATCTTCCTTATCTCTAAGGATCCTCTCTAATCCACAAAATCATGAACTAACTCCTAATCTAACTTTTACAATTAATTCTCAAATCTCTCAACTATCCTGATTCTCTCATGTTCTCCTACATTCGAGAACATTTACAAATATGCCTCACTATACTTAATTAAATCCCTATTCTAGCTTCTCTCTTTAAAATCACTCAAAACCTTAATAGTTACATTAATTCAAAACATAGGAAACCAACTTCCTTGGAAACACAAGACCCCTTATGTCTACTAAAATACAATGATGTTGTTGAGTTGAATGCTCTTGCGTCAAACTCTCAAGGTTGAAAATAATCATGATCTCCTGATCATGTGCTTCTGATCTGTGTCCTCCTAGATCCCATACTTTGTTCTGTAGTCTATCCTTGGTTGCTGTTGTTGTTTGTTGTTGTTCTCCAGGTCTCCACACTTTATGCTGCATTGCCCCACTAGCTATGCTCTCACAGTCTGTTGCTGTCTTTTTCTTGTTGCCGCTTTGCTTTCTTTCTATTGTCTTCTCCCTTTGAGACCCCTTTCCCATCAAATCCATCATCAATTCAATTTATATGTCCAACTCACTACTTTGCTGGACTCTATCCTCTTCCTCTCTTGCATATCCTTTGCAATCTTCATCGGGTTCTTTCTTCCCTACTGGTGCTTTCAGCCATTTCTCTAGTAGCTCCAATTCTTTCTCCCATTCACTAATCCTTTGGTTAGAGTTTAGTCCTTCTTCTTTATTGACTACCTCAATAGCTTCCCTGGTTATCTCCACTGTGCCTATCATCATGATGGAATGATGATCCTTTACTATGTTTTCAGCTAACATAGTCTCTTCTTTAAATTTTCCTTTAATCTTCTACTAGTTACCTTCACTTTGTAGTTGTTGGTTCCTTACTGCCACCCTTACATCCTTACCCTCTTATTGCTTCTGAACTTCCATTTCATTTCCAAATAACTTCTATTCAATTTCTTCGATCACAGCATCACACTCATTCATTCTATGCATTGTTCCTGCAAACAAACTATTGGTTTGTGAACCAAAACACTCTTCTGTCTCCATGTCTTTTAAAGACCCTCTGCTACTGTTAAGTACTGCTGTAACCACTTCTTTTCTATTGCCATTTCCTCCTAGCAACCTCTCCAGCAATTCAATTTCCTCCTTACATTTAGCAAGTGTCTTATCACAATGCTCTTCATTTCCAGCTTCATCCTTTACATGGTCACTATTGCCCAATGATTCAATCAGACTGCCTTCCATAGACAATTCTGTCTCATTCATCTCCACAGAAATAAGTTCTTGTTCAACACTTATAATCCCTATATTCACACAACAATTGTTAGTTTGAAAATTGTAAGGCTCAACAGCCTCAACTAATGTTTCACATATCAGCTTTTCAGGTTGATCTTCATCTCCTTCTTCCACAAGGAATTGTCCTTGTTTTGTAATAGTTCCAAATATCAATTCATCAATAATTTCTTTCTGCTGCAACAATTCAATATTTTCCTCATTCAAGAGGAATTATTCATCATACTCTGCTCTAGAATACTTATCCCCTGAAAGGTACTCTTCATCCTCTATCAGTACATCAGTATGCTTATCCAAGTTCTCCTTTGAACTCTGGTAATTTTTATCAAGTTTTGTGACAGCTTCATAAGGTTGCCAATCGTCTACAAAACCTGTGCTCACAAAACAATCATTATAATTAAAAACATAAGACCTCAGTGTCTCTTCTTCCTTTTGCAACATTTTAGTATGCTGCTCTGAACTATCCCAATAGTTCACTGATCTCCATTCTTCATCTTCACCCAGAATTTCACCCTGTTCTGGTTTACAAATGGAAACTTCCATTTCCAACTCAACTTCTCTAAGTTTTCCCATCAGCCACTTTACTTGCTTCTATTGTAGCCTTCTCTGTAGCTTATGCCACTTTACTGGCTTCTTCTTTAATACCCAACCTAGTCTTTGGTTTTCCTCCAGTATCCTCCTTAATGCATCGAGTTGTTCTTTTATCTCTGCAATTTCCTTGTCAAGCTCCTCTTGACCCATTCTCTTGCCATTTGCCTTGGCATCCTCCTTCTTCACTTTTATTCTGTTGTGGTCTTCCGTAGAACCTCTGCTATGACTATCAGTGATCATTTTCTCCTCCATCTCTATGATTTCCTCACTCATTCCCTATGAGCTGCATTAAAGCCTCTACAACAGCAAGTCCTCCCTGCTGCCACTTACCTCACCAACCTTTCCTCTGTACTTGGTCTTTTGGAAAGCCCTTAGTTCTCTATATCTAGAACCTCTTTTGAGCACTTCTCTCTGCTCCCTCTAGGCTTCAACTCATCTTCATCTTCTAAGAACACAATTGTCCTCTTGTATTTCAACCACAATGAAATACTTTGTTGTGACCACCTCTTCTTTCACTTAGAAAGTCTTATCAGCTTCCTTCATTACTTAGCAATTCTACCCACATCCTCTGTGGAATTTCCCTTATGATCTTCTTGTGAGTTGCATCAATACCTCTGTAGTAACAAGTCTCCTTCTTGCTACATATGCCTCACTAAGCTTCTCTCCTATGAGCTCAGTCTCTTAGCATCTCTCTGGTTCTTTCCTCTCGAACCAATTGACCACTCCTTGCTCTAGGTTGTTGCAATCTTCTCACCTTCTTTTGCTATGACCTGTGCATCAATATAAATACCACACACTCTCCAATCTTTAAATCAAATTAAAATAAAAACATACCATCTCACCTTCAAGACTTCTGCACGATCTTGTTCTACCATTCACCTGCACTTTGAATGGATTGTCCCCTGTTTCTTTGCATCTACAATTCTTCCAATATTTTGTTATACTTTATCTCTGTGTGCTTACTGTTTGTCAGATTAGAATCTAATCTCCTCTTGCCTGCTTTCATCACCATTCACCTATATACACACCTTAAAAACATAACTCTGTTCTAAATTCTTTTCAAAGAAATTTTCACACATAATTTCTTTGTGCTACCTTAATATCAAATGTTTCAACCACAATTTTGCTCTGATACCACTTTGACGCAGGAAAAAACCTACAATACCCACAGTATGCATATAAAATGCATTATCTCATTTGTCCCAGAATTTCTATTACCTTGCCTAGTCAAGCCTTCATAGATTAAGGTTTAAGGCCCCTTAATTAAATCTCATTTGGAACGAGTTAATAACTAACCCCAGTTAGACCCTTAGTTAATCCTTTTTTTTGGAACCTTATAACTCAACCCTTCAACCTTTATAACAACTTTGGTTAATTTTATACCTGCGCATATTAACCAAACCCCACTCTACGTGCGAACTCATCATATATCGCAATCGTAGAGATTCAAAGGGCTCAATAGAATATGCATTCAGAACTCCTGATTTGCGATATTCAATTTCTATTTCCACCATTGATTTCATCCATCAAATCAATGGTTGTCGCAATATCGCAAATCGCACCAACATGTGACTTCACCGCATTCCTAAGATTCCTCCTCTCACATCCGATATGCGATAGACACAACCGAATTCTAAATAAAATTAAACCACATCCATAACATTCTCGGGTCCACTCTGGCCAAGCCTTATTGGCTTCAATATCCACCGTCAATCTTACCTTTAATCCAATGGTTGATGTCTTCCCTGATCAATAGAGCTGCTCAGTGATCCTACGATGTAGATAAAAACCCATTTGATTTGATGGTCCACAACGATATCGCACGGAATCTTGCACGACGTTTACCCGCCTTTATGGAGCCGATAAGGATTATAAATCCTTAATTTATAAATGTTCAGGTCTGCCCTTGAAGTTAAAGTACAATCTCTTTATGGCCCGATGTCCGTTGGATAACAGAGGTCATCAAATCCTACGGTCTGCAGCCCTTCAACTAGCACACGGGTTATCAACCAACTTAACCCCCACAGTTGACTGTGATGTAAGCGTTGACTATGGGATCGACGGCTAGGATTTAGTACGGGACTTCAGCCACAATCAAGGAAATATGTTCTCTCCTACCCCCCACAGCTGTTGATCACCATCAATCTACTCGATCTATCAATCTGATGATCCAGATTGATTCCCGCGACTCACCTTCCGCAAGTAATTGGATTTAATCTCTGTTATTCATTTCTTTTACTTATGTTGCATGACTTAATCTTGGCTTCCCATCTCCTTCAGCCTCATTCATTGATCTTTAGATCCAACGACTCTTGTGCATCGTTACCTCATTTCTTCGTCCTTCTCTTTACTTTGTTTTTATGTCGTTTCTTTAATGTTATTCTGTGGTTTCTCT
The DNA here is from genome assembly GCA_031772625.1 of Pinus tabuliformis. NCBI lineage: Eukaryota > Viridiplantae > Streptophyta > Pinopsida > Pinales > Pinaceae > Pinus > Pinus tabuliformis. Next base: position 539,975,719 of record CM062816.1, on the reverse strand, counting down.
TTCTTCAAGGTTTTGGTCCTTCACTATTCTGCCACACAACTCTCTCCTGAGTTTAACTCTGCGTAATTTTTAATCATTGTCACTCCCGAACTTTACTTTGATCCTTCAATCAAATTCAACGACCCGACACGATCCTTCATCCTCACTTCTTTCTGTATTCTACCTGAACTCCACCTGCATACATATACTGTGCAGAACCTCTAATTCACAAGTAATTTATCATTCATTACTCAAATCACACACTTACACAGTTTAGGGATTGAATATATATATATATATCTATATATATATATATATATATATATATATATATATATAAACAAATGATTACATAATGAGATTCTCTATCTCTCTAGCCTGATTTTCTAATCAGTGGCCTCTATTTTCCTACCTGTCGTAGGTTTACAAACAAACCTATCTAACTCTCGACCTGACTGACTAGCCAACTAACCCCTGACTATGCCTTTTAGGCTTACATTTATACGAAAGGATTCTACAACCAATTCTTGGTTTAGACCCATAACCTTCTCAACAAAATCCTAAAATCTCTTCCTTATCTCTAAGGATCCTCTCTAATCCAAAAAATCATGAACTAACTCCTAATCTAACTTTTACAATTAATTCTCAAATCTCTCAATCTCTCAACTATCCTGATTCTCTCATGTTCTCCTACATTTGAGAACATTTACAAATATGCCTCACTATACTTAATTAAATCTCTATTCTAGCTTCTCTCATTAAAATCACTCAAAACCTTAATAATTACATTAATTCAAAACATAGGAAACCAACTTCCTTGGAAACACAAGCCCCCCTTTGTCTACTAAAATACAATGATGTTGTTGCGCTGAATGCTCCTCATCAGACTCTCAAGGTTGAAAATAATCATGATCTCCTGATCATGTGCTTCTGATCTATGTCGTCTTGGATCCCATACTTTGTTCTGTAGTCTATCCTTGGTTGTTGTTTTTTTTTTGTTGTTCTCCAGGTCTCCACACTTTATGTTGCATTGCCACACTAGCTATGCTCTCACAGTCTGTTGCTGTCTTTTTCTTGTTCTCGCTTTTCTTTCTTACTATTGTCTTCTCCCTTTGAGACTCTTTTCTCATCAAATCCATCATCAATTCAATTTCTATGTCCAACTCACTTCTTTGCTGGACTCTCTCCTCTTCTTCTCTTGCATATCCTTTGCAATCTTCATCAGGTTCTTTCTTCCCTACTAGTGCTTTCAGCCATTTCTCTAGTAGCTCCAATTCTTTCTCCAATTCACTGATCCTTTAATGAGAGTTTAGTCCTTCTTCTTTATTGACTGCCTCAACAGCTTCCTTGGTTATCTCCACTGTTCCTATCATCATGATGGAATGATGATCCTTTACTATTTTTTCAGCTAACATAGTCTCTTCTTTAAATTTTCCTTTAATCTTCTGCTGTTTACCTTCACTTTGTAGTCGTTGGTTCCTTACTGCCACCCTTACATCCTTTCCCTCTTATTGCTTCTGAATTTCCATTTCATTTCCAAATAACTTCTGTTCAAATTCTTCGATCACAGCATCGCACTCATTCATTCTATACATTGTTCCTGCAAACAAACTATTGGTTTGTGAACCAAAACACTCTTTTGTCTCCATGTCTTTTAAAGACCCTCTGCTACTGTTAAGTACTACTGTAACCACTTCTTTTCTATCGCCATTTCCTCCTATCAACTTCTCCAGCAATTCAATTTCCTCCTTAAATTTAGCAAGTGTATTATCACAATGCTCTTCATTTCCAGCTTCATCCTTTACATGGTCACTATTGCCCAATGATTCAATCGGACTGCCCTCCATAAACAATTCTGTCTCATTCATCTTCACAGAAATAAGTTCTTCTTCAACACTTATAATCTCTATATTCACACAACAATTGTTAGCTTGAAAATCGTAAGTCTCAACAGCCTCAACTAATGTTTCACATATCAGCTTTTCAGGCTAGCCTTCATCTCCTTCTTCCATAAGGAATTGTCCTTGTTTTGTAACAGTTCCAAATATCAATTCATCAATAATTTCTTTCTGCTGCAAATTTTCAATATTTTCCTCATTCAAGAGGCATTCTTCATCATACTCTGCTCTAGAATACTTATCCCCCAAAAGGTACTCGTCATCCTCTGTTAGTACATCAGTATGCTGATCCAAGTTCTCCTCTGAACTCTGGTAATTTTTATCAAGTTTTGTGACAGCTTCATAAGGCTTCCAATCCTCTACAAAACTTGTGCTCACAAAAAAATAATTATAATTAAAAACATAAGACCTCAGTGTCTCTTCTTCCTTTGGCAACATTTTAGTATGTTGCTCTGAACTATCCCAATAGTTCACTGATCTCCATTCTTCGTCTTCACCCAGAATTTCACCCTGTTCTGGTTTACAAATGGAAACTTCCATTTCCAACTCAACTTCTCTGAGCTTTCCCATCAGCCACTTTACTTGCTTATATTGTAGCCTTCTCTATAGCTTATGCCACTTTACTGCCTTCTTTTTGAATACCCAAACTAATCTCTGGCTTTCCTCCAGTATCCTCCTTAATGCATCGAGTTGTTCTTTTATCTCTGTAGTTTCCTTGTCAAGCTCCTCTTGACTCATTCTATTGCCATTTGCCTTGGCATCCTCCTTCTTCACTTTTCTTGTGTTGTGGTCTTCCTCAGAACCTTTGCTATGACTATCAGTAGTCATTTTCTCCTCCATCTCTATGATTTCCTCACTCATTCCCTATGAGCTACATTAAAGCCTCTGCAACAACAAGTCCTCCTTGTTGCCACTTACCTCACCAAGCTTTCCTCTGTACTTGGTATTTTGGCAAGCCCTTGGTTCTCTATCTCTAGAACCTCTTTTGTGCACTTCTCTCTGTTCCCTCTAGGCTTCAACTCATCTTCATCTTCTAAGAACACAACTGTCCTCTTGTATTTCAATCACAATGAAATACTTCTAGCCACCTCTTCTTTCACTTAGAAACTCTTATCAGATTCCTTCATTACTTAGCAATTCTACCCACATCCTCTGTGGAATTGCCCTTATGATCTTCTTGTGAGTTGCATCAATACCTCTGTAGTAACAAGTCTACTTCTTGCTACATATGCCTCACTAAGCTTCTCTCCTCTGAGCTAAGTCTTTTAACATCTCTCTAGTTCTTTCCTCTGGAACCAATTGAGCACTCCTTGCTCTAGGTTGGCGCAATCTTCTCACCTTCTTTTGTTGTTACCTATGCATCAATATAAAGACCACACACTCTCCAATCTTAAAATCAAATTAAAATAAACGCATATCATCTCACCTTCAAGGATTCTTCACGATCTTGTTCTACCATTCACCTACACTTTGAATGTATTTTCCTCTATTTCTTTGCATCTGTAATTCTTCCAATATTCTGCTATACTTTATCTATGTGTGCTTACTGTTTGTCAGATTAGAATCTGATCTCCTCTTGCCTGCTTTCATCACCATTCACCTATATACACACCTTCAAAACATAACTCTGTTCTAAATTCTTTTCAAAGAAATTTTCACACAGAATTTCTTTGTGTTTCCTTAATATCAAATGTTTCAAGCACAATTCTGCTCTAATACCACTTTGACGTAGGAAGAAACCTACAATACCCACAATATGCATATAAAATGCATAATCTCGTTTGTCCCAAAATTTCTATTACCTTGCCTAGTCAAGCCTTCATAGATTAAGGTTTAAGGCCCCATAATTAAATCTCATTTGGAATGAGTTAATAACTAGCCCAAGTCTAACCCTTAGTTAATCATTTTTCGTGGAACCTTATAACTCAACCCTTCAACCTTTATAACAACTTTGGTTAATTCTATACCCGCACATATTAACCAAACCCCACTCTACGTGCTAACTCATCATATATCGCAATCGCAGAGATTAAAAGGGATTAATAGAATATGCATTCAGAACTCCCGATTTGCAATATGTGATTGCTCTTTCCATCATTGATTTCATCCATTAGATCAACAACTGTCACAATATCGTGGATCACGCCAACATGTGACTTCATCGCATTCCTAAGACTCCTCCTCTCACATGCGATATGCGATAGACACAACCAATTCTAAATAAAATAAAACCGCATCCATAACATTCTTGGGTCCACTCTGGCCAAGCCTTATCGGCTTCAATCTCCACCGTCAATCTTACCTTTAATCTGATGGTTGATGTCTTCCCCGATAAATAGAGCTGCTCAGTGATCCTACGTCGTAGATCAAACCCATTTGATCTGACAGTCCATAATGATATCGCACGGAATCTTGCATGACGTTTACTTGCCTTTACGGAGCCGATAAGGATTATAAATCCTTAATTTATAAATGTTCGGGTCTGCCCTTGAATTTAAAGTCCGATATCTTTATGGCCCGATGCCCGTTGGATAACGAAGGCCACCAAATCCTATGGTCTGTGGCCCTTCAACTAGCACACAGGTTATCAACCAACTTAACCCCCGCAGTTGACTATGATGTAAGCATTGACTGTGGGATCGATGGCTAGGATTTAGTATGGGACTTCAGCCACGATCAAGGAGATTTGTTCTCTCCTACCCCCGCACAGCTTTTGATCACCATCGATCTACTAGATCTATCAATTTGATGATCTAGATCGACTCCCGCGATTCACCTTCCGCAAGTACTTGGATTTAATCTCCGCTTTTCATTTCTTTTACTTATGTTGAACGACTTAATCTTGGTTTCCCATCGCCTTTACCCTTGTTCGTTGATCTTTAGATCCAACAACTCCTGTGCATCATTACCTCATTTCTTCGTCCTTCTCTTTACTTTGTTTTTATGTCTTTTCTTCCATGTTCTTCTGTGGTTTTGCTTTCTTCGGGGTTCTGGTCCTTCGCTATTCTGCCACATAAATCTCTCCTGAGTTTAACTCTGCGTATTTTTTAATCACACTCACTCCCGAACTTTACTTTGATCCTTCAATCGGATTCAACGACCCGACACAATCCTTCATCCTCACTTCTTTCTATATTCTGCTCGAACTCCACCTGCATACATATACTGTGAAGAACCTCTAATTCACACGTAATTTATCATTCAATACTCAAACCACATACTTACATAGTTTAGGAATTGAATCTCTGTATCTATATATATATATATATATATATATATATATATATATATATATATATATATATATATATATAGATATAAACAAATGATTACATAATAAGATATCTGTCTATCTGGCTTGATTTTCTAATCAGTGGCCTTTATTTTCCTACCTGTTGTAGGCTTACAAACAAACCTATATGTTACAGATCCATTTGGGCACATCAACCCCAACTTACAGATCAGTACTATTAAGGCCCATCAAACCCTAATTCAGTTGTTACATGCCCTAAATGAAGTCAACCATCAGAATGCCTCCTTCCCAAATTATTCCATGACTTAAAACATCCAAAAACTGCCTCTAAGAAGATCAGCATAGGCAGGCCTTCATTAGGGTGCACTACAGTGCAGTCCAATACACTGTCTGGGTGCTATGCAGTGCACTTGAGCCCTCTTTGGCCTGCACTGGGTGAATTTGAGCGAAATTTCATTGGGGTTTGGGAATATTCTTATCCATTGGATGCATCTAGAAGCTTCCCAAGTTTATCTACTCCTTTGAGCTTGAATTTGGATGAGGTAGGGAGTTAAGGAACATCAATCCCTTTATCCCTTCCTCCATGGAACTAAATTCTAAGTTTGGGAGGGCATTAATTATCACCATTTATGGCATAACTTCCTTCATTCACCTATAAAAAGACCACTCATCTAAGTGATCATGGGTTGGAAATCATTGAATTATAGGGAGATGTTGTTAATATGAGACTTGAGTTGGTTTCCAGTATTGTAATGATGTCAAAATGTCTTGCGTGTTATGAGGAGAGGATGGGATTGAACTGGAGGAGTGATACTGAATCAAGCAAATTGGGTTGTAACTCTTCCTTTTACTGATAAAGTGTTCAAAGATTTTCCCATTTGTTTGTATTTTCCATTGGTGCTTTCATATGTGTATTATGAACTTGATTCCATTCTATGTTAAATCAATAGATAATTATCATATGCTTTGATTGGTTTTTGTTTTCTGTCTCTGTGCAGGTACTTTTCAAGCGAATCAAGTACAGAAAGAAGCAACAGAATTGTTCAAGGGAGATAAGGAGTAAGCGAAATACAGGTAGGCTTCTTTACTGTCTTATTTAATCTAGTGGTTATAGAAAAGGTAGAGAATGCTTTGCACTATTGTTCTAGACTTAGCTACTAGTCTTGGGGTTTAAGCGTTTATCCATAGACACTAAAACCTCCCAAAACACTATCTAACTCTCGACTTGACTGACTAACCAGCTAACCCCTGACTATGCCTTTTAGGCTTACATTTATACGAAAGGATTCTACAACCAATTCTTGGTTTAGACCCATAACCTTCTCAACAAAATCCTAAAAACTCTTCCTTATCTCTAAGGACCCTCTCTAATCCACAAAATCATGAACTAACTCCTAATCTAATTTTTACAATTAATTCTCAAATCTCTCAACTATCCAGATTCTCTCATGTTCTCCTACATTCGAGAACATTTAAAAATGTGCCTCACTATACTTAATTAAATCCCTATTCTAGCTTCTCTCATTAAAATCACTCAAAACCTTAATAATTACATTAATTCAAAACATAGGAAACCAACTTCCTTGGAAACACAAGACCCCCTATGTCTACTAAAATACAATGATGTTGTTGAGCTGAATGCTCCTGCATCAGCATGGATGACGACATACTGGAAGTGAATGCAAATGAAAATTCCTTTATGAAACATTCATTTAAATCCATAAATAGCTAAGTTGATGAAATTATGACTAATGTGTTTGATGCTAAGATCATTTTAGGAACCGTTAAGCATTGTAAATAGTAAGAATATCATAAGCTAGTTGGACCCTTCAAAAGGTTTCAGCTGAAAATGTTGGGAATGACAACCAAGTAAATGAAGCCAATGGTGAGCCTAGGTAAAGAGGTAAAAATGAAGGAATTAGGTAGGAATTCCTTTAGCTGAAATTGAAAATATGTTGTTTCCAAATTTTGCATGATACCAGGAAGTGGTATGGTGAAGGCAGGGAGCATTTGGTATAATATATTGCAACGACTTTTGCAACGCCTGCTTATTGAAATGGTGAATTAAAGTGCTAATAAATTGAGAGATACACATTTCTCAGTCTTGACTTATTAGTATGTTGGAATGAATGTTTAACTTCATTATGGAATGCTTGAAATAAATGTGATGAATGTATGTAGTACCATTTCAATTTCTTTGAACCAAAGTGATAGAATTATTATGGGCGTAACCTTTTTGAAGTCACTTCGAGTTGTTGTGAATTTATGTAATTATATATGTATGTATGAACATTGACAAGTGTTGGATGATTTAAATATCAGGTTGCAGGAAAAGTGTTGGAATGGTAAGAAAGAAAAACCACCTTGACATATTAACAACACCTGTGAAGGAGCCCAACAACATGATTAAAAGTATCATAATTATGAGATCAGACTTTTGGATGAAGCAAGGATTGGGAAATTAAAATTTCTGGTTTGAAATTTTGAGTATATCTCATGAAATAAATTAAATGTTGTGACATATGTGGCATGATGGAGCTAGTAGATCAGGAAGAAGATTTCCAAGAAGGCATTATGGTTTATGGCACTTTGTTTAACTCATGGGAGTAAGTCATAATCAAGACCTTGACTATAAGACTCCATGAGTAGTGTAGGAGAGCATGCCATATCATGACTTGGCCTTAAGACTCCATGCACATGTCATTAGATAATGATAGATGGCTACTGATTTGTAAGACTCTAATGGCTACCCCAGATAGGAAAGCTCTTGGTACATAGGTTGCCAAAAAAGGGGGTTTCCTGGGCTCGGAATGGTGAGTCACTAATGGGGGCCCATTTAGGAAGCCTTTGTCTAGGTAGACTTCCCATAGTGGGGGTTTCCTAGGCCTTAAAGGTGAGAGGAAGTCATTGGGATCTGTGCAAAATGGTTGTGTGGAACAGTGTGACTGCAATTGAGTTCTTGCCTTGTAACTTATAACCATTCAATGAACTAGGTTTGGGGATGGAGTTGTGCGAAAAGACTATGTGGAGCAGTGTGACTGCCATTGAGTGCTTTCCTTGGGACTGAGAACCACTGAGTGAGTTGGACTTGAGGATGGAGAATATTGAAAATTGTGTGCAGTACACATAACACTAAGTGCTTGCTTTGACTAATAAACCACTCAATGCAGAAGAAAATAAGAATCCATAGAGATAAGTATTAATTATTAGTTTAAATATTTTTTTAAGATTGTGCTTTAATTTGATTTAAAGTTTTGATTTGTAATGACTTGAGTTATGTTTTAATTTGATTATGCTATGTTCTAATTTGATTTAAAACTTTATGATTATATCTCATGACATATGTGTTTGTGATGCAAGAGAATCAGTGAATTTCCCAACACATATATATGAGGTTGACCGCAAGGTAAAAAGAATTAGTTTAATGGCATCAAAGTATGTAGCAGAAAAATGGAGTTGAAGACTTCAGAAACTAGACCATTGTAGTAACACTGGAACCCTGTGATATGCATTGATTTCCATGAGGTGCGCCATGACACATGTGTTTTGTTATTAAATCAAAGTAGAGGGATGCCTTGGTTGAGAAAATTATTTAGGTGTGAGGAATCCTAGCCAAGTAATGGATCACCCGAGGGACTTATCTTAATAAGTAATGGTTTCATCGATTGTTAGATCTTAATAAGTGTTATCAGTTGTGATATATGCATATGATGATTAGTTCTTTATTGAAAATAATGTATATCTCTGTGATATTTTTTCATTGTTGTAGAAAAAATATTTCATGGAATCAATAGGAAAAATGCCTTGACTATTCTGTGGATGATATTGAAATTCTACCTTGAGGTTGCAAGAAATATGCCTCGATTTTTATGTGCAAGTCAATATGTTGCACGTGGGCATGCATGGCTCTCTCATTACAATTTCTCACTTTTCTGCTATAAGTTTTCTTCTTAGAGGTTCCAAAATCTGAAACTTGGACCATGATGAGGGGAAATATTCTTTATTCTCTAATCTAGTTTTAAGATCTTGGGTCATGAAATTTTAGGAAATATGATCAAAGGAAATTGGGCTTCCCAAATGCATCTTTAAATAAGTGATACTCGAATTTTCATTATAACTTTTCTTATTCTAGGTTTTAGAAGCTGAAACTTGGATCATAGTGAGGGTAATTCTTACTTATCATCTGGTCCAACTTTCAAATATTGGGTCACGATATTTTAGGAGATATGATCAAAGGATGTCAAGCTTCCTGAATGCTCCTAAAATCCTACATCAAATAGGCCATGTTGGCATTTTTGTTAAAAAATTTCTTTCGGGAGATTTCAAAATCTTAAACTTGGTCCATAGTGAGGGAAAATCCCGCTGATCATCTCATCCAATTTTCAAATCTTGCATCACTATATTTTAGGATATATGATCATAGGAAGTCAAACTCCTAAATGCTCCTAAAATCTTGCATCAAATAGGTCATGTCAAATTTTTTGCTATAACTTTTCGTTTAGGAGGTTCCAAAATTTGAAACTTTAAACATAGTGAGGGGAACACCCACTAATAATCTTGTTCAGTTTTTACAATTTAGACTGCTATAATTTAGGATATTTGCCTTGAGCAAATGGCATATTAGTTTTCATGCAAAGTTTTTGAAGAAATTCCTAAATGATTTAATGATTTATTGCATACAAAATGTTTGATGAAATGCCCCAATGAAAGTGTTTTTGTGTGGATGGGGATAATATTTTTGTACGATAATATTGTTGTAGTTGATATATGCCTAATGGCATGTCAATAATTTGAAGAAATCTGTTAAAGGTGTTTTACTGCAATTTGCATGAAAACTATTTGATAAAATACACCAAAGACAAAAAACAAAAGTTACATGATTTTGTGGTATATTTCGATTAGTATGTTATAAGTGGAATTAGATCAATGTTTTTTATTTGATTTCATACAAAATGCTTGGAAAAATGTATACAAGAAAAATACTACTTAATTGGTTGTATACAAAGTATTTGAAGAAAATTTTACATGTAAAGTGTTTGACAAAATGTATGGGAGATGAAAATCAAATTTTTGCAAGTGTGGTTGGATACATTTTGTAAGGGTATGTGATAAAGTGGTATTAGATATTTTTGTCAAGTTAGTAAAAAAAAAAAATTGAGTACTTTGTAATCTCTGTAAGTCATTAAGGGAACTATGTATGTTACATTATACTTATGTAAATTATTGGAATTATAGTCATCAATCCTTTGTAGGTAGGAGAATCTTGACAAAAAACCATTTTTCTTAACACTTGTGGGCCTCATATAATCAATTTAATCATTGGTTGGATCAATCACAACACCTTTTTTATTAATATAAAAAATTTCCCATTTTATATTAAAAATAAAATAAAATTTAAGTAAAAAAAAGACTATGATACCTTTATTAGTGTTCATGAATAACATGCCTTGCCTCTATGTTAACCAACAAAAATACCATCAGAGTGAATCAAATGGGTTAGGAATGAGGTTACCTACACATAGTACATTGTACATTGGCTCATGCATCTAGATTTGTAAGTGAATATGAGAACATATTCAAGTGTTAGCTTATTTTTGGTAATTATTTATAATATTAAAATGCTAAATTATAATACTAAAAGAAAATATAAAAAATTATTAATCTAAAAAACAAGGTATATCAGTTCAATTGAGTATATATATATATATATATATATATATATATATATATATATATATATATTTATTAACTTTCATGAACAAAATGTCCTTGTATCTTTAACAACCAACCAAAAAAACCATGAGAGTGAATTAAATAAGTTGGGAATGAGGTTACTTTACACATAGTTCATGGTACATTGGCTCATGCTCTTAGATTTGTTAAGTGAATATGAGCACATATTAAAGAGTTATGATGCTGAGTAAAAAATGCAATAAAAAAATTTTAATGGCTTATTATTATTTTATAAGCATAAAAATCTTTTGAATTTAAAAAATAAATAAATTAGCAATTATAAATGTTTGACAATATTTTTGTAAACATATTAATATTTCTATATTTTAAAGACTTTTCGGTGATTTGTAAAGTTAGTTATGTATATATATATATATTAAATTGAGTAAATTTTAAATCATCATTGTTGTTGGCCTGCCATGAGGGAAAGTAGACCAATATCAAAATCATAAATCTTTTGTCCAAATAACTATGCAATTGACAATATAACAATAATATAGTGAAAAGAGTTTATCACTATCTAATGACTTGCTAGATAACCTAGGCTTGTACATGTGATATAGAGCAATAGCACTACTAAAAAACAGATAAATAAAAAACATGAACCTGTGCATGCTATGTGGATGGAGAATCAACTAGAGTGGCTTTAAGGCTACCATCCTCCACCTGTGAGGCTGAAAAGTCCAAACCAATAGTCATGCTTTCTAGGAGGGAAACCTTGCAGTCCAGGCTTTTGACTTGTAGCTGACAAACATCTAGAAGAAGAACTTCCCGCTGTGCTTCACTTCTCTCCACAAGCACTTTCCCCATTATCATCTTTATTTTACAGTAAAATTCCACCATTTCTAAGTATCTGGTATTTTTGCTACAAGTATTTCATGTGTCTATGACCCAATGCCTCACACTTTTCTCTATGTCACCATCATGAAAAGAACTCCTCTTCACCCAAGTTTTGGCCACAATAATGTTGTGCTTTACATTTTGGAAGGGTGTTCTCCCAATAGAGGGTGGTAGAGGCCTTTTCACCCTACTAGGCCCTCAAAATGGGATGACCATAATGCCCCTGGCTACCCCAATGACTATGACTATAATTGGTGCATGGCACAATGATAAACATATGAGAGTAGAAAGGAAAGGGGTGGTCGAGAACAAGAAGGAGAAACCACACTAAGGAGGTACTAGATTATGAATCAACAAGCGAATGTCATGGAAATAATAGACTCGGGAAAGGAAGGGACTAGGAAAGAGTTAGAGAAGTTGGGAAAGAGAAAACTTGACACCAAGACACCAACAAAGCTCTAAAAAGGAAAGTAGACATAGTAAAATTTTGTTCAAATAGATAAGGAAAACAAACTTATGAAGAGAATAGAGGCACCTTATTTATGAGATCAGAAACTAGGCTTGTTATGGCCTTGAAACATTCCTTTTATATCTATAACAATAATGATGGGATGAGATTGTGGGAGTGACATGAAATCATGCCAAACTGAAAGGAAACACTACCTGAAGAAACATAATGGATTAAGTTTTCAAATTCATAACCATAACTCATTTCATGTTATGGAGTTGTTGTCACTATACCACCCATCCTATCATCAGGAGCTAGCAATTGTTTAATGACTAATTCATATGGGTTGATCATACCAAACACCTCATCTAAGGTAATTCAACGTATAAAATTTGAGTCTATGCGAAAAAAAATTAGTAAATCAATTTAAAAAATTAAAAATTAACTTCATGGCAAATTTTAACTCCTACTTTATTTTTTTTAAATTGCAATGATATACTTTTACAAACATTCATTTCAATTTATTTTTTTATCTATAACATAGAATGTGGATATAAATAATTTGTTATAAAATGTTAAACTTAACAACACATATGAGCATATGATTGAAAGGACTTCTATTCAAAATGGAAAATGAAGGTTACTTGTTATAGAGTTCAACAACCAAAATCTAAATTTATATAATAGAATTATAGGACTCACAAAAGGAAAAATTAAGTTTCATTCTTTGCATCAAAAAGAGTATTTCGGTTAAGGTAATCCACTAGGGATTATAGAAATTAGACATTTCATATGATCATAAACTTATGTTATGTAGTTTGGATGGGAAGGAGGGAGCAAAGGATGCGGATGAGGGCATTGAATACACCAGGAGCATAGATTAGAAAGGTGTGCTCACTCAAACATAGCAAGAGAAAAAGAAAGTGATTGCTCTAGCCAAGAACATCTTTGAAGTTTGACTGTCCAAGTAGGCTTCTTAGTATGTTTTTTACAACTATATGAATTGCAGATACATTTTGTATTTAGTTGTTTATTGGAAGTTAATTAAAAAATATCAATATAGATATATAATAAGAGAAATAAGTGCTTTTAAGAAAAAGAAACAACTAAATATGTAAAGCACTATTATTATAATCAAATCTTATTTATAATATAAAGCTTTAATGATTACCTTTAAACTATATATATATATATATTATATAATTAAAAAAAAAAAAAATCATTCTTTTCACCACAAAAGATATTTTGATTAAATTCATGCACTAAAAATCATAAAAATTAAACATTCCATATGATTATAAACCTAGATAATCAAAATTTTCTTTAAAAATTTATTTAATTATTTTTAATATTAGTTTAATAATATTAACCTAATTATTTTAAAAATTAGAATATTTAAAATTTTATATTAAATATAACTTTAAAATTATATTATTATTATATAAATAAAATATAAAAAAAATAATTTTAAATTCAAATTTATCCTCATGATTTGACTTTTTCCTCGAAAGCTTTCCATGCATGATGACAATATTCTCCTTTCAATTTCTAAACTCCAATTATGACATTGCTCTCATTTAAATTTATAAAATTCAACCTTCCACTATTGAAGTATTATATACCTTTTGATGGAGCTCCACTTAATGAATACAATGATTATATAATCTTTATATAGAATTAAAAATTGAATTTTCAATTGGCTATTCTGAAATTATGATTGGACCCATATTAGATTTAGCAGTCTGTCACTATCCTTTATTCTTTTTTAGTTGCTTCCCTTCCCCTTAATACATCTCCTTTTTGACCTTACATTGTTGCTAGCAAAGTAAGATTGGGAGTGGGTAAGGTATATTAAAAACTCTTATTTCATATGTGGGGGTGTGTAAAGCCATCCACATACATAAAAGCATTCATGTAAGACATTACATGTATAAGTACACTTATACTTTACTCAAGAGCATTCATTGGAGAGTATTGTCTTAAATGATTTTTATTTCTTTAAATATGTATCCTTTTACATAGAGATGTCATTTTCATATGATAGTAATAGAAATAATAGAAATAGTGTGTGCACTTGTTCACATAGTATTAATGCAATAATAATAATGTGTGCAGAGGCACATGGGTGGTTAGTACAAATTCTTTTAAGAAAAGCGTTAAGATTAGATTGTATGAAGAGAAGTTAATGATTTCCCACTTATCAATCATATGATGATATCCTATGGCAGGAATTGATAATCTGATCCCATTTGGACCACTTAGTGCCCTAAGCTTTCCAACACATACAAATAAATTAAGCATTATTACTTTAATTTTAAAGAAAATAATATTACAGTGAGAAAACAATAATATCTCCCCTCTCCTCGTGTGCATGGGTCAAGGAAATACTCTAATCTGCGAAGGCAATAAAGTTAAAGGCCTAAGCGCGTGGTTGCATGCTACAATATAAATTAATTTTTAATGTTAATTAAACTAGTTTTGACATGATTTGTGATTTTATGAAGATGGGTTATTTTATTTAATGAAGTATACAGACTGGCCTCCCTTCTTCCATGTCCATGAAGAGTCTTCCTCACTTCTTCCGAAGAGTAATAGTTCATTTAACGGCCTAGATAGTAGATAATTAAAATTTAAATAAGAAAATTAATGAGATTGTTATATATAATAATAGTAAGCTGCAGAGTTAGTATATATTTATAATATAATTGTTATAATATATCATATTTGTAAAATAATTTTGTTGATTTAAGTTGATATATTATTAATAGATAAGAAGTAAATATTTGTATTAAATTATTGTTACTTTTATTATTAAATAAAAGATATTATTAAAAATGTAATTGTAAATATTGTTAATACTACATTTCAAGCATGATTATTTATGAATTTAGTTCTATATATATCTACAATATAAAAAGCATTTAAATATATAATATTAACTATATATTTTATTAAATATCTATAGCAATTCAATTATTAAATGAAATATCAATTAGAATTACTTGGCTTTTGCTTAATATGGGGACCAAATTTTTCATGAAAATGCTTCTTGAGAACATCATTATCTTAGAAATGGAGAGATTAGACATAATATACAATGTGAATGATAAAATCCTAAGATACATAAATGGTTTCTCTCAACCAACAAAGGTTAATTTTTATTAGCAAGCGGTTGAAGGAGGGTCATACTTTAGATAATCATATCAATTTTTATTAGTAAGCGGTTGAAGGAGGGTCATACTTTAGATAATCATAGCATACAAAACAACTTGACCTTGCACTTAGTGCTTCATCTCTACAAAGGCACCAAGAGCATATGGATGGCCTAGTCTTCACATCCAAAAGTATATCCATTTAATGTAGATGACTAAAGTAAATCAATTATAATATTCTTCAATTAGATCATTTTCTTTAATTACATAGACCTTCAAGTAGTTTCAAGATTGCTTCTAGGTACATGTTAACAAAATTCCCTGTTGTTTGAGAAATCCTCATGTTTAGCCTTAGATTTGGATTAGGTAGCTCAAGTTTTGACTCTAAACCTTGCTCACTCCTAAATGGATTAAGGATGATGAAGATCATTACCTAAAACATGGGATGATATTGATTTTTATTCACTTATAGTCATCATTGGAAAATCTCCAGACACAAATTGTTGATTTTGGGAGTTCTTTCTTAGAGGAGTTGGTGTTTATCCTCCTAATGCAAAGTGTCCTTTACTATATTTTAAACTAGAATAAAATAGAGCAAAAGTTGTGAATAAAAGCCCTTGGTTTAAACTTGAACTTAGACTCTTTATGAAAGCACAATTTCTTAGGTATATGTCATTTATAAAAGCAATAATAAGCATTGTAATTTGAGTAAAAATACCTAATATCATTATAAAAAATTAAAAGAAACATTCTTTTAAATCTATTACAAGAACTTTAAGTTTATTATTATAATCCTAAAATGACAAAAATATTCGCTTCTCTTACTATCGACACACACATTTATATATTTGAACAAAAATATTTTAAAAAATAAAATCATACTAAACGGAAAAAATATTCACTTCTTTTACTATCCACACATACATTTATATATATTTGAGCAAAAATATTTTAAAATAAAATCATGTTAAAATATAAAAATGACATTTAAAGATAAATTTTAAATTATGAAAATATATCTTTCTATTTTTTTCTTCGAACATAAACACACACAAATCATTTTCATCAAATTATAAATCGACTTAATAAAAGAATTAGATATAAAAGCACCATTAAATAACTCATACCTTTTAAACTATTCAAGAAAATAACTCCACTCATTCATTCAAAGGTATTTGTGTTTAACGCTCTAGAAAATATTATATTATTAAGGTGAGAGAAATAAACATTAGTATAAATATTCGTGAGAAACCAAACCTACATTAGACATGCTTTCACATGACTATTCATTAAAAGGTTTACTTAAAGATATAAGTTAAACGATTTAGATAAAGAAAATAAAGCATTCATTTAACAAAGTCATAAAGATTACTGCAATAAGTGTAATGCAATATTGTTATTGGAGTATCTTGTAATTTTTCCTTCTTCTTAATATGTATTATTTTAAAATAAAAATTTATATAAGTTAATTTGTATTATTTTAAAATAGCAAATTATATCATTATATTTATTATAAATTATAATAAATATATTATAAGAGAATATATTTATTATAGTTTTGGTTTTAGAATTTAATATTGATTTTGGATTTTTCTATTTTTTCTCTTATAAACTTAAATCTAGTTTATAAATCTATTTTGAAGAGTTATTAGGAATAGATATAGGGAATATAATAATAATATTTCTTTGAGATAGTTCTATTATTAAAGGTTTTATATTATTTGTTATTTCTTTATTTGATGTAGGAGTATTAGAGCTTCCAAACCATCAAGATTTTTGAAAAAAAAATTTCAAAAGGGGTTTCAATATTGTAAAGGAATTACAATTCTTTAATGGTAAATAATTTTAGTTTCACTTAATTATTATAGAATAGTCTTAGAAAATATATGGATAGGAGAGATTTTTTCCATAAGGAAAAAGCAAAGTTAGTTTGAAAAGCATGAAAAAATTATGGAATAAATCATGAGATATTTAGGGAATAAATCCAGGATTGATTTAGGGATGTAGGAAAATCTATTTTTATTCAAAAGTTGTATTTAGTCAATGTAAGCCTAAGGGCAAAGCTAATGGTGAAATGAATGTGAGATCAAGCCAAGAGAGGAAAGAATACTTTTGTAATTGTTATGTAACTGTATGGACATGATTTTATTAACGAAAGAAATTTTCATTATGTTCACAAATTGTCTGGTCTATCTATGTGATTGATAATAGTTCTAATTTGTGCATACTCTAGAATTTATTGTAAGTGAAGTAGGATTTTTATATGAAATACTTTTTCAGAACAAATTAAGGGCCTGCTCATGAAGTGATTTGTTGTGTGATATCGAGAAGTTGAATTTCTAGGAAAAGTCAAATTTTCCTGCATCAAGTGGTATCAAAGCAAGGATATGCTATTTGGGATATATATATCTGAGTGAAGGTTTTTTTGTAGGAACATAACACATAGGAGTTTACACAAAGGATGGAAGAGTAGATCTATTAAGATATGGCGGGTTATTGATCTTGTGTTTTGTTTGACAATTAATTAATGTGCAGATAGCAGCCATTACAACAAGCATAGTTGTGAAAGAGGAAGAGGGAGCATGCAAACTTCTTAAGAGAAGGAATTGTGATAGATTTCAACAACATGAATTGCGAAAGAGGAAGAGGACAAGCGGAATTTATCAGTAAGTGAGTAAGTTATATGCAACAACCAAAAGAGAAAGGAGTGCTTAGAAAGAAGGTTCAAGTGAAGTGAACCATTGGCTAAGTTTAGAGGAGATAGCTTGGTGGCATGTTGGCTAGATTGCAACTAACAAGTGGACAAGGAGATTTCATGAAAGAAGTGGCAATGAATATTGATAGTCATGTCAAGGTTTCAGTGAGAAGTCATAATCAAATAAGAAAAATCCAAAGAAGTTGGCATGAGGAAGATGAGGGATGAGGAATTTGAGAAAGAGATCACTAAGATGAAGGCACGGTTGACTGTGCTTATGGAGTTGTTACAACAAGATGTTGAAGACGAGAGATGTGGATGGGTGCTACGAAAAAAGGTGAAGTGGCACAGGTTGCAAGTAAAGTTGAAACATAGATTGAGTATTCAACGGAGGAGTGAAGAACTTAGGAAGCCAAGATGAATGTGTGAATTTGTGAATCATAGCAGGGACCATTACTTATTGAGGATAGTGATGAGGATTATGAGAAGAGATCTACAAAATATCTTCTGAATTATGTGGAAGTTCAGAGCAATATGAGGAACTGATCACTGAGTCATCAAATGAGACTATAGAGTCTTATGATTTTAAAACTAATGATTTGTGTATGGTTGCAAGTGTGGATGAAGCTAAACAGTCATTTAAAACTATCATACAAAGTGGAGATATGATTTGCAAAGGAATAAGAGAAGAACATAAGAAATTTCTATTATGAAAGAAGATAAGACAACAATTTTTCATGCAGGTAATTAGAGTGGAAATTATACACAAAGGATAAATGTAGTTGATGGGGCAAAATTATAGGAACCTATTAGTGCAGTGAGTAAGAGAAAGTTGGCTTATGCAGAGAGCCAGAATAACGATCAAGTAGATGATTAGGAGCAACATTCAGATTCAATTCTTAACAAATTTGAGGAGGAAATCAAATTGTTGAAAGATGGTTGAAATAACCTAAGATTAGAGCCATAGATGTAAAGTGAGATGTTGACAAAGAAAAATTGGTGCAAACAAAAGAAGATAAGATGATGGAAGGTGGGACAAGTTTGTCTCATAAAAATGAAATTTTATTTCATTTTCAGTAAGAAGATATAAAGTAGGGAATTTTCTTTGAAGACAATAATAAAGATGAAGTCAAAATTGATAATTTTGAAGAAGAAAATAGTCTATTAGTTGTGGAGCAACAAGGGAGAAGACATTCAAGTGTCTTAAACATCTTGGAAAAGATGCATGAAGATGAAGAGTGTGAGCAGAGAAGTTATGAAAATAATGAAATGACCATTGAGGTCATAAAAATTTTAAATTTAGAGATTTAGTTACAAGTGAGTGGCAATAGTAACATGTACCAACAAGAGGAAAAATTGGACATAGAATTGACAAGATGAGAATAATAATGATGAAAGTGCATGAAAAATTGCACATCGATGTAAGAAGAGTCAAATGATATACAAGAGTGCATCATCAAAGATAGTGGAAAACTACAACATAAAGTTTGGAAACCTAGAATATTAAAGAACAAAACAATAACAAAAACAGAGAAACAACATGAACAAGCAGGTGATAAATAACAGTACAAAGTTTGGGATCCAGGAGGAATCAAGCGTTAATGACACATGACCACGAGGTCAAGATTTGTTTCTACCTTCAGAGTCTGATGCAAGAGCATTAGAGCTTCCAAGCCATCACGACTTTTGAAGAAAAGCTCCAAAAATGGTTTCAATATTGTAAAGGAATTATAATTCCTTAATTGTAAATATTCTTAGTTTCATTTAATTATTATAGAATAGTTTTAGAAAAGATATGGATATGAGATATTTTTTTACATAAGGAAAAAGAAAAGTTGCCTTGAAAAGCATGAGAGAATTATGGAATAAATCATGAGAGCTTTAGGGACTAAATTAGGGAGAGATTTAGGGATCTAGGAAAATCTCTTTTTCTTCAAAAGTTGTATTTAGTAAATGTAAGCCTAAGGGAAAATCTAATGGCCAAATGAATGTGAGATTAGGCTAAGAGATGAATGAATACTTCTATAATTGTTTTGCAATTGTATGGACACGATTTTATTAATGAAAGGAATTTTCAAAATTTTCACAATTTTTTTGGTGTATCTGTGTGATTGATAATAGTTCTAATTTGTGCATGCTCTATAATTCACTATAAGTGAAGTAGGATTTTGATATGAAATACTTTTGTAGAACAAATTAAGGGCTTGATGATGAAATGATTTGTTTTGTGATCTAGAGAAGGTGAATTTCCGAGAAAAGTCAAATTTTCTTGCATCATTATCACTATCTGAGTGATATGATTCATATTGGATATGATTGTGTCCACTCATTGATGAAGACAAAATTATGCGTCTCTTTCATGTTTATTCGAAGGATGGGCCTCCTCAATAGAGGGATGAGATGGCTCTACAAGTGGCTAAGATAAGTCTAAATGAGTTGATTTTGCGATAGGTCTCTTCTCTTGTTGTATCTTGTCCTGCTTGTGAGTTGAATTATTCTTGGATCTTTTTTATCCTTGGGAGATTGCCATCTACAACTCTTTTTCTTAGCATCCTGGTGGAGATAGGGCCCTTGAGAGAAAGGGAAAGAAATCTAAATATGGTTGGGCTATTGAAAACTCTTGTAGAAAAAAGCAGTATTTTCATAGTCTACTGGGTGTGAATAGACCCTACCCCTCCACTTTAGAGGGATTTTTCGAGAAAACTATTTCCTAAGATCTACTTCAACACATATGCGAACAAATATGACAATTCCTTTTTCAATCCTTTTAGTTTCTATTAGAATATCCTTGTAACAGCCCTAGTTAAAAGTCCATGTAAAAAAAATATAATACCAAGGTCATGGTACACGTATTCCAAGTTGAATGGTGGGAAAAACACCCTAAAGGGTGTTCATTTGGTTTATTATGGCTAAATGAAATTGGCAAAGTCAATGACAAAGGTTTTGGAAAGGAAGAGTGGCATTAATTGGCATTTTATTTATAAAAATAATGGAAAATGTGAGAAAAGTAAGGTGAAAGGTCATAGGTTGTATGTGAGGAGGAAAATGAACGGAAATAATGGAAATTGAAGAAAATAGAGACCTCATTGATAAAAAGGCTTATGAGGATCAATTCATGGACTTTTTTCAGTATTAGCTTGGATCTCTCTCTTTGTTCTCTCTTTCATACTATTGGACACTTAGGGTGTTCTTGGAGCACTCTTGGAGGATTATGGCATACTTGGAGTTTTGGATCAAGAAGGCAAAGGAAAAGTAGGAAAGTGCAAAAGGAAATTGGGATAAGTAGTTATAATGGGTTTTTCTTGCATGTACTGAGTTGCATGTATGATTTCATTTCTAGTTTGGGCATGCATGGCACATGCATGTGGTTTCTTGGTTATGATCTATCATTGGCATGGAGGATTGTTTGGATTGACAATGGTTTTTCCTAGCCTTGTTATTTCCTGGATAGCCATGGTGTTGTGGGTTTCATCTTTGTTTTCTGGTTGGTTCTGATTTTCCTTTGGATGTGGGTTGAGTTATTAGTTCCTGGAAGCCTTGGTTGGACAAACGCTCTAGAAGGTTTGTAATGACTTGGGTTAGGTTACTAGTCCTGGAACCCTTGGTTGGACATATGCTCTGGAAGCCTTGTAACAACTTGGGTTGAGTTACTAGTCCTGGAAGCCTTGGTTGGACAAACGCTCTAGATCCCTTGGTGGGTTGAGTTACTAGTCCTCGACCCTTGGTTGGAAAAACACTCTAGAGCTCGATTGTAGTTGTGGGTTGAGTTACTAGTCTTGGAGCCTTGGTTGGACAAATGCTCTAGATCCCAATAGCAATTGTGGGTTGAATTACTAGTCCTGGAATTCAGGTTGGAACAAATGCTCTAGAGCCCTGGACAACTTGGGTAGACACTGATCTGGTGATGGTTAGTGATGTCTGACTGTGAGGTGGAATCACTAGTTGAGTGTTGAGATGGTTTGGCCTCTGGAATATTTGCTTTGGTTTTGGTTGGTTTATTCCATGAGATCCCACATTCCTGCTTGGAATATGGCATAAGAGTGACTGGCTGAAGTCCCTGACTTGGTTGGGTTTGCATGTGTTAATAAGAGTTATTTCTCCCTTGGTATTTTCATGCGTAAATGTACTTGATGTTATGTGGTTTTAATGGTTATTTCCTCATTGATATATCTTTAGTTATTTGTTGGTTATAAGCATGTTTTATGACAGTTATGATGTATGGCTCTCATCATGTTTTGATTAGTATGTGAAACAATAATGAATGAATGACCTAGTGTATTATAATGCAACTAATGTTAGAATGCATCAATCCTTCTTGACGATTCTCAAATAATTATGAGACCCCTATGCTCAGATCTGTTGTTGAAACCTGTAGATTTCATATTTGTGATATGTTTGACGAAATGACTGTCATGGTTGGGCTTGGTTAGGTCAAGTCCTTGATCAAGTTTTGTGTTAGAGGCTTTGTCTTGGTGTCATTTATTGTCTTGGAAAGTCTCATCAAGTTCTGGGCAATGGTTTGGAGACTAGCCCTGAAAAAGTGGCTTAAATCTCACAGTCTCTGGCACAAAACTGGCTGAAAAAGATTGTAGTCTCTCCCTTGCAAGCATTGTGGGAGTGACTGGAGGGTCCCATTCACATGCATTCCCATGTCATGGGAGTGACTGGGGGTTTAATTCATTGAAAGGCTAGGTTAACTTAGGGGTTGGGCACCTAGAGTGGTGGATTAGCTCCTAGGGGTCTTGTAGCACCTGAGGGAGGTCTGTAAAGTGTTGGTTCATCGGTTCCACTTCCTTAACTATGCTTAGGGGGTTGAATCATATCATAGTAACTCTTCGTCATATATTTACCCCAGTAAACCGGTAATATTAGGTAAGTATGGGAGGAGGGTGTTACAATCCTAGAATCCCAAATCAATATATTATTAGTGTTAGTTCCCTATAATACTAGTGATTCCCCCATTACTATTGTCATTGTAGCTGTTATTGTTATTCTTGTGCCCATATTTCCCCCATATTGTTATTATTGTGCCCAATAGAAGCCCACTATTGTTATTCTTGTGCCCTTATATTATTATTGTTATGTCAGCTTTCATTATAAAGAATTGTGACCCCTTAGACTCCTATGTATATAAAAGAGGTTTGTCATTTGTATCATCCAAGAATTGTTCATTTGTGTAATGTGAAGGAGGTTTCCCCCTTGAATAGGCTGATTTTGAAGGTGTTGATCTATCTTTTCTTCTATTTTGTGAGCTAGTTGCATAACATTTGGTATCAAAGGTTTGGATTCTAGGGTTTCGCTACTCTAAATAGGTCATCATGGAATTTTCGCTATAACTTGTTTTATGCGACGTTTCAGAAGCTAAAACAAAAACCCATTTGAGCTTAAATTTCTCTGCACCTCGAGTCTGATTTTCAGAGCTTGTTTCCCTATATTTTCTAAGATATGATCCAAGGAAATTAGGGTTTTTGAAGGATCCTGAATTATATCTCAAACAGGTGACCTAGGGAAAATTGTCATAACTTTTGTTCTAAGCATCAGATTGAAATTTTGTAAGATGTTACAGAAATATAATGGTCTTTAGTTTTTTGTGTATCGGTTTCAGGTCCTAAGGTCGAAAACATGACACATGGAACTTCGTACAAGTTCGCTCTACTGAACCAATCTATAATTAGGACATCGTGGGATATTTGGCATAACTCTTCCTTGGAGAATCCAATCATGATCATACTTGCGGAGTTGAAAAAAGGACTCAGAGGGCTACTGTAGGAAGAAATTTTAGACCTTGGATATCCTAAATTACCTAGATACAACAGATTCAATATCGAGCTCCTACAAAGTGAAAATAGGTGTGTAGTTTTTTTTTTAATTTTGCATAAGCTTGGTTTGAAAATTTAGTTTGAAGGAATTCAGAGAGCATAGTGAAGCATTATTATCATTAATTGATGCCCTAAAGAAAGAAAATGGAAACACCTAGTAAGCAACCTGAAATCTCTAGCATGACTCGTGAAGAAGAGGAAGAAATTCAACATGATATATCAAAATTACAAGACCAAGTGCAACAAAATTCATTCTCACAAAAGGTAACAGAAGCTAAGATGGATAGTTTAAAGAAAGGCGTGGAAGCTAAGATGGATGGCATGGAAGCTAAGATGGATGGTTTAAAGAAAGGCATGGAAGCTAATATGGATGGTATAGAAGAAAAACTTAAAGGAAACATGGAAGATTTGAAGACAGGCATGGAAGCTAAGATGGATGGTATAGAAGAAAAACTTAAAGGCAACATGGAAGATTTTAAAAATTTGCTACAAGAAATGCTTACTAGTGGCGAAAGGGTAGTAAAGGAAACTCATGAGGAGAACAAAATAAATGTTAATCATGATATCATAGACTCTAACGGTGGATATAAGACCCGCCATGTTCCAAAGATCGATATGAGGAAGTTTGATGGCAAGGATCCCGTAACATGGATACTACAAATGGAGCAATATTTCGATCTCCATAATGTGAGAAAAACACAAAAGGTACACATTGCAACTTTCTATTTGGAACCAAATCAATTTGTATGGTATTGATGGCTTTTCTCTCATAAACAAATTGTCACTTGGGCAATTTTATTTCAGAAATGATAGCACATTATGAGGATGCAAAAATAAACACTTTTTTTAGCCAATTGATAAATCTCAAACAAAAGGACTCAATGATGGAGCACATTGAGGACTTCCAAAAATTGAATATAAAGGTAAAAGATATTCTAGAGGAGCATAGGATTGATGTGTTCTTAGGGACTTTAAAGGATAAAATCCAACATGAGGTTTGACTTTGGGAACCTGATTCATTGGAGAAGGAATTTAGGTTGGCAAGAAAAATGGAAAGAAAATTTATGGCCACAAGGAAGCCTATCACTCATAACTATAAACATGGAAGTGTTGCTTCCCCTAGCCTTCCACAACCTACAAGGTTGACACCACAAAAATTGGAAGAAAAAAGAGCATAAGGGCTTTGTTATAGTTGTGATAGGAAATACACTAAAGGTTATAAGTGTGCTGAGAAGAATGTATTTTACATAGATTGTGAAGAGGAGGAAGAAAAGGAAATAGAAACATCAAAAGAAGAGGATATACACCAAGAAAAAACCCTAGATAAAGAAGAAATGAATCCAACCATATCTTGTAATGCATTGGCTGGAATTACCACTCCCTTAAACTATCAAGATAGAAGGACATGTCAAGAAGAAAAAGGTAATAGTGTTGATTAATTTGGGAAGTACCCATAATTTTATTCATTGTAATATAGCCAAGGAATTGAATTTCTTCCTATATCCAACACGAGAGCATCAAGTGATGGTTGCAAGTGGAGGAACCATAAATTGCTCTGGAAAGTGACATAATATCAAGCTATCCATGAGAGAATATGTATTGAATAGCCCAATGCTTTCCATTCCAATGGATGGCGCTGATGTTGTACTAGGAGTCCAATGGATACAATCCTTGGGTACAATAGATTTTAACTTTCGAAAAATTTTCATGAAATTTTCTTCGGAAGAAAAGGAAGTTGAATTAAGGGGTATCACAGGGAAACCACGAAAGATAATAAGCTCTAACGGAATGACAAAGCTTCTAAAGAAAGAACAACGAGTAGTAATTGCACAAGTATGTTCGATAGAGGTTCCCACATTGAAATAATCTATTTCTCTAGATCTCCAAAAAGTCTTGGGCAATCATTCCAAGGTATTTGAAACTCCCAAAGGCCTCCCACCTATTAAAAGGTTCCTTTACACCACTATGAATTTCTAAAGCATTATCATTATTCACTCTAGTGACAAGACCATCTAAATGCAAGGGACAAGTCACTACATTATCCATATGAAAAGGAAAAAAAGAAAGAAACATATTTGTGAGCTAGTTGCGCCATAACAATTAGACAAAAAAAATAATTAAAAAAAAACTGACAACTCATCAATATACATAATCTTTTAGGAAATCAACAATATCACACTTTTAAAAAGTTATATAAAACAATCAAATTCATATATAACTTGTGGTGCTCAAGTTTTGTGATTTGATTCTCTAAAACTAAACCTAAAACAATTAAATTTAAATTAATATTTTTTTAATAAATTATTAATATTACAAATTATAAAATATTACAATTTAATAAATAAAAGGTATTATGTATTGTATATCCAAAAACTCAAAAATTTCTTACCATAACAACAAAATATATTCATACTTTAGGAGATGAGATGAGATAGTGGAATTATTCATCCTAATAAAAAAATAAAGATATATATATATATATATATATATATATATATATATATATATCTTGGTCAAATAAGAGTGGATCTTTCTATTAACCGAAACAGTTACATTACATATTTTACAAGGTAAACCAAACTTCCTTGCGTTTACCGAAAAATGGCCCACATGAGGCTTGAATCTTTAACACTTGGAACCAACCCCACAATCGATATATATGGCTAACCCAGGTAGAATAATATAAAAAAAAAACACCCGACCCCACTACCTAAAAGTTTGGAATTCAAAATAATTACATTCGCAACAATAAAAAGGTGAGTCCGCATTCCCGGTGCATCCGACCCTCCATCGTTGATCATCCCTTCATGGATCCAATGGTCTACATATAGTTCGGGTGGACATGTGGCTCGAGGAATACCCACCAAAAAGTAGTATCCTCTTCCTTCTTGTTGCTATGTGTCGCTTGCCGAGTGGAATCGGAAGTCATCCTCTGAATACCAGTTCCCGCTTATGCCCCTTCCGAAATACCACTTGTGGTATAAGAAACCACTTCCTCACGAAAGGACTTTCGTGCTTTACCGCCGAGTGATGACTATCGATCCACCCCTCAAATGCTTCCTACTCCTTGGATGGATTTACGATAGATTTATGCTTAAACCCCATTTTCTCTGCTTTTTGTTGAATCACTGTGTATCCATTGATCCATTGAATCATTGTGACAAACCTGCCACACTCCCAGAATCTGTCCTTATGACCTGCTTCCTTCATTTTCCTCCTCTGATCTCGACCTTTCCCATTGTTCCATATCTTTGGCAGCCTGACCTAGACAATCCTCTAACAGTTTGCCTAGGGGTATCAGCTCCCAGATGTACTGGGTGTCCCTTTCCTTTTTAATCACACCTTCATTTGCCAAATGATCTGCTACCATGTTAGCTTTTCTTTTCACATGGACAAAGCTTACAGTTTTTAGGATTTGCAGGTGGGAGTAGATACGGTGAAATATTTGCGAGAGCCTCCAGTGTTTCGACACTTTATCCGGTGATGTACCATTACATATTTTCTTGGCTGCTCTGATAATCAGTTCTGAATCTACTTCAATGATGACATTATGAGAATCTGAATCCACCAATATTTCCAAGCATTGCTCTAGGGCCATGAGTTCTGCCATGTTATTAGTTGCCTTTCCCAAGTGGCCATGAAAGATTTTCTTAATTTGACCCTGTTCATCTCTTATAACACCCCCAAAACTAGCTAACCCTGGGTTGCCCTTAGATGCTCCATCTATATTGACCTTTAAGAAACCATATGGAGGAGGCTTCCAAATGTTTATATCTGAATTTATTTGGCTCACTCCCTTGATAATTCCCTGTGGGCTTATGGATTGAAGACCCAAATGTAGAAGAATACTCGCATCTTGGGGCAGAGGAGGGTCCTTAGGAAGTGTCCTCAACAGGCTGTTGACTGTGTCTTTGAGCTACCTTAAAATTTGGTCAATTATGTGTTGTGGCTTGCTTGCTTTGTTCTTGAAGATTCAACTATTGCGCTCTTTCCAGACATTCTAGATGACAAAGCCTGGAACCAGGGTCCAGGCTCTATTAATAATTTCATTCCCTGAGAAGTTTTTCCTCCAATTCTTCAAAGTATTAGAGATGCTGAGTCTGTCACTATCAGTTTGCTTAAAGATTGAGGCCACCCATTCCCACACAATGGAGATGAACAGGTAGAGGTTAAGAAGGTGATCCATCGTCTCCTCTTGTGAGTCACAAAGGTAGCATTTGGAAGGTCCAATGAATCCTTTTTTAAGGAGATTCTCCCAAGTTAAGATTTTCCTATCATGAACTAGCGAAATAAATAGCTTTATTTTAATCCAGTGGGGGCTTTGCCAAAGATTCTTCCAAACTTGATCAGGATTAGGATAGTTAAATCTTGTTACTACCTGTTTAGCTTCTTTGAGATTAAAGTTTCCTTCGTTGTTCTTTCCCCATCTTAGCTGGTCAGACAAGGAGGATACTAGAATTCTCCTATGCTCTAGATCCTGGGTAAGAGAATATGTCTGGGCCCTCATAGGACTGTCTTCATTGTGGCCTAGATCCTTCCAAGTTCTCCATTTTCCATTGTTCCTTTCCTGGTCCCAGAAGTCTTTTACCATAAGTAGACCTTTGTTATCTATGTCATTCTTGAGAGCTATTAATTCATCCTTGTACAAGTTGGGTTCCTACTTCCAATTATCCTCCCAAAATCGTGCTAGGTTCCCAGCTTGAATTTCCCAGAAACTATGTTGCTGAACAATACTTTTATTGTCCCAGGCAAGGTTCCAAATGTGGGAGCCCTTTATGTGCCCAGACATTCTGATGTGATCTTTCTCCTGCCAATTCTTTGCATATTTTTCCTTCCATAGCTTAGCCCAGGGAGTAGCTAATTCCTTGATCCATCTCCACCAAAGTTTGGCTCTCGAGACCTTGCTGATGGTTTCTGGATCATGAAGCCCCAAGCCACCGTGGCTCTTGGGTTTACAGATCTTGTCCCATGCTACTAAAGCCCATTTCTTTTTTACCTCTCCTTTTCCCCATCGAAAGTCCCTTTGTATGCTCCTAATATGTTGCTTGACTCCTTTAGGAGCAAGAAGAGTTGAGA
This sequence comes from Pinus tabuliformis, assembly GCA_031772625.1. Lineage (NCBI taxonomy): Eukaryota > Viridiplantae > Streptophyta > Pinopsida > Pinales > Pinaceae > Pinus > Pinus tabuliformis. The sequence continues at coordinate 539,946,826 of CM062816.1, read as the reverse complement.
ACATAAATATGGGAATGGCCTGCAGTACAGCTTGTGTGAGCACAAGGTGCCCCACCAAATTTAAAGACCTGCATGTCCATTTTCAGATCTTGTCCTACAATTTATTTACAATTGGCTCCCACACTTCCTTGCTGAGAGGTTTATCTGTGAGAGGTATGCCCAGATACTTCGAAGGTAGCTGGTCCCTTTGAAACCCAAGAATTTTGGTGATATTACGTTGAATAATAATGTCAATGTTAAAGAAAAAAACTTTTGATTTGTTGAGGCTTACCTCTGTGCCAACAAACATAGAAAAGTCGTTCAAAATTTGTTTGATCGTTCTAGCTTCCCTGACAGTGGGTAAGCCCTGTAGCATTGTGTCATCCACAAATTGTTGATGTGTATTTGTCGCTCCATCCAAGGTGAGTTTGATGCCCTGGATTCTTCCTTTAGCATTAGCTATTTTGAATGCTCTACCAAGCCCTTCCATCATGAGAACAAAGAGGAAGGGTGAGAGAGGATCCCCTTGCCTGAGACCTCTAGAGGGTTTGAAGAGTCTTGAAGGAGCGCCATTAAGTAGTATGGAGAAACTAGTCATGGTGACTAGTGCCATAACCCATCTTATCCAGTTGTGGTCGAAGCCATAGGCTTTTAGAACTACCCTTATATAAGACCAACTTAGCTTGTCATAAGCTTTCGCTAGATCTAATTGAATGATCATACCAGCATGTTTGTTGCTTTTGAGAGAGTGTACCACCTCATGAGCTTGGATAATATTATTGAGGATTTGTCTTCCTTCCACATATCATGTTTGCTCCTCTGAGATGAGAGCTAGTAAAAGTGGCTTGAGTGTATTTGTTATCACCTTGGAAATAATTTTATACACCACATTACATAAGGCTATGGGTCTAAAGCCATTTGGAGTCATGGCATTTTCATTTTTTGGGATCAAAACTATGAAGGAAACATTAAATGCCCTCAATACCTTCTTGGATATTCTTGAGTCTTCCACAACCTCAAGGATATCATGTTTGACTATTTTCCAACATGCTTTGAAGAAGTCTACATTAAACCCATCCGGGCCTGGAGCTTTTCCATTTTGCATTTCATTGATCACCTCACTGACCTCCTCTTCTAACACTGGCCTGTTAAGATTGTGGTTATCTTCTCTGGTGACCAGCTGAGGGATGTACTGTGTGAAATGGTTGATGAACCTGGATCTGTCCTCTAGGGGCTCCTCTGCAATACTGAGGAAGTGTTGTACAAGGAGAGATTCCATGTCTTTGTGAGAGAAAATTTCTCTCCCTTGAGAGTCTTTGAGCTTTGTAATTCTATTGTGTGCCCTGTGATCCATGGTGGATTTGTGAAAGAACTTTGTGTTTCTTTCTCCCTCTTTTATCCACTATATCCTTGACTTCTACCTCCAGAAAATCTCCTCTTGTAAGCACTGATCTTCCCATTCTTCCTACAAAGTTTCAGCTAGCTTTTTCCACTCCTTGGTAAAGCCCTCTGTGATGTTGATCCTATTGATTTCCTGGAGTTTCTACTCAGCTTCTCTTTTGGTTTTGAAGATATTTCCAAATTCCTTTTTTTTTCCAGATTTTAAGCTTGGCTTTGATATGTTTAAGTTTCTATTGGAGCATGAACATTTTGGTGCCTTGAATGTTTAGATCCTCTTCCCACCATTTGTCAATATTATTGTTGAATTCAAGATGAGAGAGCCAGGCATTCTCAAACCTGAAAGGTCTGTTTTTTGGTATGCCCATAAAAGTGGCTTCCAGCTGAATAGGCCAATGATCTGAACCTCCAAAGGGAAGAATAGAAGTTGTCATGGCCAGGCCTGAGAGAAAGAGTTCCTCTGAGATAATAAATATGTCTAATTTAGAGGTGACTTGTGAAGCCGCTCCCCTCTTGTTGTTCTAGGTGAAGGTCCCATTTATTGTTTCCATGTCCACTAACCCCATATTCATTATGAAGTTCTAGAAAGTTTTGGAGTCTCTACTTAGCTGCCTGTTGCCCCCTTTTCTCTCTGTAAGAGATTTTATCATATTGAAGTATCCTGCAATGATCCATGGCATATTAGGATATGTTGCTCTTAGTTCCTCAAGGGAGGTAAGAAGCTTGAATTTATCTTCTTGCTTTTGAGGGCTATATACATTTGTGAGCATGTATATCTCCTTATCCCCTAAAGGTTGACATACCAAAGAAAGATAGTTCCTAGATGCCTCAGCATCTAGTATTCCAAATTTTTGTGGATCCCAAAGCATGAGAATCCCCCCCGTTGATGCTGGGTGTCGAAGGCCCCACATAACGGTTTTGGGGCTCAAAGCCCGCAATTTTGGGTAAAGGTATGGTAAAGACTCCGCAAGATGCATAGAGCGCGAAGTGTAATGAGTCAAGTCAAAGGGTTGTCCGCCCAAAAATAATGTAAAATGAGTTGGCCTGTCCATGGTCCGTGGACCATGGAAATGTATAAATAGAGCAAGGCTCTATGGTTAGAAGTCAGTTTTTAGTAAGTATTATTTTGATCTGGAATGTAATGGGTTTATGAGGCAAGAAGTCTTGGAGCATCTGTAAGTCCAAGTCAAGGGAGTTGGTAGAGAGATAGAGGCTCTGCAGCTGTGTGCGCAGAGGCCTGGTAGAGTCCGCAGCTATGTGCGTGGACCCCTGCAGCTGAGTGCGCAGGGCGGATCTGGTTGTACTAAAGAGAAGATCAATAAAGATAAGAATTTCTAAATCATTGTGTGGTTTCTTGCGGATCTGTTTGTTGCTTATGTTCTAAATTTATGCATGATCTATTATATGGGTTTATATCTTTCTTTATAATTGTGTGCCCCGGGTTTTATTGGTAAATGTTTGCTTAAAGACTGTAATAAAAAACTCGGATCTGTAATAAGTTTATTAATAAGAAAGTACACCTGCACAGATTTTCGTGGAAGCCCGATAATTATCTAGAGTGGCACAAGGCCACAGAACGTTTCGCGACCCCTCCAGACCACATCAAGATATCCCAAGGGTGTGGAAACCTGGTTCCAGCACCCTCCCCTACTACCTAGGGTGAGACTTCAGTCTGCGCTTCGCGGGCTATTGCTGAAAGGGCCGGTAGTTGCGGGATTTGTTTGGCTAATAACTCTTCCGAACGTGGGTCAAGGCCCAATAAGCCAACAAATAGTTTCGTTACTGGGACCAGGATCTACCTAAGGGATGTCTGATGTTGAAACAGTGGAACACTATAAAGAAAGAGCTTGAAGATTGGTTGGATCAGAAGCTTCACGAGTTCGTGGTTCAGGAAAACAGAAATCCATAGATATCAAAAGAAAGGTGCTTGGATCGTTACATATACACAGTGATCCACAAGATCTTCTTTGCGTCATTCTCGACAGAGTTGTACGAGTGGATCGTGAGGCTAGCTAACAGCGTGGGAAGGTGCAGACTAGATTAACCCATTGTGTGGACTCCAGAATTGGTGCGTAGGCTAGAAGCATTTGAAGATAAAATCGCACGCCTAGTAGATCACTGGTTGGATCTGATAATAAGAGGGTTCATCACTAAGTTTGCGATAGACACAGCTGTGAGTTATAACGAAGCATAAAGCCGTTTTCTCCAAGGTCCGTGGGGTAAGTACAACAAATCATTGAATACTTGGATTAAAATGTTGTTATGTGAAAAATGGATTATGCGCATTTATTGATGTCTAGAGTAACGCGGAGCGGAAGAGGCTACCGAGGAACTGAAGGATTAGAGAACAGTCCTTTGATTTCTATTTTGCGAAAAAGCGAGGAAGAACTTGAAGGGTTTTCTCCAAGAAGCGCAGTCCAGTTGATTAAGCAGGGTTCTATTTGAATGTAATATGGCGGGTGTGAACGTTCTCTTATATATGTATATCCAGAGGCACGCTTGAATAAGATTGGCCCGGACCCAGACACATCAGTCAAGCCCGAAGGGGAAGGCCAAGGCTGGGAAACAAGCCCGAAGGGGAAACAGGAGGAACTCAAAGGAATAACTCAGAGCAGAGGTACAAGAGTCATAGTCAACAGAGTCAGAGAGTCAGTCAAGGCTCCAACTCAGAGGGACAAAACACTCAGACATATCCTTGCCCTCAGAAGCGCAAGACCTCCGGACCTTGAGTAGGTGATTGATCAGTGTAGATTACATATATCCACTTAGACCTTCCAAATCGATAGCTTTTTGACTTTCTTTACTTTCCATCAGTCAATGTGCCATCCGTAGCCATTCCAGGCGCAGTAAAAGCAAGGGCATCACCAGAAGTATAATCCGTTGACCTATAAGCAATTGGTGCATTCCACTGATACCACCACTGCCTATGCCATCACCTACTTCATCGACATCAAATCCATCTTCACCAACCCCACCTCCGCCACCACCGAAGGTTGGGATGGCGAGTGCAATCAAGTTGCTAGTATTTAAAGGTGTAGGAAATGAGGAACCAGGTCAGTTCTGGTTTGTGGTAAAGTTTGTATGGGAATCCCAAGGCATAACGGATGATAACATCAAAAAGGCTACTCTGGTTAGTACACTGTAGGACCGCGCATTGACATGGTATATAAAGTACTCAAGTGATCATATAAATGCAGTAATAGCGGCGATCCAAGACACATTGAACAGAGAATTTGGTCGGCCAAAATTAGAGATGCAATTGGTCATTGGGTTCAAGGAGATCGCGATGCTACCTGGTGAAACCCCGTGGGATCTGGATCAGAGATTGAAAAGCACAATCTGCAAGGCTAACATGACATTGACGGATGCACAACACTATGTGTGGTTTGTGGCGTCTTTGACACCACATCTGAGGATGGTGCTATCACAGCAAAAGATCTCAACCCAAGCCGAAGCATTAGAGACCGCAATGAGGTTGCATGAAACCCCAATACAGGATCCAGGGTTGGGAGTTCAGCAAATCCATGCGCAAATACAAAACCTATGTTTAGAGATGTGAAGTTTGAAACAAGGATAGGCGCCTCAGTTAGAAGTGCGCGAAGAGGTGTGGTGTATCAAATGTAAGGGCCAGGGCCATGATAAGGATCATTGTCCACTCTTCACGAACTACGTACTAGGGGGGGGGACCAATACCATTGCGACCAGAGGTACAAGTAGGGCCAAGCACAACACCTGCACTCTGGTGCGCGATCTGTCAGGCGGGAAGAAAGCATGTCATGGACAACTATCATCTATTGTAGAACCTGAGACAAAACCCCCCAGTAGTTATTTTGAAACCTCTGTAGGACAATAGGCCATGATGAAAGAAATTGTCGAAGTTATGAGTTGTTGATGGATCGAACACCTACTTACAGGATGCAGATGGAGGCGTGCAGGTAGGATCCCGCCGCAGCAATAGCTTGAGGTGGAGTCCAAGGACGCGGATGGGGGCGAGGGGGAATGGGACCTAGATGGAGACGGGAACAAATAATCTGCTATAATTGTGGAGGATCGGGGCACTGTGCGTGTGACTGTACAAACCCGACTAGAGCCTATTACCCTTACTGTTAGCAATTTGACCATGAAGTAGTTGATTGCCCCACGTTGATTACTCAGATGTGGGAAAAAGGGGTGATTCGGACTACTCCCACTTAGAACGTCCAAATGATGAAAGCTGAACCACGCGCGAAAGACCCTAATGTGAATATGATGCTCAGAAGTGGTACAACTACAGGAGAAGACAAGGGGAAGCAACTAAAGGAGGATGCATGGGTTCATAAGGCCCCTACAAAACAACCAGAATTTGATTTGGAGCACGCAAAGGAAACATTTATGGAAGCTAAGAAGAGCTTTGCGGAAGCTTCTACTTCGGGTAGCAAGGATCAAACGGAGTCAGAGAGGGATACTTCTATGCTAACTACCTTCTTAGAGACATGCATGAAGCTACTACGGGATACTAAAGCAGTGAAGGGATTGCAAGAGTTGATAACTAGGTGCGCAGGATCGGATGAACCTCGAATGGTCTAGAAGCTAGGCAAGCATGCATTGCGTATTGGGCGGGAAATGCGATTGACTGCCCAGATTGGGGACTATGAGATGGATCAGGTCGTTCTGGACTTGGGGTCAGATGCGAATGTCCTACCTAAATAGACCTGGGAGCGCATGGGCAGGCCCGCACTACAATGGTCTCCTATCCAATTATGGATGGCGAACCAACAGAAGATCTTGCCTATGGGAAGACTGTAAGGAGTTACAGTAGACATCGACGGTGCAAGCACACAAACCGATTTTGAGGTCATAGAAATTGTGGATGACAGTAACCCATATCTTGAATTATTAGGGATAGACTGGGCAACAAATATGAATGGAGTCATCAATCTAAAGAAACGAAAAATGATATTTGAGAAAAAATCTCTCCGCGTAGTGGTCCCGCTGGACCCAGCTAAAGGGGTGTGCTATACTGAGTCAGTGCGTGACGAGGACAGTGACGATGAACTGGACTGTATCTACCAAATCACAGTGCAAGATCAGGACCGAGTGAATCCAACAACGGACAAACGAATCTCATGGGACCATGACAGTTCCTGCACGTCAGACTCAGATGAAGAGATTGAGCGATGGCAGAACCAATTGCATGAGGTAACGACACTAAATTGTAATATGATGGTTAGATCACTACACCGAGTAACAATAGAGGCAAGGGGGTGGCCAACTGATGAGGATGCCACGAAGGCGGAGGAACCAGTCGACCAATGCGAAACGATGAATCTGAGACAAAAGCCACAGGATGCCCCCACGGAGGCACCATGTGCAACAATTGCTCATGAATGGAGTACATGCCCAAAGATTCGGAGAAAGTGGCGCGGATGTTAGAGGCAGGTGTGCATACGGGTTGGAGGGAAAAACAGGGTAAGCATCCATCGCCAGCATAGGCTGCAGGTATATGTTGTGCAAGCACCCAACCAAATCAGAATCATAAGTCCAAATTCACCACAACAATCTAGTTCACCAGCGGCCCACGACAAAGTCAGGAGGGGAGCAGGGGGAAGCACGCACAACGTCTGCTCAATAAAATGACCCACTGGGAAGTTGCAGATACCACAGGTTCGATGGGCCTATAATAGAAGGGAGGCGAAGATGAGATTGCCAATAATAAGATAGGAAGGAGCCTAGAATAAGCGGGGTAGCAGCAGGCCTCGCGAAATCAACGAACTATGGGCACGGCTAAGAAAGAAAAGCATGCTAGTAAGGGAGGGAATCAACAATATGGAAAGTAGCGACAGCCATGTCGGCCGTGTGAGTCTGCACATAAGGGAACTAGGCTCGGTCGAGTCTCCCGCAGAACTAGAATGAGCTGCGACCCTGCTATCATGGCTGCACCCACACCTACAAAAGGATACACCCCACACAACAGCGCACAAAGAGATAATGGCTACAGAGGCACTCGAAAGGTGCTCGCAGCCTAGGCTAGCAGGAAAGCTGAGACATCGCACCAGGGGTGCGACCACCTGACTAGCTGTAGAAAGCACAGTCTCAGCGTCCCAAGTAGTTGAAAAAAGGTGTGGGACTATAAACAAGTCTGTGTTGAGATTGCAACAAGATGATGGAGCTTAGTGAAAAGAGTCGCCTTCACTAAGTGGGCCCGCAGGCTATTTTTGGCGCAAGTCTATTTTTAGACTATGTCTATTTTTAGACATATGGATCATGTCTATGTTTATGGATGATTGATCAAGTTGGGAAAATAGATGGACTTCTATTTTTGATGAAAGTGTGAGTGATCACAGTGTGAGTGATCAAGTCTATTTTTAGACTGGCTATCAAAAATAGAAAAGTCAAATATTATTATCTCACAATAATATTTGGACTATAAACTTAATCTTATTCTCTTGGAGCACTTCAGTTTGAGCTACGGAAGTGGCACATGCAGCTGTCAGAAGGAAATTCGTTTTTCTTATGAGTCAGTTGAGTTGTTGCATGCATGACTTCAGTTAGAACTCAAGTGAGTTGAGTTTAGTGGACTGGAGGTACAGTTGATGGAGTTGTGTTCAGTTTAACTTAGTTAAACTGGTTGTAGTTAGTCTAACTGCAGATAGACTAATGATGAGTTGTTAAACTAATTATTAACTCATAATACAACTAAAGAATACATCAGTTAACTCAGTTGCATGTCAGTGCATGTTCAGTTCAACAGGGACAGGTGGTAGAGAATCAGATTGCTATCAGTTGTGACTATAGTTGTGCACCAGATCTTGCACAATCAAAGGATTGAGTACGCCAATGAGTTTTCTCACGTATTTGGCCCGCATTTTAGCCTTTGCTCACGTCCACAAAGAGTGAGTGACTATTTTTCAGGTGAAAAACGAGTTTGGGAAGCAATTCTCATCAGTTCTTGAGTAGGTATTAAGCAGTGGAAGAGATTTGGAGATCAGATCTGAGCTGTATTGTGTGTAACAGAGGTGGAGATACTTGTGAGAAGTATTATGTTGTGTAATGTTACATGAATCAATCATTAATATACAGATAGTGTGGGGTTTTTAGCGAGATGCTTTCCCCGGGATACATACTGTGTTAATGTGTGAATGCTCTTGATGTTTTATTGTTATTGATGCTGCTATATTCTTGATCAACGTAGAGGAGCTTATGTATTGTGTATGTTTTCCGCAATAGTACATGATCAGGATAATCTCCATTGAATATGTGTTAAATTATTCAAAATTTCTACAGTCTGTTGGAATCCGGCACAGAAAACAGGTTCGGAACAGAGTTATTTGGTCCGCCAAATCGCGGCTGCGCCACAAGGGTTGCGCTACCACACGGAAAGGTCAAAAGGTGACCATTAACACCATTATTCCTGACACGAAATTCAAGTTACGACAGGGGGAGCGGGCGGCGGGCCATTAAGACAAAAGTTCTGAGCTAGATATGAAAAGATCTGCAGCCTAGCCGCTATTAATGAACTGGAAGTGGAGGGAAGGGATCCATTCAAAAATTTGTCACCAACACTGGGTTATTCGAGATTTGAACAAGTAAAGTCCAAAAAACACTCGGCTACCAGGCATCCCATGAGTACCATGGCAAGAACCTAAGCACATTTCACGGAAGATCTATACTCAACTCGGGAGGAGCCAGACAAAGTAGTTATGGCCCCCGAAGTTCCAAAATCCCCACGCACACCGCAGCCTAGGAAAAACAAACAGACGATGGGGCCAGTCAAGGTATCACCAAGATTTAGTAAGTTATCAGTCGCTAAAAAGGGGAAAGCAATCACCACTGAACTCGAGAAGGACGACGAAGATTTGCAATATTTGATCGCTCAGATTGAAGCCCAAGATGAAGACAAAGAAGATTTTTTCCAAATCCCTTCACGACCCCCATATATCTCCCCATGGAATGAGATACCAAAGGACCTGGACACTACAAAGAATATGCTCCAGACCTCGTTTCTTCTAGATGAGATAAGGTTCGATGGTTTACTATTGGGACGAGTTCCAAGCATCAAGTTCGAATATTGGGACCTTACGGACAGTGACAAGTTCCCCGAAAGACAAATTACTACCACGGAAGTGGTTACTAGGTGTGGAGAAGGCGGTATTACTTAATCTAAGGTGGATACCCCACTATCACCACGCGGCCATCACCATTTTTGTTATTCGGCAGTTACTATGTCTAGTACATGATGGGTATCTCTAGTTGGAGGAGCCGATTCCTATGACAGCCGATTTAGTACACCAAACACCCACTTTCCTATCAAAGGGAATGACCCCACACACATAGCCGGAACGAGTAGCAATGTGGGTCTCGCAGAAACAATGAAGGCTAAATATAAGTTGGAGAAGCGAAAGTGGGGGTATGTAATAGCAAGCATCAAAGACCGAGGGGTGTGAATCGCCACCCAGCAAACTAATGAGGAAATGCCATGCAGATGAGGTGCCAGCTCCTATCATTGCACTTGCGGAACAGTGCGCAGAAGGGGTTCAGTTCAACTAGGCGCAGTTTTTATGCGACGAATTTTTGACAAATTGTTAGGAAGCACAGGACAAAGGTAAGACATTTCATTATGCACGGTTGCTACTATCAATCCTTCATGTTGTAGGAGAACTGCAGCAGGGTAGCCAGTTTCCAAGCATTAAGGACAGCCTACCTGAAGCAATGCGGTATACTTCACTCTGGGCTACAAAGGACGCAACAAGGGTTTCTGCAATCAAGGTTTTCTGGACCTTCATGGAGGGGAGTATCTGTACACTGATCGCGTGCAGACCACAGATTTCTCCAACGATATACAACAATTTGCAAAGCACGATTGAGCTCAAAGCGGACATGCATAACTTATATATCTGGGCGCGGAAGGATCCAAAGTGAGCATGGGTCACGCTCCCATTCATTGCAACAGATGATGCCATTTACGAGGTATTGGCAGCATGGCCTCCAGAGTGGCACGCCCCAGACAAGGTCATACTAGAAAAAATGGCAGCACAATAGCGAAAAAAGGAAATCCAGTTGTGACTCACTAAATTGGCAGAAAAGACATGTCAGGGACAAAAGGCAGCTTCGCAGCAGGAGGCAACCAAGGAAGTGATAGCCGAAGAAATCATGGCAGATCAGGAAATGTCCTCGGAACAGGACATGCAAAGGGAAAAGGAGACACAGGAACGCACGGACCATCTTACAGAATCGACCCAAGTCAAGAGGCCGCGCAGCAAGGAATCGCCGCATACACGCAAAAAGTCAAAAACAACAAAGGCTTTGGAGAAAGAGTTTATTGACAACAGCAAATCGGCGAGCACTACCCCTACAGGTGCGTTGGCGGAATTGATGACAGAATAGACAACTGTGTTGGGGGAGATCAGAGCACAGTTGCAGGCATTACAGGTGCGACCCCCGGGCAGGGTGATCCTAAATCCAGCAGAGGACACAGCTGCAACTGAGCAGATGGCACGCACCCACACAATGAACACCTTAGCATTGCCAGCAGGTGTTGTCCTAGCAAAAGCCGAGGGTGACATGCATAGTTGGGGATTGAATTTGGCTACTCTTCCTAGAGAAACCCTATACCAACTACAGGATGGGGTAACCACTGAGCTTCGTGCCAGGGAAGGCCGCGCCCTCCAAACCTTGATGGAGCACAAGGAAAATCTGGAGCAAGTCAGTCTCCAGCGCGATGATTTGGTCGCACACAACTAGGAAGTGGAACAGGTCGTGACGGAAGCTTGCAGCAAGGTACCAGAGCTAGCTATCCCAGCCAAACTTCCAGCAACTGACAAGATTCATCACATGGCCGCAGGATTCCGTATGGCCCAAGAGGAGGCCACGAAGGCTCAGTGGGAATTAAATTTACAAATTGCAGAGCTAAGACTGAAGGCACAGCCGCCCACACCTCCGAAAGTTCGAGAACGGCGTCGCGGTGAAATTCAAGCAGGATTGGAAATGATAAAGCGCGCGGTCCAAGATTTCTCAGGACTGTTAGATCAATCCCTCCTTACGCTCACCTCTCTCTAGGAAGATCCAACCATACAACAAGTGGAAACAGAAGCGCGGGAGTTGCAGCAGGCTTATGACATAGTCTGGGGGACTACGCAGACGGTCGCTATCACACAACGGTTGGCTAAAATGAAGGAGGCCTAGGCTCTCAAGGCACAAGTGGACGCCACTCAGCAAAAAGAGGCAGTGCTTAAAGACCGCATCTAGCCCTAGCTTGATGAAGCATTTGTAGTCTCCACCACCATCGAGGGAAAGTTAGCGCACATGCAGGTAGCATATGATCTCGAACAGGCTACTGCAACTGATACTGATGCATCGGTGGCTCGTGTAGAATAGGTACAAAGGATGGCAGAAGAGTTTGTTGCAAGTACAAGAGAAGTGCATAATTTGTTGACTGACCTCTGCATGAAGATTGCTGCACCAGCCATGTGACTCGGGATGAGTCACAATGATTGTGTTGGGGGACTGTTGGGTAGCGAAGGACTCGCGTAATGGTTTTGGGGCTCAAAGCCCGCAATTTTGGGTAAAGGTATGGTAAAGACTCCACGAGATGCATGGAATGCAAAGTGTAATGAGTCAAGTCAAAGGGTTGTCTGCCCAAAACTAATGTAAAATGAGTTGGCCTATCCATGGTCCGCGAACCATGGAAATGTATAAATAGAGAAAGGCTCTATGGTTAGAAGTCAGTTTTTAGTAAGTATTACTTTGATTTGAATGTAATGGGTTTATGAGGCAAAAAGTCTTGGAGTGTCTGTAAGTACAAGTCAAGGGAGTTGGTAGAGAGATAGAGGCTCTACAGCTGTGTGCGTAGAGGCCTGGTAGAGTCCGCATTTGTGTGCGCGAACCTCTGCAGTTAAGTGTGCAGGGTGAATCTAGTTGTACTGAAGAGAAGATCAATAAAGATAAAAATTTCTGAGTCATTGTGTGGTTTCTTGTGGATCTGTCTGTTGCTTATGTTCTAAATTCATGCATGATCTGTTATATGGGTTTATATATTTCTTTATAATTGCGCGCCCCGAGTTTTATTAGTAAATGTTTGCTTAAAGACTGTAATAAAAAGCTCAGATCTGTAATAAGTTCATTAATAAGCAAGTACACCCGCACGAATTTTCGCGGAAGCCCGATAATTATCTAGAGTGGCGCAAGGCCACAGAATGGTTCGCAACCCCTCCAGACCACATCAAGTCATCCCAAGGGTGTGGAAACCTGGTTCCAGCACCCTCCCCTGCTACCTCGAGTGAGACTTCAGTCCGCGCTCCGCGGGCTGTTGCCGAAAGGGCCGGTAGCTGCGAGATTTGTTTGGCTAATAACTATTTCGAACCTAGGTCAGGGCCCAATGAGCCAATAGTTGAGTTATTTACTTTAACCTATAGATATTCATACTTGATTAGCCATTTATTATGTATCTCTCTAATCTTATCCATTGAGCATTTTGTCTCCTGAATAAACACCAGATCTGGTTTTTCTTCTTTTATTCTATTACTGAGATTTCTTTGTTTCCTTCTACTTCCTAAGCCTCTAATATTCCAAGATGTGAGCTTCATTAAGAAATATTAGTAAAGGAGTAGTTGGTAAGCTCTTTCATCTTACCTGAGTTAATCAATAGTTTTCCACATTCGTTCAGCAGCTCCTTCTGTATTTTTCTTCCTCTTTTCCTACCCGGGTTCTTTGGAGATAGTCCCTGTGTCTCCTCCATCATTTTGACCCCTCTGTATTCCTAGCTTTCATGATTTCTTTTGATTCCATTTCCTTTCAATTGTGATCTCCTTAGGAATAGCTGTTGAACCCTGTCATATTCCTCTTTTGGCAGGGAGTCCACTCCTTTGGTCATTCCTTATTCCAGAAATTTTTCTAGATCTATATTTTCCCTCTCTAGAATCTCTTGCAGTTCATGGTCTTCCGTTCCTGCCTCACTTGGAGTCATCTCATGGTCCTTATTTATCTCCATCATTTTTTCTATGATTTCTTCCATGCCTTCATCTCTTTCCTTCTCAATGATAGTGTTCTCCATTTCCTGGTTCGTTTCTTTGTTTCCTTCTTCTTCTTCTTGGATCTTAGAGTTATTGTGGCTCGGTTGTTTTTCCTCATTGATCTTCTTTTGCGACCTCTTTTCGCATTTCCCTTTGCCCCCAACCTTGGTAAAACCCTCAAGATTTTTATCCACAGTGGTTTTCACATTTCTCTCGATGTTTTTGTTGGGAAATCTCTATATAAATGCCCATGCTCATGGCATATATGGCACCTAAATGGGATGTGCTCATAGTCCACAGCCTATACCCATTCTTCATCATATACTTATAAAATTATTATGTCCGGGAGTGCTCCAGATAAGTCCATTTCCACATAGATCCGGGCAAAGGAGGTGTATTTTCTTTTCAGAGTCACATCTGAGATCTTTAGAAAATGCCCCAGTTTGTTGCCTATTGTTTTCAGCGATTCTGCTAACCAATAATCCAGAGGAAGGGAGTATAGTCTGATCCATACCAATACTAATGAAAATGTCTTGCGTTTCGAAACAAAGTTCATTATCCAAGGCCGCATGTAGAGGCCTGCAGCAGCGTAGAAATATGGTCCTCCTTCAAACACTCTGTCTTTATCCTCTAGGCTTGTGAATGCTACTATGAAAAAGCCCTTGGATCCCAAATGAAGGGTTATTTCCCCCTTTGGCTTCTAGTGGCTCCTTATCCAGACATGCAGCGCCCTCTCCGTCGACCATATTCCCACGACTTTGCAGATAATCGCATGTTCAGTCATATGATCCATATGCGCTTGTAGCGCAGGGTCGCTTAAGATGACCCGAGGGATGGTGTTCGACTTAGGTTTGCAAACCCCAGATGTATTTACAGAAGTAGGTTTTTGATTGCTATCCCCTGTCTCCTTTTCCTTACTAGCTTCCTGCTATTCCTCTTCCTGTTCATGAGGTCTGTTTCCTCCCAACGTGTCCGTATTACTTGCTCTTGGTGCCTTCTCCAGAGGCTTCTTGAAACGCTGCTTTCCCACATCCTTGCTTCTATCCGTAACTACTTCACTGTAGGAGGGAGCAACACTCCCCCCTGCACATCCTGCCATGGTACCCAACATCAAAACCCTAACCCTAGTTCAAGTTGCAGAGCATAGATCTTCCATGTAATTACAATAAGACAAGCAAATAAAAATATATTAATATAATATAATATAATAATAATTATTATTAAAAATATATATATATTATAATAAGAAAATAATATATATTATTATGATAATTGTTATTATATATTGAGGCAAAATTGATATTGACTTTAAAGAACTCGTGTAAGTATGTCTGGAAATTGAGTATTTAAACAAATAATTTGATTGAATCTTATGCTCTCTTTCAAGGAATTAATTTTATTTAGTCATTTTATCCTTGTTACTTAATAGTTATTGGAAATTCGTTAATTAATATAATCAAATGACCAAAGGTCAAGGATATTCTATTAGAATTAATCTTAGCAAAGATAAGATCTAGAATAAGTAATAACTACCGAGTAAAATGGTACCATATAAGGAGGTAAAATAATAGTGTGGTAGAGCTACAAGATTTAACTAATAAAAAAAAGATGTTTTATGTTTAACTACTCAAGTTATGGTCAACTTATCCCTTAAACAGGAGCTTAAGCAAAGATTTATGTCACAAAAAAACCACGCTCAAGTACGCATAGAAATTGGGAATTTTAACACATAACTTGATTGAAGCATGTGCCCTTCTTCAAGGATTATTTGTGTTTAGTCCTTTTATCCTTGTCACTTAATAGTTTTTTTGTGACTCTCTAATATAATACAACACATGATCAAAGGCCAATGATATTTTATTAAAAGTAATCTTGGGAAGGATAAGATCTACTACAAGTATTAACCGTCGGGTGGAATGTTAGTGGAATGTTACCATTTAAGAAGGTAAAATAATATTATGGCAAACCTACAAGCTAATCAAGCAAATAAATTAAGAAAAAAATGGTGTTTTATGTTTAACAACTCAAGTTAGGATCAAACTAACCGTTGAAGAAGAGCTTAAGAAAATATTAACACAAAAGGAACCACACAAGAATCCTCACCATGAACTTAAAACATGTAGTATCATTAAAGGACATAAATCCATCACTTCTTCTCATGGTGGCCACATCTGGCACCACTCATGTTAATCAACTCGTACATCATCTCCCATGTTGCAACTCTGGGATATTATCACACCCAACCATGGAAGAACATCATTCACAATTGTTCTTGGGAATGCCCTCTATCACTTGGCAAATTTCATTATCCTGTGTGGAAATAACCCAAGCTGGAATCCTCTTTTCAATTCGTCTCTCTATTTTTTTCTCTCCTTCGGGAGTGAGCTACAAGTATTCATGAGTTAAGCTATGATCCATCTATAGTTCCCTCTACTGTCACAAGTTGGGATAAATGAATTTAAACGAGACTTTCATGAGGTAGAGGGTTACATGCTCATCTTGAAGGTAACTTGATTTTGGATGTAGTTACGAGCATTGTTCTACAACTTAGTTGTAGGTTGGACTCTTTGGAGTGTATGCTCTAGGGGCAAGTGAAGACTCCTTGTCCTTCTCCAAGTATGTTTCTTTCCTCTTTGCCTCTTCATATGGATAATGTAGTGACTTGTCCCTTGCATTTAGATGGTCTTGTCACTAGAGTGAATAATGATAATTCTTTAGAAGTTCATAGTGATGCAAAGGAACCTTTTAAATAAATTCCCAGCCATATGTGGTTTTCTTTTAGATCTTTTTTGGCCAATTTTTTTTGTAATTGTGGTATTTTAGAACTAGTTAGCTTTAGAGTTTGATGCCATACACTAGAATAATATTTTAATCTATACTCTTCCATGAGCTTTAGCCACAATCATATATATATATTATGTATGTTCGAGCCAAACAATAAATTGGTGTATGAGAGTCTCAAGGAAAATTTTAGGGGTTAGTATTCGTAGGTGGCCTATTTTTTCATACTTTTTCAAAAAAAATATGTCAATTTCTATTTTTTCTAAAATTTATTCGCTCAAATTTTATAGTACAAAAGCATTTCACCTTAAAAATTGCCAATCTTTTATCAGGACTATATAAAATCATTAGAAATTTGAATATTTTTACAAAATTGTCACCAAACATTTTATAGTTTGCACATTAGGGACTAGTAAGATTCGCCAAGTTTTCTAAACTTTAAGATAAATTTCCATCCTTAAAATTTTCCCTATATGAGATCTCCTTGTTTGTGGGACAAGGGACCCACCTCTACATAATTATTTGAATGCTAAAGTCTAAAGAGGTATACATACTCTACCCCACTCAGGATTTAAACCTATGACCTCTTAGGAGGAAACACGTGCTATTAACCATTAGGCCCGACTCAAACTATATTAAAATTAAAATTTTACTTATAAATAAAGACTAAATTGTGTTTATCCTTTAGGAGTAAAATCAAAATGAAAAGTCCTATGGCACTGGGGATATTAATAACTTTCACGTTAATTATAAAAGTAGTAATCTCTTTTTTTTTCTAAGTTAATCTATTAATATGTAACAAAAAATGTACAATGAGGCTCAGGCCTCAGCAGTGCTTAACATAGTTTATCAAAGAATATCTTGACTACCCCAACATTGGGGAAACCAGTCCGTAGAGGCAAAAAAACCCAGATATGGGATATCAGTCTTTAAGACCAGAACAAACAAAAACCAGAGAAGTTTCACCAGAACAAAAATAAATCTAGAAAAATTCCAGTAGAGTAGACATATAAAAAAAGACCAGTCAATAAAGGAGACCTCAGTTGGCGACACCTGGCAGCCACGTATCATCATTTGAACTCATCTGGGATGGGCTCCTCTACAACCGGAGACACATACTTTGTCCAGTCATCCTCCTCCTCCGACGATGCATTGCCATGTGGCCCACCCGCATGTTGGACGCCATCATAGCTACTAGTCGCTGCCTGTGAAGCTAACCCTTCAGTCCCTCTTCCACTTGGGGAGCGCGTGGCACCAGAATTGCCACCCTCAGCATGCTGACCGCCACCCATGGTCTGGCCATGCAGAGCAGCCTTTTCCTCATCCAACAGATTCTTTCCAATGTCACTGCCATTTCTGCGTCTGTGAGTCTCCTCTTGCCGCATTTCAGAACTTTCCGCCTGGGTAGCTTGCATCTCATTATCTTCAGTGAAAAGGATGGTGATTGTAGCAGTAATCACTGGCCTGTTCAGGTTGCTGCGAAATCTGAATTGGGTCGAGTGGGGAGCAGGGTGAGGGGGCAAAGGGAAATTGGCAGTGTGAACTGCGAAATCTATGCGACCTTCACCTGGAGACAGAGCACGACCTCGGCCACTGCGAGTATTAGGGTACCTTCCCAAAACAGAGCTATGGGGGTGAGGAAGTTCAGGGGAAGGAGAGGAGGCAGCGGGCTCAGGATTCGGTGTCGTCTGAGGGCAGGCACTCCCTCCCCGAGTCCCTCCTCTGTGGCTCCTCATGCGATGATGAACCATGACGGAATGCCTGGCCAAATGTTCAGTGGGAGTGATGGCGGAGGAATTGAGCAGGGGAACAAGGACCGGCTGGGCGGAGATTAACTGGCAGAACCTGGAATGGGAATGGTGATGCCCATTACTGAAATCAACACAGCTCGCTAACTAGCAGCGACGCCTAGTGACTGTGTGGGAGCTGGGTTCAGTAGCTTGGGGTGGGCAATTGCAGTGGAGCAGGGGAGAAGGAGACACATTGAAATGAGGGGAGTCCATGTCTGGGCAAATGATAGCCAGTTCTTGACCCAAGCAGTCATTAAATGCTGCTTGCGGTCTGTCATGAATTCAGCTTAGGCTGGTGTGGGGTGGAGCGCCATTGGCCAAGTGGCCCTTCCTCTCGCCGCCGTCCATCCTGCTCTTCATTAATCGCATTGAATGTCACCCGCATCCAGGTATAAAAGTAGTAATCTTAAAGTTCTATACTTTTAATCATTTATGATAATCATTATCTAAATTTAATTATACAATTACAAGTTTTTATTATCTAAATTACATTTTTTAATGTACAAATGAAATCAAACTGCATAAAATAATAGTTAAGATGTTTAAATTAAACATATTCAATAATTACAACTTATAATTTCAATCAATTTTGACAAAATTTCAAGTAAAATTAATTAAAAAACGTAATGAAAAGTATCGGAAATATATATATTTAAAGTGTGTCATCTTTAACTTTCAATCCAATCAAACTATATGGTAAACTAGCACAAACTTATAAATTAAATGGTTGATAAACATTGATAGTTGCCAAATACTTACCTCATAATACATCTCACATTACCAAGATTTAAAAAAAAAATCCTAAAAATCTTAAATATTATAACTTGATTTTAAGATTTAACCTTCACGAAATATTTTAGAATACTCGTAGTAATAGTCATAATTCAAAGATTGATATTTTTCTCCAAAGTAGTTATTCTCTTTTTATCTTTTTAATTGAATTGATTAATTGAAAAAATGTCATATGAACAAGTTTCATATGAAATGAGTTATGGTTTTTTAGACACGTGGTATTTATAAGTCATGGTATTGTAACAAATCATATTTACAGATTAAGAATCTCCATGGTAAAATAAGAGTATATGTTGATGGTTAAGAACCTTGTTACATGTTTTTTAAATGTATAATGTTTTACTTATATATTAATTCATTTTATAATTAATAACAACAATAATAATATAAACTTAAGTTTTTTTAATTATTTTTTATTTTTATTTTTTTTAATCTTGAAAATATGAGATGTATTATGAAATAAGTGTTTTGATACTCTCTTGAAAATTGGTGGCGTGTGATCTGGAAATTCAAGGCACCGCCCCGTACCTGGCTCTTCATGTGGAACATGATCATGAATAAGACACCCACAGGCTCTAATCTCATAAAAAGATCTTTTCACGGCCCATCTTGGTGTGTTATTTGTCGTCGAGAGGAGGAAACAAATGATCATTTATTTATGTCCTGCACTATCACACAAAAAATATGGGAGCAGGTTCTATCCATGTTAAATATTACTTAGAGATGGGAAGGGAACAACATAAAGGAAGCATGGAACAGTTGGTGGAATGCATCTCCCACTATGAAAATTCGCAATCTTCCTTTGATCCTTTGTTGGAATGTCTAGTTATGCAGAAACAAAATCATTTTCAAAAACTTGCAAATCAAGTGGCCACTGATTATTTCGAGGATATGCTACTACTACAATGAAATCTTAGAGGAGGACCAACCCACCTCGACCCGATCTATCTCCCCTAAAGTTATTGATCAGGCTCACCCTTGGGCCTATTTTGATGGTTCAACTCAAGACTAGGGGTGTGGGGGGCGGCTCCTACTCCACCTATCTGATTTCCATTTTTTCCACATTCGCATGGGCCTGGGTGTGGGCACTAACAATTATGTTGAGCTCATCTCGCTTCGTCATCTATTATATTTTGCACTAAACCAAAACTGTAGACACTTACAAATTTTTGGGGATTCTAAGATTGTTATAAATTGGTTCAATTGCACATCTACATGCTATGTTCATTCACTCAGGAACATTTTGGATGATGCATTGTTTTTAAAATCACAATTTGATCAGATTACATGTATACATATTTACAGGGAGCGCAACAAAACTGTGGATCAGCTTTCAAAAGAGGCAGCGCATCAACCTAGGGGTGAATGGCTGATTCAGGAACAAAGACAGGGACAGGCCTATCAGTACTATCATAGGCCTTACATAGAACAAATGCAGCAAAGGGCCGATAGGCCCTAATTTTTCATAGACATTTTGATGCACCAACTAACAGAAAATCTACAGCAAAGAATTTTTGAAATTTTGTAATATTTTTGTATAAACTTTTACTGAACTTTGAAGGTCCACCCTATATGGGTAATATGTACAGACTTATATACTTTGATGACTACGGTCACACTTATAGCATATGCCACAGGCATCTACAACATGTAATTTTCCATATATAATAGAAAATTACGATTTTTTTTGCAAAAAAAAGTATTTAATACTTATTATAAATGGATATCTATCAATATTTGTCACCTATTTAATTTATGTAATTATATTAATTAATATTAAATTAAAATTCTAAAAAACTTATTCCAAAATAAATACATTTATCGACATAACTACAACATACTATTAAACTATTTTCTCAAAATATTAAAAAATAATATTAAAAAAAAATCCAGCAAAGAATTTTCTCCCCATAAACTTTGTTACTTTTATCTAGTGCTTTTATCTAAAAACACATACTATAGCTTCCACATAATTGGTTTTTCCAAATAAAAACGGATGGCAATATATGAATGCCCTTACTGTTCATGGTAAGGTGGGTCTTAAAAGGTGTTAAGTAATCACATTTCGGTGTATTTTTTAATTAAATTTAAATTAAAGATACAAAAAAAAATAATTTTAATTAAGATGATATAAAGTAATTATGTCTGATTCAATTTATGTTAGTTCAATTTATGATAATACTTTTAGTAATTTCAATAAATTAAAATATAAAATTTGAAAAGCTAAATTTATAATGGGTGGACTATTTTAAGATAAATTTAATACATATTTATAAGAATGTTTTTTCTTTTACACAAGTTGAAAAATGGTATTATATTATAACAATTTATGATCGAACAGAGAAAGTTACAAGAAGCAACCTATTAAGACAAATCTTTACCGATCATCTTCTTCTTGTATTCAAAATTTGCCCCGTATTTATAAAAGTATCTTTATATCCCATATCGAATTAGTGACTCAAAATAGAAGTCCTTTGTAGAAATAAGACTATACAAAAATGGATGAACCATACAAATTAGTTATCATTTAAAAATACATTAATATGAGTTTGATTCTATATTATTGATGGAAAGTTGGTGAAATTCATAGATTTTGAAGAGTCTATATATGCATTAAATGTGAAGTAAAGGGATGGAAAAGAACAATTGTACCTAAAGTATGATTATATTGAATTTTCTTACAAATTTACTTGAGTTTTACTTCCAAAACCAAAATTTTCCTTATCTGCTATGGTAATATGGACATCAACAAGTCCAATTATTGTCTCTAACACTAATCTATTTCATTTAGTTGCATTTGGAAGGAGTTCTGTTAGGAAACCAACTCACAAAAAGATAGAAAAGATAGATCAATGCCTTAGAATTCAGCCTTTTCGAAGGGGAAATCTCCTTTACATTACACAAATGAACAATTTTTGGATGATACAAATGACTAAACCTCCTTTCTATATATAGGAGTCTAAGGGGTCACAATATAATCAAGCTGACCTAACAGTGATAGCATAAGGGCACAACAATGACAATAGTGGGTTTCTATGGGGCACACTATAACAATATGGGGACAATAGGGGCACAATAATAACAATAAGGGATACAATGAAAATAGTAATGGGGGAATCACTAGTATTATAGGGATCTAACATGCCCCTTTCCTTCCGAAAAGCGTTGTCCTCAACACTTGAGTAGTTCTGGATGCTTCTGTATAAAATTATCATCCTCCCATGTGGAATCTTCAACGCATAAGTTATTCCACTTGATGAGATACTCCGAAATTGATCGATTTTGTAGATGTCGAGTTCTTGTTTATGTCACTGCTTCCGGCTCCAATATTGTTTAAACTGGGAGCTTGTCACCTATAACCTTCTTTAAAGATGAAACATGGAAAACTGGGTGCACTCGGGAAGCTACAGGAAGCTCCAATTTGTATGCCATAATACCAATCTTTTGCAACACCTTATACAGACTATAATACTTTGATGATAATTTATTATCCTTCTTAGCTTGCTTGAGGGACATTTGTTTATATGGTTGTAGCTGTAGTAATACCCAGTCACCTACATCAAAAATTCTTTCGCTGCGATGTTGATCTGCCTATTGTTTCATTCTATTCTGTGCCAACGTGAGGTTATCCTTTAAGAGTTGGAGAACTTGTTGTTGATGCTCGATATGATGTTCCACTGCTTGAACCTTAGAATTTTCTCTTAAATATGATGTGATGTTTTATCACTGAAAATTCTGTTTCCAAAAAATTGCTCAGACTAGCTTAAGGACAAGGTGTTTTCGCAGCGCATAAATCCTTTAGCAATTTCGCAGCGTAACCTGTTTTAGTGATTTCGTAGCGAAAAGCACCGACTTTGCACTGGCTGCGCTACGAAATTGGTGGAGCTATCCAGGATACTGTAGAATTAGAAACAAAACAAGATGACAAAGACTACTTAAGAAATGAAAGACACGATGAAACTGTTGTTTGGCCTCAATGTTGAGTTGAGGAGCAAGGACAGTGGAAATGTCATCAACAAAGAAAATATTTTAATTGCTAAGAATGATGACATGCAAAATCTGTGTGAAACAGAGACTGCTTGTATTTCAGATAATGGACCTGTTGATGTCATTAGTATGAATGGTGGATTTGTTTCTTTCTTGAATAAGTGGGAGCAAGTTAATGAATTTTGTTTTGATCTGCATTTCAGTAATGCAAGTGAGGGAGATTCATCAGCAATGTTTGAAGTCCAAGGTTTGGATGTTTGCTGGGAAAATTCTCCGGTATACTATCTTAATTTCTCTAGAAGATTTTTTTTTAGAGGAAGATGGATGTGCCACTTTTCCTAAGGGTGAGGAGACATTGACTGGAATGTCTTTGATGTTGCTGCCTTCAATTGATATTGGAGAAGCTATAGATATTTGTATTGTAGCATGGCTGTTTTGGCCAGATGAACGCTAGAGCAGAGAAGCAGTTAATGTGGTTCAAGTTATTGTGGCACCTATATAGCTGCCAGATGCTCAAAAGGTGATTGAAGGGATTTTTAATACCACAGCAGTCGAGCTTGATATAGTTGATAAAGATCATCTCCTACAATGTGTATCTGAGGTAGATGTTGTGACAATCTTATTACCTACCAGTTGCCACACGCCAAATTGCGCATGCATGCATTGAGTTAAAAGAAAAAGGCATCTTGAGTTAGGAGCGCGGTTAGTTAATTAGAGAGCATTGAAGAAATCAAGGAGCGCGGTTAGTTAATTAGAGAGCATGAAGAAATCAAAGGCTTCGAAAAGGTTAAGGTTTGAGGAGCCTAGTGAAGAATATGTGTTCAAGCCACGGAGGCCAATTACAAGAAGACAAATGAAAGAGGCCGAGAAAGTGCATAAAGAGGAGGCAGCTGTAAAAATGCCCAGTATAGAGTTTCTTGAAGTTTTGACTAAAACAGTGCATGCAGCCAGGCGTAAAGACAAGAGTAAAAAGGTTATTATTAGCCAAGGAGGAAATGTCATAGCTATCAGGAACCAGGCAGGAACAACCCAGAAAGAAGTGGCCCAGATAAAGAATGTTTCTAGAGAACGTGCAGTGAGATATGCTAATTATAGAAGGGCTGTATTAAAAGGCAGCACAAGCCTAGTGGGTCAAGCTGACTCGGGGTCTGATGTATTTTCGTGGATGGTACCAGCACTTAAGCAAGCAAAACTCATAAGAAAGCTGAACATGAGCCTGAGATCAGAAAATAAGGCTTTGAAGAAAGAGGTTAGCAGTTTGAAGAAGAAGCTAGGTAAACTAGCTCACTGATTTAAAAGGAAAGGTGCTTTTCAAGTTTTGATAAATTTTGGTTTAAGCTCCATCATTTTGAAACTATTTAGGTCCTTAACACCTGTACAAAATGTCTGAAGAAATCATGAGTTTAAGCAGAAAGCGCTTCAAGATAAATATGTTCTGTTTTGACAAAAACAGCAGTTTCGTAGCGCGCTACGAAACTGCTGTAGATGCTGTTTTATAAGAAAACAATGAATTTGATGATGAGGTCAGCGAATTTTGAAAGGAATGCCTCGAGGACAGGAGGGAGACCATACAAGGCTATCATAGCAATTCAAACAGTGACAGGTGTGAGTTTTGGAGGAAAGGTGAAATATTTTGTTTTTTGCTAAAGTTTTCTTAAAGATACTGTATGACCGAATTACTAGGGTTCTGGTAGGGTTACCGGAATTTTTGGTTTGTACACCTTTTCAGTCCACAAGGCATCCAGATCATGAGGCATATGGTGTTATGCGTTGTTATTGAAGAATTAAAGAGCTTGGAGCGTGGTCTTTAAGTAGTAAAGAATAATGGAAGACAGGGACCGTGAAAACAGGGCACTCGTCTTTACTAATTAATGAGCCATCTACACAGCTAATATCCAAGGCCAGCTCGTTCAATGAATGCTCCTCCAACATATCTCGGCCACAACAGAAAATGTACAGGTGTCAAAGCTCAAGAAAGGCATCATGCATACGAGGAGATAGAGTTAGAATTTCAATGTGATTAGGACTTTATGTATTTACAGCACAATACTTTATGTATTTAATAAGTTTGTTTAAAAATAGATAAGGTTAGTTAATGATAGACCATCGAGCTCCCCTCATGCTGGAGGAGGAGACTCAAGGTAGTTTTATTTTTGTTTTCCTATATATAGGAGAAACTTTGATGTAAGTGGGGTTGGAGATTTATAAAAGAAACAGAGTTTTTATATTGGCTAATGTAAAAGACTTTTGACAGTAATAGAAAGATTACTTTTTCTTCCCAAGATTCATCTTGTGTTCAAAGGCTCAGAATATATGTGGTTTTGTCTTTATCCTTTCTGTTTTACAGCTCAATAGACATGCAATCACTCTGAATTCACCTAGTGCTCAGACTTCCTGTGTATGTTTATGAGTTGAGGTTCTTTTTGAGAAATGTTCTGAGTGTTTAAACATTATATGCCTTGGCTTCCATGATTGAGTAGTTAATAGTTTACTGCAGAGGTGTTTGACTCCATGAGCCCAATGGAAGAAGTGTTATTTTGTTGTTCCAACCAGCTTATTTTCATATACTGTTTGAAGAGTTAGCCATCTTTTCTTGTTATTAATCCATATCAAAAATCTGTGAGAGAGCCCTCTCTGACTAAGGAGGCTAAGCTTTAGTCTAAAGCCTGGTTTGAAATAGTTGCATGAGATCTTGCTAAGTAGTAGCCCTTAGTACACGATTTTGTGATAACATTTTGGTGCGTCTGCCGGGAGCCTGAAGTCTATTCATTCCCGAAATCAATGGTTGAACTTCTGAAGGTAGCAGGAGCTCAGACATCTTTTTGAGGCTGCAAAACTACCTTGGCGACTCCACACATCAAATAAGAAGTTGGAAGGTGACTCCACTGCTAGAAGATCAGTAGCTTGATGAAGTTACAAGATGAGTTCCACTGCAAGAATGAATGCCAGGTATGCTCCTATGAATCAGTCTCATATCCCTGGTTTTCCAAATCCTATGCCAAAGGTTGATTGGTTAGATGATCTTCCAATATTCAAAGATGAAAAGAAGGATGATGCTGCTCTCCATTTGGTTAGGTTTCATATGCATGTACGCAGTCTTAAGGTTCATTTCCCCGAGGATTGTCTCATGAGGATGTTTATGGCCACTTTAGAAGGAAAAGCATGGTCTTGGTATAAAAGTTTGGAGAATGGTTCATTATCTTCTCTTGCTGATTTCCATGATGAATTCTGTGAAATGTATAAAGAAGGTTATCCTTCCTTATTGATGCTTAAAGATTGCTGTAGACATTCTTTAAGTCTTATTAAGTATTTAGAGGATGGTTATGATGATGATGAATTCACGGATGAAGAAATTTTAGAGGCTCTTCATAACAATGCATTCCAGCACCAAGGAGAAGATATAACATCCCATGAAACACAGCATGAGGAGCAGCAGGAGTTGACTTGTGAAAACCATGTTTCATCCCTTGATATGAATGAAGAGATGCAGCAGTATTCTGAAGATGAAATTGATTGCACACAGCAAGAAGAAGTGCTGGAAGACAGCTTCTACGACCCTCAGGCAGAGGAAAAGCTTGCTCAATTTTGTAATTCCTTGCAGCAGCTTACTTCAAATAATGATCATAGTAGTGAGGAAAATTACATTGTTTGTGAGCATCATTTAGAAAGGCAGTTGGATAGCATATCAAATAAATTTGGTGTGGCTGAAGATAAGTTGTCTAAAGATACAGAAAGTTTTGAGAATCAGCAAACTAACCATGTGTTTTTTGACCCTATAGCTGAATACATGGAAAAGATTTACTGTTCAGGCGGCTTCCAGTTATATTTTCATGTTGAAGAACAGTTACACCTCATGCTGCCTCGGTTACTTCAGTATCTGGTTTATTTTTGTTTCAAGCACAGCCAAAGGACAAACATGGAAATTTCAGATAAGATAAATGATTGGCTACATTGGAAATTTCACATTGATTGAGTTGAATGAAGTTTGAAATTGTTAGGGTAGGTAGGTATAGGTAAATGCAAATAAGCTCAAGGTCAACTGAGCATTTTTCAGTAGATGTAGTTTTCTTTCTCCTACAGTCATGCTTGTCAAGCAAATTTCTGTTTGTCATAAATGGATAAGGCACTGGACCTGCAGGTTCTTAGTGTACCACAAGGGCACACTATCCCAAGTGGAGCCACTGTTATCACTGAAAATTCTGTTTCCAAAAAATTGCTCAGACTAGCTTAAGGACAAGGTGTTTTCGCAGCGCATAAATCCTTTAGCAATTTCGCAGCGTAACCTGTTTTAGTGATTTCGTAGCGAAAAGCACCGACTTTGCACTGGCTGCGCTACGAAATTGGTGGAGCTATCCAGGATACTGTAGAATTAGAAACAAAACAAAATGACAAAAACTACTTAAGAAATGAAAGACACGATGAAACTGTTGTCTGGCCTCAATGTTGAGTTGAGGAGCAAGGACAGTGGAAATGTCATCAACAAAGAAAATATTTTAATTGCTAAGAATGATGACATGCGAAATCCGTGTGAAACAGAGACTGCTTGTATTTCAAATAATGGACCTGTTGATGTCATTAGTATGAATGGTGGATTTGTTTCTTTCTTGAATAAGTGGGAGCAGGTTAATGAATTTTGTTTTGATCTGCATTTCAGTAATGCAAGTGAGGGAGATTCATCAGCAATGTTTGAAGTCCAAGGTTTGGCTGTTTGCTGGGAAAATTCTCCGGTATACTATCTTAATTTCTCTAGAAGTTTTTTTTTTAGAGGAAGATGGATGTGCCACTTTTCCTAAGAGTGAGGCAACATTGACTGGAATGTCTTTGATGTTGCTGCCTTCAATTGATATTGGAGAAGCTATAGATATTTGTATTGTAGCATGGCTGTTTTGGCCAGATGAACGCTAGAGCAGAGAAGCAGTTAATGTGGTTCAAGTTATTGTGGCACCTTTATAGCTGCCAGATGCTCAAAAGGTGATTGAAGGGATTTTTAATACCACAGCAGTCGAGCTTGATATAGTTGATAAAGATCATCTCCTACAATGTGTATCTGAGGTAGATGTTGTGACAATCTTATTACCTGCCAGTTGCCACACGCCAAATTGCGCATGCATGCATTGAGTTAAAAGAAAAAGGCATCTTGACACGGCAGGCTATGTCGGTAAAAACATGTTTATCTGGTGTTGAGCTTCTCAAAAAGTCGAATTGCTGCTTCGTTTGTGGCTGGAATATACAGAGTTTTCTTAATATGCTTTGTAGTGCGTTATTGGTATCCTGGTCATTGTATTAGCTATACAGTGGTGGCTTCAGCGTTGTTAGGAGCGCGGTTAGTTAATTAGAGAGCATGAAGAAATCAAAAGCTTCGAAAAGGTTAAGGTTTGAGGAGACTAGTGAAGAATATGTGTTCAAGCCACGGAGGCCAATTACAAGAAGACAAATGAAAGAGGCCGAGAAAGTGCATAAAGAGGAGGCAGCTGTAAAAATGCCCAGTATAGAGTTTCTTGAAGTTTTGACTAAAACAGTGCATGCAGCCAGGCGTAAAGACAAGAGTAAAAAGGTTATTATTAGCCAAGGAGGAAATGTCATAGCTATCAGGAACCAGGCAGGAACAACCCAGAAAGAAGTGGCTCAAATAAAGAATGTTTCTAGAGAACGTGCAGTGAGATATGCTAATTATAGAAGGGCTGTATTAAAAGGCAGCACAAGCCTAGTGGGTCAAGCTGACTCGGGGTCTGATGTATTTTCGTGGATGGTACCAGCACTTAAGCAAGCAAAACTCATAAGAAAGCTGAACATGAGCCTGAGATCAGAAAATAAGGCTTTGAAGAAAGAGGTTAGCAGTTTGAAGAAGAAGCTAGGTAAACTAGCTCACTGATTTAAAAGGAAAGGTGCTTTTCAAGTTTTGATAAATTTTGGTTTAAGCTCCATCATTTTGAAACTATTTAGGTCCTTAACACCTGTACAAAATGTCTGAAGAAATCATGAGTTTAAGCAGAAAGCGCTTCAAGATAAATATGTTCTGTTTTGACAAAAACAGCAGTTTCGTAGCGCACTACGAAACTGCTGTAGATGTTGTTTTATAAGAAAACAATGAATTTGATTATGAGGTCAGCGAATTTTGAAAGGAATGCCTCGAGGACAGGAGGGAGACCATACAAGGCTATCATAGCAATTCAAACAGTGACAGGTGTGAGTTTTGGAGGAAAGGTGAAATATTTTGTTTTTTGCTAAAGTTTTCTTAAAGATACTGTATGACCGAATTACTAGGGTTCTGGTAGGGTTACCGGAATTTTTGGTTTGTACACCTGTTCAGTCCACAAGGCATCCAGATCATGAGGCATATGGTGTTATGCGTTGTTATTGAAGAATTAAAGAGCTTGGAGCGTGGTCTTTAAGTAGTAAAGAATAATGGAAGACAGGGACCGTGAAAACAGGGCACTCATCTTTACTAATTAATGAGCCATCTACACAGCTAATATCCAAGGCCAGCTCGTTCAGTGAATGCTCCTCCAACATATCTCGGCCACAACAGAAAATGTACAGGTGTCAAAGCTCAAGAAAGGCATCATGCATACGAGGAGATAGAGTTAGAATTTCAATGTGATTAGGACTCTATGTATTTACAGCACAATACTTTATGTATTTAATAAGTTTGTTTAAAAATAGATAAGGTTAGTTAATGATAGACCATCGAGCTCCCCTCATGCTGGAGGAGGAGACTCAAGGTAGTTTTAGTTTTGTTTTCCTATATATAGGAGAAACTCTGATGTAAGTGGGGTTGGAGATTTATAAAAGAAACAGAGTTTTTATATTGGCTAATGTAAAAGACTTTTGACAGTAATAGAAAGATTACTTTTTCTTCCCAAGATTCATCTTGTGTTCAAAGGCTCAGAATATATGTGGTTTTGTCTTTATCCTTTCTGTTTTACAGCTCAATAGACATGCAATCACTCTGAATTCACCTAGTGCTCAGACTTCCTGTGTATGTTTATGAGTTGAGGTTCTTTTTGAGAAATGTTCTGAGTGTTTAAACATTATATGCCTTGGCTTCCATGATTAAGTAGTTAATAGTTTACTGCAGAGGTGTTTGACTCCATGAGCCCAATGGAAGAAGTGTTATTTTGTTGTTCCAACCAGCTTATTTTCATATACTGTTTGAAGAGTTAGCCATCTTTTCTTGTTATTAATCCATATCAAAAATCTGTGAGAGAGCCCTCTCTAACTAAGGAGGCTAAGCCTTAGTCTAAAGCCTGGTTTGAAATAGTTGCATGAGATCTTGCTAAGTAGTAGCCCTTAGTACACGATTTTGTGATAACATGATGGATGGTGGATGATATCCATAAAGTGCCATAAATGGGGTCATTTTTGTTGCAGTATGGAAGGAAGTGTTATACCACCATTCAGCCAGAGGCAACCATTTGACCCATTGTGTATATTTATCAAATACAAAGCAACGAATATATCCTTCCAAATATTTGTTTACTATCTTAGTTTGCCCATCATATTGAGGACGATAAGATGAGCTATGAGCTAACTGAGTACCAAGAAAAGAAAATAATTTTGTCCAAAAATTTCAAGTGACAATGGGATCTTTTTCGCTTACAATATTCTTTGGTTTTCCATGTAGCTTTTGAATTTTTCCATAGATGCAGTAGAAATTGTACTGGCTTTAAATGGATACGATAATGCACAAAAGTGTGCATACTTGGTAAGTCTGTCAACTACCACCATGATGGCACTCTTTCCTTTGGACTTGGGTAAACCTATGATAAAATCCATTGAAACCTCCTCCCAACGTTGGCTTGGAATGGATAAAGGTTGTAATAGACCCGGGGTCTTAATTGTTTCAACTTTATTTTGTTGGCAAACCAAACATTCTGCCACAAACTTTTGAATATCCGATTTAAGGCCATCCCAAAAAAATTCCTTCTTAACCCTGTGGTAAGTTTTTAAAAATCCTGAGTGCCCTCCTAAGGGAGAAGTGTGAAATTCCATAAGAATATTTTGTTTGAGTTGGGAATTCTTACATAGGTATAAGCGATCTTTGTACCATAACGAATCATTTTTCCAGCTAAATGTATCAGATGTACTCGGATCTTGTTGTAGCTTTTGAATGGGTGCCCACACTTCTTCATCATTCTTCCATTCATCCTTTGCTTCGTTTATCCAATCTGGTTGGATAATAGAAATGGTGCACAACAATGCTTCCACATCCTCATCCTTTCTTAAGAGTGCATTTGCCACAACATTTTGCTTCCCTTTTTTGTAGATGATTTCAAAGTCATAACCCAACATCTTTGTGACCCATTTTTGTTGCTCTTCAGAGGATAAGATTTGTTCTAAAAGGTATTTAAGACTATCATGATCTGTTTTTACCTTGAAGTGTCTTTCCATTAAATAGTGTCACCATTTCTTAAGTGCATGTAGTATTGCCAACATTTCCTTCTCATAAATAGCTTTGTGTAAATACTTTCCTTTGATTGGACGACTTTCGAAAGCAATGGGTCTTTTATATTGCATTAAAACAACACCAATGCCATTTCCTGAGGCATCACATTCCACAATAAAGGTTTTTGTGAAGTTCGACGTAGCTAAGACTTGTGCTTGGCACATTGCCTCTTTAAGATGTTCGAAGGCCTTTGTTTCTTCTGGAGTCCATGAAAATACATCTTTCTTCAATAATGTTGTTAAAGGTTCTGCTATTCTCCCATAATTATTAACAAACTTGCGATAATGCCCTGTCAACCCGAGAAATCCTTGCAGATGCTTTATGGATGTGGGGATTTTCCATTCCTTAATGGCTTTAATTTTGCTAGGGTCTACCTTAACACCTTCATGAGATACAATATGACCTAGATATTCCACCTCTTGTACTCCAAAGAAACATTTGGAGCTTTTTTCATATAATTATTTCTCCTTCAATAGTTTGAGCACCCTGTCAACATGTTCAACATGATCCTTCCAAGGCTTGTTGTAGATTAGTCTATCATCAAAAAACACTAACACAAATTTTCTAAGGAAGGGTTTGAAAATGGAATTCATCAAACTTTGAAATGTAGAAGGTTCATTGGTAAGGCCAGAAGGCATGACCAAAAATTCATAATGACCCTCATGAGTTCTAAATGTTGTTTTCGTAATGTCTTCACTCTTCATTCTGATTTGATGATATCCTGAATGAAGATCCAATTTGGTGAAGTAAATTGATCCATGCAATTGATCCAATAATTCATCAATGACAGGAATGGGAAATTTATCTTTAATAGTGAGCTTTTTGAGCTCCCTATAATCTGGACACATGCGCCATGCTCCATCCTTCTTGTGCACCAATACTACTGGAGCAGAGAAAGAACTTTGACTAGGTTGAATTATACTAGCCTCTAGCATTTTTACAACCATATGTAAAATTTCACTCTTTTTGGCATAGGGATACCTGTACGACCTGATGTATGGAGGAACACTTCCTGGAATCAAATGAATAACATGATCATGATCATGAATAGGTGGGAGGCCTTTAGGAGTCTCAAATACCTTGGAATGATTGTCTAAGACTTTTTGGAGATCTGGAGAAATAGATGATTTCGATGTGGGAACCTCTAGCGAACATAATTGTGCAATTATGCCTCGTTGTTCCTTCTTTAGAAGCTTTGTCATACCGTTAGATTTGATTATCTTTCCCAGTTTCCTTGCAATACCCCTTAATTCAACTTCCTTTCCTTCCGCACAAAATTTCATGAAAAGTTCTTGAAAATTAAAAGCTATTGTACCCAAGGATTGTAGCCATTAGACTTCTAATACAACATCAACACCACCCATTGGAATGGAAAGCATTGGGTTATTCAACGCATATTCTCCCATGGATAGATTGATATTATGGCACTTTCCAGAGCAATTTATGGTTCCTCCACTTGCAACCATCACTTGACACTCTAGTGCTGGATATAGGAAGAAATTCAATTCCTTGGCTATCTTACAATGAATAAAATTATGGGTACTTCCCAAATCAATCAACACTATTACCTTTTTCTTCTTGATATGTCCTTCTATCTTGATATTTTGCGGAGTGGTAATTCCATCCAATGCATTACAAGATATGGTCAGATTCATTTCTTATTTATCTAGGGTTTGTTCCTAGAGTATGTCCTCTTCTTTTGACATTTCTTGTTCCTTTTCTTCCTCCTCTTCACAATCTATGTAGAATAATTTCTTCTCAGCACACTTATGACCTTTAGTGTATTTGCTATCACAACTGTAACAAAGCCCTTTTGCTCTTTTTTCTTCCAATTGTTGTGGTTTCAACCTTGTAGGTTATAAAACGCTAGGGGCAACAACACTTCCATCTTTGTAGTTGTGAGTGGTAGGCTTCCTAGTTGCCATAATTTTTCTTTCCATTTTTCTTGCTAACCTGAATGCCTTCTCTAATGGATCAGGTTCCCAAAGGCGAACCTCATGTTGGATATTATCCTTTAAAGTACAT
The DNA here is from genome assembly GCA_031772625.1 of Pinus tabuliformis. Taxonomy (NCBI): domain Eukaryota; kingdom Viridiplantae; phylum Streptophyta; class Pinopsida; order Pinales; family Pinaceae; genus Pinus; species Pinus tabuliformis. Next base: position 539,913,641 of record CM062816.1, on the reverse strand, counting down.
ATGAAAACATCAATCCTATGCTCCTTTGGAATATATTTGACCCTTATGTTCAATTTTTGGAAGTCCTCAACGTGCTTCATCATTGAACCCTTTTGTTTGAGATTTATCTATTGGAAATAATACTGAGAGGGGGCGGTGAATCAGTATTAGCCAAATCAATAACTTTTTTATTTTCATACTTTGATTTATATACGCTACTTCAATGAAAGTAAATCTTTTTTCCCGTAGAAAAAGTCGTAATTTCTATTAAGTCAAAAGAAATTACATTATGTAGATGCTGAGCATATGCATACTGAGGCTGGATGCCTCTCAAAACTGTCTAAAAGAAACTATGATAATAGTTCCAAAACTGGAAAGGTAAACAAAAAGAAATTTCCTCTCCCCAAACTGTTTATCTCCACGCAGGGAGTGTGCCACCTCGGAGAGGTATATATCCAAAAAAAACAGCAAAAAAAGAACATATACTGTGTATGTTTTCCGGTGCTGTATACATACTGTTTTATAGCTATCATCATTACTGTGCAGCTGTAGCTTGCTGCCCAAAAATAAAAACTATGATTACCCGCCTTGGGTCGATACAGTTCATAAATAACAGATTATATATAAAAGCAGAGGAAAAACAGTATTTTGTGTATGATGGGACCCCTTTCAGTGTTGAGCTCCCCTTTGTGCCTGTTGATCATCAAAGGGTCTGTGGTAGTGTTGAAAGAAGGTTCCATCCAGTTCTTCCTGGATTAGCCAGTCCTCTTCTTGCCTCTGCGCTGCTTGCTTGGAAAGGTAGTCCGCCCGAGCGTTGCGCTCCCTGTAAATATGATGACAGTCAAATTTTTCAAAAGCATCTGTTAGTCTGAGTGCCTCATCCAGTATATGTCTCAAAGAGAAAGCAGTGCATATTGATTTTCTGGTGAGCCAGTTGCAGACAAGTTTTGAATCTCCAAACAATTGTAGTTTTGTGCATCCTTTCTCATGTGCAAAGGAAATGAGGTGTTTTGCAGTGGTGAGCTCGGCATAATTGTTTGTGCCCCGTCCCAGATGAATTTGGAGCATGTAATAGTGGTTTTCTCTGAGGTAGAGGAGGGCTCCCCCCCCACAGCCTTCCTCTTGGGCTGAGCCATCAAAGTAAGCCCAGGGGATAGATTTATCTATGAGTTCTGGGGTTATAGTCCGAGGAGGGGCTTGTGGAGGATCATCGGGTATGAGTGCAAGATCTGCAAATATGTGGGCAATAATGACAGGCCAGTGAGGAGGTTTTTGGTCGAAAATCGCACGATTCCTTGCTATCCAGATGGACCAGCACATGAGGAGTGGGATGTTCTTATCTTTTCCAGAGTGCTGCTCCTGCTAGTTTTTCCAGGCATCGATGATGGATAGGCCATGCCATTGATGGAGGGAGGGGGAGTGAGAGGTAAGAAGGGACCATTGTTCATAAACTACCGGGAAATAAAGGAAGAGATGTTCAGTGTCTTCATCATTTCTTCTGCACAAATGGCACCAGAAAGGTCCATAGAAGGATCGTTTTTTCAAGTTTGCCCCAGTAGGAATTTTGTTGTAAAGGATAGCCCACATGAGCAGTCGCGTTCTGGGGGCTGCTTTTAGATGCCAAATAGCTCTCCACCATTGCTGTGTATTATCGGGCTGATATGGTTGCATGAGCTGCATGTATCCCTCCTTTGGGGTATATAATCCATTTTTAGCTAGTGCCCATACAATCTCGTCTTCCTCCTCCGATATTCTGATGTGTGCTTGTGTGAGGGCCTCAGTATATGACTCCCATTCTTGTCTCCATTGTTCCGGAATGTGGAGATCTAGCGTTGTCTTCCAAGCCTGATGAAGAAAACTGGAGTTTTCTTGATCTGCAATATGAGCAACATGTGTGACACCCTGATCCATTAGATGTGCTATGAGCTGCCCAGATAGCCTATGCATATTGCCGCATCCAATCCAGGGGTCTATACCAATGCGGACAGAATTCCCCTGATGGATTCTCCATGTAAGTCCCTCCCGAATTAGGGGAAGGTAATCAATGAAAGTAACTCGCGTGTACACGCAACTATATTTAAGGAAACCAACGTATATCCAACAAACTTATGATTTATTTAATTCATCATATATTGATCTTTAATTAGTGCATCATTACTTCATTAACCATATAAACAGTAACCATGTGCAGTAATAACAAAACAAACCATCACACATAAGAAACACACATGAACACCAAGATTTAAGGTGGAAACCCAATGCGGGACAAAAACCACCTGTTGTTGTCTTCTTTTAATATAAGAAAAACCTGTTTGCAATCTTGTACTGTTGCAGCATCATACCAGTACACAGGAACCCACCTGCAGAAGGCTACAACCTTCTCTTGTTCTCCAGCTTCTACTTGAAGGTATCTACAACCCCCTAGCTCTTGTACTAGCCAATCCATTTACTAGTATGTAGGCGCCGACCTACAGAAGGCTCCAACCTTCACTCTTTTTCCAGCTACCACTGGAAGGGAGCTCCAACCCCCTGGCTCTTGTACTAGCCAATCCATTTAGTAGTATGTAGGCACCAGCCTACAAAAGGATCCAACCTTCACTCATTTTCCAGCTGCTACTGGAAGGGAGCTCCAACCCCCTGGCTCTTGTACTAGCTAATATGTTTACCAGTACGTAGGCACCGGCCTACAGAAGGCTACAACCTTCTCTCTTCCTCCAGGGACCACGTTTCATAAATTTTCAGACTGGATACTCCTGGAACACAACACCACAATCTGAAGGCCATGTTTCATCCAATTTTCATACTAGACCCATCAACAACATTGAAGCTTAAAATCATAACTACAATACAACCATTAAATACATCTGCATCAACTAATCACTGAAACTCAATAATCACTCTCTGAATCAACCACAACTGAATCAATCAATCATTGACAACCAATCATCACCGAAGTAAATCACAATCAATCAATCTGAACATTCAGAACACTGTCACCAGAACACAAAGCATAACCCAGAAATCTTCATCAACAACCAGAACCAACTGCAACTTCAAACATCATATTTCATAATGTATACGCTACTTCGATGTGTCGAACCAGCGTGTATATGCACTTTTACCAAAGCGAACAAGGGTACAAATCTGAAAATACTAACTTAAAACTTCACATCTATTCCAGACTTCAATGATACCTAGATCATAACATTTACAGAATAAAACATGTGTCAGTATTCAGATCTAGACTATCCATGATCAAACCACATAATGATAATTCATTTCAGGCCTTATGATCCTGATCCATCATCCGTCATTAACCACGTAGGTGCATCCTTAGTTCATATCAAGCAAAGCATCATAAACCCATAACCTACATATTTTATCTAACACCTCATAATATATTCAATACTTGCACACCTTGGCCTAATGATCTTCTCCTCCTTATATAGGTTTAGGCCTTTCTCAATACCTTGGACCAAAACCACTTAGGACCAATACCTTGGACCAAATACCTAGGGTCAATACCTTAGACCAAATACCTTGGATCAATACCTTGGAACTAAATACCTTGGACTAAATACCTCAAACCAAAACCTTGGTTTTCCAACATGTACGCGCTTTTCCTCCTGTGAAAGTGTGTGTATATGTATATGCCCTTTTTGTTCTGTGGACCAACATGTATATGTTGTTTTGACTAAGTGGACCTGCGTATACTTCTTAAACTACTTTGGACCATCCTTTTCTTTCATCTTCTTTATTTTGATCAGTAGACCTTAGTTTCATCTTCCTGTTCTTCTGTACCAATGCCCTATTACCTCTGAATAGACCTGTTATACTATATATTACTTCTGAAATGATTCCTTTGAACTGCCTTGTATTTTGTCACATCTGTAAACACAAATGCCATGCATTTTGTCACATTTGATATATCTCCTGTAGATTCACCTAGTTACGTAGATTCATCTATTTACCATATACAAGTGAGTTGTTCTACTACAAGTGGGTTGCCATTAAGTACAACACATGCATCATAATGCCAACAATCTCCCCCTTTGGACTTGATGGCAATCATGTTGGTGTTGATTACTGCAAGTTGTAGAAACCGTTAGAGGTAACAAGCAACACCAAAATACTTTGTTAGTTGTTCTACTACAAGTGGGTTGCAATCAAGTACAACACATGCATCATAATGCCAAAAATCTCCCCCTTTGGACTTGATGGCAACCATGTTGGTGTTGATTACTGCAAGTTGTAGAAACTGTTAGAGATAACAAGCAACACCAAAATATTCTCCCCCTTTGACATCAAGGGCAAACAGCGGACCAAGATATTCTCTCCCTTTGATATCAAGGGCAAAGGGCTGACCAAAATGAAGACTTTCATATCTGAACAACTAAATATAAACATTGATCATGCTCCCCCTAGGCACATGCTGAATTCTCTGATTAAACTCCCCCTTTGTACATGTTGTGATGTACTAAACTGTCCATGCTCCCCTTGAGCACATGCAGAGTTTGCAATAATATTTTCCAAAAGAATAACATGACTCTATAACTCAACTATGTGAGTTTGACTTTCGTATCACCAATGACTCACATACATCAATCTCCCAACCAAGTGGGATGTTACACAGTAATTTGTCACCATTGGTCACCGTCCCTGTTACGCCTTTCCCACACTTTGGAGGACTCATTCCGGGACTTGTGAGAAGTGACATAACTTGAAAACACTTGCATTATGTTACCCTAAGTATGGACTTCATATGCCTTGAAGACACCTCCTGCAGAATATCCTTAAAAAGTCCCCTTTTTAAATTAGCGTGGATCCACAGTGTATCACCCGCGCCAATGGGGGAAATTCTCCAAAGAGGGCGCGCCCGTTGGCGCTCTGTCTCAGAGTCTTACCCGCGCCAACCAAGTTTGGAAAAGTTTTTTAACAAACGCACGCCCGAAAGTTTTTTCCTTTCGACTCAAGAGGCTTTTCAAGGATAATGCCAATCTCATGGATGTAGAGATTCATCGTATCTCTATCCATAATAGCTTTTCAAGGATAATGCTTATCCCATGGATGTCTGGATTCATTGTATCTCTTCCTCCTCCTCCATCTATAAAAGCTTGTTCTGGTGCATTTGAAAAGTTAGTTTTTGAGCATAGGGAGAATGATACTGTCAGAAGTCTGAGAGATTGTTGTAAGAGTCTTCTTTGCATTCATAATCAAAGAGAGATAGAGAGGCTTGTTCCCGATCTCGACAAGCTTTGCAAGACATATGTAGTTGATCACCCAGCCAAAGGAGGATTTGACGTCAGAACTATGGTTGTATACTCCTTTGTTGATTATCAATAATAGATGACTATCATTATGGTTCCATTCTTGTTGTTCATTGTGATGATGTTTGAATTATATCTTTTCTGAACGATATATAATTGCATCTATTGGATTTTATGCTTGTATTTGTGTCGTTCTTTGCATGTGCAGGTGTCCATTCACGGAGATCGTGAGGATCGTGATCGGCCGAAGCCAAGGAATGGGAGTGTAAACTCTTCTACAACACTAGCGTTGGAATCCAAGTAGGTTCTCATAATCCACCTTTAATTTGCAATTAGGAACTTGCGTGATAGCATTGTTTGATTTTTGCTAGACCCATTTTGGGCTAGTGGGATCGCCTCTGTCCACAGAGGGGATTTACCTCGCCAACAATTTGGCGACTCCGCTGGGGATCTAGCTTGTTGTTTGATTTGTAAACTTTAGACAGTGCTTGAAGTACGGCCAGATAGCCTTCGAAACGCTATTGCTTTGCATTAGCAAAGTAGATCAACGCCACTTCAGTCAATCTCCAGTTTGGTTTACAAACTAAACAGCTTGGAGTTTGTCTTGTCTCTTTGGTTTTCTCTTGTTTTGATTGCTTAGATAGCTTTCTGGGTTGGATTCTTTGCTGTCTCTTGCTGCCTGGTCTGTTTGGATACTGTTGGCCTAGTCTTGGATTGCTTGTTTTTTATTTAAGCATAGAAAAGTTGATTGGCGCTCTTTTTTGCATGACAGTCGCACCAATTGGCGCCACTTTTCAATGTACAACACGCGCCAATCCTCAATTGGCGCTACTTTTAGCCTGAAAGTCGCGCCAGCTAAGGGAAACTTTTAGAGTTTGCTTGTTTTGAGCCTTCCAAGCTTGGTTTTTGTGTCTGGATACTATTTTTCAATCACTTGAATGTGTTAGAGTCTTGTTTGATTGGTTTTTGGCCTTTACCCTTTGGATGTTTGATTTTTTCCACTGATTTCACATTTTCAGCCCTAGGGCATCTAGTGGCTTTGTGCATCGAGCCTTCCTTAGGAGTTTTGGTCTTTTGTCAGTCCAGTCGACTTTTTGGTTACTCTCTTGCACTTATTCAGTGATTGTTAAGCTTTTTATTACGTTATTCGAGTGATTCACTTCTTTTTCACTTGGATTCTGCTTGGCTTCGTTTTGGGCTTAGATCACATAGCTCATTGAGGTTTTTGTGATTTTTCTTGGTTTGAAAGATTGTCTTGGTGTTTCAGGGACTTGATTGTGTTTTCATTGAGTGAAATTTGTTTCTTTTACTCTTTGATTTTATCTCTCAAAATTTGTTTAGTGCATTTTTCCATCGAAAAGAAAACGAACAATCTCTTTTGCGTTGTAGTAGTTAATGGAGATTAGAGCTTTTCATTGTTATTAGCGATTAGTGACTTTAAAGAAAAGTTTCGTTTATTGCCATTAGCTGCATTAGAGTCATTGTTGATTGTTTTATGATCATTTTGTTTGATTGAAAGATCTCAACTCTCTCGTAGCTAGCATTCATCGAATGAAATGATATATTTTGGCATATAGCTTGCATTTAGGAAATTGTGAGAGATTACATATGGTAAGACCTGAAAACTGAAATCTAATCAAAGATCAACTGTAAAATGAACTGAATGAATCTAAAAACGCATTGGAACTTAACGCATACATCTAGAGGTCTAGGCTAGAGACGTGTTCCGGCGTCATTAAACCTAGTCACTGTTGTTTCACATTAAGGTTGGGTGATTCCTCCTTTTGTGACTCAATAGTGTTCTAGCACAGATTTGTGCTCCCACGTACCGTCGAGTATACGGGGAGACCCCACTAGGTTATCATCCTTTATCCACAGGAAGCCGTGTCTGCCGCCTTACAAGCCGTAACGCACTGAACACAGCATTCGTGAAGATTGATTGCCGTACGAAAAGTCCTTGGTTTTCATATGATTGCCAAGGTGTATATGCAGTTTTACGGATTGTCTCGTAAACCCTTTGCCTAGTTCTCCAGAGTAGTCACTTTTGATCCTTTTCAGACTCCCTAAAAGAAAAGGCTCGGCTGAGCATTTTGTCACTTCGGGATCATTAAACATTCGAAGGAGACTAGAGTCATCTTTTTGTCCTGTTCTCGACTCTTAAAAAGTGAAAAGGTCAAGTTTGGTGCCTTTGTCTTAAAATTTATTTGGCCACGATTCACATTTACCTGGTTAGATCTTGTTTGCGTTAGCTTGAGTAGGTTTCTTTTTCGACGGCAACTTTTCTGGGATTCACCAACCCAGGTATCCCCTCTGACGGAAACCCTGGCCATTTCGCTCCTTTTGGGAATGTTGGCGCTCCTTACATGGCAACGTTGTCCCTCCCAGGGTTAACTGTTGGGTTGCCTGTTTGGTTGTTCCCAACCTCTTTGGTCCTTGCCGTCTCAACTTCTGGTCAATCAGTCCCTCCACCTGAACAACATCATGTTGATTCTAAGATGTACCTCTCCCCTTCTTCGCCTGTTTCTACGTCCTCATCTTCTACTTCACCTGGTGAAAGTCTAGATTTGAGTAACCAGGTGACTAAGAAGAAGAAGAAGAAGATGAAGAAGAAGAAGTCTCCTAAGGGAGAGGCTAAAACTGCAGCTAGTCCCTCGAGTACACCTCCCATTGGGCCACCTTCTGCTCCGCCGCAGAAAGTCAAATTTCCTTGTAGATTATGCAAGGATGACCATCTTCTACGCGATTGTCCTGGCATTCCCAGTGTCTTAGAAGTATGGTCTCACGATCCGTCCCACCCCTCATCGTCCTCTGAAGCTCACGGCGATGCTACTCTATTAGCTAGAAATGGTAAGGGAAAAGGGAAGATTCGAATCCCTTGTAGACTTTGTGAAGGAAATCATCCCCTTCACCTTTTTCCGCTCATGGATAAAGCCTCTTTTGTCTTGGAAAGTCTTACAGCTCCTTCATCCCAACTACCCGTTGGCTATCAACGTCTCTCTGCAGCCGCAGATCGTCCCCCTGTTGACAAAGAGATTGATTCAAATTCTTCTCTTGTCCAGTCTCCTCTTCCTGAACCTGGCTCTGCCAAGCCTATTCCAAACCAACCATTGGTCGGAAAGAGTGTCGACTCGAGTTCACCACCCGTCGACCACTCTGTTTCAGAAGAGCATCACTCTCATGTTCTTCTCGTCTCCTCAGATTCTCCTGAGTCCGGAAATGACTCTCCTATCCCAGCTACTCCCGAGAGTCATGCTTCGGTTCTTTTAGAGCGGGGGGGCAATCATATGATTCTCCCACCAAGTAGTTCAGTCATTTCCTTCGACTGGAGTCGTTTGACCACCTCCCGCCTTCCATCCCATGTGCCTTTCTGGGTCATGGTACACGCCTATAATAAGGCGATACCTGGCACTATTTTGGATGAGGGTGCATCTGTCAGTCTTATGCCTGCCACTACTTGGCAAGCTTTGGGTTCCCCACAGCTTGTGCCAGTCGCACCGAATCTGACGGCTTTTGACAGAGGAACTAGTCAACCATTAGGGATCCTTCCAAAGTTCCCTATTACCATGGGAGGCAAAACTGTCTATATAGACGTATCGGTTACCCAAGGTGCTTTAGATTTCAGTCTTCTCCTTGGCCGTGACTATGTATATGCCATGGGGGCCCTGGTCTCTTCACTTTTCCGTGTGGTTTGCTTTCCACATGATGGAAGAATCATGACTATAGTCAATTATCGTTCGTTCGTCCCTGGGTCCCTCCTGCGTAGTTGACATCCCCTCCTGGTTTTCATCCACCAGTTGCATCTGCCCCAGCACAGATCAACTACGTGACCACCTATCCCGTGCCTGTATCCAGTGATGCCGCCATTGTGCATAGTGTCCTGGGGGCATTGGGTCCTGACTTCCAAGATGTTGCCCTTCCACCGGGAGTGGCACTCTTGGAAGCCCTGACTTCTTGTTCATTATGATGAAGTTTGGGCGGAGCATAGTTCATTTTCCTGTGTCAAGCTCCTTAAAAAATGAAATTAGGTGGCAGAGCATAGTTCATTTTCTTGTGTCAAGCTCCTTAAAAAATGAAATTAGGTGGCGGAGCATAATTCATTTTCCTGTGTCAAGCTCCTTAAAAAATGAAATTAGGTGGCGGAGCATAGTTCGTTTTCCTATGTCAAGCTCCTTAAAAAATGAAACTAGGTCTGGCAGAGCATAGTTTGTTTTCCTATGTCAAGCTCCTTAAAAAATGAAACTAGGTCGGGCCGAGCATAGTTCCTGATCTTGTGTCAAGCTCATTAAAAAATGAAATAAGGGTTATGAGGATAGTTCTTTTCCTAGGTCAACCTCATTAAAAAATGAAACATCTCCTCCTTTCCAAATCGAGTCTTTGATTAAGATCTCGTAAAATACAAGTCGAGTCTTTCATAGATCTCGAGAGTGAACCTTCATTCCATCCACTTTGTTGAATGCAATGAAGCTTGGGGGGCATGTACCTCGATTTGCGTTATTATGCTGGGGGCATGCGAACTGATAACAAGCATAGTTTTTCGTTTCAAGCTTGTGTAAACATGAAACCGAATCTAAGCAGAGTTCTCCATGGTTCAAGCTTGTGTAAAAATGAACCCATACCTGAATTACATCTCGTGAATGCCTTTTATCTGCTAAATTCTGTTAGATGAGCCTTGGTTGTTTCATTCCATCGCCACCATCTCTTTGGCCAATCATATGCTTTCACTTGGTTGTTTATCCTTTCCTGAGGAACCGCAGCGATGAGTGGTTTTATTAGCCATCCTCTTGACCATTACATGTTTTGAGTAGTTCCACCATTATCGGAACCAGTTGCTACCCTTTATACCACTTGTTCCTCTAGGACGAGTCTCCTTTAAGCTATTTTCAGACTCGTAAAAGATTAAAAGATTTCCGAGTACTTTTTCCTTTTTGACTCGTTAAAGAGAATAAAAATGGAGGTCTACTTTCAGCTCTTTTCCGACTGTTTAAAGACGAAAAGATCACCTAGCTACCCCTCTTGAATCATTAAATGTAAATAAGAGGCGATCGTCTTTAAACTCTTTTCCGACCGTGTAAATATGAAAAGATCGTCGGACCCTTGTCGTTTCAGGTTCGTTAACGGTTACGAAGCGACGTGGTTTCGATCACTTTTTTACTTTTTCAGGTCGAAATCACTACTCATGAAAAGTACTCCTCGATCGTAATGGTCGGGCAGTTCTTTCGAGCATTGTTTTATACTTTTTCGGGCTTGAGAGACACAACTTTACAAAAAGGACACCCTTGGAGTTTTCTTTTCTACGGTCTTTTCAAACTCTCTAAATATGAAAAGATGCCGAGTTCTTCCTTTGTCAGACTCGTTAAAACTTGATGACATTGGAGTCCGTCGAGATGACGTTACAAGCATATGCTATCCTCGTCAAGCTTGTTAATAAAAATAACTGGGGTACTCGCCAGAAATGGTGGGGGAAAATGGAACCATAATTATTGTCGTGTCGGCAGTATGTCGCTCTTGAACATGGCACTTGTCTGCTTTCGTGTCTGGGTGGGGACATCTCATCTCGTTTTTCACTTGCCTCCGTGGATTTGGGTAATCTTGTTTGACCTCTCATCTGCTTATTGCCTCGTCACCATGACCTTTGATCCATTGATGTCAAATACTACCAATTCCACTGTCGTGCCGCCGATATGTTCAAGAGAAGTTGACCTCTGCAGAATATCAACCTCCTTCTGATAGCTCACATAATTCTGATCCACCACAAAATTCTTTCTCTGTCTCGTGTCGATGATGTGGGAAACACTATGGCCCACCTTCGATCAAGGTCACTTCCTGTCAACTTCAGCTCATTATCCAGGAAGTTGATCTAGAGACTCCCTTCCGGTGCCTTGGAGCCTGCATGCCTCAATGGCAGGTTCTTCGTGTTCGACGTGAGGTTTTCATCATTTGCCTCCAATCGAATGATTCTACGGGTGTTCGACGCCAGCTCACTGATTCACACACCGTAGATTGTACCTATAGTACCTTGAGGACCATCGTCATTATTGGTGGTACCTCTCGCGTATGTTAACAGTTTTCATTATTGACTGGTAATCAGACGATGTTCATGCATGTTCGACTTCAACTCATGTATTCACATGCTTGAACTTGTACTTTTGTTTGGGTCGAGATGGAGCGCAAGACCCTGGATTTTGTCTGTTGGAATCCAGTCTGCGATTTTGTGATTATTACATGACTCATTCACTGGATGGCTGTGACCATGCCTGAGTCTATTCATCGATCCTCACCAGATGGTTGTGCCCATACCATGGATCTAGATTATTATGTACTCTGTTATGGATGGCTGCGCCCATACCACATATATCATATACCTAAGCTATCAGTTGTATCTCTCTATGCAGATTCTCCGGCGGCAACTGCATGTGTTCTTGTAAAGCATTTCACCCCTCTCTCTCTCTCGGGCCTCATGCTTTAGGGGGCATCTGTTACACAGTAATTTGTCACCATTGGTCACTGTCCTTGTTACCCCTTTCCCGCACTTTGGAGGACTCATTCCGGGACCTGTAAGAAGTGACATAACTTGAAAACACTTGCATTATGTTACCCTAAGTATGGACTTCATATGCCTTGAAGACACCTCCTGCAGAATATCCTTAAAAAGTCCCCTTTTTCCATTAGCACGGATCCACAGTGTATCACCCGCGCCAATGGGGGAAATTCTCCAAAGAGGGCGCACCCGTTGGCGCTCTGTCTCAGAGTCTTACCCGCGCCAACCAAGTTTGGAAAAAAATTTTAACAAACGCACGCCCGAAAGTTTTTTACTTTCGACTCAAGAGGCTTTTCAAGGATAATGCCAATCTCATGGATGTCGAGATTCATCGTATCTCTATCCATAATAACTTTTCGAGGATAATGCTTATCCCATGGATGTCTAGATTCATTGTATCTCTTCCTCCTCCTCCATCTATAAAAGCTTGTTCTGGTGCATTTGACAAGCTAGTTTTTTAGCATAGGGAGAATGATACTGTCAGAAGTCTGAGAGATTGCTGTAAGAGTCTTCTTTGCATTCATAATCAAAGAGAGAGAGAGAGGCTTGTTCCCGATCCCGACAAGCTTTGCAAGACATATGTAGCTGATCACCCATTCAAAGGAGGATTTGACGTCAGAACTATGGTTGTATACTCCTTTGTTGATTATCAATAATAGATGACTATCATTATGGTTCCATTCTTGTTGTTCATTGTGATGATGTTTGAATTATATCTTTTCTGACCGATATATAATTGCATCTATTGGATTTTATGCTTGTATTCGTGTCGTTCTTTGCATGTGCAGGTGTCCATTCACGGAGATCGTGAGGATCGTGATCGGCCGAAGCAAAGGAACGGGAGTGTCAACTCTTCTACAACACTAGCGTTGGAATCCAAGTAGGTTCTCATAATCCACCTTTAATTTGCAATTAGGAACTTGCGTGATAGCATTGTTTGATTGTTGCTAGACCCATTTTGGGCTAGTGGGATCGCCTCTGTCCGCAGAGGGGATTTACCTCGCCAACATGGGGCTATACCAAATTTGACTCATCCACCCAACCAAGTGGGGATATACCAATTGTTTATACATGACTGAAATATAGTAATGATTACGTCATCCTTCCCATGTATAGTGGGCGTACAAATTACATCATATGGAAAAAGGACTCATTAAAAAGACTATGATAAACATAGACATATTATTACATCATGGGTCTTTATATGACCTTTACATCGAATGATATACATGGCATTTATAACAGAGACCAAATATCTAAACAAGACCATGATAGTCATCAGCAACTATCATACACCATATATGATCTTCTCCTTAAGCATATGTTAGCAACATCTAGACCAACAACCTATATATGTCCATCATCAGTTCCCAAGATGTGACAATGTAAATATCATCAACTTGTGACAAAGTATGTTGCATATAGATATCAAAACTCATCCTCTTGATCTCATTAAGATCAACTTGCTCCATTTCATTAGTAGAAAGAGCCTTATCATAATCTTCCATGAATCATCTCCAAGAAGTAACACAAAATCATTCACATCGTATCATATGTATGTGAAAACACCATAGTCATCATCTATGATCATATCATCATCACAAACTGCATGATCTTTCCACGAGAGCCCTCAATATATCAACCATGTATCATCACTAGGGAACATCCCACGTCCGATAAGAATTAACATTGCTAATCAACATATGTGAGTATCAAACCTATCATCATAAAGTAAGAAGGCATCATCATTATGTGACTAAGTAAGCCATGTCTTCGAATTTCCATGTCTTCAAATAGCTATGTCTTCATGAGACCTATAATAACACCATTCTCTTGGCCAACCAACAATATTTGTCAATATGCAACTTAAGTAATCATCCATGTATCCAGCATAATGTGTATCCATCAAAGAGATAGCAATATGTAGCTAGCAAGCCATGAGCTCATATTCATTTGTCAAGGTTTCTTGATGCTAACAACAACAACAATCCTCAACCATGTGAGAGCCAAGAACTATAGGAATCTTGCCTCATAACTACACCATATGAACTTTATGCATCTTAAAAGAAATGAGTGATTCATCATCAAATAATGCAGTTGTGTACTCAATATTTGTACTTCTCCTTGTCCTTATGAAGATCACCATGTAACCAACATATATGTACTATATGCATCATCAAAAGTCATCCATAATCACCAATAAATCTAATCTGAATAACAACTATGTAACCTCGAGCAAACAAGTATCATCATCATAGGCAACTCATAACTGCAACATAGCATGATGTATCATTTAAACACTTTAGCCACATAAGCCTCATCACCATTGATAAGAATCATTAGGTACCAAAGAATTCTAAACATAATTCCAACAATGATATATTAGAAGCATGGCATATTCTCCTCCTAAACCTGTGCCACCTGTTCACTGTCATATCTAATCATTGCATATATCAGTAAGAAATATCAAGGCATCATCGTCAATCAGATATACATCAAGTTATCAACAACTTATGAGGATCAAAAGCACTTCTAAATAACATCCACAGACTATAGTCATCTATCATCAAGATAGACAAGATAATTGATAATTGCTTGAACCATATCAGATCAATTTTCTGAGTTTGTCCCACTACTTCTTCATCAAACCAACATATACATGACTATGCAGCTTCTAACTAGCGTATATACGTGACTTGTCTTCATGATAACTACGTATGAGAAATAGGACACTGGAATTTCATAATTTTAGTTCCTTTTGAGTTTGTTCTGTCTGTATACTGAGCTATGCCACATCTTTCTATCTATAATTCCTTCTTCTTCCATACCTTGGAGTGTGATGATGTTTTTTCTTTTTGGTATATTGGTCGAAATTTGCTCCTGCATTCTTTTGCTATATGCACAAACTTGTTACAAGCATAACATATTATATGTTTCATATTCCCTCTATAGCAGTTAATGGCTTTGTGACCAAAGATATTGCAGGGAAATCAATATCCCTTAAAGTACCTGGAAGTTGATGATCTTTTTGTGTGACAGTTATTAGCTTGAATCATTCTACTTTTGCATTTGGCTGCAACATGTCCAAGATTATGACATATAAAGCATTCAACATTGTTCATTAGAGGAATGAATCGATTATCACTTCCATAGTTAGGAGTAAATGATTTTCTTTGAAGGATTTCTTTCCTTGGTTGTTGATGGGGTTGACCTCTTATCTCCTTATTGAGCATTTCAAATTTTTCACTAGAGTTCCTTGCTTTAGTTTGTGAGCTAGATTCACCTTTAATAGTTTCATGAAAGCCAAGACTAGATTTGATGGTAGGAGACCTTTGACTACTAATAATATAATCCAAATTCTTAGTACTATCTTGAAATCGTAAACGTTTATCCGTTTCTTCTAATTTACCTTTTAGGATATTTACCTCAACTTGATATTTCTCTTCCTTTTCAAGATACTGCTTCTTCATGATTTCTTCAGCTTTTCTTCCTTCTTCCACTTGTTTCCTTAATTCGAGAACTCCATTTTCTTGTTCTTCAAATTCTTGGAGTAGTTCTTCATTCTGCTTATTTGAATTTTTGAGATCTTATTTTAGAGAAACAACCATAGCTTCAAGACCTTCAAAATAGTTGGTTCTCTCTATAAGTTCCTTGGTTGTTGTGTCCTTTTCATTCACTTCATTTCTCAATGATGTCACTTCATTCTGCAACCTTTGAATTTGATCTACCTTTTCTTTGTACTACTTCTTTATTTTGTTTCCTTCCTCCAACTGGGATTTTAACCTGGTAACTTCTTCTTTGTAGGCACATTGCCTTTTGTCCAATAGATCTTGTTGATCTCTAATTGTATCTATGAGATTTTTAAATTCTGCCTCTATTTGATTTCTTTCTCTTTCACCCATAAGAGAAAATTCAAGTGTTTCATTGTCACATTCATTATCTTCAAATGAACAGAGAAATTTATCACCAGAGGACAACAAATTCATACCTAATAATTCTATTGCTTGTTCATCTTCAATCTGAGGTGATTCTGAATCTGAAAAGTTTCTTCCACATAATGGCCAATCATCTCTCCCACTCTCACAGTTCCTTTGAGATGTCTTATTCTTTTGATGTGCTTTCTTCTTTAGCTTCTTTCCCATTGTTTCTACAGATCTCCTTCAAGAGATCAAGCTTCTACCAAAGGACCTGCTCTGATACCAATTGTTGGAAATAATATTGAGAGGGGGGGGGGGGGGTGAATCAGTATTAGTCAAATCAATAACTTTTTTCTTTTCATACTCTGATTTATATATGCTACTTCAATGAAGGTAACTCGCGTGTACACGCCACTGTATTTATGGAAACCAACGTATATCTAGAAAACTTACGATTCAGTTAATTCATCATATGTTGATCTTTAATTAGTGCATCAGTACTTCATTAACCATATAAACAGTGACCATGTGCAGTAATAATAGAACAAACCATCACACATAAGAAACACACATGAACACCAAGATTTAAGGTGGAAACCCAATGCGGGACAAAAACCACCTGCTGTTGTCTTCTTTTAATATAAGAAAAACCTGTTTACAATCTTGTACTGGTGCAGAATCATACCAGTATGCAGGCACCCACTTGTAGAAGGATACAACCTTCTCTCATTCTCCAGCTTTTACTCGAAGGGAGCTACAACCCCTAGCTCTTGTACTAGCCAATATGTTTACTAGTACGTAGGTGTCGACCTACAGAAGGCTCCAACCTTCACTTGTTTTCTAGCTACTACTAGAAGGGAGCTCCAACCCCTAGCTCTTGTACTAGCCGATCCATTTACTAGTATGTAGGCATTAGCCTACAGAAGGATCCAACCTTCACTCGTTTTCCAGCTGCTACTGGAAGGGAGCTCCAACCCCCTGGCTCTTGTACTGCCCGATATGTTTACCAGTACGTAGGCATCGGCCTACAGAAGGCTGCGACCTTCTCTCTTCCTCCAGGGACCACGTTTCATAAATTTTCAGACTAGATACTCTTGGAACACAACACCACAATCTGAAGGCCACGTTTCATCCAATTTTCATACTGGACCCATCAACCACATTGAAGCTCAAAATCATAATTGCAGTACAACCATCAAATACATCTGCATCAACTAATCACTGAAACTCAATCATCACTCTATGAATCAACCACAACTGAATCAATCAATCACTGACAACCCATCATCACTGAAGCAAATCACAATCAATCAATCTGAACATTCAGAACATTATCACCAGAACACAAAGCATAACCCAAAACTCTGCATCAACAACCAGAGCCAACTGCAACTTCAAACATCATATTTCATAATGTATACGCTACTTCGATGTGTCGAACCAGCGTGTATATGCACTTTTACCAAACAAAACCAGCGTACAAATCTGCAAATACTAACTTAAAACTTCACAGCTATTCCAGACTTCAGTGATACCCAGATCATAACATTTACATAATAAAACATGCTTCAGTATTAAGGTCTATACTATCCATGATTAAACCACATAATGATAATTCATTTTAGGCCTTATGATCCTGATCCATCATCCATCATCAACCACATAGGTGCATCCTTAGTTCAGATCAAGCAAAGCATCATAAACCCATAACCTACATATTTGATCTAACACCTCATAAGATATTCAATACTTGCACACCTTGGCCTAATGATCTTCTCCTCCTTATATAGTTTTAGGCCTTTCTCAATACCTTGGAACAAAACCACTTAGGACCAATACCTTGGACCAAATACCTAGGGTCAATACCTCAGACCAAATACCTTGTATCAATACCTTGGACCAAAATACCTTGGGCTAAATACCTCGGACCAAAACCTTGGTTTTCCAACATGTACGTGCTTTTCCTCCTGTGAAAGTGCATGTATATGTATACACTCTTTTTGTTCTGTGGACCAGCGTGTATACCTTGTTTTGACTAAGTGGACCTTTGTATACTTCTTAAACTGCTTTGCACCATCTTTTTCTTTCATCTTCTTTATTCTAATTAGTAGACCTTAGTTCCATCTTCCTGTTTTTCTGGACCAATGCCATGTTACCTCTGAATAGACCTGTTATACTGTATATTACTTCTAAAATGATTCCTTTGAATTGCCCTGTATTTTGTCACATTTGTAAACACAACTACCATGCATTCTGTCACATCTGATATATCTCCTGTAGATTCACCTAGTTAAGTAGATTCATCTAGTTACCATATACAAGTGATTTGTTCTACTACAAGTGGGTTGCCATCAAGTACAACACATGCATCATAATGCCAACATTATCAATTGGCTAAAAAAGGTGTTGCTTTTTGTATCCTCATACTGTGCTATCATTTCTTCCATAAAGCTTGCCCAAGTGACAATTTGTTTACGAGATCAAAGCCATCGATACCATACAAATTGATATGGTTCCAAATATAAAGTTGCAAAACGTAACTTTTGTGTGTTTTTCACATTATGGAGATCGAAAAATTTCTCCATCTGTAGTATCCATGTTCTGGGATACTTGCCATCAAACTTCCTCATATCGATTTTTGGAACATGGTGGGTCTTCAAACCAACATTAGAGTCTATGAAATCATGATTAACATTTTTTTTTCTCATCATGAGTTTCCTTTACTACCCTTTCACCATTAGTAATCATTTCTTGTAGCAACTTATTCAAATTTATCTTCAATTCTTCTATCTTAGCAACCATGCCATTCATCTTAGCGTCCATGCCATCCATCTTAACTTGCATGCCATTCATATTAGCTTCCACGCCATTCATCTTGGCTTCATTTACCTTTTGTGAGAGTGAAATTTGTTATACTTGGTCTTGTAATTTTGATATATCATGTTGTATTTCTTCCTCTTCTTCACGAGTCATGCTAGAGATTTCAGGTTTCTTACTAGACATGTCAATTTTCTTTCTTCGAGGCATCAATTAATGCTACTAATTCTTCACTATTACCTTTGAATTCCTTCAAACTAATTTTTCAAACCAATCTTATGCAAAATTTAAAAAAAACTACATACCTTTTTTTCACTTTGTAAGAGCTCGATATTGAATATGTTGTATCTATATAACTATGGATCTCAAGTATCTGAAATCACGTCTTGGGGTAGCCCTTTGAGTCCTCTTTCTAACCCCGCAAGTCTGATTAAGATTGGATTCTCCGAGGAAGAGTTATGCCAAATCTCTCACGGTGACCTGATTATAGACTAGTTCAGTAGAGTGAACTTGTACAAAGTTCCACGTCTCACTGTTTCGACCTTAGTACTTGAAACTGATATAAAAAAACTGCAGGCTGTCCTCTTTCTGAAACTTTTTACGAAATTTCAATCTGATGGTCAGAACAAAAGTTATAATAATTTTCCCCAGGTCACTTGTTTGGAATGTAATTCAGGAGTCTCCAAAAACCCTAACTTCCTCATATCATATCTCCGAAAATATAGTGAAACAAGCTCTAAAATTTGGACCTGAAGTTCAAAATGATTTCAACTCAAATGGGTTTTTCTCTTAGCTTCTGAAATGTCGTAGAAAACAAGTTATAGCAAAAATTCCATGATGACCTGTTTGGAGCAGTGAAACCCTAGAATCCAAAGCTCTGATACCAAATGTTAGGAAACTAGCTCACAAAAAGATAGAAAAGATAGATCAACGCCTTAGAATTCAGCCTCTTCGAGGGGGAAACCTCCTTTAAATTACACAAATGAACAATTCTTGGATGATACAAATGACTAAACCTCCCTTCTATTTATAGGAGTCTAAGGGGTCACAATATAATCAAGCCGACCTAACAATAATAACATAAGGGAACAACAATAAAAATAGTGGGTTTCTATGGGACACACTAATAACAATATGGGGACAATAGGGGCACAATAATAACAATAAGGGACACAATTAAAATAGTAATGGGGAAATCACTAGTATTATAGGGACCTAACAAGTTCAATGCCTAAAGCACCAATAGCCTCATCATGCTCCTTAACATGTTGCATATAGCTCACAGCATGTGTAATACATATTTTCCACAATGTCATTCAATAAGAGCACCACTTCCACAAATGAGTAGAAAACAACTTCCAAAATTTATGGGGAACACCAACAATGTAGGTCCAATGGAAATTGAATTACATACACCCTCAACCGAGTCAAAACTATTGCACTTAACTAAGAATCTTGATGATTGAACTTCTAGAGACAAACATTTGGCAATTGTCAGGCTATCTAGAAATGCAAAGTTGACCATGGATCTTTATTAATACCCAACTCATGTGTTGATGGACGCTAAAACAATGTTTCAAAATAAAAAAAAATTCCCCTTTCATCTAAGTCATTTTGATAATCCGACCACCAAGAAACCCATACAAGTGTAGTAGAATGTGGTGGGAGAGCCAAATTAACTTATTTCAACATCATTTTGGATTTTGTATCCATCCCACTATCATAACAAGAGCTCATTATCACACACACATATAACATCACGGCACAAACTTGAAGCATGCAACAAGGGTGAATGTGTCTTATTTATGTTATTTGTGCAATGTGTGAAATTGTTGGCATGTGACTCCATATTTCGATTAATTTTGCTCCCACGTTCATAACTATGGGGTAGCCTATTAATGCTCTTTCCCATTTACAATTAATAACCCTAATTTCTTGGTAGTGCCTTTGTTCGCTTGAAGATCAACTTGCTTATTCTCGATGCAAACAACTTGAAACTATTGAAACAAATCAAAATGGATTTTGAATTTCTCAATGTGAGATATAAAATACTTTCCAACTTATTATCCTTTGAGGACACTCCTTTAATTTTATGCCTAATATTAATATTAGAATAGCCAATAGCTTTTAACCTCAAAATGCATAGATGATGTGGTAGAGTGAAACCCTAAAACAAGGCATGCACTTCTGCCTAGTTATTTGTCATATGTCTTAGGCTCCTAGTAAAGGTATGCTCAATATTTTCTCTAGTGACTTAAAGGGCCCCTCCCACACTTGCCACCCTTATATATTTATAAAAATTTCGTCGATGAAGTAGTTTCAAAATTGGTCTTAGGGTTGATAAGTCCCTATGTCAATTCTTAAAATGAATATTTTTAGAGTTGGCTGAAATTTCCTTAATTTGGTCATTGAAAATAACATGTTTGATAATTGATTAAATTGAAACAATTTTGTTGATGAGGCTAAAGAATTTGAAATTAAGTTGGAATGATGGATTATGTTAATATGTTGGATTTGCTATATGGATCAATTGAAAATGTAGGTCCATTAGCACCTCAAATATTAGGAACATGTTGCAAGAGCATTGATGACAACAAATGTGATGAGAAGCAAGTATTAGTTGTACTAGTAAAAAAACCACAATGAAACTCGAAGGAGATACAATTTTTTTCACAAGTCAAAAAACTAGAAACATTACTATAAATGGTATCTCTCATAATGTATGGTAGCACCAATACTAATGTTGTAAAATATTATTCATGTTTAAACCCCAAATATGTGATTATCTGCTATGACAAATAAAATGCAACTTAGTAGAGTTCCCACATTAGTTATTAAGGTTGTTCTATGAAAATATAAAATGCCTAATTATTCCATGATCCTTATGTCAACAAGATGATCCTAGTTGAGGGGAATTGCACGTGCGTGCTCACTCATCCAACATTTCTCCTCATCTAAGAATCATATCCATTATTGTGCACACATGCACTAATTGGCCATGTCCACAATGGTAGTGGCTTTATTGTTAACACAATGGTTGATTAGTTATGGGGTGAATATACCTACATCCTTAACCTTCCAATCTCCTCCTTTAAGAAATGTGTTTAGTTGCATGCCCTGTTATAGACTTATCATCTTATGGCAACAACAACATCCACACCAATGGTGGCCCTCATACTAACATAATGGTTAGTTGGTTTCCTTCCCGTCTTATCCTTTGTGTGACTTTTGTATGCATTTTCCTTGATATATCATGGTCATATTAAATTTCCAATAGGGGAATCCATGTAGTGGCCCTCCTACTAAAAAAATTGTTCATCAATCATAAGTTAAACATGATTACCTGATTGATCTTTCCCTATCCTCTTTTTTTCATGTGCATCTATATACTATGATCCTCCAATTCCAATAAGGACATCAAAGTGTTAGATCCCTAGACCTACTAAAATTAAGGCTAATTGGATTCCTTCTCCTCCCCTTCTCCCTCCAAGATTTATGTGCATCAGCGTAGAGCTGAGCCACTATGAGGGAGAAGGAAGGTGCGTTTAGATTCTTATATGATAACATGTCTGATTCTTTTTCTTGGCTCAATCATTTGTGAATTATGGCAAATTCTGTCACTACGATGGATAGATAAATTGGTTGCCTACACAAATTCTGTCCCCACATCAAGCGTAAGTGTGTCCTGCTAACACCTCGAATCAAACTTTTGTTGCCCTTGTGTAGGGAAAATTTTAGGGGCTAGTATTCTCATGTGGGCTAATTTTCCATGCATTTTCCAAAAAACATATTCACCAATTTCCATTTTTGATAAAAGGATTCTCCCAACTTTTATTGTACACCATTATTTTACCTTAAAATTTCCAAAATATTGATATTGACTAATATAAAATCATTGGAAATATAAATATTTCTGAAAAAATATCATGAAATTTTTTACAATTTGCATATTAGGGACTAGTAAGATTCCCCAAGGTTTCTAAACTTTAAGATAAACTTCCATCCTTAAAATTTTCCATGCCCTTTTGTTTGGGTACCCCTAGATATGCCATGATATTCTTATGCTAACAAGGGCATCGATAATGGTAATGGTTATCCTACTAACATAATAGTTGATTAGTTATGGGTTGAAATTCATTACTTGCTCACTCAACCCTCACTTATCCCACTTTGTGTTTCCTTTGTGTGCATGTACTCTGATATCTACCATGGTCCTCTTATGCTAATGGGAGCATCCACATCAATGGTAATAAACCATTATTAAAATAACGGTAATAAACCATTATTAAAATAATGGTTGATTGGATGCCTTCTCATATTCCCCTCTATTGTGTATGTTAGAGCCGAGATCGACCTCGAGCTGAAGGAAGGTAGGTCTAGGGAAACATCAAACCACGCTTAACATGGTAGCTAGCCCTACCAGGTCGGGAGAGGGCTCTCTCCTTGTCAATCTCAATTAGGATATTGGTGATTAGGGCTTGAGATGACTGAATTTAATGTAATTTTAGGCTAAGTATAGTAGCTCAGGGTTTCTGGTTTGATTTTCAGGTTTTGGTTTCTAGATCAATTGGAGAAGGCAGATGGGTCTGGGAAATCAACTCAGGGATACAGTCATGTTCTGTGGGGCGAGGTAGACAAGGGTTTATGTACTAGAAATGGATTGAGATGGTAGTTTAAGACAATTGAGGAGTTGAGGAGGGCATAAAGAAACTATGAGTCCTCTTCAAACAGTGAAAACATTGAAAACTAAATGCATTCCCAAGACAAAGCACTGTAAATTTAGTGTATTTTGTCTATTCACCTTGATTCATTTAGTTTAGAAGAAAGAGAGATATGTGGATACATATAAAACATCAAGAAAAACTCATTACAAAGAAGAAACAATACATAAACTCACTGTCACAAGAATCCCACAAAAATAGCTGTGAAACCTGGTTTTGTTCCTTGCCAAACTGCTGATACAAAATGTTCAGTGACTGCCACCACTTCCACCAAAGTCCAACCTTTACAAATGACTGAGAAAAGACATCATATAGACCTCAAAACCATCTGAGCTATCCATTAGGGGTCGAATCCATGAGTCAAGGAACTATTTCAACAACATCTAAACTAGGAACAAGAAAATAGGCAGTGGAATAGCTTGCCTCTAAAACTAAGGAAACTGATACATTCAATTTAAAATCACCTTTGTTTTGATGTATCTACCCCATCAAGTGTTTTACATCATATTACATAATTTACCACACAAAATTTACCAAGAAAAGAAGAAAAATTCAACTGCTGAAGAGACTAGGCGAAATTTGACTTTTAGGCAAAATTGACAAAATTTGCCTGATGCACAGTGCCCTGACCCTGATGCGCAACACCGCTTCAAGGCTACTTTTGGAGGCCTTCCACTCATCCAAATCAGGCCCAAGATAGCTTGTTGGAAAGCCTTGCCTATCTAGTTTCTAGAACACTTTTAATTTTCTAATTTGGAGGTAATTTTCCCCCTCAAAAGTTGATTCTCCCAAAACTAGTTCCTGTGTGTCCAAAAAGTAGCAGAGAGGGCACTTTTTGAGTGTTTTTGCCCTTTTGGTGGCCAAGATCTCCCCCAAAATTGATGAAACTTTCTAGGTTTGCTTATTTTTTGATGTTGAATCAAAATCTACAAGAAATGTTTCAAGAGGATGTGCCAATTCAATGCGCAGCACCAGTGGCGTTTCGCATCAGCCAGAATTTCCTGTGTTGCCTAATTCAAAAAATCAAAATTTACAAAATTTTTCCAAAATCTGCCTAGTTTTGGCTCAAATGTACTTCATTGGTTACATTGTTGGGCAAGTGTAACATCAACCAAGATCTCAAGTTTGTCACCCCTCTTTTTGCTTCTTAAGGCCCTCCTTAATCTTGCCTTAAGGTGCTTAATTCTCATGTTACCTATCCTATTCTGGGTCAAGTAATGGTAGGCCATATGCCTAAGCATATTTTTGTCTCTGTTTGCTTTCTTTAGAAGACCCTCAAGGTGGATATTTACGCTCTCAAGCCATATTTCTCTCTCATTAACCACTTCTTGTTCAAATGGAGTCAAGGGAACCGGATGTTTCTCTACCATTTCACAAAAATCAAAGCATGACTGATGTCTGAAGTGTGAGGTGGTTAATGGGCAAGCAAGCAGTTCACTCATACTGATGGGCTCCTCCCTGATGATTTTTCCACCTTTGTGAGGCTTCCTAGACTGCACATTTCTTTCTCTTGACCTATCACTAAGTGTGTCTTCTTCAAAATCTGATTCACTGCCTCTTTCCATGTTTGTCTCTATGAGATAATGTGGTGATGATATGGTGAATAATGGATAATAGGTGGGAACAAAAAGGTGAGTATGAAGAGATTTTGTAAATGAAACAATAGTAATGAGATGAGGTAGGGGAATGAAGGGAAGGATTTGGGGAGCTAGGGTTTTGATGTATGAGGGACTTAGGGTTTGATAAAGCAGTTAATTTTAATAGGGAAAAGGGGAAAGGGAATATGAGTGAAGTGAGATAGGTTTAAAGGGTAGGTTTAGGGCAAGTGAAAATAGGAATATTGAGACAAGGAAAAAGATTTTGCAGTGATGACAAATAAGATAGGAAAACGCACTAGGGTTTTGAGTCTTAGGAGATAAAAATATAATTGAAGCATAAAAACCCTACCTAGGCTCCAAAGTGAGTGTAATTACTTGTTAAGAAGGAAAATGAATCATTTGGGAGGATTTGAGATTAATTTTTTTGGTTTTGAAGCCTCACTGGCCAATGCGCAGTGCCAGTGTATTTTTACGCAGGAAAAAGTTTCCTGATGCACGACGCCCCTCTGATGCGCAGTGTCGACCCTCTGATGCGCAGCGCCAACTTCAAGGCGAGTTTTGACTACCTTTACGATGTCAAAATTGAGAAAGTGATATCTCGTTGGAAATATTGTCAAGTATTATTTCTAGAACATCTTGAATTTTTCAATTTGGAGTTCAGTTGCCCTGTCAAAAGTCAAATCTCCCAAGACTGGTCAAAATGTACAAAATGAGGTTTCCTAAATGCAGAGTGCTATTGCAGTCAACTTTTGAAGGTATTCTTCAACTCCAAATTGAGCTCATGATAGCTCATTGGAAAGCTATCTCTATCTAGATATCATTTAAATCATCAAGGAAGTCATTTGAACATCCTAGCTAGGTGAAATCTTGATTTTCCCAAGGTCACTCCAGAAGTGCATCAATCCTCCTGAGGCCAATGATATTTTCGAAATTTCTCCAAAACCATGAAACCTGTGTAAACACTTAAAGAGGTTTTTCTTCTTGGGTAAATTATGGACAAAAACCTCTCTCACTTTTGTCAAATTCATCTTTTCTTACTCAAAAACATAGTTTGAAGAAAACCTATCCCGATATGTGGAACAGGGGATTTGTAGAAATGAAGGGAAATGAAGGGGATGAGGGGCTTCTAAATTATTGAGAAAATTTTGGGAAGTAGGGAGGGATGTTAGGAAGCAGGGGAAATTTTAATTTCAAATATTGAGTGAGGGGAAGGGATCCAAAAGGGCAAAACACAGGCCTAACCTAGAAAATTGTCAAATTGTAGCAATAAGCTAGGGTTTGTGGGAAAATGATGAATTTGAGGGATATCAGTGATGGGAATTGTTTAAGAAGGTATATTAGGGATAGGGGAAGGTGTATGAACATCAGGACACAAGTTTTGTTGATCATTTGGCCATCCAAGAAAAATTGCCTTCAAAACCCTAGGAGAGGGAAATGGGCCTTACCCAAGTACACCTGAAGCTCGAACAAGGTGTAAAATGACCCATTGGAACTTGAAATGATGATAACTCTTTGAATGATGGTACACTCAGCCAAATGGTGAGACACTTAGAAAACTTTGGAAAACAAATCCTAGACCTAAGACCTGGTGATCAAATTTTACTTGAAGATTCACTGAAATGATAAAATTTGACTTTGACACCCTAAGACCACTTTGTAAGAGCATGATTGATCACTAGTGGAAGGCTTCAGAGGCTGACACTAACATTCTCTCCAATGGGGATGGTAGCTCCTTGGAGGTGCCATGAACACCGTAGACCAAGTAGTCTTATCCATTGGGCATGGAGTCAAAAACACAAACTGAAATGGATGACTGAATACTGATAACTCAAATACACAAAATGACTCTTACTCTACTGAAAATTGACTCCATACTAAAACATAACTGACAGACTGGAAACTATACTCAAAATGGAGCTTATTCAATAAAACCTACTATAACTATTCTTATCATCACTTGATCAAGTGAAGTGAAACAACCAATGCAACCAAGTAAGCATTATGGCTGTTGTTTGCATTCTCCACGAGTGTTTGCTTATGAACAACAAGAGAAAACTACTGAAAGGCAACGCCCTTGAAAACTTGTAAACAGATCCAAATTTTCCCAAATTGAATAATATGGATTCTCTATCAGAGTCCAAAAATACTACATAAGGATCTTGAAATTCATGTGCACTGGGACTTAGCTCATCCGATGGATTACTTTTCTCCTCCTCATACCATGAATGCAAACTTTCGTCTAAGCTTTGTGACGAGACTACTGTTGAAAATGACAAAGAAACCGACTGCCGGATCAAGTTTGTATCAATACTTGTTTCAATCTCACATTTAGCTAGTGGAGAAGTACTTTAACTACAGACATCATCCAACACATCAGCGATTGGATCGAGAAAAACTTGAAAAGACTATTGCAACCCATTTTTGATTGGTTCCAATGAGATGGCATGATTTTCTATAGCCTGCTCATCCTTTATTGAAGATATACTATGCAAATTTCCCTTCAAAAACTAAAATGATTCGAAACAGAACGGTACAGAATCATCTTGCATCATTTGATCATATGTTCCAGCTTCCAAGTCTTCATCTTCAACTTGACAATCATTTGAAACTTGAAAATCAATGGCATTTGGTGGCTGCAAATCTAGATATGAGAAGTCTTGAACAAGGATCTCATTGCCCTTTAGATTGTCCATATCAAAACTTATCGACGGTTGATTTTTGATTGAATGAAAGTTATCTCTGATGATCCGAAACGAAGCAAAACAAAAAGGCAAATATCCTTCAATTACTTCAAAATTTGTTTCACTTTCCTCCTCACTTCCATAGCTGATATGCATCGGCTGATCCCTCTATTCAAGTTACTTAAAGTGGACTTCCTCCTTTCACAAACTAGTTGTTGATCTATCTGCAAAACTAACTTCTGTTTGGAGGACATAATCATCATCATACTGATCAAACTGAGGCAAATCATCAGTATAAAACACATCATCAAGCATACATGTCATATCAATAGATCTCTCTTCTCCAAGATGATATATAAAACAATCATTATCAGGTCTATGACAACTGGGATAATAAAGAAAATGTTTTGGATCAGCAACTTGTTCCACTTCAATCAGCGAGCCATGGTCTTGAACATTATACTCATTCCTTGTGGTGATCCTTTGCATCATCTCTTCCATTGCACTTACCAAAATATCGAGCTTTACCTCTAAAGACGTCGATTCCTCTAGATCTATGTTCTTCATCTCTTCTTCCTTCAACTTTGCCCTTCTGATCAGCAAATTAGCCTCTATATCTACCGCACTATTTTGCATCTCTTCAAGTGTTGCAACGTTCCTTTCTCTCAGCTAAAACTCCATTTCTGGATCAAAGGCATCTTGGTAGTGCAAGAGAGTGGATCCAGGAGGAGGTCTTATATTAACCGGCATCGAAAAATAGACTTAGTTAAACCTGGCAGAAAATTGTTGTACTGTCTCCGCTGGCAATCTTTTTAGCTGGTTATACTCTTCTATAATCAAGAAAGGGTTCTATCTGACCACCCACCTATCGAGGAAAACTTTGACAAACTATTGGAAATCTAAAATTCTTGCATCAAACAGGGTTTTGAGCCAACTCTTGACTTTGCCTTGCAAAGAAAGAGAAAAAAGCCTAATGCTGACATCCTCTTCATCAACTTCAAAAAGGTCAAGAAAAGACTCAAAATTCAGTACATTTCTCTCAGCAGTGATGTTGTCACATTCACCATCAAATCTTGGTAGATATAGGTAATGATTTTTAGGGAAACCATGGGATATAGGAGGTAAAATCAGAGGCTTGTATCTATCTAGAATTTTACAAGGTATAGGAATATGTACAGAAGGTGTAGAATCAGTCTTGGTCCCTTGAGGCTCATCAGTTTGAAGACGGTCATCACAAGATTCAGAAGACGGGTCTTGATCAAGATCAAAGGCATGCGAATATTTTGTATTCACAATCTTCAAAGGGCAAGAATCAGATGCAGGTCTATGATCTTCTCTCGAATACAATATACTTTGCAAAGCCCTCTTGACATTCTCAGGAAAAGAGAAGAAATAATTTATAACAAAGAACATAATGTCTTGGATGAAATTCCAACTTGAATACCTGATCTTTCCATATTGTCCTTTCATGTTTTTGTTGGTCGGGTTCATCCTCTAGTGGAGTCCGTGGATCTGATCTTGAAACTGATTTAGAGTTGCCAGGTGAATGATTTCAGCCTTCCGGTGTCTGATCGTTGTCCACCATCAACAATCAGATCTAAACTTGATATATTTTACTGAGGAACATAAAACTACGTTCCCCAGTAGGGTCTCCACTATCTTAGTTCCTAGATCTACCTCAGGTTGAAGGAAGGCAGGTCTAGGGTAACATCAAACCACGCTTAACTTGGTAGCTAGCCTTACCAGGTCGGGAGAGGGCTCTCTCCTTGTCAATCTCAATTAGGATATTGGCGATTAGAGCTTGAGATGACTAAATTTAATGTAGATTTTAGGCTAGGTATAGTAGCTCAGGGTTTATGGTTTGATTTTTAGGTTTTGGTTGCTGGATCAATTGGAGAAGGCAGATGGGTCCGGGAAATCAACTCAGGGATACAGTCATGTTCTGTGGTGCGAGGTAGGAAAGGGTTTATGTACTAGAAATGGATTGAGATGGTAGTTTAAGACAATTGAGGAGTTGAGGAGGGCATAAAGAAACTATGAGTCCTCTTCAAACAGTGAAAGCATTGAAAACTAAATGCATTCCCAAGACAAAGAACCGTAAATTTAGTGTATTTTGTCTATTCACCTTGATTCATTTAGTTTAGAAGAAAGAGAGAGATGTGGATACATATAAAACATCAATAAAAACTCATTACAAAGAAGAAACAATACATAAACTCATTGTCACAATAATCCCACAAAAATAGCTGTGAAACCTGGTTTTATCCCTTGCCAAACTGCTAATACAAAATGTTCAGTGAGTGCCACCACTTCCACCAAAGTCCAACCTTTACAAATGACTAAGAAAAGATATCATATAGACCTCAAAACCATCTAAGCTATCCATTAGGGGTCGAATCCATGATTCAAGGAACTGTTTCAACAACATCTAATCTAGGAACAAGAAAATAGGCAGTGGAACAGCTTGCCTCTAAAACTAAGGAAACTAATACATTCAGTTTAAAATCACCTTAATTTTGATGTATCTACCCCATAAAGTGTTTTACATCAACATTTACATCATATTACATCATTTACCATGCAAAATTTACCAAGAAAAGAAGAAAAAGTCAACTGCTGAAGAGACTAGGCGAAATTTGACTTTTAGGCAAAATTGACAAAATTTGACTGATGCATAGCACCGCTTCAAGGATACTTTTGGAGGCCTTCCACTCATCCAAATCAGGACCAAGATAGCTTTTTGGAAAGCCCTACCTGTATAGTTTCTGGAACACTTTTAATTTTCTGATTTGGAGGTCATTTTCCCCCTCAAACGTGGATTCTCCCAAGACTGGTTCCTGTGTGTCCAAAAAGTGGCAGAGAAGGCACTTTTTGAGTGTTTTTTTCCCTTTTGGTGGCCAAGATCTCAAGTTTTTCACCCCTCTTTTTGCTTCTTAAGGCCCTCCTTAATCTTGCCTTAAGGTGCTTAATTCTCATGTTACCTATCCTATTCTGGGTCAAGTAATGGTAGGCCATATGCCTAAGCATCTTTTTGTCTCTATTGGCTTTCTTTAGAAGACCCTCAAGGTGGATATTTACCCTCTCAAGCCATATTTATTTCTCATTAACCACTTCTTGTTCAACTGGAGTCAAGGGAACCAGATGCTTCTCTACCATTTCACAAAAATCAAAACATGACTGATGTCTGAAGCATGAGGTGGTTAATGGGCAAGCAAGCAGTTCACTCATACTGATGGGCTCCTCCCTGATGCTTTTTCCATATTTGTGAGGCTTCCTGGACTGCACATTTCTTTCTCTTGACCTATCACTAAGTGTGTCTTCTTCAAAATCTGATTCACCACCTCTTTCCATGCTTGTCTCTATGAGATAATGTGGTGATGATATGGTGAATAATGGATAATAGGTGGGAACAAAAAGGTGAGTATGAAGAGATTTTGTAAATGGAACAATAGTAATGAGATGAGGTAGGGGAATGAAGGGAAGGATTTGGGGAGCTATGGTTTTGATGTATGATGGACTTAGGGTTTGATAAAGGGGTTAATTTTAATAGGGAAAAGGGGAAAGGGAATATGAGTGAAGTGAGATAGGTTTAAAGGGTAGGTTTAGGGCAAGTGAAAATAGGAATATTGAGACAAGGAAGAATATTTTGCAGTGGTGACAAATAAGATAGGAAAACGCACTAGGGTTTTGAGTCTTAGGAGATAAAAATATAATTGAAGCATAAAAACCCTACCTAGGCTCCAAAGTGAGTGTACTTACTTGTTAAGAAGGCAAATGAAGCATTTGGGAGGATTTGAGATGAATTTCTTTGGTTTTGAAGCCTCATTGGCCAATACACAGTGCACTGAGCCCAATACGTAGTGCCAATGTAATTTTATAGAGGAAAAAGCTGCCTGATGCGTGGCGCCCCTCTGATGCGCAGCGCCGACCCTATGATGCGCAGTGCCACTATTCCTATGCGCAACGCCAAATTCAAGGCGTGTTTTGACTACCTTCTCGACTTTGAAATTGGGCCTGTGATAGCTTGTTGGAAAGCTTGTTGAGTATTCTTTCTAGAAGATTTTGAATTTTTCAATTTGGAGTTAATTTGCCCTGTCAAAAGTCAAATCTCCCAAGACTGGTCAAAATGTGCAGAATGAGGTTACCTAAATGCAAAGTGCTATTACAGTCAACTTTTGAAGGTCTTCTTCAACTAAAAATTGAGCTCATGATAGATAATTTGAAATATCTCTCTGTCTAGATATCATTTAAATCATCAAGCAAGTCATTTGAACATCCCAGCTAGGTGAAATCTTGATTTTTCTGAGGTCACTCCAGAAGTGCATCAATCCTCCTGAGGCCAATGATATTTTCGACATTTCTCCCAAACCATGAAACCTATGTAAAAAATAATAGAGGTTTTTCTTCTTGGGTAAATTATGGACAAAAACCTCTCTCACTTTTGTCAAATTCATCTTTTCTTACTCATAAACATAGTTTGAAGAAAACCTATCCCGATATGTGGAACAGGGGATTTGTAGAAATGAAGGGAAATGAAGGGGATGAGGGGCTTCTAAATTATTGAGAAAATTTTGGGAAGTAAGGAGGGATGTTAGGAAGCAGGGGAAAGTGGAATTTCAAATATTGAGTGAGGGGAAGGGGTCCAAAAGGGCCACACACAGGCCTAGCCTAGAAAATTGTCAAATTGTAGCAATAAGCTAGGGCTTGTGGGAAAATGACGGATTTGAGGGATATCAGTAATGGGAATTGTTTAAGAAGGTATATTATGGATAGGGGAAGGTGTATGAACATCAGGACACAAGTTTTGTTGATAATTTGGCCATCCAAGAAAAATTACCTTGAAAACCCCAGGAGAGGGAAATGGGCCTTACCCAAGTACAACTGAAGCTCGAACAAGGTGTAAAATGACCCATTGGAACCTGAAATGACGATAACTCTTTGAATGATGGTACACTCAGCCAAATGGTGAGACACTTGGAGAACTTTGGAAAACAAATCCTAGACCTAAGCCCTGGTCATCAAATTTTACTTAAAGACTCACTGAAATGACAAAATTTGACTTTGACACCCTAAGGCCACTTTGTAAGAAAAAGTTTGATCACGGGTGGAAGGCTTCAAAGACTGACACCAACAGTGTACATATCACAATGTCTCCACTTAATTAATCTATGACATATCATGTGCATTTGTAGAATATTAAAGAATACATTTATCAAAAGGTCGTATTGTAGATTGATCCATGTTGTATCTCATAATAGTCGAGGAAACAAGGGTTAAAACTGAGAGAAGAGTTATTGATTTCTTCTTTATCCTTAATCCATGCTCTTGTCTTTCACAAAATTATCGCGATGATGAGCCTTGTTTATGACTCGAAACATCACTATTTAGATGTACACTATGGATGCATCTGTGATGCAACATTTTGACAAACTCAATCTTAGAAACTTTCAAACAAAAATTAATTCCTTGTGAAAAAGGGATACTTGGAATGAAATCTATTTTCTCGAGAAAACAAGGGTCAAAATCAAGAGAAGAGTTACTGATTTTTTATTTATCCTAAATCAATGTTCTTTTCCTTAAATTTTTTTTCCTAATGATGAGTCTTATTGGTGACTTTAATTATCAACTATTAAGATGTATGTTATGGATGAATGTCTAATGCAATGATCTTATAAACTCAACCACAAATACCTTCAATAAATAATTAATTCCCTGTACAAAGGAATACTTGGAATGAGATCCATTTGCTTGAGAAAACAAGAGTCAAAATTGAGAGAAGAGTTGTTGATTAATTATTTATCCTAAATCCATGCACATTTCCTTGACAAATTTGTCTCGATGATGAGACTTGTTTATCACTAAAAACATTGAATATTAACATGTACATTATGAATCAATCTTTGATGCACCATTCTGACAAACTAAACCACATAAACCTTAAAACAAAAATTAATGCATTGTACAAAAGGGATACCTAGAACAAGATTTGATTGCCTGCGAAAACAAGGGTCAAAACCAAGAGAAGACCTCCTGATTTTTTCTTCTCCTAAATCCTTGCTCTTTTCCTTCAAAAATTGTCCTAATGATGAGTCTTGTTTGTGATTCAAAACATTGACTATTAGGATGTGCATTATGGATCAATATTCGATGCAACATTTTGACAAACGCAACCACATAAACCTTAAAACAATACTTAATTCCCTGTACAGAAGGGATACCTAGAAGGAGATATACTTTTTCAACATAAAAGGGCTCAAAATCAAGAGAAGAGTTGTTGATTTGTTCTTTATCCTAAATCTATGCTCTTTTCCTTGACAGAATTGTCTTGATGATCAATCTTGCTTGTGACTTGAAATGTTGACTATTAAGATGTACACTGTGGATCAATTTTTGATGCAACATTCTACCAAACTCAACCACAAAAACCTTCAAACAATAAGTAATTCCCTATATGGAAGGGATACCTATAACGAGGTATGTTTTCTTGAGATAACAAGGGTCAAAATGAAGAGAAACATTGCTCATTCATTCTTTATCCTAAATCCATGTTATTTTCCTCAACAAAATTGTCTTGATGATGAGTCTATTTTGTGACTTGAAATTTTGGATATTAAGAAGTACATAGTGGATAAATATTTGATGAAACATTCTAATAAATTTAACTACATAAACCTTTAAACAACAATAAATACCCTATATGAAAGGGATACCTAGAACAAGAACCATTTTCTTGAGAAAACGAGAGTCAAAATTGAGAGAAGGGATATTGATTTGTTCTTTATCCTAAATATGTGCTCTTTTTCTCGATAAAATTGTCCTGATGATGAGTCTTGTTAGTGTGTTGTAGTGGCTGCAACACCCTCTGAAATTTTGGCTTGCATCCAAATTTCGGAGCCTTCCTTTGTTTCTCCTTTAACAGTTGCAAACACTCGAGCTCACCCCATGAGCTCTTGTGAAGTCTTTTCACCTTTTTCCTGTTTGACCAGCAATCATCTTTTAGCATCTTGATTGCTTTGTCATGCTTGTGATCTTATTCTAGTGAGTTTTAAGGCCTGTCTTTGTGTGTTTTGGTTGTCTTCGCTATGTAAACATTCATCGTACTCACACACAAATTTGTAAGCATTGTCGCGCAAGTGTCGTCACGATCATCCGAAGGTCTATCATAAGTGTCACACTTGTTGCTCTCAACTCCAAGACAATCTCACTAAGGGCATGTTTTGTCTTTTTTTCATGGTGGTCTATGTTTTCTCTTCGTTGAGTATGCTAAGTGTATGTTCACAATGTCATTATGCACAATTTTCTTCCTTTCGACACTTAGCCATTTTCTTGAAAATCTACCCGATCGGATAACCCTCTTCCACCAGACTCTGAATGAGTTACACTGCACAGTCTCAACCCTTAGTGACCCTACTCTATTGCTCAGAACTATGCAGTGCTTGAGGTTTTCCTCCAAGTTAGCTTCACTATGAAATCCTGGAGGTGAGCAGCTTTTCTGCCTCCCAGAACTGTGTAGAAATTGCCTCCCTATCCAGCTAAACTGTGCATTTCTCAAGCACATTCATTATCCCTCCTCCTTGCCAGCCAAAAGCCTGCACTACTCTAAGACTTGGGTCTACACTATTCCCCAAAATTGAGTAGACATGCCTAGCTGGTCATCTACTTCCTTTCTCTACATTGTTCCCCAAAGTTGTGCAGCTACCCAAATGACCCTTATTGCCTTGCTCTACCCTGCCTCCAAAAATTGTGTAGACATGTCTAGAAGTTCCCCTGTTGATTGTCCTGCATTGTTCCCATAGGTTGCATAGTCATGTCTAGAAGGTCCCTTTGAAGCCCTGCTCTTTCTTCCCTATGGAAATTGATCAGAACTGATCAGTAGTTCCTATGCATCCCACTCTGTCTTCCCTTTGAAAATTACGTAGAAGATGCCCCCCTCAGGGTCCCACCTTGCAGATAACACTGGTGGCTCTCACTATGCAATCCTGCTCCCAATAATCATTGCACATTTTCTCCCGGTAGTTCAAGTTGTCCTCCCAGATTGCCTCATTCTAGCCTAAGTTGCGCTCTGCATTGTCTGAGTGAGTTTTCCTCCCTTCGTGTCACCTGGAACACAAGAACAATGAATCATGCTATACTAGGAGGTTTTGGATTTGATTTCATCCCATCATGAGTGAATTGTAGGAACGTGTACACTGGTAGATCATGGAGAGATGATGAATGGGATGAAGAAGGAGCACACATGCTAGAATACTTACTTGCAACTGGACAGACGTACCAAGCATATCAAGCAACAAGAAAAAGGAACACATGCATTGAACCATCAAGCAAGACCAAGACCATTGAAGACCCCACAGCACTATGCCATGCAGAGGAGAAGACAAAGCACACCAAGAGTACATCCATCACACAGAAGCTTGACATGGACACCACAGTTAACAAGTACATGTTAGCAGTGTCATGTCAAGTTGTGTCATGAGTTGTCTCGGCCACATGATTGTTATAGGCCATATCCATTATAACTATATGTAATGTAAACTGAATTCCAATGGATGCACACAGAAGCGGAAGAGTCATGTCAGTTTAAAGTCATGGGAATTTGAACAGTCACAAGGGTAGTCCAAGAGTCACAAGGGTCAAGCATCACCCTTGGCTATATATACCCTTCCCATTGTATGAGAAAAATACTTTTCACCTTCAATCCTCCCACATAGCCTTGAGAGTCTATAGTCTGTTCTTTGAGGAGCGAGGAGTGGCTCCAATGTCCCACTACTAGGACTACCGATGTATGGTGTATAGATGTATCTTGGGACTTTTGCTTAATGCAGAAGCCTATTCCAGGCCAGCATGTTTTCATGCATGTTTTGTAGATGTTTGTAAGACTACCCTTTAAACATTTGTAATGCATGTTTACTTAACCTGTACTAAGATAGTTTAACTAATTTGGTTATTTTATTACTTACATTTTTGAAGATGTGTTGTATTGTTTATCCTTGTTGTCTCGTCTGTGTGGACTACTTTGTAGTACATTAGATAGACCATTTGTTTTTTCTTGGTTATAACGAGCGTCACCTCCATGTGGACTACTCTGGTGGATGGTGTACATATTTTCCCTTGCACTTTTGTTTTAACGACTGCCACATCCGCTATGGATTACTCTGCTAGATCAGACCCTTTTTGTTTCATGTGTGTCTCTCCCTGGGTGTTACTACTACCTCTCATCTAGAGGCTCACTTTTACCCTCTCCTTTACAGTAAGAGAACCCAAACACAAGTTACATTACACAGTCATCAGGCATACTCACCTCGCTTTTGAAGATACAAGCATAACACTCTCATGTTTTGAACAACAAGAGTTAAGGAAAATCTCTAAGATAATGGCAACCAGGCCATCGTATTGGATGGGACTCCTACACCAAACAGTGTGAAGTCTAGTTGGAACTTCATACTAGGGAGATCCCCTGAATGTTAATAGGTCCAACACTGTCAACATTTCTGGCACGGTCGCCAATATTTTATGGTTGAATGTCCTACCAACCCCACATATCTATCATCTAGTCAAGGCAGTAACATGAACTCCCTCTCTCCCATGTGCAACTCTGAAGTTGGTTATTCCTTACCTCTTAGACCCAAACAAGAAATTTCATATCATCACATCTGTGTTGTCTGTCCCATCACCCATCAGTTTGCTAAATATGTTGGATTGATTCCAGGAATGCACACTCTTCCCTATTCATAGAGGAAGCAAAAGACTATTCCCATAGGAGTGGTAGTCTCATATGTGGAAGAATAAATCCTTGCCACTCTTGAAGAGCTGGAAGAGGCTGTTGAAAACGAAGAGGAACCTCTAGTATTCCGAGAAGGAGAATAAGGTAACCTCTTACTCTTGGGCTTAAGTTCGGGCAGAGGCAATGGAGGGGAAAGCAGCAGAGGAGGTGGAGGCGGAGATGAACCAACATATTTAGAGGTAGAACCATCAGATTCAAAAGAAGAGGAGGAGGATGAAGAAGAGGAAAACATGGATGACCAAAATTTGGAATGGATGACCTAGGACCCATTGGCACTCCTAGGTGTCTTGCACAAGATGCCAAGACACGCAAAGAAGTTGTTGACAAAGTATGACCTTCACAAGATAGTGAAAGTGGAAGATCATCTAGACACATTTTGCCTACATCCACAGACACTTGAGGTATGTTACGAATAAGTTGCATGTAGATTGTTTCCATGTGCCTTGGATGGAAGAGTAGTTGTATAGTACCAAAGCCTTCCTGTCAACACCATTTAGAACTGGGGGGTGTTCAAGAGAATTTTCCTTGAAATGTTTGTTGAAGACAAAACCCCTGCCATGTTGCTAAAAGAGTTAGGTAGTCTCAAAGTGGAGCAGAAAGAAAAAGTGAAAGATTTTAACCAGAGGTTTAACCATATCTTGAACAAGTTCATTGTAGATACCAAACCTCATGACTCCATCACAATTGACTACTACACATCTGCAATGTCTACTAGCATTGCGCAGTTCATCAAGCAAGCTACGAAACCAACACTTTTGGAAAATTTCCAAGAGGAAATTGTTGTGGAGAAAGACCTGTGCGCTATTGGAGTCATTTTAGATGACGAATTAGCTAAGAACTCCAAGACACGGGCAGGAGGTCTTAGACTACTATGAATAAGGAAAAGGAAAAGGAAGCAAGTGAAATTGAGAGACTTACTCGTCTCGTCAAGTTCTTGACAACCGAAGCTTCTGAACTCAAGGAATGGATGAGCGTGATGACCGTGAACAGTATGCCTCCCAATTCTGCACAAAATAAGAGCACAACCTCAGGCAAAAGCAACAGCCACCCATCTAAAACTGGGCAGAGCTCTAACCTTGTGCTCAACCTGGATGCAATCGCGACAAATCATTACTACAAGTTCCATAGTGAATGACATTTAGAGAAAACTTGCCCAAGATGGAACCAAGGAATGAGCGCTCTGGCTACACAGTTGACCAACCAATTCGCAGCTAGTGAACCAGCTTGACATTAGGATGAAGACAAAGAACAATTTATTGCATCTGATGAAGCTCCAAGTGTTGGGAATCTAATCAACATGTATCAATGTGCTCGTACTGCGTAGCAGATGACCACCGAGAAGGAGTCCCTAAGTGACCTTCTAGCCCGAAAGAAAAACAATCGATACAAGTTGAGAATTTCAAAGGGCCCCCGTTGTTTTTAAGATACTGAGAGAAAAATTAAGATAACATCTACTCATAACAGTTGATCTGCCAGTCATCTCAACAAATAATACACAAAGAAAGTTTGGGAAGAATGCTACAGCTAAAAGTACGTCCATGAGAAGAAAATACAAAAGCAACCCATCGGACAACATGAACACAAGTATACCCTCGAACATCTCAGTGAGTCTTGGAGCTTTGGATTACAACATTATTGAAGACATGAAAAATACCCATGCAAATGTCTCTCTTTATTAGTTAACCAAGATCACGGATCAGTGGGATATTATTTTGCATGCACTAGGGCAAACCTCCATAGACAGTGTTGCCTCTTCTTGCAAGGGACCAAGAAAGTTTCCCAACTCACTCACATTTTTGCTCAATGTGCTTTGCATGGAAGAAGCAAACTCACTCTTCCCACCGTTTTTTTTATCATTCGAAATATTCAACTTCATCGTTCACAACTATTTGGTTGATTCTGGCACATCAGTCAATGTCATGCCACTCTATATTTCTAAGCGGATCAATGCTCAATGGAGTAGAACAACTGCAAAAATCATCCAACTTGATAGAACATGTGTGCTAGCCATTAGTGAACTTCAGGATGTGATCATCCAGTTATCGTTCAACGGACCAGTTCATCAGTGCATTAACATTTTGATTGTGGACATCTCGGAAGAATATGGCTTATTACTCAATAGAGACTGGTCCAGCAAGATGCAAGGATACTTTTCTATAGGTTGGCCACACTTATGGCTTCCACACAAGGGTAGAAACAACTAGATCTAGGTGTTGTCAAAAAGATATATGAAGCAAAATGTTACTCCCTTAGATGGTCAAAATGAACTATTGGCTTTCGCATAACTTATGTTCAGCAATTTCTTTCTAAAAACATAGTTAGGGTGTTATCTCACACAGCTAGCTCCAACCCCACCAGACACACAATTGGGTCTCCTTCCTTGCCCAACTGGTGAAAATTAAATTTGTGCCATAGATTGTAATAGTAACAGCAGTAGTGAGAGTAGTACTAGCACGGCAAGCGATCCTTGTATAGACCCTATACTTTGATAGATCCAAGACATAGGAGGGCTATGGAGCCGGTTGTGTTTTGATGGTCCCGTTGCAAAGGAAACACTTAGTCTCAAGCTACTTGGAGTTTGAGTGCACGAACAACACCATAGAGTATGAAGTACTCATTTTGGGCTTACACAAAGCCATAAGCCTCAACGTTGTTGTGCTTAAAGTGACAGGTGATTCAGAGATCATGGTATGTCAGGTACATAACACCATACGTTGTGTTTCACCCTGTCTTAAGCATTAACAACAAGGGGTATTGAAACTTATCTCTAACTTCCAAGCCTTCAATATTGTTTATGTACCAAGAATGCGTAATGTAGTTGCAGATGCTGTGGAAAATGCATTTGCTAGGATGACACTGCTTAGGGATAGATTTTCTGTTCAAATTTTGTATAAGCCATCCATCCTTGATAACATCAATAATTTACGTGTTTTTGATGATGATAAACAAAAACTACATTTCATGGCCAACAATGATGTCTTCAAGGATGCAGCGATAGATGAAGACGAGTACGAGCAGTCTCTACAGAGCACAACTAATGATAGTAAAGGAAACCTCATCCCCAAGGGTGTGGTATCACTTGAGAAGATGTATGACTTGTAGAACTGCTTTCAGGGGCCAGTGAATTCCAAAACCCACACTTCCACATTTTTTTACAAATAGATCAACCTGGGAACTGATAAAGATATGAAATTCCCGAATCTTAGTACATGTTGCACACCAGAAGAGCGAAAATATTTTGTCGACATGTTCGGATAGTATCGTGATGTGCTCGAATGGACGTACGATGACTTGAGAACATATGACACGCGAATAATCTAGCACGTTATTCCAATCAAAGAAAGGCCAAGTTGTTCCAACAGAAGCTAAGAAAATTGCATCCATCACTTGAGCCTCTCATACAGAAAGAATTGACTAAGTTATTGTATTCTTGGATCATTTACAAGGTTCGTCATTCCACGTGGGTTTCAAATTTAGTCCCTGTCAGAAAGAAGTCCGAGAAGATCCACCTGTGCGTTGATTTCTGAAATCTTAATCATGCCTCATAAAAAGATAACTACCCAATTTCATCTATGGAGCACATAATACAGACAGTATCTGGAGCAGATATGTTCTCTTTGCTAGACATTTTCTCAGGATACAATCAACATCTGGTAGTAGAGCCTGATAGACTGAAAACAACATTCTGCACCAAGTGGGGTACGTTCTCTTACCATAGAATTCCATTTGGGTTGGTAAATGTAAGCTCTACATTTCAGTGCACAATGGACATTGCTTTCCATGGGCTCATCGAACAAAGCATAGTGGCCTACCTCGACGATGTGACAGTATTCTCTAGACATTAATGAGACCACCTGTTTCATCTCAAGAAAATCTTTGAGTGATGTCGGAAGTACGAGATATCCTTGAATCCCAAGAAGGGTGTCTTTGCGGTGTCTGAGGGTAACCTCCTTTCACACATCATTACCAAGAGTGGGATCAAGGTAGATCTGGACAGAGTCCAGACCATCACGCAGATTCCTCATCCCATGAACAAGAAAGCTATG
This sequence comes from Pinus tabuliformis, assembly GCA_031772625.1. NCBI lineage: Eukaryota > Viridiplantae > Streptophyta > Pinopsida > Pinales > Pinaceae > Pinus > Pinus tabuliformis. Next base: position 539,872,296 of record CM062816.1, on the reverse strand, counting down.
AAGTCCTTCGTAGGGAAGATCAACTTCCCCAGAAAGTTCATCTCTGACCATGCGCATATTTTCAAATCCATTCAAGAGATGACTAAGAAGGACACAGTGCACAGTTGGGGAAAGAAGGAAAAGGAAGCTTTCACCCGGATTAAGAAAGCTATAATAGAGGCCCCTGCACTATATAAACCAAAATTCAACAAAGATTTCTTGCTCTACACATTTTCTTCCAATACTTCACTCGCTGTTCTACTCACTCCGAAAGACGAGCTGAAAAATGAATGACCCATCTGTTTCATAAGCATAGGCTTGTAAGGACCTGAACTGAACTATCCCACCATGGAAAAATAAGCATACGCTGTATACAAGATGGTTAAACATTTCAAATCCTACCTCTTGAAAATTCACTTCATTGTCTTTGTGCCACACCCAATAGTCAGATCATTGCTTGTTCAACAAGAGATGGGTGAAAGACGGGTGAACTGGATGACAGGACTGCAAGAGTATGATCTTGACATCAATCTAGTTCACACTATAAAGGGTCACAGTCTTTGTAGATTAACAGTTGAAGTAGTACATACGCAAGAGGAAGAAGAAGAGCTCGTCGGTTGGGAATAATAAATTGAAATGTATAATGTTGAGCAAGCCCCCCCGCCCACCTCATATAGAAACTATTGATACATAGATGTGCACTAGTACCTTGAGTATGGAACCATGCCCTCTCACTTCTCCATGCGGTAGAAGAGGGAACTCCAACTGAAATCTTTATCTTACTAGTTGGTGCATGGAGTGCTTTAAGTATAAAACATCACAACGATGTTTTGCTCAAGCACCTGGAGGCACAGGAATCAGATAGGGTGTTACATGATCTCCATGACAGACCAGCTGGGGGTCACTTAGCAGGCAACACAACAATGCACAAGGTCATGCAGGCTGGTTCCTACTAGCCTACATTATTCAAATATGCACATGCCTATGCCCGCAAGTGTCCGATCTATCAAAGATGTGTCAACGGAAAATGAAGGTCAGTAGCCTTGTTGCAGCCTATTGTAGTGGGAAAACCATTCCAACATTGAGGCTTGGACATCATTGGGGAGATTTTCCCACATTCGTTAAAGAATCACCGCTACATCTTACCTGCTACATATTACTTCATGCGGTGGATAGAAGTAGTTCTGCTGAAACAAGTCAATGACCAAGAAGTCATCAAATTCCTAAGACATAACATCATCTTGAGGTTTGGCATTCTTGTATCACTTGTTTTTTACAGTGCAACTTACTTCTCTTCGTTAAAGCATTATGACTTTGCATTGTAAAATGGTATTTTGTTAAAGCATTCAGCTAACTACTACCCAAAAGGAAATCGTCTTGCCGAGTCAACAAACAAAAATCTTATCTGTATCATAAAAAATTCCATTTACTCTGAATAATGAAACTGGCATTCTGCTCTAGTGAATGCTCTTTGGGTTGACCGAGTCACACCAAAACCCTCTCTTAATACCTCCCCCTACTTCTTGGTATACGGAAAAGAAGTCATCCTCCCATAAAATTTCTACTTGTCTGCTCTCCAGTTATCCCAAGAATCCCAAGGCAAGCCATGTCTATTGGTGCAATGTAAGATGAGGAGTAATAAATGAGGGGGATTCCCTCCTATAAGTCCTATCCTTTGTCCACTTCAAGTTATTTCTACCATTTTTCCATTGGATCCTTGACTTTGACCTCGAAACTCATCAATAATCTGCATTAAACACATGTTAGATCACATGGCACAATAACTAACTCAACTCACTCTATAAGCATAAATATAATCAGAAAATCATACAATAAGCTAAGAGAATGGTTGATTTGACTAGGTTAGGAGGTAAAATGAGCCCATATAATTACCCATTTACAAGGCTCATCATCACCCCCCTACTGAAAGTGTTGCTCATCCTCTAAGAAACTTAGTCAATCTCCTCATCTTTTATGGCCCTAGTGGCATCCCTAGCATCCCAGGCTTCTGATGTGGTCTGCTTTTCTTTTCCATAGAATCATGCCTTCCTGTCTATCTCCTTCCACTGCTCCTCCTCTTCTTCTTCTCTTCTGCCTTCCAGCATGCCTAATAGCAATGGGGGACTCAGTTTGAGGCCAATCCAGTTGACCTTCAACCTCTGCATGGAGTGCTTGTACATTAGCACTCTTTTCAATGCCTCCTTCAGCCTCATGGGGGAATGATATTCCCTGATCTGCAAATTGTGTGGTAAGGTGTTCCATCTCCTCATGCATGCATGCACACAGTCATCCCCAAGTAGCCTTTGCATATCCTCAAAGTGTTCAATGTCTTGTTCCTGATTGGTGAGATATGTAGGGACAATCTGAGGGTCATTAGCAAGTAGGTTGTGTGTGCTGATGAGTGCCATAGGATCTGATGGCTCAACTCTTATCATTAGTGGCTCATTCTGCTCCTTTACCATCAATCTTTTTATTTCTACTACCCTCAATTCTTCATGGTTCATCCATGAGTCCATGGCCATTAATTGCAGGTCCCCTAGCTTGGCATTGGGGTCCCACACATTCATGTCTACGAGGGCCATGTTATGTAGGTAGAATTCTGCCATCTTTACCTTATCCTCTAATGTGCTTTGGTCACACAGATCCATAAACTGCCTGTAATCTTGGAAAGGCATTGTGTCTCTTTGTGCCAAAGTCTTTATCTGGAATTGTAACCATTGGTACTTGAGATAGAGGCCATAGGATTTTTCTGGTGTTCTACATTGCAATGCCTCCATGGATAAGCTGGCCATGCATGCCAGTTCAGTCTCTTTCTCTTGCAGCTGCCTCCTTAATAATTCATTTTCAGTTTCAAGGTGGCTTCTTGTAATTGCTTCCCTATCTCTGAGAGCACTCAACTCTCTACCCATTTCTTTGAGTTTATTTTCCATATGGCCAACATCCTCAACTCCTTTGGATTTGGCTATTTGCATCCACCTATGTGTTCTTATTCTATCTTTCTCTAATTGAAAGAATAGTGGAATTGCAAATTTTTGTGGGATTATCCTTCCTCCCTCAAGTAGATTGTAATAGGAGGTAAGACTAGGTTGGGGATCATGTTCTTGTAGCTCTATTGCTTCATCCTTTACCTATGGTTGTCCTTCCATCCTTTTCTCAAGCTTTTGGGTCTCTTGTAGTTTTGACGGTGTCTCCTGTAGAACTGTCTGAGCCTCCTGTAGGACTGTTTTTGGGTCCTGTAGTACTACCTTTTCCTTCCATGTGGAAGATCTAAGAGTCCCATTTCATATGTGATAGGTGTCTTGGAAGGGGATTCTTTCCCCTTGGCAGAGGGTGAATCTTCAATTGTAATTGGCATTTTTGAAGAGGGCTGAAGTTTGCCTATTTTGATTCTTGTGCTCTTCCTAGCCCTGAAATACATGGAGCCCTGTATTTTCCTCTTTTGCTTCGGCTTGATTGGTGTATTGAGGGTAGTGAGGGCAACTACTACCTCCCTTTCCAGAGTCTCAGGGGACTCTTCTCCTTGTTCTACCTTTTCTACCTCTCTTTCTCCTCCTTATGTCTCTTTTTCTGTCTCTTCCTGCTCTGTTTCTTTAGCTCTCTCGTCCTCTATTTCAGTTTCTTCCTCCTTCCTTTCTTGTTCTGCTAAGTCACCAGTGGCTTCACTTTCTCCCCTTTGCTGCTCTTCCTCCTCACTGTCAATAGGACTGACATCATAGGTTAAGGTCTTTATGTCATCCTCAGCTGTCATGTTTCGGAAAACTTCCCATGCTATAGGGAGTGTAAATGTATGGAGGGCTTTCTCCACTAGGATTTTGATCAAACGATGATGACTAGCTGCTCTGAATTTCCTACTTGAACCATAGTGCTGGAGTCAATGAGGGACTGTAGGAGGAAGTAGGGGATACTGGGCTTCTGAGGTGCTGGAGTGTCCATGCCATACCTTAATTCATGGAGTATTCTAAAGTGATAACCATAGACAATGTTGTACCTCCCCTCATAGGAAATGTATTTGATTATTTGATAGCTAACCTCATCCCAAGGATATGGTATGCTAGCCCTTCTAATGCCATTTTTATCCTCTACAGGGGTTTCATTGTTTTGGAAAAAGTTTTTCTTGGCAGCCTGGCCAATTGGTTTCTCATCCTTACTCCAAGGCAGCCCAAGAGGAAGGGTAGTGACTCTACTGATAAATTCAGGGGTTATCTCCATGGAAAGACCTCTAAAGGTGATAGTGGCATGAGTTCTTGTGTGGGGTACCAGAGAGAGAAAACTCTTAGGTAATTTCCTCATCAAACCCTTGGAATTTCTCAAAGAAATTCATCCAATTTGCCCTTGCGAAGATGTCCACCACTTATGGATGTGCATGGAGCCTAGTGGAGTTAGTGGGATCCTTTCTCATAAACCCTCCTGTCATTTTGTTTATACTCTCTTGGGAAACCAAATGTGGAGATGGAGACAACAAATTTTGAGAAAAATAGAGAAACAATGGAGACTGTGTTTTTTCCTTTTTTAAGAAAAATAAGCCTCTCCTCTCCTAAAGACTTTATTCCCTCCTCAAATTGAAACCACTTCTTGCATATATTGATATTCAATAGGGGCAATGCATGAACCCTACCTCTTCAGACCAAAAATCGTGCTAAAACTCGTGTTTTCTCCCTTCAAAACAACTCATTGCCCCTCTTGTAGAAGCTTGATGCCCCTCCTGTAGAATTCCTATAGGTGCTCCTGTAGAAAATGCCGAGAGCAGGAATATGTAAGAGATCAATGGAGGACGATGGTTACGAGGCTGTGGGGGCATAGGGAGACTGCTGTAGCTATGTTATGAGGAGAGAATGAAGGAAAAGGTGGTGAGAATGCTTGGGGAGGAGTACTTATTACCCTTTATGGATATTTCTGGTGATGAGGGGTGAGCTAGCAAGGTATACGTTGGCCATATTTGGACCGTTGGTCCCCACCTACTTGGTTTTCATGGCTTCTCCTCTTAATCATCTCCCATCATTGCATCGGAGTTCACACTTCCTCCATTACCTGTCCTTGGCATCTTGTGCTGGAGTTGACTGTGCGCACGTGTGGGTGACATCTCAGATGAGTGGAGTCAACTAGATGAATGTGGCCAAGCTAAATTAACTTGTCTTGACGATGAACCACACTGGTTGGTTCGAAACGCGTCGACAAATGACATTCCATGTGATTTTCGCCAAAATCTTTCTCTAACTTAATATGGATCACAGAAGCCTAAACTCTATTACCTTTCCTTCATTCAACCTCAACCATCTCGTTGCTTTTGCATGACTACTAATTACACAAATGCAAACAGAGGAATGATTTAGTTACTTACTTGTGATCCAAATGTATTTCCTGTGAGGTGTTGTGGCTCTCTCTCTATTGCATGTCTTTATTTCTTTTGATGCATGTTGTCTACTTGCTGATGTGTGGTTGTGTCTTGTGCAGGTTCTTCTCTGGCTGGGTCTAAGCTTCAGGTGCCTTTTCAACCTTCATGTGTGCATTCTCCTACTATTGGTGCTGGATTTTGATGGGATCCACTACTACAGGAATTCCTATAGGAGCTCTTATAGCTGCTTTTCCCCTTGAAACTTCAGCTTCTTCCCATGCTTGGAGCTTGAGCATGATGCCATAGGTATAGATAAATATGGATAGGTAGTAGGTAGGCTTCAGGTGAGGTGGATGGTGCTGCTTCCTCTCTTATTTTTTGTTTTTTTTTTCTTTTACTGAAAAACTATTTTTTTTTTGTGTTTCTCTTGGATAGGAAGAAAAAATGATGCTTGGGGTGTGATGTAGGCTTGGAATTGATGGCAAGGAGGTTTGAAGACTGTAGGATGGTTTATAGGTTCTTCATGAAGCTTCCCTATCCCTCAAACTGCCTTTTGTATCCATTTCTGGCTCTCTATAATTCCTACAGGAGCCTCCTGTAGAAAACATAGAGCCTCCTGTAGAAAACAAAGCTTTTTGAAAAAGAAGCATAGTGGCGTGAAAGAAATGCAAAAAATGATAGAGAAAAGTGTGGAGAAGATGAGATGGGTGCTGGCATGAATTTCAGGGTCCCCTTGGCACCTTCTTTGGCCCCCTGTAGTCCTCCTGCAAACCTGCAATGCAACAAAAAAAATCATTTTCTTTCTCCTTTTTCTCTTTTTTCTCTCTTTTTTTTTTAAACAACTAGGGTGCCTCAGAGAGGTTTTCACCCTAATTTCCTGCCCTAGGCACCTCCAAGGGATCTTATTTTTCTCTTCTTCTTTTTTTGTCATCACTGGGCCACCTCAGAAGAGGTTTTCAACCCAATGATGGGATTGAAGCGCCTCATGGAGGTTTTCACTTAAGTCATTATTTTTTGATTTATTTTCTTCAGTGAGTGGATGAAGTGGAAGCTGAGACATGCTCCACTACCATCACTGTTTTATTCAAATCTTCAATAAATTCTCACTTGGAGAGTGGTTTCTTGTAAACTTTCAACCGATGTCCATTGACAAGCATGGGGATGGCTTCATCATCGATGGTTCTGATTAGAACTGAACCATTGTCATTGCATTTCTCCACATTGTAGGGTCCCATCCATCTTGTCCTCAGCTTACCTTTGAAATCTTTGTATCTTGAATCATAGAGTAGTGCCCAATCTCCCTCTTGGAATTGCTTCTCCTTGATATTTTTGTCATGCCATATCTTTCTCTGAAGCTGAACTACCTTTGTATGGAGAAGGGCTTGCAATCTGTATTCATCCAATCTATTGAGCTGAAGTAATCTCTCCCTTTGTGCATGGATGAGGTCTAGGTCCAGCTGAGCTACCATCCTTAGTGTATTGAACTCAAATTCTATTGACAGCAAAGCCTTCTTCCCATAGACCAGTTCATAGGGTGTGAACCCTATGGTGGTCTTCCATGTTGTGTTGTAAGCCCAAGTGGCCTCAACTAATCTATCCACCTAGTCTTTTATGCTGCTGCTCACTACCTTGGTTAGGATCCCTTCCAATGCTCTATTTGTGACCTCCACCTGCCCATTGGCTTGTGGGTGGTAAGGGGTGCAAGTCCTATTCTTGATTTTATGATGTGTGAGCAGGTCTTCAATCAAATTGTAAGTGAACTGTCTGCCTTGATCTATGACCAACTCTCTTGGATACCCAAACTTGTAGAATATGTTTTCTCTCAAAAACTCAGCTACTTTTTCCTCTGTCACTACTTTGATTGCTTTTGTCTCCGCCCACTTTGTTAGGTAATTGGTGCACACAATGATGTATTATTTCTGCTTTGAAGGAGGGCTAATAGGACCCACAAAGTCCATGCCCCACTTCTCAAATGGCTTAAAGGTCATTTGAGGTTGCATGGGCATCTCATCCTTTGGAGTAGGTATCCCCATCCTCTGACACCGATCACACTGGCTGGTATATCTCCTCACATACTGATGAAGAGTGGGCCAGTAGTAGCCTGCTTGCAATATCTTGAAGGCAGTTCTTTTTGTTGCAAAATGACCTCCACAAGGCCCATCATGACAGGTCAGGAGGATGTCAAAGACTTCCTCCTCCCTGACACATCTTCTCAAGATCTGATCTGGGCCAAGTTTGAAGATATTGCCCCCAATCCAGGTGAAAGGGGCGCTTTTCCTTACTATCTTGCTCTTCTCTTTCGAGGATAGGTGTGGTGGAACTGTGCTGAAACCAAGTAGTTTGCTATATCAGTAAACCATGGAGAGAGTACTGAGATAGAAAACAGATGTTCATCTGGCATTTGGTCATCCACCATTCCTTGTTCTCCTGCAGGCAAATTTACTCTAGACAAAAAGTCAGCAACAACATTTTCTTTACCGGGCTTATCAATAATGGTCAAATCAAACTGTTGTAGTAAACGCAACCATCTAATAATGCGAGCATTTACATCTGGTTTGTTCATTAAATATCTAATTGCAGCATGATCATTGTGCACAAAGGTTTTATAGCCTGTGATATAATGTCTGAATTTGTTTAAGGAGTGCACGGTAGCTAGGAGTTCCTTCTCGGTCACTGTATAGTTTAACTCTAGACAAGTTTTTGTTTATAAATTATATGGCATAAGGTAACTTTTCATCAACTTGTCCTAAGGCTGCTCCTATTGCTTTGTTCGAGGCATCTGTGTGAATGTGGAAAGGTAGGGTCCAGTTTAGGCCTCTGAGAATCGGGGCAGTCACTAACTTGCTCTTCAAGGTATCTAGGGCTTCTTGATAGTTCTTTGACCATATGAACTCAACATCTTTGCCTAAGAGGCCAAACAAAGGCGAGGCTAGGTTGCTGAAATCTTTAATGAATCTCCTGTAATACCCAACTAAGCCTAGGAAAGATCTGACATCTCTCACCTTTTAAGGAGGTGGTACCCTTTGGATGATGGCAATTTTGTTGGTGTCCACCTGCAGTGCTTGCTGAGATATTGCATGACCTAACATTGTCCCTTCAGTCATCAAGAATTCACATTTTTCCAGACTGAGGGATAGGTTCATCTCAATACACTTGTCAAGAACTTTTCCTAGGTTAGATAAAGCTTCCTAAAAGTCATAACCATAAGGAGTAAATTCATCCATGTATATCTCTACTGCATCATGAACTAATTCAGAAAATATACTCAATACCGCTCTTTGGAAAGTGGCTGGAGAATTTCACAAACCAAAAGGAAGGACTCGGTATGCAAAAGTACCCCAAGGACAAGTGAAAGTGGTCTTATCTTGGTCTTTCAGGATGATTTGAATATGATTGTACCTGCTAAACCCATCTAGGAAGGAGAAAAACTTTTTCCCTGCCAGACCGTCTAACACTTGATCTATGAAAGGTAAAGGAAAATGGTCCTTTTTAGTGGCTTTGTTCAATTCCCGATAGTCAACACAGATTCTCCACTTACCATTTTTCTTTGGCACTAACACCAAAGGAGAGACCCATTCACTGTCGGAGATGAGATAGATGAATCCTGCATCAAGCAATTTTTGGAGTTCTTCCTTAACAATATCTTTAACTGCTGGATTCATCCTCCTTTGAGGCTACCTGGCTGGTTTTCAATCTTCGTTGATGTATATATGATGAGTACATACTGAAGGATGCACTCCCTTCATCTCCTTATAACTCCAGGTGAAGGCATCTATATGTTTTCTCAGTAGGCTACACGGTTCCTTCTCTTGGGAAGTGGATAGGGATGGATTGATTTTCAAGGTTCTTTCTGGGCCAAACTCTATATTCTTAACACGAAGAGAAGTGGATTCAGCTGCACAGAGATTAGTTGAGGGGTTGTTTTGGGTTTCTCTTACTATTTCCTCTAATGGTGATACACTGGGAGGTGGATGCTGAGTCAAATTTTCAATCATATCATCATCGTCTTGATGTTTTCGCCCCATGGAAATTTCTAATGCACAAAGCGGTGCAGAATAAACTTCATCCTCATCTTCCTCCTCCAACCAGAGAGGTAGATCATGTTCTAGCAAGGGTTTCACAGGAGGATATATGATTAACTACTTGGACATGTGCCCATTCTTTATGGTCATGTTCCTAGCTCGACAGCTGATGTAGGCATCGATTGTAGCCAACCAGGGTCTTCCCAAAATGAGAGGATACCTAGCGAGCTTTGCCTTTGGCTAGAGAACTAAGAAATTAGCACGGTACTCCCAGGAATCAATGGAGAACATCACATCTTCCACAATCCCCTCAGGGTTCATGGTGGAGCGGTCTGCTAGCTGTAGCACAGTCGTGGTCTTCCTCAAGGAGCCCTGGAGGCTAAGTTTGAGTGTTGTGTCCTTTGTCATCACATTAATGGCAGCTCCCAGATCAATCAAGGTATGTGGGATCATGGTGCCATTGATGTGGACATCAACTACTGGGCTTCCAGGGTCCAGATATTTTGGACAGATTACCTGCCCTAACATCAGGTTGGATAGTTGTCCTATGACATTGATGGTTGGGGCATCTCTCTTGCACCTTCCTGGATGCCTAAAGCACTTCTCTTTGATCAACATATTGTAGATAGGCACATATTTTATGGCTTGGAGAAGTGGGATCCTCACACATAAATGTTTCAATTCTCCTAGGAGTTCAATTTCTTCTGGGGTAGGTTGGACTGTCACGGATAGTCTCTTAGGAAAGGGTGGAATTGCTTTAGGTTCACTTTCCTCTTTATCTTCCTCAACCTCCCTGGGTGGAGGCTGGCTATCTGGGAGAACTTTCCCAGATCACAAGTTAATTTCCTGAATCTCCACAGCATAAGTTGGGCATGATGGTTCCCCACTATACACTTGCTAAGCCTGTCTGTTGTTCGGGTTCGGATTTGGCTGGGTAGGCATTTGGGGTTGCTTTGGTGGAGAAGGAGGTAACGGTTGTGGTTGGGTAGGTGGTGGAGGCAAAAGAGCGAGAAGAGAGTTGTATTGGGGCCTCCACCCCTGATGAGATGAATTCCACTGAGGTTGTGGCTAAGCATTGGATTGAAATGAATGGGTGGCTAGTTGGGCATGATATTGAGATGTGAAGGACCAAGGAGGAGGTGTGGACCAAGAAGGATGAGCAGGAGGGCCCCAAGAAGGTATGGAAGTGACTTGGTTGGGGTTGTAGTATGCCTAAGATGTCCTTTGCATCCCCTGTTGGTATGGTCTAGGTCCATGCAGCCTTCTTTGGTTTATGTAATAGAGCTATTTAGTGACTCCTTCAGCCCCTTGATATACAGCTTTAAGTCTGGGCAAGGAATGGCAATTATCTGTAGAATGATTCTCTTCACAGACTGAACAAACCTCTATAGAGTTCACTGGACATTCATTCCTAGGATGCCTCCTGGTGCATCTAGGGCAAAAAATGGCCAAAGCTCTCTCTGCTTCCTCTTGTTTCCTTTTGATATGTAAGGTATCCATTTGCATGGCAAGAGTCTGCAGCATATCACTCTTGAAGTCTTCCAGCATGTTTCTAATTTCTCCTTTAATGGATGAGTTAGAGGAAGAGGTACTAGCTATGGGTTGACTCCCCCTACCTTTCTTTCTGGCTACTCTAGAATGGTTTCTAAAAATAGTCTTTATGTCTTCATAGGATAGTTGGTAGATGTCTCCCCCAGCCAGTAGATGGAGGGTGTCTAAAAGATCTTCCTGAATTCCCCTGAGCAGGACCAACTTCAGAGACTCAGGGTCAAGTGTACACCCGGCCCTTTTGTAACTGAGCTGGAACCTCTCTTCATAGTCTTCTAGGGACTCATCACTTCCTATGGTCATTCGGAAAATTTCTTCTTTAGTATCTTTTGACCTACAATAGTCTCAATACTTGTTGTTAAAGGCTTGCTGCATCTGAGCCAAAGTTGTGATGTTATTTCCAGGTAATCCCGTGAAACAGCGTAGTGCTGCATCCTTGAGAGTAGAAGGGAACAGTTTCAACTTTTTCTCATCTTCTCCATAGTCATAGGTTCGACAGATGATAGCAAACTCGAAAAAAAAGGTGTCAGGATCTTCTGTAGTCAGACCATGGAAATGAGGTAGGGTGGAAGGGCTTATATTCTTCATTTTGGTGTCCCCATTGGTCTCCCGAATGGGAAAGGTACTCTCTATTCTCTCTTCGTTCCCCCTAGCATTTCTGTTTTCAGCCATTGGGTCCAAGGGAATGTTTTCTTCTTCTTCTTCCCCTGTAGGTTCTTCAAATATGTCTTCCTGTTCACCTAAGGGTTCTTCTTGATCACAGCCGCCGAAGAAGAGAGAAGGTTGGATATGTGAAGTAGTAGGGGTTTTGGGCAAACATTTTCCTGAGTTATCTCTATTCCTACGAGGCATGAAAGGAAATATTTTTTGGTTGGTTTTTGTTTCTTTTTCCCCACACTAACAGTACCTGCAGAAACTGAAATTGTGATTGAACAAAACAAATTGCAACTAACTGAAATGAACTTGCTGAAATGAAATTTGCAGAATTGAAGAGGAAAGCAAGGAAATGTAGAACTGAAGGAAAAGGAATGACTAGTCTACTCTTGCTGAAATGAAATTTGCAGAATTGAAAAGGAAAGCAAGGAAATGCAGAACTGAAGGAAAAGAAAGGACTAGTCTACTTTTGCTGAAATAAACTATTAGCAGAATGTTGCAATAGAAAATAGAAGAAAGCAGTGATCACAGAATACTCTGATGCGTCCCTAGAAATGGTGCCAAAAAGTGGTGAGCACCAGTATTGCAACAATAATTGTGCAACTCCTGGGCTGCCTACTTTACTCTTATCAACCTGGTAATTCGTAAACAACTTGGAAGCGTCGGTGTTGTATGCATAAGTACTAGTTCTCATTGCAGGTTGTCACTTGGAGCTCGAGCCAACTTCTATGGATTCCAAAAGACGATCTATATGTGATGAAAGGAAAGAAAGATAGATGTTATTCTAACTACAGAAAGGAGAAAGATTGAAATGTAAAGCAAACCTAGTAAGCCCTAATTAACCAACTAATTCTACTTTTTCAGAAAGCACTATGAAAACCATGAAAGGAATGCCATTACCTAATCAAGGAAGTAAACAACATCTAACTATGCTATTTCTAGAAGTAAATAAGAAAAAAACATATTTTTGGATTTTTATGTATTTTTATGTGAATTTGACATGCATGTAATTTATTGTGTGTGAGTGTGGCAACGAATAGGTGGTGTTGAAGGGCAGTCTTGGAACATGAGAAGATGTAGGATGGTGTGGATGGGTCCTAGGAGGTCTCATGTGGCCTTCTAGAGGCTTTTCCCACACTCGACCTTCGAGAGAAAGCCTACAGGAAAATCTACAGTTGGACACAAGAAAGCTACAGGAGGAAAATAGGGAATCTATAGGAGGCCTACAGGAGGAGGCCGAGAGCAGTTTTCACTGTTTTGAGGGTGTGAGAGTGGGTGGAAAAGGTGGATGAAGGTTGGAATGAGTTGTTAGGGCACCTAGGGTCTACCATGTATCACCAGGAGAGAGAAAGATGATTGGTTTTTCTTAAGGAGAGAGGAAGAAGTTCTATGGAAAAGTGCAGGAAACTAGGGCAGAATTGAGGTGAGATTTGGGAGACCTATGGGGCATGGATCAGATGGAGGGTGTGATTGCTGATAAGCTAGCTTACTACTGGAAGAGATCTGCTGCAAAGGAACTGACAGTCAACCAAAAAGATCAAGCAAACATTGAAATGAGTGCATCTAGAAAAACAGAGTTTTGCATCCAAATTAGTCTAAACTATGATCTATGGAAGGAAATGTTGAGAATGCTGCAGGAAAGGAAATCATGAAGGAAGACTATTGCAAATTAGGAAGTGAGCATGATGAAGAAGATCTAGAGAAAAGCAAAGCTGGACTATTAAAAAGCTGCAAACACTAGAAGTCCTATGAAGGAGGAAAATCTGTGTTTTTTGGGCAACAAGAGGGTCTTTGCCTCAAATTAGGGTCCCAAAGGGAGGAAGAGATGCCAAGGCACTGTTGCTAGCCTTTTGAATCTTCTCTTTATCACTGCTTAACCTACTACAGAAAGCACAAATGGAAGCAAACTACTAAATCATCAAAAGCAACCTATTCTTAACCATAAAAGAAATACATCTAATAGCAACCTAATCTACAAACTGAAATAAAACATACAAATACAAGTAAATAGGAGCTTGGATGATTGGATTGGGCCCTAACCCAAGGGCTTCAGCCCTTTGAGGTAACTCAGCGCTAGCACAAAAAGGATTCCATCTTTATTATCAACACAATAGAAAGGTTACATGAAACTGTCACAAAATAATAAGCTCGAAGTTGGAGTAGAGTTTACATAAGCAAAAATCCAACAAAAATCCAACCTTAGTGAGGCCCTAGGCCCCTCTACTTATGCAAATGAAGCTACCAACAGCTTTCTTAAAATCGGGGAGGCTTGGCTCCCAAAACTCAAGATAATCATCAGTCATCCTCCACTTGCTCGGCTGCCTTCTAGTGCATTATTTGGCTGCTTGTACCTCGAGCTAAATGAAGGGGAATTCCAAGTGAGGAGTAATAAATGAGGGGGATTCCCTCCTATAAGTCCTATCCTTTGTCCACTTCGATTTATTGCTGCCACTTTTCCATTGGATCCTTGACTTTGACCTCAAAACTCATCAATAATCTGCAATAAATACATGTTAGACCACATGGCACAATAACTAACTCAACTCACTCTATAAGCATAAATATAATCAGAAAATCATACAATAAGCTAAGAGAATGGTTGATTTGACTAGGTTAGGAGGTAAAATGAGCCCATATAATTACCCATTTATGAGGCTCATCAGCCTCTGACTATGCTATTGGGGCAGTCCTTACTCAATAGGGGCATCCAGCGGCATATCACAGTGAGACACTTTCAAAAACAGTGCGAAAGTATCCCACATATGATAAAGAGATGTATTCCATTATGCAGGCATGCCATCAATGGAAGCATTACATTTTGGGGAAGGAAACAGTCATCCACACAAACCACTGACCCTTGCAGTTCATACAGACACAAGGGAAGTTGCAAAATGATCGCCATCAAAAGTGGTCCACATACCTGCAACAGTTCCATTTGAATATCAAGTACAAGAACGGCAAGACCAATAATGTTGTAGACTACCTCAGCTGACCACCAATCATGGATTTAACCACAGTGCTCAACTCTTGTGGGCAAGAGACTTCTGATTGGTGAGACTTCTGATTGGCCACTTCTCTACAAAAGCGACCCAGAATTTGGTCACACATACCAAATGCTCTTGGAGGGCCAGCAAGTTCTAGATTTTCACCTCCAGGATGCCCTGTTATGCCACTTGGGACACCTTTTTGTTCCTTCAAGGGACCGTGCCAAGATGATTTGGGAAGTGCGCTATAGTCAGGATGTTGGGCATTTCGGGGTCAAGAAAATAGTGGCAGTACTGCAGAAGTATTTCTATTGGCCGAATCTTCTACAGGATGTCAGGAAGTACATCAGATCCTGCATTGCCTCCGCCATTGCCAAACTGACCATCAAGAAGAAATGCCTTTATACTCCACTGCCTACCCCTAGTCGACCTTGGGAATCCATCTCCATGGATTACATGTCAGGCCTTCCTTCTACTAAGCATGGAAATGACTGTGTTTTCGTGGTCGTCGACAGATTCTCAAAGATTGGCATTATGGTGGCTTGCAAGACGAATATCACAATGAAAGCCATTGCTAAACTCTTCTTTGAACGAGTGTGGGTACACTTTGGGATCCACAATCTCTCATCTCAGATCGGGAAAATAGGTTCCTCAGTACATTTTGGTACAGTCTATGGTTGATGTTGGACACCAAGCTCACTAAGTCCACAGCATTCCATCCCCAAACTAATGGTCAAACATAGGTCATCAATAGGATTATCATACACATTCTACGCATGTACAACTCAAAGAATCCACGCACATGGGATGAGAGCCTCCCTATGTCCAACACAACTATAACTAGGCTCTCCACATCTTGACTGGCCACATCCCTTTTTAGGTGGGCTTGGGATTCCAGCCACTATGTCCCATTGATGTGGCCATACCATTTGCAGCTACTCAGGTAAATTCAGCTCATGTCTATTCCAAAGCTGATAAGGAAAACAACTTCATTGATCACATCCAACATATCTGCCAGTAGGTCCACAACATTTTGGAGAAATAAAATGCCAAGTACAAGCAGTGACATGATCAACGTTGGGTGCCACACAAGTTTCAGGTGGGTGACAAAGTCTGGTTGCATTTGCAGAAGGAATGCCTTACCGGAGCGTATCGAAAACTTAGACCACCCCGATATGGTCCTTACACAATTACCAAGGTTGTGGGAGATAATTCATTTGAGCTCACCATTACGCCATTCCTTGGCCTGCGTCCAGTGTTCAATGTGGACTGCCTTCGACCATACTTCCCACCATTACTGGACACATCAGACATTGCAGAAAAGCTCACACCTACAGAGTTAAATCCAGATTGCATGGTACAAGCCACAACTGGTCGGATCATGGATAAGAAGATAAAGAACACCCAACACCAAAGGATCCAACTATATCTAGTTGTCAAAGTAGGCCAACTCTTTCACTAGGGCAATTGGCTCACTAGGGCAACTGGCTCACCAGGGACCAAGTTCAGCAGAAGTTTCCTCATCTCATGGAGGAACTCAATGTAGTGGGGACCATTACTTCCTAAGGTAGGGTAATGATCTAGGTGGATATTGGTGGCCACTTGCCTATTCCACATGGACTGTTGCCATTGTTTCTTTCAGTTTTTCCGTTTCCTTATTTGTAGCACAATTTACTATTTTTGGCATTTTTTCGGGTCCTGAGCTTGCGGAGCCATTTTGAGGCCCTAAATGAATTTTTTTGGGGAAAATGGGACTAACATGGTTGATTCACTGATGTTTGTCATTCAAAATTTTTATTCCTTGGATAGATGTTTCTAACAAGGTATTGTGTGCGTCAAATACAGATCATATGCCAAAGTTACGACCCCGAGAAGTTGATGTACCAATTTACCCAAACGAGGCCCATATTTTGGTGATTCATCTCCTAGGGTTAGGTTTTTGGATATTTAGGGTTTTCCATTGTTTCTAAATAATAAATAGGCCTTTGAGCTTCATTGTAACATAGTTCAGAGGCATGTAGATGCCACATCTCTTCTCAGAGATAAGCTACCATCGCTCGAGCTAGTCTTATTTCCATTCTGTTTGTAAGGATATTTCAGTATTTGATATTAATGAAATGAAGCGATATTTCCACTACATCTTTGTATTTATGGTTACACGTATTATTTTTTGCGTTCTTGTTTAAATCCGGATAAGTTTTGGTCAAACCATGAACCCATGTCCAGTCTGGGAAACCTCATGCCTATACTCAGTTTTCTGCTCTGTGTGTTCAAGTTTATCCAACTAATAGAAATGGAGAAGGGGAAAAGCTAAATGAGTAAACCCAAATGAGAGGTATTACATGCTTCTCTGAAGGAACGACCTTTTCTTCTGTCAATAAGTCAGGTTCCCTCTTCCACCCCAAAAATAAATAAGTGTCTATGCATAGTGCTCTTACAAAAAAAAAATAATAACAAAGAGGAAAGAAGAGAAAGGCTTCCTGCATAGAGAGGTGAAGCAAGCAACTCCATTGGGGTACTTTCCAAGCTCATTGGTAGTGGAGCAACGTTTGTGTTCCTACGTGACTCCATCGGGGTACTGTCTAGGCCTGCTGGCAGCAGAGAAACACCAGAGATGAAAACTTATACTTTGAAAATATTAAGCTCGCGAGCCAAATTACCCTTCCTGCTTGAAACACTGTGATTTGGCTAAATTTTTTTGTTGTGCTCAACTGAGTCGGCATAAGGTGAAATGTGTCTATCTAAGAGGTAAGTGGGGAAGACAAAGTGATCTACACAATGAATCAATACTTCCTGAAATGCCAAGGCCCTGTGTTGAAAATGAACCAAAACAAAGAAGTTGGTATTCAACTAGTGTTTCGCCAAGTGTTGTAGCGACTGCAACACCCTCCAAAATTTTGGTTACATCCAAATTTCAGAGCCTTCCTTGGTTTTTCCTTTGATAGTTGCAAACACTTGAGCTCACCCTATGAGCTCTTGTGAAGTCTTTTCACCTCTTTGCTTGTTTGACCAATGGTTGTCTTTCGGCATGTTGATTGCTTTGTCATGCTTGTAATATTATTATCGTGTTTTTGAAGGTCTGTCTTTATGTGTCTAGGTTGTCTTCACTATGTAAACATCTGTCGTACTCACACATAAAGTTGTAATCACTATCGCGCAAGTGTCATGACGGTCGTCCGAAGGTCTATCACAAGTGTCACACTTGTCACTCTCAACTCCAAGACAATCTCATTGAGGGCATGCTATGTCTTGTTGTCATGGTGGTCTATGTTGTCTCTTTGTTGAGTATGTTAAGTGTATGTTCACATTGTCAGTCTACACAGTTTGCTTGCTTTCAACACTTAGGAATTTTCCTGAAAATCTGCCTGACCAAACAACCCTTTCCCACCAGACCCTGACTGAGTTGCACTGCGCAGTCTTAGCCCTCAGTGACCCTGTTCTGCTGCTTGGAACTATGAAATTATTGAGGTTGTCCTCCAGGTCAACTGCACTGCACAATCCTAGAGGTGAGAAACCTGTCTGCCTCCCAAAATGGCACAGAAACTGCCACCCTGTCCAACTGAACTATGCATTTCTCAAGCACAGTCATCAACCCTCATCCTTGCTCATCGGAATCCTGCATTGATTTGAAACCTAGGTTTGCATTGTTCTCCAAAATTGCATAGAAATTCCTAGCTAGTCATTTGTTTCCTTGTTCTGCACTATTCCCCAAAATTGCACAGAGCTACCCAGATGACCCTTGTTGCCTTGCTCTGCCCTACCTCTAGAAATTGCGTAGACATGTTTGGCAGTTCCCCTACTGATTGTCATGCACTGTTCCCAGATATTGTGCAGTCATGTCCAATAGGTCCCTTTGCAGCCTTGCTCTACCTTCCCTCTAGAAATTGCACAGAACTAACCAAAAAAACATGTGCATCCCACTCTATATTCCCTCTGAAAACTACACAAAAGCTACCCCTCTCAGGGTCCCACCTTGCAACTGACACTGTTGACTTTCACTGTGCAATCCTTCCTGCCAGTGATCAGTGCGCATTTTTTGCTGACAGTGAAAGTTGTCCTCCTCGAATACCTCATTCCAGCCTGAGTTGCGCTTTGCATTGTCTCAGTGATTTTTCCTCCCTCCCCGTCTCCTGGAACACAAAAACAATGCATCATACTAGACTAGGAGGTTTTGGATTTGATGTTGTCCCATCATGAGTGAATCTTAAGAACATATACACTGGTAGATCATGGTGAGATGACGAACAAGATGAAAAAGGAGCGCACATGCTAGAAGACTTGCTTGCAACTGGATGGGCGTACCAAGCATATCAAGCAACAAGCAAAAGGGACACATGCATTGAACCATTAAGCAAGACCAAGACCATCGAAGACCCTGCAACACTATGCCATGCAGAGGAGAATACAAAGCACACCAAGAGTACATCCATCACTCAGCAGTGCAACAACTTGACATGGACACCACAATCAGGTAGTACATGTCAGTAGTGTCAGGTCGAGTTGTGTCATGAGTTGTCTCAGCCACATCACCATTATGGGCCATATCCGTTGTAACTAAATGTAATGTAAAGTGAAGTCCAATGGAAGCACACAGAAGTCAAAGAGTCATGTCAGTTGAAAATTCATGGGAAGTTGAATATTCATGAGGGTAATCCAAGAGTCACAACGGTTAAACATCACCCTTGGCTATATATACCCCTCTTGTTGTATGAGAAAAAGAATTTTCACCTTGGCTCCTCCCACATAGCCTTGAAAGTTTGTAGTCTGTTCTTTGAGGAGCGAGAAGTGGCTCCAATGTCCCACTATTGGGACTAGTGATGTATGGTGTAGAGATGTGCCTTAGGACTTTTCCTTAGTTCGAAAGCCTGTTTCAGGCCAGCACATTTTCACGCATGTTTTGTAGATGTTTGTAACAATACGCTTTAAACATTTGTAATGCATGTTTTCTTAAACTGTACTAAGATAGTTGAACTACTTTGGTTATTTAGTACTTAAATTGTTGAAGATGTGTTGTATTGTTTATCGTTGTTGTCTCATCCTTGTGGACTACTCCGCAAGACATTAGACATGCCATTCTTGTTTCTTGGTTATAATGACTGTCACCTCCATGTGGACTACTTTGTTGGATGGTGTATGTGTTTTCCCTTACACTTTGGTTTTAACGACTGTTGCATATGCTGTGGACTACTCCACTAGATGTTGGTCAGACCCTTGTTCTTTTGTTTGTATCTATCTCTGTGTGGTACTAATACCTCTCATCTAGAGGCCCACTTTTGCCCTCTCCTTTACAGGTAGAGAATCCAGACACAATTTACATTACGCACTCACAAGGCATACTCACCTCGCTTTTTGAAGATAAAAGCATAACACTCTCATGTGCTAAACAACAAGAGCTAAGGAAAATATCTAAGATAATGACAACTAGGTCATCATACCGGATGGGACTCCTACACCAAACAGTGTGAGGTCTAGTTGGGACTTCATACTGGGGAGATCCCTTGAATGTTGGCGGGTCCAGCACTGTCAACATAGTGATTTTAAACATTGATTGTTATGGTGTACATTTTGGATAAATCTTTGAACAACAATCTAAAACTCTTAACCACATAAACCTTCAAACAATGATTAATGTCATATAAGGAACGGATAGATAGAATGAGATCTATTTTCTCAAGAAAATAAGTGTCAAAATCGAAAGAAGATTAGTTGATTTGTTCTTTATTTTGAATCCAGTCTATTTTCCTCGACAAAATTATCCTGATGGCGAGTCATATTTGTGACAAAATTTCAACTATTAATATGTATAATATGGATAAATATCTAATGCATCATTGTGAAAGACTCAACCACAGAAACCTTCAAACATTAGTTAATTCCTTGTAGAAAATAGATATCTAGAATGAGATCCATTTTCTCAAGAAAACAAGGGTCAAAATTGAGAGAAGAGATATTGATTTGTTCTTTATCCTAAATCCATGCTCTTCTCCTTGATAAAATTATATTTATGATCAGTCTTGTTTGTGACTCAAAATGTTGACTATTAATATGCTCGATCAATCTTCGATGAAGAATTCGAACAAACTCAACCACATAAACCTTCCAATAGAAATTAATGCTCCCTACATAAGGGATAACTAGAATTAGATCTAATTGTTTGAGAAAATAAGGTTCAAAATCAAGAGAAGAGAAATTGATTTGTGCTTTATCCTAAATATATTCTCTTTTCTTCAACAAAATTGTCCCAATGATGAGTCTTGTCTATGACTCAAAACATCAATTATTAATATGTACACTATGGAACAATCTCTAATGCAACATTCTAATGAACTAAACCACAAAAATGTTCAAGTAGCAATTAATTCTTTATATAGAAGTGATACCTAGAATGAGATCCACTTGTTCAAGAAAACAAGGGTCAAAATCGAGAGAAGAGATGTTGACTTGTTCTTTATCCTAAATTCATGCTCTTTTCCTTAACAAAATTGTCCCAATTATTAATCTTATTTGTAACTCGAAACATCAACTATTAATATGTACACCGTGGCTAAATCTTTGATGCATCATTCTAACAAACTCAACCATATAACCTTCAAAGAGAAATTAGTGCCCTATCAAGAAAGGATACCTAGAATGAGTCCAATTACTCGAGAAAATAAGGTGTTGAGAAATTGGTTGTTATTGATGTCAAATCTTATCCAACTTGTTGTCTCTATGAGATGATAATGGTCAACTATCATGCCAAGGCATCTAAGATGTTTGTTTTGGGGGTTTTGTTTTAATTTGGAAGACCAATGTATGAAACAGATTTAAAATAGTGATGCCTAACCTTTTGAATAGTATTAATATTTAAACAGAGGGCTACTATTAAAATTCACATAGTGATATAGCTTGTATGGCAGTGAGCAGAAATAGAGAGATCATATGACTATCACAGTCTTCAAATTGAAAATTAAATAATCATAGGTAAGAAAACCTTTAAACTATGTTCATAAGGTTTAACAAAATATGCTTAAGCTTACAAAAGATACTGATGATTTTATGATTTAGAGGGAATTAATTAAACAAACAGTTTATATAATTCATTCTCTTTATAGATGATCACTTCATAAGCTTATAGGAATAAATTGAAACACAATTACTCCTACCTGGTTATCTTTGTAAAACTTAAGAATATGAAGAAAACACTGTGAAATCAAACTGGAAAAACTTACAGTAAAAACGAAACTGTATGAATCAAAATTTAGAATCCTTTGCTTTTGTATTATTGATTCAGAAAAGTCAAGTACATTTAATGTTTATAAATGCTTCTTCAAGGGTGAAACCTTTAATAACTCATGAAAGAGAGTTATTTATACAATCTTAGAACTGAGAAAATATCTTAAATTATTTTACAAAAATATATAAATACAAAATCAGGAATATAAACTGATAGTCGATCTGTCACTATTTTGATGTTGAGTTGTTGATGACTGTTGTTGGAAAACCTGAGAACTGTTCAGCTGGTGATGATTGTTCCTGAAAATACTGAATGATGTTTGATCACCCTTTTAGTCAAGTAAATCAGTCAATTCTTCCTAGTTTTTTTTATATGGGATAGATGACTTAGTTACCCTTCTATAAACTTCATCCATCTCTGTATATTTAGTAAAAGTAGGTTTTATTGGAAATATATGTTTGATTTCATTCAGAATGAAAAAGGAATCTCTGAGTGCATTCAACACAACCCTTGGTGTTGTTGCACCTCTTATGTTTGAAATTGAAGTTGCATTGGTGCCTATCTCTGTAATCTTTCGAACATAATCTTCAATAGGAATTAATTTGTCGTTTATCACAAGCATAGAGGGTAAACCCTTGTTGGTCAAGGGTTCTAACCTGTTGAAAAATCATTAAACTATGGTATTTGTGCTGCTGCATTTTTCCTCCAACTGAAGGACGAGGTTTTTCTTGGTAATGATCTTCTTTACTTCTAGTATAGTTGTTGTCCTGTCATTTATACCTAATTCTTCAAGCTCATAGTTGTCTTTAGAATTCAAGAACATGATTATTTCAGAAGCAATTTCTGGCATGTCCTCAAGCTCTTTAGAAATAGTTTCAACAGCTTGCTAAGCTTTCTCCAATAGATCTTTTTGATCAGAGATTATCTTGATATAGGGCGAGATATCCTTGATTGATTCAGAAATTTCTTCCCATAGAATCTCCTTTGCTAAACCTAGTTTGTTTCCAAGGTAAGATTCTTTGATTTCCCTCTGCAAAACTTCAATTTGACTTGTTGTCCTCTGCAACTCGGCTGCATGTGAACTGTCTGCAACTGCCTTCATATTTTTTAATTCCTTCATTTCATCTTGCAACTTCTTAATTTCAATTGTCTGAATGGACAGATTTTGAACAGCTTCTGCAAGTTGTTTAGCTCCTTCTGCTGTGCCTGTAGTTGGTGTTGTGCCTAAAGTAGAAACTCTGGTTATAGAGACTGCTGAAAGAAGAACTACATCCATTGGAATTTGAGTCCTCTTCACAGCTTCCTCTTTCTCTTAAACCAATTTTTCCATTTGCTCTCCCATATGTTTTATTTGTATATTTTGTTCCATGATGAGCTTCATCATGTCAGATTTCTAAGTCTCAGTTTCTTCAATCTCCTTGGCCATTGGATCCTTAGAATTTGGCAATTTGAGCTGCTTCCTTAATGCTGATAGATCAACATTTTTCTTCTTGACAAGTTCTTCTGCTGCATTTATGTTTGAGGGATCATATCCCATCTTCAGCACTAGATCTTCCAAAGATTTGATCTTGGTGTCCTTTGCCAATGAGGAAACTTTTTCCAACTTGAGTTGTGACTGTGTATTGGCCAAGGTGACTTGCAACTTTGACAAACTCATGGCAGTATGAGTTAAAGTGGAAGAAATCATCTGGCCAGTCTGTTTGTGCATCTCAATTTGGTCAATTGGATGTACATATTTTACATTAAACTCAAATGAGGATTTCTTGTGATAATGTGCAGGAGTCCTGGGCTGTGGAATTTGAGCTTGCAGGAAAGCCATCTGCATCTTTCCCTTCTTAGAGTCAAAGACTAAAAGAAGTCTGGCTTGAGAGCTGGAGGAATGTTTCCATAATTGGGTATAGGTGTTCAATTTCAATTCTTCGTTCTTCTTTTTAATCTCACTGGAAACATGAAAGATGTCCTCCTCCTTGTCCTTCTGAATGCTTCCACTGGTCTAAATTACCTATTGTTCTTGAGAAGTAGTGGAATGAGTTGGGGACTGGGTAGACTGTCCACCAGACTGTGTATAGAGTACAGCGTCTCCAAGTCCATCAAATGTTGTTTTCTAAGACTCATTTGTTGCACCAACAATCACAGAGATCCTAGGTCTCTTCTTTCTATGCACAATCCTAAAGCCCTGTTTTGATGTTTCAGTTGTAGGGGATGATTGTTCTTCCCTTCCTTGTTTAGCTCTCTTTTCCTGTGCAAGTGGAATTTGTACATTTGAAGTAGAAATTTCCTACTCTTCAGCTTCTTGAAGAGTGTTCTCATTCCATTCCAACTGATTTTTGTACTGCTCTATTTCAGGTCTCACTGTGTGGTGATATGCAATAAACTTATTTTCAACCCTGAGTGTAGAAATCACTCCCATTGGGTCATAAGACCAAGTGAAACTGAGACCAAACTTCATTTCCTTTAATAACCTGTCTACTTTTTCTCCTGCTTCTCTAGTGTTGCAGATGAGTGGACCGACCTGAGCTTTTAGCTTGAATTGTGATTTCTTCTTTGCAGCCACAAGTGTACCTCATCTATATTTAACCTCTACCTAATATATTCCAATCCAAAGATTCTGATGAGAATGTACTTGGGAAGTTTTTAGGGTGGAAGTTCACAACCATAAACCCTGATTTCTGTATAGTTTTGGTAAAGATACCAATCTCCTATTGTGGCTTGATCAACTAGCTGCAACACTTTCACAATTTGATCACTGATTCTTGGTACTGGAGTGTTGCTCATAAGACTAATAGATGGATGAATAAACAATTCTATGAACTATTTATATGTAAATCCTTCCTTCTCCTTCATTCCCATTGAAGTTCAAAAGATCATTGATTGTTGGTTTCCTTCCTCATCTAGCTTCTGTAAGGTGAATGGAAACTTGTCTCCCTGCAAATATATGAAAAGGTATACAAGCACTGAAGCATACTTGAATACTTATTCAGTGTTAAACTTGACAATTGTTCATGTACGGTTTCAACTAGGAATTGGCTAAAGTTATAAATAATAGTGGATTTGGAATCAACAGAAAGATAGACAAGAAACCTAAGATGGCTTCATTAACATGTTGATCAGAATTCTAACCAAGCAGAAAAGACAGAATGGTGGTGATTTGCTTGGTTCTATTTGGGAACATGGAAGAATCATAGGGGCATTTCTTTTAGGCAAAGGACTATCTACAGCTATGAAAAGTTCAAGAGTTTTAGATCTTTTAGTAAAATCTAGTTTTTGATAGGCTTCTATCAAGATTTCATGAGAAAAAGGATGGGTCGGTGCCATAGTTGGGGCCTGCAACATATTTTTAATGGACTCATCATTGATGAAACAAAGGATTTCTCTTGTGGGTGAAATAATTTCTCTTTGAGTGGAATCATAGGATTCATGGCATTTCTTGACAAATTCAGGTGCTTTGTGTATCTGAGGGAAAATGTAGTGGGGAAGGTGGGTGTCTCAAAGTCCTATTTCATTTGTTGGATAAATTAATTGACCCTCCATTCGGCAGTAAATTCCATATAAATCAAATTGAGAGGAAGACTCAATGAGTTTACAATCTCTGTCGACGAGGGGAGTATGATGGAAGTCAACTTGTGGATGAATAAGAGGATTTGGGATTTCTGCAATTTCTTTTCCCTTAGGACGCATCTTGTTAAATGAATTACAAGTGAAAGTGACATAAATGGAAGAAATCAGTATGAAACAGAGTGAAAACAGAAAAATAGTATAACTAAAAGTACATAGGTGGACCTAGATGTCAGCTGGTTCTTAACAGTATGACAAATTCAGTTGAATGATGAGTTTTTCATTTATGTTGTATGCACGAAATCTCCAGCGATGAATTAAGTTTCAGAATTATACTATGGAACGATTTTCATGAAGGAACAAGGCTTATAATGAAAAATAATGGAGCAGGGTTGTTTAATGAATGGCTAAATCCTCATTAATTATCCAACGGGACTGATAAACAGGTCTATGGGGCATAAATTCACGGGAGTTGTGAATTAAATGAATAATTAATAGGCGGCAGCTGATTGGACGAGGAAGTGACATGGAGCGGACGTGGATGGTGACATTGGAGCGGCAGTAAATGGTCAAATGTAAACCGTGTTTGGGAGAAACTTTAGGTGGTAAGTTGTTTCGGGATTTTAAGTCCCGAAAGACTAGAATGAGGGAAAAGTAGTTTAAGAGGGCGGTTTCCAAAACTGCCCCCTTCAGACCCCCTGCTGATAAAGCTCAAATGGTGAATGAGGGCTGAGGAGTGATGTGGGCCATCAGATCTCAGGCGAGTGTGCGAGATATAAGGTAAGATGAAAGGGATTTAACAACATGAGGTAGAAAGTGATGGTGGGGTCAATATTTATGGCAAATGTGACAATTGTGGGTTATGGGTGAATAAATGAATGAAGTTAGGATATTTACAAAATAACATTGGTGCTTAGAATTTATGGTTAATTAAAACCCATCGTCGTATGCACACATTTCCAATGTTACAACTTAGGATAAAATCCTTTCATGCTCCAATTATATCTCATATGTCTACCTACCCTTTACTCTCCTAACATTTTCACTTATTTCTCCAAGTGCATTTAGACTAGCAACTCAATATTTCCTTTTAATGACTAATCTACTTCTATCCCTTATTTCCTCCATTGGCTCAGATTAAACTGTTGAGCCAATTTTATTTGCTACCTATTGACAAATAATTTAAATAAAATCCAATTATGATTAAACTGTACAATTGGATTGTATAAATTGTGTGGCATTTAAACAATATTCTCACAACTTTTATTTGCAAAACTAAATTGGACTAAGAGTAGTGGCATTTGGATTTGCAACACTTTCAGAATTTATCATTTTTCTTTTATTTATAGCCTAATATTTTATTTTTTCCTTCATTTTTTAGGGCATCTATTCTAACATTTTATTTGATATGGACTTATTCATCAAATATTCCTAACATTTTTATTTAATATTCTTTTTGTCCATATCCTAAACATTTTTTGAAATATATTTTCATTTTTTTTTTACTAATTGATACTAACTTACCAAAACCAAAAAAATGCTACAACATCGGCTCCAACTAGGGACTGCTTTCTCCTATAGAATGCAAAGAACCTTTAGATCCATATGCCTTCTCCTCGGGCTATGGAGTCTTTGCTGTGAAAACTCACACTGACAGTTTGAAAAATAAAATAAACCAGATTTTTTACAATGGTAGTAATGAAATCTACTTCAACTTCTCAATAATGAATATAATGTTTGAGAAACCTTCCACTAACAGGATAAGTGGAATACAGTCCCTCAAGATTTTGGAGCACAAAAGTGTTGTTTCCCTTTACTTCAGCAATAGCTAAAGGTCCAAACCACAGGTTGTCAAACTTGCCATGTTTTCCCTTATCTTCTCTTCTGGAATCCCATCTTAGAACTAGATCACCCTCCTTGAAGTCCCTTCCCTTGCCCTTCTATCAAATAGGCTCTTAATTTTATTCTGATATTTTTTCAATTTGTATTGAACTTCATCTCTGTTTTCATTTAGTTCAATAATTTTATTTATTCTCATTGAAAAATCATCAGGTTCATCAGTCGAATCCTGTAGGAATTTTAAAACAAGGAAGGCCAAGTTGGTAGGAAAGATTGCATCTTTCCCATAGACTAACTGAAAAGGAGATTTTCCAGTAGATCTCTTTGGAGTAATTCTATTTTCCCATACTGCATAAATTAGATGAGATTCTCAGCTCTTTTTATGATCTTCTAAAGTCTTCTTTATTACCTTTATCAAACTTTTATTTGATGATTCTACAAGACCATTACCTTGAGGATAATATGAAGTTGAATGATGTAACAAAATATGGTATTTCTGGCAAATCTCAATCATTTTAATAGTGGAAAATGTTGTGGCATTGTCAGTAACAATCTGGGTTGGGCAACCAAATCTAGACAAAATATTTTCTTCAATGAATTTGATTACTATTGAATCAGTAGCATTTCTTACTAGAATTTCTTCCACCAATTTGGTAAAGTAGTATGCTGTAGTGAGAATCCATCTATGTTGATTGCTTGAGGTGGGATGAATTTTTCCAATAAAATCTAGTCCCCATTGGATAAAAGGTGCTGAGACTATTGTTGGGATCAGTGGAAGAGCTGCTAGTTTTTGCTTACCAGCAAACATCTGACAAGGGACACAACTTCTGACCTTTTCTCCTACTTGTAAGAACAATACGGGCCAAAAAAATCCTACCCTTAATATCTTATATGCTGTTGCTCTCCAAGCATAATGTCCTCCACAAAATCCTATATGAAATTGATCAATGATTCTTTCAGTTTCTAATTCTGTTAAACATAATAACAAAATATTTAGTGGGTCCTTCTAGTATAGATTTGCATTTATGATACGATATTTGATTGCTTTCAATTTGAGAGCTTTACTTTGAATTTTCGAAAATGATGTTGGACATTCAAAATGGATTAAGAAATTTACAATATCTTGATACCAATTTGAAAAAAGAAATTTCTCATCAATGTGTAGAGAAATGGTCTGATCTGAAGGTAAAGGTTCTTGTGGATTTTTTTCTTCAGGATGGTGAAGAGGTTCTTGTGGATTCTCCTCATTCAAATTTGTGAAGGTTCTTGTGGATTCTCCTCATTCAAATTCTGTGAAGGTTCTTGTGGATTCCCCCCTTTTGAATGAACATAAGGTTCTTGTGGATTATCCTTACTTGAACTTCGAGCAGGTTCTTGTTGATTTTCCCCTTGTATTTCCAAAACAAAGTTTATGCCCAGCACTTTACAGTTGGATTCAACTAAAAGCTTAGCTAATCCTTGAACCTTAACTAGATTTGTGGTTTTGATAGTTAGATCAAACTCCAGTATTTGAGTGATCCATCTACCTCTCTTCCCATCTGTGTTTGGTTGTGTTAAAACAAATTTTTCAGCACTGTTAGGAACATAAGCAGTAATAGGTGAATGTAGGACATACATCCTGAATGATTTCAAAGTTTGTATAAGGGCATAGGCTTGCTTCTCAATTATGTCATACTTAAGTTCAGCATATCTCATAACCTTACTGAAAAAGGCTATAGGTTGGTCATGGGAATCTTCATTCTTTTGTAATAAAACAGCAGCAAGGGTTGTTTCAGAGGTAAAGGAAAATATACTGAATGGCTTGGTATAATCAGGACTAGCCAAGGTTGGGGCTTCAGAGATAGCCTTCTTGATTTGGTCAAATGCATACCTGGAAGAGACAATCCATTTAACTTCATGATCCTTTCGGAGCATATCAGTTATGTCTTTCACAATTTCAGCATAATTCGGGATGAACCTCCTTAAAAAAATAATCTTGCCTAGAAAAGCTTGGATCTCCTTCTTATTTCTAGGTAATGACAATGTTTTTATTGCAGAAACACGTTTGGGATCAATCACCACTCCTTCTTTTGAGATTATGTGGCCTAACAGCTTTCCTTCTTTGATAGCAAATAGAGACTTTTTAGGATTGAGGGATATTCTGAATTTCCTACACCTGTCAAAAACCTTCATCAAGTGCTTTAGATGTTTCTGATCAGAATTAGAAAAAACAATTATGTCATCAAGATAAATGACTACAAATTTGTTTACCTGTCCCACAAAAGCTATGTCCATATCTCTTTGAAAAGTTGCTCCAGCATTGGACAAGCCAAAGGGCATTCTAGAGTACATAAATGTACCCTAGGGTGTAGTAAAAGTTGTCTTCTCTCTGTCTGCTGGATCAACATTTATCTGATTGTAACCTGAAAAACCATCAAGCATGGAAAGTCTTTGTGCTCTTGAAACCATCTGAAGTAACTAATCCATTTTGGGTAAAGGGTAATTATCTTTTAATGATGCTTTATTCAAATTCCTAAAGTCCACACAAAGTCTGATTTCCCATTCTTCTTTCTAACAGGAACTAAATTAGCAACCCAATTAGAGTATCTAAGAGGGAGAATAATTTGGGCATCTAGCATTTTCTTAATTTCCTTTTCTATAGTTGGTAGAAGTGTTGGATTAATCCTCCTAAGTTTCTGTTGACAAGGTTTTTCTTCTGGTTTTAAAGGAATCTTATGTTGTATCAGTGATGTATCATAAGTTTTTAGATCAGCATAGGTCCATGCAAAAACATCCTTATATTTTTCAAATAACTTAAGGTATTGAGCTTTAATTCCGGGATCTAAGGATGCACAGACTTTGAGGCCCCTAATGTCATCATTTGTTCCAATGTTTACTTCCTCTATGTCATCTTGTGGAGAAATTGGTTGTGGGTTTAAGAGGACATCATTTTGATCAAACAATTTCTCTAAAGGAATGAGACCTTTGGGAATAAAGTTGTTAGACAAATGAATGATATCATGATTAGCAAATTTTGAGTTGAAATCTGAATTATCATTTTCATTTGAATTTTCAATTGTTTTTGTTCTATTTTCATCAATTTGTAGAACTGAAAATACATCTATAACCTGCAGAAAATATTTTAACTGTTCATCATTGTTACACAGTAATTTGTCATCGACTTTTCATTCCTTGATACTAGATACTACTAGTCCATATTACTAACATCTATGCTATGTAATGTTTCCAACTATGTATCATTACCTTCCTTGCAATCTCAGGAAGAGTGTATCATTTCATTATCCCTGAAGAAGATCCTTTTTACCTAAGTTTTTGGGTCGGCGCGAGTTAGAAGTTATCCTCCTTATGAAGATTGACAAGTTAACACTAGTCCTAGCAAAGTTTTCGCTCTGTCCCTGTGTTGCACCCATGATGAGCCAGATTTGGAAAGTTTTTCAACAACTCATCAAAACTTCTAGATGAAATTGCTTCATGGGCAGTCCTAGGGCTGGTTGTTGGGTCAGTTGAGCTCGCCTTTCTCCTCTAGGGTAGTTGTTCCACCTTTTGTGCAACCTCTCTAAGAGATAAGCTCCTCCTTCCTTCTCTTATGGGACCTCTCCCTCCTATAAATATCTCCTCCATGAATAACATCAGCTAGCTTGGATGTAATGGAATGATAGCTAGATGTAATTTGATAGTTTCAAGTTTCTAAGAGAGGAGTAGAGGTAGAGAGTGTTATTGGAGTGTGGAAGTAGCCTCATTTGTGTTGTGATTTGAGAGATGCTTGAGTAGAGTTGGCTTGAGAGCTTTCTAGTATCAACCCTTTTGGACAAAAGAGAGAGTCATATGTTCCCTTGGGAGATGGTTCACAAGTAAATTCTTACGGAGACATACCAATAGGACCCTTCAAGGAGGCTTACGATGTCAAGGCCTAGTTGTAAGTTTACTTTGATTTATATTAATACAAATCAATAGCTTGTTTCCTATATCATGCGTTAAATTATATGTCGATAGCTTGAGGTTCCTTGACTCTTCAAGTAGATTGTTTGGTTGTTTTCTATTTGCGTTTGTGGTGTTTCTCTACATGTTGTCTTCAGGTATTAACGACTATAAGAACGAAGAGCTGGAGCAACAAGAAGATGACTTCATCGAATATCGGATTGAAGGTAGGTCTTCATAACACCAACTTTCTAAGGAAGCTTGCTTTGATATTGTTTGTGCAATGACTAGACCGACTCTAGGGCTAGAGGGGTTGCCTCTGTCCGCAGAGGGAACTTACATGTGTCACAATCATCTTCAAATATCTGCCAGTATTTTAGGTTATCTGGGATGGATGGCATGTATTTGACTTGTATTTGATAATCACATTAGTTCGATCAGAGATTTTTAATGGACTAGCAGAAACAACTAGGGAATCTGCATGAATATTCTGATCCCTTAGGATATAAGTCAAATTAAAATCATTGAAGATATTTTAACTGAATCCCAAACCTCATTTCGATAAGATATAAGCCTAGGATGTTTTTTTTGGCAAAGATTTCTAACTTGTTTAACAATGAGCTCTGAATCAGTAAAAACACTCAGATTTTGTACTTTTAAGCTCTTGGCTAACTGTAGTCCTAAAATGAAAGCCTCATATTCAGCTACATTATTAGTAACTTCAAAATCAAGTTTGCATGATTGTGTAATGTTTTCTTTTTGGGTGAGATTAATACTACCCCAGCTCCTGCTCCAACCTTTGTACAAGAACCATCAAAGAATAGCTTCCAGACATCAGTCTGATTTGGTACAAGTCTTTCAATTACATCTTCAATTTTTACTTGAGTTTCATGTGTTTGATTTGAAGAAAGTTGGAAACAACCTAAATCTTGATCAATTTCATAAATGGGATGGTTCCTTGGTTGATTTGTTTTACAAACAGTGTGCACAAATCTCACCTCTCTATACAGCCTTAGTTTCTCTCCCCCATAAACTGGAATGGTGGCATAACCCCCTAGCTTGGCACAGCAAGACTTGAAAGGAGCATTCCAAATTTGGGAGGGATATCTGTGACAACTATATCTAACACTACACGTTTTACTAGGATTTGGACGAGAGTGACTACTAAATCCTTAATCAATCCTAGACAAGGCACCCTTTTGGAATAAAAGGTGTACATTTCATGATAGGATCTAGTTATGTCGAGATTTAAATGATCCATGATAGTTTTTGGAATGAGATTACGTGATGCTCCAGAATCGAGCATAAAATTGTATAACATAGAATCATTTGTTTTAAGAGTCACATAGAAAGGGGGTACTATTTCATCTACCATATCTAAGCTAGGACCAAAGACAACTATGGGTTTTTCATCTTGAAGACTAATGATATCACTTTCAGCATCAGCCGAGGTGTTTTGTATCCATTTGGAGACTTGATTTTTATATCCAGGGTTTTTGGAAAGTTCTGAAAGTGGTATAGGGATTTGTTGGCTTGAGGGGGCCTGACCCATGTTCAACGTTAGTTAGCCAAACAAATCCCTACACTACTGGCCCTTTTGGCATCAGCCTAAGGAGCGCAGACTGAAGACTCACCCGAAGTAGTATGGGGAGATGTTGGAACCAAGTTTCCATACCCTTGAGATGGTTGTGATGTCCATTTATTTCGGCTATGCCTGCCTTTGAATAGGTTGTGTAGCCCTCTATTCCACCCCTCAGTACCTTCGCGAAAGGGTACAATTGGCTATCGCACAACCCTAGCCTATTGCTCAGGGACATTCGCGCTGCTAGGGTAGTGAACTGCGATATTTCCCAAACTAGGCTAAGTGTCTTACTTATCTTATTAAGCGATCTTAGTTAGCTTCACGTAAATAGATGTTCTTACTTGCGTTCACTTAACCAACACAATTACATACAACCGCGCATCATATAAGCATTATAAGTGAAATTCATACCCAACATAACAAGATGCATAAACAAGAAATAAAGACGCAAAAATTGTAGAATACTTCTCTTTATTGATAATTTCGAACGATTACAGACTCGACCTGCCCTGCGCACTCAGCATCAAGGGTTCGTGCACTCAACTACAGACTTCTAGGCCTCTACACACTCAGTTGCAAAGCCTCTACCTATGCTACAATCCAAACTTAGACTTCTACTTCAGAGCTATCTCTCATACATCATATCTTCATGTGTCTCCCTTCTATTCTTTCTACTTAGAGCTTAGCGCTATTGATACAATCCCATGGTCCGTGGGCAATGGGTATATCTTTTACAGCCGACGTTACATTTCCAAAATAAGGACGGACAACCCTATGACTATTTAACACCTACGTGCTCTGATACCACAAAATGTGGAGTCTTTACACTTGGATTACAAAATTTGACCAAAATATGGGCTTTTAGCCCCAAAACTTCCCTTGGGGGATCCCACGCCCAACAGGATTTTAACTCTTTCTAACTCCTTTTCAACATTAAATGCAATTAAAACAATTTTTTCAATTTGAGTAGTATCAATTGACTAATTTAATGGTCGAATAATATTTGTTTGAGTTTCAACAGCTTTGGTACAAGGTTCAATTGTTGGAGGTTCCTTAGGGGGTCTTCCAGGACCAGGTCCAAGCCTAAGATCATATCTTTCGTTTAGTTCTGTAATTAGGAATTCAGAGAAGGCATGGTATTTGGAAGCCTGTGACGAGTCTTGATCTTGTTGAACCTGCTTTTATTGTGAGAGAGGAATAATAACAATCTGACCAAAAGAGGTATCCATATTGTTAATATCTTCAGTGATATTCATAGTATTGTCATCAGGTTGTTGATCATCTATTAGTAAAGGAGTTGGAACTTGTTGATCATTACTAGGCCTTTGAAGAATTTGTAATGGTGGATTTCTTTTGTATTGACCTTGATTTTGATTTTGGGTCCAAGTGACTGTTTGTTGAACTGTTCTAGGTTGAGTATCAATCTTGGAAATTGTATTAGATAGATTTCTAAGAAGTGAAGTTATCTCATCTATTTTAGAGTCATCAGTTTTAGTCTTAGAGGAAGTAGACCTCTTGACTTGATTTAAGTTTTCTTTGGGCTTTTTCCTCTTTAGCTTTTAAAGTGGCTGAGGCAAATCTATTTTCTTCCACCTCTATAGCATTAGTTTTCATGTCTTCAAGAGTCCTTGAAGTTCTTTCTCTGAACATCACAACAAAATCATCTTCAAAAGCTTTCGAAAACCTAGATTTAGCTACTACTACAGGTGGTTTGCAATCATGAGCCATCTTATGATAAAGTTTGTTGAACCTTTTGATAAAATCAGAAATAGGTTCACCAGAGTTTCTTTTAAGTTCTTCTAATTCAGTCAAAAAGTAAAGAGCATATATCATCACTCCCCATTGATTTTTGAATATATTTGTTAGTTCTTCCCAGTTTCTAATGGAATTTGAAGGTAACTGCCTAAATCAAGTTCTCACATTTCCCTCAAGAGACTGAACAAACAACCTCATGTAAACATTCTCTTGTTCTATGTTCATGTTATCTACAAAGTCTATAAATGCTTGAAGATGGTCCTCAACTGAGGGACCAATTTCTCCACTATACCTAGGGAGGTGTTTCAAATATCCATTAGGGAAATCATCAAGGATTGGAGGTAAAACTGAAGCTGCATATCCTACCTGTAAAATGGGTTGAAATGCCATAGTAGAAGATGATGAATGAGATGGTTGTGAAGATGATGATAAGGAAGAGGGAGATGGTGAAAGAGGGGGAGAATTACTATGTGGAGGTGAAGAAGGAGGAGATAAAGAGGGTGGGGATGTCCTAAATGATTTTAAAGGAGTCTTAATAACTAACTTGTGGACTTGAGAATAATATCCTCTTTTGTTTCAAAAAGTGGATTTGAATATATAGAAAAGGCCCCTTCAGGTTGTTTAGAGGTGGAAGATTCAGGTTGATCAGAAGTGGAATGGAATGAATAAGTAGTGAGGCATATAAAGTCTGTAGGTTTGTATTAAGGTAAATGAACACCGAGGTCAGACTCAGATTTATGTGATCCCGGTGGAAGTGATGGTTCTGGATGAGATTCAAGTGAATGAATAAGGAAATATGATTTGAAATCAACTGCCCTATCTAAGAGTTCAACAACCCTAGGTGATAGGTGAGTGTAATTTGGATTGGATGGAATGTTACTATAGGGATCAAATTGTAATATATCTTCATACTACAAGGCTAAAGTGGAAGAAGATGGTTGATGTCTTCTTTTTGAACTGGCCTTTCTTAGAAGTCTTTCTGGATCTGACAGAGGACTAACTGTGTCAGATTCAGAATGGGATCTTGTGTGCTTCAAAGGTGCCATTTTGGCTCAGTGGAGTCGTCGGGTGAAGGATTTTGACCTGTCTAGACCTTTAATCACCTTAAAGTAATAGGAATAATATCATTGACCCAGGAAAACTTAATGAAATTCAAGTCCCCGACAATGGCGCCAGATTGATGTTGGATCTCTGAGATGATAATTGTCAGCTATCATGCCATGGCATCTAATATGTTTGTTTTGGGGGTTTTGTTTTAGTTTCAAGGACCAATGTATGAAATAGATTTAAAATAGTGATTCCTAACCTTTTGAATAGTATTAATATTTAAACAAAGGGTTGTTATTAAATTTCACACAGTGATATAGCTTGTATGGTGGTGAGCAGAAATAGAGAGATGATATGACTATCACAGTATTCAAATTGAAAATTAAATAATCATTAGTAAGAAAACCTTTAAACTATGTTCAGAAGGTTTAACAAAATATGCTTAATCTTACAAAATATATTGCTAATTTTATGATTTAGAGGGAATTAATTAAACAAATAGTGTATATAATTCATTCTCTTTATAGATGATCACTTCACAAGCTTATAGGAATAAATTGAAACATAATTACTCCTACTTGGTTATCTTTGTAAAACATAAGAATATGAAGAAAACACCATGAAATAAAACTGGAAAAACTTACAGTAAAAACAAAACTATATGAATCAAAATTCAGAATCTTTTGCTTTTGTATCACTGATTCAGAAAAGTCAAGTACATTTAATGTTTAGAAATGCTTCTTGAAGGGTACAACCTTTAATAACTTGTGAAAGAGATTTATTTATACAATCTTATAACTGAGAAATTATCTTAAATTATTTTACAAAAATAGATAAATACAAAATCGAGAATATAAACTGATATTTGATCTGTCACTATTTTGGTGTTGAGATGTTGATGATTGTTGCTGGAAAAACTGAGAACTGTTGAGTTGGTGATGATTGTTCCTGAAAATACTGAATGTTGTTTGGCTACCCTTTTAGTCAAGTAAATTAGTTAATTCTTCCCAACGATTTTTAATCTAGGATAGATAACTTATTTACCCTTCTATAAACTTCATCCATCTCTGTATATTTAGTAAAAGTGGGTTTTATTGGAAATATATGTTTGATTTCATTTAGAATGAAAAAGGAATTTCTGAGTGCATTCAGCACAACCCTTGGTGTTGCTGCACCTCTTATGTTTGAAACTAAAGCTACATTGGTGCCTACCTCTGTAAGCTTTCGAACATAATTTTCAATAGGCAATAATTTTTCATTTATCACAAGCATAGAGGGAAAACCCTTGCTGGTCAAGGGTTATAACCTACTGAAAAATCGTTGAACTATGGTATTCACACTGCTGCACATTTCCTCCAACTGAAGGATGAGGTTTTTCTTGGTAATGATCTTCTTTACTTCTAGTATAGTTGTTGTCCTGTCATTTATACCTAATTCTTCAAGCTCATAGCTGTCTTTAGAATTCAGGAACTTGATTATTTCAAAAGCAATTTTTGGCACGCCCTCAAGCTCTTTAGAAATAGCTTCAACAACTTCCTGATCTTTCTCCAACAATTCTTTTTTATCAAAGATTATCTTGATATAGGGCCAGATATACTTGATTTATTCAATAATTTCTTCCCATAGAATCTCCTTTGCCAAACCTAGTTTGTTTC
Source organism: Pinus tabuliformis (assembly GCA_031772625.1). Classification (NCBI taxonomy): domain Eukaryota; kingdom Viridiplantae; phylum Streptophyta; class Pinopsida; order Pinales; family Pinaceae; genus Pinus; species Pinus tabuliformis. The sequence goes on along the minus strand of CM062816.1, from coordinate 539,835,210 downwards.
CAAGATAAGATTCTTTGATTTCCTTCTGAAAAACTTCAATTTGAATTTTTGTCCTCTACAACTCGGTTGCATGTGAACTGCCTGCAACTGCCTTCATATGTTTTAATTCCTTCAGTTCATCCTGCAACTTCTTAATTTCAACTGTCTAAATGGACAGATTCTAAACAGCTTCTGCAAGTTGTTTAGCTCCTTCTTCTATACCTGTAGTTGGTGTTGTACCTGAAGTAGAAATGCTAGTTATAAAGACTGCTCAAAGAGGAACTACATCCATTGGAATTTGAGTCCTCTTCACAACTTCCTCTTTCTCTTTGACCAATTTTTCCATTTGCTCCTCCATCTGTTTTATTTACAAATTTTGTTCCATGATGAGCTTCATCATGTCATATTTCTGAGTCTCAGTTTCTTGAATCTCCTTGGTCATTGGATCCTCAGAAGCTGGCAGTTTGAGCTGCTTCCTTAATGCTGAGAGCTCAACATTTTTCTTCTTTACAATTTCTTCTATTGCATTTATATTTGAGGGATCATATCCCATCTTCAGCACCAGATCTTCCAAAGATCTGATCTTGGTTCCGTTTGCCAATGAAGAAACTTTTTCCAACTTGAGTTTTCACTATGTATTGGCCAGGGTGACCTGTAACTTTGACAAACTCATGGCAGTATGAGTTAAAGTGGAAGAAATCATCTGACAAGTCTGTTTGTGCATCTCAATTTAGTCAACTAGATGTACATCTTTTACCTTAGACTCAAATGAGGATTTCTTGTGATAATGTGCAAGATTCCTAGGCTGTGAAATTTAAGCTTGTAGGAAAGTCATTTGCATCTTTCCCTTCTCAGAGTCAAAAACTAAAAGAAGTCTAGCTTGAGAGATGGAGGAATGTTTCCAGAATTGGGTATAGGTGTTCAATTTCGATTCTTCATTCTTCTTTTTAATCTCACTGAAAACATGAAAGATGTCCTCCTCCTTGTCCTTCTGAATGCTTCCACTGATCTGAACTACCTATTGTTCTTGAGAAGTAGTGGAATGAGTTGGGGACTGGATAGATTGTCCACTAGACTATGTATAGAGCACAGTCTCTCCAAGTCCATCAAATGTTGTTTTCTGAGACTCATTTGTTGCACCAACAATCACAGAGATCCTAGGTCTCTTCTTTCTATGCACAATCGTAAAGCCCTGGCTTGACGCTTCAGTTGTAGGGGATGACTGTTCTTCCCTTCCTCATTTAGCTATGTTTTCATGTGCAAGTGGAGTTTGTATATTTTAAGTACAAAATTCCTGCTCTTCAGCTTCTTGAAGGATGTTCTCTTTCCATTCCAACTGATTTTTGTACTGCTCTATTTCAAGTATAGCTATGTGGTGATATGCAGTAAACTTATTTTCAACCCTGAGTTTAGAAATCACTTCCATTGGGTCATAAGACCAAGTGAAACTGAGACTAAACTTCATTTCCTTTAATAGCCTGTCTACTTCTTCTCTTGTCTACTTCTTCATTTTTAGATGAATGGACTGACCTGAGATTTTAGCTTGAATTGTGATTTCTTATTTGCAGCCACAAAGTGTACCTCATCTGCATTTAATCTCTTCCTAATATATTCCAATGCAAAGATTCTGATGGGGAGGTACTTGAGAAGTTTGTAGGGTGGAAGCTCACAACCATAAACCCTGATTTCTGTATAGTTTTGGTAAATATACTATTCTCCTATTGTAGCTTGATCAACTAGCTACAACACTTTCACAATTTCATCGCTGATTCTTGGTACTAGAGTGCTGCTCATAAGACTAATAGTTGGATGAATAAACAATTCTATGAACTGTTTATATGTAAATTCTTCCTTCTCCTTCATTCCCATTGAAGTCCAAAAGATCACTGATTGTTGGTTGCCTTCCTCATCTAGCTTCTGTAAGGTGAATGGAAACTTGTCTCCCTGAAAATATATAAAAAGGCATACAAGTACTGAAGCATACTTGAATACTTCTTCAGTGTTAAACTTGACAAATTGTTCATGTATGGTTTCAGCTAGGAATTGGTTGAAGTTATAAATAACAATGGGTTTGGAATCAGTAGAAAAGATAGACAAGAAACCTAAGATGGCTTCATTAACATATTAATCAGAATTCTAACCAAGCAGATAAGACAGAATGGTGGTGATTTTCTTGGTTCTATGTGGGAACATGGATGAATCATGGGGGGGTTTCTTTTAAGCAAAGGGCTATCTACAGCTAGGCAAATTTCAAGAGTTTGAGATCTTTTAGCAAAATATAGCTTTGGATAGGCTTCTATAAGGCTTTCATGAGAAAAAGGATGGGTCGGTGCCATAGTTGGGGCCTGCAACATCTTTTCAATGGACTTAGCATTGATGAAACAAAGGATTTATCGTGTGGGTGAAATGATTTCTCTTTGAGTGGGATCATAGGATTCATGGAATTTCCTGACAAATTCAGGTGCTCTATATATCTGAGTGAAAATGTAGTGGGAAAGGTGGGAGTCCCAAAGTCCTATTTCATATGTCTGATCAAGTAATTGATCCTCCATCCAGCAGTAAATTTCATATAAATCAAATTGAGAGGAAGACTCAATGATTTTACAATCTCTATCGACCAGGGGAGTATGATGGAAGTCAAATTGTGGATGAATAAGAGGATTTGGGATTTCTGCAATTTCTTTTCCCTTAGGAGGCATCTTGTTAAGTGAATTACAGGTTGAAAGTGATAGAAATGGAAGAAATCGGTCTGAAACACAATGAAAACAGAAAAACAGTATAACAGAAAGTAGATAAGTGGACCTGGATGTCAGCTTGGTTCTAAACAGAATGATGAATTCAATTGAATTATGAGTTTGTCATTTAGGCTGTAAGCATGAAATCTCCAGTGATGAATTGAGTTTCAGAACTATACTGTGTAACGGTTTTCATGAAGGAATGGGCCTTATAATGAACAAAAATGGAGCAGGGCTATTTAATGAATGGCTAAATCCTCATTAATTATCCAACGGGACCGATAAACAGGTCTACGGGGCATAAATTCATGGGAGTTGCAAATTAAATGAATAATGGATAGGTGGCAACTGAATGGACGGAGGAAGTGACATGGAGCGGACGTGGATAGTGACGTTGGAGCGATGGTAAATGGTCAAATGTAAACCACGTTCGGGAGAAACTTTAGGTGGTAAGTTGTTTCGGGATTTTAAGTCCTGAAATACTAGAATGAGGGAAAAGTAGTTTAAGAGGGTGGTTTCCAAAACTGCCCACTTTGGACCCCCCCCCCCCCCCCCCCCCCCGCCGATAAAGTTTAGATGGAAAATGAGGGTCGAGGAGCGATGTGGGCCATCGGATCTCGAGGGCGTGTGCAGGATGTTTGGTAAGATGAAAGGGATTTAACAACGTAAGGTGGAAAGTGATGGTGGGGTCAAGATTTATGGTGGATGTGACAATTGTGGGTTGTGGGCAAATAAATGGATGAATGAAGTCAAGATATTTACAAAATAACATTGGTCCTTAGAATTTATGGTTAATTAAAACCCATCGCCGTATGCACGCATTTCCAATGTTACAACTTAGGATAAAATCCTTTCATGCTCCAATAATATCTCATATGTCTACCTACCCTTTACTCTCCTAACATTTTCACTTATTTCTCTGAGTGCATTTAGACTAGAAACTCAATATTTCCTTTTAGTGACTAATCTACTTCTATCCCTTATTTCCTCCATTGGCTCAGATTAAACTGTTGAGCCAATTTTATTTTCTACTTATTGACAAATAATTTAAATAAAATCCAATTATGATTAAACGGTACAATTGGATTGTATAAACTGTGTGGCATTTAAACAATCTGCTCACAGCTTTTATTTGCAAAACTAAACTGGACTAAGAGTAGTGGCATTTGGATTTGCAACACTTCCAGAATTTATCATTTTTATTTTATTTATAGCCTAACATTTTATTTTTTCCTTCATTTTTTAGGGCATTTATTCTAACATTTTATTCGATATGGACTTATTTATCAAATATTCCTAGCATTTTTTATTTAATATTCTTTTTGTCCATATCCTAACTTAATATTTTTTGAAATATATTTTCATTTTTTTTTTTTAACTAATTGACACTAACTTACCAAAACCAAAAAAATGCTACAACACAACTAATGAACATGATTATACATGCTTAAATATCGTTTTGAGACCTTTCAAAAAATTTCACTCACCCTCTAACTCCTCTTGGCTGAGGAGATATGAATTTTTCAATTTGAAAGGTACATTTTTTCCCTAGTGAAGTTGGCCTTTTAAAATTTAGGTTGGACCTACTTGACTCAAGTTGGCCCTATTTCGGGGTCAACGGGGCCTAGAAATAAGCCATACCCTCTCCCATTCGGCCATGAATTCAGTAAAGAAAGTAAGGAGCAATTCGAACTTGTTGGGTAGTAATGAAAAGGTTCATATCTCTTGAACCAAAGAGTTAAGCAAAATTGAAGGGCAATTTTGAAAGCTTGTTTTCTTATTCTAGTTAGTGTTTTCAGGAAGCTTTATCTTGATCAATATTTTAAGCATTTTATAAGAAACTATGGAAGAAAATTGACATTGATACAACCTTTATTTGTTCCTATAGTAAACTAAAACTTGGCACTATGTAATGATTTGGGAGGATCCATCAATAGAAGCGGCCTTGAAAATAGCTCAAAAACCAAAGTCAGTAGATGGAAGCAAAACTAGGACTTGATCATAGTGTGCATCACCCTGATTCTAATGTTGCAAATCACAAATTTGTATGCTCAAGTTATAGCTGGTCAAAATTTTGGTTAAACTTGGTGAAGTGGTAGTCTTAACAAGGCAACAAATTAGTAGAATCTCAACGCATAGAATCCAGCAGTTGGAATAGGCGAATTTGTTGCCTCTTTAATTTGTCTAATATCCCTTATTTTTTTTACGGAAGAAAATTAACCACTATGTTATAAAAAAATTTAAAAAATATAATTTTTGGGTGGTGGGCCACCAACCCCGCCACGCCATCCAATGGTATAACGTATTGAATATTAAAAAGGGGTGGGTGGGACACCCTCGACAAACCTGTCCAACCCTGAATCATATTAATATATACCATGTAATCAATATCGGTGGAACCACAAGCCTTGACCGCCAGATTTGTATTTATCACCAAACCACCATTTAAAATTAAACATGTCATGTGCTAGAATGGGGTCCCACTGGGATTGGACCCCGAGACCTCTAGAACCCGATGCCTTAACAAAATTACTGCCAAGCAACAGGCCAATGGCCCACACATTGGTGGCTCTACTGCCAAGAACTATTTAACCTTTCACTACTCATTCAAACGGGTATTGGTGAAGAGTGGAGCAAAACCCTTAGCAACATAGGTTGTGGAACCATGAGCAAGGGTATCTTGGAGATGTTGAAAATATTCCCTTAGAGGACCATAGGTGCCAGTGTCAGAATTGGACAAGTTTGTAGTCGATTTTTCACATTTTCATGCTAGGAATCCATCCATGTAGTCCGTTTCTCTAGTTAAGGTCTCCATTTTCAGGCCATGATCCAAATTAGAGGTATAAGGGTCATTTTTGTAAAGTTTCTTGTAAATGATTTATTTGATGCCACTTAATAAAAGAAGGCCTCGCCATTGAGAAGGGCCCGGAGATGTAGCCCACATTGGGTGAACTCCATATTAAAATAATTTGTGTGCCTTTGATCTCATGTTTGTTTTATGATTTCTTTTTCTTTTTCATGTGTTAATTTTCTTGGTTAATGTGCTCTTTTATAAGAAATTATGAATGCATCCTTGAAGCTAAAAGATATGGATCAAGTTTGGTATCAGAGCAGGTCTTCTTGATGAGAGTTTCATGAGTGAATGCCAACCAAGAACAAGCTCCAAGGAGGTGAAGGAAAACTTAAATCCTTTGATCTCGAAGTAGGGTGTGCACCATGAAGACAGAACATGGTAGATGATGAAGCTCAAATCAAGGAAGAGAAAAATTATCACAAGATCTTCTTCACCATGCCAGAGAAAGTTGACAAGATATTTGTAGAGTATGAGAAGAAAATCAAGTCCGAGAATAAAGAGCCATATGACTATGCATCGGTAAATCATGAAGGTGGAGGAGAAGAGCCTCCTCCCTCTCCATATTCTAGTGACAATTCTTCTTATTCTTCTTCTCATCACTCTAACATGCATCATAGGAATACATCTAAGAAGCCATTTATTAAGCTAGATGTAAAGTTTAATTTTCCCACATATAATGGAGAATGTAATGAAAATAAACGAAACAATTAGATTAGACAGATCGAGGTTTATTTCCAGATTCAGTAGATCGAGGATGATAAGGAAAAGGTCCAATCAGCATCTCTTTAGTGGAGTGGCACCGCTCTTGTCTGGTGGGAGAGAAAGTTGCAGAAAGGCAACAAAAACTTGGGTAATCTCCTTTCTTCTTGGTCCAATTTTTTTTTCATTAAAAGATCAGTTTTATCCTTTGGGTTATTGACAAAAGGATTTAATGGAATGTAAATATTTAAGGCAAGGAAAGGGTCAAAATGTGCAAAGCTTCATAGAAGAGTTTAGAAAACAAGCAATGAATTTGGGTATTTCACTTGACTCACCTAAAACTGTCAGAAAGTATATTGGTGCTTTACATAGTTACATCAGACATTCTTTGTTTTTATTTTTGCCTACTATTATTGATGCAGCCAGTGTGAAGGACATTCACCTTGAAAGTAGGGCCAAGAATGATAAAGAAGACTAGCCAAAGAAATCATCTTTCAAACCTCATAATGGCAAGCTTAAAGGAAAAGGCAAGGGAAAGGATAAGAAGGAAACTACAACCAAGGAGGAAGGAGCGAAACCATCTTGCACACATTGCAATAAGGAAAGCAATTATGATGAAATTTTTTGTAAATTTCATTTGAAGTTGAAACCAAAGAGATTTGTTGGAAAGGGAAAGCAAAAGATGGTGGCAACCACGTAGTAGGACCTTGGATCTGATTCTGGTGATGAGAGTTTGATCACAACAGTGAGCACACAAGGTACTCATTCTCTTCATGCTAATGAAAATTCTGAATCACATGTGAGTACGAGTTCTTTAAATGATCCTCTTATTAATGAACGAAAGAGAATTGAATTGTTCCATATTAGAGTAATAATGAAACATACTAAAGTGGATATATTGTTTGATCCAGGCTCACAAGCAAATTTGATTTTAGAATCCTTGGTTAAAAAGTTGGGATTAGAGACCAAGCCTCATCTGAAACCATACTTTCTTGGTTGGGTGTGTGATAAAGAAAAATTACATGTAACTAAGCAGTGTAGAGCTAGATTTGTGATTGCATCCAAACTAGTTGATGAGGTTGATCATGATGTTATACCCTTGGATCTCTGTGGTATTGTATTGGGAAGTTTGTATTTGTATGACAGGAAAGCAATTTTATTTCACCATGAAAACAAGTATCATCTCACGAAATATGAGGTGGAATACATTGTTAGATCTCATCATGCCAAAATCAATGCCAGTCTTGTAAGTGTGGGTCAGATGAAGAGATTGATTAATTCCAACAAAAGGTGTATGCTCATGGTTGTGATAGCAAAGTATGTCGAGACATCCATGGTTGTGATCCCACTGATAAAAAGGAATTGTATGAAATTTTTTCTAACTATGATGGGATTTTTCAGGAACCAAGTGGGTTACCTCCAAAGCGTGAGATCCAACATGAGTTTCACTTGAAGCAGGATGCTCCTTTACCAAACACTGGTATGTACAAGTTATCAACCATCCAGATGGGGGAGATAAAGAAATAGGTATAGGAATTTTTGAACCAACGGGTGATAAGGTCGAGTTCTTCTCCATGTAGCTCACCTATTGTGTTGGTGCCAAAAAATGATGGCACATGGAGGGTGTGCGTAGGCTACAGGGTACTCGAAAAAATAAAAATGAAGATCGGTACCCTCTCCCTCACATTTATGATTTATTAGTTCAATTGAAAAATTTTATCTATTTCACAAAACTAGACTTGTGTAGTGGTTATCATCAGGTCAAGATTGCAGAACAAGATATATGAAAGACTACATTCAAGAAGAAACAAGAGTTGTTTGAATGGTTAGTGATGCCATTCGGACTGTGAAATGATCTAACCACATTCATGAGGGTAATGAATGATATTTTCATGCCTTTTCTTGATGCTTTTGAACCTGTGTATCTTGATGACATTCTTGTTTATAGTAGGACATGGGATGATCATGTGTGTCATGTTAATAAAGTGCTTGATGTTTTGCAAAAAGAAAAATTGTATGTCAAAATGTCTAAATGTGATTTCGGGAAGACCTCTTTGGTTTAATTAGGTCATGTTGTCGATGGTGTACAATTGAAAATAGATCCTTATAAAATTGATGTGATTTTAAACTAGCCTAAACCAACCAATGTTATAGAGGTTCGTAGATTTTTGGGTGGAGTACAATATTGGATAAATTTCATTTCCAACTTCTTCGTCATTGCATCCCCCTTACATGCATTGATGACTGTGAAGAAAAACTTCCAGTGGGGAAGAAAACCTTTGATGCACTGAAAGACAATATCAACACCACACCAGTTTTGGCCTTACTTGATCTCCAACAGTATTTCAAGATTGAGACCGATGCCAACGGATACTCCATGGGAGCAGTTTTGATGCAACAGAGAAAACCTGTATGTTACTATTCAGAGACATTATCCCAACCTGTCGTGAACTATCCTAGATACGACAATGAGATGCATGCCTTGGTTCAAAGCGTGAAGAAGTGGAAGCACTATTTGATTAGCAAGAAGACCATCATTCACACATATTACTAGCCCTTGCAGTACCTCCAGTTGCAGACCAAGCTTCAGCAGGTGTGCCATTTCATATGGATGGGATTCCTTTAGTACGTCCAGTTGCAGACGAAGCTTCCCTACAGCATCAAGCCCTTTACAGACGAGGTATTGTGCGATGTTGCACCTCTATATGTTTGTGATGTATTATTAGGCCAGCCATAATTATGGAGGCGACATGTTGTGTATGATTCAAGGTCTCGCGATTTCATTATTTCTTTCTGTAATTCATTATGTAGGATACTAGAGGTATCCCCACCTACCGCCACCTCTTTGATCTCTGCTAAGAAATGCAGTAAGATCGTCTCCCAAACTAAGAAATTCATTTTCTGTCTGGTTTGCTCCCAAAGTAAGGGGAATATCGTCACCACATTCATGACCCTCGCGAAGGGTTCCTCCACACAGCAGTAGTAGCAGAGGGATACGGTCATGAAAGAACACAGGAACAGCTTCTCCTCACCCACAGGGGTAACACAAAAGTTTCAGATGGGCAATAGAGTTTGGTTACATGTGCAGAAAGAACGCCTTACAAGAGCCCATCAGAAGCTCAGACCACTCCGACATGGTCCTTACAACATTACCAAGGTTATGGGAAACAATACTTTGGAGCACAACATTCCTCCATTCCTTCATTTGCACCGAGTGTTCAATGTGGAATGCCATCGACCATGTGTCCCACCATTACTGGACACATCAGAGATTGCAGAACAGCTCACTAGGGACCAACTTCCGTAGATGGAGAAACTCAACGCAATGGGGACCATTGCTTCCTAAGGGGGGAGGAATGATCTAGGTGGATGTTGGTGGCCACCCACCTATCCCACTTAGACCCCCACAAATGTCTCTTTCATCTTTTCAGTTTCCTTTATTATCGCACAATTTACTATTTTTAGCAGTTTTTTGGGTCCTAAACATCTGGAGCCGTTTCGAGGCCCTAAACGACGTTTTTTGGGAAATATGGGAGCAATATGGGTCCATGGACCAATTATCTTCCCAAAGTTGTAGTGCTCGAATAGATATTTCTAACTAGTTATTAGACGCGTCAAACGAAGATCGAGTGCCAAAGTTACGACCCCAGGAAGTTGATGTACCAACTCACCCAAAACGAGGCCCACAATTTGGTGTTTCACCTTCTAGGGTTAGGTTTTGGGATGTTAAGGGTTTTCCATTGTTTCTCAACAATAAATAGACCTTCGAGCCTCATTGTAACACAGTTTGAAGGCATGTAGCCACCACATCTTTTCTCAGAGCTAAGCTACCATCGCCCTAGCTGGTTTATTTCCATTTCTGTTTGTAAGCATATTTCAGTATTTTACATTAATGAAATGAAGTATTATTTCCGCTGCATATCTGTGTTTATGGTTATCTCTATAATGTGTTTGTGTTCTTGTCTAAATCCGAATCAGTGGTATCAGAGGGGTCTATTGTTTCTCTATTTTTCTTTGCATGTCCCCAACGAGGTCGGGATATAAAGAGCTAGGGCTCAATCTAGTTGAACCTTTGCAAGATCAACCTCGCAAATCCCGATGGCCTCCCTTGGTGGATGAAAAGAAAGACGAGGGGGTAGGAGATCCTATCAAAATCTTGCTCGAAGAAGCACTCGAGTGACAAAGGAACGCGATGATGGACAGCTTTGCCCAGATCCTTCATTAGTTACCTAGGGGCGATGCATCGGCTTCCAACAGCTACTCTGGAAATGCCACACCATTTAACATATAAGTTAATTTTGAAATCCCCATTTTTGAGGGTTAGATAGACACAAATGCCATAGATAAATGGTTAAATCTGCTAGATGGGTATTTTTTTGTTCATGAATTTTCGATTCGAGAAAAGATTGTTTTCACTTTTCTCAAAGCAACCCCCACGTCAAGGACTGGTGGGAAACCTACTACGAGCAGAAGGATGAAAGTACGAGCTCATTGTTCTCAGCCACACCCACTTGGGATTCATTTTGGGATGCCATCAAGGAGCAGTACTACCCTGTCAAATGCTATGAGGACAAATACATAAAGTGGACCACGCTGCAGCAGGGAAGGGACCAATATGTGCTAGAGTTCACAAACATTTTTCATACCCTTCGCACACAGTTGGGTATTAAGGATTCTAAGCTGCATTTGGTACTCAAATACCATGGCTGCCTACACAGATACATCCAGCAAGAGATGGAGTTCCTAAACATCTCCTCGCTCAGAACGACATACCAATACGTTATCAAAATCGAGCAGAATTTCAAACAGAAGAAGCGAGACTTTGGGTCTGCGAATCCAAAGAGAAAAGGACAAAGCTAAGGCGGGGTGACCCAATAAAACCCATCGAAGCCACAAGAAAATAACAACACCATGAAGTCGAAGAAGGACACAGTAAAGTGGTGTGAGTTCCACAAGAGCCCCACTCACAACACAAGTGAGTGTCGGACCAAGCAATTGCTGGTGTCCGAGTTGGAGGCTTCAGAATCAGATGCATGTTCTGACCCTGAGTCAAAACCTAACAAGGGGAATGGCAAACGGAGGAAGATCATTGATGCGGAGCCCAGCGTCACTGTTGCCACCACCAAGATCCAGAAGAATGAGCCGGAAGATCTAGATGAGGGGGAACGTCTTTTCCACTCACAGATGTGGATGAAGGATTCACCATTGCAATCCATTGTTGACAGTGGTAGCCAAAAGAACCTCATTTCAGCAAAGGTTGTGAAACGGTTGGGCCTACTGACTACACCACACCCGCAGCCATACAATATCGGGTGGCTTCACGAAGGACGAGATCTCAAAGTTCGCCAGCAGTGTTGCCTGCCATACAGCATCAAGCCCTTCACAGATGAGGTATTGTGTGATGTTGCACCTTTGGATGTTTGTGATGTATTATTAGGCCAGCTATACTTGTGGAGGTGAGGTGTTGTGTATGATTCAAGCCCTCGCACTGTCATTATTTCTTTGTGTAATTCATTATATGGGATATCGGAGGTAGCCCCACCTACCGCCACCTCTTTGATCTCTGCTAAGAAATGCAGCAAGATCATCTCCCAGACTAGGAAATTCATTTTCTATCTGGTTCGCTCCCAAAGTAAGGGGAAGATCGTCGCCACATCCATCACCCCCGCGAAGGGTTTCTCCACGTAGCAGCAGTAGTAGAGGGATATGGTCATGAAAGAACACATGAATAGCATCTCCTCAACCACAAGGGTACCACAGAAGTTTCAAATGGGCAATAGATTTTGGTTACATCTGCAAAAAAAACGCCTTACAAGAGCCCATCAGAAGCTCAGACCACTCTGAAATGGTCCATATAGCATTACCAAGGCTATGGGAAACAATGCTTTGGAGCACAACATTCCTCCATTCCTTCGTTTACACCGAGTATTCAATGCGAAATGCCCTCGACCATGCTTCCAACGATTACTGGACACATCAGAGATTGTAGAACAGCTCACTAGGGACCAAGTTCAGCAGATGGAGGAACTCAACACAATGGGGACCATTGCTTCCTAAGGGAGGAGGAATGATCTAGGTGGATGTTGGTGGCCACACACCTATCCCACTTTCAACCCCACAATTGTCTCTTTCATCTTTTCATTTTCCTTAATTGTAGCACAATTTACTATTTTTAGCAGTTTTCGGGTCTTGAACTTCAGAGCCATTTTGAGGCCCTAAACGAAATTTTTTGGGAAATCTGGGAGCAACATGGGTCCATGGACCGATGTTGCTCTTCCCAAAGTTTTAGTGCTCTAATATATATTTTTAACAAGCTATTGTATGCGTCAAACGAAGATCGGGTGCCAAAGTTACGACCCAGGGAAGTTGATGTACCAACTTACCCAAAACAGGGCCCACAATTTCGCATTTCATCTTTTAGGGTTAGGTTTAGGGATGTTAAGGGTTTTCCATTGTTTCTCAACAATAAATAGGCCTTCGAGTCTCATTGTAACACATTTCAGAGGCATGTTGCCGACACATTTCTTCTTAGAGATAAGCTACCATCGCCCTAGCTGGTTTATTTCCATTTTTGTTTGTAAGCATATTTCAGTATTTTACATTAATGAAATGAAGTATTATTTCCACTGCATATCTCTGTTTATCGTTATCTCTGTAATTTGTTGCGTTCCTGTCTAAATCTAGATCAATGGTATTAGACGGGTCTGCTTTTCCTCTGTTTTTCTTTGCATGTCCCCGACGAGGTCGGGATATAAAGAGCTAGGGCTCGATCTGGTTGAACCTTTGCAAGATCAACCTCGCAAATCCCGACGACCTCCAATGGCGGATGAAAAGAAAGACGAGGGGGAAGGAGATCCTATCAAAATCTTTCTCGAAGAAGCCCTCGAGCGACAAAGGAACATGATGATGGACAGCTTTGCCCGAATCCTTCATCGGTTACCCAGGGGCGATGCATCGGCTTCCAATAGCTACTCTGGAAATGCCACACCATTTAAGGTACAAGTTAATTTTGAAATACCCATTTTCCAGGGTCATATAGACGCAGATGCCATAGATAAATGGTTAAATATGATAGATGGGTATTTTTCTGTTCATGAATTTTCGAGTCGAGAAAAGATTGTTTTTGCTCTTCTCAAAACAGCCCCCCACGTCAAGGACTGGTGGGAAACCTACTGCAAGTAGAAGGATGAAGGTACAAGCTCACTATTCTTAGCTACACCCACTTGGGATTCATTCTGGGATGCCATCAAGGAGCAATACTACCATGTCAAAAGCTATGAGGACAAATTCATAAAGTGGACCACGCTGCTGCAGGGAAGGGACCAACATGTGCTGGAGTTCACAAACATTTTTCATACCCTTCGCACACAGTTGGGTATTAAGTATTTTGAGCTGTATTTGGTACTCAAATACCGTGGCTGCCTATAGAGATACATGCAGGAAGAGATGGATCTCCTGAACATCTCCTCGCTTGGCACGGCATACCGATACACTGTCAAAATCGAGCAGAAGTTCAAACAGAAGAAGCGAGACCTTGGGTTTGCAAATCCGAAGACCAAAGGACAAAGCCAAGGCAGGGTGACACAAGACAACCCATCAAAGCCACAAGAAAATAACAACACCACGAAGTCAAAGAAGGACACGGGAAAGTGGTGTGAGTTCCACAAGAGCCCCACTCACAACACAAGTGAGTGTCGGACAAAGCAGTCACTGGTGGTTGAGTTGAAGGCTTCAGAATCAGATGCATGTTCTGACCCTGAGTTAGAACCCAACAAGGGGAATGGCAAAGGGAAGTAGATCATTTATGTGGAGCCCAGCGTCATTTTTGCCACTGCCAAGATCTAGAAGAATGAGCCCAAGGATCAAGAGGAGGGGGAATGTCTTTTCCACTCATAGATGTGTGTGAAGGGTTCATCACTGCAATTCATTGTCGACAGTGGCAGCCAAAAGAACCTCATTTCAGTAGAGGTCGTGAAGCGGTTGGGCCTACCGACTACACCACACCTGTAGCCATACAGTGTCGGGTGGCTTCATGAAGTACGAGATCTCAGAGTTTCCAACAGTGTCGCCTTCCTATAGCATCAAGCCCTTCACAGACGAGGCATTGTGTGATGTTGCACCTCTGGATGTTTGTGATGTATTATTAGGCCAGCCATACTTATGGAGGCGACATGTCGTGTATGAGTCAAGGCCTCGCGTTGTCATTATTTCTTTGTGTAATTCATTATACATGATACCAGAGGTAGACCCACCTACCGCCACCTCTTTGATCTCTGCTAAGAAATGCAACAAGATCGTCTCCCAAACTAAGAAATTCATTTTCTATCTAGTTCTCTCCCAAAGCAAGGGGAAGATCGTCAAAAACATCCATGACCCCCGCGAAGGGTTCCTCCACGCAGCAGTAGTAGCAGAGGGATATGGTCGTGAAAGAACACAGGAACAACTCCTCCTCACCCACAGTGGTACCATACAGGTTTCAGATAGGTGACAAAGTTTGGATACATCTGCAAAAAGAACGCCTTGCAAGAGCCCATAAGAATCTTAGACCACTCTGACATGGTCCTTACAACGTTACCAAGGTTGTGGGAAACAATTCTTTGGAGCACAACTTCCTCCATTCCTTCGCTTGCACTAAGTGTTCAATGCAGAATGCCCTCAACCATGCGTCCCACTATTACTGGACACATAAGAGATTGCAAAACAACTCACCAGGGACCAAGTTCAACAGATGGAGGAACTCAACGCAATGGGGACCATTTCTTCCTAAGGGGGGAGGAATGATCCAGGTGGATGTTGGTGGCCACCCACCTATCCCACTTGGACCCCCACAACTGTCTCTTTCATCTTTTCAGCTTCCTTAATTGTAGCACAATTTACTATTTTTAGCAGTTTTCAGGCCCTAAACTTCCAGAGCCATTTTGAGGCCCTAAACGACGTTTTTTGGGAAATCTTGGAGCAACATGGGTCAATGGACTAATCTTGCTCGTCCCAAAGTTGTAGTTCTCAGATAGATCTTTCTAACGAGCTATTTTATGTGTCAAACGAAGATCGAGTGCCAAAGTTACGACGTCGGGAAGTTGATGTACCAACTTACCCAAAACGGGGCCCACAATTTGGCGCTTCATCTTCTAGGATTAGGTTTTGGGATGTTAAGGGTTTTCCATTGTTTCTCAACAATAAATAGGCCTTCGAGCCTCATTGTAACACAGTTCAAAGGCATGTAACCACCACATCTCTTCTCAGAGATAAGCATATAGCTAATTTATTTCCATTTCTGCTTGTAAGCATATTTCAGTATTTTACATTAATGAAATGAAGTATTATTTCCACTGCATATCTATGTTTATGGTTATCTCTGTAATGTGTTGTGTTCCTCTCTAAATCCGAATCAGTGGTATGAGAGGGGTCTGCTTTTTTTTTTGTTTTTCTTTGCATGTCCCCAACGAGGTCGGGATATAAAGAGCTGGGGCTCAATCTAGTTGAACCTTTGCAAGATCAACCTCGCAAATCCCGAGGGCCTCCCATGGCGAATGAAAAGAAAGATGAGGGGGTAGGAGATCCTATCAAAATCTTGCTCGAAGAAGCCCTTGAGCGTCAAAGGAACGCTATGATGGACAGCTTTGCCCAAATCCTTCAGTGGCTACCTAGGGACGATGCATCGGTTTCCAACAGCTTCTCTGGAAATGCCACACCATTTAAGGTACAAGTTAATTTTGAAATACCCATTTTCAAGGGTCAGATAGATGCAGATGTCGTAGATAAATGGTTAAATCTGCTAGATGGGTATTTTTCTGTTCATGAATTTTCGAGTCGAGAAAAGATTGTTTTCGCTCTTCTCAAAGCAGCCCCCCACGTCAAGGATTGGTGGGAAACATACTACGGGTAGAAGGATTAAAGCACGGGCTCACTATTCTCAATCGTACTGACTTGGGATTCATTCCGGGATGCCATCAAGGAGTAGTACTACCCTGTCAAAAGCTTTGAGGAAAAATACATAAAGTGGACCACACTGCAGCAGGGAAGGGACCAAGACGTGTTGGAGTTCACAAACATTTTTCATACCCTTCGCACTCAGTTGGGTATTAAGGATTTTGAGTTGCATTTGATACTCAAATACCATGGATGCCTACATAGATACATCCAGGAAGAGATGGCTTTCCTGAACATCTCCTCGCTCGGCACGGCATACCGATACGTTGTTCAAATTGAGCAGAAGTTCAAACAGAAGAAGCAAGACTTTGGATCTAAAAATCCAAAGACCAAAGGACAAAGCCAAGGTTGGGTGACCCAAGACAACCTGTCAAAGCCACAAGTAAAGAAAAAAACCACGAAGTCAAAGAAGGACAGAGGAAAGTGGTGTGAGTTCCACAAGAGCCCCACTCACAACACAAGTGAGTATCAAACCAAGCAGTCGTTGGTGGCCATGTTGAAGGCTTCAGAATCAAATGCATGTTCTGACCCTGAGTCAGAACCCAACAAGGGGAGTGGCAAAGGGAAGTAGATCATTGATGCGGAGCCTAGCATCAATATTGCCACTGCCAAGATCCAGAAGAATGAGCCTGAAGATCTAGAGGATTGGGAACGCCTTTTCCACTCACAAATGTGGGTGAAGGGTTCACTGCTACAATTCATTGTCAATAGTGGCAGCCAAACGAACCTCATTTCAGCAGAGGTCGTGAAGCGGTTGGGCCTACCGACTACACCACACCTATAGCCATACAGTATCAGGTGGCTTCATGAAGGACTAGATCTCAGAGTTCACCAGCAGTGCCTTCTTTCCTACAGCATCAAGCCCTTCACAGACAAGGTATTGTGTGATGTTGCAACTCTGGATGTTTGTGATGTATTATTAGGCCAACCATACTTGTGGAGGCGACATGCTATGTATGAGTTAAGGCCTCACGCTGTCATTATTTCTTTGTGTAATTCATTGTATAGGATATTGGAGGTAACTCCACCTATCGCCACCTCTTTGATCTCTGCTAAGAAATGCAGCAATAACTTCTCCCAAACTAGGAAATTCATTTTCTATGTGGTTCTCTCCCAAAGTATGGGGAAGATTGTCGCCACATCCACGACCCCCACGAAGGGATCCCCCACATAGCAACAGAGGGATACGGTCATGAAAGAACACAAGAACAACTTTTCCTCACCCACAAGGGTACCACATAAGTTTTAGATGGGTGACAGAGTTTGGCTACATTTGCATAAAGAATGCCTTACAAGAGCCCATTAGAAGCTCAGACCACTCCGACATGGTCCTTACAACATTACCAAGGTTGTGGGAAACAATTCTTTGGAGACAACATTCCTCCATTCCTTCCCTTGCACCGAGTGTTCAATGTGGAACACCCTCGACCATGCATCCCACCATTACTGGAAACATTAGAGATTGCAGAACAGCTCACCAGGGACCATGTTCAGTGGATGGAGGAACTCAACGCTGGGGACCATTGCTTCCTAAGGGGGGAGGAATGATCCGGGTGGATGTTGGTGGCCACCCACCTATCCCACTTGGACCCTCACAACTATCTCTTTCATCTTTTCAGTTTCTTTAATTGTAACACAATTTACTATTTTTAGCACTTTTCGGGTCCTGAACTTTCGGAGCCGTTTTGAGGCCCTAAATGACGTTTTTTGGGAAATCTAGGAGCAACATCGGTCCATGGACCGATGTTGCTCTTCCCAAAGTTGTAGTTCTCGGATAGATATTTCTAACGAGCTATTGTACGTGTCAAACGAAGATCGAGTGCCAAAGTTATGACCTTGAGAAGTTGATGTACCAACTTACCAAAAACAGGACCCATAATTTGGCGTTTCATCTTCTAGGGTTAGGTTTTGGGATGTTAAGGGTTTTACATTGTTTCTAAATAATAAATAGGCCTTCGAGCCTCATTGTAACACGGTTCGGAGGCATGTAGCCACCACATCTCTTCTTAGAGATAGGCTACCATCGCCCTAGCTAGTTTATTTCAAGTTCTATTTGTAAGCATATTTTAGTATTTTACATTAATGAAATGAAGTATTATTTCCTCTACATATCTGTGTTTATGGTTATCTCTTTAATGTGTTATGTTCCTATCTAAATCCGGATCAGTGGTATCAGAGGGGTCTGCTTTTTCTCTATTTTTCTTTGCATGTCCCCAACGAGGTTGAGATATAAAGAGCTAGGGCTCGATCTGGTTGAACCTTTGCAAGATCAGCCTTGCAAATCCCAATGGCCTCCCATGGTGGATGAAAATAAAGACGAGGGGGTAGGAGATCCTTTCAAAATCTTGCTCGAAGAAGCCCTCGAGCGACAAAGGAACGCGATGATGGACAACTTTGCCCAGATCCTTCAGCGGCTACCTAGGGGCAACGCATCGGCTTCCAACAGCTACTCTGGAAATGCCACACCATTTAAGGTACAAGTTAATTTTGAAATCCCCATTTTCAAGGGTCAGATAGACGTAGACGTCGTAGATAAATGGTTAAATCTACTAGATGGGTATTTTTCTGTTCATTAATTTTCGAGTCGAGAAAAGATTGTTTTCACTCCTCTCAAAGCAGGCCCCCATGTCAAGGACTGGTGGGAAACCTACTGCGAGTAGAAGGATGAATGTATGGGCTCACTGTTCTCAGCCACACCCACTTGTGATTCATTCTGGGATGCCATCAAGGAGCAGTACTACCCTGTCAAAAGCTATGAGGACAAATACATAAAGTGGACCACGCTACGGCAGGGAAGGGACCAAGATGTGCCGGATTTCACAAACATTTTTCATACCCTTTGCACACAGTTGGGTATTAAGGATTCTGAGCTGCATTTGGTACTCAAATAATGCGGTTGCCTACACAGATACATCTAGGAAGAGATGGATTTCCTGAACATCTCCTCACTCGGCACGGCATACCAATACGCTGTCAAAATCGAGCAGAAATTCAAACAGAAGAAGAGAGACTTTGGGTCTGCGAATCCGAAGACCAAAGGACAAAGCCAATGCCGGGTGACCTAACACAACCGTCAAAGCCACAAGAACATAACAACACCACGAAGTCGAAGAAGGACACCGGAAAGTGGTATGAGTTCCACAAGAGACCCACTCACAACACAAGTGAGTGTCGGACCAAGCAGTCGCTGGTGGCCAAGTTGAAGGCTTTAGAATCAGATGCATGTTTAGACCTTGAGACAGAACCTGACAAGGGGAGTGGCTAAGGGAAGCAGATCATTGATGCAGAGCCCAGCATCACTGTTGCCACCACCAAGATCCAGAAGAATGAGCCCAAAGATCTAGAGGAAGGGTACATCTTTTCCACTCACAGATGTGGGCGAAGGGTTCACCGTTGCAATTCATTGTCGACAATGGTAGCCAAAAGAACCTCATTTCAGCAAAGGTCGTGAAGCGGTTGGGCCTACCAACTACACCACACCTGTAGCCATATAGTATCGGGTGGATTCATGAAGGACGAGATCTCAGAGTTCGCCAATAGTGCCACCTTCCCTACAACATCAAGCTCTTCACAGACGAGGTATTGTGTGATGTTGCACCTCTGGATGTTTGTGAAGTATTATTAGGGCAGCCATACTTGTGGAGGCGACATGCTATGTATGAGTCAAGGCCTCACGCTGTCATTATTTCTTTGTGTAATTCATTATATAGGATACCGAAGGTAGCCCCACCTACCACCACCTCTTTGATCTCTGCTAAGAAATGCAGCAAGATCGTCTCCCAGACTAGGAAATTCATTTTCTATCTGGTTCACTCCCAAAGTAAGGGGAAGATCGTCGCCACATCCATTACCCCCGCAAAGGGTTCCTCCATGTAGCAGTAGCAGTACAGGGATACGGTCATGAAAGAACACAGGAACAACTTCTCCTCACCCACAGGGGTACCACACAAGTTTTAGATGGGCGACAGATTTTGGTTACATCTGTAGAAAGAATGCCTTACAAGAGCCCATCAGAAGCTTAGACCACTCCGACATGGTCCTTACAGCATTACCAAGGCTGTAGGAAACAATTCTTTGGAGCATAGCATTCCTCCATTCCTTCGATCGCACCGAGTGTTCAATGTGGAACATCCTCGACCATGTGTCCCACCATTACTGGACACATTAGAGATTGCAGAACAGCTCACCAGGGACCAAGTTCAGCAGATGGAGGTACTCAACGCAATGGGGACCATTGCTTCCTAAGGGGGGAAGGAATGATCCAGGTGGATGTTGGTGGCCACCCACCTATCTCACTTGGACCCCCACAATTGGCTCTTTGAGCTTTTTAGTTTCCTTAATTGTAGCACAATTTACTATTTTTAGTAGTTTTTCATGTACTGAACTTCCGGAGCCATTTTCAGGCCTGAAACGACGTTTTTGGGAAATCTGGGAGAAACATGGATCCATGGACCGATGTTTCTCTCCCCAAAGTTGTAGCGCTTGTATAGATCTTTCTAACAAGCTATTGTATGCATCAAACGAAGATCGAGTGCCAAAGTTATGACCCCGGAAAGTTGATGTACCAACTCACCCAAAACGAGGCCCACAATTTGGTGTTTCATCTTCTAGGTTTAGGTTTTGGAATGTTAAGGGTTTTCCATTGTTTCTCAACAATAAATAGGCCTTCGAGCCTCATTGTAACACAGTTTGCAGGCATGTAGCCACCACATCTCTTCTTAGAGATAAGCTACCATCGCCCTAGGTGGTTTATTTCCATTTCTATTTGTAAGCATATTTCAGTATTTTACATTAATGAAATGAAGTATTATTTCCGATGCATATCTGTGTTTATGGTTATCTCTTTAATGTGTTGTGTTCCTGTCCAAATTCAGATTAGTGGTATCAAAGGGCTCTGCTTTTTCTCTGTTTTTCTTTGCATGGGCTTGATCTGGTTGAACCTTTACAAGATCAGCCTTGCAAATCCCGACGGCCTCCCATGGAGGATGAAAAGAAAGATGAGGGGGCAGGAGATCCTACCAAAATCTTGCTCAAAGAAGCCCTTGAGTGACAAAGGAATGCGATGATGAACAACTTTGCCTAGATCCTTCAGTGGCTACCCAGGGGCGACGCATCTGCTTCCAACAGCTACTCTGGAAATGCCACACAATTTAAGGTACAAGTTAATTTTGAAATCCCCATTTTCGAGGGTGAAATAGATGTAGATGTCGTAGATAAATGGTTAAATTTGCTAGATTGGTATTTTTCTGTTCATGAATTTTCGATTCGGGAAAAGATTGCTTTCACTCTTCTCAAAGCAGCTCCACCACATCAAGGACTGGTGGGAAACCCACTGCGAGCAGAAGGATGAAAGTACGGGGTCACTATTCTCAGCCGCACCCACTTGGGATTCATTCTAGGATGCCATCAAGGAGCAGTACTACCCTGTCAAAGGCTATGAGGACAAATATAGAAAGTGGACCACGCTGCGGCAAGGAAGGGACCAAGATGTGCTGGAGTTCACAAACATTTTTCATACCCTTTGCACACAGTTGGGTATTAAGGATTTTGAGCTACATTTGTTACTCAAATACCACAGCTGCCTACACAGATACATCCAAGAAGAGATGGAGTTCCTGAACATCTCCTCGCCCGGCACGGCATACCGATATGCTGTCAAAATCGAGCAGAAGTTCAAACAGAAGAAGTGAGACTTTAGGTCTGCGAATCCGAAGACCAAAGGACAAAGCCAAGGTGGGGTGACCCAGGAAAACCTATCAAAGCCACAAGAAAAGAACAACACCACGAAGTCCAAGAAGGACATAGGAAAGTGGTGTGAGTTCCATAAGAGCCCCAAAAACAACACAAGTGAGTGTCAGACCAAGCAGTCGTCGGTGGCCGAGTTGAAGGATTCAAAATCAGATGCATGTTCTAACCCTGAGTCAGAACCCAACAAGGGGAATGCCAAAGGGAAGAATATCATTGATGCGGAGACCAGTGTCATTGTTGCCACCCCCAAGATCTAAAAGAATGAGCCTGAAGATATAGAGGAGGGGGAATGTCTTTTCCACTCACAGATGTGGGTGAAGGGTTCGTCGCTGCAATTCATTGTCGACAGTGATAGCCAAAAGAACCTCATTTCAGCAGAGGTCATGAAGCGGTTGGGCCTACCGACTACACCACACCCACAGCCATATAGTGTCGGTGGCTTCACGAAGGACGAGATATCAGAGTTTTCCAGTAGTGTCACCTTCCCTATAGCATCAATCCCTTCACAGACAAGGTATTGTGTGATGTTGCACCTTTGGATGTTTGTGATGTATTATTAGGCCATCCATACTTATGGAGGCGACATGCTATGTATGAGTCAAGGCCTCGCGCTGTCATTATTTCTTTATGTAATTCATTATACAAGATACCGTAGGTAGCTCCACCTACCGCCACCTCTTTGATCTCTGCTAAGAAATGCAGCAAGATCATCTCCCAGACTAGGAAATTCATTTTTTGTCTGGTTCGCTCCCAAAGTAAGGGGAAGATCATCGCCACATCCATGACCCCCGCGAAGGGTTCCTCCACGTAGTAGCAGCAGTAGAGGGATATGATCATGAAAGAACACATGAACAACTTCTCCTCACCCACAGGGGTACCACACAAGTTTCAGATGGGCGATAGAGTTTGGTTACATCTACAGAAAGAACGCCTTACAAGAGCCCATAAGAAGCTCAAACCAATCTGACATGGTCCTTACAACATTACCAAGGTTGTGGGAAATAATGCTTTGGAGCACAACATTCCTCCATTCCTGCGCTTGCACCGAGTGTTCAATGCGACCATGCGTCCCACCATTATTGGACACATCATAGATTGCAAAACAGCTCACCAAGGACCAAGTTCAACAGATGGAGGAACTCAACGCAATGGGGACCATTGCTTCCTAAGGGGGGAGGAATGATCTTGGTGGATTTTGGTGGCCACCCACCTATCCCACTTGGACCCCCACAACTATCTCTTTCATCTTTTCAGTTTCCTTAATTGTAGCACAATTTAGTATTTTTAGCAGTTTTTCGGGTCCTGAACTTCTGGAGACATTTTGAGGCCCTAAACGACGCTTTTTGGGAAATATGGGAGAAACATGGGTTCATGGACAAATGTTTCCCTTCCCAAAGTTGTAGTGCTCAGATAGATATTTCTAACGAGCTATTGTATGCGTCAAACGAAGATTGGGTGCCAAAGTTACGACCCCAGGAATTTGATGTACCAACTTACCCAAAACGGGGCCCACAATTTGGCATTTCATCTTCTAGGATTAGGTTTTGGGATGTTAAGGGTTTTCCATTGTTTCTCAACAATAAATAGGCCTTCGAGCCTCATTGTAACATAGTTTGGAGGCATGTAGCTGCCACATCTCTTCTCAGAGTTAAGCTACCATCGCCATAGCTGGTTTATTTCCATTTCTGTTTGTAAGCATATTTCAGTGTTTTATATTAATGAAATGAAGTATTATTTCCGCTACATATCTGTGTTTATGGTTATCTCTGTAATCTGTTGTGTTCCTTCTAAATCCGGATCACTGTACACACCACTCCTTGTTCCGAGTCGTCCATCGGAAAGTGTGTTGATGGATTTTGTAGGCGGTTTGCCTTTTTCTAAGAGAGGTCATGACTTTTTGTATGTCATTGTGGATCAATTTAGCAAAATGTGTGTATTAATGGCTTGTAAAAAGCAAGTCACTACAGAGTAGACTGCTCATCTCTTCTTCCAATTTGTATGGGTCCACTTTGGGTTTCACACATCCATTGTGTCTGATCAAGACTCTTATTTCCTTGGAGAGTTTTGGATGTGTTTGTGGAGAATGATGGACACCAAGTTGAAGAGGAGCATGACATTTCATCTGTAGACCGACTGAAAAATAGAGGTTTTTAACCGCACATTGATACACTTACTCTAAGGCTATTGTGGCAAGCATCCCAAGTTGTGGGTCGAGCAGCTTCCTTATGTACAACATGCATACAACCGAGTAGTGCATTCATCCACACAAAGCTCACCATTGAAGGCATGCTTTGGCTATTTACCAAAGACCCCTTAGACATGGTCTTTAGGAGAGATGTATATTCCAGTGGGAAATATGACAACAACAAAGCGTGGAAGTTCATTCAGCGAATTCAGATGATTCACCAAGTAATGCAGGGGTAGTTGGAGAAGAGTCAAGCTTAATACAAAGCCTGACATGATAAGCACCAAGTCAATCACCAGTTCCAGGTTGGAGAAAAAGCGTGGCTCAACATCAGCAAAGACATAATGAAAGGGGAAGGAAAGAAGTTGCGACCAATCTAATATGTACCATTCACAATATTGGAGAATATTGGAGACAATTCTTTTCTTCTTGATTTAGTAGCATACATGCAGATGTAGTTAATTGTGAGCATTGAAAATTTGAAGATGTATGAGCCTCCGTTGATCATGGAAAATGAAGAAGTTGGACAGGTTCCTACAGTGGATGATTCTACTCCTAAATACTTAGACAAGCTACTAGAGGACATCATTCTTGACAGGAAGACCAGGAATTCATGACCGAGAGACGTGGAGTACCTTCATATTGTCTTCAAAGGAATGCATCCAAGTAAGGCTCAATGGATGGAGAAGGAGAAAGTGAGGGAGCAATACCCTCACTTTCCAACTGACTGATAAATATTTTGGGAGCCCAAAAGCTCATTAGTGGGGAAAAATGATCCGAGAGGATCCAGAAATAGAAGTGGCCTTGAAAATAGCTCAAAAATAAAATTCATCCGATGGAATAAAAACTAGCCATATTGTAGTGCTCATCGCCGTGATTCCAACTGTGTGAATGACACTCAAATATGAGTTTGTATGCTCAAGTTATAGTTGTTCAAATTTCTTGTCAAAGTTGGCCAAGTCTCGGGCTTAACAAGGCAAAAAATTGACAAAATCTCAATGTACGAAATCTAGTGGTCGGAACAGGCAAATTTGTCACCTTTTTAATTTGTCTAATATCCCTTATTTTCCGGTGGAAGAAATTAACCACTATGTTATATATAATATTAATATATATATATATATATTTGGGTGGCGAGCCACCAATCCCGCCACCCCAACCAATGGTATAACGTATTGAATACTAAAAAGGGGTGAGCGGGCCACCCTCGGTGGACCGCCCAACCACAAATCATATTAATATATACTATGTAACCAACACCGGTGGAACCGCAAGCCTTGACCACCAGATTTGTATTAACCACTGAACCACCATTTAAAATTAAACATGTCATGTGCTATAATGGGGTCGCGCGAGGATTGGACCCCGGGACCTCCAAAACTCGATGCCTTAACACAAGCGCTGCCAACCAAAAGGAAAATAACCCAGAAGTTGGTGGCTCCACCACCCATAACTATTTAACTTTTCACGGAGATTGGCGAAGAGCGGAACCCTGAGTGGAAGAGGTTATGGAACCATGAGCAAGGGTATCTTGCAGATGCTAAAAATATTCCCTTAGAGGGCAAGAGGTGCTCGTGTCATAATTGGACAAGTTTATAGTCGATTTTGCACATTTTTGCACTAGGAATCTATCCGTGTAGTCTGTTTCTCTAGCCAAGGTCTTCATTTTCAAGCCATCATCCAAATTGGAGGTATAAGGGTCATTTTTGTAAAGTTTATCGTAACTGATTTCTTTGATGCCATTTAATAAAAGAAGGCCTCCCCACTTTAAGCGGGGCCTGGAGACATAGCCCACATTAGATGAACACTGTAATCAAATCATTTGTGTGCCTTTGATCTCATGGTTGTTTTATGATTTCCGCTTCCTTTTCATGTGTTAAGTTTCTTGGTTAATGTGCTATTTAATATGCAATTCTGAATGTATCCTTGAAGTTAAAAGATTTGGATCATGGAAGCCTATAATTTGGTCTTGAGGAATCCTATAATTTGGCTCTATTGCAACCTATAATTTGACCCTATGGTAACCTGTAATTCGGCCCTATGGAAATCCCAAGGCTCGAACATGTGAAGGAGTCTTAGAGTAGCTTTTGAAGCATGTTTTGAAGGAATATTGGAGTGGTTTTTGAAGCCTATTTTGAAGGAGCCTTGGAGAAATTTTGTAAGCCTATCTTGAAGCTTATTTTTGAGCATTTTGGAGTTTTGATCCTATCTTGGTGTCTATTTTAGAGAAGCTTTGAAGAAATTTCTTGGATCAATTTTGGGAGCTTATCTTGAAATAATTTTTGAGAAAATTTGGAGACTATCTTGGAAGCAATTTATAAGGTTTGTTCTTGAATAGGATCGATGTGTGCATTCTTTTTCCAGGTTGGTGCGTAGACTTTTTCAAGCGGATTGGTGTTCTCACTTTATTACCAGGTTGGTGCCTAGACTTTTTCAAGAGGATTGGTGTCCTCACTTTATTACCAGGTTGGTGCCTTGGTTTGAACAAAAGGATTGGTGGCCTTATTTGATAGGTTGGAGCTTGAATTTGTAAAGGAGGATTTAAATACAAGAGATTTTTCAATTTTTTTGTGTCTTGGCATGGTTTGTGCTCCATATTTGTAAAAAATATAAATTTGAAAAATTAACAATTGAATGAAATATTGATTCAACGCCCCTCTCAGTATTTCTAATAATTGGTATCAGAGCCAACTTCTTCAAAATAGCCTAACAACTATAAGAATGATTTTATAATCCCAATCGCCAATAAAGAAGCTCTTAAAGTCCCCCACTTTGATGGAACAAGTTTTTCTTTTTGGAATATCAAAATGAAGTATTATTTGATGTCTCGTAGAGTTGAAGTTTGGAAATTGGTTATAGATGGATATAAGATCCCATATCTTTTACCAACAAACTAGGATGGGAGGAAGGAATATGTAGCAAATTCCAAGGCTTTGAATTCTATAGCAAGTGGTCTGTCAGATTTTGAATTCACCAAAGTTATGAGTTGTGAATTAGCTAAAGACATGTGAGAAAATCTTATCAATATCTATGAAGGTGATGAGAAGGTAAAGAATGAAAAGCTTAAAACATTAAAAAGACAATTTTAAATTCTCAAAATGAATGATGATGAATATATTGTTTCTTACTTCCTCTGAGTTGATGAAGTAGTTAACTGTCTCAAAGGCTTAGGTGAAGATGTTAACGAAAATACAATTGTTCGAAAGGTTTTGAGATCTCCTCCAAATTGTTTTGATGCTAAAGTTTGTGCTATAGAAGAACTAAAATATTTGGTCACTTTATCAATTAATGAGCTTCATGGAATTTTCACAACATATGAGATGAAGGCAGGAAATCCAACTCATAAGGAAGTTGCATTCAAAGCATCAAAGTCATCATGTAAAGGAAACAATATTAATTTCACTAGTGATGATTCTAATAATAAAATGGCATAGATTTTCGAAGAAAGGATCCAATCTTAAAGGTAAGTTACCTTTCATTTGTTTCAGATGTGGTAAAATGGGACATTATGTTGCCAAATGTACTCTTAAAGATGAAAGTGGAGATGAAGAAGAATCTAAGAAAAGGACATTCAAAAACAGAGGCTCAAGAAAGAAGAAATTTTTCTCCAAGCATGATAGTGATGTCTCTAATGAGGAAGATTATGATGAAAACAAACAAATATTATTCATGGTTGTCTCAAATGAAGCAAAAAGTATGGAAGAAATGGAAAAAATGAAGATATGGAAAATTTGGAAGCAAAATTTATTAGTGCCTTAGAAGAAAATGATATATTCAAAAAGAAGAATGGGAAGTTATCCAAAGAAATCATCTCTCTAAAAACTAAGAAAGATTAAGCTAAGCGAGTGGAAGAATTCTTGAGCAATAAACTAAAGGAAAATAGGTCTATGAGAAATTGGAAGATGGGGTAGTATATTTGAAAAAGGAGTTGGAAAATGTCAACAAAAATTTGAAGAACTCCCAAAATCTAGACGCCATTTTCAACTATAAAAGGTCACCGCATGATACATTCAAACTTGGTTATACTAGTTCAAAAAGGGCAGACACTATTACTCATCATGAAGAAAATCCTCAAAGCTTCATAAACAACAATGCTGAAAAACCTAATCCTTTTGTTGATCTCCTCAAATGGTCTCCTCACATTGCTCACAATAGTTAAGCAAGAAATATAGATCAACCAAGGAACCCAAGGAATGAGAACTCAAAAACACAACACTCCCTCAGAAGAAATGACTCACCAAGGCAATCTTATACTAACAGGTATCAAACTATATTCCTTGGTCATTGTTTATTAATGCAAAATACTACAAGGCTTATAGGACTAATCACCAAAGTCCTAAGAATAAGGTTGTTGAAATTAAAATCAAAGACCAAATCATAACTCATAATTCCTTTGCCTCTCTTTCAAAGTATAGTCTAGAATGTTACACGTGCAACAATCCAGATCATGAAGCACAAAACTGCCCATTAAAGTCAAAGGAAGTAGTTTGGAAAGGGAATACTAAAGAATCTACACCTAAGAAAAGCAAATTGGTTATGTATGCTCAAAAAAAGGAGAGCCAATGGTTTGTTGATAATGGATGTTCTAAGCACATGAGAAGAGACCAGAATAAGTTCATCTCATTAAGAAAAGAGAAGGAAGGAAATGTAATCTTTGGAGGTAATGGGTCTGCTAGAATTTTTGGAATATGCATCATGAGTCTTGTTATCACCCCAAGAAACTCTCCTAGGTTGTATATCAGAGATGCTCGGGAACATTACAAACTCAACAAAAATGTTGGAAAATGGTGGATGAATGAGAGAAATGCTACATATTCAAGCCAGATAACCACTTCTACTATGCTTAATCCTAGACATGGGTGAACACCCCCATACTACAAGGCTTTATACCACCAATTACTCACAGTTTTATGGAAAATGTGATTATGGAGAATAATGATCACACCAGCAGATGTACAACACCCTGTGATGGCCAGCTGCAACCAGTTTAAAGGTCTATAAATCTATTTCCTAATGCACAGACAGGATGACAGCTCTCTGGCATTAAAACAATATAAACCTGCATGCAAATTCAATGATACAGCTAAATTCTAACACAAAGGTGGGATGACAGCCCCTATAATGCTAAACATCAACAACATATGAATAAATGCATAACAGGCACAGCCTGGAACAAAGAAGAAGAAGTGGAAAGTGAGGAATTAACAGCAAAAGAAGCTTGCATTAGCTGAAAATGAAGACCAGAAGCTGCAGGTGTCACAATAGTTGCAGTCTCCAGAAGTTGAAGTTTACATCAAGATAACATTCATCAACCCTCTTACGTTCTATCTTTTGGGTATATATAGAGGTTGATTACAAAATTTCTTTGTTTAACTATGCGTGGAGGGGTCATAATGGACCACCAACCACATTTACAATCTAATATGGGCCTCTGATACAAATCTGACTACTTTAATGGACAAAATGACCTTTTCTGTTGTTCTGCGGTCCTTCTCTGAGCAGGTGGAATGAACAAAGGATGAAATTCCATGCCTGATAAATGCTCAAACAGCTCGAGGGTTTCCTTTTGTCCTTCTGCCATTCTGTCTGTTAAATGCGGTTGCTGAGATATTAACTATGCAGGTACAGGGTGGCTGATCACTTGCTTTCTCCTTTGTGCCCACAGGACAGGCCAGAAACACTGAAAATGCATTGAAAACTGGCGGGAGGCGATGGACAAAATAGAGGCGTAGCAGGGATCAATAGCAGCTGTTGGATTAAACAAACGAGTGGCAGAGATTTCTTTATACAGGCTATCGGGAGGCGGACAGGCGAAGATAATCGAGAGCCGTTAGATCTGCCCGTGGCAGATCCAATGGTTATCACGCGACAGAGAAGCATAAACATTAACGAGCGGGGAAGGGCAGTTTTGCAGGCGGGCGGTATTCCCCGCACCACCTATTGAAGGCTGGCAGTTTCCGTATAACCCCTCGCGATCCAATGAAACAGCAACACGTGGCAGCAGGAAACCACCACCCCCGCGGGTTAATGTGTGCGCAAGTCGCGCGATCGGGGGAAGCATCCACCGTTAGATCTCGCGATGGACAGCCAGATTGAGAGGAAACACATGATGTTTAACGTGCGGGTGGGAAAACACAGAGACCGTTAGATTGTGATGTGATCAACGGTGGAGATCAAGGTGGGGTTTTAAAGAGAACGCCAAGTCATATGATTGGGTTATATGGTGACTACAGTTTAGCGCTCGTGGGTTAGAGGAAAATGGGCTTACACAGAGCTTTAGAGACAGCAAAATACAAGAGATTAAGTGAGAGTGAAGAGATTTTCAGAGGAAAAATAGAGACTGAGGAAGGTTTAGGGGGTATGAGGAAACTGAAGGAGGAAAGCAAAAAGACTGCAGCGTGCTCCTTTCTCGGCACAAACCATCCACCAAACCTGAATTTAACCTTTAAACACTGAAGTTTATAGCAGTGCTAACACTGGCTCCTTCTGGGGATGAGATCCTCCCTGTGAGGTCTCAAGAACCTGCAGACCAATGCCTTCATGCAAAACCATCTTTAAAAACTATTGCCTAGTATCCATTGGGAATGGAGTCAAATTAAGCCTACTCCTAAAACTGAAAAAGAAATTGCTTACAACTATCAAGGCCTGAAAACTTAAAACTTCAAAAACTGCCCACTTGCTGGACCATCAAAATTGTTGCCTGTCATCCGTTTCATCATAGATTAGCAAGACAGGATTAATTTGATCCTCTACCTCAAACAGTTTAGGACATTTGAGCTTAATAGGTAGATATGGATCAACTTTCATCTCCCTTCTGTGTATTTTCCTCCTTGAATGTTCTTCATGGGAGCCTTTGTACACCTGCTGAATAATCATGGCTGCTGTGTACTTGTCTGTGTCTTTTGTAGTCTGCACAACTAATATGAAGGATGCACCATTGTATTCTTGTGCAGGGGACACAGAGACATTATCTGCTCCTTCATTTTTCTTGAAATAGTCCACATCCAAGTAGGAGTTCCAAGACTGATTATCCTCTTCCTCTGTCATCAAGCAAGCTGCCCTTTCATTCTGTGTGGAGGCCATCTGAGCAGGATTCAGAATATCAAGACTGAGATGATCAGTTTCAGCCTTGAGCATTGAGCTATTTCCTGCCTCAGCGTTCAAGGGGCAACTTTGAGGGATTTTCACTTGAGCAGACAGAGAGACAAAAGATGATGGGGATCTTTCCTCTCCCTTATTGATCACTGGGCAGGAGACAAAAGCAGGCTGGCTAATTTGCAGATCTGCATAATCATGGGAAGATGGGCAGGCTTCAAGCTCAGATTCTTCGAGGATGAAGGGACCAGCTGCTGATTACTACTGCTGATCAACTTGTTGTTCTACAACTACAACAAATTGCTGAGCAATGCCTTTGGATAATGCTTCTTCATAGGCAGCTCTGGTTAGGAAAGGAGCACCTTCCAAACCATGGACCTCCTCTTCATGATGCACTTCTTCCATGACTATATTCTGTAAAAGGGGCCTCACCCCTTTGTCTTCATTTGTAATGTTATTTCTTTGCAAAATCTGCAACTGCTCCTGTGTTCCTCTATAAGGATTTGGAGTTGAAAAAGAGAAGTCACAAGGAGCTCCTGCTTCTTGAGAATACTACTCAACCTTTAATTTTGAAACTTCAGAGGCC
Organism: Pinus tabuliformis; assembly: GCA_031772625.1. NCBI lineage: Eukaryota > Viridiplantae > Streptophyta > Pinopsida > Pinales > Pinaceae > Pinus > Pinus tabuliformis. The sequence continues at coordinate 539,803,399 of CM062816.1, read as the reverse complement.
AAAAAGTCAATCATCCTAGCTAATTCATTTATTTCAGGATCTTAGGATGATGAGGATTCACCTCCCTGTCTTCTCCTTTCAGCATCACCTTCGATTCTTTCTGCAGCAATGATATTTGCTTCTACTTCAAAGGCTGCAGCTTGCATATCATCCAAAGAAGCAGATCTTCTTTCCCTTAACAACAGGCAGAACTGAGAATCAAAGGCATTAGCATAAGTGAGCATGGCAGAAGTAAGGGTGGGCCTTACTTCAACTGGCATTCTGCTATACATATGATTGAATCTGATGTTGAAATCATACAGCAGCTCACCATCTTCTCTCTGCAAGTTCCCAAATTCATCATGATAAAAGAGCAGATCTTTATTATTTCCCCAGTGCTTTAAAAACACATCATTTAGGGCCTCAATGTCTACAATAGACCTAGGGGGTAAATCTCTAAACCAATTTCTAGCCTCCCCATCTAGGCTTTGCACAAAAACCCTCATCCACACATCCTCTTCATTGATATCTAGATTGTAAGCATAACAATAAAAAGATTCGAGGTGCTCTTCTGCTGATAATCCATCTGTACCAATAAAATTAGGCATAAATTCTTGATAATCTCCTGCAGGCATGGCATTCGAAGGTGTAGGCAAGACTAAGGATCCATACCTAGCAACAACTATTCTTTCTATCTTTGTAAGAGCTTGCTGACCTGCCATGACTGGAATATGTGGAAGAATACTGGCAGATTGAATGGTAGGAAGTAATGTGATGGATGGCAGAGATAAAGGGATGTTTTGGATTGAATGGAAAGCTTTCTTCGGACTGAGATTCAAAGGGGAGCGAACTGCACAAGGATCTGAATTAATCTCTGAAGGAGTTTCCTAATTAACAATGTTGGGTTCTAAATCTTCATACTGTATTTCTTCAGCTACAACTTTATCTTTCAGAGATGAATGAGATTTCTTAGGCTTACCCGATCCTGATGCCCCTTTCTGTGATGATTCCTTCGATTTGACAGTCCTCTCAAGGTCAGTGTTACAGGGAAAAGTGTCTACTCAGAACTGCTTATCCCACTAAGGTGTGATAGTTGCCTTAGAAACAAACAAAGTAAAGCTACTTTCGTTTTTCCTTTATGAAGTATAGATGAGAGAAGAACAAAGAAGACCAACCTTTGTCTTGCACTAATCTCCTAGTTCGATTCCTCTCTCTCTTGATAGTCTTTCGCTACTTGTACCCTTGCACGCCCAGCTTCACAGAGTACCTGTAAGATCACAGTAGCATAGCACTATACAAGAACATGGATCTATAATCATAAACAATCTAGGATCAGATGTAAATTGACCATACAAATGCATAAAACATAAATTACACGAGAGTATGGAGGAAAACTTGAATAGCTTTTATTGATAAACAAGAAAGAGCCAAGGGGAGTTACAACTAGTTGTTCTGACCCAGCATCATCCTCTTAGCAAGGAAGCCCCTCTTCACCTCATACAAAGCTTAGATCACCCAACAATCTGATGTTGTCTCAAGAAACCAACAACAATTCCTTACAATATGAAAAATTCCACCCTCTAGATCTCTGGGATGAGGGATCCATATATAGATATCTGTAAGGGAGATGAGTCAGCTTGTGATTTGATTAGTGTCTTCCCTATGATAGTTCTTGTTTCCACTTGGATATTGATCATCTCTTACTCATCCTTGGTCGAATTCAGAGAGGCAAGTGTCACAGGAGAAGTTTCTGGAAGTTTCCATGCCTCTCCACCTCGTGGAATGACAATGCCATTTGCCACTTCTCGCTCATCGCACCCCATAGAAGGGCTTTTTGAAATGCAAAGCACCCACACAGTGTGTTTAGGTGAGATGCAACGCACTTTGCCTATGGAGCAGCTGAAATGATCCTGTTTTGACCAATTCTGAGCAGTTTTTCATGGAGAACTTCTGGGAGAAGTTGTAATCAGTTGACCTTGTTCCTTTAGGGGTTAAAACAACACTTTTAGGGACTTAGGAGCCTTTGGTTTATGGACATTTTATGCTTGGGGTTGCAGTGCCCAAAAATGTCTATAACAGTTGCCCCCTAAAGCATGAGGTCGTTAATCTTTTGATGTCGGGTGAAATGATTTAATATGAGGATCCGAAGTTCTTTCAAGCTGGGAGGAGACCTATAATAAGATACAATACAATACATTATCTTCATAATATTTTCATGATCTAGCTGAGGCGGGCATTCCCATGCTCAGGTTTATAAATTCATTTTCATGTACATAGGACAGACAATCGTCTGAGTGTGGACTGATGATTTTGGTAGAGCCATCATCCCTTTGATTGGATGATTATCTGTGCAGCAATGATGTACATTTGATGTCTTTATTTCCCTGAATATATATCGCAGCCCGAATGGATGAAACTAGGTCCGGGGTCTTCAATCTCGTTCTATCTTCACTCGAAGTACAAGTCTATCCATGTGAGAGATGTTTTGGAGTCGAACATGGAAAGACATCGCCTGATTACCAACCCATGATGTAAGCTGTTAACAGGCACGAGAGGAATCACTGATAATGATAATGACCCTCCAGGTACTGCAGTACACTTCACGTGGTGTGAATAAAGGACTTGGCATCAAACACCACGCAAAATCTTTCGGTCGAAGGCCATTGATGTAAACCTGTCGCCGGAAGTGAGAAACTTGCCATTAAGGCATGCAATCTTCAAAGTACTGAATGGGGTGTTCCTAGATCGACTTCTTGGATAATGAGCTGATGTTGACAAGAAGCGATCCGTCATAGGAGGGCCTTAATGAATCCCACATCAATGACACGGAACAGAGCAAATGATTTTAATGGAGGTGAAAATGATCTGATGATATAAGGTTCAAGGTGGCGGTCATGAAAGAATGGAGCGTAAATGTATTGTAGCGGGTGAGACACAGGTGAATTCTCTAAATGACTTCTCTTGAAAATATCGGCGACACTGACGTGATGAATTGGTAGCATTAACTACAAATGTGGATGGTGTGATGGGACCAGGGTGATGTGACCGGTGAATGAAACAACCCAACCCGACTTGGATGCAGAGTGAAAGTGTCATGTTCAAGAGCGACTTGCTACCAACAAAGTTTCTTTAAGTTTTCTTCCCAATTTTTCCCCAGTCATTGCTGGCCAGTACCTCTTTATTTTTGTCAAGCTTGAGGAGGATAACATATGCTTGTTCTATAATTTTCCCTTCAGGCAAACCCATCACTATGTTTTAACGAGCCTAGCGATAGTGAAACTCGTTCTCGTCTATAGACAAGTTTGTCGCTATTAAATTTTAACGAGTTTAACGACAAAGATAACTCGATCCTTTTTAATTTTAGAGAGTCTAAAAAGAAACGTAAAGGAAACTCCAAAATTCCTTTTTTGTCATCTAATCCCTTAAGTCCGAAAAAGTATAAAACAATACAGAAGGGATGAATTTTCGATACTTTTAACGAGCCGAACAAAACAAGCGCTCGATCTTTTTGTGTAATAATCCCTCAGGTCCAAAAAGATTAAAATTTAGAGGAGGGATAACACTTCCAGTCCCTTTAACGAGCTGGAGAGGCCAATGGCTCGGAAATCTTTTCATATTTTACGAGTCAGTTGAAAAGAGCTTAAAGGAGACTCGTCTTTTGAGGAACAAGTGATAAAATCGGGTAGCAGTTGATTCTAGGTAAGGTTTGGAATTTTCCAATCACGGCAGTGTTACAAGGATGGCTAGTGAGATCACTCTTCGTAGTTGTTCCTCAAAAAGGGGTAAACAATCAAATGGAGGTGAATGATCGGCCAATACAGAGTGGAGGTGATGATGAGAACACGACCAAGGCTTTAAAGGCTGAAGTATTACATTCACAATGGTTATTTACCGGAAATCGGTTCATTTTTTTTTTTGATTGAGCTTAAACACTGGGAGGGAACATTTGCTCATGACTTATTTTTATTTTTTAACGAGCTTGAACTATGTCCTAAAACTGCTCGATTAAATGGTCACTTCTTGACTTTACCATAAATAGATTTGTTCTTTCAAAGATTGTACTGTATTTTCAATTGCTTCATCAAACTCGTCAAAAATGAACAATATATGTTTGAAAAAATGAGTTAGAACACTAATATTTTACTTCGAACTACGTAAAAATTAATGTAAAAGTGCTTTTACCTCTCATTTTACCATTTCATTTGACATTTGGTTTGTTGGAGCTTTGGAGGTGCTTTCCCCCCTTGATTTTCATCAGCTGATTTCGGGAGATTCTGTGGACGATTCTCGGTGTCGTCTGGACCAGGTAGGAGCTAAACTTGAGCTCTTTCATTTCATGCTTTCCATTTTGCATTCTGAGCTTGATTCCTGGTTTTTCTGAGCCTCTGGGGTTTGAAAAACTCGCCCTGTCTTCAGCGCACCCTTTGTGTATCGAAAGGTGCGTTGGATGTTGGCTTGTCTACTGGCCATCTAACATGCAACGCACCCAGAGCACTACTGTAGGTGCGATGGGCGCAAAGAAGGAATTTTATGCACAGTTTTTGATGGAAATTTTGCCTGTTTCTTACCAAAATCAGGATCTAACTCTTCTCTTGTTTGTTTTCAGAGATCTTTGGAGCAAGATGACTATTACATGGCGAGAACGTGAGCATGAAGAAGAGGACATGCTTGCTTTACATGATCCGATTACAGTAAACGCACTACGGAACTGTGGCTTGCTGAAGTTTTTCCGCATTTCTAGCATGAGAGAACAAATCAACTTGCTGCAGTATTTGATCAATGCTTGGGATCCTACCAACTAGGTGTTCCAGATTAGGGGCAAATCCATCCCCTTGACTGTAGTTGACATCTATTTCTTGACTGGCTTGTCGAGGCGGGGTGCCCCCATCTCTTTATCAGGTTCGGCTCGAGGAGGTGAATCTGTGAGAGATTATGTTCGCCGATATTGCAGGGAGGGATCTCAGCCGAGTAAAGACGGCAAGATCATCATCCGTGATGTCACTAACAGGTCCCTTAGGACTATTCTGTTCACTTTTGGTAGGATGGCTGGTGGTGCGGCTCTTCACGTGGCCAACCGATCTTATATGCAGTATGCCTTGGAATGTCTCCAACCGAAGGTGTTCAACAGGTGTGACGCAGTACTTCTTGTGATGAAAGAACAGTTGACCAAGGTGAAGAGTGGGAGGTTGAAGAACTTTGGTTATGGTTCTATCTTGACCGCCTTTGCCTTGGAAAAGATACCACTGATGCAGCCGCAGTATATTGCACTCGATTTACCTTCACCGACTGAACCACGTATGTAGAGATGGGTTGACCATATGTCTAGGCATGTTGGTCAGTCTCAGATTTCCTTTTCTGATACCTTCTTCAGGTGGTTTGATCGTCAGGAGATGGTTTATTCCGAGTATCCATATGCCGGTATGGACTTCCGGGGTGATCCAGATTTAGTACTGCCGGCTGGCGAACAGTGGGGCGCCATTGGTAAATTCTTTGACCATATCCCTGTTTATCGTTTTTCTTTTATAATGTCCTTGTGCTTTATTCTATCAAGACTTAACCAAACTCATGTGTTCATGCAGATGTTGGTCCCGTTCAGCCAGTAGTACGCCTGAGAGTGCCAGCTGCTGCCCCAGCAGGAGAGGCTGTTGGAAGGGCTATCCTTCGCGACCTCGATGTGGCCGAGACTCTCACAGCATTATAGGAACAGGTTGAGGGCCTCACTCTTGGTATTCTAGATGTGAGGACTGATGAGCTGCCCTTGAGGTTGCAGTGGCATACTACTGGTGTGACAAGACGATGGACTCGGCTCTTACGCATGATCACACAGGCTGTGACTTGCTATCACGAGCATCATTAGACTAGGGTGCCCCCTAGAGTTTTGAGTTTTGGGTCATTTGACCAATTTTGTCTCGGTTACAGAACATTATGTGTAAACCATAAACAGTTATATATATATTTTTGATTTTCGAAGTTTTATTTTGGTTAAGTTACATGATCCAAATGCAAATATTGATTGTATGCTTCTTTTAATAAATGTTGCAAATGTCTATCTAACACATAATTTGCCAATGAGTCAGTTAATGTGTTTAAGTTTCTGGAAATATGCTGATATTGAATAAAATCAAATTGCCTTTCCAAAATCTTAACCCTTAGGAACACGCGATAAATAGCTAGATTTCGAACAGAGTAGATACCAGTGAGTTGTAGTATGACGAGTTGTGAGTCTAGCCTGACAATCAGTCGGCGTATACCATGTGTGATGGCATCAGAGAGAAGTTATATCAACGCGCTGTATTCAACGATGTTATTCGTTGATCGACCAATACATACCCCTCTGAAACTTACTAACTCGCCGCTTGGATCAAAAATGGCCCACTACGACTCGCTCCGTTGGCATATCCAACACATGACTCCAATAGGTTTGACATCTGCAATAAATGTAAAAAGTGGATTACTTGACCAAAATAAACACTTTAGTGAAAACAAAAACATAACAAAAGCATACAAGTTACTATACTGAATCACGCATAGTAATGCTTGAGGTACAACCCGTTACAAGGTTGTGCCAGTGGAATTCCGTCATAATCCATTAACTCGTAGGCTCCTTTTGCTAACACTCGCTTAACAATATAGGGGCCCATCCATAAAGACTTGAATTTACCTGCTCCCGATTTATCGGATTCTTGGTCATAAAGCAAGACCAAGTCACCTTCTGAGAAGACACGGGGTTTGACATTTTTGTCAAACTGCACTTTGACTCGTTTCTTATGGGCTTCGTTAGCCAAAGCAGCATCACGACGAGTTTCATCCAATTGGATTAGTTCCAAGAAACGAGCTTCTTCTTCTGAAGTTCCGGGGAGAAGGTCAATTGCGAGTTTGAGGGACGATATTTCACACTGGATTGGTGAGACTGCTTCCAGGCCATCTACCAGTTGGAAAGGTGTAAACCCGGTTGCATTCCTTACCGATGTTCGGTAAGCCCACAAGGCTGAGTACAGGATTAGGTGCCACCTTCTTTTGTGAACTCCAATCATCCTTTGCAGCATGCGCTTCAGGACCTTGTTGATTGCTTCAACTTGTCCGTTGGCTTGCGGGTAATATGGAGTAGAGCTGTCGTGAGACAACCCTAGTTTGGCAGCTAATTTGACCATCATGTGATTGTGAAAATGTGACCCATGATCTGTGACTATAGCTTGTGGAACGCCAAATCTGGAGACTACATGATTGAAAAAGAAGAGGGCAGTTGTTTCACCAGTATTATCTAATGTAGGCATCGCCTCGGCCCATTTGGTAAAATAGTCAACTGCGACTATGATATACCCATGCCCCCCGGTCGAGGTGGGGTTACATGTCATGAAATCAATGCCCCATTTGGCGAATGGCCCGACAGCAACTATTGGCTGCAGAGGTGCGGGTGGTCTTCTGGTTTTGCTATCGAAAATTTAACAAGCATGGCAACTTCTGACTGCGGTTATGCAATCTTTGAACATTGTTGGCCAGAAGTATCCTGCTCATAAGATTTTTTGCGTTGTAGCATAACTGGATTGATGCCCCCCACATGCGCCTGAATGGAAATCATGCAGGACTTTTTCGGCCTCCTCATGGGTGAGGCACCTTCTCAGAACTGTATCGATACTGCGACGGTAAATTGTATCACCGACGATCATGTAGTCTTTTGCTTGGTATCGAATACGTTTTTGTTTGGAGTGAGAGGTATTTGGCCTATATTTTTGGGTTTGGAGATAAATGATTATATCCCCATACCACTGATTGCTTGAAGATATCAGAAACAAATTTTCATCCACGATCGTTTCTTCGGATGTTTCATCGTTGGACAACGATGGGAGATCGCATAATAATTCTGTGAAAACCAGAGCTTTCTTTGACTTGGATTTTACAAATTCCAGATCAAACTCTTGTAGAATTGCTATCCATTTTGAATATTTTCCCCCAGCAACTGTCGCGACAATATATAAGTCATGGGGTTGCAATCTGACAAAATGGTAGTTTTTCGAAAGAGGACATAGTGTCGAAATATCTGTATCGCTTGAACAGCTGCGAGCGCTAGCTTTTCAACATAAGAATATTTGCTTTCTATATCATTTAAGTTCTTACTTAAATAATATAGAGGATGTTCGATTTCGTTGTCTTCCTGAACTAAAACCATTGCGATGGTCGTATCCGCTGCAGCCAGATACAGGTTAAAGTCTTTTTGATAATCAAGAGCGTACATTAATGATGCTTTCATTAGGGATTCTTTTAAAGCATCAAAGGAAGCTTGCGCAACCTGATCCCAGACAAAGGGTACTTCCTTTTTAAAAGACGCGTATAACCTTTAGCAAGTTCGGCGTAATTTGGAATGAACCTCCTCAGAAAGTTTGCTTTCCCTTGGAGTTTCTGAATCTGAAGCAAATTTGAAGGTGGAGGCAAATTTATGATTTCCTAAACCTTACATCGATCGAGACGAATCCCGTCTTTCAAGACTACAAAGCCGAGTAAACGACCAGAACTGACACAAAATACACATTTGTGTGGATTGAGTCGTATTTTGTAGTGTCAGCAACGTAGAAATATCGCTCTTAAATGCTGCGGATGATCAGTCCGCTTTCGCGAATGAGCCGGAAGGTCATCGAGGTATGGTTGAACGATGTTTTTGATGTCATGGAAGGCATAATTCATTGCCCTCTGAAATGTTGCCCCTGCGTTCTTTAAACCAAAGGGTAATTTTCGATATGCGAATGTGCCCCACGGACAAATAAATGCAGTCTTTGACTGGTCCTGTGGGCGGATATTTATTTGATTATACCCAGAGAATCCATCCATAAATGAAAAGATTTCACATCTGGCGCATTCATCAATTATCTGGTCGATGAAGGGTGTAGGGTAGTTGTCTTTTGGACAAGCTTGATTTACATCCCTATAATCAACGCACACTCTAATTGTTCCTTGTTTTTTCATAACAGGGACAATATTCGATACCCAATTGGTTAAAGGAACCGGGTAAATGAAACCAGCATGGAGAAGTTTTTCAACTTCTGCCTTAATGGCAGTGGCTTTCTTGGGGTGCACTTGCCGTAGCCGTTGTCGTACTGGTTTGACATCTGGATACATCTTGATTTCATGTTCAACGATACTCGAGTCAATGCCTGGCATTTCACTATATGACCAAGCAAAGACATCTCTGAATTCACAAAAAAGAGCGTTATATATTTCCAGTTCTGAAGGAGAACAACATTTGCCAACATAAATATTCTCTACAACATCTGTTTTGGTCGAGATATTTATGGCGATAGTCTCTTCAATGTTGGACAAGTTTCGCTCGGAATCCACCGTGTTTACAGTATTTGATAGAAAATCAAAAATTGAAGGATGATAAAGGTCATTAGGAGTATTTTCTTCACAATTCAGAAGAAGGGAACGATGGTGGTAATCATCCCATGGTGCTCCTTCAATTACCATTGATTGAACAATTCCTTCGTCGGTGACATGCACTCGCGACCAAGGATCTGAAGGGGTACCATATTCCTCATACCTATCTATCCAAATGCTTGATGAGCGTTGATTTGGGTTTGCCTCCCAGGCTAGGAACATTGATTGCTATAATATTTCTATTGGGCTTGGAGGCAAAACCCGCGCATGATCCATGTCGATATCGTTTTCTGAGATCTTTTTAGAAGATATCATGTTGCAGGTTCCTATTGACGCTACTTCCACCAAATTGATTGGAGGTGGAAGGGAAAAATTTCCCATTAATACAGGGTCTTTTAGTAGGCCTACTCCGATATTTTGAAGTGAATGGGAGCTTCCATGGATCATAGGAATGCTTCCCGTAACTTGAGAACCATTGGGGAGGAAGTTTTGTTGATCGACGATTGTAATCCCTCCTTGAAAGGGAAATGAAATCTTCCTAAAATAGGTCAACACAATAGCAGCCATAGCATATATCCATGGTCTTCCTAGTAGGATGTTGTAATCGAGATTTCCGTCGATTACCTCAATTTCTATTTCTACTGTTTTCCCTCCTAGTTCAACCTTCAAGTTACTTAGAATACCATATGGGGTATATGTTCGTCCGTCAAATGCTTTTAATGTCGTCGATGATTGCAACAAGGTTGGAGATCCTAAAGTTTTCCAGCAACTCATCGACATAATACATGTAGATGCCCCCTCATCAATAATCATTCGATGAACAGTTTTGTTGAGGGCTTTCACTTGAATGAGGAAAGCTAGTTGAGCTGGTAACTGAGGATCGTATCCTTTATGATCGAAGGATACAAGATTGGAATCCTTTGGGTCTATCCCACCAATGGCTGATAATAAAGCTTGCTTTTGGGATGGGCAATTTTGTAGTACCTCAAGAGTCGACATAGCGGATGGCGATTGGGCCAAATCTTCCACTATATTATAATGTTGTGCTGCTCTAGCACGAGGATTAAATGTCGACTTGTGTACTACTCCCTTTGGCGGTTTTATTTTCAGTTCAGGTGTGATGGGCGACGCAACTTCTGTCGAAGTTGTTGTCGAACTACTAGGTTGATCTTTATCCTTGTTGTTCGACAACTGTGGATTCCCATAATCTTTATTCCTTGTCGATATCAAAGCATCATTTTGCTGTTTGGAAACCGATAACATCAGCACTTGAGACAGGGAAGCATTTCCACTGTCAACCAAATTTGTCCCTAGGTTTGGAAACGGATCAGTTAATACTGCCAAGGTTTTTGAATTCTTGAAGAATTTTTTAAGCTCAGCTTTGTGTGGACAATCTGCTGTCCGATGATCCTCATCACATATCATGCATGGATATTTTAGTTTCCTATTTCCAGGAGGGTTTGCAGAAGATTTTTCAGGTGATGATTCTTCCTGTTTCTTCTTCTTCCCTTTGCCTTTCTTCTTGCCCCCTGGTTGCTTGGTTTCTTTGCCTTTATCTGTCGATACGACATTTACTTCCAAGGCAAGAAGTTCATCTTTTGCATTTTGACTTGAAATATTACGGGCCTTTTTGGATGTAGCCTTTGTCGATTTCATGTCTGTTGCGCCAATCACGCCATCGCCGACATGAGAGTCACTGTTTGATTTAGGAGGAGGAGGAACTGAGAATTCCGGTCTAGGGGCGTCAGGTATTTTATCGTAGAGCGTGTCGAACTGAGTGTAAATCAAGTCCAAATATTGCACACGAGCGATAACTTGCTCTTCTGTGACGACTCCCCCTTTTGCCACATCTTCCGTGATGGAAGGCAGTAATGACTTAATAAACCATTCAGCTAAAAGTTGATCGGGAACATACGTTTTCACCATTCTACGACGACGTCGCCACTCATGTATATGATCAGATATGTGAGTGGCCGTCGTTTGTTTGAAGTTGGTAAGAAGTTCCGTTCACGTTTCGTACCTTATTGGTAACTGAAAATGGGTTAAAAAGGTTGTGGCTAGGGTACTGAAGTTTTCGAATGAAGCTCTAGGAAATTCGATATACCATTTTGCTGTCGGACCATTTAACGTCCTCTGAAAAAGGCGAAGCCTAATCGAATCATCGTTTAGGGTGTTTGATGAACACCACAGATGAAAGGTCATCACGTGACTCGACGGATATTCACCCGGATTTCCATTAAATTTAGGAATATCTGATGGAAGTTTATGCGGAATCGCTGGCCACCAATGGGCATAAGTGATTGGATCGTTTGTTAACCGATTTAAATCAGGTAACTCTAAAGTTGCCACGAAGGGTAACTGTTGATTCAGGTTAGGTGAAGCATACCCAGGATAAGATGGGATTGCCTGAGCAGTTGGTCTTTGAATACCAGCATAATGCATTTCATGTTGGTAACTTTGGTAAGGTTGGTGCACATGACCATTGTAAAATGGTTGATTTTGACCATTTTGAATATACGGCTACCCACTATTTGCAAAGATTTTTTGCTCGGAACCTTGGTATACTTGTTGGAACTGCGGTTGTTGGTATTGCACTAGCCATGGTTGTGAAGCCATGTGTTGTTGCCCGATACTAACAGTTTGACCAAGATGAGGGGTAATTGTACCCGTTTGAACCTGTGTCATTCCGCCGGTCGGCGATTGTGGTTGAGTCGCAGGGTCAAGGGGTTGTTGCATTACAACCTGAGAAACCTGAGGTCGGCATACAACAGGCAGCGCTTGAACTTGGGACACCATCACAATAGCTGGCGTAGTTGGTATAATTGACATAGGTATGCATTTTTGCATCGAATATACAACTCTTGGTTGTTGAGGTAGTATCGGTACCCAACCGCTTGAGATAATTCCAGCATAACCCGGATTTTGTTGTGAACTCCCGTATGGCTGTCCTCCCAGAGGGGATAATGAAAGGGCATACTGCCCCCCATACGGTGGCAATCTGGTACTTAAGGGAATGGTTTTCCCTTGAGGGCCGGACTGCCCAAATTGACATCCAAATGCATCAATTCGATGAGACTCAACATAAGAGTTTCTGGATATTATTCCGGATGAACAAACAGGAACATACCATACTATCGAAATGGACCCTAAGTGGGCTCCTTCTAGCGATTGAGAGCTAGTTGGGACAGAAGGTATACCAGCAAACATTGTTGGAGTGATAGCAGGGAGTTCTGTCGTCGCTGTGTCAGACGACATAGTCCTAGATGTTGACGGTTGTTCAGACATTTCTAGTCTATCCAAAAGATTACCTAGCGATTCTACAGGAGCTTCCGCTGGCGGTAGACTAACTTCTGATGAAGAAGGATACAAAGTGATCCCGACTCCAAATTGCGATGGAGTATTAGATGGAGGATCTTCCACAATCTCTTCTATAGCAATCAGACCAGGTGGAAGGGGTAGACCGTCAGGTCCGTAGAATATTTCTGGTGCCGAAGAAGGTATGGAATCGGCAGCAACAGATGTTTGAGGAGCACAACTCTCCGAACCGGTTGTAGATGGAACTGGTTCAGTGACACAAGTGTTTACCCTCAAACTAGGATCAATACCACTATCCTTCAGTGGCTGCTGAAATTCTTCTGTAGAGGCAGGGGTACCAGAAATGTTTGGAGTAACCGGTGTCTCTAATGTTGTTGGAACACTTGTTCTAACTTTAACATGAGATTTGGAATCGGTTAAACGAGTTCGCTTTGTCTGTACTAGCTTCGATTCCGGAGACAAAGACGGTTGACTCGTAAGCCTCCACGAACGATGGGGTTTCAATTGACTTTCTTCCACGATTGCGGATTACTCGATCAACTAAAAATAAAGGGGAAGTATGTTTTCGAATTAGATGAATTTTAGACGCTTTGACACAACTTGTTTTTTCAATTTTTAAGAGTCGAGAAAAACAAAAGATGACTCTAGTCGCCTTCGATTTTTAATGAGCTCGAAGTGACAAGTGCTCAGATGGACCTTTTCCGTTAAGGAGTCTGAAAAGGAACGAAAGGGACTACTCTGGAAATCTAGGTAGAGGGATTACCAAACCAATCGCAAAACTGCAGAATATTTTTTACGGTACGGCAGTCAATCTTCCCAAATGTTGTGTTCAGTGCATTGCGATCGATAGGGCGGCAGACACGGCTTCCTAAGGATAAAGGATTAAGCCTATTGTGGTCTCCCAAAATATACTCGACGGTAGGTGGGAGCACAAGTCCGTACTGGCACTTAACATCTCAAAGTGGAGGAATCACCCAACCATCAGTGAGAACAACAGTTACCAGGCTTTACGACGCCGGAATACGTCTCTAGCCTAGACTTCTAAATGTTGTGCGTTAGGTTCCAAAGCGTTGTTAGATTCATTGAATTTATTTTCTAGTTGATCTTGTTTATGAAGTTCACCTTTCAGGTTCACCGCGAGATGTAGTATAATTCCTAAAATGCAATCTAAGATGATAAACAATCTTTTTATCTTCTTTGTGCAATGAAAATCCTAGCTACTAAGGAAAGAAAGACATAATTCTTTCACAAAGAGCAAAGAGCACACTCTAAATGCACTTTCCTAAATCAAACCAATCAGACTATCTAAATGCAAATGCACATGCATGTATTTGTTTTCAACTTTCTTAGTATGTGAATGGAAAAAGAAAGCTGATGCACAAATCTGAATTACTTTTCAAGTGACAATTATCAACAAGTTTCTTTTCGAAATCAAAAATGGAGACAATCACAACACCTTACGATTTTGAAATGAATACTTGTTTTTGACACTAGAAAAACTACAAATTCAGACCAAATACAATAGTAACAGGATAACTGACTATCAACAGCAATCAAACTCTTTCCTATGATTGAAAACGACACTTGCAACACTTTCAAATCAAAGGACGACAGTGCGATTATGTTACTTTTTGCAAAGGAGAACTGAAAATGACTCAACAAACACACAAAAACATTTACAGTTCTTTTGTACAAAGGAGGCAGAATAACAGCATGGAAAAGGGGGTTTCAAATAGAGATATACTGATCACAGGCAGCAAAATTCATGAATAGAACTGGAAAGAATGAATCACAGAAACCAAAACTGAACAATGCCTAGTCTGATCGGCGCACCTGTAACATAGGGAATTTGAAATGCAGCGCACCTACTACACTCGGGAAGTGCGTTGAATTTCAGATTCACAGAACAGTACCTGTGCTGGGCCAGAGATGAGACTTTGCTTGGGTTCTGGGTCACAGTTTGCAGTTCAGTTCATGGGTTTTGGCCAAGCAAATGGTAATCATTAATGCAACAATCAGGGGTAGATCTAAGGAGGATCTAAGAGCTACCACAAGGGGCAATCAGAAAGTTTGTGAATCGGTTGTTTAAATCATAAACAGATCCTGGAGATTGACTGAAGCAACATTTATCTATGCAAATGCAGTTCGAAAGCTACCTGGCTCGACTTCAGGCTCCATCTGTAAGTTTATGAAATAGACAACAAGGAAGATAAACAAACAAACTAATTCGTCCCCAGCGGAGTCGCCATTTTGTTACAGGGAAAAGTGTCTACTCAGAACTGCTTATCCCACTAAGGTGTGATAGTTGCCTTAGAAACAAACAAAGTAAAGCTACTTTCATTTTTCCTTTATGAAGTATAGATGAGAGAAGAACAAAGAAGACCAACCTCTATCTTGCGCTAATCTCCTAGTTCGATTCCTCTCTCTCTTGATAGTCTTTCGCTACTTGTTCCCTTGCACGCCCAACTTCACAGAGTACCTGTAAGATCACAGTAGCATAGCACTATACAAGAACATGGATCTATAATCATAAACAATCTAGAATCAGATGTAAATTGACCATACAAATGCATAAAACATAAATTACATGAGAGTATGGAGGAAAACTTGAATAGCTTTTATTGATAAACAAGAAAGAGCCAAGGGGAGTTACAACCAGTTGTTCTGACCCAGCATCATCCTCTCAGCAAGGAAGCCCCTCTTCACCTCATACAAAGCTTAGATCACCCAACAATCCGATGTTGTCTCAAGAAACCAACCGCAATTCCTTACAATATGCAAAATTCCAGCCTCTAGATCTCTGGGATGAGGGATCCATATATAGATATCCGTAAGGGAGATGAGTCAGCTTGTGATTTGATTAGTGTCTTCCCTCTGATAGTTCTTGCTTCCACTTGGAGATTGATGATCTCTTACTCATCCTTGGTCGAATTCAGAGAGGCAAGTGTCACAGGAGAAGTTTCTGGAAGTTTCCATGCCTCTCCACCTCGCGGAATGACACTGCCATTTGTCACTTCTCGCCCATCGCACCCCATAGAAGGGCTTTTTGAAATGCAACGCACCAACACAGTGTGTTTAGGTGAGATGCAATGCACTTTGCCTATGGAGCAGCTGAAATGATCCTGTTTTGACCAATTCTGAGCAGTTTTTCATGGAGAACTTCTGGGAGAAGCTGTAATCAATTGACCTTGTTCCTTTAGGGGTTAAAACAACACTTTTAGGGACTTAGGAGCCCTTGGTTTATGGACATTTTATGCTTGGGGTTGCAGTTCCCAAAAATGTCTATAACAGTCAGGCACTGGTTCAGCTGGTGATTTCTGAGGATTTCTTCGAGTATGTCTCACAAACTGAGCCAGAACTTCGATGCGGAGTCGCCAAAGGTTGGTCTTCCTCCAATGCAGTCACTAGATAGATGATTACAACCAAATTATGTGCCCAAACCTTGTCTATCATCAAAATCTGGAACTGTGTCGTTCTCCCAGGGAAGCTGAGCTTCAATTCTCCTATCCCCGGCAACAGCGCCAATTAATGTTATCACCCCAAGAAACTCTCCTAGGTTGTATATTAGAGATTCTCGGGAACATTACAAACTCAACAAAAATGTTGGAAAATGGTGGATGAAAGAGAGAAATGTTGCATATTCAAGCCAGATAACCACTTCTACTATGCTTAACCCCAGACACGGGTGAACACCCCCAGACTACAAGGCTTTAGACCACCAATTACTCACAGTTTTATGGAAAATGTGATGATGGAGAATACTGATCACACCAGCAGATGCACAGAACCCTGTGATGGCCAGCTGCAACCAGTTTAAAGGTCTGTAAATCTATTTCCTAATGCACAGACAAGATGACAGCTCTCTAGCATTAAAACAACATAAACCTGCATACAAATTCAATGATACAGCTAAATTATAACACAGAGGTGGAATGACAGCCCCTCTAATGCTAAACATCAACAACATATGAATAAATGCATAACAGGCACAGCCTGGAACAAAGAAGAAGAAGTGGAAAGTGAGCAATTAACAACAAAAGAAGCTTGCATTAGCTGAAAATGAAGACCAGAAGCTGTAGGTGTCATAGTAGTTGCAGTCTCCAGAATTTGAAGTTTACATCAAGATAACATTCATCAACCCTCTTACATTCTGTCGTTTGGGTATATATAGAGGTTGATTACAAAATTGCTCTGCTGAACTATGTGTGGAGGGGTCATAATGGACCACCAACCACATTTACAATCTAATATGGGCCTCTGATACAAATCTGACTGCTTTAATGGACAAAATGACCTTTTTTACTCTTCTGCAATCCTTCTCTGAGAAGGTGGAATGAACAAAGGATGAAATTCCATGCCTGATAAATGCTCAAACTGCTCGAGGGTGTCCTTTTTGTCCTTCGGTCATTCTGTCTGTTAAATGCGGTTGCTGAGATATTAACTATGTAGGTACAGGGTGGCCGATCGCTTGCTTTCTCCTTCGCGCACACGGGACAGGCCAAAAACACTGAAAATGCATTGAAAACTGGCGGGAGGCGATGGAGGACACAGAGGCATAGCAGGGATCAATAGCAGCCGTTGGATTAAACAAACGAGCGGCGGAGATTTCTTTATACAGGCTATCGGGAGGAGGACAGGCGAAGACAATTGAGAGCCGTTAGATCTGCCAATGGCAAATCCAACGGTTATCGCGCGGAAGAGAAGCACAAATGTTAACGAGCGGGGAAAGGCAGTTTTACGGGCGGGCGGTATTCCCCGCACCGCCTATCGGAGGCGGGCAGTTTCCGTATAACCCCTCGCGATCCAATGAAACAGCAACACGTGGTAGTGGGAAACCACCGCCCCCGTGAGTTAACATGCACGCAAGTCGCGCGATCGGGGGAAGCATCCACCGTTAGATATCGTGATGGACGGCTAGATTGAGAGGAAATGCACGATGTTTAACGTGTGGGTGGGAAAACACAGAGACCGTTATATCGTGATGAGATCAACGGTGGAGATCAAGGCGGGGTTTTAAAGAGAACGCCGAGTCATATGATTGGATTATATGGTGGCTACAGTTTAGCACTCAGTGGTTAGAGGAAAACGGGCTTACACAGAGCTTTAGAGACAACATAATACAAGAGATTAAGTGAGAGCGAAGAGATTTTGAAAGGAAAAATAGAGACTGAGGAAGGTTTAGGGGGTATGAGGAAACTGAAGGAGGAAAGCAAAAAGACTGTAGCGCGCTCCTTTCTCGGCACAAACCAGCCACCAAACCTGAATTTAACCTTTAAACACTGAAGTTTGTAGCAGAGCTAACAAGTCTCAACAATGGTAGGGGAAAAGCACAAAAATGTTGAATAATCAAGGGAAATGATGTATGTTATGATTGATAACAATTTGTGAAGCACTTTTACAATTATCTTAGCTTGATATTCTTCTTATTATTAGTATGTGTGTTTCAGCAAATGGCTACCAAAACATAAAGACAAGAACATAGATGTTGGCTCTCTGCCAGGTCTAAAACGTCTCTCTCTTAGAGAGGAAAACCCTTCAGTAATTTTCTCTTGTTGAAGCTTCTTATTGATCAATGCCAAACCCTAAACCCTTGACTAGGATGTCCTCCAAGCACAAGTCAAGTCTTTCCTCTATTCAACGCTTTGTTCCCGACACATAGACTTCCTACTTCCAGCACATTTCTCCCCAGCACTTTGTCCTCCTTCTTCGATATTTTTCTAGAGATAGACCTTGCTTATGTGAGCTTCTTGATGAGATATGCTTCTTCTTTACTTAGAGATGATCTTCACTTATGAAGACACCCTTCCCTTGATCCAACAAGGTTCTTCTTGAGATAGGTCTGCAAACTAATGTAACTGAACAATAGCCCTAGTTTTTCCACATGTGGTAGGAACCCTAGAGAATTAGGGTCATTTTTCCTTCGCTAGAGAGAGACTCCTTTGCTAGGTTTGGGAGGCCTTGTAGACTTGATTTCTCACCTAAAAAAGGATAATTCATGGATTGTTCTCTAGTTGTTATTATGTTGTAGACTTGCCCTCCTTTTCTTCGCACGTGTGACTATTTCTAGCCCTAGAAAAAGTCCTCTTCACTTCGGTCTTCTTCCTCTTTCCTTCATTACACTAGAAGACCCTTAACCTTGTCCTTTTTGTCACTTCTTATTATTTTATGTACTTCACTGATTTTAGAGATGATTCCTTGAATTTTGAGGGAGTGGACAACCTCTATTTATAGAGGATTGTCCCTCCTTTAGGCCAACTTGAGGCTGAATTTCTCACTGTAGGCCGGCATACATTTTCTTTAGCAATTTTCATCGTTTAGCCTCTTTTGAAGGGCATTGCTACATGGAGAGGACTTGTACTTGGATTGGAGGTATTCCTTTGACCTTATACAATATTCTACATAGTGTAACATGCCATTTAAGGGTCTTACCTAAATACATTGACACTTTGACTTCCTAGAAGCACTTAAATATGTGCTTGACCTACTTCAATGAGCAAGAAACCCATTGAAAAATAATATAAAAATAATTCCTCTTTTCTTGAATAAATACAAATGTCAAAATTACATTTACGAGGACCGAACCTAGTTACACTTTCTTCAACACAAAATGTGTTATATGTTGATGGAATTAAGCACAATATTCTGAGCGTTGGCCAGATGTGTGATCAAGGATACGATCTCATCTTCTGTGCCAAAGATTGTGAAATAAGGTGATCAGCTTTAGGAAGTCTCATAAGAAAATGAGTAAGAACAACAAACAATGTATACATTCTCAGTGAAATTCAAGAAGAAAGATGTTACATGAGTCAATCAAATGAAAGTTGGCTATGGCATAAATGCTTGGGACACCTAAGCTTTGATAACTTGGTGAAGATCAACAAAAGTCAAGCAATAAGAGATATGCCCAGAACATCAAAAACAACAACTGTTATCTATGTATCATAGCAACATGGAAAACAAACCAAGACTAGTTTCAAGTCAAAGGAATGTTCACATCAAAGCCACTGGAAATTATCTGCATAGATCTATGAAGACCAACTAGAACTTTAGCACTTCAAGGAGAAAGGTAATTTATGTTTCATAGATGATTATACTAGAATGATTTGGGTATCTTTCATCAAATATAAATCAAAAGCATTATATTTTTTCAAAATTTTTGAAGCATTAGTTGAAAATGAAAGTGATTTGAAAATCAAGTGCTTAAGATTAGATAGAGGAGGAGACTTTACTTTAAGATAATTCAATGAGTTTTGTGAAAAGCATGGAATCAAATGAAAAATTTCTATTGATAGGACCTTGCAACAAAATGGAGTGGTAGAAAGAAAGAACATATTTGTATAAGAGACCGTAAGAATGATGTTATTGGAAGCTAAGTTGCCTATTAAAGTTTGGAAGGAAGTAGTTGGGGAAACAATATACATCATAAACATGACACGATTCTAAGTAAATAATTATAAGACTCCTTGTGAACTACTAAAAGGAAGTCCCACCTTTGTAAACCACTTAAAAATAGTTGGGAGAAAATGCTTTATGAAAATAAATGATAATTAACTAGGAAAGCTTGATTCCAATGTAGACGAAGGATTTTTTCTTGGAATTCATTAAGAAGTAAGACCAACAAATGTTACATCAATCAACTTTGCAAGTTAGTGGAAAGCATTGATGTAAAAATAGATGAGACTCTTACCAAAAATGAAGCAAATCCAACAAATGAAGATCTTATTGTTATAGATCAAGAACAAAATGTTACAAAATAAAAGCAAGGATTAGAAATCCAAGAAGAAGAAAAAACACAAACTCCAACTAAGACAACATTCAAGTTCATAAAAAAGAATCATCCAAATAACTAGGTCATTGGTGCTATGGATGCGGGGATACAAAAATGAAGAAGAATGACTGTTACACCAAAAAAAGCAAACATAGCTTTGTCATCCCAAATAGAACATAAGAATTTTACTTAATTAAGTATGGATTGACATTGGATAAATGCAATGGATGAAGAGATGAACTATATTAAGAAAAATAAAACCTAAGATCTTGTGCCTCATCCAAAGGATAAAAACGTAATTGAAACCAAGTGGGTGTTCAAAGGAAAGATTGGTGTGGAAAGGGTTTGTTCAAATTGAAGGTTTCAAAGAAACCTTTGCTCTAGTTTCTAGGTTAGAGGGTATGACATTTATTTTAGCATTTGCATGTTCAAAAGGTTTCAAATTCTACCAAATGGATGTAAAATCAACCTTTCTAAATGACGATTTAAAGGAAGAAGTATATATTGAACAACCTGACGGCTTTGACTTGTTAGAGAATAAATATTATGTGTGGATATTGAATAAGGCCTTGTATGTATTAAAACAAGCTCAAAGAGCTTGGAATGACAAACTAGACCACTACCTTCAATAAAAAGGGTTCAAGAAACGAGTGGGAGGAAGTAACTTATAGATGAAAATGGACAAAGAAAACTTATTGATAACACTCATCTATGTGGATTATCGGATTTTTGATATCAACAATGATGAAATGAAAAGAATTTGAAATGTCAATGATTGGTGAGTTATCCTTCTTCCTTGGACTTCAAATAACTCGTAATTTTCATTACACAAACAAAATGCATCAAGGAAATGATTAAATTTTTTGGAACGGAAGAATGTGCTACTGTAAGTATACCTATGGCTATATGTTGTAAGCTACAAAAGGATGATGAATCTCCTAAGGTAGATGCCACTCTCTATAGTTCAATGACTGGAAGTCTCTTATAAGTGTCTTATACCTAACAGCCTCAAGGCCAAATATTATGCAAGTAATTGGCATGATGGAAAGATTTTAGTCAACTCCCAAGGAATCTCACATACAAGCTATAAAAATGATATTCATATATCTAGAATGAATCCTTTATTTTACACTATGGTATCCTAAAGCACAAATCTTACTTTGACAACATACACCAATGTTGATTGGGCAAGAAGCATTGATGATTGGAAGAGCAACAGTGGAAATGCATTTTTCTTAGGTGATTGTCTTATATCATGGTTGAGAAAGAAACAATATTCTATCTCTCTCCACAAATGAAGTCAACTATATAGCAACAACAAACTATTGTACACAAATTCTATGGATGAAGGAAACCTTAAAGGATGTAAAAATGGAAATAAATCATCCCATCACTATCTTTTATGATAATACCAGTGCAATCAATCTCTCAAAGAATCCAATCATGCACTAAAAAATGAAGCATATTTCGATCAAGTACCACTTTCTCGGAGAACATGTTGTTGATCAAAATATCAAAATGGAATATATCAACACTAAGGAACAAATTGTTGACATCTTCCCCAAACCTCTAACTTGAGAAACATTTGAATTTCATTAGAAGTTTGGTGTCATATCTCTTGCATATTAGTAGAGCATCTATTTTCTATCGATATCAAAGGGGGAGAGTAGGAAGTTAGGGGGAGTAGCAAGAACTTAGGGCAAGTAGCCTATAGTTGTTGGCTTGATGGGCCCTGACCCAGGTTTAGCGTTAATTAGCCAAGCAAACCTATACACTACTAGCCCTTTCAGCATCAATCCACAGAGCACAGACTAAAGTCTCACCCAAAGCAATATGGGGGGATGCAGGAACCAAGTTTTCGCACCCTGAGATAGTTGTGATGTCGTTTTAGACCCTAACCCTTCCTTCACACAGATTGATAAGCCCTTTAGGGCTTATCAATGCACTTCTCTTATTTGTCTTCGAGACCTTCACGAAGGTCTGTGATCACCCTTCGCGTACCCTAAATAGGAAATTCAGACGCTTACGCGCCTCTATAATTACCCTTACTTCTGTGTCTAAAAAGATTAGCTTAAGTATTATATAACTTCAACATGCATTATGATTATCTTCACATAAAAAAATATTCTTACTTGCATTCATATGACAAAGTAAAACACATATATTCACGCATCAATACAACATTAAATCATAAACCCAATATTCAACATAACATAACTGCATACATTCATAACATAAGTAAAATAGCTCATACATAGATATCTCCAAAATAATTCTCTTTATTGATGGTTCAGATCTTCAATACAGACTCTAACTTCCCTGTGCACAAGCTGCAGGGGTTCGCACGCTTAGTTGCGGACTTCTACCCTAGGCCTTTGTGCACATAGCTGCAAAGCCTCTTTCCTATGATAAGGCTCTTCTCTCTTAGCTCTCACAGACCCATTACATCAATCAATTTCCCAAAAATTTACTAATAATTGCCTAGACTCTTCTAAGACTCTCCCTTTTTATACATTCCCATAGTCTACGGACCAAGGGTGGATCTCATAAAGCCGACACAAGTTACCTAAACTAAGGGCGCAAACCCTTTTCGACTCTTTACATCTTCATGCTCCACGACCACAAAATGCCGAGACTTTAAATTATTTATGCAAAACTTGGACCTTTAGCCCCAAAACTTAGGTTTTTAACCCCAAAATTGACCCTAGGGGACCTGTTATGAATAGGCCCCCAACACAAATCTGGTGGCTCGCCCCAAGTCACTAGGCTAGTGCAAAGATCTTGTCGTGAAGACCTCCCAGCTCTACTTGGACTACTGCAACCTCGGCGGTACATTGTGTCGTCATCTACTTCACCTGCTCTACCAACTACTCCATCATTGGTCCTCTGCTGTATGTCTGGATTTTCTATTGTATTTCCTGCAAACTAGCCAGTTTGCCTTGAATGGTGGTTCTGATCACATATTCTTTGTCGAGCTAAGGCCCCAGCCTGACCTTCAATATTGCCTCCTTGCACTGTGGTGTGTCCACCTGTTCCTTGATTGCCTTTGCTTCCTGCAGCTTTGCCAACCTCTGCGTGATGGTGATGGTGCACGTCGTCGCTTTAACCTCATCGTACCTCTGCTGCAGTTCTCGTGCCTCAGTTTCTAGCCTTTGCAAGTTGGGATCTTCCTGCAGACTGGTAACTACTTCAAGCGCCTGTTCGAAGAGCGCAGTGCAATCCTTCACTACGGTGTCGATAGCTGCAATGACTTCCTTGACAGTGGCCTCGCGCTACTCTCTGACTTATGGTGGAATCGAAGGTTGGGCCCTCAACTCAAGTTCCATGATCTTAAGGTTCAATTCAAACTAAACCTTAGCCAGCTCTATCCATGCGTCATGCACACTTGCAACGAGCTTCTGGATTCTTGCGTCGATTGGTGCATCTTCTAGGATGTTTATCTCTAGAACAGTCTGACATGCCTCAGTTACCATAGTTGTTGTGCGCTCATTCTTCTCCGTGATCTTTTTAAGAAGATCAATCACAGATGTCTTTTCTATGAACATCTGGGCATTTTTCACCTTCTTCTCACTGATAACATTCAATGCACATTGCTCCCAAGCCTGAAGTTCCATGATCACATCGTCTTGTAGGGTGTGAAGGGCTTCACTTGGAAGCGCAACCAAGTTTAACCCAACTTTCTTGAGGGCAATAACAATGGCCCTGTCAGCTTCTGTTTTTGCAGTCAATGCTCCATCCGGCAGCGCGACGGCCCAGGGATCCATTGAGCGGACCATCTCTATTACATCTAAGGTTCCAGGTGCCAAACTGCTTGACGCCGCGCTGCCCCGCCCTACACTGGTCTGCACCTGAGTAGCCTAGATTTGCAACTTACGCAGACCCATTTGAATGGCGACCAAGGCATGTTTCTGTTGCTGCTCGAACTGCTGCAGCTGTTCTATAGTTGTGTCCCTTACTATATCACCAATGTCATTCAAATCACCCTCTGTCAAGGTGATTGGGTCAAGGGATGATTTGCTAGCCTTGGAATTCTTTCGTGGCCCTACTTTCTCCTGCTCCCTTGTGCACTTAACCCGGAATGGAGTAGTCTCCGGGTCTGATCATCCCTGTTCTAAGCGTTGATCGTCCTCCTATGTCTATGGAGAAGGCGAATTATGACTCTTATTAGAGTCATGCTCTTCCTCTTCTTCCTCCCCTTCTGCCTGCTTTTTGGCAGCACACTCTGCTTTGCCTTTGTCATTGGCTTCCTTCCTCCTTCTTTCGGCCAACAACTCCATTTTTAATCTAGCCTCTTCCTTCTTTTGCTTCGTGGTAGACTTACTAGACCCAGCTGATAAGTCTAAGGCCATGTGCCACCCTGCTAGCCAAGTCTCCAAGACCACGGTGATTGCATCATCCATTTCTAGGTATGGAAGATCATACCATTTTTGCTCGGGGTCCTTCTGTTCTCTGATGGAAATGTAGTGGAAGTTCGCCTTAAACTCCACATATTTGGACAACTACTCAAAGACAGTCAGTGAAAGCTGTAGCTTGTGGTTGATTGTGGCACGAATGCTTGATTCCATGAGGATCCAGAATATCTTACTGTCCTTGATCCTTTGGGGGTCCTTTGTGGCCTAGAGCGAAGCGAACTTCGCTGCTTCTGGCAGCTCTACTGCAATTGGAGGAAACTTACTGTTCTCCAGTAAATCCCATGCAACTAGTACAATTAACAGTAGCAGTCATGCATAATGGAAGGTCTTGCTTTGGTCTTGCACTTCTCTACAGTTCGCGAGGAACTCGTTGCATAGGTAGCACGCCTAGTTAAATTGTAAGCCCTCTGTGCACTGGGCCGCTAAAGACATAACCAGTGTCGGCACTTCATCAGTGCAACACTTCCTCATTATTTTCCCCGCCAAGATCTGGGTGGCTACTTTAACCGCAGGGTCGGTTATGCTGGAGATGGAGTAGCCGCGTGGCTTCTTAGTAATATTGAACTTGTCCTTCATTCGTTTGGTGAGGTTGCACTCACCTGTCTTTCCACCAAATTCCATGGCCAGATTCAAGCCTGAATGCAGGAGCAAATTGATCTTGTGGATTAGCATGTCAGTGATTGGTATCGGTTCTCCTAACCACAAGCACCCATCGTGTACCAAGTATAACAGCGGTTTGATCACTATCAAATTTATTGGCGCACGGTTGTAATGCGGCACCCATAGCAGGTTCAATAGTCCTGCCTTGTCCACCCCTTTTATCCACTGTCTCAACTCCATTGCAGTCACACCAGAGTCTTTATAGAAGATGCGTTGCATGAATGTATTGGTCGCCAAGTGAGGAAAGTGCTCTGTATCTGTCAAATCGCAATCATCCAGCTTTAAATGGGGGATGTGTGATAGGCGCGAACCTTCAAATGTGATTTTGTCTGGCAGCAAAGGTGTGAAAAGTGTGATTTTTCTCTCATCGAGGTCCTTTGGGACCTTCACCTTACCTCAGCACGGAGGGACCTATGCTGGTAGCTTGAAGATAGGGTCTGCCCCCTCAACGTTAATGTCTTTTGCCCCCATATCAACGTCTTCCATGCCCATATCAATGTCTTCTATGTCCTCGTCAAGTTCTAGGTCTACTACCTTTCTCTTCTCCCGTGTAATGGGATTTTCTTTCTGCGAGTGTTTTCTAGGCGACGTGCACACTGGCTGTGCCACTTTTTTCTTATCCTTCATTGGTTTTGGATCCTCTCTGGTCATCGTAGGCCTTGGCATGGCCGACCTCGGCGATTTGGGTACTTCTACAGGTACCTCTACACTCGCTACCTCTGGGGCAGCTCCCTCAGTTGCCATCGCTTCCCCATCACTAGCGATCTCCACGGGTGCTGACATGATGCTAGTTAAGAGCTCCTAAGTTTCCTTTGGCAATTTCTCAAACACTGAACTTGCTACTAAAGCCTTGCAATAGTCAAGGTTCATGCACGTGTGATAGCTCAACACCTCAATTCTCAAAATGCCAAGTTCTTTTCATTGGGTGGCCATCTGTAATTTATAGGCAATTTCAAATTTGAATCCGACCGTTCCACCCAAAATATGTTCATAAATGCTGGATTGGCGGCAGATTTTCCAAGATCTTGCTCTTAAATTCTAACTTAAATGCCTCCCCTCCACTCCATTTAGCTGTTTTCCCACTATCAAATCATGAACACTGACCATAATGGTCACTTTCTGGCTACCCTGCGCGGTCTCTGCTTTAATAGCACATCTGTCTAGTCAATTTAGTGTCCTAAATTGCTCTACATAAATTATCAATCTGGGTATCGTAAACTGATGAAGTGTGGTGCACTATATGTGCTTAGTTAACCTTTTTCTTACTTCATTGTTTTATAGTTTATGTTGTTTTTGCGGGTTTTGTTTCTAATGCTTAAGGAAATTAATCTAAGAAAGAAAAGTTATGCTTCTAAATGAAATCTCTAAATGTTAATGGACAACTAAATCTAATTACTTTTAATGTTAAAATCTAATTTCTAAAGAAGGGAGAAAAGGAAATGAACATTAGATAAAAACAAATCAAAACTTTGAATAGTTAGATTAATCTAAGCCGGCAAAATGTCTACAAAATGAAAGAAAAAATGATAACATCTAAATGAAGTGTTTTATCACTTTGCTATACAATTTTGGGACTACCTCCTTGTGATAGCATTTTGAGGGACTCCATACTTCATTGTTCTAAAACTGAAAATGAAATTTAAATGAAAAACTAAGACTGAAAGTGAAATTGCAACTAATCTACTATAAAAACTAAATGAAGTGTTTTATCACTCCGCTATACAATTTTAGGAGAACTACCTCCTTGTGATAGAATTTGGAGGGATTCAATACTTCATTGTTTTAAAACTAAAAATGAAATTGCAACAAAATTAAACACAAAACATGTAAAGGAAAACTAATCTACTGTGTGCTCTAATTCTCCAAGCACCAATTGGAAAATACTTTTTTGGACTATTTTGCTAAGCATAGAATACACAGTTAGATAAATCTACAATCAATCGGTTGAACACACTTGCATGAATGGAAAATATAAACTATTAAACTTGAAAACAATAAAATGATATACTTGAATGAAATCAAAGCAAAACTACAAAATAAAATCTATTCTATCTTACATTCTAATATGCTCCATGACATTTACTTCACATCTCCTTCCATGTTGGGAACATCAAAGCTTTATTCAAATTCTTCAAAATTACAAAGTACAACAAGTTGAGCTAACAAAGTTTACAAAGCTCTCCAAAGCTTTCCAAAGCTACTCAAGCTACCAAAGCTACCAAATGAAGGAGAGAGATCTCCTATTTATACAAAAAGATGAGAAGTCATCTCATTAATGAGAGTCCATGAATCTCTCCCTATACCTCTAGAGTTCTAATCAAAATAGGAAATGATAAGACACATGTCTTCTTAGAGTTTCAATACAAATAGGAAATGTGACACATATCCTCATGATCCCATGATCCTCTCCACTCAAATTCGAATTTGGCCTTAGGATGCCACATAAAGGTCTTCTAGAAGCTTCCTTTTGACCTACACATGTCAACAATCTCATCCCACTTGTTAGGTATAAGCATATGCACATTATTTTCTAATTTTTAACCACAAATTCACTTAAAAATGCTAAGAATTAATAAAGTTTGGAAAAACATAGACATGACCTAATAATAATGAAAGTGAGATGAATGTAGTGACATGGTAGTGAAATGAAGGTGAAATGGAGGTGATATAATGGACATAATAGTGAAAGTGTAATGGAAATGAATGAAAATTTCAAGACCCAACATACCCCCCAACTGAAGCTATTGCATGTCCTCATGCAATATATATTACATTAATTCTTTTGATCCTTGATCTTTGGCTTAACTTTGCATGATATCATTTGATAACTTCATACTTCTGCAAAGTGTTTTACTTGAATTGCAACATGGTTGGTTCTTATGTTACAACCATATTTTGTTGTTGCATTCTATTTTGATCTTTGAACTTTGCATAATGATAATTTGATTATTGTTGCAAAGTATATATTTATTGGATTGCATGATGGTTGGTTCTTGTGTGACAACTATGATTGTGTTTGTATCCAATTATCTTTTAAGCACTTTTGAAAAGCCATTGCATGCTCACAATAATAATGTAATAGTTAATATATTTTGGAAGTATGTGGGCTTCTAAATATGATATGAACATGGAAATATATGAATATGAATGTATTCCCCCCCCCCCCCCCAACTGATGGTATTGGCAATTTTATGAAATGAGGAAGAGAAATGCTTTTCCAACAATTATCGTTTTAGCTTTTTATGGAATTCTATGGTCAAAAGTTGGGAAATGACATACCTTAACTTATCCTTTGAAATGGATCAGTTATATGTGTGGTGGCTACAAAATTCTAATCATAATCTTCTTCAAGTGGCTCGACAAAAAGGGTCATG
Source organism: Pinus tabuliformis (assembly GCA_031772625.1). Taxonomy (NCBI): domain Eukaryota; kingdom Viridiplantae; phylum Streptophyta; class Pinopsida; order Pinales; family Pinaceae; genus Pinus; species Pinus tabuliformis. The sequence continues at coordinate 539,774,522 of CM062816.1, read as the reverse complement.
AATAAAAGAGTCAAGATGACTTTTTATTGCTTCTACTAGAACTTGTTGAATCTACTGCTGAATAGTGTTGATCTGTTTATATCTGCTCCAAAATGCTGAAAATAATAGTCTTCATGTCTTCAAACTCATTGGCGCAATTCCTACTATGTGAATAGATGTTATGATGTCGAACATAGCAGGAAATTATTGATTTAGTGGCCATTAATGGATTCCACTAGTCAACACGAGAACTCTCACCATTGATGACAATGAGAGTCAAGATGCCCAAACACATCTTGCTAGGTACAAATAAATTTTCCGATGTCGAGTCACCTAGAAGATCCAATGAACAAGGGACATTAATGTATTCCCATTGTTCATCAGCATGAGGACTTGCCATTAAGGCATGCAAACCTCAAGGTGTTGTTGCAAGGAATTTAGACTCAAAGGACTATGGACTCAATAATTTGCATTGAAGCAGTGTTTATTTGCGAAATGAAATGATAGGAAAGGGAAAATGAAAATGGAAGATGGCAATGGAAAGTAGTAATGGCAATGGGCAATAAGCATGTGACTGAGCCTCTTGCTTTTATTTATGGGTTAGGAGTGGACAAAAAGTAATGGAAAGTGTATGTGAATGTAAATGGAAAATATGAAGGGAAATGAGGTGAATGGTTTATTATGAAGTATGGATGTAATGGAGACAATAGTATCTGAAGGTTTTGCAAATGCTTGGATCTGATTTTTCATTAGCATGTGTTCATGCATTGATGATTATTCTTTGTTGCTGATCATCCTCTTACGAAACAAATTGGTCTCTTAAGAGAGACACTATTCACTTGTAGTCATTTGTCCTTCCTCCTGGAACCTGCAAAAAAACTAATACTTCTTCTACAATGGAATGTAAGACTATCAAAAGAGAGAGGTGATCAATCTCTCTAGTTATGATATTTACACACAAAACTAAGAATTTGTATTAATGAAACAAGTTCACAAAGGAAAACCAAAACAATTTATACCTTCTTCTGAATTAGTGCCTCAAGTTAACTGTTATATCTTTTGAGCAGTTTATTCATTCTTGACCGTTTCAAATTCTAATGATGGATTTCTCATTTTGTAGATCTCGTCAATATCTTTCCAACGACACTTGAATCATCGAAATATGATTTTGTATGAGAAAGTTAGGCTGATTTGAACAATGAGGTTTTTCAGTTGCAAAATTGATGTTTAGTTGCGGAATGGCTTTAGTTGCGGAATGACTTTAGCTACGGAACATGCACAGTTTTTGTAGCTAAAAATCTTGAATAGAAAGTCAGCTATTCATTTTTCATCATCAGTCCAAAATTAATCAATACCTTTCAGAAAAATGAGCAAATAACCTACTTATTTCATTGATTCAATTTTATTTTATTTTCGTAAGAAAATTTGAGATTATCCTGAATGATACTCCAAATACAATGTAGGAACTGTACTTGTACCTACAAAAATGTGAGACCTTAACCCTTCAAAAGTTTAGATACATGTTGAGAAAAATTCAGAGACTTCACAACTACGTTACAAGGGAAAATCTCATGGCTTGGAGACGTATTATTAAGAAATTATAAGAATATGGAGTTGTAAAAGAAAACGGTTGTCTATGAATCTCTCTGGTGCCCTTGACCCTTCATAAAGATGTAGCTGAAGTAATTTATTTTCCATCTCATTTAACGATGGCTTAAAGTTGTTTTACAAGTTTAAATATCAATTTGTCCAATGTGAACAACACATAGGACTGTGTACCAATAATTGCTCAGCAATCATCCTCAAACTTAGCATTATCTGCCGATCCATCAAGTAAACTGAATAATATGCTCATAAATTTTCCATACAAATCTGGAGGATTTGTATCTTTTACACTTTTCCATTTACGTTCAGCAGATAACGAATTTTTCTTTGTTGAGAGTATTCGCTCATATAATGTCTGGTGGAGCCTGAAAAGCACATAAAAGGAGTCATTGCCATAGAAAACTTTTGAATCTTTTTGTGCTCCATCGTTTAAAGTAGAAGGAACATGTATTGCAAGAGGCTTGGCTGTAAGCAGAGAACGATCTGAAAGTGCCAAGGATGTCCCTTCTCCATCAACATCCTTCGCATCAGCTGTTACCTCAACCTCACCTTCACTTTCAACCTTCCCATCATTTTCTTCATGCTCGTCATCATCTTCCTCTTCCTCCTCATGATCTTCATGCGAGCACTCATCACCATCTCCAGATTCGCTACCTGAAACATCTTCACCAGCTTCAGAAGCATTCTCACTATCCTCAGTCGATCTTTGAGGACTCTCTTCCCCCTCATCATTTGCATCAGCATCGTGTTCTCCTCCTGCCTCAGGACCACACTCAACCTCTTCATCTTCACCACGTCTATCAATAAGGTTTTGAAGAGCCGTATCCAACTGGGTTAAGTCATGTAATTAGCCGTTAAACAGATGTAATGGTTAAGTACATGAGATTGTTAATCATTAAAGGCAGGAGGCATGGCATGATTCGTATTAGACTCTTTAGATTTGCCATATGGATGTTTAGTTTTCAAATCGAATTTGCTTTCCTCAAACGTGTCGTATTCAAACAACATTCCTGAAGCGTGCCATGTTTAAAACAACACTTTGTTCATTAAATAAAATCCGTTTTTCCTCACGCAGCATGCTAAAAGGGGCTTCAAAGAACTGATAAATTCTCCCAAATCGTTGCGAAATTCTTCAAACCATTTCTGGGTTATCTAATTGACCCCGTCCCCGAAAAAACCCATGTTTTTTTCCTAATTCATCTTCATTTGGCCGGAATGTGTAGTTAAAGTTTGACGTTTTTTACAGTTCTGCGTTTTTGTCAATTACATCTTCTGTAAAATCAATTTAAAAAAAAAAAGTGTTTTTAGATGCAATCACAACATAGACAACAACAAATGAACCAGCCAGTTTCGGTGATATAGCCTCCATCAGTAAGGCTCTCGGTGATCGGTGATCTGAACACTTGTGTTTAATGGTGAACGAGCGAATCTGGCAAGCATATGACCTAACGATACACTACCCAACTGGTTGCTAAACAATTGTTGCGGTGGTTGTTTTTTAATTAAATTTGTGCCTTAGATATTTTAAAACAACAATTTAATACTTTTGCTGAAGATCGCAGCTCAGATTGTTTATATTGTAGGTTTTATTTTTTTTTTTTTTTCAAATGTTTTTGCAGGTTTGTTTCAAGGCCAAAGCTCAAACAAGAATGCAGGTTTTCTATTGAGGCCACAGTGGAAACTAGGATTAAAGATAACCATTGGTTGTTTCCCTTTTTTTTCTTATGAAATTGTGAAATTTTTATAAAAATGATTAATGGTTCTCAATTTCAGGCAACTAAGGCTTCAAGGTAAATGTACTAAAAATAGGACTTTGACTGAGGTCTTAAGCTGGTTTTTTATCGATCTAGGCTAGGTGACTAGGATAGAGTCCATGTCGGAACGATTCCAAAGATGCCCATGAGGTTAGTTTCTTCATTTGATGCTTGTAACCTGCTAAACCTTGGAAATAGCTATGGAACACATAGTTAGCTACAGAACAGGGCAGCGTTCCATAGCTAATTTGCAAAATCTTATTAAACAGGACACAGTGTTTTGAGGGTCACTTCAAACCATAACCAGTCAATCTTGGATAGCTGAACCTATCAAAGAAGTTGGATTTTTTTATTGTGTTTTTTTTTATTGAATCAAATGAAATGATGATTTTTTTTTTCTTAACATAAAAATTCTTTTTTCTGATCCTCCAAATCACACAAAGTGGAGGAGGAGAGCATACTCGAGAAATTATTAATTTTTTTAGATGTAAGAAATAAGGTCTCCTAATTACACTTCTCTGACAATGGTGCCAAAATGTCTAGTCAATTTAGTGTTCTAAATTGCTCTACATAAATTATCAATCCGGGTATCGTAAACTGATGAAGTGTGGTGCACTATATGTGTTTAGTTAACGTTTTTCTTACTTCGTTGTTTTATAGTTTATGTTGTTTTTTGGAGTTTTGTTTCTCATGCTTAAGGAAATTAATCTAAGAAAGAAAAGTTATGCTTCTAAATGAAATCTCTAAATGTTAATGGACAACTAAATCTAATGACTTTTAATGTTAAAATCTAATTTCTAAAGAAGGGAGAAAAGGAAATGAACATTAGATAAAAACAAATCAAAACTTTGAATAGTTAGATTAATCTAAGCCGACAAAATGTCTATGAAATGAAAGCAAAAATGATAACAACTAAATGAAGTGTTTTATCACTTTGCTATACAATTTTGGGAGAACTACCTCCTTGTGATAGAATTTTGAGGGACTCCATACTTCATTGTTCTAAAACTAAAAATGAAATTTAAATGAAAGACTAAGACTAAAAGTGAAATTGCAACTAATCTACTATAATAGCTAAATGAAGTGTTTTATCACTCCGCTATACAATTTTGGGAGAACTACCTCCTTGTGATAGCATTTGGAGGGATTCAATACTTCATTGTTCTAAAACTGAAAATGAAATTGCAACAAAATTAAATACAAAACATGTAAAGGAAAACTAATCTACTGTGTGCTCTAATGCTCCAAGCACCAATTGGAAAATACTTTCTTGGACTATTTTGCTAAGCATAGATTACACAGTTAGATAAATCTACAATCAACCGGTTGAACACACTTGCATGAATTAAACTTGCATGAATGGAAAATCTAAACTATTAAACTTGAAAACAATAAAATGACATACTTGAATGAAATCAAAGCAAAACTACAAAATAAAATCTATTCTACCTTACATTCTAATATGCTCCATGACATCTACTTCACATCTCCTTTCATGTTGGCAACATCAAAGCTTTATTCAAAATTACAAAGTACAACAAGTTGAGCTAACAAAGTTTACAAAGCTCTCCAAAGCTTTCCAAAGCTACTCAAGCTACCAAAGCTACCAAATGAAGGAGAGAGATCTCCTATTTATACAAAAAGATGAGAAGTCATCTTATTAATGAGAGTCCATCAATCTCTCCCTATACCTCTAGAGTTCTAATCAAAATAGGAAATGATAAGACACATCTTCTTAGAGTTTCAATACAAATAGGAAATGTGACACATATCCTCATGATCCCATGATCCTCTCCACTCAAATTCGAATTTGGCCTTAGGATGCCACATAAAGGTCTTCTAGAAGCTTCTTTTTGACCTACACATGTCAACAATCTCATCCCACTTGTTAGGTATAAGCATATGCAAATTATTTTCTAATTTTTAACCACAAATTCACTTAAAAATGCTAAGAATTAATAAAGTTTGGAAAAACATAGATATGACCCAATAATGATGAAAGTGAGATGAATGTAGTGACATGGTAGTGTAATGAAGGTGAAATGGAGGTGATATAATGGACATAATAGTTAAAGTGTAATGGAAATGAATGACAATTTCAAGACCCAACAGCATCTCCCCTCGTGCTTCTGCTGACACTGTGACAACCCTCCATTCCACGTAGTTCTCCAATCGCGCAGCTCTTTAACCTAGGTAATGTAGTTTATAGTTTCGTGCCTCCTTTCAACTGCCTGGAGCGTTAAGACTATACTTCCACCATATAGTCATCTGGTTGGATCCCCGGTGTATGGCTTCAATCAGCTACCATTCACCTTCCCTGGAAATGGCTCTCCATTCAACTTCCAAATTGAACTACTCCACCATCGGTAATCTCCTTGATGACATAGGGTCCCAGCCAATACATCCAAAAATTTCCTGGAAATTTATCAAACTTGCTGTCATATAATAACACTAAATCATTTACCTTGAAGGTGCATAGTTTGTTGTGCCAATCGTGCCATGACTTTTCTCTCTCCTTTTGAACTTGCTTATGGAATCCCAACAACGGAACCATTTGTTGGCTTGATGGTCCCTGACCCAGGTTCAATGTTAATTAGCCAAAAAAATCCCTACACTATTGGCCCTTTCGGCATCAATCTGCGGAGCGTGAACTTAAGTCTCAGCCGAAGCAGGATGGGGGGATATAGGAGCCAATTTTCCACACCCTAAGATATTTTTGATGTCGTTTTATACCCTAACTCTTCTTTTGCGCAGACTGATAAACCCTTTAGGGCTTATCAATGTACTTCCCTTGTTCGGCTTCGAGACCTTCGCAAAGGTCAGTGATCGCCCTTCGTGTACCCTAAATAGGAAATTCAGATGCTTACATGCCTCTGTAATTACCCTTACTTCTGTGTCTACCCAGATTAGCTTAAGTATTGGATAAATTCAACATGCATTATGATTATCTTCGCATAAAAAGATATTCTTACTTGCGTTCATATGACAAAGTAAAACACATAGATTTGCGCACCAATACAAAATTAAATCATAAACCCGGTATTCAACATAACATAACCGCATACATTCATAACATAAGTAAAATAGCTCATACATAGAGATCTCCAGAATAATTCTCTTTATTAATGGTTCAAATCTTTAGTACAGACTCTAACTTCCCTGCTCACACAGTTGTAGGGGCCCGCGCACTTAGTTGCGGACTTCTACCCTAGGTTTCTACGCAAACAATTGCAGAGCCTCTTTCCTATTATAATAATCTTCGGTCATAGCTCTCACAGACCCATTACATCAATCAATTTCCCAAAAACTTACTAGGAACTACCTAGACTCTTCTAAGACTCTCCCTTTTTATACATTCCCATGATCCATGGACCAAGGGTGGATCTCATAATGTCGACTCAAGTTAACTAAACTAAGATCGGAAACCCTTTTTGACTCTTTACATCTTCGTGCTCTGTGACAAAAAAATGCGGAGAATTTACATTCTTTATACAAAACTTGGGCCTTTAGCCCCAAAACTTGGGTTTTTAACCCCAAAATTGACCCTAGGGGACCCGTTCCCAACAATAGTGAAGGAAAACAGTCATTGGAATGTTGTCATTAATAAAAAGGGGAGATTGTTGAGAAGATGGTTGTTATTGATGTCAAGGGTTATCCAATTGAAGAAGATGATTATATAAGATTAAAGATAATTTTGAGACTTTCCAATAAGGTGTGGCTCACCCTCCAACTCCTCTAGGTTGAGGAGATATGAATTTTTCAAGTTGAAAAGTAAATTTTGTTGGCCCTAGTGAAGTCAGCCCTCCCAGATGTTAATTTGGCCCTAATTGAGTCACATTAGCCCTGCTTGTGGGTCAACGAGGCCTATAAATCGGTTGTCCCATCTCCCATTTAGCCATGAATTTGGTCAAGCAAGCAAGGACAAATTTAAACTTGTTGAGTAGTAGTGAAGAAATGTTCATATCTCATGAACCAAATAGTTAAGAAAAATGAAAGGGTAGTTTTCAAAGCTTGTTTTCTTGTTATGTTTAGGGTTTTCTGGAATCTTTATCTTGATCAATCTTTCAAGATTCTTTTTTAGAAAATGTGGAAGAAAATCTACCTTCATTAAAACCCTGATTCGGTCCTATGGTAGAAAAAATTCTTCCCTGTGGCAGCTTGTAATTCATCCCTAAGGAAACTGGTAATTCAACCGTATGGTAGCCTATAATTCATATTTTTGGCACCTTGTAATTCGACACTATGGAAAGCCTGAGGCTCGACCCTGCGAAGGAGTCTTAGAGAAGTTTTTGATGCCTATTTTGAAGGAACCTTGAAGCAGTTTTTGAAGCTTGTTTTCAAGGTGATACGGATTTAAACATGAACACAACAAATTATAGATATAACCATAAATACAAAGATGCAGTAGAAATAACACTTCATTTAATTAATTTCAAATACTGAAATATGCTTACAAACAGAATGAAAATAAGACTAGCTCGGGCGATGATAGTTTATCTCTGAGAAGAGATGTGGCGGCTACATCCCTCTAAACTACATTACCATGAGGCTCAAGGGACTTTTTATTATTGAAAAATAAGAGAAACCCTAAACAATGAAAACCCTAACCCGAGGAGATGTAACACCAATAGTTTATGGGCCCCGTTGGGGTGAGTTGGACAACCGACTTCTCGGGGTCGCGACTTGGTCATATTATCTCTGTTTGATGTGCATGATAACCCATTGGAAATATCTCTCCATCGAATATGACGGAAAATTTGATTTTTGACAAAAAATAATTGGCAGTAGATTGCCAAAAAAACGTCATTTAGGGCCTCAAAACGGCTCCAAAAGTTTAGGACCCGAAAAACTACTAAAAATAGTAAATTGTGCTACAATTAAGGAAACTGAAAAACTGAAAGAAACAATGGTGGGGGTCCAAGTTGAATTGGTGGGTGGCCACCAATATCCACCTGGATCATTCCTCCCCCATAAGGAAGCAATGGTACCCATTGCATTTAGTTCCTCCGTGAGATGAGGAAACTTCTGCTAAACTTGGTCCCTGGTGAGCCACTTGCCTTGGTGAAGGAGTTGGCCTACTTTGACAACTCAATACATTTGGATCTTATGCTGGCGAGTGTTCTTGATATACATGTCCATGATCCAATCAGTTGTGGATTGCTCCATGCAATCTGGATTTAACTCTGTAGGTGTGAGTTGTTCTGCAATGTCTGATGAGTCTAGCAATGGTGGGAAGTATGGTCGAAGGTGGTCCACATTGAACATTGGGTGCAGGCCAAGGAATGGGGGAACGATGAGCTCAATTATTATCGGCCACAGCCTTGGTAATGGTGTAAGGACCATATCATAGTGGTCTAAGTTTACGATAGGCTTCCGTAAGGCGTTCCTTCTACAAATGAAACCAGACATTGTTGCGCACCCAAAATTTTTGTGGCACTCGATGTTGATCATGTCACTTCTTGTACTTGGCATTTGATTTCTCCAGAATGTCATGGACTTGCTGGCAGATATGTTTGATGTGCTCAACGAAGTTGTTTGCCTTATCGGCTTCTGATTGGCCATGAGCCGAATCTACCTAAGTAGTTGCAAATGGTATGGCCACATCAATGGGACATAGTGGTTGGAATCCCAAGCCCACCTAAAAAGGGTTATGGCCAGTCGAGCTGTGGAGAGCCCAGTTATAGCTGTGTTGGACATAGGGAAGGCTCTCATCCCATGTGCGTGGATGCTTTGATTTTTACATGCACATAATGTGTACGATCATCCTGTTGACGACCTTTGTCTGGCCATAAGTTTGGGGATGGGAAGCTATGGACTTAGTGAGCTTGGTGTCCAGCATCGACCAGAGATTGGACCAAAATGTACTGAGGAACCTGCTATCTCGATATGAGATGATAGACTGCGGGATCCCAAAGTGTACCCACACTTGTTCAAAGAAGATTTTAGCAATGGCTTCTGCTGTGATATTCTTCTTGTAGGCCGCCAGCATGGCCATCTTCGAGAATCTGTCGACGACCACAAAAACATAGTCGTTGCCATGCTTAGTAGAAGGAAGGCCCAACATGTACTCCATGGAGATGGATTCCCAAGGTCGACTAGGGGTAGGCAGCCAAGTATAGAGGCCTTACTTCTTGATGGTCAGTTTGGCAATGGCACAAGTAGTGCAGGATCTAATGTATTTCCCGACATCCTGTCGAAGATTCGGCTAGTAGAAATACTTCTGTAGTACTGCCATTGTTTTCTCGACCTCGAAATGCATAGCGGCCTGACTGTAGTGCACTTCCCAAATCACCTTAGCTCGCTCAATTGAAGGAACACAAAGGTGTCCCATGTGGCATAGCAGGGCATCCTGGAGGTAAAAATATGGAACTTGCTGACCCTCCAAGAGAATCTGGTATGTGTGGCTAAACTCTGGGTCACTTTTGTAGAGAAGTATCCAATTAGAAGTCTCGTACCCACACGAGTTGAGCACGGTGGTTAACGCCATGATCCATGGTCAGCTGAGCTAGTCTGCAACATTATTGGTGCTACCCTTCTTATACTTGATATTCAAATAGGACTACTGCAGCTATGTGGACCTCTTTTGATGGTGATCATTCTGTAACTTCCCTTGTGTCTGTATGAACTGTAGGGGTCGATGGTCGGTGTGGACAATTGTTTCCTTTCGAAAAATGTAATGCTTCCATTGTTGGCAAGCCTGCATAATGGAATACATCTCTTTTTCATAAGTGGGATACTTCTAGACTGTGTCTGAAAGTGTCTCACTGTGATATGCCACTAGATGCCCCTGTTGAGTAAGGACTGCCCCAATAGCATAGTCAGAGGCATCTGTCTCGATCTCAAATGGTTGTTGCAAGTGTTAACACCCAGGTTGTTCCCTATGACTCCCAAGGGAATACAGCCGGGGTAACCACTAACCAATCTTTGGACCACAGTTTCTAGCCAAACTGTAATCAGAGAGGGCTCTCTCTTTATAATTTGTCTCTGTTTGATAGTATTTTTAGGCTAGCTATGTTGTTCAGACCTTTGTTTTGTGTTTGGTTGGATAATGTTTCAGTCAAGATATATGTGCTCTCATTAGAATGTTATATGTCATTGGGCAATGGAGTCAGTGGTCCTTTAACTGTTTTGAGGTGTTGTGTGATGTTGTAGTGATGTTGCAGAGCAAGGTTAGTGTCTGAGAAATAAACTTTCATAAAGTGATTGGGTGGGTTGTGTCCAGTTTATGCAAGGCAATTAAGAATCTTACAGTAAACTGTTAGAGAAAGACAGTGAGAATATTGACCTAGGAGAATTTAAGAATTTCTAGGTGATATTCATACATATAGAATTAATAGCTACATGAGCAATTAAGAATTCATGTTCGTGGTTAATTCTGAAGACAAACATTCACAGCAGTAAAAATCGAGTACAAGGTGTAATGAACAAATCCCACACTATTCTTTTTCTTTACTGCTAGTTTAGTGTAACATGAAAATGATTTGATAAAAACAAGAACAACAAGAACAGAGATTTAGGAAAAAACTTGTTATTTCATCAGACAGCACAGGAATTCTGCATCAACACATGAATCATTAGCAAGACACCATAGTTCCAGGAAATCACTGAGCTGATCTAGCTCTTTGTATTAAACAATTCTGAAATACAGTCTACATGCCTCAGAGTGAAAAATTACCAACCCTTATGCGTTACTAAGGGGAGTATATATACAAAGTTTACATAAGAAAATATCTGCATGGAGAGCGAATGCTACATTAATAGCATGCCAACCACTGGAGTGTAGCAGCTGAGAAAGTTAATGCTGTAATAAATTTTGTTGCCTTAGCTGTCAAAAAATAGTCAGAGCCTGTTATCTTGGTGGCAGTTGGAGTCGGCTGAGGGTACGCTGTCAAAATTTGCGCATTTCTTTCACCTTTTGGGCTAGCCGTTGTCGTCTATGTGCTGAGTCACATTTCAGCTGCTTTTAATGCTGACTTTATTATGCTGTTGTCTTGTAGTGACCTGGAGCTGGCAGTGACTGAACAACTGAAGCTACCGTGGCAGAATTTGAAGCATTGCTTGCCACCAATCCTCTTTGGGCATTTGATGCCTCCTAATATTTATCAAGGTCTCATCGGCCTCTGTATATCTGTAGAAATTAGGAGGAGTCTCAAAAAGATGATTCACTTCATTCTCAATAAAGAACAGGCCTTCCAATTTGTCATATAAGCTCTGTCCTGAGGGAGGTCCTGTTTGTTCAGATGTACTGCCAGATGCAGTAATCTGATTCTCAAGGTATGTTGCCATTCTGTTGGCAAATTGATCCCAGGAGACTAGTTTTCCTGCACCAGTTAGGAGGCTGGGCAGGCCTTTTGCTTGCAACACTGCCAACTTAACTTTGAATTCCTCCACATCTGCTGTGATCTCATAGCACTTCCTCTCCACAGTTTGCACATAGCTCCTGAGAGTTAGCACTTTCTTGGCAGTGAGGACAGCCTCTGTTCGGTTGGGAATGCCTATGGCTGCCAGTTCCTCCTTTTCCTGCCTGTTCAGGAAGTCTATCATTCTGTTGGCCTGCTCTGGTCTGTTTTGCAGCAGTGTTTTGGCCTTATTAATTTCTATTTGTGCTTGGCCCAACAAGTCCATCTTTTCATGCATTGTTTTTATTGATCTCCATTGTTGAGTGATGGATTGGCCTATTTTGGCCCATAGAATCCTTTTTATGTCTGCCATGGCTGTTTCTAGATTCAGCTCTTTTTCTAAGGCCTTTATCTTGTCCTTGAGGGCCTTTATCTCTCTGCCCTGTTCAGCCACAGTAACCTTCGACTTGTCATACTTGGCATCCAATTCTGCCAATTTTTCCTTGGCCTTATTTATTTCATTGGCCTGGAGCTCCATTTCTTTGATGGCCCTGGTCAATTCCTCTACGCTTTTGTTGGCTTCTGGAGCTGTTGTTGTTCCTGCTGCTTCTGTTGTGGGGGCCACTACTGCCCCTGAAGTTGTTGTTGTTGTGGAAGTAGTTGGAGGAGCTTGGGAAGTGGATTCTCCCTGTTTATCTTGTAGTGCTCCTTCCAGCTCTTTCTCCAATTCCCTGATCCTCTGGTCTTGCTGCATTAGGAGGTCTAGTTGGTCCTCAGCCTGTTTTTGCTTTTGCAGTTCTGCTGTTTGAGGGTGCTCTGTGGGCTGCAGCTTCAACCTCTTCTTTAATGCATTCAGGTCATCATCTTTCTTCTTCATGAGGGCCTTCACACCCGTTGGATCACTAGGATCATGTCCTAGATCAATGATGATCTCCTCAAGAGACTTTATTCTATTGTCTTTGGCCTGAGAGGACATTCTCTCAAAATCCAACTGGGTGTTGGTATTTTTTAGGGACTCTTTCAGCTCATGGGCCATGGTGGCCTTCTCTACCAAGGTTGCATAGACCATCTCCCCAGCTTGCTTATGGAGTTCAATCTGGTCCATGGGATGTATATCTCTGGCTAGGACCTCCACCCTTGTCTTTACAAAATCTGCAGCTGTCTTAGGCTGCGGCCCTTTGGGCTTAAAGTGGCTGAGGAGCAATTTTTCCTGCTGAATGTCATATACCGACATTAGCCTTTCTTGCTGGGCTGGTGTTGCATCTATGAATTGCTTGTAGACCTCAGCCCTTAGCAGCTCATTCTAAGCTTTTATTTGTTTGAAAGAAGCCTTAGTGCTTTTGGGCTTCTTGGTCTGCTGGGAAGAGGAGGACACCTCTAAGCCAAGTTGTAATCCTTGCTCCTGCTGAAAGGAGCTTGTTCCTGTGCACTGGCTGTCCTCCCTGTTTTTCCTTGAGCTGTCAAGGAATTCTTCAGTGATGTCTTCCACTTGTGGGGAGTCTAGCCTTTGCCTTTTGGCTTCTGTTTGCTGGGAGGATCCACTAAGAGGAGTGGACTCTTCTCTATCTCTTTTTGTACCCCTATCATCATGTGCTGGGGTCTGCAAAATTGGGGCAGTCAATGGCTCAGTTTGAGGTGGTGGTGTTTGCATTATTGGAGCTGCTGGCAGCCCAGTTTGTGGTAGGACAATTTGCCCTTGCTGTTGTTCTGGCTGCTGCTCTGTTTGCTGCCCTGTTTGCTGCTCTGTTTTAGGGGCAGGCTTTTCTTTCACTGTTTTCTCCTCTGCACCCATTATGCCTTTGCCTTTGTCTGTCACCGGTGCTGATGTAGAGGGTGCCTGTGGTGCAGTCCTTGTGGCCGAGGTCCCTTCTCCTGCTGAGTGAGGCCGTTTGAGGGGTACCTGCTGCACAGAGTCTAGGTCAAAGGTCTTTTCAAGCTCCATCATATTCTTAAGCATTATTTCTTCTTCAGTTAGCTTTTCAACTAAAGTACCTTGTAGCCATTCTTGCTGGTTGGCATATTTCTCAATATGTGAGTATTGACAATGCCTATAACCTAGGAGTCTGTATTTGGTTCTTCTTGCAGAGATGACGCCCTCAGGGTCATAAGGGACCCACCGGAAACTGTATGACAGTTTATATTTGTCCTTGAGGATGAGGTCAGCATCTTCCCATCCTTCTTTTTTATTCATGATAAATGGGCCCAATTGGTGTTTGAACTTGAGGTGAGCCTTCTTCCTGGAGCTGTGAAAATGGGTGAGGTCAGACTGAATCAATTGCCTATAATATTCCAAGGCAAATATCCTTATGGGCACATACTTTGGGAGTCTGAAAGGACAGAGCTCACAGCCATAGATCCTGATGACTGTGTGTTCCTCATATAGGTACCAATCACCTATTTTACATTTTTTAGAGAGCTGCAGAGCCTTCTGTATCTCTGTTGACATTCTGGGAGGAGGGGACCTCATTAATAGGCAAGAGACTGGATACACAAATTGGTCAACAAACTCACAATAGGAATAGGGCGAGTTTGTGACATTGTGATAGATAGAGGTCCAGAAGATGACAGATCTTCTTTCCCCTCTATAATCCAGCTTTTTGATATAGCATGGAAAAGCCTCAGTCTGATAATACATGAAGAGATGATAAATGTAGGCTGAGTACCTGAAGACACCCTGCCTGTCTACTTTGCTCAGCTGATCATGAATTTTATTAGCAATGAACTTGGCAAAGTTGTATTTGCGGGCAGGGGGTTGGCCTGGGCTGTAAACAGCCAGCAATACTAGCATGGTTTGATCCACATGCTCACTGGTGCTGTACCCCAGCACATAAGCAATCATGTCCAGGAGTAATCTGCCTACTTTAGTGAAGTGGATACTTAAATAAGGAGGTGGCCCTGTAGGCTGGCACTCAGGTCTCATGAATGTCCTGGTGACCCTTTGAATCTCCTCACTGGTCATTTTGGTACCAGTGTCCAACAGATAGTTCATAGAGAATGGGAACAACAGCTCTGTCTGGTCAAAATGCAACATTTTGTTGATGGTCTCAGGGTTAATGTAGAAAAGGACCCTCCCAGATGGGGTGCTGATGGCCCTGTGGTGCACATCATAGTTCTCAACACATAGGCGAATGATTTCAGGAAACACATTCACAGAGGGGAGACAATAGTATGGCAGGTTTGATTCCCAGATGCCATATGTGTCATGATCCATCAGATAGTCCTCTCTCAGCTGTCTGAAGGTTTGCAAAAAATCTCTGTCTCCCACATAGTCTTCAATAAGGTAGTCCTGGTCAGCAAGAGATAAAGACTGCAGGTCTTTATTGGGTGGATTCAATGGAGCAACACTGAGAGCTGTGGGTACAGGGGCAGCCATTGTATGGTTTGATTTGGAGTGATATGAGTGCACTGGTTTGCAAAGCTTTTAAGAGCTTAAGTGTTAGGCCAACTATGGACTAAGTCTGAAATGCTTTTTATAGTGAAAACACAGGCTTGCTTCTGCAGTCTTGGTAGGTTCACAGAGGTTGTGAATTGCTAGGGGTGAACTGCAGAGGGTGAGTGAGATTTACTTTGGTGGAAAAATGTTGTTGGTCCACACCCGGCAAAAGGGAACAATGCCGGGCACCTTGAAGATAATTTCACAGTTTTGGCCCGCGAATTGCCTGTTTGAGTGCTGAATTTCTGGTTCTGAGGGTAAGCAGGTTGACTTGGCCCACTTTAGGTAGTAGGTGCAGAGTTTAAATGGAATTCAACAAGTGTTTTAATGGCAATTTACAGAAAGATGGTATGCATGGGCCAAACAGAGGAATTACGGTGAATACCTGGATGAAACGCTTGAAAAGCCTGCAGGCCGAACTCTGGAGGTTGAATTGATGAATTTGAGCGGTTGGATTTTGAATTTGGAGGTCTGGAGGTGCTTTGGCAGCTGCAACGGCTATCTCTTCCTTTACGCGAAAATGACATAAAAACTGCCCAAAACATGACTTTAACGACAAAATTCGGAAAATATGGGTAATTGGCGCCTTTCCGCCGATGACGTCAGCATGACGTCATGGCGGGCCCGGGTACGGAGGATGACGTGGCTGCTGAGGTGTAGGCCAGGGTGGCAGGACACGGTGGCGGGTGGATAAGGTGGCAGGGCTACGTGGAGGATCATATGGCGCGGGGGCAGAGGAGGGCGCTACGTCATGCTGACGTAGTGATGACGTAAGGGAAAGCGGTAAAGGAACGGTGGTAAGCGGGTTCCCCGCACCACCTTTGGGCAAAGGCGGTATCGGGGAGGGGGGCTCCAAACAACCCCACCGCCTGCCACGCGTCCCTTGTACGGGGCGGAAAACCACTTTCCCCGGACGCTAAAGGTCGGCAGGTCGGGGAGTGAAAATTACCGCCCACTGTTAGATCTGGGCAGCGGAGATCTGACGGCTGGCGGGTCCTCCGACGGATCGTGCAGGTTGGGGGGTCCCGCTGGCCTATTAAAATATTAAATTAAATATTTTCGGGCGGAGAACCTTAGGGTTAGGGGTTTTTGCATGTGTTTTTTGAGCAGAGGGAAGGTGAGGGCTTAGGGGAAAGGTTGTTGCTCATAACCAGAGGTTAGAGCAGCCCCAAGACAGGGTTGACCATAGCCCCTGGTGGACTGAAGTCTCCCTAAACAACTTATTTAGCTATAGTGCCAAAGGGGGGGAATATTTATACCATGTTTGGGGTTTATACACCATGGTGTTATAATAGTAGGGAAAGGGCCATTTAGGGATTTAGATAATAGAATTTAGGGGTTAAGGTGAATGAGGAAAGTGAATGAGGAGTGATTTCATCAAGTGTATCTGAAAGTTACTTAGTTTAGGGAGTAGATCAACATGAAAAGATTTTTAGACAAGAAATGTGGCTTTTAAAGGAACAAGAACCACCATAAAACCTCAGATCTTTTCATCAATCTCCATGGATGAAGGGATGTTAGTAATAAGAGTTAAAGGGGGAATTTGGGAAGTTAGACATGCTTCCTTTCTTTGCTGCACCCTGATGGAGAAGAGGAGCTTCTCAACCATTGATTTTTCTTTGTGGACATTTCAGCACACACTTTTTTGCAAGGAATGATATTTCTGCAACCCCAACTGCCTACCCATCTACTTGCCTAGCATTTTTTGTTTCTTCTTGGGGGGTGCACTTGGATTTGCAGACCCTTATTTGCCTTTTCTTTTCTTTGGCTTTTTCCTTTTGATTTTCTATCTACTGCTACCCTTATTTCTTCCAAGGTCCCAGATTATGCAGTTGGGAGCCTTACTTCTCTACCTAAGCTACTTGTCTGCCAAGATTAAATAGTTTGGACAGACTTCTTTCTCTATTCTGCAACTGAAAATTTAAAACATGGCATGATCCAGATTAGGCTGTTGGACCATCCATCAAAATTTAGACAACATCAAGCTATATACACAGATTGTTTTCTCTTGGAAATATGTGCTCTTTGCATGATCAAAGCAGAACATATTTGGAACTTTTCATTGTCAATCATGAAATATGAAACCTATTGGTATAGGTAGCTAACAGCAAGTTTGGTAAAGTGAGCACTAGTGCAGAGCAAAGGCGATGTTTCAACTCTGTGAATGCCTTCTATTGAGATTCAGACCAAAAGAATTTTTCTTTCACTCCTCCCTTGGTGACTTGACTCAAGGGCCAAGTGATATGAGAGAATCACAACATGAACCTGTGGTAGAAATTGGCAAGACCCAGAAAGCTACGGAGCTTTGTCAGAGTGGTTGGGGCTGGCTAATCCCAAATGACTTGGATCTTGGCTGGATCCACATGCACCCCTCGTTCATCAATAATGTATCCCAAATACTCAAACTGGGTCATGCCAAAAGTGCATTTATCCAAATTGGCACACAACTTGTGTTGCCGTAGTGTTTGGAGAACCTGTTGGATGTGGTGGAGGTGCTCTTCCCAACTCTGGCTGAAGATCAGGATGTCATCCAAGTATACCACTACAAATGAGTTGGTGAATGGCCGCAATATGTCATCCATCATCCTCATGAAGGTTGCAGGAGCATTCGTCAACCCAAAAGGCATAATCAACCATTCGAAAAGGCCCTCCTTGGCTTTGAAGGAAATCTTCCACACATCGGAGGGTTCAATTGGTACCTAGTGATAGCTGGACTTAAAGTCGATCTTGCTGAAATATTTTCCCCCCTTCAGTTGGTCCAGAAGGTCATCAATCCGTGGGATCGGGTACCTATTCCAAACAGTGATCTTTTTGAACGCCCGGTAGTAAATACAGAGTCTCCAAGTCCCATCCTTCTTCTGTACTAACATGATCAGGCTCCCACAGGGCGATGAACTTGAATGGCTGTGACCTTTCTGCAGCAACTCCTGAATCTGCCTCTTGATTTCGTCATTCTCTAGAATGGAGCGCCGATAGATTGGTCCATTGGGCAGCGGTGCACCTGGGGTCAGATTGATGGAGTGCTTGACCTGGCAATGCAGAGGCACCCCTATGGGGGAGGTGAAGATGTCCTCGTACTCCTCCATGACCTTGTCCATCTATTGTTTCCATTCAGAGGGGGCCTGTCTGGAGGTTGTGGCCATCGTCTTCTTCTTTCCCCAAGGGTGTATCATCAAGAAAAAAAAATTCCCGGTTTTGGAAATGAGCTTACTGCATTGTTTTACAGTAACTAAAGAGATGGCAGTAGGCAGTGCTACCTCCGATATCTTGTACAACTTATTTCCCAAAGTAACAATAACAGCACAAGGCCTTGACTCATACACAACATTTTTCTTCCATAAGAATGGTTGGCCTAATAATACATCACAAACATCAAGGGGAGAAACATCACATAATACCTCATCCGTGAAGGGCTTGATGTTGTATGGAAGGCATCAATGCTGGCTCACGTGAAGATCCTGTCCTTGGTGAAGCCACTTGATGGTGTATGGTTGTGGATCTGTTGTGGTCGATAAGCCTAGCCGCTTCACGACCTTTACCAAAATGAAGTTCTTTTGGCTCCCACTATCGACAATGAACTGTAGCAAGGAACCCTTTACCCAGATCTGGGAATGGAAGAGGCGCTCCTCCTCCTCTGGATCTTCAAGTTCCTCCTTCTGGATCTTTGTGGTGGCAACGGTGGCATTGGGCTCCGCATCAATAATCTGCTTCCTTTTGTCATTCCCCTTGTCAGGTTCTGACTAAGAGTCGTGACATGCAGCTGATTCCAAAGCCTTTAGCTCGGCCACTAGTGATAGCCTGGCTCGACACTCACTTGTGTTGTGAGTGGAGCTCTTATGGAACTCACACCACTTTCCAGTGTCCTTCTTCGGCTTCGCAGCGTTGTTCTTTGCTTGCGGCTTTGGCAGGTTGCCCTGGGTCGTCCCGCCTTAGCTTTGTCCTTTGTTCTGTGGTTTGGGGGCACCTTTCTCTTGCTTCGAATTTGCAGATCCAAAGTCTCGCTTCTTCTGTTTAAACTTTTGCTCGATATTGACCGCATATTGGTATGTCATGCCGAGCAAGGAGATGTCCAGGAATTCCATCTCATCCTGGATGTACCTATGTAGGCAGCCGAGGTACTTGATAACCAAATGCTTCTCAGAATCCTTGATACCAAACTTCATGTGAAGGGTATGAAAAACATTGGTAAACTCTGGCACATCTTGGTCCCTTCCCTGTCACAACATTGTCCACTTTATGTATTTATCCTCATAGCTCCTAACAGGGTAGTACTACTCCTTGATGGCATCCCAGAACGAGTTCCAAGTGGGTGCGGCTGAAAACAGTGAGTTCGTACTTTCATCCTTCTGCTCACAGTAGGTTTCCCACTAGTCCTTGATGTGGGGGGCTACTTTGAGAAGTGCAAAGGTGATATTTTCTCAGCTGGAAAAATCATGAATGGAAAAATATCCTTCTAGCAGATTTAACCATTTATCTACAACATCTGCATCTATCTGACCCTCAAATATGGGAATGTCAAAGTTAACTTGTACCTTAAAGGGTGTGGCGCTTCTAGAGTAGCTTCCGGAAGTAGATGTGTCGCCCTTGGGTAGTCGCTGAAGGATCTGGGCAAAGTTGTCTGTCATCGCGTTCCTTTGTTGCTCGAGGGCTTCCTCAAGAAGGATTTTGATAGAATCTCCTACCCCCTTGTCTTTCTTTTCATCCGCCATGGGAGGCTGTCAGGATTTGCGAGGCTGGTCTTGTAAAAGTCGACTAGTTCATGTTGAAAATAGCAACAAGAAATGCTAAAACTAGAAATGCTAAAACTAGAAATGCTAAAAATAGCATTGCTAAAGATATAATTTTAGGATATTCCAATTTTAATTTGTCCTTGAATTAAAATTTGAATTTAGTCCCGCTAGCTGCTTGAAAAATAATTAATTAATTTATCTTGAGTTAATTAGTTGGAGAAATTCAAGCTAGAAGTCTTTGTGAAGTCATGCAACAGTTATCCCTTAAATTAAGGAGATTATCCCTTAGTTAAGGAGATAAGGATGAGTTGTATTTGAGTTGCAATTAGTTAGCTCAGTTAACTTGGTTAAGTCCAGTTAAATTAGTTCCAAACAGTTGGAGGAATTATTGTGAGTTCAGTCAGTTAATGCATGCATGCATGCAACTAGTGTACTCCAGATAACTAAATATTCTCTCATCAATAACTTGTGCATGTCAGTTCAGACAAACACCTAGTTGAGATTAAAGGCAGGGACAGTGTACTATTAGTTGAAAGAATATTCCCATGAGGAAATCTCTTGCATGCAAAAAGAATTCCTTCCTTGAGGATTGCACAATTTTAGAGTGTGTAAGAGTAATGTTCCACTTGGTTGAAGGTGAATCATCCCAGAGGTATAGTGCAAGGAAATAGGAGGCTTGGAGGACAGAGGGAAAGGCATATGTGTTGTCTATTCTGTCTATGAGCAGCAGTGAGGGATTGTACTGAGAGCTGGATAGCTTGAGAGCTAAAGCTTTGTGTAATCCTGAGATATTTCCACTTGTATGATAATACAGATAGCGGGGTTTTTTAGTGGAGGCTTTCCCCAAAGTATTCTTCTATGTTTCATGTGTGATTGTTTCTTCTTCTCTGTTATATGTGTTATGTTTGATCTTGCTCAAAATCGATTAAGCTTCCGCAAGTTTGATTGTAGAAGTAGATTAAGTATTTTGCTTTAGTACATTGCATAATCAGATTAATCTATAGTGAGAATTTCTACATGGTATCAGAGCAAAGGTGATTAGAAGTTCGAAGTTTGAAGTTCTTGATTTCAGGTACAAAATCAATTTCTTATCACATCTCAAAGTTCACCAATGGCGTTCAATGGCTTGATACTCGAGTATGCCCTGGATGGCAGCTCGAATTACATAGCATGGCAGGATCACATGGAAGCGGTATTAGAAGACAATGGTTTGAAGGATTTCATTGATCAAGAAATCCCCAAGCCAGCAGCAGCAAATGCCCAAGAAATAGCGGAATGGAAGAAGTGTGTGGCGAAAGCGAGGAGGATTCTTCTAAAGGGAGTTCGAGAACATATTGTCTCGAGTCTCCATGGGAAGGAGACTTCATTCTCAATGTGGAAGACATTGAAGGACCTATATCAGAACAGTAACGACCAGAGGAAACTGGTGCTGAAGGACAAGCTTCAGAAAATCAAGTGTGAAAAGGGCAACACGATTTCTACATATCTGAACAAGCTCACCACCTACAGAGATGAGCTTGGCAGTGTAGGAATAACGACAGCCAATGATGATATGGTGAGTCTTGATCTCCTTGGTCTTCCTAAGAGCTGGCATAGCTACCAGGACTCAGTGAATGGAAGAGAGAAACTGCCAGATTGGGAACTACTATGGTCGGATCTGATGTGGGAGGAGATCAAGAGGAGCACCAGAGATGGTTCTTGATCTAAGCATGATGATGAAAAAAATCTAGCCTTAGCCAGTAAGGCAAGGAAAGGGAAAGGGAAGGCTTCCCATTCCAAATCAAGTTCTTCCCATGGTGGGAAGAAGATTGACAAATCCAAAGTGAGATGCTTTAATTGTCATGAGGTGGACCATTATGCAACAAATTGTCCATTGAAGAAATCCAAGAAGGGATCCGCGAAAGGATCAGAAAGTGAGGCACTAGCCTCTCAGTTCGAATTGGATTTTACCCTCATCCCATGCATGGTTTCATCGATGGCGGATTGTGTTTGGTACCTGGACAGTGGAGCCTCATTCCACATGACCAACGATAAGAGTTTATTCAGTACCTTGGAGGAGAAAGACCTCAAGATGTGCATAGAGATGGGTGATGATGGAAAGTACCGTGTTTCAGGTGAAGGTATGGTTGTTTTTCAAAGGGAGCATGGAGCTCCTCTCACCCTAACTGATGTAAAGTATGTGCCTGGACTGAAGAAGAACTTGGTATCGGTCGCAATGTTGGAAGACAAAGGCTATGATGTAGTCTTCAGTAAAGGAAAGGTGTTCCTGAGACACATAGCCACAGGTCAGACCAAGAGGATTGGGATTTGAGTGAAGAATCTCTACAAGCTGGAGGTAGATGACTGTGCTGCATTGAGTTCCAAAGCGGAATTGGTGCAAATACAAGATATTGACGAGTTATGGCATAGACTGTTGGGCCACTTGCATCATGGGGCCTTAAAGATAATGTAGCATATTTATACTAGACTTCCTAAAGGTAAACTTGAGCAAGTAGACACATGCAAATGTTGTACCTTGGGAAAGTACACCAAATATTCCTTTCATGATCGAGACAGTCGAGTTGAAGCAATCTTGGAGCGAGTTCATACAGATGTGTGTGGACCATTCTTGACAGCCTCCACCGCTAAACAAAGATATTATGTGATTTTCATTGATGATTTTTCTTGTAAATGCTGGATCTATTTCATGTAGAAGAAGGATCAAACCTTCTCAAAGTTTTGTGAGTTCAAAGCTTTGGTTGAGAAAGAATCAGGGAAGAAGATCAAGGCCTTGAGAAGCGACAATGGTGGAGAGTATGTCTCTCAAGAGTTCAAGGACTTCTGTGCAGTGGAAGGAATTAAACAGGAGTTGACGGCACCTCATAACCCACAGCAGAATGGGTTGGTCGAGAGGAAGAACAAACAATTTTGGGGGCAGCTCGGGTGATGTTGCATGACCAATGCCTACCACTTCATTTGTGGGCTGAGGCATGCAACACAACGGTCTATTTGCATAATAGAAGCCTACATCACATTCTTGGGATGAAGACACCAGAGGAAGCTTTCTCTGGGAGGAGAGCAGATGTGGGTCACTTTAGGATCTTTGGCTCATTGGTTTATTTCCATGTGACCAAGGATGCCCGGAAGAAACATGAGTCGACAGCTGAGTTGGTGATACTTGTGGGGTACACTGATACACCCCACAACTATCGGGTGTATTTTCCTACCAGTCGGAAGATAGAGGTTTGCAGAGATCTTAAGTTTGATGAGCAGAAGGCCATGCAAGTTTCCCTTGAGAGGGAGCTCCAACTATAGGTTGTGGAGGAACTTTTGGTTCCTAAGGAGGAGGAGCCTCAGACTGATGCGGAGCAGCCGCATGCAGAGGTTCCAGGAGTGGAGACATCCACTCAAGCAGAGTCTTCCAGAGATGGGCAGAAGCACATGAGAGAAGCTGACAGATTGTTGTCGAATGCAAGAGAGAATGTGGGAGAACCATCTTCTCAGCGCAAACAGAGGAGGTCACCTGTTAGGTACACTAGATACATGGCCCTTATTGGGGATGTGTTGAGACCGAGCCATATTCCTTTGAGGAAGCAGTGCAACAACCGATTTGGGTTGATGCTATGGTGGAGAAGTATGACTCCATAGTTCAGAACAGTGTTTGGGATGTGGTTCCAAGACCAGAGAACAAGTCAGTTGTGAGTTCCCGTTAGCTTTACAAGGTAAAGCATGCTGCTGATGGTAGTGTGAAGAAACATAAGGCAAGGTTTGTTGCCCGTGGTTTCTCACAGGTCGAGGGGATCAACTATGATGACAATTTTTCTCCTGTAGCAAGGTACTCATCTATCAGATCGATGTTTGCACTATTAGCACAGATGGGTTGGAAGATCCATCAGATGGATGTGAAGACTGCATTCCTCAATGGCGAGATTGAGGAAGAGGTGTACATAGAGTAGCCGAAAGGTTTTGATACCTTCGATCATGAGTCGCATGTGTGCCGACTCAAGAGAGCTTTGTACGGGCTGAAGCAAGCACCTCATTATTGGTACACCAGGATCGACAACTACTTCACCGGGTTGGGCTTCACAAAGAGTGAAGCGGATGTGAACTTGTACCACATCATGGTGGAAGGTAAGTAGTTGATCATTGTTCTTTATGTTGATGATCTGATATTGACAAGTGATGATCAGTTGATCATGTCTTGCAAGGAGGACCTTGCAAGAGAGTTCGAGATGAAATACATGGGTCTCATGCACTACTTTCTAAGCATGGAAGTGTGGCAGAAGGATGGGGAGGTGTTTTTGTCTCAAGGCAAGTATGCCAATGAGATACTCAAGAGATTCCACATGGAGAACTGCAAGCCCATGCAGACTCCTCTAGCAGGTAACTGGAGGAAGGAGGACGCTACTTCAAGAGAAGTAGTAGAAGTTGTTGTGTACAGGAAGCTTGTGGGTTCATTGATGTACTTAGTGAACACACGACCAGATTTGTGCTATGCGGTGAACCAACTAAGTCAAGCTATGGTTCAGCCTACCAAGCTGTTTTGGAAGGCGGCTAAGCATGTTTTGAGATACCTCAGAGGCACATCTCAGTATGGATTATGGTACAGACGGTCAGAGGGAGTGAAGCTACAGGGCTTCACAGATGTAGATTGGGCAGGGAGTCCATCAGATCAGAAGAGCACATCAGGAGGAATTTTCAACCTTGGTTCAGCTGCAGTTTCTTGGTACAGCAAGAAACAGAGGTCAGTTGCACTCAGCTCAGCAGAGGCTGAATACATGGCTGCAAGTCAGGCAGCATGTGAGGCCATTTGGATGCGGAAAATTCTAGTTGGTTTGTTTGATCAGAGGATGGATCCAACTGTGATCTATTGTGATAATAAAAGTTGTATCAAAATCTCTGAGAATCCAGTATTTCATGACAGGTCCAACCACATCGACATTCGATATCATCATCTCAGAGACTGTGTGGCGAGGAGGATCATGTTGCTGCAGTATATTTCGACCGAGGAGCAAGATGCTGACATTTTGACTAAGGCATTGTCAAAGTGTATTTTCGAGTTCCATAGAGATAGGATCGGGGTGGCAGATAATCCCTTTCTTGTTGAGAGGGAGTGTAGAAAATAGCAACAAGAAAGGCTAAATATAGAAATGATATAAATAGCATTGCTAAAGATAGCATTTCAAGATATTCTAATTTTAATTTGTCCTTGAATTAAAATTGAGAATTAAAATTCGAATTTAGTCTCACCAGCTGCTTGAAAAATAATTAATTAATTCATCTTGAGTTAATTAGTTGGAGAAATTCAAGCTAGAAGTCTTTGTGAAGTCATGAAATAATTATCCCTTAAATTAAGGAGATTATCCCTTAATTAAGGAGATAAGGATGAGTTGTACTTGAGTTGTAATTAGTTAGCGTAGTTAACTGAGTTAAGTCCAGCTAAATTAGTTCCAAACAGTTGGAGGAACTAACTATGAGTTCAGTCAGTTAATACATGCATGCATGAAACTAGTGTATTCCATATAACTGAATATTCTCTCATAAATAACTCATGCATGTCAGTTCAGACAAAAACCCAGTTGAGATTAAAGGCAGGGACAGTGTACTATCAGTTGCAAGAATATTCCCATGAGGCAATCTCTTGCATGTAGAAGGAATTCATTCCTTGAGGATTGCAGAGTTTTAGAGTGTGTAAGAGCAGTGTTCCACTTGGTTGAAGGTGAATCATCCCAGAGGAATAGTGCAAAGAAATAGGAGGCTTGGAGGACAGAGGGAAAGGCATATGTGTTGTCTATTTTGTCTATGAGCAGCAGTGAGGAATTGTCCTGAGAGCTGGATAGCTTGAGAGCTAAAGCTTTGTGTAATCCTAAGATATTTCCACTTGTATGATAATACAGATAGCGAGATTTTTTAGCTGAGGCTTTCCCCAGAGTATTCTTCTATGTTTCATGTGTGATTGTTTCTTCTTCTCTGTTATATGTGTTATGTTTGATCTTGCTCAAAATCGATTAAGCTTCCGCAGGTTTGATTGTAGAAATAGATTAAGTATTTTGCTTTAGTACATTGCATAATCAGATTAATCTATAGTGAGAATTTCTACAGTTCAAACCCTAACTCCATATATCCCGACCTCGTTGGGGACATGCAAAGAAAAACAGAGAGACTAGACCGCTCTGATACCACTGATCCGGATTTAAACAGGAATTCAAAAAACTATAGATATAACCATAAACACAAAGATGCAGTAGAAATAAAAGTTCATTTTATTTAATATCAAACACTGAAATATGCTTACAAATAGAATGGAAATAAGACTAGCTCAGGTGATGGTAGCTTATCTCTGAGAAGAGATGTGGCAGCTGCATGCCTTTGAAATGTGTTACCATGAGGCTCAAGGGCCTTTTGATTATTGAACAATAAGAGCAAACCCTAAACAACCAAAACCCTAACTCGAGGAGATGTAACACCAAGAGTTTATGGGCCCCGTTGGGGTGAGTTGGACAGCCAACTTCCCGGGGTCACGACTTGGTCATATTATCTCCGTTTGACGCGCATGATAACCCGTTGGAAAGATATATCTGAGGAATACAATGGAAAATACAATTATAGGCAAAAAATCATTAGCGGTAGATTGTCAAAAACACGTCGTTTAGGGCCTAAAAATGGCTCCGGAAGTTTAGGACCTGAAAAACTGCTAAAAATAGTAAACTGTGCTACAATTAAGGAAACTGGAAAACTGAAAGAAACAATGGTGGGGGTCCAAGTGGAATTGGCGGGTGGCCACCGATATCCACCTGGATCAGAAGGAGTCTTGGAGTAGTTCTTGAAGCCTATCTTGATGCCTGTTTCTGAGCATTTTGGAGTTGATTTGGATCCTATATTGGAATTTGTTTTCAAGCAGCTTTAAAGAAGTTTCTTGGACCATTTTTTGGATCTTATCTTTAAACATTTTTTTAGCAATTTTGAAGACTATCTTGGAAGCAGTTTATCAGGTGGGTGTCTGAAGAGAATTTGTGTCCTCATTCTTTTTCCAAGTTGGTGCCTGGACTTGTTCGAAAGGATTGGTGTCCTCACTCTATTACTAGGTTGGTACGTTGGTTTGGAAAAAAGAACTATCAGTGTCCTTATATGAAAGGATTGGTGTGCTCTTTTCCTCAACAAATTTTCCCGATGATGAGTCTTGTTTGTGCCTTAAAACATCAAATATTAAGATGTACACTATGGATCAATCTTTGATGCAATATTCTAACAAACACAACCATAGAATACATTTGATTCATTTTTTATATTGATATTTACCTTCCCAAATCCTTTTGTTGAACCCCCCTCTAAATACATCATTCCAATAAAACCACTATTTTTACTAGATATCCCCTAACTTTACCAAATACCCCTTTTTATACCCCCAATACCTAAAGTATATTGATTTTATTTTTCACAAATCTTAAATCCCCTTTATATATAACGATTGCCATATCCCAATGAGGGCATCAATAGTGTATTGGCCCTCATATTAACACTCCTAACATAATGATTGATTGATTGTAGTTTGTTTTGGTTTCTCTCTCCTCCTTTGTGTTTGTTATTGTTTTGTGCATGTGCCCCAATATAACTAGTGTACAATAAAGTTGGATACATTGTAAAGGTACAATCCAAGTATTCAATGTTTTGTCTTTTTTGGCTAAAACTTATAAAGCTCAAACTTACACTTGCAACAAATCCCTACCAAATTTCAAACAAAATTGACCAAAAAATATACTTGAAAAAGTCCAAACATCAAAAGTTAAGCTAGACTCAGTGTAAATAACATCATGCAAATACTATTCACAAAGATACCATTTAAAGTTCACATATACAAATCAAATATAAAATTAAATAAAAATTCATTAAACTTTAATGCAAATCAAAATGGAGTTAAAATAAAAATAAAAATACATAGTAAACAAACTCTAATGAGACAACTTAAACAATATAGATATAGTTTTAATATTATTAAATTTTTTTCAAAAGGAGAAAGGGCCTATATAAAATATTTTTGCACTTTATTAGAATAAATAAAATATAAAATAATTTATATAATTTATTCTTAAAAGAAATCTATAAAAAAATTATATAATTTATCTAAAAAAAATCAAATAATAATATTATTATAAGTGAAAATTTATAAATTTGAGTTATTGATTTTTATTTATATTGATATTTATTTAAATGATATTAATTATTCTATAAAATATAATTAGATAATCTGAATAAATTATAAGATAAAATTGTAAAGTGTAAATTTATAAAAATAAAAAATAAAAAAATTAAACAGTGAAAATTTATAAATTTTAATTTTTTAATATTAATATTTATTTAATTGATATAAATTATTCACTAAAATATAATTAAATAAAAATAATGATATATTTATATGATAAAATTGTAAATGTGAAGTAAGTTATTATTAAATAAATTTTTTTGGGATAGTCTAACCATATTGTTTTTTGTCTTGAAAATCATGGAAATTGAGATAATATTTTGATAAATTGTGGTAGGGATTTTTGCAAATCCACGTTAGAGTGGTCAAAATTCAAGCTTTTTGGTGTTCTAGAAGTTTTTGATGGTGTTGAATCCATTTCCACCATTAAAAACTTGAGTTAAACACTACTTCTACAAGATTTGTGGAAATTTTTTGCCTACATTCCAGCGATTTTTTATCGGGCAAATGCTCCGCCTAAGTAGACGACACCTTTGTTTCCTAAATTAAATATAAATTTAAAAGTTTTAGGTAATATAAATTTGACCATTTCCTTCCCAAATTATCTATTAAAAAAAATTATTATATATAATTTTTGAATTATATAAATGTGAGATATAAAAAGAAACGACAATAAAATATATTATTTAAAAAATAAAATATATATAATAAAATTGTAATTCAAATATATTTGTCTATTTTGATGTGATTATTGCGAAAACCATCTTAATAATTATGATAAAAGCTATAAAATTACAAGTGAAATTTGAAGTTTTATTTTTATATTATATTTTTGAATGTATAATTGAGTTTAATGTTGCAACAATTTTAAGTTAGATTTAGTTATATGTGTGAGAGATGTTGAAACATTTGGACTACATCTTTTATAAATGGATAATTCAATATTTTTTACATTTAAACTACAAATGTTATCTTAAACATTTAAATTAAGTCTTTATCATAAATGATATTTTAAATATTTCGATTCATTTTTTTATATCATAAATACTACTTTAAACATTTAAACTACTTATCTCATAAATATCATATTAAAACATTTAAATTATACTTGTGAATGGTAAATGATATCTTCAACATTTAAACTAAGTCTCTTTATCATAAATAATATTTTAAATATTTAAACTACCTATCTCATAAATATCATATTAAAACATTTAAATTATATTTGTGAATTGTAAATGATATCTTAAACATTTAAACTAAGTCTCTTTATCATAAATGTTATCTTAAACATTTAAATTACGTCTCTCTATCATAAATGATATTTTAGACATTTAGATTACTTTTTTCTATCAAAACTGACATGTTAAACATTTAGGTTAAACATTTAGATTACGTCTTTCTATCACAAATGATATGTCAAACTTCAAGGTTTTGGGTGCCCAAAAAGTTTTTGATGGTGCTGAATCCATTTCCACCATCAAAAACATGATTCAAACACTCCCAGTGCAAGATTTCTTGAATTTTAATTTTTTTTTGCCTACTTTTAACTATCGAACAATTCCTGAGACTTGATAAACACTTCCATACGACTCTTTATCATAAATAATATTTTAAACATTTAAGCTACCTATCTCATAAATATCATATTAAAACATTTTAACTATATCTAAATATGTTAAATGACATTTTAGGGTAAATGATATCTTAGACCTTTAAGAAGATTAAAATAGTAGTGAAATATTAGATTTAAAAATTAATTAATTAATTGATATTTATTAAGAAAATGTATTTACAAGTTATCAAACATGAATCTAACATGTAAGAATTTTAGGAAATATAGGAAATATATTTTAAGTACCGTAAGTACATCTAAATAGAAATTTGTAATCTGATTACCGAACTGTTTCCAAGGCATTTGATCTGAGCAATGCTCGTTGACGGTTCAACCAGAACCAGGCATAAACCATAGTGCGTAAAAGGTGGACGAAACCATTACGAAAAGGGGAAAATTTGGCCGATTTAATATATAAAAATATTCCGCTGAGAGTAAGCCCACAACAACCAAATACAATTGCCGTAGTGACAGTGAGAACCTGAAAGGGCGTGGCGAGGAATGTGTCTATCATTGTTTCTGACTCCATTCAGAATCCGGCGGTGAGACAAGAGAGGAAAAACACGGTCAAATGAAGTATCTGCATGCGATGTGAGGTGGGGGGTCGCGAGAAACAGGGATCTCAAAATCCCACATATATATATATTCACATTGTTGATGTCTCTTATAATGCCCACGGAAACAAAACAGTACCTTACCTTTGCTTGGAAACAGCCATAGAAAAGGAGAGAGCGAAGTTTAGCATGGCTACAGTTGAGCAGACACCAGCTGCTATGTTCTTGATTTTCACAGCAGCGGTGGCGCTTATTATTTTTGTACTTGTCAAGGTCAGGAGATCGATTCCCACTCAGAGGATGAAATTACCACCAGGAACCATGGGGTGGCCGTTCGTTGGAGAGACAGTTGCTTACTTGAAGCCTCACCCTGCTACATCTCCGGGAACATTCATGGAAGAACATATATCTAGGTACAGCTTTTCATGGCACTAGTTTTTTTGGGTAAGGAATCTATTTAATTAGATTCATGGAAGAACCTAACATATATCTAGGTATAGGTATAGTTTTCATGAGACTTGTTTTATATTGGCTAAGGAATCTGCTAACTTAGTTTTTCTGAGTAATTTATTTGCAGATATATAAATATATAATTTTTGGCTTTATCCGCTAGGGATTTGAAAGATTTACATCATACTTCATAAACATGGTGATGGCCAAATTTATTTTGCAGATATGGAAAGGTATTCAAATCGCATTTATTTGGACATCCGACTGTTGTTTCAGTTGACCCAGAACTCAACAAGTTCATTCTTCAGAACGAAGATCGATTGTTCCAGTCTAGTTATCCTAGTACCATTGGTGGCATTCTGGGGAAATGGTCCATGTTGGTGTTGGTTGGAGACATGCACAAAGAAATGAGAGCCATAGCTTTGAATTTCATGGGCAACAACAAGCTGAAGAACTCCCTGTTACAAGATATACAGACACATGCTCTTCTCATTCTCAATTCATGGAAGGAAAACCAGGCCTTTTCTGCACAAGCTGAGACCAAAAAGGTCCCACAACATATCACACACTAGTTCTTGCATGCTCTAACCTTTTTCATGTTGGTTTGAATTTATATATACTTCTAATTGGCTCACACTATTCTGATTGCACAGTATACCTTCAACCTAATGGCGAAGGAAATAATGAGCTGCAATCCTGAGGATCTTGAGACCGAGTACCTGATGAAAGAATACTTTTCTTTCATGAAAGGGGTTGTGTCTGCACCTGTGAATTTTCCTGGTACTACGTACAGGAAAGCTTTGAAGGTGAAGTGTCCCTCTTCAACTCTTTCAATATAGATAACAGAAATGAAGTTGGGTTGCTTATTTGAAATTTGTTTTAACAGTCAAGAGCTGCAATACTTCAAGCAGTCAAGAACACCATGGACGAGAGAAGAAAACAACCTGCAATGACCTGGAACTCGGACCTGCTAAGCAGAATCATGGAGGAAGGCAGCCTCAATACTGAGCAGATTTTAGATCTTATTCTCAACTTGTTGTTCGCTGGTCATGAGACCTCTTCAATAGCCTTGTCTCTTGCAATATACTTTCTGGCGCAATCTCCTGAGTCAGCCAAGCAGCTTAGGGTATAAGAACATGACACATGTGTGTAATACGAGCTTTCTACTTAGGGTGTGATAATTTGTAATATGGCCTGAATGCTTCTCTGTTTTCTTTTTCATTTTTTGGGTGGGACAATGGGAGCATCTGGACATACGATGAACTATAGAGCAGCGGGGGACAGATTCAAATTTGCACTGGGACGATTATAAACGCATGGATTTCACCCAACAGGTCGGTCTTTTTGCCTGAGCACCATGATCTTCCACAAATTAATTAGTGAGCAGATTGATAGTGGCATATAGGAATGTTGCATTTTCAAAACTCAAAAACTCAAACATTATGTCTTGATGATGAGTGTGTATTGGACTTACTAATAAAACTGTGGATCATATTCTGGATTCACTCTCTTTATATTTCAACAGAAGCTTACAAACAAGAATCTCACATTAGATGGTTCAAGAATCTCACACTAGAAGCTTACAAACAAGAATCTCACAAACTTTTAGCAAAACTTCTCCTAAGTGATCACTACCAAAAATATTTTGGTAATTATAAGAAGCCTAATTTCAAGAAGCTTTAATCTCACTCAACCTCTTATCCTTGCAGGTTATCAATGAAACCCTAAGGCTGGGGAACGTGGTGCGTTTTGTGCACAGGAAAGCCCTGCTAAACGTCCAATACAAAGGTATGTTGATATTCCATTTTGAAGAAATCTGACTTGCAAAACTCAAGCATTATAAACACTATGTTAGTCGCAAGTCACTAATTCTATAAACATAATGTGTTGTTACTAGTATGTTTGTTTCAAACATTTTAAAAAAACTTTCAAATCTAAAATATATTTTAAGATATCAAGAATTGATGTCCCACTGTTTATTAGCAGGCACTAATACCCATGAGGGGATCTTAGATTATTATTCCATAACGAGCTGTTACATGTATGATCTCATATTGTAGGATACGATATTCCTGCTGGATGGAAAGTTCTGCCAGTATTTGATGTTGTTCACTTAGATCCAGATGTCTACGACAATCCTCTTGTGTTTAACCCCTGGAGATGGCAGGTATTATAGGGTTGTCCAAATATTTTCTAAGATTGTGTGTTGATCAATCCAGATCATATGCACGTGCATTCCTTTATATTAAAAGACAAGTTGCTATTCCTTTGATTTTTCAGAAAGTTGAGGGGAGTACATATTTCACACCTTTTGGAGGGGGGCCAAGGCTGTGCACGGGGGTAGAACTTGCAAAACTGGAGATTGTTGTTTTCCTCCATCACCTCGTACTAAGCTACAGGTAAAGAATCGAATCCAGAGGCAAGAAAAATATTTATATGTTCCAGTACACTTGACTTCTTAATATAGACCAAGTAATATATATATATATATATATCTTTGGCAAAATGTCAGGAAAATAAGGGAATATAATATATATGTGTCATTGCTAACATGATTTACTGCATGCTTTGATTTAATGGATGCAGATTGGCAAAATGTCAGGCAAATAAGGGAATAGAATATTTCTGTGTCATTGCTAACATGATTTACTGCATGCTTTGATTTAATGGATGCAGATGGGAATTGGCAGAACCAGATCTCCCCCTTGTTTTCCCATTTGTGGAGTTTGAAAAGGGTCTTCCAGTTAGAGTTCAGTCTATCAGACAGAATTGATGATCAACATTCAGCTTTTGAAAGATTTATATATCATATAAATATATATATATAATATGAAGCATAGATTGATATAACCATACAAAAAGATACAGGCTCAGACTGGTTAGGGTTTTCAATATTCCCATTCTTTGTACATCACCTAGCAATCTGTATCTCTGTCCTGATATATAATATAATGCTGGCATTCAGGTTGTGCACGTGCTTGCCCATGGCCATTGATAGAGGCGAAGGGTCTATATTGTACGTCCTCTTCTTTCTATTAGAAGACGGAAAGTTGAATGGTCAGAGGAGGACAGTGCACTAGCCGAGGAGAAAATGAAAATAAATTCAGGCAACGACAAAGATATATGAACTGAAATCTCACGTGGAACTGTCACTAATAAATATATGAATACGAAGCTTCACATCCTGTGTACTGTGTTTATATTGAGGTGGTCCAGTGAAGACTATGCTTTTAATGATTGCCTGATTTTTGTACGGAGTTGACAAGCCCTCGTGAACTGAAAACATTGAAACAAACAAAAGAAAACACATGAATACGATTGCATGTATGTCTCATTTCCTTCATTTTTTCAAACCTTTGAATTGATGTGAGCAGTAAATAAAAATCTCTGACCATTGCCCACAGCCCATTCTAAATTTGATCCTCTCAAATATTGTCCATTTTATGATTCCTCCATGGTTTTGTCCATTTTGACGGCTCTGATTAGACTTCTGTCTATTGCTTAAAAGATGCAATCTTTGAAGTATCTCAGGATGTTGTTCAACATTATCCACCGTTATCTATTTCATTGTTCCTAACTCGTCTGTGGTCTTGTCCATTTTTTTACAGCCAAGATTAGATTCCTATGCTGTTCAACATTATCCACCGTTATCCATTGCATGGTTCCTAATTCGTCTGTGGTCTTGTCCATTTTTTGACAGCCATGATCAGATTCCTATCTGGTGCTTAAAGATCCATTGTTTGACTATCACAGGACCTCTAAATGACATTTTGAAGCATCATGCATGCACCATAATTCAGTCATAAAAGTTACAATATAGGTTCATAACATTATCATTTAACATTACTATAACATTATCATTTAACATTACTATAAGACAGGGATTTTGACATTTAAATGGTTGGTCATAGAGTATATTTTAGGTTTTTTATTAAAAATCTCAGGGTATCCAAAATTTTAAAACTTGTTATTTGACATTTAAATAGTTGGTCATAGAGTATATTTTGAGTTGTCTATCAAAAATTTAAATGATTAGTTATACCGTATATTTTGGATTGTCTATCAAAAATTCTAAAATTGTAATTTGAATTTTCAAAAATTTCCAATAAATTTTATTAAAATCATACTAAAATTTCCATTGTTTTCCAATCAAAACTTTAAACTATATTTTAACTTAACTTTTTTATAATTAAATATTTTAATTTCAACTTATTGCTATTTAATTTATATAACCTACTAATAATGAAACATATTTGAAAAATAAACTCTATCTCAAAATTTAAAACATATAAAAATAAATTCAATCTCAAAATTTAAAACATATAATCCACGATTAATCATTTTGAAATAAACTATATCCCAAAATTTAATACATCTCATCCTCAAACGGCTTATTCCAAAATAGTCTCAGCCATATGCAATATTTGTTTGTTAGGAATGCTACCTAACAGGGATGGATTTGACGTTTAATCATTGGTTGTGTTTAACCCTAAATAGTCTCAGCCATCTGCAATATTTGTTGTTTGTAATACTACCTAAAAGGGATGGATTTGACGTTTAATCATTGGTTAGGTTTAATTATTGGTTATGGAGTATGCTGTCTGTAATACTATCTAACAGGGATGGGAGTTGACGTTGAAATGGATGTTATGGAGTTTGAAAAAAATTCTAAATTTGTTTATGATATTTTGGCAGAGTTAAATATTTGAAAATGATAGATGAATATATATAGAGAGTCTTTGGACTTTCAATTTCAATTTTGTTGTTGGTTTATAAAAAATATTAATAATCAATTATTTTTATTATTAATTTTTTTTAATATATTAATTTTGTGTAGTTAGATTGCTGATAGTTGTTCATCAAGGTATGGGGAATTTTGTTTGTTTTTTCTATTATTACAAAACTTTCAAATAAAGTTGTGAAGTATTATATATGCACCATAATTTAGTCACAAAAGTTACAATATATGTTCATAATATTATTCATAAAAGGGAGAATTTTACATTTAAATGGTTAGTTATAGTGTATATTTTGAGTTTTCTATCAAAAATCTCAAAGTACTTAAAATTATGAAACTTGAATTTTACATTTAAATAACTGGTTATAGAATATATTTTGGGTTGTCTATCAAAAATTAGAAAGTATCAAAAATTCTAAAACTTCAATGATAACTTAAATTTCCTAAAAAATTTCTTAGATTTTATCAAAATCATATAGAAATTTCTATTGTTTTCCAAATCAAAACTTTACCTCTTAAACTAAGTAATATATTTTAACCTAAGTAATATATTTTAACCTAATTCTTTTGCATTTAAATATTTTGATCTTTAATTTTATTACTATACAAATTAACCCTACTAACCCTACTACTTACTTAGATTGAATATATTTTTAAAATAAACTCCATCTCAAAATTTAAAATTTATAACCCACAATTAATCAATCATATTACTGAAAATATTTTGAAACAAACTATATGCCAAAATTTAATACATCTCATCCGCAAACAGCTTATTCCACAATATTCTCAGCCATGTGCAATATTTGTTTGTAATACTACCTAACAGGGATGTGATTTGACATCTAATCATTGGTTATGGAGTATGTATGGAAGTCGACGTTGAAATGGATTGTTATGGAGCTGTTGACTGTCCAATATAATTGAAAAAAAACTAATTTTATCTATGAGATTTTGGTAAAGCTAAATAAAATATAGTTTTTGGATTTCATTTTTGTTATTTATTTATAAAAAATATTAATAATTAAATTATTTTTATTATATATTATTTTAATATATTTATATTAGGTAATTAATAATAAAATATGATATTGTTGTTAGTTGTTGTTGATCAGAGTTAAAGTTTTCTTTTTCAAGTGGGGTCAAGAATATAAGGAATTTTGTGTTTTCATTCCAATTAAAAAAAAAATAGATGAAATGATGTTTTTTCTAATATTTTTCCTGGTCAATTTTGTTCAATATATGGTACAGATTTTTAAAAATTATAAATTTAAGTTGTTTAATTTCTAAAATTATAGTGCCTAAGAATTTTTTGAAGGTGTTGAATGCATTTATGTATTTAAAAGTGTCTTTTAAATAATAAGGATCACAATCTAGCTAAAAATTGTATAAAAAAACTACTTCATCTATTAATTAAAACTGTGGTAAAACCTATCATGACTCAGTTGTCAAAACAGCAGTGAGGACAACCATCTCTAGCTGCTAACAACTAATGAGGCTGACTCGTCACCCTTATTCAAGAAAAACCACACAGCAGTGAGGACAACCATCTCTAGCTGCTAACAACTAATGAGGCTGACTCGTCACCCTTATTCAAGAAAAACCACCTGGAATAACCTGCTTTCACTTCTACCACTAGGTCTTGGGTTGTTAACTTTTTTCTTAAATCCTAGAAAGACCAGCTCTTAGCCAAACAATAACACTTTTAAAACATACTCTAGGCCCATATTGATTAAACTACTACACCAACATATTTATTAAAAAGTAAAATAAAATTATTTTACTATTATGGAATGGTCAATATCACTTTTTTCAATGTATAAACCTGCACCATCACATTAATTCAATTCGGTAAACGTATTCAGATATAGGGGAGGGATGTCATTACCTGTGCGCCCTCCCCTCCACTTCGCCTACTGCCACGTGAACTGCATGCATTTCGTACGACAGGCGTCCACCATGGACTGCCACGTGTTGGGCACCATGTCAAGGTAATAAAACACGCTTCTGCATCGTGATTAGGGTTGTTTCCACCTCATTTCTACGATGTGTTGTTTCCCTCTTGTTTTTCTGTTCAGGTCCGGCTGTTGGGCAAAGCCCTCTGTCGATGATGGCACGGGATGGCTCCAGTACCTGCGCGCTTCGTCCGCCATGGTTGAGCTGATGTCTGCGAGACGCTCCCTGTTATTAGGTGAGACACCACCTGGTACCGATGCAGCAAAGTGAAAAATCCAACTTAGAAACAGTTCTTTAGTCATCCATGCATGGGGATGTGCAGCCATGCATGCACCTGGTTCATAGTTCTGTATATAGTTTTTTAGTTGATTTTTACCTTTGGATAGATAAAATCCTGGGATTGAAGTACCAATTGCATTGACACAACATAAAATAGCTATCCACTCCCTGCTCTTAGGCAAAATCTTTGGCACATTTCGGCTCCCTCTTTTGGCAATTACCGCATGCCACAATTCCTCCCTGCCTGTAAACTTGTTTCATCACAGTTCCATATATAGTCTGCTCCATAAGGATGTTTATTGTAAGCACTAGAAAGTGTGTCATAGAACTTTTGCACAACTGCAGGGCGCAAATTTAATGCTCTGTCTCTGTCAAGGCCCTCAGCAGTACACAATACAAGTTCTGGATGCCTTTTTTTAAACCCAAACCACCATGATTTACCAGGAAACCCATCTTTGAATGGGTTTGGCCTCCCTTGACAAATTTGAGCAACTGTGGATTTGAGTTGTATCAACTCTAGCCCATGTCCCAATTGGGCCATCTCTTTACACCACTCAACCACCTCGGCCTCCTCCTCAATCATAATTGTAAGAGGCCCTCTACATTTTTTATGAGTCAGTCCATTTATCCAATAATGTATTGATGAGGGAGGAATACCATGTTTTTTTGCAGATGCCCGAACTGAGTATCCATTAAACTTTATGTCGTCAATTGCAACTAACATTTGTTCTTTTGTCCATCCTCTTATAGCATTGATCTTTTTAGTTGAACTTGCTCCTTGGACTATTGTTGATGGTGGTTCTGTGGCTGATGGTGTGTTAACATCAGCGGCCGTCACATAGTCATCCTCAACAATGTTCCCTGGTGCATTGTTGACATTGACATCAACTGTCATGTCCTCATCAGACGATGTGCATCGCAACTGCACACCCCTTGTCACTCTCCTGCCACTTCTCCTTGTCGAGCAACATAACTTCCTTTTGCTATAGATGCAACTACCTATAAAATTATTGCATGCATTTAGACATTAGAATATTTGTAAATTATGCTTTCATACAAGGCAAAAATACTTCTGCTTTATTACAGGAAATTATCAACATGTATGTTAGTATCCTTGAAAAATCAAATATACAAAATCATTTTGTTGTATGTCTTCAAAATTATCAGTGATTGTTGTTTTTATAACTTGTCTTTACACTTACAATACCATGACTGTATTGATTAGTTTTGTTATATATTTCCCAACAAAGCTATTGTTCAGTTTGACTACTTAAAATATTGTTTTCTT
The DNA here is from genome assembly GCA_031772625.1 of Pinus tabuliformis. Classification (NCBI taxonomy): domain Eukaryota; kingdom Viridiplantae; phylum Streptophyta; class Pinopsida; order Pinales; family Pinaceae; genus Pinus; species Pinus tabuliformis. The sequence goes on along the minus strand of CM062816.1, from coordinate 539,735,623 downwards.
GTTTGTTGTTTTGTTGTTTTCTATAAGTGATTCGCTGACATTGGAATATGTATTATTACAAAAGTCGAAGATTACAAATAGAGTTCATGCCTCAACATCCCTTTCTCCAAACCTGTCCTTTGACCACATCCCTACGTTTCCATTGCAGTGATGTAACTCGATGGAAATGGAAGAAAACATAGATTTTTAGTAACAGCCAAATAGGAAACCAAAAGCCAAATTATCTTGAGTTTCTAGCTTAGTCGATTTTGATTATTACATTCTGAGTCTCTCCATTGACCTTTGTTCACCTATTTACACAGTGTTTTAGCTAAGGCATAAGCAAGAGAAATGTGCACATATATTTTGTTTCACTCTGTCTCGTATCATTTGCTAGTGATATTGCACATGCTAGCATCATTAGAACCATGGCTATGGCCAAGGAAGAAGTTCCTTCACATTCAGTTACTCTATTGATACAACTTGTGATGTTTTGGTTATCGGTAGTTATGTGCATAAAAAGCCTTGAATCCATGCTTTCATCATGTAGAGAAAGAAATGCTCGATAATGGGGTAACTGAAATAAAGGAAAAGTCGGATCATGTTTCCCAGAAATCTTCTCAATTATAATATTTCATAGATTTGACTTCCAAAAAATCGAATTGCATTACTTCGTAGTCTCTCATTGTAAATTACAATTTTCTTTTGCCTCAGAAGATGGGTAGAAAGCTAGGAATAAGCAAGGCAAAAAGCCAAGGAAAAGAGCAAGGCCTGTGACCAAAAAGCGAAAATATACAAATCTAGACAAACTTGATCCATGTAGCACAAAAACAAAACGATAGTCAACACCCATAATTTGCATGACACACATAACATTAGTTTCCAGGTGATAGATCAAGATTAAAGTAAAATCTTGTCTGAGGTCATTCGGAGGATAGGCAACCAAAAGCCAAATTATCTTGAGTTACTAGCTTAGTCGATTTTGATTATTGCATTTTGAGTCTCTCCATTGACCTTTGTTCACCTATTTACACAGTGTTTTAGCTAAGACATAAGCAAGAGAAATGTGCACATATATTTTGTTTCACTCTGTCTCGTATCATTTGCTAGTGATATTGCACATGCTAGCATCATTAGAACCATGGCTATGACCACGGAAGAAGTTCCTTCACATTCAGTTACTCTATTGATCACAACTTGTGATGTTTTGGTTATCGGTAGTTATGTGCATAAAAAGCCTTGAATCCATGCTTTCATCATGCAGAGAAAGAAATCCTCGATAATGTGGTAACTAAAATAAAGGAAAAGTTGGATCATGTTTCCAAGAAATCTTCTCAATTATAATATTTCATAGATTTGACTTCCAAAAAATCGAATTGTATTACTTCGTAGTCTGTCATTGCAAATTACAACTTTCTTTTGCCTCAAAAGATGGGCAGAAAGCTAGGAATAAGCAAGACAAAAAGCCAAGGAAAAGAGGAAGGCCTGTGGCCAAAAAGCGAAAATATCCAAAGCTAGACAAACTTGATCCATGTAGCACAAAAACAAAATGATAGTCAGCACCCATAATTTGCATGACACACATAACATTGGTTTCCAGGTGATAGATCAAGATTAAAGTAAAATCTTATCTTATAAGAATGTTTTTGACATCCTTGGATTAAGCAAATAACACCTTCAATTATATAAATCTACAAAAAAATTTCCATATCTAAGAAAACGAATATATAGAACTTGTTCAAGAAATATACATTGGAAGGGTTGGGGAACTTTTAAGATAACCTACAACAGTAACTATGGGTTGCAGAGTTGCTGTCTACAGTTTGTAATACTGTACTGAAAAGGGATGACGATGATCATATTGATAGTGAGTTGGAAAAAGTGGTGAAGCTTATTATGTATGTGGGCAATAAAGATGTATTTTCTGAATTTTGCAGGAAAGAACTTTCTCGCAGATTGTTGTTCAATAATAAAAAGGTAATTGAAAATCATGAACAGAGTTTGTTGTCAAAGCTCAAGGTTCAGTGTGGTTCATCGCTTACATTCAAGATGGAGACCATGGTTAATGATTTTGTCCTTAACCAAGAAATGCAAGCTACCTTTCATGATATTTCGAAACAACGGAATCATCATACAATAGATTTCTCCCCTGCAATGTTGAATATGGCAATGTGGCCAAACTACCGACGCTCCCAACTTAATCTGCCATCTCAGATGCTTACTTGTGTTGAGATTTTTGAGCACTTCTATTCTACCCAACATAAAAATCGGAAGCTTACATGGACACATTCACTGGGCACGTCTGATATCATCTCCCACTTTGACCACAAGCGTCTAGACATGATAGTAACAACCTACCAAGCAGCTACGCTATTGTTGTTCAATGACTCTCAAAAATTGACTTACGAAGACATTAAATTTCTGTTGAATTTGCCAGATGAAGATGTTGAGAGATTGTTGCATTCACTTGCATGTAGAAATTACAAAATTCTTTTGAAGCAGCCACCCATCAAAACAATAGCTCCACATGATACTTTTGAATTCAATTCTGCTTTTACACATAAAATGGCCAGGATTAAGGTTCCACTTCCCAGCCTCGTGAATGAGAAGAAAAAAGTCACAGGGACGGTGGAAAAAGATAGAAAACCAGCCATTGAAGCCACCATAGTTCGTATCATGAAAAGTAGAAAGGCTTTGCATCATCAATGATTATTGAGTGAATGTATCCAGCAACTTGAAGGCACGTTCAAACCCAACATTAAATCACTGGAAAAAGGCATTAAAGATTTGATATCAAGGGATTTCTTGCGACCAGACCAACAAGATCCCAATATATACATATACGTAACCTGATCAAAACTCCGCTCTTGTGGTGGTGGAGTTAATAAAATGTGGTCATGCATATGTTGATCATCAAACCAAGAGAAGGAAAGGAGTATAGAGAGGAAAAGATAAATTCTCCATGGAGAAATTGACCTATTGCAAAGTCTTTAATGTTGTTTTATGAAATCTAAGTACTCTATTTTCCTTACTGTATGGTTTCATACAAATGGACAACAATATTTTCCTTACTGTATGTTTTCATCTTATAACTCGGTTCCCCTTAACAGTGTTTCCGTTACTATCTATTTTTGTCATATCCTTGTGGTTATATCTTGGTGCTCCTTAACAATATTTTCTTTACAATTTGGTTTCTTCTGATCCTCCTGGTTATATGTCGACTCTTCTTAAGTAGTAGTCATTTGATTATGCTTTTCAATAAAATCTTGTCGGGCACATCAATACGTCTATAAGTCTGAACATAGAAATAGAAATAGGTGAATTGTGAAATAGAACTGTAGGCTGTGTGTTTATTTTCATGAAAGTGAAACTGAATCTGTAAGAAGGTGATTTGTGAAATAGAACTGTAGGCTGTGTGCTGATTTTCATGAAAGTGAAACTAAATCTGTAAGAACGGAAACTGTAAGAACTTTGATAAATGAAAACAGAACTGTAAGAAGAATGTGTTGTAATTGATATAACTAATCTGGATATACTGGCAACTGTTTTGTGATGTTGTCTTCAAGTTCGCTGAATAGTTTGAAAGCATAAGATGCAACTTCAACAATGGTTGAACTTCTTTTATAGCTTTTGGCACTTGAATTTAATTGGTGGACATGGATGGACATGGATTGCAATGGCTTCATTTTGAATGTGTGGTCTGGATTTAATTTGATGTGATCTAAGGTTTGAGAATTTGTTATTTGTTGATCCATGTGCTTTGATATGTTTTAATGAGAAATAGAGTGAATTGGGTGTCATTTATTGCAGTGATTGGGTTTGGGTGTCATTTATTGAACAAAGTGGGTTTAAATGTTATTGGGTTGGGTGTCATTTATTGAACATAAGGGGTTTAGTTGTTGCACAACACAACAATTATCGCTGACATACATTCCCTTTTATTATGTGCAGGTATGGATATTTATTTGCGATACAAAGCTTCAATTCTGATGAGTGGGGGTTGAAGTGACTGCTACTTTATACTTCTGGAATAGACCATTTTGGAAGAATTTATGGTTTTAGCTGTTTTCTAGTTGGGTCAATATGGTTTGCACTCTTAAGTATTAAGATACTATTTATGGACAGTTGTGGTCCTAGTCAATGTATGGGGAAATTTTGGACATAAATTAATACTTATTTATACTTAATGTTATTTATCTTTGTTTAAATATTGATTGTAAAAGTCTCAATTTCTGGTGGTTCGGTGGGACTAGTGCTATATCAATCACTGGTCCCTGCACGACATTAAGAATCTCTCCCCTATTAAACCGCCTTCAATCTTTTTCTATATACAACCATCGAGAAAAGGCGAAACCTCACAACTGTTAGCTGGTTTCTTGACAAGAATGTGCATGGTGGAGAATGTTTGACTTTAAGGATTTGCCATTTTAAACTAAAGTTTCTCCAGTGGAACAAACGCGGAAAAATCTTTGTAGGTATCTTGTGTCAAAGGCCGTGTTACAGTCGTGTGCAACTGATACATTATTAGTGTTAATTCAATACTAAACTCATCTCATATGTCTCGCGGGCGCTGGCAGTATTCTGTGGTATTGACTTTGACGAGTGGCAACTGACAGGCTCACTCACAACAGTGTACTGTGAGTATCTCTGCATTGAGGGTTTGAACGTTTTGCGATTATGAACTACGGCAATAAATAAGTTGCATTAATTGTAGAATATCTCGGGATTTATCCACTCTGATTTGATATGGACAGCCTACATTGCATTGCATTGTCTAGATATTGACTAAATTTTTCCCGTGTATTTATGAACTAATAAATAAGCTGCATTAATGGTAGTATATTTCGGAATTTATCCAGTCTGATTTGATACGGACAGTTTACATTATTGTTCAGATATTGATTATATGTGGTATATATTTGAACTTATCTTCTATGCAGATTTCTGTTTGTCCATTGGGTATACAGAGTCTGCGGTTAATGTAAAGATGGTTTCATCACAGAATCTGCAGCGAATGTAAAGATGGTTTCATGATTTCTACATTATTAAATACGCAGAATTTGTACTTAACATAAAGATGGTTCAATGTAAAGTTGATTGTTGTATGGACCAACTTAGATACTATAATGTTAAAGACACTAATATTTAATATGGTTCAACGTAAAGTTGATTGTTGTATGGACAAACTTAGACAGTATAATGTTAGAGACACTAATATTTAATACGCATTCAAAGTTAAATTGATCTACACATGGACATTTTTTAAGCTTTTCAATTTATTTTCATTGATATGATAAGCTTTCGAGTTTTAATGATGATTATTTGAAAATGGTTGGTGTTATTACTATTCAATGTACATTAAAAAGTTTAAAGGGTTTATATATTTAATAGTTTTGAAAATTTTAATTTTGGTTTAATGAATTTGTTAATAATTTTAGGGTAGTTATATAAATTAAATAATTGATAAATGATCATAAATTTTAATCTATAATAAATTAAATAGTTGATAAATGAGGATAGTTCTTAATTTATAGTAAATATCAAAATATTTTCATCATACATTTTAAGTAGTTAAAATTAAGCATCATAATACTTTTATAATATCATGGATATTTTAAAGTTGAAAATAAGTTTTGTTACAATAACTTGGGCCAATATCATAGTTAATCAATACCACATGCCCAATCAATCATAATTCATGTCATATGACACATGTTCATATAACATTAACCACATTAACGTGACATTTTTTAATAAATGAAATTTAATTAAAAGGAAAAAAATGCATAACTATTTTGAAAATAAATCTTAACTTTTAATTTGTGTGTTATTACTAAAAATATTTTAAAATATTTTATGGAAATTAATAATTATTGATGATCAAATTAAAATTATAGATTCCAAAATTATGAATTCCAAAATAGACATATTTATGACATTAATAATTAATCTATAACATATATTTTAAATTTAAAAATTTTACATATTCAATATTTTAAAAGTTTTTCAATTATTTTATCAATTAATGTGGCAAAAAAATTTATGTTAAAAATTAAATTTTAATTTAAAACTAAACAAATTATAAATATTATTATAAAATATATTTTAATTATAAATTTAATTATAGAACATTATTAATATTATTTTATAAAATTTATGTTAAAAATTAAATTTTAATTTAAAATTTTAATTTTAATTTAAAACTAAACAAATTATAAATATTATTATAAAATATATTTTAATTATAAATTTAATTATAGAACATTATTAATATTATTGTAAAATATATTTAAACTTTGAATAAAAAAGCTTTATATTATTATAATTTTATTTTCAAATTTAATATTAACCATATAATAATTTCCTTTTTAAATTTAATATATTATAAAATAAATTAAATTCTTAAAATCAAAGAATCAGATATTTCCCTCCTTATTAACTTATTTCCTTTAAAAACTTTTATTATACTTAAATCAATCTATGCAAATATTTATTATATAATGTTAATATGGGTTATATACTTTAGTTATAATTTCTTTTTAAAAATCACTCTCTTTATATATAAAAATTGTATTTATTGGTTTCATGGAAAAGCTTAAAATAAATTAAATTCTTAAAATCAAAGAATCAGATATTTCCCTTCTTATTAACTTATTTCCTTTAAAAACTTTTATTATACCTAAATCAATCTATGCAAATATTTATTATATAATGTTAATATGGGTTATATACTTTAGTTATAATTTCTTTTTAAAAATCACTCTCTTTATATATAAAAATTGTATTTATTGGTTTCTTGGAAAAGCTTAAAAATAAGATAACAATAAAATTTTATTATATAAATGATTTGAACTTAATGACAAATTATAGATATTTTTAATATTTTTTTATCAATTAGGATATATAATATTAATAATTATTATATTAGTTGTTTAACTGTTAGATGTTTTTGTCTTTTATCCTAGAATTGATAATACAATTTTTGATAAAAATAATGAATCTAAATTGTTTAAGATATGTTTTTTTAGTATATAAATAAATTCAAGGCTTGAAAAACCTTAAAACACTAGATTTCCGCGCATTACATCTTTTTTTTGCTAAAGCAAGAGTCGTACCTTCTATTTCATTAAATCGGAAAACAAATTACATAAAATACAACAGTCCCAAAGGAACTGTGGGCCAAAGAAATATCTATCTGCTTAAAGCCTAGGTCATCGGGTTTAAGGCTTAAAAACTGAGCCAAGGGCCCACAAACATAACTACAAAACCCTCAAAATACAAGCAAAAGGCGAGACCGTTCGATCCCCCCTCAGAGATCTGACGGATCAGGCTCAAATCAGGGCGAGAACATGCAAACACTTTAAAATTAGAATCGAACCCGATGAGGAAATACAAACCATTCAAAAAGGATTTCGTGTCCGAAAGGGGGGATAACCCTCAAACATGTAGTTCACCCGAAATCCACCGATTCCCACCATGAAGCGAAACAAGCACGGAAGATAACCCTCACTCGGACCTGCATACTTTTCCTTAACCGTCGATTCTCCTTGCCAGATCCAACAACGGAGGATAATATCGCAAGACCTAAAAGCACGGAGAATTACCGCGTGATAAACGACCTGGACCCACCAACATGCTCGCTTAATCTTGATTGTAGAATCGACGTGCTTGATCCAACGGCTGAGGAGCATATCGCATGAGCCAAAAGCGCCGAGAATTACCTCGCGATGAGGATGGTATTCCCTCCCCTCCCTAGGCCACGTGTTGCTTGGTGAGTGGAATCGCTCCCAACTCCAAAATACCGCTTCCAGCTTGAAGGGCATGCGAAAAACCAAAAACCACCCCAAGATCGGTATTACCACCACAGAAAGAAAAACGGGTGTTTTGAGTCTGTCGAAAACGCCTGGACTTCGGCCCCTCGCACCATCCCATCTCCTTAGGTGAAACCATAAGGGCCTGGCGCTTTACCATTCTGCATTTCTTTGATGACCTCATTAACCTCCTCTTCAGTCACTGGCCTATTAAGATTGAAATTTTCCTCTCTTGTTATAAGCCTAGGTATATGCCTTGTTAAGTCCCTGATAAAATGATCTCTGTCTGAAATGGTTTCCTTTGCTATACCTCGAAAGTGTTGAACTAACATAATTTCTATATCTTCATGGGAATTAAGAAGATGACCTCCCTCATCCTTGATCGAAGAGATCCTATTATGAGATCTGTTCGCCATGGTGGATCTGTGGAAAAATCTAGTGTTTCGCTCCCCTTCTTTTAGCCATTGAACTCTAGATTTTTGTCTCCAAAATATTTCCTCTTGTTTACATAAATTCTCCCAGTCTTATTGATGTTTGGTGACTTGATCATTTATGACTTTATCAAATCCATCTGTGATAAGGGCTTGATTGAGTTCCCGCATTTTGTCTTCAATAACTTTTTTCACTTCAAAAATATTTCCAAATTCATTCTTGTTCCAATCTTTAAGTCTGAGCTTGATGTGCTTCAGTGTTTTGTGTAACAGAAACATTCTTGTACCCTAAATATGCAGATCTTCTGTCCACCAATTTGCAATGTTGCTTATGAAATCTGGGTGGGTGAGCTAGATATTCTCAAATCTAAAAGGTCTTTTCTTGGGGGTACCAATGCCCTGAACCTCAAGTTGTACAGGCCAATGGTCCGAGCCTCCAAAGGGGAGAATTCTCGCTATCATTTCCTTGTTGGTGAGCATAAGGTCCTCTGAGATTATGAATTTGTCTAACTTTGAGGCTACTTGAGACTCTCCTCCTCTTTTATTGTTCCAAGTAAAGAGGCCATTACTCATATCAGTGTCAACTAGCTTCATATTATCTATAAAAGTTTGAAATGTTGTAGAGTCTTTGCTTAAAGTTCTGGTTCCCCCTTTTTTCTCCGAAAGTGATTTGATCATGTTGAAGTCCCCACCCATGATCCATGGTACTCCTGCATGTCTATCTCCTAGATCCACAAGAAAATTTAGAAACCTGAGTTTATCATCCATTTTTTGAGGGCCATAAACATTCGTGACCAAATAAGTCTCTCTATCTCCCACAGGGTGAATAACCACTGATAAATAATTCATAGATGCCTCAACATCTATTATGCCAATCTTTTGGGGGTTCCAAAGAGTGAGTATGCCTCCTGCTGTATTATCTGCTTTAACTTCTAGAAACTCAAATCTATTGAGCCATTTGTTGTGAATTTCTTTTATTTTTTGAATGGAACATTTAGTTTCCTAGATAAATATCATATCCAGAGCTTCTTGTTTCATTCTATTGCTAAGTGTTCTTTGATTTCCGCGCATTACATCACTAAAACTTAAGTTTCAAAAAAATCCTACTCAATACCAATCAAAATCAACTTTAAAAAATTACCTTTTATATAAACCTAAAAAAGTAAACTACTTCTTATATTCTATTTATACACCCTCTATCTTCAATCATCACATTTATCTCAATCTATCTGATTTATATAAACCTAAAAAAAAAATAAGCTACTTCTTATTCTATGTATACACCATCTATCTTCAATCATCACATTTATCTCAATCCATCCCATTTATTTATTAATGATAAAATTTCTCCCTTAATTTCTTTATTGCCTAAATGAACCTGACCTAAAACCACGCAGATCCTTAAAGTCGATCGATTGCTAAATGACCTAAAACCACGCAGATCCTTAAAGTCGATCGATTGCTAAATCAACTAAAACCTTATTTTCCTTGAAAATTTTCCAAATGAAATGAACACAAGCCAAACATTTTAAATGTCAGTTACCACTACGAAGCTGCTATTTCTAGCTACTCGAGAAATTCTACTTCAACATGTACCTTAAATGCAAGTGACTAAAGCACATCTGATTTATAACGTATCTGCGCTGTTTGCCTTGAGCCCAACAAACCTTAAATGAAAAGTCTTCAGCCCCCTATTATTATCTTGCTTTTATGGGGCTAGGGTTTCCTCACTGTGCTGTCCACACCCACTCTGAACATGAGAGACTGGTTTTTGCACTGTGTTGTCCACACCCTCTCTGAAACCAACACGATTTTTCATGTTTGTGACTGCATCAATTTTACTGAGTCCACGCAGGTATCCCGTTTTCTGTTTCATTACGTGGTCGGCTGTACACTTCCCAGCGTTTAATCCAACTTTTAATCTCTAGATTCCGTAAACTAGGGAGATTTTCTGGCCTTTAAAAAACCTAGACTAAGGTTATTTAATAATTGAATGGACAAATATCCCGATTCCCTTTATAATGCAATTTGCATAAATTTTACTTAAAACCTTGAAGTGACAAGCAGAATCTGTTAAAACCATTATAGCTTATGATTCCGCCTTGCACTATCTATCACTTAATAATTCTGCCAGAGATCTCTGTTCGATGAATAACTTTTTCCTCCCTGTTACCTCTGATCATTTCACACGTTCATACTTTACCAAGGTACAGAAAGGCATTGATCCCCGTGAAGGATCATGATAATTGAGGAACAATCTCAAACCCATTGACTCTAAAGTCATTATCCACTCTCCATTGCTGGACCCTTTAGAAACTCTAATGGCGTACGACACAACCCTCAAGCATTCGTGCAAATGGCTAACATGATTTGGACCGTATGTAAAACTACCCACAGTACAGGCTGAACTTTCCGTTTATCTATGAAACTCTTTTAATTAGATAGCAGAAATGACTTGCACAGTAACCCAAAGCTTAAAATAGAGGAAAAAGGTTGATTAGTTATGTCACTAACGCGTTTTCAGCATCAGTAAGTTTTCATCAGTCAATGGACAAAACTGGTTTTTTTTCTTTTTCCTTAGAAACTTCTGGCCTATATTAAAAGATTGATTAGTTATGTCACTAACGCATTTTAGTTTTCATCAGTCAATGGACAAAACTGGTTTTTTTTTCCTAGAAACTTCTGGCCTATATTTTGCCTGGAATTTATAGCAGTGATCAATAGGCTCTATAATACTAGGAATCTGTATTAATCTTGGCATTTTGATCCATTTTATCGTTGTACACTCCAAAAAAAAAATATTATTATTTATTAATGAATTCAGCGTTAAGCAATACCTATTATTAAACCATACAATCAAAATCATGATTTAACCTTTAACCAATTTACTTGTTAATGAATTCAGTGTTTATCAACATCTATGATGAAACTGTACAATCAAAATCATGATTTAACCATTAACTCCATTGAATCCTTATGAAAACCTCTAATTATTTTTTCCTTTCTAATTTCAATATTTTATTGTATTCTTGTAAATATTTTATTGTATTCTTGTAAAAATGATCACTCTGCACAATTTAAATTATAATTATATATATATATATAATATATATATATATATAATATATATATATATATAACATTGTTAATTAGATTGTTATCTTTTTTAGTTAGAAGAAATTATTGGAATCTTATTATCTAGATAATTTTCTCAAGTGATATGATAAATTTTGATGTAATGCATTGGAACTAAGAGGTATATTCAATATATTCCTCATATAAAATCTAAACTTATTTTCCATTAAAAAAAAGTATTATATAAGGTTAATTAGATTCAGTTGAAAACCTATTACCATTCTTTTTATCTAAAAGACACACACACACATACCCTACAGAAAAAAATAGTAATTTCATTCAAAGAAAATGATAAAATTACATTTTGCATATGAAAGTTTTATGTGCATTCATGAAAAAAAAACAGTAGAGTTATTAAAACAATAGATTTATACAACCCCTATGTGAAGATCATGAATTTGCATGTGAAATAAAATAGAAGTGGTGATGTTGTAGCCTCCCAAGGCCCTAATGTCATTAATAGACCACCTTTGAAAATGTTGTCTATGTCCTAATGCTTTTCCATATAGATGTGGGAACAAGTGAAATAGTTAATGAAGTTGATCAACCTCTTAGTTTCTTCAAAGATGGGCATGAGAGAAATGCTATAGCAGATTTGAATGTCATTTAACCAATTGATGATGGGCATGGAGTCCCCAAAAACTTGGATGTTTGTTGTGGGGAAAAGTATCCGATGCGGATGACCCTATCCCTACTCTAAAGGTGACAGTCTTTAGCAACAACTGAAAGTAAAGTTTTGATGATTTCCTTTATGAAAGTACAGAGAGAATGAAGAAAGATTAACCAACCTGGTGTCTTTCGCTTAGTCGATCCTTGTCCTCTCTCTTTGTCTCTTGTTCCCAGCTCCTTGCTCTCTTTGCCGGTCCAGCTACACACAGATCCTGCACAAAACAAGAGAGCAAACTACAAGATACAAGTACTCATAACTGACGCATGGATTAGAGTGAATCAAATATACATGTAAATACAATACATCAATGCAATACAAGTATATAGGAGAACATGCAAAACTTTATTGATAGAAGTAACAGGGTTCTGAGAAGGTTACAACCAATGATGGCTCCAATCCAGCGGCACCTCCCCAGCAGCAAGAACTCTCTTCTTCACCTCTAGTAAAACAATCACCCAATAGCTCTAACTGTAAACCAACAGCACCTCCTTGCTTTACACAAAATTCCAGCCTCCTTAGACCTCATAGAAGAGCTCTATATATAGGATAGAAGAAGAGAGGATGAGTCAGCTTGAGACTGACATGAAGCTGCCTTGTGTCCTCTCCCTCTTCAGTTAAACTTCAGTCCTTGAGTCCACTTGGAGATCCTTGCTTACACATGGTGATCAAGTACCTCTTACTCATCACAGGGCGAATCTCATGAACCAAGTGTCAGTTTGGAAGCTTCCTGGGCAGTTGACACCTTGCAGAATGACTGTGCCACTTGGCCAATCTCGCCCAGCGTAGGTAGCCTTCATTAAATCTGACTTCCAGCGCAGGTACAAGGAGGGACAGTTGCATTCCAGCGCAGAAGCTCAGTGGAGCAGCTGACATGATCCAAAATAAGCCTGTTTTGAAGTGTTTTCAGGTGGAGAACTGATTGGAAGTGCTGTTGTTTGATGACCTTGTTCTTTTAGGGGTAAGAACAACATGTTTAGGGACTGAGGATCCCTGTGATTATTGACATTTCATGCTCCATGATGCGAGGCACAAAAATGTCTATAACAGTTGCCCCCTAAAGTATGAGGCCGTTTATCGGGTGAAATGCTTTATCTAGAGGGTCCGAAGTTCATTCCAGTGCTGAGGAGGCGCCCTGTAATACAATACAATACAATACATTATTTTTCATTCTATTTTCATGATCTAGCTGAGGCGGGCATTCCCATGCTCAGCTTTTATAAATACATTTTGGTACATATGACAGACGATCGTCTGAAGGTAGACTGATAATTTTCTGCTGAAATTATCATCCTTTGAGTAGGATGATCATCTGTTGCAATGATGTACATGATAAATGCTTTTATATTTCCTGAATATGTATCGCAGCCCGGATGGATGAAACTAGATCCGGGGTCTTCAAACTCGTTCGATCTTCACTCTAAGTACAAGTCGATCCATGTGAGAATTTCGCTGAAGTCGAACATGGAAAGACATCGCTTGATTACCGGTCAATAATGAAAACCGTTAACAAGCGCGAGAGGAATCACCAATAATGACGATGACCCTCAAGGTACTGCAGTACAATTCACGTGGCGTGAATAAAGGACTTGGCGTCGAACGCCACGCAAAATCTTCTGGTCGAAGGTCATTGATGTATACCTGTCGCCGGAAGTGAGGAACTTGCCATTGAGGCATGCAAGCTTCAAAGTACTGATGGGGGTGTTCCTAGATCAACTTCTTGGATAATTTGCTGAAGTCGACAAGAAGCGATCCGTCAAAGGAGGGCCTTAATGAATCCCACATCAATGACACGGAACGGAGCTAATGATTTTAGTGGAGGTGAAAGCAAATTGTGACATATGATTCAGGGTGGCGATCATGAATGGATGAAGGATAATGTATGGCAGTGGATGGGACACGGTTGACACTTTCAGAATGACCCCTCTTGAACATATAACGACACTGATGCGATGGATCGGTAGCATTACCCCAAATGCGGATGGTTTGGCGAGGACCATGGCGATGAGACCGGTGAATGAAACAACCCAACCCGATGTGGTACGGAGGAAAAGTGTCATGTTCAAGAGTGACTTGCTACCATTAAACTTTGATGTTCTCCCAATTTTTCCCCAGTCATTTCTGACCAGTACCTCTTTATTTTTGTCAAGCTTGAGGAGGATAACATATGCTTGTTCTATAACCTGCCCTTCGGGCAAGCCCATCGCTATGATTTAACGAGCCTAGCGATAGGGAAACTCGTTCTCGTCTAAAGACAAGTTTGTCGCTATTTAATCATTTTAACGAGTCTAACGACAAAGAAAACTCGGTCCTTTTCATTTTTAGAGAGTCTGAAAAGGTACAGAAAGTTAACTCCATAATTCCTTTTTCGTCATCTAATCCCTTAAGTCCGAAAAAGTATAAAACAATACAGAAGGGATGAGTGTTCGGTACTTTTAACGAGCCGAACAAGACAAGCGCTCGATCTTTTTGTGTAATAATCCCTCAGGTCCAAAAAGATTAAAGTCTAAATGAGGGATAGCGTTCCGGTCGTTTAACGAGCTGGAAGGCCAAAACTCGGCAAACTTTTCATATTTTACGAGTCAGTGAAAAGAGCTCAAAGAAGACTCGTCTTTTGAGGAACGAGTGATAAACAGGGATAGCAATTGATTCCAGGTACAAATTGGAATTTTCCAATCACGGTAGTGTCACAAGGATGGCTAGGTGAAATCACTCTTCGCAGCTGTTCCTCAAAAAGGGTAAACACACATATGGGGGTGAACGACCGGCCAAATGAAATGGAGGTGATGGATGAAAACACGACCAAGGCTTTTAAGGCTTATAAATTTACGATCGCAATGGTTATTTACCGAGATAGGTTCATTTTTTTAATGAGCTTGAACTTTGGCGGAAAAACTTTGCTCACACTTTTCTATTTTTTAACGAGCATAAATTCTGTGGTAAAACTGCTCGATTCATGGTCAAATTTAATTTTTTACTTTTACTAGCTTTTCTCTTTTCAAATGTAGTACTTCATCTTCAATTGCTGCAACAAATTTTGTTAGAAATGGACAATATTTGCATGAAAACGAGATTATAACCCTAATATTTAACTTTAAACTGTGTAAAAGTCATAAAAAGGGGTTTTTACCTCTCATTTACCATTTCATTTGCATTTTGCTTGTTGGAGCTCTGGAGGTGCCTCTTTTTCCTTGATTTTCACCAGCTGATTCCGGGAGATTCTGTGGACGATTTTCGGCGCCGTTTGGACCAGGTAGGAGCTAAACCTTAGCCCTTCACTTTCATGGTTTCCTTTTTCAGTTTCATGCATGTTTTTCAGGGTTTCTGAGCCCCAGGGGTTTCATCAGGGCGCCCTGGCATCAGCGCAGGTTCCCCTTTCGAAAATTGCGCTGTATTTCAGGCAGCCTTAAGGCAGACTGCCTTACAGCGCAAGGGGAAGCCTCTCTGCCTGCGCTGGGCCTAGAAAAGCTGACCTTGCATGTGTTTTTTGATGATTTTTTTGCCAGATTTTCATCAAAATCAGGAACTTACTCCTTCTCTTGTTTGCTTGCAGGGAACTTTGAACAAAATGTCCCTTACATGGCGAGAACGAGAACATGAAGCAGAGGACATGGTTGCACTCCATGACCCAGTCACGGTGAACGCGCTTCGGAACTGTGGCCTGCTGAAGTTCTTCCGTATCTCTAGCATGAGAGCACAGATTTCTTTACTGCAGTATATGCTTGATGCTTGGGATCCTGTTAACCAAGTATTCCAGATTAGGGGGAAGTCTTTCCCCTTGACCATAGAGGACATGTACTTCTTGACTGGGTTGTCAAGGCGGGGTGCCCCCATTTCTTTGTCAGGTACGGCTCGAGGGACTACTTCCACCAGAGACTATATCCGTCAGTATTGCCGGGAAGGTTCACAGCCGAGCAAAGACGGCAAGATCAACATCCGTGACATCACTGACAGGTCTCTCAGGTCCATTCTGTTTACTATTGGTAGGATGGCCGGTAGCGCAGCTTTACATGTTGCCAACAGATCTTACATGCAGCACGCCTTGGAGTGTCTCCAACCGAAAGTGTTTAACTGGTGTGATGCAGTACTTGTTCAGATGAAAAGTCAATTGACCAAGGTAAAGGACGGGGGGCTGAAGAACTTTGGATTTGGTTCTATTCTGACTGCCTTTGTCTTGGAGAAAATCCCATTGATGCAACCTCAGTACATCTTGCTCGATTTACCTTCTCCGACCGAGCCACGCATGCAGAGGTGGGTTGACCATATGTCCCGGCATGCTGGTCAACCTCATATTACTTTCACTGAGTCCTTCTTTAGGTGGTTCGAGCGTCAGGAGATGGCATTTTCCGAGTATCCATACGTGGGTATGGACTACCGAGGTGATCCGGACTTGGTGCTTCCGGATGGTGAGCAATGGGGCGCTATTGGTAAAATCTCTAACCATATCACTGTTTATTGTTTTTATTCATGATGTTACTGTTCAAACTGATCAAACTCTTGGGTGCATGCAGATGTTGGTCCTGTTCGTCCAGTAGCTCGTCCACGATCGCCAGTTGCTGCCCCAGCAGCAGAGCCTACTAGGAGAGTTGTTATTCGCGACCTTGGTGATACTGAGATACTTGCAGCTGTGCAGGAGCAGGTTGAGAGCCTTACTCGTGGTCTTCCGGATGTACAGATTGACGAGTTACCTTTACAGTTGCAGCGGCACACTATTGGCGTGCCTAGACGATGGACTCGTCTCTTGCGCATGATCGCACAGACCGTGACGTACTTTCATGAGCACCACTAGGCTAGGGTGCCCCCTAGCATCTTTTTGAGTTCTAGGTCATATGACCAATTTTGTTTTGATTACAGCACATTATGTACAAACTATAAACAGCTTTATATATTTTGATTTTCGGAGTTTATTTCAGTTTATTTGTGATCCACTTACATAGCACCGATGCATCTCTTTTTATATATGTTGTAAATGTCTATCTAATACATAGTTTGCTAATGAATCTGTTAATGTGTTCAAGTTTATGGAAATATGTTGGTATTGAATTGAATCAAACTCTCTTTCCAAAATCTTAACTCTTAGAAACATACGATAAATAGCTGGATTGCGGACTGAATATATACCAGTGAGTTGTAGTATCACAAGTTGTGAGTCTAGCCTGACAATTAGTCGGCGTATACCATGAGCGATGGTATCAGAGAGGAGTTCAATCAACGCACTATACTCAGCGATATTGTTCGTTGATCGTCCAATACACACACCTCTGAAACTCACTAACTCGCCGCTTGGATAAAAAATGGCCCAGGCTGCGGAGGACAAATTCCGCGTACTACGACTCGCTCCGTCGGCATATCCCACATATGTATCAGAATAATTCGACATCTGCAACAAACGAGAAAGGTGGATTACTTAACCGAAACAAACATTTTAGCGAAAACAAAATACAACAAAAGCACTCAGGTTACTATTTAGGCATAGTAACGCTTGAGGTACAACCCGTTACGGGGTTGCGCCAGTGGCATTCCGTCATAATCCATTAACTCGTAGGCTCCTTTTGCTAACACCCTTTTAACAATATAGGGACCCATCCATAAGGACTGAAATTTTCCTGCTCCTAATTTGTCGGATTCTTGGTCGTAAAGCAAAACCAAGTCACCCTCGGAGAAGATGCGAGGTTTGACATTCTTGTCAAACTGTGCTTTGATTCGTTTCTTATGGGCTTCGTTCGCTAAAGCAGCGTCACGACGGTTTTCATCCAATTGGATTAACTCCAAGAAACGAGCCTCTTCTTCTGAGGTTCCGGGGAGGAGGTCAATTGCGAGTTTAAGAGACGAAATTTCGCACTGGATCGGTAATACTGCCTCTAGGCCATACACCAATTGGAATGGTGTGAACCCAGTGGCGTTTTTTACCGAGGTTCGGTAAGCCCATAATGCTGAGTACAGGATTAGATGCCATCTTCTCTTGTGAACCCCGATCATCCTTTGCAACATACGCTTCAGGACCTTGTTGATTGCCTCAACTTGTCCGTTGGCTTGTGGATAATATGGGGTAGAGCTGTCGTGGGATAGCCCTAGTTTGGCAGCTAATTCAACCATCATGTGATTGCGAAAATGCGATCCATGATCTGTCACTATAGCTTGCGGAACGCCGAACCTGGCGACTACATGATTAAAAAAGAAAAGGGCAGCTGTTTCACCAGTGTTATTCAATGTAGGCATCGCCTCGGCCCATTTGGTAAAATAGTCAACAGCGACTATAATATACCCATGGCCCCCGGTCGAGGTGGGGTTACATTGCATGAAATCGATGCCCCACTTGGCGAAGGGCCCAACAGCAACTATCGGCTGTAAGGGTGCGGGCGGTCTTCTGGTTTTGCTATCAAAGATCTGACATGCATGGCAACTTCTGACAGCTATTATGCAATCTTTAAACATAGTTGGCCAGAAATATCCTGCTCGTAAGATTCTTTGTGTTGTTGCATATCCAGATTGATGTCCCCTGCACGCGCCTGAATGACAATCATTCAGGGTTTTTTCGGCCTCCTCATGGGTAAGGCACCTCCTCAGAACCGTATCGACACCACAACGGTAAAGTGTATCACTGACGATCATGTAGTCTTTAGATTGGTATCGTATACGTTTTCGTTCCGAGTGTGAGGTATTAGGTCTAAATTTTTGGGTTTGGAGATAAACAATGATGTCTCCATACCACTCATCGCTTACCGATATCAGAAACAAATTTTCATCCACGATTGACTCTTCTGATGTTTCATCGTTGGATGACGATGGGAGATCGCATAATAATTCCGCGAAAACTAGAGCTTTCTTCGATTTGGATTTTACAAAATCTAAATCGAACTCTTGAAGGATGGCTATCCATTTTGAATATTTGCCCCCAAGCAACTGTCGCGACAGTATGGGATTGCAATCTGACAGAATGGTAGTTTTCCTAAAGAGGACATAATGTCGAAACCTTTGAATCGCTTGAACAGCAGCAAGCGCTAGTTTTCAACATAAGAATATTTACTTTCTGTGTCATTTAAGTTTTTACTTAAATAATAAATAGGATGTTCAATTCCATCGACTTCTTGCACTAAGACCATCGCAATGGTCGTATCTGCTGCAGCTAGATACAGGTTAAAATATCTTTGATAGTCCGGGGCGTACATTAATGATGCTCTTACTAGAGAATCTTTCAGAGCGTCAAAGGAAGCTTGCGCAACCTGGTCCCAGACAAAAGGTACATCCTTTTTCAAAAGACGAGTATAACCTTTGGCAAGTTCTGCGTAATTTGGAATGAACCTCCTCAGAAAGTTTGCTTTCCCTTGGAGTTTCTGAATCTGAAGCAAATTTGAAGGTGGAGGCAAATTAATGATTGCCTGAACCTTACAGGGGTCGAGACGAATCCCATCCTTAGAGACAACAAAGCCAAGTAAACGACCAGAACCGACGCAAAACACACACTTGTGCGGATTGAGTCTTATCTTGTAATGTCGGCAACGTAGAAATATTGCTCTCAAATGCTGCGGATGATCAGTCCGCTTCCGCGAATGAGCCGGAAGATCGTCGAGGTAAGGTTGAACAATGTTCTTGATGTCATGGAAGGCATAATTCATTGCCCTCTGAAACGTCACCCCTGTGTTCTTTAAACCAAAGGGTAATTTTCGATAAGCGAATGTGCCCCACGGACAAATAAATGCAGTCTTAGACTGGTCCTGTGGGCGGATATTTATTTGATTATACCCGGAAAATCCATCCATAAAGGAAAAGATTTCACATTCGGCGCATTCATCAATTATCTGGTCGATGAAGGGTGTAGGGTAGTTGTCCTTCGGACAAGCTTGGTTTACATCCCTATAGTCGACGCACACTCTTATCGTCCCTTGTTTTTTCATAACAGGGACAATATTCGATACCCAATCGGTTAGAGGAACCGGGTAGATGAATCCAGCATGGAGAAGTTTTTCAACTTCTGCCTTAATGGCAGCGGCTTTCTTCGGATGTACCTGTCGAAGCCGTTGTCTTACTGGTTTGACATCAGGATACATTTTAATCTCATGTTCAACTATGCTCGAGTCAATGCCTGGCATTTCATCATATGACCATGCAAAGACATCTCTAAATTCGCGAAAGAGAGCACTATATATTTCCAGTTCTGAAGGGGAACAACTTTTGCCGACATGAATATTCTCAACAACATCAGATTTTGTCGAGATGTTTATGGCTATGGTTTCTTCAATATTGGATAGGTTTCTCTCTGAATCCACCGTGTTTACAGTATTTGTTAGGAATTCAAACACTGAAGGGTGATATAGGTCGTGATGAGTTTCTTCTTCACATTCTGGAAGAAGGGAACGATGGTGGTGATCATTCCATGGTGCCCCCTCAATCATCATTGATTGTAAGATTCCTTCGTCAGTCCCATGAACTTTTGACCATGGATCTAATGGGGTACCATATTCTTCGGACCTATCTACCCAAACGCTTGACGAGCGTTCATTTGGGCTCGCCTCCCATGCCTGAAACATTGATTGCTACAATATTTCAATAGGGCTAGGTGGCAATACCACTTGATGATCCATGACGACTTTGTCTTCTGCGACCTTTGACGAAGATACCATGTTGCATGTTGCTACAAACGGGATATTCCCTTCATGGAAAGGAGGTGGCAACGCGAAAGTTCCCATCATTGTGGGATCTTTTAGCAAGCCTACTCCTATATCTTTTATTGAATGGTCGCTCCCATGGATCAGGGGAATGCTTCCAGTAACTTGTGAACCATTAGGGAGGAAATTCTGTTGGTCGACGATCGTAATCCCTCCTTCAAACGGGAATGCGATCTTCCTAAAATATGTCGACACTACAGCTGCCATGGCATATATCCATGGTCTTCCCAGTAGGATGTTATAGTCAAGATTGCCATCAATGACTTCAACATCAATCTCTACTGTTTTTCCTCCTAGTTCAACCTTAAAGTTATTTAGGATACCGTACGGAGTGTACGACCTACCGTCAAATGCTTTCAATGTCGTCGAAGATCGCGACAAGGTTGGAGATCCAAGAGTTTTCCAGCAACTCATCGACATGATACATGTCGATGCGCCCTCATCAATAATCGTTCTATGAACAGTTTTGTTGAGTGCTTTCACTTGAATAAGGAAAGCTAATTGCGCTGGCAACTGAGGATCATATCCTTTGTGATCAAAGGATACAAGATTGGAATCTTTAGGATCCACTCCACCAATTGCTGACAACAATGCCTGTCTTTGGGATGGGCAATTTTGTAGTACCTCAAGAGTCGACATAGCAGATGGCGATTGGGCCAAATCCTCCACTATATTATAGTGTTGCGCCACTCTGGCGCGAGGGTTGAATGTCGACTTGTGGACTACTCCCTTAGGCGGCTTTATTGTTAATTCATGCGTGAGGGGGGGTACAACTTCTGCCGACGTTGTTGTCGAACTACTGGGTTGATCTTTCCCTTTGTCGTTCGACACCGGCGGATTCCCATAATCTTTATTCCTAGTCGAGATCAAAGCATCATTTTGCTTAGAAACCGACAACATAAGCACTTGAGACGGAGAAGCATTTCCACTATCAACCATATTTTGACCTGGGGTGGGAAATGGATCAGTCAACACAGCTGAAGTTTGGGAACTTTTAAAGAACCTCTTTAACTCAGCTTTGAACGGACAGTTCTTTGTTGAATGATTTTCATCGCATATTTGACATGGAGGAAATTGTTTCCCTTGCCCAGGAGGGTTTGAAGAAGTTTTTTGAGGGGATGACCCACCTTGTTTCTTCTTCTTCCCTTTGTTTTGTTTCTTCTTGCTTCCTGGTTGATTGGAGTTTTTGTCTTTATCCGTAGATACAGCATTTACCTCCGAAGCAAGAATTTCTTGATTTGCTTTTTGATTCGAAGTCTTACGGGCTTTCTTATTTGAATCCCTTGTCGACTTAGCGTTTGCAGTTCCAATCACGCCATCACCGGAATGAGAGTCACTATTCGATCCGGGAGGAGGAGGGATTGAAAATTCCGGTCTGGGGGCATCAGGTATCTTATCATAGAGCGTGCCCGACTGAGTATACACTAAGTCCAAATATTGAGCACGAGCAATCACTTGCTCTTCTGTTACGACACCTCCCTTGGCCACATCTTCTGTTATTGCCGGCAGAAGCGACTTTATAAACCACTCAGCTAATAGCTGATCTGGAACATAGGTTTTTACCGTTCTGCGACGACGACGCCACTCATGTATATGATCAGATATATGTGTGGCTGTTGTCTGCTTGAAATTGGTCAAGATCTCTGTCCCAGTTTCGTACCTTATAGGTAACTGAAAGTGTGTTAAGAAAGTCGTGGCTAGGGAACTAAAGTTGTCGAAAGAGGCTCTAGGTAATTCAATATACCATTTGGCCACCGGACCAGTCAATGTCCTCTGGAAAAGACGAAGCCTTATCGAATCATCATTCAAGGTATTCGACGAACACCACAGATGGAATGTCATCACATGATTCGACGGGTCTTCGCCCGGATTTCCATTGAATTTAGGAATGTCCGAAGGAAGCTTGTGAGGAATCGCTGGCCACCAATGGGCATAGGTGATTGGATCGTTCGTCAATCGATGTAAATCTGGTAATTCTAAGGTCGCCACGAATGGCAACTGCTGATTCAGGTTTGGCGAGGCGTACCCAGGATATGATGGAATCGCCTGAGCAGTAGGTCTTTGCACACCAGTATAATGCAACTGATGTTGATATGACTGATATGGTTGGTGGGCTTGGCCACTGTAAAGTGGTTGGTTTAACCCATTCTGAATATAGGGTTGCCCACTATTTGCAAAGATCTGTTGCTCAGACCCCTGGTACACCTGTTGAAACTGAGGTTGTTGGTATTGCACCATCCATGGTTGTGAAGCCATGTTTTGTTGTGCGACACTAACCGACGGACCAAGATGCGGGGTTATGGTTCTCGTTTGTATCTGTGTCGTCCCGGCAGTTGGCGATTGTGGTTGTGTTGCAGGGTCAATAGGCTGTTGCATTACAACTTGGGGTTGACATACAACAGGCATCGATTGAACTTGCGACACGGTTACAATTGCTGGCGTCGTCGGGATACTAGACATAGGTACACATTGTTGCATGGAATATACAACTCTTGGTTGTTGGGGTAACATAGGTACCCAACCACTCGTCGTTACTTCAGTCAAACCTGAATGTGGTTGAAAACTGCCGTATGGGTATCCCCCCGGAAGGGGAAGTGAAAGGGCATATTGCCCCCCATACGGTAACAATCCGGAGCTCAAGGGTATAGATGGCCTTTGAGGACTGGATGGCCCAAACTGATTCCCAAAGGGATCAATTTGTCTAGTTTCAACATAAGAATTATCGGGTATTATACCGGAAGAACAAACTGGAACAGACCAAGTTGTCATAATAGTCCCTGGGTGGACTCCTTCTAGTTGATGAGAACTAGTTGGGACAGATGGTATGCCGGCAAACATCGTTGGAGTGGCAGCAGGAGCTTCTGCTATCGCTGTGTCATTTGGCACAGTCTTAGATGTCGACGGTTGTTCAGACATTTTAAGTCTATCCAATAAACTTCCTAACGATTCTTCAGGAACTTCCTGTGGCGATGGACAAACTTTTGATGCAGAAGGAAAAAGAGGGGTACCTACTCCAAAATGAATTGGAGTATTTGCT
Organism: Pinus tabuliformis; assembly: GCA_031772625.1. Classification (NCBI taxonomy): domain Eukaryota; kingdom Viridiplantae; phylum Streptophyta; class Pinopsida; order Pinales; family Pinaceae; genus Pinus; species Pinus tabuliformis. The sequence goes on along the minus strand of CM062816.1, from coordinate 539,711,897 downwards.
TGCTGGTCCTCTACGATTTCCTCTATTGCAATCAGACCAGGAGGAAGAGGAAGACCGTCAGGTCCGTAAAAGATTTCTGGTGCCGAAGAAGGGGTTGCTTCGACAGCGACAGTCGTTTGAACAACAAGACTCTGTGGACCGGTTTCAGATGGAACTGGTTCAGTTATGCAAGTACTTGTCTTCAGACTAGGATCAGTACCACTGTCCTTCTGTTGCTGTTGAACTTCTTCAATAGAGGCAGGGATTCCAGAAATATTGGGAGTGACCAGAATCTCAGATGTTGTTGGAACTTCCGTTCTAACTTTAAAAGGAGATTTTGACCTGGTCAAGCGAGTTCGCTTCGTCCGTACTACTCTCGGTTCCGGAGACAAAGGCGGTTGACTCGCAAGCCTCCCTGAACGACGGGGTTTTAATTGACTTTCCTCCACGGTTGCGGATTACTTGATCAACTAAAATACAAAAAGGGGAATTATGTTTCCGTATTGAATGAATTTTATTAGACGCTTTTAGACACAACTTTGCTTTTTCATGTTTTAAGAGTCGAGAAAAAGCTAAAGATGACTCTAGTCGCCTTCGATGTATTAACGAGCCCGAAGTGACAAATGCTCGGTTGGACCTTTTCAGTTATAGAGTTTGAAAAGGGCCAAAAGAAACTGCTCTGGAGATCTAGGCAGAGGGTGTGCCAAACCTTTCGCGAAACCACAGAATACATTTTACGGTACGGGTGGTCGATCTTCGTGAATGCTGTGTTCACTGCATCGCGATCAGTAGGGCGGTCGACACGGCTTCCTAAGGATAAAGGATAAAAGCCTATAGGGGTCTCCCAATATACGCGACGGTACGTGGGAGCACAAGTTTGTATTAGTGCTATCGTCCCTCAGGAGGAATCACCCACCTTCGTAGAGATCGACAGTCACTACGTTTAACGACGCCGGAACACGTCTCTACCTAGACCTCTATTGTGAGCGTTATGTTACAATGCGTTTTTAGATTCATTCAATATATTTTAAGTTGATCTTGTTTATCAGTTTGTCTTTCAGGATCACCACGAGATGTATTGGTACAAATTCCTAAATGCAGCTAAAATGATAAGCAAGCTTTCACAATCTTTTTAGATTTGAAAATCCTAACTACTGAGGGGAGAGAAAAACAATATCTTTCCACACAGAGCACAAAGCACAAACTAATGCACTTTCTCCTAGATCAGACACACAAACTTATCAAAAATGCAAATGCAAGATGCATGTATTTCTTTTCTTTTCCTTTAATGTTGATGTAGACAAAAGGAAAACTGTTGTATGACTTTCGAATTCAATTTGAAGCGTAAACAAACAAGCTTTGTCTAAATGAAAAGACGCTTTACAAGTACTTGTTTCAACACTCAAAATATATGAATTCAAACCATAAAGTGAAAAACAAACAAACTCAAACAGCCATGAACAGTAATAAAACTAGCTCATAAGATCACAAAGACACTTTTACAGTTCAGGATCTAAGAGGTCACAGCTATACTGGTTCGCTTTTCACAATGGGAAACTGTAACTGAAACAAGAAGTACTGAAAGAACATTCACAGTTTCATCACACAACTGAGGCGGAATAATGTCAAGGAGAAGTGGTCTACAGCAAGTACAATGACCAGCAAGCAATCAGCTAAAACTCAGTGAAAACAGGGCCAAGACACAAAGGGAAAGCTGAGCAAGACAATGGCTAACTGGACCAGCGCAGGTTCTAGTCTGCCAGTTTGACTCTCAGCGCAGTTCCCGAAGGGAGCACCTGCGCTGTAATGCAGACTGCCTGTGGACAGCCTGCTCTGGGACACGAGAGTTACGTCTACAAAGTTTTCCGGGTCATAAAAAGCTCAAAAATGCACTGTTTTTGCTGAGATAAAAAGCTATAGGTCAAGTACAGGCTAAGGGATGATCAAGAGGATGAAGATCTATCACAAAGAGTAAAGAGTCTTTTGTAGATAAGCTCTTCAAATCTTGAATTTGCTCAGTAAATGAGCAAGAGTAGCAGACCCTCTACTTCGCTTTTGATATAGTCAAAAGCTTTTCGATTTGGTACTCTTTTCTTCAAGAAATGAATAGCAAAATACTACAAACACCAACAAGATACTAGGCTCCCCAGCGGAGTCGCCAGTTTGTTGTGGGGAAAAGTATCCGATGCGGATGACCCTATCCCTACTCTAAAGGTGACAGTCTTTAGCAACAACTGAAAGTAAAGTTTTGATGATTTCCTTTATGAAAGTACAGAGAGAATGAAGAAAGATTAACCAACCTGGTGTCTTTCGCTTAGTCGATCCTTGTCCTCTCTATTTGTCTCTTGTTCCCAGCTCCTTGCTCTCTTTGCCGGTCCAGCTACACACAGATCCTGCACAAAACAAGAGAGCAAACTACAAGATACAAGTACTCATAACTGACGCATGGATTAGAGTGAATCAAATATATATGTAAATACAATACATCAATGCAATACAAGTATATAGGAGAACATGCAAAACTTTATTGATAGAAGTAACAGGGTTCTGAGAAGGTTACAACCAATGATGGCTCCAATCCAGCGGCACCTCCCCAGCAGCAAGAACTCTCTTCTTCACCTCTAGTAAAACAATCACCCAATAGCTCTAACTGTAAACCAACAACACCTCCTTGCTTTACACAAAATTCCAGCCTCCTTAGACCTCATAGAATAGCTCTATATATAGGATAGAAGAAGAGAGGATGAGTCAGCTTGAGACTGACATGAAGCTGCCTTGTGTCCTCTCCCTCTTCAGTTAAACTTCAGTCCTTGAGTCCACTTGGAGATCCTTGCTTACACATGGTGATCAAGTACCTCTTACTCATCACAGGGCGAATCTCATGAACCAAGTGTCAGTTTGGAAGCTTCCTGGGCAGTTGACACCTTGCAGAATGACTGTGCCACTTGGCCAATCTCGCCCAGCGCAGGTAGCCTTCATTAAATTTGACTTCCAGCGCAGGTACAAGGAGGGACAGTTGCATTCCAGCGCAGAAGCTCAGTGGAGCAGCTGACATGATCCAAAATAAGCCTGTTTTGAAGTGTTTTCAGGTGGAGAACTGATTGGAAGTGCTGTTGTTTGATGACCTTGTTCTTTTAGGGGTAAGAACAACATGTTTAGGGACTGAGGATCCCTGTGATTATTGACATTTCATGCTCCATGATGCGAGGCACAAAAATGTCTATAACAATGTTGATACTAGCAAATTCTTGCAAGCTAGGAGTTCAACCTTGTTATTGGATCCTATGTCGACCTCCATTTTTAGTTCAAATAAGTGGGATACTGTAACGAAAAGGATAAAGCCCCCATCATTATTTTTTCATGAGTTACTTGATGCACCATCGCAAAAATCCCGAGGGAAAAAATGGTGAGCGTTTTTTGCAATTACAATTCTTTGAGGGGGGCCCCTTTTTTTTGAGGGAAATGAGCTAAAATAGCCATGGATTTAGCCACGAAGTACTCAAGAATTAAACATTTTTCATAGAATAAAGCTCTACTTCAAGTCAGCCATACATCTTAGAATAGAATTAGGGGCAGAGCTTTGAAGGCACAACATGACAGACTCTAGAACCAATTCCTCAAGGCCCCTCCAGATTCTCCCCAACACATTCCCCTAAGTGACATGTAGCATGTTTGCATATATGCCAAACCTGCTAAAAATTAAAGGGCAAGTCATGAAAATATGCATGGCTAATTCTTCAATATTCTTACACAATGAGCACCAACTAGGCCGTACAAAATATCTTTTCTAAAGAAGTCCGATGTTGGGGCTTTGTCTTCCATCATGAACCACATGAAGAGCTTATAGTTTGTAGGGAATTTGGTGAGCTTAGATTTTGTAGGGCATTTGGCCTTTCAAACTGCCTTCCACCACCATTTGGTGAGAGCATCTTCTATGATTTCCATGAGAAAAATATAACCAAGCTTAGGGATATAAGCACCAAAGGGGGATATGCTCCAAGAAATTTCATCTTCCCTGCAATCAACCAGATATGTTCAGTTGATAGAGCATCTGTGAAAGCAGTCCATGTCTCGCAATAGCCCTCATTAAAATTCAGGTCCCAACAGAAAGCCACTGTTGACTCCAGATTGGGTTTACGGTATGGATGAGCTTGGAATGCTTCTGTCCCATAAGTGTTCTATGAAAGGAGGAGGGAGAATGTCATTGTGGCCATTGCCTAGTCAAGGATTGAGGCCAATGTGAACCATGTCTCCTCTTCCAACTTTTCAAGCCAGCCCATTGCTAATGGCATCAAAGGAATTTAGGACCACCCTCTAGATCATAAAAATATTGGCCTACGATTTATCCTCTTGACAGATCCACTCTTCCAAAGAGTAGGGTGCAATATAATTATGGGTGACAATGGATGTCCATAGATTTTGAGAGGAGATGAACCTCCACCCACACTTAGATAATAGAAAAAGTTTTTTAAGCCCCATCCCCCTAGGAGTTTTAGCATTGCAACTTTTTCTCATTTGACTCAGGGGAGAACTCTGTGATCTTGATTCCCAACCCATAGAAAATTAAAGAAAAGTATATGGATTTTTTCCATAACAAATTTTGGAATCTATGCTATTATCATCCAATAGATAGAAATAACCTCAAGAACTGACTTTATTAGCATTAATCGTCCAACATGAGAAAGCTAACAAAAAGACAAGCTTTTCGGGTGTTTTTCAATCTTGGTTGTAATCCAAAGTCAGTAGTCTAGTCCTCCTTGGGTAACAAGTAGGCTTGAGATGGAATCCAAGGTACTTCAACCCCTTCTCGAGTTGTTTGGAGTCAAAGGGAAGTCTAGTCAAACGGGAGTGTCTTATATATATATATATATATATATATATATATATATATATATATATATATATATATATATATATATATATATATATATATAATGCCCTAAAATTGATTCTGCTTGCCTAAAATTGTTGAAAAATGTGCATCAAGAAATGTTAAATTTAGAATGTGCTAAAAATAGACCCTAAAAATAGCATGTCTAAAAATAGCAGTTTGGCCAGTGAGGTCATTGGCCACATTGGGTGAGAGGTAAAACTTCTAAAAATAGCATTTCTGGGTCCCTTCCTATTTATAGTAGTCCCTAGTCTATCTATAGGAAGTAAAATTAATTTTGGTCTTAACAGCAGTTGGAAATATTAATTAATTAATTCAGTTGAGTTAATTAGTTAAGGAAATTTGAATTTGAAGTCTTTGTGAGCATGCACATGAGTTGTCCTACTGATTGAGGAATTTATCCTTAATTTCCTCCACTGATTGAGGGAATAAGTATGAGTTCTATAATGAGAGAATCAGTTGACTTAGTTCTAACTAGTCAAGTCTAGTTAGATTATTTTAACAAGTTGTTAAAATAATAAAATATAGTTTGTTAATGCTTGCATGCATGTGACAACTATTATTTTAGATAACTAAGAATTCACTCATGGATAACCGTTGCATGTCAGTTCTGTAAGAGACCCAGTTGAGATCAGATGTGGGACAGTGTACTATTAGATGCTAGGATATTTCTAGTAAGTATTCCTTGCATGAGGAAGGAATCTATTTTCTTCTATGACTACGTAGTTGGACCTGAGGTGATAACAGGTATGATCAGGCCAACTTACAGCCTATATAATGAGGCCTAGATTGTCCATGATTTTCATCTTTTGATTGAAGATCATCAGAGTATAGAGAGAGCAGGATAACTATTGAGCTTATTCTTTTTGTATGTTGTTGAGGATTTCCACTTGATTGATAATACAGAGATAGGGTTTTAGGCTGGTTCTTTTCTTGGATAAATTCTTCTATGTTATGTGTGATTGATTCCTTCTTATCAGTTATATGTGTTCTTATTGATGATGCTCATGGTTGATTAAGCTTCCGCTAAATTGTTTGTAGAAGTAGATCAAATGTTTTTCTTTAGTACATTGCATTACCAGGTTGATCTATAGGTGGGAAAGTTCTAAAAGGTGTCAGAGTTGACTAATTTGTAGAAAGATTCTACAAGAAATCTACATGGTATCGGAGCACAGGTGATCAAGAAAGAACAGTATACAAGAAAGGAGATTTCGAAGTTTTGAGTTTTGGGCCGAGAGTTTGCAGAGCAGATCTGAAAATTTATGTACAAAATTTTCAGAAACAAATAGCAGACTTGAATTCCTTGCGGAAAAACACCCAAATTCAAAAAAAAATCGGTTGAATCAGAGTTCGGATGAGGGAGATATCACTGATTTAAAGTCAGCTCTTTTTCTAGGAAATTTCGTGACGACGGGAAAGTGGAAATAGATTGGTGTGCTAGGCAAGAACCTGTATGCACTTGAGGTACAAGATGCATGCAAAGCCTTGAGGAGCAAGGCAAAGGTTATATAATTGGTGGTTGAGAGGGAGAGTAAATTACCTCTCAACATGCAGAGCCAGAAGAAGTCTTAGACAATTGTGGAGGAGCCACGATTGGTGCAGCAACTTCAGGAGGTTGTGGAACAGCCACAACAGGGGAAGCTGAGTGGAGATTAAGTAGAGACATCTACTCATGTAGAGACCTCCAGTAAGGGGAGACTTCGATCCAAGTGCGGAGGGGGATCACATGCAGCCATACCTCCAGGTAGGAGGTGGGGTGATGTGGAGTGATTGTCCCAAGGAGGAGGGGCAGGATCCTTGAGGTACCCAACCTCTTGGATGATACCTTGCTATGGGAGCCCCGATGTGGAGTAGCAAGAACTGATTGATTAGGTAGAGACAGATGCGGATGGAGCGGTAGAGAGAGCGACATTGTAAGGAATCCCAGGACAACACATAGCTAGTAGGCTGCAACAATGCAAGAGGCACAAGTGTTTTGCACAGTGCTAGGTGGCACAGAGAGGTGTGCAATGGTGCGAGATGCATGGAGATGTTGCAGTAGCGCAGATGTCAGAAAGGGAGCACTTGTCAACAGCAGGTAGAGTTTCAGCATCAGAGTATGTTCCTAACCCAACAGAGTGGTCAGTTGGGAGTGTTTTTGTTCCAAGTGTTGTTGGAGCAAGTGGACCGGGTAGATGTGTTGCATGCAGAACATTCCAAAGTTATAGGATCGGGTTCGAGAGAAAGCCTTTCTTGTTGAGAGGGAGTGTTGAAAAATGTGCAACAAGAAATGTTAAATTTAGAATGTGCTAAAAATAGACCTACTAAAAATAGCATGTCTAAAAATAGTAGTTTGGCCAATGAGGTCATTGGCCACATTGGGTGAGAGGTGAAACTGCTAAAAATAGAAAGTTCTAAAAATAACATTTCTGGGTCCCTTCCTATTTATAGCAGTCCCTAGTCTATCTATAGGAAGTAAAATTAATTTTGGTCTTAACAACAGTTGGAAATATATATTAATTAATTCAGTTGAGTTAATTAGTTAAGGAATTCAAATTTGAAGTCTTTGTGAGCATGCACATGAGTTGTCCCACTGATTGAGGAATTTATCCTTAATTTCCTCCACTGATTGAGGGAATAAGTATGGGTTCTATAATGAGAAAATCAGTTGACTTAGTTCTAACTAGTCAAGTCTAGTTAGATTATTTTAACAAGTTGTTAAAATAATAAAATATAGTTTGTTAATGTTTGCATGCATGTGACAACTATTATTTTAGATAACTGAGAATTGACTCATGGATAACTGTTGCATGTCAGTTCTGTAAGAGACCCAGTTGAGATTAGATGTGGGACAATGTACTATCATATGCTAGGATATTTCTAGTAAGTATTCCTTGCATGAGGAAGGAATCTATTTTCTTCTATGACTACGTAGTTGGACCTAAGGTGACAACAGGTATGATCAGGCCAACTTACAGCCTATATAATGAGGCCTAGATAGTCCATGATTTTCATCTTCTGATTGAAGATCATCAGAGTACAGAGAGAGCAGGATAGCTATTGAGCATATTCTTTTTGTATGTTGTTGAGGATTTCCACTTGATTGATAATACAGAGATGGGGTTTTAGGCTGGTGCTTTTCCTAGATAAATTCTTCTATGTTATGTGTGATTGATTCCTTCTTATCATTTATATGTGTTCTTATTGATGATGCTCATGGTTGATTAAGCTTCCTCTAAATTGTTTGTAGAAGTAGATCAAGTGTTTTGCTTTAGTACATTGCATTACCAGGTTGATCTATAGGTGGGAAAGTTCTACAAGGTATCAGAGTTGACTGATTTGTAGAAAAATTCTACAAAAGTCTCATTTAAAGATGGCTTGGTTTTCATTGAATAACAATAATGTTGTTGTTAATGCCATGGCTTAGAGCCAAGATATATTCAATACTATTCTCATATAGAATATAAACTTATTTTCCACTTAAAAATATATATTATACAATGTTAATTATATTTAGCTGACTAGGAAGAAACCTATTGTTATTCTTTTTATCTAAAATTCATGCAAATAACATGTTAAAGTAAAATTGGATATATTATTATAATTACTTTCAACCTAAATATATTAGCATAATGACTTTCAACAAAAACTTTTAAATCTTATTGTAATAAATTTTAAAATGAAATACTTGGAAAATATATTTCTTGCACATTTAATTATAAACTATTTGTTAGGCATGAGACCAAATCAAGTCAAAGTTGTTAGTGCCCATGGTATTCACAACCCATGGTATTATAATGAAATATTTGTATATATAGGGGTGTGAGTAAAAAAGGAAATGTATGGGTGAGAAAGAATGAAGCGAGTGAAATGTATAGAGATTTTCATTGTGATAATAAAAATCTACTAAACCCTTTCCCCATGGTTTTTCTCCAAAATGGGGTTTTCCATGTAAATCTGGTGTTCTCTATTTGAGTAAATTTTCCGGGTTATTTCTTGTTTCAGTGAATCAATTTTTTTTATTATTTTTTTTTTTGGGTTAAATAAATTTTCTGTTGTCTTTTATTAACAACTGGTATCAAAGCAAGGTTGTTCTATTTAATTTTTGGTGTATGTTAGGTTATTGTTGGAAAGAATTATGAGCATGGAGATAGCGACATTAAGTGATGTGGAGAAATTAAATGGGGTTAATTTTTCCTTATGGAAGGCGAAGATGGAGGACATACTCATTTTAAAGGATTAGTATTTTCCGATTGAGGGAGTAGCAAAGAAGCCCTCATCAATGACACATGGGTGCCGCAATTCGTCAATATTTGGCAAAGAATGTATAGAATGTATATTTTAATGTCACTGGAGAAAATACATCAGAAGAGTTGTGGAAAAGGCTGCATGATTTATATGAGAAGAACACGACATCGAACAAAGTCTTCTTGATGAAGAAGTTGTACAATCTCAAGATGAAGGAAGGTGCTTCAGTGGTGGAGCATTTGAACAAGTTTAATATAATAACAAGTCAGCTTGCCTCTATCAAAATTATTTTGGATGACGAGATTAGAGCCATCTTATTATTGTGCTCTATGCTAGATAGCTGGGAGAATTTGATAGTAGCTATTATCACTTCAACACCTGCAGGGACCCTGAAGTTTGATGACGTCAATAGAAGTTTAATGAATGAGGAGCTGCATCGCAAATCAATTGTGGAAAACCAGGGAGGAGAAGCTCTAGTCTTAGCTGATCATGGAAGGAAAATTGAACGTGGTAGACAAGGGTGTTCAAAATCAAGAGGTAGATTGAAATCAAGAATAGGAAGACTCACTTTTTTTCACTGTGGAAGAGCAAGACACAAGAGAAAGGATTGTTGGTTTTGGAAGAAGGAACAAAAGGAGTAGAAGGAACAAAAATCAATCAACACAAATAAAAAATCTAGCAACACAAAGGAAGGTGAGACTACTGTTGTAGCTTCTAAAAGTGATGTTTTATTAATTATTTTAGTAGAAGAAGCATGTTTATATATTTATAGCAGTAGCATTGATTGGGTACTTGACTTTGGAGCATCTCACCATGTGACCCCATGTAAAAATAATTTTGTTACATATGAAGAAGTTGATCATGGTAAAGTACATTTAGGAAATAATCATTTTTGTAATATTGTTGGAGTGGGAGATGTTTGAATCAAGACAAAGGATGGACAAGGTATCTTGCTGAAATAGGTTAGGCATGTCCCAGAGATGTGTATGAGTTTGATCTCTATGGGACGATTGGATGATGAAGGTTGCTCCACAACCTTTGGGAAAGGTGGCTGGAAAATTACTAAAGGGTCATTGGTGTTGGCTAAAGGATCCAAGACAGGAACCTTGTATACAATGAAGGAAACAACAAAGATATCAGATACACTTGCTGTTGCAAAAGAAGAAAACTCGGTGGAGTTATGGCATAAGCGCTTGGGCCACATGAGTGAAAAGGGGCTAAAAGTTCTTGTTGGTAAAAATCTACTTCCAGGTTTGAAATCCTATGAACTTGATCTTTGTGAACATTGTATTTGTGGTAAGCAAAGAAGGGTTTCTTTTATCAGAGGTGGTCATGAAAGGAAAAGAAATTTGTTAGAATTAATACACTCTAATGTGTTTGGGCCGCTGAATATTAAGTATTTAGGAGGAGCTTCATATTTTGTTACATTCATAGATGATGCATCTAGGAAGGTTTGGGCCTACCCTATGAAAAGTAAAGGTGAGGTGTTTGAGATATTTTAGAAATTTCATGTTGTTGTTGAAAGGGAGACTAATAAATTGCTCAAGTGTTTGAGAACAAATAATGGTGGGGAGTATTGCTCCAATGCATTCAAGAATTATTGTAATAAGTTTGGCATTAAACATGAGAAGATTGTGTCTGGTACTCCACAACAAAATGGTACTACAGAAAGGATGAACCACACTATTATGGAGAAGGTGAGGAGTATGTTGTGGATTGGAAAAGCATTTTTGGGTAGAAGAAGTAAGGAAAACTTGTTACCTCATCAATTGCTCACCTTCTACAATCCTAGATGTGGTATTCCTGAAGAAGTTTGGATCGGTAAAAAGGTAAATTATTCTCACCTAAAAAAATTTGGATGTGAAGCATTTATGCATATTCCCAAAGAGCATAGAAGCAAATTAGATGATAAATCAAGGAAGTGCATTTTTCTAGGATATGCGGATGGTGAGTTTGGTTACCGTCTATGGGATCCAATTAATCACAAAATTGTTAGAAGCAGGGATGTAATATTTAATGAATTTGAGATGTATAAAAGGCCTACAGGTGAAATAGAGGTCAAGAAAATTGTTGACAGGTTTATAGAACAACAAGAAAATATCCCACCATTGGAAGAATCTGAGCAACAAACTCAAGAACAGGATGGACAACGAGAAGAAGAAAACTTGCCACAACCATTACAAGAGATTCAAGTGGAAAACACACCACCATAGTTGGTTCACAGGTCTACTAGGCCTCAAAAGCAGTCACAAAAGTATCCACCCTCAAATTATATTTTGCTAACTGATGAAGGTGAGCCTAATTGTTTTCAAGAAGCTTGTGAAGTGGAAAGTAGCAAAAAGTGGAAGAAAGCAATGGAGGAAGAAATGGACTCTTTGTTGAAAAATAAAACTTGGGAGCTAGTGAAGCTTCCAAAAGGAAGAAATTCCCTACAAAACAAATGGGTATACAAGATTAAACATGAGGGTGAGGAGAAGAAGGAAAGATACAAAGCAAGGCTAGTGGTGAAGGGATTTGCACAAAAAGAAGGTATTGACTTTACAAAAGAACCCCTTCCCTTATAAGCACCGGATTGGATGGGACGGGTGACGCCCTTACCTTATGCCTAGACCCAGCACTTTCATGAAGCCCATATGCCTTCGATGCTTGGGCCTTTTCCCTTGCCCTCAGAAGCGCAAGCCCTCCGGACCTTACCCTTTTCTTTTGGGATGGAGTCACTCACTATTCATATGGTGAGGGTGTGTTAGCACACTCGACTGCCTTTAGTTACTTATTTGAGAGGGGGGCCGCCATCGAAAAAAAATCATCTCTTGTTAAAATGTCTTCCATAAGAGTTATTCTTGGTCTTGTTGTTGCTTTAGACTTGGAATGTGAACAATTAGATGTGAAGACAACTTTTCTTCATGGAGAATTGAAGGAAGAAATTTATATGGAACAACTGAAAGGATTCAAGGTAAAAGGTAAAGAAGATCTTGTTTGCAGATTGAAAAAGAGCCTTTATGGGTTGAAACATGCACCTCACCAATGGTATAAGAAATTTGATTCATTTATGCTGGAGCATGGCTTCAAAAGACTAGAGGCTGATCATTGTCTCAAGTGTTATGACAAAGAAAGGTATATTATACTACTATTGTATGTGGATGATATGCTAGTTGTTGGACATGATAAGAACATGATTAATAAGTTGAAGGACTTGAGCAATAAATTTGCAATGAAAGATCTAGGTCCAACACAACAAATATTGGGCATGAGGATTATACGTGATAGAAAGAACATAAAGTTGTGGCTGTCACAAGAAAAATATATTGAAAAGGTGTTATACAGGTTCAATATGAAGGATGCCAAACTAGTTGGTACACCCCTAGCATCACACTTCAAACTTAGTGCTAATTTGTGCCCTTATGATGACAAGAAGGAGGAAATGAGTAAAATCCCTTATGCTTCAGCCGTTGGTAGCTTGATGTATGCCATGGTATGTACTCGTCTAGATATTGCACATTTAGTGGGAGTAGTGAGCAGGTTCCTTGCAAATCCAAACAAACAACATTGACAAGCAGTAAAGTGGATTTTGAGGTATCTCAAGGGTACTAGTAATTATTGTTTATGTTTTGGTAATAACAATGTTGTTCTTGAAGGTTACATAGATGGAAACAAGCAGATGTGGATACTAAAAAGTCCACTCGTTATTTATGTACTTTTATAGGAACAACATCCTTTATGTCCAGATTGCAGAAAGTAGTGGTCCTCCACAAAATCTTGCAAAGAGATGTTGTGGATGCAACGATTTTTAGGAGAGTTGGAAGTAAAACAAGATAAATATTTGTTGCCTTGTGATAGTGAGAGTGTTACTCATTAAGCAAAAAAAAACAGCGTATCATTCTAAAACAAAACACATTGATGTTCGATATCATTGACACACATTGATGTTCGATATCATTGAATCCATGAAGTGTTAAATGATGCGCTACTACAATTACACACTACAAAAAATCCAATTGATATGTTAACAAAGACTTTGCCAAGAGATAAACAAGAACTTTGTAGAACCTTGCGAAATGGTTAGTAGCGAGAAGAGAAAACAATGTCAAAAACATTTCACTCAAGCTTCTATTTGGTCTCAAGTGGAAGATTATTGGGCTTGAGACCAAATCAAGTCAAAGTTGTTAGTGCCCATGGTATTAGGCCTATATAGATTTTCATTGTGATAATAAAAATCTACTAAACCTTTTTCTAGTGATTTTCTGCTGTCTTTTATTAAAACTATTAAATTATTCTCAATAGTTATTGTGGAATGCATAACCTATATATATATATATATATATATATATTAAATAACTAATAATTAGTATATATTTAACTTCAACAAGCGTGTAAGGAGATCCAAGCACGATGAGCCAGGTGTCCGTTCCCACCTGGTGAGAAACTCGTGGAGGAGAAAAACCGCAGAGGTTGATGCGACACTGATCGACCCCAGTAGCTAGATCATAAGTAAATATTTTTAGAACACGGTAGAACAATGTTGAACTTGTAACAAAATGCACATTTACCTTGATTGGAATTTGGTAAATTGCCGTCCAATCTGGTAAGTTACCATACCCCAAATCACTTATATTTTGATGTAAATCGTCTAGGTCATGGAAGGGTTAGGGTAAATAGATCCATGAAAATACTGGTGGTGGAAAATTCTGCAAACCTGGGCCCAATTCTAGTAAAAAACACCCCTAACAGGCTTGTCCCAAAATAGTCCAGGTTTCATCTTATTCCTATAGTGTTTTTAATTGATTGACGGTGGAAAGTGCAATTAAGCTATGTGGTCCAATTGAGCATGGTAGATGTAATTAAGTTTTTCTTGACGCATTGTTTTTCATTGATTGTGATACTGTAAACATATACCCCATTCACTTTTATATTGTTATCATGTCTGGTTTGTTATGATGCAAAGAGTTAGAATTTATTTAAGATATTTTAATAATTAAAAATAATAATAGTAGTAATAACTAAAAGAGAAAATCTATTTATTTTTAATTGAAATTAATAAAAAATATTTTGATTATAATAGAATAGTGATACAGAGATTTAAAGTTGTTTACGGGTTTAGAGTATGCTTTAAAATTGTTGGGCTAAGAGCTCGCCTTCCTTAGATGTAAGAAAATAGGTTAATGGCCCAAGAGGTGGCATGGTTTTCCTTGAATAAGGGTGATGAGTCAACTTGCATTAGCCATGAGCAGCTACAGATGGTTGTCTTTTCCCAATTGTGAAAAAAAGAGATTTAAAATTGTTTTATTTTTATTTGTTAAGAAAAATAAATAAAAAATAAATAGAAAAATTACACTATTTTCAATTATCATTAAAATTTTGACAACATAAATATTCAAAGTCTTTGTTACTATGCAAAGCCACTTTCATTCGTCCATTAAGTTTCTTAGGAACCCTTGTCATTGCTTCTCAAAGGCACAATCTCTGTGCATAGTTTCTATTTATTAAAGAAGATCCCCCTAGATATTAAATTGATGGCACAAAAGATCCCCCTAGATATTAAATCGATGGCACAATATCAATATGTTTATGAGTTATTTCTATAGGAGTCATAAATGGTGAGGCCATACATATTCATGATTAGTGTTTTTCTTGAGACTAATAAAAACATATTTGAAGAATTAGATGCCTCATTAATGGTATTCAATATGTTGTTTTCAATTAAAAATAAAACAAATTAATGGTCATTTGGGTTTCATTAATCAAATAAAAAGTTGCAAGATATATTTATTGGTCGTTTCTTTTTCTCCCTAAAAATCATGCATGATAGGATGCTAGCTTAGTAGTAGAGCACATCCTTGGTAATCATGTGAGATCTAAACAAATTAGATACATGGATATTGACCTCTTGCCTAGAAATAGATTGAACCAATGACACTAGGATTTTCAAGGGTTTGAATCCCTCTCTCTCTTAATTCCATCACTATTGACCTTTAAAATGGAGAACTACTAATCTATATACAAAAAGGTATTTGGATAATTGAAATTAGATTTAGCTCAATTTGCAAAGTTGGAAGTCCTTGTGACTAGTATTAAAGCTAAAATCTTATCCATTAAATTCTTTCATATTCTAACATGTGGAAGAGAGATACATTATATTGGCTACTTCAACCATTATAATTTTCAAATGCAAAATATATTAAAAATCCAAGTGTAAACAATAATGGGGTTGATACAATGTCAAAGAAAACTCAAAGTTTCGACAATGACAGTAATGTAACTTGGGAATTGTTCATTGTGGACTTTGCATTATTGTTTATATATTTGTGTGCAGTGATTTGAACATATTGATAGACAATGCATGACATAAGTTAATGCTCTCCCTTTTATGTGTAGTGTATGGATTTCTCACTTAGCTCTCATTATACGAACATCCCTTATTAGGTAACTAGAGTGTAATATTACTAAGGAACTTTCATTCACTTAACCATTATGGAGGACTTGAGGGCTCCCATTTTATGTTATAGTGCACAAGGGTTGCTTGTTCTTGTTTGCGTATAGCCCATTGCCTAAGTCTAGATGCATGAGTGTGGTTCCCCTCCTTAAAATGTCTACTATCTAGGAGAGGTCCTTCTCCTTGGTTTCCATTTATCATGGAAGAACTCCCTAGATTTTGAATTGATGGGACGATATCAATATATTTACAAGTTATTGCTATTAGAATCATAGATGGTGAAGCAATTGTGATTAAGGGCTAGTGTTTTCCTCCATAATATAAATGTATTCTTAAATAGTTATATGGCATCAATATTGTTTAATATGTCAATTTCAACTGCAACTAAAACAAATCAATAATCAACTGGGTTTCACAATTATAAGGATAAGAAGTTGCACTAGAGTAAACATGTATATACTTTTGGTAAGATCATTTTATGTATCTCCCTAAGAGACCTACATGCTGGGTTATTAGTTTAGTGGTAGAGCACTTCCTTAATAATTTCACATGATCTTCATAATTTAGACAAATGGATATGGATACATGGATATCAACATTTTTTTTAGGTTTGAATCCCTTTCTTTTAGTTTGGTCATTCTTGTTCTTGAAAATGGATAACTTCATATCTTTCTACAATAAAAGGTAGTTGGAAAATTGAAAATAGAGTTAGCTCATTTGTAGTGTTGGATACCATTACAACAAATATCATAGTTGAATATTTATCCATTAAATTATTCCATATTTCTAAATATGGAAGAGGGATGGATTGTATCCTCCACTTTAACCATTATAATTCTTAAATGCAACAAATGTATGTTAAAAATCAAGTTGTAAATGTCAAATGGGTCAATGCAATGTTGAAGGAAACTCAAATTGCAATGAAAAAGGTGATGTGTCATTGGACTTGTTCACTATAAACAATGCATTATTGTTCACATCTTTGTGTAGTAGTTTGAACTTATTTCGAGACAATGAATGACATAAATTTATGCTCTACCATGTATTTGCAATGTATGGATTTCATACTAAACTCTCATTATACATCCATCACTTATTAACTAATCATGAGTGTAATGTTTCTAGGGCACTTCCATCCGCAAAAACCTCATGGATGATGACATGAGACCGCCGACTTTCCATTATAAGGCATAGGTGTTGGCTATCCTTCTTTTTGTATCACATTTCCTAGATATATATGTGTAGGTGGGATTTCCCTCTTTTCAATGTCTATTACTTAAATGAGGTCCTTAGCCTCTTAGTTTAGAACATTATTTATCCTTTCTAAGCCTTTCTATGTTCTTACTTTAAACAATCTCTTCCTATCTAGATCAACCTTTGTGTGTGCTTAGATTTGATATGTTGGTTTGATGGAACCTAAGGTTGTGTTGGTTCATCACATTTTTGGAGCTTCTACAAATATTTATCTGAAGGGTCAAGTAAAAAGTGATAGTCATCTTGTAACACCCCCTCCTCCCAGGTCCACCCAAGCAACCTTCCAGTCGGGGTAAACATGCGACGAGAGAGGCTACTGTAAGGGATTCAAATTCCTTGGTGACCTTAATGAAATGGAAGCGACAGAACATATCAAACAAACCCATCCACATCAACAACAATACCCTCAAGAGAAATGACATCCAATCAAACATCCTGTCCCTGCGTCCCACTGATGATTTAAGCCTTTTAATCCTTGGTCACTCTCATCCTATAAGCATGACAATGTCCAACAACCCATGGTCACTCTCATAGGTCTATGTGCCAGGGACTGTGGACTTTTCTCAGCAGACTATGCCAGGGACCCTAAGATTTGAGCCACATTTCTAGCCCAGAATCTCGTCCTATGCCCAAAACATTCTACATCCTTCAAAATCAATAAAAAACATGATAACAATGCTGATAAATCAAAATTCAACCTGAGGACTAGGCTTGAGAATTCCCAACTTGGACTGACATTCTGTTAAACACTTGGAATTGACAAGTCTAGGATACAAGACAGAGCATAAATGAGTGAAAGAACTTATGAAGCATAACCAAAAGGATCACCTCCTTACCCATTGAACTATTATATCATTAATTAGGTCTTTCATCTATTTATTTAGCAATTACAAGTAGATACATGAAATAACCATGACATGAACTAGTCATTTAACCATGCTTATAACCATCATAAAACAATATAAATATCAGAGATAGGACAACCCTTAATTCCACATATAAAGCAGTGAAAAAGTAAGAGAACTTATCTTTTATTAATCATAGGCAAATATGACTAGGTTTAGGACTTCCAAGTACCACCCTACCGTAGACATGGCTGAACCAAATCTCTCTTTCAGCTAGTCACCCCTATGCCATATTCCAAGCATGAATGTGGTTCATCTCATAGAACAACCAAGGGAATCCAGAGGTTAAACCACCTCCACCCTCACCAAACCGTGATCACACCAAAATTGGTGCTTTGATCACAATTGAACTGAACTTGGAATGCCATCCAGAATCAATCACTATCATTGAGGAATTATTGTCTCCTTGTCTCTCAAGCTTTACCGCAATCCAATCTCGGATCACTAGGCCCTAAACCGAGACTAGTCTCTTAGGATTACCGTAATCCAACCCGAATCACTAGGCCCTAAACCGATACTCCTCCCTCAATATTTACTGTGCATCCCGCCAAAACGGTCAAGGGATTCCTAGGCCTTTGGGAAATGAAACTTGAGACCACCTCCACCCTAGATTCCGAAATCTATCTGGAAAACCAAATCTCAAAACTAAGATAAACATCCCAAAATACCATGACATCCATAAAAAGGCAAGGCTAGGTTGAAAACCACTGTCATAACCTGGAAAAACCATGCCACCAACAACAAGAGAACCATATACCCACATGAAAATCCATGCATGTCCAAACCAACTAGGAAATTACACATGAAAAATGTTATGTGCAAGTATTCCCATTGAAGCTGCTTGATTTTTCTCTTCTTCCTTGATCCTTTCTTTTCTTTGCTTTCCTTTACTTACTTTTCCTTCCTTAATCCAAATCTAGAGTGTTCCAAGAAAAATCTAAGTGACCAAGAGTGAGTGAGAGAGAGAGAGAGAGAGAGAGAGAGAGAGTAATGAGAGAGCTCCAAACTTGAACTAACAAAAGGTTACACTGACCAAGTTTGAGCCAAGAGCCTGCACTGACTAAGAGCTTGCCAATTGATTGTCAAAATCATTTTTATTAATGAGACCTCTAATTTCTTCATTTTCCATTATTTTCCTTCAATTTCCCTCTCACATGGAACCTATGAACTTTCACCTTAATTTTCTCCTAATTTCCTTTATTTTCATAAATAAATGTGCCAAAAATGCCATTTTATCTTTCCAAAGCCTTAACCATTGCCTTTTCCTTTTTCCTTAGCCATAATAAACCAAAACGAACACCCACACCAGGATGTACTACCCAACATTTAGCTTGGAGTATGTGTCCCTTACCCATGGTCTTATTTTGCCTTTATTTACATTATTACATGAATTTTTAACCAGGGTTGTTATAGAACTCTGCCCCTTGGGGAATAATGTCCTCGGTGTTAAACCACACCAAGACCTCAGTGAAACGACTAAAAAACAAACATACTACCCATGGAGCTTTATAACTTAGCTCATTGCAGTATTTACAATGAAAGATATGCTCAAAGAAAAACACCACGACAACATGACCAGATAACAACCATACTGCATACTGGAGCTTTATAACACAACTCATTACAGTATTTACAATAACCACATATACACATATTCACATTTCCTAAACTAGAAATAAAATGATACGATGCCCATATCAATCAACAAGGAGTCTAGAGGCTCACACCTCCACCCTCAAAGTAATACTAGGATTCACCTCCTTCCCAAGAAGTCTAGAATGCACTACCACAGTCAAACTGCATCCAATGTCCAGCGCTATAATCCTATGCCACTTGTCCTCTCAGCAAATAGCTACCGACTCATTGTTCTAGGGCGCACTCCAATGTGCATATGATTCCATCTTGAAATTCTAATGACCAAAATCAATATATTTGTGACCTTCCCTTCTCTGCCACACAATCCCTCGGGAAATCCAGTCATCCCTTCTGTGCAGTGACTCACCTTCCAAGTTCCCCGAAATCCCCTAACCTAGATGATCCATCCCTTGGAAAGGCTTCCTCACATTGGAAGATACAAAAACAAGGCATATCCCTGCCTCATCATACCGGTCATAGAATGCTCATGGAAATTAATGTACACTATTGGGTACTAGTGTCCCACAATGGCCCTGCTCTTAAAGTATTCTACCAGCATACTGCTGCATGTTCCAATTTCTTTTGCTGCCAATTCTTGCAGTCGATTTTTACCACCCAACCGAGAATGTTCATGCATTCCTATTCTAAGCACATAATTTTCATTAGATTCAAATAAATTGAAACAACCTCAAATCATACCTCATTGGTAGTTCCTCAATAAGGTACACTTGTAATCCTATTCGCTTCCTTTCAAAACAAGTCAAACTAATTGTTTGATCAAAACATCATGTATAAACATATCACATCTGGTTATCTCAAAACAAAACCATCAAATATCAACATCATAAATCACATGTAACCATCATAAACCAGAATCATAGATAACATATAATCATCATATACCATAGTCATAAATAACATGCATAATAAAAATGAAATAAAATGTTGATACTTATCCTTTCATCAATCCTTAGCTTCCACCTTTGTCCTTATTCCATATGCACACCAGATCAGTTGCCACACTCGACAAACACCCAATGCCTTCTCCTCAACCATATGCACATACACATAGTACCACATACCCTCAACCCAACATGTAAGACATGCACATAATACTACATGTACGCCGGTGTCATATGTACAAAATGTACACAGTACCACCTGTACACCACACCATCTACACAACGTGTGCACAAAATCACATGTAAATGGCACCACCTGCACAATGTGTACATAACGCCACATGTACATTGCACCATTGTACAACGTGTACATAATACCACGTGTACATAGTACCACACGCACAACATGTACGTGACAACACATGTACACAACATCACATGCATGACATGTACACAACACCATCTACACATAGTGCCACTTGTACAACATGTACACAACATCACATGCACACGTCACCACTTGTATAATTATGCCCATAACAACATACATACATAGCACCATCTGTACAAAATGCACATAACACCACCTATACATAGCATTGCATATCCAAAATGTACATAGCATACACAACATTGCATATCCAACATGCAAAGAGTACCATATGCACACAACGCCACTGATACATCATGTGAACAATACAATATGTACATAGCACCTGTTGTAGCGGCTATAACCACCCTCCAAAATTTTGCTTTAGCCTCATTTTGGAGCCTCCCTTCCTACCTTCATAGCAGCTTGCCTTGCTTCGTCAAGTTCACAAGCTTTAGTGTCTTTCTTGCACAAAGGCAGCCTGTCGGTCACAACTTGATCCATTCCCCTCAGAGGTTGTTCACTCAGACTTGGTCCAGCTGTAGCCCGAGTAGCTTCCCCTTAAAAATTGCACATTTCTGGAGGGCAACCAACCTTCCCTCCAGGAATTGTACAATCCTCTCTGACAGCCCGCTGGGCTTTAGGATTGTGGAATCTTGCCAGTTGTAGAAAATCTGATGGTAGGTTAGCCTGATAATGCAATATAAATCAAAGCAGAATAATATAACCTACTTCTACTATCAATTTGCGGAAGCTTAAAGATCGAGCTGAATAATATAACCAGAAGAAGAAGAATCAATGGCACAATACACATGAAAGTATTTTGGGGAAAGCCTCAGCTAAAAACCCCACACTATTGTATTATCATACATGGTGGAAATACATAGGAATTATACAAAGCCTTAGCTCTCATAGCTAGCCAGCTCTTAGTACAATCCTCACAGATGCTCACATGCAATCTTGGCTTCTCTCCAGCCTTCCTCTCTGCCCTCCAAGTTCCTATTTCCTTGTGTTGTTCCTTGTGGATGATTCTCCTATTACCAAGTGGATGATCTCTTTCCAAAACTACGCAATCCTCAAGGATTTATCCTTGACTGCATGCATGAGTTTTCTCCATGAGAAAACACATGCAACTGATAGTACACTGTCCTTGAACATTAATCTCAATTGGGTATTTCTAAGAATAGACATGCATGAGTTTCTGATGAGGGAATTTTCAGTTAACTGGAGTAGCAGTAGTTGAGTGCATTAATGCATCAACTAACTGTTAACTCACTATTAGTTCCTCAAATAGTTTGGAACTAATTTAATTGGACTTAACTTAGTAAACTGAGTTAACTAATTACAACTTGAATATAACTCAATCTTATCTCCTTAATTTAAGGGATAACTCTTGCATGACTTCAGAAAGACTTCTAACTTGAATTTCTCCAAATAATTAATTTAAAATAAATTAATTAATTATTTCCAAGTAGCTGTTAAGACTAAATTCAATTTTAATTCACAATTTAATTCAAGGACAAATTAAATTGGAATATTCTTGTTGCCATATTTCAGCACTCCCTCTCAACAAGAAAGGGATTATCTGCCACCCCGATCCTGTCTCTATGGAACTCGAATTTACACTTTGACAATGCCTTTGTCAAAATGTCAGCATCTTGCTCCTTTGTCGAAATATACTGCAGCAACATGATCCTCTCGACCTGTGAAAAGCCACAGGCAACAAATCTTTCCTTATGCTTCTCCACACTACCATCAGCAACTTTATTTACCTTGTAAAGCCAACGAGAACTGACAATTGACTTGTTCTCCGATCTCGAAACGACGTCCCAAACACTGTTACGAACTATGGAGTCATACTCCTCCACCATAACATCAACCCAAATTAGTTGCTGCACTGCTTCCTCAAAGGAGGATGGCTCGGTCTCAACTCATTCCCTAGTAAGGGCCATGTATCCAGTGTACCTCTCAGGTGACCACCTTTTTGTGCGCTGAGAAGATGGTGCTCCCACATTCTCTCTCGCATCCTCCAACAATCTGTTAGCTTCTCTTGTGCACTTCCATACATCTCTAGAAGACTCTGCTTGAGTGGATGTATCTATTATAGACAAATTTGTGCCTAGCAGCATCGGGCATGAATTGTCAATAATCCAAGGGATCCAAAGTCCCTAAACATGATGTTCCTACCCCTAGAGGAACAAGATCAGCAAACCAACAGCTCTCAGATCAGTTCTCCACCTGAAAACACTAAAAAACAAGCAATCCTGAAATCAAAGCAGGTGCTCCACTAGGCTTCTGCACTGAAACTCAACTCCTCCATGGTGTACCTGCGTTGCAAAGCAGGTAGAACAAAGGCCACCTGCGCTGAGCGAGATGGGACAAGTGGCACACTGAGTCATTGCTCTGGAATCTTCCAAAAATGACACTTGGATCAGGGATTTCGCCTTGTGATGAGTCAGAGGCTCTGTTTCTCCAAGTGGAAGCAAGGTTCTCCAAGTGGACTCAAGAACTGAAGATCAACTGAAGAGAGAGAGGACACAAGGTAGCTACACATCAGTTGCAAGCTGACTCATCCTTTCTCAATTCATCTATATATTGAGCTCTCTCCTATGAGCTTAGGAGGCTGGAATTTTGTGCAAAGTAATGATATGCTGTTGGTTTCACTATAGAACTATTGGGTGATTGCTTGAAGGAGGTGAAGAGGAGAAATTCTTTCTGCTGGGAGGTGTTGCTGGATTGGGGCCTTCAATGGTTGTAACACTCTCAGAACTTTACTTCTTCCATTAATAAAAGCTATTGAGGTTCTTCTATATGCACTTGTTTCAATGATGTATTGTGATAATTGTATATTTGATTTATGCTAATCCTTGAATCAGTTATGATTGCATGCTTCTTGTAGTTTCCTTCTTTGTTATTTTGCAGGATCTCATTGTAGCTGGGCCAGCAAAAGAGCAAGGAGCTGGGAGCAAGCAGCAAAGAGAAGAGTTTGGATTCGACATTAAGCGCAAGGCAACGGTTAGTGCATTTCTTCATTCTCTCTTGCTTTCGTAAAGAAGTAAACCTTAAGTAGTTTTCTTTACAGTTGTTGCTGAGGTACTATCACCCTTAGAGTGGGATAGGGTCATCCGAGTCGGATACTTTTCCCTACAACAAACTAGCGACTCCGCTGGGGATCGTATCTGTTTGATTGTTTGTAGTATTTTGCTATTCATTTCCTGAACAAAAGAGTACCAAATCGAAAAGCTTTTGACTATATCAAAAGCGAAGTAGAGGGCAGCTACTCTAGCTCATTTCTGAGCATGTTCATGATTTGAAGAGCTGATCTACAAGGATCCTTGTAAGCTCTTAGTGATAGCTTTTCATCTTCCTTGTCATCCCTTAGTGTGTGCTTGACTGATAGCTTCTGATTTGAGCAAAAACTGTGAATTTTTGAGAAAATTGTGACCCGGAAACTGAGAAAACGCAACTTTCGTTTTCCAAAGCAGGTAGTACACAGGCTACCTGCTTTGCAACGCAGGTCCCGAAGGGGCTACCTGCGCTGAGAGCCAGACTGGCTATGCAGCACCTGCGTTGGCCCAATTTTGCCTTGTGCATTTGGGGTTTCCTCCCTTTTTCTTGCCTGTTTTCACTATAGATTTTGCAGCCAGTTACCAGTCTTGTACCTGTTCTGAAACCAACCTTACTTGCCATCATTCCGCCTCTGTTATATAACGAAATTGTACTTGTTCTTTTGTATTTCTTACATCATTTACAATTTCCCATAACGAAAGTGAACTAGTCTTACTTTGGCCTCTTAGATCTGAACCTGTGTTAGGCATTTTGCTGGTCTAAAGAGTTAGCTTGTTTGCTGTCCATAGCTGATTAGTCTTTTTTCTTTCGTCATTATGGTTTGATTTCATGTATTTCCAGTGATTAAACAAGTAAATCTTAAGGTGTCTTTTGATTTTGGACAAACTTGTTTGTTTTCGCTTTAAATCGAAATCAAAGTTAAATAACAACTTTCTTTTTGTAATACATCAACATTAAGAAAGGGAAAAGAAAATACATGCATTGTGCATTTGAAAAAGTTTGCATGATGATTTAGGAGAAAGTGCATTAGTTTGTGCTGTATGAACTGTGTGAAAAGATATGCCTTTCTTCTCCCTCAGTAGTTAAGATTTTCATCAGTCAAAAAGATTTGAAAAAGCTTGCTTCTCATCTTAGGCTGCATTTAGGAATTTTTCATATACATCTCGTGGTGAACCTTGAAAGGCAAACTTTAAAAAGATCAACTTAAAATATACTGAATGAACCTAACAACGCATTGAAACATAACGCAAACACATAGAGGTCTAAGCTAGAGACGTGTTCCGGCGTCGTTAAACGTAGTGACTGTCGATCTCTACGAAGGTGGGTGATTCCTCCTGAGGGACGATAGCACTAATACGGACTTGTGCTCCCACGTACCGTCGCGTATATATTGGGAGACCCCTATAGGCATTTATCCTTTATCCTTAGGAAGCCGTGTCGGCCGCCGTACTGATCGCGATGCAGTGAACACAGCATTCACGAAGATCGACCACCCGTACCGTAAAACGTATTCTGTGGTTTCGCGAAAGGTTTGGCACACCCTCTGCCTAGATCTCCAGAGCAGTTTCTTTTGGCCCTTTTCAAACTCTATAACTGAAAAGGTCCAACCGAGCATTTGTCACTTCGAGCTCGTTAATACATCGAAGGAGACTAGAGTCATCTTTAGCTTTTTCTCGACTCTTAAAACATGAAAAAGCAAAGTTATGTCTAAAGGCGTCTAATAAAATTCATTCAAATCGGAAACACAAATTTTCCCCTTTATATTTTAGTTGATCGAGTAATCCGCAATCGTGGAAGAAAGTCAATTGAATATCCGTCGTTCGCGGAGGCTTGCAAGTCAACCGTCTTTGTCTCCGGAGTCGAAAACAGTCCGGGCAAAGCGAGCTCGTCAAACCAGTTCAAAATCTCCTTTAAAAGTTAGAACAAGTGTTCCAACAACATCTGAGATTCTGGTTACTCCAAACATTTCCGGAAACCCTGCCTCTATAGAAGAAGTTCAACCACCACAGAAGGACAGTAATACTGATCCTAGTCTGGGGGCAAATACTTGTATAACTGAACCAGTTCCATCTGTAACCAGTCCAGAGAGTTTTGTTCCTCAAACATCTGTCGCTGTCGATACAACCCCTTCTTCGGCACCGGAAATCTTTTACAGACCTGACGGTCTTCCTCTTCCACCTAGTCTGATTGCGATAGAGGAAATTATAGAGGAACTGCAAGTATCCACTCCAACTCATTTTGGAGTAGGGGTCACTCTATTTCCTGCTACAACAGAAGTTTGTCCATCACCAGTGGAAGTTCCTGTAGAATCACTAGGCAATCAATTGGATAGAGTCAAAATGTCTGAACAACCGTCGACATCTAGGACTGTGTCAAATGACACGGCGACGGCAGAATTACCTGCTGCAAATCCAACAATGTTCGCCGGCATACCATCTGTCCCAACTAGCTCTCAATCGCTAGAAGGAGTCCACCAAGGGACTATCTCGGCAGTATGGTCTGTTCCTGTTTGTTCCGGAGTAATGTCTGGCAACTCTTATGGTGAGACTCATCAAATTGACCCTTTTGGGAATCAATTTAGGCCATCCAGTCGTCCAGGACAATCAATTGCCTTGAGTTCTGGATTACCACCGTATGGGGGGCAGTATGCCCTTTCATTACCCCCTCCGGGAGGGTACCCATACGGGAGTTCTCAACCTTATTCAAGTTATGGTGGAATTGCAATGAGTAGTTGGGTACCTATGCTATCCCAGCCACCAAGAGTTGTATATTCTATGCAACAGTGTGTACCTGTGACGAACATCCCAACTACACCGGCTATCGTAACCGTGTCGCAAGTTCAAACGATGCCTGTTGTATGTCAACCTCAGATTTCTCAGGTTCTCATGCAACAGCCCCTTGACCCTGCAACCCAACCACAATCGCCTACTGGTGGGGCGACACAAGTACAATCGGGTACAATAACCCCACATCTTGGTCCAATGGTTAGTGTAGCGCAACAACCCATGGTATCGCAACCGTGGATAGTGCAATACCAACAGCCACAATTCCAACAAGTGTACCAAGGTTCTGAACAGCAAATCTTTGCGAATACTGGACAACCATATATCCAAAATGGCCAAAATCAACCACTTTATAGTGGTCAAGTCCATCAACCATATCAATCATACCAACATCAACTCCATTATGCTGGTATGCAAAGACCAACTGTTCAGGTAATTCCATCGTACCCTGGTTACGCTTCCCCTAACTTGAATCAACAGTTACCATTCGTGGCGACTTTAGAGTTGCCTGATTTACATCGGTTAACCAATGATCCAATTGCTTACGCCCCATGGTGGCCAGTGATCCCGCACAAAATTCCATCCGACATTCCTAAATTCAATGGAAATCCAGGTGAAGACCCGTCGAATCATGTGATGACATTTCATCTATGGTGTTCGTCGAACACTTTAAATGATGATTCGATAAGACTTCGCCTCTTTTAGAGGACATTGACAGGTCCAGCGGCGAAATGGTATATAGAATTGCCAAGAGCTTCATTCGACAATTTTAGCTCCCTTGCCACGACATTCTTAACCCACTTTCAGTTACCAATAAGGTATGAAACGGGAACAGAGATATTGACCAACTTCAAGCAGACAACCGCCACTCATATATCAGATCATATACATGAGTGGCGACGTCGACGAAGAATGGTTAAAACATACGTTCCTGATCAGCTTTTAGCTGAGTGGTTTATAAAGTTGTTACTTCCGGCCATAACGGAAGATGTGGAAAAGGGGGGAGTCGTAACAAAAGAGCAGGTTATTGCTCATGCGCAATATTTGGACTTAGTATATACTCAGTCCGGCACGCTCTATGACAAAATACCAGACGCCCCTAGACCAGAGTTTTCAATCCCTCCTCCTCCTAAATCAAATAGTGACTCTCATGCCGGCGATGGCGTGATTGGCACGGCAAACACAAATCCAAAAAGGGCCAATCAAAAGAAGGCCCGTAAGGATTCGAATCAAAATGCGCATGAGGAAATTCTTGCTTCGGAAGTAAATGCCGTATCGACAGATAAAGGCAAAGAAACCAATCAACCAGGAAGCAAGAAGAAGCAAAATAAAGGGAAGAAGAATAAACAAGGTGAGTCATCCCCTAAGAAAAATTCTTCGAACCCTCCTGGGAATAGGAAACCGAATCCATGTCAAATATGCGATGACAAAGATCATAACACTAAGAATTGCCCATTCAAAGCTGAGCTAAAGAGGTTCTTTAAGAGTCCGCATACCTCAGCTGTGTCAAGTGATCCATTTCCTAACCCAGGTCAAAATCTGGTTGATAGTGGAAACGCTTCCCCGTCTCAAGTACTTATGTTGTCGATTTCGAAACAGCAAAATGATGCTTTGATTTCGACAAGGAACAAAGATTACGGGAATCCACAGGTGTCGAACGATAAAGGTAAAGATCAACCTAGCAGTTCGACAACAACTTCGGCAGAAGTTGTACCCCCCATTACGCATGAATTAATGATAAAACCGCCAAAGGGAGTAGTACACAAGTTGACATTTAATCCTTGTGCCAGAGTGGCACAGCATTATAACATATTGGAAGATTTGGCGCAATCGCCATCTGCTATGTCGACTCTTGAGGTACTACAACATTGCCCATCCCAAAGGCAGGCATTGTTATCAGTAATTGGTGGGGTGGATCCTAAAGATTCCAATCTGGTATCCTTTGATCACAAAGGGTATGATCCTCAGTTACCAGCTCAACTAGCTTTCCTCGTCCAAGTGAAAGCCCTCAACAAAATAGTTCATCAAACGATTATTGATGAGGGAGCATCGACATGTATTATGTCGATGAGTTGCTGGAAAACTTTAGGATCTCCAACCTTGTCGCGATCATCGACAACATTAAAAGCATTCGACGGAAGGATATATACCCCTTACGGTATCCTTAGTAACCTGAAAGTTGAACTACGGGGCAAAACAGTAGAAATAGATGTTGAAGTCATCGATGGCAATCTTGAATATAACATCCTACTGGGAAGGCCATGGATTTATGCCATGCAAGCTGTTGTGTCGACTTATTTTAGGAAGATCGCATTCCCCTTTGAAGGAGGGATTACGGTCGTCGATCAACAAAACTTCCTCCCTAATGGTTCACAAGTTACAGGAAGCGTTCCTATGATCCATGGCAGTGACCGATCGATTCAGGATATTGGAGTAGGTCTGTTGAAAGATCCCACCATGATGGGAACTTTCGCGTTACCACCTCCTATTTGCATAGGAAATGTACCGTTTGTAGCAACATGCAATATGGTATCCACCTTGAAAGTCACAGAAGGCAGAGCCGCTATGGATCATGTAATGGTTTTGCCACCAAGCCCCATTGAAATATTATAGCAATCAATGTTTCAAGCTTGGGAGGCGAACCCAAATCAACGCTCGTCGAGCGTTTGGGTAGATAGGTCTAGAGAATATGGTACCTCATTAGATCCTTGGTCGAAAGTGCATGCGACTGACGAAGGAATCTTACAATCAATGTTGATTGAGGGGGCACCATGGAATGATCACCACCATCGTTCCCTTCTTCCGGAATATGAAGAAGATACTCGACACGACCTATACCACCCTTCAGTATTTGAATTCCTAACAAATACTGTAAATACGGTGGATTCCGAGCGAAACCTATCCAATATTGAAGAGACTATAGCCATAAATATCTCGACAAAACCTGATGTTGTAGAGAATATTCATGTCGGCAAAAGTTGTTCCCCTTCAGAACTGGAAATATATGACGCTCTCTTTCGCGAATTTAGAGATGTCTTTGCTTGGTCGTATGATGAAATGCCAGGCATCGACTCGAGTATCGTTGAACATGAAATTAAAATGTATCCTGATGTCAAACCAGTAAGACAACGGCTTCGACAGGTTCATCCTAAGAAAGCCGCTGCCATTAAGGCAGAGGTTGAGAAACTTCTCCATGCTGGATTCATCTACCCGGTTCCTCTAACCGATTGGGTATCGAATATTGTCGCTGTTATGAAAAAACAAGGGACGATAAGAGTGTGCGTCGATTATAGGGATGTAAACCAAGCTTGTCCGAAGGACAACTACCCTACGCCCTTCATCGACCAGATAATTGATGAATGCGCCGGATGTGAAATCTTTTCCTTTATGGATGGATTTTCCGGGTATAATCAAATAAATATCCGCCCACAGGACCAGTCAAAGACTGCATTTATTTGTCCGTGGGGCACATTCGCTTATCGGAAATTACCCTTTGGTTTAAAGAACGCAGGGGCGACGTTTCAGAGAGCAATGAATTATGCCTTCCATGACATCAAGAACATCGTTCAACCATATCTCG
Source organism: Pinus tabuliformis (assembly GCA_031772625.1). Classification (NCBI taxonomy): domain Eukaryota; kingdom Viridiplantae; phylum Streptophyta; class Pinopsida; order Pinales; family Pinaceae; genus Pinus; species Pinus tabuliformis. The sequence continues at coordinate 539,681,872 of CM062816.1, read as the reverse complement.
ACGACCTTCCGGCTCATTCGCGAAAGCGGACTGATCATCCGCAGCATTTGAGAGCAATATTTCTACGTTGCCGACACTACAAGATAAGACTCAATCCACACAAATGTGTGTTTTGTGTCGGTTCTGGTCGTTTACTTGGCTTTGTAGTCTCTAAAGATGGGATTCGTCTCGACCCCTGTAAGGTTCAGGCAATCATCAATTTGCCTCCACCTTCGAATTTGCTTCAGATTCAGAAACTCCAAGGGAAAGCAAACTTTCTGAGAAGGTTCATTCCAAATTACGCAGAACTTGCTAAAGGTTATACACGTCTTTTGAAAAAAGATGTACCCTTCGACTGGGACCAGGTTGCGCAAGCTTCCTTTGACGCTTTGAAAGAGTCTCTAGTAAAAGCATCATTAATGTACACCCCAGATTATCTTAGGGATTTTAACCTGTATCTAGCTGCAGCAGATACAACCATTGCGGTGGTTTTAGTTCAAGAAGTCGATGGAGTTGAACATCCTGTATATTATTTAAGTAAAAACTTAAATGATACAGAAAGTAAATATTCTTACGTTGAAAAGCTAGCGCTTGCTGCTGTTCAAGCGGTACAGAGATTTCGACATTATATCCTCTTTAGGAAAACTACCATTCTGTCAGATTGCAACCCCATGACTTATATACTGTCGCGACAGTTGCTGGGGGGCAAGTATTCCAAATGGATAGCGATCCTTCAAGAGTTTGATCTGGAATTTGTGAAATCCAAGTCAAAGAAAGCTCTGGTATTCGCAGAATTATTATGCGATCTCCCATCGTCGTCCAACGACGAAACTTCCAGGGAATCAATCGTGGACGAGACTTTATTTCTGATATCTGCAAGCGATGAATGGTATGGAGGTATAATTATCTATCTCCAAACCCAAAAGTTTCGGCTAGACACCTCACACTCCGAACAGAAACGTATACGATACCAAGCAAAAGACTACGTGATCGTCGGTGATACCCTTTATCGTCGTGGTATCGATACAGTTCTGAGGAGGTGTCTCACCCATGAAGAGGCTGAAAAAGCCCTGAATGAGTGTCATTCAGGCGCGTGTGGAGGGCATCAATCCGGTTTCGCTACAGCCCAAAAGATATTAAGAGCAGGATATTTCTGGCCAACCATGTTTAAAGATTGCATAATCGCAGTCCGAAGTTGTCATTCCTGCCAAATCTTTGATAGCAAAACCAGAAGACCACCCGCACCGCTGCAACCAATAGTTGCGGTTGGGCCTTTCGCCAAATGGGGCATCGATTTCATGCAATGTAACCCCACCTCGACCGGGGGGCATGGGTATATTATAGTCGCAGTTGACTATTTTACCAAATGGGCCGAGGCGATGCCTACATTGTACAATACTGGTGAAACAGCTGCCCTATTCTTTTTCAATCATGTAGTCGCCAGGTTCGGCGTACCCCAGGCTATAGTTACAGATCATGGATCGCATTTCCGCAATCACATGATGGTCGAATTAGCTGCCAAACTAGGGCTATCTCACGACAGCTCTACTCTGTATTATCCACAAGCCAACGGACAAGTTGAAGCAATCAACAAGGTCCTGAAGCGTATGTTGCAGAGGATGATCGAAGTTCATAAAAGAAGATGGCACCTAATCCTGTATGCAGCCTTGTGGGCCTACCGAACTTCGGTAAGAAACGCAACCGGATTCACACCTTTCCAATTGGTGTACGGTCTAGAAGCAGTCTTACCGATCCAGTGTGAAATTTCGTCGCTTAAACTCGCAATTGATCTCCTCCCCGGAACTTCGGAAGAAGAGGCTCGTTTCTTGGAATTAATCCACTTGGATGAAACCCGTCGTGATGCCTCTTTGGCTAACGAAGCCCATAAGAAACGAGTCAAGGCTCAGTTCGACAAAAATGTCAAACCCCGTGTCTTCTCAGAAGGTGATTTGGTCTTGCTTTATGACCAAGAATCCGATAAATTAGGAGCAGGTAAATTCAATTCCTTATGGATGGGCCCCTATATTGTTAAAAGAGTGTTAGCGAAAGGAGCCTACGAGTTAATAGATTACGACGGAATTCCACTGGCGCAGCCCCGGAACGGGCTATACCTCAAGCGTTACTATGCTTAAATAGTAACCTGCATGCTTTTGTTGTATTTTGTTTTCGCCAAAGTTCTTGTTCTGGTCGAGTGATTCCCCTTTTTCATTCGTTGCAGATGTCAAACCTTATGGAGAAATGTGTCGGATATGCCGACGGAGCGAGTCGTAGTTTGCGGAACCTATCCTCCGCAGCCTGGGCCATTTTTGATCCAAGCGGCGAGTTAGTAAGTTTCAGAGGTGTATGTATTGGGCAATCAACGAATAACATCGCTGAGTATAGCGCGTTGATAGAACTACTCTCTGATGCCATCACACGTGGCATATGCCGACTAATTGTCAGGCTAGACTCACAGCTCGTAATACGACAACTCAATGGTATATATTCTGTTCGCAATCCAGCTATTTATCGCATGTTCCTAAGAGTAAAAATCTTGGAAAGACGATTTGATTCAATTCAATATCAACATATTTCAAGAAATTTAAACACATTAACTGACTCATTAGCAAACTATGTGTTAGATAGACATTTGCAACATTTATAAAAAGGACACATCATAAAAGAGTGTACATATGAATCATCCAAATCAACCAGAATGAAACTCGAAAATCAAAATATATATATAAGCTGTTTGTAAAGTTCATACATAATGTTCTGTAACCAAGACAAAAATTGGTCATGTGACCTAAAAAACTCAAAAATGCTAGGGGGCACCCTAGCCTAGTGATGCTCCTGATAGTAGGCCACAGTCTGTGCTATCATGCGCAGAAGACGGGTCCATCGTCTAGGTACACCGATAGTATGCTGCTGCATCGGTAAAGGTAACTCGTCAATCTGTACATCCGGAAGACCACGGGTAAGGTTCTCGACCTGCCCCTACATAGCTGTAAGGGTCTCAGTATTTCCAAGATCACGAATAATAGCTCTCCTAGCAGGCTCCTCTGCCGGAGCAGCAACAGGTGGTCTCAGACGAACTGCCGGACGAACAGGACCGACATCTGCAAGCACACATGAGTTCAATTAAAGTCTTGATAGAATAAAGCACAAGAACATTATAAATGAAAACAATGAACATTAATATGGTTGAAATTCTTACCAGTAACATCCCACTGAGCACCATCTGGCAGTACCATATCCGGATCACCCCAGAAATCCATACCGACATATGGGTACTCGGAAAAAGCCATCTCCTGGCGATCGAACCACCTGAAGAAAGCAGCATTGAAAGAAATCTGGGATTGACCAGCATGTCTAGACATGTGACCGACCCATCGCTGCATACGTGGCTCGGTAGGAGAAGGCACTCCGAGATCAATATACTGAGGTTGCATCAGAGGGATCTTCTCCAAGGCGAAGGCAGTCAAAATCGAACCAAAACCAAAGTTCTTCAGCTTCCCGTCCTTCACCTTGTTCAATTGATTTTTCATCTGAGTAAGCACCGCATCACTCCAGTTGAAGATCTTTGGTTGGAGACATTCCAAGGCGTGCTGCATATGAGACCTGTTGGCAACATGTAAAGATGCGCTACCGGCCATCCTACCAAGAGTATACAGAATGGACCTGAGAGGCCTGCTAGTAACATCACGGATAACCACCTTGCCGTCTCTGCTCGGCTGGGACCCCTCCCTGCAGTACTGGCGCACATAATCTCTCACGGAATCATTCCCCCGAACTGTACCTGATAAAGAAATGGGGGCACCCCGCCTTGACAAGCCAGTCAAGAAATAAATATCTGTCACGGTCAATGGAATAGGTTTGTTCCTGATCTGGAATACTTGGTTAACAGGATCCCAAGCATCAAGCATATACTGCAGTAGAGAAATCTGTGCTCTCATGCTAGAGATACGGAAAAACTTCAGCAAACCACAGTCTCGTAATGCGCCCACCGTAACAGGATCATGAAGGGCAATCATATCTTCTTCTTCATGTTCTCATTCTCGCCATGTTAGGGCCATCTTGATCAAGAATCCCTGCAAAACAAACAAGAGAATGAGTCAGCTCCTGAAATTGATGAAAAAATGGCGAAAATTTCATCAAAATCTGTAAAAAATTGTTGTTTTTATGCCCCAACGCAGGTGCCCAGTGTACTACCTGCGTTGGGGGACAAGCTACCTTCAAACAGCTTGAATCCCAACGCAGTTTTCGAATGGGGAACCTGCGCTGATCAGAGGGCGCCCTGGCAAAACCCCAGAGGCTCAATAGAACAGCAAAACAGGCATAAAACAGGAAAATGAAACCATGAAAATGAAGAGCTAAGGTTTAGCTCCTACCTGGTCCAAACGGCGCCGAAAATCGTCCACAGAATCTCCCAGAATCAGCTGGTGAAAATCAAGGGGAAAGAGGCTCCTCCAAAGCTCCAACAAGCAAAATGCAAATGAAATGGTAAAGTGAGAGGTAAAAACCCTTTTTATTTGCTTTTTTACGTAGTTCAAGGTAAATATTAATGTGTTAATCTCATTTTCAAGTAAATATTACTCATTTCTAACTAGTTTGTTGCAGCAATTTGAAAATGCAGTGCTATCAGTGAAAAAGAGAAGCTAGTTATGGTAAAAAATCAAAAGTAAACCATATAATCGAGCAGTTTTAGCACACAGTTCATGCTCGTTAAAAAATAAACGCAAGATCCGAGCAGTTTTAGCACATAGTTCATGCTCGTTAAAAAATAAACATAAGTTGTGAGCAATCTTCCCCTAGAGTTCAAGCTCACCCAGAAAAAATGAACCTGTAAATAACCTTGGTAAATGTAACCTTTGATAGCCATATTAAAGCCCTTGGTCGTGTTCTTGCAGTCTCACCTCCATCCGTTCATTTGGCCAATCGTTCATCTCCATATGTTTGTTTACCCATTTTGAGGAACAGCTGCGAAGAGTGATTTCACTTAGCCATCCTTGTGACACTGCCGTGATTGGAAAATTCCAACCTGTACCTGGAATCTGCTGCTATCCCTGTTTATCACTCGTTCCTCAAAAGAAGAGTCTTCTTTGAGCTCTTTTCTCCTGACTCGTAAAATATGAAAAGTTTGCCGAGTTTTGGCCTTCCAGCTCGTTAAACGACCGGAAGAGCTATCCCTCCTCTAGATTTTAATCTTTTTGGACCTGAGGGATTATTGCACAAAAAGATCGAGCGCTTGTTTTGTTCGGCTTGTTAAAGCAATCGAAAATTCATCCCTTCTGTATTGTTTTATACTTTTTCAGACTTAAGGGATTAGATGACGAAAAAGGAATTCTGGAGTTGACTTTATGTACCTTTCAGACTCTCTAAAAATGAAAAGGACCGAGTTATCCTTGTCGTTAGACTCGTTAAATTCATTAAATAGCGACAAACTTGTCTTTAGACGAGAACGAGTTTCCCTATCGCTAGGCTCGTTAAAACATAGCGATGGGCTTGCCCAAAGGGCAGGTTATAGAACAAGCATATGTTATCCTCCTCAAGCTTGATAAAAATAAAGAGGTACTGGTCAGCAATGACTGGGGAAAAATTGGGAGAACCTCACAGCTTTAATGGTAGCAAGTCGCTCTTGAACATGACACTTTGTCCTCCGTATCACATCGGGTTGGGTTGTTTCATTCACCGGTCTCATCACCATGGTCCTCGCCACACCATCCACATTTGGGGTAATGCTACCAATCCATCACATCAGTGTCGTTATATGTTCAAGAGATGTTGTTCTACAAAGAGTCAACCATGTCCCATCCACTGCCATACATTGTCCTTCATCCATTTCATGACCGCCACCCTGAATCATACATCACAGTTTGTTTTCACCTCATCACAATCACTAGCTCCGTTCCATGTCACTGATGTGGGATTCATTAAGGCCCTCCTTTGACGGATCGCTCCTTGTCGACATCAGCCCATTATCCAAGGAGTTGATCTAGGAACAACCCCTTCAGTACTTTGAAGCTTGCATGCCTCAATGGCAAGTTTCTCACTTCCGACGACAGGTATACATCAATGACCTTCGACCAGAAGATTTTGCATGGTGGTCGACGCCGAGTCCTTTATTCCCACCATGTGAATTGTACTGCCGTACCTTGAGGGTCATCATCCTTATCGGTGATTCCTCTCGCGCTTGTTAACGGTTTACATCATTGACCGGTAATCAAGCGATGTCTTTCCATGTTCGACTTCAAGAAATTCTCACATGGATCGACTTGTACATCGAGTGAAGATCGGAAGAGATTGAAGACCCCGGATCTAGTTTCATCCATCCGGGCTGCGATATATATTCAGGATATAAAGACATTTGATATGTACATCATTGCAGCAGATGATCATCCTTCTCAAAGGATGATAATTTCAGCAGAGAATTATCAGTCTATCATCAGACGATCGTCTGTGCTATGTACCAAAATGAATTTATAAAGATGAGCATGGGAATGCCCACCTCAGCTAGATCATGAAAAAGAATGAAAAATAATGTATTGTATTGTATCTTATTACAGGACACTTCTCAGCAGATTGAATGAACTTCGGATCCTCCTAATAAAGCATTTCACCTGATAAACGACCTCATACTTTAGGGGGCATCTGTTATAGACAAATTTGTGCCTGGCAGCATCGGGCATGAATTGTCAATAATCCAAGGGATCCAAAGTCCCTAAACATGATGTTCCTACCCCTAGAGGAACAAGGTCAGCAAACCAACAGCTCTCAGTTCAGTTCTCCACCTGAAAACACTCAAAAACAAGCAATCCTGAAATCAAAGCAGGTGCTCCACTAGGCTTCTGCGCTGAAACTCAACTCCTCCATGGTGTACCTGCGTTGCAAAGCAGGTAGAACAAAGGCCACCTGCGCTGAGCGAGATGGGACAAGTGGCACATTGAGTCATTGCTCTGGAATCTTCCAAAAATGACACTTGGATCAGGGATTTCGCCTTGTGATGAGTCAGAGGCTCTGTTTCTCCAAGTGGAAGCAAGGTTCTCCAAGTGGACTCAAGAACTGAAGATCAACTGAAGAGAGAGAGGACACAAGGCAGCTACACATCAGTTGCAAGCTGACTCATCCTTTCTCAATTCATCTATAGATTGAGCTCTCTCCTATGAGCTCAGGAGGCTGGAATTTTGTGCAAAGTAATGATATGCTGTTGGTTTCACTATAGAACTATTGGGTGATTGCTTGAAGGAGGTGAAGAGGAGAAATTATTTCTGCTGGGAGGTGTTGCTGGATTGGGGCCTTCAATGGTTGTAACACTCTCAGAACTTTACTTCTTCCATTAATAAAAGCTATTGAGGTTCTTCTATATGCACTTGTTTCAATGATGTATTGTGATAATTGTATATTTGATTTATGCTAATCCTTGAATCAGTTATGATTGCATGCTTCTTGTAGTTTCCTTCTTTGTTATTTTGCAGGATCTCATTGTAGCTGGGCCAGCAAAAGAGCAAGGAGCTGGGAGCAAGCAGCAAAGAGAAGAGTTTGGATTCGACATTAAGCGCAAGGCAACGGTTAGTGCATTTCTTCATTCTCTCTTGCTTTCGTAAAGAAGTAAACCTTAAGTAGTTTTCTTTACAGTTGTTGCTGAGGTACTATCACCCTTAGAGTGGGATAGGGTCATCCGAGTCGGATACTTTTCCCTACAACAGTATCCACTCCTAGAACCTTTGCATGTGGCTGCTCCACATTAGTCTGAGGCTCCTCCTCCTTAGGAACCAACAGTTCCTCCACAGCTTGTAGTTGGAGCTCCCTCTCAAGGGAAACTCGCATGGCCTTCTGCTCATCAGGCTTGAGATCTTTGTGAACCACTGTCCTCCGGCTGGTAGGCAAGTACACCCGATAGTTTTGAGGTGTATCAGTGTACCCCACAAATATCCCCAACTCTGTTGTCGGCTCAAGCTTCTTCCGTGCATCCTTTGTCACATGGAAATATACCGATGAGCCAAAGATCCTGAAGTGACCCACATCTGGTCTCTTACTGGAGAAAGCTTCCTCTGGTGTCTTCATCCCAAGTATGTGATGTGGGCTTCTATTCTACAAATAAACCACTGTGTTGCATGCCTCATCCCACAAGTGAAGTGGTAGGCCTTGGTCATGTAGCATTGCCCGTGCTGCCCCTGCAATAGTTCTGTTCTTCCTCTTGGCCACCCCATTCTGATGTGGGTTATGAGGTGCCGTCAACTCTCATTTAATTCCTTCCACTACACAGATGTCCTTAAACTCTTAAGAGACATATTCTCCACTATTGTTGCTTCTCAAGGCCTTGATCTTCTTCCCTGACTCTTTCTCGACCAAAGCTTTGAACTCACAAAACTTTGTGAAGGTTTGGTCCTTCTTCTGCATGAAATAAATCCAACATTTACGAGAAAAGTCATCAATGAAAATCACATAATACCTTTGCTTCGTTGTGGATGCTATCGAGAATGGTCCACACAAATAAATATGAACTCGCTCTAAGATAGCCTCTTCTCGACTGTCTCGATCATGAAAGGAAGACTTGATGTAATTTCCCAAGGTACAACCTTTGAATGTGTCAGTTGCTCAAGTTTACCTTTGGGAAGTCCTGTAGATATCTGCTGCGTTATCTTCAAAGCCCCATGAAGCAAATGGCCCAACCGCTTGTGCCACAACTGGCTAATGTCTTGGCTTTGCACCAATTATTCTTTCGTACTCAATGCCGCACAATCATCTACCTCTAGTCTATAAAGATTCTTCACCCAAATCCCTATCCTCTTGGTCTGACCCATGGCTACATGTCTTAGGAACGCCTTTCCTTTACTGAAGACAACATCATAGCCTTTGTCCTCCAACATCGCGACTGATACCAAGTTCTTCTTCAGTCCAGGCACATACATCATATCTATCAAGGTGAGAGGAGCTCCATGCTCCCTCTGAAAAGAAACTGTGCCCACTCCTGAAACACTATACCTTCTATCGTCACCCATCTCTATGCACATCTTGAGGCCTTTCTCCTCCAAGGCACTAAATAAATTTTTATCACCGGTCATGTGGAATGAGGCTCCATTATCAAGATACTAGACACAACCCTCCATTATCAAGATACTAGACACAACCCATCATCGATGACACCATGCATGCGATGAGGATAAAGTCCATTTCGAACTGGAGGCTAATGCCTCACCTTTCGATCCTTGAGAGGATCCCTTCTTGGACTTCTTCGATGGGAAATTAGTCGCATAATGTCCCATCTTGTGAAAATTAAAGCATCTTACTTTAGACGTGTCACCTTTCTTCCCTCCATGAGAAGAATTTGATTTGAAATGGGAAGCCTTCCCCTTCCCTTTCCTTGCCTTACTTGCTAAGGCCAGATTTTCTTCATCATCATTCTTGGATGAAGAACCATCTCGTGTGCTCCTCCTGATCTCCTCCTGCATAAGATCCGACCACAGTCGTTCCCAATCCGGCAGTTTCTCCCTTCCATTCACAGAGTCTTGGTAGCTATTCCAACTTTTTGGAAGGCCAAGGAGAGTGAGGCTCACCATATCATCATCGGCAATAGTTATTCCCACATTGCCAAGCTCATCTCTGCAGGTGGTGAGCTTGTTTAGATATGTGGAAATAGTATCGCCCTTCTCCATCTTGATTCTTCAAAGCTTATCCTTGAGCGCCAATTTCCTCTGGTCGCTACTGTTTTGGTAGAGTTCCTTCAAATGTCTTCCACATTGAAAATGGAGTATCCTTCCCATGGAGACTCGAGACAATATGGTCTTGAACTCCCTCAAGGATGATCCGTCTCACCTTTGCCACAGACTTCTTCCACTCAACCAACTCTTGTGCATTAGTTGAAGCTGGCTTTGGGATTTCTTGATCAATGAATTCCTTCAATCCACTGTCTTATAATACAACCTCCATTTTATCTTTCCATGCTATGTAATTCGAGCTACCTTCCAAGGCATACTCGAGTCTCAAGCCATAGAACGCCATTGGCCAATCTTGAAGTATGATGTGAATTTGATTTGCACCTGCAACCCCGAACTTCAAACTTCAAATTCTCTTCTCAGTATACTGTTCACAGCGCTGATACCATGTAGAAATTTCTACAAATCCAACTCTGATACCATGTAGAAAATTTGATGGTAGGTTAACCTGATAATGCAATATAAATCAAAGCAGAATAATATAACTTACTTCTACTATCAATTTGCGGAAGCTTAAAAATTGAGTTGAACAATATAACCAGAAGAAGAAGAATCAATGGCACAAGACACATGAAAAGATTTTGGGGAAAGCCTCAGCTAAAAACCCCACACTATTGTATTATCATACATGGTGGAAATACATAGGAATTATATAAAGCCTTAGCTCTCATAGCTAGCCAGCTCTCAGTGCAATCCTCACAAATGATCACATGCAATCTTGGCTTCTCTCCAACCTTCCTCTCAGCCCTCCAAGTTCCTATTTCCTTGTGCTATTCCTTATGGATGATTCTCCTATTACCAGGTGGATGATCTCTTTCCAAAACTACGCAATCCTCAAGGATTTATCCTTGACTGCATGCATGAGTTTTCTCCATGAGAAAACACATGCAACCGATAGTACACTATCCTTGAACATTAATCTCAATTGGGTATTTCTAAGAATATACTTGCATGAGTTTCTGATGAGGGAATCTTCAGTTAACAGGAGTAGCACTAGTTGAGTGCATTAATGCATCAACTGACTGTTAACTCACTATTAGTTCCTAAAACAGTTTGGAACTAATTTAACTGGATTTAACTTAGTAAACTGAGTTAACTAATTACAACTCGAGTATAACTCAATCTTATCTCCTTAATTTAAGGGATAACTTTTGCATGACTTCAGAAAGACTTCTAACTTGAATTTCTCCAACTAATTAATTTAAAATAAATTAATTGATTATTTCCAAGTAGCTGTTAATACTAAATTCAATTTTAATTCACAATTTAATTCAAGGACAAATTAAATTGGAATATTCTTGTTGCCATATTTCAACACCATCCAACCCTCCCAGCAGGATTTGCGCAAATTTTCCCAGTAGTAGGCTATTCAGCCCAGGATTTTCTCAAATCTAGGCAGCACTTAGCTGCTCTGCCCAGAAATTGTGCAAATCTCCTGGGTAGCCAGCCCAGTTCCCAACCAAAAATGTGCATTTTTATCCAGCAGTCGAGAAGTCTCTTATATGTGCAGCTGAGTTGAGTGGTTCCCCTCCGGGATTGAGCAAGACAGACTTGCATGAAGGGGCTGCTTCTCCCAAGGTAGGATGCAAAGGCATCCCTTGTTTCAGGGATCTATGTTTAGCAGTTGGAAGTTACATGCAAGGAGAAAATCCAAAAACTCCCACCAAGTTTCGCTTCCACTAGATTTGTGGCATGCGCATCACAACCTCGATGTTATCAAAACTCATCAACCGGACGCTGTAGAGCTCATTCCTCACATCGACCTTACAACTCTAACATCCCACATCACATCTAGGAGAAGTCGGCAAATTCAGCTCAATTGTTTTGGGGTAGGCCCACTTCCCATGCCTTATGCTGCATTTCTGTTGCTTTTTGTGTTTTCACTTGTGGGAGTATTGTTTGCTTCATTTCTTTGAACGTTTGCTGCCATTTACATGTATTCTAGCTTGTCCTAGCTCTGTTTCATTTTTCATTGCTATCTCACTCTTGTCGCATGTATGAAATTGTTTTGCATAGACGTTTGCCCAATCGGCAAACTGCCTCACCCACATGCATGTTGATCTATTTGCTGAATTTTTCATTCATGTTTTGCATGCAATGTTAATAACTTCTGCTATCTTTTAGTGTTGCCATGCATTCATTGACTTACTTTCTTTCAGTTGCCCATCAGTGAGTTGGGCCAACCTTGGCCTAGGCTCTGCCTTCACCAAGGCTGCATTGCACAATCTGGGAAAGGAAGGCTCACCTTCCTCTCTAGATTTGTGCATTCCTGCCTAGCACTGGCCTCCAGGACTGTTTTGTGCATTTCCAGAGGACAGTAGCTGCTTGGCCCAAGAAATTGCGCCAATCTATCCCTAGGCCAGTAGTCCTTCCCAGATGGAAATGTGCATTACACAATCCCAGTAGTCAGCAGCCAGACTGGACTGTGCATTGCACAGTTCTAGTAGTTAGTCAGTCTCCTAGCAGCCCAGACTGTGCCTTGTGCAGTCTTGGCAGTTGGTCTCTCGACCTCCCGGCCGAAATTGCACAACCTTCATGATCAAACACCCAGGTATGTTGCAAGTCAGTTCTCATGTTCATTTTGGTTTTCGACTAGCAGATTGCTTTCCGTGAGTGTTGCCATGTCTTCAGGTATCCTAGGTGTTCATCTGCCTCTCAGCAGTATAGGTACAATAGTTTCCAGGAGAGCAGAGACGAAGACACTATTCAGAGCACACTTGGGGATGCAGTCGATCAAGTGTCCATGGACTTGCCTACCCACGAAGACATCAAGTTGTTCGTAAACAAGGACATCAAGCAATAACATCATAGTGAGAAATATCATGAATATCAGCTGAAGGAAACATCCCGAATGGAGCGAATGCAAGAGGAAGGTTTTTGACAACACAGAGGCGAAACAAAGTTGCAAGATCAAGTAGATCTACTGATAATGAAAGAAACTTTGGAGACTCAAGCTATGAATTGATGACGTGACATGAAGATTGCACGAAGGCAGAGGATGGAACAAAGAAGGAGTTGCATGTGTTGAAGCAAAAACTCAGGAAGAACATGAAGCTTCACTGATAGACGAATGAGTTGCAACAGGAAGGGGAACAACATTGGGTGCAACATGCACTCACAGAGGAAACTGCACCCGTACAAGTTAAGGATCCATCCCAATAGCTGACATAGAGAAGACATGGTGAGAATTGTTTTTGATTGCATGCAAGGGATTCAGCAGAATGCATATCATTGAGAGTACACATGCAATCCAACCCATTCAACACACTCACCAAGGCGAAGACAAGAAGCAAGTCCAACTGGGGATGAACATGCACTTCGACAAGTTGATGCACATGACCACCAGAACACACTTGAAGATCAACATAGACACTATGCATCAGTGTGTTGTTAGTTCAATCTTACCTAAGAAGACCATGCGCATGTTAGCAGATGAGTTGGCTGAAGGGGCCAAACCAATGCACCAGTTGCAACAGAGGAAGGAGTTTGCTTCAACAAGATGCCCCCATGAGGTACATGCACACCATCATGGATGACCAAGATTGGAATCAGCTTCACCATCACAAACATGTCAAAGAGTTGGTCTCACCACAACGGACTGAGTGTCAATGATGTCTTGCAAGGCTTTCACAAGCCATGTTGTCTCACATGAGTACATGTGCATTGTAATGTTGAACCATGTCAAGTGTCAATAGTTGGATGTAACAGTCATAGAGTAGGTGAACATTCATGAGGGTAGTTGAACTGTCACAAAGGAGAATGTCAAGGATCATCCCACCCTTTGCTATAAATAGTCCCTCATAACTCATTGTATAGGCTTTTGGTTAGCCAAGCTTCTACTAAGACTATCTTGAAGAAGGCTTGGATAGTATTGTAATGCGCCTTGGCTTCTCCACTACACGAAGCTAGTACATCTTTTTGGAGGAGTAGGCAGATGTGGCTATAACGTTCCACTGTTGGGGCTAGCAGGTTTACATGGATGTATTGTATGATTGTGACTTACACTTCTTTATATAATAAGAGCTAGGATATTTTCATGCATATGTTGATATTGTAGTTGGACTGCTCCGGTTGCCTTGATGATATATGTTGTTTAACTTACATACTTGTGTATGAACTGATTCACATGAAATTATATGAATCTTGTTGTTAATGTGTTGATATGTTTTTAATGTTGTCATCGTCCGTGTCAACTGCTCTGTTGGACATCAGACAGACCTTTAACATGAACCTTGCTATAACAACCATCATTCTTGTCTTGGACTGATCTGTGAGTGCTGTACATGTTATCTTACCTTGTATGATGTGATTGCTGCATCCGAGTGGACTGCTCTGTCGGAAGCTATGCATGCCCTTTTGTGTTGTGTGTTCCTAGCCGAGTTGGGACTGATCCCTTTCAACCTGGAACTCACCTTCACCTCCTTCCCGCTTTGAAGTGTTAAAACCTCTCATACACCTTCCTTGACTCACTGCATCAGTCACACCCTTGCTACTGACAGAGTTATCTTACTTGCCTCTGTGCGACATCGTGGTCAAGGCATTACCTTACGACCCACTACTGGGACTCCTACACCAAACGGTCTGAGGTCTAATTAGGAATTCTTACCAAGGAGATCCCCTTGATATGTTGGCGGGTCTAGCACCGTCAACATTTCTGGCGCTAGAAGGAGGGGCTGATGACAAGCTTTGTCCTCTCATCCAGTTTTGAACCTTTGCATATCTTTCATGGAGTCTTGCACTCTTCTTCCCTCGAGGGGTTTTTCAAATTATGAAGATGTCTCCATCTCGCCGAAGCTTTTCTATCTCTTGTCCACTCACATGTATGATGGTGAAGGTGAAGTGGTCTGGCTTGAGCACTTATATAACTTTCTTTTCATGATTTATGAGGAAGATGAGTTTTTTGACGAACAGGCCAATTTGCTGCTTACATACACACTTTGAAAATCTCCATTTCATTGGGTACTCAGCCTACTGGCTGACACTGTGCACTTCTGTGATCTCATTGAAGACACGTTCTTTCATTTTGATCCAAACTATCTTGACCAGAAACTATTAGAGCAACGGAGGGATCCGCATGAATCCGTTATTGATTTTTGGCAGCGCTTTCGTGACTCGCAGTTTCAAGCTCCAAAGAGCTAGATGAAATTTTCTTATCTTTGGGACTGGTTCAAGTATCGCCTTAAGAAATCTTCCTGTCCCAAGAGGAAGCTTGATATCAAGCCTTGCTCAACATTCTTCATTGATGGAACTGCGCAATCTCATGTGGGAGTGGACACTGCCTCAACTGACTGTCTGCCTCCCTCTTATTCATAAGCTCCACCACTACTTAGTAATGTTGAGGATCATGCTCACACACCTGTTCATCCTTCACACTCTCCCAACATCACTCCACTTGATTTTCACGCAGATTTTGTTGTGAGTCCTTCAAGTTCTCATTTTCATTCTTTTCCTTAACCTCTGTCTTCGCACTCAGATGTTCCTCTGGATGATGTTGTCTTGTGTTTGTCCATTCTGCACTCTCCACTTGCTGTGAACGAGGAACAACTCACTGACAGATTCGATGTTGCACAACCAACATGCGCTATCATTCATGAAGAGTATGAGTGGGAGCTTGAACATCAAAAGTTGGCGAAGGATGACTTCCTTCTGTCCGAGTCCCCTCCGTTCTTTCCTAACCCCTTTGGTGAACCTGCCATCCATGATTTTGCATGTGTATCTTCATCCACAAATGCACCCATTGTTGATCACTCGTAGGACTCACCGAATGTTAGTCCATCATTTGATAATAGAGAGGATAAGTTATTCATTCAAAATCCACTTGACCCTTCATCTGTCTTTTCCGGAAACACAAAGGATGAGCTTGTTCGCTTTTCATCTATCCCTCTATGTGATTCATCCAACCATGAGGATGCCGACCAACATCCTGAATTTTCTGATCTTGGCTATCATGATCTCTTCACCTCATCATCCAATCATGATGTTTATTCACTCATTGTTAACCCGTCTAAGTCACTGGTTTACGAAGATCCATCTATCAATGAAGTTGAAACCCCACAGACCTTTGAGGTAGTTTAGCCTGAGCTGATGGTTATGTCAGGCCCTTGCTGCCCTGAGGTTGGTTTCGCTTCTGATAAGGAAATTGTTCAGACACTCAAGGCTCCTCATTACTCATCTGCATGTACTCAAGATCCCATTGCTCATGCATTAGAGGAGTCTTACCTTGCAAGCACTCATGCGCGACACAAGTTATCTTTGTTTCTTTTGTTTTCTTGCATGTCATAATCAAGAGTTTTCTTATGCTTCAAATTTGCACATAGTGTCACACAACACCATGATAAGTCTGTGGACTGCCCGTCATGCACATGCACTCACTTATGTCCCGTGGATACTTTGAACCACGGAGTGCGGTTATCTTCATTGTTATATCTTTCTTGCTTGCTGGTTCACACAACTAGGTTGCTCGCGGACCAAGCCTTCACCTACATGGGTCTACCAATGCACCGATGGCTGCATTGGAAGCATCACTTCACGTGATAAGGGCCATGTACCGTTAGTGTAGGAGTAGGAATAGTGTTTTCTTTCAGTTGTTTGCTTGCATGCTTTTTTTCTTACGTGCTTTGTTTTCTTGTTTGTTGCTTGCTTGTTTGTTTACTTGCTTCACTTTCATTTTTTCTTCTGCTCTTGCTTTGCTTTGTTGATTGTTAGTTCGTTTGCTTGTTTCATTCATAGGTTATTTTTGCATGAAACCATGTATAACTCTTGAAGCGAGCTAGCTAAAGTACAAGAGGGCTTGTACAACTATCACTACTTGGTTATCTGCCATCTTGCCTCTGTATAATGAGCTTGTTACTCTTAGTCCATGATATGTCGAAGGAAAATACATACTGTTCAAAGTGAACCTTGGTGTAAACACAACACTTGCACGCTAACTAGTGTCACCTTCTCTAGTCGATTTTTTTTAGGTTAACCCTTGTCATCTCAGTCAAGTAGAGTAAGGTAAGGGGGAAAACCTTAATAGGCACATCGGAGATAAAATAAACTACTTCTTTGCTGGAACAACCTTTTCTGCTCTCAATAAGTCAGGATCCCTCTTCTGCCTTTGAAATGAATAAGTGCTATGCACATTGAAAAATGAAAAAATGAAAAGTGAAAAAATTCAAAATGAAAAATGAATAAGGCGAAAGGAGAGAAAGGCTTCCTGCACAGGGAGGTGATGCAAGTAACTTTGCCGGGGTACTGACCAAGCTCGCTAGCAGCAGAGCCATGCTTGTGTTCCTATGTGACTCCATCGGGGTACTGTCCAGGACTGTTGGCAGTGGAGAAACACTAGAGATGAAACTAACACTTTGAAGACTATACTGCTTGTGCACCTATATACCCCTCAAACCCAATTGAAACAATTGTGTTGCCTTGGTTTGGAATGTGTGTCAATCGACCAAGGGTTTGGCAAATGCTACATCTTACAATCAATTTAGTGTGAAACCAAGATGAGCTGAAAACTGAACAATACTTCCGAAGGTGTTAGACGTGATTTTCACAAACAAGGTCCATTTAGAGAGCTGGAGTTCTACTAGTGTGTTGCCAAGTGTTGTAGCAGCTACAACCACCCTCCTAAATTTTTCCTTAGCCTCATTTTAGAGCCTCCCTTCCCACCTTCACAGTAGCTTGCCTTGGTTCATCAAGTTCACAAGCTTCAATGTCTTTCTTGCACAAAGGCAACTTGTCGGTCACAGCTTGATCCATTCCCCTCATAGGATGTTCACCCGGACTTGCTCTAGCTGCAGCCCGAGCAACTTCCCCTTGAAAATTGCGCATTTCTGGAGGGAAACTAGCCTTCACTCCAGGAATTGTGTAATCCTCTTTGACAGCCTCGTGGGCTCTAGGATTATGCAATCTTGCCAGCCAGCCCTCCCAGCAGGATTTGCGCAAATTTTCCTAGTAGCAGGCTCTTTAGCCCAGGATTTGCGCAAATCCGGGAAAAGTGTCTATTCAGAACGACCCTATCCCACTAAGGTGTGACAGTGACCTTAGAAACAAACAGAGAAAACTACTTTCGTATTCTTCTTTATGAACTATAAACGAAGAGGAATAGGATGAACCAACCTGTGTCTTGCGCTAGCCCTTTGATCCAATCTCTCTCCTCTTTGACAGCTTCCAGCTACCTGCTCCCTCACTTGCCCAGCTTCACCAAGTTCCTGTAAGATCACATAAGAAGAAAACTACACAAAGACATGGATTTATATTCATAAATAGCTTAGGATCAGATTTAAGCTAAACATACAAATGTAACAAACATCAATGATACACAAGTATGTAGGAGAAACTCAAATAGTTTTATTGATATAACAAGAAGATCCAAGAGGAGTTACAACCAATGATTCCAGATCCAGCATCAACCTCCCAGCAAAGAATCCCCTCTTCACCTCCAACAAAGCATAAACCACCCAATACTCTGATATCTATCTCAAAATCAACAGCAATTCTCTGCAATGTACAAAATTCCAGCCTCCGGATCTCTGGGATGAGGGATCCATATATAGATGTATGCAAGGAATATGAGTCAACTTATGATTTGAATAGTGGCTTCTCTCTGTCAGTTCTTGCTTCCACTTGGAGACTGAGAGCCTCTTACTCATCCTTGGTCGAACTCAGTGAAGCAAGTGTCATTGGAGAAGATTCTGGAAGCTTCCATTGTCTTTCCACCTTGCGGAATGGCACTGCCATTTGTCATTTCCCGCTCAACGCACCCTGGTAGTGCATTTAGGTGCGTTGCAACGCACCTAGCTAGTGTACTTGGGTGCTATGCAACGCAGCTAGCTAGTGGAGCAGCTGAAATGATCCTGATTTGACTGATTCTGAGCAGTTTCTGGTGGAGAACTTCTGGGAGGAGCTGTAATTTGTTGACCTTGTTCCTTTAGGGGTCGGAACAAAAATTTTAGGGACTTAGGATCCCTTGGTTTATGGACATTTCATGCTTATAGCTGTAAGGCACAAAAATGTCTATAACAGTTTCCCCCTAAAGTATGAGACCGTTTATCGGGTGAAATGCTTTATTAGGAGGATCCGAAGTTCTTTCAATTCTTGGAGGAGACCTGTAATAAGATACAATACAATACATTATCTTCATACTATTTTTCATGATCTAGCTGAGGCGGGCATTCCCATGCTCAGCTTTATAAATTCATTTTCATGTACATAGGACAGACAATCGTCTGATGGTAGACTGATGATTCTGATAGAGCCATCATCCTTTTGGTAGGATGATTAACTGTGCTGCAACGCTGTAAATTTCAATGTCTTTATTTTTCCTGAATATATATCGCAGCCTGGATGGATGAAACTAGATCCGGGGTCTTCAATCTCGTCCGATCTTCACTCGAAGTACAAGTAGATCCATGTGAGAAATGTTTTGAAGTCGAACATGGAAAGACATCGCTTGATTACCGGTCAATGATGTAAACTGTTAACAAGCGCGAGAGGAATCACCGATAATGATGATGACCCTCAAGTTACTGCAGTACAATTCACGTGGTGTGAATAAAGGACTTGGCGTCGAACACCACGCAAAATCTTTCGGTCGAAGGTCATTGATGTATACCTGTCGCCGGAAGTGAGAAACTTGCCATAGAGGCATGCAAGCTTCAAAGTACTGAAGGGGGTGTTCCTAGATCAAATTCTTGGATAATGAGCTGATGTCGACAAGAAGTGATCTGTCAAAGGAGGGCCTTAATGAATCCCACATCAATGACACGGAACGGAGCAAATGATTTTGATGGAGGTGAAAACAATCTGATGATATACGGTTCAGGATGGTGGTCATGAAAGAATGAAGTATAATGTATGGTAGTGGATGGGACACATGTGACTTCTCTGGATGACTTCTCTTGAACATGTCGGCGACACTTATGTGATGGATTGGTAGCATTTACCCCAAATGTGGATGGTATGGCGTGACCATGGTGATGTGACCGGTGAATGAAACAACCCAACCCGATTTGGACATGGAGTGGAAGTGTCATGTTCAAGAGCGACTTGCTACCAATAAAGATTCTTTGAGTTTTCTTCCCAATTTTTCCCTAGTCATTGCTGACCAGTACCTCTTTATTTTTGTCAAGCTTGAGGAGGATAACATATGCTTGTTCTATAATTTTCCCTTCGGGCAAACCTATCGCTATGTTTTAACGAGCCTAGCGATAGTGAAACTCGTTCTCGTCTAAAGACAAGTTTGTCGCTATTAATATTTTTAACGAGTTTAACGACAAAGATAACTCGGTACTTTTCATCTTTAGAGAGTCTGAAAAGGTACGTAAAGGTAACTCCAAAATTCCTTTTTCGTCCTCTAATCCCTTAAGTTAGAAAAAGTATAAAACAATACAGAAGGGATGAATTTTCGATAGTTTTAACGAGCCGAACAAAACAAGCGCTCGATCTTTTTGTGCAATAATCCCTCAGGTCCAAAAAGATTAAAATCTAGAGGAGGGATAACACTTCCGGTCGCTTTAACGAGCTGGAAGGCCAAAACTCGACAATCTTTTCATATTTTACGAGTCAGTTGAAAAGAGCTTAAAGAAGACTCGTCTTTTGAGGAACGAGTGATAAAATGGTAGCAGCTGATTCCAGGTAAGGGTTGGAATTTTCCAATCACGACAGTGTCACAAAGATGGCTAGTGAAATCACTCTTCGCAACTGTTCCTCAAAATGGGTAAACAATCAAATGGAGGTGAATGATCAGCCAATGGAAAAGTGGAGGTGACGGTGCAAACACGACCAAGTCTTTAATGGCTGAAATGCTACATTCACGGTGGTTATTTATCGGGGAATAGTTCATTTTTTAACGAGCTTAAACGCGGGTGGAAACATTTGCTCATGTCTTATGTTTAATTTTTAACGAGCTTGAACTATGTGCTAAAACTGCTCGATTAATCCAGTCATATGATAAGAAAGTCTCATATAAAAACGACAATCTTTAGATTTTTGCCCCACATCCTTTCTTTATGCAAGTTAGGTGACGACTAATCCTACGAGTTTAAAGGGTTAGAGGTCCTAAAAATTTAAAAAATAAATAGCTGCCCCTCGCTTACACTCCAAAAGGTTTGCATGCCCCCAGGTATAAAATATGGTTTTAAGGTTACCCCTCAATTTGCAGACAAAACATTTGTTTTATCAGGAAAGGCCTACCTCTTACAGGTTACCCAAAGATTGTTCTATTCGCGGTGCAAACAAAACACTTCTTCGGCGATGTCTACCGAGATAAACAATGGTGAGCGACGACGTCCGCTAACTCACATAACTTTGACAAGAGAATCTTATTCTAGAATAACCCCTCTTCCACCGACGGACGGGGTACAGACTAGTCATATTCTTCCGTGGAAACCTACCCTATACCCGAAGTTTTCCTACCGAAGCAGACTAGGATGCATGCCCCCTGGGTTTCAGTCATATCCCTCCGAATTACTCGCGCTCATCGGGAGGACGGACTGGAGATTGAGACATTTCTTGCGTGAAGAGACCATTTAGGGATGGTACATGACTATTTGCTATGCGTGATCCGGGAAATGAAAGCTGGTCCACGAGCTTGACCACTCTTCCTTCGTGCGGAAAACACATTACTCTAAAGAGTGAGGAGACGATGGCTCCCATGCAATAAATATGTTCTCGTCCAAGGAGTAGGTTATAATCCAAGGGTCCTTGAACTACCATTACGTTCATGCGAACTGTCTTCCTTCTCAATGTTATGGGCACATTGGGAAGGATCCCTAAAGGTCGACTGGTTCCTTTATCAAAGCCTGTCAGATTTCTCATCTCAGGCAACAGCGATGGCGAACCAAGCGCTTTCCAAGCAATAGAAGAAAGGATACTCACAGAAGCCCCCTCATCTATGATGGTACCATAGATGAGACATGGGTCTGCCTAGTTGATTCCAGTCGAAGGAGACAACTAGGTTGCTTGGAGGTGGGACCGAGTAGACGGCCGAGTACGGCTCTGACGAACTTCCTATCTGCGGTAAAGGAACGGGTAAATTGCCCCCATGTTCGTCGGAGTTTGTGTTGATGAAGAGAATTTGGACGGTGTCATCTTTGTTCTCTTCAGTGACTGTATCATTCGAAGATAAAAACTCTGAAGGCAAGACAGGGTCAACTGCCACCTCGACCTTTTGACTTTCGTCTGGTATGGATTCAGTCAGTTTATCTTCAATGATAGGCGCTTCAGCCGACCACTTGAGCGGGCCAGCTGGATTCTCAACTAGTGACGGACTCAGCAAGAGTTTTTTATATCCAGGAGGAAGTTGTAACGGTGAAACCGGACGATCATCCAAAACTCTTTTAGCTTCATCTAAGAAGGGACAATGGTGGACGACATGATTGCCTTCACACAGTTTACAGGGAAATCTAGCTTTCCCTTTTTGTCCTGGGGCTTCACTTTCACTAGTTGATGGTGTGCTTTCAACATGATCACCAGAGATTGATGACACCGGATTGTGCAAACGAGGAGACCAGTCCCTTAGTATCCGAGGGATGCAAGGACAATCTCTGTGAAAGTGGTCTCCTTTGCAAATGACACATGGCGATTTAGGCCTGGTCGGTGTAGTGTGTGGATTTTCGTTAGACGACACTTGTTTTCCCCCATTCGCCTTTGGCTCCTTCTTTTTCTTCTCTTTCTTCTTCTTTTCCTTCTTCTCCTTAGGAACTTTACTTTTGGCTTTGCCAGCCCCATCAAGCGAAGAGGAAGGAGGAGAGGAAGAATTAGAGGAAGTAGAAGGCTGGTGGGCAACTTTGGACTCGTCTAGTTGCTGATTCGATTGTTTAGGAATAGTGGTGTTCTGAATGACATTGGTTGAGAAGAGCCATACTGGCAAGCCAATTGTTAGTCCTGGAAGCGACAATGTGGCCATATGGGGTGCACCAACATCTCCCCAAGAGGAGAAGGGACTAGGATTTCCACCAAGGGGAATTCTTTGGTTGGTAGACTCCATTTTTTCAACCTAAGATCAACGTAGGAAAAGGGTATGAATATTCCGTTTAAAATAATTTTTTAGACGCTTTGACACAACTTGTTTTTTCAATTTTTAAGAGTCGAGAAAAAACAAAAGATGACTCTAGTCTCTGTTATAGACATTTTTGTGCCTTACATCTCTAAGCATGAAATGTCCATAAACCAAGGGATCCTAAGTCCCTAAAAGTGTTGTTCCTGCCCCTAAAGGAACAAGGTTAACCAATTACCGCTTCTCCCAGAAGTTCTCCACCAGAAACTGCTCAGAATCAGTCAAATCAGGATCATTTCAGCTGCTCCACTAGCCAGCTACATTGCATAGCACCCCAGTACACTAGCTAGGTACGTTGCAACGCACCTAAATGCACTACCAGGGTGCGTTGAGCGGGAAATGACAAATGGCAGTGTCATTCCGCGAGGTGGACAGGCAATGGAAGCTTCCAGAATCTTCCTCAATGACACTTGCCTCGCTGAGTTCGACCAAGGATGAGTAAGAGGCTCTCAGTCTCCAAGTGGAAGCAAGAACTGACAGAGAGAGGCCACAAGTCAAATCATAAGCTGACTCATCCTCTCTGCATACATCTATATATGGATCCCTCATCCCAGAGATCCAGAGGCTGGAATTTTGTACTTTGCAGAGAATTGCTGTTGGTTTTGAGATTGAGATCAATGCATTGGGTGATTTATGCTTTGTTGGAGGTGAAGAAGGGATTCCTTGGTTGTATCTCCTCCTAGATCTTCTTGTTATATCAATAAAACTATTTGAGTTTCTCCTACATGCTTGTGTATCAATGATGTTTTGTTATATTTGCATGTTTAGCTTAAATATGATCCTAAGCTATTTATGAATGTAAATCTATGTCTTTGTGTAGTTTTCCTCTTCTATGATCTTGCAGGAACTTGGTGAAGCTGGGCAAGTAAGGGAGCAGGTAGCAGGAGCTGTCAAAGAGAAGAGAGATTGGATCAAAGGACTAGCGAAAGACACAGGTTAGTTCATCCTATTCCTCTTCGTTTACAATTCATAAAGAAGAATACGAAAGTAGTTTTCCTTGTTTGTTGCTAAGGCACTATCACACCTTAGTGGGATAGGGGCGTTCTGAGTAGACACTTTTCCCAACAACAGTCTCCTTCGATTTTTAATGAGCTTGAAGTGACAAGTGCTCAGATGGACTTTTTCCGTTAAGGAGTCTGAAAAGGAACGAAAGGGACTACTCTGGAGATCTAGGTAGAGGGAGTACCAAACCAATCGCAAAATTGTAGAATACTTTTTACGGTACGGCAGTCGATCTTCCCGAATGCTGTGTTCGGTGCATTGCGATCAGTAGGGCGGCCGACACGGATTCCCATGGATAAAAGGTTTTAAGCCTATAGGGGTCTCCCAATATATACTCGACGGTACGTGGGAGCACAAGTCCGTACTGGCACTTATCATCTCAAAGTGGAGGAATCACCCAACCATCAGTGAGGACAACAATTACCAGGCTTTACGACGCTGGAATACGTCTCTAGCCTAGACCTCTAAATGTTGTGCGTTAAGTTCCAAAGCATTGTTAGATTCATTCAATTTATTTTAAGTGGATCTTTCTTATGAAGTTTTCCTTTTGGATTCACCACGAGATGTAGATGTAATTCCTAAAATGCAATCTAAAGATGATAAGCAAACTTTTATCTCTTTTCAGCAATGAAAATCCTAGCTACAAGGGGAAAAGAAAGACACAATCTTTTCACAAAGAGCAAAGAGCACATTGTAAATGCACTTTCCTAAATCAAGCCAAACAGACTGCCAATATGCAAATGCACATGTGCATGTATTTGTTTTTCACTTTCTTAATATTGATGCCTAAAAAGAAAGTTGATGTACAAATTTGAATTTGCTTTCAAGTGACAAACACAAACAAGCTTCTTTTCGAAATCAAAAGGTAGAGATGATTACGACACTTTATGATTTTGAAATAAATACTCGTTTAGACACTAGAAAGTCACAAATTCAAACCAAAGGCAAAAGTAAAAGCATAATCGACTGTCAACAGCAAATAAACTTTCTCCTAAGACCAAAATCGACAGTTACGACAGATCTAAATCAAAGGACGACAGTATGACTATTCTACTTTTGCAATGGAAAACTGTAAATGATGTAACAAACACACAAAAACATCTAAAATCTTTTTATACAAAGGAGGCGGAATTAAGGCAAAGAAAAGGGGTTTTGAAACAGACACATATACTGATCACAGGTTGCAAAAATCAGAGACAAAACTGAACAAATGAAGCAAAGAACCTCAGCTGCACAAGGCTAGGCTGATCAGCACACCTGTTACACAAAGAAACTGCATTTCAGCGCAGGTAGCCCTCTCGGGAAGTGCGTTGAAATGCAGAACCTCTTAACAGAGCCTGCGCTGGGGCAGAAACGAGAATTCTATCCGGGTTCTGGGTCACGGTTTGCAGTTTAATCTATGGTTTTTGGCCGAGTAAAAGCAATCAGTAATGCACAATCAGAGGGTAGATTTAAAGGAGGTCTAAGAGCTATCACAAAGGGCAATCAGATCATTTGTGAATCAGTTGTTCAAATCATAAACAGATCCAGTGAATGGATTGAAGTAGCAGATGTCTACTTTGCATTTGTTAATGGCAAATGCAGTTCGATTGCTACTTCTAATTTTATGAAACAAACAACAAGAGAAACACAAACAAACTAATTAGACACAATCCCCAGCGGAGTCGCCATTTTGTTAACGGGAAAAGTGTCTATTCAGAACGACCCTATCCCACTAAGGTGTGACAGTGACCTTAGAAACAAACAGAGAAAACTACTTTCGTATTCTTCTTTATGAACTATAAACGAAGAGGAATAGGATGAACCAACCTGTGTCTTGCGCTAGTCCTTTGATCCAATCTCTCTCCTCTTTGACAGCTTCTAGCTACCTGCTCCCTCACTTTCCTAGCTTCACCAAGTTCCTGTAAGATCACAGAAGAAGAAAAATACACAAAGACATGGATTTATATTCATAAATAGCTTAGGATCAGATTTAAGCTAAACATATAAATGTAACAAACATCAATGATACACAAGCATGTAGGAGAAACTCAAATAGTTTTATTGATATAACAAGAAGATCCAGGAGGAGTTACAACTGATGATTCATGATCCAGCATCAACCTCCCAGCAAAGAATCCCCTCTTCAGCTCCAACAAAGCATAAATCACCCAATACTCTGATATCTATCTCAAAACCAATAGCAATTCTCTGCAATGTACAAAATTCCAGCCTCCGGATCTCTGGGATGAGGGATCCATATATAGATGTATGCAAGGAATAGGAGTCAGCTTATGATTTGACTAGTGGCTTCTCTCTGTCAATTCTTGCTTCCACTTGGAGACTGAGAGCCTCTTACTCATCCTTGGTCGAACTCAGTGAGGCAAGTGTCATTGGAGAAGATTCTGGAAGCTTCCATTGTCTTTCCACCTCGCGGAATGGCACTGCCATTTTTTCATTTCCCGCTCAACGCACCCTGGTAGTGCATTTAGGTGCGTTGAAATGCACCTAGCTAGTGTACTTGGGTGCTATGCAACGCAGCTAGCTAGTGGAGCAGCTGAAATGATCCTGATTTGACTGATTCTGAGCAGTTTCTGGTGGAGAACTTCTGGGAGGAGCTGTAATTTGTTGACCTTGTTCCTTTAGGGGTCGGAACAACACTTTTAGGGACTTAGGATCCCTTGGTTTATGGAAATTTCATGCTTATAGCTGTAAGGCACAAAAATGTCTATAACAAGCAGTCAAATGCTCTGCCCAGAAATTGTGCAAATCTCCTGGGAAAACTGTTACATAGTATTTTGTCACCAACCCTACATCTCCTGATCCCAGGTAGAGTCGGTCCCTGAATTGCATCTGCTCTATGTCATACATCAAAATATGTGTCCACATCTTCCATATCACTCAAGAAGATTAACCATGTTCATTAATCCTAAAGTTGACCCTTTTTACCTATGTTTCAAGATTGTCGCAGGACATCAATATCCTACCTGCGACGATGGCCCAGAGTGAACAAGAACCTCGCGACACTATCGCAAGAGTACATCTATTCTCAATGGCGTCAGATCTTAGGGATAATTGCATGTCATCAGTGTCCTGCCTGTGACGATAGCCCTGAATGCACTAACGCCTTGAGACGTGGTCTCCAAGTCTTAGTGTTTGACTTGCGATGACCCCGATATGGCCAATTAGTTCAAACATAATACTTTTGGGTGGTTTTGGAGCTAGTTGTTGGGTCAAAGAAGTTCGCCTCTCCTCATTTGAGATGGTGGTTTCCCCTTTTGAGTAACCTCCCTTGAAGATAAGCTTCCTCTCCCCTCATTTATGGAGGCTCCCCCTCTTATAAAAACATCCTCCATGACTATGATCAACTAGTTCTAGTTGAGTTTTTGGTGTGCTAGTTCTTAGCTTGTTGGATTGATAGCTTACAGTTTGGATTGCCTTTCATGTTGTGGATTGAGAGTGTAAAATGGTTTTGTAAGAAGGAAGCCTTGTTGTGATTTCCTTAGTTTCATACTTGTGCTTTTGGGTGAGAGAGAGTCATCAGTCTTTCTAGGAGACCTTTGAGAGTGAATGCTTATGGAGACATACTGATCAGACCCTTCAAGGAAGCTTGTGACGTCAAGGCGTGGTTGTAAGATTTATTGTTGTTTATATTAATACAATCAATGGTTATTTCCTATATCATGTATGAAATGTATGTTGATAGCTTATGGTTCCTTGACTCTATAAGTAGATAGTTCATTATTGTGCTCTATTATGTGTTTTGTCGTTTTCATATGTTGTTTCAGGTGAATCATTCATTAAGGAGAAGAAAGTGATAGCTGAAGCGACGTGACGAAGACTTCATCAAACATTGGTATAAGGTAGGCCTCTTTAACGATAACTATTTAAGGAATTAGCTATTGTCTTTGTCTTGCTGTGACTAGACCCACTCTAGGGCTAGAGGGGTTGTCTCTGTCCGCAGAGGGAACTTACCTGCATCACAAGTTGGTGACTCTACTGGGCATCCTTTACCTATCTCTTGTTTTTTCTCTTGATTTGTTTTTGATTGAATTACATAGTGTCTCTTTGTTTTGGGACTGAGCCATCAGTGTTTTGGATCACTTGAGTAGATCTGGTAGTCCACCTCACTGTCTGAGTGATAAGCCTGGTGTCTTTCAACTGTCTTTGCCTTGTTTTGCCTCTTAATTAAGATCGTCACTGTTTAGTTCTTAACAGCTGCGAAGAATCACTCCAATCCTCTTTACCCAAGTTGTACATTGCGGATAACCCGTCATACAGCTACGACAATTCTTGAAATCGGACCATCGTTGAGAATAGGTGTACCTTTGTGACGACGTCACTCAGTTGCTAGTTTAGTGCCTGTGACGATTTGGCGTTCATCTCATGTTGTCAGTCTTACCCCTGCGACGATTCCTGTAGGGTTTCCTTTTACATCCCTGCCTCTTGAATAGGCTAGTGTAGCTTGTCCTTTGCTGTCTCTTACATCTTATTAATTTTGTTGTGACTGTGTTTGCGAAGGCATACCCTTCTTGGTTCCGTTTGTAAGAGTTTTGGTTTTCGGCTGTGTGACCTAAATCTTTCATTTTTCATCAAGAATTCACTTGTTTTGGGTTGCTTGTCCTTCCAAGATTTTGAGCTACATCCACAACTGTCTTGTTGATTTGTTTGAAGTTGTTCTTTTTCCCAACTTTCTGGTTGAACCGTAGTAATTGGTCATCAAACTAGCTTGTTGTGTTAATTTGATTTCCATTCATTATTGAAGCATAGATTACATTTTCCTTTTGATCAGTCAAGTTGTGCATTAGCTTGTTTGTTATTTATTCCAAAAATAAAAAAACAATCGCACTCATATAGGATACAGAAATGAAAGTATGTTTGCATTAGTAGATTCTTTATGATTAGGAATTGAAAAGAGAAATCCAAATCTTTCATTTTTCGTCATAGTAGTTGCGAGATAAGCGGAAATTGATGCATGATTGGATTACTTGCTTGCACTGTTGTTCTTTCATTTGCCTGTTATTGTCTTCGTTTGCTTGGAAATGAACTCATTACCCTCCTTTAGGTAGTTGTTCATCGAAAGGAATGGTTTTTGCTCATCTAGTTTCATTCTAGGGGTGTTAAAGATACATTCGATAAGGCCTTGAAATCGAGACTTAATTCAAGATTAACTGTTAAAATCTATTGAATGAACTTAAAAACGCATTGGAACCTAACGTTAACATATTGTTCTCACTAAGGTTGGGTGATTCCTCCTTTTGTGGTGCAATAGTTGCTAATACAGATTTGTGTTCCCTGTATCGCGTGTATATATTGGGAGACCCCACTAGGTTATCATCCTATTATCCATAGGAAGCCGAGTCTACTACCTTATGAGTCGTAACGCATTGAACACAACATTCAAGAAGATTGACTGCCGTATGGAAAGTCCTTGGTCATTTCTCTTTCATTTTATTACCAAGGTGTATATGCAGTTTTACGGTTTTTCTGGCAAACCTCTTGCCTAGAATTCTAGAGCAGTTACTTTCGTTCCTTTTCGAATCTTTAAAAGAAAAAGGATCATCTGAGCACTTTTCCTTTTAGGCTCATTAAACTTTGAAAGCGATAGAGTCATCTTTCGTCCTTTTCTTGACTCTTAAAATATGAAAAGGCCAAGTCTTGTTTCAATGTTGTAAAATTAACTACCCACAAAATATTCCTAGTTAAAGTTAGCGTTCCTTTCAAGGTCGATTCCAATGGAAACATTTCTAGAGTCTACCAGTCAAGGTCTCCCCCCGGATGGGAATCCTGGTCCTTTTCCTTCTTTTGGAAATGCTGGTGCTCCTTATATGGCAACATTGTCCTTGCCTGGGTTAACCATTGGTTTACCTGTTTGGTTGTTTTCAACCTCGGTGGTCCCGAGCGTCCCGACTCCTGTTCCACTGTCTCCTTCATTTGAATCATGACAAGATGATTCTAGGGTTGACCCTTCGCCTTCTTCCCCTATTTCTTCACCCTCCCCTTCTACTTCGCCTGGTGAAAGTTCTAAATCCAGTAACCAGGAGGCTAAGAAGAAGAAGAGGAAGATGAAGAAGAAGAAGTTAGATAAGCGAGAGGCCACCCATGCAACTATTGCTCTGAGTACACCTTTGGTAGAAAAACCTTTTGATCCTCCATGGAAGGTTAAATTTCCTTGTAAGCTGTGCAAGGGTGACCATTTTCTTCGTGATTGTCCTGGTATTCCTAGGATCTTAGAAGTATGGTCTCAAGATCTGACTCGTCAATCCTCATCGCCCTCTGAAGATCATGTTGATGTTACACCTTCAGTTAGCAGTGGTAAGAAGAAAGGGAAGATTAGATTCCCCTATAGGATATGTGAAGGTGAACATCTTCTTCACCTTTGTTCGCTCATGGATAAAGCTTCCACCGTTCTGGAAAATCTTACAGTTCCTCAACCCTAACTTCCGGTTGGTTATCAGAGGCTTTCTTCTGACCCTCTCTTGGTTGGTAAAGAGATTGACTTGGATTCATATCTTGCCCATCCTGCTCTTCCTGAGCTTGACCGTGTTATGTCTGTTCCCGACCAACCATTGGTCGAAGAGAGTGTTGGCTTGGTTTCACCACCATTTGTTTACTCTATTCTGGAAGAGCATAATGATCATACTGCTCATGTTCTTCTCGTCTCGTCAGATTCTCCTGAATCAAAGAGTGACCCTCCTGTCCCGGCTGATCAAGAGAGTCCTTCTTCGATTCCTGCGGAGCACGGGGGCAATCGTACAATACCCCCACCAAGTAGTTCCATCGTTTCCTTCGATTGGAGTCACTTGACTGCTTTCCGCCTTCCATCTTATGTGTCTTTCCATATCACAGTACACGCCTACAATATGGCAGTACCTGGCACTTTATTGGATGAGGGTGCGTCTGTTAGCCTCATGTCTTCCACTACTTGGAAAGCTTTGGGCTCCCCGCAGCTTGTGCCTGTCACCTAGAATCTGTTGGCTTTCAACGGAGGAACCAGTCAACCCTTAGGGATACTTCTAAAGTTCCCTATTACTTTGGGAGGTAAAACCATCTATATAGATGTGATGTTCATCCAAGGTGTGTTGGATTTCACTCTTTTCCTTGGCCGTGACTATATCTATGTCATGGGAGCTCTTATTTCTTCGCTTTTCCATGGTTTGTTTCCCACATGACGGAAGAATTGTGACTATAGATCAATTGTCATTCTTTGGTCACCAGGTACCTCCTTTGCAACCATCATCCCCTATTGGCTCTTGTTTTCCAGCAGTACCTTCGTTTCCATAGGTCAATTATGTGGCTACCCGTTCCATCTCTGCATCTGTTGATGATCACGCAGATGATCTAGTACATCATGTATTGAGGGCATTGGGGCCCGATCTGTCATTGGTACCCAACAACATGTATTCCTCCTAGAGCATGGTTCTTCCATCTTGTGAGGAGATCTTGGGAGCGATGTTCTCGTATGGGTCATGAATAGGTGTCTGAGGATAGTTCTTTTCTTGTGTCAAGCTCGTTAAAAAATGAATCAGCGAGTCCTGATGATAGTTCCTTTCTTGTGTCGACCTCATTAAAAAATGAAACAAGGAATCTTGAGGAGAGTTCCTTTTTCTTGTGATGACCTCGTTAAAAAATGAAACAAGAGGCTGAGTATAGTTCTTTTCTTGTGTCGACCTCGTTAAAAAATGAAGCAAGGGTTGTGAGGATAGTTCTCGATCTTGTGTCAACCTTGTTTAAAAATGAAACAAGAGGTCTTGTGGAGCATGGTTCCTTGTCTTGTGTCAAGCTCGTTAAAAAATGAAACAAATCTCCTGAGGATAGTTTGTTCCTATGTCAACCTCGTTAAAAAATGAAACAACTCCCTCTTCCAAATCGAGTCTTTGATTAGGATCTCGTAAAATCTGAGTTGCCTCTTTCCTCAATCTCAAGAGGGAACCTTCATTCCATCCACCCAGTTGAATGCAATGAAGCTTGGGGGGCATGTACCTTGATTGGATCATTATGTTGGGGGCATGCGAACCTTATTCAAGCATATTTTTTCATTTCAAGCTTGTGTAAACATGAAACCATATCCAAGCATAGTTCTCCATCGTTCGAGCTTGTGTAAAAATGAACCCATGTGCCAATGTACCTTTTTTGGTTTGGTGTGTAAATCGATTTCTCACTTATTGTGTCTTTTGTCTTTTATGCAAATGTTAAATATATTAAATAATGCATTAGTGAATTATGTATTAGATAGAAATTTGCGCAAATTATAAATTATAAACAAGCATTCAAGCATAATAAGAAGATACAATAAAAAATAGATAGATCTATATCATGTGTTGCGCATCGTGGCGCTCAATATATATATATGTCCAAAAAATATGTGTGTTCAGTTACATCGTGAGACACATGTCTCTCAAAAATCTGTAGAAAAGAAACCTAGAAGTCTACTATGCATTATGCTCTCTATAACAGACTACTGCTTGGACCACACGTCGAAGCAGCCAGTGTATCCTATTTGACACACCTGCGGTGTGTCGCTGGTACTGCCTAGGAATCTCCTCGAATCCTTTGTAGTCTAGGATCCCCTCAGTCAAGCCCTCTAGGTTACGGGCTATCTCCTCCTCAGCATCTCCACCTAGAGGTGGTAATTCAATCTCTCTGTCAGCCCTTCGGACAGTAGGAGTGAGACCTATTGGTCTCTTAGGTCCAATATTTGCAAAGAATTGAACACAATAATTAGGGCGTGTATATTTAAAATATAGAAACAACAAAAATTACAAAAAGTTGTTGGTCAAACTGAGTATTTTACCTCTCTCATCCCACTGTTTTCCAGGAGGAAGCAGCATGTCTGGATCACCCCTGAAGTCCATCCCAGCGTATGACCAATCCTTGACTATGACTTGTTGACGGTTCATCCATTCAACAAATTCTGGACCCCATGATACAGGCTGGCCACTACCTCCTCGCGGCATCACAAGAGCCCAATGAGTAATCCATGTCTGTCGTGGTCCTGGCCATCCCACCATCACGTCCTGTCTCTGGAGGATTGGTACTCGTTCCAGCATGAGCGGTATCAAGATTGAACCGTAACTAAACTGTTTTGTCTCACCCCAATGGCACTTGGTCAGTTGTCTCTTTATATTGAGAGACACGGCCTTGGCCCAGTTAAACATGGTAGGGTTCAAGCAGTCTTGGGCTAACCGTAATTGAGTCTTGGTCGCCTCATGCTGGGCTTGGGAGCTAGCTGCTCTAGTAATGTTAAACAACAACACCTTAGTGACAAATCATTAACAGTGACAATTTGTAGCTTTCCACCTGTTGATGATTTCCGTGCTCCTGGGGGGCATAGTATTGCGATAAGGGTGTCCATAGAGTCTCCATTGACCCGAGTTCCCACCATGTGGGGCATCTCTCCTCTTCCTGACAACCCAGTCAAAAAGTATATATCTGTGGCATCAAACTCAATTTCTTGCTAGCGGATTATGAATTTGCCTTCGTTTGGATTCCATGCTCGGATCAAATACTCTAAGAGATTCATTTATGCTCTCAGAAGTGGAGTCAGGAAGAATTTTAACAACCTGCAGTTTCGTAGGATGTTCAAACACTGAGGATTTTCCATGCCCATCACATCATCATTGTCATGGGTATGTTCTTGCCATACGAATGCCATTTTTTATCCCTGCATGCACAAACATCCCTTTGTTAAATGCCATCCAACCATTTTCACCTTTTAAAACTGATTATAAATGAAGATTTTTGGGTTTCGGCGCTCATTGCAGTTGTTCTTAAAACAGCTGCGACAGGCCGATTTGCATAGTTCACAAACTTTCGGGTCATCGCAGGTGTACATCACTTTCCTGTGATGATCCCATTTTTGCCCCATGTAAATTTCTCGGTCGTCGCAACCCCGAGGGGGAAACTTGCAACAACCGAGGCGGAATTTTTGTCCAAAAAATTCCTTTAAACCCCGCTTAAAACATGAAATTGCATCTAATTTTGGCATAAAAACAAAGGTAAGGATAGGGCATTTACCTGGAAGAAGCGCGAAAGGCAATGGACCACTAAGTCTCCTGGAATCGATTGCCAAGTTTCACGAGGTACACAATATTTGAAATTTTTACCACAGTCAAACACACAAGTAAATTGGTTTTTTACCATAGTGTCTCTTTTATAACCCTTTTTTCAAAAATTTAGGGTTTTCCTTAGGGTTTTGGCCTATATGCGTGTTTTTGCGAGGTAGATCTTATGCTTGCATTTTCTTGTGTAGCGACAGGTGTTTTGAGCACTGGCAATGATCGATGCATGAATTATATACTCAAGCAATACCAAAAAAATCCTTTCCGAGTCAACTTTAAGCTATTTTCTGACTCTTGAAGCGTGAAAGGTTTTCGAGCCCTTGTCGTTTCGAGCTCGTTAATGGTTATGAAACGTCATGTCCCTAGTAAGTTTTTTACTTTTTCAGGCTGGAGGCACTATTTACGAAAAGTACTCCTTGACTGAAATGGTCAAAAGGTTCTCTCGAGTATCATTTTCTACCTTTTCGGGCTTAAGAGACACAAATGTATGAAAAGGGACCATTTGGAGTTTTCTTTTCCATTTTTTTTTCAAACTCTCTAAATATGAAAAGGACTCCTAGTTTTACCTATGTCAGACTCGTTAAACCCTGACGACATTGGACTCGTCGCCATGATGAGACCCGAGCTTCTCCTCCCTAGGGCTCATTAAAATTTCATTGGGTTGGATTTTTCCGAACAACAAACTTATATTGCAAGCATATGCTATCCCCTTCAAGCTTGTGTTTCAAAAATAATTGGGGTACTCGCCAACAATGGTGGGGGAAAAATTTGGAAAAATTTTGTTGATTACCTACGACAGCTTGTCGCTCTTGAACATCGACACTTTGTTGCTTCTTGCTAGGTTTGGGATATCCTCACTTCATCATTGGCCTTTCAGGGTTTGGGTTCTTCATTTTTCCTCATTCCATTCGATCCCTGCTGTCTCCGCATGACCTTCGATCCCTTGGTACCAAAATGTTGCCACATTCCAGAGTCGTGTCGTCGATATGTTCAAGAGCTTAATCCTTTTGCAGTTTTCACCCTTACATCCTCCTTTGATTCTCTATTTCATCCATCTTCATCTTGTTCCTTTGTCTTGCGTCGTTGATGTGGGAAACATTATGGCCCTCCTGCGACAGATCGCTTCCTGTCGA
Organism: Pinus tabuliformis; assembly: GCA_031772625.1. Lineage (NCBI taxonomy): Eukaryota > Viridiplantae > Streptophyta > Pinopsida > Pinales > Pinaceae > Pinus > Pinus tabuliformis. Next base: position 539,646,981 of record CM062816.1, on the reverse strand, counting down.
CATCAACTCATTATCCAGGAAGTTGATCTAGAGACTCCTTTCGGGTACCTTGGAGCTTGCATGCCTCAATGGCAAGTTCTTCGCATTCGATGACAGACTTACATCATTGGTCTTCGATCGGGTGATTTCACAAGTGTTTGACTCCAAATCATTCTTCACACTTTGTGGATTATACCAGCAGTACCTTGAGAACCATTGAAATTACTGGTGGTCTCTCTCGCGCTTGTTAACAATTCACATCATTGGTCGGTAATCAAGTGATTTTCTAGTATGCTCGAATTCAGCACATTCATTCACATATTATAAATTGTACGATGGACAGGTCTGGATTCAAGACCCTGGGCTCAGATTACACAAGTCTAGGTTGCGTGGATTATTTATACATGACTCTTTTGATTGGATGGATGCGACCATACCTGTGTTTTCATATGGTATTTTTGACTGGATGGCTGCGTCCATACCACATACCAGTTCTATTTGTCTTTGGATGGCTGTGCCCATACCTCGACTACATGTACTTCTTTCACTATCAGAGATATCAGTTGTACTTGCATCTTTAGGTTCTCCACGATGGTGTTCCAGTTTAGTTATGGCCTTGCAAACCATTTCACCCCTCCCACTCTCTCGGGCTTCATGATTTAGGGGGCATCTGTTACATAGTATTTTGTCACCGACCCCGCATCCCCTAATCCTGGGTAGAGTCGGTCCCTGAATGGCATCTGCTCTGTGTCATACATCAAAATATGTGTCCACATCTTCCATATCACTCAAGAAGATTAACCATGCTCATTAATCCTGAAGTTGACCCTTTTTACCTATGTTTCAAGATCGTCGTAGGACATCAGTATCCTGCCTGCGATGATGGCCTAGAGTGAATGAGAACCTCACGACACCGTTGCAAGAGTACATCTGTTCTCAGCAACGGTCAGATTTTAGGGATCGTCGCAGGTCATCAGTATCTTGCCTGCGACGATAGCCCTGAATGCACTAACGCCTTGCGATGTTGTCTCTGAGTCTCAGTGTTTGACCTGCGATGACCCAGATATGGCGAATTAGTTCAAACATAATACTTCTGGGTGGTTCTGGAGCTGGTTGTTGGGTCAAAGAAGTTCACCTCTCCTCATTTGAGATGGTGGTTCCACCTTTTGAGTAACCTCCCTTGAAGATAAGCTTCCTCTCCCCTCATTTATGGAGGCTCCTCCTCTTATAAAAACATCCTCCATGACTATGATCAGCTAGTGCTAGTTGAGTTTTTGGTGTGCTAGTTCTTAGCTTGTTGGATTGATAGCTTACAGTTTGGATTACCTTTCATGTTGTGGATTGAGAGTGTAAAATGGTTTTGTAAGAAGGAAGCCTTGTTGTGATTGCCTTAGTTTCATACTTATGCTTTTGGGTGAGAGAGAGTCATCAGTCTTTTTGGGAGACCTTTGAGAGTGAATGCTTATGGAGACATACTGATCGGACCCTTCAAGGAATCTTGCGATGTCAAGGTGTGGTTGTAAGCTTTACTGTTGTTTATATTAATACAATCAATGGTTATTTCCTATATCATGTATGAAATGTACGTTGATAGCTTATGGTTCCTTGACTCTATAAGTAGATAGTTCATTATTGTGCTCTATTATGTGTTTTGTTGTTTTCATATGTTGTTTCAGGTGAATCATTCATTAAGGAGAAGAAAGCGATAATTGAAGCAATGTGACGAAGACTTTATCAAACACCGGTATAAGGTAGGCCTCTTTAACGATAACTATTTAAGGAATTATCTATTGTCTTTGTCTTGCTGTGAATAGACCCACTCTAGGGCTAGAGGGGCTGTCTCTATCCGCAGAGGGAACTTACCTGCATCACACAAAAAACACAGCTCCTAGCCATAAATGCACATTTTTCTTTAGTAGTCAAGCACTCTCTTGCATGTGCAGCTGAGTTGATCAGTTCCCCTACGGGACTGAGCAAGATAGACTTGCATGAAGGGGCTCCTTCTCCCAAGGAAACATGCAAAGGCATCCCTTGTTTGAGGGATCTATGTTTAGCATTTGGAGGTTACATGTAAGGAGAAATTCCAAAACCTCCCACCAAGTGTCGCTTCCCCTAGATTCGTGGCATGCATGTCACAACCTCGATGTTATCAATAATTATCAACCAGATGCTACAGAGCTCATTCCTCACATCAACCTTGCATATCTGACATCCCACCTCACATCTAGGAGAAGTCAACACATTTAGCTCAACTGTTTTGGGGTAGGCCCACTTCCCATTTCTTGTGCTGCATTTCTGTCACTTTTTGTGTTTTCTATTGTGGGAGTATTGTTTGCTTGATTTCTTTGAATGCTTGCTGTCATTTACATGTATTCTAGATTTTCCTAGCTCTTTTTCAATTTTCGTTGCTATCTCACTGTTGTCGCATGCATTAAATTGTTTTGCACAAATGTTCAACCAACCGATGAACTACCTCACCCACATGCATGTTGATCTATTTTCTAAATTTTTAATTCATGTTTTGCATGCACTGTTAATCACTTCTGCTATCACTTACTGTCACTAAGCAGTCACTGACTTAGTCGCTTTCAATTTCCCGTCGATGAGTCAGGCAACCCTTGGCCCAGGCTCTGCCTTCACCAAGGTTGCATTGCACAATTTGGGAAAGGAAGGCTCACTTTCCTCTCCAGATTTGTGCATTCCTTCCCAACACTGGCCTTCAGGATTGTTTTGCACATATCTGGAGGACAGTGGCTGCTTGGCCAAAGAAATTGCACAAATTTGTTCCTAGGCCAGCAGTCCTTTCGAGATGGAATTGTGCATTGCGCAATCCTAGCAGTCAACAACCATACTAGATTGTGCATTGGATAGTTCCAGTAGTCAGTCAGTCTCCTAGCAGCCTAGACTGTGCCTTGTGCAGTCTTGGCAGTCAGTCTCCCGACCTGCCAGCCAAAATTGTGCAACCTTCATGATCATGCACCCACGTATGTTGCAAGTCAGTTCTCATGTTCACTTTAGTTTTCGACTAATAGATTTCTTGCCGTGAGCGTTGTCATGTCTTTAGGTATCCAAGGTGTTCATCTGCCTCTCAGCAGTATAGGTACAATGGTTTCCAAGAGAGCAGGGACGAAGACACCGTTCAAGAGCACACTTGGGAATGCAGTTGATGAAGTGTCCATGGACTTGCCTACCCACGAAGACATCAAGTTTTTCATAGACAAGGACATCAAGTAGCAACATCATAGTGAGAAGTATCATGAATAGGCTAAAGGCAACATACCGAATGTAGTGAATGCAAGAGGAAGGTTGTTGACAACACAGAGGCAGAACAAAGTTGCAAGATCAAGAAGATCCACTAATAATGAAAGCAACTTTGGAGACTCAGGCTATGAAGTGACGATGCGGCATGAAGATTGTGTGAAGGTAGAAGATGGAACAAAGAAGGATTTGCATGTGCTGAAGAAGAAACTCAGGAAGAACATGAAGCTCCATAGACAGACGAATGAGCTGAAACAGGGACTGGAACAACAATGGCTGCAACATGCACTCAAGGAGGAAACTACACCCGTACAAGTTAAGGATTCATTCCATCATCTGACACAGAGAAGACATGGTGAGTAGTGTTGTTGATCACATGCAAGGGAATCAACAACATGCATATCGTTGAACACACGCATGTAATCCAACCCATTCAACACACTCACAAAGGCGAAGACAAGAAGCAAGTCCAACTTGGGTTGAACATGCACTTCGGCAAGTTGATCCACATGACCACCAACACACACTTGAAGATCATCATGGACATTATGCATTAGTTTTTTTCCGGTTCAACCTTACCGAAGAAGACCATGTGCATGTTAGAAAATGAGTTGGATGAAGGGGCAGAACCAATGCACCGGTTGCAACAGAGGCAAGAGTTCACTTCGGTAAGATGTCACCATGAGGTATATGCACACCATCATGGACGACCAAGCTTGGCATCAACTCACCAGCTTCACCATCACAAGCATGTCAAAGAGTTGGTCTCACCATAACGGACTAAGTGTCAATGATGTCTTACAAGGCTTGCTCAAGCCATGTTGTCTTACATGAGTACATGTGCATTGTAATGTTGAGTCATGTCAAGTGTAAGTCAAGTGTCAATAGTTGGATGTAAAAATCTTAGAGTAGGTGAAGAGTCATGAGGGTAGTTGAACTGTCAAAAAAGGGAATGTAAAGGGTCACCCATCCCTTTGCTATAAATAGTCTCTCATAACTCATTATATAGGCTTTTGGTTAGCCAAGCTTCTACTAAGACTATCTTGAAGAAGGCTTGGATAGTATTGTAACATGCCTTGGCTTCTCCACTGTGTAGAGCTAGTACATCTATTTGGAGGAGCATGCAGATGTGGCTGTAATGTTCCACTATTGGGGCTAATAGGTTTACATGGATGTATTGTATGGTTGTGACTTACACTTCTTTATATAATAAGAGCCAACAAATTTCCATGCATATGTTGTTATTGTAGTTGGACTGCTTCGATTGCCTTAATGATATACGTTGTTTAACTTATGTACTTGTGTGTGAAATGATTCACATGCAATTATATGAATCTTGTTGTTAATGTGTTGATATGTTGTTAATGATGTCACCGTTCATGTTGACCGCTCTACCAGACATGAGATAGGCCTTTCACATGAACCTTGCTGTAACAACCGTCGCACTCATCTCGGACTAGTCCGTGAGTGTTGTATGTGTTATCTTCCCTTGTATGATGTGATTGGCGCATCTGAGTGGATTACTCCACTGGAAGATGTGCATGTCCTTTTGTGTTGTGTGTTCCTAGACGAGTTGGGACTGATCCATTTCAACCTGGAACTCACCTTCACCTCCTTCCCCCTTCGAAGTGTTAGAACCTCTCATACACCTTCCATGACTCACTGCATTAGTCACACCCTTGCTACTGACAGAGTTATCTTACTTACCTCTGTGTGACATCGCGGTCAAGGCATTTCCTTACGACCCATTGCTGGGACTCCTACACCAAACAGTCTGAGGTCTAATTTGGACTTCTTACTGGGGAGATCTCCTTGAAATGTTGGCAGGTCTAGCACCATCAATATTTTTGGTGCTAGAAGGAGGGGCTGATGACAAGTTGTGTCCTCTCATCCAGTGTTGAACCTTTGCATATTTTCATGGAGTCTTGCACTCTTCTTCCCCGAGGTGTTTTTTGAATCATTAAGATGTCTCGATCTCGGGGAAGCTTTTTGACCTCTTGTCCACTCACATGTATGATGGTGAAGGCAAAGTGGCCTGACCTGAGCCCTTATATAACTTTATTTTCATGATTTATGAGGAAGATGAGTTTTCTGACGAACATGCCAGTTTGTTGCTTGCATACACACTTCGCGAATCTCCATTTCGTTGGGTGCTTAACCTACTGGATGACACCATACACTCATTGGAGCAGTTTTGTGATCTCATTGAAGACACGTTCTATCATTTTGATCCAGACTATCTTGATCGGAAATTGTTACAACAATGGAGGGCTCTACATGAATCCATTATTGATTTTTGGCAGTGCTTCTTTAATTTGTAGTTTCAAGCTCTGAAGAGCCAGATGAAATTTTCTTGTCTTTGGGACTGGTTCGAGTATTTCCATAAAAAATCTACCCGTCCCAAGAGGAAGGTTGATTTCAAGCCTTGCTCAACATTCTTCATTGATGGAACTGTGCAATCTCATGTGGGAGTGGGCACTGTCTCAACTGACTGTCCACCTCCCTCTCATTCAGCAGCTCCACCACTGCACAATGATGTTGAGGATCATGATCACACACCTGTTCATCCTTCACACTCTCCCAACATCACTCCACTTGATTTTCGTGCAGATTTGGTTGTGAGTCCTTCGAGTTCTCATCTGCATTATTTTCTTCGACCTCTGTCTTCGCACTCAGGTGTTCCTCTGGATGATGTTGTGTTTGTCCATTTCAGACTCTCCACTTGTTGTGAACAAGGAACAACCCACTGACAGAGTCGGTGTTGCACAACCAACATGCGCTATCATTCATGAAGAGTATGAGTGGGAGCTTGAACATCAACACTCGGCGAAGGATGACTCTCTTTTGTCCGAGTCCCCTCCATTCTTTCCTAACCTCTTCGGTGAACTTGCCATCCATGATTTTGCATGTGTATCTTCATCCACGGATGCACCATTTTTTGATCACTTGCAGGAATCACCAAACGTTAGTCCATCATTCGAAAATGGAGAGGATAAGTTACTCATTGAAAATCCACTTGATCTTTCATATGCCTTTTCTAGAAACATAGAGGATGAGTTTGTTCACTTTTCATCTATCACTCTGTGTGATTCATCTAACCATGAGGATGCCAACCAACATCTTGAATTTACTAATCTTGGTTGTCATGATCTCTTCACCTCATCATCTGATCACGATGTTGATTCACTCATTGTTAACCCGTCTAAGCCATTGTTCTACGAAGATCCATGTTTCAACGAATTCGAAACCCCACAGACCGTTAAGGCAATTCAACCTAAGTTGATGGTTATGTCAGGCCCTCTTTGTCCTAAGGTTGGTTTCGCTTCCAATCACGAAATTGTTCAAACACTCAAGGCTCATCATCACTCATCTGTATGCACTCAAGGTCAATCTAACCCTCAGATCTTACTTCCTCCACTCAAACTACTCGATCCCATTGCTCATGCATTGGAGGAGTCTTACCTTACAAGCACTCGTGTGTGATGCAAGTTATCTTTGCTTCTTTCCTTTGCTTGCATGTCACAGTCAAGAGTGTGCTTATGCTTCAAAGTTGCACATAGTTTCACACAGCACCATGATAAGTCCGCGGACTACCCGTCATTCACATGTACTCACTTATGTCCCGTGGGCACTTTGAATCACAGAGTGTGGTTGTTTTTATTGTTATATCTTTCTTGCTTGCTGGTTTGCACAAATGGGTTGCTCGCGAACCAAGCCTTCACCAACATGGGTCTACCAATGCACTGGTGATTGCATTAGAAGTATCACTTCAAGTGATCACGCCCATGTACCGTTAGTGTAGGAGTAGGAGTAGTGTTTTCTTTCAGTTGTTTGCTTGCATGCTTGTTTTCTTACGTGCTTTGTTTTCTTGTTTGTTGCTTTCTTGTGTTTTTACTTGCTTCATTTTCATTTTTTCTTATGCTCTTGATTTGATTTTTTTGATTTTAGTTCGTTCAATTGTTTCGTTCCTAGGTTAGTTTTGCATGAAACCATGTATGACTCTTGAAGCGAGCTGGGTAAAGTAAAAGATAGCTTGTACAACTATCACTACCTGGTTATTTGTCATATTTCATTTGTATGAAGATCTTGTTGCTCTTAGTCCATCTTATGTCAACGAATTTGAAACCCCATAAACCATCGAGGCAGTTCAGCTCGAGCTAATGGTTATGTCAGGCCCTCGCTATCCTGAGGTTGGTTTCACTTCTGATCAGGAAATTGTTCAAACAGTCAAGACTCCTCATCACTCATCTATATGGACTCAAGATCAATCTAACACTCAAATCTTACTTCCTCCACTCGAACCACATGATCTTTTTGCTCATGCATTAGAAGAGTCTTACCTTGCAAGCACTCATGCACGACGCAAGTTATCTTTGTTTCTTTCGTTTGCTTGCATGTCACAGTCAAGAGTGTGCTTATGCTTCAAAGTTGCACGTAGTGTCACACAAAACCATGATAAGTCCGCGGACATCCTGTCATGCACATGCAGTCACTTATGTCCCGTGGGCACTTTGAATCATGGAGTGTGGTTGTCTTCATTGTTATATCTTTCTTGCTTGTTGGTTCACACAAATGGGTTGCCTGCAAACCAAGCCTTCACCAACATGGGTCTACTAATGCGGCAGTGGCTGCATTGGAAGTATCACTTCACATCATCGGGCCCATGTATTGTTAGTGTAGGAGGAGTAGTGTTTGCTTTCAGTTGTTTGCTTGCATGCTTGTTTGCTTATGTGCTTTGTTTGCTTATTTGTTGCTTGCTTGTTTGTTTACTTGCTTCTCTTTCATTTTTGCTTATGCTCTTGCTTTACTTTGTTGATTTTTAGTTTGTTCACTTGCTTCATTCATAGGTTAGTTTTGCATGAAACCATGTATGACTCTTGAATCGAGCTGGGTAAAGTACAAGAGTGGCTTGTACAACTATCACTACTTGGTTATCTGTCATCTTGCCTTTGTATGATGAGCTTGTTACTCTTAGAGCATGATATGTCAAAGGAAAATACATACTGTTTGAAGTGAACCTTGGTGTAAACACAACGCTTGTGCACTAACTAGTGTCACCTTCTCTAGTCGATTGTTTTTGGGTTAACCCTTGTCAGCTCAATCAAGTAGAGTAAGGTAAGGGGGAAAACCTTAAAAGGCACGTCAGAGATACAATAAACTACTTCTCTGCTAGAACTTATTCTTCTGCTCTCAATAAGTCAGGATCCCTCTTTCGCCTCTGAAATGAATAAGTGCTATGCACAGTGAAAAATGAAAATATGAAAAGTCAAAAAATTAAAAATGAAAAATGAATAAGGTGAAAGAGGAGAAAGGATTCCTGCACAGGGAGGTGATGCAAGTAACTTCGTCAGGGTACTGACCAGGCTCGCTGGTAGCGGAGCCATGCTTGTGTTCCTATGTGACTTCACCGGCGTACTGTTCAGGCCTGCTGGTAGTGGAGCAACACCAGAGATGAAACTAACACTCTGACGACTATACTTCTTGTGCACCTATATACCCCTCAACCCCAATTGAAACAACTGTGTTTCCTTGGCTTGGAATGTGTGTCAATCAACCAAAGGTTTGGTAGATGTTACATCTTACAGTCAAGTTAGTGTGAAACCAAGATGATTTGAAAGTTGAACAATAGTTACAGAGGTGTTAGACTTGCTTTTCACGAACAAGGTCCATTCAGAGAGCTGGAGTTCTACTAGTGTCTCACCAAGTGTTGTAGCGGCTACAACCACCCTCTAAAATTTTGCCTTAGCCTCGTTTTGGAGCCTCCCTTCCCACCTTCACAGCAGCTTGCCTTGCTTCATCAATTTCAAAAGATTTAGTGTCTTTCTTGCACAAAGGCACCTTGCCAGTCACAGCTTGATCCATTCCCCTCATAGGCTATTCACCCAAACTTGATCTAGTTGCAGCCTAAGCATCTTCCCCTTGAAAATTGCACATTTTTGGAATGAAACCAACCTTCCCTCCAGGAATTGCACAAACCTCTCTAACAGCCTGTTGGGTTCCAGGATTGCGCAATCCTGCCAGGCAACCCTCCCAGCAAGATTTGCGTAAATTTTCCCAGTAGTAGATTGTTCATCCCAGGATTTGCACAAGTCTAGGCAATAGTCAGCTGCTCTACCTGGAAACTGTGCAAATCTCTTGGGCAACCAGCCCAGCTCCCAGCCAGAAGTGCACATTTTTCTCCAGCAGTCAAGCAGTCTCTTGTATGTGCATTTGAGTTGACTGGTTCCCCTCCAAGACTGAGCAAGACAGACTTTCATGAAGGGGATGCTTCTCCCAAGGCAGCATGCAAAGGTATCCCTTGTTTCATGGATATATGTTTAGCAGTTGGAGGTTACATGCAAGGAACAATTTCGAAACCTCCAACCAAGTGTTGCTTCCCCTAGATTCGGGGCATGTGCGTCACAATCTCGATGTTATCAAAACTCATCAACCAGATGCTGTAGAGCTCATTCCTCACATCAACCTTGTAGCTCTGACATCCCACATAACATCTAGGAGAAGTTGACACATTCAACTTAGATGTTTTTGGGTAGGCCCGCTTACCATGCTTTTTGTTCTTTCACTTGTGGGAGTACTGTTTGCCTTATTTCTTTTAACACTTGATGTCATTTACATGTATTCTAGCTTGTCCTAGATCTGTTTCATTTTTCATTTCTATCTCACTGCTATCGCATGCATGAAACTGTTTTGCATAGACATTCGCCCAATTGGAAAACTACCTCACCCACATGCATGTTGATCTGTTTGATAAATTTTTCATTCATGTTTTGCATGCACTGTTAATCACTTCTACTATCACTTAGTGTTGCCACACATTCACTGACTTACTTGCTTTCAGTTGCCCGTCAGCGAGTCAGGCCAACCTTGGCCCAGGCTCTCCCTTCACCAAGGCTGCATTACGCAATTTGGGAAAGGAAGGCTCACCTTCCTCTCCAGATTTGTGCATTCCTACCCAGCACTAGCCTCCAGGACTGTTTTTTGCATTTCTAGAGGACAGTGGCTACTTGGCCCAAGAAATTGCACAAATCTGTCCCTAGGCCAGCAATCCTTCGCAACTAGAATTGCGCATTGCACAATCTCAACAGTGAATAGCCAGAATGGATTGTGCATTGTGTAGTTCTAGTAGTCAGTTAGTCTCCTAGCATCCCAGACCGTGCCTTGTGTAGTCTTGGAAGTCGGTTTCCCGAGCTCCTGGCCGAAATTGTGCAACCTTCATGATCATGCACCTAGGTATGTTGCGAGTCAGTTCTCATGTTCATTTTGGTTTTTGAATGATAGATTGCTTGCCATGAGTATTGCCATGTCTTCAAGTATCCCAGGTGTTCATCTACCTCTCAGCAGTACAGGTACAATGGTTTCCAAGAGAGCAGAGATGAAGACACCATTCAAGAGAACACTTGGGGATGCAGTTGATCAATTTTCCATGGACTTGCCTACCCATGAAGACATCAGGTTGTTTGTAGACAAGGATATCAAGCAGCAAAATCACAGCAAGCAGTATCATGAACAACAATAGAAAGCAGCATACCGAATGCAGCAAATGGAGCGAATGCAAGAGGAAGGTTGTTGAAAACACAGAGGTGAAATAAAGTTGCAAGATCAAGTAGATCTACTGATAATGAAAGAAACTTTGGAGACTCAAGTAATGAAGTGACGGTGCAACATGAAGATCACGCAAAGGTAGAAGATGGAACAAAGAAGGAGTTGCATGTGTTGAAGCAACAACTCAAGAAGAACATGAAGCTGCAGAGAAAGACGAATGAGTTGCAACAAAGATGGCAACATCAATGGGTGCAACATGCACTCAAGAAGGAAACTGTGCCTGTACAGGTTGAGGATCCATCCCAACAGTTGACATAGAGCAGACATGGTGAGCAGGGTTGTTGATCGCATGCAAGGGATTCAGGAGCATCCATATCATTGAGTGCACGCATGCAATACAACCCATTTAACACACTCACCAAGGCGAAGTCAAGAAGCAAGTCCAACTGGGGCTGAACATGCACTTCAGCAAGTTGATGCACATGACCACCAGCATACACTTGAATATCATCATAGACACCATGCATCAGTGTGTTGCTAGTTCAACCGTACCCAAGAATACCATGTGCATATTAACAGACAAGTTGGATGTATGGGCCGAACCAATGCATCAGTTGCAATGGGAGCAAGAGTTCGCTTCAACAATATGTCACCATGAGGTACATGCACACCATCACGGACGACCAAGTTTGGCATCAACTCACCAGCTTCACCATCAAAATCATGTCAAAGAGTTGGTCTCACCATAACGGACCGAGTGTCAGTGATGTCTTGCAAGGCTTTCTCAAGCCATGTTGTCTCACATGAGTACATGTGCATTGTAATGTTGAGTCATGTCAAGTGTAAGTCAAGTGTCAACAGTTGGATGTAACAGTCATAGAGTAGGTGAAGTATCATGAGGGTATTTGAACTGTCACAAAGAGGAATGTCAAGGGTCACCCCACCCTTTGCTATAAATAGTCCCTCATAACTCATTGTATAACCTTTTGGTAAGCCAAGCTTCTAATAATACTAACTTGAAGAAGGCTTGGAGAGTATTGTAACGTGACTTGGTTTCTCCACTTCACGAAGCTAGTACATCTCTTTGGAGGAGCAGGTGGATGTGGCTGTAATGTTCCACTATTGGGGCTAGCAGGTCAACATGGATGTATTGTATGGTTGTGACTTACACTTCTTTATATAATAAGAGCCAACACATTTTCATGCATATGTTGTTATTGTAGTTGGACTGCTCTGGTTGCCTTAATGATATATGTTGTTTAACTCATGTAATTATGTATGAACTGATTCACATGCAATTATATGAATCTTGTTGTTAATGTGTTGATATGTTGTTAATGTTGTCACCGTTCGTGTTGACTAATCTGCTAGACATCAGATAGACCTTTCACATGAACCTTGGTGTAACAACCATTGCACTGGTCTCAGACTGATCCATGAGTGCTGTACGTGTTATCTTACCTTGTATGATGTGACTGCCACATCCGAGTGGACTGCTCCACCGGAAGCTGTGCATGTTCTTTTGTGTTGTGTGTTCCTAGCTGAGTTAGGACTGATCCCTTTCAGCTTGGAACTCATCTTCACGTCCTTCCCCCTTCGAAGTGTTATAACCTCTCATACACCATCCTTGACTCACTGCATTAGTCACACCCTTGCTACTGACAGAGTTATCTTACTTCCCTCTATGTGACATCGTGATCAAGGCATTATCTTATGACCCACTGCTGGGACTCCTACACCAAACGGTCTAAGGTCTAATTAGGACTTCTTACCAGGGAGATCCCCTTGACATGTTGGTGGGTCCAGCACCATCAACATTTCTGATGCTAGAAGGAGGGGCTAATAACAAGTTATGTCCTATCATCTAGTTTTGAACCTTTTCATATCTTTCATGGAGTCTTCCACTCTTCTTCCCCTAATGTGTTTTTCGAATCGTGAAGATGTCTCCATCTTGGGGAAGATTTTTGATCTCTTGTCCACTCACACGTATGATGGTGAAGGTGAAGTGACCTGGCCTAAGCACTTATATAACTTTGTTTTCATGATTTACGAGGAAGATGAGTTTTCTGACGAACAGGTCGGTTTGTTGCTTGCATACACACTTCGCGAATCTCCATTTCGTTGGGTGCTCATCCTACCAGCTGACATTGTGCACTCATTTGAGCACTTCTGTGATCTCATTGAAGACACGTTCTATCATTTTGATCTAGACTATCTTGAATGGAAACTGTTACAACAACGGAGGGCTCTGCATGAATCCGTTATTGATTTTTGACAGCGCTTCCGTGACTTTCAGTTTCAAGCTTCGAAGAGCCAGATGAAATTTGCTTATCTTTGGGACTTGTTCGAGTATTTCCTTAAGAAATCTGCTCGTCCCAAGAGGGAGGTTGATATCAAACCCCGCTCAACATTCTTCATTGATGGAACTGCACAATCTCATGTGGGAGCGGGCACTGTCTCAACTGACTGTCCTCATCCCTCTCATTGAGCAGCTCCACCACTACCTAGTGATGTTGAGGATCATGCTCACATACTTGTTAATCCTTCACACTCTCCCAACATCACTCCACTTGATTTTTGTGCAGATTGGGTCCATTTCGGACTATCCACTTGTTGTGAATGAGGAACAACCCATTGATGGAGTCAGTGTTGCACAAACAACATGCGCTGTCATTCATGAAGAGTATGAGTGGGAGCTTGAACAACAACACTCAGGAAAGGATGACTCTCTTTTGTTTGAGTCCCCTCCATTCTTTCCTAACCTCTTTGGTGAACCTACCATCCATGATTTTGCATGTGTATCTTCATCCATGGATGCACCCATTGTTGATCACTCGTAGGGACTCACCGGATGTTAGTCCATCATTCGACAATAGAGAGGATAAGTTACTTGTTTAAGAGCCACTTGATCCTTCATCTGTCTTTTTCGGAAACATAAAGGATGGGTTTGTTCACTTTTCATCTACCCCTCTGTGTGATTCATCCAACCATGAGCATGCCGACCAACATCCTAAATTTTCTGATCTTGGTTGTCATGATCTCTTCACCTCATCATCCGATCACGATGTTGATTCACTCATTGTTAACTCGTATAAGCCACTGGTCTACGAAGATCCATTTGTTAATGAATTCAAAACCCCATAGACCATCGAGGCAGTTTAGCTCGAGCTGATGGTTATGTTAGGCCCTCGCTATCCTGAGGTTGGCTTCACTTCTGATCAGGAAAATTTTCAAACATTCAAGGCTCCTCATCACTCATCTGTATGCACTCAATATCAATCTAACACTGAGATCTTACTTCCTCCACTTGAACTACACGATCACATTGCTCATGCATTGGAGGAGTCTTACCTTGCAATCACTCGTGCGTGACGCAAGTTATCTTTGTTTCTTTCATTTGCTTGCATGTCACAGTCAAGAGTGTGCTTATGCTTGAAAGTTGCACGTAGTGTCACACAACACCATGATAAGTCCACGGACTGCCCGTCATGCACATGCAGTCACTTATGTCCCGTGGGCACTTTGAATCATGGAGTGTGGTTGTCTTCATTGTTATATATTTCTTGCTTGTTGGTTCACACAAATGGGTTGCTTGCGAAACAAGCCTTCACTGACATGGGTCTACCAAAGCGCCAGTGGCTGCATTAGAAGTATCACTTCACATCATTGGGCCCATGTACTGTTAGTTTAGGAGTAGGAGTAGTGTTTGCTTTCAGTTGTTTGCTTGCATGCTTGTTTGCTTATGTTCTTTGTTTGCTTGTTTGTTTACTTTCTTCTCTTTCAATTTTTCTTATGCTCTTTCTTTTCTTTGTTGATTTTTAGTTTGTTCACGTGCTTCATTCATAGGTTAGTTTTGCATGAAACCATGTATGACTCTGGAATCAATCTGGGTAAAGTACAAGAGGGCTTGTACAACTATCACTACTTGGTTATCTGTCATCTTGCCTTTGTGTGATGAGCTTGTTACTCTTAGTCCATGATATGTCGTAGGAAAATACTTATTGTTCGAAGTGAACCTTGGTGTAAACACAATGCTTGTGCACTAACTAGTGTCACCTTCTCTAGTCTATTTTTTTGGGTTAACCCTTATGATCCAGGTCGGGGTGTGACGAAGGACCCTTCCAAGACCTTTTACTTTTGTGATGTGTTAAGTTTCATTTTAAAAGAACATTAATGAATACATCTGCATGCTATAAAGAAGAGGAACATATCAATCATCAACACATGAAAACATAAGACGTTGATAACGGAGTTCGTCCAAGAGGGACTATGTCTCTGGGCCCCAGTGTCAAGATGGTGTAGGCCGCTGCATTAAGTGCTGTCATTAATGGTGATGTACACAGAGATGATGCCTTGATCATTCAAGGAAAAATGCCCTCATGCAGGAGTGGCTCTAAGAGATTTTCCACAACTGGAACTCTCAATCAAAATAATCCTATCAGTATGACACAAAAACATGCATGGTGAGCATCTTGCCAACATGGCACAAAAGGGATATCAATGCAAAACACATGCATGACGACAACAAGAGTATCCCAACAACATACAACAAGGGATCTCAAAACATAACATGATGAGTTATGACAATGAGTACATCACATAGAATATTCCGCATCAAATCAAGCAAGGAATCATGACAACATGTAATAAACAAGATCCTGCATCAACATCAATCAAGGATCTATGCAACATAATGCAGAAAGAAGAAGTACATGAACACATCATATACCTCACAACCAAGGGCCATCTGAAGAAGTGGATGTCACACTGTTGAAGCTGCTTGGACCATCGATCTCAAGGCATCGATCGTATGAAGATGGCTGCTCGCACAAGAATGTGGACATCTGCATTGGCACTTAGAAAAGTGACTAGAAGAAGAAATGAGAGAATAAGAAATCTGAAGACACCATTAGATTTGTGGCATCGAGTAGTGCTGAATCGACTGTCCAAAATCCAAATTCTGAGAAGTTGAGAATTCTGGGCTCAAGGAATCTTTTAGATTCCCCCAGGATTCCTCAAAGATTCTGCTCCATGGATGGACTGGAAATCTGCAACTTAGATGGTGAATCTGATCTTACCATTGTGATCCCTGTGGAAAACCATGAAAAACAAGTATAAACTTGACTATATTTTGAAATGTCAAAATTTTACCTCCTTGGGAAAATTTCATGGCTCATGGTTCTGCTCCCTGTTTTTGCTGAAATCAAGGTTCCACATGCATTCTGGAAATGACTGAAGAATGCAGAACTCTATTGAAGAAATGTACAGCACCATTGTGCTCATGGCAACGAGAGGTGTAAAATCCATATAAAATTTGTCAAATTCTGGCAGAGTGAAAATTTTGCCCTCCTACAAAATTCATGGTACCTGCATTAAAAAATTAATTAACTGCCTCGAAAAGCCTACCCACATTCTGCCTCCTTGAACTCTCTGCACTGGTAAAAAACACTGAGTTTACATAAAACAACTTTGGCGGATTAACCAATGTGATTAGATGGCTCATTGGTTATATATATACATTGGTTGAGGAGAGGTCGGGGGATCAAATCCCGCCCCTCCATATATATATATATATATATATTTTTTTATAGAACCGAAATAATGTATTAATGGGGGCCAGGTCTGCATTGGGTGGCCCACCCCTTAAAGCCCTCACTGACACAACCATATAGAGAATCGACACTTTCCAAAATCGGTGATCTGCCTTTAAAATCAGCGCTTAACATAGGCGTTGGCAACATTATCGGCGGCACATATATCGACGATCAACACTGATCGGTGATGATTAAATCAGTGATCAACGTTGATCAGCATTGATTAAATCGGCGGTCAATGTTGCGTATGTATCGGTGATTATAATGGAGTTGGGCCAATATCTCTCTCTCTCTCTCTCTCTCTCTCTCTATATATATATATATCTATATATATATATATATATATATATATATATATATATATATATGTATGTATATATGTATATATATATATATATATATATATATATATATATATATATATATATATATATATATATATATATATATATCGACGATCGGCACAGATCAGCACCGATTAAATCGACGCTTAATATATATGGTTATGTTATATATATGCGGCAGTTTTGGAGGGTTCGATAGAGGTTATGGCCTCCAACCCTAAAACATTGATGTGATTTGATTGTTTAAAGGGTTCGGCGGGGGTTATGGCCGCCGATCCTAAAACCATAAATATATATATATTTTTTAAATAGTTATATTAATAACTATATATTAAAATGAATTTTTTTACATGGTTATTTAATAACCATTTTCCATATTTTAATAATTATTTTTGTCTCTTATGTAGGTTTAGGAGACCAATGAAAGAACACCAAGTGTCAATGCTTGATGGGCTGCCATGTGGGTCCCACGTGCTTATTGGGATGCCATGTGGCACACTGTGGGCCCCTCTTTTTCCCTGTCATGTCAAACTTTGAAGAGCTCTATCTTTCGCATACGAGCTCAGTTTGACAAACCGTTCACACCACCATGATCATGACGACGAGATACTTAACATGAACCTATTTTGAGCATAATCCAAACACTTTGATTTTTGAGCCCTCTTTGTCTTGTGTGTCTCTCTGGAGCCACCTGGATCAATCCTCCCCACTGAGGAGCTTTTGGTCCTCAAAAATCATGGAAAATAATTTGCAACTTTCTCTATACCCTATCTACATCACAAGTGTCCTGAAAATGTCTTGCTTCCATCTCCTTCACCTTTGTTCTTCGGAGCCTTAAGCGACGAGCCGACACCTACTACCTCTACAACCTATAGTACATTGTTTTGAAAATTATATGCTTTGAATGACATGACCAACTAATGACCCAAACGTCCCACACTTGCCAGAGGTTTATAACACATACTTGGTGGTCAAGTTTACAACAAGATGGATGTAATACCCTAGCTATGACAACAAGGCCAACGCATCATGGTTGCTTCAAAAAGTGATGGAAAACACATCATCATTGCAACACATGATTTACACACATAAGGCCAGACACTATTGCTTTGACAAGTGATGGAAACATAACATCACTTTTAGAATGTAACATACGACTCAAAACATGACTAGACATCATTATTGCTGAACAAGTGATGGAAAACACATCATCACTTTTACACTTTAAAATGCAACAAATGATTTACAAAAGAATGACCATGAAATGACAACATGTCTAGAAACCATTTTTCACTTATCAATGTGAATGGGTCACCTCCTTGAGGTGGTTTTTCTTGTCGAACAACTGCTCTTCCTGGTTCACGCACCGACACTTTGTCTTTAAGGCGCTGCTCTGGATGGAGCCTCCAACAAGTGGCTCTTTGATGGCCATTTCTGTCGCAATGATTGCAGTAGGTTTTCTTCCTCCATATTTGCTTAACCTGTTTCTTTTCATGCTGTTGAGAGGGTCTTTCACGCCTCATGAGTGCTGCCATTCTTTTCCAACACTTAGAAAAGGTATGGTTAGGTAAACCACAAAAGGTACATGTTTTTCGATGCCTTGATCTTCGTTCATTATTAACAACATGATCATAATCAAAATGAAAATTCGAAGATCAAAAATGGTTATACCTTCCCTTGCCATCTTTGATGTCAGTATGGCGATGAGAGCTTGCCTAAGCTCTCTCCCTGCAATGGAAACTAACATGGGATGATGGGGGATGTTTACCCATCATACTCTTTCCTCGATGATGTCTCGAATGACTCTGACACCTTCGAGCACTCTCCTTTAGTGTACCTCGAGCCTGCAAATCGATGTTTGTGCACAACCTCCAAAGGTGGTGTTATGCCTTGGTTATTAACACCTTGTTCTTCTTTCTCCTCGTGGCTCATCCTTGTAAGGAGCATCAAGTTTGTCCCTGTAATTGGGATCTCAAAATCTCCAATAGAAATCATACTATGAGAAGATGAAATCGAAAGGAAATCAACATATTTTACCTCCTCTTTCAATTTCGAAATATCTGATGAGGGCTGCTCATCATCCGTTGTTGGTGGTTCGCTAACTGTCTCAATGCATTCCCCAACTTCTTTCCTGACATACCCAAGTCTTGTCTGACGGGGTAATTCATCTACTTTAATGGGATTGATAATGCCTTGGCCATTAACTCCCAAACCTTTTCCTTCATACCCCATTCTCTTCAACAGTTTGGAGCCAATTCCTGTGGTATGATTTTCAAAAACAGCGAAATCATCATCAGGAAATATACATGAAGATGGAGAACTACTTTTTACCTCACATGGGTCACGGTGCAGCTTTTCCAAGGCCTCATACTTTGCTTGTAGCTATCGTAGAAAACTTTGTTGTAGACGCATCTTCAATTCATCATTCTCTGTTTGAAGATTATGTTTGTTTTGCTTCAGTTCTTCAATGACCTCTTCTGTGGATTTCACCTGAAGCTGTAATCACTCCTTTTCCTCTGTCTCTTTCTGTAGAGTTTCAAACATGATTTCCACTTTCTTGGAAATGTTGACCATGGTCTCATACATCACTCTTTCATCCTCTGTCATTGTTCACACTGCAATTCACA
This sequence comes from Pinus tabuliformis, assembly GCA_031772625.1. Taxonomy (NCBI): domain Eukaryota; kingdom Viridiplantae; phylum Streptophyta; class Pinopsida; order Pinales; family Pinaceae; genus Pinus; species Pinus tabuliformis. The sequence goes on along the minus strand of CM062816.1, from coordinate 539,627,637 downwards.
TCAACTCAAAGACCGCTCTGATACCACTTGATCCAGGTCTGGGTGTGACAAAGGACCCTTCCAAGACCTTTTACTTTCGTGATGTGTTAAGGCGCATTTTAAAAGAACATTAATGAAATGCTGTAAAGAAGAGGAACATATCAATAATCAGCACATGAAAACATAAGACGTTGATAACAGAGTTCGTCCAGGAGGGACTACGTCTCTGGGCCCCGGTGTCAAGATGGTGTAGGCTGCTGCATTAAGTTCTGTCAATAATGGTGATGTACACAGAGATGATGTCTCGATCATACAAGGAAAAATGCCCTCACATAGGAGTGGCTCTAAGAGATGTTCCACACCTTGAAGTCTCAATCAAAATGTTAGAAAATTATATATTACGGAGCAATGGAACACATAAAATATTGCAGAAATATAAACACAGAAAACGCATAAAACAAGAGAGACACAGATATACGTGGTTCACCCAGTTTGGGCTACGTCCACCCCGAACAGCCAGTCCTTCCTTTTTATTATCCAGCAAAATGAAGAGACACAACCTACAGCAAATCCGATGTAATATCCTCTGTTTTCTCTCATAGTCTCACCTCTATGTTTCTCACTCACAGAATACACATCTATCACCCAGCCTCAAATACAATACCCTCATACAAAGAGAGGGGTTGCCTTCTAGGGCAAAAAACCCTAAACTAAACATAAGTTCTACCGTCAGATCATCCGCCTAATGAACGGCCCAGATTGACTAGAAATTACTATACTTTTACAAGGCAATTTTACAGCTGTTTTTAGCTTCGGGGGCGCTGCCCCCGAAACCCCCCGCCAAGGGGGGGCTCCCAAAGGTCGCAGCCGCCCCCCCCTGGACCCCCCCTGCAGCGAACATTTTACGAGCGGCGTTGCCGCCCCCATTTCGAGCCGGGGTCCTATGTGGCGATACCTTTGAGTATAGAAGATAATCAGGCTCCACACCCAACACAAAATAATCCTATCAATATGACACAAAAACATGCATGGTGAGCATCCCGCCAACATGGCACAAAAGGGTTCTCAATGAAAAACACATGCATGATGACAACAAGAGTATCCCAACAACATACAACAAGGATCTCAAAACATAACATGATGAGTTATGACAATAAGTATATCACATAGAAGATTCTACATCAAATCAAGCAAGGAATCATGACAATATGTAATAAACAAGATCCTGCATCAACATCAATCAAGGATCTGTGCAACATAATTCAAAAAGAAGAAGTACATGAACACATCATATACCTCACAATTAAGGGCCATCTGAAGAAGTGGATGTCACACTATTGAAGCTACTCAGACCATCGATGTCAAGGCATCAATTGTATGAAGATGGCTGCTCACACAAGAATGCGGACATCTACACTGGCACTTAGAAAATTGACTAGAAGAAAAAATGAGAGAATAAGAAATCTAAAGACACCATCAGATTTGTGGTGTCAAGTAGTGCTGAATTGACTATCCAAAATCCAAATTTTGAGAAGTTGAGAATTCTGGGCTCAAGGAATCTTTTAGATTCCCCCGGGATTCCTTAAAGATTCTGCTCCATGGATGGATTGGAAATATGCAACTCAGATGGCAAATCTAATCTCACCATTGCAATCCCTGTGGAAAACCATGAAAAACAAGTATAAACTTGACTATATTTTGAAATGTCAAAATTTTACCTTGGGAAAATTTCATGGCTCATGGTATTGCTCTTGTTTTTGCTAAAATCATGGTTCCACGTGCATTCTGGAAATGAATGAAAAATGTAAAACTCTAATGAAGAAATGGATAGTGCCACTATGCTCGTGGCGATGAGAGGTGTAAAATCCATATAAAATTTGTCAAATTTTGACAAAGTGAAAAGTTTGCCCTCCTGCAAAATTCATGGTTCCTGCATTAAAATATTAATTAACTGCCTCGAAAAGCATGCCTGCATTCTGCCTCCTTGAACTCTATGCACTGGTAAAAAACATTGAAATTAAAAAAAAAAATTGGGCGGATTATAACTTCGGTGGATTAACCAATGTGATTTGCTGGCTCATTAGTTAAATATATACGTTGGTTAAGGAGAGGTAGGGGGATCAAATCTCGCCCCCTCCATATATATATTATTATAGAACCGAAATAATGTATTAATGGGGGTCAGGTCTGCATTGGGTGGCATGCCCCTTAAACCCCGCATTGACACAACCATATAGGGAATCGACACTTTCCAAAATCAGTGATCGGCCTTTAGAATCGGCGCTGGAAAAGTTATCGGCGACGCATATATCGACGATTGGTGCTGATTGACACCGATTAAATTGGCGATCAATGCTGATCGGCACCGATTAAATTGGTGATCAGCGCTGCGTATGCATCGGCGATTATAATGGAGTTGGGTTAATATATATATATATATATATATATATATATATATATATATATATATATATATTGGTGATCGGTGCCGATTAAATCGGTGCTTAATATATATGGTTATGTTATATATATGTGGCAGTTTTGGAGGGTTCGACGGAGGTTATGGCTGCCAACCCTAAAACATTGATGCGATTTGATTGTTTAAAGGGTTTGGCGGGGGTTATGGCCGCCGATCCCGAAACCATATATTTTATTGTTTTTATATAGTTATATTAATAACTATATATTAAAATGAATTTAGTTACATGGTTATTTAATAACCATTTTCCATATTTTAAAAATGTTTTTTGTCTCTTATGCAGGTTTAGGAGACCAATGAAAGAATGCCAAGTGTCAATGCTTGATGGGATACCATGGGGGTCCCACATGCTTATTGGGATGCCATGTGGCACACTGTGGGCCCCTCTTTTTCCTTGTCATGTCAAAATTTGAAGAGCTTTATATTTTGCATACAAGCTCGGTTTGATGAACCGTTTGCACCACCATGATCATGACGACAAGATACTTAACATGAACCTATTTCGAGCATAATCCAAACACTTTGATTTTTGAGCCCTCTTTGTCCTGTGTCTCTCTGGAGCCACTTGGATCACCTTGTCATCTCAGTCAAGTAGAGTAAGGTAAGGGGGAAAACCTTAGTAGGCACGTCAGAGATAAAATAAACTACTTCTCTGTTGGAACAACCTCTTCTGCTCTCAATAAGTCGGGATCCCTCTTCCGCCTTTGAAATGAATAAGTGCTATACACATTGAAAAATGAAAAAATGAAAAGTGAAAAAATTCAAAATGAAAAATGAATAAGGCGAAAGAAGAGAAAGGCTTCCTGTACAGGGAGGTGATGCAAATAACTTTGCCAGGGTACTGACCAGGCTCGCTAGCAGCAGAGCCATGCTTGTGTTCCTATGTGACTCCATCGGGGTACTGTCCAGGACTATTGGTAGTGGAGAAACATTAGAGATGAAACTAACACTCTGACGACTATACTGCTTGTGCACCTATATACCCCTCAACCCCAATTGAAACAACTGTGTTGCTTTGGTTTGGAATGTGTGTCAATCGACCAAGGGTTTGGAAAATGCTACATCTTACAATCAATTTAGTGTGAAACCAAGATGAGCTGAAAACTGCACAATACTTCCAGAGGTGTTAGACTTGCTTTTCACGAACAAGGTCCATTCAAAGAGCTGGAGTTATACCAGTGTGTCACCAAGTGTTGTAGCGGATACAGCCACCCTCCAAAGTTTTTCCTTAGCCTCATTTTAGAGCCTCCCTTCCCACCTTCACAACAAATTTCCTTGCTTCGTCAAGTTCACAAGCTTCAATGTCTTTCTTGCATAAAGGCAGCCTGTTGGTCACAACTTGATCCATTCCCCTCATAGGCTATTCACTTGGAGTTGGTCCAGCTACAGCTTGAGCAACTTCCCTGGGCATTTCTTGAGGGAAACCACCCTTCCCTCCAGGAATTGTGCAATCCTCTTTGACAGCCTGCTGGGCTCTAGCATTGCGCAATCCTGCCAGCCAACCCTTGCAGCAGGATTTGTGGAAATGTTCCTAGCAACAGGTTGTTCAACCTAGGATTTGCGTAAATCTAGATAGCAGTCAGATGCTCTACATAGAAATTGCACAAATCTCTTGGGCAGCCAGCCCAGATCCCAGCCATAAATGCACATTTTTCTCTAGCAATCGAGAAATATCTTGCATGTGCAGCTAAGTTGACCAGTTCCCCTCCGGGATTGAGCAAAATAGACTTGCATGAAGGGGCTGCTTCTCCCAAGGTAGGATGCAAAGGCATCCCTCGTTTTAGGGATCTATGTTTAGTAGTTGGAGGTTACATGCAAGGAGCAATTCTGAAACCTCCCACCAAGTGTCACTTCCCCTAGATTTGTGGCATGCGTGTCAAAACCTCGATGTTATCAAAACTCATCAACCGAATGCTGCAGAGCTCATTCCTCACATCAACCTTGCAGCTCTGACATCCCACATCACATATAGGAGTAGTTAGCACATTCAGCTCAATTGTTTTGGGGTAGACCGACTTCCCATGCCTTGTGCTGCATTTTTGTTGCTTTTTGTGTTTTCACTTGTGGGAGTACTATTTGCTTGATTTCTTTGAATGATTGCTGTCATTTACATGTATTCTAGCTTGTCCTATCTCTGTTTCAGTTTTCATTGCTATCTCACTGCTGTCACATGCATGAAATTATTTTGCACAGACGTTTGCCCAACCGACGAACTTCCTCACCCACATGCATGTTGATCTGTTTGCTGAATTTTTCATTCATGTTTTGCATGCACGGTTAATCACTTTTTCTATCACTTAGTGTCACCGTGCATGCACTGAATTTATTTCTTTTAGTTGCCTGTGGGTGAATCAGGTTAACCTTGGCCCAAGCTTTGCCTTCACCAAGGCTGCATTGCATGATCTGGGAAAGGAAGGCTCACCTTCCTCTCCAGATTTGCGCAAATCTTGCCTAGCACTGGCCTCCAAAACTATTTTGTGAATTTGTGGAGGATAGTGGCTACTTGGCCCAAGAAATTGCGCAAATTTGTCCCCTGGCTAGCAGTCCTTCCCAGCTGGAATTGCGCATTGCGCAATCCCAGTAGTCAGCAGATAGACTGGACTATGCATTGCACAGTTCCAGTAGTTAGTGAGTCTCCCATCAGGCCAGACTGTGCCATGTGCAGTCTTGGCAATCGGTCTCCCGACCTCCCTACCGAAATTGCGCAATCATCATGATCATGCACCTAGGTATGTTGCCAGTCAATTCTCATGTTCATTTTGGTTTTCGCCTGACAGATTTCTTGCCGTGAGTGTTGCCATGTCTTCAGGTATCCCAGGTGTTCATCTACCTCTCAGTAGTATAGGTACAATTGTTTCCAGGAGAGCAAAGATGAAGACACCATTCAAGAGCACACTTGGGGATGGAGTCGATCAAGTGTCCATGGAATTGCCTACCCATGAAGACATCAAGTTGTTTGTAGACAAGGACATCGAGCAGCAACATCATAGCGAGCAGTATCATGAACAACAACTGAAGGCAACATACCGAATGCAATGAACACAATGAATGTAGCAAATGCAAGAGGAAGGTTGTTGACAACACAGAGGCAGAACAAAGTTGCAAGATCGAGCAGATCCACTGATAATGAAAGAAACTTTGGAGACTCAGGCTATGAAGTGATGACGCAACATGAAGATGGAGCGAAGGCAGAAGATGGAACAAAGAAGGTGTTGCATGTGCTGAAGGAACAACTCAGGAAGAACATGAAGCTTCACAGACAGACGAATGAGTTGCAACAGGAATGAGAACAATAGTGGGCGCAACATGCACTCACGGAGGAAACTACGCCCGTACAAGTTAAGGATCCATCCCAGTAGCTGACACAGAGCAGATATGGTGAGCAGTGTTGTTGATCACATGGAAGGGGTCTCAACAACATGCATATCGTTGAGCGCACGCATGCAATCCAACCCATTCAACACACTCACAAAGGCAAAGACAAGAAGCAAGTCCAACTGGGGCTAAACATGCACTTCGGTAAGTTGATGTGCATAACCACCAATACACACTTGAAGATCAGCACGGACACTATGCATCAATGTGTTGCTCGTTCAAACGTACCCAAGAATACCATGCACATGTTAGAAGATGAGTTGGATGAAGGGGCTGAACCAATGTACCGGTTGCAACGGAGGCAAGAGTTTGCTTTAACAAGATGTGACCATGAGGTACATGCACACCATCAAGGATGACCAAGCTTTGCATCAGCTCACTAGATTCACCATCACAAGCATGTCAAAGAGTTAGTCTCACCACAGCAGACCGAGTGTCAGTGATGTCTTGCAAGGCTTGCTCAAGTCATGTTGTCTCACATGAGTACATGTGCATTGTAATGTTGAGTCATGTCAAGTGTAAGTCAAGTGTCAAGAGTTTAATGTAACATTCATAGATTAGGTGAAGAGTCACGAGGGTAGTTGAACTATCACAAAGGGGAATGTCAAGGGTCACCCCACACTTTGCTATAAATAGTCCCTCATAACTCATTGTATAGGATTTTGGTCTGCCAAGCTTCTAATAAGACTATCTTGAAGAAGGCTTGGACAATATTGTAACATGCCTTGGCTTCTCCACTGCACTGAGCTAGTACATCTCTTTGGAGGAGCAGGCGGATGTGGCTATAACGTTCCACTGTTGGGGCTATTATGTTTACATGGATGTATTGTATGATTGTGACTTGCACTTCTTTATATAATAAGAGCCAACACATTTTCATGCATATGTTGTTATTGTAGTTGGACTGCTCCGTTGCCTTAATGATATATGTTGTTTAACTTACATACTTGTGTATGAACTGATTCACATGCAATTATATGAATCTTGTTGTTTATGTGTTGATATGTTGTTAATGTTATCACCGTCCGTGTCAACTGCTCTACCAGACATTAGACAGACCTTTCACATGAACCTTGTTGTAACAACTGTTACACTTGTCTCGGACTGATCTGTGGGTGTTGTACGTGTTATCTTACCTTGTATGATGTCACTGCTGCACCCGAGTGGAATGCCCCACCTAAAGTTGTGCATGTCCTTTTGTGTTGTGTGTTCCTAGCCGAGTTGGGAATGATCCCTTTCAACCTGGAACTCACCTTCACCTCCTTCCCCCTTTGAAGTGTTAGAACCTCTCATACACCTTCCTTGACTCATGACTACATCAATCACACCCTTGCTACTGATAGAGTTGTCTTACTTGCCTTTGTATGACATCGTGGTCAAGGCATTACCTTACGACCCACTGCTGGGACTCCTACACCAAACAGACTGAGGTCTAATTGGGACTTCTTACCGGGGAGATCCCATTGACATGATGGCAAGTCCAGCACTGTCAACAACACCTCTTATCCAACATCTACATGGCACCATCTATACCTAGCACTGCATATGCAATATCTGCACAACTCTACATGCACATAACATCACATATGCAACACGTGCACAACAATGGTACCACACATCCAAAACCACATTGTCTTTACTAAGCAACGTTTCTTCCAGTGTCTTATCCATGCTTGTCCCAGCATGTCGCAGACCACAATTCTTTCACTTCGCTGATGTATCCCTCTTTATAACCTGTCCATAACATAGACATAATATAATCACATAATATAAACTCATAACCATATGATACTGGCCTTGTATATTTTTCATGACTACTCTTCTCAATTGGATCCTCGTAATACCAGGAACCTCTTCATTTCATTCGCTTGCATAAGCAATCACTTCTCCACAAGAACGATCCTTGACAACCTTGTGAGATAGTGACATAGATACATAGATACATACATATATAATCATTAATATAAAACAGCCATCATCCTATCAGACATCGACATACATACATACATGTATTCCTATATAAACATCAAGGTAATCATGATCACAAAATAATTACCAGATAACTTAAGGCCTATGTTAAGGAAAATTCATTATTTGGGCACAACATGCACAACATTGAGAACAATTTTTCCCAACATAGCCAAGGCATCTGACACCTCAGATCCATTTACTTTACCTTTTCTAGTTGCCTTTCACAAGTTTGTACTGCCAACATCCTTTTACCACTATGGACCAACCATTCCAACCGACTGTCATAGTCTTACCTTCCGCTACGCTTACTCATGCACAGAGCTTCATCTAAATCTTACATTACTTGTTGGTTACCACACAACTCTCCTAGAGCTCCATTAACTTCCTCCTTTCCCAATCAACTCCCAAGACTCAAAACATAAAAGGTAAGACAAGAAACAAATAAGAAGAAACCCATGAAAACCAATAACGATACGCCACTGCAATAAAGTGGCATAGATATGCACCAGACACACACAAAATCACAAATCAAGCACAAAAATCACAAAATACCAAAAGAACAATAGTAACCACAGACACCATGACTCAATCCCCATGGTTCCCAAGGAAAGCTCAACTTGGGCGTTCTTCAAAATTCATGGCAATATCTTTTGCCATCCAACTCCCTGAATCATACTGCCATAAACACATAATGTCAATGCATAGAAAAACATAACAATACACTAGTTACCTTGCCTTGTTGTGCCAAGTATGCTGCCTTTCAATTGAACACATCCATGCCATCTCTCATGGAACTCCAATTCCCTTGAAAAATCTACCTGTAACTAGAGACTAGCTAATATACCTATCAATTACATGTCCATTGATCCAAACTTAAATAGGAAAACAACAAATTACAAATATAACCATAAATATAGAGATGCAATAGAAATAACACTTCATTTCATTAATATCAAATACTGAAATATGCTTACAAACAGAATGGAAACAAGACTAGCTCATGTGATGGTAGCTTATCTTTGAGAAGAGATGTTGTGGTGTAGGTAAATTCTCAGTGCAGACACAAACACTTCCTCTAGCTTGAGAGAGTGGGTCTAGCCACAAACAAACAATCTATGGAAAACTTCCTTAATCTAGAATCAAATAAGAGGGCCTACCTCTTAGAAATCTATTCTGCTTGATGATGACCCTGCTTCCTTACTCCAGCTACTTTTCGTTTCCTTCCTTCGAATACCTAAAACAATAAAACAAACAACAACAACAAACGTGATAGCATACAAATTGCATTCAACCTACTTAGTAGGTCAAGGAACATTAAGCCATAAAATGTAAGATTACACTTCAATGTAGGAAATCAATAAATAGTTGTATTCATATAAGATCAGAAAGAGATTACAACCAATGCGTTGACGTTGCTGGTCTCCTCTGATGTATCTCGGTTCCCACACTTCTGCTAGCATCTCATGATAGCCCCAAAAATGGAAGTTTTAAGTCTCCTTCCCTTTAGTCGCATTCCAAACCAAACACACTATTCTCCCTCAAACATAAACTAGAGAGCTACAAGCTATAGATGTCTTGCTGATTATTCAAGCTCCAAAAAATACTAAGACTGAAAACTAGTGTAGCTTGTAAAAGGAGGGGTTTATATAGCTTGGATGGAGAGGAGATGGTTCCTCTCATCATGGGAGAAGGCCTTATCTCTTGGATTAGTTCCATCCTAATAGGGGAAAGGAGCCCAAACTAACTTCCTTAGCTCCATCCAGCCTAACCATTTACCAGACTTCTGTTACGAAGCTTCTAGACCTGGAAGTTTCAACTCCATATTTAAAAAACTTGCCAAAAGAGGATCGACGTGACTGAGAAAAGGCTCAGTAGTGCCGTATGATGCTAGTCCTGGTTTTAATCTCTGCAAATCGGCGTGAGGAGGAAACAAGTCATTAGCGTCGATCTTGTAAACTGGGGTAAATGGAAGATTCAAGGGAAATTATGCAAAAGGGAATCATTCTACTCATGAATAGGGACATAACGAGAGTTTCTTCATGATGGGAAAGCATGTAGGGTTCATTATAGAGGTCCTCCAGGATCATGGAATGGGGAGTACAGGGATAGTGACAAAATGTTGTGTAACAGATGCCCCCTAAAGCATGAAGGCCGAACTAGAGTGAGGGGTGAAATTATTTACAAGTAGATGTGGGGAATTGGAGTCCATCGTTGGAAAACCTGCAAGCAAGCATAGATACATATACATCACTGAAAACTCTGACAAATGATACATGAATCATGGTATGGATGCAACCATCCAAAGAATGATCATGTAAATGGATCCAAGGCATGGGCGCAACCATCCAATAGAGAGGATCATATCGAAACCAAGGTATGGTCGCAACCATCCAATAATGAGAAGGATCACATATAACAACTCATGGTATGGTTGCAGCCATCCATCTAAAAGAGACATGTATATCAGCATGATCATGTCACATCGCCTTGCAACTTGGAATTGTGTAATCTAAGCCTAGGGTCTTGCGCTCCAACACGACCTGATCAAAGTACAAATCCTAACATGTGAATGAATGTGTTGAAGTCAAACATGCTAGAAAGTCACTTTATTACCAGTCAACGATGTGAACCTTAACAAGCGTGAGAGAAACCATAAAAAATGACAATGGCTCTCAAGTTACTAGCAACACAGTTCACGAAATGTAAATAAAGGAACTGAAGTTGAACACCCGTGAAATCACCGGATCGAAAGCCAATGATGTGAACTTGTCATCGAGTGTGAAGAACTTGCCATTAGGGCATGCAAGCTCTAAGGTACTCGAAGGGAGTCTCTCGGCTAGCTTCCTAGATAATGAGTTGAAGTCGATAGGAAGTGACCATGTCGAAGGAGGGCCATGATGTATGCCACATCATCAACATGAGCCAAAGGGATGCAATGGTTTCAGATGATACAGAGAATCAGGAGTAAGTGTAACTACAGAGGGACTAACTCTTGAACATATCGATGACACGACTCTAGAGTTTGGCAACTTTTGGATCCATAGGATCAGTGGTCATGATGACGTGGCAGAGATCAAATGGAAGGAAAAAATGAATGGCCCAACCTAGGAAGGTCAATGATGAAAAGGAGGATATCCCAACCCGACACAAAGCAGAAAGTGTCATGTTCAAGAGTGAGCTGCCGACACAACTGATAGAATTTCCCATTTTCCCCCACCATTTCTGGCAGGTACCCCAATTATTTTTTAATCGCAAGCTTGAAGGGGATAGCATGTGCTTGCACTGTAAGTTCATCCTTCGGATGAATCCAACCTAGTAAGTTTAATGAGCCCTAGGAAGGAGAAGCTCATGTCCATCATGGTGACGAATCTAATGTCATTTAATATTTTAATGAGTCTGACAAAGGTGTAACTCGGTATCTTTTTCATATTTAGAGAGTTTGAAAAAGACACGGAAAAGAAAACTCCACATGGTCCCTTTTCATACATTTGTGTCTCTCGAGCCCGAAAAGGTAGAAAATGATACTTGAGAGAACCGCTTGACCATTTCAGTCAAGGAGTACCTTTTTCGTAAATAGTTTATCCCAGCCCGAAAAAGGGGTAGACATATACTCGATAAATGATGTTTCACAGCCTTTAACGAGTTCAAAATGACAAGAGCTGGGAAATTTTTTCGTTTTTAGAGAGTTAGAAAAGAGCTTGAAAGTGGACCCCCCATTTTTATTCTCTTTTACTAGTTAAAAAGGGAAAATACTCGACGATCTTTTCATTTGAGTTTTACGAGTTCAGAAAAGAGCTTAAACGTGACTCCAGTACCATCATCAGTAATCTGTCACCTATCGCTGCACAAAAGGTAAACGCATTATCCAATTTCTGAGGCAAATAGGTTAAACTTTTAAAACCCTAATATTTCACGAAAAATGAATAAAATAAGGAAAAAGTAATTAATTTTTACTATTTTACCATTTTATCTTGTGTGGAGAACTTTTCACTCATTTGTGCCCTAGATTTTCAGGAGTAGATTAAAGGAGATCCGGGAGGCCATTTGACGATCTGTGAGTTGCAGGTAAGAGCTAAGACCCTTAGCTTCATTTTAATGCTCATTTTTCCTATTTTTAATCGTTTTTTGGACTTATTAAGGAATATTTAGAAAAAAAAAATGCTCTCGGTCAATGCGATTTCCGAGCACAGAATCGCGCCGATCGGGGGTTATTAACACTGTCAAGTGTGCTTTCGGTGCTACTATTTTTAAAACAGTAGTGCCGACACGGTGAACACAAAATTTTCAATTTTATACCCAAATTTCTTTGATTTGATCCAAATTTCTCTAGCCAAGGGTGATTATTGACTTGAGTTTATGGTTTTTGTAGGGAAAACATCACGAAAAATGGTTGATTGGAGGGAACGTGAGAATGAGGACATTGATACACAGGCAATGGAAAATCCAAATTGCTTGAATTCCTTGAGGAATTGTGGGCTTCTAAAATTCTTCCTCACACCAGGTCTTCGGGCTCAACCCGAGTTACTGCAATAGTTGATCAGTCTTTGGGATCTCAATTAGGAAGTTTTTATGATCCGAGACCAAGAACTCGAGTTGGAAAATTCTGATATTTATTTCATCACAGGACTATCTTGAAGAGGGGAACTAGTCAATCTATATGGCCCCAGGCCTATTGGAGCAAGTGTGAACATGTTTCTCACAGAAAACTACTTGGAAGCACTAAAATTAAAGAGACGAAAGATAGAGATCATGAGTGTTCAGGATCTTGTGGTGAAAGTGTTGTTGTTGACCATCAACAGAGTGGCTGGGGCTCAATCACAACATGCATCCAACAAGTTGAATTTTCAGTATGCTATCGACTGTATGACACTGACTATCTTCAACTGGGTGGAATCCACAAAGGTAAACATGAAGCGCCGACTATCAAAAGCCAAGGTGGGAAACCTGAAGAAGTTCTACTACGGTTCCGTTCTAGTGACCTTCTTTTGGAGCAGGTCTCACTATTTCACTACTAGCTTGTTGAGGTGGAACCACCATTGCCACGAGACCCTAGGATGGTTCGTTGGAGTGCATTGATTCCTAGAATCAGCGGGGGCCAACATATGTCATATAAGCCCACCTTATTTTCATGGCTACAGTGTCAACTTATCGTAGTAGAGGATTGGCCATATAACAGTACCGATTTCCGTGACAATCCAAATATGTCGCTCCTAGAGGGAGAAGATTATGACAATGGAGGTAAAAACAAAGAATTTTAATTTTTGATTTTTTATTGTTTTTGAGATACATGCATTCATGACATTTCAATTTTGTAAATGCGGATGTGGGACCAGAGTGTCCTGTGAGGATATCCCTGATTTTTAGGCATGTCGCTCGACAATTTGATATTGCTCCTTATCAGGAAGGAAGCGATAATGAGGAGGAGATTGAACAAAACCTCAAGGGATCTACCCATGGTATCTCAGTGTATGGCCAGGTGGGAGACATCCTACACTAGTATCAGAGGCACAGAGTGGAGGTATCAGACTGGATTTGCCGATTGCTAACTTTTGTAGTGCGAGCAGTTACGTGCTATCATGAGCACCATGCCAAGTAGTTCATAGGTCTAGCATTCTACATTATTGAGGTCTACAAGCCATGGATGTATTTGAACACATATTTTTTTTTGGGGTTTTGATGTATGAAAAACTATATATATATATATATATATAGATATATATATATATATATAACATTTGCAGAGGATAGTTTCATCAGAAGGAAGGATTCAAATTGTTCCTTCACACTTAGATCAAATTAGACGACCCATTTTTCGACAACCAAATTTATCAATAGATATACCACAAAACTTGGTAGACTCAGAAAGGTCAAGTAAACCCAGCAACAGTCATTCACATAGGTTTGAAAACAACAATTTTCTGATCATTCTAGAAGAAAAACCTTTCATGGCTAAAGCCTTCAGATTTAAAGGTGTAATATTTAAAGAACAAAAGTAGTCCTTACAAAAAGGTTATGGGTCATTAGCAGACTCTACAAATCAAAAATCTTTCAGGACTACAAGAACATCCTCCATACCCCCAGTGGAAGAATGGCAGTTTCAAAATAAGAGGTTTCACAAAGGTGGAAAATGGCCACCCAAGACCAAATACTACATTTCCAGTGATAGTACATCAAGGCAACCAAAAACAAGAGCAGACTGCGCTCCATTAATAGAGCACGCAGCGACATCCCCAAAAGATTTAGAGGAATCTTACCAGTTGACAAATCATCTTTCAAATTGGTGTAATCATTTTGAAGTAGCTATAGATGATTTAGGATGTCAAGCCGAAGAAATTATATAGAATCTAATGTTAATCCAAGACAATTTAACTTTAGACAGACAAGAAAAAAGTGAACGAAGAAAGAAAAGAGAAATTAAAAAGAAGAAACAATCTGCATTTAACAGATTTGAAAATTTAGGTTCATGGAAAGATTATCAAGAAAAAGAGAAAGAAGCTACAAGTTCTCAGTCTGTACAAAATACAAAAGTTTTCTCTTTTTCTGAAGGAGAGAAAATAAGTAAAGAAGAAAAGAAATTTCGTGATTTCAAAACAGGGAATATAAAGCTAGAAGAAGCAGCCAAAACATTTCCAAGCTTTATCCGTCCCAGTCTAAACAAAGCACACGTTTTCCATTATGTACCAAAGTTTCCAAGAGTAGAAGAAGATATAATGGCATCAAACAACAATGGCTACATTTTAGATTGAGATCATTCAAATAACCCTGAAGATTCAATTCGTGTTTGGATTGGTGCTTTATGGCAAATGAAGATAACAACCAAATTAGATAATGCTGCAATATTTAATTTGGAAGAAAAAAGAATGACATGAATAGTTTATATTTGGTGGCAAGGGCCATCTCAAAATGAAAGAGAAGAAGTCATAAAAGCTGGTTTGCCAGTTTTTGAACAATTACTTAGAACACAGTTCTGTATAGAACCGGAGCATTCAAAAAAACAGGCTATGGTTGATCTAGTTAGAATAGAAATAAAAGATGCAAAGAATTTAGAAGAGTTTTCCAGAGAATATTTTAGGTTAGTAATAACCTCAGAATTAAGCAATGATTTAATGACTAAAGTCACATTTTTGTCAAAAATTCCACATAACATAGGTGACTTGGTAATGAAAGATCTTGAAGAAAAGGGTAAAAATTTGCAAGCTCTTTATTGGGTAGATCTGATAAATCATTGTAAACAAAAATTAAAATATCTCTGTTGGCAGAAGAATGCTTAAGAAAATGCTACTAAACACTCACAATATTGTTGTAAAGAAATAATCCCATGGACTCCTCTTAAAAAGCAATATCATAGGAAAAGATACTATGGGAAATATAGGGTAAAGAAAGTAGCAAATCCAAGAAAACCATTTCCAAAGTATAGATACATCAAAACAAGAAATGCTCCAGTTAAAGATGGATGTTTCTTTATCTGTAAGAAAAAAGGACACTTTGCTGCTAAATTTCCTAAAAATAGATCATCAAAATTAAAGAAATGTCTAGAAATGGACGATTTCATAGATAATTGGTCTATCGTTGATAGTGAAGATGAATGCTATGATGTTTATGTTTTATCTGAAGCTGAAGAATTATAGGAAGAAGTCGATATCAAGGCAAGTCAAAAAATGAATATATGTTTTAATTCAGATTGTGAGACAGAGTACGAATCGGAAACCATAGATGAAACCAACATTTCAGAGTTCAGCGAAGTAGATGACATATCAGAAAGATCAAAGGACAACAGAGAATCTGTGAAACAAACAAAAATCAAAGGAAAGGAAAAGGTGAGTGACATTTACTCAAAAGCTCCAAGTTTCTATCCCATACTAAAAAATATTGGTTATTCTACAAGCTTTCAATCTACTCCACAATATGATTCAGAAGCAGAAACAAATTTGATGAAGAAAATTGTCAAAGCAAATGATTTGTTGTATATAACAGTAGAATTACAGTTAGGAAAAGATTGGGTTGAGGTAGACGCCTTCAGTGATTCAGGAGGATCAAATAATTTGGCCAGGCCAAGTTTGTTCAAATCCTCATGGAAACCAATAAGAAATATCATCAATTCAAAAACCATTGGTGGTAATGTAACTTTGGCCCATTATGTAGATAATATTCCTATGAAGGTGGGGGGGGGAGCATTATAAAGGTCTCAGCAATTCAGTATTATGATCAGTCAAGTAGTCTAATACTGGGAATGCCCTTCATAACATCGGTCCTCCCAATGAAAATAGTTAAAGATAAAATAATCTGCAATATAAAGAAAAAGGTTGTTTGTGTAAATAGAATTTCTTTAGCAAATTCTGAGGTAAAGAACAAAAAAAGTCCATAAAAAACCAAAAGCAAGAAAGCCAGAAAAAGATAGCAATGATTGGCAAGAAGTTTTTCAGACCTATGAAATAAAAGAGAAACAAAAACATCTTAATAAAGCTATCAGAGAAGAAGGCTGGTCAGAAGAACAAAAAGAAATTCAAAAGAAACTACTCCATTTCTGTTCCAGCAATCCCCAAGAATTTTGGGATAAAGAAAGTCTGATGCAGGACATTGAAACGCTCCATGATAATGGAGTACAAGGAGGTGTTCTCCCATGTACACCTCAAGATGAACAAGAAATGAAAGCCCAGGTAAAAGAGCTTCTTAAACTTAATTTTATTGAAGAATCAAACTATCAATATTCATACTTTGCTTTCAATGTAAGAAATCATGCAGATCGAGGAAAAGCAAGAATGGTGATCAATTATAAGCCACTTAATGCAATAAAAAGGATTTGAAATATCCACTACCGGGACAAGAAGTAATAATACAAAAAATACAAAAGTCCAAAATCTTCTCAAAGTTTGATATGAAGAGTGGATACTATCAGATACAAATTAGACCAGAAGATCGGCACAAAACAACATTTTTGTGCTCGGCTAGTTTCTTTCAGTGGAATGTAGTTCCTTTCGGTATAAAAAATGCGCTTGCTTTCTTTCAACGAAGAATGGACAACATTTTCAGCAAGTCTGATTTCATAATAGTATATATAGACAACATTATAATTCACAGTGAGAATATTGATGAACACATTCTCCATTTGTATATTTTCATCAAGGAATTAGAAGCCCATGGAATTGTGTTATCTGATAAAAAGATAGATTTGTTCAAAGAAACTATTGAGTTTCTAGGAATCATCATAATCATTGGACAAATCTAGATGCAGCCCCACATGGCTCAGAAAATAACAAGTTTCCCATATGAATTACATGATAAAAACCAAATCCAAAGATTTTTAGGAATTCTGAATTATGTACATAAATTCATTCCTAAGCTTTATGAAAAAACAGAGGCCATTAGAAAACATCTGAATGGCGGATGGAGTGCAGTAGCAACTGTAGCTGTTCCAAAGTTAAAAAAGGAAGCGAAGAGCTTACCAAAGATCAAACCTCCTGGTGCAGGGCAATTAATCCTACAAACTGATGCATCAGACGAATACTGGGAGCAGTATTACTTGAAAAAGAAGAAAATCAAGAAGAACAGATCTATGCCTATAATTCAATTGAGTTTTCTTCAAGCCAGAATAATTATTTCACAGTAGAAAAAGAAAACCTGGTCATATTTAATGGAATCTAGAAATTTGAGTTATATCTGGCACCTGTCAAATTTATCATCAGAACTGATTGCAAAATTTTTCAATTTTTCCGGAATGCAAGAATTGGAAGGCGAATGGCTAGGGGTAGGATATTATCATGGCAAATTTGGTTCCAACAATATGAATTCGAAATTCAATGGATACCAAGAAACTCAACTTGGTTAGCTGATGTGCTAACAAGAGAAATGAACAAAATGTTCATTAGGTGCTAAGTACACAACCAATTAACATTGGCAAAAAGACTTCAGCAGCTAGAGCAAAAAATACCCGAGCTTGTAACCAAAATTAAAAAGCTGGTAGGAATGTGAATCATAAGAAATGAATGGATAAATCAAATCAGAGGATACAAAACAAAAAACATTGCCCCTCAATTGGGCATCAGTACAGAACTATGAAAAATCTATCCATGTGAATGGATGAAGGTCAAAATCTTATTCAAAGCCCTCACCAATATGTGGTCCATTCCTTGGACACCACAAATCATGAAAGTTTTGAAAACCATCAACTACTACCAACTAGTTGGATGTGTTGATTTCAGAATGGGAATTTATAACTCAGCAAAGTTTTTAGATGAAGATCAAATTCCGATACAAGAAGAGATCGCAAGATGGCTCACTTCCTTAAGAATTTCAAATCTGTGGGAAGCAGTAAATCAAGCTTTTCATCAAAGTTGGGGAGATGACTATAAAGGAGATGACAGTTTCCCTATATTCAATATTATTGAACCCTTTGCAGACTGGATCATTAAGGATGGTAGATGTATAAAAAAAAAGAGACCAGAATATCTCAATGCATTGAAAGGTCATTAAAATATTTAAGATTACAGTCTACACCTTGGGAAACCATTGGGTTAACAGACGATATTTCATTTAACCCATTTGATCAGCTTTGGGAAAATTCAGATACAAGAACAAGAGCTTTCAGATTGGTTCAAAATAAAAAATTAATTCAAGAGTTTTTAGACTGGTTCAGAACTTTTCCAGAAAAAGCATTGCCCCATAAAAGAGCCATAATCAAAGAAGCAGAAAAAATAATCGGGAAAGAGAAAATAATTAGATTTATTATCAATGTCAAATCCTTAATCACATTAATAATTTGTTCAGGAAATTGGGATGATGACACTCTGTGTTTAATCTGTTTATTGTTAACTTCAGGAAGTTGCAGTCATGTAATGTTTGATAATCACTGGCTTCAAAGAAAAGATCTAAATCTGACATGCATACAATGGATAAGGTAGTCAATCGATCGTGAAATTGAGTTTGCTGATCTGACAGGTATCGAATTCCCTGTTAATCATGTCAGGCATCTAAGTGCTGATAAAAGCTGGATTCAAAGCTTTGAAGTAGACAACCTAGCACATGCAGATGCTTTATGCAAAAAAGAAAGATATGAAATGATGGGAAAAGCAAAAGCAAAAGATAAGATAGAAATAGGATAGTCATCCAGCGCCAAAGATGCTCATCCACCAGCACCACCCTAGTACGAAGATGCTCAACCGGACCCCATTCTAGAAGAAATGGACATCGAATATATTCTAGAGGCTCTAGAATGACAAAAGGCGGTGGAAGAATATATGACTTGCAATGACTGTGGAGTGGACCCATGCATCTGTGACTACAGTCATAGTGATTAAATTTGTACATAAGAATATTTGATTTTATAAAAAGAAAGATTTTCTTTTGTAAAAGAAAGATTGAGTAGACACTGTGCGGGTACGAGTCCCGACAAGACCCTCAATCATCATAGATTCTTAGGTTCAGAAAGATGATGGACTCTGTACTTACTTGACAAATAGAAAGACGAATGAAGGGCTAAATAATTCTCTCACCGAGAGACGCGAACTCCGACCACTCCTTAGGTCTGGATCTCCATTGTCGCCTTATACTCTCCAAGGTCTTTTGAGAATTGCAGAACTGTCCTCAGATAGGTGGCCCAACAGGCTTCTATATTAAATCAAGAAAACTTGTACATACCAAGTGAACAACATAAAATGAGAGCACAACTAACTGTGTCCTCCTTATGAAATCAAACACTTATTTATAGACCAGAGAAGTCTCTTCGGATCTAAAGTCCGGATTTCAAAATTAACCTAAGAATCTATGATGATTGAGGGTCTTGTTGGGACTCGTACCCGCACAATGTCTACTCAATCTTTCTTTTACAAAAGTAAATCTTTCTTTTTATAAAATAAAATATTCTTATGTACAAATTTAATCATTGTGACTGTAGTCACAGATGCATGGGTCCATTCCACAGTCATTGCAAGTCATATCTGCCTCTACCGCCTTTTGTCATTCTAGAGCCTCTAGAATGTATTCGATGTCCATTTCTTCTAGAATGGGGTCCAGTTGAGCATCTTCATACCAGGGTGGTGCTGGTGGATGAGCATCTTTGGCGCTAGATGACTGTCCTATTTTTATCTTATCTTTTTCTTTTGCTTTTCCCATCATTTCATATCTTTCTTTTTTGCATAAAGCACCGGCATGTGCTAGGTTGTCTACTTCAAAGCTTTGAATCCAAATTTTATCAGTACTTAGATGCCTGACATGATTAACATGGAATTTGATACCTGTCAGATCAACAAACTCAATTTTGCAATCGATTGACTACCTTATCCATTGTATGGATGTCAGATTTATATCTTTTCCTTAAAGCAAGTGATTATCAAACATTATATGATTGTAGCTTCCTAAAGTTCACAATAAACATATTAAACATAGAGCGTCATCATCCCAATTTCCTAAACAAATTATTAATGTGATTAAGGATTTGACATTGATAATAAATCTGATGATTTTCTCTTTCCCGATTATTTTTTCTACTTCTTTGATTATGGTTCTTTTATGGGGCAATGCTTTCTCTAGAAAAGTTCTGAACCAGTTTGAAAACCCTTGAATTAATTTTTTTATTTTGAACCATTTTGAAAGCTCTTGTTCTTGTATATGAATTTTCCCAAAGATGATTAAATGGGTTGAATGAAATATTGTCTATTAACCCAATGGCTTCCCAAGGTGTAGATTATAATCTTAAATATTTTAACGACCTTTCAATGCATTGAGATATTATGGTCCCTTTTTTTTTTATACGTCTACTATCCTTAATGCTCCAGTCTACAAAGTGTTCAATAATTATTGAATATAGGGAAACTGTCATCTCTTTTATAGTCATCTCCCCAACTTTGATGAAAAGCTTGATTTACTGCTTCCCACAGATTTGAAATTCTTAAGGAAGTGAGCCATCTTGTGATCTCTTCTTGTATCAAAATTTGATCTTCATCTAAAAAAATTGCTGAGTTATAAATTCCCATTCCGAAATTAACACATCCAACTAGTTGGTAGTAGTTGATGGTTTTCAAAACTTTCATGATTTGTGGTGTCCAAGGAATGGACCACATATTGGTGAGGGCTCTGAATAAGATTTTGACCTTCATCCCTTCACATGGATAGATTTTTCATAGTTCTGTACTGATGCCCAATTGAGGGCCAATGTTTTTTGTTTTGTATCCTCTGATTTGATTTATCCATTCATTTCTTCTGATTCTCATTCCTACCAGCTTTTTAATTTCGGTTACAAGCTTGGGTAGTTGTTTCTCTAGCTGTTGAAGTGTTTTTGCCAATGTTAATTGGTTGTCTTCTTGGTGCCGAATGAACATTTTGTTCATTTCTCTTGTTAGCACATCGACTAACCAATTTGAGTTTCCTGGTATCCATTGAATTTTGAATTCATATTGTTGGAACCAAATTTGCCATGATAATAGCCTGCCCCTAGCCATTTGCCTTCCAATTTTTGCATTTAGGAAAAATTGAAAATTTTTGCAATCAGTTCTGATGATAAATTTGACAGGTGCCAGATATAACTCAAATTTCTGGATTCCATTAAATATGGCCAGGGTTTCTTTTTCTGTTGTGAAATAATTCTTTTGGCTTGAAGAAAACTCACCTGACTTATAGGCGCAAATATGTTCTTCTTGATTTTCTTCTTTTTCAAGTAATACTGGGTGCCAGATATAGCTCAAATTCCTGGATTCCATTAAATATGGCCAGGGTTTCTTTTTCTGCTATGAAATAATTCTTCTGGCTTGAAGAAAACTCACCTGACTTATAGGCGCAGATATGTTCTTCTTGATTTTCTTCTTTTTCAAGTAATACTGCTCCCCAGTATTCGTCTGATGCATCAGTTTGTAGGATTAATTGCCCTGCACCAGGAGGTTTGAGCTTTGGTAAGCTCTGCGCTTCCTTTTTTAACTTTTGAATAGTTGCAGTTGCTACTGCGCTCCATCTTCCATTCAGGTGTTATCTAATGGCCTGTATTTTTTCATAAAGCTTAGGAATGAATTTATGTACATAATTCAGAATTCCTAAAAATCTTTGGATTTGGTTTTTATCCTGTAATTCATCTGGGAAACTTGTTATTTTCTGAACTATGTGGGGCTGCATCTGGATTTGTCCATTGATTACAATGATTCCTAGAAACTCAATAGTTTCTTTGAACAAATCTATCTTTTTATTAGATAACACAATTCCATGGGCTTCTAATTCCTTGATGAAAATATACAAATGGAGAATGTGTTCATCAATATTCTCACTGTGAATTAGAATGTCGTCTATATATACTATTATGAAATCATACCTACTGAAAATGTTGTCCATTCTTCGCTGAAAGAAAGCAGGTGCATTTTTTAGACCGAAAGGAACTACATTCCACTGAAAGAAACTGGCCGGGCATGAAAATGTTGTTTTGTGCCGATCTTCTGGTCTAATCTGTATCTGATAGTATCCACTCTTCATATCAAACTTTGAGAAGATTTTGGACTTTTGTATTTTTTGCATTATTACTTCTTGTCGCGGTAGTGGATATTTGAAATCCTTTGTGATTGCATTAAGTGGCTTATAATTGATCACCATTCTTGCTTTTCCTCGAACCACTTCTGCATGATTTCTTACAATGAAAGCAGAGCATGAATATTGAGAGTTTGATTCTTCAATCAAATTAAGTTTAAGAAGCTCTTTTACCTGGGCTTTCATTTCTTGTTCATCTTGAGGTGTACATGGGATAACACCTCCTTGTACTCCATTATCGTGGAGCGTTTCAATGTCCTGCATCGGACTTTCTTTATCCCAAAATTCTTGGGGATTGCTGGAACAAAAATGGAGTAGTTTCTTTTGAATTTCTTTTTGTTCTTCTGACCAGCCTTCTTCTCTGATAGCTTTATTAAGATGCTGTTGTTTCTCTTTTATTTCATAGGTCTGCAAAACTTCTTGCAAATCATTGCTATCTTTTTCTAGCTATCTTACTTTTGGTTGTTTGTTGACTTTTTTTGTTTTTTACCTCAGAATTTGCTAAAGAAATTCTATTTACACAAACTGCCTTTTTCTTTATATTGCAGATTATTTTATCTTTAGCTATTGTCATTGGGAGGATTGATGTTATGAAGGGAATTCCCAATATTAGACTACTTGACTGATCATAATACTGAATTGTTGAGATCTTTATAATGCTCCCCCCCACCTTCATAGGAATATTATCTACATAATGGGTCAAAGTTACATTACCACCAATGGTTTCTGAATTGATGATATTTCTTAATGGTTTCCATGAGGATTTGAACAAACTTGGCCTGGCCAAATTATTTGATCCTCCTGAATCAATGAAGGCGTCTACCTCAACCCAATATTTTCCTAACTGTAATTCTACTGTTATATACAACAAATCATTTGATTTGACAATTTTCTTCATCAAATTTGTTTATGCTTCTGAATCATATTGTGGAGTAGATTGAAAGCTTGTAGAATAACCAATATTTTTCGGTATGGGACAGAAACTTGGAGCTTTTGAGTAAATGTCACTCACCTTTTCCTTTCCTTTGATTTTTGTTTGTTTCACAGATTCTTCGTTGTCCTCTGATCTTTCTGAGATGTCATCTGTTTCACTGAACTCTGAAATGCTAGTTTCATCTATGGTTTTTGATTCGTACTCTGTCTCACAATCTGAATTAAAACAGATATTCATTTTTTGACTTGCCTTGATATCGGCTTCTTCCTCTAAATATTCAGCTTCAGATAAAACATAAACATCAGAGCATTCATCTTCACTATCAACGATAGACCAATTATCTATGAAATCATCCATTTCCAGACATTTCTTTAATTTAGATGATGTATTTTTAGGACATTTAGCAGCAAAGTGTCCTTTTTTCTTACAGATAAAGAAACATCCATCTTTAACTGGAGCATTTCTTCTTTTGATGTATCTATACTTTGGAAATGGTTTTCTTGGATTTTCTACTTTCTTTACCCTGTATTTCCCATAGTATCTTTTCTTATGATGTCGCTTTTTAAGAGGAGTCCATGGGAGTATTTCTTTACAACAATCTTGTGAGGGTTTAGTAGCATTTTCTTGAGCATTCTTCTGCCAACAGAGATATTTCAATTTTTTTTTACAATGATTTATCAGATCTACCCAATAAAGAGCCTGCAGATTTTTACCCTTTTCTTCAAGATCATTCATTACCAAGTCACCTATGTTATGTGGAAGTTTTCACAAAAATGTGACTTTAGTCATTAAATCATTGCTTAATTATGAGGTTATTACTAACCGGAAATATTCTCTGGAAAAATATTCTAAATTATTTCAATCTTTTAATTCCATTCTGGCTAGATCAACCATAGCCTATTTTTTTTGAATCCTCCGATTCTATACAAAACTGTGTTCTGAGTAATTGTTCAAAAACTGGCAAACGAGCTTTTATGACTTCTTCTCTTTCATTCTGAGATGGCCCTTACCACCAAATATAAACTATTCCCGTCATTCTTTCTTTTTGCCAAATTAAAGATTGCAGCATTATCTAATTTGGTTGTTATCTGCATTTGCCATAAAGCACCAATCCAAACCCGAATTGAATCTTCAGGGTTATTTGAATGATCTAAATCTAAAATGTAGCCATTGCTATTTGATGCCATTAGATCTTCTTCTATTCTTGGAAACTTTGGTACAGAATGGAAAATGTGTGCTTTGTTTAGACTGGGACGGATAAAGCTTGGAAATTTCTTAGCTGCTTCTTCTAGCTTTATATTCCCTGTTTTGAAATCAGGAAATTTCTTTTCTTCTTTACTTATTTTCTCTCCTTCAGAAAAAGAGAAAACTTTTGTATTTTGTACAGACTGAGAACTTGTAGCTTCTGTCTCTTTTTCTTGATAATCTTGCCATGAACCTAAATTTTCAAATCTGTTAAATGCAGATTGTTTCTTCTTTTTAAGTTCTCTTTTCTTTCTTCGTTCACTTTTTTCTTGTCTGTCTAAAGTTAAATTGTCTTGGATTAACTTTAGATTCTGTATAATTTCTTCGGCTTGACATCCTAAATCATCTATAGCTACTTCAACATGATTACACCAATTTGAAAGATGATTTGTCAACTGGAAAGATTCCTCCAAATCTTTTGGGGTTGTCGTTGCGTGCTCTATTAATGGAGTGCAGTCTGCTCTTGTTTTTGGTTACCTTGATGCACTATCACTGGAAATGCAGTATTTTGTCTTGGGTGGCCATTTTCCACCTTTGTGAAACCTCTTATTTTGAAACTGCCATTCTTCCACTGGGGGTATGGAGGATGTGCTTGTAGTCTTGAAAGTTTTTTGATTTATAAAGTCTGTTAATGACCTATAACCTTTTGGTAAGGACTACTTTTGTTCTTTAAATATTACGCCTTTAAATCTGAAGGCTTTAGCCATGAAAGGTTTTTCTTCTGGAATGATCAAATGATTGTTGTTTTTATACCTATGTGAATGACTGCTACTGGGTCGACTTGACCTTTTTGAGTCTACCAGGTTTTGTGGGATATCTATTGATAACTTGGGTTGTCGAAAAATGGGTCATTCTATCTGATCTAAGTGTGAAGGAACAATTTGAATCCTTCCTTCTGATGAAACTATCCTCTGCGGACGTTTTTCTTTCTTTACTTCCTTGTTGGCTGCCTGATACTCAAAGTACCAATTTTCAGGCAGTCCTACTTCCTCATATGTTACTCCTTGGGCATCCGCTGTAGCTAAACCTGTGGTAACACAGTCTTTAAGTATGGGCTGTTTCATTTTGGGATGAGCTGTATTTGTCAATTGGAATGAGGCTTGCATAATAATAGACAAATATTCTGATTCTGGCAACATCCTTAGATGTTGTACTCCTACCATTAGCTTCCATGCATCTTTTAGATGCATATTGAATAGGCTCATTGTGTAATTTGGATAGATTGTACCATATTGACAGCTTGCAATAAGATTTCCCGTTATAGACCCAATTCTAGCCTGTTCATAGTCTAGATGTCTTGAGTCGAAAAGTTCGGCTAAAACTGGAGCATTTATTCCATTTCTAAATAATGGAACCAAACCTAATCTAATGCCTCCAAAATGTATATATGCATATTTTTTGGTTTTTACATATTCTTTAAATTTCTCTAACTCTTTATATATATATATATATATATATATATATATATATATATATATATATATATATATATATATATATATATATATAGATATATATATATATATATAGATGCTATATTTCCTCGCTTAATATGGTACAAATGTTTTGTTTTTGTTTTTCAGATGTTTTGCAAATGTCTATCCAACACATAATTAGCTAATAAATTTGTCAATGTATTCATATGCCTAGGAATATGATGATATGTAATGTAATCAAAATTTCTCTCCAATAGATGAATACAAAAATACATTCTCAATATCTGAGGGTTTTTGACGGAATATTTCCCGTTGAGTTGAAGAACAACAAGTTGTGAATCAAGTTTGACAACCAATTCCCGTATGTCAAGAGCGATAGCTTCTGACAAAAATTTGATAATTGCACTATACTCAACAATGTTATTAGTTTTTCAACCTAAACAAATACCTTGAAGATCAATCAACTCACCATGGGGATCATAAATGGCCCATGCCACGGATGATAGATTTCGGGTACTACGGAAAGCACCATCAGTGAAACCGATTTGAGGAGACACTTACATCTGCAAAGTAGGTAGAAACATAATAAGGAGGAAAGCTGCTTGAAAAACAACACACCAAACCACTTTGCACAAAAATGAATAACACACTATTGTACAAAAGTAGCCATGTAATATGACCTAGGCATAGTAATTTTTGAGGGAGTCCATGCTCAGACTCGGTAATCAATTAGCACAGATGAAAACCAGAGTTTTACCATTGACATGACGAGTAAGCAACGACTGGGCCAAATAATAGAGTAAAACTCATATAAGGTTGTGCCCCCATGCCCCCTGGGCGAGGGAGGGTTACAAGTCATAATATGGAAACCCCATTGCAATAATGGGCAATTGTTAAAAACTCAGGGAGGGAGAAAAAACCAAAATCTATGAAGAGATAAAGGTGCCCCTAGTTGAAAGATCTTGACAATGTCAGGAGAAACTGACATGTCAATAGGCAGCGAAGAAGAGAACTTCGCAAGATACATAGACATGACCATCGAGCTAGAACCAATCCAAGGGGAGTGGGAAGATGCATCGAGAGATGAACTCGAAACATAGGATACTGAAGGCGAAGCTGAAATAATATCCACATAATTAATTTTAGTAGGACTTAGCGGCATAACCTCTCCCCATGTGTCAACAAGATCTGGTGAGGGAACGACCCAAGGATCAGACTTGACCGAGATCATGTTGACAAAGGCAACATGAGGAGGTGGGAGCAGAAAAATACCCATAACGACATGATATTTAAAGAGTCTTGCCCCCACACTCTCATAAGGAGCACTGATGTGCTTTACATAAGGAAAATTGAGCCATCAAATGTAAGATAACACTTCAATGTAGGAAATCAATCAATAATTGTATTCATATAAGTTTAGAAAGAGATTGCAACCAATGCCTTGACGTTGCTGGTCTCCTCCGACATATCCAGGTTCCCAAACTTCTTCTAGCATATCATGGATAGCCCCAAAAATGAAAGTTTTAAGGATCCTTCCCTTTAGTCTCAATCCTAACCAAACACACTATTCTCCCTCAAACATAAACTAGAGAGCTATAAGCTATAAATGTCTTGCTGATTATTCAAGCTCCAAAAAATACTAAGACTGGAAACTAGTGTAGCTTATAAAAGTAGGGGTATATATAGCTTGTATGGAGGGGATATGGTTCCTCTCATCATGGGAGAAGGCCTTATCTCTTGGATTGGTTCCACCCTAATAGGGGAAAGGAGCCCAAACTGACTTCCTCAGCTCCATCCAGCCTAACCATTTACCAGACTTCAATAACGAAGCTTCTAGACTTGGAAGCTTCGTCTCCGTATTTAAAAAAATTGCCAAAAGAGGATCCTCATGACTGAGAAAAGGCTCAGTAGCGTTGTACAACACTAGTCCTGGTTTTAATCTCTGCAAATCGACGCTAGGAGGAAACGAGTCATTAGCGCCGGTCTTGTAAACTGGGGTAAAAGGAAGATTCAAGGGAAATGATGCAAAAGGGAATCATTCTACTCATGAAGAGGGAAATAATGAGAGTTTTATCATGATGGGAAATCATGTAGGGTTCACAGTAGAGGTCCTCCAGGATAGTGGAATGGGGGGTACAGGGACAGTGACAAAATGCTGTGTAACAAATGTGGCGGCTACATGCTTCTAAATTATGTTAAAATGAGGCTCAAGGGCCTATTTATTATTGAAAAACATGAGTAAACCCTAAAGAAACAAAACACTAACCCTAGGAGATGTAGCACCAAGAGTTTGTGGGCCCCGTTGGGGTTAGTTGGGTAACCAACTTCTCAGGGTCATAACTTGGTCATATTATCTCCGTTTGGCGTGTACGATACCTTGCTGGAAAGGTATCACCAAGTATTACAATATTTCCCATAGGATCCTATCTACAACCACAAGCCTACAACATACCTAAAAAAAACGCCATTTAGGGGGCAAAACTACTCTGAAAGTTCAAGACCCAAAAAACTGCTAAAAATAGTAAATGGTGAAATAAACAAGGAAACAAATGAAACTGATTGGAGGTCTAAGTGGAATAGGTGGGTGGCCACCAATATGCACCTAGATCATCCATGAATATAGCACATATCCACATAATTTTAGACAAATCAAGGTTAAGAAGACTTCCTTTATGCAAAGTACTCATTCGTTTGGAATTAGGGTTTCCAAACCTAGTCAGAGGAATCCTTGTCCAATTCCTTACTTTTACATTTTTATCTAGTTTCCATCAAGGCTTACTATGTACTATCACATTACCCAATAGTTATTTTTAAAACACATCAAGTCTTACCTTTTCACACTAGTACCAAACATGTGTACCTTGCAACTGCTCACACATGTCAACCACATGTTCAAACTATCAAGACTATCATATCTATCAATTTGAAATAAACCTTTACAAGGACCGTAGTCAACTCATAGTCATTATACATAATGCTACAACTGTCTCCTACTATACTCAAGTACATATCAATTGTCTCAACACATATGCATCTGTATAATCATCTCAAAACAAGATCATATGAACACATACTCATATTATGCAATTCATCAAAAATTCAACCAACTTGCAACATACCATGTTAAATAAATTAACTAGATGACATAATCAAATAGTCAAGCACCAAATATATGACATAAGCAAACTCATACCTTACTGTATCTTAGGGGAGGCTATCTTTCCTACACAATCAATCTAGTTAGCACGATATAACTTCTCAACACATCAACTTAAACATAAATAAGATCTTTCTATCCATAAAAATCA
Source organism: Pinus tabuliformis (assembly GCA_031772625.1). Classification (NCBI taxonomy): domain Eukaryota; kingdom Viridiplantae; phylum Streptophyta; class Pinopsida; order Pinales; family Pinaceae; genus Pinus; species Pinus tabuliformis. Next base: position 539,598,411 of record CM062816.1, on the reverse strand, counting down.
CTAACTAACATGTTCACATCCTAACTCATAAACAATTATCATTAATGTATAGCAATCACATATGTATGACTGGTCTAGATTAGTACCACACAATAGAACATGATAAGTCGACTCATACCCGAATGTCGTAACCCTAACCATATACATAGGTCAATCCAATTTAGCATGATACATATAACATCAAGATCTTAATGTAATAACCCTAATCATCCAACGAACTATCATTTAAAAACAACAAGTTAACCTATAAGATACTTCATCAACAACATATAACATAATCATTAAGTTGTCTAATATAAAACAACAATAACAATGCATACAACTACAGGTTACTAACATTCTTGACTATCTAACACATGTGCATATAACTACACTAATCAACTAACATCTATCATGAATGTAGCCATAACATCAAAATACATGTACATAAACCTAATGTATATAAACCTAATGCATATAATAATCGTTGACTTACATACCTGCATGCCAAACATACAATACCTGTATGACAACCTGCTCTTACCCCAAAGTCTAATGCTGCAACATCATTATGATGATTTGCATCTCCTTCTCTATCTCAGTCAACACATTAACATCATAACATACCAATATCATCATGATGACCTAAATTGCATACAATGACTTCACAAGGCATGTTTGACCTACTATTCATGCATAACTATAACCAAAACCATACATGCATAACGATTGCATATAGACATATAACACATGAGTACAAATCCATATACACATCATTCTAGCTAGATTTCAGTCATCAATGTATGACCATATCAACTTCACAAACCAGGACCTCATGCATGACAACAACCATTACTCCACTATATGCATTTCCACATGCAACCATCAACATGCATAAGAAATGCATAATCAACTACACATATGCATGAATGCATGCAATCGAGCTGTTAGAAAATTACATATTACAGAGCAATGGAACACATAAAATATTGCAGAAATGTAAACACAGAAAACACATAAAACAAGTGAGACACATATATACGTGGTTCACCCAATTTGGGCTACGTCCATGGAGAAACAACCAGTTCGTCCTTTTATATTATCCAACAAAATGAAGAGATACAACTTACAGAAGATCCATTGTAATTTCATCTTCGCTCTCACACAATCTCCTCTCCCTTTCTCGCTTAGAATACAGATCTGCAAGCCGCAATACAATTCCCTCATATATAGTGAGGGGTTTCCTTCTAGGGCAAAAAAACCTAAACTAAACATAATTTATACCATCATATTTCCACCTAATGAATCACCCAGATTGACTACTAAATTACAACATTTTACAAGGCAATTTTACGTCTATTTTTCGCTTCAGGGGCGCGACCTCCGATCCTTGCCAGGGGGGGCTCTAAAGAATTATCGTCACCCACCTTGGACCCTGTTGTGGGGAAAAATGCCTATGCAGGACGATCCTATCCACCTAAGGTGTGACAGTGCCTTAGCAACAAACAGAGACAACTATTCTAGTATTCTTCCTTTATGAATTAAGAATGAAGAGAGATGGATGGACTAACCGGTGTCTTCCGTTTGTCCCTCGATCTGGTTTCTCTTCTCTTGGAGAGTTCCCAGCTACTTGCCTTCCCGCTCGCCCAGCTTCAAGAGGTTTCTGCAAGATCACAAGAAGAGAACACTACACAAGACATGGATTCATATTCATAACTAGTTCAGGATTAGAAACAAACTAAACATACTAATGCAATCATACATCAAAAATACATCAGTATATAGGAGAAACCAAGATAGTTTTATTGAAGAATAACAAGGTTCAGGAAGAGATACAACCCAGAGGGCTCCAATCCAGCATCTCCTTCCCGGCAAATGGAATTCCTATCTTCACCCCCTTGAAAGCATTAAGCACCCAATGATTCCAATCTCAAACCAACAACAATTCTTTGCAATAACAAAATTCCAGCCTCTAGATCTCATGGAGGAGAGATCCATATATAGATGTTTGGAGAGAGGATGAGTCAGCTTGAGATCTGACTAGTGTCCTCTCCCTCTGTCAGTTCTTGATTCCACTTGGAGGTTCTTGCTTCCACTTGGAGATTTGGAACCTCTTACTCATCACCAGTCGAATTCCCTGAGGCAAGTGTCATTTTGGAAGCTTCCTGGGTTTTGACACCTTGAGAAATGAGCTTGCCACATGTCCACTCTCGCTCAGCGCAGGTAGCCAGTGTTGCCTTTGACATTCAGCGTAGGTAGCCAGTGGTGGCTTTGACATTCAGCGCAAACAGCTAGTGGAGCCACTGAATTGATCCTGAATTGACTTGTTTTTGAGCAATTTCTGGTGGAGAACTTCTGTGAATTGCTGTGGTTTGTTAGCCTTGTTCCTCTAGGGGTAGGAACAACATGTTTAGGGACTTTGGATCCCTTAGATTATGGACATTTCATGCTCAATGCTGTAAGGCACAAAAATGTCTATATCAGTTGCCCCCTAAAGTATGAGGCCGTTTATCGGGTGAAATGCTTTATCAGGGGGATCCGAAGTTCATCCAATGCTGGGAGGAGACCTGTAATAAGATACAATACAATACATTATTTTTCATGCTGCTTTCATGATCTAGTTGAGGCGGGCATTCCCATGCTCAGCTTTATAAATTCATTTTTCTGTACATAGAACAGACAATTGTCTGATGGTAGACTGATAATTTTGATGAAATTATCATCCTTTAAGTAGGATGATTATCTGCTGCAATGATGTACATGTCAATTTCTTTATCTTTCCTAATATATATCGCAGCCCGGATGGATGAAACTAGATCCGGGGTCTTCAAACTCGTTCGATCTTCACTCTAAGTACAAGTCAATCCATGTGAGAAATGTTCTGAAGTCGAACATGGAAAGACATCGCTTGATTACCGGTCAATGATGTAAACCGTTAACAAGCACGAGAGGAATCACCGATAATGATAATGACCCTCAAGGTACTGTAGTACAATTCACGTGGTGTGAATAAAGGACTTGGCGTTGAACACCACGCAAAATCTTTTGGTCGAAGGTCATTGATGTATACCTGTCGCCGAAAGTGAGAAACTTGCCATTGAGGCATGCAAGCTTCAAAGTACTCAAGGGGTTGTTCCTAGATCAACTTCTTGGATAATGAGCTGATGTCGACAAGAAGCGATCCGTCAAAGGAGGGCCTTAATGAATCCCACATCAGTGACACGGAACGGAGCTAATGATTTTGATGGAGGTGAAAACGATCTGTGACATATGATTCAGGGTGGCGGTCATGAAAGGATGAAGGATAATGTATGGCAGTGGATGGGACACGGTTGACTTTTCTGAACGACTTCTCTTGAACATGTGGTGACACTGATGCGATGGATCGGTAGCATTACCCCAAATATGGATGGTATGGCGAGACCATGGATGTGACCGGTGAATGAAACAACCCAACCCGATTGTGGTACGGAGGAAAAGTGTCATGTTCAAGAGCGACTTGCTACCATCAAAGTTTTCTTTAGTTTCTCCCAATTTTCCCCAGTCATTGCTGACCAGTACCTCTTTATTTTTGTCAAGCTTGAGGAGGATAACATATGCTTGTTCTATAACCTGCCCTTCGGGCAAGCCCATCGCTATGTTTTAACGAGCCTAGCGATAGTGAAACTCGTTCTCGTCTAAAGACAAGTTTGTCGCTATTTAATGATTTTAACGAGTCTAACGACAAAGATAACTCGGTCCTTTTCATTTTTAGAGAGTCTGAAAAGGTACATAAAGTTAACTCCAAAAGTCCTTTTTCATCATCTAATCCCTTAAGTCCGAAAAAGTATAAAACAATACAGAAGGGATGAGTTTTCGATAGTTTTAGCGAGCCGAATAAAACAAGCGCTCGATCTTTTTGTGCAATAATCCCTCAGGTCCAAAAAGATTAAAATCTAGAGGAAGGATAGCACTTCCTGTCCCTTTAACGAGCTGGAAGGCCAAGGACTCGACAATCTTTTCATATTTTATGAGTTAGTTGAAAAGAGCTTAAAGAAGACTCGTCTTTTGAGGAACGAGTGATAAACAGGGTTAGCAGCTGATTCCAGGTACAGGTTGGAATTTTCCAATCACGGCAGTGTCACAAGGATGGCTAGGTGAAATCACTCTTCGCAGCTGTTCCTCAAAATGGGTAAACAAACATATGGAGGTGAATGATCGGCCAATGGAAAAGTGGAGGTGATGGTGCAAACACGACCAAGGCTTTAATGGCTGATAAGGTTACATTCACAGTGGTTATTTACCGGGTAGTGGTTCATTTTTTATTTTAAAATGAGCTTAAACGCTGGTGGAAACACTTGCTCATTGCTTATGTTTATTTTTTAACGAGCATGAAGTCCGCGTTAAAACTGCTCGGATCTTGCGTTTATTTTTTAACGAGCATGAACTGTGTGCTAAAACTGCTCGATTACCCAGTCATATGATAAGAGTGTCTCATTGAGATTCTATTTTTTATGGAGCTTCATCTCACAAAGCTTTGCCCCGCATCCTTTCTTTATGCAAGTTAGGAAACGGCTAACCCAAAAAACAGATAAATAACCGCTCTTTGCTTGCACTCCAAAAGGTTTGCATGCCCCCAGGTATAAAGTATGATTTCAAGGTTACCCCTACTTCATTTCCGTCAAAACATTCGTTTCACCGAGAGAGGCCTACCTCTTTCAGGTTACCCAAAGATTGTCTCGTTAATCTTTCAAACAAAACACTTCCTCGGCAATGTCTACCGAAATAGACAAAGGTGAGCGACGTAGCCCGCCAACTCACATAACTTTGACAAAAGAATCTTATTCTAGAATAACCCTCTTCCTAGACGGACGGGGTACAGACTAGTCATATTCTCCCACGGAAACCTACTCTATACCCAAAGTTTCCCTGCCGAAGCAGACCAGGACGCATGCCCCCTGGGTTCCAGTCATATCCTCTTGGATTACTCGCGCTCATCAGGAGGACGGACCATGGGTTGAGACACTTCTTGCGTGAAGAGACCATTTAGGGATGGTATATGAATATTTGTGATGTGTGAACCGGGAAATGAAAGTTGGTCCACGAGCTTGACCACTCTTCCTTCATGCGGAAAACACATTACTCTAAAGAGTGAGGAGACGAGGGCCCCCATGCAATATATATAGTCTCGTCCAAGGAGTAGGTTATAATCCAAGGGTCCTTGAACGACCATCATGTTCATTTGAATGATCTTCCCTTTCAATGTGATAGGCACATTGGGGAGGATCCCTAAAGGTCGACTGGTTCCTTTATCAAAGCCTGATAGATTTCTCATTTCAGGAAAAAGCGCTGGCGAACCAAGAGCTTTCCAAGCAATAGAGGAAAGGATACTCACAGATGCCCCCTCATCAATGATAGTGCCAGCCATTACCATTCTGTATATTTGAACGATAATTCTGAATGGTATGCTTGCTGGCAACCGGGGTCTGCCTAGTTGGTTCCAGTCGAACGAGACAACTAGGTTGCTTGGTGGTGGGACCGAATAGACGGTCGGGTATGACTCTGACGAAGTTCCTTCCTGCGATAAAGGAATGGGCAAATTGCCCCCTTGTTTATCGGAGTCTGTGTTGATGAAGAGAATCTGCACGGTGTCGTCTTTATTCTCCTCTGTGATGGTATCATTCTAAGATAGAGCCTCTGAAGGCAAAACCGGGTCAACTGCCGCCTCAACCTTTTGACTTTCGTCAGGCATGGATCCAGACGGTTCATCTTCAATGATAGGTGCTTCAGCTGACCACCTGGGCGGGCCAGCCGGGTTCTCAACTAGTGAAGGACTTGGCAGGAGTTTTTGATATCCAGGAGGAAGTTGCGCTTGTAAAATCGGGCGATCTTCCAGAACTCTTTTAGCGTCATCTAAGAAGGGACAACGATGGATGGCATGGTCGCCTTCACACAGTTTGCAGGGAAATCTAGCTTTCCCTCTCTGTCCTGGGACTTCACTTTCACTAGTTGACGGTGAGCTGTCAACATGGCTATCAGAGGTTGACGCTACCGAATTGTGCAGACGGGGAGACCAGTCCCTTAGTATCCGAGGGATGCAGGGATAATCTCTGTGGAAGTGGTCTCCCTTGCATATGACACATGGCGATTTAGGCCTAGTCAGTGCTGTGTGTGGATTTTTGTCAGACGACACTTGTTTTCCCCCAGTCGCTTTTGGCTCCTTCTTCTTCTTCTCTTTCTTCTTCTTTTCCTTCTTCTCCTTAGGAACTTGGTTTTTTGTTTTACCAGTTCCGTCAAGCGAAGAGGAAGGAGGAGAGGAAGAGTTAGATGAAGTAGAAGGCTGGTTGGCAACTCTGGTCTGGTCTAACTGTTGACTCGACTGTTCAGGAATAGTGGTGTTCTGAACGACATTGGTTGAAAACAGCTAGACCGGTAGGCCAATTGTTAGTCCTGGAAGCGACAATGTGGCCATATGGGGCGCACCAACATCTCCCCAAGAGGAGAAGGGACTAGGATTTCCACCAAGGGGAATTCCTTGGTTGGTGGGCTCCATCTTTTCAACCTAAAGATCAACGTAGGAATAAGGGGTGATTGTTCTGTTTAAAATAAATTTTAACGACGCTTTAGACACAACTTGCTTTTTCAGTTTTAAAGAGTCGAGAAAAAGCTAAAGATGACTCTAGTCTCCTTCGATGTTTTAACGAGCCCGAAGTGACAAATGCTCGGATGGACTTTTTCCGTTATAGAGTCTGAAAAAGGCCAAAAGGAATTGCTCTGGAGTTCTAGGAAGATGGTGTGCCAAACTTTTCGCAAAACTGCAGAATACTTTTTAGGGTACGGGCGGTCGATCTTCCTGAATGCTGTGTTCAGTGCATTGCGATCAGTAGGGCGGCCGACACGGCTTCCTAAGGATAAAGGTTTTATGCCTATAGGGGTCTCCCAATATATACGCGACGGTACGTGGGAGCACAATCCGTACTGGCGCTATCGTCCCTCAGGAGGAATCACCCACCATCAACGAGATTGACAGTCACCAGGCTTTACGACGCCGGAACACGTCTCTAGCCTAGACCTCTATGTTGTGCGTTATGTTGCAAAGCGTTGTTAAGTTCATTCAATTTATTTTAGGTTGATCTTTTTAGAATTTTGCCTTTCAAGGTTCACCACGAGATGTATGATACAATTCCTAAATGCCGTCTAAAGATGATAAGCAAGCTTTATATCTTTTCAACTTTGAAAATCCTAGCTACTAAGGGAAAAGAAAGACACCATCTTTTCTCAAAGAGCAATCAGCACACTCTAATGCACTTTTCCTAAATCAGACATGCAAACTATCAAAATTCAAATGCACAATGTACGTGTTTGTTTTCCGCTTTCTTAGTATTGATGCCTACAAAGACAACTTTTTGTACAACTTTGAATTTGCTTTTAAATGACAAATACAAACAAGTTTACTTTTTCGAAATCAGAGAGGGTAGAAGAGATTACAACACTTAACGATTTCCGAAATGAATACTTGTTTCGACACTTAAAAGAGACAAACTCAAACCAATAAGCAAGAGTAAATGTATAATCAACTGCAAACAGCCAATGAACTCTCTCCTAAGATCACAATCAACAGATCTGAATCAAGGGCTACAGGATGATTATTTCACTCATGCAAAGGAAAACTGTAAATGATGCCACAAACACATAAAAACACTCACAGTCTTTTTGTACAAAAGGAGGTGGAATTTAAGCAGAGAAAAGGAGTTATCAGACTGGTACCTATGCTGGTTACAGGCTGCAAAAAAATCAGAGATCAAAACAAGGCAAAACAGAGCAGAGAACCCCAGCTGCACAAGGCCAAACTGGTTCAGCACAACCTCAACACAGGGTTTTGACATTCAGCGCAGGTAGCCTTCACGGGACCTACGTTGAAATGCAGAATCCATTCACTGGGTCTGCGCTGAAGGAGAAACTCTCGTTTCTCACTGGTTCTAGGTCACAGATTGCTATTTAATCTACTATTTTAGGCCAAATAAAAGCAACAAGCAAGGTGCAATCAAAGGGATGCTTTGAGGGGGTACTAAGATCTATCACAAAGGATCATCAAATCATTTGTGAGTCCATTTTTCAGATCATAGACAAGTCCAGTGATTGGATCAAAGCAGAAACTGTCTACTTTGCATCTGGGAATAGCAGATGCAGTTTGATTGTTGCTGTCGAGTCTATGAAACAAACAATGATAGAAAAACAAATAAAATGACTAAACAGATCTCCCCAGCGGAGTCGCCAATTTGTTGTGGGGAAAAATGCCTATGCAGGATGATCCTATCCACCTAAGGTGTGACAGTGCCTTAGCAACAAACAGAGACAACTATTCTAGTATTCTTCCTTTACGAATTAAGAATGAAGAGAGATGGATGGACTAACCGGTGTCTTCCGTTTGTCCCTCGATCCGGTTTCTCTTCTCTTGGAGAGTTCCCAGCTACTTGCCTTCTCGCTCGCCCAGCTTCAAGAGGTTTCTGCAAGATCACAAGAAGAGAACACTACACAAGACATGGATTCATATTCATAACTAGTTTAGGATTAGAAACAAACTAAACATACTAATGCAATCATACATCAAAAATACATCAGTATATAGGAGAAACCAAGATAGCTTTATTGATGAATAACAAGGTTCAGGAAGAGATACAACCCAGAGGGCTCCAATCCAGCATCTCCTTCCTGGCAAATGGAATTCCTATCTTCACCCCCTTCAAAGCATTAAGCACCCAATGATTCCAATCTCAAACCAACAGCAATTCTTTGCAATAACAAAATTCCAGCCTCTAGATCTCATGGAGGAGAGATCCATATATAGATGTTTGGAGAGAGGATGAGTCAGCTTGAGATATGACTAGTGTCCTCTCCCTGTGTCAGTTCTTGATTCCACTTGGAGGTTCTTGCTTCCACTTGGAGATTTGGAACCTCTTACTCATCACCAGTCGAATTCCCTGAGGCAAGTGTCATTTTGGAAGCTTCATGGGTTTTGACACCTTGAGAAATGAGCTTGCCACATGTCCACTCTTGCTCAGCGCAGGTAGCCAGTGTTGCCTTTGACATTCAGCGCAGGTAGCCAGTGGTGGCTTTGACATTCAGCGCAAACCGCTAGTGGAGCCACTGAATTGATCCTGAATTGACTTGTTTTTGAGCAATTTCTGGTGGAGAACTTCTGTGAATTGCTGTGGTTTGTTAGCCTTGTTCCTCTAGGGGTAGGAACAACATGTTTAGGGACTTTGGATCCCTTAGATTATGGACATTTCATGCTCAATGCTGTAAGGCACAAAAATGTCTATAACAGACCCCCCTGGCGGTGATCATAAATGGGTGGCGTTACTGCCACATTACGAAATGGGGTCCAATGAAGTGATACCTCTAAATAAAGAAGATAATGAGGCTCCACACCCAACAATCTCCCACTTGGAGATTGATTATAGAAACTCCACTGTTGCTTCATTTGCTAGACAATGACTCCAATTTTGACTTGGATGTTTCTCATCTTCATCATCATACTTGAAGACCAATTGAAACAGAGCATAATATCAGTTTTTCCCTGGTTACAACTTTTGTTAACATATCTGCAAGATTCTTGCTAGTGTGTATCTTTTCCAGCTTCAACTGTCCATCTTCCAACACCGACCATATGAAATGGTACTTGAGTTGCATATGTTTAGTCTTGGAATGAAATGCAGAGTTCTTTGCAAGATGTATGGCACTTTGGCTGTCACTGTATAACCTGCCCAACTCCTGCTTCTCACCTAATTCATCTAGAAACCTTTGTAACCAAATCCTTTCTTTACTACCTCTATAGCAGCAACATACTCTACTTCCATCATTGAGAGTGAAATGACACTTTGCATTTTTGAAACCCATCTGACAGTTGTTCCACCTATAGTAAACACATACCCTATGGTGCTCCTCCTGATATCTCTATCACCTGCCATATTTGCATCAACATATCCCTGTAGAGCAACGTTCGACCCACCAAAGAATAATGCTTGATTTGTGGTACCTCTCAAATACCTGAGAATCCACTTCACTGCCATCCAATGTTATTTTCCTGGATTGTTCATGTACCTGCTTACAAGTACCATTGCATGTGCAATATCAGACCTTGTGCAGACCATTGCATACATTAAGCTTCCAACTACTGATGCATATGGAACTATAGACATATAAGCCATTTCTTCCTTAGTCTTGGGACACACCCCCTTACTTAGTTTGAAATGGCTAGCCAAAGGTATACTAACTGGTTTTGCATTTTGCATATTAAATCTTTTCAACACCTTTTGTTTGTACTCACTTTGAGACAATGTTAATTTTTTATTCTTCCTGTCTCTAGTTATTCTTATATGAAGGATTTGTTTTACAGCACCCAAATCCTTCATTGCAAATGAGTTTGCCAAAAAAAATTTGAGCACATTTATTTATTGCATGTTATAACCTACAACAAGCATGTGACCTATAGAAAATAACAATATAATATAGCTGCCATGATTTCCATTTTGAGATAAACAAAATGATCAGACTGACATCTAGTATAACCTTGTTCAGACATAAACCTGTCAAATTTTAGATACCATTGCCTTGGAGCCTGTTTTAAGTCATACAAACTCTTCTTCAACCTGCACACTAGTTTCTCCTTCCCTTTGACCTCATATCCTTGTCACTGCTGCATATATATCTCTTCCTCCAAATCCCCATGGAGAAAGGTTGTCTTTACATCTAACTTCTCAAGATGCAAATCTTCAGCTGCTACTAGACTTAAAATAGTTATGATTGAAATCATTTTAACAATAGGAGAAAATATCTCATCAAAGTCTATACCCTTTTTCTGTGCAAAACCCTTCACCACAAGTCTAGCTTTATACCTTTTTCTACCTCCATATTATTCTTTCAACCTATAAACCCATTTATTCTGCAATGTTGTTTTACCTATAGGAAACCTCACTAAGTCCCAAGTCTAGTTATGTACTAAGGAGTCCATCTCTTCTTTCATGGATTGCTCCACTTCTTCCTAGTTTCTACCTACACTGCTTCTTCATAGCACTCTGGTTCACCAAAATTAGTGAATAATACATAATATATTGAAGGAGAGTATCGTTCAGGGGGTCTACTTATCCTGGTAGATCTTCTAACACCACTTTCAGGTGTTTGAGGTGCTTGTTGCTGTTGTGGTTGTTGTTGTTGTTCTGGCTGTTGATCGTTATGATTTTCAGCCACCTTCACTTTTTCTCTGATCTCATCAAGCAGTGTGTATTCTCTGTCTTCTTGTTCTTGTTTATTTTCCTGCATTTGATCATTATACAAAACCTTTTCATTGAATATGACATCTCTGCTTCTAACGATTTTGTTTTTTCATAATCATAAAAGCGATAACCAAAATCATTAACACCAAATCCAATAAAGGTACATTTCTTTGATTTTACCTCAAGCTTTGTTCTATTTTCTTTATTAATGTGGACAAAGGCTTCACAACCAAAAGTATTTAAAAATGAGTAGTTTACCTTTTTACTTGTCCATGCCTCCTCTGGAATACCACCATCCAAGGAGCTTGAAGGCCTTCTGTTTATTAGATAAACAATAATATCTACAACATCTACCCAAAATTGTATGGGCAATCTTGCATGTAATCTCATGCACCTTGCACTCTCATGATTGTCTTGTTCATACTTTCTGACACACCATTTTCTTATGGTGTTCCTGGAACTATCTTCTCTCTGCGAATTCCATTCTCTAAATAGTACCTATCAAACTCTTTACTGCAATATTCACCTCCATTGTTTGATCTAAGACACTTAAACCTTTTTCCTGTCTCATTTTCAACCAAAGCTTTCCATTTCTTGAAAGTATCAAATACATCATATTTATTTCAAATACAATAAATCAACATGCTTCAAACCTGGAAACAAATTTCTTGAGTGAATAATCCGTGTCCCCTTCTCACTCATTTTCCCAAGCCTATGATGCCCAAATGTCGTATATTCATATTGCAGAGGTTAAAGCATTAACATAATTAGAAATACCATTACATAAATACAATGTACCAACCTTTTCTCCTGTAGAATTTTGTAGAATTTTTCTACAAATCAGCTAGCTCTGATACCATGTATAACTTTTTCTACAAATCAGCTAGCTCTGATACCATGCAGAAATTTCCCACTTGTAGATCAACCTGGTAATGCAATATACTAAAGCAAAACACTTGATCTACTTCTACAAAAAATTTAGTGGAAGCTTAATCAACCATGAGAAACATCAATAAGAATACATATAATTGATAAGAAGGAATCAATCATACATAACACAGAAGAATTTACCCGGGGAAAGCAATTGCCTAAAACCCCATCTCTGTATTATCATACAAGTAGAAGTATAGTCTGGATTACACAAAGCCTTAGCTCGAAAGCTATCCAGCTCTCAGTACAATCCCTCTGCTGCTCATAGACAGTCAAAGGCTTCTCACAAACTTTCTCCTCTACCCTCCAAGCCTCCTATTTCCTTGTGTAGTTTTCCTTGGGGTCCAGTGCTGCCACCTGTGTGAATTGGCCTCTTCACACACTCATTAACTTCTGATCTAACTGCACAAACCTGAAGGAGATAAATCCTCATCATGGATGAGCTTCTTTTATAGGAAAAATATTCATCCAACTGATAGTACACTGTCCCTTCTCTGATCTTAACTGGGTCTCTGTCTGAACTGACATGCATCAGATATTCATGAGAGAATACTCAGTTATCTGAAAATAATAGTTGTCACATGCATGAAAGAATTAACAAACTATATCTCATTATTTTAACAACTTGTTAAAATAATCTAACTGGACTTGACTAAGTTAAACTAAGTCAACTGATACTCTCAATATAGAACTGAACATTATCTCCTTTAACCAAGGGATAAATTCCTAAATCAAGAGAGAAAATAATTGCATGATCTCACAAAGACTTCAAGTTTAATTTTCCATAACTAATTAACTCATGGATATTAATTAACTAATATTTTAAACTGCTAGTAAGACCAAATTCGTTTTTACTTCCTATAGATAGACCAGGGACTGCTATAAATAGGAAGGGACCTAGAAATGCTCATTTTAGAAGTTTTTATTTTTAGTAGTTTCACCTCTCACCAAAGGTGGCCAAAATGCTCATTGGCCAAACTGCTATTTTTAGTAGTTCTATTTTTAGCACTTTCTAAATTTAGCATTTCTTGTTGCACACTTTTCAACACTCCATCGCAACAAGAAAGGCTTCCTCTCGAACCTGATCCTGTAACTCTGGAATTTTCTGCGTGCAACACATCTACCAAGTGCAGTTGCTCCAGCAACACTTAGAACAAAAAACTCCCAACTGACCACTCTGTTGAGCTAGAAACATACTCTGATGCTGAAGCTATACCTGCTACTGACAAGTGCTCCCTCTCTGACCTCTGCACTACTTCAACGTCTCCATGCATCTCACACTGTTTCACCCTTCTCTGTGCTACCCTGCACTATGCAACACACTTTTGCCTCTCGCATTGCTCCAACCTGCATGCTCCGCGCTGTCATGGGATTCCCTGCACTGTAGCTCTCTCTGCCGCTCCATCCACATCTGTCTCTACCCAATTAGTTAGTTCCTGCTACTCCACATCGGGCTCCTGTAGCAAGGTCTCATCCAAGAGGTTGGGTACCTCAAGGATCCTACCCCTCCTCCTTGGGACGATCACTCTATATCGCCCCACATCCTACTTGGAGGTGTGGCTGCATGTGATCCCTCTGCCCACCTGGCTCGAAGTTTCCCCCTACTAGAGGCCTCTGCATGAGTGGATGCCTCCACTATGTCTCCTCTCAGCTTCCCAAGTTGTGGCTGCTCCACAACCTCCTGAAGTTGCTTCACCAATCGTGGCTCCTCCACAATCGTCTGAGACTTCTTCTGGCGCTGCATGTTGAGAGGTAATTTACTCTCCCTCTCAACCACCAAGTATCTAACCTTTTCCTTGCTTGTCCAAGCTTTGCATGCATCTTGTACCTCAAGTGCATACAGGTTCTTGGCTAGCAGACCAGTCTATTTCCACTTTCCTGCCGTCACAATTTTTTTAAGAAAAAGAGCTGATTTTAAATCAATCATATCTCCCTCATCTGAACTTTGATTTAGCCGGTTTTTTTTGGTTATTTTTCGCAAGGAATCCAAATATGCTATTTGTTTCTAAAAATTTTGTACAAAAAATTTCAGATCTGCTCTGCAAACTCTCGGCCCAAAACTCAAAACTTTGAAATCTCCTCTCAGTATACTATTCTTCCTTGATCACCTGTGCTCTGATACCATGTAGAATTTTGTAGGATTTTTCTACAAATTAGCTAGCTCTGATACCATGTAGAACTTTTTCTACAAATCAGCTAGCTCTGATACCATGTAGAAATTTCCCACTTGTAGATCAACTTGGTAATGCAATCTACTAAAGAAAAACACTTGATCTAATTCTACAAACAATTTAGCGGAATCTTAATCAACCATGAGAAACATCAATAAGAACACATATAACGGATGAGAAGGAATCAATCACACATAACACAGAAGAATTTACCTGGGGAAAGCACCTGCCTAAAGCCCCATCTCTATATTATCATACAAGTGGAAATATAGTCCACATTACACAAAGCCTTAGCTCGGAAGCTATCCAGCTCTGAGTACAATCCCTCTACTGCTCATAGACAGCCAAAGGCTTCTCACAAACCTTCTCCTTTGCCCTCCAAGCCTCCTATTTCCTTGTGCAGTTTTCCTTGGGGTCCAGTGCTGCCACCTGTGTGAATTGGCCTCTTCACACACTCACTAACCTCTGATCTAACTGTAGAAACCTGAAGGAGATAAATCCTCATCATGGATGAGCTTCCTTTATAGGAAAAATATTCATCCAACTGATAGTACACTATCCCTTCTTTGATCTCAACTAGATCTCTGTCTGAACTGACGTGCATCAGTTATTCATGAGAGAATACTCAATTATCTGAAAATAATAGTTGTCACATGCATGCAAGCATTAACAAACTATATCTTAACAACTTGTTAAAATAATCTAATTGGACTTGAATAAGTTAAACTAAGTCAACTGATCCTCTCAATACAGAACTGAACCTTATCTCCTTTAATCAAGGGATAAATTCCTAAATCAAGAGAGAAAATAATTGCATGATCTCACAAAGACTTCAAGTTTAATTTTCCATAAATAATTAACTCATGGAGATTAATTAATCAATATTTTAAACTAGTGGTAAGACCAAATTTGTTTTTACTTCCTATAGATAGACCAGGGACTGCTATAAATAGGAAGGGACCCAGAAATGCTATTTTTAGAAGTTTATATTTTTAGCAGTTTCACCTCTGACCCAAGGTGGCCAAAATTCTCATTGGCCAAACGGCTATTTTTAGAAGTGAAATTTTTAGCGGTTCTATTTTTAGCACTTTCTAAATTTAGCATTTCTTGTTGCACACTTTTCAACATCTCCTTTTTCTATTACTAGGGCTCCTTTAGTGACCTTCCATGTTTTATTTGTAAAAGTTGTTACACAACCTTCACCTCCCAACTACCCTGTTGAAATCAGATTTTTCTTCAGATCTGGAACATGCCTTACCTCTTTTAATAGCCATTGATTTCCATTCTGTTGTTTTATGAAAACTATACCCATTCCAATGATTTTATAGGCTTTATCATCACCCAATTGAACCTGTCCAAAATCTCCTTGAGCATAATCATGAAAATGTTTCCTACCAGGTGGCATGGAATGAGGCCCCTGAATCAATGACCCAGGCATCAATAATATTTTCTAATAAGAGAATCAAAACATCTCACAACACATCACCTATCACATTCGCTTCATGATTGTTTTCTTGATGCACATCTCCTTATTTTCCCTTCCGAGAGTCGCAGTCTTTCTTCAAGTGTCCTTTCTTCCCACATTTCCAAAACACTATCCCTAATTTGGACTTGGATCTGCCTTTCCTTGACTTACTGTGATATTTTGGGCTCTTCCCTCTTTCTATTTTTCTTCCCCTAGTCTTTGCAGTCAAAGCATTACCCGATGTCTCATCGGAGCTTTTCCATCGCATTTCCTCGCTAAGGATTGCACCGAAAACATCATCAAACTTTAAAGTACTAGGTCTAGAGATAGAGTTACTAATGGCCATAACTAAACCATTCCAAATTTCTGGAAATGAGAACATAAAAATTAGAGCCCTACCTTCATCATCAAAATTTACCCCTACAAAACTTAACTGACTAGTAATTGTATTAAATTCATATAAATGACGAACAACAGATCCACCTTTTGACATCTTCATATTAAATAAATGCTTCATAAGAAATACCTTATTTGAGGCCAAGGGTTTTTCATGTAGTTTGTCCAATTCTGACATTAAACCCTATGTTGCTGTTTCCTTTGAAATATTAAATGCTACCGATGCCTCTAAGCACAGCCGTATTGTTCCAATTGCCTTTCTGTCGAGAATATCCCATTCTGTGTCTATCATACTCATCAGCTTCTTTGTCTTTCCGCTCAATGGCAGGTACAAATCTTTCTGGTACAAGTAATCTTCCATCTACATCTTCCACAACTGGTAGTTTTGGCTGTTAAATTTTTTGGCCCTAGACCTACCATCTTCCGCCATTTCTCCCACTCGAACTAGGAACCCTTCTCCCCCCCGATTTTATCAGCCAAATAAACCTTCGGCTCTGATACCAGTTGTTAGAAAATTATATATTACAGAGCAATGGAACACATAAAATATTGCAGAAATATAAACACAGAAAACCCATAAAATAAGAGAGACATAGATATACGTGGTTCACCCAATTTGAGCTATGTCCACAGAGATATAGTCAGTCCTTCCTTTTATATTATCCACAAAAATGAAGAGATAAAACCTACAATAGATCCACTATAATTTCATCTTCGCTCTCACACAATCTCCTCTCTCTTTCTCACTTAGAATACAGATCTGCATAACTGCAATACAATTCCCTCATATATAGTGAGGGGTTGTCTTCTAGGAAAAAAAACCCTAAACTAAACATAACTTCTACTGTTTTTCACCTAATGAATGACCCATATTGACTATGAAATTACAACATTTTACAAGGCAATTTTACATCTACTTTTAGCTTTGGGGGTGCTACCCCTGATCCCCCGCCGGGGGGGGGGGGGGGGCTCTAAAGAATCATCGTTGGCCCCGCTCATGACACACATAAATGGGCGGCGTTGCCTCCACATTACGAAATGGGGTCCAATGGAGTGATACCTCTGAATAAACAGGATAATCAGGCTCCACACCCAACATGAGCATCATCGATCAATTCTTGTAAACAACCTACAAGACCGATACATGTAATCAAAAATTTCAAGAATGCACCTGATATACGACGATGTATTCCAGCGACATATAATCATCATGTAAGTGACATATAACCATATGCAACCAATCATATACTTCCGACGATGAATCCCAAAAAATCACATCAAGTTCCTCATGACAACCTTACTACCATCATGATCAACATGATGCAATGAAACAAGCACATGGAATGCAAGTGTAGGAGACACACATGAAACTGAAATGTATGCATGACCAACACTTTCACACAAGGAGAGAAAAACCTAGCTTTGATACCACTTTGTAACACCCCCTCCTCCCAGGTCCACTCAAGCAGTTGCCCAGCCTGGGTAAACATTCGATGAGAGAGGCTACTATAACGAATTCGACTTCCTTGGTGACCTTAAGGAAATGGAACCGATGAAACATGTCAAAAAAACCCATACATATCAGCAACAACACCCTCAGGAGACATGTCATCCACTCAGACATACTGTCCCTAAGTCCCACTGATGATTGAAGCCTTTTAAACCCTGATCGCTCTCATGCTATATGCATGACAGTGTCCAACATCCCAACGTCACTCTCATAGGCCTATGTGCCAGTGGTTGTGGAATTTTCTCAGCAGACTTGTGCCAATGACACTAAGATTTGAGCCAATTTTCTAGCCCAGAATCCTGGCCTCTACCCAGAACTTCCTACAACCTTTAGAATCCATCAAAGACATGATACCAATGCTGATAAATCAAAATTCAACCTCAGGACTAGGCATGAGCATCCCCAACCGGGATTGAAATTGTTGGGTCCCTATAATACTAGTGATTACCCCATTACTATTGTAGTTGTACCCCTTATTAATATTCTTGTGCCCCTATTGTCCCCATATTGTTATTACTGTGCCCCATAGAATCCCTCTATTGTTATTTTTGTGGCTTTACATTATTATTGTTAGGTCGGCTGGGTTATATTGTGACTCCTTAGACTCCTATATATAGAAAGGAGGTTTTGTCATTTGAATCATCCAAGAATTGTTAATTTATGTAATGTAAAGGAGGTTTTCCCCTCGAAGAGGCTGAATTCTAAGGCGTTGATCTCTCTTTTCTATCTTTTTGTGAGCTGGTTTCATAACATTTGGTATCAGAGCTTTGGATTCTAGGGTTTCGCTGCTCCAAACAGGTCATCGTGGCATTTTCGCTATAACTTTTTTTTTCTACGACATTTCAGAAGCTAAAAAAAAATCCCATTTGAGAAGACATCGTGCTGAATCTTGGGTCCGAATTTCAGAGTTTTTCGCATTATATTTGCGGAGATATGATCTGAGGAAGTTGGTCTTTTTGCAGGCTCCTGAATTACATTCCAAATAGGTGACCTGGGGAAAATCATCATAACTTTCTCTTTGAGCATTGGATTGAAATTTTGTAAGAAGGTACAGAAAGAGGATGGACTGTTGTTTCTTGTATATATTTTTCAGAGCAAAAGGTCAAAACAGGGACACATGGCACGTCATACAAGTTTGCTCTATTGAATTAGTCTATAATCAGGTCATTGTGGGAGATTTGGCATAACTCTTCATTGGAGAATCCAATTGGGGTCAGATTGGTGGCATTGAAAAGAGGACACAGAGGGATACCATAGATCGTAATTTTAGAATTGGATGATCCAAAATTACAGAGATACATCAGAGGAAATATCGAGCTCCTACAAAGTGAAAAAAGGTGTGTAGATTTTTTAAATTTTTACTTAAGCTTGGTTTGAAAAATTATTTTGAAGGAATTCAAAGGGCATAGTAGAGCATTAGTATCGGTAATTGATGCCCCAAGGAAAGAAAATGCAAACACCTAGTAAGCAATCTGAAATCTCTAGCATGACTCATGAAGAAGAGGAAGAAATGCTACGTGATATATCAAAATTACAAGACCAAGTGCAACAAATTTCACTCTCACAAAAGCTAACAGAAGCTAAGATAAATGGAGTGGAATCTAAGATAAAGGGTGTGGAAGCCAAGATTGACGATTAGAAGATAGATTTGAAGGCAGATTTGACAAATTTTCTACAAGAAATACTTACTAATGGTGAAAGGGGAGGAAAGGAAACTCATGATGAAAACAAAAGAAATGTTAATCATGATTTCGTAGACTCTAATGTTGGATCAAAGACGCACCATATTCCAAAAATCGATATGAGGAAGTTTGATGGCAAGGATCCTGCAACATGGATATTAAAGATGGAGCAATTTTTCGATCTCAATAATGTGTAAAACATACAAAAGGTATGTATTGCAACTTTATATTTGGAACCAAATCAGTTTGTATGGTATCAATGGCTTTGCTCTCGTAAACAATTTATCACTTGGGCAATTTTTACAGAAGAATTGACAGCACATTATGAGGATACAAAAAGCAACACTTTTTTTAGCCAATTGATAAGTCTCAAACAAAAGGGTTCAATAATGGAGCACATTGAGGAGTTCCAAAAATTGAACATAAGGGTAAAAAATATTATAGAGGAGCATAGGATTGATGTGTTCATAGGGTCTTTAAAGGATAATATCCAACATGATGTTCGCCTTTGGGAACCTGATTCATTAGAGAAGGCATTCAGGTTAGAAAGAAAAATGGAAAGCAAAATTATGGCAACCAGGAAGCATACCACTCACAACTATAAAGACGAACTGTTGTTGCCGCTAGTCTTCCACAACCTATAAGGTTGACACCACAACAATTGGAAGAAAAAAGAGCAAAAGGGCTTTGTTACAATTGTGATAGCAAATACACTAAAGGTCATAAGTGTGCTGAGAAGAAATTATTCTACATAGATTGTGAAGAGGAAGAAGAAAAGGAGCAAGAAAGGTCAAAAGAAGAGGTCATACTCCAGGAACAAAGCCTAGATGAAGAACAAATGAATCCGACCATATCTTGTAATGCATTGGCAGGAATTACCACTCCTAAAACCATCAAGATATAAGGGAAAATCAAGAAGAAAAAGGTAATAGTGTTGATTGATTCAGGAAGTACCCACAATTTTATTCATTGTAAGGTAGCAAAAGAATTGAATTGCTTCTTATATCCAGCACTAGAGTGTCAAGTGATGGTTGCAAATGGAGGAACAATAAATTGCTCTGGAAAGTTCCATAATATCAAGCTATCCGTGGGAGAATATGTATTGACTAGCCCAATGCTTTCCATTCCAATGGGAGGTGCTGATGTTGTATTAGGAGTCCAATGGCTACAATCCTTGGGTACAATAGCTTTTAATTTTCAAGAACTTTTCATGAAATTTTCTATGGAAGGAAAAGAAGTTGAATTAAGGGGTATTGTAGAGAAACCGGGAAAGATAATCAGCTCTAACGGTATGAAAAAGCTTCTAAAAAAGGAACGAAAAGGTGTAATTGCACAATTATGTTTGCTAGATGTTTCCAAATTGGAATCATCTATTTCTCCAGATCTCCAAAAAGTCTTGGACAATCATTCCAAGGTATTTGAGACTCCCAAAGGTCTCCCACCTATTCGTGATCATGATCATGCTATTCATCTGATTCCAGGAAGTGTTCCTCCAAACATCAAGCCGTACAGATATCCCTATGCCCAAAAGAGTGAAATTGAACGTATGGTTGCAGAAATGCTAGAGGCATGTATAATTCAACCGAGTCAAAGTTCTTTCTTTGCTCTAGTAGTATTGGTGCACAAGAAGGATGGATCATGACGCATGTGTCCGGATTATAGGGAGCTCAACAAGCTCACTATTAAAGATAAGTTTCCCATTCCTGTCGTTGATGAATTACTGGATGAATTGCATGGATCAATTTACTTCACCAAGTTGGATCTTCGTTCAGGATACCATCAAATCAAAATGAAGACTGAAGACATTCCAAAAACAACATTTAGAACTCATGAGGGTCATTATGAATTTTTGGTCATGCCTTTTGGCCTTACCAATGCACCCTCAACATTTCAAGGTTTGATGAATTCAATTTTCAAACCATTCCTTCGAAAATTTGTGTTAGTATTTTTTGATGATATACTAATCTACAGCAAGTCTTGGAATGATCATGTTGAACATGTTGACAGGGTGCTACAACTATTAAAGGAGAAACAATTATATGCAAAAAGATCCAAATGTTTCTTTGGAGTACAAGAGGTGGAATATCTGGGTCATATTGTAACTCATGAAGGAGTTAAGGTAGACCCTAGCAAAATTAAAGCCATTAAGGAATGGAAAATCCCCACATCCATAAAGCATTTGCGAGGATTTCTCGGGTTGACAGGGTATTATCGCAAGCTTGTTAAGAACTATGGTAGAATAGCAGCACCTCTAACAATACTATTGAAGAAAGATGCATTTTCATGGACTCCAGAAGCAACAAAGGCCTTCGAACATCTTAAAGAGGCAATGTGCCAAGCACCTGTCTTAGCTACACCGGACTTCAAAAAAACCTTTATTGTGGAATGTGATGCTTCAGAAAATGGAATTGGTGTTATTTTAATGCAATATGAAAGACCCATTTCTTTTGAAAGTCGTCCAATCAAGGGAAAGTTTTTACACAAAGCTATTTATGAGAAGGAAATGTTGGCAATACTCCATGCACTAAAGAAATGGCGACCCTACCTAATGGGAATACACTTCAAGGTAAAAACAGATCATGATAGCCTTAAATACTTTGTAGAACAAAGATTATCCTCTAAAGAGCAACAAAAGTGGGTCACAAAGATGTTGGGTTATGACTTTGAAATAATCTAAAAAAAAGGGAAGCAAAATGTGGTGGCAGATGCACTCTCAAGAAAGGATGAGGATGTGGAAGCATTGTTGTGCGCCATTTCTATTATCCAACCAGATTGGATAAACGAAGCAAGGGAGGAATGGAAGAATGACGAAGAAGTGTGGGCACTTATTCGAAAGTTACAACAAAATTCCAGTACATCGGATACATTTAGCTGGAAAAATGATTCGTTATGGTACAAAGATCGCTTATACCTCTGTAAGAATTCCCAGCTAAAACAAAAGATTCTTATGGAATTTCACACTTCTCCCTTAGGAGGGCACTCAGGATTTTTAAAAACTTACCACAGGGTTAAGAAGGAATTTTTTTGGGATGGCCTTAAATAAGATATTCAAAAGTTTGTGGTGGAATGTTTGGTTTGCCAACAAAATAAAGTTGAAACAATTAGGAAACCAGGTCTATTACAACCTTTATCCATTCCAAGCCAACGTTGGGAGGAGGTTTCAATGGATTTTATCATAGGTTTAGCCAAGTTTGAGGGAAAGAGTGTCATCATGGTGGTAGTTGACAGACTTAAAAAGTATGCACACTTTTGTGCATTATCACATCCATTCAAAGCCAGTTTAGTTTCTACTGCATTTATGGAAACAATTCAAAATCTACATGGAAACCCAAAGATTATTGTAAGTGACAGAGATCCCATTTTCACTGGAAATTTTTGGACAAAATTATTTTATTGTCTTGGTACTCAGTTAGCGCATAACTCATCTTATCATCCTCAATCTGATGGAAAAACTAAGATAGTAAACAAATGTTTGGAAGGATATCTTCGTTGCTTTGTATCTGATAAACAGACACAATGGGTCAAATGGTTGCCTCTGGCTGAATGGTGGTACAACACTTCCTTCCATACAGCAACAAAAGTGACCCCATTTATGGCACTTTATGGGTATCCGCCATCATCCATCACATCATATTTAAGAGAAAATTCTAAAGTTCAAGCAGTGGAACATCACATCGAACATCAACAACAAGTCCTCCATCTCTTAAAGGATAACCTCGTGTTGGCAAAGAATAAAATGAAACAACAAGCAGATCAACATCGCGGTGAAATAAGTTTTGATGTAGGTGATTGGGTATTCCTACGGCTATAACCATATAAGCAAATGTCCCTCAAGCAAGATAAGAAGGATAATAAATTATCACCAAAGTATTATGGTCCATACAAGGTGTTGTAAAATATTGGTACTATGGCATACAAATTGGAGCTTCCTGCAGCTTCTCGATTGCACCCAGTTTTCCATGTTTCATGTTTAAAGAAGGTTATAGGCGATAAGCTCTCAGTTCAAACAATATTGCCAGAACTTGACGAGGAAGGAAAAATTATATTGGAACTGGAAGCAGTCACAGAAACAAGAACTCGACAGCTACGAAATCGATCAATTTCAGTGTATCTTATCAAGTGGAAGAACTTATCTGCTGAAGATTCCACATGGGAGGATGAAAATTTTATACAGAAGCATCCAAAACTACTCAAGCGATGAGGACAACATGTTTTTGAAGGAGAGGGGCATGATGGGTCCCTATAATACTAGTGATTACCCCATTACTATTATAGTTGTACCCCTTATTAATATTGTTGTGCCCCTATTGTCCCCATATTGTTATTACTGTGTCCCATAGAATCCCTCTATTGTTATTTTTGTGGCTTTATATTATTATTGTTAGGTTGGCTGGGTTATATTGTGACTCCTTAGACTCCTATATATAGAAAGGAGGTTTTTTCATTTGAATCATCCAAGAATTGTTCAGTTATGTAATGTAAAGGAGGTTTCCCCCTCGAAGAGGCTGAATTCTAAGGTGTTGATCTCTCTTTTCTATATTTTTGTGAGCTAGTTTCATAACAGAAATTCTATCAAACACTTGGAATCAATGTAACCTATAGGTCTAGAATACAAGGCATAGCATAAATGACTTACTTATGAAGCGTAACCAGAAGGATCACCTCCTTCTCCATTGAACTATTATATCATTAATTATGTCTTGCATCCATCCATTTAACAATTACAAGTATATACATGAAATAACGATGACATGAACCAGTCATTTAAACATGCTTATAACCAACATAAAATCATATAAATATCAAAGATATGATAGCCATTAAATCCACATATAAACCAATGCAAAAGTAAGAGAACTTAGGTTTTATTAATCATAGAAAAGTTGACTGGGTTCAAGACTTCCACGTACCACCCGATTGTAGACATGGTTGAACCAAATCTCTCTTTCCTCTTGTCACCCTCGTGCCATATTCCAAGAATGAATGTGGGATCGCATAGAAAAATAAATCCAAAAACAACCAAGGGAATCCAAAGGTTAAACCACCTCCACCCTCACCAAATCGTGATCTCACCAAAACATGTGCTCTGATCACAACTGAACCAAAATTAGAATGCCATACAGAATCCATCAATATCCTTGAGTAATTTCCATCTCCTTGTCTCTCAGGCTTTATTGCAATCCAATCCCAGATCACCAGACCCTAAACCGAGACCAATCTCTCAATATTTACTACAATCCAACCCAGATAACTAGGTCCTAAACTAAGACTCCTCCCTTAGGCTTTACCATGTATCCCACCAATACTGGTCAGGGGATTCCTATGTCTTTGGGAAATGAACCTTGAGACCACCTCCGACCCAGATTCCGAAATCCACCTAGAAAACCAAAACTCAAAATCGAGATAAACATCCCAACATACCATGGCATCTGAAAAGGGCAAGGCTAGGCTAAAAACCATTGTCATAACTCGAAAAAAACCATGCCACTGACATCAAGAGAACCTGTTGATGGCGTTGGACCTGCCAACATCAAGGGATCTCCCTAGTATGAAGTCCCAACTAGACCTCACACTATTTGGTGTAGGAGTCCCATCCAGTACGATGGTCCAATTTCCATTATCTAAAAGATATGCCTTACCTCTTGCTTGTCTGCATGTGAGAGTGGTATGCTTTGTCTCCGAACAATGAGGTTCGTGTGCCTAGTGAGTGATAGTGTTACATGTGTCAAGGTTCTTTCATGAGAGAGAGAGAGGGTGGGAGTGATTCTCAAGTCGAATGGGAGGAAGCTCCAACTCTGTTAGAAACACACAACACAATAGGATGTGCGCAGCTTCCAGAGGAGAAATCCACATGGATGTGATAATCACAACACACAAGGGGAGATAACACAAACAACACTGAGTGGGTGAATTAGCGGGAGTGCAACGGTCGTTATAGCAAGTTTACAGTGAAAGGTTCTATCTAATGTCCAAGGAGGTATCCAAAATGGGCATGACAACATTAAAAACTTATACAACACATTTTCATAAATATATGCATTAGAACAGCTGAATGAGTTCAATTGTTTAACACGGATTAAAGAAACATGTATTAGAAGTGTTCAATATAAATCTTACAAAGAGTTACAACACATGTGTGAAAATGTGCTAGCCTGTTAGTAGGCTTCTTAATTAAGCGAAAGTTCCATGAAACGTGAGTACACCATTAAATCACTAACCCCGTAGGTGGGGTGTTGGAGCCACTGCTCGCTCCTCAGAGAAAAGATTAGAGACTCTTAAGGTTATGTGTGAGGAACCAAGGTGAAAAGTCCTTTGCATGTGCAAATGAGGGCTATTTATAGCCAAGGCTAAAACTGACCCTTGTGACTGTTCCACTTCCCTCATGACTGTTTGACTTCCGTGACCTCTCAAATTTACATGACCCCTTGTAAGACAAGTGGGTCTCTTGGACTTCCACGTTACATTACATTCATCAACAATATGGCCCACAATAGTGATGTGGACAACATGACTAATGAAAAGACTCGACATGACAGTGTTGGTACATTCGTGTTGCTGTTGGTTTGCATGTCAAGCTACAGTGTTGTTAGGTGATGGGTGTCCTCATGGTGTGTCACAACTTCACCTCCACATGGCAAGGTGTGTGGAGTATTTGATGGTCGTTGGGTTCACTGATGTTGCATCTGCATGTTTCTCCTTACTTGTACTTTGTCATGCTTGACATGTTCATCCATTCGTGAATAGTGTATGTTCGTCCATTTGTCTGTCCACGAACTCATCCTTGCATGTTCATCTGTTCATCCATCCGTGAACACATCTTCGCATAGTCATCCATTCGTGAACGCATCTCCTTGCATGCATCTTTTATTTGTCCATTCGTGAACATGTACTTTTGCATGTACTCTCCTTGTTCATCCCATCTATCGTCATGTCATGTCTATTCATGTACCTGATCTGCAGTCACTCATGATGAGATGACATCAAATCCATAAACCTCCTAGTCTACCATGATGCATGATCGTTTTTGGATACAGGTGATTGGGAGAGAGGACAAGGTTATGAAATTGCACGAAGTAAGTTTTGAGATGTGATGGAGGCTACGAGCATTGTTGATGAAAATTGCACATAAGTCACTAGGAGAGGGAGATGGGCATTCTAGATTAGTAGTGATTGTCCATAGGATCTGGCTCAGCTGGAAGACAAATCTGCACAATTTTTGGGAGAAGCAGTGCGGGCTACGGGAGGACTGGGCAGGCAATATATGCGCAATTTCTGGAGTGAGCAGGTAGTGGGAGCTTGACAACAAAATATGCACAGTTCCTGGAGGGAGTTGGTTTGGGCTGCAGTACCTTGGCAGAAAAAACTACGTAATTCCTAGAGGGAGCTTGCAGTAGGCTTTTGGGAGCTGCTGGCAGGAAAAACTACACAGTCGCTGGGAGGCTGACCTACTAACCACCTTTGTGCAGTTTCTGAGCTGGGTGAACTGTTGGGCTATAGAGGGATTTCTCTTGAAATCTGCGCAGTTTTCTTGGTGAGCAGCCAGCTGACTGACTAGTGACTGGCTGGGAAAACTCCGTAATTTTTTGAGGGAGATAGGGAAAGCCATTGGGTGTCTGTCTAACATGTCTGTGCAATTTTCTTAGTCAGGAGAGCGGGCATGGTCTGCAGCCTCTATGAAATTTTTTAGGGGAGTCAGTCCCGGTCTGACCACCTGATAAAACTCTCTGGTTGACTAGCAAGAGGGTTGATTGATGAGCTCTCGGGCAACACGGCTTGAAATGGCTTCCTAGGTGCTTCTGCGATGTTTTGGTGATAGTCGATTGAGTTGATGATGGGGTGATGAAGTGGCTATGAGAGGGTGATCTGGTCATCATAATTTTAGCAAAAAATAACTAAGTGTGTGGGTGAGTGAAATGGTGCATACATGACCTTGCAAACACACACTCACATGACTTAACGACAAGATGCCTCAAAAGATCAAGACGCACATGCTCAACATGATCGACCATTGGTGCGAGCGACAAGCGTGATGCTTATGATTGATCGTTGGATTACTACGACGATGCTTGCATGAAAGTGCATATGACTCCATGTGTGAATGCAGCGGACGTTTACCTAGTGAACATAACACGTATACATTGATACCAACATAAAAAAGTTGTTCGTTGAACGATCAAGCAAGGTGGGTGCAAAGACTCACACGAGATCACGAGGTGAACCCGAGTGCATGCAAACATCAAGTAAAACTCTCAAAGGAGGCTCTGAAATTGGATGCGGGCCAAAATTTTGGAGGGTGTTGTAGCCGCTACAACACTTGGCGACACATTGGTAGAACTCCAGCTTCTTTGTTTTGGTTCATTGACAACACAGGGCCTTGGTCTTTTGGGTTGTATTGAATCACTGTGTAGGTTGATTTGGTTTCCTGACTTACCCCATGGGCAAACACGGTTCCAACTCAGTCAAACACAATAAAAATTTCAACTTAATCATAGTGTTTCAAAATCAGGGAGGGTATATTGGCTGGCGAGTTAAAAATTTTCATAGTATAAGCTTTCATCTCTGGTGTTTCTTTGCTACCAGCAGGCCTAGAAAGTACCCCGATGGAGTCACGCAAGAACACATGCATTGCTCCATTGCAAACGAGCCTGGTTAGTACCCTAATGGAGTTGCATGTTTCACCTCTCTACGCATGAAGCCTTTCTCTTCTTTTGACTTTGTATTTTCTCAAGAGGACTGTGCATTGGAACTTATTTGTTTTTGGGTGGAAGAGGAATCCTGAATTATTAAGAGTAGAAGAGGCTTTTCCTTCAAAGAAGCATATAAGACCTCTGACATAGGTTTGCTCATTTAGATATTTCCTCGTCTTCATTTTTACTAGTTGGATGAGCTTGAATACACAGAGCAAAACGCTGAGTACACGCATGGGGTTTGCCAGTGTGGACATAGGTTCATAGTTGGACCAAAGTTCCCCTTGCAGACGGCTCTTATTTTTTGTCAAGACTTCATCGGCTGAAGATTACAACTAAACACAGAGAAGATAGACACAAGACTAGCCAAGTGTTGTAGTGTCACATGTCTCTTAGATTTCAACCACATGCTCATTCAAAAGCCAAAACTCAGTAGATGGCAACACTTATTTCTGGAAAAACAAAATAGAAAGGTATCAATAAAAAAAAAAAACGAAACAAAAATTGTAAGCAAAGCCAACACAACAAAAAGAAAGCAAAGCAAACAAGAAAATAAACTAAACTAAGTCAGCAAGAAAATAAACATGCAAACCACAAAGCAAAATACAAGAGAAAAAGAAAACACTAGTCCTACTCCTACGCTAAATGGTCGGGGTTACGTGAAATGAAATTTCCAATGAAGCCACCATAGGCATACTGGACTTACAGTCACAAATATATGAGTGATTAAAACAGATAAAAAATAGTGTGCAAACAAAAAGGAAAAATCTTGACAAGCTTGCACACGAGAGAGAAGGTCTCGCCTGTGGGCAGAAGAATGTGTCACAGCCACCCAACACACATGCTTACCTCTTGCATGATTACCATTTTTCAACAAACATTAGAGGCCTCTTGCGAGTGTGTGTTGTTTTGCACCAGGTTTCTTAGCAAGTGCGAGGAAGTACTGAAGCTTGTTACCTACAACATGACTCGCCAAGTAAGATTGGTCCAACCATTCAGCGATTGGATCATAAAATTCATGATGGCTGTTTTGAAAGATTCGTCATATTTGGGAAGATGGATTCTTGATTCAAGAAAGGGGATCACGATGAGAATCTGATATAGAGATATAGATCTGGTTATTCTCATCGGTCATGTCAAGACGGTGAGGGCCTGCCATAGTCATCAGCGCAGGCTGAAGTGCCTCACTTGATTGACAAAATTCTAGGAAGAAAGATATCACATGGTGAAGATCATAGTGCATGAAGTGACTGTCATTGGATGTATTGTTGGTGATGGCTTATAGGGGCCTAACCCAGGTTTGGAAGAGTTATTTAGCCAAACAAATCCTGCAGCTATCGGCCCTTTCGGCAACAACCCATGGAGCGTGGACTGAGGTCTCACCTAAGGTAGCAAGGGAGGGTGCTGGAACCAGGTTTCCACACCCTTGGGATGTCTTGATGTGGTATGGAGGAGTCATGCGCCGTTCTATTGCCTTGCGCTACTTCTGCGTAGATCCGGAATAAGGCAATTCCTTAATACTTATTATTAATGAGCTGTTATAGATCAGATCTACTTTTTATGGTCTTTAAGCAAACATTTAATAGAGATAACCAGTTCGCGCACCCAGAAAAGTTATAGATTTGCATAAACTCATAACATAAGCATAAGCACATAGATCAAACAGATATATCAACCATAAATTAACCAGATCCACAATATTTCAGATTCAACATAGTATTTCAGAACCAACTTATCTTTATTCAATTCTTTCACCAATACAACCAGAACTTCCTTGCGCATTCAGCTGCAGGGGTCCGTGCACACAGTTGCGGACTCTACCAGGCCTCTGTGCATCCAGCTGCAGAGCCTCTATCTACCCACCAACACCCTTGACTCGAACTTATAGATGCTCCAAAACTTCTAGCCTCATAAACCCATTACATTTTAGATCAACAATGCATATCAAAAAACTACTTCCTAACTCTAGAGCCTTGCTCTATTTATACATTTCCATGGTCTGCGGACCATGGGCGGGCCGACTCAATTTACATTCTTTTTGGGCGGACAACCCTTTGACTTGACTCATTACACTTCGCGCTCCACGCATCTCATGGAGTCTTTACCATGCCTTTACCCAAAATTGTGGGCTTTTGAGCCCCAAAACTGTTACGCGGGGCCTTTGCTACCCAATAGTCCCCCAACACAATCATTGTGACTCGTCCCGAGTCACTCGGCTGGTGTGGTAATCTTCGTGTGGAGGTCGGTCAGCAATTTCTGCATGTCACTTGTGCTTGCAACAAACTCTGTCGCTATCCTCTGTACCTGTTCTACGCGAGCCGCTGATGCATTCGTATCACTTGCAGTTGCCTGTTCGGGATCACCTACTGCCTGCATGTGTGCTAAATTTCCTTCGATGGCTATGGAGACCGTGAATGCTTCATCAAGCCAAGGCTGGATG
Organism: Pinus tabuliformis; assembly: GCA_031772625.1. Taxonomy (NCBI): domain Eukaryota; kingdom Viridiplantae; phylum Streptophyta; class Pinopsida; order Pinales; family Pinaceae; genus Pinus; species Pinus tabuliformis. Next base: position 539,567,896 of record CM062816.1, on the reverse strand, counting down.
TGTTCTTTAAGCACTGCCTCCTTTTTCTGCGTGGCGTCAACTTGTGCCTTGAGAGCCTGGGCCTCCTTCATTTTAGCCAACCTCTGCGTGATAGCGACCATCTGTGCAGTCCCTCGGACTGTGTCATAAGCTTGCTGCAACTCCCACGCTTCGGTTTCTACTTGTTGTATGGTTGGGTCTTCCTGGAGGGAGGTGAGCATAAGGAGGGATTGATCTAACAGTCCCGAGCAATCTTGGACAGTGCGCTTTATCATTTCCAGTCCTACTTGAATTTCACCACGATGCTGCTCCCGAATTTCCGGCAGTGTGGTCGGCTACGCCTTCAGCCTTAGCTCTGTAATTTGTAGATTTAATTCCCATTGAGCCTTCGCAGCCTCCTCTTGGGCCGTCCGAAATCCTATGGCCATGCGATGAATCTTATCAGTTTTTGGACTTTCGATTGGGATAGCTAACTCCAGTACCTTGTTGCATGCTTCCATCACGACTTGTTTCACTTCCTGGTTATGTGTGATCAAGTCATCTCATTGGAGACTGACCTGCTCTAGATTTTCCTTATGCTCCATCAATGTTTGGAGGGCGCGGCCTTCCCTGGCTCAAAGCTCAGTGGTTACCCCATCCTGTAGTTGGTACAGGGTTTCTCTAGGAAGAGCGGCCAGATTCAACCCCCAACTTCACACGTCCCCCTCTACTTCTGCTAAGACAACACTTGCTGGCAATGCTAAGGTGTTCATTGTATTGGTGTGCACCATCTACTCATTGGCGGCTATGTCCTCCATTAATTTTAGGATTACCTCGCCCGGGGGTTGCACTTGTAACGCCTGTGACTATGCTTGGATCTTCCCCAACACAGTTGTCTACTCTGTGGTTAGTTCCGTCAATGAATTGGTAGGGACATTTCTCGCCAGTTTGCTGCTGACAATAAACTCTTTCTCCAAAGATTTTGCTGTTTTTGACTTTTTGCATGTGTGCGGTGATTCCTTGCTACGCGGTCGCTTGACATGGGGTGATTTGGTAATATAGTCCGTGCGTTCCTGTATCTCCTTTTTCTATTGCATGTCTTGTTCTGAGGCCATTTCCTGATCTGTCGTGATTTCTTCGGCTATCAATTCCTTGGTTGCCTCCTACGAAGCTGCCTATTGTCCCTGACGGGTCTTTTATGCTAATTGAGTGAGTTGCTACTGGATTTCCTTTTCTCACTGCTGTGTTGCCATTCTTTTTAGTACAGCCTTGTCTGGGGTGCACCACTGTGGAGGCCATGTTGCCAATACCTTGTAAATAACATCATCTATTGCAATGAATGGAAGCATGACCCATGCTCGCTTTGGATCCTTCCATGCCCGGATATATAAGTTATGCATGTCCACTTTGAACTTGGCTGTGCTTTGCAAATTGTTGTAGATTGTTGGAGACATCCATGGCCTGTGAGCGATCTGTGTTTGGATACTCCCCTCCATGAAGGTTTAAAAAACCTTGATGTCAGAAAGCCTCGCTGCGTCCTTTGTATCCCAGAGCAAAGTATACCGCACTACTTCCGGTAGGCTATCTCCAATGCTGGAAAACTGGCTACCCTGTGGCAGTTCTCCTGCAACCAGAAGGATTGATAGTAGCAACCATGCATAATAGAATGCCTTACCTTTGTCCTTTGCCTCCTGATAATTTCTCAAAAATTCGTCGCATAAGAATTGTGCCATGGCAGTTCTCCTGCAACCAGAAGGATTGATAGTAGCAACCATGCATAATAGAATGCCTTACCTTTGTCCTTTGCCTCCTGATAATTTCTCAAAAATTCGTCGTATAAGAATTGTGCCCAGTTGAACTGAACCCCTTCTGCGCACTGTTCCGCAAGCGCAATGACAGGAGTTGGCACCTCATCTGCATGACATTTCCTCATTAGTTTACTGGCTAGTAACTAGGTGGCAATTCACACCCCTCGGTCTTTGATGCTTGCTATTGCATACCCCCACTTCCGCTTCTCCAACTTATATTTAGCCTTCATTGTTTCGATGAGACCCACATCGCTACTTGTTCCAACTATGTTTGTGGGGTCATTCCCTTTTACAAGCAAGTGGGTAATCCGGTGTACTAAATCAGCTATGATAGGAATCATCTCCTCCAACCAAAGATACCCATCATGTACCAGACATAGTAACTGCCGGATAACAAACATGGTGATGGCTGCGCGGTGATAATGAGGTATCCACCTTAGATTAAGTAATTCCTCCTTCTCCACACCTAGCAACCACTTCCGTGGTAGTAATTTGTCTTCAGCCAATTCGAGGAACTTGTCGTTGTCTGCAAGGTCCCAATCTTCGAACTTGATGCTCGAAAATCAGCCCAGCGGCAACCCATTGAACCTTATCTCATTCAGAAGAAGTGGGGTCTGGAGCGTAATCCTTACAGCGTCCAAGTCCTTTCGTATCTTGGCCATCTCGGTCCATGGGGAGATATATGGGGGTCATGAAGGGATTTGGAAAGCATCCTCTTTGTCCTCATCTTGTGCGTCAATCTGATCGATCAAAGCTTGCAAATCTTCATCGTCCTCCTCAGGTTCGGTGGTGATTGCTTTTCCCTTTTCAGCTCCTGATAACTTATTGAACCTCGGCGATATCCTGATTGGCCCCATCATCTGCTTGTTTTTCCGAGGCCACGGTGTGCATGGGGATTTTGGGACTTCAGGGACCGTGGTGGCTTCATCTAGCTCCTCTTGGGTTGAGTATAGTTCTTCCATGAACCGTGCTTGGGTTCTCGCCATGGTACTCATGGAATACCTGGTAGCCGAGTGTTTTTTGGTCGTTACTGGTTCAAATCTCAAATATCCTAGTGCCATCCACAGGTTGTTAGAGGAACATGTACATTTGAATGGACCCCTTCCCTCCACTTCTAGTATATTAAAAGCGTCTAGGTGACAGATCTTTTCGTATCTAGCTCAGAACTTTCATCTTAATGGCTTGCTGCCCATCCTCCCTGACGTAACTCGACTTTCTTGTCAGGAACAATGGTGTTAACGGTCACCTCTCGACCTTTCCACACGGTAGCGCCATCCATCGGGCGCAACCATGATCTTATGGACCGAATGACTCTGTACCGAACCTTTTTTCCATGTCGGCCTACCGCAGACTTGTTTATAGTCCCGTGCCTTCTTTCAACTGCTTGGGGCGCCGAGATTGTGATTTCTATAACTAGTCAGGTGGTCACACCCCTGGTACGATTTTCTCCTGCTAGCTCGGGCTGCGAGCACCTTCCAAGTGTCTTTTTAGTCATTATCTCTTCATGCGTCGTTGTGTGGGGTGTATCCTTCTGTAGGTGCGGGCGCAGCCATGATAGCAAGGTCGCGGCTCGTTCTCATTCTACGGGATACCTGACCGGGCCTGATTCCCTTATGTGTAGACTCGCACGGCCTCCGTGGGCGTCGCTACTTTTCATCTTGCTGATTCCCTCCCCGACTAGCGCACTTTTCTTTCTTAGCCGTGCCCATATTTCTTTTATTTCGTGATGCCTGCTACTACCCCGCTTATTCTCAGCACCCTCCTGTTTAATTATTGACACTCTCATCCATGCCTCCCTTCTATTATAGGCCCATCGAACTCATGGTATCCGTAACTTCCCAGTGAGTTGTTTCTTGAGCAGACGCTGAGCGTGCTTCCCCTTATTCCCCTCTTGACTTTGTCACAGACCACTGGCAAACTGGATTTCCCTCTAACCCGTACGCGCACCTGCCTCTGACATCCGCACCGAATCTTTGGGCATGTACTCCATTCGTGAACAATTGTCGTGCACGGTGTCTTCGTGGGGCCATCCTGCAGCTTTTGTCTCAGATTCGTCGTTTCGCGTTGGTCTATTGGTGCCTCTGCCTTTGTGGCAGCCTCATTAGTTGGTCGCTCCCTTGCTTCCATTGTTACACAACGTAGTGATCCAACCATCATATTACAATTTAGTGTCGTGATCTCATGCAATCGGTTCTGCCACCTCTCAATCTCTTCATCTAAGTCCGATGTACAAGAACTGCCACGATCCCATGAGATTCATCTGTCCGCTGTTAGATTCACTCGGTCCTGATCTTGTGCATGGTGTAGTAAATACAATCTAGTTCGTCGTCGCTGTCCTCGTCGTGCACTAGCTCAGTATAACGCGTCTCTTTGGTTGGGTCCAGTGGAACCACTACGTAGAGAGATTTTTTCTCGAATATCATTTTTTGTTTCTTTAGGTTGATGACTCCATTCATATCCGTTGCCCAGTCTATCCCTAACAATGCAGGATATGGGTTACTGTCATCCACAATTTCTATGACCTCAAAATTGGTTAGTGTGCTTACACCGTCGATGTCTACTGTAACTCCTTGCAGTCTTCCCATAGGCAAGATCTTCTGTTGGTTCGCCATCCATAGCTGGATAGGGGACCATTGTAGTGCGGGCCTGCCCATGCACTCCCAGGTTTGTTTAGGTAGGACATTCGCATCTGACCCCAAGTCCAGAACAACCTGATCCATCTCATAGTCCCCAATCTGGGCAGTCAATCACATTTCCCGCCCGGTTCGCAATGCATGCTTGCCCAACTTTCGGACCATTCGAGGTTCATCTGATCCTATGCACCTAGTTATTAACTCTTGCAATCCCTTCACCACTTTGGTATCCTGTAGTAGCTTCATGCATGTCTCTAAGAAGGTAGTTAGCATAGAAGTATCCCTCTCCAACTCTGTTTGATCCTTGCTACCCGAAGTAGAAGCTTCCGTGAAGCTCTTATTGGCCTCCATAAATGTTTCCTTCACACACTCCAAATCAAATCCCGGTTGTTTTGTGGGAGCCTTGCAAACCCATGCATCTTCCTCTAGCTACTTCCCTTTATCTTCTCCCGTAGTTGCACCACTTCTGAGCATCATATTCACATTAGGGTCTTCCTCGTGTGGTTTAGCCTTCATCATTTGGATGTTCTAAGTGGGAGTAGCCAGAAGCACCCCTTTTTCCCACATCTGAGCAATTAACGTGGGACAATCGACTGCTTCGTGGTCGAATTGGTAATAGTATGGGAAATAGGCGTTGGTTGGGTTTGTGCAATCATGTGTGTAGTGCCCCGGTCCTCCACAATTATAGCAGATTAATTGTCCTCATTCGCGTCCGCGTCCCATCCCCCGTCGCCCCTGTCCACGTCCTTGGAATCTGCCCCATGCTATTGCTGCGGCGGGATCCTACCTGCGCACCTCCATCTGCATCCTATAAGTAAGTGTTCGATCCATCAATAACTCATAACTTTGGCAATTTCTTTCATCGTGGCCAATTGTCCTACAAAAGTTGAAAAATAACTGCTGGCGGGGGGGGGGGGGGGGGGGAATGAATGGTTTGTCTCAAGTTCTGTAATAGATGAGATTTGTCTATGGCATGCTTTCCCCCACCTGACAGATCGCACACCAGAGTGCAGGCACTGCACTTGGCCCTCCTTGTACCTCTGGTCACAATGGTAGTCGTCCCCCCGCCACCACATAGTTCGCAAAGGCCGGACAGTGATCCTTATCGTGGTACTGGCCCCTACATTTGATACACCACACCTCTTCATGCACTTTTGACCGAGGTGCCTATCCTTGTTTCAAACTTTGCATGTCTAAGCATAGGTTTTGTATTTGCACATGGATTTGTTGAACTCCCAACCCTAGATCTTGTATTGGGGTTTCGTGCAACCTCATTGCGGTCTCTAATGCTTCGGCTTGGTTTGAGATCTTTTTCTGTGATAGAGTCATCCTCAGATGTGGTGTTAAAGACGTCACAAACCACAGGCAGTGCTGTGCATCTGTCAGTGTCATGTTAGCCTCGCGGATTGTGCTTTTCAGTCTCTGATCCAGGTCCCATGGGGTTTCACTAGGTAACATCGTGATCTCCTTGAACCCAATGACCGACTGTGTCTCTGATTTTGGCCGACCAAATAATTTGTTCAATGCATCCTAGATACCAACACGCGGTCTTGCATCATGCTAACCAGAGTATCCTTTTTGATGTTATCATCCGTTATGCCTTGGGCTTCCCATACAGCCCTTACCACAAACCAGAACTGACCTGGTTCCTCATTTCCTACACCCTTAAATACTGGTAGCTTGACTGCGCTTGCCATCCCAACCTTCAGTGGTGGCAGAGGTGGAGTCGGTGAAGATGGCTTTGATGTAGGTGAAGTAGGTGATTGTTATAGACATTTTTGGGCACTGCAACCCCAATCAAATATGTCCATAAAGCAAGGGCTCCTAAGTCCCTAAAAGTGTTGTTCCAACCCCTAAAAGAACAAGGTCAACTGATTACATCATCTCCCAGAAGTTCTCCGCGAAAAACTACTCAGAAATGGTCAAAACTGGAGCATACTGATTGCTCAGTGCTGAGGGTGCAATGCATCCCACCTAAATGCACATGGGAGGTGTGATGCATACCGAAAAACCCTTCTATAGGGTGCGATGGACGAGAATAGACAAGTGGCAGAGACAGTTTGCGAGGTGGATGATCATGGAATCTTCCAGAAACTTCTCCTGTGACACTTGCCTCTCAAAATCGCCCAAGGATGAGTAAGAGATCAATGAGATCTCCAAGTGGAAACAAGAACTATCAGAGAGAAGACACTAATAAAAAACCTAGAGCTGACTCACACCTCTGCCAATATCTATATATAGATCTCCCATCCCAGAGATCCAGAGGTTAGAGGCTGGAATTTTGTATCTTGTAAGGAAGTGGTGCTGGTTTCTTGGTGTAACATCATAGTGTTGGGTGATCTAAGCTTTTCATGAGGTGAAGAAGGGCTTTCTTGTTGAGAGGATGACACTGGGTCAGAACAATTGGTTGTAATCCTCTTTGCTATTATTGATTATTAATAAAGCTATTCAAGTTTTCCTCCACATTCTTGTATGATTGATGATATATGCATTTGTGTGGTCAATATATATCTGGTCCTATATTGTTTATGATAGTAGATCTCTGTTCTTGGATAGTGTTATGCTGCTTTGATTCTATAGGTGCTCTTTGAAGTTGGGTAAATGAGGAAGCAAGTGGCAAAGATCTATCAGAAGGGAGAGGAATCAAGCAAGGAACCAAGCGCAAGACAGAGGTTGGTCTACTTCTTTCCCCTCTTATCTACTTCTCATAAAGGAAAACGAAAGTGGTTTTAGTTTGTTTGTTTCTAAGGTAGCTACTAGCCTTAGTGGGACTAGCAGCTCTGCATAGACACTAGATTTCACGATAACAAAATGGCGACTCCATTGGGGAGCGAATAGATTGTTTGTTTATCTATATTTGTTTGCTTTATAAACTTACAGATGGAGCCTGAAGTTAAGCCAGCTAGCCTTTGAACTGCATTTGCTATGCAAGTGAAAAGTAGATCAATGCTGCTTCAGTCTATCTCCGGGTTTTGTTTATGAACTGAACAATCAATTTACAAGCTCTCTAATTTCCCTTGTGGTGGCTCTAGTAACCTCCTTAGATCTACCCCTGTGATTTATTTACTGATTACCACTTGCTCGGCCTAAATCCCTGAACTGTGCTGCAAACTGTGATCAAGAAATGGATCAAAAGTCTTGCACTGTACCATCGCACCCTCCCTTCAAGGATATCAGTATGCATCGCACTTCCCATGTGCTGTAGGTGGGATGCATACTGGAATCCCTGTGTAACAGGTGCGATGATCAGAAAGGGCTAATTTTGCCTTCAAACTTTGGTTTTTTCACTCTTTTCATCTCTATTAAGGAGTTTTGATAACTGTAGTCAGTATACCTCTGTTGGAAACCCCCTTCCTTGCCATTATTCTACCTCCATTGTGCAAAGAACTGTAAATGTTTTTATGTATTATGAGCCATTTTCAGTTCTCTTTTACAAAGAAGTAGCGTAATTGAACTGTCGTTTCTTGATCTGGAAGTGTCGCAAGTGTCGTTTTTAGTCATAAAAGAGAATTTGATTGTTCTTGATAGTCAATTACACTATTACTCTTGTGTTTGATTTGAATTAATAGTTTTTCAAGTGTCGAAAGCAAGTTTTCAGTTCCAAATAACAAAGTGTCGTCATTGTCTTCATTTTGTCTTGAAAAGAAACTTGTTAGTAATGTCACTTTGAAAAGTAATTCAGATTTGCGCTTAGCTTTCTTTTTATCATTCACATATTAAGAAGGTTGAAAACAAATACATGCATGTGCATTTGCATTTAGACTGGTTTTTGGTTTGATTTAGGACAATGCATATAGTGTGTGCTCTCTGCTCTATGTTGAAAGAATATTGTTTCTCTTTCCTTAGTAGCTAGGATTTTCATTGCAAAAAGAAGATTAAACAATTGTTTATCATCTTAGATTGCATTTTAGGAATTGTATATTTACATCATTCGGTGAACCTGAAAGGAAAATTTCTTAAGCAAGATCAACTGTAAAATAAATTTAATGAATCTAAAAACGCTTTGGAACCTAACGCACAACATTTAGAAGTCTAGGCTAGAGATGTATTCCGGCGTCGTAAAGCCTGGTAACTGTTGTTTTCATTGCTGGTTGGGTGATTCCTCCACTTTGAGACGATAAGTGCCAGTACGGACTTGTGCTCCCACATACCATCGAGTATATATTGGGAGACCACAATAGGCTTTATCCTTTATCCTTAGGAAGTCGTGTTTGCGCCCTATCGATCGCAATGCACTAAACACAGCATTCAGGAAGATTGACTGCCGTACCGTAAAAAGTATTCTACAGTTTTGCGATTGGTTTGGTAATCCCTCTCTCTAGATTTACAGAGTAGTCTCTTTCGTTCCTTTTCAGACTCCTTAAAGGAAAAGGTCCATCTGAGCACTTGTCACTTCAAGCTCATTAAAAATCGAAGGTGACTAGAGTCATCTTTTGTTTTTTCTCGATTCTTAAAAATTGAAAAAACAAGTTGTGTCAAAGCGTCTAAAATTCATTTAATTCGGAAACATATTTCCCCTTCATTTTTAGTTGGTCGAGTAATCTGCAATCGTGGAAGAAAGTCAGTTGAAACCCTATCGTTCGCGGAGGCTTACGAGTCAACCGTCTTTGTCTCCAGAATCAAAACTGTTACGGACAAAGCAAACTCGTTTAACCGGTTCCAAATCCCCTGGTAAAGTTAGAACAAGTGTTCCAACACCATCGGAGACTCCGGTTACTCCAAACATTTCTGGTGTCCCTACCTTTACAGAAGAAGTTCCGCAGCCGCTAAAGGACAGTAGAGCTGATCCTAGTGTGAAGGTAAACGCTTGTATTACTGAACCAGCTCCATCTACAACTGATTCGGAAGGTGTTATTCCCCAAACATCTGCTGCTGCAGATTCTATACATTCTTTAGCACCAGAAATATTTTACGGACCTAACAGTCTACCTCTTCCACGTGGTCTGATTGCTATAGAAGAGATTGTGGAGGATCCTCCATCTAGTACTGCATCGAAATTTGGAGTCGGGATCACTCTATATCCTTCTTCATCAGAAATTAGTCTACCATTACCGGAAACTCCTGTAGAATCGCTAGGAAATCTTTTGGATAGACTAGAAATGTCTGAACAACCATTGACATCTAGGACTGTGTCATCTGACACAGCAACGACAAAACTTCCTGCTGTCACTCCAACAATGTTCGCTGGCATACCATCTGTCTCAACTAGCTCTAAATCGCTAGATGGGTCCCACTTAGGGGCTATTTTGATAGTATGGTCTCTTCCTGTTTGTTCATCTGGAATAATATCCAGGAACTCTTATGTTGAGTCTTAGCAAATTGACCCTTCACGGTGTCAATTTGGGCAGCCCGGTCCTCAAGGACAAATCATTCCTTTAAGTACCGGATTACCGCCGTATGGGGGGCAATATACCCTTTCATTGTCTCCTCCGGGAGGACAACCATACGAGAGTTCACAACAAAATTCAGGTTATGCTGAAATTACATCTAGTGGTTGGGTGCCAATACTACCTCAACAACCAAGAGTTGTATACTCAATGCAACAATGTATACCTATGTTTACCTATGTTTGGTGTAGGAGTCCCATCTGGTACAATGGCCCAGTTTCCATTATCTTAAAGATATGCCTTAGCTCTTGCTTGTCAGCACGTGAGAGAGGTCTTCTTTGTCTCCAAACAACAAGGTTTGCATGCCTGGTGAGTGCTAGTATTACTTATTTCAATGTTCTTTCACCGAAGAGAGAGAGGGTGGGAGTGAGTCTCAAGTCGGATGGGAGGAAGCCCCAAGTCTGTTAGAAACACACAACACAAACAAGACATGTGCATCTTTCAGAGGAGAAATCCACACAAATACGACAGTCACAACACACAAGGGGAGATAACACGTACAACACTCAGTGGGTGAAGCCGCCAAAGTGTGACGGTCATTATAGCAAGTTTATGTGAAAGGTTTTGTCTGATGTCCAGAGAGGTAACCAACACGGGCATGACAAAGTTACAAAATTATACAAAACATCTTCATAAATATATGTATTAGAATAGCTGAATGAGTTCAATTGTTAAACACAAGTTAAAGCAACATGTATTACAAGTGTTCAAGATAAATCTTACAAACAATTACAACACATGTGAAAACGTGTTGGCCTATTAGCAGGCTTATGAATTAAGTGAAAGTTCCATGACATGTCAGTACACCATTATATCACTAACCCCGTAGGTGGGGTGTTGGAGCCATTTCTCCCTCGTCAAAGAAATGATTACAGACTCTCAAGGCTATGTGGGATGAGCCAAGGTGAAAAATCCTTTGCATGTACAAATGAGGGCTATTTATAGCCAAGCCTAAAACTGACCCTTGTGATTGTTCAACTTCCCAAATGACTGTTTGACTTCCATGACCTCTCAACTTTACATGACCCTTCGTATGACAAGTGGGTATCTTGGAAATCCACGTTGCATTACATTGATCAAAAATATTGCCCACAGTAGTGATGTGGACGACATGACTCATGACAAGACTCGACATGACAGTGCTGGTACATTCGTATTGCTGCTGGTGTGCATGTCAAGTTGTAGTACTGCTGGGTGATGGATGTCCTCATCGTGCGAAATAGCTTCGCCCCCACATGGCAAGGTGTGTAGAGTCTTCTATGGTTGTTGGGTTTTCTTGATGTTGCATTCGCACGTTTCGCCTTGCTTGTATTTTGGCATGCTTGAAATTTTCATCCATTTGCGAAAAGTATATGTTCATGCATTCGTCCATCTGTGAACTCATCCTTGAATTTTCGTTTGTTTGTCTTTCCGCGAACACATCTTCACATGGTCGTCCATTCGCGAATACATCTCCTCACATGCATCATTTTTTCGTCCATTCGTGAACATGTCCTTTTGGATGTACTCTCCTTATTCATCCCATCTGTCATCGTGTCATGTCTATTCATGTACCTGTATCTGCAGTCACTCATGACGAGAGTGCATCAAATCAATAAACCTCCTAGTTTACCATGATGAATGATCATTTTCAGATGCAGGTGACTGGGAGAGAGGACAAGGTTATGAAACTATGTGAGCCAAGTTTCAAGCTGGGATGTGGGCTCTGGGCACTGCTGATGAAAACTGTGGAGAATTCATTAGGAGATGGAGACAGGAATTTTGGAATGGTAGTGACTATCCACGGGATATGGTTCGGCTGGAGAACAAATCTATGCAATTTTTGGGAGAAGTAGTGCAGGTTGTAGGAGGATTGGGTAGGTAGGATTTGCGCAATTACTAGAGTGAGCCGGCAGCGCGAGCTTGGTAGAAAAAACTGCACAGTTCCTGGAGGGAGCTGGCAGTAGGCTACTCGTGGGAAAAATTGCACAATTGTTGGGACACTGACCTGCTGACCGCCTTTGTGTATTTTTTGAGCTGAGCGGACTACTGGGCTGCGCGGGACTTTCTCATGAAATCTACATAGTTTTCCTAGTGAGTAGTAGGCCAGCTGACTGGTGACTGGATGGGAAAACTATGCAATTTTCTGAGGGAGATAGGGACAGGCACTGGGTGCTTATATGGCCTATCTACACAATTTTCTTAGCCAGCAAAGTGGGTATGGTCTGCAGCCTTTGTGCAATTTTTGAGGGGATTCAGTCCTGGGCTGACTACTCAGTCAAACTCTTTGGTTGAGCAGTAGGAGGGTTGATTAATGAGCTTGCGGGAAGCACAGATTGAAATGTCTTGCTGGGTGCTTCTGCTCTATTCTGGTGATAGTCGATTGAGTCGATGATGGGATGATGGTCCAACTACGAGAAGGTGATCTGGTTGTCATAATTTCAGCAAAAACGACTAAGTGTGTGAGCGAGTGAAATGCTGCATACATGACCTTGTAAACACACTCACATGACTTGATGACAAGATTCCTTAAAAAATCAAGACACACATGCTCAACATGACTGACCGATGGTGCGAGCAACAATAATGATGCTTGTGATCGATTGTTGGATGATCATGATGATGCTTGCATGACAATGCATATGAATCAGTGTGTGAATGTGGTGGATGTTTACCTAGCAAACACACCACGTACACACGAAGTGAAGACCTTGTGCATGACAAGGGCATGGTCACAAGGGAGACATCAATACCAAGATACAAAAGCTATCCTTTGAATGATCAAGCAAGATGGGTGCAAAGACTCACATGAGCTCACAAGGTGAGCTCGACTGCATGCAAACATCAAGTAAAACTTTGAAAGGAGGCCTCGAAATTGGATGCTGGCCAAAATTTTGGAGGGTGTTGCAACTGCTAAAACAAAACCATACACCCACATGGAAAGCCATGCATGTCCAAACCAGCTAGGAAATCACACATGCAAAAGGTTACCTGAAAGTATTCCTACTAAAGTTGCTTGATCCTTCTCTTCTTCCTTGATCCTTACTTTCCTTTCCTTTCTTTCCCTTCCTTGATCCAAATCTAGAGTGCTCCAAGAAAACTTGAAGTGACCAAGAGTGTGTGTGTGAGAGAGAGAATAATGAGAGAGTTCCAAACTTGAACTGACAAAGGGTTACACTGACCAAGCTTGAGCCAAGAGCCTACACTGACTAAGAGCTTTCCAAGTAATCCTCATAAGCCTTTTTATTAATGAGGCCTCTAATTTCTTCATTTTCCATTATTTTCCTTCAATGTCCTCCTCACATGTAACCCGTGACCTTTCACCTTACTTTTCTCCTAATTTCATTTATTTTCATAAATAAATGTGCCAAAAATGATATTTTACCTTTCTAAATCCTTAGCCATTTCCTGTTTCCTTAGCCATAATAAACCAAAATGAACACCCACACTAGGATGTCCTACCCAACATTCAGCTTACAATATGTGTCCCTTACCCGTGGTCCTATTTTTCCTTTATTTACATTATTACATGAATATCTCACCAAGGTTGTTACACATTCAAATGGTTGACTAGCGGAATAGTCAATTGTGTAGTCAAGGTCGATGAGTTGGTTGAGTAACTGACTAGTGAACAATTGGTTGAGTCGTTAACTAGTGGGATGACTAAATGAGTGGCCTAGGAATAAATTAGTTGGTTGGATTGAATTAGGTAATCAATTAGTTAATGAAAATTGTGTTAACTAGAATAGTCAAATAACTGAAAAAGCAACACAGATTTCATGGAAATGATTGGAACTCAACACTCTTTTGTGGGTCAAATCTTCTACAGTTTAAGGAAATTGATTAGATTTGGACACCATAAATAAAGGAACCTATGGTCAAATGTAATAAAGTCAAGTGAATTGAATCATGCATAGTAATGTTTTGATTATACTACATTGTGTTTAGAGCTTTTTAACTCTTATGATTATTTTTATTAGACATCATTTTATGTACTCTATTCTTGGGTTCAATCTTAAACATGGTATGTTAGGTCCCTATACTACTAGTGTAACCCCTTATTGTTATTAGTGCAACCCCCTTATTATATTTTTGTGCCCATGTAGTCCCCATATTGTTATTATTATGCCCCATAGAAGCCCACTATTGTTATTGTTGTGCCCTTACATTATTATTGTTGTGTCGGCTCTGATTACATTATGACCCCTTAGACTCCTATATATAGAAAGGAGGTCTTGTCATTTGTATCATCCAAGAATTTTTCGTTTGTGTAATGCAAAGGAGGTTGCCCCCTCGAAGAGGCTGATTATGAAATCATTGATATATCTTTTCTATCTTTTTGTGAGTTGGTTTCTTAACATGGTATCAGAGCTATTAGTTTTGACCTAGCCCTATTGTCTTCAAACTGTGATAGATTAGATTTTATAGTGATTGAATCTAGGCTTATTGATTTCTTAACTAAAACCTATATTTGAATAGATTAGATCTATCAGAAATCTAAATATGGATTCCAAGGTTGGTCCTATCATTTTGGATGGATAGAATTATGTTGATTGGACACCATATATAAAAACCCTATTGAAGAGAAAAATGATCTAGAAATATATGAAGACTACTATTCCAGATCTGAAGGATGACATATGAAGTTTTTAATTAGAAAAAATAAATATGGGACCATTACGGCCACTACAACCTATATTGCTTGAGATATTTTTTACATATGAGTGGGATCAACTATCTGCATGAATATTAAAAGAAGCTAGAGTCACTATTTCACCAAGTCAACAAAAGTCAAGTCATGCAACTAGAGAAAGAGTTAATATCTCTTGATTCCCATTCCTTTTAAAGGATTTAGAACTATTTGGCTCATGTTAAAGAGATAAAATTGAAGCAGTGTGAATGCAAGAAGAATTTCCCAAAGAAAGATTTAAAACTCATTAAACTAGTCCTAATGAATCTAATAACACATTATGATGTATTATGTTCCTCATTTCACACCAATAAGAGATTGCACAAGTAATATTATAAGAAATACAATTTCAAAACGTTTTGTGATTTGTTAATTAAGAACTAGTATAGGTTTCTTGATGAAGGGAATAATGATAGTAGCCACTAGACTCACTAGCTCTAAGGAAAGGGAATGTCAAATAAGGAGAGAGGAAGTAGACTGAAATACCTCAACTAGAAAGTTAAAGAGAAGAGCAATGGTTAAATACCTACTAAGAGAAATCGAAAGAAGACATCCCACTAATATGGAAAGTCAAGACAATATGTTGGAAGAAGCATGATGACCTGGAGGAGAAGGTTAGAAAACTTGATGGAGGTGTGTTAACTAAAAGATCGATTAGTCAATTACTTGACAACTTCACCTTATTAGTCATAACTAAAGAATAGTATGCTCACACTACACAAAATGAATGGGTAGTCAATTATTGATGCACTCATTATATGGCGATGGATGCTTCCTTGGTTCGCTCCTTATATAAGGCTATTGAGAAAAATATTTAACTAGCAACTATATTTTTTCTCGACATTACTAGTCATGATGGCATACCTTGTTGACATGGAAGAATTGTGAATGTCTATCATGGGACCTGTCTAAGCATGCGTTTATTGTTAGTTTCCCAAATGACATAAAATATTAAAATTGTCAAATTTTGGCTGTATAAATTCCTTATTAAAGATATGAAGAAAACTAAGTTGATTTTCACTAAAGGAGTTTCTTGACTAAAAGGATGGACTATATTAGTTCTATGACTTATCCTAATCAAATGTTGAATCAATTTCTCTCATCGAACAAATGAACAATTAGGAAAATATTTGGCATGAATGATTCAAGCATATAAATTTCAATGTCTTAAGATAATGACAACACAAAACATGGTTTCTAGTTTACCAAAGGTCCTTCCACCTAATGGAGTTTGTAGATGGTGTGTAGTAGGTAAGCATCACTAGGCACATTTTGACTCTAAAAACACATGGTGTGTGTAGAAACTGCTTCAGCTTGTTCACAATGACCTTTGCTACATTATTAAGCTTTCATTGGTAGGTGAAAATTATATCTAAACATTTATTTGTGATCTCTCAAGGTTTACTTGGGTGTATTTATTGAATAATAAGAGTCATGTATTTGGAATATTTAAGGAATTTATGTCATTGGTTGAAAACTAGTGTGCTCAAACCATTAAATTCCTTATATTTAATAATGGAGAAGAGTATGTGAATCAACCATTGGAATAATACCTTATTCAATCACGCATCTCTTGGTAGTGTTTGGTCCCTCATACCCTCAATAGAATGGTGTGGCAAAACATTAGAATTGAAACCTAGTTGAGATGGTTTGATGTCTCTTAGAAGCAAAGATTTTTCAACTAAGTTTGGGTTTGAATCTATCTATTGTGCATGTTGGAAATGTGTTGTCATTGATGGAAATGGAAAATGTGGAAAATAAGCATGCCAAAGGATCATGGCATAGGTGATCAAGGATAGGTGCAGACAAACGGTGAAGGCGCAAAGAAGAGCAGAGGCTTTGAGGCCAATATGTTGACATTGATGGTTATCCATTGAGCATATTATTGTGGAAATAGGGTTTCCATTGAGGAGATTGTTGGAACTATGTTTTCAATAGATGGAAACAGGTTGCAAAAGTGTCAAAAAGATGTCTCATGGAGCAGGTTCTAGGCACAAAAGGAGGGTTAAGGATCATAAATCGTGCAAAGAGTTTGAAGCCATTTTCAAGTAGTAGATGAGCTCAAAGACTACATCAGAACCACTCAAATGGAAAGTGCTCTGAAAGAGATTTCCAATGGTATAAAGAAGTCTATAAATGGTCTCGTGGATCAAAAGATAGAGGCAGTCAAATTTGGGCCTACAAAAGTAAAAAACCCGAAAAGGTCGGAATCTCATAGCTCTTTAGAAAATAAATTCTCAAAAGCTTCGGGCACCAGGGCATCCAGGTTCCAACTCAACAAAGAGAAAGTGTTAGGTGAGCCATACTCGGAAGGTAAAAGAGACAATATTGGAAGGAGTAAGGTGGAGTGGGACAACAAGGAAACACTATTATTGATGCACAAGAGTGACCAATTGGCAGTGGGACTACCATGGAAGCCTGGAAAATGGTGGAAATAGAATGCCACAGTGTAGAAGGCCCAGAATATCAGAAGCCCAAAACCCTATAACCATTTATTAATTCATTAGGGGAGATGAGGTAGTAGGCTAGTAGGAGATGTTAATTGGTAGAACCCATAATAGATATTTTTCCAACACGTGGCAGAGAATTATAACACAGTGAGCCATGCCGGGAAACCCGTAATCCCGTAAATTTTTAAAATTAGAATCATTGAAAAGCATTGGGATTAAGAGCTTTGAGTATCATAAGAGGTAGCACATCACATTGCATAATGAACCATTTACAAAGGAAATTTCTAGCAAAATTAAGGATCGAGGGAATCCTTTTTCTCTTCTCTAACAAGGAAGGTGGAAACATATTATTGGTTATAGGTGACATCAACAACCGCCCATTGGGAGGTGAAAACATGGTAAGTAGTTTTGGTGTTTTTGGGTACCCAAAAGACCCATATATGAGTGACACATGGATAGATCATAGGTCAACACATGGCATGGATGACACCAACATGACAATTAATCACAATCAATGACTTGAAGAAAATCTCGAGCAACAATGCATATTGGCTCCAATGTATCAAGTGTTGAGTGGCAACATGAAGGTTGCTAAACATTAATGATCAAGGATGTATCGGAAAGTGGTTTCCCACAATGTGATCTACAACTCACAGTTATTTCACGGGCACTCTCCTAGATTTCATAAGCCACTAAGGGTGGTCCTAAAGGTGGGCTTCAATACCACAAAAATGTAGAAAAGGGTGGCAGAAACCACCAGTGGGTTTCTCAAGGGAGCGAGACAAGTTGTCATGGACAGTTGTGAAGAGACAATCAATCGAAGAAGGGCTAGGCAAGCACATGTCGCAACAAAGGAGTAAAGGTGGGCCATGCATAGAAACCTGAATCCCATAACTTTTTAAGAATTTAATTTAGAAAAGTGTCTGGATCAGGGGCTTCGGGCATTAGCGCTGACATCCATTTCGTGCATAGAGTGAAGACCAAGGGAACAAAGCCATTAACATAGGAAATAAGCCCCCAATAGGACTTAAACGTGCTCAATTCCTAAAGGGTCTAGCCAATGGTCATGACACCCTATCCTATAGCAATAAAGTAGGGAGGTGCCAACGAAAGCAGCTTAAGGCCAATTTGACGAATTTGGCAGCATTTTTTTTAATAAAAAGAAAAGGCATGTGGAGGTGCGTTTAGCAACAC
This sequence comes from Pinus tabuliformis, assembly GCA_031772625.1. Lineage (NCBI taxonomy): Eukaryota > Viridiplantae > Streptophyta > Pinopsida > Pinales > Pinaceae > Pinus > Pinus tabuliformis. The sequence continues at coordinate 539,549,797 of CM062816.1, read as the reverse complement.
AACTATTTTTTAGTGGAAACAACATCTTGAAGTGCATAAAGTACATTCACAGAAGGATGGGTTGGTAGCTATTTTAGAAGGATTAACCCCAATAGTGGCATGGATGGATCAACAACCATTTAGTGATAGTTTTGGAAGAACTACGTATTAAGAGGCAGTTTTGGCCAGATTTGGAGGATTGCTAAAATTAGTAAACCTTAGCTAAACTCTATTAAACAACCATAATGATAAAATAAGAAAGAAAATAATATATTTGTCTTAGATATTGAGACCATAACTATAGATTAGAGATTGATAACTTAATGAACACATTTAGAGGATCAACTTGAACAAGACAAAGGAAAAAATAAGAAAAACCATACCGTAGATCAAAGATCAAGATAACTCAAGTCCAATACCAAAAATATCTTATCCAGGTGGATACTGGTGGCCACTACCTATTCCACTTGGACACCCACCATTTTTTATTTTAGTTTCCTTAATTGTAGCACAATTTACTATTTTTTAGCAGTTTTTCGAGTCCTGAACTTCAGGAATCTTTTTGAGGCCATAAACGAAATTTTTTTGGAAAAAGGATAAAAAACTAGTTTGTGGCATTGGCTTTTAGCCAAAAGTTGTAGTCCTCGGATAAATCTTTCTAAAGAGGTATTGTTCACATCAAACTTAGATCGTATGCCAATGTTACGACCCCAGGAAGTTGATGTACCAATTTCCCCCAATGGGGCCCACAAACTTTTGGCACTTGATCTACTAGGGTTAGGTTTTGGGATGTTTAGGGTTTTCCATTGTTTCTTAATAATAAATAGGCCTTCAAGCCTTATTGTAACATAACTTAGAAGGCATGTAGCCACCACATATCTTCTCAGAGATAAGCTACCATCACTTGAGCTAGTTTATTTCCATTCTACATGTAAACACTTTTCAATACTTTGTTATTAATGAATTGAAGTTCTATTTTTGTTGTATATTTGTGTTTCTATTTATATCTGTATTTCATTTCATTCCTTCATAAATATGGATCAGTGGTATTAGTGGTAATGAAGTTCTATTTTCAGTAATTCGTTATTAATGAATTGAAGTTATGTTTTCGTTGTATCTTGTGTTTATGTTTATATATGTATTCATTTCATTGCTTCATAAATCTGGATCAGTGGTATCAGAGCAGTCTTCCCTTTCTCTATTTTCAGTGCATGTGCCCAATGAGGTCAGGGTATAAGGAGTTAGGGCTTGAACTAGTTGAACGTTTACAAGACTGGCCTCGTCGACCTCGACGACCTCCCATGGCGGAAGAAAATAAGGATGAGGGAGCAGGATATCCTTTCAAAATATTTCTCGAAGAAGCCCTCGAGCAAAAAAGGAATGCAATATTCGACAACTTTTCGTAGATCCATACCCACAGGCAATGCATATTCATCCAACAGCTACCCTGGAGGTGCCACTCCCTTTAGGGTACAAGTAGATTTTGACATTCCCATACTTGAAGGCTAGATAGATGCAAATGTCATTGATAAATGGTTAAATCTGTTGGAAGGATATTTTTCGATCATGATTTTTCCAATAGGGAGAAGATTACGTTTGCAATCCTCAAAGTTGCCCCCCATGTCAAGGACTAGTGGCAAACCTAATGTGAGAAAAGGGACGAGAGGGAACCCTCACTATTTTTAGGCACACCCAGTTGGAATTCTTTTCGAGATGTCATCAAGGAACAATATTACCCTGTCGGTATCTATGAAGATAGGTATATAAAGTGGAACAAACTGTGGTAGGGAAGGTGTTGGAAGAAGGAATTATTGAGAGTAGTGAAGTTCTTTTGAATTTTAAGTATAAGTCTTTATCTCTTTTCACTAATGTCAGTTACTTGTGAGAGATTTCATACACAATAAAAATGATGAAAAAGATAAGGCATTCACATGTACATACAATCCATCACATGAGAAACATACACATATTAACACATGTATTTTTACGTGGAAACCCAAAGGGAAAAACCACCAATATATTTGTTGTTATGATGTGAATTAAGAACCTACTTAATTACATCAATTTTTTTGTGAGAACCCACTTACAGGAGGCACCGACCCCCTTAATATAGCAAGCACCTACTTTCCAAGAGGCACCAACCTCTTATGAATGCAGGCCATCACTTACTCTAGCCACTGTTCTACCTTTCATATGATTTTCAAACTGAAACAGGGGAAAATAAAAATACAGAGAAATAAAAATTTTATCCACTGCAAATCTCCTTTGAACTATGCTCCTTCAACTCTTTATCATGACTCTTTACAACACTCTGCCTCATTTGAACACTTGGGCCATTTTCTCAACTTTCACATACTCTGCTCTGCTCCCTTCATCTCACAAAATAATAATGTATCTCCCACTTTGCTCCACTATTATATTATGTGTTGTTCCTCTACAATTCTAGGAACGATGCTCTCTCTGTTGACCATTAACTTGCCATTCAGATTTTCCAAGAGTACTCATGCATGGTTTTCCATGTCGCTATTGCATAAAACTACCTTATCTATTCAAGTTCATTACACATTGGAAATGGGCTCCTAAGAGTTTCCATGCTAAGAAATAAATCCTCAGTTAACCTACACACTCCAATGAGGCTCTCTATGCTTATTCATTTGATCACAATGCTCAGAATGTACTCTAACATGACTCTGTTCTTTTTGTAATCAATCTCCTATCCTTGAGGGTCTGATCTTCATTCAATTCAATGAGGCGTGCATGGGAGATCAGAGGTAGCTTACTTCAACTCGAGATAGGCCCCATTTAAATCATCATGTGCAATCATGGTCCTTGGTTCCTTGACCCAGTGATCTTTTCCTTTGTCTCCATTACTCTAGCTATCATCTCTTTTGTGCATAATTAATTCTTAAATGTCAACTCATACATCTTTCATACTCCTCTGTATTGCAATTTTGGGGTTCTCCATATCGTAACTTTATTAAGGTGGAATGTTACAAAATTGCGAGATCTCGAAGTCACAAGATTTTAGCCCCTTTTGCTTCTCCCCCTATTTATTTTCATCATAGGACCGAGTGTCATGATCGAAGACATAGAATTTAGGTGCTAAGCCCTTTAAACACAAATCAAAATTAGAAACCCCTAGTATCAAAACTTTTTCAAATTTCAATTAGAGATGACTTCTCGAAATTCCAACCTCCGAAATGTGCTTCCCACATGGAGTCTTCACAACACTTAGGTGCTAAGCCCTACTCTATCCCCTTGGTTCTTTGGGCTTCCATGAAAAAATTCCAATCAACATCAGAAGCCCCTGGTATCTGAACTTTTTCAAATTTAAATTAGAAAGGAGTTTCCAAAATTTTGACCTCCGAAATGTACTTCTCGAATGATGTCATGCTCTTGTCATACACTCCACATGGAATCTCCTTAGTGGTGACACATGTCACCAGGATTTTCCCCATTAGGCCACCCAATAATGTTGAATCTAACTACCACGTGTCCTCCGTACTACCACATCATGCTGATGTCATATACCAACATTAGCTCCTAAGGGCCAATCAATCACTGCCATGTGTCTTGTCTGAGGAGAGAGAAAGGGTCCCTCGGTCCTTGGTTTTGCAAACAATTTCTTTGCAATTTCTTCTCCCCTCAACCCTCAGTGCTTTCAAAATAATTCAATTAATAAGTAGTTACAAAATTTCCCTTCATGTTGAAAAATTCCCTTGATACTTTTATGAGGCTGATGGATGATATCTTACGACCCTTCACCGACTCGTTCATGGTTGTCTACATGGACGAAATCCTCATATTTAACAAGAGTTGGGAAGAGCACTTGCAACACATTTGACAGGTCCTTGAAACCGTACAACAACAAAAATTATGTGTCAGCTTGGAGAAATAGGTCCAATATATGAGCTACATCATTGATGAGAAAGGCGTGCATATGGATCCAGCTAAGATCAAAGCCATTCGGGATTGGCCAACCCTGGCCATTCTAATAGAGTTTCACAATGTTTTAGGCCTCACAAATTTTGTTGGAGGTTTGTGTTGGGATTCTCCCATATTACTTGGCCTTTGAGTTAGATAACCAACGACAAAGCGAAATCAAATGTTTCCTAGTCCGAGTCCCAACATAAGGCATTCATTGAGCTAAAGCACTGCCTCTGCTCTACACCTATACTCACATTTGTAGACTCGCAATACCCATTTTAAATTGAGATAGATGCCTCTAACTATGCTATTAGTGAAGTCCTCACATAACACAGGTATCAAGTGGTCTATCACAGTGAGACACTTTCCGATACATTTCAGAAGTACTCGAACTATGATAAAGATATATATTCTATCATGCAGGCTTGTCGACAATGGAAACATTAAATTATGGGGAAGGAGACGGTCATCCACACTGATCACTAACCTCTTCAGTTTATATAAACACAAGGGAAGTTGAAAAATGATCACCATCATAAGTGGTCTACATAACTGCATCAATTCCACTTGAACATTAAATACAAAAAAGGCAACACCAATCATATTGTAGATTACCTTAACTGACCCCTAGTTGCACACTAAATACTATTCTCAACTCTTGCGGGCACGAGACCTCTTAATGGCCACAATTGTACAAAAATGATCTAGAGTTCACCACCATATACTAGATGCCAGTGGATGGAAAGTAAGTTCCAGATTTCCACCTCTAAGCAACATTTTTATGCTACCTGGGCAACCTTTTTGTTCCTTCAAGAGAACATGCCAAGATAAATTGGGAGGCACACTACAGTTGGGTCACAAGACACTTTGGTGTGGAGAAAACTATAGTCATACTATAAAAGTACTTTTATTGGCCAAAAATTTGACATGATGTTGGAAAACATATCAAATCTTGCACTACCTATGCCATCACCAAGGCAACCATCAAGAAGCAAGGCTTGTACACTCCTTTTCATACTCCCAACTAACCTTGGGAATCTATCTCCATGGACTATCTGTCTGGACTACCTTCTACCAAGCATGGAAACAATTGTGTGTTTGTGGTCGTGGACAAATTTTCTAATATGGCTATATTGGCGGCCTACAAGGAGAGTATTATAATAGAGGGCATAGGAAAAATATTCTTTGAACAAGTGTGGGTGAAATTTGGGATCCCACAAACCATTATATCAGATCAAGATAACAGGTTCCTGAGCACATTTTGGTCGAGCCTCCAGGAACTCTTGGACACCAAGATCACCAAGTTGACATCATTCCATCCCCAGACTCATGGTCAGACAGAGGTTTTCAACAGGATGATAATGCACATACTCCACATGTACAACTCCAAGCATCCACAAACCTAAGATGAGAGCATTCCCTATGTACAACACAACTATAACAAAGATCTTCATAGCTCGACTGGTCGCAGTCCCTTTCAAGTGGGTCTGGGATTTCAACCAATATGTCCAATTGATCTCGCCATGCCTCATGCAACTACACAAACATAATCCACACATGTATAGTCTGAGGATGATAAAGTAACCAAGTTTATTGAACCCATATAGCACATCCAATATTATGTTCACGAAATCTTAGAGAAGTCTATTGCTAAGTACAAGAAGCAAAATGATCAATACTAGGTGCCACACAAGTTTCAGGTGGGCGACAACATTTGGTTGCATTTGCAAAAAGAACACCTTACTAGAACCCATTGGAAGGTTAGACCACTCTAATATGGGCCTTACACCATCACCAGGGCTATGGAAGACAATTATTTTGAGCTTAGCATTCCGCCATTCCTTGGCCTGCACCTAGTGTTCAATGTGGACCACATTTGACCATACTTCCCACCATTACTAGACACACCATACATTGCAGAACAACTCACACCAACAAAGCTAAACCCATACTACATGGAACATGCCACAACTGATCAGATCATGGAAACATAAATCAATAACACTTTCCAACAAAAGATCCAAAAGACCAATATCAGTATCTGAAAGGTGTTTCAGAGATGCATAAAATGCATTGGTAATTGGAGTTAATGCTGTTGGAGTATGGAGCTTAGTGATTTGTTTAGTAATGACAGATTACTGAAGGTGAAGGTGTTTGTATGGTGGCATTGGTGAGGAGTGCAGTGAGAAAAATTTACTTGTTTATAAGGTAAGAGGTCTACTAGTTCTAGTTAAAAAATGGATGAAAGATGAATCAACAAGGCCAAAAAATGGTATCTTGCAAATCATGGGTTGGAACTCGTTCCAGTGGGTACTGGTAAATGTTTGGGGGAAAGAGTTCCTTTCAACAAAGACTAATAAACGAGCAGGGGCAAGAGTCCCTTTCAATAGATACTGATAAATGAGTAGGGGAAGAGTCTCTTCTAGTGAGTATTGGTAAATGAGCAGGGGAAGCAATCCCTTTTAGTGGTAGCTGATAAATGAGAAGGGATAGAAGTTCTTTTCAGTAGTAGCTGATAAACCTACAAGTGGTAGCTTTCGGGGCATTGATGTAATCAAGTTAAAAATTGTAATAAAAGGAATATTGATGTCTTATGTTTATGATTATCATGTTCTTATGATCTTCTTTTTGTCATGATTGAGATGTGTTTTTGATCCATGAACTATTGTTAAAGTGATTGAAAATAATAATTTGTGAAAAATTGTATAATTTGGTCACACTATTGATTCACCCCCGAGTAGTGTCTTGGTTCCCATTGTTTCTAACAAATGGTATTAGATCTAGTTCCTTCAGAATCAATTTAACATAGGGAAGGAAGATTATTACCTTAGATGGAGTTGCTTTTTTGAATGACTCCAATTATACAACTTGGAAGGTAAGGATGAAAATCTACTTGCAAGCCCTTGATTTTGATGTATGGATATCTGTGGAGAATGGAGTAATAAATGATAAGTTTAATAAAAAAATTAGGAAGGAAATCATGAGAGGGTTGTCTAAGGCAGATATTGAGAAATTAATTATTTTTTAAACTTCCAAGGAGATATGGGATAAATTGCATTCCATCTACCATATAGACATACAAGTTGCATGTGATCTCAAGTGGCTTACCCTGGAGGATGGAGCAGTCAAAGAATCAAAGAGCATTGAATATCATGAATAAGAGGATGGTTATTTTGTATCAAGACACCAAAATACTGATAAAATCCAAAAGGATATGAAATCTACAAGTAAGTTATTGTTTTGTTGTTACTGTCACACAATGGGTCACTCATCTTCAAGTTGCTCACCTGAAAGTACTAGTAACAATGAGAGTTGCTCATCAAGTTTTAGTGGAGAAAAGACCACCTTAAGAGTAAGAGAAGATGTTAACAATGGTCAAGAAGACAATGGGTCAACCTCTGGTAAAGAGGAATAAAGGACAACTTGTGTGTTAGTAAAAGAATCCCTAGAGTCATCAAGGGAACAAACTCTTGAACAAGATGTGAGTGAAAATGACACTTGTTGTGGATCTAGTTGCTCCTCTAGTGACTTGGAAGATCTTGATGAAAATATCTATTTGAAGAGGCAACTCATATTAACTCTTGAGGAGATCAAGAAAATCAAATCCAATAATATGGATCTAGAGAAGGACAATAGGATATTAAAAAAGCAACTATTGAATCTTCATAAGCATGCAGAAAATTTTGAAAATTTTGAAGAAATTCAAACTAGTCATTATTACTTTCAGACCAAGACATTATTTGAAAATTATAGTGACTCAAAAGTAGTGTTAATGGGACCCACCCTATTTTTCAAATAAAGGTCCAACAACACTGAAGTGGCAGAGAAAAGAATGCAACACCAAGGAGACCAAAATACCTCCAGAAATCAAAGAAAAGGTATGAAACCCATCATATGTTTCTATTGTAGTAATGCAGGGTACTTTTCCTCCAAATGTCCAGAGAAGAAAAATAAGGTGCAATAATAGAAGTGGAATGCGCTATTTCAGACACAGCCACGAGTTTCTAAGAGAAATTTGAATAGACATGCACAGAGATTGGGAATCAGTCCTAGAAATTGGATAGATAGAAGCCCTGGTAAGAAGAAAAATTCCTTTATCCCCTTCTTGAATAATGTTGAATGCTACATGTGTAAAAATTATGGGCAAAAAACAACCACATGCAAATTTCACAAGAAATCCTCCTTTCAAAAATCTGTAATCAGAGGCATGGATTATGATAAGAGCCAACAAGGAAAATTATGCATGAGCTATTTTAAATGGAGACAACATAGGACAATGTTTTTCTTTGAAGATAGTCAACATAAGCTTAGCATATCAGAGTCTAAAATTCCTACAGTTGATCTCTCTCATATAACTTGTAGTAGGCAAAGACTTAAATCAAACAAAAGAAGAAGTATCAACCCTGACAATCCTCCAAAGAAATATAGTGAGAAAGAATAGAAATAGGTAAATTTCAAATTGGATCTAATTGATGGTACACGAATTATCAGTGACCTGTATGCTTAGGAAATGGAAAAAAATCACCCAGTCAGGAAAGCTAACATAAGTAATCATGTCATATGCAGGTGTGGAATAAAAAGGAAGACAATCTACTCAGGGGGAGTATATTCCTTTCTCCTCTTCATTAAAGAGAAGAGGTTGGCTTTAAGGGAAGAAAAAAAGGCCAGATTCAAGGAGAAGAAAGGAACATGCCAAGGAATGCATCTCATGGATAAGGGAATTATGCCATTTTCATGTTGATTGCTGAGTAGTGTGGTTGATTAAATGTTGTTGTCAAATCAAATTGGTGATGATCTATTTACTAGTTTCTTTAGCAAGTGTTGACTACAAATTTCTAATGCAAAGAAGGAGCATGGCCACAGGGGGAGTATACTCAAGACAAGATGAGTATCAAGTTATTCATTGATAGTTGGTATCATTAATTGGTATCAATTGTTTGTTAGAAGATAGTGGCTAATGGTGTTTGTTGCATATGTGTGTAATCAGAGTGGATTGATGTTATGATTTTGTTCTAAGTGGAAATTGATATCAGACATCAGATTTGTGGTGAAAGGAGCATGATCAGAGGATAAGAACACTCAGTTATAACACTATGTTATCAAGTGCTCAATAATTTCTATCAATGGCATCAATTCAACAATTTTCATCATTTCAACACTTTGTATCAAAGGTATTATCAACTGGTATTTATAGTCATTTGAATCTTTGTCAGAGTATGGTATTCATGTTGTCAAGTCCAAGTCCAAGTGTTTGTCAAGTCCTGATCTATATGATTGTTGTTCATGATGGGTCAAGTATATAATGGTGAGTCTGATGTCATTAGATGTCTTCTAGGTGAAGTAAAAGTGAGGTGTTTAAGCAAGCATTGGTGAGAGTCCCTCTATGTTTTCAAAAGTGTTTTACTTTGTTGTTTATTAGTTGACAATTGATGGTGTCATGCATAGGAAAGATTTTTCTTGTTGCTAGAGGTCAGGTGTATGTGTCTAGGTAGGCATGATTATGAATGTAATCCTAGTTGATATTTAGACCAACATCAATTATTTCTCATTGCTCAATTGCACAAGTATGTATTGTTTCAACGAGAGATCCCTTTTGTCTTCTTGAGGCAAATATTGGAAGTAATTACTCATTTCCCTTCAATTAAATCTTCTTCACAAGATATAGAGGAAGTTTCTTGGACCTGATTATAGGTAATTGAGGGTTTCAGCATAAGAAGAAGCAATTGACAGATCACATGACCAAAAGAAACAGGGAGATTGTTTGACAAGGGGAGCATGATAGTATCTTTGTTATTGATGTCAAAGGGGGAGAAGTATTGCGGATAGAAAAAAATACGATAAATAACCTCATACAAAGAGAGAAAAACCTCCAACAAAACACAAGGAGAGTATCAAATATAAATAAAGAGAAGTATACTTATCTTTTCTTGATAATTGGTGAATCATTATATGAATTTTTGTTTCATCATTGTGTTTCCATCAATGCAAAAGGGGGATATTTTTGGAAATATGTTGTCATTGATGGAAATAGAAAAGGTGACAAAGAAGCATGGAAAAGGAGCATGGCATAGGTGGTCAAGGATAGGTGCAGACAAATGGTTAAGGTGTAGAGAAGAGAAAAGGCTTTGAAGCCAATATGTTGTAATTGATGGCTGTCCATTGAGAAAATTGTTGTGACAATAGGGTTTCCATTGAGGATATTATTAGAACTATGCTGTCAACAAATGGAAAAGGTTGCACAAGTGTAAAAAGGACGTCTCATGGAGAAAGTTCCAGACAAAAAAGAAGGGTTAAGGATTAGAAATGGTGTAAAGAGTTTGATGCCATTTTTAGGTTGCATATGAGATTAAAGACTACATTACACCCAATGAACTAGAAAGTTATCTAATAGAGCTTTCCAAAAATATAAAGAACTCTACAAATGGCTTCATCAATCAAAAGATAGGGGCATTCAAATTTGTGCCTACAAAAGTCGAAATCCTCGAACCTTAGAAGGCCCAAAACCCTGGAAGGTCAGAATCTCGTAGCTCTTTAGAAAGTGAATTATCAAAAAGCTTCAGGAACTAGGGAATTTGGGTTCCATCTTAGCAGAGTGAAAGTGTTAGGTGGGTCATACACAGAAGGTGAAAGAGCCAATAATGTAAGGATTTAGGTGGAGTGAGATGACAAGGAAACATTGTTTTTGGTTCATAGGAGTGGCCAAGTGGCAGTGGGCCTAGCTCGAAAGCCTGAAAGCTCGTAACATGGTGAAAATAGAATGGCGCAAAGTAGCAAGCACAAAAGCCTAGAACCCCAAAACCTTGTATCCATTTATTACTTCATAAGGGGCGGCGAAGTAGAAAGCTAGCATGGAACGTCAACTGACAAAACACGTAACAAATAGTTTGCCAACACATAGGAGAGAGGTATAGAATGGTGAACCATGCTCGGAAACCTAGAATCCCATAACTTTTTAGAATTGGAACTATTGAAAAGTGCCAAGATTAAGTGCTTTGAGCATTATAAGAGTTAGTAGGTCACATTGTGCATAGAACCATTTACAAAGGAAATTGCCTACAAACCAAGGATAAAGGGAACCCTTTATCTCTCCTTTGACATGATAGGTGGAAATATATCATTGGTCATAGGTGACATCAGCAACCACCCATTGGGAGGTGGACATGTGGAAAGAAGTTTTGGTGTTTTTGGGTACCCAAAATGCCCATATATGAGAGACACATGGACCGATCACAGGTTGACATGTGGCATGGATGAAATTAGTAGGATAGTCAACCATAATCAACAACTCATATCAACTCTTGAGCAATGGCGTAGATTGGCTCCAAGTTGAATTATGTAACTAGGTTTAGTCTTCATAATGACATATGTAATCATGATGGTATGTATTTGATGTAATGATAAAAGTAAATTTACTATTGTTGATCTTGAGGCATGGGTTTCATGTTCAAGGAAATTTGTTTTTAGGTCAAGCTCCCATTGTGAGCTTCTAGGCCTTGTCATTAAGTCTACAAGTCAAAAGATTCATTGTCATGTGCGAAAGACCCTTCTTGAGAATGTTACATATTGTAAAGAGAAATATTTGAGTCAAAACTAGAGTCAAAAGACCTGTTAATACTTGTCAAAGTGAAATGAGCAAGTTGGTCTACAAAAGAAACAAGTTAATCTAATTTGAAGTGACAGCCAAAGGAAGCCTAGATATATGGAACTCAACCTCATTCAAGAGAAGAAACACAGCTCACAAATTTTCGATCATGAAGGGCCAAATTCTAGGTCAAGAAATGTCTCTCTAGCAAGCCAAATTGTCAAGGAAAGGAAGTCAGGCCAAGTGAAGTTGAAAGGAGTAAAATCTATCCATTTTCAAGCCACATGTGTGACCTAGGGTTTCTATAGAAGAAGTCAAAATTGCAGGTCTACAATAGAAAGTCAAAATTCTAAACTATGGTCGAAATTTGAAGCTGTGGAACAAATTTTACTAGAGTTTACTTGAAGGAAGATAATTTCATAAAGAAAAAGATTTGAATTGGTCTTAGATAGGTTTTTGGTCAAGCGTCTAGGTCTTGGAATTCATCAATTGAAGATTATATATGAAGAAGAATCCTTGTGGGTTTTCCTCTCAGAGTTGGAGAGGTTTTGGCCTAGATTATGACCTATATATTGTGTACTTTAACTTATTATGGTTTGGTAGTTGTTTGATGAAGAAACCACTAATAATAATCAAGTGAAAAAATAAGCTAATTAAGTGAATTAAAAATACACTACAAACAATTATCAAAAGCAAGAGAATCATCTTATGTTCCTGACCCTAGATTTCTCAACATGTTATTAGATCTAAGATGACAAGTCAAGAAAAGGAAACTTAAAGAACTCTTAAAGTCCGAAGAACTAGCAAATCATCAAGAAGGACCTATCATCTCAAAGGCACCACGAGGAAAAACACTACATGTTAATATGAAATTTCTTGGAAGGTGTACAAAAAACACTTCACTTAAGTCACTGGTGACAAGTGACGCTAAAAACAATTTATGGTTGCTTACACTTCAGATCTACAATAATAAAATGAGAAAAACCTGCAATAAAAAGATATATGTGATCCAAAATAGCAAACAACAATATAAATCCAATGTAATAACCCAATATGGAAAGAATTTTAAATGAATAATAATATTTATTGATAACACCTGGTGAAGGAGATCTACAAAAGGGTGTGCAAATCCCCCTCTGTTGGATGGGTCCTTTGATGCTCCAGTGATCGATTCTGTCTCTCATATGTGAAAAACCCAAAACAGTGTGTAGAACTCAAGTGGGAGCTCAAATGCAAGAAGATGATAGTGGTGATGATGATAATGATCATGGTGAAGAATGAATGGAAAACATTTTTATTTATAACAAATTATTGACTTGATCTCGAAAATGGAGAATAATAAAATAATATTGACCAAATCAAGATCTAACCATTAGGAATACTTTATTATATTTTTTCGAGAGGGAAAAGATATTTAAAATAGTCAAATACCTTTATTTAGAATTAATTAACAATTAAAATGATTTATTAATTATTTCGCGAGGATAAAGAATGGTGTGAAACTGAAATAATTATTAAATATTGATTTATTAATTATTCCAATCATAGAATTAAGGAATAATAAATAAATAGTGATGCATTTAATTATTCTTAGGTGATTTAGTCAAATGTGACAAGGAATAATTATCAAATAATGATTTAATAATTATTCCTAGAGAAAATTAAATAAATAATGATTTATTCAATTATTCTCATGGGGTTTTTTAATTTTAATTAGAAATAATTTAATAAAAATGGTTTACTAAATTATTTCCCATGGTGAAAGTGATTTTACTATGGTAAAATTAATCCTACAAGGTGTATTTCAATCTGCCTAGTTAGAAATGGCTAGGTGATTATTTTTTGGTGTTCACAGATTCTCCCCCAACATATGAGTGTTAGGATAAAATCGTATGATCGAAATACGTTGTAGGTTACACTTCCACGAGACACCAAAGGGGAGTCAGAGAGAGAGAGAGAGAGAGAGAGAGAGAGAGAGAGAGAGAGAGAGAGAGAGAGAGAGAGAGAGAGATACAACTGAAGCAATGCAAGGAAGGAAAAAAATGGAAGGGGTGAGACCTACTAAACTATACATCTCCTTTTATTTTGGAGTACATGATCTCAAATGAGGCGGGGGAGGCATACCCATAATCGCCAAGATAATTGAGTGCAAATAATAATGGTCAGCCCAACAATGTGGGACTGAGCTATGAAGTACATGATGCATGATATGCTAGCATCAATGGGTCATAAAATGATACAATGAATCCCATATACATAATGTTTCTAGAAAAATAGAGGCCAAGACTATATATAATAACATCTAAGTACTGGAGACATTATGCCCCTCAAGCTCACATGGTGAGGGATGGGGGATCACAACTAAAGAATCCTTGCTGAACAGGAAATGGCTCTGAATATCTGAATGGATCATCTGAAGGAGACATGCATGTTGTGGGCACTGCAAGAAGATGAAACTGAATCCATCACATTTGCGAAACTACATATGTGGTTGGATCAACATATGCAGACATCCGGGCATGTGGGGGCCTACCTGAAGGGCCACCCCCTCATGAGGTATGGAACATCTCACACACACCTAGGAATCCCTGGTACAATATATTGGATCACCAGACCATCAAGTGTACGATTCTTAATCGTGCAATAATGAGATGGAGTCGAGCACATGAGAAACAACCAAATCAAAGGGAAATGATGATTCCCTTTGCTTGATCCAAGGCATTGAAAAAATATGAAGGAAAAAACCAAGGTACACCAACCTCTAGACCACACTTCTAGAATAAATGTGCTGAAGTTGACAGAATAGGGCTTGCTAGAGTTAAGGAAATGAGGAATCCTTAACAAAGATGCGAGGGATCGTAGTAAAGTGACTGATGGACTGACACTAGGGGTGATGATGGAAGGAAACAAGATGAATGGTGGACTGATGAATTCCCTTGTCATAGCATAATATGCATGGTTGAATTGGCAGTGAATGACTCGATTCCTGAGGGGATGGTCAATTACTCGAACATGGGCTTTTCAAAGATGGAGCAGTGTTGCTGGAGGCTAAATATGAGCACAATGGGATAAATGCGACAAAAATATGTATAGAATATTGTAACTAGACTCAAGGGTACTCAGAACATACTTCATAGATACAAGGGTGACTCATCTCAGATGCTTTGAGCAAGGGTGAATTGATGATGCTGCCACATGGGGGAAGCCCGGAAGGGACCATAAAAATATGAGTAAATAATGGCTACTCATGATGAAAATCGACATGTGAGTCAACTAGTTCCCGAGTAAAGTGGTACCAAAGTATAGGTCACTCAAGTGAAGAAATTTGATTTTAATAGGCTGCAAAGTGAGTCGTCATGGAAAAATTGGCTTCCTAGTGAAGTGTCACATTTAAAAAAAAAAAGGAGACCCATTATAGAAATCGGTGAGAGATTTCCAACAGTCTTAACGGTTTGTCAAGAAGAGCTATGTTTTAGTCAGAATGGGCGAGAAAAAAACTAGTGTTTTTCTTATAAAAGGGATTCTTGCCCCAAATCCAATTCATTTGCATAATGAGTTTTTGGAGAATTTGGAGAGGAGGAGAATGCCCTAAACCTTATGGAGATCGTAGTAGACAAATAGACCGTTAGAATCAAGATCTGCAAGTTGTAGGGAGGTGGCCTAGCCTTACTCATTAATTTTGGTTGATTAGATTTTCATATTAGGGCTTCAACTCACTGGGGGAAACCCCTGCTCTTCCTCACAGTTAAAGAACACTTTTTGGACCTTGTTCTACATTCTGGAATGAAGAAACTAGGCCAATAAGTGCGTCCAGTGAAGTTTTGAGGTAAAATATTGTGTTCTGGGATGAAAGGAAAAACAGAATGGGGGGTTTCGTTGAGATGAAGCTTTGAACCAATGATGTGTGTCTTTGACTTTGAATTGAAAGAAAATAATGTTATGCTACAGGTATGGCAAAGATAAAGGGGTCATGGTGAGAATAGGATTTGGAAACTCTTCATGTTGCGATTCAGGGGAACCAAGTAGCCAGAGGGGTTTTGGCATGGTATGGGGTGCTGAAGTTCTTGGAAAACCCATTCATGAGGGTTGGTGAGCCACTGTTGTCGAGGATTTTGAGCTATTGGTACCCAGATAAGGTGGCCTTTGTAGTACAGTGGCACAAGATCGAGATCACTATCTAGGGCATATATTTTTTATATTTCCCCCCTTGTGGGTGATAGGGGAGATACATCCAGTGCTGTCTCGTGGGAGGCATATAGGGGAGTTTGTGAATTGTCATTATGTACCAAGTGTTCATTAAAATGGCACAACCATTCAGATCGATTACTTAGAAAGGTTTGAGCCCATGTTGCTTTGGATTGACGGTGAATGTGTGCACTGTTAAGGCACTCCTTGCGATAGGTCATTGGTTCAAATCCCCCGTGGGTGCTTACCTACCAAGAAAAAGATTACTTAGAAAGGTTTGAGACATGGGCTACAACTGAAACAATGTTGTGGATCTTGGGTAGTCATGCCTTTCATCACACAACTGGGGGGAAGATGATGCTTGTGGAGAGTGTATTGGTAGGGACCTACTATGGGTTGGCCCAGATGATGTTGTCGTCTTTGAAATGAAAGTTGACAGTATGCAGACAATAGACCAATCATAAATGTTCATTTAGGATAGTTCTATGCTCATTCTTATTTGAGAAAATCCCAACCATCCGACCACATGTACAGATCCATTATGGGGTCCCACATGAGCATAGGATGCAATGGCGGTGTAGGAGAGGGAGTCAGACGAGTATTCTGACTTGATTTATTTTCACATTGGGACCATATTCCACTGTACATAGATGATTATACATATAGTGGAATGAACTATCAAGGAGATCCTGACTTACCACTTCCGCTGGGATGAGCATGGGGTCTAGATGGTAAGCTAAATTTGATATATATTTGATGCATTTAAAGTTTAAGAAATATGCATATGTGGTACTGATTTCTAATCTTTTTGTATGTAGATATAGTGACAATGGAGCTGACATGATATAAAGGATGAGCCGCAGAGCCTAGGGCTGCAGATCAGGGTGGTTTGACATCACAACAAATATCAGGTGGTGATGCTCTATTGGAGGATCTCCATCGTAGTTTCGACGTGCTACTGGTCAGGGTGACAGAGAATAGATGGCATGAGTTAGAAGATCAGTATACAGATGAGTGCACTGGTCTTTCCTCAGAATAGTGAGGTATCACGAGGTGCATAGCTATGGATGGTTAGGTTGTTCGAGACTTATGGACTGGTGGGATGAAGCCATTGGCTTGGGAGCCTCCACATGATAGTACTTAGGCATAGGGACATGTGGTTCCCTATTTTTGTTTTGTTGTAACATGCGATGATCATGTCATATGTATTTAGAGTGGTGGACTCCAAAAACTCGATGTTGGATATTATGATACATAATATGGTTAGGCATATTTTATGATGAGTATGGTTCATCATTTGTTTATTTTATGGATGTCTTCTTCTATATGCATGCGATAAATTCCAATCTAGAATTTTATTTGCAATGGTATCTACATAGTGATTTTTGGCTCTAGGAATATGACTTAATGCAATGGATTGAAATTCACGAGCTAAAAGCCTAACTCGTAGATATTTTGTAAATAGGACAGGATTAGGTATATGATAAATGTCATTCAATTGCATGACAAGTAGACAGGAATCAAGACAAACATGAAGGTGAAGGATGCTACAATCAAGAGAATCTGCTGACAAACCTATCACAACATCATATTCAACCTGGTTATTGGTGGTAGTTCTAATCTAGACGCCATTGGAGTGGAATAATGAATGCAAGGGGGTAAAAATGGCCCAAGATTCTGAGGCTAGATCCCTGGAGAAGTGACTCACACCATTGGCATAACTGATATGAGGTGTGGATGATGGATCCATATGAAAGACACAAGAAGACAATGAATGAGATGATGGGGGTTGCAATCTACCTAAATGCAAGAAAAATAAAAAGATATACGCATTTCAGTGGGAAATGCTATGGGTAAAATTTATTTAGGTAGAGTGCATTGTGAGGGTTAGGAAGGATTTCTCCTTCTAGACCCTCTAAAAGGTATTCCCCTTTTCCCAAACACTTATGGATGATGTAAGGACCTAGCCATAATAGTTCAAACTTTCCACACCCCATAGCTTGGTCATAGACAATATTTGTGGGATATTCTCTAGGATTACCTTCGAACTTGAGGATGTTGGAAGGAGGCTTGGTAGGCAAAGTTGGTCAATTGGGGTCATGGAGAAGAGGGTCGTTGATGAGCTAACTGAAGTCAGGGTGGCTTAAACCAGCCATAAAAAGAAGAAATTGAGTGGGAGTGACCTTACCAGTGGAGGTTCCGCTCAGGGGGTTACCCTCGTTAGTACCTGGGTTATCATCTTGGTTTCCCGCACCCGTGTTGGTACCCAACATGGTGATGGTACGGGGTGGAGAAGATACAGAATCATAGGAAGAATGGGAAGTATCAGTAGAACCAAAGTCAGAATGAGGACTCAATGGAGGAGTGGGAGGATGAACTTTAACTCGACGGGGAGGAGTAATATGTCCTAAAAGAAACTAAGGACAAAGACCTTGAATTCTTAGCAACAAATGCCTGGGGGGTAAAATAATGTCAAGACAATGATAAATCTAGGGAATAAAGTGTGATAGGAGATAAAGAGTAACAAAAAACAAGAAAACACCTAGTGCAATGTTGCCAAGTGTAAACTAACTATATTAATGATGCTACTCTAATACAGGAAAGTACGTCCTATCAAAGAAAAATACCTTTATCCTATAGGTGGTCTAAATCCCTAAAAAATCCTAAATCTACTATTTTAGATGGCCTTCCAAAGAACTTATTGATTGACGGAATTTTATCCCCGCAAGAAGAGCTATCCAGAGAAAGGTAGGGTAGAGAACCAACTCCTCCCCATAGGTAATCCTATGGGGTGTTTTCCTAAGATTGGTCACTACGGTTACCTTCATCCAATGAGGGTGGTCGAGTCTTGAGCTTCTTGGTGATCAACCATCACATGGGATTCCATGCCACGGGTTGGGTAACCCCAAGGAGAAGTGCTCGCATGATGACCTAGCCTAACACCTTCCGAATCAAGTTTCTGACACACTCCAACTTTGGACCATGGGATGGTGAAGGATTTTAAGCTCCCTAATATGTCAACTTCTATGTCTCAATGTAAGTGATCGATGGTTGTTATTGGAAGCATATCCCATCGATCCTATAACACCTAGAATACACATATGGTTTGGCTCTAGTGCCCAAGTGGGTTTAATCTATGTTTGTTGAATTATTAAGGTATAGTGTTTCAAGTCTAGGCTTGGTGGTGTTAACTGAGCTCACGTTCACTTAGGGTGTGAGTGTGTAAAAATCATGTGTCAAGTGGATGAGTTAATTGAGCATGTTTTATGATGCCATTTGCTGTTGAAGATAAAGTGTTGAAATACTGTAAATAATGCTGAAAAGGATAGAAAAATAAACATCAAATCGAGTGCACGAAATTTCCACCCAAAAAAAGTTATCAATAATCTAATCAAGAGAAGGGAAACACGCTACTAAAAGACACATAAAAGGCCTAAAAGATCTAATGTCAAAGGGTCTGGTCTAGAGGCACTAATCTATTGTAAATGGTGCAGATACACAACAAAATCAGAGGTGACAAACGCTAGAAAGGATAGGTATGAAGCTCCAAAACATAGGATTCTCAAAAGGATTATTGGGTAATTTAATTGACTCTTAAATTACTTGCATTTATATGTACATCCGGGTATGTGAACTTGTGAAAATTACATGCACTATATGTGCTAGGATATCTACTTTCAATTCAAAGAAACTAATCTAATTGCACATGAAGATTTAAACTTGTTTATGACTAAGTTTTGATAAGCATATGCACATGTTTTGTCTTAAAAGGCCAATGAATTCAAACTCAAAACTTCGAAATTTAAATGAACTTTTAAAGAAAACTATACTATCAAAACTTCAAGATCTATTCTAATTGGACAAGAAATTGAAATCTATTATACTAAACAAAAATTGAAATCTATTCTATTAAACAATGAAAGGAAATCTAACTATCAAATTAAAAGCACAACTATTCTACAAAACTTGGAATTGGAAACTATTCTAGAAAGCAGTGAAAAACAATGATATGTTGACAAAATTTCAAGTGCAAGAGCCTCCATGTCTTATCAAAATGATGACTAGAACAAACATGAAAATGAAAGCAATTCTTGGAAAATACTTCAAGGAAAGTGTTTTTGGATTTTTAAGTTTATATTTAGTACTTAACCTGTAACAGACAGAAAAAAACAAGTACGAAAACTATATTGAAAAAAAATAATTCTAACATCTAAAGAGAAAATATTGAAAATTTGAGATTAAAATGACAACTATACTATCTCACTACTCCACAGGGGCCCTCCTGGTGAGTGTGAGAAATTATAAACTCATATCACTTTATCCAAATCACCAATTTCATTAAGAGTTGCACCATATCAGAGATTACATTCATTGGGAAAAAAATAGAGTTCTTATTCTTCAAATAACAACAACAATTACAAGTTAATATTCATCATTTACATATGATCCCCCCCTCATCAAAGAGACTGCAACTTATAGATTTTTGAAGCAACAAGAAACTCATAATTTCATTGCATGAATTCTAGCCATGAGATCTTAGTAAATCAGTTTGAAAATAAAATAAAATATTTTAAAGGTTTCTAGGATCAAATATCAGTCCATATCTGATCACACTTATCTCCTTGCCACGAATTTGCTAAAGAAAAACTTGTTCTAATCGTTTGGTGACTGGCCGTTGACTGTGAAATTACCAAACCATTTGCTCATGGAATCTCCAAAATAGGGCTCCAAAGAACCACACAAATATCTCAAATGGTAATGACTTCGAGAAACATGTTCTATGTGAACCTAATTGGGCCCGTTCTAAAAAAAACCCATGTTTTCGTTTTCTGAAATTCATTTTCATTTGCTCAGAAAACATTTTTGATGTTGACTGGTAAAAAATGATGTGTTTTTCCTTTGATTTTTTGCTAGAGGTCCACACGTAGGAGATGGGTAGAGTTTGACCAATAAAAATCCATATTGTAGCTTCTAGAAACCAAGTCCAACTGTCCAATTTCCTTCTAGAGTGGTGCTGCTACCTCAACCATGGCGAGAGCTACGAAAAATTGCCTAAACTATAGAAACTTGAACTGACCAAACTGCCATTAATAAAACCAAGCAAAGTTCTTCTTAATTCATTAAAAATAATGGAAATAATAATAATAAACCATGTAAACATGTATGTGGGAATTGGTACATTTATGGAGAAATATGGTTAAAAATGTTGACAATGGGTGAATGGAATGATGTGAAAATGGATGGTTTCATCAACAAAATCATGACAAGTTAGAGGCCCAACATTCCCCCACACTGGAGATTTTGCATGTCCTGATGCAAATAAACTAGGAGTTTGAAAACTTTTCAGGGTTTGGCAATATTTCCCAAATCAATGTTTTGGCATCATCTATTAATATTGACTCATGCTCTCTCCTTTCATGCCTTGAATTTAAATCTTCCTAAAAATCAAGTTCCTTCACTTTTTGGATACTTCAAAACATTTGAAATTTCACACTCATCCTGCTTGATCCTTTTGTGATAGTGAAGGTTATCAAATGTGAGTGTAGTAGGATCAAATACAATCTCCACCAAATATATCAATGTGCAAATGACTTCATCCACGAGAGCTCATAGAACATGAATATCAAAATTTAAGCAATAAGTTTTCTCCACGAATCTTTGATCTTGAAGAATTATTACTAGACTCCCCACTTGAAATATTTGCAACTCTTGCAGCCACACTTATCACAACTTGGAAACATTGTTAAGCTCAACAAAAATCCTACAAATCCTTCTTGAAACCATTGTTGGAATGATCTATCCATGGCCATTCATTCCATATGCTCTCTCTAGCTAGTTTTGAAGTTAGAGGCCTTGATATTGTAAAGGGAAGATTTTTGAACCAACAATTATACATATAACTAACATTGAAGGGTATCCTCAATTTTAAGGCATTAAATATATGAGGCATGGGGTATCTTGAACATATTTATTTTGCAACAGATATAAGTAGGCTATGAATAATTTTACCAGTCACTAAAACCTAGACACAATAAATTATCAACCAATACCAGCATGCAGAGCAACCACTATTTTGAGGCAGTTATGAGCACATTGGAGCTGAAATTTCAATCCTTTCTTTAGCATCTATACCTAAAAAATATGTGGCTCTTCATATTTGAGTACAAATAATTGTAATATTGTGTGAACAACAACCTTTTCTTCTTGTGGCCCTGTATCGATTATTTCTTGGCTTCCATCAATAATCTGAAAATGAGCAGTTGTTTATGACACATAATCCAAACATTGGTCCATGTACCTTTTGATCATGTGCTACAAACATGTACCATGAAGTCAATTTGTTCTATTTGTAAAACAATTCATTTTCTCAAGAACATCATGTTGATGGATCATTACGGAAAGAATAGATTATTCTTACACGAAGGTCAAAAGGTCATATTGTTCATCAAGGAAGCTCAAATTAATTTATATGGCAACAAGAAGAGAAAGTTTAAATAAGAGAGTGGTGAAAGCACATAAGAACATCATAATGACCATGGAAAACAATGAGATGATTGCATGGGTGGCATGACCTTGTTGATAAAGAATCAATCATAGCTTGTGGGATTGATTGTTAAAGGGCATGACAAAACATAATGGGAGATAAATTGGAACTACGTGTTTACAATAACTTCTCATCAATATTTCTAGAATTTTTAACAATTTAAAAAGTTTAAGGCTATTTTTACCTCAACTTTACCTCTTGGTATTAGAGAAGAGAACATGATCTGATGGATGCTTTGGTGCTAATTTGGCTCAGGTATGCTACTCCATCACTTTGACCTTGCTCCACAAAATGTATCCTTTCCATGTAGCAGACTTGATTTTCCAATTTATCTCAAATGGTAAATCTAATTCTCCTGAAAATTTCTGAGGTTGTTACCATTAATATTATGCATATTCCCACAAAAAAATCAACCAGCGGTTGCACATATATTTAGAAAAATTAGAAATGGTTGTAGGTGAAAACGACCACTTTCTTGAAAAATACACAATCAAATCTCTTGAAATTCTGTGTATTTATTTAGCCTACCTCAATAAATTTACCATAAAAATTTCAGGACTAACAGATGCACAGTTTGCAAGATACGGTCGAATTGATTTCTGCCCTATTTCACCCTTCATGCTACCTAACGTTGCAACAAAAACATATGCCAAAAACTCATTTTATGACCAAATTGACTGCTTCAAAAGGGAAATGATGTATTTTTACCTTTTTTATCGCCACATGCCTTCAGAATTCCATTTTGATGAAGAAAAGACACTTCTGTGAAAAAATACTAAATGTTGTCTCTATGTGTGCACAATGGTGAAAAATCAAAATATGCCTTAGAAAACCACTTGAAATGTCTTGGAAAATTGCTCTTTTTTGGAATTATGCCCGCGGCTTACTCAATTTATCATACTCTGAGAAAACCCAATATCTCAAATTTATTTATTTATTTATTTTTTATTATTATTATTTTTTCTTTTATTATATATATATATATATATATATATATATATATATATATATATATATATATATATATATATATATATATATATATATATATATATATATATATATATATATATATATATATATATATATATATATCTTTTTTTTTTGCTCCAATTTCTTGTAATCTCTGTGCTAAAACTACCTCTAGAACAAGCCATTACAGCCAAAAACAGGCTGCTATAGCAATAGCTACAGAAATTGCAACTTTTTGTAGTTGTCTCTGTTTTTCTTTGGAAAATTGTTTTATGTGAGTCTAATTTGCTAATTTGGACTGTGCGATGTATGTTGAAGTAGAAACCATGAAACATAATGCATGATGACCTGAAATTAATGTAATTTTCTCAGAAATCATTAGATTACCGATCACTGATGAAAATCGCTAACCAATGCGAGACAACTCATCAGTAATGTAAATGAGTTTCAAGGTACTTGAGTGCATCTTGACAGGGACAAATGAATGTGCTGTAGTCAAGTCACCTCAAGATTTAACAATCAAGAGACACTGTTTTCAACAAGGAGGCTTGCCATTGACGTATGCAAATTCCAAGGCACTCCGAATAATCCCTAATCTTGATCCCAAATAAAGTCTTGAAGTCGATGGGACAAGATCCATTGGAAGATGGGGCTTAAGGAATCCCACATCATCCAACTTGAGAATAGAACCAAAAATTATTTGAAAAACCATAATAAAAGATTAAAACCATCATGAAATTGTAGAACATATTGTGAAATTTGCTCGCAAGTTGCCTGGTTTTCAAGTAAAACTCATATCCAATTTCACCAACAAGCTAGTTTCACAACAAGACTTATTTTTCTCTTTACTTATCTATATATATATATATATATATATATATATATATATATATATATATATATGTATATATATATATATATATATATATATATATATTATATATATATATATATATATATATATATATGTATGTATGTATGTATGTATGTATGTATGTATGTATGTATGTATATAGATTGGTACATATCAAAGAGTATCTTTCAAACCTACATATGAGTTTATCTATCATCGTGTTATGCACGTGGTTCCATTGGAATTATTTAGATAACTGAACGATATTTCTTTTTCAGTGGAGAGATTTACTTATAATGTCAAAAGATCTAAATTGTATAATTTAGGATCAAGCACATTAAAAACTCTCCTACTAAATGTTATAAGGGATGAATGGATTAATCTTCTTAACCTAATCGGCAAAGGAGATGTCTCTCAATTGTCATTTCAAGATACTTTTGAACTGTGCAAGAATGTATCAAGAGGTAAAGCAAAGTATGGAATATCCCTTAGGATCCAGTTATGGAAAGACTAGGTAATTCGACATCAGGATTGGTAAGTCAAATTGAGCTTAACAATTTGTCGGACATTCTTGGTAATTTAAATGAACAAATTGATATGTTAAGAATGAAAAACAAGCAAAAAATTGAGATCGTTGCTTCATTTATATTTTTCCCTAAATGTAGAAAGAAACATGCTTTTCATGAATGTCCACTTGATAACATTAAAATTTGTGAAATTTGTGCAGGATCACATACTACTAAATATTTCCCATCATTACCATGGTTAAAGGAAGTTTACCAAGGAGAAAATCAAACACTGGAAAAATAATATTATGTAGCTCCAAGAATACCATGGCAAACTCATCAATTTGGTATGTTGCAAGATCTTAATTTAGGTTATTTAAAACAATTTCAAAGTAATTGGAAAACACCTTTGCCTTGGCAACCTTGGCCATCTCAATCCCAACCTCAAAACCAATCTTGGCAACAAGGTTGGCAAGGGCCTTATAGAAGAAATCCACTGTATCATCAATCTTTTCCTCACTATCCTCAATACCAATATCAATGTTATCTGTACCATTCACCTCCACCACAACATCAATTTCACCCCCGATTGACCTCAACTCAACCTTTCCCATTTCCACCCACACGAACACCCCAAAGATCTATTCCCACTCCACTACCTACACAATCATTTTGGATCCCCAATAATAAAACACCTCAATCCACTTACATTTTTGAGGTATTGAAAAACGATTCTCCAGCTGTCATCAAAGAACAACAACCAGAAAAACAAGATTCAGATAAGGTCCAAGAATCATGGATGCCTGTTGATAAAGAGCAGTTGCTGGAACCTGAGATTGAAAAGTTTCTTGCCCGCCTATCCCCAGATTATGTGAATGGATTTCATATCTTTAAAGACTTGCATGGCATGATAGCAGGAAGACAAGGAAGACGACATTACATTCAATATTGGTTCAAGGTAGTCATCATATTCCAGTACTCCATTCTTTAATATCTTCTGACATCATCTCAATCAAGGTAGTTGATATCTCATATATTGGTACATATCAAAGAGTATCTTTCAAACCTGCATATGAGTTTATCTATCATCTTGTTATGCACGTGGTTTCATTGGAATTATTCAGATAATTGAATGATATCTCTTTTTCAAGTAGAGTAGGACATTGTGTTGGAGGTCCACATGTGCAAACTGGGTGGAGTTTTACCATTAAAAATCCATCTTGGAACTTCTAGTAACCAATTCCAAGTGTCAGATTTCCTTCTAGAGTGGTGCTACTACCTCAACCATGGAGATATCTATGGAAACTTTACTAAACTGTAGAAACTTGAACTGGCCAAATTGTCATTAGTAAAACCAAGAAAAGTTCTTCTTAATTCATTAAAAATAATCAAAACAATAATAATAAACCATGTAAACATGTATGTAGGAATTTCGTCAGTTTATGTAGAAATATGGTTAAAAATGCTGACAATGGGTTAATGGAATGATGTGAAAATGGATGGTTTCATAAAAAAAATCATGACAAGTTGGAGGCCCAACAAGGATCCTAAGGGGGGAAGGAAAAAACCAAACTCTAAAGGGAGACAAGGTGAAAGAAACTGTTATAGGTTATTTTGTCTCATCTGATAAGTCAACCTCCTAATGGGATCAATCAACATCCTTTTCCCCCCTTTTACATCATCATTGCATAAAGCCCTATGCATGAATCTCTCATTCCCCACAGTTTATGCCTTGAACTGCATCATTTGACTCATTTTTAGTACCAGCACATCCTAGCCTCTTGTTGGACAATGTTCACCTACAGGTTGCTCCACTATGGCTTGCATTGATTACCTACAAATTTCTCTCCTTGCACCCATGTTGGTTTTAGGAATTATGGAAAAAGAGAGAATCTTGAAGCCTCCATTTCCAGGAGCTTCCCAAATCTATTGTAACCATTTACCTTATATAAAACTTTTGAATCCTATCCTATCCTACTTTAGAGTTTCCATCCCTTACCCTTAGATTTTATCCTCCCATCAAGAGTGGATCTCAATCCCAAGATTAATAAAAGGATAATAACTCCCAACTTACCTCACTCTTCTATATATCTACAACCATCCATATGCAATGGGTTAGCTTTTGGAGAGTCATTCTACCATTATGTTATTGTGAGAGTTATCCTTTCATGAATTTAGGGTGATTGGAGCTACACTTTTTGAAGTCAACAACATGGAGGAGCTCTTCTACAAGATCGACACCTATTTATGGTTGTAACTCACTTCATTTATATCAATACCAAGAGTTCTTTTGTTTTCCTATATGTGATGTCATTATTTCTTATATTTCAATACCATGTTGATTTGTTGAATAAAGTAAATAGATGAGGCTACATAGATCTCATAGTTTCTTGGCTTGTGTTGTTTAGTTATGGAGGTTCTAATTTTGGAAGTTGGAGCTAGGATTGGAGCATTCAAGCCAAAGAAGGAGAGAAACATACATTAGATTCCAAGTAGGTTCCATCCCTTCATGTACTTACTTTAAGGAAAGAATTGGGTCCTTTTTCATTCTATTGTTTTAGGTTAGCCACTAAACCTAGGGGAGATATTTTTGTTTGCAGTCATAAATCCCACATAACAAATTGGAAACCATACTGGGGATCAGTGTATTCCCTTGGTGATTTCTTTTTCCATTTTGTTTGTTTTACCTCTCTTATATACATTTGTTGCTTTAGCCAACCAAGAACAAATTAAGGAAGTGATTTCATTGAGTCTTATTTGAAATTTTTGTGTTAGAATCCTCTTTCCCTAGACCAACACACCCTCTGGTATGTTGACAGAGTGTTGCACCCCACCTAGGCCCTCTCTGTGGCTGCGTTGTAAAGAACTGGTGCCTATTCTGCACTTGTGTTGATCCTTTTTTTTGCACAAAAGTTTCCTTGTTTGCTTAGTGTTGCTTTGATCATCCTACTTCTAGCTTACCTTCCCAGTAAGTCTTGAGTGTCTTGTGGTTTCTTTGAAGCCTCCATTTGGTTTGCATTTGTGTGTGATTGCCTTTGGTAAGAATTGGTTTCAATTTTTCTTTGTTATCATCATTAGATCATGTGAAAACTTGTTTCATTTGATCATTGATTACTTGGATGAATTGTTGTTCTAGTCCTCATTCTGAAAAGTGCATTTGATTCAATGATTAGAATTTACATCTTAGTTTTCTTCATTTTCTAAAATTAAGTGGTTTGAAAAGAAAAATCTTTGCATTTACATCTAGGGTGTGAAATTGGAATTCCCTAGTGTGAATTTGAATGTTTTTACTTTCATTTATGCAAAATCATTTCCCCCTCAATTTCCAGGAGGGGGGGGGGTATACATTGTGTATGAGTGTTAATCACCATTGAGTGACATCATCTTTTCGATAAGATGTTGTTTCTCTCTTTCTTTCTTCTTGTCAAATTTGGGTTGTATGCATAGATTGATTGTTGACTTTGAAAAGACACTTTTATATTACAGTTAAAGTCTGTGTGGTTTCTTTTTGTCAGAGATCAAGTTGCATTCATATGTTTCTTTGGATTTGACACATTAAAAGAAAAAGAAAAAAGAAAAATGTTTGCATTTAATATAGGGCTTTTCTTTTGATTGGAAAAGTGAAGTTATAGATATCGATTGTTTCATCACTTGTTTGTTGCATTGTTTGATTGATTTATTCTTCCCCTACTTAGTTAGGCCTTTGATTGTTAAAAGGAAAAAGAAAAGAGTTATTTTTGTAATATTAGTTGCATCATAGGTGTGTTCAGGTGACATGGACTTTTGAGCCTTGAAACTAAAACTTAATACAACATCAACTTAAAATTGACTGAATCAACCTAAGGAGAATTTGTAAAATTAATGCAAACACATAGAGGTCTAGGCTAGAGACATGTTCAGATGTTGTTAAATGTAGGAGTTGTCATTGTTTGTCAATGTTGCATCTCGAGGGTGAATCCCATTCCACGTATATGAGTGTATAGGATCATACTCCATGTACCTTTGGGTATGTTGGTGGCACTCCACGCACGCAAAGTATATGGGAACACCCTCATCAAACGATTACACATTAGACAACACTACTACGGACTACACTCCCATGTACCATCGCATATAGCTATCCATCCATAGGTAACCAAGTCTGTCGCCTTGTATACCGTGATACACCGAGCACAACATTCAAGGAGATTGGCTTCCATATGTTAAGTCCTTTGTTCACGAAGGTGTCTATTGCAGTTCAAGGTTGCTTGGTAAACCTTTATGCCTAGTTACCCCTTTATTTTTTTATGTCTTTAATTTCTAAAATCAATTAATTGACCGCAGAACATTGTCCCCATGGAACAACTCCTTAGTGGATCTTAGGTTGAGACTAATGGCAATAGTTCCAGAGTCTACCAATCAATGGAACCCCTCTTATGAGAATCTTGTTCCTTTTCCTTCATTTGGAAATATTTGTGCTCCTTATATGGCAACATTGTCCCTTTTCGGATTCACCATTGGCTTGTCAGTTTGGTTACTTTTAACGCCTATGGTTCCGAATTTCCAAACTTTTTCTCAACCAAGTTCTCCTCCACCACAACAATATTAACCTCAAGTTGATGCTTTTCCTTCTTCACATGTTTGTTCTTATTCCTCTTCTTCTTCTTTGTCCGCTGAAAGCCTTCAAGTTAGTAATCAGGTGGATAAGAAAAATAATAAAACGAAGATTAAGAAGAAACAAAAATAAGCAGGGGACAACCAATCAACCATTGATACAGATGCAACTGATGTTGAGAAACCTTCCAATCAACCTCATAAAGTTAAATTACCTTGCATGTTATGTAAGGGTGACCACCTTCTTAGAGATTTTCTTGGTATTCCCAAGATATTAGAACTGTGGTCCATAGGGTCACATCGACTAGTGATAGTAAGGTCCACGGGGAAAAGGGTAAAGTATAGTGTCCTTGTAAATTATGCGAAGGGAATCATCCTATTCACCTTTTTCCTTGTATGGATGAAGCATCAAAAGTGTTGGAAAACCTTACAACTTCCTAGCCTCGTCTTCCGGTTGGTTATCAAAATATTTCTCCCAATCTTCCACTAGTTGATGAAGTGATTGATCAGAATACATCTCCAATCAATATCACTCTCTCTGAATGTGAATCCCATGAGTCCATCCCCGACTAACCATTGGTTGAGAAGTTGGTTCAATCGATTCCATGTTCAGTTGAACGTACCTTTCCCATAGAGAGTGAAATTCATACTTCTCAAGTTCTTCTCGTTTCTTTAGGTTCTAATTGCTATAAGGTTTGTTGCACAGGTGGTTGTGGATGAAATAATCTCTTAGGTCTTCTTGGGACCCAAGGTAGGCTGTTTGAGATTAACTGCAACTATCACAAAGAAACATACATATATTCATATTAACCTATGATTGACAAAGAAAAAGGAGAAGAGTTACCCCAATCCTTTGTGTAGCCCCGCTTGAGATCTTAGTGTGGCAAAGTGGAAGACCTCTTCACCAACTCCTAGATCAGAACCTACACATAAAAAAGAAAAAGTGTAATCTTCACAACATATGAACCTTGAAAATCAAAGCATTAATATACAGGAGAATATAAACTAGCATGCATCTAAGCTACTTATCAATCACGCCATTGAACCAACATGTAAAGAAATACAATATTGACACCATCAAGTAGACAAAATAGAAACAAATATATATTATCAAATAGAAGAAGGATGATTACAACCATCTTGGCTAGATCAAGCCTCCTCTAGTCCTTCAGCTCCACTCTCTCTCTCTCTCTCAACTTCTTGGTAGCATAACAATACTTAAGCTCTTCAAACTTTCGACAACCATTCGACCTTTGTTACAATGACCGAGCCTCCAATTTATAGATGGAGAGAGGCTCATCCTTGCCAATTCCTCCATGAGTTCCAATGAGGCAAAATCTAGGAACTTGCCTTTCTTTATCATTGTTTCCCTTTCCATGTGTCTTTAGATAGGATTAGCAATATCCCAAGTTAGGACTGAGGTGTAGGTTTCCTGCTTTTTGAGCTGACAATTGAGTGAAAAGCAAGATTTCAACCATTCAACTCGTGTTTTTACCTATGGACCTTATTAAAATCCAGTAACACTTTCCTTTAGGAAAAACAAAGATTTAACTTAGGTATTAACATTTTTTTCTGAGAGTTGGGCAATGTTATAACTCCTTTTGTCTGTTTCTGGGGTGCGTTACCCTGGAAAATAGGCTTGTAACTTAGGTATTTCTTCCAACCAATGTGTCCTTCTCCTCTAAGATGATGAGGAGGTCATTTTTATGTATAACATATGCCCCCTAATGTGTGAGGTCATAGATGAAGATGATGGATGAAATATTTTATAAACATAGCTGAAGAGAGAGGGGATTGGAGCTTCAGGTTTGCGGGAGACTTGAAACAAGAAACATATGTAAAAAATATAAGAACATGACCTAAGTTGGGAATTCCCATGCTTTGTAGTTGTGTCAGATTGATTTCTCAAAAATAGGTATGACTGTCATGTTCGTCGATAGGAACAATGTGGAATCTGTGTCATAATATGATCAATCTGATGAGCTATCTCCAAAAACAATATACACAGCTTGGGAGAGGAAACAAGGTAGAGTTATGTAATCCTCTATCCAAGTTCTTGGTCACCGCTTATCTAAACAACATATTTCTACACAAGTGAATAAAGGAGTTGAAGTCGAACATGTGAGAAAATGTCCTATTACCAGTCAATTGAAAACTGTTAATAGACACGAGGATGGCCACCGATAAGGATGATGGTATCCGAGATGTGAAATATAATATAGCAAGTGTGAGAAGTATGTTGTCATCGAACACTCAGAATCTTCAACTAGGAGCCAATGATGAAAACCCCCAATCAAACGCAGGGTAACCTGCCACTGAGGATTGCAAGTTCCAAGGTACTAATATGTTTCTGGATCTGCTTCGTAGATAGAGCATTGAAGTCGATAGGAAGAGACATATCAAAACATAGACAATAATGTGTCATACGTTAGTTGACACGAAACAAGACTAGAATGATTGTTTTGGAGATATATTAGAGAAATGGGTCAAACGAACGAAGAAATTTCTGGCATATGATGGTATGGTTGATATAGGAAGCAAAAGATAGATGAATTCCTTGAACAATAGAAGGCACGAGATCAATATTACAAGGCAGCTTAGACTCATGAACACCAAAGAGTGTTAGGATATAGGGATGCAGGAACATCAAAATATGATGGCTAAACTCATAGGATGGTAAGGTTTAGTGAGAAGCTGATAAAAGAGGTTTGCTGAGGGAGTTCTATGTTTAAGATATTGACTGCTACCAAAAGATCCTTCATAATATAGTTATTGAGCCATTGTTTTGTCCGATTCCCCCCATCTGATTAAGTCTAACGAGTCTAGGTGGGTAAACTCGGTGGTCTTTTCATATTTGGAGAGTTTGAAAAGATTGTAAAGACAACTCCATGGGGGTACCTTTGTCATGGTTGATGATCGGGTGTGAAAAAGGGTTAATAATATACTTGACACAATTCCTTTTCCATAAGCCATTAAGTCTGGATAAAGGGATAAACCTATCCTCAATAGGCGTTTACCTCATTTTGTTACAAGTACGAGGAGTCAAAGTGAACTCAATATTCTTCGTGAAATTTTAACGAGTCAAATGAAGAAAAACTCAATATATCTTCATAAAATTTTAATGAGTCAGATGAAGAAAAATCGATATATCATTTTTAGTTTAAGGAGCGATAAAAAGAGATAAAAAAATTTCCTAGGTCTTCTTCGTAGGAGTTTTACGAGACTAAAGATGGTAACTCGAGGTTTTTAGTTCAAGAGTGAGAAAAATCACCAAAAGAGAATGTGCTCATCTAGAGTCAAACTTGGTGTAGAGGTATGACTCACTCTAGCTAGTTTGTGGAGAGAAAGAGCTCATGATGCCGAGGAACTACAAATGCTAAATGATACAACATGTTTGGTAGCTTTGAGATGATGTGGGTTGTTCAAGTATGCCAGACTTGACCCGATGAAGAGTGAGGAGGATCTCTTGAGTTGGGTTATCTAATGGTGGGATGAATGACTGGGTGTGTTCAGGATTGGGGACCATGAGCTCTCAATTGAGAGAGATGACATATATTTCCTCACTAGTTTATTGTGAGGAGGTTCATGAGTAAACTTGATAGGAGGGAGAGAACATCCTAGGACCACCGTGGAGTTGATCCAAATGTATTTCAGTGACAATAGTCGACCAGTGAGCAATAAAATTCCCATAGAGCGGATCAGGACAAGACTAGTGAGGTTTATTCTATGGATGATTATGTGCCTAGTAGGGTCTAAGATTCAACATGTGGCTACAAAGGCCTAGTTTATGTTGGCATTGGACTGCTTGCAACCGCAAGTATTCAACTGGTGTGAGGGAGTTCTCCGTCAGGTGAAGGTTGAGTTGACAGTGTGTAAGACTCGAGCCCAAACAGTGTTTGAGTATGGCACTTTGATCATGTCCTTCATACTAGAGAGAGTTCTTATGATGAGGCCTCACATGAGTCTTGGTATAGCCAGTCCCAAGGAGCCTAGACATGAGTGATGGGCAGCCCTAGCACCTCGCACAAGAGGGGGACCTATTAGACACTTCTTTGAGGATGACTTCTTTGAGTGGCTTAGTGGCCAGATCTTGATGATTGAGGATTATCCATATGCCATCATGAAATACTCAGGGGATACAAAACTGATATTTCCACACAACATTTACTGGAGGCCACTAGGTAATAGGATCGGTCAAAGTGAAAAAAGAATTTTTTGCCTTTTGAATTTTATGCAATTTTTTTTTTTTATTTATGGGTGAAATTTTTTGACATGAAGCATTTTCTTGATCAGCTACCTGGGGCTGTATCAGTAGTAGAGTGTGAGGTAGCCGCCAAAGAGGGAGATGCCACACAGAGTCTTCATGAGGTTGTTAGGAACCTTGAAGGTTTGAGCATGGGTGTGCCTCCTCTTCCTATGAGAGAGATATTGATTCTCATATAGTGACACATAGTGGGTGTGCCAGAGCAGTTTTTGGTGCCTCTAAGGAGGTTAGCTAGAGTAGTGATCTGTTACCATGAGCAGCAGGCTCAACATGAGTAGGGTATGGCAAGCGAGTGTCAGAGTGAGGCTTAGCAGAGCCATTTTTTGTATTTAAAACACCCAAGTTTTGGGAATTTTTGATGTAAAAAGACTAGACATGATATATATATCTATATCTATATCTATATATATATATATATATATATATATATATTTTTTTGGCGATTTAATGGTGTATGTGTTTTGTGATTTTTGTAAAGTTTTAACTATGAAAATTTTACACTCATGCATGTAACTATAAAGAATGTGACATATGCCAATCCAATACATAATTTTCCAATGAATCAACTAATGCATTAGATTCTCTAGGAATGTGTTCATAAGTAATAAACTCGAATTGACATTCTAAAAGTCGTACCCTTAAAAAGTAACATAACAAGATTGGATTGCGAATGTGATAATGATTAGTCAATTGCATAACAACAAGCTGAGAGTCTAACCTGACCACCATATTGGAGATGTCACGAGATGTAGCTTCAGTAAGGAGTTCGATGACGAACATTTACTTAGAAATATTGTTGGTGGTAGAACCAAGAAAAAATCCCTCAGAACTAAGTAGTACCAACTTAGGTTTGTAAAGAACCCAAGCAGCTGATGCAATGTGTCATGTGTGATGACTGACACCATCCGCATATCCAACATATGGTAAGGGTGACGAAGACATCTGTGCAATGAGAGATGTGTATGAGACAAATACCCATTTAAAAGCCAAAAAATCCAAACACACCAAAAGAAGCAAAACTTATATACATAAAATTACAAAGCAGATGCCCAGTAGAACACTAGGAAAAATATTTTTTTAGATAGAGCCCATTATGAGGCTCGGTGAGTGGGATTCCATCGTAGTCCTGAATTTCATAGGTGCCTTTAGAAAGAACCTTAGTAATGACATATGGAACGACCCATAATGGTTGAACGGTTCTTTCCCCCAAGAGATCATGCTTCTGATCGTAAAGTAAAATGAGATCGCCTTCTTGGTAAGATCGAGGCTTGACATGTTTGTCATATCAGGATTTGACTCATCACTTAAATGCTTCGAGATCTAGTGGGACATCTCGACGAGTCTCATCCAGCTGATTTAGTGACAAAAAGCACTCTTCTTCAGTAGTAGTGTTAGATATGAGTTCAACAACTAGTTTGAGGTAGGGAATCTGGCACTCGACAGGAAGAACTACTTCTAGGCCGTAGGAAATCCGAAATGGTGTGAAGCCTGTAGCAGTTTTAACTAATGTTTGGTATGACCAAAGAGAAGGATATAACATTTGATGCCAATGGGTTTTATAATTTCCTACTAACTGACAAATCATGGTCCTCAAGATGCCATTGACGGCTTCGACTTGGCCATTGGCATGTGGGTAGTAGGAGGAAGAATGTTCTTGCCAAAAGCTGAGCAAAGATGTTAATTCATACATCATATGGTTCTGAAAGTCAGATCCATGGTTTGTAACGATCATGAAGGGTACACCGAATTGACAAATTACCTGATTGAATAGGAATAAAGCAGTGGTTTCTCCATCAACTGAAAAGTGGGAATGGCTTCTACCCATTTTGTGAAGTAGTCTACAATGACAATAATGAAGCTGTGTCCGTCAGAGGAAGCGGGATTAAAAGTGATAAAGTCAATCCCCCATTTACAAGAGTGACTGACTGAAATAACCAAGTGAAGAGGGGTAGGGGGCACACACATTTTCTTTGTATATATATGATAAGGATGACACTGCTAGACTACAATAATACAATCTTTAAACAAGGTTGATTAGTAGTATCCTGCGTGCAAAATTTTCTAGGTAGTAGCCATGCAAGAAAGATGACTGCTACATGCTCCAACATGGTAGTCATTAATAACGTGTTCCGCCTTAGCTAGTGTGAGACAACACAAAAGAACCGAGTCAGTGCCATGATGATACAAAGTGTCATTCAACACTAAGTAGTTCTTGGCTTGGTGGCAGGCGCGACGATGTTCATTTGACGATAGATTTTAGCGGAAAAATTTTGTTTGGAGCTAGACAATAATGTATCCACACCAAGGATTGGTAGATTCAACCAGATAGATAGATTCATCAGGCATAGGATTGTGGGCTACCTCATCTAGGTCAAACCTAGGAAGGTCTAACAACAATTTTGAAAAGACTAGGGATTTTGTAGCCTTGACAGTGGTGAAAACCATATCAAATTGTTGGAGGATTATAATCCATTTAGAATATTTTTCTTCGATAACCTGATTAGACAAAATTTATCTCATGGTTTTCTCCAGGGAAATGACAGTAGTCTACCGCAGTAGAATGTAGTGTTAGAAGTGACTAACAACAAAAACAATTTCGAAGGATAGTTTTTCCACATGTGAATACCGAAGTTTGGGCCCAACAAGGCCTTTCAAGAGATAGTAAATCACATTCTCACTATGATCATTGTGAGTTTGAACCAACACCATGCCAATGGAGGATGGTGAGGCTTCCAGCTATAAGAGAAATTCACGCAAATAGTCAGGAAGACTGAGAAGCGAGGTAGATATGAGTGCATATTTCAAGGCATCAATTGATAATTGAGATTGATCTTCCCAAAAGTATGGTACTCATTTCTTGAGCAGGAACTTAAAGCCTTTCATTAATTCAGAATAATTCATGATGAAATGACGCAAAAATTTGTCCTTCCCTTGCAGACTTTGAAGATGTATGATGGATTGTGGTTTAGGAAATTGAGTAATCACATTTACCTTATTCGAATCAACCCGTATCCCGTGTTTAGAGACAATGAAACAAAGAAGGCGTACAGACTCGACAAAAAATACACACTTATGTAGATTCAGATGGATGTTATAGAACCTACACCTAAGAAAGATTGCTTGAAGATGAGCTAGGTTTTGGGCTCATTTCCTGGAATGAGCTAGAAGATCATCCAAGTAAGCTTGAACAATATGTTTGATATCGTGAAATGCATAGTCCATAGCCCTCTCAAATGTTGTTCCCACATTCTTGAGACTGAATGGGAGCTTCCGATATGAAAATGTCCCCTAAGGACAAATGAAGGTGGTTTTGTGCTAGTCCGTAGGTTTGATAGAAATCTGTTTATAGCCCGAGAAGCCATCCATGAATGAGAAGGACTAGAAACTAGCGCAATTGTCAATCATTTAGTCATTGAAAGGAGTTAGATAATTATATTTTGGACATGCAGTGTTCAAATAGTGGTAATCAACACATGTCACAGACGCATATGGTACCTTGTTTTTTGTCTACAGGAACCAGAGTGGAAACCCATTCAGTCAAGGGAAATGGGTAGATGAAACTAGCGCTTAACAAATTTTTGACTTCAGTCTTGATAGTTGCAGTTTTGTGGGGGTGGACTGGTTGAAGTCTTTTCCAAACAGGCGTGACATTATTATAGACCTTAATCTCATGTTCGGAAATAGAAGGATCTATGATGAGCATTTGCTCATAAGACCAAGAGAAAACATCGTGGAATTATTTGAAAAGGTAGGTGAAACTCATAATTTCCTCAGGACTAATCTGAATGTTTTCCATCATACCTGCTTTGATTGAGATATCGATGAGAATAGCCTTTGAAATATTGCCCAAGTTCCCTTCTAAATCCATAGTTTGGACATGTGTATAAGTCAAAGGAACAATCTCAGGTGAGTCAGAAGATATGATTTGTAGAGGTGTCACGTTCGAAGTAGATATCAAAGCGTGGTGATGAGAATTTTCCCAAGTTCGCTTTTCTAAAGACATGATCTCTTGAGTAACTTCATCTGTAGGTAGGAATTCATTGAGGGGATCGTTATAAGGATTCGTGATGGGAGAGGAAGTGGTACCATTGGTCATAACCAAAGCAACCAAGGAATCAAATGTAGATTGAATGACTTGATAATCCAATTCATCTGGTGAAAGTGGCATTTGTTTTCTATAAGAGTCAATGTATGAAGGGGATGGGAGGATGCAGGGATCAGCTGGGTCATGAGGAATGATGGATACCATAGAAACTATCTATGGAACCTCAGGAAGCGGGAGAGGAAAACAACCCAATAGGGAGGACCCTTAAAAAAGACCAATACCAACACTGACATAAGATTCAGGCATACCACCCACTAAGGGCACGGTGCCACTAGGAAACAAGGTGTAATATGGGGCACAGAAGGACAACTAGTCCATTGTGATTATTTTCCCATCCAATGGAAAGAGGATGAGTCAGAAGACTGAAGAAACAATGACAGTCATGGCATAAGTCCAACTATGGCCCAAACGTAGATTATAGTCGAGATGTCGTTATACGAATTCAATATCCACCATTACTATTTTCCCACTCAGAGTGATGGGGTAGCTAGAAAGGTATCCTTTTGGGATGAAAGTGTGGCCATCAAATTCTTTAAGGGAATTCGACGATGGTGTGAGGGTGGGAGAACCCAGGGCAAGCCAACATGAATTAGACATTACGTAAGTAAAAGCACCTTCGCCAATGACTGTTTGATGGATAGCTCTGACTTTTGATACAACTTGCCCTCTAAATACAAGACGGTGGGAAAGGCGAGGCTTACTTTTCTCCATGTCAAAAATCACCAGTGTGGAGTCCTGAGGGTCAATTCCACCAATGGTCGAAAGCAAAGCTTTCCATTGTGCTGGACAGGTTTGTAATACGTCGAGGGAAAACATGGTTGATGGTGTTTGTGCAAAATCTTCTCCGATATTGTAGTTTTGGGTAGCACGTGCAAAGGTATTGTGTGTCGTGCGACAAAGTTCCCCCTTGGGGGGATGGATCACAAGGTCAATAACAAGCCTTAAGATATGAAGATCATTAGGCGGCAATGAATTTGAACTCGTGGTAGTGTCCAGAGCATTAGTGGCTGGAGTTCCATAATTTTTAGCTCGCATTTGAAGATAAACCATTTCAAAGGTGTAAACAGTTGATGATCCTTCACCACAGGAAGGAGGATGTGAACCAATGTTGCCCCCTTGTAGGGTCTGTAGTGGGTTTGAAATAAGATGTTGCTCCTACTAAGAAGGGAAAGGGTTGTTTAGGACCATTGGGGTCCGACCAGTGTCATTTTGAGCAAGATGATCTGTGCATTCATGAAGACAAGGACATTTGTCAGTCATGGGGTCCTTCGCATAGATTTTGCAAGGGAACTTGAGAAATTTTTATTTCCCACTATTATATTTGACTAAAGCCTTCTATTTTTCATTGTTCTATGTAACAGGATGCTCCTCAAAAGGAGAGGTATTTTTCTTATTCTTCTTGTTCTTACCACTGGGTTTTTGTGTAGACTGCATAGATTTTATCACAGCGGTTGGAAGAGTAGCTAATTGGGTAGTAGGAGTGGTATCGATAGATAACTGGGAAACTTGCTTGCTGAGTTATTTTAGAGCAGTCACAGAAGTAGCATCGATGAGTCCCTCAGCATGCGTTCTAGGTTGCTAAGTAGTGGGAGCATTGTAAGTTTGAGGGGCATGGGGGATTACATCATAGAGTGTGCCAGATTAAGAGTAGATAAAATCTAAATGTTGGGCATAATGAATGGATTGGTCTTCCATGACTGCACCACCTAAGGAAACATCCTTGGAAATTTGGGGAAGAAGTGTTTTGTAGAACCAATATGAAAACATGTAATCTAGAATGGGGGCTTTGAAAAGCGTCTACCTATGTCTCCTTTGATGGATATGATTAGAGATGTGGGTAGAGGTGACTCAGCGTAGAGTAGTAAGGAGTTCCGTTATGGTTTTGTAGTGGATAGGAAGCTAGAAGTTATTTAAGAATTTCATTGCCAGGGCACCAAAGGTATTCACTGATGTGCGTGGTAACTCAATGTACCATTTGGTAACATTGTCGGTAAGGGTGCAGAGGAAGAGTCTGATCTGGATACTATCATCAACCATGGAGTTCGATACACACCATAAATGGTAGATGGTGGCATGTGTAGTTGGATCATCCCTTTGTTTCCCTTCAAATTTTGGAATGTCTATAGGGATATTGTGCAGGATTGGGGGCCAATGCAAGTTATGATTGATGGGATAATTAGTCAATTTATACAGATTGGGATAATCAAGTGTTGCCAGAAAAGGAAAAGGTGTAGGTGCCCCCAAGTCAGAAAAAGGTGATGAGGAATGATTTAAAGGACCAAGGGGTCCTCCCATCAAGTTGTTTCCAATAGGATACATAGGATTAATCAGATAATAACCTCCAAGTTGTGATGGTGCAGTTGTAAAAGATGGCAGTTCATATGGGTTATTAGGATGGGGAGGAAAACGTTGGTTTCCCCTAGAATAAAAGTGCCCCCTTCACTCAATTGTGGTTGAGGAGGGGGTACCCAAATGTATGCAGCAGGTTTGGGTTGAGGGATACCACTAGCCATATAGTTTATAGTAGGCACATAAATAACACTAGAATAGTGTCCACTCGGAGGAGGTAAGTCGATCAGGGAAGATCCAGGTTGTCCTATAGGTGGTAGGGGTACAAAAATTCCCCCTACTAGTATATGCATGTTGGGAACATTGCCCCTAGGAATTTGAGCATAGTGGTTTGAATTTAGAAATGGGTTCCAGACAAAAGGGTTGCTAAAGGCAACTATGATAACAATGCTACTAGGAGTGATAGCCAGAGGTATAGGAGCTGACACAAAATGGGCAGAAACCTAGATGTGCTGGATTCCACTCATAGTTAGTGTAACTAGGTTTCTCGGACTAGGCATAGTCTAGATAACAAGGTAACCAATTAGCTGTGTAGTATTGACCATAGGCGGAAGTGCTAGTGGAGCAAATTTTTCCACAAAGGACCATGATCCATTAGTCGTCGGAGGAATATTGGATGTGGGTACTGACGAAGACATGATAGGTATAGGTGCTACCTAAACCAACACTGGTCCAAGAGGATCAGTGAGGGGAGGATTGTAAGGAGGTACTACTCCTTCATTAAAGAAGTCCTTAGGAAGTATGGTTTCTTGGGAAGTGTTATGTGATTCAGTGTTAGACACTGGAGACTGATTTCCCAAAGAGGGAGAATCTGGATCACCAAGGCTCGACAGATCCTCCAATGTCAGTGGAGGAAGACCTCTTTGTCATCTAGATAGACAACAAGGGCTGAATTTAGCCATGGTCAAAGATGAAGGAACTATGGATGGAAGTTCCTAGGGAGAAATATGTGAAGAAATAAATAAGAGATCATGAAAGATGCAACTATGGTCACATAGAAAATGAAATCGACATCCAATAGCTAGAAGAATTTTCCATGACATCTCCATTGAGAAATGATGAAGGCCCTTAGAAGGTCCATAAAGAACGAAACTTAAAATTGAATATATTGCAGATGTGTCAATATGTATGCAGGATGTTGATGTTGCAACAAGAAAATGTGATGATGAAGGGCCATCACAAAAGTTTTTTGATTTAATGTTCATTTTTTATTTTTGAATAATATCTAGATGGGTTGATATAGGGATACTGAAAGACAGTTCTAGATGTCACCTACAAATAGTACTCATGTGGATGGATGGAAGATCCTGAAGGAAATGTGATGTGGAAAAGGTAGTTGTATGAAGAAAATCAAGATATGGGCTAGTAGATCAGTTTCTGATGAAAGAGAGGGTGACATAACTGACATGGTTTGTGAACGAAGGTGATGTATGGTCAATGCCCTATGAAGAAGTCCCAAGAGTTGAAGGCTCCATAATGATAAAGATGAAATTCATGACATCAAAAGGAGGAGCTCTTCTAGTAGCTGATAGTGCCATGATCTCCACCAAAGAGCTGTTGTTGGAAAACAAATCCCTGGTTAAGAGGGAGCTTGGAAGCAAGTCCCTGGTTAAAAGGGAGCTTGGAGAAGTTCTAGGATGAGAGGAACTTGGGTACATTCATTTTGTAGGAATGGGTACATTCCTTTATAGGAATGGGTACATCCTCCCTAGTTGAGAGGGAGAGATAGACACATCATTCTTGTCTTCACTTTGGGAAAAAATAATGGAGGATTGGGCAAGCATATGGCATCTGACACTCTTTGAGGTTATGGTAGTTTATCCAAGATAAGAGTAGTAGTAGAGGACCAATATTCTTTGAGGACTGTGAATCCCATATAAGAATAGTCCTGGAAGGACATACCCTGTGAACACCTGATGGGGTATGATCCTCGAGAGACAATGATGACAGTGTCTCTAAATCATTGGTCTCGTCGGCATTGTGCTATGATCTTATAGAGAGATAAAGATGTTAGTCAAGGCCTTGTTATGTGACAATGTTGGTTTATGTGGTGCTAAACATATGGGTTACCAATCTAACTCTTCTTATGATAATTATTCATATTGAGAATGTCCAAGCACCATGTATGGATTATCAATACCTCCCTAGTTAAGAGGGAGTGTTGAAATATGTAACTAGGTTTGATCTTCCTAATGAAATATGCAATCATGATTTTATGTATTTGATGTAATGAGAAAAATAAATTTATTGTTATTGATCTTGAGGCATGGGTTTCATTCTCAAGGTAATTTATTTTTAGTTCAAGCTCCCATTGTGAGCTTCTAGCACTTATCATTAAGTATACAAGTCAAAAGAGTCATTTTCATATATGAAAGACCCTTCTCGGGCATGTTACATATTGTAAAGAGAATTATTTGGGTCAAAATTAGAGTCAAAAGACCCTCTAAGACCTTGTCAAAGTGAAATGAACAAGTCAGCCTACACAAGCAACAAGTCAGTGTAGAGATAGTGACAAGTTAACCTAATTTGAGGTGGCAGGAAGCCTATGTATAGGGCACTGGAGCTCATTCAAGAGTAGAATCACAAACTGCAAAAAGTTTGATCAAAAATAGAGGAGAAGTGCGAGTAAGAGGAGGAAGAAAGGAAGAGAAGAAATATCAATTTTATAAGATTATTTTTGGGTATTCTTCTCACACGTGTGAAGTGGATTAGGGCATCCTTCTGCAACAACAAGTACCAAAATTGCAGTCATCATCAAGGGCCGAATTTTGGGTCAAGAAAGGTCTCTCTAGCAAGATGATTTGTCAAGGAAAAGAAGTTAGGTCAAGTGAAGTTGAAAAGAGGAAAAATTTTCCATTTTAAAGCCACACATGTGACCTAGGGTTTCTATAGAAGAATCTAAAATTTCAGGTCTGCAATAGCAAGTCAAAATTTTGAACTAGCACTAAAATATAAAGTTGTGGAAAAAGTTTGACCAGCATTGACATGAAGGAAGATAAGTTGATAAAGAAGATGCTTTGACTTGGTCTTGGAGGGCTTTTTTTGTCAAAAGTATAGGTCTTGGAATTCATCAATTGAAGATTCTATAAGATAAAGAATTCTAGTGGGTTTTCCTCTCAGAGTTGGAGAGCTTTTGGCTCTAGATGATTTCCTATATCTTGTGTCCTTTGTCTTATTATGGTTTGGTAGTTGTTTGATGATGAAAACACTAATAATAATCAAGTGAAATAAGAAGCTAATTAAGTGAATTAAAAATACACTACAAACAATTATAAAAAGTAAAAGAAATCATCCTACATTGTTTCCCGTAGATTTATCAACACGCCAACGTACCAAGTGGTGAGCGGTAGCACGAAGGTTCTTGAAAATTAACAAACAAGGAGGTCCTGTAAGGTGGTTTCACAAAATGTGATCTATGACTCACATTTATTCCGAGGCAATTCTCCTCAATTTCAGAAACTTCCGAGGGTGGTTTCAAAGGTGTGCTTCAATACCACAAACAACTAGAAGGGTGGTGGAAACCACAATTTGGTTTCTCAAAGGAGTGAGACACGTCGACATGGATAGTTGTACAGTGGAAACCAATCAGAGAAGATCTGAGAAAGCACATGTCATAGTAGAGGAGTAAAGGTGGGCCATGCCTGAAAACCTTGAACTTGTAACTTTTTAAGAATTTAATTTAGAAAAGTGTCGGGATGAGGGGCTTTGAGAATTAGCATTAGCATTCATTTTGTACATAGAATGAATAGCAAGAGTGCAAAGCCATTAACATAGGAAATCAGCCCCTGACAGGCCTTAAATAGGCTTAGCGCCTAAAGGGTATAC
Organism: Pinus tabuliformis; assembly: GCA_031772625.1. Classification (NCBI taxonomy): domain Eukaryota; kingdom Viridiplantae; phylum Streptophyta; class Pinopsida; order Pinales; family Pinaceae; genus Pinus; species Pinus tabuliformis. Next base: position 539,506,113 of record CM062816.1, on the reverse strand, counting down.
CCAATGGTCATGATACCCATTTCTATAGCAAGAAAGTAGGGAGGTTCTAATGAAAGGGGCTTAAGGCCAATTCGACGAATTTAGAAACCTTTTTATTTTAGAAAGAAAAGGCTCGAGAAGGTGTGTTTGAAAGTGCAACTAATGTTTAGTGACAAGGACATGTTGAAGTGCATAAGGTAGATGAAAAGAAGGATAAGATATCAACTATTTTAGTAGTATTAAGTCTGATAGTGGTATGGATGGATCGACAACCACTTTAGTGATCATTTTTGTCGAAATACCTATTAAGAGGTAATTTTGGATAGATTTGGAGGATGACTAAAATTAGTAAACCTCAGATAAACTCTGTTAAACAACCAAAACGATAAAATAAGCGAGGAAACTATAGATTGACTCAGAGATTGAGACTAAAACTACAGATCAGAGATTGGGAAATTAATGAACACATTTAGAGGACCAACTTGAACAAGAGAAAGGAAAAAGTAAGAAAAACCATGTGGTAGATAAAAGAGCAAGATAGCTCAAGTCCAATACCAAAAATATCAGTTCATAATTCTTGAAAGAAAAAACAGAGTGATGGATAATTATAGTAGATTGTGAAAGAGAATTAGAGTGTTGCAAAGTGTGTGAGAGATTTTTTGGTGTAGCATGATGCATGATGGTGGTATGCATCAAGGGTGAAACAAAGACCAATATTGGTATCTGAAAGGTGTTTCAGAGATGCATATAATGCATTGGTAATTGGAGTTAATGTTGTTGGATTATAGAGCTTGGTGATTTGTTCAGTCATGATAGTTTGTTGAGGGTGAAGGCATTTGTATGGCGGAATTGGTGAGCAATTCCAATGAGAAAAAGTTACTTGTTTATAAGGTAAGAGGTCTAGTGGTTCTTGTTTGAAAATGGATCAAATATGAATCAACCAGGTCAGCAAGTGGTAGCTTGTAAATCAGGGGTTGGAGCTCCTTCCAGTGGAAACTGGTAAATATTTAGGGGCAAGAGTCCTTTTTAGCAGAGACTAATAAATTAGCAAGGGAAAGATTTCATTTCAGCAGAGACTGATAAATGAGCAGGGGAAAGAGTCCCTTTAAGCAAAGACTGATAAATGAATAGGGCCAAGGGTCCCTTCCAGTGAGTACTGGTAAACAAGTGAGGAAAACAATCCCTTTCATTAGTAGATGATAAAAGACAACGATAGAAGTTCCTTTCAGTAGAAGTTAATAAACCTACAAGTGGTAGTTTGTGGGGAATTAATGTAATCAAGTTGAAACTTGTAACAAAAGGAAGATTGATATCTTGTGTTTATGATTCTCATGTGCTTATGATATTATGTTTCTCATGATTGGGTTGTGTTGTTGATCCATGAAATATTGCTAAAGTGATTGAAAAGTATAATTTGTAAGAAATTGTATAATTTGGTCACGCTACTGATTCAACACTCCCCCCCCCTACCGCCCTCTTAGTAGTGTCCTAGTTTCAATTGTTTCTAACAGTGCCAACTATCTCCTAAGTCTTTTTCTAAACAAAGATATTAGTCATGTGACTCCAATTGAGAGAAGGTGTGGTAAAATGCCTTCAATTGAGAACCTCAACATTTTTGAATCTATTGTTGGTCACATATTTCTGATGGTTGTAAAAATAACTTGGATGGAAAGAGTCGTGATTCCATCATGATAGGATACTATGGAGACTTCAAATCCTACTGAATGTTTGATCTAGTTAAACAAATAAACATTATTATCAAAAGAAATGTAGTCTTTGATGAGAAGATTTTGACATTAAGTTGTTGAATTCTTCCTCTGCATTATTTCATAGTGACCCTCTTGATATTTTTGTAGGCAATGGATTAACTATTCCTCTTTTCAACATTTTGAGTATTTTGTCGACCACTATTTTAGATCCAATAGACGAATGATCATATTTTATTGAAAAAATAACATATCTTAATCAATTTTTTGAACTAAATATTATTTCACAAACTTCTTTCTTACCTTGGCAAGCCATTAAAATAATTGAGTCCATTAGACTTGATGTTGGTGATGTCTAATGGCTTGTTTTCATGGGGCTTATGATCTACATTCCTATGATGATGCATACATAAAACTTGAATGGGAACATGTTATCAAGGTTAAGATGGATTCTATTTTGAAAAATCAAACTCGTGTCTTAGTTCCCCATGTTATACATGAAAATACCTCCTCATCATCTCAGAGGAGAATACTATGTTGTTGGCTGAAATACCCGTTTTTACTAACCTATGTAGATTAAAATACAAGTTATGTAACATGAGGACCACGTTATCCTAGTCTATAACAAGTTTTTCACTTTATATAACTTTTGTTATCAAAATTATCACTCAGTCATGAGGGAATATGCTCGAGTTAACTAAGCTTTGAGACTCCTGTTCACTTTTAGAAACTCATATGGTGGAATTTGATCTCTTTATGTTATGAAACCAACTCACAAAAATATAGAAAAGATAGATCAACGACTTAACAATCGGCCTCTTCGAGGGGGCAACGTCCTTTACATTACACAAATGAACAATTCTTGGATGATACAAATGAAAAGACCTCCTTTCTATATATAGGAGTCTAAGGGGCCCCACTACAATTAGAGCCTACATAACAATAATATTCTAGGGGCCCAACAATAAAAATAGTGGTTTTCTATGGGGCATAATAATAACAACATGGGGACTATATGGGCACAACAATACAATAAGGGGGTTGCACTAATAACAATAAGGGGTTACACTAGTAGTATAGGGACCTATCATGCCCCTCTCCTTCAACAAGTGTTGTCCTCAATGCTTGAGTAGTTCTAGATGCTTCTATATAAAATTATCATCCTCCCATGGGGAATCTTCAACAGGTAAGTTCTTCTACTTAATGAGATACTCTAAACTTGATCGATTTCGTATCTGTTGATTTCTTATTTTTTTGACTGCTTCCGGTTCCAATATGATTTTTCCTTCCTCGTCAAGTTTTGGAAATATTTTTTGAATTGGGATCTTCTCACCTATAACCTTATTTAAGCATGAAACATGGAAAACTGGCTGCTTTCGGGAAGATGCAGGAAACTCCAATTTGTATGCCATAGTACAATCTTTTGTAACACCTTGTATGGACCATAATACTTTGGTGATAATTTATTATCCTTCTTAGCTTTCTTGAGGGACATTTGTTTGTATGGTTGTAGTCGTAGAAATACCCAGTCACCTACATCAAAACTTCTTTCGCTGCAATGTTGATATGCTTGTTGTCTCATTCTATTCTATGCCAAAGTGAGGTTATCCTTTAAGGGTTTGAGAACTTGTTGTTGATGCTCAATGTGATCTTCCACTTCTTGAACCTTGGAATTTTCTTTTAAAGATGATGTGATGGATGATGGATGATATCCATAATGTGCCATAAATGGGGTCATTTTTGCTGCAGTATGGAAGGAAGTGTTATACCACCATTTAGACAAAGGAAACCACTTGACCCATTGTGTCTGTTTATTAGATACAAATAAACCAAGATATCCTTCCAAACATTTGTTCACTATCTCAGTTTTCCCATCATATTGCGGATGATAAGATGAGCTATGAGCTAACTGAGTACCCAGATATTCCACCTCTTGTACTCCAAACAAACATTTGGATCTCTTTTCATATAATTGTTTCTCCTCCAATAGTTTGAGCACCCTATCAACATGTTGAACATGATCCTTCCAAGACTTGTTGTAGATTGGTATATCATCAAAAAATACTAACATAAATTTTCTAAGGAAGGGTTTGAAAATGGAATTCATCAAATCTTGAAATTTAGAAGGTGCATTAGTAAGGCCAAAGGCATGACCAAAAATTCATAATGACCCTCATGAGTTCTAAATTTTGCTTTTGGAATGTCTTTAGTCTTCACTCTGATTCGATGATATCCTTAATGAAGATCCAACTTGGTGAAGTAAATTTCTCCATGTAATTCATCCAATAATTCATCAATGACAGGAATGGGAGATTTATCTTTAATAGTAAGATTGTTGAGCTCCCTATAATCCAGACACATGTGCCATGATCCATCCTTCTTGTGTACCAATACCACAGGAGTAGAGAAATAGCTTTGAATAGGTTGAATTATACCAACCTCTATCATTTCTGCAACCATATGTTCAATTTCACTTTTTTGGGCATATGGATATCTGTAAGGCCTAATGTTTGGGGGAACACTTTTTGGAATTAAATGAATAGCATGATCATGATCACGAATAGGTGGGAGGTATTTGGGAGTCTCAAATACCTTGGAATGATTGTACAAAACGTTTTGGAGATATGGAGAAATAGATTATTTCAAGGTGGGAACCTCTAGTGAACATAATTGTGCAATTACACCCCGTTGTTCTTTCTTTAGAATCTTTGTCATGTTGTTAGAGTTGATTATCTTTCATAGTTTCCCTGCGATACCCCTTAATTCAACTTCCTTTTGTTCCCAAAAAAATTTCAAGAAAAGTTCTTAAAAATTAAAAGCTATCGTACCCAAAGATTGTGGCCATTGGACTCCTAGTACAACATCTGCACCACCCATTGGAATGGAAAGAATTGGACTATTCAAGACATATTCTCCCATGTATAACTCGATATTATGGCACTTTCTAGAGAAATTTATAGTTCCTCCTTTTGCAACCATTACTTGATAGTATGGTGCTAGATATAGGAAGCAATTCAATTCTTTGGCTATCTTACAATGAATAAAATTATGGGTACTACCCGAATCAATCAACACTATTACCTTTTTATTCTTAATATGCCCTTCTATCTTGAGACTTTGAGGAGTGGTAATTCCTATTAATGCATTTCAAGATATGGTCAGATTCATTTCTTCTTTCTTTGGGATTGGTTCCTAGTGTATATCCTCTTCTTTTGACATTTATTGTTCCTTTTCATGCTTCTGTTCCCCATCTATGTAAATTAATTTCTTCTCTTAACACTTATGACATTTAGTGTATTTTCTATCATAATTGTAAAAAAGCGCTTATGCTCTTTTTTCTTCCAATTGTTGTGGTGTTAACCTTGTAGGTGGTGAAAGGCTAGGAGCAAAAACACTTCCATCTTTATAATTCTGAGTGGTAGGCTTCCTTGTTTCCATAATTTTGCTCTCAAATTTTCTTGCCAACATGAATGCCTTCTCCAATGAATCAGGTTCTGAAATAAAAACCTCATGTTGAATGTTATCCTTTAAAGTCCCTATGAAGACATCAATCCTCTACTTCTTTGGAATATCATTTACCCTTATATTCAATTTTTGGAAGTCCTTAATGTGCTCTACCATTGAACCCTTTTCTTTGAGATTTATCAATTGGCTAAAGAAGGTGTTTCTCTTTGTATCCTTATAATGTGCTATCATTTCCTCCATGAAAATTGACCAGGTGACAAGTGGTTTACAAGAACAAAGCCCTTTATACCATAAAAGTTGATTTGGTTCTAAATATAAAGATGCAATACGTACCTTTTGTAATAGTTTCACATCATGTTTATCAAAATATTTCTCCATCTGTAGTATCCATGTTATGGGATCCTTGCCATCAAACTTCCTCATATAGATATTTGGAATATGGTGGGTCTTCAATCCAATGTTATATTCTATGAAATCATGATTAACATTTATTTTTTTCTCATCATGATTTTCCTCTACTACCTTTTCGTGATTAAGAGGTCTTTCTTGTAGCAGCTTTGTCCCACCTTCCTTCAAACCTTCCATGCCTTTCTTGAAATCTTCCATGACTTTCTTCAAATTTGCTTCCATACCATCGATATTAGCTTCCATGTCACATATAAAACTATTTATCTTAGCTTCGATAGCATTCTTCAAATCATCCATCCAATTATGCTTACTAGGTGTTTCTATTTTCTTGATTCGAGTCATTATTTTTCTTGCTTCTAAGAGCGCGATATTTAAACGACTGTAACTCTACAATTTCAAATCTTCAAGTCCTGAAATTTTGGCTTGTGGTAGCCCTCCAAGTCCTCTTTCTAACCCCACTATTCTTATCAATATTGAATTCTTCAATAAAGAGTTATACCAAATCTCCTACGATGACCTGATTATAGACTAGTTCAGTAAAGTGAACTTGTACGACTTGCCACATGTCACTGTTTTGACCTTAGGACCTGAAACTGATACAAAAAAAACTAAAGGCTGTCCTATTTCTATAAATTGTTACGAAATTTTAATCTGATGCTTAGAGAGAACGTTATGAAATTTTTCCCCAGGTCACCTGTTTGGGATGTAATTTAGGAGCCTGCAAAAAACCTAAATGTCTTGGACCATATCTCCAAAGATATAGCGAAACAAGACCATAAATTTAGGCCTGAGCTTCATCAAGATTTCAGCTCAAATGGGTTTTAATTTCAAAGTCTGAACCTTCGTAGAAACAAAATTATAGAGAACATTCCACCATGACCTATTTGCGATGGAATTCTAGAGCTTGAAGAACCCTAAGTTCCTTAGATCATAACTCTTAAAATATAGTGAGACAAGATCTAAAATTCAGATCCGAGGTTTAGAGTGATTTCAGCTCAAATGGGTTTTTTTTTTAGCTTCTGAAACTTCATAGAGAAAAATTTATATCTAAAATGTGACGATGACCTGTTTGGAGCAGTGAAACGCTAAAATCAAAAGCTTTGAAACCAAATGTTATGAAACCAGCTCACAAAAAGATAGAAAAGATAGACCAATGACATAAAAATCAGCCTCTTTGAGGGGACAACCTCCACTACATTACACAAATGAACAATTATTGGATGATACAAATGACAATACCTCCTTTCTATATATAGGAGTCTAAGGGGTCCCAATACAATCAGAGCCTACATAGCAATAATATTGTAGGGGCCCAACAATAACAATAGTGGGATTCTATGGGGCATAATAATAACAACATGGGGACTATATGGGCATAATAATACAATAAGAGGGTTGCACTAGTAACAATAAGGGGTTACACTAGTACTATAGGGACCTAACACTTTATCCTCATATTTAGCTTTTTCCTATACATGAAAAGCATACAAAAGCAGGAAAGAGCCATAAAGCGTAGGGAAGCTTTTTCCTAAGCATAAAAGCATATAAAAAGTGGATAAAAGCATTATTAAATGAGGAAAAATTATTCACCTAAAATAATTTTCCCAAATTGAACAAAGAAGGAATTTGGGAATCTGCTTAGCCTTCACTTGCCTATATATTAGAGGCACGACCATTGAGAAAGGGATAGGAATTAATGTACTATTACGCTACTGAGATATAAATTGAGAGGGAGAGTTTTGGAGCTAGGAGCTGGGGGAGTGCTGCTGCAACTACATCTGATGGTTGTAACTTTCCCTCAGCTCCTTGATTAATAAAGATTTGTTGTTCTTAATTCTATATACTGTTGTTCATTGTTCACTTATTGTGTCTAAATAATGAATGTTTGGTAGTTTGGTTTGTTATATTGCATTCATTTATGTTTAGTTGTTTTTAATGGTTTTGATTGATAATATTATTATGCTATGAAGAGCTTGCCTGTTCTTTATTATATGCAGGACCAAGCTTTGGAGCTAGCTAGAAGAGCTTCCCAGCTACACTGAAAACTCCAACATGATTTTCTGTGAGGACTCATAGGCTTATATTTCACTTTTCTTATCAATCTATTCCTTACTTCTTGCATGACTAAAAGAATCAAACCTTGAAATGACCTTTCTCTTATCTGGTTTGCCCTAGGTTTCTCAGAGAACCTGAGAGGGTTTTTTGTTCATCTAACCAAGCATAAAATCCTATAGCAAAAGTGGTGACTCAATTGGGGATAATTCTTCTTCCTAGTTTATTTATCCCTCTCTTAAATTCCCTCTCTCTGTTCATGTATTCTCTTGAATTCCCATCCATTTTTTGCATGCTTAATAATCCAACTGATCTGAGCACTTTCCTTGGACCTAGACCCCCTTATTCTGAGTTAAACCTATGTAATGTTATCTGTAGTGGATAGAATAGAATTATATCACTGCTTATCCCTTGCTTACAATGTGTTATCACTACTTATAATGCACTGTATTGGTCTATTAGCTTGCATTAGTACTTATAACCTCTGATTTGTCACCTTTCTAGTGATCTCCACTGCCTGTGTTTTTCTTGTTTGTCTCTTAAGGTCTTTGATGTCTTAGAATATGATTATCATGGATGAATTCATGTTTTCTTTTGGAATTTAGTTTATCCCACATTTGCTTGCATTTTAAGAGAAAAAGGAACAAAAATTATCTTCTTAGTCTACTCTAAATTCTTTTTTTTTTTAGACAAATTTCGGTTGCTATATTATGAGCTGAAAAAAGGAGTCAGTTCTCCATACATACAATACTTTCTGGATATCATGGATCAGAGGAATTACAAAAAGGTTCCCTTCCTTGATCCTTGTTCTAGTAGTTCTGCCTCTGAAACTTCCTAAACTACTATAAATCCTAACAAATTGCAAAGACCAAAATTTACAGCTACACATCATAATTAATCTATTTCAATATGACTGATCTGCCTAGCCGTGGACTCTTCCGGATTTGGGTCTGGATCCACCTGTTTTGCGCTGGAGGAGCTGGGGGCAGCCTTGTTCTTTTTATCCATCATGTACTGTAGGATTGCAATCGACTCTTCTGCATGACTACAACGATTTGCCAAGTTTCTGAACTGTTCATAGAGAGAGGACACTCTGTGCAGAAAAAGATTAATTTCTGCCCTGTATTTCTCATTAAGAATCCTATACTGGTCCTCCATTCTTGCCTCCAAACTCTTGACCTGGTCCTCCATGATGCGCTGCTGCGCTCTTAACTCCTCAAATTCTGCTTGAAGGTCTGCACAATGAAGACAGTCTTCTGATCGATTCATATTTGTCTCAGGCGACTTCCTGTTTGATATATCAGCCACTGAAACTCGAGTCTCTGAAGCACGATTGTAGCTGGGCGAGGCAGCTACTGTGATTCGAGCAGGCTTGATGGATGGAGCACTATGCCAAATACTGTTGTGCCAATGCTCACCCGGACCACTTTGCTTAATGCGTTGATGAGCTCTATTCTCTGTTGTATATATAGAATCGGACTGCTTGCTTCGAAGGCGGGAAGGTGTCGAATTGGGTGTCTTGGGATTATTGCTGATCCGCAGAGCGATCAGATGCAAATCTTGCATAGCATGGAGGTTCGATCTGAAAGGACGATCCTCGCCTGAGAGCCTGTGCCATCTCGCGTTTTTAGACGAGTTCCTGATTGCATATCTGGGCAAAATCCTACCCACATGTCCTATTCTGTCGCCGGCACGGATTACCTGATCAATCCCACTAGTTCTGTCAGCTGGGAACCGCGTGCTGTTGACTTGATATGAAACGGTCATGGTAATGGTTGGAATGTCACGCTGGAATTACAGCACAGACTGCCAATGGGCCTTTCGCATGCACTGTTGGCATGCTTATCCGCTTCCTTGTTCAAACTGCGTAGGATGTGATGATAACTTACCTCTTCCATTGTTTCATGAAGGATTTGGTTTCGCTGATTTATCTGCTGGAGGAGTATGTTTGGAGTGCTCTGCCGGTGTGCCATAAGTCGAATGATTATTGAGGAATCCCCGAACACCGCTGCCTTCTTTATCCCAAGTTTAATTAATTGGGTGAGTCCCTGAAACAGGGCTAGTCCTTCAGCTCTATTGTTGGAGTTCTCCCCTAGCCCCCATTCATATTGAAGGATGCAGTCTCCGTTTGCGTTACAAATAAGGCCCCCTGCACCTGCCAAACCCGGATTCGACTTTGATGCGCCATCAAAGAATAGGCAGAATCTATTACAGTTACTCATCCAGTTAGAAAGTTCCTCTTCCTTCAATCTCAGTTTCCATGCGCTGTTTGCTTCCTTCACCTTTGTCCCCCTCCTGCTGGTTTCCTGAGCACTGGATATATTCTCCAGAACGTAGCTGAGAAAATTTCTCTCCTCTGTACTGTAATTTGTTGCGTTAATTTTGCCATTGGTGTGATTTGTTATTGATTCTAGAGCCAACATTTTGGCCTTATGGCAAATTTTCCTGGTGCTGAATCCTTTTTCTTGGAAGACCTTGCCATTTCGCGCTAGCCAAATGCGCCATAGAAGTGTGAGTGGTATGGTGTTCCATACTCTTTGAGCCAGTTGGCTTCTTTTCTCCTTCCAAGGGCAGTTCTTCCTCCATTTATAGATCGTTTCTGCAATTGTGTTCTGGGGTTCCCATGGTGATTCTCCAATTGAGGCCATTTCCTTCCAGCATTCACCGGCAACCGGGCAATCAATAAATAAGTGTTGCATTGTTTCCTCTGATCTGCAACAGTTTGGGCACCTAGATGGGCCCATTATGCCTCTCTTTCTTAGATTTTCTGCTGTTAATGTTTTCCCTTTCAGAAGAAGCCAAATGAAGAACTTAACCTTGGGGGGTGCCTCAGCTCTCCATACTATTTTCCAGTGGTTCCAGGATTCCTGTTGATAGGTGCTGTCACAAAGATATTGATGTCCTCCTTTAACTGTGTAATGTGGTCTAGATGGATCCCATCAATACCCGTCCAGTGCACCTTCTTCAATCGGAGCTTTGCTGTGGAGGAGCGTTTTTAGGGCGATGAGACTGTTATCCAACACATTGGGAGGGTCCGGAAAGTTCCAGCCTATCCAGGCATGAGTATGGGTATCCCATTTTGATATTTGGGACAGGTGGAAGAGTCCTTTATCATTGAGCCAGTTTATGATTGGGATTGCCTCTGCTTTGGATCCGATAGGCTGCTGCCCGAGGATTTTGTCTATAGAGAAATTGATACTGTTTCCCCCGCCTGGAACCTTAGAGATATTTTGATACATGAATGGTATTGCCTTCTTACAAAGATGCCAGATTTTTGTACAATCTCTGTTAGGAATATTAGACTCCAGAAGCTGCTGCCTTGTACAGTTTAGGTATTTAACCTCCAAAACCTTCTTCCACCACACTGTAGGCCCTGTGATCAGTCTCCATACAATTTTTGCTCCGAGGGCCAAGTTGAGAAGCTTTGGGGACCTGATGCCCAATCCTCCTTTCTCCTGAGATTGGATTATGTTCTTCCAGCTTACTAGATTGAATTTGCTTTTATCCGTTTTCCCTCCTTGCCAAAGAAAGTGCCTGAGTACTTTTTCCATTTTCTGATGGAAAACAGCTGGAGCATGATATAAAGAAAAACGGTATATGGGGAGAGATGCAATACCTGATTTTAGAAGAATTAGCCTTCCTGCTGGGTTCAACCACATTGTGCCCCATTGCTGCACTTTCCTCTTTATTTTATCCAGTATCTCATTCCAGGTGTCAGCTTTCAAGGGCCCCAAACTTACTGGCATTCCTAAGTAGGAGAAGTGATTCCAGATTAGACTGCAAGTAACTCCAAATATACTTGCTATGCTGTGGATGGTATGATTTGCAGTATTCCATCCGTAAATGCAACTTTTTATCTGGTTGACTTTCCCTCCTGAGTAATCCATGAATTGGTCCAAGAGCTTTTTGAATCGCCTTGCTATTGTAGTGGATGCTCCTCCTATCAGCAGAGTGTCGTCTGCAAACTGAGAATGATTGATGTTCTTTGCTCCATGTTCGATCTTGATGCCAGTGATTAATCCTACTCTCCTGTTATAGTCCAAGGCTTGACTGAATGATTCAGCCATAAGGATGAACAGATAGGGAGAAAGCGGGCAACCTTGTCTGAGACCACGGGATGATTGGAAGGCTGCACATGGTCTCCCATTTATTAAGGGGGAGATCCAAGGTCCAGTTATACATGCTGCAATCATAGTGATGAAGGAAGAATCGAACCCAATTTTATGAAGAACAACATACAGATAGGAGTGCCTTACCCTATCGAAGGCATTTGCAAGATCCAGCTTTAGAACAAATCCTTTTTCCTTCCTGGTTAAACTTGAGTGGATGGCCTCTTGAACAAGGAGTATAGAATCAGTAATGTGCCTGTTGGGGAGAAAACCCCCTTGATTTTCAGAGATCAAGGAGGGAAGGAGAGGTTTAAGTCTGGCTGCCAATATTTTCGAAATTATTTTGTAGGCTGAGTTGCATAATGAGATTGGCCGGAATCTCGAGAAGGAGGAAGGGCGATTTTCTTTTGGTATTAAAGCAAGGTAAGTGGAGTTGGTGAATCCCCCCATTTTACCTTTTCTCATCACCCATCGAATCATCTTTAAGAGATCTTTTTTGATTATTGACCAGTATTCCCTATAGAAGCAGATGGGGAATCCATCCGGTCCTGGTGCCTTATCCGGATGCAAACTCCAAATAGCTGCTTTAATTTCCTCTTCTTCCACTTCTTTCGTAAGATTATTGTTCATTTCTTGAGTGACCCCTTTCGGCAAATACTGGAGCATGTCTGAGTAATCTTCTGAACCTTTGTCTTCAGTCAGAAGTTGACAAAAATGCCTGGTGGCTGCTTCCTTTATAGAATCCTGAGTACTATATCGGTTTCCCTCATTGTCCATTATTGTGCTCACTGTGTTTCTAAGTTTTCGCACAGTGGCTTGCTTATGAAAATAAGCTGTGTTTTTATCCCCTTCCTGCAACCAAAGTTGCCTTGATTTCAATCTCCACTTTATTTCTTCATCCCTGAGGATTTGGCTCAGCTGTGAATATAATTTACCTTCCTGTTCTTTATTCTGCTGAGATAGCCCCTGCCTTTCGATGCTCTGTTGTATCTCCTCTAACTCTTGTTTGATTTTCTGTTTATTTAGTTCGGGCTCTTGATAATTGCTCCTTGCCCAGCTCTTTAAAGCCTGCCTTACTCGTTTAAGTTTTGTCTCCCAGATATAACTTGGAGACCCCTCTACATGATGGATCCATGTCGCTTGCACCACTTCTTTTGCAGCTGGTATCCGGTTCCATATTGAGCTATATTTGAAGGGTATGGGCCCTAGCGGGCAGTGGCTTTGGAGAGTTAGAGTTATCGGATAGTGATCAGAGGCCGACACATTGAGGATATTTGAGTAGCCTGTTGAGAAAGTGGAAAGGTATGTTATGCTAATAAGGAATCTATCCAGCCGTTCCATGATGTTGCTGGCTCCAATTCTTCTGTTACTCCAGGTATACCTACGATTTTTGGGTCTGACATCAACTAGATCATGATCCTGAATTATAGTCTCTAATCGACTTCTGGAAGGGTCAGGAGTGAAATTACCTCCTCTTTTTTCATTAGCATGCAACACTAGATTGAAGTCTCCTGCTACAATGAGATTGGTATTCTGGTCCAGATCTATGTTTGCTTTCAGAGTGTCCCAGCATATCTCTTTTTCTCTATACTGATTTGGAGCATACACATTATACACTGTCACTGATTGGCCTCCGGTTCTGTTGTCCAGTGCGGTTCGAATCCAGTTTTGATGAACATTAGTAGAGCTGCACATCCATTTGTTGCTATCCCATAATGTTGCTATACCGCCTGAGGCTCCTCTTGCCTCACTTATGCTTCCACAAAAATGTTTTTGCTGACTAATGACTCTATTCATTTCACATTGATCTTGCTTTGTTTCTTGTATAAGCATGATTTCAGGGTTCTCACTGTGGATCAGATCCTTGAGGGCAACTAACTTGGAGGGGTGCCCTAATCCCCTGCTATTCCATGATAGTATTTTCATCATGAGATACCTGATATGTGGAGAGGTGCTCGCCTCTCATGTCCTTTATTACTGTTCTCTTTTTCCAGGTGCCCAAGTATAAAGGACTCTATTGGCGTTTGAGTGCCCAATGCTATATCTTTTTGTGCACTTTCATCCCTTTGTTGTTTAGCTGATTTTCTTCCAGGGCCTTGCTTTTTTGGAACATCACTGGGCGCTCCATGGTCCTTTGAAGAGCTCCTGGTAATTCTCGAAGCGGGAGGTTCAGGAGGGGGCTGCATGGAGGGAGGAGTAGATTGATGGGGCGGGGGTTCAATGGAGGGGATGTCAGGCCCCGATTCAGCCTCGGAAAGGATCGAGAAGGGATTGGAAGAGGGAGGGGAAGAAGGTTGCTGATTGGAGGTTCCAGGGGCATCAGTATCCGTAGGTGGTTTTAGGGGAGGTGATGATTTTTTCTTTTTAACAGGTTCCCAGTGGCCTTCTTGCTCATCATTGTCTACATTCACAATTTTTGTGCATCTATTTGCAAAATGTCCGTATTCGTGACATACCTTGCATTTAAATGGTATCTGCTCGTAGTCCAGTTGCTGGATATGGCTCCAATCATCCACTTTCAGCTTGATCGCCTCCGGCAGTCCTCGGCCTAGGTCGACTTCAACACATATCCGTGCGCATGCCTGCATGTTGTCTTTGGGTTCGCTGCGATCTATGTATTTTCCCACCGCATTTCCTATAGCTTTGACTTATTCATCCCCCCAGCAGTGAAGAGGAAGATGAGGCAGCCGTACCCAAACTGGAACAACATTCGTGATATCAAGTTCTGGGTCGAAATCCGGAGTCCATTTATTGAGGTAGAGGCCCCTGGAGTCCATAAAATATGGTCCGTTCCTGAATATTAGATCTTTGTCCTCCTTTGTCTCAAAATGAAATGTAAAATATCCTCTGCCACAGAATCTGATAGCTATTTTGCCCTGAATCTTGTCCGACCAGTTCCTTTCAACCCATCTTTGTACTGTTCTGGGCGACGGCCAAAGCCCTGTGAACTGTCCAATTAATCCTTTCTCTGCTAGAGAAAGGGCTGCCATGCGTGGGGTAGCAGGCGGCAGTTGAACTTCCTGTAATACATCGAGTTTCTTTACAAACTTTGTTGCTGCTGGTCAAGGTCGCTGTGGGGGAAGAGATTTAACCAGGTTGGAGAAGGCTCTTTGCAGATCCAGATCCCCACGGGGTGGATCCAGAGGATCCATACTGAGGCGCAGTCGCTTCAGGTTCTCAGGTTCGCGCACGGTTTTGATTCTACTAAAGTTATAAGATTTGACACTATTTTACTTACACTGAATGTCCAACAATAAGAGAAGTATGCGCTTCCCTTGTGACATTTACTCTCTCTCCCTGTGGAACACAGTCTACTCTATATTCTAAACATTATTGTGCATGTACTTTTTAGTATCATTATTTGCAGTTTTTTAAGGTGCATTGGAACTTGTATTTTGTTTACTCATTTTGGAAAAGGTGTATAGTTACTCTCTCCTTGTAGAATACCTTATTCATCGAATTGAAATTGAAAAGCATATTTTCTGCATGGTTTGAGTTAGAGTTGCATAAAATTTGATACATCAACACCCCTTTCGAAGACATTAATGGAATACCTTTAAAATCATTCTTGCAATAAAAGTAATCAAAAACTATTTTTGAGAATACACACGTATTAGTTTAAGCTAGAGTCTTGGGATAGGCTGTTGTGAGTAAACTTCCTCGGACTTCGAAACTGAGACTAGTGTCATTAATGAGAGTAAAATCCTGCTGTACTCACATCATCTGGGACCGCTCCTGTAACAAGGGAGTTAAGTGCTAGACAACATCCAAGTGTAAGAGAAGGTATCCCACCTTTGATTTCATTTCGGTGGGTATTTTATGTATTGGGGATCTCCTCAGGGATATCAGAGCTGAGTCGGGGACTCAGGTGTCCTTCCCACACAACATACTATCTAGACCATGAACCCTCTAGTGGTGTCTGTGATTTGAGGTAACTTTCGTAGCCATTCATTTAGGGACGAACATAAGGTGATTGGGTGGGTTTGCTTGGTACCTAAATAGATGAAACCACTTCGTCTTTGGTTTGTTGGGAGGGTACTTGTCTTCAAGAGAGTGCTTGCCACCTTCTTACCAAGTTTCAGGCGAAGCTCTAGAGTAATCGTAATTGTACATTTGGTCGACTCTCTCTTTTAGCCCCTTCGATACTGGGTTTCATCTCCAGCTAGTTGTGGCTATCAAACAAAGTTATGTTCCTTAGATGTTTGTTGATTTCCTTTAGAGTTTTTATTTTTATTTTTAGGTGTGCGCTATTTTGTTATTGAGACTTATATAATACATCCTTAATAAAATTTTGTAAAATATATTCACCATGGCTACCCCAGGTTCTCGCTGTTTGTCTTGATACCTGCAAGGCCTTCCTCCACTTTTTGTGGAGGAATTTTTGAGTGAATCAGATTCCCTCACTGCTTAAGGGAGTTAGTCTCCAATTTCAAACCTTGAATTACATCCATACTAACCCAGAGTCGATTTTGATTGAGAACAATTCTACTGACGGTATAGTACCTCCTTGTAATCCTCCACTTGCAGATCCTCTTGGGCCTATCTTGATTTAGGCAGCACCCTTACCTTTAGTGTCTTCATTTATTTCCCCATTAAACATCCCAATGACTACTGGTGAGTCATGATCTTTTGTGGACACCTTTTCTCCAATTCCAATCAACCCACCTCCCTCAAGTTCCACACTTGTTGTGGGTTATCCTATTGTACAACCTATGGTTCATCCAGGAACCTCAGCTACACCCACTTGGGGTGGTACTCAACATTTTGTTTCCTCCACCACCCCTACTCCTTTCATGTCGGTCTCTGGTGTTCCTAGTATGATGACATTCAACAACCCGTTTGGTTGGAATCCATTGCTTGGTTTAATGCCCCCACCACTACAAAGTGGGGGAAATGTTTCTATTACTTATCCACCTGTTGGGGGAATTCCTTCACCCATTCAATATGTCGATCAATAGGGTCCATCTCTAGTGGCTACCTCATTGGTGGTGGTTCTGTACCTAATCCGTCTTATGTGGATAGTGGTGTTCCATTCCCTAGATGTCCTGCACCTCCTTGGGGCCTCCCAAATCAACCATATGCATTTGTTGGGGGTAGCCTCTATCCTGGGGGAAACCTATTAGCTAGTAGCCTTCCTTTGGTTGGTAGCATGCCTTATGGACCATCACTCTACCTGACCCCACCACTACCTTATGAAAAATACTATCCATCACAATCTATGTATCTTACTGGAAACCCATTGATGAGAGGACCTTCTAGTCCCTCTAGTCATCCTGTTATTCCTTGGTCTAATTCAGATATACCTACCCCATTTCTTTTCTTGGCTACATTGGACATCCCGAATCTATACAAGTTGAAAAATGATGCCATCAACCATAACTTGTTATGGCCTCCAACCCCGCATAATTTTTTTTTAGACATTCTTAAGTTTAAAGGAAAGTAGAAAGCCCGAGCATTCATTTTATGGTACTTTTCTTGCCTGTTAATCTTAAAAACCTAGACTTTAATTCTTTAAGCTCATTAAATTACATGAAGAAGATTGAGCATTCTTTTTATGGTATTTTTCTTGCTCGTTAATCTGAAAAACCTTGAGTTTACTTCTTCAAGCTCGTTAAACTTACACGAATAAGGAGCATTATTTTTATTGTATTTTTATTTTTCTTTAATCCGAAAAACCTCGATCTTACTTCTTTGGGATCGTTAAACTCCTATGACGAAGATTTGAGAAATTATTTTTATCTCTTTTTCTTGCTCTTTAAACTGAAAAAGATACTTCGAGCATTATTTTTATGGTATTTTTCTTGCTCTTTAATTCGAAAAACCTAAATTTTACTTCTTCAGCATCATTAAACTTACATGAATAAGACTGAATCTTCTTTTTAGGGACTTTTTCTCACTCATAAAACTGAATAAAACCCTGAGTTAACTTCTTCAAGCTCATAAAAATCCTACGACAAGGATTTGAGAAACTATTTTTCTCTCTTTTTCTCATTTGTTAAAATGAAAATGATAGTAAAAATATTCTTCAGTTAATTTTTTTTATGAATATTATCGAGTTTACTTCATCCCCTCATACTCGTAACAAAACGAGGAATATGTCTATTGAGCATAGGTTTCTCACTTTATTTGGACTCAATGGACTAATTTACGAAAAAGGAGCTGCGTGGAGTATATTATTAACTCTTTATCGGACCTGGTCATCAACCATGAAAAAGGTACCCCCTTGGAGTTGTCTTTACTATATTTTCAGACTCTCTAAATGTGAAAAGACCACTGAGCTTACCTTTTATGGACTCGTTAAACCTAAGTAGACTAGGAAAATTTGGAAGAAAGAACTATCATTGCTATCTATATTAGTTGGAAGTTTTATGGAAGTAGTCTACTGTCCATCCCTTGAACATGGCACTTATCTAGCATATTCCTCTTTTGTCAACTTCTCTTTGAGCCTTACCATCTTATGATTTTAGCCTTGATACCCTGATGTCCCAGCATCCATGTGTCCTAACACTCGTTGGTGTTCTCGATTCTAAGTTTCCTGGTCTCTTTGGTGTTATGCCTTCTATTGTTCAAGGGATTGTATATTATCTGTTGACCTTATCAACCACTATATCATGTGTCCATTTGACCTGAGTCAATTCACCTTGTTGTTCCATATCACTGCAAAATCAATCACTTTTTTACCATTTCATGTTGATTGATGTGGGACTCCTTATTGCCCACCTTCGACAGACCCATTCTGATCGACTTCAAAAAATTATATGGGAAGTGGGTTGAGAAACACAACAGTACCCTAGAGCTTGTAGTCCTTAGTAGTAAGTTTCCATGTGTTTGATCGGGGGTTTTCATTCTTGGTTCTCGATTGAACTATTCTACAAGTGTTCGACTTTAACTCCTTTATTCACACTCACTATATTGTACTGAGCATCTTGGAGACCATCATCCTTATCGGTGGCCATCCTCACATAAGTTAATGGTTTTCATTATTGACCAAGAATCAAGAGAATACTCACATATTCAACATCAACTCATTTATTCACAAGTGTAGAATTATGCTATTTCATGATGGTGATGAAGACCTTAGGTAGAGGATTACATCACTCAATCTTGTTTCCTCTCCCAAGCTACATATTTTGTTTATGGAGACAACATATCTTATTCTTACTACACTGCAACAAAGTTCCACATTATACTTAATGATGGACATGATCTCTCGTCTTCTATATGGACCCACAATGTATTTTTATAGCTATTGAGCATGGGAATGTGCAACTTAGGACATAATTTATATGTGACATATGTTTGATGTTGTTTGTAGGTCTCCTTCCATTCTAATACTTTGAAACTTTCTCTCCTTGGTTATTTTATAAATTATTTCAACCATCACCTTCTTCATTGACCTCACACTTTAGGGGTCATCTATTATACATGAAATTACCTCCTCATCGGCTTAGAGGAGAATACTATGTTGTTGGTTGAAATACCCTTTTTTCCTAGCCTATATAAGACTATAATACAAGTTATGTACCATGAGGAACACGTGATCGTAGTTTATAAAAATTTCTTCACTTCATATAACTTGTGTTACCAAAACTCTCACTCAGTCACGAGGCAAAAATCTCACGTTAACTAAGCTTTGACACTCTTGTTCACTTTTAGAAACTCATATGGTGGAATGTGATATATTTATCCTCATCTTTAGGTTTTTCCTAAACAAGAAAATCATACAAAAGTAGGAAAGAGCCACAAAGCATGGGGAAGATTTTTGCTAAGCATAAAATCATCTAAAAAGTGGATAAAAGAATTATTAAATGAGGAAAAACTATTCACCCAAATATTTTGTGCAAATTGAACTAAGGAGGAATTTGGGAATCTTCATAGCCTTCACTTGCCTATATATTAGAAGCTTGACCATTGGGAAAGGGATGGGCATTCTTGTATTGTTACACTGTTGAGATCTAACTTAAGAGGGAGAGCTTTGGAGCTAGGAGTTGGGGGAGGTGTTGCTGCAACTATATCTGATGGTTGTAACTTTCCCTAAGCTCCTTGATTAATATAGATTGGTTAATGTTGCTTCCATATACTATTGTTCATCATTCAATTATTGTGTCTAAATAATTAATTTTTGGAAGGTTTGTTTGTTATATTGCATTCAGTTATTGTTGGCTTGTTGGGGCCTGACCCAGGTTCGAAGTTAATTAGCCAAACAAATCCCTGTACTACTGGCTCTTTTGGCAAGAGTCCGCGGAGCGCGGACTGAGGTCTCACCAGAAGTAGTATGGGAGGGTGCTAGAACCAGGTTTCTGCACCCTTGAGATGTCTGAGGGGTTTGATTGGTCCACTGTTTGTTCCTACGCACATGTTGCCTCGTGCAGTTTCCCGTTCCTCGCGGCTTGATACACTGCCTTCGCGCAGCCCTAACAAGGGGCTATGGAGCTCCTGCGCCGCGCTCTACGCTATTACTCGAGATGTTACTTATCTTCCAGTGATAGTTAATTACCTTTGCCTACTTGAATGTCTTAAGTTATAATTAGTTATAGAAAACATTCATACAGGTTCGCGCAGTAAATAAATAGTATACCTACAAATTATATCCAATCATGCATTAAACCAGGAAAAGATACACAGAAATATAGTAAAACTTCTCTTTATTGATTCTCCCAATGGTTACAGACTCGACCTGCCCTGCGCACTCAGCTGTAGGGGTCCGCGCACTCAGCTGCAGACTACTAGGCCTTTGCGCACTCAGCTACAGAGCCTTCTCCTACTCTATGACCCACAAATACACTTTACACTTCGACTCAATCACTTAGACTTCTCCTCTTCTCTATCTTCTCTATTTTCTCTATTAGTTATCTTATATGCTTAGAGCCTTGCTCTATTTATACAATCCCATGGTCCACGGACCATGGGTAGGTCTATCCAGCCAACATTACATTACAAAAACTAGGGTGGACAACCCTATGACTCTATTATAATTTTATGCCCTGTGCCCACAATTCACGGAGCTTTTACAAGAAGATTCGATCAAAACTTGGGCTTTAAGCCCCAAAACGTGCCTTTGGGGGATTCCATGCCCAATAGGCTTTTATGGCTCCAAACCTCAGTCTTGATGTTTTGTGATGTTGCACTCATGGCCTAGGGCAACCCCTCCTTCCAGACCTGGTCCAAATATTCAAAAAAAAGCGTTTTACTCCCTATACGTGACATTGCCCTGAGCTAAACGCGTATGTACGTAGGTATGTGTATACCCAACCCATGTATATGTCTTAAAACACTTAAAAAAATTAAAACTCCTTAATTTCGGGTGGACATCGTGGGTTTTACCTACTGATTACCTATTAGTCCCCGTGGCCCAACTGTTCCCAATGAATTCCCAACTAAAAAACTACTTTGGGAGAAGTATAAAAAGGCTTCAAAGGGAAGGCCTAAGGGAGGAGAGGATAGAGAGAAAGATCACTCTGCTGAGAATTTCCATGACCAGGTATGAAGATCCTTGTGCTTCCAGCACTTCCCCCATTTGCAGGAAACCCTTGTTTCCTTGTGTGATGATGTCTTTCTACTTGAGAGATCATGGATTAAGTCATGGAAGGAGTTTGTTGAAGGCTTGAGACTGAACGAATCTAGAGGATGGTTCCGCTTGGAGCCTGCGAAATGATGAATCAGGTGAAATCATTCCTTTCTGTACTTTAGTTATTTATAATAAAAGAAACACTTGTCTTGTTCCTGATATAAATCTTCTTCATATTTATGATGTCAATGGTATAATTCATATGTGAATGGTTGTTTTTAATTGTATAACTAACTGCCTTTCATTATGTTATGAAGATGATTTCTTTATGATGCTTGGTCAATATACTACTATACTTTCTGGAATTGTTGGTTTTGCAGGTTGAAGGACTAAAGGGAACTAAAAGAGGGTTTGGACCCTAACTGGATCTTCTCAAATGAAGGACCTCAGGTGCACCCCTTTTTCATATAGTTTGTTTATATTAGCATCATTGCTGTATGGAATGAGTGGTTCTCTATGTAAATAACCTCCGATCTGCTAGGGTATCAACCCAAGACCCTAGGGGAATTTATTTCTTAACACAGGCCCCAATGCAAACATCATGACTCGCCCTCGAGCCACTCTGTCAGTGCGAAGATCTTTACACGGATTCCCTCCAACTCTGTCTGAACTGCTACAAGGTCAGCAACACACTGAGCTACTACCTGTTGGATCTGCTGCATGCATTGTTCTAAGACTGCTATGTTGGAAGTTCTTCTCTGCATTAGTGCATGTATCCCCTACATGTGTGCAAGCTTGCCTTTAATTTCTGCTGTGATGGTGAAGGCCTCGTAAATCGAAGGCTAAATGCTCACCTTCAGGACTGCTTCCTTATGTTGTGTTGCGTCCACCTGTTCTTTCAGCTCTTTGGTCTGTTTCATTCGTGCGAGCCTCTAAGTGAGGTCCACCATCTGCGCAGTTGCTTTGAAGATGTCATAGTGTCGGAGTTCTCATGCCTCTGTCTCTAAGTGTTGGATGTTGGGATCCTCCTGGAGATTTGTGAGGACCTCAAATGATTCTTCCAACATGTTGGTGCAGTCTCGCACTACATTGCTAATTTTGTCTAGTCTCGCTGTGATAGCGCTAGTGCACCGTTCTATGACTTCTGGAGGGGTAGATAGTTGTGCCTTTGACCACAATTGGGTGAGCTGAAGGTATGGCCAAGTCATTTCTCTTCCCTTCCGAGATGTCCGCGGGGTCCTCTCCTTTGCATGGAAGCTAGGAAATGCAGCGAATCAAGTCTACCGTGATTGGGATGGGCTCCTCTAGCCACAAACACCCATCATGCACCAGGAAAAGTAGCTGTCTGATGACAAAAATGGTTATTGGGGCGCGATGGAAATGCGGCACCCAGAGAAAGTTAAGTAGCCCATCCTTTTCCACTCCACGCTACCACTTTCGCGACTTTAATTCTGTAACCCCTACCATGGTGTTCTGCTTGGGTTGCATGAGGTGCGAGGTCTTAAGGTGAGGGAACTTCTCATGGTCAACAAGGTCCCAATCTTCGACTTTTAAGCTCGACACCCTTCCCAGGTGTGTGCCCTCAAAAATAATGTTGTATGGGAGGAGCGGGGTCTGGAGCGAGCACTTGGTCTCGTCAAGGTCCTTCGACACTTTAGCCTTCCCTTTCCGTGGGGGGACATAGGCGGGCAGCTTTGTTAGGGGGTGCACAGGCTTAGTTTCCTCCTCCATGCCTTCGTCCTCGTCTTCTGCGATGATTAGGTCCTCTAGGTCTTATTCTTCTTCATGGATCTCTATGGTGATGACCTTCCCTTCTCCTCCATTGACATCTTGGTGCACAATGGGTTCCGCGGGGACACACGTATGGGAACCATCGCTTGCTTTTCCTTCTTGGTTCTTGGCATGCGCGGTGATTTTGGGATTTCTACCACAATCCTGGCACCTTCCGAAGTATCTCCCACAGTCAAGGCCTGCGAGGACTCTTCGGCGGTCATTTCTGTTATCTCCATAACTTCCTCAGCTATTGCCATCGTGTCTGTCCAGAAATCTAGCACTCGCGAACTCAGGGGCTCAATCAATGCTCGACACACAACAATCAGGGCTCTGCTCAATAGCTCAATTTGAAAATCACCAAGTGTTGTTTGTTGGGTAGCCCCTTCTAATTTATAGTGCTTTTTGAATTTGAATTCAACTGTTCCCCCAAATCTGGTTCATTAATGCTCCCTTGGCAGCAGATTTTCCCAAATCTCACCCATAAATCGCGTCTTAAATGCCTTCTGCCCGCTCCATTTGGTTTTAAGTCGGGCAGCTCATCATGAATAGTGACTTCAATGGTCACTTTCTAGCCAACTAGCATGGCAGCACAGCCCCCCGTGCGCGGTCGTGGACTTTGTGACTCTTTTCTTCTGTGCGCAGCTCCAACATCACGCAGCACCCAGGCAGAATAGTTTATAGTCTTGCGCTTCCTTTTAACTACTTGGAGCACTAAGACTGTACTTCCTTCGGCTAGTCAAGTGGTCACACCACCTGTGTAAAGTTTCATCCTATCATCCATCATGTTTCTTGGAAAATACCCACCTTTTATTGTTACGGTCAGCATCACGCACTTTACCATCTGCAATACGGTACCCTGGTCAATTCACTTAGTAATGTGCGGTCCAAGCTAAGGCATCAGACTGATCAATTCCTTAAACTTTTCATCATGATCGTATGCATCCTGCCTTATCACCCTGGTCTTTTTGCCGAGAAAATTTTCCTTTATCTCGTCCTCCAGCTTCTTGATTTCCGTGTCCACCAGAGCGCTTTTCTTCCTTAGTCATACCCTTTCTTTTCCAAGTTCTTGGAGCCTAAAATTTCCTTGTTGGATTTCTGCTTCCAAGGTTCCACAAACTGTCGTATCTACTGGTGCTATCATGCATAGTCTAAGCTCTCCAGGTAGTATAGGAATTACAACATTTGCTTCATACTCTAGCCTTGGTGGTGCCTGTGCGATCAGGTTCTTGCACGCAGTCCTATAAGCTCATAGAACCGCTAGTACACGTAGGTCCTAGTCAGTCTTCTTTGCATTGTGGACCTTGTTCAGTGCTTCATGTACTTTACTAAATGCTTCTACGTGGATATTCTTCTGCGCACTAGGTCTTTCCATACTTCATGGTCCCAACTGGAGGGGTTGCTCACGCCATTGCCTTACCTGCACTTGCTTACTGATCGTGTCTCCTACCATGAGGATGGTGTGCATTTGTGTAGGTTTCGCACCATATGCTTGTATCCACCTGGATAGGTGGGTGCGCGTGCAGGTTTGTCCGACAATCTTGTCTATTAATTGCATCAGAGGCTTCCCAAATCAAATGTGCATCATTCTTCTACATTTGTGCCAGTCCTCAAAACTTCTCTGGTGTGTCCCCCACCATCTTGCAGGCATAGTGCGCAGTACCCATTTCAGAGCATCGAATTGCTACTGTTCTGGTACTCCTCTTTCAAATTTGTTTAGGAAGTCATCCACCTCGCTTAAACCATCATACGTAGGCAAATCTCTTACCTCTGTTGCTACACAACGTATCAATCTCATATTCATGTTACAGTTCAGAGTGGTTACCTCGTGTAAATGGTTCTGCCATCGTTCTATCTCCTCGTTAGAATCTGATGTGTATGAGCTTTCACGCTCCCATGAGATTCGGCCATCCGTGGTTGGATTTACCCAGTCTTGGTCCCATGCAGTTATCTAGTAGATGCAGTCTATATCGTTGTCGCTGTCGTAGTTGTGCACTAACTTCGTGTAGTGTGATCCTTCTACAGGGTCTAAAGGTACCACTAATGCAGAGACTCTTTTTCTAAGGTCATCTTGCACTTCTTTAGATTTATCACTCCATTCATGTCAGTGGCCCAATCTATTCCCAATAGCACAGGGTAAGGATTGTTGTCATCAACAATCTTTATTACTTCAAAATCTGCTAGCGCGCTTGCTCCTTCAATATCTACTGTGATTCCCTACAATCTCCCCATAGGTAGGATCTTTTGCAGGTTTTCCATTCGTAGTTGGATAGGAGACCATTACAACGCATGCCTGCCTATGTGCTCCCATGTATGTTTTTGCATGACGTTCACATCCGACCCTAGATTCATAATCACTTGGTCCATCTCATATTCCCCAATCTACATAGTCAATATCATTT
Organism: Pinus tabuliformis; assembly: GCA_031772625.1. Taxonomy (NCBI): domain Eukaryota; kingdom Viridiplantae; phylum Streptophyta; class Pinopsida; order Pinales; family Pinaceae; genus Pinus; species Pinus tabuliformis. The sequence goes on along the minus strand of CM062816.1, from coordinate 539,480,714 downwards.
CCCTTCCTGTTCATGTTGTGTACTTCCTGAGCTTCCAGACTATGCGCAGTTCTCTTGGCGTGGTCCCAGCGCATTTAGTTATGAGTTCTTGTAGCCCCTTTATAGCCTTGCTGTCGCGCAATATGTTCATGCACATCTCCAAGAATGGAGTGAGCATCGATGGGTCCATTTCCGGCTCCATTCTATCTTTACTTCTTGAAGTGGAGGCATCAACGAAGCTCCTCTTAGCTTCCATGAAGGTCTCCTTAGCATGCTCCAAATCAAATTCTGGTTCCTTTGTTGGAGCCTTGCAAACCTAGGTACTTTGTTTAGGTTGCTTGCCTTTGTCATCTCCGGTCATAATTCCACTCTAGAGAACGATATTTACATTAGGGTCTTCCTTGCATGGCTCAGACCTCATCATTTGTAGGTTCTGAGTCAGGGGAGGTCGGAGTGCTCCTTTATCACACAACCTCACTATCGGTGTGGGACAATCCTTCGTCTCATGATCAAACAACGTACAATACAAGCATGATGGTCACGTTGGATTCATACAATCGCGGGCATAATGCCAAGTCCCTCCGCAATTGTAACATATTTGCTGGCCACGACCTCTTCTTGGTCACCCTCCACCTCAGCCTTGTCCGCGCCCTTGAAATGCGGTGCACGCCATTTCTATGTTTTGATTGAGGGCCTATGTTCCAGCCTGAACTCTGTAGGTAGGAGTTCGATCCATCATTAGTTCGTAACTTCTACAGGTGCACTCATCATGTCCTACTGACCTACAGAAATTACAGAACAACTACTATGAATTCTGCATATACTTCTATAATAGATGGTAGTTATCTGTAGCATGCTTTCCTCCTATCTGACAAATCGCACACCACAATGCATGCATCGCGCTTCGTCCTGCTTGTGCCTTTGGTATTTGTGGCATTGGCCCTCCTCCCACAAGGTAATTCCCGAACACCGGGAAGTGGTCCTTTTCGTGCCCCCGTCCCTTGCATTTTACGCACCATATCTCATCCCGCATCTCTGGGCAGGTTGTCCTGAACTCCCAAGTTAGGCTCTTGTATTGGAGTCTCGTGCAATCTCATTGCGACCTCCAAAGCCTCAGCCTGAGTGGTTAGCCTTTGTTGCGACAACGCATTCCGTAGATGCAGCATTAACGATGCTACAAACCATTCACGGTGTTGCCCATCTATTAATGTCATGTTTTCTTCGCGAATTGTACAGTTTAGTCTTTGATCCAACTCCCACGGGGTCTCACCTGGTAGCATTGTGATTTCCTTGAATCCAATGATCGACTGTGCCTCTGACTTTGGCCTGCTAAATTCTTTGTTTAACGCAACTTGGATATCCGCGATCCCTGCATTCAGATTGTCATTGGAATGCTTAATGTACTAGGTCATCATGCGATCCTGTAGAGCACTGACCAATGTTTCCTTCTTGATATTGTCATCCGTGACACCCTGTGCTTCCCATAAAACTTTCATCACGAACCAAAATTGGTCCAGATCTTCATTCCGTACTCCCTCGAACACTGGTTGCTTTATCGTGCTTTCCATACTGCTTCGCGGTGGTGGCGGAGATGGTATGAGCAAAGACAGGGGTGAAGATGTTGAAACTAGTGGTGGTGTGGGTGGGGGTGGTATGCATGGAATTCTCTGTCTTATCAGATTGATTGCACTTCTTGGCGAGACCTTCGCAAGCTCTTCTTTGCCCCCTTGCGGAGGTGAAATCAAGCAACTAGTTTCTAGTTCTGTGCTACCTTGTTTCTGTAGATTCTCCCACTCCACGTAGCCCCAAACATCAATTTATTTGCATAACCCGCTTTTCACATAGTTGCATTTTAATCCAAGTGTTAAAATATTTAACGTACTTACCTCGCGGTCCTTTGAGGAAGCGTCGTTCTGCCTTGCTATAGCTAACTGAAGTATCTACTGCGAATTCGGTGATGAATCCTCTTATGATTCGATTGAGCCAGTGATTGACAGCGTGCATGATCTTATCTTCCAATTCTTCCAATCTGCACACCAATTTTTGAGTCCACATAATAGGTTTGTTGAGTTTGTACCTTCCTTGGCTATCTACTAGGTTCACGATCCACTCGTACAACTCAGTGGGGAAGGATGCAAAGAAAATTTCGTGGATCTCCATATATAAGTAGCAGTCTAACCACTCTTCCTTTGATAGTCAAGGATTCCTATTTTCCTACGCCGCGAACTCGTGAATGTTTTTGTCCAACCAATCTTCATTTCCTTTCTTTGTTGGATTCTAGTGATACAACATCAAACATTTCTATGCAGATCCCAATCCCGGTAGTGGAACCATTTGTTGGCTTGTTGGGGCTTGACCGTGGCTCAGAGTTAATTAGCTAAACAAATCCATGTACTACTAGCCCTTTCGGCAACAGTCCATGGAGTGTAGACTGAGGTCTCAACTGAGGTAGTATGGGAGGGTGCTAGAACCAGGTTTCTGCACCCCTGAAATGTTTGAGGGGTTCGATTGGTCCATTGTTTGTTCCTGCGTGCAGGTTGCTTTATGCACTTTCCCATTCCTTGCAGCCTAATACACTACCTTCGGGCAGCCCTAACCAGGGGCTGTGGAGCTCCCGCGCCGCACTCTGCGCTATTACCCGAGATCTTACTTATATTCCAGTACTAGTTAATTACCATTGCCTACTTGAATGTCTTAAATTATAATTAGTTCTACAAAACATTCATACAGGTTCGTGTAGTAAATAAACAGTATACTTGCAAATTATATCTAATCATGCATTAAACCAGGAAAAGATATAAAGAAATATAGTAAAACTTCTCTTTATTGATTCTCCCAATGGTTACTGACTCGACCTACCCTGCGCACTCAGCTGCAGAGCCTTCTCCTACTCTATGACCCACAAACACACTTTACACTTCGACTCAATAACTTGGACTTCTCCTCTTCTCTATCTTCTCTATTTTCTTTACTAGTTATCTTATACACTTAGAGCCTTGCTCTATTTATACAATCCCATAGTTCGCAGACCATGGGTAGGTCTATCCAGCCAACATTACATTACAAAAACTAGGGTGGACAACCCTATGACTCTATTATAATTTTGCGCTCTGCGTCCACAATTCGCGGAGCTTTTACAAGAAGATTCAGTCAAAACTTGGGCTTTAAGCCCCAAAACGTACCTTGGGGGGATTCCATGCCCAACAATTATCTTTAGTTGTTTCTAATGGTTTTGATTGATAATATTATTATGTTGTGAATATTTTGTTTCTTCTTTCTTATGTGCAGGACCAAGCTTTGGAGATAGCTAGGAGCACTTGCCAGCTACACTAAAAACTCCAACAGACTTGCATGCGAGGAATCCCAAGCTTATATTTGAGTTCTCTTATAAATCCGTTCTTTACTTCTTGCATCACTGAAAGAATCAAACGTTGAAACAACCTTTCTCTTATCCAGTCTTCCCTAGGTTTCCGGGAGAATGTGAGAGAGTTTTCTGTTCATCTAACCAAGCATAAAATCCTATAGCACCCCAATCCCAATGGAAGGGCATTGTGAAGTGTCAATGGGTGTATATGACCAAATTCACTTCTAATGGTTATAATGAGCATCATAAGGATCATTTGGTTGCAAAAGTATTTTCACAGCAAGAAGGCATTGACTACACTAAAACCTTTTCTCTTATTGCAAGGATGAATTATATTCAAATGGTTCATTCTCTTGCTACTTATTTTCGATGGAAAATTCATGATATGGATCAATTAAGAGTGCCTTTCTTCATGAATATTATTTGAATAAATTTACACAAAGAAACCTCTTGGTTTTGTGAAAGATTACAATTTTTTTGTCGACTGCAAAATTCATTATATGGTTTGAAGCATGCCCTCAGACTTGGTATGCTAAGAATGGCCAATTCTTTCTCAACATTGGGTTTAAACATAGTGAATTTGATCATAATATTTATGTATTATAAACTAATCGTGATACTTTGATTTTTGTTATTTTTGTTGATGATTTGGTCATAACTAGCAATAACATTGATCAAATTCTTAGATTGAAGAGTCAATTTATTGAAACTTTTGAGATGACAAATTTTGGTCCTTTGCATTTATTTCTTGGCCTTCAAGTTTCACCATTAAATAATTGTATGTTTCTATCTCAATACAAATATGTGTTAGACTTACTAAAGTTATTTAATATGGACGACTATAAGCCACGTACCACACCCTTTCATTCATGTATCAAAACATGACTAAAGAATTCCAATCTTTGAAATTTAATTCTACCGTTTATTGACAGTAAATTGATAGACTTATAGCCCCGAGGGATAGCTCAAATGGTCGAGTTCCCGTTGATAGTACTCTCCCGGTTTGGGAGGTCACGGGGTCAAATCTCCTCGATGCCCTCGGGGTTAGGCCCGATCTGGCCGACCGGTAGTTCCCTTCGGGTGGAGCTGCCCCGATTATCTACGTGGACGTAGCGGCCCACCTCTGGTGCCCCGTGAACCACACAGAAAAAAAAAAAAAAAAAAAAAAAAAAATAAAATAAAATAAAATAAATAAATAAATAAATAAAATAAAATAAAATAAATAAATAAATAAATAAATAAATAAAAAATAAAAAATTGATAGACTTATTTACTTAACTCACATTTCACATCACATTCCTTTGTTCTTGGTGTGGTTTCTTCATTTCTGCAAGATCCATGAGAATGCCACTAAAAAGATGCAATTTGAGTTGTTTGTTACATTAAGGGTACCTGTCATTTTGGTGTCAAATGTTGTCAAAGTACAAAATTGTTGGTCAACCTCATTTATTATGACTAGGAAAGCAACGATGATCACAAAAAATCCACTTTTGGTTATGTGCTTCTATTTAGTGTTCAAATTATGATATGGCCATGAAAGAAGTAACATGCTGTCTCTTTGTTGACTACCAAGGATGAACACCATGGAGTTGTTAATGTAGGGACATAGGCAGTTTGGATTCATCAATTATTAAGAGAGCTTGGGCTTCCTATTGAAGCCTCAACCACCATATATTTATTGGAAACCTTTGAGCACTGTTTGGGGGGGGGGGGTTGAATCAATAGTGTGATCATCTTAAAATTTTTACCAATTAAAACTTCACTCACTGAATCATGCATATAACTAGCAACATATTATATCATCACATGAATATAACAATGTAATTATCTAAATAAAACAACCATGAGAAAAACAAAACCATCAAACACAACCATAAAAACTATCACATAAGAGACACAATATATCTGGTGGAAAACCATTCACCAGGAAAAAAACCACCCTTTATGTTGTTGCGTTGCTCTGAATCTTCTATTAAGAAAAATGTGTGTTTTTAGATAGATTATTGACTTTTATCAGCTAGGAGACTCAACCTCATATACAATCACTTGACTCCCATCAACCTCGAGACTCGATTCTTTTTGATAATCTCAAAAGACTATGTTCTCACACGGATCTATAGATTACCATCCATTGAAAGCCACCATGATCAACGATCCTTGCCAAACTTTGATTGGACTATTCAACTACCATTAGATTGAGAAATTGTTCCTTTAGTTAACACTTCACAATCACTGCTCCAAATTTATCAAGTCGCTACTCCTCTACTCTATGTGGACCTCATTTCATATATTTTCACATTGGATCCCTAAAATTTATGATCAAACTAATTCAACTCTACAATATGAACTTTAGAAGCAAGATACCATCATCAGATCAATAAAAAGCACCACAAATATATCTTCTCCACTCTAGAAAAATAATGGCCACAATGTATGCATCAAATTCGAATACTACTATCACTAGTAGCTAAAATAAAACTCATACTCAACCATAACATCAAACCCTCACTATAAAATATAATTGTTGCATACTACAAATAACAGCATACAACACAATGGATATGTCCCAAATGCACTAGCAACACCTACAAAAACAAATGTGAGAATCTCAAATATGGATTTATACCAAGTTCTCCATCTCTATCATAAACTCTGCTCCAACTCTCTGCATCTCAATTCTGAAATCTTAAGATTTGAATCAATACTATGCTTCCTCAAATATATCTGCTCATTCTTCTACCATTAGAGCTCATACACTGAAGCAATCAAGCTCACTAATGGATCTAAAGCATACTCACACAATGCATCCTTCTCTAACTCACTATCACACACAACAGACCATTACTCATCTCCAAAGTGAAGTATATAGAACATGAAGGGTGAAGTTAGCCTTTAAACTATGATCAAAGGTGCACAAATTGGACTAAATCAATCCACTAACACAACTACTTGTTCACTAAATGTGTTCACATCATTGGAGGACCTTTTGAAACCATTCCCAACCTTTACAACTTAATCTAGAAGCATCTGGGAATTTCCATGCTAATTTTCATCGGATTTGCGCAAGGAATGATGAGGATTTTTTGTGAAAAACCTTAGTCACACACACAACACTAGCTAAACTCGACTAGAGACTTTCAGTTGCATGCATAAGCTTGTATTCCAGTGACTGGATCATTTAAATCGCTTGCATAAGCCTATCTCCATGCGATTGGGGGAGAGCATAAGGAAAATCCACAATCCCTCAGCTCAGAACCTCTGCCACTTGTTGGATCCTCTTCTTCAACATCTGAACTCACCTCCAAACATTTTCTAAGCTCAGTAACACCTTTACAAGTGGATCAGACAAATCTTCAAAGCGTCACTTCCAGGTTGACCAAGAAGCCCAACAAACAAGGTTGGAAAGAGTGCTAACAAGTCCTCAACTCTCCAACAAACATTTGCACAAGATGCAACACCTCTGACAGACCTGCAATACACTATAGCACATCTCCATCATCAACATAAGTCCATCACACCACAACAAGTCATCTCCATGAGCATAAGCATGAAGACCTAATATGCCAACTCATTAAGTTTTCCATCATCTCCATCATATGAAGATTTGCATCATCCACCTATAGTAGCAACCTATACCACCATGAACACCATAATGCCAACATATGATAATCATGAATGTGACAGCATACAATTTACATCAATGCCAACACAACCATATCAATATCAACTCAACTATCTCCAACCATGCTACAATGAATGGTATCAATACATCAACTAGCCTACATAATGTTGATATGAATTCCAACATCAGCTAGCTACTTGTTACACAAAATTTTGTCACCCCTGTTCACTTCTTGTTCCACATCTTGAAGTGCCAAAATTTTTCCAACTATGAAGTGTAATCATCATGAAACACATACTAAAACATCCCTGAAGAATGGAAGAAAAACTGCCTTGAGTCAATTCTGGAGAAGGTTGACTGAAACCCTAAATTTCAAGACTAACTCTCTTTGCTCCACCACTTGCTTGTACTGATGGAAGGTTGTATTTGTTTAACCTATCGCTGCCAATGTGTGATTTGATATAAAAACCCACGTTGAACCTCTTCTGGCAGGTTTTCTCAAAATGGAGGAGAAACTTCGTATGCTGGAAACTTCGAGAAACAACGAGTTGGATGTTGTTGGGTAGAGATATGGTCAAGCTCTCCCATTTGGAGCTCTTGATCCTACCTTTAAGGGCCTTCCCTTGATATTTGGACATTCCTCTCTCTTTTGTGGATCCCTAACTCCCTCTCCCTTCCTATAAATCAAATCCCCTCCATCCCCAAATGGTTGGTCATTTATTGCCTGCATTCCTATGTTGAGATTATGCCTAAATGTTGCCCATCTAACTTGGAGAAGGAGTGCTTGAAGAGTCTTGGTTTGGACTTGGACATCCACCCAAAGGAGGTCTCCAACATCAAGGCAATCGTTGTATGCTTCCATTTTTTATTAATTAATATATACATATGATGTTCACTTTCCATAAATGTCTAAATATTTATGCATTTACCTCGATACTCCTTGATCTATAAAGTAGTTTATGTTTGATATATGTTGAGCCCTGAACTTGCATCTTTCCTATACACTTTCCTAAACTCTTTCCATTCACCTGGATCTCCTAAGCTATCAACATCATTGCATATTAATCATAAAAGAGCATTTAAAGTGGTTTTTTTAAACTATGTTTTATGTCTGTTGTTTGAACTAGATTTTTGCTCATTGAGCTGCGGAATCCTGTCACTTTCCGCAGCTGCTTCAACTTTCCGCAAATGTTTTTGTTAAAGTATACATTGCAGGTGTCATTAGGCAAAGCGAGCCACATGGGGAAGTTGAAATGACTTGGACATGGACCGAGTCCTATTGGCTCAGTCGGATTCATCAGGGGAGGCCGTGGTCAATGGTGGTCAAGCGGTGGTCAAACAGAAGAGTCCTACGACAACAGGACTCCGTTTCCAAGCATGTGAAAGATTTTCGTGGCCGTTTCTAGATCTCTGGAGGCACGCTGACACCTGTAGGCTGCCCACAATGTGAATCCAACAAGCTGTTTTCAATAGATTGCATAATCTCGACAACCATGACGCTAAATCCATGGACGCTGTTGTTTACATGTCCTCTATCAGTGTAGTTTATAGGAAAATAGTTATGTAACCTTTTGTTATAAATAATGCATTTCTATACGCATAGGAGTTAGTCTTTTGAATATAATTTTGCTGTTAAAAAAACCCACTGTGCCATGACACTAGTTTCATTGTTGTGACTGTGTTTTGAAATATATGAGAAGACTCTGTTTCTACAGGATTGTGTGAGCGTAATTCTTGATTGATAGCTGTTGCCTGAGGTTGTGTGGAGGGCCCCTATACACGCTGAGGTTTTGTTTCTTATTGTTGTACAGTTTCATGTTGTGTTTCTTTATGTTTATTGCAAATATGCCATAGTTATTCACTTATGTATATTTCATTTACTATGGTACTAACGCTTCATTCTTGTTCATAATTTTACATGCTTTGTACATTGCTGTTAACACTGATCAGTGTGTATGTTCTAGATTATAGTAGGCCTGTGCATCTTCATACATTCCCTTTTGCAAAAGCTAGTGACGTGGAATCAGTCTTTCTGCTGACTTGCTTTTCTTAGCTTTTAATCCCAGTTCTGTTTTGTTTATTTCAGTCTTGTTCATTGGCTTTATTATTTAGTTTAGAAATAAACTTACTCATATCATTGATGATTACCTCTGAAAGCCATAGCTAGACTAATTGGTGAGGGGTCAGACTATGAATTGATGTGATTTGATTTTAGTTTTACTTTTCTGCAATTAGATATCAGATTTCTCAAGTTGTTGATGATTACCTCCGAAAGCCATAGCTAGACTAACTAGTGAGGGGTCAGAATATGAATTGATGTAATTTGACTTTAGTGTTATTTTTCTTGCAATTTTTGGATTTCTTTGAGTGCAGTAGCTTAATTCATTTCTTTTGTATTTAAACAACAACATGAATAATGGTTTCATGATCAATAGTTCACTGTTTGTTTGATTAGAATAGTGGCACATTTTCATTTTCTTTTAAGAATTAATTTCATCATTAGTATGTTCTAAGACCCTCTGAAGTTTGAAGTTTTGGAAATCATTATAAAGGACATAATTGCCTTGAAAATTTATATCCATACTTGTCTTTTAGACTAATCTTAAAACTCAGGGATAGAATTTCCATTTCACATTAGGAGATAAACGAAGATAAAAACCCCCAAAACAAAATAAAAAAAAAATCAAAAACAACAAAAAGTAAGAAATAGGCTATCTTGCACATATAGTGCGCCACACTTCAACAGTTTATGACTCCCGGATTGACAGTTAATATATCAATTTAGGACACTCTAAATTGACCAAACAATATACACTATGTATGCTCTTCTACCTTGTATTGTCTTTTCATCTCTCTTGCAGGTACTCATACATAAGGAATAAGAAAGGAGTGAGACTGGAAGCTAACGGGTTGAAGCCATTACCAAAGGATTGAGAAATTCGCATCAGAGTGAGGTAGGTTTCTTTCTCTCTCTACAGTTTTAAACATAAGCTAGGAAAGTTTGCATTAGTTTTTTTAGTTTGTTTCTAGACCCATTCATTGGGATAGAGATATCGCCTCTTTCTGCAGAGGGTATTTATCTCCACAACAAAATTATGGCACCAAGACGTTTGAACACATTAATAAATACATTGGCTAATTATGTATTACATAGACATCTACGACATATGTAAAAGTAAAACCATCACATAGTGAATAAAACAGGAATATATATATATATATATATATATCTATATATATATATATATATATATATATATATATATATATATATATATATATATATATATATATATATATATATATATAGAGAGAGAGAGAGAGAGAGAGAGAGAGAGAGAGAGAGAGAGAGAGAGAGAGTTTGAAAAAAAGTTTATTACATCAAAATGTCAAAAACTATGTTCTGAGACACATGGCTTCTCAAGCCTACATAAGTGCGGAAAATAAAGAATAGAGATGGATATCCACTCACATGGTGCTCATGATAGTATGACACAAATCTAATGAATTGGTTCTATAATTGACATAGTCTGGAAGGTACTCCTACAATATGCCTTTGATATCACAGTGGCACCTCATCAATTGATGCATATTCTGGAATGCCCCTTGTTAGGAATTCCAGATTGCATTCTACCTCAACGATCAGGTCTCCTCCCTCCTCATATGGAGCATCCTCTATCTGACATGCCACTCACCTGGCTATTGGAGAAACCACTGGAGGTCTCTCTGGTCCAACATCTACAAGAAAAAATCAAAAGTGTGAAATCTCAATTAAAAAAAAAAAAAAAAAACATTCAAAAAATTTTAAAACTCGTTTTTACCTGCATCAGTCCACTGTGCGCCTGGTGGAAGTGGAATACTGAGATCTCCTCGAAAATCCCTGATAATGTATGCCCAATCATCTATCATGATTAGTTGCTGTCACAACCATCCAAAAAATGCTGGGGGAAAAGACATCTAATGACCACCTCCCTGTTGAGGCATCAACTCACCCCACCTCATCAACCATGGATCTCTGGGCGCTAGTGCATCCACTTCTATCCACTGATATCGAAACAATGACACACGTTCCAAGAAGAACATCACTAGGATGGATCCGTAGCTGAATTGTTTCAACTTTCTAGATTTTCACTTCGTAAATTGGTTGTTCATATTAACTAACAAACCCTCACACTAGTTGAAAACCGTGGGACTTAGACAATCAATGGCATACTAGAAATGAGACTTTGTTGCTTCATGCAACGCTTGAGCCCCAACTATTTGGGCCATAGTATGAAGGATTGTTCATAGCAGGAGATTAGTGATGGTCTTTATATCTATCTTCCCACTCTAAGTTTTTCGAGTGCCTGGACAATGTCTTGCAATCAACATATTTGTGCTCTCCCCTCCAATACGAGAACCAGACAACTAAATATGTTGTCCCTTTCTGGACAAACCCGTAACGAAATAAATTTTTGTGACATCTATTTCAAGTTCTTGTTCCCCAATCATGAATAGTTGGTGATCCACATCCCACCAACCAATCAAATGCTGTAGTAACTCTACTTGGCTCCTAATCCCAGAAATTCGGAAGAATTTTAATAACCCATAGTCTTGAAGGGTAGCAACGCAATTTGGGTCCTGGGATGCTTGATGGTCTTCGACTTCATGTCCTCTTTCTATCCATTCGATCACCATTTTTTGTTGATTAACCTATGGAACATCCTTCAAATAAAATTTCATGAGTTTTTATGGAAACATATCCAGAAATAAATCATTAAACATGGAGGATTTTCCAAAACATTCACAACTCTGTGCGAGTGCATCTATCTATATACTTTTCCATGCTTCCAGCATGATTCCATATTTAGCCATAGGGTGAGCAACATGAGTCCGATGGGTAAAACCTGCATTGGTCACCCTTGACATGAATTTTGGTTAATCCCTCCTTACAACCTAATCTATGGATGAAAATGCATGAAATCACAACCAAAATGAAGGGAAGGGACAAACATCTTACCTATAGTGAACAGCTCGACGAATAGTGTCTGAGATTGTGTAGAAAATCCTATAGATTCACAAGCTAATTAAATTTGCTAAAGCAAGAGACAAGAATCTACTTCTACTCTTTACAACAGAAGCCCATAAAAATCGAGAAAACAATAATCAATAGAGGAAGAGAATCAAAGGCACATAACACAATAAATATTTGGGGAAAGCCACAACTGAAAACTCCACTATGTTTTTTGTATTAATCTAGAAAATCAAGATGAAATTACAATGCTTGTTCTCTCAAGAACAATCCCAACACTCAACAAATTCAATTTCCAACTCATAATAAAGATAAAGGAAAAATCTTAGCCTCTTCACAAGCTCTCTAAGTCTCTATTCCAATGTCTAATTCCTATGGAGAATAGCCTGTATTTAAAGGGAAATAAAGCCTCTAAAAATAGTGCAACCCCTCAAGGATCAATTCCTGATTACCATGCACTATCAGTGCAACTCAGAAAAATCTAAATCAAATAGTACACTGTCCCTACACTCTAGTCTCAACTGGGTCTTTCTCATAATAGACATGCATGAGTTTTTGATGAGTAAATATTCAGTCCACTAAAGTAGCACTGGTGGAGTTCATTAGTGTCTCCACTTAATATTAACTCACTATTAGTTCTCTCAATCACTTTTAGAACTAATTTAACTGAACTGACTCATGAAACTGAGTCTTCTATTTTACAACTCACAATTAACTCACACTAGACTCCTACAAAGTAGGGAGAACATATACATGACTTCCAAAAGACTTCCAACTCGAATTTCATAAGTTAAGTAACTTTAATAAACTTAATTTAACTATTTTAAGTTGCTACGAGAATGGAATTAGAATTTAATTCACAGCTTAATTCAAGGACAAATTAAAATCGAATTTCTTGTTGCCATTTCTCAACACTCCCTCTCAACAAGAAAGGGATTACCAACTACCCCGATCCTGTATTTTTGAAACTCAAATTTACATCTTGACAATGCCTTTTTCAAGATGTCACCATCTTTCTCCTCTGTGGGAATGTAATCTAACAACATGATCCACCTCAATACACAATATTTGAAATGATGATACTCATATCAATATGCTTGGAACAATCATGAAAGACTGGATTTTGAGAGGGTTTGATACAACTCTGATTATCACAATAAATCACTGTCAGATCCATCTGTTGACCAAAAAAACCAACTAGGATCGTCCTCATCCAAATAGCCTCACATGTTTCCTGACTTGCATCCATGTACTTTATCTCTGTCGAATTGAGTGCAACCGATCTTTGTTTCCAGCTGTACCAAGAAACTGTCGTTGACCCAATACTAAATATCCTTCCTGTTTTGCTCTTCCTGTCAGATGGAATCCCTACCCAATTTGCATCAGAAGCCTTGAAGATTCATTCCAGATGTCTGTCTCTACTAGAACCCAAACTGAGTAGTGCCTTTGAGGTATATCAATACATGCTTTGCCTTCTTCCAATACAACTTGGTAGGCCTAACCATCACTTGACTAATATGGTTAACTGCATAACACATATTCGGTCGTGTGTTCACCAAGTACATGAGTGAACCCACAAGCTTCCTGTAAACAATAGCTTCCACTACTTCCCCTGAAGTAGCATCCTCCTTCCTCTAATTACCAGTTAGAGGAGTCTCCATAGGTTTACTACTCTCCATGTGGAATCTCTTGAGTATCTCATTGGCATACTTTCCCTGATATACAAACAACTCCCCATCTCCCTACCATACCTCCATTCCAAGAAAGTAATGCATGAACCCCATGTCCTTCATTTCAGATTCTCTTGCAAAGTCCTTGCAATATTTGATGAGCTTCTCATCACCTAACAGTATGAGATCATCAACATAAAGTACAATGATCAACAACTTACCTTCCACCACTATGTGGTAAAGGTTTCCATCTACTTCACTCTTTGTGAAGCCCAACCCAATGAAGTAGCTATCTATCCTGGTGTACCAAGCACAGGGTGCTTGCTTCAGCCCATACAATTCTCTCTTGAGTCGGCACACATGCAACTCACAGTCCAAGGTTTCAAAACATTTGGGCTTCTCTATGTACACCTCTTCCTCAATCATGCCATTGAGGAAGGCAGTCTTCAAATCCATCTCATGAGCACCAGTATTGTAGCAAGAATGCTGCAACTCCTTGGGCTACCAACTTTACTTTATCAACCCGGGGTTCGTACAAACTTGGAGGTGATAGTACTGTATACACAAGAAGATGTGATGGGTCCACTCTTTGTCACTGCTAAGCTAGCGATAGACCACTATGGCTTTTCAAAACAACCTTATATTGATTTAGAAGAAGCTTGATTACCAATGAGGAAAAGGGGAATTTGCACTAGCTGAAATCTTGTCTACTGTAGTAAGGAAAGATTGAAATCAAATGCTTAAACACACCATTCATCTAACTAATTGCTAAGAGAATTTCATTCAAAAGAATGATAAATTAACATTTGTGTAATCCTACTTTCCTAGGCATGCAATTTGAAATGACCAAACACTCTAATATTGTGCATGTAAATGAACACAATAACTCTTTTTTCCTTTTTGTCTTTTTTTGTGTGAAAAATATGAATGCTAAATCCTCTTGGTGATGTGGCATGTGGGTTAGAGATGGGGTTTAAAGTTTAGGTGACTTGTGAGGCAAGTAGGGGTCTTCTCTTATCTTCCTAGATGCCTTTTCCACAATTTGGCCACAAAACAGGCCACTACAGGGCATTCTATAGGATGTCTTAATGATCCTACATGATCCTCTGTATTCCTACGAGATCTGGCCGAGAGAAATAGGAGTGATTTGGAAGGTGGTGTAGGGATTAGGGAAGGTGAATGGTGGGAGAAATAGGTCAAGGGAGTGGCTAGGATGTCTTCACAGCTCAAAACAGAGTTTGTAAGATGGTTTGATTTTCTCAACAAGCCTAGAAAGTTGTTCTTATGGAATGATGAATTGGGTGAGGGACTTAGTGGCTTTGGATGATCATGGATGGATGAAGTTAGGTTGGGGTTGCTGGTCATGAGATCTCTCTGTACTGTTGAAACTCCTACATTGCATCAATCACTGGCATTTATCCATGAATCATTTCAAACAAGAAAGATTTTCAATCAACTAAAGAAAACAGAATTTCATTATCTAGTTGCCTAGTTCATGCATGGAAACACTTGCAGAATAATGTGAAACAATATGAGATCTAATACAAGGCTGAATATATCATAAATGACAATTGAATCTGTTATCACTCAGGTTGTTCCCTTTGACTCCCAAGGGAATACGGCCGAGGTAACCACTAACCAATCTTTTGGTCACAGGTTCTAGCCTACCTGTGACTAGAGAGGGCTCTCTCTGTATGCTTTAGCTTTGTTTGTATAAAATATTAGGCTAGCTATGATGCTCAAGGTTTTGTTTTTTGGAATTTGCTGGGTGATGACTTCACTCAATATATATATGTGCTCACTAGAGTGCTCTAGGCCATTGGGCATGGAGTTAGTGTTCCTTTAGTTGTTTGATATGCTGTGTTGATACAGTAGTGATGCTGCAGAGCCAGATAAGTGTCTGAGAAACAATGTTTCGAAATTGTGATTAAGTGTGATGTAGCCAGGCTATGAAAGGCATCTAAGAATCTTCCAACAAACTGGTATGGAGAAACAATGAGAATATTATTTAGAAGCAGTGAAGAATTTCTATATAATATTCAGATTTATAGAATTAATGAAAACATGAGCAATTAAGAATTCATGTCCATGATTAATTCTGAAGAAAACATTTATAGCAGTAAAGATTGAGCACAAGGTGTAAGCAGACATATCCTGTACTATTCCTTTTCTTTACTGCTAGATTATTGAGACATGTGTATGGTTTAATAAACATAAGGAGACAAAACAGAGATTGAGAAAAACTTATTATTCCATCAGACAGCACAAGAATTCTGCAACAGCACGCATGGCATCAGCAAGACATCAAGCATTCAGGAGATCACTGAGCTTGTCCAGCCCTTTGCATTAGAAAATCTGAAAGTATACAATACATTTGCTTCAGAGTGAAAATCACCAACCCCTCGTACATTGCTAGGGGAGGTATATATACATAATTTACATAAGAAAATATCTAGCTGAAGAGTAAATGCTTCATTAATGTCATGCCAACTCCTGGAGCGTTGTAGCTGAGGGAGTAAATGCTGTAGTAACTCTTCAGTGCCTTAGCTGTCCAAAATGGTCAGAAGATGTTGACTTTGTGGCTTGTTGGAGTCGGTTGAGGATACGCTGTCCAAAAAGTGTGTATATCTTATCTTTTGCTTGCTGCCGCTGTCTTTTGCTGAGTCACCTTCCAGCTGCCTTTAATGCTGTCTTTAATGCTGAGCTGTAGCTGACTGGGATGGAACATCTGAAGTTATTGTGGCAAAATTTGAAGCATTGCTTGCCACCAATCCTCCTTGGGCATTTGGTGTCTTCGGATCTTCACCAAAGTCTCATCTGCTTCCGTATATCTGTAAAAATTTGGAGGAACCTCAAAAAGGTGGTGGATTTCATTTTCAATAAAAAATATATTCTCAAGTTTCTGTAGAAGACTCTGCCCTGTTGGAGGCCCTGCCTCCTCAGAAGTACTGCCAGCTGCAGTAATTTGATTTTCCACAAAGGTGGACATCCTGTTTGCATATTGCTCACGGGGGAGCAGTCTTCCCGTGCTGTTTAGTAGGCTAGGCAGTCCCTTGGCTTGCAGTGCTCCCATTTTGGCCTTGTACTCATCCACCTCAGCCTGAATTTCATAGCACTTCCTCTCCACAGTTTGTACATAATTTCTGAGAGTGAGTACCTTTTTAACTGTAAGGACAGCCTCTGTTCTGTTGACAATATTGATGGCTGCCAGTTCTTCCTTCGTCTGCCTGTTCAAAAAATCTATCAATCTATTGGCCAGCTCCGGCCTGTTTCCCAGCACTATTCTGGCCCTTTGAATCTCTATCTGTGCTTGGCCAATCAAATCCATCTGCTCATGCACAGTCTTAATTGATTTCCATTGCTTGGTGATGGATTGGTCAATGCGGGCCCACAAAATTCTTTTGATTTCTGCCATAGCAGTCTCTAGTTTGAGCTCCTTTTCCAAAGTCTTTATTTTCTCTTTCAAGGCCTTTATTTCTCTGCCTTGTTCTGCCACAGTCATTTTTGATTTATCATATTTGGCATCTAGTTCTGCCAACTGTTCCTTGGCCTGCCTTATTTCAGTGGCCTGGAGCTCCATTTCTTTAATAGCCTTGGTCAAGTCTTCCATGCTTGTACTGGAGTCTGGAGCTGTTGTTGTTGCTGCTTCTGTTGCGGCTGTGGTTGTGACAGGGGCTACTGCTGCCTCTGTTGTTGCTGCTGTGGTTGAAGTGGTTGGAGGAACTTGGGATGTAGATTCTCCCTGCTTATCTTGTAATGCCCCTTCAAGTTCCTTCTCCAAATCGAGGACCTTCTGGTTGAGCTGCATTATAAGGTCCAGTTGCTCATCGGCCTCCTTTTCCTTTTGTAACTCTGCTATTTGAGGGTGCTCTATGGGCAGCAGCTTTAACCTCTTTTTCAGTGCATTGAGGTCATATTCTTTTTTCTTGAGGAGGGCCCTTACGCCCTTTGGATCCTTAGGATCATGTCCTAAGTCAATGATGATGTCCTCCAGCGATTTTATTCTGTTGTCCTTGGCCATGGAGGACATTCTCTCAAAATCCAACTGAATGTTGGTATTTTTCAGTGATTCTTTTAACTCATGGGCCATGGTTGCCCTGTCCACCAAGGTGGTATAGACCATTTCTCCAGTTTTCTTGTGGAGTTCTATTTGGTCCATGGGATGGATGTCCTTGGCCATGACCTCCACCCTAGTCCTCACAAAATCTGCAGCTGATTTTGGCTGCGACACTTTAGGCTTGAAATGACTGAGGATCATTTTCTCCTCTTTCAGGTCATAAACCGACATCAATCTTTCTTGTTGGGCAGGTGTTGCATTCAGAAACTGTTTATAGACTTCCACCCTCAGCAAGTCATTTTGTGCCTTTATTTGCTTGAAAGAAGCCTTAGTGCTTTTGAGCTTCTTGCTCTGCTGAGTGGAGGAGGACACTTCCAAACCAAGTTGTAATCCCTGCTCTTGCTGAAAGGATCTTGTACCTGTATGTTGCCTGCCTTCTCCATCTTTCCTTGAACTGTCAAGGACTTCTTCACTGATTTCTTCTATCTCCGGAGAATCAACCCTTTGCCTCTTGGCCTGGGGTTGCTGGGAGGATCCACTAGCAGGAGTGGACTCTTCTCTGTCTCTTTTCATACCCCTCTCCTCATGTGCTGGGGTTTGCAAGATTGGAGCTGTTGGTGGCTCAGTTTGTGGAGGGGGGGTGTGCTCTTGTTGCTGCCCTATTGAGGAGGCAGGCTATTCTTTGACTGTTTCTTCTTCAGCACCCATTATTCTTTTACCCTTGTTCGTACCTAGTGTTGCTGTGGAAGATGTCTGTGTGGTTGGTGCAGCTGCTGAAGCTGAGGTACCTTCTCCTACTGGCTGCGGTCGTTTGAAGGGTACCTGCTGCACAGAATCCAAGTCAAGCGTCTTTTCCAAATCCTTGACATTCTTTTGCATTATCTCTTCTTCAGTTAATTTTTCAATTAAAGTGTCTTGCAGCCATTCTTGCTAATTGGCATATTTTTCAATATGTGGGTACTTGTAATGCTCATAGCCTAGCAGCCTGTACTTAACTCTTCTAGTAGTGATGAAGCTTTCAGGGTCATAGGGGACCCAACGGAAGCTTTTTGAGAGCATGTACTTATCTTTAAGGATTAGCTCAGCATCTTGCCATCCCTCTTTTTTATTCATTATGAAGGGGCCCAGGTGGTGCTTGAACTTGAGATGGGCTTTCTTTTTGGAGCTGTGAAAGTGAGTGAGGTCAGAGTGAATTAGCTGCCTATAATACTCCAAGGCAAATAGCCTCATGGGCACATATTTTGGGAGCCTGTATGGACAGAGCTCACAGCCATAGACTCTGATGACTGTATGATCCTCATATAGGTACCAATCACCTATTTTGTAATTCTTGGAGAGCTGCAGGACCTTCTGTATTTCAAATGATATTCTGGGAGGAGGGGACCTCATTAATAAACAAGAGACTGGATAAACAAACTGATCAATGAATTCACAATATGAATATGGTGACTTTTGCACTTGATGATAGACAGATGTCCAGAAGATAACAGATCTTCTTTCCCCTTTAGAGTCCAGCTTTTTGATGTAGCATGGAAAAGCCTCGGACTGATAGTACATGAAAAGGTGGTAGATATAAGATGAATACTTGAAGATGCCCTCTCTGTCTACTTTGCACAGCTGCTCATGAATCTTGTTAGCTATGAATTTGGCAAAATTATATTTGCGGGCAGGGGGTTGGCCTGGGCTATAAGCAGCTAAAAATACCAGCATTGTTTCATCCACATGCTCACTGGTTCTGTATCCCAGCACATAAGCAATCATGTCCAACAGAAGTCTGCCTATATCAGTAAAATAGACATCCAAGTAGGGAGGTGGCCCTGTGGGCTGGCAATCAGGCCTCATAAATATCTTGGTGATTTTCTGAATGTCTTCACTGGACATCTTGGCACCTATGTCCAACAGATAGTTCATGTAGAAAGGGAGCAACAGCTCAGTTTGATTGAAGTTAAGCATCTGGTTGATGGATTCAACATTAATGTGAAAGAGGATGCTCCCAGATGGAGACTTAACAGCTCTGTGCTGCACATCATAATTTTCAGCACATAGGCGAATAATCTCTGGAAAAATGTTAACAGAGGGGAGACAGTAGTATGGCAGATTTGACTCCCATATCCCATATGTATCCTTGCCATTCAGGTAGTCATCTCTCAATTGCCTGAAGGTCTGCAAATGGTCCCTGTTACCCGCAAAGTCTTGGATGAGGTAGTCCCTGTCAACAAGAGGCAAGGACTCCAGGTCTTTATTTGGTGCATTTATGGGAGCAACACTGAGGGCTGTGGGTGCAGGAGCAGCCATCATGTAGTCTGAATTGAATAAGGTAGGTGTAATAGCTTGCAAGGATCCTCCAAATTCAAGTGACAGACTCAATGTAGATGATGCTAGAAATTCTCTCCAAATGGAATAGGTAGGCTATGCAAGACTGTCTCTGCTTTGCTTGGGTCAATTTACAGAGATTGTGAATCGATGAAGATGAATTTCAGAGGGTATGTAGGATTCAAGCTGGTGAAATGCAGCTTTGGGCATGCACCCGGCAAAAGGAACAATGCCGGGTAGCTCAAGGATAAATTTGTGACTTTAGGCAGTGAGTTTATTGTTTCAATATCAAATTTATGGAGCTGGGGCAATGTGGGTTGATTTAGTTCCAATTTAAGTAATAGACAGCTTCAATTTGGGACTTTGACAGGTGCTTAATGGAGAATTTGCAGAGAAATGGTATGCATAGGAGCAAAACAAGGGAATTGTGGTGAATACCTGGATAAACAGCACGGAAAGCCTTCGGGTCGGACAGGGGTGCTCAATGCAGCTGAATTGACGAGTTGTGGCGGCTCCAAATTTGAATTTGGTGTTTAGGAAGCAATTTCGTGGCGAAAAAGGCTTACAACGGCTCAGTCACTTTCGCTCGAAAATGACATAAAACGGCCAAAAACGGGCTTTTTAATGACAAATTTGGACAAAAAGGGACATTGGCGCTTTTTCGCCGATGACGTCAGCATGACATCATGGCGGGGCCAGGGGTACGGAGGGTGACGTGGACGTTGAGATTGAGGCCAGCGTGACTGGACACGGTGGCGGGCGGAGAGCAGTGGCAGGGCTGCGTGGAGGGCCACGAGGCGCGAGGGCGGGCGGAGGAGGCACGACGTCATGATGACGTGCGGGTGACATAGCAGGGAGGTGGTATCGGGGAGGTGGTAAGCGGTCTCTCCGCACCACCTTTGGGCCAAGGCGGTATCGGGGAGGGGGGCTCTGAACAACCCCGCTGCTTGCCACGCGTCCCGGGTACGGCCACCAATACCGCCATCTCCCCGGACGTTAAAGGGAGGCATGTCGGGGTTTGAAAAAGACCGCCCACCGTTGGATCGGGGGCGGCGGATGATCGACGGTTGGCGGGCACTGTTGATCGATCGCGCAACTTTGGGTTGGGTCCCGCCCGACCATTAAAATATTCAGTTTAATATTTGGGACGCGGGACTTTGGGTTTTGGGGTTTTTGTGGGTTTTTGAATTAATCTGTCGGGGGAAAAAGGGTTAGAATTAGGTTTGAGCAGAGGGAAAGGGGTTTTTTGTGAAATTTTTTTAGGAAAAAAGGGGAAATGAGGGTTTAGGGTAGGTTATCACTCTGACCAGAGGTTAGAGAAATCCCAAAACAGGGTTGACCATAGTCCCTGGTGGACTAATGTCTCCCTTAGACAAACTTATTTAGCTATAGTGCTAAAAGGGGGGGATATTTATACATTGCTTGGGGTTTATACACCATGGTGTTATAATAGTAGGGGAAAGGGAAACATAGGGGATTTGATGTAAATACAGTTAGTAGTTAGTACTGGGGGGGGATGAGAATGGGAAGTGGTAGTTACTAAGCTTTTCAGGAATCAAACTTAGTTAGGAAGTAGATCAAAATGAAAAGAATTTTTACACAAGAAATGTGGCTTCTTTTCAAAGAAAGAAGTCATTTATGACATAAAATTTGTACAAATGAAGAGTATAAGGAGGACTGGCCAGGCAGATCCTGCAGTGCTCATGGGAGGTTAGTAAGAAACTTTGAAGGGGATGAGGGAAGTTAGTGATGATTTGGCACTTTGCCATATAGGCCATTGCTCTTGCCTTTCCTGCTGATGGCCACTTTGATTTGCTCCAAGTGATGTGCTTGGATTTTGCTTTCTGCAACCTTCAACTGCCTACCCTGCCTATTATGCCTAACATTTTTTCTTCATTTTGTATGGGTGCACTTGGTCTTGCAGACCCTGATAATTTTCTTTTCTTTTTGCTGCCCTCCTATCTAAGTCTACCCTTATGACTTCCAAGGGCCTAGATTAAGCAGTTGGGCTCCTTTCTTTCTCTATCAACCTAGTCATCTGTCAAGCTTGAACTGTTTGAACAGGTACTTCTTCTCTAGTCTACAACATAAAATTTAAAACATGGAGAGGCCCAGCTTGAGCTGTTGGGCCACCCATAAAAGTAGCAGTGGCAATTTGAAATAGCCACTTTCATGGTCTTTGTTTGGGGTTAATTTCTTTTATTTTTTCTCTGACCAATTCATTTTCTTGCCCTTTGATTTTTCTTTTAAGGCATACCCTCTTTACATTTTTTAAACTATCTGTTTCTTTCACAAAAATGGAACCTTAGCAGCATGGAAGGTAGACATTTTTGGCACTTCCACTGTCAATCATGAGATATGAAAACCTATTGGTATAGGAGGCTAACAGAATCCTATTCTTAAAAACTGAAAATATGTTGGCCTAAGTAGGAGAGAACCCTAAATTCCAAAGAATTCTGTCTTTTTGGGGCTGCATAGGAGTTCTTTCTTCAAACCATGGTCCCTGAAGGGAGGAGTAAGGCCAAATCTACCTACTATCAACTTTTTGGTATTCCTTTATATTTCTGAGCTACTGCTAAAGCAATGCACAAATGGAAGCAAACTAATCAAATTCACAACTACTTGCAATGAAGTAGTGCTAAAACCAATTCAACCATTAATCTATGAAATCAACTAATAATACATGTACAAGAAGAGGAGCCTTTGCTGCTAGGGTTGGGCCATAACCCAAGAGCTTCAGCCCTCTAACTCAACTCAGCGCTAGATCAAGAAAATTCTCATTCTCATTATCATATCAGAAAAATTACATAACAATGTGTTCCACAAGTCTTGAACTAGAAAAAGCTTAGTGCTTTTACAAAAAAAAGATGAATCCTAATGAGGCTCTAGGCCTCCTTATTTATACAACTAAAATCTCCAATGACTTCCTTAAATCTAGCGAGGCTCGGTTCCCACACCCAAGATGAACTGGCTCTTTCACTGTCATTGGCTCGATTGCCTTTTGATCTTCATGACTCGGCTACTTGCAACTTCGAGCTAGTCTAATTTGATGGAGGAATATTCGAATGAGTGAGGATTAAATGAGGAGGATATATCTCCTACAATCTCTCCTCCTTGTCTCATTTTAGATTCTTCCCTTAATTAGCCAAAATTTCCATGATTTTCTTTCAAAAACTTGCAATCAATGCACATTAGTCCACTAGACATAACATCTTACTTTTACTCATCTCATTAACCAAAATATGATTAAAATATGTAAGGAATTATGAGAAGAGTTGATTTAAATAAGATTGGTGGTGTATTTAGTTCCATATAGTTACCCAATGATTAGGCTCATCATCACCCCCCTACTGAAAGTGTTTCTCATCCTCTGAGCAACTCAATCTATATCCATGTCCTTCATTTCTCTAGTGGCCTCCCTGACATCCCATGCTTTTGCTGTAGTTTCCTCTTCCTGTGAATAGAATCCTGCCTTCCTCTCTATTTCTTCCCATTGCTTTCTTTCTTCCTCTTCCTTCCTTCCTTCCAACATTCCTAAGAGCAGTGGTGGACTGAGTCTCAAGCCAATCTAATTGACTTTGAGTCTTTGTAGAGCTTGCTTGTACATGGGTGTTCTGTTTAGTGCCTCTCTCATTCTCTGAGGAGAATGGTATTCTCTGATTTTCAGGCTGTAGGGAAAGGTGTTCCATCTCCTTTGGCAAGCTTGCATGCTTTCATCTCCTAACAACCTAAACATGTCTTCAAAGTGTGTGACTACTTTCTCTTGGGAAACAAGGTACCTAGGTGCAAGCTTAGGATCATTTGCAATTAGGTTGTGGGTGTTGATGACAACCATTGGGTTAGATTTCTCAGCTCTTATCATGAGGGGTTCTGTCTCTTCTCTTTCCATTACCTTCTTCATCTCTACAACTCTTGCCTCCTCATGATTCATCCATGATGCTAAGGCCATCAATTTCAAGTCCCCTAGTTTTGAATTTGGGTCCCACACATTCAAATCTGTCAAGGCCAAGTTGTGTAGGTAAAACTCAGACATTTTAGCTCTATCCTCCAAGGTGCTTTGATCACAGAGATCAATGAATTGTCTATAGTCTTGGAAGGGCATAGTGCCTCTCTATGCTAAAGTCTTAATTTGGCACCGTAGCCACTACTCCTTAAGATACAGGGCATAAGACTTTGTTGGCATCTTGCACTGGATTGCCCCTAAGGATAAACTAGCCATAGCTTCCAACTAGCTTTCCCTCTCTTGTAACTATCCCCTTAGCCATGCATTCTCTGCTTCTAACTGAGCTTTCACCATCGCCTCTCTATCCCTTATGATACTTAGTTATCTACCCATCTCCATTACTTTCTCCTCCATGTGGCCCACATCCTCCACTCCTTTGGACTTGGGAATTTTCATCCACCTATGTGTTCTGGTCCTTTATTTCTCAAGCTCAAAGAATAAGGGGATGGAAAATTTTTGTGGGATGACCTTGACCCCTTCAATGAACCTATAGTAAGAGTCAAGGTTGGGTTGAGGACTAGTTTCTCTCAGTTCCGGGTGTTCCTTCATCGTTTCTTGTTGAGCGATACCTTCTTGGTCCATTTTCTGAGCTTCCTGTAGGTTTAGCAGAGTTTCCTATAGGATGGCCTTTGCTTCCTGTAGGTCCTTCTGTGTCTCCTGTAGGAGACCTTTTCCTTTTGATGAGGCAGACCTAGTGACAGGCCTCCTAACATAAGTGATGGGAGATTTGGGAGATGCTTATCCTAATGATTCTTCTCCCTGATTTTTCTCAAGAGGAGCTACCTTTTCTTGCTGCTTTGGTGAGTCTTCAATGACAATAGGAATTTTGGTGGGTGTTTGAGGTCTTCCTTGCTTGATTCTTGTGCCTTTTCTTGTCCTAAAGTACAATGGGGTTTGTCTCTGTCTCTTCCCTTTTTGCTAGATAGGAGTACTTAGGGTAGTAAGAGCAGCTACTGTCTCTTTCTAAGTGGGTTCTGGAGATAACCTTGGTGATTCTTCTCCTTCTATGCCTTGAATTGTATACCTTTGTTCTTCTTTCTGTTTTGTCTCCTATTTCCCATTCTTCTTCTCATCCTTGTCTTTCTCTTCCTCTTTTTCCTCCAGTTCCTCACTCTGTTCATCTATTTCTTCTTTCATTTCTTCTCTTGTCTCGTCTTCATTTTCCTCCTCCTTTTATTCCTCTTTTTCCTCCTCTGTTTCTTCTTCATTCCTTTCACTAGCAGTGGGGCTTCTTTCATATTCAAGAGCTTTTATTTCTCCCTCTGCCTGCATGTCTTTGAAATTTTTCCATGTAATAGGGAGTCTTAGGTTTTGGATAGCATCTTATAGGATAAGTTTGATTAAACTATGATGGGATAGCTATTGATGTTTCCCTTCCTGCACTTTTATGCTCATATCTATCATTGATTGAAGAAGAAAGTAGGGTATACTTAGTCTATTTTGAGGAGGTGCGTCTACTCCAAATCTCAGTTCTTGGAGAAGCCTGAAATGGTATCCATACACCACATTGTATCTCCCTTCACATGATATAGATTTAATGAGGTGGTAGCTAATTTCATTCCAAGGGTTTGGAATGATTTCTCTTCTGACCCCATTTTTGTCTTCCATTGCCTCCTCCCCTTCCAAAAATAATTTCTTCTTTGCAAGGGTGTTGTTACCCTTATCTTCCTTTCTCCAAGAAAACCCTAAAGGAAGTGTGGTGATTCTACCTATGACTTCATGCATGATTTCTACTGAGAGGCTTTTCACCACAGCAATGGCATGGGTCCTAGTTAGTTGTATGAGTGAGAGAGAAAAGTCTCTAGCCATCTCATCATCATATCCCCTTGTTTTTTCAAAGAAACACATCCAATTGTGCCTTGTGAAGATTTATACTACAAGAGGGTGTTGATGAATTCTCATTGTGTTTGTGGGTTCCCTCTTGTTAAATCCCCATGTCATTTTTACTTTGGTAATTGTGGAGGCTTTTATGGGTATAATTCCAAATTCCAGTGGGTGAGAGATTTTAAATGACAACCCTGTAATATAATTCCCCTACACTGCAAATTCCTTAACCAAATGGAGGGTTTTTCTATATTTTTTAATTAGAAAATGTGGGAAGGTGTAGCTCCTACCTCCTAGTTACTATTTAATGAAGCCAACCTTTGATCCTTCCTCTCTAAATGCCCACTGATAATCCTGTAGATGGCTGCTCTGTATCCTGTAGGTTCTCCTGTAGGATCCTGTAGGTGCTCCTACGCTGAAAAATGCTCACTGGTTTTCCTGTAGATGTTGCTTCAAGGGCCGAGAGCAACCTTGCTTTGATGAATCCTCGAGATTGTGAATGCTTCCTTTGCATGGAAATCAATGTTTTATTTCCTCATATGGGTGATTGTGTGGGATGGTGTGCTGGCTACCTAAGTACGAGTACCCACTTTTGGACCGTTGGTCCCACTACCACTCCATCATTCCTCCTTACCTCGTAATCATCTCCCACTTCGATCATCCGTAACTTAACCATTTTTGGCCTCATCTCCTTTTTCTTCTAATTTGACTACTACCATGTGTGGAGTGATCTAACTGTATTCTCCTCATCGACTGGCCGAAGGTGGCCAAGTTAACTGGCCACCTTTGCTTATAAAACCAACTCTTACACAATCCTACTTTTTTTATCATATTATGCTAACGAGAGAGCTTAAGAAAGATGACATACCTATGGGTAAGATGCCTTGATGATGCTTCTTGTTGTAGAATGAAATCCCTATGCTGTGTATTTCCAACATATTTTTTATTATTGACCTCATTTGATGCTTGTTTCGTTTGATGTGCAGGTACTGGAGAGTGATGTTGATGATCCTTCTATTGTTGCTAAGCTCTAGAGGAGCATCCTTGACATTGGGATCTCTATGCTGAAGATGACCGCAAACCTGTGAAATTTCGTTTTATGGGATAAGATGCTACAGGATTTCCTACAAGAAACCTACAAGATGTCTTGTAGCTGCCTCTCCCCTAAACTTTATTTTATTTTATTTTATTTTTTTTAGTTCTGGAGCATGAGGATTGTTTTCATGGGTAGAGAAGGGGTCTAGTGGTTGGTAGGTGAGAGGTATAGCCTTTAGGTATTGTTCCCTTGTCCTATGTTCTCACCCTCTTCTATTTGTTTCTTTTCTCTTTGAAAACTGTAATCTTTTTGGAGTTAACTTATTAGATGAATGCATGGGTGTCATGGTGATGGGAGGCATGGTTATGAGGTGGCGGAGTGATTTTTTTAATTTTTTTTTACACAGGCTGGTCATCCCCTTGCTCTAGGGTCACTTTTCTTGGGATTCCCATGCCACTATAATTCCTACATGATCTCCCTGTAAGTTTTCAGGGAACCCTGTAGGTTTATAGGGAATCTTGTAGAAAACACAGAGCTGGTGTAAACTGAGCTGGAGGAGTTCATAAATGGAGGGATTGATAGGATAATGAAGAATATGGGATGGAGGAATGAAAATATTAATTGTATAGGTCCTTCTGCTCCTCTCTTATTGCTTTGATCCTCCTCCTGCTGACTTGCAAACAACATTTTCAATGTTTTTCTTTCTTCTCTTATATATATATATATATTTTGAAAACAACTAGTTTGCGTCCAAGAGGTTTTCATCCTAGCTGCTTGCTTTGGGTGCCTCAAAAGTGGTTTTCACCCATAATTTCTTTTTTTTGACACCATTAGGCTACCTCAAGAGGTTTCCAACCCAACGGTGGGACTGAGGTGCTTTATCAAGGTTTTCACCACAGTCTCTCTCTCTCTCTCTTTTTTTTTTTTTCCAGGGACTTGATGGGGTAGAAGCTAATACTTGCTCCACCACGATCACTACATTACTGATGCCATTGATGAATTCTTTCTTTGACAAGGGCTTCTTTTAGACCTTCAATCGGTACCCCTTGACAAGTAAAGGAATAGCCTCTGCATCAATGGTTCTTATCTGTACTAAACCATTATCATGACATTTTTCTATGACATAAGGCCCTAACCATCCAGTCCTTAACTTGCCTTTAAAATCCTTGTATCTGGAATAATAGAACAAAGCCCAATCACCTTTTTGAAACTATTTTTCCTTTATGTTCTTGTCATGCGAGATATTCCTTTAAATTTGAGTCACCTATGTGTGTAGGAGGGCCTGCATTCTAAACTCATCTAACCCATTCAGCTAGAGCAATCTCTCTTGTTGTGCTCTAGTGAGATCTAGATCTAGTTGTATTGCCATCCTTAAGGTGTTATATTCAAATTCAATGGACAACAGGGCCTTCTTCCCATAGACCAGCTCATAAGGAATGAATCCCATGGTGGTCTTCCAGGTGGTATTGTAGGCCCAAGTGGACTCAACTAACCTATTTGTCTAGTCCTTTCTACTACTGCTAATCACCTTGGTCAGAATGCCTTCCAGCGCTCTATTGGTTACCTCCACTTTCCCATTATTTTGTGGGTGGTAAGGAGTGGATGTTCTATGATTGATCTTGTGCTGGATTAACAATTTTTCAATCATGGGAGATGTAAATTGATTGCCTTGATCAGTGACCAGTTCTCTAGGGTACACAAACTTATAAAATACATTTTCCCTTAAGAACTCAACCACTTTCTCTTCTGTTGGTGCTTTCATGGCCTTGGCTTCAGCCCACTTGGTCAAACAGTCAGTGCACACAATGATTTACTCCTTTTTCCTGGATGGCGGGTCAATGTGTCCAATGAAATCCATGCCCCACTTGTCAAATGGCTTGAAAGTCACTTGAGGTTACAGATGAATTTCAACCCTTGGGGTAGGTTTCCCCATCCTTTGGCATTGATCACACTAACTAGTATAGCTCCTCACATCATGGTGAAGAGTGGGCCAGTAATAACCATCTTGCAACACATTGAATGCTGTCGTTTTGGTTGTAAATTGACCTCCACAAGGCCCATCATGACAATTCAGAAGTCTATCAAAGATTTCTTCCTCCCTGACACATCTTCTCAAAATTTGATCTAGACCTAGTTTGAAGAGGTTGCCCCCCAATACAAGTGAATGGGTCATTGTTCCTCACAATCTTGCTTTTTTATTTGGAAGACAAATTTGGTGGAAACCGTGCAGACACCAAGTAATTTGCTATGTCAGCAAACCATGGAGAGAGAACTGAAATGGCAAATAAGTGTTCATCTGGTAACTGATAATTAACCATTCCTTCCTCCCCTGCAGGCAAAGTCAATCTAGATAAAAAATCTGTAACAACATTCTCCTTGCCAGGCTTATCAATAATAGTTAGATCAAACTGTTGTAATAAAAGTAGCCATCTAATAATCCGGGCATTCACATCAGGTTTATTCATCAAGTATTTAATTGCAGCATGGTCAGTATGCACAAATGTTTGGTAACCTGTAATGTAAAGCCTAAATTTGTTCAATAAATGCACAAAAACTAGGAGCTCCTTTTCAGTCACTATGTAGTTCAGTTCGACTTTTGACGGATTCTTACTAATGAAGTAAATGGCATAAGGTAACTTGTCATCTATCTGGCCTAGCGATTCTCCTACAGATTTGTGAGAGGCATCATCATGTATATGGAAAAGAAGGGCCCAATTTGGGCCTCGGAGAATAAGTGTAGTTGTCAACTTGTCCTTTAGGGTGTCCAAGGCCTCTTGACAGCTTTTTGACCATACAAATTCAGAGTCTTTGGCCATTAACATGAACAAAGGAGAAGCTATCTTGCTGAAGTCTTTTATAAATCTCCTATAGTATCTAGCTATAACTAAAAAACTTCTGACATCCCTCTGTTTTTGTGGAGGTGGGACTCTTTGGATGATGGTTATCTTATTTGGGTCCACCTGCAATCCTTCCTGGGATATTGAATGACCGGGAATAGTCCCTGCAGTCATCAAGAACTCACATTTTTCAGGACTAAGGGACAAGTTCATTTCAATGCATTTTTTCAGTACCTTACCCAAGTTGGATAGAGCCTCCTGCAAATCACACCCATAGGGTGTAAAATGATTCATATAACTTTCTACTGCATCATGGACTAGCTCAGCAAAGATACTCAGGACTGCCCTTTGGAAAGTGGTAGGGGCATTACGTAGGTCAAAAGGAAGGACCCTATAAATGAAATTTCCCTAGGGATATGTGAAGGTGGTTTTATCCTAGTCTTTTGGGCTAATCTAGATTTGATTGTACGTGCTGAACCCATCTAGGAAAGAGAAAAACTTCTTCCTTGCTAGGCCATCTAGCACTTGGTCAATGAAAGGTAGATGGAAATGGTCCTTCTTTGTTGCTTTTTTTAACTCTCTATAATTGACACAAAGGAGAAACCCACTCACTTTCCGAGATAGGGTAAATGAATCTTGCATCCAACTACTTTTGCAGTTCTTCTTTGACTGTATCCTTGAGAGCTAGATTCATTCTCCTTTAGGGTTGTCAGACTGGTTTGCAACCTTCTTTGATATAAATGTGGTGGGTACACACCGAGGGGTGCACTCCCTTAATTTCCTTGTAACTCTAAGGAAAGGCATCCAGATGTTCCCTTAGCATGTTGCACAACTTTTCTTCTTGGTGTACAGAAAGAGAGGGGCTAATTTTCAAAGTTTTTTCAGGGCCAAATTCTATCGTTTTGACATGGATAGGGTTTGAATCATCTAATAATAGATCAATATGATGGTTTCTCTTTGTTTCCTTTACTACTTCCTCTAAGGACAAGGCATTGGGAGTTGGAATTTGGAGTATGTGTTCAATCAAGTCATCTTCATCCGGTTTTCCTCCTCCCACGGATGTTTCTAGGGTATATAGTGGGCTGAGTATATTTCATCTTCTTCCTACTCTTCTAGCCATAAAGGTATGTCATGTTCTAGGGATGGCTGAGCAGGAGGGTACAAGACCAACTGCTTGGATAGATGCCCACTTTTTATAGTCATATTTCCATCCTTGCAACTAATGTAGGCATCGACAGTGGATAACCAAGGTCCCCCAAGTATGAGAGGATAACCAGTAAGTTTTGCCTTAGGCTGGAGAATTAGGAAGTCTACAGGGTGCTCTCAGAAGTTAATGGAGACCATCACATCCTCAACAATCCCCTCAGGGGTTAATGTGGAATGGTTTGCAAGTTGCAAGACTATTGTGGTCTTTCTTAATGAACCCTGGAGATTGAGCTTGAGCATGGTGTCCTTAGTCATTAAATTAATGGAAGCCCCAAGATCAATCAAAGTGTGTGGGACAATGGTGCCATTGATGTGAACATCTACTACAGGGCTTCCAGGGTCCAAATATTTTGGGAAAATTACCTGCCCTAGCATTAAGTCGGAAAACTATCCAATGACATTGTTGGTAGGGGTGTCTCTTTTTTTCCTCCCTGTATGTTTGAAGCACTTCTCTTTAATCAATCTGTTGTAAATAGGTACATCCTTGATGGCTTGGAGAAGTGGAATTTTGAAACAGATTTTTCAATTCACCCAGAAGTTCATTCTCTTCTAGGGTAGGCTAGACTAGATGAGTTAATATTTGAAGAAAGGCTAGTGGATTCACTCTAGGAATGCTTTCCTCTCTTTCCTCCTCACTCTCCCTAGGTGGAGGTGGAGGTTGGTTTTTCGGGAGTACTCTCCCATATCTTAGGTTAATTTCTCGAATCTCCATAGCACAAGCAGGATAGGATGTCTCTCCACTGTACACTTGTTTTGCCTATCTGTTGTTCAGGTTTGGATTTGGTTGGGTAGGCATATGAGGTTGTTTAGGTGGAGCAAGGTGTAAAAGTTGTGGTTGAGTAGGTGGTGAAGGCAATAAAGCTTGAGCGTTGTTGTATATGGGCCTCCACGCTTGAGGTGGTGCATTCCTTTGAGTTTGTGGTGGAGTATATGGCTAAAATGACTGGTTGGTCGGCTTGGAATGGTACTGAGGTGCAAAAGACCAAGGAGGAGGTGTAGACCAGGAGGGATGATCAGGGGGGCCCGAAGAGGGAATGTATGTGTTATGGTTAGGGTTGTAATATGGGTTGACCCTTGCATGCCCTGTTGGTATGGCCGAGGCCAAAAGGGTCTCCTTTGATTTATGTAGCAGAGATGTTCAGTCACCCCTTTAGTTCCCTGATACACAACTTTTAGTCCAGGTAGAGAAGGGAATTTATTTGTGTAGTGGTTTTCTTCACATACCGAGATGATTTCAATCGGGTTTAATGGAAATTCATTCCTAGGGTGCCTCCTTGTGCATCTAGGGCAGAAGATGGCTAATGATGTTTCTGCTTCCTCCTACTTTCTATTGATGTGCATAGTGTCCATTTGTAGGGCAAGGGTTTGCAACATTTCACTCTTAAATTCTTCCAGAATATTTCCAATTTCACCTTTTATGAATGTGTTGGAAGAGGATGAGTTGGCCATTGGTTGACTACCCCTACCCTTTTTCCTAGCTTCCCTAAAATGGTTCCTAAAGATAGTCTTGATATCTTCATAGGGTAGCTGGTAGATGTCCCCTCCTACTAGTAGGTTTACGGTATCCAGAAGATCTTCCCTTACCCCTCGGAGCAGGACTATATTCAATGACTCAGGATCAAGTATGCACTTGGCCTTTTTGTAACTAAGCTGGAATCTTTCTTCATAATCCTCTAGGGATTCATCATGCCCCAAGGTCATCCTAAAGATTTCCTCTTTAGGGCCTTTGGACCTGCAGTAGTCTTGGTACTTGTTATTGAAGGCTTGCTGCATCTGAGCCTAGGTCGTGATGCTATCCCTAGGTAAACCCATGAACCAGCGTAGAGCTACATCCTTGAGAGTAGATGAGAATAATTTCAACTTCTGCTCATCAGTGGTGTAATCATAAGTTTTACAAATGACAGTGAACTCAAACAAGAAAGTATTTGGATATTCTAAGGTCAGGCCATGGAAATGAGGAAGAGAAAAGGGGATTATGTTTTTCATCTTGGTATCCCCATTAGTTTCTTTGATGGG
Organism: Pinus tabuliformis; assembly: GCA_031772625.1. Lineage (NCBI taxonomy): Eukaryota > Viridiplantae > Streptophyta > Pinopsida > Pinales > Pinaceae > Pinus > Pinus tabuliformis. The sequence goes on along the minus strand of CM062816.1, from coordinate 539,447,776 downwards.
AAATGCACTCTCAATTCCTTCTCTATCTCCTTTGTCATTTATATTTTCAGCCAGTATGTTAGTTGGAATGGGTTCTCCTTCTACTTCTCCCCCTGTAGGCTCTTCAAAAATCTCTGGTTGTTTGCCTAAGGGGTCCTCCAATTTACAACTACCAAAGAAGAGGGAAGGTTGGCTATTTGAAGTGGTGGGGGTATTTGGTAGAAATTTTCCTAAGTGTTGGCTTGTTGGGGCCTAACCTAGGTTCAAAGTTTAATTAGCCAAACAAATCCTTGTACTACTGGTCCTTTCGGCAATAGTCTACAGGGCGCAGACAGAGGTCTCAACTGAAGTAGTATGGGAGGGTGCTAGAACTAGGTTTCCACACCCTTGAGATGTCTGAGAGGTTTGAGTGGTCCCACTATTTGTCCTTGCGTGCAGGTCACTTCATGCACTCCCCTGTTCCTCACATCTTGATACACTGCCTTCACGCAACCCTAACTAGGGGTTGTGGAGCTTCCACGCTGCTAGAGCTATGCTCTGTGTTATTACTTGAGATCTTACTTATCTTCCTATATTAGTTAATTACCTCCGCGTACTTGGATGTCTTACATTATAATTATTTATACAAAACATTCATATAAGTTCGCATAGTAAATAAACAATATACCTGCAAATTATACCCAATCATATATTAAAACAGGAAAAGATGCACAAAAATATGGTGAAATTCTCTTTATTTATTCTTCCAACAGTTACAGACTCGACCTGCCCTACCCACTCAGTTGCAAGGGTCCACGCACTCAGCTGCAGGCTACTAAGCCTCTGTGCACTTAGATGTAGAGCCTTCCCCTACACTACGACCCAAAGACACACTTTACACTTTTACTTAATCACTTAGACTTCTCATCCTCCTATGCTCTTTTCCATTTCGTTATCTTATACACTTAGAGCCTCATTCAATTTATACAATCCCATGGTCCACAAATCATGGATAGGTCTATCTAGTCGACATTACATTACAAAAACTAGGGCAGACAACCCTGTGACTCTATTATGATTTCGCACTCTGTGCCCACAATTTGTGGAGCTTTTACAAAAGGATCTGGTCAACACTTGGGCTTTAAGCCCCAAAACATGTCTTGGGGGGATTCCATGCCCAATAGGCCCCCAACACAAACATCGTGACTCGCCCTCGAGGTCGGCAGGGAGATCTTCACGTGGAGTTCTTCCAACTCTACTCAAACTACTATAAGGTCGGTGTTTCTAGGAAAATTAGTGTCTTGTCAAACGACTAACCCTCTAGGTTTGGTAGCTAACCTAGAAACAACAGTTTAAAGCAATTCAATATCTTTCCTATGAGTGAAAGATAAGAAAGAGATTATGAAAGACCAACTTGTAACTTTCACTTGAATCCTTGCTTGACCTCCCTCTCCTTTGGCCAATCCTGTAACTCCTCCCCGTACTTAACACGCTTGGAGAGTACCTGCACAGCTACAGAAACAAAGACCTGTCAAAGCATAATGATCCATCACATCATAAACATCATAGAATCAGAAATATGATAAACAAATGAATGCATTTACCGTTAACAGAATCAATTGGGAAAAATCTTGAAGAACTTTATTGATATCAAGGAGAATTACAACCCATAAGAAGTCTAATCCAGTGCCATCCTCCCAGCTTCAAGCCTTCTTCACCTCATGAATCAGCAAGAACACACCAACAATATCACAATGCTCTCACCTCAATACTAAAACTAGCATCACTTTCTTACAACTCAGAATATTTCAGCCTTCTGATCTCTTGGATGGGAGATCCTTTTATAGATGATTGTAAGAGGGTGAGTCATCAATGGGGATGATAAATGCCATTCCATTTTTTGAAATTAGTTCCACAAGAGAGGGGAATTGGCGATGGTTTCCTAGTTCCCTTGGTCATCCTTGGGTGAATTCAGAGAGGCAAGTGGCACATGAGAAGTTTCTAGAAGATTCCATGAGCAACCAACTAATAAACTGTCCCAAAATTTTGTCCATCTCACCCATCACACTTACTAAAGGGCCAAACTATGATGCATCTCACTTAGACAGTGTAGCAGGTGAGATGCATCTCACCCTAACACAGGGCTTTCAGATATGGTTCAATTTAGGCACTTTCTGGATGATTTCTGAGATGGAACTTTTGGGGAATGAGGCATTCAGATGACTAAGCTTATTTAGGGTATAAAACAACTCTTTTAGGGGTTGATGAGCCCTAATACATCAACATATGAGTTTGGGGTTGATGTGCCCAAATATGTCTATAACAGTTGCCCCCTAAAGCATGAGGTCGTAAATGTTCATGTCGGGTGAAATGCTTTATCATGAGGATCAAAAGTTTTGAACTGGAAGGTGACCTGCATCAATTACAATACAATACATGATAATATGATTTTTCATGAACTAGCTGAGGGAGGCATCCCTATGCTCAACTTTATAAACTTTCATTACATGTACATAGATCAGACAATTGTCTACAGATATGGACTTGTAATCCATGATTGGATGACCATCTGTGTAGAGACTTTGTACATTTGATGTTTTGTACTCCTGATTATATCGTAGCCCGAATGGATGAAACTAGATCCAGGGTCTTCAAAATCGTTCAGTCTTCGCTCAATGTACAAGTCAAACCATGTGAAAAGATGTTTTGAAGTCGAAGATGGAGAGACATCGCCTAATTACCAGCCAATGATGTGAGATGTTAACAGATGCGAGAGGGATCACCGATAATGATGATGATCCTCAAGGTACTACAGTACATTTCATGTAGTGTGAATAGATGATTCGATGTTGAACACCACACAAAATATTTCGGTCGAAGGCCATTGATGTTAACCTGTCGCCGGAAGAGAGAAACTTGCCATTGATGTATGCAAGCTTCAAAGCACTGAAAGGGTTGTTTCTAAGTCAACTTCTTGGATAATGAACTGATGTTGACAAGAAGTGACTCATCATAGGAGGGTCTTGATGTATCTCACATCTATGACACAAAAAAAGCAAATGATTTCTGAGATGAAAACGAACCGACAACACAAGGTTCAGGAATGGCAATCATGAAAATGAAGGTTTATGGTATTGCAACGGATGAGATTTTAATTGGATGACTTCTCTTGAACATATTGGTGACACTGAGATGAATTAGTAGCATTAACCCCAACATATGGATGGTATGAAAGACCAATGGTATGATGACTGGTGAACGGAATAACCCAACCCAACTCAATTAGGGAGATGAAGTGAAAGTGTCATGTTCAAAAGCGACTTGCTACCATAAATTCTTCAATATTTTTCCCCTTTTCCCTAGTCATTACTGACCAGTACCTCTTTATTTTTTATCAAGCTTGAGGAGGATAACATATGCTTGTTCTATAATTCGCCCTTCGAGCAAACCCATCGCTATTTGATGTTTTAATGAGTCTAGCGACAATGAAACTCGGTCTTGTCTAGATGGACAAGTTTGTCGCTATTATTTTAATGAGTTTAACGACAAGGATAACTTGGTCCTTTTCATGTTTAGAGAGTTTGAAAAGGGACAAAAAGAAAAATCCATAAGTTATTTTTCGTAAAGTAATCCCTCAGGTCCGAAAAAGGATAAAACAATACAAGAGGGATGACATTGCCAATACTTTAACGAGCCAGAAAAGACAAGTTCTCGACAATATTTTCATGTTTAGAGAGTCTAAAAAGGGTTTAAAGAGGACTCTATAGTTTTCTTTTCATTTTTGAATCAAAGCTTGAAAAGAAGACAAAAATTTTGCTTGGCGATCAAAGATGCTCAATTTACCATTAGCACATTAGATTCTGTTGATAGTTGTTCAACCTTCTCAAAACTCCATCAAATTGATTAAAAATACATATTCATGGATGAAAAATAAAAAGTAGTTTTAACATTTCATTATCACCATTTCATTTCAAATATTGGATTTTGAAGCTCTGAAGCAGTTTTTTATCCCAAATTTCACCAGTCGATTGCAAGAGATTCTGTGGATCATTTCCAGCACCGTCAGGACTAGGTAGGAGCTATCCTTATGCTCTTCAATTCTATTCCATCTTTTTTAGTTCTGGGCAAGTTTCCTCATCTTTTTGGGCCTCAGGGGTTTTAAAAATTCGCTCTCCAATCATCTCACTTTACCCCTATCAAAAAGTGCGATGCATATTGGGCTGCCAACAGGCAACCTGATATGCATCTCACCTTGCTCAAGGGCTAAGTGCGATGGGTGCAGAAGGGAAAGTTTGTACAACGTTTTTTTATCAAATTTTGAACTGTTTTCCCCCAAAAAGGATCCTAACTCATCTAATGTTTGTATTTCAGATATTTTTTGGATCAAGATGGTCATTTCATGGTGAGAAAGAGAACATGAAGAGGAGGATATGATTGCTTTACATGACCAGGCACAATGGATGCATTAAGGAACTGTGGTTTACTAAATTTCTTCCGCTTATTTAGCATGAGATAAAAAAATAAGTTTGTTGCCGTATCTTCTTCAAGCTTGGGATCATATTAACCAGGTATTCCAGATTAGGGGTAAATCTATTCCTTTCATGATCGAGGATATTTATTTTCTGACGGGTTTGTCGAGGTGTAGCGCCCCTCTTTCACTATCAGTATTTGTTCCGGGAGGCGAATCAGTGAAAGATTACATTCGTCAGTTCTGCAGGGAAGGATCCCAACCCAGCATAGATGGTAAGATTAATATCCGGTATATTACTGATCGACCTTTGAGGACTATTCTCTTTACCCTTACCACATTGGCTGGCAGTGCGACCTTACATTTAGCGAACAGATCCTATATGCAGTATGCCTTGGAATGCCTAGAACTGAAGGTGTTCAATTGGTGTGAGGTGGTAATTCCTATCATGAAAGATCAATTGTCCAAAGTAAAGACTGGATGAACCAAGAATTTTGGTTATGGATCCTGTTATCACAAAACCTTGGCCTGATAGGTTGTTGATCAGGAAGACTTTGAGTAACTATTTCAAACCAAACTTTTGGCTGAGGCTTAGCCTCCTCAACCTGAGAGGGCTCTCTCACTGGATTAAAGATTTTTACTTTGAAGATTAGATGGCTAACTCTATGGAAAATTTGAACAACAATGCATAAATGGTTGAAATACCAATTAACAAACTTCCATTGGGCTATGGAGTCAAAGTGTGTTTCAATACAACAACAAGATCAATTTCACATGGAAGTCAGGGCATAGAGGGTTTTAACATAAAAGTAAAACAGAGATATAATATAGAGAACATAGCCTACAAACACATGAAGGAAGTTAGAGCATCATCAAATTAATTCTAAGCAACATGTGTCTATACCACTGCAAGAAAGTATATGAAGGAAGCCATGAGGAAAATCAAACATTGAAACCCTTTCTGAATCCTAAGTAGTGAAAACAACTCTTTGTATTAACTTGAAAACATACAGTCATATACAATAGCACAATGTGCTTGTTTCTTTGAAAATTGCCAACCTTTTGTACATCAGCTCTTCTGCTATATATAAATCTCTTTACATAATTGAGATTCCTCCTCCAGCATGAGAGGAACTTGAATTCTTCCTATGATGACACCTATTAACATTTAAAACTAACTAATAAATGCAACTGACTGCTAACTAGCAGTTTTAGAGACCTAAAACAATTAAGATTCTAACTCTTCATCATGTTGGTAGTAGCATTAAATACAATCCAAATTCGTTCTCTGACAGATGGCCTTCTTCAGTTTAGCTTTGGTGGATGTTTGAAATTGCTTGCTGCCCCTTAATGTCTCATCTCTTAACTGCCCCTGGAAAGTAGGAAACTTTCCCTGTTTTTCTGCTTTTGGTCTGCACAAGGATATTCGAAATCAATTATCCCTGCTGTCCTTCTTTGATTACACAAAAAATGTTTTGGACTATCATGTTTTTCATGCACTGTAGATCTTGCCCATGCACTGGTATAAAGATAAAACCTCTTTAATGCTGCCTGAAGTATGATGAACAATACTAGCTATGATCACTTTTATAACAAATGGTTTATGGTTCATATATGCTTTTCCTTTGCTCGTTTTCCCTTGCTGGATGCTTGTATTGTGTAAATGATATTTCTTCTGAAACTCATTTTCAAAAAGGTTTCCCTTTTGTCCCTCAAAATTGGTCAACTTTATCAAAATATGCAGCTACAGCAGTTTCGTAGCGCGCTACGAAACTGCTATTTATTAGGCATCCTGTGTAATCATAAAAACAAATTTTTTTGCCAAAAATTCGACTGCCTTGAGCTTCTTTATCTTGACATATCCTTTTCATCTGCCTTGAAACTTCTCAAAACTGAATGTAGAGGCACCATTCTTCAAGGAAAACTTCAAAATGGTAAATCATCAAAATTTAGGACTTAACCTTACTTGCTGTGTGATTTTCCTTAGCTAAGGAAATCCTTCCCGCTGGCCTAGCTGTATCTTCAAATCCTTGATTTGGCTCTTCATGATTCTGATCCCAACTCTCAGTCTCATATTAAACTTTCTGATGAATTTTTCTTCCTTTATTGCAGGGACTGACCAGGTATAGTATTGTGCATGACAGTCGACCACCTCAGGTATTGAAATTGTTTTGTCCTCCCACAGAGCCTCCATTTTATTAAAATGGGCTTCCTTGATTGCATGTTTCCTTGAGGCTTTCTTCAGTTTAGCAATTTCAAAGTTTGCTAATTCCAACTTCCTTTTCAACTCTTCAACACTATATTCCTCTTGAGGTTCTTCATGGTTTTTTGTTACTTCTTCTATTTCACTTGACTCTAGTTGTACCTCTTTTGAATGCCTCGTCACAGGTCTTCTTGGCTTAAAGACAAATTTAGAAACCTGATCATAAAATTTGAGCTTTTTAGAGGCTTTGGTTTTCTGGGTCTTGTCTTTACCTGATTTTATCAAGTCTGCTCGAACCAGAGGAGACTCCTCAATATTAATAGCTTGAAGCAAGTCATTCAGACTTCCCTTTGAAAATGGGCTTTCCTCAGTCACCACTGTCTTGCCTTTTTCTTTAGCTAACTGGCTCCTGGTTATTTGACTATGACCTCCCTGGAGTTTTTTCAGCAGCCTACCTGTTTGAATGCTTCTTCAACCTCTCTATTCCTCGTGAGAACATCTAAGCCTTCAGGCTCAGGTCTAAGACATCGGCCTGATCTGTGATTCTTCCTTTCTTCAGAGATGTCTATGAAATCCCTGCAAGGAAACTTGAAGATAAACCTGCACTGTATTGTTTTGAACACTGCCTCGCTTGAATTTGAAACTAAGAGCTGCCTCGCTTGAGTTTTCAAAAGAGTTCTGATGAGTTCTGTCCTTAAGCTTGCCAATTGTCTTCTTATGCATGAAAGGAACATGGGAAAAAACAAGACTAACACACCTCACCTTACTTTTTTGAAATTTGAAAGAATGCGTACAAGACATCTAACGAATCTAATGATGAGAAGGAATGGCTGCATGTGATAGGCATGGTTCAAGGAGTGACACGTGGTGTTGAAACATTAACAGATTTTGATGAAAAAGACAGCTAGACAAGATCTAGCAGGAATCCCCGATTTCGTAGCGCAGCCAGTGCAAAATCTGGGTTTTGTGCTACGAAAACACCTAGACTGGATTTTTGCGCTACGAAAACTCCTAGAGTGAGTTTTACACTATGAAAACCTTGACACAAGTTTGACACATGGAATTTTAGGTGATGTGGGACCAGTGATGGGCAAGAACGAAGTGTTGACCCTATTTGACCATACCAACAAGAATCTTTTCTAGGTCTTAGACACAAAGACAACGATGGAAAGACTAGACCAAGACTAACATCAATCCTTTGGGATCGAACTGATGTCAAAACACATGGTGAGGCTTTTAGGACATGGAATGAGGTTGTGAAACTTTTTTTTTTTGGAAAAGAGAATGACACTTATTGAGATGAGATGACTCAAAACCTATAAGACTATGACTAGAAACAAGGAAAAAGTTCCAAAGCTTAGAAACAAAAATTTGAGGGTGATAACAGATCCATTTTGACTGCCTTTGCTTTGGAAAGAATCCCACTTATGCAACCTCAGAACATTTCACTGGGAGTGCCTGGACCAAGATAATGACAGATGCAGTGATGGGTGGACCTTATGGCTAGGCATGCTGGCCAGTCATAGATCTCATTCTCATCTGCTTTTTTCGAGTGGTTCGATTGGCCGGAGATGGTGTTCACAGAGTATCCATATGTAGGGATGGATTTCCGAGGTGATCCGGATTTGGCATTACTAGTCAGTGAGCAATGGAGTGCTATAGGTAAAATGATTTTACCACATCTTTTCCTTTTTAGTTTTCTACTATTTTTGTGTTTTTTAATTATTTCCAAGACTAAATAAACTCGTGTATATGTAGATATTGGACCAGTTCGACCAGTGGCATGCCCACAGGAAGCAGATGTTCCAGCGGGAGAAGTTGTAGGGAGGGCAGTCCTTAGGGAGCTGGACATAGCAGAGTCCTTGGCACAGCTGCAGGATCAGATCGAAGGCTTAACTCTCAGAATTCCAGATGTCTAGATCGATGAGTTACCTATGAGGCTACAGCGTCATACTACTGGTGTACCAAGTCGTTAGACTAGGTTCCTGTGCATGATAGCACATGCAGCGACCTGTTATCACCAGCATCACTAGTCTAGGATGTTTTTCTGCATTCATTTTTAGTTTCTGTGTCAGATGACCAATTTTTTCTTGGACACAAAACATTTTGTGAAAACTTTATAAACAACTATCTATTTGACTTTTGGAGCTTTATTTTGGCTAAGTGATGAAATCCTATGCAAATGTAGATGTGAAATGCTTTCTTTACATATGCTGCAAATGTCTATTTAACACATAGTTTGCTAATGAATCAGTCAATGTGTTTAAGTTTATGGAAATGTGTTGATATTGAATGAAATCAAAATGTTTTTCCAAAATCCCAACTCTTAGGAACATGCGATGAATAGCTAGGTTCCGAATGGAATAAATGCCAGTGAGTTGTATAATGACAAGTTGTGAATCTAGCTTGACAATGATTCGACATATTTGTTATAGACATTTTTGTGCCTTACAACTTTGAGCATGAAATGTCCATAATCCAAGGGATCCAAAGTCCCTAAAAGTGTTGTTCCTGCCCCTAAAGGAACAAGGTCAAACAATGACAGCTTCTCCCAGAAGTTCTCCACCAAAAACTACTCAGAATCAGTCAAATCAGGATCAATTCAAGTGCTCCACTAGCTGCCTGCGTTGCAAAGCACCCCAGTACACTAGCTAGGTGTGTTGCAATGCACCTAAATGCACTACCAGGGTGCGCTGAGCGAGAAATGCCAAATGGCAGTGTCATTCCGCGAGGTGTACAGACAATGGAAGCTTCCAGAATCTTCCTCAATGACACTTGCCTCACTGAGTTCGACCAAAGATGAGTAAGAGGCTCTCAGCCTCCAAGTGGAAGCAAGAACTGATAGAGAGAAGCCACAAGTCAAAACATAAGCTGACTCATCCTCTCTGCTTACATCTATATATGGATCCCTCATCCTAGAGATCCGGAGGCTAGAATTTTGTACTTTGCAGAGAATTGTTGTTGGTTTGAGATTGAGATTAGTACATTGGGTGATTTATGCTTTGTTGGAAGTGAGGAAGGGATTACTTTGCTAGGAGGTAGATGCTGGATCGGGACTCACTTGGTTGTATCTCCTCTTGGACTTTCTTATCATATCAATAAAACTATTTGAGTTTCTCCTACATGTTGTGTATCAATGATGTTTTGTTATATTTGCATGTTTAGCTTAATCTGATCCTAAGCTTTTTATGAATGTAAATCTATATCTTCGTGTAGTTTCTCTCTTCTGTGATCTTGCAGGAATTTGGTGAAGCTGGGCCGGTAAGGGAGCAGGGAGCTGGGAGATATTGAAGAGAGGAGCGATTGGATCAACAAACTAGCTCAAGACACAGGTTAGTTTATCCTTCCTCTTCGTTTACATTTCATAAAGAAGAATACTCAAGTAGTTTTCCTTGTTTGTTGCTAAGGCACTGTCACACCTTAGAGTGGGATAGGGTCATTCTGAATAGATACTTTTCCCAACAACAGAATGGCGACTCCACTGGGGATCGTATCTAGTTAGTTTATTTGTGTTTCTATTGTTGTTCTTCTCATAAACTTAGGAGTGGCGAATCGAACTGCATTTGCCATTTACAAATGCAAAGTAGAGATCTGCTACTCTAGTCCATTCACTGGGCTTGTTTATGGTCTAAACAACTGATCCACAAATGCTCTAACTGCCCTTTGTGATAGCTCTTAGTCCTCCTTTAAATCATCCCTCTAATTGTACCTTACTGATAACTTTTATCCGGCCAAAAACCATAGATTAAACTGCAAACCGTGACCCAGAACCCAGAGAAAATTCTCGTTTCTGCTTCAGCGCAGGCTCTGTGAAGAGGTTCTGCATTTCAACGCAGGTCCCGAGAGCGCTACCTGCGCTGCAATTCAGTTTCTCTGTGCAACAGGTGCGCTGATCAGCCTTTGCCCTGTGCAGCTGTGGTTCTTTGCTTCATTTTGTTCAGTTTTATCTCTGATTTTTGCAGCCTATTATCAGTGTGTGTACCTATCTGAAAACCCCTTTTCTTTGCCTTAATTCTGCCTCAGTTGTATAAAATAAATTGTACTTGTTTTTGTGTATTTGTTACATCATTTGCAGTTTCCCATTACAGAAGTAAACTTGTTAGATGATCCAAAAATACTTTATTATCATAGGTTATAAAATTGAAATAAAATAATTATTAATTTAAGAAATTAAATTAATAATTATTCTAGAATGATTAATTATTTTAGAGACAATTAGAATTAGTATATTGTTGTAACAAGATATGACTCTCCAAATGTGTCGTATCTTAGGCTCTATTATAGGAGATTAGTTAGCTAGTTGGTTTGAATTGCATTTATTGTAAATGGACACTTGTTATTTAATAAGTGCTCCATAATTAGAGGTAGTTAGGACATGGAGCTTATAAATAGCTCATTGCAAGAGTGTTTGGTTGTTCGGGTGTAAACTCTTGCACAATCAATTATGTAATTGTTTTTTCTGATTAATAAAATTACGTGTCTGAGGACACTTCTGCCATTATTGTGGTATCAGAGCTCCAGTAATGCTGCAGTGGATTTGAGGAGAAGATTCCAGCTCTACAAGTTTTTTGGATTATTCAGTGAATGATTGGTATGAAATTTGTCAAGTTTTTTATTTAAAAGAAAAGAAATTTTATTTTATTCATTTTAGATTTTTAAATCTAAAAATCAATTTTCTGAATTATTATCAAAATTACTGTTGAGATTTTCTATTCACTTTCTTTGAGCACTGAGCAATGTGTGGAGCTTTTGAATTGTTGCGTTGAACCTAGAACCTACTGCATTCGCCCCATCGGACCCCGCCTTTAAAGGTCTGCAGAGCCAGCTGAGTTCAATGCATCCCCCGAAAGTTTAATTCACTCATACAAAAGGAAATTAGAACAACATAATATCGCCCACAGAGCCGGAGTGGGCACTGTTCCTTCACCCTTCAGAGGAAACTCCTTTGGACAGAGGAATACTAGCTGCATCGAGATTGAATTTGAGGAAAAATCCATACAAATGACCGTTACGGACGACGGTCGTGTTGTGGAGAATTGAGTTATTCTGAGCCCATTTACCTGCGATTCGAGGCTTGATCCAATATTATGTAACGTTTCTTCCATCTTTGATATCAGCTTAGTGAAAACTAGAAAGCCTTACCTCTTAGGAAAATTCTAGCCTGGCTTTTAGGCGATGGTAATTTCGTTTTGTTTGACGGCAAAAACGATTTGAAGATTAACTTATTTTCTGCGCACTATGGTAATTACGTTTTTGTTTGACGGCAAAAACGATTTGAAGATTAACTTATTTTCTGCACACTATGGTAATTTCGTTTTTGTTTCGGTGACTGGGGCAATCACGCGCAGGTGTTTATGATTGGTGATTCCGCTGTTGGTAAGTCACAGCTGTTGGTATTCAATATTGCGTATTGAAGATTGGTATTCAACATTTGCGTATTGCAGATTGGTATTCAATATTGCGTATTGAAGATTGCTATTCAACAATTGCGTATTGCAGATTGGTATTTCAAGATTGGTATTCAATATTGAACATTTGCGTATTCAAGATTGAATGGGTATAATGCATAATAAAGGTTTTGTAAAGGAGAAATAAGGTGAATTACAAAGTTTTTTAATAGTTTGTAATTTGGAGAGATAAGGTTTTGTAATATATAGTTTGTAATTTGTAATTGGGTGAGATGCGGTATAATCATTTTATGTAATTGGAGTAATAAGGGTGATGTTTTGAAATTTTTTGGAGTAATAAGGAGTTTTATTTGTAACTTGGAGAGATAAGGTGTGTTTGATAATTTGTTTTCAAGAAGCTATTTTTTTAATTGGGATCATCATATGTGTAACTCAAAGTAATTTTACTTTGAGGGGGGGTAAATTTGTTTACCAGATTGTGCAAAAGCACCATTGTAAAAAGTCAAATTTTGAAAGTTGCCTTGTAAAAATTTGAGAAATTGACTAGAGCCAAGTGCAAAGCTCAGTCAATATTCTCTTGTTTTGACGACTATTCGAGGGTCAAGGCCAAGCCCTGATAGATCGTGTTTTTTGCGTGGTGTGTTGTGTTGACTATCTTGTCCTTTCTGTTCTGCTTCTTGGTGCGTCTCTTCATTGCTAAAAATGTCTAAGTTGATTAACTTATTTTCTGATTCCGACAAACTTGAGGGCACCAAATCTTATAAAACGTGGCATCGTCTTATTGAAAGCACACTCATTTACAATGAATTATGGCAAGGAATATGTGATGGAGATATTAAGCCTAATAAACCCACAGATGCAGATCCACTGGCAAAATGGGAAATCAAGAATGCTAAAGCCTTAGCTCTTATTAAATCGTCTGTGAATGATGAAATGTATGTACATATAGAGAATGCCACAGATGCATGGACTGCCTTGAAAACTTTTAAAGATCTCTTTGATACTCAGCCAGAATCAAAGAAGGTTGATCTACAGTTAAAATTGTTGCAACAAAAATTAACTGAAGATGGTGATATTCTTGAATATCTCTCCAGACTTAAGAATATTAAGCAGGAAATTATTAATGCTAGTTTTCCCGCAATTGATGATAGCTTTATGGTCACAATTGTAATTGCTGGGCTTCCTTCTTCCTATACGCATTTTTTAGAAACTTTACAAGTAACTGGGAAATTAGAAAAACTAAAGTTTGATGAACTTTGTGAAATGTTAAGTCAGCATGATAAAACTTTTGGGAAGAAGAAGAAAGTTGGTGAAGATGTTTTTCTCACAGAAGCCAGCACAAGTAAGTCTTCAGCAGATAGTTCTCGAGGAAGAGGCCAATGGAATCAGAATCAAGCAACACATAATCGAGGTCGAAGCCCAAGTAGAGGCAACAATTTTAACAGAGGAGGAAGAAATAATTTTCAAGGTAGAGGAAACAACCAAGGAAGAGGCAATTTTCAAGGACAAGGATATAATAGTCAAGGTAGAGGACAATCTCCAAATAGAGGTCAAAGCAAAGGCAGAGGACAATCTTCAGGACGAGGAAGAGACTTAAGTCAAATTGTGTGTCGAAGATGTAACAAAGTTGTCCATTATGCTGAAGATTGTCGAACTTCACTTAGTAGAATTCCCAAGTTTTAGCAGCATTCAGCACAATTTGCAAATGATCAAGATGAAGACAGCTCAGAATATGTTTTTACTTCCTCACCAGCATCACAAATTTCATCTCATCTTAGAAGTGACTATGAAGATGCCTGGACCTTGGATTCTGGGGCAACTCAGCACATGACATGTCGACGTGATTTTTTCTGGAATTTTCAAGAATCCCAACTTAATTCCATTTTTCTTGCTGATGATACAAAACATACTCCTTATGGCAAAGGAGTCGTAAAAGTTTTTCTCCCTGACATTGGAGAAAAATTGATTTCCAATGTATGGTATGTACCTAGTTTCAAGAAAAATTTGCTCTCTTTAGTCACGATTCGACAAGCAGGACATCAGGTGATTATGGAAGATGGTTTAGTGAATATTAATTCAGTGAAACAGAACTTGAAAACAGTTATGACAGGTTATGAAGATGGAAAACTGTTACGGATGAAAGGGACAGTTATTCCAAGCCATTCTGATTTTGCAGGGGCAGTGACTACAGGTATTTCACCTATCAGACTATGGCATGTAAGATATGGACATTTGAATTTTGAGAGTCTTTCTCAATTGCAGAAACAAGGAATGGTTAAAGGACTTCCCACATTCAAAAGGGAAAATGCAAAATGTGAAGCTTGCATTTATGGGAAACAAAATCGAGAAAGTTTTCCAACAAGTTCATGGCGAGCAAACAGGCGGCTTCAACTAATTCACAGTGATGTTTGTGGTCCACTACAAACCTCATTTGGTGGTTGCAAGTATTTCTTACTATTTGTTGATGATTTCAGCAAAATGACTTGGGTTTACTTCTTGAAGAACAAGTGAGAAGCATTTGATAAGTTTAAACTTTTTCGCCAACTTGTTGAAAATGAAGTCAAAGAAAAGATAGGTACTCTCAAGACGGATAATGGGGGAGAATTCACTTCAAATGAATTCAAAACTTATTGCAGTGAAAATGGCATAAGACGACATCTCACTAATGTTTACACTCCACAGCAAAATGGAGTAGTCGAAAGAATGAATCGCACTTTGTTAGGAATGGCGAGATCCATGTTAACCTTCAAGAGGTTAAGTCCAACATATTGGGCAGAAGCAATACATACATCTGTCTACTTAAGAAACAGATCTCCAACTGCTTCTTTAGACAGAATTACACCTTATGAAGCTTGGTTTGGTTTCAAACCTCGAGTTAAACATCTTCAAGTTTTTGGGTCAGTGTGTTATGCCTTAGTTCCGAAAGAAAAACAAACTAAGCTTGACTCAAGAAGTTTAAAATGCACAATGATTGGCTATTCTGATGAGAAGAAAGGGTATCGTCTTTTGAGCAATGGAAAATTCATTGTGAGCAGGGATGTCATTTTTGATGAAACAGAGAGTAAGAGTGCTGAAGAAATTGAAAATCTTCTTCACAAATTAGAAACTAAGGGAAGTAAAAGAAATGGACAAATGCAAAGTCAACCAACTTCACCAAATTGGTATGAACTTGATTTTCCTTCCTCTGAAGATGAGTCATCCAGTCCATCTACATCAACAACATCATCTGGGTCTTCTAGCAGTTCATCAGCATCTCCAAGCAGCAGCAGTTCTTCAGACAGTGAGTCTCCACATTCTTCACCTGAACGACGAACATCAGTTTATATTAATCCTCTTTACAATGATGGTGACTTTACAGAAGCGCAAACAAGTGAGCACCAACTTCCGAAATGGGTAGTTCAACTTTTGAAAGATGTAAAGCTTGATGAACAGAATAAAACTGGTACCTGAAGGGCACATAGAAGTGAAGGAAATTTTTCCTTGATAGCAAATGATTTTACTGAACCTTCCACATACAAAGAGGCAGTAAAACATAAAGAATGGCAACAGGCTATGGTTGAAGAATATAAAGCAGTAATTGATAACAACACTTGGAAACTTGTTGATTGTCCAGCAAATGTTAAACCCATAGGATGCAAATGGGTTTACAGAATTAAGTATAATCAGAAGGGTGAACTTGAAAAGTATAAAGCATGACTTGTCGCAAAAGGTTTTGCGCAGCAGGAAGGCATTGATTATGAAGAAACCTTTGCTCCAACAGCTAAATGGAACACCATCCAATTAACACTTGCATTGGCCGCTCAAAAAGGATGGAAAGTTCATCAAATGGATGTGAAAAGTGCTTTTCTCAACGGGGATTTACAAGAGGACGTGTATATGACCCAACCACCAGGTTTTGAAGTGGAAGGACAAGAACATAAAGTCTGCAAATTGATCAAGGCTTTATATGGGTTAAAACAAGCTCCCCGAGCCTGGTATGCAAAGATGGATGATTACCTTAAGAAAGTTGGTTTTCAACGAAGTGAATCTGATGATACTTTGTATGTGCGACAACAAGGCAAATATCTGGTAATTCTTGTTATATATGTAGATGATTTGATCATCACTGGCAATCATGATGATCATATTGCGCAGGTAAAAAAGGAGTTACATGCAGGTTTTAAGATGACAGATTTGGGATTACTTCACTACTATCTTGGAGTTGAAGTCTTCCAACGTCCACATCATATTTTCATTTCTTAGAGCAAGTATGCCGCAGAGGTTCTTCAGCGATTTGGCATGCAAGATTGCAAGCCCGTTGTTATCACTAGAATCTATAGTTCATGTATATGTTAATTATCCATAAGTTTTTATAAAGTCTTGAGGTCTTGTAAATAAGTTTGTTAACTTATGTCAATTTCAAATTTTGAAATTCAAGAGTTATGAATGAAATTCGTGTAAAGGCAAGGGCATTAGTCATCTTCCATCATGGTTAGTTATGTCATGTCATGTCATTGGTACTTGCGCAGTTTCGCAGCGCGGGTATGATCTCTTAGGTACTTGCGCAGTTTCGCAGCGCGAGTGTGATTGGTCAGTTCTGCTGCTAAATAATGTTTGCGTGTTTTCGTAGCGGCCCGTTTGCCAGCGATTTCGTAGCGCATTCCTTTAAATTTGAACTGCCCGCGCTACGAAATCGGTGTTTCGGGCTGTTGTCTAGTTTTCTTCCTGAAATGTCTAATCCGAGAAGTGGTGAGTCACGAGTCCGGTTATGATTGTTTCCTCACACCATTTACGTGTCATGATTAGCCATTACTTTGCCATCAGGTCTGATTTCATTGAGTTAGGTGTCAGTTTGGAGGACGTCATAGGAAGTGGTCATTCCATAATGTGTTTTTCATAACATATGAATGTCTTCTACTCTATGAAAAGCGTGAGCTTTATTCTAATCAGACTACTGCAAGCGAGCCTGAGTTCTACAGCCAAAGAGTGTTATCGTGCTGCAAACCACCGTCATTTCCTTGTGTAGAATTGTGCAAAGAAACATGGAGAGAAAGGAGCACCGTTCGAGTAGATGTGTGAGAACAGAGCCGGAGGGATTAGATGTAACCCTCAGGGATGAGGAAGTAGCAAAGGCGTTCAGAGCTGCTGGTTGTTGGTGGTTCTGTGAAAAACTCAAAGGTGGACATGCAGAAGTGACCAGGGCATTTGCAGTGAACTTCACGGGATTAAATTCAAAGGTGGCCATGCTGGAGTTTCCGGTTTCCCCTGAAGTCATTTCTACAGTCACAGAAATCCCAAGAGGTGGCCAAGAATGGTTCAAGAATTTCAAGTTTGATATGGGTCCGTGTAAGGAGTTCTTAAAGGCACCATATGTAGACGAAGATCTTACTAAAGCTGTCCCAAGGAGCTATCTTAAGGAGAATTATGCTACATTATTGACATGCATCCAGAAGTACTTGACATGTGAAGGTCGGTACAACAAAGTCTACTCATATCATTTCAAGCTGCTACTACACTTCACTGGTAAGAGCTCAATAGACATCCCTTTTTACTTATTCAGGAGTATTTCTAAGATGTGTGACAAGATTCAGTTGAAAAAGGAAGCTTATGAAACATCTCTTTTTCATCATGGTCTGGTTAAATTATTGGTGTTGGATAGCCTACATAAAATTGGTAAAGACTGGGATTCGTTTGTATTCATGGCCGGTTTCCCTAGTAAAACGGGCCTCACTCCATTACCTGTAAGAGAAAGAGAAGATAGGAGTGAGGATACTACTTTGGCTGAGATTAGGAAAGAAATAACAGACCATAAGAAGCCCAAAGCTAAAACAAAGAAGCCAGAGAGGTCTGTAACAGTCAAAGAAACACCTGAAGCATCAACAAAGAAGACTCCTAAGTTAGTGGTCAAAGAAACTCCTGAGGCATCAGTAGTCAAAACTTCAAAATCATCCAAAGTGTCTGAAAAAGAAGCCTCTAAGTTGCTGCTTAAAGAAACACCAGAATCATCTAAACAGAAGACTCACAAAAGAAAAGATGAAATTAAGTCTAGTGAAGTTGAAAGAGTTTCAAGAGCAAGAACTAGAGGTGAGCTGAACAAAGAAAAAGGAAAATCTGCTCATGAGGAAGAGAGTCCTGTTTCTAAGGGTAGTCTAAATGATTTGCTGGAAGCCATTGAATTAGAACAAGAACATCCAATCCAAGTTGAACCACTTGAAATAGAACCAGATCAATTGGTGGCACCTATGCATATTGATCTAACACAATCTTCACCTGAGAGTTCTAAGAAGTCAAAGGCTTCCAAAAGGTTAAAGTTTGAGGAACTAGGTGAAGAGTATGCCTTTAAACCTCGCAGACCAATGACTAGGAGGCAAATAAAGGAAGCAGAAAAGGCTCAAAAAGAGAAAGTCCCTTCAGACATGCCTAGGACAGAGGCACTTGAAATCTTCTCTGGAATAGTCCAAGCAGTTAAAAACAAGAATAAGGACAATAAGGTGGTTATCAGTCAAAGTGGAAATGTGGTTGCCATTACAAAACAAGCTGGAGCAAGTAAGGAGATACCTCAGGTTCATAATATTTTTAAAGAGAAGGCAGTGAGATATACTAATTATAAGAAAGTTGTGATGAAAGGTAAAACAAGTTTGATCAGTCAAGCTAGTTCGGTATCTGACGCCTATGTATGGACAATACCAGCTCTAAAACAGGCAAAAACTATGAAACAAATGAATGCAAGTCTAAGAGCACAGAACAAGAAGTTGAAGGAGGAAGTCATCAGCCTGAAAGAAAAGCTAGACAAGCTAGCTAAATGATTCAAGGAGGAATGTGTTTCCTCAAATTTTGATATATGTTAGGCCATTGTCTTTTTAAAAGTTTTTGAGACTTTTTTGTGTCTTCACACCTGTATGGAAAGACTAAAGGAATCATAGATTTGAAATATTGCTGTTTTGAGGTTCATATATTTAATTTTGATGACCTACAGCAGTTTCGTAGCGCGCTACGAAACTGCTGTAGATGACTGGTTAGGTTTAAAGCTTGAGTTGGAATGATGAGATCAGCATATATTCAAAGAGATGGTTTAATATCAGCATGTAGACTATAGAAGATCAGTCAGATATTTTGAAAAGGAGGCCAGGTGTAAATATTCAAAGAAAAAGTCGAAGTTTTGTCTTTTGCCTAAAAGTCACTTTATCTCCGAAATTTTAGGGTTTGGATAGAGCTGCTGAGGTGTTAAATGATACACTTGTCCAGTTGTGGGATGGCTGGGTTATGAGTTTTCTTCAGTCACACGGGACTATTCAAGGTTTAAATGGCTTAAAGATGGATCATTAATATATGAACACCGAGGGGAGGCAGCAACCAAGAATATAGGCTTCATTTTCTTTTCGGTTGTTGAAGTCATCTATGCATCAAGTATCCGGAGCTGTATGTACATTGAATCTGTTTTAAGCTTGGATATGGTTATTATTGCAGTACTACAGGTGGCAAACTCAAAGGACACATCAGGGTATACAAGGAAGAAGACTTAAAGTGCCAATATGATGGAATCCTCTGTTTTCGTAGCATCATATCTCTTGTAATAAATTAGTTCGTTTATGTTATTGTTAAGGTCATTTATGTCAAAAGCCCGAGCTCCCTTCATGCTTGATGAGGAGTCTCGTACAGCAGTGTTTTGATAGGCTATATATAGGAATAACTGAGATGTAAAAAAGGTTGGATACTTAATAGAAAAAGTGTGTTGTTTTGGGCCACTGTAAGATCTTTTTTGACAGTAATAGTAAAACAGAGTTAGACTCTTCTCAAGATTCTCGAAGGATTGTCATGGTCAAATGAAGTGATGATGTGTTATACCTTATGTTATTTTATGGTTTTGTTGTATGCAATCACTCAGAATTCATACTTATATGCTCTGACTTCCTGTGTATACAGCAAGCTATGTGTGGTGGAATATGTTTGACTTGTAATGCTAAGAGCCTTGATTTCTATGAGTTCACTGTGTTTTTCTGGTTTACTTGATGTTATAGACTCCATAGCCCAATGAGATATCTTTTGGTGTGTTTCCAACCAGTTATGCTTACATTAAATCTATTGTACAAGAGTTAGCCCTCTTATCAACATTCAAAATCAATAACCTTTTCTTGAGAGAGCCCTCTCAGGTTAGGGAGGCTAATCCTTAGTCAAAAGCTTGGTCTGAAATAGTTACACAGAGTCTGCCTGATCAGCAGCCCTTCAGTTGTGATTTTGTGATAACATTTTGGTGCGTCTGCCGGGAGGAGCTGATATAACCTCAGAAATCGAGATGTCCCCATTACAGCAAATAAGGGTCAGCCTAAGAAGAATATTCCAAAAGCAGTGGAAGACAAAAAAGAAAAGCCAAGACAAAGTTTGAGTGGAATGCTTGTCAGTTTGTAGTCCAACGGTTAGGATAATTGCCTTCCAAGCAATAGACCCGGGTTCGTCTCCCGGCAGACGCACCAAAATGTTATCACAAAATCACAACTGAAGGGCTGCTGATCAGGCAGACTCTGTGTAACTATTTCAGACCAAGCTTTTGACTAAGGATTAGCCTCCCTAGCCTGAGAGGGCTCTCTCAAGAAAAGGTTATTGATTTTGAATGTTGATAAGAGGGCTAACTCTTGTACAATAGATTTAATGTAAGCATAACTGGTTGGAAACACACCAAAAGATATCTCATTGGGCTATGGAGTCTATAACATCAAGTAAACCAGAAAAACACAGTGAACTCATAGAAATCAAGGCTCTTAGCATTACAAGTCAAACATATTCCACCACACATAGCTTGCTGTATACACAGGAAGTCAGAGCATATAAGTATGAATTCTGAGTGATTGCATACAACAAAACCATAAAATAACATAAGGTATAACACATCATCACTTCATTTGACCATGACAATCCTTCGAGAATCTTGAGAAGAGTCTAACTCTGTTTTACTATTACTGTCAAAAAAGATCTTACAGTGGCCCAAAACAACACACTTTTTCTATTAAGTATCCAACCTTTTTTACATCTCAGTTATTCCTATATATAGCCTATCAAAACACTGCTATACGAGACTCCTCATCAAGCATGAAGGGAGCTCGGGCTTTTGACATAAATGACCTTAACAATAACATAAACGAACTAATTTATTACAAGAGATATGATGCTACGAAAACAGAGGATTCCATCATATTGGCACTTTAAGTCTTCTTCCTTGTAAACCCTGATGTGTCCTTTGAGTTTGCCACCTGTAGTACTGCAATAATAACCATATCCAAGCTTAAATCAGATTCAATGTACATACAGCTCCGGATACTTGATGCATAGATGACTTCAACAACCGAAAAGAAAATGAAGCCTATATTCTTGGTTGCTGCCTCCCCTCGGTGTTCATATATTAATGATCCATCTTTAAGCCATTTAAACCTTGAATAGTCCCGTGTGACTGAAGAAAACTCATAACCCAGCCATCCCACAACTGGACAAGTGTATCATTTAACACCTCAGCAGCTCTATCCAAACCCTAAAATTTCGGAGATAAAGTGACTTTTAGGCAAAAGACAAAACTTCGACTTTTTCTTTGAATATTTACACCTGGCCTCCTTTTCAAAATATCTGACTGATCTTCTATAGTCTACATGCTGATATTAAACCATCTCTTTGAATATATGTTGATCTCATCATTCCAACTCAAGCTTTAAACCTAACCAGTCATCTACAGCAGTTTCGTAGCGCGCTACGAAACTGCTGTAGGTCATCAAAATTAAATATATGAACCTCAAAACAGCAATATTTCAAATCTATGATTCCTTTAGTCTTTCCATACAGGTGTGAAGACACAAAAAAGTCTCAAAAACTTTTAAAATGACAATGGCCTAACATATATCAAAATTTGAGAAAACACATTCCTCCTTGAATCATTTAGCTAGCTTGTCTAGCTTTTCTTTCAGGCTGATGACTTCCTCCTTCAACTTCTTGTTCTGTGCTCTTAGACTTGCATTCATTTGTTTCATAGTTTTTGCCTGTTTTAGAGCTGGTATTGTCCATACATAGGCATCAGATACCGAACTAGCTTGACTGATCAAACTTGTTTTACCTTTCATCACAGCTTTCTTATAATTAGTATATCTCACTGCCTTCTCTTTAAAAATATTATGAACCTGAGGTATCTCCTTACTTGCTCCAGCTTGTTTTGTAATGGCAACCACATTTCCACTTTGACTGATAACCACCTTATTGTCCTTATTCTTGTTTTTAACTGCTTGGACTATTCCAGAGAAGATTTCAAGTGCCTCTGTCCTAGGCATGTCTGAAGGGACTTTCTCTTTTTGAGCCTTTTCTGCTTCCTTTATTTGCCTCCTAGTCATTGGTCTGCAAGGTTTAAAGGCATACTCTTCACCTAGTTCCTCAAACTTTAACCTTTTGGAAGCCTTTGACTTCTTAGAACTCTTAGGTGAAGATTGTGTTAGATCAATATGCATAGGTGCCACCAATTGATCTGGTTCTATTTCAAGTGGTTCAACTTGGATTGGATGTTCTTGTTCTAATTCAATGGCTTCCAACAAATCATTTAGACTACCCTTAGAAACAGGACTCTCTTCCTCATGAGCAGATTTTCCTTTTTCTTTGTTCAGCTGACCTCTAGTTCTTGCTCTTGAAACTCTTTCAACTTCACTAGACTTAATTTCATCTTTTCTTTTGTGAGTCTTCTGTTTAGATGATTCTGGTGTTTCTTTAAGCAGCAACTTAGAGGCTTCTTTTTCAGACACTTTGGATGATTTTGAAGTTTTGACTACTGATGCCTCAGGAGTTTCTTTGACCACTAACTTAGGAGTCTTCTTTGTTGATGCTTCAGGTGTTTCTTTGACTGTTACAGACCTCTCTGGCTTCTTTGTTTTAGCTTTGGGCTTCTTATGGTCTGTTATTTCTTTCCTAATCTCAGCCAAAGTAGTATCCTCACTCCTATCTTCTCTTTCTCTTACAGGTAATGGAGTGAGGCCCGTTTTACTAGGGAAACCGGCCATGAATACAAACGAATCCCAGTCTTTACCAATTTTATGTAGGCTATCCAACACCAATAATTTAACCAGACCATGATGAAAAAGAGATGTTTCATAAGCTTCCTTTTTCAACTGAATCTTGTCACACATCTTAGAAATACTCCTGAATAAGTAAAAAGGGATGTCTATTGAGCTCTTACCAGTGAAGTGTAGTAGCAGCTTGAAATGATATGAGTAGACTTTGTTGTACCGACCTTCACATGTCAAGTACTTCTGGATGCATGTCAATAATGTAGCATAATTCTCCTTAAGATAGCTCCTTGGGACAGCTTTAGTAAGATCTTCGTCTACATATGGTGCCTTTAAGAACTCCTTACATGGACCCATATCAAACTTGAAATTCTTGAACCATTCTTGGCCACCTCTTGGGATTTCTGTGACTGTAGAAATGACTTCAGGGGAAACCGGAAACTCCAGCATGGCCACCTTTGAATTTAATCCCGTGAAGTTCACTGCAAATGCCCTGGTCACTTCTGCATGTCCACCTTTGAGTTTTTCACAGAACCGCCAACAACCAGCAGCTCTGAACGCCTTTGCTACTTCCTCATCCCTGAGGGTTACATCTAATCCCTCCGGCTCTGTTCTCACACATCTACCCGAACGGTGCTCCTTTCTCTCCATGTTTCTTTGCACAATTCTACACAAGGAAATGACGGTGGTTTGCAGCACGATAACACTCTTTGGCTGTAGAACTCAGGCTCGCTTGCAGTAGTCTGATTAGAATAAAGCTCACGCTTTTCATAGAGTAGAAGACATTCATATGTTATGAAAAACACATTATGGAATGACCACTTCCTATGACGTCCTCCAAACTGACACCTAACTCAATGAAATCAGACCTGATGGCAAAGTAATGGCTAATCATGACACGTAAATGGTGTGAGGAAACAATCATAACCGGACTCGTGACTCACCACTTCTCGGATTAGACATTTCAGGAAGAAAACTAGACAACAGCCCGAAACCCCGATTTCGTAGCGCGGGCAGTTCAAATTTAAAGGAATGCGCTACGAAATCGCTGGCAAACGGGCCGCTACGAAAACACGCAAACATTATTTAGCAGCAGAACTGACCAATCACACTCGCGCTACGAAACTGCGCAAGTACCTAAGAGATCATACCCGCGCTGCGAAACTGCGCAAGTACCAATGACATGACATGACATAACTAACCATGATGGAAGATGACTAATGCCCTTGCCTTTACACGAATTTCATTCATAACTCTTGAATTTCAAAATTTGAAATTGACATAAGTTAACAAACTTATTTACAAGACCTCAAGACTTTATAAAAACTTATGGATAATTAACATATACATGAACTATAGATTCTAGTGATAACAGCGGCTCCACTAGGGATAGTGTGCCCCTGTGGTACACTAAGAACACGTAGTACCAGTGCTTTATCCATTTATTACACTTACATCTGGCTGACAAGCATTCCTCTCAAACTTTGTGGGCCTTCTCCTCGGGCTAAAATCTACTAGTTCAGCTTGTCACTTATTGCTAGCACAAACACTTCAAAAGCAATGATTATTTACAATGATCATGAACTACTTGGCAGACTTCTCACTAATAATAATGCTTTAAGAACCTGCCATTGACAGGCCCACCAGCATACTGTGATCCATCAACTTCTTGCAAAATGTAAGTATTGTTTCCATGGAAGGCAGAGATCAAATATGGCCCCTTCCATAAATTCTCAAACTTACCATGTTTGCCCTTTTCCTCAATTTTGGCTTCCCATTTCAAAACCTTGTCATTAATTTGAAAGGTCACATCTTTAATCTTCTTGTCAAAAGCCCTTTTGACTCTATTCTGACTTTGTTGATAATCTTCAACCACTTCATTCCTTTTTTCTTGTAATGCAATCAATTGATTAATCCTCCTCTGTATGGCATTGGGCTCTTCTTCAAGTCCTTGAATTAATTTCATAACAGACAAGCTAATGATGCAGTCATTATTTCTTTCTTAGAGAACAATATTTTATCAAGGTTTGGATGTCCACTCAAGCTTATCACAGATAATGCTCAAGCATTTAAGTCTAAGAGAATGATAAACTTTTGCCATCAATATCATATTACTCTTGGTCATTCAACAGCTTATTATCCACAAGGCAATGGTCTAGCTGAAAGTTCAAATAAGAGTCTTGTGAGGATTATCAAGAAATTGCTGGAGGAAAACAAGAAAACTTGGCATTTGAAACTGAAGTATGCATTATGGGCTGATCGCATTTGCACTAAAAGATCTATTGGAACCTCTCCTTATGAACTTGTGTACGGAGCAGAAGCTATTTTTCCAACGTCTCTTGGTGTCCCAGTTATGAAATTAATTCAAGGACTTGAAGAAGAGCCCAATGCCATACAGAGGAGGATTAATCAATTGATTGCATTACAAGAAAAAAGGAATGAAGTGGTTGAAGATTATCAACAAAGTCAGAATAGAGTCAAAAGGGCTTTTGACAAGAAGATTAAAGATGTGACCTTTCAAATTAATGACAAGGTTTTGAAATGGGAAGCCAAAATTGAGGAAAAGGGCAAACATGGTAAGTTTGAGAATTTATGGAAGGGGCCATATTTGATCTCTGCCTTCCATGGAAACAATACTTACATTTTGCAAGAAGTTGATGGATCACAGTATGCTGGTGGGCCTGTCAATGGCAGGTTCTTAAAGCATTATTATCAGTGAGAAGTCTGCCAAGTAGTTCATGATCATTGTAAATAATCATTGCTTTTGAAGTGTTTGTGCTAGCAATAAGTGACAAGCTGAACTAGCAGATTTTAGCCCGAGGAGAAGGCCCACAAAGTTTGAGAGGAATGCTTGTCAGCCAGATGTGAGTGTAACTATTTCACAACTGAAGGGCTGCTGATCAGGCAGACTCTGTGTAACTATTTCAGACCAAGCTTTTGACTAAGGATTAGCCTCCCTAGCCTGAGAGGGCTCTCTCAAGAAAAGGTTATTGATTTTGAATGTTGATAAGAGGGCTAACTCTTGTACAATAGATTTAATGTAAGCATAACTGGTTGGAAACACACCAAAAGATATCTCATTGGGCTATGGAGTCTATAACATCAAGTAAACCAGAAAAACACAGTGAACTCATAGAAATCAAGGCTCTTAGCATTACAAGTCAAACATATTCCACCACACATAGCTTGCTGTATACACAGGAAGTCAGAGCATATAAGTATGAATTCTGAGTGATTGCATACAACAAAACCATAAAATAACATAAGGTATAACACATCATCACTTCATTTGACCATGACAATCCTTCGAGAATCTTGAGAAGAGTCTAACTCTGTTTTACTATTACTGTCAAAAAAGATCTTACAGTGGCCCAAAACAACACACTTTTTCTATTAAGTATCCAACCTTTTTTACATCTCAGTTATTCCTATATATAGCCTATCAAAACACTGCTGTACGAGACTCCTCATCAAGCATGAAGGGAGCTCGGGCTTTTGACATAAATGACCTTAACAATAACATAAACGAACTAATTTATTACAAGAGATATGATGCTACGAAAACAGAGGATTCCATCATATTGGCACTTTAAGTCTTCTTCCTTGTATACCCTGATGTGTCCTTTGAGTTTGCCACCTGTAGTACTGCAATAATAACCATATCCAAGCTTAAAACAGATTCAATGTACATACAGCTCCGGATACTTGATGCATAGATGACTTCAACAACCGAAAAGAAAATGAAGCCTATATTCTTGGTTGCTGCCTCCCCTCGGTGTTCATATATTAATGATCCATCTTTAAGCCATTTAAACCTTGAATAGTCCCGTGTGACTGAAGAAAACTCATAACCCAGCCATCCCACAACTGGACAAGTGTATCATTTAACACCTCAGCAGCTCTATCCAAACCCTAAAATTTCGGAGATAAAGTGACTTTTAGGCAAAAGACAAAACTTCGACTTTTTACTTTGAATATTTACACCTGGCCTCCTTTTCAAAATATCTGACTGATCTTCTATAGTCTACATGCTGATATTAAACCATCTCTTTGAATATATGCTGATCTCATCATTCCAACTCAAGCTTTAAACCTAACCAGTCATCTACAGCAGTTTCGTAGCGCGCTACGAAACTGCTGTAGGTCATCAAAATTAAATATATGAACCTCAAAACAGCAATATTTCAAATCTATGATTCCTTTAGTCTTTCCATACAGGTGTGAAGACACAAAAAAGTCTCAAAAACTTTTAAAAAGACAATGGCCTAACATATATCAAAATTTGAGAAAACACATTCCTCCTTGAATCATTTAGCTAGCTTGTCTAGCTTTTCTTTCAGGCTGATGACTTCCTCCTTCAACTTCTTGTTCTGTGCTCTTAGACTTGCATTCATTTGTTTCATAGTTTTTGCCTGTTTTAGAGCTGGTATTGTCCATACATAGGCGTCAGATACCGAACTAGCTTGACTGATCAAACTTGTTTTACCTTTCATCACAACTTTCTTATAATTAGTATATCTCACTGCCTTCTCTTTAAAAATATTATGAACCTGAGGTATCTCCTTACTTGCTCCAGCTTGTTTTGTAATGGCAACCACATTTCCACTTTGACTGATAACCACCTTATTGTCCTTATTCTTGTTTTTAACTGCTTGGACTATTCCAGAGAAGATTTCAAGTGCCTTTGTCCTAGGCATGTCTGAAGGGGATTTCTCTTTTTGAGCCTTTTCTGCTTCCTTTATTTGCCTCCTAGTCATTGGTCTGCGAGGTTTAAAGGCATACTCTTCACCTAGTTCCTCAAACTTTAACCTTTTGGAAGCCTTTGACTTCTTAGAACTCTCAGGTGAAGATTGTGTTAGATCAATATGCATAGGTGCCACCAATTGATCTGGTTCTATTTCAAGTGGTTCAACTTGGATTGGATGTTCTTGTTCTAATTCAATGGCTTCCAGCAAATCATTTAGACTACCCTTAGAAACAGGACTCTCTTCCTCATGAGCAGATTTTCCTTTTTCTTTGTTCAGCTGACCTCTAGTTCTTGCTCTTGAAACTCTTTCAACTTCACTAGACTTAATTTCATCTTTTCTTTTGTGAGTCTTCTGTTTAGATGATTCTGGTGTTTCTTTAAGCAGCAACTTAGAGGCTTCTTTTTCAGACACTTTGGATGATTTTGAAGTTTTGACTACTGATGCCTCAGGAGTTTCTTTGACCACTAACTTAGGAGTCTTCTTTGTTGATGCTTCAGGTGTTTCTTTGACTGTTACAGACCTCTCTGGCTTCTTTGTTTTAGCTTTGGGCTTCTTATGGTCTGTTATTTCTTTCCTAATCTCAGCCAAAGTAGTATCCTCACTCCTATCTTCTCTTTCTCTTACAGGTAATGGAGTGAGGCCCGTTTTACTAGGGAAACCGGCCATGAATACAAACGAATCCCAGTCTTTACCAATTTTATGTAGGCTATCCAACACCAATAATTTAACCAGACCATGATGAAAAAGAGATGTTTCATAAGCTTCCTTTTTCAACTGAATCTTGTCACACATCTTAGAAATACTCCTGAATAAGTAAAAAGGGATGTCTATTGAGCTCTTACCAGTGAAGTGTAGTAGCAGCTTGAAATGATATGAGTAGACTTTGTTGTACCGACCTTCACATGTCAAGTACTTCTGGATGCATGTCAATAATGTAGCATAATTCTCCTTAAGATAGCTCCTTGGGACAGCTTTAGTAAGATCTTCGTCTACATATGGTGCCTTTAAGAACTCCTTACACGGACCCATATCAAACTTGAAATTCTTGAACCATTCTTGGCCACCTCTTGGGATTTCTGTGACTGTAGAAATGACTTCAGGGGAAACCGGAAACTCCAGCATGGCCACCTTTGAATTTAATCCCGTGAAGTTCACTGCAAATGCCCTGGTCACTTCTGCATGTCCACCTTTGAGTTTTTCACAGAACCGCCAACAACCAGCAGCTCTGAACGCCTTTGCTACTTCCTCATCCCTGAGGGTTACATCTAATCCCTCCGGCTCTGTTCTCACACATCTACCCGAACGGTGCTCCTTTCTCTCCATGTTTCTTTGCACAATTCTACACAAGGAAATGACGGTGGTTTGCAGCACGATAACACTCTTTGGCTGTAGAACTCAGGCTCGCTTGCAGTAGTCTGATTAGAATAAAGCTCACGCTTTTCATAGAGTAGAAGACATTCATATGTTATGAAAAACACATTATGGAATGACCACTTCCTATGACGTCCTCCAAACTGACACCTAACTCAATGAAATCAGACCTGATGGCAAAGTAATGGCTAATCATGACACGTAAATGGTGTGAGGAAACAATCATAACCGGACTCGTGACTCACCACTTCTCGGATTAGACATTTCAGGAAGAAAACTAGACAACAGCCCGAAACCCCGATTTCGTAGCGCGGGCAGTTCAAATTTAAAGGAATGCGCTACGAAATCGCTGGCAAACGGGCCGCTACGAAAACACGCAAACATTATTTAGCAGCAGAATTGACCAATCACACTCGCGCTACGAAACTGCGCAAGTACCTAAGAGATCATACCCGCGCTGTGAAACTGCGCAAGTACCAATGACATGACATGACATAACTAACCATGATGGAAGATGACTAATGCCCTTGCCTTTACACGAATTTCATTCATAACTCTTGAATTTCAAAATTTGAAATTGACATAAGTTAACAAACTTATTTACAAGACCTCAAGACTTTATAAAAACTTATGGATAATTAACATATACATGAACTATAGATTCTAGTGATAACAGCGGCTCCACTAGGGATAGTGTGCCCCTGTGGTACACTAAGAACACGTAGTACCAGTGCTTTATCCATTTATTACACTCACATATGGCTGACAAGCATTCCTCTCAAACTTTGTGGGCCTTCTCCTCGGGCTAAAATCTGCTAGTTCAGCTTGTCACTTATTGCTAGCACAAACACTTCAAAAGCAATGATTATTTACAATGATCATGAACTACTTGGCAGACTTCTCACTGATAATAATGCTTTAAGAACCTGCCATTGACAGGCCCACCAGCATACTGTGATCCATCAACTTCTTGCAAAATGTAAGTATTGTTTCCATGGAAGGCAGAGATCAAATATGGCCCCTTCCATAAATTCTCAAACTTACCATGTTTGCCCTTTTCCTCAATTTTGGCTTCCCATTTCAAAACCTTGTCATTAATTTGAAAGGTCACATCTTTAATCTTCTTTTCAAAAGCCCTTTTGACTCTATTCTGACTTTGTTGATAATCTTCAACCACTTCATTCCTTTTTTCTTGTAATGCAATCAATTGATTAATCCTCCTCTGTATGGCATTGGGCTCTTCTTCAAGTCCTTGAATTAATTTCATAACTGGGACACCAAGAGACGTTGGAAAAATAGCTTCTGCTCCGTACACAAGTTCATAAGGAGAGGTTCCAATAGATCTTTTAGTGCAAATGCGATCAGCCCATAATGCATACTTCAGTTTCAAATGCCAAGTTTTCTTGTTTTCCTCCAGCAATTTCTTGATAATCCTCACAAGACTCTTATTTGAACTTTCAGCTAGACCATTGCCTTGTGGATAATAAGCTGTTGAATGACCAAGAGTAATATGATATTGATGGCAAAAGTTTATCATTCTCTTAGACTTAAATGCTTGAGCATTATCTGTGATAAGCTTGAGTGGACATCCAAACCTTGATAAAATATTGTTCTCTAAGAAAGAAATAATGACTGCATCATTAGCTTGTCTAGTTGGCACTGCCTCTATCCACTTTGTGAAATAATCTGTGGCTGTAAGTATCCACCGATGTTGGCCTGATGAAGAGGGATGTATCTCACCTATAAAATCTAGCCCCCACTGCTGAAAAGGCGCCTCTACATAAATAGGAACAAGAGGCATAGGCATGAGTTTTCTTTTACCTTCAAACAACTGACATTCATGACAAGCTGCAACCTTTTTATAAATATCTTTGAACATGGTGGGCCAAAAATACCCAGCTCTCAATATTTTGTTAGCAGTAGCCTTCCAATAATGGTGACCTCCACAGTCTCCTTTGTGAAATTCTTCAATCACACTATCAGCCTCCTCTTCAATTAAGCAACTTAGCAGAATCCCTCCAGCATCCTTCCAAAACAAACTCTGTTCATAAACAAAATATTTAAGAGATTTCAGCTTGATGAAACGGGCTCTAGACTTGGGAAGATTGTCAGGGGCTCTGTTGTGCTGTAGTACAAATGAGACATCCTTATACCATTCAGATATCAAAAATTTTTCATTGATTTGAACCAACTCTTCCTCTCCCGGCAGACGCACCAAAATGTTATCACAAAATCACAACTGAAGGGCTGCTGATCAGGCAGACTCTGTGTAACTATTTCAGACCAAGCTTTTGACTAAGGATTAGCCTCCCTAGCCTGAGAGGGCTCTCTCAAGAAAAGGTTATTGATTTTGAATGTTGATAAGAGGGCTAACTCTTGTACAATAGATTTAATGTAAGCATAACTGGTTGGAAACACACCAAAAGATATCTCATTGGGCTATGGAGTCTATAACATCAAGTAAACCAGAAAAACACAGTGAACTCATAGAAATCAAGGCTCTTAGCATTACAAGTCAAACATATTCCACCACACATAGCTTGCTGTATACACAGGAAGTCAGAGCATATAAGTATGAATTCTGAGTGATTGCATACAACAAAACCATAAAATAACATAAGGTATAACACATCATCACTTCATTTGACCATGACAATCCTTCGAGAATCTTGAGAAGAGTCTAACTCTGTTTTACTATTACTGTCAAAAAAGATCTTACAGTGGCCCAAAACAACACACTTTTTCTATTAAGTATCCAACCTTTTTTACATCTCAGTTATTCCTATATATAGCCTATCAAAACACTGCTGTACGAGACTCCTCATCAAGCATGAAGGGAGCTCGGGCTTTTGACATAAATGACCTTAACAATAACATAAACGAACTAATTTATTACAAGAGATATGATGCTACGAAAACAGAGGATTCCATCATATTGGCACTTTAAGTCTTCTTCCTTGTATACCCTGATGTGTCCTTTGAGTTTGCCACCTGTAGTACTGCAATAATAACCATATCCAAGCTTAAAACAGATTCAATGTACATACAGCTCCGGATACTTGATGCATAGATGACTTCAACAACCGAAAAGAAAATGAAGCCTATATTCTTGGTTGCTGCCTCCCCTCGGTGTTCATATATTAATGATCCATCTTTAAGCCATTTAAACCTTGAATAGTCCCGTGTGACTGAAGAAAACTCATAACCTAGCCATCCCACAACTGGACAAGTGTATCATTTAACACCTCAGCAGCTCTATCCAAACCCTAAAATTTCGGAGATAAAGTGACTTTTAGGCAAAAGACAAAACTTCGACTTTTTCTTTGAATATTTACACCTGGCCTCCTTTTCAAAATATCTGACTGATCTTCTATAGTCTACATGCTGATATTAAACCATCTCTTTGAATATATGCTGATCTCATCATTCCAACTCAAGCTTTAAACCTAACCAGTCATCTACAGCAGTTTCGTAGCGCGCTACGAAACTGCTGTAGGTCATCAAAATTAAATATATGAACCTCAAAACAGCAATATTTCAAATCTATGATTCCTTTAGTCTTTCCATACAGGTGTGAAGACACAAAAAAGTCTCAAAAACTTTTAAAAAGACAATGGCCTAACATATATCAAAATTTGAGAAAACACATTCCTCCTTGAATCATTTAGCTAGCTTGTCTAGCTTTTCTTTCAGGCTGATGACTTCCTCCTTCAACTTCTTGTTCTGTGCTCTTAGACTTACATTCATTTGTTTCATAGTTTTTGCCTGTTTTAGAGCTGGTATTGTCCATACATAGGCGTCAGATACCGAACTAGCTTGACTGATCAAACTTGTTTTACCTTTCATCACAGCTTTCTTATAATTAGTATATCTCACTGCCTTCTCTTTAAAAATATTATGAACCTGAGGTATCTCCTTACTTGCTCCAGCTT
Source organism: Pinus tabuliformis (assembly GCA_031772625.1). Lineage (NCBI taxonomy): Eukaryota > Viridiplantae > Streptophyta > Pinopsida > Pinales > Pinaceae > Pinus > Pinus tabuliformis. The sequence continues at coordinate 539,414,682 of CM062816.1, read as the reverse complement.
GTTTTGTAATGGCAACCACATTTCCACTTTGACTGATAACCACCTTATTGTCCTTATTCTTGTTTTTAACTGCTTGGACTATTCCAGAGAAGATTTCAAGTGCCTCTGTCCTAGGCATGTCTGAAGGGACTTTCTCTTTTTGAGCCTTTTCTGCTTCCTTTATTTGCCTCCTAGTCATTGGTCTGCGAGGTTTAAAGGCATACTCTTCACCTAGTTCTTCAAACTTTAACCTTTTGGAAGCCTTTGACTTCTTAGAACTCTCAGGTGAAGATTGTGTTAGATCAATATGCATAGGTGCCACCAATTGATCTGGTTCTATTTCAAGTGGTTCAACTTGGATTGGATGTTCTTGTTCTAATTCAATGGCTTCCAGCAAATCATTTAGACTACCCTTAGAAACAGGACTCTCTTCCTCATGAGCAGATTTTCCTTTTTCTTTGTTCAGCTCGCCTCTAGTTCTTGCTCTTGAAACTCTTTCAACTTCACTAGACTTAATTTCATCTTTTCTTTTGTGAGTCTTCTGTTTAGATGATTCTGGTGTTTCTTTAAGCAGCAACTTAGAGCTTCTTTTTCAGACACTTTGGATGATTTTGAAGTTTTGACTACTGATGCCTCAGGAGTTTCTTTGACCACTAACTTAGGAGTCTTCTTTGTTGATGCTTCAGGTGTTTCTTTGACTGTTACAGACCTCTCTGGCTTCTTTGTTTTAGCTTTGGGCTTCTTATGGTCTGTTATTTCTTTCCTAATCTCAGCCAAAGTAGTATCCTCACTCCTATCTTCTCTTTCTCTTACAGGTAATGGAGTGAGGCCCGTTTTACTAGGGAAACCGGCCATGAATACAAACGAATCCCAGTCTTTACCAATTTTATGTAGGCTATCCAACACCAATAATTTAACCAGACCATGATGAAAAAGAGATGTTTCATAAGCTTCCTTTTTCAACTGAATCTTGTCACACATCTTAGAAATACTCCTGAATAAGTAAAAAGGGATGTCTATTGAGCTCTTACCAGTGAAGTGTAGTAGCAGCTTGAAATGATATGAGTAGACTTTGTTGTACCGACCTTCACATGTCAAGTACTTCTGGATGCATGTCAATAATGTAGCATAATTCTCCTTAAGATAGCTCCTTGGGACAGCTTTAGTAAGATCTTCGTCTACATATGGTGCCTTTAAGAACTCCTTACACGGACCCATATCAAACTTGAAATTCTTGAACCATTCTTGGCCACCTCTTGGGATTTCTGTGACTGTAGAAATGACTTCAGGGGAAACCGGAAACTCCAGCATGGCCACCTTTGAATTTAATCCCGTGAAGTTCACTGCAAATGCCCTGGTCACTTCTGCATGTCCACCTTTGAGTTTTTCACAGAACCGCCAACAACCAGCAGCTCTGAACGCCTTTGCTACTTCCTCATCCCTGAGGGTTACATCTAATCCCTCCGGCTCTGTTCTCACACATCTACCCGAACGGTGCTCCTTTCTCTCCATGTTTCTTTGCACAATTCTACACAAGGAAATGACGGTGGTTTGCAGCACGATAACACTCTTTGGCTGTAGAACTCAGGCTCGCTTGCAGTAGTCTGATTAGAATAAAGCTCACGCTTTTCATAGAGTAGAAGACATTCATATGTTATGAAAAACACATTATGGAATGACCACTTCCTATGACGTCCTCCAAACTGACACCTAACTCAATGAAATCAGACCTGATGGCAAAGTAATGGCTAATCATGACACGTAAATGGTGTGAGGAAACAATCATAACCGGACTCGTGACTCACCACTTCTCGGATTAGACATTTCAGGAAGAAAACTAGACAACAGCCGAAACCCCGATTTCGTAGCGCGGGCAGTTCAAATTTAAAGGAATGCGCTACGAAATCGCTGGCAAACGGGCCGCTACGAAAACACGCAAACATTATTTAGCAGCAGAATTGACCAATCACACTCGCGCTACGAAACTGCGCAAGTACCTAAGAGATCATACCCGCGCTGTGAAACTGCGCAAGTACCAATGACATGACATGACATAACTAACCATGATGGAAGATGACTAATGCCCTTGCCTTTACACGAATTTCATTCATAACTCTTGAATTTCAAAATTTGAAATTGACATAAGTTAACAAACTTATTTACAAGACCTCAAGACTTTATAAAAACTTATGGATAATTAACATATACATGAACTATAGATTCTAGTGATAACAGCGGCTCCACTAGGGATAGTGTGCCCCTGTGGTACACTAAGAACACGTAGTACCAGTGCTTTATCCATTTATTACACTCACATATGGCTGACAAGCATTCCTCTCAAACTTTGTGGGCCTTCTCCTCGGGCTAAAATCTGCTAGTTCAGCTTGTCACTTATTGCTAGCACAAACACTTCAAAAGCAATGATTATTTACAATGATCATGAACTACTTGGCAGACTTCTCACTGATAATAATGCTTTAAGAACCTGCCATTGATAGGCCCACCAGCATACTGTGATCCATCAACTTCTTGCAAAATGTAAGTATTGTTTCCATGGAAGGCAGAGATCAAATATGGCCCCTTCCATAAATTCTCAAACTTACCATGTTTGCCCTTTTCCTCAATTTTGGCTTCCCATTTCAAAACCTTGTCATTAATTTGAAAGGTCACATCTTTAATCTTCTTGTCAAAAGCCCTTTTGACTCTATTCTGACTTTGTTGATAATCTTCAACCACTTCATTCCTTTTTTCTTGTAATGCAATCAATTGATTAATCCTCCTCTGTATGGCATTGGGCTCTTCTTCAAGTCCTTGAATTAATTTCATAACTGGGACACCAAGAGACGTTGGAAAAATAGCTTCTGCTCCGTACACAAGTTCATAAGGAGAGGTTCCAATAGATCTTTTAGTGCAAATGCGATCAGCCCATAATGCATACTTCAGTTTCAAATGCCAAGTTTTCTTGTTTTCCTCCAGCAATTTCTTGATAATCCTCACAAGACTCTTATTTGAACTTTCAGCTAGACCATTGCCTTGTGGATAATAAGCTGTTGAATGACCAAGAGTAATATGATATTGATGGCAAAAGTTTATCATTCTCTTAGACTTAAATGCTTGAGCATTATCTGTGATAAGCTTGAGTGGACATCCAAACCTTGATAAAATATTGTTCTCTAAGAAAGAAATAATGACTGCATCATTAGCTTGTCTAGTTGGCACTGCCTCTATCCACTTTGTGAAATAATCTGTGGCTGTAAGTATCCACCGATGTTGGCCTGATGAAGAGGGATGTATCTCACCTATAAAATCTAGCCCCACTGCTGAAAAGGCGCCTCTACATAAATAGGAACAAGAGGCATAGGCATGAGTTTTCTTTTACCTTCAAACAACTGACATTCATGACAAGCTGCAACCTTTTTATAAATATCTTTGAACATGGTGGGCCAAAAATACCCAGCTCTCAATATTTTGTTAGCAGTAGCCTTCCAATAATGGTGACCTCCACAGTCTCCTTTGTGAAATTCTTCAATCACACTATCAGCCTCCTCTTCAATTAAGCAACTTAGCAGAATCCCTCCAGCATCCTTCCAAAACAAACTCTGTTCATAAACAAAATATTTAAGAAATTTCAGCTTGATGAAACGGGCTCTAGACTTGGGAAGATTGTCAGGGGCTCTGTTGTGCTGTAGTACAAATGAGACATCCTTATACCATTCAGATATCAAAAATTTTTCATTGATTTGAACCAACTCTTCCTCTCCCGGCAGACGCACCAAAATGTTATCACAAAATCACAACTGAAGGGCTGCTGATCAGGCAGACTCTGTGTAACTATTTCAGACCAAGCTTTTGACTAAGGATTAGCCTCCCTAGCCTGAGAGGGCTCTCTCAAGAAAAGGTTATTGATTTTGAATGTTGATAAGAGGGCTAACTCTTGTACAATAGATTTAATGTAAGCATAACTGGTTGGAAACACACCAAAAGATATCTCATTGGGCTATGGAGTCTATAACATCAAGTAAACCAGAAAAACACAGTGAACTCATAGAAATCAAGGCTCTTAGCATTACAAGTCAAACATATTCCACCACACATAGCTTGCTGTATACACAGGAAGTCAGAGCATATAAGTATGAATTCTGAGTGATTGCATACAACAAAACCATAAAATAACATAAGGTATAACACATCATCACTTCATTTGACCATGACAATCCTTCGAGAATCTTGAGAAGAGTCTAACTCTGTTTTACTATTACTGTCAAAAAAGATCTTACAGTGGCCCAAAACAACACACTTTTTCTATTAAGTATCCAACCTTTTTTACATCTCAGTTATTCCTATATATAGCCTATCAAAACACTGCTGTACGAGACTCCTCATCAAGCATGAAGGGAGCTCGGGCTTTTGACATAAATGACCTTAACAATAACATAAACGAACTAATTTATTACAAGAGATATGATGCTACGAAAACAGAGGATTCCATCATATTGGCACTTTAAGTCTTCTTCCTTGTATACCCTGATGTGTCCTTTGAGTTTGCCACCTGTAGTACTGCAATAATAACCATATCCAAGCTTAAAACAGATTCAATGTACATACAGCTCCGGATACTTGATGCATAGATGACTTCAACAACCGAAAAGAAAATCAAGCCTATATTCTTGGTTGCTGCCTCCCCTCGGTGTTCATATATTAATGATCCATCTTTAAGCCATTTAAACCTTGAATAGTCCCGTGTGACTGAAGAAAACTCATAACCTAGCCATCCCACAACTGGACAAGTGTATCATTTAACACCTCAGCAGCTCTATCCAAACCCTAAAATTTCGGAGATAAAGTGACTTTTAGGCAAAAGACAAAACTTCGACTTTTTCTTTGAATATTTACACCTGGCCTCCTTTTCAAAATATCTGACTGATCTTCTATAGTCTACATGCTGATATTAAACCATCTCTTTGAATATATGCTGATCTCATCATTCCAACTCAAGCTTTAAACCTAACCAGTCATCTACAGCAGTTTCGTAGCGCGCTACGAAACTGCTGTAGGTCATCAAAATTAAATATATGAACCTCAAAACAGCAATATTTCAAATCTATGATTCCTTTAGTCTTTCCATACAGGTGTGAAGACACAAAAAAGTCTCAAAAACTTTTAAAAAGACAATGGCCTAACATATATCAAAATTTGAGAAAACACATTCCTCCTTGAATCATTTAGCTAGCTTGTCTAGCTTTTCTTTCAGGCTGATGACTTCCTCCTTCAACTTCTTGTTCTGTGCTCTTAGACTTGCATTCATTTGTTTCATAGTTTTTGCCTGTTTTAGAGCTGGTATTGTCCATACATAGGCGTCAGATACCGAACTAGCTTGACTGATCAAACTTGTTTTACCTTTCATCACAGCTTTCTTATAATTAGTATATCTCACTGCCTTCTCTTTAAAAATATTATGAACCTGAGGTATCTCCTTACTTGCTCCAGCTTGTTTTGTAATGGCAACCACATTTCCACTTTGACTGATAACCACCTTATTGTCCTTATTCTTGTTTTTAACTGCTTGGACTATTCCAGAGAAGATTTCAAGTGCCTCTGTCCTAGGCATGTCTGAAGGGACTTTCTCTTTTTGAGCCTTTTCTGCTTCCTTTATTTGCCTCCTAGTCATTGGTCTGCGAGGTTTAAAGGCATACTCTTCACCTAGTTCTTCAAACTTTAACCTTTTGGAAGCCTTTGACTTCTTAGAACTCTCAGGTGAAGATTGTGTTAGATCAATATGCATAGGTGCCACCAATTGATCTGGTTCTATTTCAAGTGGTTCAACTTGGATTGGATGTTCTTGTTCTAATTCAATGGCTTCCAGCAAATCATTTAGACTACCCTTAGAAACAGGACTCTCTTCCTCATGAGCAGATTTTCCTTTTTCTTTGTTCAGCTCGCCTCTAGTTCTTGCTCTTGAAACTCTTTCAACTTCACTAGACTTAATTTCATCTTTTCTTTTGTGAGTCTTCTGTTTAGATGATTCTGGTGTTTCTTTAAGCAGCAACTTAGAGGCTTCTTTTTCAGACACTTTGGATGATTTTGAAGTTTTGACTACTGATGCCTCAGGAATTTCTTTGACCACTAACTTAGGAGTCTTCTTTGTTGATGCTTCAGGTGTTTCTTTGACTGTTACAGACCTCTCTGGCTTCTTTGTTTTAGCTTTGGGCTTCTTATGGTCTGTTATTTCTTTCCTAATCTCAGCCAAAGTAGTATCCTCACTCCTATCTTCTCTTTCTCTTACAGGTAATGGAGTGAGGCCCGTTTTACTAGGGAAACCGGCCATGAATACAAACGAATCCCAGTCTTTACCAATTTTATGTAGGCTATCCAACACCAATAATTTAACCAGACCATGATGAAAAAGAGATGTTTCATAAGCTTCCTTTTTCAACTGAATCTTGTCACACATCTTAGAAATACTCCTGAATAAGTAAAAAGGGATGTCTATTGAGCTCTTACCAGTGAAGTGTAGTAGCAGCTTGAAATGATATGAGTAGACTTTGTTGTACCGACCTTCACATGTCAAGTACTTCTGGATGCATGTCAATAATGTAGCATAATTCTCCTTAAGATAGCTCCTTGGGACAGCTTTAGTAAGATCTTCGTCTACATATGGTGCCTTTAAGAACTCCTTACACGGACCCATATCAAACTTGAAATTCTTGAACCATTCTTGGCCACCTCTTGGGATTTCTGTGACTGTAGAAATGACTTCAGGGGAAACCGGAAACTCCAGCATGGCCACCTTTGAATTTAATCCCGTGAAGTTCACTGCAAATGCCCTGGTCACTTCTGCATGTCCACCTTTGAGTTTTTCACAGAACCGCCAACAACCAGCAGCTCTGAACGCCTTTGCTACTTCCTCATCCCTGAGGGTTACATCTAATCCCTCCGGCTCTGTTCTCACACATCTACCCGAACGGTGCTCCTTTCTCTCCATGTTTCTTTGCACAATTCTACACAAGGAAATGACGGTGGTTTGCAGCATGATAACACTCTTTGGCTGTAGAACTCAGGCTCGCTTGCAGTAGTTGATTAGAATAAAGCTCACGCTTTTCATAGAGTAGAAGACATTCATATGTTATGAAAAACACATTATGGAATGACCACTTCCTATGACGTCCTCCAAACTGACACCTAACTCAATGAAATCAGACCTGATGGCAAAGTAATGGCTAATCATGACACGTAAATGGTGTGAGGAAACAATCATAACCGACTCGTGACTCACCACTTCTCGGATTAGACATTTCAGGAAGAAAACTAGACAACAGCCCGAAACCCCATTTCGTAGCGCGGGCAGTTCAAATTTAAAGGAATGCGCTACGAAATCGCTGGCAAACGGGCCGCTACGAAAACACGCAAACATTATTTAGCAGCAGAATTGACCAATCACACTCGCGCTACGAAACTGCGCAAGTACCTAAGAGATCATACCCGCGCTGTGAAACTGCGCAAGTACCAATGACATGACATGACATAACTAACCATGATGGAAGATGACTAATGCCCTTGCCTTTACACGAATTTCATTCATAACTCTTGAATTTCAAAATTTGAAATTGACATAAGTTAACAAACTTATTTACAAGACCTCAAGACTTTATAAAAACTTATGGATAATTAACATATACATGAACTATAGATTCTAGTGATAACAGCGGCTCCACTAGGGATAGTGTGCCCCTGTGGTACACTAAGAACACGTAGTACCAGTGCTTTATTCCATTTATTACACTCACATATGGCTGACAAGCATTCCTCTCAAACTTTGTGGGCCTTCTCCTCGGGCTAAAATCTGCTAGTTCAGCTTGTCACTTATTGCTAGCGCAAACACTTCAAAAGCAATGATTATTTACAATGATCATGAACTACTTGGCAGACTTCTCACTGATAATAATGCTTTAAGAACCTGCCATTGACAGGCCCACCAGCATACTGTGATCCATCAACTTCTTGCAAAATGTAAGTATTGTTTCCATGGAAGGCAGAGATCAAATATGGCCCCTTCCATAAATTCTCAAACTTACCATGTTTGCCCTTTTCCTCAATTTTGGCTTCCCATTTCAAAACCTTGTCATTAATTTGAAAGGTCACATCTTTAATCTTCTTGTCAAAAGCCCTTTTGACTCTATTCTGACTTTGTTGATAATCTTCAACCACTTCATTCCTTTTTTCTTGTAATGCAATCAATTGATTAATCCTCCTCTGTATGGCATTGGGCTCTTCTTCAAGTCCTTGAATTAATTTCATAACTGGGACACCAAGAGACGTTGGAAAAATAGCTTCTGCTCCGTACACAAGTTCATAAGGAGAGGTTCCAATAGATCTTTTAGTGCAAATGCGATCAGCCCATAATGCATACTTCAGTTTCAAATGCCAAGTTTTCTTGTTTTCCTCCAGCAATTTCTTGATAATCCTCACAAGACTCTTATTTGAACTTTCAGCTAGACCATTGCCTTGTGGATAATAAGCTGTTGAATGACCAAGAGTAATATGATATTGATGGAAAAAGTTTATCATTCTCTTAGACTTAAATGCTTGAGCATTATCTGTGATAAGCTTGATGAAGAACATGATGAGTCTAGTCAACAAAAAGTTGAAGAAGAACCTTCAGATTTCCTAAAGGGTTATCAGCATGCCATATTTGAAATTCAGAAGCAATATAACCTCAGAAATCGAGATGTCCCCATTACAGCAAATAAGGGTCAGCCTAAGAAGAATATTCCAAAAGCAGTGGAAGACAAAAAAGAAAAGCCAAGACAAGCTGAAGAAAAAGGTGATGCTCCTATTGAAAAGAAAGAGAATCAAGCTCTTGTTCTTCCTAAGGAAGTTGAGAAGTCTACTCCAGGATTCAATATAGAAAATGAGATTTCTAAAATTAAAATATCAGTCCCATTTAATGAACTTTTGAAAGTAAACAAGTATAGAAGCAAGATTGTGGAAATGCTTAATTCTCCCCCGGAGGAGCTGATATTTTAAATTTGCAAGAAGACAATCCTATCATTTGTTTGGGCCCAAGGCTGGAGGATGAGCAGAATGATGAATTTCCTCCTTTTTATATAAGCATCAATATACATGAAATGACTCTTCATAATGCCATGTTGGACTCAGGAGCATCTCATAATCTTATGCCCAAAGTCATTATGGAAAGGTTAGGATTGGAAGTGACCAGACCTTATAAAGATTTATTTTCTTTTGATTCTAAGAGGGTGCATTGTATTGGGTTAATTAAGGATGTTGTTGTGGCTCTTACACAAATCCCAGCCAAAACCACTGTCATGGATATTGTTGTGGCTGATGTTCCACCTAAATTTGGAATATTACTTTCAAGATCATGGGCAGCTAAAATTAAGGGTACTATGCAAATGGATTTGACTTATGCTACTATTCCAGTATTTGGGGAGCAGAGAAGGTTATACCGGAAACAAGGATGGCATATATGGTGAGTAGTAAGGATAAACCACAGAATTTTCCTATCTATTCTTGTGATACAGGCTTGGGATCAGCCATTCTGTTTAATGAATCAGTGGGAGAGGAATCACAGAAAGAAAAAGCAGAAAATCAGTGTAATATATAGGCTATATATATTTTGGTGCGTCTGCCGGGAGCTTAAGATTGAATTTCTGAAGGTAGCAGGAGTTCAAATGATTTTCGAGGCTGCATTCTACCTTGGTGACTCCATTTGTTATTTTAAAGTTTAAAGGTGGCTTCGAAAGGAAGGTACACAAGGAGTAACCCTGATCCAAATCCACCTAGTCCTGTGGAAAATCCGAATATCATCTCAAGAAGTAAACAAAGATTCTCTGACATACCAGGTACTTCAAGTATTTCAAAGTCGTTATTTACTGAGTTTTCTAGAAGTCTTGAGAACAAACTTGTGGATGATAAGGTTCAAGAGGTCATATTAAGGTCTGAAAATGAAGAAGAAGTAATAGGCATTATCTTGGATTTACAGAAAAGAGGTATTGATACCTCTTCTTTAATTTCACAAAAAGATAAAGAGGAGTTTTGGGAAATTGTTTCTTCTGAGCTTTTGTTAGAAAAAGAAGATTTAAAACAGCTCAAGGAGCTTGATCCTTTTGAGATTCTGCTTAACTCAAACCTTGGTTACCTCTCCCAAATTGGAGCTCTTTTGTTGGTGGGTTACAAAGTCCTAATAGTCCTTTTCGTACTCATATTTTGTCCTCAGCTTCCGCAAGTCCAAACAGTCCTCAACTCACATCTCATACTAGTCTTGGTCATAGCATACCTATTGTTGCTGTTCCTCCTTTCATCATGGCTGTACCTGCAAGGTATGCGCCTTTGGCCCTCCCTGCTGTTTTGCATGACTTACCAAACAAATATGCTTCTAAGATTCCAACCTGGGGAGGGGATGAAGACATTACAGCTGAAGAGCATGTAGATAGATTCAATGACTTTATTGATAGGTATGAAGTAGATGATGAAGATGTCAAATTGAGATTATTTGCTCAGTCCTTTATTGGGGAAGTTAGGAAATGGTTCAAAGCCTTGGGAGCTGGTAGTATTCACAGTTGGATTGAGTTTGAAGATAGTTTTTGAGAAAATGGGGAAATAGGACTAATCCAGTACAGGCCCTCACTGAGTATAATAATTTGAGAAGAGCCCCAGATGAGACTATTCAGAACTTTTCTAAGAGGTTCAATAAGATTTACAATTCCATTCCAGCTCACTTAAAACCTCCTGGAGCCCTGGCCCAACTAAGATATGCTGAGTCCTTTGAATCTGATTTTTCTCTCTTACTCAGAGAAAGAGAGTCTGCTACATTGGCTGATATGCAAAATGATGCTATCAAAGTTGAAGTAAATATACTTGCTGCTAAAAAGTCTAAGATGGCTAAGACCAAAATTAAGGAAGAGGAGAGGCCCTCTACTTCAGCTCAAGATGAAAGATTTGAAACCATGATGAAGACTATGGAAAAGTTAATGTACCAATTAGCACTTGGGAATACTGCTGCTCCTCAAGCACAACAAGAACCTCGGTTCAGAAATCCCCAGTTTAGAAGGCCACAAAATCAACAAAGGCCAAGGGAAAATAGAAATCAGCCAGTTGATCCTCCTGTAAGACCTCCATTTCAGCAAAATATGGTAGATGGTGAGGAAGAGACTGAGGAACCAGAAGAAGCTATTCATTGTCTTGGTGAAGAAGATTCAGAAATTTTTTTAACAAAAGAAGAACATGATGAGTCTAGTCAACAAAAAGTTGAAGAAGAACCTTCAGATTTCCTAAAGGGTTATCAGCATGCCATATTTGAAATTCAGAAGCAATATAACCTCAGAAATCGAGATGTCCCCATTACAGCAAATAAGGGTCAGCCTAAGAAGAATATTCCAAAAGCAGTGGAAGACAAAAAAGAAAAGCCAAAACAAGCTGAAGAAAAAGGTGATGCTCCTATTGAAAAGAAAGAGAATCAAGCTCTTGTTCTTCCTAAGGAAGTTGAGAAGTCTACTCCAGGATTCAATATAGAAAATGAGATTTCTAAAATTAAAATATCAGTCCCATTTAATGAACTTTTGAAAGTAAACAAGTATAGAAGCAAGATTGTGGAAATGCTTAATTCTCCCCCGGAGGAGCTGATATTTTAAATTTGCAAGAAGACAATCCTATCATTTGTTTGGGCCCAAGGCTGGAGGATGAGCAGAATGATGAATTTCCTCCTTTTTATATAAGCATCAATATACATGAAATGACTCTTTATAATGCCATGTTGGACTCAGGAGCATCTCATAATCTTATGCCCAAAGTCATTATGGAAAGGTTAGGATTGGAAGTGACCAGACCTTATAAAGATTTATTTTCTTTTGATTCTAAGAGGGTGCATTGTATTGGGTTAATTAAGGATGTTGTTGTGGCTCTTACACAAATCCCAGCCAAAACCACTGTCATGGATATTGTTGTGGCTGATGTTCCACCTAAATTTGGAATATTACTTTCAAGATCATGGGCAGCTAAAATTAAGGGAACTATGCAAATGGATTTGACTTATGCTACTATTCCAGTATTTGGGGAGCAGAGAAGGTTATACCGGGAAACAAGGATGGCATATATGGTGAGTAGTAAGGATAAACCACAGAATTTTCCTATCTATTCTTGTGATACAGGCTTGGGATCAGCCATTCTGTTTAATGAATCAGTGGGAGAGGAATCACAGAAAGAAAAAGCAGAAAATCAGTGTGAAGAGTTGCAGCAAAGTAATGAAGAAGAAATTTCTGGTTGCTGGTCTTTGTATTTTGATGGAGCAGCAGGGAAAGAAGGAGCTGGCGCTGGAATTTGGATCATGAGTCCAGCTGATGAGAGTAAGTTTCTGTCTTATAAGCTCAATTTTGATTGCACAAATAACATGGCCGAGTATGAGTCCTTGGTTTTAGGCCTAGAAAATTTGATTGAGTTCAAGGCAAAAAACATTGCTGTTTATGGGGACTCTGAGCTAGTTATAAAGCAAGTTCAAGGTGTTTATCAAACAAAAGATGCAAGAATGAGAGCTTATAGGAATTTGGTGTTAGAATTGTTGGAAAAGTTTCAATCATACACTTTCAATGTCATAACCAGAGAGCAGAATTCCATGGCAGATTCTCTTGCTGTAGCAGCTAGTCTTTTTGTCATTCCTAAACATGCTTCTGACAGTTATGCAGTCAAAGTCCGCCATAGGCCAGTGATCCCTGACAATATCCTAAATTGGCAAGTATTTGAAGATGACCAGCAGGTGAAAAGTTTCTTAGAATTGAAAGGAGAATTTGAGAATTGTCAAATTGACCAGCAAAACATGTTAGTGGAAACAAAAGAAAAGTCTGAGGTGTTGCAGCTGCAAAATAACCTCATTCCTAAGGGTCTGATTCCACTTGAGAAACTTTTTGATCAGAATGATGTTTTTAAGGCACCAAGGTTGCAGGCAAATGAAGAAGAGATAGAAAGCTGCAATCTAGGTGATTTAGTAGCGCCTAAATTGATCAAAATTTCAAAATTTTTATCAGCTGATCTAAAGGTTAAGTACATTGATCTGATGAAGAAGTTCATTGATGTGTTTGCTTGGAATTATACTGATCTCAAACAATATGATTCCTCAGTTATACAACATACAATCCCCATCAAGCCAAATGAGAAACCTTTTAAGCAAAAATTGAGAAGAATAAATCCTCTGCTGATGCCATTAATTGAGAAAGAGGTTAAGAAGTTGTATGATGCGAAGATTATTGTTCCTATCAGATTTTCAAATTGGTTAGCCAACTTGGTTCCAGTGAGGAAAAAGAACGGAGAAATAAGGATTTGCATAGACTTTAGGAATTTGAACAAGGCTTCACTCAAGGACAATTATCCTCTTCCTAAAATGGATCTCATGTTGCAGAATATTGTAGGTTCTCAAAGAATGTCAATGTTAGATGGCTTTTAAGAATACAATCAAATCCTTGTTCATCCAGAGGATCAGGAGAAGACAGCCTTTACTACACCATGGGGCACATTTATGTATGCCAAGATGCCCTTTGGCCTCATGAATGCAGGGGCGACTTTCCAAAGGGCTATGGACATTGCTTTTGCAGAGGAGAGAGATAAATCAGTTGTGGTATACCTTGATGATATCACAGTATTTTCAAAGAGAGAGGAAGATCATTTAAAGCATCTAGAAAAGATATTATTGAAGTGTAGAAGGTTCGGCATTTCTTTGAATCCAACTAAAAGTATCTTTGCTTTGACTTCTGGTAAGTTGCTTGGGCATATCATTTCTCAAGAAGGCATTAAAATAGATCCAAATAGAGTTAGTGCTATTTCAAGGCTGGATTTGCCAAGGAGTAAGAAAGAAGTTCAGTCCTTTCTTGGTAAAGTCAATTTTGTTAGGAGGTTCATTCCTAACTTTGCAGAGGTGGTTAAGTACATCACAAAAATGCTAAAGAAGGGAGCAGACTTTAGGTGGACAGCTGAGGCAAGAAAGTCGTTTGAAGAAATTAAAAAAGCACTCACTCAAGCACCGGTGCTTATTAGTCCTGATTTCTCCAAGGAATTTTTAATATTCACTTATGCCTCTGAAGATACAATCGCTGGAGTTCTTTTGCAGAAAGGGGATCAAGGTACTGAGCAGCCTATTTCATTCTTTAGTAAAACATTGGCAAATGCTGAATTAAAGTATAACATTTTAGAAAAGCAAGCATATGCTTTGGTTAAGGCAATCAAAGATTTTAGAATCTATGTGCTTCATTCTCATATTATTGCATTTGTGCCAAGTGCTGTTATTAAAGAAATTCTCACACAAGCAGACCCGGATGGTAAAAGAGGGAAATGGATAGCCAAATTGTTGGAATATGATATTGAAATTAGGCCAACTAAATTGGTGAAAGGCCAAGGGTTAGCAGAGTTGCTAACTCACTCAAATCTAGACTGCAGTGATATTAATTTTAATGCAGAAATATCAGAAATTTTTGAAGAAGAGGAAGAGTTGGTTCAAATCAATGAAAAATTTCTGATATCTGAATGGTATAAGGATGTCTCATTTGTACTACAGCACAACAGAGCCCCTGACAATCTTCCCAAGTCTAGAGCCCGTTTCATCAAGCTGAAATCTCTTAAATATTTTGTTTATGAACAGAGTTTGTTTTGGAAGGATGCTGGAGGGATTCTGCTAAGTTGCTTAATTGAAGAGGAGGCTGATAGAGTGATTGAAGAATTTCACAAAGGAGACTGTGGAGGTCACCATTATTGGAAGGCTACTGCTAACAAAATATTGAGAGCTGGGTATTTTTGGCCCACCATGTTCAAAGATATTTATAAAAAGGTTGCAGCTTGTCATGAATGTCAGTTGTTTGAAGGTAAAAGAAAACTCATGCCTATGCCTCTTGTTCCTATTTATGTAGAGGCGCCTTTTCAGCAGTGGGGGCTAGATTTTATAGGTGAGATACATCCCTCTTCATCAGGCCAACATCGTTGGATACTTAATAGAAAAAGTGTGTTGTTTTGGGCCACTGTAAGACCTTTTTTGACAGTAATAGTAAAACAGAGTTATTCTCTTCTCAGATTCTCGAAGGATTGTCATGGTCAAATGAAGTGATGATGTGTTATACCTTATGTTATTTTATGGTTTTGTTGTATGCAATCACTCAGAATTCATAATTATATGCTCTGACTTCCTGTGTATACAGCAAGCTATGTGTGGTGGAATATGTTTGACTTGTAATGCTAAGAGCCTTGATTTCTATGAGATCACTGTGTTTTTCTTGTCTACTTGATATTATAGACTCCATAGCCCAATGAGATATCTTTTGGTGTGTTTCCAACCAGTTATGTTTTCATAAGTAAATAAAGAGTTAGCCATCTAGTGTGTGAAGGATTTTATCAAGAGTTTTGAGAGAGCCCTCTCTGATCAAAGAGGCTAATCTTTGGTCTAAAGATAGGTTGAAATAGTTACATGAGACCATGCTTAGGGTTATAACATACACCTGTCCACAATTTAATCCACAAGGCAATGGTCTAGCTGAAAGTTCAAATAAGAGTCTTGTGAGGATTATCAAGAAATTGCTGGAGGAAAACAAGAAAACTTGGCATTTGAAACTGAAGTATGCATTATGGGCTGATCGCATTTGCACTAAAAGATCTATTGGAACCTCTCCTTATGAACTTGTGTACGGAGCAGAAGCTATTTTTCAACGTCTCTTGGTGTCCCAGTTATGAAATTAATTCAAGGACTTGAAGAAGAGCCCAATGCCATACAGAGGAGGATTAATCAATTGATTGCATTACAAGAAAAAAGGAATGAAGTGGTTGAAGATTATCAACAAAGTCAGAATAGAGTCAAAAGGGCTTTTGACAAGAAGATTAAAGATGTGACCTTTCAAATTAATGACAAGGTTTTGAAATGGGAAGCCAAAATTGAGGAAAAGGGCAAACATGGTAAGTTTGAGAATTTATGGAAGGGGCCATATTTGATCTCTGTCTTCCATGGAAACAATACTTACATTTTGCAAGAAGTTGATGGATCACAGTATGCTGGTGGGCCTGTCAATGGCAGGTTCTTAAAGCATTATTATCAGTGAGAAGTCTGCCAAGTAGTTCATGATCATTGTAAATAATCATTGCTTTTGAAGTGTTTGTGCTAGCAATAAGTGACAAGCTGAACTAGCAGATTTTAGCCCGAGGAGAAGGCCCACAAAGTTTGAGAGGAATGCTTGTCAGCCAGATGTGAGTGTAATAAATGGATAAAGCACTGGTACTACGTGTTCTTAGTGTACCACAGGGGCACACTATCCCTAGTGGAGCCGCTGTTATCACTAGAATCTATAGTTCATGTATATGTTAATTATCCATAAGTTTTTATAAAGTCTTGAGGTCTTGTAAATAAGTTTGTTAACTTATGTCAATTTCAAATTTTGAAATTCAAGAGTTATGAATGAAATTCGTGTAAAGGCAAGGGCATTAGTCATCTTCCATCATGGTTAGTTATGTCATGTCATGTCATTGGTACTTGCGCAGTTTCGCAGCGCGGGTATGATCTCTTAGGTACTTGCGCAGTTTCGTAGCGCGAGTGTGATTGGTCAGTTCTGCTGCTAAATAATGTTTGCGTGTTTTCGTAGCGGCCCGTTTGCCAGCGATTTCGTAGCGCATTCCTTTAAATTTGAACTGCCCGCGCTACGAAATCGGGGTTTCGGGCTGTTGTCTAGTTTTCTTCCTGAAATGTCTAATCCGAGAAGTGGTGAGTCACGAGTCCGGTTATGATTGTTTCCTCACACCATTTACGTGTCATGATTAGCCATTACTTTGCCATCAGGTCTGATTTCATTGAGTTAGGTGTCAGTTTGGAGGACGTCATAGGAAGTGGTCATTCCATAATGTGTTTTTCATAACATATGAATGTCTTCTACTCTATGAAAAGCGTGAGCTTTATTCTAATCAGACTACTGCAAGCGAGCCTGAGTTCTACAGCCAAAGAGTGTTATCGTGCTGCAAACCACCGTCATTTCCTTGTGTAGAATTGTGCAAAGAAACATGGAGAGAAAGGAGCACCGTTCGGGTAGATGTGTGAGAACAGAGCCGGAGGGATTAGATGTAACCCTCAGGGATGAGGAAGTAGCAAAGGCGTTCAGAGCTGCTGGTTGTTGGTGGTTCTGTGAAAAACTCAAAGGTGGACATGCAGAAGTGACCAGGGCATTTGCAGTGAACTTCACGGGATTAAATTCAAAGGTGGCCATGCTGGAGTTTCCGGTTTCCCCTGAAGTCATTTCTACAGTCACAGAAATCCCAAGAGGTGGCCAAGAATGGTTCAAGAATTTCAAGTTTGATATGGGTCCGTGTAAGGAGTTCTTAAAGGCACCATATGTAGACGAAGATCTTACTAAAGCTGTCCCAAGGAGCTATCTTAAGGAGAATTATGCTACATTATTGACATGCATCCAGAAGTACTTGACATGTGAAGGTCGGTACAACAAAGTCTACTCATATCATTTCAAGCTGCTACTACACTTCACTGGTAAGAGCTCAATAGACATCCCTTTTTACTTATTCAGGAGTATTTCTAAGATGTGTGACAAGATTCATTTGAAAAAGGAAGCTTATGAAACATCTCTTTTTCATCATGGTCTGGTTAAATTATTGGTGTTGGATAGCCTACATAAAATTGGTAAAGACTGGGATTCGTTTGTATTCATGGCCGGTTTCCCTAGTAAAACGGGCCTCACTCCATTACCTGTAAGAGAAAGAGAAGATAGGAGTGAGGATACTACTTTGGCTGAGATTAGGAAAGAAATAACAGACCATAAGAAGCCCAAAGCTAAAACAAAGAAGCCAGAGAGGTCTGTAACAGTCAAAGAAACACCTGAAGCATCAACAAAGAAGACTCCTAAGTTAGTGGTCAAAGAAACTCCTGAGGCATCAGTAGTCAAAACTTCAAAATCATCCAAAGTGTCTGAAAAAGAAGCCTCTAAGTTGCTGCTTAAAGAAACACCAGAATCATCTAAACAGAAGACTCACAAAAGAAAAGATGAAATTAAGTCTAGTGAAGTTGAAAGAGTTTCAAGAGCAAGAACTAGAGGTCAGCTGAACAAAGAAAAAGGAAAATCTGCTCATGAGGAAGAGAGTCCTGTTTCTAAGGGTAGTCTAAATGATTTGCTGGAAGCCATTGAATTAGAACAAGAACATCCAATCCAAGTTGAACCACTTGAAATAGAACCAGATCAATTGGTGGCACCTATGCATATTGATCTAACACAATCTTCACCTGAGAGTTCTAAGAAGTCAAAGGCTTCCAAAAGGTTAAAGTTTGAGGAACTAGGTGAAGAGTATGCCTTTAAACCTCGCAGACCAATGACTAGGAGGAAAATAAAGGAAGCAGAAAAGGCTCAAAAAGAGAAAGTCCCTTCAGACATGCCTAGGACAGAGGCACTTGAAATCTTCTCTGGAATAGTCCAAGCAGTTAAAAACAAGAATAAGGACAATAAGGTGGTTATCAGTCAAAGTGGAAATGTGGTTGCCATTACAAAACAAGCTGGAGCAAGTAAGGAGATACCTCAGGTTCATAATATTTTTAAAGAGAAGGCAGTGAGATATACTAATTATAAGAAAGCTGTGATGAAAGGTAAAACAAGTTTGATCAGTCAAGCTAGTTCGGTATCTGACGCCTATGTATGGACAATACCAGCTCTAAAACAGGCAAAAACTATGAAACAAATGAATGCAAGTCTAAGAGCACAGAACAAGAAGTTGAAGGAGGAAGTCATCAGCCTGAAAGAAAAGCTAGACAAGCTAGCTAAATGATTCAAGGAGGAATGTGTTTTCTCAAATTTTGATATATGTTAGGCCATTGTCTTTTTAAAAGTTTTTGAGACTTTTTTGTGTCTTCACACCTGTATGGAAAGACTAAAGGAATCATAGATTTGAAATATTGCTGTTTTGAGGTTCATATATTTAATTTTGATGACCTACAGCAGTTTCGTAGCGCGCTACGAAACTGCTGTAGATGACTGGTTAGGTTTAAAGCTTGAGTTGGAATGATGAGATCAGCATATATTCAAAGAGATGGTTTAATATCAGCATGTAGACTATAGAAGATCAGTCAGATATTTTGAAAAGGAGGCCAGGTGTAAATATTCAAAGAAAAAGTCGAAGTTTTGTCTTTTGCCTAAAAGTCACTTTATCTCCGAAATTTTAGGGTTTGGATAGAGCTGCTGAGGTGTTAAATGATACACTTGTCCAGTTGTGGGATGGCTGGGTTATGAGTTTTCTTCAGTCACACGGGACTATTCAAGGTTTAAATGGCTTAAAGATGGATCATTAATATATGAACACCGAGGGGAGGCAGCAACCAAGAATATAGGCTTCATTTTCTTTTCGGTTGTTGAAGTCATCTATGCATCAAGTATCCGGAGCTGTATGTACATTGAATCTATTTTAAGCTTGGATATGGTTATTATTGCAGTACTACAGGTGGCAAACTCAAAGGACACATCAGGGTATACAAGGAAGAAGACTTAAAGTGCCAATATGATGGAATCCTCTGTTTTCGTAGCATCATATCTCTTGTAATAAATTAGTTCGTTTATGTTATTGTTAAGGTCATTTATGTCAAAAGCCCGAGCTCCCTTCATGCTTGATGAGGAGTCTCGTACAGCAGTGTTTTGATAGGCTATATATAGGAATAACTGAGATGTAAAAAAGGTTGGATACTTAATAGAAAAAGTGTGTTGTTTTGGGCCACTGTAAGATCTTTTTTGACAGTAATAGTAAAACAGAGTTAGACTCTTCTCAAGATTCTCGAAGGATTGTCATGGTCAAATGAAGTGATGATGTGTTATACCTTATGTTATTTTATGGTTTTGTTGTATGCAATCACTCAGAATTCATACTTATATGCTCTGACTTCCTGTGTATACAGCAAGCTATGTGTGGTGGAATATGTTTGACTTGTAATGCTAAGAGCCTTGATTTCTATGAGTTCACTGTGTTTTTCTGGTTTACTTGATGTTATAGACTCCATAGCCCAATGAGATATCTTTTGGTGTGTTTCCAACCAGTTATGCTTACATTAAATCTATTGTACAAGAGTTAGCCCTCTTATCAACATTCAAAATCAATAACCTTTTCTTGAGAGAGCCCTCTCAGGCTAGGGAGGCTAATCCTTAGTCAAAAGCTTGGTCTGAAATAGTTACACAGAGTCTGCCTGATCAGCAGCCCTTCAGTTGTGATTTTGTGATAACACCCGTTCTCATCCCCATGGAGCAAAACTTGAAACTTTCAAAATTTGAAGGGGGGGAAAAGGTGGACAGTACAACTTACAGACAGTTGATTGGCAGCTTGATTTATTTGACAAATACTCGTCCTGATCTATCTTATGCAGTTAGTATTCTTTCACGTTTTATGCAGGAACCACGAGACAGCCACTGGAATGCAGCCAAAAGAGTTCTTCGATATATCCAAGGAACAAAAGATTTTGGTCTTCTTTACACAAAGACTAAAAATTTTGTACTTGGTAGATATTCTGATGCCGACTTTGCTGGGAGTATTGATGATCGAGCATCAACATCAGGTTATTTAATGAATATGGGGTCAGCAGCAATATCTTGGAGTTGTAAAAAACAAGCTACAATGGCCACTTCTTCAACAGAAGCAGAGTACATTTCAGCATGGGAAGCAGCATGTGAAATTGTTTGGTTGGGCCGAATTTTGCAGGACCTGGGCATTTCTCAGGGAGAAGCTACATCATTGTTCATTGACAGCCAGTCAGCCATCAAACTTGCCAAGAACCCAGTTTTTCATTCAAAGACAAAGCATGTGGACACCAAGTATCATCATATCAGGTCTCTCATTGCCAAAGATGTCCTCAAACCAGTTTATTGTCCTTCCGAAGATCAGATCTCCGACATTTTCACAAAACCGCTTGGCCGAATTAAATTTACTAAGTTCAGGGATGAACTTGGTATTTGTTGTAATGTATCTTTGGATCATAGGGGGGAATGTTAGATGATCCAAAAATACTTTATTATCATAGGTTATAAAATTGAAATAAAATAGTTATTAATTTAAGAAATTAAATTAATAATTATTCTAGAATGATTAATTATTTTAGAGACAATTAGAATTAGTATATTGTTGTAACAAGATATGACTCTCCAAATGTGTTGTATCTTAGGCTCTATTATAGGAGATTAGTTAGCTAGTTGGTTTGAATAGCATTTATTGTAAATGGACACTTGTTATTTAATAAGTGCTCCATAATTAGAGGTAGTTAGGACATGGAGCTTATAAATAGCTCATTGCAAGAGTGTTTGGTTGTTCGGGTGTAAACTCTTGCACAATAAATTATGTAATTGTTTTTTCTGATTAATAAAATTACGTGTCTGAGGACACTTCTGCCATTAAAACTAGTCATACTGTCGCCCTTAGATCTAGACCTGTTGTAAGTGTCGTTTTGATCTTAGGAGTAAGTGTGTTTGCTGTTGACAGTTGATTATGCTTTTATTTTTGTCTTTCGGTTTGAATTTGTGAATTTCTAGTGTCGAAACAAGTGTTTACTTCAAAATCATAAAGTGTCGTAATCGTCTTTTTGATTTCGAGAAGAAGCTTGTTTGTGTTTTTCACTTGAAATCGAATTCAAGTTTGTACAACAACTTTCTTTTTAGGCATCAATATTAAGAAAGTGAAAACAAATACATGCACAAGTGCATTTGCATTTCGACAATTTGTATGGTTTGATTTAGGAAAAGTGCATTTATAGTGTGCTCTATGCTCTTTGAGAAAAGATTGTGTCTTTCTTTTCCCCTTGTAGCTAGGATTTTCATTGTTGCTTATCATCTTTAGACTGCATTTAGGAATTGTATCTACATCTCGTGGTGATCCAAAAAGGAAAACTTCTAAGAAAGATCAACCTAAAATAAATTGAATGAACTTAACAACGCATTGGAACTTAACGCACAACATAGTGGTCTAGGCTAGAGACGTGTTCCGGCGTCGTAAAGCCTGGTAACTGTTGTCCTCACTGTTGGTTGGGTGATTCCTCCACTGTGAGACGATAAGTGCCAGTACGGATTGTGCTCCCACGTACCGTCGAGTATATATTGGGAGACCCCTATAGGCATAAAACCTTTATCCATAGGAAGCCGTGTCGGCCGCCCTACTGATCGCAATGCACTGAACACAGCATTCGGGAAGATTGACCGCCCATACCCTAAAACGTATTATGCGGTTTTGCGATTGGTTTGGCACACCCTCTACCTAGAACTCCATAGCAGTCCCTTTCGTTTCTTTTCAGACTCCTTAATGGAAAAGGTCCATCTGAGCACTTGTCACTTCAGGCTCATTAAAAATCGAAGGAGACTAGAGTCATCTTTTTGCTTTTTCTCGACTCTTTAAAATTGAAAAAGCAAGTTGTGTCCAAGCGTCGTTAAAATTTATTTTAAACGGAATATTCATACCCTTTTTCCTGTGTTGATCTTTAGGTTGAGAAAATGGAGCCTACCAACCAAGGAATTCCCCTTGGAGGAAATCCTAGTCCCTTCTCCTCTTGGGGAGATGTTGGTGCGCCCCATATGGCCACATTGTCGCTTCCAGGACTGACAATTGGCTTGCCAGTCTGGCTCTTCTCAACCAATGTCGTTCAGAACACCACTATTCCTGAACAGTCAAATCAGCAATTAGACGAGTCCAGAGTTTCCCACCAACCTTCTACTTCCTCTAATTCTTCCTCTCTTCCTTCCTCTTCGCTTGACGGGACTGGTAAAGCTAAAAACCAAGTTCCTAAGGAGAAGAAGGAAAAGAAGAAGAAAGAGAAAAAGAAGAAGGAGCCAAAGGCAAATAAGGGAAAACAAGTGTCGTCTAAAGAAAATCCACACACAACACTGACTAGGCCTAAATCGCCATGTGTCATTTGTAGAGGAGATCACTTTCACAGAGATTGTCCTTGCATCCCTCAGATACTAAGGGACTGGTCTCCTCGTTTGCACAATCCGGTGTCATCAACCTCTGATAGCCATGTTGAAAACACACCGTCAACTAGTGAAAGTGAAGTCCCAGGACAAAAAGGGAGGGCTAGACCTCCCTGTAGACTGTGCGAAGGCAACCATGCCCTCCACCGTTGTCCCTTCTTAGACGAAGCTAAAAGAGTTTTGGATGATCGTCCGGTTTCACCGTTATGACTTCCTCCTGGATATAAAAAACTCTTGCCGAGTCCTTCGTTAGTTGAGAATCCAGCTAGCCCGCTCAAGTGGTCAGCTGAAGCGTCTGTCATTGAAGATAAACCAACTGAATCCATACCAGACGAAAGTCAAAAGGTCGAGGCGGCAGTTGACCTAGTCTTGCCTTCAGAGGTTTTATCTTCGAATGATATAATCACTGAAGAGGATAAGGATGACACCATCCAAATTCTCTTCATCAACATAGACTCTGACGAACATGGGGGCAATCCACCCATTCCTTTATCGTAGGAAGGAAGTTCATCAGAGCCATACCCGGCCATCTACTCGGTCCCACCACCAAGCAACCTAGTTGTATCCTTCGACTAGAACCAACTAGGCAGACCCCGTTTGCCAGCAAGCATACCATTCCGAATTATCGTTCAAATATACAGAATGGTCATGGCTGGCACCATCATTGATGAGGGGGCATATGTGAGTATCCTTTCCTCTATTGCTTGGAAAGCGCTTGGTTCGCCATCGCTTTTGCCTGAAAAGAGAAATCTGACAGGCTTCGATAAAGGAACCAGTCGACCTTTAGGGATCCTCCCCAATGTGCCCATAACATTGAAAGGGAAGACCGTTTAAATGAACATGATGGTCGTTCAAGGACCCTTGGATTATAACCTACTCCTTGGACGAGACTATATATATTTCATGGGAGCCATCGTCTCCTCACTCTTTAGAGTAATGTGTTTTCCGCATGAAGGAAGAGTGGTCAAGCTCGTAGACCAGCTTTCATTTCCTGGATCACGCATTGCAAATAGTCATATACCATCCCTAAATGGTCTCTTCACGCAAGAAATGTCTCAACCCACGGTCCGTCCTCCCGATGAGCGCGAGTGATTCGGAAGGATATGACTGGAACCCAGGGGGCATGCGTCCTAGTCTGCTTCGACAGGAAAAATTTGGGTATAGGGTAGGTTTCCGCGGGAGAATATGACTAGTCCATACCCCGTCCATGATTGGAAGAGGGGTTGTTCTAGAATAAGATTCTTTTGTCAAAGTTATGTGAATCGGCGGGCGTCGTCGTTCACCTTTGTTTATCTCGGTAGACATCGCCGAAGAAGTGTTTTGTTTGCTGCGCAAATGAGACAATCTTTGGTAACCTGAAAGAGGTAGGCCTTTCCTGGTAGAACAAATGTTTTATCTGCAAATTGAGGGGTAACCTTGAAATCGTACTTTATACCTGGAGGCATGCAAACCTTTTGGAGTGCAAGCAAGGAGCGGCTATTTATTTTTTAAATTTTTAGGACCTCTAACCCTTTAAACTTGTAGGATTAATCGTTTCCGAACTTGCATAACGAAACGATGTGGGGCATAGCTTTGTAAGGCACAAGATCCATAAAAAATGGCATCTTACATGAGACATTCTTATCATATGACTGGATTAATCGAGCAGTTTTAGCACATAGTTCATGCTCGTTAAAAAATAAACAGAAGATCGAGCAAGTGTTTCAACCCGCGTTTAAGCTCGTTAAAAAATGAACTATCCTCCGGTAAATAACCACCGTGAATGTAACATTATCAGCCATTAAAGCCTTGGTCATGTTTGCACCATCACCTCCACTTTTCCATTAGCCGATCATATACCTCCGTATGATTGTTTACCCATTTAGAGGAACAACTGCAAAGAGTGATTTCACTAGCCATCCTTGTGACACTGCCGTGCTTGGAAAATTCCAACCCTTACCTGGAATCAGCTGCTACCCATTTTATCACTCGTTCCTCAAAAGACGAGTCTTCTTTAAGCTCTTTTCATCTTACTCGTAAAATATGAAAAGATTGCCGAGTTTTGGCCTTCCAGATTGTTAAAGCGACAGGAAGAGCTATCCCTCCTCTAGATTTTAATCTTTTTGGACCTGAGGGATTATTGCGCAAAAAGATCAAGCACTTGTTTTGTTCAGCTCGTTAAAACTATCGAAAATTCATCCCTTCTATATTATTTTATACTTTTTCGGACTTAAGGGATTAGATGATGAAAAACGAATTTCGGAGTTAACTTTACGTACCTTTTCAGACTCTCTAAAAATGAAAAGGACCGAGTTATCTTTGTCGTTAGACTCGTTAAAAACATTAATAGCGACAAACTTGTCTTTAGACGAGAACTAGTTTCACTATCGCTAGGCTCGTTAAAACATAGCGATGGGTTTGCCCGAAGGGAAATTATAGAACAAGCATATGTTATCCTCCTCAAGCTTGACAAAAATAAAGAGGTACTGGTCAGCAATGACTAGGGAAAAATTGGGAAGAAACTCAAAGAACCTTTATTGGTAGCAAGTCGCTCTTGAACATGACACTTCCACTCCGTGCCTGAGTTGGGTTGGGTTGTTTCATTCACCGGTCACATCACCATGGTCTCTCCATACCATCCACCTTTGGGGTAAATGCTACCAATCCATCATATAAGTGTCGCCGATATGTTCAAGAGAAGTCACCCGTGTCCCATCCACTACCATACATTATACTTCATTATTTCATGACCGCCACCCTGAACCATATATCATCAGATCGTTTTCACCTCCATCAAAATCATTTGCTCCGTTCCGTGTCATTGATGTGGGATTCATTAAGGCCCTCCTTTGACGGATCGCTTCTTGTCAACATCAGCTCATTATCCAAGAAGTTGATCTAGGAACACCCCCTTCAGTACTTTGAAGATTGCATGCCTCAATGGCAAGTTTCTCACTTCCGGCGACAGGTATACATGAATGACCTTCGACCGAAAGATTTTGCGTGGTGTTCAACACCAAGTCCTTTATTCACACCATGTGAATTGTATTGCAGTACCTTGAGGGTCATTATCATTATCGGTGATTCCTCTCGCGCTTGTTAACAGTTTACATCATTGACTGGTAATCAAGCGATGTCTTTCCATGTTCGACTTCAAAACATTTCTCACATGGATCGACTTGTACTTAAAGTGAAGATCGGACGAGATTGAAGACCCCGGATCTAGTTTCATCCATCTGGGCTACGATATACATTCAGGAAAAATAAAGACATTGACATGTACAGCATTGCAGAACAGATAATCATCCTACCAAAAGGATGATGATTTCATCAGAATCATCAGTCTACCATCAGACGATTGTCTGTCCTATGTACATAAAAATGAATTTATAAAGTTGAGCATGGGAATGCCCACCTCAGCTAGATCATGAAAACAATATGAAAAATAATGTATTTTATTGTATCTTATTACAGGTCTCCTCCCAGCATTGAAATAACTTCGGATCCTCCTAATAAAGCATTTCACCTGATAAACGGCCTCATACTTTAGGGGGCAACTGTTGTAGACATTTTTGTGCCTTACAGCTTTGAGCATGAAATGTCCATAATCCAAGGGATCCAAAGTCCCTAAAAGTGTTGTTCCTGCCCCTAAAGGAACAAGGTCAAACAATGACAGCTTCTCCCAGAAGTTCTCCACCAAAAACTACTCAAAATCAGTCAAATCAGGATCAATTCAAGTGCTCCACTAGCTGCCTGTGTTGCAAAGCACCCCAGTACACTAGCTAGGTGCATTGCAACGCACCTAAATGCACTACCAGGGTGCGCTGAGCGAGAAATTCCAAATGGCAGTGTCATTCCGCGAGGTGTACAGACAATGGAAGCTTCCAGAATCTTCCTCAATGACACTTGCCTCACTAAGTTCGACCAAAGATGAGTAAGAGGCTCTCAGCCTCCAAGTGGAAGCAAGAACTAACAGAGAGAAGCCACAAGTCAAAACATAAGCTGACTCATCCTCTCTGCTTACATCTATATATGGATCCCTCATCCCAGAGATCCGGAGGCTGGAATTTTTTACTTTGCAGAGAATTGATGTTGGTTTGAGATTGAGATTAGTACATTGGGTGATTTATGCTTTGTTGGAGGTGAGGAAGGGATTCCTTTGCTGGGAGGTAGATGCTGGATCGAGACTCACTTGGTTGTATCTCCTCTTGGAATTTCTTATCATATCAATAAAACTATTTGAGTTTCTCCTACATGCTATGTATCAATGATGTTTTGTTATATTTTCATGTTTAGCTTAATCTGATCCTAAGCTTTTTATGAATGTAAATCTATATCTTCGTGTAGTTTCTCTCTTCTGTGATCTTGCAGGAATTTGGTGAAGCTGGGCCGGTAAGGGAGCAGAGAACTGGCAGCTATTGAAGAGAGGAGCGATTGGATCAACAAACTAGCACAAGACACAGGTTAGTTTATCCTTCCTCTTCGTTTACATTTCATAAAGAAGAATACTCAAGTAGTTTTCCCTGTTTGTTGCTAAGGCACTATCACACCTTAGAGTGGGATAGGGGCGTTCTGAATAGATACTTTTCCCAACAACAATATGCTATGTGAAATGGCATCAGAGAGGAGTTCAATCAATGCGCTATACTCAACGATGTTTTTTGTTGATCAACCAATACATATCCCCCTGAAACTCACTGACTCACCGCTTGGAGCGAAGATGGCCCAGGCTGCAAAAGATAAGTTCTGCATACTATGACTAGCTCTGTCGGCATACCCAACAAATGGTTCCAAAAAGTTTGACATCTGCAAAAAATGTGAAGTGGATTACCTAACCAGAATGACAACTCCAAAAGAAAAACTAACACACAAACATGCAATAAAAGCATATGTATAGTCAACTTTACTACACTTAATTAAGCATAGTAGTGTTTGAGATACAACCCATTTCGGGGCTGTGATAGTGGAATCCCATCATAATCGACTAACTTGTAGGCTCCTTTTGTCAACACACGTTTAACGATATAAGGGCCCATCCATAGTGGTTCAAATTTCCCTGCTCCTAATTTGTCAGAATCCTGATTGTAAAGCAAGACCAGGTCACCTTCTGAGAAGACACGAGGCTTAACATTTTTGTCATATTGTGCCTTGATGCATTTCTTATGTGCTTCGTTAGCCAATGCAGCATCATGACAGGTTTCATCCAGATGGATTAATTCCAAGAAACGAGCTTCTTCTTCAGAAGTTTCAGGTAGTAGGTTGATTGCAAGCTTGAGGGATGAGATTTCACACTGAATTGGTAAGACTGCTTCCAGACCATACACCAACTGAAAGGGTGTAAATCCGGTTACATTTCTCATTGAGGTCTGGTATGCCCACAGAGCTGAGTATAGGATTAAATGCCAATTCTGCTTATGGACTCCAATCATTCTTTGTAGCATGCGCTTAAGGACTTTGTTGATTGCCTCAACTTGTCCGTTAGCCTGCGGATAATATGGAGTAGAACTATCATGAGATGGTCCTAACTTGGTAGTTAACTCGATCATCATGTGATTGCGAAAATGCGACCCATGATCTATGACTATAGCCTGTGGCACACCGAATCTAGAAACTACATGATTGAAAAAAGAGAGCAGCCGTTTCGCCGTTGTTGTTCAATGTAGGCATCACCTCGGCCCATTTGGTAAAGTAGTTGATAGCAACTATAATATACCCATGCCCCCCAGCCGAGGTGGGGTTACATGTCATGAAATCAATGCCCCATTTCACGAATGGGCCAACAACAATGACTAGATGCAGTGGTGTAGGTGGTAATCTAGTTTTACGATCGAAAATATGACAAGCATGGCACTTTCTGACTGCAAGTATGCAATATTTTAATATGGTTGGCCAGAAGTAACCAGCTCATAAGATTTTTTGTGCAGTTGTGTAACTAGATAAATGCCCCCCACAAGCACCTAAATGACATTCATTCAAAGCTTTTTCAGCCTCCTCATGCGCGAGGCACCTTTTTAAAATTGTGTCGACACCACGATGATAAAGTGTATCACCAATGATCAGATAATCTTTGGCTTGGTATCGAATATGTCGTTGTTTAGAGCGAGAGGTGTTAGGCCTAAAAGCTTGGGTCTGGAGATAGACCAGTATATCTCCATACCATGGATCACTTGATGATATCAGAAACAGAGACTCATCCACGATTGATGCTTCTAATGTTAAATCGTTGGAGGATGAGGGAAGGTCGCAAAGTAGCTCTACAAAGACAAGAGATTTATTTGATTTGGATTTGATGAATTCCAGATCAAACTCCTGCAAGATGACTATCCATTTGGAATATTTCCCCCCAGCAATTGACGTGATAGGATGTATGTCATAGGGTTGCAATTTGATACAATGGTAGTTTTGCGAAGGAGAATATAATGTCGAAATCTCTGTACAGCTTGGACGGCTGCTAAAGCCAACTTTTCAACGTAAGAGTACTTGCTTTCTGTATCATTAAGATTGTGACTCAAATAATATATAGGATGTTCAATTCCATCATCTTCTTTCACTAAAACCATACATATGGTTGTATCTGCAGTGGCGAGATAAAGGTAAAAGTCTTTTTGATAGTTGGGGGCATACATTAATGATGCTTTAATCAGGGAATCTTTGAGAGCATCAATGGAAGCTTGCGCAACCTGATCCCAATGGAAGGGTACCCCTTTCTTCAAAAGAAGTGTATAACCTTTAGCAAGCTCAGCATAATTTGGAATGAACCTCCTCAGAAAGTTTGCCTTCCCTTGAAGTCTTTGGATCTGTAACAAATTGGAAGTTGGAGGTATGTCAAGGATTTCCTGAACCTTTATTGGATCGCCTCGAATTCTGTCCTTAGAAACTACAAAGCCAAGAAGTCAACCAGAGCCGACACAAAACACACATTTGTGTGGATTGAGTCTTATCTTGTAGTATCAGCAACACAAAAATATGGCTCTCAAATGTTGCAGATGATCAGTTCGTTTTTGCGAATGAGTAGGTAGGTCGTCAAGATATGGTTGAACTATGTTTTTGATGTCATGGAAGGCATAATTCATTGCCCTCTGAAATGTCGCCCTTGTGTTCTTGAAACCGAAAGGTAATTTACAATATGCGAATGTGCCCCACGGACATATAAATGCAGTTTTTGATTGGTCCTATGGGCAGATATTGATTTGATTATAGCCGGAAAATCCATCCATGAATGAAAAGATGTCACATCCGGCACATTCATCAATAATCTAGTCAATAAAGGGTGTCGGATAGTTGTCCTTCGGACATGCTTGATTTACATCCCTATAATCGACACACACTCTTATCGTTCCTTGTTTTTTCATCATTGGAACAATATTTGATACCCAATCAGTGAGAGGTACAGGGTAAATGAAGCCAACACGCAAAAGTTTTTCAACCTCTGCTTTAATGGCAACAACTTTCTTTGGATGAACAGGTCGAAGCCATTGACGTGTTGGTTTAACATCAGGATACATTTTGATCTCATGCTCAACAATGCTTGAGTCAATGCCTGGCATTTCCTCATAAGACCATGCAAAGACATCTCTAAATTCGTGAAAAAGAGTATAGTAATTATCTAGTTCTGATGGAGAACAAGATTTGCCGACGTGAATATTTTCTACAACATTAGGTTTGGTCGAAATTTTTATAGAGATAGTTTCTTCAATGTTAGATAGATTTCGCTCAAAATCTTCATTGTCATCTCGAAGGTGGGAATGATAATGATATTCTTCCCACGGCGTCTCTCCTATCATCATTGATTCGATGATTCCTTCGTCTATAGAATGTATACGAGGCCAAGGATTAGAAGAGGTGCCATATTCTAAAGACCTATCTACCCAAACACTCGTCGAGTGCGGATTTGGGTTTGCCGCACAAACCCAGTAGATTGATTGCTACAAATATTTGATGGGGCTTGGTATCAATGCCTCAAGATGATCATCACTCTCAAAATAGTTGGAACTCTTCTTAAACTTAGATGATGTAGAAGAGATCATGTTGCAGGTTTGCACTATTTCCACTTCTGCGAGACTAGATGGTGATGGTAGGGTAAAAGTACCCATCAAGGAAGGATATTTGAGGATACCTACTGCAACATTTTGAAGTGATTGTGAATTTCCATGTATCAATGGAATGCTTCTAGTAGCTTGTGAACTATTAGCAAAAGGGGTTAGTTGGTTGATGACTATGATTCCACCTTTGCAGGGAAATGAAATCGTTCTAAAGTATGTGGACACAAGCACAGCCATAGCGTAAACCCAAGGCCTTCCCAGTAAAATATTGTAATCAAGGAGTCCATCAACGACCTCGAATTCAATATCTACTGTTTTTCCCCCTAGTTCAACTTGCAAGCTATTTAAAATCCTGTACAAAGTGTACATTCTTCCATCGAAAGCTTTTAGTGTTGTTGGTGATCGTGACAAGGGTGGTGAACCAAGAGTTTTCCAACAACTCATTGACATGATATAGGTAGATGCCTCCTCATCAATAATGGTTCGATGAACATTTTTATTGAGGGCTTTTACCTGTATAAGGAAAGATAGTTGTGTCGGTAACCGTGGTGTATATCCTGTATGATTAAAGACCATAATATTGGAATCCGCAAGATCGATCCCAACTATTGCTGATAACAAAGCATGCTTTTGGGAGGGACAATTTTACAAGACGTCAAGCGTTGACATAGAAGAAGGTGATTGAGCCAGATCTTCCACTATATTATAATTTTGGGCTGCTCGAGCACGAGGATTAAATGTCGATTTATGTGCAATTTCCTTTGGCGGCTTTATGGTTAATTCAAAAATAATGGGTGGCACAACTTCTGGAAAAGTCATTGTCAAAGCACTAGGTTGATCAGTAGCCTAGTTTCTCGATGACGATGGATTCCTATAATATTTATTCCTTGTCGATACCAAAACATAATTTTGCTTATTTGCGATGGATAGCATAAGCACTTGGGATGTGGAAGCATTATCAGTGGCAACCAAATGTGTTTCTGGGTTCGAAAAGGGATCTGTCAACACCGCTGAGGTATTCAAAGCATTTAAAAGTTTTGAAACCTCAAATTGATGTGGACAATCTCTTGTGAAGTGCTCGTCATTGCATATTAAACAATGATAACGAGGTTTCCTAGCCGCAGTAGGGGCTTCTGATGACTTTTCAGGAGTGGAATTCTCCTGTTTCTTCTTATTGTTCTTCCCTTTCTTCTTTCCTCCTGGTTGCTTTGGATTTTTTCCTTTGTCAGATGACACAACATTAATCTCAGAGGCAAGAGTGTTCTCAGATTCATTTGCATTTTGACTTGAAATAGCAAGAGCTTGACCAGATGGACCTCTTGTGGTTTGTGTGCTCGAGGAACCGATCACGCCATCGCTGGCATGAGAGTACCTACTCGATTTCGGAGGTGGTGGAATGGTAAAAGCTGGTCTAGGTGCATAAGGAATCTTGTCATAGAGCATGCCTGATTTTGTATAAATCAGATCCAAATATTGGGCACGAGCAATGACTTGCTCTTCTGTGACAACTTCTCCTTTTGCCACATCCTTAGTGATAGATGGCAATAAGGACTTAATAAGCCACTAAGCTAAAAGCTTATCTGGAACATACGTCTTTACCATTCGACGACGACGCCACCACTCATGAATATGATCTGATATTTGAGTGGAGGTAGTCTTTTTAAAGTTGGTTAGAAGTTCTGTTCCAGTTTCATACCTGATAGGTAATTGAAAGTGGGTTAGAAAGGTAGTGGCAAGAATGGTGAAGTTATCAAAAGAAGCTCTAGGTAATTCAATATACCATTTTGCAGCTGGACTAGTGAGCGTTCTCTGGAAAAGACGAAGTCTAATTGAATCATCATTCAGGGTGTTGGATGAAAACCATAAATGAAAAGTCATTACGTGATTCGATGGGTCTTCTCCTGGATTTCCATTGAATTTCAGAATTTCAGATGGCAATTTATGTGGAATCGTCGACCACCAAGGGGTGTATGCAATTGGATCAGTAGTAAGCCAGTTCAAATCTGGTAGTTCTAGAGTGGCTACAAATGGAAACTGTTGATTCAGGTTGGGTGGAGCATACCTAAGATAAGATGGAATTGCTTGGGCAATAGGCCTTTGCATACCAGCATAGGGCATCTGTGTCTGGTAACCTTGATAAGGTTGTTGGACATAACCTGTATAGGGCAGTTGTTGATAACCCATTTGGAAATGAGGTTGTCCATAACCCGCAAAGCCTTGTTGCTTAGATACTCGGTAGGCTTGATATTGACCAAATCCAGTTTAAGCTTATAAACCAAGTCCAAACTGGGGTTGGGTTTATTGGAATTGAGGTTGTTGGTATTGCGACAGCCACGGTTGTTGAACTGATTGTTGCTGTCCAGTATTGACAGATTGACCAAGTTGTGGATTAATAGTACCAGTGTGTGCCTAAGTCACTCCGGATAAAGGTACACTAACTTGAGTTTGCTGTTGAGCACTGGAAACAAGAGGCTGTTGTACAACAACTTGAGAAACTTGAGGTTGTGTGGAAGAGGGGACAATTTTTACTGGTTGAGATACAATAGGTTGAGCTCGTGTCTGTGTTACAGTTATAACTACAGGTGTAGTGGGAATATTGGACATAGGTTGGATTGGTTGTGTTGGATATACAACGCTTGGTTGATCTAGCAGTACTGGTTGCCAACCACTAGCTCTAACTCCAGTTTGACCTGAATATTGCGGGAAGGTCTCATATTGTTGTCCCCTCGAAAAAGGAGGAAACGGTGAGTAAGCATACTGCTCTCCATATGGTGGAAGTCCAGTGTTTAACAGATATATTGGTCGTTGATAACTGGTTTGCCCAAATTGATACTGATATGCAGGATCAAATTGTTGAGTTTCCATGGGAGAAGGACCAGATTGAAATCCAGACGAGTAAATGGGAGTTGACCATGGAGCTGAAGCAACCCCTGAGTGGGTTCCAGATAGTGATTGGTAACCAACCAGAATGGATGATGCACCATATAGGTGTGACTCAGGTGTACCAGAAAACATTGAAGGAGTAGCAGCAGAAGATTCTGCTACAGCTACATCAAATGATACATTCCTAGATGATGACGGTTGTTCAGACATGGTTAACTTATCCAAAAGTTGTCCTAGCGATTCAACGAGAACTTGCGATGAAGCAGGATTAAAGGAAGCAAACTCAGGAGTAGCAGGATACAAATTAATCCTAGTTCCAAAATGAAACGGGGTGTCAGATGGGGGATCCTCTACTATCTCCTCTATAGCAATCAAACCAGGTGGAAGAGGTTGACCATGAGGTCTGTAAAATATTTCTGGAGCCGAAGAAGGTGTAGTTTCTACAGTGACAGATGTTGGAGGGGTACCAACTTCTGGTTACTGAAATTCAAAGTCCAGATATTCAGGTAACTGAACTACAGTCTCAGAGGAAGGCTCGTGAAACTCTCCTGGTTCAAATATAACCTTGGTTTGAACTGGAATGGATTCTGGACCAACTCTATATGGAGTTGTTTTAGGTTCAGAAGTATTTACTGTTACACTAGGATCAGTTCTAATGTCCTCTGGTAACTACGAAACTTCCTCTTTAAAGGTAGATGTGCCAGAAATAATTGGAGTAACTGGAGTCTTTGAAGACGTCGAAACGAATGTTCCAAATAACCCAGATGAACTAGACTCAATTAAACGAGACCGCTTTGTCCAGATTGGTTTCGCTTCTCGAGAGAAAGATTGTTGACTCGCTAATCTCCGTGAACGACGGGGTTTTGATTGAATTTCTTCCACGATTGTGGATAACTTGATCAACTTAAAAATCAAATAAGGGAAAATGATGTTATTTCGTAGTCAATTAATTTTAATGACACTTTTACACAACTTTACTTTTTCAATTTTAAAGAGTCAAGAAAAAGCTAAAGATGACTCTAGTTGCCTATGATTTTTAATGAGCCTGAAAGGACAAGTGCTCAGATGGACCTTTTCTTTTAGAGAGTCGAAATGGAATGAAAGTGACTACTTTGGAGAATCTAGACAAAAAGGTTTACCAGACCAATAGCAAAAATACAATATCCACCTTGGTGATAAATTAAAGAGAAATTACCAAGGACTTATGTACAACACTCAATCTTCCCAAATGTTGTGTTTAGTGCATTGCGATCGATAAGGTGGCAGACTCGGTTTCCTATGGATAAAGGATTTAAGCCTATTGAGATCTCCCAATATATATGCGATGGTAGGGGGAGCACAAGTCCGTGCTAGTACTTGTTGTATCAAAGAGGAGGAATCACCCAACCTTCAATGAAAATGATAGTCGATAGGTTTAGCGATGCTAGAACATGTCTTTAGCCTAGACCTATAAATGTGTTGTGTTAGATTCCAAAGTGTTGTTAAGTTCATTGAAGTTCATTTTAAAGTTGATATTTATTAAAAGTTTTCCTTTGATGGTTCACTGTGAAATGTGATATGAAATTCCTAAAGATGCATCTATAATGATAAGGAATATTTTCGTTGATTTGACCAATGAAAATCCTAACTACCAGGGATAGAGCATAGAAGTACTTTTAAGCAAACAGCAAAGAGCACACACTAATGCAATTTCCCTAAATCATCTTTTGTGCACACAAACCAAAATGCTAAAATGCAAATGCATGTATTTGTTTTCAGCTCTCCTTAATGTTAATGATTCAAGAAGGAAAAATAAATGCAGCAATGACTCAAAATGAAAATTTCGACAATTTTTCTTCAAAGAGGGAAAGGAAGACTCAAAATGATACTTTCAAACTTGAAGAAATATCTTTTTGACTCTTTGAACAAAATCAAATCAAATCAAATGCATCAAAATAGTTCAATCGATAAGCTATGAAGGAGGATTTTGCGACACTTCAGTTTTTCGACAAAAAATGGAAGATTATACGACACTTTTCCTATCGAAACAACAAATCGCTTAACACTACTTTTGACAATGGATTGTAAATGAAAACCAAATACACAAAAACATTTACCAATCCTAATGTAAGTAGAGGCTGATCTAGGTTGGTTTCAATGATGAGGTATTGTTCAAATTCAGCAAACAACCAAACAAGTCTGAAAACTAGTCAAAACCCTCAACTCCTAGATGGGAAATTGAGTTCAGTCAATCATCGTACCTGCCCTTTGTAGACAGTTAGATGCATCACACTTTTCTCAATTGGGAAGTGAGATTCATGTCAAGTCATAGTGGAAGATAGTGCGATGGTCAGGGAGCGCCTCTGAGAATGGTTTTGGCTCAAATTTGCAGCAGTTTTCAATGGATCAAGATTGTTTTTGATGAACAATGATAAGAAAAGTATAATGGAATGTCCTAAGAGGTTACTGAGCTACCAAAAGGGCATCTAGATGTGTTTGCAAGTCAAATGTTTAATTCATAAACTAAACTAGAGATTGACTGAAGTAGCATTTATCTACTATGCAATTACATAACAAGAGCGGTTCGAAAGCTTCCTGGCTAGCTTCAGACTCTGTCTATAGTTTATGTAATTCAACATAGAGCAATAAATAGAAAAAACAATCATTGTTCCCCAGTGGAGTCGCCAATTTGTTTCTGGGAAAATTAATGTCTTGTCGAAAGACTAACCCTCTAGGTTTGGTAGCTAATTTAGAAACAATAGTTTAAAGCAATTCAATATCTTTCCTATGAGTGATAGATAAGAAAGAGATTATGAAAGACCAACCTGTAACTTTCTCTTGAATCGTTGCTTGATCCCCCTCTCCTTTGGTTGATCTCGTAACTCCTCCGTGTACTTAACACACTTGGAGAGTACTTGCACAGCTACAGAAACAAAGACCTGTCAAAGCATAATGATCCATCACAACATAAACATCATAGAATCAGAAATATGATAAACAAATGAATGCATTTACAGTTAACACAATCAATTGGGAAAAATCTTGAAGAACTTTATTGATATCAAGGAGAATTAAAACCCATAAGAAGTCTGATCTAGTGCCATCCTCCCAGATTCAAGCCTTCTTCAGCTCATGAATCAACAAGAACACACCAACAATATCACAATGCTCTCACCTCAATACTGAAACTAGCAGCACTTTCTTACAACTCATAATATTTCAACCTTCTGATCTCTTGGATGGGAGATCCTTTCATAGATGATTGCAAGAGGGTGAGTCATCAATGGGGATGATGAATGCCATTCCATTTGTTGAAATTAGTTTCACAAGAGAGGGGAATTGGAGATGGTTTCCTAGTTCCCTTGGTCATCCTTGGGCGAATTGAGAGAGGCAAGTGGCATAGGAGAAGTTTCTAGAAGATTCCATGAGCAACCAACTAACAAACTGTCCCAGAATTTTGTCCATCCTCGCCTATCGCACTGACTAAAGGGCCAAACTATTATGCATATCTCTTAGACAGTGTAGCAGGTGAGGTGCGTCTCACCCTAACACAGGGCTTTCAAATATGGTTCAGTTTAAGCACTTTCTGGATGATTTCTGAGATAGAACTTTTTGGGAATGAGGCATTCAGATGACTAAGCTTCTTTAGGGTATAAAACATCTCTTTTAGGGGTTGATGAGCCCTAATAAATTGACATATGAGCTTGGGGTTGATGTGCCCAAATATGTCTATAACAGTCGGCAACGCACTGAGCTACTGCCTGCTAGATCTGCTGCATGCGTTGTTCCGAGATCGTGGTATCGGAAGTGCTTCTTTGCATCTGTGCTTGTATCCCTTGCATGTGTGTGAGATTGCCTTCAATTTTACTATGATGGTGAAGGCCTCGTTGATACAAGGTTGAACGCGTGCCTTCAGGACTACTTCCTTGTGTCATGCTGCGTCCAACTATTCTTTCAGCGCTTTGGCCTATTGCATCTGTGAGAGCCTCTGAGTGAGGGCCACCATCTGCGCAGTTCCTTTGACACTGTCATACTATTGTTGGAGTTCTCATGCCTCTATCTCTAAGAATTAGATGTTAGGGTCCTCCTGCAGATTTGTGAGGACCTTAAATGACTCTTCCAACATGCTGGTGCAGTCTTGCACTGCACTGCCAATCTTGTCCAGTCCTGCTGTAATAGCGCTAGCGCGCTGTTCTCTTACTTCCGGAGGGGTGGAAGGCTATGCCTTTAACCACAACTCGGTGATATAAAGGTTCAGCTCTAGCTGAACCTTTGTCATTTCCTCCCACACCTCACGCACCCTTGCTGCTAGCCTATGGATGTGCGCCTCTGCTGGTGTGTCTGTTAGGATGGCTAGCTCTCAAACGCTTTGGCAAGCTTCATCTAGTACCTGTACTAGCTTTCAATTTTGCAACACTACTTCGTCGCACTGCAAGCTCAACTATTCCATGTTGATTTTCTGCTCACTGAGGACTTGCAATGCATGACTCTCCCTAGCTTGTAGTTTTGCAGTTATCCCATCCTGCAGAACATATAAGGTCTCCTGCAGGAGTACAACCATGTTGATGTCGGGACCCTTCAGCATTCTAACCGTAGGCATGTCAACCTCATTTGTTGTCACTAGTGCCCCTTCTAGCAGCACTATAGTATTCGTCACCTGAGCATGCAACATTTGTTCTGCTGCCATTGTTCCGACTGCGAGGCTGGTTGAAAGGGTACCAGCCAGATGAGGGTGCACGTGCAACTCCTGTAGTTGTGATCTTAGGGCCCCCAACACAATTTGGTTCTCTTGCATAAAATTTTGGAGGGCCTCGGAGGTGTCATCATGCACTGTATCACTGATGTCATGCAGATCACCCTCAGTTAGGGTGATTGGGTCAATAGACAACTTCGATGCCTTGACCTTCTTGCACGGCCCTGCCCACCTGGTTGGGTGCTGGCGCTTCAACTGTGTTGACGAGGTTTACGGGTCCACACCTCCCTCTTCTTCCTGTACTTCCTGCCCATGCGAAGGTGACGTTTAGCCCTCACTCACCTTCATGGCTGCCTCCTATGGTGCTACTGCTGTGGCCTTTTCCTATTCAGTTGCTATCTATGCAGCATCCTGTGTCACCTGCACTTCTACTGTTGCTGCCTCCTTCCTTCTCTTTTTTTCCAACTGCGAGATGCACAGTTTGGCCTCTTCTTTCTTCCTCTGTGCCACCGACTTCTCTATCTTCGTGATGTTTGGAGCACCCCACTCTGGCGGCCATGTCTCCAGTATGTTAAAGATGACATCATCCGTGGCTGCAAAGGGTAGCTTTCTTCGTTGTTTGGCCGGGTCCTTGCGCGCTCTGATGTATATGATATGGATATCCACTTTATATTATGAAAAACTCTGTAGGCTATTGTAGATAGTGGGTGACAACCACGGCTTGCAGTTGATCCCCATTTGCATCCTTTGTGGCCCAGAGCGAAGTGTACTTTGTGGCCTCCGGTAGATCCCTGTCAATTGTGGGGAATTGACTATCTTCTGGAAATTCCCTTGCCATGAGTACTATGGATAGTAGAAGCCATGCATACTGGAATGTTTTTCCCTATTCCTGAGCTTCACATAAATTCTCCCAGAATTCCTTATAGAGGAACTCGGACCGGTTAAACTAGGCCCCGTCCACACACTGTTCAGCAAGTGCTACCACTAGTGTGGGTACCTCATCCGCGTGGCACTTGTGCATAACCTTATGGTCAGTATTTGGGTCGCCACTCTCATTGCTTTATCGTTGATGCTGGATATGGTGTAGCCCCTTTTCTTCTTCACTAGCTTGTATTTCTTCTTCATGGCCTCCACAATGGCCAAGTCATCGCTCTTCCCTTTCAAGATGTCTGTGGGGTCCTCTCCTTTGCATGGAAGCCGGGAAATGTGGTGAATCAAGTCTGTTGTGATGGAGATGGGCTCCTCCAGCCACAAGCACCCATCATGCACTAGGCAGAGCAGCTGCATGATGACGAAAATTGTTATTAGGGAGTCGTGGAAATGCAACACCCAGAGCAGGTTAAGTAGCCCGGCCTTTTCCACTCCGCGCAACCACTTTCACGGCTCTAATTCTGTAACCCCGTTGCAGTGTTTTTCTTGGGCTTCATGAGGTGGAAGGTCTCAAGGTGAGGGAACTTCTCGTGGTCAGTGAGGTCGCAATCTTCAAATTTTAAGCTCGGTACCCATCCTAGGTGCGTGCCTTAAAATATAATGTTGTCTGGGAGGAGCGGGGTCTGGAGCAAGCTCTTGGTCTCATCAAGGTCCTTGGGCACTTTAGCCTTCCCTTTTTGTGGGGGGACATAGGTGGGCAGCTTTATCGGGGGGTGCGCAGGCTCAGTTTCCTCATCCATGCCTTTTTCCTTGTCCTCTTCAATGATAAGGTCGTCTAGTTCTTCTTCTTCTTCATATGTCTCTATGGTGACGACTTTCCCCTTCTCCTCCATCGATAGCTTGGTTCGAATCGGGTTTCGTGGGGACACACGTATGGGAACCAACCCTTGTTTGTCCTTCTTTGGTCTTGGCGTGCGTAGTGATTCCGGGATTTCTGCCACAATCTTGGCACCTTTCGGAGCATCCCCCACAGTCAGGGCCTACGCAGCCTTTTCGGCAATCATTTTTGTCATTTCCATAACTTCCTCAGCTTTTTCCATCGTGCCTGTCCAGAAATCTATCACTTGCAAACTCAGGGGCTCAATCAACGCTCAACAAAAAACAAACAGGGCTTTTCTCAATATCTCAATTCGAAAATTACCAAGTGTTGTTTTCTAGCTAGCCCCTTGCAATTTATAGCACTTTTTGAATTTGAATTCGACTATTCCTCGCAAATCTAGTTCATTAATGCTCCCTTGGCGGCATATTTTCCAAAATCTTGCCCATAAATCACGTCTTAAATGCCTACCGCCTACTCCATTTGGTCTGAAGTCAAGCATCTCATCGTGAATAGTGACTTCAATGGTCACTTTCTGGCCAACCCACGTGGCAGCATAGCCCCTCGTGTGCAGTCGCAGAGCTTGTGACTCTTTGCTTCTACGCACAGCTCCATCATTGCATAGCTCCCAGGTAGAATAGTTAATAGTCCCACGCTTCCTTTCAACTACCTAGAGCACTAAGACTGTACTTCCCTCAGCTAGTCAGGTGGTTGCACCACCTGTGTAAAGTTTCATCCTGTCATCCATCACATTTCCTGGAAAATACCCACCTTTTATTGTTATGGGTGGCATTGCGCACTTTATCATCTATAATGTGCTACCCTGGTTGATTCGCTTAGTAATGTGCAGTCCAAGCCAAGGCATTAGACTGATCAATTCACAGCGATATGCCTCAAACTTGTCATCATGATCATGTGCATCCTACCTTATCACCTTGGTATTTTTACTGAGAAAATATTCCTTTATCTCGTCCTCCAGCTTCTTGACTTCCACATCTACCAGAGCGCTTTTCTTCCTTAATCGTACCCTTTCTTCTTCAAGTTCTTGGAGCCTAGAATTTCCCTGTTGGATTTCTTCTTCCAAGGTTCCACGAACCATCATATCTACCGGTGCTATCATGAGGGTCTAAGCTTTTCATGTACTATAGAGCTTACAGCGTTTGCTTTATACTCCAACCTTGATGGTGCCTACGTGGTTAGGTTTTTGCACGCGATCCTATAAGCCCACAAGACCACTGGTATGCGTAGGTCCTAGTCAGTTCGCTTCGCATTATGGACCTTGGTCAGCGCTTCACGTACTTTGTTAAAGGATTCTGCGTGGATATCCTTTTGCGCACTTGGTCTTTCCATACTTTGTCATCCCAACTGAAGGGGTCGTTTGTGCCATTGCCTTACCGACACTTTCTTACTAATCGTGTCTCCTTCCACGAGGACTGTGTTCATTCGTGTAGGGTTCGCACCATATGCATGTATCCACCTGGATAGGTGGGTGTGCGGGACATTTTTTTTGACAATATTGTCTGTTAATCACATCGGAGGCTTCCCAAACTGTGTGCACATCATTCTTTTGTAGTTGCGCTAGTCCTCAAAACTTCTTTGCTGAATACCCCACCATCCTACAGGCATAGCTCATAGTACCCGTTTGAGAGCATCGAAATGATGTTGCTCCAGTACTTCTCTTTAGAAAAATTTCAGTAAGTCATCCACCTCGCTTAGCCCATCATATGTAGGTAGATCTTTTACCTCTGTTGCTACGCAGTGCATGACCTCATCATCATGTTACAGTTGAGTGTGGTTACCTCGTGTAACTGATTCTACCATCATTCTATCTCGTCGTCAGAATCTGATGTGCAGGAGATTTCACTCTCCCATGAGATTTGGACATCCGCGATTGGATTTACCCAGTCTTGCATCTATGTGGTTATCTTGTAGATGTATTCTAGATCGTCATCTCTGTTGTAGTCACGCACTCGCTCTGTGTAGTGTGATCCTTCTACAAGGCCTAAAGGTACCACTACGCGCAGAGACTTTTTTATCAAATATCATCTTGTGCTTCTTTATATTTATCACTCCATTCATGTGAGTGGCCCAATCTATTCCCAATAGCACGGGGTAGGGATTGTTGTCATCAACAATCTCTATCACTTTAAATCTCCTAGCACACTTGCTCCTTCGATATCTACTGTGATTCCCTGCAATCTCCCCATAGGTAGGATATTTTTCTAGTTCACCATTCACAGTTGGATAGGAGACCATTGCAACGTAGGCCTACCCATGCGCTCCCATGTTTACTTTGGTAGGACGTTCACGTCGGATCCTAGATCCAAAATCACTTGGTCCATCTCATATTCCCCAATCTGTGTGGTTAATCTCATCTCCCTTCCTATTCGCGTTGTGTGCTTCCTGAGCTTCTGAACTACACGTGGTTCTCCTAGCGCGGTCCCAGTGCATCTAGTGATGAGTTCTTGCAGCCCCTTTACAACCTTGCTGTCACACAGCAACTTCGTGCATGTCTCCAAGAACATAGTGAGCATCGATGGCTCCAGTCTATCTTTACTTCTTGAAGTGGAGGCATCAGCAAAGCTCCATGAAGGTCTCCTTAGCGCGCTCCAAATCAAATTCTGGTTCCTTCGTTGCAGCCTTTCAAACCCAGGTACTTTCTTTAGGCTGCTTACCTTTGTCATCCCTTGTCATAATTCCATTCCGAAGCATGATATTTACATTAGGGTCTTCCTCATGTGGCTCAGACCTCATTATTTGCAGGTTCTGAGTAGGAGGAGGTTGGAGTGCTCCTTTATTGCATAACCTCGCTATCAGTGTGGGACAATCCTCCATCTCATGATCAAACAACATATAATGCAAGCGTGATGGTCATGTTGGATTCATACAATCGTGGGAATAATGCCCTGGCCCTCCACAATTGTAACATATCAGCTCTCCGTGACCTCTTCCTGGTCCCCCTCCACCTCGGCCTCGTCTGCGCCCCTGAAATCTGGTGTGCGCCATTCCTCTGTTTTGATCAAGGGGCCGTGTTTCGGCCTGAACTCTGTAGGTAGGAGTTCAATCCATCATCAACTCATAACTTCTACAGGTGCGCTCATCATGTCCTACTAACCTACAGAAATTATAGAACAACTACTATGAATTCTACGTATACTTATGTAATAGATGGCAGTTATCTATAGCATGCTTTCCTCCTATCTAACAAATCGTGCACCATAGTGTAGGTGCTGTGCTCAGTCCTGCTTGTGCCTCTGGTCTTAATGGAATTGGCCCTCCTTCCACAAGGTAATTTGCGAACACTAGGCAATGGTCCTTGTTTTACGTACCATACCTCATCATGCATCTCTGGGCGGGTTGTCCTGTCTTGTTTCAAACTCTGCATCTCAAGGTAGAGGTTTTTCAACAGCGCATGAATCTGCTGAACTCCTAGGCTAGGATCTTGTATCAAGGTCTCGTGAAATCTCATCGCGACCTCCAAGGCCTCAGCCTGAGTGGTTAGCCTCTGTTGTGACCATGCGTTCTGTAGATGTGGCATTAACGATGTGACAAACCATTCACGATGTTCCCATCTGTTAATGTCATGTTAGCTTTGCAAATTGTACACTTTAGTCTTTGATCCAACTCCCAAGGGGTCTCACTTGGTAACATTATGATTTCCTTGAACCCAATGATTGACTGTGCCTCTGACTTTGGCCTGCTAAATTCTTTGTTTAGCGCAGCTTAGATATCCACGATCCTCGCATTTGGATTGTCATTGG
Source organism: Pinus tabuliformis (assembly GCA_031772625.1). Lineage (NCBI taxonomy): Eukaryota > Viridiplantae > Streptophyta > Pinopsida > Pinales > Pinaceae > Pinus > Pinus tabuliformis. Next base: position 539,370,664 of record CM062816.1, on the reverse strand, counting down.
AATGTTTAATGTACTAGGTCAGCGCTTGATCTTGTAGAGTGCTGACCAATGTTGCCTTCTTTATATTGTCATTCATGACTCCCTGTCTTCCCATACAACTTTTATCATGAATCAAAACTGGTCTGAATCTTCATTCCCTACTCCCCTGAACACTGGTATCTTTGTCGCACTTGCCGTACTACTTCACGGTGGTGGCAGAGGTGGTATGGGTGAAGACATGGGTGAAGACGGTGAAACTGGTGGTGGTGTGGGTGGGGGTGGTATGCACAGAATTCTCTGCATTATCAGATTGATCACACTTCTTGGTGAGACCTTCGTGAGCTCTTCTTCGCCCCCTCGCGAAGGTAAAATCAAGGGGCTAGTTTCTAGTTCTATGTTACCTTCATTTTTGTAGATTTTCCCACTTCGTGTAGCCCCAAACATCAATTTTTTTGTATAACCCATTTTTCACACAGTATCATTTTAATCCAAGTGTTCAAAGATCTAACGTACTTACCTCACGGTCCTTTGAGGAAGCGTCGTTCTACCTCGCTATAACTGACTGAAGTATCTACTGCAAATTCGGTGATGAATCCTCCTATGATTCAATCGAGCTAGTGATCGACAAAACGCATGATCTTATCTTCTGATGCTTCCAGTCTGCGCATCAATTCTGGACTCCACACAATAGGTCTATCGAGTTTACACCTTCCTTGGCTATCTGCTAGCTTCACAATCCACTCATACAACTAAGTGGGGAAGGATGCAAATACAATTTCGTGGATTTCTATATATAAGTAGTAGTCTAACCACTCTTCCTTTGATAGTCGCGGATTCCTATTTTCCTGCACTGTGAACTTGTGAATCTTCTTGTCCAACCAATCTTCAATTCCTTTCTTTGCCGGATTCCAATGATACAACATCAGACATCTCTATGCAGATCCCGGTCCCATTAACAAAACCATTTGTTGGCTTGTTGGGACCTGACCCAGGTTCAAAGTTTAATTAGCCAAACAAATCCCTGTCCTACTGGCCCTTTCGGCATTTGTCCACGGGGTGTGGACTGAGGTTTCACTCGAAGCAGTACGGGAGGGTGATAGAACTAGGTTTCTGCACCCTTAAGATCGCTGAGAGGTTCGACTGGTCCCATTGTTTGTCCCTGCATGCAGGTCACTTCGCACACTTCCTTGTTCCTCACGGCCTGATACACTGCCTTCACGCAACCCTAACTAGGGGCTGTGGAGCTTCCACGCTGCTAGAGCCATGCTATGCACTGTTACCCGAGATCTTACTTATCTTCCTATACCAGTTAATTACCTCTGCGTACTTGGATGTCTTACGTTATGATTATTTATACAAAACATTCATATAGGTTTACGCAAAAGATAGACAGTATACTTGCAAATTATACCCAATCATATATTAAAACAAGAAAAGATGCACATAAATATGGTAAACTTCTCTTTATTGATTCTTCTAATAGTTACAGACTCGACAGCCCTACCCACTAAGCTACAGGGATTTGCGCACTCAGTTGCAGACTACTAGGCCTCTGCGCACTCAGCTTTAGAGCCTTCCCCTACCTTACAACCCAAAGACACACTTTATGCTTTTACTTAATCACTTAGACTTCTCATTCTCCTATGCTCTTTTCCATTTCGTTATCTTATACACTTAGATCCTCGCTCTATTTATACAATCACATGGTCCGCGGACCATGGGTAAGTCTATCTAGATGACATTACATTACAAAAACTAGGGCGGACAACCTTGTGACTCTATTATGATTTCGCGCTCCGCGCCCGCAATTCGTGGAGATTTTACAAAAGGATTTGGTCAACACTTGGGCTTTAAGCCCCAAAACATGTCTTAGGGGGATTCCATGCCCAACACTAAGTTATCCCTATTCCTATGAGGCATGAAAGAAGTTTTTTTGCTTTGTTTTGCAATTTTTTCAAGCTTTTAGACTAATTGTAGAATTGAAATATCAAACTGAATGGAAACTAACTGCTAAATGAAATCTCGCTTGTAGAATGGAAAAGAAAGCAAACTTACTTACAATTAATTTCGCAGAAATGAAGGTAATAGAAGAATGTCAAAGATAAGAAATGGAATAAAGAAAGCAAAAATCAAATCTTACTCAGACACCTCCCTGACAATGGTGCCAAAAAGTGATGAGCACCAGTATTGCAGCAAGAATGATGCAACTCCTAGGGCTACCAAATTCACTTTATCAACTCAAGGTTTGTACAAACTTGGAGGTGACAGTGTTGTATACACAAGAAGATGCGAGGGGTCCACTCTTTGTCACTACTGAGCTAGCAATAGACCACTATGGTTTCTCAAACCAACCTTCTATTGATTTAGAAGAAGCTTGATTACCAATGAGGAAAAGGGGAATTTGCACTAGCTAAAATCTTGTTTACTATAGTAAGGAAAGACTGAAACCAAATGCTTGAACACACCATTCATCTAAGTAACTGCTAAGAGACTTTGCTTCAATAGAATGCTAAATTAACATGTGTATAATCCTACTATCCTAGTCATGCAATCTGAAATAACCAAACACTCTACTGCTATGCATGTAAATGAACACACTAACTCTTTTTTCCTTTTTGTCTTTTTTGTGTGAAAAATATGAATGCTAAATCCTCTTGGTGATGTGGTAGGTGGGTTAGAGATGGGGGTGAAAGGTCAGGTGACTTGGGAGGCAAGTAGGGGTCTTCTCCTATCTTCCTAGATGATTTTTTTCACAATTTGGCCTCAAAACAGGCCACTACAGGTCGTTCTATAGGATGTCCTAATGCTTCCTACAGGATGTCCTAATGCTCCTATAAGATCTTCTGTATTCCTACAGGATATCGCCAAGAGAAATAGGAGCGATTTAGAAGGTGGTGTAGGGCTTAGGGGAGGTGAATGGTGGGAGAAATAAGTCAAGGGAATGGCTAGGATGTCTTCATAGCTCAAAACAAAGTTTGTAAGATGGTTGGATTTGCTGAACAAGCTTGGAAAGTTGTTCTTATGGAATGATGAATTGGGTGAGGGACCTAGTGGATTTGGATGATCATGGACAGATGAGGTTAGATTGAAGTTGTTGGTCATGAGATCTTTCTGCACTTTTGAAACTCCTGCACTGCATCAATCACTGGAATTTATCCATGAATCATGTCAAGAAAGAAAGGTTTTCAATCAACTAATGAAAACATAATTTCATTATCTAGTTTCCTAGTTCATGCATGGAAACACTTGCAGAATAATGGGAAACACTATGAGATCTAATACAAGTCTAAAGATATCAAAAATGATAATTGAATCCTATTCTTGAAAACTCAAAAGATGTTGGCCTAAGTAGCAAAAAACCCTAAATTCCATACGAAATCAGAATTTTGTCTTTTTAGGGCTGGATAGGAGTTCTTTCCTCAAACCATGGTCCCTGAAGGGATGAGTGAGGCCAAAGCTACCTACTAACATATTTTTGGCATTCCTTTGTCTTTCTAAGCTACTACTAAAGCAATGCACAAATGGAAGAAAACTAATCAAATCCACAACTACTTGCAATGAAATAGTGCTAAAACCAATTCAACCATTAATCTATGAAATCAACTATGCATACAAGTACAAGAAGAGGAGCCTTTGCTACTAGGGTTGGGCCCTAACCTAAGAGCTTCAGCCCTTTGAGTCAACTCAATGCTGGATCAAGGAAATGCTCATTCTCATTATCATATCAGAAAAATTACATAACAATGTCCTCCACAAGTCTTGAACTCCAAAATGCTTAGTGCTTTTACATAAAAAAAAATCTGAATCCTAATGAGGCTCTAAGCCTCCTTATTTATACAATTGAAGTCTCTAATGACTTCCTTAAATCTAGGGAGGCTTGGCTCCCAAAATCAAGATGAACTTGCTCTTTCAATGTCACTGGCTCAGCTGCCTTTTGATCTTCATGACTCGGTTGCTTGCAACTTCAAGCTAGTGTGATTTGATGGAGGAATATTCGAATGAGTGAGGATTAAGTGAGGAGGATCTATCTCCTACAATCTATCCTCCTTGTCTCATTCGAGTTTTTGCCCTTAATTAGCCAAATTTTTCATGATTTGCTCTCAAAAACCTGTAATCAATGCACATTAGTCGGCTAGACATAACATATTACTTTTACTCATCTCAGTAAGAAAAATATGATTAAAATATGTAAGGAATTATGAGAAGAGTTTATTTAAATCATCTTAGAGGTGTATTAAGGTCCATTCAGTTACCCAATGATGAGGCCTACCACCATCTGATGGATCTTCCAATCCATCTGTGCTGATAGTGCCAAAATAGATCTTATTGACATGTACCTTGCAACAGGAGCAAAGGTCTCATCATAATCAATCCCCTCTACCTGTGAAAAGCCACAGGCCACAAATCTGGCCTTATGCTTCTCCACACTACCATATGCAGCTTGCTTTACCTTTTAAAGCCAATAGGAGCTCATAATTGACTTGTCCTCCGGTCTTGGGACCACATCCTAAACATTGTTTCGAACTATGGAGTCATACTTCTCCACCATCGCATCAACCCAAATCGGCTACCGCACCACTTCCTGAAAGGAAGATGGATGTTTCACAACACATGCACACATAAGTGCCATGTATCTAGTGTACCTTTCTAGTGACCTCCTCTATCTACACTGAGAAGAGGGTGCTCCCACATTCTTCTATGCATCATCCAACAATTTGTCAGCATCTCTACTGCACTTTCCTCCCTCTCTGGACGACGCTGCTTGAGTGGATGTCTCCACTCTATCAACCTTTGCATTTGGCTGCTCCACATCAATTTGAGGCCCCTTAACCTTAGGAGATAAAACATCCTTATCCACATGTAGCTCAACCTCCCTCTTAAGGGATACTCGCATGGCCTTCTTCTCATCGAACCTGATATCCCTGCGAACGACTGTCATCCAACTAGTCGACATTTACACCTGATAGTTGTGGGGTGTACCAGTGTACCCCACAAAGATCCCCAACTCTGTTGTTGGTTCAAGCTTCTTCTATGCATCTTTGGTCACATAGCAATAAATTGATGACCCAAAAATACTGAAGTGACCAACATCTAGCCTCTTACCGGAATGAGCCTCCTCTGGTCTCTTCATCTCAAGTATCCATTGTGGGCTACGATTCTGAACATAAACTGCTGTGTTGCATGCCTCAGCCCACAAGTGTAGTGGTAGGCCCTGATCATGCAATATTGCCCTTGTTTCCCCTATTATGCTCATGTTATTCCTCTTGACAATCCCATTCTATTGAGGGTTATGGGGTGCCTTCAACTCTTCTTTAATACCTTCTTCTACACAGAAGTTCTTAAACTCATTGGAGACATACTCACCACTATTATCACTCTGTAGAGCTTTAGCCTTCCTAGTAGAATCTTTCTCTACCAATGCTTTGAACTCACAAATTTTTTTGAAAGTTTGATCCTTCTTCTGTATAAAAAAATACCCAGCATTGATGAGAATAGTCATAAACAAATATAACATAATACCTATGTTTGACCATGCATGCTATTGAGAATGGTCCACACACATCTGAATGGACTCTCTACAGAATAGACTCTACTCGAACATCTCTATCTCCAAAGGAATACTTGGTCTATTTTCCCAAAGTACAACCCTTGCATGTATCAACTTGGGAAGCATACCTTTGGGAAGACCGATAGAGATTTGATGCAATATCTTCAAAGCCCCTTGATGCAAGTGGCCCAATCGCCTATGCCACAACTCGCCGATGTATTGGCTCAACATATTTTCCACTTTTGAACTCAAAGCAACACAATCCTCTACCTCTATCTTATAGATATTCTGAACTCAAATCCCTATCCTCTTTACTTGACCCATGGCTATGTGTCGAAGGAACGCCTTTCCTTTCGAAAAGATTACATCATGGCCCCTATCCTCAAGCATGGCAACAGATACCAAGTTCTTCATCTATCCGGGTACATGCATAACATTCTTCAAGGTGAGTGGAGAAGCATGCTCCCTCTGAAAAATAAAAGTGGCCACACGAATAACACTATACTTACCATCATCACCCATCTCGATATGCATCTTGAGATCTTTCTCCTCCAGTTCACTATATAACTCTTTATCGCCAATCATGTGGAAAGAAGCTCCACTATCTAAGTACTAGACACTTCCCATCATTGAAGACACCATGCATGGAATGAGGGAAAAGTCCAATTTGAATTGTGAGGCCAGAGCCTCATGCACCACTCCTCCAGAGGACTTCTCCTTGGAATTCTTCAATGGACAATTTGTACCAAAGAGACCCATTCTGTGTCAATGAAAGCATTTAACTTTTTTCATGTCCTTCTTCTTACCTCCATGATAAGAGTCGAATTTGGAATGGGAAATTTTACCTTTCCCCTTCCCTGCCTTAATTGCTAAGGCACACTTATCTTCATCATCAGTCTTTGATGAAGAACCATCCTTGGTGTTCCTCCTGATCTTATCCTACATCAAATCTGACCATAGTCATTTGCAATCTAGAAGCTTCTCCCGACCATTGATAGAGTCTTGATAACTATGCCAACTATTTTGGAGTCCAAGAAGAGCAAGGCTCACCATATCCTCCTTAGAAACCATGATTCCGACACTTCCAAGTTCATCTTGACATTGAGTGAACTTGTTCAAGTACTTTGGAATCGTCTTGCCTTTCTCCATCTTGATTTTATGAAGTTTATCCTTCAGTGCCAACTTCCTTTGATCACTTCTATTCTGATACAAGTCCGTCAATGTTTTCCACATAGCATTCGGTGTTTCCTTTCCATGGAGACTCGAGACAATATGATCTTGAACTCCCTCAAGGATTATCCGCTTGCCTTCGCCACACACTTCTTCCACTTGGCCAAGTTCTATGCATCAGTAGCTACTGGCTTAGGAATTGTTTATTCAACAAATTCCTTCAAGCCATTTTCCTCTAGAAAAACCTCCGTCCTATCCCTCCAGACTATGAAATTCGAGCTACCTTCCAAGGCACACTCAAGCCTCAACCTATGGAATGCCATCTGCCAATCCTGAAGTATGTATGCAAATTCGACTTTCACCTGTAACTCAGAAACTCAAAACTTGGAAATCTCCTCTAGAGATCTGATTTTAAATCAATGATATCTCCCTCATTAGAACTCTGATTCAGCCGATTTTTTTTTTGAATTTGTGTATCTTTTCCTAAGGAAGCCAGATCTCTAATTTTTTTTTCTAAAAATTTTGTACAAAAATTCTCATATCTTCTCTGTAAACTCTCAGGCCAAAAAACTATCGTGCTCTGATACCATGTAGAAAATCCTATAGATTCACAAGCTAATGCAATTTTCTAAATCAAGAGACAAGAATCTACTTCTACTCTTTACAACGGAAGCCCATAAACATAGAGAAATTAATAATATATAGAAGAAGAGAATCAAAGGCACATAACACTAAATATCGGAGGAAAGCCACAACTAAAAACACCACTATTTGTTTTGTATTAATCTGGAAAATCAAGATGCAATTACAATGCTTGTTCTCTCAAGAACAATCCCAACACTTAGTAAATTCAATCTCCAACTCATAAGAAAGCTCAAGGCCAAATATTATCCTCTTCATAAGCTCTCCAAGTCTCTTCCTTTGATCACTGCTATTCCGATACAAGTCCGTCAAAGTTTTCCACATAGTATTTGGTGTTTCCTTTCCAAGGAGACACAAGACAATATGATCTCGAACTCCCTCAAGGATTATCGGCCTACCTTTGCCACACACTTCTACTTGGCCAAGTTCTATGCATCAGTATCTCATGTCTTGGGAATTGTTTATTCAACAAATTCCTTCAACCCACTTTCCTCTAGCACAGCCTCTATCCTATCCCTCCAGGCCTTGAAATTCGAGCTACCTTCCAAGGCACACTCAAGCCTCAACCCATGGAATGCCATCTGCTGATCCTGAAGTATGTATGAAAATTTGACTTTCACCTGTTACTCAGAAACTCAAAACTTGGAAATCTCATTTAGAGAGCTTATTTTAAATCAACGATATCTCCCTCATCAAAACTCCAATTCGACCGATTTTTTTTTTTTTTAATTTTTGTATCTTTTCCCAAGAAGTCCAGATCTATAATTTTGTTCTGAAATTTTTGCACAAAAATTCTCAGATCTACTCTGTAAACTCTCGGCCCAAAAAACAATCTTGCTCTGATACCATGTAGAAAATCCTGTAGATTCACAAGCTAATGCAATTTGCTAAAGCAAGAGACAAGAATCTACTTCTACTCTTTACAACGGAAGTCCATAAACATTGAGCAAACAATAATCAATAGAGGAAGAGAATCAAAGGCACATAACGCAATAAATATCAGAGGAAATCCACAACTCAAAACCCCACTATTTGTTTTGTATTAATCCGGAAAATCAAGATGAAATTACAATGCTTGTTCTCTCAAGAACAATCCCAACACTCATCCAATTCAATCTCTAACTCATAGGCAAGCTCAAGGCCAAATATTATCCTCTTCATAAGCTCTCCAAGTCTCTATTCCAATGTGTGATTCCTATGGAGAATAAATTGTACTTAAAGGGAAATAAAGCCTCTAAAAATAGTGCAATCCCTCAAGGATCTGTTCCTGATTACATGCACTATCAGTGCAACTAAGAAAAATCTAAAAAAAATAGTACACTGTCCCTGTACTCTAGTCTCAACTGGGTCTTTCTCAGAATCGACATATATGAGTTTCTAATGAGTAAATATTCAGTTAACAAGAGTAGCATTCGTGGAGTTCATTAGTGTCACCACTGACTGTTGACTCACTATTAGTTCTGTCAATCAGTTTGAGAACTAATTTAACTGAGTTGACTCATGAAACTAAGTCTTCTATTTTAAAACTCACAATTAACTCACACTGGACTCCTACAAAGTAGGGAGAACATATACATGACTTCCAAAAGACTTCCAACTCGAATTTCCTAAGTTAAGTAAGTTTAATAAACTTAATTTAACTATTTTAAGTTGCTATGAGAATAGAATTCGAATTTAATTCAAAGTTTAATTCAAGGACAAATTAAACTAGAATTTCTTGCTGCCATTTCTCAATAGATTGATCATACTCCTTGCCGAAATATCCAGTTGAAATAGGGTAAAAATTCTCTCTAATTTGAAAAATAGTAAAATGGTAAAAGTGATTTACTTTTTTGAGTTCTTATAAGTTTTTAAATGACATTTTTACCAAATTTGGGCATTTTTCACTTATATTTTAATATTTTTCCTTGAAATTGGTAATGTACATTTCACTTGTGCAGCAAAAGGTCATGGAACATGGTGACGTTGATTAATTATGGCTGATTCAATGAGTTTTATTTTATCACTTTTTGAGACTCGTAAAAAATAAACAAAAGAGTGACCCCTTGGAGTCATCTTTAAGAATTTTTATGACTCTCAAAATGTGAAAAGATCACAGAGTACTTGTCATTTTGAACTCGTTAAAGTAAATGAAATGGCATCTACTCAATATAAGTTTACCCACTTCCAGACTGAGATAGACTATTGTACGAAAAAGGAATACCTTAGTCGAACATGGCTAAGAGGTTCTCTTGGATATTGTTTTCTACCTTTTCAGACTCAAGGGACAATTTACAAAAAAAGGACCTTTGGAGTTTTCTTTTTTGCCTCTTTTTCAAACTCTCTAAACATGAAAAAGATGCCAATTTTCACCTCCATTGGACTCATAAAACTTAAATGACCAGGACTTGTCATCATGATTAGATCGAGTTTCTCCTTTCTAATAATTGTTAAACTTACCAGGATGGATTCATCGGAAGGATGAACTTATATGGCAAGCATATGTATCCCCTTCAATCTTGGGATAAAAAATAATGGGCTACTCACTATAGATAGTGGGAGAAAAATGAAAGCGAGCATTTCTTGTATTTTGTGTAAAGGTAGCATGTCACTCTTGAACATGACACTTATCTGTCGCTCGTGTCGGGTTTTGGTTATCCTCACTTCGTCACTTGCCTTCCTGGGTTTTGGAAATCCATTTTTCCTTTGATCTGATTATATTTCTTCGTCATCATGACCTCTGATCGCTTGTTGAGTCAATTTTTTCCCAAATTCGGAGTCATGTCACTGATATGTTCAAGAGAAGTCCTATCTGCAGTTTTTACCACTTATACATTGACTAACCTTTCTGCCATAGTCCTAAATAAAACTTACCTACTCTACTATATCCTTTGTTTCATGTTGATGATGTAGGATACATTATGGCCCTCCTTCGATGGATCACTTCCTGTCGACTTTAACTCATTATCTAGGAAAATGATCTAAAAAATCCCTTCCAATACCTTGGAGCTTGCATGCCTCGATGGGAAGTTCTTCACATTTGACGATAGGTTTACATAATTGGCCTTCGATCGAATGACTCTACAAGTGTTCAACTTCATATTCATTATTCACACTCATGGATTGTGTTGATTGTACCTTGAGATCCATTGTCATTGTTGGTGGTTTCTCTCGTGCCTGTTAACAATTTACACCATTTTTTATTGCTCTACGATTTTTAGTATTGGCAAGAAAAAGGATCATAAAGAATACATCAAACCACTTTGGAGTCTAGGATCTAGCTATCATAGGCTCAGAGAGGGATTTCTCTGTATATTTTGAGATTTGATTTTTCTTTCTAGGGTTTTAATATTTTAGGCTAGTTATATAGATAAAATATTGATTAATTGATTGATTGTTTGGTTGGTTGGGATAGATATTGTTCAAAACTTTTCCATTGGGCTATGGAGTCAAAGGCTGGATTGTAGCATCAAATTTTTTAGAGCATTCATAAGGCTAGCTAACTATGTTTACTGGATCTTAAAGCGAAATGAAGAATGAGATGGCAGAATAGTGAAATCAGTAGTGGTTAAAAAGAAATTAAGTATTTCTTAACCAGACCTCAGAGGAAAACACTTATATAGTAAACATAGACAGAAATAAGGTGCTCCAACAACATATCTTACTCTAAAATTTATGTTTTACAACAAGATTTGAATGATGCACAATGAAGGAAACAACAAAACATTTAGCGCAGAAAGAAAAACATCACCAAATAAAAATAGCTCAAGTATCTTGCAAACAGTCCTTATTATCAATGCTCCAGCTCCAAAAATTACAGTGCTCCAAAAGAAAAGTTTTTCAATTACTTGGGTCCAACCCCTAATACTTCCAATGCATGAAGTATTTAACTAAAATCTACAACAACTGCCGTATACACTTGGCAATTTGTTATTAATTACAAAGAAACTAAAATTTGACTAGTGTGACCACAAAGTGGCCATGATGAGATAACTTTGACATCTGGCCCCTTTTTTTTTTTTTTTTTTTTCTGAATGTGATTGGTGGGTAATCAATTCTACTATAGTGGCTAATTTGTATATTCTTTAGTAAATTATGTTGGCTTTGCTGACTCGGCTAGGTGCTGACTCGGCTTCTGTACTGAATCTTCAATCTTGCTTGTCTTGTTCCGCCTAGTAGTCGCATAGTTCGCACCACTCGTCTTCATCAGGGATTTTAATCTTAATCATCTTGTGGTATATCTCATCTAATTCTGTGTACCGTGAAAAAGTGGGCTTCACTGTGAAAATGTGCTTCAATTCATGTTCAATGAAAATTGGATTGCTGATAGCATCCAACATTGCTTTTCTTGTCATGATGCCTCTGATATTGGAGAGATTGACAACATCCTTTGTGATGTATTTTAGCCTCTTGACATAATCCTCTCTGGTCATGAGTTTATTATTGATGAAAAAGAGAGAAGGGATACGTTTTTGTGTCAAAAGTTCAATTCCATTGAAAAATCTATTTACTATTAGCTCCAAATTGTGGCATTTCTCCTCAAGCTGTACAGGCAAGTTATTTTTTGTCAATACCTTCTTCACCTGCAGGATAGTTTCTGTTCTATCTCCTACTCCCGACTCTTCTAGCTCATACCTATTATTTGAATTTAGAAATTTGATGATTCTGTTGGTTATTGTTGGCATGTCTCCCAGCTCTTGGTTAGTGGTTGAAATAGCCTCCTTAGCCTTTTCAAGTAGCTCCTTCTACTCAAATATGATTTGGATGCTGGACCAAATCTCATTCATAGCTCCAATGATATTGTTCCAGATGATTTCCTTTACCCTTCCTAGAGTGTTACCAATTGATGACTCCTTTACATATTTCTGCAATTTTTCAATTAATGTTCATGCCCTCTGCATTTCTACTGAATGTGCACTCTCAGCTCTTTTAATCTAGTCCTACAAAATGTTGATTTGAGTTTCCAATCTCTTGATTTCTTCTGTCTAAAGGTTCATGCTCTCCATGGATTTGGTTAGTTGTTTTCCACTGCTTCCTATCCCTGTATTAGTAGTTTCTTAAGTAGCTATGGGAATAGTTGTAAGAGGGAAAACCTCCATAGTGGTGGTGCTCAACTGTGCTAATTTCTCCTTCCCTGTACAATCTTCTCCATCTCTATTTCCATTTGTTTTATTTGGAGTGACTGCTCCATTATTGATTTCATCATTTCTGCCTTGTGACTATCTGTTTCCTTTATTTCTTTAGTCAAGTGATCCTGTGTTGCAGGCATTTTGAGCTATTTTCTCAAGGCTACTATATCAACATCCTCCTTTTTGATAATATCTTTTACTGCTTTCACATCTGATGCATCATACCCAATTTTCACCACTACATCTTCCAAGGACTTAATTTTGTTTTTTTTTTATTGAGATGAAATATTTTCCATCTTCAACTGAGATTGGGCATTTGATAAAGTCACCTGTATTTTAAACAAACACATAGAGGTACGTGTTAGAGTGGAGGAGATCATCTCACCGGTTTGCTTATGCACTTCCAGCTGATCAATAGGATGAACACTTATGGCATCAAACTAAAAGGAAGTCTATTTATAATCAGCTGAAGTTTCAAGCTCTGTTGTTTGTGCCTCAACGAATGCCATATGCATTTTCCATTTCTTTGAGTCGAAAGCTGATAGAAGTCTGCTTTGGGAGACATAACTTTGCTTCCAAATCTGAGCATAAGTACTCTTTTTCAGCATTTCATTTTTGATCTTTATCTCTCTGAAAGTATAAAAAATGGTCTCCTCCTTTTCTCCTATTACATTGGTAGATGTGGGAATTTGAAGATTTTGTTGCCTTTCTGAGATCGGAGTCGTAGGAAAAGATTGTCCTCTTACCGGAGATGAGCCAGGAATATCACTTAGGTTGATAAATGTTCACTGTGATGATTGTTTACCTAGGTCCATGTCCATACGAATCCTTGCCCTTTTCCTAAATTTCATCTTGAACTCCTTTATAGAAGTATCAGTCCCTGGTGATTGATCTTCTCTTTATCTTTTCCCAGTTGCTTCTTTTTCTTGTTCCTTGCCCTTGTCTGGTCTGTCCCCTGTACTTTTATTTTCTTGCTACCTAGGAGTCTATGCACTTGAAGAAGAAAGTATTTGCTCCTCAACCTCTTGCAAGGTTTCAGGCATCCACTCTGTCTGGTTCATGAATTTTTCTATTTCAGGCCTGTGAGTGTGAATATAAGGTGTTGATTTGTTTTCCACCCTTTTCTTAGAGATGATACCCCATAGTTCATAGGACCATGTGAAGCTGTGCGTGAACTTCATTTCTTTCAACTTCTTATTAGCCTCCTCACCTATTGCCATGCTATTAAAAATAAAAGGACCAATCTGGGATTTGATCCTGAATTGAGATTTCTTCTTTGTTGCTACAAAATGTACTTCATCTGCATTGATCATCTACTTGATATACTCTAGTGCAAAGATCCTCATGGGGAGGAACTTTGGTAGCTTGTAAGGGGCCAATTCACATCCATATATCCTTAATTCTGTGTAATTTTGGTACAAATACCAATCTCATGTTCTAGCTTGGTCAGTCAGCTGCATAATTATTTTGATTTCTTCACTGATTTTGGGTTCTGTTGTACCATTGAGGAGGCTCATAGCTGGATGGACAAACATATCTATGAATGTTTTGTATGTGAAGTCCCTTTGATCTTTCATCAACAAGGTTGTCCATAAGATGACAGACTGAGGTTCACCTTCTTCATTTAGCTTGCTCATCACAAACTAAAACCTGTCTGCCTGAAAATAAACAAACATATAAATCAGTACTGAAGAATACTGAAACACTTCTTCAGTAGTAAAATTTATGAATTGTTCATGGATGGCATCTATAAGGAATTGACTAAAATTAAACAAGATAGAGGTTTCTGGCTTTGAAGACAATATAATAGGAAACCTATTATGGCCTCATCAAGCCACTGATCTGAATAATACCCTAGCATATGTGAAAGCACAATGACTATATGCCTGGTTCTATCAGGGAAAGTAGAGGATGGATATGGAGGACTTTTGCTAGGCACTGGGGTCTCTTCAGTCATGAATAGTTCTAGGGTTTTAGCTCTTTTGGAAAAGTCTAACTTTTGGTACATTTCACTGAGGATTTCATGGGAAAAAGGGGTGGTTCGTTCAATGATATGAGCTTGCATCATCTGCATTATGGATTTAGCATCAATGGTGAACAATATTTCTCCTACAGGGGCTACTACCACTTTTTGTTATGGTCTATAGTAGGACTTGCATTTTTTGATCAATTCTGGGCAGCTATGGGTTTTGGGAAAAATTTAGAAAGGAAAATTTGTATCCCAGAGTCCTATATCATCCATTTCATCAACGAATTTGTCCTCCCACCAACAGTAGATGTCGAAGAGATCAAATTCTGACATTGTATCTGTTGGGGGTGGAATCCCCCCAAGGCATGTTTTAGGGCTTAAAGCCCAAGTTTTGGCCAAGTCCATTATCAAGACACAACGATTTGTGGGCGCGGAGTGCGAAGTCATAATAGAGTCACAAGGTTGTCCGCCCTTGTTTTTGTAATGTAATGTCAGTTTGAAAGATCCACCCATGGTCTGTAGACAATGGGATTGTATAAATAGAGTGAGGCTCTAAGTGTAGAAAACAATGAAGAAGATAGAAGCATGATGAGTCTAAGGGATTGAGTCGAAGTGTAAGTTGTGTCTTTGGGCTGTAGAGTAGGAAAAGGCTCTGCAGCTTTGTGCACAGAGGCCTACTAGTCCGCAGCTGAGTGCATGGACCCTTGCAGCTGAGTGCGCAGGGCAGGTCGAGTCTGTAACCGTGGGAAGGATTAATAAAGAGATGTTTTACCATATTCCTATGTATCTTTTCCTGTTTTATGTATTATTGGGTATGAATTACAAGTTTACTATTTATTTGCTGCGTGAACTTATATGAATGTGTTGTATAAATAAATATAACATAAGGCATCCATTTACGTGAAGATAATTAACCGGTAAATAGTGTCGAGCACTACTCTAGCGGCGCAGAAGCCCCACAGTCCCTGGTAGGGCTGCGCAAAGGTGAATACATCAGGGTGCGAAGGACAAGGAAGTGTGCGAAGTAACCTACATGTAGGGACTAACAGTTGGACCGAATCAACCTCTCAGACATCTCAAGGGTGCAGAAACCTGGTTCCAGCACCCCCCCATACTACTTCAGGTGAGACCTTAGTCCGCGCTCTACGGACTGTTGCCAAAAGGGCCAGTAGTACAGGGATTTGTTTGGCTAATTAACTTTGAACCTGGGTCAGGCCCCAACAAGCCAACAAATGATTATGTTGCCAAGACCGGGATTTTCATAGAGATATCTGATGTCATATCATTGAAATCCAACTAAGAAAGGAATTGAAGATTGGTTAGATAGGAAGATTCACAAGTTCACGGCGCAGGAGAATAGGAATCTGCGACTATCAAAAGAAGAGGTTAGACTACTACTTGTACATAGAGATCCATGAAATTTTCTTTGCATCTTTCCCTACTGAGCTATACGAGTGGAACACGAAGCTAGCAGATAGCTAAGGAAGGTGCAAGCTTGAAAGACCTATTATGTGGACCCCAGAATTGGTGCGCAGATTGGAAGCATCGGAAGATAAGATCATGCACGCCATTTATCATTGGCTCGATCAAATCATAGGAGGATTCATCACTGAGTTCACGGTAGATACTTCAGTCAAATATAGCGAGGCAGAGCGATGCTTCCTCAAAGGGCCGCGAGGTAAGTACGTTAAGTCTTTGAACACTTGGATTAAAATGCTACTATGTGAAAAGCGGGTTATGTGAATAAATTGATGTTTGGGGCTACGCGAAGTGGGAGAATCTATAGAAATGAAGGTAGTGCAAAACTAGAAACTAGCCCCTTGATTTCACCTCCGCGAGGGGACAAGGAAGAGCTCGTGAAGGTCTCACCAAGAAGTGCAATCAATTTGATAAGGCAGAGGATTTTGTGCATACCACCCCCACCCACACCACCACCAGTTTCACCATCTTCACCCCCATCTTCACCCATACCACCTCTACCACCACCGCGAGTCAATATGGCAAGCGCAATAAAGTTGCCAGTGTTCAAGGGAGTAGGAAATGAAGATCCAGACCAGTTTTGGTTCATGATAAAGGCTGTATGGGAAGTGTAGGGAGTCATGGATGACAATATAAAGAAGCTAATGTTGGTTAGTGCTCTGCAGGATCGCGTGCTGACCTGGTACATTAAACATTCCAATGACAATTCGAATGTGGGGATTGCGGATATCCAAACTGTGCTAAACAAATAATTTAGCAGGTCGAAGTTAGAGGCATAGTCAGTCATTGGGTTCAATGAAATCACAATGCTACCAGGTGAGATCCCTTGGGAGTTGAGTCAAAGACTAAAGTGCACAATTCACGAAGCTAACATGACATTGATAGATGGACAACACCGCGAATGGTTTGTAGCATCGTTAAGTCCACATCTAAGGAACGCATTGTCACAACAGAGGCTAACAACTCAGGCTGAGGCCTTGGAGATTGCGATGAGACTGCATGAGACCCCAATACAGGATCGCAACCTGGGAGTTCAGCAAATTCATGCGCAGTTGAAAATCTTATGCCTTGAGATGTAGAGTCTGAAACAAGACAGGACAGCTTGCCCAGAAGTGCGCGACGAGGTATGGTGCGTAAAGTGCAAGGGTCGGGGACATGACAAGGACCACTACTCGATGTTCACAAATTACCTCACGGGAGGAGGACCAATGTCATTGAGACCGGAGGCATAAGTAGGACCTAGCATAGTGCTTACGTTGTGGTGCACAATTTGTCAAATAGGAGGAAAGCATGCTGCAGATAACTGCCATTTATTGCAGAAGTACATGCAAAATTCACAACACTTGTTTTGTAATTTCTGTAGGTCAGTGGGACATGATGAGTGCACATGTAGAAGTTACGAGCTAATGATGGATAGGATTCCTACCTATAGAGTTCAGGTCGAAAGGCAGCCCCTTGACCAGAACGTGGGGATGGCGTGAACTGGTTTTCAGCGGCACGGATGAGGCTGAGGTGGAGGAGGAACTGGAAGAGGTCACGGAAAACTGATATGTTACAATATCGGAGGGCCAGGAAATTATGCCCGCAATTGTACGAATCCAACACATCCATCATGCTTGTATTGTACATTGTTTGATCATGATATGGAGGATTTTCCCACACTAATAGCATGGCTGCGCGACATGGGAGTGCTCCAACCTCCCCCGACTCAGAACCTACAAATGATGAGGTCTTAGCTGCGCGGGGAAGACCCTAATGTGAATATTGTGCTCCAAAGTGGAATTATGATAGGGGATGACAAAGGTAAGCAGCCTGAAGAGAGTACTTGGGTTCACAAGGCTCCGACCAAAGAACAAAAGTTTGATTTGGAGCGTGCTAAGGAAACCTTCATGGAAGCTAGGAAGAGCTTCGCTGATGTCTCCACTTCAAGAAGCAAAGACAGACCGAAACTAGACATGGACCCATCAATGCTCATTACATTCCTAGAAACATGTATGAAGCTGTTGCGCGATAGAAAGGCTGTAAAGGGGTTGCAGGAACTCATAAATAGATGCACTGGACCGTGCCAAGAGAATCGTGCATGGTCCGGAAGATCGGAAAGCATGCGACGAGGATAGGAAGGGATATTAGATTGACCGCGCAGATCAGGGAATATGAGACAGACCAAGTGATTCTGGAGCTAGGATGAGACGCAAATGTTCTTTGAAGAAAACATGGGAGCACATGGGAAGGCCTATGCTGCAATGGTCTCCTATCCAACTGTGAATGGCGAACCAACAAAAGATCCTACCTATGGGAAGATTCTAGGGAATCATAGTGGATATCGAAGGAGCAAGCGCACTAGCAGACTTCGAAGTGATAGAGATTGCTGATGACAGCAATCCCTACCCTGTGCTATTAGGAATATATTGGGCCACTGACATGAATGGGGTGATAAGTCTAAAGAAGCGCAAGATGATTTTTGAGAAAATGTCTCTGTGCGTAGTTGTACCTTTGGACCCTGCAAAAGGACGACACTACACAGAGCCAGTGCATGACTATGAAAGCGATGATGACTTGGACTACATCTACAAGATAACAGCACAAGAGCAAGACTGGGTAAATCCAACCGTGGATGGACGAATCTCATAGGAGTGCAAAATCTCCTACACATCGAATTCTGATGAGGAGATAGAATGATGGTAGAACTGGTTACACGAGGTAACCATGATGAACTGTAACATGACGACGAGATTGTTGCACTGCGTATCAATGAAGGTAAGGGATATGCCTACATATGATGGGTTAAGTGAGGTAGATGAATTCCTAAATAGATTTGAAAGAGAGGTGATGGAACAGGAACGTTTCGAAGATTTGAAATGGGTACTGCATGCTACACCAACGAGGTGGTGGGGTGCGCACCAAGGAAGCTTCTGGGACTGGCATGAATGTAGGAGGATGATGCACATACGGTTTGGGAAGCTTCAGATGTGATTAACAAAAAAGTATGACGGATGGGATGATCCACGCATGCACCTCGCCAAATGGAAAAAGTTCTATGGGGAAGAGCCACAACCGGAGTGGGTGCACCTGTTCTATCATACCCTAGATATTATACCCATGAACTGGAATATAGAGACAGAGCTCCGCCATGGGATGAGTGAATGGGATATCTTGTGCAAAGGGTTCCTGTTAACCTTCACGTTTGAGGATCATTGGTGGGACACTGTTGATGACGCGTTGCAAGCAGTAAAAATAGTTATCTTTAAAATACCCCAGGAGCCAATAGAAGTGATTCAGCCTAAATGGGCGACCCACCTGAGATGCGCGTTAGAGTGTTACAGCGTAAATATCGAATAAGATGACGAGGATCCACGAAAAGTTAATATTCTCAAAACTGAAGGCTATCGTGAGGTTTAAGGGCCATTAATCGAAGACCCTGACATAACCGCGCCGATAAAGACAAAGCAGGTGAACATTGGTATGGAAGCTGAACCTAAGTATGCAATGCTCAACGACTACTAGGATGACGCGACAGTGGATAAAGTCGTTGAGTTACTCTGTGAGTACCAGAACCTATTCCCCACCAAGATCACAGACTTAAAATGAATCTTCGGAGGTTTAGGAATGATGCGGATCACATTAAATATTGACGCGAAGCTAGTTAAGCAGAGGCCTTACCGCTTGAATCCAAAGTACAAGGAGAAGGTCCACATAGAACTAGACAAGATGCTCGTGGACAAAATCATTGAGCTGGTGGAAGAATCTGATTGGGTAAGCCCTATGGTAGTGCAGGAAAAGAAGCAGAAGGGAAAGATAAGAATATGCATGGACTTCATAAAATCGAATGACACATGTGTACATGACCCATTCCCAAATCTGTTAACAGATGAAGTACTAGAGAATGTCAGCGGCAGGAAGCATATTATTTCATTAACAGATTCTCAGGATACCACCAGATCAAAATCAAGTCGAAAGATACGAGTAATATGACCTTCACAATTGAATGGGGCTACATTCAATACACCATTATGCCATTTGGGTTGAAGAACGCGCCAGCTATATTTTTGCGTATAGTTGTTGCAACATTCAAAGAATATATCCACAAGTTCCTGGAGGTTTATCTGGATGATTGGACTATATTTGGGCTAGTTAAGCACCATGTAGCGAGCTTACGCTTAATGCTGGATACCTGCCAATGACACCAAATCGCGCTAAACCTCAAGAAGTGCACATTCCTTGTTCCCCTTGAGAACTTGTTGGGACATGTGGTTGCAAATAGGGACTGATGGTAGACCTTGTGAACATTGCAGTGGTTTTGAATTTGGAAGCACTGTGAAGTGTCAAACAACTGCGCGCTACCCTGGGACATATAGGGTATTATAGGAAGTTCATGAAAATCTATGCCCAGATCACCGCACCGATGGAGAATTTGTTGAAAAAGGATGTCACATTCTACTAGAATGATGATTGCATGAAGAGCCTAGATGTAATAAAAGAGAAATTGGCCTTTGTGCTAATCCTGGTCTTCCCAAAATGGGATGTGGAGTTTCATGTCCATGTTGATGCATCGTGTATAGTGCTGGGAGTGGTACTAACACAGGAGGATGGAGAGGGCACAGATCACCCTATTGTGTTCGTGAGTCGCAGGTTGTCCAAAGTAAAAAAGAATTATTGCACAACTAAATGCGAGGGATTGGCTATGGTGTACGCACTCCAAAAATATCGGCACTCTTTTCTGGGGGGACACTTCAAGATGTATACAGGCCATTCTGTGCTAAAATACTTGGTCAATAAGCCTGTGTTGGGGGGGCGAATATGTCGGTGGCTGTTATTGTTCCAAGAATATGATTTTGAGGTCATTGTGAAGCCATGATGCCTAAACATGGGACCAGATCACTTTTCACGCATTGAGACGGGAGAGGAACTTACTAGTTTGGAGGAAGGATTACCTGACGCACAACCCTTTCTGTGTGTGTAGTGGATGGACACTTTGAAGACATCATCCAATTTTTGATGATGGGAATTGCACCAAAAGAATACTCTGTCCAGTAGAAGAAGGAACTGGTGGTGCACGCAGCAGATTTTTATGTCATTGTGGGGCACCTATATAAGATGGGCAATGACGAGATATTGCAAAGGTATGTACCTGAATTCGAACGAAGTCAGATCCTCGAGGAAGCACATGGGGGTGATGCAGGAGGAAACTATGTAGGATGAGCAACCACGTAAAATATACTCCACGCAGGGTTGTGGTGGCCAACCCTTCATCAGGATTCAAAAGTACACTGTAAGGCCTGTGATATATGTCAAAGAACAGGTAAACCATTGCGCAAGGACGAGATGCCTTTGAATCCGCAAATAATGCTATAGTCATTTGAAAAGTGGGCAATCGGCTTTGTAGGACCTATCAAACCTCAAGGAAACATGGGCACGAGATACATTATCACCACAAAAAAGTACCCGATTCGTTGGGTAGAAGCACAGTCGGTCAAGGATTGCACAGCTGCCACTGCTGCGAAGTTTCTACTCGAACAAGTGTTAACTCGATTTGGATCTCTGAAGATCTTGATGAGCGATTGAGGTACACATTTCCTGAATGAAACAATCAACGCGATAACAGAAGAATTTCAGGTTTATCATTAGGAAAGCACACCGTATAACCCACAATCCCATGGGACAATAGAAGCATTCAAAAAAATACTAAAGACTACGCTGACCAAAGTTTGCAACGCGCATCGGAATGATTGGGGTCTGCGCATTCCTGCAGTATTATGGGCTTATAGGACAACGTGCAAGAAACTGAAGGGACAGACGCCTTTCCAGTTGGTCTATGGTGTGGAAGCTATCATGCCAATGGAGTATATTGTGCCTAGTCTGCGTATTGCAGTGCTCACAGGTATGATGGACCACGGAGCCCTGGAAGAGAGGCTTGCATAGTTGCAAGAACTAGAAGAACGATTTCCAGCTAGCTTCAAAAGCAGCGTGAAAAGGCCTCGCACGATCGACATATTAGGTTTTGCACCTTCAAAGTAAACAATTTAGTGTTACTATATGATAGTAAGTTTGATAAATTCCTAGGGAAATTCCATATGCATTGGCTGGGCCTGTACGTTGTTAAGGAAGTCACAGACGAAGGTGTAGTACAGCTGGTTAATCTAAATGGAGAACCTTTCCCAGGCAAAGTGAATGGCAGTCAATTGAAGCCATACAGGGTGGCCCGATTATCTGACTAACCGACAGAAGCACAGTCTTCACGCTCCAAGTAGTCAAAATAAGGCGCGAGAATATAAACAAATGTAGGGGACGTAAGAACATGTCTAGGGAAGCAGTTCTGACACCATTGTCTTAGAACAACGGGTATAGGAGATTCAATAGGTAGCTGCTCAGTGCACTGCCAACCTTGCAGTGGTTCGAGCAGAGTTGGAGGGACTCCATGCGAAGATCTCTGCATTGACAGAGTGACTCGAGGGCAAGTCACGATGTTTTTATTCGGGGCCTGTTGGGCGTGGAATTCCCGCCAAGGCATGTTTTGGGGCTTAAAGGCCAAGTTTTGTCCAAGTCCATTGTAAAGACTTCGCGATTTGTGGGTGTGGAGTACAAAGTCATAATAGAGTGACAGGGTTGTCCTCCCTTGTTTTTGTAATGTAATGTCAATTTGAAAGATCCACCCATGGTCCAAAGACCATGGGATTGTATAAATAGAGCGAGCCTCTAAGTGTAGAAAACAACGAAGAAGATAGAATTATGATGAGTCTAAGGGATTGATTCGAAGTGTAAGTTGTGTCTTTGGGTTGTAGAGTAGGAGAAGGCTCTGCAGTTGTCTGCACAGAGGCCTAGTAGTCCACAGCTAACTGCACAAACCCCTGCAGCTAAGTGCGCAGGGCAGGTTGAGTCTATAAACATGGGAAGGATTAATAAAGAGAAGTTTTACCATATTCCTATGTATCTTTTCCCGTTTTATGTATTATTGGGTATGAATCACAAGTTTACTATTTATTTGCTACGCGAACTTATATGAATGTGATGTATAAATAAATATAACATAAGGCATCCATTTATGCAAAGATAATTAACCGGTAAATAGTGCCAAGCACTGCTCCAATAGCGCGGAAGCCCCACAACCCCTAGTACGGCTACGTGAAGGAGAATACATCAGGGCGTGAAGGACAGGGAAGTGCATGAAGTAACCTATGCACAGGGACTAACAATTGGACCGAATCAACCTCTCAAACATCTCAAGGGTATGGAAACCTGGTACCAGCACCCCCCCATACTACTTTAGGTGAGACCTCAGTCTGCGCTCCGCAGACTGTTTTCGAAAGGTCTAGTAGTATAGGGATTTGTTTGGTTAATTAACTATGAACTTGGGTCAGGCCCCAACAAGCTAACAGTCTCATTTATCATGAAGTCTCTATCTGCAAGTGGAATATGGTCCAAGTCCACTGGTGGGTGCACCATTGGATTGAATAGCTCCTATTCTTTCTTCTTCCGTGGCATGGCTATCTTTTTTAAAATTTTAAACCCGAACTGTCATTGGATTTGCAGGTGAACTACAATTAGAAAAAGGAATGAGAAGAAGAGGGAACTCAGAGAGGGAAAACAGAAAGGGAATGAGTAGAAAATGGGATTCAAGAAGGGGGACACCTGCTAAACATAGACAATTGTAGCTTTCTGCTGTTGTGTTGATAATTCACTGTGTCAACTACTTCTCAGTATATGTCTCAGCAAGTTTTCACTTCACCTGTTATGCAAAGAAGACATATCAAAACTTTGTAAATGGGTGAGAGATGATGTATTTGTAATTTTCGTAGAGTTCCTGTTGAAGTGGCATGAAGTGGCATGGGTCCGTTGGCTAATGGTTTAACGAATTGAATGTGCAACGGGTATAGCATGGGAATGGAGGTGATAGGTGGATGGGACGGAGTGGTGTCATGGAGTGGTGGGAGTGGTGAACGGTCATGACAGATGGGTGGTTTGTTTGAGAGCGGAAACCACTTTTCGGAGGGCCCCCTGAGTAGTAAGTGAAATCAGTGTGGGGGGGGTGCGAAATTATGTGAGCACGACACGTAGACGGAGGCAAACTAGTAATTTCGTACCCCCTCGACATTAACGTTCAGAGGGTGAGAGGAGGCCGAAAACCTTGATGAGCCGTCAGATCAAACGTTGAGTGTGGGGATTTTATGGAAGGTGAGGGGTGTATAACCAAGGATATGACGGGCACGTGGATGGTGGGAATTGGAAAAATAAATGGAATGGTGGTGGAGTATATGAAACCTTAGGAGTATTTTATTACACCCCTACCTTTAATTAATTTCTTTTTTTCACATTAGGAAAAAACACATAAAATATTCAATAAGAAATTAAAAGGAATTTTTCATGTCCTTTTCCCCTTTATTATTCTTTCAATCTACCTACCCTTGTTTCTACTATAACATTTTTTCTTTTTGCAGGGTGCATTTAGACTTGTAGACCCTTTTTCACTTTTTCTTTTTCTAACCTACTCTATCACTTATCTCTCCTATTGGTTCAGATTGAATAGTTGAACCAATTTCATTTCTACCTATCTACTGATTTGCAAAGTTTAAACTGTTTGGAAGATCTTTATTTTCTACCCTATCAATAGAAATTGAAATTTTTTCAATCATGCTTAGACTGTATGAATTGAACAATATTTTGGGTTTTCTTTTCTTTTCAATTTTTTTTTTCTCTTTTGTTCTTCTCGTTTTTTTTTCAAATACCCTCCTTTTTTCTTTTTTTTTGGAATTCAATTGAATATTGACATCTATGAACGATATGAAATATGAAAAATTTGAGATACTCAATCACCTTGAGATCCTATAAATTAAAGGACCCTAACACCATTGACTGGTAATCAAGTAGTTTTCTACCATGTTTGACTTTGACACATTTATTCGCATGTTAGAATTCGTACATTGATTGAATCAAGACAGAGCTCAAGACCCTGGATTCCATCTGATAAAATCCAGGTTGTGTGGATTTGTGAGTTATTCATGACTGTACATGATTATTTGGATGGCTATGACAATACTATGGGTCCATCTATATGATCGTTTCTATTCGGATGGCTGTGTCCATACCGTGGATCCATGCACATGATCCCTTCTATTCGGATGGCTACGCCTATTCTGTGGATTCATGTATTGTTAGATGCCTATTCATGTATCATTAGGCATGCTTATATAAGAGATGTTAGATATGTAGATGTATATGCTCGATTTGCAAGTTTCCTAACAGTGTTTTTCCAGTCATTGCCTTGAATTGTAAAGCATTTCACCCATCACTCTCTATTTTACCTTCATGCTTTAGGGGGCATCTGTTACACAACATTTTATCACACCTCCTATTCACTTCCTGTTTCACATCCTGAAGTACCAAATTGTTGACAACTGTGAAGTGTACTCATCATGAAAAACATACTGAAACATCCTTGAACAAAGGAAGAAAAACTACCCTAAGTCAATTCTAGAGAAGTTTGACTGAAAACCTAAATTTCAGAACCAACACTCTTTCCTCCACTGCTTGCCAGCGCTGATGGTAGGCTACATTTCTTTAACCTAGCGCTACTGCTATAGGTTTTAATGCACGGGTTGTTGTTGTTGGAATGGCCTCAAGGATCTTCCCGGGATCTAAGGCAAACCATTAAGATTAACTGTAGCTAGCACACATAATCATATACATATCTATATTAACACATGATATTCAAAGCAGAAAAGAAGAGATTAGCTTAGATCTTGATGTAGTCATGCTAAAGAACCCAATGTAGCAGAGCGAAAGACCCCTTTTCTAGCTCCTAAATCAACACCTGCATATAAACAAGATGAAGAGTAATACTACATCATATAAGTTCTGGTAATCAAAACAATAATACATAACTATACGAGAACAACATGCATCTAAGCTACTCATAATCAATGGCACTAAATCAAAATGTAAACAATCACGACATTGGCACCATCAAGTAGACAACACAACAACATGTCTATATTATTAGATAGGAAAGAATGATTAAAACCATCTAGTGAATCAAGCTTCCCTTGATCCTCCAAATCCTTTCTCTCTCTCTCTTCTTAACCTCTTGGTAACAAAGAAACTATATCTCATACAAAGTTTCGACAATCAGTTGTCAATCCTTCGATCACTTTCACAATGCCCAAGTCTCCAATATATAGATGATGAGAGGCTTATCCTTACTAATTCTCTCATGAGTTCCCTTTAGAAAAAGATAAGATTTTTCCTTGCTTTATTTTTCTTTCCCCTTCCATTAGAATCCTTTAGAAATGGAAAAATTGGGTAGAAATTGGAATACTAATTAGTCAAACCGTTCATTTGACCTCTAGAATCTCACAAAACTTGCGTCACACTATCCCTTAGGCAACACAATGAGATACCCTAGGAACTAATGCCATTGGCTCATGCATAGGGAGCATTCTAACTCTTCCTACTAGTTCCTAGGGAGTGTTACGTTGGAAAATAGGCCTATGAATTAGGTTATGTCTTCAATCAAACTGTCTTTCTCCTATAAGATGATGAGGAGGTCATTTTCCAGTATAATAGATGCCACCTAAAGTGTGGGTCAGATATGAAGACGATGACCAAAATACTTTATAAATTGTTGGAAAAATGAGACAGAGGATCAGAGCTTCACGACTACGAGAAACCTGATACAAACCACATATGTTAAAAAATCTAAAATCATCTCCTAAGGTGGTCATTCCCATGCTTAGTAGCTCTATCAGAGTGATTTATCAAAAGAGGTATGATGATTATGCCCACCGATAAGCACAATGTGGAACTATGTCATAATATGATCATCTGGACGAGCTATCTCTGAAAACAATATACATAGCTTGGGAGAGGAAAGAAGGCTGAGTGATGTAAGCCTCTACCCAAGGTCTTGGTCACTGCTTTATCTCAACAACATATTACTACACATGTGAATAAAGGAGTTGATGTCGAACATGTGAAAATTTTTCTGACTACCAGTCAATAATGGAAATTGTTAACAGACACGAGGATGGCCACTAATAATGATGATGGTCTCCAAGATGCGTAGTATAATTTAACGAGTTTCAATAATGATGTTGTTTTCGAACATTCGTAGAATCATCTAATTGGGAGCCAATGATAAAAGTCCCCAATTAAACACAAGGTAACCTACCACTAATGACTGCAAGTTCCAGGGTACTGATATGTTTCTGGATCTACTTCCTAGATAGAGTCTTGAAGTCGATAGGAAGAGACCTATCGAAAGGGAGGCAATAATGTGTCCTACATCAGTCGACATGAAACAGGACAAGAATCATTATTTTTGAAGATAAATTTTGAGCAACAGACGGAGGGAATTATGGAATTATATGAGCGATGGTTGATATAGGAAGTAGAGGATAAAGGAATCCATTGAACAATAGAAGGTATGACACAAAGTTTTACTAGGCAACTTTAGACTCATGAACACCAAAGAGTGTTAGGATAAAATGATGTTGGAACATTGGAGTATATAGGTTAAACTCATATGATGGTAAGGTTCATGTGAGAGACTGAAAAAAAGGAGGTTTGCTAAGGTAGTGACATGTCCAAAGGAATGATTGTTGCCAAAAAAATATTTCCAAATATAGACATAGATACACTGCGTTGTCCAATTTTTCCCCATCTGATTAAGTTTAACGAGTCCAAATGGGTAAAATTGATGGTCATTTCATATTTAGAGAGTCTAAAAAGATCATAAAGAGCAACTCCAGGGGGTCCCTTTGTCATAGTTGATAACCGGGTGCAACAAAGGTTTATTAGTATACCCGACACAATTCCTTTTTGTAAGTTAGTCTATTGAGTTTGGATAAAGTGATAAACCTATGTTCAATAGAAATTTACCTCATTTTGTCATGCGTATGAGGGGACGGAGTAAACTCGATATTCTTCGTGAAATTTTAATGAGTCACGCGAAGACAAACTCAATAGATTTCCATCAAACTTTAACGAGTCAAATGAAGAAAACTCGATAGATGTTCATTAAATTTTAATGATTCAAATGAAGAAAAATGGATATTTCTTTTTGAATTTAACGAGCGAGGAAAAAGATAAAAGAACTGCTCATGTCTTCTTCGTAAATGTTTTACAAGTCCAAAGGAGATAACTCTGGGATTTTTTTGTTCAAGAGTGAGAAAGGTCCCAAAACTAAAAGCGCTAATATCATCTTCATAGGAGTTTTACGAGCCCTAAGATGATAACTCAAGGATTTTTTGTTTCAAGAGCGAGAAAAGTTCCCAAAAACTATCATTCTCATATGGAGTCAAACATGGTCAATTCTGAATTTCAACACTAAAATTTCATCATGGCATTAACAAAATTTAACAACATATCAAAATGGTATATGATTAACAATCTAGGAATGAAAAACTTCAATTTTAGTGACTATAAGGTGAGTCATACCTCCAGAATGACTATAAGAAAGGAAAAGAGCCTTCATTTTCTCCATTTTGAGTTTTGTGAGAGTGTTCTGGAGTAAAAAAGAGCAGATCTTCCACAAGCAATTGCGAGCAATTTTGGCAACCATTCGATGCAACATCTATTCTAGGTAGATGGGCTAAGCTTGCTCTTTCATTTTATTATGTTTTTCAGTTCAGTTTGGGGTTAAAAATGAGTTTTGGGCAAGCCCTAAATAGTTATAATGACTAATGTTGTCTCCCAGCCCTGGGGGGAGCATTACACACTCTACCCGTTCCAATGGGGTGCATTAGCATTCACTATGGACCTTAGGGGGCAACATTAATCATGTTAGGCACATTTTTAAAACACCTAGCTTTATGTTTTATGAATTTAAATGGTTGAAAGATTGATTTATGGGTGTTTTATGCATGTTTGGAGCTAGTAGCATGAATCTGTGGCGGGAAAGAGCCCATGACAATGAGGAGCTTCAAATGCTAAATTATTTGGCAAGTTTAGTAGCTTTGTGAAGATGCGGTTTGCTAAAATATACCAGGCTTGACTTGATGAAGGGTCAGGAGGACCTTCTCAGCTAGATTATCGAGCAGTGGGATGAACATCAGGGTGTGTTTAGGATTGGGGATCATGAGCTCTCTATCAAAAGAGATGATCTTTACTTCCTCACTGGTTTATCATGTAGAGGTGCTTGAGTAAACGTAACAAGAGGAAGAGTTGATCCCAGGACCAATGTGGGTTTGGTTCGAATACATTGTAGACCAAGCAGTGCACTAGTGTGTAATCGAGTTCCTATTCAGCGGATCAGAACTATGCCAACGAGGGAAATTGTATGGATGATTGTACGCTTGGCAGGGTCAAAGAGTCAACATGTTTCTTTAAAGGCTCAGTTGCTACTAGCAATAGAGTGCTTACAGCAATAAGTATTCAATTGGTGTGAGGGAGTCCTTTGCCAAGTGAAAGAAGAATTGACAACTTGCAAGACTCGATCCCAAAGAGAGTTTGGGCATGGTACTCTGATAGTATCCTTTTTCCTTTAGAGAGTACCCATGCTGAGGCCTCGTATGAGTCTAGACATAGCCGGTCCCAAGGAGCCAAGATAGGATCAATGGGCTTCCCTAGCACCTCGTACGGGAGGGGGGATGACTAGACACTTTTTTTAGGATAACATCTTTGAGTGGCTCAAAGGCTAGATCATCATGATAGACGATTATGCCTATTCATGTATAGATTACACAATAGATTCGGAATTGATTTTTCCACTTGACACTCATTGGGGGCCACAAGGTAAGAGGTTTAATAAGAGTAAAAAAAGTATTTTTTAACTTTTGAAATTTATGTAATGTTTTTTTATTGTGGGGGAAAAAGTACTGACATGAAACATTTGCTTGACACAGACGTGGCACCAATGCATCCTACAAGCATGCCCTGCCATGCTAGGTGGGGTGATCAACTACCTAGGGCTAGAGCAGGTGCAGCGACTACCGAAGAGGGAGATGACAAACAGAGTCTCTACGAGGTTGCTAGGAACCTCGAGGGTTTGAGCATGGGTGTGTGCCCCTTCCCATGAGGGAGATACCGACTCATATGCAGCGACACACTGTGGGTGTGCCAGATAGTTTTTTGGTTCCTCTTAAGAGGTTGGCTAGAGCTGTTATGAGTTATCATGAGCAGTAGGATTAGCAATAGGATGGTATAGCCATCGAGTGTCTTAGCGAGGCTTAGTAAAGCCATTTTGTACTTACAAACACCCATGTTTTGGGATTTTTTGATGTAAAAAAGACTAGAATCAATATATATATACACACACACACACACACACACACACACATATATTTTGTCGATTCATGATGTAAATGTTTATTTTTATTTTTTTGTAGATTTTTAACTGTTGGGTGTGGAGCCTAATTATCTTCTTTATTCAGAGGTCCTTGTTTCAACTAGATGTATACCCTAGAAAGAATGTACACCCTCCACACGGGTAGGTGCGGGGGTTCAAGGGCAGTGCCCTTGAAGCTGAAAAAAAAGGATGTAAATTGCCTTGTAAAATATTGTAATTTCACAGTCAATCTGGACAGTTCATTAGGCGGATGATCTGACGAGAGAAGTTATGTTTAATTTATGGTTTTTTCCCCTAGAAGGCAACCCCTCGCTATATATGAGGGAATTGCATTACAGCTATGTATATGTGTATTTTGAGCGAGAAAGAGAGAGGATATTGTGTGAGATCGAAGAGGGCATTACAAAAGATTTGTTGTAGGTTGTATCTCTTCATTTTGTTGGACAATATAAAAGGAAGGACAGGATCTTTCTCTGTGGACGTAGCCCAAATTGAGTGAACCACGTATATATGTGTCTCTCTTGGTTTATGTGCTTTCTGTGGTTATATTTCTGCAATATTTTATGTGTTCCATTGCTCTGTAATATATAATATTCTAACAACTGTTATCATAGTCAAAGGTCTATTTGGCTGATAAACTCGTAGGAGAGAAGGGTTGCTGGTTTTAGTGGGAGAAATGGTGGAAGATGGTAGGTTTAGGGTCGAAACATTTAACAGCCAAAAATACTAGCTGTGGAGGATGCACATGGAAGATTATATGTATTAGAAAGATTTGTACCTACCATTGAGTGGAAAGGCAAAGAAGCCAGTGAGTATGACAGACACAGAATGCTAAATTCTCAATAGAAAGGCACTTGGAATGATATGATTGTGCTTAGCAGCGTCAGTAGCCTTTAATATTTCATAGGAAACAATAACAGAGGGTTTAATGGTGGCATTGAAAAAAATATATTAAAAAACCCTTTGCCTCAAATAAGGTATTTCTTATGAAGCATTTATTTAATATGAAAATGTCAGAAGGTGGATCTGTTGCTAATCATTTAAATGGATTTAATACGGTTAGCAGACAGTTAAGTTCTGTAGGGTTAAATTTTGATGATGAAGTTAGGGCTCTATTATTTCTGTGCTCATTGCCAGAAAGTTGGAATGGTTTAGTTATGGAAATTAGTAACTCTATCTCTGGATCTATTACTTTAGATTTTGATGATGATGTCTGTGCAATTCTTAGAGAGGAAATGTGACAGAAAATCTCCGGTGAGACATTAGGTAATGCTTTGACTGTAGAGACTAGGGGAAGAAAATTTGAAAGAGGAAAGAGCTCGGGATATTGACGTAAGTCAAGGAAAGGTCGATCCAAGTCTAGATCAGGGACAATGTGCTTGAAATGCGGGAAGAAAGGACACCTAAAGAAAGACTGTAAGTTTTAGAAGGGAAAAGAAGGAGACGTTGTTTACGGGAAAACTAGTGTCCATTCAGAGCTGCTAGTCCCACTAATATGGGTAGCTATATTAGAAACAAACAATTTAAAGTCACTTGTGTTTTCCTTTATGAGAGATAGATGAGAGAGAAGTAGAGAGTACCAACCTCAGTGTTTCGCTTGGTTCCTTGCTTGTTTCCTCTCTCCCTTGATAGGGCTTCCGCCACTCCCTTCTCACTTGTCTCGCTTCAAAGAACACCTGCAGAGTCAAAGCAGCAAAATACCATCAAAGCATAGAGATCTATAACCATAAACAATGTAGAATCAGATGTACATTAACCATGCAAATGCATACACAAATACAATATTTAGAAATATACAAGTATATGGAGGAAAACTCAAATAGATTTATTGATAGAAGTAGTAGAAGAGAGGATTACAACCCAGCTGTCTGATCCAGCACCATCCTCCCAGCATGAAAGCCCTCTTCACCTCATAAAAAGCTAGATCACCCAACAATACAATGTTTCATAGAGAAACCAACAACACTTCCTTACAAAATACAAAATTCTAGGCCCTAGATCTCCAGGATGAGGGATCCATATATAGATATTTGCAGGGGGGTGAGTCAGCTTCTGGGATTTTTATTAGTGTCATTTCACTGATAGTTCTTGTTTCCACTTGGAGATTTTATGATCTCTTACTCATCCCTAGGCGAATTCAAAGAGGCAAGTGTCATATGAGTAGTTTCTATAAGATTCTATGGGTTTCCACCTAGCAAATTGCCTCTGCCATTTGTCTGCTCTTTCTCATCACACCCTACAGAAGGGATTTTTAGTATGCATCACACCCTTTGTGTGTAGCAGGTGAGATGCATCGCATCCTCAGCAAGGATCAGTCTGTATGGTCTAGTGTTGACCAGTTCTGAGATGTTTTTTAGGGAGATCTTCTGGGAAATGATGTAATCAGTTGACCTTTATCCTTTAGGGTATGAAAAAACATTTTTAGGGGTTTAGAAGCCCTTGGTTTATGGACATATGTGATTGGGGTTGCAGTGCCCAAATATGTCTATAATAGTTGCCCCCTAACGCATGAGGTCGTAAATCTTCTGATGTCGGGTGAAATTCTTTATCATGAGGATTTGAGGTTTTTCGAACTGGAAGGTGACCTGTAATAAGATACAATACAATACATTATCTTCATAACATTTTCATGATCTAGCTTCCCATGCTCAGCTTTATAAATTCATTTTCATGTACATAGGATAGACAATCATCTGTGTGGCAGACTGATGATTCTAGTAGAGCCATCATCCCTTAGCTTGGATGATTATATGTGCAGCTATGATGTACATTTGATGTCTTTATTTTCTTGAATATATTGCAGCCCGGATGGATGAAACTAGATTCGGGGTCTTCAAACTTGTTCAATCTTCACTCGAAGTACAAGTTGATCCATGTGAAAAGATGTTCTGATGTCAAACATGGAAAGACATCACCTAATTACTAGCCAATGATGTAAGTTGTTAACAAGTGCGAGAGGAATCACCGATAATGATAATGACCCTCAAGATACTGCAATACAATTCACGTGGTGTGAATACATGAGCCAATGTCGAACACCACGCAAAATCTTTCGGTCGAAGGCCATTGATGTAAACCTGTCGTCAGAAGTGAGAAACTTGCCATTGAGGCATGCAAGCTTCAAAGTACTGAAAGGGTTGTTCCTAAGTCAACTTCTTGGATAATGAGTTGATGTCGACAAGAAGTGACCCATCATAGGAGGGCCTTAATGAATCCCACATCTACGACATGGAATGAAGCAAATGATTTTGTGGAGGTGACAATGATCTGATGATACAAGGTTCAGGGTGGCAGTCATGAAAGAATGGAGCGTGAAGGTATTACAGCGAATGAGGCGTTAGCTGGGTTGGTGAATTCTTTGAGCGACTTCTCTTGAAAATATCGGTGACACTGAAATGGATTGGTATGTTAACCCCAAATATGGATGGTACGGAGGACCAATGGCGATGTGACCGGTGAACGGAATAACCCAACCTGACTCAATCATGGTGATGGAGCGAAAGTGTCATGTTCAAGAGTGACCTACTACCAATGAAGTTCTTCAAGTTTTCTTCCCTTTTTCCCCAGTCATTGCTGACCAATACCTCTTTATTTTTGTCAAGCTTGAGGAATATAACATATGATTGTTCTATAATTTGCCCTTCGGGCAAACCTGTCGCTATGTTTTAGCGAGCTTAGCGACAGTGAAACTCGCTCTTGTCCGAATGGGCAAGTTTTTTGCTATTGTTTTAACGAGTTTAATGGCAAAGATAACTCGGTCCTTTTCAATTTTAGAGAGTCTGAAAAGAGATGGAAAGGAAAATCTAGTAGTCCTTTTTCGTAGTATAATCCATTAAGTCCGAAAAAGTATAAAACAATATGAAAGGGATCACTTTTCTAATCACTTTAGCGAGCTGAAAAAGATAAGTGCTCGATCTTTTTGTGTAATGATCCCTCAGGTCCGAAAAGATTAAAATATAGAGGAGGGATGGCACTTCGAATCACTTTAACGAGCTGGAGAGGCCAATTGCCCAGCAGTCTTTTTATATTTTACGAGTCTAAAAAGAGCTTAAAAGAGACTTGTTACTTCCAAACACTTTAACGAGCTGGAATGCTCGACAGTCTTTTCATATTTAATGAGTCTGAAAAGGGTTTAAAGAAAACTCATTATTTCTAAACACTTTAACGAGTTGAAATGCTCGACAATCTTTTCATATTTAGCGAGTCTGAAAAGGGTTTAAAGGAGACTCATTATTTCCAAACACTTTAATGAGTCTGAAAAGGGTTTAAAGGAGACTCGTTTTTGAGGAATGAGTGATATTTTCCAGTAGAAACTGGTTCTAGGTAAGTTTGGAACTTTTCAATCACGACAGTGTAAAGAAGGTGGCTAACAGAATCACTTATCGCAGTTGTTCCTCAAAAGGGTAAACAATCAAGTGGAGGCGAATGATCAGCTAAAAAGTGGAGGTGAAGGTAAGAACATGACCAAGGCTCAAAAGCTGATAGCAATGCGTTCACAAAGGTTATTTACCGAAGGTGGGTTCATTTTTTAATGAGCTTGAACTTTGGGGGAACATATGCTCATTGCTAGGTTTATTTTTTAACGAGCTTGAACATTGCGTAAACCTGCTCGTGCCAATCGTATAATAAGGATGTCTCTCATTAGTAGGTTCATTTTTTAGGGAGCTTGCCCCATGCGAAATTTTGCTACGGAGCGTTTTGTATGCAAGCTAGGAACAACCAACTACTGTCCTAAGGGTTAATGAACTACTAAGGTTAGGTAGGATAGTTTCCCGTCGGGAAACATTTCCTTTACATTGTCAGTGCCGTCGGCCCCTACAAAGGTGAATGGTTGACTAGACTAATTACCTAACTTAAGCAGTTGAAGTTAGTAAAAACTATGGGGTTAGAGTTACGCTGGTCGCTTTTCACTTGCATGAAAAAGGTTTGCATGCCCCCAAGTATAAAGAGAAGTAAAGTTTCTAGGTTACCATATGGAAGTTCTTTCATTAAAGCAAGGTTGTTTAGTCCGCGTAGCAACCAAAACACTTCCTTGGCTTTGTCCATTGAAATAGACAAAGGTGAATGGTGGGAGCTTCCAATCACATAACCTTTGACGAGGGAATCCTATTCCAGACTCATCCCATTTTCCTAAACGGACGGGTGTGTCACATTGGTCATATATCCTACGCAGAAACCTACCTTATATTTGGGGTTTTCCTGTCGAAGCAAAGCAGGGCGCATGCCCCCTGGGTTTAGTCACATTCACCAAATCACTTATGATCATCAGGTGGATGGATTGGAGGTTGATGAGACATTCCTTGTGCAAAAAGACCAGTTAGGGATGGCATTTGACTAGTAGCCGTGTTTGAACTAGGGAATGAAAGCTGGTCAACGAGCTGGACCATTCTGCCTTCATACGGGAAACACGTCACTCGAAAGAGTGAGGAAACAATAGCTCCCATGCTGTAAATGTAGTCACGCCCAAGGAGTAGATTGTAATCTAGAGGCCCTTGCACTACCATCACATTTAGATGAACGATTTTCCTTCTCAAAGTTATAGGCAAATTTGGAAGGATCCCTAATGGTCGACTGGTTCCTTTATCGAAGCCTGACAAATTTCAAATCTCAGGTAGAAGCGATGGTGAAGCAAGCGCTTTCCAAGCAGTTGAAGAAAGGATACTCATGGAGGCCCCTTCATCTAGGATAGTACCAGCCATGATCATTCTATAATATTGTACTATGATCCAGAATGGTACATTGGATGGTAGGTGGGGTCTCGCTAGTAGATTCCAATCGAAGGAAACGACTAGATTGCTTGGAGGAGGGACTAAATAGATGGCTTGATGAATCTCTTGAATTGAGGAACTTCCCTCCTGTGGTAAAGGAAAGGGCAGATTTCCTCCATGTTCATCAGACTCTGTGTTAACAAAAAGAATTTGAACGGTGTCGCTCTCATTCTCTTTGGATATTTTATCATCCGAAGATGGACCTTTTGAAGACAAGACTGGGTCGACTGCCATCTCGACCTGTTGACTTTGGTCTGGTGTGGACTCAGAGGGTTTATCTTCAATTATAGATTCTTTGATTGACAAAAGAGGTGTGTCAGTCGGATTTTCAGCTAGCGATGGACTTGGCAAGAGTTTCTTGTATCCAGGTGGAAGTCGCTGCGGTGAAGTAGGATAGTTATCCAAGACTCTTTTAGTTTCATCCAGGAAAGGACAACGGTGGAGGGCATGATCACCTTCACACAGTCTACAAGGAAATTTAGATCTTCCTTTTTGCCCATTGACTTCATTTTCACTAGTTGATGGTGTACTTTCAACATGATCGATAGAGGTTGAAGACACCGGATTATGCAAGCAGGGAGACCAGTCCTTCAATATCTGTGGGATGCAGGGAAAATCTCAATGATAGTGGTTTCCCTTGCAAATGACACATGGAGATTTAGGTTTGGATGGTGCAATGTGTGGATTTTCACTAGACGATGCATGGTTGCCCCCTTTTGCCGTTGGCTTCTTCTTCTTCTCAGTTACTTGGTTTTTAATGTTACTAGTTTCACCAAGCAAAGAGGAAGAAGGAGAGGGAGAAACAAATGAAGTAGAAGGTGGGGGAACAACTCTAGTATCATTTGGTTGCTAATTTGATTGCTCAGGAATTACAATGTTTTGAAGGACAGAGGTCGAGAATAGCCATACTGGCAGGCCAATTGTGAGTCCTGGAAGGGACAATGTAGCCATATGTGGAGCACCAACATCTCCCCAAGAAGAGAAAGGACTAGGATTTCCCCTAAGGGGAAATCCTTGATTAGTAGAATCCATTATCTCAACCTATGACCAATGAGGGAACAATGATGTTATTCCGATTAAAATAAATTTTATGACTCTTTGACACTACTTTCTTTTACAATTTTTAAGAGTTGAGAAAAAGCTAAAGGTGACTCTAGTCGCCTTCGATTTTTAATGAACCTGAAGTCACAAGTGCTCAGATGGACCTTTTCTTTTAAGGAGTCTAAAAGGGAACAAAAGTGACTACTCTGGAAATCTAGACAGAGGGATTACCAAACCAATTGCAAAACTGCAATATACTTTTACGTACGGTAGTCAATCTTCCCGAATGCTGTGTTCAATGCATTGCGATCGATAGGGTGGCAGACACAGCTTCCTAAGGAGAAAGGATATCAGTGTATTGTGGTCTCCCAATATATACTCGATGGTACGTGGGAGCACAAGTCTGTACTGGCACTTGTCGTATGAAAGAGGAGGAACCACCCAACCTACAATAAAAATGATAGTTACCAGGCTTTACAACGTCGGAATACGTCTCTAGCCTAGACTTCTAGATGTTGTGCGTTAGGTTCCAAAGCGTTTTTATGTTCATTGAGATTTATTTTACAGTTGATATTTCTTAAGAATTTTTCCTTTCAAGGTTCACTGCATGATGTAGATGTACAATTCCTAAATGTGTAATCTAAGATGACAAACAGTCGTTTATTTCCTTTAGCAATGAAAATCGTAGCTACTAAGGAAAGAGAAGTAGAATTGTTTCAACATAGAGCAGAGAGCACAAACTAAATGCACTTTTCCTAAATCAATTTCCACATGAAGTCTAAATGCAAATGCACATGCATGTATTTGTTTTTCAGTTTCCTTAATGTGTGAATGACAAAAAGAAAACTAAGTACAGATCTGAATTACTTTTCTTCAAAGCGACACTTTAGCAATTTCTTTTCAAAAACGAAAGGAAGACTAAGACGAAACTTTCACTTTTGAATGGAAAACTATTTTCGACACTTCAAATAATTGACAATTCAAATCAAATACAATGGAAAAAGTGTAATCGACTATCTAAAAGAGGAATACTTTATGACACTCTTTTTCTTGACTGAAAACGACAATTGCAACACTTTCAAATCAAAAGACGACAGTTCGATTAAGCTACTTTTTGCAAAGGAGGACTGTAAATGATGAAAAATACATAAAAAACATTCACAATTCCTTATCAATGGAGGTTGAATAATGTAAAGGAAGAAGGTTTCAACAGTGATATACTGATCATAGACAGAAAAAACTACTGAATAGAGCTGAAAACAATGAAGAAAAAACCAAAATATGGAGGCAGAAACAGTCTCATTCAATCATCGCACCTGTAACACAGGGAAACATGGATGCATCTCACCTGCTACACACGGGAGGTGTGATGCATCCAAGTTTCACAGTTACAGATAGTGCGATGGACCAGGGACGAGACTTAGCTTGGTTTTCACCCAGAGTTTGCAGCTAAGTTCAAGGATTTAGGTTGAGCTTATGATAGGGAGTAAAAAAAAAGTATAGGGGCTGATCTAATGAGGTTATTGAGCTACCACCAGGGCTCTTAGGATGTTTACAAGTCAGATGTTTAATTCATAAACCAACCCAGAGATTGACTGAAGCAGTGTTGATCTACTTTGCACTTGCATAGCAGGTGTAGTTCCAAGGCTAGTTGGCTTAACTTCAGGCTCCATCTGTAGTTTATAAAGCAAACAACAGTAACAAAAAAACAAACTATTTGCTCCCTAGTGGAGCTGCCATATTGTTTACAAGAAAACTAGTGTCCATTCAGAGCTGCTAGTCCCACTAAGACGAATAGCTATCTTAGAAACAAAAAATTTAAAGTCACTTGTGTTTTCCTTTATGAGAGATAGATGAGAGAGAACCAGAGAGTACCAACCTAAGTCTTTCGCTTGGTTCCTTGCTTGTTTCCTCTCTCCTTTGATAGAGCTTTCGCCACTCCCTTATCACTTGTCCTGCTTCAAAGAACACCTGTAGAGTCAAAGCAGCAAAATACCATCAAATCATAGAGATCTATAACCATAAACAATGTAGAATCAGATGTACATTAACCATGCAAATGCATACACAAATACAATATTCAGAAATATACAAGTATATGGAGGAAAACTCAAATAGCTTTATTGATAGAAGTAGTAGAAGAGAGGATTACAACCCAGCTTTCTGATCCAGTGCCATCCTCCCAGCATGAAAGCCCTCTTCACCTCATAAAAAGCTAGATCACCCAACAATACAATGTTTCACAGAGAAACCAACAACACTTCCTTACAAAATACAAAATTCCAGGCCTTGGATCTCCAGGATGAGGGATCCATATATAGATATTTGCAGGGGGGTGAGTTAGCTTATGGGATTTTGATTAGTGTCATTTCACTGATAGTTCTTGGTTTCACTTGGAGATTTCATGATCTCTTACTCATCCCTGGGCGAATTTAGAAAGGCAAGTGTCATATGAGCAGTTTCTAGAAGATTCTCTGGGTTTCCACCTAGCAAACTGCCTCTACCATTTGTCTACTCTCGCTCATTGCACCATACAGAAGGGATTTTCAGTATGCATCGCAACCTTTGTGTGTAGCTGGTGAGATGCATCGCACCCTCAGCATGGAGCAGTTTGTATGCTCTAGTTTTGACCAGTTCTGAGCAGTTTTTCAGGGAGAACTTCTGGGAAATGATGTAATCAGTTGAACTTGATCCTTTAGGGTATGAAACAACACTTGTAGGGGTTTATAAGCCCTTGGTTTATGGACATATGTGATTGGGGTTGCAGTGCCCAAATATGTCTATAACAGACATGAAACAAGAAAACAATAATGGAGAGAATGTGACAAGTGA
The DNA here is from genome assembly GCA_031772625.1 of Pinus tabuliformis. NCBI lineage: Eukaryota > Viridiplantae > Streptophyta > Pinopsida > Pinales > Pinaceae > Pinus > Pinus tabuliformis. The sequence goes on along the minus strand of CM062816.1, from coordinate 539,330,850 downwards.
TGGGTTGAAAGATGCTTTGATTATTTCTTTAGAAAATATTATTAATGCCTGGGTGGTAGATTCAGGGGCCTCATTCCATGCCACACCTGATAGGAAACATTTTCATGATTATGCTCAAAGATATTTTGGACAGGTTCATTTGGGTGATGATAAACCCTATAAAATCATTAGAATGGTTAAAGTTTTCATAAAACAACAAAATGGAAAGCAATGGCTATTGAAGGAGGTAAGGCATGTTCTAGATTTGAAGAAAAATCTAATTTAAATAGGGAAGTTGGGAGGTGAAGGTTGTGTAACCACTTTTACAGATAAAACCTAGAAGGTCACTAAAGGAGCCCTGGTAATAGAAAAAGGAGAAAAGGTTGGTACATTATATTTATGCATTAATATTTCTAATTATATTAATATTTAAACCTCTATAGGAGAAGATACAACAGTGTGGAATCATAGGCTCGAGAAAATGAGTGAGAAAGGGATGAAAATTCTTCACTTAATAAGTTTGTTGCCAGGTTTGAAGCATGTTGATTTGGAAGTCTGTGAGAATTGTGTTTATGGAAAACAGAAGAGAGTCAAATTTCTCAGAGTTGGGAAAGAAAAGAAGAATGAAAAATTAGATCTTGTGCATACAAATGTATGGGGAACTGCTCATGTATCATCTCTTGGTGGCTCTTGCTATTATGTTAATTTTATTGATGATGCAACCAGAAAAACTTGGATTTATTTTATTTGAAAAAAAAATGATGTATTTGATACTTTCAAGAAATGGAAAGATTTGGTTGAGAATAAAAAAGAAAAAGGTTGAAGTGTCTTAGATCAGACAATGGAGGAGAATATTGCAACAAAGAGTTTGATAAGTATTGTTCAGAGTATGGAATTCGTAGAGAGAATACAATTCCAGGAACACCACAAGAAAATGGTGTGTCAGAAAGGATGAACATGACAATCATGGAGCATGCAAGGTGCATGAGATTGCATGTAGGATTACCTTTACAATTTTGGACAAATGTCGTAGATACTCTTGTTTATATAATAAATAGAGGGACTTCAAGTTCCTTGGATGGTGGTATTCCAGAGGAGGCATGGACAAGAAAAAAGTAAGTTATTTATGTTTAAATAATTTTGGTTGTGAAGCCTTTGTCCACATTAATAAATAAAATAGAACAAAGCTTGAGGAAAAATTAAGAAATGTACCTTTATTGGATACGGTGTTAATGATTTTGGTTATCACTTTTATGATTATGAAAAAAACAAAATCATTAGGAGCAGAGATGTCATATTCAAAGAAAAGGTTTTGTGTAAGGATTAGATGCAAGAAAAGAAACAGGAAAAAGAAAACAGAGAATACATAGTGCTTAATGAGATCATAGAAAAAGTAAAGGTGCCTGAAAATCATAATGATCAACAGATAGAACAACAAAAGCAACCACAATAGCAAAAATCACCTCAAACACCTGAAAGTGGTGTTAGAAGATCTACTAGGACAAGTAGACCCCTTGAATGATACTATCCTCCAATATATTATGTATTGTTGACTAATTCTAGTGAATGAGAATGTTATGACGAAGCAGTGCAGGTAGAAACCAAGAAGAAGTGGGAGCTAGCCCTGAAAGAAGAAATGGACTCCTTGGTACAAAACCAGACTTGCGACTTAGTCAGGTTTCCTGCAGGTAAAACAACATTGTAGAATAAATGGGTTTACAGGTTGAAGGAAGAATATGGAGGTAGAAAAAGGTATAACGCTAGACTTTTGGTGAAGGGGTTTGCACAAAAAAATGGTATAAAATTTGATGAAATATTTTTTCCTATTGTTAAAATGACTTCAACTAGAAATATTTTAAGTCTAGTAGCAACTAAAGATTTTCATCTTGAGCAGTTAGATGTAAAACAACCTTTCTCCATGGGGGTTTGGAAAAAGAGATCTATATGCAGCAGCCACAAGGATATGATGTCAAAGGGAAGGAGAAACTAGTATGTAGGTTGAAGAACAACTTGTATGGCTTAAAACAGGCTCCAAGGTAGTTGTGTATTTAGAGTCCCATTTTGCTCAATTTTTTGTAGCCTCCTAAGACCTTGCTGCCTCCTTTTTGAACTCTTTTTTACTCCTAACTACTCTTATTTCACCTATATTACCTAAGTTTTGACCAAAAGGGTGGTGTGTGCTCACGATATGCAAATCATCTTAAAAAGTATTGTTTTACCTTGTTCTTAAGTGTTTCTTGAAGTTAATCATTTCCTAATCAAATTATAAAGTTTGACTAATCGAAATATTATGCATATTAGTCATGATTTGAAGCAACTCCATGATTTCCTATAAATAGTTGTGGTCGCCAATTTCCTTCTGACACTCCGCGATTTCCTATAGATGCAGATTTCTTGTAACCACCCAGATTTACTACAGCAGAATCGATGTTTGGATATGTTCAACATAGTTTCAAGAAGAACGGGTATTATCACAAAATATGACCCTGATAGGCTATTGATCAAGTAGACTCTAAGTAACTCTTTCAAACCAATCTTTTGGTTGAGGCTTAGCCTCCTCAACCTGAGAGGGCTCTCTCAATAGGTTTAAGATTTTTGATTAATGATTAGATGGCTAACTCTAGGAATAAAAAAGGACAAAAATGTGTAACTGGTTGACTGGTTGAATCAAAGATTAGCAAACATCTATTGGGCTATGGAGTCAAGGTAGTCTTCAAAAAACATCATGATCAACAAAACATGGAATTCAAAGCACTTGGAGTTTAGGTTTATAAGTAAAACAGTAACACAGTGAATTAACACAGTTTACAAGCATGTGAATGAAGTCAGAGCATTTTCCAATGAGTTCTAGGTATCACAAGCTCATACCACTGCAAATAAGTAATTGAAAAAAGGTCATAAGAACATCAAACACATAAACCCCTTGTGAATCTTGAGTAGTAAAATTGATCTCTGTATTAAGTTTGAAAAACCATCTTTTCTTACAATAACACAACTTTCTTTTGCTAATAAAATTACCAACTCTGAGGAGTTCGATTCTCATGCTTTATATAGATTTCTTACAACCTTGGATTCTATGATCCCTCCACAGGAGAATTCGAATTCCTAACATTGACACCTATCTATTCATAAAACAAACTTCTTAATTACAAACTAGCAGCTAACTGTCTTTAAGAGTCCTAATACAAAAAGGAGTGAAACTCCTAAAAACATGCTTCAAAAACCTTATCCCTGACTTAAATACATTATTTAATCAGCTGCTAATCCATGTATTTGAGCTTTATGATGTCTCCAATATTGTTGCAAACCCTACTGATTCATGACCTAACTGTCCTAAAAACAAGGAGACAAAGTTCCTCCTTTTAAGCCCTTAATCCTTTATGCTTATCTTCGAGCAGTTTTGTTGGTGTTGATGTTTGTTTCATATATGTGGCATGTATTAGTAATCCATTAAGACTTCATTTCTCCACTTGTGCAAAAAAGGGAACCTCAAACAGATGGAAAGGAGGATGAAACATGAATGTGCTATAAAGATAGTCTGTTTTCGTAGCGCATCCTTTATATCACTTATGAAGTACTTCCTTGAACCATTCTTTCTGCATCACTACCATCTAAAACTTCATCTATGATCCTCATATTTCAGTAACATCAAAAATTGGAATTTATTAGACCTTACCTTCGAAATACATCTATAAAGTGCTAAAAGGTCACTTTCAACAATTTCGTAGCGCACTATGAAACTGCTGTGTATGCTCTTTTTTTTTTAACATGGTTTTCAAAAATCTGCAGTTTGGGAATTTTCAAAATTTCATAAAGACTAATATGATCACCAAAAATCAAAACAACTTAACCTTATAAGATGTTCTTCTTCATAGATGACCTTCTTTTTTAATACCAAAATTGTTTTAAGGTATATCCTTTACTACCCTTTTTCATCACCCTATTTCATTATTGCTATAGCCTTTCTTCAAATTTTGTTAAGTATATTTCTAGGTCTTCAATCTGTCTTTTGAATCTCTTGTTAGTAGCTCTCAACTAAGCATTCATCCTCCTCACAAATCTGGGTTCTTTGATTGCAGGAACAGTCCAAGTAAAGTAGTAAGTTTCATTGCTGACTATTTCTGGTTTGGAAACTTTTTCAACTTCCCAAAGAGTCTTTATCCTTTTGAAATTTGTCTTCTCAGCAGCATGCCTTCTTGCCCTCATCCTTAGTCTAGAAATTTCATTATTAGCTGCTCTTAACCTTTGTTCCATTTCTTCATAACTGGTTTTTTCTGTTTGAGTGGAAAAAAATATGTTTTTTTCACCTTCATGTATTGGTGATGAAAGGTCTATCAACTCTTCCTAAATAGCGGAAGCTTCTTCTATTTTCCCTAACTCAATATTGGAATCTTGTATCTTTTTGGATTGCCTAGTTAAGGGCTTTCTGGGCTTGAACACAAATGCTATAACATCATCCTCAAATTCCAATTTCTTATAGGATTTCATCTTCTTCGACTTTCATTTATCAAATTCTATGACATTTGCCTGCACCAAAGGGGATTTTTCAATATCAATGACTTTTAAAATATCATTTAAATTACCCTTCAAGCTTGGACTTTCTCTCGAGATCACTAATTTACCCTTCTCCTTTACAATTTGACTTCTAGTCAATCTCCTTTGAACTGGTTTGTTAGCTGACTATTCTTGTGTCATTTCTTTAACTTCAGCTATCTTTTCCTTTGTGGATTTAGGAGTCTCAAGAATAACCATTGATGTTTTTCTCACTTGCTCTTTCACCTGCTTTCTAGGTTTCAGCTTAACAAATCTTTTTGACCTGGACATTACAGGCTTGCTGGTTTCTGCTGATGGAGTTTCTTTAACCTTAGGGCTAATGCCTGTATCTTGATTTTCCACTCCAAAATCACATAAAAAAAAATGAAGACCATTCTCTATTGATCCTTTTGAGTTCATGTAAAACTATCAGTTTAATTAGACCATGATGAAAAAGGGAAGTTTCATATCCTTGAGATTTCAACTGCACTTTATCTGCCATTTTAGCTACACTTCGATACAGGAAGTAAGGCAAATCTAAAGAAATCATACCAGTAAAATGCAAAAGGAGTTTAAAATGATATGGATAAACTTTTTGATATTTTCCCTCACAGGTAAAATAATGTTGAATGTTAAAGAGTAAGTTTTCATAGCTGTCTTTGATGTAGTTCCTTGGAATTTCCTTGGTTAAGTCTATTTCTGCAAACTCTGGCTTTAAGAACACTTTACATGGTTCCATGTCAAATCTGAAGTGTTTGAACCATATATCCTGTCCCCTAGGAATCTCTGTCACCAAAGCTATGATCTCTGGAGAAATTTGCAAGTTTAGGATTCCAACCTTCGTGTTTGAGTCGATGAAATGTAGTGCAACCTTTGTGACCTGAGTATGCCCTCCCTACAATTTTTTACAAAAATTCCAACATCCTACTTTCTTAAAGGCTTTCACAACTGAGTTATCATTGGCTAAGACTTCAGTGCTTTCAGGCTTTGTTCTTAAACAATGACCAGACCTGTGACTTTTCCTTTCTTCTATCATCTTTGCATCTGAATTCCTATAACAAACCATCCTCACTTGAAAACCTGTTTATCAGCCTTGCTTGAATTATGGATGAGAGAAACTTTGGTAAGAAATTACCATAAGCTTACCATTCGAAAAATGATGTGTTTGAGCATTTGCATGCAAACTGCAATAAGAAACTAGCCAACCCTTTTGAATTTTGAAATTACCTATCATGATGACCCCTAAATTCGAAATGATGAATTTTGGATGGCTACATACTTAAGAATTGACTCCTAGCTAACACCTAATAATGAAAATTTAACGGAATCTTAACGAATTGATGTTTTGACAAGATTGTCTACGAATCCACGCTTTCATAGCACACAGGGGAAAGTGCTACGAAATGAGTAGCTTTTTTGTAGCGCAAAATAGACATTTTACACTGTCTGCACTACGAAAACGTGGTTTGGGGGCTAATTCCAATTTTTTTTCAAAAGTGGTTTAAGATATGAGTTTCTAAATAGAATGTGAGACTTCCGAGACATAGAATAAGGTTGTTAAACTTTATTTGGAAACAAAAATGAGACTTTTGAGACTCTTATCCTATCACCTACCCATTAAAACATAAAATGACATGACACTTATCTAAGACCATGATTAGGAACAGTGTCAACTCTTATTTTGGTGATAACAACGGGAACATGGGTTTTATGAGGAAATCCACCTACATGGATGTTGTCCTATTGGATGCCTCGAATTCATCATTGAAAGCACCTAGATATTCAATCCTCTTCTCGATGGCTGTATTGGGAAAAAGCTCCAACAATGTAACAAAAGTAGTTTGATCCATGCTTTCAGTCATGGATCAAACTTAGCAGAGCTATTTTTTCATTATGTTTAGTCATTAATAGTAAGTAGTTACAACATAGTACTTTTCCTAATTTAGGAAAACATATTCCTTTGAACTTTTATAAATTTCATTAAGTTTTAATTGCAAGGGGGTTCGTTGGTCAAGCATATCAGACTCTTACATCTCTATAATACTTTTCAGATTAATAGAAAGTTATATGTTCTATTGATCTCCTTGTGTAAACTCCTTTAACAGTAGAGGGGTTGTGAGTAAGGGAGGGCCCCCTTTTCTCACAACTCCATTAGTTACAATATTTGTATTTCTTTTGATTATTTTTATGCATCAATAAGTTATTTTCACAGCTAGTGTTTCTCTTTTCTAAATTTTAGCAGCATATGTGAAATGGTTGGATGAAGAAGTTTATTTGATAAATGTGTTTGGAATCATTTAATCAGGTTTTAGCTTCTTGATTTTTATGACTGTCTGTTTGGTCTTTTATCTTTTCTGATCAACATCAACAATATCAAGAGTTGTAGAGGGATGATTGGATCCACTCAATAGCCTTTGTTGCCAAGTGTTGATGCATAAAAGAGACATTAGAGCTATGTGTATGAATCATTTAATTAGAAAGAACTTAAGGTATTAGCTTGCATATATTTTGCGCAACATCTCATAAGCTTACCTACCCTTGTTTGATAATTCATGTTGTCAAATTATAAGTCTATAATTTGCCAAAACATTTTGGATCCTTTGCTGGGGAGGTGCTAAGGGATGATACTGAAAGTGTTTTGGTATGATTTCTTCTTTTTTTTTAAGTTTTTTAGCACTGGGGGAGTCAAAGTGGTAAGAATTGGGGTAAGGCCTACACACTTGCAAAGATAAGAATTCGCCAAAGGCACGTCCTGATTTTTTGGTAAGTAGAAGCTGTGAATTTTCTTTTAGGGGCCACTATAAATTTTCAAGAAGTTTTGGTGGTGGTGTGAGCACCACTTCGTTCATTAATATACTGGAAAGGAAAAAGAAGTTTGCAAAGGAAAAGGGGGAATCTAAACCAAGGATTGATAGTTCTGAACAGGGATCGACAACTAATCCTAAGCAAAGAAATATCCCCACAGTGGAGAAGAATCCTTCTGTTAGAGAATCCTCTGTTGCTGCTCATCAAGAATCTCCTCTTACTAGGAGGACATCTTCTTTGCTTAATGGTCAACCTGAAGAAGAATTCCTCTTAAATCCTATTCAAGAACCAGATTTCCATGCAGCTGACTCTAAAGGATTTGTAGTTTACCAAGGTCCCACTCCATTTTGGTTTAATATGGATCATTTAGAGGGTATTGGTACTATAGATGGGGACTATCATGAGAATGAAGGGGAACCATTTACATTCAAATTTCCTATCAAATATTATGTTGGGACTAGTCAAATGAAAACAATTCCTCCCTCTGCTTCGCTTAATTTTCGTGTTACCTCTAGTGAAGATCCTGATGCTTTCTTATTCGAGTTTGATGTATTGTGCAGGAGCTATGATTATTCTTCAAATTCTCAAAAGTTAATTTTTTTTCTTGCCACATTAAAGGATGCATCTCTCATATGATTCATGGGACTAACTGCGAATTCCATTTCAACATGGAATGACATGAAGAAGGTGTTCTTGAAAAAGTACCAAGATTATTGTAAGACCAGGGACATCAGGGAAGAAATCTTTGGCATGACCCAAAAGGGGGAAGAAAGTATGGAAGACTTCCTGAAAAGGTTCCAGTATAATTTGCAAAGATCCAAGATGAACCAGATGAACAAGGAAACCCTAAGGACAATCTTATTGAGAGCCATAAGGCTAGAATCTCTCGAGATTTTGAACTTGATGGGAGAAGGTGATGTGTCAAAATCGAGTTATGATTATGTGTGTGAGTTGTGTCGATGATATTCGAGGGGAAATTCTAATGTGGAAAAGGATCAAGAGATACCTCTTCTAGATTCACTAAATGAGTTTCAGGGGTTGGGGTAACCAGAGCTGAAATGGGAAACTTATTTGAAAATTTTAAAACTGACATTGTTATCACTTTGTCTTCACAGTTAGATGTTTTACAAGCTAAGAAGAAGTAGGAGGAAGTAAAGAAAGCCTTGGTTGTGTTCTTCTCTAAGTGTAGGAAGAAACATCCCTTGAGGGAATGTCCTGTAGACAGTATAGAGGTATGCCGAATTTTTTAGGCTGATCATTCTACTGATCCATGTCCTTCTCTTTTAGATATTAAAGAAACATATCTAGCATATCAGGAATATTTCAATGCACTCTATACAATGACACCTCAAAAACCATGGCAGCCACGTCCTGCAGGTATGTCACAACAACATTCTCAATTTCCTTATTCTTAGAATCAAATGTGGAACATTCCAATGCCCTGGAATCCCTAGCCTCCACAACAACCTTGGCAGGGAAATTTTCCTTATCCTGCTGCATTAAATTACCCCCCTCAAAACTTGTCTCCACCACAACCCATTCCACAACAAATGGGTTAGCCACAACAACAACAACTTTAGTTACTTGCCCCACCAAATCAACCACAACCCACACAACTTCCTACCCAGCTAGTACCCAATCCCAACAATACATACGTCCAATGTAATCACAATATTGGAGTAGCCACCTATCCTACTTTTCCTACCTATTGTATTACACCACAGCCTCTGTACAAAATTTATGTTCCTGTGCTGGAGGAATTTTCTATGTCGCTGTAGGAAATCAAACTCGGATCAGGAAAAATGGTGACTCAGCCCAAAAAAATTAAAGAGATTATAAAGGAAGACACTATGGATGCACCTGAAGTAGAAACCACACTAGAACTAGTTGAACAAATCATTCCAAAGTCACAAGGACCTTCCTCATCTCATACTTTCCAGCCTCGTTTTCCCGAGAGGTTGGAGATGAAAGTAAAATAGCCTGAGTTCGATCTTGTGTCTGAATTGAGAAATGGATTCATTAAGATCTTGTTACTGCAAGCAATTAAGGATATCCCTATTTGTGCCAAAAGAGTGAGGGAGCTTTGTACTAAGAAACTAGGGAGACAAAAGAGGGAACCTTCTACAATTCAAGTAGGTGGAAAACTTGCAAGTCTTATGTCCACCAGATTTGTTACTAAGAAATATCCAGACCCTAAGATCCCTATGGTTATCACCTTTATCGATGGGTATCCAATAAGAAACGCTCTAATCATTTTAGGTGTAGCCATCAATGTGATGACCATGGAGACATTGTCTCACATAGGGTCCTTTGACTTACTTCCTACCCCTACCATATTGATAGAACTGGCACATAGGTCTAAGGTAAAGTGAGAGGGTGTATTAGAAGACATTGTTATTTCATTGGATTCCTGGGAATACCCTAAATATTTTTATGTTATTCAACCTAAGACCAACTTGGGAGGACATCCTTTGATCTTTGGGAGACCTTGTTTGGCTACAACTGATTCCAACATAGGGTGTAGGTATGGAAACATGACCATTGCTCATGGGGCTGAAACTAAACACATCAACCTATACCCCCTACCAAACCTCTCCTAAAGTCGGAAAATACCTATTGGGATGATGAAGAACATGATTCAAAATCTATTCACCCAGTATTGACAATAGCCCAAGCCATGAGCCTTAAGGAAAATTCAGAGGAAAATATGATAAATTGTCATATTTCTAATCCTGATTTTTCACAGCATTTAGAGGGGCAGTTTAGTCCTAATATAGATATCATTACTAACCTGCAAAACTCTTATAAATATGATACAGCAACTGAATTACATTCAGCCCTCTTATCTGCATTTCTTGCATATTCAATGACTAAATGTGGAGGTAAGGTAATTGAAATTTCTTCTGGAAAAACCCTAAATATCAATTCTACCTTGACTCCTGAACAGGAGGAGCAATTAATTTAGACATTGAAAGACTTTTCAAATACATTTTCTTGGGAATACATATACATGAGGGGTATTCACCCAGATACATGCATTCATCATATCTACATAGAGGGAAATGCCAAGCCTGTGAGACAACTGCAAAGGAGAATGAACCCCGCTTTGAGAGAAATTGTAAAAAATGAGTTGCAGAAATTGTTAAATGTAGGGTTCATTTATCCTATTTTAGACAGCCAGTGGGTATCCCCACTGGTTATCGTCCCTAAAAATAATGGTAAATGGTGAGTGTGTGTGGATTATAGGGAACTAAATAAAGCTACATTAAAATATCACTTTCCTTTTCCTTTTATAGACCAAGTGTTGGACACTCTAGCAAGGAAGAGGTATTTTTATTTCCTAGATGAGTTCAGTGGGTACAACCAAATTAGGATAGCTCTAGAGGACCAGGAGAAGAAAACATTCACATGTCCTTGGGGAACCTATGCATATAAGGTACTACCATTTGGTTTATGCAATGCACCAACCACATTTCAAAGGGCGATACTTGGTATTTTCTCTGATCTTTTGCATGATTACGTAGAGGTTTACATGGATGATTTTATAGTAATGGGTGATACTTTTGAAGAAGATCTACATAATCTTAGGAGAGTTTTACAAATATGTAGAGAAACTAATCTTTCATTGAGTAATGAAAAATGTTTCATGATTATGACTGAAGGTATTTTTTTGGGTCATCATGTTTTTGCTGCAGGAATTAAAGTTGATCTAGCTAAGATCGAAGTAATTGAAAAGTTGTCCCCACCAACTAGTCAAAAGGGAGTTCGAAGTTTCCTTGGACATGCAAGTTACTACAGAAGGTTTGTTGAGAATTTTACAAAGATAGCCTCACCATTGTTTAAATTATTGACCAAATAATCTGAATTTCATTGGAGTGATGAGTGTCAAGTTGCATTCGATACACTCAAGGAAAAACTTTCTTCAGCACCTGTCTTGAGAGGTCCAAATTAGAAATTTCCCTTTCATATTTCCACTGATGCCTCTGATTCATCTATAGAAGCAGTATTGGGCCAAAAGGAAAATCTCGTAACCCATGCTATTTTTTTTTAGTAAAAATTTAACTCCTCCAGAACTAAATTACATCGTAACCGAGAAAGAAGTCCTTGCTGTAATTTATGCTATTAATAAGTTTAGACATTACATCACTATTTATGAAGTTTTTTTACATACTGATCATTCTTCTATTCGATATCTCATGAAAAAAATAGTCCCTAATAGTAGGATTACTATGTGGCTTTTGATGCTACAGGAATTTGATGTCATAGTATTGGATAGGCCCAGAAAAGAAAACTAGGTAGATGATCTCCTATCTAGGTTCAACCATGTAGGTGAGGATGTTCTCGTAAATGATAAATTTTTTGGGAAAAATACTGAGAGGGGCGGGCGGGGGGGTGGGGGGGGGTGTGGTTGGTGAATTAGTATTTACAAATCAATAAATTTTTACATTTCATATTCATATTTCTATACGTGACTTTGCTGAAAGGAACATGCGTGTGTACGTGATTGTTATTAAGACAATTAGCTTATATCTAATGAGCTTACAATTCAGTTAATCCATCATATGTTTGTCTTCATCCAGTGCATTAGTACTTTATTAACCATTAGATAAACATTAACCATGTGTTGTAATAAATAAACAATCACACCTAAGAAACACACATGAACACTAATATTTAAGGTGGATACCCAATGCGGGAGAAAAACCACCTGCTACTGATGTCTCTATCTTCTTTCTAATAGAAATAAAATATTGTTTACAATCTTTTACTGGTGCAGAATCATACCAGTATGAAGGCACCCACCTACAAAAGGCTACAACCTTCTATCGTTCTCCATCTTCTACTGGAATGGAGCTAAAACCCCTAGCTCTTGTACTCGCTGATATGTTTACCAGTACGTAGGCACCGACCTACAAAAGGTTTCAACCTTCACTCTTCCTCGAGGGATCACATTTCATAAATTTTCACACTGGACACTCCTAGTACACATCAACACAATATGTAGGCCACGTTTCATCAAATTTTCATACTGGACCCATCAGTAACATTAAAACTCAAAATTAATCACCATTGTACTATAACCATCAAACACAACTGCATCACCCAATCATCAATCACTAATATAACTGAAACCCAATCACCACTTTCTAAATCAAACAATCATTGAAACTTCTGACACAAATGAATCACCCAGTTATCAATTTTTGATATAACTGAAACCCAATCATCACTTTTTGAATCAACCAATCATTGAAACCTCTGACACAAATGAATAACCTAATTATCAATTTCTGATACAACTGAATCAATCATTTACTCAAAATCCAATCAACCGACACTTAATAAAAAATTAACCAATCAACTGGAACAGTCAAATCACTATAACCAGAACATGGAGTTGAACCCAGAACACTGCATCAACAACCAGAACCAACTGCAACCTCAAAAATCATATGTCAGAATGTATACGCTACGTCAATGAAGCCAACCTACATGTATACACTCTTTTCAGTAGAGAAACCTACGTATAGAACTTAAAATACTAAAAACTTGACTACCACATTTCTTAAGAGAACCCTGAGTTCTACTGCAACATTCTGAACCAATCACATAACTGTTTTCTGATCTTCAATCAAAATTAGTAAGAAATCTTTACATTATTCATATCTTCATTCAACTTCAACACTCAATTAGATCTACTTTAGACATGGTCATTTAACCCAGATCAAACAATAGGACATATTGACAAACAACAGAGAAGTAGCAACATTGATCAGATAGATCAGTCATTTCTGAACTAAAACTCTTCTTACTCAATCAAATAGTTAGCCAGACTCAATCTCCTTACACAATCAATTTTACTTCAAATCTAATGAAGACATCATTGACAAACAATAATAAAACAATAACTGATCAGATAGATCAGTCATCCTTGAACAACAAACTTTTCTTCTACATACACTACTTGGATGTGTCGAACCAGCTTGTATACGCGCCTTCGCCAAGGTGAACCAGCGTATAGATATGAAAATAATAACTTATAACTTCACAGTTATTCCAGACTTCAGATATACCCATATCATAGCATTTAAAGGACAAAACATTTGTCAGTCCTCAGATCTAGACTATCCATTATCAGATCATATAATGATAAGTCATTTTAGGTATTATGACCCTGATCCATCATTAGATCTCATCCATCATCAAACACTCAATTTCATACTTAGTTTAGATCAAGCAAAGCATCAATAAACCATAACATGCATATTTTATTTTGATCTAACTCTTCATAACATTTTCATTCCTTGCACACTCTCACACTTTGATCTTCACCTCCTTCTATAGTTTTAGCCTTTTTCAATACCTCAGTTCAAAACCATAGTTATGTTGATGGTATTCTTTGATGGGATCAATATGTTGGAAATAATACTGAGAGGGGGGGGGGGGTGAATCAGTATTATCAAATTCTTTTCAATATATCTTCCAGATTTATACTTTAATTTATTCTTCAGATATTGATCATTAATTTGTATGTCAGTACCATATAATAATGAGCAAGAACAAGAAAAACAGATAGTCACACCAAAGAACACCAGATATAAGGTGGAAACCCAATGTGGGTGAAAACCACCTGCTGCAATATGTCTCTATCTTCTTTCAATTAGAAACTTCTTTTACAATGATTTTGTACTGGTGCAGTCCTTTACCAATACGCAGGCTGCAACCTACAGAGAGCTACAACCCTCTCTCATTTTCTAGTCTCTCCTGGAAGGGAGCTACAACCCCCTTAGCTCTTGTACTAGCTGAACTACTAGTACGTAGGTGCTGACCTACTTCTTTTCTTCCAAGGACCACGTTTCATAAATTTTCAAACTGGATCCATGAACATCAAATAATCATCAAGTACATGTGAATCAACCAATCTCCTTTTACAATCACCCAATGAGTCAACCAATAACTTCTCAGAATGCAGTAACCAGAAAAGCAATACCAGTAATCTAAACCCAGAACTCTGCAGCAATAGATAAAAGGTAGCCAACAAATATTTCAAGAAAAGTCCGCAACTTCACCAATGGAAACCTGCGAATATCCGTAGTTCTTCTATGTCTGGACTGCGTAGCTCCGCACCTGCACTGTCCACCCGACAGCGTACCTCCGCATCTGCACTGTCTACCTGACAGCGTACCTCCGCACCTGCACCTTATGCTGCACTGCGTACCTCCACACCTATGCCTTCTGTTGCGCTGCATACCTCCGCACTTGCGCCTTCTGCCACACTGCGTACCTCCGCACCTGCGCCTTCTGCTGCGCTGCGTACCCCCGCACTGCGCCTTCTGCTATGTTGTGTACCCCGCACTGCGCCTTCTGCTGTGTTGCGTACCTCCGCACTGCGCCTTCTGCTTTGCTGCATACCTCCGCACTACGCCTTCTGCTATACTGCGTACCCCCGCACTGCGCCTTCTGCTGTGTTGCGTACCTCCGCACTACACCTTCTACTTTGCTGCGTACCTTCGTACCTACGCTGTGGATCGCATGCAGAATTCTGAATAGAGCCAAATTAATTCTCCTCCAATGTGCCACAGACAGTCAGATCCACAGATCTGATCATGCGCCAGAGAGATCACAACCTATCAATAGATCCGCCTTACAGTTTACAGTTTTCACCTTGATTTAGATCTAGCTTTTCAAATCGATCACTCAAAATTTCAGATCTTAAGATATTCAAATTTCACAAATGACTAGCCAAGTGATCTCATTTCCTTTTTATAGGCAAGCCCTTATTCAAACCATGGAACAAAACCATCGAAAACCAATACAAGGGATCCAAAACCGAGGTTCAATAATTTAGATGCTATACCACGGACCAAAACCATAGGATCATGTACATCGGACTAAAAACCATGGACCAATCATAAAAATTCCCACGTGTGCGCACTTCTCTGCATTGAAGTGAGTGAATTTGACGCCCGCACCTTTTGTTCAGAGAACCTGTGGGTATACCCGCACTTCTTGTTCAAGGCACCTACAGGTATCTCTTTTTCTATGATTTTGAGAGCCTAAACAGAGATTTGCCACTTGAGTGAGTTGCCATCAAGTACAACACCTGTGTCATAGCGCCAAACCTGAATCATAATACCAACACAATATTCTTTGCCGCGCTCATTACTATGGGCCAATACCATGGTAGGAACCCCTGGTATTCTTTAACCTTATTTTTCCATCCCATACACTCTTTTCTTCTTGTGAAAGTGTGTGCATATGTATATGATCCTTTTTTTATATGTACCCACTTGTATATGCTACTTGGACTAGATGAAATAGCATATACAACTTAATACAACTTAAAACATTATTTTTCTTCAATTGCTTGATTCTGATATCTAATCCTTTGTTCCATCATCATGTTCTTCTGTGTCATTATTCTGTTACCTTTGAATGTGAGTTGCCATCATACATCAATTATGAACTGATTCCTCTGCCCTTCACTTTGTCACATCCTAAAAAAACAATTGCCCTGCATTCTGTCATATCTTGTTTATACCTTTATCAAGTAGTCCATTCATCAAATAGGTTGTCATTAAGGACAACTCATCAGGTAGGTTGCTTATCAAGGACAACACTAACACAATCTCCCTATATCAAACCTTTGACCATTATTATGTTCCATCATTTTGTCACCTTTGATATCTCTGTGTTCCAACATTTTGTCACCTCTCATATATACTGTAGATTCATCTAGTTACCATGTACTTGTTCTGTTACAAGTGAGTTTCCATCAAGGACAACACATGCATCATAATGCCAACAATATCCCCCTTTGGACTTGATGGCAACCACTTTGGTGTTTGGTCACCACAACCTGTAAATAACATCAAGAAAAGCACCAAGCTTTTCAAAACATCAAGCTACTCTCCAAACACCAAGCACCAAGCTACTCTCCCCCTTTGACATCAAGGGCAAAGGGCTGACCAATGTTAAATGAAGACTTCCATATCTGAACTACTAAATATGCATATTAATCATGCTCGCCCTAGGCACATGCTAAATTCTCTAATCAAAATCCCCCTTAGTACATGTTGAGATTCACTACACTGGCCATGCTCCTCCTGAGCATATGCAGAGTCTACAAAAATATTTTTGAAAGAATAACATGACTCTATAACTAAGCTATGTGAGTATGACCTTTCTATCAACAATGACTCATACATACATCAATCTCCCAACCAAGTGGGGATACAAATTTGACATGATCTCAAAATTCCATACAGGACTGAATATGACAATGATTACATCATAGGTCTTTACATGAAATTTACATAAAATGATATACATGACATTTATAACAAAGACCAAAGATCTAAATAGGACTATGATAGTTATCAGCAACTATCATACACCATATATGATCTGCACCATATGCATATGTAAGTAGCATCAAGTGTAACAACTTGTGAATAAGTATGTCACATATAGATATCAACTCATCCTCTTAATATTATCAAGATCAACTTGCTCTATTTCCTTAGTAGAAAAAGCCTTAACATAGCCTTCCATGAATCAACTAAGAATATGTCATATCTCTAAGAAGTAACACAAAACCATTCACATTATATCATATGTATGTGAAAACACCATAGTCATCATCCATGACTATAGCATCATCATCGTACCAAGAATAGCATGATATTTCCATGACAACCCTCAGTAGATCAACCATGTATCATCACTAGGGAGTTTTCTAACATCCCACATCTGATAAGCATCAACCATGATAATCAACATATGTGAATATCAAACCTATCATCATAAAGTAAGAAGTCATCATCATTATGTGTCTAAGTGTGCCATGTCTCTGAATCTCCATGTCTTCAAATATCTATGTCTTCATGAAACCTGCAATAAAACCATTATCTTGGCCAACCAAAAATATTTACCAATATGCATGTTGGGCAGCAGATCCCCCCATAGTATGTGTTTGGGGTTTGAAACCCAGATTTTGGTCAAGTGTAATGTAAAGACCCCACGAAATGTGGGCACGGAGGATGAGAGTCTAGGGTTTTCCGCCCTAAGATAATGTAATTTAATGTAGAGTGTGTCAGCCTACCCATGGTCTGCGAACCATGGGATTGTATAAATAGAGCGAGGCTCTAAGTGTAAAGTCAGTCTTAGCCTTGAGAAGTCATATGGGTTTTTGGATGATGAATTAAGCTCTGAGTCTATAAGTCCGATTCTTGGGTTGTAGTAGTAGTAAGAGGCTCTGCATCTGAGTGCGCAGAGACCTGGTCAAGTCCGCAACTATGTGTGCGGACCCCTGCAGCTGAGTGCGCAGGGCAGAGTTGGGATTGTACTTGGAAAGAGGATTAATAAAAGATAAGTTGATTATGAAATATTGTGTGTTTATGCTCCTGTTATGTTTATGCATCTCTTTACAGTTTTATGATTGCGTGCACTTGCTATGAATGTTGAATGATTAATGAGAATATTGGGTATATGCAATTAAGTTAAGATCTATAATAATAGCACAGTAAGGATAAAGGATCTAGACAACACCTCTTTGTGCTCTTTACAGAGTTGCACCAAAGCAGTAACAAAAGCTGCGAAGGACAGATGGCTACGTAGAGCAGCGTAGGTGTGCGAGTTTGGTTTTTGAACCTCCTAGACTTCATCAAGACATCCCTAGGGTGCAGAACCTAGTTCCAGCATCCTCCCATACTACCTCGGGTGAGACCTCAGTCCACGCACCGCAGACTATTGTCAAAAGGGCCGGTAGTTTTGGGATTTGTTTGGCTAAATCACTTCTGAACCTGGGTCAGGCTCCAATAAGCCAACAAATGGTTTTGTTTCTGGGATCGGGATCTGCCTAAGGGATGTCTGATGTCGTTCCATTGGAACCCTACAAAGGAGGAAATTGAAGAGTGGTTGGACAAGAAGCTTCACAAGTTCGTAACACAGGAAAACAAAATGCCGTAGATATCCGAGAAGAGGTGGCTAGATCGTTACGTATATATGGAAATCCACGAGATCTTCTTCGCGTCCTTCCCTTCAGAACTGTATGAGTGGATCGTGAGGTTAGCCGACATCCATGGAAGGTATAATCTCGATCAACCGATGGTGTGGACTCCAGAATTAGTGCGTAGACTAGAGACATCAGAAGATAATATCACAAGATCTGTGGACCATTGGCTCGACCGAATAATAGGGGGATTTATCACTGAGTTTGCGATAGACACGACCGTGAGCTACAACGAAGCAGAGCGATGTTTTCTCAAGGGACTGCGAGGTAGGTACATTAAATCCATGAATACCTGGATTAAGATGTTGTTATGTGAAAAACGGGTGATGCGAATACATTAATGTTTGGAACGACATGGAGCAGAAGGATCTACAAAGGTAGCAGGGAATTAGGAAACAGTCCCTTGATTTCACCTTCATGAGAGAGCGAGGAAGATCTCACTCGGGTCTCTTCAAGAAGTGTGGTCAGTTTGATAAGGCAGCACATTCTGTAGTTAACACCTCCACTTATGCCACCACCCACTTCACCTCCTTCCCCTCCATCTTCACCCACCCCACCTCCACCAAACCCACAGTTCAGCATGGCGAGTGTGATCAAGCTACTCATATTTAGAGGAGTAGGGAATGGGGATCCAGATCAGTTCTAGTTCATGGTAAGAGTAGTGTGGGAAGAGCAAGGGGTCACGGAAGACAACATTAAGAAGGCCACATTGGTGAGCGCACTGCAGGATCGCGTGTTGACATGGTATATCAAGCACTCTAGTGATCACCTAAATGTAGGAATAGCGGAGATCCAGAATACGCTGAATCGAGAATTTTGGTGGCCGAAATCAGAGACACAGTCAATCATTGGGTTCAAAGATATCGTGATGCTTCTAGGTGAGACCCCTTGGGATTTGGATCAGAGGTTGAAGAGTACGATTCGCGAGGCTAATATGACACTAACGGATGTGCAGCACCATGCATTGGTTGTGGTGTCTTTGACACCACACCTGAGGACGTCGCTGTCACAGTAGAAGCTTTCAACCCAGGCCGAAGCGTTGGATATGGTGATGAGGTTGCATGAAACACTGTTACAGGATTCATGGTTGGGAGTTCAACAAATCCATGTGCAACTATAGAATCTCTGCCTGGAAATGCAGAACTTGAAGCTGGGTAGGGCACCATGGCCAGAGGCACACGAGGAAGTTTGGTGCATAAAATGCAAAGGCCAGGGCCACGACAAGGACCACTGTTCGATATTTGCGAACTACTTGACAGGAGAGGGACTAATGCTGTTGAGGCCAGAGGCATAGGTAGGGCCAAGCACAACACCCGCGCTATGGTGCACAATATGTCAAATAGGGGGAAAGCACACGACAGATAACTATCATTTGTTGCAAAAGTATACACAGACTCCCCAGCAACTGTTTTGTAATTTTTTTAGATCAGTGGGCCATGATGAGCGTACTTGTTGTAGCTATGAGTTAATGATGGAGTAGACCCTAGCCTATAGAATGCAAATAGAAACGCGAGGCCTCGACCCAGCCGTGAGGATGGTGCACGTTGGATTTTAGGGCCGAGGTCGAGGACGAGGAGGAATGGGGCTAGGAAGGGTCCATGGACAGTTAATCTATTATTGTGGAGGGTCAGGGCGCTATGCTCATAATTGTACCAACCCAACGAGAATATCCTATTCATACTGTGCTCTGTTTGATCATGAAATGGTAGATTTTCCTATGTTGATCGCATAGATGCGTGAGAAAGGGGTACTCCAGCCTACTCCGACTCAGAATATCCAAATGATGAGGTTTGAACCACGGGAAGAAGAACCAAATGTGAACATAATGCTCAGAAGCATTGTGACCATAGGGAAGATAAGGGGAAGCAGCCCAAGGAGGATACATGGGTTCGCAAGGCTCCTACAAAGGAACCTGAGTATGACCGAGAAGGCGCAAAAGAGATGTTCATGGAAGCTAAGAAGAGCTTCGCAGAGGCCTCTACCTTAGGTAGTAAGGATCAACCAGAGCCAGGAATGGATCCTTCTATGCTTACTACCTTTTTGGAGACATGCATGAAACTGTTGCGCGGAAATAAGGCAGTCAAGGGGTTATAAGAGTTGATCACCAGGTGCGCGAGATTAGGGGAACCATGTGTAATTCAGAAATTGGGGAAGCATGCATTATGCACTGGGAGGGAAATGAGATTGACGGCGTAGATTGGCGAATATGAAATGAATCAGGTAATCCTAGACCTGAGTTCGGACGTGAATGTGTTACCAAAGTAGACATGGGAATGCATGGGAAGGCCCTCGTTACAGTGGTCCCCTATTCAATTACGAATGGCGAACCAACAGAATATTTTGCCAATGGGACTGTTGCAAGGGGTAACAGTTGATATCGAAGGCGCAAGCACACAGACGGACTTTGAAGAATAGAGATTGTCGATGATGGCAACCCTTATCCCACATTGCTAGGAATAGATTGGGCCACTGATATGAATGGAGTCATCAACCTGAAGAAGCGGAAGATGATATTCGAGAAAAAGTCCCTACGTGTAGTAGTTCCGCTAGACCTAGCCGAAGGAGCGCGCTACACCAAACCAGTGCACGACGATGGAAGCGACGAAGAGTTGGATTGTATCTACAAGATAACTACGTGAGATTAGGATTGGGTAAATCCGACTGCAGATGGAAAGATCTCGTCGGTGCACGCAAGTTCCTGCACCTCGGATTCAAGTGAAGAATATGAACGCTGGCACAATTAGTCGAACGAAGTGACAACGCTGAATCGCAACATGATGGCTAGATCACTACATTGCCTAACAAACCAGGCCCGAGATCTACCAACATATGATGGATTGACAGTTGTGGATGAATTCTTGAGCAAGTTTGAGATCGTAGTACCAGAACAATAGTGGTTCAATGCATTGAAGTGGGTGCTGCACGTGACACCTGCACGATGGTGGGGAACACATCAAGGAAATTTTGAAAACTGGTGTGGCTATAGGAGGATGATTCGCCTACGATTTGGGAAACCGCAACTATGGATGGAAGATAAATATGATGGACGTGATGACCTACACACACACTTCATGAAATGGACCAAGGCCTATGGAGAAGAACCTTAGCCCGAATCGGTACACTTATTCTACCATACCCTAGATGTCATACCCACGAATTGGTATACCGAGATGGAACTCCGGCATGGTATGGGTGAATGGGATGTCTTGCGCGAGGGATTTTTGTTAAAATTCACATTTGAAGACTGATGGTTAGATACTGTTGACGACGCACTACAAGCTGTAAAAGCTACCATCTTCAAAATACCGCAAGAACCCCGGGAAGTAGTTCAACGAGCATGAGAAACCTAGTTAAGCAATGCCCTAGAATGTTATAACGTACAAGTAGAGGAGGATGATGACAACCCCTGAAATACTAATATTCCAGAAACTGAAGGGTGTCACAAAGTTCGAGGACCATCACTTGAGGATCCCAACATCACTGCATTGCTAAAAACAAAATAGGTAAACATTGGTACAAACACAAAGCTAAAGTACGCGATGCTTGGGGATTATTGGGACGATGCTACAGTAGATAAGGTCAACGAGTTACTCTGCGAATATAGAGAGTTGTTCCTGACCAAAATCATGGACTTAAAGGGGATCATTGGTGACTTAGGGATGATGAGGATCACTCTGAAACTGGACGCAAACTAGTTAAGTAGCGAACTTACTGTTTGAATCCGAAGTATAAAGAAAATGTCCGTGAAGAATTAGACAAAATGCTTGTAGCCAGAATTATTGAACCAATGGAAGAATCCGATTGGGTGAGTCCTATGGTAGTATAGGAGAAAAAATAGAAGGGCAAAATTAGAATCTGCATGGACTAGAAAGCTTAATGACGCCTGTGGTCACGATCCATTCCTGACATCATTTACAGATGAAGTAGTGGAGAATGTTGGCGGATAGGAAGCTTAATAATTCACAGATGGCTTCTCAGGTTACCATCAGATCAAGGTCGTGCCAAAAGATAGGAGCAAGACAACCTTCACAGTCGAATGGGATTTTTTTCAATACACCGTTATGTCCTTTGGACTGAAGAACGCGCCAGCGATATTTTCGCGTGTAGTGGTGGCTGCATTCAAGGAATACATCCACAAGTTCTTGGAGGTCTATCTGGATGATTGGACTATATTTGGGTTAGTTAAACACCATATAGCGAGCTTACATTTGATGCTGGATACTTGCCGACGACACCAGATTCTGCTGAATCTTAAAAAGTGCACCTTCCTCGTCCCCTTTGGAAACCTGCTTGGCCATGTGGTCTGCAAACAAGGCCTGATGGTGGACCCTATGAAGATTGTTGTTATTCTCAATCTAGAAGCGCCGCGAAGTGTCAAATAACTACGCACCACTTTGGGGCACACTAGTTACTATAGAAATTTTATCAAGAGCTATGCACAAATAATAGCGCCAATGGAACAACTATTGAAAAAGGATGCTACATATTGTTGGAATGATGATTGTAAGAAAAGTTTGGATGTTCTCAAGGAGAAAATGGCATCCACTCCCATCTTGGTCTTCCCAAAATGGGACATAGAATTTCATGTACATGTTGATGCATAGTGTATCGCGTTGGGAGCTATACTCACGTAGGAAGGCATGGAAGGCATGGATCACCGGATCACGTTCATGAGTTGGCAGCTGTCCAAAGCCGAAAAGAACTATTCTACTATTGAGCATGAAGGATTGGCAATGGTATACGCACTCCAAAAATACCGACACTATTTACTTGGCGGGCACTTCAAGATGTATACCGATCATTCCGTGTTGAAATACCCGGTGAACAAACCTGTGTTGGGGGGGTGCATATGCAGATCGCTGTTACTGTTTCAAGAATATGACTTCGAGGTTATCGTAAAGCTGGGAAACCTAAATGTAGGACTGGATCACTTATCACGAATCAAGACAGGCGAGGAGAATTTTTTTTTGGAAGAAGGACTACCTGATGCAAAGCTCTTTGCAGTGCGCATCGTGGATGGCCACTTCAAAGATATAATCCATTTTTTAACCACAGGGACTGTGCTGAAGGAATATTCAGTCCAACAGAAGAAGGAATTGGTGGTACGCGCAACGGACTTTTCTGTCATCGCAGGGCACCTCTACAAAATGGGAAACGATGAGATATTGCGAAGATATGTACCTGAATTTGAATGAGGACAGATCCTCGTGAAAGCACATGGGGGGGGTTGTAGGAGGACACTATGCAAGATGTGCGATGGCACAAAAAATTCTTTGCACTGGGCTATCGTGGCCAACCTTACATCAAGATTCAAAAGCGTACTATCGGGCCTGCGACATATGTCAAAGGACTGGGAAACCATCACAAAGGGATGAGATGCCACTCAATCCACAGATGATGTTGCAGCCATTCAAAAAATGGGCAATCGATTTTGTGGGACCAATCAAACCTCAGGGAAAGACGGGTGCGCGCTACATCATCACCACGACAAAGTACCTGACTCGATGGGTGAAAGCACAGCCGGTTAAGGACTGCATGGATACCACAATTGTGAAAATTTTGTTTGACCATGTGTTAACATAGTTTGGATGCCCGAAAATTTTAATGAGTGACCGTGGAATGCACTTCCTGAATGAAACTATCAACGCACTCATCGAGGAGTTCCAGGTGTATCATCAGCAAAGTACACCGTACCATCCGCAAGCTAATGGGACAGTAGAAGCATTCAACAAGATTCTGGAGACTACGCTGACCAAAGTATGTAACGCAACAAAATGACCAAGACCTGCACATGCCTGCCGCATTATGGGCATACAAAACCATGTGCAAGAAATTGACGGGTTAGACACATTTTAGGTTAGTCTATGGCACGGAGGCAATCATGACAATGGAATACATCGTACCCAGTTTGCGAATAGCAACAATTATAGGCATGTCGGACCGTGAAGCCTTTGAAGAGAGACTCACGCAATTGGAAGAACTCGAGGAAGAACGGTTTCTGGTGGGATTCCATCAGCAGGTCCAAAAACAACACGAGAAAGCTTGGCACGATCGCCATATCAAGTTGTGCACATTCAAGGTAAACGATTTAGTGTTGTTGTATTACAGCAAGTTCGAAAAATTTCTGGGAAAATTCAGAATGCATTTGTTTGGACTGTATGTGGTCAAGGAGGTCACAGATGGAGGCGCGATCTAGCTAGTCAAACTTAATGGAGAGCCCTTCCTAGGAAGAGTAAATGGCAGTTGCCTGAAGCCCTACACAGGTGGGTTAGCTATCTAACTAACCAACCAAAGCACAGTTTTCATGACCCGAAAAGCTAGATAGAGGTGCGGGACTATAAACACAGGTACCTAAAGCCGGTATCAAAGTAGAGAATCAAGTCAGACATAGATGATTTAGAAGCAGAAATGGAGCGGATCCAGACAACGGTAGCATGGTGAGTTGTGGACCTCCCTGCCACACTGGCATAGTTGGATGGACTTCACGCTAGGATTTCCGCACCAACAGAGTGACTAGGGACGAGTCACAATGATTGTGTTGGGGACGTGTTGGGCAGTGGATCCCCCCATAGTATGTGTTTGGGGCTTGAAGCCTGGATTTTGGTCAAGTGTAATGTAAATACCCCACGAAATGCGGGCGCGGAACGTGAGAGTCTAGGGTTGTCTATCCTAAGATAATGTAATTTAATGTAGAGTGTGTCGCCCTACCCATGATCTGTGGACCATGGGATTGTATAAATAGAGGGAGGCTCTAAGTGTAAAGTTAGTCTTAGACTTGCGAATTCATATGGGTTTTTGGATGATGAATTAAGCTCTGGGTTGTAAGTCCGAGTCTTGGGTTGTAGTAGTAGTAAGAGGCTCTACAACTGAGTGCACAAAGGCCTGGTCAATTATGAAACTATGTGCACAGACCCCTGCAGCTGAGTGCACAGGGTGGAGTTGGAATTGTACTTGGAAAGAGGATCAATAAAAGATAAGTTGATTTTGAAATACTATGTGTTTATGCTCCTGTTATGTTTATGCATCTCTTAACAGTTTTATGATTGCGTGCACTTGCTATGAATGTTGAATGATTAATGAGAATATTGGGTATATGCAGTTAAGTTAAGATTTATAATAATAGCATAGTAAAGATAAAGGATCTAGATAGTACCTCTTCACACTTTTTACAAAGCTGCGCGAAAGCAGTAGCAAAAACTGCGAAGGACAGACGGCTGCGCGGAGCAGCATAGGTTCACAGGTTTGGTTTGCGAACCTCCTAGACTTCATCAAGAAATCCCTAGGGTGCGGAAACCTAGTTCCAGTACCCTCCCATACTACCTTGGGTGAGACCTCAGTCCACGCACCGCAGACTATTTCCAAAAGGGCTGGCAGTTTCGAGCTTTGTTTGGCTAAATCACTTATGAACCTGGGTCAGGCCCCAACAAGCCAACAATGCAACTCAAGTAATCATCCATGTATCAACATAATATGTATCCATCATGGAGATAGCAATATGTATCTAGCTTCTCATCAAAGTGAAATGCAAACCATGAGCTCACACACATTTGTCAAGCTTTCTTGATACCATCAAAAACAACAATCCTCAAACAATATACCATGTGAGAGCCAAGAACTATAGGAATCCTCATCCATAAATGCACCATATGAACTTTATGTAACTTTGAAGGCAAGATGAAAATAACATAACAGAAATGAGTGACACTTAACATCATCAAATAATGAAGATGTGTACTCAAGCTTTGTTCTTGTCCTTGAACTTATGAAGATCACCATGTAAGCAACATGCATCATCAAAAGAGTCATCCACAATTCTGATCAGAACCATCAAAACAACTAAGTGACTCAAACCAAGTATCATATATGATTTCATCATAGGAAATTCATGACTGCAACATAGCATGATGCATCATTTAAATACTTCAACAACATAAGCATCCTTACCATTGATAAAAATCATTATGTACCAAATACTTCTAAACATAATGCCAACAATGCATTATTGGAGGCATAACATATTCTCCCCCTGAACTTGTAACAATTATTCACTTATCAGATCTAATTATTGCATATATTAGTAATAATCATCAAGGCATCATCATCAACCAGTTATACATCAAGTCATCAACAAGTTATGAGGGTCAAAATCACTTTCAAATAACATCCACAGACTGTAGTCATCAATCATCAAGACATGAAAGACAATTGATAATTGTCTAAACCATATCATACCCTTTTTCTGAGTCCATCCCACTACTTCTTCATCAAACCAACATATATGCAACTGTGCAGTTTCTAACTTGCGTATATACGCGACTTGTCTTCATAATATCTGTGTATGAAAATTAGAACACTGAAATTTCATACTTTCAGTTCCTCCTGAGTCTGTTCTGACTGTACCTGGTCCTAGAACTTTTGCTAAAACATCAGTTCCAAGAATATCATTACCATGATGGTTCTTCATCAGAGACTCCATTTTTCTCTTGTCTCTAGTCATGTGATGAGCACATCCACTATCATATTTGTCTTTGAATGAGTAGAGAGCAAGATCACACCTTATATGATCTTCCTTTTCTTGATTCTTGGTGGATTCATCTTTTTTAGATTTTCTGATATAAATATGCTTATTTGATTGCTTACCATATTATCTACGATGATCCATAGACTTGTCCCTGCATTCTTTTGCTACATGCCCAAACTTGTTACAAGCATAACATCTTATATGTTTCATATTCCTTCTATAGCAATCAATGGCTTTGTGACCAAACATATTGCAAGAAAAATAATATCCCTTAAAGTACTTGGAATTTGATGATCTTTCTGTGTGACGATTATTAGCTTGAAACATTCTACTTCTGCATCTAGCCGCAACATGTCCAAAATTATGACATCTAAAACATTCAACATTATTCATAAGAGGAAATAATCAATTAACACTTCCATAGTTAGGAGAAAAATGATTTTCTTTGAAGACTTTCTTTCCTTGGTTATTGATGGGGTTGACCTCTTATCTCTTTGTTGAGCATTTCAGATTTTGCATTAGAACTACTTACCTTAGTTTGTGAGCTAGATTCACCTTTAATAGTTTCATGAAAACCAAGACTAGATTTGATGGCAGGAGACGTTTGACTACTAATAATATTATCCAAAATCTTAGTACTATCTTGAAATCGTAAAAGTTTATCCTTTTCTTGTAATTTACCTTTTATGATATTTACCTTAACCTCATATTGCTCTTCCTTTTCCAGATACTGCTTCATGATTTCTTCAATTTTTCTTCCTTCTTCCACTTGTTGCCTTAATTTGAGAACCTCGTTTTCTTGTTCATCAGATGCATGAAGTAGTTCTTCATTCTGCTTATTTGAATTTCCAAGATCTTCTTTTAGAGAGACAACCAAAGCTTCAAGACCTTCACAGTAACTGGTTCTTTCTTTTAGTTCCTTAGTTGTTGTATCCTTTTCATTCACTTCATTTGTCAATGATGTTACCTCATCTTGTAGCCTTTGAAATTGATCTTCCTTTTCCTTGAACTTCTTTCTTATATTGTTTCCTTCCTCCAATTGAGTTTTTAACCTGGTAATCTCTTTTTTGAAGGTACACTCCCTTTTGTAAAATAGATCTTGTTGATCTCTAATTTTATATGTGAGCCCTTTAACTTCTGGCTCTATTAGACTTCTTTCACTTTCACCGATAAGAGAAAATTCAGTTGTTTCACTATCACTTTCATTATCTTCAATATTGCATGAACTGAGAAATGGATCACCAGAAGACCAAAAATTAGTACTTTATACTTATTTTTCTTATTCATCTTCAATCTGAGGTGATTTTGAATTTGAATACTTTCTTCCACCTAATAGCCAATTGTCTCTCCTGCTATCATTGTTCCTTTGAGATGTCTTCTTCTTCTTGTATGCTTTCTTCTTTTGCTTCTTTCCCATTGTTACAAAGGATCTGCTTCAAGCGATCAAGCTTCTATCAAAGAACCTACTCTGATTCCAATTGTTGGGAAAAATACTAAGAGGGGGGGTGAATCAGTATTTACAAATCAATAATTTTTTACATTTCATATTCAGATTTCTATACACAACTTTTTTGAAAGGAACCTACGTGTGTATGCAATTGTTCTTAAGACAATGAGCGTATATCCAATGAACTTACAATTCAATTAATCCATCATATATTTGTCTTAAACCAATGCATTAGTACTTTATTAACCATTATATAAACATAACGATGTGTTGTAATAAATAAACCATTGCAGATACGCAACACACATGAACACCAAGATTTAAGGTGGAAACCCAATGTGGGAGAAAAAACCACTTGCTGCTAATGTCTCTATCTTATTTTCAATATAAATAAAATATTGTTTACAATCTTGTACTGGAAAAGACTCATACCACTACGCGGGCACCCACCTACGAAAGGCTACAACCTTCCCTCGTTCTCCAGCTTCTACTAGAAGGGAGCTACAACCCCTGAGCTCTTGTACTAGGTAATATGTTTTCCAGTACGTAGGTGCTGACCTATAGAAGGCTGCAACATTCACTCTTCCTTCAGGGACCACGTTTCATAAATTTTCAGACTGGATACTACTGGTACACATCAACACAATATGTAGGCCACATTTCATCAAATTTTCATACTGGACCCATCAGTAACATTGAAGCTCAAAATTAATTACCACTGTACTATAACCATCAAACACAACTGCATTAACCAATCACTGAAACCCAATCATCACTTTCTAAATCAACCAATCATTGAAACTTTCGACACAAATGAATCACCCAATTATCAATTTCTGATATAACTGAAACCCAATCATCACTTTTTCAATCAACCAATCATTGAAACTTATGACACAAATGAATCACCCAATTATCAATTTATGATACAAATGAATCAATCATTTACTCAAAACCCAATCAACCAACACTTAATAAAAATTCAACCAATTAACTGGAATAGTTAGATCACTGTAACCAGAACACAGAGCTGAATCTAGAACAATGCATCAACAACCAAAACCAACTGCAACCTAAAACATCATATGTCAGAATGTATACACTATTTCAATGAAGCCAACCTACATGTATACTATCTTTTTAGTAGAGAAACCTGTGTATAGAACTAAAAATACTAAAAAATTGACTACTGTATTTCTGAAGAGAACCCTGCGCTCCACCGCAACATTCTGAACCAATCACATAATTGTTTTCTGATCTTTAATCACAATCAGTAAGAAATATTTATACTATTCATAACTTCATTCAACTTTATCATTCAATCAAATCTACTTCAAAAATGGTCATTTAACCCAGATCAAACAATAGGACATCATAGACAAACAAGAGAAAAGTAGCAACATGGATCAGATAGATCAGTCACTTCTGAACTGAAACTCTTCTTACTCAAGAAAATAGTTAGCTAGACTCAATCTCCTTATAGAATTAGTTTTACTTCAGATCTAATGAAGACATCATAGACAAACAACAGTAAAAAAACAACATTGATTAGATATATCAGTCATCTCTGAACAACACGATTTTCTTCTACATACGCTGCTTGGAAGTGCCAAACCAATGTTTATATGCACTTTCACCAAGGCAAACCAACGTACAGATCTGCAAATAATAACTTGTAACTTCGCAATTATTACAGACTTTAGATATACCCATATCATAACATTTAAAGGACAAAACATTTGTTAGTACTTAGATCTAGACTATCCATTATCAAATCATATAATTATAAGTCATTTAAGGTCTTATGATCCTGATCCATCATTAGATCTCATCCATCATCAAACACTCAGGTGCATACATAGTTCATATCAAGAAAAGCATCAATAACCCATAACATGCATATTTTCTTTTTATCTAACTCTTCATGAGATTTTCATTCCTTCCACACTCTCACACTTTGATCTTCACCTCCTTATATAGTTTTATCCTTTTTCAATACCTTGGGTCAAAACCATAGTTATGTTGATGCTATTCTTTGACAGGATCAATATTCTTTATCGCGCTCATTACTATGGTCTAATACCATGGTAGGAACCCTTGGTATTCTTTGACCTTAATTTTCCATCCCATACGCACTTTTCTTCTTGTGAAAGTGTGTGCATATGTATACGCTCCTTTTGTTCTGTGTACCTGCGTGTATACACTACTTAGACTAGGAGAAATAGCATATACAACTTAATACAACTTAAACCATTCTTTTTCTCCAATTGCTTGATTCTGATCTGTAATCCTTTGTTCCATTATCCTATTCTTTTGTGCCATTACTCTGTTACCTTTGAATGTGAGTTGCCATCATACATCACTTTTGAATTGATTACTCTGAACTGCCCTGCACTTTGTCACATCTTGTAAACGCAACTGCCATGCATTCTATCATATCTTGTTTATACATTTAGCAGGTAGTACATTCATCAAATAGGTTTTCATTAAGGACAACTCATCACATAGGTTTCTTATTAAGGATAACACTAACAAAATATTCCTGTATCAAACCTTTGACCATTATTCTATTCCATCATTCTGTCACCTCTGATATCTCTGTGTTCCAACATTTTGTCACCTCTGATTTGTCCTGTAGATTCATCTAGTTACCATGTACTTATTCTATTACAAGTGAGTTTCCATCAAGGATAACACATGCATCATAATGCCAACAAACTTTCTCGATGATTTTTTTTGCTACCTTTGTTAAAACACCTTGGTTTGCATATATGGCCAACTACCTTCCTACAAGAAAATTACCCCCCTACTTTTCATCTAGTTAGAAGAAAATAATTATTAGCAAAAGTGTTAATTAATCTTGGGTAAAACGAGACCTCTTTTTCATCAGACCTGATTTGATTATTCACAGGTGTGTCAGGGAGGACGAGATGTATGATATATTGAGAGCTTGCCACGATGAACCCTATGGAGGAAATTTTGCAGATACGCAAACAACCTATAAGATCCTCCGCTTCGGGTACTATTGGCCGAATCTTTTTAAAGATGCAAAGGAGTATGTGTGTGTTACACAACATTTTGTCACTGTCCCTGTACTCCCCATTCCATGATCCTCGAGGACCTTTACAATGAACCCTACATACTATCCCATCATGAATAGACTCCCATTATATCCCTCTTCATGAGCAGAACAATTCCATTTTGCATCGTTTTGCAAGAATCTTCCTTTTACCCCAGTTTACAAGACTGGTGCTAATTACCCATTCCCTCCTTGCACCAACTTGCAGAGATTGAAACTAGGAATAGCACTGTATGGTGCAACTGAGCCTTTTCTCAGTCATGCCGATCCTCTTTTGGCAAGTTTTTTAAATATGGAGTCGAAGCTTCTAGGTCCAGAAGCTTCGTAACAGAAGTTTGGTAAATGGTTGGACTGGATGGAGCTGAGAAAGTCAGTTTGGGCTCATTTCCCCTGTTAGGATGGAACACACCCAAGAGATAAGGCCTCTCCCATGATAAGAGGAACCATCTCCCTTCCATCTAAGCTATATAAACTCCTCCTTTGCCAAGCTAAACTAGTCTTAGTATTTTTGGAGCTTGAATAACTAGCAAGATATCATAGCTTGTAGCCTTCTAGTTTATGTTTGTGGAGGGAGAATAGTGTGTTTGGTTTGGTTTGGAACTAAAGCGAAGTATCTTTAAAACTTCCATTGTTGGGGTTATCCATGAGATGCTAGTGGAGGTGTGGGAACGTGGATACGTCAGAGGAGACTGAGAATGTCAAGGCATTGGTTGTAATCTCTTTTTGAACTTATATGAATACAACTATTGATTGATTTCCTACAATAAGTGTTATCTCACATTTGATGTCTTAAGATTCCTTGACCTTTTAAGTAGGCTAATTTCAATTTGTATGCTATCACGTTTGTTTTTGTTGTTTTTTTGCTTGTTTTGGGTATTTGGAGGAAGGAAGCAAGATCATCATCAAACGGAATAACGTTCTAAGAGGTAGGCCCTCTTATTTGATTCTACCTTAAGGACATTTCCATAGACGTTTTGTTTGTGTCTAGTCTCGCTCTCTCGGGCTAGAGGAATTGTCTTTGTTTGCATTGAGAATTTACCTGCACCACAGATTGGTGACCATACTGGGGAGCCAATCCTCTTGTTTGATTGATTTTCATTTCATGGTTTGTGTGAAATTTTGTAGTGTCACCTTTTCCCTTTGCTTCTCTCTACTTTTCCTGGTTTACTGCTCTGAGTTTGAAATTTACAGTGGCAGGTCTGGTTTTGGCCTTTGAAAAATTTTATTTTTTTCTTGAAATCCTCAGTCAGTGCATATGATTTTCTAATAGTCGAGCAGTCAGTGTGAGTTTCTCTAAAAAAGTCGTGTCATACCCCTTTATGGCGCTTGTTGTTAGTTAAGAAGTCGCGTCGATTCCTATAGGTGAAGATCAGGGTTTCCCCTAGATCATAACCAGTGTGTCTTGCCCTCTTAATTTCTGCCTCTTAGCTCGTTTTGCATGTGTTCTCCCTGACTAGAAAGATTCATTAGCTTGGTTTGTGTGCTTTTTTGGTTTGCCTTCTTTGTACTTGATTTTTTGAGTCTTTGGATGGTTTGTGACCCTAGGGCATCTAGGTCATCGTCCATTCAACCGTTTGTGTGCTCAGCGAGTCAATTTGTTGGTTAGATGCTCCTTGCATTTCGTTTTTTAGTCCTTTTATTGCTTTGTTTTCAATTTAACAAGTTTCAAAAGTTTCATTTGTTGATTAAGCATCTCTTTTCGGGCATAGATTACATTGCTCGTCTTGTTCTTGATTGAATCATTGCATTATTGCTTTGGAAGGAATTCTCTTTTGTGCTTTGCATTTGATTGAGGTTGATTGTTTGAAAAATTTTCATTGAAGTGTTTGTGAAAGATTCATTTTATCATTTCATTGAAAAATACATAATTCTAGTTTGCTAAATCAATATGTTACATTAGCTAGAATCATTGAAGGCTAGAATTGCATCATCATTTTCATTCTAAAAGGAAGGAATTCTCTTTACTGTTCAAAGGACTACTTGAAGTGCATTTGATAGGAAAGATAGGAATTGGAAAGAATTTTTCATTATTTTGTTTTCAAAAAGCATAGTGAAAAGGTCATCTTGCTTTCAGTTTCTTGTTTGTTGCATTGATTGTGTTCTCTACTCTCATTAGTGTAAGCATTCATCAAATTGAAAGGGTTTTGTCTCATTTATCTGCTTATAAGAGTTTTTTCAAGTCACATCGATAAGGCCTAAAAACTGAAACATAATTTCAAGATAAACTTTAAAATGTATTCAATTAACCTACAGCACATTTGAAACTTAATGATCACATTTAGAAGGTGTAGGCTAGAGACGTGTTCTGGCGTATTTAAACCTAGCAGCTATCATTCGCTTCGGCACTAGACAATGCTAGTATGGACTTGTGCTCCCCATACCATTGTGTATATAAAGGGAGACCGCACTAGGTTACAATCCTTTATCCGTT
The DNA here is from genome assembly GCA_031772625.1 of Pinus tabuliformis. Taxonomy (NCBI): domain Eukaryota; kingdom Viridiplantae; phylum Streptophyta; class Pinopsida; order Pinales; family Pinaceae; genus Pinus; species Pinus tabuliformis. The sequence goes on along the minus strand of CM062816.1, from coordinate 539,297,041 downwards.
TGAAGCCGAGTCTGCCGCCTTGTAAACATGATACACCGAACACAACATTCAGGGAGATTTCCTGCCCGTACTTCTCGGTTCGTCGGGGGGTATTCTACAGTTCATGTTTACCTGGTATTCCTTTTGCCTAGATTATCTTGAGCAGTCATTTTTGTATTTTTGACTCCCTAAATATAAAATATCTCCGAGCACTTGTCCTTTCGAGCTCGTTTCAAACCAAAAGTGATAGAGTCATCTTTGCTTTTTTCTCGACTCTTAAAACATGAAAAACCACCAATTTGTTTCAGCATCTTAAAAAATTCTTTCCCGCAATCACATAACATCCCTATTAGTAATTTTCTAGACCACATCGTGAGTATACCTTTAAATATGTTTTAAAAGCCCTAAAATTAATCTCTCTCTTGTTATTTGAGACAAAGTCATCATGGTTTAACCATCAGGTTCACCCAGTTCCTCTTCCTCTCCTCCATCTAAAATACCATCTGAGGAGTCTCTCCCTGAGCTTCCGTAGGCATTAGAGGATCAAGGTGTTGAAATTGGAATTATTCTGAGTATTCAACCTTTGTCATCTCGTCCTCATCCTCCCTCAAATACTGTGTCACTTTAAGAATTTGGCCCAAAATCTCCAGATAATCCTATTCAGACTCCCGAGTGTCCGCCAACTTCTGAAGGTCAGCTAGGACTAGTTGTTTATCCTCCAAATCCTTTGTTTGATCCTATTGTAATATCATCAAAGAGTCCATACATTCCGTACGATCGACCGGGTATTCCTTTGGAATTATCCCCTCAAAAATCTTTAATTTTCCATCATTTTTTGTTTCCACACATGGAATCAGAAGGCGAGATCCTAGTCTCCTCTCCAGATCACTTAGAGGTGTCTACTACACACACTTCTCACATTGTCGATGAGAAGGGATATCCATTCCCTCTTGAAGGTTTCCATTACACGGGAAGCTTTCTGACCAGTGTTTATCCTGAGTTACCTCGTGATTATCTTTCGTTAGCTTAGTTGGTGGCAGGCACCCCTAGTGCCTTGTTGTTATATCACAACCCTCTCTAGTCATCTAGCGCTATGCCTACCTCAGGTCTGTTCATTCAAAACATGACCTCTCAGCCGATGGTGCATTCTTCAGTCACTTCAGTTGTGGCACAACTCACCGTTCTGAATCCACTTGTTTTGTCAGTCCAAGTTATTCATCTGATCCAACCAATGATTTCAAGTCAAGTCTCTGTCAGTTCTTTGATCCCTCGAATGAGTGGACAGGTTGTGCCACCACTTGGAGGGAAGAATCTGAATGTTTCTATGATTTCTGGCACAACCAATGTGAGTGTCTCACAAGCTCACATGGTTGGAATGAACCAGCCCTCTTCTGGTGCTATTCCAAACCCTGCTAGTCTTGCTGGATCAAGTAATGTATAGTACCAACAACTGAACCCTATTGGTCCTTCCAGGTCAAGTAACATCTAGTATCAATAGTCGTATGTGGCTCGGTTTCAATACTAACCTCCTTATGTTCCACATGGTTCACAAGTGATGGTGCATCCACCTTGTGTCCCTCAAGCTGGATCTTATGTTCAACCTGTCTTGTCCATCGCGTCTGATGGATATGGCCAAATCCAGTTCAGGAACTTTCAAGGAACTATCCAAGTACCTTTACAGCTGTAAGGGCCATCCTTGCAGTAGCAAGGGAAGACAGTGTAGCAAAAGGGACAATTGCAACAACTGCAGGGGCAACCCTTGCAACAGTCGCAACAAACCTTACAGCTGCAGATGCAGTATGTTCCTCAACCCTCCCAGCTAATGTCCTTGCAAGGTCAACCTCTGTAGCCAGAAGGACAAACTTTACATCCGTAAGGTCAGCACTTGCAACAAAACAGTCAACCTGGGCAGTAGCAACCCTTGTACTTATATCAATAGGGTCAATGTTTGCAAGGGCAAGTGCAAGGTCAAGTCCTGCAACAGCAGGCCCAAAATCCTTATCTCCAAGGGCAACAGGTTCAAAATCCTTGTGTACAAGGGTAACAGGTCCAAAATCCTTATGTCTAAGGGTAGCAAGTGTAGAATCCTTATGTCCAAGGGCAGCAGGTTCAAAACCCTTTTGTTCAGGGGCAACAGGTTCAAAACCCTTATGCCCAGGGATAGCAGGTGCAAAATCCATATGTCCAAGGTCAACATGCTCAACAACCTTTTAACCCATATGTTGCTTATCAGCAGCCTATGGCTGGACAATTTCAAGGCTATCAAGGTCAGAATCCTCCCTATGGGCAAGGTAACCTATAGTGGGGGCAAAATCAAATGCCATATGGAAAAAACCCTCCACTATGGGGACAAAATCCTTACCAGTAGGGATGGGTTCCACAAGTTGGGCCCGCTTATAGACCTAAAATGCCTTTTAATACCCAATTGCCATTCTTTGCCACATTGGAATTTCCAGATGTGTCTAGACTCACAAATGATCCTATTCTTCATTCGCCATACCGGCCTCCAGTTCCGTCCAATATCCCAAGCGATTGTCTGAAGTTTGAAGGAAAAGTGAAAGAGGTCCACAAGCCCACGTGATGACATATCACCTTCGGTGCTCCTCAAATTCATACGTTGATGATTCCATTCATCTCCGGCTTTTCCAACAAACTCTCATAGGTGTTGCAGCCAAGTGGTACATCGAACACCCTCGAGGTACCTATCATGACTTTAACACTCTCAGCATGGCCTTTCTCACACATTTCCAATTGTCGGTTCGCTATGAAACTGGCACCCATCTGCTAACATCACTCAAGAAAGACATTGTGACCCACATCTCCAATTACATCCATGAATGGAGATGTCAGACCTAATCAAGTTTGAGATTGATGATCAGTTGTTGAACAAATGGTTCACCAAATAATTCGCCAACAAAATTGCTGAGGACATTGCTATGGGTGGATGCGTCATTGAGGAAAAAGCCATCACGCATGGCCAGTATCTAGACCTCATCTATTCACAATCAGGCATGTTATTTGATATGTTACCCAATGCGCCCAGACCGTCATCTGATCTGGCGACATCCAAGTCTCTGACTACAGCTCCTATTGATGGAGTAATTGGTTCAGTGTCCCAAACCCCCGCAAAATCTTCTTCCAAATAGAATTTGGTCTCCAACACTGCTTCTAATGATTCCTCTCGCAATTCCCCTAGTCCTCATAAAACCTTAGAGGTTCACTCTTTCCAGTCCACTGCAACAGACAAATCCTCTAAAGTTAAGAAAAAAGGCAAAGGCAAGGGTAAAGTTGACGCCCCGAAACAAGGCCCTCCTAAGTCATCTGTTGGTGACACTTCTCAACGGAAGCCTAAGTATCCATGGCTCATTTGTGAGGAGGATCACTATACTAAATATTGTCCTCAACGATATGAAGTTAGTCGTTTGGTTGAAGGGACCCCTGCTTTCTTGAAAGAGCCCTTTCCATCCCAATAGACCCAAATGGTAGACCAACCTCAGTCATCTGCTTCCTTAGGTTCACAAGTGTTCATGATGAATACGCCTATAAATGTGGCTACCAGGTCAAAATATTATCAAACACCTACCCTAAAAATAAGGAAATAGAAACAAAGTATCCCTTCCTCTTCTATCCCATCAAGTTCTGGTCCTCTCCATATAGTGCGACCTAATCTTGATTTCGCCATTCGACCACCTTCTCGAGGTGTGTTGCGAAAGTCCTCGTACAATCCAAACACTTGAGCCGCTCAATATTATAACATTGTTGAGGATTTGGCTCAAGTGCCATCACTATGTCTTCTCTTGAGGTCCTTCAAAGTTGTCCTTCTCAGCAAAAATCATTACTGTTGGCTATTGCAGGTATTGATCCAACTGACTCTAATATCATTTGTTTTGATCTGGAAAACCACGTTCCACGTTTACCTCATCAGATGGCCTTTCTCATTCAAGTGATCATTAATGAGAAAACCATTCATAGTACCGTCATCGATGAAGGTGATTCTACCTACATCATGTCTGTCGCTTGTTGGAAGGAAATTGGTTCTCCTACTTTGAACCAATCCCCTAACACTTTGGAAGCTTTTGGTGGATGGGATTCACAACCATACCATGAGTTGTTATATGTGATCCTTATCATTATTGGATGGCTGCGACCATACCTTGGTTTTGATATGATCCTATTTATTGGATGGCTACGCCCATGCCTCGGATCCATTTACATGATCTCTCTCTGGATGGTTGTGTCCATACCATGATTCATGTATCATTTGTCAGAGTTTTAGTAATGTATATGTATCTATGCTTTCTTGTAGGTTTTCCGACGACGGACTCTAGTTCCCCATATCTACTTGTAAAGCATTTCATCCCTCATTCTAGTTCGGCCTTCACGCTTTAGGGGGAATCTATTACACAACATTTTGTCACCGTCCCTGTACTCCTCATTCCACAACCCTGGAGGATCTCCACAGTGAACCCTACATACTGTCCCATCATGAAGAGACTCCCATTATATACCTCTTCATGAGTAGAACAATTCCCTTTTGCATCATTTCCCAAGAATCTTCCTTTTACCCCAATTTACAAGACTGATGCTAATGACCCATTCCCTCCTCGCACCGATTTGTAGAGATTGAAACTAGGACTACTACTATATGACACAACTGAGCCTTTTCTTAGTTGGGTCGATCCTTTTTTGGAAAGTTTTGTAGGTTTTAACCCCGTACAGAAATTACCTGCATACGAATTCTAAAACACATAAAATAAACAATAGCGAGAGCATAACACATAAGAAAAATATACACAGAGATTTCCCCTGGATCCAAAAACAAGGACTACTAGTTTGATTTTTCATTATGTTCCTTTCAATGTTACAATATATATATATATATATATATATATATATATATATATATATATATATATATATATATATATATATATATATAGATATATCTATATATATATGTTGAAGCATCCAATACCATGGACCAAAAACCATCGCACCCAAAATCATGTGTGAAAACCATGCATAAAACCATAGGTAGGTCCACCCTCCTAATATAGGGTCCAAAAGAAATTTCCCTGGGGTTCTACCCTGAACCTCATAGAGGTTCGCTAACCACCCCCCTCAAACCCACCATACACGGGGGGCTTCCACCCTCCTACTGTGTAGTCGATGCAACGAAGGGGGGCTTCTCTCCCCCTCTAACCCCCTAGTTAGCTACGGTGGCTAGTCGTGGAAAGAATATAACACAACCCAACATTCTCCCACTTGTTGTTTTCTTTCCACAGGGGGGCACAGGCGAGCTTAGTCATTTATCCAACCCTACAATGGCTATTGTTTCTCTACACCAAGAGAACTTCTTAGAGCTCACAGATTTTGTCAATGCATCTGGAGTATTCTTCAAAGTGTCCACCTTTACCAACAACACCTTTTTGTCTTCTATCATATCCCTCACAAAGTGATACTGAAGATCAATGTGCTTTGTCTTTGAATGGTAAGCAGGGTTCTTTGCCAAGAAAATTGCACTTTAGTCATCACAGTCTATCCTTATAGCTCCCTATACTAACCCCATACTTGAACACAATCTTTGCAACCAAATTTATCCCTTTCTTGCATGAGTGGCTGCCATGTATCCTACCTCTGTAGTTGATAGTGCCACTACAGATTATTTCTTACTCATCCAACTAACTGCACCTCCAAATAGGTTAAACACATAGCCACTTGTAAATCTTCTCTGATCTGGATCTCCAACCCTATCTACATTAGAAAAGCCACAGATATCCAAAACTCTGTCCAATCCTGGTATTTCTTGGTAGCACAAACCATAATCACTAGTGCCAAGAAAATACCTGAAAACCCTCTTCACTGTTGTCCAATGCTCCTTCCCTGGTTTTGACATAAACCTGCTCAATACTCCCACTACATGTGCAATGTTTGTTCTAGTACAGACCATCGTATACATTAGGCTACCGACTACACTTGCATATGGAACACGGGACATGTCCACTTCCTTTTCTTGTGTCTTGGGACATTGTTCAATGGATAACTTTAGACCTACAGGAATAGGAACCTTCACTAGTTTACTATCCTGCATATTAAACCTCTGCAGTATTGTCTCGACATACTTCCTATGGTTTAACCAAAGCTTCCTCTTCTCTCGATATCATTTAATTTCCATGCCCAAAATAAAGTTTGCAGCACCAAGATATATCATGTCGAATTTGGAGGACAATTGGGTCTTCAAATCCTGCATAATTTCTTTGTCATTTCCAACCAGCAACATATCATCCACATACAAGACCAGATAAATAACACGGTCACCAATTAATTTAAAATACACACAGTGATCTGCTTTGCTTCTAGTGAAGCCAAGTCCCTGTATAAATGTATCAAATTTCTGATACCACATCCTTGGTGACTCTTTTAACCCATATAGAGACTTTTTTAACTTGCATACCAGTTCTTTCTTACCCTTCACCACAAATCATTCTGGTTGCTTCATGTATATCTCCTCTTCCAGATCCCCATGAAGAAATGCTATCTTCACATCCATATGTTCTACCTCAAAATCAAAAGCAACAACAACAGATAAAAGTAATCTAATAGAAGCTACCTTGGAAACAGGAGAAAAAATATCACCAAAATCAATTCCCAGCACTTGGGAATAACCTTTTGCTACCAACTGAGCTTTGTATGTCTCCACTTTTCCTTCTACATTTGTCTTCTTCTTGAACACCCATTTGCTACCAATGGGTTTCCTTCCAGTTGGCAACTTCACCAGATCCCAAGCCTCATTTTTGTGCAAAGATGCCATTTCATCAACCATGGCCTCTTTCCAGAGTTTTCCATTTTCTGAATCTAGTGCTTCCTTCACAGTTCTGAGATCATCATCAGTAATAGATAAAGAAAAATTTGAGCAGAAATCAAATGGACTATACGTTTCTGGCTGCCTTCTTTCTCGAACTGATCTTCTCACAATCGGAGTTTGTGGATGTTCATCTTCTGATTCCTCTTCTGTTGTAGAGTCTAATTCTTCCTCCTTTAGCTCAAACTCTATCTTCTCAGGTTTCTTTGGTTGGACTTCATGTTTAATAATATCTTTCACCTCTCTGAACACCACATCTTGACTGTACATAACCTTCCTTGTTACTGGGTTCCAAAGCTTATAACCCTTTAAACCATCATTATGCCCAATAAAGATGCACTTTTCAGATTTACTACCCAAATTTGTTATTTTATCCTTTGGAACATGTACATATGCATGTTATATAGGAAAATTACCTCCTCATCAGCTCAGAGGAGAAAGACATGATGACTGAAGGACTGACCAAGTTCACAGGCCCAGTTGTCAAGCTAACGTTGTCTAAACACTAGCAACCTACTTTATAAATCTTCCTAGCAAGGCTAAGGGTGCGTTAGTGCCTAGGGTAACTCTGTCTGTTACCTCAGGAAGAGCGTTAGTGAACCCTAATGAGTTTCTATGGGTCAAGAGAATGAGTTGACTGAGAAATATCCCAAGATTCTCTCCTATGTCAACTCACAAAAGCAGGGAAACATCAGAACTTGACCTGTTTGGGGGAATTACTAATTCCTAATGGAGTATGCAAATGGGAAAGAGCACAAAGGCATGGAAACATCACTGCTTTTTCCTAATGGAACTCATGAAGGACTTGGAAACCATATCCTCACATGCTATATATGCAAGGCTAGGGCCATTGTGAAAGGGGTCGAACCATTTGAAAGGATTTCATATTTGACTATCGAGTAGAGTCTCAGACTAAGGCATCAGAAGAGGTTAAGAAGAGAGAGAGAGAGAGGAGTTGGAGGGGTAAGGGAAGGATGATAAAACTAATGGTTGTAATCACTCTTTCTACATCAATATAGAACTGCAATTGTGTTGTCCACTCCGAGATGTTGGTAGTATGACTTGTTTGTATGTTTATTCAATATCATTAGCATGAGTGGCTTAGATATATGCAACTAGATATCTTTATATGTTCATGCATTATTTATCAAGGTTTTATGTTGTGATATTACAATTTTCTTTTCTATGTGCAGGTTTTGATTTGGAGCTAGCTCAGGGGTCTTTCGGCTAGCTACATTGCACTCTCCAACAACACCACACTAAGACTCGAGGTAATAATTCCTTGCTTTGATATCCATTTGTTTAACATAGATATGCATGCATCTTTGTGACATCTGCAGCTAATCTGACTATTTACCAAGGATCCTGGGAAGATCCTTGAGGGTTTCAACATCACCAAACACTTGTGCATTGATCCCTATAGCAAAATTGGTGACTCCGCTGGGGACTACACTTAGTTCCCAGTTTTCCTAGAAAGTTCCTAGGTCTATCTTTCTTCCAAGCCTTCCTGTACTTCTTCATTCCCTTTCTGACCACTCAGGACTATACAACACCCTTCTCTCAATGCTCAGCCCTAGATCTGATCCCCATAGCCTATTTTTGAGCCTTTTTCCTCACTAACGCTATTTTCTAGTGTAAACATTGCATTAGTGCTGAAACTAACTCTCTGTAGCCTCTAGTACAGAGTGTTAACCAACCATTTCTTGATAAACAGCTTGCTCTGTGACCTCATGGGTTGGGAAATCTACTTGTAGACTGATCAGGGATCTGCAACTATACTTGTTTGATTGATTTGTATCCTGAACAATTTTTTTTTAAAGAAAATAGCTTTACTTCTTAAAGTTTTTTTTTCATTAAAGAAAAAATACAAAATTTTTACTGTTTTCTGCTTAGCTGGTTAGATCTGCATTATTTGGTTTCAAAAGTTGTTAGTGAGCATTGAAGTTCTATCAGTTATGCTAGTGTTTTACTGAATAGGATGCATGGTATATATATTGATGTATGAATGACTCTCCCTTTGTAGAAGAAGCTTATTCATTGAAAGTGAAAATTTAAAAGCATTGTTTTTGCATGATTTGAGTCAGATTCCCATATAACTTCATACGTCAACACCCCTACCAAAGAATCTAATGAAGTATATTTAAAATATACCTAATAAAATCAACCAGAAAATCTTTTTAGAGTAAACACACATTAGTTTAGGCTAGGATCTTGGGATAGGCAGTGTGAGTTAACTGCCCAAGATCATACACCAAAACTACTGTTATTAAAGAGATAAATCCTTCTGCACTCATACGATCTGGGACCACTCCAGTAAAGCTGAGCTAAATACGAGACAACATCGGGCTATAAGTGAAGGTAGCCTGCATTTGCTTACATCTCCTTTGGGTATTTTGTGTATCGGGGATCTCTTCAGGGATATCAGAGTTGATTTGGGGACTCAGGTATCCTGCCCACATAGCATACTTTCTGCCACTACGTCCCCCTGGTAGTGTCTATGATTTGAGGTATACTTAGTGGCCATACTTTTAGGGATGAACACAAGGTGACTTGGGAGGGCTTCCCTGGTACCTAAAACAGACAAACCTACTCTGTCTTCAGTTTTTGGGAGGGTGCTCGCCTTCACGATAGTACTTGGCCCTTTCATCTAAGGTTTGAGCGAAGCTCAAGAGTAATCGTAACTGTACATTTGGACAACTCTCTATGTTATTCATTGTGATATTGGGTTTCATCTCTAGTGATTGGTGCTTATCAGACAAGGTCATTTCCCTCTGTTTTTTGATTGATTTCCTTAGTGTATTTTTTATTTTTTAAGTGCCAAATTGTTATCACCAAGACTTTAATAAATATCACTGTAAAATCTATTGATTAAATTTATCGATCATCATGGTTACATCTGGCCCTCATCGTCAATATAGACGGTTGTTAGGTCTTCCCCCACTCATTGTGTAGGATCCGCCGAGCCCCAATGTATTAGATTCCCCATCTTTAGGCAATCAGTTTGGACATCCCATGATTCAAGCTTACCAGAAGATTTTTTTACTAAAGGATTCCTTCCTCCATACAATCCTCCGATCACGAATCCGTTGGGACCACTCTTGATTCTCATTGCATTTGTACCTCCTTTGTCTTCCATTGGAACATTTCCACCCATCCCATCGATGACTAATGGGTCGTGGGCTTTTGTGGACACTTTTGGTCCACCACCACCTCCCCAATCGACAGTCAGTACCACACCTCTATTCGCAAACAACGCTATCCCATATGTCCCAGGTTCAAACCCTATCATGACACCCACCATGAGTGGAACCCAGTACATTCTGGGTTCCGCCCCTTTTGTGTCAACCCCTGGACCTTTGACAAGTGCTACATATAACACTCCTTATAACGCTCAATATAGCATGGTTAGCATGGGTCCCTTCAACCACCCCTATGGTTGGCATCCATTGTTTAGTTCTAACCCCCAGGTTCAAATACCTGGGGGCACAGTTCCCAATATGCATATACTGGTTGGGAACGTAATAGTTCCCCCTTCATTTACAGGTCTGCAGGGTCAGTCATTGATTGACATGAACCCTCCTTATGTTAGTCAAGGACCTATAGTTAGTTATGTGGCGAGTGGGAACCCTCAACAAGGTCCCAATCAATCCATATGGGCACCCTACTCACAACCTCAAATGAGTCAAGGGGGAACTCCTTATCCTGGGGGCACTTCCAACCCCCAGCCTAACAACCCCTATGGAAACCCATAGTACACTACTATACCCCAAGGCACTTACTATACCACGCAACCTATGTATAATATTGGAAACAACACGATGGGAGGACCGCAAGGATCCTCAAGTCATATGTCATCGCCTTGGTCCAATTTGGGGGCATCAAACACCTTGCCTTTCTTAGCAACACTTGATATTCTTGACTTGTACAAACTCACAAATGACCCCATCTATCACAAGTTACTTTGGCTTCCAATCCCGCATAAACTCCTGACAGACATCCCGAAGTTCAAAGGGAAATAAGGGGAGGATTTGGGTACACACATCACCACCTATCATTTATGGTGTGTTTCTAACTCCATGGTGGATGATAGTATCTAGCTATGGATATTTCCCCACACCCTTACTGGCAATGCACGCAAGTGGTACATCGAGTTACCACGTGTGCCAGTCAATACCGTTGGTGCTTTAGCGATGGAATTCTTAAAGCACTTCCAGCTACCTATCCGCTATGAAATTGGGACGTACCTCCTCACTTCATTACATTAGGACACCACCACCCACGTCTCTGATCATATACATGAATGGAGACGTAGGTGGAGGCTAGTCAAAGCTCCCCTTCTAGACTTATTAGTGTATTAGTTCTGCAAGTCCCTACTCTCCCAAATCGCTAAAGATGTCGCCTTAGGTGGTAAGGTCATGGAAGACCAATCCATTCGTCTTCCCTAGCAATTATATTTGATATATTCATAGTCTGGTACTTTATACGACATCATTCCCAATTCCCCTCACAACTCCAATGCTCCCGCTACTCAGCAACCTAGAGCACACGCTAATGGGATTATCAGCGCAACCTCCAGGGTTGCTGTAAAAAAACTCAGTGGTCACATTGCCTAGTTTTTAATTAACCCCTCTACCAAATCAAATTCTCTTCCTACCACCACGATAAAATCTTTGAAGTCTACACAAAATCCCAGTGGTAAGAACAAGAAGAATAAGAAAAAGACTGCTCCTTCTGAAGAGCAGTCAACAAAGTAGTACAACCCAAATCAGAAGGTTATTGCACCTTCTGACGATGGAAAGGACAAAACTGCCTGGTTCCCTTCCAAAATCTATGTGGAAGACCACATGACTTATCATTTTCTACGTCTTCAAGAATGCACGGATTTCATCGCTAAAAAGGACACCAGCAGGACCCCTGCAGTCCTAAATAATCCTTTCCCCACTCAGCAGTAGTAGCAACAACGACGATTCACATCATCCTTCAGTTGGTGAAGGAACATCTACCATTTACACCTTTGAAATAGTAGATCTACAAACCAAAGCCAAATCTTATGGAGCTCCATTCGCTAATGCTGAGGAAGCATCGTCGAGTCAAAACCCACTGCCACCTAACGATCTTCATATTGAAAGGTTGGTCGCTGATCTTGTGATTTGCCCCCAAAAAGGGGCACTTCGTCGCATGTTATGAAACCAACTCACAAAAATATAGAAAATATAGATCAACGCCTTAGAAATAAGCCTCTTTGAGGGGGAAACCTCCTTTACATTACAAAAATGAACAATTCTTAGATGATACAAATGATAAGACCTCCTTTCTATATATAGGAGTCTAAGGGGTCATAATATAATCAGAGCTGACATAACAATAATAATGTAAGGGCAAAATAATAACAATAATGGGCTTCTATGGGGTGCAATAATAACAATATGGGGACTACATGGGAAAAACAATATAATAAGGGGGTTGTACTAATAACAGTAAGGGGTTACACTAGTAGTATAGGGACGTAACATGCCCCTCTCCTTCAAAAGTGTTGTCCTCAATGCTTGAGTAGTTCTTGATGCTTCTGTATAAAATTCTTGTCCTCCCATGTGGAATCTTCAGTGGGTAAGTTCTTCCACTTGATGAGATACTCTGAAATTGATCGATTTCATAGCTGTCAAGTTCTTGTTTCTATGACTTCTCTAGGATCCAATATGATTTTTCCTTATCAAGTTTTGGAAATATTGTTTGAACTGGGATCTTTTGCAACTTTTGAATGAGTGGCCACACTTCTTCGTCCTTCTTCCATTCATCCCTTGCTTCATTTATCAAATTTGGTTGGATAGTTACACAAACCTCTACCATTTTTGCAACCATATGTTCAATTTCACTCCTTTGGTCATATGGATATCTATATGTCTTGATGTTCGGAGGAACACTTCCTAGAATCAAATGAATAGCATGATCATGATCAAGAATATGTGGGAGAGCTTTGGGAGTCTCATATACCTTGGAATAATTGTCCAAGACTTTTTGGAGATCTTGAGAAATAGATGATTTTGATGTGGGAACCATTAGTGAACATAATTGTGCAATTACGCCTTATTGTTCCTTCTTGAGAAACTTTGTCATTTCGTTAGAGCCGATTATCTTTCCTGGTTTCCCTGTGATACCCCTTAATTCAACTTCCTTTCCTTCCGAAGAAAATTTCATGAAACGTTCTTGAAAATTAAAAGCTATTGTACCCAAGGGTTGTAGCCATTGGACTCCTAGTACAACATCAATACCACCCATTTGAATGGAAAGCATTGGGCTATTCAATAGATATTCTCCCATGGATAACATGATATTATGGCACTTTCCAGAGAAATTTATGGTTTCTCCACTTACAATTGTTGCTTGACACTCTGGTTTCTCCACTTACAATGAATAAAATTATGGGTACTACCTGAATCAATCAACATTATTACCTTTTTCTTCTTGATATGTTCTTCTATCTTTATAGTTTGAGGAGTGATACTTCCAACCAATGCATTACAAGATATGGATGGATTCATTTCTTCTGTCTCTTAGGTTGGTTCTTGGTGAGTATCCTTTTCTTTTGATGTTTCCTGATACTTTTCTTCCTGATATTTCATTGCTTGAACCTTCTTCTTCTTGATATGTCCTTCTATCTTGAGAGTTTGAGGAGTGTTAATTATTGACATTGCAATACAAGATATGGTCAGATTCATTTGTTCTTTCTCTAGGGTTTGTTCTCGGTGTATATTCTCTTATTTTGATGTTTCTTGATCCTTTTTGTCATTAGGAGGCCTTTCTTGTAGCAGCTTTGTCTCACCTTCCTTGAAACCTTCCATGTATTTCTTAAAATCTTCCATGCCTTTCTTCCAATATGCTTTCATACCCTTGATATCAGCTTCCATGGCATAAATAAAACTATTTATCTTTTGCTTCTCTAGAATATCATTTACCCTTATATTCAATTTTTTAAAGTCCTCAATGTGCTCTGCCACTGAACCCTTTTTTTTCAGATTTATCAATTTGCTAAAGAAGGTGTTGCTCTTGGTATCCTCATAATGTGCTATCGTTTCCTCCGTGAAAATTGACCACATGACAAGTGGTTTATGAGAAAAAAGCCCTTTATACCATAAAAATTGATTTTGTTCTAAATAATTATATGCAATACATACATTTGTAACGATGGTACACCATGTAGATCAAAATATTTCTCCATTTGTAGTATCCAATTTACCAGATCCTTGCCATCAAACTTCCTCATCTCACTTTTTCTTGATTTTAGGAGATCGACATTGAAACAATTGTAACTCTGTAATTTTGGATCTTTAAGTTCTAAAATTTCGGCCTATAATAGCCCTTTGAGTCCCCTTTCTAACTCCACAAGTCTGATCATAATTGGATTCCCGGAGAAATATTTATTCCCAATCTCTCGCGGTGACCTATTTATATACTAGTTCAGTAGAGTAAACTTGTACGGCATGCCACGTGTCACTGTTTCAACCTTAGGTTCTAACACCTATACTTGAACAAAATACAATCCATCCTCTTTTTGTAACTTCTGACGAAATTTCACGCTGATGCTCATAGAGAAAGTTATGATGATTTTCCCAAGGTCACCTATTTAGGATGTAATTCGAGAGTCTGCAAAAACGCTGACTTCCTTAGATTATATATCCGAAAATATAGCAATCCAAGATCTGAAATTAGGACTTAAGGTTCAGCGCGATTTTTTCTCAAATGGTTTTTTTTTCACTTCTTAAATGTTTTCAAAACCAAGTTATAGCGAAAATGCCACGATGACCTGTTTGGAGCAGCGAAACCCTAGAATCCAAAGCTCTGATACCAAATGTTATGAAACCAACTCACAAAAAAATAGAAAAGATAGATCAGCGTCTTATAAATAAGCCTCTTCGAGGGAGAAGCCTCCTTTACATTATAGAAATGAACAATTCTTAGATGATACAAATGACAAGACCTCCTTTCCATATATACGAGTCTAAGGGGTCATAATATAATCAAAGGTGACATAAAAATAATAATGTAAGGGCACAATAATAACAATATGGGGACTACATGGGCACAACAATATAATAAGGGGGTTGTACTAATAACAATAAGGGGTTACATTAGTAGTATAGGGACCTAAAATCGCACAACGCATAATGCATCTGCACGTGCTACCCAGAACTACATTATTATAGAAGATTTAGTGCAAGCACCATGAGCTATGTCGATGCTCGAAGTATTACAAACCTATCCAGCACAAAAGAAAGCTCTACTTTCAGGAGTTGATGGTATCAACCCTCAGGATTCCATGCTTGGAATTTTCGACATGGACAAATGTAAACCTCTCCTTTCACACCAACTTGCATTTTAGGTGCAAATAATTTTGAAAGGGAAAGGAATACATAGAACTGTCATTGACGAAGGTGCTTCAACCTGCATCATGGCGGCTTCATGTTGGATCACTTTGGGTTCTCCAACCCTATCCCCATCATTGAATTCCCTTAGAGCTTTCGACGGCCACACTTTCATCCCAGAAGGTTACCTAGCTAGCTACCCCATCACCTTGAATGGGAAAACGGTAACATTGGACATCGAAGTTGTAAATAGAAATCTCAACTATAATCTATTGTTGGGTCATAGTTTGACTTATGCCATGATTTCCATTGTATCTATTGTCTTTCGCATCATCCTATTTCCATTGGATGGAAAGATGGTCAGAGTGGACCAGTTGTCCTTTTACACTCCTGATTATTTCCCGTTACCCACCAACTTTGTACCCTTAGTGGGTGGTGTACCTGACTCTTACATCAGTGTCGATACTAGTCTATTGAAGGGCTCTTCCCTGATGGCTTGTTTCCCTCTTCCGTCGCCTACGATTTCACAGACTGTCTCTATGGTTTCATCCATTCCTCATGAACCGACTGATCCTTGGATCCTCCTGACCCCTTCAGACATTGACACTTACAGAGAACAAATGCCATTGTCACCATCTAAATCGGCCTACCAGACCATTCAATCTACATTCAAATCTCCGATCACTTTGGTCACGGCCAACGGTACCACCTCCCCTCCCATAGCTGTTTCTTCTTTTGATCTCCTCAATCAAGTCCTACCTTCGGACAAAGCTATTAGAGAGATCATGTGTTTATAAGAGAGACCTTGGGAGGACTCTCACCATCGTGTTTCCATATCTGATTTGGACATGATGCCACTTCAAATCTTGTCATTTGACGCACCTGAAATCATTTCCTTATCTTATACGTCTATCCAAACTTTGGACTCGGAGGGAAACATGGGAAATATTCCAAAAACATTGCTCATTGACATTTTTGTCACGACAAGAATCGTAGAAAACATCTAGGTTGGAGCAGATTTCATTCCTGAGTAAATTGCAAGCTTCACCTTCCTTTTTAAGGAATTCCGCGATGTATTCACTTGGTCTTATGAGGAAATGCCCAGCATAGATCCATATATTGTCAAGCATCAGATCAAGATATATAACAATGCTAAACCTGTCCAGCAAAGGCTTCGGTCGGTCCACCCTCGAAAACGGCAGCCATTAAGGCTGAGGTGGAAAAGTTGTTACGTATTAGTTTTATCTACCCCGTTCCCTTAATAGAATGGGTTTCCAATCTGTTTCCTATCGATAAGAAATATGGAACCATCCGCATATGTGTTGACTATCGGGACTTGAACACTGCGTGTACAAAGGATAATTATATGACACCATTCATCAACCAAATCATCAACGACTGCATCAGTTGTGAATAATTCTCATTCATGGATGGTTTCTCAAGTTACAACTAGATTTCCATAAAACTAATAGACCCCCAGAAAACCGCCTTCATTTTCCCATGGGGAATCTTTGCCTATCAAAAACTCCCATTGGGTTTAAAGAATGTTGGAGCAACATTTCAAAGGGCCATGGACTACGCATTTCACGACATCGAGCACAACACCTAGATCATTTAAGAGATATCTTTCTTAGGTGCCAGTTCTATCACATATGTCTGAATCCACAAAAATGCATTTTCTTTGTGTGACATTGGATGCTTACTTGGATTCATTTTCTCCAAGTACAAGATTAGGGTTGATCCCAATAAGGCAAAGGAAATTACTCAATTTCCTGAACCACAATCCATTTTACAACTCCAACATTTGCGGGGGAAATAAAAATTCTTATGATGGTTCATCGTAAATTATGCTGAGTTGACGAAAGGCTTTATGCGCCTACTTAAGAAGGGAGTGTCATACCTGTGGGATGATCAAGCTCAAGGATCATTTGATGCCTTGATAAAGGCACTTATATTAGCCCCACTCCTTATGCTCCCAACTATGGGTGCAACTTTCTTCTATACTTGGAAGCCTTGCCATCCTCTCTAGGTATGGTCTTGGTTCAAACTCATGATGACCAGAGTGAGCATGTGATATACTATTTTTCAAAATGCCTGGCCGGGCCCGAACTCAGATATTCACATGTGGAAAAGTTGTCCTTGGCGGTTGTCTTTATTGTCAACCGCGTCCGACATTACATTCTACTACGACAGACTACTGTCATTGCCTTGGAGAATCCCATGAGACACATTTTGTCTCGTCAAGTCATTGGAGGGAAATATTCCAAATGGATAGTGATCCTCCAACAATTTGATTTGGTTTTCATTCCCGCCAAGGTGAAAAATTCCTTAGTCTTTGCCAAAATTTTGTCAAATCTTCCCATTGTTGATCCTAATGAGATAGCCCACGATCCTCTTATGGATGAAGCTGTCTATCTTATCAACTCTACTGACCCTTTGTATGGTGACATTCTTGGCTACCTTCAAGTGCAATGTTTTCGCCCTAAACTATCATCAGGTTACCATCGTTGCATCTGCCACCAAGCACTACACTATTTAGTGCTTATCGATACATTATATTGCCATGGTGCTGATACAATTCTTCAATGTTTCCTCACTCATGAGGAGGCGAAACATGTTTTAAATGAATGCCATGTTGGGGCATGTGGCAGTCATCTTTATGGCATATCTATTGCTCAGAAAATTTTGCATACAGGCTACTACTGGCCAACCTTGTTCCAAGATTGTATCAAGGCTATCCAACGGTGCCACCCTTGTCAAGTGTTTACAAAGAAAATGCACGTTCCTCCGACCCTACTACACCCGATTATCTTTTTTGACCCCTTTTCCAAATGGGGGATAGAATTTGTAACGTGAAACTGCACTTCCTCTGCTGGACACAACTATATTATCATAGCTATGGACTATTTCACGAAATGGGTTGAAGCCCTTCCCACCTTCCGAGCCGATGTAGAAACCATGACAATATTCCTATTTAATAAGGTCATCTGTCACTTCGGTGTGCCTCACACGATCATTAGAGACCATGGGTCTCATTTTTAGAATCACATGATGTCTGACTTAACATTGTTGCTCGGTTTTCACTAGGATCAATCATCCTCCTATTGCCCCTAAGCTAATGGTCAAGTAGAGGCCGTCAATGGTGTGTTAAAGACAATTATGCATAGGTTAGTAGGGAATCATAAAACCCATTGGCATCGAATGTTATATCCTGTGCTGTGGGCATACGTAACTTCAGTAAAAACTGTTATAGGATTTGCACCTTTTCAACTAGCTTATGGCCTGCAAGCAGTTTTACCAATCAAGTGTCAGATTCCTTCCTTACAAATCTCCATTGAACTCTTGCTCAGAACCACTATAGAAGAAGAGTGCCTCCTATACCTAAATCAATTGGATGAAACCTGTTGAGATGCTAAATTGGCACTCAAAGCCCACAAGAGTCGGGTCAATGCCCAGTATGAGAAAAAGGTCAAGCTTCATTCTTACTGAGAGGGAAATCTTGTTTTACTCTACAATAAAAAACACGACCTCCTGGGGGAAGGAAAACTTCAACCCTTATGGCTCGGTCCATATGTCATCATGAAAGCCCTCTCAAAAGGGGCATATGAACTTCAGGACTGGGAAGGAATCCCACTCCCCAAGCCCCAAAATGGGGTCTATCTAAAAAAATATTATGCATAGTACTGCACTAGGCATGTGCTTT
Source organism: Pinus tabuliformis (assembly GCA_031772625.1). Lineage (NCBI taxonomy): Eukaryota > Viridiplantae > Streptophyta > Pinopsida > Pinales > Pinaceae > Pinus > Pinus tabuliformis. The sequence goes on along the minus strand of CM062816.1, from coordinate 539,278,137 downwards.
GTAATTTTATGTATTTATAAGTTTTGTTTATTTTTGATGTGACTGGATTTTTGGTATTTCTTGAAGTATTTGTCTCATACATATTTCTCATTATGCAGATGTCTTCATTACCCTTAGCATATGTAGGATACGTGGATGGTGCTAGCCATCACACATGACACATTGCATCAGTTGCTTAGGTCATTTACACACCTGTGTTGGAACTATTTTATTCCAAGGGAGTCTTTCTTGATACTACTACCAACAATATTGTTGAGTACATGTCCGTAATTTCACTTCTCACTGAAGCATCATTAAGAGACATCTCCAATCTGGAGGTCAGGTTAGACTCTTAGCTTGTTGTTATGCAATTTAAAAATAATTATCACATTCGTAATCCAATCTTTTTATGCCATTATTTAAGGGTACGACTCTTGGAATGTCAATTTGAGGTTATCACATATGAACAAATTCCTAGAGAATTTAATATAGTTGTTGATTCATTGGAAAACTATGTGTTAGATTGGCATCTTTCTCATTCATTATAGATACATGTATGAAAGTAAAGACTTACATAGTTAAAAATTTAGAAAAACACTTAAAAAACATTTAAATCATAAAATACCAATATATATATATATATATATATATATATATTGAATCCAGTCTTTTACATCAAAAAATTTCCTAAAACTTGGGTGTTTTAAGTACAAAATGGCTACTAAGCCTAGCTATAAACACCCGTTGGCTATACCACGCATCTGCTAACAGAGCCTACTTCTCATGAAAAGATAACACTACTCTAGCTATCCTTCGAAGAGGAACCAAAAACCGCTCAGGCACACCAACTATGTGTCACTGCATATCAGCAGCGATCTCCCTCATAGGAAGGGGGAGCACACCCATGCTCAAGCCCTCCAAGTTCCTCAGAACCTCGCGAAGACTCTTAGCATCACCCTCACCTTTGCATAGTTGGCCTCCTCAACTCACTTGGCGAGGCTTGCCTGTAGGTCGCATCGGTGCCACATCTGTGTCAAGACAAAAGATTCATGTTAGTACTTGTTCACCCATAAAATCAACAAAAACATAACATAAACATTCAAAAGCTTAAAAATACTTTAAGTACTCTAAAAACATTTCTTACATTGATGCCCCTAGTTTTTACCAAGTGGAAAAATCAAGTCAAGGTCACCTATGAAGTCCATGCCCTTGTAGGCATAGTCGGCGATCATCACAATCTAGCCACTGAGCCAATTGAATAAATCTTCTTCGAAAAAATGTCAGATGGGTCCTCCTCCTATGTGAGGATCAAGCGATTCCCATTGCCTTTGTCTAGGCTCCCTCGGATTGAGGGGACCTAAGCTCATCCGCGGGCGCATAACTGGCACCCTCTCAAGTATGAAGGAGACAATGAGAGTGCCATACCCAAAACTCTGTTGGGTCTGGGTCTTACATGTAGTCAACTCTGCCTTCAACTGACGAAGCACTGCCTTGCACCAGTTGAATATCTGTGGCTGGACATAGTTAACCGCAAGCAATAGTTGGGCCTTTGTAACAACATGGGGACTTTTCAACCCCGCCAAGTGCACAATCATCCATAAAATGGCCCTCGTAGATCTGCATCTAATCCTTTCTATAGGGAATTTGTTGCTGACGAGTCCTCTCTCAGGGATATAGTAAGCTTAGACCAACTCTAAGGTGGATCAGGGATCAGGCCTACCACCGATCAAGTTTACTCATACTCCTCTACATGACAAACTTGTTAAGAAATATATATCATCTTGGTCAATGGCCAACTCATGGTCCCCAATCCAAAACACCTATTCGTGTTCATCCTAGCGTTGAATAGTCCAGCTCAAAAGGTCCTCTTGACCTTTCATCAATTCCAACTGAGCATATTTCATCAAACCACAACGGCGCAATGCAAGTATGCAAGTTGGATCATTTCGCATAAACAATTCTTGTTGGTCATGGGCCCGTTCTCTCCATAGACTAGTCATAATGGCTCAAAACTTGCACAAATCAACCCAAAAATCAGTGCAAATGGGGCAAAAAGGCTCAACATATCACTACCTGGGGTTTTGGGGTACACCCTCATGTACTAACACCCCCCCCCAGCGACAAACACAGAGGATTAACGCCCTCCCCCAGGTCGTAAAGGGCATTTAACACTCCCTATAGGCCTGAAAGGGAGCGTTAGGCGCAATAAATGATCTAAGGCTCCTCAGATATCCAAAACTCCACCCCAAAAGCAGCTAAAAATGGTTGAATAATACAAGATTAGGGATTTGGCATCTACCTAGGACTAACGACACTTCAAATGGTTGCCCATATCTCCCGCAATCGTCTGTGGAAAATCTTCTCCTCTTTAGCTCCAAAACACTCTCACAATTCTCAAATGATGCAAATGGTGAAAGTGGAGGCTCAAGAACTCCCTTATACTCACTTTGGAGACATGAATTATCTTAATTGAAGTCATTAAAGTGGAATTAGTCCATTTCCAATGATATTTTTCATGTGCCATGACCCCATATTGGTAGAAATTGCTCATGTTTTGATGAAAAGAACTTTCAGGATTAAACGATAGATATGACCATGTTCGATTCTCAATGGGCGCTTTATTTAATGGGATTTATTCTCACTCTAAAACTGAAAAATCCCCGAGTTTTTCATTGTCAGGCTCATTAAACACTTATGACGACAGTCTGAGCAACTCTTTTACTCTCTTTTTCTAGCTCACTAAACTGAAAAAGATCGACTGAGCATTCTTTTTTGGGACTTTTTCTCACTCATAAAATCAAAAAAACCCTAAATTCCTTCTTTAGGCTCGTTAAAAACTTATGAAGAAGCTCCGAATATTCTTTTTAGGAATTTTTCTCACTTGTTAAACTATAAAAACCCCGAGTTTTCCTCATTGGGCTCATTAAAAACCTACAATGACGATATGAGTGCTTTATTTTTTGGGACTATTTCTTACTCTTAAACAAAAAATCCCCGAGTTTTCCCCTTCTTTGGGCTCGTTAAATCTACAAAGCAGGAATGACCAGTTCTTTTACCTCCTTTTCCTCACTCACTAAACTAAAAATGATACCTCAATTTTTCTTCATTTGACTCGTTAAAATTCGATGAAGGTCTATTGAGTTTGTCGTCGTGTGACTCATTAAAATTTCATGATGAATATCGAGTTTACTCTGTCTCCTCGTACTCGTAACAAAATGAGGCAAACATCTATTGAGCATAGGTTTCTCTTTATCCGGACTCAGTAGATTAACTTATGGAAAAGGAACTATTCTGGGTATACTATTAAACCTTTGTCACACCCGGTTAAAAACTATGACAAAGGGACCACCTTGGAGTCATTCTTTATGATCTTTTTAGACTCTCGAAATATGAAAAGACCACTGAGTTGTCTCGTCTGGACTCATTAAATTACACAAATGAGGAATAGAGTCACTCTTTTTACGATCCTTTTCAGACTCTTAAAACATGAAAAGATCGACGAGTTTGCCTATCTGGACTCATTAAACTAATCAGATAGGGCATATGGTCGCTCTTTTTACGGTCCTTTTTAGACTCTTAAAACATGAAAAGAACGAGGAGTTTACCCATTTGGACTCACTAAAATAATCAGATGGGTAAAATGGACAATACAATTGCATTGTGTTCCATATTGTGAAAAGAGGTTTTTGGCAGTAGTCGCTCCCTTGAACATGCAAACAACTTAAGCCTTAGTCGCTCCCATGCTACATGCATGAGGGCGACCAAAACGCAAAGTTTCTCTGACAGGCTTGCCTGTCAGTGACTCTGAGATTTGAGCCACTTTTTCAGGCCTAGAGCCCAGGTCACTGCCTAGAACTAAATCATCTCTTCAAATTAGTAAAGTAACATGGAAATGACAATACTAAAGAAAATACTTATTCAAGACCTTGAATGGACACCTACTAGCCATGATAGTCATTTTGTCAAGCATATTGCAAATGTGTAATGTGCAGGCATAATTAATAGTTATGATCATAGGGGTCTCATACTTATCTGAGAGTTGCCATGAAGCATTTTTTCCTGATCACTTTAGCTACGATTCCATTCATTATGTCATAGATACATTGATCATCCAATTACAAGTGAAAACATGGTGATATCCATACATAACTGCTATCATAAAACAAATACATAACAAGCATAATAGGGATTGTTGGGTGCTAAGTTGTTCCTAAGGAATCAACTCAGTCCTTTATCATTAATTCATCAACCTAGAGTTCATCTTTCTATTACAAGGTTGTCGACACAATTTATGCAGGGATAGTGCTTTAAATTATAGGAGTGTATGCAAAATATCATAAAGAAGAAACTATGAAAAGGTACTTTTAAAAAGAGAATTCAATCTAACAAACCACTCTGCAAGAATCATGGAACTTCTTAACTAATTCAAGAAAAACATTAAATTATGTTAAACCAATTATCTAAATATAATGCAAAAATTAAGTATGAATAATTCTCTAAGAAAGAATCTATACTCAATCACTAATTGTTGGCTCCCAGAATTACTCTCTCCTTTACAACTTTTCTCACTTCTTTCTCTTGTTTTTCCATAAAAGACAGATCCCCATCTCTGATAAATGATAGGTTTTGTCCCAAGGAAGAAATTAAATGATTGACATGTTATACTTTTATGTTCTTGATATTTGAAATAAGTTTTTGCAATTTAGCTACAGAACATAGCCCATTCTGCAGCTAACCGTGTGTTCTATAGCTACTTCCATGGTTGAACAGGTTACAGGTGTCAAGTGAGGAAACCGGCCACATGGCCATCTCTAGAATGGTCATGACATGGATCCTATCCTAGTCACCCAACCCAGATCGAAAAAAAAGCTAGCTCAAGACCATAGTCAAAGGTGGAGTCAAATGAAGAAACTCGGGAGCAGTAGGACTCTATGTCCACTCTTTGTGGCTAATTAATAATCTGACAGTTTTGTTGTAGCATTAACTTGAACCAGCCACCGGTGATAATAGTTTCACACAACCATCTTTCTAACTTAAAGTCACCTGTCGCTGATAAACCCTTTATTCAAATTTGTTGTAATATGTGGAGACCACCTGTAGCTAAATTCTCTCAAAAGACAGTTAGGAATGTCTCTTTAAATATCAGTCGTACAGAATTGAGAAAATGTTCGAATTTCTATATGTATTAAGCTCATACTCACATATCTGTAATTCTAGAACATATTTTCCTGTGAATAATATGAAGTCATTTTTGATCAAGTGATCATTTTCAAGAGTACCTTCAGCTAGTTAGCAGCTCAACTTAGTGAGTTGCAGAGGGGCCCTACACTGAAGGAGGTTTTTTTTGTGTTATTTTTTTTACTGTTCAGTTTAGTTTCACTATTTACTTTTAGTAGTGTTTGTAGTTTAGATTGATTTCCTGTAGTTTGTTTTCTTTTAATTCTGTTCAGTAGCATAATGTTAGAATTCGATGGTACAATGTTGTTTCTCCTATCTATTTCATAAATGAAACTTGTTTTGTTTTAACAGGGTAAGGTGGAAAAGTAACAAGGATGTGTTGTTGATTAGTTCACTTATTGTTTGTTTCCTCTGTTATTTATTTCTTAGTTCATATTGCCAATGCACTGTGTGGATAAATGTTTTTGGTCACCATTTCATGCTGATATCCATCCTAACCTAAATGGTTAAACATTCATTTTACACAAGGATTGTAATCAATTAGTTACTCTCTACAAATTTGATTTAGTTCTTTAAACTACAAAGTACAGTAAGTTGCTTGTTTTCCATCTCAAGAAAGTTTTCTTTCAAAATTGGAGGCTTAGACAACCAAGAGAGCTTTAGTCAGTTTCATTCTCTGTAATTATTTCAATTTGCCATACAAATTCACCTCTTAATTTTTGACTTAGGATTAAATGACAAGATAGGATAGATTCTCTGTTTTTCCATCCCTTAACTTAGATTTTGATTAGTTCACCTTTAGGAAATTTAGACTCAGTTTTTCATAATTCAGACTGTACATCATTAGGAATCAAGGAAACAAACAAAACAAAACAATATAAAAATACAAAACAACGAAGTAAGAAGGGTTAACTAGCACATACAGTGCAGTACCCTTGATCATCTTACGAACCTCGGTTGATAATTTATGCAAAGAAATTTAGGAAACTAAATTGACTGAACATTTTGGTGTCATTTCCGGGGAAGTGTAACTATGTAACTTTATCTCTTACATTAAAAAAAAAATGATATGAAATGAGAAAGAGAAAGAGACTCTAGAGGTAGATTTATAGCAATAGGCAGGAGTTCAATTCCTACAACAGCACCTACTCCACCAAGAACAAGAAAAGATACACCTCCATCCCAAACTCATACCACCAGCCATAGAACTCCTGAAATTCCAGGGGCATAAATCAAATCAAAAGAATCCCCTACTTCATCTAACAAGTCAGTCTTAGGGGAGAAAAATCTTGAATCTCCAACAGCAAGAGTAGTTTTTTTCACCTCCACAGGGGAGCACATTTTAGTTGAAGAATTAGGAATATCTAGTGAGGAAGAAGAAGTAGAACCTCTCTCCCATATCCCATTAATAGAAAAACTAGAGGAGAAAGTAACCTTGCATGTTGAACCCTATACTGACCCTAAAGAAACTATAATGGCAAAAGAAGGACATGATGGAGAATTCACATTGTTTGGAGGGGGTATAGGAAGAGGTAGAGGAAATAATGGAGGAGGTAGAGGAAATAGGGAAATAGATAATTCTTTTGGATTCCCTATAGTGGATGAAGAAACACATGCCACAATGAAAAATATCTCACCTTCTGCCCTCCCAAACTTCCATGGGCTAAAAAGTGAGGATCCTGAAACATTTTTATTTGAGTTTAAAGTCTTGTGCAAAACCTATGATTATCTAGAAGACTCTCAAAAACTTAAATTGTTCCCTTCAACACTGAAATGAGCTGCTTTGAAGTGGTTCACGGGGTTAGTCACTCAGTCCATTAGAATATGAAATGACATGAAAAAAGTGTTTTTGGATAGGTATTTGGATTATTGCATGCCTACCAATCACAAAGATGAAGTGTTCAAAATGATGCAAAGAGAGGATGAAAACTTAGAGGATTTGATTGAGAGATTTAACTATAATTTGAAAAGATCAAAGATGGACAATTTAGATGAAGATACCTTAAAAGCTCTTTTATTAAAAGCAATTAGATATGAGTGGATAGATATCATTAACATTATGGGGAAGGGAGATATCTCTCAACTTCCATTAAATGATATAGGAGAATTATGTGTTAATCTCTCAAGAGGGAAATCCAAAACTGGGAAAGGTCCAAGAGATCCTTCTTTTGTTAGAGTAAATATGTCTACAACTGGATCAGTGAGTAGGGTAGAAATTGGTAATAGCCTTGATGAATTCAAAACAGATATCTTAGGGAGTCTTAGTGAGCAAATAGACACCCTTAAGTTGCAAAACAAGCAAAAAACCGAGGCTGATGCTTTAGCTATTTTCTGTACAAAATGCAGAAAAAAACATGCTCTAAGAGAATGCCTTATAGATGCAAAAATTATAGAAACTTGTATGATTTTCTCAGATAATCATGAAACCAAGGGTTGTCCTTCGATTCCAGGCCTTAAGGATGTTTTTCAAGAAGAAATAGTTCCAAATTCAGCAGAACCTCTTTGCTTTGTATCTAGAAAACCTTGGCAAGGGCCACAAAATCAGGGATTTAACAATCAAATGTATCTTCAGCCCCCACCAAATTGGAATTCTTGGCAGCAACCGTGGCCACAACTTCAATCTCAATATCAAACTTGGCCTCAACCTCAATCTCAATCTCAACCGTGGGCACAAGGAGTACAAAATCCTTATGGGAGATTTTCTCAATATTACCAATATCCTCCATCATATCAGAATTATCCTCCCCCACAAATTCCACAACAAAATCAACAGCCACAACTTCAAAATCAAAACCCTAAACTTTCATTACCATTTCCACAACAAATTCCACAACAAAACCAAAGTCCTCAACTCTTACTGCCATTTGAGCAGAAACCAAATCAACTTCTTGCCCAACCATTACCAAACACCAACAATAAAAATCCTCAGAATGCTTACATGGTGGAAGGACAACAATTTCCAACTTATATGATCAATCATCTAGATCTTAATGAAGTTCAATTGAGATCTGGTAGGATATTAGAAAAGGAAAGACCTTCTGTAGTTATTCAAAAACAAGACAATTCCGAGGAAGATTCTCTACAGCATAATAAAAGTTTTGAGCGAACATCTCTCCAAAACCAAAATACTGAAAATGAGAAAAAGAAAGAACTAGTGAACTCAACTCCTATCATTGAGCAGCCAATATCTACTTCTGCACCTCCTTTTCCTGAAAGACTACAAGTTGATAGAGGAGTAGAAAAGAAAATCATGCTACGCAATTATGATTTTCTAGATGAATTGAAAAATATCTGTATCAAAATTCCTTTGTTACAAGCCATTAAGGAGATTGCAATTCCAGCTAAAACAATAAAAGGGTTGAGCATAGAGAAACCAAGAAGAAAAGAAAAAGAAACAAAAAGAATTGACCTGGTAGGAAAAATAGCAGATATAATGATGGGAAAAATTGCCATACAAAAATATGTAGATCCAAGAAGTCCAATTGTGAAAACACACATCAATGGAGTTGAAACTCCAAATACATTGATTGATTTAGGGGCAGCAATAAACATCATGAGCAAACAAACCATGGAACAACTCAAGCTTCCTAATCTTCTTTACACATCTACATTACTACAATTAGTGGATAGATTTGTAATCAAACCAAATGGAGTGTTAGAATATACTTCAGCATCATTAGATTCTTGGGAATATCCTGTTGATTTTATGATCTTAACCCCCAAGAACAATCTAGGAGGACATCCACTCATATTAGGAAGACCTTGGCTGGCCACAACTGATGCTTTCATTAGCTGTAGATCTGGTGATATGTATATTTCTGATGGGAATTCAATAAAGAAATTCACTCTATATCCTCCAGCAAGAACAATCACAGAAATAGATGACAAAGAATTGATTGATGATGAAAATGAAATTCAACCTCTCTTTACTATTTCAGATATTAGTGAAGATAGCCAAATCTTAAATACAATGGAAAATTTTGAATCATCTCAAGAATATGAACATGATCAATTTCAAGAAAAATCCAACATTGAATATTTGTCATCTAGGCAGATGTCTCTTTATTCTATGGAAGAATTTGGTAGCTCTACAATTGAAATCTTTCCAGGGAGAACATTGAACATAAACAATAACTTGGAGAAATTACAAAAGGAAAAGCTAATCAATACATTACAACATTCTTTTGCTGCATATGCATGGGAATACACTGACATGAAAGGAATTAGTCCTAAGACTTGTATTCATCACATCTACATTGAGGAAAATTGCAGACCTATCAGACAACCTTAGAGAAGAATGAATCCAAATCTTAGGGAAATTGTGAAAGAAGAGCTGCACAAACTGCTGAATGTAAATTTCATTTACCCAATTTCAGACAGCTAAGGGGTTTCCCCTTTAGTGATTGTGCCTAAAAAGAATGGTAAATGGAAGGTGTGCATTGATTACCAAGAATTGAATAAAGCTACCCTTAAAGATCATTTTCCTTTGCCCTTTATAGATCAAGTGTTGGATAAATTAGCAGGTAAGAAGTATTTCTCATTCTTGGATGGCTTTAGTGGTTATAATCAGATTTAGGTGGCACCTGAGTATCAAGATAAAACCACATTTACTTGTCCATGGGGAACTTATGCCTAGCGAGTACTTCCTTTTGCCTTGTATCTAGAAAACCTTGGCAAGGGCCACAAAATCCGGGATTTAACAATCAAATGTATCTTCAACCCCCACCAAATTGGAATTCTTGGCAGCTACCTTGGCCTCAACTTCAATTTCAATATCAAACCTGGCCTCAACCTCAATCTCAATCTCAATCGTGGGCACAAGGAGTACAAAATCCTTATGGGAGTTTTTCTCAATATTACCAATATCCTCCATCATATGAGAATTATCCTCCCCCACACATTCCACAACAAAATCAACAGCCACAACTTCAAAATCAAAACCCTCAACTTTCATTACCATTTCCACAACAAAACCAAATTCCTCAACTCTTACTGCAATTTCAGCAGAAACCAAATCAACTACCTTCCCAACCATTACCAAACCCCAACAATAAAAGTCCTCAGAATGCTTACATGGTGGAAGGACAATAATTTCCAACTTATATGATCACTCCTATAGATCTTAATGATGTTCAATTGAGATTTGGTAGGACATTAGAAAAGGAAAGACATTCTGTAGTTATTCAAGAATAAGACAATTCTGAGGAAGATTTTCTACAGCCCAATAAAAGTTTTGAGGGAACATCTCTCCAAAACCAAAATACTAAAAATGAAAAAAAGAAAGAACCAGTGAACTCAACTCCTATCATTGAGCAACCAGTATCTAATTATGCACCTCCTTTTCCTGAAAGACTACAAGTTGATAGAGGAGTAGAAAAGCAGATCATGCTGCCCAATTATGATTTTCTAGATGAATTGAAAAATGTTTGTATCAAAATTCCTTTGTTACAAGCCATTAAGGAGATTCCAATTCTAGCTAAAACAATAAAAGGGTTGAGCATAAAGAAACCAGGAAGAAAATCAAAAGAGACAAAAAGAAATCACTTGGTAGGAAAATTAGCAAATATAATGATGGAAAAAAATGCCATACAAAAATATGTAGATCCAGGAAGTCCAATTGTGAAAACACACATCAATGGAGTTGAAATTCCAAATACAATTATTGATTTAGGGGCAACAATAAACATCATGAGCAAAAAAACCATGGAACAGCTCAAGCTTCCTAATCTTCTTTACACACCTACATTACTACAGTTAGCAGACAGATCTGTAATCAAACCAGATGGAGTGTCAGAAGATATTTCAGTATCCTTAGATTCTTGGGAATATCCTGTTGATTTTATGATCTTAACCCCCAAGAACAATCTAGGAGGATACCCACTCATATTAGGAAGACCTTGGCTGGCCATAGATGATGCTTTCATTAGCTGTAGATCTAGTGATATGTATATTTCTGATGGGAATCCAACAAAGAAATTCACTCTATATCCTCCACCAAGAACAATCACAGAAATAGATGACAAAGAATAGATTGATGATGAAAATGACATTCAACCTCTCTTCACTATTTCAGATATTAGTGAAAATAGGCAAATATTAAATATAATGGAAAGTTTTGAATCATCTCAAAAATATGAACGTGATCAATTTCAAGAAAAATCCAACATTGAATATTTGTCATCTAGGCAGATGTCTCTTTATTCTATGGGAGAATTTGGTAGCTCTACAATTGAAATCTTTCCAGGGAGAACATTGAACATAAACAATAACTTGGAGAAATTACAAAGGGAAAACCTAATCAATACATTACAACAACATTCTGCTGCATATGCATGGGAATATACTGACATGAAAGGAATTAGTTCTAAGACTTGTATTCATCACATCTACATTGAGGAAAATTGTAGACCTATCAAAAAGCTCAGAGAAGAATGAATCCAAATCTTAGGGAAATTGTGAAGGAAGAGCTGCAGAAACTACTGAATGTAAACTTCATTTACCCAATTTCAGATAGCCAATGGGTTTCCCCTTTAGTGATTGTGCCTAAAAAGAATGGTAAATGGAGGGTGTGCATTGATTACCGAGAATTGAATAAAGCTACCCTTAAAGATGATTTTCCTTTGCCCTTTATATATCAAGTGTTAGATACATTAGTAGGTAAGAAGTATTTATCATTCTTGGATGGTTTTAATGGTTATAATCAGATTCAGGTGGCACCTTAAGACTAAGATAAAGCCACATTTACTTTTCCATGGGGAACTTATGCCTACTGAGTACTTCCTTCTGGGTTATGTAATGCACCTGCAACATTCCAAAGAGCAGTACTAGGATTTTTTTTTTTATCTAATACATGATTGTGTAGAGGTATATATGGATGATTTTAATGTCTATGGGAATACATTTGAAGAAGCTTTGGAAAATTTGGAAAGAATTATTAAAAGATGTAAGGAAGCAAACCTTTCACTAAGCCATGAAATTTTTTTTATGATGTTTATAGAAGGTATTGTTTTAGGGCATCACATTTCCGGAGATGTGATTAAAGTTGATAAATCTAAAGTAGAAGCCATCTCTAAATTATCAATTCAAAATTGCCAAAAGGATGTTCGAAGTTTTCTAGGATTCACAGGATATTATAGACGATTTATAGAAAATTTCACTACAATAGCATCCCCACTCTTCAAGTTACTCAACAAGGATTGTGAAGACAATTGGAATCCTGACTGCCAATTGGCATTTGAGACTTTAAAAACAAAAATTTCTGAAGCACCCATCTTGAGAGGTCCAAATTGGAAACTACCTTTTCAAATTTCAACAGATGCTTCAGATATAGCTCTGGGAGCTGTATTAGGACAAAAAGACTTGATTCCCTATGCCATCTACTATAGAAGTAAGAATTTGACTCCCACTGAGTTGAACTATACTATAACTGAAAGGGAATTTTTAGCTGTTGTTCATGCAATCAACAAGTTTAGACATTATATAATAGGCTGTAAAACCTTTGTTCATACAGATCACTCTACAATTATATATTTAATGAATAAACCTATTACTAATGGCAAAGTTACAAGATGGCTTTTACTCGCAAGAATTCAATATTAGTGTGCTAGATAGACCTGGAAAACAACACACAGTTATTGATTTCTTGTCCAAAATTTAGAATATCAAAGATGAAACTCCAATTGAAGATAAGTTTCCTGATGAATATCTTTTTGCAGTGACTGCTCAAACTCCTTGGTTTGCAGATATTGCTAATTACTTAGTCACAGGAAAATTTCCTTCACATTTTTTTCTTAGAGAAGAAAGAAAAATCATTCAAATAAATGCAAGATACTCATGGATTACTAATGAATTGTATAAACGAGGCCCAGATCTTATGATCAGAAGATGTGTTAGGGAAGATGAAATGCCTGAGATTCTTAAGGCATGTCATGATGAGCCGTGTGGTGGACACTTTGCTGACAAGAGGACAACCTATAAAATCCTTTCTTTAGGATGTTATTAGCCATCCATCTTCAATGATGCCAAAGAATATGTCAGGAGGTGTGACAGCTGCCAGAGGGTAGGGATACATTCTCCTTCAAATGAAATGCCACTACAAGTTCAGGTACTCATTGAACCTTTTGAAAAATGGGCCTTAGGTTTTCTTGGGCCAATTAATCCTTCATCTTAGCAAAAGAAGCATATATTGGTATGCATTGATTATGTCACTAAATGGGTAGAGGCCAAAGCATTACCTTTTGCTAATGAAAAATATGTAGTTAATTTTCTTTTTGAGGACATCTTCACTGTTTTAGTGTTCAAAGAGAAATTGTGATAGATCAAGGATCTCAATTTCCATCTAAAATGGTGGAGGGACTTGTGGAAAATTACAAGATAAAACATAGGAAATCTACTCCCTATCATCCACAATCAAATGGTCAAGTTGAATCTACAAATAAGGTGATTGAAGGAATTCTCACTAATACTGTGCATCTACATAGAAGAGGTTGGGCAGAAAGGCTCCCTGAAGCCTTATGGGCCTATAGAACTACATGGATGAACACAATGGAACATACACCCTATGAACTTGTTTATGGGAAACAAGCCCTGTTCCCATAGAGTTTCAAATCAAAACCTTCAAGATGGCAGTCCAATTTGGATTGGATTTATCAAAGGCACAAAAATATAGATTGGAGAAACTCAATGAACTTGATGGAATCAGGCAAGATGCAGTCCAAAGAACCAGTATAGTCCGACAATAGAGGGCTAAATGGCATGATAAATATATTAAGGAGAAGAAATTCCAGGCAGGATATTGGGCACTGTTGTTTGATTCAAAGTTCAAAGATTTTCAAGGGAAGTTTGAAACTCAGTGGCTTGGGCTATATGATATTGAAAAAGTCTTTAACAATGGAGCAGTGAGAATAAGAACAATAGATGAGGAAAAGGTACCTCTTCTTGTGAACGGTAGTCTGTTGACGATATATCAAAAACTAGTTTCAAGAGAGAAGTTCATTAGGATTTTCCAGGATAACTCTAAAATGAAGCTAGTGAAGAAGAATCCTTCTCCACTAACTTAGTCTTTATTTTTCCCAAGAAATTACTGATAAAAAAAAATAATAATAACAATAATAATAATAAACTGTATAAGGTTGAAAACAAATCATTGATTGGCATACTTATACAGAAAATACAAGGTGAAAATCAAAGATTTCTGACATCCTATATTTTCCATTTTCTTTCTGTAGTAAGTAGTGACAAAAAAAGATACATTTATTTGCAGTATAGAGTCTGCAATTTCATAGTATCATTCCATCTCATTCATTTTTCATTCTGTTTTACAGTTCCACTTCATCTCACTGTCATATTTCATTTACATTTTATTTTTACAGTTTTACTCCATTTCGTCGTATTTCTCATTTTATCTTACATCTCATTCCATCTCACTGTCATAACTCATTTCCATTTTATTTTTACATCCATATTTCACTTTTCCTTCTTTTCACATTCTGTAGCTGGTTCGATTCCACAGCTAATCTGATTCTGCAGTTACAACCTAGTTATCAGCTCTGGCACAATTGTACAACTCACAAATAAATCATGAATGTAGGGAAATTGAATAATCAAGTTTTGGAGATCAACCATGCTCAAAGTACCTACGGATCAACAACAAAAGAGTTATCAAGCAAAAGGTTAAGTTCTAAGGTAAAATGAAAATTTATTTCAAACAGCAAGTCATAAACATAAGTTATGTATAATATGAATGATCATATGTCTCCTTAACAAGTCATCATTTGATTTGACTACCACATCTCCACCACATCTTCCACATTCGATACCCAATGGTCTATAATGATTTCATCATACCACACCTCCACTATGGTCTCCATACTCTGTACTTAAAACAGTCTCTAATAACTCCATCTGCTAACGGTCACAACCACGATATGACCAAAGTATTCACGTCTCTCCAAACCCTCACTGTCTACTTATTCCACGCAAACTCATAGTTATTTTTCACCATACTCGCAGACAGTCCATTTCATAGACCAAGACAGTAGTTCTGAAGGATAGGAAATTCTACACAACAAAGACCATGGGACTCATTGTTAGGGTAGAGCCCGTAGGGGCAAAGTTCATGGAAGGGTACCCACAACTCAAGGAGATTTTGCAAAAGACTGGATGGCTCAAATTCATTGAAAAATTTGATGGATATCACAATGAGATCACAAAATCGTTTGCTATATCATTCGATGGTACAAAAGTAGAGATTGGAGACATTAAGTTTGTAGTAACAAAATCTTACATAGTAGAGGCTACAGAACTGCCAAGACTTGGTGAGAGATTTTTTAAAAACAAAGAATTTCACAGTGAATCTTGGAAGGTAATTGTCAGGAACCCAGGTATGGATATCACTATGTTTAGAAAAGGAATTCCTATTTCAACACTCAAAAATAAATGGAGAAGCATGCTTTTGATATTACAAAAATTTATTACCTATGAGGGAAGATTCGGATGTATGTTATCATATACATTTATTGATGAACTTTCTAGAAAATGGAAACATCAACCTCCCTTTCTTCCCTCTAAATAGTCTAAGGAGGATGGCTTCAAATGTACAAAAGAAAATAGAATCCCTGGAGACAACCATGTACCATCATGGGTTGGTCAAAATACTGGTTGAGTATCATCTGAAAAGAATAGGAGACACCTGGGAAAACTTTATTATAAGAAACCATTTCCAAGAGACACCAGAATCTCCTGAAAAAGACGGTATCATAAAGAGTAGGAGAAAGAATACTAATCTAACCATTCAAAGAAACCCTGAGTCTTCAGCGCAAAAAAATGATGAAGAACCAATCTCTAAAAAATTATCAGAGATTAGAGAGAAAATCAAGTAGAAGAAGAAGATAAAAAATAAAGTTGGTGGAATTACTGAGAACACACCTAAATCTCCATTATAACAAGATGATGAACAACCAGTCTCTAAAAAATTGACAGAGATTCGGAAACAAATCAAGAGGAAGGAAAAGATAGGAAAGGAGAAAAAGGGTACAAAGGAGGAGAACATAAAACCCCTACAACTCAGAAGGAGCTCTAGGCTCTGAGGTATGGTAAAGAAGGTATCATCAAAGGAAACTGATTTCATAAATCTAGAATAAGAAACCCTAGTATCATCTCTTGAAAATGTCCCATTTACATACAGTCCTCAAAACTCTCCTAGACAGTATTTTGAAGGCAGCCCCAGCAGAGGATCCCTAGGCATGGATCCAGTACAACAACAAATTTATGACTACATAAAATCATTAGAAAAGAAAAGTGCCTCAATGGATCCAGGATCCTCAACCAATCTAGAACAACCTGTCAATCCACAAGAACCTCTGACTGACTCTCTCAAACAGGAAATTTATGAGTTGGAGATATTGAACAGACATATCGAGAAAGAAAATGAAACCCTGAAGGAACAAACCAAACCGGATAAGGCCATTCATGATAATACAATACTGTACCTAGGGCTATGGTACAAGAAGAATAGGAAGTTGAAGAGGAAGAATAGAAAGTTGAACAAAACAGTGATCAACCTTAAATACAGACTTCTCATGAAGAAACCTAGGATGGCAGTCACTTCAAAAAGGAGTAGGAGAAGAAAGTTAGATGTACTGGCAGAGGTATCTGAGTAGATGCAATAGGAAAGAAGAGTTCACAGTTTTGGCAAAATTGCATGAGGACATGCAATGATTTTGTAGTGGGGGTATGTTGGCTCCCAGAATTACTCTCTGCTTTACAACTTTTCTCACTTATTTCTCTTGTTTTTCCATAAAAGACAGATCTCCATCACTGATAAATGATAGGTTTTGTCCCAAGGAAGACATTAAATGATTGACATGTTATACTTTTATGTTCTTGCTATTTGAAATAATTTTTTTCCATTTTGCTACGGAACGTAGCCCATTCTGCAGCTAACCGTGTGTTCCGTAGCTACTTCCATGGATGAACAGGTTATAGGTGTCAAGCAAGGAAATCGGCCACATGGGCATCTATGGAATGGTCATGACATGGATCCTATCCTAGTCACCCAGGCCAAATTGTCAAGAAAGCCAGCTCAAGAACACAGTCAAAGGTGGAGTCAATTGAAGAAACCCGGGAGCATTAGGACTCTGTGTCCACTCTTCGTGGTTAATTAATAATCCAACAGTTTTGTTGTAGCATTCACTTGAACCAGCCACTAGTGATAACAGTTTCACACAACCATCTTGCTAACTTAAAGTCACCTGTAGCTGATCAACCCTTTACTGTTCAGTTTAGTTTCAATATTTACTTTTAGCAGTGTTTGTAGTTTAGATTCATTTCCTGTAGTTTGTTTTCTTTTAATTCTGTTCAGTAGTGTAATGTTAGAATTCGATGGTGCAATCTTGTTTCTCATATCTATTTCATGAATGAAACTTGTTTTCTTTTAACAGGGTAAGGTGGAAAAGTAACAAGGATGCGTTCTTGATTAGTTTACAAACTGTTTGCTTCCTCTGTTATTTATTTCTTAGTTCAAATTGCCAATGCACTGTGTGGATAAATGTTTTTGGTCACCATTTCAAGCTAATAACCATCCTAACCTAAATGGTTAAACATTCATTTCACACACGGATTGCAATCAATTAATTACTCTGCATATTTGATTTAGTTCTTTAAACTACAAAGTACAGTGAGTTGCTTGGTTGCCATCTCAGGAAAGTTATCTTTCAAAATTGGAGGCTTAGACAACTAAGAGTGCTTTAGTCAGTTTCATTCTCTGTAATTATTTCAATTTTCCTTACAAATTCACCTCTTAATTTTTTACTTAGGATTAAATGACAAGATAGGATAGATGCTCTGTTTTTCCTTCCCTTAACTTTGATTTTGATTAGTTCACCTTTATAAAATTTAGACTCAATTTTTCATAATTCAGACTGTACATCATTAGGAATCAAGGAAACCCACAAAACAAAACAATATAAAAATACAAAACAACGAAGTAAGAAGGGTTAACTAGCACATACAGTGCACTACACTTCATCAGCTTACGAGCCTCGGTTGATAATTTATGCAAAGAAATTTAGGAAACTAAATTGACTGAACATTTTGGCACCACTGCTAGGGAAGTGTAACTAGGTAAATTTATCTGTTACATTCAAAAAATAATGATATGAATAGAGAAAGAGATTCTAGGGGTAGATTTATAGCTAGAGGCAAGAGTTCAATTCCTACAACAACACCTACTCCACCAAGAACAAGAAAAGATACACCTCCATCCCAAACTCATACTCCCAACCACAGAACTCCTAAAATTCCAGGGGCAGAAATCCAATCAAAAGAATCTCCTACTTCATCTACCAAGTCAGTCTTAGGGGAGAAAAATCTTGAATCTCCAACAGCAGGAGTAGTTTTCTTCACCTCCACAGGGGGGCACATTTTAGTTGAAGAATTAGGAATACCTAGTGAGGAAGAAGAAGTAGAACCTCTCTCCCATATCCCATTAATAGAAGAACCAAAGGAGGAGAAAGTAACCTTGCAAGTTGAACCCTATACTGACCCTGAAGAAACTATAATCGTAGAATAAGAACAAGATGGATAATTCACACTGTTTGGAGGAGGGGGTAGAGGAAGAAGTAGAGGAAATAATGGAGGAGGTAGAAGAAATAATGGAGGAGGCAGAGGAAATAGGGAAATAGATAATTCTTTTGGATTCCCTATAGTGGATGAAGAAACAAATGCCACAATGAAAATAATCTCACCTTTTGTCCTCCCAAACTTCCATGGGTTAAAAAGTGAGGATCTTGAAACATTTTTATTTGAGTTTGAAGTCTTGTGCAGAACCTATGATTATCTAGAAGACTCTCAAAAACTTAAATTGTTCCCTTCAACACTGAAAGGAGCTACTTTGAAGTGGTTTGTGGGGTTAGTCACTCAGTCAATTAGAACCTTGAATGACATGGAAAAGGTGTTTTTGGATAGGTATTTGGATTATTTCATGACTACCCATAACAAAGATGAAGTTTTCAAAATGATGCAAAGAGAGGATGAAAACTTAGAGGCTTTGATTGAGAGATTTAACTATAATTTGAAAAGAGCAAAGATGGAAAATTTAGATGCAGATACCTTAAAAGATCTTTTATTAAAAGCCATTAGAGATGAGTGGATAGATATCCTTAACATTATGGGGAAGGGAGATATCTCCCAACATCCATTAAATGATATAGCATAATTATATGTTCATCTCTCAACAGGGAAATCCAAAACTGGGAAAGGTCCAAGAGATCCTTCTCTTGTTAGAGTAAATAAGTCCACAACTGGATCAATGAGTAGGGCAGAAATTGGTAATATGCTTGATGAATTCAAAACAGATACCCTAGGGAGTCTTAGTGAGCAAAAAGACACCCTTAAGTTGCAAAACAAGCAGAAAACCGAGGCTGATGCTTTAGCTATTTTCTGTCCAAAATGCAGTAAAAAACCATGCTCTAAGAGAATGCCCTTTAGATGAAAAATTTATAGAAACTTGCATGATTTTCTCAAAGAATCATGAAACCAAGGGTTTTCCTTCCATTCCAGGCCTTAATGTTATTTTTCAAGAAGAAACAGTTCCAAATTCAGCAGAGCCTCTTTGCTTTGTATCTAGAAAACCTTGTCAGGGGCCACAAAATCAGGGATTTAACAATCAAATGTATCTTCAGCCCCCACCAAATTGGAATTCTTGGCAGCAATTTTGGCCTCAACTTCAAACTCAATGTTAAAGTTGACCTCAACCTCAATCTCAATCACAACCGTGGGCACAAGGAGTAAAAAATCCTTATGGGAGATTTTCTCAATATTACCAATATCCTCCATCATATCAAAATTATCCCCCCCCACACATTCCACAACAAAATCAACAGCCACAACTTCAAAATTAGAACCCTCAACTTTCATTACCATTTCCACAAAAAATTCCACAACAAAATCAATGTCCTCAACTCTTACTGCCATTTCAGCAGAAACCAAATCAACTACCTAACTAACCATTACCAAACCCTAACAATAAAAATCCTCAGAATGCTTACATGGTGGAAGGAAAAAAATTTCCAACTTATATGATCACTCCTCTAGATCTTAATGATGTTCAACTAAGATCTGGTAGGATATTAGAAAAGGAAAGACCTTCTATAGTTATTCAAGAACAAGACAATCCTAAGGAAGATTCTCTATAGCCCAATAAAAGTTTTGAGGGAACATATATCCAAAACCAAAATACTGAAAATGAAAAACAGAAAGAACCAATGAACTCAACTCCTATCATTGAGCAGCCAATATCTACTTCTCCACCTCCTTTTCCTGAAAGAATACAAGCTGATAGAGGAGTAGAAAAGTAGATCATGCTGCCCAATTATGATTTTCTAGATGAATTGAAAAATGTCTATATCAAAATTCCTTTGTTACAAGCCATTAATGAGATTCCAATTCTAGCTAAAACAATAAAAGAGTTGAGCATAAAGAAACCAGGAAGAAAAGCAAAATAAACAAAAATAATTCACCTTGTAGGAAAAATAGCAGATATAATGATGGGAAAAATTGCCATACAAAAATATGTAGATCCAGGAAGTCCAATTTTGAAAACACAAATTAATGGAGTTGAAACTCCAAATACATTGATTGATTTAGGGGCAGCAATAAACATCATGAGCAAACAAACCATGGAAAAACTCAAGCTTCCTAATCTTCTTTACACACCTACATTACTACAATTAGCAGACAGATCTGTAATCAAACAAGATGGAGTGTTAGAAGATATTTCAGTATCCTTAGATTCTTTGGAATATCCTGTTGATTTTATGATCTTAACCCCCAAGAACAATCTAGGAGGACATCCACTCATATTAGGAAGACCTTGGCTAGCCACAGCTGATACTTTCATTAGATGTAGATTTGGTGATATGTATATTTTTTATGGGAATTCAACAAAGAAATTCACTCTATATCCTTCAGCAAAAACAATCACAGAAATAGATGACAAAGAATGGATTGATGATGAAAATGAAATTCAACCTCTCTTTACTATTTCAGATATTAGTGAAGATAGCAAAATCTTAAATACAATGGAAAATTTTGAATCATCTCAAGAATATGAACATGATCAATTTCAAGAAAAATCCAACATTAAATATTTGTCGTCTAAGTAGATGTCTCTTTATTCTATGGAAGAATTTGGTAACTCTACAATTGAAATCTTTCCAGGGAGAACATTGAACATAAATAATAACTTGGAGAAATTACAAAAGGAAAAGCTAATCAATACATTACAACAACATTCTGCTACATATGCATGGGAATATGTTGACATGAAAGGAATTAGTTCTAAGACTTGTATTCATCACATCTACAACTAGGAAAATTGTAGACCTATCAGAAAACCTCAGAGAAGAATGAATCCAAATCTTAGGGAAATTGTGAAAGAAGAGTTGCAAAAACTGCTGAATGTAAACTTCATTTACCCAATTTCAGATAGCCAATGGGTTTCCCCTTTAGTGATTGTGCCTAAAAAGAATGGTAAATGGAGGGTGTGCATTTATTACCAAGGATTGAATAAATCTACCCTTAAATATCATTTTCCTTTGCCCTTTATAGATCAAGTGTTGGATACATTAGTAGGCAAGAAGTATTTCTCATTCTTGGATGGTTTTAGTGGTTATAATCAGATTCAAGTGGAACCTGAAGACCAAGATAAAACCACATTTACTTGTCCATGGGGAACTTATGCCTACCGAGTACTCCCTTTTGGGTTATGTAATGCACTTGCAACATTCCAAAGAGTAGTACTAGGAATTTTTTTTGATCTAATACATGATTGTGTAAAGGTATATATGGATGATTTTACAGTCTATGGGAATACATTTGAAGAAGCTTTGGAAAATTTGGAAAGAGTTCTTAAAATATGTAAGGAAGAAAACCTTTGACTAAGCCATGAAAAATGTTTTATCATGTTGATAGAAGGTATTGTTTTAGGGCATCACATTTCAGGAGATGGGATTAATGTTGATAAATCTAAAGTAGAAATCATCTCTAAATTATCAATTCCAAATTTCCAAAAGGATGTTCGAAGTTTTCTAGGATTCACAGGATATTATAGACGATTTATAGAAAATTTCACTAAAATAACATCCCCACTCTTCAAGTTACTCACCAAGGATTGTGAATTCAATTGGAATCCTAACTGCCAATTGGCATTTGAGACTTTAAAAACAAAAATTTCTAAAGCACCCATTTTGAGATGTCCAAATTGGAAACTACCTTTTCACATTTCAACAGATTCTTTAGATACAACTCTGGGAGCTGTGTTAGGACAAAAAGACTTGATTCCCTATCCCATCTACTATAGAAGTAAGAATATGACTCCCACTGAGTTGAACTATACTGTAATTGAAAAGGAATTTTTGGCTATTGTTCATGCAATCAACAAGTTCAGACATTATATAACAGGCTATGAAACCTTTGTTCATACAGATCACTCTGCAATTAGATATTTAATGAATAAACCTATTACTAATGGTAGAGTTACAAGATTGCTTTTACTCTTGTAAGAATTCAATATTACTACGCTAGATAGACCTGGAAAACAAAACATAGTTGTAGATTTCTTGTCCATAATTCAGAATATAAAAGATGACACTTCGGTTGAAGATAAGTTTCTTGATGAATATCTTTTTGCAGTGACTACTCAAACTCCTTGGTTTGCAGATATTGCTAATTACTTAGTCATGTGAAAATTTCCTTCACATTTTTTTTTTAGAGAAAAAGAAAAAATCATTCAGATAAGTGCAAGATACTCATGGATTACTAATGAATTATATAAAAAAAGCCCAGATTTTATGATCAGAAGATGTGTTAGGGAAGATGAAATGCCTGAGATTCTTAAGGCATGTCATGATGAACCATGTGGTGGACGCTTTGCTAACAAGAGGACAACCTATAAAATCTTTTCTTTAGGATATTATTGGCCATCCATATTCAAAGATGCCAAAGAATATGTCAGGAGGTGTGACAGCTACTAGAGGGTAGGGAAACCTACTCCTTCAAATGAAATGCCACTACAAGTTCAGGTACTCATTGAACCTTTTGAAAAATGGGATTTAGATTTTGTTGGGTCAATTAATCCTTCATCTAAGCAAAATAAGTATATATTGGTATGCATTGATTATGTCACTAAATGGGTAGAGGCCAAAGCATTACCTTTCGCTGATGAAAAATCTGTAGTCAATTTTCTTTTTGAGGACATCTTCACTTGTTTTGGTGTTCCAAGAGAAATTGTGACAGATCAAGGATCTCAATTTCCATCTAAAATGGTGGAGCGACTTGTGGAAAATTACAATATAAAGCATAGGAAATCTACTCCCTATCATCCACAAGCAAATGGTCAAGTTGAATCTACAAATAAGGTGGTTGAAGGAATTCTCACTAAGACTGTGCATCTACATAGAAGAGATTGTGCAGAAAGGCTCCCTGAAGCCTTATAGGCCTATAGAACTGCATGGAGGAACACAACGGGACATACACCCTATGAACTTGTTTATGGGAAACAAGCCCTGTTCCCTATAGAGTTTCAAATCAAAACCTTCAAGATGGTAGTCCAATTGGGATTGGATTTATCAGAGGCACAGAAACATAGATTGGAGCAACTCAATGAACTTGATGAAATCAGGAAAGATGCAGTCCAAAGAACCAGTATAGTCCAACAACAGAAGGCTAAATGGCATGATAAATATATTAAGGTGAAGAAATTCCAGGTAGGAGATTGGGCACTGTTGTTTGATTCAAAGTTCAAAGATTTTGAAGGGAAGTTTGAAACTCAGTGGCTTGGGCCATATGATATTGAAAAAGTCCTTAACAATGGAGCGGTGAGAATAAGAAAAATAGATGAGGAAAAGGTACCTCTTCTTGTGAATGGTCATCGATTGAAGATATATCAAAAACCAGTTTCAAGACAGGAGTTCATTAGGATTTTCCAGGATAACTTTGAAATGAAGCTAGTGAAGAAGAATCCTTCTCCTCCACTAACTTAGTCTTTAGTTTTCCCAAGAAATGACTAATTAAATAATAATAATAATAATAATAATAATAATAATAATAATAATAATAATAATAATAATAATAAACTATATAAGGTTGAAAACCAATCATTGATTGGCATACTTATATAGAAAATACAAGGTGAAAATTAGAGATTTCTGACATCCTATATTTTCCATTTTCTTTATGTCATAAGTAGTGACAAAAAAAGCTACATTTATTTGCAGTATAGAGTCTGCAATTTCATAGTCTCATTCCATCTCATTTAGTTTTCATTCTATTTTATAGTTCCACGTCATCTCACTCTCATATTTCATTTACATTTTATTTTTATAGTTTTACTCCATTTCACCCTATTTCTCATTTTATCTTACATCTCATTCCATCTCACTGTCATAACTCATTTCCATTTTATTTTTACATCCATATTTCATAAGCCATATTTCATTTTTCCTTCTTTTCACATTTTTGTAGTTGGTTCCATTCCACAACTAATCTGATTGTGCAGCTACAACCTACTTATCAGCTCTGGCACAATTGTACAGCTCACAAATAAATCATGAATGTAGGGAAATTGAAGAATCAAGTTTTGGAGATCAACCATGCTCAAAGTACCTACGGATCAACACCAAAAGAATTATCAAGAAAAAGGTTAAGTTCTAAGGTAAAATGCAAATTTATTTCAAACAGCAAGTCATAAACATAAGTTATGTATAATATGAATGATCATATGTCTCCTTAACAATTCATCATTTGATTTGACTACCACATCTCTGCCACATCCTCCACATTCGATACCCAATGATCTATAATGATTTCATCATACCACACCTCGACTATGGTCTCCATACTCTGTACTTAAAATGGTCTCTAATAACTCCATCTGCTAATGGTCATAATGACAATATGACCAAATTATTCACGTCTCTCCAAACCCTCACTGTCGACTTATTCCATGCAAACTCATATTTCGTTTTCACCATACCCGTAGACAGTCCATTTCATAGACCATGAGAGTAATTCTAGAGGATAGGAAATTCTACAAAACAGAGACCATGGGACTCATTGTCAGGGTAGAGCCCATAGGGGCAAAGTTCATGGAAGGGCACCCACAACTCAAGGAGATGCTGCAAAAGACTGGATGGTTCAAATTTATTGAAAAATTTGATGGATATGACAAGGAGATCACAAAATCTTTTTCTAGATCATTCGATGGTACAGAAGTAGAGATTGGAAACATAAAGTTTGCAGTAACAAAATCTTACATAGCAGAGGCTACAGAACTTCCAAGACTTGGTGAGAGATGGTTTAAAAACAAAGAAATTCACAGTGAATCTTGGAAGGTAATCCTCAGGAACCCAAGTATGGATATCACTGTGTTTAGAAAAGGAATTCCTATTTCAACACTAAAAAATAAATGGAGAAGCATGCTTTTGATATTACAAGAATTTATTACCTTTGAGGGAAGATTCGGATGTATTCATGTTTATCATATACATTTATTGATGAAATTTCTAGAAAATGGAAACATGAACCTCCCTTTCTTCCTTCTAAACTGTCTAAGGAGGATGGCTTCAAATGTATAGAAAAAAATAGAATCCCTGGAGACAACCATGTACCATCATAGGTTGGTCCAAATACGGGTTGAGTATCATCTGAAAAGAATAGGAGACAAGTGGGAAAACTTTCTGATAAGAAACCATTTCCAAGAGACACCAGAATCTCTTGAAAAAGATAGTATCAGAAAGAGTAGGAGAAAGAAGACTAATCTAACCATTCAAAGCAACCCTGAGCCTTCAGCACAGAAAAATGATGAAGAACGAATCTCTAAAAAATTATCAGAGATAAGAGAGAAAATCAAGCAGAAGAAGAAGATAAAAAAGAAAGCTGGTGAAATTACTGAGAGCACACCTGAATTTCCATTACAACAAGATGATGAACAACTGATCTCTGAAAAATTGACAGAGATTAGGAAACAAATCAAGAGGAAGGAAAATATAGGAAAGGAGAAAAAGGGTACAAAGGAGGAGAACATAAAACCCCTACAAATCAGAAGGAGCTCTAGGCTCCAAGGTATGGTAAAGAAGGTATCATCAAAGGAAACTGAGTTCATAAATCTAGAATAAGAAACCCTAGTATCATCTCCTGAAAATGTCCCATTTACATACAGTCCTCAAAACTCTCCTAGGCAGTATTTTGAAGGCAGCCCCAGTAGAGGATCCTTAGGCATAGATATAGTACAACAAAAAATTTATGATTACATAGAATCATTAGAAAATAAAAGTGCCTCAATGGATCCAGGATCCTCAACCAATCTAGAACAACTTGTCAATCCACAAGAACCTCTAATTGACTCTCCCAAAGAGGAAATCTATGAGTTGGAGATATTGAACATGCATATCAAGAAAGAAAATGAAACCCTGAAGGAACAAACCAAACTAGATAAGGCCATTCATGATAATACAATACTGCACCTAGGGCTATGGTACAAGAAGAATAGGAAGTTGAAGAGGAAGAATAGAAACTTGAACAAAATAGTGATCAACCTTAAATACAGACTTCTCATGAAGAAACCCAGGATGGAAATCACTTCAAAAGGGAGCAGGAGAAGAAAGTTATACGTACTAGTAGAGGTATCTAGGCAGATGCAATAGGAAAGAAGAGTTCACAGTTTTGGAAAAATTGCATGAGGACATGCAATGATTTTGCAGTGGGGGTATGTTGGCTCTCAGAATTACTCTCTCCTTTACAACTTTTCTCACTTCTTTCTCTTGTTTTTCCATAAAAGACAGATCCCCATCACTGATAAATGATAGATTTTGTCCCAAGGAAGACATTAAATGATTGACATGATATACTTTTATGTTCTTGCTATTTGAAATAAGTTTTGAAATTTAGCTATGGAACGTAGCTGATCCTGTAGCTAATTGTGTGTTCCATAGCTACTTCCATGGTTGAACATGTTACAGGTGTCAAGTGAGGAAACTGGCCACATGGGCATCTCTGGAATGGTCATGACATGGATCCTTTCCTAGTCACCCAGCCCAAATCGATAAAAAAGCCATCTCAAGACCACAATCAAACGTGGAGTCAAAAAAAGAAACTCGGGACCAGTAGGACTCTGTGTCCACTCTTCGTGGATAATTAATAATCCGACAGTTTTGTTGTAGCATTAACTTGAACCAACCACCAGTGATAATAGTTTCATGCAACCATCTTGCTAACTTAAAGTCACTTATAGATGATCAACCCTTTACGCATTTCTGTTTTAATACGTGGAGACCACTTGTAGCTAAATTCTCTCAAAAGACAGTTAGGAATGTCTCTTTAAATATCAGTCGTACAGAACTAAGAAAAAGTTTGAATTTATATATGTATTAAGCTCAGACTTACATCTCTGTAATTTTGGAACTTATTTTCCTGTTAATAATATGAAGCCGTGTTTGACCAAGTGATCATTTGCAAGAGTATCTTCAGCTAGTTAGCAGCTCAACTCAGTCAGTTGCAGAGGGCCCCTGCACTAAAGGAGGTTTTTTTTTTGTTATTTTGTTTACTGTTCAGTTTAGTTTCATTATTTATTTTTAGCAGTGTTTGTAGTTTAGATTGATTTCTTGTAGTTTGTTTTCTTTTAATTCTGTTCAGTAGCATAATGTTAGAATTCAATGGTGTAGTCTTGTTTCTCCTATCTATTTCATAAATGAAACTTGTTTTGTTTTAACAGGGTAAGGTGGAAAAGTAACAAGGATGCATTGTTGATTAGTTTACTTACTGTTTGTTTCCTCTGTTATTTATTTCTTAGTTCAGATTGGCAATGGACTGTGTGGATAAATGTTTTTCGTCACCATTTCAAGTTGACATCCATCCTAACCGAAATGGTTAAACATTCATTTCACACAAGGATTGTAATCAATTAGTTACTCTCTGCATATTTGATTTAGTTCTTTAAACTACAAAGCACAGTAAGTTGCTTGTTAGCCATCTCAGGAAAGTTATCTTTCAAAACTGGAGGCATAGACAACTAAGAGTGCTTTAGTTAGTTTCATTCTCTGTAATTATTTCAATTTGCCTTACAAATTCACCTCTTAATTTTTGACTTAGGATTAAATGACAAGATACGATAGATGCTCTGTTTTTCCTTCCCTTAACTTAGATTTTGATTAGTTGACCTTTAGGAAATTTAGACTCAGTTTTTCATAATTCAGACTGTACATCATTAGGAATCAAGGAAACCCCCAAAACAAAACAATATAAAAATACAAAACAATGAAGTAAGAAGGGTTAACTAGCACATACAATGCACTACACTTCATCAGCTTACGAGCCTTGGTTGATAATTTATGCAAAGCAATTTAGGAAACTAAATTGACTGAACACTAATTACCCAAAATCATTGATAATAAGACAAAGAAATGGAAATTCACTCTATTGAAATAATCTCACAAATCAGATCTTAAGAATTGATAACAAACCCGTTGCAAGAAATGTAAATCTTCACACAACTAAATGACAAGCTTCAAGGATTCACACAATGGAAATCGTAAATCTCAGGATCTATGCAATGAAATTACAAATTAAAGACTTTGACTAAGAAACAACAATTGTGCATATGAAAGGAATCGAAAGGTAATAATACATGAGAAGACAACAATATTTCTAGAGATTGGGCCCAAGGTCTCCGGAGATAACTTCCTTAAAATGAACTCAATATAAAGATTAAAGTCAGATCATTCAAACTTTCATTAACATCAAAGTCAAGTACAAAAATGGTCTGTAAATCTTCAGAACAATTATGTTGTTCACTTTTACAGTTCACCAAGAATAATCAGAAAATCACCATTTTCATTCTTTCTTACTACAGTTTAATATATATTACAACGCATTCTAACATTGGAATGATAAAGTTATCCTGAGAATTGGAAGATTCTCAGGATTGCTTATTTTAAATTACAAAATCAGATCATATCTTTCCTGTAACTGTTTTGATGTGAGTAAATACAAATCTTGGACCTGCGTACCAATATTAACACAATTGTCCTTAAGACTCAGTATTTCTTCATCTTCTTCAAGGGAATGACAACTATCCATCAGATTTATTGATCATAAGATAACATAGATTTAGAGCTAAAAGATATCTAAAATATTCATCTTAACTTAAGAATAAGACAAATTACGAGAATATTAATAACTGCACTTTTGAAATCTCTATTTATCAAATTATTGTGAACTAGAGTTAAAAAGTTTGGAAAATAAATATTAAAATAGAGAGAAAAAAGGGAAATAAACATACCAATTTCATAACCCAACATCACCCCCCAGCTTATCTTTTTGCATGTCCTCATGAAATAAGATGATTTACATGTAGAAGTGTTAAAGAGTAAGCCAGATAGGATCTTTCATAATAATATTGAAACTTGTTTCTCTTTTGAATTTCTCTGAAAGCTGTAATTTTGTCTTTCTCAGTGAGCTCATATTTAGCTTATAAATATCTGGAGGGTACCATATGATAGGGCATCTATATCTACAACCAATCTAGTTAGGTCCTTTATATAGGACCAAACGAACATATTCCCTCACCCTGCTAGTTGCTGCTTGAAAGTTTCCGTAATTGAGTAGATCTATATTTTTCACTTCAGTGGAGGACATATGCCATATTTTCTTAGAGGCATAGAGGGATTCTTCCTTGATCTCTTCGAAAAATTCTAAACCAGTCTAAAGAACATCATTATGTACAAGAGCAAGGGCAGAAATGACACCTGACTGTTCCATAAATTTCTTGTGTTTAATAAGAGTACGCAGGGGACTTTTTGGTTCTCCTCTGACCCAGAGGTCAAGGCCATTTTCCCTTTTTCTATATACATCATGAGCTTTGGACCACTTGAATTGATTCCTAGCAAAAGAAAGGAAGGCTTGGAATTTCACATCTCTAATAAAAGGGCTAGGATTTTCATCCCTTTGCTCCTCCAAGAAAAAGTTATGCATATATAACTCACACAAGAAATATTTGACATTATCATCTTGTTGTTGAAAAGCTTTAATGAAATCAGAAATAGTAGTGAATTCAGTAGATTGTCCTGACTGGACAGCTTTGATCTTGAGTAACAAGTATCATTCCAATAAGAACAGAGCATAGTTCTTTGTCAGGCATCTACAAGACAAAGCATCAGAGTAAATGGAACAAACCTCTTTGATTTGTTCTAGGGCTTTCTGAAGTTGACCTTGTACTAATTCTATCTTTTTCTTTGCCACTCTGAGCTTAGCATATGTCTCATATTCAATAATGGACAATGCTTTGTATTTCTGCATTAATTCCTGGTGCTCTTTCGAAGGGACTACTTCACCTCGATACTGATTCAGAGTCTGTTGTTGTTCCTCCAGTCTTCTATTCAATACTTGAATAGTGGTGTCCATAATTAATGGGGTATATGGAGGTACATGTTCCGCTGAGTGGCCCTATTGATAAGAACTAACAATTATGTTTGGCTGGCCGCTTTAGCTGTAATGATATTAGGGCCCAAATTAGTCTGGGTTTCTACAGAAATAATGGGTGTCCCTTCTGTTTGGGTTTCACTGGAAGTAAAATAGCTTCTAGTTCGAACTTTGGCCATTTGAACTACCCGATTTTTCATATGATGTCTTCTATTATTTTTCAGCCAACTTTCAAGTTGTTTTACCCTCCTTCGTAACCTCTAGTTTTCTTGCTTTAGTAGCCTTATTTCGTGATTGGTATTTTCTTTCATTTTTCTAGTTGGATTTTCAGTTTGTTTAGTCGAGGTGGAAGGAATATCAACATCAATCTCAGGTTCCTTATTTACAGTTTCCTTGACTTCAGGAGGAACGACATGGTCTACAAGGCTCTTATCAGATTGGAATGTATTAGTAAAATTGTCACACGGCTCAGATGGTGACAAAACTACTTCTTCCGAAGGTGAACCTGGTTCCATAACAGTGTCAACTGATTCTCCTGAATGTTCCTACAAAGGAGGATTCCTGGGGTCCTCTGAGGACTGCAGTATCTTTGTAGCATTGGAATTGAGAGGAGAGGTCAAGCTATCAGGTGTTGGGGTTCGCGCAGATGGGAATTCTGAACAACCCATGTCTCCCTCATTATTGAAAAAGGTTCCTATGTCCTCTAATACTTGAGCTACTTCTTGTTCCCGAATTTGGGGTGAATTGGCCTGGTGCGTCCCCTGGCATTCAGGAGACTTCTGAAGTTCATCACCTAGTAGCTATTCACTGGGTTCTGAGGGGTTTCTCATTTTGGCCAATCTAAGTGATCTTCTTCTTTTAACAGGTAAGGATACCAAGAAGGATGCTATCCTTTTTTAGCTCTAGTCAATGTTTGTGAACCTGAGGTCTGTGCTTGTTCTTGCATGACCCTCTCTATTCCTAATTGCTCAGGTTCTATAGCAGGTGTCTCAGTTTGGGATGTCGACTCACCATTTTCAACAAAATTTTCCCAAGTTATATGTGCTTGATTTAGTTCTCTATTGACTATTATCTTAATAAGACAATGATGGCTAACTATGACATCTGGGTCCTTAGCTTTTCCAATTCTTCCGACTATTTCATGTAGTAGAGAATTCAAAAAGAAAGGAAAATTTATAGTTACCTTCTATCTTAGTGCAACCAACAGCTTCAAATGTTTTGGCCTTACCATGTCATGCTGACTATCGTGCTAGCTCCTACCAAGGTTTTGAAAAGGATGTCGGGTGATAGCCTTTTCCTTTTCGAACTAATGCTTCACCAGGGTTTATGAACATCGCCATGGCACCATGAAGCCTCGTATGCTTATCTAACCACTTTTCTCCCTCAATGGAGAGGCCTGTGACTTCCGCTAGTATTGTTTCATTGACTGGTATCTATCTACCCCTAGCTATTGTTATTTCATTGTGCAGGTTCTATAATAATTCCAGGGTGACTACTTCCTCGAATCCCGGTAGACGAGAGAAGTACTCAGTCCATCCTACCTGCTCCAAGACTCTTCATGCCTTCTCAGAAACCCTAAGTTGAGCTGGCTCATTGCGAATTGATCTACCACCCATGCTTGTTGCTTCTCAGGAGAAATGATCAGAAGCTGTATACAAATTCTAAGCCAACAATTTGCAGAAAAATGACAATATGCAACTTTGTAATTATCGATGTAACATATGCACACAATCGTTATAATGATTAGTCATCCTAATTAAGCGTGTCAGTGTCATTCCATCATGTGAATATTTACTTCCCCCCACTGATAATAAAGGTCAACCATGACCGTTGATGATTCGGAAAATCGGTGGCCTATCAATGCATTTATTGGATGTAACACGAAATGGACCAATCAAGTGGGGGAACACGACAAAGTATTAAGATGCATTTAATGTAAGATCAGGGTGACACATGTGTATATTTGTGACATTCAAAGTATAAATATTATGGGTAAACGACAATAAGCACCAAAAATTATCTGCTAAAGAGAGTATAGTAAATTTAACAAAGTCACTTTATAATAATATATGCGTTGCCGATATGCTAGGGATAAAGTTTTTCTCATAACGATCTTAAATTACCACCGGAGTTATGGTGAGAGATTTCCAAGTTGGATTTGGTGATTCCTTTATTATTTATGAAGTAGGGAAGTCAAGATCACAAAGTTTTGATATGGTGATTTTACTTAGACTTCAATACCATAGGCAGAGCCTCTGCTGCCAGCAGGTGTCCATAGCCTCGACAGGGTTGCCTTTTAACCCTTTTGGATATGCCAGTGTCCCATTTACTAAAATTCATGAGTTTTTGTTTTCTCTAAAGACCATTACTCTGGGGTTGTGATTAGGTAGTAACAATGCCATTCACCATATATTTAACACAGTGAACAAGCTGGCTCGTGATGAGACCTCTTGTCCTCTGACAAAAATGTTAGTGGCCATTACCCTGGCTTGGTGACCAGAATGGTAATGTCATTGTGTTAAGTCTGATGATCATGGTAGGCTGGCTCATGATGAGACCTCCTATTCTTCTGAGAGAAAATATGCTCTTAATTTCTTTTGTTTTTATGTATTTACTTTTCTTAGATCATGAACAATTGGTAAAATGGGGTGGCTCATCAACTCCTTAAGAGTGAGGGATGGCGTAAGAAGTATAATAATATTTTTTCCATTTTGAGTCATAAATTTCTTCCCCACAAGTTTTATGTTTGAAGGAAATCACCAATCCCTATGGAGAAAATAAAGCATTACTTTGGTGGTAATAATAATATGTTATGAACAAATTATGTTGCTTGCGATATTGGGTCGGCTAACAATTAGATTTTGATAAGGCTTGTTAAATCAGATAAGATGCTCTTCGCAAGGTAATGTTTGGAGTAATATAGTATTTATCCCATATCAGTAAAAAAATACTTCAAAATCACAAAGATAATTTCATAGTTACAAGGAAACAGTAGTTGTACCCAAGGGAACAACAATCATTTCCAAAGGGAATGATAACTGGTGTGGAAGGTAATAGTGGTTGTGAAAAAGGGAAACAGTAACTGTGATAAAATGATGACTACTATAAAAGGAAACAACATGGTTATGGCAGTAAGTTATGTGAAGATGAAACATGAGTTGTTACCAAGGGAACAAGGGCTGTAACAAAAGGAACAACAATTGTAACTAAGGAAACAATCGCGATACCAAATTTGCTGCGAGGAAATGAAAATTGTGATGAAGGAAACATTAGCCATGATTAAAGGAACAATGGGCTGAGCTACAAAGAAACAACAATTGTGACCAAGGAGACAATGGTTATGGTAAATAATGTAGCCATTGTGCCGCTTGGTGAGCACCAATATTGCAGCAATAATGCTGCAACTGCTGGGCTACCTACTTTACTCTTATCAACCCAGTAGTTCGTAACAAACTTGGAAGCATTGGTGTTGTATCCACAAGTACTAGTTCTTACTGCAGGTTGTCACTTGGTCAGCCAGCGCAAGATCACTAAGAGCTCAAACCAACTTCTATGGATTCTAGAAGAAGCTCTATATGTGATGAAAGGAGAGAAAGATTACTCTACAAATGCAAATGTAACTGCAGAAAGGAGAAAGAGTGAAATGTAAAGCAAACCTAGTGAACCCTAATTAACCAACTAATTCTACTTTTGCAGAAATCACTATGAAAACCATGAAATGAATGTCATTAAATACTCAAGGAAGTAAACAACATCTAGCTAAGATATTTTTGGAAGTAAATAAGCAAAGAACATAATTTTGGATTTTTATGTGAATTTTACATGCATGTGATTTATTGTGTGTGAATGTGGCAGCAAATAGGTGGTGTTGGAGAGTGGTTTTAGGACTTGAGAGGATGTAGCATGGTGTGGATTGGTCTTAGGAGGTCTCAGGTAGCCTTCTGGAGGCTTTTCCCACATTTGTCCTTCAAAAGAAAGCCTACAGGAAAATCTAGAGGAGGACACAGGAAGTCTACAGGAGGAGGCCGAGAGCAGTTTTTACTGTTTTGAGAGTGTGAGAGTGGGTGAAAAAGGTGGATGAAGGTTGGAATGAGGTGTTACGGCAGCTAAGGTCTACCTTGAATCACCAGGAGAGAGGAATATGATTGGGTTTGCTCAAAGAGAGAGGAAGAAGTTATATGGAAAATGCACGAAACTAAGGCAGAATTGAGGTGAGGTTTGGGTGACCTGTAGGGCATGGATCAGATGGAGGACATGATGGCTGATAGGCTGGCCTACTATTAGAAGATATCTGTAGCAAAGGAACTGAAATTCAATCAATAAGATCAAGCAAGCAATGAAATGAGTGCATCTAGAAAAACAAAGTTTTGCAACAATATAGTCTAAACTATGATCTATGAAAGGAAATGCTGAGAAATGCTGCAAGAAAGGAAAGCATGAAAGAAGACTATTGCAAATCAGGAAGTAAGCATGATGAAGAAGATCTGAAGCAAAGTAGAACTGGCCTATTATCCTACCGAAAAGCTGTAAACACTAGAAGTCCTATGAAGGAGGAAAATCTGTGTTTTTGGGGCAGCAAGAGAGTCTTTGCCTCAAATGATGGTCACAAAGGGAGGAAGAGAGGCCAAGGCACTGTTTCAAGCCTTTTGAATCTTCTCTTTATCACTACTTAACTTGCTACAGAAAGCACAAATGGAAGCAAACTACCAAATCATCAAAATCAACCTATTCTGAACCATAAGAGAAACACATATAACAACAAACTAATCTACAAAATGAAACAATGCATACAAATACAAGTAAAGAGGAGCTTGGATTCTTGGATTGGGCCTTAACCCAGGAGCTTCAGCCCTTTGAGGTAACTTAGTTCTAGCTCAAAAAGGATTCCATCTTTAGTATCAAAACAATAGCAAGGTTACATGAAACTGTCACAAAATAATAAGCTTGAAGTTGGACCAGAGTTTACATAAGCAAAAATCCAACAAAAATTCGACCCTAGTGAGGCCTTAGGCCCCTCTACCTATACAAATGAAGCTACCAATAGCTTCCTTAAAATCAGGGAGGCTTGGCTCCCAAAACTCGAGATAATCATCAGTCATCCTCCACTTGCTTAGCTGCCTTCTAGTGCATGATTTGGCTGCTTGTACTCCGAGCTGAATGAAGGGGAATTAAAAGTGAGGATTAATAAATGAGGGGTATTACCTCCTATAAGTCCTCTCCTTTGTCCACTTCAATTTATTGCTACCATTTGTCCATTGGATCCTTGACTTTGACCTCAAAATTCATCAATAATCTGCATAAAGTACATGTTAGACCACATGGCACAATAACTAACTCAACTCACTCTATAAGCATAAATATAATTAGAAAATCATACAATAAGCTAAGGGAATGGTTGATTTGACTAGGTTAGGAGGTAAAATGAGCCCATATAATTATCCATTTATGAGGCTCATCATCACCTCCTACTGAAAGTGTTGCTCATCCTCTGAGCAACTTAGTCAATCTCCTCATATTTTATGGGCTTGGTGGCCTCCCTAGCATCCTAGGATTCTGATGTGGTCTACTCTTCTTTGCCATAGAATCCTGCCTTCCTGTCTTTCTCTTCCCACTACTCCTCCTCTTCTTCTTCTCTTCTGCCTTCCAGCATGCCTAACAGTAGTGGGGGACTCAGTTTGAGGCCAATCTAGTGGACCTTTAGCCTCTGCATGGAGTGCTTGTACCTTGGAACTCTTTTCAATGCCTCCTTCAGCCTCATGGGGGAATGATATCCCCTGATCTACAAAATGTGTGGTAAGGTGTTCCATCTCCTCATGCATGCATGCACACAGTCATCCCCAAGTATCCTTTTCATATCCTCAAAGTGTGCAATGGCTTGTGCCTGATTGGTGAGAAATATAGGGGCAATTTGAGGGTCATTAGCAAGTAGGTTGTGTGTGTTGATGAGTGCCATAGGATCTGATGGCTTAGATCTTATCATTAGTGTCTCATTTTGCTCCTTTACCATCAATCCTTTTATTTCTGCTACCCTGAATTCTTCATGGTTCATCCATGAGGCCATGGCCATTAGTTGTAGGTCCCCTAGCTTGGTATTGGGGTCCCACACATTCATGTCTGTGAGGGCCATGTTATGTAGGTAGAATTCTACCATCTTTGCCTTATCCTCTGATGTGCTTTGGTCACACGGATCCATAAACTCCCTGTAATCTTAGAATGGCATTGTGCCTCTTTGTGCTAGAGTCTTTATCTGGAATTGTAACCATTGGTCCTTGAGATAGAGGCCATAGGATTTTGCTAGTGTTCTACATTGCAATGCCTCCATGGATAAGCTGGACATGCATCCTAGCTGAGTCTCTTTCTCTTGCAGCTGCCTCCTTAACAATTCATTTTCAGTTTCAAGGTGGCTTCTTGTAATTACTTCCCTATCTCTGAGAGCACTCAACTCTTTGTGCATTTCTTCGAGTTTGTTTTCCTTATGGCCAGCATCCTCAAATCCTTTGGATTTGTCTATTTACATCCACCTATTTTTTCTTATTCTTTCTTTCTCTAATTCAAAGAATAATGGAATTGCAAATTTTTGTGGGATTATCCTTCCTCCCTCAAGTAGATTGTAATAGGAGGCAAGACTAGGTTGGGGATCTGGTTCTTGTAGCTCTGTTGCTTCCTACTTTGCCTGTGGCTGTCCTTCCATCCTTTTCTCAAGATTTTGGGTCTCTTGTAGTTTTGACAGTGTCTCCTGTAAAATTGTCTGAGCCTCCTATAGGACTGTTTTTGTGTCCTATAGTACTACCTTTTCCTTCCATGTGGAAGATCTAGGAGTCCCCCTTTCATATGTGATATGTGGCTTGGAAGGGGAATCTTTCCCCTTGGTAGAGGGGGAATCTTCAATTGTAATTGGCATTTTTGAAGAGGGCTAAGGTTTGCCTATTTTGATTCTTGTGCTCTTCCTAGCTCTGAAATACATGGAGGCTTGTCTTTTCCTCTTTTTCTTTGGCTTTATTGTTGTACTAAGGGTATTGAGGGTAGCTACTGCCTCCATTTCCAAAGTCTCAGGGGACCCTTCTCCTTCTTCTGCCTTTTCTGCCTCTTTTTCTCCTCCTCCTGTCTCTTTTTCTATCTCTTCCTGCTCTGTTTGTTCATATCTCTCCTCCTCTACTTTAGTTTCTTCCTCCTTCCTTTCTTGTTCTGCTAAGTCACCGGTGGCTTCACCTTCTCCTCCTTGATGCTCTTCCTCCTCACTTCCAGTAGGACTGACATCATAGGTTAAGGCCTTTATGTCATCCTCAGCTGTCATGTTTCGGAAAACTTCCCATGCTCTAGGGAGTGTAAATGTATGGAGGGCTTCTACCACTATGATTTTGATTAACCCATGGTGAGCTAGCTACTCTAAATTTCCTACTTGAACCTTAGTGTTGGAGTCAATGAGGGACTGCAGGAGGAAGTAGGGGATACTGAGCTTCTGAGGTGCTGGAGTGTCCATGCCATACCTTAATTCATGCAGGATTCTAACGTGATAACCATAGATAATGTTGTCCCTCACAAGAAATGTATTTGATTATTTGATAGCTAACCTCATCCCAAGGATATGGTATGCTAGCCCTTCTAATGCCATTTTTATCCTCTATAGGGGTTTCATTGTTTTGGAAAAAAAATTTCTTGGCAGCTTGGCCAATTGGTTTCTTATCCTTACTCCAAGGTAGCCCAAGAGGAAGGGTAGTGACCCTACTTATAAATTAAGGGGTTATCTCCATGGAAAGACATATAAGGGTGACAGTGGCATGAGTTCTTATGTGGGGTACTAGAGAGAGAGAAAACTCTTGGGAAATTTTGTCATCAAACTCTTGGAATTTCTCAAAGAAATTCATCCAATTTGCCCTTGTGAAGATGGCCACCACTTGTGGATGTGCATGGAGCCTAGTGGAGTTAGTGGGCTCCTTTCTCATAAATCCTCCTGTCATTTTGTTTATACTCTTTTGGTAAACCAAATGTGGAGATGGAGACAACAAATTTTGAGAAAAATAGAGAAACAAAGGAGACTGTGTTGTTTTTATTTTTAAACATATTTTTTTTTTGTATTTTCTCCTCTCCTAAAGGCTTTATTTCCTCCTCAAATTCAAACCACTTCTTCCATATATTGATATTCAATAGGGGGAATGCATGCACCCTACCTCTTCAGACTGACAATTGTGCTAAAACTCATGTTTTCTCCCTTCAAAACAACTCACTGCCCCTCCTGTAGAAGCCTGCTGTCCCTCCTGTAGAATTCCTGTAGGTGCTCCTGTAGAACCTGTAGGTGCTCCTATAGAAAATGCCAAGAGCAGGAATATGGGAGAGATCGATGGAGGATGATGGTTACGAGGTTGTGGGGGCATAAGGAGACTGTTGTAGCTGAGTTACGAGGAGAGAATGAAGGAAAAGGTGGTGAGAATGCTCGGGGAGGAGTACTTATTACCCTTTATGGATATTTCCGGTGATGAGGGGTGAGCTGGCAAGGTATACGTTGGCCATATTTGGAATTTTGGGTCATCATGGCTTCTCCTCGTAATCATCTCCCACCATTGCATTGGAGTTCACACTTTCTCCACTACCTGTCCTTGGCATCTTGTGCTGGAGTTGACTGTGCGCACGTGTGGGTGACATATCAGATGAGTGGAGTCAACTAGATGAAGGTGGCCAAGTTAACTGGCCACCTTTCCTTCGTTCAACCTCAACCATCTCGTTTCTTTTGCATGACTTCTAATTACACAAATGCAAACAAAGGATCGATTTAGTTACTTACCTGTGATCCAAATATATTTGTTGGGAGGTGTTGTGGCTCTCTCTCTACTACATGACTTTATTTCTTTTGATGCATGTTGTCTGCTTGCTGATGTGTGGATGTGTCTTGTGCAAGTTCTTCTCTAGCTGGGTCTGAGCTTTAAGTTCCTTCCCAACCTTCATGTGTGAATTCTCCTGCTGTTGGTGCTGGGTTTTGATGGGATTAGCTACTATAGGAATTCCTACAGGAGCTCTTGTAGCTGCTTCACCCCTTGAAACTTCAAATTCTTCCTGTGCTTAGAGCTTGAGAATGATGCCATAGGTATAGATAAAGATGGAGAGGTAGTAGGTAGGCTTCAGGTGAGGTGGATGGTGCTTCTTCCTCTCTTATTTTTTTGTTTCTTTGCTTTTACTGAAAAACTGTTTTTATTTGTGTTTTTCTTGGACAGGAAGAAAAATGATGCTTGGGGTGTGATGCAGGCTTGGAAATGATGGCAAGGAGGTTTGAAGACTGTAGGAGGGTTTATAGGTTCTTCATGAAGCTTCCATGTCCCTCAAACTACCTTTTGTATCCATTTTTGGCTCTCTGTAATTCCTATAGGAGCCTCTTGTAGAAAACATAGAGCCTCCTGTAGAAAACACAGTTTTTGAAAAAGAAGCACAATGGGGTGAAATAAATGCCAAAAATGATGGAGAAAAGTGTGGATAAGATGAGATGGGTGTTGATATGAATGTTAGGGTCCCCTTGGCACCTTCTTCGGCTCCATGTAGTCCTTCTACAAACCTGCAATGCAACAAAAAAATAATTTTCTTTTTCCTTTTTCTCTTTTTCCTCTTTTTTTTTCTTTGGAAACAAATAGGGCGCCTCAGAGAGGTTTTCACCCTAATTGCCTACCTTGGGCGCCTCCAAGGGAGGTTTTCACCCAGGGATCTTATTTTTCTCTCTCTTTTTTTTTTTTTGTCATCATTAGGCTGCCTCAGAAGAGGTTTTCAACCCAATGATGGGATTCAAGCGCCTCATGGAGGTTTTCACTTGAGTCCTTATTATTATTTTTATTTCTTTTCTTCAGTGAGTGGATGAAGTGGAAGCTGAGACATGCTCCACTACCATCATTGTTTTATTCAAATCTTCAATAAATTCTCACTTGGAGAGGGGTTTCTTGTAAACTTTCAACTGATGTCCATTGACAAGCATGGGGATGGCTTCATCATCAATGGTTCTGATCAGAACTAAACTATTGTCATTGCATTTCTCCACAGTGTAGGTTCCCAACCATCTTTTCCTTAGCTTTCCTTTGAAATATTTGTATCTTGAATCATAGAGTAGTGCCTAATCTCCCTCTTAGAATTTCTTCTCCTTTATATTTTTGTCATGCCATATCTTTCTTTAAAGATGAACAACCTCTGTATGGAGAAGGGTTTGCAATCTGTATTCATCCAATCCATTGAGCTGAAGTAATCTCTCCTTCTGTGCATGGCTGAGGTCCAGGTCCAGCTGAGCTGCCATCCTTAGTGTATTGAACTCTAATTCTACTGACAACAAAGCCTTCTTCCCATAGACCAGTTCATAGGGTGTGAACCCTGTGGTGGTCTTCCATGTTTTGTTGTAGGCTCACGTGGCCTCAACTAATTTGTCTGCCTAGTCTTTTCTGTTGTTTTTCACTACCTTGGTTAGGATCCCTTCCAATGCTCTGTTAGTGACCTCCACCTGCCCATTGGCTTGTGGATGGTAAGGGGTGGAAGTCCTGTGCTTGATTTTATGATGTGTGAGTAGGTCTTCAATCAAATTGGAAGTGAACTGACTGCCTTGATCTGTGACCAACTCTCTTGGATACCCGAACTTGTAGAATATGTTTTCTCTCAAAAACTCAACTACTTTTTCCTCTGTCATTGCTTTGATTGCTTTTGTCTCTGCCCACTTTGTCAGGTAATTGGTGCACACAATGATGTATTGTTTTTGCTTTGAAGGAGGGCTGATAGGACCCACAAAGTCCATGCCCCACTTCTCAAATGGGTCAAAGGTCACTTGAGGTTGCATGGGTATCTCATCTTTTGGAGTAGGTTTCCCCATCCTCTAACACCAATCACACTGGCTAGGATATCTCCTCACATCCTGATGAAGAGTGGTCTATAGTAGCCTACTTGCAATATCTTGAAGGCAGATCTTTTTGCTGCAAAATGACCTCCATAAGGCTCATCATGACAGGTTAGGAGGATGTTAAAGACTTCCTCCTCCCTGACACATCTTCTCAAGATCTTATCTGGGCCAAGTTTGAAGAGATTGCCCCCAATCCAGGTGAAAGGGGTGCTTTTCCTTACTATCTTGCTCTTCTCTTTTGAGGACATGTGTGGTGGGAACTGTGCTGAAACCAAGTAGTTTGCTATATCAAAAAACCATGGAGAGAGTACTGAGATAGAAAATAGATGTTCATCTGGCATTTGGTCATCCACCATTCCTTCTTCACCTGTAGGCAAATTTACTCTAGACAAAAAATCGGCAACAACATTTTCTTTACCACGCTTATCAATAATGGTCAAATCAAACTAATGTAATAAAAGCAACCATCTAATAATGCGAGCATTTACATCTGGTTTGTTCATTAAATATCTAATTACAACATGATCAATGTGCATAAATGTTTGATATCCTGTGATATAATGTCCGAATTTGTTTAAGGAATGCACGATAGCTAGGAGTTCCTTCTTGGTCACTGTATAGTTTAACTCTACCTTTGACAAGTTTTTGCTTATAAATCATATGGCATAAGGTAACCTTTCATCAATTTGTCCTAAGGTTGCTCCTATTTCTTTGTTCAAGGCATCTGTGTGAATGTGGAAAGGTAGGGCCTAGTTTGGGCCTCTAAGAATTGGGGCAGTCACGAGCTTTCTCTTCAAGGTATCTAGGGCTTCTTGATAGTTTTTCAACCATATGAACTCAACAT
This sequence comes from Pinus tabuliformis, assembly GCA_031772625.1. Lineage (NCBI taxonomy): Eukaryota > Viridiplantae > Streptophyta > Pinopsida > Pinales > Pinaceae > Pinus > Pinus tabuliformis. The sequence goes on along the minus strand of CM062816.1, from coordinate 539,235,808 downwards.
CTTTGCCTAAGAGGCCAAAAAAAGGAGAGGCTAGCTTGCTGAAATCTTTAATGAATATCCTGTAATACCCAGCTAAGCCTAGGAAACTTTTGACATCTCTCACCTTTTGAGGAGGTGTGACCCTTTGGATGATCGAAATTTTGTTGGGGTCCACCTGCACTCCTTGCTGAGATATTGCATGACCTAACACTGTCCCTTCAATCATCAAAAATTCACATTTTTCCGGATTTAGGGATAGGTTCATCTCAATACACTTGTTTAGAAATTTTCCTAAGTTTGATAAAGATTCCTGAAAGTCAGAACCATAAGGAGTAAAGTCATCCATGTATATCTCTACTGTATCATGAACTAATTCAGAAAATATACTCAATACCGCTCTTTGGAAAGTGGCTGGAGCATTGCACAAACCAAAAGGAAGGACCCAGTATGCAAAAGTATCCCAAGGACAAGTGAAAGTGGTCATATCTTGGTCTTCCAGGCTGATTTGAATCTGATTGTACCTGCTAAATACATATAGGAAGGAGAAAAACTTTTTCCCTGCTAGACTGTCTAATACTGGATCTATGAAAGTTAAAGGAAAATGGTCCCTTTTAGTGGCTTTATTCAATTCCTGATAGTCGACACAGATTCTCCACTTACCATTTTTCTTTGGCACTAGCACCAAAGGAGAGACCCATTCACTTTCAGAGATGGGATAGATAAATCCTGCATCAAGCAATTTCTGCAGTTCTTCCTTAAAAATATCTTTAAGTGTTGGATTCATCCTCCTTTGAGGCTACCTGACTGCTTTGCAATCTTCCTTGATGTATATATGAAGAGTACATACTGAAGGGTGCACTCCCTTCATCTCCTTATAACTCCAGGTGAAGGCATCTAGATGTTTCCTCAATAGGCTGCACAGTTCCTTCTCGTGGGAAGTGGATAGGGATGGATTGATTTTGAAGGTTCTTTATGGGCTGAACTCTATATGTTTGACATGGAGAGAAGTAGGGTCGACCATACAAAGATCAGTTGAGGGGTCGTTTTGGGTTTCCCTTACTATGTCCTCTAATGGTGATACACTGGGAGGTGGATTCCGAATCAAATTTTCAATCAAATCATCCTCATATTGCGGTTTTCCTCCCTTGGCAATTTCTGATGCACAAAGCAGTGCAGAATAAACTTCATCCTCATCCTCCTCCTCCAACTAGAGAGGTATATCATGATCTAGCAAGGGTTGGGCAAGAGGGTATAAGGTTAACTGCTTGGACAGATGCCTATTCTTGATGGTCATGTTCCTAGCTCGACAGCTGATGTAGGCATTGGTTGTAACCAACTAGGGTCTTCCCAAAATGAGAGGATACCCAATGAGCTTTGTCTTTGGCTGGAGAACTAAGAAATCAACAGGGTACCCCCAAGAATCAACGAAGACCATCAAATCTTCCACAATCCCCTCAGGGGTCACGGTGGAGTGGTCTACTAGCTGCAGCACTGTCGTGGTCTTCTTCAAGGAGCCCTGGAGGTTAAGTTTGAGCCTTGTGTCCTTCATCATCACATTAATGGCAGCTCCCAGATCAATCAAGGGATGTGGGACCATTGTGCCATTGATGTCGACATCAATAACTTGGCTTCCAGGATCTAGATATTTTGGATAGATTATCTGCCCTAACATTAGGTCGAACAATTTTCCTATGAAATTGATGGTTGGGGCATCTCTCTTGCGTCTTCCTAGATGACTAAATCACTTCTATTTGATCATCCTATTGTAGATAAGAACATATTTTATGGCTTGTAGAAGTGGTATCTTCACACATAAATGTTTCAATTCTCCCAGGAGTTTAGTCTCTTCTGGGGTAGGCTGGATTGTCATGGATAGTCTCTCAGGAAAAGGTGGATTTGCTTTAGGTTCACTTTCCTCTTTATCTTCCTCAACCTCCCTGGGTGGAGGCTGGCTATCTGGGAGAACTTTCCCAGATCGCAATTTGATTTCTTGAATCTCCACCGCATAAGTTGGGCATGATGGTTCCCCACTTTACACTTGCTAAGCCTGTATATTTTTCGAGGTCAGATTTGGTTGGGTAGGAATTTGGGGTTGCCTTAGTCGAGCAAAAGGTAACGGTTGTGGTTGGGCAGGTGGTGGAGGAAAAAGAGTGGGAGGAGAGTTGTATTGGGACCTCCACCCCTGATGAGATGCATTCCACTAAGGTTTCAGCTGAGCATAGGGTTGAAATGAATGAGCAGCTGGTTGGGCATGATATTGAGATGTGAAGGACCAAGGAAGAGGTGTGGACCAGGAAGGATGAGCAGGGGGGCCCAAGAAGGTATGGATGTGACATGGTTTGGGTTGTAGCATGCCTGAGATGTCCCTTGCATCCCCTTCTGGTATGGTCTAGGTCCATGCAACTTCCTTTGGTTTATGTAATAGAGATATTCAGTGACTCCCTCAGCCCCTTGATATACAGATTTAAGTCTAGGTAAGGAAGGGCACTTATCTGTAGAATGATTTTCTTCATAGACTAAACAAACCTCTATAGAGTTCAATGGGCACTCATTCCTAGGATGCCTCTTGGTGCATCTAGGGCAAAAAATGGCCAGAGCCCTCTCTGCTTCCTCTTGTTTTCTTTTGATATGTAAGGTATCCATTTACATGGCAAGAGTCTGTAGCATCTCACTCTTGAAGTCTTCCAGCATGTTTCCAATTTCTCCTTTAATGGATGAGTTAGAGGAAGAGGTACTGGCTACGGGTTGACTCCCCCTACCTTTCTTTCTGGTTGCTCTAGAATGGTTTCTAAAAATAGTCTTTATGTCCTCATAGGATAGTTGGTAGATATCTCCCCCAGCCAGTAGATGGAGGGTGTCTAAAAGATCTTCCCGAATTCCCCTGATCAGGACCAGCTTCAGACTCTTAGGGTCAAGTGTACACCCAACTCTTTTGTAATTGAGCTGGAACCTCTCTTCATAGTCTTCTAGGGACTCATCACTTCCTATGGTCTTTTGGAAATTTTTTCTTTAGTATCTTTTGACCTATAGTAGTCTTGATACTTTTTGTTAAAGGCTTGCTGCATCTCAGCCCAAGATGTGATGCTATTGCTAGGTAATCCCATGAAGTAGCACAGTGCTGCATCCTTGAGAGTAGAAGGGAACAGTTTCAACTTTTGCTCATCCTCTGCATAGTCATAGGTTCGACAGATGACAACAAACTTGAACAAAAAGGTTTCAAGATCTTCTGTAGTCAGACCATGGAAATGAGGTAGGGTAGAAGGGCTTATATTCTTCATTTTGGTGTCCCCATTGGTCTCCCGAATGGGAAAGGTACCCTATATTCTCTCTCCATTCCACCTAGCATTTCTACTTTCAGCCATTGGCTCCAAAGGAATGTTTTCTTATTCTTCTTCCCCTATAGGTTCTTCAAATATGTCTTGTTGTTCACCTAAGGGTTCTTCTTGATCGCAGCCACCGAAGAAGAGAGAAGGCTAGCTGTGTGAAGCAGTGGGGGTGTTGGGCAAAATTTTTCTTGAGTCATCTCTATTCCTACGAGGCATGAAAAGAAATATTTTTTAGTTGGTTTTTGTTTCTTTTTCCCCACACTGATAGTACCTGCTGTTTGGTCAATTTAGTGTGATCTAAATTTCTATTTATAATGTCAACCCGGGGTTCGTAAACTGACGAAGTGAAGTGTACTATATGTACTAGATAACCATTTCCTTAGTCTTTTGTCGTTTTTAGTTTTTTTTTAAGTTTTTTTTTGGATTTATCTTTCCCTAATGTGAGATGATGAAAAGGTGATAAAGCAAGTGAAATATGGATGATTATGGTGATCTCTAAATGGTTTTCAAAACTTAAAAGAGAGAAAGCTTTAAAATAACTGCAATGAAATCAATTCTTCAAAAGAAATAAAGACATCAAACAATGAACTATGACATCGGCCCAGTATCTTTGTTGCTGAATGAAAATGAAAGTGAAATCTACTCTAAATTCAATTAAAAGTAAGAACAACTAATCCACACTATTTTGACTCTTCAACTCAATCTTCCTTGTGAAAATATATCATGAAATGTTAAGCAATGTGAAATCTAAAAGAAGTTAAACTGCATAAAAGAAACTAATCACACTACTTTAACTTTCTTGACCTTCTGCCTTTCAGCTTAATTTACCCTATGAGAAACAGTCATGAACAAGTCCAGCAATGTGAGATCTAAAGCAAACTAAATCAAGCTATAATGAGTGATATTCTGGTTCCTAATAAAGTTATTTGATTATAGAAAGGAACCGTTAGCAGATGAATAGCATGATATCTAAGAGCAGAAAATAAATGTACAACTTAAGGAAATGACAGTACTGGAAATCAAACTTCAGAAAGCAAGAGTCAGTGACAAAGACAAGATGATCTCGTATGCCAATAGTTATAAAAAGAAAAGGTGGAAAATTGCCCCGGGCTGCCTAAGAAAACCTGCAAAAACACTGATCAGTTGTAACCATGAAAGAGAAGCAATGAAAATGTAAATCAACAGAAATCAAAAAGCTTTGTTATGTACAGCTAATATACATGATGAAATAAAACGCAGCATTTAAATGACAACTGTACAGCTAATATACATGAACAGGAAAAAGTAATGCAAGAGTTAAAAGACAACTGTACAAGGCTTCAGTAAGCAGGGGCCCTCTGCCACTTCAACCGATTCAACGAACAGCTACAAGCTTAAGTTTAAACCAGTCTTCTCATATATTAAACATCAACGTAAAAGTGCAGTAGGGAAATACAACAGCTTCGGATTACATTACAAAAAGATTAACTTTTACAGTGTTCATGGACGCATTATTTATAAGGAAAGAAAGCTAAACAGATTAACTAAATCTACGCTATTAACCACGCTGCCAGAGACACGTAAATCCTCTTCAGCACGGATCTAGGTAACTATCATCATGTTTATTAAATCTGAGAGGTATGGCTATTGGATTCATGCTATCAGGATGTCTTCGTGGCTAAGGACTGTCCCACGTAGCTTCACGTGCTCAAAAATAGAGCTACGCAGATCCGTGCCACCGCTGAACACTTCCGTTGACTATCCTTTGCCCCTTGTTTGACAGCGGGCTTTTATGGCCATGCTGGATGATCTGGAGGGACACGATCCATGTCCTTGACTCCTGTAACTTGCCCATGTGGCTCATTTCTTGAGAGGACACCTGTAGCATGGTGTTTGACAAAACGGTTGCAGAATCCTGTGCAGGCTGCAGAAACCTGGGTCAGCTACGGAAACCTGTATCGGCTGCGGAAACTGAGAAGCTTCCGCAACTATCTGAACAAAATTCTAAACCAAACAACAGTCATCAGCGTAGTTAGAAAACCATGTCAAAAGCTCGTTTTTAAACTAAAATACAATGATTTAATCAACTTGGTGGATAAAATGAGTGGAAAAGAAGGCTGAGAGGGTGTATGGGAAGGTGCAGGTTCGAGGCTCAACATACCCCCACTGTGAAGGTGTTGCATGTCCTCATGCAACCAAAACTTAGTTATTTTCCCTCAATCCATATGCTTTGAGGCTTCTGCAAGAATATCTAGCCCTCTTCTCTTTCTCTTTGATGCTAAAATGGTCCTTGGTTTCCTGACTAGACATTTGAACTTAAGATTAATCAATGCCCTGCTCAACTTTTTACACTTCTTCTTCAGCTTCCTGTTCTTCTTCTGCCACAGTCCTAAATGGAGCATAGTGTTATCATGGACAATCTTGTCTACCTTACTCTGCTCTTTGAGTGCTTCGTTTTCCTGTTTGATGTGCCTATTTAAGATTTCCAATTCAAACACTTCCTGTTTTAAAGACTGTACTTGTGCATCAAGTGGCAAGGTGGTGCTTGGTCCTGCAGCTGATTGTTCCAAGGACTCTAGGTAGTTATATGCTTCTTGCTGGTTGGAATCTACCTCAGGTGTTTTTCTCGGCCTGAACTCAAATTCTGGTGAAGGAGGACTGCTTTCTCTTTCCGGCTGAAAAGGGCTTTCCTCGCGTGGAGGACTTGGCTCAATGCTTGGCTGAGTTGGAGATTTCTCAAGTGTCTCTTTATCTAAATCAATAAAATGAGATTGTTTTTCTTTGGTTTTATTCCCCTTCCCTTTTAACCTAGTGCTCCTTCTCAGGTATGAACTAGTACTCTTCTCTTGTGCAGCCTATTTTCCTCTTTGCTTTTTCTTGGTTATGGCAGCAGCTTGAAGATCTATTAATCTCTCTGACAGAGGTTGATAATCTTCTTCTATGGATTGTTCAGGGGATGGATAGGTTTCTTGAATGGTTATCTTACCTTTGTCCTTCTTCTGTTTCTTGTTTTTAGTTCCCTCCTCTTCTTCTTTCTGAATAGTTTCCTGAATGTCTATTGTAGGAGAGTCTTGGGCTGTAATATTCTTTTCTTTCCTCCTACTTCTCTTTGGAATTTTTGGGGAATTGCTTCTAGAGGCTTCAGTCAGTTCTTGGAAGTGGTTTCTTGTCAAAAAAATTTCCCAAGTATCCTTAGTGTTTTTCAACTGATCTTCAATAAGGATTTTTATGAACCCGTGATGGTAAAGATGGGATTCAATATTACCTACGTGTTTTTGAACAGTAGAGCTCATTTTCTTCAAGCTTGATAACAGAAAATAAGGCAAATTAAGGGTATAACCTTCCATGAAATTCATCATTATCCTGGCATGATACATGTACATGGTACCAAAACGACCCTCGCATGTGATAAACTTCTGGATAAGTAATAACAGAGTGGACCATTCTTCTTTTATTGCATGCACAGGGATTCCTTTGGTAAATACAGAGGTATCCATACCTGGGTTTTTGAGCATGATTTTCCATCCTTGATCGTCCACACTTCTGTTTTTGAACCACCTTTCGCCTTCTTGTGGGAGACTTGTTGCAGCTGCTATTGTGGCCTCGGTCACTGTAAATTTTAGGTCTCCTATCTCCACTGCGTGTCCATTAAAGGACTGTGCAAAGGCTTTAGTCACTTCTTTGTTATAGCCCATGAAATTTTGAATGAATCTGAGCCACCTTGCTTTCTTCAATGACTCCTTCATTTGAGGATAACCCTCCAGATATTTTGGTCCCTCCGGTTCAGCTCTTAGTAGCTTTCCCATTCTCGGCTTTAAATTCCGATTGATAATTCTACTGCGTATGAAGGTTCATGAAAAAAATGGGCTGATTACGGGATTCTTAGGGTAACTGGAGTAGCCGTAATCGAAGTTCAGGATGTATGTGGTGACTGGAGCCAGGGTTTGGAGCAAACTGTAGTGGATGCAGCGGAAATGGAGAACAGGGAATGGTATGAGTACCGAGGGAGTAAAGGGTAAGCAACAGTAACGAGTTTAACATCGAATGCATGCGGGAGTGAAGTGATAAATGGGCAGAATAATGGCTGATTCCTTTTGAATCGGATGACTTGCGCACACGTCTCAGTAGACGGCTACGGAAATTATGGTGAAGGAGAGCCGTAGTACAGTAGGTCACATCTAAACGTACGGCCAATAAATGGAAGAACAGTCCATAAATTTAGAATGATCATGGGACCGTTAGAAATGAATGGTGTGTATGGAATGACATCGTGGAAGAGGAGTGGTATGGGGCTTTTCATATCAAATCATTGCATTTAGTGGAACTTGCCATGGTTTAAATAACTATGCATAATAATGACATTGAATTGTTATTTGGTAGAGATTTTTGATCATACCTTTGGAAGTTTATCATTTCTTGATTAAGGATTCTGACCCATGGTTGTTCTTTTGATCTTGAAGATGCCCCATGTCTTTGCTGCACTTGGTGATGATGACACTAACCTTTGACTGTGATTTTTTTGAAAACAGAGTGATGCCGGCTATAGAGACAGAGTGATGCTGGCTGCGGAAATCGTTTCTGGCTGTGGAAATTGGTTCTAGCTGCGGAAACGGTTTCCAGCTGCGGAAACTAAGACAACACCCCTTTAACTGCACAAATATAGTTAGAGAAGAACTAACTAAATAAAATAGTCCTGAGAGGGACTTTTATTGATGGAATGAAATGAAATGGGTGGAATGAGATGGAGGTGAAGTGAAATGACAAGTGAGGTGGAGTGAAGATGGAAAGAGAGAGATTTTTTTTATTTTTTTTTGGAAAATATAGTGTCAGGTGCCCCTGATTTTCACTCTACATTTTCTGTATAAGACTGCCAATCTATGATTGGTTTTCAGGCTTATACAAAAGATTTTTTTTTTTTTAACTGAAAGAAACAAAGACTAGGCTGATGGAGGAGAATGATTCCTCTCCACCAGCCTCATTGCAGAATTTTCTTGAAACATTTTGACAAAGTCCTCTTTTGAGAGTGGCTTATGATAAATTTTCAATCGGTGGCCATTCACAATGAGAGGAGTTTGAAACTCATCAATGGTCTTGACTCGAACTGCTCCATTGCTAAAGACTTCGTCAATCTCATATGGTCCAAGCCAATGAGTCTGAAATTTTCCTTTGAAGTCTTTAAACTTGGAATCAAACAGTAAAAGCCCAATCTCCCTTTTGAAACTTTCTCTCTTTGATATAGTTGTCATGCCACTTAGTTCTTTGGTGCTGAACTAGATCAGTCCTTAAAATTGCATCTTGTCTTATTTCATCTAGCTCATTCAGCTGCTCCATTTTGTGCTTTTGGGCTTCTGATAGATTCATCCCCAACTGAACTGCCATCTTGAAGGTCTTGACTTGAAATTCAATGGGGAGCAGGACTTCTTTCCCATAAACAAGTTCATAGGGAGAATGTCCTGTTGTGTTCCTCCATGTAGTTATATAGGCCCATAAGGCTTCAGGAATCCTTTCTGCCCAATCTCTTCTGTGGAGATGAACAGTTTTGGTGATGATGCTCTCAAGAACTTTGTTTGTAGATTCCACTTGACCATTTGCTTGCGGAAGGTACAGAGTAGATTTTTTGTGCTTGATTTTGTATTCTTCCATCAGCTTCTCCATCAAGTTAGATGTAAATTTACTTCCCTGATCTGTCACAATGTCTCTTGGGACACCAAAATGAGTAAAAATATCCTCAAAAAGAAATTGAACAACTGAATTTTCAGTGGCAGAAGGCAATGCCTTGGCTTCTACCCATTTAGTGACATAATCAGTGCAAACCAATATATACTTCTTTTGTTTAGATGGTGGATTAATGGGTCCAATAAAATCTAAGGCCCATTTTTCAAAGGGTTCGATGAGTACCTGTGGCTGTAATGGCATTTCATTTGAAAGAGTTGGTCTCCCAACTCTTTGGCAACTGTCACACCTTCTAACATATTGTTTTGCATATTTGAAGAGAGAATGCCAATAATATCCTAAAGAAAGGATTTTATAGGCCGTCCTCTTGTCAGCAAATGTCCACCGCACGGTTCATCATGACATGCCTTAAGGATGTCAGGCATTTCATCTTCCCGAACACATCTTCTGATCACACAATCTAGCCCTGTTTTAAACAATTCATTAGAAATCCATGAATAATTTGAACTCTCCTGAATGATTTTCCTTTTCTCATTAGGAAATAAGTGTGGAGGTAGCTTCCCTGTAACCAAATAGTTAGCAATATCTGCATACCAAGGAGTTTTAGTAGTTACTGCAAACAAATATTCATCTGGAAACTTATCCTCTACAGGAGAATCTTCGTTAGTATTTTGGATTCTAGACAAGAAATCAACTACTGTATTTTGTTTCCCTGGTCTATCTAACACAGTAATATTGAATTCTTGTTAAAGTAAAAGCCATCTTGTAACTCTGCCATTAGTAACAGGTTTGTTCATGAGATATCTAATTGCAGAATGATCAGTATGGACAAAAGTTTCATAGCCTGTTATATAATGTCTAAACTTGTTGATTGCATGAACAACAGCTAAGAACTCTTTTTCAGTCACAGTATAATTTAACTCAGTAGGAGTCAAATTTTTACTGGTGTAGTAAATGGCATAAGGAACTAAATCCTTTTGACCCAACACAGCTCCTAGAGATGTATCTAAAGCATCTATAGAAATATGGAAAGGAAGTTTCCAATTTGGCCCTCTCAAAATGGGTGCTTCAGATATTCTTGTTTTCAAAGTTTCAAATGCAGATTGACAGTCAGGATCCCAATTGAATTCACAGTCTTTTGTAAGTAATTTGAAGAGCGGAGATGCTATCTTGGTGAAGTTTTCAATAAATCTCCTATAATATCCAGTAAATCCAAGAAAACTTCTAACATCTTTTTGACAATTTGGAATAGGTAACTTGGAGATGACTTCAACTTTTGATCTATCAACTTTAATCCCATCTCCTGAAATATGATGTCCTAAAACAATCCCTTCAGTAAACATCATAAAACATTTTTCATGACTTAATTAAAGATTTGTTTCTTTACATCTTATAAGGAAATTTTCCAAATTTTCTAATGCCTCTTCAAATGAATTACCATAAACTGTAAAATCATCCATATAGACCTCTACACAATCATGAATTAGATCAGAAAAGATTCCTAGTACTGCCCTTTGAAATGTTGCGGGTGCATTACATAATCCAAAAGGAAGTACTCGGTAAGAAAAATTTCCCCATGGACAGGTAAATGTGGTCTTGTCCTGATCTTCAGGTGCTACCTGAATCTGATTGTAACCACTAAAACCATCCAAAAATGAGAAATACTTTTTGCCTGCTAAAGTATCTAATACTTGATCAATAAAGGGTAAAGGAAAGTGATCCTTCAAAGTTGCTTTGTTCAATTCCCTGTAATCAATGCAAACCCTCCATTTACCATTCTTTTTAGGTACTATAACCAAAGGAGAAACCCATCGGCTATCTGAAATGGGGTAAATGAAGTTTACATTAAGTAACTTTTGGAGCTCTTCTTTCACTATCTCCCTAAGGTTTGGATTCATCCTTCTTTGAGGTTGTCTGATTGGTCTACTATTTTCCTCAATGTAGATGTGATGAATGCAAGTCTTAGGGTCAATACCTTTCATATCGGTATACTCCCATGCAAATGCAGTAGAATGTTTTTGCAAGATTTTGGTTAGCTCCCCCTGTTGTGATTTTTCCAAGTTTCTGTTGATATTTAATGTTTTTCCTAGAAAAATCTCAATGGCAGAACTACCAAATTCTTCCATAGAGAAAAGAGACATTTGTCTAGATGATAGACACTCAATGTCAGAATCCAACTGAAATTGTGTGTGGTCATATTCTGAAGATGGTTCAAAGTTTTCTAATGTGTTCAGAATTTGACTATCTTCACTGATCTCAGAAATGGTAAAGACAGGTTGTATAGTATCTTCATCATCAACCCACTCATTATCTCCTATTTCTGTAATTGCTTTTGCTGGAGGATACATATTGAACTTCTTTGTCGAATTACCATCAGAAATATACATATCCCCAGACCTAAAACTTATGAAAGCATCAGCTGTGGCTAGCCAAGGTCTTCCTAAAATAAGAGGATGTCCTCCTAGATTACTCTTGGGATTTAAAATCATGAAATCCACTGGATATTCCCAAGAGTCTAAGGAGACTGGAATGTCTTCTAATACACCATCTGGTTTAATAATTGATCGATCTGCAAGTTGCAATAAAGTAGGTGTAAAAAGAAGATTAGGAAGTTTTAGCTGTTCCATAGTCTGTCTACTCATGATGTTGATAGCAGCCCCTAAATCAATCAAAGTATTTGGTATTTCTACCCCATTGATATGTGTTTTGACAATTGGACTACCGGGATCTACATATTTCTGCATAGTAATTTTTCCCATCATGATATCTGCAATTTTCCCTACCAGGTGGATTCTTCTGGTATCTCTTGGTTTCCTTCCTGGTCTTTTAAGACTCAACTCCTTTATTGTTTTTGCTAGAATAGGAATCTCTTTAATGGCTTGTAACAAGGGAATCTTGATACAGACATTCTTTAATTCATCTAGAAAATTATAGTCAGGCAACCAAATTTGTTTTTCCACTCCTTTGTCAATTTGTAATCTTTCAGGACAAGGAGGTGTGGATAAAGATGCAGGTTGCTCAACTATGGGAGTTGTGGGGGTTAATTCTTTTTCTTTTTCTTTTTGAGTGTTTGGGTTTTGAAGAGATGCTTCAGAACCCTTACTGGCTTCAAGAGACTCTTCCTCAAAAATGCTTTGCTTCTGAGCATTTATAGAAGGCTTATCTAGGACTCTACCTGATCTGAGTTGTACTTCATTGAGAGGAACAATCATATAGGTAGGAAATTGTTGACCTTCCATCATGTAAGCATTTTGAGTGTTTTTATTATTGGGGTTTGGCAATGGCTGAGAAGGAAGTTGATTTGACTTCTGTTGGAATGGAAGCAAGAGTTGAGAATTTGGATTTCGTTGAGAAGGTTGTTGTTGTTGTGGAAATGGCAATGATAGTTGTGGATTTTGATTTGGAAGTTGTGGAGCTTGTTGGTTTTGAAAAGATGGGGGATATTGGTAAAATTGAGCAAATATCCCATAAGGATTTTGCATACTTCGTACCCATGATTGAAAAGGATTTTGAGGTTGGGACCAAGGTTGTTGCCAAGGATTCCAATTTGGTGGGGGTTGAAAATTCATAGAGTTGCTAAACCCTTGATTTTGTTGCCCCTGCCAAGGTCTCCTTGCAACAAAACAAAGAGATTCGATTGTATTTGGATCTTCTTGAAAGACAACTTTGAGCCTAGGAATTGAAGGACAATCCTTAGTCTCATGATTCTCTGAACAAATTACACATGTTTCTACAACTTTCGCATCCAAGGGACATTCCCTTAGAGCATGTTTCTTCCTACACTTTGGGCAAAAGATGGCCAAAGCCTCAGCTTCTGCTTTCTGCTTATTGTGAATCTTAAGTGTGTCTAGTTGCTCGCTAAGACTCCCTAAGATGTCAGTTTTGAATTCATCAAGCATGTTGCCAATCTCAGCCCTACTTACTGATCTAGTTGCAGATTTGTTTGCCCTGGTGAGAGAAGGATCTCTAGGCCCTTTTTGAGTTTTAGATTTCCCCCTTGAGAGATGGACACATAGCTCTGTTATATCATGAAGTGGAAGTTGAGATATGTCTCCTTTTCCCATCATGTTCAAAATATCTATCCATTCATCTCTAATGGCTTTTAATAGAAGGGCTTTCAAGGTCTCCTCATCTAAGTTACTCATTTTTGCTCTTTTCAAGTTGTATTGAAATCTTTCAAGTAAATCCTCCAAGTTTTCATCTTCTTTTTGCACCATTTTGAATATATCATCCTTGTGATTGGTGGGCATACAATAGTCCAGGTACCTATCCAAAAATGTTTGTTTCATATCATTCCAAGACCTAATGGATTAAGTGAGTAATCCCATGAACCATTTCAAGGTTGCTCCTGTCAATGTTGAAGGAAACAGTTTGAGTTTTTGAGAGTCTTCCAGATAATCATAAGTTTGACACACGACTTCAAACTCAAATAGAAATGTTTCAGGGTCCTCATTCCTTAACCCATGGAAGTTTGGGAGGACAGATGGTGAGATGTTTTTCGTTGTGGCTCGGGAGTCCTCATCGACTATAGGAAATCCGAATGAGTTATCTCCATCCCTATTTCCCCCAATGTTACCTCTACCTCCTCCATTGTTTCCTCCTCCTCCTCCTCCTCTACCTCTACCTCTACCAAATCCAGTTGCTCCTTCCTCTGTCATGGTAGTTTCCCTGGAGACTTCAGAGTCTTCTGGTTCTTCTACTAAGGGTGAACGAGAAGGAATTTCTCCCTCTTCTTCTTCAGATGATTCTACTTCTTCAATTACAATTTGTCTCTCTGTAGAAGGAAGGAAAGGATCTCTTTCTAATTCAGATTCGATGGAAGGTGTGGGAAAGTCGACTCCTGCCTCTTGAATTCCAGGAATCCTAGGGCTAGGAGTGTAAGTTGGAGATGATGGAGGTGTCTCTTGTCTATTCCTTGAAGTAGATGGACTTGTAAAAATCGAACTCTTAGCTCTAGCTAAAAACCTTCCCCTAGAATCTCTTGCTCTATGCATGTCATTTTTTTTTATTTTTCTTCAAGTCGGGCTAATAATTCTTTTTCTGATCTTCTAGGTCACTCTAGGTGCAAGAAGAGAGCATACTCAAGAAACTATTAAACCAATAACTTTCTCTTTTCTTATCCTCCAGATCACATTAAGTGCAAGATGAGAGCATACTTTGAGAGGTTATCAATTTTCCTTCCTTGAAATTTTCTTGTTTTTCTTTTAAGAATTTGGCTACCTAATTTCACTTCCCTGGCAACGGCGCCAAAATGTTTGGTCAATTTAGTGTGATCTAAATTGCTATTTATAATGTCAACCCGGGGTTCGTAAACTGACGAAGTGAAGTGTACTATATGTACTAGATAACCATTTCCTTAGTTTTTTGTCGTTTTTAGTTTTTTTTTAATTTTGTTTTTGGATTTATCTTTCCCTAATGTGAGATGATGAAAAGGTGATAAAGCAAGTGAAATATGGATGATTATGGTGATCTCTAAATGGTTTTCAAAACTTAAAAGAGAGAAAGCTTTAAAATAATTGCAATGAAATCAATTCTTCAAAAGAAATAAAGACATCAAACAATGAACTATGACATCGGCCCAGTATCTTTGTTGCTGAATGAAAATGAAAGTGAAATCTACTCTAAATTCAATTAAAAGTAAGAACAACTAATCCACACTATTTTAACTCTTCAACTCAATCTTCCTTGTAAAAATATATCATGAAATGTTAAGCAATGTGAAATCTAAAAGAAGTTAAACTGCATAAAAGAAACTAATCACACTACTTTAACTTTCTTGACCTTCTTCCTTTCAGCTTAATTTACCCTATGAGAAACAGTCATGAACAAGTCCAGCAATGTGAGATCTAAAGCAAACTAAATCAAGCTATAATGAGTGATATTCTGGTTCCTAATAAAGTTATTTGATTATAGAAAGGAACCATTAGCAGATGAATAGCATGATATCTAAGAGCAGAAAATAAATGTACAACTTAAGGAAATGACAGTACTGGAAATCAAACTTCAGAAAGCAAGAGTCAGCGACAAAGAGAAGATGATCTCGTATGCCAATAGTTATAAAAAGAAAAGGTGAAAAATTGCCCCGGGCTGCCTAAGAAAACATGCAAAAACACTGATCAGTTGTAACCATGAAAGAGGAGCAATGAAAATGTAAATCAACAGAAATCAAAAAGCTTTGTTATGTATAGCTAATATACATGATGAAATAAAACACAACATTTAAATGACAACTGTACAGCTAATATAAATGAACAGGAAAAAGTAATGCAAGAGTTAAAAGACAACTATACAAGGCTTCAGTAAGTAGGGGCCCTCTGTCACTTCAACCGATTCAACCAACAGCTACAAGCTTAAGTTTAAACCAGTCTTCTCATATATTAAACAGCAACGTAAAAGTGCAGTGGGGAAATACAACAGATTCGGATTACATTACAAAAAGATTAACTTTTACAGCGTTCATGGATGCATTATTTATAAGGAAAGAAAGCTAAACAGATTAACTAAATCTACGCTATTAACCACGCTGCCAGAGACACATAAATCCTCTTCCGCTCGGATCTAGGTAACTGTCATCATGTTTATTAAATCTGAGAGGTATGGCTGTTGGATTCACGCTATCAGGATGTCTTCGTGGCTAAGGATTGTGCCACGTAGCTTCACGTGCTAAAAAATAGAGCTACGCAGAGCCGTGCCACTGCTGAACACTTCCGTTGACTATCCTTTGCCCCTTGTTTGACCGCGGGCTTTTATGGCCATGCTGGATGATCTGGAGGGACACAATCCATGTCCTTGACTCCTGTAACTTGCCCATGTGGCTCATTTCTTGAGAGGACACCTGTAGCATGGTGTTTGATAAAACGGCTGCGGAATCCTGTGCTGGCTACAGAAACCTGGGTCAGCTGCGAAAACCTGTATCGGCTGTGGAAACTAAGAAGCTTCCGCAGCTGTCTGAAAAAAATTCTAAACCAAACAACAGTCATCAGCGTAGTTAGAAAACCATGTCAAAAGCTCGTTTTTAAACTAAAATACAATGATTTAATCAACTTGGTGGATAAAATGAGTGGAAAAGAAGGCTGAGAGGGTGTATGGGAAGGTGCAGGTTCGAGGCTCAACACCTGAAAAAACTGAAATTGTGATTTGAACAACACAAATTGGAACTAACTGAAATGAACTTGCTGAAATGAAATTTGCAGAATTGAAGAGGAAAGCAAGGAAATGCAGAACTGAAGGAAAAGGAATGATTAGTCTACTCTTGCTGAAATGAAATTTGCAGAATTGAAAAGGAAAGTGAGGAAATGCAAAACAGAAAGAAAGGAAATGACTAGTCTACTTTTGTTGAAATGAAATTTGCAGAATTGGAAAGAAAAGCAAGGAAATGTAGAAGTGAAGGAAAAGAAATGACTAGTCTACTTTTGTTGAAATAAACTATTAGAAGAATGTCGCAATAGAAAATAGAAGAAAGCAGTAATCACAGAATACTCTGACGCTTCCTTGGAAATGGCACCAAAAAGTGGTGAGCACTAGTATTGCAGCAATAATGCTGCAACTCCTGGGGTGCCTACTTTACTCTTATCAACCTGGTAGTTCGTAACAAACTTGGAAGCATTGGTGTTGTATGCATAAGTACTAGTTCTTACTACAGGTTGTCACTTGGTCAGCCGGCGCAAGATCACTATGAGCTCAAGCCAACTTATATGGATTCCAAAAGAAGCTCTATATGTGAAGAAAGGAGAGAAATATTACTCTATAGATGCTAATCTAACTATAGAAAGGAGAAAGACTAAAATGTAAAGCAAACCTAGTGAACCCTAATTAACCGACTAATTCTACTTTTGCAGAAACCACTATGAAAACCATGAAAAGAATGCCATTACCTACTCAAGGAAGTAAACAACATCTAGCTAAGCTATTTTTGGAAGTAAATAAGCAAGGAACATATTTTTGGTTTTTATGTATTTTTATGTGAATTTGATAAGCATGTGATTTATTGTGTGTGAATGTGGCAACAAATGGGTGGCGTTAGAGGGTGATTTTGGAACTTGAGAGGATGTAGGATGGTGTGGATGGGTCCTAGCAGGTCTCAAGTAGCCTTCTGGAGGCTATTCCTACACTCGGCCTTCAAAAGAAAGCCTACAAGAAAATCTACAGGAGGACACAGGAAGTTTATAGGAGGAAAACAGGGCAACTACAGGAGGCCTACATGAGGAGGCCGAGAGTAGTTTTCACTATTTTGAGGGTGTGAGAGTGGGTGAAAAAGGTGGATGAAGGTTGGAATTGTAGAAATTTTGAATAATTTAACACATATTCACCGAGCTTATCCTAATCATACAATTATAAGCCGAACATGTATAATACATAATCTCCTCTACGTTGATCATCAATTTACAGAAGCAGAAACATTCACAGGCGTACATAGAAGCATCAATCAAACTCATTAACACAGTATGTATCCCGGGGAAAGCATCTCGCTAAAAACCCCACACTATCTATATATTATATTGATTGAATCATGTAACATTACAAAGTACAATGCTTATCACAAGCAATCCAGTACCAGCTCCACCTGTTACACACAATACAGCTCAGATCTGATCTCCAAATCTATTACACTGCTTGCCTGCCTCTCCAGCTCAATACCTGCTCAAGAACTGATGAGAATGGCTTACCAAACTCGATTTGACCTGCAAATAATAACTCACACTCTGTTGTATGTGAGCACAGTCTACAATTCATGATATTGGCCAATTCATTGGCATACTCAATCCCTCTGATTGTGCAAATCATCATGCACAACTATAGTCACAACTGATAGCAATCTAATCCTCTAACACCTGTCCCTGCTGAACTGAACATGCACTGACATGCAACTGAGTTAACTGATGTATTCTATAGTTGCATTATGAGTTAATAACTTGTGAATTAATTAATAACTAATTCACCCAACTCATCTCTAGTCTATTGATCAGTTAGACTAAATACAACTAGTTTAACAAGGCTAAACTGAACACAACTCCATCAACTGCACCTCCAGTCCACTAAACTCAACTCACTTGAGTTCTAACTGAAGTCCTGCATGAAAATATTAGTCATCCCATAGGTAACCACGTATTTCCCTCTAGGATCTGTATGTACCACATCCGTAGCTCATCCTGAAGTGCTCCAAGAGAATAAGATCAAGTTTATAGTCCAAATATTATTATGAGACAATAATATTTGACTTTTCTATTTTTGACAGCCAGTCTAAAAATAGACTTTGATCACTCACACCGTGATCACTCACACTGTGGTCACCCACACTGTGATCATCCACACTGTGATCACCCACACTGTGATCATCCACACTGTGATCAGTGATAGAACTTGCGCCATAATTTGCCTGCGGGCCCACTTAGTGAAGGCGACTCTTTTCACTAAGCTCCATCATCTTGTTGCATTCTCAACAAGCATTTCTTGTTGCACACTTTTCAACACTCCCTCTCAACAAGAAAGGCTTCCTCTCAAACCCAATCCTGTAACTCTGGAATGTTCTCCATGCAACACATCTGGCTGGTCCACTTGCTCTGTCGTCAAAGTCTTTGACTGCTATTGCCTCTGTCAACTGAAGACTCTGCATCTCTGTGCTCTTCAGTATCTGACTGCTCTAGCCTCTGTCACTTTGATCTCTGACTACATTCGTGCTGCTGCTGGTTCTATCTCCCAGCATTGCATCCGCACTGCACCTCCCAACTGACCTCCCTGTTGGGATAGAAACACCCTCTGATGCTGAAGCTCTACCTGCTGCTAACAAGTGCTCCCTCTCTGACATCTGCGCTACTGCAACATCTCCATGCATCTCGCACCATTGCACACCTCTCTATGCCACCTAGCATTGTGCAAAACACTTGTGCCTCTCGCATTGCTACAGCCTGCTAGCTATGTGCTATCCTGGGATTCCCTGCACTATCGCTCTCTCTGCCGCTCCATCCACATCTGTCTCTACCCAATCAGTCAGTTCCTGCTACTACACATTTGGGGTTCCCGTAGCAAGGTCTCATCCAAGAGGTTGGGTACCTCAAGGATCCTGCCCCTCCTCCTTGGGACAATCAATCCACATCACCCCACCTCCTACCTGGAGGTATGGCTGCATGCGATCCCTCAGCCCACCTGGCTCGAAGTTTCCCCCTACTAGAGGTCTCTGGATGAGTAGATGTCTCTACTCGATCTCCTCTCAGCTTCCCTTGTTGTGGCTCCTCCACAATCGTCTAAGACTTCTTCTGGCTCTGCATGTCGAGAGGTAATATACGCTCCCTCTCAACCACCAAGTCTCCATCAGTTGCCTCACTACTCAAGGCTTCGCATGCATCTTGAACCTCAAGAGCATACAGGTTCTTGACCCGTGAACCAATCTGATTCACCTGTCTAGTGATGATGTGTCTAAGGAAAACCTTTCCCTTACTGAAGACTAAATCATAGCCTCTGTCTTCCAGCATCGCGATCGACACCAAGTTTCTCTTCAGTCCTGGTACATACTTGACATTGGTCAAGGTAAGGCGACCTCCATGCTCCCTCTGAAAAATAACCGTGCCTACACCTGAGACACTATACTTCTCATCATTATCCATCCCTATGAGTATCTGGAGATCTTTCTCCTCCAAAGTACTGAACAAACATTTGTCACCGGTCATGTGGAAAGAAGTTCCACTATCAAGAAACCAACCACTTCCCATCATGGATGAAACCATGCATGCAAAGAGTTTGAAATCCAACTCAAACTGTGAAGCAAGTGCCTCACCTTCAGATCCTTCCTCAGATCCCTTCTTGGACTTCTTCTTTGGGCAATTAGTAGCATAATGACCCAAGTCATGACAACGAAAGCATCTCACCTTTGCCTTGTCAACCTTCTTCCCATCATTGGAAGAATTGGATTCAGAAAGAGAAACCTTCCCCTTCCCCTTCTTCGCCTTACTCGCTAAGGCACAGTTCTCCTCATCCTGCATGGATGAAGAACCGTCTCTGGTGCTCCGTCTAATCTCCTCCTGCACAAGATCTGACCAAAGTCTCTCCCATCCTGGCAGTTTCTCCCTTCCATTCACCGAGTCCTAGTAGCTATGCCAACTCTTAGGAAGGTCAAGGAGTGCTAGACTCACCATCCTCATCCGACAGTCACCCCCACACTTCCCAGCTCATCCTGGCATTGGGTGAACTTCGTGAGATACTGGGGCATACTGTCTCAATTCTCACACTTAATGTTTCTAAGTTTCACTCTTGCTTTGGAATTAAATTCGAATTCCACCAGCACAAAAACTCAACCGCTTCCGATCTAGAATTCGTGAGAACAAAGTATTTCTCGTACAGAGATTGACTCTATGGGATTTTACTGGATATCTCACCTTCCAAAAGAAGGATGAATCCAGAGGCTACCTGGCCCAATTACAGACTCTACCTAAAGAAATAAAATGTAAACACTTTCTAAATAATAGATCCGATGATCAATCCTCGATTGATATCCTATAAAAATCTCTTCTACAAATCAAGCAGCTCCGATACCATGTAGAAATTTTGAATAATTTAACACATATTCACAGAGATTATCCTGATCATACAATTATAAGTGGAACATGTATAATACATAATCTCCTCTACGTTGATCATCAATTTACAGAAGCATAAACATTCACAGGCGTACATAGAAGCATCAATCAAACTCATTAACACAGTATGTATCTCGGGAAAGCATCTCGCTAAAAACCCCAAACTATCTGTATATTATATTGATTGAATCATGTAACATTACAAAGTACAATGCTTATAACAAGCAATCCAATACTAGCTCCACCTGTTACACACAATACAGCTCAAATCTAATCTCCAAATCTATTCCACTGCTTGCCTGCCTCTCCAGCTCAATACCTGCTCAAGAACTGATGAGAATGGCTTACCAAACTCGATTTGACCTGCAAATAATCACTCACACTCTGTTGGACGTGAGCACAGGCTACAATTCATGATATTGGCCAATTCATTGGCATACTCAATCCCTCTGATTGTGCAAATCATCATGCACAACTATAGTCACAACTGATAGCAATCTAATCCTCTAACACCTGTCCCTGCTGAACTGAACATGTACTGACATGCAACTAAGTTAACTGATGTATTCTATAGTTGCATTATGAGTTAATAACTTGCGAATTAATTAATAACTAATTCACCCAACTCATCTCTAGTCTATTGATCAGTTAGACTAAATACAACTAGTTTAACAAGGCTAAACTGAACACAACTCCATCAACTGCACCTCCAGTCCACTAAACTCAACTCACTTGAGTTCTAACTGAAGTCCTGCATGCAAATATTAGTCATCCCATAGGTAACCACGTATTTCCCTCTGGGATCTGCATGTACCACATCCATAGCTCATCCTGAAGTGCTCCAAGAGAATAAGATCAAGTTTATAGTCCAAATATTATTATGAGATAATAATATTTGACTTTTCTATTTTTGACAGCTAGTCTAAAAATAGACTTTGATCACTCACACCGTGATCACTCACACTGTGGTCACCCACACTGTGATCACCCACACTGTGATCACCCACACTGTGATCATCCACACTGTGATCACTGATAGAACTCGAGCCATAATTTGCCTACGGGCCCACTTAGTGAAGGCGACTCTTTTCACTAAGCTCCATCGTCTTGTTGCATTCTCAACAAGCATTTCTTGTTGCACACTTTTCAATAGGAATGAGGTGTTATGGCACCTAAGGTCTACCATGAATCACTAGGACAGAGGAAGATGATTGGGTTTGCTTAAAGAGAGAGGAAGAAGTTCTATGGAAAATGCAGGAAACTAAGGCAGAATTGAGGTGAGGTTTGGGCGACTTGTATGGCATGGATCAGATGGAGGACGTGATGGCTAATAAGCTGGCCTACTGCTAGAGGATATCTGCTACAAAGGAACTGACAGTCAATCAATAAGATCAAGCAAGCAATGAAATGAGTGCATCTAGAAAAACAGAGTTTTGCATCAATATAGTCTAAACTATGATCTATGAAAGGAAATGCTGAGAAATGCTACAAGAAAGGAAAGCATGAAAGAAGAATATTGAAAATTATGAAGTGAGCATGATGAAGAAGATCTGAAGCAAAGCCGAACTGGACTATTATCCTAAAAAAAAATCTGTAAACACTTGAAGTCCTATGAAGGAAGAAAATCTGTGTTTTTGGGGCAGAAAGAGAGTCTTTGTCTCAAATCATGGTCCCAGAGGGAGGAAGAGAGGCCAAGGCACTATTGTTAGCCTTTTGAATCTTCTATTTATCACTGCTTAGCCTACTATAGAAAGAACAAATGGAAGCAAACTACCAAATCATCAAAAGCAACCTATTCTGAACCATAAGAGAAACACATCTAACAGCAAACTAATCTACAAACTGAAACAAGGCATACAAATACAAGTAAAGAGGAGCTTGGCTACTTGGATTGGGCCCCAACCCAAGGGCTTTAGCCTTCTGAGGTAACTCAGTGCTAGCTCAAAAAGGATTCCATCTTTATTATTAAAACAATAGCAAGGTTACATGAAACTGTCACAAAATAATAAGCTCGAAGTTGGAGCAGAGTTTACATAAGAAAAAATCCAAAAAAAATCTGACCCTAGTGGGGCCATAGGCCCCTCTACTTATACAAATGAAGCTACCAACATCTTCCTTAAAATCAGGGAGGCTTGGCTCCCAAAACTCGAGATAATCATTAGTCATCCTCCACTTGCTCGACTGCCTTCTAGTGCATGATTCAGCTTCTTGTACTCCGAGTTGAATGAAGGGGAATTCGAAGTGAGGAGTAATAAATGAGGGGGATTCCCTCCTATAAGTCCTCTCCTTTGTCCACTTCGAGTTATTGCTTCCATTTGTCCATTGGATCCTTGACTTTGACCTCGACACTCATCAATAATCTACATTAAGTACATGTTAGACCACATGGCACAATAACTAACTCAACTACCCATTTATGAGGCTCATCACCGCTAATGGAACAACAAGTGGTCTGAAAGAGAATAGTAGTTGTAACCGAAAGGAACAACGACTATGATAGAATTAAGAGGTTATACTAAAATTCTCAATCTCTTCTCCCTTACTTCTGTTATTTATTCAAAAAAAAAAAAATCACTCAATAGTATATAAAATATGTAAAATATGCAAGGATTTCTTTTAGAATTTCAAGGACACGTAGCGGACGGGTTACCTTCCCACTTGGCAAGGGAGAAGAGATAGAATCATTGTAAGGGCAAGGTGCTAAGGCATGAAAAATTTATTCCTTTACCTAGGCAAAAGGGGAAGGATCCTACATCTGAGTGCGCGGAGATCTTGGTAAGTCTGTAGCTGAGTGCACGGGCCCCTGTAGCTAGGTGCGTAGGGCAGAAAGAGTCTGTAACTGAATGATAAATCTAATAAAGACTGTTTGGGATCAAATTTATTGCATTTTTGCCTTGTTTCTTATCTCTATTTAAGTTTATGCATCTTTTCTTAATGATATGTTTCCATGAATTAAAGTGTATTTTCTATGCGAGACTATGGGATCTATAATATTTATGCATGGTAAAAGTAATTAACTACCTTTGCGAAGTATTAGATAAATTTGTTGCAATTAACTATTCGGAAAGGGGTAGATGTTTGCAAAGGTAGATCTAGGGATACAATTTGTTGTGTGAAAGTAGTGAATCTGTACCTATTATGCAATTTAAGTACGATCATGTACCTTTGCGAAGATCTAAAGGTCGTTTAAATAGAGTTGCAGAAGTTGCTAGTCAAAAGGAATAGATCTATGTGAAGGCATATCTAAGCTATAGATCCTCAAGAAGAACATCAAAGAGGCCTCTAGATGTAGAAACTTGGTTCTAGAATCCCTCAATACTGCTTCGGGTGAGATGGCAGCCTGTGCTACATAGTTTGTTGCTGAAAGGGCCAGCAGTTAGGGTTTTTTTGGTTGGTGTGAATAACTTTGAACCTAGGTTAGGTCCCCTTAAGCCAACAAATGGTTCCATTGCTGGGACCAGGATCAATATGAGGAATGTGTGATGTCAAATAAATGGTTCCCTACCAAGAAATAAATTGAGAAGTGGCTCTATTGAAACGAACACACTTTTGCATCTCACGAGAACAAAAATACGCAGTTATCCAAGGAGTTGTAGTTGAGTATATACCTATACTTAGACTGAGTATATATCTATTCTCAGACAAAACTGAGAACTTTTTATGTTTCTTCCCTAGTGAATTGCACGAGTGGCTATCTAGATTGGTGGATAATTAGGGTACGTGGAGACTTCACAACCCTATTGTGTGGACTCTAGAGCTGGTGAGGCACTTACAAGCTTCAGAAAACAACATCACGTGGGTCATTGATCACTGGATTGACCGAACACTTGGAGAATTTGTGACTGAATTCGCGATCGACACAACTGTCGGTTACACTGAAGCAAAGCATAAGCTCTGCAAGAGAACACAAGGTAAGTACTTACAATCTCTAAAAACTTGGATTAAGATGTTGTTATGTGAAAAATAGGTTATGCCATTACCTTGATGTGTGGAACTACGTGAAGTGGAAACCCTTCATTTGGAACAAAGAATCAGGCTCTGAGTATATTCCTTTGATCGGATCCCCTTTGAGTGTCGATGAAGGAACAACTTGTTGTAGTGGCTACAACCACCCTTCAAAATTTTGGCCCGCACCCAAATTCACAGCCTCCATTGAGAGTTTCACTTGATGGTTGCATACACCCGGATTCACTCCATGATCTCATGTGAGCCTTCACACCCACCATGCTTGTTCATTCCACCCAAGCTTTTGCATGTTGATGTCAATTTCTTGCTTGAAACCATGTTCTGGTCATGCTCAGGGTCTTCGCTTCATGTGTATATGTTATGTTCGCTATGAGAACATCTGTCACACTCACACATGGACTCACATTCACTGTTGTGAAAGCATCATCACGTTTGATCAATGATCAATCATGAGTGTCGCGCTTGTCGCTTACACCATCAGTTAGGCATGTTGAACATATGTGTCTGGTTGGTTTGAGTCGACTTGTTGTCAAGTCAAGGGGGTGTGTGTTGTAAGCTCACATTTGCATCTTTCACTCGTTCACACACATAGTCATTTTTATGAAGTTCTGACGACCAAAATCCCCTCTAAGAACCAGACCATCACCCTGTCATCAACTCAATTGACTGTCATCCAAAACAACGCAGAAGCACCAAACAAGTCATTTCAAGCCACGTTGCCCATAAGAAATTCAACCAACCTTCATGTTGGCCACCCAGAGAGTCAGAGTTGGAAGCCACCCTAGGATTGACTCCCCTCAAAAATTGCGCAGAGCTTGCTGACCTTTCCCACTCTGCTGACTAAGGAAGTTGCACAGACATGTTGGAAAGTCACATAGTGCCCGTCCCTATCTCCCTCAAAAAATTACATAATTTTCTGAGTCAAGCCTCCCAACAGTCGACCGACTACTCATCCAAAAAATTCATAGTTTTCATGAGTAGGCCCTCTACTACCTAACAGTCCACTGAGCTTATAAATTGTGAAGAGATGATCAGCAGGTCGACCTCCCAGTCTCAGTGCAGCTTTCCTCGTCAGTAGCTCCCAGTAGCAGACTGCTAGTTCCCTCCAGGAATTGCACAGTTTCTACTGCCAAGCTCCCAGCAGCTAACTACCTGTTCCCCTTGGGAATTGTGCAGTTTCTACTGCTAGTGACCCAATAGCCAGCTGCTAGTTCCCTCCAGGAATTGTGCAGTTTTGGATGCCAGGCTCCTGACCAATTCCTCCAAAAAACTGCGTAATTTTTTCCTGCTAATCCTCCATGTAGCCCGACCTGTTTCTCCAAGAAATTCTACAAATTTTTATGTCAAGCCCTTGCTGCCCACTCATTTTGGAAAATGCGCAGATTTTTTCTTCCTTGATTTCCTACAGCCTGGATTGTCCCTCCCAAAATTTGTGCAGTTTTTCCTTCTAGCTGAGCTAGACCTCGTAGATAGTCACTGTCGACTTGGATTGCCCATCTTCATCACCCAATGACTCTTGCGTAGTTTTCATCAGTAGTGCTCAAAGCCATCATCCCGCCTCGCAACCTTGCTGCCTCTCCCAGTCACTTGCATCTGAAATGATCATGTGTCATGGTAGACTAGCAAGTTTTTGGATTTGATGTCGCCTCGTCATGAGTGACTGTAGGTATAGGTACACCAACAAACATGGTGCGATGATGAATGGGATGAATGAAGGGAGCCCATGCAGAAGGACATGTTCACCAATGGATGAATGAACGATGCATGCAAAGAGATGTGCTTGTAAAGGGATGATCATGCAAAGATGTGTTCACGGATGGATAGATGAGCAAACATGCAAGATGTGCTCATGGATGGACGAACGGAAAAACATGCACCTTTCATGAACATATGATCCTATCAAGCCTTCGAACATACAAGAAAGAGCCAATGTGCCAAAGCAACATCAAGCAAACCAGCGACCATCAAAGACTCCACACACATTTCCATGTGGAGGTGAAGTTGTGACACACCATGAAGACATCCATCACCCAGCAGCACTGTAACTCGACTTGCACTCCAGCAGCAACACTTACCAACATTTTCATGTCGAGTCCTATCATGAGTCATGTTGTCCACATCTCCACTGTGGGCCACGTTGTCAAATCAATGTAATGTAATGTGGAAGTCCAAGAGACCCACTTGTTGTACAAAGAGTCATGTAAAGTCGAAAAATCATGGAAGTCAAACAGTCATGAGGGTAATTGAATAGCCACAAGGGTCAGTCTCACCATTGGCTATAAATACCCCCTCATTTGTACATGCAAGGGACTTTTCACCTCAGCTCCTCCCACATAGCCAAGAGATTTTGTAATCTTTTCTTTGAGTAAGTAGTGGCTCCAATGCCCCACGCACGGGGTTAGTGATGTATGGTGTAACGATGTGTCTTGGAACTTTCTCTTAATTCAGAAGCCTGCTAATAGGCCAACACGTTTTCACACATGTATTGTAACTGTTGTAAGACTAATCTTGAACACTTGTAATGCATTTTTCTTTAACCTGTGTTGAACACTTGAACTTATTTCATTTGTTCTAATGCATAATCTGTTAATGAAAATGTGTTGTATATGTTGTTAACACTGTCTTTCCTATGGTGGCTATCTCCCCAGACATCAGACATACCTTTCACATAAGAATAGTTTTAACAATCATTATGCTCGTGTGGACTACTCTATTGAGTGTTATACGTGTTATCTTCCCTTGTGTGTTGTGATTGCTGCATTCGTGTGGATTGTTCCACCGGAAGCTGTGCACGTCCTGTTGTGTGTTCCTAGAAGAGGCGGGACTTCTCCCAACTGACTTGGGACTCACTCCCACCCTCTCCCTCTATGGTTAAACAACCATTGACAAAAGAGACACATACAATCACAAGACACGTGAACCTCACTTCTCGTAAGACAAACCAGACCACTCTCCTGTGTTGGCAAGCAAGAGTTGAGACAAATATTTAAGGTAATGGCAATCAAGCCATCGTACCAGATGGGACTCCCACACCAAACATTGTGAGGTATAGTTGGGACTTCATACTGGGGAGACCCCCTGATGTTGGTGGTCCAGCATCGTCAACATTTTGGTGCTAGAAGGAGGACCAGATGACAAGATAAGCCCATACATCTGGATTGAATCTCTTACCCATGAATAATACGCAATTCATGCTCTCAGGGTGTTTCTGTCATTTCTTCCTTAATCAGTTATCAATCCCTGATGAGCTTCTTGATCACTTGTCCTTGTTAAAGTTTGACGGTGGGGATAGAATGTCTGTAACCGAGCACATTTCTTATTTTCTTCATTTCTGTGAATCTCATGAAATCAATAGTGATGAGCTTGTTTGCGTGCTCTTCTTCCTCACCCTTGAAGGTTGTGCTAATCAGTGGTGTCATACCCTTCCACCTACTTCCGTCCATTCCCTTATCTCTTTCCTCAAGGAACTCCATCAAGCCTTTGATGACTGTGACCACCAAGATGTCTATGAAAGAATCTCTCATTTAAGAATGAAGCCTAGAAAATCAGTTGAGGAATTTTCTACCCGCTTCCTTCACCTATGTGACAAAATTCCTGGGTAGTTTGTGGACCTTGACTTCATGAGTCAAGAGCTGAAACAATTGGTTCCTATCTCCTGAAACGGTGAACATGTTGATTTCCCTTCTTCCTCAACTCTTGCAGATCATGAGACACCTCATGTCTTAAAGAGGGTGCCCCCTCGCAGCAACCGCAAAACTAAGAAATCTGTGCAGTGGGTACCCCATCGCAGCGATTGCAAAGCTGAGAAATTTGCATAGCATTTTCCCATCAGATCTGCTGGGATGTCTCCTACCCCAATGAAGCAAATTACATAATGGTTTAGAAATCCTATGGAGAAATATCATCCCTCCAATCCGCAAGAGGAAATCACTGTCCATAACCCAAGTCTTGAGTTTTGGGTTGTGTTATATTCTTTCCATGACTAGCCCACATAGTTAATTAGGGGGTTAGAGGGGGGGCGTAGCCCCCCCTTCGTTGAGTCGATTGCATAGCCGTGGGGGGGGGGGTCACAGGAGACTTGAGGGGTGCAAGTAACCCCCTCTATGGGGTCCAGGGCAGCGCCCTAGAAAATTTTGGTTTTGGACCCTATATTAGGTTGGGCGGACCTACCTATGGTTTTGTGCATGATTTTCACACATGGTTCTGGATGTGATGGTTTTTGGTCCATGGTTTTGGATGCAATGGTTTTCGGTCCATGGTATTGGATGCTTCGGCATGTATAAATATGTATTGTAACATTGAAAGGAACATAATGAAAAATCAAGCTGGTAGTTCCGGTTTTGGGATCCAGGGGAAAATCTCTATGTATATGTGTTTTATGTGTTATGCTCTCGCATTATTTATTTTCTATGTTTTAGAATTCATATGTAGGTAATTTTTGTACAGGGTTAAAACCTACATTGTATCTAATCTGCATCTCTACCATCCTCCATCATCTACAAGCAATGACTCCTTACACCATGACTCGCTTAGGCGATCTTCTTCACAAGCTAGTTGTGTGCACTCTCTTGATCCTTGAGCTACTGGCTCAAGTTGTAGTCATGTGAAAGACGATCTCATCATACAAACGGAGGAGTAGGATCGTGAAGACATAATAAATTATTCTCAAAACATTGAGCCTCCATTTTTGATCGATTCTCGATCTGCAAATCTTGGTGAAACATCATGCACAATCAATTTATTCGATCAACCTCCAGTATTTGGTTGTCATCACTCCCACGCTTACGTATGTTGTGATGAATGCCCAAGTACATCATATGAGCTACTATCATCTCATGTACACTTTAACTCAGATCTGGAATGTGCACCAGTCAAAGCAAACATCCATATTGAATCTTCCTCTGCACCTCACTTGACCATGTGCCCTATCATTCACAATGCATCAATGTGCACCGAAGATATTCCACGTTCTCTTGATTCTTCATCCCATGAGTTATCACCTCAATCGACACAAGGAAATGAGGTTTTCCACGATGAAAATAGTCTCAACTCACAAGACTCTTCCCACTCGTCAAATCAACTTGCTGAAAGTTTTGGTAAAGCCTATGACAGAGATGGCTGTCATCCTGAGAGAAGTTTTGAAATCAGTAACAACAACCATCCTCAAGCCATGCATGATTTGGTTCACATCTCAAAATGCAATTTTGCAATTCTGGAAAGCTCGGGACATGCCAGGGAGTCAAGGCACTTCAACATCCATTAATGGTTATGTCAAGACCTCACGACTCTAGTAAGCCCGCCAAACCAAATCAAATCCCCGTGTAAAGAATGTTTACTATTCTGGGTGTGATATTTCAAAATTTCAGATTTGAGCTAATGATCGAATCCACAAGTCCATTACACCATGTCCGTCTTCATGCACCTCTCTTGCATCTAATTTGGGTTGGGAGTGTCCATCCCTCATTCAATCATGGGACAATGAGATAATCTAAAATACTATGTTTATTTGGAATCATACTTATCAGATGTTTTCTCTCATAATAATCTCCTTGGTCTTTTTGCAAAATTTTCACGTTAAATTTTCCCACTCATCACACCAGTAATCTCCCTATGTGATGATGAGCACAGAACCTATCACGCGAATCAAGCTACCCTCATTTCACCACACCCCAACTAGTTTCACACTTTCATAGTGCTGGCATCCTTTCCACATTTCTATGATTACCATGATTCCTATGCACTTTTTCACTAGTTGTAGGTGGGTGTTCTATCATGTCTAGTGGACAACGAACTTGGTTCCCTCATTTAGAGCGTTCGCACGATTGTTCAAAAATTTTCTTTGTTCATGTCAAACTGGGAATCTGCCATCTTGATTGACTGGTTTGATTTTTCTTCTACCTTGGGTGGCTATCATGCAGTTTATCATTTTCCCAACATTACATCCAATGACAGTCGCTTCACACACTATGATTTTCACCATGTAACATCTTTATTCTTATATTTCTGTCAAGCAAGTGAGGCACCTTGGCCTGCGCTGATGGCTATGGTAGGCCCTCACTGTCTTGACATGACCGGTGAGAATGACCATATCTATCTATCTGTATCAGATTCCCATCATGATCCCCTCTCTTGAATGAGGAATCCATCCTCACAAATATCACAAATATTTCAAAAAAACCATCACAAATTTTATGATCCAATCGCTGAATGGATACAACAATCTTACTTGGCGAGTCATGTTGCAGGTAATAAGATTCAATCCTTCCTCGCACTCGCTAAGAAACTTGGTGCAAAACAACACACACTACCAAGAGGCCTCCAAGGTTTGTTGAAAAATGGTAGTCACAAAAGAGGTAAGCATGTGTGTTGGGTGGTTGTGACACATTCTTCCACCCACAGGCGAGACCTTCTCTCTCCTGTGAAAGTTTTTCAAGTTTTTTCATTTTCTGTTGCACATTATTTTTTATCTGTTTTAATCACTCGTATCTTTGTGATTGCAGGTCGGGTATGCCTATGGTGGTTTCATTGGAAATTTCATTTCATGTAACCCTGACCATTTAACGTAGGAGTAGGAGTAGTGTTTTCTTTTTCACTTATCTTTTCTTTTTAGTTTGCATGTTTGTTTGCTTGTTGACTTGGTCGTTATCTTTGTTTTCACTTTGTTTGATCCGCTTACTATTTTTATTTATGTTTGTTTTGTTTTCTTGGTATATTACTAATTTTTGTTTTTTTCTTCTTTTTTTTCTAGAAATAAGTGCTCCCAACTACTACGTTCTGGCTTCTAAATTGTTGGGTGTGGAGCTTGATTATCTTTTGTATTCAAAGGTATTGCCGCATTGGATCCCAGTTCGTAATGGGGTGGCAACGCCACCCATAAAATATTCACTATAGGGGGGCTCCAGGGGGGGGACTCTAGGGGGGATCAGGGGCATCGCCCCAGAAGCTAAAAATAGATGTAAAACTGCCTTGTAAAATGTTGTAATTTCATAGTCAATCTGGGCCGTTCATTAGGCAGAGATCTGACGGTAGAAGTTATGTTTAATTTAGGGTTTTTGGCCCTAGAAGGCAACCCCTTGCTATATATGAGGGAATTGTATTGTGTCTATGTAGATCTGTATTTTGTGTGAGGAAGAGAGATGAGATTAAGAGCGAAGAGGGAATTACAGCAGATCTACTGTAGGTTGTATCTCTTCAGTTTGCTGGATAATCTAAAAGGAAGGACTGGTTGTTTCTCTGTGGACATAGCCCAAACTAGATGAACCACATATAACTGTGTCTCTCTTGTTTTATGTATTTTCTGTGGTTATATTTATGCAATATTTTATGTGTTCCATTGCTCTGTAATATATAATTTTCTAACATAAATAGAGTATGTGGCTGAAATTTCAAGAGACTTGTGACACTATAGCACTTGGCTAGTCTTGTGTCCATCTTCTTTGTGCTTGGTTATAACCTTCGGCCGATGAAGTATTGATGGAAAATACAAACCATCTGCAAGGGAAGTTTTGGTCCAACCATGATCCTATGTCCACACTGGGAATCCCCATGTCTGTACTAAGCCATTTGCTATGTGTTTTCAAGCTCATCCAACTAGTAGAAATGGAGAAGGGGAAATCTAAACAAGAAAATCTATGTCAGAGGTCTTACATGCTTCTCTGAAGGAACAACCTCTTCTACTCTCAATAATTTAGGACCCTTCTTCCGCCCCAAAAATAAATAAGTGCCTATGCACATTCCTCTTGAAAAATACAAAGGCGAAAGAAGATAAAGGCTCCCTACGCAAAGAGGTGAAGCATGTAACTCCACCAGGGTACTGACCAAGATCGCTGGTAGTGGAGCAATGTGTGTGTTCCTGGATGACTTCGTCAGGGTATGGTCTAGGCCTGGTGGCAGCAGAGAAACACCAGAGATGAAAACTTATACTATTAAAATCTTCAACTCACGAGCTAAACTACCCTTCCCAGATTCGAAACACTGCAATCAAGCAGAACTTGCGATTGTGTTTAACTGAGTTGGAAAAAGGTGAACCATGTATGTCCATGGGGTAAATGGGGAAGCCCAAGTAACCCACACATCGATTCAATACTCCTCGAAAGACCAAGGCCCCATGCTATCAATGAACCAAAACAGAGAAGCTGGAGTTCTACCAGTGTGTCGCCAAGTGTTGTAGCGGCTACAACCACCCTCCAAAATTTTGGCCTGCACCCAAATTCAGAGCCTCCCTTGAGAGTTTCACTTGATGGTTGCATACACTTGGGTTCACTCTGTGAGCTCGTGTGAGCCTTCATACCCACCTTGCTTGTTCATTCCACCCGAGCTTTTGTATGTTGATGTCAATTTCTTGCTTGCGACCATGTTCTGGTCATGCTCAGGGTCTTCGTTTTGTGTGTATATCTTATGTTCACTATGAAAACATCTGTTGCACTCACACACAGAGTCACATTCATTGTTGCACAAGTGTCGTCATGGTTGATAAATGATCAATCACAAGTGTCACGCTTGTCGCTTACACCGTTGGTCAGTCATGTTGAACATGTGTGTCTAGTTGGTTTGAGTTATCTCGTTGTCAATTCATGAGGGTGTGTGTTGTAAGATCACATTTACATCTTTCACTCACTCACACACTTAGTCATTTTGCTGAATTTTTTATGACCAAACTCCCCTATGATAACCAGACCATCACCCCACCATTGACTCGATCGACTGTCACCCAAAACAACACAGAAGCACCAAGCAAGTAATTTCAAGTTGCG
The DNA here is from genome assembly GCA_031772625.1 of Pinus tabuliformis. Classification (NCBI taxonomy): domain Eukaryota; kingdom Viridiplantae; phylum Streptophyta; class Pinopsida; order Pinales; family Pinaceae; genus Pinus; species Pinus tabuliformis. Next base: position 539,202,562 of record CM062816.1, on the reverse strand, counting down.
CTGCCCACCAACAATTCAATCAACCATCATGCTGGCCACCCGGAGAGTCAGAACCAGCAGCCACCCCGGGACTGAATCACCTCAAAAATTGTGCAGAGGTTTTTGACCTTGCCCACTCTACTGACTGATGAAATTGTGCAGACAGGTCGGATAGTCACCCAGTTCCTGTCCCTATCTCCCTCAGAAAACTGTGCAGTTTTCCCAGTCATGTCTCCCAACAGTCGACTGATAGGTCATCAAAAAAATTAAGTAGTTTTCATGAGTAGGACCTCTACTACCCAGCAGTTCCCTCAGCTCAAAAATTACACAGAGATGATCGGCATTCTGACCGCCCAGCCTCAGTGCAGCTTCCCTCGCCAGCACCTCCCAACAGCAGACTGCCAATTCCCTCCAAGAATTGCATAGTCTCTACTGCTAAGCTCCCAACAACTAACTTCCTGTTCCCCTTGGAAATTTCATAGTTTCTATTGTCAGTGACCTAGTAGCCAGCTGCCAGTTTCCTCCAGGAATTTCTCAGTTTTGGCTTCCAGGATTCTAGCCAGTTCCTCCAAAAAATTACACAATTTTTTCCTACTGATCCTCCATGCAGCCGGGCTTGTTCCTCCAGGAAATCGCGTAGATTTTGGTGTCAATCCCTTGCTACCTGCTCATTCTAGAAAATGTATAGATTTTGTCTTCCCTTCCTTCCTGTAGCTCAGATTGTCCCTCCCAAAATTTGCACAGTTTTTCCTTACAATTGACACAGACCTCGCAGACAGTCACTGTTGACTTGGATTTCCCATCTTCATCACCTAGTGACTCTTGTGAAATTTTCATTAGCAGTGCCTATACCCATCATCCCACCTCACAACCTTTCTGCCTCTCCTGGTCACCTACATCCGAAATGATCATGTGTCATGGTAGACTAGGAGGTTTTTGGATTTGATGTCGCCTCGTCATGAGTGACTACATGTACGGGTACACCAACAAACATGGCGCGATGATGAATGGGATGAACGAAGGGAGCACATGCAGAAGGAAAAGTTCACCAATGGACGAATGAATGATGCATGTGAGGAGATGTGCTCACAAATGAATGATCATGCAAAGATGTGTTTGCGGATGGACAGATGAGCAAACATGCAAGATGTGCTCACAGATAGATGAACAAACAAACATGCACCTTTCGTGAATAAATGAGCTTGTCAAGCCTTCCAACATACAGGGAAGGGGCAACCTGCAAAAGCAACATCAAGTGAACCAATGACTATTGAAGACTTCACGCACATTGCCATTTGGAGGTGAAGCTATGACACACCATGAAGACATCCATCACCCAACAACGCTGAAGCTCAATGTGCACTCTAACAGCAACACGAATATACCAACACTGTCTTGTTGAGTCATTTCATGAGTCATGTTGTCCACATCTCCACTGTGGGCCATGTTGTCAAATAAATATAATGTAACATATAAGTCCAAGAGACCCACTTGTTGTACAAAGAGTCATGTAAAGTCAAAAAGTCATGGAAGTCAAACAGCCACAAGGGTCAGTCTCACCCTTGGCTATAAATACCCCTTCATTTGTACATGCAAGGGAATTTTAAGCTCAGCTCCTCCCACATAGCCAAGAGAGTCTGTAATATTTTATTTAAGGAGTAAGTAGTGGATCCAACGCTCTACGCATGGGGTTAGTGTTGTATGGTGTAATGATTTGTCTTGGAACTTTTGCTTAATTCAGAAGCCTGCTAACAGGCCATCACGTTTTCACACATGTATTGTAACTATTGTAAGACTAATCTTGAACACTTGTAATGCATGTTTCTTTAACCTATGTTGAAAACTTGAACTTATTTCGTTTGTTGTCATACATAATATGTTAATGAAAATGTGTTGTATATGTTATTATGGCTATCTCGCCCATGGTGGCTATCTCCTCGGACATCAGACAAAACTTTCACATAAAGCTTGTTGTATCAACCATTGCACTCATGTGGACTACTCTGCTGAGTGTTATATGTGTTATCTTCCCTTGTGTGTTGTGACTACCGCATTTGCGTGGACTTTTCCATCAGAATATGTGCACGTCCTATTGTGTTGTGTGTTCCTAGCAAAGTTGGGACTTCTCCCAAACAACTTGTGACTCACTCCCACCCTCTCCCTCTATGGTGAAAGAACCATTGACACAAGAGACACTTACAATTACCAGGCATGCAAACCTCACTTCTCACAAGACAAAGAAGACCACTCTCCTATGCTAACAAGCAAGAGTTGAGGAAAATCTTTGAGATAATGGCAACCGGGCCATCATATGGGATGGGACTCCCACACCAAACAGTGTGAGGTCTAGTTGGGACTTCATACCGGGGAGATCCCTTGATGTTGGTGGGTCCAGCACGATCAAAACAACCCTATGTACACCCTGAAGTGTGTTACAGTTGATTAGGTAGGGTATCTTGTGAATACCTTGTCCATCCACTCTACCTCCACCTCCACCTCCACTGCATACACCTACACCTTCACCTCCACTTCCACCATTCAATATGGAAAACTCCATGAAGATGTCGATTTTTAAAGGGGTAGGAAGCGAAGAACCCAGACAATTATGGTTTATTGTAGGTGTTGTGTGGACAACCCAACAAATTATAGATGATAACATCAAGAAAGTGCAGCTGGTCACGACCTTACAAGACCAAGCATTAACATGGTATATCAAATACTACGTTGGGTGATATTGTAGCGTGTGCTACACAGGCTATTGCCGAAAGGGATAGTAGTTAGGTTTGTTTTGGTTGGCGGGAATAACTCTAAACCTGGGTCAGGCCCCCTTAAGCCTGAGTATAGCCAGAAGCTTATCCTTGAAAAAATGTCTACGCCAGCAAGTTCTGAAGCTATTGTCTCTCAAGCAGAGACCCCTGAAGTTGTGTCAATGGAGGCTATGCCATCCATGCTTATGGCACCAACGTCACCTAGACCGAAGCAATCAGCTACCAAGGAGAAATAGAAAAAACCACAACCTATCCTAGTTTGGCAGTCACCAAGGAAGACCCCAAAGGTTTGACAGAAAGAAAGGAAGGACAAGGCAAAGTAGCCGAAGGAACTAGTGGATTTGAAAGCAGAAGAACTCTATGATGGCTTTGAGTAATTGGATTTTGATTAGGGCGAGCCTATCACGAGGCTCCCGACGTATATACTTCCATGGAAAGGGAAAGCAAAGATAACAAAGGACCCAGATTCATGAAAATTGATGGTCACTATGCCACTATTACCGCAAGAAGTAGTTTTTAAGGCACACTCTTAGCGTGTATCCAAGTGTTAAAATTGGAGGATTGGGATCTCGCTAACCATTAGGAATTCCCTCACTTGGCCACCAATAAATATATGACCAAGATTTATTATGAAGAAACTGGGGTCACAAAGTTGGAACTGATGAAATGGGTAAAAGGTGTTGCACAGGCTGGATTGCTACATATGTTGTGTGTTCCAGACTTCCATGGGTCAATTATCAATATTGTCTATGTGTGGCAGTTGCTTGCGCTAGTGCATGATGGTTGTTTGTAGTTAGGTGAACCCCTCCCCATAACAAATATGTTGATCCATCGAATTATGAAGTTTCCCTATAAAAGGGTGGACCCTTCTAAGGAGTTTGGAGGTAAGAAAAAAGAGAAGGAGCTTGCAGATAGAATGAAAAATAAGTTTGGGTTGATCATGAATTTGTGCAGTTACTCTATCCACTCAATTAATGACCAAGCAGTGCATTTTACACTTACATTTTGGTCGGGAAAATCATGATAAAATGTTGTGTAGATGAGGTTTCGATGCCTATAATTTCACTGGCTGCGTAGTGCACAAAGTGGGTACAGTACAACTGGGTGCAGTATCTTTGCAAGAAATTCCTAGAAAACTTCTGCGAAGCACATGAGGAGAGCAAGGAATTTCACTATGCCTAGCTCTTGTTGCTGATTGTACTAGTCACATGGTGATTATTAGAGGATAGTCAGTTCCCTCCGCAAGAGGAATATTTACCAGAGGCAGCGAATTTCGCTTCGCTATGGGTGACGAAGGATCCTGAGAGGATCATGGAATCCAAATTTTTCTGGATATTGGTCGAGATGGACCTTCGCACAATGAAAAGTCAGTGGCCAAGGTTGTCTCCAAACTTGTTCCAGAAGTTGAGGGCCTTCGTGGAATTTAAGGCTGACTTTCACAATGTATCCATCCGCACAAGGGGGGGCCTTAAGAAGCTTTGGCACAAGTTACCATACTTAGTTACAAAGGATTATGTGCAAGAAATCATGGGCCTATGGCCAGTGGAGTGGCGGGAGCCCACATACCTTGGCACAGGAACTAGTAAAGGAGGAGAGAGCTCCTTCGTGCAGAAAACAACTGAGTAGAAGAAGAAAGAAGTAGAGCAAGTGACAACAGGAAACAAGGCTACTTAAAAGAAGAAAGAAACTACTGCTAAGGCAACTACTAAAAGAGCGTGTGCCAAGAAAGAGAGTGTTGAGAAAGAGTGCACTAAAAAAGGGGACATAGTGGAAGTTGAAGCATCAGCTTCCCAACATATTGAAGAGCAAGAGTTGTCCAAGTAGGAAGGAAGTGGGGGTGACAAGTAGAGAAATCCCTTCAGGATGTCGAAGCGGAAAAAGGAGAAAACTACCAGACCAACGAAAAAGCACAAATTAGACAAGAAAATGTGCATTGATGCAATGGTCCTCACAGAAGGGGACCTCAATGAAATTGGGGATAAGGTCAGAGACACGAGGACAGAATTGTGGACTCAATTTGAGAAGTAGTACATGCAAACGCTGTGGAGCTTCCAAAAGGATTTGTGTGAATTGCAAAATTAGATAGGCATAATTCAGGCAAGTGTTAGACAAGCGAGCGGGGTTCAAGCAAGCCTGCATCAAGCGAGCTAGAGTGCCATGGAACCAGAACAGAATTTGGACCTCAGAGTCATTTCCTTGTTAGAAGGAACATTGCACTAGGAGTCAAAGGAAGACAATGCCTAACTTGGAAAGATCAAATGAGTGGGTATGAATTTAGTTGCGTTGGCACTTCAAACCCTCCACGCGCTTCATTAGGGGGTCTCAGATGAGCTTTGGATTAGAGAAAAATGCGCACTATAGGTGATAAGCAAAGTGAAAATTAACAATGAGAAGATCTTATTCGACAAGGTTCATGATATTAAGGAAAAAGAAGAGCTCGAAGCACGAATCCAGGGCCTAGAAGTGGCCTTTACACAAGCGTGTAAGTCAGTACCAGAGCTACACATTCCAGAGGATGCAGCCACATCAACAAAGGTTTCAAAATTGGCCATTGCAATGTGATAGTCGAACGAAGAAGTAGGCCGAGTTAATTTCGATTTTCAAATGAAGATATCAAAACTACAATTAAAGTTGCAGCCGACTACTCCGCTAGAGGTCAGGGAGCAGTGTGGCACAACCATCAGGGAACATATGGATACCTTAGATAATGTAGTAGCAAGCTATAATAATGTGTTTGAACATGAAATGTAGTTATAGACAACTTTTCAGGAGGACTCTAACTTACAAATATTGGGTACAAAGGTCAAGAAGGAACAATAGAAGGTCGACGAGATCAAGGCGACTGTGCACACTTTGGTGCTAATCCAGCGCTTTGCACGCTTATAGGAAATGAAGGTACTACAAGCACAGGTTAAGGAGTTGCAGCACAAGGAACAATTTTTGAAGGCTCGTCTTCAACCATGGACAAAGGAAGCAAGCCAGGTTACTCCAGCTATCCAAGAGAAGCTAAAGACGTTCCAACAGATACAAAGGACCATGTGCCTCATGATGGAGGGGCCAACTACAGAGAAGTTGGACAAAGAAGTAAAGAAGGCTGTAGTACAAAGCATAGCATACCTTGAAGTACTGAAGATGGATTTCAGCGAACTCCGCCACAAAGTGGAGAATCCAGTAGAGTGACTCGAGGGCGAGTCACCATATTTCTATTAGGGGCATGTTGGGATAAGGTCCCTAGGGTCAATTTTTGATAGTTTTGTACTAGTTTTGTAAAAGGATGTAAAGTCTTCGCAAAATGAGGAAGCAGAGCGTGAAGCTAAGCAAGAGTCAAATGGGCATTAGTCCCTTGTTTGGGTAGGTGATAGGTCGGTTTGAGACTCACCCATGGGTTGTGGGTCATGGTATTGTAATAAAATGGCTATATATAGTTGAGTCTTAGTGAGTCTTAGAAGATAAATTTTTGAGATATAATCATTGTAAGGGCAAGATGCTAAGGCAGGAAAAGTCAGTTCCTGTACTTAGGTGAAAGGGGAAGGCTCCTGCAACTAACTGCATAGGCCCCTGCAGCTAGGTGTGCAGGGCAAAAAGAGTCTGTAATTGAATGATAAATATAATTAAAACTGTTTTGGATTGAATATATTGCATCTATGCCTTGTTTCTTATCTTTGTTTAAGTTTATGAATCTTCGCTCAATGATCTGTTTCCATGAATTAAAGTGTATTTTCTGCACGAGACTGTGGGACCTATAATATTTATGCATGGTAAAAGTAATTAACTACCTTCGTTAAGTATTAGATAAATATATTGTAATTAAGTATTTGGAAAGGGGTAAATCTGCATGAAGGCAGATCTAAGAATATGATTTGTTGCGCGAAAGTAGTGAATATGTACCTATTATGCAAGTTAAGTGCAATCATGTACCTTCACGAAGATTTGAAGATCGTTTAAATAGAGTTGCAGAAGTTGATAGTCAGAAGGAATAGATCTGCGTGAAGGCATATCTAAGCTATATATCCTTGAGAAGACCATCACACAAGCCTCTAGATGTAGAAACATGGTTCTAGCATCCCCCAATACTGCTTCGGGTGAGACTGCAGCCTACGTTACGTAGGTTGTTGCCGAAAGGGCCAATAGTTAGGGTTTTTTTGATTGGCGTGAATAACTTTGAACCTAGGTCAGGCCCCCTTAAGCCAACAGTGTGGGTACATTAAGAGTTACCTCAATCTTATCCAAATCCACTTGAATACCTGCATCAAAGATATAATGTCCTAAAACTATACCTTCAATCATCATCATATGGAATTTTTCATGGCTGAGGCATAATCTAGTAGCAATACATCTTTCAAGAACTTTTTCCAAATTATTCAAAGCTTGGTCAAACTCATCACCATATGGGGTGAATTCATCCATGTACAGCTCAAGTCCTTCATTGATCAGATCGGAGAAAATACTCAAGATCGCTCTCTGAAAAGTGGTTGGATCATTACACAACCCAAAATGTAAAACTATATATCCCATAGGCAGGTAAATATGGTTTTGTCCTAATCTTTTGGGGTGATCTTGATTTAATTGTACCCGCTAAACCTATCTAGGAAAGAGAAAAAAAAATCCTAGCAAGAGTGTTAAGGACTTGGTCTACGAATGGGAGGGGGAAATGGTCTTCTGAGTGGCCTTATTGAGTTTTCTATAGTCTACACAGATCCACCATTTCCTGTTATTTTTCTAGATGAATACTAAGGGAGAAACCCATTGGCTGTCTGAAATAGGGCATATAAAATTAACATCCAATAGTTTTTGTGATTCTTGTTTGACTACATCCTTGAGTTGTGGATTTAACCTTCTTTAGGGTTGTCGAATAACACAACAATCCTTCTCTATATAAATGTGATGAGTACATAGTTCTGGGTCAATGCCTTTCATATCTGAATATTCCCAGGCAAAAGCTTGCTTATATTTGCGAAGAATCTGGATTAATTTTTCCTGTTGTTGATTGTCCAGATTAACATTAATATTGAGGGTTTTACCTGGTTCAATTTCAATTGGTGTGCTATTATGAACGACAACTGTGGGTATATGATCATTGTTTGGAATTTCTAATGGGTCTCCCTCAGCTTCATTATCAAGTATGGCTTTCAACATTTGACATGTTGGATTTCCTATGGTAGATGATGTGTTAATAAAACTGTTAATTACATCGTCCTCTATCTGGATTTTGAGTTCGAGGGCTTCATCTAATGTAAGAGGGGAGTATAATTTTTCTTCTTGGTACTTGGGTGGGCATGGTTGATAACTTTCAATAGGTAGGCTGGGTTTGGCTAATGGGTATAGGATGAGATTTTTGCTGGCGTTTCCTTTGGTAATCATCATATTGCCTATCTGACATCCTATATATGCGTCTTCTTTTGCCAATGATGGCCTCCCTAATATCAGAGGTGTTGAGTTATGCAACGGGTATGTATTTACTCTCAATTACACTGTTTTTTTCCTCTTTTCTTATCTCTTTCATACCTTGATATGCTAACATATTGATGGATTACGATAAGAAATGAATGAACTACTCTTGATTAAGATTTAGCCACCATAACTAACTCTTAATCCTTTTTATGCAGAAAAATGACGAAAGGAACAACTGTTGTTCCCTAGATACAGAACAACATAAACTAACAAAGGAGGAATAAGGTGCATCGGTTGCGGTTAGGCTGGAGGACGAATCAGGAGGATCAATGCTAAACAAGAAGAATGTTAGAAGATAGCATTCAGTTGTGAATCCCTCAGGATCTCCCAATCCTGAGGGATCACATTTATCTTTTACCCTTTTTGACTATAAAAGTGAAAACTGCAGGAGGAAAGGGAGGTAATCAATTGATCTATGTTTATTTCAAATTGTAATTTTAATTTACAGACTGGTGCTTTGGAGGGACACAATTGTATTGTAATGAGGATTGAGTTCAATGGTTAATACATAATTTACGTTACTGTTCATTCGTATTCTCTGAAGTAGCTCAGCAGTATTCGTTGGTGGCTAAGGGCCTGGCCTCTGGTGGATCAAACTGCTACCCCTTTGTGTTATATTTTCTAATTTATGCAAGTTTGAATGGTTTGATGTTTTCCGTTCTCTGTGAGTTTATCTTATTTGTTATTTTCTGATTTCCTGTATTGAAGTTAGTTTACCTTCCTTATGTGATTCATAGCTTTGTTATTTAATTCCATTTATGCTTACTATAGATTAAATTGATTATTAGTTAATGCATTGAATCTTGTTGAGTGTGGTTATCATAGAATCAGCTGAAAGAGATTGGTTAATACTACTGAACTCTCGGTTGACATCATTTCCATTTGAATCGCATAATTGAGATTGAGTGTGATTTATATAGAATCAGCTAGAAGAGATTGGTTAATGCTACTATGCTCTCGGTTGATGTTATTGTCAATTTGATTGCTTGTTTGAGATTTGATTATGATTTCTGTTGAAGATTAAGTCTTGATGCTTAGATGTAGTATTTCCTTTAACAGTTTCAAGTTGAGTTTTATAAATGCATCCATTTACTCTTGTATCAAAGGTTTGTACTTCATTTTAAAAAGCATTACTCTTTGGATTCATAGCTTGCACATATTGTGTACACTCATGGAATAAAAGGACTTGCTCGGGTTGATAATTAATGTGAGGCAATTAGGAGTTTCAAAGACACCTATTAGCACCCAACATTTTGGCGCTATTGTGGGGGAGAGTGTTGCCATTTTACAAAGTTCTATGTCTATTTGATAATTGTTGCTGGGAAAGAATTGGGTATTGAAAATGTTGGGTTGTGTTATATTCTTTCCACGACTAACCTACGTAGTGAACCGGGGGGTTAGAGGGGGGGCAAAGCCCCCGATTTGTTGCGTTGATTGCGTAGCGGGGGGGGGTCACAGGGGGGGCTGCCCGAGAGGTTTGAGGGGGGAGAGTAGCCCCCCTCTGCGGGGTCCAGGGTAGCTCCCCGGGAAAAAAAAATTGGACCCTATATTAGGTTGGGCGGACCTACCTATGGTTTTCGGTCCATGGTTTTGGACACGATGGTTTTCAGTCCATGGTTTAGGATGCGATGGTTTTTGGTCCATGATATTGGATGGTTCGACATGTATAAATATGTATTGTAACATTGAAAGGAACATAATGAAAAATCAAGCTGATAGTCCTAATTTTGGGATCCAGGGGAAAATATTTGTGTATGTGTTTTATGTGTTATGCTCTCACATTGTTTATTTTCTGTGTTTTAGAATTCGTATGCAAGTAATCTCTATATGGGGTTAAAACCTACATTTGGTATTAGAGCTATTTTGGCTTCAGGGGGACGCCTTTGTTGCTGAGTGGTTTTGCTCGGGCCTGTGGTAGACTCTATTCAATGGAAGATATACATGATCGATTCTGGTGGTGAAAGAAGATGGTGAGCAGTGGAAAGATAGAGATCAAGAAATTTAATGGTTAGAGTTTTGAGTTGTGGAAACTCAAGATGGAGGATGTGTTTGTGGATAAAGATCAGTGGATCGCAGTAGATCCAGGTACTAAACTAATGGGAGTGTCCGATGAAGAATGGAAGAAGTTGGATCAGAACACAAAGAGTACAATATGATTGTGTGTCTCAGATTCAGTATTGCTAAATGTATCAGGGGAAGCTACGACTAAGGCTTTGTGGGACAAGTTAGGGACTTTGTACCAATCTAAGTCTCTAGTGAGTAAACTGTTCCTATGGAAAAAGTTGTGTAACCCGAGGATGAAAGATGGAGACTTGGTGACAGAGCATCTGAACGCATTTAATACTGTGGTAAGTTAGTTATTATGTGTTGATATTAAAATTTCAGATGAAGATAAGTGCATCAGTTTGTTGTGTTCTCTACCAGATTCGTGGGATAGTCTAGTTATTGCAATAGGTAGCAATGCAACTACCTTGCAGTTTGATGAAATAGTCTCATCCTTGCTGATGGAGGAGATGAGACGGAAAAATATGGAGAGCAGAATGTGATGCCTTGTCTGTACGAGGACGGTCCCATAAAAAAAATAAAAATAAGTCATCGAGTGGGAGATCTAAAACTAGAGGGAGGTCTAAATCTCTAGGAAAACCTGTAAATGTGGTGTTCTGGAAATGCGAAAAGGAAGGGCACTACGAAAGGGACTGTAAATCTAAATCTCCTGACAAAGGAAAGGGATCTGATGATTCTTCTTTTGTATAGGCAAAAACCACCTCAGATGAGGGTGGGGATGTGTACTTGGCTTCTTCAAGTACACATGTAGATAATGAGGCATGGTTGATTGACTCAGGTGCATCCTTTCACTTCACTCCCCATAGAGAGTGGTTATGTGAGTATGATAAATATGATGGTGGTGATGTCTTCTTAGGGGATGATAGGAAGGTTAGAATTGTTGTTCGTGGAAAAGTAAAGTTGAAATTGAAAGGTGGAAGGGTTAGAACACTTCCGGGTGTTCTGCATATTCCTGCATTAGCCAGAAATATGATTTCTGTAAGCAAGCTGGATGATGCAGGTGTAAAAACAATGTTCGAGAAGGATACCTGCAAGATGGTTTGAGGAGCACTGGTATTGATGCAGGGAGTTCATACTGGAACTCTGTACAAGCTACAAGGTAACACTATTGTTGATGGGTGCAACAATTTTATGGTTCCTAAAAGTGGAGTAGAAAATCTAGTGGTCTCTGGAGAGAAGACCACGCTGTGGCATCAAAGGCTTGGACATATTGGAGAGAAGGGCCTTCGAATACTTCATGGTAAAGGTATGGTAGAAGGTATGAGTAATAGCTCTTTCAATTTTGATTTCTGTGAAAATTGTGTATATGGGAAGTAGAAACAAGTGAGTTTCCCCTCTGGTGGTAAGAGGGCGAAACAGATATTAGAGCTTGTGCATAGTGATGTGTTTGGACCTGTGAAGGTTCCATCACTGGGTAAGTCTGTGTACTATGTATCATTTATAGATGACTTCTCAAGGAATACATGGATATATTTCCTTAAGAAGAAACCTAAAGTCTTTGACAGGTTTAAAGAACTTAAGGCTCTGGTGGAAAACCAGACAGATAAGAAGATAAAGTTGTTGAGGACAGATAACAGTGGAGAGTTTTACAGTAAGGAATTTGAAGAATTCTATAAGAAGTGTGGTATAGCACGACATAAGACTACTCCATATACACGTCAGAAAATGGAGTTGCAGAAAAAATGAACAAGACGTTGATGAAAATGGCAAGAAGCATGCTCAATGGTGCCGAGTTAGGATAGGAATTCTGGGCAAAGGCAGTGGAGATAACATGTTACCTGGTCAACAGATCACCTTTATCAGCGTTGGAGGATAAGACTCCACAAGAGGAATGGACTGGTAGGAAACCCTCTCTTTCACATCTAAGGCTATTTGGATGTGATGCATATGTACATGTTCCAAAGAAGAAACGAACCAAGTTGGATGGTAAATTTAAAAGTGCATCTTTATTGGGTATAAGTATGGTTTAAAGGGTTATAAGCTTTGGAACCCAACAACAAGGAAGGTTGTGTACAACTGAGATTTGGTGTTTAGAGAGGTGAAAGATGTTATTAAACATGAAGTCCAACCAAAGGAACTTGAGAAGATAGAGTTTGGGCTAAAGGAGGAAGAATCAGACTCTACAACAGAGGAGGAATTAGAGGATGAAGAACCACAAACTCCGGGTGTAAGAAGATCAGTTTGAGAAAGAAGGAACCTAGAAAGGTATAGTCCATCTGCTTTCTGTTCAAATTTTTCTTTATGTATTACTAATGATGATCCCAGAAATGTGAAGGAAGCAGTAGATTCAGAGGATGGAAAACTCTAGAAAGAGGCCATGGTTGATGAAATGGCATGTTTACACAAAAATGAGGCTTGGGATCTGGTGGAGTTGCTGGCTGGAAGGAAACCCATTGGCAACAAATGGATGTTCAAGAAGAAGACAAATGCAGAAGGAAAGGTGGAGAAATACAAAGCTCGATTGGTAGCAAAAGGTTATTCCCAAGTTCTGGGAATTGATTTTGGTGATATTTTTTCTCCTGTTGCCAAGGTAAATTCTATTAGATTACTTTTATCTGTTGCTGTTGCTTTTGATTTTGAGGTAGAACAGATGGATGTGAAGATAACATTTCTTCATGGGGATTTGGAAGAGGAGATCTACATGAAGCAACCTGAAGGCTTTGTCGTGAAGGGTAAGAAATAATTGGTATGCAAGTTAAAGAAGTCTCTGTATGGGTTAAAACAGTCACCAAGGATGTGGTATCAGAAATTTGATACATTTATACGGGGACTTGGCTTCACCAGAAGCAAAGCAAATCACTATGTGTATTTTAAATTAATTGGTGAGCATGTTATTTATCTAGTCTTGTATGTGGATGATATGTTTCTTGTTGGAAATGACAAAGAAATTATCCAGGATTTGAAGACCCAATTGTCCTCCAAATTGACATGAAAGATCTTGGTGCTATAAACTATATTTTGGGCATGGAAATTAAAAGAGATCCAACAAAGAGGAAGCTCTGGTTAAACCAAAGGAAGTATGTCCAGACAATACTGCAGAGGTGTAATATGTAGGATAGTAAACCGGTGAAGGTTCCTATTCCTGTAGGTGTAAAGCTATCTGTTGAATAGTGTCCCAAGACATAAGAAGAGGAAGAGGATATGTCCCATGTTCCATATGCAAGTGCAGTCGGTAGCCTGATGTATGCAATGGTTTGTACTAGACCAGACATTGCACATGTAGTGGGAGTATTGAGCAGGTTTATGTCAAAACCAGGGAAGGAGCATTGGACAGCAGTGAAGCGGGTTTTCAGGTATTCGCATGGCACTAGTGATTATGGTTTGTGCTACCAAGGAAGACTAGGATTGGATAGAGTTTTGGATATTCATGGCTTTGTTTATGCAAACTGGGCTGGAGATTTGGATCAGAGAAGATCTACAAGTGGGTATGTGTTTAACCTATTTGGAGGTGCAGTCAATTGCATGAGTAAGAAACAATTTGTAGTGGCACTATCAACTACAGAGGCATAATACATGGCAGCCACTCATGCAAGCAAGGAAGTAGTTTGGTTGCATAGATTATGTTCAAGTATGGGGTTAGTACAGGGAGCTATAAGGATATACTGTGACATTCAAAGTGAAATTTTCTTGGCAAAGAACCCTGCTTATCATTCAAAGACAAAGCACATTGATGTTTAGTATCACTTTGTGAGGAATATGATAGAAGACAAAAAGGTGTTGCTGGTAAAGGTGGACACTTTGAAGAATACTACAAATGCATTGACAAAATCTGTGAGCTCTGAGAAGTTCTCCTGGTATAGAGAAACAATAGGCATTTCAAGGATGGAAAAATTACTAAGCTCTCATGTGGCCCCCTGTGGAAAGAAAACAAGAAGTGGGAGAGTGTTGGGTTGTGTTATATTCTTTCCATGACTAACCTACATAGTGAACTGGGGATTAGAGGCGGGGAGGAGCCCCCCTTCGTTGCACCGATTGTGTAGCGGGGGAGTCACAGGGGGGGGCGGCAACCCCCCCTGTCCGAGGGGTTTGAGGGGGGTGGGTATCCCCCCTCTATGGGGTCTAGGGTAGCGCCCCGGGAAATTTTTTTTTGGACCCTATATTAGGTTGGGCAAACCTACCTATGGTTTTTAGTCCATGGTTTTGGACTCGATGGTTTTCGGGCCATGGTATTGAATGCTTTGGCATGTATAAATATGTATTGTAACATTGAAAGGAACATAATGAAAAATCAAGCTGGTAGTCTCGGTTTTGGGATCTAGGGGAAAATCTTTGTGTATATGTGTTTGATGTGTTATGCTCTCGCATTGTTTATTTTCTCTTTTTTAGAATTTGTATGCAAGTAATCTCTGTACGAGGTTAAAACCTATAGAAAAAGGGAAGTAAGAACCTACGTAACGAGTAAGTAAAGTGCTTGCTCCTCTGCCCTCTTTTCAGCGCAATTGCATAGAAGTGAAGTAGGTGTTTGATGTTTGTCTGCTAAGGGAGAAATGGGTATTAAAAATGGAAGGTAAGAACCTCCGTAAGGAGCAAGTAAAATGCCTACTCCCCCACCCCCTTTCTAGTAGAATTGCTAGGAATTTAAGGTAGAAATAAATGTTTGAATTTCTGCATGAATGACTAAGAAGAAAAGACCAGAAAATGATATAATCCAACATCCCAAACCTCAAAAATCTAAGGGACCAGTAACCCTTGGACGATCAACTTTTATCGATGAAATCATAAGGAAAGCTGAGTCTTAGACATCAGTAGGACCCCGAACTACTACTTCTAGACACCCTATTATCTCCCTTTAGGCCACAGGATCACCATTTGTAGCCCACGCTGAGGTTCATCGTAAAAATGAAGGGACTGAACAAAGTTTTCAAGATATTGAAATTTCACGATCAATTCCCTTAGAAGAGGGGAATTCTTGCAACCTCCGTGAAGGAGAAGGAAAAACAGGTAAATCTGAGGTTAAATCAGTAGAACCAAGATCTCTTGAGGTAGTAATTGAGTAGAGGGCACCCAGTGTCCCAGATCAAGGGAATGATGTTAAAATCATTCCCACCTCTTCTAGAAATCCTAGAAACAACTCTCCAACTCCGGAGATCCCATAAGGATACTAGCATATTTTTTACCAAATGGCCAATAATCCACAACTACCCTAGACCTCTACACTACAGTATCATATTGTTGACATAGTTGTCAATGACCCCATGAAAGCTATCCCATTAAAAAATATTCCCACCTTTCATGGACTCACTTTAGAAGATCCGAATGCATTCCTGTTTGAGTTTGATGTCCTATGTAGGGGTTATGATTACACCACCAACCCCCAAAAACTGAAGTTATTCCCCTCCACTTTAAAGGGAGTATCCATGCATTGGTTTATGGGACTAGGTGGAGGCAACATCAATGATTGGGACCAAACGAAAACTGCCTTCCTTAAAAAATATCAAGATTATTGCAGATCTAGAGAACTAAAATATGAGATATTCCAAATGGTAGCAAGGCCTAGTGAAACTTTGGAAGAATATGTGGAGCATTTCCAATATAACCTCCAAAGGTCTCCTTATGCAAACCTACCTGATAATGTTCTAAAAACCACAATGATTAAAGGGATGAAAGACCAGTGGATAGAGACACTAAATATCATGGGTAAAGGTGATATTTATCAAGAAGACTATGCTAATATTATTGATTTGTGCATCAGGTGCTCGAGGGGCAGTACAAGATTGAAACTAGCTAGACGTGATGCAATCACCAGGGACAACAAAGTCTCTGGGGGAAGTGTTACTCGTGCTGAAATTGGAAACCCACTGGAAGATTTCAAAACAGATATCCTGAGAACCTTGAAACCATAGTTAGACATCATGCAAGCCAAGCACAAGTAGGTTGAAGTAGAGTAGAACCTGGTTAGTTTTTGCCCCCGATGTAGAAAGAAAAATAGTCATAAAGAATGCCCACTAGATATGGTACAAACCTATGCCATATGCACTAAGGAGCATGCCACAGAAAGTTGCCCATCGCTCCCAGGATTAAAAGCGGTCTTCAAGGAGGCATAGGAACAAATAACGAGTGTACCTATTAAACTAGCATTGCCAATGGAAAGCACGGAAAACAGGTATGCGGACCAACCCATCTTCACTCTTTCAGCCTTCACAATATAATTCCCAGCAATATACATGAGCAACATGGAAAACCAGCCACCTTTTCCTAATTGGCCACCACAAGCATTCTCCATGCCACCTCGGTCTAATCAGTCAAACCCAAACAATAGTTGGCCAAATCCCTCTTACCTTCCATCATTCTAGCAGAACAACCCATATCCATCTCAATGTTCCCACTCTACTTCAAAAAACCAAAACTGGCAATCAAGTTGGCAAAGATCCACAAACCAGCTAGTAGGGACAGTCCCTCTACCTTAACCCACGCTACCAACACCTTATACGTTGCAGCGGAATCCTCAATCCAATCTACAACTATAGCTCCCAATCCTGCCCAACTCAAATCCTAATAACAGACTAGTCCAGTCGGTACAAATCATTGAAGGTCTGGATCTAGAAACTAAGTTGAGAGAATGTAATGTACTCAAATTGAGGTCTGGACAAATAATCGTACCAGAGGATGATAAAAATATGTAACTTGAAGAACCTTGCCCAAATAAGCCATTGAATGTAGAACAAACACCTCAAAGGGAAAATACAATCAGGCAGAAAATTCATGAACAGATCATTACCTCTTCTTTGCCATTCCTAGAAAGATTGATTATGCCTTGCCCAATCGAATATCCTGACTTTGATCTCCTGGTAGAACTAAAAAATATTTACGTAAAAATACCCCTCCTCCAGGCTATTGAAGACATTCCAATCTATGCAAAAACCATTAAGGAATTATGTGCCAAAAAGTCTACGAGGAAAATAAATCCAACACCAACTGTCCATGTAGTCGGAACTTTGTCTGATCTATTATTAGGGAAAGAGGAATCCGTGAAATATGAAGATCCAGGAAACCCCATTGTCATAGTACAAATGAATGGATGCTCCTTTCACAATGCATTAGTCGATTTAGGGGTAGCCATTAATATTCTCACAACAACAACCTATGAGAGACTTGGCATCACAACCTTAGATCCAACTACGATCTTGCTAGAACTTGCTGACCGTTCAGTTATTAAAATAGAAGGGACATTACAGGATGTGATGGTGTCTGTAGATTCTTGGGAACACCTAGTAGATTTTTTGATTATTAATCCTAGAAATTGGCTAGATGGACATCCTCTAATACTAGGAAGACCTTGGCTAGCAACTGCAGATGTTTATATAAGCTGTTGAATAGGAAGTATGACTATAACTAGAGGGAATGATGTGAAGAACCTAGCTTTATACCCTTCAGCTCAGCCAAGCTTAACCATAATAAAAACTAGGAAGCAACCTGTAACATATTTAACTAAAAATATTCGATCACCATTAACTGTAGCATATGCTCTTGAAATTAAAAACCAAGCAGAAGACGATATTATTAACACTTACATTAACCACCCTGTTGCCGTATCTCATCTAAAATGTCACATGATTGAAGCAATCCTTGATAATGAAATTGAAGAAGATCCTTTAAAAGATATCAATGACCAAACAATACCAACAACAACTATCTATAATAGCAAACCTATTGAAATTGAGCTAGGGAAAATCCTTAACATTAACAAAAACTTGAGTGATGACCAGTAGCAGAAGCTTATTCAAATCCTTAGGAAATATAAAGGGGCTTTCGCTTGGGATTACCCAGATATGAAAGGGATTGACCCTCAACTATGTATGCACCACATCTACACTGAAAAAGATGCAAGACCCATTCGACAACCTCAGCGTAGATTGAACCCTCACCTAAAGGATATCGTTAAAGACAAACTACAAAAACTATTAGATGTGAATTTTATCTATCCTATATCTGACAGTAAATGGGTCTCTCCATTAGTTGTGGTTCCCAAAAAGAATGGGAAATGGCATATATGCATCGATTACAGAGAGCTTAACAAAGCAATGCAAAAAGACCATTTTCCCCTTCCATTTATCGACCAGGTTCTAGACACATTGGTAGGTAAAAAATTATTCTCTTTTCTGGATGGCTTTAGTGGCTACAACCAAATCCAAATTACCCCTGAAGACCAAGATAAAACTACCTTCACCTACCTATTATTGGGAATAGTGTCTATGCAAAGCTGCTAATCCCACTAAGGTTGGTAGCTACCTTAGAAACAAACACACTAAAAACTACTTTCGTTTTCCTTTATGAGAAATAGATAAGAGAAGAATAAGGAGACCAACCTTTGTCTTGCGCTTGGTTCCTTGCTCGATTCCTCTCTCTTCTGGTAGGTCTTTGCCACTCACTTCCTTGTCTACCCAGCTTCAAAGAGTACCTCTAGAATCAAAGTAGCATAACACTATCCAAGAACATAGATCTATTATCATAAACAATATAGGATCAGATGTACATTGACCACACAAATGCATAAATCATCAATCATACAAGAATATGGAGGAAAACTTGAATAGCTTCATTGATAATCAAGAAAGAGCAAAGAGGATTACAACCAATTGTTCTGACCCAGCATCATCCTCTCAGCAAGAAAGCCCTTCTTCACCTCATGAAAAGCTTAGATCACCCAACACTATGATATTGCACCAAGAAACCAACAGCACTTCCTTACAAGATACAAAATTCCAGCCTCCAACCTCCTGGATATCTAGGATGAGGGATCCATATATAGATGTTTTCAGAGGTGTGAGTCAGCTCTGGGTTTTTGATTAGTGTCTTCTCTCTGATAGTTCTTGATTCCACTTGGAGATCTCATTGATCTCTTACTCATCCTTGGGCGATTCTGAGAGGCAAGTGTCACAGGAGAAGTTTCTGGAAGATTCCATGATCATCCACCTCGCAAACTGTCTCCGCCACTTGTCTTTTCTCGTCCATCGCACCCCATAGAAGGGATTTTCAACATGCATCACACTTTGACCATGGAGCAGGTGAAATGATCCATTTTTGACCAGTTCTGAGTACTTTTTCATGGAGAACTTCTGGGAGATGCTGTAATCAGTTGACCTTGTTCTTTTAGGGGTTGGAACAACACCTTTAGGGACTTAGGAGCCCTTGGTTTATGGACATTTATGATTGGGGTTGCAGTGCCTAAAAATGTCTATAACAGTTGCCCCCTAAAGCATGAGGTCGTTAATCTTTTGATGTCGGGTGAAATGCTTTATCATGAGGATCCGAAGTTTTTTCGAGCTAGAAGGCAACCTGTAATAAGATACAATACAATACATTATCTTCATAATATTTTCATGATCTAGCTGAGGCGGGCATTCCCATGCTCAGCTTTATAAATTTATTTTCATGTACATAGGACAGACAATCGTCTAAGTGTAGACTGATGATTCTGGTAGAGCCAGCATCCCTTATATTGGATGATTATCTGTGCAGCAATGATGTACATTTGATGTCTTTATTTTCCTGAATATATATCGCAGCCCAAATGGATGAAACTAGATCCGGGGTCTTCAATCTCGTTCAATCTTCACTCAAAGTACAAGTCGATCCATGTGAGAGATGTTCTGGAGTCGAACATGGAAAGACATCGCCTGATTACCAGCCAATGAAGTAAGCTGTTAACAGGCGCGAGAGGAATCACCGATAATGATGATGACCCTCAAGGTACTGTAGTACAATTCACGTGGTGTGAATAAGGGTCTTGGCATTGAACACCACGCAAAATCTTTCGGTCGAAGGCCATTGATGTAAACCTGTCGCCGGAAGTGAGAAACTTGCCATTGAGGCATGCAAGCTTCAAAGTACTGAAAGGGTTGTTCCTAGATCGACTTCTTGGATAATGACCTGATGTCGACAAGAAGCGATCCATCATAGGAGGTCCTTAGTGAATCCCACATCAATGACACGGAACAGAGCAAATGATTTTAATGGAGGTGAAAACGATCTAGTGATATAAGGTTCAGAGTGGCGGTCATGAGAGAATGGAGCGTAAATGTATTGCAGTGGGTGAGACACAGGTGAATTCTCTGAGCGACTTCTCTTGAACATATCAGTGACACTAACATGATGGATCGGTAGCATTAACACCAAATATGGATGGTGTGACAGAACCATGGCAATGTGACCAGTGAATGGAACAACCCAACCCGACTCGGATGCGGAGCGAAAGTGTCATGTTCAAGAGCGACTTGCTACCAACAAAGTTTCTTCAAGTTTTCTTCCCAATTTTTCCCCAGTCATTGCTGACCAGTACTTCTTTATTTTTGTCAAGCTTGAGGAGGATAACATATGCTTGTTCTATAATTTTCCCTTCGGGCAAACCCATCGCTATGTTTTAACGAGCCTAGCGATAGTGAAACTCGTTCTTGTCTACTATGGACAAGTTTGTTGCTATTTGGTTTTAACGAGTTTAACGACAAAGATAACTCGGTCCTTTTAAATTTTAGAGAGTCTGAAAAGGGGCGTAAAGGAAACTCCAAAAATCCTTTTTCATCATCTAATCCCTTAAGTTCAAAAAAGTATAAAATAATACAAAAGGGATGAATTTTCGGTAATTTTAACAAGCCGAACAAAACAAGCGCTCGATCTTTTTGTGTAATAATCCCTCAGGTCCAAAAAGATTAAAATATAGAGGGATAGCACTTCCGGTCACTTTAACGAGCTAGAAAGGCCAATCGCTCGGAAATATTTTCATATTTTACGAGTCAGTTAAAAAGAGCTTAAAGGAGACTCGTCTTTTGAGGAATGAGTGATAAATTTGGGTAGCAGCTAATTCCAGGTAAGGTTTGGAATTTTCCAATCATGGCAGTGTCACAAGGATGGCTAACCGGATCACTCTTCGTAGCTGTTCCTCAAAAAGGGTAAACAATCAAATGGAGGTGAATGATCGGCCAATACAGAGTGGAGGTGATGATGGGAACACGACCAAGGCTCAAAAGCTGATAATAGTGCATTCACAATGGTTATTTACCAGAAATCGGTTCATTTTTTAATGAGCTTAAACTCTAGGGGAAACATTTGCTCATTTCTTAGGTTTAATTTTTAACGAGCTTGAACTTCACCAAAAACTGCTCGTGGCGGGTTTATTTTTTAACGAGCTTGAACCCTGCGGTAACACTGCTCGTGATAAGTTTGCATGCCCCCAGCATAATAACGCAAATCGAGGAGCATGCCCCCCAAGCTTCATTGCATTCAACACGGTGGTTGGAATGAAGGTTTACCTTCGAGATCTTTGAAAGACTCGATTTGGAAAGGGAGTTGTTTCATTTTTTAATGAGGTTGACACAGGAAAAGAACTATCCTCAGAATCCACCGTATTTACAGTATTTGATAGAAAATCAAAAACTGAAGGATGATTAAGGTTGCTGGAATAATCTTCGTGGTAATCCGGAAGATAGGAATGATGGTGGTAATCTTCCCATGGTGCCTCTCCTATCATCTTTGATTGAATGATTCCTTCGTCTGTAGAATGTACATGTGACCAAGGATCTGAAGAGGTGCCATATTCCTTAGACCTATCTATCCAAACACTCGATGAGCGTTGATTTGGGTTTGCCCCCCAGGCCAAGAAAATTGATTGCTACAATATTTCTATTAGGGTGATGATCCATGCTGACAAAATGTTCAGGAATCTTCTGAATTTAGAAGATATCATGTTGCAGGTTCCCACCGTGGCCACTTCCGCCAGATTACTCAGAGGCGGTAGGGCAAAAGTACCCATTAAGGCAGGGTCTTTTAGGTGGCCTACTCTGATATTTTGAAGCGAATGATTGCTTCCATGGATCATTGGAATGCTTCTCGTAACTTGTGAACTGTTGGGGAGAAATGTTTGTTGGTCGACGATTGTAATTCCTCCTTGGAAGGGAAATGCAATCTTTCTGAAGTATGTCGACACAACTGCAGCCATAGCATAAATCCAGGGCCTTCCTAGTAGGATGTTGTAATCAAGGTTTCCATTGATAACCTCAACATCAATTTCTACTGTTTTGCCCCCCAGTTCAACTCGCAAGTTACTTAAAATCCCATATGGAGTGTATGATCGTTCATCAAATGCTTTTAACGTCATTGATGATCTCGCCAAGGGCGGTGAGCCCAAATTTTTCCAACAACTCATCGACATAATACATGTAGATGCCCCCTCATCAATAATTGTTCGATGAACAGTTTTTTTGAGGGCTTTCACTTGAATAAGGAAAGCTAGTTGAGCTGGTAACTGAGGGTCATATCCTTTGTGATTAAAGGATACACGATTGGAATCCATTGGGTCAATCCCACCTATTACTGATAAAAGATCCTGCTTTTGGGAGAGGCAATTTTGCGGTACCTCAAGTGTCGACATAGCGGACGGCGATTGGGCCAGGTCCTCTATTATATTATAATTCTGTGCTACTTTGGCACGAGGATTAAATGTCAATTTGTGTACTACTCCCTTTGGCGGCTTTATCATTGGTTTAGGAATGATGGGTGGCACAACTTTGGTCAAAGTTGTTGTCGAACTACTAGGTTGTTCATTAGCCTTATTCTTCGACAGCTGCGGCTTCCCGTAATCTTTATTCCTTGTCAAAGCATCATTTTGCTGCTTTGAGATAGACAACATAAGAACTTGGGATTTTGATTAGCAACCAGTTTGGTTCCCGGGTTTGGAAACGGATCAGTCAATACTGTTGAGGTTTTTGAACTCTTAAAGAGTTTCTTAACTTCAGCTTTATGTGGAAAATTTCTCGTCCGATGATCCTCATCGCATATCTGACACCCTACAGGGGGTTTCCTTTGCCTAGAAGGGTTTGCATAAGCTTTTTCAGGAGATGACTCATCCTGTTTCTTGTTTCTCCCTTTCTTTTTCTTCTTGCCCCCTAGTTGCTTAAGTTGTTTGCCCTTGTCGGTCGACACGGCATTTACTTCTGAGGCAAGAAGTTCTTCATTTGCATTTTGATCAGAAATCTTACGGGCTTTCTTAGATGTAGCCTTTGTCGATTTTGTGCTTGTCGTACCTATCACACCATCACCGGCATGAGAGTCTTTGTTTTATTTAGGAGGGGGAGGAACGGAAAATTCCGGTCTAGGAGCATCAGGTATTTTATTGTAGAGCGTGCCAGACTGAGTATAGATCAAGTCTTGATATTGTGCACGAGCAATAACTTGCTCTTCAGTGACGACTCCTCCCTTTGCCACATCTTCTGTGATAGAAGGTAATAATGACTTAATAAACCATTCAGCTAGCAACTGATCAGGAACATATCTTTTTACCATTCTGCGACGACGTCGCCACTCATGAATATGATCAGATATGTGAGTGGCCGTTGTTTGTTTGAAATTGGTAAGAAGCTCTGTTCCTGTTTTGTACCTTATTGGTAACTGAAAATGGGTTAAAAAGGTTATGGCTAAGGTGCTGAAGTTATCGAATGAAGCTCTAGGCAATTCGATATACCATTTTGTTGCCCGACCAGATAACGTTCGCTGAAAAAGGCGAAGCCTAATCGAATCATCGTTTAGAGTGTTAGATGAACACCACAGATGAAAGGTCATCACATGATTTGACGGGTCTTCACCCGGATTTCCATTAAATTTAGGAATATCTGACGGAAGTTTATGCGGAATCGCTGGCCACAAAGGGGCGTAAGCAATTGGATCATTCATCAGCTAGTTTAGATCTGGTAATTCTAGAGTTGCTACAAAGGGCAACTGTTGATTCAGGTTAGGCGAAGCATACCCAGGATAAGATGGAATCGCCTGAGCAGTGGGTCTTTGCATACTAGCATAATGTATTTTATGCTGGTAACTTTGATAAGGTTGATGGGAATAACCATTATAGTATGGTTGCTGATAACTGCTTTGGAAATGCGGTTGCCCATTACTACAAAGACTTGTTGCTCAGGTCCTTGATATGATTGCTGGAATGGCGGTTGTTGAGATTGAACCAGCCATGGTTGTTGGACCATTTGCTGTTTTCCAATACTGGATGATTGACCAAGATGAGGAGTCATAATACTTGTTTGAGCCTGAGTCGCTCCAGATAAGGAGGCACTAACCTGAGGTTGTGATTGAGTCATTGAGACAAGAGGCTGTTGTATTGCAACCTGAGAAACTTGGGGTTGACATACAACAGGTAGCGCTTGTACTTGCGATGCAGTCACTACAGCAGGTATAGTGGGAATATTTGACACAGGGTGGACTGGTTGCATTGAATATAAAACCCTTGGTTGCTGAGGCAGTATTGGTACCCAACCGCTGGATGTAATTCCAGTTTGACCTGAACTTTGTTGTAAACTCCCATATGGTTGTTCTCTGGGAGGGAACAATGAAAAGGCATACTGCCCTCCATATGGTGGCAATCCAGTACTTAAAGGGTAGATTGGCCTTTGAAGACACATTGGATCAATTTTTTGAGTTTCAACATAAGAAATACCAGATGATAATCCGGATGAAGAAATAGGAACTGACCATGTCGTCGAAACAGTCCCTGATTGGACTCCGGCTTGTTGTTGATAACTTGCTGGGATAGATGGTATATCGGTGAACATCGTTGGAGTAGCAGAAGGAGGTTCTGCCACTGCTGCGTTAGATGACACAGTCCTGGATGTCGACGATTGTTCAAACATATCTAGTCTATCCAAAAGATTTCCTAGCGATTCTGCAAGAACTTGCGATGAAGGGAGACTAACTTCTAAGACCAATGAGGGAACAGTGACGTTATTCTGATTAAAATAAATTTTAGACGCTTTGACACAACTTGTTTTTTCAATTTTTAAGAGTCGAGAAAAAACAAAAGATGACTCTAGTCGCCTTCGATTTTTAATGAACCTGAAGTGACAAGTGCTCAGATGGACCTTTTCCTTTAAGGAGTCTGAAAAGGAATGAAAGAGACTACTCTAGAAATCTAGACAGAGGGATTACCAAACCAATCGCAAAACTGCAGAATACTTTTTACGGTACGGCAGTCAATCTTCACGAATGTTGTGTTCAGTGCATTGCGATCGATAGGGCGGCAGACACGGCTTCCTATGGATAAAGGATAAAGCCTATTGTGGTCTCCCAAAATATACTTGACGGTACGTGGGAGCACAAGTTCGTACTGGCACTTGTCATCTCAAAGTGGAGGAATCACCCAACCAATAGTGAAAACAACAGTTACCAAGCTTTACGACGCCGGAATACGTCTCTAGCCTAGACTTCTAGATGTTGTGCGTTTGGTTCCAAAGATTTTTTAGATTCATTAAATTTATTTTATAGTTGATCTTGGTTAAGAAATTTTCCTTTCAGGTTCACCGCATGATGTAGATGTACAATTCCTAAAATGCAATCTAAGATGATAAACAGTCATTTGATCTTCTTTTTGCAATGAAAATCCTAGCTACTAAGGAAAGAGAGATGACATTCTTTCAGCATAGAGCAGAGAGCACACACTATATGCACTGTCCTAAATCAAACCAACAAACTGTCTAAAAGAAAATGCACATGCATGTATTTTTTTTCAGCCTTCTTAATGTGTGAATGATAAAAAGAAAGCTAAGCGCAAATCTGAATTATTTTTCAAAGCGAAAATTACTAACAAGCTTCTTTTCAAAACAAAAATGAAGACAATGACGACACTTTGTTATTTGGAATTGAAAACTTGCTTTCGACACTTGAAAAACTACTAATTCAAATCAAATACAAGAGTAACAATGTAATCGACTATCAAGAACAATCAGGTTCTCTTCTATGACTGAAAACGACACTTGCCACACTTTCAAATCAAGAAACGAAAGTTCAATTACGCTACTTCTTTGTAAAAGAGAACTGAAAATGAATCAAAAATACATAAAAGCATTTACAGTTCTTTGCACAATGGAGGCGGAATAATGGCAAGGAAGGGGGTTTCAACAGAGGTGTACTGAATACATGCAGCAAAACTCCTGAATAGAGCTGAAAAGTATGAACACAGAAACTAAAATCTAAGAGCAGAAGAGGTCTGATCAGCGCACCTGGAGCATAGGGAAACTGAAATGCAATGGACCTACTACACTCGGGAAGTGCGATGCATTCAGGTTTCAATGAAGACACAGTGCGATGATCCAGGGACGAGACTTCAACTGGGTTCTAGGTCACAATTTGCAGCTCAGTTCAGGGATTTAGTCCGAGTAAGTGGTAATCAGTAAATCAATCACAGGGGTAGATCTAAGGAGGTTACTAGAGCCACCACAAGGGCAATTAGGATGTCTACAAATCAATTGTTCAGTTTATAAACAAAACTCGGAGATAGACTGAAGCAGCATTTATCTACTTTGAATTTGCATAGCAAATGCAGTTCAAAGGCTTCCTGGCTTAACTTTAGGCTCTGTCTGTAAGCTTATAAAATGAACAAATATAGAAAAGTAAACAAACTATTCGGTCCCTAGTGGAGTCACCATTTTTTTATCGGGAATAGTGTCTATGCAGAGCTGCTAATCCCACTAAGGCTGGTAGCTACCTTAGAAACAAACACACTAAAAACTACTTTCATTTTCCTTTATGAGAAATAGATAAGAGAAGAATAAGGAGACCAACCTCTGTCTTGCGCTTGGTTCCTTGCTCGATTCCTCTCTCTTCTGGTAGGTCTTTGCCACTCGCTTCCTTGTCTACCCAGCTTCAAAGAGTACCTGTAGAATCAAAGCAGCATAACACTATCCAAGAACATAGATCTATTATCATAAACAATATAGGATCAGATGTACATTGACCACACAAATGCATAAATCATCAATCATACAAGAATATGGAGGAAAACTTGAATAGCTTTATTGATAATCAAGAAAGAGCAAAGAGGATTACAACTAATTGTTCTGACCCAGCATCATCCTCTCAGCAAGAAAGCCCTTCTTCACCTCATGAAAAGCTTAGATCACCCAACACTATGATATTGCACCAAGAAACCAACAACACTTCCTTACAAGATACAAAATTCTAGCCTCCAACCTCCTGGATCTCTAGGATGAGGGATCCATATATAGATGTTTTCAGAGGTGTGAGTCAGCTCTGGGTTTTTGATTAGTGTCTTCTCTCTGATATTTCTTGATTCCACTTGGAGATCTCATTGATCTCTTACTCATCCTTGGGCGATTCTGAGAGGCAAGTGTCACCGGAGAAGTTTCTGGAAGATTCCATGATCATCCACCTCGCAAACTGTCTTCGCCACTTGTCTTTTCTCGTCCATCGCACCCCATAGGAGGGTTTTTCAACATGCATCACACTTCCCGTGTGTATTAGGTGGGATGCATCACACTTTGACCATGGAGCAGGTGAAATGATCCAGTTTTGAGTACTTTTTCATGGAGAACTTCTGGGAGATGCTGTAATCAGTTGACCTTGATCTTTTAGGGGTTGGAACAACACATTTAGGGACTTAGGAGCCCTTGGTTTATGGACATTTATGTTTGGGGTTGCAGTGCCCAAAAATGTATATAACACTACCCCTGGGGGACGTTTGCTTACAAGGTATTACCTTTTGGACTATGCAACACACCTGCTACATTCCAAAGAGCCATACTTAGTATCTTTGTAGATTTGATAAATGAGGGATTAGAAGTATACATGGGCGATTTCACACCCTATGGAGATGACTTCGAGTAGGCATTATAGACATTGGAGAAAGTCCTAGAAAGATGCATTACTACTAAGCTCTGCTTAAGCCACGAAAAATGCCATATGATGATGACAGAGGGCCTGACCCTAGGCCATTACATCTCTGCAGCTGGAATTCAGGTAGATCCAGCAAAAATACAAGTAATCCTCTTACTAGCTACCCCTTTCATTCAAACAGAGGTATGTAGTTTTTTTGGATTTTCTAGATATTATCGGAGATTTATAAAAAACTTTTTACAAATTGCTGCACCATTATATGCTTTGACAGGAAATATTGATTTTATATGGACTGACAAATGTGACATTTCCTTTGCAAAATTAAAACAGCTAGTATCAACAACACCAGTATTATAAGGCCCGAATTGGGATATGCCATTCCAGATTTCATCAGATGCATCAAATACAGCCATTGGAGCAGTTCTTGGCCAAGAAGAAGACAAGAAACCCTATGCGATATACTACATCAGCAATAATTTAACTCATGTTGAGTTAAATTACACAGTAATAGAGAAGGAGTTTCTAGCTGTAATCTACGCTATTAATAAATTCAGACACTTTATAACAAGATACCTTGTATTCGTGTATAGTGATCACTCTGCTATCAAATATTTAGCTAATAAACCTATTCCGAATGGAAGAGTGACACGATGGTTAATGATTTTGCAGGAATTTGATATAACAATCAAGGATCGACTAGGAAAGGAAAATATGGTGGTAGACTTCCTCTCCTGAGTGCCAAGAACAAATGACGCAGTGGCGGTAGAAGACTAGTTCCCCGATGAGCACCTGTTCGCTATGACAGTGAAAGCGCCATGGTATGCAGATGTGTCGAATTACTTAGCAGTGGGGAAACTACCCAAACACTTGACACTTAGAGAAAGGAAATTGATAGTGCAACGCACCGCTCGGTTCTACCAAATTGGAGGATACCTCTTTCACACAGGAGTCGATATGCATATCCGCAGGTGTGTTAGAGAAGATGAAATCTACGATATCCTAAAAGCTTGCCACAATGGACCTTGCAGTGTAAATTTTGCAGACCGCAGGACTGGAAATAAAATTTTATAATGGGCTATTTTTGGCCCACGATTTTCCAGGAAACTAATAAATTTATCCAGGTATGTGATAGCTTCCAAAGAATGGGCTACCCTGGCCAGTCTGATGAGATGCCCCTACACCCACAGCTAGTCATTGATCCCTTTGAATGTTGGGTGCTAGATTTCATCGACCCAATAAATCCACCATCTAATCAAAAATCATATATACTGGTTGCAATGGAATATGTGACTGAATGGGTGGAGACAGTAGCGTTATCGAGAGAACAGAGGAAACATTAATCAATTTTCTCATTGAAATTTTCATGTGGTATGGTTTGCCCAAAAAAATAATTATGGATGGAGGGCTGCAATTTGTAGCCCATAAGATTGCTACTACACTAAAAAATCATCACATTTTTCAAAGAATCACCTCTCCATACCACCCGCAGGCAAACAGCCAGGTAAAAAGTACCAACAAGGTAATCGAGGGCATTCTAACAAAGATAGTCGCCTCGCATAGACGCGACTAGACTACCCGATTTCCAGAAGCCTTGTGGGCATATCGAACGACTTGGAGGAATACAACAGGATACTCCCCATATCAGTTGGTGTTTGGTAAGGAACCTATCTTCCCCATACAATTTGAAATTCATACATTAAAGATAGCCCAAGAAGTGGGGTTGGCTTTGAATGAAGCACATACTAACAAATTACAAACAATAAATGAATTAGATGAAATCCGGCTATTGGCTTTTCAGCATACTGCAATTATTCAACAACAAAGAGAAAATTGCATGACGCCCTAATCAAGAGAAAGACATTCCATGAGGGAAACTGGGCACTTATCTACAATTCCAGGTTCCAAGACTTCTTGGGAAAACTCCAGACTAGGTGGTTAGGTCCCTACAAGATAAAAGAAGCACACAATAATGGCACTCTTACATTGGCCACCATTGATGGGTTTGTCTACTCCTTTAAAAAAAATTTGCATCGCGTACGCCTCTACTATAAACCGCTTACAAGGGAATCCTTTTGCCAACAAATACACGAAGATTCTACGATACAAATTCTTGCTGCAAAGGGCAACTCTTCGGTAGCACCAGTCCTGTAAAAAAAAGTGATTTTTTTTAGACTTGTAAATACAATTGTTTTTTTCCAATTTGTTCTGTTGTTTTTCTTTCATCTGTATCATAGCCCTTCTGTTGTTTAGAGTAGTAGGGATGATTCTTTTTCTATGTTTGTTTTCTCTCTCCCTGTTTTCATTTTTTGTTCCCTACAGGGAACAACTGCTATTCCCTAATGGGAACAACACCTTTTCGTGTGTTTTCATTTATTGTGCCCTACAGGGAATAGCTGCTATTCCCTAAAGGGAACAACACTTTTTCGTGTGTTTTCATTTGCTGTTCCCTACAGGGAACAGCTACTGTTCCCTAAAGGGAACAACACTTTGTCATGTTTTTTCATTTGCTATTCCCTACAAGGAACAACTGCTGTTCCCTAAAGGGAACACCACTTTTTCGTGTGTATTCATTTGTTGTTCCCTAAAGGGAACAGCTACTGTTCCCTAAAGGGAACAACACTTTTTTGTGTGTATTCATTTTCTGTTCCCTAGAGGGAACAGCTGTTGTTCCCTAAAGGGAAAAACACTTTTCGTGTGCTTTCTTTTTCAGTTCCCTATAGGGAACAACTACTATTCCGTAAAGGGAACAACACTTTGTGAATATTTTTGAGAACAACCCTTTCTTCCCCTTGCATGATCATTCCCAGCCCATCCCAGATCATTTTCTTTCCCTCTTTATGGCCTAAGGTACAAAACATATATTAGGACAACAAATATAGAGTCTATTGAAGTAGCCAAATATCCTTAACATTATTATCTTTCACAAGGTTGCTTTGTGATGATCGAAAGAGAAAGGACACAATTAGCTATATCACTTTACTATCCTCATTTCTGCTATAAATGATGTTGATTGATTATCTTCACCATGTTGGTTCTACTTCCTCTAGTATAATTCTCTCTGTTTATTATCAATAAGATTATGGGTATATTTTTTTTCTATTGATATGTTTAAACTTCTTCTTCCATCCCTACTCTTAAGGAGTATTGAGCCACCCTCTATATATAAAATGGGGAGTGTAAAAAGAAAATAAAAATTCGCTAACAATTTTATGATTTTTGATCTACAGATGGAGGATAGGGGGTCTCATCATGAGCCAGACTACCATGTTCATAGGGATGAGGCAAAGTGGCATTCCCACTATGGCCACCACACCAGGGATATGATCCAATGGATGCATCAAGAAACAAAATCCTTGGAACATGAGGTCTCATCACAAGCCGGCCTGACCACTTTTGCTACTTCCCAGTGAATGGCAATGTGTGCATCTGGTCACCATGCCAGCACATTGATCTCTACTGTGGACATCATAATACACTTCCCCAACTATACATAGAGGATCCTAGTTCCTAAGGGTTAGAAAGCAACTCTGTCGAGGTTATGGACGCCTGCAGGCAACAACAGCTCTGCTTATGGTATTGAAGTTTTATTTCCTACATCAATAATTATTACAATGCCCTCTTCTTATTTTTCTATTTTTCTACAGAGAGATTATTTCCCTAACTTACCTTACCTTGAACCTTGATGCATGAGTTAATTTTTTTTCTAAATCAATCACATCATTTTCAAGTGGAATAACGGCGGTAAGGTATCATCTCTTATGCATGCTGTCCTTTTTACTTATCGCATCACCTCACGGCGTCTTATCACTCATTAATAATTCTCATTACATGCCTCGTCCTCATTACTCAAATATCATTTTATGGTCCTTTCATTAATATATGTACTCTGCCACCTTTACTGCCCAATCCATCACCCCTGTACTTCGCTGTGGGAACGTCATCTTTTGGTCCATTTGGTCATAGGCGACCTGTAATTTTGAGAGGGGGAAGGGACCTCCAATACACTCATGCATGTGTTGTCATTGTTTTATTGGATTTTGTAGGCAAATACGACATCCCATAATCACAGAGCGCGTGGCATTATAATAGTCCGTGATTTAACGATATTTATTTTTATAAAACATCACCTGATAGATCTGTTACAACTACTTGCTGTTCCATCTCTTGGCTCTGCTCGTTGCTGTGTTTTCTCCACTACAATAATCATTTGTAGGAGTAGGAAGAACTCAAGCATCATGGCAGGAAAAACAGTGCGACGAGAACCTTTAACACTGGCTATCTCCGATGGAGCCAGGGAAATTCTAGCTCACACAAGATGGACAACATATTTTACAAGATTTCAACCCGCCAATGAGGAAATCGCCATTGAATTTCTACAACATCTATAGAATGGACAATCCTTGGTGAGAGATAGACAAATCACCGTAACAGATGCTATGATAGCAGATGTGTCTAGGTTACCGGCAAAAGGACCTGTATGGGCTGACAGGCGACTAAAGCTGCACAATGCTATGGAGATTTTTAGGGATGAAGGACAAGAGCTAATCAAGAAAGGCAAAGGCATTCAACCATATTCTCTTGGAGTGCCATGGGGAGAATTGGTGCAAATTGTCCAAAACTATATTACGTGTGATGGGCATCGAGATGTGGTAAGGCCACGATAACTCAAACTTTTAGCAGTCTTAAAAAAAAATGCTCTATTAATTTTCCTGCACTATTGAATTCATTATTGCATGACACTGCCGAGAGGCTGAGACAGTCTCAACACCCAGAGACAATAGTTAGCCACCATTGTCTGATCAGATTAATAGTTAGTCACAACCTTGCCCAACAACAATCAACATGGGAAGATCTCATATCGGCCCTCGAAAGAGGTGAAAACCTGCCAGCACCTAACCCTATTCCAAAAAGAAAAAGGACTGCCCCATCAGGAAGTAGACCTCACAAGCGTAGACAATCTGCAAGGTTGAATCCAGACTAGGGAATGTTTGAAAATCCTCAAGGCAATGCTAGTCAACCAACAGAATCATCTAGCCTGGTAAATATGCAGGACTTGCAACCAGAGTCAGAAAGACAAAATAAGCCTGAATCAGAACCTGAGGGAGGAGATAGACCCGACTCAGTGCAAGAAGGAGCAAGGCATTCCGATGATGAACGAGAAAACGAAGGGGGCCCTCCTCCAACACCAAATATGAGTTCTCAAGACGATATTTTGCAAGACTTTGAGGCAGGGATGGCCCAAGTCCTAGCCAATATGAAAATCTACATTGCAGCCTAAAGAACCCCTTAATCCTAACTTAGGAGAAGCCCGATCTCCATGGAATTTTGGTTATACCAGAAATTTTCCTTCCCCAAAAGATGCAAACTAGGAAGAGGAAGATATAGAGGCTATTCAGAGGTCAGAGAACTAATCTGGTGACACGCTCCTAGTATAAAACAACCACGACCAACAGCAAGAAGGTCTAGATGCAGAGGTCACAGGCCAAGAAGAGGAATCAGACACAGAGGTTATTCGAGAGTCCGATAATCAATATGGAGACATGGTATCATTGGAGCAAAGCCAGGGCGAACAACTAGGCTCTTTAGAGACAGAGGCTATGAACGAGACTAGTAGCAAAGCAGTTAATCCTCAAAAGAAGCATGGAGCCAGAACGAAATTGAAGAAGCTAAGAAAAGAACACCAGAAGCTTTGTAAGATAGTCAAGAGGCTTCGACAAAAAATAAATGAAATTACAATGGGAAAAACTCCGAACAATACCCCTGAGGTCGCCAATGTGGCTGTACAAACTGAATTATGCGAAGGTAGGGCTATAGGGACGCAAACTGAGCCCATACCTACTCTAAAAATCGCCACTCAAGCATGATTTCATGCAGGTTTAGTAGATGTAGCTGCTTAGATGGAGGTTGGGACCTCCCACAATAAATAAGTGCAGACAGAGGATATCCCCTCTTATAGCACAGACACTCAGACAGAGGGTATCCCCTCTTGTAGCATAGGCACTCAAATAAACATACAAGCCAAAGACATTCTGATGCACCATGACCCTATTTTACTAAATCTTTAGGAGGAAGTGGCACAAGCTCAGCTTACTTTGGAATGATATGAACAAGAAATAGTGTCCTTGCCGAGATATCAAGAGTTGCAAAAACAGCTTAGGGAACTAACTATAATGGAGAGCGAGACCTTTGACAAGTATAGAAAGGTGGAAGAAAAGCTAGAGAAGGTAAAATTCAAGCTAGACAGAGTCATGAGTCAGACAAACACCATCTGCTCATTGTATTTAGATGTCCTGACATGTAGATCTCTCGCCACCAATTATGCCTTGTTCTTATTAGAACGGTACCTGTTATTGAAAATCAAAGCCATAAGAGCTGGTAATCCAATTGAATTAGGGACAATTGAAGATTTTATAAATTGTTGCAAGCAACATGGTGTAAAGGTCCAGAGGCTTCTTTGTGAGTTCTATCTGCACAATTTTGTATTAGAAAATGAGGTGGAAAAGAACCATAATCCTTTTGTTGGTGACATTTAATACCAGGCTTTTATCTCATTTGCAGTTAACCAACTCAAGTGGTTTAAAGCTTATAATTCATTTCAAAGATAGGAACATGGATTGGATCTTTGGGTGAGGAGTGAACCTAAAAACCCTTTACAAATGTTTTCCAACCATAAAAAGCTGATGACACAAGAGGGTGTGATTAAAAATTTAGGGCCCATACATAAGGAGATTGTGCAAAAAGGAATAACATATTTCCTCTCCATTCAAGAAAGATCCCTGGTTGCATCTAAGCTTAGATGGATGACCTCCACTATTAGTGTGAAAGAAAGGGAACCATTTAATTATAGGAATTTTAAAGCTATTGCGGCCCAGATGATCACCTACAGCAATATTATTTTGAGAGAAGGACCTTATTGGTTGGGATGCCGGTTTTGGAGTCCCATTATTTGGTATCCTCCTGAAGGGTATCAGGCTAACTACGAGTTTCCTGAAGGAAAAGAAAGGCCCGCCTTTGCACTCCTGGCTCAACATCATGGCTTTAGGCCAATTTTTGAAGCTTTCTCTCCAACCTACTCTTTAACTGCATTGCATAAGAACTATTTACTTTTCATGAGGACATGAAATAGGGTAAGCAGGGGAGTATGTTGAGTTATGCAATGGGTATGTATTTACTCTCAATTACAGTGCCTTTTTCCTCTTTTCTTATCTCTTTCATACCTTGATACGCTAACATATTGATGGATTATGATAAGAAATGAATGAACTACTCTTGATTAAGATTTAGCCACCATAACTAACTCTTAATCCTTTTTATGCAGAAAAACGACGAAAGGAACAACTGTTGTTCCCTAGATACGGAACAATGTAAACTAAAAAAGGAGGAATAAGGCGCGTCAGTTGCGGTTAGGTTGGAGGATGAATTAGGAGGATCAACGATAAACAAGAAGAATCTCATAAGATAGCATTTAGTTGTGATTCTCTCAGGATCTCCTAATCTTCAGGGATCACATTTATCTTTTACCCTTTTTGACTATAAAAGTGAAAACTATAGGAGGAAAGGGAGGAAATCAATCAATCTCTATTTATTTCAAAATGTAATTGTAATTTACAGACTGGTGATTTGGAGGGACATGATTGTATTGTAATGAGGATTTAGTTCAATGGTTAATACATAAATTACGTTACTGTTCATTCGTATTCTCTGAAGTAGCTCAACAGTATTCACTGGAGGCTAAGGGCCCGACCTCTGGTGGATCAAACTGCTACCCCTTTGTGTTATATTTTCTAATTTATGCAAGTTTGAATGGTTTGATTTTTCCATTCTATGTGAGTTTATCTTATTTGTTATTCGCCGATTTCTTGTATTGAAGTTAGTTTACCTTCCTTATGTGATTCACAGCTTTGTTATTAAATTTCATTTATGCTTACTGTAGATTAAATTGTTTATTAGTTAATGCATTGAATCTTGTTGAGTGTGGTTATTATAGAATCAGTTGAAAGAGATTCGTTAATACTACTAAACTCTCGATTGACATCATTTCCATTTGAATCGTGTAATTGAGATTGAGTGTGATTTATATAGAATCAGCTAGAAGAGATTGGTTAATGCTACTCCGCTCTCAGTTGATGTTATTGTCAATTTGATTACTTGCTTGAGATTTGATTATGATTTTTGTTGAAGATTAAGTCTTGATGCTTAGATGTAGTATTTCATTTAACAGTTGCATGTTGAGTTTTATAAATGCATCCGTTTACTCTTGTATCAAAGGTTTGTACTTCATTTCAAAAAGCATTACTCTTTGGATTCATAGCTTGCACATATTGTGTACACTCTTGGAATAAAAGGAATTACCCGGGTTCATAATTAATGTGAAGCAATTAGGAGCTTTAAAGACACCTATTAGCACCCAACAAGAGGGTTCTCATCCAATCTATTTCTTGGACTAATGACCAAAAAATCTACTGGGTATTCCCAGGAGTCTACAGAGACAATAATATCTTCTAGAGTACCGTTGGGCCTGACTACTGATCTATTTGCTAGTTCTAATAAAGTTGAAGTTGGCTTTAAATATGTAATGCCCAAAATATTGCAGGTTTCATGAGTTAAAATGTTGATGGCTGCTCCTAAATCTACCAGGGTATTTGGAAAGGTGCAACCTTGAATTTGGACAGTTACTACTGGATTTCCCGGATCATCATACTTGACGGGTACCTATTTTCCTAAGATGAGATCAGATAATGTTCCTACAACGTGAACTATTGGTGGGTCTTTAGGTTTCCTTCTAGTACTTTTACCACATAACTCTTTAATTGTTTTGGCATAAATTGGAACATCTTGTATGGCCTGAAGGAGCGGAATTTTTATACATAGATTTTTCAGTTCCCCTATAAGATCAAAATCAGGATAGATGGTCGATTTAATTATTGTAAGTCTTTTGGGGAATGGAGGAGAAGCATCTGTGGTTTTATCAGAGCTCTGTTGATTGATAACAACATCAGCTAGTTCTATTTCAACAATAATTACGTTTGGAGGTTTTACAGGTTTCTCTTCTATTCGTTTTTTGTTGTCTTCTGGTTCCCGATTACCTTTATCATTCTCAAGGAAGAAAACTCATCAGAATCTCAACCGTAATTCATTTCATTCTAGAGGATTTGTTTCATAATTTGATTTTTCGACAATTTGTACATATTGAACACGTCTGTTACTCAGATTAGGATTAGGTTGAGCTGGTAATTGTGGTCGTATTGGAGGTGGTGGATTCGAGGGTAATTGAAATGGAGCTCGTAATGATGGTTGAAGCCGAGGAAGAGTCCCAATAGGTGGGTTGATTGATCCTATTGGGCGCTGTCAATTCTGAGGCCACATTGAGTTTTGCATGGATGGATTATTCTAGTATGAAGGATAGGGGTTGTTGGCTACATTTTGCCAGGGTGGAGTGAAATATTGTTGATTAGGCCACACAGACCCACCAAGTGGTTGATTTTGCCAAGGTTATGTGGGATAAGGTTGGTATTTCCAAGTGGAGTTAAAGGATGGCTACCCCTACCATGAAGATCCAAGAATTTTTTTTTGAACATATTGTCCCAAATAAAAAAAAGATGGATCTTGCATCATACCTGAGGGAAGACCTTGCCATTGTCATCGATGTGCCATGAGATATGTTGGTTCTGGATCTTCTTCTTCTTCTTTGAACACAACCTTCAATCCTAGGAGTGACAGACATTAGTCTGTTGAATGTTCTTTAGTGAAAATAGTGCATGTTTCAATCGTATCTAGTGGACATTCCCTCTGGCTATGTTTCTTTCGGAAATGGGAACATAATATGTCTAAGGCTCATTCTGATTTGGTTTGTTTTTTCTTGGCTTGCAAAAAGTCCAATTGTGTATTTAATGTGCCTAAAGTATCATTTTTAAAAGCTTCTAAAAGATTACCAATTTCCGCTCAAGTTGCGCCTCCACCTAGAGTTTTGCTGGTCCGAGTGAGAGAATCTCTAATTCCAGATCTGGTCCATGTAGTTCCTCGTGAGCACCTGATACACAATTTGACAATATTATCATATTCTTCTTGGGAAATATCTCCTTTCCCCATCAAATTCAATGTCTCTATCCATTCATCTTTCATGCCTTTAATTAAAGTAGTTTTAAGCACTTCCTTTGGTAAAGTAGTATAAGGTGATCTCCATAGCTTGTGCTGAAATATCTCGATGTATTCCTCTAATGTTTCACCATATTTTGCAGTCGTTTTAAATACTTCATCTTTTAAATCCCTCGACCGACAATAATCTTGATATTTGGTAAGAAAATCACTTTTCATTGCATCCCAAGAATCTATAGTTCCTCCCCCTAATCCCATGAACCAACGTAGAGCTTCTCCCTTCAAAGTGGAAGGGAACAACTTCAGTTTCTGGGGATCAATTGTATAATCATACCCTCTACATAGAACATTGAATTCAAATAA
The DNA here is from genome assembly GCA_031772625.1 of Pinus tabuliformis. NCBI lineage: Eukaryota > Viridiplantae > Streptophyta > Pinopsida > Pinales > Pinaceae > Pinus > Pinus tabuliformis. Next base: position 539,164,220 of record CM062816.1, on the reverse strand, counting down.
AAATGCATCGGGGTCCTCTGAGGTCATCCCATGAAAGGTTGGAATACTTTGTAATGGAATGGCTTTCATAGGAGAATTAGCCAATGGATCGACTATAGGATATTCTATGGTCAAGGTCTGAGTTGGAGGTCCTTGGTTTGGGGGAACCTGATTTTCCATTTGGTCAAAAATTTTCCAGTAGTTCTTAGGGATTTCGTAATCAGGGGGTATTATTTGAGCAGGGGGATTTACTAAGTTTAATCCTTGAGGAAGTCTTACTTCACTACACAGATCAGGGACTTTAATGAAATGGTGTATGTCATTTGTATTGTTCTTGATAGAGGGGAATGGTCCCCTTGTCTTCTTTCCGCTGGAACAACTTGGACATACTCCATCATGATGGGCCTAAACCTTAGGAATCCTTGAGACCAATTTCTCCAATTTCATAAAAGCATCATAATGTAGATGGGCTAATCTATGATTCCATAGCTCACTTAGATGATTACTATAATGGAACAATGCTAGACGTGGTCTTTGAGTAAACTTGTAGAGTCCTTCATATCTTGATCCCAATGTGAATGCATTTTTGATAGGTGATCCAATAGGCCATGTAATAATCTTTCCATTAATTAAGGAAACCCTCATTCGCTTTTCTTCAAAAGTGGATATTGATATCAAATTCTTCTTCAATCCAGCACATACATCACATCACGGAGAAAAGAAAATTCTAGAATTCAAATGAAATTTGATAGACCCAAAACCTTTAATGGGATGAGTGGAGTTGTCTCCAAGAATAATTTTCAAATTTGACTCCCTCTCTACCAAATTAGAGATAATTTTCCTACAACCAACGAAGTGATGAGTGGCCCCACTATCAACCAACCAACTATCCCATGAATCCAGAGGAGATGAACTAGTAAGGGAAAAAATAAGAATATATTCAGATTGATTTGCAACATTACTTTCATACCTAGAGAATCTTGACTTCTTTTGTGGATGGTAATCTTATTCATGATCACTTGGAGCATCTCTTCTTCTTCTTTCATCTCCTTCATTGTGATCATTCCTCTTGTCATCTCTTCTTATTTGATCATTGAACATGTTGTTGTTGCTTCTAGTATTGAAGTGTGGTCCATTGTTCTTCTTGAGGAAATTTCAAGCATAGTGGCCTTTCTTATGACAATTGTAGCATTCAATATGCAATAATTCCTTCCTTTTATTTGAATTTCAAGGAGGAGGCTTTCTTGAATTCAATGAACCTTCTTTTTCTTTCTTCTTCATCTTGTCATGAGTGATGAATGTAGTGGGTTCTCCTTCTTCATTCTTATGAATCCTTCCTCTTGATATCATCCTTGATTCTTCTTAAGTGATATTTAAAAAATTTCATCAAATGATGGGAGGAAATTGTTGTTTCTTATAGTAGAAATAAAGGTTTCCCAAATAGGAGGGATACCTATTAGAGCCACAATCACCAATTCAATATCAAGTGCAAATTCCCCAACTCTTTGCAATATATCTCTAAGACGAGATATTCTCATTATGTAGGATTGCACGAACTCTTGTTTACTCATATTTGTAACACCCTCCTCCCACATCAACCCAAGCAACTGTCCAACTGAGGTAAACATATGACGAGAAGCCACTATGATATGATTTGATCTCCTAAGTCACATTAAGGAAGTTGAACCAATGGAAACACACCATAGAGACATAATTCATCAGCTATACAACCCTAAGGAACCAATTCAATACTTTAGACAACTTGCCTTGGGGTCCCACTAATCTTTTGGACAACTTGAGCCTCGATCGCTCGCATGGTATAGGCATGAGGGCGAAAAAAACCTGAAGTTTCTCTGACATGATTTCCTGCCAATGACCAGAGACCAAAACTATCACTCCTATGCCTATGACTCCGAGATTTGAGCTACTTTTTCAGGCCCAGAGCCCAGGTCACTTCCTATAATTGAATCATCTCTCCAAATTAGTAAAATAACATGGAAATGAAAGTACTAAATCAAATGCTTATTCAAGACCTTGACTGTACCCCTACTAACCATGACAAGCATTTTGTCAAACATATTGCAAATGTGTAATCTATAGGTGTAATTAACAATTCTGAACATAGGGGTCTCATACTTATCTGAGATTTGCCATGAAGCATTGTTTCCTTATCACTTTAGTTGCCATTCCATCCATTAGGTCATAGATACATTGATCATTCATTTACAAGTAAAAGCATGGTGAAAGCCATACATAGCTGTTGTCATAAAACATATACATAACAAGCATAATAGGGATTGTTGGGTGGTAAGTTGTTCCTAAGGAATCAACTCAACCCTTTATCATTAATTCATCACCTAGAGTTCGTCTTTCTATTACAAGGCCACCGACACAATTTATGAAGGGATAATGCTTTAAATTATGGGACTGTATGCAAAAACTATCATAAAGAAGAAACTATGAAAATATATGTTACACAAAAATATTGTCACCATGGTTATTTGCAGTCAGTATGGGTCTATCATCACTTGTACTGTCCTCCTAAGCAAGTCTTAGACCTCAGCTCTTCAAGTCAAGCTTTGAAAATGGGAGACGACATTAAAAATCAATGAAACTCTGGTTCCGCACTTTCTCTCACTGTCACCTGCGGTCCCACACCTTCTGTTTACAAAAACTGCGGACCTGCCCACTCTGTCCCTAAAGGTGTGGGTGCGGACCCCTGTGAAAGTTAAAAAGGAGCAAGTTTATTCTAAAAAAACTCACTTTGGGTTAATTCTAGATGATTCTAGAAGGAATTTTGACATGGATTTGCCGCTCTTAGGTGGTTCATGCATCCCAAAAGAGAAGGAGCTAATCTCTTGATGAGAGGAACTATCCCTTTGAAGGAGGACCTAGTAACCTCCCTCCATTGCACTATAAATTCAGGCATTGGGTTGGTTGCTAAGGAGGTTAGAAGCTGAACATTTTTGAGGGTAAATGCTAGTGAAATCAAGACTTCCTAGTTGAGCTTAAGAGGAGAGATCACATACCTTTTTGGCTTCATTGGGGAGTGAGTGAAACTTGTCAAAGTAGAGGAGACTTCTTGCTGGACCCTGGGAGGAGCTTGTATAGCGTCAAGGCAAAGGTTGTAAAGTTCTTCTTCTTTTGAATTAATACAATCAAACTCATTTTTCTCAACAAGTATCTCATGTTATTTGTTTCATGGACTCCTTGACTTTCATGTTAAATATGTTTTATGAAATTGGCTTTTCAGGTGCTATTTAATTTGTTTGCCTTGTTTGTGTTTGCAGATTCGCGAAAAGGAACTCATTTGGATCAAAGGAGTGAGGGCATCCACAAGCTTGCGTTGGACCTAAGGTAGGCCCTAAAAACACTTGTTTGCCATTGTTTATTAAAGCATATTTAGAGAAAGATAGTGTCTGGTTGGTTTGCTTGTCATTAGGTCTTCTTTAGATTCTAGGAAGGTCTATCTTGTTTGCAAGATTGACTTATTCCGTGTGACAAAATGGCGACTCCACTGGGGACTTGATTTTTTCCTTGTTTTTTCTTTGACTTGAGAAACTGTTTTTTTGTTTCTGTTTTTGGCTTGTTGTATGTGGAATTGGGTAGGTTTAGTAGTTTTTGAATTGTTTTTTTTTTTTCAAGTTTTTGAGAGAGGACCGCACCTGCTGTGTGTAGCACAGTGCGGGCATACCCGCACTGTTTCTGTTCTGCACAGTACGGTACCGCACCTGTTTCTACCAGGGGCCTGTGGACCCTGTCAAATTTTTGAAAACTTAAAATATTTTCTTTCAGTCAGTTTAGGATTTGTTTATGTTTTTTTTAGCCTCTGCCCAGATCTGCACGTGACTTGTTAGGAACTTTTCTTATGTTAATTCCATTGGCATTCCTGTTTTAAGCTTTTATCAATTGGGTGTTTTGAGTCTCTTTTTTGAGAAATTCTTAATTTGATTTCCTTTGGTCATTACTTGGAGGTTTGTCTCAGTCTTTTCACAATTTTGCATCTTTTTGCTTTTGTTTTTGCAAAAACATTTCCCCCTCATTCACTGGGGGGGGGCCAAATTGTGTATGAGTGTTAATCGCCTTTGAGTGTTTTTATTTTTTGACCTTTGGAACTCTCACCTGATTTTCTTGACTTGCACTTGATTGGTTCTTAGATTACATTAGAATCATCTTGTGTTTGAGAATTCTCTTGCATAGATCACATTTGCATAATTAGAATTCTCATTTTCAGAATATGAATGAAAAATGTGCATAGATTACATTTACATACTTTTCAAGTGAATTGTGCATAGATTACAATTGCATAGTTTACATTCTGAAAAATGAATCGTAGATTTAGATCAGCTTTCTTTGATTTGAATTTACATATTTTTATGCTTGTTTTTAACATACAAAAAAAAAAAAAAACTGTTTTGAAATTGATTTGCATTAGTTTGTCTTGATGAAATTAGTGCATTAGAGAACTTGTTATATTTTCTCTTAGTGATCAATTTTTTGCATCGTTGGAAGTGAATGGAAACTCTCTCCTTACTTTAGTTAGGATTCATCAAATTGAAAAGATTACATTATCATATTCGATTGCATTCAGTTTTGCGTCGGGTCATAACACAATTGGTTTCATATCCATTTACCCTTTTGAGTAATAACAGCCTAAATAACACAGCGCTTAGTTAAAACTCATCTAATAATTTTTACATTTTTAGGGCTCTTTCCACCAACTTAGCTTAGGCTAGTGTCTTGGAGTAGGAGAGTAATTAACTCTCCAAGACAGTAAAAACAAACAAGTAGCGGTATCTTGTGGTAGGGAAGAAATCCAATTGTTGCATTTATGCTCTGGGAAAGCTCCTCTTAGAGGAGAAGCACGAGATCGTGTCTGAACCAGTGTGGGAATCAATCCTTCCTCATTGGGAACGATGCCAGATATTCACGTATTAAAAACGGTAAACCTCAGATTAACCATTGTCGAGGAGCCTGGGGTCACTTGTTGGTAAACCTTGGATTATGTCAAGGAGCCTTCAAGGGGATTGAGCTTTCTACTCTGCCCTTGCGTGCGTATCGGATCGTAGACTATTCCCCCAGGTATATTTGTTTCAGTTGGTAACCTTAGTGGCCATATTATTTAGGATTCTTCCTGAGGTGACAGTGGTGGGAAGATCCCACTGTACCTGGAGCAGATGTCGGCTAGACTCACTTGGATTTTCTGGGGGGTTCTCTTCACTCGAGACGATTTAGTGGAGAAACTTGTGCCATTATATTCATTAAGCAGGTTGTCGGGGTAACTGTTCCAACCACCATTTCTGTATTGGATTCTGCGACGTTGGATTTCATCACCAACTAGTGTTTTCGGTACAGAAAGTTATTGTTTGTGTGTGGTTTGACTCCTGGATTTGATAGTGCGTGTTAATTTGTTTGTTTTTACTTTTAGAGACCATAGGTGTGAATTGTGAATTGTTAATTTTAGTTTTAAATTGTTAATAAAATTCACTGAAGTTGAATATAATGGCAAGTGTTCCGGAATTTACCGACCAAGGAACCCCTCTTAACAAGAATCCTAGTACCTTTCCTTATTTTGGAAATGTTGGTCCTCCTTATATGGCTACTTTGTCATTACCTGGATTTACAATAGGTTTACCGATATGGTTATTTTCAACTTCGTTGGCCCCAAATACTCCAATTGTTCCACCTCAACCGAATGCTTCACCTCAACAGAGTTCACCATTTCAACATCACCAACCTTCTGTTGACCCTTTACCTTCTTCACCTAATTTTTCTTCCTCCATTTCTTCCTCTTTGCTTGGTAAAAGCCTTGACGCTAGTAACCAGGTGTCTAAGAAGAAGAAGAAAGGGAAGAAGAAGAAGAAGAAGAAGCAAGATAAGAAAGAAGTCAACCAACCAGCCGTGGCTGTAAGTGTTAGTTGTGTTGAGGAAAAATCTGACATGCATCGTAAACCCAAATACCCTTGCAGGCTTTGTAAGGGTGACCACTTCCTTATCAATTGTCCTGCTATTCCAAAGGTCTTGGAAGTATGGTCAGAAAAATCTCATCAACATTCCATTGATCCATCAACCAGTGATAGTCAGGTTCCTGGGAAAAAGGGTAAAGTTAGGTTTCCTTGTAAGTTATGCAAAGGGAGTCATCAAACTCACATTTTCCCTCACATGGATGAAGCCTCAAAATTGTTGGAAAGCCTTACTGTTCCACAGCAAGAATTTCCAACAGGTTACCGTAAACTTTCTCCCAACCTACCGTCAACTGACAGAGTGATTGATCTAATTTCAAGTACAATCGATCACACTCTTCCATTGGAGAGTGAAACTCATGTCACTCAGGTTGATGATCCATTAGTTGATCAAGTGAGCGATTCAATTTCACATTCGGTCGATCCCACTTTCCCTTTAGAGAGTGAACTTCATACCGCTCAGGTTCTTTTTGTTACATCAAATTCTTCTACGCCGAGGGGCATTTCACCTGTTTCTACAGAACCCCCTCCAAGTACTGAGGTCTTTTCCTTTGATTGGAATTTACTGACAGAACCTCATCTTCCTTCCTCCATCCCTTTCCAAATCATTTTCAAGGTTGGTGGTAGGGACATGCACCGCACACAGGTAGATGAAGGTGCTTCTGTTAGTATTTTATGCTCAACTGCTTGGAAAGCTTTGGGTTCCCCTCAGCTTGCACCTATTACGCAGAATCTGAAAGCTTTTAACAAAACCATTAGTGAACCTTTAGGGATCCTTCCTAAGTTTTCTATTACCTTGGAAGGTAAAACTGTTTATATTGGTCTTATGGTAGTTCAAGGTCCCTTGGATTTCAATTTACTCCTTCGGCAAGACTATGTTTATGCAATGAAAGCTGTCATATCGACACTCTTTCGCGTGATGTCTTTCCCTCACAATGGCAATATTGTGACTGTAGACCAACCTTCATTCCCTAGTCTTGTTTCAACTACCAATAATATGATAGCCCTAAATGTTCCTGATTCTAAAGTGGTATCTACCCCGCCACGGGTTAATTATGTGGCAACTAGTCCCATGTTTTCAGTTACCGATGTAAGTGAGCCTCTCACTGTTTGCTCATCTTCCTTTGATTTAGATCCGTTAATTGACATGGAAAACTCTATGGGATTACTTGAACACGATGTTCTTATCCCTTTTGAGTCCCTTGACATGTGTTCCTTCCAAAGAACTATTCTTCCTTCTGATGAAGACCTTTTGGAAGCCATGATCAAGGTGTGTCCATTGAAATGTCTTTGTTCCAGTTGGAAGCCATGATCAGTGAGTGCGAGGATAGTTCCTTTTCCTATACCAACCTCGTTAAAAAATGAAACAGGTGTCCGTGAGGATAGTTTTGTTCTGGTATCAACCTCGTTAAAAAATGAAACATGATGTTGCGAGGATAGTTTTTTCCTGTATCAACCTCGTTAAAAAATGAAACAGGTTGTCATGAGGACAGTTCTTTTCCTGTGTCAACCTCGTTAAAAAAATGAATTAGTTAGTCAGAGGATAGTTCATGTTACTGAGTCAACCTTGTTAAAAAATGAATCAGGTATGAGGATAGTTCTTTTCCTGTGCCAACCTCATTTAAAAAGAATGAATCAGTGAGTATGAGGATAGTTCTTTTCTTGTGTCAACCTCATTAAAAAATGAAACAACTCCCTTTTCGAGTTGAGTCTTGAAAGTAAACCTTCATTCCATCCACCTGGTTGAATGCAATGAAGCTTGGGGGGCATGTACCTCGCTTTGCATCATTATGCTGGGGGCATGCGAACTTCTTGAGCATAGTTCCTTGTCTTGTGTCAAGCTCGTTAAAAAATGAAACAAGGAGTCTTGAGCATAGTTCATTGTCTTGTGTCAAGCTCGTTAGAAAAATGAAACAAGGATAGATTATATAGGTAGATTGTAGAGAGTAGAAGCGAGGATAGTTTTGTTCCTTTGTCAACCTCGTTAAAAAAATGAGACAGGGTGTTAGAGGATAGTTCCTGTTACTGAGTCAACCTCATTAAAAAATGAATCAAGTAGATTGTAGGTTATATAGGTAGATTGTAGAGAGTAGTTATGAGCATAGTTCCTTGTCTTGTGTCAAGCTCGTTAAAAAATGAATCAAAGTTTTTTTTTTAGAGTATAGTTCCTTGTTAGGTAGATTGTAGAGAGTAGTTATGAGCATAGTTCCTTATCTTGTGTCAAGCTCATTAAAAAAATGAAACAAGGGTTTTGAGGATAGTTCTTTTCCTGTGTCAACCTCACTAAAAATGAAACAACTCCCACGAGTCTTTCCAAGATTTCGAAAGTAAACCTTCATTTCATCCACTTGGTTGAATGCAATGAAGCTTGGGGGGCATGTACCTTGATTTGCGTCATTATGCTGGGGGCATGTGAACTTATAACAAGCATAGTTTTTCGTTTCAAGCTTGCGTAAACATGAAACTGAATCCGAGCATAGTTCTTTTCTTATGTCAAGCTCGTTAAAAAATGAAACAAATCCTCCTCTAATTGAGTCGAGAGTTTGACTAGATCTCATAAATGTTAAGTTGTACATTTAGGTTAGTTATTTTAGTTTTTTGCATAATTTTATTACAGTTTTAGGTCGAGTCTTTCAAATGATCTCGTAAATGAATCTTCATTCCATCCAGACTTTAATTACCAGCAGTGTACTTAGTTGAATGAAATGAAGTTGGGGGCCATGCGCTCTAGCAGTTACGCTTAGGGGGCATCAAGCACAGTTTTCTCTCTGTTTCAAGCTTGTGTAAAAATGAAACTACTTTGAAGCATAGCTTTTCTCTGTTTCAAGCTTTTGTAAAAATGAAACCTATCTCGAGTCAATTTCAGTTATTCTCAAGACTTGTTAAACTCATGAAAGTTCCGAGATTATTTTGCTATCTTTCATTCTCGTAAAACAAATGAAAATGCCGAGTTCTTTTCGTCTTTTCCTGCTCGTAAATTAAATTGAAAGTCGGCCATATGAGTACACTTTTATCATTTTTTTCGAACTCATTAAAACTTACGAAAAAGTGAAACCTTAGAGTCACCTTTAAGCTCTTTTCTGACTCCTAAAACATGAAAAGATTGCCGAGTTTTTCTTTTTAAACTCGTTAAAACAGAACTAAAAAGACGGTCCACTTACAGCTCTTTTCTGACCGTAAAAACATGAAAAAATTGTCGGCTCTTTGTCGTTTCAAATTCGATATTGGTTATAAAACGACGTGTCGTTGATCGCTTTTTTACTTTTTTGGATCAGGGGCACTAATTATGAAAAGTACTCCTTGGTCGTAAAGATCAAGCGGTTCTCTCAAGTATTATTTTATACTTTTTCGGGCTTGGGAGACACAAATTTACGAAAAAGGTCAACCTTGGAGTTTTCTTAAGTTTTTTTAGACTCCCTAAAATTGAAAAACGCCGAGTTTCTCCTATACTGGACTCGTTAAAATTTCACAGTAAAGGACCTGTTCAATTACAAACAGGAATGAACCACTCCTTCTTAGGGTTTGAATTTAAACTAAGTTGGACTCATCCGAAGGATGAGCTTATAATCAAGAAAATGGTATCCTCCTCAAGCTTGTCAAAAATAAAGAGGTACTTGCCAGAAATGGTGGGGGAAAAGAGAGAAAAATGAGCCATTTTGTCATACTTTGTAACCGCTCTTGAACACGACACTTTTATTCACCTGGGTTGGAAAATCCTTTGCCTAATAGTTGATCAAACCACATTGAAAGTCTTCAGCCGGTTTCTGGGTATTAACTTTGGGTCAATTGTCACCAAGCCATCTGTCGTGTCGTTATGTGTTCAAGAGGTCACTGCCAATAAGCCATTCATCTGCAAAATATCTGGCATCCATCTTGACCATCCCTGAGTCAGTCCTTGCAACTAAATTTATTCGACTTGATCTATGATTTCATATTGTGGGCTTGCCTATGACGGATCGCTTTCTATCGACTTTAGCTCATTATCTAGAAAGATGATCTAGAAATCGTCAGTACCTTGGGATCTGCATGCCTCAATGGCAGGTTTCTCACCTTTGACGACAGGTTGCATCATAGACCTTCGACCAAAGGATTCCATGACATGTTCGACATCAACACATTTATTCACATCTCATGGATTGTACTGGGTACTTTGAGAGCCATTGACATCACTGGTGGTTTCTCTCACACTTGTTAACAGTTTACATCATTGACTGGTAACCAAGTGGTTTCTACCATGTTCGACATCAACACATTCATTCGCATGGATAGAATCGTACTGTTTCGGGAAGTAGAAATCAAGACCCTGGATCTAGTTTCCACAATCCAGGCTGCGAGGAATTTTGTATTCATTATATAATGGACTATTCATAAACAGATGGCTGCGTCCATACTGTGTCCACATGAGTCTATAATTATGATGTATTACAAGATCATTCCTGTATCAGAGCAGTAGTTAGTTTTCTAAGTCAGTTTTGATCTGAGTATGGGAATGCCTACCTCAACAATGATATGATCTCATATATATATATCTTGCATTGAATGTTTTTACAGGTTCCAACCGGGCTCTCCACAAGATGATCCTCGAAATGATAAAGTACTTCACTCTTCCTAAATGATAAATGAAATCCTCATCTACTACAGACTTCGCACTTTAGGGGGCAATTTGTTACACAAAAATATCGTCACCATGGTTATTTGCAGTCAGTATGGGTCTATCATCACTTGTATTGTCCTCCTAAGCAAGTCTCAGACCTCAGCTCTTCAAGTCAAGCTTTGAAAATGGGAGAAGGACATTAAAAATCAATGAAACGCTGGTTCCGCACTTTCTCTCACTGTCACCTGCGGTCCCGCACCTTCTGTTTACAAAAACTGCGGACCTGCCCGCTCTGTCCCTAAAGGTGTGGGTGCGGACCCCTGTGAAAGTTAAAAAGGCGCAAGTTTATTCTAAAAAAACTCACTTTGGGTTAATTCTAGATGATTCTAGAAGGAATTTTGATGTGGATTTGCCTCTCTTAGGTGGTTCATGCATCCCAAAAGAGAAGGAGCTAATCCCTTGATGTGAGGAGCTATCCCTTTGAAGGAGGGCTTTATCCCTTTGAAGGAGGACCTAGTAATCTCCCTCCATTGCACTATAAATTCAGGCATTGGGCTGGTTGCTAAGGAGGTTAGAAGCTGAATATTTTTGAGGGTAAATGCTGGTGAAATCAAGACTTCCTAGTTGAGCTTAAGAGGAGAGATCACATACCTTTTTGGCTTCATTGGGGAGTGAGTGAAACTTGTCAAAGTAGAGGAGACTTCTTGCTGGACCCTGGGAGGAGCTTGTACAGCGTCAAGGCAAAGGTTGTAAAGTTCTTCTTCTTTTGAATTAATACAATCAAACTCATTTTTCTCAACAAGTATCTCATGTTATTTGTTTCATGGACTCCTTGACTTTCATGTTAAATATGTTTTATGCAATTGGCTTTTCAGGTGCTATTTAATTTGTTTGCCTTGTTTTTGTTTGCAGATTCGCGAAAAGGAGCTCATTTGGATCAAAGGAGCGAGGGCATCCACAAGCTTGCGTTGGACCTAAGGTAGGCCCTAAAAACACTTGTTTGCCATTGTTTATTAAAGCATATTTAGAAAAAGATAGTGTCTGGTTGGTTTGCTTGTCATTAGGTCTTCTTTAGATTCTAGGAAGGTATATCTTGTCCGCAAGATCGAGTTATTCCGTGTGACAATATACTTTTAAAAAGAGAATTAAATCTAACTAACCACTCTAAAAGAATCATGGAACTTCTTAACTACTTCAAGAACAAACATTAAATTTTGTTAAACCAATTATCTGACTGTAATGCAAAACTTCAGTATGAATAACACTTTCAGAAAGAATCTATACTCAATCACTAATTACCCAAAGTCATTGATAATAAGACGAAGAAATGGAAATTCACTCTATTGAAATAATCTCACAAATTAGATCTTAATAATTCATAACAAACGTATTACAGGAAATGTAAATCTTCACACAACTAAACGACAAGCTTCAAGGCTTCACACAATGGAAATCATAAATCTCGGGATCTAAGCAATGAAATTACAAATTAAAGACTTTGACTAAGAAACAATAATTGTGCATATGAAAGGAATCAAAAGGTAATAATACATGAGAAGACAACAATATTTCAAGTGACTGGGCCCAAGGTCTTTGATGATAATTGCCTTAAAAGGAACTCAATATAAAGATTAAAGTCATATCATTCAAACTTTAATTAATGTCAAAGTCAAGTACAAAAATGGTCTGTAAATATTCAAAACAGTTATGCTGTTCACTTTTACAGTTCAGCAAGAAGAATTAGAAAATCACCATTTTCATTCTTTCTTACTACAATTTAATATATATTACAATGCATTATAACATTGGAATGATAAAGCTATCATGAGAATGAAAATATTCTCATGATTGCTTATTTTAAATTACAAAATCATATCATATCTTTCCTGTAACTGTTCTGATGCGAGTAAATACAAATCTCAGACCGACATGCCAAGATTAATGCAATAGTCCTTAAGACTCGGTATTTCTTCATCTTCTTCAAGGGAACAACAACTATCCATCAGATTTCCTGTTCATAAAATAACACAGATTTAGAGCTAAAATATATCTAAAATATTCATCTTAACTTATCAATAAGATGAATTACGAGAATATTATTAACAATGCTTCTGAAATCTCTATCTATCAAATTATTGTGAACTAGACTTAAAAAGCTTGCAAAATAAATATTAAACTAGAGAAATAAGGGGAAAGAAAAATACCAATTTCATATTACCCAACAGGGACATAAATATCAATGAAATCATAGTTATATACACCACATATAATCCATCAAAATACTCATAGAGATATCAGGAGAAATAACCTTTCATTAATGATGCAAAATCTAGACTCGAAATGGGACTTCCGAATTACACCTGGTCATAGAATAGCTGAGCCAAATCTCATTCACCCCCATGCCATATTCCAAGCATGAATGTGGCATCTCATAGAACACATCAATCAAAACTCATCCAGGGCTTCTAGTGGCCATCCACCTAAACCCATTAAACAATGATTCCACCTCATGGTCTGACATCAAAAAACAATCATCAGGTTGGTCTCCATCCAAGCCTTCCAGTGCTTCCAAAGTGTTTTTCCAACCAAGGCTTCCAGGACTAGTAAATCAACCCAGAACATATTCATCGGTTCTAGAGAATTTCTCCAACCAGGGCTTCGAGGACTAGTAACTCAACCTTCCTAGGGCTTCTAGAGTGTTTTCCCAACCAAGGCTTCCAGGACTAGTAACTCAACCCAAGCTATTACAGGGCTTCCAGAGTGTTTGTCCATCCAGGGCTTCTAGGGCTAGTAACTCAACCCAAGCTAAGGAAACATGAGATCCAACCAAAAACAAACAAAGAAAGTAACCCATAATCACCATGGCTATCCAGGAAATGACAAGTCTAGGCAATCCACTATCAATCTTGGCAATCCTCCATGCCAAGGATAGATCATAACCAAAAATCCACATTCATATGATATGCATGTCAAAACTAGTGAATGAAACATACATGCAACTCGATACCTACAAGAAAATTTGATGTAGCTATTGGTCTTGATGCCTTCCTGCACTTTCCTTCTCTTCCTTTGCCTTCTTGCTCTGAGACTCCAAGTATGCCACACCCTCCAAGGGTGCTCCAAGAAAACTCTAAGTATCCAAAAATATGAGAAAGAGAGAATAATGATAGAGAAATCAAACATTGAACTGACCAAGTCCTGCCCACTGATCCTCAAAATCCTTGTTATTAATTAGGCCTCTATTTTCTTCATTTGCCATTATTTTCCTTCATTTTCCTCCTCCCATGCAACCTAGAACCTTTCAACTCCTTTTTATCCTAATTTCCATTATTTTCATAAATAAATGCCAATAAATGCCTCATGCCTTTCCAAAGCCTTAGCCATTTCCTTTGCCAATTTCTTTAGCCATAATAAACCGAATCAACACCCATTAGGATGTTTCTCCCACCATTCATCTTGGAATAAGTGTCCCATCACCATGACATTATATATATTTTTACTTGGAACTTTCACCAAGGCTATTACAGAACCTTCCCCATTGGGGGAACACCACCGTCAGTGTTCAATGACACCTATAACCAACATGACTGCTGAAAACAAAACATACTGCCCATGAAGCTTTATAACATAGCTTGTTACAGTATTTACAATGACGACTAATGAAACATGACAAAAATACTATTTACTAGAGCTTTATAACACAACTCATTACGGTGTTTACAATAACCACATATACACATGCACATTTTCTTCAACCAAAAAATAACCATACTTTCTATGTAGATTTATAAATGTAGCTCAATACAGTATTTACAATAATATACACATATACACATTTTCTCAACCAAAAAATAAAATGATATGATGCCTACATCCACAATAAGGGAATCCAGAGTCTCACACCTCCACCTTCAAGTAATACCAAGATTCACTTCCTTCCAGGGTGCACTCCCAATGTGCATTTGATTCCATTTGGAAAAGCTAATGACCAAAACAAATCCATCCCCAGCAGGGAAAATTTTAAGAACCCCCCCTAAATTTACATGTATAATAAATGGGCGAATCTCCATGGTATATAGGAAAAATGGAAGGCAATTTTATCAATAATATGATATGTATATATAATTTTTTGGCGAATCTCTCACCAGGCATGGCGAATATTTTACTCAATCATAAAATCTTGTGTTTATTGAATACACAAATGAAATCATTGCATTTCTTTAAAATATCTTTGGAAATCAAAATTACTGAAATTACATATCGATAACCTAGTGGGTGTAGGATAAAATTCACCCGTGCCATTCACAGAAAGCATGAGAAAAAACCTAATACTATATATAAAACCAAGAAAAATTCAAATTCATCACTTCTAGGGACCTCGTAACCACCCTGCCAATACACAAGTATGTTCCTGTTTGCAATTAGAAAAATTACCCAAATTGCAATCTGTTTACTCCACTTCTAGGGACCTCGTAACCACCCTACCAATACACAAGTATGTTCCCATTTGCAATTAGAAAAATTACCCAAAAATTACCCAAATTACAATCTGTTTACTCCAGCATATGTTGGAAAGTTATAGAAGGATGACTAGTGCAATCAATCCATTCCTTTTAGCCCTAGATTTGTTTCGATTTTAAAACAGAAGTATACAAATATACTTGTCCAATGTCTATGCTTTAACCATTCACCTTAAGATGTTTTTACAATATAATTTCCTAAGTCTATTTAATATCTTCATTATCATAAAAACCAACCTATATCCATCTTAACTCCACATATACCACTCTTAGGGGGATGAAATCTATTTATCCCTCTGAGCACTTGGTAGACCCAGAATTAAGATGGATCTAGGATAGAATTTCCCCTTTAAATAGTCTATGCTCACATGAATACCATGGGTCAATACCATGGGTTATCATAAACCTGAGCTTAAAAATTACTATTAGTAATTTATAAAAATTAATAAAATTAATAGTTGATTTTTATTTTATTTTTTATTTTAACCAAGCTAAAATGTTTAACATACATTAAATTACAACATCCATTTTTACTCTTGATCGGATAAAATATTTTTTCACTCTATGCTAGTTTTCACATCAAGATATTCGATACCTCTCGGGGGTTAGTAGATCCAGAGTAAAGATGGATCTATGCTGGTTTAATTCCCCCATTTAAATAGGCTACATTCCAAGTGAATACCATGGGTCAATACCATGTGCCATTTTTATTTTTATTAATACTAATATTAGGGTTAATAATGTTTTTTTGCATGGTATTAATAACAATCTAGTCCATGGTATTTGTCCCATAAGGTGACTTATGGAGTAAATACAAAAAAATGTTTTATTTGTTTACGATACCTCTCGTTTATTTATATTTTTATTAATTTACCATACCATTCATAAATACAAGGTGACTTATGGAGTAAATATAAAAAAATGTTTTATTTGTTTACCATACCTCTTGCTTATTTATATTTTTATTAATTTACCACACCTCTTTTACAAATATGGTATTTGGCCCATAGGATTCACTTAAATAAAACCTCTTTCTTGAGCCTTCATAAATAGAATGAGGGTTATGGACTAAATATAAAAAGAGGTTTTATTTATTTACCATGCGTCTAGTTTATTTATATTTTTATTTATTTACCATACCTTTTGAGTAAGTATAAAAAGACGTTTTATTTATTTACCATACCTCCACTTTACTTATATTTTTATTTGTTTACACCCTTGCATGTATATAAGGTGACTTATGGAGTAACTATAAAAAATGCTTTATTTATTTACCATACCTCTCATTTATTTATATTTTTATTAATTTACCATACCTCTTTTATAAATATGGTATTTGGGCCTTTGGCCCATAGGATTCACTTAAATAAAACCTATTCTTGAAAATGGGCGAATGGATTCACTTAAATAAAACCTATTCTTGAAAATGGGTGAATGGAAGGTTGTAAATCCTAATTTCAAGGGCTAAATTTACCTTTTTTACCCTCTCCCTTAAAATAAGGTGGGCTATTTGAGGTGATTTGTAAAAATGTACTATGATACAAAATATTCACTCACTAAAAATTTAAAACCCCTTAATTTCGCCAAAGGGCGAACATTCACCCCTAAAATCACCCCTAATCCCCAGTCTTCCCTTCTCAGCTACAAAGTCCCTCAGGAAATACGGTCAACCCCTTTTGTGCAGTCACTGACCTTCCAAGTTCCGCTGCACCCCCATCTCAAGCAGTCCATCCCTTGGAAAGGCTTCCTCACATAGGAAGATACAAAAGCTAAGGCATATCCCTACCTCAAAACCATCATACTGGTCATAGCATGCTCATGGAAATCAATGGACACTATCGGGTACTAGTGTCCCACATTAGCCCTGTTCATGAATGTTTTACTAGCCTACTCCTACATTTTCCAATTTATTTTGTTGTTACAAATTCTTACAGTTGATTTCAATCATCCAATCAGGCATTTCATGCATTCTTGTACCAAGCACATAACTTCCATTAGATTTAAAATAAATTGAAATAAATTCACATCATACCTCATTGGTAGCTCGTTAATAAGGTACATTTGCAATCTTGTTCGATTCCTGCCATAATAAGTCAAATTAGCATATTTGACCAAATCAACATGTATAAAAATATCTCATTAGGTCAGATCAAAACATAACCATCATAGATCAAAATCATAAATCACATGTAACCATCACAAACCAGAATCATAATTCACATGTAATAATCATATACTAGAATCATAAATCACATGCATAATAAAACTAAAATTATATATCGATACTTATCCTTTAATTGATCCTTACTGTTGCCTTTGTTCTTCTTTCATACGCACACCAGATCGGTTGCCACACCCGACAAACACCCAGTGCCTTCTCCTCGAATAGGTGCACATATACATAGTGTGCATCACACACATACGACCACACATGACATACAACTCCATGCAATACATGCACCTACACCTGACATACAACACATACACCTACAACAAGTGTATACAATACAATACGTACGCATACATCAAGTGCATAACATAATATATACACCTACACCTGGAGTACAAAAAAAAACAATACATCTATACCTGATATATGACACCACACAATACATGCACCTACACAATGCACATACCCAGTACCACATGCCCTCAACAGAGCATGTATGACATGTGAAAAATATCGCACGTGCACTAGTACCATATGTACAACATGTACACAGTACCACCTATACACCGCACCACCTACATAATGTGTGCACAAGATCACATGTACACAACAACACTTGCACAACGTGTACATGATGCCACATGTACACTACACAACTTGTACAACGTGTACACAATACCACATGTACATAGTACCACATGCACGACATGTACACGATGCCACACGTACATAGCGCCACATGCACTACATGTACACAGCACCACTTGCACACGATGCCACTTGTACAACATGTAGACAACACCACAGGCATACAACACCACTTGTACAATCATGCACACAACACCATATGTACATAGCACCACATGTACAACATGCATGCAACACCACATGTACATAGCACTGCATATCCAACATGTACATAGAATCATCTGTACACAACACCACATATTCAACACGTGCAAAGAGCCATATGCATCATCTGTACACATCACCATATATCCAACATGTACATAGCACCATCTATACCCAGCACTGAATATGCAACATTCATACAACATTATCTGTACTAATACCCTATACATAATATTGCGTAAACAACATGTACACACACTACATATGCACAACACTGCATGTGCACAATCATCACAAATGCAACATGTACAACATGTATGACATATTCACAATAGTAATACCACACATCTGAAACCACACTATCTCTACCAATAAACCTTACTTCCAATGTCTTATCCATGCTTGTCCTAGCATGTCATAGACCACATTGCTTTCATTTTCCTGATGTATCCCTTGGTATAACTTGTCGATAACATGCACATAATATAATCACATTATATCAACTCATAACCACATGACATTGACCTCTTATATTTTCCATGACTACTCTTCCACTTGATTCCTCATAAGCCGGGAACCTCTTCATGTCATTTTCTTGCATAAGAAATCATTCTTCCACAAGAACAATTCCTGATGACCCTATCAGACATTGATATAGATACATAGATACATATACATAAACATTAGCATAAAAAAATCATGCTCCTATCAGAAAATGACATACATACACACATATATATACATATAAATGTTAGCGTTAATAATCATGATCCATGACAACCCTATCAGACATGACATACATACACACCTACATGTATAAACATTAGCATAATCATGATCATAACATAATTACCAGATATCAAGGTCAATATTAAGAGAACATCCTTTATTCATGCACAACATGCAAAACATTGAGAACAATAGTTCCCAACATAGCCAAGGCATATGATGCCTCAAGTACATTCACCTTACCTTTTCTAGTTACCTTTCTCATGATTGTTTTGCCATTGCCCATTTACACCAATGGACCTAACCAGTCCAACCAACTATCATAGTCTTACCTTCTGCTATGCTTACTCATGCACTAAGCTTCATCCATGTCTTACATTACCTGTTAGGTACCATAAATATCTCTTTGAGCTCCATTAATTTTCCTCCTTCCCAACCAATTCCAAAGACACTTAAAACATAAAATGCAAGACAAAAAAACAAACAAGAAGAAAACCATGAAAACCAATAACAATATGACACCACAAACAAAGTAACATGATCATGCACTAGAAATAAAAAAAATTAAAAATCAAGCTCAAGAAAATCACTAAAGACCATAATCACAAGACTAACAACAGACACCATGACTCAATCCCCATGGTTCCCAATACTTCCAAAGGAAAACTCAACTAGAGCCTTCTTCAAGATTTCATGGAAACCTCTCTTTCCATGCAACTCCCTACATCATACTACCATAAACAAATAACTTTTAGTGCATACTTAAACATAACAATACACCAGTTACCTTACTTTGTTGTGCCAGGCACTTTTCTTGCAACTGAACAAGACCATGCCATCTCTGAAGGGAATCTAATTCCGTTGACAAATCCACCTGTAGCTAGAGACTGGCTAATATACCTGTCAAGTACATGTTCATGACTATAACACATATCCACATAATGTCAGACAAAATCAAGTTTAAGAAGAATTCCTGTATGTGAACCACTCATTTCTTTGGAATTGGGGTTTCCAAACATAGGAAAAAAAATTCTTGCCCAATTCTTTTCTTTTACCTTTTTACTTTGTTGCAATTATGACTTACTATGTATTATCACATCACCCAACTATTAGTTATATAAACACATCAACTATTACCTTTTCATGCTAATACCCAACATGTTTCCTACAACTGCTCACACATATCAACCACATGTTCGAAATATCAAGACAATCATATCTATCAGTTTGAAATCAACCTTTACCAAGACTAACAACCATACCATAATCCATAGCCAACTCATATTCATTATACCTAATGCTACAACTATCACCTACTACACTTAAGTACATATCAACTCTTTGACACATATGCATATGACTATACTAATCAACTAGCATCTATCATGTATGTAACCATAACATCAAAATACATGTACATAAACCTAATTTATATAGCCTAATGCATATAACAATCCTTAACTAACATACCTGCATTCCAAACATACAATACATGTATGATGATATGCTCTTACCCCAACGTCTAATGCTGCAACGTCATTATGATGATTTGTATCTCCTGATCTATCTCAGCCAACACATTAGTGTCATAACAACCAATAGCACCATGATGACCTAAATTTCATACAATGGCTTCACAAAGGCATTTTTGACCTACTATTCATGCATAACCTTAATCAAGACCATACATGCATAACAACTTCTTATAGACATATAACACATGAGTACGAAACCATATACACATCATTCTAGCTAGAGTCTAGTCATCAATGCATGACCATATCAGTTACACAAACCATGACCTCATGCATAACAACAACAACCACCTCATGTGTACTTGATAACATGTGAACACTAACATGCATGATAATGCATAATTAATCATACACTGATGATGACAGATGCCACAACAACACCTTCAAACATCACATGGCGACATCACTACAACCATGATCAACACCATGCAAATTCAACAAGAACATGGTCCTACAACACAATACACACACATGCAACTGACATGGATGCATCACCAACACACATCCCAAGGAGAGTGCAACTACGCTCTGATACCACTCGGTCACACCCTCCTCCCACATCTACCCAAGAAACTGACCAGTCGGGGTAAATATGCGACGAGAGGCTACTATGATATGATTCGACCTCCTAAGTCACGTTAAGAAAGTGGAACAAAAGGAAACACACCATAGAGACATCAATCATCAGCTAGAGGACCCTCAGGAACCAATCCAATAATTTAGACACCTTGCCTTGGGGTCCCACTGATCTTTTGGAAAATTTAAGCCTCAGTCTCTCCGATTCTATAGGAATGAGGGCGAATAAAACCCAAAGTTACTCTCATATACTTGCCTGCTAGTGACCAAAGACAAAAACTATTAGTGCTATGCTAGTGACTCTGGGAATTGAGCCACTTTTTCAGGCCTAGAGCCTAGGTCACTACCTAGAATTGAATCATCTCATCAAATCAGTAAAATAACATGGAAATGATAGTACTAAAGCAAATACTTGTTCAAGACCTTGAATGGACCCTTACTAGCCATGACAGACATTTCGTCAAACATATTGCAAATGTGTAATCTACGGGTGTAATTAATAGTTCTGAGCATAGGGGTCTCATACTTATCTAAGATTTACCATGAAGCATTGCTTCCTTATCACTTTAGCTGTCATTCCATCCATTAGGTAATAGATACATTGATCATTTGTTTACAAGTAAAAACATGGTGAGAGCCATACATAGCTGCTATCATAAAACATATACATAACCAACATAATAGGGACAAAAATATCAATGAAATAACATCCATATACACCACATATAATCCATCATAATACTCATAGAGATACTAGGAGAAATAAGTTTTCATTAATGATGCAAAATCCAAACCCGGGATGGAACTTCCACATTCGACCTGACCGTAGAATGGTTGAGCCAAATATCTCTTCAGCCATTCACCCTGATGCCATATTAGAAGCATGAATGTGGGATCTCATAGAACACATCAATCAAAACTTGTCCAAGGCTTCCAAAGGCCATCCACCTCAACCCATCAAATAGTGATTCCACCTCATGGTCGAACATCACAAAACCATCATTAGATTGGTGTCCATCCAAGCCTTCCAGGGTGTCTAGAGTGTTTGTCCAATCAAGTCATCCAGGACTAGTAACTCAACCCATATCTTATTCAGGGCTTCCAGAGCGTTTGTACAACTAGGGCTTCCAGGACTAGTAACTCAACCCACCTAGGGCTTCTAGAGAATTTTTCCAGCCAAGGCTTCCAGGACTAGTAACTCAACCGAAGCTATTACAAGCTTACAGAGCGTTTGTCCAGGTAGGGCTTACAGGACTAGTAACTCAAAACAAGCTAAGGAAACATGAGAACCAAAAAAAAAACAAACAATGAAAGTAACCCAAAATCACCATGACTATCAAATAAATGACAAGGCTAGGAAATCCACTATCAATCCCAGCCTTCTTCCATGCCAATGACAGATCACAACCAAAAATCCACACGCATATTCCATGCATGCCAAAACTAGTGAATTAAACACACATGCAATTTGGTACCTGCAAGAAAATCTGATGTAGTTGCTAATATCAATTCCTTATTGTGATTTCTTGCTCTTCCTTTTCCTTCTTGCTCCAAGAATCCAAGTATGCCACACCCTCCAAGGGTGCTGCAAGAATACTCTAAGTATCCAAGAATATGAGAGAGAGCTCCAACGCTGAATTGACCAAGTCCTGCTCATTGATCCTCAGAAGCCTTTTTATTAATGAGGCCTCTATTTTCTTCATTTTCCATTTATTTCCCTTCATTTTCCTCCTCACATGAAACCTGTGACCTTTAACCTCCTTTTTCTCCTAATTTCCATTATTTTCATAAATAAATGCCTCATGCCTTTCGAAAGCCTTAGCCATTTCTGTCACACGGAATCTGTCAAGGGTGCGGACACGACTGACCTTCCTAGAAGTCTAAGACATTCTAATGACAAACAAGACAAAATGGAATGATCTTTCTCTAAATACACCTTTTACAACATGAAAACTACAAGTGTTTAGGCTTACCTTATTCCAAAACGCTGTTGTCGAAGTCCGTTCTTGACGATCCGGATGAGCTCCTCCTTCAAGTCAATTCCTGCAACCACAAACAATCAAACAATTACCAAGCACTTGCATTTCATATAATAAAACATATATTCAACATGCAGACCAAGGAACACATGAAATAACTCATTAACACAAGCTATTGAGAAAAATAAACCAGTTTGTATTAATAACGAAACAAAGAAACTCTTACAACCTGGCCTTGGTGTTGTGCAAGTTCCTCCCAGGGTCCATCAAGGGTTTTCCTCTACTTTGACAAAGCTCACCCTCTCCCAAGTAGAATCAAGTGAAGACAATCTCTCCTCACAAAGGCTCTAATGGAAGACCTAAATCCTGCAGCATTTACCCAAAGAAAATGTATAGCTCCAACCTCCTCTCCTTCTGGCTCAATGCCTTCATTTATAGTGCTGTAAAGAGGTTATTCAGGTCCACTATCAATGGGATCATCCCCCTCTATGGGTGGGATAACTCCCTTATTGATGGGATAGGTTCCCCCTTAATAGAGATACATGAACCAACTGGAGGCGCATCCATTTCATCAAACCGACCTCTAGAATGTTCTAGAAGTAACCACAAGTAACTTTTTCAAGATAAAACTCGCGCATTTTGCCTTTTACAGAGGGACGCACCTGTCCCTTAACATACAGAGCGTCCATGGACGCATATTTTGTGAACATGGTCAGCGTCCCCGCAGGTAAGGCTAGAGAGAACCTGCGACCCCAGAGATAAACATGATTTTTACAAGACTTTCTCTCTTCTTTGAGTTTGAGATGGATAACAGAGGCATGAGACTTGCCTAAGAGGGTAGCATGACTTGTTGATTGGAGCCATACTAACTGTAAGTAGTCAAGGTGACATTTTTTAGTGTAACAGATTGCCCCCTAAAGTGCGAAGCCTGGAATAGAATAGGGTTTTGTAATTCTAGGAAGGGTGAAGCGCTTTATCATTTCAAGGATTGCCTTGTGGATGGCCTGGTTGGAACCTGCAATTTTCAACACAAAATACATGGATAAGATTATATCATCACTGAGGTAGGCATTCCCATACTCAGATTCAAAACTTTAACTAATGGACTAACTATTCTGATATAGGAATGATCTTGCAGTACATCATTTTTATAGACTTTTGTAGACACAGTATGGACGCAGCCATCTGTTTATGATTAGTCTACATAGATAATGAATACAAAACTCCTCGCAGCCTGGATGGTAGAAACTAGATCCAGGGTCTTCACTTCTACTTCCCGAATTGGTACGATTCTAGCCATGTGATTAAATGATTCGATGTCGAACATGGTAGAAACCACTTGATTACCAGTCAATGATGTAAACTGTTAACAAGCGTGAGAGAAACCACCAGTAATGTCAATGGTTCTCAAAGTACCAAGCACAACCCGTGAAATGTGAATAGATGTTTTGATGTCGAACACTTCACGGAATCCTCTGATCGAAAGTCAATGATGTAAACTGACGTCAAAGGCGAGAAACCTGCCATTGATGCATGCAGACTTCAAGGTACTGTCGATTCCTAAGTCATCTTTCTAGATAATGTGTCGATGTCGATAGAAAGCGACCCGTTGCAGGCAAGCCTGCAACACGAAATCATTGTTCAAGTTGAAGAAATGTTGCTGTAAGGACTGACTCAGGGATGGTCAATGGATGACAAGTATTTTGCAGATGAAAGTTTTGCTTGCAGACCTCTTGAACACATAACGACACAACAGATGGTTTGGTGACGAATAACTCAAAGTTGATCCCTGAACCCGGTTAAAGATTTTCAAAGTGATTTAGTCAACTGTGAGGTAAAAGATTTCCCAACCCAGGTGAATGAAAAGTGTCGTGTTCAAGAGCGGTAATAAAGTTTCTTCTGAGGCAAAAGGTGACAAATAGGTTCATTCTTCTCTTTTTTCCCCCACCATTTCTGGCAAGTACCTCTTTATTTTTAACAAGCTTGAGGAGGATAACATATGCTTGATTATAAGCTCATCCTTCGGACGAGTCCAACCTAGTTTAAATGCGAACCCTAGGAAGGAGTGGTTCGTTCCTGTTTGTAATTGAACAGGTCCTTTACTGTAAAAGTTTAACGAGCCCAGTATAGGAGAAACTCGGCGTTTTTCAATTTTAGAGAGTCTGAAAAACTTAAGGAAACTCCACGTTGAACTTTTTCGTATATTTGTGTCCCTCAAGCCCGAAAAAGTATAAAATAATACCTGGGGGAACCGCTTGATCTTGCGACCAAGGAGTACTTTCATAATAGTATCGTTGACCTGAAAAGTAAAAAGCGATCAAAGACACGTCGTTTTATTTCCTTATCGAGTTTGAAACGACAAAAACCCGGCAATCTTTTCCTGATTTTACGGTCAGAAAAGAGCTAAAAGGGGACCGTCTTTTAATTCCGTTTTAACGAGTGAAAAAGAAACACTCGGCGATCTTTTCATGTTTTAGGAGTCAGAAAAGGGCTTAAAAGATGACTCTGAAATTTTGTTTGTGAAAAATTACAATTTCCCTTGAAATCCCTTCGTCCTGCACAAAAGCGACACATTACTCATACCTGTTTAAAATAGGCAAAAATACATTTGAAAACATCTTTTCATGGTAAAAAATGAACTAATTCATCCAAAAAACCTATAAAAAGACCTTTTACCATGTCATTTTTACCGTTTCACTGTTGAGGTTGAAAAAGGAGCTTTTGACAAGAAACTTCCCGTGGTTGCTGCGGAAAATCTGACCGTCGGAATCGAACGCCGCTTCACCGAGGTATTTTACACATCCCACTCTTCATTTTTATCCGTTTAGTTTTTTGTTTTTGGTCTCTGTTTCATTTTTTGGGGGGGTTTTGGGTTCAAAATGCGCCCCTCGGCGGACGCAGGTGCCCTTCGGGTGAGCCGCGTCCCCCGACTTTTTCTCACACGGGAAAAAGGTCTGGGGACGCAGTCCGCCTTCAGGCGAGCTGCGTCCGGACGCCCTGTGCTAAAAAGCCGGGGTGCGTCTTCCGCAAAGGGCGCATTTCAAAACCCTAACTCTCTCAAAAAACCACCAAATTTTCTCAAATTAATTTCTAATTGACTCTTTTGATGTGCAGGGCCAAAACATGTTAGACTGGAGAGAGAGAGAGCACGTAGAAGACGATGAAGCTGCGATTAACCACCAACCCTCTCTGGATGCCTTAAGAACATGTGGATTGTACAAATATTGGACCATACCGGGCATGAGGGGCCAGGTAAGATTTTTGGAATGGCTAGTTGAGCGATGGAACGTTCAAGATCAATGCTTTTACATTGGAGGGCACCAGCTCGAGATAGAGCCCTCGGATGTATACTTTCTCACTGGCTTGCCAAACAGAGGTGAGCAACTCAACCTTGCGGGGACCAGGCCGGGTGGCCAATCCCTTGATGATCTCCGCGAGGAGTGGTGCAGACCAGGGACTCGCCATAAAAAGGGCGTGGAGATAAAGCACATCGCTCTGGCGGAACTTAGAGTTATTGCATTTACGGTCACTAGGATTTGTGGCGCGGCCGCCTTGCACATTGCTTCCGGATCCCAAATGCGGATGGCAGTTGACTGTTACCAAGGCACCATCTTCAACTGGTGCGAAGCTGTGTCGGCTCATATGAAGAGCCAACTAACCAAGGCAAAGAACGGACGACTAAAGACTTTTGGATATGGGCCTCTAGTCGTGAGCTTTGCCTTGGAGAGAGTTCCTATGCTGATCCCTCAGCAACTCACAGTTGATGACTTGGGTCCTCGGGAGCCAAAGCTTGTTCGATGGGTTGCGGTGATGGCCCGGCATCCTGACGAGGGTGCTGCAGTGGTTCGATTCTCTGACAGTTACTTCGACTGGCTAGAGGGCCAGCTTTTTGTGATACAAGACTTTCCATATGCCGGAATGGATTTCAGAGGTGATCCGGACATGGTTCTTCCACAGGGAGAACAATGGGATGACAGAGGTACTTTCATTTTCACAAGTTTTCTAATTATGTATTTTTTATTTTTCATATATATCGTCTCAACGTAACAGTAAAATTTTAAAAATGCAGATGTTGGACCACAGCGTCCAGCCAATCTCCGGCCTTACGACAGACGACATCCAGCTGCACCGGCACCGGCCTTACAGGATGCGACAGCAGAAGTACTAGCCGATTTGGAGCATGATCTAGAGCGTCTCACGGCAGATATACCTGAGACTACTATGGATGACATTCCAATGAGGCTTCAGCGCTTCGTGGTTGCAGTCCCTGGACCGTTTAGGAGATTTCTGCGCAAGATAGCCCGCGCAGTGGTGTCGTACAGAGAGCACCACCAGTGATTGACTAGTCACTTTTGTAGTCACATGTGACATTTTTGACTTTTTGCACTATCATTTTGCCGATCATAAGGTGTGTTAAACCTATGATCGAAGACGATGTATATATTTTTGGACACACTTCTATCTATATCTATATATCACTATTATCGGCTTATCTTGTTTAACATGTATGATGAAATGTCTTTAAATTTACTTGCATGATTATTATAAATGTCTGTCCAACACTTGAGAAGCAATTGCATCTGCTAATGTATTCAAAGACCTTGGAATATGTTGATATTCAATGTAATCAAATTCACGTTCCAAGAGACGCACTCTCAAAAACAACCTTAATAACACAGGATTTCTAATGGCATAAACTCTATTAAGCTGTAATACAACAAGTTCAGAATCTAACCTCACTATCAAACGTCGAATTCCAAATGAAATAGATTCGGATAATAATTCAACCACTGCACTGTATTCTGCAATGTTATTCGTTGTTTGACCGAGGCTTACCCCATGCATAGAAACTAACTCGTCAGAGGGCGAATAGATAACCCAAGCTGCGGAAGAGATATTCCGTGTACTACGACAAGCACCATCAGCAAATCCAATGTATGTTTGGAGAGGCGTCGACATCTACAATATCAAGAGTAAAACCAAGATGAGCCAAAATAATGACGAAAAACCACACTTGCTAAGCTAAGCACACTGACTAAACTAACACACTTGCTAGCTAGAAAGGAAATCTAACCTATCTAAAAATTTCTCCATCCACCATTTTAAGCATAATACCTCTTTAGGTAAAGTCCATTTCTGGGTTTGCCCAAAGAGTCCCCATCAAAATCAACTAACTCATAAGCCCCTTTTGCTAGCTTTCGCTTTACAATGTAGGGCCCATGCCACATGGGAACGAATTTTCCAGCACCTAGCTTATCGTTTGCTTGATCATATAATAGTACTAGGTCTCCTTCCGAAAAACTTCGAGGGGTTACATTTTTATCGTACTGAGCTTTCATTCGTTTCGCGTGAGTCTCGATAGCTAAAGTAGCGTCACGTCGAGTCTCATCTAATTTAGCTAAGTATAACAACCGTTTCTCCTCTTCGGAAGTAGCTGGAAGTAATTCGACAGCCATTTGAAGTGATGGGATTTCGCACTCAATAGGTAACACAGCTTCTAAGCCATAAACTAGCTGAAAAGGGGTGAAACCTGTTGAATTTTTCACTGAAGTTCGATATGCCCATAGTGCCGAAAATAACATGTTATGCCAATTCGTTCGATGGATACCAATGATCCGTCGAATCATGACGACTAGAACTTTGTTGATTGACTCAACCAAACCGTTGGCTTGCGGATAATAAGGTGTAGAGCTATCGTGGCGCAAACCAAGCTGGCTTGTAAGTTCAGTCATCATGACATTTCGAAAATGGCTTCCATGGTCCGTAATGATTGCTTGTGGGACACCAAACCTAGTTATGATATGATTGAATACGAAAAGTGCAGCTGTCTTGCCGCTTGCGTCGAATGTAGGCATCGCCTCGGCCCACTTAGTAAAATAATCAACCGCAAGGATGATATACGCATGCCCCCCGGCCGAGTGAGGGTTACAAGTAATAAAGTCAATGCCCCATTTGGCGAATGGACCAGCGGCAATTATAGGGTGGAGAGGAGCAGGTGGAGCGCGCATCTTGCGATCAAACACTTGACAGTTGTGGCATTTTCTGACGGCAAGGATACAATCTTTAAACATAGACGGCCAGAAATAGCCAGCGCGCAACACCTTCTGAGCTGTGGCATACCCAGACATATGACCGCCACATGCTCCAGAGTGACAATCATTCAAAACTCTCTCAGCCTCATCGTGAGTTAAACAACGTCGAAAAACTAAGTCTGCCCCCAGGCGATAAAGTGTATCTCCAATAATTCTGTATTGCTGGGATTGAAACCGAATTTTTCGACGGTTTTCCTTGGAAGTTTCAGGCCGAAAGGTTTGGGTTTGGAGATAGATGATTATATCCCCATACCACGGATCTACAGTGCTAATAAGAAACAAAGATTCGTCCGCAATGGACTCCTCTGCCACAGTCTCTGTGTCAGCACTCGGGAAATCACACATCAATTCCGCGAAGACTAAAGATTTCTTAGACTTGGACTTCTCAAACTCCAAGTCGAACTCTTGCAGGATGACGATCCATTTAGAGTACTTGCCCCCTAGCAGTTGTTTTGTCAAGATATAAATCATAGGGTTGCAATCCGAAATAACAGTAGTTTTGCGGAGAAGAATGTAGTGACGAAAACGCTGGACAGCTTGAACGGCTGCCAGGGCCAATTTCTCCACATGCGAATATTTTAACTCAGTTGGATTTAAGGTTCTGCTAAGGTAATATATCACATGCTCTGCCTTGAATTCATCTTCTTGAACTAACACCATTCCAATGGTGGAATGCGAAGCTGCGAGGTATAAGAAGTAGTCCTGGTTGTAGTTGGGAGGATGCAATAACGGTGCATGGGTCAACGCGTGTTTCAGTGCATCAAAAGATTGTTGAGCAATCTCGTCCCAAAAGAATTGTACATTCTGTTTCAACAACCGTGTAAAACCTTTAGTGACCTCGGCGTAGTTAGGGATGAATCGGCGTAAAAAGTTTGCTTTCCCTTGCAAGCTTTGGAGTTGGCGCAAACTCGAAGGAGGAGGCAATTGGATGATAGCCTCGACTTTCGAGGGATCGACGCGAATGCCGGTTTTGGAAACAACAAATCCCAGCAATCGACCTGTTTCTATACAGAAAACACACTTGTGGGGATTCAACCGAATTCGATAATGCCTACACCTCATAAAGATTGCTCGTAGGTGGACAAGGTGATCAGCTCGGTGTAAAGAATGAGCAGGCAAATCATCGAGATAGGGTTGCACAATGTGCTTGATGTCATGAAATGCATAAGACATGGCCCGTTGAAAAGTAGCACCGGCATTCTTAAGGCCAAAAGGTAATTTGCAATAAGCAAATGTCCCCCATGGACAAATGAATGCCGTTTTTGGTTGATCGGCAGGTAGAATATTGATTTGATTATAACCTGAGAAACCATCCATGAAGGAAAACATCTCACTTCCGGCACAATCATCAATAATTTGATCGATATAAGGCGTAGGATAGTTGTCTTTTGGACAAGCTCGATTGATATCCCTATAATCGATACAGATTCTTATTGTTCCTTGTTTTTTATTGACGGGAACAATATTCGATACCCAATCCGTTAACGGGATCGGATAAATGAAACCTGCTTTCAACAGCTTTTCGACTTCGGCTTTGATTGCAGCTGCTTTTCGAGGGTGAATCTGACGCAACCGTTGCCGAATGGGTTTAGCATCCGGGTAGGTTTTGATTTCATGAACAACAATGGCAGGATCGATTCCTGGCATTTCTTCGTAGGACCAGGCAAACACGTCGCGGAATTCTTGGAATAGGGCCTTGTAAGTTTCAATTTCTTCGTCAGTACATGCGGCACCTATATGAATGTTCTCCTTGATTCCGGGCTTCACTGAAATGTCAATGGGAATAGTACGAGAAATATTCCCTAAATTCAGCTCTGAATCAGAATGTTTCGTTGGATCCTGAGCGTCTTTGACATATTCAGCGGTAAAGATAGATGAAAAATCATTTTCAAAGACATCATCCTTAGGTAAAAACGAAGATCTGTGATGGAGATCGTCCCATGGTAGATCATCTACACTTAGGATTTCGCGAAGTTGTTCGTCAGATGACACTTCTTCGGGAAACGTTATCCGTTCTAAGGGTGAGGTGAAAAGTGACTCTTCACTGACCACATTCATTTGGTCGGTTGAATGAAAGTCGGTAAAAGACATAAGAGCTTCATAAGCAATCTCATACGGACTCAACGGCATAACATCACCGAGTGAGTCTAGCTCAGAGTCAGAGGGAACATACCAAGGATCATCATAAATAATGTTTTCTGACGTGATCATATGAATTGTTGCGAACGAAGGGTCTGCATTGAGTGGAGGGAGAGGAAAAGTTCCCAGTAAACCGGAATCCTTAACTAAACCTACACCAATGTCCCTATAAGGGATTGTCGTTTTACCAACATGCTGGATAGTTTCTAAAGAGGTTGGGTCGGATGAAAAGTATGTCAGCTGATCAATAGTCACGATCTTACCGTTATGTGGAAACTTAATGACTCTGAAGACCGATGAAACGACCGCTGTCATAGCATATGACCAACTTCGACCCAAAAGAAGGTTGTAGTCTAGAGGGGCATCAACCACTTCCACATCCAGACTAACGGTTTTACCTTCGACCCCTATAGGCAATTCTTGTAGAATACCAAACGGACGGAACCCACGGCCATCAAAGGCCTTAAGGATGGTGGGGGATTGGTTCAACGAAGGAGAACCAAGCGATCTCCAACATTGAATCGACATAATACACGTAGAAGCTCCCTCATCAATCACAGTCCGATGAATAGGCCTGTTTTTGACTATCACTGGAATTTGGAAAGCCATTTGATGGGGGAGACGCGGTGTACTACTTTCTAGATCAAAGATCATTAGGTTCGGGTCCTGAACATCGACAGCTCCAATAGCCGACAAAAGCAATTTTCGTTGCGCTGGACATGATTGCAGCACTTCGAGTGCCGACATTGCTGAAGGTGAAACAGCTAAGTCTTCAACAATGTTGTAATTCTGGGCTGCTCTCGCATGTGGATTGAAAGCAGACCTTCGAAGTACACCCTTGGCGGGCGGCTTAATCACTAAGTCTGGGTTAGGTTTTTCGATCTGTAGTGGATCGGAACCAGGAGCTGAGGTTGATGGGTTAGAGTTAGAAGATTCTGCTTCTTTACCATCAACAGGAGCCTTACTACCATAATCTTGCGATCGAGTCGCAATCCTGACATGAGACATCATCAAAATGGGTTCTTCACTGGCATTCGAAGAAGAACCTATCATCTTATTTTCCTGCTCGGGGAATGGATTCTTTAACACAGCAGGAGTCGGAGAACCTTTAACTATTTTCACTACCTCGGCCCGATGAGGGCAGTCTCTCGTAAAATGATCTTCTTCACAAATGAGACAAGGATAACGAGGTTTGCGCTTTTCGTCATTAGTTTCCGACTTTTCCGTTTTCTCCTTTGGAGCCTTGTCTGCTTTAGCCTTCTTCTTTCCTTTCTTCTTTCCACCGTTTTTGGATTTGGCCGTAGATGACTCTACAGCGTGAATGTCGGCGGTAAGTTCAGGAGGAGAAGACTCTCCTGTCGGAGAATCAGGCAAAGTGATAATTGGAGTATTGGAGGTCTTGGAAGACTTCTTCTTACTCTTCGTAGTCACGATACCGATCATACCATCAGCGGCATGAGATCCCGAAGGAGCAGCAGCGATTTGGTTTGACTTTGGAAGATCCGGAATTTTCTCGTGTAACGTACCCGACTGAGTGTAAACTAAGTCAAGGTATTGTGCCTGAGCAATGACTTGCTCCTCAGTAACTACGCCGGCCTTAGCTACATCTTCAGTAATTCTTGGTAATAATGATTTTACAAACCATTCAGCTAAAATTTGGTCCGGGATAAAAACTTTCACTAATCTCCTTCGACGTCTCCACTCATGGATGTGATCAGAAATGTACGTGGATGTCGATTGTTTTAGCGAAGTTAATAATTCTGTACCATTATCGTATCTGACTGGTAACTGAAAATGAGTTAAGAATGAAGTAGCTAACTGGCTAAAGTTGTAAAAA
Organism: Pinus tabuliformis; assembly: GCA_031772625.1. Taxonomy (NCBI): domain Eukaryota; kingdom Viridiplantae; phylum Streptophyta; class Pinopsida; order Pinales; family Pinaceae; genus Pinus; species Pinus tabuliformis. Next base: position 539,131,255 of record CM062816.1, on the reverse strand, counting down.
GAAGCCCGTGGCAACTCAATGTACCACTTGGCTGCGAGACCAATGAGTGTACGCTGGAAAAGACGTAAGCGGATAGAATCATCTGAGATGGAATTTGATGCACACCAGAGGTGGTAAGTCATCACGTGATTAGACGGATCCTCTCCAGACTTACCTTCGAACTTGGGTATATCGCTGGGCAACTTATTTGGCATTGGCGGCCAGAACGGAAGATATTGAATTGGATCGTTCGTTAGGCGCGTCAAGTCGGGTAAATCTAAAGTCGCAATAAATGGTAACTGCCGGTTAGGATCTCGGAAACTCTGAGTCACAATACCAGCCCCAGGAGGAGGATATCCAGGATAACTAGGAACAGGATTCGCATTGGGGATATTATATCCTCCTGGAAAACCAGGATTAACCGGACCGTACTGGGGTTGTTGAGGTGGTTGATAATTGTACCCAGGATACGGTTGATACTGGTAAACCGGTTGTTGGGCAGCTTGACCAGGTTGATACTGTCCCTGGTACGGAGGTTGAACAAATTGAGGTTGAGTAGTAACAACCGTACTTGTACCAGGTTGACCTGCAGGCATCTGGACTGTGGTTTGAACCGTGGGTCCAGACAACGGTACAGATGTCTGAGGAACGGTTACAGGGACAGTAGAAACCGGAGCTGCCGATACTCCAGATGTAAGCATGGTAGATGAAGCGGTAGCTGCTGCAGCCGTGTGAGGTGGAGTACTCGGTGCAATTGGCGGCTGAGTAACTACAGAAGTTACAGGGGTCTGAACACTTGACTGGACAGGTTGCGGTTGCTGGGGTGGACCAGGAACTGCAGGTTGTCCTGCTTGAGGTACCGACTGTATACTTGGTTGCGACATCTGTTGACCCTGTGACGGATCCCATGTTAACATTCCAGGGTATTGACTCGTAACAGGTTGAGGATACTGAGATCCATAGCCGTATTGAGGATAGGGTTGATAACTGTAAGGTGTAGTCCCATATGATTGCCCTTGAGGTGGTTGATAACCTTGACCAGGGTATTGACCCGTAGGTTGATAACCTTGAGGTAAATACGAATACTGGGGTTGACCTTGACCTTGAGGTTGGTATCCTTGAGGTTGATACCCTTGGGGTTGATACCCTTGGGGTTGCCATCCTTGAGGTTGCCATCCTTGAGGTTGATACTGATACTGAGGTTGACTTTGGGGTACGTATTGAGGCTGGGGTTGATACCCTTGGGGTTGCCCCCCAGTCACAAATGAAGTACCTTGAGGTTGCCCCCCAGGCATTAACGAAGGTTGCCCCCCAGGCGGTAATTGGCCACCTTGAGGTTGGTTAATGGGAGTTGAACCTGACATCATATAAACTTCACCTATACTCAATGGTACATTACCACTGTTTCCAACTAATAACCCATGATCAACAGGTTGAGGAGATGCTCCCGCAAAGGTACCAGAAAGTGACTGATACCCAGTAGGAACAGAAGGACCGCCATGTAAAAATGATTCAGGACTTTGCGAAAACACAGACGACTGACCAGACATATTTACAGGAGAATGAATTCCTCTGGGTGGAACCGGAGTACGAGGTGTAGAAAAACCTACTGAGTTGTCTAAAAAATTGGTTAATGCAAGGTACCAAGACTCACTTCTAGGAGGACTGTAAAAGATGGATTCACGCTCCCTTAGATCAAGGGTAATTAGATCTTCAGAATCAGAAACGCCTATTTCTTCCTCTGGAACAAGTTCTTCTATAGCAATTAATCCAACAGGAAGATTTTCGGTGATAATTCTTTCTATTCTTGGTGAATCAGGAACACTAGGAGTTGGAGTAACAGGTTCTGAAATTTCAGGTTCTTCGCCTGTTTCACTGGCAGATGAAAAACTACCAGCAAGCTCGGAAACTGTAACAGCTTCGGGATTGTAACCTGTTTCTAATCTTTGGTAATCTGGATGGACTACCAAAGAAGATTCTCCTTCTTCAGGTGAACCTACTTTACTGCCACTAGGAGTTACAAGGACCTTTAAACCCTCTAAATAACTGGGGTCGTCTCGAGGAGGTGAACCCCTAAGTTCACGGGATCTTCTCAACAATTCGGCCACAGATACAACTTCAGGAGACTGGCCCGCAATACGACGGGACCTTCTCGGTAATTCCGCCACAATTAAAGATTTTAACTACAACACACGAAAACAAAGTAAAAAATTTCAAATCAAACCACCTAAAGTCTTCTAAAGAACCAATCAAATTTGAAGCACACGCCTAAATAATCTAGAGCGTCAAACCACACACAAACAGTAGTCTTCCGGACCAAAAGCGCTAGTTGGTGATTAGGCCCAACCTCGCAGGATTCAGTACAGAAATAGTGGGTGGAACAGTTACCCCGGCAACCTGCTTAATGAATAGACTGGACCAAGTTCCTCCACTTTAACCGTCTCGAAGTGAAGCGAACCCCCCAGAAAATCCAAGTGAGTATAACCGACGTCTGCTCCAGGTACAGTGGGACCTTCCCTCCACCGTCACCTTGGGTAGAATCCTAGATATTATGGCCACTAAGGTTACCAATCACAACAATTACACCTGGGGGAACAGTCTAAACTCCGACAGCACGCAAGGGCAGAGTAGCAAGCTCCAATCCCCTTACCGGCTCCTTGACAACAATCCAAGGTTTACCGATAAGTGACCCCTGGCTCCTCGACAATGGTTAATCCGAGGTTTACCGTTTGTAATACGTACTGCCTGGCGTCGTTCCCAACGAGGGAGGAATGATCCCCTCACTGGTTCGGACACGAGCTCGTGTTTCTCCTTTAAGAGGAGCTTTCCCAGAATGTAACTGAAACAATTGGATTTGTTCTACTCAAGATAGACTATCTGTTTGGTTTTGTAGTCTTGGAGAGTTAAGTACTCACCTACTCCAAGACCCTAGCCTAAGCTATGTTGGTGCTTCAGAGCCCTAGAAAAATAAAGATTACTAGATTGATTTTAATTTAAGCGTTACTTTTAAGGTTGTTTCTTAAGTCAAAAGGTGATGGAAGTGAAACTAGTGGTGTGTTGACTCGACTCGAAACCACTACAAAATGCACCTAAAATGATTTATCCACTACTTTACTTTTTCGATGAATTGCTTAACTAAAAAGTTGAGAGAATGCAATCCTTATAAAAGCAACTTCTTAATTGAAGACAATCAAAGAAACAATTCGTTTTTCTTTTCCAAGCATAAAAACATAACTTCTCTTTACATGCACGAAAAAACTCTTTTCTTCTTTTGAAAACAAAAAGCTACTTGAAACAAGACTTTTAAGAAGATGTTTTTGTATTTTTCTTTTAATAAAGCAAATAAATCTAATATAACCAAAAATCAATCTTAACAACTCTTAAAATCTATGAAAATGCACTCATAAGCAAACTAAAGGCAAATTTACTCTAAGCAATCTTAACGAGGCCAAAACTAACAATGATTATTTCTAAGGTGTTTTACTTGATCACAATCAAATCAAGGACTAGCTTATTGCAGAACCAAAAACTAGTCAAAACAAAATTCTAATCTTTTTGTCCTTTTTGAAAATGGAAATCAATACTTTAAAAACAAGCAATTCGAAATTTGACCCAAAACAACTCAAATGACAAGTTGCTCAAACAAGGAGACTTTACGGCAGGCTCAACTTCTAAGAAGGTTGACTAACCAGAGATATCTAAGGCTGGACAACTTTCTAAGCTCAAAGTTACTACAAAGCCTTTCCAAAAATCAAACCCTAGGTCTAAACTTCGTTGAAAACCACTAAAACACTCAAAGCTCACAAAACCAGTTCAGGTAAGAATTCTTGACAGGGTACTAAAGGATCTGGGCAGAAAACACTAAGAAAAAACAAAATCTAAAAGTAATTTAAGGCAAAAATGGAATTTTCTTAACTTTTACAGGAAGACGCAGGCCAGCAGTTGTCACAGGTGCGGCCCCGCACTGTGCAGTCGACAACAGCGCGTCCAAGGACGCACTGTGCAGCACACAGAGACTGCGTCTTTCTGGAAAAAAGAAGAAAAACTAAAGCCAACTAAAGCTACAGCTAAGCCACCCAAATACTAATTCTCACAGTCAAAAACCAGAAAATAAAAATGATTTTCTCAAAGCAAAGTTCATATAAAGGAAAAGACTCTCTCATTAATGGATTCCCCAGCGGAGTCGCCAATTTGTCACACGGAATCTGTCAAGGGTGCGGACACGACTGACCTTCCTAGAAGTCTAAGACATTCTAATGACAAACAAGACAAAATGGAGTGATCTTTCTCTAAATACACCTTTTACAACATGAAAACTACAAGTGTTTAGGCTTACCTTATTCCAAAACGCTGTTGTTGAAGTCCGTTCTTGACGATCCGGATGAGCTCCTCCTTCAAGTCAATTCCTGCAACCACAAACAATCAAACAATTACCAAGCACTTGCATTTCATATAATAAAACATATATTCAACATGCAGACCAAGGAACACATGAAATAACTCATTAACACAAGCTATTGAGAAAAATAAACCAGTTTGTATTAATAACGAAACAAAGAAACTCTTACAACCTGGCCTTGGTGTTGTGCAAGTTCCTCCCAGGGTCCATCAAGGGTTTTCCTCTACTTTGACAAAGCTCACCCTCTCCCAAGTAGAATCAAGTGAAGACAATCTCTCCTCACAAAGGCTCTAATGGAAGACCTAAATCCTGCAGCATTTACCCAAAGAAAATGTATAGCTCCAACCTCCTCTCCTTCTGGCTCAATGCCTTCATTTATAGTGCTGTAAAGAGGTTATTCAGGTCCACTATCAATGGGATCATCCCCCTCTATGGGTGGGATAACTCCCTTATTGATGGGATAGGTTCCCCCTTAATAGAGATACATGAACCAACTGGAGGCGCATCCATTTCATCAAACCGACCTCTAGAATGTTCTAGAAGTAACCACAAGTAACTTTTTCAAGATAAAACTCGCGCATTTTGCCTTTTACAGAGGGACGCACCTGTCCCTTAACATACAGAGCGTCCATGGACGCATATTTTGTGAACATGGTCAGCGTCCCCGCAGGTAAGGCTAGAGAGAACCTGCGACCCCAGAGATAAACATGATTTTTACAAGACTTTCTCTCTTCTTTGAGTTTGAGATGGATAACAGAGGCATGAGACTTGCCTAAGAGGGTAGCATGACTTGTTGATTGGAGCCATACTAACTGTAAGTAGTCAAGGTGACATTTTTTAGTGTAACAATTTCCTTATCCATAATAAACCGAATCAACACCCATTAGGATGTTTCCGCCACCATTCATCTTGGAATATGTGTCCCATCACTATGGCCTTATATATATTTTTACATGGAATTTTCACCAGGGTTGTTACAATGTTTGTGTGTTTGAGTTGATCTTTCAAGGAAATGGTTTCATTCAAATTCTTGACTTCATACATGCCAGTTATCTTATCATACATGTCCTTAGACTTCCTCAAATTTCCAACATATGCAAGTAAATTATATTATAAACCATAAGCTATGATTTTCTTTTCTTTCAACTCACCTTTCTTGTACTTATTCTTGGTAGTAGTAGAAGCATTCTCCATAGGATCAGGTACTTTTCCTTGAATGTATTGAAAAACATCATTGTTGTTAGATATGATCTCCAACCTGACTTTCCATGCATCCAAATGGGATGAGTCACCCAACTTCTCATTTTCCTTGAAGAAGATGGAAAACATCTTGAGTTGACTATATTGGCTCCTTCAACTTTCCTAAAGACGATTTCTTCAATGCTTGTCTCATTTTTGGCTTGTTCTTCACCTTAGCTCTGAAACCATGTTAAATTTTAAGATTGTTCTATGTTGTATCAATTAATTTATGCCAATTCAATACTTCAATTAGAAATCCTTCAAATAAAAATTAGTCTTTCCAATCATCAACAGTAATTGAAGATAGAACAATAAATGCAATGACAAAGGAGACAATCAACACATCAACAAGAGACACCAGGTTTGGTCAAAGACTAGCGGAAAACCCCACTAGGGGGAAAACTCTTTGAAATTATTCTTCTAATATATAGGCATAAAATGTTCAACAAAGAGTATAATGAGACCAATACAATATCATCTAGCAAAATAACCCAATAAAATTTATAAATATGTTTCCAGCATCAGAATATATCAAGGACAACTTTTCCTGTCTAAGGTCAATTGCGTTCAACTTCGGTTAAGGGTGATATTTCAGTAAAAATTCCTCGTCAAATGGAGGAGTTGTGTGAACAACTGAAGGCTTCCAGTCACTCCCTTGAGCCTACAAGACAGTGATGATCTAGGATGGATCTTGTTGAGTTTAATCGGAGTTTTCTAGATAATGTTTGAAGACCAAGATGGTCCCAGAAAGCATCAGTTCTCGACATGCTCAAAATTTTGCAGTCTCAAATGCTCCCAAAGATAGTTCCAAGCTGAAGAGCTCATCATGTTGAATCTGAAAATATCTTCATTTTCGAAAAAGGCCTCCAGATGAAGGAGAAAACGCCTGTTAAATTTTTTCCTCCAAACAGGTTAAAAGTCAAAGTCAACACAGTAAAAGTCAAAAGGTCAAATTTTGATGTTTTATGATTGCTTGGCTTATTTTGACCAATATGGGAGAATCATGTGGGACTATGATTAGCTACCACGTGGCCTCCTCCTCGTGTATTAAAAGTTTGCTATGAGTTGCAGGGTCTCCAGTAGATTCGAACCCACAACCTTCAACGTTTTTCCACAAAGCATTACCAACATGCCATACTATGGTTTACTTACAAGGTGGGCGCATTAATGTTATAAATGTGCTAAAATGGATGGTGGTAATAAAAATATTACAATTTTTATTAAAGTGGCGCATTCATATGCGGAGGTCATGGTAAGTTCAAACCATAAATATTATTACAACCACAAACTATGGAGCAAAGGTTTGTAATATGTTTATATTAATGCTGCAATCATATCTCCGCCAACAAACTTAGTCAAACAACAAATGACGGGGTCACACGGTGCAGTGTAACTGCTAGAGTGTGGATGTCATGAGTCAGATACCATCAAACTTCTGGGAGCAGGGATTGATCATACACAACAAATGTCAACAAATGTGCAATTCACTCGTCATATGCCACGAGATTGTGACAACTCGGTGCAAAGGTATCGACACATATGGCTCGTGTTTTTCATCATAAACACTGGAAATGTTATTATGTGGCAACCCAAAACAAAAATCCAAATGGTGTGGAAAATTTAGTACATGTTATGGGAGGTGGCAGTCTAGCGGCACATCAATGGAGGTGACAATGTTGGTATAGTTATATGCCATGGGTTATGGAGTGGATGTGTCATATGCCACCAAACGGATATTGAATGGACCATCGTATATGGTTATATTAAATATAATGTGCTATACGTTAAAACTATATTGTTGAAACAAATGCACTAGGTGTATTATGAAAATTGCACCGAATGCAACAAACTCTAAAGAAATAGTATAATTTATGCTATTTCAATTTAATTAGAATAGCCAATTTGTAATATTGTTAGAAAATTTATTATATTGTTATAACAAAAACTCTAAACTTAGAGTTGTATGATAAAATGTGGTCAAATGCACCAATTCAAGCACAAGCAACTCGAAGGCAAGACAAGCCATTTGAAGCCAATCGAAGCCATTCCAAGGCCATTCGAAGCCATTCGAAGTTAAAGGAAGTTGAAGCCCAAAGTGGTATTGAAGACTAGCTTTGAGAGCCAATTGTGCCATCGAAACAAGAATGGAGTTGTGAGGAGCACAACTCGAAGTCGATGGTGAGAGCTATGTATAATTTCATTTTGTAATTAGCATTCTGAAGTCATTCAGAGACTGAATTGGGTGCTTGAAGAACCAAAATAAGGGTTTTGGTGTACTTCAGACAAATCGGCAGAGCCTGTTCATCATTTGCAATAGGTAATTCTTCATAAAACAGTTACTAAACCATTGTCTCTCCCAGTGAAGTTGAGACAAGTAATTGAATGATGTATTGTTGATGGCATGATTGCTCAATTTTAGTTGAGGTTTAGAGTCCTTGCACGAGACTCTTTGTTTTGTTGTAGATGACACGTTGATTGTAGCTTTTCAAGTATATTGTGAGATTTCTCTTGTTGGGATAGGGTCCCTTGTGTTAAATTTTGTAAATTTTTGGTAAATATTGTAAAGTCTCTGCATTTTGAGGAGCGGAGCACGAGTAGCGTAGCTCGATAGGAGTCAAAGGGGTTTTAGGAAGGTCAAAGCCTTAGTTTGTTAAGAGTTAAGCTCTTTTTTGACCTACCCATGGTTTTTGGACCATTGTATTGTAATAGAGAATGACATAAAAGGAGTCTTAGAGAGTCATATATTAATTAATCAATTATCTAAGAAAGAAGAACAAGATTTGGGTCTGTTTTCTGTACTTAGGCGAAGGGGAAGGCTCTTGCAGTTGTGTGTGCGAAGACCTTGGTAAGTCCACAACTAAGCGTGTGGGCCCCTGCAGCTGTATGCGCAGGGTTGAAATATTTTATAATTGAAGATCTAAGCATAATAAAGGTTGTTCTAAATAATTATCTGTTTATCTACGTAACATTTCTTTTCTCTGATTTTACCATATGTTTTGATATGCTAAATGCAATTAATAATGAAAAGTACTTAATAGATGCATGAAAGAAGTAGATATATTTGTTTACATGATTTTATGAATGATTAGTGCAATCAGAGAAGGGTTTAAATATGTTAACTGTTAGTTTTAGTAATTTCCAAGTTTTAAGGGTTAGGGTTCGTGAAGGTCAGGATAAATCCCTAAGTTTAACATAAACACATCACATAGTCCTTTGGATGCAGAAACCTAGTTCTAGCATCCCCCAATACTACCTCGGGTGAGACTACATCTTGCGCTATGTGGGTTGTTGCTGAAAGGGCCGGTAGTGTAGGGTTTTGTTGGTTAGTGCAACTAACTATGAACTTAGGTCCAAGCTCCCTCAAGCCAACAAATGGTTATTTTTTTGGGACCGGGATCTATCTGAGGAATGTGTGATGTGGCATAAGTGGATATTGACTAACAAGCATATCAAAAATTGGATATATAGGAAGCTGCACAAGTTTGTAGCCCAAGAGAACAAGAATTCATGCTTGTCGAAAGAAGAGTGGTTGAATAGATACTTGTATACAGAAGAACAAAAAAATTTCTTCTACTCTTTTTCATGTGAGTTATACAAATGGTTGGCTAAATTTGTAGATGGTCAAGGTACTTGGAAGTTAGATAACCCTATTGTGTGGACTCCAGATTTAGTAAGGCACCTAGAAGGATCAGAGAAAAAGATTGCGAAGGTTGTCAATTATTGGATCGATCGTATCATGGGTGGATTTATTACTGAGTTTGCGATTGACATGTCTGTCAGGTTGTTGCCTTAGTGGGGCCTGACCCAGGTTCAGAAGTGATTTAGCCAAGAAAATCCCAATAATACTAGCCCTTTCAGCAACAGTCCGCGGAGCGCGGACTAAGGTCTCACCTGAAGTAGTATGGGAGGGTGCTAGAACTAGGTTTCTGCACCAAGGGGATGTCTGATAGGAGGTGATTGGTACATGGTTCAACGTTCACACTTACTATGCTTCGCACATTAGCGGGTACCCCACGCCCTATGATACTGTCTTCGCGCAGTTCTAGCCGCAGTGCGACCCGTGTTATTTACCCAAGTCTTCTTTAATTAGACTCTGTTAGCTGATTACTTAGATTATTTTCATATATAAGCATTCATACAAGTATTTATCAATTGTGCATAGTAAATAAACATAGTAAAAGTAATGCATAACATCAAAATATGGATTCAAGAACAGATGCACAGAGTAAACTTCTTTTATTAACTTTCAATCCCAAGTACAAACCTGACTCCACCCTTCGCACTCAGCTGCAGGGGTCCGACACTCAGCTGTAGAGCCTCTTCCTACTACTATGACCCAGTACACTTCAGATCCAACTCTAACCTCGAACCATGCCTTCGCTATTCTATCTATTAGTACTTTTCTTTACACTTAGAGCCTTGCTCTATTTATACAATCCCATGGGTTGGCCGACACAACTTTACATTAAATTACAATATTTTAGGGCGGACATCCCTATGACTCATCCTAGACTTTGCATTCCGTGCCCACAATTCACAGAGTCTTAGAATAATTGACCAAAACTTGGGCTTTAAGCCCCAAAAACATGTTACGGGGGATCCCATGCCCAACAGGCCCCTAACACAATCATCATGACTCGTCCCAAGTCACTCTGCTGGTGCGGCAATCTTGGCATGGAGCCCCTCCAATTGTGCCTATGCTGCACGAAGGTCTGTAGCACACTGTTCTGTCATTTGCTAGATCTGCTCGACTCTTTTGGCCGAATTCTCACCATAAGGGGAAAATCCCTACCTTAATGCATGCATCACCTTCATTTGTGTGAGCCTTCCTTCAATATCGGCAGTGATGAGGAAGGACTCATCAATCCAATGCTGGAAGAGTGCTTTAAGTACTACCTCTTTTTGTCGCATGACATCCACCTGTTCCTTCAACACCTTTGCTTGCTGTAGCTTTGCCAAACGTTGGTTCAGGACAACTGTCTACGTCATTTCGTGCACACTATCATACTACATTTGAAGCTCCCGCGCCTCTATTTCCAAGCACTGTATGTTGGGGTCCTCCTGTAAGGAAGTGAGGACCGCGAAGGATTCTTCCAACATAGTAGTATAGTTCTGCACTGCCTGTCCTATTTCCCCCTACCCTGTGGACATTTCATGGCGCCCCTCGGCCTTGTTTATTGGCACTATTGTTGTTTATGTTGTCTGAGCTGCTGCTGCTGTATCGACCGTCTTTTGCTGTGTGGCTGCTTCTGCTGCTACTTGTTCCTGGCGCCTCTTTTCGGCCATCTGCATGATGCGTAGCTTGGTGTCCTTCTTCCTTTGTTTGGCTGCGGCCTTCTCCATTCCTTCCAAGTTTGAGGCATGCCACTCCGGAGGCCATGTTTCCAATGTTGTGAAGATGGCATCATCAGTAGCAATAAATGGAAGCTTTGTCCATTCCTTTGCTGGATCCTTCCGCGCTCGGACATGAATGTTGTGCATGTCCACTTTAAACTCTACAAAGCTCTGCAAAGTGGTGTACACTGTGGGAGACAATTGTGGTCTTCTATTGATCCACATCTTAATGCTTGCCTCCATCAGCACCCAAAAAACCTTGATCGCGTCAATCTTCTTTGCATCCTTCATGGCCTAGAGTGAAGCATACTTTGCGACCTCAGGTAGGCCTTGGTCGATAGGTGGGAACTGGCTATCTACCGGTAGTTCACTTGCTACCAGCAAGATGGATAAGAGCAACCATGCGTAGTGGAAGGTCTTACCCTGCTCTTGAGCCTCCTTGCAGTTCATAAAAAATTCCTCATAGAGGAACTCAGCCCAGTTGAACTGGACCCCCTCCATGCACTATTCGGCCAATGCAACCATAGGCATGGGTACTTCATCAACATGGAGCTTCCACATTAATTTGTTGGCCAAGAGATGGGTGGCTATGCGCATGCCTTTGTCCTTGATACTCACAATTGCATAGTCGTGCTTCTTCTTTTCCATCTTGTATTTGGTTTTCATGGGTTCCACGAGAGCCAAATCACTGCTTTTACCAGCTATTTCCCCGAGGTCCCTTCCCTTATAGGGAAGCCGAGAAATCTTATGAATAAGTTCCACCATGATGGGAATAGGCTCTTCCATCCATAGATACCCATCATGCACCAAGCACAAAAACTGTCTGATGACGAAAATGGAGATGGGCGCGCACTGAAAGTGGGATATCCATCGTAGATGAAGTAACCCGGCCTTCTCCACACCGCGCAACCATTTTCACAGCTCCAACGTGATCATTGGCCCCTCCAACTTTTGTTTCATCAAGCTTTCTGTCGCTAGGTGTGGGAACTTCTCACTGTCTATGAGGTCCCAATCTTTGAATTTCAGGGTAGGCACCTGGCCGATGGGTAGACCTTCGAAAGTAATGTCATCAGGGAGGAGTGGGGTCTGGAGCGCACTCTTCGTGGCGTCCAAGTCTTTTCCCACCCTAAGTTTCCCTTTCCGCAGAGGGATGTACGTGGGTAACATTGCTATGGAAGGCATTGGAGGGACATCCTCCTCCACATCATCTTGCACATCTATTTGATCGATTAGAGCCTGTAAGTCTTCCTCCTCTTCCTCTGATTCAATGGTGATAGCTTTGCCTTTTTCTTCCATTGACAACTTACTGAACCGTGGGTTTCTTGGGGATACACGGACTGGTCCCATAGTCTACTTATCTTTCTTCGACCGTGGCGTCCGTGGTGATTTCGGAACTTCTGGCGCAATTGCCGCATCTCCGAGCTCCTCATGGACCATATGGGGCTCCACGGCCTCACTAGCGGTATCTTTGGTGAATCGCACTCCTGGTCTGGTAGCAGTCATCGTGTTTACATGAGATACGTTATGTCACGTACTCAAAGGTGGTGAGAGTGCTCAACACTCAATGCTCTACAATCGCTCAAATCTCAAACAACCAAGTGTTGTCTCGTGGCTAGCCCTAGGGGTTTTATAGCATTTTTTAAATTTGAATTCGACCATTCCCCCCACTTCTGAGTCATTAATGCCTTCTTTGCGATAGATCATCCCAAATCTAGCTTTTAATTCGTGTCTTAATTGCCCGCCGCCCACTCCTCTTTGTCTTAAATTGGACATCTTGTCATGAATAGTGACACCAATGGTCACTTCCCAGCCTACCCGCATGGCAGCGCAGCCCCCTCTGCATGGGTGCAACCCTTGTGACATGCTAATCTTGCGCACAACCTCTTTATCGCGTAGCTCCCCCACAGACTCTTTTATAGTCCCGCACTCTCTTTCAACTACTTGGAGCACTAAGACTGTGCTCCCTACGGCTAGTCAGGTGGTCACACCACCTATATGAGACTTCAATTCACCTTCCAGCCTAGTCCATGGGCACTCCTCAATTACCCTCGTGACAATCAACGCTGCGTGTTCTTCCTTATGCGGTGTGCTCCCCTGCTTACATTGTTTGGTAAGGTGTGGTCGCAGCCATGGTAGCAGAGTCACAAATTCTCGACGACAATCTTCTAATGTAGTAGTATGGCTATCTGTATCTTGTTTTTTCATTCTTAGTTTATCGACGAGACTTTCTTGTGAGATTTCATTTCTAGCTTTTTGATCTCAACGCCCATTAACATGCTTTTCTTCCTCAATCATACCTAATATTTTTTGCGAAGTCTAAGGTTCCCTCGCCGAATGGCTGCCTAAATCTGGATATGTTCGCCCTCATGTAGCTGCATAATTCCTTCGCCTTGGTCCTCGCATACTGTCCCAACTATGGGAGCTATTGTGTGAGAATTCATTTCCTCTAAAATTATGATCTTGACTCTGCTCCTCAGCTTTGGAATCGTCCCCATGCTCAAGTTTTTGCACATGGTCCTATAGGCCCATCGAACCACTGGCATGCACAGGTCCCAATCAATTATTCACACCTGGTGAACCTCATTCAGGACTATGCACACCTTAGTGAATGCTTCCACATGGAACATTTTTGGTGTGCATCGCCTTTCCTACTGCTGCATCCTATTCCGATTTTCGATCCTGAGTTTGGGGTGGTAGAGGGAAAAACTCCCCTAGGGCTTTTTGGGTGAAACCCTAGCAGACTGAAAGTTGTCTATTCAAAGAAACATACATTCATACAGCCATTATGCTATTATAAGCAAATTCTATGATAAGGGTACGTACCTTTAGTCCTACGTTTGAGAAGGCCTTTAGGGTCCAAACCCTTCTTGGAGTTCCCTTCTTCTCTTTTGTCCTGCAAAACAAACAATTCAAAGAACACAGTAGTACATGGACAAAAACTTATAAAGAAACCATCTTCATGTTACAAAGAAAGGTAGTTAGTTATGAAATCCAAACAACCATTTACACATGAATTCAAAACATGAATATCATTAACATAAAGAGGATTCAATTCGGGAACCAAGACATGTGTTTCTTTTATTATAGACAAATAAAGTACATAAAAAGGAATATGTTCACCTGAGTCACCTTCAGCAGGCTCCAAGCAAAGCTTCCTTCTGGATCCGTTCCAGCCTCAAGCCTCTAACAAAACTCCTTCCATGACTCTCTCCATGATGTCATAAATAGTGGATGAACATCAACACACAAGGAAACAAAGGTTTCCTGTACAAAATGGGGGAAGTGCAGAAGGCACAAGGGACTTCAGACCTGGTCAAAGGGAAAATATCAGCATAATAACCTTTCTCTCTATTCTCTCCTCCTTTAGGCCTTCCCTTTGAGGTCTTTTTATACCATCTCCAAAGTAGTTTTTTAGTTAGGAGTTGGTTGGGAACAGTTGGGCCACGGGCACTAACAGGTGATCAGCAGGTAAAACCCGCGATCTCCACTCGAAAAGAAGGAATTTTATATTTTTTTAAGTGTTTTAATACATACACGCGGGTTGGATATACACAGACCCGCGTATACACGCGTTTAAATCAGGGCAATGTCGCGTATAAGGAATAAAACACTGTTTTTAAAATTTTAGGACCAGGTCTGGAAGGAGGGGTTGCCCTAGGCCATGAGTACAGCATCACAAACCATAAGAGTGAGATTTGGAGCTATAACAGATGCCCCCTAATATATTAGGTCAGAAGGGGTACATGATGGCCGAAATATATTATGCGAGTACATGGAAAGGAAGTCTGTCAAAAATCGAGGAGGACTTCACCAGAATTCAGCCTGCCAAGCCACCAAAGGAGATCAGAAAGAAACATTGTCTGAGGCGGGCATACCCATGCTCAGAAAAAGTAAAGCATGTCTGCATATCAAGTATAAGTGGATCCACTAAGTATACAAGTATAAATGACTGAAAGATACATAATGGATCATCTGATCATAATGAGCAAGTACATGTCTGAATATCACATATAAGACTGTCAATGATGCTGAAAGATGCAACGGATCACTGATATCAAGGACTGATCCCAAAAGGTACCAACTGAACATGATGGAATAGGATGGTACTACACTGCAAACTCAGGTGCCAGCATATAGAATGTCGCCATGACTGACTGCAACATATAAAGTGGAGTGGTATCAACTAGTAGCAACAGGAGCAACTGTCAAGTGAACCAATGAATGCTGATACAACCTGAGGTCTTCACCGACCGCCGTGGTACATTTCTACATCATGGGAATAAATGATCTGAAGTCGACCATGTGAGAAATCGTTTGATTACCGGTCATTGATGTATACCATTAACAAACGCGAGACTACTCACCGATAATGATAATGAGCGTCAAGGTACCCAGTACAATCTAACAAGTGTGAATAGATGAGCTGGAGTCGAACACCTGTAAGAATCTATTGATCAGGAGACAATGATGGTTTCCCACTGTCGATAACGAAGGATCTGCCACTAATGACTGCAAACCCCAAGGTACTGCCAAATGGACTCTAGATCTTTGCCCCAGAGCAATGAGTCGAAGTCGATAGGGAAAGATCCACTAGAAGGAAGGAATTAAGGCATCCTCCATCAATCTAGCGTGAGTGTAACCCGTAGGCCAATAATGTGGAAGGAATCGGACTAAAAAGATGTAGTAACCCAACCGAAGTACGTTTCCGGCGTACACAAGATGTGGCTAGCGCACGGCAGAAACCCTCTGAACCAACCAATAATGAAAGCCGACACAGAGGCGAGGTATCCACCAATAGGGTCAAATGGAAACCAAGGTACGGCACGAATCCCAATGTGTGATAATGTTAGCTGATGTCGAACACAAGGGAAACCACTCAGTCAAAGACCCATGATACTGATCGATCAGTATAGCTCCAAATCTCACTCTTATGGTTTGTGATGCTGTACTCATGGCCTAGGGCAACCCCTCCTTCCAGACCTGGTCCTAAAATTTAAAAAACAGTGTTTTATTCCTTATAGGGGGCATCTGTTGGTGGATACCTTGTGCTTAGCATCGATCTGTATCATGGGTCTTTGACTGAGTGGTTTCCCTTCTGACCTCATATATTAGGGGGCATCTGTTATAGCTCCAAATCTCACTCTTATGGTTTGTGATGCTGTACTCATGGCCTAGGGCAACCCCTCCTTCCAGACCTGGTCCTAAAATTTAAAAAACAATGTTTTATTCCTTATAGGGGGCATCTGTTGGTGGATACCTTGTGCTCAACATCGATCAGTATCATGGGTCTTTGACTGAGTGGTTTCCCTTGTGTTCGACATCAGCTTACATTATCACACATTGGGATTCGTGCAGTACCTTGGTTTCCATTTGACCCTATTGGTGGATACCTCGCCTCTGTGTCGGCTTTCATTATTGGTTGGTTCAGAGGGTTTCTTCCGTGCGCTAGCCACATCTTGTGTACGTCGGAAACGTACTTCGGTTGGGTTACTACATCTTTTTCGTCCGATTCCTTCCACATTATTGGCCTACGGGTTACACTCGCGCTAGATTGATGTAGGATGCCTTAATTCCTTCCTTCTAGCAGATCTTTCCCTATCGACTTCGACTCATTGCTCTGGGGCAAAGATCTAGAGTCCATTTGGCAGTACCTTGGGGTTTGCAGTCATTAGTGGCAGATCCTTCGCTATCTACAGTGGGAAACCATCATTGTCTCCTGATCGATAGATTCTTACAGGTGTGCGACTCCAGCTCATCTATTCACACTTGTTAGATTGTACTGGGTACCTTGACGCTCATTATCATTATCAGTGAGTAGTCTCGCGTTTGTTAACGGTATACATCAATGACCGGTAATCAAATGATTTCTCACATGGTCGACTTCAAATCATTTATTCCCATGATGTAGAAATGTACCACGACGGTCGGTGAAGACCTCAGGTTGTATCAGCATTCATTGGTTCACTTGACAGTTGCTCCTGTTGCTGCTAGTTGATACCACTCCACTTTATATGTTACAGTCAGTCATGGCGACATTCTATA
Source organism: Pinus tabuliformis (assembly GCA_031772625.1). Taxonomy (NCBI): domain Eukaryota; kingdom Viridiplantae; phylum Streptophyta; class Pinopsida; order Pinales; family Pinaceae; genus Pinus; species Pinus tabuliformis. The sequence goes on along the minus strand of CM062816.1, from coordinate 539,114,262 downwards.
TGCTGGCACCTGAGTTTGCAGTGTAGTACCATCCTATTCCATCATGTTCATTTGGTACCTTTTGGGATCAGTCCTTGATATCAGTGATCCGTTGCATCTTTCAGCATCATTGACAGTATTATATGTGATATTCAGACATGTACTTGCTCATTATGATCAGATGATCCATTATGTATCTTTCAGTCATTTATACTTGTATACTTAGTGGATCCGCTTGTACTTGATATGCGGACATGCTTTACTTTTTCTGAGCATGGGTATGCCCGCCTCAGACAATGTTTCTTTCTGATCTCCTTTGGTGGCTTGGTAGGCTGAATTCTGGTGAAGTCCTCCTCGGTTTTTGACAGACTTCCTTTCATGACTCTCTCCATGATGTCATAAATAGTGGATGAACATCAACACACAAGGAAACAAAGGTTTCCTGTACAAAATGGGGGAAGTGCAGAAGGCACAAGGGACTTCAGACCTGGTCAAAGGGAAAATCTCAGCATAATAACCTTTCTCTCTATTCTCTCCTCCTTTAGGCCTTCCCTTTGAGGTCTTTTTATACCATCTCCAAAGTAGTTTTTTAGTTAGGAGTTGGTTGGGAATAGTTGGGCCACGGGCACTAACAGGTGATCAGCAGGTAAAACCCGCGATCTCCGCCCGAAAAGAAGGAATTTTATATTTTTTTAAGTGTTTTAATACATACACGTGGGTTGGATATACACAGACCCGCGTATACACGCGTTTAACTCAGGGCAATGTCGCGTATAAGGAATAAAACACTGTTTTTTAAATTTTAGGACCAGGTCTGGAAGGAGGGGTTGCCCTAGGCCATGAGTATAGCATCACAAACCATAAGAGTGAGATTTGGAGCTATAACATGGGGTGTGCTTATGCGGGCTACATAGCACATGTCTGTACCCATCGAGACAAGTGGGCAAGCAATTTGCGTCATCCTTGCTGACCGACTCTTGTTCGAAGCTAGGAGCTTCCAAACCATAGGGGCATCATCCTTCTACATCCGCACTAGTCCTCAAAATTTCCTTGATTTGTACCCCACCATCATGCGGGTGTTGCACGCAATGCCCACTTAAACGCATCGAACCATTGCTGTTCCGGTACTGCATTTTCAAATTTTCTCAGGAATTCATCCACCGCTGTCAATCCATCACATGTTGGTAGCTCTCTTGCCTCTATTTCCACGCAACATAGTGATCTAACCATCATGTTGCAATTCAGCATTGTCACTTCGTGCAACGGATTCTTCCATCGCTCTACTTCTTCGTCTGAATCTGAGGTGTAGGAGATTTCGTGCTCCCAATAGATCCTCCCATCTACAGTCGGATTCACCCAATCTCGGTCTCGCACAGCTATCTTATAAATATAATCAAGATCATCATCGCTATCATCGTCACACACTGGTTCAGTGTAGTGCGCTCCTTCGGCTGGGTCCAATGGGACTACTACGCGTAGTGACTTTTTCTCGAAGATCATTTTGCGCTTCTTTAGGTTGATGACTCCATTCATATCGGTGGCCCAGTCTATTCCTAATAGCGCGGGATAGGGATTTTTTTCATTGACAATCTCTATTACTTCAAGATCCACTTGCGCGCTCGCGCCTTCAATATCAACTGTTACTCCTGGCAACCTCCCCATGGGCAAAATCTTTTGTTGGTTTTCCATTCATAATTAAATAGGGGACCATTGTAATGCGGGCCTGCCCATGTGTTCCCATGTTTGCTTCGGTAATACATTCACATTCGAACCTAGATCTAGGATTATTTAATCCATTTCATACTCACCAATTTGTGTAGTCAACCTAATTTCCCTTCCAGTGTGAAATGCATGCTTCCCCAATTTCTGGACTATGCACAGTTCTCCTAACCCCACGCACCTGATGATCAGTTCCTGTAGTCCTTTAACTGCCTTGCTGTCACGCAACAGTTTCATGCATGTCTCCAGAAAGGTAGTGAGCATTGAAGGATCCATTGTTGTCTCTAGTTGATCCTTACTACCTGAAGTGGAGGCCTCCGTGAAGCTCTTCTTAGCTTCCATGAATGTCTCCTTTGTGCGTTCTAAGTCAAACTCGGGTTCCTTTGCAGGAGCCTTGCGAACCCACGTACTTTCCTCTGGCTGCTTCCCCGTATCCTCTCCCGTGGCCGTACCACTTTTGAGCATCATGTTTACATTCAAGTCCTCTTCGCGCAGCTTAGACCTCATCATTTGTATATTCTGAGTTGGGGGAGGCTGGAATACCCCTTTTTTGCACATCCTTGTGATCAACGTAGGAAAATCTATTGTTTCATGATCAAACTGAGCACAATACGAATAAGATATCCTCGTCGGGTTGGTACAATCACGGGCATAGTGCCCTGGTCCTCTGCAATTGTAACAAATTAATTGTCCGCGGCCCCTTCCTGGTCCCATTCCACCTCGTCCTCGACCTCGCCCCTGAAATCCAGCGTGTGCCATCCCCGCATCTAGGTCGAGGGCTCGCGTTTTAGTCTGCATCCTATAGGCAGGGGTCTGATCCATCATTAGCTCGTAACTACAGCAAGTGCGCTCATCGTGGCCTACCGACCTATAGAAATTACAAAACAATTGTTGGGGTGTCTATGTATACTTCTACAACAAATGACAATTATACGTTGTGAGTTTCCCTCCTATCTGATAGATTGCACACCATAAAGCGGGTGATGTACTCGGCCTTGCCTGTGCCTTTGGTCTCAATGGCATTGGCCCTCCTCCTACCAATTAGTTCGCGAACACTAGACAGTGATCCTTGTCATGGCCCTGGACTTTACATTTTATGCACCATACTTCCTCGTGCAGCTTTGGCTGCGGTGCCCTATCCTGCTTCAAAATTTTCATTTCCAAACATAAATTCTGTAGTTGCACGTGGATTTTTTGAACTACCAACCCAGGGTCTTGTATCAGGGTCTCATGTAATCTCATTGCCATTTCCAACGCTTCGGCCTGGGTGGAAAGTTTTTGTTGTGACAGTGTCATCCTCAAGTGCGGTGTTAAAGATGCTACAAACTATGCACGATGTTGTCCATCTGTCAACGTCATGTTGGCTTCGCCGATCATACTCTTTAGCTATTGATCTAGATCCCAGGGAGTCTCGCCTAGGAGCATCACGATTTATTTAAATTGGATGATTGATTATGTTTCTAACTTTGGCCTGCTAAATTCCCTATTTAGTGTGTTTTAGATCTTTGTTATCCCTGCATTTTGGTGGTCATCAGAGTGCTTGATATACCATTTTAACGCGTGATTTGCAGCGCGCTCACCAATTTAGCCTTCTTAATATTGTCATTCGTGACACCTTGTGCTTCCCATACTGCTCTTACCACGAACCAGAATTGGTCCAGATCTTCATTCCCTACTCCTCTGAATACTGTTAGTTTGATCGCGCTTTCCATACTGCATTGTGGAGGTTGTGGAGGTGGAGTGGGTGGAGATGGAGGTGAGGGAGGTGAAGCAGGTGGCAGTGTGGGTGGAGGTGGTAACCGTGGAATGTGTTGCCTTATCAATCTGACTGCGCTTCTTGGAGAGACCTTAGCTAACTCTTCCTCGCTCTCTCACGAGGGTGAAATTAAGGGATTTTTTTTCTAATTATTTGCTATTTTTGTAGACCTTTCCGCTTTGCATAGTCCCAAATGTTAATGTATTCGCATCACCCTTTTTTCACACAATAGCATCTTAATCCAAGTATTCAAAGATTTAATATACTTACCTTGCGGTCCTTTGAGAAAGCATCGTTATACCTCACTGTAGCTCATGGTCGTGTCTACCGCAAACTCAGTGATGAATCCCCCTATTATCTGGTCGAGCCAATGGTCCACAGCTCGTGCGATATTATCTTCTGATGCTTCTAGTCTGTGCACTAATTCCAGAGTCCACACTATTGGTTTGTCGAGCCTACACCTTCCCTGGCTACCGGCTAACTTCGTTATCCATTCATATAGCTCAGAAGGAAAGGATGAAAATAAAATCTTGTGGATTTCCGTATACACGTAGCGCTCCAACAACTTTTCCTTAGATACTTGTAGAGTTCTATTTTCCTATGTCGCGAACTCGTGAATCTTCTTGTATAACCACTCTTAAATTTCCTTCTTTGTTGGGTTCTAGTGGCATGATATCAAACATCCCTTATGCAGATCCTGGTCCCGACAATGGAACCATTTGTTGTCTTAGTGGGGCCTAACCTAAGTTTAGAAGTGATTTAGCCAAGCATATCCCGGTACTACTGGCCCTTTCAGCAACAGTCCGTGGAGCATGGACTAAGGTCTCACTCAAAGTAGTATGGGAGGGTGCTAGAACCAGGTTTTCGCACCCTGGGGATGTCTGATAGGAGGTGATTGGTATGCGGTCCAACCTTCGCATTTATTGTGCTTCATGCATCAGCAGGCACCCCTTGCCCTGGGATCCTGTCTTCGGGCAGTTCTAGCCATAGCGTGACCCATGTTATTTACCCGAGTCTTCCTTAATTAGGCTTTGTTAGCTGATTACTTAGCTTATTTTCATATATAAGAATTCATACAAGTATTTATCAATTGTGTGCAGTAAATAAACAGAGTAAAAGTAATGCTTAACCTCAAAATACAGATTCAAGAACAGATGCACAGAGTAAACTTCTTTTATTAACTTTCAATCTCAAGTACAGACTCGACTCCACCTTGCGCACTCAATTGCAGGGGTCTGTGCACTCAGCTGTGGACTCTTCTAGGCCTTTGCGCACTCAGCTGGAGAGCCTCTTCCTACTACTATGACCCAGTACACTTCAGATCCAACTCTAACCTCCAACCATGCCTTTGCTATTCTATCTATCAGTATTTTTTTTTACACTTAGAACCTCGCTCGATTTATACAATCCCATGGTCCACGGACCATGGGTAGGCTGACACAACTTTACATTAAATTACAATATTTTAGGGCGGACAACCCTATGAATCATCGTAGACTTCACACTCTGCACCTGCAATTTGCGAAATATCACAATAATTGACCAAAACTTGGGCTTTGAGCCCCAAAAACATGTTGCGGGGGATCCCATGCCCAACATAGGTATAACGAAGTTGAATTCCAATTTTTCAAAGGACCAAGAGGTAAGTATCTAAAGTCCCTGAAAAGTTGGAATAAAATTTTATTGTGTAAGAAACGGGTTATGCCATTAAATTGATGTTTAGAAGAGACTTGATTGGAGCTACGCGAAGTGGGAATCCATTCAAAAGAGATCTAGATTTAGGTGCTGAGTATAGTCCTTTGTTGGGAGTGTTTGATAGTGATGAAGAAAGTAATAGTTTGAAGACGCCCCAAGGTGCATCGCAGACGGTAAATCAAGATATTTTAGGAGTACCACATCCATCCACTCCACCTCCACCTCTACCTCCACCTCCATTATTCAGTATGGAAAATACTATGAAGATGCTTATATTCAAGAGTCTTGGGATAGAAGACCCTGAACAATTTTGGTTTGTAGCAGATGTTCTGTGGAAGTTATAGCAGATAACAAACGATGATCTGAAGAAAGCACATCTAGTCACAACATTGCAAGATAGAGCAATGAGCTGGTATATTAAGTATAGTATGACTCATCCAACTACGATGTTGAAAGATACAAAATATGTTCTCAATAATGAATTCAATAAGCCTAAGTCTCAAGCTTAGTCTGTAACTGAGGTTAAGGAAATTAAGCAGAAGGTAAATGAATTGGCATGGTATTTTGATCAAAGGTTGAAATGTCTTCTACATCAGGCTAATCTGCAAATATTGGATGAGAAACATAAGTATTGGTATATTGCTTCATTTTTACCTCATTTGAGATTACCATTGTCACAGCAGAAGATTGGAACGTAGTCAGAAGCACTGGAGATTACTATGAAGTTGGAGGCCTTGGATATTCAGGATACGAATCTGGGAGTGCAGCAGATTCAGTCGTAGTTAGCTAGCCTGCATATGGAGTTGTAGAGTCTCAAAAAGGGAAAAGAGGTCTAGAATGAGACTCGCATAGGAGTATGGTACTTAAAGTGAAAAGGCCATGGACATAACAAGGATCATTGCCCGATGTATCAAAAATATGTAATTTTTGTTAGAAAATTATATATTACAGAGCAATGGAACACATAAAATATATTGCATAAATATAATCAGAGAAAACACATAAAACAAGAGAGACATAGATATACATGATTCACCCAATTTGGGCTACGTCCATGGAGAAATAGCCAGTCCTTCCTTTTATATTATCCAACAAACTAAAGAGATACAACCTACAACAGATTCGTTGTAATTCCCTCTTCACTCTCACACAATCTCCTCTCTATTTCTCACTTAAAATACTAATCTACATAGACGCAATACAATTCCCCCATATATAGTGAGGGGTTTCCTTCTAGGGAAAAAAACCATAAATTAAACATAACTTCTACCGTCATATCTCTGCCTAATGAATGGCCCAGATTGACTACGAAATTACAACATTTTACAAGGAAATTTTACATCTATTCTTTTCTTTGGGGGGGCTCCTAAAGATTGTTGCCACCCCCCAGACCCCCCTTGCAGTGCAAATATTACGGGCGGCATTTCCGCCACATTACAAACTGGGGTCCAATGCAGTGATAACTCTAAATAAAGAAGATAATCAGGCTCCACACCTAACAATCTCTCACTTGGAGACTGATTATAGCAACTCCACCGTTGCTTCATTTGCTAGACAATGACCCCACTTTGGACCTGGCTATTTCTCATCTTCTTCATCATACTTGAAGACCAATTGAAAATGAGCAGAATCTCAGTTTCTCCCTAGTTACAACTTTTGTTAACATATCTGCAGGATTATGGCTAGTGTGTATCTTTTCCAGCTTCAAATGTCCATCTTCCAACACTGACTGTATGAAATGGTACTTGAGCTGTATATGTTTAGTCTTGGAATGAAATGTGGATTTATTTGTAAGATGTATGGCACTCTGGCTATCACTGTATAACCTGCCCAACTCCTTCTTCTTACCCAATTCATCCAGAAACCTTTGTAACCAAATCATTTCTTTACTAGCCTTTGTAGCAACAACATACTCTGTTTCCATTGTTGAGAGTGCAACAACACTTTGAAATTTTGAAACAAAAGTAACAGTTGTTCCACCTACAGTAAACACATACCCTGTTGTACTCCTCCCATTATCTCTATCACCCACCATATCTGCATCAACATATCCCTATAGAGCAATGTTTGAACCTCCAAAGCATAATGCTTGTTTTGTGGTGCCTCTCAAATACCTGAGAATCCACTTCACTGCCATCCAATGTTCTTTCCTGGATTGTTCATGTACCTGCTTACAAATCCCACTGCATGTGCAATATCAGACCTTGTGTAGATCATTGCATACATTAAGCATCCAACTACCGATGCATATGGAACTTTAGACATATAAGCCATTCCTTCCTGAGACTTGGGACACACCACCTTACTTAGTTTGAAATGGCTAGCCAAAGGTATACTAACTGGTTTTGCATTCTGCATATTAAATCTTTTCAACACCTTTTCTATGTACTCACTCTGAGACAATGTTAATTTTCGGTTCTTCCTACCTCTATTTATTCTCATACCAAGGATTTTTTTTGCAGCACCGAAATCCTTCATTGCAAATGAGTTCACCAATTTTCTTTTGAGCACATTTATTTCCTGCATGTTAGAACTTGCAACAAGCACGTCATCTACATACAATAATAATATAATATAGCTGCTGTCATTTTGCCTTTTGAGATAAACACAATGATTAGAGTGACATCTAGTATAACCTTGTTCAGACATAAACCTGTCAAATTTTAGCTACCATTTCCTTGGAGCCTGTTTTAAGCCATACAAGCTCTTCTTCAACCTGCACACTAGTTTCTCCTTCCCTTTTACCTCATATCCTTGTGGCTGCTGCATATATATCTCTTCCTCCAAATCCCCATGGATAAAGGTTGTCTTTAAATCTAATTGCTCAAGATGCAAACCTTCAGCTGCTACTAGACTTGAAATAGTTTTGATTAAATTCATTTGAACAACAGGAGAAAATATCTCATCAAAATCTATACCCTTTTTCTGTGCAAACTGATGAGCCTCAGTATTGCAACAAGAATGTTGCAACTCCCAAGGCTATCGAATTTAATTATCAACTGGGGGTTCGTACAAACTTAAGAGGTATCGACACTATATGTGTGGCATACAATGTGTCCTTCCTTTGCTGTCATGATGTAATGGAGTGCATGTACTGAAGCCAAATCCTAAACTAATTGTAGAAAATGAAATGTTCGAAATGGAACCTTAACCTATTGCAAGAAAGAAAGTACAAGGAAAGAGATTGAAATCAAATGCTAAAACACACCATTTTCTAACCAACTACTAGGAGGATTTGTTTCAAAAGAATGCTAAGTTAATATGTATCCAATCCTACTATCCTAAAAATGCAGATTCAAACCATCAAACCTTCTACTATTGTACATGTAAATGAATAAAATAAATCATTTTTCCTTTTGTCTTTTTTCATGTGAGAGTGTGAAAGCTAATCTCTTTTGGTGATGTGGTAGGTGGTTTGGAGATTATATTGAATGGTTGGAAGGCTTGGGATACCCTTAGGTGACCTTGTGTGGCTTCTTGGAGGTTTTCTCTCAATTCTGCCTCAAAACAGGCCACTACAAGAAAACCTACAAGATGTACTAAAAACCTACAAGATCCCCTGAAAACCTACAGGATACAAACAAGAGCAAAACAATGGATTTTGAAGGTGATGTAAAGATTAGGGAAGGTGGTTGGTGGATGGAATGAGGAAAGGGAGTTCCTAGGACCATTCAGAACTCAAAACCAAAGTTGGGAGATTGATGGATTTGCTCAAAAAGCTTGGAGAAGTTTCCTTGTGAAATGATGAAATTGTTGAGGGTTTAATGACCAATCAAATCAAATCCAAATGGGATGGGACAAATTTTGTTATTAAATAGGATGTCTTAGGTCCCTATTCCAAGTGGAATCACTTAAAAATACCTCTGCTAACCCATGCAAGAAAAATAAAAAACATTACTAGTCGAAAATCTAGAAATTCGAGAACTAGTAAGCTTGTAAATCTAAAAAATTCCTAACCAAATCAAGTGAAAATGAAATGGGGTAATTTTTGTTATGAACTAGAATATTTTTATGATCTAATGCAAGTGGAACCTATTCGATTCAAGCTTGTTAGAATGCAATAAAAAATAGCAGAAATTTATTGTTTTTTGCTAAAAAGGAGGTCCAACAATCTAGATTTGGGAATAAGAAGATTAATCCAAGCAGCTCAATGATTACTATGAACTTCCAAAGCTTTTCCAAGGATGAAATAGTGCTTTTAATCCTGCAAAGGAACTTACATCAACCATTTAACTAAATCCTACAACAAGAAATCATTAATACTAAATGCAGAAATAGAAAGAAATAAAAATTAGAGATGCCTGTGAATAAGAAGTGAAAATAAGGAAAGAAAATGATACAAAAGGGCTCTCAGGCTCCTAGGATGGCCAAGCCCAAGGAAACCCAGATACCTATGGAGGAGAACAAGATTTAGAAGCTGAACATGACACCAATCTTCATTATTTTCATCAATAGAATTACATCCCTGCAGGAAAATACAATGGAGCTGTAAAAATATGAGTTCTATCCACAAGAAAACTAATGAAAATCTATCCCTATAGGAAAATTCGACTTGGTACTTATACAAAATGATTAGGAATCGTTCCCCATTAATGGAGGAAGATTTCCCCACCAAGAGCCCTTGATTAGTGGAACACATTCCTAGATTTTCTCAATCATTGGAGTTCCACAATCTATGTCATAATTCCATAATATCTTGTTGATTTATTATTTATTATTGATCCTCTTGTAGTAGGGAACAAGTCCCTAAATTATCTCCTCCTCCAAATCTTCATAATCTGCCCAATATTCTCATAATATTCCACAAAAATAAATAATATTAGGCACAAATATCCAATTATTCATAAACCTTCCTAATGAATATATTAAAGTTAAAAATAAATTATCTAATGTAGAAAGAGAGGTTTAATGTGTTGAAGGATGGTCATAGGCCTTAATTTATGTTTTAATTTAGAGACATGGGCCTTAATTTATGTCTAATTTAGAGGCCCATCATAACCCCCTACTGAAAGTGTTGCTCATCCTCTGAGCAACTTAGTGACTTCATTGTGCCTCATCCATGGCCCTGGTGGCCTCTCTCTTATGAATTAAGAATATTGGTTGCAAGTTCTACAAGGACAAGCCCAAAAACATATTTGTGCAAAGAAAAATCATTGTTTCTTGAGACCATTAACTTGTCTTCTTTCCCTTATTCATGATGATTTCTTGAATATTTTTCAGTTTGGCAAGGTCTTTCACATCTTTATCAACCTTCTTCTGCCTTGTTCCACCATTTGGACACCTCTAACACCTTCAAAATGCATTTAGATTAGAACTAGGACATCCTGTAGTAATTCCTGTCAAAACTACAGGAAACCCTGTTAAAACTACAAGATACCAGTTTTGAGCATAAATGATAGTTTGAGGTTAGGGCAGGCCCTCAACTTGACTCCCATGCCTTTTTCCCATTTTTAGGCCTTGGACAAAAGCTAGAAAGAGATTGGATACCTCTTGGAAAAAATCTTTTCATCACTACAGTTTGAGTTTTGTTTTGATGGTGAATGCCTCATTTCCTTCTGTTGCCTTCTTCTTCTCTCTTGTGGCCTAGATGATTTCCTAATGGCCTTAGAATTCTCTATTTTGATTAGGTCTCTCTTAGGCACTGTCATTTTGGGTTTTAGCACAATTTGTTCCTTTCTTCATTCTTGTACCAGTGTTTTGCCTTCCCGTAGTAGTCATTCCTTCTTCCTTCAGAGTCTTCTAACTGTATGGGAGTGATGAGAAATGATGAAGAGGGATTGGATGATGATGCTAGGACTCAAGGGGAGTAGTGTAGGTTTGTGAAAATGGAGAGGATGCTCTGTTTGTTTTCTTTTCAAGAATGAAATGGGATGGATGAACGATGAATAGATAGTGAATATGAAGTGGATGGAGGGCTTGAAGTGTTGTGGTGACTTGTCCTTTGCAACAATTTCGTCTTTTAACTGTTTTCCTCATTCCTTGAAATCATCACCCTTCATAGTTTGACTTTTCAACCTTGCATGAGTGAAGGAGTGAGCCGTAATTAACTAGTTGAAAGCGGCTGAAAATGTTGATCCATCCTTAGCTTATAAAACCTCATCTCTCATGCATTGAGAACAAATTTCTAACTATAATATGCTCAAGAGAAGAGGTGAAGAATATTGCATTCATGTACTTACCTGATGGTTGTTGGAGAGACATGCATGTTGTTACTGAGTTGATGTTGATGTGCAGGTGTTGGATGGTGATGTTGATGATCTTGATGTTGCTGCTAAGCTCTAGAGGAGCTTGTTTGACCTTTGTATATCCGTGCTCAAGCTGACTGCAAATCTCTAGCTACTTCATCATCATATCCCCTCAAATTTTCAAAGAAACCTATCCAATTGTGCCTTGTGAATATCTTCAGTACAGGAGGGTGTTGATGAATCCTCATTGCGTCGATGGGTTCCCACTATCATGTTTATCTGCTGGATGGAGGTTTGTATATGTCTAATACCAAATTTTAAAATTCTGTGTATACAATTCTCTTATGCTACAATCACTTTCAACAAATTAGAAGGTTTTTTTATGTTCCTTTCACTTAGAAAAATGTGGGGAAGTGTAGAGCCTACCTCCTTAACATTTCTTGATGAATCCAACCTCTATTTTTCCCTTTTAAAACTACTCACTGCCAATCCTATAGGTGTTGTTTTGTATCCTGTAGGATCAGGGAATCTTGTAGGTTTTCAGGACAACGAGTTGTTTTGTCTATATTTCCCAAACGGTAGAATGGATTAACTTGAACCTTTCTGAGCATGTTTCCATCATCATTATGCACCTCCCCATAAAAAAATTTTGGTCAATGGATGCACGGATATCGAGAAAAACTAAAAATGGCTAAAGCTGATGGAGGCCAATTTCTTGGAAACCATGCACTAGAATTTGCTGACATTGCTTGGTAATGTTACCATCATTCATATGCATCTCCTCATGAAACAACTTTTTAAATGGATGCATGGATATCAAGAAAAAGCAAAAATCACTGTAGGTGATGGATGCTGATTTCTCAAAAATTATGCACTAGAATTTGCTAAAATATCATGAGCATGTTACCATAATCTATATGCATATCCCCCTGAAACAACTTGGCAAATGGATACATGGTTTTCAAGTTATGGCAAAAACAAATTCCTTCTCTATGCACTTTTGTATCCTGTATTAAAACAGAGCATCCTGTAGTTTTTTAGGACAACAAGAAAATTGAATGGTAGAAGCTTGAGAATGATGGGTGGATGGTGGAAATAGATGAGGGTGATGGATTGGCATGGCCTTGGCCTTATTGGAGAATTTGAGCAAAGGAGGAGAAAGTCAAAATTTGACTTCTTTTGACTAGGCTTGACCAATTTTCCTTTTGGTACCAACTTGTTCTTGTTGCTTGCAGATGTTGGAGAGTACATGCATTCATCAAAGAGATGCATGGAGCAAGAATTTATTTTATTTTATTTTTCTTTTTTTTTTCTTTTAGGCCTACTAGCCGCCTCAATGAGGTTTTCAACTAGTAGGTCTTCCTAGGCGCCTCAAAGGAGGTTTTCACCTAGGATCTTTTCTTTTTTCTTTTTTTTCTTTTTTTCCAACCTATTGTTTGCCTCAAGAAGGTTTTCAATCAATGAGCCAATCTGAAGCACCTCCAAGGAGGTTTTCACCTGAGATTTTTATTTTATTTTTTCATTTGTTTTTTCCTACCCTACCCTAGTTGAAAAATAAAATCACTTTCAAGTATAAGAATACTTCCAATAGAGCCATGTGCACATCAAGATGACAGAAAACATGATGTGTAGGCTTGAAATGTATGATTTGACATGTACCTGAATTTGAGAGATCAAATGATTTTACTTTGATGATATCAAGCACAATTAAAGAAGAAAGTGTTGTTGCAACTTAGTGATTATCTGGAACCATATTTCAATATAGTTGTGATGTCCCTAGTCCTTTTGCTGATTTGGATGATTCTTCATGTCTTCTTCTCCCACGACCTTCAAATCTTCCTCTTTTTGTTGATTGTTCTCTTGAGTACATGGAGGATTTGATGGTAACCATGAGGGAGCTTTCTCAATCTCTAATTTTGATGTTCGTTCTTCATCAATTGTAGCCCATGGTTCTTTGATCTTCTCTTTTAATCTTCTTCTTTTGGATGTATTCCTTCAATGATATTAAGAGAATCCATTTTTTGCAATACTCTTCCTTAGCTATGTTGAATACCATTGAGCTCAAGAGTTGATGTTTGAAAGTGTTGTACCTCAACATTTTAAGTGGGTTGAGCTACTTCAATGTGTGGGTTTGGAAATGGTGGTACAGCTAGTTGAGTGGGAGTGTAAATGTGAAATGGATGTGGATGGGGTTGTGGTTGTGGTGGAGGTGAATGTCAAGGATAACATGGAGTTTGGTATGGAGGATATTGAGGAAAATATTGAGGATATTGTAGATGTCTCCCATAAGTTCCTTGCCAACCTTATTGCCAAGGTTGGTTTTGGGATTGAGATGGCCAATGTTGCCAAGGAAAAGGTGTGTTCCAATTAATTTGAGGTGGATATACATAACCTTTGAAATTGTGAATTAGGCTCTTGTATCATATGAGGTTGAATAGGTTTCCATGGTCCTCTTGGAGCTACATAACATAGCTGCATTGGTGATTGAGTTTCTCCATTGTCCTCCTGGTAAATGTTGGGCATGGAATCCCCCCAAGGCATGTTTTGGGGCTTAAAGCCCAAGTTTTGACCAAGTCCATTGTAAAGACTCCATTATTTGTGGGCATGGAGCGCAAAGTCATAATAGAGTCACAATGTTGTCTGCCCTTGTTTTTGTAATGTAATGTCAGCTTGAAATATCTACCCATGGTCCGCGGACCATGGGATTGTATAAATAGAGGGAGGCTCTAAGTGTAGAATGAAGAAAATCAATGAATAGAATAGAAGCATGATGAGTTTAAGAGATTGAGTCAAAGTGTAAAGTGTGTATTTGGGTCGTAGAATAGGAGAAGGCTCTGCAACTGAGTGTGCAGACCCCTGCAGTTGAGTGTGTAGGGTAGGTCAAGTCTGTAACCATTGGAAGCATTAATAAAGATAAGTTTTATCATATTTCTGTGTATCTTTTCCTGTTTGATGTATTATTGGGTGTAAATTGGAAGTGTACTATTTATGTGTTGTATAAATAAATATAACGTAAGGCATCCATATACACGAAGATACTAACTGGTGTAGGAAGATAAGTAAGATCTTAGGTGTGACTTAGGGAAATAGTGCAAACTGCTACTCCAGCAGCATGGAAGCCCCACAACTCCTGGTTAGGGTTGCGCAAAGGCAAGTATATCAAGGCACGAGGGATAGGGAAGTGCGTGAAGTAACATGCATGAAGGGACTAATAGTTGGACCAATTCAACCTCTCAGACATCTTAAGGGCGCAGAAACCTGGTTCCATCACCCCCCATAATACTTCGGGTGAGACCTAAGCCTGCACTCCATGGACTATTGCCGAAAGGGCCAGTAGTACAGGCTTTTGTTTGGCTAATTAACTCCGAACCTGGGTTAGGACCCAACAAGTGAACAAATGGTTCCTTTGTTGGGACCGGGATCTGCATAGAGATGTCTGATGTCATATCACTAGTATCCAACAAAGAAAGGAATTGAAGATTGGTTGGATAGGAAGATTCACAAGTTCGCGCTGGAGGAGAACAGGAATCCACGACTATCAAAAGAAGAGTACTTAGACTGCTACTTATACACAGAGATCCATGAAATTTTATTTACATCTTTCCCTACTGAGCTATACAAGTGGACCGCGAAGCTAGCATATAGCCAAGGAAGGTGCAAGATCGACAGACTTATTGTGTGGACTCCAGAATTGGTGCGTAGATTGGAAGCGTTGGAGGATAAGATCGTGCACATTGTTGATCATTGGCTCGATCAAATTATAGGAGGATTCATTACTGAATTCATGGTAGATACTTTAGTCAGCTACAACGAAGCAAAGCAATGCTTCCACAAAGGACCACGAGGTAAGTACGTTAAGTCTTTGAGCACTTGGATTAAAATGCTACTATGTGAAAAGTGGGTTATGCGAATAAATTGATGTTTGGGGCTACACAAAGAAGAGAATCTACATAAACGAAGGTAGTCTAGAACTAGAAACTAGTCCCTTGATTTCACCTCCGTGAGGGGATGGGGAAGAGTTCGCGAAGGTCTCACCAAGAAGTGTGATCAATTTGATAAGGCAAAGGATTTCGTGCATACCACCCCCACCCACACCACTTCTAGTTTCGTTGTCTTCACCCCTATCTTCGCGCATACTACCTCCGCAACCACTGTGAGTCAATATGGCAAGCACGATAAAGTTTCCAGTGTTCAAGGGAGTAAGAAGTGAAGATCCGGACCAATTTTGGTTCGTGATAAAGGCTAGATGGGAAGCGCAGGGAGTCATGGATGAAAATATAAATAAGGAAACATTGGTCAATGCTCTGCAGGATCACGTGTCGACCTGGTACATTAAGCATTCCAATGACAATCCGAACGCGGGGATTGCAGATATCCGAACTTCGCTAAACAAAGAATTTAGCAGGCTAAAGTCAGAGGCGAAGTTGATCACTGGGTTCAAGGAAATCACAATGCTACTAGGCGAGACCCCTTGGGAGTTGGATCAGAGACTAAAGTGCACAATTCATGAAGCTAACATGACGTTGACAGATGGACAATTCCCCAAATGGTTTGTAGCATCGTTAACGTCGCATTTAAGGAATGCGATGTAACAAAAGAGGATAAAAACTCAGGCTGACGCCTTGGAGATCACGATGAGACTGCACGAGACCTCGATACAGGATCCCAACCTAGGAGTTTAGCAAATTCACACACAGTTGAAAAAATTGTGCCTTGAGATGTAGAGTCTGAAACAAGATAGGAAATCTCGCCGAGAAGTGCGTGACGAGGTATGGTGCTTAAAGTGCAAGGGTCAGGGGCATGACAAGGATGACTGCCTGGTGTTCGCGAATTACCTCACGGGAGGAGGACCAATGCCATTGAGACCAGAGGCATAAGCAAGACCTAGCGCAGTGCCTGCGTTGTGGTGTGTGATTTGTCAAATAGGTGGAAAGCATGCTACAGATAACTACCATTTTATGTGGAAGTACATTTAGAATTCATAGCAGTTGTTCTATAAATTCTATAGATCAGTGGGACATGATGAGCGCACCTGTAGAAGTTATGAGCTGATGATGGATCAGACTCCTACCTACAGAGTTCAGGCTGAAACACGGCCCCTTGACCAGAATGCAGGGATGGCACGAACCAGATTTCAGGGGCGCGGACAAGGCCGAGGTGGAGGAGGACCTAGAAGAGGTCGCAGACAGCTGATATGTTACAATTGCGGAGGGCCAGGACATTATGCCCGCGATTGTACAAATCCAATGCAGCCATCATGCTTGTATTGTACATTGTTTGATCATGAGACAGAGGATTGTCCCACACTAATAGCGAGGTTACGTGATAAAGGAGCACTCCAACCTCCCTCGACTCAGAACCTGAAAATGATGAGGTCTAAGCCGCGTGAGGAAGTCCCTAATGTGAATATTGTGCTCCGAAGTGGAATTATGACAGGGGATGACAAAGGCAAGCAACCTGAAGAGAGTACTTGGTTTCACAAGGCTCCGACGAAAGAACCAATGTTTGATTTGGAGTGTGCTAAGGAAACCTTCATGGAAGCCAGGAAGAGCTTCGCTCATGCCTCTACTTCAGGAAGACAAGATAGACTGGAGCCAGAAATGGACCCATCGATGCTCAAAACATTCCTGGAAACAAGCATGAATATTTTGTGCGACAGTAAGGCTGTAAAGGGGCTACAGGAACTCATAAATAGATGTGTTGGGACCATGCTAGGAGAACCACGCATAGTCTAGAAGCTCAGAAAGCACACAACGAGGATAGGAAGGGAGATGAGATTGACCATGCAGATTGGAGAATATGAGATGGACCAAGTGATTCTGGACTTGGGATCAGACGTGAATGTTCTGCTGAAGAAAACATGGGAGCACATGGGAAGGCCTATGCTGCAATGGTCTCCTATCCAACTACGAATGGTGAACCAGCAAAATATCCTACCTATGGGAAGATTGCAGGGAATCACAATGGATATCAAAGGAGCAAGCACGCTAGTAGACTTCGAAGTGATAGAGATTGTTGACGATAGCAATCCCTACCCTCTGCTATTAGGAATAGATTGGGCCACTGACATGAATGGGGTGATAAATCTGAAGAAGCGCAAGATGATTTTTGAGAAAAAGTATTTGCACGTAGTTGTACCTTTGGATCTTGCAGAAGGATCGTGGTACATGGAGCCAATGCACGATTACGACAACGATGACAATTTGGATTGCATCTACAAGATAACCGCGTGAGAACAAGACTGGGTGAATCCAACCGTGGATGGACGAATCTCATGGGAGCGTGAAAGCTCCTTCACATCGGATTTGGATGAGGAAATAGAACGATGGCAGAACTGGTTACATGAGGTAACTACGATGAACTGTAACATGATGATGAGATCGTTGCGCTGTGTATCAATGGAGGTAAGGGATCTGCCTACGTATGATGGGTTAAGTGAGGTAGATGACTTCCTAAATAGATTTGAAAGAGAGGTGCCAGAAAAACAACGTTTCGAAGCTTTGAAATGGGTACTACGCACCCTATAACAAAGTTTCCTACCTATATCCCCCCAGGAAAGGGGAAGGCAAAAGTGCCTAAGGGCCTCAACAAGAGAAAGAGCTCTCTCCAGACCCCGCTCCTCCTGTATGAAATCATTTTTGAGGGCAAGCACTAGGGACGGGTGCCGAGCTTGAAATTTGAATATTGGGATCTTGTTGACCATGAGAAGTTCCCTCACCTAGAGATCGCGTAGCTCATGAAGCCCAAGCAAAACACTGCAACGGGGGTTATCGAATTGGAGCCGCGAAAGTGGTTATGTTGAGTGGAAAAGGTAGGGTTACTAAACCTGCTCTGGGTGCTACATTTCCACCATGCCCCAATAACAATATTCATCATCAGGCAGCTGCTCTGCTTGGTGCATGGTGGGTGCTTGTGGCTAGAGGAGCCCATCCCCATCACAGACCACTTAATTCATGTATTACCTGACTTCCATGCAAAGGAGAGGACCCCGTAGACATCTCGGAGGGGAAGAGCAGTGACTTGGCCATCGCAGAGGCCATGAAGAAGAAATATAAATTGGAGAAGAAGAAATGGGCTACGCCATATCTAGCATCAACAAAAAAGCAGTCAAAGTGGCAACCTATATATTGGCGAGTAAAGTTATGCATAATTGCCACACGAACGAGGTACCCACGCTGGTGGTGGCACTTACTAATTTGTGCGTGGAGGGGGTCCAGTTCAACTGGTCCGAGTTTTTATGTAAAGAGTTCGTGGAAAATTGTTGCGAGGCCCAGGAACAAGGAAAAATGTTCCACTATGCATGGCTTTTGCTGTCCATAGTGCGCGTGGCAAGGAAATTACCGGAGGATAGTCAGTTCCCCACAATTGTTAGGGATCTGCCAGAGGCCGTGAAGTATGCTTCACTTTGGGCCACAAAGGACGTGAATTGGATCCGTGACAATAAGATATTCTAGGTGTTCATGGAAACGAACATCAGAATGGGGATTAATCGCAATCCACAATTATCACCCACTGTCTACAATAGCCTGTAGAGTTTTAAGGAATTTATAGCGGACCTCCACAACATATATATCAGAGCGCGCAAAGACCTGACCAAGCAATGGAGAGAGGTACCCTTTGTAGCCATGGATGATGTAATTTTTGATGTACTGGAGACATGGCCACTGGAGTGGCGTGCCCCAAACATCGTGGCAATGGAGAAGTCTGTGACATAGAAGAAGAAAGAGGAGGCCAAACTGCATGCCGTAGTTGGCAAAGAAGAGAAGGAAAGAAGCAGTGGCAGCAAAAGTGTAGGAGGCATAGAATGCTGTAGAGACAACATCAGAACAGAAAAAGGCAGCAACAGAATAGGAGGCAGCCGAGAAGGCACACGAGGGCCAAAAGTCACCTTCGCATGGGTGGGAAGTAGAGGAAGAGGAGGGTGGTGTAGACCCACAAACTGTGTCAACACAACTAAATCGCCAGTGCCCAAGCGAGTAGACGCGACCGCGCAAGAAGGTCAAGGCATTAAAGTTTTCTATCGACGTGATCACCCTTACTGAGGGTGATCTGCATGACATCGGCGATATGGTGCGTGACATCACCTCAGAGGCCCTCGAGAACTTCATGCAAGAGAATCAGATTGTGTTGGGGGACCTCAGAGCATAGCTTCAAGAGTTGTTGGTGTGAACTCCTTAGGCTGGTACCCTTTCGACCAACCTTGTAGTAGGGACAACTGCAGCAGAGCAGATGTTGCACGCTCAAACAACAAATACGATAGTGCTGCCAGAAGGGGCACTAGTGACAACAAATGAGGCCAACAAGCCTATGATTAGTGCACTGAAAGGTATCAAGATCAACATGGCTACACTCCCGCAGGAGGCGTTATACATTCTGCAGGATGGGATTACTACAGAACTATGGGCTAGGGAGAACCACGTGTTGCAAGTGCTGAGCGAGCAAAAGATCAACATGGAGTAGTTGAGCTTGCATCATGACAAAGTGGTGTCACAAAATAGGTAGATGGTACAGGTACTGGAAGAATCTTGTCAGATGGTCTCTGAGCTGGCCATCCTAGCATACGCATTAACGAAGGCACGCATCCACAGACTAGCAGCAGGGGTGCACGAGGCGCAAGAAGAAATGACAAAGGTTCAGCTGGAGCTGAACCTTCAGACGGAAGAGTTGTGGTTGAAGGCATAACCATCCACCCCTCCAAAAGTAAGAGAATAGCGCACCAGTGCTATTACATCAGGGCTAGAAGAGATCGAAAGTGCAGTAAGGGACTGCACCAGAATGTTGGAGGAGTCTTTTGAGGTCCTCACGAATCTGCAGGAGGACCCTAACATCCAGTGGTTAGAGATAGAGGCGCGTGAACTCCAGCAGCAATACAAAAATGTCAAAGGGACCATGCAGACGGTGGCCCCCACTCAGAGGCTCACGTGAATGCAACAAGCCAAAGTGCTAAAAGAGCAAGTGGACATCGAACGACACCGAGAAGTAGTTCTGAAGGCATGCGTTCAGCCTTGGATTGAAGAGGCCTTCATCATTACTACAATAATTGAAGGCAATCTCACACAAATGCAGCGGACACAGGAACAGATGTAGGGAAGCAGTTCCGACACCGTGGTCTCGGAACAACGGGTATAAGAGATTCAGCAAGCAGCCGCTTAGTGCGCTACCAACCTTGCAACAGTTCGAATAGAGTTGGAGGGACTCCACACGAAGATCTCCGCACTGACATAGTCACTTGAGGGCGAGTCACGACGTTTGTATTGGGGGCTTGCTGGGCATGGAATCCCCCCAAGGCATGTTTTAGGGCTTAAAGCCCAAGTTTTGACTAGGGGTGATTTTAGAGGCGAATGTTTGCCCTTTGGCGAAATTAAGGGGTTTTAAATTTTTAGTGGGCGAATATTTTGTATCATAGTACATTTTTACAAATCACCTCAAATAGCCCACCTTATTTTAAGGGAGAGGGTAAAAAAGGTAAATTTAGCCCTTGAAATTAGGAGTTACAACCTTCCATTCGCCCATTTTCAAGAATAGATTTTATTTAAGTGAATCCATTCGCCCATTTTCAAGAATAGGTTTTATTTAAGTGAATCCTATGGGCCAAAGGCCCAAATACCATATTTATAAAAGAGGTATGGTAAATTAATAAAAATATAAATAAATGAGAGGTATGGTAAATAAATAAAGCATTTTTTATATTTACTCCATAAGTCACCTTATATACATGCAAGGGTGCAAACAAATAAAAATATAAGTAAAGTGGAGGTATGGTAAATAAATAAAACGTCTTTTTATACTTACTCAAAAGGTATGGTAAATAAATAAAAATATAAATAAACCAGACACATGGTAAATAAATAAAATCCCTTTTTATATTTAGTCCATAACCCTCGTTCTATTTATGAAGGCTCAAGAAAGAGGTTTTATTTAAGTGAATCCTATGGGCCAAATACCATATTTGTAAAAGAGATATGGTAAATTAATAAAAATATAAATAAGCGAGAGGTATGGTAAACAAATAAAACATCTTTTCATATTTACTCCATAAGTCACCTTGTATTTATGAATGGTATGGTAAATTAATAAAAATATAAATAAATGAGAGGTATGGTAAACAAATAAAACATTTTTTTATATTTACTCCATAAGTCACCTTATATTTATACTATGGGACAAATACCATGGACTAGATTGTTATTAATACCATGCAAAAAAACATTATTAACCCTAATATTAGTATTAATAAAAATAAAAATGGCACATGGTATTGACCCATGGTATTCACCAAAATGGCACATGGTATTGACCCATGGTATTCACTTGGAATGTAGCCTATTTAAATGGGGGAATTAAACCAGCATAGATCCATCTTTACTCTGGATCTACTAACCCCCGAGAGGTATCAAATATCGTGATATGCAAACTAGCATAGAGTGAAAAAATATTTGATCCAATCAAGAGTAAAAATGGATGTTGTAATTTAATGTATGTTAAACATTTTAGCTTGGTTAAAATAAAAATAAAATAAAAATCAACTATTAATTTTATTAATTTTTATAAATTACTAATAGTAATTTTTAAGCTCCAGGTTTATGATAACCCATGGTATTGACCCATGGTATTCATGTGAACATAGACTATTTAAAGGGGAAATTCTATCTTAGATCCATCTTAATTCTGGGTCTACCAAGAGCTCAAAGGGATAAATAGATTTCATCCCCCCAAGAGTGGTAGATGTGGAGTTAAGATGGATATAGGTTGGTTTTTATGATAATGAAGATATCAAATAGACTTAGGAAATTATATTGTAAAAACATCTTAAGGTGAATGGTTAAAGCATAGACATTGGACAAGTATATTTGTATACTTCTGTTTTAAACTTAAGCAAATCCAGGGCTAAAAGGAATGGATTGATTGCACTAGTCATCCTTCTATAACTTTCCAACATATGTTGGAGTAAACAGATTGTAATTTGGGTAATTTTTCTAATTGCAAACGGGAACATACTTGTGTATTGGCAGGGTGGTTACGAGGTCCCTAGAAGTGGAGTAAACAGATTGTAATTTGGGTAATTTTTCTAATTGCAAACAGGAACATACTTGTGTATTGGCAGGGTGGTTACGAGGTCCCTAGAAGTGATGAATTTGAATTTTTCTTGGTTTTATATATAGTATTAGGTTTTTTCTCATGCTTTCTGTGAATGGCACGGGTGAATTTTATCCTACACCCACTAGGTTATCGATATGTAATTTCGGTAATTTTGATTTCAAAAGATATTTTAAAGAAATGCAACGATTTCATTTGTGTATTCAATAAACACAAGACTTTATAATTGAGTAAAATATTCGCCATGCCTGGTGAGAGAGTCGCCAAAAAATTATATATACATATCATATTATTGATAAAATCGCCTTCCATTTTTCCTATATACCATGGAGATTCGCCCATTTATTATACATGTAAATTTAGGGGGGGTTCTTAAAATTTTCCCTGTTTTTGACCAAGTCCATTATAAAGACTCCACGATTTGTGGGCACGGAGCGTGAAGTCATAATAGAGTCATAGGGTTGTCCGCCCTTGTTTTTGTAATGTATTGTTGGCTTGAAAAATCCACCCATGGTCCGTGGACCATGGGATTGTATAAAGAGAGCGAGGCTCTAAGTGTAGAATGAAGAAAATCAATGAATAGAATAGAAGCATGATGAGTTTAAGAGATTGAGTTGAAGTGTAAAGTGTGTCTTTGGGTCGTAGAGTAGGAGAAGGCTCTACAGCTGAGTGCGTAGAGGCCTAGTAGTTCGCAGTTGAGTACGCAGGGCAGGTCGAGTCTGTAATCGTTGGAAGCATTAATAAAGAGAATTTTTATCATATTTCTATGTATCTTTTCCCGTTTGATGTATTATTGGGTGTAAATTGCAAGTGTACTGTTTATGTGCTATGCGAACTCATATGAATGTGTTGTATAAATAAATATAATGCAAGCCATCCATATACGCCAAGATAACTAACTGGTGTAGGAAGATAAGTAAGATCTCAAGTGTGACTTAGGGAAATAGTGTAGAGTGCTGCTCCAACAGCACGAAAGCCCCACAGCTCCTAGTTAGGGTTGCACGAAGGCAAGTATATCAGGGCACGAGGGACAAGGGATTGTGCGAAGTTTCCTACGTGAAGGGACTAACAGTTGGACCATTTCAACCTCTCAGACATCTCAAGGGTGCATAAACTTGGTTCCACCACCCCGCCATACTACTTCGGGTGAGATCTCAGCCCACGCTCCGTGGACTGTTGCCGAAAGGGCCAGTAGTACAGGGATTTGTTTGGCTAATTAACTCCAAAGCTAGGTCAGGCCCCAACAAGCTAACAGTAAACTTCCTTCAACCTTGGTAATGATTGACAATGTATAACATCTTGTGATTCTACAACACAAATATCAACATTTTCTTTTCCTTCATCTTTCATTCTTAACATTTCTACTGGTTTTGTTAGAGTACTAAGAATTTCTATTTTAAAATCATCAAAGAAATTTCCAAGTTTAGCTTGACTTACGAATATTGATGTTGATTTACCTACTCTTGCTTTTCCCCTTGATATGTGTTTACATGTTTCACAAATTTCCTCAAATGATAATTGATATACATCATCTTTAGTCATGAGATTAAGGAGATCAATCCATTCATTCCTAATTGTTCTAAGTAAGAGGGTTTTTAGTGTGTCGGATCCTAAATGATTTAGTTTTCCCCTCTTAACATTATACATGAACCTCTCTATTAGATCCTCTAGACTCTCATCTTCTCTTTGATTCATTGTAAAGATTACTTCCTTAAGATTATGATCTTTATATTTTTCTCGAAATATCTTTTGCATATCATTCCATGATCTTATTGAATTAGTCCCTAAAACCATGAACCATTTAAGAGTTCTATCCTTCAATGTTTCCAGAAACAATCTCAATTTTTGAGTTTTTAATAAGTAACCATAAGAGCTGCAAACAATTTCAAATTCAAAGAGAAAGGTTTCTGGATCCTCTGACCTTAGACCATGAAATTTTGGAATAAAAGATGGAGGGATGTTCTTCATGTGCACACTACCATCAATATCTTGAATGGGAAATCCGAGAGGATCTTACTCATTGTCATCATTTGCATCCATTTCTTCTCCATTCTTTTCCATCTTCTTCCTCTACCTGCAAAAGTGAATGGTGATGTGGCTCTTACTACACCACGTGATCAAATGGGGGGGTGGGTTGGTGTTGGAGATTTTTTTAATTCTTTTATGATTGAATGAAAACACTAATGCAATGCACTTTTGAAACGAAATATTCCTAATGAAATTAATCTTTTGTTTTTTTCAAAAAGCGAAAATAATTAAATGAACTAGGAAAGAAAAAAATGCATACTTTGACACCTCCCCGGCAACGGCACCAAAAAGTGATGAGCCTCAGTATTGCAACAAGAATGCTGCAACTCCCAAGGCTACTGACTTTAACTATCAACCTGGGGTTTGTACAAACTTAAGTGGTATCGAAACTATATGTGTGGCATACAATATGTCCTTCCTTTGCTTTCATGATGTAATGGAGTACATGTACTGAAGCCAAATCCTAAACTAATTGCAGAAAATGAAATGTTCGAAATGGAACCTGAACCTATTGCAAGAAAGAAACTACAAGGAAAGAGACTGAAATCAAATGCTAAAACACACCATTTTCTAACTAACTGCTAAGAGGCTTTGCTTCAAAATAATTCTAAGTTAATATGTATGCAATCCTACTGTCCTAAGCATGCAGATTTAGACCATCAAACCTTCTAGTACTGTGCATGTAAATGAATAAAATAAATTTGTTTTTCTTTTTGTCTTTTTTCATGTGAGAGTGTGAAAGATAATATCTTTTGGTGATGTGGCAGGTGGTTTAGAGATGATTTTGGATGGTTGGAAGGCTTGGGATACTCTTAGGTGAACTTGTGTGGTTTCCTAGAGGTATTCCCTCAATTCAGCCTCAAAACAGGCCACTACAGGAAAACCTACAAGATCCCCTTAAAACCTATAGGATATAGCAGAGAGAAAAAGGATGGATTTTGAAGGTGATTGAAAGCTTAGGGAAGGTGGTTTTTTGATGGAATGAGGCAAGTGAGTGCCTAGGACCACTTTAGAACTCAAAACCAAATTTGAGACATGGGTGGATTTTCTCAAAAATCTTGGAGAAGTTTCCTTGTGAAATGATGAAATTAGTGAGAGTTTAATGACCAATCAAATCAAATAAAAATGGATGGGAAATTTTTTTTTATTAACTAGGATGTCTTAGGTCCCTATTCCAAGTCGAATCACTCAAAAAGACCTCTGTTAACCCATGCAAAAAAAATAAAAAACATTACTAGTCGAAAATCTAGATATTCGAGAACTAGTAAGCTAGTAAATATAAAAAATGCCTAACCAAATCAAGTGCAAATGCAATGGGGTAATTTTTTTTATGAACTAGATTTTTTTTTGTGATCTAATGCAAGTGGATCCAACTCGATTGAATCTTGTTAGCATGCTCTAAAAAATAACAGAATTTACTGTTCTTTGCTAAAAAGGAGGTCCAACAATCTAGATTTGGGAATAAGAAGATTAATCCAAGCAGCTCAATGATTACTATGAACTTCCAAAGCTTTTCCAAGGATGAAATAGTGCTTGTGATCCTGCAAAAGAACTTACATCAACAATTTCACTCAATCCTACAACAAGAAATCATTAATACTGAATGCAGAAATAGAAAGAAATAAAAACTAGATATGCATGTGAATAAGAAGTGAAAAGAAGGAAAGAAAATGATCCAAAAGGGCTCTGAGGCTCCTGGGATGGCCAAACCCAAGGAAAATTAGAGACCTGTGGAGGATAACAAGATTTAGAAGCTTAACATGACACCAATCTTCATTATTTTCATCAATAGAATTACATCCCTGCAAGAAAATACAATGGAGTTGCAAAAATACGAGTTCTCTCCACAAGAACACTAATAAAAATCTATCCCTAGAGCCAAATTTGACTTGGTACTTATACAAAATTATTAGGATTCATTCCCCATGAATGGAGGAATATTTCTCCACCAAAATCCCTTGATTAGTGGATCCGGTCCCTTGATTAGTGGAACACATTCCTAGATTTTCTCAATCATTAGAGTTCCATAATCTGTGTCATAATTCCATAATATATTGTTGGTTTATTATTTATTATTGATCCTCTTGTAGTACGGAACAAGTCCCTAAATTATTTCCTCCTCCAAATCTTCATAATCTACCCAATATTCTCATAATATTCCACAAAAATAAATAATATTAGGTACAAATGTCCAATTATCCATAAACCTTCCTAATGAATATATTAAAGTTAAAAATAAATTATCTAATGTAGAAAGAGAGGTTTAATGTGATGAAGGATGGCCATAAGTGTTACACAGTAATTTGTCACTATCTCCCTGTCAGTCTTCCTACTGTGTCATGAGTCCAAGTTAATCATGCTCATGCTCTCTAATGTTGCCAAATGACCCACTTTGCCAAATTTTTTGCTATCAGCGTGACTGTTGTCAAGATAAACGCGCTGATGGGCGCTCCATAACAGACGGAATGCGCTGCCAGCGCGGAAGCACACAGGTTTCCCGCGCTGGTCGAATTTCATGTGACAACGCGTCTGTTATTCATATCTGATCGCGCTGACATGACCTTCTTTGTTATTCAGCTGCGATGTCAGCGCTCCAGTGCAGTTATGGACCCGCGTTGATCCAGTTTGGGCGAGTTTGTTCTAACAGCTGGCCTTCCAGATGACTCTAGACCTGGTTGTTGGCCTTGTAAATGTCGCCCTCCTTTCTCTAGAATGTCTGTTTCATCATTTGAGTCACCTTCCTTGGAGATAAGCTCATCCTCCCACCATTCATGGAGACTCCTTCTCCTATTTAAGCCTCTACCATTGCCACGAGCAACTAGTTTGGATAGTTTGGAATTGATAGTGCTTGGAGAGTTGCTGCTAGTGTGTGAAATTGATAGGTAGTTGGTGTGACAAGTGTGGGATTGCTAGAGAGCTTAAGGAAGGTTGTGAAGTGTTTCTTTCTTGTGTAAACTTGTGTGAGAGAGAGTTTTTGTCTTGGGAGATCTACCTCTAAGGGTGAATGCTTGAGAGACTTGCTGGCTGGACCCTCTTGAGAAGGATTCGACATCAGAACTTTGGTTGTACTCTTCTCTGTTATTTATTAATAGTAGATGACTATCATTATGGTTCCACTCTCATTGTTTCATGTTTGATGTTGAGTTATATCTTTTCTGACTGATATATAATTGCATCTACTAGATTTTACGCTTGTTTTCGTGTTGTTCTTTGCATGTGCAGGTATCCAAACACGGAGATCATGTGGATCGTGACCGGCCAAAGCAAAGGAATGAAGGCGACATCTCTTCGACGAAAACTAGCGTTGGAATCCAAGTAGGTTCTCACCATCTACTTTTTATTTGCAATTAGAAACTTGCGTGGTAGCATTGTGTGATTGTTGCTAGACCCGGTCTGGGCTAGTAGGGATCGTCTCTATCCGCAGAGAGGATTTACCTCCACAACAATTTGGCAACTCAGCTGGGGAGTTTCTTTACCTTGTTGTTTGATTTGTAAACTTTGGACGGAGCCTGAAGCACGGCCAGGTAGCCTTCGAAACGCTATTGCTCTGCATTATCGAAGTAGATCAAAGACACTTCAGTCCACCTCCGGTTTGGTTTACAAACTGAACAGCTTGGAGCTGGCTTTTGTCTTTTTGTGTTCATGTTTTGTCCTTGAGTTTGATTTTTTCTCTCTTTTCAAAGATTGGGGATTAGTTTCTCTGTTTTTGGCTTTCCTGGTTCAGTCTGGGAGGTGCCTTCATTGTTTAAAGAGTGATTGCCTTGGGTTGGGAGCTTTTGGCTTGATTGTGCCTGTTTTTTAGCCTCAGCACGGTTTATAATAAAACAGTCGTGCTGCCATCGCATAGCTGTTTCTTTGACTTCGTGATCATCGCGTTTATACACTGAACAGTCGTGATGGTTCTGAAAATCGAACCAGCGCGGTTAAGCCGTGTACTTCTGCACTGACAGCGCTTTGTTGCTACGCGTGGTTTCTGATCAGCGCTTTGTTGCTGTGTATCACCCGCATTGATACCTATAGAATTGAATTTCCTCAATTCTGCCTCCTGAGCCTGTTGGTTTTGCTATCCCCTACTTTTTTCACTTGGTTTATGACTTGATTTCTATTTTCTGAAGATTGAAGCACTTTCTTGGGAAGTCTTGTTGGGCGAATCTTGTTTTTGTGTCTTGTGACCTGGTTTTATCATCCCAATTTCATTGGACTGGTTTTGTTTGGTTACTCGTTCACAAAGGTTTGTTTACTGCTTGCCTTTTGGTTTTGTGAAAACCTTCCTCTTCGCTTGCTTTGCTTGGTTGTCTAGGTGATTGTTATTGAACCAATCTTTGCATTGTTTCGATTACTTTTCACTACCCGAGCACAGATTACAGTTGTTTGGGGTCAACTAGTTCTTTTCACATTTGTTTGTTATTATTTCTCAAAAGTTTGTTTAGTGCACTTTTCCATTGAAAGAAAACGAACAATCTATTTTGCGTTGAATTAGTTAATTGAGATTAGAAGCTTTTCATTGATTAAGCAATTTAAAACAAAGAAAAATTTCGTTTATTCGTCATTAGCTGCATTAGGGTAGCTCTTGTTTGTTTGTGATCATTTTGTTTGAAAAATCCTTACCTCTCTCGTAGTTAGTATTCATCGAACAAAATGATATTCTTTGGCATATAGTTTGCATTCAGGAAATTGTGAGAGATTACATACGGTAGGGCCTGGAAATTGAAACTTAATCGAAGATCAACCATAAAATGAACTGAATGAACTTAAAAATGCATTGGAACAGAACACTCACTAATTAGAGGTCTAGGCTAGAGACGTGCTCCGGCGTCGTTAAACCTAGTCACTGTTGTTTCACACTACGGTTGGGTGATTCCTCCTTTTGTGACTCGATAGTGGTCTAGCACGGACTTGAGCTCCCACGTACCGTCGCGTATATAGGGGAGACCCCACTAGGTTATCATCCTTTATCCACTGGAAGTCGTGTCTGCCGCCTTACAAGTCGTAATGCACCGAACACAGCATTCGGGAAGATTGACTGTCGTACGGGAAGTCCTTGGTTTTCATATGACTTCCAAGGTGTATATGCAGTTTTACGGATTTGTTTGGTAAACCCTTTGCCTAGTCTCTCCAGAGTAGTCAATTTTGATCCTTTTCGAACTCCTTAAAAGAAAAGGCTCACTTGAGCAGTTTGTCACTTCGGGCTCACAAAACATTCGAAGGCGACTAGAGTCGCCTTTTTGTCCTTTTCTCGACTCTTAAAACATGAAAAGGTCAAGTTGTGTCCTTGCGTCTTAAAATTCATTTGGCCACGATAAACATTACCTGGTTAGATCTTGTGTGTGTTAGTTTGAGTAGGGTCCTTTATCGTGATATTCCCTTAGGTTTTGTTCGAAGTTTGTTATCCTGGCTGAACCGTCGACTCCCGTTCCAAGTGAGCAAGGGTCTCCGTCCTCCACTACTCATGAGGTACCGGTTGTAAGTGATACTCTTCCTGTTATCCCGAGTATCCAACCGATCAACTCTCACGCTCTGGACGACGAAGGTTACGAAATTCATTGGAACCCCATTTGGGAGCCTGACGAGGACGATATTCCTTTTACCCCCCTGGTGTTTCGTCTCCAATGTCTACCTCTCACATGGATGAGACATCTCCTAGAGTAAGTGAGACACCTGTGTTGTCGAATATCGACACTCCCATCCCAGCTACTTCTCCGCTCCCCCCACGCTATCAGTTGTTGAGGGATAGGGTAAGTGCCAGGACTCCTGCTTCGACCATGTGGGATCCCCATATCACTCCCACCATGGGATATTTTGTTTCACAAGTCCACACTACACCTGTCACTTCAGTTCCGACGAATCCAACTGTTTGTGTAGCGCATTCAACTCCGGTTGTTAGTGTCGTAACAGCGTCTTCAGCCTTGAACACTGGTGCTGGTCCCCCTCACGGTCAAGTGAGTAATGGCCAGCCGGCACTCTCGCCTAGAGTTGTCCACCTTGCACAAACTGCTCCACCCTCTTCTAGTCCCGTTCTAGGAGGGGGGCCATATGATGCTTATGGACAAGCTGTTTAGGATCCGAATGCGCAGGGTCCACTCTTTTATTATGATTCTACTGGTCAATACCTTCAACTTTCTCAACCCTTGCCTACTCAACCTTTTGTTGAGGTTTCGGTACCATTATCCATTGCTTGGAACCCTGGTACCAATTCTTTCGATGGGGGCCAAGCAATGCCTGCATAGCTTCAGGGGCCACCTAACCAAGGCCAACCATCTTATGTGCAAACCCCCCAGGGGCAGCAATATTATGGCCAGTCTTACCCAGGACAATCTTTGGGCCCACAAGGACAACCCTATCAGGAACAACCTTCGGCCACTGGCGGTCCATATTTTACCTATCTAACTCAACCTTCTGGCTATCCAGGGCAACCTGGTACCCAGCAAGTTTACCCGTCTGGACAACCAGGACAACTTTACATCCAACAAGGCCAACCTGGTATCCAGCAAGGTTATCCCTCTGGACAAGCTGGACAAACTTATATTCCACAAGGTCAACCGGCAGTCCAACAGGGGTATCCTTCTGGGCAAGGGGGGCAGCCTTACATACAACAGGGCCAACCCACTGCTCAGCCTAGTCATCCTTTTGGGCAAGCAGGTCAGCTTTCTGCACAGCAAGGCCAACCCATTGCCCAGCTTAGTCATCCTTCTGGACCGGCTGGCCAACCTCAAGGTCAACCGGCCGTCCAGCCCGCTCAACCATCTGTCCCGCAAGGAAAACCCTTGATTTCTCAAGGACAACCCGGTACCCAGCAAGCTCATCCTTTTGGGCAAATGAGTTCGTCCCAAACCCAACCAGGCCAACCTTCCAGCCAGATGGTCCAAGCTCAACCTATTCAAGGACATCCCTCTGGGCCCCAAACTCAAATTGGTTATCAAATGCAAGGTGGGCCACGACCCCAACCTTCTTACCAAGCACAGTCTTCTTATCAGGTTCAGTATGGAGCTCAGCAAACGTATGGCTACCAGCAACCCCAGGGGAAAACTCAGTTTACCCCTTATCAAAATTATCAACAGATGCAGGTCACTCCTTACCAGAATTATCAGCAACAGTACATTGCACCTGCAAGTCAAGTTGCTAATCCATGGGGTGCTGGGGGGAAGACCCAGGGTCAACTGTCTGCATATGGACAAAATCCTTATGGACAGAATCCATACGGACAGAACCCCTATGGAAAAAATCCCTATGGGCAGAACCCTTATGGGCCAGGCCCGTCCGGACAAAGTCGATGGGGGCAACCACCACCTGGTTGGAACCCTGGTACTACTCCTTTGCCACAGCCACAAATGTCTTTTAATCCTTAGTTGCCTTTCTTAGTGACGTTGGAACTTCCAGATGTGTCCAAGTTGACGAATGATCCCATTCTTCATAATCCATATTGGCCACCAGTTCCAACTAAAATACCCGGTGATTGCCCGAAATTCGATGGCAAAGCTGGTGAGGACCCTCAAGCCCATGTCATGACCTATCACCTTTGGTGCTCATCCAATTCATGGCTTGATGAGTCCATCCGGCTCCGCCTCTTCCAAAGGACTCTCACCGGCTCGGCTACTAAGTGGTATATTGAGTTGAATCGCGGAACATTTCAAGATTTCAACTCGTTGGCTATGGCATTCCTAACTCATTTTCAGTTACCCATTCGGTATGAGACAGGGACACATCTCCTTACGTCTCTCAAACAGGACACGGCCACGCATATATCCAATCATATACATGAATGGAGACGGCGTCGTCGCTTGATCAAATTTTGGATTCCTGATCAGCTCCTGACCGATTGGTTCATGACTTCCTTTGTCCCTGCGATCGCACGAGACATCACCATGGGAGCTTGTGTAACTGAAGAGCAAGCTATCGCGCGTGCTCAGTACCTTGACTTAGTATACTCTCAGCCAGGTACTTTATATGATTATTTGCCAGATGCCCCGAGACCCGAAACATCCAAAGCTCCGCCAAAACCATCTGTTGACGGAGTTATTGGCTCTGTAAACGCATCTTCAAAGAAATCATCCGCGAACCCTGGAAAGCAAACACAGAATGATTCTAATAGAAATACTTCTCAGGGTCAGTCTAATTCTAGAAGTACCTCCGAGGTTAATTCCGTTCAGTCCACCATGGTAGATAAATCCTCGAAAGGGAAAAAGAAAGGGAAAGCCAAGAATAAATCCGAACAGCCCAAACAGGACTCCCCTAAACCTCCACCTGAGGAAGGAGCCAAACGTAAAACTAAGTATCCTTGTCTTATCTGTGATGAGGACTACACTAAAGACTGCCCTAGGCAGTCCGAAGTTAGTCGATTATTGAAAGGTGCTCCTGGGACTCCCATTGTGCTTAAAGAACCTTTCCCTTCTCAGCAAACTCAAATGGTGGCAGATCCATCGCAACCCTCTTCTTCATTCGGCTCTCAAGTCTTCATGGCTGGGACGATTCCCATCCATGTCACCACTCGAGCGAAAGAATATCCATCTCATGCCGGGAAAGATCCGGAGATCCCCTCCAGCGCTCCTCCGTCCAGTTCTGGTCCACTCCACATCGAACAACCTAGCACTGAGACGACAATCCGACCCCCTCCAAAAGGTGTACTCTGGAAGTATTCTTACAACCCGAATGCTCGTGCTACTCAGCACTACAACATTGTTGAGGACTTAGCCCAGGCTCCGTCTGCTATGTCCGCTCTAGAAGTCCTCCAGATCTGCCCCTCCCAGAGGAAGTCCTTGCTATCCGCCATCGGTGGCATAGACCCGGCTGACTCAGATCTGATTTCTTTTGATCTCGAGGGCTATATGCCGAGACTGCCTCACCAAATCGCTTTCCTTATACAGGTCATCATCAATGGTAAAACGATTCATCGTACAGTCATTGATGAAGGTGCCTCAACTTGCATCATGTCTGTTGCTTGCTGGAAAGCTATTGGTTCTCCAACATTAAGCCAGTCTCCTACGACGTTAGAAGCCTTTGATGGAAGAGGGTCCCGTCCTTACGGTATCCTCCAACGCCTCCCCATCTCCTTGGAAGGGAAGATGGTAGAAGTGGAGGTTGAAGTTGTCGACGGTAATCTTACTTACAACCTCCTCCTCGGATGTAGCTGGACATATGCCATGCAAGCCGTGGCTTCCTCCCTTTTCCGTGTCATTCGTTTCCCTCATCAAGGGAAGATTGTCACGGTGGACCAGCTCTCCTTCTTCGCCTCTTCTTCCGAAGGTAATGTGCCATTTGTGGAGCATACCTCTAAATCATTCGAGAGTGTGGGAGCTGGACTATTTAAGGATCCCGCCCTAATGGGTGTCTTTCCACTCCCACCTCCAAATCTCGCCCCTATTAACATGATTTCCGTGCGTTCTGATCCGTGGGTCCTTCCTCCCGCTAATCAGATAGAATCCTGGGGTGATATGATGCCGTTCATTCCTGTCGAGCTCAACTACGTCGAAATCATTGCTGCATCGGCTCCCCATCCCGAACCTGCTCTTCTGAGCGGTGTCCCCGATTCGTATGTTCATTTCCCTTGGCTTGGAGATGATGTTGCTTCAGATCCATTAAAGGAAATATTTCCTTCCAATGAAGCCATCATAGAGACCATGTCTCTTGAAGAGCCCCCTTGGTCAGATCATCACCACCGCTCTTCTTTTCTCCCTGCCCATCAGGAAATGATCACATGTCTCGAATGGTTTGCTTCGTGTATCCCATCCTCGCCCCTTCAAACACCTATTCAAATCTACCAAGTATCTTTTGAGAGCAATATGGGAAACATTATGCAAACCCAACCCATCGACATCTCTGTGAAACCAGGGATTGTCGAGCACATTCATATCGGAGTCACTTGCACTCCAGAGGAAGTTCAACTTTACATTGACCTATTTCGCGAATTTTGTGATGTCTTTGCTTGGTCCTATGAAGAGATGCCTGGCATCGACCCTAGTATAGTGGTGCACGAGATACCTACGTATCCAGGTGCTAAGCCTGTTCGTCAGCGCCTACACCCTGTGCACCCCCGAAAGGCCGCAGCCATCAAAGCAGAAGTCGAAAAGCTTCTCAAGGCTGGTTTCATTTATCCCATTCCACTGACGGACTGGGTTTCTAATATAGTCCCTGTGAACAAAAAGCAGGGCACTATTCGAGTCTGTGTTGATTACCGTGATATCAATCGTGCCTGTCCTAAGGATAACTTCCCTACACCCTTCATCGATCAGCTCATTGATGAGTGTGCAGGAAGCGAAATCTACTCGTTTATGGACGGTTTTTCTGGATATAACCAGATCAATATTGCGCCCGCTGATCAACATAAGACCGCTTTTATCTATCCTTGGGGCACTTTTGCCTATAAGAAGCTCCCTTTCAGTTTAAATAATTTTGGCGCTACCTTCCAACGTGCAATGTCCTATGCCTTTCATGACATTCGTCACATTGTACAGCCGTACCTGGATGATCTTCTAGCTCATTCAGTCAAGCGTCAGGACCATCCTTCCCATCTTCGCGAAATCTTTCTCCGCTGTCGACACTACCGTATTTGGCTCAATCCTCATAAATTTATCTTCTACGTTGAATCAGGCCGACTACTCGGGTTTATCGTCTCTCGAGAAGGCATCCGTCTGGATCCCCTCAAAGTCAAGGCCATTTTGAATCTTCCTCCCCCTGCTTCTTTGCAGCAGTTGCAGAGCTTGCAGGGCAAAGCAAATTTACTTAGACGATTCATTCCGAATTATGCCGAGGTGGCTAAGGGTTTCACACGGTTGTTGAAGCGAGACACACCCTTTCATTGGGACGCTATCGCTCAGGAGTCTTTCGAGCGACTCAAGGGCCTCCTTGTCTCTGCTCCATTATTGAGACCTCCGAACTACCATCGTGACTATACTCTCTATCTGGCCGCCACCGATACCACTATTGGCATGGTTCTAGTGCAGGATGATGATGACGACAATGATAACGTTATCTATTACCTCAGCCGCAACCTCCTGGATATGGAAAATCGCTACGCTTACATTGAGAAGTTGGCATTGGCCGCTGTCTGCGCCATCCAACGTTTCCGGCATTATATCCTGTTGCGCACCATGACCGTGATTTCTGACTGCAACCCGATGACGTACATTTTGTTGCGTCAGTTGCTGGGGGGCAAATACTCAAAGTGGATCGTAATCCTCCAAGAGTTTGACTTGGAATTTACTGCTGCCAAGTCTAAGAAGTCCCTGGTCTTTGCTGAATTGCTCTGTTCTTTGCCATCTCCTTCTGCACCCTCTCTTTCAGAGGATCATTTCCCGGACGAAACTCTTTTTCTAATCAGCACCCTTGATCCATGGTACGGGGATATTATTGTTTATTTACAAACATCCTCTTTCCGCCCCACTGTATCCAAAGATGCTCGGCGGCGGATCCGCCATCAATCTCAACCCTATCGGATCATAGGGGACACCGTGTACCATCTCGGCGTTGACTCCATTCTTCGCCGATGTCTTACCCTCGAAGAGGCTGAGAAAGTCCTAAATGACTGCCACTCTGGTGCCTGTGGTGGCCATATGTCTGAATATGCCACAGCTCAAAAAATCCTTCGCGCTGGCTATTTCTGGCCTTCCATTTTTAAGGATTGCATTCTTGCTGTCCGCTCATGTCATGCATGCCAGATATACCAGCGGAAGATGCGTGCGCCACCGGCCCCGCTGCACCCTGTAGTGACCGTAGGCCCTTTTGTAAAATGGGGCATTGATTATACAACCTGTAAGCCTCGCTCGGCCGGGGGGCATGGGTTTATTATCGTTGCCGTCAATTACTTTACAAAATGGGCCGAGGCGATGCCCACATTAACCGAAGACGGTCATACAGCGGCGTAGTTTTTGTTCAATCATGTTATTACGCGGTTTGGAGTTCCACAGGCCATCATCACAGATCACGGAAAGCATTTCCGTAATCACATGATGACTGAATTGACAACCCAACTAGGCTTACGGCATGATAGTTCGACCCCGTACTATCCTCAGTCTAACGGCCAGGTTGAAGCCGTGAACAAGATTTTGGTTACGATGCTTCAACGTACTGTTGACATGCATAAGTCTAATTGGCATCTGATGTTGTTTCCCGCCTTGTGGGCCTACCGGACCTCTGTGAAGGATGCCACCGGTTTCACTCCATTTCAACTAGTTTACGGACTGGAGGCTACCCTTCCTATCGAATGTGAAATTCCTTCGTTGAAAATAGCCGTCGAGTTGCTTCCCAACACCACTCCGGTGGAGGAACGGCTTCTTTATCTAGAACGGTTGGACGAGACCCGTCGCCTAGCCTCTCTAGCCATCGAAGCTCAAAAGAAGAGAGTCAAGACTCATTTTGACCATACCGTTCATCCTCATTCCTTTGTTGAGGGAGACCTTGTCCTGCTATACGACCAAGCCAATGACAAGCTGGGGGCAGGCAAACTCGAGCCCATGTGGCTAGGCCCTTACATTGTAAAGAGAGTATTGCAAAAAGGGGCGTACGAGCTAGTTGACTACGAAGGTAATCCTCTTGATAAGCCCTGCAATGGGTTGTACTTGAAAAAGTACTATGCATGATTCATGCACTTCGATTTATACATACGTGTGTCTTAGCAAGTGTGTGTGTGTGTGTATGTTTGCATGTTTTTTGGTGTGAAAAGTGTGATTGCTCCTTATTGTGTTTTTGCTTCTTGTGCAGATGTCGGGTGCACCTTATATTGGTTTCGCTGATGGTGCCTGCCGCAGCACTCGTAATTTGTCCTCTGCGGCGTGGGTGATCTACGATCCTCGCTGTGAGTTGATAGATCTTCAAGGTGTGTGTTTAGGTTGTACTACAAACAATGTCGCTGAATATAGTGTTGTTATTGAATTATTAGCCGAGGAGATTAATCTCAATATTCGTACATTGGTTATTAACCTAGACTCTCAACTTGTCGTCCATCAGCTCAATGGGCGATATTCCGTCAGAGGCCGTCACATTTTAAGGTTGTACTTACGTGTTAAATTATTAGAAAGGAATTTTGATTTTATCACATATCAGCATATTCCATGACGATTAAACACATTATCTGATGCATTAGCTAATCATGTATTAGATAGACATTTGCGTAATTTATAATCAAAACATCATACAAGCAAGCACATAAAAGCACAATAATAAACCATAGGAATATGTATATATATATATATATATATATATATATATATATATATATATATATATATATATATATATATCATGTGGCGCACCAAGGCGCTCAAAAAATAAGTGTATATGTCTAGATAAGGCCTGTGTTCTTGGTACATCTGAGACACATGTCTCTCAAAAAACCATCAGTAGGAAATAAAGACCTAGATGTCTACTGTGGTGGGTTATGCTCTCTATAATTTGCAGCCGCCCGTGCCACCCGCCTCAAAAGGCGGTGCATCCTGGGTTCTACCCCCACTGTATGGATCTGAGATGCTATGGGGACCTCCTCTATCCCCTGGTAATCTGGAATCCCTGCCAGTAAACCCTCGAGGTTCTGTATCACAGTCTCCATCGTATCGACTCCCGGAGTAGCCAAGGCTAGAGCTTCGATGCCCTGAGCATCCCTCCACGCCTCTGAGGCCAAACCGAGGGGTCTCACCGGTCCTACATCTGCATACCATAGCATTCATCGTTAAGACATGTACATGAAAAATCAAAAACATTAACAAAAAACAAAAAATCAAAAAAAAAAGAGATCAAGTGGCTTACCACCATTGTCCCACTGCTCTCCAGCAAGCAGCGGCATGTCTGGGTCTCCATGGAAATCTATGCCAGCATATGGCCAGTCCTCCACAAAAATAGTCTGCCGATCTAGCCACTCTCGGAAGTATACTCCCCATGCCACTGGTCGGCCGCCACCTCCTCGTGGCATGACATGGCCCCATCGACTGGCCCTCGTCTTTTGGGGGCCTCTGGGTGGATCCACGACCATGTCCTGTAGCTGTAATGTCGGTACCCACTCCAGCATGAGCGGGACTAAAATTGACCCATAGCCAAACTGCTTCGACTCACCACGTTGGCAATTGGTCAGCTGTCTCTTCATACTGGTTGTTACTGCTGCTGCCCAGTTGAATATAGTAGGATTTAAACATTCGAGAGCCAATAGAAGATGGGTCTTCGAAGCCTCGTGATTGGCCAAGGAGCCCGCTGCCCGAGTCACCATGAAGAGTATGGTCCGAAGGACGATGTCCTCCACCATAGGAATAGCTACTTTCCCACTCCGCGTCTTGCGTGCCTGTGGGCACACCTAGGCCATCAGCATATCCAGAGTTTCACCACTAGGTCGCTGCCCCTCCAGGATGGGCATCTCACCTCGACGTGATAACCCGGTCAGGAAATAGATATCTGTATAGTCGAACTCAATGTCTCGGCCTCGAATCACAAATTTCCCATCAGTGGGATTCCAGGCTCTGATCAGGAACTCGAGAAGGTCAGGCTGTGCTCGCAGGCGCGGAGTTAGGAAGAATTTGAGCACCCCGCATGCCCGCATTGCATTACGACACCCAGAATCGGCAAATGCCGCTATATCCTCATTATCATGAGCTCACTCCTGCCAAACAAATGCCATTTTACCCTGCATGATCACAAAAATTCATTAGAGCCCTGTCCATAAAGTTTCACACGTTCAATTTGTTAAAAAACTTATTTCACGGCGTCAGCATGACTGTTTTAAAAACAGTCGTGCTGATCATGGCGCCCTTTGATATTTTTCCTGGGTCAGTGCGGAAGTACATCACTCTTCTGCGCTGATCCGGGGGTGGTCTGTGTAAATATTTTTCGATCAGCGCGGACCCGATAAGGAAATCCGCACTGACCGAGAGTGAATTGAAGTTTAAAAAATTCGCCCAAACTAGCACTTCCCACCGTTAGAATGCAGCTAAAATACTTCAAAATGGAGCGCAGAGGAGGGTGAACCTACCTGGAACAGACTTCGGGATGGTTGATGTGTGCACGGGATGGAATTTGCTTCGTCAACCTCGCAGCTCCACCACGTCCTCCACAGCTCCAAATGGTAACAATGGTAAAAAACTTTTTTACCCCCCTATTTATGGTAAAATTTCATAATTAAGTATTATTTTTCATAAATGTGGGTTTTTTGTGATGTTTTTTACCATGTGCTTGGTGCCAATATAGTTTTACTATGTTTTTATGCATGTGGTCCGTATTATCTCGAACAGATTTACGCGTGCGGTGTTTCTTGTGCAGATTCTCATACCGGTGGAATCACGACGGTCCTATACACACTTGATCCCGAAACGTCGTCTTTAAGCTCTTTTTCGACGTAAAATAAGAAAAGATGGCCGAGCCCGCCCTCTCGGCTCGTTAAAAAGAATGAGAGGCGGTCGCCTTTAAAGCTCTTTTTTCGACCGTTTAAACTAAAAAGATTGCCGGGTTTTTGTCATTTCGAACTCGTTATTGGCTCCAAAACGACATACTTCTGACCGCTTTTCTACTTTTTCGGGTCGAAGTCACTACTTACGAAAAGTACTCCTCGATCATACTGGTCGGGCGGTTCTTTCGAGCATTGTTTTATACTTTTTCAGGCTCGAGAGACACAACTTTACGAAAAAGGACCCCCCTGGAGTTCTCTTTTCTGCTGTCTTTTCAGACTCTCTAAACAGGAAAAGACGCCGAGTTCTTCCTTTGTCAGACTCGTTAAAACTTAATGACATCGAACTCCGTCGAAATGACGCTCACAAGCATATGATATCCCTGTCAAGCTTGTTAAAAATAACTGGGGTACTCGCCAGCGATGGTGGGGAAAATGGAATCATAATCATTGTCGTGTCGGCAGTATGTTGCTCTTGAACATGGCACTTGTCTGCATTCGTGTCTGGGTGGGGACATCTCATCTTGTTTTTACACTAGCCTCCGTGGGTTTGGGTTATCCTGTTTGACCTCTCATCTACTCATTGCCTCGTCACCATGACCTTTGATCCGTTGATGTCAAATACTGCCAAGTCCACTGTCGTGCCGCCGATATGTTCAAGAGAAGTTGACCTCTGCAAAATTACAACCTCCCTCTAATACCTCACATACTTCTGATTCACCATAACATTCTTCCTCTGTCTCGTGTCAATGATGTGGGAAACACTATGGCCCACCTTTGATCAAGGTCTCTTCCTATCGACTTCAGCTCATTATCCAGGAAGCTGATCTAGAGACTCCCTTCGGTGCCTTAGAGCCTACATGCCTCAATGGCAGGTTCTTCGTGTTTGACGCGAGGTTTTCCTCATTGGCCTCCGATCGAATGATTCTGCAGGTGTTCGACGCCAGCTGATTGATTCGCACGCCGTGGATTGTACCTATAGTACCTTGAGGACCATTGTCATTATTGGTGGTCCCTCTTGCGTCTGTTAACAGTTTTCATCATTGACTGGTAATCAAACGATGTTCTTGCATGTTCAACTTCAACTCCCATATTCACATGCTTGGACTTGTACTTTGTTCAGGTCGAGATGGAGCGCAAGACCCTGGATTTTGTCTATTGCAATCCAGGTTGCGATTTTGTGGATTATTATAATCATTACATGACTCATTGATGGATGGCTGCACCCATACCTGAGTCTTCATGGATGGCTACGCCCATGCCTGGACTACATGTACTCAATTATCAGAACTATCAGATGTACATACGTGTAGGTTCTTCCTGGTGGTGTTCCAGTTCAGCCAGTTTCGTAAAGCATTTCACCCCTCCCACTCTCTCGGGCTTCATGCTTTACGGGGCATCTGTTACACAGTAATTTGTCACTGTCTCCCTATCAGTCTTCTTACTGTGTCATGAGTCCAAGTTTATCATGCTCATGCTCTCTAATGTTGCCAAATGACCCACTTTGCCAAAGTTTTTGCTATCAGCGCGACTGTTGTCAAGATAAACACACTGACGGGCGCTCCATAACAGATGGAATGCGCTGCCAGCGTGGAAGCATACGGGTTTCCCGCGTTGGTCAAATTTCATGTGACAGCACG
This sequence comes from Pinus tabuliformis, assembly GCA_031772625.1. NCBI lineage: Eukaryota > Viridiplantae > Streptophyta > Pinopsida > Pinales > Pinaceae > Pinus > Pinus tabuliformis. The sequence continues at coordinate 539,072,808 of CM062816.1, read as the reverse complement.
TCTGTTATTCATATCTGATCACGCTGACATGACCTTCTTTGTTATTCAGCTGCGATGTTAGCGCTCTAGTGCAGTTATGGACCCGCGCTGATCTAGTTTGGGCGAGTTTGTTCTAACAGCTGGCCTTCCAGATGACTCTAGACCTGGTTGTTGGCCTTGTAAATGTCGCCCTCCTTTCTCTGGCATGTCTGTTTCATCATTTGAGTCACCTTCCTTGGAGATAAGCTCATCCTCCCACCATTCATGGAGACTCCTTCTCCTATTTAAGCCTCTACCATTGCCATGAGCAGCTAGTTTGGATAGTTTGGAATTGATAGTGCTTGGAGTGTTGCTGCTAGTGTGTGAACTTGATAGGTAGTTGGTGTGACAAGTGTGGGATTGCTAGAGAGATTAAGGAAGGTTGTTAAGTGTTTCTTTCTTGTGTAAACTTGTGTGAGAGAGAGTTCTTGTCTTGGGAGATCTACCTCTAAGGGTGAATGCTTGAGAGACTTGTTGGCTGGACCCTCTTGAGAAGGATTCGACATCAGAACTTTGGTTGTACTCTTCTCTGTTATTTATTAATAATATATGACTATCATTATGGTTCCACTCTCATTGTTTCATGTTTGATGTTGAGTTATATCTTTTCTGACTGATATATAATTGCATCTACTAGATTTTACGCTTGTTTTCGTGTTGTTCTTTGCATGTGCAGGTATCCAAACATGGAGATCGTGTGGATCGTGACCGGCCAAAGCAAAGGAACGAAGGCGACATCTCTTCGATGAACACTAATGTTGGAATCCAAGTAGTTTCTCACCATCTACTTTTTATTTGCAATTAGGAACTTGCGTGGTAGCATTGTGTGATTGTTGCTAGACCCGGTCTGGGCTAGTAGGGATCGTCTCTGTCCGCAAAGAGGATTTACCTCCACAACAATAAGCATTAATTTATGTTTTAATTTATAGGCATGGGCCTTAATTTATGTCTAATTTAGATGCCCATCATGAACACCTTCACCACAATTCTAGCTTTATACCTTTTTCTACCTCCATCTTCTTCCTTCAACCTGTAAACCCATTTATTCTGCAAATGTTGTTTTACTTGCCGGAAACCCGACTAAGTCCCAAGTCTGGTTATGTGCTAAGGAGTCAATCTCTTATTTCACTGTCACTTCTTCCTAGTTTCTACCTGCACTACTTCTTCATAACATTCTGGTTCACCAGAATTAGTCAAAAATACATAATATAATGAAGGAGAGGATCGTTCAAGGGGTCTACTTATCGTGGTAGATCTTCCAACACCACTTTCAGGTGTTTGAGGTGCTTGTTTATATTTTGGTTGTTGTTGTTCTTCTAGCTGTTGATCATTCTGATTTTCAGGCACCTTCACTTTTTCTGTGATGTCATCAAGCACGGTGTATTCTTTGTTTTCTTTTTCCTATTTCTTTTCCTGCAGCTGATCCTTATACAAAACTTTTTCATTGAATATGACATCTCTGCTTCTAATGATTTTGTGTTTTCAATAATCATAAAAGAGATAACCAAAATAATTAACACCATATCCAATAAAGATACATTTCTTTGATTTTTCCTCAAGCTTTGTCTATTTTCTTTATTAGTGTGGACAAAGGCTTCACAACCAAAAGTCTTTAAAAATGAGTAGTTTACCTTTTTACCTATCCATGCCTCCTTTGGAATACCACCATCCAAGGAACTTGAAGGTCTTTTGTTTATTAGATAAAAAACAATATCTACAACATATGCCCAAAATTTTAAAGGAAATCCTGCATGCAATCACATGCACCTTGAACGCTCCATGATTGTCCTATTCATCCTTTCTGACACACCATTTTCTTGTGGTGTTCCTGGAACTGTCTTCTCTCTGCAAATTCCATTATCTGAACAGTACCTATAGAACACTTTGCTACAATATTCACCTCCATTGTCTGATATGAGACACTTCAACCTTTTTCCTATCTCAGTTTGAACCAAAGCTTTCCATTTCTTGAAAGTATCAAATACATCAAATTTACTTCGAATACAATAAATCTAGGGTTTTCTGGTTGCATCATCAATAAAAGTAACATAATAATGAGGGCCACTGAGAGATGATACTTGAGCAGGTCCCCATACATCTGGATGCACAATCTCTAATTTTTCACTCTTCTTTTCTTTCCCAACTTTGAGGAATTTGACTCTCTTTTGTTTTCCATAAACACAATTCTCACAGAATTTTAAATCAACATGCTTCAAACCTGGCAACAAATTTCTTAAGTGAAGAATTTTCATCCCCTTCTCACTCATGTGCCCAAGCCTATGATGCCATAATTTAGTATCTTCTCCTGTAGAGGTTAAAGCATTAACAAAATTAGAAATACCATTGCATAAATACAATGTACCAACCTTTTCTCCTTTTGCTATTACCAGGGATCCTTTAGTGACCTTCTAGATTTTATCTGTAAAAGTAGTCACACAACCTTCACCTCCCAACTGCCCTGTTGAAATTAGATTTTTCTTCAGATATGGAACATGCCTTACCTCCTTCAATATCCATTTATTTCCATTCCGTCATTTTATAAAAATTGTACCCATTTCAATGGTTTTACAGGGTTTATCAACACCCAATAAAACCTGTCCAAAATCTCCTTGAACATAATCATGAAAATGTTTCCTATCATGTGTGGCATGTAATGAGGCCCCTGAATCTACCACCTAGGAATCAATAATATTTTCTAATGAAAGAATCAAAGAATCTTGCAACACATCACCTGTCACATTTGCTTCATGATTGTTTTCTTATTGTGTGTCTCGTTATTTTCCCTTCCCAAACTTGCAGTCTTTTTTCAGGTGTCCTTTCTTCCCGCATTTCCAGCGCACTATCCCTGATCTGGACTTGGATCTACCTTTCCTTAACTTACTACGATATCTTGGACTCTTTCCTCTTTCCATTTTTCTTCCCGTAGTCTCTATAGCCAAAGAATTACCTGATGTCTCACGGGAGCTTTTCCGTCACATTTCCTCACTAAGGATTGCACCGACAACATCATCAAACTTTAAAGTACTAGATCCAGAGACAGAGTTACTAATGGCCATAACTAAACCATTCCAAGTTTCTGGAAATGAGCACTAAAATAACAAATCCCTAACTTCATCATCAAAATTTACCCCTACAGAACTTAACTGACTGGTAACTATATTAAATTCATTTAAATGATCAGCAAAAATTCCACCTTCTAACATCTTCATATTAAATAAACACTCCTTATTTGAGGTCGAGGGTTTTTCATATAGTTTGGCCAATGCTGACATTAAACCCTTTGTTGTTGTTTCCTTTGAAATATTAAATGCTACCGACACCACTAGGCATAGCTGTATTATTCCAAGTGCCTTTCTGTTGAGAATATCCCATTTTGTTTATGTCATACTCGTCAGCTTCTTTGCCTTTCCACTCAATGGTTTGTACATATCTTTTTGGTACAAATAATATTCCATCTGCATTTTCCATAGCTGGTAGTTTTGGTCGTTAAATGTTTCGACCTTAAACCTACAATCTTCCGCCATTGATCCAACTCGAGCTAGGAACCCTTCTCTCCTGCAAGTTTATCATCCAAATAGACCTTCGGCTTTGAAACCAGTTGTTAGAAAATTATATATTACAAAGCAATGAAACACATAAAATATATTGCAGAAATACAAACACAAAAAACACATAAAACAAGAGAGACACAAATATACGTGGTTCACCCAATTTGGGCTATGTCCAAGGAGAAACAGCCAGTAATTCCTTTTATATTATCCAACAAACTGAAGAGATACAACCTAAAGCAGATCCGGTGTAATTCCTTTTTCTCTCTCACACCAGATCTGCTATAGGTTGTATCTCTTCAGTTTGCTGGATAATATAAAAGGAAGGACTAGCTGTTTCTTCATGGACATAGCCCAAATTGGGTGAACCAAGTATATCTGTGTCTCTCTTATTTTATGTGTTTTCTGTGTTTGTATTTCTGCAATATATTGTATGTGTCCCGTTTCTCTATAATATATATTATTCTAACAACTGATTTCAGAGCCGAAGGTCTATTTGGCTGATAAATGTGGAGTACTAAAAAGGTATGCTTTTGATGATCATTTCAGTGGCTTTTCAGTAGAATTTGTAAACCTTTTTGCATCATGAATTTGGAAAACAATAAAGAATTATAACAAAACATGTGAGAATTAACATGCAAGACTTAATCATTGATAATTGTTATTCTTCTATGCAGGAAAGGGTGAAAACGAAGAGTTTCCGTTCCGAAGGAAAAGACAAAGACGAGATAACTGCTGTCCCTTTGAAGGGAAACCGAATGCAAACAAGGCTAAGCAGATCAAAGAAAACCGGCCCGGAAAAGGAGGAGAAGACACCACCTCGGCGGAGAAGAAAAGAAAAGATTAAGGATTGATAGTTTGGTGAATCCCTCAGGATCTTTGATCCTGAGGGATCGTTGCTTTATTTATCTTGTTACTTGGACATCTCCGTCGTCAACTTTATATAAAGGGACAACACTGTTAGCTTTGGATATAATATTTTTATGTAATTTTCTATTAAAGATCAACTTTGATCATCGAGTCTCGTTGAGAACTAGTTCATTGTACTTTTGTCTTATGCATTAATAGAAACTTGGTGATTATCTCATCTCTGTGTCTGGATTAACTTAAGGCGGTGTACCCTTAGAGGTTAAGGGCCCAGCCCCGGAGGACACTTGCTTCTGTATCACTACGATTTGATTTCTGCGTGGTGTTATCACTGAAAATATTTCAAAGGAAAAGGGTAAGGGAAGGGTTAATTGATCCTGGACATATTCATGTTGATCTTGTTCGTGTTCATGCAATAGACATTTGATACAATTCTTAGTTTGAGCAAACAAGCCCATGGTGAGCAGAGAGCAGAAATCTTCATCAAATTCAAGCAAGGCAGCTCCTCAATTAAGCAAGGTATTTTCTTCAAAGTTGTTTTGTCTAAAGAAATTTCAAAGGATAAAATGTCAAAAGAAAGGAAAATATCATCATCAGTACAACCATCACCAATGTACAAGAATGATAGAAACAAGGCAGTTAGTAGTCAAGAAGAAAGACAGAGCTTTGAGGAGGATAAGGAGATGTTGAAACTTGCCAAGCGTGAAATTTCCAGACTTGAGAAAAAGGACAAGAAGACCTATGACAAGGCATTCAAACAGGGTACAAGAGGCACTACCAGAGGCAAGTGAAACAGGGGAGGTAACAAAATATCATAAAGGACATCCTTAGCTAAAGGAAATCACACAACAAGTAAGGTTAAGTCTTAAATTTTGCTAGATTACCTTTTGAAATTCTCCTTGAAGAATGGTGTCTATTATATTTAGTTTTGGAAAAATCTTCATGACAAATGGAGAAGCCATTCCAAGAAAAATAGAGACTCACAAAAGTTAAATTTTGGTATCAAAACTGTGTTTTTTAAATTACACAGCAGTTTCGTAGTGCGCTACGAAACTGCTGTAGCTACATATTATGACTTCATGGGCCAGTTTTTGAGAGACAAAGGAAATATTTTTGAAGAGGAATTTTTGAAAAGGATCAATTACAAAATTCAAAAATCCAACAAGGGTAAAACAGATGAAAGAAGGACGTCCATGAACTCCAAAGCTATATGTTATGAAAATGATCATTATTTCATAGCTTGTTTTTACCAGTCAACTTCTAGATGGGTTTTTGAGAAGTTAAAAACTCATCTATGAAAAGTGAAAGAGGTTTTCATTTATAAGATACTGAAGTACAAAAACCTCTTCCACTTTCTTCAAATCCATTATGATTTGAGAGAAATGAATGATCAACGTTGCGCTACGAAACTGCTGTAGGTGCAGTTTTTAATTTCCTGTTTTACACATCTTCTTCAAGGATCGATTCTGGGCAGCTGGAGTAGTTTTTCAAAAAACAAAAAGAGGATTTTGTTCAGCATGGATTGGTTCACAAAAGCCTCCTTCAGTTTTTCCAAATACGTTTTTTGTGAGAAGTTATGAGCTCTGTCCCAAGGCCCATTGTTCAGCCAGAACAGAGCAAGGGACAGTTTCCTAGTTTCTAGGAACAACAAAAGGATGAGTCATCAAGGGCCAGCTGGAAGGTTATGAGCACCATCGAATTCGACTTCATGGAGTTTTAGGTGTCAAATAATGTTTAAATGTTTAGATAAGTTTGTTGTAATCATAATAAGGAGTTACACTCCTAGTTGTATTAGGTCTCTAGGACACCTAGTTAGTTGTCCTTTGTATTAAATAGTTAGTTTTAAGTGTCAATAGGTGTCAAATTAGGAGAAATTCGAATTCTCCTCATGCTGGAGGAAGGAATCTACATGAACTCTATATATGGAAGAAGAACTTATGTACAAGGGGTTGGAAATTTCAAGAGAAAACAGTGCATATTATGTTATTGCAGAACACTGTATGTTTTATGTTAATGCAGAACTTTGGCTTTACTACTCAGGATTCAGAGAGGGTTTTATGTGTTTTATTTCCTCATGGATTTCTTCATTTTCTCACTTGCAGTGGTATGAACACATGTTACTTAGAATTCATTGATAATGCTCTAACTTCCTTCATGTGTTCATAGACTGTGTTTCCTATATCATGTCTCTATTTTGCTAGTAGATTAAAACTCTTTATGCCCTGACTTCCATGTAAGCTGATCTGTTGTTGTACTAAAACATACTCCGACTTCATAGCCCAATAGATGCTTGTTGATTGGAATTTCAACCATTTATACATTTTCATTTGATTTCAATCCATAGAGTTAGCCATCTTATTCATTATCCAAATCTCTAATCTTGTGAGAGAGCCCTCTCAGGTTGGGGAGGCTAAGCCTCAACCAAAAGTTGGTTTGAAATAGTTACTCAAGGTCTACCTGTTTAGCAGCCTATCTGGGGTCTGATTTTGTGATAACATTTTGGTGCGTCTGCCGGGAGTCGAACCTGGGTCTATTGCTTGGAAGGCAATTATCCTAACCGTTGGACTACAAACGCAGTTATGATTATGATGATGATGAATTTATGGATGAAGAAATTTTAGAGGCTCTTCATAACAATGCATTTCAATACCAAGAAGAAAGGATAACATCTCATGAAATGCACCATGAAGATCAGCAGGGGTTTACTTATGAAAACCATGTTCAATCCCATGACATGAATGAGAAGATGCAACAAACTTGCCAGTCTTTTGGTCATAAAGAGTATGAAGTTGATGAACACATGAAGACTTCAAGTAACTATTTCTAACAATCCATAAATTCATCATCATCATAACATTTTGGTGCGTCTGCTGGGAGTCGAACCCGGGTCTATTGCTTGGAAGGCAATTATCTTAGTGTACCACAGGAGCACATTTTGGTGCGTCTGCCGGGAGCCTGAAGATTATTCATTCCCGAAATTAAGAGGTTGAACTTCTGAAGGTAGCAGGAGATCAGACATCTATTTGAGGATGCAAAACTACCTTGGCGACTCCACACATCGAATAAGAAATTGGAAGGTGACTCCACTGCTAGAAGATCAGTAGCTTGATGAAGTTTCAAGATGAGTTCCACTGCAAGAATGAATGCCAGGTATGCTCCTATGAATCGGTCTCATATCCCTGGTTTTCCAAATCCTATGCCAAAGGTTGATTGGTTAGAGGATCTTCCAATATTCAAAGATGAAAGGAAAGACAATGCTGCTCTTCATTTGGTTAGGTTTCATATGCATGTACGCAATCTTAAGGTTCAGTTTCCTGAGGATTGTCTCATGAGGATGTTTATGACCACTTTAGAAGGAAAAGCATGGTCTTGGTATAAAAGTTTGGAAAATGGTTCAATATATTCGCTTGCTAATTTTCATGATGAATTCTATGAGATGTATAAAGAATGTCATCCTTCCTTATTGTTGCTCAAAGATTGTTGTAGACATTCTTTAAGTCTTATTCAGTACTTGGAGGATTTTTATGATGATGATGAGTTTATGGATGAATAAATTTTAGAGGCTCTTCATAACAATGCATTTCAACACCAAGAAGAAAGTATAACATCTCATGAAACGCAGCATGAAGATCAGCAGGGGTTTATTTGTGAAAACCATGTTTCATCCTTTGATATGAATGAAAAGATGCAGCAAACTTGCCAATCCTTTGATCATAAAGAGTACGAAATTGATTGCAAACACCAAGAAGAAGTAGTGGAAGAAATTTTTTATAATCCTCAGGCAGAAGAAAAGGTTGTTCATTTTTGTGATTCCTTGCAGCAGCTTACATCAAAGAATGATCACAATAGTGAGGAAAATTACATTGTCTATGGGAATCATGCAGAAAGGCAGTTGGATAGCACATCAAAGGAATTTTGTGTGGCTAAGGATCAGTTGTCTAAAGAGATAGAATGTTATGATGATTATCAAAATAACCATGTTTTCTTTGACCCTATAAATGAATACATGGCAGAGTTTTGCACATCAGTATTTCAATTTCATTTGCATTATGAAGATCATATACATTATAGGTTGATTTGGTCATCTCACTACCATGGTTATTTTGAGGTTGAATACAGTCAAGAGCCTCCAATATCAGAGAAGACAATTGATTGGCTTTATTGGAAATATCATGTTGCTTGACCTACAAGTGGAGCTTGCAGCTGATAGGGTAGGTAGGTAGGAAAATGCAAATAAGCTCAAGGTTGACTGAGCATTCTTTTTCAGTAGATATAGACTTCTTTCTCATACAGTGATCATCAAGCTTAAGCCCGAGGTGAAGGCCCAAGAAGCTTAAAGGGGATGCTTGTCAAACAAATTTCCATTTATCATAAGAGGATAAGGCACTGGACCTGTGAGTTCTTAGTGTACCACAAGGGCACACTATCCCAAGTGGAGCCACTGTAATCACTGAAAATATTTCAAAGGAAAAGGGTAAGGGAAGGGTTAATTGATCCTGGACATATTCATGTTGATCTTGTTCGTGTTCATGCAATAGACATTTGATACAATTCTTAGTTTGAGCAAACAAGCCCATGGTGAGCAGAGAGCAGAAATCTTCATCAAATTCAAGCAAGGCAGCTCCTCAATTAAGCAAGGTATTTTCTTCCAAGTTGTTTTGTCTAAAGAAATTTCAAAGGAGAAAATGTCAAAAGAAAGGAAAATATCGTCATCAGTACAACCATCACCAATGTACAAGAATGACAGAAACAAGGCAGTTAGCAGTCAAGAAGAAAGACAGAGCTTTGAGGAGGATAAGGAGATGTTGAAACTTGCCAAGCGTGAAATTTCCAGACTTGAGAAAAAGGAAAATAAGACCTATGACAAGGCATTCAAAGAGGATACAAGAGGCACTACCAGAGGCAAGTGAAACAGGGGAGGTAACAAAATATCATAAAGGACATCCTTAGCTAAAGGAAATCACACAACAAGTAAGGTTAAGTCTTAAATTTTGCTAGATTACCTTTTGAAATTCTCCTTGAAGAATGGTGTCTATTATATTTAGTTTTGGAAAAAGCTTCATGAAAAATGGAGAAGCCATTCCAAGAAAAATAGAGACTCACAAAAGTTAAATTTTGGTATCAAAACTGTGTTTTTTAAATTACACAGCAGTTTCGTAGTGCGCTACGAAACTGCTGTAGCTACATATTATGACTTCATGGGCCAGTTTTTGAGAGACAAAGGAAATATTTTTGAAGAGGAATTTTTGAAAAGGATCAATTACAAAATGCAAACATCCAACAAGGGTAAAACAGATGAAAGAAGGACGTCCATGAACTCCAAAGCTATATGTTATGAAAATGATCATTATTTCATAGCTTGTTTTTACCAGTCAACTTCTAGATGGGTTTTTGAGCAGTTAAAAACTCATCTATGAAAAGTGAAAGAGGTTTTCATTTATAAGATACTGAAGTACAAAAACCTCTTCCAATTTCTTCAAATCCATTATTATTTGAGAGAAATGAATGATCAAAGTTGCGCTACGAAACTGCTGTAGGTGCAGTTTTTACTTTCCTGTTTTACACATCTTCTTCAAGGATCGATTCTGGGCAGCTGGAGTAGTGTTTCAAAAAACCAAAAGAGGTTTTTGTTCAGAATGGATCTTTTCACAAAAGCCTCCTTCAGTTTTTCTAAATACTGTTTTTGTGAGAAGTTATGAGCTCTGTCCCAAGACCCATTGTTCAGCCAGAACAGAGCAAGGGACAGTTTCCTAGTTTCTAGGAACAACAAAAGGATGAGTCATCAAGGGCCAGCTGGAAGGTTATGAGCACCATCAAATTCGACTTCATGGAGTTTTAGGTGTCAAAGAATGTTTTAAATGTTTAGATAAGTTTGTTGTAATCATAATAAGGAGTTACACTCCTAGTTGTATTAGGTCTCTAGGACACCTAGTTAGCTGTCCTTTGTATTAAATAGTTAGTTTTAAGTGTCAATAGGTGTCAAATTAGGAGAAATTCGAATTATCCTCATGCTGGAGGAAGGAATCTACATGAACTCTATATATGGGAGAAGAACTGATGTACAAGGGGTTGGAAATTTCAAGAGAAAACAGTGCATATTATGTTATTGCAGAACACTGTATGTTTTATGTTAATGCAGAACTTTCGCTTTACTACTCAGGATTCAGAGAGGGTTTTATGTGTTTTATTTCCTCATGGATTTCTTCATTTTCTCACTTGCAGTGGTATGAACACATGTTACTTAGAATTCATTGATAATGCTCTAACTTCCTTCATGTGTTCATAAACTGTGTTTCCTATATGATGTCTCTGTTTTGCTAGTAGATTAAAACTCTTTATGCCCTGACTTCCATGTAAGCTGATCAGTTGTTGTACTAAAACATGCTCTGACTGCATAGCCCAATAGATGCTTGTTGATTGGAATTTCAACCATTTATACATTTTCATTTGATTTCAATCCATAGAGTTAGCCATCTTATTCATTATCCAAATCTCTAATCTTGTGAGAGAGCCCTCTCAGGTTGGGGAGGCTAAGACTCAACCAAAAGTTGGTTTGAAATAGTTACTCAAGGTCTACCTGATTAGCAGCCTATCAGGGGTCTGATTTTGTGATAACACGTGGTTTGCTTATCGTTGTTATTTGGTAATCTGATATGCTTTATAAGTTACATTATATGCTCTGTTAAGATTCGTTCATTAAGATTCTTTATACTGACTCTGCATTATATCATCAATACTTTCAGAGTTGATTTGATATTAGTAGACTTAATTGAACATTGTTCTCATTTTGTTACAGAGCTGTTATGCTGTGTATTTCTGTTAAGGAAAATATCTGAAAGATGTGTTCTTTATGATTCAGGATTCATGTTGTTCCATCTCTGAAACACAGTTGTAATTTCTATATATGATTTACTGGCACTATTCCATAACTTATCAATAATTAAGTGATATTCCATTAGTGCGTTCTGCTTGATTTGCCTTAAGAGTGAAAGATTGTTATCTGATTGCGAAGAGTGCATTTGGGTTAGTAGATTAAGTTTGGTTACGGCTCACAAGACTTAGTCGTTTGATTTCTGTTCCATTCTAGATTTATTGTTCAATTTCTTATTTGCTGTTCCATTTTGTTATCTGTTGTTCCATTTACTTGCATTTGTTATTTTTGTGTGAGAGACGATCTAAGGCTGTAGTGAGCCTCGACATTTACTGCCTCGCTCCCAGACCTGTGGTCTATGCTCTAATTTCCCTTCCATCAGTTTCCAAAGGGATGGGCTATTGCTGCCGAACCCTTGACTGATAAATTGCCTGGTTTTCTGAACGTGTGATTTTTTGTGCTTGAATTTCCTTTCCATCAGTTTCCAAAGGGATGGGTTATCATCGCCGAACCCTTGACTGATTAGTTTCATAGCTTTAAGAGTGTGTGCTTTAGTCATTCGAAGTAACTTAGTTATAGACAAGCATCTGTTTACTCTTGTATTTTTATAGAACGCTGTACTGCTAGCATTACTCTAACAAATAGCCTCAGATTGAGTCACTCTTTGTAATAACCAAACGCTCCCGGATTGACATATTAATGTGAGGTAACTAGAGGTGAAAGCGACCCTTTTTATAGCTCTACATTTTGGCGCCATTGCCGGGGAAGAGTGTAGCCATTTGTCTTTTTCAGAGTAGTGTACGAGCCTGCTAGGGAAGAGTTGGATCTTAAAAACGGAAGGTAAGAACCTACGTGTGGAGCATGTAAAAGCCCTGCTCCATTGTCCACTTTCCTAACAGATTTGTTTTTGCTTTGTTTGAATAGAATTTAGTAGTTCATTTGAGTGCATGACTAAGCAGAAAAAACCAGAAAAGAATATCAAACCTCCATCCAAGTCTGAAAAAGCTAAGGGGCCGGTGACCCTTCGCCGAACGACCTTCATAGACGAAATCTATAAGAAAACAGAATCTCAGCCATCAGTAGGCCCCAGGAAAATCATTTCTAAACAACCTACTAGTTCCCTTCAGGCCACAGGATCACCATCTGTAGCCTTTGCTGAGGTGCATAGTCAAACTGAAGAGCAGGACTTTCAAGAAATTGAAAATTCTACTCCAAAACTATTGCAGGAAGGGAATTTCAGCAACTTTTGTGAAGGAGAAGGAGAAACAGGGGAAACTGAGGAACCAAAATCTCCTATTGGAACAAATTAGCCATTAAATAGCCCAGATAAGGGGAGTGCTGCAAAAATCATTGTTGAAGGAATCCAATCTCCTCAGACATCAGGTATTCTCATTATCCCAGATAAAGGAAGTGCTATTTAAACTATTCCTGTCAAAACCGTTCCCTCTCAACCTAGAAATACCCTCCTAGAAATCCCAGAAGGTTATTGGCATATATTCGATCCCATGGCTCAGAACCAGCCAAATGCTCAAACCTCTACATTACAATATCCCATAGTGGATTCTGCAGCAAATGCACCCATGAAAGCTATTCCTCTTCAGCATATCCCTACATTTCACGGTCTCACATCAGAAGATCCGGATGCATTTTTATTCGAATTCGATGTGTTATGCAGGGGATATGATTACACCACCGATCCCCAGAAATTGAAACTGTTTCCCTCCACATTAAAAGGGGCTGCCTTAAGATGGTTTATGGGACTAGGTGGTGGGGTTATCAATAATTGGGATCAAATGAAAGAGTCCTTCTTAAAAAAATATCAGGATTACTATAGGTCTAGGGAATTGAAAGACGAAATATTCCAAATGACAGCCAGACCAAATGAAACATTAGAGGAGTACGTGGAATGTTTTCAGTACAATCTACAAAGGTCTCCTTATGCATCACTACCTTTACCCGATAATGTGTTAAAAAATGCATTGATAAGGGGCATGAAGGAACAATGGATTGAAACATTAAACATCATGGGAAAATGGGATATTTATCAAGACAATTTTGCTGACATCATTGATTTATGTATCAGGAGTTCGAGAGGCAGCACAAGAATAAAACTGGCAGAATATGATCGGTTTGCAAGAGATAACTAAGTATCAACAGAAGGAGTAACACGTGTAGAGATTGGAAATTTATTAGAAAATTTTAAAACTGATATTCTGGGGACACTAACTACACAACTCGATATTGTGCAGGCTAAACAGAAGCAGATGGAGGCAGAACAAAATTTGGAGGTCTTCTGCCCCCGATGCAGAAAAAAACATAGCCACAGGGTATGTCCACTCGATATTGTCCAAACATGCGCCATCTATACAAAAGATCACCTTACGGAGAGCTGCCCCTCACTTCCTGGATTGAAAGCGGTATATAAGGAAGCGGAAGAAGAACCAGAATCGGTGTACTTGATCAACCAGCGTCGCTAGTGGCAGCCGAGACAATCTGGTATGTTTCCAGACCCAATCTCTTCTTTTCAGCCTCCACAGTACAATGCTCAACAATATAGTATGTGGCAAAATCAATCTCAACCCCCATTTTCAAACTGGCCACCTCAACCATTTCCTTCCTCAAACCCGTGGCTCAATCAAACAAGCCAATCTAGTTGGCCGAATTTCCCTTACACTCCACCATATTGGCAAAATGGCCCATATCCCTCACAATGGACTCCCCCTACTTCACAAAGTTCACCCTGGCAGACAAGCTGGCAAAGACCGATGCACCAGCCAGCTGGAACTATTCCGCTCCCTCAACCTACTCTTCCAACTTTACAGCAAAATCCCCAGTCTAATCTCAGACCGCAACTCCCAGCCCAACCCAATCCCAATCCAAACAATAGACCAGTCCAATCTCTCCAAATCGTAGAATCACCAGAAATAGGACCCGACCTGAGGGAGTGCAATGATCTTCAGTTAAGATCTGGGTGTATAATTGAAACTGAGGGAGATAAAACAGTTCATATTGAAGATCAGTTATCAAGAGAACATCAGTTGCAACAAGAGGATGTAAATAAGCAGCAGACTCATAATCAAACAACCACATCCTCTCCTCCGTTCCCAGAACGATTAGTCATACCTCGACCCATACAATATCCTGACTTTGAAATTCTGGGAGAATTACAAAATCTGTACATAAAAATCCCATTCCTCCAAGCCATTCAAGACATTCCTATATACGCAAAAACTATCAAAGAATTGTGCATCAAGAAACGAAGGAGGAATATAACAACTAATCCACGAGTTCAAGTAGTCGGTACTTTATCTGATTTACTATCCGGGAAAGAAACACCCATTAAATATGAAGACCCAGGAAATCCAATTGTAACTGTTCAAATTTATGGTCAGACCCTGTCTAATGCCTTAGTTGATCTAGGAGCTGCAATTAATATTTTAACAACCACTACTTGCCAAAAGCTCGGCATTACATCTGTAAAACCCACCTCTACTTTGTTAGAATTAGCTGACTGATTTGTGGTTAGACCAGAGGGTACTCTACATGATGTTATGGTCTCTGTAGATTCCTGGGATTGGTTGTTGGCAGGGAAATATGACTATAACCAGAGGACCGAATATCAAAAATTTAATTTATATCCTCCAGCCCAGCCAAGCGTCACAATAATCAAAACTAATAAACACCCTGTATCATACCTTACTGATAACATTAGATCTCCATTGACTATACAAAAGGCACTTGATTTTAAAGACCAAACAGAGGATGATGCCATTAATAATTTCATTAGTCAAACTGAATCTTGCACACAGTGTCACATGATAGAAGCAACATTTGATAATGAGTTAGAAGAAGATCCTCTAAAAGATACACATGACCAAACGATACCTGTTACTTCTATTGCAAATAGTAAAATTGTGGAAATTGAACCGGGAAAAACTTTAAATATCAATGCCAATCTCACGCCTGAACAAGAAACAAAGCTCATCCATCTGTTAACAAAATATCAAGAAGCATTTGCATGGGATTACCCTGATATGAAAGGAATCAATCCCCAATTATGTACACACCACATTTATATAGAAAAAGATGCCAGACCTGTTCGCCAGCCGCAAAGAAGACTTAATCCTCATCTAAAGGATGTGGTAAAAGCGGAACTTCAGAAACTTTTAGATGTCAATTTTATCTATCCTATTTCTGATAGTAAATGGGTCTCTCCACTTGTGGTGGTACCAAAAAAGAATGGAAAATGGAGAATCTGTGTGGATTATAGGGAACTAAATAAAGCAACACAGAAAGATCATTTTCCTCTCCCATTCATAGACCAAGTATTAGATACTTTAGCAGGAAAGAAATTTTTTTCTTTCCTGGATGGCTTCAGTGGATACAATCAGATTCAGATTGCCCCTGAAGACCAGGACAAAACTACTTTTACTTGTCCTTGGGGAACATTTGCCTATCGAGTTCTACCTTTTGGCCTATGTAATGCTCCTGCCACATTCCAAAGGGCTATCCTTAGCATTTTTGTAGATTTAATCAATGATGGACTTGAAGTATACATGGATGATTTTACACCGTATGGAGATGATTTTGATCCTGCATTGGACACCCTAGAAAAATTCCTACAACGCTGCATTGCTACCAGGCTTTGCTTAAGCCACGAAAAATGTTACATGATGATGACTGAAGGACTTATCTTAGGACACTATGTTTCAGCAGCCGACATTTAGGTAGACTCGGCCAAAATCCAAATACTTTTGCTTATTCCCACTCCTACTACTCAAACAGAGGTACGTAGCTTTCTTGGATTTTATGGTTATTATAGATGATTTATAGAACATTATTCACACATTGCTGCACCTTTATATGCACTAACTGGTAACGTTGATTTTCTTTGGACAGAAAAATGTGACCATGCTTTCGAAGATTTAAAGAAGCTCGTATCCACAGCCCCAGTCCTTCGAGGACCAAACTGGGATTTACCATTCCAGATATCATCTGATGCCTCAGATACAGCCATCGGCGCAGTCCTTGGGCAGGAAGAGGATAAAAAACCATATGCTATTTATTACATCAGCAAAAATTTATCCCCTGCTGAATTAAACTACACTGTTACTGAAAAAGAATTCCTAGCTGTGATACATGTTGTCAACAAGTTTAGACATTATATTACAGGCTATCCTGTTATTTTATATACAGATCATTCTGCCATAAAATATTTAGCAAATAAGATTGTTACAAATGCTAGAGTAACTAGATGGTTGATTTTATTGCAGGAATTCGATATCACAATCAAGGATCGGCCTGGCAAAGAAAACCCTGTAGCCGATTTTCTCTCAAGAATACCAAAGCCAATCGATGCAGCAGTAGTTGAAGATCAATTCCCAGATGAGCACCTGTTTGCTGTTACTGTTCAAACACCCTGGTATGCTGATGTTGCCAATTACCTCGCAGTGGGTAAATTACCAAAACACTTAACCCCTAATGAACGCAAACATATTGTTCAGAAGAGTGCTCGATTCTTGTGGATTGGGGGCCATTTGTTTCACACAGGAGCAGACATGCATATCAGGAGGTGTGTTCGAGAAGATGAAATCTTTGACATCCTAAAAGCCTGTCATGATGGACTGTGTGGTGGACACTTCACTGAGCGTAGAACTGGACATAAATGATTGCAAACAAGATATTATTGGCCTACGATTTTCAAAGATGCAAAGAAATTTGCCCAAGCCTGTGACAGTTGCCAGCGATCAGGACGTCTTGGTCAATCTGAGGAAATGCCTCTCAAACCACAGTTAGTCATCGAACCATTTGAGCGATCAGCTCTTGATTTCGTTGGACCCATCAACCCATCATCAAATCAGAAAACATATATCTTGGTGGCAACAAAATATGTCACCAAATGGGTTGAGGCAGAAGCATTGCCAAGAGCCACAGAGGACTCTGTCATACAATTCTTGTTCCATCTATTTGTACGTTATGGCCTTCCAAGGGAAATAATTACAGATGGAGGACCACAATTTGCTAGGAATAGATTAGCTACAACACTCAACAATTATCACATCCAGCATAAAATCACTACTCCATATCACCCACAGGCGAATGGGCAGGTAGAAAGCAGCAATAAGATAATAGAATCAATCCTAACGAAAACCATTGCATCACATAGGCATGATTGGGCTGCCCGACTACCTGAAGCACTATGGACCTATAGAACAACATGGAAGTTGGCCTAGATCTAAGCGAGGCACAAATCAATCGACTACAGCAGATTAATGAATTGGAAAAAATTAGGCTCTCTGCACTACAAAATACAACACTGATTCAACAACAGCGAGCTAAATGGCATGATGCGCTCATAAAAAACAAAGTCTTCCACGAGGGAGACTGGGCTTTGTTATACGACTCTCAGTTTCAGGACTTCCTAGGGAAACTCCAGACTCGTTGGTTGGGACCATACGAAATCCAGAAAGTGCATGACAATGGAACCCTTACTCTAATCACAATTGACGGTTCTGGATATGCATTCAAAGTAAATGGCCACCGAGTTCTTCTTTATCGCAAACCACTTACTAGGGAGTCCTTCTGCCAATAGCTATGCCGAGACACTCATATGGAGATTTTAGGAGAGGAAGAGAAATCTTCCTCACCTGTAATTCATTAAGGAATTCATTTCTTTTTACAGTCTATACATAAGTTCTTTTCTTCAAGTTGTTCTTGTACATATGTTTGAACTAAATGTTTTCTTGCTTTCTTAAAATTTTGATTTTTGCCATTCTGTTTCTAAAAGAATGGCATTTGCGTGTTTTGTTGTTCCTTTTCAAAAGGAACATCATTCTTGATTTTTGTTGTTCCTTTTCAAAAGGAACAACATCCTTGATTTTTTCTGTTCCTTTTCAAAAGGAATAGCATCTTTGATTTTCTGTTGTTCCTTTTTCAAAAGGAACGGCTTTGCTTGTTCTGTTGTTCCTTTTCTAAAGGAACAGCATTTTGGATTTTTGTTGTTCCTTTTTCAAAAGGAACGGCACTGCGGTGTGTTTGCTATCCCTTTTCCAAAGGCGCAGCATATTTTGATTTCTGCTGTTCCTTTTTCAAAGGAACGACATTTTTGCGTCTTTTGCTGTTCCTTTTCCAAAGGAACAACATTTTTGGTTGCTGCTGTTCCTTTTTCAAAGGAACGGCATTTTGAGTGTTTTTGCATAGCATTTTTTTTATTATTATTTTTGCTGTTCCTTTTCCAAAGGAACGGCATTAGCATTTTTGCAATCTATGGTCTTTTTCCCAGAGGAACACCACTAGCATACTTTTGCTCTCCTTGTGAAACAACTTATTCCTTTTGCTGATCTAAATTGAGGATGCTTCTTGCCCATATTCTTTCAAGTCTTTAAGATACAGCTATGCACTTATGCAATGAATATAAAATCACAACATACCAAAATCCGCAAATCATAAATCGTTATATTTATAACGCTCTGCATTGGTAAGAGGACA
Organism: Pinus tabuliformis; assembly: GCA_031772625.1. Taxonomy (NCBI): domain Eukaryota; kingdom Viridiplantae; phylum Streptophyta; class Pinopsida; order Pinales; family Pinaceae; genus Pinus; species Pinus tabuliformis. The sequence continues at coordinate 539,054,016 of CM062816.1, read as the reverse complement.
AAAGGAAGGACATACTTATTTCTTATCTTTTGTTTTCATTGTTTTACTAATTTTGCTCTGATTGGTTATCTTTATCATGCTGACCCCTTTAACCCTCTTTGATTATTCTTTAGGAATAAGAGCAAAGGGCTTATATCTTCCTATTGAGATGATAAGACTTCTTCCACCATTCCTACTCTTAAGGAGTGTTGAACCACCCTTTGTGTATAAATAAGGACAAGTACTCTATGAAAAAGAAAAAATGTGTGAATATGATTTATGAGATGTCAAATGCAGGATAGGGGGTCTCATCAAGAGCCAGCCTACCATGATCATGAGGATGGAAGTGAAGTGGCATTCCCACTATGGCCACCACACCAGGGATATGGTCCAAAAGGTATATCAAATAATCAAACCTTGGAACAGGAGGTCTCATCATAAGCCGGCCTGCCCACTTTTCGCTCCTTCCTCGTGAATGGCATTATGGTTAACTAGTCACCATGCCAGCATAATGGCCTACACTTTGACATAATAACATTCCTAAGTATACACAAAGGATCATGGTTCCGGGGGTGAAAAAACAACTCTGCCAAGGTTATGGACACCTGTCGGCAGCAGAGCACTGTTAATGGTATTGAAGTCACATTGATTACATCAATGGGTAAGATACTAATACTCTTTTGTTTCTTATATCCTAGGAACTAATCATATATTATTTCCCGATTTATACATCGCATGAACATTTATTACCACCAATCATGGCAAACGAAGTGACAATGACCACTTGAGATTTGGCAAGCATGACAGACGTCCTATCCCCCAGCCTCATATCATATCACAACAGCCTCTTACATAATACGCGATCAACTCTCCGCCTCGATTTCGGTAATTCGTTGTCTCTCTAAACATGGCATAATTTCATACGCTGTTCCTTTATGACTCGGTTGCAGATCGGGTGCTGCTCCTTTATTTGACGGTTGGGACAGCCTATCACTTTGCGGGGGGGGGAGGTTAACCTCATTATTCCCTGAATTACGTGTCAGCTCACTATTCGAGAAAGATAGTGTACGACGGTATGGCATGGCTTAACGGCATGACACTTCTATTTTTATGCAAGTTGCTGTTTATAATCCATTTATGTTGCATACTCTGTGTTTTTTTCCGAAATCTTGCGATTATTACCCTCTCTGTGTTTCAAACAGCACAAGAAGTTGCTGTTCCATTGAGAATCCACAGTAAAACCATGGGAGGAAGGGAAATTCGAAGCGAACCTCAGAAGTTGACAGTCTCCGCTGCTGCCCGGGAGATCCTGGAAAGAGCAGGGTGGCTGAATTATCTCAGTCGCCTGCAGGAGTCTAATGAAACAGTGGCGATGGAATTTCTGCAGAACCTGCAGGAGGAGCACTCCACAGTAAGGGGGAAGCAGATAGCGATCACCGACTATATAATTGTAGAAGTCTCGGGACTACCAGCCACCAGACCAGTATGGACACTAAAGAAGGAAAGATTACAGAAGATCATGGAAATTTTCCAGGACGAAGGCCAGAGCTTGACAATTAAGGGGAAGGGAGTTTTGCCAGCAACGCTAGGAGAACCCTGGACGGAATTAGCGAGAACAGTACAGAGCTACATCACCTGCGAGGGGAGGAAAGACGTGGTAATACCACGACATCTTAAACTTTTAGTTGTTTTAAAGCAGAAATGCTCTGTAAATCTGCCTGCACTTCTGAATTCATTACTGCATGATGCTGCACGAAGCTTAAAAAAGGCACAACATGTAGAGTCAGTCGTCAGTCACCATGGGTTAATACGATTAATAGTTAGTCATAGTCTCACCCAGCAGCAGAGCAGTTGGGAAGAGATTATTGCAATGATTGAGGGGGAATTGACAGCACCATCCCCAAAACGTAAACATTCTATAAGCACACCAGAACATCCGAAAAAATGCAAAGAGTTAGTAAAACAAAAACATGTTGCTAGTGCATCTGAATGACCAGAAATACACCAGGAATCGGCAAAGCCACCAATACACCCGAACGGCCAGAGAAGCCCAGAAAATCAGCCCGGTTAGTTCGGATAAGAGGAAGGCTAGAAAAGCTCCAGGAAAGCACCAGCCAGCCAATGGTAATTGAGGACGAGCAATCCTCAAAACCAGAAGTAGAGATAGAACAATTTGAAAAGGAGGCTGAGCAATCGATAGAGGAGGCCAAGCAATCCGGAGAAGAAAATGAGGAAGAAGATGACCACTCTGAAACAGAAACTGAGCATTTAGAGGCAGAAACGGAACAATCCAAACAGGAGGGGGACATGGGACAGCAGGAAGGTTTCCCACCACAAGACCCAGTGGGAGAAGATGAATTGGCCGCAGTCTTGGCCAATATGGGTGAGTATGGACAACCTTCCAGTCCAGTAGACCTCCACGACAAACCCCAAGAACAAAACACATCTGAAAAATCACATGCAGTAGAGGCAGAAGAAGGAAATCTGCCTATTCATGATGAAGAGGAGATAAGAGATACTGAACGGGAACAATCTGTTCCCAAGTCACCAGAGGAAATCCCGGAGGGAGTAGGAGCAGAACAAGGAATTGCCCAGGAACAGACGGAACCAGCTAAGGTTCCTACCCCAGAACAATCAGAGCAGAACAGCGAGGAAGCTCCCCAGGAGAAAGACCCAGAGACTAGTCATGGTCCATACCTCAGTAGACAGCCTGCTGTCCCTTCTAATGAAACGCTGGAAATTAAGAAATTGCGAAAGGAACAGCGGAAGTTATTGAATACAATAGCCCAGCTCTGACAGAAAATTAGAACTCTGAAAGAAAACCAGAGGGTAGGAAAGACCGCAGGGAAGAAAAAGAGGGCCACTGCAGTAAAATCCCGCAAGGCAAAAAGGCGAAGGACCAACAATCGCCCTGTTGTTCAAAACCCTGCTGAAGAACAGACTGCTGTTCCAAATGATGTTGAGGAACAAACTATTGTTCCATTTAAAAAGGAACAACAGCAAGCTGATATTCGTGTTAAAAAAGAAAAGGAGAACAAGGAAATCTAGACAGAGGCACCACCCTCAGGGGTAATAACGGTTCTGAACTCCAAACAACGTAATAAGAAAGTTCAGGTAAAACTCCCGGCCTCCACTGACCTATGGAAAAGAGATCCGAAGACAAGAACCTTGCATAAGATGATGAAGCAAGCCCAGCAAGAAGCTGAAAAACTGAGAGAGCAAACGGTCCCCTGTGAGAAATATGAAGAGTTACAGCAACAACTAAGGAACGTCAATCAATCTGAAGGCCAGGCCTTTGAAGGGTGGCGAAAGGAACAAGAGAAAGCTGCAAAGGTAACCCGTAGGCTAGATACTGTTATCAAGCAGATGGATACCTTGTGTTCTTTATACAATGACGTTTTAGCATGTAGGCCCCCTGCCAAAAACTATGCTTTGTTTTTATTAGAACGATATTTACAATTAAAAATAAAAGCTGTTAAAGCAGGTGCCCCTATACAAATCAACACTGTCAATGACTTTATAGACTGCTGTAAACATTATGGGGTGAAGGTTCAAAGATTGCTATGTGAATTTTATTTGCATAACCTCGTGCTAGATCAGGAGACTGAGTTGAACCCTAGCCCTTTTGTTGGGGACATTCAGTTGCAAGCATTCATCTCATTCGGGGTTAATCAGATTAAATGGCTCAAAGCCTATAACACTTTCCAGAGGTAGGAAAATGGCCTAGACTTATGGGTAAGGGCTGAGCCTAGGGACCCAGTACGGTTATGGAAAGCACATAGAAACCTTATGAGAACTCCGGGTGTCATCGAAACAATAGGACCTATGCATGAGGCACTCATTCGACAAAGTTTAGAGTATTTTCTTTCTATCAAAGACCTCGCCATTGATGCAGCCAAATTCCGATACTGAATCTCTAATCCAAACATCCAACTCAGGGAGCCATTTAAGTATGAGAATTTTCAATTAGTTGCCAACCATTTGAACCTCTATGGTGAGAGTATTTTGAAAGCAGGGCCATCCTGGTTAGGATATAGATTTCGTAGTCCAATTATTTGGCACCCTGCATCCGAATATCAAGCCCTGTATGAGATGCCTGAGGGTCAAACAGGTCAGTTCTTTGACTACCTCGTCACTCACCACGGCTGTAGGCCTCCACATGAGATTCCATCTCCAACCTATTCTCTCACTACTTTGCATGTCAACTACAACGTTTTCATGAGGGCATGAAACAGGGTAAGCAGGGGGGTGTGTGGAGTACTAAAAAGGTATGCTTTTGATGATCATTTCAGTGGCTTTTCAGTAGAATTTGTAAACCTTTTTGCATCATGAATTTGGAAAACAATAAAGAATTATAAAAAAACATGTTAGAATTAACATGTAAGACTTAATCATTGATAATTGTTATTCTTCTGTGCAGGAAAGGGTGAAAACGAAGAGTTTCCGTTCCGAAGGAAAAGACAAAGACGAGATAACTGCTGTCCCTTTGAAGGGAAACCGAATGCAAACAAGGCTAAGTAGATCAAAGCAAATCAGCCCGGAAAAGGAGGAGAAGACACCACCTTGGCGGAGAAGAAAAGAAAAGATTAAGGATTGATAGTTTGGTGAATCCCTCAGGATCTTTGATCCTAAGGGATCGCTACTTTATTTATCTTGTTACTTGGACATCTCCGCTGTCACCTTTATATAAAGGGACAGCATTGTTAGCTTTAGATATAATATTTTTATGTAATTTTCTGTTAAAGATCAACTTTGATCATCGAGTCTTGTTGAGAACTGGTTCATTGTACTTTTGTCTTACGCTTTAATAGAAACTTGGTGATTATCTCATCTCTGCGTATGGATTAACTTAAGGCGGTGTACCCTTGGAGGCTAAGGGCCCGGCCTCGGAGGACACTTGCTTCTGTATCACTACGATTTGATTTTTGCGTGGTTTGCTTATCGTTGTTATCGGTAATCTGATATGCTTTATAAGTTACATTATATGCTCTGTTAAGATTCGTTCATTAATATTCTTTATACTGACTCTGCATTATATCATCAATACTTTCAGAGTTGATTTGATATTGGTAGACTTAATTGAACATTGTTCTCATTTTGTTACAGAGCTGTTATACTGTGTATTTGTGTTAAGGAAAATATCTGAAAGATGTGTTCTTTATGATTCAGGATTCATGCTGTTCCATCTCTGAAACACAGTTGTAATTTCTGTTGATGATTGATGTTAAATCAGATTACTTTCCCAACGTGTTGCGTGTGTATATTATTTACTGGCACTATTCCATAACTTATCAATAATTAAGTGTTGTTCCATTAGTGCGTTCTGCTTGATTTGCCTTAAGAGTGAAATATTGTTATCTCATTACGAAGAGTGCATTTGGGTTAGTAGATTAAGTTTGGTTACGGCTCGCGAGACTTAGTCGTTCAATTGATATTCCATTTTAGAATTGTTGTTCCATTCTAGATTTGTTGTTCAATTTCTTATTTGTTGTTCCATTTTGTTATCTGCTGTTCCATTTACTTGCATTTGTTATTTTGGTGTGAGAGACGATCTAAGGCTGTAGTGAGCCTCGGCATTTACTGCCTCGCTCCCAGACCTGTGGTCTATGCTCTAATTTCCCTTCCATCAGTTTCCAAAGGGATGGGCTATTGCTGCCGAACCCTTGACTGATAAATTGCCTGGTTTTCTGAACGTGTGATTTTCCATGCTTTAATTTCCTTTCCATCAGTTTCCAAAGGGATGGGTTATCGTCACCGAACCCTTGACTAATTAGTTGCCTAGCTTTAAGAGTGTGTGCTTTAGTCATTCGAAGTAACTTAGTTATAGACAAGCATCCGTTTACTCTTGTATTTTTATAGAACGTTGTACTACTAGCATTACTCTGACAAATAGCCTCAGATTGAGTCACTCTTTGTAATAACCAAATGCTCCCGGATTGACATATTAATGTGAGGTAACTAGAGGTGAAAGAGACCCTTTTTATAGCTCTATAATAAACTCACAGGAGAAAAGGGTTCCTGGTTCGAGTAGGAGCTATGGCGGAAGATGGTAGGTTTAGGGTTGAAAAATGTAACGGCCAAAACTACCAGTTGTGGAAGATGCAGATGGAAGATTATTTGTACCAGAGAGATATGTACCAACCATTCAGTGGAAAGGAAAAGAAGCCGATGAGTGTGACAGACACAGAATGGGATACTCTCAATAGAAAGACACTTGGAACAATACGACTATGCCTAGTGGTGTCTATAACCTTTAATATTTCAAAGGAAATGACAACAGAGGATTTAATGGTGACATTGGCCAAACTATATGAAAAACCCTCAGCCACAAATAAGGTATTTCTTATGAAGTGTTTATTTAATATGAAGATTTCAGAAGGTGGATCTGTTTCTGATCATTTAAATGAATTTAATATAGTTACCAGTTAGTTAATTTCTGAAGGGGTAACTTTTGATGATGAAGTTAGGGCTCTATTATTTTTATGCTCATTGCCAAAAAGTTGGAATGGTTTAATTATGGCCATTAGTAAATTTGTCTCTGGATCTAGTACTTTAAAGTTTGATGATTTCGTTGGTGCAATCCTTAGCAAGGAAATGCAATGGAAAAGCTCCAGTGAGATATCAGGTAATGCTTTGACTACAGATACTAGGGGAAGAAAAATGGAAAGAGGAAAGAGCCCTAGATATTGCAGTAAATCAAGAAAAGGAAGATCCAAGTCCAGATCGGGGATAGTGTGCTAGAAATGCGGGAAAAAAGGACACCTGAAGAAAGACTGCAAGTCTAGGAAGGGAAAAGAAGGAGATGCGCAACAAGAAAATAATCATGAAGTGAATGTAATAGGCGATGTGTTGCAAGATGCTTTGATTCTTTCATTAGAAAAAAATATTGATGCCTGGGTGGTAGATTCAGGGGCCTCATTCCATCCCACACCTAATAGGAAACATTTTCATGATTATGTTCAAGGAGATTTTGGACAGGTTCGATTGGGTGATGATAAACCCTGTAAAAATCATTGGAATGGGTACAATTTTCATAAAACAATAGAATGGAAATAAATGGCTAGTGAACGAGGTAAGGCATGTTCCAGATCTAAAGAAAAATCTTATTTCTACAAGAAGTTGGGAGGTGAAGGTTGCATAACTACTTTCATAGATAAAACCTGGAAGGTCACAAAAGGAACCCTAGTAATAGCAAAAGGAGAAAAGGTTGGTACATTGTATTTATGCAATCATATTTCTAATTATGTTAATGCTTTAACCTCTACATGAGCAGATACGACATTGTGGCATCATAGAATTGGGCACATAAGTGAGAAGGGGATGCAGATCCTTCACTCAAGAAATTTGTTTCCAGGTTTGAAGCCTACCGATTTGGAATTCTGTGAAAATTGTGTTTATGGAAAACAGAAGAGAGTCAATTTTCTCAAAGTTGGGAAAGAAAAGAAGAGCGAAAAATTAGAGGTTGTGCATACAGATGTATGGGGACCTGCTCAGGTATCATATCTCAGTGGCTCTTGCTATTATGTTACTTTTATTGATGATGCAACTCGAACAACCTTGATTTATTGTATTCGAAATAAATTTGATGTATTTGATACTTTCAAGAAATGGAAAGCTTTGGCTGAAAATGAGACAGGAAAAAGGTTGAACTGTCTCGATCAAACAATGGAGATGAGTATTGCAGCAAAGAGTTTGATAGGTACTATTCAGAAAATGGAATTCAAAAAGAGAAAACAGTTCCAGGAACACCACAATAGAATGGTGTGTTAGAAAGGATGAATTGGACAACCATGGAGCGTGCAAGGTGCATGAGATTGCATGTAGGACTGCCTTTACAATTTTGGGTAGATGTTGTAGATACTATTGTTTATCTAATAAATAGGGGGCCTTCAAGTTATTTGGATGGTGGTATTACAGAGGAGGCATGGATAGGTAAAAAGGTAAACTACTTTTTTTTAAAGACGTTTGGTTGTGAAGCCTTTGTCCACATTAATAAAGAAAATAGAACAAAGCTTGAGGCAAAATAAAAGAAATGTGCCTTTATTGGATATGGTGTTAATGATTTTGGTTATCGCTTTTATGATTATGAAAAACAGAAAATCATTAGGAGCAGAGATGTCATATTCAAGGAAAAGGTTTTGTATAAGGATCAACTGTAGGAAAAGAAACAGGAAAAACAAAACAAAGAATACACAATGATCTCTTTCGGCCTTTCATTGATGAATTTGTTCTTGTATATTTAGATGATATCCTTGTCTTTAGTAAAAGTTGGAATGAACATGTGTGTCATGTGAAGAAAGTGCTTGATGTATTGAAAAAAGAAAAACTCTATGTAAAGTTGTCAAAGTGTGAGTTCGGGAAAACCTCTTTGGGTTACCTAGGTCATATTATTGGTCATGGTCAGTTAAAAATTGATCCCTCTAAGGTTGAAGCAATTCTAAATTGGCCTAAGCCTATTAGTGTAACCAAGGTCCATAGCTTTTTAGGTGCAATCTAGTATTGGAGGAGATTTATTGCCAATTTCTCTGTTATTGTAGCACCTTTGCACACATTGACAAGAGTGAAACAGGTCTTCCAATGGGGAGGAAGACAGAAGAACTCCTTCGAAAAATTGAAGGAAAATATTAGCAATGCGCCAGTCTTATCCTTACTAGATCTCTAACAGCCATTCAAGATCAAAACTAATGCCAGTGGTTATTCCATGGGAGCTGTACTGATGCAGCAAAAGAAGCCAATATGTTACCATTGTAAGAAGTTTTCTCAGGCTGTGATAAACTATCCCACTTATGACAAGGATCTTTATGCCTTGGTGCAGAGTGTGAAAAAGTGGAAACAATACCTGATCGGCAAGGAGACCATCATCCATACAGATCATTAGCCCTTGCAGTACCTTCAATCACAAACCAAACTGCAGCAATCTTGTCATTTCAGGTGGATGGGCTTTCTTCAACAGTTTCATCTAGTAATAAAGTATAAGAAGGGCACTATCAATAAAGTGGCCGATATGCTATCTCGCCCTCCTATTTCTGCTTCTGTTATTTTTCATAATGCTTTGTTATCTTTTGAGAGTTATTCTGAAAAGTATGCTAACGATGATGACTTTAAAAATATTTATGCAAAACTAACCCATGGTTCACAGGTGGACAACTATCACTTGCAGGGGAAACTATTGTATCACCTTGGTAAATTGTGTATTCCCACAGGGGAATGAGTACATGTAATCCGAGAGGCCCACACCTCTCTTGTGCCTGATCACTTTGGTGTCGAAAAGAATTTATGTCATGTACAAAGATTTTTTTTTTGGCCTCATATGAAGAACATTGTGACTCGCTATGTAAAGGGTTGTGTGATGTGTTCTGTTTCAAAGCCCTCTAATAGAAAACTCGGGCTCTACACACCACTCCCTATTCTGAGTCGTCCATGGGAAAGTGTGTCAATGGACTTTGTAGGAGGTTTGCCTTTGTCTAGAAAGAGTCACGACTATTTGTAATTCGTCGTTGACCATTTTAGTAATATGTGTATTTTAATGCCTTGAAAATAGTAGATCACTGTAGAGCAGATTGCTTATCTTTTCTTTCAGCATGTTTGGGTCCATTTTGGATTGCCCACATCGATTATGTCAGATCGGGACTCTCGCTTTATCAAAGAGTTTTGCACCAGCTTGTGGAAGATGATGGACACCAAGTTGAAAAGAAGCATGGCATTTCATCCACAGATTGACGGACAGACAGAGGTTGTCAATTGTACCATGGTACATTTATTGCGAGGCTATTATAGGAAACATCCTATGTTGTGGGATGAGCATCTCCCATATGTGCAACATTCCTACAACCGAGTAGTGCACTCATCTACGCAACGTTCACCATTTGAGACATGTTTCGGTTACCTGCCAAAAGACCCTTTTGATATGGTATTTGGAAGGGAAGATGACTCCAATGGACGTAATGACAGGGACAAAGCGTAGTAGTTCATTCAGCGGATCCAGTTGATTCACCAAGCAATACAAGAGTAGTTGGAGAAAATTCAAGCTCATTACAAGGCTCTACATGAAAAACACCAAGTCGACCATCAATTCCAAGTGGGTGACAAAATGTGGTTTCATATTAGCAAGGACAGGATGAAGGGAGAAGGGAAGAAGTTGCGACCAATCTGGTATGGTCCATTAACCATTTTGGAGAAGATTGGAAACAATGCCTTTCATCTTGATTTGTCGATATATATGCAGATGTACTCCATAGCGAATGTGGAGAAATTAAAGTTGTATAAACCACCATTGATTATGGACACTGAGGAGGTGGGCATAGTTCCTACATTTGATGATTTTGCACCAAAGTATCTTGATGAGTTACCTGAAGACATCATCCTTGACAAAAGAACCAAAACTTCACGGTGAGGAGATGTGGAATACCTTCAACTTGGTTTCAAGGGGATGCACCCCAACAAGGAAAAATGGTTGGAGAAGGAAAGAGTGAGGAAACAATTCCCTCACTTGCCAATTGACTGATAAAGATTTTGGCGGTCCAAAAGCTCCTCAATGGGGAGCATTGATCTAGGTGGATCTTCAAACACAATGGCATGGAAAAGCTTAAAATTTAAAGTGGTATAAAGGCAAGTATCTTAACATCAGATCAAAGTGCTCGTCGCCCTGATTCCAATGGTGTGAACAACACTCCAATTCGAGTACGGATGATGAAGTTATCGCCAAAGGACTTTGCCTTTGTTCCTCTAAAAACGGAGGCATTTTCTCTAAAAATGGGTTTTAAGCCTTATAGGACAAATTGCAATCAGAGGAGTCAAAAGGGCGGATTAAAGGCTGGTGGGAGGAACCCTCGATTAGCGATCTCCGATTAATCACAATCGGGGGCAAGCAATGGGCGATATCAGCGACTTAAGGTAGGCGATGACGATTTTGACGATGGAGTGATCAGATCGGTAGGTTGGGCTGGCACAAAACCCAAGGTATAAGACCCAGACCCCTCGGCCATAGCGATGCAATATGCCGATGCAATAGGGCTGATGGCGATACGCCGATGTTGGTGATATCAGCAATCGGAGGATCCTTATGACAAGGACCAGTGAACAAGCGATATGTGATTGCGATATGGGGACTGCACCTGATGAGTTTATAAGCTCCATTTCATATATTTTGAAGTCTGGGGTTTTCAGTTTTTCAATTTTTCCCTATGTATTTGTGTTTTAAACAAAAAAAGGCTTTTTCAAGGTTTTCTATTAAGAAAGGTCGGATTCATCGCGTCTGACTAATCCTTCGTTAGAACAACATTCTATTATAATCGAACAACCCCGATTTAAGCAGCAATTGTAACAAAATAATGACATAAAACCCAATGCACACAAAAAGTGTAGGGGGAGAGGATTTTTGGCACATAGTTCAAAGCAAAAGCAGTGTAGGAGGGGTGAAAGTGCATTTTGTCTGAATTGGACAAATCTTATATGTTTTCAACCCCTCTCAATGCCAAAAACGTAGTGGTGCTATCCATTTCTCCATCTGAGTTCTCCATTTCTCAACCATTTTCTAGAATGTAGGTATAAGACTCCTTTTATGTAACTGATGATTGTATTCTCCTTTCTCATGCCATTTAATGAATGAAGGCCTCCCCATTGATTGATCAGGACTCGAAGACATAGTCCAATTTAGATGAACTTTGTTATCAATTCTTGTTGTCTTATTTTCATGGCTTATGTGTTTCTTTTTCTTATCTCATGTGCACATTAAATTTCTATGTTAAATTTCAATTTCTACATGTGATTCTTTTAATGCATCTATAAGAAAAAGATCCCTGGATCATGTGCTAAGGTCCGCAGCGCACTGAGCTTCGACTTGCTAGATCTACTGCTTCCAGTGTTCTGAGACCTCTGTGTCTGAACTATGTACCGATACCTGCTGCATATGCTTATAGTCCCGCGCCTTTGTTTGGCTCCTTGGAGTGTGAGGACTGTGCTTCTACTGGCTATTCAGATAGCCAACCCACCCTTGTAGGGCTTCAAACAGCTTCCATTCACTTTGCCTGGGAAGGGTTCTCCATTTAGTTTGACTAGCTGGACTGCACCTTCGTATATGACCTCCTTAACCACATATGGTCCTAGCCAATGCATTCTGAATATTCCTGGAAATTTTTCAAACTTACTGTCGTACAACAACACTAAGTCATTTACCTTGAATGTGCACAACTTAATATGGCGACCGATCGTGCCAGGCCTTTTCACGCTGCTTTTGTACCTGTTGATGAAAACCAACCAAGAACCATTCCTCCTCAAGTTCTTCCAATTGTGTGAGCCTTTCCTCCAGAGCTTTGCGGTCTGTCATCCCTGTGAGGTGCTGTTATGCGCAGACTAGGTACGATATATTCCATCGATACGACAGGTTCCACGCCATAACCTACCGGAAAGGTGTTTGTCCCATCAGTTTCTTGCACGTTGTCCTATAAGCCCATAGCACTGCAGGTACATGCAGGTCCACTATGCGTTGCACACTTTGGTCATTGCAGTTTCCAGTATTTTGTTGAATGCTTCTACTGTCCCATTGGCTTGTGGGTGATACGGTGTCCTTTTTTGATGATACACCTGGAACTCTTTTGTGAGTGTGCTGATGGTTTCATTCAGGAAATGTGTTCCACGATCACTCATTAAGATTTTCGAACAGCCAAATTGGGTCAACATGTTTTCACACAAAAGCTTCACAGCTGTAGTGGCCATACAGTCTTTGACTGACTGCGCTTCCACCCATCGTGTCAGGTACTCCATCGCGGTGATGATGTAGCGTGTGCCTATCTTTCCCTGAGGTTTGATAGGTCCCACAAAGTCAATTGCCAATTTCTCGAACAAATGTAGTGTAATTTGTGGATTCAATGACATCTTGTCCCTCTGTGATGGTTTTCTGGTCCTTTGACATATATTGTAGGCCTTACAGTGTGATTTTTAATCCTAGTGAAGGGTTGGCCACCCAAACCCTGCGTGAAGAATCTTTTGTGCGGTCGCTCATCCTACATAATGTCCTACTACAGCACCCCCATGTGCTTATGCGAGGATCTGACTTCGTTCAAATTCAGGTATGTACCTTTGTAATATCTCATCATTTCCCATTTTATATAGATGCCCCATGATGACGGAAAAATCTGCTACGCACACCACCAATTCCTTCTTCTATTGGAAAGATTATTCCTTTGTCGCGATCCCTATTGTCAGAAAGTGGATTATATCTTTGAAGTGTCTGTTCGCGATGCGCACAACAAAGAGCTATGCGTGAGGTAATCCTTCCTCCCAACTAGTAGGTTCCTCGCCCATCTCAATACGCGACAAGTGATCCGGTCTTGCGTTTAGGCGTCCAGGTTTTACCACAACCTCAAAGTCATATTCTTGGAGCAATAAGAGCCACCTACAGATGTGCCCTCCCAACATAGGCTTATTGACCAAGTACTTTAGTGTAGAATGGTCTGTATACATTTTGAAATTTCCTCCTATCAAATAGTGTCAGTATTTTTGGAGCACGTAGACCATCGCCAACCCCTCGTGCTCGGTTATGGAATAGTTCTTCTTGGCTTTGGACAATCTATGAATTGAAAATGTGATAGGGTGATCCAAGCCCTCTCTGCCCTCTTGTGTGAGCACTACTCCCAGTGCGATACATGACGCATCAACATGGACATGAAACTCCACATCCCATTTTGGGAAGACCAGGATTGGAGCAGAGGCCAATTTCCCCTTTAGGACATCTAGGCTCTTCATGCAATCATCATTCCAGAAAAATGTGACATCCTTTTTCAATAGTTTCTCCATCAGCGTGGTGATTTTGGCATAGCTTTTGATGAACTTCCTATAGTACCCTGTGTGTCCCAAGGTAGCACACAACTATTTAACACTTCGTGGTGCTTCCAAATTTAGAATCACTGCAATCTTCGCAGGGTCCACCATTAGTCCCTATTTGTAGACCACATGTCCCAACAGGTTTCCAAAGGGAATGAGGAATGTGCACTTCTTAAGGTTCAACACAATCTGGTGTCATCGGCAAGTATCCAACATCAAGCGTAATCTTGCTACGTGTTGTTTAACCAATCAAAAGACAGTCCAATCATCCAGATAGACCTCCAGGAACTTGTGGATGTATTCTTTGAATGTGGCAACAACGATACGTGAAAATATGGCTAGTGTGTTCTTCAACCTAAACGACATAACAGTGTATTGAAAGTAGCCCCATTCCATTGTGAAGGTCATCTTTCTCCTGTCTTCTGGCGCGATTTTGATCTGGTGGTGCCCTGAAAACCCGTCCATGAAAGAGTATGCTTCTTGTTTGCTAACATTTTCCAATAATTCATCTGTGAACGGTGTCAAGAATGGGTTGTGTACATAGATGTCATTCAACTTCCTGAGGTCCATGCATATTCTTATCTCGCCCTTCTACTTTTTCTCCTCCACTACCATAGGGCTCACCCAGTCAGATTCTTCCACTAGCTCAATAATTCTAGCTGCGAACATTTTTTCTAGTTCTACGCGGAACATTTCCTTATACTTCGGATTCAAGTGGTAAGGCCTCTGCTTGACCGTCTTCGCGTCGGGTTTTAGGGTGATTTTCATCATCCCTAAGTTGCCAACGATCCCTTTTAAGTCCGTAATCTTGGTCGGAAATAAGTCTTGGTACTCGTGGAGTAACTCAGCAACCTTATCCACCATGGCATCATCCCAATAATTACTAAGCATTGCATACTTTGGTTCAGCCTCCGTCCAAATGTTTACCTGCTTCATTTTTAACAGCATGGTGATGTCAGGATCTTCAATCAATCGTCCTCAAACTTCATGACAGCCTTCAGTTTCTGGAATGTTAATTTTCTGTGGATCCTCATAATCCTCCTCAATATTTAAATTGTAACACTCTAGCGCGCAGCTCAGCTGGGTCACCCATTCTGGCTGAATCACTTCTGGGGTATTTTGAAGATAGTTTCTTTTACCTCTTGTAGCGCATCATCAACAGTATCCCACCCACGATATTCGAAAATGAAGGTAAAAAGAATCCTCACACAAGATATCCCATTCACTCGTGCCATGGTGGAGCTCCATCTCAGTATACCAATTCATGGGTATGATGTCCAGGGTATGATATAATAGATGCACCCACTTAGGTTGTGGCTCTTCCCCATAGACCTTGGTCCATTTCGCAAGGTGTGCATGCGGATCATCCCACCTGTCATACTTGTCTGTTAGCCACATCTGAGGTTTCCCAAATTTTAGGTGCATCATCCTTTTGCATTCCTACCAGTCCTCAAAACTTCTTTGATGCATACCCCACCATCTTGCGGGCATAGCACGCAGTGCCCATTTCAGAGCATCAAAACGTTGTTGTTCCGGTACACCTCTTTCAAACTTTGTCAGGAACTCATCCACCTCACTCAACTCTTCATACATAGGCAGATCTCTTACCTCTGTTGTCACGTAGTGCAGTGACCTTATAATCATGTTGCAATTGAGTGTGGTTACCTCGTGTAACTGGTTCTGCCATCGTTCTATTTCCTCATCCGAAACTAAGGTACAGGAGCTTTCGCATTCCCATGAAATCTTGCCATCCGTTGTTGAATTCACCTAGTCCTGCTCTCGCACGGTTATCTTGTAGATAAAGTCTAGATCATCGTTGCTCTCATCATCGTGTACGGGCTCTGTGTAGTATGATCCTTCTACAGGATCTAAAGGTACCACTATGCAGAGAGACTTTTTCTCAAAAATCATCTTATGCTTGTTTAGATTTATCACTCCATTCATGTCAGTGGCCCAATCTATTCCTAGCAGCACGGGATAGGGATTGCTATCATCAACAATCTCTATCACTTGGAAATCTGCAAGTGCACTCGCACCTTCAATGTATACCGTTATTCCCTGCAATCTTCCCATCGGTAGGATCTTTTGCTGGTTCACCATTCGCAATTGAATAGGAGACCATTGCAAAGCGGGCCTACCCATGTGATCCCATGTCTGCTTCAGCAGGACATTTGCGTCTGATCCTAGATCCAAAATTACTTGATCCATTTCATATTCTCTAATTTGCGCAGTCAATCTCATCTCCCTTCCTGTTCATGTTGTGTGTTTCCCAAACTTCTGGACTACGCACAGTTCCCCTGATCCAACACATCTAGTGACGATTTCTTGCAACCCCTTCACTGCTTTGTTGTTGTGTAGTAGCTTCATGCATGTCTCCAGAAAGGTAGTAAGCATTGATGGGTCCATCTCCGGTTCTAGTTTGTCTTTATTACCTAAAGTGGAGGCCTCCATGAAGCTCTTCTTAGCTTCCATGAATGTCTCTTTTGTGTGCTCCAAATCGAACTCTGGTTCCTTTGTTGGAGCCTTGTCAACCCAGGCACTCTCTTCGGGCTGCTTTCCCTTGTCATCTCCTGTCATAATACTGCTTCGGAGCATGATGTTTACATTCGGGTCCTCGCGCGGCTCAAACCTCATCATTTGCAGGTTTTGAGTCAGGGGAGGTTGGAGCGTTCCTTTATCGTGCAACCTTGCTATCAGTGTCGGGTAGTCCTCTGTCTCATGATCAAACTGGGTACAATATAAACATGATGCTCTCGTTGGATTTGTACAATCATGGGCATAATGCCCTGGCCCTCCACAATTGTAATAAATCAGCTATCTGTGACCACTTCCTGGTCCCATTCCACCTTGATCTCGTCTGCACCCCTGAAATCTAGAGTGCACCATCCCTGCATTTTGATCGAGGGCTCGCGTTTTGGTCTGAACTCTGTAGGTAGGAGTTCGATCCATCATCAGTTCATAACTTCTACAAGTACACTCATTGTGGCCTACTAACCTGTAGAAATTACATAACAACTGTTGGGACATTTGCATATACTTATGTAATAGATGTCAGTTATATGTAGCATGCTTCCATCCTATTTGTCAAATCTCGCACCATAATGCAGGTGTCGTGCTCAGTCTTACTTATGCCTCTGGTCTCAATGGCATTGGCCCTCCTCCCACCAAGTAGTTCGCAAAAACTGGACAATGGTACTTGTCATGTCACTAACCTTTGCACTTTATGCAACATACCTCCTCGCGCACTTCTAGGTGAGTTGTCCTATCTTATTTCAAACTCTACACCTCCAGACACATATTTTTCCACTGCAGGTGGATCCATTGGATTCCCAGGTTAGGATCTTGTATCAGGGTCTCATGCAGTCTCATTCTGATCTCCAAAGCTTCGGCCTGAGTGGATAGCTTGTGCTATGACAACGTTGTCCTTAGATGTGGCTTCAGTGATGCTACAAACCACGTGCAGTGTTGTCCATACGTCAAGGTCATGTTGGATTCACGAATCATACCTTTTAGTCTCTGATCCAGTTCCCAGGGGGTCTTGCCTGGAAGCATCAGGATTTCCTTAAACCCGATAATCGATTGTGTCTCTGATTTTGGCCTGCTAAATTCCTAGTTTAGTGTAGCTTGGATATCCTCAATCCTTGTATTTGGATTGTCATTGGAATGATTAATGTACCATGTCAGTGCGCAATCCTATAATGCGCTTACCAGTGTTGCCTTCTTTATATTTTCATCTGTGACTCCTTGTGCTTCCCATACAGCCTTTACCACGAACCAAAATTTGTCTGGATCTTCGTTCCCTACTCCTTTGAACACTGTTAATTTTATCACACTCGCTATATGGTGGTGGCGGAGGTGGTGTGGGCGGAGATGCGGGTGAAGATGGTGAAACTGGTGGTGGTGTAGGTGGGGGTGGTATGCGCGGAATTCACTGTCTTATCAAACTGATTGCACTTCTTGGTGATAGTTTCACGAGCTCTTCCTCACTTTCTCGCTGAGGTGAAATCAAGGGGCTAGTTTCTATCTCTTCACTACCTACATTTCTATAGATCCTCCCACTTAGTGTAGCCCCAAACATCAATTTATTCGCACAACCCACTTTTCACATAGTAGCATTTTAATCCAAGTGTTCCAAGATTTAATGTACTTACCTCGTGGGCCTTTGAGGAAATGTTGTTCTGCCTCGTTGCAGCTGACTGTAGTATCTACCACAAACTCGGTGATAAATCCTCCTATAATCCGATTGATCCAATCATCTAAAGCACGCGCGATCTTATCTTCCGATGCTTCTAGTCTGTGCACCAACTCTGGAGTCCACCCAATAGGTTTGTCAAGCCTACACCTTCCCTGACTGTCTGCTAACTTCACGATCCACTCGTACAATTCAGAGGGGAAGGATATAAGTAGCGTTGTAACCATTATTCCTTCAATACTCATGGATTCCTATTTTCCTGCGCCGTGAACTTGTGAAATTTTCTGTCCAGCCACTCTTCAATTTCTTTCTTTGTCAAATTCCAGTGACACAACATTATAAATATTTTATACAAAGCTCGGTCCCAGCAATGGAACCATTTGTTGGCTTATTGCGTCTTGACCCAGGTTCAAAGGTGATTTAGCCAAACAAATCCCGGTACTACTAGCCCTTTCGACAACAGTCCGCAGAGCACAGACTGAGGTCTCACCCGAAGTAGTATGGGAGGGCGCTAGAACTAGGTTTCTGCACCCTGGAGATGTCTGATGAGTTCAAGTGGTCTATAGTTCAACCCTGCATGCACGTCGCTACGTGCTCTTTCCCGTACCTCACAGCCTGAAATGTTGCCTTCACATAGCCCTACTCGGGGGCCAAATGTTGTTATTACCAAAGTCCTTACTAGTATTCCACTGTTAGTTGATTAACTTAGCCTACTTGTATGCGTTAAGTTATACTTAGCAATATAAATCATTCATATAGGTGCACGCAATAAATAAAAAGTATATTTGCAATTTATAACAAACATGCATTAACCCAAGAACAGATGCAGAGAATTACGATGAAACTTCTCTTTATTATTTTCTTCCTTGGTTACAGACTCGACTCCACCCTGCACACTCAGTTGTAGGGGTCTGCGCACACAGCTGTGGACTACTAGGCCTCTACACACTCAATTTCAGAGCCTTCTCCTACTCTACAACCCAAGACACACTTAGACACTTCGACTCTTGCTCTTTTCTTCTACTTCCCTATCTCCTTAATTATCTTTTACACTTAGAGCCTCACTCTATTTATACAATCCCAAGGCCGACATTACATTACAAAACTAGGGTGGACAACCCTGTGACTCTATCATACATTTCGCGCTCCGCACCCATAATTCGCGGAGTCTTTACAACATTATTAGGTCAAAACTTGGGCTTTGAGCCCCAAAACATAACTTGGGGGGATTCCATGCCCAACAAGGATAAATCCAAAGCAAAGTGCACTTCCAAGAAGCAGACGTAAGGAGAGGAAGAGCGCGACTCTGATAGAAGTCATAGGTCACCTTCTTTGTAGATAGAGGAGGAGGAGCAGTAGTCAGAATACGGAGGAGTAGACCTGGAGACTACTCCATTCCAAGTTAAGCACACAAGGGAGCAAGAGAAAGTAGGGTTGCAAAAGAATTCCAAGGCTAGAAAATCATCCCTTAACCCAATCACCTTGATAGAGGGTGATTTGAATGACATTGATGATACAGTGAGGGACGCGACTACTGAACTACTACAACAGTTCGAGCAGCAACAAAAATACGCCTTGGTCACAATTCAAATGGGTCTGCATGAGCTGTAAATCCACGCTACTCAGGTGCAGACTAGTGTAGGGTGGGGTAGCACGATTCCGAGCAGTTTAGCACCTGGAACCTCAGATGTAGCAGAGATGGTCTGCTCAATGGATCCCCAGGCCTTCACGCTGTTTGATGGAGCATTAACCACAGAAATAGAGGCTGACAGGGCCACTGTCAGCACTCTCAAGAAAGTTGGATTAAACTTCACCGTGCTTCTAAGTGAAGCCCTTCACACCTTGCAAGATGGTGTGATTGCAAAACTTTGGGCTTGGGAACAACGCAAATTGAATGTTATTAGCAAGCAAAAGGTGAACAATGCCTAGATGTTCATAGAAAAGAAATCTGTGATTGATCTTCTTAAGAAGATCACAGAGAAGAATGAGTGCACGATAGCTGTGGTGGCTGAGTGTTATCGAGAAATCTAGTTTCTATTTAGAGCTGCTAGTCCCACTAAGACGGGTAGCTATCTTAGAAACAAACAGATTAAAGTCACTTGTTTTTCCTTTACGAGAGAGAGATGAGAAAGAAGTAGAGAGTACCAACCTCAATCTTCCGTTTGGCTCCTTGCTTGTTTCCTTTCCCCTTTGATAGAATCTCGCCATTGCTTCCTTACTTGTCCCGCTTCAAAGAGCACCTGTAGATTCACAGCAGCATAATACCATCAAAGCATATAGATCTTTCACTGTAAACAGTATAGGATCAGATATATATTGACCATACAAATGCATATATCAACACAATATTCAGAGATACACAACAATATGGAGGAAAACTAAAATAGCTTTATTAGTAAAAGTCGTATAAGAGAGGATTACAACCACTTGGTCTGACCCATCGCCATCCTCCCAGCTTGAAAGCCCTCTTCACCTCACACAAATCAAGATCACCCAACAATGTCTTCAAAGAGAAACCAACAACACCTCTTTGCAAGTTACCAGATTCCAACCTTTGGATCTCTTGGATGAGGGATCCATTTATAGATATTTGTAGGGGGGTGAGTCAGCTTCTAGGGTTTTGATTAGTGTCATCTCTCTTATAGTTCCTGGTTCCACATGGAGATTTTAGATCTCTTACTCATCCCTGGACGAACTCAGAGAGGCAAGTGTCAAATGAGTTGTTTCTAGAAGATTCTCTGGGTTTCCACCTGGCAAACTGCTTGTTCCATTTGTCTGCTCTCACTCATCGCACCCTATAGAATGGCTTTCCAGTATGCATCGCACTTTTTGCATGTGGCAGGTGAGATGCATCGCACCTTTAGCACTGGGCAGTCTGTATGGTCCTGCTTTGATCAGTTTTGAGTAGATTTTCATGGAGAACTTCTGGGAGATGATGTAATCAGGTGACCTTGCTCCTTTAGGGTATGAAACAACACTTTTAGGGACTTAGAAGCCCTTGGTTTATGGACATATGTGATTGGGGTTGTAGTGCCCAAATATGCCTATAACAGTTGCCCCCTAAAGCATGAGGTCGTAAATCTTTTGATGTCGGGTGAAATGCTTTATAATGAGGAACCGAGGTTGTTCGCACTGGAAGGTGACCTGTAATAAGATACAATACAATACATTATCTTCATAATATTTTCATGATCTAGCTGAGGTGGGCATTCCCATGCTTAGCTTTATAAATTCATTTTCATGTACATAGGACAGACAACCGTCTGTGTGCAGACTGATGATTCTGGTAGAGCCATCATCCCTTAGTTTGGATGATTATCTATGCAGCAATGATGTACATTTGATGGTTTTATTTTCCTGATTATATCGCAGCCCAGATGGTTGAAACTAGATCCAGGGTCTTCAAAATGCGTTCAATCTTCACCCGAAAGTACAAGTCGATCCATGTGAAAAGATGTTCTAATGTCGAACATGGAAGGACATCGCCTAATTACCAGCCAATGATGTAAGCTATTAACATACGAGAGAGGAATCACCGATGATGATGATGACCCTCAAGGTACTGCAGTACAATTCATGTGGTGTGAATACATGAGTTGATGTTTAACACCACGCAAATTTTTTTGGTCAAAGACCATTAGTGTAAACTTGTCGCCGGAAGTGAGAAACTTTCCATTAAGGCATGCAAGCTTCAAAGTACTGGAAGGGTTGTCCCTAGGTCAACTTCTTGGATAATGAGATGATGTCGACAAGAAGTGACTTGTCATAGGAGGGAATTAACGGATCCCACATCTACGACACGGAACAGAGCAAATGATTTTGTAGAGGTTAAAACGATTTGATGATACAAGGTTCAGGGTGGCGGTCATGAAAGAATGAAGCGTGAAGGTATTGTAGCGGATGAGACACAAGCTAGGTAGGTGAATTCTCTAAGCAACTTCTCTTAAACATATCAATGACAATGAAATGGATTGGTAGCATTAACCCCAAAAGTGGATGGTACGGTGGACCAATGGTGATATGACCAGTGAACGGAATAACCCAACCCAACTCAATCATGGTGATGGAGTGAAAGTGTCATGTTCAAGAGCAACTTGCTACCAATAAAGTTTCTTCAAGTTTTCTTCCCAATTTTCCCCAGTCATTTTTGACCAGTACCTCTTTATTTTTGTCAAGCTTGAGGAGGATAACATATGCTTGTTCTATAATTTTCCCTTCGGGCAAACCCGTCGCTATGTTTTAACGAGCCTAGCAACAGTGAAACTCACTCTTGTCTGAATGGACAAGTTTGTCGCTATTGTTTTAATGAGTTTA
Organism: Pinus tabuliformis; assembly: GCA_031772625.1. NCBI lineage: Eukaryota > Viridiplantae > Streptophyta > Pinopsida > Pinales > Pinaceae > Pinus > Pinus tabuliformis. The sequence continues at coordinate 539,031,710 of CM062816.1, read as the reverse complement.
ATGAAAAGGATAACTCGGTCTTTTTCAATTTTAGAGAGTCTAAAAAGAGATGGAAAGAAGACTCCAAAATTCCTTTTTCGTAACATAATCCCTTAAGTCCAAAAAAGTATAAAACAATACGAAAGGGATGACTTTTGGATAGTTTTAATGAGCTGAACAAGACAAACGCTCGATCTTTTTGTGTAATAATCCCTCAGGTCCAAAAATATTAAAATCTAGAGGAGGGATAGCACTTCCAATCACTTTAACGATCTGGAGAGGCCAATCGCTCGGCAATCTTTTCATATTTTACGAGTCAGATGAAAGGAGCTTAAAGGAGACTCATTTTTTGAGGAATGCGTGATGTTTTCAGATAGCAGCTGGTTCCAGGTAAGGTTTGGAACTTTTCAATCATGACAGTGTAAAAGGTGGCTAATAGGATCACTCATCGTAGTTGTTCCTCAAAAGGGGTAAACAATCAAATGGAGGTGAATGATTGGCAGCAACAGAGTGGAAGTGATGGTAAGAACATGACCAAGGCTCAAAAGCTGATGATAATGCATTCACAATGGTTATTTACCGGAGGTGGGTTCATTTTTTAATGAGCTTAAACTCTGGTGGAACATATGCTCATTGCTAGGTTTAATTTTTAACAAGCTTGAACTTCGCATAAAACTGCTCGTGATAATGATCTTTGATATTCGATTCACCATTAACACTATGTTCTTTTGATGGTCGTACTACCTATTCAATTGCTCCGTCAAACTTATTAGAAATGAGGACATATGCTCGAAAAATGAGTTTAAAATCTAATACCCTACTTAAATTACGTGAAAAGTAACTTAAAAATAGTTTTTTACCCCTCATTTTACCATTTCATTTGGAGTTGTCACTGTTGGAGCTTTGGAGGTGTTTTCCCCTTTGATTTTCACTAGCTGATTTCAGGAGATTTTGTGGACAATTTTCGGCGCCGTCTGGACCAGGTAGGAGCTAAACCTGAGCTCTTCAATTGCATTCTTTTCTTTTTGAATTCTGAGCATGTTTTCCTACTTTTTTGGGCCCTTGGGGTTTGAACATTTCGTTATGCCCCCATCGCACTTAGTTTATATCGAAAGGTGCGATGCATCTTAAGCTAGCCACTGGCCAGAACGTATACATCTCACTTATTACACAACTAGGGTCTGATGGGCGCAAGGAGAAAAACTTTTGCACTGATTTTTCATGGAAATTTTGCCTGTTTTTTGCCAAATCAAGACCTTGATTCTTCTCTTGTTTTTTTTCAGAGATTCATGGGAGAAAAATGGTCGTTACATGGCATGAACGTGAGCATGAATAAGAGGACATTTTTTCCCTACATGATCTAGGTACGGTAACTGCATTGCGGAACCGTGGCTTGCTCAAGTTCTTCCGCATTTCTAGCATGAGGCAACAAATCAATTTGTTGCAATATTTCCTCGATGCATGGGATCCTACCAACCAAGTATTCCAGATAAGAGGCAAATCCATCCCCATGACTATTGAGGACATCTACTTTTTGACTAGTTTATCGAGGCATGGTGCCCCTCTCTAACTTTCAAGTTCTTCCCGTGGGGGTGAATCCATGAGGGATTATATTCGTCGATACTGTAGGGAAGGATCTCAGCCGAGCAGGGACGGTAAGATCAGTATTCGAGATGTCACTAACCGGCCTTTGAGGACTATTTTATTCACCTTCACTAGATTGGTTGGTAGCATGGCCCTTCACTTGGCCAACAGGTCCTATATGCAGTATGCCTTGGAATGTCTCGAACCCAAGGTATTCAATTGGTGTGATGCAGTACTTCCAGTTATCAAAGAATAGCTCACCAAGGTGAAAAACAGAAGATCCAAGAACTTTGGCTATGGTTCTATTCTAACTGCTTTCACCTTGGAGAAGATCCCACTGATGCAGCCACAGTACATTTCACTTGGCCTACCACCACCGACTGAGCCATGGATGCAGAGATGGGTCGACCTTATGGCCAGACATGCTGGTCAACTGCAAGTTTCATTCTCTGATGCCTTCTTTGAGTTGTTCAATTGTCAATAGATGGTTTATGCCGAGTATCCATATGCTGGGATGGATTTCCGGGGTGACCTGGATTTGGTGCTACCGACTGGCGAGCAGTGGGGTGTCATAGGTAAAAATATCTGACCACATCTCTATTTATTGTTTTCATAATATTATCGTGTTTTTTAAATGTTTATCAAGACTAATCAAAACTCATGTGATTATGCAAATATTGGGCCAGTGCGACCAGTAGCGCGTCTAAGAGGAGCAGTTGTCGTTCCAGCAGGAGAGGCTGTAGGGAGGGCCATTCTTCATGACCTGGATGTATCCGAGACCCTTGCAGTGTTGCAGGATTAGATCGAGGGTCTCACCCTTGGTATTCCAGATGTGAGGACCGATGAGCTTCCTCTGATATTACAGCGCCATACCACTGGCATGCTAAGCCGATGGACTAGGCTCTTATGCATGATTGCATAGGCGGTGGCTAGTTATCACGAGCAACACTGGATTAGGGTACCCCCTTGCATTTTGAGTTTTTGGGTCATATGACCGATTTTGTCCTGGACACAGAACACTATGTACAAACTATAAATAGTTATATATATATTTTTGATTTTCGGAGCTTTATTTTGGTTAAGTTATATTATCTTGATGCAGTTTATTGATAAAATGTTTTTCTTTTACAAATGTTGCAAATGTCTATATAACACATAATTTGCTAATGAATTGGTTAATGTGTTTAAGTTTATGGAAATATGTTGATATTGAATAGAATCGAACTGCCTTTCCAAAATCTTGACCCTTAGGAACATACGATAGATAGCTAGATTCCAAACGGAATAGATGCCTATAAGATGTAGAATTACGAGCTGTGAGTCTAGGCTGACGACAAGTTGATGTATGCCATGCGTGATGGCATCAGAGAGGAGTTATATCAATGCGCTATATTCAGCAATGTTATTCGTTGATTTACCAATACACACCCATCTGAAAATCACTAACTCACCACTTGGATCAAAGATGGCCAAAGCTGCAGAAGATAGGTTCCGCATACTATGACTTACCCCGTCGGCATATCCAACAAATGATTCCAATGGGTTTGACATTTGCAACAAAATGCAAAAGTGGATTACCTAACCAAAACGATCACTCTTAACGAAAACAAAAATGTAACAAAAGCATATGAAGAGGTTACCATGCTGAGTCAAGCATAGTAACGCTTAAGGTACAACCCGTTTCGGGGTTGCGACAGTGGAATCCCGTCATAATCTACTAGCTCATAGGCTCCTTTTGCTAATACACGCTTAACAATATAGGGACCCATCCATAAAGACTGGAACTTACCTGCTCCCAATTTATCGGATTCCTGATCATAGAGCAAGACCAGGTCACCTTCTGAGAAAATGCGGGGTTTGACATTCTTGTCAAATTGTGCTTTGACTCATTTCTTATGTGCTTCATTAGCCAAGGCGGCATCATGATGAGTTTCATCTAGTTGGATTAATTCTAAGAAACGAGCTTCTTCCTCTGAAGTTTCAGGGAGGAGGTCAACTGCGAGCTTGAGAGACGAAATCTCACACTGAACTGGTAAGATCGCTTCCAAGCCATACACCAATTGAAAGGGTGAAAACCTAGTCGCATTTCTCACCGATTTCCGGTATGCCCATAAGGCTGAGTACAAGATTAGGTGCCAACTCCATTTATGGACTCCAAATCATCCTTTGCTGCATGCGTTTCAGGACTTTGTTGATTGCTTCAACTTTCCCGTTTGCTTGCGGATAATACGGAGTAGAGCTATCGTGGGATAGTCCTAATTTGGCAGCCAATTCAACCATCATGTGATTATGGAAATGCGATCCATGATCTATGAATATAGCTTGCGGAATGCCGAACCTAGCGACTACATGATTGAAAAAGAAAAGAGTGGCCATTTTGCCGCTGTTGTTTAATGTAGGAAGCACCTCGGCCCATTTTGTAAAATAGTCAACGACGACTATGATATACCCATGCCCCCCGGCCGAGGTGGGGTTACATTGCATGAAATCTATGCCCCATTTGGCAAATGGCCCAATAGCAGCTATTGGCTGCAGAGGTGCGGGTGGTATTCTGGTTTTGCTGTCAAAGCTTTGACAAGCATGGCAACTTCTAACTGCGGTTATTCAATCTTTGAACATTTTTGGCCAGAAGTATCCTACTCGTAAAATCTTTTGTGCCGTATCGTAACCAGATTGGTGCCCCCCACATGTGCCTGAATGACAACCATTGAAGACTTTTTCAGCCTCCTCATGGGTGAGGCACCTTCGCATAACAGTATCGACACCATGACGGTATAGTGTGTCACCGACAATCATGTAGTCTTTTTGCTTGGTATCGAGTACGTCGTTGTTCTGAGCGAGAGGTATTAGACCTATATGTTTGGGTTTGGAGATAAATGATTATATATTCATACCATGGATCTCTTGAAGATATCATAAACAAAGATTCATCCACGATTGTTGCTTTGGATGTTGAATCGTTGGACGATGATGGGAAATCACATTGTAACTCTGCAAATACTAAAGCTTTCTTTGATTTGGATTTTACAAATTTCATATCAAACTCTTGCAAAATTTCTATCCATTTTGAATATTTGCCCCCAAGCAACTGTCGCGACAAGATGTAAGTCATGGGGTTGCAATCTGACAAAGCAGTAGTTTTTCAAAAAGAGAACATAGTGTCGAAATATTTTTTATTGCTTGAACAACAGCAAGAGCTAGCTTTTCAACATATGAGTATTTTCTTTCTGTATCATTTAAGTTTCCACTTAAATAATAAATAGGATGTTCAATTCCATTGTCTTGTTGAACTAAAACCATTGTGATGGTTGTATCTGCTGCAGCCAGATACGAGTTAAAGTCTCTTTGATAATCAGGAGTGTACATTGATGATGCTTTTATTAGGGATTCCTTTATAACATCACAGGAAGCTTGCGCGAACTGATCCCAGTTGAAGGGTACTTATTTTTTCAAGAGATGTGTATAACCTTTATCAAGTTCAGCGTAATTTGGAATGAACCTCGTCAAAAAGTTTGCTTTCCCTTGGAGTTTCTAAATCTGAAGCAAATTTGAAGGTGGAGGCAAATCGATGATTGCTTGAACCTTGCACAGGTCGAGACGGATTCCGTCCTTTGAAACTACAAAGCCAAGTAAACGGCCAAAACTGACGCAAAACACACACTTGTGCGAATTTAGTCTTATTTTGTAGTGTCGGCATCGTAGAAATATTGCTCTCAAATGCTGCGGATGATCGGTCTGCTTTCGCTAGTGAGCCAGAAGATCGTTGAGGTCTGGTTGAACGATGTTCTTGATGTCATGGAAGGCATAATTCATTGCCCTTTGAAAAGTTGCCCCCACATTCTTTAAACCGAAAGGTAGCTTACGGTACACGAATGTGTCCCACGGACAAATAAATGTAGTCTTTGACTGGTCCTGTGGGTGGATATTTATTTGATTATACCCAGAAAATCCATCCATAAATGAAAAGGTTTCGCATCCTGCGCATTCATCAATTACCTGGTCGATGAAGGGTGTAGGGTAGTTATCCTTTGGACAAGCTTGATTTACATCCTTGTAATTGATGCACACTCTAATTGTTCCTTTCTTTTTCATCACAAGAACAATATTCGATACCCAATTAGTTAACGGAACTGGGTAAATAAAACCAGCATGGAGAAGTTTTTCAACTTCTGCCTTGATGGCAGTGGCTTTCTTCGGGTGCACTTGGCGAAGTCGTTGTCTTACCGGTTTGACATCTGGATACATCTTAATTTCGTGTTCAACTATGCTCGAGTCAATGCCTGGCATTTCTCCATATGACCATGCAAAGACATCTCTGAACTCACGAAAGAGAGCGTAATATATTTCAAGTTCTAAAGAAGAACAAGATTTGCCAACATGAATATTTTTTACAACATCTGGTTTAGTCAAGATATTTATGGTGATAGTTTCTTCAATATTGGACAGATTTCGCTCGGAATCCACTGCGTTTACAGTATTTGATAGAAAAATAAAAAACTAATGGATGATTAAGGTCGTTGGAGTAATATTCTTTGTAATCTGGAAGATGGGAACGTTGGTGGTAATCTTCCCATGGTGCCCCCTGTATGTTCATTGACTGAACAATTCCTTCGTCTGTAGAATGTACATGTGACCAAGGATCTGAAGAGGTACCATACTCCTTAGACCTATCTACCCAAACGCTTGATGAGCGTTCATTGGGGTTTGCCTCCCATGCCGAGAACATTGATTTCTACAATATTTCTATTGGGCTTGGAGGCAATACTTGGTGACGATCCATGTTAACATCGTGTTTGGATATATTCTAAATGGAAGATACCATATTGCAGGTTCCCACCATTTCCACTTCCGCCAAGTTGTTTGGAGGCGGTAGGGCAAAAGTACCCATCAATGTAGGGTCTTTTAGTAGGCCTACTCCGATATTTTGAAGCGATTGAGAGCTTCTGTGGATCATCGGAATGCTTCCCGTAACTTGCGAACTGTTGGGGAGGAATATATGTTGGTCGACGATTGTAATTCCCCCTTGGAAGGGAAATGCAATCTTTCTAAAGTATGTTGACACAACGGCAGCCATAGCATAAATCTAGGGCCTTCCCAGTAGGATGTTGTAATCGAGGTTTCCATCGATAACTTCCACATCAATTTCTATTGTTTTTCCCCCAGTTCGACTTACAAGTTACTTAAAATCCCGTATGGAGTGTATGTTCGTCCATCAAATGCTTTTAATGTCGTCGACGATCACGACAAGGGTGGTGAGCCTAAAGTTTTCCAGCAACTCATTGACATAATACATGTAGATGCCCCCTCATCAATAATTGTTCGATGAACAGTTTTGTTGAGGGCTTTCACTTGAATGAGGAAAGCAAGTTGAGCTGGTAACTGAGGTTCATATCCTTTATGATTAAAGGCCACAATATTGGAATCCACTGGGTCAATCCCACCTATTTTTGATAATAGAGCCTGCTTTTGGGAGGGGCAATTTTGCAATACTTCAAGTGTCGACATAGTGGGCAGCGATTGGGCCAGGTCCTCTACTATATTATAATTCTGTGCCACTCGGGCATGAGGATTAAATGTCCCTTTGGCGGCTTTATCATTAGCTTATGAATGATGGGTGACACAACTTCGATCGAAGTTGTTGTCAAACTACTAGGTTGATCAGTAGCCTTGTTGTTTGACAGCTGTGGATTCCCGTAATCTTTATTCCTTGTCGATATCAAAGCATCATTTTGCTATTTTGAAATGGACAGCATAAGGACTTGGGATGGGGAAGCATTGTCACTAGCAACCAGATTGGTTCCTGGGTTTGGAAACGGATCAGTCAATACTGCTAAGGATTTTGAATTCTTAAAGAATTTCTTAACTTCAGCTTTATATGGACAATCTCTCGTCCAATGATCCTCATTGCATATGAGGCATGGCTGAGTAGGTTTCTTTTGCCCAGAAGGGTTTGCAGAAGATTTTTCAGGAGACGAATCATCCTGTTTCTTCTCTTTTCTCTTCCCTTTCTTCTTACCTCCTGGTTGCTTCGGTTCTTTGCCTTTGCCAGTTGACATGAGATTAACCTCCGAGGCTAGAATTTATTCATTTGCATTTTGATCAGAAATCTTACAGGCTTTCTTAGATGTAGCCTTTGTCGATTTCGTGCTCGTCGTACCTATCACGCCATTGTCGGCATGAGAGTCTTTGTTTGATTTAGGAGGAGGAGAAACGGAAAATTCTAGTCTCAGAGCATCAGGGATTTTGTCATAGAACGTGCCAAACTGAGTATAGATCAAGTCTAGATATTGCGCATGAGCAATCACCTGCTCTTCAGTGACAACCCATCCCTTCACTGCATCTTCTATTATAGAAGGTAACAAAGACTGAATAAACCATTCAGCTAGTAGCTAATTAGGGACATATGTTTTTACCTTTCTACGATGACGTCACCATTCATGAATATGATTGGATATGTGAGTGGTTGTCGTTTGCTTGAAATTGGTAAGAAGCTCTGTTCCTATTTCATACCTTATTGGTAATTGAAAATGGGTTAAAAAGGTTGTGGCAAGGGCACTAAAGTTATCAAACGAAGCTCTAGGCAATTCAATGTACCATTTTGCTGCCGGACCAGTTAACGTTCGCTGAAAAAGGCAAAGCCAAATCGAATCATCATTGAGAGTGTTGGATGAACACCACAGATGAAAGGTCATCACATGATTCGATGGGTCTTCACCCGGATTTCCATTAAATTTAGGAATATCTTACGGAAGTTTATGAGGAATCGCTGGCCACCAAGGGGCATAAGCAATTGGATCATTCGTTAGCTGATTTAGATCTAGTAACTCTAGAGTTGCCATGAAGGGCAACTGTTGATTCAGGTTTGGCGAAGCGTACGCAGGATAAGATGGGATCACCTGAGTATTGGGTCTTTGCATACCAGCATAATGCGTTTGATGCTGATAACTTTGATAAGGTGGTTGGACATAACCAAATTGAGACCATTGGTTATAACCGTTTTGAATATACGGCTGCCCATTACCTGCAAAGTTTTGCTGCTCAGGTCCTTGGTAAGCTTGTTGGAATTACGGTTGTTGATATTGCACCAACCATGGTTGTGAAACCATTTGTTGTTGCCCAATATTGGACATTTGACCAAGATGAGGGGTAATAGTACCCATTTGAGCTTGAGTCGCTCTAGTTAAGGAGCCACTAACTGGGGATTGCGGTTGTGTTTCAGAGTCAAGAGGCTGTTGTACAACGACCTGAGAAACTTGAGGTTGGCATACAACAGGCAATGCTTGTACTTGTGACACTGTCACAATAGCTAGTGTAGTGGGGATGTTCGACACAGGGAGACTCGGTTGCATTGAGTATAAAACTCTTGGTTGTTGAGGTAGTATTGGCACCCAACCACTGGATGTGATTCCAATTTGCCCTAAATTCGGTTGTGAACTCTCATATGGCAGCAATCCAGTGCTCAAGGGAATGATTCGCCTTTGGAGACTATACTACCCAAATTGATATTGTTGTGAAGGATCAATTTGTTGAGATTCAACATAAGAGATTCCAGATACTATTCCGGATGAACAAACGGGAACAGACCATACTGTTGAAACAGTCCCTGGGTGGATTAATTCTAGTGGTTGAGAGCTAGCTGGGACAGATGGTATACTAGCGAACATCATCGGATTGGTGGCAGGAGGTTTTGCTACCGCTGTATCGGACGAGACAATCCTACATGTTGATGGTTGTCCAGACACATCGAGTCTATCCAAAAGACTTCCCAAAACTTCTACAGGAACTTGTGATGAAGGGGTATTAACTTCTGATGTAGAAGGATACAGGTGAATCTTAGTCCCAAAATGTGACGGAGTACTGGATGGAAGATCCTCCGTAATCTCTTCTATAGCAATCAATCTAGGTGGAAGAGGTAGACCGCCAGGTCCGTAAAATATTTTTGGTGCCAAAGAAGGTATAGATTCTGTAGCAACAGATGTTGGAGGGGTAACATCTTCTGAATCAACCCTGGATGGAGCTGGTTTAGGAATAGAAGTGTTTACTATTACACTAGGATCAGTTCTAATGTCCTCTTGTAACTGCGGAACTTCTTCTGTAGAGGTAGGGATACTAGAAATGGTTGGAGTAACTAGAGTCTCAAAGGATGTTGAAACACAAGTTTCAAACAAACCAGGAGACTTTGACTTAGTTAAACAAGTTCACTTGACATGGAATGGTTTGGTTTCTGGAGTCAAAGACGGTTGACTCATCAGTCTCCGCAAATGACAGGGTTTTGATTGACTTTCTTCCACGATTGCGGATTATTTGATCAACTCAAAATAAGAGGGGAAAATGTTATTCCGTATTAAATGAATTTTAGATGCCTTGACACAACTTGCTTTTTCACTTTTTAAGAGTCAAGAAAAAGCTAAAGATGACTCTAGTTGCCTTCGATTTTTAATGACCCTGAAGTGAGAAGTGCTCAGATGGACCTTTTCCTTTAAGGAGTCTGAAAAGGAATGAAAGAGACTACTCTGGAAATCTAGACAGAGGGATTACCAAACCAATCATAAAACTAAAGAATACTTTTTATGGTACGGAAATCAATCTTCCCAAATGCTATGTTCAGTGCATTGCGATCGATAGGGTGGCAAACATGGCTTCCTAAGGATAAAGGATATAGCCTATTGTGGTCTCCCAATATATACTCGATGGTACGTGGGAGCACAAGTCCGTACTAGCACTTATCATCTCAAAGAGGAGGAATCACCCAACCTATGATGAAAGCAATAGTTACCAGGCTTTACGACGCCGGAATACATCTCTAGCCTAGACTTCTAGATGTTGTGAGTTAGGTTCCAAAGCGTTTTTATGTTCATTGAATTTATTTTATAGTTGATCTTTCTTAAGAAGTTTTCCTTTTAGGTTCAATGCATGATGTAGATATGCAATTCCTAAAATGCAATCTAAGATGATAAACAGTTGTTTAATCTTCTTTTTGCAATGAAAATCCTAGCTACTAAGGAAAGAGAAATGAAATCCTTTCAACATAGAGTAGAGAGTGCACACTAGATGCACTGTCCTAAATCAAAATCAACAAGCAGTCTAAATGAAAATGCACGTGCATGTATTTGTTTTCCTCTTTCTTAATGTGTGAATGACAAAAAGAATGCTAAATACAAATTTGAATTATTTCTTCTTTCAAAGTGACAGTACTAACGATTTTCTTTTCAAAAAACAAAAGGCAAGACGACACTTTGCGATTTTTGAATTGAAAACTGCTTTCAACACTTGAAATACTACTAATTCAGATCAGATACAAGAGTAACAGTACAATTGACTATCAAGAACAGTAGGATTCTTTTCTTTGACTGAAAACGACACTTGCGACACTTCCAAATCAAAAGACGATAGTTCGATTAAGCTACTTCTTCGTAAAAGAGAATTGTAAATGGCGCACAATGCATAAAAACATTCACAATTCTTTGTACAATAGAGGTTGGATGATGCAAAGAAAGGGGGTTTCAACAGTGGTCTACTGATCAGAGACAGCAAAACTCTTGAATAAAACTGAAGAGAGTGAAGAAAAACCAGAATCTGGAGGCAGATCTAGTTTTGTCTGATCATCGCACCTGTAACACAGGGAAACAGGGATGCATCCCACCTACTGCACACGGGAGGTGCGATGCATCCAGATTTCCTAAAGGAGAGGGTGCGATGGTCAACGAATGAGATTTTAACTTGGTTTTTTGTCACAGTTTGCAGTTTAGTTCAGGGATTTAGGCTGAGCAAGTGATAGTCAGTAACTACAAAGTATAAGGCTGATCTAATGAGGTTACTCAAGCAGCATTGATCTACTTTGCACTTGCATAGAAAATGCAGTTTGAAGGCTAGCTGGCTTGACTTCAGGCTCCGCCTTGTTGAAAATGCAACAAGATGATGGAGCTTAGTGGAAAGGAGTCGCCTTCACTAAGTGGGCCTGCAGGCTATTTTTGGCGCAAAGCCTATTTTTAGACTATGTCTATTTTTAGACATATGGATCATGGTCTATGAGTTGCATGATGCTATTTGTGGATGATTGGTCATGTTGGTAAAAATAGATGGACTTCTATTTTTAGACATATTGGCGGAGTCTATTTTTAGACTGCCAGGCTAAAAATAGAACAGTCGAATATTATTAGCTCTTAATAATATTTGGACTATAAACATTATCTTATCCCCTTGGAGCACTTCAGTTCGAGCTACAGATGTGGCACATGCAGCTGTCAGAAGGAAATACATTTTTCTTGTGGGTCAGTTGAGCTATTGCATGCAGGACTTCAGTTAGAACTCATGTGGTTGAGTTTGGTGGAGTTGATTGAGGAGTTGATGGAGTTGTGTTCAGTTTGACTTGGTTAAACTAGTTGTATTTAGTATAACTGCAGAATACACTAGTGATGAGTGATGTGAATTAATTGTTCATTAATTCACTAATTATTAACTCATAAATTAACTCAAGAATACATCAGTTAACTCAGTGCATGGACAGTTCAGTGGAGACAGGTGTTAGAGGTGAGTGAAAGGGCAAGATAGCTGTCAGTTGTGACTATAGTTGTGCATGAGATTTGCATAATCAATGGATTGAGTATTTCCAATGAGGATTGTGTGGTTCAGCCAAGGGAAATACGAGTTTGGATCAGCCATACTCATCTATTCTCATGCAGGATTGCACAGTGGAGGCAGGCAAGCAGGAGAGGAGATTTGAACCTGTGATTGATTCAGATCTGAGCTAGTTTGCGTGTAATAGGTGGAGATAGTATTGAGTACTTGTGAGGAGTATTGTACTATGTATTGTTACATGTTCTCAATCAATATAATATACAGATAGTTGGGGGTTTTCAGCTGTATGCTTTCCCTGGGTTACATACTGTGTTAATGTGCGCATGCGATTGATGTTTCATTGTTTTTAATGCTGCAAAATTGATGATCAATGTAGAGGAGGTTATGTATTATGCATGCATTCCACAATAGTGTATAATTGGGATAATATCTATGAATAAGTGTCATATTATTCAAAATTTCTACATGGTATCAGAGCACAGGTGATCAAGGAAGAACAATATACAATAAGAGGAGATTTCAAAATTTTGAGTTTTGGGCTGAGAGTTTGCAGAGAAGATATGAAAATTTTTGTACAAAATTTTTAGAATCAAATAGCAGATTTGAATTCCTTGCGTAAAAATACCCAAAATCAAAAAAAAATCGGCTAAATCGGAGTTCGGATGAGGGATATATCGCTGATTTAAAATCAACTCCTTTTCTAGAAAATTTCGTGACGGCGGGAAAATGGAAATAGATTGGTGTGCTAGCCAAGAACCTGTATGCTCTTGAGGTTCAAGATGCATGCAAAGCCTTGAGCAGCAAGGAAACTTAGGGAGACTTGGTAGTTGAGAGGGAGCGTATATTACCTCTCAACATGTAAAGCCAGAAGAAGTCTCAGATGATTGTGGAGGAGCCACGATTGGTGCAACAACTTCAGGAGGTTGTGGAGCAGCCACAACAAGGGAAGCTAAGAGGAGATCGAGTAGAGACATCTACTCATGCAGAGACCTCCAGTAGGGGGGAAATTCGAGCCAGGTGGGTTGAGGGATCGCATGCAGCCATACCTCCAGGTAGGAGGTGGGGTGATGTGGATTGATCGTCCCAAGGAGGAGGGGCAGGATCCTTGAGGTACCCAACCTCTTAGATGATACCTTGCTACGGGAGCCCCAATGTGGAGTAGCAGGAACTGACTGATTGGGTAGAGACAGATGTGGATGGAGCGGCAGAGAGAGCGACAGTGTAGGGAATCCCAGGACAGTGCATATCTAGCAGGCTGCAGCAATGCGAGAGGCACAAGTGTTTTGCACAGTGCTAGGTGGCATAGAGAAGTGTGCAATGGTGTGAGATGCATGGAGATGTTGTAGTAGCGTAGATGTCAGAGAGGGATCACTTTTCAGTAGCAGGTAGAGCTTCAGCATCATAGTATGTTCCTGGCCCAACAGAGTGGTCAGTTGGGAGTGTTTTTGTTCCAAGTGTTGTTGGAGCAAGTGGATCGGGCAAATGTGTTGCATGAAGAACATTCCAAAGTTGCAGGATAGGGGTTGTAGATAATCCATATCTTGTTGAGAGGGAGTGTTGAAATGCAACAAGATGATGGAGCTTAGTGGAAAGGAGTCACCTTCACTAAGTGGGTCCGCAGGCTATTTTTGGCGCAAAGTCTATTTTTAGACTATGTCTATTTTTAGACATATGGGCGGAGTCTATTTTTAGACTGCCAGGCTAAAAATAGAACAATCGAATATTATTAGCTCTTAATAATATTTGGACTATAAACATTATATTATCCTCTTGGAGCACTTTAGTTCGAGCTACAGATGTGGCACATGCAACTATCAGAAGAAAATACGCTTTTCTTGTGGGTTAGTTGAGCTATTGCATGCAGGACTTCAGTTAGAACTCATGTGGTTGAGTTTGGTGGAGTTGATTGAGGAGTTGATGGAGTTGTGTTCAGTTTGACTTGGTTAAACTAGTTGTATTTAGTCTAACTGTAGAATACACTAGTGATGAGTGATGTGAATTAATTGTTAATTAATTTACTAATTATTAACTCATAAATTAACTCAAGAATACATCAGTTAACTCAGTGCATGGACAGTTCAGTGGAGACAGGTGTTAGAGGTGAGTGAAAGGGCAAGACAGCTGTCAGTTGTGACTATAGTTGTGCATGAGATTTGCAAAATCAATGGATTGAGTATTTCCAATGAGGATTGCATGGTTCAGCCAAGGGAAATATGAGTTTGGATCAGCCATACTCATCTATTCTCATGCAAGATTGCGCAGTGGAGGCAGGCAAGCAGCAGAGGAGATTTGAACCTGTGATTAATTCGAATCTGAGCTAGTTTGTGTGTAACAGGTGGAGATAGTACTGAGTACTTGTGAGGAGTATTGTACTATGTATTGTTACATGTTCTCAATCAATATAATATACAGATGGTTGGGGGTTTTCAGTTGTATGCTTTCCCTGGGTTACATACTGTGTTAATGTGCGCATGCGATTGATGTTTCATTGTTTTTAATGCTTCAAAATTGATGATCAACGTAGAGGAGGTTATGTATTATGCATGCATTCCGCAATAGTGTATAATCGGGATAATATCTGTGAATAAGTGTCATATTATTCAAAATTTCTACACGTTTGTGGTTTATGAATCAAACAAATAAAGACAAGCAATCAAACTAATCGCTCCCCAGTGGAGTAGCCATTTTGTTGTCGGGAAATCTAGTGCCTATTCAAAGCTGCTAGTCCCACTAATACAGGTAGCTATCTTAGAAACAAACAGATTAAAGTCACTTGTTTTTCCGTTATGAGAGAGAGATGAGAAAGAAGCAGATAGTACCAACCTCAGTCTTTCGTTTGGCTCCTTGCTTGTTTCCTTTCCCCTTTGACAGAATCTCGCCACTGCTTCCTTACTTGTCCCGCTTCAAGTAGCACCTCTAGATTCACAATAGCATAATACCATCAAAGAATAGAGATCTTTCACTATAAACAATATAGGATCAGATATATATTGACCATAAAAATGCATATATCAACACAATATTCAGAGATACACAAGAATATGGAGGAAAACTAAAATAGATTTATTAGTAAAAGTCGTAGAAGAGAGGATTACAACCACTTGGTTTGACCGAGCGCCATCTTCCCAGCTTGAGCAGCACCTCTTTGCAAATTACCAAATTCCAACCTTTGGATCTCTTGGATGAGGGATCCATTTATAGATATTTGCAAGGGGGTGAATCAGCTTTTGGGATTTTGATTAGTGTCATCCCTTTGATAGTTCCTGGTTCCGCATGGAGATTTTAGATCTCTTACTCATCCCTGGGTGAACTCAGAGAGGCAAGGGTCAAATGAGCAGTTTCTAGAAGATTCTTTGGGTTTCCACCTAGAAAAATACTTGTGCCATTTGTCTGTCTCGCTCATCGCACCCTATAGAAGGGCTTCCCAATATGCATCGCACTTTTTGTATGTGGCAGTTGATATGCATCACACCTTTAGCATTGGGCAGTCTGTATGGTCCTGCTTTGACTAGTTTTGAGTAGCTTTTCATGGAGAACTTTTGGGAGATGATGTAATCAGCTGACCTTGCTCCTTCGGGGTATGAAGCAACACTTTTAGGGACTTAGAAACCCTTGGTTTATGGACATATGTGATTGGGGTTGTAGTGCCCAAATATGTCTATAACACTGAGGCATGCCAAACTGTTCCAGAGCTGAACATCCCAGAAGATGCGCCAGTCGACACAAGAATATGGAAGCTCATTGCAGGTGTGCGCGATGCACAGACAGAGCTAGCTAAGGTCTAGTTTTAACTGAACCTTAAGATCACAGAACTTGACTTAAGGGTCCAACCTTGGACTCCACCAGAAGTCAGAGAGTAGTGCGAGGCCATTTTCAAAGAGGTCATTGCAACTGTCGAAACCAAAGTGAAGGATTACACTGTGCTCTTCGAATAGGCGCTCGAAGTAGTTACCAGTCTGCAGGAAGATCCCAACCTACAGAGGCTAGAAACTAGGGCATGGGAACTACAGCAGAGGTACGATGAGGTTAAAGTGACGGTGCATACCGTCACCATCACGCAGAGATTAGTGAAGTTGCAGGAAGCAAAGGCACTCAAGGAACAGGTGGACACAACACAGTGCAAGGAGGTAGTATTGAAGGCCAAGCTGGGGCCTTGGCTAGACGAATCATATGTGCTCACAACCATTCAAGGAAAAGTAGCTAGTCTATAGGAAACACAGAAGAAAATATAGATGGACAGCACGGGACCAATGATGAAATAGCTGGTAGAGCAGGTGAAGCAGGCAGCAATGTAGTGTACCATCGAGGTTGCACTAGTCCAAGTAGAGTTGGGAGGTCTTCGCAATAATATCTCCACATCGGCTGAGTGATTTGGGGTGAGTCACTAGATTTGTGTTGGGGGTCTGTTGGGAACAGGTCCCCTAGGGTCAATTTTGGGGTTAAAAGCCCACGTTTTGGGGCTAAAGGCCCAAGTTTTGAATAAAGAATGTAAAGTCTCCACATTTTGGGGTCGGGGAGCATGAAGTTGTAAAAAGTCAAAAAGGGTTTCTGCCCTTAGTTTAGGTAACTTGTGTCAACTTTATGAGATCCACGCTTGGTCTGCGGACCATGGTAATGTATAAAAAGGGAGAGTATTAGAAGAGTATAAGGAGTTCTTAGTAAGTTTTTTGGCAATTAATTGATGTAATGGGTCTGTGAGAGCTAAGAGCGAAGAGTCTTAGCATAGGAAAGAGGCTTTGCAGCTGCGTGCGCAGAGGCATAAGGTAGAAGTCCATAGCTGAGTGCACGAACTCCTGTAGCTATGTGTGCAGCGAAGTTAGAGTTGGTATTGAAGATCTAAAACATCAATAAAGAGAATTATTTTGTAGATACCTGTGTATGAGCTATTTTACTTCTGTTATGAATGTATGCGTTATGTTGAATACTGGGTTTATGATTTAATGCTATATTGAAGAGCGAATCTATGTGTTTTACTTTGTCATATGAACACAAGTAGGAATATCTGTTTACGCGAAGATAATCATAATGCATGTTGAATTTATCCAATACTTAAGCTAATCTAGGTAGACACAGAAGTAAGGGTAATTACAAGGGAGATTAAGTGTTTTAATTTCCTATTCAGGGTATGCAAAGGACGATCGCAGACCTTCGTGAAGGTCTCAAAGCCAAATAAGAGAGGTATATTGATAAGCCCTAAAGGGCTTATCAGTCTAGGCAAAGGAAGGGTTATGGTATAAAATGACATCACAACTATCTCAGGGTGCAGAAACTTGGTTCCTGCACCTGCCCATACTGCTTTGGGTGAGACTTCATCCCATGCTCCATGGATTGATGCCGAAAGGGCCAATAGTGTAGGGATTTTCTTGGCTAATTAATGCTAAACCTGGGTTAAGGCCCATCAAGCCAACAAGGAGTATCAGATGAGCTCAAGGTTTGGGAACAATGGGCATTACTAGTTATAAGTGAAGTCAAAGCTAACAACCAACAAATGTTCGAGGAGAAGGCACATGCACTCAGATAATGAGAAGAGGTCATTGTGCATAGTCAGCAGTGATAGTGCTAGCCTGCAGTGAGCTTCCTCAACTCCAAATTCCAACAGAAGTGGCCTTCACAGAGAAAATCCAAAATTTAGTTGTTGTGGTGAAGGAGCCAAAGGAGGAAATTGGCAAGGTCCGTTTTTAGCTGTAGCTGCAGATATCTGGGCATCAACTTAAGCTGCATCCAACCACTTCTCGAGAAGTCAAGAGCAACACAAGGCTACTATTAAAGAGGATATGACTACTCTGGAAGTTTCATTCAAGGATTACAACCAATTTTTTGAGCAAACGATGGAGATGTGTACCTCACTATAGGAGGATACACACTTGCATAAAATTGAAGCAGACATTTGAGAAAAATAGGTGTAGTTTTACGAGATCAAGGAAACAACGTGAACTTTAGCACTAATGAAAAGGTTCACCAGACAGCAAGAGGGAATATTCATCCAGACTTATATTGATGAGCTGTGTCAAAATGCCTCCATCATATCCTCACAGACCTAGCCCTGGGCCGATGAGGCAAGCTAACTCTTACAAACAGTTTAGAGCAAGTTGAAGGCTACAAGATGACACAGAGAACCATGGGCCTTGCAGTCAAATGTCCAACTACACAGAAACTAGTTGAGGAATTTTGTTAGGTCGCTGCATAGGGAATGACATATATTGAAGCATTGAAGATAGATTTTAGCACTTTGCAAGGAAATATCGAGGCAACACCAGCAAAGTGACTCAGGATGAGTCATGACTTTGTGTTGGGGCTTGTTGGGACAAGGTCCCCTAGTGTTAAATTTTGTAAATTTTTGGTAAATATTTTAAAGTCTCCGCATTTTGAGGAGTAGAGTGGGAGTAGCGCAATTCAATAGGAGTCAAAGGGGCTTTAGAAAGGTCAAAGCCGCTTAGTTTGTTAAGAGTTAATATGTTTTGTGACCTGCCCATGGTTCATAGACGATGGTATTGTAATAGAGAATGATATAAAACATGTCATAGAGATTCATATAGTAATCAATCAATGATCTAAGAAATAAGAGCAAGATTTAGGTTTATTTTCTAAAATTAGGTGAAGGGGAAGGCTTCTACAGCTGTGTGTGTGAAGACCTTGGTAAGTCCGCAACTGAGTGTGTGGGCCCCTACAGTTGTGTGCGCAGGGTTGGAAGAGTTTGTAATTAAATATCTAAGCATAATAAAGGTTTTTCTAAAGAATTATCTGTGTATCCATGTAACATTGCTTATCTATTAATTTACTGTATGTTTTGAGTTTTGAATGCATTTAATCATGAAAATTACTTAATAGATGTGCGAAAGAAGTAGAATTATTTATTTACATGATGTAATGAATGATTAGCGCAATCAATGAAGGGTTTAAATCTGTTAACTCTTAGTTGTTGTAATTTCTTGGTTTTAAGGGTTAGGGTTCGCAAAGGTTAGGATAAAGCCCTAAGTTTAATAGAAACACATAACATAGTCCTTTGAATGCAAAAACCTAGTTCTAGCATCCCCTAATACTGCCTCGAATGAGACTACAACTTGTGCTATGTGGGATGTCGCCGAAAGGGTCAGTAGTGGAGGGTTTTGTTGGTTAGCACAACTAACTCTGAACCTGGGTCCAAACCCCCTCAAGCCAACACTTATGTAGGAGAACATTTCCTTGTAGGAGAAATAGTTGCAATTGTAAACAAGAAATTGAGGTACCTCTTTTACAAATACTAAAATATGAGCAGCCTAACCTTTTGAGTAAGGCCTGGAGACATAGCCCAAGAGGGGTGAAATCCATCACCAAACTTCGTGTCATTATTTTTGATGTTTGTGTGGTTATTTGTGTTATGTTCTTTATGGATAATTTGCACATGTGAATTAATTTGTGCTTGAAGGAACACCAAAATTAACATGATGTTTTAAAAGACCCATTTTCAATCTTGTCAAGTGTTAGAGAATGATATTCTTCTGCATTTTCAGATCAAACGACTATGGTCTAATTTTTTCCTATGACGAGTCAGTGACTATAACCCAAAACCCTAGAAACATTTGCAAGCTTTGGACCCTGTAATTTCAGACCTTTGAAAACTTGTTTTTTCGACCTAGCTCGCGACCTGTGAAAACTAATAAATGAATAAGAGAAGAAGAAGATGTTTGGTGATGTCCAAATGAGCTTAGGTCACTTATATTTATAGGCTTTGAAGGGTGACTAATTTATCATTAGGGTCGACTTGTCCAAATGTACATATGTACGATTTTCTTCATAAGTACACTTTACCTTGTCCAAATTTGATGATCTTTAGGTTGATTTTGGTCCTCTCAAAAATATGAATTCAATGAAATCATCATCTCCATCAAATGATTTTTCGAAAGTGGAATTTGACCCTAGTTGTATAATTTAACACATGCCTTATGAAATATGTTACAATAAGGACCAAGAGCATTTTTATCATCAAGAAATAATGGAAAAACCTAAACATATAGAATCCTAACCCTAGGAGATGAAGCACCAAATTTTTGTGGGCCTTGTTGGTGTTAACTGGAACATTAACTTATTGGGTTCGTAACTTTGGCATAAAAAATCCGTTTGGCACGTATGATACCTTTTTAGAAAGATCTGTCCAAGGAAAACATTTTTTACTACAAACACCCTATATAGTGGATTGGGTTTTCCTGTGTTAAAAAAAAAATGTCATTTAGGGCCTCAAATAAGCTCGGGAAGTTTAGGACTAAAAAAACTACCAAATATGGAAAATTGTGCTAGAAATTAGGAAATTGAAATGAAATAGTGTTGGGGGTGCAAGTGGAATAGGCAGGTGGCCACCAATATCCACCTAGATCATAGGCTTACCATTTCCTCATGGATTTAAACCATCATTCTACACAATGAAAACACTTTAGAATGTTAGGATATTCCGACACATAGGATATAGTTAAGTTCAACTTGGTCTAGTATAGAGTTAGGTTAGAGTTAGGTAAAGTGTGTTTCTTTACCGTTGTACATTTTGTAACTTACAATCCGACGGTCACGATATGTAGTGATCCGACGGTTCACTCTCACCTCGGTATTACCGACACTTGATCCGTGGCTTGACACCCGATTGGTCCATGAGTTCTATTTAAAGCGCATGGAGGGTCATTGTTCGGGTAATCCGTGCATGAGAGAAGCTTATGTAAATTTTCATTCTTTGATTAATAAATTGCCTGTAGTACCCACGTTGGGACAGGCCGTGGACTGTTTCCCTCCTTGCACTTTGAGGGTTTTAACCACGTCAAAAACACTGGTGTATTGATTTGAGATCTGGTTGTGAGCGATGTCCTTTTGGTATTCTTTCTGAGGAACTTACCCTGTAGATTCCTACATGGTATCAGAGCTATTTGAGGGCCGCGTCCGTTGGTGATCCAAATCTGAAGCCGGTAGAACTGCATGCGGCTGTCGTTTCCTAGATCTGCTGTTTCTAACTGCTTTCGGGCCGAGAGGACTGCTCTGTTGCGTTCGGAGCATCTGTTCCAATGAGGAACCCCTTTCGTTTCACGCGAAAAGGTTTCCGGTAGCCCTAGCTGCGTCATTTTTCAGATCGGGAGGTATACAGTGTTTTTTTTGCAATTTACTGTTATTTTCTCTCAGCTTATTTCGGTTTCGGTTTATTTAGCCTTTTTTTTTAACCAGATCTATACCTTTCATTTCTGCGTATGCTCTTTGCCCTGCGACTCTGTGCGATCTGGGCAAATCAGAAACAGAAAGGAAGGATTTTTCTCATGCATATGCTCTTTTCCCTGCACCTTAGTGTGATCTCGGAAAATCAGAAACATTGAGAAAAATATTTAGTTTTTCGGCTAAAGCTAACTTTGAGATTTTTTTATAAAATTTCTAGTTTTTTGGGCTAAAGCTAACTTCAAGCCGCAAGGTTTGCCTTTTTTTGCATATTCGTGTTGGGTTTTGTGTTTTGTGTTTTGTAGGGAAAAAGAGGTTTCTCAAGGCAAGCACGCAAACCAAGGCCCCCCCGCCCCTCTCTCTCTCTCTCTCTCTCTCTCTCTCTCAAATTTTTTGTATAGATCAATTGGTTCAAAGCTATTTTAAGAGAGTAGAGGTCTTGGGTTCAAGTCTCCATTTTGTGGGGGCGGATTTTTTCATTCCCGCACATTCACGCACTTTGCCGGCAACTTCAACAATTATTTTTCAAAAAGCCATAACTTCTTCATCCGGAAGCCTTTTTCAGAGCCGTTTTTTTTAAAACCGCCTATTTTTTCAAGATCTATCCATTGGAACACCTACTTTCAGCATCTTCAGCTTCAGTTTTTTTTAAAAAATGGAAAGCCCATGCCAAGTCATTCTTGACAGCACTAACTACTTCCAATGGGTAGCCTACATCGAAGATTTACTTAGAAGTAAAGGTCTCTTCAGAATAGCCACAGACCAAGAGAAGAAACCAAAAGATGAAGACAAGGCGGCAAAATGGGAAAATAGACAAGATCAAGCACGTGGTTTGATAGGGATGTCTATTTCTCCTGATCTTAGATTCCACATTGCAGAACTTGAGACTCCTCATGAAGCATTAGAAAAACTTGCTAAAGTTTTTGGGATTAAAAATGAAATTAGAGCCCATCAACTTGAAAATGAGCTGCTTACTTTGGATCCTAATAATTTTTCTTGCATTGAAGATTTCTTGTCCAAATTCAAGAACCTTAGATATCTCCTGGAAGGTGTTAAAGTTAAGAAAGACGATGGTAACCTTATTTATTCCATCCTTACTAAGTTGGGACCAGCCTACTCTGTATTTGTTTCCACTTTCCATTCTACAAGAGAAGCTTTCATTTGTCAAGGACAAGACTACAAGGCCCCTTCCTTTGACTCGTTTTGTGATTCCTTAATAAGAGAACAAGAAAAACTCTTACACCTTGGTCTTCTTAATCTTGGAAACTCTTCCACGAAAGCGTTAGCCGCCCAGCAGCGACCAAATTCAAAGAATCCTAAGAAGTCATATCCTCAAAAGAATGGTCCTAAACCATCTCAGCCTCAAAATGAAAGATCATTTTAGCAAAATGATAAGACCAATAAAAACAAATGGAAGAAGTCTGATAGACATTGTAACTTTTGTAATCGAGATGGCCACTTAGAATCTAAATGCTTTAAGAAGATGGAAGCCTTGGAAGCCGCAATGAAGAAACATAACATCCATGTGGAGCCTACTTCAACTTCAACTTCCGGAATGGCACTTTCTGCATGTCATTATCAATCATCTCAGTATGGTTATGCATTAAATGTATCTTCTTCTTCTTCTCATTCTCATGAGTGGCTCATTGATTCTGGAGCCTCTTGTCACATGGCCAAAAACCAAGCCATGTTTTCTTCTTTAAATGATTGTAACACCAAAAATATATATATTGGTGATGATAGATCTCTTAATGTTGTAGGGACTGGAACTGTTCATCTAGACAATGGTCAGTTTAATGATGTATTATGTGTTCCAACCTTATCCTGCAACCTTCTATCTGTCTATCAGATAACTCATTCAGGTGAAGGTAAAATTGTTGAATTTTCACCTCATGATGTTGTAATCAAGGATCTAAAAGATCCTAAACAGATTCTAGCTACTGGTCTTGCTGATGATTCCAAAAGGTTGTATAAGTTTCACAACTTTGGGTCATCAAATCTTCCCTCAGTATTTGTTGCTCATAATGATGAAGTGAGCAAACTTTGGCATGAGCGATTTGGTCACTTAAACTATCGCTCCCTTCAGCATCTATGTAAAGAAAATATGGTGACAGGTCTTCCTATGGTATCTTTCAGAGATGGTGTTTGTTCCGGATGTGTACTCGGAAAACATCATCGGGACAGTTTTGACAAACGTGCCTCTTGGCACGCCTCAGCCCCTTTACAGCTTGTGCACAGTGATTTATGTGGTCCTCTTCCTGTTGCTTCATTCTCTGGCTGCAAGTACTTCTTAACTTTCATTGATGATTTCTCCAGACGCACTTGGGTATACTTCTTAAAACTCAAGAGCGAAGTATTTAACACTTTTTTGGCCTTCAAAGCCTTTGTTGAAAAACAATCTGGACATCCAATTCTTAAGCTAAGAACTGATAATGGTGGAGAATATGTTAAAAACACATTCATCAACTTTTGCACCGAAAATGGAATTCAAATGCAACATACTGTTCCATACACTCCACAACAAAATGGTGTCGCTGAAAGGAAAAATCGCACCTTAAAGGAAATGGCTAATTGTATGCTGCAATCTAAAGGACTCAGTCTTAGTTTTTGGGCTGAAGCAATTAATTGTGCAAATTATATAATCAATCGCACTCCTACTAAGGTTCTAGAGAACATCACTCCAGAAGAAGCTTGGAGTTCCATTAAACCAGATGTAAGTCACTTTCGTGTGTTTGGAAGTGAAGCATGGGCCCATATTCCAGATGAAAAGCATAAAGCTTTAGAACCTAAGAGTGAGAAATGTACTTTTGTTGGATATTCTGAAGATGTAAAAGGTTATCGACTTATTCCATTTAAGTCCAAAAATGTTATCATTAGAAGAGATGTACAATTTGATGAAAATAAATCGGCCTGCGAGCCTAGTCCGGCGGATGTGCCACCTCTTCCTATCTCTTCTACCTTTGAAAACATTTCTTCTTCAGATGATGAAAGCGAGGATGATAATCCTCCCCCACCTTCTCAGGATCCTCAACTTCCAAGATGGGTCCGTGCTACTCGGGATGCAGCAGGTGATCTTGCCGGTGATTCTACAGATCAGCGACGTACACGTTCTCAGTTTGAAAGAGCCTCTTCTTTACTGGCTCAAGCTCCAGTAAATCATGATCCTGACACTTTTGCAGAAGCTTCAGGCCATCCACATTGGGAAGCAACTATGAATTAAGAATATCATTCATTGATGAAAAATGATACATGGGATCTTGTTCCTCTACCAAAGGGACGCAAACTTGTTAGATGTAAATGGGTTTACAGAACCAAGTATGGACCAGATGGGAAAGTTGATAAACATAAAGCTCGTCTCGTTGCTAAGGGCTTTTCACAGGTTGAAGGCATTGACTACACTGAAACCTTCTCCCCTGTTGCCAAAATGAACTCTATCCGCCTTGTTCTTTCCCTTGCTGCCTCTTTAAAATGGGAAGTCCATCAGATGGATGTTAAATCTGCCTTCTTGCATGGGGACTTGCAGGAAGAAATCTATATGGAACAACCCATTGGCTTCATACAAACAGACTCCAGCCTTGTTTGTCGACTTAAGAAATCCCTTTATGGCCTCAAGCAAGCTCCTCGAGCTTGGTATGCCAAAATGGATAGCTTTCTTTTAGAATCTGGCTTTTCTAGGTGTCATTCTGACAATACTGTCTACACCAAGAAAGTGGGCAACTCTCTTATCATCCTTGTTCTTTATGTTGATGATCTTATTCTTACTGGTAGTGATCCCAACCTTATAAACCATGTGAAGTCCAGCCTTAAAAAGAAATTTGAAATGACAGACTTAGGACACTTACACTATTTTCTCGGTCTTCAAGTCTTGCAATCCCAGGAGGGTATTTTCCTTTCCCAGTCCAAGTATGCTTGTGATATTCTTCGTCATTTTCACATGGAAGACTGTAAGCCAGCCCCTTCTCCCTTTCAGTCTGGAGTCAAACTTTCAGTTTCTTGTACTTCTCCTGAAGTTGATGCTACCTTATACCGTCAATTTGTCGGAAAACTCTTGTATTTAACCCATACTCGTCCTGATCTTTCCTTTGCTGTTGGCCTTGTTGCTCGTTTTATGCAAAACCCCCGTGAAAGTCATTGGAAAGCAGCTAAAAGAATACTTCGTTATGTTCGAGGTACAGTACAGTTTGGGATTCATTACAGTGCCAAAGCAGCTCCTCTGTTAGTTGGTTTCACTGATTCTGATTGGGCTGGTGACCCTGATGATCGGAAGTCTACTGCCGGTTATGTCTTCACTCTTGGTTCAGGACCTATTACATGGGCTTGTAAGAAACAGGCTGCCATTTCTCTTTCGTCAGCAGAAGCAGAGTATCGTGGTGCCGTGGAAGCTAGTAAGGAAGCCTTGTGGCTTCGTCAGATCCTATCAGAGTTTGGCTTTGAGCAGCAGCATCCAACCACACTTTGGTGTGATAATCAAAGTGCCATTCAGCTATGCAAAGATCCAGTTCAGCATCAGCGCAACAAACACATTGAACTACACATGCACTTCATCAGAAAGCTCATTCATGACCATGTTCTTGAAGTGCAATATTGTCCAACAGATGATCAGGTTGCAGACATCTTCACAAAGGCTCTCACAGAGGCGAAGTTCACTAAACTTCGATATATGCTTGGAGTTCAGGAAGTTGTCACTAAGGGGGGATAGGCTCTAGTGCCTCCTTCCTTCTCCTATTGTGTCATATTTGTAAATCCTTCAATCCTATCCCAAGTTGTTCTTAAGGGGGGATGTTAGGATATTCCGACACATAGGATATAGTTAAGTTCAACTTGGTCTAGTATAGAGTTAGGTAAAGTGTGTTTCTTTACCGTTGTACATTTTGTAACTTACAATCCGACGGTAACGATATGTAGTGATCCGACGGTTCACTCTCACCTCGGTATTACCGACACTTGATCCGTGGCTTGACACCCGATTGGTCCATGAGTTCTATTTAAAGCGCATGGAGGGTCATTGTTCGGGTAATCCGTGCATGAGAGAAGCTTATGTAAATTTTCATTCTTTGATTAATAAATTGCCTGTAGTACCCACGTTGGGACAGGCCGTGGACTGTTTCCCTCCTTGCACTTTGAGGGTTTTAACCACGTCAAAAACACTGGTGTATTGATTTGAGATCTAGTTGTGAGCGGTGTCCTTTTGGTATTCTTTCTGAGGAACTTACCCTGTAGATTCCTACATAGAAGACAAGATTGGCATCTAGAATGTTAGTCTCGTGCAATTAGATTTGTATCTAGTAGGTCAAATATGCTATAATAATGTGAGATTACTTAGTTTCTATATTCATCCTTTTGTAACTCTTATTCCTCATTCAAAGCCTTATGATAGTCCATTCATAAATGATTATATGAATGTGCAACTTTGCCTAGTTGCAACATCTAGCAACTCTTGAGGTGATCTCAATTTCACTAGTACAAAATTTATCCTTTATCTACTTCCATATCTATTTCATGTACATATTCATAAACATGCATTCACCTTATGCATTCAACTATGCATTCAAATAATTTATCAATCATACCCACTAACATGTTTGGGCACTACTTACACTTTTCATCATCATTCATGTACATCTATGAAATGGAACAAAAACCTACCTTATGAGGGCATACAACCATTCAAATAACAAGTCTTATAGACCTAAGCATAACATGTTGTCCTCTTTCATATGATATCAAATAGTAGGAAAATAATTTATTCCAAATATCATGAAATTATTAGGCAGCATTAACATCACCTAGAACATAGTCAATGCCAGGACTTGATTACTTTCTATCCATGCATATATATCATTGTTGATATTAAAATTTTAATCAGGGTTAATTCTTACCTAATTACGTTTCAATACTATGAGCATATTAGAAATAGACCTACATGGCTATTAGCAATTAATCAATGCTACCTGATTAGTTGGTATCTTTGGGAGGGTTCCTCTATATGGGTGAAAACATGGAGCTAGGTTACACTTTTTGGCAAGAGAGGGCATGCTTAGGTGGAAAACATATGGGTTGATTAAGCCATTTAAGTGTTCAATCTATGATTTTTTAAGCACTCGCTCTTGAGCTCCTCGGGTGCTAAAAAAGTAGCTTGATCAAGGGTTAAAAACAAACCCTCGATCAAAATTTATTGCTCGATTGATCATTATCACTTGATCAAGCTTTAAGGCTCGATCAAGCCATTTTTTTAATTAAATACCCCACTCATAGTCTGTGCATGCCATTTGCACATACTGCAGGACATTTGAGAGCTTGACTAAGAGTATTGGAGCTCGATCAAGCAATTGAAGCATGGAGCATTCAAATCAATATCCCAGAGGCTCAAATGAAGGTAGGTATTCTATCTCTTTTATCTCTTTTAGTTATTTTTTTGCAAAATTAAACAAATTAATTTAAAAAAACAACCATACAAAAACGATAAAAACCACAAAAAACTCTTTCCAAAGAACTTAGAAAATCAAAAACCAACCTAGAAAACAAAAAAAACCTTCAAAACAACTTAGAAAACCACAAAAACAACCTAGAAAACCACAAAAAACCATTAAAAAACCCTTCAAAACAACCTAGAAAACGCTTTGAAACCACCAAAAAAACTATAATTTAGGTTTTAATTTGTTTTCTTACTTGCAATGTTTTATTTATTAAATGCATATTTTATGATTTTGAATGGTAAAAACATTTTTTTCTAATTATTTTAGGTTTTAAAGTTTTTCTTTAGGAATTTTGTGAAATAAATTTTCAATTTTTTTTAATTTTTTGTTATTTAAAATGCATTTTAAATTTCTAACAAATTTGACCGAAAATATACCCCAAAAAACTCCAAAACAAAAAACAATGAAACTATAACCAATAAATAAATAAATTAGGAGCTTGAGATTGACATGATGAATATGGTTGCTCATGGTGAACATCTATTTATAAAATAAGAAATTTTATTTTATTTTATTATTTTAAATTTAAATTAATTTATATTTTAAATATTTTTTAAATAATAAATATAGTACAATTCTAGTTTTAAAAATAAAATATTAATCTTTAAACTTAAAAACTAACTTAAATAAATTTTGTTATTTAATTATATATCTATATATATATATATATATATATATATAACTAAAAACTATATAACATCATGTCACTATATATAACAAAACATTTAACTTTGTTATATATAATATTTAACTTATCTCACACACACGTATATATAGCATAACATAAAATTATTTAACATATATATTTTAAAATAGCAAGATATAACATAATGATACTATAGTTCATAACATAACTATATATATTTGACTAAATTATAACTTAGTTATAAAATCACATAGTTATATATTATAATTCTATATATATTGTTTATAATATAACATAGTTCTATAACTATTTAGTTCATGACATACAATTATTTAAGATAGCGTAGAACTCTATAACTATTTAACATGTATAACATAAAGTTATGTAACATAACGTGCACACATATATATAACATAGCATGTAACATCACTATAACTATTTCATAACTATGTAACTATATAATTATTTAAATATAACTATATATATTTAAGTATTATAAAGTTATAACATATCACATAACTAGATATATTATAGTTTTATATATATTATTTATAACATAGTACACACACATATATATCTATATATATCATTTAACATATGACTATATACAATTATATGACTATATATATAAGTTCATGTTTAACAATGCATCATTGGTAGATACATTAAATCCATCATGAAAAGTGCATTTGGTTTAGTGAATAAAACCATTTAGACTCTTTTCTAATTTGTACCATAGTGTTTCATTATGTAGTGTGTTGTACAAGAAACAGTCTGCATGTTCTTGCACCTAGTACATGTTATGTGTCAAAGTCAAACATTAAGAAATTAAACTCTATTTGAATATTTGGTTGGCATGAAATTTTATTAGTTTTGTAAATAGGTTTATTTCAAAATTTTACACATATATTTACATCTTTATGCTCTATGAATAAAAGGAATTATCTAGAAACGGGAAAAAGTGTGAAGGTAGATTTAATCACTTCTTTTGATTTTGTTCACAATGAACTCAATACTTTGGTTGATAAAACATCAAAAAATGGACTCTAAAGTTTAGGACTTTAGGATAGATTATTCTGCTTCTGTTTAGAAATGGATTTTTTGTCAACATTCATTCTAAGTCAACATTTTTTTCTTGGATTAATTTATATGTATTATATGTAATAGTTTTGTATTATATGTAATACTTTAGTCAACATTTTTTTCTTGGATTAGTTTATATATATTATATGTAATATGTTGATGCATCGCGTATACGTGCCCCAACTACAGGCAATCACAATGCAAGAGGTTTTGTTATACGTGGTCAGGCTCGTGATAGATCACATATACCACCTAGAGTGCACGTTCCACTCATAGATCCTGCCTCTGACACCATTCACAGTGTCAAAGGAAATATTTTTGTCTCTATTGATGATCATGCTACCTCTATCAGACCTTCACCTATTTTAGGTACACCTCCTACATTTTCAAATCCTCTTTAAACTTTATGTGTTTATGTCTTGAAATTATCTTTAATTTTTAAATTATCTTCAACTGATGTGTTTGAAATTAATGTATATGATATTATGCTTCTAGTTTTGTAATTATATATGTTAAATTATGTTTATGATTGCAGACCCTTAGGAGGCTGAAGCTGGTGATCATAGTGAAACATTGATCCCTCCATGGGATGATGCTACAACTCATATCACATTGGAGGATGTTATGACCCGTCATACGTAGATCACACAAGAGATATGTAACATCCCTACCAATTCACTGACTCTTCGTAGTTTGTCTTAGATGCTATATAACATCAATAGGTTTATCGAGACATATTGGAGGTCGGTCCCACAAAGAAACCTCCTACAATCCATACAAAGGATTAGGAGGCATGAGGATAGAGGCCCACATACTTGGGAAATGGTGAAAGAGGCTACCAAGAACATTAATGTTCATGGGGAGTTGCTTGAGATTCCTATGGATTGCCCTACTAGGCATAGAGGTCTGATTCCATTGAAATATTTTAGGAATGTTGATGCAACCCCTTTTATGTATGATAGATTTATTGGAGCTTGGGGCCAGTTCCCCCACCATGACTAGGTTGCCATTTATTTTTCAAGCATTTGTATGAAGAGTTTGTGTTACATATGAGGTCAGATTACACTAATACTAGATCTCATTATTATGGACCTATCTTGGGATGTACCTATGAGAATGAGGGGGCTCGTAGGGACACTGGACATGTACCACAACCTCCGAGATTCTCTATACTATCGTCTCAAAGCTTGGTATTACGAACATACCTAGACGAGTTCTCTCAGCTCGGTGCTGAGACTAAGGAGACTATTGCAGATAACATGCAGATGTTATTGACCAGTGCGAATGTTACATTGGATGGATAGATTAGGAGACCACCACCATTGCCTCGTGACTCGCCAGTGTCCTTATATGATGATGCATTTCTCATGAGTTTACCCATTGACCAGCTTTTAACATATACATGTATGTATCATGATGTCATTCATGAGCCTTGGAGGATTCATGGCCTGCATGACACAAACTAGGTACATATATAAATGAAACTTTTGAATCTTATTGTCAAATTATGCATAATTATTTATATTAATTTCTAGTTTATATTAGATTTCATTTATATTAATAAGTTCATGATAACATGTGGACACAACCCAACTACATTAATGAACTTATGAGGTCATCTAAGAGGGAAGTTGATCGGTTAGGCCATCCTCAACCAGAGCATGTTTCCATGGATTCTCCTCCACCTCATATTTTCACTAATGTGGAGGAGAGTCACTATGTACAACCACATGGACTAGTAGTTGAGGTAAACTTTTTTATTTGTAGGTTTTCAACAATTTTTTTTTAAGTTACACATATATGATAATTAATTTGTATACTAATTATTATTTATCATTTCCATTGTGTACACAAGCCCATATAGAGTGATGTTGATGTCATTGTTATGTGGCCACATGAGTGTGATGTTGGGTTTAGAGGCATTGGTGATGCAGGTCCTATCTAACTTGTATTTGGACTCGACTAAGGTTAGTAGATTCATGTATATGTAATTAAAAATGTGGTTCAAAGACATTATTTCCATATTGTTTATTTTGTACAAATAATGATATAATTTGTTTTAATTTGAATGTGTTATATTGTAGTACCAATTTATGGACACTTAATTTGCGCAACAGAACTCACATAGGAGTTCTAGTGGTACTTAGTGTGGATAGTTTGTATATTTTCATGATCATTTCATATGGCACATTCACATGTGACACATACTTTGTGTTATCTCAAAATCAAGCTCTGGAAGGCTGCAAACCAGGAAGACTTCAAGTAACTATTTCAAACCAATCTTTAGACTAAGGCTTAGCCTCCTCAGCCTGAGAGGGCTCTCTCAAAGGGTTAATGATTTAGATTAAAGATATGAATAGATGGCTAACTCTATGGTTTGTAATTGTATATGTTTATAGGTTGACAGATGAAGGCTGGCTACCATTGGGCTATGGAGTCAAAGTATGTTTTAGTACCACAACAAGATCAACTTAACATGAAGTCAGGGCATTCAGCATTTGAATATTCAGAACACAACACACATATGGAACCACAGCTCATAAGTGCACACAGGAAGTCAGAGCACAATCAGTGAATTCTGAGTGATTGTACACCTATGCAACTGTAAACAAAACTAAGGAAAGGACAACACACATTCTGAATATAAGAAATCCTTCATGAATCTTGAGTAGTGAAGCCAAAGCATTCTACCTAGCATGGAAGTCAAGGGATTATAGAGTTCGAGTGTAGAAATGACAATACAAAACAATGAAACACAGTAAGTTTATCTATGAAGGAAGTCAGAGCATCAGTGATGAATTCTGAGTATCATAAGTAAACACCACTGCAATGTAAGTATTGGAAGATGCCATCATAACAAGAACATACAAGAACTCTTCATGAATCTTGAGTTGTCTAAGTAGAAATCTGCATTAGGTTAAAAATATACACAGTCTGAACATAGAGCAGCAACTGAGCCAAAAAGTCTCCAACCCTTTGCTAATTCGACCTCTTGCTCTATATAAAGCATTTACAATTAGGATTCCATCAACCCTCATCAAGAGAATTCGAATTTTCCATCAGTGACACCTATTCTAACCATAAAACAAACCATTAATTAGAACTAGCTGTTAACTAGGAGTGCTAGTGACCTAATACAACTAGGAGTGTAACTCCTTATTATGACTAAAAAAACCTTATCTAAACATTTAAAACATTCTTTGACACCTAAGACTCCATGAAGTCGAATTTGATGAAGCCCATAACCTTCCAGCTGGCCCTTGATGACTCATCCTTTTGTTGTTCCTAGAAACTAGGAGACTGTCCCTTGCTCTGTTCTGGCTGAAAAATAGGTCTTGGGACAGAGCTCATAACTTCTCGTACAAAATGTATTTGGAAAAAATGAAAGAGGTTTTTGTAAACCAATCCATGCTGAACAAAAACCTCTTTTGGTTTTTTGAAACACTACTCCAGCTACCCAGAATCGATCCTTGAAGAAGACGTGTAAAACAGGAAATTTGATTTTTTGAAAAACTGCACCTACAGCAGTTTTGTAGCGCAACTTTGGTCACCCGTTTCTCCCAGCTCATAATGAATTTGAGGAAACGGAAGGAGGCTTTTTTGAATCAATCGATGCTGAAAAAAAACCTCTCTTTTTTTTTTGAAACATCGTTCCTACCGCCCAAAATAAGTCTTTGAAAAACAGTTGTCAAACGGGAGATGAAAAACTGCACCTACAGCAGTTTCATAGCGCAACTTTGGTCACCCTTTTCTCCCAGATCATAATCAATTTGAAGAAAGTGAAAGAGGTTTTTTCACTTTAGTATCTTAGGAATGAAAACCTCTTTCACTTTTCAGAGAGTAGT
This sequence comes from Pinus tabuliformis, assembly GCA_031772625.1. Lineage (NCBI taxonomy): Eukaryota > Viridiplantae > Streptophyta > Pinopsida > Pinales > Pinaceae > Pinus > Pinus tabuliformis. The sequence goes on along the minus strand of CM062816.1, from coordinate 538,998,354 downwards.
TTTCCACTGCTCAGAAACTCTTCTAGAAGTTGACTGGTAGAAACTAGGAGACAAAGTTCCTCTTTTCTAGAGTTTCTTTTTTATTCTTGTCTTCGACCTTCTGCTACTTGTTTTGCCCTTGCTGGATGTTTAAACCTTGTAAATACTCCCTTTCGGAAATCCTTCTTCACAAATATTTGCTTTTTGTCTCTCAAAAACTGGCCCATCAAGTCATAATATGCAGCTACAGCAGTTTCATAGCGCGCTACGAAACTGCTGTGTAATTCTAAAAACACAGCTTGAGGCCAAAAATTCAACTCTTGATCTTTCCTTTGATTGAAATGGCCTTTCCATATGTCCTAAAGTTGTTCAAAACTGAATGCAAAGGCATCATTCTTCAAGGAAAAAATTTAAAAAGGTAAATCATCAAAATTTAAGGACTTAACCTTACTTGCTGCGTGATTTTCCTTAGTTAAGGAAACCTTTCCCTCTGTATCTTGCTTCCTTTATTGTAGGTGAAGTATTGAGCATGAAAACTGACCACAGGGCCTCCATTTTTTGAAATGAGCTTCGTTGGTTGCATGTTTTCCTTGAGATTTTTCTTAGTTTGGCAATTTCAAAATTTTCCAAATTCAACTTTCTCTTCAACTCTTCAAAACTACATTCCTCTTGTTGAGAGATGACTGCCTTACCTCTGTCATTTTTATACAGCTGTGATGATGTTTCCTTAGCCCTAGGGCTAAGTCCTGTTTCAGCTCTTATGATATCTCCCTTTCTTTGGACACATTCTCCTTTGAAATCACTTTAGATAAATCAACGTGGAAGAAAATACCTTGCTTAATTGAGGAGCTTCCTTGCTTGAATTTGATGAAGATTTCTAATCTCTGATAACCATGGGCTTGTTTGATCAAACTAAGAATTGTATCAAATGTATATTGCATGAACACGACCAAGATCAACATGAGTATGTCTAGGATCAATTAACTTTTACCTTACCCTTTTCCTTTGAAATTTTTCCAGTGATAACAGTGGCTCCACTTGGGATAGTGTGCCCTTGTGGTACACTAAGAACCTGCAGTTCCAGTGCCTTATCCTCTTATGATGAACAAAAATTTATTTGACAAACATCTTCTTCAAGCTTCTTGGGCCTTCACCTCGGGCTTAAGCTTGATGATCACTGTAGGAGAAAGAAATCTACATCTACTAAAAAAAATGCTCAGTCAACCTTGAGCTTATTTGCATTTTCCTACCTACCTACCCTAACAATTCAAACTTCTTTCAGCTCAATCAATGTGAAATTTCCAATGTAGCCAATCATTTGTCTTATCTGATGTTTGATTTCTTTGACTGCATCGGAGTTCAGCGCCAATATGATATTGTGATGACCGCTGCCACTGAAATTGCCTCTGATCTTCATAGAAAAACTGAAACACTGGAGAGTAAAACTCTTCCATGTAGTCAGCTATAGGATCCCAGAATACATAATCAGCTTGATGGTTCTCGTAATTTTCTGGTTGTGCAAACTGATCTTCAACAACAGTGTACAGTTCCTCAATCGTGAAAGAGAAAGGAAGCAACACTCTCTCCTTGTGTTCTGCTATAGAAAGCTTCTGAAAATAATGATCATGATTATGAAAACTATATGCCTGAATTTGACCTTGTAAACCTTCAATGTCTTTCTCAATGTCTTTGGCAAATTCATCCAAAAATTTCATCTTATCCTCTGCCTTGCAGTCAAATGATTTTAGATAAGAAGACAAGGACAAAGAAAAACTTTCATCTATTTCTTCATTAATATGATCATCATTCCATTGTTTGAAACCTTGAATTGAAGGAGAGTTTGCCACCACATCTGATCTATCTATCCATTCCTCCAAAAACATAAGCCAAAAGTCTTCAAATGACTTAATGGATTTGGTAGGGAAGCTTTCAATCCACTGTTTACATTTCCCTTGAAATGAATCATAGAACAACATAATGCAAACATCCTCATGTTTAACTCTAAGAAGCTCTGTAAAATCACAAAAATCTGATATATGCTTCAAAGTTAAACTCAAATCTTCTCCATTGAATTTTGGACCATTCCTTAGAAAATACGCATCCTTGGGAAAATGATTTGGGAAACCATGAATTCCTGAAAAATCTATGCATGCATACCTTGAACTAAGAATGGTAGCATCTGGGTCCTTCATAACTCCAGTGGAATCACCATGAATCTATGAATTTCGAATTCTTCAACAATGGAGTCGCCAAGGTAGATTTGCAGCCTCAAAAACCTTCTGAGCTCCTGCTACCTTCAGAAGTTCAGCTTCATAATTTCGGGAATGAGTAATCTTCAGGCTCCCGGCAGACGCACCAAAATGTTATCTCAAAATCAAGCTCTGGAAGGCTGCAAACCAGGAAGACTTCAAGTAACTATTTCAAACCAATCTTTAGACTAAGGCTTAGCCTCCTCAGCCTGAGAGGGCTCTCTCAAAGGGTTAATGATTTAGATTAAAGATATGAATAGATGGCTAACTCTATGGTTTGTAATTGTATATGTTTATAGGTTGAAAGATGAAGGTTGGATACCATTGGGCTATGGAGTCAAAGTATGTTTCAGTACCACAACAAGATCAGCTTAACATGAAGTCAGGGCATTCGGCATTTGAATATTTAGAACACAACACACATATGGAACCACAGCTCATAAGTGCACACAGGAAGTCAGAGCACAATCAGTGAATTCTGAGTGATTGTACACCTATGCAACTGTAAACAAAACTAAGGAAAAGACAACACACATTCTGAATATAAGAAATCCTTCATGAATCCTGAGTAGTGAAGCCAAAGCATTCTACCTAGCATGGAAGTCAAGGGATTATAGAGTTCGAGTGTAGAAATGACAATACAAAACAGTGAAACATAGTAAGTTTATCTATGAAGGAAGTCAGAGCATCAGTGATGAATTCTGAGTATCATAAGTAAACACCACTGCAATGTAAGTATTGGAAGATGCCATCATAACAAGAACATACAAGAACTCTTCATGAATCTTGAGTTGTCTAAGTAGAAATCTGCATTAGGTTAAAAATATACATAGTCTGCACATAGAGCAGCAGCTGAGCCAAAAAGTCTCCAACCCTTTGCTAATTCGACCTCTTTCTCTATATAAAGCATTTACAATTAGGATTCCATCATCCCTCATCAAGAGAATTCGAATTTTCCATCAGTGACACCTATTCTAACCATAAAACAAACCATTAATTAGAACTAGCTGTTAACTAGGAGTGCTAGTGACCTAATACAACTAGGAGTGTAACTCCTTATTATGACTAAAACAACCTTATCTAAACATTTAAAACATTCTTTGACACCTAAGACTCCATGAAGTCGAATTTGATGAAGCCCATAACCTTCCAACTGGCCCTTGATGACTCATCCTTTTGCTGTTCCTAGAAACTAGGAGACTGTCCCTTGCTCTGTTCTGGCTGAAAAATAGGTCTTGGGACAGAGCTCATAAATTCTCGTACAAAATGTATTTGGAAAAACTGAAAGAGGTTTTTGTAAAACAATCCATTCTGAACAAAAATCTCTTTTTTTTTTTTGAAACACTACTCCAGCTACCCAAAATCGATCCTTGAAGAAGACGTGTAAAACAGGAAATTTGATTTTTTGAAAAACTGCACCTACAACAGTTTTGTAGCGCAACTTTGGTCACCCGTTTCTCCCAGTTCATAATGAATTTGAGGAAACTGAAGGATTATTTTTGAATCAATCGATGCTGAACAAAAACCTCTCTTGGTTTTTTGAAACATCGTTCCTACCGCCCAAAATAAGTCTTTGAAAAACAGTTGTCAAACGGGAGATGAAAAATTGCACCTACAGCAGTTTTGTAGCACAACTTTGGTCACCCTTTTCTCCCAGCTCATAATCAATTTGAAGAAAGTGAAAGAGGTTTTTTCACTTTAGTATCTTAGGAATAAAAACCTCTTTCACTTTTCAGAGAGTAGTTTTCCACTGCTCAGAAACGCTTCTAGAAGTTGACTGGTAGAAACTAGGAGACAAAGTTCCTCTTTTCTAGAGTTTCTTTTTTATTCTTGTCTTCGACCTTCTGCTACTTGTTTTGCCCTTGCTGGATGTTTAAACCTTGTAAATACTCCCTTTCAGAAATCCTTCTTCACAAATATTTGCTTTTTGTCTCTCAAAAACCGGCCCATCAAGTCATAATATGCAGCTACAGCAGTTTCGTAGCGCGCTACGAAACTGCTGTGTAATTCTAAAAACACAGCTTGAGGCCAAAAATTCAACTCTTGATCTTTCCTTTGCTTGAAATGGCCTTTCCATATGTCCTAAAGTTGTTCAAAACTGAATGCAAAGGCATCATTCTTCAAGGAAAAAATTTAAAAAGGTAAATCATCAAAATTTAAGGACTTAACCTTACTTGCTGCGTGATTTTCCTTAGTTAAGGAAACCTTTCCCGCTGTATCTTGCTTCCTTTATTGCAGGTGAAGTATTGAGCATGACAACTGACCACAGAGCCTCCATTTTTTGAAATGAGCTTCCTTGGTTGCATGTTTTCCTTGAGATTTTTCTTAGTTTGGCAATTTCAAAATTTTCCAAATTCAACTTTCTCTTCAACTCTTCAAAACTACATTCCTCTTGTTGAGAGATGACTGCCTTACCTCTGTCATTTTTATACAGCTGTGATGATGTTTCCTTAGCCCTAGGGCTAAGTCCTGTTTCAGCTCTTATGATATCTCCCTTTCTTTGGACACATTCTCCTTTGAAATCACTTTAGATAAATCAACGTGGAAGAAAATACCTTGCTTAATTGAGGAGCTTCCTCGCTTGAATTTGATGAAGATTTCTAATCTCTGATCACCATGGGCTTGTTTGCTCAAACTAAGAATTGTATCAAATGTATATTGCATGAACACGACCAAGATCAACATGAGTATGTCTAGGATCAATTAACTTTTACCTTACCCTTTTCCTTTGAAATTTTTCCAGTGATAACACTTTGTATATTTTCATACATGGATAGTTTATGGATGTACATGGACATTATTTTAGTTTATGGATGCTTATTATTTCAGTTTATGGATGTTCATGTGATATTTGTAATTTGTATATATTTTCATATGGATAGTTTATTGATACATGTATTCACTATTTCAATTTATGGATTTGTATTAATCTTGTTTATGGATGCTCATTAATTTTTTAAGTTTATGGATCTATTAAAATTATTTCGCTAATTTAAAAAAAAATCTATATACTATAACTTTTATTAGTAAAATATAACAATTTTGATTTCCAATTTCATAGACTAAGAAAATAAGTACAATATTAAGTTATGATGCAAGTCACTTTGATACTTAAAATGAACTAAAATATATCATGTATCAATTTAATATTGAACATGGAAAGAATTATAATCATGCTTCATATTAGCTTGTCAATTGAAATAAGTTTTATTCAATTTTAAAACATGTCATGTAAACAACAAATAGGTTTTATTCAACATTATTTATTTTGAGATTATCTACAAGAGCTTAGTCATAAGATGATATAAGTCAATTGTATTGAAATTTAATACATATGTCAAAAAAATATATGATAACATTTCTATAATTTTATATAATGTTATCAATTTTCCTAAATTTACAAGTAGTTATCCAAGTATTTCAATCAATTCCTTATTATTGAAATAAGTTTTATTCAATTTTTAAAAACTCAAATATGATTGAAATAAGTTATATTCAATTTTAAAATATGTGGAGATGTAAAAGTTAAAAATACAAGTTTTATTCGATTTTATTTTGTTTAAAGTTATCTACAAAAGCTTATTCAGAATGCATGTTATCAATAATTTTTTGTGCTTACACTAAAATCATTGCACAATGTTAAACTAATTACCTTGAAATTAATGTACACCATATATCTAGTCACATCAAATTAGAATTCAACATCTTCATTGAAATCAATGCATATAATGCAAGCACTCAAATAGTATGACAAATCAACATCTATGCTAAAATAAATGCATCTAATGATTTCTAATCAAATATGATTAGAAATCAAGATCTACTCTGAAATCAATGCATCTAATGTTGCAAGCAATCAAATAGGATTAGAAATCTACATCTACATTGAAATCAATGCATTTAGTGCTAGAAATCAAATAGGATTATGAATCAACATTTACATTGAAATCAATGCATATAATTCAATCTCAATCAAACAAGATTATAAATTAACATCTTTAATGAAATTAATGCTTCTAATGCAAGCAATGAAATAAAATTATAAATCAACATCTACACCGAAATCAATGCATCTAATGCAATGAATCAAATTGGATTAGAAATCAGCATCTGTACATTGAAATAAATGCATCTATTGCAATAAATTTTATTCCCTTTCTCTCCCCCTTCCATCTATATCAATATCTATCTCCATCTCCCCTTCTTTTTCTCTTTATCTCACCCCCCATACACATACTCTCTCTCTTCATATATATCTATATCCCCCTCTATCTCTCTCTTCTTCCCCCTCCCCCCTTCCATCTACATCTCTATCTCCCTATGTCTCTTATTGGTAGAAAACTTTGAAGTCATAGTGACCTAGGGTTCTACCTAAGTTGCCAATAAAAGAGGTCATCCTAGTCTATATTTTCACCGACATTGTCACTCCCTTTTTTCAAAGGAGTGTCTCACTCGAGGTGAGCCAGGCCCATTAAAATGATTAAGGGGTCTAGATTAGAGTTAGAAGATTATTTGTTCCATTAACCCATTATTATCCACACAACTATACTATGGCTGAGACATGAATTCATCATAGAATAACAAGAGACTTCAGTCATAATAAAATAAACAAGAAATTTTAAAAGGGGGCTACATATTTATTAAATAAACGACACAAAAATTCCCAAACTCCCTTTGTATTAAGATTGTTATCCATTACATTGTATATTGAATAGATCTATGGGACCTTCCAAAATAAAATATTACACTGCATTTGTCAGCACATAGATTAGAACCTCTACACAAATGAATAGTTTTACAACAACTAGAAATAAACACATAGAGCCAAAGCTCAGTATATGGAAAGTCTTTTTTGATTCATCCCTCTATGCCTTCCTTTATAGGCTTGCTCACTTTATCTGGTCTTCGCGAGGGTTGCCTTATATCGTCCTTGAATTGGTCCTCTTTAACCAAATCATGGATCAATTTCCCTTTTTCTTGTTGATTCCTTCAAAACTAGGCCCACTTTCCTATTTACGTGGGTGCAATTCCTTGTTTTCCAGTATTGCAAGTACCAATGTTTTAATTCTCTATCGCATTTAAATTTCTGGTTACCTGCTTCCAATGGATTTATCTGTTTATCTTCTACAACTTTTATTTGCTATATTTTTCCCAAAACAAAGGAACCAATATGCCTAAACACAATATATTGACTCTCCCTCGAGTCAATGCACTGCTAGCGTATCTGGCTCTTGATTTCCTTGTACTTCACTATTTACAATTGTTTCTCCTTCAAATGAAGGATCCAACTCTAGCAATGTCTTCATCACATTATCCTTAAAAATAATATAAGATGAAACATCAACATTCCATGCATCCAATATTACACAAACTCATCCAACAAATTGTGTAGTGATCTTTGTAGTAAATTTATTGGGTTGGGACTAAATGAGCTCCTAAAATTGTTCATCAACATTGGCAGTGAGAGTGCTTAAAGTGATGAAGTGGTGTTGCGCATCTGGATGAAGTTAGCGGAGAACTTGCTTGGTGACCTACGAGGCATCCTCTATCTAATTAATCTTAGCATCAAGAGTATATTCCTAGGCCAAGAGTTATTTCTTCTGCTCCAAATCTGAAGTTCTCCTAGCTTGCACAAAGAGTTGTTTGACAGTCTCCTAAAGCAAATCGGCAGGTTGATTGTTCTTGGCAAGAACACCACTCCAGTCATAAACCTACCTGAATATATCCTAAGATTCATGCATAAGCTAAGGAAAAGTCTCTTTGACTAACGATGTTGTAGTGTTTTTCTAAGCAACCTACTCAAGGTATTGGGAAGGTGGATCTGGAACTATCCAAGAAATTTTACTCATAGTAGCCTGCAATTCCTGATTGTGTGAAACTAATTTCAAACAAGCTACTTCAGCAAACACACAACATTTCGCAGGAGAATAGGTGACAAGGTCATTAGATTTTTCATCAAAAAACACAACAACAGTTGGCCACATAGAATGAAATTTGGTACTTAATTTTGATAAATTTTTCTCTAATTGGGATTTATCTATGCATAGTTGATCACACTCACCTGTAACCAAGGCAAGTTGTTGCTAATGTTGATCACTTGTCACTGAAAAATTTGTACACCAAGATTCCATATGAACCAGGCAATCTTCAATTTGTGTTGTAGAGGAATGAATAAATTAGAAACGTTGTGGGGTAAACCATGCATTAAGCACATCTACCAATGTAACACCCTCCTCCCACACTTACCCAAGTTCACCAGTCCACTAGGGTAAATATGTGATGAAGAGTTAATATGGGGTGACTCAACCTTCTAGTTGTAGTTAATGAAGTGGAATCAACAACCTGAAACATTACTAACCTCCCTTAGTAGCTACAGGACCCTTGGGAGCTAGACAACCATCCCAGGTGCCCAAACCCTAAGTTAACTTGCTTTTGCACTAACTTGAACTCCTAGTTGCTTGCATAACAAGGAAATCCAGTGACTGTAAGCCTCTAGACACATCGATAACCTTTCCTCTCAGTGACTACACTCTAAATTACCCATTTTTATGCATGTGACCCTGAGATATGGGCTACTTTTTCGATGCTAGGATCCATACCTCCACCCAAAATTTGATAGAAATTTCCTTAATAATGAATGACACAAGGACAAATCCATTAATGCAAAACTTTGTCAAGAACTTGACCTAACCAAGCCTATCCATGATAGACAATTCATCAAACACATTGTGAACATGTAGTCTACGGGTCATAATTACATATCTGAACATAGGTTTCACATACTTATCTGAGAATCATCAAGAAGGTATGATGCCCTCTCACCATAGCTGCATTATCACCAATTAGGTCATATATTCCTTAACGATTCATTTACCAATCAAAACATGATGAGAGCCATAACTAAACTATGTCATAATACCATGCTTATAACCATCATATAACCAAAATAGTAAAAATTATAGAAAAACGATCAAAGCCACATAATAACAAGTATATATAATCAGGAAATATAAGAGGCAAAAGAGCTCTTATTAACATATGCAAATCCAACCAAGTCAGGGACTTCCACATACCATCCGACCATAGATTGAGTAGAACCAATTCCTTATTTTATCCAATCACCCATGTGCCATATTCCAAGCATGAATGTGGGAATCACAACAAAACAACTGTGGATTTCTCAAGATTTACCACAATCTCACCAAAACTAGTTAAGGGACTCCTAGGTCCGATACAAGCACCTACACACCTAGGCTTTACCGTAGTCCTTCCATTACTAGTCAAGGGACTCCCAGGCCCAAACAAGAAACATACAGTACCAGGCTTTACCACAATCTTGCCAAAATTGGTTAAGGGATCACTAGGCCCTAAATAAGCTTGGATGCCTCCAGATTTATTCACCAATACCTTCAGGAATTTTCTCATCTCCACCCTCATGCTTTATTACAATCCCATCATTACTAGTCAATGCATTCCTAGGCCCTTGATAATTTTCCTGAGACCACCTCACCTTGTTGCAAAACCATCTGACAAACCAAAGCTTAACCAAATGAACAAAACCCATCCCACCATGGCTATCTAGAAATTAAAAGTGTTGGGATGGGGTCCCCTAGGGTCAATTTTGGGGAAAAAGCCTAAGTTTTGGGGCAAAAGCCCACATTTTATTGTATAAAGACGTAAAGTATTCATAAGTTGTGGTCGTAGAGAATGTAGATAGTTAAAGTTTCATAAAGGGTTTTACCCTTATTTTATGTAAGTTGAGTTGAATTTTGAAGACCTACCCATGGTCTGCAAACCATGTGATTGTATAAATAAGTGTGTCTTAGGATGTCTAAGGAAAAGTAATGAGGTTTTGTCTATAAGATAAGTCTAAAGAGTTAGCAGAGAAGAATAGAAAGAAAGGCTCTACAGTTGTGTGCATAGAGGCCTAGAGTAGAGTCCCTAGCTGAGTGTTGGGACCCTTGCAGCTGAGTGTGCAGGGAAGTCTTGAGTCTGTAAAAAGAATTGAGTATTAGTAAAGAAGATTGTTGTAGAAATAATTTTGTTTATCTCTTTACTTCTATTTATATGAATATGCCTTATGTTATAATGGGTTTATGAAGTAATGATGTATTGATGCACGACTTTACATGACTTATATTGTTATATGAATGCAATTATTTTTAACTATTTATGCGAATATTATCTTGTTGTATGTTAAAGTTATCAAACACTTAAGCTGATCTAAGTAATTACTGGGTTATAAGTAATCTTTGATGCACATAAATAGTGGATTCGTTGATTTAGGGTCCATGGAAGATAGTCGAAGACCTTCGCGGAGTTTTGGAGGATGATTAAAGAAGTTACATTGATAAGCCTTAAAGGCTTATCAATCTGCGTGAAGGAAGAGTTAGGGAATAAAATGACATTACACTGATCTCTAGGTGTGGAAACTTGGTTCCAGCATCCCCCCATACTGCTTTGGGAGAGATCTCAGTCCAGGCTCCATGGGTTGATGCCGAAAGGGAAAGTAGTGTAGGGATTTGTTTGGCACAACTAACTCTGCACCTGGGTCAGGACCCACTAATCCAACAAATGGTTCTATTGCTAGGACCGGAATCTGCATAAAGAGATGTGTAATGTTGCAACACTAGAATCCGACCAAGAAAGAAATTGAGGAGTGGGGAAAGATCCATGAATTTGCGGCGAAGAAAATAGAAATCTGCGCCTGACGAAGGAACAGTGGTTGGACAAATATTTGTCCACAGAAATACATGAGATCTTCCTTTTCAACTTCCCAATCGAACTATACGAGTGGATTGATAAATTGGTAGACGAACAAGGAAGGTGGAGGCTTGACAGCCCAATAGTGTGGACCATGGAGCTAGTGCGGAGGTTGGAAGCTTCTGAAGATAATCTCGCATGCGCTGTAGATCACTAGCTTGATGAAGTCCTAGGAGGATTCATGATAGAATTTGTAGTCGATAGCTCATTCAACTACAACGAAGCAGAACGACGCTTCTTCAAGGGACCATGAGGTAAGTATTTAAGATCTTTGAATACTTGGATTAAGATGCTCTTGTATGAAAAGCGGGTGAGGCCATTACATTGATGTTTGGAGCTATGCGAAGTGGAAATATCTTCAGGGATATAGGGAGAATAGGCCTTGAATATACCCCACTGATCGAGCCTCCTCTAAGTGATGAAGAGGGAGTAGCATAGGCTTCACCGCAGAGTGCTCTCCAGTTAATAAGGCAAGGGTTTCCACGAATACCTCATCCATCCACACCACCTCCACCTTCACCTCCACATCATACACCTTTTCCCACACCACCATCACCATTCAATATGTCGAATAAGATGAAATTACCGGTTTTCAAGGGCTTGGGAAATGAGGACCTAGACTAGTTTTGGTTCGTTGCGAAGGCCATGTGGACAAAACAGAATATTATAGATGATCATATGAAGAAAGTGCAGTTGGTTACTTCTATACAAGATCATGCATTGACGTGGTACATTAAGTACTGCACTGATAATCCGGTGGCTTCATTAACAGACACTCAGATTGCTCTAAACAAGGAGTTTGGTAGGTCTAAGTCTGAAACACAATCGGTAGTAGGGTTCAAGGAAATCACAATGAGGATCGGTGAAACACCCTAGGAGTAAGATCAGAGACTAAAGTGTGGAATCTGCAAAGGAAATATGAATCTCATAGACAGTCAGCACCGCGACTGGTTTATAGTCGCACTCCTGCCTCACATAAGGATTGCTCTATCACAACAAAAGATAGGAACCCCGACGGAAGTGTTGTAGATCAAAATGAGACTACATCAGACACCTATCTAAGACATGATGCTGGGAGTTCAACAGATTCATGCAGAGTTGCAGAACCTCTCCTTGGAGTTTCAAATCTTGAAGAAGGAAAAAGAGGCTCGGCCAAAAGTGCGTGAAGAAGTTTGGTGCCTCAAGTGTAAAATCCAGGGGCATGATAAGGATCACTGCCTTGTTTTTGCAAATTATATGGTAGGAGGAGGGCCAATTCCCCTGAGGCAAGGAGCTCAAGCTGGACCAAGTATAGGGCATACATTGTGGTGCGCTATCTGTCAAGTAGCAAGAAAACATGTAATTGACAATTGTCACTTGCTGCAAAAAATTGTGCAGACACTGCAACAACTATTCTGCAATTTCTATAAATCAGTGAGCCACGATGAACATAAATTTCATAGCTACAAATTGATGATGGAAAGAATGCCCACGTATTGAATGAAAAAAAAAACTCGATCTGTAGATCAAGGCGTCAAGGGAGCACGCAGAGGATATCAGTGATGTGGACGAGGTCGAGGAGGAGGAGGACCTGGGAGAGGTCGAGGGAAAGTTATTTGATATAATTTTGGAGTGCCAGGGCACTACGCATGGGAGTGTATGAGCCAAACATGCCCGTTGTTTGCTTAGTGGGCCCTGACCCAGGTTCAACGTTAATTAGCTTAGCAAATCCCTACACTATTGACCCTTTCGGCATCAATCTGCGGGGCATGAACTGAAGTCTGACCCGAATCAGTATGGGGGGATGCAGGAACCAAGTTTCCACACCCAGAGATGGTAATGATGTTGTTTTATACCCTAAATTTGCCTTCGCATAGATCAATAAGCCTTTTAGGGCTCATCAATATACCTCTCTTATTCAGTTTCTAGACCTTTGTGAAGGTCTACGATCATCTTTCGTGGACCCTAAAAAGGTGATTTATCTACTTACACACTTTTGTAATTACCCTTACCTCTGTATTTACCTAGATTGGCTTAGTATATGATAACTTCAACATGCATTAAGATATTCTTCGCGTAAACAGATATTATTAATTGCAGACATATAACAATGTAAACTTATAGATTCGCGCATCAATATAGCATTAAATCATAAACCCATTATTCATCATAACATAATCACATTCATTCATAACAGAAGTAAATAGATCAGAACACAGATAATTCCAGAATAATCTTCTTTATTAATGCTTCAGATCTTCTTACAGACTCTAACTACCCTGTGCACTCAGTTGTAGGGGTCCGCACACTCAGCTGTGGACTTCTACCCTAGGCCTCTACCCACACAGCTACAAAGCCTCTCTTCTACTCTAAGACTCTTCGCTCTTTTCTCTAATGACCCATTACATTCATCATTCAAAATCTAAACTGCCTTAGACTCTTCTAAGACTCTCCTTTTTATACAATCCAATGGTCCGCAGACCATGGGTGGATATTCTAAAGCTAACACAACTTACATAAATGAAGGGCGGAAACCCTTTATGACACTTTACATCTATGTGCTCTGCGACCACAAATTGTGGTGAATTTACACTTTACATACAAAAACTTGGGCTTTCTACCCCAAAACTTGGGCTTTTAACCCCAAAATCAACCCTAGGGGACCCTATCCCAATGCCCGTCATGCTGGTATTGTACATAGTTTGACCACGTGATAGAAGAATGCCCTATATTAATAGCTAAAATGCAAGAGAAGAAGGTGCAGCCTCAACAACCTACCCAGAACTTGCAGATGATGAGGGCATAGCCTCGCGAAGAGGATCCCAATGTCAATATCATGTTGTGAAGTGGTATGACGACTGGTGATGATAAGGGAAAATAGCTTGAAGAAGGTGGATGGGTCCGCAAGGCTCCAGAAAAAGAAGTTGGGTTTGATCTTGAGAATGCAAAGGAAATTTTCATGGAAGCAAAGAAAAGCTTTAATGAATCCTTTACCTCAGGAAGTTAAGATAGGCTATCCGAAGAAGTTGACTCCTTCATGCTTACTACTTTCTTGGAGATTTGCATGAAACTACTGTGCAATAGTAGGGTTATGAAAGGATTACAGGATTTGATAAATAAATGTGTTGGTAGGGGTAATTCTTTTGATGGGCACTATGTGGTCAAAAAGATCAGTAGACATAAGACGACAACAAGACGCAAGATGAGGATCACCATGCAAATAGGAGAATACGAGATGGATCATGTTATTTTGGATCTGCGGTCGAATGTGAATGTTTTTCCTAAATAGACTTGGGAAAAAATTGGGAGGCCTACGCTATAGTGGTCTCCAATTCAATTAAGAATGGAAAATCAACAGAATATTATCCCTATGGGGAGATTGCATGGAGTAAATGTAGATATAGAAGGTGCGAGCACGTTGGCTAACTTTGAAGTAATAGAGATTGTTGATGACAACAATCCATATCCCGCACTCCTTGGAATTGATTGGGCCATCAACATGAATGGTCTCATCAATTTGAAGAAGCGGACAATGTCGTTTGAAAGGAAAATACTCTGTGTGGTAGTACCATTGGACGCTACAGAAGGACCACGCTATACTAAACCGGTCTATGACTATGTGGAAAGAGACGATGATTTGGACTAGATCTATAAGATAATAGTGCAAGATCAAGATTGGGTTAATTCAGCAGCCGATGGATGAATTGCATGGGACCGTAAAAGCTCTTGTACATCAGATTTGTACAAAGAATTGGAGCACTGGCAGAATAGGTTGCATGAAGTATCTACGTTGCACTGTAATACGATGACCAAATTGCTGTGATATGTATCATCCAAGGTAATAATTTTTCCTTATTATGATGGTCTAACTGATGTAGATAAATATCTGGATGGATTTGAAAGGGAAGTGCCTGAGAAGCATCGCTTCCAAGTGCTAGATTTGGCGCTGCACGCTATGCCTGCATGGTGGTGGGGTACGCATAAAGACAATTTTTAAGAATGGTGTGACTATAGGAGGATGATGAGGATGTGATTTGGTCACCCCAAGGTATGGTTGACTGAGAAGTACAATGGGAGGAATGATCTACGCGATCATGTGGTGAAGTGGACTAAGGTTTGTGGAACGGAGCCGCAGCCAGAGTGGGTGCATTTATTCTGTCACACTCTGGATATAATCCCTATGAATTGGTATTTAGAGACAAAGCTCCACCATGACACCGCAGAATGGGATATTTTAAGAGAAGGGTTTGTGAGGGCATTCAACTTTGAATATGGATTTGAAAGTATTGATGAAGTGTTGTAGGAGGTTAAGGCAACAATCTTTAGAATTCCACAGGATCCCTTGGAATTGATTCAACCAATTTGGAGCACCCAGTTGCGCCATGTGCTGGAATGCTATAATATGACTATTGAAGGAGAGGATGAGGATCCAAGGAATATTAACATCCCTGAAGCAGAAGGCCACCGCGAAGTAGAGGGACCATAGATAGAGAAACCCAACATCACTGTGCCACTAAAAACTAAGCAAGTGAACATTGGTACAGAAGAGAAGCCAAAGTTTGCAAAGATAAGGGATTACTAGGATGATGCTACAGTGGAAAATCTCATTGAGTTGCTCCACGAATATGAAGATTTATTGCCCACGAAATTTTCTAACTTGAAAGGCATCATAGGCAATTTGGGAGTGATGAAAATAACTTTGAAACCAGACACAAAGCTGATTAAGTAGAGGCCATATCGCCTTAATCCCAAATACAAGGAAAAGGTCTGCTTGGAGTTGGACAAGATTCTTGTAGCGGGTATTATTAGACCAATGGAGGCATCTGCTTGTGTGAGTCCAATGGTAGTTCAAGAAAATAAGTAGAAGGATGAAATAAGGATTTGTGTAGATCTCAGGAAGCTTAACGATTCTTGTGTTCATGATCCTTTTCAAAATCCATTCACAGATGAAGTACTAGATAATGTTGGTGGGTAGGAGGACTATTCATTCACTGATGGGTTCTCTGGATACCATCAGATAAATATCGTGCCAGAAGGCAGGAGTAAGACCACCTTCACGACAAAGTGGGGATGCTTCCAGTATACAGTGATCCCTTTTGGACTTAAGAATGCGCTGATGATCTTCTCGCGCGTGGTCATCGCGGAATTCAAAGAGTTCATTCACAATTTCTTGGAAGTCTATTTTGATGACTAGACAGTGTTTGGGCTAGTTAAGTGCCATGTAGATAGTTTGCACTTATTGTTGGATACATGCCGAAGGAATCAAATTGCCATAAACCTAAAGAAATGCTTGTTCTGCATCTCTTTTGGGATTTTGCTGGGTCATGTGGTATGCAAGCAAGGACTTATGGTGGACCCTGCTAAGATTGCAGTAATAATCAATTTGGAAGCCCCAAGGAGTGTGAAATAGCTACGCTAGGCCATACTGGATATTATCGGAAGTTCATCAAAAGTTATGCTCAGATTACCGTGCCTATGGAAAAGCTACTGAAGAAGGACACTACATTCTGTTGGGACGAAGAATGTCAGCGCAACCTAGATGTACTAAAGGAGAAAATGATCACCGTGCCGATCCTAGTCTTCTTGGACTGGAAGAAGGAGTTCCATGTGCATGTAGATGCCTCATGTATTGTGCTAGGAGAATTGTTGTTACAAGATGGTGAATGAAAGCTGGATCACCCTATAGCATTTGCGAGCTAGAAGTTGTGTATGGTTGAAAATAATTATTTGACAATAGAGCACGAAGGCTTGGCAATGGTGTATGTGCTCTAGAAGTTCAGACATTACCTGCGAGGTGGACATTTAAAGAAGTACACAAACCATTATGCATTGAAATACCTAGTCAATAAGCCTTTTTTGGGGGAAAAATACGCAGATGGTTGTTGTTGTTTCATGAGTATGCTTTCAAGGTGATTGTGAAGATGGGAAGGTTGAATGCAGGGCCATACCATCTGTCACGCATTGAAATGGGGGAGGAGCCTACCAATTTGGAGGAAGGGCTACCTGACGCGTAGCTCTTCGCCGTGCGCATAGCAGATAATCATTTTGCAGATGTTATCCACTTTATGACTATTGGAATGGCTCCAGAAGGGTACACTAATCAACAAATGAAAGAATTGGTGGTGCGCACGACAAACTTTTCAGTTATAGCAGGCCATTTATATAAAATGGGATCAAATGAGATACTTCAATGCTATGTTCCTGAATTTGAATGAAAAAACATCCTCACTGAAGCTCATGTAGGAGCTGTGGGAGGGCATTATGTAGGAAAAGAAACCACGCAGAAGATTTTGTGCGCTGGGTTGTGGTGGCCAACGCTGCATAAGGATTCTAAAGCATATCGTAGGGCATGCGATACATATCATAGAATAGGCAGGCCATCATGGAGGGATGAGCTACCTCTGAATTGTAGGTTTCATTGCAGCCAGTTGAGAAATGGGTAATTGATTTTGTAGGACCAATTCAGCCTCCAAGCAAGAAGACGAGTGCATGGTATATCATCACCGCAACTGAATATTTGACCAGGTGGGTAGAGGCACAGCCTCTGAAGGACTATATAGGGGCAAAAAAAATAAAGTTCTTTTTTGAATACATGTTAACTAAGTTTAGTTTCCCGAAGGTGTTGATGAGAGATCATGGTACACATTTTCTCAATGAAACGATCAGCGCACAAATAGAGGAGTTTCAGGTTTATCATCAGAAGAGTATGCCATATCATCCTTAGGCTAATGGAATGGTTGAAGAGTTTAATAAGACACTAGAGAATGCACTGATAAAGTTTTGCAACACACAATGGAATGATTGGGACATGCACATACCTGCAATGTTATGGGCATATAGAACTACCTGTAATAAGCTTACAGGTAATACACCTTTTAGGTTGGTCTATGGCATAGAAGTTGTAATGCTCATGGAGTACATTGTTCCTAGTCTATGCATAGCAGCCTTCATAGGAATGGCGGACCGTAGAGCCTTAGAAGAAAGGATCGCGTAGCTAACAGAGCTCGAGGAAGATAGATTTTTGGCTAGATTCCATCAGCAGGTTCAGAAGGAACGTGAAAAATCTTGGCACGATCGACACATCAAACTGCGCACCTTCAAGGTAAATGATTTGGTTCTATTATATGACAATAAGTTTGATAAGTTTCTAGGACAATTTTAGATGCATTGGCTGGGACCATATGTTATCAAAGAGATTACAGATGATGGAGCAGTTCAGCTCACGAAGTTGAATGGAGATCCATTTCCAGGAAGGGTAAATGGAAGCCGATTGAAGCCATACAATAGGGATATGGCCCAATGACTACATGGTGATAGCATAGTCTTAGTGCTTCAGGTAGCTGCAAGGAGGTGTGGGACTCTAAACTATAGTGCCTGGTTGGTAGAGCTACGTGACAAGGGGTCTGCGTGAAAATGAATGATGTCACAATACCAGAAGAAGCACGAAGGAAGTTGCTCTATAGGGGGAGATATTGTGCAATGCAACCAAAAAGTACCTGTTACAGTCACTAGTCATGATGTGACTTCCAGGAGTCAGTTAAGAGGAGTGGTGGGGCAGAATTTAAGGCATTTAAGGTTGAATTTAAGAGTGAAAAATAGGGAAATATTCTGCCAATTTAGCATTTATGTACGGATTTTGGGGGAAACAGTCGAATTTGAATTCGAATTCGCCTATAAATCACGTGTGGCCATCTAATTTCAGTGTTCAGCTATCGGTTGTTTATGAATCCTCAGGTTTATGTTGATTTAGTTGCTGCTTTTGTATTTGAGAAGTTACCCGAGGAAAACCAACGATTTATTCTCAGCACAATGTTTAGACCAGGAGATACTGCTAGTACTGGGGGAGCTGCCACCTCTGAGGGAGCTGCTCTAGAGGTAATGAATATGGAGGTTCTAGCTGCAGTGCTTACAACACCAAGGTCGCCTAGGCCAAAGCCTACACCAGTGAAAGAAGTCCCCAAACCTATGAAGGACAAACAGAAGAAGCCCATACTAGTGCATGAGTCACCTAGGATGCATGCAACCATCTAGGCTTAGAAGAAAGAAAAACTAAGCGTGAAAGGGAAGGGGAAATTGGTGGAATTGGAGGCTGAAAAGGGAACAAAGGACATAAACACCATGGGGGTGGATCGAATATCCAAGTTGTTGGATTACATCCCTCCATGCAAGGTGAAAGTGAAGGTCCCTAAGGACCCAGATGCAGGAAAATTCCTCCTTAATACACCCCTTCTATTAGAGAACATCACTTTTGAAGGTCCGCGCTTGGTAAGGATTCCCCATCTCAAGCTGGAAGATGGGTTCCCCCACAGTAAAAAATTACATGAAGAGGGTGTTCTACAAAGAATCAGGTGTCACTACACTAGAGTCAGTGGAGTGGATTCGCAGAGTGAATCAGTCGGGGTTATTGAACCTGTTATGGGTGCCCCACTACCACCGCTCCAACATCAACTTAATTGTGATCAAGCAGTTGCTAAACCTAGTGCATGATGACTGTTTGTGGATGAGCGCACCAATTCACATCACTGATATGCTAATCCATTGGATCACATTGTTGTTGCACTCAGGGTTGGATTTGGCCAAGGAGTTTGGAAAAAAGATGGGCAAGCGCAACCTCACAGTGAAAATGAAGGATAAATTCAAGCTCGAGAAGAAGCCGCATGGGTACTCTATAACCTCAATCACTGACCCCATGGTGAATGTTGCCACACATATCCTTGTAGGAAAAGTTATGAGAAAATGTAGTGTGGATAAGGTTCTGGTGCCAATGATTTCTTTTGCTGCCCAGTGTGCGGAGGGCATACAACTCAACTGGGCGCACTACCTTTGTAGTGAGTTCCTTGTAAACTGTCGAGAGGCATAGGATAAGAGAAAAACAATCCAGTATTCATGATTGTTGCTCTCCATTTTTCTCGGTGCTTGGGATCTGCCAAAGGACAGGCAGTTTACTCCTATGGATAAGAATTTTTCGAAGGCCGTATAGTTTGCCTCCTTGTGGGCAACAAAGGACATCACACGTGTCACAGAGACCAAAGTCTTCTGGGTGTTGATGGAGGCGAGCATTCGCATGGCCATCAACCAAAAGCCACAGTTGTCTCCAACAATGTTTGAGCAGCTCTCAGGATACGTGGAGTTTAAAGTCAACTTCCACCATGTTTACATCTAGGAACAAAAGGATCTGTAGTAGAAATGGTTTGACCTACCTTACCTGGCTACAAATGACACTATTGAGGAGGTCATCAAGCGCTGGCTGATAGAATGGAACTCTCCATATAATTTGGCCACGGTGACTAGCAAGTCCACGAAGAAGAAGAATAATGAAGCGGCCAAGCAGAAGGTTCAGCAGTTGGCTAAGAAACAGAGAAAAGAGGCTAAGGAGAAGGCCCACGTGGAAGTGGAGTGCACCGCGAAGTAGAAGACTGAACAAGAAGAGCGCGACTTTGAGCATAGTGTTAAGTCTCCTTCACCCCAAATAGAGGAGGAGGAGTAGTCACAACAGGGCAACGGTGGTTAGGAGGAGTAGAGCACTCCCTTTTGAGTCAAATGGTACAGGGAACAAGGAAAGGAAGGGCCACAGAAGAAATCAAAAGTGACCAAGCCATCGTTGGACCCAATTACTTTAATAGATGGCGACCTTGATGAGATTGGAGACAACATGCGCGATACCACGACAAAACTGCTACAACAGTTTGAGCAACAACAACCACAGGCACTGAGCACCATCTATAAGGATCTGGGTGAGCTACAGATTCAGACGACTAGAATCTAGGTAGGCGCAGGGCAGAGCAGCGCTGCATCAACAAGTTTGGCACCGACGACCACTCAGGTAGCTAAGATGGTTCATCACTGGACCTCCAGGAATTCGAACTGCATATGGATATTTGAGTGCGGAGGTGGGTGATGACAAGGCCATAGTGAATTCTTTGAAGAACATTTGCCTCAACCTAGCCATGCTCCCGAATGAGTACCTGCACACGCTGTAGGTAGGTGTGCTAGTAGAGTTTTGGGTGTAGGAGCAACACATCCTCAGTCCCATCAGTGAGTATAGAGTGAACAACAAGTAGATGTTCGCTGAGAAGTTAGAGGCACTGGAGGCACAGAAGAAAATTTAGGCACAGAACACTGAGCTTGCAGCCACGGTGGCAGAAGCTTGTCGAACAGTCCTTGAACTGCATATACTGGAGGAAGCGTCATTGGAGGCAAAGATCAGAAAGCTGGATACAGGTGTGCACGATGCGAAGATGGAAGTGGCCAGAGTTCATTCGAGCTGAACTTGAAGATAATAGAGTTGAAGTTGAAGTCACAACCTTCAACTCTGCTAGAGGTAAGTGAACAATGGGAAGCCACTGTGAAGGATGGATTCACGATGGTAGATGCCCCAGTGGTAGACTGCACCGCACGTTTTGAGCAGGATATGGAGGTAGTCACGACCTTTCAGGAGGATCCCACCCTACATCTCTTGATTCCATAAGTGCGCGAGCTCTAGACACAATATGATGAAGTAAGGGCAAAATCACACATTGTTGCTACTGCACAACACCTTGCTAAGATGCAGGAGGTGAAGCATCTACTTACACGGGTGGAAGCAACATAGAAGAAAGAGGTAGTCCTCAAGGCTAGATTGGGGCCTTGATTGGATGTGGCCTACATCGTCTCCGCCAACACTCAGGAGAAATTGGTGAACATGCAAAGTACGCAGTAGAAAATCCAGCTAGATAGTGCAGGACCAGCCACAAAATAGCTAGTGGAACAGATCAAACAGGAAGCCACACAAAGTGCGCCTGAGGTACTAGTAGTGCAAGTAGAGCTAGGGTATCTTTGCAGTAAGATCTTCGCACAGGCAGAGTGACTCGAGGGCAAGTCACGATCTTTGCGTTGAGGGCCTGTTGGGATGGGGTCCCCTAGGGTCGATTTTGGGGCAAAAGCCCAAGTTTTGTTGTATAAATATGTAAAGTTTCTACAAGTTGTGGTCTTAGAGCACGTAGATAGTTAAAGTGTCATAAAGGGTTTTACCCTTACTTTATGTAAGTTGAGTCAGGTTTTGAAGACCTACCCATGGTCCGCAGACCGTGGGATTGTATAAATAAGTGTGTCTTAGGATGTCTAAGGAAAATTAATGAGGTTTGGTCGATAGGAGAAGTATAAAGAGTTAACGGATAAGAGTAGGAAGAAAGGCTCTGCAACTTTGTGCATAGGGAAGTCTTGAGTCTGTAAGCATAACTAAGTATTAATAAAGAAGATTGTTGCAGAAATACTTGTGTTTATCTCTTTACCTCTATTTATATGAATGCGCCTTATGTTATAATGGGTTTATGAAGTAATGATGTATTGGTGCGTGACTTTACTCCACTTATACTATTATATGAACACAATTACTGTTAACTGTTTACGCGAAGATTATCTTGTTGTATGTTAAAGTTATCGAACACTTAAGCTGATCTAAGTAATTACTGGATTATAAGTAATATTTGATGCACGTAAATAGTGGATTTGTTGATTCAGGGTCAGTGGAAGACAGTCGTAGACCTTCACGGAGGTCTAGAGGCTGATTAAAGAAGTTACATCGATAAGCCTTAAAGGTTTATCAATTTGTGCGAAGGAAGAGTTAGGGCATAAAATGACATTACACTGATCTCTAGGTGTGGAAACTTGGTTCAACATCCCTCCATACTGCTTCGGGTGAGACTTCAGTCTGCGCTCCATGGATTGATGCCAAATGGGTCAGTAGTGTAGAGATTTGTTTGGCACAACTAACTCTGAACCTGGGTCAGGACC
Source organism: Pinus tabuliformis (assembly GCA_031772625.1). Classification (NCBI taxonomy): domain Eukaryota; kingdom Viridiplantae; phylum Streptophyta; class Pinopsida; order Pinales; family Pinaceae; genus Pinus; species Pinus tabuliformis. The sequence continues at coordinate 538,975,612 of CM062816.1, read as the reverse complement.
CACTAAGCCAATAGAAAGGAAAGGCTAAAACCATTGTCACACCTATAAAATCCCATGCTAATGAAAACAAGAGAACCAAATACACGCATGCATGTACCATGCATGCCAAATCCAATAAGAAAATCACATATGCAACTTGATAACTAAAAATTAATCTCATTGTAGCCGCTTAATCCAACTCTTCCTTGCTTGATCCTTGCTTTCATTTTTTTTCATGTCCTTTCTTTCCCTTCTTTTTTCTAATGCTCGAGTTCTCCAGGAATCCTCTAAGTGTGCAAGAGTATGAAAAAACAGACAGAAAACAGAGAAAGCTCCAAACCTGAACTCACAAAAGTTGTAAACTAATCCTCATAATAATTTTTATCAATGGGGCCTCTATTTACTTCAATTTTCACTAATTTTCCTTCAATTTCCTCCTCACACGAAACTTGTGACCCTTCACCTTCCTTTTCTCCTATTTTTCATTATTTTCACAAATAAAATGCCAATTAATGCCTCATGCCTTTTTAAAGACTTTGCTAATTCCTATGCCAATTTCCACTTAGCCATAATAAACCAAATGAACATCCATTAGGATGGTTTTCCCAACATTCAATTTGGAATAAGTGTTCCATTACTTTGGTCTTATTTTTTCCTTTATTAACTTTATTACATGAACTTTTAAACCGGGGATGTTACAGACCCCTCCCGCTTAGGGGAACACCATCCTCGGTGTTCAATGATGCCTACAACCAGCAAGACCACTGAAAACCAAAACATACCACCCATGGAGCTTTATAACTTAGCTCAATTCATTATTGACTGTGAATAACCCGTTGAAAAGAAAATCAACTTGAAAAATATGACAACCATACCACTTATTGGAGATTTATAACACAATTCATTGTGGTATTTACAATAACAACCATGCATAAATATATACATATAACAAAACTCATTTTCCTTCACAGAAAATTATTGAAGGATACATAGCCCACATTTGATCAACCATCTCTAATGTAGCTTCATTGGGCCCAAAATGCATGCATTGCACTTTAACTCGCTCGATAGCTCAGTTCTGGAGCATGAGTTGTTTCTGTTGCAAAATGCATTGTGGTTATGGTTTGAATTCTCCTTTTGGCTCCACCTACAATATTGACCAATCAATCACATGTTCAAAATCTTTCACATATCTTTTAATTAAAGAAACATGGAAAACATCATGGAACTTCACTATCAGAGGAAGTGCAAGTATGTAGGCCACTAGTCCAATCCTCTCAAGGATCTCAAAAGGCATGCAATAACGAGGTGCCAAGTTCGCACATGACCCAATCATCAAGGAGATATTCTTGGGCTTGATGCACAAGTACACATGTTCCCCAACTTGAAACTCCTTAAGTGACCTTGTGTTGATCTACATAAATAATTTATCTATCTTATGCTTCCTTTAGATTCTTCTTTATAACTTGCATCTCTTGTTGCATTTCTACCAACATGTCTGGTCCTATCAACACCCTATTCACTAGATCACACCATCTAATTGGAGTATTACAACTCCACCCATAAAGTGCCTGAAATGGACTCATCCTCAGTAACTCCTCATACCCATTGTTGTAAGAAAACTAAACCAGTGGAAGATCCTCTTCCCACCTCCTCTGCTAGTGCATAGCATACAAGATCAACATGTCCTGTTGACCCTCTTTGTCTGTCCATCTATCTATCGATGATAAGTTGTATTGAAGGCCAAATATTTTACCAAACCTGCAAATAACTCATTCAAAAACCTAGAATTGAACTTAACATCTTTGTATGACACAATCTTCTTAGGAATACCATGAAATCTCACTATCTCCATGATGAATACCTGTGCTACCTTGCTAGATGAACAAGTAGACTTCACTAGAATGAAGTTTGCTACCTTAGTCAACTTTTAAACCACAACAACCTTAGCCAACTTGTCAATCCATAGAAATGACCTCCCATTTCCATTACAAAATCAACATTGTCTTTAATAACACACTTGGATGCTTACACTTTGCCTTTACCTGTTGACAATCCAAACATCTAGCCATGAACTCTACCACTTCCTTCTTCAGGTTCGACCAATAGTAAAATTTCTTCACTGCTATTAGAGTCTTATGATATCTTGGGTGACCTGAATATGGATTAACATGAAATTCCATCAAGCTAGGCTGCTTGAGCTTGTTGCTCTCCAATAAGTAGATATTATCCCTAAATCTCACCAAACCATCTGCCATGAGATCATAATCCACATCCTTCTCACCTATACTCTATTGTTATAACCTATGCTTAAGCTCCCTATACTTTTCATCCTATTTTCCTGCCTGCAATATCTAATCTTGTAAATTTGTCCCATATGAACTCATAATTGTTTTGTGATTTACCTGCACTCTTCTATTAAGAGAATTTTTAAGCCTTTTCTCTTTTCCCTTAGTGTACGCGATCTAAAAGTCAAACGCACTGATCGTGGGCAACGTTCTAGCTTTCCTAAAATTCAAATTAGGTTGGTCAAATAAATATCTCAACCCACTATGATCACTCATCAACACAAGCCTCCCACCAAGAAGATAGTGCCACTAGATCTTCAATGCATGAATGATTGATGCCAACTCAAGGTCATTGTTGGAGAGGTAAATCCCCTCTACGGATAGAGGCGATCCCTACTAGCCCAGAACGGGTCTAGCAACAATCAATCAATGCTACTATGCAAGTTCCTAATTGCAAATAAAAGAGAGGCAATGAACACCTACTTGGATTCCAACGCTATCGTTTGATGAAGAGATGCCACTCTCGCTCCTTCGCTCTGGCCGGTCACGATCCTCCGCGATCTCCGCGAATAGATACCTGCACACACGAAGAGAAAGACAAACACAAGCGTGAAATCTAATAAAAGAAATTATACATCAGTCAGAAAGGATGTAATTCACATTAACCATTATAAAGACAAATGAGAATGGAACCATAACAGTAGTCATCTATTATTAAATCAATAACAGAGAAAGGTACAACCAAAGTTCTGACGCTGAGACCTTCTCTGGAGGGTCCAGCCAGCAAGTCTCTTAAGCATTCACCCTTGAAGGTAGATTCTCCCAACACAAAGCTCTCTCTCACACAAGCAATACTCACAACCTTCCTTAAGCTTCCTCTAGCAAAACCACACTTGTCACACCAACTACCTACTAGCAGCAGCAGTCTAAGCACTATGAATTCCACACTATCCAAAACTAGCTGCTCATGGTAATGGTGGAGGCTTAAATAGGAGGAGAGGTCTCATGAATGGGGGGAGGATGAGCTTATCTTCAAGGAAGTTGGTTCCAAATGACGAATAGACATGCCATAGAAGGGAAGGTGATACTCACAAGGCCAACAACCAAGTCTGGAACCATCTGGAAGGCTGGTTGTTGGAACAAATTCGCCCAAACTGGATCAGCGCGGGTGTAACACTGAACTGGAGCGCTGACAGCGCATCATAATAACAGAGCAGGCTGTGTCAGCGCGGCTCAATACTTTCATAGGATGCGTTGGCGCATAAAATTCGACCAGCGCAGAAAACCTGTGTGCTTCCGCGCTGGCAGCGCATCAGTTACACTATCAGCCGCCAGTCAGCGCGGTTATTTTAATAACAGTTGCGCTGATGCAATAAACTTTGGCAAAGTGGGTCATTTGGCCAGTTTAGAGAGCATGAGCATGGTGCATTTGATTTCATGACACAGTAGGGAGACTGACAGGGAGACAGTGACAAATTACTGCGTAACAGATGCCCCCTAAAGCATGAAGCCCGAGAGAGTGGGAGGGGTGAAATGCTTTACAAAACTACTGAACTGGAACACCACCAGGAAGGACCTGCACGTATGTACAACTGATATCTCGATTACATGTAGTCTAGGTGTTATCACAAAACCAGTACTAGGGGCTGCAACCAAGCCAAGTTTCATGTAACTGTTTCAGACCATACTTTAGATTAGGAATTAGCCTTCCTAATCAGAGAGGGCTCTCTCACAACTCTTGATAAAATCCTTCAAACACTAGATGGCTAACTCTTTATTCACTTATGAAAGCATAAATGGTTGGAAACACATCAAACTGGCTCTCATTGGGCTATGGAGTCTATAATATTAAGTAAACAAGGAAAACACAGTGATCTCATGGAAATCAAGGCTCTTAGCATTACATGTCAAACATATTCCACCAACACATAGCTTGCTGTATACACAGGAAGTCAGAGCATATAATTATGAATTCTGAGTGATTGCATACAACAAAACCATAAAATAACATAAAGTATAACACATCATCACTACATTTGATCATGACAATCCTTCGAGAATCTTGAGAAGAGAATAACTCTGTTTTACTATTACTGTCAAAAAAAAACTTACAATGGCCCAAAACAACACTGTTTTTCTATTAAGTATCCAACCTTTTTTACATAAAAGTTATTCCTATATATAGCCTATCAAAACACTACTGCACGAGACACCTCAACAAGCATGAAGGGAGCTCGGAATTTTGACATTAATGACCTTAACTATATCATAAACAAACTGATTGATTACAAGAGATATGGTGCTACGAAAACAGAGGATTCCATCATATTGGCACTTTAAGTCTTTCTCCTCGTATACTTTGCTGCATTCTTGGAGCTTGCCACCTGTAGCATTACAATAATAACCACACCCAAACTGAAAGCAGATTCAATGTATGAACAGCTCCGGATACCTGATGCATAGATGATTCAACAACCAATAAGAAAATGAAGCCTATATTCTCGGTTGCTGCCTCCCATCGGTGTTCATATATTAATGATCCATCTTCAAGCCATTTAATCCTTGGATAGTCCCGTGTGACTGAAGAAAACTCATGATCTGGCTATCCCATAACTAGACAAGTGTATCACTTAACACCTCAGCAGCTCTATCAAAACCCTAAAAATTCGGAGATAAAGTGACTTTCAACAAAAGACAAAACTTTACCTTTACCTCGAATATTTACACCTGGCCTCCTTTTTTAAATATCTGACTGATCTTCCATAACCTCCATGCTGGCATTAAATCATCTCTTTAAATATTTGCTGACCTCAGCATTACAACTCAAGTTTTCAACATAACCAGTCATCTACAGCAGTTTCGTAGCGCGCTACGAAACTGCTGTAGGTCATCAAAATTAAATACATGAACCTTGAAACAGCAATAACTCAAGTCTGTGATTTCTTCAGTCATTCTATACAGGTGTGAATACATCAAAAAGTCTCAAAAAGCTTTTTAAAAAGACGGTGGCCCCAAAATATATCAAAATTTGAAAAAACACATTCCTCTTTGAATCATTTAGCTAGCTTGTCTAGCTTCTCTTTCAGGCTGATGACTTCTTCCTTCAACTTCTTGTTCTCGGCTCTTAGACCTGCATTCATTTGTTTCATAACCTTTGCATGTTTCAGAGCAGGCACTGTCCATACATAAGCATCTGATACTGAACTAGCTTGACTGATCAAACTTGTTTTACCTTTCATTACAGCTTTCTTATAGCTTGTGTATCTTACTGCCTTTTCTTTAAAAACATTTTGAACCTGAGGTATTTCCTTGCTTGCTCCAGCTTGTTTCTTAATGGCAATCACATTTCCACTTTGACCAATAACCACCTTATTGTCCTTGTTCTTGTTTTTAGCTGCTTGAACTATTTCAGAGAAAATTTCAAGTGCCTCTGTCCTAGGCATCTCTGAAGGTACTTTCTCTTTTTGAGCCTTTTCTACTTCTTTCATTTGCCTTCTAGTCATTGGCCTGCGAGGTTTAAAGGCATACTCTTCACCTGGTTCTTCAAACTTTAACCTTTTAGAAGCCTTTGACTTCTTAGAACTTTCAGGTGAAGATTGTGTTAGATCAATATGCATTGGTGATACCAATTGATCTTGCTCAATTTCAAGTGGTTCAATTTGAATTGGATGCTCTTGTTCTAATTCAATGGCTTCCAACAAGTCATTTAAACTACCCTTAGAAACAGGACTCTCTTCCACAGGGGCTGACTTTCCTTTTTCTTTGCTTAGCTGGCCTCTAGTTCTCACCCTTGAAACCCTTTCAACTTCACTAGACTTAATTTCATCTTTTCCTTTGTGAGTCTTCTGTTTTGATGATTGAGGTGTTTCTTTAGGAGATGACTTAGAAGTTTCATTTTCAGATACTCTAGATGATTTTGAAGTTTTGTCTACTGATGCTTCAGGTGTTTCTTTAGCTGCTGACTTAGGAGTTTTCTTCATTGATGCTTCAGGTGTTTCTTTGACTGTTACAGACCTCTCTGGCTTCTTTGTTTTAGCTTTGGGCTTCTTATGGTCTGTTACTTCCTTCCTAATCTCAGCCAAAGTAGTTTCCTCACTCCTATCTTCTCTTTCTCTTACAGGTAACGGAGTGAGGCCCGTTTTACTAGGGAAACCGGCCATGAACACAAACGAATCCCAGTCCTTACCAATTTTATGTAGGCTATCCAACACCAGTAATTTAACTAGACCATGATGAAAAAGAGATGTTTCATAAGCTTCCTTCTTCAACTGAATCTTATCACACATCTTACTAATACTCCTGAATAAGTAAAAAGGTATGTCTATTGAGCTCTTACCAGTGAAGTGTAGCAGCAGCTTGAAATGGTATGAGTAGACTTTGTTGTACCGACCTTCACATGTCAAGTACTTCTGGATACATGTCAATAGCATAGCATAAGTCTCCTTTAGATAGCTCCTTGGGACAGCTTTAGTGAGATCTTCGTCTACATATGGTGCCTTTAAGAACTCCTTACACGGACCCATGTCAAACTTGAAATTCTTGAACCACTCTTGGCCACCCCTCGGGATTTCTGTGACAGTAGAGATGACTTCAGGGGATACCGGAAACTGCAACATGGCCACCTTCAAATTGAGTCCAGTGAAGTTCAATGCAAATGCCTTGGTCACTTCTGCATGTCCACCCTTTAGTTTTTCACAAAACCGCCAACAACCAGCACTTCTAAACGCCTTTGCTACCTCCTCATTCCCGAGGGTTACATCTAATCCCTCCGGCTCTGTTCTCACACATTTACCCGAACGGTGTTCCTTTCTTTCCATGCTTCTTTGCGCAATTCTACACAAGGGAATGACGGTGGTTTGCAGCGAGAAAACACTCTTTAGCTGTAGAGATCAGGCTCGCTTGCAGTAGTTTGTTTAGAATAAAGCTCAAGCTTTTCATAGAGCAAAAACATTCATATGTTATGAAGAACACATTATGGAATGACCATCTTCTATAACGTCCTCCAAACTGACACCTAACTCTATGACTTCGGACCTGATGGCAAAGTAATGGCTAATCATGACATAGAAATGGTGTGAAGAAACAATCATGACCGGATTCGTGACTCACTAATTCTCGGATTAGACATTCAGGGAAAAACGCTGCACAAAAGCCTGAAACCCCGATTTCGTAGCGCGGGCAGTTCAAATTTAAGGGAATGCGCTACGAAATCGCTGACAAACGGGGCGCTACGAAAACACGCAAACATTATTTTGCAGCAGAACTGACCAATCACATTCGCGCTGCGAAACTGCGCAAGTACCTAAGACATCATACCCGCGCTGCGAAACTGCGCAAGTACCAATGACATGACATGACATAACTAACAATGATGGAGGATGACTAATACCCTTGCCTTTACACGAATTTCATCCATAACTCTTGAATTTCAAATTTTGAAATTGACATAAGCTAACAAACCTATTTACAAGACCTCAAGACTTTATAAAAACTTATGGACAATTAACATATACATGAACTATAGATTCTAGTGATAACACTAGGCATGGGCGCAACCATCCAAAAGAAATATGAAGAAGGTCTGTGGTATGGACGCAGCCACCCAGCTGGAGAGACCATAAAGATAAGAGGGTATGGTCACAGCCATCCCAAAGACTCAGGTATGGGCGCAGCCATCCATCAATGAGTCATGTAATAATAATCCACAAAATCGCAGCCTGGTTCGTAACAGACAAAAACCAGGGTCTTGCGCTCCATCCCAACCCGAACAAAGTACAAGTCCAAGCATGTGAATACATGAGTTGAAGTCGAACATGCGTGAACATCATCTGATTACCAGTCAATGATGAAAACTGTTAACAGACGCTAGAGGTACCACCAATAATGACAATGGTCCTCAAGGTACTTATAGGTACAATCCGTGGCGTGTGAATCAATGAGCCGGTGTCGAACACCCACAGAATCATCCGATCGGAGGCCGATGATGAAAACCTCACGTCGAACATGAAGAACCTGCCATTGAGGCATGCAGGCTCTAAGGCACCTGAAGGGAGTCTCTAGGTCACTTTCCTGGATAATGAGCTGAAGTCGACAGGAAGTAGCCTTGATCGAAGGTGGACCATAATGTTTCCCACATCATCGACACGAGACAGAGAAGGATAAAATATTTTGTGTGAGACATCAGAGGGAGGTGGTAAGCTTTGCAGAGGCCAACTTCTCTTGAACATATCGGCGGCACAAAAACGGATTTGGCAGTATCTGACATCAAAGGAGCAGAGGTCATGGTGACAATGGCAATAAGCAGATGAGAGGTCAAATAGGATAACCCAAACCCACGGAGGCTAGTGTAAAACAAGATGAGAAATCCCCACCCAGACACGAATGCAGACGAGTGCCATGTTCAAGAGCGACATACTGCCGACACGACCATTATTACAGTTTCATTTTCCCCACCATTTCTGGCAGGTACCCCGGTTATTTTTGGATGACAAGCTTGACGGGGATAGCATATGCTTGGAAAGGCGTCATTTTGACAATGTCCGATGTCATTGAGTTTTAACGAGCCTGACAAAGGAGGAGCTCGGCGTCTTTTCTTGTTTAGAGAGTCTGAAAAGACAACAGAAAAGGAAACTCCAGGGGGGTCCTTTTTCATAAAGTTGTGTCTCTCGAGCCCGAAAAAGTATAAAACAATGCTCGAAAGAACTGCCCGACCAGCATGATCGAGGAGTACTTTTCGTGAATAGTGGCTTCGACCCGAAAAAGTAAAAAAGCGGTCGGAAGCACGTCGTTTTAGAGCCAATAACGAGCGCGAAACGACAAACACCCGACAATCTTTTTAAGTTAAACGGTCGGAAAAAGAGCTTAAAAACGACCGCCTCTTGTTCCTTTTAACGAGCCGAAAGGAAGCTCAGCCATCTTTTCTTGGTTTATGTCGGAAAAGAGCTTAAAGACGACATTTTTTGGGACCAAGTGTACATAGAACCGTTATGACCACGCCAGTTACTAAAACCTGCACAAGAACACCACCCGCATAAACCTGTTCGACATGCTTAAAAACATAGTAAAACATGCATGAAGGCATAATATAGTGACATTAGTGCTAAATCCATGGTTAAAATATGACAAAAACCCACATTGATAAGAAATTATAGCTAATTATGAATTTTTTACCATAAATAGCGGGGTAAAAGTCATTTTTTACCATTGTTACCATTTTGAGTTGTGAAGAACGTTGAGGAGCTGCAAGGTTGACAGAGCGATTTCCAGCCTGTGCGGACACCATTCATCCGGCAGCTTGTTCCAGGTAGGTTCTCCTCTCCCTGCGTTTCATTTTGAGTCTTTTTTAGAGCAATTCCACGGCGGGAAGTGGCCCTTTGGGCAAATTTTTTGAGCGTTGGTGCGCTCTCGGTCAGCGCGGATTTCCCGCTCAGGTCCGCGCTGATCGATTTAAATTTACACGTACCACCCCTTGGGTCAGCGCGGAAAACCCGTGTGCTTCCGCGCTGACCCAAGGAAAAAACAACGGGGTGCCATGATCAGCGCGACTGTTTTAAAAACAGCCGCGCTGACGCCGTAAAGATTTGTTTTTAAGAAAATGAACGTACAAATTCCAACGATTAGCGCTCTAATGTTTTTTCATGGTCTTGCAGGACATAATGTCTTTCGTTTGGCAAGAGAGAGCTCACGATGATGAGGATATAGCCGCTTATGCCATTGCCGAATGCCGAAATGCAATGCGGGCATGCGGGTTCTTGAAATTCTTCCTCACTCCGCGCCTGAGGGCGCAACCTGATCTGCTCGAGCTCTTAATCAGAGCTTGGAATCCAGTTGATGGAAAATTCACGATCCGTGGCTGGGACATTGAGTTTGATTCCACGGATATCTATTTTTTGACTGGATTATCACGCCGGGGCCAGATGCCCATCCTGGAGGGGCAACGACCCAGCGGTGAGACTCTTGACCAGCTGATGGCTCGAGTGTGTCCAGGGGCTGTTAAAACACGGAGCGGGAAGGTTGGTATTCCGACGGTGAACGACATGGTTCTTCGCACCATACTCTTTATGGTGACACGGGCAACGGGCTCTTTGGCCAATCATGAGGCCTCAAAGACCCATCTACTACTGGCTCTTGAGTACTTACAGCCCACCATTTTTAACTGGGCAGCAGCAGTGACGACCAGTATGAAGAGGCAATTGAGCAACTGTCGACGCGGAGAGTCGAAGCAGTTTGCCTACGGGTCGTTCTTACTTCTGCTCATGATGGAGCGGGTGTCGGCCCTACAGCTGCAGAACATGGCCATGGATCCACCCAGAGGTCCCCGGGAGACGAGGGCCAGCCGATGGGCCCGCGTCATGCCACGTGGAGGTGGCGGCCGCCCAGTAGCTTGGGGAGTGTACTTTCGAGAGTGGCTGGATCGGCAGATCATTTTCGTAGAGGACTAGCCATATGCCGGTATGGACTTTCGCAACGATCCCGACATGCCACTGCCCGCGGGAGAGCATTGGGACAATGGAGGTATGACACTTGATCCCTTTTTAATATTTTTAATATTTTTGATTTTTTATGTACATGTCTTGATAAATGTCACGGTGTGTAGATGTGGGACCCGTGAGACCCATTGGTCTAGCCCCAGAGGCACGGAGAGAGGGGCAAGGTGCTGGAGTCCTGGCCCTGGATCCTCCAGGCGTTGACACGTCGGAGAATATAGCTCGCAACCTTGAGGGTTTACTGGAGGGGGTGCCAGATTACCAGGGGGTCGAGGAGGTCCCCATAGCTCATCAGATCCACACAGTGGGGGTGGAACCCAGGATGCACCGCCTTTTGAGGCGGGTGGCACGGGAAGCTGTATGCTATAGAGAGCATAACCCGGCTCAGTAGTCATCTAGGTTTTATTTCCACTGATGTTTTGAGAGACATATGACTCAGATGTACTGAGGACACCGGCTTTACTTTTGGACATATACACTTATTTTTGAGCGCCTTAGTGCGCCACACGATATATATATATATATATATATATATATATATATATATGCTATTTTTGGATGGATCGTTTCACATGTGATGATGTTTTTTAATATGTTATGCAAATGTCTAATACAAATGTGATCTAATGTATCAGTTGCACAACACATGACCCATGTATTTTAATTTTTATGCAAGCTTAAAAGCACATATGCAGGCACACATGCAAACTATGCTTGGAAAGTAATTTACACATGCTTATTCTATGGTCTTATTATGTTTTCTATCTCCTCTTGTATGATGTTTATCTATTACGCAAATGTCTGTCCAACACATGGTTTGCCAATGCATCGGTTAACGTATTTAATCGTCTCGGAATGTGTTGATATGTGATATAATCAAAATTCCTTTCTAACAATCTCACACGTAAATACAACCTTAGAATGCGTTGGTCTCTGACGGAATATCACCCGTTGAGTTGATGGACGACAAGTTGAGAGTCCAGGTTTACCACCAATGCGCGAATGCCAAGATCAACTGCTTCGGATAGTAATTCAATTACAACACTGTATTCGACAACATTGTTGGTGGTACGGCCCAAGCACACGCCTTGAAGGTCTAGCAACTCGCCATGAGGATCGTAGATCGCCCACGCCGTAGAAGACAAATTGCAAGTACTACGGCAGGCGCCATCGGCGAAGCCAACATAAGGTGTACTAGACATCTGCACAAGAAGCAAAAAACAAAATAAGAGGCAAACACGCCTTCACACCAAAGCAAAACAGGAAATCATGCAGACATAACACACTCTTAAGAACACACGTATGTACAAACTAGGTGCACGAAATCATGCATAATATTTTTTCAAATAGAGCCCATTGCGGGGCTTGTCAAGAGGATTTCCTTCGTAATCGATCAGCTCATATGCCCCCTTTTGCAAAACTCTATTCACGATATAGGGGCCTAGCCACATGGATTGGAGTTTACCTGCCCCCAGCTTATCCTTAGCTTGATCATAGAGCAGTACTAGATCTCCCTCAACAAAGGAACGAGGTTGAATAGTATTGTCGAAGTGATCCTTAACCCTCTTCTTCTGCGCTTCAATAGCTAGAGAGGCTAAGCGACGGGTCTCATCTAGCCGTTCTAAATAAAGAAGCCGTTCCTCCACTGGAGTGGTGTTGGGAAGCAACTCGACAGCTAACTTTAATGAAGGAATCTCACACTCAACAGGAAGGGTGGCCTCTAGTCCATAAACAAGTTGAAAAGGAGTGAAACTGGTGGCGTCCTTCACAGAGGTCCAGTAAGCCCACAAGGCGGGGAACAACATCAGATGCTAGTTAGACTTGTGTGTATTCACGGTACGTTGGAGCATTGTGATCAAAACTTTGTTCACGGCTTCAACTTGGCCGTTAGATTGAGGGTAATACGGCGTCGAGCTATCTTGACACAAGCCTAGCTGGGTCGCTAGTTCCGTCATCATGTGATTACGGAAATGTCTTCCGTGATTTGTGACAATAGCCTGGGGGACTCCGAACCGAGTAATGACATGATTAAACAAGAATTGCGCCGCTGTGTAACCATCTTCGTTCAATGTAGGCATTGCTTCGGCCCATTTGGTGAAGTAATCCACGGCAACGATGATATATCCATGCCCCCCGGCCGAACGAGGGTTACAAGACGTATAATCGATGCCCCATTTGGCAAATGGACCTACAGTAACAATAGGGTGCAGTGGTGTAGGAGATGCACGCATTTTCCGGTGGTAGACCTGACATTCATGACATGCACGGACGACAAGGATGCAATCCTTGAAGATAGAAGGCCAGAAATAACCAGCACAGAGGATTTTCTGGGCGGTGGCATATCCGGACATATGGCCGCCACAAGCACCGAAGTGGCAGTCATTCAATACCCGCTCAGCCTCCTCGAGAGTCAAGCATCGGCGGAGAATAGAGTCAACGCCGAGGCGGTACAGGGTATCGCCAATAATGCAATAGGGTTGAGATTGGTGACGAATCCTTCGTCGAGCGTCTTTCGATACGTTAGGACGGAAGGAAGACGTTTGCAAATATACTATGATGTCCCCATACCAAGGGTCGAGGGTGCTGATTAGAAACAATGTTTCATCCGGGATATGCTCTTCCGAACGGGATGGTACAGAAGGGGATGGCAAAGAACAGAGCAATTCTGCAAAGACCAGAGATTTCTTAGACTTGGCAGCAGTAAATTCCAAGTCAAACTCTTGTAGGATGACAATCCATTTCGAGTACTTGCCCCCCAGCAGCTGACGCGACAAGATGTAGGTCATAGGGTTGCAGTCGGAAATCACGGTCGTAGTGCGCAACAGGATATAGTGCCGGAATCGTTGGACGGCGCAGACAGCTGCCAATGCCAACTTCTCGACATAAGCGTAACGAGTTTCCGTATCCAAGAGATTGCGACTAAGGTAATAGATAATGTGCTCGTTGCCATCATCATCATCCTGCACCAGAACCATGCCGATGGTGGTGTCAGCGGCAGCTAGATAGAGAGAATAATCACGGTGATAGTTTGGAGGTCTTAAGAGTGGGGCCGAGACAAGGAGGTCCTTGAGTCGCTCGAAAGACTCCTGGGTGATGGCATCCCAACGAAAGGGTGTGTCTCGCTTTAATAACCGTGTGAAACCCTTAGCCACCTCGGCATAATTCAGAATGAATCGTCTAAGGAAATTCGCTTTGCCCTGCAGGCTCTGCAATTGCTGCAAAGAGGCAGGGGGAGGAAGATTCAGGATGGCCTCAACTTTGAGGGGGTCCAGAAGGATGCCTTCTCGGGAGACGATGAACCCGAGCAGTCGGCCTGATTCTACACAGAAGACACACTTATGAGGATTAAGCCTTATGCGGTAGTGTCGACAGCGGAGAAAAATCTCGCGAAGATGAGAGGGATGGTCCTGACGCTTAGCTGAATGAGCCGGAAGGTCATCCAGGTAAGGTTGTAGAATGTGACGAATATCATGAAAAGCATAAGACATTACACGTTGAAATGTAGCGCCGGCATTCTTTAGACCGAAAGGAAGCTTCTTATAGGTGAAGGTGCCCCAAGGACAAATAAAAGCTGTCTTATGCTGGTCCGTAGGTGCAATGTTGATCTGGTTATAGCCAGAGAAGTTGTCCATAAATGAGTAAATTTCACTTCCTGCGCACTCGTCAATAAGCTGATCGATGAAGGGCGTAGGGAAGTTATCCTTCGGACAGGCACGATTGATATCACGATAGTCAACACAGACTCGGATAGTGCCCTGCTTTTTATTCACAGGGACTATATTAGACACCCAATCTGTAAGGGGAATGGGGTAAATGAAACCAGCTTTAAGAAGTTTTTCGACTTCGGCCTTGATGGTTGCAGCCTTTCGGGGGTGCACAGGGCGTAAGCGCTGACGAACGGGCTTAGCACCTGGGTATGTAGGTATTTCGTGCACCACTATACTAGGATCGATGCCGGGCATTTCCTCATAGGACCATGCAAAGACATCACGAAATTCGCGAAATAAAGCAGTATAGAGTTGAACTTCCTCAGGAGTGCAAGTGACTCCGATATGAATGTGCTCGACAATCCCTGGTTTGACAGAGATGTCGATCGGTTGGGTTTGCGTGATATTTCCCATATTGCCCTCTGAAGACACTTGATAAAGCTGAATGGGCGTTTGGAGGGGCGGGAATGGGACACATGAAGCAAACCGCTCGAGACATGCGGTCATTTCCGGATGGGGAGGGAGAAACGAAGAGCGATGGTGGTGATCTGACCAAGGGAGCTCTTCGAGAGACATGGTCTCTATGATGGCTTCGTCGGAAGGAAATATTTCCTTCAATGGATCTAAAGTAGCCTCATCTCCTAGCCAAGGGAAATGATCATATGAATCAGGAACACTGCTCGAGAGAGCAGGTTCATCAGGGGGAGCCGATGCAGCGACAATCTCGATGTAGTTGAGTTCGGCAGGACTCAACGGCATCATATCACCCCAAGAGTCTTCCTGATTAGCAGGAGGAAGAACCCACGGATCTGAGCATACAGAGATCATGTTGATATGGGCGAGATTCAGAGGTGGGAGGTGAAAAACTCCCATTAAAGTGGGATCTTTGAAAAGTCCGGCACCCACGCTCTCGAGTGACTTTGAGGTATGCTCCACGAATGGTACATTACCTTCAGAAGAAGAGGCGAAGAAGGAGAGCTGGTCCACCGTGACAATCTTCCCTTGGTGAGGGAAACGAATGACATGGAACAGGGAGGAAGCCACGGCCTGCATGGCGTATGTCCAGCTCCTTCCGAGGAGGAGGTTGTAGGTCAGATTGGCGTCAACAACTTCGACCTCCACTTCTACGGTCTTTCCTTCTAAAGAGATGGGTAAGCGTTGGAGGATACCGTAAGGATGAGATTCTCTTCCATCGAAAGCTTCTAACGTCGTAGGATACTGACTCAAAGTAGGGGAACCAATCGCCTTCCAGCAATCAACGAACATGATGCAGGTTGAGGCACCTTCATCAATAACCGTACGATGAATCGTTCTGCCATTGATGATGACCTGTATAAGGAAAGTGACTTGGTGAGGCAATCTCTGTGTAAAACCCTCGAGATCGAAAGAAATCAAATCTGAATCTGCCAGGTCGATGCCACCAATAGCTGATAGCAAGGACTTCCTCTGGGAGGGGCAGCTCTGGAGGACTTCTAGAGCGGACATAGCAGACAGAGCTTGAGCTAAGTCCTCGACAATGCTATAGTGCTGGGCAGCACGAGCATTAGGGTTGTAAGATGACCTCCTGAGTACACCTTTTGGAGGGGGTCGGGGGATCGTCTCAGTGCTGGGTCTTTCGATGTGGAGAGGACCAGAACTAGACAAAGGAGCGCTGGAGGGAACCTCCGGCTCTTTCCCGGCACGAGATGGATAATCTTTCGCTCGAGTTGAAACATGGATGGGAATCGTGCCAGCCATGAACACTTAAGAACCGAACGAGGAAGAGGGTTGAGACGGGTCTGCCACCATTTGGGTCTGCTGGGAAGGGAAAGGCTCTTTAAGCACGGTAGGAGTCCCAGGAGCACCTTTCAATAACCGACTAACTTCGGACCGCCTTGGGCAGTCCTTAGTGTAATGATCCTCATCACAGATGAGACAAGGATACTTAGGTTTTCGTTTAGCTCCTTCCTCGGGTGGAGGCTTAGGGGCATCCTGCTTGGGATGTCCAGATTTATCTTTAGCTTTCCCTTTCTTTTTCCCTTTTGAGGATTTATCCGCCGCGGTGGACTGGACAGCATTTACCTCAGAGGTACTTCCAGGATTAGATTGGCCCTGAGAAGCATTTTCATTAGAAGCATTTTGTTTTTGCTTCCCAGGGTTCGCGGCCGATTTCTTCGATGACGAATTAACAGAGCCAATGACTCCATCAACAGATGGTTTGGGCGGAGCCTTGGTCTGTCCAGGCCTCAGGGCGTCTGGCAAATAATCATATAGAGTACCCGACTGAGAGTATACTAAGTCTAGGTACTGAGCTCGCGTGATTGCTTGCTCTTCAGTTACACAAGCTCCCATGGCGATGTCTTTTGCAATTTTAGGGACAAAGGAAGTTGTGAACCAATCGGTCAGGAGTTGATCAGGAATCCAGAATTTGATCAAGCGACGACGCCTTCTCCATTCATGTATATGATCAGATATGTGCGTAGCCGTGTCCTGTTTGAGAGACGTGAGGAGATTTGTCCCTGTCTCGTACCGAATGGGTAACTGAAAATGAGTTAAGAATGCCATAGCCAGCGAGTTGAAATCTTGAAACATGCCGCGATTCAGCTCAATATACCACTTAGCGGCTGAACCGGTGAGGGTTCTCTGAAAGAGGCAGAGCCGGATAGAGTCATCAAGCCATGAGTTCGATGAACACTAGAGGTGATAGGTCATGACATGTGCTTGAGGATCTTCACCAGCTTTGCCATCAAATTTTGGACAATCACCGAGTATTTTGGTTGGAACTGGTGGCCAATATGGATTATGCAAAATGGGATCATTTGTTAACTTGGACACATTCGGGAGTTCCAACGTCGCTAAGAATGGCAACTGAGGGTTAAAGGACATTTGTGGCTGTGGATTTGAGGCAGTATTAGGGTTCCAACCAGGTGGTGGTTGCCCCCGTGGACTCTGCCCAGATGGACCTGGTCCAAAAGGGCATGGCGCATAGGGACCTTGTCCGTAGAGGTTCTGCCCATATGGATTCTGTCCATATGCAGACAGTTGACCCTGAGTCTGCCCCCCAGCACCCCATGTGTTAGCAACTTGACTCGCAGGTGCAGCATACTGATAATTTTGGTAAGGAGTGACCTGCATCTGTTGATAATTTTGGTAAGCGGTAAACTGAGTTTGCCCCTGGGGTTGCTGGTAGCCATACATTTTCTGGGCTCCATACTGAGCCCGATAAGCAGGCTGCGATTGGTAGGAAGGCTGGGGCTGTGGCCCGCCTTGCATTTGATAACCCATTTGAGTTTGAGGCCCAGAATAATGTCCTTGAACTGGCTGGGCTTGGATCATCTGGCCGGAAGGTTGGCCTGGTTGAATTTGGGATGGACCTGCTTGCCCAGAAGGACGTACTTGCTGGGTGCCAGGTTGTCCTTGAGCAACCAAGGGTTGTCCTTGCGGAACAGATGGCCGAGCTGGCTGGATGGCTGGTTGACCTTGCGGTTGACTAGCCTGTCCAGCTGGATGAGTAGGACGGACAGTGGGTTGGCCTTGTTGCACAGAGGGCTGGCCCGTTTGTCTGGAGGGTTGTACTGGCTGAGCAATGGGTTGGCCCTGCTGTACGTAGGGTTGCCCCCCTTGCCCAGAAGGTTGCATGGACTGAGCAGTGGGTTGGCCCTGCTGTACGTAGGGTTGCCCCCCTTGCCCAGAAGGATACCCCTGCTGGACTACTGGTTGACCTTGAGGAGTATAATTTTGCCCAGCTTGTCCAGCGGGATAACCCTGCTGGAAACCAGGTTGGCCTTGTTGGATGTAAGGCTGTCCTGGCTGACCAGACGGATAACCTTGCTGGGTACCAGGTTGCCCTGGATAACCAGAAGGTTGACTCTGATAGGAAAAAGATGGACCGCCCATGGCCGAAGGTTGTCCCGGGTAGGGTTGTCCTTGTGGGCCCCCAGATTGTCCTGGGTAAGACTGGCCATAAAGTGGTTGCCCTTGGGGGGCTTGCACATAAGGTGGCTGGCCTAGATTAGGTGGTCCTTGAGGCTATCCAAGAATTGCCTGGCCCCCATGAAAAGAATGAGTACCGGGATCATAAATAATGTTTAATGGTACCGAGACTTCAACGAAAGGTTGAAGAGGCGCAGATTGAGCGAACTGGAGGTACTGACCGGTAGAATCATAATAAAAGAGTGGACCTTGGTAATTCGGGTCCACAATGGGTTGCCCATGGGCATCATATGACCCCCCTCCTGGAACAGGACCAGAAGAGGGCTGAGCACTTTGTGCAGGATCGATGACTCCAGACGAAAGCCCTGGTTGGCCACTGCTCACTTGACTGTGAGAGGGACCAGCCCCAGGGTTTGTAGATGAAGATGTTGTCACAGCACTAACGACCGGAGTTGAGTATGCTACACAAACAGTTGGATTCGTGGGAACTGAAGTAACAGGCGTATTAGGGGGTTTCCAAATTGTTGGAGAGGTAAATCCCCTCTACGGATAGAGGCGATCCCTACTAGCCCAGAACGGGTCTAGCAACAATCAATCAATGCTATTGTGCAAGTTCCTAATTGCAAATAAAAGAGAGGCAATGAACACCTACTTGGATTCCAATGCTATCGTTTGATGAAGAGATGCCGCTCTCGCTCCTTCGCTCTGGCCGGTCACGATCCTCCGCGATCTCCGCGAATAGATACCTGCACACATGAAGAGAAAGACAAAAACAAGCGTGAAATATAATAAAAGCAATTATACATCAGTCAGAAAGGATGTAATTCACATTAACCATTATAAAGACAAATGAGAATGGAACCATAACAGTAGTCATCTATTATTAAATCAATAACAGAGAAAGGTACAACCAAAGTTCTGACGCTGAGTCCTTCTCTGGAGGGTCCAGCCAGCAAGTCTCTTAAGCATTCACCCTTGAAGGTAGATTCTCCCAACACAAAGCTCTCTCTCACACAAGCAATACTCACAACCTTCCTTAAGATTCCTCTAGCAAAACCACACTTGTCACACCAACTACCTACTAGCAGCAGCAGTCTAAGCACTATGAATTCCACACTATCCAAAACTAGCTACTCATGGTAATGGTGGAGGCTTAAATAGGAGGAGAGGTCTCCATGAATGGGGGGAGGATGAGCTTATCTTCAAGGAAGGTGGTTCCAAATGACGAACAGACATGCCATAGAAGGTAAGGCGATACTCACAAGGCCAACAACCAAGTCTGGAACCATCTGGAAGGCTGGTTGTTGGAACAAATTCGCCCAAACTGGATCAGCGCGGGTGTAACACTGAATTGGAGCGCTGACAGCGCATCATAATAACAGAGCAGGCTGTGTCAGTGCGGCTCAATACTTTCATAGGATGCGCTGGCATATAAAATTTGACCAGCGTGGAAAACCCATGTGCTTCTGTGCTGGCAACGCATCAGTTACACTATCAGCCGCCAGTCAGCGCGGTTATTTTAATAACAGTTGCGCTGATGCAATAAACTTTGGCAAAGTGGGTCATTTGGCCAGTTTAGAGAGCATGAGCATGGTGCATTTGATTTCATGACACAGTAGGGAGACTGACAGGGAGACAGTGACAAATTACTGCGTAACAGTCATGTGTCACATAGTTATGCCCATGCTCATTCAAATTCCTTGATTCATAACATACCATGTGTCCTTCCTGCACCAGGATTGCATTAAGTCCTCTCTTGCAAGCATCTATACACACCACACACTCTTTTTCTGAATTTACAATCTTCATAACTAAAGCATTTGTCAACAACTACTTTAACTAATGAAAAATTGCTACACATTCCTCTGTCCAATCAAATTTATTTCCCATTATCTACAATGATGTAATAGGATAGGAATTCCGTGAGAATTTCCTAATGAACCCCCTGTAATAACATGCTAATCCCATGAATGATCTGACCTCATCCACATTTCTAGGAGTTTCCCATTCCATAATAGGTCTCATCTTTTCTAGATCCACTTCTATGCCTTCCTTGGAAACCACATGCCCCAAGTAATGTACCTTTATCTGAAATAAACTTCACTTACTAGCTTGGCATACAACTAATGCTCTATTAGCAATGTCAATACTATTGCTAAGTTTTCGACATGCTCTTCCTCATTCTTAGAAAATATCAATATATCATCAGTGAATACAATAATAAACTTGTCCAGGTAAGGACGCAATACACTATTCATAAAACACATAAAATTAGTTGGAGCATTAGTGAAACCAAAAGGAACTGCAAAAAACTCATAATACCCATACCTGATCTGGAAAGCAACGTTGTATATGTCCTCTTCCTTGATACATACCTGACGATAGACTGATCTCAAATCAATATTCGAGAACATCGCTACACCCTTCGGCTGATCAAACAAGTCATCGGCCATCCACAAAGGGTACTTGTTCTTGATCATCACCTTGTTCAACTGCATGTAATAAATACACAATGTGAGAGTGCCATCCTTCTTCTTCAAAAATAACACTCGTGCACCCCAAGGTGACACACTTGACCTTATGTATCCCTTTTCAAGCATTTCCTTCAACTGAAACTTCATTTCCACTAACTATGGAGTGCTCATCCTATATAGTTCCTTTGATGTTAGTGCTTCCCCTAGTACCAACTCAATAAAAAAGTCCACTTCCTTATGAGGTGGAAACTCTGAAATATCTACTGGGAATACATCATAAAATTGTTGTAAAACCAGATACCTCTTCAAGACATTTACATCCCCAACATCCTTACCTTTATCACTGGAGATATGAAATGCAAATAACACACATCCTTTCTTGAAACTATGCTTCACATGCATAGATGTAACTTTTTCCTTCTTCTTGCCTTGTAAGATTCTCTGTTCTCCATTGTCATCCAAGAAATCAATATCCTTTTCATAAAAATACACCTTATTCCTTCGAATATACAACCAATCCATACCTAAAAGCATATTGTAAGACCCCAATTGAATTACATTTAGATGCATTGATGTAGGCATACCATTCAACTCAAATGCATAAGCTCTTACCCAATGATGAACCCTCTTCTTAGTACCTATAGCGAATTGCACCAACCAAGATTTTGCATGCACTTCTTTTCTCCAACCACACTTATCCACCAGTTTAGGTTTAACATAGCTATATTTAGATCTAGGTCAATGAAAATAAAAAAAACTTGATCACAAAGCTTACCGTCCATCTCGATAATATATGCCTAGTGATCCACCTTCCTATTATCCAATGTTGCATAGATATAAGGAATGTTCTCCCTAACATCCCCAACTTTCTATGACTCCTGAGCACTGTATATTTGAGGCATACCACCCTGATATGAAGGAAAATCCTTGTTGAGATGCTCCTTGCCACATATCCAAGATTGCAACTATCTCCTACCATGACCTTTATTATGCTACTCTCCAGGCCACAACCCATATCCCTTTTCAACTGCTTTAAACTTCTTGTAATGAATAACATTCTCTTTCTCGCCTGAATCCTAAGGTCTTGTTCACTTCAATGGCCATTTACCCTTGGTCTTGTCTTTCCCCTTCCCAACCTTCTAAGACTCTGTCTTATGCTTTGATTGTTCATAACAGTGCTTCAACTCCCCAATGGCTTCCTCTAGTGACTGAGGCTCATCATACTCAATCTAATCCTTGAATGCTAATGGTAGTCCTATTGGTTTAAGGGGCTTGGACCCAAGTTCAAAGTGTACTATGCACCAACAAAATGCTCAACCACTAGCCCTTTCGGAAACGACCTATAAGTAGATCGCAGTCTCACCTGAAGTGGTTATGGGAGGTTCTAGAACTAGGCTTATGCAGCCATAAGGATATGTGCATTGTGGCGCGCTTGTGTTTACTTATGTTTTATACCTATCTACAATTTCGCATACATAAATAACTTCACACTAATGATTTACTTCACAAGTTTTCACTTATCACATAAACATATCAGAAAATAGTATAGCAAGTATTCCTTCACATAATTCAATAAAAAGCAAGCATAAAAGTATGTATAAACACAAATAATGACACATATACACAATAATTTTCTGAAACTTCTTCTTATTTATTAAGATAGATCTTCAATACATACAACTTCTTCAACCTGCACACCTAGCTGCAGGTGGTTCACGCACTCAACTGCAAACTCTTCCAGGCCTTCGTGCACTGAACTGTGGAGCCTTTCCTTAAGACCCAAAAATACAGACTAAAGACATAAAGTATCAATGATTCATCTATGACTTATATTCTACTCGCCAAATTATTACATCTCCTTATATAGATTTCATTATTACAAGACCATGGTCCACATACCATGGATTTGGCAAAATAATGAACTAACATCCAATACCAGTTACAAAAATAGGGGCTTTCACCCACCCTAAAGCTCGTAAACATCACGCAGTAAATATAACTTCATCGACTCCACGCACTCCACTCCTCAAAATTTGGAGTCTTTGACCAAAATTGGACCAAGATGGGTTGTGCCCAACAGCCCCCCAACATTCACATGTAACTCATCCCAAGTCACATAGCTATGATGCCCTTGATCTTCACTACAATACCATTGTAGACTGCATTGTATTGCTAGAGTATTTATGCTACTTGTTTCTCCTCTCGGCACACACCTCCTCCAGTAATGCCTCTATAGTTGTATGATCAGTCTTCTGCAGTATTTCTTTCTCCCTTTCCTTTAACTGCTTGAGCCTTCCATCCAGTTCCTATGAAAGTTGGAGGGCCTCATTTTGCCACGATTGAGTTCTTTCTTGCAAAATATTCTCCTTCCTCTAAATATCTTCTATCTGTTTATGGAGGTTCTTTCCTTCAATAATGCTAGCAAGCATCTGTGAGATTGGTAGAGTCTTCACAGTTGTTAGTATCTCTTCCCACATCTTTTGCTTCACCTGCGACTCCTCCTCGATCTTTTGGATGTGTGGATCCCCCTATAGTGAGGTCCAAATTTGTATCGTATCATCTAGTAATTTTCCACAGTCGACCACTGTGTCTAAGATGCCTTTTGGTGAAAACTTTAAATCATTCTCCCTATGCTCCCATACTTTTGGTGGTGTGGTTTGTTGCAGCCTTATTTTCAGCTCAGAAATTTTCACTTCATAGTCAAATTTCATATTTGTGAGTGTATTCTGTTATACTCCTATACCAATAGGTGTCATATTTCATGATTGACTTGTTGAGCTCTATAATATGTTCATCCCTTTCCTTGTTGCAAAGGTTTCCATATTATCAAAAAAATCAAAAAATGTAAAAAATGTAAAGAGGGTATGCCCTAAAAGAAAAATCAAAGGGTAAAAAGAATAAAATGGTCAAAAAAGTGAAAGAAATGAACCCTAAACAAAGAAAGACCAGGAAAGTGTGCAAGTCCAAAATGCCACTACTTTTTCATTTTCTGTAATAAGCATTGTGTGCAGCTTGTTGAACTTTATGCCACAATTGATGAAAGGCCAAACAGCTTAATCTTGGCTAGTTCATGTTTGAATTTCCTGTTTTAGAGATAGAGAATAAAAATCTGACCAAATTGTTTAATCTTGGCAGATATGTAGATAGGTAGACAAGCAAAGAAGCTCAACAGTTTAATTTGAGCCCTTGGATGTAATAAGTGTAGACTTAGGTAGGCTTACCATGCAAAGAAAAGAAAAGTTGATGAGGGTTTGCTAGTCCAAGTGCACCCAAAGAAAGAAGGAAAAAAGGCTAGGACTAAAGTAGGCTGGGTAGGTAGATTGGTGTTGTAGAATGACACTTGTGATAATATTTTGTCTCTAAATGTGTTAATCTTATCTCTATCACAAGTACATGGCGGACATTGTACCTGATGTAGTTTAAGCGAGGCAAGGTTGAATAACTAACTCCCCTTCATATTTTTTCCCTAATCATTTACTAATTTCCCCCATAAAAATATTAAGAATCTGTTCTTAATGACATTCATAAACCACTCATTCCATTTCATGATGATTGCCTAAATAAATTCCTATTTTTTCTTAGGAAAATGGAAAATATTCCTCATACAAAACCCTTCTTCCCCTTCAAAGCCTAAGTTCAACCACAAAAGCCAACTGTTTTTTAAACTTAGTGCTTTTTAGCTCATAATACATATTAACAATTAACATGATTATTATATAAATCCCATATAAAGTAATTTCCCTTCCCGTATTATGTAAATACATAAAAAATCCCCGCATCACTACATATCCCGCCCCAGTCGAATACCACAGTAAAACATAGTTTTAAAAAGGGATTAATGGTTTATTTGAAGCCTATTAATAACCTTCCCGCTGCGCAAATCATGGGATTAATTAACCTCCGGTTGATTAAAAACTGCTACCCCTGACCCAATCAAAATACATGATTAATTAACCCCCGGTTAATTAATAACCAAACACCCCGTGGACCAATAAAATTGCGCCAGAAAACCATTAAAAAACATTGGTTTGTTGCGTCGGCCCCGCAAGTTAACCCCCCACCATATTCCATGAGTGCCCACCGTCAGATCTCTTCCCATCCATCCGACAGTTGATAAACCATATTGCAACCGCCTTTCGGTCAATGTTTAACTCGTGGGAGTCCGATGGTTTTGGCACTTGTACTTTGCCACGTGTTGCGTTCCCAGCATGATCGCTTGCCCTCTGTCGAAAACCGCCCAGCCCCAAAAGTGGTGCAAGAAAAATCGCTTACCACCGCCCTCCGCTGACATCACCCACCACGTCACCCTTCGCTGACGTCATCTGTCCTTTGCTGATGTCACCTGCCACATCACCTGCCCCCATACTCCCGTTGACGTCATCCCTACTGCTTACATCATCTGTCCTTCAAGTCAAAAATTCCCGCCAAAACTTCATTTTTGTCGAATAAAAAGGGTAAAATCATCATTTTTGCTACATTTTTCTGCATACAGCACTCCAGACATTTAAAGCTTTTGAGTTCACAATTCCACTTTTCAACTATCACCCGACCATAAAAGCTACAACGTGAGCTCGGCAACCTACCACTCAACCTGCATAGTGCAGTCTTCCTCTTTAATACAGTTTGAACCAACACCGAGGGACTTCCAAGCTCACACAAAAAATAAATAAAAGGATATACAAGGATACTTGTTACCCTAACCAGTGGACCTTTAGAGACATGAATTTTCAGAGAAAAGTGGTGAGAAGACATGTTCGCAGTTTGGTTTTACCAAAACACGATGGACAATGATGAGCAAGATTCAAAACACACTTAAAGAGTATCAGTTCAGCATTAAAGAGTATCAGTTCAACATTGAACTGTATCAAATCAGCGATAAAGATGTCAGAGAAGAATTAAAGAAAGCAGATCATAATTAAAGAGCACAATTAAGACAAGCAGTCAGCAAAGAGTTACTACAGAAGACAGCTGCTAGCTGAATTGAAGAACCTGCCTCCAGCACAACACCAGTTTACCCTTTTCCTATCATAGAGACTAGCTGTTTCTATTTTTGTAATCTCTTATTAGTTAAATCCTAGATATTATCTCACAGCTGTTATGAGATATTTGTTTTACATATTTTGTTGTATAAATACCCCCTCCATTAGAGTATTGAGGGTGGATTGTGGATTCCTAGACTTTGCTATAAATTTGAACTGTTGGAATAAAGAGCTATTTGGAACCAACTATTGTATGGCCTACTGGATGAAGAATTGAAGCGTAGGACTTGTCACAGATTTCTTGAATCAACCTCTAGACCAATAAGTCCTCTATACCTTGTGTTTTACAGTTTTCTAGTTTATTATATCATCTGTGTTTCATAAATCTGAATGATAAAGAAAAGGTTAATTTCAGAATATGCTTGATTGCACTCTGTTTTCAGTCTTTATTGTTCTCTGTGTTTTCTTCAAAATTTGGATAAGCAGTGAACTCTTAATTGCTCCTATTTCTTGATTCTTTCATGTTGATTATTTGGTAAAGAATACTTAACTGCTCCTTATCAGTAATCATCGAATTTCCCTCTTTAAAAAGGTTGAAGGATTCTTAACTGCCCTTCACCCATTTGAGCCCATTCCATCTGTTTCAAATATTTATTTGTTCCCTGTTTGACTACCTTGCTCTGTGAAGCCATCCTTTGTTAAGAAACCAAATCTAGAAAGCCATCTTCTTTGACTCCATTAGCCCAATGGACTGAACTACTTAGTTTTACCTCTTTGTTCTATCGAATCTCACCACCCAAACTCAAACAAAACCCTTGAACTTCATAACTATCTTAATACCTTTAAAAAACAAAGCTAAAACATAAAGAGAGAGCCTTCTCTGGATACAAATTGGCTAGATTCTGTATCTAAAAGATTGTTCCGTGGTTACCTCAACATCCTTCCCTTTCTTACAACTTTGGGGAAAACCTGAGTGATAACATCATTGGTGACTCTGCTGGGGACCTGAATAATTATTTGTTACTATTGTTTATTTCATAAGCTACAAACGGAGCCTAAAGTTAGCCAGGTAGCCTTTGAAATGATTTTTCTTTGCAATTGCAAAAGTAAATGAATGCTTCTTCAGTCTATCTCCGATCTAACTTATAGATTGGATAGTTGGCTTCAAATACTTGATCAGTTCCTTTTTTCAAAAATTCTTTAGGAAAGTTCAAAACTCCCACATCTAAAACCTCCTAGAAGAGACTATTAAAGTTGTATTTTCAAATATATTTCAAGAAAAAACCAAAAACACACCTAGAAGCTGGCTTCAGAAGAGATTAATTACACCAAATAAAATCCTGATCCTAATCCCCCACCTGTGTTTGAAAATCCTAATCTGATTCCTAGGATTATTAGAAGACAAGGGAGCCAAGAAAGTTCTGCTAGTTCTCAGCCCCAATACAGATCAAGATCCTATCTTGTGAGGTGGATCAACCCTAAGGACGAACCTTTTGATAAGTATTTGGAAAACTCTTTATTTGAGACCTTTTCAGAATCTGGGTTAACCCACACAAATCAAAATCCAATATTCATTGAAAAATTGCAGATCGAAGTTGTTACTTCACACCTTGACAGACATTTGCAGAACTGCATTCAATCTAAGCTTACCTCTGAGAGAACACCAGACCTTTCTGTGATTACTACAGCTTCTCCAAGTTCACCATCAGCACCTCAAACTACCCTTTCCACTTCTCCATCTACAACACACATTCTCGTTGTTATCCCTACTCCTCTAGTTGTCAAATTTATTTCTGCAACCATGGCAAACCAATATACTCCCCTAAACTTACCTGCCAATCCAAGGGCTCTGCCCCAAGACTATCAAAGTAAAATCCCTTCTTTTGACGGTACTGGCACTTACACAGCTCAACAACATACCAATAAAATGACCGACTATTTTGAAAGTTATGAGATTGATGTTGATGATGTTAGAATGAAAGTATTTGTTCAAAGTTTAACTGGAGATGTTAGAACCTGGTTTAGAGCCCTCCCTGCAAACAGTATCAATGACCCACAAGCTCTTTATTAGACATTCTTGAATAGATGGGAAAAGAAGAAAGATCCTCTCCACATTTTATCAGAGTATGAAAACCTAAGAAGAGGCACACAAGAAACTGTCCAAGATTACTGTACCAGATTCAATAATGTCTACAATGCTATTCCTCAGAATCTCAGACCTCCTCCAGATTTGGCCTTGATTAAATTCCCTGATGCATTTGATTCTGATATGGCATACCAACTTAGGGAAAGAGCTCCTTGAAACTTAGAAGAGATGCAGAGTATAACTGTCAATGTTGAGGCCAACCTAATATCTAAACGATATAGAGCCAGAGTTGAAAGGAGGACACCTTTCAAAGAGGAACCTTCTGCCTTTGAATAGAAATTAGATGCAATTATTAAAGGAATGGATAGACTTGGAGATAGAGTAGAAACAATCGAGAGAAAATCCCCTTGGGATGGCCAAACAAGAAATATTGGGAGAAATCCAAATTTCAGGAAGAACCAAAATCCAAACACTGGAAAGACTGGGCCTGATCAAAATATTAGGCCCCCATTTCAAGAAAATTATGCTGAAACCTCAACTTCTGATGAACCAACCGAAGACACTCAAATTAATCTGATGGGACTTAATAATGAACAACAACTTTTCTTCACCCAAGAGGATCAGGAAGCTCACATTCTTAAAAATTTCCAAACTCAATTAGGCTAATCATTTGACTTTAGGGAGAGATATGATACATCCATTTATGAAGTCCACAAACAATACAATCTGAGGAGTAGAAGAATAGATGTCCCTGGAACCAGTAAACAGAAAGATACCAAGCAGCCTAACAAAGGTAAGATTAGTGCCCCCCCTGTACATATTCTTTATAAAGCAGGTCCTAACCCTGATAATCCAATTGTTGAAGATATATCAGACAATCAGCCACCTAACAGACAACCTTCCACTTCTATTTCCTCTAAAGGAAAAGTAGGAGAGCCTATAGAACTTGAATTGGAAACAACTTTAGCCCATAATCCCACTCCTGAAGAGGAGAGAAACGCAGAAAATTCAGCTGTCCGAAATACAAGAACTTAGACTGAAAAACCTTTCAATCTTGAGACAGAAGTAAGCAAACTAAAGATAGCTATTCCATTATCAGAATTAGCTAAACATGATGTCTACAGAAGTCAAATCAACAGATCACTTAAAATTTATTTGAACAAAAATTCAGTAAATGTTTTTAATGACCAGCCTAAATTGATATTTGGCCCTGGAGTAAATGGAAAAACAATAGAGGGAGAAGTTCCTCCTTTCTATGTGGGTTTAAACATACATGATAAAATACTTCATAATGCCATGTTTGATTCTGGTGCTTCTCTTAACTTAATGCCTAAATCTGTAATGGAGAGACTTGACCTTGACATCACCAGGCCATATAAATACCTTTTCTCTTTTGATTCAAGTCAGGTCAAATGTTTGGGTTTAATCAAAGACTTATGTGTATCACTAGCCCAATATCCCGCCAAAACCATCTTAATGGACATAGTAGTAGCTGATATTCCACCAAAGTATGGCATGTTATTGTCTAGATCTTGGGTTGCAAAGCTTCAAGGATCTCTATAGTTAGATATGTCTTACGCTACTATTTCAGTGTTTGGTCAACCCAAGAGACTATACAGAGAAACCTTAATGAAGTATGTAGTAAGTAGTCAAGAGAAACCTCAAAATTTCCCTATCTACTCAGTACATTCGGATATGGATTATTTTATTATTTACAATGCTGAAATTGATCCCCCACATGGAATAAAACTTCTAGCAGATGAAACATAAAAAATTGCAAACGAAAGGTCTAGTGTCCGAATCCAAGAAATTTCTGAAAATCATGAAACATCAAATAAACCAAAAGAAACTCAAAAACCAGATCTCCCTATTGAACAGATCCCAAAAAATCCAGATACTAATTATGAAGATGAAATCCTTTGGTACTTAGAATTTGATGGTTCTGTGAACAAATTAGGAGCAGGAGCAGGAGTCTGGGTGCACAATCTTGAAAACAATCATGCTGAAGGCCATGCCTATAGATTAAAATTTAGGTGCATTATTAATATGGCTGAATATGAAGTTCTATTGCTAGGTCTTAAACTGGTCAAAAAATTGGGAGCAACTAGAGTGTTAGTCCTAGGAGATTATGATTTAATCATTCAACAAATAAAAGGCAAGTTCTTAACAAATGATCCCAGATTAAGAGAGTACAGAGGAACAACTATAGAGATCCTTAATACATTTCTAGAAACTCAGCTTGCCAAAATCCCGAGAAAACATAACTTGCAAGCTCATAGCCTAGCAATGTTTGTCGGCACCTGTAAATTACCATTTGAACCAAATCATCAATTCACAGCTAAAATAAGGCACAGGCCAGCCACGCTTGATAATGTAAAGAACTAGCAAGTGTTTGAAAGTGATAACCAGATCAACAATTTTTTAACCCTAGAAGAAGAATTTTCCAGCACTAACGTAGATGGAGATACGGTTAGTGAGTTTGATCCAACAAATCAGATAGAAACAGACATTTCAGCAGAAAATGCAACTCAAATCCTTCATCCAATGAAATTTACCAAAAAGGAAATACAAGATCTTAAAGAAACAGATGTTGATGAGATTATTGAAGGACAATCTGAAGTTATCAATTTGAAAGACAATCACTTGCCCAAAGGATTAACTCCTTTAGAAGATCTCTTTGATTTCAATGATATTCCAAAGAAAACCTAGATGGAACCTCTAAAAGCAGACATTGAAGACTACAACATAGGAACTAAAGAGAATCCAAAAATGATAAAATTGTCCAAATATTTGCCCCGGGATCAAAAACTTAAGTATGTTGAATTGATCAAAGAATTCCAAGATGTTTTTGCCTAGAGCTATGAAGACCTGAAGTCTTATGACACCTCTGTAATTCAGCATACAATACTCCTCAAGGAAAATCAAAAACCATTCAAACAAAAGCTCATAAGAATCAACACTGTACTGCTTCCTTTAATAGAAAAATAAATCAAACGAATGCATGATGTAGGGATAATCACTTCTATCAGATATTCAGAGTGGGTGTCTAATTTAGTGCCTACCAGGAAGAAAACAAGAGAAATTAGATTATGTGTTGACTTAAGAAATGTAACAAGGTTTCTTTGAAGGACAATTACCCTTTACCTAAGATGGATCATATTTTACAAAGAGTAGTAGGTGCTTCTAAGATTTCACTTTTGGATGGGTTTCCAGGTTTTAATCAGATTCCAGTTCATTCTGATAACTAAGAAAAGACTGCATTTACAACACTATGGGGTACATTCCAATATGTTAAAATGCCATTTGGACTTAAGAATGTAGGGGAAAACTTTCAACGAGCAATGGACATAGCTTTTGCACAAGAAATTCATGATTTTCTGGTTATATATCTAGATGACCTCACTGTGTTTTCTAGATCAGATTAGCAACATTTAGATCATTTGAGAGAAGTGTTTTTAAAATGCAAAAACTATGGTATTTCATTAAATCCTAAAAAATCTTTGTTTGGTCTAGAAGAAGGCAAACTGTCAAGCCATATCATCTCCAAAATGGCATCAGAATTGATCCTGCTAGAGTAGAAGCTATTCTGCAAATACCCCACCCTAGAAATGTCAAAGAACTTCAAGCTTTCCTAGGAAAGATTAACTTTTTGAGAAGATTCATATCTAATTTGGCTGAATTAATTAGATTGCTGAACAATATGTTAAAAAAGGATTCAAAGGTTAAATGGACAGTAGAAGCCAAACAAGCATTTGAAGAAATTAAAATGGCTTTGACCAGAACACCAGTCCTCACAAGTCCAAAGTTTGACAGAGAATTCATAATTTTCTCATTTGCATCAGAACACACTATAGCAGCTATTTTACTGCAAAATGATGATCAAGGATGTGAAAAACCCATAGCCTTTTTTAGTAAATCACTTAGAGATGCACCTCTGAATTACCAAATCATGGAAAAATAGGCTTTTGCACTTGTGAAAGCTATTCAAGACTTCAAGGTCTATATATTGTACTCCCATGTAGTAGCTTATGTACCAAATGTTGTTGCCAAAGACATCCTGACTCAGGATGGAATTGAAGGCAAACGAGGTAAATGGATAGCTAACATATTAGAGTATGATATTGAGATAAAACCTACAAAGCTTATAAAAGGACAGGGATTGGATAAACTCGTGACTGAAACAAACTTTCAAGCCCTAGATATTAATGAACTGGATAATGAATAGGAGATGGCGACTCCACAAATCAGCCAGGCCTTCTTAGAATCACCCTAGTATGCTGATATAACTCATGTATTATTAAACCTTCGGGCTCCTCCAAGGTTATCCAAAACAAAGAAGAGGTTTTTAAAGATGAAAGCTTCAAAATTCTGTATTTTAGATAATGCTCTTTTTTGGAAAAATCATGAATGTATTCTATTGAATTGTTTAATAAAAGAAGAAGCTGACAAAGTTCTCAAAGAATTTCATGCAGGGGACTGCGGTGGACACCTTTACTAGAAATCAACTGCAGACAAAATCCTAAAGGCTAGATTTTACTGGCCAACCTTGTTCGCTGATGTAAAGAAGTTTGTCACTGCTTGCCACAAATGCCAAATTTTTGAAGGCAAAAGGAAATTGTTACCCTTACCCTTGAGACCAATTTCCACTGAAAAGCCCTTTCAACAATGGGATTTGGACTTCATTGGAGAAATACACCCTCCCTCTTCTGGCCAACATAAATGGATTCTTACTGCCACAGAATATTTCACCAAATGGATAGAAGCCATTCTTTCTAGACAAACCAATGATACACTGATTATAGGATTCTTAGAAACCAACATATTGTCTAGATTTGGTTGTCTTGAAAAGATCATAATCGATAATGTTGCTGCCTTCAAGTCCAAGAAAATGATAAATTTCTGTAACAAATACCATATCACTTTAGGCCATTCCACAACCTATTACCCTCAAGGTAATGGTCTAGCTGAGTCTTCCAATAAAATCCCGATTAATATTATTAAGAAATTGTTGGAAGAGAACAAGAAAAACACATACTATATCCTTAATAATGTCACAGTCTGGATTGGATAGTAACTTGTTGTAGTTGAAGCCTGAAGAGAAGGCACTAAGCTTCACAAGTGTGCTGTCATATATACAATAAAGCAACCAGCTGAAAGAGATTTCAGAACACAGTAAAAGTTATTCAAAAGGCCATCTGACCTACTGTTCTTGACTTTCCACCAGGGAAAGCCATCCCCAAGTGGAGCCACTGTTATACTCCTATACCAATAGGTGTCATATTTCATGATTGACTTGTTGAGCTCTATAATATGTTCATCCCTTTCCTTGTTGCAAAGGTTTCCATATTATCAAAAAAAATCAAAAAATGTAAAAAATGTAAAGAGGGTATGCCCTAAAATAAAAATCAAAGGGTAAAAAGAATAAAATGGTCAAAAAAGTGAAAGAAATGAACCCCAAACAAGGAAAGACCAGGAAAGTGTGCAAGTCCAAAATGTCACTAACTTTTCATTTTCTGTAATAAGCATTGTGTGCAGCTTATTGAACTTTATGCCGCAATTGATGAAAGGCCAAACAGCTTAATCTTGGCTAGTTCATGTTTGAATATCCTGTTTTAGAGATAGAGAATAAAAATCTGACCAAACTGTTTAATCTTGGCAGATATGTAGATAGGTAGAGAAGCAAAGGAGCTCAACAGTTTAATCTGAGCCCTTGGATGTAGTAAGTGCAGATTTAGGTAGGCTTACCATGCAAAGAAAAGAAAATTTGATGAGGGTTTGCTAGTCCAAGTGCACCCAAAGAAAGAAGGAAAAAATGCTAGGACTAAAGTAGGCTGGGTAGGTATATTGGTGTTGCAGAATGACACTTGTGATAAGATTTTGTCTCTAAATGTGTTAATATTATCTCTATCACAAGGACATGGTGGACATTGTACCTGATGCAGCTCAAGTGAGGCAAGGTTGAATAACTAACTCCCCTTCATATTTTTTCCCTATTCATTTACTAATTTCCCCCCTAAAAATATAAAGAATCTGTTCTTAATAACATTCATAAACCACTCATTCCATTTCATGATGATTGCCTAAATAAATTCCTATTTTTTCTTAGGAAAATGGAAAATATTCCTCATATAAACCCCTTCTTCCCCTTCAAAGCCTAAGTTCAACCACAAAAGACAACTGTTTTGTAAACTTAGTGCTTTTTAGCTCATAATTCATATTAAGAATTAACATGATTATTATATAAATCCCATATAAAGTCATTTCCCTTCCCGTATTATGTAAATACATAAACAATTGCCGCATCACTACATATCCCGCCCCGGTCGAATACCACAGTAAAACATAGTTTTAAACAGGGATTAATGGTTTATTTGAAACCTATTAATAACCTTCCCACTGCACAAATCATGGGAATAATTAACCTCCGATTGATTAAAAACCACTACCCCTGACCCAATCAAAATACGGGATTAATTAACCCCCGATTAATTAATAACCAAACAGCCCGCTGACCAATAAAATTACGCTTGAAAACCATTAAAAAACATTGGTTTATTGTGTCGGCCCTGCAAGTTAACCCCCCGCCATATTCCATGAGCGCCCGCCGTCAGATCTCTGCCCATCCATCTGATGGTTGATAAACCATATCGTAATCGCCTTTCGGCTGATGTTTAACTCGCAGGAGTCTGGTGGTTTTGGTTCCCGTACTTTGCCACATGTCGCACTCCCAGCATGATCGCTTGCCCTCCATCCAAAACCACCCAGCCCCAAAAGCGGTGCGGGCAAAACCGCTTACCACCGCCCTCCACTGACGTCACCTGCCACGTCACCCTTCGTTGACGTCATTTGTCCTTTGCTGACGTCACCCGCCACATCACCTGCCACTGTACTCCCGCTAATGTCATCCCTACTGCTTACGTCATCCGTCCTTCAAGTCAAAATTCCCGCCAAAACTTCATTTTTGTCGAATAAAAAGGGTAAAATTGTCATTTTTGCTACATTTTTCTGCATACAGCGCTCCAGGCATTTAAAACTTCTGAGTTCACAGTTCCAGTTTTCAACTATCGCACAACCAGAAAAGCTACAACGCGAGCTCCGCAGCCTGCCATTCAACCTACATAGTGCAGTCTTCCTCTTTAATACAGTTCAAACCAACACCGAGGGACTTCCAAGCTCGCACAAAAAAAGAAATAAAAGGATATACAGGGATACTTGCTACCCTAACCAGTGGACCTTCAGAGACATGAATTTCTAGAGAAAAGCAGTGAGAAGACACGTTCGCAGTTTTGTTTTACCAGAACATGATGGACAGCGATGAGCAGGAGTCAAAACACAGTTAAAGAGTATCAGTTCAGCATTAAAGAGTATCAGTTCAACATTAAAGTGTATCAAATCAGCGATAAAGATGTCAGAGCAGAATTAAAGAAAGCAGATCAGAATTAAAGAGCACAGTTAAGACAAGCAGCCAGCGCAGAGTTACTACAGAAGATAGCTGCTAGCCGAATTAAAGAACCTGCCTCCATCACAACACTAGTTTACCCTTTTCCTATCATAGAGACTAGTTGTTTCTATTTTTGTAAACTCTTATTAGTTAAATCCTAGATATTATCTCATAGCTGTTATGAGATATTTGTTGTACATATTTTGTTGTATAAATACCCCCTCCATTAGAGTATTGAGGGTGGATTGTGGATTCCTAGACTCTGCTGTAAATTTGAACTATTGGAATAAAGAGCTGTTTGGAACCAACTACTGTATGGCCTACTGGATGAAGAATTGAAGCGGAGGACTTGTCACAGATTTCTTGAATCAACCTCTAGACTGATAAGTCCTCTATACCTTGTGTTTTACAGTTTTCTAGTTTATTATATCATCTGTGTTTCATAAATCTGAATGATAAAGAAAAAGGTTAATTTCAAAATATTCTTGACTACACTCTGTTTTCAGTCTCTATTGTTCTCTATGTTTTCTTCAAAATTTGGATAAGTAGTGAACTCTTAATTTCTCTTGTTTCCTGATTCTTTCATGTTGATTATTTGGTAAAGAATACTTAACTGCTCCTTATCAGTAATCATCCAATTTCCCTCCTTAAAAAGGTTGAAGGATTCTTAACTGCCCTTCACCCATTTGAGCCCATTTCATCTGCTTCAAATCTTTATTTGTTCCCTGCTTGACTACCTTGCTCTGTGAAGCCATCCTCTGTTAAGAAACGAAATCTAGAAAGCCATCTTCTTTGACTCCATTAGCCCAATGGACTGAACTACTCAGTTTTACCTCTCTGTTCTATCGAATCTCACCACCCAAACTCAAACAGAACCCTTGAACTTCATAACTAGCTTAATACATTTAAAAAACAAAGCTAAAACATAAAGAGAGAGCCTTCTCTAGATATAGATTGGCTAGATTCTGTATCTAAAATATTGGTATGTGGTTACCTCGACATCCTTCCCTTTCTTACAACTTTCGGGAAAACCTGAGTGATAACATATTCATTGATTCTTTTATCACGAGGGCAAGGTTCAGGACCTTCTTTGCTGGTGGCTCCTCTTCACGGACATTCACATCCAAAACTATGCTACAGGAATATGCAATGGCTTTTTACAATTTTTGTTTTTGTTGCCATACCTCATCTCTTTGCATAGCCAACTACTCTATCTCCTTTTTTAGCAAAGCTTTCTCCTTTTCCACTTGACTAGTTAATAATGAAGTTCGTTGTTCCCGCTCCTACAATTTAGTCGTTATACTCTGGTGGAATTCATGCAGTACCTGAATTGGAAATGCGAAAAATGTTCATGTTGACACTCCTCTAGGATTTAGCTCGTTCCTTGTCCTTTAGTGCTTTGAACTATAGTGCTCCAGCTAGCACCCTCAAAATCCTAACGTCGAATGTTGTCTCTATTTGTTGCTCTGCTTGGAGTGCTTGAGTTGTCTGCTCTTGTTGTCTTGCTGTCTGTGGTAGTGCCTTCAACTCTACTATGCCCTGCTGAAACTCAACCAAGATCACTCTATAGTGATCATCAATTCTGTCCCAAGTTTCTACTGTTACCTCCTGGACCTTCTCCCCGATCTCATCAATGTCCCCATCAATGAGGACAAGTGGTATAGCACCCCTAGATTTTTCTGCCTTCTACTTTTTCCTCATGCCCAATGTGGTTGTTGTAGGTACCCTATTTTTAATGATGAATGATGACTCCTCTAATACTCCTTCATCATTGAAGGTTTCCATTGTACCATGTTCTTATTTGGCTCCATCTCTTCTATGCCTTGTTCTTTTTCTGTATCCTTTCCACTTGGACCTACATCCTATAGAGTACCCTTTTCTATTCCAATATATTCACTGAGTGGAGTCATCCACTCTTTTGACTAGCGTTGTACTATTGTGAGTAAGTCATCCTTGGTCGCTAAATATGGAAATGGGTTCCATGTCCTTGTTAGGTCCTTCCTTTCCTTCACATAGATTCAATGGAAGTCTACTTTAAAGTCTATGATGTTGCAGTATTGCCTATACAGATTGGGTGATAGCCTTTGGTGTTGATTCACCACCATGTGTAAATGCATTGATATCCATACAAAGAAAATCTTGTTTTCCATCTTACGCGACAACTCCTTAGTATACCAAATTGAGGCATAATTCACTACTTCATAAACATCTGGTTCGATAGGAAAAAAAACTACGATTCCTCCCACTCCCTCCATGAAATTAGCATGATGATAATGATTAACCACGTAGAATGAAACATATTCCCTTCCCCCTGCACTTCCCTGCAATCTTTCAAAAATTACTTACACAAATAGGCGGCCTAGTTAAACTAGACCCCAATTCTGCACTTTGCAGCCAAATAAACTACGGTTGCGGGGACCTCATTTGCCCTGCACTTCTACATGATATTTGCTACCAAAATGTGCATAGTGAATTGCACCTCTTGGTCTCTAATAGAGCTAATATTGTATCCATGTGACTTCTTGACAATTTTGAACTTATCCTTCAATGTTTGTGCCATCTCCTGGTATTGATTCTTGCCCACAAACACTTCTGTGTGGTCTTTTCCTTAGTGAGGTAGTCCTGTAATCCTTCTGATCAACAATTAGTCGATCAAGATCCTCATCCCCAACCATAAGAATCCATCATGTACTAATGCTATAATTTGTCACACACAAGTTGTATTGGATGTACTTCTACCAAAGTGTGGCACAAGTAAAATATTTAATAGTTCTTCTCTCTGCAATCCTGCAGCCCACTGATGTGGCTCCAACTCTATAACTCCACTTTTTGGGTAATATACCTTCTATAGGTATCTTCTTGGCTCAAAATATGGGTATTTTCTCTAATTCCAAGCCTCCATTTTCAACTGCAGGATCTTCCCCAACACTTTACCATCAAACGAAACTTCCTTCCGTAGAAATGGAGTGAACATGCCAAAATTCATATATTTTGGGTCCTTGACCAGCTTGCTTCTTATTTTTCTTGGTGGAATGTAAGGTGGGAGCACAAAGGGAACTTTTGCGCCCTCTATCTCCATCCGGTGCACCTCGACCTTGTCCTCACTGTCATGAATCTCTTATGGTTCCTTCTGCTTGGATTGGTTCCTTGCCCTTCTACGTAGGTTTCCTCCCCTTATGCGTAGGTTTCTTCCCCTTCTCCTCCTTTTTCTTTGTTTACACTTCCTTCTGTGTCTTCTTCCCTGGATATGTCCTCAGTTCTATCCCAGAGACCTCAGCTGGCCTCTTTTCATGTTCCTTCTATGACTGTGCTTCTCTAGGTACTTTCTTTTGCGGTGACCTAGCATGCCTTGGGGACATGGGTACACTCGTTGCTGCAATTTGACCACCCTGGGCTTCCATGACTCCTACTAGCCCTTTCTTTGCAAATTCTCTAGCAATTTCCTCAAATATTCTCTCAGACATGCAGTAACTCACTTCTCTCACACTTAGTTGCAACTTCTCAAACTCTCCAGACAACAAAGTGTAAAATGTGGCACAGGATATGGTTTTTATAATGAATTTGAATTTCCAACCCCATGATTGGCTAAGATCTTGCTCATTTAATGTAGTTATGGTGCAAGATTTGGCTAGATGTGCCTCATAAATGTGTTTCTCCCACGCCCTTTAACAAAAACCTCCTTTTAACGATATCCTTTTCCTTCTAACGATCATATTTATGGCTAACTTTGACAAACCTTACCTTGTGGCACAATCATCCTTTCTTCGTTGCAATCCATTTGAACTATGTCATATTTTTGAGTATCACGCAGTAATCTCCCTTCGACGAAGTACTGTTCTGCAAAGTAGTTTATAGTCCCGTGCCCACTTTCAACTACAGGTGGCACTAATACTTTCTTCCCTTCATTTTTCAGTACGAACTTGTAGCGACATAATCATCCATGTATACTTTCAATAGGCTACCATTCACTCACCTTGGAATCAACTGACCATTTAACTTCACGAGCTGAACTTCACCACCACCAGAGATGTTCTTGATGATATATGGCCCTAACCAATGTGTTTTAAATTTTCCTGGGAACTTTGTGAATTTGCTATCATATAATAGTACAATATTTCCCTCTTGAAATGTCTTCTCCTTGATGTCCCTGTCATGCCAAGCCTTCTCCCTTACTTTCTGCACTTGCTAGTGGAACCCTGCTATGAACTTGTCTTCTTCTAGAACTAGTAACGACAACATTCTTTCCTTCATAATATTAGGGTCTTCCATATATATTAATGATGCAATCCTTAATCTTGGAACAATGTACTCCATAGGCATAATTTCTTCTTATCCATATACCACCCTAAAATGTTTCTTCCCTGTCAATTTATACATGTTGTCCTTTATGCCCACAACACAGTTGGAATCCTCAGATCCTAGTCATTTATGTTCAAATCGCAAACCTTGGTCAATTCATTATCCATAATCATAAAGGAGTGCTCCTGTGGTGGTAAACCTGAAATTCCTCAGTTAATGCTTCAATGGTCTTATTCAAGAAGTGTGTCCCTTGGTCACTCATCAGAATCTTTGGGCAACCAAATCTAGACAGTATATATTCAAAGATGAACTTTGCAATAGTTTCTGCACTACAATCCTTCACTAGCTATGCTTCGACCCATCTTGTCAAATAATCAGTTGTAATGATTATATACCTCGCACTAGTCCTTTTCCCTGGTGGACTGATAGGTCCAACAAAGTCAATAGCCCATTTGTCAAAAGCTTGCAAAGTTACCTATGGTACTAGTGGCATCTCATCTCTCTTAGATGGCTTCCCTATTCTTTGACATACATCACATGCTTGGAATAATCCTTTTGCATCCTTATGTGTTGTGGGCCACCATAGCCTAGCTCTCAATATTTTTTGTGCGGTCGCCTTTCTTGTATAATTTCCACCGATGACTCCTCCATGAGCTTCTATCAAAATACTCTAACTTTCGTGTCCAGGGACGTATATGTGTAGTATTTCACCTGGCCCCATTTTGTACAAGTGTCCAGTAATCAATGAGAAATCAGTTGCTCTGACTACCAACTCCTTGTTTTGCTTCATAGTGTAGTCTGTGGGCACTATTCTTGTAGCCAAAAAATGAATAATATCTGTGAAGTGATCATTTGCGACTTTAATTATGAATAACTATGCATCAGGCAGGTTATCTTCAATACTTGTGGGTTCTTCTCCTTTCTTTATCCTTGATAGATGATTAGGCCTAAAATTCAATATTCCCAACTTCACTACAACCTCAAAGTCATACTCCTGGAACAATAGCAAAATTTTCCTCCTAAAACAGGCTTATTCACCAAATATTTCAAAGTGGAGTGATCGGTTAACATCTTGAAATGTGCTCCCAACAAATAGTGCCTGAACTTCTGTAATGCATATACCATAGCTAACCCCTATCTTTCTATTTTGTTATAGTTCTTCTCTGCCTTGGGCAATTTTCTACTTGAAAATGTTGTGGGGTTCAATTTCTCCTCCTCATGGATGTGTTAGTACTATATACAATTCTATGCAAGATGCATCGGCATATACATGAAAATCCTAATTCCATTGCAGGAAAACCAGAATAGGCGCAATCACCATCTTCTCTTTCAGTACATCCAAAACTTTTATGGCACTCTTCACTCCACTGAAAGGTCACGTCCTTCTTTAGTAATTTCTCCATCATTGTAGTTCTCTGTGCATGTCCCATTATAAATTTTATGTAATATCTAGTGTGTCCCAGTGTCATGCATAGTTGTCTCACTAATTTCAGTGCTGGTAGGTTCACCATAACTGTGATCTTCATGGGATCCACCATTTATCCCTACTTAAAAAATACATGTCCCAATAGTATACCAAATGGTGCACAGAAGATGCACTTTTTCAAGTTCAATGATATGTGGTATTGTCTACATGTATCCAACATCAACCCCAAGCTCGCCACATGCTTCTTCAACATCCTAAATAGTTTCCAATTTTCGAAGTAAACTTCCAAAAATTTGTGTATATATTCTTTGAAGGTTGCAACTACAACTAGAAAAGATGGCGGGATCATTCTTCAAACCAAATGGCATCACTTTTTACTAGTAAGAGCCCCATTCTGTAGAAAAGGTTGTCTTATGTATATCCTCTAGTGTAATTCTAATCTGATGGTACCCCGAAAAGCCATATGTGAAAGAATATACCTCCTTTTCTCCTACATTGTCCAATACTTCATCCATAAATGGTGTAGGGAAGGGGTCATGCAAACATGCATCATTCAATTTTCTCATGACCACACACATTATGATTTCCCATTTTGCCTTCTTTTCTTGAACCACCATGGTACTTACCCATTCAAACTCTTCGATAGGTTCGATGATCCCAGCCGCTAACATTTTGTTTAATTCTTCCTTCACCTTTTCCTCATATTTTGGATTTAGTCTATAAGTTCTTTGCTTGATAGGTTTCGAATTAGGCTTCAAAGCAATCTTCCTAACTCCCAAGTCTCCTACTATGCCCTTCATATCTGAGAACTTAGTGGAGAACAACTCCCGGTACTCATGCAAAATGTCTATTATCTTGCTGACTATGTCTTCATCCCAATAATCTCCTATTGTTGCAAAGTTTGGCTCATCTTATGACCCTATTGTTACACTAAAATTTGTCACCGTGACTATTTACAGTTAGTATGGCTCCATCAACTGTCATACTATCCTCCTTGGCAAGCCTCATACCTCTGCTCTCCATGTCAAACTTCAAAAAAGAGAGAAAGTCATTAAAAATCTATATATCTCTGGGTACGCAGTTTCTCTTAGCCTTACCTGCGCGTACGCACTCCAAGTTCACAATACCTACGTACTTGTACGCTCTGTATGTAAAGCAATGGGTGCGTACTCCTGTAAAGGTCAAAAGGCGCAAGTTTCACTCCAAAAAAGTTACTTGTGGTCATTTCTAGAGCCTTCTAGAAGCTTGTTTGACGTGTATGAAGCGCCTCCAGATGGTTCATGTATCCCTACCAAAGAGGAACTTATCCCATCAAGAGGGGAGCTATCCCATCCAAAGAGGGGCTTATCCCATTGATGGTGGACCTGAATAACTTCCTCTAGAGCACTACAAATACAGGCATTGGGCCAAAGGGAGGGGAGGTTGAAAGCTGAACATTCCTAAGGGTAGATGCTGCTGGAATTAGGACTCCCTTGTAAAAGCTTGAGAGGAGAGATTCCCATCCTTTCCTAGCCTTATTTGAGAGTGGGGGAGCTAATCAAAGTAAAGGAAAACTCTTGCTGGACCCTAGGAGGGACTTGCACAACACCAAGGCTCAGGTTGTAATGGTTCCTTTTGTTACCTTTTAATGCAAATGAACTTATTTTTCTCAACAAATTATTATTCATGGTTTGTTTCATGTACTCCTTGGTCTATATGATAGATATGTATTGTTTTATGAGTTTATCAGGTGCTATTTAATCTTTTGGCTTGTTAGTGAATGCAGGTTTCGAAGAGAAGGAGGAGCTCATCCGGATCGGCGAGGCTGGACTACTACAAAGCGTTGGACTAGAGGTATGTTAAAGATCCCCTGATTACTTGTATTTGCAATGCATGTTTAGAGAAAAGTAGCTTTATTTGTCTTGTTTGTCACTAGAAAGATTTTGCTTCTAGGGAGGTCGGTTGTGTCCGCACTAACGACTCTTTCCGCATGACAAAATGGCGACTCCACTGGGGAATCCATTAATGTGAATGTTTTTTCCTTTGTATGAACTTTTGATCTGAGAAAAGTTATTTATTTTCTGGTTTTTGGCTGT
This sequence comes from Pinus tabuliformis, assembly GCA_031772625.1. NCBI lineage: Eukaryota > Viridiplantae > Streptophyta > Pinopsida > Pinales > Pinaceae > Pinus > Pinus tabuliformis. The sequence continues at coordinate 538,932,460 of CM062816.1, read as the reverse complement.
CTGACTGTGTTTGGGTGGGCTAGCTTAGGGTTAAATTAGATTTTAGTTTTTCTTTTTTTTTCTTGAAGTACACCGTCTCTGAGTTGAGCACAGTGCGTACCTGTACGCAATGTCGCTTTGTGCACAGAGCGTACCCGCACCTGTGCAAACAGGTTGCCTGCGTACCCCTGTCAAAACTAAGAAAATTTCATTTTCCTTCTTTTTTGCCTTTTACTTTTTGTTTTTAATTTGTTTTTCTACCCAGATCCATTAGTTTTCTGCCATAAATCTTCACCTAAGCTTGTTCCGTTAGTGTCGAGGGTTTTAGTAAAATTCATAGGGATTTTGCCTTAGGGTTTGATTTTTAACTGGTCCTGTAGTGACTTTGGCGTTAGAGGTTGTCAAACTTTGGATCTCCTTGGTTTTGTTTAGTCCTCTTAGGAGTCGGGCCTGTCATAGAAGTCACCCTTGTGAGAGACCTACCTTTGTGTCTTCTCTTTGCGAATCCCGAAAAAGTTTGTCGTTTGAACTTTGAATTTTATTCTTGAGAAAAGAGCAAAAAGATTTTGATTTTTGTTTTGACTAGTTTTTGGTTCTGCATTCACTAGTCCTTAGTTACATTTTGACTGAGTAAAACATCGAGGAATCATGTTTAGTAAGCTTTTGACTTGTTAGATTTACTTTTATATTTATTTCTCTTAGATTTGTTTTTGAGTGAAATTGAGTTGATTTGATTGCCATAGCTTTTTTAACTTTGATTTTTGTTAAAATAAGTTTTACATGCTTTATTAATTAGGAAAAAATACAAAAATATCTTTTGAAGGAAGGTTTGCTTTGGTAGCATTTGTGTCTTTGAAAGAAAAGGAATTTTCATGAAGTGGATAGTGGTCATGAGTTGTATGTTTTGAAAAGAAAAAGAGTTTGTTTCTTTGTTTTCATTGCCAAGAAAGTTGTTTTTATTTCGAATTTGCATTCTCCAACTCTCTTAGCTAGGAAATTCATTGAAAAAGGAAAAATTAGTGTAAATCATCCTAAGTGCATCTTTTTAGTGGATTTCGGTTGAGTCTACACACCACCAGTTTCATCTCCACTACCTTTTGTCTTAAAAAAGCCATAAAATTAACGCTTAAAGTAAAATCAACTTAGTAACTTTTATTTACTAGGGCTCTGAAACACCAATAGAGATCAGGCTAGTGTCTTGGAGTAGGAGAGTAATTAACTCTCCAAGACAGCAAAACCAAACAAGTAGCTCATCTTGTGGTAGGATAAATCCAATTGTTTCATTTGTACTCTGGGAAAGCTCCTCTTAAAGGAGAAGCACGAGCTCGTGTCCGAACCAGTAAGGGGATCAATCCTCCCTCGTTGGGAACGACGCCAGACATGCACGTATTACAAACGGTAAACCTCGGATTAACCATTGTCGAGGAGCCAGGGGTCACTTGTCGGTAAACCTTGGATTATTGTCAAGGAGCCGGCAAGGGGATTGAGCTTGATACTCTGCCCTTGCGTGCTGTCGGAGTGTAGACTGTTCCCCCAGGTGCATTTGTTGTTGTTGGTAACCTTAGTGACCATTATCTTTAGGATTCTACCGAGGTGACGGTGGAGGGAAGATCCCACTGTACCTGGAGCAGACGTCGGCTAGACTCACTTGGATTTTTCGGGGGTTTCACTTCACTCGAGATGGTTAAAGTGGAGGAACTTGTGCCGATCTATTCATTAAGCAGGTTGCCGGGGTAACTGTTCCACCCTCCACTTCTGTACTGAATTCGATGATGTTGGGTTTCATCTCTAACTAGTGTTTCTGGTCCGGAAGGCTACTGTTTGTGCATGGTTTGACGCCCTAGATTCTTTAGGCGTGTGATTCAAATTTGTTTGGTTCTTTAGAGAATTTAGGTGGTTTTCTTTGAGATTTTACTTTGTTTGTGTGTGCAGTAGTTAAAAAGTTTTTAACTGTGGCGGAATTACCGAGACAGTCCCGTTGACTTCGGGGCAAGTCTCCTGAGATTGTTTCCGTGGCCGAATTGTTGAGGAAGTCCCGTAGACTTCGGGGTGAGCCTCCTCAAGATGTCCCAAGTAATTACAAAGGTTTAAAGGTCCTTGTAACTCCTAGTGGTAGTAAAGTAGGTTCACCTGAAGAAGGAGAATCGTCGTTGGTAGTCCATCCAGATTACCAAGGTCTAGAAACAGGTTATAATCCCGAAGCAGTTGCAGTTTCCGAGCTTGCTGGTAGTTTTTCATCTACTAGTGATATAGGCGAAGAACCTGAAGTATCTGAACCTGTTACTCCAACTTCTAGTGCACCAGATTCACCTAGGGTAGAAAGAGTCATCACCGAAAATCTTCCTGCTGGTTTGATAGCTATTGAAGAACTTGCTCCAGAGGAAGAATTAGGCGTATCTATCCTTGAAGATCAACCTACTATTGATCTAAGGGAGCGTGAATCTATCTTTTACAGTCCTCCTAGAAGTACTACTTGGTACCTTTCGTTAACCAATTATTTAGACAACTCAGGGATAAGTTTTTCTCCACCTCGAACTCCTTTTCCACCTGGAGGTATTTATACTCCTGTCAATATGTCTGGTTAGTCGTCCGTGTTCACTCAATCTCCTGAATCTTTCTTGTACGGTGGTCCTTCTGTTCCCTCCGGGTATCAGTCACTTTCTGGTACTTTTGCGGGAGAATCTCCTCAACCCATTGAACATGGGTTATTAGCTGGAAACAATGGTAATAAACCATTGGGTGTAGGAGACATTTACATGATGTCAGGTTCAGTTCCCGTTTCTCAACCTCAAGGTGGCCAATTACCGCCTGGGGGGCAGCCTCAATTAACGCCTGGGGGGCAACCTCAAGGTACACAAATTGCGTCTGGGGGGCAACCTCAAGGACAGTATGTACCCATAGTACAATACATTCCTCAAGGTCAACCCCAGTCTCAATATGTACCCCAAGGTCAACCTCAGTATCAGTATTTACCTCAAGGGTATCAACCTCAAGGTCAAGGTCAACCCCAGTATCAGTATTTACCTCAAGGTTATCAACCTCAAGGTCAATACTTGAGTCAAGGTTATCAACCACCTCAAGGGCAGTCATATGTTCAAGGTATGGGAACTGTACCTTTCAGTTATCAATCCTATCCTCAATCCGGTTATGGATCTCAATATCCTCAACCTGTCATGGGTCAATACCCCGGAATGAACATAGTGTGGGATCCATCGCAAGTTCAACAGGTATTGTAGCCAAGTATACAGTTGTCATCTCAAGCTGGACAACCCTTAGTTGCTGGTCCATCCCAGCAACCGGTCCAGTCTAATGTTCAAACTTCTGTAACTTCAGTAGTTACTCAGCCGCCAATTGCACCTAGTACTCCATCTCAAACGGTTGCTGCAACTACCGCAACATCTGCTCCTTCCACCACACTTGCTTCTGGAGTATCGACAGCTCCGGTTTCTACTATCTCTGCAACTACTCCTCAGACATCTTTACCATTGTATGGATCTACGATTCAAACTACGGTTCAGATGCCTGTAGGACAACCTGGTTTAAGTACGGTTGTCACTAGTCAACCACAATTCGCTTATCAACCGTACCAGGGACAGTACCAATACGGGCCTGCTGTCCAACAGCCGGCTTACCAGTATCAACCGTATCCTGGGCACACTTATCAACAACCTCAGCAACCCCAGTACGGTCCGGTTAATCCTGGTTTTCCAGGAGGATATAATATCCCGAATGCGATTCCTGTTCCAAGTTATCCTGGATATCCTCCTCCTGGGACTGGTCTTGTAACCCAAAGTTTTAGGGATCCTAATCGGCAATTACCGTTTATCGCAACTTTGGATTTACCAGACTTGACGCGCCTAACGAACGATCCAATACAATATCTTCCGTTCTGGCCGCCAATGCTAAATAAGTTGCCCAGTGATATACCCAAGTTCGAAGGTAAGTCTGGAGAGGATCCGTCCAATCATGTGATGACTTACCACCTCTGGTGTGCTTCAAATTCCATCTCGGATGATTCGATCCGCTTACGTCTTTTTCAGCGTACGCTCATTGGTCTCGCGGCCAAGTGGTACATTGAGTTACCACGGGCCTCTTTTTACAATTTTAGTCAGTTAGCTACCTCGTTCCTAACTCATTTTTAGTTGCCGGTCAGATATGATAATGGCACGGAGCTACTAACTTCATTAAAACAGTCAACGTCCACTTATATTTCCAATCATATCCATGAATGGAGACGTCGACGGCGATTAGTGAAAGTTTTTATTCCGGACCAAATCTTAGCTGAATGGTTTGTTAAATCATTATTACCAAAGATTACTGAAGATGTGGCTAAGGCCGGAGTAGTTACTGAAGAGCAAGTCATTGCTCAAGCGCAGTACCTTGACTTAGTTTACACTCAGTCAGGTACGTTACATGAAAATATCCCAGATCTTCCAAAGTCAAATCAAATCGTTGCTGCTCCTTCGGGATCTCATGCTGCTGATGGCATGATTGGTACGGTAAATACTAAAAGAAAGAAGAAATCTTCAAAGAATTCTTCGCCCATTATAACCTTACCAGATTCCCCGACAGGAGAGTCTTCTCCTGAAATTTCCGCCGATATTCACGCTGTAGAGTCATCTACGACTAAATCAAAAAATGGTGGGAAGAAGAAGGGTAAGAAGAAGGGTAAAGCAGACAAGACTCCAAAGGAGAAAACGGAAAATTCGGAATCCAATGACGAAAAGCGCAAACCTCGATATCCTTGTCTAATTTGTGAAGAGGATCATTTTACGAGAGATTGCCCCCATCGGGCCGAGGTTGTGAAAATCGTCAAAGGTTCCTCAACTCCTGCTGTTTTGAAAGATCCATTTCCAAAGCAGGAGAGTAAGATGATAGGTTCTTCCTCGAATGCCACCGAAGAACCCATATTGATGATGTCTCATGTAAGGATTCCGACTTGATCTCACGATTATGGTAGTAAAAGTCCTGTTGATGGATCGAAAGAAGCAGAATCTTCTCGTTCAAATCCATCAACCTCAGCTCCTGGTTCTGATCCACTACAGATCGAGAAACCTAACCCTGACTTAGTAATAAAATAGCCCGCCAAGGGTGTACTTCGAAGGTCTGCTTTCAATCCACATGCGAGAGCGGCCCAGAATTACAACATTGTTGAGGATTTAGCTGTTTCACCCTCGGCAATGTCGGCTTTAGAAGTGCTGCAGTCATGCCCAGCACAGCGAAAATTACTTTTGTCGGCTATAGGACCTGTTGATGTTCAGGACCCGAACCTGATAATCTTTGATCTAGAAAATAGTACACTGCGTCTCCCTCATCAGATGGCTTTCCAGATTCCAGTGATAGTAAAAAACAGACCCATTCATCGGACTGTAATTGATGAAGGAGCTTCTACGTGTATTATGTCGATTTAGTGTTGGAGATCGCTTGGTTCTCCTTCGCTGAACCAATCCCCGACTATTCTTAAGGCCTTTGATGGCCGTGGGTTCCATCCGTTTGGCATTTTATAGGATTTGCCTATAAGGGTTGAAGGAAAAACCGTTAGTCTAGACGTGGAGGTGGTTGATGCCCCTCTAGACTACAACCTTCTCTTGGGTCGAAGTTGGTCTTACGCTATGACAGCGGTCGTTTCATCGGTCTTCAGAGTCATAAAGTTTCCACATAATGGCAAGATCGTGACAATAGACCAGCTGGCTTATTTTTCATCCGACCCAGCCTCTTCAGAGAGTATCCAGCATGTCGGTAAAACGACTATCCCTTATAAGGATGTTGGCGTAGGATTAGTTAAAGATTCCGGTTTACTGGGAACTTTTCCTTTTCCTCCGATCAACGCAGACCCTTCATTCGCATCCATTCATATGATTACTTCAGACACTATTATTTACTATGATCCTTGGATTGTCCCATCTGAATCTGAGATAGACTCATTCGGTGATGCAATGCCTTTGAGTCCATATGAAATTGCTTATGAGGCCGTGCAGTATTTTTCCGGCCCAAGTTCAACCCAAATAGACCAAATGAATGTGATCCGTGAGGAATCTCTTTTCGCGTCAACCTTGGAGTTAATAACGTTTCCCGAAGTTGTGTCATCTGACGAACAACTTTGTGAAGTCATGTGTGTAGACGATTTACCATGGGACGATCTCCATCATAGATCGTCGTTTTTACCTGAGGATGATCATTTTGAAAACGATTTCTCATCAATTTTTACAGCTGAATATGTCAAAGATGCTCAGAGTCCCATGAAACATCCTGATTCAGAGCTGAATTTGGGAAACGTCTCTCGCACTATTCCCATTGACATTTCAGTGAAGCCTGGAATTGTTGAACACATTCATATAGGTGCCTCGTGTTCAGATGACGAAATTCAAACATACAAGGCCCTATTTCAAGAATTCCGCGACGTGTTTGCCTGGTCCTATGAGGAAATTCCAGGAATTGATCCCTCCATTGTTGTTCATGAGATTAAGACTTACTCGAACGCTAAACCCGTTCGGCAACGTCTGCGTCAGATACACCCTCGAAAAGCGGCTGCAATCAAAGCAAAAGTTGAGAAGCTGTTGAAAGCAGGTTTCATTTATCCGATCCCGTTAACGGATTGGGTATCGAATATTGTTCCGGTTAATAAAAAGCAGGGAACAATAAGAATATGTATCAACTATAGGGATATCAATCGTGCTTGTCCCAAGGACAACTATCCAACGCCCTATATCGATCAAATAATTGATGATTGTGCCGGCAGTGAAATATTTTCTTTTATAAGCGGTTTTTCCGGTTACAACCAAATCAATATTCTACCTGCCGATCAACCAAAAACGGCTTTCATTTGTCCATGGGGGACATTTGCTTATTGCAAACTACCTTTTGGGCTTAAGAATGCCGGAGCCACTTTTCAAAGGGCGATGTCTTATGCATTTCATGACATCAAGCACATTGTGCAACCGTATCTCGATGATTTGCCCGCTCACTCCTTACGTCGAGCTGATCACCTTGTCCATTTACGAGCAATTTTTATGAGGTGTAGGCATTATCGTATACGGTTGAACCCACACAAATGTGTCTTCTGCATCGAAGTGGGACGATTGCTGGGATTTGTCGTTTCAAAAGTTGGCATTCGCGTCGATCCCTCGAAGGTCGAAGCTATCATCAAATTGCCTCCTCCTTCGAGTTTGCGCCAACTCCAAAGTTTGCAAGGGAAAGCAAACTTTTTACGCCGATTCATTCCTAACTACGCCAAGATTACCAAGGGTTTTACCCGGTTGTTGAAACAAAATGCTCAATTATCTTAGGATGAGATAGCTCATAAATCTTTTGATGCGCTAAAGCACACGTTGACCCATGCACCGTTGCTGCATCCTCCCAACTACAACCAGGATTACTTTTTTCATCTCGCCGCCGCTCATTCCACCATTGGAATGGTCTTAGTACAGGAAGATGAATTCGAAACGGAACATGTGATATATTATCTTAGTAGGACGTTAAATCCCACTGAGCTAAAATATTCGCATGTGGAGAAATTGGCCCTGGCAGCTGTTCAGGCTGTCCAGCGTTTTCATCATTACATTCTTCTCCGTAAAACTACAGTCATTTCGGATTGCAACCCTATGATCTATATTTTGACTAAACAATTGCTAGGGGGCAAGTACTCTAAATGGATTGTTATCTTGCAAGAGTTCGACTTGGAGTTTGAAAAATCTAAGTCTAAGAAATCTTTAGTTTTTGCGGAATTGATGTGTGACTTCCCGCGTGCTGACACGGAAACTGTGGCAGAGGAACCCATTGCGGACAAATCTCTGTTTCTCATCAGCACTTTAGATCCGTGGTATGGAGATATAATTGTATATCTCCAAACCCAATCCTTTCGGCCCGAAGCTTCAAAGTCGGAACGCCGAAAAATTCGATTCCAGTCCCAACAGTACAAAATTATTGGAGATACTCTTTATTGTCATGGGGCGGATTTAGTTTTTCGTCGTTGTTTAACTCATGAAGAGGCAAAAAGGGTTATGAATGACTGTCATTCTAGAGCATGTGGCGGTCATATGTCTGGGTATGCCACAGCTCAGAAGGTGTTGCGTGCTGGCTACTTCTGGCCGCCCATGTTTAAAGATTGTATCATTGCGGTCCGAAAATGCCACAACTGTCAAGTGTTTGATCGCAAGATGCGCGCACCACCTGTTCCTCTCCACCCTATAATTTCCATTGGTCCATTTGCTAAATGGGGTATTGACTTTATTACATGTAACCCTCACTCGGCCGGGGGGCATGCGTATATCATCCTTGCGGTTGATTATTTTACTAAGTCAGCCGAGGCGATGCCTACATTTGAGGTAGATGGTAAGACAGCTGCGATTTTCGTATTCAATCATATTATTGCTAGGTTTGGTGTCCCACAAGCAATAATCACTGACCATGGGCACCATTTTCGAAACATTATGATGACAGAACTTACAAGCCAGCTTGGTTTACGCCATGATAGTTCTACTCCTTATTATCCCCAAGCAAATGGTTTGGTTGAGTCCATCAACAAAGTTCTAGTTATCATGATCCGACGAATCATTGGTATTCATTGGTCGAATTGGCACAACATGTTATTTTCAGCACTTTGGGCGTACCGAACCTCAGTGAAAACATCAACAGGGTTCACTCCTTTCCAACTAGTTTATGGTTTGGAAGCAGTGTTGCCCATTGAATGCGAAATCCCATCACTTCAAATGGCTATCGAATTACTTCTAGCTACTTCCGAAGAGGAGAAGCGTCTATTATACTTAGCTAAATTAGATGAGACTCGACGTGATGCTGCATTGGAAATCGAGACTCACGCAAAAAGGATGAAAGCTCAATATGATCGCAACGTGACCCCTCGTAATTTTTCGGAAGGAGACCTAGTGCTATTATATGATCAAGCTAACGATAAACTGGGTGCTGGTAAATTCGTTCCTATGTGGCATGGGCCCTACATTGTCAAGCGAAAGCTAGCAAAAGGGGCCTATGAGCTAGTAGATTTTGATGGGGACTCTTTGGGAAAGCCCATAAATGGACTTTACCTAAAGAGGTATTATGCTTAAATGATGGGTATGGAGATTTAGTTAGGTTAGTTTTTCTTTCTAGCTGGTGTGTTTGTTAGTATAGACAGTGTGCTTAGCTTAGAGAGTGTGTTTTTCGTCGTTATTCTAGCTTATCTTGGTTTTACTCTTGATATTGCAGATGTCTACGCCTCTCCAAACGTACATTGGATTTGCTGATGGTGCTTGTCGTAATACACGGAATATCTCTTCCGCAGCCTGGGTTATCTATTCGCCCTCTGACGAGTTAGTTTCTATGCATGGGGTGAGCCTCGGTCAAACAACAAACAACATTGTAGAATATAGTGCAGTGATTGAGTTATTATCTGAATCTATTTCGTTTGGGATTTGGAGTTTGATAGTGAGGTTAAATTCTGAACTCGTTGTATTACAGCTTAATAGAGTATATGCCATTAGAAATCCAGTGTTATTAAGGTTATTTTTGAGAGTGCGCCTCTTGGAATGTGAATTTGATTACATTGAATATCAGCATATTCCAAGGTCATTAAATACATTAGCAGATGCAATTGCTTCTCGAATTTTAGACAGACATTTGCGATAATCATAAATGTAAATTTAAAAACATTTCATCATACATGTTTAACAAGATAAGCCGGTAATAATAGTATGTAGATAGGAGTGTGTCAAAAATATACATCGTCTTTGATCATAGGTTGAAAAACACCTTATGATCGGCAAAAATGATAAGTACAAAAAACCAAAAATGTCATATGTGTCTACAAAAAGTGACTAGCCAATCACTGGTGGTGCTCTCTATACGAGACCACTGCCCGCGCTACCCTACACAGGAACCTCCTGAAAGGTCTTGGGACTACGACCACATAGCGCTGAAGTCGGATAGCAATATCGTCTATAGTCATCTCTGGTATGTTCGCCGTGAGACGCTCTAGGTCCTGTTCCAGCTCGGCTAAGGTCTCTGCGGCCGCATCCTATGGGGCCGGTGCTGGTGCAACTGGTACTCTTCTCTCGAATGGCCGGAGATTGGCCGGACGCTGTGGACCTACATCTGCATTTTGAAATTTGTCACTGTCAGTTTTGAGACGATACAAAAAACAAATAAAAAGTAAATAATTTAAAAACTTGTGAAAATGAAATACCTCTGTCGTCCCATTGTTCTCCCTGTGGAAGAACCATGTCCAGATCACCGCGAAAATCTACTCCGGCATAAGGAAAGTCCTGAATCGAAAAGACCTGGTCCTCCAACCAGTGAAAGTAACCCGCAGGAAATCGAACAACTCTCGTTCCCTCATCAGGATGCCAGGCCATTACTGTAACCCATCGCATCATCTTTGGCTCTCGAGGAGGCCCAGCTGGAATAGTGAGATGCTGTGGGATCAGCATCGGAACCCTCTCTAGGGCAAAGCTCACAACTAAAGGCCCATACCCAAAGGTCTTTAATTGTCCGTTCTTTGCCCTAGTCATTTGGCCCTTCATATTGGCCAACACAGTGTCACACCAATTGAAAATGGTGCCTCGGTAGCAATCTATCGCCATCCGCATTTGGGACCCGGTGGCAATGTGCAAAGCGGCTGCGCTGCAGAGTCTGGTAACTGTAAAGGAAATTACCATAAGTTCGGGCAGGGATATGTATTTGATTTCTATCCCTTTCTCCTAGTTTTGATTGTTGCACCACTCTAGCCGGAGGCTAGCAAGGGATTGGCCACCCGGCCTAGTCCCGGACAGAGTCAGTTGCTCACCCCTATTAGGCAAACCAATGAGAAAATATATGTCAGAGGGCTCTATCTCGAGCTGGTGCCCTCCAATGTAGAAGCATTGATCCTGGACGTTCCACCTTTCAACTAGCAATTCTAAGAATCGCACCTGGGCCCTCATGCCAGGTATGGCCCAGTATTTGTAGAGACCGCATGCCTTCAAAGCATCAATGGAGGGTTGATGATCTATTGCGGCCAAATCGACATCTTCGTGTTCTCTTTCGCGCCAATCAAGCATGGTGGGCAATCTACACACCAGAAAACATTCATTAGAATTCATTAAATCAAAAATTAATGGTTAGGTTTTGAGATTTGGGGTTTTGAAATTGCTTTGCGTGGAGTACGCACCCCGCGTTCAGAAACAGAGCGTATGGACGCAGCTGTTCTGAAGGTAGGCTGCGTACTCCTGCCATTTTCCTATGAACAAAAATGTCGGGGTATGCAGGTCGCCCATGGGGCACCTGCGTAGCCCGAAAGGCGGATCCTAAAACCCCAAAGCCCTCAAAAAATCAAAATAGGGCTTAAAATGAAATTCTAAATGGATGAAAACAAAGAGGAGGATGTTGTGAAATACCTGAAAGAGACGGCACTCGATTCCGACAGTCGGATTCTCCGCAAAGTCCACGGGAAGTTTCTTGCCAAAAGCCCTTTTCTCTCCTTCAACAGTAAAATGGTAAAAATGACATGGTAAAAAGTCTTTTTATAGGTTTTTTGGATAAATGAATGCTAAATTTGTTTATTTTTCACCATGAAAGAATATTTCTCAATGCATTTTTGCTTATCTTAAACAGGTATGAGTAATGTGTCGTTTTTGTGCAGGACAATAGGACTTTCAAGGAAAATTATCATTTTTCACGAACCAAAACATCAGAGTCATCTTTTAAGCCCTTTTCTGACTCCTAAAATATGAAAAGATCGCCGAGCGTTTCTTTTACACTCGTTAAAACGGAATTAAAAGACGGTCCCCTTATAACTCTTTTCTGACCGTAAAAACAGGAAAAGATTGCCGGGTTTTTGTCATTTCAAACACGATACGAAAATAAAACGACGTGTCCTTGATTGCTTTTTACTTTTCAGGTCAGAGGCACTAATCATGAAAATACTCCTTGGTCGCAAGACTAAGCGGTTCTCTCAAGTATTATTTTATACTTTTTCGGGCTTGGGAGACACAACTTTACGAAAAAGTTCAACCTGGAGTCTTCTTTAGTTTTTTCAGACTCTCTAAAAACGAAAAACGCCGAGTTTCTCCTATACTGGACTCGTTAAAATTTCACAGTAAAGGACCTGCTCGATTACAAACAGGAACGGACCACTCCTTCTTAGGGTTCGAATCAAAACTAAGTTGGACTCATCCGAAGGATGAGCTTATAATCAAGCATATGTTATCCTCCTCAAGCTTGTAAAAAATAAAGAGGTACTTGCCAGAAATGGTGGGGGAAAAAAGAGAAAAATGAGCCCATTTGTTATCCTTTGTCTCAGAAGAAGCCTTATTACCACTCTTGAACACGACACTTTTCATTCACCTGGGTTGGGAAATCCTTTGCCTCACAGTTGATCAAGCCACATTGAAAGTCTTTAGCCGGGTATTAACTTTGGGTCAAATGTCACCAAGCCATCTGTCGTGTCGTTATGTGTTCAAGAGGTCTCTGCAATAAACATTCATCTGCAAAATACTCGTCATCCATTTTGACCATCCCTGAGTCAGTCCTTACAGCTACATTTCTTCAACTTGATCTTTGATTTCGTGTTGTGGGCTTGCCTGCAACGGGTCGCTTTCTATCGACATCAGCACATTATCTAGAAAGATGACCTAGGAATCCTCAGTACCTTGAAGTCTACATGCACCAATGGCAGGTTTCTCGCCTTTGACGTCAGTTTACATCATTGACTTTCGATCGAAGGATTCCGTGAAATGTTCGACATCAACTCATTCATTCACATCTCATGGATTGTAATGGGTACTTTGAGAGCTATTGACATCACTGGTGGTTTCTCTCACACTTGTTAACAGTTTACATCATTGACTGGTAATCAAGTGGATTCTACCATGTTCGACATCAACTCATTTATTCACATGGGTAGAATCGTACCTGTTTGGGAAGTAGAAATGAAGACCCTGGATCTAGTTTCCACCATCCAGGCTACGAGGAGTTTTGTATTCATTGTACAGTAGACTAATCATAAACAGATGGCTGCGTCCATACTGTGTCTACAAAAGTCTATGATTATGATGTACTGCAGAATCATTCCTGTATCAGAGCAGTAGATAGTCAATTAGTTAAAGTTTTCAATCTGAGTATGGGAATGCCTACCTCAGCGATGATATGATCATATATATGTATTTTGTGTTGAACACTTGCAGGTTTCGACTGGGTTCTCCACAAGATAATCCTTGAAATGATAAAGTACTTCACCCTTCCTAGAAAATATGAAACCCTTATCTACTACAGGCTTCGCACTTTAGGGGGCAATCTGTTACACTAAAATTTGCACCATGACTATTTACAGTTAGTATGGCTCCATCAACTGTCATACTATCCTCCTTGGCAAGCCTCATATCTCTGCTCGCCATGTCAAACTTCAAAAAAGAGAGAAAGTCATTAAAAATCTATATATCTCTGGGTACGCAGTTTCTCTTAGCCTTACCTGCGTGTATGCACTCCAAGTTCACAATACCTGCGTACTTGTATGCTCTGTATGTAAAGAAATGGGTGTGTACTCCTGTAAAGGTCAAAAGGTGCAAGTTTCACTCCAAAAAAGTTACTTGTGGTCATTTCTAGAGCCTTCTAGAAGCTTGTTTGACGTGTATGAAGCGCCTCCAGATGGTTCATGTATCCCTACCAAAGATGAACTTATCCCATCAAGAGGGGAGATATCCCATCCAAAGAGGGGCTTATCCCATTGATGGTGGACCTGAATAAATTCCTCTAGAGCACTATAAATACAGGCATTGGGCCAAAGGGAGGGGAGGTTAAAAGCTGAGCATTCATAAGGGTAGATGCTGCTGGAATTAGGACTCCCTTGTAAAAGCTTGAGAGGAGAGATTCCCATCCTTTCCTAGCCTTATTTGAGAGTGGGTGAGCTGATCAAAGTAAAGGAAACTCTTGTTGTACCCTAGGAGGGACTTGCACAACACCAAGGCTCAGGTTGTAATGGTTCCTTTTGTTACCTTTTAATGCAAATGAACTTATTTTTCTCAACAGATTATTATTCATGGTTTGTTTCATGTACTCCTTGGTCTATATGATAGATATGTATTGTTTTATGAGTTTATCAGGTGCTATTTAATCTTTTGTCTTGTTAGTGAATGCAGGTTTCGAAGAGAAGGAGGAGCTCATCCGGATCGGCGAGGCTGGACTACTACAAAGCGTTGGACTAGAGGTATGTTAAAGATCCCCTGATTACTTGTATTTGCAATGCATGTTTAGAGAAAAGTAGCTTTATTTGTCTTGTTTGTCACTAGAAAGCTTTTGCTTCTAGGGAGGTCGGTTGTGTCCGCACTAACGACTCTTTCCGCATGACACCTATATTCACCTTCTTTATCTTTAATGGCTTCATTATATTAGACATCTCTATTTCAGGTCCATTCACTTTGCGGTGACCTTCAGATTCTACAATGTTGATATTGTGAGGATCTTCCTCCTCTTTTGCAGTGATATTGTAGCATTCCATTATATTAGGTAAATGTGCGACCCAATTAGGTTGCCATGTACATGGAACTTCATTTTAAAAAATCTTCTTCTTAATTATTTGAAGGTTGCATCTATATGTGGACAATCATCTTCAAAACTAAATGTCATTATAAATCCATCAACCATCTCTACCTAGCTTGCAGTACCATGTCGCAATTTTGTTTCCAAATACCAATTTTGAGGAATTGTCTCCAAGGTATGGATGAAGCCATGCACCCATTATTCTTATGGAATTTCTTCCCATGTTGTCATACAAAGTTGTATGTGTTCTCTAGGATCAGTTTGACCATCATACTTATATGTCAGTTCTGTTTCTACTTAACCAAACCTTACCCACATAAATCTTCGACATTATTGCTAATCTCCTGTGTTCTTCTTATGTGTATCCCACCATCTAGTAGGAGTAGCTCTTAGGGATAGATCTAGAGCTAACAACCTATGACATTCTGGCACTTGTCTTTCATAATCTTTAAAGAAAGTATCAACATTACCCAAACCATTATTTTTGGGATGGGGTCCCCTCGATCAGATTTTGTTAAAATTTTGTTAAGTTATTGTAAAGTCTCTACATTTTGAGGACAGAAGTGTGAGTAACACAGGTCAATAGGATCAAAGGGGCTTTAGGAAGGTAAAATCCCCTTAGTTCGTTAAAGTCAAGTTGTTTTGAGACCTGCCCATGGTTCGTGGACCACAATATTGTAATGAAGGAAGAATATAAATCATAGAAGAGTCATAGGAAGTCTAAGTAGTAGAGAAGTACATATTTTGAGTCTGATTTTGTCTATTATATAATTGAGTGAAAGGGAAGGCTCCTACAGCTGTGTGTGTGGAGACCTTGGTAAGTCTGCGGCTGAGTGTGTGGGTCCCTGTAGCTGTGTGTGTAGGGTTGGCAAGAATTGTACTTGAGAATCTGAAGCATAATAAAGACATAATTTGAAGTGATATCGGTGTATCTGTGTGTGTCTATTTATTTATGAAGTTACTATATTTATGATCTGTTGAATTCATTTAATCTGGAAAAGTACTTAATAGATTCACAAAGACATAGATTTGTTTATTTATATGATGTTATGCATGTTTAGCACAATCGGCAAAGGACAAAAATATGTTAGTTATTATTTACTGTAAGTTCTGGGTTTCGAGGGTTAGGATTTGTGAAGGTCAAGGTAAAGCCCTAAGTCTGCAGAAAACACATCACATAGCCCTCTAGCTGCAGAAACCTAGTTCTATCATCCCCCAATACTGCCTTAGGTGAGACTAAAGTCTGTGCTATGCGGATTGTTGCCGAAACAGTCGGTAGTGTAGGGTTTTGTTGGTTAGCACAACTAACTCCAAACTTGGGTCCAAGCCCCCTTATGCCAACAAATGGTTCTATTGTCAGGACCAAGATCTATCTGATGGACGTGTGATGTGGGGTCTGTGGAGCCCAACAAAGAAGGAAATTGAAAAGTGGATAGATCAAAAGTTGCATGAGTTTTCAACTCAAGAAAATAAGTGTGCCTATCAAAAGAAGAGTGGTTGTAGAGGTATCTATATACAAACAAACATAAAGTTTTCTTTTGCACTTTCCAGTGTGAATTATATAATTGGTTGGCTAAATTGGTGGATGTTCAACCCATCTTGAAGCTGGATAAACCTATTGTGTGGACTCCAGAGTTAGTGAAGGACCTGGAAGGATTAGAATACAAGGTTGCGTAGTATGTCGATTACTAGATCGATAGTAATTTTGGTGGATTTATCACTGAGTTCGTAATTGATACATCTACCAGTTATAGCGAAGCTGAATGCCAATTTTTCAAAAGACCAAGAGGTAAGTATCTGAAGTCTCTGAAAGCCTGGATTAAAATGATATTGTGTGAGAAACGGGTTATGAAACTAAATTGATGTTTAGAATAGGCTCAACAGGAGCTACGCGAAGTGGGAGACAATTTAGAAAAGATATAGATACAATAGCTAAGAAAAGTCCTTTGTTGGGAGCATCTGATAGCAAAGAAGAGAGTAATAGTCTGAAGATGCCCCAAGATGTGCCATATTCAATAAATCAGGGCACTACGAGAATACCACATCCATCCACTCCACCTCCTTCATCACCTCCACCTCACACTCCTACACCTCCACCTCCACCTCCACCTCCGCTATTTAGTTTGACAAACACTATGAAGATGCTCATATTCAAGGGTCTGGGGATAGAGGAACCTAATCAATTCTGGTTTGTAGAAGATGTTGTGTGTAAGTCACAGTAGATAACATATGATGATTTAAAGAAAGCACAGTTGGTCACAACATTACAAGATAGGGCATTGTCTTGGTTTATCAAGTATAGTACGACTAATCCAAATGTGTCATTAAAAGAAACAAAGTATGCACTAAATAATGAATTCAGAAAGCCAAATTCTCAAGCCCAGTATGTGATTGAGTCAATGAAATTAAGCAGAAGGTGAATGTATCTTCATGGGATATTGACCAAAGGCTGAAATTTCTACTACAACAGGTTAAATCTATAGATTTCAGGCAACTAACATAAGGACTGGTATATTTCTATGATGTTTCCCGATTTGAGATTTCCATTGTCACAGAAAACGATTACAGCATAGGCTAAAGCACTGGAAATTGCTATGAAGATGGAGGCTTCACCTATTTAGGATACGAATCTTGGAGTGAAGTAGATTCAGAGGTAGCTAGCTAGCCTTTTATATGGAGTTGTAGGACCTTAGAAAGGGAAAGGAGGTAAAAAATGAGAACCATTCAGAAGTATGGTGCTTAAAGTGCAAAGGAAATGGTCATGACAAGGATCATTGCCCAATATATCAGAACTATTTAATTGGGGGAGGTCCTAACCACCTGAAGCCAAAAAATTTTGCTAGATAAAGTAATGGCATAGTGCCCTAGTGATATGAAATGGGGCTCTAAAAGGCTTCTTGTCAGCTTACAAGAACCTCCCCCCCTCTGAAGCTTAAACAATTTCCAAGATCTAGCTTATGCTTGACAATTTGCAGAATTAAAAGAACTTGAAATAGATGTATGCTTGTATTTTTCCTTAACTGTTTATGGGATTTGAGTTCATTTACTTATGCTGAAATAAAACTCAAATAACAGTAAATAAAAGCAACAAATAAACGTCGTACACATAGCAACAAGATGTAGCAAATAACCAAACCACATAGACAAAAAGTTTAATATGGAGTTC
The DNA here is from genome assembly GCA_031772625.1 of Pinus tabuliformis. Lineage (NCBI taxonomy): Eukaryota > Viridiplantae > Streptophyta > Pinopsida > Pinales > Pinaceae > Pinus > Pinus tabuliformis. Next base: position 538,914,810 of record CM062816.1, on the reverse strand, counting down.
ACCCTGATATCTTGGGCTATGTCTCCTTTAGCTCTAATCAACTCGATTAGGCTCTTTGGGATTATGGCTTCAATTCTTTTACAAGTTCCACACTGAACTCTATAGGTTTACAACTAGACCTATGGGTTTAGAATACCATCTTACCCCTGGTTGTCCTTACTCTGCAGACAGATCTAGGCTTCTCTAGACTAGACTCCTTCAATTAGCACTCTGAACTATCTTGAGCTCTAGCTTACACCAACTCCCTTAGAATTTTTTCACTGTCTCTAGAACTCCTTCTGTCTTCAGCACACTTTGGACATCAGCAATAGCTTGATAATTTGATCTCTTTGCTGTTTTGCAACTTCACTACAACATCATGGGTCTTAAAAGTCTGCTTTGAGCTCTTTGGCTCTGAGGCTCTACCTCCAACCTCTGGTGGCTATGCCTCTGTCACGCCTCCAACCTCTAGTGGCTCTTTCTATCAAGCGCTCTAGCTCCGTGGCTTTCAGGCTCTCTGTTTGGCTCTGATCAACTCTTAAGCTGCACTGAACCTTCCTCACTCTGCAGACTGCCTCTACACATCACTCATCATTCTCTTACTCTTCCTAAGTATTCACTAAGCATCATTGGGCTTCTCGAGCTTCTCTGAGCTCTCTCTGAGTGTTCCTCTGCCTGTGCCTCTGGGAATCCTCTTTCTCTATGTTTTCTATGTTTTTCTCAGCCTCTGCGTGAATCCCTGTCAATTTTGTTCTCTATGTATTTGTAACCATTTGGTTACAGTACTCTAATTCCTGGAACCCCAACTGTTTCCCAAAAGAATCAGTTTTCAATTAGAAAGGAACTAGTGGGCACAGGAACCCAATCATTTGGCCTTCCCCCTACCATAATCTCGAAAATAGCAATATAACGAAATACACAGGAAACACACGAAAAACACATCATGATCCATTTAACGAGACTTCAAATAATATGTAATCATGCTTAAAATCCTATTGGGTCTGCTTTTCCATCGCATGTCGCATATCGCATTGCGTATGGCCAAAAAAACCAATACACGGAAAATACACAAAATCCGAAATTCAGGATTTCAAAATTTATGCAATCGCATCTATAACTCTATCGGGTCCGCACCCTAATCGCAAATCGTAATCGCATATGTCAACGACCCTTTATATTGGGGATCCACCAAACGCTGATATCGGCGCATTACATATCGCAATCAGTCCCATCGCATCGGCATATCACTATTGTCCCCGTCACATCGGTGATATCGCTGATCGGCGCCATCGCATATCACAATCACATTGTTGCATTGGACCTTTGTATTGTGAGATCTGATCGCCGATTGCCGATTGCATCAGCATGTCGCTATCGCAAGTCACAATGGCATGGATCTTGGTCCTTCTCCCATGGTTTTGTGTGATGCGATAAAGCCATCTCCACTATTGATCTATGCGTCCGATCTGACAGTCCATGTGCAATCATGCTGCCATTATCACAATTCCTTAAGGCCAGGTCCTTTAACACTTCACTTGGCTTTTCTCCAATGTGATTTCTTCAATGATCCTTTAAGTCCATTTTTATAAGAATTTGCCTCCTTTTCAAAGGACAATGGGCAAATTTCTTTTTACAATAGATTCTTCATCTGAAGTCTGTTTTAGCCCATTCAAATTGTGTTAGATTTAGAAATGAAGAGATCTAAGCAATGAGACTATTTCCAAGAGCATCCTTTGACTTTCATTTTTCATCTATGATGAAAACTCATAGACTTAGAAGTCTATGTTAGATCCATTTTGGATCAAGCCTTCCCACTAAAAAGCTTTTGAACTCCAAAAGACTGATATACTGATCTGAACAGTAAATGAGAGTACCTCACCCTCTTCTTTCAGCCTCCATACACTTGCCTTGCATAGTGCCTCTGAACCAAAGCCTTTGAACACTCCCTTCCTGGATGTGCTTGTCCTCTTGGGAAGAACTGTCTTCCTCCTTGGCTTCCTGTAGAACTCTTGTTGCGAAGGTCACAGAAGGTAGTTTGAACTTCTATTCCTTGATCATTGATCCAAGGTGGCTCAAACTAATGTGAAGTTACATATGCTTCACAAAATTTTCATTTGTACCTGTTTGACATACTGTCAACAACAACTATTAACAACAATAGGATTATAGACAACAACTGGATGGCCTAAACTCTTACTTCATCAAAAGAAATAGATTTCACATCTTGTGAACACCTCCATGTATTTACATCTACATACAAATGATTGACTAGATAACAAGCCAACAAAACATGCCTTTAAAACAACTGACCCTTCAAGTCAAGCATGTAGAAAAAGAATTCTAAAGTTCTTTTTCAAAGATGAAACACTTCATCATTATCTCCATCTTGGAGACTAAATCAAGTTTTCCCAAGTCAATATTACATTACATGCATGCTTAAAACAAAGCAATCAACCCTTCAAGTTAATCACACATACATGTTCAGAATACAAGGAAATCATCAACATCCCTGTGTGTTGAGGGACAAAGTCCCCTAGGGTTTTGGGTCAACACCCTAGCAGAGTAGGGGTTATCTACAGTAAAAAACAAGCATTCTACACAACCATGATACTTAAATAAGAAAACTACACAAAGAGAGGTGTACCTGGGGGTCCTTCGTTCGGGTAGATCCATCCAGGGTTCAAACCCTCTTGGAGTTCCTTTCGATCCTTAAACCTGCAAAACAATCAACTCAAAGAAGAATAGCAATATATGGACCAAGTATCATATAGAAATCAACTTCATAACATATTGAAATATGGTTAGTTATACATGGAAATAACTATTCATATGCAAACCATAACAACAACATCATATGCATAAAGAAGATTGATTTTGGGAACAAGACAAACGCTTCTTTATTGCAAATAACTAAAACAAAGCAAGGAATTATATCACTTGAATCTTCCTCTTGTAGGCTCCAAGCAAAACCGTCCTCTGGATCCATCCAATCCCAAGTCTTCAAAAGGCTCCTTCCATGACTCACACAAATATATCTCAACTAGTGAAATGACATCATAACTCATGGAAACAAGGGTTTCCTGTGATGGGGGAGGTGCTGGAAGCACAAGGATCTTCAGACCTAATTAGGGATGATCTCAGCAGAGTGATTTTTCTCTCTATTTTCTCCTCCATTAGGCCTTCCCATTGAATCCTTTTTATACTTCTCCCAAAGTAGCTTTTTAGTTGGGAATTCGTTGGGAACGGGCACTAATAGGTAATCAACAGGTAAAACCCATGATCTCTACCAGAAATTAAGGAGATTTGATTTTTTGAAGTGTTTTAAGACATATACGTGGGTTGGGTATACATAGACCCACATACACATGCGTTTAGCTCAGGGTAATGTCATGTATAGGGAGTAAAACACTGTTTTTTAAGTATTTGGACCAGGTCTGGAAGGAGGGGTTGCCCTAGGCCATAAATGCAACATCACAAATATCAAGGGTGAGATTTGGAGCTATAATAGATGCCCCCTAATATATGAGGTCAGAAGGGGTACATGATGGCTGAAATGTATTAGGTACATGGAAATGAAACCTGTCAAAAAATGAGGACTTCACCAGATTTCAGCCTGCCAAGCCACAAAAGGAGATCAGAAAGAAACACTGTCTGAGGCGGGCATAACCATGCTCAGAGAAACTAAAGCATGTTTGCATATCAAGTACAAGTGGATCCACTAAGTATACAAGTATAGAAGACTGGAAATACATAATGGATCATTTGATCACGATCGAACAAGTACATGTCTGAATATCACATATAAGAATGTCAATGATGCTGAAAGATGAAGCTGATCACTGATATCAAAGACTGATCTCAAAAGTACCAAATGAACATGATGGAATAAGATGGTACTACACTACAAACTCGGGTTCCAGCATATAGAATTTCACCATGAATGACTGCAACATATAAGGTGGAATGGTATCAAATAGTAGCAATAGGAGCAACTGTCAAGTGAACCAATGAATGCTGATGCAACCCGAGGTCTTCACCAACTGTCATGGTACATTTCTAGACAATGGGAATAAATGATCTGAAGTCAACCATGTGAGAAATCGTTTGATTACTGGTCATTGATGTATACTGTTAACAAACGCGAGACTAATCACCGATAATGATAAAGAGAGTCAAGGTACCCAGTACAAACTAACAAGTGCAAATAGATGAGATGAAGCTAAACACCTGTAAGAATCTATCAATCAGGAGATAATGATGGTTTTCCACTGTCGATAGCGAAGGATCTGCCACTAATGACTGCAAACCCCAAGGTACTTCCAAATGGACTCTAGACCTTTGCCCCAGAGCAATGAGTCGTAGTCGATGGGGAAAGAACCACTAGAAGTAAGGCATTAAGGCATCCTTCATCAGTCTAGCAGAGTGTAACCCGTAGGCCAATAATGTGGAAGGAATCAAACGAAAAAGATGTAGTAAACCAACCAAAGCACGTTTCTTGTGTACACAAGATGTAGCTAGTGCACGACAGAAACCATTTGAACCAACCAATAATGAAAGCTGACACAGAGGCGAGGTATCCACCAATAGGGTCAAATGTTAACCAAGTTACTGCATGAATCCCAATGTGTGATAGTGTAAGCTGATGTTGAACACAAGAGAAACCACTCATTCAAAGACCCATGATACTGATCGATGCTGAGAACAAGGTGACCTATCAATAATGAAAATAGGGCCAGGGTGTCGCTCTAGGCCTGTCCTCAGAGCAAGTTGTCATTGTTGATAAGGACAAGACCCCTGCCAGCAAGAAGTCAATGGAGACCTTCTCAAACTGGCACGAGTAAAGGACCAATATAACTAAAGTGATGATAGACAAGACACTGACAACCAGGGATGGCTGACTAAAAAATGAGTCAAGAGACACCACAGAGAGGCCGACTCAGGCTAACTTCCCTTGAACAAAAGCACAACTCAATGATGACTATGTGGCAGCATATGATGACTCTGTATAAGTTTGTCATGCAGGAGGCACAAACGAACTCTCCATATGATTGGAATATTTAACCAATTGGAGGAGAATTGACTCAATAACAAGGTTAAGGCATACCTAAGTCAAACTAAATCCTACCCAAATGGAGGAGACTTTGTTTTGAGTGCTTTGTTCAAGGGCGACATGACTGACTCTAACTGCCAACAATAAATGGAAATATTGTCCTGTTCTCGCTCTTTTTTGGAATATATCATTTTTTTGTCTTTTTCTTTAAGTTGGAAAAAGAATAAAAGAATGCTATAGTACAGTGGAAAGAATGAGTGTCAGTGAAGTAGATGATCTAGTTCTTGGGAATGGAACAATCCTATGCTCAAAGCAGGGAGGTGAAAACTGGTCAAAGAAACTCAAAGGTGTGTTCCTTCCATGGGTCAGGGTGTGTCAAGTTGCAGAAGTCAAGGGGATGCAAGTTTGATTTTGTAGACATCATGGTCAAAATTTGGCTTAAACACGAGTCCAAGTGAAGCCGGCTAAAGGCCAAGAGGTGAAAATGGTCAATATGCAATGCAGTAGTACAACTCAACATGAAGGAGCCTCTAGGGTATAAGGCTAGAACGAAGTGAAGAAGCAAAGAGGAATGAGTCTTCATCGCATAAGTCATGGCGGGACTATAGAGGACTCCCGAGCCTACTCAAATAGAAGCAGCATGGGCAACTAATGTCAGTGAGGTGCTAACTATGATGCCCATGAAAAGGATGGCTCTACCATCGTGTCAAAGTTTAAAAATCAGCGAGTGAAGTTGGTTTGTTAATGATGACATGATGGGATCAAACCTATGGCAAGTATATCGGTAGATGGAGGCTAGTTATGCAAAATGCAATGGAAGAATGGCTTCCCTAACCTATATGGCAGTGAGAAAATGATACATGCCATGACGGGTCAGTAGTCATGGAACCGACGCGAACTTGTCAAAAAAGAGTCCAAAATGTTCTGAAAAAACAACCATTCTTGATATTCCAAGCTCCCAAGTTAAAGGATACATGAGACAAAACAAAATCAAGTTTTGAAAAAATTTGACATTTTCAAAGCTTATAAAATAGTTTTTTGACTCACCATTGTTACCATTTGAGTTGAGAGCACGAGTAGTGGTGAAAAAGAAGTAAGCTTGCCTTTTGCCGAATCCGACTATTCAAATCTTCCCAAAATCACCAGGTAACCCCCAAACTTATCTTGCATTCATTTGTGATTGGTTTTAAGAAATTTAATTAAGATTTCACCATTGAATTTATGTCAAAAATTTTGTCGTGGCGTATACGCGGGTTGGATATATGGAATCTGCGTATACACAGGCCCTAGACATGACTGTGTATGAAACAGACTGGAGTATACGCCATTTAAACTTCAAAACAAAAAACTAACAGTCCAAACTTGTTTTTTCTTAGGATGCCAATCACCTAGAGGGAAAGGGAACATGCCACTGTAGATGATGAGGTCATGAGTGATCAACAGGCCTTAGATGCCTTAAGAGGATGCAGTTTGCTAAAATTCTTCAAAATGCCAAATATGAAGGCAAATACTTGCTTGCTCGAAATGCTCATTCACTACTGGAGCGTCGAGGACGACTCATTCATGATTGATCAAATGCCACTAAGGATAGAGATTGAGGATATCTATTTTATCATGGGCCTTTCTCGGAGCGGAGAGGTAGTACATTCTATGGGCCGATCACGAGGTAGCCTCTATATTGAGGACTATGTGCATATATACTGCTCGGGCCATCCAGAGAAGATTGGAAGCCAAATTCCAATCAAGCATGTAGAGAGTTTGTCATTGAGGATTACCCTATTCACTATAGCCAGAATGAATGGATCAGCTTCCTTACACCAGGCTTCACGACTTGCCATGAGCTTGGCTGTAGACTATCTCACTACCGTATTTGATTGGTGTACTCCTCTTCTAACCAACTTGAAGAGCCAGCTGACATCTACCAAAAAGGGGCAGACCAAAAACTTTGGGTATGGAACAATTTTGTGCTCCTTATTTTTTGAGAAGGTCCTAGTGCTACGCCCTAGAGTATTAGTTTCGATCAGTACCCCGCAAGATCCACAGATGTGCAGGTGGGTTGATCTGATGAAACGACTAGGAGGTAGGGACGTACCATGGACTACTTTTGATGATGATTTATTCTCCTGGTGGGAGTAGCAGATCATCACAGTGGATGATTACCCTTATGCTGGCTTGGAATTCCAAGGAGATCGTGATCTAGCATTACCACCAGCCACAACATGGGGCGATATAAGTAGCAAATGTTTTTGATTTTATGATTTTTATGATTTTTAAAATATGAAAATGAATTTGAAAAATATTTTTGATGGGATTCAAATGACTAATGTAATGATCGTATTCTAGATATTGGGCTAGTACAACCAGATGGATTCCCTCGGCATGGACATCTCGGCTGAGGTACTGAAGAGGCGGCTGCTGATATAGAGTGACTCCTACACACAGTTTAGCGGCACTTGGTGAGATTAACTCACCGAGCACTGATGGAGGCTGTAGAGGATCTCCCTATAGACATGTAGTGTCACGTAGTTGGAATGCCACATGATTGGGTTCAGACCCTTAGGCGTGTGGCCAAAGCAGTGGTCACCTACTTAGCTGCTCATCCCGAGTCGAGGCATTAGATGTACTGGACATGATTATGGGCATTTGAGTCCCAATTTTTGTATATTATTTTGGACATAGTTATGTACATTCAGGATGTTTTATGATATATCTATATATATATATATATATATCTATATATATATATATATATATATATATATATATATATATATATATATATATATATATATATATATATATATAGATATATATATAGTTTCGACTTTCTGATGCTTGATTATTTTTATGATGATGAATGAATGATGTGCCAATCTAAAGCTTGATTAGCAATAGAATCTGCTAACCAATTATGAGATCTTGGAATATGCAAATAATTAATATAAGTAAATGATCTTTGCAACAACCTCACTCTTAAATATTGGCGATATAAACATGGATCCCTAACCCGATAAATGTTATTCAATTGAGACACTATCAATTGCGAATCAAGATATACTACTAACAAATCAATTCCATAAGAAATAGCTTCAGATAGTAGATTAATGATGGCAGTATACTCAGCCATATTATTTGATGCAGGACTAATGCATATGGCCCTTGACACCATCAACTGACCAGTTGGATAGTAGATCACCGAAGCTTTGGAAGTGAGGTTCCGAGTGTGCCGACTAGCACCATCAGCAAATCCAAAATAGACCAAGTCATCCATCAACACCTGCCACAACAGATCAAAAAGTGTCAATATCAAAAACTCTCGATGAGATATGTACAAAAATACAAAATATACAAAGAAGCCATTGCCTAACTACTAAGCAAAGTACTTCTTAAGGTAGAGCTGATCAGGGGGCTCTGCCAACTTGCTCCTAGGGATGTTTATAGGTATAGTCATTGAACCAATCAATATATTACCTTCGGTAGACATCTGTGTTGGAGCCAAAGGAACCGTACAAACATCACTAGTAGGTAGACTAGAGGACCTAGATTCGACTTCATGCAAAGGATGACGGACAAATAAATGATGATGTAAATCTTCTGATGGTTGATCTACAGCCATCATTGCTTCGAATATCACTTCGTCAGATAGAAAAATTGTATCTAAGCACTCCAAAGCAGAAGTGGAATCAAGGGTCCAAGTAGGGGCCACATCACCATCTAACTCCTCCTCAGAGAAAGGAGTAGAATGGTTGTCTGCAAAGTTATCGGTAGATTCATATCTAAGCTCTGCTGTAGACATAGAAGATTCTATTTCACCCACCTTGCCGTCATCCGATGTGGTCACAGATGAAGATAAGGCTCCAGGATTCAAAAAATAATGAGTTTGAACAAACTCTTTCTGTAAAGGCTCCTTGGAGGATGAAATTGTATCTATTCTAGCTATAGAAGGGAGAATATCAAACATACCCATTAGTGAAGTGTACATCCCAACTCCTAGATTCTCAGTAGGTGGACGGGGGTTATCCACCATCAGAACAGTAGAATCCAAAGTTGCTCAAGGATCGACTGCAGAATAATCCAATTGATCAACCTTAACAATTTTACCTTCATGAGGAAAGCAAATGACATGAAACAGAGTTGAAACAATGACATCCATTTCGTAGATCTAGTTCCTTCCTAAGAGGAGATTGTAATCTAGGTTAGCATCAATGACTTCTACTTCGATATTAATGACCTTTCCTCCAACACATATAGGAAAGGTCGGGATAATCCCGTATGGCCTATGAGAATGACCATCAAACGCTGTCAAGAGGGTAGATGAAGGAACCACCGAAGGCGATCCAATGGCCTTCCAACATGACATAGACATGACACACATGGAAGCTCCCTCATCAATAACTGTCCAAAAAATAGTAGTTTTCTGGTAAGTAGACTTTATCTAGAAAGCCATATGATGAGGAAGTCTCTTTTTGATATTATGCATGTCAAAATTGAGAGCTAATGAGTTATTTGGATCCACTGCCCCTATCGCCGAAAGAAAAGCACTTCATTTAGTTGGACACGACAGGAGTAACTCTAAAGCAGACATCGTGCATGGACTCTGAGCTAGATCCTCCGCAATGTAGTAATTCTGAGCTTCCCTAGCATTAGGGTTGATAGTAGCGCGCTTAGCGGAACCTTTCAGTATCCGAGGTATAGACTCGAAAGAGGGTCTCTCAATACGAAGTGGGTTGGTAGTTCCGGGAATAGATTTATCCTTGGATGTTTAACCTTCACCACAATCATGTGATAATGTGGCCACATGGACATTAGAACTCATCATGAAAACATTTTATGATTTATCCCCTTCCTGGTTGCCCCCTGTAGAGGTACCAGGATTTGAATTCGCACTAGCAAGCAGCTTCTGCCCTTGGAGAAAAGGGTTGGTTAACACAGCTTGAGAGCTAGAAGTCCCTTGTTGCCCTAACAAGCACTGAGCATCTTGAATTTTTGGGAAAAGATGAGTCAAATGGTCTCCACTGTATAGCTTGCATGGAAGCTTGACTTTCTTTCTAGACTCATTTCCACCTCCACTAGCATTATTGCCAAGTTTATTTGCGTCAGCCTTCCCATCTTGGCTCTTTTTCTTACCCCGTCCTTCCTTCTTCCCATTGGAATTTTGATTTCCTTTGGTGTTGGAAGATTGGATGGCGTTAATGTAAGAGGGTTGAGAAGGCGAAGGGTTAGACAATGTGACCTGATTGGTAGGAGTAGTTTGTAAAGACAACTTCTATAATTGGCTCAACAGGTTCACCGCATTGGTGTCTATGGATCCAACAATACCGTTTGCATGAGGACCTGGCTTCAACTTGGCTATATTAACCTTAGTCCTAGGAGCATCAGGTAAGATTTTATAAAGAATCCCAGACTGAGAGTAAATCAATTCTAACTACTAGCCCCTAAAAATAGCTTGCTTTTCAGAATAGACTCTAGACAGAGAGACATCCTTGGAAATCTCAAGTTGTAACAATTTCAAGAACCATTCGAGATGGTATTTAGGTGGAATTTCAGCTTTAATGAGCCTCTTTCTCTGTCTCCATTCTTGAATATGATCAGAAATGTGAGTTGTCATATCCTGACAGAAATTGGCTAGAAGTTCTGTTCCAGAATCATAACGGACGAGCAACTAGAAATGGTTTAGAAAAATGTTAGCCAAATCAGTGAAAGATGTAAAGCTACCCCCTAGCAACTCTATATACCACTTCACCACATTTCCAGTTAAGGTGCGTTGAAAAAGTCTCAACCTAAATGAGTCGTTAATGAGGGAGTTTGATGAGCACCACAAATGGAATGTGGTTACATGGTCACCTGGGTCTTCACCACCCTTCCCCTCTAACTTTGGAATGTCCGATGGGAGTTTGGTTGGGATCGGAGGCCAGGCCAGATTGTATTTGATTGGATTGTTTGTCAATTTTCCGAGATTTGGAAAATTCAGTGTTGCCAGAAAAGGAAGCCTAGGAGGACCTTGGGGATTCCACCCAGATTGGGCAGAGTTCCCAAATTTTTGAAAAGACTGGCCTAAATTTTGAAAGGCACTAGGCTTCCTGAAGTAACCAGTAGAACTTGTTGAACCAAAAGGTGACCCTTGTGATCCAGCAAAACTCAAAGTTTGACCAACTCCAGCCGAGAAACCTCCATAACTAGCGAAGTTCCCTCCTAAAGCATTATAAGGAGTTGATAACCCCTTATAAGGATTCCAAGCATTAGCTAATGGAGGAATACTTCGAAATGAACTAACTGTGGAGTATGGCCTATTCCCTTGTTGGTCGAAAAATGGATTCCCAGTTCCTATGCCACTAACTGTAGGGTTAGTCCAACCTTGAAAGGGATTACTGCCTCGACTTATAGAAGAAAAAGGCATAGATCCTATTGTCGGGTTGGAATGTGGTATAGGACCACTTCAAAAAGGAAAACCCAAAAATGAAGTTGATCCACCCATCATGGACATGGAGGCACTAAATGGAACTAACATAATACCTTGTGAATGGGTGCCAAATGGGAAAAATCCAAAACTAAATGCATTGGCTTGGGAATTTCCACTCATAGAAGGAATGGAGGTCGACCCAACTAAGGATGTGCCAGAAAAAGACCCAAATAAGGATGCAGAGGGGATGGAAATAGTTCGTCCCCCTTATACTGGTGTTGGAGTCTGCATGGTTGTAGCACTCGTGGTAGAAGCCATGCTTCCAGTGGTGGTCATCGAAGGTAAGTGCATGATATGACCTGGACTTGACGGTTTATGCGTTGGAGTCCAAACGTATTGTAATACATCTAGATTATTAGGAGGTAGATGAGAATTCGGAGTCGCAAACAACTTTGGGAGTTATTCTACCTCAATGTTATCTTCTGATTGAAAGAGAACTCGAGAAAGAACTGGGGTGTTCCTCTCTAGTTCTGCGGAAGTACCAAGCCTATCCTGAACACTAATGCCCTCGAGGGGAGGATCAATCCCTGATGCGTTAGCTGCCATAGGATGAAACCCACTAGTACTATTACCTTTGCGCCTTCTAGGAGAAGGCTCTAAACTTGGTGGTGAAATACCATGAAGTCTTCGAGACCGTCTAGGCGATCGGTCAACCACTTTGAATTTTTTATTAAGATCTAATTAAAGACTCAAGAAAAAATGAAAGCTAGGCCAACTAAGAGCACAGAGCACACTCTAAAAATTTCCCTAAAAGATATCAACCAGTCAAACAACTTTCAAGTATTTCCACTCTAGGTGATGAGGACCGGACACCAAAATACATGAAAGTGAAGTAGGGGCCTTCTGAAGATAGTCTGGGATAATGACAGCCTAGGCCTACCAGCGAAGGTATCAAAGGAAGTTACTCTAACCTCCAAACAACAGCCTGTGCCGGTGCAAGCCCCCAAGCTTCGCAAGGGTACCCTCCAGAAGTACTGCTGAGAGTGATACAACATCGACCTCAAGTGCCACAGGATTCCCCTCCACAGCCACCTATGTAGATACCTAGGAGAAGCAACTAAGGTTACCAACTCGTGTTAGAAGCCAGGCGGAACAGTCTTGAGGTTAGATCTGACAAGTAGGAGAGGGGGTATCTCTCTTCCTTATCTTCAAAAACCTTCGTGCTTAACTCCCACATCCAGAGCTTTCCTGGTCTCCCTAACTCTATTGGATTTACACTCGTTATTCAGACTTCTATGTTTGACAGTTTAAAGTGGCCTTGGAGAGTTTTCTCTCCGCATACCTAATCCAAGGCCCTAAAATATCCTAAAACTTGTTGGTGTGTCTAAATTGACAATATCAAAAAGTTCTAGTATATTTAAATTAGCGCTTGTTTTTAAATGGGCTGTTCTTCAGTTAAAGGATAAATGGAAATGAAACTTGTGGTGTTTATCGACACAAAAGAAATTAATAAAAACCAAACTATATGCAAATGCACTTGTTTCATTCTTCGATGAAAGAAATTTCTACCAGGTTCTAAGGAACTTCTGAAGAAAGCAATAAATTTTTATTTTCTTTTCTTTTGACAAGCTTCATACAAAAAAACTAACAAAAATTATTGGATGCCCTAAAAGATGCACAAACTATCCTAATGTAATAAGTATATGCTGATGCAAAAACTTAAGATTACTCTAGAGAAAAGAATGAAAGTAACTTGTTTATCGCTTCTAATTAACCACTTAAGATGTTTAGATAGAATATAAGTTCCTAACGCTCATTTTTGTCCAAACACTAAAAGAAAATCTCAAGACAAACAAAATGCACTTTCACTCGCAAAAAGAAACCAAATCAAAACAAGGCAAAAGAAAGCAAAAACCAAGTTTTCAAGAAGTTTTCTTCAAAAGGAAAAACAAAAAACAACTTTTCAAAAGTGCTCCAAATACTATTGAAAACTTTGAGATCGAAAAATAGGCAACAAAAACACTTTTCAAGTTATCAACTCAAAATGAGAAAAAACTCAACAAAATAGGTGCTTCAAGATGCTCTTAATGACGAAAAAGCAGCAAAAAGAGTTTGGTGACAATGATCGGAAGACCAAGAAAGACAACTTTCAAAATCATCACTTAACAACTTTCAAAAAGTGAGAAAAGCAAATGGCCACAAGATGTAGTTTTGACACAAAGCAAGAAGATCACAAAGATAAAGTTTGTCACAAAGATTGAAACCAATATTTTTGTTCTAGAAGACCAGAACATCCAAGATTCTCAGAAAGAGATCTTGTGTGCTCAAACACAAATGATGACACTTGAAACAAAACAAAACAAGACCAAAACTTTCCATAATAAGATAGAATTCGAAACCGGAAACTTGCTGCAAAACCAAAGACTGACAACCAAACTTGACTGCTCAGGAAACACTCAGACCAGCAAACAAATCTTTTGAAGTAGAAAGACTTCACAAAATCTTGGCAAATTAGGGTATACGCAACTGTGTGAATACACAGTGGCGTGTATACACGATTCAACCCAAAGAAACCTTGCATACATATGCTACTGTAACCTGACAAAACTACGTATATAACAGTTCACAAGAAAAAAAAAGGTCTGAGGAAACTGATCAGACTTAAATTCTAAGTTCCTATAGGAACAGACAAACCAATTATAGCAAGAATAACTATGGTTGAGCCCTGATTGGCTTAAGATAACCCAAACTAGGAACAAAAATACTATTGTTCCCAGTGGGGTCGCCAATTCTGTAGAGGGACAAAGTCCCCTAGCGTTTTGGGTCAACACCCTAGTAGAGTGAGGGTTATATACAGTAAAAAACAAGCATTCCACATAGCCATGTTACTTAAATACGAAAACTATGTGAAGAGAGGTGTACCTGGGGGTCCATCGTTCGGGTAGATCCAGTGAGGGTTCAAACCCTCTTGGAGTTCCTTTTGATCCTTGAACCTGCAAAACAACCAACTCAAAGAAGAATAAAAACATATGGACCAAGTATCATATAGAAATCAACTTCATAACATATTGAAAGATGGTTAGTTATACATGGAAATAACTATTCATATGCAAACCATAAAAACAACATCATATGCATAAAGAAGATTTATTTTGGGAACAAGACAAATGTTTCTTTATTGCAAATAACTAAAACAAAGCAAGGAATGATGTCACTTGAATCTTCCTCTTGCAGGCTCCAAGCAGAACCATCCTCCGGATCCGTCCAATCCCAAGTCTTCAAAAGGCTCCTTCCATGACTCACACAAAGATATCTCAACTAGTGAAATGACATCATAACTCAAGGAAATAAGGGTTTCCTTTGATGGGGGAAATGCTGGAAGAACAAGGATCATCAGACTTGATCAGGGATGATCTCAGCAGAGTGATTTTCCCTCTATTCTCTCCTCCCTTAGGCCTTCCCATTGAAGCCTTTTTATACTTCTCCCAAAGTAGTTTTTTAGTTGGGAATTCGTTGGGAACAGTTGCACCACGGGAACTAATAGGTAATTAACAGGTAAAACTCATGATCTCCTCCCAAAATTAAGGAGATTTAATTTTTTTAAGTGTTTTAAGACATATACGCGGGTTGGGTATACACAGACCCACATACACACGCATTTAGCTCAGGGAAATGTCGCGTATAGGGAGTAAAACACTATTTTTTAAGTATTTGGACCAGGTCTAGAAGGAGGGGTTGCCCTATGCCATAAATGTAGCATCACAAATATCAAGGGTGAGATTTGGAGCTATAACACTGTGTTCATGCATATCATTTTCATGTAGGCATTTCATCCTTCAACTTTTGCTTAAGTACACTATACTTTCGAAGTTGAAATGAAATATAATGTTTCATCGTTCAACTTTCACTTAAGTACACTGTACTTTTGAAGCTGAAATGAACATAATGTTACAGCAATAAAGTGAGTTTCCTACTCAACTTTTTCCATTCACCTTCTTGGTAAAACCCTGAAACTTGCATTCCATTAACAAATAAATGTAAATATATGCATTACATTAATAGACATGCAATCTTAATTGGATAAGAATTCTAACCATTTCTTACCAATCCATTTCAAAGTTCCTTCCTTTGTCTGCACATCAGCATCAACATGTGAATTATCCTGAAACACATCAATCATGGAATCTTTCTTTCCATTCTTGCCATTTTTTCTTTCCACCTTCTTCAAGTTTCGTGGAAGCATTGTTGGATTCAAAGTTCAACACTTTTCAGAAATGTGTCCTTGCTTATGGCAGTAAGTGCAATGCATGTGCATCTTCTCAACAGCATGATTTGCCTTGTCCAGTGGACCTTTGGCTTCTTGCTTCCTTTCCTCCAAAAGTTTCCTGTATGTGGCCATTCTCTTCCAACATCTAGAAACATTATGGTTATTCAAACCACAAAAGGAACATGCAATTCTTTTCCAATGACTATGTGGAAAGTTTTCATGCTTTACATAATCAAAAGGAATATGATTAGAACCAGATTTATACCTTTCCTTTTCACCTTTATTGCCTTCATGAGGAGGTGAATTGAATGAAGAAGTAGCTCCCTTTGGAATGCCATCAACCTCTTCAATGGTTTCAGAGTTTCCACAACTTTCTAGTTCAAGTGTATGATTATGAGCATCTTCTTCCTAAAAATGATGTTTCAAGCAATTGCATTCCCCTTGAATATAATCTTTACACTTTTGAGGTAGAAGACCTGCAACGAAACTCCTTCTTGGAATTGTTTCAATGGCCTTCATACAAGCTTTGGAACTTTCTCCATAAGACAGTCCATAGCCAAGACCCAAATACTTAGGCCTTTCCTCAACCATTATTGGCTCAACAATACCTTGTGCATGTTTTCCCAAGCCTTTTCCTTCATAGCCCATCTTGGACATTGACTTGGAACCTATGCCTCTGGTATGTTTTTCAAAAGAACCAACATAATCATTCTTAGATGAATTTGAAGACAAACATGAATTGTTTACCTCTTCTTCAAGATGATACTTAACTAAGGCTTCTTTGGTAACAAAGCGCTATGTCTCCAACTCATGCATCCTTTCCAGGTCCATATTTGCAATATGAAGTTGTCTCTCCATTTCCTGCAATTTGTTAGAAAGCAACTGCTTCTCTTCCTTCGTGGAATTCAACTGCTGTCTAAGTCTGGTGCTCTTCCTTTCATTCTCATACATTTCCCTCACCATACCCATCATGGTGAACAAGTCTTGCTTCATGTCTTCATCAAAGAATCTTGTGTTGAAGGAAGAATTTGAGGACTCACTTGTAGAAGTTGTCATTATCAAAATGAACAAAAGAACTTCAAACAAGATTAACAAAGAGCTTATTAAAGTAACCTTTTGCAGCAAACCTCTTGTGCTTCAAGGATTTCTTTGAGGTCCTTTGGGATAAGAAGAATGCCTTCAGCCCTTCTTCCTTGTTGTCCTCTCTTGGACTTAGCTACCAATAGCTTTCCCTTCACCTCTGCAAACTCAAACAACATTCAATTTACAAACAATCATATAGCTAAATTCTTTCTACTGTTTGAACACCTTTCAAGTCAAACAAGCATATAGATTGCTCTATCAATCAAACATTCTGATATGATATCACCTGCATCATGATATAACCTACTCTGGTATAACTTATCTCTAATATCACCTTCTTTGAAGGTGGGGTTAATCAACCTGATGCTCTGATATAACCAGCTCTGATACCACCTTCTTTGAAGGTGGGGTTAATCAACACACTCTGATACCACTTGATCTGAAATGGGGCTTGTTATAGACATTTTTGTGCCTTACAGCATGAAGCATGAAATGTCAATAATCTAAGGGATCCAAAGTCCCTAAACATGTTGTTCCTACCCCTAGAGGAACAAGGTCAGCAAAACCACAGCACTAAATATCAGTTCTCCACCTGAAAACACTCAAAAACAAGCTAATTTTGGATCATGTCAACTGCTCCACTGAGCATCTGCGCTGAATGTCAAGTGCTCCACTCTGTACCTGCACTGAATGTCAACTGTAAAGAAGGCTACCTATGCTGAGCGTACTTGGACAAGTGGCACAGTCATTCCTCAAGGTGTCAGCGCCCAGGAAGCTTCCAAAATGACACTTGGATCAAGGAATTCGCCTAGTGATGAGTAAAAGGGTCTAGATCTCCAAGTGGAAGCAAGAACCTCCAAGTGGACTCAAGAACTGAAGAATAACTGAAGTGGGAGAGGACACTAGTCAGCTCTCAAGCTGACTCATCCTTTCTCCAAAAATCCTATATATAGAGCTCTCTCATGAGGTCTATGGAGGCTGGAATCTTGTGAATGTAAGGAAGTGTTGTTGGTTTGAGTATAGAACTATTGGGTGATTTGCTTGAAGGAGGTGAAGAGGATATTTCTTTCTGCTGGGAGGTGATGCTGGATTGGACCTTTTATGGTTGTATTACTTCCTAAACTTTACTTCTTCCATTAATAAAGCATTTGAGGTTCTTCTATATGCATGTGTCTCAATGGTGTATTGCTATACTTGTGTATTTGATTTATTCTAATCCTTGAATCAATTATGAATGTATGCTTCTTGTAGTTTCCCTCTCTTGCCATTTTGCAGGATCTTGGTGTAGCTGGGCCAGTGAAAGAGCAAGGAGCTGGGAGCAAGCAGCAAAGAGAGAAGATTGGATCAATCATTAGCGGAAGACAACGGTTAGTGGATCTCTTTCTCCCCTCTCTTACATCTCATAAAGAAGTAATCTCGAATAGCTTTGCTTTGATTGTTGCTGAGGTACTATCACCCTTAGAGTGGGATAGGGTCATTCCGTATTGGATACTTTTCCCAACAACAAATTGGCGACTCCGCTGGGGATCGTATCTTGTTGGTTGTTTGTGTTTTTGCTGTTCATTTCATAAACACAGGGAGTACCGAATCGAACTGCATTTGGATCTTTCAAATGCAAAGTAGAGGGCAGCTACTCTAGCTCAGTTTCTGGGCAAGTTTATGATTTTAAGAGCTGATCCACAAGGACTCTAAATAGCTCTTAGTGATAGCTTTTCATCCTCCTTTTCATCCCTTAGTGTGTACTTGACTGATAGCTTCTGACTTGGCCAAAAACTGTGAATTTTTGAGCAATCTGTGACCCGGAAACTGAGAAAAACGAAAGTTTATCTCTTCAGTGCAGGCACTGTGAAGGCAGTCTGCATTTCAGCGCAGTTCCCAAAGGGGCTACCTGCGCTGAACCAGTTTTGCCTAGTGTTACTGGGGTTCCCTCCTGTTTATTGCCCTGTTTTCACCCTTGTTTTTGCAGCCTGTTACCAGTCAAAGTACCTATCTGAAAGCAACTTTCCTTGCCACTATTCTGCCTCGGTTGTATAAAGAAACCTTATTTGTTCTTTGTGTATTTCTTATATCATTCACAGTTTCCCATAACAAAAGTGAACTAGTCTTGCTGTGGCCTCTTAGATCTAGACCTGTGATAAGTGTCGTTTTGATCTTAAGAGTTAGTTTGTTTGTTGTTCATAGCTGATTGAGCTTTTGATTTCATCATATGGTTTGAATTTATATATTTCTAGTGTCGAAACAAGTAAATCTTAAGGTGTCTTTTGATTTGGACAAGCTTGTTTGCTTTCACTTGAAATTGAATTCGAAGTTATACAACAGCTTTCTTTTTGTATTGCACCAACATTAAGAAAGAGAAAAGAAAT
Organism: Pinus tabuliformis; assembly: GCA_031772625.1. Lineage (NCBI taxonomy): Eukaryota > Viridiplantae > Streptophyta > Pinopsida > Pinales > Pinaceae > Pinus > Pinus tabuliformis. The sequence goes on along the minus strand of CM062816.1, from coordinate 538,895,668 downwards.
ACCTGCATAGTGAATTTTGCATTTGATAAGTTTGCTTGTTGATTTGGGAAAAAGTGCATTAGTGTATGCTCTTTGATCTGTGTGAAAAGATTTTGTCTTTCTTTTCCCTCAGTAGTTAAGATTTTCATAAGTCGAAAAGATTGAAAAAGCTTGCTTCTCATCTTAGACTGCATTTAGGAATTTGTATCAAACATCTCGTGGTGAACCTTGAAAGGCAAACTTTAAAAAGATCAAATTAAAATATATTGAATGAACCTAACAACGCTTTGAAACATAACACAAACACATAGAGGTCTAAGCTAGAGACGTGTTCTGGCGTCGTTAAAAGTAGTGACTGTCGATCTCGACGAAGGTGGGTGATTCCTCCTGAGAGTCGGTGGCACTAATACGGACTTGTGCTCCCACGTACCGTCACGTATATATTGGGAGACCCCTATAGGCATATATCTTTTATCCATAGGAAGCCATGTCGGCCGCCCTACTGATCGCAATGCAGTGAACACAGCATTCACGAAGATCGACCACCCGTACCGTAAAACGTATTCTGTGGTTTTGCGAAAGGTTTGGCACACCCTCTGCCTAGATCTCCAGAGCAGTTTCTTTTGGCCTTTTTCAAACTCTATAACTGAAAAATTCCAACCGAGCATTTGTCACTTCAGGCTCGTTAATACATCGAAGGAGACTAGAGTCATCTTTAGCTTTTTCTTGACTCTTAAAAAGTGAAAAAGAAAGTTGTGTCTAAAAGCGTCTAATAAAATTCATTCAATTCGGAAACACAAATTTCCCCTTTTTAATATTTTGGTTGATCGAGTAATCTGAAATCGTGGAAGAAAGTCAATTGAAACCCCGTCGTTCGGGGAGGCTTACGAGTCAACCGTCTTTGTCTCCGGAATCGAAAACAGTACGGACAAAGCGAACTCGTTTAACTGGTTCAAAATCTCCTATAAAAGTTAGAACAAGTGTTCCAACTGCATCTGAGGTTCTAGTTACTCCTAGCATTTCTGGAAACCCTGCCTCTATAGAAGAAGTTCAACAGCCACAGAAGGACAGTAATACTGATCCTAGTCTGGGGGCAAATACTTGTATAACTGAACCAGTTCCATCTGTAACCGGTCCAGAGAGTTTTGTTCCTCAAACAACTGTCGTTGTCGAAACAACCACTTCTTCGGCACCAAAAATATTTTACGGACCTGACGGTCTTCCTCTTCCACCGGGTTTGATTGCGATAGAGGAAATTGCAGAGGATCCGCAAGCAAGTACTCCAACCCATTTTGGAGTCGGGGTCACTCTATTTCCTTCATCAGAAGTTAATCCACCACAAGTGGAAGTTCCTGTAGAATCGCTAGGCAATCTATTGGATAGACTTAAGATGTCTGAACAACCGTCATCATCTAGGACTGTGTCAAATGACACAGCGACAGCAGAAGCCCCTGCCGTCACTCCGACAATGTTTGCCGGCATACCAGCTGTCCCGACTAGCTCTCAACAGCTAGAAGGAGTCCACCAAGGGACTATTTCGACAGTATGGTCTGTTCCAGTTTGTTCATCCGGAATAATACCCGGCAACTCTTATGTTGAGACTCGCCAAATTGATCCATTTGGAGGTCAATTTGGGCAATCCAGTCCCCAAGGACAATCAATTCCCTTGAGTTCCGGATTTCTACCGTATGGGGGGCAGTATGCCCTTTCCTTACCCCCTCCGGGAGGGTACCCATACGTGAGTTCACAACAGTATTCAGGTTATACTGGAATTGCATCAAGTAGCTGGGTACCTATGCTACCTCAACAACCAAGGGTTGTATATTCTATGCAACAGTGTGTACCTATGACGAACATCCCAACCACACCGGCTATTGTAACAGTGTCACAAGTTCAAGCAATGCCTGTTGCATGTCAACCTCAGATATCTCAGCTTGTAATGCAACAACCCCTTGAACATGGGTCACAACCACAATCGCCAACTGGTGGGGCGACACAGGTCCAAACGGGTACAATTACCCCACACCTTGGTCCAACGGTTAGCATAGCACAACAAAACATGGCTTCACAACCATGGCTTGTGCAATACCAACAACCGCAATTCCAACAAGTGTACCAAGGTTCTGAGCAGCAGATCTTTGCGAACAGTGGACAACCGTATATCCAAAACGGTCAAAACCAACCACTTTACTGTGGTCAAGTCCACCAACCGTATCAGTCATACCAACATCAATTACATTATGCTGGCATGCAAAGGCCCACTGCTCAAGTGATTCCATCGTACCCTGGTTACGCTTCGCCTAACCTGAATCAAAAGTTACCATTCGTGGCAACTTTAGAGTTACCCGATTTACACCGGTTAACCAACGATCTGATTGCTTATGCCCCTTGGTGGCCAGCGATTCCTCATAAACTTCCATCTGACATTCCTAAATTCAATGGAAATCCAGGTGAAGACCCATCGAATCACGTGATGACTTTTCATCTGTGGTGTTCATCGAACACCCTAAACGACGATTCGATAAGGCTTCGCCTTTTTCAGAGGACATTGACAGGTCCAGCGGCTAAATGGTATATTGAATTGCTAAGAGCCTCTTTCGAAAATTTTAGTTCCCTAGCCACGACTTTCTTAACCCATTTTCAATTACCGATAAGGTATGAAACGGGAACAGAAATATTAACCAACTTCAAGCAGACAACTGCCACCCATATATCTAATCATATACATGAGTGGCGTCGTCGTCGTAGGATGGTGAAAACATACGTTCCCGATCAGCTGTTAGCTGAATGGTTTATAAAGTCGTTACTTCCTGCTATAACGGAAGATGTGGCCAAGGGGGGAGTCGTAACAGAGGAGCAAGTCATTGCTCGTGCACAGTATTTGGACTTAGTTTATACTCAGTCCGGCACGCTCTACGACAAAATACCTGACGCCCCTAGACCGGAATTTTCAATTCCTCCTCCTCCTAAATCAAATAGTGACTCTCATGCCGGTGATGGCGTGATTGGCACAGCAAACGCGAAATCGACAAGGGCTTCGTCAAAGAAAGCCCGTAAGAATTCGGATCAAAATGCAAAAGAAGAAATTCTTGCTTCGGAAGTAAATGTCGTATCAGCAGATAAGGGCAAAGAAACCAATCAACCAGGAAGCAAGAAGAATCAAAACAGAGGGAAGAAGAAAGAACAAAGAGAATCATCTCCTAAAAGATCTTCTTCAAACTCTCCTAGGAAAGGAAAACCAAAAAGTCCATGTTTTATATGTGACGGGGATCATTGGACAGCAGACTGTCCATACAAAGCTGAGCTAAAAAGATTCTTAAAGAATTCTCAAACCCCAGCTGTGTTAACTGATCCGTTTCCGGATCCAGGTCAAAATCTGGTTGATAATGGAAGTACTTCCCCGTGCCAGGTGCTAATGTTGTCGACCTCCAAGCAACAGAATGATGCTTTGATTTCGACAAGGAACAAAGATTTCGGAAATCCGAAATTGTCGAACAGCAAGGGAAAAGATCAACCAAGCAGTTCGACGACAACTTCGACAGAAGTTGTGCCACCATTTATTACGGGAAGCATTCCAATGATCCATGGAAGGAATCATTCTCTCCAAAACATCGGAGTAATTTTCCTAAAAGACCCCACTTTAATGGGTACTTTGGCCCTACCGCCTCCAAGTAATCTAGCGGAAATGGCCACAGTGGAATATGAAACCTTCTATTTCTAATGGATCTAAAGATTCGAGGATAGTTCCTATCTCATGTCAACCTCGTTAAAAAATGAAGAGTCGAGGATAGTTCCTATCTCATGTCAACCTCGTTAAAAAATGAAGAGTCGAGGATAGTTCCTATCTATGTCAACCTCATTAAAAAATGAAACGACCCCCTGAAGTCTAGGGGGCATGCCCCTCGTTTGCATTATTATGCTGGGGGCATGCAAAAAGATCGAGCAGTTTTACCGCGGAATTTATGCTCGTTTTAGCACATAGTTCATGCTCGTTAAAAAATAAACATAAGATTGAGCATTCAAGCTCATTAAAAAATGAACATACCCCGGTAAATAACCACTGTGATCGTAAATTTATTAGCCATAAAATTCCTTGGTCGTGTTTGCACCTGCCACCTCCATTCCATTTGGCCAATCGTTCACCTCCATATGATTGTTTACCTATTTTGAGGAACAGCTGCGAAGAGTGATTTCACTTAGCCATCCTTGTGACACTGCCGTGATTGGAAAATTCCAACTTGTACCTGGAATCTGCTGCTATCCCTGTTTATCACTCGTTCCTCAAAAGACGAGTCTTCTTTGAGCTCTTTTCATCTGACTCATAAAATATGAAAAGTTTGCCGAGTTTTGGCCTTCCAGCTCGTTAAAGTGACCAGAAGAGCTATCCCTCCTCTAGATTTTAATCTTTTTGGACCTGAGGGATTATTACACAAAAAGGTCGAGCACTTGTTTTATTCGGCTCATTAAAGTTATCGAAAACTCATCCCTTCTGTATTGTTTTATACTTTTTCGGACTTAAGGGATTAGATGATGAAAAAGGAATTTTGGAGTTAACTTTCTGTACCTTTTCAGACTCTCTAAAAATGAAAAGGACCGAGTTTTCCTTGTCGTTAGACTCGTTAAAATGATTAAATAGTGACAAACTTGTCTTTAGACGAGAACGAGTTTCCCTATCGCTAGGCTCGTTAAAACATAGCGATGGGCTTGCCCGAAGGGCAGGTTATAGAACAAGCATATGTTATCCTCCTCAAGCTTGACAAAAATAAAGAGGTACTGGTCAGAAATGACTGGGGAAAAATTGGGAGAACCTCGAAGCTTTAATGGTAGCAAGTCGCTCTTGAACATGACACTTTTCCTCCGTATCACATCGGGTTGGGTTGTTTCATTCGCCGGTCTCATCACCATGGTCTTCGCCAAACCATCCACATTTGGGGTAATGCTACCGATCCATCGCATCAGTGTCGTTATATGTTCAAGAGATGTTGTTCAGAAAGAGTCAACCATGTCCCATCCACTGCCATACATTATCCTTCATCCACCCATGATCGCCACCCTGAATCATATTTCACAGATTGTTTTCACCTCCACTAAAATCATTAGCTCTGTTCCGTGTCACTGATGTGGGATTCATTAAGGCCCTCCTTTGACGGATCGCTTCTTGTCAACTTCAGCTCATTATCCAAGAAGTTGATCTAGGAACAACCCCTTCAGTACTTTGAAGCTTGCATCCCTCAATGGCAAGTTTCTCACTTCCGGCGACAGGTATACATCAATGACCTTCGACCAGAAGATTTTGCGTGGTGTTCGACGCCAAGTCCTTTATTCACACCACGTGAATTGTACTGCAGTACCTTGAGGGTCATTATCATTATCGGTGATTCCTCTCGCGCTTGTTAACGGTTTACATCATTGACCGGTAATCAAGCGATGTCTTTCCATGTTCGACTTCAGCGCAATTCTCACATGGACCGACTTGTACTTAGAGTGAAGATCGAACGAGTTTGAAGACCCCGGATCTAGTTTCATCCATCCGGGCTGCGATATATATTCAGGAAATATAAAGACATTTGACGTGTACATCATTGCAGCAGATGATCATCCTACTCAAAGGATGATAATTTCAGCAGAGAATTATCAGTCTACCATCAAACGATCGTCTGTTCTATGTACCAAAATGAATTTATAAAGCTGAGCATGGGAATGCCCGCCTCAGCTAGATCATGAAAGCAGAATGAAAAATAATGTATTGTATTGTATTTTATTACAGGTCACCTCTCAGCGATTGAATGAACTTCGGATCCTCCTGATAAAGCATTTCACCCGATAAACGACCTCATACTTTAGGGGGCAACTGTTATAGACATTTTTGTGCCTTACAGCATGAAGCATGAAATGTCAATAATCTAAGGGATCCAAAGTCCCTAAACATGTTGTTCCTACCCCTAGAGGAACAAGGTCAGCAAAACCACAGCACTAAATATCAGTTCTCCACCTGAAAACACTCAAAAACAAGCTAATTCTGGATCATGTCAACTGCTCCACTGAGCATCTGCGCTGAATGTCAAGTGCTCCACTCTATACCTGCGCTGAATGTCAACTGTAAAGAAGGCTACCTACACTGAGCGTACTTGGACAAGTGGCACAGTCATTCCTCAAGGTGTCAGCGCCCAGGAAGCTTCCAAAATGACACTTGGATCAAGGAATTCGCCTAGTGATGAGTAAGAGGGTCTAGATCTCCAAGTGGAAGCAAGAACCTCCAAGTGGACTCAAGAACTAAAGAATAACTGAAGTGGGAGAGGACACTAGTCAGCTCTCAAGCTGACTCATCCTTTCTCCAAAAATCCTATATATAGAGCTCTCTCATGAGGTCTATGGAGGCTGGAATCTTGTGAATGTAAGGAACTGTTGTTGGTTTGAGTATAGAACTATTGGGTGATTTGCTTGAAGGAGGTGAAGAGGAGATTTCTTTCTGCTGGGAGGTGATGCTGGATTGGACCTTTTATGGTTGTATTACTTCCTAAACTTTACTTCTTCCATTAATAAAGCATTTGAGGTTCTTCTATATGCATGTGTCTCAATGGTGTATTGCTATACTTGTGTATTTGATTTATTCTAATCCTTGAATCAATTATGAATGTATGCTTCTTGTAGTTTCCCTCTCTTGCCATTTTGCAGGATCTTGGTGTAGCTGGGCCAGTGAAAGAGCAAGGAGCTGGGAGCAAGCAGCAAAGAGAGAAGATTGGATCAATCATTAGCGGAAGACAACGGTTAGTGGATCTCTTTCTCCCCTCTCTTACATCTCATAAAGAAGTAATCTCGAATAGCTTTGCTTTGATTGTTGCTGAGGTACTATCACCCTTAGAGTGGGATAGGGTCATTCCGTATTGGATACGTTTCCCAACAACAGGGCTCTAAAAGGATTCTTGTCAGCTTACAAGAACCTCTCTCATTCCAAAGCTTAAACAATTTCCAAGATCTAGCTTATGCTTAACAATTTGCGGAATTAAAAGAACTTGAAATAGGTGTATGCTTGTATTTGTCCTTAACTATTTATGGGCTTTGAGTTCATTTGATTATGCTGAAATAAAACTCAGATAACAGTAAATAAAAGCAGCAAATAAACATCATACACATAGCAACAAGATGTAGCAAATAACCAAACCACATAGACAGCAAGTTTAATATTAAGTCCACCATGATATCTTGGGCTACGTCTCCTTGAGCTCTAATCAACTCGATTAGGCTCTTTGGGATTATGGCTTCAATTCTTTTACAAGTTCCACACTCAACTCCATAGGTTTACAACTAGACTTATGGGCTTAGAATACCATCCTACCCCTGGTTGTCCTTACTCTGCAGACAGATCTAGGCTTCTCTGGACTAGATTCCTTCAATCAGCACTCTGAGCTATCTTGAGCTCTAGCTTACACCAACTCCCTCAGAATTCTTTCACTCTCTCTGGAACTCCTTCTTCTGTCTTCAGCACACTTTGGACATCAGCAATAGCTTGATAATTTGATCTCTTTGCTATTCTACAACATCACTACAGCATCATGGCTCTTAGAAGTTTGCTTTGAGCTCTTTGGTTCTGAGGCTCTACCTCCAACCTCTGGTGGCTATGCCTCTATTAAGCCTCCAACCTCTGGTGGTTCTTTCTGTTAAGCGCTCTGGCTCTACGGCTCTCGGGCTCTACTTTTGGCTCTAATCAACTATTATGCTGCACCAAACCTTCCTCACTCTGCAAACTACCTCTGCGCATCACTCAACATTCTCTTACTCTTCTTGAGTATTAACTAAGCATCCTTGGGCTCCTCGAGCTTCTATGAGCTCTCTCTGAGCCTTCCTCTGCCTGTGGCTCTGGGAATCCTCTTTCTCTGTGTTTTCTGTGTTTTTCTCGGCCTCTGCATTAATCCCTATCAATTCTATTCTCTGTGTATTTGTAACCATTTGGTTACAGTCATCTAATGCCTAGAACCCCGACTGTTTCCTAAAAGAATCAGTTTGCAATTGGAAAGGAATCGGCGGGCATGGGAACCTGATTGTTTGGGCTTCCCCCTGCCATAATCCCAAAAATAGAAATATAACTGAATACACAGGAAACACATGAACAACACATCATGATCCATTTAACTAGACTTCAAATAATATGTAATCACGCTTAAAATCCTATTAGGTCCACCTTTCCATCGCATGTTTCATATCGTGTTGCGTATGGCCAAAAAAACCAATACATGGAAAATACACAGAAAATCTGAAATTCCGGATTTCAAAATTTATGCAATTGCATTTATAACTCTATTGGGTCCGCACCCTAATCGCAAATCACAATCGCATATGTCAACGGCCCTTTATATTGGGGATCCACTGATTGTTGATTGTCGATCGCCGATATCGGCACATCGCATATCACTATTGGTCCCATCAAAACAGCGTATTGCTATTGGCCCCCTCGCATCGGCGCTATCGCTGATCGACACCATCGCATATCGCAATCACATTGTTGCATTGGCCCTTTTTATTGTGTGATCCGATCATTGATCGCTGATCACATCGGCGTATCGCTATCACAAGTCCCAATGGCATGGATCTTGGTCCTTCTCCCATGGTTTTGTGTGATGCGATAAATCCATCTCCACCATTGATCTACGCGTCCGTTCTAATGGTCCACGTGCAATCACGTTGCCGTTATCGCAATTCCTTAAGGCCAGGTCCTTGAACACTCCACTTGGCTTTTCTCCGATGAAATTTCTTCAATGAGCCTTCAAGTCCATTTTTATAAGAATTTGCCTCCTTTTCAAAGGACAATGGGCAATTTTCTTTTTACAATAACTTCTTCATCTGAAGTCCATTTTAGCCCATTCAAATTGCATTAGATTCAGAAATGAAGAGATATATGAAATGAGACTATTTCCAAGAGCATCCTTTGACTTTCATTTTTCATCTGTGAGGAAAATTCTTAGACTTAGAAGTCTATGTTAGATCCATTTTGGATCACCGAGTGTGCTATCTTCCAAATAATAGGAAAACGCTCACCTGACAATCGCCATTTGTTGCAGAAGTTCATACAGACTCCCCAACAACTATTTTGAAACTTTTGTAAGTTTGTAGGCCATGATGAATGCAATTGCCGAAGTTATGAGATAATGATGGATAGAACTCTGACATATAGAGTACAGAATGAGACACATACTTAGTAGGATCAAGGCGCACCTGCATTGTGTGGAGGATTCCAGGGACTAGGAAGAGGACGAGTGGTAGGAGTTGGAAGAGGTTGTGGACAAATTATTTGTTACAATTATGGGGAACTAGACCACTTTACACAAGATTGTCAGAACTTGAAACACCCCTCTTGTTAGTATTGCCAACAATCTGACCACATAATAGAAGATTTTCCTATACTCATTGAAAATATGCAAGAGGAGAAGAACCAATAGCCCACTCAAAATATCCATATTATGAAGTCAGAACCACGCGAGGATGGCCCAAGCATTAATATAATTACACGAAGCGATGTAGCTATAGGGGAAGATAAAACCACGAAGAAACAATTATAAGAGAATACATGCGTGCATAGGGTTGTTGTCAAAGATACTGAATTTTATTTTCATAAGGCAAAAGAAACATTTATGGAGGTGAATAAGAGCTTTGTGGATTCAGGAGCTTCAACATCAAAGAACTAGAATGCACGAACAGAGAATATTAAATAGGTCATTACTATGCAGGAGACAGATCTGTCAGTATTGAAATCTTTCTTACAAACCTGCATGAAGATATTAAGGGACTAGAAAGAAGTGGAAGGACTGAAAGAATTAATAGACAACTATGCTGGAAAAGGCATGCTACTACCTGAGCAGTGCGCAATACATAAAGTAGACAAAATTAAGAAAAGGACTGGTCAAGAGGTGAGATTGACTACAAAAATCTAAGAATTTGAAATGGACCAAGTGATCCTAGATTTGTGATATGACGCAAATGTTTTGCCTAAGAAAACCTAGGAAATAATGCGAAAGTTGTCACTACAGTGGTCCCTAATTCAGCTGCAAATGGTAAACCAATAGAAAATTATTCCTATGGGATGCCTACATGGAGTAACTGTAGACATTGAAGGGGAACACGCTATAGTTGATTTTTAGGTAATCGAAATAGTGGATAATAGTAATCCCCACGTGGCGCTACTTGGAATCATTTGGGCATTTGATATGAATGTGGTCATCAACCTTAAGGAGCACAACATGACATTTGAGAAGAAGGAACTGAGAGTTATTGTTCCATTGGATCCAACCGAAGGTGCACGGTATACTAAACCAATATGAGATTACTATGAGGAGGATGATATCGAACAGATCTATAATCTTACTACTCAAAATGAGGATTGGATCAATCCTATGGCGGATGGAAGGATTACTTGGGAAAAGGACAATTCCAGCAACTCAGACTTAGATGAGGAGCTTGAGCTTTGGAATAATAGATTGCATGAAGTATCAATACTACGATGCAACTGACTTACTAAATCACTCTGGTGTATATCCATTGAGGTACGTAATTTACCATATTATGATGGGTTAGAAGATGTAAGTTTGTTTCTTGATAAATTTGAAAGGGATGTCCTAGAGAAGCATCAGTTCCAAGCATTGGACATTGCGTTGAGAGCTATGCTTTCCAGATGATGGTGTACACATAAAAAAAACTTTGCAGACTAGAAGGAGTACCGAAGAATGATGAAGTTACGATTTGGCTATGAAAATACCCACATTACTAAAAAATATACCCAAAAAGATGATCCGCACGAGCATATGGCTCGTTGGACGAAAGCATGGGGAGAGGAACCATAGCCTGAATGGGTGCATATCTTCTTCAACACCTTGGATACTATTCTGATTAATTGGTACTTAGAAAAAGATTTGTGACATGGAACCATGAAGTGGGACATTCTGAAGGAGAGATTTTTACTAACAATCAGTTTTGAGGATGGATTCAAATATATTGATGAAGAATTACAAGAAATTAAGGCCATGATATTCAGAATGCCGGTAGAGCCCATCACGTGGGTACAACCCAATTGGAGTACGTAGTTGCGCCATGCTTTGGAGTGCTACAATATTACCATAGAATAGGGTGAGGAAGATCTTAGAAATATCAATATCCCTAAGTTAGAGGGACAACGTGAAGTTGTTGGGCCTAAGGTAGAAGTTCCTGACATTTCAAAACCATTGAAAACCAAGAAAGTGAACACTAGGTCAGAAGCACAGTCGAAGTTTGAAAATATAGGCGATTACTGGGATGAGGACACAGTTGACAAGGTTGCGGAGTTGTTACATGAATATCAAGACTTGTTTCCAACAAATTTCTCTGATCTAAAGGGGATAGTAGGTGAAATGGATGTTATGAAGATCAATTTGAAGCCAGATGTGAAGCCGGTAATGCAGCGCCCATACCGATTGAATCCTAAATACAAAGAAAAGGTGTGTGGAGAGCTAGATAAGATGCTCACTACAAGGATTATTGAGCTTGTAGAAGAATTAGACTGGGTTAGCCCTATGGTAGTTCAAGAGAGGAAGACACAGGGCAAAATTAGGATCTGCGTAGATCTAAGGAAGTTGAATGATGCTTGTGTACATGTGGCATTCCCTACATCGTTCACTGATGAATTATTGGAGAACGTTGGTGGTCAAGAAGCATATTATTTTACAGATGTATTCTCAGGACATCACTAGATTAAGATCACACCAGAAGATCGAAGTAAGACTACCTTTGCCATAGATTGGGGACCTTTTCAAAATAAATTTATGCCCTTTGGACTTAAGAATGACCCTGCAATTGTTTCTAGGGTGTTAGTCACTTCCTATAAGGAATTTATTCACAAATTTGTGGAGGTCTACTTTTATGATTAGATAGTGTTCGGGTTAGTTAAAAATCATGTTTCAAGTCTTCTCCTAATGCTAGATACTTGTAGGAAGTATTAGATCTACCTAAATCTGAATAATTATATATTTTACATACCATATGGGATAATTTTGGGCCATGTTGTTTGTAAACAAGGGTTTATGGTGGACCCTTCTAAAATTGCGGTGATTATCAATTGGGAACCCCTAAGGAATGTAAAATAGTTGCATGCAACATTGGGACATACATGATACTATCGGAAGTTCATTAAGGCCTACGCGCAAATCACTATGCCCATGGAGAAATTATTGAAGAAAGATGCAACATTTTGTTGGGATGATGATTGTCAGAAAATCTTAGATGTTTTGAAGGAAAATGTGGTTAGGACGGCTATTCTAGTGTTCCCTGATTGGAAGAAATAATCTCATGTGCATGTGGATGCATCCTACATAGCATTAGGAGTGGTCTTAACCCAACCAGGTGCAGGAGATATTGACCATCTGATTGCATTTGTGAGAAGAAAACTCCCTAAGGGGGAGAAGAATTATTCAACCACGAAGCACGAAGGGTTAGATATGGTATATTCACTCTAGAATTTTAGGCATTATCTACTGGGTGCGCACTTCAAAATGTATACATACCATTCATCTTTGAACTACCTGGTCAACAAGCTTGTGTTGCAGGGGGGGGCATTTGTAGGTGATTACTACTATTTCAGGAGTATGACTTCAAAGTAATTGTGAAGTGAGAAGATTAAATGCTAGACCTGATCACCTTTCATGGATTGAGAATGGCGTAGAACCTACAAGCCTTGATGAAGGATTTCCTGATGCGCATCTCTTTGTTGTGTGCATTGCAGATGAACATTTTGTAGATATAATCCAATTTCTGTCTATAGGTATAGCTCTTGAATTATATATGACGCAAAACAAGAAGGAATTAGTGGTCAGGGTTGTGGATTTCTTCATAATTTTAGGGCACTTGTACAAAATGGGATTGGATGAAGTTATGGGCAGGTATGTGTCATATTATGAAAGACAAACTATTCTTGCTTAAGCACATGAAGGAGTTTTTGGAGGCCATTATGCTAGAAAAGCGACTGCATAGAAGATCCTATGATCTGGGTTGTGGTGGCCCACTATCCACAAGGATTCAAAGGAATATTGTATGGCATCCGATGTTTGTTAAAGGACTAGGAAGCCATCGCGAAGGGATGAATTTCCTTTGAACCCGCAAGTCTCATTGCAGGCATTCGACAAATGGGAAATAGATTTTCTGAGACCTATTCAGCCACTAGGAAAGGAGACAGGAGCACGCTACATCATCACGGTGATAGAATACTTGACCAGGTGGGTTGAGGTGCAACCCATAAAGGATTGCAGTGCAGCTACAACTGCAAATTTTAAATTTGAATACATTCTTTCCAGGTTTGGTTGTACTAAGATTTTGATGAGCGAAAGGGGTTTGCATTTCCTGGATGTGTTGGGCATGGAATCCCCCAAGGCATGTTTTGGGGCTCAAAGCCCATGTTTTTACCAAATGATGTTGTAAACCCCGCGAATTGCGGGCGCAGAAGTATGTTAGAGTCATAGGGTTTTCCACCCTAGTTTTGGATGTAATGTCGGTCTACCCATGGTCCGCGGACCATGGGATTGTATAAATAGAGCAAGGATGTAAGTGTAAAAGATAACGAGTAAGGAAGAAGCGAAGAGAAAGAGTCTAAGTGTCTAAGTGTGTCTTGGGTTGTAGAGTAGGAAAAGGATCTACAGCTGAGTGCGCAGAGGCCTAGTTGTCTGCAGCTCAGTGCATGGACCCCTGCGGCTGAGTGCGTGGACCCCTGCAGCTGAGTGCATAGGACAGAGTCGAGTTTGTAACCGAAGAAGAGAATAATAAAGAGAAGTTTCATCCAAATTCTGTGTATCTGTTCTTGAGTTATTACGTGTTTGATATCAATTGAAAATATATTGTTTATTTACTGTGCGCACTTGTATAAATGATCTATATTGCTAAGTATAACTTAACACATACAAGTAGTCTCAGTTAAATCAACTAACAGTGTAACACTAGTAAGAACATGGGTAATAACATCGTTCGAACCCCGAGTAGGGATGTGCAAAGGCAGCATCTCAGGCTGCGATGTATGGGTAAGTGCGCTAGCGACATGCACACAGGGTCGAACCGCGGACCACTTGAACTCATCAGACATCTCTAGGGTGCGAAACCTAGTTCTAGCACCCTCCCATACTACTTCGGGTGAGACCTTAGTCTGCGATCTGCAAACTGTTGCCGAAAGGGCCAGTAGTACGGGGATTTGTTTGTATAAATCACCTCTGAACCTGGGTCAGGCCCCAACAAGCCAACAAATGGTTCTGTTGCCGGGACCGAGATCTGCATAAGAGATGTCTGATGTCGTGTCACTAGAATCTGACAAAGAAATAAATTGAAGGGTGGTTGGACAGGAAAATTCATGAATTTGCGGTGCAGGAAAATAGGAATCCATGAATATTGAAGGAACAATGGTTAGAGTGCTACTTATATATGAAAATCCATGAAATTTTCTTTGCATCCTTCCCCTTTGAGTTGTATGAGTGGATCGTGAAGCTAGTAGACAGTCAGGGAAGGTGTAGGCTTGACAAACCTATTGTGTGGACTCCAGAGTTGGTGTGTAGACTAGAAGCATCAGAAGATAAGATCGCACATGCTGTGGACCATTGGCTCGATCGAATTATAGGAGGGTTTTTCACTGAGTTAGCGGTAGATACTTCAATTAGCTACAACGAGGCGGAACAAAGCTTCCTTAAAGGACCGTGAGGTAAGTACTTTAAATCTTTGAACACTTGGATTAAAATGCTACTGTGTGAAAAGCGGGTTATGTGAATAAATTGATGTTTGGGTGTTATACAACAAATTGACCTCCTCATCAACTCAGAGGGGAAATACATGATAGTTGAAACAAAGACCACAATCACAGGCCTTAATTCCACACTAACAATGGTTATGCACTAACAACCTGCTTTATAAAGCTTGTTACCAAGCCTGGAGGTGCGTTAGTGACCCTACTAAAGCATGTTGCTAGTATGGGAACAACGTTAGTGAAACTTGGTGAAATTCCAAGGGTCAAAGGAATGAATTGACTCACAAATATCTAGATATTTGTTCCTAAAATTACTTAATAAAAGTAAGGAAACATCCAAATTCAACATATTTGGAGGATTTCTAATATGAAAGAAGGAGGCAAATGGAAAAGAGCAGAAAAGCATGGCAAGTTCATTGCTTTTGCCCTAGTGAACTCAAGGAGGAGCTTGGAAACCCTAACTCAATTTCTATATAATCAAAGTGAGGGGTATTGTGAAAGCGGTGAGAGCATTTGAAAGGATAGCATACTTGACTGTTGAGCATTGACTCATATCATAAGAAGTGAGCAAGAAGTGAGAGAGAGAGAGAGAGAGAGAAGCTGGAGGGGTAAAAGAAGGCTAATACAATAGATGGTTGTAATCACTCTTCCAACATTAATATAGAACTACAGTTGTACTGTCTACTCGTGGTGTTGATACTATCATTCATTCGGTTGTTTGTTCAATGCCTATTAGCATGAGTAGCTTAGTTATATGCAAATATATGTTCTTTTATATATTCATGTATTAGTTATCAGAGTTGTATGTTGTGATTACACTTGTCTCTTCTATGTGCAAGACTTGATTTGGAGTCGGCTTTGAGGGAGTTCCACTTGGCTGCATTGTGATCTCCAAACAAATCTACACAGAGACTTGAGGTAATCTACTTATAATGCTTTGATAGTTAGTTATTGTTTATGAACATGCATGTAACTTTGTGTAGTTGCAGATAATCTTACAGTCTGTCGAAGGTCTCGGGAAGGCCTTTGAGGGTATATACATTCTCCATACACCGTGCATTTTATCCTATAGTAGAATTGGCGACTCCGCTGGTGACTACATCTAGTTCTTAGTTTACACAAACTTTTCTCTGTTTTCTCCTCCTTCTAAGAGCTCCCTATACTTTTGCAATCCCTTTCTAACCCACCAAAAATCTTGCTGCATCTTGCCTACAAGTATTCATCTATAAACCTGATCTTGAAAGCCCTTTGTTTGACTAATTTCCCACACTAACACAGGTTAGTAGGCTACACAAAGCTTTATAAAGCATTGTGCCTGTTCACAGGGAGCATTAGTGGACCTATTAACTCTCTGTAGCCACTGTTATAGAGCGTTAGTCTCCCAATACCTTGATTTTTAGCTGTGTCTAGAAGCCAAAAGGGATAGGAAGCCTTCTCATGGACTGAAAGAAGATCTGTAACTGCATTTTGCTAGCAAAATAGGTGTCCTAGAAATTTATTTTTAGGAAAAAAGTTTTGTTTTTCTTTCTTAAAAGCATTTTTTACAAAAGAAAGACTCACATTTTTTATTCATCCTTCTGTTTAGCTGGTTAAAAGCTGCTCTATTTTGGTTTCAAGTAGTTGTTAAGAAACATTGGAAAGAAGTTCTTTGGTTATGCATGTGTTAAATGACTAAAATGCATGGAAATAATATGAATATGTGAAAAACTCTCACTTGTAGAATACAACTTGTTTTCATCGAATTGAAAATTTTTTAAAGCATTGTTTTGTGCATGATTTATTGAGTCAGAGTCTCATCACATTTCATACGTCAACTCCCCTACCAAAGACAATAATCAAGTACACATAAAATTTACCTAAAATCAATTAGTAACTCTTTATTTGAGCAAACAAACATTAGTTAGGCTAAGATCTTGGGCTAAGCAGTGTGAGTAAACTACCCAAGGTCGAAAACCAAACTAGTGTCATTAAAAGAGAGAAAAATTCCTTCTACACTCATACTACCAGGACCACTCTAGTAAAAGCGGAGAAAAATACGAGACAACATCAGACTGTAAGTGAGGGCAAATTGCCTTCTCTTACAACTCCTTTGGGTATTCTGTGTATTGGGGATCCCTTCGGGGATTTCGGAGCTGAGTCAGGGACTCAGGTATCCTGCCCACATAGCGTGCTATCTACGACTATGTGCCCCTTGGTGGTGTCTATGATCTGAGGCATCTTTAGTGGCCAAACTTATAGGGACTTACACAAGGTGACTGAGATGGGCTGTCCTAGTACTTAACATGGATGGATTTACTCTGTCTTCAGTTTTTGGGAGGGTGCTCGTCTTCACGGGAGTACTTGGCCTCGCAATCTGAGATTCAAGCAAAGTTCTAGAGTAACCATAACCGTACATCTAACCATCCGTCTCTGTTATTCAATAAGATACTAGGTTTCATCTCTAGTGATCGGTGCTTATCAGACAAGGTAATTTCCCTCTGTTTGCTGATTGATCAATTTAGTGTATTTTTTATATTTTTAGGCACCCGTGTGTTATCATTTTGAGACTTTAACAAATATCACGATAAAATTTATTGATAAAAATTAACGATCACCGTGGCTACATCTGGCCCTCGTCGTCAATATAGACGATTGCTAGGACTTCCTCCACTCATTGTGGAAGATCCACCGAGCTCCAGTGAACTGGATTCCCCATCTTTGGGGAATCAGTCTCCCAGATCTCACTCAAGATCTGTTTGGACAACTGACGATTCAAGTTTTCTGGAGAATTTCTTTATCGAAGGATTCCTTCCTCCCTTAAACCCTCCACTTACAAATCTGTCAGACCCAATCTTGGATCCCGTGGTACCTGTACTTCCTACTTCAGTAGTTGGAACATTTCCATCTATCCCGTCGATGACTAACAGGTCATGGGACTTTAGGGACACTTTTAGTCCCCCACCACTTCCCTAGTCGACAGTCACCGTAACACCGGTAATGGCGAATCTTGCTATACTATTTGTCCTAGGTACAACCACTCACATGACACCCTCTATGAGCGGGACCTAGCCGATGCCGAGTTCAACTCCTTTAGTGTCAAACTGCATACCTTCGACAAGTGCCACATACATCGCTCCCTATAATGCTCAATGTGGCACTATGGGCGTAGTTCTCTTCTACCAACAATATGGTCGGCCGCCATTGTAAAGTTCAAAACCCCAAATTCATATACCTGGGGGGGTTCCCAATATGAACATGCCGGTAGGGAATGTAACAGTTACCCCTCCATTCTCAGGTATGCATGGTCAGTTGCTAATTGACATGAGCATTCCCTCTGTCAATCAAGGACAAATGGCTAGTTCTGTGTTGGGCAGGAATCCTCAAGGGGTGCCCAACCAATCCATGGGGGCACCCTACTCACATATTCAAATGAGTGAAGGGGGCACCGCTTATCTTGGGGGAAATTCTATACCCTAGTACCAAAATCCTCATGGAAATCCACTCTACAACACCATACCTCAAAGCAACCACTACACCACATAACCCATGTACAATATTGGGAGCCAAATGATGGGAGGAGCGCAAAGGTCCTCAAGTCATCCGTCATCACCATGGTCTGAGTCAGGGGCACCAAACCCTCTGCCTTTCTTAGCAACGTTGGATATACCCAACTTATACAAGCTGACGAATGACCCCATCTATCACAACGTACAATGACCACTGATCCTGCATAAGATACCAATGGACATCCCAAAGTTCGATGGAAAACAAGGGGAGGATCCAAGCACCCATATCACCACCTACCATCTTTGGTGTGTTTCAAACTCTATGGTGGATGATAGTGTCCGGTTACGTCTTTTTCCCCGCACCCTCACTGGAAACGCAACGAAATGGTATATTGAGTTACCATGCACGTCAGTAAACACCTTCGACGCTTTAGCGATGGAATTCCTAAAGCACTTCCAGCTACCCATCCGCTATGAGACTGGGACAGAGCTCCTCACTTCATTTTGTCAAGATACTACCACCCACATCTCTGATCATATACATGAATGGAGACATAGGCGGAGATTAGTCAAATCTCCCCTCCCAAAATTTCTCTTAACGGACTAGTTCTGTAAGTCCTTACTCCTGCAAATCGCTAGAGATGTCACTCTAGGTGGTGCAGTCACAGAGGACCAATCCATACGTCGTGCCTGGCACTTAGATCTGATCTATTCATAGTCTGGCACTCTTTACGACATAATCCCCAATGCCCCTATCAACCCCAATGTTTCCACTACTCAGCACCCCAGAGTGCACACCGACGGGATTGTTGGTGCAACCTCTGGGGCTGCTATAAAACAACTTAGCGGTCACATCACTGAGATGTCGGTGGACCCCTCTACCAAATCAACTGTTCTTCCTGCCACTGCGATAAACTCTGTGTGGTCTTTGCAAAAATCCGGTGGCAAGAACAAGAGGAATAAGAAAAAGACCGCTCCTTCTTAGGAACAGTCAACAAAGCAGCCAAACCGAAAACAAAAGGCCGCTGCGCCTACCAACAAGGAAAAGGATAAACCTGCCAGATATCCATGCAAACTCTGTGCTGAAGGCCACATGACCTGGCGTTGTCCGCATATTCAAGAATGCACAAAATACCTTGCCAAAAGGGATACTGGTAAGACCCCTGCTGTCCTTAGAAATCCTTTTCCTGCTCAGCAGTAGCAAAATCTTATTGCAAACCAACCGCAACCCCCGCAAGGGGGAAACGATGGTTCGCAACATCCTTTAGCTGGTGAAGGATCTTCTACCGTTTACACATTTGAAATGGTAGAACTCACCACAAGAGCCAAATCTTATGGAGCTCCTGTCACTCATGCAGGGAACCTTCCTCAAGTCCAAACCCACTACTGCCCAATGATTTGCATATCGAAAGGTCATTTGTGGACCTTGTAATTTGACCCCCAAAAGGGGCACTTCGATGCACAATGCATAATACATCTGCACGTGCCGCCCAAAACTACAACATTGTAGAAGATTTGGCGCAAGTGCCATCGGCTATGTTGGTGCTCGAAGTATTACAAACATGCCCAACACAACGAAAAGCTTTTCTTTTGGCTATTGGTGGTATCAACCCAAAGGATTCCATGCTTGCTATTTTCGACATGGAAAAGTGTAAACCTCCCCTTTCTCACCAGCTTGCATTTCAGGTGCATATAACTTTGAAAGGTAAAGGTATACACATAACTGTCATCGACGAAGGTGCTTCTACTTGCATCATGTCTGCTTCACGTTGGCTTTCCCTGGGTTCTCCACCCCTAACCTCACCATCGAATTCCCTTAAAGCTTTCAACGGCCACACATTCATCCCAAAAGGTTACCTAGCTAGCTATCCCATCACCTTGAGTGGGAAAATGGTAATGGTTGATATTGAAGTTGTGGATCATAAACTCGATTATAATCTGCTTTTGGGCCACACTTGGACTTATGCCATGAAGGTCGTTGTGTCTTCAGTCTTCCATGTCATCCTCTTTCCCCTGGATGGAAAGATAGTCACAGTGGACCAGCTGTCCTTTTGCACCCCAGACTACTCTCCATTACCTAGTAGCTTTGTACCCTTAGTGGGTGATGTACCTAACTCTCACGTCAGTATCGGTACCGGTCTACTGAAGGCTTCTTCCCTCATGGGTTGTTTCCCTCTTCAGCCACTGAAGGTTTCACAAATGGTCAATATGCTTTCATTTATTCCTCATGAATAAACCGATCCATGGATCCTATCGATGCCTTCAGAAGGAGAACAAATGCTGCTGTCACCAGCTGAACTGGCCTGTGAAGCCATTCAAATTCAATCTGAATCTCCAGTCACTTTGGTTTGGGCCAACGGTACCACTGCCCCTCCCATAACCGCTCCTTATTTCAATCCACTCAATCGAGTCCTACCTATGGACGAAGCTATTAGAAAGATCATGAGTTTAGAAGAGTGACCTTGGGAGGACTCGCACCATCATGTTTCGATATCTGATTCAGACATGATGCCTCTTCAAATCCTGTCACCTGACGCACATGAAATCGTTTCCTCACCGTATACGACTATCCAACCTTTGGATTCAGAAGGAAATAGGGGCAATATTTCAAAAACATTGCTCCTTGATATTTCTGTCATGACAGGCATCATGGAAAACATATAAATTGGAGCCAATCACAATCTTGAGCAAATTGGGAGCTTCACCTTCCCTTTTGAGGACATCCGCGATGTTTTCCCTTGCTCTCATGAGGAAATGCATGGCATATACCCTTCTATTATCAAGCATGAAATTAAGGAAGATTGAGCATTCTTTTTATGGTATTTTTCTTGCTTGTTAATCTGAAAAAACCTCAAGTCCCCTTCTTCAGGCTCGCTAAACTACCATGAAGAAGATCAAGCATTCTTTTTATGGTATTTTTCTTGCTCGTTAATCTGAAAAACCTCGAGTCTCCTTCTTTGGGCTCGTTAAACTACTACAACGAAGATAGAGCACTTTTTGGGATATTTTATTTCTCTTTAAAAAATAGAAACATCTTCGAGCCTTTCATCATTGGGCTCATTAAACATATACGATGATGGTCTGAGCAACTCTTTTTTGATCTTTTTCTAGCTCATTAAATTGGAAAAGACCAATTAAGCAATTCTTTCTAGGTACTTTTTTCTCACTCATTAAACTGAAAAAATCTCGAGTTTTGTCTTTAGGCTCATTAAACATTTATAAAGATGACCCGAGCATTCTTTTAGGTACTTTTCTCACTCGTTAAACTGAAAAATCCTGAGTTTTTGTCATCGGGCTCGTTAAAAATATACGGCAACAACCAGAGCACTTTCTTTTTTGGGACCATTTCTCGCTCTTAAATTGAAAAATCCCTGAGTTTTTCTCTCCTTCAGGCTCGTTAAAACATCGAAGGAGGAATGAGCAGTTCTTTTACCTCTTTTTCCTTGCTCACTAAACTGAAAAAGATACCTTGAGTTTCCTTCATTTGACTCATTAAAATTTGATGAAGGTATTGAGTTTGTCATCATGTGACTCATTAAAAATTCACGACGAAAAATGAGTTTAGTCTGTCTCCTCCTACTCGTAACAAAATGAGGTTGACATCTATCGAACATAGGTTTCTCTTTATCTGGATGCAATAGATTAACTTACAGAAAAGTAATCGATTCGGGTATACTATTAACCTTTTGTCGCACTCAGTTAACAACTATGACAAAGGGACCACCATGGATTTTCTCTTTATGATCTTTTCAAACTCTCTAAATACAAAAAGACCACCGAGTTGTCTAGACTGGACTCGTTAAAATTACACAGGAAAGATATAGAGTCACTCTTTTTATGATACCTTTCAGACTCTTAAAACATGAAAAAATCGATGTGTTTGCTTATCTGGACTCATTAAACTAATCCGATAGGGCAGAGAGTCGCTCTTTTTGTGGTCCTTTTCAGACTCTTTAAATATGAAAAGATCGATGAGGTTACCAATCTAGACTCATTAAACTAATCAGACGGGGAAATTTGATAGTACAGTTGCATTCAATATTAGAAAGAGTGGTTTGGCAGCAATCGTTCCCTTGAACATGGAACTCCCTCAGATAAACCTTCCTTGTGACAGCCTCTAAATATAAATCCTACCATCCTATGAGTTTAGCCTAAATACCCTGATGTAATTGCATCTCTGTATCCTAACACTCTGTAGTGTTCATGAGTCTAGTGTTGCATGGTTAAAACCATTGTCGTGCCTTCTATTGTTCAAGGGTTAACCTTTTGTTTCCTCCATCAACCCATCAAGCATATCCTTCCATCATGCCCTCCATTGTTTAGACCCAAATGCTCAAAATATTCCTCAAAAAACAAAACCATTCTTGTCCCGTTTCATGTCAATTGATGTAGGACACATTATTGCCTACCTTTTGACAGGTTTCTTCCTATTGACTTCAACACTCTATCTAGGAAGACAACCCAGAAACACATTCAGTGCCTTGGTACTTGCAGACATTAGTGGCAGGTTGCCTTGTGTTTGATCAGGGGTTCTCATTATGGGCTCCTAGTTAAGCGATTCTAATGGGTGTTCGACAACAAAGACATCTTTCACACTCATTAGATTGTATTGTGCATCTTGGATACCATCACCATTATCGGTGGCCTTCCTCGCATCTGTTGACGGTCTGCATTGTTGACTTGTAATCAGATGATTTCGTGCATGTTCAACGTCAACGCATATATTCACATATATCGATCTATGCTACTCGGTGAAGCGGAAATCAAGACCTTGGGTAGAGGCTTGCATCATTCAGCCTTGTTTCCTCTCCCAAGCTATAGATATTGTTTTTTGGAGACAGCTTGTTAGGATGATTCTATTCTGACACCGGATCCACATTGTGCTTATCGTCAGCTAGCGTTTTTCATATCTCTTTGGAGAGAATCACTATGAAATACCTACTAAGCATGGGAATACCCGACTTAGGACATGATTTTAGCAGTTTATATATATGTGTTGTATCAGGTTTCCGATATCGCCCGAAGCTTCAATCCTCTCTCTCTTTTTGAAAGGAAAATTACAGTTTTAGTAAAGTATTTCGGCCATCGTTGCAACCTCTGATCTCATACTTTAGGGGGCATCTGTTATACAACAAATTTACCTCCTCATCAACTCAGAGGGGAAAGACATGATAGCTGAAACAAAGACCACAATCACAGGCCTTGATTCCACACTAACGCTAGTTATGCACTAACAACCTGCTTTATAAAGCTTGTTACCAAGCCTAGAGGTGCGTTAGTGACCCTACTAAAGCATGTTGCTAGTATGGGAACAATGTTAGTGAAACTTGGTGAAGTTCCAAGGGTCAAAGGAATGAATTAACTCACAAATATCTCGATATTTTTCCCTAAAATTACTCAAGAAAGCAAGGAGACATCCAAATTCGACCTATTTGGAGGATTTCTAATCTGAAAGGAGGCAAATGGGAAAGAGTTGAAAAGCATGGCAAGTTCATTGCTTTTGCCCTAGTGAACTCAAGGAGGAGCTTGGCAACCCTAACTCAATTGCTATATAAGCAAAGTGAGGGCTATTGTGAAAGGGGTCAGAGCATTTGAAAGGATAGCATACTTGATTGTTGAGCATTGACTCATATCATAAGAAGTGAGCAAGAAGGGAGAGAGAGAGAGAAGCTGGAGGGGTAAAGGAAGGCTGATACAACAGATGGTTGTAATCACTCTTCCAACATTAATATAGAACTACAGTTGTACTGTCTACTCATGGTGTTGATACTATCATTCATTCAATTGTTTGTTCAATGCCTATTAGCATGAGTAGCTTAGTTATATGCAAATAGATGTTCTTTTATATATTCATGTATTAGTTATTAGATTTGTATGCTATGATTAAACTTGTCTCTTCTATGTGTAGGACTTGATTTGGAGCTGACTTTGAGGGAGTTTCGCTTGGCTACATTGTGATCTCCATACAAATCTACATGGAGACTTGAGGTAATCTACTTCTAATGCTTTGATAGTTAGTTATTGTCTATGAACATACATGTAACTTTGTGCAGTTGCAGATAATCTTACAGTCTACTGAAGGTCCCAGGAAGGCCTTTGAGGGTATCTACATTCTCCATAAATCGTATACTTCTGCAATCACTTTCTGACCCACCAATCCCTTTCTCCATACACTGTATACTTAGAAAGGGATTGATTGCATAGCCCCAAAGTATGAGATCAGAGGCTGCGACGATGGTCGAAATACTTTACTAAAATTGTAATTTTCCTTTCAAAAAGAGAGAGAGGATCGAAGGTTCAGGCAGTACCGGAAACTTGATACCACACATATATATAAACTGCTAAAATCATGTCCTGAGTTGAGTATTCCCATGCTTAGTAGCTATATCAGAGTGATTTTCTCCAAAGAGATATGACAAATGATAGCCGCCGATAAGCACAATGTGGATCCGGTGTCATAATAGAATCATCCTGATAAGTTGTCTCCAAAAAACAATATCCGTAGCTTGGGAGAGGAAACAAGGCTTAATGATGCAAGTCTCTACCCAAGGTCTTGATTTCTGCTTCACCAAATAGTATAGATTGATACATGTGAATATATGTGTTGACGTCGAACATGTACGAAATCATCTGATTATTAGTCAATAATGGAGACCATTAACAGACACGAGGAAGGCCACCAATAATGGTGATGGTCTCCAAGATGCACAGTACAATCTAATGAGTGTGAAAGATGTCTTTGTCATCGAACACCCGTTAGAATCGCTTAACCAGGAGCCCATAATGAGAACCCCTGATCAAACACAAGGCAACCTGCCACTAATGTCTGCAAGTACCAAGGCACTGCATGTGTTTCTAGGTTCTCTTCCTAGATAGAGTTTTGAAGTAAATAGGAAGAAACCTGTCGAAAGGTAGGCAATAATGTGTCCTACATCAATCGACACGAAATGGGACAAGAATGATTTTGTTTTTTGATGAATCTTTTGATCACTTGGGTCTAAACAATGGAGGGCATGATGGAAGGATATTCTTGACGGGTTGAAGGAGGAAACAAAAGGTTAACCCTTGAACAATAGAAGGCACAAAAATGGTTTTAACCATGCAACACTAGACTCATGAACACTACAGAGTGTTTGGATACAAAGATGCAATTACATCAGGGTATTTAGGCTAAACTCATAGGATGGTATGGTTCATATTGAGAGGCCATCATAAGGAAGGTTTATCTGAGGGAGTTCCATGTTCAAGGGAATGACTGCTACCAAACCACACTTTCTAATATGGAATACATTTGTATTGTCCATTGTCCCCGTCTGATTAGTTTAATGAGTCCATACGGGTAAACTCATCGATATTTTCATATTTAAAGAGTCTAAAAAGGACCACAAAAAGAGCGACTCTCTTCCCTATCTAATTAGTTTAATGAGTCTAGACAGGGAAACTCGTCGATTTTTTCATGTTTGAAGAGTTTGAAAATTATCGTAAAAAGAGTGACTCTATATCTTGTCTGTGTAATTTAAAGAGTCCAGACTAGACAACTCAATGGTCTTTTCATATTTAGAGAGTCTGAAAGGATAGTAAAGAGCAACTCCACGGTGGTCCCTTTGTCATAGTTGTTAACCGGGTGCGACAAAAGTTTAATAGTATACCTGGATCAGTTACTTTTCCGTATGTTAATCTATTGAATCCAGATAAAGAGAAACCTATGTTCAATAGATGTCGACCTCATTTTGTTATGAGTACGAGGAGACGAACTAAACTTGTTTTTTGCCGTGAATTTTTGATGAGTCATGCGATGACAAACTCAATACCTTCATCAAATTTTAACGAGTCAAATGAAGGAAACTCATGGTATCTTTTTCAATTTAGTGAGCAAGGAAAAAGAAGAAAAAGAACTGCTCATTCCTCCTTTGATGTTTTAACGAGTTTGAAGGAGAGAAAAAATCAAGGATTTTTCGATTTAAGAGCTAGAAATGGTCCCAAAAAAGAAAGTTATTTGGTTGTTGCCATATATCTTTAACAAACCCGGTGACAAAAACTCGGGATTTTTCAGTTTAATGAGCGAGAAAAGTACCTAAAAGAATGCTCAGGTAATCTTGATAAATGTTTAACGAGCCTAAAGACAAAACTCGATTTTTTCTAAGTTTTATGAGCGAGGAAAAAGCGCCTAAAAAGAATTGTTCAATTGGTCTTTTTCAGTTTAATGAGCTAGAAAAAGATCAAAAAAGAGTTGCTCAGACCATTGTCATATATGTTTAACAAGCCCAATGATGAAAGGCTCGGAGATGTTTCTATTTTTTAAAGAGCAATAAAATATCCCAAAAAGTGCTCTATTTGAGAATTGCATGCAGCTGTTACTGCTTTTCATTCCTGAAGGTACTTTCATCAAAAAGCGGTAAAAAGTATAAAAAGGCAACAACTCCTAGCATATGGGTTCATGCATGATAAAAAATCATGGAGAATGGACTACTTCCTCTTTAATGATTTCAAAAAATCATGTCTCCAAAAATAAATATAAGGAAATGTTTTGAGTTTTTACATTCACCATTTTCACTATTTGAGTTTTGTGAAAGCATTTTGGAGCTAAAGAGGAGTAGATTTTCCACGGACCATTGCAGGAGATCCGGGTGACCATTCGACGTGCCGTCAGTCCTAGGTAAAGGCTAAAACCTTTCTCTATGCATTGCTTAACTCTTTTTGACAGTTTCAGGGGTGGAATTTTGCAGATCTGAGGTGCCCTAAAGCCCTGTTTGCGCACTAATGCCCTCCAGATGGCTTGTAGGGAGTGTTAAACGCTCTGTACGAGCCATTGGAGGGCATTAATCCTCCCTGTGGAGCACTGGGGGTAGCATTAGAGCTGAAGGGCATAGTTAAAATGTTATGAAACCAGCTCAAGAAAAGATAGAAAAGATAGATCAACGCCTTAGAATTCATCCTCTTCGAGGGGGCAACCTCCTTTACATTACATAAATGAACAATTCTTCGATGATTCAAATGACAAAACCTCCTTTATATATATAGGAGTCTAAGGAGTCACAATATAATCCAGCCGACCTAACAATAATAATATAAAGCCACAAAAATAACAATAGAGGGATTCTATGGGGCACAGAAATAACAATATGGGGGTAATGGGGCACAACAATATAAATAAGGGGTATAACTACAATAGTAATGGGGTAATCACTAGTATTATAGGGACCCAACATGCCCCTCTCCTTCAAAAAAGTGTTGTCCTCAACGCTTGAGTAGTTCTGGATACTTCTGCATAAAATTCTCATCCTCCCATGTGGAATCTTCAGCGGATAAGTTCTTCCACTTGATAAGATACTCTGAAATTGATCGATTTCGTAGCTGTCGAGTTCTTGTTTCTGTGACTGCTTCCGGTTCCAATATAATTTTTCCTTCCTCGTCAAGTTCTGGCAATATTGTTTGAACTGGGAGCTTGTTGCCTATAACCTTCTTTAAACATGAAACATGGAAAACTGGGTGCAATCGAGAAGCTGCAGGAAGCTCCAATTTGTATGCCATAGTACCAATCTTTTGCAACACCTTGTACGGACCATAATACTTTGGTGATAATTTATTATCCTTCTTAGCTTGCTTTAGGGACATTTGCTTATATGGTTGTAGCCGTAGGAATACCCAATCACCTACATCAAAACTTCTTTCACTGCGATGTTGATCTGCCTGTTGTTTCATTCTATTTTGTGCCAACACGAGGTTATCCTTTAAGAGTTGGAGGACTTGTTGTTGATGTTCGATGTGATGTTCCACTGCCTGAACCTTAGAATTTTCTCTTAAATATGATGTGATGGATGGTGGTTGATACCCATAAAGTGCCATAAATGGGGTCATTTTTGTTGCTGTATGGAAGGAAGTGTTATACCACCATTCAGCCAGAGGCAACCATTTGACCCATTGTGTCTGTTTATCAGATACAAAGCAACGAAGATATCCTTCCAAACATTTGTTTACTATCTCAGTTTTCCCATCAGATTGAGGATGATAAGATGAGCTATGAGCTAACTGAGTACCAAGACAAGAAAATAATTTTGTCCAAAAATTTCCAGTGAAAATGGGATCTCTGTCACTTACAATAATCTTTGGGTTTCCATGTAGCTTTTGAATTGTTTCCATAAATGCAGTAGAAACTGTACTGGCTTTAAATGGATGTGATAATGCACAAAAGTGTGCATACTTGGTAAGTCTGTCAACTACCACCATGATGACACTCTTTCCCTCAGACTTGGGTAAACCTGTGATAAAATCCATTGAAACCTCCTCCCAACGTTGGCTTGGAATGGATAAAGGTTGTAATAGACCCGGTGTCTTAATTGTTTCAACTTTATTTTGTTGGCAAACCAAACATTCCGCCACAAACTTTTGAATATCTGATTTAAGGCCATCCCAAAAAAATTCCTTCTTAACCCTGTGGTAAGTTTTTAAAAATCCTGAGTGCCCTCCTAAGGGAGAAGTGTGCAATTCCATAAGAATCTTTTGTTTTAGCTGGGAATTCTTACAGAGGTATAAGCGATCTTTGTACCATAACGAATCATTTTTCCAGCTAAATGTATCAGACGTACTGGAATCTTGTTGTAGCTTTCGAATAAGTGCCCACACTTCTTCGTCATTCTTCCATTCCTCCCTTGCTTCGTTTATCCAATCTGGTTGGATAATAGAAATGGCGCACAACAATGCTTCCACATCCTCATCCTTTCTTGAGAGTGCATCTGCCACCACATTTTGCTTCCCTTTTTTGTAGATGATTTCAAAGTCATAACCCAACATCTTTGTGACCCACTTTTGTTGCTCTTCAGAGGATAATCTTTGTTCTAAAAAGTATTTAAGGCTATCATGATCCGTTTTTACCTTGAAGTGTCTTCCCATTAGGTAGGGTCGCCATTTCTTAAGTGCATGGAGTATTGCCAACATTTCCTTCTCATAAATAGCTTTGCTTAAAATTTCCCTTGATTGGACGACTTTCAAAAGCAATGGGTCTTTCATCTTGCATTAGAACAACACCAATTCCATTTCCTGAAGCATCACATTCCACAATAAAGGTTTTTGTGAAGTCCGGTGTAGCTAAGACCGGTGCTTGGCACATTGCCTCTTTAAGATGTTCAAAGGCCTTTGTTGCTTCCAGAGTCCATGAAAATGCATCTTTCTTCAATAATGTTGTTAGAGGTGCTGCTATTCTCCCATAATTCTTAACAAACTTGCGATAATACCCTGTCAACCCAAGAAATCCTCGCAGATGCTTTATGGATGTGGGGATTTTCCATTCCTTAATGGCTTTAATTTTGCTAGGGTCTACCTTAACTCCTTCATGAGATACAATATGACCCAAATATTCCACCTCCTGGACTCCAAAGAAACATTTGGATCTTTTTGCATATAATTGTTTCTCCTCCAATAGTTGTAGCACCTTGTCAACATGTTCAACATGATCCTTCCAAGACTTGCTGTAGATTAGTATATCATCAAAAAATACTAACACAAATTTTCTAAGGAATGGTTTGAAAATTGAATTCATCAAACCTTGAAATGTTGAAGGTGCATTGGTAAGGCCAAAAGGCATGACCAAAAATTCATAATGACCCTCATGAGTTCTAAATGCCGTTTTTGGAATGTCTTCAATCTTCATTCTGATTTGATGATATCCCGAACGAAGATCCAACTTGGTGAAGTAAATTGATCCATGCAATTCATCCAGTAATTCATCAATGACAGGAATGGGGAACTTATCTTTAATAGTGAGCTTGTTGAGCTCCCTATAATCTGGACACATGCGCCATGATCCATCCTTCTTGTGCACCAATACTACTGGAGTAGAGAAAGAACTTTGACTTGGTTGAATTATACCAGCCTCTAGCATTTCTGCAACCATACGTTCAATTTCACTTTTTTGGACATAGGGATATCTGTACGGCCTGATGTTTGGAGGAACACTTCCTGGAATCAGATGAATAGCATGATCATGATCACGCATAGGTGGGAGACCTTTGGGAGTCTCAAATACCTTGGAATGATTGTCCAGGACTTTTTGGAGATCTGGAGAAATAGATGATTCCAATGTGGAAACATCTAGCGAACATAATTGTGCAATTACACCTCTTTGCTCCTTTTTTAGAAGCTTTGTCATACCATTAGAGCTGATTATCTTTCCTGGTTTCCCTGCAATACCCCTTAATTCAACTTCCTTTCCTTCCATAGAAAATTTGATGAAAAGTTCTTGAAAATTAAAAGCTATTGTACCCAAGGATTGTAGCCATTGGACTCCTAGTACAACATCAGCACCTCCCATTGGAATGGAAAGCATTGGGCTAGTCAATACATATTCTCCCATGGATAGCTTGATATTATGGCACTTTCCAGAGCAATTTATTGTTCCTCCATTTGCAATCATCACTTGACACTCTGGTGCTGGATATAGGAAGCAATTCAATTCTTTTGCTACCCTACAATGAATAAAATTGTGGGTGCTTCCTGAATCAATCAACACTATTACCTTTTTCTTCTTGATTTGTCCTTCTATCTTGATGGTTTGAGGAGTGGTAATTCCCGCCAATGCATTACAAGATATGGTCGGATTTATTTGTTCTTCATCTAGGCTTTGTTCCTGGAGTATATCTTCTTCTTTTGACCTTTCTTGCTCCTTTTCTTCTTCCTCTTCACAATCTATGTAGAATAATTTCTTCTCAGCACACTTATGACCTTTAGTGTATTTGCTATCACAACTGTAACAAAGCCCTTTTGCTCTTTTTTCTTCCAATTGTTGTGGTGTCAACCTTATAGGTTGTGGAAGACTAGGGGCAACAACACTTCCGTCTTTATAGTTGTGAGTGGTATGCTTCCTGGTTGCCATAATTTTGCTTTCCATTTTTCTTGCTAACCTGAATGCCTTCTCTAATGAATCAGGTTCCCAAAGGTGAACATCATGTTGGATATTATCCTTTAAAGACCCTATGAACACATCAATCCTATGCTCCTCTGGAATATCTTTTACCCTTATGTTCAATTTTTGGAACTCCTCAATGTGCTCCATTACTGAACCCTTTTGTTTGAGACTTATCAATTGGCTAAAAAAAGTGTTGCTTTTTGTATCTTCATAATGTGCTATCAATTCTTCCGTAAAAATTGCCCAAGTGATAAATTGTTTACGAGAGCAAAGCCATTGATACCATACAAACTGATTTGGTTCCAAATATACAGTTGCCATACGTACCTTTTGTGTGTTTTGCACATTATTGAGATCGAAGAATTGCTCCATCTGTAATATCCATGTGGCGGGATCCTTGCCATCAAACTTCCTCATATCGATTTTTGGAATATGGTGAGTCTTCGATCCAACATTAGTGTCTATGGAATCATGATTAACATTTCTTTTGTTCTCATCATGAGTTTCCTTTAGTACCCTTTCACCCTTAGGGACCATTTCTTGTAGCAACTTATTCATATTTGTCTTCAATTCGTCCATGTCTGTCTTCAAATCTATCTTCAAATCATCCATCTTAGCTTCCACGTCAATCATCTTATCTTCTACGCCTTTCTTTAAACAGTCTATCTTAGCTTCTACACCTTTCCTTAAACCATCCATCTTAGCTTCTACATCTTTCTTTAAACCATCCATCTTAGATTCTGTTCCTTTCAGTTGTTGCACTTGGTCTTGTAATTTTGATATATCATGTTGCATTTCTTCCTCTTCTTCATGAGTCATGCTAGAGCTTTCAGGTTCCTTACTAGGTGTTTGCATTTTCTTTCCTCGGGGCATCAGTTATGGATAATAATTCTCTACTATGCCCTTTGAATTCCTTCAAAATAAATTTTCAAACCAAGCTTAAGCAAAAATTTAAGAAAATCTACACACCTTTTTTCACTTTGTAGGAGCTCGATATTGCCTCTGATGTATCTCTGTACTTTTCAATCATCTACTTCTAAATTTGTGAGCTGTAGTAGCCCTCTATGTCCTCTTTCCAATGCCACAAGTCTGACCCAAATTGGATTCTCCAAGGAAGAGTTATGTGAAATCTCCCACAGTGACTTGCTTATAGACGAGTTTAGTAGAGCGAACTTGTACGACATGCCACGAGTCACTGTTTCGACCTTTGGATCTGAAACATGCATATGAAAAACTATAGTCCGTCCTCTTTCTTTAAATTCTTATGAAATTTCAATACGATCCCCATAGAGAAAGTTATGACGATTTTTCCTAGGTCACCTGTTTTGAATGTAATTCAGGAGTCTGCAAAAAGACCAACTTCCTCAGATCATATCTCCACAAATGTCATGCAAAAAGCTCTGAAATTCGCGCCCCAGGTTCAGAGCAATTTCTTCTCAAATGGGTTTTTTTTGCGACTTCTGAAACGTCACAGAAAAAAAGTTATAGCGAAAATGCCACTATGACCTGTTTAGAGCAGTGAAACCCTAGAATCCAAAGCTCTGATACCAAATGTTATGAAACCAGCTCAAGAAAAGATAGAAAAGATAGATCAATGCCTTAGAATTCAGCCTCTTCGAGGGGGAAACCTCCTTTACATTACATAAATGAACAATTCTTCAATGATTCAAATGACAAAACCTCCTTTCTATATATAGGAGTCTAAGGAGTCACAATATAATCCAGCCGACCTAACAATAATAATATAAAGCCACAAAAATAACAATAGAGGGATTCCATGGGGCACAGAAATAACAACATGGGGGTAATAGGGGCACAACAATATAAATAAGGGGTATAACTACAATAGTAATGGGGTAATCACTAGTATTCTAGGGACCCAACATAAAACCCTCATGCATGGATTCCTGAAGTGTTTTTGCCCCATTTTGACCATTTTTAGGGTTATTTTGTGCAGGTTTCAGGCCATAATGACTCACCTATGGAGAGAACAAGCCCATGATAGCCAGGAATTGTTGATGCAAAATGATCTAGCATGCATACTTGTATTGCGCCGCTGCAGTTTACTAAAGTATGCAAAGCTAGAACTGATGAAAGGGCAAGAGGATTTATTAAGATGGATTATCCAGCACTGGGATGAACACGAGCAAGTGTTCAGGATTGGAGATCAGGAGCTGGCTATTGACCGTGATGACATATATTTTTTGACTGGTTTGTCATGCCATGGGGCATAGGAAAACCTCACTGGTGGTAGGCCAGATCCACGATCTACCTTAGAGCTGGTGCAATCCTACTGCATCCTTGAGAGTGGACTAGTCAGCAATAGAGTCCCCATAGAGAGGATAAGGTCCAAGTCTATGAGGGTAGTTTTATGGTTTATTATGTAGTTGGTGGGGTCAAAGAGTCCCCATGTTGTGACAAAGGCCCAACTGTTGCTTGCAGTTGACTGTGTCCAGCCATAGATGTTCAACTGGTGTGAAGTAGTGCTTCGCCAGTTGAAGGTAGAATTAACAGCATGCATGACTCATACCCAACATAGTTTTGAGTATGGTACCATCATAGTTTCGTTCTTCCTTGAGAGGGTTCTTGTTATGCACCCAAGGATGAGTTTAGTCCCCTTGATCCAAGGGAGCCAAGGCAGGGTCGTTGGTCATCACTCGATCCTCGCATAGGAGGAGGACCAATCCAACATTTCTTCAATGAAGATTTCTTCCCGGGACCAACTAGGGTCCTCAAGGGGAGAATGATTTTTGATAGTACTTTTAGGTATTTTTTAGCTTTTGAATGTTTATGTAATGTTTTTATAGGTGAAATAAGTACTGACATGAAACTTTATGCTTAAAACAGATGTGGTGCCATTATGACCCACAGGAGAACCTCACCATATGCAATGAGGAGGCCAACTACTTGCTGGAGGGGGTGATGCCAACAGTCTCTGTGAGGTTCTGAGGAACTTGGAGGGTTTGACCATGGGTGTCCCCCCCCATTCCTATGAGGGATATTCCCGCTCATATGCAGTGGCACACAGTTGGTGTACCTGAGCGGTTTCTTGTTCCTCTTCGGAGAGTAGCTAGAGTGGTTTTAGCATTTTTGGAGCAATAGGCTCTTTTTAGCAGGTGTTTTGGCGTAGCCAATGAGTGCTTGTAGCTGGGCTTTTATAGCCATTTTGTACTTAAATCATCCAAGTTTTTGAATATTTTGATGTAAAAGACTAGATTTTGATATATATATATATATATATATATATATATATATATATATATATATATATATATATATATATATATATATATATATATATATATATATATATATATATATATATATATATATATATACAGACATTTTTGGTATTTTGATGGTGTAAATGTGTTTTTAAATGTTTTTGTAAAATTTTTAACTCAGTAAATGTTTTACTTTTCATGCATGCTTCTATAAAGAATGAGACAAATGACAATCTAATACATATTTAGCTAATGTATCAACAATCGTATTTAATTCTCGAGGAACATGTTCATATGTGATTATTTCAAATCGATGTTCCATGAGTCGTAATCTTAGATAATGACGCAACAAGGTTGGATTACGAATGTGATAACAGTTTGTCAATTGCATAATGACTAGCTGGGAGTCTAACCTAACCACCAGATTGGAGATGCCCCTTGATAACGCTTCCGTGAGAATTGAAATGACGGACATGTACTCGGCAATATTGTTGGTGGCGGTACCAAGAAAGACCCTCCTGGAGCAAAATAGTTCTGACTCTGGTGTGTAGATGACCCAAGAAGCTGATGCAATGTGCCATGTGTTATGGCTTGCACCATCTGCACATCCTACATATGCTAAGGGTAATGAAGACATTTTCATTGCAAGAAGAATGTATGATACAAGTACTCCACTGAATAACAAAACAATCCAATCACACCAAAAAGGGAAGCAAAACTTATGAATACATAAAATTACAAAGCACATGCCCAGTGCAATACTAGGCATAATACTTTTTTAGATAGAGCCCATATCTGGGCTCCTTGAGCGGGACTCCTTCCCAGTCCTGCAGTTCATATGCCCCCATGGGGAGGACTTTCTTTACGACATAGGGACCTAGCTAGACGGGTTGAAGCGTGCATGCCTCCAAGAGGTCATCTTTTGGATGATAGAGCAAGACAAAATCACCCTCTTGGTAAGAACAAAGCTTAACCTCTTTCACAAATTGGGATTGTACCCGGCGCTTGTGAGCCTCGAGTGCTAAGTCAGCATCTCGATGGGTTTTATCCAATTGTTTAAGGTATAGTAAGCATTCTTCTTCGGCAGTAGTGTCGGGCAGGGGTTCAATGGCTATTTCCAAGGAAGGGATCTGACATGCAATGGGTTTTTCATCATCGTAAAGATGGATCTCATGTGCGACAATAGATGGATTAATGTCAGGCATTTCCTCATGAGACCCACTAAATACATCATGGGATTCCTTAAATAGGTAGGTGGAGCTCGCAATTTCCTCAGGATTGCAATCGGCTCTAATCTG
The DNA here is from genome assembly GCA_031772625.1 of Pinus tabuliformis. Taxonomy (NCBI): domain Eukaryota; kingdom Viridiplantae; phylum Streptophyta; class Pinopsida; order Pinales; family Pinaceae; genus Pinus; species Pinus tabuliformis. The sequence continues at coordinate 538,860,044 of CM062816.1, read as the reverse complement.
GATGTTTTCCACGATGCCTGTCTTGATAGAAATATCGATGGGAAATGATTTGGAAGTGTCACCCATGTTTTCTTCTGCATCCAAAGTTTGGATGGTCATATAAGGTGAGGAAATGATTTCTGGTATGTCATGGGATAGGATTTGAAGAGGCATCGTGTTCGAATCAGATATCGAAACAAAATGGTGCCAATCCTCCCAATGTCGCTCTCCAAAACTCATGATTTCTTGAATAGCTTCGTCTGTGGGTAGGAGTTCATCAAATGGATCTAAAGGAGGAGTGGTTATTGGAGAGGCAGTGGTACCATCGGTAGTAACCAACATGACTGGAGATGCGGATGCAAATTGAATGGCTTGGTAGGCCAATTCAGCTGGTGACAACGACATTTGTTCTCCGAATGTGTCAAGGTCTGAAAGAGCCAGTAGGATCCATGGATCAATCTATTCATAGGGAATAGATGAAAGCATGTTGACTATTTGTGAAACCTTTAGTAGCTGAAGAGGGAAACAACCCATGAGGGAAGAAGCCTTCAGTAGAACAATACCTAAACTGACATAAGAGTTAATTCCACCTCCTACTAGGGGTACGGAGCTACTTGGTAATGGTGAATAATCAGGGGTGCAGAAAGACAACTGATCTACTGTAACTACCTTTCCATCCAATGGAAATAGGATGATGTGAAAGATAGTAGATATGATGACCATCATGGCATATGTCCAACTGCGACCCAGCGAGAAATCATAGTCGAGTTTTTTGTTTACGACTTCTATGTCCATCGTAACCATTTTCCCATACAAAGTGATGGGGTAGCTAGCCAAGTACCCTTTTGGGATGAAAGTGTGTCCATCAAAAGCTTTCAGGGAGTTCAACGATGGGGTTAGGGTTGGAGAACCCAGGGCGAGCCGACATGACATAGGTAGAAGCACCTTTGTCGATGATAGTTCTATGTATACCTTTACCTTTCAAAGTTATATGCCCCTGAAATGCAAGTTGGTGAGAAAGGGGAGGTTTACACTTTTCCATGTCGAAAATAGCAAGCATGGAATCCTTTGGGTCGATACCACCAATAGCCGAAAGAAAAGCTTTCCATTGTGTTAGGCATGTTTGTAATACTTCAAGCGCCGACATAGCTGACGACGCTTGCACCAAATCTTCTACAATGTTGTAGTTTTGGGTGGCACATGTAGATGTATTGTGCATTGTGCATTGAAGTGCCCCTTTTTGGGGTCGAATTACAAGGTCTGCAACCAGCCTTTCGATATGCAAATCGTTGGGCAACAGTGGGTTTGGACTTGAGGAAGGTTCCGCTGCATGACCAACAGGAGCTCCATAAGATTTGGCTCTTGTGGCGAGTTCTACTATTTCAAATGTGTAAATGGTAGAAGATCCTTCACCAGCTGAAGGATGTTGCGAACCATCGTTACCCCCTTGCGAGGGTTGCAGTTGGTTTGCAATAAGATTTTGCTGCTACTGAGTAGGAAAAGGATTTCTAAGGATAGCTGGGGTCTTACCAGTATCCCTTTTGGCAAGGTATTCTGTGCATTCCTGAAGATGCAAGACAACGCCAGGTCATGTGGTCTTCAGCACAGAGTTTGCATGGATATCTGGCGGGTTTATTCTTTTCCTCGTCGGTAGAAAGTGTGGTTTGGCAGTAGTCGTTCCCTTGAACATGGCACTCCCTCAGATAAACCTTCCCTGTGACGACCTCTCAATATAAATCCTACCATCCTATGAGTTTAGCCTAAATACCCTGATGTAATTGCATCTCCGTATCCTAACACTCTGTAGTGTTCATGAGCCTAGTGCTGCATGGTTAAAACTATTGTCGTGCCTTCTATTGTTCAAGGGTTAACCTTTTTTTTCCTCCATCAACCCATCAAGCATATCCTTCCATCATGCCCTCCGCTTTTTAGACCCAAATTCTCAAAAGATTCATCAAAAAACAAAACCATTCTTGTCTCATTTCATGTTAATTGATGTAGGACACATTATTGCCTACCTTTTGACAGGTTTCTTCCTATATACTTCAACACTCTATCTAGGAAGAAAACCTAGAAACACATTCAGTGCCTTGGTACTTGCAGACATTAGTGGTAGGTTGCATTGTGTTTGATCAGGGGTTCTCATTATGGGCTCCTGGTTAAGCGATTCTAACTTGTGTTCGACGACAAAGACATCTTTCACACTCATTAGATTGTACTGTGCATCTTGGAGACCATCACCATTATCGGTGGCCTTCCTCGCGTCTATTAACGGTCTCCATTATTGACTGGTAATCAGATGATTTCGTGCATGTTTGATGTCAACGCATATATTCACATGTATCGATATATGATGTTTGGTGAAGCGGAAATCAAGACCTTGGGTAGAGGCTTGCATCATTCAGCCTTGTTTCCTCTCCCAAGTTGCGGATATTGTTTTTTGGAGACAACTTATCAGGATGATTCTATTATGACACTGGATCCGCATTGTGCTTATCGGCGTCCAACATTTGTCATATCTCTTTGGAGAAAATCACTCTGACATAGCTACTTAGCATGGGAATACCCGACTCAGGACATGATTTTAGCAGTTTATATATATGTGTTCTATCATGTTTCCAGTACTGCCCAAAGCTTGGATCCTCTCTCCCTTTTTGAAAGGAAAATTATAGTTTTAGTAAAGTATTTCAGCCATCATCACAACCTTTGATCTCATACTTTAGGGGAAATTTGTTATACAACAAATTGACCTCCTCATCAACTCAAAGGGGAAAGACATGATAACTGAAACAAAGACCATAATCACAGGCCTTGATTCCATACTAACGCTAGCTGTGCACTAACAACCTACTTTATAAAGCTTGTTACCAAGCCTAGAGCTACGTTAGTGACCCTACTAAAGCATGTTGCTAGTATGGGAACAACGTTAGTGAAACTTGGTGAAGTTCCAAGGGTCAAAGGAATGGATTGACTCATAAATATCTAGATATTTGTTCCTAAAATTACTCAAGAAAAGCAAGGAAACATCCAAATTCGACCTATTTGGAGGATTTCTAATCTAAAAGAGGGAGGCAAATGGGAAAGAGCTGAAAAGCATGGCAAGTTCATTCCTTTTTCCCTAGTGAAATCAAGGAGCAGCTTGGCAACCCTAACTCAATTGCTATATAAGAAAAGTGAGGGCTATTGTGAAAGAGGTTAGAGAATTTGAAAGGATAGCATACTTGACTATTGAGCATTGACTCATATCATAAGAAGTGAGCAATCCAATCCCTTTCTGTAACATGCTTTAGTAGGGTCACTAACGCACCTCCAGGGTTGGTAACAAGCTTTATAAAGTAAGTTGTTAGTGCACAACTAGCGTTAGTGTGGAATCAAGGCCTGTGATTGTGGTCTTTGTTTCAACTATCATGTCTTTCCCCTCTGAGCTGATGGGGAGGTCAATTTGTTGTATAACAGATGCCCCGTAAAGTATGAGATCAGATATTGCGACGATGGCTGAAATACTTTACTAAAACTCTAATTTTCCTTTCAAAAAGAGATAGAGGATCGAAGCTTCGGGCAATACCAGAAATGTCATACAACACATATATATAAACTACTAAAATCATGTCCTGAGTCAGGCATTTCCATGCTTAGTAGCTATGTCAGAGTGATTTTTTCCAAAGAGATATGACGGTAGGCCACTGATAAGTAGAATGCGGATCCGGTGTCATAATAGAATCATCTGGAAAAGTTGTCTCCAAATAACAATATCTGCGGCTTGTGAGAGGAAACAAGGTTGAATGATGCAAGGCTCTACCCAAGGTCTTGATTTCTGCTTCACTGAATAGCATAGATCAATACATGTGAATATATGCATTGACGTTGAACATGCAGGAAATCATTTGATTACCAGTCAATAATGGAGACCGTTAATAGACGTGAGGAAGGCCATCGATAATGGTGATGGTCCCAAAGATGCACAGTACAATCTAATGAGTGTGAAAGATGTCTTTGTATTTGAACACCCGTTAGAATCGTTTAACCACGAGCCCATAATGAGAACCCCTGATGAAGCACAAGGAAACCTGCTACTAATGTCTGCAAATACCAAGGCATTGAATGTGTTTCTGGGTTGTCTTCTTAGATAGAGTGTTGAAGTCGATAGGAAGAAACCTGTTGAAAGGTAGGCAATAATGTGTCCTACATAAATTGACACGAAACAAGACAAGAATGATTTTGTTTCTTGATGAATCTTTTGAGCATTTGGGTCTAAACAACAGAGGGAATGATGGAAGGATATGCTTGATGGGTTGATGGAGGAAACAAACGTTTAACCCTTGAACAATAGAAGGCATGACAGCTGCTTTAACCATGCAGCACTAGACTCATGAACACTACAAAGTGTTAGGATACAAAGATGCAATTACATCAGGGTATTTAGGCTAAACTCATAGGATGGTAGGATTCATATTGAGAGGCCATCACAAGGAAGGTTTATCTGAGGGAGTACCATGTTCAAGGGAACGACTGCTGCCAAACCACGCTTTCTAATATTGAATGTAGTTGTACTGTCAAATTTCCCCATCTGATTAGTTTAATGAGTCCAGACGGGTAAACTCATCGATCTTTTCATATTTAAAGAGTCTGAAAAGGACTGCAAAAAGAGTGACTCTCTGCCCTATATAATTAGTTTAATGAGTCCAGACAGGAAAACTCGTTGATTTTTTCATATTTTAAGAGTCTGAAAAGTATCGTAAAAAGTGTGACTCTATATCTTGTCTTTTTAATTTTAATGAGTCCAGACTAGACAACTCGATGGTCTTTTCATATTTAGAGAGTCTGAAAAGATCGTAAAGAGCAACTCCATGGTGGTCCCTTTGGCATAGTTGTTAACCGGGTGCAACAAAAGGTTAATAGTATACCCAGATCAATTACTTTTCTGTAAGTTAATCCATTGAATCTGGATAAAGAGAAACCTATGTTCAATAGATGTCAACATCATTTTGTTATGAGTACGCGGAGACAGACTAAACTCATTTTTCGTAGTGAATTTTTAATGAGTCACGGGAGTAAGGACCTGCAGAACTAGTCCGTTAAGAGAAATTCTGGGAGGGGAGCTTTGACTAACCTTCGCCTACGTCTCCATTCATGTATACGACTGGAGATGTGGGTGGTGGTATCCTGACGAAATGAAGTGAGGAGCTCTATCCCAGTCTCATAGTGGATGGGGAGCTGGAAGTGCTTTAGGAATTCATCGCTAAAGTGTCGAAGGTGTTTACTGACGTGCGTGGTAACTCAATATACCATTTAGTTGCATTGCCGGTGAGGGTGCGGGGAAAAAGACGTGACCGGACACTATCATTCACCATGCAGCTAGAAACACTCCAAAGATGGTAGGTGGTGATATGAGTGCTGGGATCCTCCCCTTGTTTCCCATCGAACTTGTGGATGTTTGTTGGTATCTTATGCGGAATCAGTGGCCATTGTAAGTTGTGATAGATGGGGCCATTTGTCAGTTTGTATAAGTCGAGTATATCTAATGTTGCCAAGAAAGGTAGAGAGTTTGGTGCTCCCAACTCAGACAATGGCGATGACATATGACTTGAGGAGCCTTGTGCTCCCCCCATCGTTTGACTCCCAATATTATACATGGGTTGTGTGGTGTAGCAGTTGCTTTGAGGTATGGTGTTGTAGAGTGGATTTCCTTGAGGATTTTGATACTAGGGTATAGAATTGCCCCCAGGATAAGTGGTGCCCCCTTGACTCATTGGAATGTATGAGTAGGGTGCCCCCATGGATTGGTTGGGACCTCCTTGAGGATTCCCGCCTGAAACAAAACTAACCATGTGTCCTTGATTGACATAAGGAATGCTTATGTCAATTAGTGACTAACCATGCATGCCTGAGAATGGAGGGGGAACTATTACGTTCCCTACCAGCATGTGCATATTGGGAACCCCCCCAGGTATATGAATTTGGGGTTTTGAAATGTACAATGGTGGTCAACCATTTTGTTGGTAAATGGGAACCGTGCCCATGGTGCCACATTGAGCATTGTAGGGAGCGTTGTATGTGGCACTTGTCGAAGGTATGCAGTTTGACACAAAAGGAGTGGAACTCGGCATCAGCTAGGTCCCGCTCATAGAGGGTGTCATGTGAGTGGTTGTACCTGGGACAAATGGGATAGTGGGATTCACCATTACCGGTGTTGTGGTGATTGTCGACTGGGGAAGTGGTGGAGGACCAAAAGTGTCCCTAAAGTCCCACGACTCATTAGTCATCGACGGGATAGATGGAAAGGTTCCAACAACCGAAGTAGGAAGTACATGTACCGCGGGATCCAAGATTGAGTCCAACGGAATTGTAAGCAGAGGGTTTAAGGGAGGAAGGAATCCCTCGGTAAAGAAATCCTCCGGCAAACTTGAATCACTGGTTGTCCAAATATATTCTGAGTGAGATCAGGGAGACAGATTCCCCGAAGATGCGAAATGCGGTTCACTGGAGCTTGGTGGATCTTCCACAATGAGTGGAGGAAGTCTTAGAAATCGTCTAGATTAATGACAAGGGCCGGATGTAGCCACGGTGACCATTAATTTTTAGCAATAAATTTTATTGTGATATTTGTTAAAGTCTCGAAATGATAACACATGGGTGCCTAAAAATATAAAAAATACACTAAATTGATCAATCGGCAAAGAGAGGGAAATTAAATTGTCTGATAAGCACTGATCACTAGAGATGAAACCCAGTATCTCAATGAATAACAGAGAAGGATGGCCAGATGTACGGTTACGGTTACTCTAGAGCTTTACTCAAACCTCAGATTAAGGGGCCAAGTTCTCTTGTGAAGACAAGCACCCTCCCAAAAACTGAAGACAGAGTAGATCCGTCCGTGTTAGGTACCAGGATAGCGCATCCCAGTCACCTTGTGTAAGTCCCTAAAAGTTTGGCCACTAAAGATACCTCAGATCACAGACACCATCGGGGGACATAGTCATAGACAACACATTGTGTGGGAAGGATACTTGAGTCCCCGACTCAGCACCGAAATCCCCAAAGGGATCGCCAATACATAGAATACCCAAAGGATGTGTAAGAGAATGCAGGCTACCTTCACTTACAGTCCGATGTTGTCTCATATTTTGCTATGCTTTTACTAGAGTGGTCCCGGTTGTATGAGTGCAGAAAGATTTTTTCTCTCTTTTAATGACACTAGTTTGGTATTCAATCTTGGGAAGTTTTACTCACTCTGCTTATCCCAAGATCCTAGCCTAACTAATGTTTGTTTGCTCAAATAAAGAGTGACTGATTGATTTGAGGTAAATTTTATGTGTAGATTATTATCTTTGGTAGGGGAGTTGACATATGAAATGTGATGAGACTTTGACTCAATAAATCATGCACAAAACAATGCTTGAAAAAAAAAAAAAAATCGATGAAAACAAGTTGTATTTTACAAGTGAGAGTTTTTCACATATTCATATTATTTCCATGCATTTTAGTCATTTAACACATGCATAACCAAAGAAATTCTTTCCAATGTTTCTTAACAACTACTTGAAACCAAAATAGAGAAGCTTTTAACCAGCTAAATAGAAGGATGAATAAAAAATGTGAGTCTTTCTTTCATAAAAAATGCTTTTAAAAAGGAAAACAAAACTTTTTTCCTAAAAATAAATTTCTAGGACACCTATTTTTCTAGCAAAATGTAGTTACATATCTTTTTTCAGACCATGAGAAGGCTTCCTATCCCTTTTGGCTTTCAAAAACAGCTAAAAATCAAGGTATTGGGAGACTAACGCTCTGTAACAGTGGCTATAGAGAGTTAATAGGTCCACTAACGCTCCCTATGAATAGGCACAGTGCCTTATAAAGCTTTGTGTAGCCTGCTACCCTGCGTTAGTGTGGGAAATCAGTCAAACAAAGGGCTTTCAAGATCAAATTCAGAGATGAATACTTGTAGGCAAGATGCAGCAAGATTTTTGGTGGGTCAGAAAGGGATTGCAGAAGTACACATCACCGTATTGGGGCTACACGAAGTGGAAGGATCTACAGAAATGAAAGTAGCAAAGAATTAGAGACTAGTCCCTTGATTTCACCTTCGTGAGAAAGCGAGGAAGATCTCACGAAAGTTTCACCGAGAAGTGCGATCAGTCTAATAAGGCAGCGAATTTCACGCATACCACCCCCAGCCACACCACCACCAGTTTCACCATTTTCACCCCCATCTTCGCCACCACCACAGTTCAATATGGTGAGCACAATAAAGGTGTTGGTATTCAAAGGAGTAGGGAATGAAGATCCAGACCAATTTTGGTTCATCGTAAAGGTTGTATGGGAAGCGCAAGGAGTCACGGATGATAATATAAAGAAGGCAATGCTGGTGAGCACATTGTAGGATCACACACTGACATGGTACATTAAGCATTCCAATGAAAATCCAAACACACGGATCATGGATATCCAAGCTGTGCTAAACAAGGAATTTAGTAGGCCAAAATCGAAGACACAGTCAATTATTAGGTTTAATGAAATCACGATGCTTCCAGGTGAGACCCCCTGGGAGCTAGATCAAAGACTGAAGGGTATGATTCATGAAGCCAAAATGACCTTGATGGATGGGCAGCACCGCACATGGTTTGTAGCATCACTAATGCCGCATCTAAGGATGGCACTATCATAGTAGAAGTTATCCACCTAGATCGAAGCCTTGGAGATTGCAATGAGGCTACACGAGACCCCAATACAAGTTCCTAGCCTGGGAGTGTAACAGATCCACACGAAGTTGAAAAAATTGTGTCTTGAGATGTAGAGTTTGAAACAAGATAGGACAACTTGGCCAGAGGCATGTGAGGAGGTATGGTGCTTAAAATGAAAAGGCCAGGGACATGACAAGGACCATTGTCCAGTTTTTGTGAACTGCCTGGTGGGAGGAGGGCCAATGCAATTGAGACTAGAGGCACAAGCAGGACCAAGCACAGTGCCTGCATTATGGTGTGCGATTTGTCAGATAGGAGGGAAGCATGCTACAGATAATTGCCACCTATTAGAGAAGTATACATAGACATCCCAACAATTTTTCTGTAATTTTTGCAGGTCAGTAGGCCATGATGAGCGTACCTGTAGAAGTTATGAACTGATGATGGATCAAACTCCTACCTATAGGGTGCAGAACAAAACGCGAGCCCTTGATCAAAATGAAAGGATGGCGTGCACTGGGTTTCAGGGGTGTGGACTAGGTCAAGGTGGAATGGGACCATGAAGGGGTCGCAGATAGCTGATTTGTTACAATTACAGAGGGCCATGGCATTATGCCTGTCATTGTATAAATCTGACGAGATCATCATGTTTATATTGTAACTAGTTTAATCATGAGATGGAGGACTGCCCTACACTAATAGTGAGGTTGTGCGATAAAGGAATACTCTAGCCTCCCCCATTAGAACCTGCAAATGATGAGGTCTGAGCCACGTGAGGAGGATCCAAATGTAAACATCATGCTCTGAAGTAGTATCACGACAGGAGATGACAAAGGTAAGTAGTCAGAAGAGAGTGCTTGGGTTTGCAAGGCTCCAACAAAGGAACCAGAGTTCGATTTGGAGTGTGCGAAGGATACATTCATGGAAGCTAAGAAGAGCCTCACGAAGGCCTCCACTTCAGGTAGTAAAGACAAACTTGAACTAGAGATGGAACCCTCAATGCTTACTAGCTTTCTGGAGACATGCATGAAGCTGCTACACAACAACAAGGCTGTGAAGGGACTGCAAGAACTCATCACTAGATGTGCTTGATTAGGGGAGCTACGTGTAGTCTGGAAGCTCGAGAAGCACACAATGTGAACAGGAAGGGAGATGAGATTGACTATGCAAATTGGGGAATATGAAATGGATCAAGTGATTCTGGATTTAGGGTCGGACGTGAACATACTACCAAAGCAGACATGGAAGCACATGGGAAGGCTCATGTTGCAATGGTCTCCTATTCAATTGTGAATGGTGAACCAGCAAAAGATCCTACTGATGGGAAGATTGCAGGGAATAATGGTAGATATCGAAGGTGCGAGTGCGCTTGCAGATTTTGAAGTGATAGAGATTATCAATGACAACAATCCCTATCCCACACTATTGGGAATAGATTGGGCCATTGATATGAATGGAGTAATAAATCTAAAGAAGCGCAAAATGACTTTTGAGAAAAAGTCATTGTGCGTAGTGGTACCTTTAGACCCTGTGAAAGGATCGAGCTACACAAAGCCAGTGCACGACAACGAGAGAGATGACGACCTACACTGTATCTACAAGATAGCCGTGTGGGATCAAGACTGGGTAAATCCAATAGTGGATGGCAAGACTTCGTGGGAGCATGAAAGCTCCTGCACATTAGATTTAAACAAAGAAATAGAACGATGGAAGAAACAGTTACACAAGGTAACCACGCTCAATTGCAACATGATGGTAAGATCACTGCATTGTGTGACAATAGAGGTAAGAGATCTGCCTATGTATGACAGGTTGAGCAAGGTAGAATATTTTCTGAAAATTTTTGAAATAGAAGTAGCAGAACAACAGCGTTTTGACGCTCTGAAATGGGCACTACGCACTACGCCCGCAAGATGGTGGGGTACACATCAGAGAAGTTTTGAGAACTGGTGCGACTGCAGAAGAATGATGCTCATATGGTTTTGAAAGCCTCATATGAGAATGGAAGCCAGGTATGATGGACGAAATAGCTTGCATGCCCACCTCTCCAGATGGGTACAAGCGTATGGTATGCAACCTGCACGAATGCACACCGTCCTCGTGATAGAAGCCGGGACCAATAAACAGAAGCGGGAAAGACGAGGGCGTGAACAATGAAGTATGATAAGACCACACGTGACAAATATTATTAGTGGGGAAGCCTTTGAAAAGGTATACAAAGTGTTGAACACAGTCCACCATGTGAGACGCACTGGCTGGGACCTACGTGTACCAACGGTTCTATGGGCTTATAGGACCATGTGCAAAACCTTGACCACACGAGCACTTCCGCAGCTGAGGTATGAAGTAGGGGTTGTAATCCCTATGGAGCATGCAAAGCCTAGTCCACACATAGAATCCCCTGTAGATATGATGGTACATGAAGCCCGGAGTAAAGGAATCACACAGCCGCAAGAAACAATACACATTAGACTTGAGGAAGAAATTCGAAAAGAAACTTTAGACTCCGCAAACATGAAAAAGAAAGGGTATGATAAAGTAAGAAAAGTGCTATGAGGTACATGGAGGTCAAAAGGCTGGAAGACGAGATACAGGAAGCGTTTCTCATTGAAAAACCTAGGATGGTAAGGCAAGGTGCGTACGATCATATTGACAAATTTGAGAACTGTCGCCATGAATTGGTTAGTCTGCTGCCTTGGCTTGGACCGCATATCCCCAAATGTAGTGACCACGGTAGCATGTTGCAAGTAGTAAAGTGCGTGATGCCAACCACAACAATGGAAGGTGGGGATTCTCCACGAACCATGGTGGAGGACGAGATGGAGCCCCACATGGGTGGTGCGACCACCTAACTAGCCGCGGGAAGGACAGTATTAGCGCTTCAGGAAATTGAAAGGAAGTGCAGGACTATAAAATATTCTACCCAAGGGCTGCATGATATTGGGGATGCATGCAGAAATAGAGCATCACATGGTCCACGACCACGCACAAAGAGTTGTGCTATCACACAGGTGGGCTGGGAAGTGATCGTTGGAGTCACTATTCATGATGGGATGCTCGATTTGAGGCCAAATGAAGTGGGCGGTGGGCATTTAAGACACGATTTATCTACAAGATTTGGGAAAATCTACCACCAAGAAAGAATTAATGGACTGAAATTGGGGGAATGGTCGAACTTGAATTCAAAAGGTGCTATAAAACACGAAGGGCTACCCACCAAACAACACTTGGTCATTTGAGAATTGAGCGATTGAGCAGAGCACTAAGCATTGAGAGCCAAGTGATAATTGATCTCTTGAGTTCCCGAGTGACAAAATACAACCTAGATATGATGATAGGAACTAAGGATGGTTTGGGAATTGAAGAGGTAACTGCTGGTGAGGCCGCGCAGACCCCAATGGTGGAGGATGTTCCAGAAGGTGTCGGGGTTGTGGAAGAGATCCCCAAATCACCACATACACCAATACCTAAGAAGCATAAATAGGTAATCGCTCTAGTATGCATGTCCCTAAGGAACCCGTTGCGTAGCAAACTATCGATGGCGGAGAAAGGGAAAGATGTCATGATAGAAACAGATGAGGAAGAAGAAGATTTGCAGGCCCTGATCATCACTGAGGAAGAAGACAAAGGCATGGAGGAGGATATTCAACCTACATGCTCTGCAACAAAACTACTCCCATATGTCCCTCCATCTAAAGGGAAGACCAAAGTGCCAAAGGACCTCGACAAAACCAAGAGTTCACTCCAGACCCCGCTCCTCCTAGATGGCATTGTGTTTGAAGGCACGCAACTGGGGCACATGCCAACCATGAAGTTTGAAGATTGGGACCTGGTTGACCTCGAGAAGTTCCCTCACCTAGAGATCAAGAACCTCATGAAGCACAACATTGAGGGGGTGGTGACAACGTTTGAATCGTAGAGGTGGCTACGCGGTGTGGAAAAGGTTGAGTTGCTACACTTACTATGGGTACAACATTTCCACCACGCGCCCATCACCATTTTCGTCATCAGGCAGCTGCTCTGCCTGGTGCATGATGGGTATCTATGGCTAGAGGAGACCATACCCATCACAGCAGACCTAATTCACCGCATTTCTTGGCTCCCTATAAAGCAAAGGACCCTGTGACCATAACTGAAGGAAAGGGCAGTGATTTTGCCCTTGTAGAAGCCATGAAGATGAAATACAAGCTGGAGAAGAAGAAGAGGGGCTATGCCATCTCCAGCATCAAGGAAAAAGGGGTACACATATCAACCCAAATCCTGGCCAGCAAAGTTATAAGGAAGTTCCGTGCTGATGAGGTACCGGCACCAGTGGTCGCACTGGTCAACTAGGGCATGGAGGGCGTCCAGTTCAACTGGTCTGAATTCCTCTATGAGGAATTTTTGAAAAATTGTCGCGAAGCCCAGGAGTAGCGTAAGACCTTCCACTATGTGTGGTTGCTGTTATCTATAGTGCTCATAGGGGGGGAATTGTCAGAGGACATTCATTTCCCCAGCATCGACAAAGAATTACCTAAGGTCGCGAAGTATGCTTCGCTCTGGGTCACGAAGGATGCGAAAAAAATACGCAACACCAAGATATTATGGGTGTTCATGGAGATGAACATCCGGATGTGGATCAATCAGAGGCCGCGCCTATCACCCATGGTATACAACAGTCTGCAGAGTTTTGTAAAATTTAAAGCTGATATGTACACCATTTTTATCAGGGCGCGTAAGGATCCGATGAAGTAGTGGATGAAGCTACCTTTTGTAGCCACTGACGATGCAATTTTTACTATCTTGGAGAAATGGCCTCCAGAATGGCGTGCCCCAGATCTTGCAGAACTTGAGAAGGTAGCAACACAGAAGAAAAAGTATGATGCCAAGCTTTTGCATCACACTATTGGTCGAGAAAAGGCGAAAAGGAAACAACAACAACTAAGGTAAGGGAAGCGTGTGAAGTGGAATAGAAAGCCGTCGAGCAGAAGAAGGGCGCAGAAGCAGTAGTAGCAGCACAGGAGGCAGAGGAAGCGATCAAGAAGGTAGATGAGGGCCAAACAAACCCCTCGTAGGGGCAGGAGGCAAAGGAGGAAAACACAGCAGAAGGGAGCACGGACCCAGGGACCTCATCCACATAGTTAAAGCACCCACACATGGCAGAGAGAGCAGGACCAAGGAAGAAGGTCAAGGCCTTGAAATTGGCCATTGACCCAATCACCTTAACTGAAGGTGATCTCCATGACATCAGCGAGACGGTCTGTGATGTCACAAATGAGGCTTTTCAGGATTTTATGCAGGAGCACCAGACTGTGTTGGGGGCCGTCACGGCACAGCTGTAGGAGTTACAGGTGCGTGTTTTATACAGCAAATTGAACCCCTCATCAACTCAGAGGAGAAAGACATGATAGCTGAAGCAAAGACCAAGATCACATGCCTTGTTTCCACACTAACGTTGGCTATGCACTGACAACCTGCTTTATAAATCTTCTTTGCAAGCCTAAGGGTGCGTTAGTGACCCAACTAACTCTATTTGCTAGTTTGGGAACAGTGTTAGTGGACCCTAATGAAGTTCTAAGGGTCAAAGGAGCGAATTAACTCATAAATATCTAGATATTTGCTCCTAAATCTACTCAAGAAAAGCAAGGAAACATCTCAAGTTCAACCTATTTGGGGGATTTCTAATCCTAATGAAGGAGTTAAATGGGAAAGAGCTGAAAAGCATGGCAACTTCATTTCTTTTACCCTAAGGAACAAATGGAGGAACTTGGCAACCCTAACTCAATTGCTACATAAGCAAAGTTAGGGCTATGGTGATGGAGGTCAGATCATTTGCAAGGATATCATACTTTATTATCGAGCATTGTCTCAAATCAAAATAAGTTGGTAAGAAGGGAGAGAGAGAGATAAGGTGGAGGGGTAAGGGAAGGCTGATGCAACAGTTGGTTGTAATCACTCTTCCAACATTAATATAGAACTATAGCTATACTGTCTACTCCGTGGTGTTGGTACTATCAATCATTTATTTGTTTGTCCAATACCTTTTAGCATGAGTAGCTTAGTTATGTGTAACTAGATGTTCTTTTATGTATTCATGTATTAGTTATCAAGGTTGTATACTGTGATTATGCTTGTCTCTTCTATGTGCAAGACTTGATCTGGAGCTGGCTCAGGGGACTTCCACCTAGCTACATTGCGCTCTCTAGCAAATCTACATGGAGGCTTGATGTAATCTATTTGTCCTACTTTGATAGTTAGTTATTGTTTATGAACATGCATGTAACTTTGTGACAGTTGCAAATAATCTTATAGTCTACCAAGGGTCCTGGGAAGACCCTTGAGGGTATCTCCATTCCCCATACACTGTGCATTTTATCCTATATCAGAAATGGGGACTCCGTTGGGGACTATACATCTAGTTCCCGGTTTACTCGGACAGTTCTCAGTTTCCTCCTCCTTCTAAGACCTCCCTATACTTCTGCATTCCCTTTCTGACCCACCAAAACCTTGCTACATCCTGCCTACATATATTCATCATTGAATCTGATCCAAGAAGCCTTGTTTTGAACTGTTTTCCCACACTAATGCAGGTTAGAAGACTACACAGTGCTTTATAAAGCACTATGTCTGCACACACAGAGTGTTAGTGGACCCAGTAACTCTCTGTGGCCACTACTACAGAGTGTTACTCTCCCAAAATCTTGATTTCCAGCTGTGTCTGAAAACTCAAGGGGATAGGAAGCCTACTCATGGACTGAAAGAGGTTCTACAACTACATTTTGTAAACAAGATCGGTGTCCTGAAAGAAATTTATTTTTAGGAAATAAGTTTTTTCTTTCTTAAAAACACTTTTTTATGAAAGAAATATCCACTTTTTTTATTCATTCTTCTGTTTAGCTGGTTAAAAGCTGCTTTATTTTGGTTTCAAGTAGTTGTTAGGAAATCATTGGAAAGATTTATGTTGGTTATGCATGTGTTATAATGACTAAGATGCATGGAACAAATATGAATATCTGAAAGACTTTCACCTGTAGAATACAACTTGTTTTCATCAAATTGAATATTTTTTAAAGCATTGTCTTGTGCATAATTTTTGAGTCAGAGTCCCATCACATTTCATACATCAACTCCCCTATCGAAGACAATAAAAAGGTACATGTAAAATTTACCTAAAATCAATCAGTAACTCTTTATTGAGCAAAAAAACATTAGTTCAGGCTAGGATCTTGGGATAGGCAGTGTGAGTAAACTGCCCAAGATCGAACACCACAACTAGTGTCATTAAATGAGCTAAAATTCCTTCTGCACTCATACTACTGGGACCACTCCAGTCAAAGTGGAGCTAAATACAAGACAACATCGGACTATAAGTTAAGGTAGCCCACCTTCACTTGGAAATCCTTTGGGTATTCTATGTATTGGGGATCCCTTCGGGGATTTCGAAGCTGAGTCGTGGACTCAGGTATCCTACCCACACAGCGTACTATCTGTAACTATGTCCCCCCTGGTAGTGTTTGTGATCTAAGGTATCCTTAGTGGCCAAGCTTTTAGGGACTTACACAAGGTGACTGGGGCGGGCTGCCGTGGTACCTGACACAGACGAACCTACTCTGTCTTCAGTTTTTGGGAGGGTGCTCATCTTCATGAGAGTACTTGGCCCCTTAATCTAAGTTTCGGGTGAAGCTCTAGATTAACCGTAACTGTACATTTGGCTAGCCCTCTCTGTTATTCATTTTGATACTAGGTTTCATCTCCAGTGATTGGTGCTTATCAGACAAGGTCATTTCCCTCTGTTTGTTGATTGATCAACTTAGTGTATTTTTTATATTTTTTAGGTACCCATGTGCTATCATTGAGACTTTAACAAATATCACGATAAAATTTATTGATAAAAATTAACGGTCACCATGGCTACATCTGGCCCTCATCGTCAATCTAGATGATTGTTAAGACTTCCTCCACTCATTGTGGAATATCTGCCGAGCTCTAGTGAACCAGATTCCCCATCTTCGGGAATCAGTCTCCTAGATCTCACATAGAATCTGTTTGGACAACCAATGATTCAAGTTTGCCAGAGGATTTCTTTACTGAAGGATTTATTCCTCCCTTTAACCCTCCGCTCACGAATCTGTTGGACCCACTCTTGGTTCCCGTGGCACCTGTACTCCTTGTCTCTTTAGAAGGAACATTTCCATCCATCCCGTTGACGACTAATGGGCCGTGGAACTTTGTGGACACTTTTGGTCCTCCACCACTTCCCCAGTTGACAGTCACGACCACACCGTTGATGGTGAACCCTGCTATCCCATTTGTCCTAGGTACAACCACTCACATGACACCCTCCATGAGTGGAACCCAGCTGGTGCCAGGTTCCACCCCTTTAGTGTCAAACTGTATACCTTTGACAAGTGCTACATATAGCGCTCCTTATAAAGCCCAGTATAGAACTATTAGCACAGTTCCTGTCCACCAACAATATGGTCAGTAGCCATTGTACAGTTCAATCCCCCATATTCAAGTATCTGGGGGCATTCCCAATATGCACATATCAGTCGGGAATGTAACAGTTCCCCCTCCATTCTCAAGCATGCATGGTCAGTCATTGATTGACATGAGTGTTCCTTATGTCAATCAAGGACATATGGTTAGTTCTGTGGTGGGTGGGAATCCTTAAGGAGGTCCCAACCAATCCATGGGGGTACCCTACTCACAAATTCAAATGAGTCAAGGGGGCACTGCTTATCCTGGGGGAAATTCTATACCCCAACATCAGATTCCCCATGGAAATCCACACTACAATGCCATACCCCAAGGCAACTACTATACCACGTAGCCTATGTATAATATTGGGACTAAAACGATGGGACGACCACAAGGTTCCTCAAGACATATGTCATCGTCTTGGTTCGAGTTAGGGGCACCATAAATTTTTCCTTTCTTAGTAATGTTGGATATCCCCGACTTGTACAAACTTAAAAATGAACCCATCTACCACAACTTACTTTGGCCGCCGATCCTGCATAAGATACCAGCAGACATCCCCAAGTTCGAAGGGAAACAAGGGGAGGATCCAGGCACTCATATCACCACCTATCATCTTTGGTTCCAACTCCATGGTGGATGATGGTGTCCTATTACATCTTTGCCCCCACACCCTCACTGGCAACGCAACTAAGTGGTACATTAAATTACCACGCACATTAGTAAATACCTTCGATGCTCTAGTGATGGAATTCCTAAAGAACTTCCAGCTACCCATCTGCTATGAGACTGGGATAGAGCTCCTCACTTCACTACGTCAGGATACCGCCACCCACATCTCTGATCATATAAATGAATGGAGACATAAGCATAGGTTAGTCAAAGCTCCCCTCCCAAACTATCTCTTAGTGGACTAGTTCTGCAAGTCCCTACTCCTGCAAATCGCTAAAGATGTTGCTTTATGTGGTGCGTTCATAGAAGACCAATCCATATGTTGTGCCCAACACTTAGATATGATATATTCACAGTTTGGCACTCTTTACGACGTAATCCTTAATGCCCCTCGTAACTCCAATGTCTCCTCTACTCAGCACATCGGAGTGCACACCAATGGAATTATCGGTGCAACCTCTGGGGCTGCTATAAAACAACTTAGTGGTCACATTGCCTAGATGTCAGTGGACCCGTCTACCAAATCGACTGCTCTTCCTACCACCGCGATAAACTCGGTGCAGTTTACGCAAAAAACCATTGGTAATGCTATAAACATATTTGGGCAATGCAACCCCAATCTAATATGTCCATAAACCAAGGGCTTCTAAGCCCCTAAAAGTGTTGTTTCATACCCTAAAGGAACAAGGCCAGCTGATTACATCATCTCCAAGAAGTTCTCCCTGAAAAACTACTCAGAACTGGTCAAAACTAGACCATACAGACTGCTCAGTGCTAAGCGTGCGATGCATCTCACCTTCTACATGCAAAAAAATGCGATGCATATTGAAAATCCCTTCTATAGGGTGTGATGCGTAAGAGAAGACAAATGGCAGAGGCAGTTGGCTAGGTGGAAACCTAGAGAATCTTCTAGAAACTGCCTATTTGACACTTGCCTCTCTGAATTTGCCTAGGGGTGAGTAAGAGATCATGAAATCTCCAAGTGGAACTAAGAACTATCAGAGAAATGACACTAATCAAAATCCCAGAAGCTGACTCACCCACCTGTAAATATCTATATATGGATCCCTCATCCTAGAGATCTAGAGGCTGGAATTTTGTATTTTGTAAGGAAGTGTTGTTGGTTTCTCTGTGAATCATGGTATTGTTGGGTGATCTAAGCTTTTCATGAGGTGAAGAGGGCTTTCATGCTGGGAGGATGGCACTGGATCAGATAGCTTGGTTGTAATCCTCTCTTCTACTACTTCTGTCAATAAAGCTATTCAAGTTTTCCTCCATATACTTGTATATTTCTGAACCTTGTATTTGTGTATGCATTTGTATGTTTAATGTATATATGATCCTAAATTGTTTATGGTTATAGATCTCTATTCTTTAATGTTATTATGCTTCCTTGACTCTACAGGTGTTCTTTGAAGCGGGACAAGTGAGAAAAGAGTGGTGAAAGCTCTATCAAGGAGAAAGAAAACAAGTAAGGAGCCAAGCGAAAGACTGAGGTTGGTACTCTCTACTTCCCTCTCATCTATCTCCCATAGAGGAAAACACAAGTAACTTTAAATTGTTTATTTCTAAGATAGCTACCCATCTTAGTGGGACTAGCAGCTCTGAATGGACACTAGTTTTCCCTATAACAAAATGGTGACTTTGCTGGGGAGTGAATAGTTTGGTTGCTTGTTTCCATTTGTTTTCTTTATAAACTACAGACGGAGCCTGAAGTTAAGCTAGCTAGCCTTCGAACTCCTTTTGCTATGCAACTACAAAGTAGATCAACGCTGCTTCAGTCCATCTTCGGGTTTGTTTATGAACTGAAAAACTGACTTGAAAACATCTTAAGTGCCCTGGTGGTAGCTCAAATAACCTCATTATATCAGCCCCTATACTTTGTGTTTACTGCCTATCATTAGCTCAGCCTAAACCCTTGAACTTAGCTGCTAACTATGAGAAAAAACCAAACTTAGTCTCATCCTTGGACCATCGCACTATCTCTCATTGGCAGTCTAGATGCATTGCACCTCCTGTGTGTTGTAGGTGAGATGCATCCCTGTTTCCCTGTGTTATAGGTGCGATGATTAGGTGAGACTGTTTCTGCCTCCAGATTTTGGTTTTTTCTTGATTTTCTTTAGCTTTATTTAATAGTTTTGCTATCTATGATCAATATATCATTGTTGAAACCATATTCCTTTGCATTATTTCAGCCTCCATCAGTTAGGAATTGTGAATGTTTTTATTTATTTTTCATCATTTACAGTTAAAAAGTAGCTTAATCAAACTGTCATCTTTTGATTCGAAAGTGTCGCAAGTGTCATTTTCAATCAAGAAAAAGAGTGTCGTAAAGTCTTCCTCCTTTAGATAGTTGATTACACTTTTGCTATTGTATTTGATTTGAATCATCAATTACTTGAAGTCTCGAAAGTATTTTTCAAGTCGAAATTGAAAGTGTCGTCTTACTCTTCCTTTCATTTTTGAACAAGAAATTGCTAAAGTGTCACTTTGAGAAAAGATAGTTCAGATCTATACTTAGTTTTCTTTTTGTCATTCTCACATTAAGGAAACTAAAAAACAAATACATGCATGTGCATTTTCATTTAGACTGCATGAGGAAATTGATTTAGGACAATGCATCTTAGTGTGTGCTCTCTGCTCTATGTTGAAATAATTTCACTTCTCTTTCCTTAGTAGCTAGGATTTTCATTGCAAAAAGAAAGTAAATGACTGTTTATCATCTTAGATTGCATATTTAGGAATTGTATATCTACATCACGTGGTGAACCTTAAAGGAAAACTTCTTAAGAAATATCAACTGTAAAATAAACCTCAATGAACATAAAAATGCTTTGGAACCTAACGCACAACATATAGAAGTCTAGGCTAGACACATATTCCGGCTTTGTAAAGCCTAGTAACTATCATTTTCATCGTAGGATGGGTGATTCCTCCTCTTTGATATGAAAAGTGCTAGTATATATTGGGAGACCACAATAGGCTATATCCTTTATCCTTAGGAAGCCGTGTCTCCCACCCTATCGATCGCAATGCACTGAACACAGTATTCGGGAAGATTGACTACCGTACGTAAAAGGTATTCTGTAGTTTTGCAATTGGTTTGGTAATTCCTCTATCTAGATTTCCATAGTGGTCACTTTCGTTCCTTTTCAGACTCCTTAAAAGAAAAGTTCCATCTGAGCACTTGTCACTTCAGGCTCATTAAAAATCGAAGGCGACTAGAGTCATCTTTAGCTTTTTCTCGACTCTTAAAAATTGAAAAAGCAAGTTGTGTCAAAGCATCATAAAGTTCATTTAATTCGGAATAACATTTTCCCCTTTTTATTTTGAGTTGATCAATTAATCCGCAATCGTGGAAGAAAGTCAATCAAAACCTCGTCGTTCACGGAGACTAACGAGTCAATCGTCTTTGACTCTAGAAACGAAACCATTCCAGGCCAAGCGATCTCGTTTAACTAGGTCAAAGTCTCCTAGTTTATTTGAAACTTCTGTTTCAACATCATCAGAGACTCCAGTTACTCTGATTATTTCTGGTACCCTTGCCTCTATAGAAGAAGTTCCGCAGTTACAAGAGGACATCAGAACTGATCCTAGTTTAATGGCAAGCACTTCTATTTCTGAACCAGCTCCATCTAGGGCTGATTCGAAAGGTGTTACCTCTCCAACATTTGTCACTGCAAATTATATACCTTCCCCAGCATCAGAAATATTTTACGGACCTAACGGTCTACCTCTTCCACCTGGACTGATTGCTATAGAAGAGATTATGGAGGATCTTCCATCTAGTACCCCATTGCATTTTGGAACTAGGATCCACCTATATCTTTCTACTATATAAGTTAGTCACCCTTCATCGCAAGTTCCTGTAGAATCGCTAGGAAATCTTTTGGATAGACTCAATATGTCTAAAAAACCATCGACATCTAGGACTGTATCATTTGATACAGCAGTAGCAAAACTTCCTGTTACTACTCCGACAATGTTCGCTGGTGTACCATCTGTCCCAACTTGCTCGAAACAGCTAGATGCGGTCCACCCAGGGACTATTTCGATAGTATGGTCTGTTCCTATTTGTTCATCCAGAACCTTATCTGGAATTTCTTATGTTGAGTCTCAGCAAATTAATCCTTCACAATAGTATCAATTTGGGCAGTCTAGTCTCCAAGGGCCAATCTTCCCTTTGAACGTTGGATTGCCACCATATGGGGGGCAGTATGCGTTTTCATTGTTCCCTCTGGGAGAACAACCATATGAGAGTTCACAATAGAATTCAGGTCAAGCTAGAATCACATCCAGTGATTGGGTACCAATACTTCCTCAACAGCCGAGAGTTGTATATTCCATACAACCAAATCAACTTGTGTCAGATATTCCCACTACACCAACTATTGTGACAATGTTGTAAGTACAAGTGCTGCCTGTTGTATGTCAACCTCCAATCTCTTAGGTCGTAATACAACAGCCTCTTGTCTCCGAGGCTCAATCATAACCGTCAATTAGTGGCTCCTTAACTGAAATGACTCAAGCTCAAACGGGTACTATAACCCCTCATCTTGGTCAAACATCCAATATTCGGAAACAAAAAATGGTCTCACAGCCATGGCTGGTGCAATATCAAAAACAGCAATTCGAGCAAGCTTACTGAGGACCTAAGCAACAAAGCTTTGTAGGTAATGGGCAGCCGTATATTCAAAACACTTGCCAACAATCATATTATAATGGTTACACCCAACAACCTTATCAAAGTTATCAGCATCAAATACATTATGCTGGTATGCAAAGACCCACAGCTCAGGTGACCTCATCTTATCTTAGGTATGCTTCTCCAAACCTGAATCAATAGTTGCCTTTCGTAGCAACTTTAGAATTATCAGATCTGAATTGGCTAACAAATGAATCCAATTGCTTATGCCCCTTGGTGGCCAGCGATTCCTTATAAACTTCCATCAGATATTCCTAAATTCAATGGAAATTTGGGTGAAGATCCATCGAATCATGTGATGACCTTTCATCTGTGGTGTTCGTCCAACACTCTCAATGATGATTCGATTAGGCTTCACCTTTTTCAACGAACGTTAACTGGTCCGGCAGCAAAATGGTACATCGAATTGCATAGAGCTTCATTCGATAACTTCAGCACCCTTGCCACCACCTTTTTAACCCATTTTCAGTTACCCATAAGGTATGAAACAGGAATAAAGCACCTTACCAATTTTAAGAAGACAATATTGATTCACATATCTGATCATATTCATGAGTGGCATCGTCGTCGTCGAATGGTAAAGACATATGTTCCTGATCAACTTCTAGCTGAATGGTTTATTAAGTCACTGTTACCTTCTATTACAAAAGAAGTGGCCAAGTGAGGAGTTGTCACTGAAGAGCAAGTCATTGCTCGTGCACAATATCTAGACTTGATCTATACTAAGTCTGGCATGCTCTATGACAAAATTCCTGATGCTCCTAGACCTGAGCTTTTCATTCCTCCTCCTCCTAAATTGAACAGGGACTCTCATGCCAGCGATGGTGTGATTGGCACCTCAAGTACGCAAACCGCAAAGGCCCCATCTGGTAAAGCCCTTGTAGTTTTTAGTAAAAAGGAAAATGACAAATTTCCTACCTCGAAGGTTAATGCCGTGTGGACCGACAAAGGCAAAGAACTGAAGCAACCAGGGGGAAAGAAGAAAGGGAAAAATAAAAAGAAGAAACAGGATGATTCGACTCCTGAAAAATCTTCTGGAAACCTTTTTGGGCAAAAGAAACCTAGTCAGCCATGTCACATATGTGATGAGGACCATTGGATGAGAGATTGTCTGCATAAAGCTAAGATTAAGAAATTCTTTAAGAGTTCAAATACCTCAGCAGGTTGACTGATCTGTTTCCAAACCCGAAAACCAATCTGGTTGCTAATGACAATGCTTCCCCATCCCAAGTGCTTATGTTGTCCATTTCGAAGCAGCAAAATGATGCTTTGATATCGACAAGGAATAAAGATTACAGGAATCCACAGCTGTCGAACAACAAGGCTACAGATCAACCTAGTAGTTCAACAACAACTTCAATCGAAGTTGTGCCACCCATCATTCTTGAGATAACAATAAAGCCACCAAAGGGAGTAGTACACAAATCGACATTTAATCCTCGTGCCAGAGTAGCACAAAATTATAATATAGTGGAAGATCTGGCCCAATTGCCATCCGCTATGTCCACACTTGAAGTACTGCAAAATTGCCCCTCCCAAAAGCAGGCTCTATTATCAACAATAGGTGGGATTGACCCGGCAGATTCCAATCTTGTGGCCTTTAATCATGAAGGATACGAACCTCAGTTACCAGCTCAATTCGCTTTCCTCATACAAGTGAAATCCCTCAACAAAACTGTTCATCGAACAATTATTGATGAGGGGGCATCTACATGCATTATGTCAATGAGTTGCTGGAAAACTTTAGGCTCACCACCCTTGTTAAGATCATCAATGACATTAAAAGCATTCGACAGATGAACATACACCCCGTACAGGATTTTAAGTAACTTGCAAGTTGAACTGGGGGGAAAACAGTAGAAATTGATATCGAAGTTATCGATGGAAACCTTGATTACAACATCCTACTGGGAAGGCCCTGGATTTATGCTATGGCTACTGTTATGTCAACTTATTTTAGAAAGATTTCATTTCCCTTCGAAGGAGGAATTACAATCGTTGACCAATAGACCTTCCTCCCCAACAGTTCACAAGTTACGGGAAACATTCCAATGATCCATGGAAGCTCTCAATCGCTTCAAAATGTCGGAGTAGGTCTCCTAAAAGACCCTTCCTTAATGGGTACTTTTTCCCTCCTACTTCCAAGTAATCTAGCGGAAGTGGCCACAGTGGAAACCTGCCATATGATATCTTCTACACCATCAAATATTGAGAAGAAATCTAACCATTTTAATGGTGTGGATCATCGCGAGGTATTGCCTCCAAGCCCTACCATACCCACATCATATGACGATCAATTCAGTGTTGTTGTACATTATGTACTGGGGGCATTGGAACCAGATCTTTCCTTCATGACCCCTTATGAGTTGTGATCAAAGGTTGCATGAGGATAGTTCTTTTACTGTGTCAACTTCATTAAAAAATGAAACAACTCCCTTTCCAAATCGAGTCTTTTATTACGATCTCATAAAATCCAAGTCGAGTCTTTCAAAGATCTCGAAGGTAAACTTCATTCCAACCACTACGTTGAATGCAATGAAGCTTGGGGGGCATGCACCTCAATTTGCGTCATTATGATGGCGGGAACCATGTGATGACTTATCACCTCTGGTGTGTATCTAACTCCATTTCAGATGATTCAACCCGTTTAAGGCTTTTCCAGCGCACTCTGATTGGTCTTGCGGCCAAGTGGTACATTGAGTTACCGTGAGCCACTTTTTATAACTTTAGTTAGTTAGCTACTTCGTTTTTAACTCATTTTCAGTTGCCTGTCAGATATGACAATGGCACGGAATTATTAACGTCATTGAAGCAGTCAACGTCCACTTACATTTCAGATCACATTCATGAATGGAGACGTCGACGGCGTTTAGTGAAGGTTTTTATTTCGGATCAGATCTTAGCTGAATGGTTTGTAAAATATTTATTGCCAAATATCACTGAGGATGTAGCTAAGGCCGGAGTCGTTACTGAAGAGCAAGTAATTGCTCAAGCACAGTACCTTGAATTAGTTTATACTCAGTCAGGTACGTTACATGAGAAAATCCATGATCTTCCTAAGCAAAATCAAATCGCTGCAGCTCCTTCAGGGTCTCATGCCACTGATGGTATGATTGGTATGGTTAATACCAAAAGTAAGAAGAAGTCTTCCAAGAATTCTTCTCCTATCATAACCTTGCCAGATTCCCTGACAGGAGATTCTTCCATGGAAATTTCCGCCGATATTCATGTTGTAGAGTCATCTACAGCCAAATCAAAATCCGGTGGTAAGAAGAAAGGGAAGAAGAAAAATAAAACAGATAAAAATTCGAAAGAGAAACCAGAAAAAGCGGAATCAAATGATGAGAAATGCAAACCTCGTTATCCTTGTCTCATTTGTGACGAAGAGCATTTTACAAGAGACTGCCCTCATTTTGCAGAGGTTGCGAAGATTGTCAAAGGTTCCCAAACGCCTGCTGATTTGAAGGATCCTTTTCCAAGTCAAGACAGTAATATGATAGGTTCTTCCTCAAATGCCAATGAAGAACCCATACTGATGATGTCCTATGTTAGGATTGCGACTCGATCGCATGATTATGGTAGTAAAACTCCTGTTGATGGTAAAGAAGCAGAATCTTCTCATTCTAACCCATCAACCTCAGCTCCAGGTTCCGATGCACTACAGATCGAGAAACCTAACCCAGACTTAGTAATCAAACCGCCCACCAAGGGTATACTTCAAAAGTCAGCTTCCAATCCACATGCGAGAGCAGCTCATAACTATAACATTGTTGAGGATTTAGCTGTTTCACCTTCAGCAATGTCGGCTTTGGAAGTGTTGCAATCATGTCCAGCACAACGTAAATTACTATTGTCGCTATAGGAGGTGTTGACGTTCAGGACTCGAACCTTATAATTTTCGATCTAGAAAATAGCACACCACGCTTACCTCATCAAATGGCTTTCCAGATCCCAGTGTTAGTCAAAAACAGACCTATTTACAGGACTGTGATTGATGAGGGATCCTCAACGTGTATTATGTCGATACAATGTTGGAGATCGCTTGGTTCTCCTTCGCTAAATCAATCCCCAATGATTCTAAAGGCCTTTGATGGCTGTGGGTTTCATCCTTTTGGCATTCTACAGGATCTACCTATAGGGGTTGAAGGCAAAACTGTTAATCTAGATGTGGAGGTGGTTGATGCCCCTCTAGATTACAACCTTCTCTTGGGTCGTAGTTGGTCCTACGCTATGAAAGCTGTCGTTTCATCGGTCTTTCGACTTATAAAGTTCCCTCATAATGGAAAGATCATAACTATAGACCAACTGACTTACTTTTCATCCGACCCGGCCTCTTCTGAAAGTATTCAGCATGTTGGTAAAACGACTATCCCGTATAAGGATGTTGGAGTAGGACTAGTTAAAGATGTCGGTTTACTAGGAACTTTTCCTTTTCCTCCTATCAACGCATCGTCTTCTACTACAGCCATTCATATGATTTCATCAGACACCATTGTTTATGACGATCCTTGGATCGTACCTTCTGAATCTGAGATAGACTCATTTGGTGCGGTTATGCCTTTGAGTCCATATGAAATTGCATATCAGGCCGTGCAGTCGTTTACCGACCCATCTTCAACCAAAATTGACTTAATGAATGTGGTCCATGAGGAATCACTTTTCACATCAAACTCGGATTCAACAATGTTTTGTGAACTTGTTCACACTGATGAGCAAATTTATGAAATCCTATGTGTCGATGATTTACCATGGGAAGATCTCCATCATAGATCTTCGTTTTTACCCGAGAGTGATCGTTTTGAAAATGATTTTTCATCAATTTTTACGACTGAATATGTCAAGGAACCTCAGAATCCAATGAAAAATCCTGATTCCGAGTTAAATTTGGGAAACATTTCTCAAACTATTCCTATTGACATTTCGGTTAAGCCTGGAATTGTTGAAAACATTCATATAGGTGCCTCGTGTACAGAAGATGAAATTCAAACATATAAGGCCCTATTTCAAGAATTCCGCAACGTGTTTGCCTAGTCTTATGAGGAAATTCCAGGAATTGACCCCGCAATTGTTGTTCATGAAATCAAAACTTACCCGGATGCTAAACCCTTCCGGAAACGTTTGCATTAGATTCACCCGAGAAAAGCTGCTGCTATTAAAGCAGAAGTTGAAAAATTACTCAAAGCAGGTTTCATTTGTCCAATTCCGTTAACGGATTGGGTATCGAATATTGTTCCAGTTAACAAAAAGTAAGGGACAATAAGAATATGTATCGATTATAGGGACATTAATCGAGCCTGTCCAAAAGACAATTACCCAACTCCCTATATCGATCAAATCATTGATGATTGTGCCAGCAGTGAAATATTCTCCTTCATGGATGGTTTTTCCGGATACAATCAAATCAATATTCTACCTGCTGATCAACCAAAAGCGGCTTTCATTTGTCCATGGGGGACATTTTCTTATTGCAAATTACCTTTTGGGCTCAAGAATGCCGGGGCAAATTTTCAAAGGGCCATGTCTTACGCGTTTCATGACATCAAGCACATTGTGCAACCCTATCTCGATGATCTGCCTGCTCATTCATTACATCAAGCTGATCATCTCATCCATTTACGAGCAATATTTATGAGGTGTAGGCATTATCGGATTAGATTGAATCCACACAAGTGTGTTTTCTGTATAGAAACGGGTTGGTTACTAGGGTTTTTTGTTTCGAAAGCTGACATTCACGTCGATCCCTCGAAGGTTGAAGCTATTGTCAAATTTCCTCCTCCTTCGAGTCTTCGCCAACTCCAAAGTTTGCAAGGGAAAGCAAACTTTTTACGCCGATTCATTCCTAACTACGCTGAGATTATAAAGGGTTTTACTCGGTTGTTGAAACAGAATACTCCATTCTTTTGGGATGAGATAGCTCAGAAATCTTTTGATGCACTAAAACATGTGTTGACCCATGCACCGTTATTGCATCCTCCCAACTACAACCAGGACTACTTCTTGTATCTCGCCGCCTCCCATTCCACCATTGGAATGGTGTTAGTTCAGGAAGATGAATTCGGTACTGAACATGTAATATATTACCTTAGTCGAACTTTAAATCCAACTGAGCTAAAATTCTCACATGTGGAGAAATTGGCATTGGCAATTGTTCAAGCTGTCCAACGTTTTCGTCATTACATTTTACTACGTAAAACTACAGTAATTTCTGATTGCAACCCTATGATCTATATTTTAACCAAGAAATTACTAGGGGACAATTACTCCAAATGGATTGTCATCCTGCAGGAGGTCGACTTGGAATTTGAAAAATCTAAGTCGAAGAAATCTTTAGTTTTTGCGGAGTTAATGTGTGACTTCCCGCACGCTGACACGGAAACTGTGGCGGAGGAGCCCATAGCAGACGAATCCTTGTTTCTAATCAGCACTTTAGATCCATGGTATGGGGATATCATCGTTTATCTCCAGACCCAATCCTTTCAGCTAGAAATATCAAGGTCAGAACGTCGAAAAATACGATTCCAGTCCCAACAATTCAGAATTATTAGAGATACTCTTTATTGCCATGGGGCGGACTCTGTTTTTCGACGTTCTTTAACTCATGAGGAAGCTGAAAGGGTTCTAAATGACTGTCACTCTGGAGCGTGTGGTGGTCATATGTCTGGGTATGCCATAGCCCAAAAGATATTGCGCGTTGGCTACTTCTGGCCGTCTTTGTTTAAAGACTGTATTAACACGGTTCGAAAATGCCACAACTGCCAAATTTTTGATCAAAAGATGCACACTCCACCTGCTCCTCTCCACCCTATAATTTCCATCAGCCTGTTTGCAAAATGGGGTATCAATTTTATTACATGTAACCCTCACTCGGCCGGGGGGCATGCATATATCATCCTTGCGGTAGATCATTTTACCAAGTGGGCCGAGGCGATGCCTACATTTGAGGCAGATGGCAAAACAACTGCGATTTTCATGTTCAATAATATAATTGCTAGGTTTGGTGTTCCACAAGCGATTATCACTGATCATGGGCATCATTTTCGAAACGTTATGATGACTGAACTTACAGGCCAGCTTGGCTTGCGTCACGATAGTTCAACTCTTTATTATCCACAACCTAATGGTCTGGTTGAAGCCATCAACAAAGCTCTAGTCATCATGATCCAACAAATCATTGGGATTCATCGGTCGAATTGGCATAACATGCTATTTTCAGCGCTTTGGGCGTATCGAACCTCCGTAAAGACGTCAACAGGGTTCACTCCTTTCCAACTAGTTTATGGTCTGGAAGCTGTGTTACCCATTGAATGCGAAATCCCGTCATTGCAAATGGACATCGAGTTACTTCCAGCCACTTCCGAAGAGGAAAAACGTTTGTTATACTTAGCTCAACTAGATGAGAATTGACATGATGTTGCATTGGCGATCGAAACTCATGCAAAACGTATTAAAGCTCAGTATGATCAAAATGTGACCCCTCGAAATTTTTCAGAAGGAGATCTAGTCTTATTGTATGATTAAGCTAATGATAAATTAGGCGCTGGAAAATTCGTTCCTATGTGGCATGGTCCCTATGTTGTCAAGCGAAAGCTAGCAAAAAGGGCCTATGAATTGGTAGACTTTGACGGGGACTCTTTAGGTAAACCCAGAAATGGTCTTTGCCTGAAGAGGTATTATGCTTAAAATATGGGTGTGGAGATTTTTAGTTAGGTTAGTTTTCTTTCTAGCTGGTGTGTTTTAGTTTAAAAAGTGTGCTTAGCTTAGAGAGTGTTTTTTGTCATTATTCCTTCTTATCTTGGTTTTACTCTTGATATTGCAGATGTCGATGCCTCTCCAAACATACATTGGTTTTGCTAATGGTGCTTGTTGTAATACACGGAACATTTCTTTCGCAGCTTGGGTTATCTATTCGCCCTCTGACGAGTTGGTATCTATGCATGGGGTAAGCCTCGGTCAAACAACGAACAACATTGCAGAGTATAGTGCAGTGATTGAGTTATTATCTGAATCTATTTCATTTGGGATTCAGAGTTTGATAGTGAGGTTAGATTCTGAACTCATTGTATTACAACTTAATAGAGTATATGCCATTATAAATCCAGTGTTATTGAGATTATTTTTGAGAGTGTGTCTCTTGGAATGTGAATTTGATTATATTGAATATCAGCGTATTCCAAGATCTTTAAATACATTAGCAGATGCAATTGCTTCTCGAATGTTAAGTAGACATTTGCAATAATCATACAAATAAATTTAAAAACATTCCATAACATGTTTTACAAGATAAGCCGATAATAGTGATATAATATAATATAGGAGTGTGTCAAAATATACATCGTCCTCGATCATAGGTTGAAAAACACCTTATGATCGGCAAAAATGATATACAAAAAGCAAAAGTGTCATATGTGTCTACAATAGGTGATCATCCTATCACTGGTGATGATCTCGATAAGAAACCACTATATGGGCCACCTTACAAAGGAACCTCCTAAAAGGTCCTGGGACCCCAATCACATAGCGTTGTAGTCGACAAGGAATGTCATCTATGCCGGTCTCCGGAATGTCTCCTGTCAAACGCTCTAGATGGCTCTCCAATTCGACCAAGGTCTCTGCTGATTCGTCCTATGGAGCTGGTGCCACTGCAGCTGGTTGTTTCCTCTCATAAGGCCGGAGAGCGGCTGGTCGCTGTGGACCCACATCTGCATTTGAAACTTTTACTATCAATTTTGGGATGAGATAAAAACAAAAAAAAATAAACTAGCAAAATGTTGAAAATGATTTTACCTGAGTCATCCCATTGCTCTCCTGGTGGAAGATCCATGTCCGGGTCACTGCGAAAATCTACCCCAGCGTAAGGAAAGTCTTGAATAGCAAAAACCTGGTTTTCCAACCAATGGAAATACTCAGATTTGAATCGAATGACCTCTGTCCCCTCATCAGGATGACAGGCCATAACTGCAACCCATCGCATCAGTTTGGGCTCTCGAGGAAGTCCAGCTCCAACAGTGAGGTGCTGCGGGACCAACATTGGGACCCTCTCCAGACCAAAGCTCACAACTAAAGCACCATATCCAAAGGTCTTCAGTTGTCCATTCTTGGCTCTGGTCAGTTGGCCTTTTACATTAGCCAACACAGCATCGCACCAGTTGAAGATGGTGCCTCGAAAGCAGTCAACTGCCATCCGCATCTGGGATCCAGTGGCTATATGTAGTGCGGCACTCCCACAGAGCCTAGTAACAGTAAACACGATCACCATGAGTTCAGGACGGGATATGGTTTTGATGTCTATCCCTTTGTCTCTAGTCTGGTTGTTACAGAACTCTAGCCGGAGGCTATCGACAGACTGGCCACCTAGCCTAGTCCCGAATAGAGTCAAGTCTTCACCTCTCTTAGGCAAACCAGTCAAAAAGTATATGTATGCCAGCTCCATTTCGAGCTGGTGACAACCAATGGAGAATCACTGGTCCTGTATGCTCCACCTGTCTACCAACCACTACAAGAAGTCCACCTGGTCCCTCATGCTAGGTATGGCCAAAAATCTGTACAAGTCGCATGCCTTCAATGCATCAATCGAAGGTTGGTGATTTAACGTGGCAAGATCTACGTCCTCATGCTCCCGTTCTCGCCAATCAAGCATGATGTATACTCTACATCCATCAAAAGGGCGAATTAGAATATAAAAAATTGAATTTTTTGGGTGAATTTTGATAAATTTAGGGTTAAAAACCCTTGTTGTGGGGACCGTACCCTCTCTATTAGAGACAGTGCATGGGTCCGCACCTTACCTTCACGGTAGGTGTGGACCCATGACTTTTTCCCCATTGAGAAAAAGTCGGGGTCCGTAGGCTGCCTGTGTTATGCCTGCGATCCCTCGCGCACGGGTTTCTAGCCTAAAAATCCTCTAAAAAATGAAATGAAACCCTAAAAAACAAATTGAAACGGATGAATTTGAAGAATAGGATGATGTGGATTACCTGGAGGAGACGACGCTCGATTCCGACTGACAGATTTTCCGCAATCTTCACAGGAAGTTTCTGACCAAAAGCTCTATTTTCTCACCCAAATCTCAAACAGTAAAAATGAATTGACGAAAGCCCTTTTTATAAGTTTTTTGAATAAATGAATTGTAAATTTGTTTATGTTTCACTTTAGAAAGGTAAACTTTTGTAGCATTTTTATCCATTTTAAACAAGTATGAGTAATGTTTGAGTTTTTGTTCAGGATAACGGATTTTTCAAGGGAAATCGATCATTTTCGACGAAAAAACATTAGATTAACCTTTAAGCTCTTTTCTGACTCCTAAAACATGAAAAGATCGTCGATTTTTTCTTTTTAAACTCGTTAAAACGAAACTAAAAAGACGGTCCACTTACAGCTCTTTTTCTGACCGTAAAAACATGAAAAGATTGCCGGATTTTTGTCGTTTCAAATTCGATATTGGTTATAAAACGACGTGTCATTGATCGCTTTTTTACTTTTTCGGATCAGAGGCACTAATTACAAAAAGTACTCCTTGGTCGTAATGATCAAGCGGTTCTCTCAAGTATTATTTTATACTTTTTTCGGGCTTGGGAGACACAAATTTACGAAAAAGGTCAACCCTGGAGTCTTCTTAAGTTTTTTTAAACTCTCTAAAATTGAAAAACGCCGAGTTTCTCCTATACTGTACTCGTTAAAATTTAACAGTAAAGGACCTATTCAATTACAAACAGGAATGGACCACTCCTTCTTAGGGTTCGAATTTAAACTAAGTTGGACTCATCCGAAGGATGAGCTTATAATCAAGAAAATGTTATCCTCCTCAAGCTTGTCAAAAATAAAGAGTTACTTGCCAGAAATGGTGGGGGAAAAGAGAGAAAAATGAGCCTGTTTGTCATACTTTGTAACCACTTTTGAACACGACACTTTCAATCACCTGGGTTGGGAAATCCTTTTCCTAACAGTTGATCAGACCACATTGAAAGTCTTCAGCCAGTTTCTGGGTATTAACTTTGGGTCAATTGTCACCAAACCATCTGCTGTGCCATTATGTGTTCAAGAGGTCAGTTCCAATAAGCCATTCATCTGCAAAATATTTGTCATCCATCTTGACCATCCCTGAGTCAGTCCTTGCAACTAAATTTCTTCAACTTGATCTATGATTTCGTGTTGTGGGCTTGCCTATGACGGATTGCTTTCTATCGACTTCAGCTCATTATCTAGAAGGATGATCTAGAAATCGTCAGTACCTTGGCATCTACATGCCTCAATGGCAGGTTTCTCGCCTTCGACGATAGGTTGCATCATTGACCTTCGATCAAAGGACTCCATGACATGTTCGACATCAACACATCTATTCACATCTCATGGATTGTACTGAGTACTTTGAGAGCCATTGACATTACTGGTGGTTTCTCTCACACTTGTTAACAGTTTACATCATTGGCTGGTAATCAAGTGGTTTCTACCATGTTCGACTTCAACACATTCATTCGCATGGATAGAATCGTACTATTTCGGGAAGTAGAAATGAAGACCCTGGATCTAGTTTCCACAATCCAGGCTGCGAGGAATTTTGTATTCATTATATAGTGGACTATTCATAAACAGATGGCTGTGTCCATACTGTGTCTACATGTGTCTATACTTGTGACGTATTACAAGATCATTCCTATATCATAGCAGTAGTTAGTTTTCTAGTCAGTTTTGATCTGAGTATGGGAATGCCTACCTCAACGATGATATGATCTCATATATATATTTTGCATTGAATGTTTTTACAGGTTCCAACCGGGCTCTCCACAAGATGATCCTCGAAATGATAAAGTACTTCACTCTTCCTAAATGATAAATGAAATCCTCATCTACTACAGACTTCGCACTTTAGGGGGCAATCTGTTACACAAAAATATCGTCACCATGACTATTTGCAGTTAGTATGGGTCTATCATCACTTGTACTATCCTCCTAAGCAAGTCTCAGACCTCAGCTCTTAAAGTCAAGCTTTGAAAATGAGAGAAAGACATTGAAAATCAATATAGCTCTGGTTCCGCACTTTCTCTCACTGTTGCCTGCGGTCCCGCACCCGTTGTTCACAATACCTGTGGACCTGCATGCTCTGTCCCTAAAGGAGTGGGTGCAGACCCCTATGAAAGTCAAAAAGGCGCAAGTTTATTCTAAAAAACTCACTTTGGGTTAATTCTAGATGATTCTAGAAGGAATTTTGACGTGGATTGTTCGCTCTTAGGTGGTTCATGCATCCCAAAAGAGAAGGAGCTAATCCCTTGATGAGAGGAGCTATCCCTTTGAAGGAGGGATTTATCCCTTTGAAGGAGGACCTAGTAACTTCCCTCCATTGCACTATAAATTAAGGCATTGGGCTGGTTGCTAGGGAGGTTAGAAGCTGAACATTTTTGAGGGTAAATGCTGGTGGAATTGAGACTTCCTAGTTAAGCTTGAGAGGATAGATCACATACCTTTTTGGCTTCATTGGGAAGAGAGTGAAACTTGTCAAAGTAGAGGAGACTTCTTGTTGGACCCTGGAAGGAGCTTGTACAGCATCAAGGCATAGGTTGTAAAGTTCTTCTTTGATTTGAATTAATACAATCAGATTCATTTTTCTCAAAAAATTGTCTTATGTCATTTGTTTCATGAATTCCTTGATCATCATGATAAGTATGCTTTATGATATTGGCTTTTCAGGTGCTATTTAATTTGTTTGCTTGTTTGTGTTTGCAGATTCGCTACAAGGGAGCTCATTTGGATCAAAGGAGCAAGGCTTCCACAAACTTGCATTGGACCCAAGGTAGGCCTAAAACACTTGTTTGCCTTTGTTTATATATTGCATATTTAGAGAAAGATAGTTTTTGATTGGCTTGCTTGTCACTAGATATCGCTAGATTCTAGGAAGGTCAATCTTGTCCGCAAGATCGACTCATTCCGTGTGACACCTGGTTACACTTGTTACCTTTCCCCTTATTCTTTTTCGTCAAATTTCGGGGATTGGTCACACTCTGTTGCACCAACACTTGACCCTGAGGGGATAGTGATGGCTAGGGCTGAGGATGCATGGGAGGTTGCAGCACTAATGCTTGAGGGGCTGGAGCGCTTGGTTGTGCATAAGGAAGAGCAACGATGTGGTAGACAGGTTGAGCATTGGTTGGCCTTGAAAACATGTTGCTAGCAGGAAGGGCATAATTGTTGGAGGAACTGGTTCTCCCCTATGAATAGACATAAATTTTCTGAGTTTATGGTGAAGGGTGTGAAAGGGTTCCAACAATACCTTCGGTGGCATGGGATGCCCCCAATGCATTGGCACCTCTAGGACGGGGGAGGTCTGGAATGATAGTATAGACATAACTAGATTGCGCATAAATAAATTCCTATCTTAGAGCGGTTTGGAGAGCTTCTTCCTTTGTCTGAGGAAAATGGGGTGTGACATATTTTCTAATGGGTGATAAAAGGCTCCTAAGAAACCAATCTAGATAAACATGGTCTTCGAAAGGCAGTGTTAACGGGAAAAGTGTCTATTCAAAACGACCCTATCCCACTAAGGTGTGACAGTGACCTTAGAAACAAACAGAGAAAACTACTTTCATATTCTTCCTTATGAACTATAAACGAAGAGGAATAGGATGAACCAACCTGTGTCTTGCGCTAGTCCTTTGATCCAATCTCTCTCCTCTTTTACAGCTTCCAGCTACCTGCTCCCTTACTTGCTCAGCTTCACCAAGTTCCTGTAAGATCACAGAAGAAGAAAACTACACAAAGACATGGATTTATATTCATAAATAGCTTAGGATCAGATTTAAGCTAAACATACAAATGTAACAAACATCAATGATACACAAGCATGTAGGAGAAACTCAAATAGTTTTATTGATATAACAAGAAGATCCAGGAGGAGTTACAACCGATGATTCCTGATCCAGCATCAACCTCCCAGCAAAGAATCCCCTCTTCACCTCCAACAAAGCATAAATCACCCAATACTCTGATATCTATCTCAAAACCAAATTCCAGCCTCTGGATCTCTGGGATCAGGGATCCATATATAGATGTATGCAAGGAAGATGAGTCAGCTTATGATTTGACTAGTGTCTTCTCTCTGTCAGTTCTTGCTTCCACTTGGAGGCTGAGAGCCTCTTACTCATCCTTGGTCGAACTCAGTGAGGCAAGTGTCATTGGGGAAGATTCTGGAAGCTTCCATTGTCTGTCCACCTCGCAGAATGACACTGCCATTTGTCATTTCCCGCTCAACGAATCCTGGTAGTGCATTTAGGTGCGTTGCAACGCACCTAGCTAGTGTATTTGGGTGCTATGCAATGCAGCTAGCTAGTGGAGCAGCTGAAATGATCCTGATTTGACTGATTCTGAGCAGTTTCTGGTGGAGAAATTCTGGGAGAAGCTGTAATTTGTTGACCTTGTTCCTTTAGGGGTCGGAACAACACTTTTAGGGACTTAGGATCCCTCGGTTTATGGACATTTCATGCTTATAGCTGTAAGGCACAAAAATGTTTATAATAGTTGCCCCCTAAAGTATGAGGCCGTTTATCGGGTGAAATGCTTTATTAGGAGGATCCGAAGTTCTTTCAACGCTGGGAGGAGACCTGTAATAAGATACAATACAATACATTATTTTCATACTATTTTTCATGATCTAGCTGAGGCGGGCATTCCCATGCTCAGCTTTATAAATTCATTTTCATGTACATAGTGTTAGATACCTATACCAATAGGTTTCATATTTCATGATTGGCAAAGAAAGTTCCAAATATGCTCTGCTTTGGTGATGCAAAGATCCCATATTTTCAAGAGAAGGTAATATGTGTACATAGCTTGATGTTGACTCAATTTTGGATGGGTGATCCAACAGCTTAATCTGGATCATGCCATGTTTCAATTTCTTGTTGTAGAATAGAGAAAGAAGTCTGTCCAAACTATTCAATCTTGGCAGACCAGTAGTTAGGTAGAGAATTAAGGTTCCCAACTGCTTAATCTGGGACCTTGGAAGCAATAAGGGTAGTTCTAGATAGAAAATCAAAAGAAAAAGCCAAAAGAAAAGAAAAGGCACATGAGGGTCTACAAGTCTAAGTGCACCCTCCATGAAGAAACAAAAAATGCTAGGCAAGTTAATGGGTAGGTAGAGGGGGTTGCAGAAATGTCATTCCTTTCAATTGAATTTTGCTGGTCTAACATAAAGGAAACATCAGTGGATAGAGAAGTTCCTCTTCTCCATCATCTTGCAGCAATACAAAGGAGCATGTCTAACTTCCTGTTTTCCCCCCCTCACATTCATTGCTAACATCCCATTACCAGTTATGTTCATGAAAGAAAGTCAAGGTCTTATGGTGGTTCTTGTTTCTTTAAAAGCCACATTTCTTGTGTAAAATTCTTTTCATTTTGATCTACTCCCTAAACTAAGTTGATTCCATGTAAAACTTAGTGTTTCCACTCCTCATCCACCTCTTCCACTCATATTAACCCCTAACTTCTACTATTTAACCCCCTATACCTCCTATTCCCCCTATTACTATGTAAACTATGCAAAAAACCCCGAAATACCTATGTATCCCCTTCCCCGAGCATTATAGCTCTAAGTTTGGTTTTAAATGGTGTAAGCGCTAAAACATTAGAGCGCGACCCAAAGAGCGCTCATACATTAATCCTGGGATTAATCCAAGATCAGCTTGGATTAATAACCTTAATCCGGCTTTGTTAATAAACCCGCACATAATACATTTTGCCCGTAACACTGCTTGAAAACCCACTTTTCTAAAGTTTCCGTCGGGCGCGCATTTCGCAAAAAACATTATTTTATTCTCCTGCCCGCTGCCATATCGCCCTGACATGTTGATGACCCGTCGACCGTCGGATCTGGGCCTTCCCATCCGACGGCAAATATCCATATCGGGTCGGTCCCGATGTACTACCGTTATCGCCCGAGAAACTGTCAGAGGGTGACGTCAGGCCTCCGCCACATGTCACCCCCATATTCTCTCGGACCGCCCTCTGACAATACTACTTCCGTATCCGGAGCGGTCCGAGAAAACCATTTACCCCTGACCAGTCACGCTCACGTCACGTCCTCGTCACCGCCACGTCGTGCACACGTCATGCCACATCGCCGCCGCATAAGCGCCCCTGTCCGACAATGCTCTAACCTGTCCGCCACCTCACCATTCCCCGTGGACCACTCACAGGCCGCCACATCACTCGATGACGTCACCTGACCCTGACCCCACCTGATGATGTCATGCTGACGTCATCCAAAAAAAGCGCCAATTTTCCAAAAAGTCCATATTTTCGCCAAAAAAACCGTGTTTTTGTCACTTTTGCCAAAACAACTATCACTCTGCTTTGCATGCATTTTACGACCAATCTGTCACCAACTTGCAGAAATCGCTACAAATACCATGGGCGCATCCAATCTACCTGCATTTGTAACCATTACCAGCAATTCATAAGGTATTTATCCAAATCTTTCCCTCTGCGCCTGGTTTTGTCCATAATTCTCCAAAGATAGCTTAAAACCAGTGAAGAACACTCTACCTACCAGCAAACTCCAGTAACCAGTGCCTATTTTCAATTTTTGGGTCGAAATTCATCCACAGAACCTACATTTAGACAAATTTACCCAAATTCACAGTTAGTTCGCGCATTCTTGAACTGAAAGACCCGAGCTCCACTAATTCACCTTGGAGAGAGTTTACCAGTCCTGGCATTCACTCTATCAGTCCTCTGTGCAGTTTTTTAGTTGCTGCCACTACCAGTTACCCTCTGTTCCTTTGCAATTCACCTCTCTGTTCCAGAAATACCCCTCTGTGTTGCTCTGTTTAGTAACACCGGTTCACATACAAATCAGAGGCCTTATTAGCCATGGAAACACCAATAGCATTAAATATAGCACCTCTCAATGCCCCACAGAGAGAGTTAGAATGGAAGGCCCTGGGGGATAAAGATTATCAGATGATAGACTCATTTCCAATGAATTCCAAATTTAACATCCATCTGCTGAATGAGTTAAAGGCCCAACACCTCAGTGGAGCTGATATCTTGGGAATTTGGGACTCCAATTTGCCCATTTTTAACCTTCCTCAAGTCAACTCCCTTCCAGACTTGATCCATAGATGTTGTGAATGCTATGATCCATGTCAGAGAGTTGTTCTCAATCCCACAGGCTCAGTCTTGTTCCATATTACCCCTGAGGCCATAAAGGAGATGCTTCACTTTCACTGTGCAAGACCATTGACTCCTCTCTCCATGTTGGACTTATTAAAGAAGGGGGGCAACCTGTCCAGTGCCCAAATCATCAAAATTAATCAGTTATTCATTAAGCCAAGCTCTGAAGCTGTGAGAACGCCTCCTATTGGAAATCCATATCTCAATGACTTGGGAAAAATGCTTGTAGATTTGATTAGCTATGTCCTGGGCTACAAGGGAGTTGAGGATGTTGATGACACCATTATGGCCATGCTTTCCATATTTTCTCCTGGGAAGCCTCCTGCTGTGCACTATGACTATGCTGAATACATTGCAAACAAGATTCATGAGCAACTGATGAATCTAGAAAGGGAAAAGGTGTTTAGATACACCTCATACATATATCATCTGTTCTTATTCTATCAACCTGACAGTTTCCCTATTCCTCTCAAGAAACTTGATGCCCAGGGAAATCCAAGGTCGGTTGTGTTTTGGACTTCAGTTTTTCATCACACCGCTGGCTCACCATACACATACTGTGAATTCATAGACCTTTTCATTCATCCAGCTTTGACCTTGTTATATGGTGTTCCTCTTCCAAGATTAACTGATGAAATGCAAAGAATTCTCCATCTCTCTAAGTCCTACAGCATCGATGATTGGTACTTTTACCAACACCATACAGTAATCAGAATATATGGCTGTGAGTTGGACCCTTATAGGCTGCCAAGATATGTCCCTATGAGACTATTTGCCTTGGAGTATTTCAGGGAGTTTGGAAATGCAGACATGATCCATTTCCATAGTAAAAACAAGAAAGTGCAACTAAAAGTCACGAACCAGCTAGGCCCTTTTCTTTACAACATAAGGGAGGAGGGATGGAAGGAAGCAGATGGCATGCTAGAATGCCTCCGATTGGAAACCAGTTTTCGCTAGGTACCTTATGACCCTAATCATTTCATTTCTCTCAGGAGGGTAAAACATAAACTAGGTGGCTATGCTCATGCCAGATTGCCTCACATTGAGAAGTATGCCAACTTATTGAGTTGGAAAGAGGGCACCCTAGAAGAGGCAATTACTAGAGAGAAAATGATACAAAGAAATGCAAAGAATATTGAAAAGGAGGCTGACTTGGAAACTTGTGGACAAGTTTCCTCTTCATATCAAAGGCAACTTGGAGCAGCTGCCTCATCTTCAACAGCACATCAGCAAGCAGCCAAAGCTACTGATCAGGCTTCCAGCAAAGGCAAAGAGAAAGAGATGGAGCCAGAACAGCCACCTCATGAAGAAGTACAGCAGCAAAAAGAACAGCAAAAAGAGGGGCAGCCAATACAGCAGCAAGAACAAACGGCTGGAGCCCCAATATCCACTGAGCAACAGGCTCAAGAGAATGTGCCTCCTAGGCAAGAAAAGACAGTGGAGGCCTCAGTGCTACAAACTCCACAAAAAGAAGAAAAGGGAAAAAAGAGTGACAGAGAGCAGGAGACTCCCCTCACCACATCCACAAATCAAGGGGAGAAAAGGCACATAATGAATCCCCTCTCTGAGGAAGAAATGCCTATTGGGCAATCTTTGGGCATGGGCCCGCCAAGTATGGAGGCATCTGCAAGTTCCTTTCAGCAGGAACAAGAAAGAACAGTTGGAGGAGAAGTCAGCTCCTCAAGTCACCAAAGGGGAGCTGAAATAGGCATCAAACAACAATTCATTGATATCAAAAAGAGGAATGAGCCACTCAAGGTGCAGCTCTACAACCACTTATTAAAGATGGCTCCTACAAACCAGCAGAGATTGATGTCTGCATATGATGTACATGAGGGCAAAATGATAATGAGTCATTTCATGCCAACCATGTTGCAGCCACAGTCAGCTACAGACTACATAAGGACCAACCTTGAGGTCCTTGCAAAAGACATCCACCCCATGGATCAGATTGAATTACACAAGAAAACGGGTGAGATGGTATATGCCACCCTTGCGGACAAAACATTGGTGAATTATAGGCTGGAAAATAGCCTAAAAAACATAGCTGCCCAACTTGAGTTGGAGAAAGCATCCTCCCAGGCAAAGGACAACCGAATCAAAGCATTGGAGGATATCATCATAGAGCTTGGGCATGATCCCAAGGACACCAAGGCTATAAAAGCACTGTTGAAATTAAGAGATGCAGACATGGCAGCATTAAGAAAAATGATCAAGATCCAAACAACTCTTCATCCTCAGACAGAAGAGGTTGCCCAGCTAAGGCATGACCAAGATGCTGCAGCTATGCTGGTATCATTATACAAACAGCTGATCCAGACATAGGAGAAATTGGGAGAGTCAGAGGCTGCGCTGCAGGCAGCCCTAAAACAGAAGGAAGGAGGCCAAACATCACAGCCCCCTCCACAAATAATCAACCTTGAGGAACCTCCTCAAACTACTGCTCCTCCTACAGAGCAGACAGCTCAAACAGCGCCATCTACGTCAGCGCCAGCACCAACAACAGAGCAGGCTCCAAGCCTTGATATGCAGAAGCTGAAGAATGAAATTCAGGCCTTAGAAGCCCAAATGGCAGAGTTAAATGAATCCAGGGAGAATTTGGCTAAGCTCAATGAAAAATATGACAAGTCAAAGAAAAGCATAGCTGAAAAGGGAAGAGAAGTAAAGGCTCTCAAAGAGAAGATAAAGGAGCTGGAGAAAGAGCTCACCCTTGACAAAGTGGTGGCTCAGCTCAAGACAGTTTTATGGGCCAACATTGGCCAATTAATCACAGATCAGTGGTAGTATATAGAGACCATTCATGAGAAAATGGAGCTCATAGGCAAAGCACATAGGGAAGTTCAGAGAGCAAGGGCATCTCTAGGCAATATGCCTGAGATAGCCAATAGAATGATTAACGTGCTCAATAACCGTACAGGTCCTCAGCTGGCAGCAATAGGAATCCCTAACAGAACTGAAACTATCCTGCTGATAAAGAGGGTCCTTACATTGAGAAGCCTGGTACAAACACTGGAAAGAAGAAGCCAGGACATGCAGACAGAAGTAAACAAATTTATGGACAAGTTTGCAGCATTACAAAGCAGAGGTCTCCCTGGCTTACTGAACAGTGCAGGGAAACTACTTTCACATGAGAACTATGCTAAAAGGGTCAATACATTTGCTACCAATCAGATCACTGAAAGACCAAGTACCTCAGAAGAAACAGGGCCAGCATCTGGGCAAAGTCTCTATAACATAGTAGAGAACTTATTTTTCATTATGAATGAGATCAAACATTTGTTTGAAGTGCCTCCAAACTTCTACAAATATACAGAGGCAGATGAGACCTTAGATGCAATTTTGAGACATCAATTGCCCACACAGGAATGGTGGACCAAAATGATACAGTTGATACTGTGAACAAGAGCCTCTCATCAAGTTTTTTCATCAAAAAACATAAGTCATCATGTACAGGAAAATTTGATGCATTCAGTATGTATGGAGAAGAATGGACTGAGCCAACTCAGCAAACCTATTCGGCCACTAAAGCAATACTGACAACTGCAAATGACAGGGCCGAGAAAGCTACAACATGACAAAGCATAAAGACACATCATTCAACATTTATTCAGAATGCTCAACCGACTCAGTGGCCTCCAAAGGTCAAAAAGTCTTCTGACAGAATTAAAAAGCATTCATTTTGTATTTAGAGCAGCAATAACTTCCTTATTTGCTATTCTGTAAAGTTGGTAAACATATTTACTTCTCAAGTGACTCAACGGTTCAGATATTTTGTGTAACCGATTGTATATATTCCCCCTCGCATAAGCTTGCAGGGGTTGTTGATTTTCTCTTCTAGAGATCTTATGCTGTAAATTTTCAGAGGATTAATGCAAAGGCTGATGGAATTTCCGAAGTTCTATGTTGTCTGAGGTGTTGTAGTGTGTTCACTGAATGCTACAGGATTCCTACGTATTTCATGGCCCAATAAGTTTCCTTTAAACTCTTCGTTATGTGTTTTTATTACTTCTTCATAACACAATCATTGCTATGTTTCATAGTTAATGGCAGAGAAAAAGAATAGTTCTAGGATTTATTCATAGAATACCCTGAACTCAATCTACGCTGTTATAAATGTTTTCTTCAGTTATAGTTATAGAGGTGTAATTCTTAATTGTTGCATCCTCAAACTATATCTTTCACATAGGCTATTTTTCAGGAATTTAAATCTGCTCCTGTGCAATAGATCTCTTTCTCCCTCCCCAGCTTAGTGGAAAATTCTTAATTTCTTTTCACTGGTTAAACATGCTTCACCATCACAATTTCAAGTTTGTTCCATGAAATAGTTAAATGGCCCTGCAGTTTCAACATCCCCACTCAATGTTTCAAACAACCTGTATCCACAGACTCCATTGCCCAATGAACTAATACTATCTAAAGATTTCCACCCTAGGTACTTGTTGTGGTCACCAACAAACCCCCCTCTTTGGTCGATATTAGCAATAACATCGAGCAAAGGGGGGGGAACCTGAAAGAAAAATCCCAAAAATATTTTTTAAATTTTTGTATTTTCCTCCCTAAGGCTTAAATCGCATCGCAAGGGAAGGCTGAAGCATTAGCCAAGCGCGGAAAACAAAACTGCGAAAGAGCGATGCGAAATTCATCGCATCGCATGCATCCCAAGCGCTCTCTAAAAAGAAGACCTTCAAGAAATGCCGATCGCCGATATGCGACATCGCACATCGCAAACGTCGCACTAGGCGGCATAAACCATTGAATAAAATCTGCGATCAGCGATCTGCGATTTGCGATATCGGCGAACCGCGATCTGCGATCTGCGATATGAAAAGACTCATCGCACGAATTCTTCGACATACCCGATAGACCCAAGATTAAGCGCGCACCTTAAAGGAAATTAATGACCGCATGCTTGAGTATCAAGGAATGATTGCATCGCATTTTTCGAAGAGTCAAGTCATGATGAATGTCAGGATTATGCATTCATTAGAGTTTAATGCTTTCATGTCAATCTTTTCATTTCCCTTCTTCTTT
Organism: Pinus tabuliformis; assembly: GCA_031772625.1. Taxonomy (NCBI): domain Eukaryota; kingdom Viridiplantae; phylum Streptophyta; class Pinopsida; order Pinales; family Pinaceae; genus Pinus; species Pinus tabuliformis. Next base: position 538,815,356 of record CM062816.1, on the reverse strand, counting down.
GCGTAGACTGCAAGACACGCAACTAATATAAATCTATATGCAGGAAATATCTAAAGGAAAAGGGAAAGTGCCAATCAGACAGCAGAGAGAAGATGCCTCCACAAATGGATGCCGCATGCAGCAGGACCGCGGATTCCAGACTATAAGCCAACCGGCACTGATGAAATTAGACTATCCAGGACTCAGAGTCAAAGGCGCACAAAAGCAGCGTGTTCACAAAAGATCCTGAAGCTCAGACTTGGTAAAGCAGAGGAAGAAGCGCATGAGAAGGAAGACGCTCCAGAAAAGCCTGGAACAAAGAGCGGAAACAATTCTCGAAATAGGGGATTGTCCATACAGCGCGACTCCTAACCCACTCAGTCATTCGCACGACCGGAAACCGAAATAGCAACAGCAAAATCAGTTCGAGAAGAACCTGGGTTGTGCTAAGTATACACGCGGCGAATACACTCAGCTAGAGAAAGGTTTTCGAAAATATCTTCTGGTCTGTCAGAAGGAAGTGCCAGCTCTTGTTATTTCCACTTTTATCTCCCGAGCGAAAGAAGAAGGCGGCCAGCCGACTGTTCCCAGGAAAACGTTGCGCTGTTGACAGCACTAAAGAGAATATACAGAAACGGTTAGAAATTAGATTTAAAGTTTTAGAAATAAATTTGCTTTTAGTAAAGGGCGGTCATTTGAAGCCGATTCCCTAATTTCGTGTAATTAAGATTAATTAGTTAGTAGTATTTAACCCTTCTCATGGCATTTGGAGAAGGGTCCGGAAATTTGTCAAAAAACTTTTCCTTAGAACATGCACTTTTGTACCCTCAGAGGAGGTTTTTGATGAATGGATGGATCGAGATTTATTTATGTTTGCATTTTAATGTCTGTTACTGATGTTGCACTTCTGTACTCTTAGCAGATATTAGAACAAGTACGAATAAATCATTATTGCTTGAAGTTTATTAGTGAAATCAGTGATAAATGGTACTTTTATCTCTTGACTAAATTCTGCTAGTATCCCTAAAGTAATATACAGCTGAGTTCTTTATATGTCATTGTATGAATGTCTGTATTACCATTTGGCACTTCTGTACGGTGGGGTCATTTATTTATGCTTGACATATAGAAAACTGATTATGCGATATGCTGTTCACAACTACTCTGCCTAACTTCTTATGCAGAATGGTTTATCTTTATCGATTTATATTCTGATAACAGTTGAATGATCTTTATTACCAGCTGTTGTTTGAAATCTTTCTAGATCGCATAACAAAAGAAAACACCCCGGGTTAGCGTAGACTAGATGTACTGTTTCTCTTCATTAGATTACATTAGCATAGAGTTAGTTTAGCAGTTAAGATTAAGACTAGTTTAGAGAAACCTTTAGATTAATACCATCAAACTCTACACACACACACACACCCTTCACATTGGGAAACTGGTCCCATTACCCCCAGTTGTACCCGCTACTCCAAACGGGCAAGGAGCCGCCAACCAGGTTCCGGACTGGGTGGGTATCCCCCTTGTTGTCGACCCGACTTCGGGGCCCTCAACATTTATGGCGCTAGAAGGAGGGCCGAGCTATGAATGGCGCATAATTCAAAATCCAAATACCATTCTGAGAGCAAATCACCCTCACCAACTTCCCCGACTTCCCCGGTACGACTAATCTCGGAACCAGAAGTCTCTTGGACATTCACCACTGCTATACATACTGATACATCAGACCAACTTATTATCGATACCCCTGAAGTTCAAACTTTGATCCGTAAACTCTAGGGATTCTCTATTTTTACCCAGAAGTCTGATAAATCTAAAGGAAGCCTGACTTCGCAGTACAATCCTGCTCATCCCCTGACCCGATTGAAGAGTGAAAAGTTTGGCATCCAACCAAATGAAATCCCTCTCCCCACTAGGAAAAGAGCAAGGAAAGCACTCCCATAGTCTGACAGAGAGACTCTGTCATCCACTTCGTCCATTTCAACTCCCTCTCCGCGAAGTCAACCACCCACATCTCCACCTCAAGTCACTCATCCATCTTCCACAACCCTTCCTCCGCAATCGTCGAAGATCATAACATCTCCATCTTCTCAACATCAAAGACCATCTCCTACACTTTTGTTGACTAGCAACTCAGCGATGGCCCAATCTCCATGGAACAATCCTGAGGCAGTTTTAATGCCTCCACCCCTAAGTCCAATACCTGCCCATCCCGAGAAATGGCTACCAAAGTTCAATCCAGAAACAGGAATGCTAGCTGAAGAACATATCAATAATTTCATGCTTTCTGTTAATCTCAACGGAGTTACCAACGAAGATGCCGTGGTCTGACTTTTCCCCTATACAATGCAAGGAACAGCCGGGTCATGGTACTTTTCGCTGCCCTCCGGATCTATCACCAGCTGGGACATTTTTCAAAATCAATTTCTCACCAAATTCGGCGATGATAGATCGACAGCGACACTGATCAACGATTTATCCAATCTTAAAGCTGAGGATAGGGAACCCATTAAGGATTTTAACTTACGATTCAACAAGATCCTCAACAAAATCCCCGCTGCTTCTCAACCCAGCGAGGAAGTAAGATGTGAGTGGTACATCACGACCTTACCTTCAAACTTGGCCATCTTTGTAGATAGGGCGAGCAAGACAACCTTAGTCGAAAATTTGGCTGAGGCGTTAGCAGTTGAAAGATGTGTAGTAGCCCTAGAAAAGAGATCTACAATCGAAGAGCGTAAATCTAAGAAAATCTCTTTCAAAGAAGACACCAAGAAGAAGCAAACGAAAGATCCTTTCGACATGGAAGGACTACAAAAGGTATTAAAGGCCATGTCTAATGAGATGATTGACATAAGAAAACAAGTAGCAGAATCATCCCCAAGAAAGCCTTTTAGGAATTTCAAAAGAAACCCTCCCATGGAGACGAAGCCACCCAACGTGGTCTCAAATGTGGAATCTGAAGAAGAAGAAGAGGAGAGCACCATCGAAACGCAGACCGATGATGAAGAAGTGGTGGAACTGCAAGGAATGTGGGATTTCATCCTCCCACAAGAGGAAGATCAAGAAGCACTTCCGGTTAGCACACGAAGCAGAAATCAACTTGATCCTCCCCAGAATACCCCAAAACAGAAGGGTGCAAGCCCTGCAGCAAAAGAAAAGGTTGCACCAAAGAAAACAATTGCTAAAACGACCTCATTTAGCCCAGTCCAATCAGAGCAATCACCTCCATCAAAGACACTAATAGTGTCAGATGAAATGGAGTATAACATCATCGATGACATGAAAAAGACTAGGGCTAATATCACTCTGTACGAGTTGAGCAAATTGAAACACCAACAGAAAATCATGATGAAAGAGTTACACGCCGTACCTACTACACCTTTACCTACATCTGTAGCTTCCCATAATATAGGAAGACCTCCAATCAACACGATCAATAAAATCGATCCAAATGACATCGCTCTGATTGGAGGGAGATCTAGATCTCATACTCCTCCTTTCCTCCTCACTTATGAAATCTTTAACAGAAACGTGCACAACTGCTTGGTCGATTCTGGTGCTTCAACCAATATTCTACCCAAGTCAATATGTGCCAAACTTAATGTTCAACCGCAAAAATCCGTAGTGCGCATAGTTCAACTTGATCGATCGCAAGTCGAAGTGATAGGCGAACTTAATCAAGTGACCATAAGATTGTCGTCTAACCCCAAGGTATGTCAGGTTATCGACATTCTAGTGGCTGACATCCCTGAATTTTATGGTATGATTCTTAGCAGGGACTGGTCCGAGAAACTCCACGGATACTTTTCAACCGACTGGTCGCACATGTGGTTACCCTTCAACGGGAAACCAAATCAAATAAAGATTGAACGGGAATTGCACCAAAAATACATAGTGACGAGTTTGGAAGGAGAGAATGAAGCCATAGCATACAACAGCAACATCATAGGCAACTACTCGGTAGACTCTTTCCTCGGAAATTTCAATGCTCACATATCACCATATTTAGAAAATTCAGTTTTGTCCCAAGTAGAAAACTTTTCCCAGACTGATGATTCAAAATGTGTTAGTTTCTTAGATAACCCTGTAAATACTTCTTTATTTTGGAAATTATATTTTGATGGCTCTAAATCCAACGAGGGAGCGGGAGCAGGATGTGTTTTGATCAGCCCAGACGGAAATAAGACCATGCTCACATGCAGACTGGAGTTCGATTGCACGAACAACACAGCGGAATACGAAGCCTTGGTGCAAGGCCTATACAAAGCAATCGGCTGCAACGTCAAATATCTTCAAGTCTTTGGAGATTCTGAGATCGTCGTCAAACAGGTACGTAACACCATACACTGCCTGTCTAATCATTTAAAGAACTATCAATCTTTAGTACAAGATCTCACTGCACATTTTACAGCGTTCAATATTTCGTCAATCCCGAGACTTCACAATGCAAACGCAGACCTGTTAGCTAACGTAGCCTCCAGACTCATCCCCTCCGAAGACTTTAGTCCAGATAGGTTTTTGATAGAATTGATTTTTAAACCATCTATCCCTAACAACATCACCAACTGGAGAGTATTCAACGACGACCCAGACATCGTAAGTTTCCTCACCTCCGAAGGATCCTACTCAAACCAGATAATCGACGAAGACTGTCATGATCACCAGATACAACAAAATAGCACTGATAATGTTATACCCAAATCGGTGGTCAAACTAGAAGACTTATACGACTTGAAAAGTCGGTTCAAAAGGTCAGCTAATGCCAAACTCTATAGTTCAAATCTGAACTACGAATCAGTGAACTTAGGAACCGATGAGAAGCCGCAAAACGTTAATCTAGGTCAAGGCCTAGCTCTTGAAGAAAAATCAGCATATATCCGTCTTCTACGATAGTACAAAAATGTCTTTGCCTGGAATTACGATGAGCTGAGGACTTACAACACTTCTATCATTCAACACACTATCCCTATGATTGACAACGAGAAACCTGTCCAACAGAAGCTCAGAAAAATCCACCCCAACTTGGAAAATCAGATAAAAACTGAGCTGAATAAATTGTTGAGAGCCAGAATAATCTTCCCGGTCAGACATTCCAAATGGGTATCCAACATGGTACCTGTTAGGAAGAAAAACGAAGATATTAGAATCTGCATCGACTTCCGAAATCTCAACAAATCCTGTCAGAAGGACAATTTTCCCCTCCCACCTATGGAGCAAATATTACAGGCAGTCGCAGGCTCAGAGTTAATGTCTTTCCTGGACGGATTTTCAGGATATAATCAAGTGTTGGTACACCCAGATGATCAGTTAAAAACCACCTTCCGAACTAAATGGGGTACCTACGCATATCGGAAAATGCCGTTCGGTCTGATCAACGCCGGCGCCACTTTTCAGAGAGCCATGGACATTGCATTTAAAGGTTTAGTCAATAAATCGGTAGTGATCTACCTGGATGATATAACTGTATACTCCAAGAACCGAAACAACCACCTCAAAGATTTGAAGCAAATCTTTCAAAGATGTTTAAGGTATGGGATCTCGCTTAACCCGAAGAAATCTTTTTTCGCGTTGAGTGAAGGAAAATTGCTAGGATTCATAGTGTCTAAATCTGGCATTCACATTGAACCTGACAGAATCAAAGAAATTTCTGAGATATCCATGCCTCATAACAAAAAGACCATGCAATCTTTCCTAGGACAGATCAATTTTGTGAAAAGATTTGTCCCAGATTTTTCACGTATTATTTCTCCTTTACAAAAAATGATAAAAAAGAATTCAAACTTTAAATGGGGTCTAGACGAGCACGAAGCATTTAACTTAATCAAACAAGCCATCATCAACGCTCCATCTCTAGCAACCCCAAATTTTTCAGAGCCCTTTGTCTTATACACGTTTGCCTCAGAGAATTCTTATGCTGTGATCTTGACTCAAGCGAATCAAGAAAAGGTAGAAGCTCCGATCGCATTCTTTAGCTCAAACTTACAAGGTGCTGAGCTGAAATATTCAGACGTAGAGAAACATGCATATGTCGTTTTCAAAGCAATTAAATATTTCAGACCTTTCTTGCTAAAGGGCCATACCAAGGTCATAGTACCATTCCCAGTGGTAAGAAACCTCCTAATACAGAAAGATGTGGGCGAAAAGAGAGCGAATTGGATCACCGCCTTGCAAGAATACGACCTGGAGATCAAGCTGGCACACATCGTAAGAGGCCAAGGCTTCTGCAAGATGTTAGCTGGAGCATCGCAAATCCCCGAAAAATCATCTGAAGAGGTACACGCGTATGAGGTAAGCCTAAACGACGCACAATCATTATATGCTGACACCATTTATTTTCTGAAAAACGGGCATGCTCCATATCACCTGGATCACATCAAGAAGAGAGCCCTGAGATTAAAAGCTAAACAAAACCAGCTCGTAAATGATGTCCTGTTTAAAAGGAATTATGATTCTGTGCTCCTTAGATGTCTTGAGAAAACTGAAGCCGAAAAGGTTTTGCAGGAAATCCACGATGGACCAGCAGGTGGACACTATGCTGGAGAAGCCACCGCACACAAAATCTTACGTGCAGGATACTACTGGCCCACGCTGTTCAAAGACTCGTACCATCACGTAAGGAAATTCCAAGTCTGCCAAACTGCTGTAGGAAAACAAAAGAAGTCATCCATGCCACTACAGCCGGTTAACATCGAATAGCCGTTCAGCCAATGGGGCCTGGACATAATAGGTGAGATCGTTCCTCACTCCTCTAAACAGCATAGGTATATCCTCACGGCAACTGACTATTTTACTAAATGGGTAGAAGCAGTTCCTCTCAAGACAGCTAATTCTGAAAACATTATTGAATTCATAGATCAGTTTATCATTACTAGGTTTGGATTGCCAACGGCCTTAATATTTGATAATGCTTCATATTTTTCTGGAAATACCATGACTGAGTTCGCGCTCAAAAGAGGGTTCAAACTGAAGTATTCTGCCAACTACGATCCGCAAGGTAATGGGCTGGCTGAATCAACGAACAAGAACCTAATCAGGATTATCAAAAAGACAGTCGACCAAAACCAAAAGAATTGGCATAAAGCACTGGTAAACGCCTTATGGGCAGACAGAATTACAAAGAAAGCCTCTATCGGCACTTCTCCCTTTAATTTAGTTTACGGGAGAGAAGCAGTTCTTCCTACTCACTTAGTCATTCCCTCCTTGTCCTTAGTACAATACATTGATGAAGTATCTACTTCTCCCTTACAGCTAAGGCAAATGGAAATAATCAAGCTAGAAGAACAACGAGAATAGGCCAAGAAAACCCATGCTCACCCCCAAGCGCTGATAAAATCCTCTTTTGATTCGAACATAATGACCAGAAAAAACTTTCAGATGGGAGATTTAGTTTTGAAATGGGATAAGGCTCACGAAGAAAAGGGCAAACATACGAAATTCCAGAAGCTATGGCTTGGTCCTTTTCAGATCGTAGAGGTCATAGGCCCGTCGACTTTTGTGTTGCAGGACTTGACAGGCAGGAGAGATTCTCTGCCTGTGAATGGACAAATCCTCAAAATGTATTTTCCATAGAAGGTCATCCTTCTATTTTTGTAGGATAATTTTAGTTTTTTTTTTTATTTTATTTTAGTTTTTATTTCTTATAAATAAGGTTGGTTGTGAATGATCATAAATTATATTCATGAAGAAACATACCATTTCTCTATCAGATTTTGATTTCACTTGTATAAATAGTAAAACTTTTCGAAAAAAATCTGACTTTTATTATTGACAGATAGAGTTAACTTTAGCCTGAATATGATGTTAGTTTCAACTTCACAAAGAAATCTGGGATGAAAGTAACTTTTGGCAAAAAATTGTTTTATGCCAACGCAATGAAAAGTATCATCAATAGCAAAATAATTATTCTCTGCAAAACTGCTGTTCTTAAACTCTATTATTGTCGTCCAGAGCTTTCTTAAGGAAAAACAATGACTTCCTCCCTGTTAAGGAAATCGCAACATCCAGAGAAACAATCCAAGAAAACACTATATCTCAAAGAATGAGAGGTCTCATCACGAGCCGGCTTATCATGATCACAGATATTATAACTTGCTGACTTTTCCACTACTGTCTACCAAAACAGGGCAACGACTCAAGATTGTTGCAATCAAAAGACAAGGGGTCTCATCACGAGCCAGCTTGTTCAGCAAAAGTGTAAATCAAGTGAATGACTGTGTCATAATTTGGCCACCAAACCAAGACACTGTTCTTTAGAGAATAAAAAATCAAAAAAGAAAGAAAAAGTGTCAAAAGGATTTTTCTCTGGTATGTTGTAAATAACCTTAAACAGGAAAAAGGATCATTGTTGGATAACATGGTAACCCTGTCGAGGCTATGGACGCTTGCGGGCAGCAGAGGCTCTACCTACGAAAAATGAGCATATTTTACAAAGCCAGTACGCAGAGAAGACCTTATTTTGTCTTTGAAAAGCACTGAGTAATGTCTAGGTGTGAATACAAGAAATAACCCAGAGGGAGCAAACAATCGGAATGAAATAAAAGTTGTGACGAAACATCATTGACGGGATAAGGGGTAATACTCTATCTGTCCATAACAAAATTTAGGCATAAGACATTTTTTTTGTTTTGGAAGTGAAAATGCAATAGAAAAAGCAGAGATAACTGGTTCTTCACATTGAATCGCCATTGTTGTGGTCACCAACAACCCCCCCTCTTTTCTCGATATTAGCAATAACATCGAGCAAAGGGGGGGACCCTGAAAGAAAAATCCCAAAAATATTTTTTAAATTTTTGTATTTTTCTCCCTAAGGCTTAAATCGCATCGCAAGGGAAGGCTGAAGCATTACCCAAGCGCGGAAAACAAAACTGCGAAAGAGCGATGCGAAATTCATCGCATCGCATGCATCCCAAGCGCTCTCTAAAAAGAAGACCTTCAAGAAATGCCGATCGCCGATATGCGACATCGCACATCGCAAACGTCGCACTAGGCGGCATAAACCATTGAATAAAATCTGCGATGACAGCGATCTGCGATTTGCGATATCGGCGAACCGCGATCTGCGATCTGCGATATGAAAAGACTCATCGCACGAATTCTCCGACATACCCGATAGACCCAAGATTAAGCGCGCGCCTTAAAGGAAATTAATGACCGCATGCTTGAGTATCAAGGAATGATTGCATCGCATTTTTCGAAGAGTCAAGTCATGATGAATGTCAGGATTATGCATTCATTAGAGTTTAATGCTTTCATGTCAATCTTTTCATTTCCCTTCTTCTTTGCATAGACTGCAAGACACGCAACTAATATAAATCTATATGCAGGAAATATCTAAAGGAAAAGGGAAAGCGCCAATCAGACAGAAGAGAGAAGATGCCTCCACAAATGGATGCTGCATGCAGCAGGACCACGGATTCCAGACTATAAGCCAACTGACACTGATGAAATTAGACTATCCAGGACTCAGAGTCAAAGGCGCACAAAAGCAGCGTGTTCACAAAAGATCATGAAGCTCAGACTTGGTAAAGCAGAGGAAGAAGCGCATGAGAAGGAAGACGCTCCAGAAAAGCCTGGAACAAAGAGCGGAAACAATTCTCGAAATAGGGGATTGTCCATACAGCACGACTCCTAACCCACTCAGTCATTCGCACGACCGGAAACCGGAATAGCAACAGCAAAATCAGTTCGAGAAGAACCTGGGTTGTGCTAAGTATACACGCGGCGAATACACCCAGCTAGAGAAAGGTTTTCAAAAATATCTTCTGGTCTGTCAGAAGGAAGTGCCAGCTCTTGTTATTTCCACTTTTATCTCCCGAGCGAAAGAAGAAGGCGGCCAGCCGACTGTTCCCAGGAAAACGTTGCGCTGTTGACAGCACTAAAGAGAATATACAGAAACGGTCAGAAATTAGATTTAAAGTTTTAGAAATAAATTTGCTTTTAGTAAAGGGCGGTCATTTGAAGCCGATTCCCTAATTTCATGTAATTAAGATTAATTAGTTAGTAGTATTTAACCCTTCTCATGGCATTTGGAGAAGGGTCTGGAAATCTGTCAAAAAACTTTTCCTCAGAACATGCACTTCTGTACCCTCAGAGGAGGTTTTTGATGAATGGATGGATCGAGATTTATTTATGTTTGCATTTTAATGTCTGTTACTAATGTTGCACTTCTGTACTCTTAGCGGATATTAGAACAAGCACGAATAAATCATTATTGCTTGAAGTTTATTAGTGAAATCAGTCATAAATGGTACTTTTATCTCTTGACTAAATTCTGCTAGTATCCCTAAAGTAATATACAGCTGAGTTCTTTATATGTCACTGTATGAATGTCTGTATTACCATTTGGCACTTCTGTACGGTGGGGTCATTTATTTATGCTTGACATATAGAAAACTGATTATGCGATATGCTGTTCACAACTACTCTGCCTAACTTCTTATGCAGAATGGTTTATCTTTATCGATTTATATTCTGATAACAGTTGAATGATCTTTATTACCAGCTGTTGTTTGAAATCTTTCTAGATCGCATAACAAAAGAAAACACCCCGGGTTAGCGTAGACTAGATGTACTGTTTCTCTTCATTAGATTACATTAGCATAGAGTTAGTTTAGCAGTTAAGATTAAGACTAGTTTAGAGAAACCTTTAGATTAATACCATCAAACTCTACACACACACACACACCCTTCACATTGGGAAACTGGTCCCATTACCCCCAGTCGGACACGCTACTCCAAACGGGCAAGGAGCCGCCAACCAGGTTCCGGACCGGGTGGGTATCCCCCTTGTTGTCGACCCGACTTCGGGGCCCTCAATGGTACTGAAAGACATCATTCAACCAAAACCTTGAACAAAAACTGAACCTCACAACTAGCCTAATATCTTTCACAAAACAGAGCTAAAACTTAAAGAGAGAGCCCTCTCTGACTCTAGGTAGGCTAGGACCTATAATCCAAACCTTGGTTAGTGGTTACCCCGGCCGTATTCCCTTGGGAGTCAAAGGGAACAACCTGGGTGTTAACATAAATGGCGACTCCACTGGGGACTGGATAAACTTTGCGACCTCCTATCTGATTCTTAATGCTGCAGATAAAGCCTGAGTGACAGCCAGATAGCCTTAGAAACTGCCTCTGCTTTGCATTTGCAGGAATATATAAAAGCTGCCTCAGTCAATCTTTATTCAGTATTAATTCTCATATAGCTTTGCTATAACTGACCAATCCTTATCAAAAGAATCACTACTTCCTTAGAAATTCTCAGAAAGAAAGTTATAGAAGCTGGCTCCTAAGAAGAAAACTCGTTACACAAGATCAAACCCAGATCCTGAGCCAGCACCTGAGTTTCAAAATCCAAACTTGAATGCAAGAATCCTCAAGAGACACAAATCAGAAGGCACTTTATTAGATTCAAGTTCGGAAGCAGGTCTCCAAACTGACATTCCAATGCCTGCTAAGGCTTCTCTACATCCTCATACAACTGGCCCACAATCTCCTAGTTCTTCATCCACTTCACAAGGTATCCTTTCAACCACTCCATCAAATACACACACCCCTTTCATCCGATTTCCTCCACTAGTCCCGTTCATCCCTGCTATCCCTGTTGTCCCACCAAACATGGCTAATAGATATGCCCCACTGCAGTTACCGGCCAATCCAGCTCCTTTGCCTCAAGAGTACCAAAGCAAGATCTCATACTTTGATGGTACTGGATCATATCCAGCCCTTCAACATACTAAGAAAATGCAGGACTACTTTGAAAACTACGAAATAAATGATGATGGGGTTAGGATGAAAATTTTTGTGCAAAGCTTAACGGGGGATGTAAGGACATGGTTTAGGTCACTTACACCAAATTCCATAGCTGATCCTGAAGCCCTCTATCAAACATTTATCAACAGATGGGAGAAGAAGAAGGACCCACTCCACATATTATCTGAATACAACACTATCAAAAGAGGTCCCCAAGAAACTGTCCTGGACTACTGTGCCCGGTTTAACAATGTCTACAACGCTATTCCCCAAAATCTAAGACCCCCACCAGATCTAGCTTTATATACCTTCCCTGATGGGTTTGATTCAGATATGGCATATCAATTAAGGGAAAGGGCTCCCAGAACTTTAGCTGAAATGGAAGATATAGCAGTAAGTGTGGAAGCCAATCTGATAGCCAAGAGAAATAGGACAAGAACTGAGAGAAAGACCACCTTCAAAGAAGAGCCTTCAGGGTGGGATCAAAAAATGGATGCAATAATCACTGGTATGCAGAGATTAGGTGACAGAGTAGAATCAATTGAGAGGAAGTCATCATGGGAAGCACCACAAAATAATCCTATTAGGAATCCTAATTTCAGAAGAAACCAAAATCCAAATATTGGTAAAGCCAATTCCGAACCAGAAATTAGGCCTCCGTTCCAAGAAAATTATACAGAAGCATCCACTTCTAATGAACAAATAGATGACACCCACATTAACCTAATGGGCCTGAATGATGATCAACAAGTTTTCCTAAGTCAAGAAGATCATAAGGATGATGATATTAAACAGTTTCAAACCAAGTCAGGTGAGTCATTTGACTTTAAACAAGGCTATGACACAGCTGTTTATGAAGTTCATAAACAATACAAGATAAGGAGCAGAACCATAAATGTAACACAGCCTGAGAAAACAAAGGACACCCCTCTGCCTAAGAAAACCATGGTCACAGAGCCAATTGACAAAACTGATTCAATTACAAATGAAGTAACAGTGGAAGAAATAACTGAAGCATCTTCCCCAAAACAACAATCAATGGCTACATCACCCTTGCAGCCTAATCCAAGCATTACTTCACAGAAGATGAGTAAGAAGGACAAGCCTCAAGATCAGAGTGAAAACCAAGAAGAAAACTTGAACAACAAAGAAAGGGTTGTCAACCACAACACCAAGGTACAATCTGAAAAACCCTTTGACTTAGAAGCTGAAATTGGAAAATTGAAGATAGCCATTCCCCTTTCAGAGCTAGCCAAGCATGACATTTACAAACAACAAATTAAAAAGTCCCTACAACTTACCCATAATAAAGATGATGTCAATGTGTTGGATGATACCCCAGAACTACTTTTCGGTCCAGAGGTTGATGGAAAGACAGCAGTTACAGGGATCTTACCTTTTTATGTCAGCTTGCATGTTCATGATAAAGTATTACACAATGCAATGTTTGATTCAGGTGCATCTCATAACCTTATGCCTAAATCAATGATGGAGAGACTTAACCTAGACATTACAAGACCATATAAGGACCTATTTTCATTTGACTCCAGCCAAGTTAAGTGTTTAGGTTTGATAAAAGATCTGTGTGTATCCCTTATCTAGTATCCAAACAAAACAATCTTAATGGATGTTGCAGTTGCTGATATCCCACCCAAATATGGAATTTTGTTATCAAGATCATGGGGGGCTAAACTCCAAGGTTCCCTGCAATTAGACATGTCATATTCCACCATCTCAGTCTTTGGTCAACCCAAGAGGCTATATAGAGAGTCACTTATGAAATACATGGTGAGCAGTGAAGAAAAGCCTCAGAATTTCCCCATTTATGCAGTCCATTCAGATATGGATTCTTTTATTATGTTCAATGATGATACAAGCCCTGAGAGTGATAATAAATCAGTCACACTTGAACAAAACATGCATGAGAGTAAGCAACCATGTCCCCAAGAGATCCAAATTGAGAAACCAATTAATGAGTCTCTCCTAAAAGACAAACCAGATGAAAAACAAGAACTCCAACTTATAATCCCAAATTCTAGAAAGAATGTGGAAAATCCCTTAAAACAAGAGATCTTATGGTTCCTTGAGTTTGATGGATCAGTCAACAAATTAGGGACAGGAGCGGGGGTTTGGATACATAACAAACAAAACAGTCATGCTGAGGGCCAAGCCTACAGGTTAAGCTTCAGGTGCACTAACAATATGGCAGAATATGAAGCTCTCTTACTAGGCCTCAAGCTAGTGAAATCCTTACAAGCCATAAAAGTTTCAATCCTAGGAGACTCAGACCTAATTATCCAACAAGTAAAGGGAAATTTTGTCACTAATGACAAAAGACTGAGATCTTATAGGTCTGCTGCTGCTGAAATACTAAATTCCTTCACTGAATTTCAAATTACCAAAATTCCTAGAACCCATAATCTTCATGCGCATAGTTTGGCTACATTTGCAAGCACTTGTAAACTACCTTTTGAACCCCACCATTGCTTTACAGCTGAGATAAAACACAGACCTTCTGTCCCAAACAATGTCAAGGATTGACAAGTGTTTGAGGATGATACACAAATAAACAATTTCCTGATTTTGCAGCAAGAATTTTTAGGACTAAACATTGATACTAAGGCTGCAAGTGATTCACAAATACCAGGTGAACAACAACAAACAAATATCTCACTCGAGATAGCAAATCAAATGCTTTGTCCAACAAACTTTGACCAGGAGAAAATACAAGAACTTGAACAATTACATTCTGAGGAAATAGCTGATGCTGAAGAGGAAGTTATACAATTGAAAGATAATTTTCTTCCAACAGGCCTAGCTCCATTAGAGGACATTTTTGACTCAAATGATGTCCCTAGAAAACCGAAATTGCAGCCTCTTAATGCTGCCATTGAAGAGTGCAACATTGGAACTATTGAAAAACCCAAGATAATTAAATTGTCTGCATCTTTACCACCTGATCAGAAGCCTAAATACATTGACCTCTTCAAAGAGTTTCAAGATGTCTTTGCATGGAGTTATGAGGATTTAAAATCCTATGACACCTCTGTGATCCAACACACAATCCCTCTCAAGCCCAATCAAAAACCCTTTAAACAGAAATTGAGGAGAATCAATCCTATGCTTCTCCCTTCAATTGAAAAAGAGGTACAAAAGATGTTTAAAGCTGGCATCATAGCACCAATCAGGTTTTCTGATTGGATTTCAAATTTGGTCCCTACAAGAAAGAAAACTGGTGAAATAAGGCTTTGTGTTGATCTAAGGAACTTAAATCAAGTGTCCTTAAAAGATAATTACCCCTTACCCAAGATGGATCACATCTTGCAAAGAGTAGCGGGGGCCTCAAGAATTTCTCTACTTTATGGATTCTCAGGTTTCAACCAGATCTTAGTTCACCCTGATGATCAGGACAAAACAGCATTCACAACCCCATGGGGAACCTTCAAATATGTCAAAATGCCTTTTGGGTTAAAAAATGCAGGAGCTACCTTTCAAAGAGCAATGGATATTGCGTTTGCCAAAGAAATTCATGATTTCCTTGTCATCTATTTAGATGACCTCACACCTTTCTCAAAATCTGACCAAGAACATTTAAGACATCTAAGGCAGATATTCATAACTTGTAGGAAATATGGAATTTCCTTAAATCCCAAGAAATCCCTGTTTGGTTTGGAAGAAGGCAAGTTATTGGGTCATATTATTTCAAAGGATGGCATTAGGATTGACCCAGACAGAATACAGGCCATCTTGCAAATGCCCCACCCAAGAAACATCAAAGAATTACAAGCATTCTTGGGGAAGATCAACTTCCTAAGGAGATTTATCCCAAATTTGGCAGAATTGAGTAGATTACTCAATAACATGCTTAAAAAGGATTCAAAAGTAAAATGGACAGTAGAAGCAAATCAAGCTTTTGAAGGAATAAAATTGGCCCTTACCCAAACTCCAGTCTTAACAAATCCACAATTTGACAAAGAGTTTATCATTTTCTCTTTTGCCTCCCAGCATACTATTGCTGTTGTCCTATTACAGAAACATGACCAAGGAAATGAGAGACCTATTGCTTTCTTTAGTAGAGCTCTCAGAGATGCACCCCTGAAATATCAGATCATGGAAAAGCAAGCATATGCTTTGGTCAAAGCCATCAAAGACTTTAGGATTTATATCCTATACTCCCATGTTATAGCTTATGTACCAAGTCCCATTGTGAAAGACATACTTACTCAAGAGAACTTAGAGGGCAGAAGAGGAAAATGGATTGCCAACATTTTAGAATTTGACATTGAAATAAAACCTACAAAACTGATAAAAGGGCAAGGTTTGGCCAAATTAATGTCTGAAACAAATTTCCAAGCCTTGGACATCAACCAACTGGACAGTGAACCGGAGCTGGCGACTCCAAAGATCAATGTAGCCTTTGAACAATCTCTGTGTTATTCTGACATCTGTTATATATTGCAAAACCTGTGTGCTCCCCCAGGATTGTCCAGAACTAAATGTAGGTTCCTAAAAATGAAAGCTTCAAGATTTTTTGTCATGGATGGCAATTTGCTTTGGAAGAACCATGAGGGTATATTGTTAAACTGCTTAATTGAGAATGAGACTAACAATGTCATGAAAGAATTTCATGCAGGTGACTGTGGCGGACACCTCTATTGGAAGTCCACTGTGGACAAGATACTGAGGGCTGGTTACTATTGGCCCACTTTGTTCTCTGATGTTAAAAATTTCACTACCTCATGCCATAAGTGTCAAATATTTGAAGGAAAGAGAAAGTTACTACCACTTCCTTTGAGGCCTATTGCAACAGAGAGACCTTTTCAGCAATGGGGCTTGGATTTCATTGGGGAAATTCATCCCTCATCTTCAGGCCAACATAGATGGATCCTCACAGCCACAGACTATTTCACTAAATGGATTGAGGCCATCCCATGTAGACAGGCAAATGATTCAACAATCATTCAGTTTTTGGAGAATAACATATTGTCTAGATTTGGTTGTCCTGATAAGATCATAACAGACAATGCTGCTGCCTTTAGATCCAAGAAGATGGTGAACTTCTGCCACAAATTCCACATTACCTTGGGCCATTCTACTGCATACTATCCCCAAGGAAATGGCCTTGCTGAATCATCAAATAAAAGCCTTGTAAACATCATAAAGAAGGTGTTGGAAGAAAATAAGAAGAATTGGCATAAGAAGCTGGTGAATGCCTTATGGGCAGATAGACTAACAACCAAAAGATCCATTGGGGTCAGCCCATATGAGTTAGTCTATGGATTAGAAGCCAAATTTCCTTCATCACTAGGGATCCTTGTCATGAAACTTCTTCAAGAAAGCCAGGCCGAACCAAATGATATACAAAGAAGGATCAATCAAATGATATGTTTGCAGCAAACTAGAGACCAAGTTTATAGCAGAGTTCAAGTTTTACAAGAAAAGTTAAAGAAAGCTTTTGATAGAAGAACCAAGGTTGAAGATTTCAACATGGGTGACAAAGTCCTTAAGTGGGATTCAAGAAGGCAAGATAAAGGAAAACATGGAAAATTTGATTCCCTTTGGAGAGGACCATTTGTCATCCAAGCAGTTCAAGGAAACAACACTTATTTCCTAAAAAATCTGGATGAAACTGACTTGGATGAATGTCCTGTGAATGGCAGGATGTTGAAGCACTATTTTGACTACTTTCCATGAACATAGCATGGCTGTTCCCCTGTACATAATCTGTTGTATATAATATTTTCTTTCAGCATGTGAATAACTCAGTTTGAAAGGTCCTGCAGAACCATGAAAAGGCTTTTAGTTCAGCAAGTTCCACAAGTATGACAGAGCACAATTTTGAGATTTCAAGGAGGAAAACTCCAAGTTTTGGTGAAAGAAGTCAAGGGCCAAGGCATTCTGACCTGCTGTTCTTGGTCTTTCAAATGGAAAAACCATCCCCATGTGGAGCCACTGTTAGATACCTATACCAATAGGTTTCATATTTCATGATTGGCAAAGAAAGTTCCAAATATGCTCTGCTTTGGTGATGCAAAGATCCCATATTTTCAAGAGAAGGTAATATGTGTACATAGCTTAATGTTGACTCAATTTTGGATGGGTGATCCAACAACTTAATCTGGATCATGCCATGTTTCAATTTCTTGTTGTAGAATAGAGAAAGAAGTCTGTCCAAACTGTTCAATCTTGGCAGACTAGTAGTTAGGTAGAGAATTAAGGTTCCCAACTGCTTAATCTGGGACCTTGGAAGCAATAAGGGTAGTTCTAGATAGAAAATCAAAAGAGAAAGCCAAAAGAAAAGAAAAGGCACATGAGGGTCTGCAAGTCTAAGTGCACCCTCCATGAAGAAACAAAAAATGCTAGGCAAGTTAATGGGTAGGTAGAGGGGGTTGCAGAAATGTCATTCCTTTCAATTGAATTTTGCTGGTCTAACATAAAGGAAACATCAGTGGATAGAGAAGTTCCTCTTCTCCATCATCTTGCAGAAATACAAAGGAGCATGTCTAACTTCCTGTTTTCCCCCCCTCACATTCATTGCTAACATCCCACTACCAGTTATGTTCATGAAAGAAAGTCAAGGTCTAATGGTGGTTCTTGTTTCTTTAAAAGCCGCATTTCTTGTGTAAAATTCTTTTCATTTTGATCTACTCCCTAAACTAAGTTGATTCCATGTAAAACTTAGTGTTTCCACTCCTCATCCACCTCTTCCACTCATATTAACCCCTAACTTCTACTATTTAACCCCCTATTCCCCCTATTACTATGTAAACTATGCAAAAAACCCCGAAATACCTATGTATCCCCTTCCCCGAGCATTATAGCTCTAAGTTTGGTTTTAAATGGTGTAAGCACTAAAACATTAGAGTGCGACCCAAAGAGCGCTCATACATTAATCCTGGGATTAATCCAAGATCAGCTTGGATTAATAACCTTAATATGGCTTTGTTAATAAACCCGCGCATAATACATTTTGCCCGTAACACTGCTTGAAAACCCACTTTTCTAAAGTTTCCGCCGGGCGCGCATTTCGCAAAAAACATTATTTTATTCTCCCGCCCGCTGTCGTATCGCCCTGACAAGTTGATGACCCGTCGACCATCGGATCTGGGCCTTCCCATCCGACGGCCCATATCCATATCGGGTCGGTCCCGATGTACTACCGTTATCGCCCGAGAAACTGTCAGAGGGTGACGTCAGGCCTCTGCCACGCGTCACCCCCATATTCTCTCGGGCCGCCCTCTGACAATACTACTTCCGTATCTGGAGCGGTCCGAGAAAACCATTTACCGCCTACCGTTTACCGCTGACCAGTCGCGCTCACGTCACGTCCTCGTCACCGCCACGTCGTGCACACGTCATGCCACATCGCCGCCGCATCAGCGCCCCCGTCCGACAATGCTCTGACCTGTCCGCCACCTCACCATTCCCCGTGGACCACTCATAGGCCGCCACGTCACTCAATGACGTCATGCTGACGTCACTCGAACCTGACCCCACCTGATGACGTCATGCTGACGTCATCCAAAAAAAGCGCCAATTTTCCAAAAAGTCCATATTTTCGCCAAAAAACCGTGTTTTTGTCACTTTTGCCAAAACAGCTATCACTCTGCTTTGCATGCATTTTACGACCAATCTGTCGCCAACCTGCAGAAATCACTACAAAGACCATGGGCGCATCCAATCTACCTGCATTTGTAACCATTACCGGCAATTCACAAGGTATTTATCCAAATCTTTCCCTCTGCGCCTGGTTTTGTCCATAATTCTCCAAAGATAGCTTAAAACTAGTGAAAAACACTCTACCTACCAGCAAACTCCAGTAACCAGTGCCTATTTTCAATTGTTGGGTCGAAATTCATCCATAGAACCTACATTTAGACAAATTTACCCAAATTCACAGTTAGTTCGTGCATTCGTGAACTGAAAGACCCGAGCTCCACTAATTCACCTTGGAGAGAGTTTACCAATCCTGGCATTCGCTCTATCAGTCCTCTGTGCAGTTTTTCAGTTGCTGCCACTACCAGTTACCCTCTGTTCCTTTGCAATTCACCTCTCTGTTCCAGAAATACCCCTCTGTGTTGCTCTGTTCAGTAACACCGGTTCACATACAAATCAGAGGCCTTATTAGCCATGGAAACACCAATAGCATTAAATATAGCACCTCTCAATGCCCCACAGAGAGAGTTAGAATGGAAGGCCCTGGGGGATAAATATTATCAGATGATAGACTCATTTCCAATGAACTCCAAATTTAACATCCATCTGCTGAATGAGTTAAAGGCCCAACACCTCAGTGGAGCTGATATCTTGGGAATTTGGGACTCCAATTTTCCCATTTTTAACCTTCCTCAAGTCAACTCCCTTCCAGACTTGATCCATAGATGCTGTGAATGCTATGATCCATGTCAGAGAGCTGTTCTCAATCCCATAGGCTCAGTCTTGTTGCATATTACCCCTGAGGCCATAAAGGAGATGCTTCACTTTCACTCTGCAAGACCATTGACTCCTCTCTCCATGTTGGACTTATTAAAGAAGGGGGGCAACCTGTCCAGTGCCCAAATCATCAAAATTAATCAGTTATTCATTAAGCCAAGCTCTGAAGCTGTGAGAACGCCTCCTATTGGAAATCCATATCTCAATGACTTGGGCAAAATGCTTGTAGATTTGATTAGCTATGTCCTGGGCTACAAGGGAGTTGAGGATGTTGATGACACCATTATGGCCATGTTGTCCATATTTTCTCCTGGGAAGCCTCCTGCTGTGCACTATGACTATGCTGAATACATTGCAAACAAGATTCATGAGAAACTGATGAATATAGAAAGAGAAAAGGTGTTTAGATACACCTCATACATATATCATCTGTTTTTATTCTATCAACCTGACAGTTTCCCTATTCCTCTCAAGAAACTTGATGCCCAGGGAAATCCAAGGTCGGTTGTGTTTTGGACTTCAGTTTTTCATCACACCGCTTGCTCACCATACACATATTGTGAATTCATAGACCTTTTCATTCATCCAGCTTTGACCTTGTTATATGGTGTTCCTCCTCCAAGATTGACTGATGAAATGCAAAGAATTCTCCATCTCTCTAAGTCCTACAGCATTGGTGATTGGTACTTTTACCAACACCATACAGTAATCAGAATATATGGCTATGAGTTGGACCCTTATAGGCTGCCAAGATATGTCCCTATGAGACTATTTGCCTTGGAGTATTTCAGGCAGTTTGGAAATGCAGACATGATCCATTTCCATAGTAAAAACAAGAAAGTGCAACTAAAAGTCAGGAACCAGCTAGGCCCTTTTCTTTACAACATAAGGGAGGAGGGATGGAAGGAAGTAGATGGCATGCTAGAATGCCTCTGATTGGAAACCAGTTTTCGCTGGGTACCTTATGACCCTAATCATTTCATTTCTCTCAGGAGGGTAAAACATAAAGTGGGTGGCTATGCTCATGTCAGATTGCCTCACATTGAGAAGTATGCCAACTTATTGAGTTGGAAAGAGGGCACCCTAGAAGAGGCAGTTACTAGAGAGAAAATGATACAAAGAAATCCAAAGAATATTGAAAAGGAGGCTGACTTGGAAACTTGTGGACAGGTTTCCTCTTCATATCAAAGGCAACTTGGAGCAGCTGCCTCATCTTCAACAACACATCAGCAAGTAGCCAAAGCTACTGATCAGGCTTCCAGCAAAGGCAAAGAGAAAGAGATGGAGCCAGAACAGCCACCTCATGAAGAAGTACAGCAGCAAAAAGAACAGCAAAAAGAGGGGCAGCCAATACAGCAGCAAGAACAAATGGCTGGAACCCCAATATCCACTGAGCAACAGGCTCAAGAGAATGTGTCTCCTAGGCAAGAAAAGACAGTGGAGGCCTCAGTGCTACAAACTCCACAAAAAGAAGAAAAGGGAAAAAAGAGTGACAGAGAGCAGGAGACTCCCCTCACCACATCCACAAATCAAGGGGAGAAAAGGCACAGAATGAATCCCCTCTCTGAGGAAGAAATTCCTATTGGGCAATCTTTGGGCATGGGCCCGCCGAGTATGGAGGCATCTGCAAGTTCCTTTCAGCAGGAACAAGATAGAACAGTTGGAGGAGAAGTCAGCTCCTCAAGTCACCAAAGGGGAGCTGAAACAGGCATCAAACAACAATTCATTGATATCAAAAAGAGGAATGAGCCACTCAAGGTGCAGCTCTACAACCACTTATTAAAGATGGCTCCTACAAACCAGCAGAGATTGATGTCTGCATATGATGTACATGAGGGCAAAATGATAATGAGTCATTTCATGCCAGCCATGTTGCAGCCACAGTCAGCTGCAGACTACATAAGGACCAACCTTGAGGTCCTTGCAAAAGACATCAACCCCATGGATCAGATTGAATTACACAAGCAAACGGGTGAGATGGTATATGCCACCCTTGCGGACAAAACATTGGTGAATTATAGGCTGGAAAATAGCCTAAACAACACAGCTGCCCAACTTGAGTTGGAGAAAGCATCCTCCCAGGAAAAGGACAACCGAATCAAAGCATTGGAGGATATCATCATAGAGCTTGGGCATGATCCCAAGGACACCAAGGCTATACAAGCACTGTTGAAATTAAGAGATGCAGACATGGCAGCATTAAGAAAAATGATCAAGATCCAAACAACTCTTCATCCTCAGACAGAAGAGGTTGCCCAGCTAAGGCATGACCAAGATGCTGCAGCTATGCTGGTATCATTATACAAACAACTGATCCAGACATAGGAGAAATTGGGAGAGTCAGAGGCTGCGCTGCAGGCAGCCCTACAATAGAAGGAAGGAGGCCAAACATCACAGCCCCCTCCACAAATAATCAACCTTGAGGAACCTCCTCAAACTACTGCTCCTCCTACAGAGCAGACAGCTCAAACAGCGCCATCTACATCAGCGCCAACACCAACAACAGAGCAGGCTCCAAGCCTTGATATGCAGAAGCTGAAGAATGAAATTCAGGCCTTAGAAGTCCAAATGGCAGAGTTAAATGAAGCCAGGGAGAATTTGGCTAAGCTCAATGAAAAATATGACAAGTCAAAGCAAAGCATAGCTGAAAAGGGAAGAGAAGTAAAGGCTCTCAAAGAGAAGATAAAGGAGCTCGAGAAAGAGCTCACCCTTGACAAAGTGGTGGCTCAGCTCAAGACAGTTTTATGGGCCAACATTGGCCAATCAATCACAGATCAGTGGCAGTATATAGAGACCATTCATGAGCAAATGGAGCTCATAGGCAAAGCACACAGGGAAGTTCAGAGAGCAAGGGCATCTCTAGGCAATATGCCTGAGATAGCCAATAGAATGATTAACGTGCTCAATAACCGTACAGGTCCTCAGCTAGCAGCAATAGGAATCCCTAACAGAACTGAAACTATCCTGCTGATAAAGAGGGTCCTTACATTGAGAAGCCTGGTACAAACACTGGAAAGAAGAAGCCAGGACATGCAGACAGAAGTAAACAAATTTATGGACAAGTTTGCAGCATTACAAAGCAGAGGTCTCCCTGGCTTACTGAACAGTGCAGGGAAACTACTTTCACATGAGAACTATGCTAAAAGGGTCAATACATTTGCTACCAATCAGATCACTGAAAGACCAAGTACCTCAGAAGAAACAAGACCAGCATCTGGGCAAAGTCTCTATAACAGAGTAGAGAACTTATTTTTCATTATGAATGAGATCAAACATTTGTTTGAAGTGCCTCCAAACTTCTACAAATATACAGAGGCAGATGAGACCTTAGATGCAATTTTGAGACATCAATTGCCCACACAAGAATGGTGGACCAAAATGATACAGTTGATACTGTGAACAAGAGCCTCTCATCAAGTTTTTTCATCAAAAAACATAAGTTATCATGTACAGGAAAATTTGATGCATTCAGTATGTATGGAGAAGAATGGACTGAGCCAACTCAGCAAACCTATTCGGCCACTAAAGCAATACTGACAGCTGCAAATGACAGGGCCGAGAAAGCTACAGCATGACAAAGCATAAAGACACATCATTCAGCATTTATGCAGAACGCTCAACCGACTCAGTGGCCTCCAAAGGTCAAAAAGTCTTCTGACAGAATTAAAAAGCATTCATTTTGTATTTAGAGCAGCAATAACTTCCTTATCTGCTATTCTGTAAAGTTGGTAAACATATTTAATTCTCAAGTGACTCAGCGGTTCAGATATTTTGTGTAACTGATTGTATATATTCCCCCTCGCATAAGCTTGCAAGGGTTGTTGATTTTCTCTTCTAGAGATCTTATGCTGTAAATTTTCAGAGGATTAATGCAAAGGCTGATGGAATTTCTGAAGTTCTGTGTTTTCTGAGGCGTTGTAGTGTGTTTGTTGAATGCTACAGGATTCCTGCGTATTTCATGGCCCAATAAGTTTCCTTTAAACTCTTCGTTATGTGTTTTTATTACTTCTTCATAACACAATCATTGCTATGTTTCACAGTTAATGGCAGAGAAAAAGAATAGTTCTAGGATTTATTCATAGAATACCCTGAACTCAATCTACACTGTTATAAATGTTTTCTTCAGTTATAGTTATAGAGGTGTAATTCTTAATTGCTGCATCCTCAAACTATATCTTTCACATAGGCTATTTTTCAGGAATTCAAATCTGCTCCTGTGCAATAGATCTCTTTCTCCCTCCCCAGCTTAGTGGAAAATTCTTAATTGCTTTTCACTGGTTAAACATGCTTCACCATCACAATTTCAAGTTTGTTCCATGAAATAGTTAAATGGCCCTGCAGTTTCAACATCCCCACTCAATGTTTCAAACAACCTGTATCCACAGACTCCATTGCCCAATGAACTAATACTATCTGAAGATTTCCACCCTAGGTACTGAAAGACATCATTCAACCAAAACCTTGAACAAAAACTGAACCTCACAACTAGCCTAAAATCTTTCACAAAACAGAGCTAAAACTTAAAGAGAGAGCCCTCTTTGACTATAGGTAGGCTAGGACCTATAATCCAAAGCTTGGTTAGTGGTTACCCCGGCCATATTCCCTTGGGAGTCAAAGGGAACAACCTGGGTGTTAACACATAGGACAGACAATCGTCTGATGGTAGACTGATGATTCTGATAGAGCCATCATCCTTTTGATGATTATCTGTGCTGCAATGTTGTACATTTCAATGTCTTTACTTTCCTAAATATATATCGCAGCCCGGATGGATGAAACTAGATCCGGGGTCTTCAATCTCGTCCGATCTTCACTCGAAGTACAAGTCGATCCATGTGAGAAATGTTTTGAAGTCGAACATGGAAAGACATTGCTTGATTACCAGTCAATGATGTAAACTGTTAACAAGCGCGAGAGGAATCACCGATAATGATGATGACCCTCAAGGTACTGTAGTACAATTCATGTGGTGTGAATAAAGGATTTGGCATCGAACACCATGCAAAATCTTTCGCTCGAAGGTCATTGATGTATACCTGTCGCCGGAAGTGAGAAACTTGCCATTGAGGCATGCAAGCTTCAAAGTACCGAATGGGGTGTTCCTAGATCAATTTCTTGGATAATGAGCTGATGTCGACAAGAAGCGATCCGTCAAAGGAGGGCCTTAATGAATCCCACATCAATGACACGGAACGGAGCAAATGATTTTGATGGAGGTGAAAACAATCTGATGATATACGGTTCAGGATGGCGGTCATGAAAGAATGAAGTATAATGTATGGTAGTGGATGGGACACAGGTGACTTCTCTGGATGACTTCTCTTGAACATGTCGGCAACACTTATGTGATGGATTGGTAGCATTTACCCCAAATGTGGATGGTATGGCGTGACCATGGTGATGTGACCGGTGAATGAAACAACCCAACCCGACTCAGGCACGAAATGAAAGTGTCATGTTCAAGAGCGACTTGCTACCAATAAAGATTCTTTGAGTTTTCTTCCCAATTTTTCCCCAGTCATTGCTGACCAGTACCTCTTTATTTTTGTCAAGCTTGAAGAGGATAACATATGCTTGTTCTATAATTTGCCCTTCGGGCAAACCCATCGCTATGTTTTAATGAGCCTAGCGATAGTGAAACTCGTTCTCGTCTAAAGACAAGTTTGTCACTATTAATCTTTTTAACGAGTTTAACGACAAACATAACTCGGTCCTTTTCATTTTTAGAGAGTCTGAAATGGTACGTAAAGATAACTCCGAAATTCCTTTTTCGTCATCTAATCCCTTAAGTCCGAAAAAGTATAAAACAATACAGAAGGGATGAATTTTCGATAGTTTTAACGAGCCGAACAAAACAAGCGCTCGATATTTTTGTGTAATAATCCCTCAGGTCCAAAAAGATTAAAATCTATAGGAGGGATAGCACTTCCTATCGCTTTAACGAGCTGGAAGGCCAAAACTCAGCAATCTTTTCATATTTTACGAGTCAGTTGAAAAGAGCTTAAACAAGACTCGTCTTTTGAGGAACGAGTGATAAAATGGGTAGCAGCTGATTCCAGGTAAGGGTTGGAATTTTCCAATCACGGCAGTGTCACAAGGATGGCTAGTGAAATCACTCTTCGCAGCTGTTCCTCAAAATGGGTAAACAATCAAGTGGAGGTGAATGATCGGCCAATGAAAAAGTGGAGGTGACGGTGCAAACACGACCAAGGCTTTAATGGCTGAAGTACTACATTCACGACGGTTATTTATTGGGGAATAGTTCATTTTTTAACGAGCTTAAACGCGGGTGGAAACATTTGCTCATGTCTTATGTTTATTTTTTAACGAGCTTGAACTATGTGCTAAAATTGCTCGATGCGGTTTATTTTTTAACGAGCTTGAGCCTTTCGGTAACACTGCTCGATAAGTTTGCATGCCCCCAGCATAATAACTCAAATCGAGGTGCATGCCCCCCAAGCTTCATTGCATTCAACTCGGTGGTTGGAATGAAGGTTTACCTTTGACTCCTCATGACTCCTTGACTCATTTTTTAACGAGGTCGACACGAGATAAGAACTGTCCACGGAATCCATCATATTTACAGTATTTGATAGAGAATAAAAAACTGGAGGATGATTAAGGTTGCTGGAATGACCTTCGTGGTAATTTGGAAGATGGGAGCGATGGTGGTAATCTTCCCACGGTGCCTCTCCTATCATTGAATGAATGATTCCTTTGTCTATTGGATGTACATGTGACGAAGGATTTGAAGAGGTGCCATATTCCTTAGACCTATCTATCCAAACACTCGATGAGCGCTGATTTGGGTTTGCCCCCCAGGCCAAGAAAATTGATTGCTACAATATTTCTATTAGGGCGATGATCCATGCTGACAAAATGTTTAGGAATCTTCCGAATCCATTAGATATAGAAGATTTCATATTGCAGGTTCCCACTGTGGCAACTTCCGTCAGATTACTCGGAGGCGGTAGGGAAAAAGTACCCATTAAGGCAGGGTCTTTTAAGAGACCTACTCCAATATTTTGAAGCGAATGATTGCTTCCATGGATCATTGGAATGCTTCTCGTAGCTCGTGAATTGTCGGGGAGAAATGTTTGTTGGTCGACGACTGTAATTCCTCCTTGAAAGGGAAATGCAATCTTCCTGAAGTAGGTTGACACAACTGCGGCCATGGCATATATCCAGGGCCTTCCCAGTAGGATGTTGTAATCGAGGTTTCCATCAATTACTTCAACATCAATTCCTATTGTTTTGCCCCCTAGTTCAACTTGCAAGTTACTTAAAATCCCGTATGGAGTGTATGATCGTCCATCAAATTCTTTTAACGTCGTTGACAATCTCGACAAGGGTGGTGAGCCTAAAGTTTTCCAGCAACTCATCGACATAATACATGTAGATGCCCCCTCATCAATAATTGTTCGATGAATAGTTTTGTTGAGGGATTTCACTTGAATAAGGAAAGCTAGTTGAGCTGGTAATTGAGGGTCATATCCTTTATGATCAAAGGCCACAAGATTGGAATCTATTGGGTCAATCCCACCTATTGTTGATAATAAAGCTTGCTTTTGGGAGGGGTAATTTTGCGGTACCTCAAGTGTCGACAGAGCAGACGACGATTGGGCCAGGTCCTCTACTATATTATAATTCTGTGCTACTTTTGCAAGAGGATTAAATGTCGATTTGTGTACTACTCCCTTTGGCGACTTTATCATTGGCTCAGGAATGATGGGTGGCACAACTTCGGTCAAAGTTGTTGTCGAACTACTAGGTTGTTCATTAGCCTTGTTATTCGACAGCTGTGGATTCCCGTAACCTTTATTCCTTGTCAAAGCATCATTTTGTTGCTCTGAGATAGACAACATAAGCACTTGGGATTGGGAAGCATTTTGATTAGCAACCAGTTTGGTTCCTGGGTTTGGAAACGGATCAGTCAATACTGCTGAGGTTTTTGAACTCTTAAAGAGTTTCTTCACTTCAGCTTTATATGCACAATCTCTCGTCCAATGATCCTCATCGCATATATGACACCCCGCAGGGGGTTTCCTTTGCCCAGAAGGGTTTGTAGAAGGTTTTTCAGGAGATGACTCATCCTGCTTCTTTTTCCTCCCTTTCTTTTTCTTCTTGCCCCCTGGTTGCTTCAGTTTTTTGCCCTTGTCGGTCGACACGGCATTTACTTCCGAGGCAAGAAGTTCCTCATTTGCATTTTGACTGGAAATATTACGGGCCTTTTTAGATGTAGCCTTTGTCGATTTCGTGTCTGTTGCGCCAATCACGCCATCGCCGGCATGAGATTCATTGTTTGATTTAGGAGGAGGAGGAACGAAATATTTTGGTCTAGGAGCATCATGTATTTTATCGTAGAGCGTGCCAGACTGAGTATAGATCAAGTCTAGATATTGTGCACGAGCAATAACTTGCTCTTCAGTGACGACTCTCCCTTTTGCCACATCTTCCATGATGGAAGGTAGTAATGACTTGATAAACCATTCAGCTAAAAGCTGATCGGGAACATACGTTTTTACCATTCTATGATGATGTCGCCACTCATGTAAATGATCAGATATGTGAGTGGCCGTCGTCTGTTTGAAATTGGTAAGGAGTTTCGTTCCCGTTTCGTACCTTATCGGTAATTGAAAATGGGTTAAAAAGGATGTGGCTAGGTTATTGAAGTTTTCAAACGAAGCTCTGGGTAATTCGATATACCATTTTTCTGCTGGACCGGTTAACGTCCTCTAGAAAAGGCGAAACCTAATCGAATCATCGTTTAGGGTGTTTGACGAACACCACAGATGAAATGTCATCACATGATTCGACGGGTCTTCACCCGGATTTCCATTAAATTTAGGAATATCTGACGGAAGTTTATGCGGAATCGCTGGCCACCAAGGGGCATAAGCAATTGGATCATTCGTCAGCCGGTTTAGATCTGGTAATTCTAGAGTTGCTACAAAGGGCAACTGTTGATTCAGGTTAGGCAAAGCATACCCAAGATAAGATGGAATCGCCTGAGCAGTGGGTCTTTGCATACCAGCATAATGTATTTGATGCTGGCAACTTTGACAAGGTTGATGGGCATAACCATTATAATATGATTGTTGATAATCGCTTTGGAAATGCGGTTGCCCATTACTTACAAAGACTTGTTGCTCAGGTCCTTGATATGATTGCTGGAATGGTGGTTGTTGAGATTGAATCAGCCATGGTTGTTGGACCATTGGCTGTTGCCCCGTACTGGATGATTGACCAAGATTAGAAGTCATAGTACTTGTTTGAGCCTGAGTCGCTCCGAATAAGGAGGCACTAACCTGAGGTTGTGATTGCGTCGTTGAGACAAGAGGCTGTTGTATTGCAACCTGAGGCTGTTGGGGTTGACATACAACAAGTAGCGCTTGTACTTGCGATGCAGTCACCATAGCAGGTATAGTGGGAATATTCGACACAGGGTGGACTGGTTGCATTGAATATACAACCCTTGGTTGCTGAGGCAGTATTGGTACCCAACCGCTGGATGTAATTCCAGTTTGACCTGAACTTTGTTGTAAACTCCCATATGGTTGTTCTCCGGGAGGGAACAATGAAAAAGCATACTGCCCTCCATATGGTGGAAATCCAGTACTTAAAGGGTAAATTGGCCTTTGAAGACACATTGGATCAATTTGTTGAGTTTCAACATAAGAAATACCAGATGATAATCCAGATGAAGTAATAAGAACAGACCATGTCGTCGAAACAGTCTCTGATTGGACTCCAGCTTGTTGTTGATAACTTGCCGGGACAGATGGTATACCGCCGAACATTGTTGGAGTAGCAGCAGGAGGTTCTGTTGCTGCTGTGTCGGATGACACAGTCCTAGATGTCTACGGTTGTTAAGACATATCTAGTCTATCCAAAAGACTTCCTAGCGATTCTACAAGAACTTGTGATGAAGGGAGACTAACTTCAAAGACCAACGAGGGAAAGGTGATGATTATTCCATTTAAAATAAATTTTAGACGCTTTGACACAACTTGTTTTTTCAGTTTTTAAGAGTCGAGAAAAAACAAAAGATGACTCTAGTCTCCTTCGATTTTTAATGAGCCTGAAGTGACAAGTGCTCAGATGGACCTTTTCCGTTAAGGAGTCTGAAAAGGAACGAAAGGGACTGCTCTGGAGGTCTAGGTAGAGGGAGTACCAAACCAATCGTAAAACTGCAGAATACTTTTTACGGTACGGCAGTCAATCTTCCCGAATGCTGTGTTCGGTGCATTGTGATCAGTAGGGCGGCCGACACGACTTCCTATGGATAAAGGTTTTAAGCCTATAGGGGTCTCCCAATATATACTCGACGGTACGTGGGAGCACAAGTCCGTACTGGCACTTTTCGTCTCAAAGTGGAGGAATCACCCAACCATCAGTGAGGACAACAGTTACCAGGCTTTACAACGTCGGAATATGTCTCTAGCCTAGACCTCTAAATGTTATGCGTTAAGTTCCAAAGCATTGTTAAGTTCATTAAATTTATTTTAAGTTGATCTTTCTTATGAAGTTTTCCTTTTGGGATCACCATGAGATGTAGATGTAATTCCTAAAATGCAATCTAAAGATGATAAACAAACTTTTATCTCTTTTCAGCAATGAAAATCCTAGCTACTAGGGGAAAAGAAAGACATAATCTTTTCGC
Source organism: Pinus tabuliformis (assembly GCA_031772625.1). Lineage (NCBI taxonomy): Eukaryota > Viridiplantae > Streptophyta > Pinopsida > Pinales > Pinaceae > Pinus > Pinus tabuliformis. The sequence continues at coordinate 538,784,530 of CM062816.1, read as the reverse complement.
AAAGAGCAAAGAGCACACTGTAAATGCACTTTCCTAAATCAATCCAAACAAACTGCCAATATGCAAATGCACATGCATGTGTTTTGTTTTTCACTTTCTTAATATTGATGCCTAAAAAGAAATTTGATGCACAAATCTGAATTTGCTTTCAAGTGACAAACACAAACAAGCTTCTTTTCGAAATCAAAAGGTAGAGATGATTACGACACTTTATGATTTTGAAATAAATACTCGTTTCGACACTAGAAAGTCACAAATTCAAACCAAAGGCAAAAGTAAAAGCATAATCGACTGTCAACAGTAAATAAACTTTCTCCTAAGATCAAAATCGACACTTGCGACAGATCTAAAATCAAAGGATGACAGTATGACTATTCTACTTTTGCAAATGAAAACTGTAAATGATGTAACAAACACACAAAAACATCTACAGTATTTTTGTACAAAGGAGGCGGAATTATGGCAAAGAAAAGGGGTTTTTAAACAGACACATACACTGATCACAGGCTGCAAAAATCAGAAACAAAACTGAAAAAATGAAGCAAAGAACCTCAGCTGCACAAGGCTAGGCTGATCAGCACACCTGTTACACAGAGAAACTAGATTGCAGCGCAGGTAGCCCTCTCGGGAACTGCGTTGAAATGCAGAACCTCTTCACAGAGCCTGCGCTGGGGTAGAAACGAGAATTCTACCCGGGTTCTGGGTCACGGTTTGCAGTTTAATCTATGGTTTTTGGCCGAGTAAAAGCAATCAGTAATGCAAAATCAGAGGGTAGATTTAAAGGAGGTCTAAGAGCTATCACAAAGGGTAATCAGATCATTTGTGAATCAGCTGTTCAAATCATAAATAGATCCAGTGAATGGATTGAGGTAGCAGATGTCTGCTTTGCATTTGTCAATGGCAAATGCAGTTCGATTGCTACTTCTAAGTTTATGAAACAAACAACAAGAGAAACACAAACAAACTAATTATACACGTTCCCCAGTGGAGTCGCCATTTTGTTAATGGGAAAAGTGTCTATTCAGAACGACCTTATCCCACTAAGGTGTGACAGTGACCTTAGAAACAAACAGAGAAAACTACTTTCGTATTCTTCCTTATGAACTATAAACGAATAGGAATAGGATGAACCAACCTGTGTCTTGCGCTAGTCCTTTGATCCAATCTCTCTCCTCTTTGACAGCTTCCAGCTACCTGCTCCCTTACTTGCTCAGCTTCACCAAGTTCCTGTAAGATCACAGAAGAAGAAAACTACACAAAGACATGGATTTATATTCATAAATAGCTTAGGATCAGATTTAAGCTAAACATACAAATGTAACAAACATCAATGATACACAAGCATGTAGGAGAAACTCAAATAGTTTTATTGATATAACAAGAAGATCCAGGAGGAGTTACAACCGATGATTCCTAATCCAGCATCAACCTCCCAGCAAAGAATCCCCTCTTCACCTCCAACAAAGCATAAATCACCCAATACTCTGATATCTATCTCAAAACCAACAAAAATTCTCTACAATGTACAAAATTCCAGCCTCTGGATCTCTGGGATGAGGGATCCATATATAGATATATGTAAGGAAGATGAGTCAGCTTATGATTTGACTAGTGTCTTCTCTGTCAGTTCTTGCTTCCACTTGGAGACTAAGAGCCTCTTACTCATCCTTGGTCGAACTCAGTGAGGCAAGTGTCATTGGGGAAGATTCTGGAAGCTTCCATTGTCTGTCCACCTCGCGGAATGACACTGCCATTTGTCATTTCCCACTCAACGCATCCTGGTAGTGCATTTAGGTGCGTTGCAACACACCTAGCTAGTGTATTTGGGTGCTATGCAATGCAGCTAGCTAGTGGAGCAGCTGAAATGATCCTGATTTGACTGATTCTGAGTAGTTTCTGGTGGAGAACTTCTGGGAGAAGCTGTAATTTGTTGACCTTGTTCCTTTAGGGGTCGAAACAACACTTTTAGGGACTTAGGATCCCTCGGTTTATGGACATTTCATGCTTATAGATGTAAGGCACAAAAATGTCTATAACAGGCAGGGCACAACATGTGCTCCTCCTTTTACACCATTCCTGAACATGATCGGAAAGGAGAGTGGCAGAGGACTAACGGAATGAGGTCATGAGATAGGTACCGTTGTATTATCATAGAGGTAACTAGAAATATGAGAGGAACACTTTAGCAAGCGTTGCGAAAATGGAATGAGATGTGGCGGGGTGGTCTACATACCATTTTGCAGCATCTCTAGTGAGTGTGCATTGGAATAGCTGAAGACGAATGGAGTCATCAATAATGGAGTTGGATGAATGCCACATGTGGAATGAGTGGACATGATTAGTAGGGTCCTCTACAGAATTACCCTCAAACTTTGGGAGGTCTGAGAGAAGCTTAGTCGACATAGTAGGCCAACCAGCATTGTGGTGTATAGGATCATTTATAGACTACCTAAAATTTGGGAGACTTAACCCAACCATAAAAGGGAGCATGGGGACTGTTGGAATGATTCCTGAGTCTGTTCTGCTAGATGTGAACACCGGGGTAGAAATGGAGCCAACACCAGGTTGGGTTCTTGCACCAGCTATGGGTCCAGACGTGGTGACGATATGTGGTGAAGGAGGCTCGGGATCAGATGAGGAATTAGATGAACTAGGAGAAGAGTCAGTATGGGGACTCAGAGGGCTATGAACTCGAACCAGGCAGGGAGGAGTAATATGCCCAAGCAGAAACTGGGGATGAAGGCCTAAGAGTCTCTGTGACAAATGCCTTAGTGGCACAATGGTGGTAAGACACACGTGACACAGAAATGGTTTAGGGAGATCAACAATATGCCTTTGTCTCTATGAGGGGAGATAAATTTATTATGTTAAGTCTTGGCTTGGTGGTTTAAACCAAGCACCCTTTGCTTAAGGTGTGCTTGTGTGTGTAAGTGTGTTTATTGATTAAGCCCAGATCCTATTTGATAAAAGAAAAATCTTGCAAAAAATAAATTGAAATTAACAACATAAAATGAACAGCAAAACAATTAACTAAACCCCACCCAAAATGGGTTTGCAAACACTATGTTGGTTGGTGGTGAAATCGACTGAAAAACACATTAAAAATGTCAAGAGATCTAACTTTCAGTGTGACTGGGTTCAAATGACACTAGGTTCCTAGGAAGTGGTGCAGCTACAACAAAAAACCAGAGAGGAAGATCACTGCAAAAATATAGGAAGATGGGTGGAAAACCTAGGGCAACCGATGGGACCCTAAGGGCAATGACCAAACAAGGTTTAATATGAAACTATGGATGGAAAAAACCTATCTTTGAAGATCTGAAATAGAAGGCTATAGATCTAGAAAGTACGACTAAAAGTGCTGCAAAAACTCAGACTTCTTACTCAGCTAAACTCCTCGTATAAAGGTGGAAGTGTACTAGAAGCCCTAAGGGGCTAAATTCAAATTTGACGAGTAAATCAAAGAAGATAAAGGACTAAGTGGGATGAGACAGACGTAAACAACCCAACAGAAAACTCTCGGAAAAACCCAAAAATAGATTGGAAAAAAAATTGGAAACCTTAATAATCGCAGGTACTGACCTAATTTCAAGGGGGATTGCACCTTTTTGGATGAAAGGTGCATTCTGGACTCCAAATCGCACTTTTTGGGCAGAAAAGTGTGATTTCCACTCCTTCATTCCTGGCTAGAAAATCCCCAAAAAAGCTACCATCTCTGTCGCGGTTGGTTCCTATGACCTACAAAAAAGACTAGAAAACTTCAAGAAGTTAGAAATTTGACAAATCTAGGGTTAAAAAGCTAGTAAAAAACATTAAGATACTAAAAAAAAGAAGAAGAAACCCTAAGTTGAGCACTGGAGGTCACGCAGGTTTCTGGATCTGAAGTAAAAAACTAGTGGAGTCACCAATTTTATTGTAGTGTTTTTTTCTCAAAGATGTACGAAAAGAAAACACTTAAGACTGTGGATGACAAACAGTCTCAACAATATAAATGGATGCTAAACATTGTAGATCTGTAGCAACTAATAGAAACAAAACCCGCTAAAGTCTTGATCTATGCCACAATCATAGTTAAACATGAAAATGAAGTAGTAATAATAACTCCAATAATCCAATGGAAACCAGATATACAAAGAATATATTTTATTATAACACCTGTGAAGGGAACAAATAAATGTTACTAGTCCCCCTCTATGGGATGGGTTCTTGGCTATCCTCAAACGTCTTCAACTTTTTGATATAGTCTCTCTCCTCTATAATGTGTAAACCTAGCAAATAAAATGTTTGAGCTCAATGGGAATGCAAATGGAAGAAAAATGGTGTGCGACAATGATAATAATCAAAGTTACAGCAATAGGTGCAACAATGAAAATAATCAAAAGTGAATAATGAATGGAAAAGCCTTCTACTTATTGAGTTATCCTCAAATAATGAGCAATAATAAAATATTATTAACCCCATTCTTGGAATAACCGCTTGAAATATTTTATTATATTTGGTTAGGAGGGAAAAAGTATTTAAACTTTTATTTACAAATAATAAATAAATAAATGATTTATTTATCATCTCAAGAAACTGGTTAAGGAATAATAAAAAAATAATGATTTATTTAATTATTCTTGAGGGATTTAGTCAAATTTGACAAGGAATAATAACTAATTAGTGATTAATTAATTATTCCTAGAAGAAAATTAAGTAAATAGTGATTTATTTAATTATTCTTCATGGGTTTAATTATAAATTACTTAACAAAGGTGGTTTATTAAGTAATTTCTCACAGTTTACTATGGTAAAATTGGCCTTACATGTTTTAGTTCGATCCATCTAGTAAATTATGCTAGATGATCAATTTTTTGGTGATAACACCCCACCCCACCCCCCCCCCCCCCCCCCCCCCCCTTATCCTCCTCTGCCATTACCTTGGCCATTCTTACCCTCCGCCAACCTTCCACCATTTTTAGTTTCAATTACTTCTCCCACTAAACTAGCCAAGCGAGAGTTGTCACATTTATAGCTCTCACGAATGTTCAAGTCATTTAATTCCCCATGCCAAAAACCATTAGTTCAAAAGAAAACCATTATGAGAAAAATCATAAAGCTCTTACCCTTCCAAAACAAATACTTTCACCTCCTACCTACAACCAATATTTCCAAAACATCATCTGAGAAAATTCCAATGACCAACAACTACCAATCATCACTACTCTCGAGTAAAATGTTAATTATCCTCAATAATTTTCATTTTTTCCCAAATGGTTAGCCATAAAGGAAAATCTAAATTATTTGTAGATAATCCCATTCTACCTCCTATGATTAAGTTATATGAATTACCTCTTGTTGACACCCACTTCAATATTACTAAAACCAATTGTGAATTCAACTTGTATGAGCTTCATAATTGGGCATTCCAAAAGTATGAGGATGCCACTCACAAATTCTCTTTATGGGAATCTTTAATTCCTTAGTTTTGTTTCCCTTTAAACACATTATTTCCCAAAATTTGTCATCTAGTGTGGAGCCTGATACCTTCCAAGTTAAAGAGCTATAATTGTTTTTATATAGAAAATTACCTCCTCGTAAAATCAGAGGAGAAGGACACTATGTCTAGAAGAAAAATCTATGTTACATGCCCATTTTCTAGGGCAACACACCCCCAGAAATAGACAAAGCATGTTCCAATGCTTCCTATGACCCAACAAGGGGCGTTAGTCCCTAGGTTAACGATATGTTTTCTCTAAAGGGAAGAGTTACTAGTTTTTTATGAGATTATGGAGGTCAAAGCATGAGTTGATTCACTGACACTCCACTTTTCACTAAGATTTTAGCTCAAAAATCTAGAAACATCTGCCTTAGTCTTGTCTAAGGAAATTGACAATATTAACAAGAACACAAAAAATGGGAAAGAGAAATAAAGCGAGGAAACATCTAGCATTTTCCTAAACGTAACTTATGAAGAAATTTGCAAGGATTGAGCCTCTCCTCATCTATAAATTAGAGGCTAGGCCATGGTAATAAGGATTAGAATTTGAGCATTGTTATGATACCAAGAAGTTTATAGAGAGACAGAGAGAGAGAGGAACTAAGGATCTAAGGGAAGACTTGATTCAGCAACCGTGGTTGTAATCATTCTTCTCTCATCTGAGAATATAGATATGCTCCTGTTTTGTCTACTTGATGATGTTGACACCTTCTTTCTTTATATGTTGGTTCAATGGTGAGATGAAAAATTGTATTAGATGTATGCTAGTTTTATATACTGTTATATGTTGGTTTTTTTAATCTTTAAGGTTTCATATGTTGTGAAGTTTACTTCGTGTCTTTTCTATGTGCAGGTCCTGATCTCAGAGCTGGGGAAGGATCTTTCCCTTGTCACACTGAAAACTCCAACAGATCTACACCAAGGACTAAAAGGTAATCCTTCTATTTTACTTTGTCGATTCCTAGTGTTGTAGCCGCTGCAACAACCCCTCCAAAATTTTCCAACTCTTCTAAATTTTTGAGCCCCTTCACGTTTTCCAAAGCTACCGCCCATCCTTAGAGTCTATTCAGAAGTCGAGAAACCCTAGAAAAGTCTAGAAAAGACTCACATCTCTTTCATAAGCCAAACCAAGTTGCACAAGTCGCAAAGTTGCACAGGTCACAAAGGTCGCACAAGTCACACAAGTCGCAAGGTCACGCAGGTCGCACATATCGCAAAGGTCGCATAGATCACAGGTCACATAGGTTGCACAAATCGGAAAGGTCACACAGGTCGCAAAGCTCACATAAGTTGCACAGGTCGCAAAGGTCACACAAGTCGCAGGTCACATAGGTCGCATAGGTCACATAGGTCGCATAGGTGACACAGGTCGCAAAGGTCACATAGGTCGCACAAGTCACAAAGGTCGCATAGGTCGCAAAGGTCGCATAGGTTGTGTTATCACTTAAGAAGAAATTTCTAAATTGTTCACATCAGTTTGATTGTAAAGGTTAGGTGTTAGTCTGGGTTTAGTTTTTCCATGTTTGCTTTAGTGTCTAAGTCCTAGGAGTCTTGTTCCCTTTGTTAAATATGGTCAAAAATCCTGTTTTACCCACCATTGGTCCCACATTTATTCAAAGTGTCATGTGTTAAGGTTGTTTCAAAAATTACATGCGTTTCGAAATCAACTAGGAGTTTTCGTAGCGCAAACTCACAAAAATACACTATGTGCGCTACAAAAACACCTAGACAGTTTCGTAACTAGGAGATTTCATAACGCAAAACACAAAATTTACATTGGTTGTGCTACGAAATTAGGGATTTGTGCCAGATCTTGTCTAACTGTCTTTTCCACCAAAATTCGTTAATTTTTCATCACCATGTGTCAGTCCTTGAACCATGCTTATCACATGCAGCCATTCATCCTCATCATTAGAGTCGTTAGGTGTCTTGGTATGCTTAGGTTGCAAGTTTCAAAAAGAGCCAAGTATTCACAGTTATGATTTAGGTTTGGGTTCATGCATGAGGAGCACATTAACAGGTGTTCAATTTGAATTCTTTGAAGATCAAGCGAGGCATCTTTCCTCATATATTTGTGAAGTCAAACTACACTATAGAGACTGTGGAGGCAGAGCAGATTTCTGTTGATCATGTTGCACACCTAAAACCCTCAGATGGAGGCTCAGCTGCTACTCAATTGGCTGCACATCTAACCGGAATTCACAGTGCCATAAAAATGCTTAACAGCCGTATTAGAGTTCTTTATCATTTCTTGTCAGCAATGCAAAGAGGTGAAATTCCATACGAAAATTCTTTGCTTCGGCAAGTTTCCAGTCTTCTAAGAAGGTTGCCTGCCATAGAATCCCCAAAGTTTCAAGATGATTTTCTAATGGAATATAACGATACACTGTTGATGGCTTACCTAGTGTCACACGGAATCTGTCAAGGGTGCGGACACGACTGACCTTCCTAGAAGTCTAAGACATTCTAATGACAAACAAGACAAAATGGAGTGATCTTTCTCTAAATACACCTTTTACAACATGAAAACTACAAGTGTTTAGGCTTACCTTATTCCAAAACGCTGTTGTTGAAGTCCGTTCTTGACGATCCGGATGAGCTCCTCCTTCAAGTCAATTCCTGCAACCACAAACAATCAAACAATTACCAAGCACTTGCATTTCATATAATAAAACATATATTCAACATGCAGACCAAGGAACACATGAAATAACTCATTAACACAAGCTATTGAGAAAAATAAACCAGTTTGTATTAATAACGAAACAAAGAAACTCTTACAACCTGGCCTTGGTGTTGTGCAAGTTCCTCCCAGGGTCCATCAAGGGTTTTCCTCTACTTTGACAAAGCTCACCCTCTCCCAAGTAGAATCAAGTGAAGACAATCTCTCCTCACAAAGGCTCTAATGGAAGACCTAAATCCTGCAGCATTTACCCAAAGAAAATGTATAGCTCCAACCTCCTCTCCTTCTGGCTCAATGCCTTTATTTATAGTGCTGTAAAGAGGTTATTCAGGTCCACTATCAATGGGATCATCCCCCTCTATGGGTGGGATAGCTCCCTTATTGATGGGATAAGTTCCCCCTTAATAGAGATACATGAACCAACTGGAGGCGCATCCATTTCATCAAACCGACCTCTAGAATGTTCTAGAAGTAACCACAAGTAACTTTTTCAAGATAAAACTCGCGCATTTTGCCTTTTACAGAGGGACGCACCTGTCCCTTAACATACAGAGCGTCCATGGACGCAGATTTTGTGAACATGGTCAGCGTCCCCGCAGGTAAGGCTAGAGAGAACCTGCGACCCCAGAGATAAACATAGTTTTTACAAGACTTTCTCTCTTCTTTGAGTTTGAGATGGATAACAGAGGCATGAGACTTGCCTAAGAGGGTAGCATGACTGTTGATTTGAGCCATACTAACTGTAAGTAGTCAAGGTGACATTTTTTAGTGTAACAGATTGCCCCCTAAAGTGCGAAGCCTGGAATAGAATAGGGTTTTGTAATTCTAGGAAGGGTGAAGCGCTTTATCATTTCAAGGATTGCCTTGTGGATGGCCTGGTTGGAACCTGCAATTTTCAACACAAAATACATGGATAAGATTATATCATCACTGAGGTAGGCATTCCCATACTCAGATTCAAAACTTTAACTAATGGACTAACTATTCTGATACAGGAATGATCTTGCAGTACATCATTTTTATAGACTTTTGTAGACACAGTATGGACGCAGCCATCTGTTTATGATTAGTCTACATAGATAATGAATACAAAACTCCTCGCAGCCTGGATGGTAGAAACTAGATCCAGGGTCTTCACTTCTACTTCCCGAATTGGTACGATTCTAGCCATGTGATTAAATGATTCGATGTCGAACATGGTAGAAACCACTTGATTACCAGTCAATGATGTAAACTGTTAACAAGCGTGAGAGAAACCACCAGTAATGTCAATGGTTCTCAAAGTACCAAGCACAACCCGTGAAATGTGAATAGATGTTTTGATGTCGAACACTTCACGGAATCCTCTGATCGAAAGTCAATGATGTAAACTGACGTCAAAGGCGAGAAACCTGCCATTGATGCATGCAGACTTCAAGGTACTGTCGATTCCTAAGTCATCTTTCTAGATAATGTGTCGATGTCGATAGAAAGCGACCCGTTGCAGGCAAGCCCGCAACACGAAATCATTGTTCAAGTTGAAGAAATGTTGCTGTAAGGACTGACTCAGGGATGGTCAAATGGATGACAAGTATTTTGCAGATGAAAGTTTTTCTTGCAGACCTCTTGAACACATAACGACACAACAGATGGCTTGGTGACGAATAACTCAAAGTTAACCCCTGGAACCCGGTTAAAGACTTTCAAAGTGATTTGGTCAACTGTGAGGTAAAAGATTTCCCAACCCAGGTGAATGAAAAGTGTCGTGTTCAAGAGCGGTAATAAAGTTTCTTCTGAGACAAAAGGTGACAAATAGGTTCATTCTTCTCTTTTTTCCCCCACCATTTCTGGCAAGTACCTCTTTATTTTTAACAAGCTTGAGGAGGATAACATATGCTTGATTATAAGCTCATCCTTCGGACGAGTCCAACCTAGTTTAAATTCGAACCCTAGGAAGGAGTGGTTCGTTCCTGTTTGTAATTGAACAGGTCCTCTACTGTAAAAGTTTAACGAGCCCAGTATAGGAGAAACTCGGCGTTTTTCAATTTTAGAGAGTCTGAAAAAACTAAAGGAGACTCCACGTTGAACTTTTTCGTATATTTGTGTCCCTCAAGCCCGAAAAAGTATAAAATAATACCTGGGGGAACCGCTTGATCTTGCGACCAAGGAGTACTTTCATAATAGTGTCGTTAACCTGAAAAGTAAAAAGCGATCAAGGACACGTCGTTTTATTTCCTTATCGAGTTCGAAACGACAAAAACCCGGCAATCTTTTCCTGATTTTGCGGTCAGAAAAGAGCTAAAAGGGGACCGTCTTTTAATTCCGTTTTAACGAGTGAAAAAGAAACACTCGGCGATCTTTTCATGTTTTAGGAGTCAGAAAAGGGCTTAAAAGATGACTCTGAAATTTTGTTTGTGAAAAATTACAATTTCCCTCGAAATCCCTTTGTCCTGCACAAAAGCGACACATTACTCATACCTGTTTAAAATAGGCAAAAATACATTCAAAAACATCTTTTCATGGTAAAAAATGAACTAATTCATCCAAAAAACCTATAAAAAGACCTTTTACCATGTCATTTTTACCGTTTCACTGTTGAGGTTGAAAAAGGAGCTTTTGACAAGAAACTTCCCGTGGTCGCTGCGGAAAATCTGACCGTTGGAATCGAACGCCGTCTCATCCAGGTATTTTACACATCCTACTCTGCATTTCTATCCGTTTAGAATCAATTTTTAGGTTTTAGTTTCATTTTTTGGGGGGGTTTTGGTTTTGGAATGCGCCTCTCGGCGGACGCAGGTGCCCTTCGGGTGACCTGCGTCCCCCGACTTTTTCTCATACGGGAAAACGGTCGGAAGACGCAGCCCGCCTTCAGGCCAGCTGCGTCCGGGCGCCCTGTGCTACAAAGCCGGGGTGCGTCCTCCGAGAAACGCGCATTTCAAAACCCCAACTCTCTCAAAAAACCACCAAAAATTCCCAAATTAATTTCTAATTGCTATTTTTGATATGCAGGGCATTAATCATGTTAGACTGGAGAGAAAGAGAGCATGTAGAGGAAGATGAAGCTGCAATAAATCATCAACCTTCCCTGGATGCCCTAAGAGCATGCGGATTATACAAATATTGGACCATACCGGGCATGAGGGGCCAGGTAAGATTCTTGGAATGGCTGGTTGAGCGATGGAACGTACAAGAACAATGCTTTTACATAGGAGGGCACCAGCTCGAGATAGAGCCCTCGGATGTATACTTTCTCACTGGCTTGCCAAACAGAGGTGAGCAACTCAGTCTTGCGGGGACTAGGCCGGGTGGCCAATCCCTTGATAGTCTCCGCGAGAATTGGTGCACACCTGGGGCTCACCATTCAAAAGGCATAGAGATAAAACACATCACTCTGCCGGAACTCAAAGTCATAGCGTTCACGGTTACCAGAATTTGCGGCGCGGCCGCTTTACACATTGCTTCCGGATCCCAAATGCGGATGGCAATTGACTGTTACCAAGGCACCATTTTCAACTGGTGTGAAGCTGTGTCGGCTCATATGAAGAGCCAACTGACCAAGGCAAAGAACGGACGACTAAAGACTTTTGGATATGGGCCTATAGTCGTGAGCTTTGCCTTGGAGAGAATTCCAATGCTGATCCCTCAGCAACTCACTGTTGATATCTTGGGTCCCCAGCAGCCAAAGCTGATACGATGGGTTGCGGTGATGGCCCGGCATCCTGACGAGGGCGCGACAGTAGTTCGATTCTCAGATAGTTATTTTGACTGGTTAGAGGGCCAGCTTTTTGTGATACAGGACTTTCCGTATGCCGGAATGGATTTCAGAGGTGATCCGGACATGGTTCTTCCACAGGGAGAACAATGGGACGACAGAGGTACTTTTTATTTTCACAAGTTTTCTAGTTATGTATTTTTTGTATTTTTTATATATATCGTCTCAAAACTAATAGTAAATCTTTCAAAATGCAGATGTTGGTCCACAGCGTCCAGCCAACCTCCGGCCTTATGATAGACTACATCCAGCTGCACCGGTACCGGCCCCACAGGATGCGACAGCAGAAGTACTAGCTGAGTTGGAGCATGATCTAGAGCGTCTCACGGCAGATATACCTGAGACTACTATGGACGACATTCCTATCAGGCTTCAGCGCTTCGTAGTCGCGGTCCCTGGACCGTTTAGGAGATTTTTGCGTAAGGTAGCCCGCGCAGTGGTGTCGTACAGAGAGCACCACCAGTGATTGACTAGTCACTTTTGTAGTCACATGTGACATTTTTGACTTTTTGTACTATCATTTTGCCGATCATAAGGTGTTTTAAACCTATGATCGAAGACGATGTATATATTTTTTGACACACTTCTATCTATATATATCACTATTACCGGCTTATCTTGTTTAACATATGTGATGAAATGTTTTTAAATTTACTTGCATGATTATCGTAAATGTCTGTCCAACATTCGAGAAGCAATTGCATCTGCTAATGTATTCAAAGACCTTGGAATATGTTGATATTCAATGTAATCAAATTCACGTTCCAAGAGACGCACTCTCAAAAACAACCTTAATAACACAGGATTTCTAATGGCATAAACTCTATTAAGCTGTAATACAACAAGTTCAGAATCTAACCTCACTATCAAACGTCGAATTCCAAATGAAATAGATTCGGATAATAATTCAACCACTGCACTGTATTCTGCAATGTTATTCGTTGTTTGACCGAGGCTTACCCCATGCATAGAAACTAACTCGTCAGAGGGCGAATAGATAACCCAAGCTGCGGAAGAGATATTCCGTGTATTACGACAAGCACCATCAGCAAATCCAATGTATGTTTGGAGAGGCGTCGACATCTACAATATCAAGAGTAAAACCAAGATAAGCCAGAATAATGACGAAAAACCACACTCGCTAAGCTAAGCACACTGACTAAACTAACACACTTGCTAGCTAGAAAGAAAATCTAACCTATCTAAAAATTTCTCCATACCCATCATTTTAAGCATAATACCTCTTTAGGTAAAGTCCATTTCTGGGTTTACCCAAAGAGTCCCCATCAAAATCAACTAACTCATAAGCCCCTTTTGCTAGCTTTCGCTTTACAATGTAGGGCCCATGCCACATGGGAACGAATTTTCCGGCACCTAGCTTATCGTTAGCTTGATCATATAATAGTACTAGGTCTCCTTCCGAAAAACTTCGAGGGGTTACATTTTTATCGTACTGAGCTTTCATTCGTTTCGCGTGAGTCTCGATAGCTAAAGTAGCGTCACGTCGAGTCTCATCTAATTTAGCCAAGTATAATAACCGTTTCTCCTCTTCGGAAGTAGCTGGAAGTAATTCGACAGCCATTTGAAGTGATGGGATTTCGCATTCAATAGGTAACACAGCTTCTAAGCCATAAACTAGCTGGAAAGGGGTGAAACCTGTTGAATTTTTCACTGAAGTTCGATATGCCCATAGCGCCGAAAATAACATGTTATGCCAATTCGTTCGATGGATACCAATGATCCGTCGAATCATGATGACTAGAACTTTGTTGATTGACTCAACCAAACCGTTGGCTTGCGGATAATAAGGAGTAGAGCTATCGTGGCGCAAACCAAGCTGGCTTGTAAGCTCAGTCATCATGACGTTTCGAAAATGGCTCCCATGGTCAGTAATGATTGCTTGTGGGACACCAAACCTAGTTATGATATGATTGAATACGAAAACTGCAGCTGTCTTGCCGCTTGCGTCGAATGTAGGCATCGCCTCGGCCCATTTTGTAAAATAATCAACCGCGAGGATGATATACGCATGCCCCCCGGCCGAGTGAGGGTTACAAGTAATAAAGTCAATGCCCCATTTGGCGAATGGACCAGCGGCAATTATAGGGTGGAGAGGAGCAGGTGGAGCGCGCATCTTTCGATCAAACACTTGACAGTTGTGGCATGTTCTGACAGCAAGGATACAATCTTTAAACATAGACGGCCAGAAATAGCCAGCGCGCAACACCTTCTGAGCTGTGGCATACCCAGACATATGACCGCCACATGCTCCAGAGTGACAATCATTCAAAACTCTCTCAGCCTCTTCGTGAGTTAAACAACGTCGAAAAACTAAGTCTGCCCCCCGGCGATAAAGTGTATCTCCAATAATTCTGTATTGCTGGGATCGAAACCGAATTTTTCGACGGTCTTCCTTGGAAGCTTCAGGCCGAAAGGTTTGGGTTTGGAGATAGATGATTATATCCCCATACCACGGATCTAAAGTGCTAATAAGAAACAAAGATTCGTCCGCAATGGACTCCTCTGCCACAGTCTCTGTGTCAGCACTCGGGAAATCACACATCAATTCCGCAAAAACTAAAGATTTCTTAGACTTGGACTTCTCGAACTCCAAGTCGAACTCTTGCAGGATAACAATCCATTTAGAGTACTTGCCCCCTAGCAGTTGTTTTGTCAAAATATAAATCATAGGGTTGCAATCCGAAATAACTGTAGTCTTGCGGAGAAGAATGTAGTGACGAAAACGCTGGACAGCTTGAACGGCTGCCAGGGCCAATTTCTCCACATGCGAATATTTTAACTCAGTGGGATTTAAGGTTCTACTAAGATAATATATCACATGCTCTGCTTTGAATTCATCTTCTTGAACTAACACCATTCCAATGGTGGAATGCGAAGCTGCGAGGTATAAGAAGTAGTCCTGGTTGTAGTTGGGAGGATGCAATAACGGTGCATGGGTCAACGCGTGTTTTAGTGCATCAAAAGATTGTTGGGCAATCTCGTCCCAAAAGAATTGTGCGTTCTGTTTCAACAACCGTGTAAAACCTTTAGTGACCTCGGCGTAGTTTGGGATGAATCGGCGTAAAAAGTTCGCTTTCCCTTGCAAACTTTGGAGTTGGCGCAAACTCGAAGGAGGAGGCAATTTGATGATAGCCTCGACTTTCGAGGGATCGACGCGAATGCCGGCTTTTGAAACAACAAATCCCAGCAATCGACCTGTTTCTATACAGAAAACACACTTGTGGGGATTCAACCGAATTCGATAATGCCTACACCTCATAAAGATTGCTCGTAGGTGGACAAGGTGATCAGCTCGTTGTAAAGAATGAGCAGGCAAATCATCGAGATAGGGTTGCACAATGTGCTTGATGTCATGAAATGCATAAGACATCGCCCGTTGAAAAGTGGCCCCGGCATTCTTAAGTCCAAAAGGTAATTTGCAATAAGCAAATGTCCCCCATGGACAAATGAATGCCGTTTTTGGTTGATCGGCAGGTAGAATATTGATTTGATTATAGCCTGAGAAACCATCCATGAAGGAAAACATCTCACTTCCGGCACAATCATCAATAATTTGATCGATATAAGGCGTAGGATAGTTGTCTTTTGGACAAGCTCGATTGATATCCCTATAGTCGATACAGATTCTTATTGTTCCTTGTTTTTTATTGACGGGAACAATATTCGATACCCAATCCGTTAACGGGATCGGATAAAT
Source organism: Pinus tabuliformis (assembly GCA_031772625.1). NCBI lineage: Eukaryota > Viridiplantae > Streptophyta > Pinopsida > Pinales > Pinaceae > Pinus > Pinus tabuliformis. Next base: position 538,768,899 of record CM062816.1, on the reverse strand, counting down.
GAAACCTGCTTTCAACAGCTTTTCGACTTCTGCTTTAATCGCAGCCGCTTTTCGAGGGTGAATCTGACGCAACCGTTGCCGAATGGGTTTAGCATCCGGGTAGGTTTTGATTTCATGAACAACAATGGCAGGATCAATTCCCGGCATTTCCTCGTAAGACCAGGCAAACACGTCGCGGAATTCTTGGAATAGGGCCTTGTAAGTTTGGATTTCTTCTTCAGTACATGCGGCACCTATATGAATGTTCTCCTCGATTCCGGGCTTCACTGAAATATCAATGGGAATAGTACGAGAAATATTCCCTAAATTCAGCTCTGAATCAGAATGTTTCGTTGGATCCTGAGCGTCTTTGACATATTCAGCGGTAAAGATAGATGAAAAATCATTTTCAAATGCATCATCCTTAGGTAAAAACGAAGATCTGTGATGGAGATCTTCCCATGGTAGATCATCTACACTTAGGATTTCGCGAAGTTGTTCGTCAGATGACACTTCTTCGGGAAACGTTATCCGTTCTAAGGGTGAGGTGAAAAGTGACTCTTCACTGACCACATTCATTTGGTCGGTTGAATGAAAGTCGGTAAAAGACATAAGAGCTTCATAAGCAATCTCATACGGACTCAACGGCATAACATCACCGAGTGAGTCTAGCTCAGAGTCAGAGGGAACATACCAAGGATCATCATAAATAATGTTTTCTGACGTGATCATATGAATTGTTGCAAACGAAGGGTCTGCATTGAGTGGAGGGAGAGGAAAAGTTCCCAGTAAACCGGAATCCTTAACTAAACCTACACCAATGTCCCTATAAGGGATTGTCGTTTTACCAACATGCTGGATAGTTTCTAAAGAGGTTGGGTCGGATGAAAAGTATGTCAGCTGATCAATAGTCACGATCTTACCGTTATGTGGAAACTTAATGACTCTGAAGACCGATGAAACGACCGCTGTCATAGCATATGACCAACTTCGACCCAAAAGAAGGTTGTAGTCTAGAGGGGCATCAACCACTTCCACATCCAGACTAACGGTTTTACCTTCGACCCCTATAGGCAATTCTTGTAGAATACCAAACGGACGGAACCCACGGCCATCAAAGGCCTTAAGGATGGTGGGGGATTGGTTCAACGAAGGAGAACCAAGCGATCTCCAACATTGAATCGACATAATACACGTAGAAGCTCCCTCATCAATCACAGTCCGATGAATAGGCCTGTTTTTGACTATCACTGGAATTTGGAAAGCCATTTGATGGGGGAGACGCGGTGTACTACTTTCTAGATCAAAGATCATTAGGTTCGGGTCCTGAACATCGACAGCTCCAATAGCCGACAAAAGCAATTTTCGTTGCGCTGGACATGATTGCAGCACTTCGAGTGCCGACATTGCTGAAGGTGAAACAGCTAAGTCTTCAACAATGTTGTAATTCTGGGCTGCTCTCGCATGTGGATTGAAAGCAGACCTTCGAAGTACACCCTTGGCGGGCGGCTTAATCACTAAGTCTGGGTTAGGTTTTTCGATCTGTAGTGGATCGGAACCAGGAGCTGAGGTTGATGGGTTAGAGTGAGAAGATTCTGCTTCCTTACCATCAACAGGAGCCTTACTACCATAATCTTGCGATCGAGTCGCAATCCTGACATGAGACATCATCAAAATGGGTTCTTCACTGGCATTCGAAGAAGAACCTATCATCTTATTCTCCTGCTCTGGAAATGGATTTTTTAACACAGCAGGAGTGGGAGAACCTTTGACTATTTTCACTACCTCGGCCCGATGAGGGCAGTCTCTCGTAAAATGATCTTCTTCACAAATAAGACAAGGATATCGAGGTTTGCGCTTTTCGTCATTGGTTTCCGACTTTTCCGTTTTCTCCTTTGGAGCCTTGTCTGCTTTAGCCTTCTTCTTTCCTTTCTTCTTTCCACCGTTTTTGGATTTGGCCGTAGATGACTCTACAGCGTGAATGTCGGCGGTAAGTTCAGGAGGAGAAGACTCTCCTGTCGGAGAATCAGGCAAAGTGATAATTGGAGTATTGGAGGTCTTGGAAGACTTCTTCTTACTCTTCGTAGTCACGATACCGATCATACCATCAGCGGCATGAGATCCCGAAGGAGCAGCAGCGATTTGGTTTGACTTTGGAAGATCCGGAATTTTCTCGTGTAACGTACCCGACTGAGTGTAAACTAAGTCAAGGTATTGTGCCTGAGCAATGACTTGCTCCTCAGTAACTACTCCGGCCTTAGCTACATCTTCAGTAATTCTTGGTAATAATGATTTGACAAACCATTCAGCTAAGATTTGGTCCGGGATAAAAACTTTCACTAATCTTCTTCGACGTCTCCACTCATGGATGTGATCAGAAATGTACGTGGATGTCGATTGTTTTAGCGAAGTTAATAATTCTGTACCATTATCGTATCTGACTGGTAACTGAAAATGAGTTAAGAACGAGGTAGCTAACTGGCTAAAGTTGTAAAAAGAGGCCCGTGGTAACTCAATGTACCACTTGGCTGCGAGACCAATGAGTGTACGCTGGAAAAGACGTAAGCGGATGGAATCATCTGAGATGGAATTTGATGCACACCAGAGGTGGTAAGTCATCACGTGATTAGACGGATCCTCTCCAGACTTACCTTCGAACTTGGGTATATCGCTGGGCAACTTATTTGGCATTGGCGGCCAGAACGGAAGATATTGAATTGGATCGTTCGTTAGGCGCGTCAAGTCGGGTAAATCTAAAGTCGCAATAAACGGTAACTGCCGGTTAGGATCTCTAAAACTCTGAGTCACAATACCAGCCCCAGGAGGAGGATATCCAGGATAACTAGGAACAGGAGTCGCATTTGGGATATTATATCCTCCTGGAAAACCAGGATTAACCGGACCGTACTGGGGTTGCTGAGGTGGTTGATAAGTGTACCCAGGATACGGTTGATACTGGTAAACCGGTTGTTGGGCAGCTTGCCCAGGTTGATACTGTCCCTGGTACGGAGGTTGAACAAATTGAGGTTGAGTAGTAACAACCGTACTTGTACCAGGTTGGCCTGCAGGCATCTGGACTGTGGTTTGAACCGTGGGTCCAGACAACGGTACAGATGTCTGAGGAGTGGTTACAGGGACAGTAGAAACCGGAGCTGCCGATACTCCAGAAGTAAGCATGGTAGATGAAGCGGTAGTTGCTGCAGCCGTGTGAGGTGGAGTACCAGGTGCAATTGGCGGCTGAGTAACTACGGAAGTTACAGGGGTCTGAACACTTGACTGGACAGGTTGCGGTTGCTGGGGTGGACCAGGAACTGCAGGTTGTCCTGCTTGAGGTACCGACTGTATACTTGGTTGCGACATCTGTTGACCCTGTGACGGATCCCATGTTAACATTCCAGGGTATTGACTCGTAACAGGTTGAGGATACTGAGATCCATAGCCGTATTGAGGATAGGGTTGATAACTGTAAGGTGCAGTCCCATATGATTGCCCTTGAGGTGGTTGATAACCTTGACCAGGGTATTGACCCGTAGGTTGATAACCTTGAGGTAAATACGAATACTGGGGTTGACCTTGACCTTGAGGTTGGTATCCTTGAGGTTGATACCCTTGGGGTTGATACCCTTGGGGTTGCCATCCTTGAGGTTGCCATCCTTGAGGTTGATATTGATACTGAGGTTGACTTTGGGGTACATATTGAGGCTGGGGTTGATACCCTTGGGGTTGATACCCTTGAGGTTGCCCCCCAGTCACGAATGAAGTACCTTGAGGTTGCCCCCCAGGCATTAACGAAGGTTGCCCCCCAGGCGGTAATTGGCCACCTTGAGGTTGGTTAATGGGAGTTGAACCTGACATCATATAAACTTCACCTATACTCAATGGTACATTACCACTGTTTCCAACTAATAACCCATGATCAATGGGTTGAGGAGATGCTCCCGCAAAGGTACCAGAAAGTGATTGATACCCAGTAGGAACAGAAGGACCGCCATGTAAAAATGATTCAGGACTTTGTGAAAACACAGATGACTGACCAGACATATTTACAGGAGAATGAATTCCTCTAGGTGGAACCGGAGTACGAGGTGTAGAAAAACCTACTGAGTTGTCTAAAAAATTGGTTAATGCAAGGTACCAAGATTCACTTCTAGGAGGACTGTAAAAGATGGATTCACGCTCCCTTAGATCAAGGGTAATTAGATCTTCAGAATCAGAAACGCCTATTTCTTCCTCTGGAACAAGTTCTTCTATAGCAATTAATCCAACAGGAAGATTTTCGGTGATAATTCTTTCTATTCTTGGTGAATCAGGAACACTAGGAGTTGGAGTAACAGGTTCTGAAATTTCAGGTTCTTCGCCTGTTTCACTGGCAGATGAAAAACTACCAGCAAGCTCGGAAACTGTAACAGCTTCGGGATTGTAACCTGTTTCTAAACTTTGGTAATCTGGATGGACTACCAAGGAAGATTCTCCTTCTTCAGGTGATCCTACTCTACTGCCACTAGGAGGAGTTACAAGGACCTTTAACCCTTCTAAATTACCTGGGTCGTCTCGAGGAGGGGATCCCCTAAGTCTACGGGATCTTCTCAACAATTCGGCCACAGAAACAACTTCAGGAGACTGGCCCGCAATTCGACGGGACCTTCTCGGTAATTCCGCCACAATTAAAGATTTTTAACTACAACACACGAAAACAAAGTAAAAAATTTCAAATCAAACCACCTAAAGTCTTCTAAAGAAGCAAACAAATTTGAAGCACACGCCTAAATAATCTAGAGCGTCAAACCACACACAAACAGTAGTCTTCCGGACCAAAAGCGCTAGTTGGTGATTAGGCCCAACCTCGCAGGATTCAGTACAGAAATGGTGGGTGGAACAGTTACCCCGGCAACCTGCTTAATGAATAGACTGGACCAAGTTCCTCCACTTTAACCGTCTCGAAGTGAAGCGAACCCCCCAGAAAATCCAAGTGAGTATAACCGACGTCTGCTCCAGGTACAGTGGGACCTTCCCTCCACCGTCACCTTGGGTAGAATCCTAGATATTATGGCCACTAAGGTTACCAATCACAACAATTACACCTGGGGGAACAGTCTAAACTCCGACAGCACGCAAGGGCAGAGTAGCAAGCTCCAATCCCCTTACCGGCTCCTTGACAACAATCCAAGGTTTACCGATAAGTGACCCCTGGCTCCTCGACAATGGTTAATCCGAGGTTTACCGTTTGTAATACGTACTGCCTGGCGTCGTTCCCAACGAGGGAGGAATGATCCCCTCACTGGTTCGGACACGAGCTCGTGCTTCTCCTTTAAGAGGAGCTTTCCCAGAATGTAACTGAAACAATTGGATTTGTTCTACTCAAGATAGACTATCTGTTTGGTTTTGTAGTCTTGGAGAGTTAAGTACTCACCTACTCCAAGACCCTAGCCTAAGCTATGTTGGTGCTTCAGAGCCCTAGAAAAATAAAGATTACTAGATTGATTTTAATTTAAGCGTTACTTTTAAGGTTGTTTCTTAAGTCAAAAGGTGATGGAAGTGAAACCAGTGGTGTGTTGACTCGACTCGAAACCACTACAAAATGCACCTAGAATGATTTATCCACTACTTTACTTTTTCGATGAATTGCTTAACTAAAAAGTTGAGAGAATGCAATCTTTGTAAAAGCAACTTCTTAATTGAAGACAATCAAAGAAACAATTCGTTTTTCTTTTCCAAGCATAAAAACATAACTTCTCTTTACATGCACGAAAAAACTCTTTTCTTCTTTTGAAAACAAAAAGCTACTTGAAACAAGACTTTTTAAGAAGATGTTTTTGTATTTTTCTTTTAATAAAGCAAGTAAATCTAATGTAACCAAAAAATCAATCTTAACAACTCTTAAAATCTATGAAAATGCACTCATAAGCAAACTAAAGGCAAATTTACTCTAAGCAATCTTAACGAGGCCAAAACTAACAATGATTATTTCTAAGGTGTTTTACTTGATCACAATCAAATCAAGGACTAGCTTATTGCAGAATCAAAAACTAGCCAAAACAAAACTCTAATCTTTTTGTTCTTTTTGTAAAATGGAAATCAATACTTTATAAACAAGTAATTCGAAATTTGACCCAAAACAACTCAAATGGCAAGTTGCTTACAAAAGGAGACTTTACGACAGGCCCGACTTCTAAGAAGGTTGACTAACCAGAGAGATCTAAGGCTGGACAACTTTCTACTATCAAAGTCACTACAAAGCCTTTCCAAAAATCAAACCCTAGGTCTAAACTTCGTTGAAAACCACTAAAACACTCAAAGCTCACAAAACTAGTTCAGGTGAAAATTCTTGACAGGGTACTAAAGGATCTGGGCAGAAAACACTAAGGAAAAACAAAATCTAAAAGCAATTTAAAGCAAAAATGGAATTTTCTTAAGTTTTACAGGAAGACGCAGGCAACCCGTTGTCACAGGTGCGGCCCCGCTCTGTGCAGACGGCAACAGCGCGTCCAAAGACGCACTGTGCAGTACTAAGAGGGTGCGTCCGTCTGGAAAAATGAAGAAAAACCAAATCTAACTAAATCTAAAGCTAAGCCACCCAAATACTAATTCTCACAGTCAAAAACCAGAAAATAAAAATGATTTTCTCAAAGCAAAGTTCATATAAAGGAAAAGACTCTCTCATTAATGGATTCCCCAGCGGAGTCGCCAATTTGTCACATGGAATCTGTCAAGGGTGCGGACACGACTGACCTTCCTAGAAGTCTAAGACATTCTAATGACAAACAAGACAAAATGGAGTGATCTTTCTCTAAATACACCTTTTACAACATGAAAACTACAAGTGTTTAGGCTTACCTTATTCCAAAACGCTGTTGTTGAAGTCCGTTCTTGACGATCCGGATGAGCTCCTCCTTCAAGTCAATTCCTGCAACCACAAACAATCAAACAATTACCAAGCACTTGCATTTCATATAATAAAACATATATTCAACATGCAGACCAAGGAACACATGAAATAACTCATTAACACAAGCTATTGAGAAAAATAAACCAGTTTGTATTAATAACGAAACAAAGAAACTCTTACAACCTGGCCTTGGTGTTGTGCAAGTTCCTCCCAGGGTCCATCAAGGGTTTTCCTCTACTTTGACAAAGCTCACCCTCTCCCAAGTAGAATCAAGTGAAGACAATCTCTCCTCACAAAGGCTCTAATGGAAGACCTAAATCCTGCAGCATTTACCCAAAGAAAATGTATAGCTCCAACCTCCTCTCCTTCTGGCTCAATGCCTTTATTTATAGTGCTGTAAAGAGGTTATTCAGGTCCACTATCAATGGGATCATCCCCCTCTATGGGTGGGATAGCTCCCTTATTGATGGGATAAGTTCCCCCTTAATAGAGATACATGAACCAACTGGAGGCGCATCCATTTCATCAAACCGACCTCTAGAATGTTCTAGAAGTAACCACAAGTAACTTTTTCAAGATAAAACTCGCGCATTTTGCCTTTTACAGAGGGACGCACCTGTCCCTTAACATACAGAGCGTCCATGGACGCAGATTTTGTGAACATGGTCAGCGTCCCCGCAGGTAAGGCTAGAGAGAACCTGCGACCCCAGAGATAAACATAGTTTTTACAAGACTTTCTCTCTTCTTTGAGTTTGAGATGGATAACAGAGGCATGAGACTTGCCTAAGAGGGTAGCATGACTGTTGATTTGAGCCATACTAACTGTAAGTAGTCAAGGTGACATTTTTTAGTGTAACACCTAGATATGATCACAACTTGTTCCAATACCATGAACGAACTTATCGACAAGTTCAACACAGATTTTGATAAACAAAGCAGAAGAGGAGGGCGAACTACTTTTCTTTAATTCTTGGTCTTAATTTATGATTTCTGGACTGAATTGAGTTGGTTTACATCTCATTCAATACCCGATGCTTTTCTTCTGCTAGCTGATCATAGATTTCATTTGGGAGGAAGTGTATGTTTACTTTGGGCGGTTTTATCTTATTGCACTACAGTTTTGTCTAAAGGTTGCTCATGTGGATGATCAATATTTTTTCAGTCAGCTGCATGATACCTGAAACTGGCTACAATATTTTCCATATGTGATCAAAGTGTTTTCCATTGTAGTGGTCATTGTCAGCGTTAATTGATTATTATCATGATATGGTTTTCTTGTTCCATGAATACCAATGAGATAGAATATTCATGTTGCAGGAATTCCTTGGAGGCGTCATAAGTATGAAGAGGCAAATCGAAGATCACATAGCAAGACCAAGTCCTAAATCTTGATGAGTTACCTTTTTACTTACCTTGAAGAATGGTGTCCATATATTCAGTTGTGAACAGATTCATGATAGGTGAATAAGTCATTTCAGGAAGAATAAAGACTCAAGAGAATTAAATTTTGGTCTTATACTGTGTTTTTAAAATTACACAGCAGTTTCGTAGCGCACTACGAAACTGCTGTAGCTGCACATTATGATTTCATGGACCAATGTTGAAAGACAAAGGCAAATATTTTTGAATGGGAATCTCTAAAAAGGATCATTTACAAAGTTTCAACATTCAGCAAGGGCAAGACAAGTAGAAGAAAGACATTTTTGAACTCCAAACTTTATCAGTCAACTTGTCAGTCAAACTGTCTTCTTGTTTTTACTAGTCAACTTCTAGAAGAGTTTCTGAGCAGTTGAAAACTCCTCTCTGAAAAGTGAAAGAGGATTGCATTACTAAGATACTGAAGTACAGAAACCTCTTCCAATTTCTTCAAATCCATTATGATCTGGGAGAAATGAAGGACCAAACTTGTGCTACGAAACTGTTGTAGGTGCAGTTTTTCACAAGCATATTTCTCTGTTTTACACCTGTTTTTCAAAGACACATTTTGAGCGGTAGGAAAGGTGTTTCAACAAACAAAGAGAGGTTTTTTTTCAGCACGGATGTTTTTAAAAAAGCCTCCTTCACTTTTTATAAATACATTTTTTATGAGAAGATATGAACTCTATCCCAAGACCTATTTTTCAGCCAGAATAGAGCAAGGAACAGTCTCCTAGTTTCTAGGAGCAATAAAAGGATGAATCATCAAGGGCCAGCTAGAGGGTTATGAGAACTATCAAATTCGAATTCATGGATTTATAGGTGTCATAGGGAGTGTTTAATTCCTAGATAACGTTGTTTTAATCATAATGAGGAGTTACACTCCTAATTGTTTTAGGTCTCTAGGACTGCCAGTTAACAATTAGTTTCATTTAATAATTAGTTTTAGGTGTCAATAGGTGTCATAATAAGTGTAATTCGAATTCCCCTCATGCTGAGGGAGGAATCTCAGTTATGTAAAGAGCTCTATATATAGAAGAAGAGCTAATGTACAAAGGGTTGGGAAAATTTGAGAGAAACTTGACTATTGTGCTTTATGTAAGACTCTGTTTTAGTAATACAATATTAGCTTTGCTTCTCAGGAATCAGAAGGGATTCAATGTTCAGAATGGATTGTACTTTCCTCTTCTCAGTATTTTTAGTGGTATGAATGTGTGATTACTTAGAAATCACTGATTTTGCTCTAATTTCCTTCATACATTCATAAACTGTGTGGTCCTATATGTTTCTTGTATGTTCTAAATGTGTTGAATTCTGGATGCCCTGACTTCTATGTAAGGTTGATATCATTGTTACACTGAAACGTTACACTGAAACGATTTTGACTCCATAAGCCCAATGGATAATTTCTAATTGTGTTTCCACCACTTCCATTCCTTCATTTTGTTTCATAGAGTTAGCCATCTTACTCATAATCCAAATCTTTAATCTTGTGAGAGAGTCCTCTCAGGTTGAGGAGGCTAAGCCTCAGCCTAAAGTAGGTTTGAAATAGCTACTTAAAGCCTACCTAATCAGCAGCCTATCAGGGTCTAGTTTTGAGATAACAGGCTGTAGGTCACAAAGATTGCACAGGTCGCATAAGTTGCATAGGATGCATAGGTCGCACAGGTTGCACAGGTCCTAAAGGTCGCATAGGTCGCACAGCTAGCAAAGGTGGCATAGGTCGCGCAGGTTTCATAGGTCACATAATTCTCACAAGTTTCATAGGTCGAACCGGTCACAAAGGTCGCATAGGTCGCACAGGTAGCAAAGGTCACATAGGTCGCATAGGTCACACAGGTAGCAAAGGTCACATAGGTCGCATAGGTCGCACAGGTTGCATAGGCCACACAGGTCGCAAACGTCGCACAGGTCGCAAAGATAACACAGGTCACACAGGTCACACAAGTCGCAATGGTCGCAAAGGTTGCAAAGGTTGCATAGGTCGCATAGGTTGCACAGATCGCAAGGTCACAAAGGTCACATAGGTTGCAAAGATCACACAGGTCACACAGGTCGCACAAGTCACAAAGGTCGCATAGGTTGCACAGGTTGCACAGGTCGTAAAGGTCGCATAGGTCACAAAGTTCGCATAGGTCGCAAAGGTTGCAAAGATCGCATAGGTCACACAGGTCACACAGGTTACAAAGGTCGCATCGGTCACAAAGGTCGCATAGGTCGCACAGGTTTCATAGGTCGCAAAGGTCGCACAAGTCACATAGGTCACATAGATAAGAGAGGTCGCAAAGGTTTCATAAGTTGTATAGGTTTCATGGGTCACAAAGGTTGCACACAAACCTATATCAGGCTTTGTGACCCATGTGACCCCACTTGCATGACCTAAGACTATAAATATAGGCCTCGACTGTCCATTTACTTAGCACCTTTGCAAATGTTTAAAAACAACACAATGCAAGAATGCCCAACATGTATAATGAGGATGAAAAGGAGCGTGAAAGGTGATATAAAAATGATAATCTAACCCCTAAAGGAAAGAAACAATGGATTCCGAGACATGGAACGTATCTACGCATAGATTTGTGACCATGAAATTGCAAGAGATGTCAAGGCTAAGACTTCTGGCTCGTTTTAATTGTGATATTTATATCTTATATTTCATCAAAGTACATTTTTTCTTGATGATTAATTTATGATTTTGTACATGTGTAGGATTGAAATGGCGAAGGCAATTCCATGTCATTTATGTAGACACTTGAGCCCAATTTGTTGCTAAAATGACCCAAGGGATCGTTGTTGCGGAAATGCATCATCTTGGTCAACAACAGATATTGAATTCAAGCTAGCTCCAAGGCAGAAGGAAGGTAGAAATATATTGTCATCTTCTGCAGTAGCATAGAAACATGTTTGTGAATATGAAAGGTCATGTGGAATACCAAAAGTCACCAAGTAGATGAAAAGTCATGAGGAAGTTCAAGTGTCAAGGGTAGGCCAAGAGTCACTCTCACCATATAAATATTACCTCATGCCTCATTTGTCATGGGGGATTTTTTTCTAAGGACTATTTTGGAGATACATATATATATTACTTGAGAGAATTGATGTCCTTCTAATTAATACAAGGGTTGATTGTACATCTTCACTATTGGATTCTTCAAATTTCTATGTGCTTGTGCCATGAGTATTTTCTTCACTTGATGGATCAAATGTTCCTGAAAGCTATTTGATGTGCGGTCTCCTCACATGTTGTTTCATACTTCAAATATGGTTTTTCTATGTATGAATGGTATTTGGCTTACTAACTCTATACTCATGACGGTGAACTATTTCTTTTGGAATTAGTATAATCTGTCTTGACTACATAGTTATGTATGCTTATAAATGGTTGATTGTTGTGAACTGATTTGCAATCGTTAAGCATTATTTATCTAGTATACATGTCTTATCTAAAGTCCTGCTAACAGTAACTTTATATAAGGTTGTGTTGTTTACATTTTGGCTATTCATGGTATATATGGTACAAGATATTTGTCAATTATTCTCTTGTGTTTATTAAAGTTCATACATTTGATTAAGTTCATATCCCACCTCCGTCTGAAGCTAGCTCTACAAAACTGAACAGTAGTCAGGCCTACATACCAAGAGGGATCCCCAGCACACATCGTGCAGGCTCTAGTTGGGAACCTACACAGGGGAGGTCCCCCTTGCTATTGGTGGAGAATTCCAGCCCGTCAACACCTAGGTTAACATGAGTATTTGCATGTATCTCTCAACAGTTGCAGGTCACCTCATTTTGTTTGACTTAGGTCCTGGGAGACCTAAGAGGGTTTTCTCTCCACAATCACTTGTGCATTAATTCCTACAACAGAATTGGTGACTCTGTTAGGGAATTCTCTTAATTCCCAGCTTTCACCTCCTAGTTCCAAAGTCTCTCTATTCTTCTTGATCTGAATTTTGATCACCCTATATGCTTCCCGACCTCTTCTACTTCTCACAGCTTCTGCTAAGACCTTATTAGAACCTTTTTTCACCCTGATCCTCTGTAACACACCCTACTAGTGTTCTCGAGAGAGCTATAAAGCTACCTAGCTTCTGGGACAGATTGATAGACCTACAGCTAATTCTTTGCTTGTCCTTCTAAGCTACGTTATTGAACATCCTAGTGTCTATGAGTCACCACTGATAAAATGTACTCTTTCAATGTCAGTTGATAGGGTCTCAGGTCAAATTATTATAGTTTCAAATAGAATTTTCAAATAAAATTTGATCATTAGTCAGTGTATATTTATTATTACTACTCCCTCCATTTTCAAAATCATAAAATTCCATCATGGTCATGTCAACAATGAGTCATATAGGAGCCATGTCATCACTATAGTCACCACCATGGAGTAGTAATTAGGGTAAAAAGTGCTCAAAGAGATTTCAAAGGTACATTTACTCTACATGGAGATGTAAACTTGCATAATAAAGTTAAAAAGTTACAGTACACTACCACATTTCATCATTCCTCAAAAAGCATATGTGATATCATACCACTACCTAAGAAAAAATCGACTTTCCAAGCTATAAAGAGACCATCTAAGCATTAAAACACTTCATTTCATCTTCCTAGAGTTCTCCTCTACCATTGAGTATCACTTCAACCTCCAAAACTTTGATTTTTCCATCATAAAGCCCTTGCCAGCAAGCATGCTACGTTTCTTCCTAACACATTGTCCTTTTGGCCAACATGCTACATTTTTTAGTTTGGAGCTTAGAGGAAGCCACAAAAGGGATCAATCAGAAAATTACAAGTGCCAGAGACTCTCAACAAGTAAGTATAGCCTCTCATCAAACTTTCATATAGAGATTTCCTTCAACAAATGATTCCACCCTCTCCTATGGTATTTCACTGTGCTTTTGGTTTTCTTGGTGTTTGTTTCGGTTTAGAGATAAATACCCTAGTTTTCCTTCCCTAACACCCTTGTACACACTTCTTACACCTCCCTTAACCATTTCCCTCACGTATCTCCTTCATTTCCATCACTTTCCCCGAAAACCCTAGCCCATGCTGCGCTTTTGCTAAAATTCTAGGTTAGGACTGTGTTTTTGGTTATTTTCCCCTCTTTCCCTCACTCATTTCAAGAAATTCCACTTCCCAAGTCTCCTTAAAATCTACCCCTACCCCCTGGAATTTTCCTACAAATTTCCCTAATCCCTATCCCCTCCATTCCCTTCCCTAAACTAGCTGTTATTTTTCCCTTGTTTTCCCAATCTTACCCTACCCTTCCCTCCTATCAAGACTAGGGTTTTATCAAGCACAACCAACACGATGGCTAATGAAAAGAAGTATAACAAGGGGGATCTCGTCTCTAGATTTGAGACATCCAATATGAAAGAGATAAATGCTTCATCATTCATCAAGAAATCATTTGAAGATGTTGGCTTCCTAGGGTTTTGTGAAAGAATACAAGAGGTGGGTTGCCTTGCTAAGTTGACCATCCTCTTTGCAACCAATTTCAGGAGGGATAAGACCACAATAGTAGGGATTGACTTCATCATATCAGTAGGTACCATATCTTCAGCCATAGGTATCCCTAACCAAGGAGAGATTTGGTTTAAATGGATGGATTTGGACATTGAAAACTACAAGGTCTTCCTAAAATCGCACTATAAAGATGATCCCACACACAGTTTTCCTTTTAGACAGTTGCTGGATAGATATGATCCATTGATGAAGATGATCATGAAATAATTTACATGTGAGTGGAGGTTTTCAAGATTGTATCAGTATCACATAAGCTTGTTGATGCATTTCACTGTAATCAAACAATTAAACCTACCCCACTACTTATTCAGGAGCTTAGTCAAGATGACTGAGAAAGTACAAATCAAAGGGAAAGATCACCAAGAAAGTTTGTTTCATCATGGTTTGGTCAAATTCATTGTTCTTCATCAGCTTTCACAAGTTAATATGTCATCGGAGACATTCATGCAATCAACTACCTTTATGCCTACCACTAGTCAACCTACCAGCCAAAGCACTCCATCAACACCATCAAGGCCACAGGAGTTTGGCTCATCCAATAGGTTTTCAGTTAGAAATACACCTAGGGTAGAGATCATAAAGACCTAAAAGAAGGGGAAAAGATTGGTTTTTTCCCCTAAAATCACTAAAGAGGTGTCTACACCAACTCTAACTAGGTCTTAAACTAGACAATTTCCTAAGGAAACTTGAGTTGAGCAAGTTCAAGGAGAAATGGAGCATTCACCTAGGCATGCAACTTACTTACCCTTGTAGTGATATTAGGAGGAGATGCCTCATGAGCAAGAGATGTTGGACCATGGAGATAGATCAAATGCAGAAATTATCAAGGAGAAGCAAACACAAATACAAGAACTAAAAGATGATCTTGCTAAGGAAAACTACATGGTGGCCTTCTTGAAACAAGAAAATAGAATTTTGAAGGTGAGATTGATGCAACATAGTACCTCAAAAGGCCCTCCATCATCTAAAAAGGCAAAGGACAAAGGTAAAACAATGATTGGTTTAGAAGAGCAAGTTGAAGACAAGGAGCCATCTCCTTCATCAGTACAAAAAGACCCTGTTGACCCTTTAGCTGCAAGCATTGGTAAGGATAGGGAATATTGTCTTGAGAAGTTCAATAAGCACTTGGAGAAGCTTCTGAGAAAGGCAAACAGAGCTACAAATTTTTAGATACATATGGCTAGACATTACTACACCAGGAACTGGATTTCCAAAATTAGGGTTAGAAGCATGAAAAGGAGACTTAAGAAAACCCTAATCAAGCTAAAGAAGAGGGATAACTTGGATTTTCTTGTTGATGCATATCTAGTTGTCTAGGCCATCACTGAGAAATGCTAAGAATGAATTTTCAACAAATTTTGAGAATTTTTGATCAAGTTTTGGATTTTTGGTTAATTCTGGTAATTTAGTTGAACAAAGGCACAATGTGGCCACGTTGCTCTTCTTCTCAGGTCACCCAAATGAGAATTGGATTATGTGGATGGATATCCCTTGACCCCTACATCACATATATGCACTTTCTTTTCCATGTCAGCTCACAATTTTGGAGAAAAAGTCAATAAACAGATCATTTTTCATGTTTCTACCTCCTTTTTCGACCTCACATTGTGCTTCTGGAGTAGCCTTGGGAGATTTGATTTTTAGGTGTCATGGAGGTGGATTTTTGAAGGATTAAAGGTTCAGTAGTCTTCTATACATCCTAGTCTATGTACACCAACCCTCAATTCAGCTTGAAGATGCACAAAAGTGATAAAAAAAGGCTCTACAAAGGCACGTCGCACTTTTGTTGACCCATGCTGTGCTTCTGACATGCACACTGTGCTCATGTCAGAAAGTCTAAATTCGCAAATTTCTAAGGAAAAGTCACCTTCACATGATGTGATATTTCTTTCTAGGTGTTCTTATGATGTAATTGAACATAATTATGGTTAAAGTCATCTCATGTAAATTTCATGGTCATAAATGCTTGTAAAGTCAACTAAGTCAGTTTTAGTCTTAACAGGGAGTTGGTTTCTAACCTCCCTATGTTTTTGGTATGGTTGGAGACATTCATGTAAACAGTTCCTATGATGTTGGATTTGGCTTCTGAGAGGGGGGAATGTAGTTTTTTATATATATGTAGCATGATCTAAGTAAAATGAAGGGTTGGACATTTGAGAGTCAGAAGCTTGGAGCTAGTGTACACCATACTTTTGCAGGAATAATGTAGGTAGTTTCATCTATTATGTTGGGATTCTTGTGTTATGGTTAGTGATAGTGTTTTTTCTCAGTTTTATCATCAGTTTGAATATTTATTTCTCTTTTCTACCATATGTATGCTTTCATGTGATCATCTCATGAGTTTTTAAGCAAATTTCATAGTTTTATGCTCTGTTTTGATGAGATATTCATGTTTATGTTTCATTTCTTCTGATAAATGAATTCATAAGTTTATGCTCATTTTGATCCTCTCCTATTTCACCATATACCATGATGACAACTCAAATATGTCACTGATCGTACCTACCTTGACCCATTGTATCTTTGAAACTAATATTTCGAAACCCTGGCCTAGTTCCTAGACCTATGATCTTGATCTTGTTAGAGTCGGTCTGGCCAGTCTTCCGTCAGAGATCAAAACTCTTTATGCATTTCATTTTTAGGAGTCTCGCTCCTTTCACCCAGTTGCATTCCACTAGGAGCATTCCATAATCTGATCGAAAAGGTCATGCTAGTCATTTCCCCTCATGTCTGGCTCTTGCTGGCTTAGGTCTTTTGTCAATGATCACTAAAGTCCATGACAGTCAAGGTCTAGTCCTTTAATGGACAAAAGTCATTTTCGATAATTAGGTCTAGGGATTAATCAATTTGGTCTTCAACCATGTCTAATAAATCCATGCAGGCCAGAGTGAGGCCCTTACAAAGTTATGATTCAGAGAGTTTCATCGTCATGTGGACAAATTTCGACTGTTCTTCAAAACTCTGTTTTGAAGAAAAGTCAAACAGTGTGTCATTTGTGATAATTTTCAAAAAAGTCTCCAGTTGATTTTTTCAGGTGCAGTCATGGTTTCCTTGGCCAAATGCCATGTCGTGCGACCCCTGCAAAAGTGCCAAAAAAATTTCATCATTTTAGCTAAAAATTCAAAGGGAAAAGTGAAATTCAGTGTTGCATTAAATCAATGAAAAGTGTCAAAATGAAACATTATTAAAGTGGGTTTTGAAGAATCAAAAATTAAGCGTATGACTCCAAGGTCTTTATATACAAGTTTCCACAAGCAACCAAATCATTGTGCACACCAAGGTCAGAGAGAAACACAACAAAGTGATTAAGAGTGCAAAGCACGTGTTTGGAGTGAGTTTAGAGTCGGTTTCAGGAGCGCGGCGCATACACAGAGGGGCATGGCGCACATAGGGAGTGCGACGCATAGAGCGTGACCCCGCAGTGTAAAATTATAACGGGCGTGACGCATATACCGAGTGCGGCACACTAGGTTTGCTGTACGGCGCACACCCACAGAGGCCTGAAATTGTTCCCAATTGCATCAAGTCTTTTGGAATTACTTCAAATTTACAGGTAGGGTCTATCTCTTGGCTTGCTCATCCAATTTTGTGAACATATGGTGGTTCATGGCTATGTATAATTGCAATAAAAAGTGCCAAAAACCTACCTCTTGAAAGCATCAAAGCCATTACTCTAGGGTCGAAAACTTGTTGTGTTGATGCCAAGGCTCCTCTTTCACCTCTCATTTTTTCACTCCTTTCCATTTTTCCCTTCCCCCCTATCCCATTTTTCCCTATTTTCCCTACCCTAAAACATTACTAAAAACCATATTCCCTATCCCTCCACTCATTGGTCAATATAAAACCCAAAACCCTACCTTATAAAAACCCCAAAACCCTACCATATCAAATCCCCAAACCCTCCTATATATCCCTAAACAAAGCCTCTCCCCATAACCCCCATTCCCATCATATTATTCCCATTTGAATTCCCTTTTTTCATTGTTCCCCTTGGTGGCAGATATCACAACAACACCTAGTTTCACACCATCATCAAAGGGCAGCCCAAGTACAGTACACACAACAGTCATGGCATCTGAACATTCATCAGAGTATGAGATGGAGACACAAAGTGATTCATCCTCGGAAGAACAAGCTCCCCGGAGACAGCACAAAAATGGCAAACATGTTAGGGATGAGCCAACCACCCTCACTGAATTGCAGGCCTGCCCTCTTGCTATGTCATGTTTCCAGCATCTATCATGTTTTGAATTTTGTCAAAGGGTGGCTAATGTTCGAGTTCATCATGACTTGGCCTGTCTTTTTGTGCTTCACCTACATGGAGATCACTCTATCTTGGCTGGTGTCACATTCACACTGACACCTGAAGCTGTCTCATTAGCAACCAGCATATCGAATGTTGGAGAACCATGGCACAAGAAACAGAAGATTGATCGGCAACATTATGTGCCTTATATTAAGGCTAGTTGCTTGAGGCAGCTCACAAGAGTCTTTCCATTCAGATATTTGAAAGATGAATATGCTCCACTCATGAAGTTGATCATGAAGTACTTCAGCTGTGAGGGGAGGTTCTCTCGTCTATATGCCTATCACATCAGGTTGCTCATGCACTTTACCAGGGTATGGATGATGAACATCCCATTTTTCATTTACATGAACATAGAGAGGATGAACACCTTCATGCAGCACAAGACCCCTCACCAGCAACTTAACAATGTTTATCACTTTTCTCTTATTAAGATTTTGGTGGTTCATCAGCTGGGATTGCAGGGCATTACTTGGGATGATTTCATCTCCCGTGACTTCTTCAACACTTCACAGGTATTACTAGAGGTTAAGCATGAGGGTGAACCTTCTCGTCGATATGAGCGCCATGAGACTGCTAGTGTGTCGGTTTTCATCACATATCAGAAAGGCACCAGACGTTTGTTTACAGCAGCAAAGCGAGTGTTATCTCCACCCGGGGTGGAAGGGGCCTCGCTTCCTCCATCAGCATGATAGGAACAGGACAAAGGCAAGGAGCCAATGCAGGATGAGGGGACTTCAGGTGAGTCATCAGGTGAACGAGAGACCGAATTCGTTCTCCTTCATGATGATGAGACAGATACAAAACCGACAAGTGCACAGCTCAAAGAGATCATCCAGGAGCAGCAATCAGAAATCAAAGCCTTATCCCTTGACTTGGAGAGGGCTAAGTGGAACATGAAATATCTGGAGCAGAGGAAAAAATAGCTGGAGGATCAGCAAGCGATCATGGAGCTAGAAGACATTCGTGAGCATCGCCAAGCTGCACAAAGGAGAAGAGTTGAGCTCACGTCATTGGAGCAAGAGATCAATGAGGATCGGGAGGCCAATCTCGAGAGAGTTAACATGAACTTGGAGAGGCTACTGGACAAGGCTGACAAGGACCATGCATTTCTGAGACACATGGCTTTCCACTACATGGCGCGAAACAAAGTATGCAAGGCCCGAATCAGGAATTTGAAGGCGAAATTGAGGAAGGCAATCAAGAAGCAAAAGAGGCAAAGGGAGCTCGATCAACTTCAGATATTGGCTGAAGCCTCTTTGGCCCAGCATAGCACCTCATAGAGGATCTCCAACCCAAATTTCAAGAAATTTGGGGCAATTTTGGTCACATGGAAAATTTTTGGTCACAACACAGGTTTTTTCTCCCTGTGCGCCACACCACTGGTGCGGCGCTTAGGATTGGGAGCTCCAAATCACAAATGGTTTGCATTTTTGGATTCAGCATGAAAAATAACGACTACTAGTGCTTGGACAAGAAATTTGGGCATGATTTGAGTCTCCAGGAGGTCAAAAACACTCAAAAAATGACCTCTCTGCCCCTATTTTGACACACAGGAAGCAGTCTTGGGAGAATGAAGATTTGGAGGGGAAAATGAGCACCAAATTCAGAAATTCCACTTGGGTTGGAAAGTAGACAGGCCAGGATTTCTAACAAGCACACTTGGGCACATTTTAGACTCCTGTAGGTGCCTCAAAACAGCCTCCAAAGTGATGCGGCACATATAGAATTAGGCGCGGCGCATATAGAGAAAAGGGCCAAATTCACCTTCGTTTCACGAAATTTCGATTTGCAACTTTCTCCAAGTGGGCCCGCTCATCTACACTACACCTTTTTCGGCACCTAAGGCAAAATTTAAAGTATTTCCACTAAAGGTTGGCTTCTATCCAAGTGGCAAAGGAAGGCGAGCAGTCACCCAAGCCATTTGTCATTTTTGTAACGCTGCACCTGTAACTAATGGTTGGCTTTCCACTTCCACTTTGTAATGATTCGAAAAACTCCCCAACTCTTGGTCATTCTATTTCCTCATGGCATAGTCTATTTATTTTATGCAAACCATTTGCAAAGGGTTGGCTTGTAAATTTCTGGGAGATTGTGGGAGAGAAACTCAATTTCTTCATTGTATATTTTGACAAAGGATTAATGAAAGGCAGCGGCTCTGTTTCATGAGATTCATGTGGTTGTGAGTGTAGAAAATGTGTCTCTTATGTTTCATATGCATTTTTTAATGTTTCACAGTTCATTTCATATTCATTTCCAGTGAATTTTTCTAAGTTAGATAAGGTAGAATTCATTTTTATTGCTCTGCCTGTGGGAAAATTTCATGTTCAGTGTTCTTCTTCTGTTGAAAAGGATTCATGTACTTATGCCCTTTTCACCCTCCTAAGAAATTCCTCCATTCCACGTTATTTCAAACTAAATTGCTAGACTTTCCACCTATCTTGCCTCACGAAATAATCTGTGCCTTTGTATTAAATTCTCTGGTCATTATTGTCCGTTGGTCTCATACCATCCCAGAAACTCAGTCATTCATAAAAAATTGTTTCTTGTATCCATATTTACTTACTAGCCTAAGATCAATATTTCACTGTTAGTCATCTCAGACCATTCTATTTACTTATTCGTTGAGCATGACTCGGAGAGAGCCCTCTCCTGTTCTGGTAGGGCTAGCTACCAGACTGAGCGTGGTTTGTGGTTACCCTGAATTTTGCCTTCCTTCAGCCTAAGGCAGATTTAGGTGCTAACATAGTGGTGACTCCACTAGGGATGAAATTAATCCCCTTAATTCTTGATAATTCTAAGCTTCCGGATGATAAGTTTAGGATTTGATAGGCTGAGTAAGTTGTTCACGTCCTTCTGATTTTTTCGAAAAATAGCATGCTGGCTTCGAGACGATATACCAGAGCCAATCCAGATCCGGATCCTCCTCATATTTACAAAAACCCCAACTTGATTCCAAGACTCCTTCATCAAGAGAGCACTTTAACTCCCATGTTCAAATCCCATTCATGTCCTGACATTTTTGAGTATCTTGAAGAGCTTGAGTTTGATGAGTGGTTTGAAATATCATTGTTCGAGACCAAATCCGAAAGGGTTGTTGACTATACTGTCCCCAATCCACAATTTCTTGTAGACTTGGAGACGGAAAGGGCTAACCGGTCAATTGATAATTACATTATAGCTCAGCTTCAAACTCCAATTGCTAGCCCCTTACAAACTGTGCACACTCCTCCAACACCTCCAAGGCCAAATCCACCAAGAGTGATGGCTGCCCGTTTTGCACCCCTTGTTCTGCCTCAAGTTCTAGATGATATGCCCGCAGATTATCAAAGCAAAATCCCATTTTTTGATGGCACTCCTAACAACATTACTGCTCAGCAACATGTGGACAGAATGGAAGATTTCTATGAACTTCATGAGATCGATGCGGAGAATGTGGCAATGAGACTCTTTGTACAGACATTTGCAGGTGAAGTGAGGAAATGGTTCAGAGGTTTGCCAGCGGCATGTA
The DNA here is from genome assembly GCA_031772625.1 of Pinus tabuliformis. NCBI lineage: Eukaryota > Viridiplantae > Streptophyta > Pinopsida > Pinales > Pinaceae > Pinus > Pinus tabuliformis. The sequence goes on along the minus strand of CM062816.1, from coordinate 538,747,274 downwards.
TTGCTACCTTAGCCGACCTACAAAGACAATTTTTAAACCGATGGGAAGTGAAAAAGAATCCTCTTCAAATTCTGGCTGAATATGAGCAAATCAAACGAAACGCTGGTGAGTCAGTCCAAGGCTATTGCGTTAAATTCAATTCAGTTTATAACGAAATTCCAGATCATCTAAGGCCACCTGTGGGACTAGCCATGGTGAAGTTCCCGGATGGTTTTGTGCTGACAGAGCTTATCAATTAAGAGAGATAGAATCGGCCACAATGGAAGACATGCAAAAGATAGTGGTCAACGTTGAAGCGAATTCGCTGACCAAGAGAGTTAGAGCAAAGGCAGAGAAGAAGGTCACCGTAAAAGAAGAGTCTCCCTCGGTAGATCAATTACTCCGGAAGGTAGAGAAGATGCTTGAAAGAGTGAAACTTGACAAACCAGAGCCACAAGTTAGAAATACTACCTTTCATGGTCAGCAACAACCACAATATAGAATAAGACAGAGATATCAACGAGCCCAAGAGCAGACAGCACAACAGCCAGTACAAACACCTTTGCAACAAAATTTTGTGCATGGACCAGAGTCAGATGAGGACGGGAATATAATAGGTGAAGAAAACCACCTCTTTACTCCTGATGATTTGCCTATTTATCTCACTAAGGATGAGGAGTATGTAGAAAGTTCAGCTGTACACAAAGATGTAGATTTCATTCTAGCAAACGACACCGTCTTGGAGGAAGAATTAGATGAGTACCAAAGAGGCTATATGAATGCTCTGTCTGCACAACAACATCGATATTCACTTAGAAATAGAGATGTTCTGGTCAAACCAATTAAGAAAAGGAATGATGTTGAGGCATCAAAGAATGATTCATCAGTTACACAAAGGAAAGGAAAGGAGGCAGTTGGTCCGGAGAGTAGCAAATCACCATCAACAGAACAATCACATCAGCAAGTTGCATCGAAAGAAAAGGAAAAGAAAGAAATCCCAGTCAAAGAGGTAGAAAATATTCCCGCTTTTAATTTAGAGAATGACATTTCTAAATTAAAGGTATCCATCCCCTTGACTGAAATAATGAGGAACAACAGTTATAGAGGGCAAGTATCTAAAATGTTGAATTTGGACCCAATGTTCGACATGGTGAATGTCGAAGACGATCAACCTGAAATGATTTTTGGGCCAGCATCGAATGGTGAGTCTCCTGATAGTGATGTGCCACCCTTTTATATCAGTTTAAGGTTGCATGATTTTGTGTTACATAATGCCATGTTCGATTCTGGAGCTTCTCACAATATCATGCCCAAGGCTATCATGGATAAGCTTGGTTTGGACATCACCCGACAATACCATGATCTCTATTCGTTTGATTCCAGCAGAGTAAGATGTATAGGACTCATCAAAGACTTGGTTGTGAGTCTAGATCAGCTCCCAATGAAGAATGTTTTTATGGATGTTGTTGTAGTAGATATTCCTCCCAGGTTTGGCATGCTCCTTTCTAGGTCTTGGGTAGCAAAATTGAAAGGGACACTACAGCTAGATTTCTCCTATGCAACGATTCCGGTGTTTGGCCAAATGAGGAAATTGTATCAGGAACAATAAATGAAATACATGATCACAAGCAAGGAGAAACCAATAAATCATCCGATTAATTATGTACATATAGATTTAGAGTCTTTTGTTTTGTATTCTGATAGTTTCAATGATATCGATAGTCAGTTAGTAGAAGCAGATGATATTCCGAAAATAACAGAAAATTTCAGAGGAGTTTTAAAGAAAGAAGGACAAGAACAACAGAGCACCATTGAGAGATTAGCTGAAAGTAATGGACAGCAAGCAAACCAAGCACAGCAAACAGATTTTCAACATTTGCAAGAGGAGGAAGAAGGTTTTTGGACCATGGATTTCGATGGAGCAGTGGGAAATGATGGCGCTGGAATTGGAATTTGGGTACGTAGTCCTTTCTCCACCCCAAAAAAAGTACCTAGTAACTTGTGGGTATGCTCTTACAAGTTGGCTTTTGATTGTTCAAACAATGAAGCTGAGTATGAAGCTCTAATTGCTGGCCTAAAGATTCTAAGAAAGCTGAATGCCAAGAGGATTTCAGTATATGGCGACTCTGAATTGGTGATTAAGCAGGTCAGAGGTGAATACCAAGCAAAGCATCCTCGGATGCGGGTTTACCATAATGCAGTCCTAGACATCCTAAAATTATTTTCAGAATACACCTTGACATGTGTGCCTCGTATACAAAACAATATTGCTAATGCTCTTGCTAAGGCAGCAAGTAGTTTGAAGATCCCAATGAACTCTAGTAATAAATTTGAAATCCATGTCAAGCATCATCCGACTGTCCCAGACAATCAGAGATATTGGCAAGTTTTCCAAGATGATGAGGAGATTGATGATTTTCTGCAAAACAAAGGTAAGTTCAAAGAAACCTCAATTGATGTAGAAAATGACGATGGTAAAGGTAATGGTATAGATGATGTGCAGATCAATCAAATGGACGTGTTGCAGCTAAAGAATAATGTTATTCCTAAAGGCTTGATACCTTTAGAAGAACTCTTCGATCAAGATGATGTAGCCCGCAAACCAACATTGCAGCCAACAGAGAAGGGTGTGGAAGAGGTCAATGTCGGAACAGCTGCTAATCCTAAATTGGTAAAACTGTCTAAAGCATTGCCACCAAAGATCAAGGACAAATATATCAGTTTGTTGTCTTCATTTGCAGATGTGTTTGCTTGGGACTGTTCTGACTTACAATACATATGATACCAATATAATTCAACACACTATACCCATCAAGTCCAATCAAAAACCATTCAGACAGAAGTTGAGAAGGCTAAATCCAAAGTTGCTGCCATCTATTGAAAAGGAGATAAACAGGTTGTACAAATCAAGGATCATTGTTCCCATCAGATTTTCAGATTGGATCTCTAATTTGGTGCCCGTACAAAAGAAGATAGGTGAGATTCGCTTATGCATTGATTTTAGAAATCTCAATAAAGTTTCGTTGAAAGATAATTATCCACTACCCAAAATGGACCATATACTTCAGCGAGTAGTGGGAGCATCTCGTATGTCACTACTTGATGGTTATTCCGGATATAACCAAGTTTTTGTCCATGAATATGACCGAGACAAGAAAACATTCACCACTCCATGGGGAACCTTTCATTACGCTAAAATGCCTTTCGGTTTAAAGAATGTGGGTGCCACATTTCAGCGTGCAATGGACTTGGCTTTCGCAAATGAGAAGGATGTATTTTTGGTTGTGTACCTAGACGATTTGACGGTGTTTTCCAAATCTAATGAAGAGCACATGTACCATCTAAAAACTATCTTTCAAAAGTGCAGAAAATATGGCTTGTCGCTGAATCCAAAAAAGAGCTTGTTCACCATGGAGGAAGGTAAATTACTCAGGAACATCATCTCAAAAGATGGCATTCGTATTGACCCAGCACGTGTGCAAGAAATTCAGCAAATCGATCTGCCCCGGAATAAGAAAGAGATACAATCTTTCAATGGTAAAATGAATTTTCTACGCCGCTTTGTACCTAATCTTGTTGAGCACCTAAGAGAGATGACAAACATGCTTAAGAAGGACAACCAAGTGAAGTGGACGGAGGAGGCTGTAAAATCTTTCAATTTAGTCAAATTGGCTCTTTCTTCAGCTCCCGTTCTAGTCAGCCCGGACTACACTCAGGATTTCATATTGTTTTCATTTGCTTCGGAGCACACTATGGCAGCTGTGTTATTGCAGAAAAGAGATGATCATGAAAGACCCATTGCATTCTTCAGCAGAGCTATAAGAGATGCAGCCTTAAAATACAACATCATTGAGAAGCAAGCCCTTGCACTTGTGAAGGCATTGAAAGATTTCCGGGTATATATTCTACATTCTCATATTTTGGCCTATGTTCCTAACGCTGCTGTCAAAGATGTTTTAGTGCAGACTGATCTGGAAGGAAGACGAGGCAAATGGATTGCAGCCTTGCTGGAATATGATGTGGAAATAAATCCCACAAAACTGGTTAAAGGACAGGGATTGGCAAAGTTAATGGCCGAATCAAACTTGCACACCTTGGACATAAACCTGATCGCTGCTATGTCTGATTAGAATGAGGAAGCATAATCAATTCAGGTATCTGAAATGTTTGCTCTCTCTCCGTGGTATTTAGATATCATATATGTGCTTAAAAAAATTTCACCACTGCCCGGCATGACTAGAAACAAAGCGAGAACACTCAAGTTGAAAGCTGCCAAGTTTTGCATTCTTAATTCCGCACTGTATTGGAAAGATCCCGGTGGCGTTCTGTTAAATTTCTTGGTGGAAGAAGAAGCAAAGAAGGTCATGGAGGACTGCCACCAAGGAGACTGTGGTGGTCACCTTTTTTGGAAGTCAACAGCAAATAAAATTCTGAGAGCAGGGTACTATTGGCCGACATTGTTCGCTGATGTATATAAGATGGTCAAGCGCTATCATAAGTGTTAGATTTTCGAAGGAAAGTAGAAGTTACAGCCTTTGCCACTTAAGCCTATTGAGGTGAGTGCCCCTTTTCAGCAATGGGGGTTGGATTTCATTGGTGAAATTCATCCCACTTCTTCCGATCAGCATCGATGGATTCTCACGGCAACAGATTACTTCACGAAATGGATCGAAGCAATTCTCACCAGACAAGCTACTGATGCGGTAATCATTTCATTCCTTGAAAATAACATCTTGCCTCGCTTTGGTTGCCCAAATAAGTTAATCACTGATAACGCAACAGCTTTCAAATCAGAAAGGATGGTAGAGTTTTGTCATAAATATCACATCATGTTGGGTCACTCAACTGCCTATCATCCACAAGGCAATGGATTGGTAGAGTCTTCGAACAAACCATTGGTCAACATCATCAAGAAGCTGCTGGAAATAAATAAAAAGAGCTGGCATAAGACGTTGGTCAATGAACTTTGGGCAGATCGGGTCAGTCAGAAGAAATCCATTGGTACGTCACCGTTTGAGCTTGTTTATAGAGTTGATACAGTATTTCCTTCCTCTCTCACTACCCCGATAGTCAAACTTCTTCAGGAGGCCGGCAGTGAAGAAGATCCCATGTAGAGAAGGTTGAATCAAATGGTCCACTTGCAACAAACCAGAGAAGAAGTTTTCAAGAACACATCCAAATTGCAGGAGAAGATCAAGAAAATTTATGACAGAAAAGCAAAGGCGGATAAATTTCAGTTGGATGATGTGGTGCTGAAGCGGGATGCAAGGAATGAGGAAAACGGTAAGCATGGTAAGTTCGAGAATCTTTGGAAAGGTCCTTTCAAGATTGCAGCATATCGGGGTCAGAATGCCTTTCTTTTGAAGGAAATGAACGGAGAAGATTGTCCAGGAGGGCTGATTAATGGTCGGCTGCTCAAGCGGTACCATTTCTGAGTTATTAACGCTACTTCCACTGTCATTGTAAATACCATTTTTATTTCAGTTTGGTTTGAGTTTGTTAAGTTAGTATCCAAGTCATTTTAATGTCAAGTTTGAGTCAATTTTTTGGTCATTTTCGTTTCATAAATGAGTCAGAGTCCTGTGTTGTTTTTCAAAAAAATGACTCCATAGCCCAATGGAAGAAGGCACTGTCTAGCTCTTCCGGAGATCTGTTATTCTTGGCACCTCCAAGGAGCTACCATCCCCCATTGGAGCCAATGTTAGAGTCGGTCTGGCCAATCCTCCGTCAGAGATCAAAAATCTTTATGCATTTCATTTTTAGGAGTCACGCTCCATTCACCCAGCTGCATTCTGCTAGGAGCATGCCATAATCTGACGGAAAATGTCATGCTAGTCATTTCCCCTCTTGTCTGGCTCCTGTTGGCTTAGGTCTTTTGTCAATGATCACTAAAGTCCATGACAGTCAAGGTCTGGTCCTTTAATGGACAAAAGTCATTTTCGATAATTAGGTATAGCGATTAATCAATTTGGTCTTCAACCATGTCCAATAAAGCCATGCAGGCCAGACTGAGGCCCTTACAAAGTTATGATTCAGAGAGTTTCATCATCACGTGGACAAATTTCGACTGTTCTTCAAAACTCTGTTTTGAAGAAAAGTCAAACAGTGTGTCATTTGTGATAATTTTCAAATCTCCAGTTGATTTCGTCAGGTGCAGTCATGATTTCCTTGGCCAAATTCCATGTCGTCCGAACCCTGCAAAAGTGCCAAAAAAATTTCATCATTTTAGCTAAAAATTCAAAGGGAAAAGTGAAATTCAGTGTTGCATTAAATCAGTGAAAAGTGTCAAAATGAAACATTATTAAAGTGGGTTTTGAAGAAGCGAAAATTAAATCTATGACTCCAAGGTCTTTATATACAAGTTTCCACAAGCAACCAAATCATTGTGCACACCAAGGTCAGAGAGAAACATAGCAAAGTGATTAAGAGTGCAAAGCATGCATTTGGAGTGAGTTTAGAGTCGGTTTCAGGAGTGCGGCGCACACACAGAGGGGCGCAGCGCACATAGGGAGCGCGGTGCACAGAGCGCAACCCCGCAGTGTAAAATTATAACAGGCACGATGCATATACCGAGCACGGTGCACTGGGTTTGCTGCGCGACGCACACCCACAGAGACCCGAAATTGTTCCCAATTGCATCAAGTCTTTTGGAATTACTTCAAATTTCTAGGTAGGGTCTATCTCTTGGCTTGGTCATCCAATTTTGTGAACATATGGTGGTTCATGGCTATGTATAATTGCAATAAAAAGTGCCAAAACCCTACCTCTTGAAAGCATCAAAGCCATTGCTCTAGGGTTGAAAACTTGTTGTGTTGATGCCAAGGCTCCTCTTTCACCTCTCATTTTTTCACTCCTTTCCATTGTTCCCTTCCCCCCTATCCCATTTTTCCCTATTTTCCCTACCCTAAAACATTACTAAAACCCATATTCCCTATCCCTCCACTCATTGGTCAATATAAACCCCAAAACCCTACCTTATCAAAACCCCAAAACCCTACCCTATCAAATCTCCAAACCCTCCTATATATCCCTAAACAAAACCTCTCCCCATAACCCCTATTCCCATCATATTATTCCCCTCCTAATTCCCTTTTTTTCATTGTTCCCCTTGGTGGCAGATATCACAACAACACCTAGTTTCACACCATCATCAAAGGGCAGCCCAAGTACAGTACACACAGCAGTCATGGCATCTGAGGATTCATTAGAGTATGAGATGGAGACACAAAGTGATTCATCCTTAGAAGAACAGGTTCCCCGGAGACATCACAAAAGTGGAAAACATGTTAGGGATGAGCCAACCACCCTCACTGAATTGCAGGCCTGCCCTCTTGCTATGTCATGTTTCTAGCATCTATCATGTTTTGAATTTTGTCAAAGGGTGGCTAATGTTCGGTTTCATCATGAGTTGGCTCGTCTTTTTGTGCTTCACCTACATGGAGATCACTCTATCTTGGCCGGTGTCACCTTCACACTGACACCTGAAGCTGTCTCATTAGCAACCATCATACCGAATGTTGGAGAACCATGGCACAAGAAACAAAAGATTGATCGGCAGCATTATGAGCCTTACATTAAGGCAAGTTGCTTAAGGCAGCTCACAAGAGTCTTTCCATTCAGATATTTGAAAGATGAATATGCTCCACTCATGAAGTTGATCATGAAATACTTCAGCTGTGAGGGGAGGTTCTCTCGTCTATATGCCTATCACATCAGGTTGCTCATGCACTTTACTAGGGTACGGATGATGAACATCCCATTTTTCATTTGCAGGAACATAGAGAGGATGAACACCTTCATGCAGCACAAGACCCCTCAGCAGCAACTTAACAGTGTTTATCACTTTGCTCTTATTAAGATTTTGGTGGTTCATCAGCTGGGATTGCAGGGCATTACTTGGGATGATTTCATCTCCTGTGACTTCTTCAGCACTTCACAGGTATTATCAGAGGTTAAGCATGAGGGTGAACCTTCTCATCGATATGAGCGCCATGAGACTGCTAGTGTGCCGGTTTTCATCACATATCAGAAAGGCACCAGACGTTTGTTTGCAGCGGCAAAGCGAGTGTTATCTCCACCCGGGGTGGAAGGGGCCTCGCTTCCTCCATCAACATCACAGGAACAGGACAAAGGCAAGGAGCCAATGTAGGATTAGGGGCCTTCAGGTGAGCCATCAGGTGAACGAGAGACCAAATTCGTTCTCCTTCATGATGATGAGACATATAAAGAATCGACAAGTGCACAGCTCAAAGAGATCATCCAGGAGCAGCAATCGGAAATCGAAGCCTTATCCCTTGACTTGGAGAGGGCTAAGTGGAACATGAAATATCTGGAGCAGAGGAACAAATAGCTGGAGGATCAGCAAGCGATTATGGAGCTACAAGACATTCATGAGCATCGCTAAGCTGCACAAAGGAGAAGAGTTGAGCTCACGTCATTGGAGCAAGAGATCAATGAGGATCGGGAGGCCAATCTCGAGAGAGTTAACATGCACTTGGAGAATCTATTGGAAAAGGCCAACAAGGACCATGTATTGTTGAGACACATGACTTTCCACTACATGGCGCGAAACAAAGTATGCAAGGCCCGAATCAGGAATTTGAAGGCGAAATTGAGGAAGGCAATCAAGAAGCAAAAGAGGCAAAGGGAGCTCGATCGACTTCAGATATTGGCTGAAACCTCTTTGGCCCAGCATAGCACATCATAGAGGATCTCCAGCCCAAATTTCAAGAAATTTGAGGCAATTTTGGTCACATGGAAAATTTTTGGTCACAACACAGGTTTTTTCTCCCGGCGCTTAGGATTGGGAGCTCAAAATCAAAAATGGTTTGCATTTTTGGATTCAGCATGAAAAATCATGACTACTGGTGCTTGGACAAGAAATTTGGGCATGATTTGAGTCTCCGGGAGGTCAAAAACACTCAAAAAATGACCTCTCTGCCCCTATTTTGACACACAGGAAGCAGTCTTGGGAGAATGAAGGTTTTGAGTGGAAAATGAGCACCAAATTCAGAAATTCCACTTGGGTTGAAAGGTAGACAGGCCAGTCTTTCCAAAAAGAACACTTGGGTACATTTTGGACTCCTTCAGGTGCCTCAAAACAGCCTCCAAATTGGTGAGGCGCATATAGAATTGGGCGCGGTGCATATAGAGAAAAGGGCGAAATTCACCTCCGTTTCGCGAAATTACGATTCGTAACTTTCTCCAAGTGGGCCCGCTCATCTACACTACACCTTTTGTGGCACCTAAGGCAAAATTTAAAGTATTTCCACTAAAGGTTGGCTTCTATCCAAGTGGCAAAGGAAGGCGAGCAGTCACCCAAGCCATTTGTGATTTTTGTAACGCTGCACCTGTAACTAATGGTTGGATTTCCACTTCCACTTTGTAATGATTCGAAAAACTCCCCAACTATTGGTCGTTCTATTTCCTCATGGCATAGTCTATTTATTGTATGCAAACCATTTGCAAAGGGTTGGCTTGCAAATTTCCGGGAGACTGTGGGAGAGAAACTCAGTTTCTTCATTGTATATTTTGACAGAGGATTAATGAAAGGCAACGGCTCTATTTCATGAGATTCATGTGGTTTTGAGTGTAGCAAATGTGTCTCTTATGTTTCATATGCATTTTTTAATGTTTCACAGTTCATTTCATATTCATTTCCAGTGAAATTTTCTAAGTTAGATAAGGTAGAATTCATTTTTATTGCTCTGCCTGTGGGAAAATTTCATGTTCAGTGTTCTTCTTCTGTTGAAAAGGATTCATGTACTTATTCCCTTTTCACCCTCCTAAGCAATTCCTCCATTCTGCATTATTTCAAACTAAATTGGTAGACTTTCCGCCTGTCTTGCCTCACGAAATAATCTGTACCTTTGTATTAAATTCTCTGGTCATTGCTGTCCGTTGGTCCCATACCATCCCAGAAACTCAGTCATTCATAAAAAATTGTTTCTTGTGTCCCTATTTACTTACTAGCCTAAGATCAATATTTCATTGTTAGTCATCTCAAGACCATTCCGTTTACTTATTCATTGAGCGTGACTCGGAGAGAGCCCTCTCCTGTTCTGGTACGGCTAGCTACCAGACTGAGCGTGGTTTGTGGTTACCCTGAATTTTGCCTTCCTTCAGCCTAAGGCAGATTTAGGTGCTAACAGATCCAACAAACCCTAGTGAGTTGAATTCCTAGCCTAAGATCTACATATTCTCCCGTCACTTCCATTAACCGTGAGATTTTTTTTTTAGAGATCCCTCTCTAATTTTGTAGGGCTAGCTACCAAGTAAAAATCTAGTCTAAGGTTACCTCCTCGATCTCCTTTCTCGGCCTTTGGACACTGAGGAGTGCTAACATAACCAATATCTTGATATCCACCCAGTCATGTGGATTCTTGGGTTGATAGGTTGCCTGTGGTATGTCCTTAGGATTTGCAACATGAGATTTTTTTGGTTGGTTGCTTTCATGGTCATTTTACTTTTGAAGAATAGCTGAGTTGCATTTAATTTTTAGAAAAAGGAAAATGAAAAAAATTCCTTAGCTCTCTATTTTTGTTGGATTTGTTCTATTATATTGGGTTAGTTGTAATAGAATTATATGTCTGCATTTATTTGCATGTGTTTGGATTGCATTCGGACGTGTAATTTCTAAAATGATTGTCACACAGAATAAGTCGATCTTGTGGACAAGATAGACCTTCCTAGAATCTAAAGAAGACCTAATGACAAGCAAACCAACTAGACACTATCTTTCTCTAAATATGCTTTAATAAACAATGGCAAATAACTGTTTTTAGGGCCTACCTTAGGTCCAATGCAAGTTTGTGGATGCCCTCGCTCCTTCGATCCAAATTAGCTCCTTTGTCGCGAATCTGCAAACACAAACAAGGCAAACAAATTAAATAGCACCTGAAAATCCAATGTCATAAAACATATTTAACATGAAAGTCAAGGAGTCCATGAAACAAATAACATGAGATACTTGTTGAGAAAAATGAGTTTGATTGTATTAATTCAAAAGAAGAAGAACTTTACAACCTGTGCCTTGATGTTGTAAAAGCTCCTCCGAGGGTCCAGCAAGAAGTCTCCTCTACTTTGACAAGTTTCACTCACTCCCCAATGAAACCAAAAAGGTATGTGATCTCTCCTCTTAGGCTTAACTAGGAAGTCTTGATTTCACCAGCATTTACCCTCAAAAATGTTCAGCTTCTAACCTCCCCAGAAACCAGCCCAATGCCTATATTTATAGTGCAATGGAGGGAGGTTACTAGGTCCTCCTTCAAAGGGATAAAGCCCTCCTTCAAAGGGATAACTCCTCTCATCAAGGGATTAGCTCCTTCTCTTTTGGGATGCATGAACCACCTCAGAGCGAACAATCCACGTCAAAATTCCTTCTAGAATCCTCTAGAATTAACCCAAAGTGAGTTTTTTAAGATAAAACTTGCGCCTTTTGATTTTCACAAGGGTCCGCACCCACACCGTTAGGGACAGAGCGGGCAGGTCTGCAGTTTTTGTAAATAGAAGGTGCGGGACCGCAGGTGACAGTGAGAGAAAGTGCGGAACCAGAGTTTCATCGATTTTTAATGTCTTTCTCCCATTTTCAAAGCTTGACTTGAAGAGCTGAGGTCTGAGACTTGCTTAGGAGGACAGTACAAGTGAAGATAGATCCATACTGACTGCAAATAATCATGGTGACGATATTTTTTTGTAACAGATTGCCCCCTAAAGTGCGAAGTCTGTAGTAGATGAGGATTTCATTTATCATTTAGGAAGAGTGAAGTACTTTATCATTTCGAGGATCATCTTGTGGAGAGCCCGGTTGGAACCTGTAAAAACATTCAATGCAAGATATATATATGAGATCATATCATTGCTGAGGTAGGCATTCCCATACTCAGATCAAAACTGACTAGAAAACTAACTACTACTCTGATACAGGAATGATCTTGTAAAACATCACAAGTATAGACTCATGTGGACACAGTATGGACGCAGCCATCTATTTATGAATAGTCCATTATATAATGAATACAAAATTCCTCGCAGCCTGGATTGTGGAAACTAGATCCAGGGTCTTCATTTCTACTTCCCAAAATAGTACGATTCTATCCATGCGAATAAATGTGTTGATGTCGAACATGGTAGAAACCACTTGATTACCAGTCAATGATGTAAACTGTTAACAAGTGTGAGAGAAGCCACCAGTGATGTCAATGGTTCTCAAAGTACCCAGTACAATCCATGAGATGTGAATAAATGTGTTGATGTCAAACATGTCACAGAATCCTTTGATCGAAGGTCAATGATGCAACCTGTCATCAAAGGCGAGAAACCTGCCATTGAGGCATGCAGATCTCAAGGTACTGACGACTTCTAGATCATCTTTCTAGATAATGAGCTGAAGTCGATAGAAAGCTATCCGTCGTAGGAAAGCCCACAACATGAAATCATAGATCAAGTTGAAGAAATTTAGTTGCAAGGACTGACTCAGGGATGGTCAAGATGGATGACAGATATTTTGCAGATAAATGGCTTATTGGCAGTGACCTCTTGAACACATAACGAAATGACAGATGGCTTGGTGACAATTGACCCAAAGTTAATACCCATAAACCGGCTGAAGACTTTCAATGTGTGTTACACTAAAAAATGTCACCATGACCACTTACAGTTAGTATGGCTCAAATCAACAGTCATGCTACCCTCTTAGGCAAATCTTATGCCTCTGCTATCCATCTCAAACTCAAAGAAGAGAGAAAGTCTTGTCAAAAATATGTTTATCTCTGGGGTCGCAGGTTCTCTCTAGCCTTACCTGCGGGGACGCTCACAATGTTCACAAAAGGTGCGTCCTTGGACGCTCTGTATGTTAAGGGACAGGTGCATCCTTCTGTAAAAGGCAAAATGCGCGAGTTTCATCTTAAAAAAGTTACTTGTGGTTACTTATAGAACTTTCTAGAGGTCGGTTTGATGAATTGGATGCGCCTCCAGTTGGTTCATGTATCTCTATTAAGGAGGAACTTATCCCATCAATAAGGGAGCTATCCCACCCAAAGAGGAGGATTATCCCATTGATGGTGGACCTGAATAACCTCTTTACAGCACTATAAATAAAGACATTGAGCTAGAGGGAGGGGAGGTTGGAGCTATACATTTTCTTTGGGTAAATGCTGCAGGAATTAGGACTCCCATTTAGAACCTTGTGAGGAGAGATTGTCTTTGCTTGATTCTACTTGGAAGTGGGTGAGCTTTGTCAAAGTAGAGGAAAACCCTTGATGGACCCTGGGAGGAACTTGCACAACACCAAGGCCAGGTTGTAAGAGTTTCTTTGTTTCGTTATTAATACAAACTGGTTTATTTTTCTCAATAGCTTGTGTTAATGAGTTATTTCATGTGTTCCTTGGTCTGCATGTTGAATATATGTTTTATTATATGAAATGCAAGTGCTTGGTAATTGTTTGATTGTTTGTGGTTGCAGGAATTTACTTGAAGGAGGAGCTCATCCGGATCGGCAAGGACGGACTACAACAACCGCGTTTTGGAATAAGGTAAGCCTAAACACTTGTAGTTTTCATGTTTTAAAAGGTATATTTAGAGAAAGATCACTCCATTTTGTCTTGTTTGTCGCTAGAGAGTTTAGACTCCTAGGGAGGTCAGTTGTGTCCGCACAAACGACTTTTTCCGCCACGACAAATTGGCGACTCCACTGGGGAATCCATTAATGATAGAGTCTTTTCCTTTGTGTGAACTTTGCTCTGTGAAAATCACTTTTATTTTCTGGTTTTTGACTGTGAGAATTAGTATTTGGGTGGCTTAGCTTTAGATTTAGTTAGATTTGGTTTTTCTCAACTTTTCCAGAAGGACGCACCCTCTGAGTACTGCACAGTGCGTCTTTGGACGCGCTGTTACCGTTTGCACAGAGCGGGCCCGCACCTGTTATAACGGGTTGCCTACGTCTTCCTGTAAAATTTAGGAAAATTCCATTTTTTGCTTTAATTGCTTTTAGATTTTGATTTTTCTTAGTGTTTTCTACCCAGATCCTTTAGTACCCTGTCAAGAATTTTCACCTGAACTTGTTTTGTGAGCTTTGAGTGTTTTAGTGGATTTCAACGAAGTTTAGGCCTAGGGTTTGATTTTTCAATAGGTCCTGTAGTGACTTTGACGGTAGAAAGTTGTCCAGCCTTAGATCTCTCTGGTTAGTCAGCCTTCTTAGAAGTCGGGCCTGTCGTAAAGTCTCCTTGTGTGAGCAGCTTGCCATTTAAGTTGTTTTGGGTCAAATTTCGAATTACCTGTTTATAAAGTGTTGATTTCCATTTTACAAAAGAACAAAAAGATTGGAGTTTTGTTTTGACTAGTTTTTGGTTCTACAATAAGCTAGTCCTTGATTTGATTGTGATCAAGTAAAACACCTTAGAATAATCATTGTTGGTTTTGGCCTCGTTAAGATTGCTTAGAGTAAATTTACCTTTTAGTTTGCTTATGAGTGCATTTTCATAGATTTTAATAGTTGTTAAGATTGATTTTTGGTTATATTAGATTTATTTGCTTTATTAAAAGAAAAATACAAAAACATCTTCTTTAAAAGTCTTGTTTCAAGTAGTTTTTTGTTTTTGAAAGAGAAAAAGAGTTTTTTCGTGCATGTAAAGAGCGGTCATGTTTTTTATGCTTGGAAAAGACAAACGAATTGTTTCTTTGATTGTCTTCAATTAAGAAGTTGCTTTTATAAAGATTGCATTCTCTCAACTTTTTAGTTAAGCAATTCATCGAAAAAGTAAAGTAGTGGGTAAATCATCCTAGGTGCATTTTGTAGTGGTTTCGAGTCGAGTCAACACACCACTGGTTTCACTTCCATCACCTTTTGACTTAAGAAACAACCTTAAAAGTAACGCTTAAATTAAAATCAATCTAGTAATTTTTATTTTTCTAGGGCTCTGAAACACCAACATAGCTTAGGCTAGGGTCTTGGAGTAGGTGAGTACTTAACTCTCCAAGACTACAAAACCAAACAGATAGTTTATCTTGAGTAGATTAAATCCAATTGTTTCAGTTATACTCTGGGAAAGCTCCTCTTAAAGGAGAAGCACGAGCTTGTGTCCGAACCAGTGAGGGGATCATTCCTCCCTCGTTGGGAACGACGCCAGACAGTACGTATTACAAACGGTAAACCTCGGATTAACCATTGTCGAGAAGCCAGGGGTCACTTATCGGTAAACCTTGGATTATTGTCAAGGAGCCGGTAAGGGGATTGAGCTTGTTACTCTGCCCTTGCGTGCTGTCGGAGTTTAGACTGTTCCCCCAGGTGTAATTGTTGTGATTGGTAACTTTAGTGACCATAATCTTTAGGGTTCTACCGAGGTGACGGTGGAGGGAAGGTCCCACTGTACCTGGAGCAGACGTCGGTTATACTCACTTGGATTTTCCGGGGGGTTCACTTCACTTCGAGACGGTTAAAGTGGAGGAACTTGTGCCGGTCTATTCATTAAGCAGGTTGCCGGGGTAACTGTTCCACCCGCCATTTCTGTACTGAATCCTGCGAGGTTGGGCCTAATCACCAACTAGCGCTTTTGGTCCGGAAGACTACTGTTTGTGTGTGGTTTGACGCTCTAGATTATTTAGGCGTGTGCTTCAAATTTGTTTGCTTCTTTAGAAGACTTTAGGTGGTTTGATTTGAAATTTTTACTTTGTTTTCGTGTGTTGTAGTTAAAAATCTTTAATTGTGGCGGAATTACCGAGACAGTCCCGTAGACTTCGGGGCCAGTCTCCTGAAGTTGTTTCTGTGGCCGAATTGTTGAGAAGATCCCGTAGACTTAGGGGATCCCCTCCTCGAGACGACCCGGGTAATTTAGAAGGGTTAAAGGTCCTTGTAACTCCTCCTAGTGACAGTAGAGTAGGTTCACCTGAAGAAGGAGAATCTTCCTTGGTAGTCCATCCAGATTACCAAAGTTTAGAAACAGGTTACAATCCCGAAACTGTTACAGTTTCCGAGCTTGCTGGTAGTTTTTCATCTGCCAGTGAAACAGGCGAAGAACCTGAAATTTCCGAACCTGTTACTCCAACTTCTAGTGTCCCTGATTCACCGAGAATAGAAAGAATTATCACCGAAAATCTACCTTCTGGTTTGATTGCTATAGAAGAACTTGCTCCAGAAGAAGATATAGGTGTCTCTCACCTTGAAGGTCAACTTACTATTGATCTAAGGGAGCGTGAATCCATCTTTTACAGTCCTCCTAGAAGTACTTCTTGGTACCTTGCGTTAACCAATTTTTTAGACAACTCAGTCGGTTTTTCCACACCTCGTACTCCTTTTCCACCTGGAGGTATTCATACTCCTGTAAATATGTCTGGTCAGTCGTCCGTGTTTACACAAAGTCCTGAATCTTTTTTACACGGCGGTCCTTCTGTTCCCACTGGGTATCAGTCACTTTCTGGTACCTTTGCGGGGGCATCTCCTCAACCCATTGATCATGGGTTATTTGCTGGAAACAGTGGTAATATACCATTGGGTGTAGGAGACATTTACATGATGTCAGGTTCAGTTCCCGTTTCCCAACCTCAAGGTGGCCAATTACCGCCTGGGGGGCAACCGCAGTTAACACCTGGGGGGCAACCTCAAGGTACACAAATCGTGTCTGGGGGGCAACCTCAAAGTCAGTATGTATCTATGGTGCAATACTTGCCTCAAGGTCAACCTCAGCCTCAATATGTACCCCAAGGTCAACCTCAGTATCAATATCAACCTCAAGGATGGCAACCTCAAGGGTATCAACCCCAAAGTTATCAACCTCAAGGGTACCAAACTCAAGGTCAAGGTCAACCCCAGTATCAGTATTTACCTCAAGGTCAATACTCAAGTCAAGGTTATCAACCGCCTCAAGGTCAGTCATATGTTCCAAGTATGGGAACTGCACCTTACAATTATCAATCCTACCCTCAATCTGGTTATGGATCTCAGTACCCTCAACCTGTTACGGGTCAGTACCCTGGAATGTTAGTGTGGGATCCCTCACAGGGTCAACAGGTGTTGCAGCCAAGTGTACAGATGGTTCCTCAAGCTGGACAACCCGTAGTTTCTGGTCCAACCCAGCAACCGCAACCTGTCCAGCCAAATGTTCAAACTTCTGTAGCTTCGGTAGTTACTCAGCCGTCAATTGCACCTAGTACTCCATCTCAAACGGCTGCTGCAACTATCGCTACATCTACCATACTTACTTCTGGAGTATCGACGGCTCCAGTTTCTACTATCCCTGTTACCACACCTCAGATATCTTTACCGTTGTCTGGATCTACGATTCAAACCATGGTCCAGATGCCTGTAGGTCAGCCTGGTATAAGTACGGTTGTGACTACTCAACCTCAATTTGTTCAACCTCCGTACCAGGGACAGTACCAACCTGGGCAAGCTGTCCAACAACCGGTTTACCAGTATCAACCGTATCCTGGGTACACTTATCAACAACCTCAACAACCCCAGTACGGTCCGGTTAATCCTGGTTTTCCAGGAGGATATAATATCCCAAATGCGACTCCTGTTCCTAGTTATCCTGGATATCCTCCTCCTGGGGCTGGTATTGTGACCCAGAGTTTTAGAGATCCTAACCGGCAGTTACCGTTTATTGCAACTTTGGATTTACCCGACTTGACGCGCCTAACGAACGATCCAATTCAATATCTTCAGTTCTGGCTGCCAATGCCAAATAAGTTGCCCAGTGATATACCCAAGTTCGAAGGTAAGTCTGGAGAGGATCCGTCCAATCATGTGATGACTTACCACCTCTGGTGTGCTTCAAATTCTATCTCAGATGATTCCATCCGCTTACGTCTTTTCCAGCGTACACTCATTGGTCTCGCGGCCAAGTGGTACATTGAGTTACCACGGGCCTCTTTTTACAACTTTAGCCAGTTAGCTACCTCGTTCTTAACTCACTTTCAGTTGCCGGTCAGATACGATAACGGCACGGAGTTATTAACTTCACTAAAACAATCGACGTCCACGTATATTTCTGATCACATTCATGAGTGGAGACGTCGAAGGCGATTAGTGAAAGTTTTTATCCCGGACCAAATCTTAGCTGAATGGTTTGTCAAATCATTATTACCGAAGATTACTGAAGATGTCGCTAAGGCCGGAGTAGTTACTGAGGAGCAAGTCATTGCTCAGGCACAATACCTTGACTTAGTTTACACTCAGTCGGGTACGTTACACGAGAAAATTCCGGATCTTCCAAAGTCGAATCAAATCGCTGCTGCTCCTTCGGGATCTCATGCCGCTGATGGTATGATTGGTATCGTGACTACGAAGAGCAAGAAGAAGTCTTCCAAGGCTTCAACTACTCCAATTATCACTTTGCCTGATTCTCCGACAGGAGAGTCTTCTCCTGAACTCACCGCCGACATTCACGCTGTAGAGTCATCTACGGCCAAACCAAAAAACGGTGGAAAGAAGAAAGGAAAGAAGAAGGCTAAAGCAGACAAGGCTCCAAAGGAGAAAACTGAAAAGTCGGAAACCAATGACGAAAAACGCAAACCTCGATATCCTTGTCTTATTTGTGAAGAGGATCATTTTACGAGAGATTGCCCTCATCGGGCCGAGGTTGTAAAAATAGTCAAAGGTTCTCCCACTCCTGCTGTGTTAAAGAATCCATTTCCAGAGCAGGAGAATAAGATGATAGGTTCTTCTTCGAATGCCAGTGAAGAACCCATTTTGATGATGTCTCATGTGAGGATTGCGACTCGATCGCAAGATTATGGTAGTAAGGCTCCTGTTGATGGCAAGGAAGCAGAATCTTCTCACTCTAACCCATCAACCTCAGCTCCTGGTTCCGATCCACTACAGATCGAAAAACCTAACCCAGACTTAGTGATTAAGCCGCCCGCCAAGGGTGTACTTCGAAGGTCTGCTTTCAATCCACATGCGAGAGCAGCCCAGAATTACAACATTGTTGAGGACTTAGCTGTTTCACCTTCAGCAATGTCGGCACTCGAAGTGCTGCAATCATGCCCAGCACAACGGAAATTGCTTTTGTCGGCTATCGGAGCTGTCGATGTTCAGGACCCGAACCTAATGATCTTTGATCTAGAAAATAGTACACCACGTCTCCCCCATCAAATGGCTTTCCAAATTCCAGTGATAGTAAAAAACAGGCCTATTCATCGGACTGTGATTGATGAGGGAGCTTCTACGTGTATTATGTCGATTCAATGTTGGAGATCGCTTGGTTCTCCTTCGTTGAACCAATCCCCCACCATCCTTAAGGCCTTTGATGGCCGTGGGTTCCGTCCGTTTGGTATTCTACAAGAATTGCCTATAGGGGTTGAAGGTAAAACCGTTAGTCTGGATGTGGAAGTGGTTGATGCCCCTCTAGACTACAACCTTCTTTTGGGTCGAAGTTGGTCATATGCTATGACAGCGGTCGTTTCATCGGTCTTCAGAGTAATTAAGTTTCCACATAACGGTAAGATCGTGACTATTGATCAGCTGACATACTTTTCATCCGACCCAGCCTCTTCAGAGAGTATCCAGCATGTTGGTAAAACGACAATCCCTTATAGGGATGTTGGTGTAGGTTTAGTTAAGGATTCCGGTTTACTGGGAACTTTTCCTCTCCCTCCACTCAGCGCAGATCCTTCGTTTGCAACCATTCATATGATTACATCAGAAAACATTATTTATGATGATCCTTGGTTCGTCCCATCTGACTCTGAGATAGACTCACTCGGTGATGTTATGCCTTTGAGTCCATATGAAATTGCTTATGAAGCTCTCATGTCTTTTACTGACTTTCATTCAACCAAAGTCGACCAAATGAATGTGGTCAGTGAAGAGTCACTTTTTACCTCACCCTTAGAACGGATAACGTTTCCCGAAGTCGTGTCATCTGACGAACAACTTCGCGAAATCCTAAGTGTAGAAGATCTACCATGGGAAGATCTCCATCACAGATCTTCGTTTTTACCTAAGGATGATGCATTTGAAAATGATTTTTCATCTATCTTTACCGCTGAATATGTCAAAGACGCTCAGGATCCAACGAAACATTCTGATTCAGAGTTGAATTTAGGGAATATTTCTCGTACTATTCCCATTGATATTTCAGTGAAGCCCGGAATCGAGGAAAACATTCATATAGGTGCCGCATGTACTGAAGAAGAAATCCAAACTTACAAGGCCCTATTCCAAGAATTCCGCGACGTGTTTGCCTGGTCTTACGAGGAAATGCCGGGAATTGATCCTGCCATTGTTATTCATGAAATAAAGACCTACCCGGATGCTAAACCCGTCCGGCAACGGTTGCGTCAAGTTCACCCTCGAAAAGCGGCTGCGATTAAAGCAGAAGTCGAAAAGCTGTTGAAAGCAGGTTTCATTTATCCGATCCCGTTAACGGATTGGGTATCGAATATTGTTCCGGTCAACAAGAAACAAGGAACAATAAGAATCTGTATCGACTATAGGGATATAAATCGAGCTTGTCCAAAAGACAACTATCCTACGCCTTATATCGATCAAATTATTGATGATTGTGCCGGAAGTGAAATGTTTTCCTTCATGGATGGTTTTTCGGGCTATAATCAAATCAATATTCTACCTGCCGACCAACCAAAAACGGCATTCATTTGTCCATGGGGGACATTTGCTTATTGCAAGTTACCTTTTGGGCTTAAGAATGCCGGGGCCACTTTTCAACGGGCGATGTCTTATGCATTTCATGATATCAAGCACATTGTGCAACCCTATCTCGATGATTTGCCTGCTCATTCTTTACATCGAGCTGATCACCTTGTCCACCTACGAGCAATCTTTATGAGGTGTAGGCATTATCGAATTCGGTTGAATCCCCACAAGTGTGTTTTCTGTATAGAAACAGGTCGATTGCTGGGATTTGTTGTTTCAAAAGCCGGCATTCGCGTCGATCCCTCGAAAGTCGAGGCTATCATCAAATTGCCTCCTCCTTCGAGTTTGCGCCAACTCCAAAGTTTGCAAGGGAAAGCGAACTTTTTACGCCGATTCATCCCAAACTACGCCGAGGTCACTAAAGGTTTTACACGGTTGTTGAAACAGAATGCACAATTCTTTTGGGACGAGATTGCCCAACAATCTTTTGATGCACTTAAACACGCGTTGACCCATGCACCGTTATTGCATCCTCCCAACTACAACCAAGACTACTTCTTATACCTCGCAGCTTCGCATTCCACCATTGGAATGGTGTTAGTTCAAGAAGATGAATTCGGAGCGGAGCATGTGATATATTATCTTAGTAGGACCTTGAATCCAACTGAGCTAAAATATTCGCATGTGGAGAAATTGGCCCTGGCAGCCGTTCAAGCTGTCCAGCGTTTCCGTCACTACATTCTTCTCCGCAAAACTACAGTTATTTCGGATTGCAACCCTATGATTTATATTTTGACAAAACAACTGCTAGGGGGCAAGTACTCTAAATGGATTGTTATCCTGCAAGAGTTCGACTTGGAGTTCGAGAAGTGTCTAAGAAATCCTTAGTTTTTGCGGAATTGATGTGTGATTTCCCGAGTGCTGACACAGAGACTGTGGCAGAGGAGTCCATTGCGGACGAATCTTTGTTTCTTATCAGTACTGTAGATCCGTGGTACGGGGATATAATCATTTATCTCCAAACCCAAACCTTTCGGCCTGAAGCTTCCAAAGCGGAACGTCGAAAAATTCGGTTTCAATCCCAGCCATACAAAATTATTGGAGATACACTTTATCGCCGGGGGCAGACTTAGTTTTTCGACGTTGTTTAACTCACGAAGAGGCTGAGAGGGTTTTGAATGATTGTCACTCTGGAGCATGTGGCGGTCATATGTCTGGGTATGCCACAGCTCAGAAGGTGTTGCGCGCTGGTTATTTCTGGCCGTCTATGTTTAAAGATTGTATCATTGCAGTCAGGAAGTGCCACAACTGTCAAGTGTTTGATCGCAAGATGCGCGCTCCACCTGCTCCTCTCCACCCTATAATTGCCGTTGGTCCATTCGCCAAATGGGGTATCGACTTTATTACTTGTAACCCTCACTCGGGCGGGGGGCATGCGTATATCATCCTTGCGGTTGATTATTTTACTAAGTGGGCCGAGGCGATGCCTACATTCGACGCAAGCGGCAAAACAGCTGCAGTTTTCGTATTCAATCATATCATAACTAGGTTTGGTGTCCCACAAGCAATCATTACTGACCATGGGAGCCATTTTCGAAATGTCATGATGACTGAGCTTACAAGCCAGCTTGGTTTGCGCCACGATAGCTCTACTCCTTATTATCCGCAAGCCAACGGTTTGGTTGAGTCTATCAACAAAGTTCTAGTTACCATGATCCGACGAACCATTGGTGTTCATCGGTCGAATTGGCACAACATGTTATTTTCAGCGCTATGGGCATACCGAACCTCAGTGAAAAATTCAACAGGGTTCACTCCTTTCCAGCTAGTTTATGGCTTAGAAGCTGTGTTACCCATTGAATGCGAAATCCCATCACTTCAAATGGCTGTCGAATTACTTCCAGCTACTTCCGAAGAGGAGACACGTTTATTGTACTTGGCTAAATTAGATGAGACTCGACGTGACGCTACATTGGCAATCGAGACTCACGCGAAACGAATGAAAGCTCAGTATGATAGAAATGTAACCCCTCGAAGTTTTTCGGAAGGAGACCTAGTACTATTATATGATCAAGCTAACGATAAGCTAGGTGCCGGAAAATTCGTTCCCATGTGGCATGGGCCCTACATTGTAAAGCGAAAGCTAGCAAAAGGGGCTTATGAGCTAGTTGACTTTGATGGGGACTCTTTGGGTAAACCCAGAAATGGACTTTACCTAAAGAGGTATTATGCTTAAATGATGGGAATGGAGAAATTTTTAGATAGGTTAGATTTTCTTTCTAGCTAGCAAGTGTGTTAGTTTAGTCAGTGTGCTTAGCTTAGAGAGTGTGGTTTTTCGTTGTTATTCTGGCTTATCTTGGTTTTACTCTTGATATTGCAGATGTCGACGCCTCTCCAAACATATATTGGATTTGCTGATGGTGCTTGTCGTAGTACACGGAACATCTCTTCCGCAGCTTGGGTTATCTATTCGCCCTCTGACGAGTTAGTTTCTATGCATGGGGTAAGCCTCGGTCAAACAACGAACAACATTGCAGAATACAGTGCAGTGATTGAATTATTATCCGAATCTATTTCATTTGGAATTCGACGTTTGACAGTGAGGTTAGATTCTGAACTTGTTGTATTACAGCTTAATAGAGTTTATGCCATTAGGAATCCTGTGTTATTAAGGTTTTTGAGAGTGCGTCTCTTGGAACGTGAATTTGATTACATTGAATATCAACATATTCCAAGGTCTTTGAATACATTAGCAGATGCAATTGCTTCTCGAATGTTGGACAGACATTTACGATAATCATGCAAGTAAATTTAAAAACATTTCATCACATATGTTAAACAAGATAAGCCGGTAATAGTGATATATATAGATAGAAGTGTGTCAAAAAATATATACATCGTCTTCGATCATAGGTTGAAAACACCTTATGATCGGCAAAATGATAGTACAAAAAATCAAAATGTCACATGTGACTAGTCAATCACTGGTGGTGCTCTCTGTATGACACCACTGCGCGGGCTACCTTACGCAAAAATCTCCTAAACGGTCCAGGGACCGCGACTACGAAGCGCTGAAGCTGGGTAGGAATGTCATCCATAGTAGTCTCAGGTATATCTGCCGTGAGACGCTCTAGATCATGCTCCAACTCAGCTAGTACTTCCGCAGCCGCGTCCTGTGGGACCGGTACCGGTGCAGCTGGATGTAGTCTATCAAAAGGCCGGAGGTTGGCTGGACGCTGTGGACCAACATCTGCATTTTGAAAATTTTACTGTTAGTTTTGAGACGATATATATGAAAAATAAAAAATACATAATTAGAGAACTTGTGAAAATAAAAGTACCTCTGTCATCCCATTGTTCTCCCGGTGGAAGAACCATGTCCGGATCACCTCTAAAATCCACTCCGGCATACGGAAAGTCCTGTATCAAAAAAACTTGGTCCTCTAACCAGTGAAAATAACTATCTGAGAATCGAACCACTGTCGCACCCTCGTCAGGATGCCGGGCCATCACCGCAACCCATCGTATCAGCTTTGGCTCCCGAGGACCCAAGATATCAACAGTGAGTTGCTGAGGGATCAGCATTGGAACTCTCTCCAAGGCAAAGCTCACGACTAGAGGCCCATATCCAAAAGTCTTTAGTCATCCGTTCTTTGCCTTGGTCAGTTGGCTCTTCATATGAGCCGACACAGCTTCACACCAGTTGAAAATGGTGCCTTGGTAACAGTCAATTGCCATCCGCATTTGGGATCCGGAAGCAATGTGTAAAGCGGCCGCGCCGCAAATTCTGGTAACCGTGAACGCTATGACTTTGAGTTCCGGCAAAGTGATGTGTTTTATCTCTATGCCTTTTGAATGGTGAGCCCCAGGTGTGCACCACTCGTCGCGGAGACTATCAAGGGATTGGCCACCCGGCCTAGTCCCCACAAGACTGAGTTGCTCACCTCTGTTCGGCAAGCCAGTGAGAAAGTATACATCCGAGGGCTCTATCTCGAGCTGGTGCCCTCCTATGTAAAAGCATTGTTCTTGAACGTTCCATCGCTCAACCAGCCATTCCAAGAATCTTACCTGGCCCCTCATGCCCGGTATGGTCCAATATTTGTATAATCCGCATGCTCTTAGGGCATCCAGGGAAGGTTGATGATTTATTGCAACTTCATCATCCTCTACATGCTCTCTTTCTCTCCAATCTAACATGGTTAATACCCTGCACATCAAAAATAGCAATTAGAAATTGATTTGGGAATTTTTGGTGGTTTTTTGAGGGAGTTGGGGTTTGGAAATGCGCACTTCTCGGAAGACGCACCCCGGCTTTGTAGCACAGGGTGCCCGGACGCGGCTGGCCTAAAGGCGGGCCGTGTCTTCCGACCATTTTCCCATATGAGAAAAAGTCGGGGGACGCAGGTCACCCGAAGGGCACCCGCGTCCGCCGAGAGGCGCATTCCAAAACCAAAACCCCCCCAAAAAATGAAACTAAGACCTAAAAATTGATTCTAAACGGATAGAAATGCAGAGTAGGATGTGTAAAATACCTGGATAAGACGGCGTTCGATTCTGACGGTCGGATTTTCCGCAGCGACCACAGGAAGTTTCTTGTCAAAAGCTCCTTTTTCAACCTCAACAGTGAAACGGTAAAAATGACATGGTAAAAGGTATTTTTATAGGTTTTTTGGATGAATTAGTTCATTTTTTACCATGAAAAGATGTTTTTCGATGTATTTTTGCCTATTTTAAACAGGTATGAGTAATGTGTTACTTTTGTGCAGGACAAAGGGGTTTCGAGGGAAATTGTAATTTTTCACAAACAAAAATATCAGAGTCATCTTTTAAGCCCTTTTCTGACTCCTAAAACATGAAAAGATCGCCGAGCGTTTCTTTTACACTCGTTAAAACGGAATTAAAAGACGGTCCCCTTTTAGCTCTTTTCTGACCGCAAAATCAGGAAAAGATTGCCGGGTTTTTGTCGTTTCGAACTCGATAAGGAAATAAAACGACATGTCCTTGATCGCTTTTTACTTTTCAGGTCAACGACACTATTATGAAAGTACTCCTTGGTCGCAAGATCAAGCGGTTCCCCCAGGTATTATTTTATACTTTTTCGGGCTTGAGGGACACAAATATACGAAAAAGTTCAACGTGGAGTCTCCTTTTGTTTTTTCAGACTCTCTAAAAATGAAAAACGCCGAGTTTCTCCTATACTGGACTCGTTAAACTTTTACAGTAAAGGACCTGTTCAATTACAAACAGGAACGAACCACTCTTTCCTAGGGTTCAAATTTAAACTAGGTTGGACTTGTCCGAAGGATGAGCTTATAATCAAGCATATGTTATCCTCCTCAAGCTTGTTAAAAATAAAGAGGTACTTGCCAGAAATGGTGGGGGAAAAGAGAGAAGAATGAACCTGTTTGTTACCTTTTGTCTCAAAAGAAACTTTATTACCACTCTTGAACACGACACTTTTGATTCACCTGGGTTGGGAAATCTTTTACCTCACAGTTGACCAAACCACTTTGAAAGTCTTTAACCGGGTTCTGGGGATTAACTTTGAGTTATTCGTCACCAAGCCATCTGTCGTGTCGTTATGTGTTCAAGAGGTCTGCAAGCAAAAACTTTCATCTGCAAAATACTTGTCATCCATTTGACCATCCCTGAGTCAGTCCTTACAGCAACATTTCTTCAACTTGAACAACGATTTCGTGTTGCGGGCTTGCCTGCAACGGGTCGCTTTCTATCGACATCGACACATTATCTAGAAAGATGACTTAGGAATCGACAGCACCTTGAAGTCTGCATGCATCAATGGCAGGTTTCTAGCCTTTGACGTCAGTTTACATCATTGACTTTCGATCAAAGGATTCCGTGAAGTGTTCGAAATCAAAACATCTATTCACATTTCACGGGTTGTGCTTGGTACTTTGAGAACCATTGACATTACTGGTGGTTTCTCTCACGCTTGTTAACAGTTTGCATCATCGACTGGTAATCAAGTGGTTTCTAACATGTTCGACATCGAATCATTTAATCACATGGCTAGAATCGTACCAATTCGGGAAGTAGAAGTGAAGACCCTGGATCTAGTTTCTACCATCCAGGCTGCGAGGAGTTTTGTATTCATTATCTATGTAGACTAATCATAAACAGATGGCTGCGTCCATACTGTGTCTACAAAAGTCTATAAAAATGATGTACTGCAAGATCATTCCTGTATCAGAATAGTTAGTCCATTAGTTAAAGTTTTGAATCTGAGTATGGGAATGCCTACCTCAGTGATGATATAATCTTATACATGTATTTTGTGTTGAAAATTGCAGGTTCCAACCAGGTCATCCACAAGACAATCCTTGAAATGATAAAGCGCTTCACCCTTCCTAGAATTACAAAACCCTAAATCTATTCCAGGCTTCGCACTTTAGGGGGCAATCTGTTACACTAAAAAATGTCACCATGACCACTTACAGTTAGTATGGCTCAAATCAACAGTCATGCTACCCTCTTAGGCAAATCTTATGCCTCTGCTATCCATCTCAAACTCAAAGAAGAGAGAAAGTCTTGTCAAAAATATGTTTATCTCTGGGGTCGCAGGTTCTCTCTAGCCTTACCTGAGGGGACGCTCACAATGTTCACAAAAGGTGCGTCCTTGGACGCTCTGTATGTTAAGGGACAGGTGCGTCCTTCTGTAAAAGGCAAAATGCGCGAGTTTCATCTTAAAAAAGTTACTTGTGGTTACTTCTAGAACTTTCTAGAGGTCGGTTTGATGAATTGGATGCGCCTCCAGTTGGTTCATGTATCTCTATTAAGGAGGAACTTATCCCATCAATAAGGGAGCTATCCCACCCAAAGAGGAGGATTATCCCATTGATGGTGGACCTGAATAACCTCTTTACAGCACTATAAATAAAGACATTGAGCTAGAGGGAGGGGAGGTTGGAGCTATACATTTTCTTTGGGTAAATGCTGCAGGAATTAGGACTCCCATTTAGAACCTTGTGAGGAGAGATTGTCTTTGCTTGATTCTACTTGGAAGTGGGTGAGCTTTGTCAAAGTAGAGGAAAACCCTTGATGGACCCTAGGAGGAACTTGCACAACACCAAGGCCAGGTTGTAAGAGTTTCTTTGTTTCGTTATTAATACAAACTGGTTTATTTTTCTCAATAGCTTGTGTTAATGAGTTATTTCATGTGTTCCTTGGTCTACATGTTGAATATATGTTTTATTATATGAAATGCAAGTGCTTGGTAATTGTTTGATTGTTTGTGGTTGCAGGAATTGACTTGAAGGAGGAGCTCATCCGGATCGGCAAGGATGGACTACAACAACCGCGTTTTGGAATAAGGTAAGCCTAAACACTTGTAGTTTTCATGTTTTAAAAGGTATATTTAGAGAAAGATCACTCCATTTTGTCTTGTTTGTCGCTAGAGAGTTTAGACTCCTAGGGAGGTCAGTTGTGTCTGCACAAACGACTTTTTCCGCCACGACAATGTGGTTTGATCAACTATTAGGCAAAGGATTTCCCAACCCAGGTGAATAAAAGTGTCGTGTTCAAGAGTGGTTACAAAGTATGACAAACAGGCTCATTTTTCTCTCTTTTCGCCCACCATTTCTGGCAAGTACCTCTTTACTTTTGACAAGCTTAAGGAGGATAACATTTGCTTGATTATAAGCCCATCCTTCAGATGAGTCCAACTTAGTTTAAATTCGAACCCTAAGAAGGAGTGGTTCGTTCCTGTTTGTAATTGAATAGGTCCTTTACTGTGAAATTTTAACGAGTCCAGTATAGGAGAAACTCAGCGTTTTTCAATTTTAGAGAGTCTGAAAAAACTTAAGAAAACTCCAAGGTTGACCTTTTTCGTAAATTTGTGTCTCCCAAGCTCGAAAAAGTATAAAATAATACTTGAGAGAACTACTTGATCTTTTACGACCAAGGAGTACTTTTCGTCATTAGTGTCCTTGACCCGAAAAAGTAAAAAGGCGATCAATGACACGTCGTTTTATAACCAATATCAATTTGAAACGACAAAAATCCGGCAATCTTTTCATGTTTTTACGGTCAAAAAAGAGTTGTAAGTGGACCGTCTTTTAATTCCGTTTTAACGAGTTTAAAAGAAAAACTCGACAATCTTTTCATGTTTCAGGAGTCAAAAAAGAGCTTAAAGGTGACTCTAAATGTTTTTTTTCGTTGAAAATGATAGATTTCGCCTGAATAATCCGTTATCCTAAACAAAAACGCAAACATTACTCATACCTGTTTGAAATGGATAAAAATGTCGCAAAAATACCTTTTAAAAGTGAAACATAAACAAATTTGCAATTTATTTACTCAAAAAACGTATAAAAAGGGCCTTCGTCAATTCATTTTTACCGTTTGAGTTTTGGGTGAGAAAATAGTGCTTTTGTTCAAAAAACTTCCCGTGAAGATTGCGGAAAATCCAACCGTCAGAATCAAACGCCGTCTTCTCCAGGTAATCCACATCATCTTACTCTTCATTTTTGACCGTTTCAATTTTTGTTTTAGTCATTCATTTCATTTTTGGGAGGGTTTTTAGGCTTAAAACCCGCACGCGAGGGCCCGCAGTTTTACCACTGCTGACCTGCGGACCCCGACTTTTTCTCCATTGGGAAAAAGCCAGGGGTCCACACCTTCCATGTAGACAAGGTGTGGTCCCATGCACTGTGTCTAACCCGGAGGGTGCGGTCCCCGTCGCAAGGGTTTTTAACCCAAAAATTCTCAAAATTGGACCAAACAAAATAATTTCTAGCAATTTTAATTTATCTGTATACTTGATGCAGAGAGTACACCATGCTAGATTGGCGTGAACGAGAGCATGAGGACGTGGATGCTGCCGCATGGAATCATCAGCCTTCACTTGATGCTTTGAGGGCGTGTGGCTTGTACAAATTCTGGGCCATTCCTGGCATGAGGGCTCAGGTGGATTTCTTACAGTGGTTGGTTGACATATGGAGCATACAGGGCCAATGCTTCTTCATTGGTGGCGACCAGCTCGAAATCGAGCTGGCAGACATATATTTCTTGACTGGTTTGCCTAAGAGAGGTGAAGACTTGACTTTGTTTGGGGCTAGGCCAGGTGGCCAGTCTGTCGATAGCCTCCGGCTAGAGTTCTGCAACAGCCAGGCTAGAGACAAAGGGATAGACATAAAGACCATATCTCGTCCTGAACTCATGGTGATTGTGTTTACTGTCACCAGACTTTGTGGGGCTGCCGCATTACATATTGCCATCGGATTCCAAATGCGTATGGCAGTTGATTGCTTCCAAGGCACCATCTTCAACTGGTGCGATGCCGTGTTGGCCAATCTGAAAGGCCAACTGACCAGGGCCAAAAACGGACAACTAAAGACCTTTGGTTATGGGGCTTTGGTTGTGAGTTTTGGCCTGGAGAGGGTTCCCATGTTGATCCCACAGCACCTTACTATTGGAGCTGGGCTTCCTTGAGAGCCCAAACTGATGCGATGGGTCGCAGTTATGGCCCGTCACCCGGACGAGAGGACAGAGGTTGCTCGATTCAAACCTGAGTATTTCCAATGGCTGGAAAACTAGGTCTTTTCTATTCAGGACTTCCCTTACGCTGGGGTAGATTTTCGTGGTGACCCAGACATGGCTCTTCCACCAGGAGAGCAGTGGGATGACTCAGGTAAAATCATTTTCAACATTTTTCCTATTTTATTTATTTTTTATTATTTTTCCATCGTCTCAAAACTGATAGCAAAAGTTTCAAATGCAGATGTGGGTCCACAGCGACCAGCCGCTCTCCAGCCTTACGAGAGAAAACAACTAGTTGCAGCCGCGCCAGCCCCATAGGACGAATCAGCAGAGGTTTTGGCCGAGTTGGAGGGTCATCTCGAGCGCTTGACAGGAGATAAATAGGAGACCACTATAGATGACATTCCTCGTCGACTTCAGCGCTATGTGATTGGGGTCCCGGGACCTTTTAGGAGGTTCCTTTACAAGGTGGCCCATGCAGTGGTTTCTTATAGAGATCACCACCAGTGATAGGATGATCGCCTATTGTGAGCACATATGACATTTTTGTTTTTTGTACTTATCATTTTTGCTGATCATAAGGTGTTTTTCAACCTATGATTGAAGACGATGTATTTTTTGACACACTCCTATATATATATCACTATTACCGGCTTATCTTGTAAATCATGTTATGGAATGGTTTTAAATTTACATGTATGATTATTGCAAATGTCTATTTAACATTTGAGAAGCAATTGCATTTGCTAATGTATTTAAAGATCTTGGAATATGCTGATATTCAATATAATCAAATTCACGTTCCAAGAGATGCACTCTCAAAAATAATCTCAATAACACTGGATTTCTAATGGCATACACTCTATTAAGCTGTAATACAATGAGTTCATAATCTAACCTCACTATCAAACTCCGAATCCCAAATGAAATAGATTCAGATAATAACTCAATCACTGCACTATACTCGGCAATGTTGTTCGTTGTTTGACCGAGGCTTACCCCATGCATAGATACTAACTCGTCAGAGGGCGAACAGATAACCCAAGCTGCGGAAGAAATGTTCCGTGTATTATGACAAGCACCATCAGCGAAACCAATGTATGTTTGGAGAGGCATCGACATCTGCAATATCAAGAGTAAAACCAAGATAAGCAGGAATAATGACGAAAAAACACTCTCTAAGCTAAGCACATTGTTTAAACTAAAACACACCAGCTAGAAAAAAAAATATCCTAACTAAAAATCTCCATACCCATTCTTTAAGTATAATACCTCTTCAGGTAAAGACCATTTCTGGGTTTACCCAAAGAGTCCCCGTCAAAGTCTACCAATTCATAGGCCCCTTTGGCTAGCTTTCGCTTGACAACATAGGGACCATGCCACATAGGAACGAATTTTCCAGCGCCTAATTTATCATTAGCTTGATCGTAAACTAAGACTACATCTCCTTCCGAAAAATTTCGAGGGGTCACATTTCAATCATACTGAGCTTTCATGCGTTTTACGTGAGTCTTGATTGCCAATGAAGCATCACATCGATTCTCATCTAATTGAGCCAAGTATAACAAATGCTTTTCCTCTTCGAAAGTGGCTGGAAGTAACTCGATGGCCATTTGCAGTGACGAGATTTCACATTCAATGGGTAACACAGCTTCCAAACCATAGACTAGTTGGAAAGGAGTGAACCCTGTTGATGTTTTCACTGAAGTTAGGTATGCCCAAAGCGCTGAAAATAGCATGTTATGCCAATTCGATCGATGAATCCCAATGATTCGTCGGATCATGATAACTAAAACTTTGTTGATGGATTCAGCCAGTCCATTAGCTTGTGGATAATAAGGGGTTGAACTATCGTGACGCAAACCAAGTTGGCCTGTAAGTTCGATCATCATAATGCTTCGAAAATGATGCCCATGATCAGTGATTATCGCTTGCGGGACACCAAACCTAGGAATTAGATGATTGAACATGAAAAATGCAGCTTTCTTGCCGTCTGCCTCAAATGTAGGCATCGCCTCGGCCCACTTGGTAAAATAATCTACCGCAAGGATGATATACGCATGCCCCCCGGCCGAGTGAGGGTTACATGTAATAAAATCGATACCCCATTTGGCAAAAGGACCAATGGCAATTATAGGGTGGAGAGGAGCAGGTGGAGCATGCATCTTTCGATCAAAAATTTGGCAGCTGTGGCATTTTTGGACCGCCGTAATACAATCTTTAAATAAAGACGGCCAAAAGTAGCCAGCGCACAATATCTTTTGGGCTGTGGCATACCCAGACATATGACCGCCACATGCTCCAGAGTGACAGTCATTTAGAACCCTTTCAACTTCCTTGTGAGTTAAGCAACGTCGAAAAACAGAGTCCACCCCACGGCGATAAAGAGTATCTCAAATAATCCTGAATTGTTGGGACTGGAATCGAATTTTTCGACGTTCTGACCTTGAAATTTCTGGCCAAAAGGATTGGGTCTAGAGATAAACGATGATATCCCCATGCCACGGATCTAAAGTGCTGATTAGAAACAAGGATTCGTCCGCAATGGGCTCCTCCGCCACAGTTTCCGTGTCAGCACGCGGGAAGTCACAAATTAACTCTGCAAAGACTAAAGATTTCTTAGACTTAGATTTCTCAAATTCCAAGTCGAACTTCTGCAGGATAACGATCCATTTAGAGTACTTGCCCCCTAGCAATTGCTTGGTAAAAATGTAGATCATAGGGTTGCAATCCGAAATTACTGTAGTTTTACGTAGTAAAATGTAGTGACGAAAACGTTGGACAACTTGAACAGCTGCCAATGCCAATTTCTCCACATGTGAGTATTTTAGCTCAGTTGGATTTAAAGTGCGACTAAGGTAATATATCACATGTTCAGTTCCGAATTCATCTTCCTAAACTAAGACCATTCCAATGGTGGAATGAGAGGCGGCGAGATACAAGAAGTAATCCTGGTTGTAGTTGGGAGGATGCAATAACGATGCATGGGTCAACGTGTGTTTAAGTGCATCAAAAGATTTCTGAGCTATCTCATCCCAATAGAATGGAGTATTCTGTTTCAACAACCGGGTAAAACCCTTTGTAACCTCGGTGTATTTAGGAATGAATCGTCGTAAAAAGTTTTCTTTCCCTTGCAAACTTTGGAGTTGGCAAAGACTCGAAGGAGGAGGCAATTTGATGATAGCTTCGACCTTCGAGGGATCAACGCGAATGCCGACTTTCGAAACTACAAACCCCAGTAATCGACCCGTTTCTATACAGAAGACACATTTGTGTGGGTTCAAATGAATCCGATAATGCCTACACCTCATAAAGATTGCTCGTAAATGGACGAGGTGATTCGCTCGATGTAATGAATGAGCAGGCAAGTCATCGAGATACGGTTGCACAATGTGTTTGATGTCATGAAATGCATAAGACATGGCCCTTTGAAAAGTTGCTCCGGCATTCTTGAGCCCAAAAGGTAATTTGCAATAAGCAAATGTTCCCCATGGACAAATGAAAGCTGTTTTTGGTTGATCGGCAGGTAGAACGTTGATTTGATTGTATCCGGAAAAACCATCCATGAAGGAAAATATTTCGCTGCCGGCACAATCATCAATGATTTGATCGATATAGGGAGTTGGGTAATTGTCCTTTGGATAAGCTCGATTGATGTCCCTATAATCGATGCATATTCTTATTGTTCCCTGCTTTTTGTTAACCGGAACAATATTCGATACCCAATCTGTTAACAGGATCAGATAAATGAAACCTGCTTTCAGTAATTTTTCAACTTCTGCTTTAATTGCAACAACTTTTCTTGGGTGAATCTGACGCAAACGTTGCCAGATGGGTTTAGCGTCCGGGTAAGTCTTGATCTCATGAACAACAATCGCGGGATCAATTCCTGGCATTTCCTCATAGGACCAGGCAAACACGTCGCGGAATTCTTGAAATAGGGCCTTATATATTTGAATTTCATCATCTATACACGAGGCACCTATATGAATGTTCTCAACAATTCCGAGCTTAACCAAAATGTCAATAGGAATAGTTCGAGAGATGTTTCCCAAATTTAACTTTGAATCAGGATGTTTCATTGGATTCTGAGGTTCCTTGACATATTCAGTCGTAAAAATTGATGAGAAATCATTTTCAAAACGATCATTCTCGGGTAAAAACGAAGATCTGTGATGGAGATCTTCCCATGGTAAATCATCTACACATAGGATTTCACGAATTTGCTCATCAGAGTGAGCAAGTTCAGAAAACATGATTAAATCCGAGCTTGATGTGAAAAGTGATTCCTCATGGACCACATTCATGAAGTCTTTTTCGGTTGAAGATGGGTCGGCAAACGATTGCACGGCCTCATATGCAATTTCATATGGAATCAAAGGCATGACATCACCAAATGAGTCTATCTCAGATTCAGAAGGAATGATCCAAGGATCATCATAAACAATGGTGTCTGATGTAATCATATGAATGGTTGCAAATGAAGACGATGCGTTGATCGGAGGAAAAGGAAAAGTTCCCAGTAAACCGACATCTTTAACTAGTCCTACTCCAACATCCTTATATGGGATAGTCGTTTTACTGAGATTCTGAATACTCTCAGAAGAGGCTAGGTCGGATGAAAAGTAAGCCAGCTGGTCTATTGTTACGAACTTTCCATTATGTGGAAACTTTATTACTCGAAAGACCGATGAAACGACCGCTGTCATAGCGTAAGACCAACTTCAACCCAAGAGAAGGTTGCAATCTAGAGGGGCATCAACCACCTCCACATCTAGTCTAACGGCTTTTCCTTCAACCCCTATAGGCAAATCCTGTAGAATGCCAAAAGGATGAAACCCACGGCCATCAAAGGCCTTTAGAATCGTCGGGGATTGATTTAGCGAAGGAGAACCAAGCAATCTCCAACACTGTATCGACATAATACACGTTGAGGCTCCCTCATCAATTACAGTCCGATGAATAGGCCTGTTTTTGACTATCACTGGAATCTGGAAAGCCATTTGATGAGGCAAACACGGTGTACTATTTTCTAGATCGAAAGTTATTAGGTTCGAGTCCTGAAAATCAACAGCTCCTATAGCCGACAAATTAATTTACGTTGTGCTGGACATGATTGCAGCACTTACAAAGCCAACATTGCTGAGGGTGAAACAGCTAAATCCTCAACAATGTTATAATTTTGAGCCGCTCTCGCATGTGGATTGAAAGGTGACTTTCGAAGTATACCCTTGGCGGGAAGTTTGATTATCAAGTCTGGATTAGGTTTCTCGATCTGTAGTGGATCGGAACTGGGAGCTGAGGTTGAAGTATTAGAATGAGAAGATTCTGCTTCTTTACCATCAACGGGACTTTTACTACCATAATCTTGCGATCGAGTCACAATCCTAACATGGGACATCATCAGTATGGGTTCTTCATTGGCACTCGAGGATGAACCTATCATCTTATTGTCTTGAGCTGGAAAAGGATCCTTCAAAAAAGCAGGAGTTGTGAACCTTTGACAATTTTCGCAACCTTTGCACGATGAGGGCAGTCTCTTGTAAAATGTTCATCGTCACAAATGAGACAAGGATAGCGAGGTTTGTGCTTTTCATCATTGGATTCCGCCTTTTCAGGTTTCTCCTTTGAATTTTTGTCCGTTTTATTCTTCTTCTTTCCTTTCTTCTTCCCACCGGATTTTGATTTGGCTGTAGATGACTCTACAACGTGAATATTGGCAGAAATCTATGCAGAAGAATCTCCTATTGGGGAATCAGGCAAGGTTATAATAGGAGAAGAATTCTTGGAAGATTTCTTCTTACTTTTAGTGTTAACCGTACCAATGATACCATCAGCGGCATGAGATCCCGAAGGAGCTGCAGCGATTTGATTATGCTTGGGAAGATTAGGGATTTTCTCGTGTAACGTACCTGACTGAGTATAGACCAAGTCAAGGTACTGTGCTTGAGAAATTACTTGCTCCTCAGTAACAACTTCGGCCTTAGCTACATCTTCAGTGATTTTTGGCAACAAATATTTTACAAACCACTCAGCCAAAATCTGATCCGAAATAAAAACCTTCACTAAACGCCGTCGACGTCTCCACTCATGAATATGATCCGAAATGTAAGTGGATGTCGATTGTTTTAACGAAGTTAACAATTCTGTGCCATTGTCATATGGGACTGGCAACTGAAAATGAGTTAAAAACGAGGTAGCTAACTGACTAAAATTATAAAAAGTGCCTCGCGGTAACTCAATGTACCACTTGGCCGCGAGACCAATTAGAGTGCGCTGGAAAAGTCTAAGACGGATTGAATCATTTGAAATGAAGTTAGACGCACACCAAAGGTGGTAATTCATCACATGGTTCGACGATTCCTCTCCTGATTTACCTTCGAACTTAGGAATGTCACTGGGCAACATATTCGGCATTGGCGGCCAAAACGGAAGATAATTAATGGGATCGTTCGTTAGGCGCGACAAGTCAGGCAAGTCCAAAGTTGCGATAAACGGTAACTGCCGATTAGGATCCCTAAAACTCTAGGTCATGAGACCAGCCCCAGGAGGACAATATCCAGGATAACTAGGAATAGGAATTGCGTTTGGGATATTGTATCCTCTCAGAAAACCAGGATTAACCGGACCATACTGGGGTTGTTGAGGTTGTTGATAAGTGTACCCAGGGTACGGTTGATACTGATAGACTGGCTACTGCACAGCAGGACCGAATTGGTACTGTCCCTGGTACGGTTGATAAGTAAATTGTGGTTGACTTGTGACAACCGTACTTGAACCAGGTTGTACTACAGGCATCTGAACCGAAGTTTGAATCGTGGATCCAGACGGTGGTAAATATGTTTGAGGTGTAGATACAGGAATAGTAGAAACCGGAGTTGTCGATACTCCGGAAGTAGGTGGGGTAGATTGAACAGATGTTGCGGAAGTTGCAGCAGTCGTTTGAGGCAGAGTACAAGGTGTACTAGGCCCAGGCTGAGAAACTACCGAAGGTACAGAAGTTTGAATGTTAGACTGGACTGGTTGCTGGGGTGTACTAGAAACTAAGGGTTTTCCAGTTTGAGATGACAACTGTACATTTGGCTGCAACACCTGTTGAGTTTGCGATGGATCCCACACTATATTCATTCCGGGGTACTGACCCATAACAGGTTGAGAATATTGAGGACCATAACTGGGTTGAGGGTAGGATTGATAATTTAAAGGTACATTTCCCGTTCCTTGAACATACATTTGACCGGAGGGTGGTTGGAAACCTTGGTTCGAGTATTGACCTTGGGGTTGATACCCTTGAGGGACGTACTGATACTGGGGTTGACCTTGAGGTATAAATTGATACTGGGGTTGACCTTGGGGTACATATTGAATCTGGGGTTGACCTTGAGGAACGTACTGTCCCACAGGTATGTACTGTCCTTGAGGTTGACCCCCAGATGCAAATTGGGTACCTTGAGGTTGCCCCCCAGGCGATAATTGAGGCTGCCCCCTAGGCGGTAACTAGCCACCTTGAGGTTGAGGATTGGGAATAGAACCTGACATCATGAGAATGTCTTCTACGCTCAACAACTTAGTACCATTGCTTCCAGTTAATAACCCTTGCTCAATGGGTTGAGGAGATGCTCTCGAAAAAGTACCAAAAAGGGACTGATACCCAGAGGGAACAGAAGGACCGCCGTACAAAAAGGATTCGGGCGATTGAGTAAACATGGATGACTGATTCGACATATTTACGGGAGTATAATAACCTCTAGGTGTTAGGTGATAAGGAGCGCGAGGTGGTGAAAAACTTAACCCTGAGTTTTCTAAAAAATTAGTCAAAGAAAGATACCAAGAACTGCTTCTAGGTGGACTGTAAAAAATTGATTCACGCTCCCTTAGCTCAATAACAGGTTGATTTTCAGGGATAGGGATGCCTACTTCTTCTTCCAGAGTAGCAAGTTCTTCAATAGCAATAATTCCAGAAGGAAGATCTTGGGTGATTACTCCTTCTACCCTAGGTGAACCAGGACCTGAAGCTGGAGAAACAAACCCTGATGTCGGAGTAGCAACAAATTCACTTTTAGGCTCGGATATTTCAAGTTCCTCACCTATATCACTAGTAGATGAAAAGCTACCAGTAACTTCGGAAACAAACACTGACTGTGGATTATAATCTGCCACTAACATTTGAAAATCAAGATGTACTATCAAAGAAGATTCTCCTTCTTCAGGTGACCCAACTCTACTGTCTCTAGGAGTTACGAGGACTTTCAAGCCTTTAAGCTGGCTCGGTACTTCCTTAGGAGGTTTGCCCCGAAGTCTAAAGGACTTCCTCAGTAACTCAGCCACGTTTACAAACTCAGGAGGTTGGCCCCAAAGCCTACGGGACTGCCTTGGTAATTCAGCCACAGTTAAAAACTTTTAACTACGCAAACAAAGTAAAATCTCAATGAAAACCACCTAAAGTCTCTAAAGAACCAAACAAATTTGAATCACACGCCTAAAGAATCTAGGAGATCAAACACACACAAACAGTAACTTTCCGTACTGAAAACAATAGTTGGCGATGAAATCCAACATCGCAGAGTTCAATACAGAAATGGCAGTTGGAACAGTTACCCCGGCAACCTGCTTAATGAATAGACTGGCACAAGTTCCTCCACTTAACCGTCTCGAGTGAAGAGAACCCCCAAAAAATCCAAGTGCGTCTAGCCAACGTCTGCTCCAGGTACAGTGGGATCTTCCCACCACTGTCACCTTAGGAAGAATCCTAAAGAATATGGCCACTAAGGTTACCAACTGAAACAAATATACCTAGGGGAACAGTCTATGATCCGATACGCACGCAAGAGCAGAGTAGCAAGCTCAATCCCCTTGAAGGCTCCTTGACATAATCCAAGGTTTACCAACAAGTGACCCTAGGCTCCTCGACAATGGTTAATCAGAGGTTTACCATTTTTAATACGTGAATATCTGGCGTCGTTCCCAATGAGGAAGGATTTATTCCCACACTGGTTCGGACACGATCTCGTGCTTCTCCTTTAAG
This sequence comes from Pinus tabuliformis, assembly GCA_031772625.1. Taxonomy (NCBI): domain Eukaryota; kingdom Viridiplantae; phylum Streptophyta; class Pinopsida; order Pinales; family Pinaceae; genus Pinus; species Pinus tabuliformis. Next base: position 538,708,179 of record CM062816.1, on the reverse strand, counting down.
AGGAGCTTTCCCAGAGCATAAATGCAACAATTGGATTTCTTCCCTACCACAAGATATAGCTACTTGTTTGTTTTTACTGTCTTGGAGAGTTAATTACTCTCCTACTCCAAGACACTAGCCTAAGCTAAGTTGGTGTATCAGAGCCCTAGAAATAAAAATGTTACTAGATGAATTTTACTTTAAGCGTTATTTTTTATTGGTTTTTGTTTAAGTCAAAAGGTGCAGAGATGAAACTCGTGGTATGAAGACTCGACTCAAAATCACTAAAAATGCACCTAAGATGATTTAAACAATCTTTTTCTCTTCGATGAACTTCTAAACTAAGAAAGAATTTGAGAATGCAAATACTTTGTAAACACAAATCCTTCTTAAGAAGCAAATTAAAAGAAGAGCTTTTGCCTTTTCCAATGCACTCAAAACGAGACAACTAGTTATTTCACAAAAATTTCTCTTTTTTGTTTCAAAGCACTCAACCACTACAAAAAACAAACCTTTTCCAAAAGAGATTTTTTTTTCTATTTTTTATAAAACACTCAAAACTATGCAAATGACTAACTTTGAGATCTATAAATTATAAAAAACCTATTTGAAGTCAAAGCCTACTAGATGTCTTTTTTAAGGATGTTTTACTCAGCTAGATGTAAGCTAAGGACCAATTTATGCAGAATCAAAAATCAGTCAAGAACAACCAATTTTGTTTTCCTTTTGAAAATGAAAATCCAAACTTTTAAACACAAGCTTTTCGAAGTTTTGTAAAGAGAAAACTCAAAGTGGATTCCTCACCAAGGGGAGATTTCATAAATGGTCAGACTCATAAGAAGGCTGGTAGACACTAAGGTGATCTGAAGTCTGTACAGCTTCTAAGCTTAGAGCCACTACACAACCAAAATGAAAAACAAACCCAACAAGCAAAACGCCTAGGAATTTCACCTAAAACCCTAACACTAACGATATCAACCTAAGGAAAGCTTCTGACAAGTTATATGCAGGTCTGGGCAATAGATAACAATTTCTAAACAAAAACTAAGCTGACTTACAGAGGAAATCTTAGGTTTTTCAAAATTTGACAGGGTCCACAGGCCCACAGTTGACACAGGTGCAGTCCCGCTCTGTGCTAAAAGCAAAGGTGCGGGTAGGTACGCACTGTGTCAAAGGGTTAGGGTGCGGTCCTCTCCCAACGCTATGAAAAACGAAAAATAACCCTGGATCTACAAACTCTACCCAATTTTACACACAACAAGCCAAAAACAGAAACAAAAACACAGTTTCTCAGGTCAAAGTAAGAACAAGGAAAACAATCAAGTCCCCAGTATGGTCGCCATTTTTTCACACGGAATAAGTCGATCTTGCGGACAAGATAGACCTTCCTAGAATCTAAAGAAGACCTAATGACAAGCAAACCAACTAGACACTATCTTTCTCTAAATATGCTTTAATAAACAATGGCAAACAAGTGCTTTTAGGGCCTACCTTAGGTCCAACGCAAGTTTGTGGATGCCCTCGCTCCTTCGATCCAAATGAGCTCCTTTGTCACGAATCTGCAAACACAAACAAGGCAAACAAATTAAATAGCACCTGAAAAGCCAATGTCATAAAACATATTTAACATGAAAGTCAAGGAGTCCATGAAACAAATAACATGAGATACTTGTTGAGAAAAATGAGTTTGATTGTATTAATTCAAAAGAAGAAGAACTTTACAACCTGTGCCTTGACGCTGTACAAGCTCCTCCCAGGGTCCAGCAAGAAGTCTCCTCTACTTTGACAAGTTTCACTCACTCCCTAATGAAACCAAAAAGGTATGTGATTTCTCCTCTTAGGCTTAACTAGGAAGTCTTGATTTCACCAGCATTTACCTTAAAAAATGTTCAGCTTCTAACCTCCCCAGCAACCAGCCCAATGCCTGTATTTATAGTGCAATGGAGGGAGGTTACTAGGTCCTCCTTCAAAGGGATAAAGCCCTCCTTCAAAGGGATAGCTCCTCTCATCAAGGAATTAGCTCCTTCTCTTTTGGGATGCATGATCCACATCAGAGCGAACAATCCATGTCAAAATTCCTTCTAGAATCCTCTAAAATTAAACCAAAGTGAGTTTTTTAAGATAAAACTTGCGCCTTTTGACTTTCACAGGGGTCTGCACCCACACCGTTAGGGACATAGCGGGCAGGTCCGCAGTTTTTGTAAACAGAAGGTGCGGGACTGTAGGTGACAGTGAGAGAAAGTGCGGAACCAGAGTTTCATTGATTTTTAATGTCTTTCTCCCATTTTCAAAGCTTGACTTGAAGAGCTGAGGTCTAAGACTTGCTTAGGAGGATAGTACAAGTGATGATAGACCCATACTGACTACAAATAATCATGGTGACGATATTTTTGTGTAACAATGATGTATAGATACTCTCTCCCTGTAAGAACTCTTTTTCATCAAATGGGAATATAAAAGAATTTTTTACATGGTTTGAGATAGAGTCTCATTGAAATCCATACATCAACACCTCCTCCAGATAAATTAATCAAGTTCACATAAAATAAACCACTTAATAAAAGTAATTACCAACTCTCTTATTAGAATACACATAGATTAGTTTAAGCTAATATCTTGGGCTAGGTTGTGGTGAGTAAACTACCCAACATTTCAAAACTGATACTAGTGTCATTATTGAGAGTAAAATCCTTCTGCACTCATATCATCCAGGACCACTCCACTTACAAAGAAATTGAGCACAAGAAAACATCCGAGTGTGAGTGAAGTAGTCTGCCTTTGATTGAATTTATGGTAGGTATTCTGTGTATTAGGGATCCCCTCAGGGATATTGGAGCTGAGTTGGGGACTCATGTGTCCTTCCCATACTGCATATTTTCCATGACTATGACCCCCCCAGTGGTGTCTATGATTTGAGGTAACCTTAGTGGCCAGAATTTTTAGGGATGAAGACAAGGTGACTAGGGTGGGCTACCCTAGTACCTAAATAGACGAACCTACTCTGTCTTTGGTTTTTTGGGAGGGTCCTTGTCTTCACGAGAGTACTTGGCCCCTTCTTACTGAGGTTTGGGTGTAGCTCAGGAGTAATCATAACTATACATTTGTTCGGCTCTCCCTTTTATCCACTGTGATACTAGGTTTCATCTCTAGCTAGTGGTGGTTATCAGATAGAGTTATGTTCCCTGGCTACTTGTTGATTTCCTTTAGAGTATTTGTTTATTTTTAGGTGTTGGCTTGCTAACACTGAGACTATAACAAATATCACATTTAAATTTTTTTGTAAAACATATATTTCACTGTGGCTACATTCAGACCTCATCATCTATCTAGGTGATAGCGATATCTTTATCCACTGACTCTGGAGGACCTGTCGAGCATCGATGAATTAGATTCTCCTTCATTAGGAGATTAGTCTCTAGTGTCTAACATTGAATCACATAACACTTCCCAAGAGACCTTGTTTCCTGATGACTTCTTTAATGAAGGTGTTGTACCTCATTATAATCCTCCTCTCACCGATCCTCTTGGACCTATTTTAGTTCAAGTAACACCTGTACTTTCCATTTCTTTATTAGTTCCCAAATCCAATATTACTACGATGACTAGTGGGTCATGGTATTTTGTGGACATTTTTTCTCCACTGTCACTTCCCCCACCTATTGTCATTTTGACACCATTGATGGTAAACTTTTTATTTAGACTATGCCTAGTCCAAGAAACCCAGTTACACCTGTCATGAGTGGAGTTCAATATCTCCTCGCCTATAGCCTTTTTGTGTCAACCCCTAGACCACCAACTATTGCTCCTAGTAAAATTGTTAGCACGACCGACTTCAACAATCCTTTTGGTTGGAATCCATTGTTAAGTTCTAACCCCCAGGCTCAGATGCCTAGGGGAAATATTTCCAATGTACATATACCTTGTCAAGGGCATTCCTCTTCCCCTGCCACTTATAGGACAATGTGGTTCTTCATTGATCAACTTGCTTCCTCCAACTGGACACTATATCGATGTTAGTCATGCACCTAATGTATACTATGTGGCCAACAATATCCCTCAGCCTAGTCCTACTGCATCCATTTGGGCACCCGCTCCTCAAACATAATTGAGCCAAGGGGGAAACTTCTATTCTAGGGGCAACCAACATTTTTCCACCAAGTATAATATTCCATATGGCCCTCCACCTTATATCACCACACTGCCACATCCAGGAAGTTATTATCTGATGCATACCCTATATCATGTTGGAAACAACTTGATGGGAGGACTTTATGGTCCTTCAAGTCATCCTCCACCACCTTGGTCGGATTCGAAAGAAACTACATGTCTACCTTTCTTGGAAATTCTAGACAACTTAGATATTTATAAATTGACTAATGAACCCATCAATCACAACTTACTCTTGCCTCCAATCCCACATAAGATACCCACAAACATTCTGGAATTCGAAGGGAAACAAGGGGATGACCCGACTACACATGTCACCACTTATCATTTATGGTGTGTATCAAACTCCATGGTTAATGATAGTATATGGATCAAAATACTCCCTCGTACCCTTACTAGAAATGTTTCCACGTGGTACATCACATAACCACATGATTTAGTCAATACCTTTGGTGCCCTGGAAATGGAATTTCTAAAGCACTTCCAACTTCCTAACCGCTATGAAACCAAAACGAAAATCCTTACTACTTTACACCAAGACACCTCCACCCACATCTCCGATCACATCCATGAATGGAGATGTAGGTGGAGGCTTGTCAAATACCCCATTCCGAATTACCTCATAGCAAACTAGTTCTGTAAGTCTCTTCTCCCCCCCATTTCTAACGACATTGCCATGGTTGGTGTGGTTACGAAATACCAATATATTCGTCATGCCCAACATTTAGATTTGATATATTCACAATCTAGAATTCTTTATGATTTTCTCCCCAATGTCCCTCAAACTTCCATTTCTCTCGCTACTCATCAGCCCAGTGCACATGCTAATGGTATCGTTGACACTACCCCCAAGGCTGCTATAAAACAACAGAGTGGAAAAGTTTCCTAGTTATATGTCATTGTTGATACTTCTCCTACTTCCCAATCTGCTACTCCTCCAAACACTTTGATCATCTATGTGCAGTCTACACAAAAACCTAGTGATAAGAACAAGAATAATAAGAAAAATACCTCTCCTTTTGAGGAGTAGCCTGCTACCCAGAACAATCACAATAAGCAAGTTGTTGCTAAATCTGAAAAAGGGAAGGAAACAACTATTAAGTTCCCTTGCAAGATCTGTGTTGAGGACCATATGACCTATAAATTTCCTTGTCTTCGAGAATGTACGAACCTTGCAAAAAAGGACACCAGTCAGACCCTTGTAGTTCTCAACAACCCATGACCTACTGAGCAGTAGAAACTCTGTGTATCAAATCCACCACAACCCCTACAAGTGGACAATGAGGTTCACATCCACCTCCTCTGGTGAAGGATCGTCAACTATTTACAGATTTGAAATGGTTGATCGACAAATGTGACCCAAGAGTTATGGAAATTTAGTCGTTAATGCTTTGGACACTACCTTGATTTCTAATCCACAACCACCTAACAATCTACATATCAAAAGGCATGTCACTGACCTTATGATTCGACACCCCAAAGGGACACTTCATTGCACGATAAACAATCATTCAACATGTGCTACCCAAAACTATAGTATTGTAGAAATATTTTGCACAACCACCATCTGCTATGTCTACCTTTGAAGTATTACAAACTTGTCTAGCACAATGGAAAGCTTTCCTTTTTCCCATTGGTGGAATTGACCCTCAGGATTCCAATCTAGTGATTTTCGACATGGAAAAGAGTAATCCTCACCTCTCCCATCAGCTTGTATTTCAAGTGCAGGTCATGGCAAAAGGAAAAGTTATCCATCAAACTGTCATTAATGAAGGTGCTTCGACCTACGTAATGTCTATTTCCTATTGGCTCGCCTTGGGTTTCCCCACTCTTTCACTACCATCGAATTCCCTCAAAGATTTTTATGGTCACTTTAATCTCAAAAGGATACCTTTCTAGCTACCCCAGCATCTTGAGTGGGAAAATTGTAATGGTGGATATTGAAATCATAGATCGCAATATCGACTATAATATTATTTTGGGCCGAAGCTGGACTTATGTTATGACTGCCATTGTTTCTTCTATCTTCTGACTCATCCTCTTCCCTTTGGATGGGAAAATAGTCACATTGGATCAATTATCCTTCTATACCTAAAATTACTCCCCGTTACCTAGTGGCAAGGTGCCTTTAGTGGGTGGCACATCCAACTCTTATATCAATGTTAGTACCAATCTTCTTAAGGGTTCCTCTATTTTAGGTTGTTTTCCTCTCTGTTATAGACATATTTGGGCACATCAACCCCAACTCATATGTCAATGTATTAGGGTTCATCAACCCCTAAAACAATTTTTTTATGCCCTAAAGGAACTAAGTCATCTGAATGCCTCATTCCCTCAAAAGTTCCATCTCCAAAATCATCCAGAAAGTGCCTAAAATGAATCATTGTTGAAAGCCCTGTGTTAGGGTGAGATGCATCTCAGGTACTACACTGTCAAAGTGATATGCATCGTAGTTTGGCCCTCTAGTAGGTGTGATGGGTGAGGTAAGACAAAATTCCAGGAGTGTTTGATGAGTCAGTTGCTCATGGAAGCATCTAGAAGCTTCTCCTGTGCCACTTGCCTCTCTGAATTCGCCCAAGGATGACCAAAGGGAACTAGGAAACCATCTCCAATTCCCCTCTTTCATGGAACCAATTCCTAAAAATAGATTGGAATTCATCATCCCCATTGATGACTCAACCTCCTTCAATCATCTATAAAAGGATCTCTCATCCAAGAGATCAGAAGGCTGAAATATTCTGAGTTGTAAGGAAGTGCTGCTAGTTCTAGTATTGAGGTGAGAGCATTGTGTTATTGTTGGTGTGTTCTTGCCGATTCATGAGGTGAAGAAGGCTTGAAGCTGGGAGGATGGCACTAGATCAGACTTCTTATGGGTTGTAATTCTCCTTGTTATCAATAATGTTCTTCAAGATTTTTCCCAATTGATTGTGTTAACTGTAAATACATTCATTTGTTTATCATATTTCTGATTCTATGATGTTTATGCTGCGATGGATCATTATGCTTTGACAAGTCTTTGTTTCTGTAGCTGTGCAAGTACTCTCCAAGCGTGTTAAGTATGGGGAGGAGTTATGGGATCAAACAAAGGAGAGGGGGATCACGCAAGGATTCAAGTGAAAGTTACAGGTTAGTCTTTCATAATCTCTTTCTTATCTATCACTCGTAGGAAAGATATTGAATTGCTTTGATTGTTGTTTCTAGGTTATCTACCAAACCTAGAGGGTTAGCATTTCTTAGAGATACTAGTTTTCCCATAAACAAATTGGTGACTCCACTAGGGAACGATGATTGTTTTTTGCTATTTCTTGCTCTATGTTGAATTATATGAACTATAGACATAGTCTGAAGCTAGCCAGGAAGCTTTCGAACCGCTTTTGTTATACAATTGCATAGTAGATGAATGCTACTTCAGTCAATCTCTGGCTTAGTTTGTATCTTGAGCATGGGATTTTCAAAAGCATCAAAATGACCTTGTTGGTAGCAAGGTAACCTCTTAGGACATTCCATCACACTTTCCTTATCATTGTTCATTAAAATCAAGCTTAATCCATCGAAAACTGCTGCAAATTTGAGCCAAAACACTTTTAGAAATCACTCCTTGGACCATCGCACTGTCTTGAGCTGTAAAGTGAGATGCATCTCAGTTCCCGAAAGGGAAAAGTTCTATGCATTGCACTATCTGTCACTAGTACTTTCGATGGATGATTGAAACTCAATTTTCCCATCTAGGAGTTGAGGGTTTTTTACTAGTTCTCATTCCTGCTTGGTTGCTTGTTGAATTTGAACAATACCTCATCACTGAAGCCAACTTACATCGCTTAGATCAGCCTCTATTTAGATTAGGATTGGTAAATGTTTTTGTTTATTTGGTTTTCATTTACAATCCATTGTCAAAAGTAGTGTTAATCGATTTGTCGTTTCGATAGAAAAATTGTCGTAAAATCTTCCATTTTTCATTGAAAATGTGAAGTGTCGCAAAATCCACCTTCATAGCCTATCGATTAAACTATTTTGGTGCATTTGATTTAATTTGATTCCGTTCAAAGTGTCAAAAAGATATTTCTTCAAATTTGAAAGTGTTTTTTTGAGTCTTCCTTTCTCTCCTTGAAGAAAAATTGTCGAAATTGTCATTTTGTGTGAAACATTTTGAGTCATTGTTGCATTTAGTTCTCCTTTTTGAGCCATTCACATTAAGGAGAGCTGAAAACAAATACATGAATTTTCATTTTAGCATTTTGGTTTGTGTGCACAAAAGATGATTTAGGGAAATTGCATTAGTGTGTGCTCTTTGGTGTTTTCTTAAAAGTGCTTCTATGCTCTATCCCTTGTAGTTAGGATTTTCATTAGTCAAATAAAAGAAAAGATTACTTATCATTGTAGATGCATCTTTAGGAATTTCAGATCAAATTTTCACGGTGAACCATCAGGGGCAAAATTTTAAGAAAGATCAACTTAAAATAAACCTTAATGAACTTAATAATGCTTTGGAATCTAACGCAACACATTTAGAGGTCTAGGGTAGAGACATGTTTTGGCATTGTTAAACCTAGTGGCTATCATTTTCATTGAAGGTTGGGTGATTCCTCCTCTTTGATTCGACAAGTGCTAGCACGGAATTATGCTCCCTGTACCATTTTGTATTTAGTGGGAGACCCCAATAGGCTTTAATCCTTTATCCATAGGTAACCGAGTCTGCCGCCTTATTGATCGCAATGCACTGAACATGGCATTTGGGAAGATTGACTACCGTTCGTAAAGTCCTTGGTAATTTCTCTTTAATTTATCACCAAGGTGTATATTGCAGTTTTGCGATTGGTCTGGTAAATCTTTTTATCTAGATTCTCCAGAGTAGTCACTTTCGTTCCTTTTTGACTCTCTAAAAGAAAAGGTCCATCTGAGCACTTGTCCTTTCAGGATCATTAAAAATCGAAGGTGACTAGAGTCATCTTTATCTTTTTCTTGACTCTTTAAAAATGAAAAAGCAAAGTTGTGTCCAAAGTGTCATTAAAATAAATTGACTACGAAATAACATCACTTTCCCTTAGTTGATTTTTAAGTTGATCAAGTAATCCGCAATCATGAAAGAAAGTCAATCAAAACCCCATTGTTCATGGAGATTAGTGAGTCAACCGTCTTTTCCTCCAGAAGAAAAACCAATTCCGACAAAATGGTGTCGTTTAACTGAGTCTAGTTCATCTGGGTTATTTGGAACTTTCGTTTCAACATCTTCAGAGACTCCAGTTACTCCAATTATTTCTACCACATCCATCTCTAAAGAGGAAGTTTCGAAGTTACCTGAGGACAATGGTACTAATCCTAGTGTAACAGTAACCAAGGTCGACCAATAACAAATTGATCCTCGATATGAAATTGTTCAACCAAGAGACACTTCTAAACTTGAAACAACTCCATCTAGAGTTGATCTGAAATACATTCCAGTTCAAACCGAGGTTACATCTGAACCAGGGGTTTTTCAAGAACCTCCCTTTGAGACGGTAGTTCAATTACCTGAACATATGGACTTTGAATTTCAGTATCCAAAACTTGTTATTCCTCCGGTATTAGTCAATGCAGAAACTACACCTTCTTCAGCTCCAGAAATATTTTACGGACCTGACGGTCAACCTCTTCCACTTGGTTTGATTGCTATAGAGAAGATATTATAGGATTCCACATCTAGCACCCTGTTTCATTTTGGAACTGGGATTAACCTTTATCCTGCTACTCCTGAGTTTGCTTCCTTTAATCCTGCTTCATCACAAGTTCCCGTCAAATCATTAGGACAGCTTTTGGATAAGTTAACCATGCCTGAATAACCATCAACATCTAGGAATGTATCATTTGATGCAGCTGCAGTAGAATCTTTTGTTGCCACACCTTCGATGTTTTCTGGTACACATAAGTCACACCTGTATGGTGCATCATCCATTCCAGTTGGTTACCAATCACTATCTGGAACCCACTCAGGGTTTTCTTCGGCACCATGGTCAACTCCCATTTACTTTTCTGGAATCCCATCTAGTTTTTCTCACCTAGAAACTTAGCAATTTGATCTTTCATATCAGTATCAATTTGGGAAAACCAGTTATCAATGACCGATATATCCGTTAAACACTAGACTCCCACCATATGGAGAGTAGTATGCTTACTCACCGTTTCCTCCTTTTTCTGGGGGACAACCATATGAGAGTTTCCCACAATATTTAGGTCAAACTGGAGTTAGAGCTAGTGGTTGGCAACTAGTACTACCAGATCAACCAAGGGTTGTATATCCAACACAACCAATCCAACCTGTGTCCAATATTCCTACCACACCTACAGTTACAATTGTAACACAGACACAAGCTCAACCTGTTATATCTCAACTGATAAAAACTATCCCCTCTTCCTTGCAACCTCAAGTTTCGAGGAAAGGGGCTCAAGTTTCTCAAGTTGTTGTACAACAACTGCTTATTTCTAGTGCTCAACAAAAAACTCAAGTTAGTGTACCTTTATCCAGAGTGACCAAGGCACACATTGGTACTATTAATCCACAACTTGGTTAATGTGTCAATACTGTACAACAACAATCATTTCAACAATCGTGGTTGTCGCAATATCAACAACCTCAATTCCCGCAAACCAAACCCCAGTTTGGACTTGGTTCACAAGCTCAAACTAGTTTTGGTCAATATCAAGCCTACCAAGGATCCCGACAACAAAGCTTTGCGAGATATGGACAACCTCATTTCCAAACTGGTTATCAACAACCGCCCTATAATGGGTATGTCCAACAACCTTATCAAGGTTACCAGGCACAGATGTCCTATGATAGTATGCAAAGACCTATTGCTCAAGCAATTCCATCTTATCCTGGGTATGCTCCACCCAACCTGAATCAACAGTTGCCATTTGTAGCAACTCTAGAACTACCAAATTTGAACTGACTTACTAATGATCCAATTGCATACGCCCCTTGGTGACCAGAAATTCCACACAAATTTCCATTTGACATTTCGAAATTCAATGGAAATCGAGGAGAAGACCCATCAAATCACATAATGAATTTTCATTTGTGGTGTTCATCCAACACCCTGAATGATGATTCGATCAGACTTCGTCTTTTCTAGAGAATGCTCACTGGTCCAGCTGTAAAATGGTATATTGAATTACCTAGAGCTTCTTTTGATAACTTCACCATTCTTGCCACTACCTTTCTAACCCACTTTCAGTTACCTATCAGGTTCGAAACTGGAAAAAAACTTCTTACCAACTTCAAATAGACTACCTACACTCACATATCAAATCATATTCATGAGTGGCGGCATCGTCAAATCAAATCATGTTCCTGAGCAACTTTTAGCTGAGTGATTTATAAAGTCCTTATTGCCATCTATCACTAAGGATGTGGCAAAAGGAGGAGTTGTCATAGAAGAGAAAATCATTGATCTTGCCCAATATTTGGATCTGATTTATACACAATCAAGCACGCTCTATGAAAAAATTCCTGATGCACCTAGACCAGCTTTCACCGTTCCACCACCTCCAAAATCAAGTCAGGACTCTCATGCCAACAAAGGCATGATCGATTCCTCGAGCACACAAACCATGAGAGGACCATCTGGTCAAGCTCTCGCTATTTCAAGTCAAAATGAAAATTCATATGAGAACACTCTTGCCTCTGAGATTAATGTTGTGTCATCTGACAAAGGAAAAAATCCAAAGCAACTAGGAGGCAAGAAGAAGGGGAAGAATAATAAGAAGAAACAGGAGAATTCCACTCCTGAAATATCATCTGAAACCCCTACTACTGTTAGGAAGCCTCGTTATCCATGTTTAATATGCAATGATGAGCACTTCACAAGAGATTGTTCACATCGATCTAAGGTTTCAAAACTTTTAAAAGCTTTGAATACCTCAGCGGTGCTGACATATCCATTTTCGAACCCAGAAACACATTTGGTTGCTACTAATAATGCTTCCACATCCCAAGTGCTTATGATATCCATCGCAAATAAGAAAAATGATGTTTTGGTATTGACAAGGAATAAAGATTACGGGAATCCATCGTTGTCGAACAACCAGGCTTCTGATCAACCTAGTGCTTCAACCACGACTTCACCAGAAGTTGTTCCACCAACTATTCCTAAATTAACAATAAAGCCACCAAAGGGAGTTGTACACAAATCGACATTTAATCCTCATGCTCGAGTAGCCCACTGATGAAAAAACAAGGGACAATTAGAGTGTGCATCGATTATAGTGATGTAAATCAAGAATGTCTGAAGGACAACTATCCTACACCCTTTATTGACCAGATTATTGATGAATGTGCCGGATGTGAAATCTTTTCATTCATGGATGGATTTTCTAGCTACAATCAAATCAATATCCGCCCACAGGACCAATCAAAAACTACATTCATATGTCCGTGGGGCACATTCGCATATTGTAAATTACCTTTCGGTTTGAAGAACACAGGGGCGACATTTCAAAGGGAAATGAATTATACCTTCCATGAAATCAAACACATAGTTCAACCATATCTTGACGATCTACCTGCTCATTTGCGAAAACAGACTGATCACCCACAACATTTGAGAGCCATATTTTTGCATTGCCGACACTACAAAATAAGACTCAATCCACACAAATGTGTGTTTTGTGTTGGCTCTGGTCGACTGCTTGGATTTGTAGTTTCTAAGGACAGAATTCGACTCGATCCAATAAAGGTTCAGGCAATTCTTGACATGCCTCCACCTTCAAATTTGTTACAGATCCAAAGACTTCAAGGGAAGGCAAACTTTCTGAGGAGGTTCATTCCAAATTATGTTGAGCTAGCTAAAGGTTATACATGTCTTTTGAAGAAAGGGGTACCCTTCCATTGGGATCAGGTTGCGCAAGCTTCCTTTGATGCTCTCAAAGATTCCCTAATAAAAGCATCATTAATGTATGACCAAAACTATCAAAAAGACTTTTACCTATATCTCACTGCTGCAGATACAACCATTGGTATGGTTTTAGTGCAAGAAGATAACGAAATTCAACATCCTATATGTTATTTAAGTCGCAATCTTAATGATACAGAAAGTAAATATTCATATGTTAAAAAGTTAGCTTTAGAAGCCATTCAAGCTGTGTAGAGATTTTGACATTATATTCTCCTTTGCAAAACTACCATTGTGTCAGATTGCAACCCTATGACATACATTTTGTCACGTCAATTGCTGGGGGTCAAATATTCTAAATGGATAGTCATTTTGTAGGAGTTTGATTTAGAATTCATCAAATCTAAATCAAAGAAATCTCTCGTCTTTGCAGAGCTACTTTGTGACCTTCCCTCGTCCTCCAATGATTTAACATCAGAAGCATCAATCATGGATGAGTCTCTGTTTCTAATTTCGTCAAGTGATCCATGGTATGGAGATATATTGGTATATCTCCAGACCCAATCTTTTAGGCCTAACACCTCTCGCTCTGAACAGCGACGTACTTGATACCAAGCCAAAGATTATCTAATCATTGATGATACACTTTATCATCGTGGTGTGGATGTGATTTTAAGAAGGTGCCTTACTCATGAGGAGGCACAAAAAGCATTGAATGAATGCCATTCAGGTGCTTGTGGGGGGCATTTATCTGGTTATGCAACTGCACAGAAAATCCTACGAGCTAGTTACTTCTGGCCAACTATATTCAATGATTTCATACTTGCTGTCAGGAAGTGCCATTCTTGTCAAATTTTTAATCGTAAAACCAGATTACCACTTGCATCACTGCATCCCGTCGTTGCTGTTGGCCCATTTGCAAAATGGGGCAATGATTTCATGACATGTAACCCCACCTTGGCTGGGGGGCATGGGTATATCATAGTCACTGTCGACTATTTTACCAAGTGGGCTGAGGCGATGCCTACATTGAACAACAGTGGCAAAACAACTGCTTTTTTTTTTCAATCATGTGGTTTCTAGATTCGATGTGCCATAAGCTATAGTCACAGATCATGGGTCACATTTTCACAATCACATGATGATCGAGTTAACTACCAAATTAGGATTGTCCCATGATAGTTCTACTACATATTATCTGCATGCTAACAGACAAGTTGAGGCAATCAACAAAGTCCTTAAGCACATGCTACAAAGAATGATTGTATTCCATACACGGAATTGGAATTTAATCCTGTACTCAGCTTTGTGGGCATACCAGACCTCGATGAGAAATGTGACTGGATTTATGCCTTTTCAGTTGGTGTGTGGTTTGGAAGCAATCTTACCAATTCAATGTGAAATCTCATCCCTCAAGTTCACAATTGACCTGCTACCCGACACTTCTGAAGAAGAAGCTCATTTCTTGGAATTAATCCATCTGGATGAAACCCGTCATGATGCAGCATTGGCTAACGAAGCACATAAGAAATGCATCAAGGCACAATATGATAAAAATGTTAAGCTTCGTGTCTTCTCAAAAGGTGACCTGGTCTTGCTTTACGATCAGGATTCTAACAAATTAGGAGCAGGGAAATTTGAACCACTATGGATGGGCCCTTATATTGTTAAACATGTGTTGACAAAAGGAGCCTACGAGTTAGTTGATTATGATGGGATTCCACTGTCGCAACCTCGAAACGGGTTGTATCTCAAACACTACTGTGCTTGATTAAGTGTAGTAAAGCTCATTGTACATATGCTTTCATTGCATGGTTGTGTGTTAGTTGTCTTTTAGAGTTTCAATTTGGTTAGGTAATCCACTTCACATTTGTTGTAGATGTCAAACTTTTTGGAACCATTTGTTGGGTATGCCGACAGAGCTAGTCGTAGTACGCAGAATTTATCTTCTGCAACCTAGGCCATCTTCACTCCAAGCAGCGAGTTAGTGAGTTTCATAGGGATATGTATTTGTCAATCGATAGACAACATCGTTGAGTATAGCGCGTTGATTGAACTCCTCTCTGATGCCATCTCACATGGCTTACACTAAATCATTGATAAGCTAGATTCACAACTTGTCATTCTACAGCTTACTGGCATTTATTCCGTCCAAAACCCAGCTATTCATCGAATGTTCCTAAGAGTTATAATTTCGGAAAGACATTTTGATTTCATTCAATATTAACATATTTCTAGAAATTTAAACACGTTTACTGACTCTTTAGCAAACTATGTGTTAAATAGACATTTGTAGCATATGTAAAGAAAGCATTTCACATCATCATTTGCATAGGATTTCATCACTTAACCACAATAAAAACTCCGAAAGTCAAATAGATAGCTGTTTATAAGTTTTCACAAATATTTTTTGTCCAAGACAAAATTGGTCATCTGACCCCAGTGACTCAACATGAATGCAAAAAAACATCCTAGACTAGTGTTGCTAATGATAACAGGTCACTGCCTGTGCTATCATGCGCAGGAGCCTCGTCCAATGACTCAGCACACCAATGGTATGGCACTGTAGCCTCATGGGTAACTCATCAATCCGGACATCCGGGATGCCAAGTGTTAAGCTCTCCACATGTACCTGTAACTGAGCCAAGGTCTCAGCTATGTCCAAATCTCTAAGGACTTCCCTCTCGACAGCTCCCTCCACTGGAACATCTACTTCCTGTGGGCGTGCCACAGGTCGAACTGGTCCAATATCTGCATACACATATGAGTTCGTTTAGTCTTGGTAACCATAAAAAAAAAAAAAAAAATGGAAAACTCAAAAAGAAAAGTGTGGTCAAATCAATTTACCGATAGTGCTCCACTGCTCCCCGACTGGTAATGCTAAATCTGGATCACCTCGGAAATCCATCCCCACATATGGATATTCCACAAAGGCCATCTCCTGATGGTTGAAATACTCGAAGAAGGTAGATGAAAATGAGATCTGTGATAGGCCAGCATGCCTAGCCATAAGGTCTACCCATCGCTGCATCCGTGGTTCTCTCGGTCCAGGCACTCTCAGAGAAATGTTCTGTGGTTGCATAAGTGGGATTCTTTCCAAAGGAAAGGAAATCAAAATGGACCCATAACAAAAAAATTTGGTCCTTCCAACCTTCACTTTGGACAGTTGATCTTTCATAAGTGGAAGTACCACCTCACACTAGTTGAATACCTTCGATTCCAAGCATTCTAGAGCATACTACATGTAGGATCTGTTTGCTAAACATAAAGCTACACTACCAGCCAATCTAGTAAGGGTAAAGAGAATAGTCCTCAAAGGTCAATCAATAATATCCCGAATATGAATCTTACCATCTCTGCTGGGTTGGGATACTTCCCGACAAAACTGATGAATGTAATCTCTCACTGATTTTCCTCCTCGGGTGAGTCCTGATAATGAAAGTGGGGCACCCCACCTCGATAAGCCCGTCAGAAAATAAATATCCTTGATGGTGATAGGAATATATTTACTCCTGATCTGGAACACCTGTTCAATAGGATCCTAAGCATGAACAAGAAAATACAGCAAATCCATCTGTTGTCTCATGCTGGACAAGTGAAAAAACCTTAGCAAACCACAATTCCTTAATGCATTTACTGTGCCCTGGTCATTTAAGGCAATCATGTCCTACTCTTCATGCTCTCGTTCTCTCCATGTAATGACCATTTTGATCCAATGATTAACTGAAATACAATCAATAGGAAAATTAGGATCCAATTTGGGCAAAAATCAGTTCAAAATTTGATGAAAAACAACTATTCAAACTTGGTGTTCTGCACCCATCACACTTAGCCCTTAAGGAAGGTGCTATACATAGCAGGTTTTCCATTAGCAGCCCAGTATGCATCGCACTTTTCGATAGGCGTAGGGTGAGATGGTTGAAAAACGAGATTTTAAACCCTAGAGGCTCAGAAAACTGAGAAAGTTGCCTAGAAATGAAAAAGAATGGAATAGAATTGAAGAGCATAAGGTTAGCTCCTACCTGGTCTTGACGGCATGGGAAATGATCCACAAAATATCTCACAATGAACTGGTGAAATTTGGGGGAAAAAACCGCTTCAAAGCTCCAAAATCCAATGTTAGAAATGAAATGGTAAAAATGAATTGTTAAAACTAGTTTTTATGTTTACGTTTTCATATACATCAAGTAAATGTTGGTTTTATTC
Source organism: Pinus tabuliformis (assembly GCA_031772625.1). Taxonomy (NCBI): domain Eukaryota; kingdom Viridiplantae; phylum Streptophyta; class Pinopsida; order Pinales; family Pinaceae; genus Pinus; species Pinus tabuliformis. Next base: position 538,690,960 of record CM062816.1, on the reverse strand, counting down.
ATTTTTTATGGAGTTTTGAGCAGAATGAAAGACTGAAAGTAGAATCTAATGTGCTAATGGCGAATTGAGCATCTTTGACCACCGAGCAAACTTTTCATTATCTTTTCGAGCTTTGATATAAAAATGAAAAGAAAACAATAGAGTCCTTTTTAAACCCTTGTCAGACTTGTTAAACATGAAAAGATAGTCGAGTGCTTGTCTCTTCCAGGTCGTTAAAGTATTGGAAACAACATCCCTCTTGTATTATTTTATCCTTTTTTAGATCTAAGGGATTATTTTACGAAAAAGAATTGATGGAGTTTTCTTTTTGTCTCTTTTCAAACTCTCTAAACATGAAAAGGACCGAGTTATCCTTGTCGTTAAACTCGTTAAAATAATAGCGACAAACTTGTCCATCAAGACAAGACCAAGTTTCACCATCGCCAGACTCGTTAAAACATCAAATAGCAATGGGTTTACCTGAAGGGTGAATTATAGAACAAGCATATGTTATCCTCCTCAAGCTTGATAAAAATAAAGAGGTATTGGTTAGCAATAACTGGGGAAAAAGGGGGAAAATCTTGAAAACTTATGGTAGTGAGTCACTCTTGAACATGACACTTTCATTTCATCTCTGTGATTAAGTTGGGTTGGGTTATTCCATTTGCTGGTCATCATACCATTGGTCTATCACACCATCCATCTTTTTGGGTTAATGCTACCAATTCATCTCAGTGTCGTCGATATGTTCAAGAGAAGTCATCCAGTTAAATTCTCATCCATTGCAATACTACAAACCTTCATTTTCATGACCGCCATTCCTAAACGTTGTATCTTCAGTTCGTTTTCATCTCCACAATTCATTTGCTTCATTTCATGTCGTAGATGTGGGATACATGAAGGCCCTCCTACGATGAGTTGCTTCTTGTCGACATGAGCTCATTATCCAAGAAGTTGACTTAGAAACAACCTTTTAGTGCTTTGAAGCTTGCATACATCAATAGCAAGTTTCTCTCTTCTAGCAACAGGTTGACATCAATGGCCTTCGACCCAAAGATTTTGCGTGGTGTTCGACATCGAATCATCTATTCACACCACGTGAAATGTAATATAGTACCTTGAGGATCATCATCATTATCGGTGATCCCTCTCACGTCTATTAACAACTTACATCATTGGCTGGTAATCAGGTGATGTCTCTCCATGCTCGACCTCAGAACATCTTTTCACATGGTTTGACTTGTGCATTGAGTGAAGATTGAACGAGTTTGAAGACCACAGATCTAGTTTCATCCATCCGGTCTACAATATATTCAGGAGTACAAAAACAATAAATGTACAAAGGCTTTACACAGATGATCATCCAATCATGGATTACAAGTCTATATCTACAAACAATTGTCCGATATATGTACATGTAATGAAAGTTTATTAAAGCTGAGCATGGGAATGCCTCCCGCAACTAGTTCATGAAAAAATAATATTATCATGATGTAATGTATTGTAATTGATGCAGGTCACCTTCCAGTTCGAAACTTCCGATCCTCATGATAAAGCATTTCACCCGACATGAACATTTACGAACTCATGCTTTAGGGGGCAACTTCTATAGACATATTTGGGCACATCAACCCCAACTCATATGTCGATGTATTAGGGTTCATCAACCCCTAAAATAATTGTTTTATGCCCTAAAGGAACTAAGTCATCCTAATGCCTCATTCGCTCAAAATTTCCATCTCAAAAATCATCTAGAAAGTGCCTAAAATGAATCATTGTTGAAAGCCCTGTGTTACGGTGAGATGCATCTCAGGTATTGCACTGTCAAAGTGAGATGCATCACAGTTTGGCCCTCTAGTAGGTGCGATGGACGAGGTAGGACAAAATTCCGAGAGTGTTTGATGAGTCAGTTTCTCATGGAAGCATCTAGAAGCTTCTCCTGTGCCACTTGCCTCTCTGAATTGGCCCAAGGATGACCAAAGGGAACTAGGAAACCATATCTAATTCCCCTCTTTCATGGAACCAATTCCTAAAAATAGAATGCCATTCATCACCCCCATTGATGACTCAACCTCCTTCAATCATCTATAAAAGGATCTCTCATCCAAGAGATCAGAAGGCTGAAATATTATGAGTTGTAAGGAAGTGCTGCTAGTTCTAGTATTGAGGTAAGAGCATTGTGTTATTGTTGGTGTTTTCTTGTTGATTCATGAGGTGAGGAAGGCTTGAAGCTGAGAGGATGGCGCTGGATCAAACTTCTTATGGTTGTAATTCTCCTTGTTATTAATAAATTTCTTCAAGATTTTTCCCAATTGATTGTGTTAACTATAAATGCATTCATTTGTTTATCATATTTCTGATTCTATGATGTTTATGCTGTGATGGATCATTATGCTTTGACAGGGCTTTGTCTCTATAGCTGTGTAGGTACTCTCCAAGCGTGTTAAGTATGGGGAGGATTTACGGGATCAGCCAAAGGAGAGGGAGATCAAGTGACAATTCAAGCGAAAGTTACAGGTTGGTCTTTCATAATCTCTTTCTTATCTATCACTCGTAGGAAAGATATTGAATTGCTTTGACTATTGTTTCTAGGTTATCTACCAAACCTAGAGGGTTAGCATTTCTTAGAGATACTAGTTTTCCCAGAAACACTCTCCCACTGCCTGAGGTTCCAGAGACGATTTTAATGGTCTCTACTATTTCTAACGGCCCTACCAATCCTTGGATCCTCTCAACCCCTTCAGATCTTAATTCCTATGGAGAACAAATGCCACTATCACCAGCTGAATTGGCTTACCAGGTCATTCAATATGCATATGATTCTTCTACTTCTTTAGTTATGAATGATGGTACCACTTCCTCTCCCATTTCCTCTAATACTAACGATCTCCTCAATGAACTTTTTCCTTTGGATGAATCTATCTGGGAGATCATGTCTTTAGACGAGTGGCCCTCGGATGACTCTCATCACCACACTTCGATATCTGATTCAGGTGCGACATCTTTACAAATCTTTCCCTTTTACCAGCCTATTATTATTCCTTCGGCCTATACGCTTATCTAAACTATGTATTTGGAAGGCAACTTAGGTAATATTTCTAAGACTATGTTCATCGATATATTAGTTAAAATATGTATCGTGGAAAATATTCAAATTGGAGCTAACCATAGTCCCAAGGAAATTGCGCCGCTTCACTAACCTTTTTAAGTAATTTTGTGATGTCTTGACTTGGGCTTACGAGAAAATTCCTGACATATAACCTTCTATTTTCGAGCATGATATCAATTTTTATGAAAATGCTAGTCCTATCTATCAAATACTTCGACCTTTCCACCCTCACGAAACAGTGTCATCAAGACTGAAGTTGAAAAACTCTTGCATGATGGTTTCATCTATCTCACTCCCTTAACTAAATGGGTGTCTAATATAGTTCCCATAGACGAAAAACAAATTACCATCTATGTCTGTGTTGACTACCATGATGTGAACGCCGCCTGTCCAAAAGAAAACTATCCAACTCCTTTCACTAACCAAATAATCAATGATTACACCAATTGTGAATCTTTCTCCTTTATGGATGGATTCTTGGGATATGACCAGATTGCTATTAAACCTCACGACCAACACAAAAATGCCTTCATTTGTCCTTGGGGCACATTTTCATATCATAAGCTCCCATATAGTCTTAAGAATGCCGGCGCAACCTTCCAGAGGGCTATGGACTATGCCTTTCATGATATTAGACACATTGTTCAAGCTTACTTGGATTATCTTCCTACTCACTCTAAGAAACTCAACCAATACCTATCTCAACTTTGAGCAATATTTATTAGGTTTTGGTTCTATAGCATTTGATTGAATCCACATACATGTGTATTCTTTGTCAATTTTGGGCATCTTCTTCGATTCATTGTCTCTAGACATGGGATACGGGTTGATACCATTAAGATAAAGGTGATTATTCAATTTCCCGCACCACTATCCATCCTTCAACTCCAAAGTTTTCAAGCGAAGGAAAACTTCTTACATTGCATCATTGTTAAATATGTCGAATTAATAAAATTCTTTATGCACCTACTCGAGAAAGGAGTATCCTACTTGTGGGATGATCATGCTCAATGATCGCTTGATGCCTTGAAAAAGGCGCTCATTTCAGCTCCACTGTTAATTTATCCTGACTATACACACGACTTTATCTTATAACTGGAAGCCTTACCATATTCCATCGGAATGGTGTTGGTTCAAACACATGATAATATCAATGAGAATGTGGTATACTACCTCTCAAAAGGCCTTGCAGGGCTTGAATTATGGTATTCAGATGTGAAGAAACTATCCTTGGTAGTTGTTGTTGCTTTCAATTGCTTTCAACACTACATCCTGTTGTGTGAGACTACTACAACTTCCCTAGAGAATCCCATGAGACACATTCCATCTCGTCAAGTTATTAGAGGAAAATATTCCAAATGGATCATCATCATCCAGCAATTTGACTTGGTTTTGGCTACTGCCAAGGCAAAAAATTAATTAATATTCACCGAATTATTGTCAGACCTTCCCAGCACTACAATAAAAAGGGATATTTGGTGAGGGTTGAAAAATGTAACCATAAGCTTATTGGTGATGGACAAAAGAGCCTCCGTCACCAAAAACTAAACATCGCCAAAAGTCTAGGTGTTGTGGTGACATTCAAGGTCTATTACCAATAATTATTTATAATGATGGATAATGATTGTCACCATTTCATATGAGTAATGGTGAAAAAACTTAGCCTCCATCACCAAAATTGAACATCGCCAAAAGTATGTGTTGTGGTGACATTCAATGTTCATCATGAATAATGATTATAATGAAAGATAGTGACCGTCACCATTTCATATGAACAACAACAATTTATTGAGATGGGCCTTTCATGCCCATCACTATTGATTCATATATATGGCGATGTTCATTGACCATCACCATTTCATATTTTGGTGAGGGTCAAAAATATCACCGTAAGCTCATTGCTGACAGTCAAAAGATCCTTAATCACATAAAATTGAACATCACCAAAGGTCACATAGACAAAAGTATAGGTGTTGTGTGACATTCAAAGTCTATCATGAATAATGAGTATAATGAAAAATAGCGACTGTCACCATTTCATATGAACAACAGTTATTCAGGGTGATGGACCTTTCATGGCTATCACTATTTATGCATATATATATGGTGGAATTTGTTGACCATCACCATTTCATATTTTGGTGAGGGTCAAAAAATGTCACCATAAAGTCATTGGTGATGGTCAAAAGAGCCTCTATCACCAAAACTTAATTGTTTCCATTCCATATGAATATCAGGGTGCGATGGAATCGAACCACCAACCTCCTACTTGTAAAGCAGGTTCTCTTCCATTGAGCTAGCACCCTTTAAATAATTAGACTTTAAAAACTTAAACATTGAAACTTTATAAATTCTAAATTCTAAAATTTTCAATAAATTATAAAACCTCATAAAGTCTTGGAAAATCTTTTACGAAACAAGAAAAATAGCATTGAACCTACAGGTCCCTACCTAATGGTTATGGAAGTTATCAAAAGTGGGTGGGGGGAATAGTTACATATAAGATACTCAATATGTTCAGTTGAATACTCAATTAGAAGTGAAACTTTGAAGACATATATAGCTTATAAATGACATATAATTATCAAACCTAAAATCTATAATTACACCAAATATTGATTTCTCACCTTGTGAATCATGTAAATCTATTGAGATAGCATAGAACTATGCCTCTAAAAGACTAATTTGCATGCCAAAAAGTAAAAAGCAGTGAACATATATGATGCAATTATTAATAATGAGTTTTTGCTTGAATCCTACTAGCTATGGGGTCTATAAAACTAATTGGGAGTGCTTTTTAGTATTAACGAATTCAAGATGTCAAAATACAACAATCAATAACAATGAGCATAAAATAAAATCCCTAAACACATGTTAAAATGGTAAGCACAACGTTTGGCTATACCCATTACACCAACAAAATATCCGAGGGGAATTCAAACACTTCCAAATCCACACCAAGCATGAATATCTAAAGATGAAATTGCATGGATACAAGGAAAACACTCTCTACCTCTCAATGATAACTATGTCCTCCTACAAGTACTTCAAATAGAAATAGGGTGTGAAGAAAATAACCTCAAAGAAAAATGAACTACACAATACAAAAATACACTACATTTCCCTCTACCTTTATAGAATAGATCTAGGTGAATAACAAAAGATCCATAGAGAATACAATTAGAAATGGCCCCTAAAGCTACAAAGATACACTGAAGAAATAGAATATTTGTCTTCCCAGACCAAGCCTGCAGAGAGACACCTTTGATGTAATTATGTTTCTTTGTCTCCATGTAGCTAAAACGAGGTTAAATTATCTTGAGAAAACTTTGCAAATCCTTCCACTGACATTCTTCTGATATGCTCTGGTTCAAGAAATTCATGTTTCTCAAAAAAATAATGGATGCTCTATTATTTCTATTGAAAACATGTAAAGATTTTATCCATAATGCTAAAGGTAAAGTTTGTCCTAAGTTGTTTGTTTGCCAAAAACAAAATTCAACCAAAATTACATACTGGCCAAAAACAAATCTTGCATCGGTTAATGAGGGAAAACAATTCTTTTGACAACTAAACCATTCATGATCTCTCAAACTGATCAATGGTTTGTTTCATGATCTATTATGTTTACTATATAAGGTCAATGATTGCACCATGTTGTATTACGTATTAATTTCTTGTTAAATACATGTCTCAATCTCATCATGAAAGATAAGAGGATAACTGATGTTCAACAATTGTCTACTCTCCACAAACTATAATATTTTTTCCTCTTACAATAAATCTAGTTTATATATATATATATATATATATATATAAAACGCATTAGACTAAATTGTTTGTTTAGTGGAATATTCTAATTGGGGCTCTATATTTTACATGTTACCGTCACTTTATAAGGGCCAAAATGTCCATAGTAGAATAAAATGTTACGTCACTACAATGCAGCTCAATAAATACAGTTAAATGCGAAATGGAAGCTATGATAGAGTAATAAATTCACATCTGGATAAACAAATTACTAAAATTAAGGGTTATATAAAACAAAAAGTACATGATCGATATTTTATCCATGAAATAAGCATGCAATTTAATGAACTTATGTTCAGATTCGAAACATGCATTCTTTAGAAAAATAGAAGAGAGAGCTTTAACTTTCAGAACTTTAAAAGAATGTCCATCTTTGTGACAGTTTAAGATATGCAGAAATGTATAATAGAAATGACATGATCCTTAGGTAATTTTTCTAAGCAAAAGTCTGCCATAGGAAGATATTAGATGAATGACAAATTAATGTCACATGAGATGAAAATTATTTAAAAGTAGCACACATGAATAGCTTTGAAAGCATTGTTTTTGCTTTAATCTTATTACAAAAAAATGCAGATTCAAGGATTTTGATTTGGAACCCTATTTGGATAGAATATTGTTGACAACTTACTTTATTTTAGTTACTATTCATTTAATGGGGCACTTAGCTTTATTCAGTGCTAAATCAAATTTTATAAAATTATTTACATCACTGCTAAATTCAAATTATTCTCGCTGAAATCTAATATTTATGGATGGTATCATTTAGTGTGGATGTTAGGAAGGATTCTATTGAAAAATTTGTTAGGGTTGAAGCATGAACTTTTCTGGTTTTAGGGAATAATTATGTTATTTTTTTGGTTTTGTCACTAAGTGGAAATAAATCTTACCTTTGTGTTTCTTGGTTCAACTGATAGCTTACTCCTCATACTAATTAAAATGCACAACTGTAAACCATGTCATGTAATTATATGAGAATCTAGTAGGTTGTATCAAGAGACAATACCTTCTCACACTTCTTCCTTGTAACTACATTAAATGGTGTGTTCCCATTTCTTTCAAGTAGCATAACTATTGTTAGGTCAAGCTCAGGTAGTTTTTTCACCACATACAAGTAGTTGGCTCCTTTGGATGCCATGTGCATTCTTGAATAGCCCTTTATGTCTATTCCTTGAGCCATTTGTGGATCCTTTTCTAGTAAATTATCACAATATCTGTGTAACCACTTCTTGCAGCCAAATGCAGTGCATTCTTGCCATTATTTCTAGAAACCCCTGACAATTGTGTCTAGCAAGAAGCTCGTTTACCACCTCAACATGACCCTTAGTTGTAGGAGAAATGTGGCGTTGCATTTGAAAAATCCAGAGTTTTTCTCATATTAAGGTTGTGGTTCAGAAGCTCCTTGACAACACATGTACAATTTATTAGTGAACTTCGTATGAATGTATTGTGCTATGTATTTGTATATCAACATTCATAATATGTGATCCTAGAAACCAATTCAACCTCAATAAATCACAAAATGAATTCCACTATTTAGTAGTCCACAACTCACATTCATCAAAAGAGAAAATGGCATAGAGGTTTCTCACATGGCATGTCAGATAAAAAATCAGGTAGAGAACATAAGATAAGAATTTGATTTCATATGCATTATTGTTTTGAAATTTGATCTAAGATTTTTTCTAGCAGGTTGTGAAGGGAGAGTATGAGTATCATTTCTCCTATTGTGTCTCTCTAATGGTTCCCAATAGCACATAAGCATCATGGAATCTTTCTAGTCCAAATGGTGATGCTAAATAACCTTAGACTCAAGATCAAGAGGTGGTTGTACTACATTCTTTGTTTGGTAGAGGGACAATATTTTGCTTGAAGATTGGTTCTCTTTCTTTTATTTCATCTGTTAGATGCATGATGACTATATATTTTCTTTGCACCTTTGAATATCACCACTGAATCATGTTGCCAATACTCAGAGTGGTGAATTGAAGTATGTTCCCTATTGTGGAATTCATTTATTATGATTGTATACACATTTATCTAACCTATTTATCAAATGAAAGCCTTTTGTGATGAGAATGCATGAGACCCAAATTAAAACAACCTCAAGTGTTTAGATAGAACAAGCACAACATGAATACTACTCACAATTATTTGCTCCAAGTACACCTTAGTTAGAGGGGCTTTAGTTGGTTAAATTCAGTATTAGGGGTTGTCTCCATCAAAAGTGTTCTTTGTGGTTTTTAAAGGCCCGTGGTTTGGCATATGCATGCACTTGGCATGATGATGTGATCTGGTATCAACCATGGGAAACGAACATATTGAATGTTGGGTCCATTTCTTTCTTTACATATATCGGTAATTTTTGAATTAGTAACTCAGCACTGGGAATGCATAGGTGCTACCCTGAATTCTACCACTCCTGAAATGCTTAAATAGAAGAATCTACTTCTGTTGATTCTCTCAATATCCTAAATGGGACACCAAAAAAATATTAATACAATAATATATCATGAGTCAAAAATTTTGTAAAGGACTTTTGCATTCAGCATAGTAATAAGTCATAGGAATTTTTGGGGCTATTAATTATTTGGGATTATTCATCTAAAAAATTATGCCAAATTTTTTAATAGTATTGGGCTATGGTCTAAATCCCTATCTTTGGTGTTTAAGTGAACTTAGAAGAAGTATTTTGGAAAATAAACATGGGATATACATATGTAGAAACCATTAGAAGCTATTTTCTAGAGTTATTATATTTTTATGTGTTTACTCAAAGGGTATTAATGTGAAACAAGGTTAAGAAAAATGATCTAATAGGAAAGAGACCAACTAGTTCCTAGGAGCTATGTAAAAGAACATGAAATTTATCATTAGCTCCATCAACAACATATGTACGGAGACTTTGATCCTAACAATATCATAATGCAGAAGGAAAAACAATGTTATATTCATAGTTGATGATAGAAGTCAAATATAGCTCAGTACATAGAAATTGAGAACAACAAGGGTGAATGCATATGGATCAAAACGCTTGCACAAATCCCTTTAGTGGTAGATCATAAGAAGTTCACACACATCTAGCTATTCCAACAACTACATAGCTAGTGCATATTTTTTTTTTTTTCACCTGTCAAGCCTACAAAAAGGGAGAACAACCCTGTAAACTTGGCACAAAATGATCTAGGAGGATCATCATTAGATCAGTTGCATAGTTTCATCATCAGTATTTAGTGTCTTCATCAGAATTCAGTTCAGTGTCTTCAGTTTCGATAGTGTTGATTATGGTTCAGGTTATCCAGGTGATGTTATGGTTTTTCATGGTGTTTAGTTGATGTGGTGCTGTACCTGGCTGTCGACATGTGATTGCTGTCAGTTCTGCCAGTATTTGGTCGACAATGTGTGTTTGTTGTTCACCTCACAAGATTTGGGTTGTCGACATGATGTTGTCATCCACTTTACAGGATTGGTCATCGACATATGTTTTTGTCCACTCACAAGTGTTGATGTCGACGTGTTTTTCGTCATGTGACAACTGTTTTTAATGTCGCTTTGTGACATTAGATCATAAATGGGTATGTAAAAAAATCCTAATGTCTAAACCTTACCATGTAATAAAATACATCAAAACCTAAGTTCTAAACCTACCAAGCCTATCGCATTCAAAACTATGTATTAAAAATACATTTCCTAAGCTTAAAACCCATATAACAAAACTCTCGGCCTTACACAAAGAATAGACCAATCCTGTTCAAGTTCGAATATTATTGCATCTTCATCAAACATAAATCCTTCAATTGAGGATAAAAGAGTTGAAGTTTTTAACATAAGGATAACTTCTAAGCACACAAAGATAGATACAATGTTTGATAGCAAATCACAAGCCAATCAAATATCTAAATATTTAGTTAAGAGTTTGGGTTTGGAAACATGGAATCATCCAAGAACTTACCTATTAGGATGGCTAAATAAATCAACTCAGATAAAAATCACTAAACAGTGTCGATTAAGATTTGCCATTACAGCTAATTACATTGATGAAGTGGAATTATATGTGGTTCCAGTATACATATGTGGAGTTGTCTTAGGAAGTCCTTATCTTGATGATCATGATGTAGTATTCTACAGGAGAGAACATAAATATCACCTTAAGAAATATGGGCTTGAATTTCTTGTCAGGGCACATCAAAACAAAAATCACTTGAATTTAGTTGTTGCTAATCAGATGAAGTGATTAATAATTTCAAATAAAAGATTTGTAATCATGTGTGTAAAGGAACAACATAACAATCAACATGATGCTTGTTCAAGTTATGAGTCTCAGCTTAAAGATAGTTTGATCAAAGAGGTAGAAACTATTCCAGTTCTATGTAAAACCAAACATCTTACTCATAAGCAGGGAATACAACATGAATTACAGTTTATGCCTAAAGTTCCTCTTCCTAATGTCAGAATGAATCAATTCAGTCCAAGTTTGGAAATTAACAGTTATAGGGATACAGGTCAGTATTGGGGAAAGTCAGTGTTAAATTTCTCTTATATTGTGTCACCATTTCATGTTTCAAACAGTTTGGAAGCCTCTTTTCAAGTGGAGAGGAAACCTATTTGTTTTCATATCAAAGCCTTTTCTAAAGTAGTGTCAAAGTGTCTAAGGGAAACTTATGCATCAGGGGAAAGTGCTAATCAATGGAAACATCATTTAATGAATAAGGAAAAAGTGATTCAAACAAATCAACAACTAATTCAATACTTTCAAAGACAAACTAAGTTGCAACAATTTTCACCTTATAGTTTGATGGGTTTATTGCAGCAAGTTCACTTAGTAATCAGGAAGCAGGAAAGTATGTCAAGTCAAGTAGCTAGTTTGATGTCAAGAATATCTTTGATTGTCTCTATTATTCTGCAAAATAGATTGTTAATACATGTCAATGGTATTGAACAATATCATGTAGAGATTTTACTCAAAGATGATTATGAATCACTAACTCATGGTATCTCGTGGAAAGAAATCAATTACAATTTTCATAACAGGTTGTTTGACCATCATCACAAGTTTCGCATACTGCAGATGGATGGAACAAGTCTCCAACGCAAAAAGTACCATGGTCAGCATCATCAGGGTCATCACTTGCAGGTGATTGATCAAATGTATTAGTACATCATCAAGGCAAGGTGGAAAGTGAGGGAGATCTACCCTCATCGACTAGTTGTTTAGTCAAACTTTTGTGGTCCAAAAGCTTTCAAGTGGAGAGGATTGATCCAGGAGGATCATCGTTAGATCAGTTGCATAGGTTCATCATCAGTATTTAGTGTCATCGTTAGCATTCAGTTCAGTGTCATCAATTTTGACAGTGTTAATTATGGTTCAGGTTATCCAGGTGATGGTTTTGTACTTGGTTGTCGACATGTGTTTGTCATCAGTTCTGCCAGGATTTGGTCGTTGACATGTGTTTGTCATTTTCCTCGCATGATTTGGGTTTTTTTTTCCACTCGTAAGTTGATCATCAACATGGGTGTGTCGTCCGTTGCAGAGGTTTGATATGGTTTGTCGTCATATGATGACATCGCAAAAGTGGCTTTGTGACGAAGATGTGTGTTGGGTGAATGTCACTTTGTGACAAATGATTGTAATCAAGTTTTTGATGTACACTACATATCAAACCCTAAAACTACATCTAATCGAAAACCTAATCATAAACCCTAATCTATCCAAGCCATGTATCAAAACCTAAGTTCTAGACCTAAATCCTATGATCTAACCTATTGGGTCTTATGGCAACATTGCTATGTACTAAAAAATACATAAAAACCTATTTTCCTAAGTCTAAAACCCTTTGTATTAGCTCTCGGCTATTGCAAACAACATATAAAACATTAAAAATTAAAACAACTGTCCCTAACCGCCACTTCTCACTGCAACGGAGTAAACAACATGTGAGCAGAGATGTGAAAACTGTCGGGGTTTTCATAAGCTGCGAGTTCCTAACTGTAGCGGGGTTCTAAACCATGGTGATTACATGTGAACAGAGCATAGGAGTTAACCATCAGCTTGGAGCATACCACAGACCTCTAACCACAGTGGAACCACAAAGGGTTAGGTGCATGTGAGCGGAGACAGGTGTAACCGTAGTATCAAGTTTAAACGTCAACAGGAAACCATAGTGGGAGAAGACTGTGCGGGTGGTTGACATGTGAATAGTGCGTTAAACCATGGTGGAGATGTTAGCAGATATCAGTTAGAAGTTAACTGTAGAGGAGACCGCGGCTCATGTGACAGAGCCAAGTGTTAACCATCGGGGTTTGTATAACCATCTAGCTTGACCGCGTGGATTTATTGCATGTGAATGCTTGCTACCGCAACCATCGAGATAGTTGCCAGATGTCAAACCACGGTTAGACCACCCTGTTCACATGCGGGCGATTAACCTCGTCTGCCTGGTTAGTAAGATGCCAATGGTTCTGTTATAATATAATGTTATTTTTGAGTTTTTGAAATTAAGTTTTGGTTATATTAATTTGAGGACCATGTAACCTCTCACCTAGGTGTCCTTTCACATCTAGACCAAGTATCAACTTACCCAAAAATAAACCAATTCATGCCAAGTTTATGCCAAAGGAGGTTTGAATGTACCTACAGGCCTATAAGAGGCGGGTTTTGTTCACTGAAGTGGAGATTTGTGGTTTTGGTTTTTGTATGAAGATTCTTGAGGTCATAGGAAGTTTTGTTTTCAGTGTAATAGGAGCATTCGGAGTCGGAATTGGGAACCATGACAGACGTTGGAAATCTAGTTCAGAGAGATTCCTTTTGATAGTGATCAGAAGTGCTTGTGTGCACATTTAGTCTGGTCAAATCTCTATGTAATCAACCTCTACTTTTGCAATCCTAATAAAGCGGTCACCCATCTTGAAAGCGGACCCAAAGACGTAGTCCATCAAGGACGAACTCCGTAATCAACTTTGTTGTCTGGTATCACTGTGTTTTTACTATTTTCACTTCTGTTATGCATCTTACTTATGTTTAATCAACTTTCTTAAAGTCTTTCTTCTCAAGCAGTTTCCTGGATTTCCGCACTTTCAGTTAACAATCAATTCAATAATGGCCAATCAATTCTACATTAGTTTTAACATGATCATTTTACATCATATAATTTGGTATTAGAGGAGGTTGTGTTTGTAGAATTTTCCATTGAATGTTAACCAGGTCAAAATCGCAACAAGGAGAAGGAATCCTTGAGCATATTGATCCAGAGATTGGAAAGCGACGAGTCGTCCCTAAGTTGACCATGGAAGGATCTGATGTAGGTGAAAATACTAAAGCTAAGATGAGTGATGAATAGTTTCAGCAAGCATTCTTGACTATGTAGCAGATGTTGGGAGAACTCTACGAAGACAAGAAGGTGAGAGATGCAGGTTCATCTTCAAAGACATCGAAGAAGGAAAAAGGTAAAGGAAAGGCTGATAAATGACCTTCACCTCCATCATATCCATCATCATCCTCTTCTTCTTCTTCTTCCAGTGCAGAATCTGAAACAGAAAAGAAACCTAAGAAAACATCTATTTTGAAACTTGATGTAAAATTTGAGTTACCTATTTATGATGGCGAAATGAATCTTGAAAAGTTAGATAACTGGATTAAGTATTTAGAAGTGTATTGTCGCATTCAGTACATCTCTAAGCACAAAACGAAAATTCAGTTAACTATGTTGGAAATAATACTGAGAGGGGGAGGGTGAATCAGTATTATCAAATCAATAAAACTTTTCCATTTCCATATTAAGATTCATATACGCTACTTCAGTTAATGGAACCCGCGTGTATACGCAACTCTATCTAATGCAACTAGCGTATATCCAGAATACTTATGATTCAGTTAATCCATTAAATGTTGATCTTTAGTTAGTTCATCAGAACTTCATTATCCATATGAATAGTAAGCAAGTGCAGTAAAACAGAATAGATCATCACGCACAAGAAGCACACATGAACACCATGATATAAGGTGGAAACCCAATGTGGGTGAAAACCACCTACTGCAATATGTCTCTATCTTCTTTCAATTAGAAACTTCTTTTTACAATGATTTTGTACTGGTGCAGTCCTTTACCAGTACCCAGGCTACAACCCTCTCTCGTTTTCCAGACTCTCCTGGATGGGAGCTACAACCCCCTTAGCTCTTGTACTAGCCGATCCATTTACTAGTACATAGGCGCCTGCCTACTGAATGCTCCAATCTTCACTCGTTCTCCAGTTGCTACTGGAAGGGAGTTACCACCCCCTTAGCTCTTGTACTAGCTGATGTACTAGTACGTAGGCGTCAACCTACAATCTTCTTTCATCCTCCAGGGACCACATTTCATACATTTTCAAACTGGATACTCCTGAAGCACAACACTATAATCTGAAGGCCACATTTCATCCAATTTTCATATTGGACCCATCAATATCATTGAATCACAAAATCAATCAATACTAGCATCATCAATCTCTGAATCACTGAAACACTGAAACCCTGTCAACAACACAGTCACCAGAACACAGAGCAGACAACAGAACTCTGCAATAACAATCAGACCCAACAACAACTTCAAATATCATACTTCATAATGTATATGCTACTACGATGAACAAAACCCGCATACATACGTGCTTTCACAAAAGCCAACCCGCTTACAGATCTACATGACTTGCAGCTATTTCAAAATTAAGTTATGCCCAGTTCAGAACATTACATGCGTCAGTATTCAGATCTAGAATAAGCATAATCAACCATATAGAGATAGTTCATTTCAAACCATTTGATCCTGATCTATCTTTAGATCTTGTGAAAACCACCTACTGCAATATGTCTCTATCTTCTTTCAATTAGAAACTTCTTTTTACAATGATTCTGTGCTGGTGCAGTCCTTTACCAGTACGCAGGCTACAACCTACAGAGGGCTACAACCCTCTCTCATTTTCCAGACTCTCCTGGATGGGAGCTACAACCCCCTTAGCTCTTGTACTAGCCGATCCATTTACTAGTATGTAGGTGCCTGCCTACTGAATGCTCCAATCTTCACTCGTTCTCCAGCTGCTACTAGAAGGGAGTTACCACCCCCTTAGCTCTTGTACTAGCTGATGTACTAGTACGTAGGCGCTGGCCTACAATATTCTTTCATTCTCCAGGGACCACATTTCATACATTTTCAGACTGGATACTCCTGAAGCACAACACTATAATCTGAAGGCCATGTTTCATCCAATTTTCATACTAGACCCATCAATATCATTGAAGCACAAAATCAATCAATACTAGCATCATCGATCTCTGAAACACTAAAACCCTGTCAACAACACAGTCACCAGAACACAGAGCAGACAACAGAACTCTGCAATAACAATCAGACCCAACTGCAACTTCAAATATCATACTTCATAATGTATACGCTACTACGATGAACAAAACCCACATACATACGCGCTTTCACCAAAACCAACCCGCGTACAGATCTACATGACTTTTAGCTATTTAAAACTTAAGTTATACCTAGTTCAGAACATTACATGCGTCAGTATTCAGATCTAGAATAAGCATAATCAACCATATAGAGATAGTTCATTTCAAACCATTTGATCCCGATCTATCCTTAGATCTTGTTCTCCATCAACCGGTGAGATCCCTCCTTAGCTCAGATCAAGCAATGCATCATAACCCATATCCTGCATACTGGATCTCATACTTCATCAGATATTCAAGACTTTCTCCATGCCTTTGCCTAATGATCTTCTTCTCCTTTTACAGTCTTAGGCCTTACTCAATACCATGGTCCAAAACCATAACAAATCAACGCTGTGGACCCAATACTTGGGATCAACACTTCTGACGAGATACCATGGTCCAAAACCATAGGTCCAATTACCAAGGACTTAATACCATGGACCAAAACCCAATGTACATGCCTTCCCTTACATGAAAGTGCATGTATACGCATACGCACCTTTTTATTGATGATCCCACGTGTATACGCGACTTTGATAAGAGGAACCTACATATACCTTATTTTATTCATTCGTTGTAGTCTGATCATCAACTCTTTGCTACTGACTTGCTGCACTATGATCTGTCATCTGTGTGATTTTCCATCAAGGACAAAACTTGTCTCATAATGCCAACAATCTCCCCCTTTGGACCTGATGGCAAAGTTATCTTGTCATTACTGAGAACTCTCATCTGATTCCTTCGAGCTATCTTGCATCCCATGCATTTAGTCACATCTGATATCTCTTATGTAGATTCATCTAGTTATAAATAAGTGAGATGTTCTTCTATGAGTGGGTTGCCATCAAGTACAACACATGCATCATAATGCCAACAATCTCCCCCTTTGGACTTGATGGCAACAACACCAAATCTCTCCCCCCCTTTGACATCAAGGGCAAAGGGCGGACCAAGATATTCTCTTTCCTTGATAAACATTCCGCTGTCCATACTCCCCCTGAGTACCTACTGAAATCTTTGAATGAGCTCCCCCTGAGTACATGTTGGAATGCTCTGTTCTGCTGAAGTGTGCTATTCATGCTCCCCCTGACTGTAAGCAAGGTCTGCAAAAGATGTTCTACAAAAAGGAACATGACTCTATACCAAAGACTCATACATACATCCATCTCCCAACCAAGTGGGGATATACCAGAATTGACTCATCTACCCAACCAAGTGGGGATACACCAGAAGTTTACATAAGACAAATAAGTACATTACATTATTCATCCCAGGCATAGTGGGGAAACCAACACAGGCCATTTCATGACCTTGATAAGAAAAGATATACATGACATAGAGACAATTCTATGAAAGTCATCAGCAGCATCTGTCAATCATCATTCAGATCAGTAACCATGTTCTCCTTCTGCACCTGTTCCACCTTAAATCAAATCAAACCAACATATACGCGACTGTATCCACAGAAACAGGTGTATATATGCGGATGTTCTTCATAAAACTCGCGTACAACCACTTCCAGATCAGCAACCTGTAAATGTCCTATAACACGGTATGTCTATCATCATATAGGTAATAAGTCATCATCATCATGTCTCCAACTTTGAGTAATCATTCATGTATCCAGCACTATGTATCTTGAGCTCAAGATCATTTGTCAAGATTTCTTTATATCATCAACATCAACAATCCTCATCCACATGAGCGCCAAGAACTATAGGAATCCTGCCTCATAACTGTATTATACGATCTTTATGCACATGATGATAGCAGCATATGAGTGACTCATCATCAAGTAATGAAGTTGTGTAGCACCATGTAAGCACCATATATGCATCATCAGAGAATCAACCACAAATCTGATAATAACTCATAACCATATCATAGCAAGATATATCATTTAGCCATATAAGCATCATCACCAAGGACTACTCAACCATAATGCCAACAATGCATTATTAAAGCCATATGATCCCCCTGAACCTATGCCAACTGTTAGATTTGATCATGCATATATCAGCAAGAAGTATCAAGGCATCATCATCAACAAGTTAGGATCAAAGCACTTCTAAACATCTTACAAGTATCAAGAGATTTCCACACATCATCAACAGATTGTAACCATTATCAAACATAGTAAATGGAATGAATCATATCAGACCCTTTTTCTGAGCCTGTCCCACTGCTTTTCTTCATATACACGACTGTGCACTGACTAACTCGCGTATATACGCGAATTCCCTTTATTAAACTTGTATATATGATTTAGGACACTGAAGTTTTACACTTTGAGCTCCCTTTGAGTCTGTTATGCATGTGTTGTGCTGTGTCTGACTATATTGTGCTGTGCCACATCTTTCTGACTGTACTTCCTTCTTCTTCCATATCTTCAAGTGTGATGATATTTTCTCCTTTTGGTGTGGTGCCTGTACCTTGTTCCTACATTCCTTTGCTGTATGTCCAAGCTTGTTACATGCATAACATCTCATATGTTTCATATTCCTTCTATATCAATCAATAGCTTTGTGACCAAACATATTGTAAGAAAAAAAATATCCCTTAAAGTACCTGGAACGTGATGATCTTTCTGTGTGGTGGTCTTGACCCATTCTACTTCTGCATCTGGCTGCAACATGTCCAAAATTATGACATACATAACATTCAATATTATTCATCGGAGGAGTAAAATATTTTCCTTGAAGAATTTCTTTCCTTGGTTGTTGATGAGGTTGACCTCTCACCTCCTTGTTGAGCATTTTAGATTTATCATTAGATTCACTTGTCTTACTTTGTGCACTAGATTCACCCTTAACAGATTCATGAAAACCAAGACCAGTTTTGATAGCAAGAGACCTTTGACTACTAAGAATATCATCCAAGATCTTAGTACTATCTTGAAATTGTAAGAGCTTATCCTTTTCTTCTAAGTTATCTTTAAGAATATTTACCTCAACCTGATGTTGCTCCTCCTTTTCATGATACTGCTTCTTCATGTTTTCTTCAGCTTTTCTTCCTTCTTCCAACTGATGTCTTATATCAAGAACTTCATTTTCGTGTTTTTCATGAGCTTCGAGTAGTTCTTTATTCTGCTTGTTTGATTCTTCAAGATCTTCCTTTAGCGAGAGGATCGTATCTTCAAGCCTTTCATAGTAACTGGATCTATCTCTGAGTTTCTTGATTGTTGTGCTTCTTTCATTTACTTCATTTCTTAATTATGTCACTTCATCCTGCAACTTTTGATATTTTTCCTTGAATAGCTTCCTTACCTTGTTACCTTCCTCTAGTTGAGCTTTTAGTTTGGTAGCTACTTCTTTGAAGGCACATTCCCTTTTGTTCAATAGATCTTGTTGATATCTTTCTTGCTCACCCATAAGAGCAAATTTAGTTGTTTCGCTATCGCTTTCATCTTCTTCAAATGGATAAATAGATGTATCACCAGAGGATAACAAATTCATACCTGATAGATCTTCATCTTGAAGTGATTCTGAATCTGAAGTGCTTCTTCCACATATTCCCCAATCGATGCTCCCACTATCATAGTCTTTTTGAGATGTCTTCTTCTTCTTAGGTGCTTTCTTCTTAAGCTTCTTTCCCATTGTTCCACGGATCTCCTTCAAGCGATCAAGATTCCACCAAAGGACCTGCTCTGATACCAATTGTTGGAAATAATACTGAGAGGGGGGGGGGGGGGGGGGGGGGTGAATCAGTATTATCAAATCAATAAAACTTTTCCATTTCCATATTAAGATTCATATACGTTACTTCAGTTAATGGAACTCGCGTGTATAGGCAACTGTGTCTAATGAGACTAGCGTATATCCAGAATACTTATGATTCAGTTAATCCATTAAATGTTTATCTTTAGTTAGTGCACCATAACTTCATTATCCATATGAATAGTAAGCAAGTGCAGTAAAACAGAACAGATCATCACACACAAGAAGCACACATGAACACCATGATATAAGGTGGAAACCCAATGTGGGTGAAAACCACCTACTGCAATATGTCTCTATCTTCTTTCAATTAGAAACTTCTTTTTACAATGATTCTGTACTGGTGCAGTCCTTTACCAGTACGCAGGCTACAACCTGTAGAGGGCTACAACCCTCTCTCGTTTTCCAGACTCTCCTGGATGGGAGCTACAACCCCCTTAGCTCTTGTACTAGCCGATCCATTTACTAGTACGTAGGTGCCTACCTACTGAAAGCTCCAATCTTCACTCGTTCTCCAGTTGCTACTGGAAGGGAGTTACCACCCCCTTAAGTCTTGTACTAGCTGATGTACTAGTACGTAGGCGCCGGCCTACAATCTTCTTTCATCCTCCAGGGACCACATTTCATACATTTTCAGACTGGATACTCCTGAAGCACAACACTATAATTTGAAGGCCACGTTTCATCCTATTTTCATATTGGACCCATCAATATCATTGAATCACAAAATCAATCAATACTAGCATCATCAATATCTGAATCACTGAAACACTGAAACCCTGTCAACAACACAGTCACCAGAACACAGAGCAGACAATAGAACTCTGCAATAACAATCAGACCCAACTGCAACTTCAAATATCATACTTCATAATGTATACGCTACTACGATGAACAAAACCCTAGGACATACGCGCTTTCACCAAAGCCAACCCGCGTATAGATCTACATGACTTGCAGCTATTTCAAACTTAAGTTATACCCAGTTCAGAACATTACATGCGTCAGTATTCAAATCTAGAATAATAATAATCAACCATATAGAGATAGTTCATTTCAAACCATTTGATCTCGATCTATCCTTAGATCTTGTTCGCCATCAACCGGTGAGATCCCTCCTTAGCTCAGATCAAGCAATGCATCACAACCCATATCCTGCATACTGGATCTCATACTTCATCAAATATTCAATACTTTCTCCATGCCTTTGCCTAATGATCTTCTTCTCCTTTTATAGTCTTAGGCCTTACTCAATACCATGGTCAAAAACCATAACAAATCAATACCATGGACCCAATACTTGGGATCAACACTTCTGACGAGATACCATGGTCCAAAACCATAGGTCCAAATACCAAGGACTTAATATCATGGACCAAAACCCAATGTACACACCTTCCCTTGCATGAAAGTGCGTGTATACGCATACGAGCCTTTTGATCGATGATCTCGCGTGTATACGCGACTTTGATAAGAGGAATTTGTGTATACCTTATTTTCTTCATTCTTTGTAGTCTGATCATCAACTCTTTGCTACTGACCTGTTGCACTATGATCTGTCATCTGTGTGATTTGCCATCAAGGACAACACTTGTCTCATAATTCAAACAAGCTACACTTAGAATGGGGGGAACAACTTTAATCTGGTGGGAAAGTAAAACTCAGATAGATGTAAAGAGAAAAGGAAAAAAAAATTAAGAGATCTTAGGAAAAAATTCTATCCTTTAGGATAAATGTAGCAAGTTGTTATTAATTGGCAGCATTTGAGGCAAGGTAAAGGGCGGAGTGTTTAGGAGTTTACTCAGGAATTCAGAAAGAAAGCATTGGTGCTTGGTATTTCATTGAATACACATGAAACTTTGTTAAAATACATCGACAGTTTACATTCATATTTGTAGCATACATTATTGATGTTTAATCCTAATGATTTTGATGAAGTGTGTGTTTAGGCCATACATATTGAATCATGTGGCAAACCATTCAAGTTTTCATTGTAATCATCCAAAGAGTTGGAAATAAAAAATTCCAATGACAGTAAGGGGAAGAACAATTCAAAGAGAAAGAAATAAGAGATAGCTCAAAAGGAAAGACCTACTTGTTCTCATTGCCAGAGAATTGGTCATGATGAATCTAAGTGTTGGAAACTTCATCCAGAACTTAAGCCCAAAAAGTTCCTTAAGGAGAAGGATGAAAATAAGGCCATTGCAGCGGTCTAACAAGATCTAGGTTCAGATTCAAGTGATGAAAGGAGGATAACTTCTATGGTTATGACATGTAAAACTTATGACACAGGTTCAAGTTCAAATATTATTGCATCTTCATCAAACATAAATCCTTTAAATGAGGATAAAATATTTGAATTGTTTAACACAAGGATAACTTCTAAGCACACAAAGATAGATACAATGTTTGACAGTGGATCACAAAATTACGAGAAGCTTTGAAAATTCTTCCATCTCAATATTTGTGGGGCAAGCTAAAAATGATGTGGATGAGCTTATTTAAGTGCATGTGATATGTATATATAGAAAGGAAGCTAGTAGGGATGAAAAACGAAATAATCACTAGACAAGGAGAGCTATAGAGAATTCAAAAAGCTAATGCTGATAAGGACACTTATAGAGAAATATATCCCAACAAGGACACCTATAGAAAAATATAGCCTTATAAGTACACCCTCTTAGTATGTGTATTGATTACCTTCTTAGTATGTGTACTGATTTGTAGTTTTGGTATCAAAATCCACTATTATATTTGTGTTTTGTCTTACAAAATGATAAAAATAAGATTAAATATTAACGTTGTTAAAATCCAAGTGGAAGGATGAAGGAAAAGAAATTGCCAAAGAGAATACATAATGCCCCGAAAACAAAAGAAGAAGAGGATGCAAGGATTGAAGTTTAAGAAAACAAGAGAGCAGGGACGGAGGCAGTAGGAGGGATTTAAAGAGGAGTTAGGTACTAGGATGACCTAGGTCATTTCAGAACCAAGAAAAATACTTTTACTTCACGAAAGATGTCTAGGATGAAGCATGAAAAGCTTTCTAGGGAATTAGGCAAGAAGTTTTTAGAATTTAATGGGACTATGATAAATATATGGAGTACAGTAAAGGTTGGAGTTGATGTGTGGGTCATGGAAAAAAATAACAACATTTGACATAAAATATGACTAAACAACAAAAATAGGTTGAGGAACAAAACGTGTGATTGGACAAGGTATTGGAAACGTTGGATGAGACATGAACAAAATGAGTGCAATGATTTACATTGTCAAGGAGTGAAAGAAAATTTAGACTGGAGATGAGGAAAAACTCCTTAAGCTACTAGAAAACACCATAGCCTATACCCAAAGGGTATATTCCCTTAGAGAAGTTTGGGTTTGAGCTAGGAGGTTATGCCTGTAATTTCGGGATTTTTGGGTCACAGCTAGCCCAACTTCCTATCTAGTATTTTTGTATAAATAAATAAAGAAATAATTATTTTATGTTTTAAAAAGCAATTTTGTGACAAAACATGACTCTACTTGGCTCCTTTTGCAAAAGGACCATGGATGAATAATATTTTAAACCAATCATGTTAGTTTCTTGTAATGAATACATGATCTTGACTCCTAACATCTAGGATCTACTAGAGAAAAGATAATCATAATGAATTGATTTAATCGCCACAAGAGATATTATGTGCATGGCCCAGTTTTGACAAATATCCATCCTCATAGGGGATTTCTCATACACCAGAGGTGGGATATCCAAAAGAGTGAATGGAATTTCTATCAATACATATCCAATGACTATTACAATAGGTTCATGTATAATTATATTTCCTTCATATCACTTTATCAAATAGTCATTTCATTGTCTCTCTATTAATAGTAATTAAAGAATTCTATTATTATTCATTTAGTTGTGATTGTCCTATTCTTAATTACCAAAATGGTATGTAATATCTTGACAAATGCCTTCCCTTATACTTCTATTTTCGCTAAGCAAAGAAACTGTAAAATCTGTATTCCTATGCTACCATACACTACTCATAGCTTCCCATAATGGACTTCAAAATTCTACTTTACATAGTCAGACATGTGAGAAATTTCAATGGTATAGAACATCAAAATATCCTATAAGTTTTGTATATCCTACAATTAAACCTATCTAACTAATTATTATACTCAGACTTATCTAGAAGCCCCACTGCATAGGCATCAAAGTAACCTTAGAGACACCCTAATGAAAAATAATTCCCTAAATCATCTTTGCAATAATAGTAAATACATTTTTACAAGTAAGAAACAACTATACTATGATTGATGCCTAACTAATATTTATAAGAAAGATAGGGAACTGTATTATCAGTTCCAATTTCCATATCAGTGCATGATTGGTTTACAAAAAAAAACTTCCAAAAAGGGGCATGTTAAAGGGAGTTTGCATATTTGTTAAGTACAACACTTAAAAGGCTAGCATTAGATCAAATTGCAAAGAGAAGAAAATGGATAGGAAAAAAATTGGTATAGACAAAACTATGAATGAAAAAATTTCCCTTCCATCCTTCTAGTAGTGTACAATGACATCCAACATGTATCCCATGTAGAGAAGATTCACAACTTATAAGTTTTGTCAAATTGATAAAGTTCAAATATTATGTTTCAAGTCTTAGTAGATGGCTATAAATCTTATAAGCTAATAAAGTTCAACTTATAGGTTTCTAGGTTGCAACATAAGATGCATAATCAGGTTGCTAGTGGTATACACATGCAATCTACAAGATTCCAATTTGTCTCACCCATAACATAAATGAGAAAGTAATACTGATTATGATTTTTAGTGGCACATTTGTATTCAATAATATCAAAAAATAATCATCCCTACTTCAGACTCACTTCATTGTAGAATTTAAGGACAATTTTTTGGGTTCTCTTATGTGTTGTTGTCCTTTCCACCTGCAGTAGGAACTACAATCAGTGGTTGGGTATGATATATACAAGGCTACCCACCCAAATGGTTGAAATTTGCATACCTAAAACATTAGAAAGTACACATTGAATAAATTCTAACAAGACATATTAAGTCTAGATTCAATATAGAAGCATCAGAAAACCTTCATCCTCTTATCACCCTAAGTTCATCCATGTTTATATTGAATATTTTTTTCATAATAACAAAAGTTATTTAAAATTTTAAATAAAAAGGAAACAATTTCCTAAGTAATAGTTTCAGATCATATAAAATTTGTTTCACATTATAGTATATTAGCATTGGTCATATGACACTATAAACATAGAAAACTTCTCATAATTTTTTTCATACCTAAGTGCTCGAATACACGAGTGAAAAACACCACATGATAACATTAATCAAGAAAGAAAATCAAGAAATTTCTAAAGCAAATACTTGTATTCCCGTAAGAAATTTACTTCTGCACTAGCAGTTAAAAGTTTTGAACTACCCCACTCTTGCAATAGGCAGATTGAATCAAAAATATGACCCTTAGATGCAACAACCTTTTTTCCCTTTTGAGTTGAACATGTAGGCAAAATGGTAGAAGCCACACTTGTAGCCTTCTCTGCTATCTTTTCTTTCCTAGCTCTTCTTTCCATTTGTAGATAATACCTTGGATTTATATTATATGTGTTCTACAAAGAGGATACAAAAGAGTTGGTTCCAACATGCATTTTTCTCAGATATATTATGCTACCTTCCATGTGCATGTGAATAATTGGTGGAGCTTGGAGATTGAGATTCACATTCCCTTTCTTAGTAAATTGGAAACAATTGAACTCCATTTGAGAAGTTCATATCTTCTAATCATTCCATTTCAATGAGTCTATCACTTACAATCCTTAATAAGTCATCCTCGGAAGGAAACTCCTTCAAGTATTTACTTTCTAATGGTGTTTAACCTTCTGATAAAGTAACTACCCCTCTGGAAGCCTTCACAGCTAGTGGTGCTGGGTGATTTACCTCGATTTATTGTCTCATTTTATTGTCAAATATTATAGAGCTAGGCTTATCTGTTTTACGTTGAAAAGTATGGGAGTTTTGAAAATAAATCCTTCTACAAATACAAAACTACGTTATTATTGGAGCTTTACATAAAGGCATCCTGAACATTGATTTTTCGTCTCTGTTGCGGCTAATTTCTGTGACCTGTGGAAATAACCAGAAAACTTGCGGAAGTTAGAAATTTGAATGATATAGGGTTATAATGCTAGTAAACAACATTAAGAGACTAAAAAAGAAAAACCCTAGGCTGAAAACTGAAGGTCACCCAGGTTTCTCAATCAGAATTAAAAACACAGTGGAGTCACCAATTTGTTATGTAGTATTGTTCTTTAATGTATACGAAAAGAAACTACTTTAGGTTGTGGATGAAAAGCAACGTTAACAATAAAAATGGCTCTTAAAAAATGTACATCTGTAGCAAATGATAGAAACAAAACATGTCAAAGCCCTGATCTATACAACAAAAATAGTTAAATAGCAAAATGGAATAGTAAAATAAGCGCAAATGACTCCAAAAATCCAATGGAAACCAGATATATAAAGAATATATTTTATTAAACAACACCTGTGAAGGGAACAAATAATGTTACCAGGCCCCCTCGATGGGATGAATTCTTGGCTATCCTCAATGTCTACAGCTTTTGTAGGATCTATCTCCTCTATAATGTATAAAACCCAGCAAACAAAATGTTTGAGCTCAATGAGAACTCAAATGGAAAAGAAAAATGGTGTGCAACAATTATATTGATAAGAGTTACAATAGTGAGTGTAATAATGAAAATGAACTAATGTGAAGTGTAATGCAGGAAAGTGTTCCCTTTGCGGATAGAGGCAACCCCTCTAGCTGTAGAGCGGGTCTAGTCACAAACAAGGACAGATCAACAATAGTTTTCCTTAAACAATCATAGTTGGAGTCCTACCTCAACCGGTGGTCGATGGAGTTCTGTTGCGCTGCTCCAGCTTCCGTTTCCTTATCCTAATGAGTGATCAACTTGAAACAATGCAAAGGAAATACAACAAAGCACGTAACCAGAAAACAACAATGATCTATTTACTCACAAAGTCAAGAAGTCATGAGCTATCAAGTAAATTACATACAAGACATAGAAAAACATCATTGATTGTATTAATAATGAAATAAGAGTAAGCTTACAACCAAAGTCTTGATGTCACAAGCCTTCTCAGAGGGATCCATCCAACATGTTCCTCAAGCATTCACTCTTTGAAGATGGATCTCCCAATATACAAGATCTCTCTCACTCATAAGTTCTACACAAGATTAAGGACACTTCACAACCTTCCACAAGCTATCAACAATCCCACACTTGTCACACTCACACCAGTTATCTAGCAAACCCACAAACACTAACAACACTACTCAACTAGCCAACTATCATAAACTAGCAATGCATAGAAATGGTGAGAGTTTAAATAGGAGAAGGAGTCTCCATGAAAGGTGAAAGATGAGCTTATCCCAAAGGAAGGTAGCACAATTGATGGAACTGCCATGCTAGAGAAAGGAGGGCGATACAAACTATGCCAACAACTAGGTCTGGAGTCATCTGGAAGGCCGATTATTGGAACAAATTTGCCCAATCTAGGTCATCGCGAGGGCATAACTAAGATATAGCGCTGACATCGCTAGTGAGTAACATAGCTAGTTATATCATCGCTAAAGATAATAAGTAACCTCGCACTGGATCATAAAATCGGACCTTCGCGGGAATCAGATGTACTTCCGCGCTGGCAGCGCATCTGGACTGTTCACGAGTGCCTTTCAGCGCGTATATTTAGTCCATAGACGCGATGAGGCAGATAACTTAGGAAAAATGGGTCTGTTGGCAGCACAAGAGAGCATTTGTTCAATATGAGCATGTTTGACTTGGACACATGACATAGTAGATGGTCTGGGAGTGAAGATAGTGACAAATTACTGTGTAACAGATGCCCCCTAAAGTATGAAGCCCGAGGGAGTGGGAGGGGTGAAATTCTTTACGAAGCTGACTAAGCTGGAACACCATCTGGAAGTACCTGCACGCAAGTACAACTGATATCTCTGATGATGAAATACATGTAGTCTAGGCATGGGCGCAGCCATCCAAAAGACATACGAAATAGGTCTGTGGTATAGATGTAGCCATCCAACTAATCAGACCATAATGATAAAGGTATGGTTGCAGCCATCCATGAAGACTCAGGTATGGTCGCAGCCATCCATCAATGAGTCATGTAATCATAAACCAATCCACGCAGCCCAAACATGTGTAATCTGAGTTCGGGGTCTTGAATCCAACTGACCATAGTACAAATTCTAACATGCGAATATACGTGCTGAGGTCGAGCATGATAGAAAGTCGCTTGATTACCAGTCAATGATGAAAACCATTAACAAGCGCGAGAGAAACCACCAATAATGCCAATGGCTCTCAAGGTACTAGCTAGCACAATACACGAAGTGTAAAAAAGGAGCTGAAGTCAAACACTCGTGGAATCACCCAATCGACGACCAATGATGAAAGTCGACCGTCAGGTGCGAAGAACTTGCCATTGAGGCATGCAAGCTCTAAGGTACCAAAGGGGATCTCTAGATCAATATCCTGGATGATGAGCTGATGTCGACAGGAGACGACTCGTCACAGGAGGGCCATAATGTTTCCCCCATCAATGACACAAGATAAGGAACAAGTGGTAGATGGTGAAATAGAGTATGAGAGGAGAAGGCAAGGGTGTAAACTGCAGAAGGATTATACTCTTGAATATGTCGGCGACATGACTTTGCAGGGTGGCAGCATTCAGATACCAAGGGATCAGAGGCACGATAGAAATGGCATGAATCAGATGGAATGAGGCTAAATGAAAATCCAAACCCGTGGAAGGCCAAATGACGATGTATGGATGTCCCAACCCAACAAGAAGCAAAAGTGTTGATGTTCAAGAGTGACTAGCTGCCATAAACAATCAATGATAAACCTACTATTGAATCCAACCTAGGAATAATTTAATGAGTCCTAGGAAGGAGAAGCTCGAGTCTCGTCATGGTGACGAGTCTAAGGTCGTCAAGTTTTAATGAGTCCGACATAGGTAAAACTCAGAGTCTTCTTCATGTTTAGAGAGTTTGAAAAGGACACAGAAAAGAAAACTTTGGGGGGGGGGGGGGGGGTTATTTTTTGTAGATTTGTGTCTCTCGAGACCGAAAAAGTATAAAACAATACTCGAAAGAATCGCTCGACCATTACGATCGAGGAGTACTTTTCATAACTAGTGGCTTCAACCTGAAAAAGTAGAAAAGAGGTCGGAATCACATCGTTTCGTAACCAATAACGAGCTTGAATGACAAAGGCCCGGCAATCTTTTCGTGTTTACATGGTTAAAAAAGATCTTAAAAGCGACCGCCTCTTATTTCTTTTAATGAGTCAAGAGGAAAAACTTGGCTATCTTTTCATTTTTTAAGTGGGAAAAGAGCGTTAAAGACGACTTTATGGATCAAGTGTACACGAAGATGTCATAACTCCACTACCTGTAGCTCTGCACAAAGCATGTCAAACGTAAACCCATTCGACATAAAATGAACAATATACATAAAGACATAGTTAAAAAACCAACTTTTAACTAACCATGCGATAAAAAATGAGAAAAAACCCACATTTATAAAATATAATTTTTTAATTTCCAAAAATTACTATAAAAGGGGGGTAATTCATTCATTTTTACCATTGGTACTATTCATTTCACCTCGGAGCAATTTGGAGCACCAAATTTGGCGAACTGATTTCAGCCCCATTTGTCCACTATTCATCCTGAAACTTCTTCCAGGTAGACAGACTTCATCCTGCACTTCAATTTAGTGTTTTTTACATGCATTTTGATGTTAGATGTGTTAGTTTAGGTGGATTTTTTGAGTCGGGCTCCGCTGCTCGGTCATCAGGGGTATATCGCTCGGGTCCGCGATGACCGAAAATATTTACACATAACATTCTCCGATCATCGTAGGAAAGTGATGTACTTCCACGACAGCCACAAGAAATTTGAACTGGCAACCTCGCATCATCGCATCTGTTTAAAAAAAAGATGCGATGGCAATGCAAAATTTTGTTTTTGTGCAAATTATGTATTAAAATTTTCAAACGAAGTGCTAATTCATTTTCTCTCATCATGCAGGCCATAATGGTGTTTGTTTGGCAAGAATGAACGCATGATGATAATGATGTGGAGGCTTTTGCTAATGTGGGATGCCGAAATGCATTACGGGCATGCGGATTACTCAAATTCTTCCTTACTCCGCACCTTTGGTCTCAACCCGATTTACTGGAGCTACTGATCCAAGCCTAGAATCCAACAGATGGCAAATTCATCATCCAAGGCCGAGACATCGATTTTGATGCCACAAACATATACTTCCTAACCGGGCTATCCCCTCATGGTGAGAGGCCCATTCTAGACGGGCAGCGACCCATGGGCGATTCTCTAGAGATTCTGATGGCTCAAGTGTGCCCACAGGCACACAAAATAAGGAGCGAGAAGGTGTCAATTCCGACAGTGGAAGACATGGTTCTTCGCGCTATGCTATTCATGGTGACATGGGCAGCGGGCTCCCAAGCCCAACATGAGGCATCGAAGACCCATCTCCGGTTGGCTCTCGAATGTCTCAATCCAACCATGTTCAACTGGGTAGAAACAATGACGACCAATATGAAGAGACAACTTACCAACTGTCGTCGAGGAGAGACGAAGCAGTTTGGCTATGGGTCAATCTTAGTCCCGCTCATGCTGGAGCGGGTGCCGGCATTGCAGTTACAGGACATGGATTTGGATTTGCCCAGACCACGTGAGACTAGGGCCACACGGTGGGCACACGTCATGCCACGAGGAGGTGGCGGATGACCAGTGTCGTGGGGGACACTGTTTTGAGAGTGGTTGGAGTGCCAGATGATCTTCATTGAGGATTGGCCATATGCTGGCATGGACTTCCGCGGAGATCCTGACATGCATCTGCCTGCTGGAGAGCAGTGGGATGATGGTGGTAACATACTTGATCACATTATTTTTCATTTTATGATGTTTTATCATTTTTTTAGATTCTTTCATGTATTTTCCCTAATGACGAACGCTATGGTATTGCAGATGTGGGACCAATGAGACCTATCTGGTTGGCTCCAGAGGCATGGAGGGATGCACAGGGCATTGCAGTGCTAGCCTTGGCTCCCCTAGCTGATGATCGGTGGAGACAGTGGCCCGAAATCTTGAGGGCCTAACGGCAGGGATTCCTGATTACATGGGGGTCGAAGAGGTCCCCATAGCGTTCCAGATCCACATAGTAGGGATGGTACCTAGGGTGCACCGCCTGTTGAGGCGGGTGGCATGAGCAGTGCTATGCTATAGGGAGCATAACCCACCACAGTAGACACCTAGGTTTTATTTCATACTGATGATTTTTTGAGAGACATGTGTCTCGGATGTATGGAGAACACAAACTCTATTTGGACATGTACATTTATTTTTTGAGCGCCTTGGTGTGCCACACAAGATATCTATATATATATATATATATATATATATATATATATATACATATTCCTATGGTTTATTATTGTGTTTTACATGC
This sequence comes from Pinus tabuliformis, assembly GCA_031772625.1. Classification (NCBI taxonomy): domain Eukaryota; kingdom Viridiplantae; phylum Streptophyta; class Pinopsida; order Pinales; family Pinaceae; genus Pinus; species Pinus tabuliformis. The sequence goes on along the minus strand of CM062816.1, from coordinate 538,659,265 downwards.
TTCTTATATGCTGTTTTGATTACATGTTATGCAAATGTCTATCTAACACATGATTTGCCAATGCATCAGTTAACGTGTTTAATCTTTGTGGAATATGCTAATATGTGATGAAATCAAAATTCCTTTCTAACAATTTAACACGTAAATACAACCTTAAAATCCAATGGTCTCTGATAGAATATCGTCCATTGAGCTGGTGGACAACAAGCTGAGAATCCAGGTTCACAACCAATGTACAGATACCGAGATTGATCACCTCGGCCAGTAACTCAATAACAGCACTATATTCAACGACATTGTTTGTGGTACAACCTAGACAAACACCTTGAAGGTCTACCAACTCACCATCAGGATCGTAGATCACCCATGCTGCAAAAGACAGGTTGTGGGTACTGCGACAGGCACCATCAGCAAAACCAACGTAAGGTGCACCAGACATCTCCACAAGAAGCAAAAGATACAATAAGTGGCAATACGCCTACACACCAAGCCAAAACATGAAAACACACACACACACGCAACACACCTGCTAAAAACACACGTATGTACAAATCAGAGTGCATGAAATTCACACATAATATTTTTCCAAGTAAAGCCCGTTTTGGGGCTTATCCAGAGGATTCCCTTCATAATCAATCAGCTCGTAGGCTCATTTTTGCAAAACTCACTTTACAATATAAGGCCCGTGCCACATGGGCTCGAATTTGCCTGCCACTAGCTTATCATTTGCTTGATCGTAGAGTAGGACTAAATCTCCTTAAACAAAAGAATGAGGATGGACAGTATGATCGAAGTGACTTTTCACTCTCTTCTTCTCTCCTTTAATAGCTAGAGGGGCTATTTGACGAGTCTCGTCCAGCCGTTCTAGGTAAAGAAGGCATTCTTCTACCGGAGTAGTGTTGGGGAGTAATTCGACGGCTAATTTCAAAGAAGGGATCTCGCACTTGATGGGAAGGGTAGCCTCCAGTCTGTAAACTAATTAGAATGGAGTGAAACTGGTGGCATCCTTTACAGAAGTTCGGTAGGCCCATAAGGCAGAGAACAACATCAAGTGCCAGTTAGACTTGTGCATGCCAATGGTGCATTGAAGCATCGTAAGTAGAACCTTGTTGACAGCTTCTACTTGGCGATTGGCGTGAGGATAGTTTGGAGTCGATCTATCATGCCACAAGCCTAGCTGGGTTGTTAACTCAGTCATCATATGATTATGGAAATTCTTGTCATGATCAGTGACGATAGACTGAGGGACTTCGAACCGTGAGATAACATGATTAAACAAAAATTGTGCCGCTGTGTGACCATCTTCAGATAGTGTAGGCATCGCCTCGGCCCATTTTGTGAAGTAGTCAATGGCAACGATGATATACCCATTCCCCCCAGCCAAGTGAGGGTTACAAGTCATATAATCAATGCCCCATTTGGCAAAAGGGCTGACGGTAACAACGGGGTGAAATGGAGCGGGGTGCGCATGCATCTTCCGCTGGTAGATTTCACACTCGTGATAGGAGCAGATGGACAGAATGCAATTTTTGAAGATGGAGGGCCAAAAGTAACTAGCACAGAGGATTTTTTGAGCAGTAGCATATCCGGACATGTGACCACCACAGGCGCTCGAATGGTAGTCATTTAAAACTCACTCAGCTTCCTCGAATGTCAAGCATAGACGGAGAACAAAGTCGGCGCCGAGACAGTACAGGGTGTCCCCAATGATATGGTAGGGCTGAGAGTGATGGCAGATCCATCACCGAGCATCCTTAGACACATCGGGATGAAAAGAGGACATCTGTAGATAGACAATGATATCCCCATACCAGGGATCAAGGGTGCTGAATAAGAACAGAGTTTCATCTGGAATATGGTCCTTTGACCAAGAGGGCGTGGTAAGAGATGGAAAAGAGCAAAGCAACTCAACAAAGATGAGGGATTTCTTAGACTTGGCAGTGGTGAATTCCAAGTCGAACTCTTGAGGATAACAATCCACGTCGAGTACTTGCCCCCCAGCAACTGACGTGATAGGATGTATGTCATCGAGTTGCAATCAAAAACCACTATCGTAGTGCGCAACAAGATATAATGGCGGAAACGTTGGACGGCACAAATGGCGGCCAATGCCAACTTCTCAACGCAAGAATATTGAGTTTCCGTATCTAGTAGGTTGCGGCTGAGATAATAAATGACATGCTCAGTGTCATTGTCATCATCTTGAATGAGAACCATGCCAATAGTGGTATCGGCAACGGCCAAATACAGAGTGTAGTCACGATGATAATTAGGAGGATGCAACAACAGAGCAGAAACAAGGAGAACCTTGAGGTGCTCGAAGGACTCTTGAGCAGTGGCATCCCAAAGAAAAGGGGTGTCCCGCTTCAATAGCCGCGTATAGCCTTTGGCCACTTCGGCATAGTTCGGAATGAATCGTCGTAAAAAATTCGCTTTGCCCTGCAAACTCTGCAATTGCTACAAAGAAGCAGGGGGAGGAAGATTCAGAATGGCCTCGACTTTAAGGGGATCCAAATGGATACCCTCTCGGGAGACGATGAACCCGAGAAGTCTGCCTGACTCAATGCAGAAGACACACTTATGTGGATTAAGCCAAATGCGGTAGTGTCGACAATGGAGAAAGATTTCACGAAGGTGAGCAGGATGGTCCTGGCGTTTTGCTAAATGAGCTAGAAAATCATCCAGGTACGGTTGCACAATGTGTCGAATATCATGGAATGCATAAGACATTGCGCGTTGGAAGATGGCACCGGCATTTTTCAAACCAAAAAGTAGCTTTTTGTAGGCGAAAGTACCCCACGGATAGGTAAAAGCGGTCTTGTGCTGATTTGTTGGTGTGATATTAATCTGGTTATAACCAAAAAAACCATCCATGAATGAATACATTTCACTCCCGGCACACTCATCAATGAGCTGGTCAATGAAGGGTGCGGGGTAGTCACGGGGATGATAGTGCCCTGTTTTTTAGTCATGGGGATGATATTGGAGACCCAATCTGTGAGTGGGATGGGGTAAATAAAACTAGCCTTAAGAAGCTTTTCAACTTCTGCTTTAATAGACACAGCCTTTCAGGGGTGCATGGGGCGTAGGCACTGCCGAATAGGCTTAGCACCCGGATACGTAGGTATCTCATGCACCACGATACTAGGATTGATGCTGGGCATTTCTTCGTAAGACCAAGTAAATACATCACGGAATTGGTGAAAAAGATTAGTATAGAGCTAAATCTCCTCCAGAGTACAAGCTACTCCAACATGCATATGCTCGACAGTCCCTGATTTAACAGAGATGTCGATTGGCTAGGTTTGCGTGATGTTTCCCATGTTCCCTTCAGAAGACACTTGATAAACTTGAATGGGTGTCTGAAGGGGTTGGGATGGGAGACAAGGAGCAAACCGCTCGAGACAGGTAAGCATTTCCCGGTGGGCAGGGAGAAACGAGGAACGATGGTGATGATCGGACCAAGGGGGTTCCTCGAGAGACATGGTCTTGATAATGGCTTCATCAGAAGGAAATATTTCCTTTAGAGGGTTTGAAGAAGTGTCGTCTCCAAGCCAAGGGGAATGAGCGTACGAGTCGAGAGCTCTGCTCGAAGGAGCAGATTCAGGGGGGGAGCCGATGCAGCAACAATTTCAACATAGTTGAGCTCGGCAAGACTCAATGGCATCTCATCACCCTAAGATTCTATCCGATCATCGGGGGGTAGAACCCAAGGATCAGAGCAAACAGAAATAATATTAATAGGAGCGACATTGGGAGGTGGGAGTGAAAAAACACCCATAAGGGTAGGATCTTTAAAGAGTCCAGCTCCCACACTCTCACATGGGATATAGGTATGCTCCACAAAGGGCACGTTGCCATCGGAAGAGGAGGTGAAAAAAGACAGCTGGTCTACTGTGACGATCTTCCCCTGATGAGGGAAACGAATGACACGAAATAGAGATGAAGCCACGGCTCGCATGGCATATGTCCAGATTCGTCCCAAGAGGAGGTTGTAAGTTAAATTGGCATCAACAACTTCATCTTCCACTTTGACCGTCTTCCCTTCCAATGTAATAGGCAAGTGTTGGAGTATACCATAAGGGCGAGACTCTCTCCCATCGAAGGCTTCCAAGGTCGTAGGAGACTAGCTCAGAGTTGGAGAATCGATAGCCTTCCAACAAGCAACAGACATTATGCAAGTCGAAGCGCCTTCATCAATGACCGTACGATGGATCGTTTTAGAATTGATGATGACCTAGATAAGGAAGACAATTTGGTGAGGTAGTCTGGGTATGTGGCTATCGAGGTCAAAAGTGATCAAATCCGAGTCAGCCGGGTCGATGCCACCGATAGCCGATAGTAAGGACTTCCTCTGAGAGGGGCAGCTTTGGAGAACTTCTAGAGCGGACATAGCTGACGGAGCCTGGGCTAAGTCCTCAATGATGCTATAGTGTTGAGCAACAAAAGCATTAGGGTTGTAAGAAGATTTCCAGAGTACACCTTTAGGAGGGGGTCAGATGGGCGTCTTAGTGCTAGGTCTCTCAATATGGAGCGGACTAGAACTAGACGAAGGAGCGCTAGAGGGGACCTCAGGCTCTTTCCCGGTAAGCGATGGATATTCTTTTTCCTGAGTACTAATGTGGACAGGGATCGCCCTGGCCATAAACACTTGAGAACCAAAGGGAGAAGAGGATTGAGATGGATCAGCCACCATTTGCATTTATTGCGAGGGAAAAGGTTCTTTGAGCATGGTAGGAGTCCCAGGAGCACCTTTCAATAAATGACTAACTTCAGACCACCTTGGGCAGTCTTTGGTATAGTGATTCTCGTCATAGATAAGGCAAGGATACTTGGGCTTGCGTTTGGCACCTTCCTTAGGTGGAGGTTTAGGGGAATCCTGCTTGGGTTGATTAGCTTTATTCTTTCCTTTTCCCTTCTTCTTTCCTTTTGAGGCTTTGTCCGCCATGGTGGACTGGATGGCATTAACCTTGGAAGTATTACCAAAATTAGATATAGCCTGAGAAGTATTTTCATTCGGAGCATTCGACTTTTGCTTCCCAGTGTTCGCGGAAGATTTCTTAGAAGGCGGATTAACAGAACCAATGACGTTGTCAACAGATCGTGTTGGCAGGGCTTTGGAAGTTCTGGGCCTCGGGGCATCAGGAAAATAATCATATAGGAAAGTGTTCCCTCTGCGGACAGAAGCAACCCCTCTAACCCTAGAGTGGGTCTAGTCACAAACAAGGACAAATCAACAATAGTTTTCCTTAAACAGTCATAGTTGGAGGCCTACCTCAACCGGTGGTCGATGGAGTTTCGTTGCGTTGCTCCAGCTTCCATTTCCTTCTCCTAATGAGTGATCAACCTAAAACAATGCAAAGGAAAGACAAAAAAGCATGTAACCGGAAAACACTGATGATCTATTTACACAAAAAGTCAAGAAGTCATGAGCTATCAAGTAAATTACATACAAGACATAGAAAAACATCATTGATTGTATTAATAATGAAATAAGAGTAAGCATACAACCAAAGTCTTGACGTCACAAGCCTTCTCAGAGGGATCCAGCCAGCATGTTCCTCAAGCATTCACTCTTTGAAGATGGATCTCCCAATATAAAAGATATCTCTCACTCATAAGTTTTACACAAGATTAAGTACACTTCACAACCTTCCACAAGCTATCAATAATCCCACACTTGTCACACTCGCACCAGCTATCTGGCAAACCAACAAACACTAACAACACTACTCAACTAGCCAACTATCAGAAACTAGCAATGCATAGCAATGGTGAGAGTTTAAATAGGAGAAGGAGTCTTCATGAAAGGTGGAAGAGTGAGCTTATCCCAAAGGAAGGTAGCACAATTGACGGAACTGCCATGCCAGAGAAAGGAGGGTGATACAAACTATGCCTACAACCAGGTCTGGAGTCATCTAGAAGGCCGACTGTTGGAAAAAATTCACCCAATCTAGGTCATCTCGGGGGCATAATTAAGATATAGCGCTGACATCGCTAGTGAGAACATAGCTAGTCAGATCATCACTAAAGATAATAAGTAGCCTCGCGCTGGATCATAAAATCGGACCATCGCAGGAATAAGATGTACTTCTGCACTGGCAGCGCATCTAGACTATTCACGAGCGCCTTTCAGCACATATATTTAGTCCATAGATGCGATGAGGTAGATGACTTAGGAAAAATGGGTCTGTTGGCATCACAAGAGAGAATTTGTTCAATATGAGCATGTTTGACTTGCACACATGACATAGTAGATGGATTGGGAGTGAAGACAGTGACAAATTACTGTGTAACATGAAGAATTAATGTAAAACCCTTATATTTATAAGAAAATATTTGGTTATCCTCAAATAATGAGAAATAATAAAATATTATTAACCCCATTCTAGAATTAACCATTTGGAATATTTTATTATATTTAGTTTCAAGGGAAGAAGTATTTAAACTTTTATTTAGAAATAATAAATAAATAAATGATTTATTTATCATCTCAAGAAATATGGTTAAGGAATAATAAAAAAATAATGATTTATTTAATTATTCCTAAGGGATTTAGTCAAATTTGACAAGGAATAATAACTAATTAGTGATTAATTAATTATTCCTAGCGAAAAATGAGATAATTAATGGTTTATCTATTTATTTCTCATAACTGGGTCAAATGTGACCAGGAATATTAATTAAACAATGGTTTAATTAATTATTCCTAGAAGATAATTAAATAAATAGTGATTTATTTAATTATTCTTCATGGGTTTAATTATAAATGACTTAACAAATGTGGTTTATTAAGTAATTTCTTGCAGTGAAAGAAATTTTACTATGGTAAAATTGGCCCTACATGGTGTACTTCAATCCATCTAGTAAATTATGGCTAGATGATCATTTTTTTGTGATAACAAATTTCCCCCCAGTGTATGAGTGTTGGGAGCAAGACGTATGACCGAAGTACGTTGTAAGGACACAATCACTAGACAAGAAAGTGGAGTCAAAGAGAGAGAGAGAGAGAGACCGATGGAGCTGAGGTGAAAGGGGATAGTGATAGAGGGGGCAAGACCAATGCAAGTCTCCTTGTATGTTGTGGTAATAGATCTCAATAAGGTGGGGGAGGCATAACTATACCTGCCGAGATAAGTTGTACAAAAATAATGATGCACCCAGAAACATGAAACTGAGCAATAAAATACATGTTGAATGGTACATGACATGCTGGCATAAATGAGCCAGAAAATAATACAATGTGTCCCATATACATAATGCACTTGGAAAAAACATGAGCTAGGACTGAATACAATAACATCTGAGTACATGAGATATAATGTCCCTTCCATCAAAAAATGGGTCAAAGGGAGGGTAGAACAACCAAAGAAGCCCTATTGAATAGGAATGGGCTATGCAAAACTGAATGGATCATCTGAAGGATATATGCATTCTATGAACACTTCAAGCGGCAGGAACCGAACCCATAAAATCTACAGAACTGTATCTGAGGTTGTAACATAATTGGAAGGCATCTGGTCATGTGGGGGGCTACCTGAAGGGCCACCCCCTCATGAGGTCTGAAACATCTCACACACACTCAGGGATCACTAGTACAATCTGTTACATCACTGCACCATCATGTGTATGAATCACGAGCATGAAATGAGCAAGTCAAAGGCAAATGATGATTCCCTTTGCTTGATCTAAGGCATCGAAAAAGAGTGGAATATGGAACCAAGATACACCGCCCTCTAGGTCGTTCTTCTGGAATACATGTGTTGATGTTGACAGAATAGGTCCCACCATAGGTGAGGCAATGAGGATCCTAAACTAAGGCACGAGGGAAAATAGTAATGTGACTGATGGACTGACACTAGGGAAAATGGAGAAAATGGGACTGGGGGACAAACAGATGACTTCCCTTTCCAGAGCATAAAGTGCATGGTTGACCTGGTAGTGACTAACTCGACTCCGGAGGGGATGGTGGACAGTATGACTGAAGGCCAAAATGGGAAACATGGAATGAATGGTATGCAAATATGTATGGAATTCTGTCAAATGATACAATGGGATGCGAAATAGAATCCATGGATGCAAAGGTGACTCATCGCAAATGCTCTGAACAAGGGTGACTCGATGATGTTGCCACATAGAATAGGCCCAGTGGGGACCATGAAAACATGAGAAAATGATGGTTTCTCATGATGAAAATTGACACGTGAGATGACAAGCATTAAGAGGAGTTGGACCACAAAGTACAAGTGTCGCTTTATGAAGAAATTCGATTTTGAGAGGTGACGAAGTAACCCTTCCTGGAAAAATGGCTTCGTGGTGAAGTGTCAAATCATCAAAAAATAAGAGAGACCTATTATAGTACTCGATGAGAGATTTCCATTGGTGCTAATGATTTTTCAAACTGAGCTACAGTTTGGTCACAATGGGTGACATAAAAACTGTGGGTTTTTCTCTAAAAGGATGTTTTCCCTCCAATTTAAATTCATTTGCTAAGTGAGTTGTGGTGAATTTGGAGAGGAGGAAAAGGCCCTAAATCTTGTGGAGATCTTAGCAGAAAAACCAACCATTGGAATTAGGATCAACAACTTTCAATAAGGTGGCCTTACTCATCTCTTCAGCTTCAGTGGTTTAATACCTTATTTTGGTGCCCCACAGCTCCCTTGGAGACCCCTGGTCCTCTTCTCAGTCGGATCACACTTTTTGGGCCTAGAACTACAATCTAGCTCATAGGAAAGAGGGGAAAACCCATGAGCTCATAGTTTCTAGGTAGAAAATTGTGATTTGGAGCTGAGAAGGAGGGTGGTCAGTAGGCCTGGTGGGGGATGTAGGTTGATCAGTCAAGGCCAGTGTTTTATTCTCTGAATTGACAAGACATCTGGTGTTTTGCAAGTATGGCAGAGTTGAACATCAACTGACATGATCAAGATTTGGATACCCTTCGATCCAATATTAAGAGGGATTAGGGGGTTCGAGGGGCATTAGCTCACTACGCAATTCTCAATTTGGTAGAGAACCCATTGATTGATCCAAGTGGATATTTAAAAAGTATCAGTGGCATGGTAAAAAGGCTTAAAACTCAAAGTGGTAGCATCTGAATAAACTTAGAATCAGATCGAAGTTCTCATCATCTTCATTCAAATGATGTGAACGACACTTGAATCCAAACTCATATGAAGAAGTTATAGCAAGTCAAAGTTCAGGTTTGACTTGGACCAGTGGCAGGAGAAGATGACGTGGTAGAACTCTTAGTGAATGTGGAAGCACCAAGTGGCAGACCATCATTAGCCTCAAATTTCATAGATCTCTAAAGGAAAAGGTACGCGGTTAAGGAATCGGCCCTGGGAGGATTAGGTTGCGATTGTGATATCACAAATCACATATCAAAGGCAGGTCGATAGTTTTACAAATCGGCCCCAAGCAAGAAAGGGTGCGATGCAATGATCACATATCGCACATTGCAAAGGGACATCATTTGACATAATTGGCCCCTAGAAGTCTAGGTTGTGATTGCAATATCACACAACATAGCATCCCAATAATAATAACACCCTATGGTTATGTCGATTGTGATACGCCAATATTCCCGGGATGCAATACAGTATAAGGTGTGGTTTTGAAAACCTATTGGGTCTACCAATTTACACATCGCATATCACACCATGCAATGGTCGTTATGGAGGATTACCCTAGTTTTGACCGACTGTGATTTGCAATGGGAATCGACGCCGATAGACTATGACCTTCAATGGTAAAATTGTTGGGTTTAGGAGTACGCCAATTTATCCATCATTTGAAGTTTGATGCAAAAACTATCTATGGACTATGTCGAGGGTGGTTTTTCCATGTTTCACAGGTTACTATTCCAGGTCCAAGATTCTCTCTATGAAATCGCCCGCCTGCTAAACTTGTCATTTGTTTAGAACTTCCCGGGATTAAGGAGTCGACTAATCAAGGGTATATATGGGAGGGTCCACACAAGAAAAATGGGGGACTAGCATAGGAATTTAGAAAATCATTGTGTATAGTAGTAACCTGACCTAGCAGTAGGCTGGAACCTTGCCTTGAGTAGTAGGGAGGTTCTGAGAGGGTGAAGAAGCTTCATTCCTCCAAATTGGGTGTTCGGATAGGTAATTCTACGCAATTTTTTGCCAGGATTTCAACGGTACTGTCTGTTTCTGTACATGGGCTATCCATTCTTCATCCATATTTCAACTTGGCGGTATAAGGATTATAAATGAATGTTGCTTGTACTTTATCACTTTTTATGCCACTTAATGAATGAAGGCCTCCCCACTATTGAGCAGGGCCCAGAGACGTAGTCTAATTTGCATGAACTCCATAATCAAATTTTTGTGTTATGGTTTCATAATTATCTTGTTAGTTCCACATTGTGTTATGTGGTTTTAAGTTCCATGGTTAATAACCTCCGTTTCATGTAACTCTGATGCATCTATACATAAAAGATCTTGGATCAACTTTGGTATTAGAGCAAGTCTTTGTCAATGTGAATTGAATGAGTATATACTAACCCAGAATGAGTTTTGAAAAGGAAAAGGAAAGCTTAATTCCTTTTATCTTGAAGTATTACGTGCACAATGAAGAAGAAACATAGCGAATGAAGAAGCTCATTGGGAAGAGGACCGAAATTACCACAAGGTATTCTACAATACAGCAGAGAAAGTGGACAGGCTATTTTTAGAGTATGAGAAGGAAATTAGGCACGAGATGAAAGATTTTGATGACAACAGATCGGTAAATAATGAAGGTGGTGGAGAAGATCCTCCTCCCTCTCCTTATTTAAGTGATAGTTCTCATCACTCTAATCTATATTCCAAACATACATCTAAGAAACCATTCCTCAAGCTAGATGTAAAGTTTGACCTGCTGCTATAGGGATTAATGCACAGGTGATTATGGTGGTGATACCCTCAAGGATCTTCCCGAGATCCTTGGAAAACCATCAGATTAGCTGTAGTTGGCCCAGAGATACATGCACATATTTGTATTAGTGAAATGATAATCAAAGTAAGAAGAAGGATTGTTACCTCAGATCTTGGTGTGGTGTTGCTTGAGAACCCAAAGCAGCGGAGTGTAAGGCCCCTAAGCTAGCTCCTAGATAAATACCTACTCATAAACAAGATAAGGCGTAATATCACAACATATAATTTTAAGAATCAATACAAGAATACATAGGGATATATAACCGCATACATCTAAGCTACTCATAATCATTAGTGTTGCATAAACATGTAAATAAATCACAATACCAACACCATGGAGTGGACAACACAACTGTAGGTCTATATTAATGATAGGAAAGAGTGATTACAACCATCAGTTGCATCAAGCTTCCCTTACTCCTCCAACTCCTCTCTCTCTCTCTCTTCTTAACCTCTTGAAGAGCCAATGTCTAATACAAGCTTCAATAGTCAATAGGCAATCCTTTCAATAATTTCGACCCCTTTAATAATGGCCCTAGCCTCAAATATATAGCATGAGAGGATAATCCTTGCCAAATATTTCATGAGTTATTTTGGGAAAAAGCTGAGATGTTTCCATGATTTATCACTCTTTCCCTATTTGTAGACTCCGTTAGGAATATAAATTCCTCAAACAAGTTGAATCTGGAAGTTTCCCTGCTTTATGGGCTGACCTATGAGTGAATATAGGGATATTATTCGGTCAACTGATCCTTTGACCTCTAGAAACTCACTAAAGTTTACTAACACACCCCCTAAGGCAACACAGAGAGTTACCCTAGGGACTAATGCACCTAATGCATGGCTAGGAAGCTTTATAAATCACCTTGCTAGTTCCTGGAGAGCATTAGCTTGGAAAATAGGCCTGTGAACTTGGTCAATCTTTCAGTCATCTTTCCCTTCTCCTCTGAGCTAATGAGGAGGTCATTTTCCTGTGTGACAAATTCCCCCTAAAGTGTGAGATCAGAGGCAGAGACAATGGTTGAAATAATTTATAACCATCGTTTTCTTCGAAAAACGAGAGAGAGGATCGAAGCTTCAGGACTACGAGAAACCTAATACAACACATATATATAAAAAATGTAAAATCATGTCCTGAGTTAGGCATTCCCACGCTCAGTAGCTATGTCAGAGAAATTTATCAACAAAGGGATATGACGATCGTGTCCACAGATAAGCACAATGTGGAACTTGTGTCATAATAATATCATTCTAATGAGCTATCTCCAAAAAATAATAAATGCAGCTTGGGAGAGGAAACAAGGCTAAGTGATGTAAGCATCTACCCAAGTTCTTGATCTCCGCTTCACCTTAACAACATAATTAGATACATGTGAATAAATTCATTGAGGTCAAACATGTACGAAATCATCTTATTACCAATCAATAATGGAGATTGTTAGCAGACGCAAGGATAGCCACCGATAATGATGATGGTCTCCAAGATGCACAGTACAATCTAGTGAGTTTGAATAATGTTTTTTTCATCGAACACTCGTAGAATCATTTAACCAGGAGCCAATAATGAAAACCCTTGACCAAACAAAAGCTAACCTGCCACTGATGTCTGTAAGTTCCAAGGCACTGAAGTGTTTCGGGGTCTGCTTCCTAGATAGAGTGTTGAAGTAGATAGGAAGAGACCTGTCAATAAGTAGGCAATAATGTGTCCTACATCAATCAACACGAAACGGGACAAAAATTATTTTTTTTGAAGAATAGTTTGAACATTGGGCCAAATCACCAGAGAACATGATGTAAGAATATTTTTGATGGTTTGATGGAGGAAACAGAAGATAAAGTGATCCCTTGAACAATAGAAGGCACAACACAAAGGGTTTGACCATGCACCACTAGACTCATGAACACCAAACAGTGTTAGGATACAGAGATGCAATAACATTGAGGTTATTAGGCTAAACTCATAGGATGGTAAGGTTGATTTTGAGAGGCTGTCAAAAAGAAGGTTTTGCTGAGGGAGTGCCATGTTCAAGGGAATGACTGCTACAAAAAAACTCTTTCCAAAATACTGACATAAAGCAATTGTATTGTCCAATTTCCCCATCTGATTAATTTAATGAGTCTAGATAGGTAAACTCAGCGGTCTTTTCATATTTCAAGAGTCTAAAAATATCGTAAAGAGCGACTCTAGGGGGGTCCCTTTGTCATCATTGTTAACTGAGTCCGACAAATGTTTAATAGTATACCTGAAAAGGTTCCTTTTCCATATGTTAGTCTATTGAGTGTGGATAAAGCGATAAACCTATGCTCAATAGGTGTTTGCCTCATTTTGTTATGAGTATGAGGGGACAGAGTAAACTCGATATTCATTGGGAAAATTTAATGAGTCACGTGACAACAAACTCAATAAATCTTCATCAAATTTTAATGAGTCAAATGAAGAAAACTTGAGGCATATTTTTCAGTTTAATGAGCGAAGAAAAAGTGAAAAGAACTTCTCATGCCTTCTTCATAGATTTAACGAGCCCGAAGAAGGGAAAAACTTGGGGATTTTTCAATTTAAGAGCAAGAAAGAGTCCCAAAAAAGAAAGTGCTCATATCGTCATTGTAAGAGTTCTAAAAGCTTGATGATGAAAACTTAGGGATTTTTCAATTCAAGAGTGAAAAAATATCCCATAAAAGAAAGCGCTCATAGTGAATCGAACATGGTCATTTTTGCAATTCAGCCCTAAAAATCCCTTCATCAAAGCATGAGTAATATTGACAATATATCGACATGGCACATGATAAATAGCATAGGAAATGAACTACTTCTATTTCAATGAATTAATTAAGATGATTCATACCTCCATAGTGACTATAAGGAGGTTTTTTGAGCCTCCATTTTCACCATTTGCATCATTTGAGTGTTGTGAGATTGTTCTTGGAGCGGAAGAGGAGTAGATCTTCCCCGGGTGATTGCGAGCAATCCAAGTGACCATTTGACTTTCCATTTGTTTTAGGTAGATGGAGGAAATGCTTATCCTACATTCCTTAACCTTTTCTCGGTACATTAGGGGTAGATTGTTTTATTTTAGGGAGCCCCTAGCTCATACAATGCGACTAACGCTCCCCTCTAGGTCTAGAGGGGCATTAAACACGCTTCATGACCTAGAGAAGGGCATTAGTGCACCTTGTATACCCTAAGGAGGGGCGTTTTTGCGTATGAGAGAACTTCCAAACCCCATCATGTGATTTAGGAAGTATTTCTTCATCATTTTTACTGATTTCTAGGTTGAGTTGTGTAGGTTTTGATCCATCATCATGAGTTTATGGAGAGAAAGAACTTATGAGAGCCAGGAACTACAGATGTTGAATGATCCAGCATGCATACTTATGTTGTGTAGATGTGGATTAATGAAGTATACAAGGCTTGGGCTGATGAAGGGTCAGGAAGAACTCTTAAGTTGGATAATCAAACATTGGGATGAACACCAAGGGGTGTTCCATATTAGTGGTCATGAGCTCTTGACCGATAGAGATGATATCTATTTTTTGACCGGTTTGTCATGTAGATGTGCACGAGAAAACTTGACCGGGGGCAGGATAGTGTTATGAAACCATCTCACAAAAAGATAGGAAAGATAGATCAACGCCTTAGAATTCAGCCTCTTCGAGGAGGCAACCTCCTTTACATTACATAAATGAAAAATTCTTCGATGATACAAATGAAAAAATCTCCTTTCTATATATAGGAGTCTAAGGAGTGACAATATAACCCAGCTGACCTAAAAATAATAATATAAAGCCACAAAAATAACAATAGAGGGATTCTATGGGGCACAGTAATAATAATATGGGGACAATAGGGGCACAACAATATTAATAAGGGATACAACTACAATAGTAATGGGGCAATCACTAGTATTATAGGGACCTAACATGCCACTCTCCTTCAAAAAAAAGTGTTGTCCTCAATGCTTGAGTATTTCTAGATGCTTCTGTATAAAATTCTCATCCTCCCATGTGGAATCTTCAACGGATAAGTTCTTCCACTTGATGAGATACTCCGAAATTGATCGGTTTCGTAGCTATCGAGTTCTTGTTTCAGTGTCTGCTTCCGATTCCAATATAATTTTTCCTTCCTCTTCAAGTTCTGGAAATATTGTTTGAACTAGGAGCTTGTCGCCTATAACCTTCTTTAAACATGAAACATGGAAAACTGGGTGCACTCGAGAAGTTGCCGGAAGCTCCAATTTGTATGCCATAGTACCAATCTTTTGCAACACCTTGTACAGACCATAATACTTTGGTGATAATTTATTATCCTTCTTAGCTTTCTTGAGGGACATTTCTTTATTTGATTGTAGCCGTAGGAATACCAAATCACCTACATCAAAACGTTTTTCACTGCGATGCTGATCTGCCTATTGTTTCATTCTATTCTGTGCCAACATGAGGTTATCTTTTAAGAGTTGGAGGACTTGTTGTTGATGTTCGATGTGATGTTCCACTGCTTGAACCTTAGAATTTTCTCTTAAATATGATGTGATGGATGGTGGCTGATATCCATAAAGTGCCATAAATGGGGTCATTTTTGTTGCTATATGGAAGGAAGTGTTATACCACCATTCAACCAGAGGCAACCATTTGACCCATTGTGTCTGTTTATCAGATACAATGAAACGAAGATTTCCTTCCAAACATTTGTTTAATATCTCAGTTTTCCCATCAGATTGAGGATGATAAGATGAGCTATGAGCTAACTGAGTACAAAGACAAGAAAATAATTTTGTCCAAAAATTTCTAGTGAAAATGGGATCTCTGTCACTTACAATAATCTTTGAATTTCCATGTAGCTTTTGAATTGTTTCCATAAATGCAATAGAAACTGTACTGGCTTTAAATGGATGTGATAATGCAAAAAAGTGTGCATACTTGGTAATTCTGTCAACTACCACCATGATGACACTCTTTCCCTAAAACTTGGGTAAACATGTGATAAAATCCATCGATACCTCCTCCCAACGTTGGCTTGGAATGGATAAAGGCTGTAATAGACCCGAAGTCTTAATTGTTTCAACTTTATTTTGTTGGCAAACCAAACATTCCGCCACAAACTTTTGAATATCCGATTTAAGGCCATCCCAAAAAAATTACTTCTTAACCCTGTGGTAAGTTTTTAAAAATCCTGAGTGCCCTCCTAAGGGAGAAGTGTGCAATTCCATAAGAATCTTTTGTTTGAGTTGGGAATTCTTACAGAGGTATAAGCGATCTTTGTACCATAATGAATCATTTTCCAGCTAAATCTATCAGATGTACTGGAATCTTGTTGTAACTTTCAAATAAGTTCCCACACTTCTTCATCATTCTTCCATTCCTCCCTTGCTTCGTTTATCCAATCTAGTTGGATAATAGAAATGGCGCACAACAATGCTTCCACATCCTCATCCTTTCTTGAGAGTGCATCTGCCACCACATTTTGCTTCCCTTTTTTGTAGATGATTTCAAAGTCATAACCCAACATCTTTGTGACCCACTTTTGTTGCTCTTCAGAGGATAATATTTGTTCTAAAAGGTATTTAAGGCTATCATGATCAGTTTTTACCTTGAAGTGTCTCCCCATTAGGTAGGGTCACCATTTCTTAAGTGCATGTAGTATTGCCAACATTTCCTTCTCATAAATAGCTTTGTGTAAAAACTTTCCCTTGATTGGATGACTTTCAAAAGCAATGGGTCTTTCATCTTGCATTAAAATCGCACCAATTCCATTTCTTGAAGCATCACATTCCACAATAAAAGTTTTTGCGAAGTCCGGTGTAGCTAAGACCGGTGCTTGGCACATTGCTTCTTTAAGATGTTCTAAGGCTTTTGTTGCTTCTGGAGTCCATGAAAATGCATCTTTCTTCAATAATGTTGTTAGGGGTGCTGCTATTCTCCCATAATTATTAACAAACTTGTGATAATAACCTATCAACCCGAGAAACCCTCACAGATGCTTTATGGATGTGGGGATTTTCCATTCCTTAATGGCTTTAATTTTGCTAGGGTCTACCTTAACTCCTTCATGAGATATAATATGACCCAAATATTCCACCTCTTGTACTCCAAAGAAACATTTGGATCTTTTTGCATATAATTGTTTCTCCAACAATAGTTGTAGCACCCTGTCAACATGTTCAACATGATCCTTCCAAGACTTACTGTAGATTAGTATATCATCAAAAAATACTAACACAAATTTTCTAAGGAAGGGTTTGAAAATGGAATTCATCAAACCTTGAAATGTAGAAGGTGCATTGGTAAGGCCAAAAGGCATGACAAAAAATTCATAATGTCCCTCATGAGTTCTAAATGATGTTTTCGGAATGTCTTTAATCTTCATTCTGATTTGATGATATCCTGAACGAAGATCCAACTTGGTGAAGTAAATTGACCCATGTAATTCATCCAGTAATTCATCAATGACAGGAATGGGAAACTTATCTTTAATAGTGAGCTTGTTAAGCTCTCTATAATCTAGACACATGCACCATGATCCATCCTTCTTGTGCACCAATACTACTGGAGCAGAGAAAGAACTTTGACTAGGTTGAATTATACTAGCCTCTAGCATTTCTGCAACCATACGTTCAATTTCACTCTTTTGGGCATAGGGATATTTGTACGGCCTGATGTTTGGAGGAACACTTCCTGGAATCAGATGAATAGCATGATCATGATCACGAATAGGTGTGAGACCTTTGGGAGTCTCAAATACTTTGGAATGATTGTCCAAGACTTTTTGGAGATCTGGAGAAATAGATGATTCCGATGTGGAAACATCTAGCGAACATAATTGTGAAATTACACCTCTTTGTTCCTTTTCTAGAAGCTTTGTCATACCGTTAGAGCTGATTATCTTTCTTGGCTTCCCTGCAATACCCCTTAATTCAACTTCCTTTCCTTCTACAGAAAATTTCATGAAAATTTCTTGAAAATTAAAAGCTATTGTAGTGAATGATTGTAGCCATTGGACTCCCTTACAACATCAGCACCTCCCATTGGAATGGAAAGCATTGGGCTAGTCAATACGTATTCTCCCATGGATAGCTTGATATTATGGCACTTTCCAGAGAAATTTTTCATTCCTCCATTTGCAATCATCACTTGACACTCTGGTGCTGGATATAGGAAGCAATTCAATTCTTTTGCTACCTTACAATGACTAAAATTGTGGGTACTTCCTGAATCAATCAACACTATTACCTTTTTCTTCTTGATTTATCCTTCTATCTTGATGGTTTGAGGAGTGGTAATTCCAACCAATGCATTACAAGATATGGTCAGATTCATTTCTTCTTTATCTAGGATTTGTTCCTGGACTATATCCTCTTCTTTTGACCTTTCTTGCTCCTTTTCTTCTTCCTCTTCACAATCTATGTAGAATAGTTTCTTCTCAGCACACTTATGACCTTTAGTGTATTTGCTATCACAACCGTAACAAAGCCCTTTTTCTCTTTTTTCTTCCAATTGTTGTGGTGTCAATCTTATAGGTTGTGGAAGACTAAGGGAAACAACACTTCCATCTTTATAGTTGTGAGTGGTATGCTTCCTGGTTGCCATAATTTTGCTTTCCATTTTTCTTGCTAACCTGAATGCCTTCTCTAATGAATCAGGTTCCCAAAGGCGAACATCATGTTGGATATTATTCTTTAAAGTCCCTATGAACACATTAATCCTATGCTCCTCTGGAATGTTTTTTACCCTTATGTGCAATTTTGGAACTCCTCAATGTGCTCCATTATTGAACCCTTTTGTTTGAGACTTATCAATTGGCTAAAAAAAGTGTTGCTTTTTGTATCCTCATAATGTGCTGTCAATTCTTCCGTAAAAATTGCACAAGTGATAATTTGTTTACGAGAGCAAAGCCATTGATACCATACAAACTGATTTGGTTCCAAATATAAAGTTGCAATACATACCTTTTGTGTGTTTTTCACATTATTGAGATCAAAAAATTGCTCCATTTGTAATATCCATGTTGCGGGATCCTTGCCATCAAACTTCCTCATATCGATTTTTGGAATATGGTGGGCCTTCGATCCAACATTAGAGTCTATGAAATCATGATTAACATTTCTTTTGTTCTCATCATGAGTTTCCTTTACTACCCTTTCACCATTAGTAAGCATTTCTTGTAGAAACTTTGTTAAATCTATCTTCAAATCTTCCATGCCTGTCTTCAAGTCGTCCATCTTAGCTTCCACGTCATTCATATTAGTTTCTACACCTTTCTTTAAACAATAAATCTTAGCTTCTACACCTTTCCTTAAACCATCCATCTTAGCTTCTACATCTTTCTTTAAACCATCCATGTTAGATTCTGTTGCTTTTTGTGCAAGTGACACTTGTTGCACTTGGTCTCATAATTTTGATATATCATATTGCATTTTTTCCTCTTCTTCATGAGTCATGCTAGAGGTTTTAGGTTGCTTACTAGGTGTTTGCATTTTCTTTCCTCGGGGCATCAATTACCAATAATAATACTTTATTATGCCCTTTCAATTCATTCAAACTAATTTTTCAAACCAAGCTTATTAAAAAATTTGAAAAAAATTACACACCTTTTTTCACTTTGTAGGAGCAAGATATTGAATATGATGTATAACTGTAATTTCGAATCATCCAGTTCTGAAATTGCGACCTATGGTAGCTCTCTATGTCCTCTTTCCAATGCCACCAGTCTGATCCAAATTATATTCTCCAGGGAAGAGTTATGCCAAATCTCCCACAGTGACCTGATTATAGACTAGTTCAGTAGAGTGAACTTGTATGATTTGCCACGAGTCACTATTTCAACCTTTGGCTCTAAAAAATATATGCAAGAAACTACAGTCTGTCCTCTTTCTGTACCTTCTTACGAAATTTCAATCCGATGCTCAGAGAGAAAGTTATGATGATTTTCCCCAGGTCACTTGTTTGGAATGTAATTCAGGAGTCTGCAAAAAGACCAACTTCCTCAGATCATATCTTTGAAATATAGTGCAAAAAGCTCTGAAATTCGGACCTGAGGTTCAGCGTGATGTCTTCTCAAATGGGTGTTTTTTTTAGCTTCTGAAACGTCGCAGAAAAAATTTTATAGCGAAAATTCCATGATGACTTATTTGGAGCAGCGAAACCCTAGAATCCAAAGCTCTGATACCAAATGTTATGAAACCAGCTCACAAAAAGATAGAAAATATAGATCAACGCCTTAGAATTCAGCCTCTTCAAGGGGGCAACCTCCTTTACATTACATAAATGAACAATTCTTCGATGATACAAATGAAAAAACCTCCTTTCTATATATAGGAGTCTAAGGAGTCACAATATAACCCAGCTGACCTAACAATAATAATATCAAGCCACAAAAATAACAATAGAGGGATTCTATGGGGCACAGTAATAATAATATGGGGACAATAGGGGCACAACAATATTAATAAGGGATACAACTACAATAGTAATGGGGCAATCACTAGTATTATAGGGACCTAACAGATAGATCCACGGTCCACCCTAGAGCTGGTCCAAACTTATTGTAGACCTGACAATGGTTTAGTGAGAAACAGGCTCCCCATCGATTGGATTAGGTCTAGGTCCATGAGGGCCATATTGTGGATGATCGTGTGCTTGGCGGGGTCCAAGAGTCCCCATGTTGTGACAAATGCCCAATTGTTGCTCGTTACTAATTGTGTCTAGCCTCAAATTTTTAACTCGTGTCAGGTTGTTCTTCGCCAGCTGAAGGAAAAGTTGACAGCCTGCAAGACTCGTACCCAAATGACTTTTGGGTATGGCACTCTCATCGTGTCCTTTATACACTGGAGGGTGCCCATCATGAGACCACAGATCAGTGTGGGTCTGATTCCTCCCAGGGAGCCCAAGAAAGGGCGATGGGCCTCTCTTGATCCTCGTACTAGAGGGGGACTGATCCAACATTTCTGCAAAGAGGACTTCTTTGAGTGTCTCAGTTGTCAGATCTTGATGATTGATGAATATGCCTATGAAGGTATGGACTTTACCAGAGATCCAGCCTTGATACTGCCACCTGGTACACATTGAGGGCCTCAAGATAAGAAGGTTTTTTTAGAGTACCTTAATGTATTTTTTAGCTTTTGAATATTTATGTAATTTTTTTGTTGTTATGGATGAACAAGTAATGACATGAAGCGTTTTCTTGACATAGATGTGGCACCAGTAATACCTGCAGGAATGCCCCACCAAGTGAGGTGAGGGGACCGACTACCTAGAGCTGGCATGGGAGAAGAAGTTGCCCAAGATGGAGATGATGCACAAAGTCTCCACGAAGTTTTGAGGAACCTCAAAGGCCTAAGCATGGGCATTCCTATACTTCCCATGAGGCAGATTCCCACTCATATGCAGTGACAAATCGTCAGTGTGCCTGAGCGGTTTATGGTTCCTCTTCGGAGGATAGCTACAGTTGTTATGAGTTTTCATGAGCAATAGGATCTTTAGCAGGTGCATGGTATAGCCAATGGGTGTTTATAGTGAGGATTAGTAGCCATTTTGTACTCAAAACACCCAAGTTTTGGGAATTTTCTGATGTAAAAGACTGGATTCAATATATATATATATATACAAATAATTTGGTATTTTTATGATGTAAATGTTTTTTAATGTTTTTTGTAAATATTTAACTATGTAAATCTTTACTTTCATACATGTATCTATAATCAATGAGACAAATGCCAATCTAATACATAGTTTTCTAATGAATCAGCAACTGCATAAAATTCTTGAGGAAGTGTTCATATGTAATAAACTCAAATTGGTGTTCCAAGAGTCATACCCTTAAATAATGACGTAACAAGATTGGATTGCGAATGTGATAATGATTTGTCAATTGCATAATGACAAGCTAAGATTCTAACCTGACCACCAAATTAGAGATGTCCCAAGATGACACTTCAGTGAGAAGTGAAATTATAGACATATACTCAGCAATATTGTTTGTGGTAGTACCAAGAAAGACTCCCCTAAAACAAAGTAGTTCTGACTCAAGTATGTAAATGACCCAAGCAGCTGATGCAATGTGTCGTGTGTGACGACTGGCACCATCCTCATATCCTACGTATGGTAAGAGTAATGAATACATTTGCACAACGAGAAACATGTATGAGACAAATACTCAAGAAATGCCAAAAATATAGTCACATCAAAAAGAAGCAAAACTTATAAATACATAGAATTACAAAGCACATGCCTAGTGCAATACTAGGCATAATACCTTTCCAAATAGAGCCCATTTCGTGGCTCCGCGAGTGGGACTCGTTCACGGTCCTGAAATTCATAGGCCCCTTTTGAGAGGGCCTTGGTGACGACATATAGACTGATCCATAAGGGTTGAAGTGTTCCTGCCCCCAAGAGTTCATGTTTTTATCATAGAGAGAAACAAGATTGCCTTCTTGGTAAGAACAAGGCTTGACCTTTTTGTCATATTGGGCTTTGGCCTGACACTTGTGGGCTTCGAGTGCCAATTTGGCATCTTGAAGGGTTTCATCCAGTTGATTGAGATATAGCAAGTTCTCTTCTTCTGTAATGGTGACGGGTAAGAGTTCAACAATAATTTTTATAGAAGGAATCTGGAACTCGATAGGTAGTACTACTTCTAGGCCCTAAGCGATTTGGAATGGTGTAAAGCCTGTAGCGGTTTTGACTAAAGTTTGATATGCCCACAAAGCAAGATATAACATGCGATTCTAGCGGGTTTTGTGATTATATATTAACCCACAGATCATGGATTTTAAGACACCATTAACGGCTTCTACTTGGCCATTAGCTTAGGGGAAGTATGAGGATGATTGGTCCTGGGAAAAAACAAGCAACGATGTTAAGTTAGAAATTATGTGATTCTGAAAATGAGACCCACGATCTATAATGATCGTGTGGGGCATACCAAAAGGACGGATAACTTGATTAAACAGGAATAATGCCATGGTTTCTCCATCATCTCGGAAAGTGGGGATGGCTTCGGCCCATTTCATAAAGTAGTCCACAACAACAATAATGTAGTTGTGTCCATCAAAGGAAGTGGGGTTGCATGTGACGAAGTCAATACCCCATTTGGAAAAGGGGTCGAAAGAGATAACCGGGTGTAGGGGGGCCAGAGGAGTGCGCATTTTCTTTGTAAATACTTAACAAGGGTGACACTACTGAATTGCCTTGTTACAATATTTGAACAAGGTTGGCCAGTAGTATCCTGAGTGTAAAATTTTCTGGGCAGTAGATATGCCAGAAAGATGACTTCCAGATGCCCCGGCAAGGTAGTCATTTAAAATGTGTTCCACCTCCTCATGAGTGAGGCAACATTGAAGAATAGTATCGGTGCCGTGACGATATAAAGTATCGTTAAGCACTAAATAGTGCCAATCTTGGTGGTGGATGTGACGACGGTCACCTGACGATAGTTCAGGGCAGAAACATTGCGCTTGGCAGTAGACAAGAATTTCACCAGACCAAGGGTTAGTTGAGTCGATTAGATAGACAGATTCATCTGAGAGAGGATCGTGAGCTATCTCATTTGAATCAACAATGGGAAGATCCGAAAATAGTTCTGCAAAGACTAAGAATTTTTGCCTTGGTAGTGGCGAAAACCAAATCAAATTGTTGGATGATAACTATCCATTTGGAATATTTTCCTCCAATGACTTGACGAGACAGAATGTGTCTCATGGGATTCTCCGAAGCGATGATGGTAGCCTGTCGTAGCAGTATATAGTGTAAGAATCAATTCACAGCAAAGACAACTGCCAAGGACAGCTTTTGCACATGTGAATATCTGAGTTCAAGCCTAGCCATGTCTTTTGATAGATAATAGATCACATGCTCACTTAGATAATCATGAGTTTGGACCAACACCATTCCAATAGAGGGTGGCAAAGATGCCAAATAGAGGAGAAAGTCATGCACATAGTTGGGAGCACTAAGAAGTGGGGCTGATATAAGTGCATGTTTCAAGGCATCAAATTATCATTGGGCTTGATCATCCCACAAGTATGGTACTCCCTTCTTTAGTAGGCACATAAAGCCTTTCATCAACTTGGCATAGTTTACAATTAATTTCCGTAACAAGTTTTCTTTTCCTTGCAAATGTTGGAGCTGCAAAATGGATTGTGGTTCGGGAAATTGAGTAATTGCCTTTACCTTATTGGGATAAACCCTAATCGGATATTTGGAGACAATGAAACCAAATATTAATCTAGACTCAACAAAGAAAACACAATTGTGCAAATTTAGAACCTGCACCTAAGAAAAATTTCTCGTAAATGAACTAGGTGTTGAGTTCGCTTCTTGGAATGGGATGGAAGGTTGTCCAAGTAAGCTTGAAAAATATGTCTGATATCATGGAATGCATAGTGCATGGACCATTGAAATGTTTCTCCAGCATTCTTTAAACCGAATGCAACCTTTTGATATGCAAATATTCCCCAAGGGAAAATGAAGGTGATTTTGTGTTGGTACGCGAGTTTTATGGTGATCTGGTTATAGCCTGAGAAACCATCCATAAATGAGAAGGATTCACAACTAGCACAATTTTTGATTATTTGGTCGATGAATGGTGCCAGATAATTATCTTTTGGACACGCAATGTTCAAGTACTGGTAGTCGACACAAACGTGGATGGTACCCTATTTTTTATCTACAAGAACCAAATTTGAAACCCATTCCTTTAAGGGAATGGGGTAAATGAAACGAGCATGTAACAATTTTTCCACCTCAATCTGGATGGTTGCAGTTTTGCAGGGATGGATTGGTCGAAGCCTCTGGAAGACAAGCATGGCATTGTCATAAACCTTGATCTCATGCTTGACAATAGATGGATCTATGTCGGGCATTTCCTCGTAAGACCAAGAAAATACATAATGGAATTCCTTGTAAATGAAGGTGAAGCTTAAAATTTCCTCAGGAGTGCAATCAGCTCCAATCTAGATATTTTCCACGATGCCTATCTTAACAGAAATATCGATGAGCAATGTCTTTCAAATATTTCCCATGTTCTCTTCTGAATCCAAAGTTTTGAAGGTTGTATAACTCGAGGGAACGATCTCAGGTGTTTCAAAGGACAGTATTTTTATAGGTATCGAGTCTTAATCAAATATCAAAATGTGATGGTGAGAATCCTACCAAGGTCGTTCCTCTAAACACATGATCTCTCGAATAGTTTAGTCTAAAGGTAGGACTTGATTGAGGAGATCGTTAGAGGGAGCAGCTATGGGAGAGGAAGTGGTACCGTTGGTTGTGACCAAAGTGACTAGAGACTTAGATGTAGATTGAATGGCTTGGTTGGCCAATTCAGCTGGTGACAACACCATTTGCTCTCTGTAAGAGTTAATGTCTGAAAGGACTGGGAGGATCCAAGGATCAGTCAGTTCATGAGGAATAAATGAGACCATAGAGACCGTCTGTGGAACCGTGGGTGGTAGGAGAGGAAGAAAACCCATCAGGGAAGAACCCTTCAGAAGATCGGTACCGATACTGACATAAGAGTCAAGTATACCACCCACTAAAGATACAATGCCACTAGGTAACGAGGCGTAATCTAGGGTGCAAAATGATAGCTGGTCCACTGTCACTATCCTTCCATCCAATGGAAATAGGATGATATGAAAGACATTAGACACAATGGTAGTCATAGCATAAATCCAACTGCGACCCAACAATAGATTATAGTTGAGTTTTCTATCCATGACTTTGATATCCATCATTACCATTTCCCCACTTAAAGTGATGGGGTAGCTGGCAAGGTAACCTTCTGGGATGAAAGTGTAGTTGTCAAAAGCTTTAAGGGAATTTGACGGCGGTGAGAGGGTTGGAGAACCCAAAGCCATCTAACATGAAGCTGACACGATGCAAGTTGAAGCACCTTCGTCAATGACAATTCTATGTACCCCTCGTCCTTTCGAAAAAAATTTCACCTAAAATGAAATATGGTGTGAAAGGGAAGGTTTACATTTGTGAAAGTCAAATATTGCTAGCATGGAATCCTGAGGGTCAACCCCACCAATTGCCAAAAGCAGATCTTTCCTCTCTGTTGGACAAGTTTGCAATACTTCGAGTGCCGACATAACTGACGGTGCTTGGACCAAATCTTCTACAACATTGTAGTTCTAGGAAGCACATGTAGATGTATTATGCATTGTGTAACGAAGTGACCCTTTTGGGGGTATAATCAAAAGATCAACAACCGAACGTTCGATATGAAGATCGTTGGGTGGCAGGGGGTTTGGACTCGAGGAAGCTTCCTCAGCATTAGTGACTGGACCTCCAGAAGTTTTGGCTTTGGTTTGAAGATCGGCCATTTCAAAGGTGTAAACAGTGGATGGTCATTCCCCAGCTAAGGGATGAATCAGTGAACTGTCATTTCCCCCTTGCGGGGGCTGAGGATGGTTCACAATAAGATGTTGTTGTTGTTGGGCAGGGAAAAAGTTTTTTAGGACCACGACGGTCTGTCCAGTGTCCTTTTGAGAAAGGAGATATGTGCATTTGTGGAGGTGCAGAAAACGACGTGTTATATGGTCTTCCACATATATCTTGCAAGGAAACTTGATAGCTTTGTCCTTTCCATTGTCAAGTTGTGCAATAACTTTTTTCTTTGGGCTGTACTGCTTGGCTGACCGCTCTTCAGAAGGAGCGGTACTTTTCTTGTTCTTCTTATTCTTACCACCGGTTTTTTTGTGTAGACTTCACAGATTCTATCGTGGCGGTAGGAAGAGCAGTCAATTGGGTAGCGGGGTCAACTAACAACTGGGCAATGTGACCGCTAAGTTGTTTTACAGCAGCCCTAGAGGTAGTGTTGATAATACCATCAGTGTGCACACCGGGTTGCTGAGTAGTGGGAGCATTGGAAGTTCTAGGGGCATTGGGAATGACATTGTATAATGTGCCAGACTATGAATAAATTAAATCTAAGTGTTGGGCACGACGAATGGATTGGTCTTCCATGACCACACCACCTAAGGCAACATCCTTAGCGATTTGAGGAAGAAGAGATTTACATAACCAATCCGCTAATAGATAATCTGAGAGGAATGCTTTGACTAGCCTCCGTCTACATCTCCATTCATGTATGTGATTGGAGATGTGGGTGGTGGTTTATTGGTGTAAATAAGTAAGGAGTTCCATCCCAGTTTCATATTGGATGGGTAGTTGAAAGTTCTTTAAAAATTCCATCACTAAAGCACCAAAGATATTGACTGATGTGCATAACTCAATGTACCACTTGGTTGCATTACCAGTAAGGGTGCGGGGAAGATTTTAGAGAGTCTGAAAAAACTTAAGAAGACTCCATGGTTGTCCTTTTTCATAAATTTGTGTCTCCCAAGCCCAAAAAAGTATAAAATAATACTTGAGAGAACCGCTTGATCATTACAACCAAGGAGTACTTTTCATAGTTAGTGCCTCTGATCCGAAAAAGTAAAAAAGCGATCAATGACACATCGTTTTATAACCAATATCGAATTTGAAACGACAAAAATCCGACAAATTTTCATGTTTTTACGGTCAGAAAAGGGCTATAAGTGGACCGTTTTTTAGTTCCGAGTACTTTTCATAATTAGTGTCTCTCATCCGAAAAAGTAAAAAAGCGATCAATTACACGTCGTTTTATAACCAATATCGAATTTGAAACGACAAAAATCCGACAATCTTTTCATGTTTTTACGGTCAGAAAAGGGCTCTAAGTGGACCGTCTTTTTAGTTCCATTTTAACGAGCTTAAAAAGAAAAACTCGACAATCTTTTCATATTTTAGGAGTCATAAAAGAGCTTAAAGGTGACTCTATTGATCGTAATTAGTCAACGTATACCTTTTTCATAAATAGTCCACTTCAGTCCGTAAAAGGGGTAAACTTATACTAAAAGGACGATTATTCATTTACTTTAACGAGTTCGAATAATCAAGTATTCAGCATTTTCATTTGTTTTACGAGAATGAAAGATAGCAAAATAATCTCGGGATTTTCATGAGTTTAACGAGTCTTGAAAATAACCGAAATTGACTCGAGATAGGTTTCATTTTTACAAAAGCTTGAAACAGAGAAAAACTATGCTTCAGAGTACTTTCATTTTTACACAAGCTTGAAACAGAGAGAAAATTGTGCTTGATGCCCCCTTAGCGTAACTGCTAGAGTGCATGGCCCCCCAGCTTCATTTCATTCAACTAAGTACACTGCTGGTAATTAATATTTGGATGGAATGAAGGTTCATTTACGAGATCATATGAAAGACCCGACCTAAAACTGTAAGAAAATTATGCAAAAAACTGAAATAACTAACCTAAATGTACAACTTAACATTTATGAGATCAAGTCAAACTCTCGACTCAATTAGAGGAGGATTTGTTTCATTTTTTAACGAGCTTGACACAGGAAAAGAACTATGCTCGGATTTGGTTTCATGTTTACGCAAGCTTGAAACAAAAAACTATGCTTGTTATAAGTTCGCATGCCCCCAGCATAATGACGCAAATCGAGGTACATGCCCCCTAAGCTTCATTGCATTCAACCAGGTGGATGAAATGAAGGTTCACTTTCGAAATCTTGGAAAGACCCGACTCGAAAAGGGAGTTGTTTCATTTTTTAATGAGGTTGACACAGGAAAAGAACTGTCCTCAAAACCCTTGTTTCATTTTTTAAACGAGCTTGACACAAGATAAGGAACTATGCTCAAATCCACTCTCTACAATCTACCTAACAAGGAACTATGCTCTAAAATCCTTGATTCACATTTTAACAAGCTTAACACAAGACAAGGAACTATGCTCTAAAATCCTTGATTCATTTCTTAACGAGCTTGACACAAGACAAGGAACTATGCTCAAGTCTACTCTCTACAATCTACCTATATAACCTACAATCTACCTGATTCATTTTTTAATGAGGTTGACTTAGTAACAGGAACTATCCTCTGACCAACTGATTCATTTTTTAACCAGGTTGACACAGGAAAAGAACTGTCCTAATACCTGATTCATTTTTTAACAAGGTTGACTCAGTAACAGGAACTATCCTCGAAACATCTAGTTTCATTTTTTAACGAGGTTGAGACGGGAACAAACTATCCTCACGACAGCATGTTTCATTTTTTAATAAGGTTGATACAGGAAAAAACTATCCTTGTGCTCGCTAATTCATTTTTTAACGAGGTTGACATAGTAAAAGGAACTTTCCTCGAAACCCTTGTTTCATTTTTTAAGGAGCGTGACACAAGATAAGGAACTATGCTCATGACTCCTTGTTTCATTTTTTAATGAGGTTGAGACAAGAACAAACTATCCTCACAACACCCTATTTCATTTTTTAACGAGGTTGACACAGGAACAAAACTATCCTCACACTCACTGATTCATTTTTTAACGATGTTGACATAGGAAAAGAACTGTCCTCATACTCACTGATTCATTTTTTAACGAGGTCGACACAGTAAAAGGAACTTTTCTCGAAACACCCTGTTTCATTTTTTAACGAGGTTGACACAGGAATAAAACTATCCTCACACTCACTGATCATGGCTTCCAACTGGAAGAAAGACATGTCAATGGACACACCTTGATCATGGCTTCCAAGAGGTCTTCATCAGAAGGAAGAATAATTCTCTGGAACGAACACATGTCAAGGGACTCGAAAGGGATAAGAACATCATGTTCAAGTAATCCCATAGAGTTTTCCATGTCAATTACCAGATCTAAATCAAAGGAAGATGAGCAAACAGTGAGAGGCTCACTTACATCGGTAACTGAAAACATGGGACCAGTTGCCACATAATTAACCCATGGCAGGGTAGATACCACTTTAGAATCCGGAATATTTAGGGGTGTCATATTATTGGTAGTTGAAACAAGACTAGGGAACGAAAGCTGGTCTACAGTCACAATATTTCCATTGTGAGGAAAAGACATCATGCGAAAGAGTGTTGATAAGACAGCTTTCATTGCATAAACATAGTCTCGCCCAAGGAGTAAATTGAAATCCAAGGGACCTCGAACTACCATAAGATCAATACAGACAGTTTTACCTTCCAAGGTAATAGAAAACTTAGGAAGTATCCCTAAAGGTTCACTAATGGTTCTGTTAAAAACTTTCAGATTCTGCGTAATAGGTGCAAGTTGAGGGGAACCCAAAGCTTTCCAAGCAGTTGAGGATAAAATACTAATATAAGAACCTTCATCTACCTGTGTGTGGTGTATGTCCCTACCATCAGCCTTGACAATGATTTGGAAAGGCATGGAGGAGGGAAGACGAGGTTCTGTCAGTCTATTCCAATCAAAGGAAAAGACCTCAGTACTTGGAGGGGGTTCTATAGAAATAGGTGAAATGCCCCCCGGCGTAGAAGAATCTGATGTAACAAGAAGAACCTGAGCAGTATGAAGTTCACTCTCTAAAGGGAGAGTGGGATCGACCGAATGTGAAATTGAATCGACCACTTGATCAACTAATGGATCATCAACCTGAGTGATATGATTTTCACTCTCCAATGGAAGAGTGGGATCGACTGTACTTGAAATTAGATCAATCACTCCGTCAGTTGACGGTAGGTGTTACATAGTAATTTGTCACTGTATCCCTATCAGCCTCCCTACTGTGTCATGAATTCCAATTAATCATGCTCATGCTCTCTAATGCTGCCAAATGACCCACTTTGCCAAAGTTTTTCCATCATCGCGACTGTTATTAAAATAACCGCGCTGACTGGC
This sequence comes from Pinus tabuliformis, assembly GCA_031772625.1. Classification (NCBI taxonomy): domain Eukaryota; kingdom Viridiplantae; phylum Streptophyta; class Pinopsida; order Pinales; family Pinaceae; genus Pinus; species Pinus tabuliformis. The sequence goes on along the minus strand of CM062816.1, from coordinate 538,628,618 downwards.
GCCTCATAATACAACGAATGCGTTGCCAGGGCGGAAGCACACGTGTTTTCCGCGCTGGTCGAATTTCATGAACCAGCGCACCATCTGTTTATATTGAGCCACGCTGACATAACCTCCCCTGTTATTCAGATGCGATGTCAGCGCTCTAGTGCAGTTATACACCCGCGCTGATCCAGTTTGGGCGAGTTTGTTCTAACAGCCGGCCTTCCAGATGACTCCAAACCTGGTTGTTGGCCTTGTAAATGTCGCCCTCCCTTCTTTGGCATGTTTTTTTCGTCATTTGAGCCACCTTCCTTGGAGATAAGCTCATCCTCCCACCATTCATGGAGACTCCTTCTCCTATTTAAGTCTCCACCATTGCCATGAGCAGCTAGTTTTTGACAGTGTGGAATTGATAGTGCTTAGAGTGTTGCTGCTAATAGGTAGTTGGTGTGACAAGTGTGGATTTGCTAGAGAGCTTAAGGAAGGTTGTGAAGTGTTGCTTTCTTGTGTGAACTTGTGTGAGAGAGAGAGAGTTTTTGTCTTGGGAGATCTACCTCCAAGGGTGAATGCTTAAGAGACTTGCTGGCTGGACCCTCTTGAGAAGGACTCAACGTCAGAACTTTGGTTGTACCTTTCTCTGTTATTGATTAATAATAGATGACTACTATTATGGTTCCACTTTCATTTATCTTTGTAATGGTTAATGTGAGTTATGTCCTTTCTGACTGATGTATAATTGCATTTATTAGATTTCACGCTTGTGTTTGTGTTTCTCTTTGTGTGTGCAGGTGTCTTTCCACGAGGATTGTGGAGGATCGTGACCGGCCAAAGCGAAGGAGCAAGAGAAACGACTCTTCATCAAACAATAGCGTTGGAATCCAAGTAGGTGTTCATTGCCTACCTTTTATTTGCAATTAGGAACTTGCATAGTAGCATTGACTGATTGTTGCTAGACCCATTCTGGGCTAGTAGGGATCGCCTCTATCCGTAGAGGGGATTTACCTCTCCAACAATTTGGCGACTCCACTGGTCCTCCTTGCATAATCGACAAGGAAACTTGACCTTCCGTGGAGGAGCAGAAGGTGGCCCGACTTCAGGTGTACTCGGAGTAAGAGCTGTACTTCTAGCCTCTCCCTTGGGAGCCTTCTTCTTCGCGATTGTCCTGGCATTCCCAGGGTAGTAGAAGTATGGTCTTGCGATCCGGCCCGCCCCTCATCATCCTCTGAAGCTCGCGGTGATGTTCCCCTATCAACTCACAAAGGTAAGGGAAGATTCGAATCCCCTGTAGACTTTGTGAAGGCAATCATCCCCTTCACCTTTTTCCACTCATGAATAAAGCCTCCGTTGTCTTGGAAGGTCTTACAGCCCCTTCACCCCAACTTCCCGTTGGTTATCAACGTCTCTCTGTAGCCGCAGATCATTCCCCTGCTGACAAAGAGATTGATTCATATTCTTCTCTTGTCCAGCCTCCTCTTCCCGAACCCGGCTGTCCCCAGCCTGTTCGAGACCAACCATTGGTCGGAAAGAGTGTTGACTCGAGTCCGCCGCTCGCTCACTCTGTTTCGGAAGAGAATCACGCCCATGTTCTTCTCGTCTCTTCAGATTCTCCTGAGTCCCGAAATGACTCTCCTAACCCAACTGCTCCCGAAGGTTCTCCTTCGATTCCTTTAGCACGTGGGGGCAATCATACGATTCCCCCACCAAGTAGTCTGGTCGCTTCCTTTGATTGGAATCACCTGATCGCTGGTCGCCTTCCATCCCATATGCCTTTCCAGATCACAGTACACGCCTGTGCTAAGGTAGTACCTGGCACTGTCTTGGATGAAGGGGCGTCTGTCAGTCTTATGCCGTACACTACTTGGCAAGCCTTAGGTTCCCCGCAGCTTGGGCCAGTCACTCAGAATCTGTTGGCCTTCGACGGAGGAGCCTGTCCATCTCTAGGAGTTCTCCCGAAGTTCCCTATTACTTTGGGAGGCAAAACCATCTATATAGACGTCTTGGTTACCCAAGGTGTTTTAGACTTTAGTCTTCTCCTTGGTCGCGACTATGTTTACGCCATGGGGGCCCTCATTTCTTCGCTTTTTCGTGTGGTTTGCTTTCCGCACGATGGAAGAATTGTGACTATCGATCAAGTGTCATTCGTTAGTCCCCCGATGCCTCCTGCGCCGTTGTCGTCCCCTCCTAGTTTTCATCCACCAGTTGCATCTACCCCACCACAGATCAACTACGTGGCCACCTATCACATGCCTGGATCCAGTGATGCTGCCATCGTGCATAGTGTCCTGGGGGCATTGGGCCCCAACGTCCAAGATGTTTCCCTTCCACTGGGAGTGGCAATCTTGGAAGCCCCGACTTTCTATTCATTATGATGAAGTTCGGGTGGAGCATAGTTCCTTTCTGGTGTCAAGCTCCTTGAAAAATGAAACTAGGTTTGGTTGGAGCATAGTTCCTTGTCTTGTGTCAAGCTCGTTAAAAAATGAAACAAAGTGTCTTGAGCATAGTTCCTGATCTTGTGTCAAGCTCATTAAAAAATGAAACAAGGGTTATGAGGATAGTTCTTTTACTGTGTCAACCTCATTAAAAAATGAAACACCTCCCTTTCCAAATCGAGTCTTTTGATTAAGATCTCGTAAAATACAAGTCGAGTCTTTCATCGTTTCAAGCTTGTGTAAACATGAAACCGAATCCAAGCAGAGTTCTCCATGGTTCAAGCTTGTGTAAAAATGAACCCATACCCGATTTACATCTCGTGATTGCCATTTTTATCCGCTGAATTCTGCTAGATGAGCCTTGGTTGTTTCATTCCATTGCTACCATCTCTTTGGCCGATCATATGCTCTCACTTGGTTGTTTATCCTTTCCCGAGGAACCGCAGCGATGAGTGGTTTTATTAGCCAGCCTCTTGACCATTATATGTTTGAGCAGTTTCACCATTGCTGGAACTAGTTGCTACCTTTTATACCACTCATTCCTCTAGGACGAGTCACCTTTAATCTCTTTTCTGACTCGTAAAATGTGAAAAGATTGCCGAGTATTTTTCCCTTTTCGACTCGTTAAAGAGAATAAAAAGGGAGGTCTGCTTTCAGCTCTTTTCTGACTGTTTAAAGATGAAAAGATTGTCGAGTCCCCCTCTTGACTTGTTTAAGAAATGAGAGGCGGTCGCCTTTAAAGCTCTTTTTTCGACCGTTTAAACTAAAAAAAGATTGTCGGGTTTTTGTTGTTTCGAACTCATAATTGGCTCCAAAATGATGTGCTTCTGACCGCTTTTCTACTTTTTCGGGTCGAAGTCACTACTTACGAAAAGTACTCCTCAATCATACTAGTCGGGCGGTTCTTTCGAGCATTGTTTTATACTTTTTCGGGCTCGAGAGACACAACTTTACGAAAAAGGACCCCCCTGGAGTTTTCTTTTCCGCTGTCTTTTTAGACTCTCTAAACCGGAAAAGATGCCGAGTTCTTCCTTTGTCAGGCTCGTTAAAACTAAATGACATCGGATGCCGTCGAAATGACGCTTTCCAAGCATATGCTATCCCCGTCAAGCTTGTCACCCAAAAATAATCGGGGTACCTGCCAGAAATGGTGGGGAAAATGGAAATGTAATAATCGTCGTGTCGGCAGTATGTCGCTCTTGAACATGGCACTAGTCTTCATTCATGTCTGGGTGGGGATTTCTCATCTTGTTTTACACTAGCCTCCGTGGGTTTGGGTTATCCTATTTGGCCTCTCATCTGCTCATTACCCCGTCACCATGACCTCTGCTCATTTGACGTCAGATACTGCAAAATCCAATGTCATGCTGCCGATATGTTCAAGAGAAGTTGACCTCTGCAAGAAACTTACAACCTCCTTCTGATACCTCACACAAATATTTTATCCTTCTCTGTCTCGTGTCGATGATGTGGGAAACATTATGGTCCACCTTCGATCAAGGTTACCTCCTATCGACTTCAGCTCATTATCCAGGAAGGTGACTTAGAGACTCCCTTCAGGTTCCTTAGAGCCTGCATGCCTCAATGGCAGGTTTTTCGTGTTCGACGTGAGGTTTTCATCATTGGCCTCCGATCGAATGATTCTGCGGGTGTTCGACACCAGCTCATTGATTCACACGCCGCGGATTGTACCTATAAGTACCTTGAGGACCACTATCATTATTGGTGGTACCTCTCGCGTCTATTAACAGTTTTCATTATTGACTGGTAATCAGACGATGTTCATGCATGTTCGACTTCAGCTCATGTATTCACATGCTTGGACTTGTACTTTGTTCGAGTCAGGTTGGAGCGCAAGACCCTAGTTATTGTCTGTTGCGAACCAGGTTGCGATTTTGTGGGTTATTATTACATGACTCATTGATGGATGGCTGCGCCCATACCTGAGTCTTTTGGGATGGCTGCGACCATACCTTATTATCATCATGGTCTCTTCAGCTGGGTGGCTGCGTCCATACCACAGACCTTCTACGTATGTCTTTTGGATGGCTGCGCCCATGCCTAGACTACATGTAATAGAGATATCAGTTGTACATACATGCAGATTCTTCCTGGTGGTGTTCCAGTTCAGCGAGTTTTGTAAAGCATTTCACCCCTCCCACTCTCTCGGGCTTCATGCTTTAGGGGGCATCTGTTACACAGTAATTTGTCACTGTCTCCCTGTCAGCCTCCCTACTATGTCATGAATTCCAATTAATCATGCTCATGCTCTCTAATGCTGCCAAATGACCCACTTTGCCAAAGTTTTTCCATCATCCTGACTGTTATTAAAATAACCGCGCTGACTAGTGCCTCATAATACATCAAATGCGCTGCCAGCGTGGAAGCTCACGTGTTTTCCGCGCTGGTCGAATTTCATGAACCAGCGCACCATATGTTTATATTGAGCCGTGCTGACATAACCTTCCCTGTTATTCAGATGCGATGTCAACGCTCTAGTGCAGTTATACACCCGCGCTAATCCAGTTTGGGTGAGTTTGTTCTAACAGCCGGCCTTCCAGATGACTCCAAACCTGGTTGTTGGCCTTGTAAATGTCACCCTCCCTTCTCTGTCATGTTTGTTTCGTCATTTGAGCCACCTTCCTTGGAGATAAGCTCATCCTCCCACCATTCATGGAGACTCCTTCTCCTATTTAAGTCTCCACCATTGCCATGAGCAGCTAGTTTTTGATAGTGTGGAATTGATAGTGCTTAGAGTGTTGCTGCTAATAGGTAGTTGGTGTGACAAGTGTGGATTTTCTAGAGAGCTTAAGGAAGGTTGTGAAGTGTTGCTTTCTTGTGTGAGAGAGAGAGAGTTTTTGTCTTGGGAGATCTACCTCCAAGGGTGAATGCTTAAGAGACTTGCTAGCTGGACCCTCTTGAGAAGGACTCAACGTCAGAACTTTGGTTGTACCTTTCTTTGTTATTGATTAATAATAGATGACTACTATTATGGTTCCACTTTCATTTATCTTTGTAATGGTTAATGTGAGTTATGTCCTTTCTGACTGATGTATAATTGCATTTATTAGATTTCATGCTTGTGTTTGTGTTTCTCTTTATGTGTGCAGGTGTCTTTCCACGAGGATTGTGGAGGATCATGACCGGCCAAAGCGAAGGAGCGAGAGCAACGTCTCTTCATCAAACAATAGCGTTGGAATCCAAGTAGGTGTTCATTGCCTACCTTTTATTTGCAATTAGGAACTTGCATAGTAGCATTGACTGATTGTTGCTAGACCCATTCTGGGCTAGTAGGGATTGCCTCTATCCGTAGAGGGGATTTACCTCTCCAACAGTAGGTTTGGAGAGAGTTTACGGTAACCAGTTGGAAATTCTTGTTGTGGAACAGTAAGGTTTTCCAACAATTTTGAGGCTTCATCCATGTGAGGGCAAATGTGAGTTTGATGACTCCCTTTGCATAACCTACAAGGAAACCTAACTTTACCCTTTTTCCCAGGAACCTGACTATCACTAGTTGATGGATTAATGGAAATTTGATGAGATTTTTCTGACCATACTTCCAAGACCTTTGGAATGCCATGAAAATTGATAAGGAAGTGGTCACCCTTACATAGCCTGCAAGGGTATTTGGGTTTATGGTGCATGTTGGAGGTTTCCTCAACACAACTAACACTTACAGCCATGGTTGGTTGGTTGACTTCTTTCTTATCTTGGTTCTTCTTCTTCTTCTTATTCTTCCCTTTCTTCTTCTTTTTAGCCACGTGGTTACTAGCATCAAGGCTTTTACCAAGCGAAGAGGAAGAAATGGAGGAAGAAAAATTAGGCGAAGAAGGTAAAGGGTCAACAGAAGGTTGGTGATGTTGAGATGGTGAACTCTGTTGAGGTGAAGCATTCGGTTGAGGTGGAACAATCGGAGTATTTGGGGCCAACGAAGTTGAAAATAACCATATCGGTAAACCTATTGTAAATCCAGGTAATGACAAAGTAGCCATATAAGGAGGACCAACATTTCCAAAGTAAGAAAAAGTACTAGGATTCTCGTTAAGAGGGGTTCCTTGGTTGGTAAATTCCGGAACAGTTGCCATTATATTCAACTTCAGTGAATTTTATTAACAATTTAAAATTAAAATTAACAATTCACAATTCACACCTAACAATGAAAATTCACAATTCACACCTATGGTCTCTAAAAGTAAAAACAAACAAATTAACACGCGCTATCAAATCTAGGAGTCAAACCACACACCAACAGTAACTTTCCATACCGAAAACACTAGTTGGTGATGAAATCCAACGTCGCAGAATTCAATACATAAATGATGGTTGGAATAGTTACCCCGACAACCTGCTTAATGAATAGACTAGCACAAGTTTCTCCACTAAACCGTCTCGAGTGAAGAGAACCCCCCAGAAAATCCAAGTGAGTCTAGCCGACGTCTGCTCCAGTTACAGTGGGATCTTCCCTCCACCGTCACCTTAGGAAAGAATCCTATAGATTATGGTCACTATGGTTACCAACAGAAACAAATATACCTAGGGGAATAGTCTGTGATCCGATACACACACAAGGGCAGAGTAGCAAGCTAAATCCCCTTGAAGGCTACTTGACATAATCCAAGGTTTACCAACAAGTGACCCCAGGTTCCTCGATAATGGTTAATCCGAGGTTTACCATTTTTAATACGTGTATATCTTCTATCGTTCCCAATGAGGAAGGATTGATTACCCCACTGGTTCGGATATGATCTCGTGCTTGACTCCTTTAAGAGGAGCTTCCCAGAGCATAGATGTAACAATTGGAATTTCTTTCCTACCGCAAGATTGACTACTTGTTTGTTTTATTGTCTTGGAGAGTTAACTAAAACCTATTCCAAGACACTAGTCTAAGCTAAATTAGTGGAAAGAGCCCTAAAATGTAAAAATTACAAGATGAATTTTAATTAAGCACTGTGTTATTTAGGCTATTATTACCCAAAAGGGTAAATGGATATGAAACCTGTTATCACTGAGAACTGCAGTTGCATGTATATAAGTTAAGTCCAAAATTTCATGAGTAAAAATGAATGTTATATGGTTGTTCTCCTATGCTTACCACTTAGGGGTCATGTTCTTCAATGATATTGTTAAGAATCATTTTCAAAACCACGAGTCACCCTTCATCATGATTGATTAAGATATGTCTTGTCTCGTATGTGTCATTTGTCCTTTTCGCAGTTTCGCAGCACTGTTTGATTGGCTGATTTTGCAGCGTAGTAATGTTTAAGCCTTTTCGTAGCGCCAGCCATTTCGCAGCACATGTCACTGAATTATAACTGTCTGCGCTACGAAATCGCGGTTTCGGGATTTTGCAGCGCACATTCTTAAAATGTCATGTCCAGGGATGAGTCATTGTGTCCGGTCGGATTGTTGTCAGTTTATGTACCTTCCAAACAATTAAGAGGCATCATTCCCCTGATAGGTTCAGAGTCATGCACATTAAGTTCATTTAAATATCCTTGTCATGCATGGTTGTGTCATGATGTTCTATTATTATTATTTGAAGCGGCCAGCTTACATGTTAAGCTATTTGAATTGTAATGAGCCCAAATTTCTTCTTCAAGAGAGCTGCATTGCAAGCGAGCCCGTGTTCTAAAGTTTGAAGTTGCCTGTTGAGTTGAAGCTGCCGGTGTTATTGTGTGCAAAAGTTTCCAAGGCGTAATGGAGAAGAAAGAGCATCGATCAGGAAGGTGTCAAAGAGCAGAACCCGAAGGATTAGACTTGACATTGAGGGAGGAAGGTGTTAAAAAGGCCTTCAAAGACACTGGTTGCTGGAGTTTTTGTGAAAAGCTGAAGGGAGGACACACTCAGGTAACAAAAGAATTTTCATTGAATTTTACAGGCTTGAGTTCCAAAGTGTCTATGTTAGAATTCCCAGTATCTCCAGAGGCTATTGCTAGGGTAACTGAGATTCCTAGAGGAGGCCAGGAGTGGTTCAAAAATTTCAAGTTTGATATGAGCCCCTATAAGATATTCTTGAAGGAAGCCTATGTGAATGAAGATTTGACCAAGGCTGTGCCTAGAAGTTATGTGAAGGAGAGTTATGCTATGCTTCTTACTTGTATTCAAAAATATTTAACTTGTGAGGGCAGGTATAACAAAGTTTATTCATATCATTTCAAGTTGTTGCTGCATTTCACAGGTAAAGCACCTATAGATCTTCCATTCTACTTGTTTCGAAGCCTCAGTAAGATGTGTGATAAAATTCAATTGAGGAAGGACGATTGTGAGTCATCACTGTTTCATCATGGCCTAGTTAAACTATTAGTGATGGATGCCTTGCAGAAGATTGGTAGGGATTGGGATTCTTTCATTTATATGGCCGGGTTCCAGAGCAAGACAGGCCTCACCCCACAGCCACTCAGAGAAAGAGAAGAATTGATGGAGGAACCCAATATTGCTGAGCTTAGGAAGGAGGCTAGTGAGAAAAAGAAAGTTAAATCTCAGTTGAACAAACCAGTCAAACCCTTGATTATTAAAGAGCCATCTCAGTCACCTCAGTCATCATCAAAGGGAAAAGTCAAGCAAAAGAAGGATGTTCATGGATCAGCTGAATCTGAAAAAGCATCAAGAGTTAAAACTAGGGGTCAACTGAGCAAGGAGAAAGGTAAATCAGTGGCTGTGGAAGAAAGTCCAATTTCAAAGGCCAGTCTAAGTGACCTACTTGAGGCTATTGAATTTGAACAGGGAGAACCAGTGCATCTTGAACCCATGCATATTGATTTGACCCAATCTTCTCCTGAGAGTACTAAGAAGTCAAAAGCTTCGAAAAGATTAAGGTTTGATGAGCCTAGTGAGACGTTTATGTTCAAGCCAAGAAGGCCAGTCACAAGGAAGCAAATTAAAGAAGCTGAGAAAGTGAATAAAGAAGAAGAAGCTGTAAAGGAGAAAGTGCATAAGGCAAAGAAGGCTGTAAAGTCACCCAGAACTGAGGTAATTGATGTATTGACAAAAACAGTGGAGGCAGTCAAACATAAAGACAAGGATAAGAAGGTCATCATCACCCAAGGGGGAAATGTGATTGCCATAAAGAGTCAAGTGAAGACAGCCATGAAAGATCAGGTGAGAGCAGCCAAAGAAGAAATTGTCAAAGCCAAAAATGTGACTAAGGAGCGTGCAGTTAGGTATGCCAATTATAAAAGAGCTGTGTTGAAGGGCGGCAAAAACTTAATGGGTCAGACAGATTCTGTGGCTGATGTATATACTTGGACTGTCCCAGCTCTAAAACAAGCTAAACTCCTCAGACAAATGAACCTGACTCTGAGATCCAAAAACAAAGCTTTAAAGAAAGAAGTTTCAAATTTGAAGATGCAGCTAGGTCAGCTAGCTCATTGATTTGAGGAAAAGGTGATATTTTCAGTTTTGGTCAATTTTGTTTGAGTTTCACTATTTTTGAAGTCATCTAAGTGTTTGGCACCTATAGAGGAGGTTTGAAAAGTTAAAAGTTCAAGTAAAGGAAGCTTTAGTGCAAACGCATTCTGTTTTGGTAAAAACAGCAGTTTCGTAGCGCGCTACGAAACTGCTGTAGGTGCTGTTTTATAAGAAAAACAAGGAATTTAATGATGAAGTCAGCAAATTTTCGAAGGGAAAGCCTCAAAGACATAAGGGAAACCATAAAAGAATCTCCTAACTATTCAGAGAATGACAGATGTGCATTTTGAAAAGGTGAAATGTTTTGTTTTTAGCTCAAGTCTCGTTAAAGGTACTTTATGACCGAATTGTTAGGGTTTCTGTTGAGGTTATCGGAGATATGTGTTTGTACACTTGTTCAGCTCACAAAGCTTCCAGCTCATTGGAGAGTAAGGTGATATGCGTTGTTTATGAGGAATTAGAGAACAGGGAACATGTTCTTTAAGAGATGAAGAATGTTGGGAGACAGAGACCGTAAAAACAGAGCACATCTCATGGTCAATTAATGAGCCATGTGCGCAACAAGGATCCAAAGCTAGCTCGTTCAATGTATTCTCCTCCAAGATACTTCAAACAAAGCAGATAAAGGACATGTGTCAAGACTCAGAAAAACATCATGCTACGAGGAGGACAGATTTTGGGTTTTGAGTAAATGAAGACCATTTGTAATTACAGTTCAGCTATCATGTAATTAATGAATTAGTTATGCAGTAGATAAGGGTAGTGAATAGCAACCTTCGATGCTCCCCTCATGCTGGAGGAGGAAGCTCGAGGTGGTTAAGCATGTAGTCCTATATATGAATCAAACTTGGATGTAATAGGGGTTGGATGTTTTTTGAAAAAAACAGAGTTTTTATGTTGCCTTATGTAAAAAACTTGTTGCAGTAATATAATAGACTACTTTTTCTTCTCAAGATTCATACTTTGTTCAAATGCTCAAGATGTATCTGGTTTGGTCTTATCTTTTGTGTTTTACAACTCTATAGATATACAATCACTCTGAATTCTCCTTGTTGCTCAGATTTCCTGTGTATATTTATGAGTTGAGGTTCATTGGTAAAATGTTTTGAGTGTTTAAACATTACATGCCTTGACTTCCGTGAATGAGTAGTTGAATGGTTTACTGAAATAGTGTTTGACTCCATGAGCCCAATGGAAGAAATCTTATGTTGTCTGTCCAACCAGCATGTTTATTAAGTTCTCATTTCAAGAGTTAGCCCTCTTAGTGTTAATTACAATCAGTAGTTTGTCTTGAGAGAGCCCTCTCAGTTTAGGGAGGCTAATCCTTAGCCAAGAGTCTAGTCTGAAATAGTTACATAAGGTATAACTGATTAGCAGCCATCAGTACATGATTTTGTGATAACAAAACCAATGGTGTTATGACCCGACCCAAAACTGAATGCAATCGAATATGATAATGTAATCTTTTCAATTCAATGAATCCTAACTAAAGTAAGGATAGAGTTTCCATTCACTTCCAACAATGCAAAAAATTGATCACTAAGAGAAAATATAACAAATTCTCTAATGCACTAATTTCATCAAGAAAAACTAACGCAAATCAATTCCAAAACAGTTTTTATTTTTATTTTTGTATGTTAAAAACAAGAATAAAAATATGTAAATTCAAATCAAAGAAAGCTGATCTAAATCTATGATTGATTTTTCAGAATGTAAACTATGCAATTGTAATCTATGCACAATTCATTTGAAAAGTATGCAAATGTTATCTATGCACATTTTTCATTCATATTCTGAAAATGAGAATTCTAATTATGCAAATGTGATCTATGCAAGAGAATTCTCAAACACAAGATGATTCTAATGTGATCTGAGAACCAATCAAGTGCAAGTCGAGAAAATTGGGTGAGAGTTCCAAAGATCAAAAAATAAAAACACTCAAAGGCGATTAACACTCATACAAAATTTAGCCCCCCCCCCCCCCCCGACGAATGAGGGGGAAATTTTTTTGCAAAAACAAAAGCAAAAATACGCAAAATTGTGAAAATACTGAGATAAGCCTCCAAGTAATGACCAAAGGAAATAAAATTAAGAATTTCTCAAAAAAGAGACTCAAAACACCCAATTGATAAAAGCTTAAAAAAAGAATGCCAATGGAACTTAACTCAAGAAAAGTTCCTGACAAGTCACGTGCAGATCTGGGCAGAGGCTAAAAACACATTAACAAATCCTAAGCTGACTGAAAGAGAAAATCTTAATTTTTTCAAAATTTTGACAGGGTCCGCAGGCTCCCAGTTTACCCAGGTGCAGTACCGCTCTGTGTGTAAAGCAAAAGTGCAGGTATGTCCGCACTGTGTTACAAGCAGAGGGTGCGGTCCTTTCCCAAAAGTATGAAAAACAAAAAATAATTCAAGGTCTACTAAACCTACCCAATCCCATGCACATCAAGTCAAAAACTAGAAACAAAGACACATTTTCTCAAGTCAAAGTAAAAGAAAAGGAAAAATAAAAAATTCAAGTCCCCAGTGGAGTCGCCATTTTGTCGATCAGATAAATCGTTCTTGCAGACAAGACCAACCTCCCTAGTATCTAATGATATCTAGCGACAAGCAAACCAAACAAATTCTATCTTTCTCTAAATATGCAATTTATAAATAAAGGCAAACAAGTGTTTTAGGCCTACCTTGGGTCCAGTGTAAGTTTGTGGAAGCCACGCTCCGTTGATCCAAATGAGCTCCCTTGTAAAGAATATGCAAACACGAACAAGCACACACATTAAATAGCACCTGAAAAGCCAATATAATAAAGCATATCTATCATGATGATCAAGGAATTCATGAAACAAATCACATAAGACAATTTGTTGAGAAAAATGAATCTGATTGTATTAACTTTAATCAAAGAAGAACTTTACAACCTTGGTGCCTTGATGTTGTACAAGCTCCTCCCAGGGTCCAGCAAGAATCTCCTCTACTTTGACAAGTTTCACTCTCTTCCCAATGAAGCCAAAAGGTATGTAATCTCTCCTCTCAAGCTTAACTAGGAAGTCTCAATTCCAACAACATTTACCCTCAAAAATGTTCAGCTTCTAACCTCCCTAGCAACCAGCCCAATCCCTTAATTTATAGTGCAATAGAGGGAATTTACTAGGTCCACCTTCAAAGGGATAAAGCCCTCCTTCAAAGGGATAAGCTCCTCTCATCAAGGGATTAGCTCCTTCAGTTTTGGGATGCATGAACCACCTATGAGCGAACCATCCACGTCAAGATTCCTTCTAGAATCATCTAGAATTAACCACAAGTGAGTTTTTAAGAATAAACTTGCACCTTTTTGACTTTCACAGGGGTCCACACCCACTCCTTTAGAGACAGAGCGGGCAGGTCCGCAGGTATCATGAACAAGGGGTGCGGGACCGCAGGTAACAGTGAGAGAAAGTGCGGAACTAGAGCTTTATTGATTTTTAAGGTCTTTCTCTCATTTTCAAAGCTTGACATGAAGAGCTGAGGTTTGAGACTTGCTAAGGAGGACAGTATGAATGATGATAGACCCATACTAACTGCAAATAGTCATGGTGACAATATTTTTTGTAACACTATCATCCACCATGGAGTTAGAAACACACCATAAATGATAGGTGGTCATGTTTGTACCTAGATCGTCCCCTTGTTTCCCTTCAAACTTCCGGATGTCGGTGGGAATTTTGTGCGAGATTGGAGCCCAAAGCAAGTTGCGAAAGATGGGGTCATTGACGAGTTTGTTAAAATCGGGGATGTCAAGCGTTGCCAAGAATGACAAAGTATTTGATGCTTCCTATTCAAACCAAGGTGATGACAAATTAATAAGGGTCCTTATGGTCCTCCCATCATATTGTTCCCAACATTATACACAATATGCGTGGAATAATAATTTCCTTTGGGAATAGTCATATAGTGTGATTTTCCATAGGGGTTGTTAGGTTGGGGGATATAAGTGCCCCCAAGATAAGGAGTGCCCCCTTGACTCATTTGAGGTTGAGAGTGGGGTGCCCACATTGATTGAGAGAGACCTTGTTGATGGATCCCGCTAACCACGTAATTAGGCGTAGTCCCTTGACTAACATATGGAGGATTCATGTCAATCAATGACTGTCCATTTTGTCCTATAAATAGAAGGGGAACAGTAATGTTACCAGCTAGTGTATACATATTGGGAATAGTGACCCCAAGCATTTGAACCTGGGGGTTGGAACTAAATATGTATTCCAACCAAAAGGGTTGCTGAAGGGACTCGTGCTAACCACGCTATATGGAGCACTATAAGGAGCACTATATGGAGTGCTTTTCGATGGTCCAGGAGCTAACACAAAAGGGGTGGAAACTGGTATGTACTGGGTTCCACTTGTGTTGGGTGTAACTATGGTGCTTGGACCTAGCATAGTTGGGATAGCTGGGTTTTCCATCAGTGGTGTAGTATTGATTATCGACTAGGGAAGTGGGGGAGGACCAAAAGTGTCCACAAAAGCCCATGACCCATTAGTCATCGATGGGATGGTGGGTATAGGTATAGTAGAAGACATAGGAGGTACAGGTGCAACTTGAATCAGCAGTGGTCCCAATGGATTCGTGATCAGAGAATTATAAGAGGGAATGAAACCTTCTATAAAGAAATCTTCCGGTAAACTTGAGTCATGGGATGTCGAGACTGATTTAGTGGTAGATCTTGGAGATTGATTACCTGAAGATGGGTAATTCAGCTCACTAGGGCTCAAAGGATCCTCCACAATTAGTGGAGGAAGACCATGTAGCCATCTATATTGACGATGAGGGTCGTATGTAGCCACGGTGACTGATGAGTTTTATTAAAATATTTTACTATGATATTGTTAGGTCCCTATACTACTAGTGTAACCCCTTATTGTTATTAGTACAACCCCCTTATTATATTTTTATGCCCATGTAGTCCCCATATTGTTATTATTATGCCCCTTAGAAGCCCACTATTGTTATTATTGTGCCCCTACATTATTATTGTTGTGTCGGCTCTGATTATATTATGACCCCTTAGACTCCTATATATAGAAAGGAGGTCTTATCATTTGTATCATCCAAGAATTTTTCATTTGTGTAATGTAAAGGAGGTTTCCCCCTCGAAGAGGCTGAACTTTAAGGCGTTGATCTATCTTTTCTATCTTTTTGTGAGTTGGTTTCATAACAGATTTATTAGTCTCAGTGATATCAAACTGGCACATAAAAATAAAAAATACTCTAAATAAGTGAATCAGCAAGCAGAGGGTATGACCCTATCTCATAACCACAATTTGCTAGAGATGGAACCCAATATCACAATGGATAAAAGAGAGATTTGGCCAAATGTACAGTTGCGATTACTCTTGAGCTTCGCCCAAACCTCGGATTAAGGGGCCAAGTACACTCGTGAAGACGAGCACCCTCCCAAAAACCGAAGAGAGAGTAGGTTCATCTATTTAGGTACCAGGGAAGCCTACCCCTATCGCCTTGTGTTCATCCCTAAAAGGTATGGCCACTATGGTTACCTCAAATCGCAGACACTATCGGGGGGGACATGGTCATAGACAGTACATTGTGTGGGCAGGATACCTAAGTCTCCGACTAAGCTCCGATATCCCCAAAGGGATCCTCGATACACAAAATACCATAGGAGATGTAATTGAAGGCAGGCTACCTTTGTTTATAGTCCAATGTTTTCTCACATTTAGCTTCGCTTTGACTGGAGTGGTCTCGGATAGTATGAGCGCAGAAGGATTTCCCTCATTAATGACACTAGTTTTGGTGTATGATCTTGGGAAGTTAAATCACAACTTCCTAATCCAAGATCCTAGCCTAAAAAAATATATGTGTTTACTCATAAAAGAGTTGCTAATTAATTTTATTACGATGTAAATTTTAAATGTACTTTGTTAATGTCTTCGGTGGGGGTGTTGACGTATGGAGTTATGTGGGACTCTCACACAAAACATGCAGAAAAATGATTTGAACTTCACTTCGATGAATGAGTTTGTTCTTCAAGGAAAGAGTCATTTACGCATCAATATATAACATGCACCTAGTACAGTAAAACACAATCACAACCGATAGAAATAAAACTTTTAAAACCAAATAAATGCAGATCTAACCAAGTAAGCAGAAAAAGTTGTAAAAAAATTGTATTTTCTTTTTTATGAAAAACTTAAGCAATAAATATATTTTCCTAAAAAGAAAAAATTTCTCAGGAAACAGATATCAATCAAACATGATCAGCTATAGATCCCTGATCAGCCTCCAAGAAACTTTCCCAACCCACAAGTTCATAGAACTGGTTGCTTATCAAGACTTGGTTGGCTAATGCACTTCAATAGAGGACACAGAGAGTTAGTGGTTGCACTAACGCTCTGTTTGCAAGGCCACAATGCTTTATAAAGCATTGGTTTCACTGGTAGGGTGTGTTAGTGTGGAATAGGCTCTAAAATAAGGTTGTGGGGATCAGATCTAAGGCTAAGCACTGTGAGAAGGGTGTTGTATAGTCCTGAGTGGTCAAAAAGGGGATCAAGAAGTACAGGAAGGCTTGGAAGAAAGAGAGATTTGGGAACTTTCTGGGAGAAAATCGGGAACTAAGTGTAGTCCCCAGTGGAGTTGCCAATTTTGCTATAGGGATTAATGCACAAGTGATTGTGGTGGTGATACCCTCAAGGATCTTCCCGGGATCCTTGGCAGACAGTCAGATTAGCTGCAACTAGCCCAGAGATACATGCACATATCTGTATTAGTGAAATGATAATCAAAGTAAGAAGAAGGATTGTTACCTCAGATCTTGGTGTGGTGTTGTTGGAGAACGCAAAAGTGGCAGAGTGGAAGACCCCTCAGCTAGCTCCTAGATCAATACCTGCACATAAACAAGATGAGGCATAATATCACAACATATAACTTTAACAATCAATACAAGAATACATAGGGATATCTAACTGCATACATCTAAGCTACTCATAATCATTAGTGTTGCATAAACATGTAAATAAATCACAATACCAATGCCATGGAGTGGACAACACAACTGCAGGTCTATATTAATGATAGGAAAGAGTGATTACAACCATCAATTGCATCAAGCTTCCCTTACTCCTCCAGCTCCTCTCTCTCTCTCTCTTCTTAACCTCTTGAAGAGCCAATGTCTAATACAAGCTTCAACAGTCAATAGGAAATCCTTTCAATACTTTTGACCCCTTTCACAATGGCCCTAGCCTCAAATATATAGCATGAGAGGATAAGTCTTGCCAAATATTTCATGAGTTCTTTTGGGCAAAAGATGATATGTTTCCATGCTTTATCACTCTTTCCCTATTTGTAGACTCCGTTAGGAATAGAAATTCCTCAAACAGGTCAAATCTGGAAGTTTCCCTGCTTTATGGGTTGACATATGAGTGAATATAGGGATATTATTCGGTCAACCCGCTCCTTTGACCTCCAAAAACTCACTAAAGTTGACTAACACGCCCCCTAAGGAAACACGGAGAGTTACCTTGGGGAATAATGAACCTGATGCATGGCTAGGAAGCTTTATAAAGCACCTTTCTAGTTCCTAGAGAGCGTTAGCTTGGAAAATATGCCTGTGAACTTGGTCAATATTTCAGTCATCTTTCCCTTCTCCTCTGAGTTGATGAGGAGGCCATTTTCCTGTGTAACTCTTTCCCATGTATAATGGAGAGTGTAGTACAGAAAAAATTAACAATTGGATAAGATAGATAGAGGTTTACTGCCAAATTCAGCAGATTGAAGAAGATGAGGCAAAGTTCTAGTTAGCATCTCTTCGGATGAGCGGCACTGCACTCATTTGGTGGGAGAGAAAGTTGCAGAAGGGTAGAAAAAAGTTGAGTAGCCTTCTTTCCTCTTTGTCCAATTTTAATTCTGTACTGAAAGACCAATTTTACCCTTTGGGTTATAAACAAAAGGCACTAATGGAATGAAAATATCTAAGTCAAGGTAAGGGCCAAAATGTGCAAAGCTTCACTGAAGAATTTCGGAAACAAACATTGAATTTGGGCATCTCATTAGATTCACCTGAGACTATAACTAAGTATGTTGGTGCATTACATAGTTACATAAGAGACTCACTATTATTTTTTGAGCCTACTATGATTGATGCAATCTTGCACGCATTGCAAGAGAGAAGGACATGATGAGGACCACTGTTGGAAGCTACATTCAGAGATATGACCAAAGAGATTTAGTGGAAAGTGGAAGCAGAAGACAGTGGTAACAACACAACAGAACCTTGGATCAGACTCCGGTGATGAGACATTCATCACAGTTGTGGGCACAAGAGGTACTCTTTCCATTAATAATAATTCTGATTCGATTACAAGTACTAGTTCTTTGAATGAGCTTGTAAGTAATGAACAAAATAGAATTGAATTATTGCACATTAGGGTTATCATAAAACACACAAAGGTGGAAACTCTATTCGATTCATGTTCCCAAGAAAACCTAATCTCAGAGTCCTTAGCTAAAAATTTAGGCCTCGAAACTAAGCCTCATTTGAGTCCATACATGCTTGGTTAGGTAAGCGATAAAGAAAAATTACAAGTAACCAAGCAGTGTAGGGCCAGATTTGTTATTGCTTCCAAATTAGTTGATGAGGTAGAGTTAGATGTTGTACCTTTGGATATATGTGGAATCATCTTGGGCAGCCCATATCTATATGACAGAAAAGTTTTCTTCTTTCGGAATGAAAATAAATACCACCTCACGAAGCATGGGGTAGAATATATAGTCATAACTCATTGTATGAAAGTTAGTGCAAGCGTTGTAAGTGCAGGACATATAAAATGACTAGTTAATTCCAGTAAAGGGTGCATGCTAATGGTGGTGAGAGAAGAAGAGGTCGAGATGGTTGATGCTTTCAAAGGTTGTGATCCTGATCATAAGAAAGAATTGTTAGAGATTATTTCTCACTATTATGGATTGCTTCAGGAACCGAGAGGATTGCCCCCAAAACAGGAAATCCAACATGAGATTCATTTATAGCAAGATGCTCCTTTACCAAATATTGGCATGTACAAAATGGCTTTTATTGATATGGAGGAGATCAAGAAATAGGTGTAGGAATTGTTAAATCAAGAGGTCATCAGACCAAGTTCTTCTTTGTGCGGCTCACCGATCATGTTGGTGCCAAAGAAAGACAACACATGGAGAATGTGCATAGACTATAGGGCGCTAAAAAAAATTACGGTGAAGAATCGTTACCCTCACCCTCACATTGATGAATTATTAGATCAATTAAAAAATGTTGTCTATTTTACAAAACTAGATTTGCATAGTGGATATCACTAGGTTAGAGTAGCAAAACAAGACATTTGGAAGACTTCATTCAAAACCAAGAAGGGGTTGTTCGAATGGATGGTGATGCCATTCAGACTGTGCAATGCTCTGACCACATTTATGAGGGTAATGAATGATCTATTTAGGCCTTTTCTTGATAATTTTGTGCTTGTATATCTAGACGATATTCTTGTTTAAAGTAGGACATGGGATGAACATGTATGTCATGTGCAGAGAGTGCTTCATGTTCTGAAAATGAAAAATTGTATGTAAAAATTTCAAAGTGTGAGTTTGCGAAGACCTCTTTGGTTTATTTAGGTCACATAGTTAGTAATGGGAAATTGAAGATAGATCCCTCTAAAGTAGATGTGATTATGAAGTGGCATGATCCCACAGATGTTACAGAGGTCTAAAGATTTTTGGGTGCAGTACAGTATTGGAGAAGGTTCATTGCAAAATCATCCCCCTTACACACATTGACAAGTGTGAAGTTGGCCTATAAGTGGGGAGGAAAGCCGTAGAAATACTTCGACATGCTAAAAGAGAAGATCAGCACAACACTAGTGCTAGCCTTACCAGACCTTCAGCAGCCTTTTGAGATTGAGACAGATGCCAATGGATATGTCATGGGTGTTGTATTGATGCAGCAAAGGAAGCTTGTATGATACCATTCAGAGACTTTCTCCTAGCCTATTGTGAATCATCCCACATACGAAAAAGAGTTATATGCCTTGGTTCAGAGTGTAAAGAAGTGGAAACACTACCTGATCGGTAAGGAGACTATCATCCATATGGATCATCAGCCCTTACAGTACCTTTAGGCACAGACCAAGCTTCAACAAGCCCGTCATTTCAGATGGATGGGATTCCTCCAGTAGTTTCATCTGGTAATAAAATGTAGGAAGGGTGCCAACAACAAAGTAGCATATGTGCTCTCTCTCCCTCCTATTTATGCATCTGTAGTTTTCCAAAATGCTTCTTTATCATTAGAAAGTTATATTGAACAATATGCTAATGATAATGATTTTAAAGAGATTTACGCAAAACTGACTCATGGATCAAACATGGAAAACTATTATTTGCAGGGAAAAATATTGTATCACCCTAGAAAACTATGTATACCCATTGATGAAAAGGTACATGTAATTTGACAGGCTCATACCTCTCTTGTGTCTGGTCATTTTGGGTTTGAAAGAACTTAATGTCATTTACAGAGGTTTTGTTTTTGGCCTTGTATGAAAAACATTGTGACTCATTTTGTAAAGGGTTGTGTGTTGTGTTCTGTTTCAAAGCCCTCTAATAGAAAACTTGGGCTCTACACACCACTCCCTATTCCGAGTCGACCATGGGAAAGTGTGTCCATGGAATTTGTAGGTGGTTTGCCTATGTCTAGAAAAGGTCACGACTATTTGTATGTCTTTGTGGATCATTTTAGTAAAATGTGTATTTTAATGCCTTGTAAAAAGAAGGTCACTATTGAGCAGACTATTTATCTTTTCTTTCAACATGTCTGGGTCCATTTTGGGTTGCCCACATCTATTGTGCTAGATCAAGACTCTTGCTTTCTTAAAGAGATCTGGACCAACTTGTGGAGAATGTTGGACACTAAGCTTAAATGAAGTACGAAATTTCATCCACAGACCGATGGGCAGACATAGGTCGTCAACTGCACCATGGTACAGTTGTTACGAGGCTATTGTGGAAAACATCCCAAGTTATTGGATGAATAGATTCCTTAGGTGCAACATGCATACAATCGAGCAGTACATTCATCCACACAAATCTCATTGTTCGACACATGTTTTGGTTATATACACAAAGATCGCTTAGACATGGTCTTTCGGAAAGATGAGGATGGAAATGGACAAGATGATAGGGACAAAGCACAGAAGTTTAGTCAGCGGATACGAGTGGTTCATCAGGTAGTACAGGAGCAGTTGGAGAAGAGTCAGGCTCGGTATAAAGCTTGACATGATAAGCACTAAGTTGACCAACAATTTCAAGTTGGGGACAAGGTATGGATCCACATCAGCAAGGATAGAATGAAGGGAGAAGGGAAGAAATTGAGGCCCATTCTATATGGTCCCTTCACCATATTGGCAAACATTGGAGACAATGCTTTTCATCTTGCCTTGCTCGCTTATATGAAAATGTACTCAGTATTGAATGTGGAAAACCTGACGCCTTATGAACCTCCATTGATTATGGATACTCAAGAGGTTTCACAGTGTCCTATAGTGGACTATTTTACACCAGTGTATCTAGACAAGTTTCCGGAAGATAAAATACTCAACAGGAAAACCAGAACTTCACAACGGGGAGATATGGAGTACATTCATGTTTGCTTCAAAGGAATGCATCTGAGTAAAGCTCAATGGATGGAGAAATAAAAAGTGAGGGAGAAATTTCCTCACTTGCCAATTGACTAAAAAGGATTTTTCTAGTCCAAAATCTCTTAGCAGGGAGGACTGATCCAAGCAGATCTTTAAAAAGTACCAGTGGCATGGTAAAAAGGCTCAAAACTCATAGTGGAATAATCTGGATAAACTTAGCATTAGATCGAATTGCTCCTCATCTTGATTCTAACGATGCAAATGACACTCAAATCTAAGCTCATACGAAGAAGTTAGAGCAAGTCAAAGTTCAGGTTTGACTGGATAGTTGTTGTTAGTGTCAGTCTTTGTAGACTTCCTCCAGTGATCAAACATGATCTTACAAAGTGATTTTAAGGTGTCAAGGTCAAATTTTGTCATTTCAGTGAGTCTTCAAGCAAAATTTTGTCACTAGGCATTAGGTCTAGGGTTTGATTTTACCCTTGTCAAAGTTGTCCAAATGTCGGTCCATGTCACCGTTCATCTGATTGTACCATCATTCAGAGAGTTTTCATTATCATGTGAAGTCCCACTGGGTCATTTTACACCTTGTTCATGCTTCAGTTGCGCCTAGGTAAGGTCATTTCCCTCTCCTAGGGTTTTGAAAGCAATTTCTCTTGGATGGCCAAATCATCAGCAAAACTTGTATCCTGATGTTCATACACCTTCCCCTATCCTTAAAAGTACCTTATCAAACACTTCCCATCACTGAGATCCCCCAAAGTCCTCATTTTCACACAAACCCTAGTTTCTTGCTACAACTTGGCAATTTTCTAGGTTGGACCTGTGTTTTTCCTTTTTGGACCACTTCCCCTCACTCAATTTCTGAGATTCCACTTTCCCCTACTTCCTAACATCCCTCCCTACTTCCCAAAATTTCGTCAATAATTTATAAGCTCCCTATCCCCGTCATTTCGCTTCATTTCGACAAATCCCTTGTTCCACACATCGGGATAGGTTTCACTCAAATGAGGTTTCTGAGAAATAAAAGATGAATTTGGGAAAACTGAGAGAGGTTTTTGTCAAAAACATGCTAGGGAAGAAAAACCTCCTTCACTTTTTACACAGGTGTCATGTTTTTCTAGAAATATCAAAAATATAGTTGCCTCGGGAGAATTGATGCACCTTTGAAGTGACCTTGGGAAAATCAAATTTTCTCCTAGCTTAGTTGGCCAAATGACTCTCTTTATGATTCAAATTATAACTAGACACAAAGAGCTTTCTAATCAGCTACCATGAGCTCAATTTGGAGTTGAGGAAGGCATTCAAAAGCTGACTGTAACAGCACTCTGCATTGAGGCACCCTCACTGGGCACATTTTGACCAGTCTTGGGAGATTTGACTTTTGATAGGGCAAATGAACTCCAAATTGAAAAATTCATGTTGGGTTGGAAATTAGACTCAAATAATTTTCCAATGCGCTATCCTGAACCCAATTTGGACACTAGGAAGGCCTCCAAAAGTCGCCTGGAAAAGAGAGCGGCGCACTGGGAGGAAATTTCCAGTGTTAATTTACACTGGTGCGACGCACATAGAGAGCGTGGCGCACAAGGAAAAAAATGCCTGAAATTGTGCCATTTTGCCTCAAATTTCTTGTGAAGCCCATAAAATTGCAAAGTAGGCTCTATAACATCACTTTTTTATCAAATTTTATGAGTGATATGGTGGTTATATTCCTATGATTGAATGCAACAAATTTCATAAAGACAACCACAAGAAGACACCTATTCAGCAGGAGATAGAGGTTGATTGAGAGATTTGGATTGAGAGGATCTACATCCACTTAGAGAAGCTGTTGGCGAAAGCAAACAAGAATAGGGATCACCATCACATCATGAGGCTTCTTTGCATGATGAGGAGCTCATTGAGCATGATTTTGACCTAGTTGACTTGGAGGCACAAGATGAGCATAAATCCATACAACAAGTCATCAAAGAGAAGTATTCTCAGATCATGTAGGTCAAGGACAATTGGATAAGGGCCAAATTTATCATTTCATGCCTTGATCAAGAAAACAGTTAGCTTAAAGCACAACATCTACCTATGGAGAAAGAACAATTCAAAGTCAAGAAACAAGAGATGAAGGGAAAGGAATTGGTGGACCATGATAACATTGAGCACCATGAAGAAAATGTGGCGAGAAAAAGGCCAAGAACAAGTTTTTCACCATGAGCATCTCAGATGTATATTTCCCTCACCTTGATGGAAGACAAAATCACCATTGCAGGGAATGATTTCATGTTTTCAGTAGATTCCATCTCTCAAGCTACAGGCATACCAAACCATGGTGAAAATTGGTTCAAAGACATGAACCTAGACCTAGAAGAGTACAAACCCTAACTAAAATCATAATATAAAGAAACTCACTCACATGTTTTCCCATTCAGATATTTTTTGGAGATATATGCACCATTAATGAAGGCTATCATGAAATTCTTCACATGTGAGGGAAAATATTCCAGGTTGCATCAATATCACATAAGGCTGCTCATGCACTTTACAGCAACCAAGTCGCTCAATTTGAGTAGTTACCTATATAGGAGCTTAACCAAGATGTCTAAAAAGGTGAAATTGAAAGGAAAAGTGCATTATCTCAGTCTCTTTAATCATAGCTTGATAAAGGTTATGGTTCTCCATCAGTTGACAAAAAATAACATGACATGGGACACTTTCATTGAGGCAGCTTTGAACATGCATATAACTACTTCACCAAGCCAGCACCAAACTATGTCAGCACAGTCAATGGAGGTTGGGTCATCAAGAAAGAATGATGAGGTTCCAAGGCACCTAGGACTGAGGTGACCAATACATATCAAAGAGGCAGAAGGATTGTGTTTTCTCCTAAAACAGAGGTAGGGAGGCCAACCTTGAGAGGGTCAACATGCATTTGGAGAGGCTGCTAGACAAGGCTGACAAAGACCTTGCTCTGTTGAGACACATGGCATTTCATTACAGGGCACAAAACATGAGCGCCAAGGCCCGAATAAAGAGTTTAAAAGCAAAATTGAGGAAAGCAACAAGGAGGGAAAAAGAGGAAAAAGAGCAAGATAGGCTTAGAATCTTGGCTGAGGCTTCCTTGGCTCAGCATGGCACCCCATAGAGAACCTCTAGCCCAAATTTCAAGAAATTTGGGGAATTTTTGGTCACATGGAAATTTTTTGGGCAAAAAACAGGGATTTTCTCCCTGTGCGCCGCGCCACTGGCGCGACCCTAAAATTCTAGAGCTCCAAATGAGGAATGGCTTGCATTTTTGGATTCAGCATGGAAAATCACGACTACTGGTGTCCGGGCAAGAAATTTTGACAAGATCTGAGTCTCCTAAAGGTCAAAAAACACCCAAAAATGGCCTCTCTGCCACTTTTTTGACACACAGAAAGCAGTCTTGGGAGAATGAAGATTTGGAGGGGCAAATGAGCACCAAATTCAAAAATTCTAGTGTAGTTACAAAGTAGACAGGACAGGCCTTACAACAAGCCCACTTGGGCACATTTTGGACACCTGAAGATGCCCCAAAATAGGCCCCAAAGTAGCGTGACACACAGAGAAAATGGCACGACGCACAGAGGAAAAATTGCCAATTTGCTTCCGTTTCGCAAAATTTCGGTTCGCAACTTCTCCAAGTGGGCCTGCTCATCTACACTTCGGTTTTTTTGGCACCAAAGGCGGCATTTAAAGTGTTTTTTCTCTAGATTGGCTTCTATCCAAATGGCGAAGGAAGGCAAACGGTCACCCCAAGCCAAATGTCATGTTTGTAGCGCTGCACCTATAGCTGATGGTTGGCTCTCCATCTCCATTTTGCAATGATTCGAGTAACTCCCCAACCCTTGGGCGTTCTATCTCTTCCTAAAACATTCTATATATTGTATGCAAGTTATTTTCAAAGGGTTGGTTGGCTTGTAACTTCTGGGAGACTGTGGGAAAGAAACTTTGTTTCTTCACTGTGTATTTTTGACAGAGAATTAATGAAAGGCAGCGGCTCTGTTTCATGAGATTCTTGTGGTTGTGAGTGTAGCAAATTTGTCTCTTATGTTTTCATATGTATTTCGTTATGTTTCATAATTCAATTCATGTTCATTTCCAGTGAAATTTTCTGCGTGAGATTAGGTAGAATTCAATTTTATTGCTCTTCCTGTGGGAAAATTTCATGTTCAGTGTTATTCTTCAGTTGAAAAGGATTCATGTCACTATGCCCTTTTCACTTTCTTCAGCAATCTATTCATGCCATGGTACCTCAAACTAGCTTTTTACATTTTCCGCCTACCTTGCCTCACGGAATAATCTGTGCCTTTGTATTAAATTCTATGTTCTTTGCTGAGCACCGGTCCCATAACATCCTAGAAGTTCGGTCATTCATAAAATTGTTTCCAAAATCCCTATTCACTTACTAGCCGACGGTAAATATTGCATTGTAAGTCATCTCAGACCATTTTCAATCATCTATTCACTGAGCGTGACTCGGAGAGAGCCCTCTCCTACTTTGGTAGGGCTAGCTACCAGACTGAGCGTGGTTTGTGGTTACCCTAATTTTTTCCTTTCTTCAGCCTAAGGCAGATTTAGGTGCTAACAGGTGGCAGGAGAAGATGAATTGGAAAAAATCTCAACGAATGGAGAAATGCCAAGTGGTAGGCTGCCATTGGCCCAGAATTTCACAAATCACTAAAGGAAGAGGTTCAATGTTAAGGAATCAGCACCAGCGGGATCAGGTTGTGATTGCAATATCGCAAATCGCATATCGGAGGCAGGTCGACAGTTTTACAAATCGGCCCCAAGCAGGAAAGGTTGCAATGCTATGATCGCATATCACACATCAAAAAGGGACAACATTTTACATAACCATCCCCCAATAGTCAGGGTTGCAATTTCGATATCACATAGCGCAGCGTCCCAATAACAGTAGCACCCTCTCCTTCTGTCGATTGTGATATGCCGATATTCCCAGATGCGATACAATATAGGGTGTGGTTTTGAAAAACTGTCAGGTCCATTAGTTCACACATTACATATCACATCATGCGAGGGACATTATGGAGGATTACCCTGGTTCTGACCGATTGCAATTTGTGATGGGTATCAACACCGATAGACTATGACTACCAATGGTAAAGTCGTCGAGTTCAAGAGTAAGCCGATTTATCCGTCATTTGAAGTTTAATGCGAAAATGGTATTTGGACTATGTCAAGGGTGGTTTTTCCATGTTTAACAAGTTACTATTCTAAGTTCGAGATTCTTTGTGTGAAACTGCCTGCCTACTAAACTTGTCATCTGTTTGGAACTACCTAGGATTGAGGAGTTGGCTGATCAAGGGTATATATGGGACGGCCCGCATAGGAAAAAGGTGAGACTAGCATAGGGATTCATAAAATCATTGTGCACAGTAGTAAACCAACCTGACAGTAGGTCAAAACCTCACCTTGAACAGCAAGGAGGTTTCGAGAGGGTGCAAAAGCTTCATTTCCCCGAATTGGGTGTTCTCATAGACAATTCTGCATGATTTTTCGCCAAGATTTCAGTGGTACTGTCTGTTTCTGAAGATGGGCTCTCCAATCTTCATACATATTCTTGCTTGGAGGTATAAACATTGTAAATGAATGTTTCTTGTACTTTATCTCCTTTTATGTCACTTAATGAATGAAGGCCTCCCCACTATTTAGCAGCGCCTGGAGACGTAGTCCAAATTGGATGAACTCCATAATCAAATCTTTATGTCATGGTTTCATGCTTATCTTGTTATTTCCACATTGTGAAGTGATTTTAAGTTCCATTCTTAATAAGCTCTATTTCATGTAATTATGATGCATCTATAAGTAATAGATCTTGGATCATTGATGGGGGTAGGTGATCCCTTGTTATCGAGGGTCGTGAGCAATTGGGATCTAGATGAGGAGGTCTTTGTGGTGCAGGGGTATAGGATTGAGTTGACGTTACAGGATATTTACTTTTTGATTGGACTCCCTCCCCTAGGGTTGGTGGGGGATATACATATGGTGTTGCCACATGGGAGGAAAATTACCAAGTTTGTGGAGCCCCATTGTCGACGGGGTGTTCGTGTGAAGTGCACGACTATCACGATCGGTGATCTAGATAGGCTAGAGACATGGGTTGTCATGCGGAAAGAGTCGATAGTGCGGACAAAACCGACCTCCCTAGAAGTAAAAGCTTTCTAGTGACAAACAAGACAAATAAATGCTACCTTTCTCTAAACATGCATTTAGAATACAGGTAATCAAGTGATTTTAACATACCTTTAGTCCAACACTTTGTAGTAGTCCAGCCTCGCCGATCCGTATGAGCTCCTCCTTCTCTTCGAAACCTGCATTCACTAACAAGCCAAAAGATTAAATAGCACCTGATAAACTCATAAAACAATACATATCCATCATACAGACCAAGGAGTATATGAAACAAATCATGAATAACAATCTGTTGAGAAAAATGAGTTCATTTGTATTAAGTGGAAACAAAAGAAACCATTACAGCCTGAGCCTTGGTGTTGTGAAGGTCCCTCCTAGGGTCCAGCAAGAGTTTTCCTTTACTTTGATCAGCTCACCCACTCTCAAATAAGGCTAGGAAAGGATGGGAATCTCTCCTCTCAAGCTTTACAAGGGAGTCCTAATTCCAGCAGCATCTACCCTTAGGAATGTTCAGCTTTCAATCTCTCCTCCCTTTGGCCCAATGCCTGTATTTATAGTGCTCTAGAGGAAGTTATTCAGGTCCACCATCAATGGGATAAGCCCCTCTTTGGATGGGATAGCTCCCCTCTTGATGGGATAAGTTCCTCTTTGGTAGGGATACATGAACCATCTGGAGGCACTTCATACACGTCAAACAAGCTTCTAGAATGCTCTAGAAATGACCACAAGTAACTTTTTTGGAGTGAAACTTGCGCCTTTTGACCTTTACAGGAGTACGCACCCATTGCTTTACAGACAGAGTGTACAAGTATGTAGGTATTGTGAACTTGGAGTGCGTACACGCAGGTAAGGCTAAGAGAAACTGCGTACCCAGAGATATATAGATTTTTAATGACTTTCTCTCTTTCTTGGAGTTTGACATGGAGAGCAGAGGTATGAGGCTTGCCAAGGAGGATAGTATGACAGTTGATGGAGCCATACTAACTGCAAATAGTCATGGTGACAGATTTTAGTGTAACAGATTGCCCCCTAAAGTGCGAAGCCTGTAGTAGATAAGGGTTTCATATCATCTAGGAAGGGTGAAGTACTTTATCATTTCAAGGATTATCTTGTGGAGAGCCTAGTCAGAACGTGCAAGTATTCAACACAAAATACATATATAAGATCATATCATCGCTGAGGTAGGCATTCCCATGCTCAGATTGAAAACTTTAACTAACAAACTATCTACTGCTCTGATACAGGAATGATTCTGAGTACATCATAATCATAGACTTTTATAGACACAGTATGGACGCAGCCATCTGTTTATAGTTAGTCTACTATATAATGAATACAAAACTCCTCGCAGCTTGGATGGTGGAAACTAGATCCAGGGTCTTGATTTCTACTTCCCGACAGGTACGATTCTATCCATGCGAATAAATGAGTTGATGTTGAACATGGTAGAAACCACTTGATTACCAGTCAATGATTTAAACTGTTAACAAGTGTGTGAGAGACCACCAGTGATGTCAATGGTTCTCAAAGTACCCAGTACAATCCATGAGATGTGAATGAATGAGTTGATGTCGAACATTTCACGGAATCCTTCGATCGAAAGTCGATGATGTAAACTGTCGTCAAAGGCGAGAAACCTGCCATTGATGCATGCAGACTTAAAGGTACTGACGATTCCTAGGTCCTCTTTCTAGATAATGTGCTGATGTCGATAGAAAGCGACCCGTTGCAGGCAAGCCCACAACACTAAATCATAGATCAAGTTGAAGAAATGTAGTTGTAAGCACTGACTCAGGGATGGTCAAAATGGATGACGGGTATTTTGCAGATGAATGTTTATTGCAGAGACCTCTTGAACACATAACGACACGACAGATGGCTTGGTGACATTTTACCCAAAGTTAATACCCGGCTGAAAACTTTCAATGTAGTTTGATCAAATGTGAGGCAAAGGATTTCCCAACCCAGGTAAATGCAAAGTGTCGTGTTCAAGAGTGGTAATAAGGCTTCTTCTGAGACAAAGGATAACAAATGGGCTCATTTTTCTCTCTTTTCCCCCACCATTTCTGGCAAGTACCTCTTTATTTTTAACAAGCTTGAGGAGGATAACATATGCTTGATTATAAGCTCATCCTTCGGATGAGTCCAACTTAGTTTTGATTCGAACCCTAAGAAGGAGTGGTCCGTTCCTGTTTGTAATCGAACAGGTCCTTTACTGTGAAATTTTAACGAGTCCAGTATAGGAGAAACTCGGTGTTTTTCATTTTTAGAGAGTCTGAAAAAACTTAAGAAGACTCCAGGTTGAACTTTTTCGTAAAGTTGTGTCTCCCAAGCCCAAAAAAGTATAAAATAATACTTGAGAGAACCGCTTAGTCTTGCGACCAAGGAGTACTTTCATGATTAGTGCCTCTGACCTGAAAAGTAAAAAGCGATCAAGGACACGTCGTTTTATTTCCAGTATCGAGTTTGAAACGACAAAAACCCGGCAATATTTTCCTGTTTTTACGGTCAGAAAAGAGCTATAAGGGGACCGTCTTTTAATTCCATTTTAACGAGTGTAAAAGAAACGATCGGCAATCTTTTCATGTTTTAGGAGTCAGAAAAGGGCTTAAAAGATGACTCTGATGTTTTGGTTCGTGAAAAATGATAATTTTCCCTGAAATTCCTTTTGTCCTACACAAAAACGACACATTACTCATACCTGTTTAAGATAAGCAAAAATGCATTGAAAAATATCCTTCTATGGTAAAAAATAAACAAACTTAGCATTCATTTATCCAAAAAACCTATAAAAAGACCTTTTACCATGTTATTTTTACCATTTTACTGTTGAGGGAGAGAAAAGGGCTTTTGGCAAGAAACTTCCCGTGGACTTTGCGGAGAATCCGACCGTCGGAATCGAGCGCCATCTCTTTCAGGTATTTCACAACATCCTCTTCTTTGTTTTCATCCGTTTAGAATTTCATTTTAAGCCCTAGTTTGATCTTTTGGGGGCTTTGGGGTTTCAAGATCCGCTTTTCGCGGTACGCAGGTGCCCCATGGGCGACCTGCGTACCCCAACATTTTCGTTAATGGGAAAATGGCAGGAGTGCGCAGCCTACCTTCAGAACAGCTGCGTACCCACGCTCTGTTTTCTGAAAGCGGGGTGCGTACTCCGCGCAAAGTAAATTTAAAACCCCAAATCTCAAAAATAAACCATTAATTTTTGATTTAATGAATTCTAATGAATGTTTTCTGGTGTGTAGATTACCCACCATGCTTGATTGGCGCGAAAGAGAACACGAAGATGTCGATTTGGCTGCAATAGATCATCAACCTTCCATTGATGCTTTGAAGGCATGCGGTCTCTATAAATACTGGGCCATACCTGGCATGAGGGCCCAGGTGCGATTCTTAGAATGGCTGGTTGAAAGGTGGAACGTTCAGGATCAATGTTTTTACATCGGAGGGCACCAGCTCGAGATAGAGCCCTCAGACATATATTTTCTCACTGGTTTGCCCAATAGGGGCGAGCAACTGACTCTGTCCGGGACTAGACCGGGTGGCCAATCCCTTGCTAGTCTCCGGCTAGAGTGGTGCAATAATCAGCACCAGGAGAAAGGGATAGAAATCAAATACATATCCCTACCTGAACTTATGGTAATTTCCTTTACGGTTACCAGACTCTACAGTGCAGCCGCTTTGCATATTGCCACTGGGTCCCAAATGCGGATGGCGATTGATTGCTACCGAGGCACCATTTTCAACTGGTGTGACGCTGTGTTGGCCAATATGAAAGGCCAACTAACTAGGGCAAAGAACGGGCAATTAAAGACCTTTGGGTATGGGCCTTTAGTTGTGAGCTTTGCCCTAGAGAGAGTTCCGGTGCTGATCCCGCAGCATCTCACCGTTGCAGTTGGGCCACCTCGGGAGCCAAAGTTGATGCGATGGGTTGCGGTGATGGCCCGGCATCCTGATGAGGGAGCGGGAGTTGTCTGATTTCCTGTGGGTTACTTTCACTGGTTGGAGGACCAGGTCTTTGCGATCCAGGATTTTCCTTATGCCGGAGTAGATTTTCGCGGTGATCCGGACATGGTTCTTCCATAGGGAGAACAATGGGACGACAGAGGTACTTCATTTTTCACAAGTTTTTAAAATTATTTACTTTTTTTGTTTTTTATATCATTTCAAAACTGACAGTGACAATTTTCAAAATGCAGATGTAGGTCCATAGCGTCCGGCCAATCTCCGGCCATTCGAGAGAAGAGTACCAGTTGCACTAGCACCGGCCCCACAGGATGCGGCTGCAGAGACCTTAGCCGAGTTGGAACAGCACCTAGAGCGTCTCACAGCGGACATACCAGAGACGACTATAGACGATATTCCTATCCGACTTCAGCGCTATGTGATCGCAGTCCCAGGACCTTTCAGGAGGTTCCTGTGTAGGGTAGCGCGGGCAGTGGTGTCGTATAGAGAGCACCACCAGTGATTGGCTAGTCACTTTTGTAGACACATGTGACATTTTGGTTTTTTGTACTTATCATTTTTGCCGATCATAAGGTGTTTTTCAACCTATGATCGAAGACGATGTATATTTTGACACACTCCTATCTATATATATCATTATTACCGGCTTATCTTGTTAAACATGTATGATGAAATTTTTTTTAAATTTACATGTATGATTATCGCAAATGTCTGTCTAACATTCGAGAAGCAATTGCATCTACTAATGTATTTAATGACCTTGGAATATGTTGATATTCAATGTAATCAAATTCACGTTCCAAGAGGTGCACTCTCAAAAATAACCTTAATAACACTGGATTTCTAATGGCATATACTCTATTAAGCTGTAATACAACGAGTTCAGAATCTAACCTCACTATCAAACTCTGAATCCCAAATGAAATAGATTCAGATAATAACTCAATCACTGCACTGTATTCTGCAATGTTGTTTGTTGTTTGATCGAGGCTCACCCCATGCATAGAAACTAACTCGTCAGAGGGCGAATAGATAACCCAGGCTGCGGAAGAGATATTCCGTGTACTACGACAAGCACCATCAACGAATCCAATGTACGTTTGGAGAGGTGTCGACATCTGCAATATCAAGAGTAAAACCAAGATAAGCCAGAATAACGACGAAAACACACTTTCTAAGCTAAGCACACTGTCTATACTAACAAACACA
This sequence comes from Pinus tabuliformis, assembly GCA_031772625.1. NCBI lineage: Eukaryota > Viridiplantae > Streptophyta > Pinopsida > Pinales > Pinaceae > Pinus > Pinus tabuliformis. The sequence continues at coordinate 538,595,813 of CM062816.1, read as the reverse complement.
CCAGCTAGAAAGAAAAACTAACCTAACTAAATCTCCATACCCATAATTTAAGCATAATACCTCTTTAGGTAAAGTCCATTTCTGGGCTTACCCAAAGAGTCCCCATCAAAATCTACCAGCTCATAGGCCCCTTTTGCTAGCTTTTGCTTGACAATGTAGGGCCCATGCCACATAGGAACGAATTTTCCAGCACCTAATTTATCGTTAGCTTGATCATATAATAGCACTAGGTCTCCTTCCAAAAAATTACGAGGGGTCACGTTGCGATCATACTGAGCTTTCATCCTTTTTGCATGAGTCTCGATTGCCAATGCAACATCACGTCGAGTCTCATCTAATTGAGCTAAGTATAATAAACGCTTCTCCTCTTCGGAAGTAGCTGGAAGTAATTTGACAACCATTTGAAGTGATGGGATTTCGCATTCAATAGGCAGCACATCTTCCAAACCATAAACTAGTTGGAAAGGAGTGAACCCTGTTGATGTTTTCACTGAGGTTTGGTACGCCCAAAGCGCTGAAAATAACATGTTGTGCCAATTCGACCGATGAATACCAATGATTCGTCGGATCATGATAACTAGAACTTTGTTGATGGACTCAACCAAACCATTTGCTTGGGGATAATAAGGAGTAGAACTATCATGACGTAAACCAAGCTGGCCTGTAAGTTCTGTCATCATAATGTTTCGAAAATGGCGCCCATGGTCAGTGATTATCGCTTGCGGGACACCAAACCTAGCAATAATATGATTGAATATGAAAATCGCAGCTATCTTGCCATCTGCCTCGAATGTAGGCATCGCCTCGGCCCACTTAGTAAAATAATCAACCGCAAGGATGATATACGCATGCCCCCTGGCCGAGTGAGGGTTACATGTAATAAAATCGATACCCCATTTAGCAAAAGGACCAACGGAAATTATAGGGTGGAGAGGAGTAGGTGGTGCGTGCATCTTGCGATCAAACACTTGACAGTTGTGACATTTTCGGACCGCAATGATACAATCTTTAAACATGGACGGCCAGAAGTAGCCAGCACGCAACACCTTCTGGGCTGTGGCATACCCAGACATATGACCGCCACACGCTCCAGAATGACAGTCATTCATAACCCTTTCTGCCTCTTCATGAGTTAAGCAACGATGAAAAACCAAATCTGCCCCACGATGATAAAGAGTATCTCCGATAATTTTGTACTGTTGGGACTGGAATCGAATTTTCTGACGTTCCGACTTTGAAGCTTCGGGCCGAAAGGATTGGGTTTGGAGATAGATGATTATATCCCCATACCACAGATCTAAAGTGCTGATGAGAAACAGAGATTCGTCCGCAATGGTTTCCTCTGCCATAGTTTCCGTGTCAGCACGCGGGAAGTCACACATCAACTCTGCAAAAACTAAAGATTTCTTAGACTTAGATTTTTCAAACTCCAAGTCGAACTCTTGCAAGATAACAATCCATTTAGAGTACTTGCCCCCTAGCAACTATTTTGTCAAAATGTAAATCATAGGGTTGCAATCCGAAATGACTGTAGTTTTACGGAGGAGAATGTAGTGACGAAAACGTTGGACAGCTTGAACAGCTGCCAAGGCCAATTTCTCCACATGTGAATATTTGAGCTCAGTGGTATTTAACGTCCTACTAAGATAATATATCACATGTTCCGTTTCAAATTCATCTTCCTATACTAAGACCATTCCAATGGTGGAATGAGCGGCGGCGAGGTACAAAAAGTAATCCTGGTTGTAGTTGGGAGGATGCAGCAACGGTGCGTGGGTCAACGCGTGCTTTAGCGCATCAAAAGATTTCTGAGCTATCTCATCCCAAGAGAATTGAGCATTTTGTTTCAACAACCGGGTAAAACCCTTGGTAATCTCGGCGTAGTTAGGAATGAATCAGCATAAAAAGTTTGCTTTCCCTTGCAAACTTTGGAGTTGGCACAGACTCGAAGGAGGAGGCAATTTGATGATAGCTTCGACCTTCGAGGGATCGACGCGAATGCCAAATTTTGAAACTACAAATCCCAGCAATCGTCCCACTTCTGTGCAGAAGACACATTTGTGTGGGTTGAACCGTATACGATAATGCCTACACCTCATAAAAATTGCTCGTAAATGGACAAGGTGATCAGCTCGATGTAAGGAGTGAGCGGGCAAATCATCGAGATACGGTTGCACAATGTGCTTGATGTCATGAAATGCATAAGACATCGCCCTTTGAAAAGTGGCTCCGGCATTCTTAAGCCCAAAAGGTAATTTGCAATAAGCAAATGTCCCCCATGGACAAATGAAAGCCGTTTTTGGTTGATCGGCAGGTAGAATATTGATTTGGTTGTAACCGGAAAAACCGTCCATAAAGAAAAATATTTCACTGCCGGCACAATCATCAATTATTTGATCGATATAGGGTGTTGGATAGTTGTCCTTGGGACAAGCACGATTGATATCCCTATAGTCGATACATATTCTTATTGTTCCCTGTTTCTTGTTAACCGGAACAATGTTCGATACCCAATCCGTTAATGGGATCGGATAAATGAAACCTGCTTTCAACAGCTTCTCAACTTCTGCTTTAATTGCAGCCGCTTTCCGAGGGTGTATCTGACGCAGACGTTGCCGAATGGGTTTAGCGTCCGGGTAAGTCTTGATCTCATGAACAACAATGGAGGGATCAATTCCTGGCATTTCCTCATATGACCAGGCAAACACGTCGCAGAATTCTTGAAATAGGGCCTTGTATGTTTGAATTTCGTCATCTGAACACAAGGCACCTATATGAATGTGTTCAACAATTCCGGGCTTCACTGTAATGTCAATGGGAATAGTGCGAGAAATGTTTCCCAAATTCAGCTCTGAATCAGGATGTTTCATTGGACTCTGAGCGTCTTTGACATATTCAGCTGTAAAGATTGATGAGAAATCGTTTTCAAAACGATCATCCTCAGGTAAAAATGAAGATCTATGATGGAGATCTTCCCATGGTAAATCGTTTACACACAGGACTTCACAAAGTTGTTCGTCAGATGACACAACTTCGGGAAACGTTATTAGCCCCGAGGTTGACGTGAAAAGGGATTCCTCACGGACCACATTCATTTGGTCGATTTGGGTTGAATGCGGGTTGGTAAAAGACTGCACGGCTTCATAAGCAATTTCATATGGACTCAAAGGCATAGCAAAACCAGATATTCTGGGTTTGATACCCAGCGGAGTCGCCATTTTGTCATGCGGAAAGAGTCGATAGTGCGGACAAAACCGACCTCCCTAGAAGCAAAGGCTTTCTAGTGACAAATAAGACAAATAAACACTACCTTTCTCTAAACATGCATTTAGAATACAAGTAATCAGGTGATTTTAACATACCTTTAGTCCAACGCTTTGTAGTAGTCCAGCCTCGCCGATCTAGATGAGATCCTCCTTCTCTTCGAAACCTGCATTCACTAACAAGCCAAAAGATTAAATAGCACCTGATAAACTCATAAAACAATACATATCCATCATACAGACCAAGGAGTATATGAAACAAATCATGAATAACAATCTGTTGAGAAAAATGAGTTCATTTGTATTAAGTGGAAACAAAAGAAACCATTACAACCTGGGCCTTGGTGTTGTGAAGGTCCCTCCTAGGGTCCAGCAAGAGTTTTCCTTTACTTTGATCAGCTCACCCACTCTCAAATAAGGCTAGGAAAGGATGGGAATCTCTCCTCTCAAGCTTTACAAGGGAGTCCTAATTCCAGCAGCATCTACCCTTAGGAATGTTCAGCTTTCAACCTATCCTCCCTTTGGCCCAATGCCTATATTTATAGTTCTCTAGAGGAAGTTATTCATGTCCACCATCAAAGGGATAAGCCCCTCTTTGGATGGGATAGCTCCCCTTTTGATGGGATAAGTTCCTCTTTGGTAGGGATACATGAACCATCTGGAGGCGCTTCATACACGTCAAACAAGCTTCTAGAATGCTCTAGAAATGACCACAAGTAACTTTTTTGGAGTGAAACTTGCGCCTTTTGACCTTTACAGGAGTATGCACCCATTGCTTTACAGACAGAGCGTACAAGTACGCAGGTATTGTGAACTTGGAGTGCGTACACGCAGGTAAGGCTAAGAGAAACTGCGTACCCAGAGATATATAGATTTTTAATGACTTTCTCTCTTTCTTGGAGTTTGACATGGAGAGCAGAGGTATGAGGCTTGCCAAGGAGGATAGTATGACAATTGATGGAGCCATGCTAACTGTAAATAGTCATGGTGACAAATTTTAGTGTAACACGGGTTGTTGCCACAGTAGTGCTATGGATCCTGGGAAACTAGGTGTTCCACCACATCACTGGTGGGCATATGATGCTTTTTAAGAGTGTATTGGTAGGGACCTACTATGGGTGGGCCCAAATGATGTTGTTGTCTATGAAATGATAGCTGAGTCTATGTAAGAGACAGGGGAACTACGATTGTACATTTGGTATAGTGCTATGTGCTTTCTTCTTTGAGAGGATGCCCACCATCCGCCATCTTGTACAAATTTGGGATGGGGTCCCACAGGAGCCCAGGATGCACCGTTGGGGGTAGCTACTATGGAGAGGGGGAGGAGGGGGGTCGAGCGTGTGTTCTGACCCAAATTTTTCGCACACTGGGATCAAATGCCCCTTTACATAGACGATTATCCTTATAGTAGGATGAACTACCAGGGTGATCCTGACCTACCACTTCCACTCGGACAAGCATGGGGACCAGACGGTAAGTGTTAAGTTGTTATTTTTATGGTGCATTTCATATTTTTATCACATGTATATGGTACTGAGTGTAAAATATGTGGTATGCAGATATAGCACTGATAAAACTGGAAGGATATGGAGGTTGAGCTGCAGCACCAAGGGTTGTAGATCAGGGAACATCAATTTCACATTATGGTTCAGACTATAGTGCTATATGCACTGACCTACATTGTAGGTGTGATTTTCTCCTGACCAAAGTTTCTGAGCATGGGTGCCATGAGTTAGACGATCGGTACGCGGATGAGCGTACAGGCCTTCCCTCAGAGTGGTGAGGGATCATGTGATGCATGACGATGGCTAGTCAAGCAGTACGTGATCTACGAGTAGGTGGAGCAGAGCCTTTGGCATGGGATCCACCAGACAGTGACTGGGAGGGGGATATGTGGGTCCCTTTTTGTTTTGATTTTTATAACATGATGTGGGCATGTCGAATGGATTTAGAGTTATGGGATCCAAACACTTTTATTTTTTATTTGATACATAATATGATTATGCATGCCTTATATGCCGATTATGGTTCACCATGTGTTTTGTTTATGGTTGTCTTCTGCGGTATACATGTCATAAATTCCAATCCAAAATGTTATTTGCAATGGTGTCTACATAGTTACTTTAGGCTCTATCAACATGACTGAAAGTAATGGTTTCAAATTCACGTACCAATAGCTTGAGTCGTAGACATTTTCTAAATAGGACTTGGTTATGCACATGATAAACACCATTCAATTGCATGACAAGAAGCAAGGAATCTAAATGAACATGAAGACGAAGGATGTGATGATCAAGGGCATTGACTAACAAACCTATCACAACATTATATTTGGCCTGGATATTGGTGGCAGATCCAATGCACATGCCATTCAAATGGACTAATGTATGCAAGGGAGTGAAAATGGCCCAAGTTGTCGAGGTTATATTCCTGGAGAAGCAACTCGCACCGTTGGCATAACCGATATACAGTGTGGATGATGGATCCATTTGAAAGGTGCAAAAGACAACAAATGAGATGATGCAACCTACCTAACTGCATGTCAGAAATAAAGACATGCAAATCAATGGAATATTATGTTGTCTTAAGGGGTCCTGACCCAGGTTCAGAGTTAGTTGCGCCAACCAACAAAACCCTACACTACTCTCCCTTTCAGCAACAACCCATGTAGCATAGGCTGCAGTCTCACCCGAAGCAGTATGGGGGGATGTAAGAACCAAGTTTCTGCATCTAGAGACTAGTGTGATGTCTTCCAGCACCTTATATCTGCCTCCGCATAGATCGATAGACTTCTAGGGGTTTTTACTATAACTCTGATAAAGCAACCTTTAGACCGTCACAAAGGTCCATGATCAATCCTTGTGGACCCTTAATAGTCGATTTACCTACTTACGTCCATCAAAAAGAAATCCTAAATTGGCATTCATGCATATCTACTTAATTAATTAGAAAAGATAAGAGAAATCACTAGAAACTTCGCGGAAGTGATTAAACATTCATTGTGTACATTATTAAGAATGATTCAAGATAATCGTGTAGTATTCAATCAATATTTCATAAAAACAAGTCATTTATCAACAACATATAACACAAACAGATATGAACAAAAATAATCAATAATTATTTGGAAAACTGTCTTTGTTGATCTTCAATTTAGTGCTTAAAGACTCAAACTACCCTATGCACATAGTTGCAACGGTCCATTCACTCACCTGTGGACTCTACCGAGGTCTCTACACACTCAGCTGCAGAGCCTTCCTTTCTCTACCTAAGCACAGGAAGTAGAGCCTTCCTGCCTTAGCTCCTACCCAAGACTCTTCAATGAACCCAATTCTCTATCTTAGTTCCATCTAGTTACCTCTTCCTTTCGCTAAGACTCAACTATTTATAGACTTTTTCATACAATGCCATGGTCCATGGACCATGGGTGAATCTCAAAACTGACTCAAAACTTTACTTAAAACAAGGGGCTAAGCCCCTTTGACTTTTATTCATCTATGCACTTTGCATCCACAAATCATGGAGACTTTACATCTTTTACAAAATTTGTTACAAAAAACTGCTAATTAATTTCATTGTGCCCCTAGGGACCCCATCCCAACAGGCCCCCAACACAAATATCATGACTCAACCTTGAGTCACTCAACTGCTTGTTCTACTTTCTGGCAGAGTTCACTGAATGCTTTAATCAAGGCTTGTAGATCTGTTGTACTTTGTTCTACTACTTGATGCAACTCCTAGACCAGTTTCTCCATGGCTGGCCCCTCTATTGCTAGTTGTGTCATCCTCTGCATCTATTGCATCACCTTCAACTTCTCAATAATGCTCTGTGAGATCTGGTTGGCTTGTTGTGTCCAAGGCTCAAGTTGTGTGCTAAGCACAGACTTCTTCTTTTTCAATTCCTATATCTACAGCAATTTTACTTTACCTTCCTGTAGGTGTGCAAGACACTTGACTGGTGCCAACGTCTGTGTTGTTTTGTTGATTTCATCGTAGTATTGTTGTGCTTCCCTAAGTTCTGTGCTCAACTGTTGCAGCGTAGGATCCTCCTGCAATGTCTCCCATAGGCCTAGTGCCTGAGTGAAGAGATTTTCACACCCTTGAATGGTGACATATAGCCGAGCCATTGATTCTTTAATCACCACGTTCCTTTTCTCTCACACCTCTAGTGATGTGAGCGGCTGCAACTTCAATTGCAGCTCAACTATCTACATCTTGAGGTCCAAAGTCACCATATCGACCTTCTCCTTCGAAGCGCACATTGATGCATACAATTTCCTTACATTGGTTGAGGCCTCTACATCATCAGGAATACCCAACTTAGGTAGAGATTTGCAGGTCTGCTCAATTGTTGTGACCAGGTTTTGATGTTATGTGCACAACGCCTCCTGCTCCTTTAGGGCCTTAGTTTTTTTGACGAAAAGCTGCTAGTTATTGACTTTGAACTCACTGACAGTAGTGAGTGCACACTGTTCTCTAATCCTGAGCTCTTCCATGACCCCCTGATGTAGCGTATGTAGACACTCAAGTGGTAGTGGGGCAAGGTTCAACCCCCTGTCTTTAACTGAGTGAAGCACCACGCACTACTCATGCTTCTCCACGTAGATTGACCCTTTAGGTAAGGGAAAGACTATGATGTCTTGAGGCCAATCAATCATTCATACTGAACTCCTTCCCTTCGTTAGGTTGGCTTATGCACCGCTCTCCCATGGTGGTTTCACTGGGGGAGCAATACCATACCACATGGGTTCATATTGGGGGATATTTATTGAGGAAAAAATGACATAATATAATGGGGGATATATAGGAGGTAGAGGGTTTTTATATTGGCAGGTATACAAAATGAAGCCTAAGGTTAATGAAAAAACATAAAGGGGTATAAAAAATGTTAATGAAAAAATGGATACCTACAATATCTAGTGAAAGAAGGGGTTTTTAAATTGGGAAGGTATATTGGGTTCATATTGGTAGGGGATTAATTAATGTGATTTTTAGGGGTATTTTCCAATATGTAATCAAATTAAGGGTATTGTTTAATATGCCATGAACGCACGTGATATGTCAAAGATTCATTGAGTGAAGTCCCTGTGTGCTTTCCTTCCTAACATCTAATTTAATTATTTTCACCTGCATCTTCATCTCACACAAATCCTTTTGGACACCCCCAAGTGTCTGCATGTATTGCTGTTCAAATTGTTGCAACACCTCTGTCGTGGTGTCCCGAATTTTGCCACCAATATCATCGAGATTTCCCTCTATCAGCACCATGGGATCCACATGTATCTGCTTGTAAAACTTATGTTTTTTTCACTTCCCACTTTTCTGCTCTTGCATGCGCTTCTTCAAGATGAAAGGAGTGGTTTTCTCTTCATTGCCACCTCCTGCTTGCTCTGACAGTTCTTTCTCATCACTGTGGTGGGAAGCAGATTTTTCATTGTCCTCTGCATCCTTCTTCTCGTGCTCTAATTGTGCCTTTTTAGCGTGCTCCTTTTCCAGATGGGCCTTCTCTGCAGCTACCGTAGCAACCTCCTTCTTATTTTGTGTAGCCAAGGTGTGAACAGCTTGCTAAGCGGCGTCCTTCCGCTTCTGCACATCTAAGCTCTCTGCACCTGTGCTTGTTCTAGCATCTAAATTCGTAGGCATGCACCATTCCCATGGCAAAAGCCCTATGACTTCTTGAATATCTGTATCTGTCACCATATAAGGCAATGCGTGCCATTTCTACTTAGGGTCTTTCCGCACTTTGAACGAGACCCTATGAAAATTGGCTTTGAATTATGCATAAGCCGATAGTTGCGTGTACAAGGTGGGGGATAACATTGGCCATTGTTTAACTACCATGTGCGTGTCCATCTCCATCAACACCCAAAATATATTCATCTCCTTAACCTGCTCTGGATATTTTGAGGTCCATGGCGAGGCAAACCGCCCTGCCTCAAGAAATTCTTCTTTATGCGAAGGAAATTGGCTATCCTCAAGCAACCTCCAAGAAACCAAAACAATTGATAATAATAGCCAGGCATAATGAAATGGACTTCTCTCCTCTTGGGCCTCATGGAAGTTCACGAGGAGCTCCTGGCATAGATAGTTGGCCCAGTTGTACTAAACCCCCTTCACGCACTGCAATGCGAGTGAAATGACTGGCCCCGGAACTTCATCTGTGTGGCATCTTCTCATTACTTTTCTTGCTAGGATCTAGGCAACTAAATGCACTTCCGGGTCTGATATGGATGCATAGAATACCCTCGCGACTTTTTTATGAGCCCAAACTCCTTCTTCATCTTATCTGCCAATTATTTCTCTCTAGTTTTTCCTCCAAACTCTTTTGCAAGGTTTGTGCCTTTGTAAGGTAACTTAGTGATCCTGTAGATCGGCATGTCAGTGAGAGGGATAGGCTCCCCTATCCATAGGAACCCATCATGCACCAAGGTGAGGAGCTGGCGCACACAGACCATATTAATGGGGGTGTGGTGATAATGTTGCAGTAACAACATATTGAGAAACCCTAACTACTCAACACCACCCACCAACTTCATGGCCTCTAAAATTGTAACCCCTGTATCATCATACTACGTCTTCCTCATGTACTTGTGCATCGCCAAGTACGAAAACTTGATATGGTCCATGAGGTCCCAATATTCCATTTTAAGTAAAGGAATGTGCACCAGCCTAGGACCCTTGAACACCACTTTCTCAAGCAGCAAAGGTGTTAACACTGTAAATTTTCATGTATCAGGGTCCTTCATGACCTTAGATTTTCCCTTCTGTGGAGGGATATACTCAGGCAGTCTTGTCACAAGCTCCACTCTTTCAGAATCAATATCCTCAATTCCCTAGAATTCTTCCTCCTCTAAGTCCACTACCTTCTCTGGCTTCTTATCCTTTTCCTTCTTCGCCTATGTCTCAGTATGCTTCCTCCGTGATGCGCACACTAGCACCAGCTTCTTCAACTTTTCTTTCACGACTGGTTACTTTTCTTTCATTGCAAATTGTTTTTCTTTCACCGCAGTTTGTTTCGGCCTAAGCGAACTAGGTACGACGGGCACGGCAGGGATAGCCTCCATACTGGATATTTCTGGTGATGGCATGTCGAATACGACTTCTTCCAAACTAAGGGCCTCAGCGGGGTTAGTGGAAATCATTTTCTCAATGAATAACTGTGGGTCTTCTACAAAATAGTTCACAAACGGAGGGCATGACTAAAATTCCTCCTATAATGCTCAGATCATATGAAACAGATAGAAAAATTCACCAACAAGTCATAGAGCACAAAGTGTTCTCTATTGGACTAGCACACATAATTTATAGGGGTTTTTGAATTCAAATCCAACTGTTCCCCCCAAATTCTGATAATAAATTTTGTTTTGGCAGTATATCTTCAAACATTTTTTCCTTAATTTCCACCACCCTTCTCCACTTAATGTTGGGTAGCAGATCCCCCGCGTAACGGTTTTGGGGCTTAAAGTCCACAAGTTTGAATAAAAATATGGTAAAGGTTCCGCAAAGTGCACGAAGCGCGAATTGTAATGAGTCAAGTCAAAGGGTTTTCTGCCCGAAAATAATGTAAAATAATAGTAAGTGAGTCAGCTTGCCCATGTTCCGCTGACCATGGGAATGTGTAAATAGAGAGAGGCTCTAAGGGCAGAAAGTATCTTTTTGAAAAGATCTAATGTGTTATGGGTTTGTGAAGGTAATATTTGTTCTGAGTCTGTAAGTGCGAGTTGTAAGGGTTAGTAGATAGATAGAGGAGCTGTTGTTGTGTCTTAGTAGATAGATCTTCCCTGATCTCTTCGGCAATTGCTTCCTTGGTCGCCTCCTGCTGCAAAGCTACCTTTTGTCCCTGACACATCCTCTCCACCATCTTAGTGAGTCGTAGCTGGATTTCCTTCTTTCGCTATTGTGCTGCCATCCTTTCTAATGAAGCCAAGTCTGGGGTGTGCCACTACAGAGGCCATGCTGCCATTACCTCGTAAATTGCATCATCTGTTGCAATGAACAAAAGCTTTACTCATGTTTTTTTTGGATCGTTCCGTGCCCGGATATATAGGTTATGCATGTCTGGTTTGAACTCAGCCGCACTTTGCAAACTATTGCATACTATCGGGGATAACCACGGTCTGCGAGAGACCCATGTCCGGATAGTTGCCTCCATGAATATCCAAAACACCTTGATCTCACAAATCCTCGTGGTATCTTTCGTAGCCCAGAGCGAGTTATACTGCACTGCTTCAGGGAGTTGCCCTCAATGTCGGGAAATTAGCTGCCCTGCAACAACTCTCCTATAACCAGTGGGATTGTTAGGAGAAACCATGCGTAATGGAAAGTCTTACCTTGCTCCTAAGCTTCCCGACAATTCGTCAAAAATTCATCACAGAGAAACTGCACCCTGTTGAACTGAACCCCTTCTACACACTGCTCTGCGAGTGCAATGACAGTGGCTGGCACTTAGTCTGCGCGGCATTTTAACATAATTTTACCAACCAGTAACTGGGTGGTGATGTGAAACCCTTGGTCTTTGATGCTTGCTATTGCATACCCTCGCTTCCATTTTTCCAGTGTATATTTAACCTTCATGGCTTCTGCGAGACCCACATCGCTACTCATTCTGGCTATGTCTGCATGATCATTCCCTAGTAGGCAACTGGGAAATTTGGTGTACTAAATCGGCCATGATGGGAATCGGTTCCTCCAACCATAGATACCCATCATGTACTAGACATAGTAACTGTCAGATAACAAAAATGGTGATGGCCGCGTGGTGATAGTGGGGTATCCACCTTAGATTGAGTAATCCCGCCTTCTCCACACCCTATAACCACTTCCGCTGCAGTAATTTTTCTTTGGCCAACTGGGGGAACTTCTTGTTGTCCGCAAGATCCCAATATTCGAACTTGATACTCGGTATTCGACCCAGCGGCAGACCGTCAAACCTTATCTCATCTGGAAGAAGTGGGGTCTGGAGTGTACTCTTCGTGGCCTCCAAGTCCTTTGGTATCTTGGCTGCCCCTTTCCATGAAGAGATATATGGTGGTAGCAAAGGTATTTGGACAGCATCCTCCTCTTCCTCATCCTGTGCTTCAATCTGAGCGATCAGGGCTTGCAAATCTTCCTCATCCTCATCGATTTCAGTGGTGATTGCTTTGCCCTTTTCTGCCACTGATACTTTACTGAATCTCAGTGATACCTAGACTGGCCACATAGTTTTGTTGTCTTTTCGATGTTGTGGTGTCTGTGGGGACTTTGGAACCTCGGGGGTAGCAGCCACTTCTTCTGGCTCCTCCTGGGTCGGATACAGCTCTTCCGCAAATCGTGCTCAGGTTCTAGCCATGGTACTCATGGGAGGCTCGATAGCCAGGTATTCGCTGTTCTGTATTGGCTCAAATCTCAAATATCCCAGTGTTGTCCAAGGGTTTTTGTAGGAATGCGTGAATTTGAATTTAACCCTTCCCTCCACTTCCAATTCATTAATATCTTCTTGGCGGCAAATATTTTCATATCTAGCTCAGAACTCCTGTCATAATGACCCACCGTCTGCTCCTCTCTGCCGTAACTAAAACTTCTTGTCATGAATAGTGGTGTCATTGGTCACCTTCCAACCTTTCCACAGAGCAGCATAGCCCCTTTGGCTCAGCCATGATCTTGCTGACTGACTAGCCCTGCACAGAACCTTCTTCCCGCGCAGGCCTCCCGCGGACTTGTTTATAGTCCCGCTCCTCCTTTCATCTACTTGGAGTGCTAAGACTGTGCTTTCTACCGCTAGTCAGGTGGTGGCACCCCAGGTGCGAGATTTCAACTTCCTTGCTAGACCGGCTGCGGGCACCTTTCGAGTGCCTTCGTATCCATTATCCCATCATGCGCTAATGTATATGGTACATTCCTCTGTTGGTGTGGTCGCAGCCATGATAGTAGGGTTGCGCCTCCTTCTAGTACTGAGGTAGACCTGGCCAAGCCTAGTTCCATTATTTGCGGATTCACGTGGCCCACTTATGCGATGTTGATTCTCATTTTGCTGACTTCTTCATCCAACATCATGCTTTTCCTCCTAAGTTGTGCCCATTCTTCATCAATTTCACGAAACCTTCTACTTTCACACCGAATGGCTTCCTACAACTGTCGAATTCCATCTTATCCTACCATTGATAAGATCGCCTTCGCCCCCTTCCTTTTGTTGATGGTGTTATAGGCCCATCAAGCCCCTAGTATCCACAGATTCCCATTGGGTCGTTTTGTCAGGCGGACGCTGTTCATGTTCCCCCCTGTTTTCTTGTTGGCTTTGTTGCGAACAGCTGGAGAAATGTAGCACTGTGGCAAATTCTGATTTTTGATTCTTAGTCGGTGAGGTGTTTGCACAACATACACCTGCATTCTACGCCACCGATGGGCGCTCACCCTGCTTTGTCCTTCAAACCGTACGCGCGCCTACCTTCTATATTCACACCACTTTCTCCTAGTCTTTTGGTGAGTACTCCACCCTTGTGCAGTTGTTGTGCACAATGCCCCTGTTTGTGCACCCTGCTGCTTTTGTTCCAGAAATGCCGATTCGCAACAGTCTACAGGTTCCTCCACATTCGTTGCACCTATATCTATTGGTAGCTCCCTTGCTTCTATCGTTATGCAGCGTAGTGATCTAACCATCATATTACAATTTAGCATTGTTACCTCATGCAATAAGTTCTACCATCGCTCAATCTCTTCATCTGAGTCCGACGTGTAGGAACTATCACGTTCCCATGAGATTCTCTCGTCCGCTGTCGGATTCACCCATTCCTGATCTTGCGCTGTGATCTGATAGATATAGTCTAGTTCATCGTCATTGTACTCATTGTACACAGGCTCAGTGTAGCGTGCCCCTTCGGCTGGGTCCAGCAGAACCACTACACGGAGGGACTTTTTCTCGAATATCATTTTTTGTCTCTTTAGGTTGATGACTCCATTCATATCGATGGCCCAGTCTATCCCTAACAATGTAGGATACGGGTTATTATCATCCACAATTTCTATTACCTCAAAATCTGTCTGTGTGCTCGCACCTTCTATGTGCACTACAACTCCTTGCAGTCTCCCCATGGGCAAGATCTTCTGTTCGTTCGCCATTCGTAATTGAATAGGAAACCATTGTAGTGCGAGCCTGCCCATGCGCTCCCAGGTCTGTTTAGGTAGCACATTCACATTTGACCCCAAGTCCAGAATGACCTGATCCATCTCATAGTCACCAATCTAGGTAGTCAACCGCATTTCCCTCCCGGTGCACAAAGCATGCTTGCCTACTTTCTGGACCATGCATGGTTCACCCGACCCTGCTTACCTAGTTATCAGCTCTTGTAGTCCCTTAACTGCTTTATTGTCCCATAGTAGCTCCATGCATGTCTCTAAAAAGGTAGTCAACATAGATGGATCCACTTCTGACTCAGTTTGATCCTTTCTACCTGAAGTAGAAGCCTCTGCAAAGCTCTTCTTAGCTTCCATAAATGTTTCCTTAGCGTGCTCCAAATCAAACTCAGGTTGCTTTGTAGGGGCCTTGCAAACCCGTGTATCCTCCTCAGGTTGCTTCCCCTTATCCTCTCCCGTAGTTGCACCACTTCTGAGCACCATGTTCACGTTAGGGTCCTCTTCGTGTAGTTCAGCCTTCATCATTTGGACATCCTGAGTTGGAGTAGACTGAAGCACCCCTTTCTCGTGCATTTTTGCAATTAGTGTGGGGAAATCTACCGCTTCATGATCAAACTGGTAACAGTATAGGCAACATGTTCTGGTCGGGTTCATGCAGTCACGCACGTAGTGCCCAGGTCCTCCACAATTGTAGCAGATTAATTATCTGCGCCCTTGTCCGAGTCCCATTCCTCCTTTTCCCCGTCTGCATCCCTGGAATCCACCACGAACTATTGTTGTAGCTGGATTCTAACCTCGCGCCTCAGTCTACATCCTATAAGTAGACATATGATCCATCAGTAGCTCATAACTTTGGCAATTTCATTCGTCATGTCCCATCGATCTACAAAAATTGCAAAAGAGCTGCTTGGGGGGCTTTATTAATTTCTGCAATAAGTGACAATTGTCTGTTGTGTGCTTTCCTCCCACCTAACAGATCGTGCACTAGAGTACAGGCATCGCGCTTGGCCCCACTTATTCCTCTGGTCGTAATGGCATTGGTCCCCCCCTACCAAATAGTTCGCAAATATCGGACAATGATCCTTATCATGGCCCTGGCCTTTACATTTTATGCACCACACCTCTTCGCGCACCTCTGACTGGGGTGCCTTATCTTGTTTCAAACTTTGCATCTCTAAGCATAGGTTTTGTAGTTGCGCATGGATTTTCTGAACTCCCAACCCTAGATCCTGTATTGGAGTTTCATGCAACCTCATTGCTATCTCTAATGCTTCAGCTTGGGTTGAGATCTTTTGCTATGACAGTGTCGTCCTCAGATGTGGTGTCAAAGACGCCACAAACCACGCGTGATTTTGTGCATCTATCAGTGTCATGTTAGCCTCATGGATCCTACTCTTCAATCTTTGATCCAACTCCCACGGAGTTTCACCAAGTAGCATCATGATCTCCTTGAACCCAATGATTGACTACGTCGCTGATTTTGGCCAGCTAAATTCTTTGTTCAATGCATTGCGGATCTCTGCTATTCCCGCATTCGGATGATCACTAGAGTGATTTATATACCACGTCAACATGCGATCCTATAGTGCACTTACCAAAGTAGCCTTTTTGATGTTATCACCCGTAACACCTCGGGCTTCCCATACCGCCTTTACCACGAACCAGAACTGATCTGGTTCCTCATTTCCTACACCTCTAAATATAGGAAACTTGATCGCACTCGCCATTCCAACCCTTGGCAGTGGTGGAGGTGGGGTAGGTGAAGATGGGTTTGATGTAGGTGAAGTGGGTGATGGCGTGGATGGTGGTGGTATCAGTGGAATGCGTTGCGTTATCAATCAGATCGCACTTCTCGGGGAGAACCTTGCGAGCTCCTCCTCGCTTTCTCGCAAAAGTGAAATTAGGGGACTGTTCTCTAATCCTTTGATTCCTCAGTAGCCTCTTTGGCTCCGCGTTACCCTAGACATCAATGGATGTGCATAACCCGTTTTTCACATAACATTATTTTAATCCAAGTATTCAATGATTTGATGTACTTACCCCGCAGTTCTTGGAGAAAGCGTATTTTTGCTTCGCTGTAACTCACAGTCATGTCTATCGCAAACTTAGTGATAAACCCTCCTATTATCTGATCCAACTAGTGATATATTGCCCGTGCGATTTTATCTTCAGATGCTTCTAGCCTGTGCACCAACTTTGGAGTCCACACGATGGGTTGTTCTAGTCTGCACCTTCCCTGACTGTCAGCTAGCCTCGCGATCCACTCATACAGTTTTTTCGAGAAGGACGCGAAGAATATCTCATGGATTTTCATGTATATGTAGCGATCCAACCACCTCTCCTCATATATCTGTGGGTTTTTGTTTTCCTGTACCACGAACTCGTGAAGCTTCTGATCCAACCAATCTTCAAGTTCTTTCTTCGTAGGGTTCCAATGTTCCGACATCAGACATCCCTTAGGCAGATCCCGGTCCCAGAAACGGCACCATTTGTTGGCTTGTTGGAGCCTGACCCAGGTTCAGAAGTGTTTTATCCAAACAAATCATGCTCTACTAGCCCTTTCGGCAACAGTCCATGGAGCGCAGACTGAAGTCTCACTCGAGGTAGTAGGGGAGGGTGCTGGAACCAGGTTTCTGCACCCTTGGGATGTTTTAATGTGTTCTAGAGGGGTCGTGAACTGATTTGCATCCTCGCACCACTCTGCACTACTTTCAGGCTTCCGCATAGATATGCGCCAATGTGCTTTCTTATTAATGAGTTTATTACATATATGATCTCCTTCTTACAGTCTTTAAGTAAAAATTTAACAATAATAACCAATACGTGCAATCATAAATATGCATGAATTCAAAACATAAGTAAACAGATAGATTCATGATAAAATGCGCAATAATTCAGAAGCTCTTATCTTTATATATCTCCTATTCAGTACAACCAGATCCACCCTGCGCACTCAGCTGCAAGGGTCCATGCACACAGCTGCAGACTCTACTAGGCCTCTGCACACACACCTGCAAAGCCTCTATCTATCTACCAACACCCTCGACTCTGACTTACAGATGCAAAGAGAATATTACCTTCATAAACCCATAACATTCCAGACCCAAAAACCAAAAACTTCCTTCTTACCTTAGAGCCTTGCTCTACTTATACATTCCCAGGGTCCGTGGACCATGGGCAGGCCGACTCACTTTCTATTTTCTTACATTATTTTCTGGCAAACAACCCTTTGACTTGACTCATTACAATTTGCACTTCACACACTTCATGGAACCTTTACCATACTTTTACTCAAACTTGTGGACTTTAAGCCCCAAAACCATTATGCGAGGGATCTACTACCCAAAACTTAACCTTTTTTTGGCTGTCAAGTCATGAACAGTAACTCCAATGGTCATTTTCCTACTGTGTTGCATGGTACCTTCCCCCATGGTGCAACTTCTTGAGCACAGCTTCATTGGTTTCATCTTTATCACTCTCCCTGCAGCCTACTCGCTGCCTTGTCCTCCAAGCCATGCAGTGTGGTTTATAGTCCCGTTCTCCCTTAAAACTACTTGGAGCACTAAGACCATCCTGCTACCATATAGTCATTGCATAGCATCCATTGTATACAATTTCAACCTGCTCCCATTCACTCTTCCCGGGAAGGGTTCCCTTTTCAGCTTCGTGAGCTGAACTTTGCCACCATCTATAATTTCTTTGACAATATATGGCCCTAACCAATGCATCTGTAATTTAACAAGAAATTTAGTGAATTTACTATCATATAATAGGACAAGGTGGTTTACCTTGAATGTGCGAATCTTGATATGGCAATCATGCCATTCTTTTTCACATTCCTTCTGTACTTGTTGATGGAATCCTACCAAAAATCAGTCTTCTTCGAGCTCCATCAGTTGCGCGAGTTGTTCTTCCAAGGCCTCATGATATGCCATATCCATCAAAGCTGCTATGCATAGGCTAGGCACAATATACTCCATCGGCATCATGGATTCTACCCCATATACTAATCTGAATGGTGTTTGCCCTATCAGGTTCTTACAAGTAGTCTCATAATCCGAGAAATTCCGCTGCACATTAAAGATCTTCGTCAATGCATTCTCAAAAATCTTGTTAAAGGCTTCAATGATTCTCTTTGCCTTTGGGTGATATGGTGTACTCTTCTAATGGTAGACATGGAATTCCTCAGTCAACGCATTGATCGTTTCATTTAGAAAGTGCATACCCCTATCACTCATTAACACGTTCAGGCATCCAAATCTTGTTAAGACATACTCAAGCAATAATTTTGCAGTCGTAGCCCTATACAATCCTTGACGGGTTATGCTTCCATCCATATGGTTAGATATTTCATCACAATGATAATATAATGCACACTTGTTTTCTTTCCAAGGGGCTGAATTGGCCCAACAAAATCAATCACCCACTTCTCAAATGCCTGCAAAGACACTTGAGGATGTAGTGGTAACTCATCCCTTCGTGATGGTCTGCTAGTTCTTTGACATGCATCACACACCTTACAGTATGCCTTGGAATCCTTGTGCAATGTTGGCCACCATAGACCTGCATGAAAAATCTTCTGTGCAATTTCTTTGCCTGCATAATGGCCTCCTGCAGCTCCCCCATGAGCTTCAATGAGAATGCTATCCTACTCAAAGTCTGGCACATATCTTCGCAATATTTCATCTGCACCCATTTTATACAAATGTCCCACAATAACTGAAAAGTCAGCCGCACACACTACTAATTCCTTCTTCTGCTGACTTGTATATCCTTCTGGTGCCATCTCCGTAGTGAAGAAGTGAATAATGTCTGAAAAATGGTCATCCCCTACACATAGCACAAAGAGTTGCACATTTGGCAACCCTTCCTCTAGATTAGTGGGTTCTTCTCCTATTTCAATCCACGACAGAAGGTCAGGTCTCACATTTAACCTCCCTGGATTCACAATGACTTCAAAGTCATACTCCTGAGATAATAGCAACCATTTGCAGATCTTCACCTGCAACACAAGCTTGTTGACTAGGTATTTTAATGAAGAATGATCTATATACATCTTGAAATTCCCTCCTAATAGATAATGCTTGAATTTTTGCAACACGTAGACCATGGCCAACCCTTTGTGCTCAGTCGTTGAATAGTTTTTCTTGGCCTTCGATAACTTCCTACCTGTGAAGGCTATAAGATGGTCCATTTCTCCTTCACTGGCCTATGTTAGCACTATACCCAACACAATGCAAGAAGCATCCACGTGTACATGAAACCCCCATTTCTAGTTGGGAAATACTGAGATTGGTGTAGTAACCATCTTTTCTTTCAACACATCGAAGTTGCACTAACACTCTTCATCCCAGAAGAATGTTACTTACTTCTTTAGCAATTTTTCCATGTCAGTATTTGTAGGATCCACCATCAATCCTTGCTTGCACACAACATGACCCAACAAGAGCCTAAAAGGAACATAGAATATGTATTTTTTCAAATTCAGTGCGATCTGGTATCTGCGACATGTATCCAACGTCAGGTGCAGACTTGCTACATGGCACTTCACTAACCCAAACACTGTCTGGTCATCAAAGTATACTTCGAGAAACTTATGAATGAACTCCTGGAACGCTGCTATGACTACGTAGGAAAATATCGCAGGTGCATTCTTTAGTCTGCATCACAGTGTATTGGAAACAACCCCATTCCATCGTAAAGGTCGTTTTGCTTCTATCCTCTGGCGCGATCTTGATTTGATGATACCCTAAAAATTTGTCATTAAAGGAATAGGCCTCTTGCCCTCCAACATTAACTAATACTTTATCTGTAAATGTTGTTAGAAATTGATCATGAACACATGCATCGTTAAGCTTCCGCAGATCTATGCAAATCCTTATTTCTCCTTTTTGTTTCTTCTCTTGGATGACCATCGAGCTTACACAATCAGATTCTACAACAGGTTCTATGATGCCTACCTCCAGCATCTTATCCAGCTCTTAGAAAACCTTTTCCTTATACTTAGGATTAAGGCGATAAGGCCTCTATTTAACAAGCTTCATGTCTAGCTTCAATGTAATCTTCATAATGCCCAACTCGCTAATTATTCCCTTTAAATCTGAAAGCTTAGTGGGAAAGAGATCCTGGTATTCTCGAAGTAATTTGAAACTTTATCTAGCGTCATCCCAATAATCTCCAATTTTCGCAAACTTCGGTTCTTCCTCAATTCCAATATTTACTTGCTTTGTTTTCCAAGGAGCAAAGATGTTTGGGTTTTTTATTTGTGGGCCTTTGACTTCATGATGCCCTTCTACCTCCAGAATATTAATGTTCCACTAGTCTTCTCTTCCTCTTCAGTGGTCACATTATAGAATTCCAATGTGTGGCACAGTTGGGTGCTCCAGTCCGGTTGGGTCCATTCCATAGGTTCCTTTGGTGTTCTGAAGATAACTACCTTAGTCTCTTGTAGCACTTCATCAATGCTTGCAAATTCATCTTCAACACTAAAAGTTAATAAGAAACCTTCCTTCAATACATCTCACTCCACAGTGCCATGGGAGAGCTCCATTTCCAGATACCAGTTCATGGGAATTGTATCCAAGGTATGACAAAAGATGTGTACCCATTCTGGCTATTGTTTTGTCTCGCATGCCTTGGTGCATTTTTCCAGGTGATCACATGGATCATCCCTCCCATTATACTTTTCAGTCATTCTTGTATTAGCATGCCCAAACCATAGTTTCATCATTCTTCAGTAATCTCGCCATTCAGCAAAACTATCCTTATGTGTACCCCACCATTGTGCAAGTGTGGCGCGCAGTGCCAATTCTAATACTTGGAAGTGATGGTCTCCAGTGACTTCATGCTCAAATTCATCTAAAAACACATCTACATCAGTCAAACCATCATAGTAAGACAAATTTCTTATCTCCAATGAAATGCAGCGTAGTGCCTTTGTCATCATATTGCATCACAATGTAGAGACTTCATGTAAGCGATTCTGCCAATGCTCTAATTCCTTGTCTAAATCAGAGGTGCAGGAACTCTTCCAGTCCCATGTAATCCATCCATCTTCTGTCAAATTGATATAGTCATGGTCTCACATTGTTATCTTGTAAATTTGATCCAGTTCATCATCACTTTCTTCATAATCATGGACTAGTTCAATATAGCGCGCCCCTTCTAGAGTGTCCAGTGGCACAATAACCCGAAGCGATTTTCTTTCAAATGATATCATTCTTTTCTTCAAATTAATGACCCCATTCATATCAATAGCCCAGTCAATTCCTAGGAGAGTGGGGTAGGGATTACTATTGTCAACAATTTCTATAACTTCAAAGTTTTCCACTACACTCGCACCTTCAATATCAATTGTTACTCCATATAACTGTCCCATGGGGATGATTTTCTGTTGGTTCGCCATTCTGAGTTGAATTGAAGACCACTACAGCACAGGTCTCCCCATCCTTTCCCATGTTTGTTTCAATAAAACATTCGCATTAGACCCAAGATCCAAGATGACGTGGTCCATTTCATAATCACATACTTGCGTTGTTAGTTGCATTTCTCACTCTGTTCGTGCTTTATGCTTACCAATCTTTCTGACCACGCGGTGTCCATCAAGGGCCTTTTCTTTACAGGCACATTTATTTATTAGTTCCTCCAGGCCTTCCACAACCTTGATATCATGCAGCAGCTTCATGCATGTCTCCAAAAACGTCGTGAGTATAGAAGGATCAACCTCTGTAGGTGCATTGATTTCTTGCATCTTGTCATGGCTTCCTGAGGTGCAGGCCTTAGCGAAGCTCTTCTTAGCTTACATAAAGGTTTCCATAGCGTGATTCAGATCAAAGCCAATTTCTTTCTCTAGAGATTTGCGGACCCATCCCTCTTCTTCAGGCTGTTTACCTTTATTAGTGCTAGTCGTCGTCCCACTTCTCAGCACAATGTTAACGCTTTGGTCTTCCTCGCAGGGCTCAACCCTCGTCATCTATAAATTCTGCATAGGCTGTTGAGGTTTCATTTTCTTCTCTTGCATTTTAGCTATTAACACTGGGCATTCTTCTATAGTATGATCAAACTGTCTCCAGTATTGACATGATGGGTGTGTAGGATTCTGGCACTCTCATGCATAGTTCTCTGGTTGTCCATAGTTGTAGCAGATAATCTGACCACGACCTCTGTCAGGTCCTCCTCCTCGGCCTCATCCTCAACCTTGAAAACCTCTACGCTCCCCTACTGCGCCTTGATCAGGAGGCCAAGTTTCTACTTTCATACGATATGTAGGGGTTCTTTCTATCATCAGCTCATAACTTCGGCAGTGGCGCTCATTGTGGCCCACAGATTTGCAGAAATTAAAGAGAAACTATTAGGGTGTCTGGATGAACTTTTGAAGTAAATGGCAATTATCCGTCGCATGTTTCCCAGTAACTTGACAAATGGCACACCATAACATAGTCCCCATGCTCGGCCCTACTGGGGCTTCTGGCTTCAGGGGAATTGGCCCCCCTCCTGTAATATAATTCGCATGCATGGGAAAATGATCCTTACCATGCCCATGGCCCTTGCACTTCAAACACTAGACTTCTGCACACATTTCTAGTTTAGTCTCCTTGTCTTTCTTCAAACTTTGTAATTCTAGGTGTAGGCTTGCTAGCTGTGAGTGGATCTGTTGCACGCTTAGGTTTGTATCTTGAATAGGTGATGCACGCAGCCTCAACATGATATCTAAGGCTTCTACCTGTGTATTTATCTTCTAATGTGATAGAGAAATTCTCAAATGGAGCAAAAGTTATGCGATGAACCAGTCATTGTTGGCTTCATGGAGCCTGACCTAGGTTCAGAGTTATTTAGCCAAACAAATCCCTGTAATACTAGCCCTTTCAGAAACAACCCATGGAGCGCAGACTGAGGTCTCACCCGAAGTAGTATGGGGGGATGTTGGAACTAAGTTTTTGCACCCCTGAGATGTTTGAGGGGTCGGTTTAGTCCAACTATGAATACCTTCACATAGGTCACTTCGCACACTTTCTTGACCTGTGAGGCCTTCGTGGTCTATTATAATTGCCTTCGCGCAACCCTAACCAGGGGCTGAGGTGATTTCGCACTGCAAAAGCAGTGTTCTGCACTATTTCTCCAAGTTACACTACGAAACTCACCTATCTTCTTATAATAGTTAGTTATCTTCTCGTAAATAGATACTTTATCTTATATTCGCTTTATCAACACATTCATATAAGTTCGCGCATCATATAAATAGTAGAAAGGGAATTTACACCCAATACATTCTATGCAAAAAATAGTAAAAGATACACAAAAATGATGTAAAACTTCTGTTTATTACTTCTCCAAAGATTACAGACTCAACCCGCCCTACGCACTTAGCTGCAGGGGTCCGCGCACTCAGATGCAGACTACTAGGACTCTGTGCACTCAGCTGTAGAGCCTTCTCCTACTCTACAACCCAAAGACACGACTCAACGCTTCAACTAAGACTCAATTCTTCATTATTAGATCTTACTTTGGTTCTCTTCCCTTCACTTTTTTACAGCTTAGAACCTTGCTCTATTTATACAATCCCATGGTCCACGAACCATGGGTAGATCTCTGAAGTCGACATTACATTACAAAAATGAGGGCAGAAAACCCTATGACTCATTTATAATCTTCACACTCCGCACCCATAAAACGCAGAGTCTTTACATCAGATATGATAAAAATTTGGGCTTTCAGCCCAAAAACTTGCCTTGGGGGATCCCACGCCCAACAAGCCCCCAACACAAACGTTGTGACTCACCCTAGAGTCACTAGGTCGGTGTGGAGATATTCATGTAGAGACCTCCCAACTCTGTCTGAACTACTGTAAGATCAACAATGCACTAAGCAGCTACCTGTTGTACCTCCTGCACACGTTGTTTAGAGACCATTATATCTGAATTGCTTCCTTGTATCTGCTCCTATGTTCCCTACATCTACCTGAGCTTGGCTTCGATCGAGGCTATAATGATGAATGCCTCATTGATCTAAGGCCAGACACATGCCTTCAAAACCGCTTCTTTATGTCACGCTGCGTCTACCGGCTCCTTAAGCCCTTTGGCTTGTTGCATCCATGCGAGCCTCTGTGTAAGGGCTACCATCTACACGGTCCCTTTTATATCATCATATCTTTATTGCAGGTCATGCACCTCTGTTTCTAAGCGATGTATGTTCGGGTCCTCCTGAAGAGTGGTGAGGACCTCAAATGACTCTTCCAACATTTTGGTACAGTCCTTCACTACATTATTGATCTCCTCCATCCCCGATGTAATGGCATTGGCGCGTTGTTCCCTTACCTCTGGAGGAGTTGAAGGTTGTGCCTTCAACCACAGCTCTGCTATTTGAAGAGCTAAACCTTATCCATCTCTTCTCATGCCTTGTTGTCAGGCGGAAAGAGTCGATAGTGCAGACACAACCAACCTCCCTAGGAGCCTAAGACTCTCTAGTGACAAACAAGACAAACAAGAGCAATCCTTCTCTAAATATGCATTCACTATATAAGAAATCAAGTGTTTAGATCCTACCTGTAATCCAACGCTGTTGTAGCAGTCCAGCTCCACTGATCTGGATGAGCTCCTCCTTCACTTTGAAACCTGCATCCACTAACAATCAAACAATTAAATAGCACTTGATAATCTCATAGAATAAAACATATTTAACACATAGACCAAGGAGTACATGAAACAACTCATAAATAACAAGTTATTGAGAAGAATGGACTCATTTGCATTAATAGGAAACAAAAGGAACAATTACAACCTGAGCCTTGGTGTTGTGCAAGTCCCTCCCAGGGTCCATCAAGAGTTCTCCTTTACTTTGACAAAGCTCACCCACTTCCAAATAGAACAAGCAAAGATGGCAATCTCTCCTCACAAGCTTCTAAATGGGAGTCCTAATTCCAGCAGCATCTACCCTTAGAAATGTTTAGCTTTCAACCTCTCCTCCTTCTAGCCCAATGCCTGTATTTATAGTGGTCTAGAGGAAGTTATTCAGGTCCACCATCAATGGGATAATCCCCTCTTTGGATGGGATAGCTCCCTCATTGATGGGATAAGTTCCTCTTTGGTAGGGGTACATGAACCATCTGGAGGCACTCAATACACGTCGAACAACCTTCTAGAATGCTCTAGAAATGACCACAAGTAACTTTTTAAAGATGAAACTTGCGCATTTTGACCTTTACAGGGGGATGCACCTGCGCCTTTACATACAGAGCGTACAAGGACGCAGCTTTTGTGAACATTGGGTGTGTACCCGCAGGTAAGGTTGAGAGAACCTGCGTACCCAAAGATAAATACATTTATAAAGACTTTCTCTCTTTTTGGAGTTTGACATGGAGAGCAGAGGTATGAGACTTGCCCAGGAGGATAGCATGACTGTTGATAGAGCCATACTAACTGTAAATAGTCATGGTGACATTTTTTAGTGTAACAGATTGCCCCCTAAAGTGCGAAGCCTGTAATAGATTAGGGTTTTGTATTATCTAGGAAGGGTGAAGCGCTTTATCATTTCAAGGATTATCTCGTGGAGAGCCTGGTCAAAACCTGCAATTTTCAACACAAAATACATGTATAAGATTATATCATCACTGAGGTAGGCATTCCCATACTCAGATCAAAACTTTAACTAACAAACTAACTACTCTGATACAGGAATGATCTTGCAATACATCATAATCATAGACTTTTGTAGACACAGTATGGGCGCAGCCATCTGTTTATGATTAGTCTACTTAGATAATGAATACAAAACTCCTCGCAGCCTGGATGGTGGAAACTAGATCCAGGGTCTTCATTTCTACTTCTCGAATTGGTACGATTCTAGCCATGCGATTAAATGAGTTGATGTCGAACATGGTAGAAACCACTTGATTACCAGTCGATGATGTAAATTGTTAACAAGTGTGAGAGAGACCACCAGTAATGTCAATGGTTCTCAAAATACCCAGTACAATCCATGAGATGTGAATGAATGAGTTGATGTCGAACATTTCACGGAATCCTTCGATCGAAAGTCAATGATGTAAACTGACGTCAAAGGCGAGAAACCTGCCATTGATGCATGCAGACTTCAAGGTACTGACGATTTCTAAGTCATCTCTCTAGATAATGTGCTGATGTCGATAGAAAGCGACCCGTTGCAGGCAAGCCCACAACACGAAATCATTGTTCAAGTTGAAGAAATGTTGCTGTAAGGACTGACTCAGGGATGGTCAAATGGATGACAAGTATTTCGCAGATGAAAGTTTTGTTTGCAGACCTCTTGAACACATAACGACACGACAGATGGCTTGGTGATGAGTGACTCAAAGTTAATTCCCGGAACCCGGCTGAAGTCTTTCAAAGTGGTTTGATCAACTGTGATGTAAAGGATTTCCCAACC
This sequence comes from Pinus tabuliformis, assembly GCA_031772625.1. Taxonomy (NCBI): domain Eukaryota; kingdom Viridiplantae; phylum Streptophyta; class Pinopsida; order Pinales; family Pinaceae; genus Pinus; species Pinus tabuliformis. The sequence continues at coordinate 538,569,042 of CM062816.1, read as the reverse complement.
CAGGTGAATGAAAAATGTCGTGTCCAAGAGTGGTAATAAAGTTTCTTCTGAGACAAAAGATAACAAATAGGCTCATTCTTCTCTCTTTTCCCCCACCATCTCTGGCAAGTACCTCTTTATTTTTGACAAGCTTGAGGAGGATAACATATGCTTGATTATAAGCTCATCCTTCGGATGAGTCCAACCTAGTTTTGATTCGAACCCTAGGAAGGAGTGGTTCGTTCCTGTTTGTAATTGAACAGGTCCTTTACTGTGAAATGTTTAACGAGCCCAGTATAGGAGAAACTCGGCGTTTTTCAATTTTAGAGAGTCTGAAAAACTTAAGAAGACTCCAAGTTGAACTTTTTCGTAGATTTGTGTCCCTCAAGCCCGAAAAAGTATAAAATAATACCTGGGGGAACCACTTGATCTTGCGACCAAGGAGTACTTTCATAATTAGTGCCACTGACCTGAAAAGTAAAAAGCGATCAAGGACACGTCGTTTTATTTCCAGTATCGAGTTTGAAACGACAAAAACCCGGCAATCTTTTCCTGATTTTACGGTCAGAAAAGAGCTATAAGGGGACCGTCTTTTAATTCCGTTTTAACGAGTGTAAAAGAAATGGTCGGCAATCTTTTCATATTTTAGGAGTCAGAAAAGGGCTTAAAAGATGACTCTGATATTTTGGTTTGTGAAAAATGACAATTTCCCTCAAAATCCCTTTGTCCTGCACAAAAACGACACATTACTCATACCTGTTTAAGATAGGAAAAAATACATTGAAAAATATCCTTCCATGGTGAAAAATAAACAAACTTAGCATTCATTCATCCAAAAAACCTATAAAAAGACTTTTTACCATGTCATTTTTACCATTTTACTGTTGAGGTTGAGAAAAGGGCTTTTGGCAAGAAACTTCCCGTGGTCGTTGCGGAGAATCCGACCGTCAGAATCGAACGCCGTCTCTTCCAGGTATTTCACAACATCCTCCTCTTCAATTTCATCCGATTAAAATTTTGTTTTAGGTTTTAGTTTTGGTTTTTGGGGGGTTTTAGGTTTTAAAATCCGCTCTGCGGGGTACGCAGGTTCCCTAAGGGTGACCTGCGTCCCCCGACCTTTTCCTACACAGGAAAAAGGTTGGGGTATGTAGCCCACCTTCAGGCCAGCTGCGTCCCGACGCTCTGTGTCCTAAACGCGGGGTGCGTCCCCCGCGAAGGGCGGAATTTGAAACCCCAAACCCCAAAAATAACCATTTGAAATTTCCCAAACTAATTCTAATCATTATTTCTTGGTGTGTAGGGCACTCACCATGTTGGATTGGAGAGAAAGAGAGCACGAGGACGTTGATTTAGCCGCAATTAATCACCAACCTTCCATTGATGCCTTAAAAGCATGCGGACTATATAAATACTGGGCCATACCTGGCATGAGGGCTCAGGTGAGATTCTTGGAGTGGTTGGTTGAGAGATGGAACATTCATGAGCAATGCTTTTACATCGGAGGGCACCAACTCGAGATAGAGCCCTCTGACATATACTTTCTCACTGGCTTGCCAAATAGGGGCGAGCAACTCAATCTTGCCGGGACTAGGCCGGGTGGCCAATCCCTTGCTAGTCTTTGGGCAGACTGGTGCATACCCAATCAAAACCATGCGAAAGGCGTAGAAATCAAATACATCTCTCAGCGTGAACTCAAGGTTACAGCTTTCACGGTTACCAGAATTTGTGGTGCAGCCGCTTTACATATTGCCACCGGGTCCCAAATGCGGATGGCGATTGACTGTTTCCGAGGCACCATCTTCAACTGGTGCGATGCTGTGTCGGCCAATATGAAGGGCCAACTGACTAGGGCAAAGAACGGACAACTAAAGACCTTTGGATATGGGCCTCTAGTTGTGAGCTTTGCCTTAGAGAGAGTTTCGATGCTGATCCCTCAGCAACTCACTGTTGATATCTTGGGTCCTCGGGAGCCAAAGTTGATACGATGGGTTATGGTGATGGCCCGGCATCCTGATGAGGGCACGGCAGTTGTTCGATTCCCTGTTGGTTATTTTCACTGGTTAGAGGACCAGGTCTTTGCTATTCAGGATTTTCTGTATGCCGGAGTAGATTTTCGAGGTGATCCGGACATGGTTCTTCCACAGGGAGAACAATGGGACGACAGAGGTACTTTATTTTTCACAAGTTTTAAATTTATCTATTTTTTTTTTTTTTATATATATCATCTCAAAACTGACAGTAAAAATTTTCAAAATGCAGATGTTGGTCCACAGCGCCCAGCCAACCTCCGGCCTTTTGAGAGGAGAGTACCAGCTGTACCAGCACCACCCCCACAGGATGCGGCCGCAGAGACCTTAGCCGAGCTGGAACAGGATCTAGAGCGTCTGACGGCGGATATACCAGAGACCACCATAGATGACATTCCCATTCGACTTCAGCGCTATGTGGTCGCAGTCCCAGGACCTTTTAGGAGGTTCTTGTGTAGGGTAGCGCGGGCAGTGGTTTCGTATAGAGAGCACCACCAGTGATTGGCTAGTCACTTTTGTAGACACATATGACATTTTTGGCTTTTTGTACTTATCATTTTTGCCGATCATAAGGTGTTTTTCAACCTATGATCGAAGACGATGTATATTTTTTGACACACTCCTATCTATATATATATCATTATTACTGGCTTATCTTGTTTAACATATGTGATGAAATGTTTTTAAATTTACTTGCATGATTATCGTAAATGTCTGTCCAACATTCGAGAAGCAATTGCATCTGCTAATGTATTTAAAGACCTTGGAATATGCTGATATTCAATGTAATCAAATTCACGTTCCAAGAGACGCACTCTCAAAAACAACCTTAATAACACAGGATTTCTAATGGCATATACTCTATTAAGCTGTAATACAACAAGTTCAGAATCTAACCTCACTATCAAACGTCGAATTCCAAATGAAATAGATTCGGATAATAATTCAACCACTGCACTGTATTCTGCAATGTTGTTCGTTGTTTGACCGAGGCTTACCCCATGCATAGAAACTAACTCGTCAGAGGGCGAATAGATAACCCAAGCTGCGGAAGAGATATTCCGTGTACTACGACAAGCACCATCAGCAAATCCGATGTATGTTTGGAGAGGCGTCGACATCTGCAATATCAAGAGTAAAACCAAGATAAGCCAGAATAACGACGAAAAACACACTTTCTAAGCTAAGCACACTGACTAAACTAACAAACATACTAGCTAGAAAGAAAACCTAACCTAACTAAAATTCTCCATACCCACCATTTAAGCATAATACCTCTTTAGGTAAAGTCCATTTCTGGGTTTACCCAAAGAGTCCCCATCAAAATCTACCAGCTCATAAGCCCCTTTTGCTAGCTTTCGCTTTACAATGTAGGGTCCATGCCACATAGGAACGAATTTTCCAGCACCTAGCTTATCGTTAGCTTGATCATATAATAGCACTAGGTCTCCCTCCGAAAAACTTCGAGGGGTCACATTTCTATCATACTGAGCTTTCATTCGCTTTGCGTGAGTCTCGATTGCCAATGCAGCGTCACGTCGAGTCTCATCTAATTTAGCTAAGTATAATAAACGCTTCTCCTCTTCGGAAGTAGCTGGAAGTAATTCGACAGCCATTTGAAGTGATGGGATTTCGCATTCAATGGGTAACACAGCTTCCAAGCCATAAACTAGCTGGAAAGGAGTGAACCCTGTTGAAGTTTTCACTGAGGTTCGGTATGCCCATAGCGCTGAAAATAACATGTTGTGCCAATTCGACCGATGAATACCAATGGTTCGTCGGATCATGATAACCAGAACTTTGTTGATAGACTCAACCAAACCGTTGGCTTGCGGATAATAAGGAGTAGAGCTATCGTGGCGCAAACCAAGCTGGCTTGTAAGCTCAGTCATCATGATGTTTCGAAAATGGCTCCCATGGTCAGTAATGATTGCTTGTGGGACACCAAACCTAGTTATAATGTGATTGAATACGAAAACTGCAGCTGTTTTGCCGCTTGCGTCGAATGTAGGCATCGCCTCGGCCCATTTAGTAAAATAATCAACCGCGAGGATGATATACGCATGCCCCCGGCCGAGTGAGGGTTACAAGTAATAAAATCGATACCCCATTTGGCGAATGGACCAACGGAAATTATAGGGTGGAGAGGAGCAGGTGGTGCGCGCATCTTGCGATCAAACACTTGACAGTTGTTGCACTTCCGGACCGCAATGATACAATCTTTAAACATGGACGGCCAGAAATAGCCAGCGCACAACACCTTCTGAGCTGTGGCATACCCAGACATATGACCGCCACATGCTCCAGAGTGACAATCATTCAAAACCCTCTCAGCCTCTTCGTGAGTTAAACAACGTCGAAAAACTAAGTCTGCCCCCCGGCGATAAAGTGTATCTCCAATAATCTTGTATTGCTGGGATTGAAACCGAATTTTTCGACGTTCCGACTTTGAAGCTTCAGGCCGAAAGGTTTGGGTTTGGAGATAGATGATTATATCCCCATACCACGGATCTAAAGTACTGATAAGAAACAAAGATTCGTCCGCAATGGACTCCTCTGCCACAGTTTCTGTGTCAGCATGCGGGAAATCACACATCAATTCCGCAAAAACTAAGGATTTCTTAGACTTGGACTTCTCAAACTCCAAGTCGAACTCTTGCAGGATAACGATCCATTTAGAGTACTTGCCCCCTAGCAGTTGTTTTTCAAAATATAAATCATAGGGTTGCAATCCGAAATAACTGTAGTTTTACGGAGAAGAATGTAGTGACGAAAACGCTGGACAGCTTGAACGGCTGCCAGGGCCAATTTCTCCACATGCGAATATTTTAGCTCAGTGGGGTTTAATGTCCTACTAAGATAATATATCACATGTTCCGCTCCGAATTCATCTTCTTGAACTAACACCATTCCAATAGTGGAATGCGAAGCTGCGAGGTATAAGAAGTAGTCCTGGTTGTAGTTGGGAGGATGCAACAACGGTGCATGGGTCAACGCGTGTTTAAGTGCATCAAAAGATTGTTGGGCAATCTCATCCCAAAAGAATTGAGTGTTCTGTTTCAACAACCGTGTAAAACCTTTAGTGACCTCGGCGTAGTTTGGAATGAATCGGCGTAAAAAGTTTGCTTTCCCTTGCAAACTTTGGAGTTGGCGCAAACTCGAAGGAGGAGGCAATTTGATGATAGCTTCGACCTTCGAGGGATCGACGCGAATGCCGGCTTTTGAAACAACAAATCCCAGCAATCGACCCGTCTCTATACAGAACACACACTTGTGGGGATTCAACCGAATTCGATAATGCCTACACCTCATAAAGATTGCTCGTAAGTGGACAAGGTGATCAGCTCGATGTAAAGAATGAGCAGGCAAATCATCGAGGTACGGTTGCACAATGTGCTTGATGTCATGAAATGCATAAGACATCGCCCGTTGAAAAGTGTCCCCGGCATTCTTAAGTCCAAAAGGTAATTTGCAATAAGCAAATGTCCCCCATGGACAAATGAATGCCGTTTTTGGTTGGTCGGCAGGTAGAATATTGATTTGATTATAGCCCGAAAAACCATCCATGAAGGAAAACATTTCACTTCCGGCACAATCATCAATAATTTGATCGATATAAGGCGTAGGATAGTTGTCTTTTGGACAAGCTCGATTTATATCCCTATAGTCGATACAGATTCTTATTGTTCCTTGTTTCTTGTTGACCGGAACAATATTCGATACCCAATCTGTTAACGGGATTGGATAAATGAAACCTGCTTTCAACAGCTTTTCGACTTCTGCTTTAATCGCAGCCGCTTTCCGAGGGTGAATCTGACGCAATCGTTGCCGGACGGGTTTAGCATCCGGGTAGGTCTTTATTTCATGAACAACAATGGCAGGGTCGATTCCCGGCATTTCCTCGTAAGACCAGGAAAACACATCGCGGAATTCTTGGAATAGGGCCTTGTAAGTTTGGATTTCATCTTCTGTACATGAGGCACCTATATGAATGTTTTCCTCAATTCCGGGCTTCACTGAAATATCAATGGGAATAGTACGAGAAATATTCCCTAAATTCAACTCTGAATCAGAATGTTTCGTTGGATTCTGAGCGTCTTTGACATATTCAGCGGTAAAGATAGATGAAAAATCATTTTCAAAAGCATCATCCTTAGGTAAAAACGAAGATCTGTGATGAAGATCTTCCCATGGTAGATCGTCTACACTTAGGATTTCGCGAAGTTTCTCGTCAGATGACACGACTTCGGGAAACGCTATCCATTCTAAGGTTGATGTGAAAAGTGATTCTTCACTGACCACATTCATTTGGTCGAGCTCGGTTGAACGCGAGTCGGTAAAAGACATGACAGCTTCATAAGCAATTTCATATGGACTCAAAGGCATAGCATCACCGAATGAGTCTATCTCAGATTCAGATGGGACAATCCAAGGATCATCATAAATAATGTTGTCTGATGTAATCATATGAATTGATGCAAATGAAGGGTCTGCGTTGATTGGAGGGAAAGGAAAAGTTCCCAGTAAACCGGAATCTTTAACTAAACCTACGCCAACGTCCCTATAAGGGATTGTCGTCTTACCGACATGCTGGATACTCTCTGAAGAGGCTGGGTCGGATGAAAAGTATGTCAGCTGATCAATCGTCACGATCTTACCGTTATGTGGAAACTTAATTACTCTGAAGACCGATGAAACGACTGCTGTCATAGCATATGACCAACTTCGACCCAAAAGAAGGTTGTAGTCTAGAGGGGCATCAACCACCTCCACATCCAGACTAACGGTTTTACCTTCTACCCCTATAGGCAATTCCTGTAGAATACCAAACGGACGGAACCCACGGCCATCAAAGGCCTTAAGGATGGTCGGGGATTGGTTCAACGAAGGAGAACCAAGCGATCTCCAACATTGAATCGACATAATACACGTAGAAGCTCCCTCATCAATCACAGTCCGATGAATAGGCCTGTTTTTTACTATCACTGGAATTTGGAAAGCCATTTGATGGGGTAGACGCGGTGTACTATTTTCTAGATCGAAGATTATCAGGTTCGGGTCCTGAACATCAACAGCTCCGATAGCCGAAAAAAGTAATTTTCGTTGTGCTGGGCATGATTGCAGCACTTCTAAAGCCGACATTGCTGAGGGTGAAACAGCTAAGTCCTCAACAATGTTGTAATTCTGGGCTGCTCTCGCATGTGGATTGAAAGCAGACCTTCGAAGTACACCCTTGGCGGGCGGTTTGATTACTAGGTCCGGGTTAGGTTTCTCGATCTGTAGTGGATCGGAACCGGGAGCTGAGGTTGATGGAATAGAATGAGAAGATTCTGCTTCCTTACCATCAACAAGAGCCTTACTACCATAATCTTGCGATCGAGTCGCAATCCTCACATGAGACATCATCAAAATGGGTTCTTCACTGGCAGTCGAGGAAGAACCTATCATCTTACTTTCCTGCTTTGGAAATGGATCTTTTAACACAGCAGGAGTGGGAGAACCTTTGACTATTTTCACAACCTCGGCCCGATGAGGGCAATCTCTCGTAAAATGATCCTCTTCACAAATAAGACAAGGATATCGAGGTTTGCGCTTTTCGTCATTGGTTTCCGACTTTTCCGTTTTCTCCTTCGGAGCCTTGTCTGCTTTAGCCTTCTTCTTTCCTTTCTTCTTTCCACCGTTTTTTGATTTGGCCGTAGATGACTCTACAGCGTGAATATCGGCGGAAAGTTCAGGAGAAGACTCTCCTGTCGGGGAATCGGGCAAAGTGATTATAGGAGTAGTTGAAGCCTTGGAAGACTTCTTCTTACTCTTTGTATTCACGATACCAATCATACCATCAGCGGCATGAGATCCCGAAGGAGCAGCAGCGATTTGATTCGATTTTGGAAGATCTGGAATCTTCTCGTGTAACGTACCCGACTGAGTATAAACTAAGTCAAGGTATTGCGCCTGAGCAATGACTTGCTCCTCAGTAACTACTCCGGCCTTAGCTACATCTTCAGTAATCTTCGGTAATAATGATTTAACAAACCATTCAGCTAAGATTTGGTCCGGGATAAAAACTTTCACTAGTCTTCTTCGACGTCTCCACTCATGAATGTGATCAGAAATATACGTGGACGTCGATTGTTTTAGTGAAGTTAATAACTCCGTGCCGTTATCGTATCTGACCGGCAACTGAAAGTGAGTTAAGAACGAGGTAGCTAACTGGCTGAAATTGTAAAAAGAGGCCCGTGGTAACTCAATGTACCACTTGGCCGCGAGACCAATGAGTGTACGCTGGAAAAGACGTAAGCGGATCGAATCATCCGAGATAGAATTTGAAGCACACCAGAGGTGGTAAGTCATCACATGATTGGACGGATCCTCTCCAGACTTACCTTCGAACTTGGGTATATCACTGGGCAACTTATTTGGCATTGGCGGCCAGAACGGAAGATATTGAATTGGATCGTTCGTTAGGCGCGTCAAGTCTGGTAAATCCAAAGTTGCGATAAACGGTAACTGCCGGTTAGGATCTCTAAAACTCTGGGTCACAAGACCAGTCCCAGGAGGAGGATATCCAGGATAACTAGGAACAGGAGTCGCATTAGGGATATTATATCCTCCTGGAAAACCAGGATTAACCGGACCGTACTGGGGTTGTTGAGGTTGTTGATAAGTGTACCCAGGATACGGTTGATACTGGTAAACCGGCTGTTGGACAGCTTGCCCATGTTGGTACTGTCCCTGGTACGGTTGTTGAACAAATTGAGGTTGAGTAGTGACAACCGTACTTATACCAGGCTGACCTGTAGGCATCTGGACCGTGGTTTGAATCGTAGATCCAGACAACGGTAAAGATGTCTGAGGAGTGGTTGCAGAGACAGTAGAAACTGGAGCTGTCGATACTCCAGAAGTAAGTGCGGCAGATGTAGCGGTAGTTGCAGCAGCCATTTGAGATGGAGTACTAGGTGCAATTGGCGGCTGAGTAACTACCGAAGTTACAGAAGTTTGAACATTTGACTGGACAGGTTGCGGTTGCTGGGGTGGACCAGAAACTACGGGTTGTCCAGCTTGAGGTACCAACTGTAAACTTGGCTGCAACACCTGTTGACCCTGTGATGGATCCCACACTAACATTCTAGGGTATTGACCCGTAACAGGTTGAGGATACTGAGATCCATAACCGGATTGAGGATAGGATTGATAATTGTAAGGTGCAGTTCCCATACCTTGAACATATGACTGACCTTGAGGTGGTTGATAACCTTGACTTGAGTATTGACCTTGAGGTTGATAACCTTGAGGTAAATACGGATACTGGGGTTGACCTTGACCTTGAGGTTGATACCCTTGAGGTTGATACCCTTGGGGTAAATATTGATACTGAGGTTGACCCTGGGGTACATATTGAGGCTGGGGTTGACCTTGAGGCATGTATTGCACCATAGGTACATACTGACCTTGAGGTTGCCCCCCAGACAAGATTTGTGTACCTTGAGGTTGCCCCCCAGGCATTAACTGAGGCTGCCCCCCAGGCGGTAATTGGCCACCTTGAGGTTGGGAAACGGGAACTGAACCTGACATCATGTAAATGTCTCCTACACCCAATGGTATATTACCATTGTTTCCAGCTAATAACCCATGATCAATGGGTTGAGGAGATGCCCCCGCAAAGGTACCAGAAAGTGATTGATACCCAGTGGGAACAGAAGGACCGCCGTGTAAGAAAGATTCAGGAGTTTGAGTAAACACGGACGACTGACCAGACATATTTACAGGAGTATAAATACCTCCAAGTGGAAAAGGAGTACGAGGTGTAGAAAAACCTACCCCTGAGTTGTCTAAATAATTGGTTAACGAAAGGTACCAAGTAGTACTTCTAGGAGGACTGTAAAAGATAGATTCACGCTCCCTGAGATCAATAGTAAGTTGATCTTCAAGGTTAGAGACGCCTATTTCTTCCTCTGGAGCAAGTTCTTCGATAGCAATCAGACCAGTAGGAAGATTTTCGGTGATAATTCGTTCTACTCTTGGTGAATCTGGAACACTAGAAGTCGGAGTAACAGGTTCAGATATTTCAGGTTCTTCGCCTGTATCACTAGCAGACGAAAAACTACCAACAAGCTCAGAAACTGTAACAGCTTCGGGATTATAACCTGTCTCTAAACCTTGGTAATCTGAATGGACTACCAAGGAAGATTCTCCTTCTTCAGGTGAACCTACTCTACTGCCACTAGGAGGAGTTACAAGGACCTTTAAACCTTCTAGATTACTGGGGTCGTCTCGAGGAGGTTCACCCCGAAGTCTACGAGATCTTCTCAACAATTTGGCCACAGAAACAACTTCAGGAGACTGGCCCCGAAGTCTACGGGACTGTCTCGGTAATTCCGCCACAGCTAAAAACTTTTAACTACTACACACGAAAACAAAGTAAAATCTCAAATCAAACCACCTAAAGTCTCTAAAGAACCAAACAAATTTGAATCACACGCCTAAAGAATCTAGGGCATCAAACCAAGCACAAACAGTAGCCTTCCAGACCAAAAACGCTAGTTGGAGATGAAACCCAACATCACCAGATTCAGTACAGAAGTGGCGGGTGGAACAGTTACCCCGGCAACTTGCTTAATGAATAGACCGGCACAAGTTCCTCCACTTTATCCGTCTCGAGTGAAGTGAACCCACCAGAAAATCCAAGTGAGTCTAGCCGACGTCTGTTCCAGGTACATTGGGATCTTCCCTCCACTGTCACCTCGGTAGAATCCTAAAGATTATGGTCACTAAGGTTACCAACCGCAACAAATGCACCTGGGGGAACAGTCTACACTCCGACAGCACGCAAGGGCAGAGTATCAAGCTCAATCCCCTTGCCGGTTCCTTGACAATAATCCAAGGTTTACCGACAAGTGACCCCTGGCTCCTCGACAATGGTTAATCCGAGGTTTACCGTTTGTAATATGTGCGTGTTTGGCGTCGTTCCCAACGAGGGGGGATTGATCCCCTCACTGGTTCGGACACGAGCTCGTGCTTCTCCTTTAAGAGGAGCTTTCCCAAAGTACAAATGAGACAATTGGATTTATTCTATCACAAGATAAGCTACTTGTTTGGTTTTGTTGTCTTGGAGAGTTAATTACTCTCCTACTCCAAGACACTAGCCTGATCTAAATTGGTGTTTCAGAGCCCTAGTAAATAAAAGTTACTACGTTGATTTTACTTTAAGCATTAATTTTATGGTTTTTCTTAAAGACAAAAGGTATCGGAAGTGAAACCAATGGTGTGTAGACTCGACTCAAACCACTACAAAGATGCACCTAAGATGATTTACGCTACTTTTCCTTTCAATGAAATTCCTAACTAAGAGAGTTGAGAAATGCAAATTTTATAGAAAGCAACTTTCTTAGTAAAGACAATCAAAGAAACAATTCTCTTTATCTTTTCAAGCATACAAACATGACCACTCCTTATGTGCACGAAAAACTCTTTTTCTTCCAAAACTCTTCAAAGCTACTTGAAACAAAACTTTTCAAAGGAGATGTTTTTGTATTTTCTCCTATTTAATAAAGCATATAAATCTATTTTAACGAAAATCAATCTCAAAAATTATAAAATCTATGAAAACTTGACTCACAAGCAAATCAAAAAGAAATTTACTCTAAGCAAACCTAACGAGGTAAAAGCCTACAAGAATGATTCTAGGTTGTTTTACTTGACCACAATCAAATCAGGGACCAGCTAATGCAGAATCAAAAGACCAGTCAAAACAAAACTCAAATATTTTTGTTCTTTTTGTAAAATGGAATTCAATACTCAATCAACAAGTACTTCGAAATTTGCCAAAGAGACAACTCAAAGGTAAGTTGCTCTCACATGTAGACTTTATGACAGGTCTGACTTCTAAGAATGCTGACAAAACCAGAGATATCTAAGGCTTGACAACTTCTACCGCAAAAGTCACTACAAGACCTACTCAAAAATCAAACCCTAGGGCTTAAACTTCTATGAAATCCACTAAAACACTCAATGCTATCGAAACAAGTTCAGGTGAAGATCTTTGGCAAGAGACTAATGGATCTGGGCAGTAAAAACTAAGAAAAAGCAAAATCTAAGAGCAAAAATGAAAAAAATGGAATTTTCTTAAATTTTAGCAGGGGACGCAGGCAACCCGTTAAGACAGGTGCGGGCCCGCTCTGTGCACACAGCGACAGTGCGTACAGGGACGCACTATGCAATACTCAGAGGGTGCGTCCTACTGGAAAATTCAAGAAAAACTAAATTCAATCTAACCCTAAGCTAACCCACCCAAAAACAAAGTCACAGAGCCAAAAACCAGAAAATAAATGACTTTTCTCAGATCAAAGTTGCATACAAAGGAAAAGACTTTCACATCAATGGAATCCCCAGTGGAGTCGCCAATTTGTCAGGCGGAAAGAGTCGATAGTGCGGACACAACCAACCTCCCTAGGAGCCTAAGACTCTCTAGTGACAAACAAGACAAACAAGAGCAATCCTTCTCTAAATATGCATTCACTATATAAGAAATCAAGTGTTTAGATCCTACCTGTAATCCAACGCTGTTGTAGCAGTCCAGCTCCACTGATCCGAATGAGCTCCTCCTTCACTTTGAAACCTGCATCCACTAACAATCAAACAATTAAATAGCACTTGATAATCTCATAGAATAAAACATATTTAACACATAGACCAAGGAGTACATGAAACAACTCATAAATAACAAGTTATTGAGAAGAATGGACTCATTTGCATTAATAGGAAACAAAAGGAACAATTACAACCTGAGCCTTGGTGTTGTGCAAGTCCCTCCCAGGGTCCATCAAGAGTTCTCCTTTACTTTGACAAAGCTCACCCACTTCCAAATAGAACAATCAAAGATGGCAATCTCTCCTCACAAGCTTCTAAATGGGAGTCCTAATTCCAGCAGCATCTACCCTTAGAAATGTTTAGCTTTCAACCTCTCCTCCTTCTGGCCCAATGCCTGTATTTATAGTGGTCTAGAGGAAGTTATTCAGGTCCACCATCAATGGGATAATCCCCTCTTTGGATGGGATAGCTCCCTCATTGATGGGATAAGTTCCTCTTTGGTAGGGGTACATGAACCATCTGGAGGCACTCAATACACGTCGAACAACCTTCTAGAATGCTCTAGAAATGACCACAAGTAACTTTTTAAAGATGAAACTTGCGCATTTTGACCTTTACAGGGGGACGCACCTGCCCCTTTACATACAGAGCGTACAAGGACGCAGCTTTTGTGAAAATTGGGTGCGTACCCGCAGGTAAGGTTGAGAGAACCTGCGTACCCAGAGATAAATACATTTATAAAGACTTTCTCTCTTTTTGGAGTTTGACATGGAGAGCAGAGGTATGAGACTTGCCCAGGAGGATAGCGTGACTGTTGATAGAGCCATACTAACTGTAAATAGTCATGGTGACATTTTTTAGTGTAACACTTGTGCACCCCTGCTACTAACCTCTGGATGCGCGCCTCTTCTAGTGCCTTGGTTGGGATGGCCAACTCAAGGACCATCTAGCAGGCTTCCTCAACTACCTGCACTATCTGTCAATTCTGCGCCACTAACTCATGCCACTGCAGACTCAGTTATTCCATATTAATTTTCTTCTCACTCAACACATGTAGTGTGCGGCCCTCCCCAGCCCGCAGTTCTCTAGTCACTCCGTCCTGCAGGACATAGAGCATCTCCCAAGGGAGCACAACCATGTTGATCCCTACTCTTTTCAACGCACTGACCGTACGCCTGTCAGCCTCATTCTCTATAACCAGTGCCCCCTCTGGCAACACTATGGTGTTGGTCATGTGGGCGTGCAACATTTCCTCAGTCGCGGCCATTCCTACTACAAAGTTGGTTGAGAGAGTACTAGCTTGAGGAATGCACACATGCAACTCCTACATCTATGCCCGGAGGGCCCCCAACACAATCTGATTCTCCTCTGCAAGTTTCTGGAGGGCCTCCATAGTGATGTCACGCACCGTCTCCCCTATATCATGGAGATCTCCTTCGGTGAGGGTGATTGGGTCGAAAGAAGTCTTAGAATATTTCGACTTCTTTCGTGGCCCCACCTGCTCTCTCGGGCACTAGTGCTTCAACTGTGTAGATTTTGTTTCTGGATCCATGCCACCTTCCTCTATCTTGGGCTCTTCCTTGGTGAGGGTGACTTATGGCCTTCATGCTCCTTCTCTGCTGCTTGTTGCTCCTCAGCTGTTGCTGCCTCTTTTCTTCTCTTCTCTGCCAACTATGCCATCCGCAGTTTTGTCTCCTCCTTCTTCCTTTGTGCAGCAGAATTTTCTGTTTTCCATCATAGAGATGGTTGGATCACACCACTCCGATAGCCATCACTCTAGTACGACGAATATGACATCATCCTTGGCCAGGTACGGGAGCTGATTCCACTTCTTCACGTGGTCCTTGCATGCCCTGACATACATGTGATGGAAGTCTGCCTTAAACTACGTGAAGCTTTGTAGGCTATTGTAGACAGTGGGCAATAACCACGGCTTGTGGTTAATCCCCATTCTGATGTTCATCTCCATGAACACCCAAAATATCTTACTATCTCGGATCCTTCACACGTCTTTAGCAGCCCACTGTGAAGCGTACTTCGCTGCCTCTGGAAGGTCCCACACAATAATGGGGAACTGTCTATCTTCAGGCAACTCCCAAGCTACCAACACTATGGACAGTAGAATCCATGCATAGTGGAAGGTCTCCCCTACTCCTGTTCCTCACAGCAATTCTCCAGGAATTCCTTGCAAAAGTACTCTGACCAGTTAAACTGGATGCCCTCTACACACTGCGTGGCAAGTGCTACCACCAGCGCGGGCACCTCATCCATGCGACACTTCCGCATAACCTTGCCAACCAATATCTGGGTCGCAAATTTGACTGCCTTTTTGTTGATACTAGAGATCACGTACCCTCTCTTCTTCTTCTCCAACTTGAATTTTGCCTTCATGGCCTCCGCGATGGCCAAGTCGATGCTCTTACCCTTTGAAATATCCGCTAGGTCCTCCCCCTTGCAAGGGAGTTGAGTAATTCTATGAATCAAGTGGTTTGTGATGGGAATGGGCTCCTCCAACCTTAAACACCCATCATGCACCAGGCAAAGCAGCTACCTGAGGACAAATATAGTTACTGGGGTGCAATGGTAATGCGGCACCCAAAGCAGGTTCAACAACCCTGCTTTCTCTACCCCATGCAACCACTTGTGTGGCTCCAACTCTACAACTCCTGCTGCAGTGTTTTTCTTTGGCTTCATGAGCTGCATGGTTTCCAAGTGTGGGAACTTTTCATGGTCTGTGAGATCCCAGTCTTCAAACTTTAGACTCGGCACCCATCCCAAGTGCGCTCCTTCAAAAATGATATTGTCAAGTAGCAGCGGAGTCTGCAGAGAGATCTTGCTCTCATCTAGGTCCTTAGGCACCTTTGCCTTTCCCTTCTACAGAGGAACATACGCGGGAAGTTTGGTCAGAGGGTCCACACCCTCAGTTTCTTCCTCCATTTCTTCATCCTCCTCCTCTTCTAACAAGATTTCCTCAAGGTCTTCCTCCTCCTCATCAGTTTCCACATTAACCGCTTTCCCCTTTTCTTCCATGGTCAGTTTAGTTCTCAGCGGGTTTCGAGGGGACACGCGCACTGGAATCATAGGCTACTTATCCTTATTGGGCCTTAGCGTGCACTGTGATTTAGGGATTTCCATGACTATCCCAGTGCTTTCAGGGGCATCTCCTACTATTATGGCCTGTGCAGCCTCTTTAGCGATCATTTCACTGATATTCATGGCTTCCTCTGGTGTGGTCATATAGCTGCTCCATAAATCTCTCAATGGCTCAGGTAAGTGCTCAAACAATGCCTTCGACTTCAACAAATAAAATGGATTTGGGTTCATAGATCTCTAGGGGCGCAATAACTCAATTCTCAAGTGGCCAAGTGTTGTTTTCTGGGCAGCCCTTTGCAATTTATAATTCCTTTTGAATTCAAATTCAACCGTTCCCCCCAAATCTGGTTCATTAATGCTCCCTTGGCGGCAGATTTTCCCAAATCTAGCCCATAAAGCCTACCTTAAATTCCTACCACCCACTCCATTTGATCGCAAACCAAGAATCACATCGTGAATAGTGACTATAACAGTCACTTTCTAGCTAACCTGCATGGCAACACAGCCACCAGTGCATTGTCGCGGACCTTGTGACACTTCGGTCCTGCGCACATTCCTGTCATCGTGCAGCTCTTGGGCAGAGTAGTTTATAGTCTCATGCCTCCTTTCAACTACCTGGAGCGATAAGACTGTGTTTCCCATGGCTAGTCAGGTGGTCGGGCCACCTGTATATGGCTTCAACCGACCATCAATCACTTTTCCTAGGAAAATTCTACCTTTTAACTTTATTGTCTACATCGCGCACTTCACCATCTGCATCACACCATCATCAGTGATCCCTCTAGTAATATACGGTCCAATCCAAGGCATCAAGCTGATCAAATCTCGATGGTAGTCCCCAAATTTGTCAACGTAATCGTGCGCATCCTATTTTATCACCACAGTTTTCTTATCAAGAAAGTCCTTCTTTATTCCTTCCTCAAGCTTCTTGACTTCTTCTTCCATCATGGCACTTTTCACCCTTAACCAAACTCTTTCCTTCATGATTTCTTGGAGCCTAAGATCACCCTCTTGGATCTCTTCATCAGGTCCCAAGTGTTCTTCTTCGTCCAGCTCCGCGATCCCTTCTTCCAAGGCTCCACAAACCATCATATCCATAGGTGTTTCTATGCACATACTAGGCATAATATATTCCATCGGTGTTACAACATTTTCTCCATAGGCCATCCTAGAAGGTATCTTTCCTGTCAATTTCTTGCACGTTGTCTTATAATCCCATAAAACAGCTGGTACGCATGAGTCCCAATCACTTTTCTACGCATTACATACCTTGTTCAGTGCTTCGCACACTTCGTTAAATGCTTCTGTGTGGGTAACCTTTTGCGCACTTGTTCTTTCCTCACTCTATCATTCCAACTTGAGGGACTGTTCACACAATTTCCCCCCCAACACATGCTTATTGACTGTATTCCCCAACGCAAAGTTCATGTGCATCCACGCAAGTTGTTTTTCACATACCTGTACCCACCTAGAAATATGCACACACGGACCATCCCTTTCATTGTATTTATCTATTAGTTGCATCTTAGGCTTCCCAAAACACATGTGCATCATTCTTCTATATTTGTGCCAATCCTCAAAGATTCCTTGGTGTGTACCCCACCACCTCGCAGGCATAGCGCGCAGTATCCACTTCAAAGCCTAGAAACATTTCTTTTCTGGCACCCCCCTTTCAAATCTATCCAAGAAAGCATCTACCTCACCTAATCCATCATAAGTAGGGATATCTCTCACTTCTGTCGATACGTAATGCAGTGATCTTGTCATCATATTATAGTTTAGCGTGGTTACCTCATCTAACCGGTTCTACCATCGCTCTATCTCCTCATCCAAATTTGACGTACAGGAGCTTTAATGCTCCCATGAGATCCATCCATCCACAGTGGGATTTACCTAGTCTTGCTCTCGTGCGGTTATCTTGTAGATGCAGTCCAGATCGTCGTCACTTTCATAGTCACGCACCAATTCCGTATAGCACGATCCCTCAGCAGGATCCAAAGGTATAACTATGCATAGAGAATTCTTCTCAAAAATCATCTTGCGCTTCTTCAGATTAATCACCTCGTTCATGCCCAATCAATTCCTAAGAGCGCGAAGTAGGGATTGTTGTCATCAACAATCTCTATCACTTCAAAGTCTACTAGCATGCTCGCTTCTTCAATATCCATGATGATTCCCTACAATCTCCCCATAGGTATTATCTTTTGTTGGTTCGCCATTCATAGTTGGATAGGAGACCATTACAACGTAGGCCTTCCCATGTGCTCCCATGTCTGCTTCGGCAGAACGTTCACATCCGATCCTAAATCCAAAATTACCTGGTGCATCTCATATTCTCCAATCTACACGGTTAGCCTCATTTCTCCTCCCATCCTCGTCGCACGCTTTCCAATCTTCTGGACTATGTGTGGTTCTCCTTGTGTGGTCCCGGTGCATCTATTAATGAGTTCCTGCAATCCTTTTATAGCCTTACTATCGCATAATAGCTTCATGCATGTTTCTAGGAAAGTTGTAAGCATAGATGGGTCCATTTCCAGCTCTAGTCTATCCTTACTTCCTGAAGTGGAGGCATCAGCGAAGCTCTTCTTAGCTTCTATTAAGGTTTCCTTGGTGCGCTCCAAATCAAACTCTATTTCTTTCGTCGGAGCCTTGCAAACCCAAGTACTATCTTCCTGTTGTTTATCTTTATCATCTCCCATCATAATTCCACTTCGGAGCACAATGTTCACATTTGGATCTTCCTTGCGTGGCTCAGACCTCATCATCTGCAGGTTCTGAGTCAGGGGAGATGGTACCGCTCCCTTGTCGCATATCCTAGCTATCAGCATAGGAAAATCTTCCATTTCATGATCAAACAAGGTACAATACAGACATGATGGAAGCATTGGACTCATACAATCACAAGCATAATGTCCTGGCCCTCCACAATTGTAACATATCAACTGTTTGCGACCTCTTCTAAGTCCTCCTCCAGCTCGGCCTCATCCACACCCCTAAAATCCTTTTCACGCCACTCCTGCGTTTTGGTCTAGGGGCCGTGTTTCAACCTGAACCCTGTAGGTGGGAGTTCTATCCATCATTAACTCATAGCTTCTACAAGTGCACTCATTGTGTCCAACCGACCTACAAAAATTACAGAAAAACTATTGTGAATTATGTGTGTCCTTCTGTAACAAATGGCAGTTGTCCGTAGCATGATTTCCTCCTATTTGACAAATTGCACACCACAAAGCAGGTGCCGCACTAGGTCCTGCTTGTGTCTTCGGTTTTAACAGCATCGGTCCTCCTCCCGCGAGGTAATTCACGAGCACCAGACAGTGGTCCTTGACATGACCTTGATCCTTATATTTAATGCACCATACCTCTTTGCGCACTTCTGGTTGGGCTGTCCTATCCTGTTTTAGACTCTGCATCTCAAGGCATAAGTTTTTCAACTACATGTGGATCTACTGAACTCCCAGGTCAAGATCCTACATTGGGGTTTCATGCAGCCTCATCGCGATCTCCAAGGCCTCTGCGTGAGTTGTTAACCTCTATTGCGACAGCGTGTTCCTCAAATGCGACATTAGCGATGCTACAAACCATTCGTAGTGTTGTCCATCCATCAAAGTCATATTAGCTTCTTGAATTGTACACTTTAGTCTCTGATCCAACTCCCAAGGAGTTTCACCTAGTAGCATTGTGATTTCTTTGAATCCAATGATTGACTGTTCTTCTGACTTCGGCCTGCTAAATTCTCTGTTCAGTGCAATTTGGACATCTATGATCCCCACATTCGGGTTGTCATTAGAATGCTTAATATACCAAGTCAGCATGTGATCCTACAGAGTACTTACCAGCATTGCTTTCTTATCATCTGTAACTCCCTGTGCTTCCCATACAACCTTTATCATGAACCAAAACTAGTCTAGAGATTCTTGATTTCCTACTCCCTTGAACATAGGCAACTTTATCACGCTTGCCATATTGACTCGCAATGGTGGCAGAGGTGGTATGGGTGAAGATGGAGGTGAAGATGGTGAAGATGGTGGTGGTGTGGGTGGGGTTGGTATGTGTGGAATCCTCTGCCTTATCAAATTGATCACACTTCATGGGGAGACCTTTGCGAGCTCTTCCTCGTCCCCTCCTGGAGTTGAAATCAAAGGGCTATTCTCTGGTCCCTTACTTCCTTCATTCCTATGGGTTCTTCCACTTCGCATTTCTCTGTACATCAAGGTAATTACATAACCCTCTTTTCACACAATAACATTTTAATCCAAGTATTCCAAGACTTTACATACTTACCTCACGGTCCTTTGAGAAAGCATCGCTCTGCCTCGCTATAGCTAACTGAAGTATCTACCGTGAAATTAGTAATGAATCCTCCTATAATCCGATCGATCCAGTGATCAACAATGCACGTGATCTTATCCTCCGATGCTTCCAATCTGCGCACCAACTTTGGGGCCCACACAATAGGATTGTCAAGTTTCCACCTTCCTTGGCTATCTTCTAGCTTCACGATCCACTCGTACAGCTCAGTAGGGAAATATGCGAAGAAAATTTCGTCGATCTCTAGGTACAGGTAGCAATCTAACCACTCTTCTTTGTCAGTCACAGATTCCTGTTCTCCTGTGCCACAAACTCGTGAATTCTCTTGTCCAACCAACCTTCAATTTCCTTCTTAGTTGGATTCCAATGATATGACATTAGAAATCTCTATTCAGAGTCTGGTCCCATCAATAAAACCATTTATTGGCTTGATGGGGCCTGACCCAAGTTTCGATTTATTTAGCCAAACAAATCCCTATACTACTGCCCCTTTTAGCAACAGCTCGCGAAGCACGGACTAAGTCTCACCCAAAGCAGTATGGGGGGATGCTGGAACCAAGTTTCCGCACCCTTGAGATGTCTGAGGGGTCGGTTTAGTCCAACTGTGAATACCTTTGCACAGGTCACTTTGCACACTTTCCTGACCTTCGAGGCCTTCACGCAACCCTAACCAAGGTCTGAGGTGCTTTCACACCACTAAAGCATCAATCTGCACTATTTCCCCAAGTTACATTGTGGATCTTACTTATCTTCTTATAATAGTTAGTTATCTTCACGTAAACAGATAGTTTACCTTACATTCGCTTTATCAACACATTCATATAAGTTTGCGCACCATATAAACAGCAGAAATGGAATTTATACCCAATACATTCAATGCAAAAAATAGTAAAAGATACAAAGAAATGATGTAAAACTTCTTTTTATTACTTCTCCAAAGATTATAGACTCAACCTACCCTGCGCACTCAGCTGCAGGGGTATGTGCACTCAGTTGCGGAATACTAGGCCTCTACGCACTCAGTTATAGAGCCTTCTCCTACTCTACAACCCAAAGACACGACTCGATGCTTCAACTAAAACTCAATTCTTCATCATTAGATATTACTTCAATTCTTTTCCCTTCACTTGTTTACAACTTAGAGCCTTACTCTATTTATATGAACCCATGGTCCACGAACCATGGGTAGATCTCTAAAGTTGACATTACATTACAAAAATGAGGGCGAACAACCCTATGACTCATTTAAAATCTTCGTGCTCCGTGCCCATAAAACGTTGAGTCTTTACATAGGATATGGTCAAAATCTGGGCTTTAAGCCCCAAAACTTACCTTGGGGGATCCTGCGCCCAACAGTCGCGGTGCTAGCTATCTATGATATGCATGTTAGCCAGACTGATGTTGTATTTCAACCTTTGATCAAAGTCCTAAGGCATCTCTTCGACTTTCATCATGATCTCTTTAAATTCAATCATTGACTGCGAGTTAGATTTAGGCTTACTTAACTCTTTGTTCAAAGTCGTCTTAGTCTTTGCTAGTGTTGCAAGAGGGTTATCAATGCAATACTTACTGTACCAAGTTAGCGCATGATCCTACAAAGCGGTAACTAATTACACCTTATTTATATTATCATTGGTTATTTCTTGCATTGTCCATATAGCATTTGCAATAAACCAAAACTACTCTAAATCTTCACTTCCTATTCCCTTGAAGATCGGCATTTTCATCACGTTCGCCATTGTGCATGGTGGTGGTGAAGATGAAGGTGTGCGTGAAGGCGTATGTGGTGGAGGTGGAGGTGGAGGTGGAGTGGAAGGTTGATCTATTCTAAGAATTCCCTGAGTGATTAGCTGAATAGTGCTTCGTAGTGTAGTCTTCCCCACCCCTTCACCGTCACTTGAAGGAGGTCCAATCAATGGAATATACTCTGGCCCTAATCCTTCGTGATTTCTAAAAAAATCGTCCACTTCGCATAGGTCCAAACATAAAGGTAATGGCATCACTTGTTTTTCGCATAACAACATTTTAATCCAAGTATTCAATGATCTTAAATGCTTACCTCTCGATCCTTTGAAAAATTGTCGCTCCACTTCGCTATAGTTGACTGAGGTATCAACTGCAAATTCTATAACAAATCCTCCTAGAATTCGATGGAGCCATTGGTTGAAAACTTGCACGATCTTGTTTTCATAGGCTTCTAGTCATCGCACTAATTATGGAGTCCACACTATAGGACTATCGAGCTTCCACCTTCCTTGATTGTCTGTCAATTTAGCTAACCACTCATATAATTCAATGGGGAAGGTGCAAAAGAAGATATCGTGTATATCTGTATACAGACATCTATTCAATCAATCTTCCTTTGACAGGCACAAATTCCTATTTTCTTGTGTCGCGAACTCGTGACTTTTCCAATCCAACCACTTTTCAATTTCTTTCTTAGTCGGATTCCAATGATGCGACATCACACCTCTTTCAAGCAGATCTCATTCCTGGCAACAGAACCATATGTTGGCTTAGGGGGTCCTGACCCAAGTTCAGAGTTAGTTGCGCCAATCAACAAAACCCTACAGTACTGGCCCTTTCAGCAACAACCCACATAGTGTAGGCTGCAGTCTCACCCGAAGCAGTATGGGGGATGCAAGAACCAAGTTTCTGCATCCAGAAACTAGTGTGATGTCTTCCAGTGCCTTAGATTTACATCTGCATAGATCGATAGACTTCTCGGTCTCATTACTCTAACTCTGATAAAATTGCCTTCAAACCTTCACAAAGGTCCATGATTAATCCTTGCAGACCTTTAATAGTCGATTTACCTACTTTCGCGCATCAGAAAGTAATCCTAAATTGGTGTTCATGCAGATCTACTTACTTCACTAGAAAACATAAGAGAAATCACCAGAAAATTCGTGTAAGTGATTAAACATCCATTGCATACATTATTAAGATGGATTCAAGATAATCGCGTAGTATTCAATCAATATTTCATAAAACAAGTCATTTATCGGTAGCATATAACATAAACAGATATGAACAGAAATACTCAATAATTCTTCAGAAAATTGTCTTTATTGATCTTCAATTCACTGCTTATAGACTCAAACTACCCTACGCACACAATTGCAGGGGTCTGTGCACTCAACTGCGGACTCTACCTAGGCCTCCGTACTCAGCTGCAGAGCCTTCCTTTCTCTACCTAAGCTTAGGAAGCAGAGCCTTTGTGCCTTAGCTCCTGCCCAAGGTTCTTCAATGAACCCAATTCTCTATCTTAGTTCCATCTAGTTACGTCCTCCTTTCACTAAGACTCAACTATTTATAGATGTTTTCATACAATGCCGTGGTTAGCGGACCATGGGTGAATCTCAAAGCTCACTCAAAAATTTACTTAAGACAAGGGGCTAATCCCCTTTGACTTTTATTCATCTATGCACTCTGAATCCACAAATCGTGGAGACTTTACATCTTTTACAATTTGCTACAAAAAAAATACTAATTAATCCATTCTTCCCCTGGGGACCCATTCCCAACATATGCTATGAGTGAAATCTCTTGTGGTAGAGTGCATTGGGAGGATTAGGAAGGAGGTGGCCTTCTAAATCCTCCAGAAGAGATGCCCCCTTTCCTAAGTGCAAGGGTAATCAGGGGTAGACTTAGCTTCCAGCATGTCCTTATCAGAATCAAAGATGGGCAGACGAAAGGTAGACTGACTACATGATATGGCTGCAGTACCTCGTGCATCATCATGAGAAAGAAGGTTCACATACACATCATTTGAAATGGTAGACGACGAGCTAGTAGATGGAAAATATATCGATGTTGAGACCTGGGTTTCCAATGAAGGAGGTTCGATAGAAGTGCACGCAAAAACCTCAGAGAGGTTTTCCTGTGAGGAACTCAAGGATGACGATAGGTAAAGGATATGGACCGTGGATTCCATCATCTTGAAATCAGGGGGAAGGATCACGATGGTGGGGCCAAAGTCCCCTTGTTCTGGTGTACTAGTGGTACCAGAATCCATAGGTAGAGGAGTAGGTGATCCACTATGAATGACCTCATACTCGCAAAGCGCTTGAAGTCAATCAAGAAATTCACTAAGACGAGGGAAAAAATGGGAATAGTAATCATAATGATCACACAAGGCATAACGGTGATTTGTGCGCAACGTTTTGAGTTTCTTAACTAGTCCTGGTAAGGTAACTTGGACCTCAAGGATATTTGACTCAGGGAACATTTCATGAACCAAAGGTTTGAGATGAGGAAGATCATGATAGTTATTGGTGGCATCCAATCTCACAGAAAGTGCATGGAGGTGTCAGATTTAGATCTTTGGGAGTGGAAGGTGCTTGGGGAGCCTTGTCCTTAGGTTGCTTCTTCTTGGTTTTGCCCCCCTGTCTGGATGCTTTCGAAATAGCAGTGGGTTCCTGTTGAGGTTGCAGTGGAACTGGAGTAGTGACAAGGGTCGTAGGGACTAGTTGAACCAGGGTCAAAGCATGATATCATCTGAGATGACCAGGTGGAGTGCTCACTAGGGGATAAATGTACCATAAGGGGATCCCCAAATTCATATTGGGGAGAGTCAACGAATCCATGATAGGGACAAAAAATATTCCAGGAGGAGGAAACAAGAAAGGTATATGTCTGGCAAGGTAATGTCCCAGCGGAACAACTCTGGGATGGTTGAGGCCTGGCAGAATAGTTGTTGGTGGGAAAAAAGGGGGGACACCCACAAAAGAAGGAGATCCTCAGGGGGTGGATCTAGATGGCTTAGCTAAAATGGAAACAGCAAGGTGTTGAGGATTTGGTTATTGATTAGATGTACCGGACTTCTTTTGAGCATCCCATGATGCCTGTAACATGCAAACACTCAAATATCTAGGCTTAGAGATGGGAGGGGGAGGACCAAGGAAAGCACCCAATAATGAGGATTATTTGTAGAATCCGAGTGAAACACTGGTAAGAGGGGTGGAATACTTCTTTTCAGACATCAACAAGATAAGGGACTCAAGGGAGGTCAAGGATGATGGCTCGTAGTATATCAACTAATCAATAGTGACAATCTTCCCTTCATGGGGAAGAACATATTGTGGAAAACCACAGATCCAATGGCTGACATGGCATAAGTGTAACTATGACCCAAGAGAATGTTGTAATCTAGAGGGGCATCGATAGCCTCAATGTCGACATGAGCAGTCTTGCTTGCAAGAGTCACTCAACAATTGTGATACATGTCGAGAAGCTGGGAGGAGTGACCATCCCAAGCATGTAAATTGATGGTGGATGGGGATAGTTTCGATGACTTGAATTTCTTCCAAATAGTAGTGGACATCTCACAATTGGATGCACCTTCATCAATAATACATCGGGAGATGATGGCATTATGGACTCTGACTGGTATCTGGAAAGAAACGGATGGAGGTAATGGAGGATGTTCTGACGTATCAACAGGAAAGAAAACCAAGTGATTCTCTGAAGGATCTACTACACCCAAAGCAGTTGGTAGATATTTCTTTTAAGATGCACACAACTAGAGGACTTCCAACATTGACATGGCAGCAGGGGATTACGCCAAGTCGTCTACTATACTGTATGTATAGGCAGCTCAATTAGAAGCTGTGTTATGGTGTAATGGTCCCTTGGGGATCTTGGTAATTGATTCAAATTCAGGTTGAGGGATCTGTAATAGACCATTTGGTGTCATAAGAGGCTCAATAGATGCTTTGGTTTTGGACTCAGTAGCGGATGAAGTCGATGGTTTGTCATATTCACACGACCGAGTTTGCAAGTCAATATCAGCGGTATTGACCTCGTTAGAATTCTTCATGAGGATCTGGTAGTCACCAGTTATAGAAGATTAGGGAGGGTGGGCTACTTGACCTTGCTGAGGTTGAGTAGAAACATATCCTTACTGAGGGAAAGTATTTGTGAGCACGGCCATTTGAGATGGCACAGGATTCTGAGGCGATTGTTGCATGGGTGATTGACCTCTAGAAGCTTCCTGGGCTTCCCACATTTGGCAGATCTGGGGTTAGAGGGGAAACTCATGAGTATAATAGAAATGTACACCACAACATGCACAAGGATTGTTCGTACAAATAACCTTGGTCTGCTTGGGTTGGTTGCCTTGTTGCTGGTTGTTGGTGTTAAGCTGGTTCCCTTGGGGTTTATTAGGTTGATTACCTTGGTTACCCTAGTTATTCTTGTTACCTTTCCCCTTATTCTTTTTCTTCGAATTTTGGGGATTGGTCACACTCTACTATGCAAACACCTAACCCTAAGGGGCTAGTGGCTGCTGGGGCTAAGGATGCATGGGAGCTTGTGGCGCTAATCCCTGAGGGGCTGGAATGCTCAGCAGTGCATAGGTATAAGATGGTGAAGGGGTAATGGTCTGGTAGATAGGCTGAGCACTACTTGGCCTTAACATCTACTGATGTAGTTGGGTAAATGTATAAGAGGTGCTTTTTCTTGAATACACATTGCTGGTAGGAGGGGCATAAGTGTGGGAGGAACTGGTGCCCACTGATGATAGCCATAACTTTGTTGAGTATATGGTGAAGGATGTGAAATAGCTCGAGAAGGTCTGGTATAACGATATATCCATAACTAGATTGATAAATCAAGTCATATCTTAAAGCAGTCTGGAGAACCTATTCCTCTGTTAGAGGAAAGTGAGACACGAAACCTTTGGAAATAGGCACTAAAATAGTTCTAAGAAACCAATTGAGGTAGACATGGTCTTCGAAGGGTGGAGGACAACACATGATATCCCTTCTACACCATTCTTTAACATGATTGGAAAGACGGGTGGTAGAGGAGTAACAAAATTCAGTCAAGAGCTCCGTACCGGTGTCATATCAGAGAGGTAACTAAAAGTATGAAAGGAACGATTTAGCAAGCATCACGAAAGTGGAATGAGAGGTGATGGGCTGGTCGACATACCACTTTGCAACATCTCCAATGATCGTGTGTTGGAACAACCGAAGACAAATGGAATCATCGGTGATGGAATTGGATGAACACCACATATGGAAGGAGAGGACATGATTGGCGGGGTCCTCCCTAGAATTATCCTCAAACTTGGGAATGTCAGAGAGAAGCTTAGTCATCGTAGCTAGCTAACCAGCATTGTGGTGTATAGGGTCATTAATCAACTGGCTAAAATCTAGGAGGCGTAACCCAACCATGAAAGGTAGCATTGGAGCTGTCGAAACGATTCTTGTAATGGTTCTACTAGATGTGAATACCGAGGTAGAACCTGAGCCAACACCAGGTTGGTTCCTGCACCTGCAGTGGGTCCTGACATGATGACTGTATGTGGTGAAGGAGGCTCGGAATCGGATGAGGAATCAGATGAACCAGAAGAAGAGTTGGTATGGGTACCCGGGGGACAATTAACTAGAACCATGCAGAGAGGATTAATACGTCCAAGCATAAACTGGGGATGGACGCCTAAGAGTCACCACAACAAATTCCTTGGTGGTGCAATGGTTGTAAGACACAAGTGACATGGAAATGGTGAATGGAGATAAACAAGATGTTTTTGTCTCTATGTGGGGAGATAAATTAATTAAGTTAAGTCTTGGCTTGGTAGTGTAAACCAAGCGCCCTTCGCTTAAGGTGTTCTTATGTGTGTAAGTTTGTTTATTAACTAAGCCCATATCATGTTTGAAAAAAAAATATTGCTCAAATAAACTAAAATTAAAAACAAAAAATAAACAACAAATCAACTATCTAAACCCCACCCAAACTGGGTTTGCAAACATTGTGCTGGTTGGTGGAAAAATGAACTAAAAACACATAAAAAGGGCCAAGATATCTAAGTGTCAGTGTGACTGGGATCAAATGACACTATGCTGCTAGAAAGTGGCACAGCAACAACAAAAAACCAGTGAGGAAAATCACTACAAAAGATAGGGAGATGGGTGTGAAACCTAGGGAAAACAGTGGCACCCTAAGGAAAATTTCCAAAAAAGGTTCAAGGGGGGACTTTGGATGGAGACAAACTATCTTTGAAGATCTGAAACAGGAAGGTATAGATCTAGAAAATATGGTTGAAAGATATGCAAAAAAAACTCAAACTTCTTACTCACCTAAACTCCTCCTATAAAGGTGGAAGCGTACTAGAAGCCCTAAGGGGATAAATTCCACTTCGATGAGTGAAACAAAGTATATCAAGGACTAAGTGGGCTAAGACAGTGGTTAACCAACCTAGTAGATAGCTCTTTGCAAAACCCAAAAATAGATAATAAAAAAATCCCAGAAACCCTAAAATCACAAGTACTAGTCTCTTTAGGGGGATATCATACTTTTTTGGCCAGAAAGTGTGCTTGGGACCTCCAGATTTCACTTTTGGGGAAGAAAAGTGTGATTTCTACTCCTCAGTTCTCGAGCGGCAAGTCTCGGAAAAAATTGTCATCTCTGTCGCGGCAAGTTGCTGTGACCTACGAAAATAACCAGAAAACTTGTAGAAGTTAGAAATTTGACTAATCTAGGGTTATAATGCTAGTAAACAACATTAAGGGACTAAAAAGGAAAAAACCTAAACTGAAAACTCAAGGTCACCTAGGTAATGCAATGGAGTTGCCAATTTGTTATGTAGTATTCTTCTTGAATGTGTATGAAAAGAAACTACTTTAGGTTGTGGATGACAAACATACCGAACAATAAAAATGGATGATAAACAGTGTAGATCTGCAACAAATGATAAAAACAAAACCTGCCAAAGCCCTGATCTATGCAACAAAAATAGTTAAACAACAAAATGGAATAGTAAAATAAGCGTAAATAACTCCAATAATCCAATGGAAACCATATATATATAGAATATATTTTATTAAACAAAACCTGTGAAAGGAACAAATAATGTTACCATTGTCCTTCTATGGGATGGGTTCTTGGCTATGCTCAATGTCTTCAGGTTTTGTAGAGTCTCTCTCCTGTATAATGTGTAAAACCCAACAAACAAAATGTTTGAGCTCAATGAGAACTCAAATGGAAAAGAAAAATGGTGTGCAACAATGATATAATCAAAGTTACAATAGTGACTGTAACAATAAAAATGATCGGAAGTGAAGAATGAATGTAAAACCCTTCTATTATAACAAAATATTAGGTTATCCTCAAATAATGAGCAATAATAAAATATTATTAACCCCATTCTAGAATTAACCATTTGGAATATTTTATTATATTTAGTTTCAAGGGAAAAAGTATTTAAACTTTTATTTAGAAATAATAAATAAACAAATGATTTATTTATCATCTCAAGAAATATGGTTAAGGAATAATAAACAAACACTTATTTATTTAATTATTCCTAAGGGATTTAGTCAAACTTGACAAGGAGTAATAACTAATTAGTGATTAATTAATTATTCCTAGAGAAAAATAAGATAATTAATGGTTTATCAATTTATTTCTCAGAACTGGGTCAAATGTGACAAAGAATATTAATTAAACAATGGCTTAATTAATTATTGCTAGAATATAATTAAATAAACAATGATTTATTTAATTATTCTTCATGGGTTTAATTATAAATGAATTATCAAATGTGGTTTATTAAGTAATATCTCATAGTGAAAGAAATTTTACTATGGTAAAACTGGCCCTACATGGTGTACTTCGATCCATCTAGTAAAATATGGATAGATGATCATTTTTTGTGATAACAAAAACGTCATGGGGAAGCACTAGTATTGTTCCCCACATTTTGTGGATGTTACCTAGTGGAAACCTGTTGGCCTCTGATTACGGTGTCTAACCTAGTAAGGGTGTTGAGTGAAGCACACACTATAGGCAACCACCCCTTGGGATTGACCTCAAGACCTCCCACATGAAGCTCAAGCCTCAAAATACACAACCACTTGACATAGCCTACAGGGCTAGTTATTGTTAAATCTTATTAGATTGATCCCATCAATATTGTTTCTTCAATTTCAACCATTTCTGGATTAGACTAGCCAATATCAACACTTTTTTTTCTTTTTTTTTTCTTCCCAAGGAAAACATCACAGAACACCATGAGTAATTTGATGTGATCCCTGGATGGTAATGGGGTAAACCCTTGGCACTGATTATGGTGCTTAACCCTAACCTCAAAACTTTGAAAGAACTTTCTTCTAACTGCAAGATCACTTGAACCTACCATTGGGGCTATGCCAATATCACCACTTATTTCCTAGTAGTGCAATTTTCATACTTGTTAGTCCTTTTCAATTTGAGTTGGCCTTCCCTACTCATATTCTGGATTCCATTTCAAGTCCATAAAATGTGTTTCTCCTTGGCTACAGTTATTCCAATTAACATATGGGATTTGTCCTACTTCTTGTTTATCAATACATTACATTTAATATGATGATCAAGGATGTCGCATGACTCCTAGTTTGAAAACCAAAAATATGAAATGTTAATATCTTCTTCACCAATATGATTTTATAATTTTTGTACAATGTGTAGATGAACACACATATTCCTTCAGAGGTGGATATTTTAAGTTGAATGATTGTGAAAATTTGTGCAATAATATTCCAAGCACTTCTAAACATGTAGAAATCAGCTTACTGGAATAGGGTACTTTGCCAATTTGTGTTTCTTAGATTCTTAATGCAAGAGCTCCATTGAAATCTCAGTATATGGATACTAATCCTTTTGCACCAATAAATTCAAAGTCTCATGAAACTTTTCAGATACAATATCCATATGAGTGGCAATTGGAATTAAAAGATGAAATATTACAAAAACTGGAGAGAGATGAGTGTGAGTTTGATAGGGTGGAGAAGGAATGTGGATGTTTGAATTCTGAAATTCAAATAGAGGATTGTCATTCTCATTGTTTTGATGTTTATGTATGTTGTTGGCAGGAATCATTCAGAGAAACAAATGAAAAATTAATTCTGAAGGATTTAACTTAAAGTATTAAAGCATCTTCTTCAGGGCACATAAATAAGGATAGAATTATTGTATCTTCATTGGCACCAAAGTCAGCTGAAGTGGGGGTTAGCAATCAATGCTTCATAGGGATGTCATTTCAATGCCAAAGAAAAGGAACAAAAGGAAAAAAAGCCTATCATGTGGACTCTTGGAAGACAAATTACTAAAACAGAGGATTGTGGTCTTGACAAAATGGATACTAATTTGGAAGATGATGGTGTGGAAATCCAATCAGTAATAGCTGAATATTCAAGTTCACATTCTTCTATCAAAAATAAATATAGGGAAACTTTTAAATTGAGTTCTAAAGTGGGCAGTTCAGTATTGTTTAACTCAATACCTTTACCTAAAAATTATATTGGTGGCACAAATTATTATCTTTTGAAATTTCACATATGTCACTATGGAAACAAAACGTTTTGGTGCTTTTCTGAAATTTCACATATGTCACAGACTCTCTCACTGATTTCTTTAATTTTGAAGGAGAAGCCTCCTAATGGATCTCTTCAGAAAGATTCAAATCAAGAAAAGGTTGAAACATCTTTTGTAAATCTAGATAAAGACGATGTAATATCAACATGTTTGCAAATAGATACATCAAATAATGATGCAAATGATATTTTTGTAGAGGGATACATTAAGGGGAAAGAAAACACATTTTCTATGAAGAAAGGTCGGCCTTCCACCAGTACTTTGGTTGTGTGTCCCACAAGTGTTCATAAGCAATGGGCACAAGAAATTTGTTAAAATTGGAAACTAGGTCAAAACTCCACCTTGGACAGCTCATATGATGGAGATGATATTTTTATTGGAATCCTCTTTCCGAGAGGTATGAGATTGATCTAAATATCATCTCATTCTGACAAGCAGAAATGGAATTATGAATTTATTTCTTCTCTGGACAAATTGTCAAGGTCGGCTCCAGTCAAATGTAGGCTCATCAAGCCAAGAGATGTGTCTCTTCACCCTCAATGTTGTGTATAAATAGGAGAGACGTTTTCCTCATTTGGACACCATCACTAAACACATCTTTCTCTCTCCTCTCCTCATTGGTGCATAAAGCAACGAAGCAGATCTTATTCTTCTCACGTTGACTTGAGTTAACTAAAAATTATAGGTTGAATTGCAAAATTGTTTGGTTTATTTGTAGCAGCATTGACCAACATTGACTGAGGGTCAAATCATCTCCTTTGACTACATTTTTCAGGTAGTAAATCTGATCTCTTGACACCGCATCGCCTGGCATGAAAACCAAGCATTTTGGAGAAGGTTGACTTACGTTGGCCACAAGACCTTCGACCGCAGCGTTGACTCTATGTTGACCATGTTTAGCTGAAAATTTCAGGACTTTTTTGAGCTGATTCAGACTATCTTTGGAGGCTAGGTTGACTAGGTTTGATCGAGCTAATTTGGAGGATTTTTTTTATTGGTTTGACCAGCATTGAATTTCTAGTTAGGGCATCCGGTTGACTGTTATTTGACTAGACTATTTTGACAGTGATTGGGCAAGTAAATTTTGTATCATGTACTCTCTCTCTCTACTAAACTTTTGAAGCATAATAAGAAGATTTGATCAAAGGGTTTTCCCACATTCGGTTTTTCCTTGGCATCTGCCAAATATTGTGTCCTCTTGTCTTGGCTTGTATTATGCCTATTGTTTATGTTCTATCTGCATTTACTATCAATGTTTATGTGATTGTTAATTAATATTTGGATAATAAGAAAAATTGAAGAAAATTTCTCTAAAGCATAGAACATACCATTATTATCTAAAATTAACATGGAATCATAGCTTAGGTGAAGACAAAGCACAACCAAGAGTGAGAAAAGAAATTACTAAGATTTTTTGGACAAGGACAAGATTCAATGGCCTCCTCATCTTACTTCAAATCTAATGACAAGCATAATGATAAGTCTAATTATCATGCATGGAAGACGTCCCTTGACTTGATTCTGGAAGAACATGATGTTACGGACTATGTACAGGGAAATATTGTTGAACCTCATTCAAATGCACCGGTTGTCGCTAAGACAAAGTACAAGAAAGGTGAGGTCAAATCTAAGAACATCATCAGGGATTCTATTCACAAGGATTTATTTCCTTATATCTCTGGTTTGGGCACATCTAAGGAGACGTATGACAAGTTGGTTAGCATGTTTAAATCTAGCAATGCAACTCAATTCCTCTTTCTCAAGAACAAGTTGAGGAAATAAAGAAGAGAAGAGGAGAATATATCCAATCATGATTCATGAAGATTACCAAAATCAAAAATGATCTTTTATCTATTGGAGAAGTTATTGCTAGCAAGGATCTCACTCTCATTTCCCTTGGAGGTCTCCCTCATGAATGGGATGTCCTCAAATCTACTATCCTCAACAATCACTGAATTCCGGGTTTTGATGAATTGTTGACTAGATGTATTCAAGAAGAGACAAGGATGATGGAGAGAGGTGTGCCTTCAAATAGGAATGATCCTACTGCTTTCTCCACTCATGCTAAAAAGAAGAAAAATGCAGGTTCAAAGAAGCAAGGTCAAGGAAGAGAGGGATTCAAAGATGGAAGGGAAGATGTTTCAATTGTAACAGGTTTGGCCACTATGCTAGGGAGTTTCCTAATAAAAGGGATACACCTTGGGATGATGATAACGACAATAATTGCAACAATTTCAGGGGAAACAACAATCAAAGGAATGGCAGGTTCAAAAACAAAGGAAAAAGGAATTCTCCCACTACTCAATATGGAAATGGTTGGCCTCCCAAAATATCAAGAAACTCTAGGTATAATGAATCTAATGTTGTAGATAACAAGAAAAGATAATTGTATCTTATATCTGCCCTCTCTACTACCTCTCCTCTGGATGCCTTGCATAATCGGTTGATTGATAATGGTGCCTCAAGGAACTTCACTGGGTATAAGGAAGCTCTTTCAAATTTTATAGAAAGAGGAATCCAACAAAAATATCATATCCATCATATGAGTTGCCTAAGGTGGAGTTTGGCACTAGTTTCTAATTTTAACACTCCCTCTCAACTAGGGAAAAATCCACCTGCCAAACCATCTGTCAATCTGTACCATCCTTGTCATCCCTACTCTGCTCTGCTCTACTTTTCTCTCTCTCTGTTGAACTTTTTAAGAATAATAAGAATATTTGATC
Organism: Pinus tabuliformis; assembly: GCA_031772625.1. Classification (NCBI taxonomy): domain Eukaryota; kingdom Viridiplantae; phylum Streptophyta; class Pinopsida; order Pinales; family Pinaceae; genus Pinus; species Pinus tabuliformis. The sequence goes on along the minus strand of CM062816.1, from coordinate 538,534,961 downwards.
AAAGGGTTTTCCCCACATTGGGGTTTTTCCGTGGCATCCACCAAATATTGTGTCCCCTTCTCTTGGCTTGTCTTATGCTTATTATTTATGTTCTATCTACATTTTCTATCAATGTTTATGTGATTTCTAATTGATATTGGGCTAATAATAAAAATTGAAGTAAATTTCTCTAAACCATAGAACATACCATTGTCATCTAAAATTAACAAAATCTCTGACAAGGCTACTGAAAAATCCAATCTGTTTGTCCTAGTCTATGATGGAAGCAATAGGACAAAGGACCCTGATGAGATGGCAAAGCATGAATTTTTTCTGACTACTTATTCCATCGTAGGTATGGAGGTTCCAAAACAGGATCTTGGAGATGATTATGAAGAATTTGAAAGAAATCCTAATGATTCTGGTCTAATTGACTCTTTTATTATTAAAAAGAAAAATAAGATGTTAGATATTGTTAGGAAGACAGAGAGTAGAGAGGGAAAAAATGGCTCCTCAAGTGAACCTATTCCTCACCCTCTTGCAAGAGTGGGTTTGTTTAGGACAATTCTAGATGAAGCTCGAAGCATTAAGAATCATAGGAGACAAGTTTCTAGAGCATGTTAGGGTTTACGAGCTAAACAAAGGTGGTGTCTTTCTGGGACACCAATCCAAAATTATATTGATGATATTTTCATCTACTTTAGGTTTCTTAAATGTGATCCATTTGTTGTTTATAATTCTTTCATTTTCAGAAATCCAATTTCAGGATACTAGAAGCTCCAAGTTGTCATGAATATAGTAATGCTCTGGTGCACAAAAGGTACTACCATTGATGGGGCACCTATTATTACATTACCTCCTAAAATAGTTACCTTGCAGAAGGTTGAATTCTCTGCGGGAGAACGTGATTTTTACCACTTTCCTAAAGCTCATTCACAAGCTCAATTCAAGGTTTGGGGCCAATAGGTGGTTTTGGTTAAACCCCAAGTCGGCTCTCACCCACCCGGCTCGCTTGTTTTGGATGTTTCTATAAATAAATATCTCATTGAGAGAGAGTTGTGGGTATTTGTTGTTTCATGGTGGTAGATAACATCAACACAAAAAGGATCATATGTCTTGCTGAGAGAGAGTTGTAGGTATTTTTTTTTCAGGGTGGTAGATAACATCAATACATAGAGGCTCAATTTTTTCTATTGGTGGAAGCTCAATTCAAGGTCTATGTTTTTGCAGGAACTATGAAAAATAACATAGATGTGAATATATTATTGATGTTGTTATTTCTTCATCAAGCATGTGATCATCCTACTTTTGTTGAAAGTCGCTTATCCATTTCTACTTGGAGATTTTCTACAGAAGAAGTAACAAAGATACCCAGGAAAAAATAGATCGATTTTATAAATTGTTTGGAAGGTTCATTGGCTCTTTATGGCCTCTATAATGATGCTTCTGAAGAATCCATTGGCACCATCTGCGGTCATGTATTTTGCAATCAGTGCATATTATTTCACCTTACTTAGTCAGATGATAACATTTTCCCTGCTCAAGGTTGTAAAATCTATCTAAACAATGATTTCATGTTTTCTTTGACTGCCTTAAAGCATTACACTTTTGATGATACTGTCAACGATGATATCTCTATAATTTTAGAAGGGGTCATTGAATTGGATTTGAAATATGATAATCTAGACTTTAATTCTTCAAAGATAAAAGCTGCAATAGAAACTCTCCAAGCCCTCCCAAAGTTACGTACAAGTGCCTCTAGCAAAATTTATGTCAATAATATCAATAAAGATTCAGTTGAAATGTCTGATAGTGGTAATAGTAATCAACATGAAAGTCCAAATCTAAAGAAGTAGATTATAGAGACATCAGAGAAAGCCATAGTTTCTCACAATGGATGATTATGTTGGATTTTCTTGAGGTTCCACTAAAAAATCATGCATACAATATAGAAGGTTGGATGGAACTATGTCTGTAATAGCACAGGATAAAGTTGTGAATGATTTCAAGACACTCCCTGAGGTAATTGTTATGACAATGTCCTTGAAATTTGCAAGTCTTGGTCTCAACATGGTTGTTGCATGTTATGTTCTTCTGCTTGATCTTTGGTGGAATCCAACAACTGAAGACCAACCTACTGATAGATCACATTGAATTGTATAGATTCATCCTGTAATGGTTTCCTAATTTACAGTTAAGGATATTATGGAAGATTGTATTTTAACAATCCAGTAATGGAAGCGAGAAATGGCCGCATTAACATTTAGGGAAGATGGAGTTGGTGGTCGTCAAAGATACCTTACAGAGGAGGACATGAGATATATATTTATGGTTTGAGAACATCGTTCTTATTTTAAGAAAGGACAAGTGACTGAGGAGTTACAGAAAAAGAAGAAAATCTATTATATTGGTTGAGATAGTTTGGGATTTCATGGGAGCAAGTTGTACATGAAAGTGAATTTTTGAGTTTTCAATGTAGTTCCATTGCATCGCTCCTCTCAAAAGTTGCTTGGAGGTACTTAGCACAAGACTTGTTCTAATGATAACAATTTGTTCTAATCCTACAAATGAAAACCAAACCAAACCAAACCAACTGAGGTACCCCTCAAATTTGGAATTTGAATGCATGGTGAATGGAGGAATTCAGATGGCATGGATGAAGCCCTCTTAAACCAAATTTCAAATATATCTACACGTGGGAACAGATGGTTGGTAGAATTGGAATTTCAAAACAAATCTAGCCATTTTCATATTTCTTATTTGTTTTTATGATTTTAACAAAATATGTTAACAGTTTTACAAATTTTTTTAATTAGATTTTACGAACCAATTACCTTGTGATGAACAATTTACCTATCAAATTCCATCTTATGGTTGGATGGATGTTGGATACAAGAGCCATATGTGTCTAACAAAGGACAGGCTCCCCTTACAGGTTGTCTGGTCCATAAGGCTCCCCCTCCACTGCTAAATTAGTTCGACACGCACATTAATTACTCGTGGCCCGCGGGCGACAAGGGGATTGATTTTTCACACAAATCCAGAGGTCTTAGAACATTCTGGCCTTTAAATTATAGGGAAGTTAATGATTAATAGGTAGGACAGAATGAACAAGGTCATGAGCACTGAATTAAGAGGAGAAAAACTATAGATTCAATGGGAAAATGAAATTAGGATATATACAATGTCATGGTGTGTGGAGAACGAAAATGAATGAAACATTCTTCGTTAGTTCTTGTATTAAATGCAAGGGAAGGAAATCGTATGGTTGCAGTTTTGAACCCATTACCATTCAGTGTTTTGGTACTGTGCATATGGAATTGTTCTAATGATAACAATTTGTTCTAATCCTACTCCATTAGACAACTTCCCACAAAACTTAGGAATAGTATCATGGACTATGGCAATATTTTACAATGGCCTTAAACTATCAAAAGTAATTTTTTCACCTGTAGGAATTCGGTGGGCCTTGCAATGTGTGAGAAAGAGTGAGTAGATCACAAAGTATTTGGTTATTTCACTCCTTGAAAAATATCTACATATTTGTTTTAGGTAATTTGTACCTATAAAGCATACCATTTTTAAAGTAATTTCTACTTATTTTCATAATTTAAGGGTTTTCACCAATGCAAAAATAGAGAATAAATCAATGTAACATGAGCATACTAATGGTGACATCACCTTCTAGGCTTCAGGATAATATTTCTTATTCTCTTGGGACTGAATGAGTTGTAGAGGATTATCACAATGGCCCTAGTGGCCGCAATGTTGGCCTTCTAAGCATCTAAGTCTCTCATTCAGGGTTTTTGCTCTTGCTCCTTTACTATGATAAATGGTCTCTCAAACTCATAAAATGCCAACACCCTCCCTGCAAACAGTGAAAAAATGCAGCACAGAGATTAAAGCTTAAACATGCAAGTGTGGATGCAAAAAAAAACAATGGATTTTGAACCAAAGACCTAAGGTGTGTGTACTCCTCTCTGTGTGGAAGACTGAAAATGGGGCAAATGCAGTGAAGTTAAAAATGGAACAAATCTTGGCGTAGTCAATGGACTGAAGATTCGATGGTGGGGTTCGATATTAGATTTGCTACTAGTAAAAACCCTAATTCGCAACTCTCTTAAATCTCGTTTTCGCTCCCACCATGTGAAAAATGAATAGATACTTAATCAAATATAGGGGTTGGAGGGATTTTGTATAGAAAAATTAACATTTAATTTTTTCAAATATTCTAAAATTTCCATCCTAAAAAACAATAAATATATTTTTTATTTTATAAATATATTATGTTATTTTCACTTAAATACATTATACACTATTTTATTTTCTCTTGGATCGTATGTTTTTAGTTTTATTTGAGAAACTAACACCCTTAGGATGTTTTTTTAATGTGTTGGAAAGCATTTATCGTATATTTCGCGTATTTATTATAATAATAATAATAATTTAATTTTAAGATTATTGTTTTTATGCAAATATTTTTTTGTTAAATTTTATGGAGGTAGACATAATGTACATTTGGAATTTGAATGCGAGACATTTTACAAGCAAACACGTGCTCTTAATTGGTTGTATTGAAAATATTTAAGTGTAAGAAGGAAACATGTACTCTTAACTTGCCTGTATTGAAAATGGGTGCAAACAAAAGAAAGTATATAATAAGATGATTTAATAATTAAAAACAAGTGTTAGTTTCTTAAAAGTCATATGACAACTTCGGAAGGAGTAGGGTATGTACCCTAGGTTAAATATATGCAAAATGTTGTGTGAATGAGTTTGTAAGACCCTATGTTTTTATCTTGATAAAATGGAGTCCTCTCCAAGTCACTCACATAGTTTAGGTTGTCATAAGCAAAGTAGGTGTTTTTCCTTAAGATGTAAACATTTCATTTTAAATAGTCTGATGATGTCGTTTCAAGGAGGCATTAAAATATGAAACAAGCATGTACATTTGGGATGCTAGTTTTATGTTATGCTTGAGGCATGGGTGCAAATCCAAGAAGACTCTAACAAGGGTTGAAGAGGTGGAATAGTTAGAGGAGTTGGGGGTTTGTGGTCTCACTTAGAGGTGTAGAAAAATAAGACATATTTCAATAAGACTTATACCAAACTGATTTCAAGTGCTCTAATCTACGTTATGATGGTTCTTGGTAGTCATGCATACTCCATTAGGAGATGTATATGCATTGTAAGGGTGGTGCAAGTTAGTGAAAAAAGGCAAGTTGTTTCTCCAATGTGGATAATCACCTGTAGGGTTTTGACTAATTTTATTAATTATATAAAATCCTAACCCTAATCAAAATTATTTTCAATCAAAGACTGGCCTTAGATTTCGTGTATGTGTCACTATAAGATGTTGAGGTATGTTATACACCATAAAAAGAAGGAACTAAATGTTAATGCCTAAGACCTAATCATTGGTAGCTTCATGGATCATGAGAAACATGATAGCCCTAGTTTTTGTATGCACTACATAGACAATATAGCCTAATGTTATAGTTCCACAAATGGATGAATACTAGTACAATGTTAAGGAAAATGCTCTTGCATGCCTCAAAGTGCCCTAGATTCATATGAAGACTCTTAGTTGATTTCTCTATTACTTCTATGCTCAATGCATTTATGAGTGCAACTACTTTGTTCATTATTTTTTAGTTAGGATGTGAGGATGTTTTGTTAGTTAACTGGGAATGCCATGGAAAATGTCAGTAGTGGGTAAAATTCAATTTATGTTCTATCATTGCCAAATTGAGATGAAAATTGATGTGTTATGTGTTGGTCCAATCAAGCCTTAGTACACAGGTTGCCTTTATGTTTTTTAAGGTTTTCATACCTAGGTCCCATCCCATCGGGAGCATGATGGGTGCAATCAATAATGCATGATGTTCAACTCTAAATAAATGGGTTGGAAACAAATCAATTTTTGGCATGTTCAAACTTCATAGATTGAAATTATCTTTTAAGTAATTCTAAATTTTTCGAGGGCTTAAGGATGATAAACATGGATGAAACAAAGGAAGGTAATCACCCAAAGCCTTAAATGTAGATCTCACATATCCTTTTCCTCTTAGAGGAATGTTATGTGACATTTTTCCTTACCAAACTTTCAATGATGATTATCTTAAAAAATAAACCTCAATAGTGTTTAACTATTTGTAATGCAATTAACAAAATAAAATATTTTTATATTATGACCAAAAAATAACCATTTTGTTGGAATTTTGACAACTCTTGACTAGAAGGAGATTGTCCAACTGTAAAAATATTGACTTTGTCAAACATCAGTATTCTGATAGACAAATAATTGACCTAGTCAAACGTTGGATGTCTAACAAACATTCAATTGTCATTGCATATCTGACCAACAAAATTATCGTCGGATTTTTGAATAACATATCATCAAATATTCGATGATAATTGTGTTTGTCAGATATCTGAAGAATGTTATGGCTTCAAAAATACAAATAAAAATATTTTCAAGTAAAATCCGGTAGTATGACTAAACTATTGAAGTACGACATCATATTTTCTGCCCATATGTACAAGTGGGGTTAGCGGTTAGGGTTTAAGGGTCACATGTTAAGAGGATAAGGGGTTAGCACTTAGGGGTTCGTGGATTTTAAGTTAGGGGTTAGTGGCTTAAGGTTTAATGGGTTAAGAGGTTAATGGGTTATGAGTTATGAATGTACGGGTTAAAGGATGATGGCATGGGGGTTAATGGGATAAGGAATTTAGTGGTTATGGGTTAATGACTTATGGGTTGTGATAATGGAGTCCAAAATCCCTTTAACACCACTTTTGTGGGTTCCCCTGTCAATTGCTCTCATTTAATTCCATCTAGGCCCCTTAGCCCATATGGCATTAGGTCCTAAGTTTCCTTCTCATTTTCTAATTCTAGGATTATAGATATTATGAAACCATGCTTGGACCCCGCCTTTCCACATTAAATACACAAGAATATAGCCCTCCCACCTTTTTGGTCATACCATTTAACTTCTCCTAATGTTATGAACCCCCAATTTGGTGCCAATGCCCCTACAACTACACTCTTCCCCCCCGCTTGGATAAGGGATTAAATGCATTAGGGTTTATGGGTTGTGATAAAGGAGCCCCTAATCCCATTATCACAAATATTAGGGGTTCACTAATCAAATTTAATTGCATGATACATATGATAAATTGAGAGAAAAAATACAAGGAACTTGGAAAACTAAAAGTAGTTATTGAATAATTAATCAAATGAAAAGATACCATGGAGGTGGGGAAATGAAGTGGTGAAGTTAGTCCAAAATCATCCAACAATGTAAGAATTACATGTATAGGCTAGTTAATTTTTTATATATGTTTGACCTATGTTTGATAAGAAGGTTGAGTTTGACCTATGTTTTATCCTCTTATTGTATCTTCTAGCCCAACATATGTTGAGAGTATTAGTGTAATTATGTTTTGAAGCAAGCGATTCCTTAAGAATGAGGCCATATTCTCACCAGATGAAAAAGGGAGATAAAATTATAAGATGTCCTTGGTAAAATTTGTATTGAAGACACAAAAAAAGGGATCAAAAGGGGGTGAACCTAGATATTGATAGCTTGAATATTTCACCATTCATGTAGTTGAGGACTACTTGTGTTAGTTTCGAATAGATTTGGAGCAAACTAATGGAATTTGAATGTTGTTTTGAGCATGTTATGGACAAAACCTTTGATAAATATTGTAGATGTTGACACCTAATCTTAGGATTGGGTGAATATGTGTAAAATAATGTAAATAGAAAATAAGGATAATTTGAATATGAAGAGACACTGGTAGATGAACCCCAAGAGTCTCTCCCTTCATGTATATATCTATGATCAGCCTTAATGAAAAATCACAATTATGTTTGAGGAGTTACCTCCTGGGCTTACAAGGTATCAGAGCTCAAGTATTAATGACTATTTTTGGCTCCCTTCTTGCCCTTGTAACTCCCTCCTACCCATGTTCTACATATTTCTACAAACATCTTCACCAAAGTTCTTGGAAGAGAAAAGTTTGAAAGATTCAGAATGATTCTTCGACTCACCAACATCCCTTCACATTAAGAGGGGGGGGGTGTGGCGCTTGGGATTTGGTGAATATGTGTAAAATAATGTAAATAAAAAATAAGGAGAGTTGGAATATGAAGAGACACTGAGAGATGAAGCCCAAGAGTCTCTACCTCCATGTATATATCTATGAACATCCTTAGTGAAAAATCACAATTCAGTTTGAGGAGTTACCTCCTTGTCTTACAATACACATGTATGGGATTATTACCCATACATTTGGTAAGAGAATGGACCAATGTTAAAGGATGATGATGGCTAAAGGGACATCCTTATATCTTATTTTTTCTTGTAAGTGGACATGAATTACATTTGGGTCATGCATGGAGATGAACCTTACTTTATTCCTATGAAATTAGTGTTGGAAATAATACTGAGAGGGGGGGGGGGTGAATCAGTATTATCAAGTCAATAAAACTTCTTCATTTCCATACTCTGATTCATATATGTTGCTTCAGTTAAGAATACCCACGTATATTTAGTGAACTTATGATTTAGTTAATTGATCTTCAATGAGTGCATTAGAACATTATCAACCATATTAACAGCAAACAGGTGCAGTAAAATAGAACAGATCATCACACATAAGCCACACACATGAACACCATGATATAAGGTGGAAACGCAATGTGGGAGAAAACCACCTGCTGCAAGTCATCTCAATCTTCTTCTTAATAAGAAAGTCCTTTTACAATATTTCTGTACTGGTGCAGTCTTATACCAGTACACAGGCTTCTACCTGCAGAGAGCTACAACCCTCTCTCGTTCTCCAGTCTCTCCTGGAAGGCAGCTACAACTACCATAGTTCTTGTACTAGTCGATCCATTTACTAGTATGCAGGCTGCTACCTGCTACAATGCTCCAAAGTTTTCAACTGCTACTGGAAGGGAGCTACCACCCCCTTTGCTCTTGTACTAGCTAAGATACTAGTACGTAGGCACCGACCTACAATCTTCTCTCCTCCGAGTACCACGTTTCATACGTTTTCAGACTGGATACTCCTAAAGCACAACACATAATCTGAAAGGCCACGTTTCATCAAAATATCATTGAAGCACATAATCAATCAATATTTTGAATCACCCAATCACCAGATCAAGGATAATATGTGTGTTAGCAACCCGATCTAGTCCATTAGATCACATAAATATGAGTCATTATCATCCTGATCCATTATTAGAACTCATCCATCAACACAATCAATCAAACTGAATATGTAGAATATTGACACCATTAAACAGTCATCAGAATACATCAACAACCTGAACCACCTGTAGCTTTAAAAATCATAGCTCAAATGGTATACGCTACTACAATGAACCAAACCTGCGTACATACGCGCTTTCACCAAAGCCAACCCGTGTACAGATCTATAAATATTCAATCATGACTTGCAGCGATTTCAAACTTAAGTTATACCCAGTTCAGATCATTACAAGTGTCAATATACAGATCTAGAATAAGCATAATCAACTATATAGAGATAGTTCGTTTCAAACCATTTGATCCCGATCTATCCTTAGATCTTGTTCTCCATCAACCGGTGAGATCCCTCTTTAGCTCAGATCCAGATCTGCACCATAACCCAATCACCGTATTCCAGATCTAGCACTTTATCAGATATTCAATAATTCAGATGATGCTTTGCCAAATGATCTCATAGGCCTTTCACAATACCACGGTCCAAAACCATAATAACACAATACCACGGACCCAATACTTGGGATCAACACTTTTGGATGCAATACCACGGACCAAAACCATAGGATCAAAAACTGTCAGACTAATACCATGAACCAACCATGAAAGTGCGTGAGATCAACACTTTTGGATGCAATACCACGGACCAAAACCATAGGATCAAAAACTGTCGGACTAATACCATGAACCAATCATGAAAGTGCGTGAACTTTTCTCTTGCGTGAAGGGAACTTTTCTCTGCATGAAAGTGCGTGAACGTTTCTCTACATGAAAGAAACTTTTCTTTGCATGAAAGTGCGTGAACTTTTCTCTACATGAAAGAAACTTTTCTCTGCATGAAAGTGCATGAACTTTTCTCTACATGAAAGAAACTTTTATCTTCATGAAAGTGCGTGAACTTTTCTCTACATGAAAGAAACTTTTATCTTCATGAAAGTGTGTGAACTTTTCTCTACATGAAAGAAACTTTTATCTTCATGAAAGTGCGTGAACTTGAAAATAACTTTGCTGCACTATAATTTATCATCTGTGTGATTTTCCATCAAGGACAACACTTGTCTCATAATGCCAACAATCTCCCCCTTTGGACTTGATGGCAAAGCTAACCTGAGAACTGTCATCTGATTCCTTTGAGTTGTTCGACATCCCATGCATTCTGTCACATTTGATATCTCTTCCGTAGATTCATCTAGATATATATACGTGAGTTGATCTTCTACGAGTTGGTTTCCATCAAGTACAACACATGCGTCATAATGCCAACAATCTCCCCCTTTGGACTTGATGGCAACAATACCAAATCACTCTCCCCCTTTGACATCAAGGGCAAAGGGTGGACCAAGATATTCTCTTCCTTTGTTGTCCATACTCCCCCTGAGTACCTGCTGAAATCTCTAAATGAGCTCCCCCTTTGTATATGCCATGGTGCATCAATCTGTCCATGCTCTTTCTGAGAACATGCTGAAATCTCTGCTCTACTGAAATATGTTGTTCATGCTCCCCCTGACTGTAAGCAAGGTCTGCAAAAAGATGTTCTACAAGAAGAACATGACTCTATACATCATAAATGACCTTCCTATCACCAAAGACTCATACATACATCTATCTCCCATCACAATGGTGATATACCAAAAATTTACATATGATAACATAAGAGAATAACATCATTCATCCCAGGCATAGTGGGGAAACCAACATAGGCCGTTACATGACCTGAAGAGATCTCATTAAATGACTACAATAGATAGAGACACATTATTACATCATGAGTCTTGATATTACCTTTACATCGAATGATATACATGACATTTATAACCGAGACCAAACACCTAAATAAGATCATGATAAACATCAGCAACGACACTGTATGATCTGCTCCATAGCATCTGTCAACAGAAACTAGACCAGCAACTTGTATTAGTGCATGAATCATCAAGGTATGTCCGTATCAACTCATCCTTTTGAACAGAATCATTCACATTCTATCATATGTGAGAAACACCATAACCATCCAGATCTACATGAACCAAGTATCATCAATTGGGAATATCTGCATCAATCAACATATGAAACAACCTATCATCATATAGGTAAGAACTCATCATCATCATGTCTCCAACAATGCAACTTTGAATAATCATCCATGTATCCAGCCAACAATCCTCATCCATATATGTGCCAAGAACAATAGGAATCATGCATCATAACTGTAATATATGATCTTTATGCATATGACGACAACAACATATGAGTGACTCATCATCAAGTAAAGAAGATGTGAATTATGTACTGCTCCTTATCCTTATGAAGATCACCATGTAAGCACCATTAGAGAATCAACCACAAATCTGATCTAAATATCAACTATGTAACCCCAAGAATCATCTGAACAACTCATAACCATATCATAGCAAGATGAATCATTTATCGATATAAGCATCATCACCAAGGACTATTAACCATAATGCCAACAATACATTAAAATCATATGCTCCCCCTAAACCTGTGCCATCTTGTTTACTGTTAGATCTGAGCATGCATATCAGCAAGAAGTATCAAGTCATCATCATTATCAAGTTAGAAACAAAACACTTCTAACCATCAAGTCATTTCCACACATCATCAGCAAATTGTAACCATTATCAAACAACGCAAATAATAAACTGAATCATACCTGATCCTTTTCATGAACTTGTCCCTATTGCCTTTCCTCAAACAATCATATACGCGACTATGCCATAACCAACTCGCGTATATACGTGACTTCTCTTTAAGAAACTTGCGTATGAGATTTAGGACACTGAATTTTTACACTTCCAGCTCCCTCTGATTCTATTATGTCTGTATGTTGTGTTGTTCCGCCTCTTTCTGACTGTATTTCTTTCTTCTTCCACATCTTCAAGTGTGATGATGACGTTTTCTCCTTTTGGTATGGTGCCCATACTTTGTTCCTTCATTCCTTAGCTATATGTCCAAGCTTGTTACATGTGTAACATCTTACATGTCTCATATTTCTTCTATAGCAATCAACAGCTCTGTGACCAAACATATTGCAAGCAAAGCAATATCCATTAAAGTACCTTGAATGTGATGATCTTTCTGCATGATGGTCTTGAAACCTTCTTCTTCTACATCTGGCTACAACATGTCCAAGATTATAACATTCAACATTATTCATAGTAAAAGATTTTCTTTGAAGAATTTCTTTCCTTGGTTGATGATGAGATTGACCTTTCATCTCCTTATATAGCATTTCAGATTTTGCAATCGAGTCCCTTGTCTTACTTTGTGAACTAGATTCACCTTCAATAGATTCATGAAATCCAAGACCAGTTTTGATAGCAGGAGAACTTTGACTATTAAGAATATCATCCAAGACTTTAGTACTATCTTGAAATCGTAACAGTTTATCCTTTTCTTCTAATTTATATTTTAGAATATTTACCTCAACTTGATGTTGCTCTTCCTTTTCAAGGTACTACTTCTTCACGTTTTCTTCAACATTTCTTTCTTCTTCCAACTGACGTCTTAGTTCAAGAACTTCATTTTCATGAGCTTGGAGTAGTTCTTTATTCTGCTTCTTTGATTCTTCAAGATCTTCTTTTAGCGAGCAGATCGTGGCTTCAAGACTTTCATAGTAACTGGATCTATCTCTCAGTTTCTTGATGGTTGTGCTTCTTTCATTGATTTCATCTCTTAGTGATGTTACTTCATCCTGCAACTTTTGGTATTTGTCCTTGAATAACTTCCTTACCTTGTTTCCTTCCTCTGGTTGAGCTTTTAGTTTGGCAGCTTCTTCTTTGAAGACACATTCCCTTTTGTTCAATAGATCTTATTTATCTCTAATTTTATCTGTAAGCCTTTTAAATTCTGCCTCTATTTGATATCTTTCTTGCTCACCCATAAAAGAAAATTCAGTTGTTTCGCTATCACTTTCATCTTTTCCAAATGGATAGATAGCTGGAACATTAGAGGATAACAAATTCATACCTGATAGTTCATCTTCATTCTGAAATGATTCTGAATCTGAAGTGCTTCTTCCACATAATCCCTAATCGATTCTCCCACTGCCATTGTTCCATGGATCTCCTTCAAGTGATCAAGCTTCTACAGAAGGACCTGCTCTGATACCAATTGTTGGAAATAATACTGAGGGGGGGGGTGAATCAGTATTATCAAGTCAATAAAACTTTTTCATTTCCATACTCTGATTCATATATGCTGCTTCAGTTAAGAATACCCACGTATATTCAGTGAACTTATGATTTAGTTAATTGATCTTCAATGAGTGCATTAGAACATTATCAACCATATTAACAGCAAACAGGTGCAGTAAAATAGAACAAATCATCACACATAAGCCACACACATGAACACCATGATATAAGGTGGAAACCCAATGTGGGAGAAAACCACCTGCTGCAAGTCATCTCAATCTTCTTCTTAATAAGAAAGTCCTTTTACAATATTTTTGTACTGGTGCAGTCTTATACCAGTACGCAGGCTTCTACCTGTAGAGAGCTACAACCCTCTCTCGTTCTCCAGTCTCTCCTGGAAGGGAGCTACAACCACCATAGTTCTTGTACTAGCCGATCCATTTACTAGTACGCAGGCTGTTACCTGCTATAATGCTCCAAAGTTTTCAACTGCTACTGGAAGGGAGCTATCACCCCCTTTGCTCTTGTACTAGCTAAGATACTAGACGTAGGCACCGACCTACAATCTTCTCTCCTCCGGGTACCACGTTTCATACGTTTTCAGACTGGATACTCCTGAAGCACAACGCATAATCTGAAAGGCCACGTTTCATCAAAATATCATTGAAGCACATAATCAATCAATCTTCTGAATCACCCAATCACCAGATCAAGGATAATATGTGTGTTAGCAACCTGATCTAGTCCATTAGATCACATAAATATGAGTCATTATCATCCTGATCCATTGTTATATCTCATCCATCAACACAATCAATCAAACTGAATATGTAGAATACTGACACCATTAAATAGTCATCAGAACACATCAACAACCTAAATCACCTGTAACATTAAACATCATAGCTCAAATGGTATACGCTACTACAATGAACCAAACCTGCGTACATACGCGCTTTCACCAAAGCCAACCCGTGTACAAATCTATAAATATTCAGTCATGACTTGCAGCGATTTCAAACTTAAGTTATACCCAGTTCAGATCATTACAAGCATCAGTATACAGATATAGAATAAGCATAATCAAATATATAGAGATAGTTCATTTCAAACTATTTGATCCCGATCTATCCTTAGATATTGTTCTCCATCAACCAGTGAGATCCCTCTTTAGCTCAGATCCAGATCTGCACCACAACCCAATCACAGTATTCCAGATCTAGCACTTTATCAGATATTCAATAATTCAGATGATCCTTTGCCAAATGATCTCCTTCATCTTTTATAGTCTTAGGCCTTTCACAATACCACGGTCCAAAACCATAATAACACAATACCACGGACCCAATACTTGGGATCAACACTTTTGGATGCAATACCACGGACCAAAACCATAGGATCAAAAACTGTCAGACTAATACCATGAACCAACCATGAAAGTGTGTGAGATCAACACTTTTGGATGCAATACCACGGACCAAAACCATAGGATCAAAAATTGTCGGACTAATACCATGAACCAATCATGAAAGTGCGTGAACTTTTCTCTTGCATGAAGGGAACTTTTCTCTGCATGAAAGTGTGTGAATGTTTCTCTACATGAAAGAAACTTTTCTCTGCATGAAAGTGCGTGAAGTTTTCTCTACATGAAAGAAACTTTTCTCTGCATGAAAGTGTGTGAACTTTTCTCTACATGAAAGAAACTTTTATCTTCATGAAAGTGCGTGAACTTTTCTCTACATGAAACAAACTTTTATCTTCATGAAAGTGCGTGAACTTTTCTCTACATGAAAGAAACTTTTATCTTCATGAAAGTGCGTGAACTTGAAAATAACTTTGTTGCACTATAATTTATCATCTGTGTGATTTGCCATCAAGGACAACACTTTTCTCATAATGCCAACAATTAGATGCATTTATGGATATTAGAAGACCTTATTGTTTCCCTTTGACAACAAATACATGGAGGATATTTTGGGGGAAATGTGACTATCCATAAAATGTAGATTAGATTTGGGGACCTTTTGGCTCTTTTCCTTGGACTCTAGTAGTTCTTGGGGTTGTGTTCAGAGGGGCTAGCAGACAAAAACCTAATATGATGAAGAAGATTAATGTTAGAGAACCTATGGTTTTGGTGAAAGGCTTAGGAATTCTAGGAGTTAAGGGGTTTAGGAGTCAAGGGTTAATGGAAAAGGGTAAAGGGTTATGGCTTAGGGGGTTTCAAGGTTAGGGGGTTGAGGGCTAGGGGGTTGAGCTATAGGAGGCTTAGGGGTTAGAAGTTAATGGCTTAGTAGTTAAGGTTTAAGCATGGGTTAACCACCAAGGGCTTAGGGGTCATAGGATTTAGGGGTTAATTGCTTAATGGTTATGGGATTTGGGTGTCATTCGGTTAAGGGGTTAGGGGTTAGTGTTTAAGGAGTTGGCAACTTATGGTTCAAGGGATCAAGGGGTTAATGGGCTATGATTTATGAGCGTAGCACTTGAGGGATTATGGCTTCAGGGTTAAAGGGATATGGAATTTAGTGGTTATGGGTTAAGAGCTTATGGGTTGTGATAATGGGGCACCTAATCCCCTTATCAAAAATATTGTGGGTTTCCTTATCAATTTCTCTCATTTCCTTCCCTCTAGGCCCCCTAGCCCCTATGCCATGAGGTCCTAAGGCCCCTTCTCATTCTCTAATGTTAGGATTATAGATCTCAGTAAACCATGCTCGAACCTCTCACTTCTACCCATCCATGCTACCCTTATGTCTCCTTGCCCCGTTCAATACACCAAAATATCCCCCTCCTCCAAAATTCATGAGAATTCAACATTTGGAGGTGATCATTTAACAACAACCTCTAAAATTTTATTTTTAATGAATTCTTTTTTTTTTGGGGGGGGGGTGTCCAAAACTACCTCCAAAAGTTACATTGTCATGACTTTTAAGGTGGTTATGAGTTATGAGTGTATGTGTTAAGGGATTATGGATTGGGGTATAAGGGGATAGGGAATTTAGTGGTTATGGGTTTAGGGCTTATGGGTTGTGATAATAGGGCCCCTAATCCGCTTATCATAACTATTGGGGGTTTTCTGTAAGAGCCCTGGTGAAAAGTTCATGTAATAAAAGTTAATAAAGGAAAAATAAGACCACAGTTAAGGGACACTTATACCAAGATAAATGTTGGGAAAAGATAACCTACTGGGAATCATTGGGTGTGTTTATGGATAAAGGAAATGGCTAAGGCTTGGGAAAGGAAAAAAAATGCATTTTTGGCACATTTATTTATGAAAATAAAGGAAATTAGGAGAAAATCAAAGTGAAAGCTCAGAGGTTGCATGTGAGGAGGAAAATGAAGGAAAATAATGGAAAACGAAGAAAATAGGGGCCTGATTGATAAAATGGTTTCTAATGATCATTTTGTAACCTTTTGTCAGTCCAGTTTTGGAGCTCTCTCATTATTATCTCTCTCTCACACTCTTGGTCACTTAGAGTTTTCTTGGAGCACTCTAGCCTTGGAGAAAGGAAGGAAAAGCAAGCAAAGGGAAAGTAAAGAAAGAAAGGATCAAGAAAGGAAGAGTAGGATCAAGCAACTTCAGTAGGAATATTTGTAGGTAACATATTGCATCTGTGATTTCCTAGTCAGTTTTGACATGCATGGCTTTGCATGTTGGTGTATGGTTCGCTTGATGTTGGTTGCATGGTTTTTCTAGGTTATGACAGTGATTTTCAAGCTAGCCTAGCCTTTTTCCAAATGCCATGTTGTGTTGGGATGTTTATCCTGGTTTTGAGCTTTGGTTTTCCGGATGGATTTCGGAATCCAAGGCAGAGGTGGTCTCAAGGTTCATTCCCAAAGGCCTAGGAATCCCTTGACTAGTTTTGGTGGGATAGACTGTAAAGCTTGAGGGAGGAGTCTTAGTTTAGGGCCTAGTGATTTGGGTTTTGATTGTGGTAAAGACTGAGATATTGGTCTCGGTTTAGGGCCTAGAGATCCGGGATTGGATTGTGGTGAATCCTGAGAAACAAGGAGACAGAAAAATCCTGAAGGATAGTGATGGATTTTGGATGGAATTCCAAGTTCAGTTCAACTTTGTGATCAGAGCACTATTTTTGGTGTGATCATGGTTTGGTGAGGGTGGAGGTGGTTTAGCCTGTGGATTCCCTTGACTTTTTTTGGATTGGTTTAACCATGAGATCCCACATTCATGCTTGGAATATGGCACGGAAGTGACTGGATGAAATAAATATTTGGTTCAGCCATGTCTATGGTCAGGTGGTATGTGGAAGTCCCGATCTTGTTCAGATTTTCCTATGATAAATGAAAGCTAAGTTCACTTACTTTGTACTTGTTTATATGTGGATTTAGTGGCTGTTATATATCTGTTATTTCCATGGTTTTATGTTGGTTATAATCACAATTAATTGTTTGGTTCATGTCATGATTATTTAATGTATTTACTTGTAATTGTTCAAATTATGGATGTAAGACCTAATTGATGTCATAATAGTTCAAGGGAGAAGGTGGTCATCCTTATTGTCAGGTTTCAAAAGAGTTTTCAATCAATCATGCTCTGACTTGTATCCTAGACCTGTAGATTGCATTGATGCCAAGTGTTTGACAGAGTGTCAGTCCCAATTAGCAATGGTTAATCCTAGTATTGAAGTTTATTTTTGGTTTATTAGTCTTGTCATCATGTGTTTGATAGATTTTGGAAGCTACAACAAGTTCTGGGCAATGGCTATAATTCTGTGCTAGGAAGGTGGCTTAAATTCCACAAAATCTAGCACAAGTCTACCAAGAAAAGTCCTTCGACATAGGCATGGAGGCCTGTGAGAGCATCCATAGGTCCCTGGATGTTGGCATGCCCATAGCATGAGAGTGTCCAGAGGTCAAGAGGTCAAAACAACAAGTGGGACCTAGGAGCAAGATGCCTGAGGGGCTAAGATGCCTCCTAGGAGCATCGTTGCTGATGTGGAAGGTATGGTTGATGAGTTTCCTTCGATTCCATTTCTTTAAGGTCACCAAAGAGGTTGAATCATATCATAGAAGCCTCTCGTCACATGTTTACCCCGATTGGTCGGTTACTTGGGTAGATGTGGGAGGAGGGTGGTTACTTTTTCCTATCAATTTCTCTCGTTGCCTTCCCTCTAGGTCTGCTAACCCCTATGTCATGAGTTCCTAAGGCCCCTTCTCATTATTTAATGTTAGTATTATAGACATCAGTAAGCCATTCCTGAACCTCTCACTTCTACCCATTCATACTACCCTTATGCCCCCTTTCCCCGTCCAATACATCAAAATATCCGCTTCCCCAAAATTCATGAGAATTGAAAATTTGGGGATAGTAATTTAACAATCACCTCAAAATTTCAATTCTAATGACTTTTGAGGTGGGCTGGTGTTGGCATTATGTCTAATGTGTTGTCCTTAATGGAAACCTACTTGATGAGTTATCTTTTGATGGAAACCTACTTGATGAGGATGTCAAAAGGATGTGTCTACATATAATAGAGAGTTTAGATGAAGGAATAGTAGTTCAAAGATAGAGCAATGTTGAATTGGATTTTTTGATAGGTACATGCAGGTTCTGTGAATTAGAAAAGTTGTGTACACATGCAGGTATGAATAAGAAAAGGCACATACAATTTCCACACCATGGTAATATAAATACAAAGGGTCTTTACCATGGTATTGACCCATAGTATTGAGCCCAACAACAGATATTTGATCTCATTTAAGAATACCATCGGCATTACTAAGGATTTGACCTATGGTATTACATAAGGCCTAAGCTATATAAGGAGATTAAGATCAAAGTGTTTGGGTGTGAAAGTGATGAATATTTCATGAATAGTTAGATCTAAAGTAAGTGTGAATATAATGGACTATTTATGAATTGTTTGATATGAAATTAAGTATGCACTAGAAAATTTGATGATGGATTAGATCCAATACATATGAAATGACTATATTGATAATGGATTGATTTGATCTATAATATTTATGTATAACGCATGTTTTATTATGTATCCCGAGAGATGGGTTTATTCTAAAGGTCTGATGTGCATCGAAGTTATAAGTCAATAGTTGTAGATATGTACGCAGGTTTGATAACCTGAAAGGTGAATACATACGCGAGTTTAATGTTGGTAAGTTGCGCATCGATTCTACACTTTGGAAATATATGTACGCGGGTTTTATTCCTGAAGAGCATGTATAGACATGGAAGTGTTTTATGGAAAGTGCATATATAATCTAGGGTTTTACTCGATAAGATGTTTGATTAGTCTAATCAGTCTTGCATTGCTTTTGATGTCTGTCAATGAATTCTTACTTGATGATCTGGGTTTAACATTGATGTTTGAATTTGAATTGATTAATTAAAGAGTGTCATTGTTGCTAGTTGTATGTGATTGAAGATATGTGATGGTTCTGTGATTATTTTAGAGTAATTCAGTGATTCAGGGTGTAACTCAGTGTTTGTTTCAGAATCACAGTGATTTAGTTTTAGGGCTCAATGTTTTGAGATCTATAAACAGCTATGCTTCAAGGAAGTCACGTATATACGTGGATTTACTAAAGTAAAGTAGCATATATACTCTCACATTTTATTGATCATCGTTTTTAGTTGGTTTAGTGAGTTTATGTAGTGTTTGGGTTTAGTCTTGGTATTTTGGCTACACTGATCTAATTACTTTGGTTGTTTGAGAATAGTTTGATTGATTTGGGTCTCAGTTCTATGATTGGTTGATTCAGTTGGTTCAATGATTTAGTGATTTGTTTTAGTGATCAATTTCAATTTTGATATTTGGTATTGGGCTTAAATGATGGTAGTGGGTCCCATCTAAAAATTTAATGAAAAGTGTCCTACAAGTTCTGATGTTTTGTATCATTTTGATCAAGTGTGAAACCTTATGAAATGCGGTCCATGGTGGTGTTGAGGGTTGGAGCCTTCAGTAAGGGAGTCAAATATTCCTTCTAGTGGTAGCTAGTAAATCAGATCAGGGGGTAGGAGCTCCCTTCTGGTGGCTCCAAGACTTGTGAGGTGCCAAGGAATGTTATTGTGTGCCAAAACATGCCAAGGTGTGCTAGGGATTTTGAGGAGCACTAGGTCTCTCACATTAATAGAATTGATTGAGATTGATTATGTATTAAATAATATGGTTCCTACACACATTAGTGGAACTAAATATAAATGGAATTTTCTAGATAATAAACCTAACAGAGATGAATCATGTGTCGACTCATTGGAAAACTATATGATGAATCATGTGTTGACTCAGGAAAACTATATTCTCATTACTTGAAGGAAATGGTACACACTAATTACTTATTAACAAATTTATTGAATCTAACCACTATGGCCTTAGACACATAATGAAAAAAGATTCCATAACAATAGTTTTAAATTGTTATATTTTGCCAAAAAATATAGCAATAGTCACATAGTGTCATCAAAAGCTCATTAGAATGATCAATGAGGATAGGAATTTTTTAACCATTGCCAAAAGTAACCAAAAAGAGCATTGGTGAGGGCCAATAAGATATCGTCACTAGAAGTGTCACCAAAGAGAGAATTAGTGATGTCCATTTAACATCCCTGACCAAAACTGTCATTGAAAATGGCTTTGGTGAAAAACCTTAAAGGATTGTCACTATATGCACTTACAACAATTCTTTTTTAAGGACAGCCACCATATGAAACAATGGTGATGAACCTTAAAGGTCTGTCACAGGCATGACCCTCATGAATGTAATTTTTTCTTGTAGTGCAGAGTCCACCCGGATGAAGTAGCTCATGACCCTATGCCAGATGAATTTGTTTATCTGGCTGACTCTATTGATCCAAACACAATGTTTCTGTCCAAATCTAGCGTTAGACGACCTCATGCTACTTTATGATAAAAAACATGATCTCTTGGGGGCAGGAACACTTCAACCACTATAGTTCGTTCCATATGTCATTAGCAAGGTTATTTCCAAAGGATCATATGAACTTCAAGACTGCGATGGAATACCGCTTGTGGAGCCCCATAACGAACTCTATTTGAAAACATATTATTCCTAGTGCTCTAATGGGCATATTCTTTGTAATTTTATGTATATAGGTTTTTCTTCTTTTGGTGTGTCTGAATATTTTTGGCTTTTAAAAATGGTTATTTGTCTCATGCACATCTCTTTCTTGCATACATGTTCACATCACCCTTATCATACATTGGATACGCATATGGTGCCAGTTGGCACACACGACACATTGCATTAGTTGCTTGGGTTCTTTACACACCTGAGTTTGAACTATTTAGTTCCTGGGGAGTGTTCCTTGGTTATACTACCAATAACATTGTTGAGTATATGTCGATCATTAAACTCCTTACTGAGGCTACATCTCTTGACATCTCCAATCTAGTGGTTAGGTTAGATTGTTAGCTTCTTGTTATGCATTTGACTAATCATTATCACATTCACAATCCAATCTTGTTATGTTACTTTTTAAGGGTATGACTTTTGGAATGTCAATTTGAATCTCTTACTTATGAACACATTCCAAGAGAATCTAATGCATTAGCTGATTCGTTGAAAAATTATGTATTAGATTGGGATTTGTCACATTCCTTATAGTTACATCCATGAGTGTATGATTTTTCATCATAAAATTTACACAAAACACAAACACATACACCATCAAAATGACCAAAAAATATATGTATCTATATATATATATATATATATATATATATATATATATATATATATATATATATATATATATATATATATATATATATATATATATATATTGTTTCCAGTCTTTTTACATCAAAAAATCCCAAAACTTGGGTGTTTTATACAAAAATGGCTTTGCTAAGCCTCGCTCTAGCACCTGATGGCCATAATCTACTCTTGCTACTCATGGTAATAGATCACTGCTCTACCCTCCTTATTGGCACCAAAAACTAATCTAGTACTCCCACTGTGTGTCTCTGCATATGAATCAGTATCTCTCTCATGGGAAGAGGTGGCACACCAATGCAATGTTCAACCCTTCCAGGTTCCTAGAAACCTCATCCAGTCTCTATGTGTCATCTCCCTCTTCAGCGGTTGTTGCGACCTCTATTGCTGCTCCATCCCCAGGTAGCTAATCACCCCACCTAGCATGGCAGGGCATACCCATAGGATGAATCAATGCCACATCTATGTCAAACCAAGCTTCACGTCATAAATTTTCACCCATAACAAAAAAATTGCATAAACTTTGAAAGAAAAAAAAATGATCCCTCATCCATCCTCTTACCTAGTGTCCCCTACTAAGTTCCAAGTGGAAATATCAATTTTGGATTCCCCCTATAGTTCATGCTACAATACAGGTGGTCCTCAATCATGGGGATCTAGCCTTTGAGGCACTCAAAGAATGCATCCTCAAAGAAGTGTCTAATCAGTTTGCCTCTTATCCGAGGTGCTAAGGCTTCCCACCGATCCAGTCTAGGCTCCTTGGGACTGGATATACCTAGACTCATTTGAGGCCTCATCACAAGCACTCTCTCTAGTACAAAGGACACAATTAGGGTACCATACCCAAACTCTCTTTGGGCCTGAGTCTTACATGATGTGAACTCTGCTTTTACATATTAGAGAACTCCCTCACACCAATTGAACACTTACAGCTATAAGAAATCCAATTCCAGTAGCAAGTGGGCATTTGTAGCCACATGTTGACTCTTAACCCTGCCAAGTGCATGATCATCCATATAATAGACCTCAATGGTCTCGATGCTATCTACACTACTAGAATCATGTTACTCACTCGCTGACTACCTTCTGTGCAATTTGTTTGGATCAGATCCATCGTAGTCCTGGGATCCGCTCTCCCTCCTGTCAGGTTTAGCCATACACCCCTACATGATAAACTAGTAAGGAAATATATATCATCCCGCTCAATTGAGAGCTCATGGTCCCCAATCCTAAAAAAACCCTATTGTTCATCCCACCGTTGGATGATCCAACTCAAGAGATCCTCCTGACTTTTCATCAAGTCAAGTCTAGCATATTTCAATAGCCTACACCATCTCAGAGCTGCCAAACATGCCAGATCATTTAGCATTTTTAGTTCCTCATGGTCATGAGCTCTTTCTCTCCAAAGACTCATCTTGTTGACCTAATCCCTGCATCAAAAAACCCCTTGATCAATTTCTAGCTAGAAAAATCTCCACGAGAATCAAGAAAATGAAGTTTTTCTTACACTTGGTTGGCTAACGCAACCCTCCTTCCTCCACAGAGAATGCTAAAGAGCTCCTCCTTTGTGGGAAGAGCATTTAACACACCCCATGGCTTGGGTGATCCCATTACCCAACCAAACAACCTAGGGTTTGCTTAAAAACGTCAAATTTCTAGCAAAAAACATAAACCAAGGAATGAAATGTAAGCTAAGGATCAGTACTCTTACATAGAACTAATAGAAAGTAAAATAGTTGCATCGTTTTCTCGCAATCACTCAAGAAATTTTTTCTTATTTTTCTCTCTAGAGAACTCTCACAAACTTCAAATGGTGAAATTGAGGGTTTGATTCTCTTTTTATAGTCACTCTGGAGGTATGACTCATCTCACCTAGTCTTAAATTTTGGAGCAATACATTCCTTCTTTGTTTAAACATGTACCATCTCACTATTTTTTCAAATTTTAAATATGCTCTCATGATGTTCTAGTGTTTCTATGTAGAATTGACCATCCTTGACTCTGTATCAGAACATTCGTTTTTTGGAATTTTTCTCTCTCTTAAACTGAAAAAAAACCCGAGTTATCTTCTTCAGGCTTGTAAAACTCCTACGAAGAATATTTGAGCAATTCTTTTTACCCCTTTTTCTTGCTCCCTAAAAATGAAAAATACATATCGAGTTTCCTTCATCTAACTCATTAAAATTTCACAAAGAATATCGAGTTTACTTCGTCTCCTCATGCTCATAAAAAAATGATGAAGATGTCTATTGAGCATAGGTTTATACTTTATCCAGACTCAATGGACTAACTTACGGAAAAGGAATTGTGTCGAGTATACTATTCACCCTTTGTTTCACACGGTTATCAACCATGACAAAGGTACCCCTTGGAGTTGTATTTACAATCTTTTTAGACTCTCTAAAAATGAAAAGACCACCGAGTTTACCTCTCTAGACTCGTTAAACTTAATCATATTGGGAAAATTTGGATAGAACAATGGCTCAATATATATATTTTGAAGGATCTTTTGACAACAGTATTCTTGTGACTCCCTTGAACATGGTATCCCATCAGTAAATTCATTTTTGGTTAGCTTCTCATTAAACCTTACCATCCTATGTGTTTAGCCTTGATACGCTGATGATTCTTGCATCCTTGTATCCTAACATTCTTTGGTGTTATTGAGTCTAAGACGTCTGGTAGCCCTGATGTCATGCCTTCTATTTTTCAAGGGAATTTCCTACTCTCTTCTTCTTGTATCAACCATACATTCATATGCATATACTTCCCTCATTTTTTTCCCCATTGCTCTAATCTACCTCCAAAACAATCATTCTTCTCCAATTTTGCATCAAATGATGTAGGACACCTTATTGCCTACCTATGACAAATCTCTTCCTATCGACTTCAACATCTTATCTAGGAAGAAAATACAGAAACATATCAATGCCCTAGAACTTGTAGTCCTCAGAGGTAGGTTAGCCTGCATTCAATTGGGAGTTTTCACTATTGGCTCCTGGTTGAAAGAATCTATGATTGTTTGACGCCAACAACTTTTGTTCACACTAGCTAGATTGTACTATACATATTGGAGACCATCATCCTTATCGGTGTCCATCCTCATGTATGTTAAAATTGTCATCATTTACTAGTAATCCGGTGATTTCTCACATGTGCAAAGATATGTTGTTCATAGAAGCAGCGCCCAAGACCTTGGGTGCAGGTTTACATCACTCAACCTTGTTTCCTCTCTCAAGATGCATATATTGTTTTTGGAGACAGCTCATCATATTGATCATATTATGACAAAGCTTCCACATTCTACCTATCAATGGACATGACAGTCATACGTCTCATGTGAATCACTCTGATTCAGCTACTGAGCATGGGAATGCCCGACTTATGACATGTTCTTATATTTTTGACATATGTTGTTGTTTTCAGTTTATAAAGTATTTCGGCCATCATATTCTTCTTAGACCTCAAACTTTAGGGGCATCTATTATACAAAAAATGACCTCCTCATGAACTCAGGGGAGAAGGACACTTTGACTGGAAGAAAACCCTAAGTTATAGGCCCATTTTCCAAGGTAACGCCCCCCAAAAATAGAGAAAACACGTTAAAATGCTTCCTATGACCCAACAAGGGGCATTAGTTCCTAGTTTAACTCTTTGATTTTCCTAAATGGAAGTGTTACTAGATTTTTATGAGATTATGGAGGTCAAAGCATGAGTTGGCTAACTGAAACTCCACTTTTCACTCAGATTTCAGCTCAAAAAGATGGAAACATCCACCTTAGTCTTGTCTAAGGAAATTGATAATCCTAACAAGATCATATAAAATTGGAAAGAGCAATAAAGTGAGGAAACATCTAGATTTTGCCTCAATGGAACTTATGAAGAAATTGGCAAGGATTGAGCCTCTCCTCATCTATAAATTAGAGGCTAGGCCATGGTAACAAGGATCTAAATTTAAGCATTGTTTTGCTACCAAGAATTTGATCAAGAGATATAGAGAGAGGATCTAAAGAGCTAAGGGAAGACTTGATTCAACAAACATGGTTGTAATCATTCTTCTCTCATCTGATAATATAGATTTGCTCTAGTTTTGTCTACTTGATGATGTTGACACCTTCTTTCATGTGTTGGTTCAATGGCGAGGGTGAATATTATCTTAGATGCATGCTAGTTTTATATATGGTTATATGTTGGTGTTTTTAATCCTTAAGGTTTCATATGTTGTGAAGGTCACTTCATGTCTTTTCTATTTGCGGGTCCTGATCTGAGAGCTGGTGGAGGATCTTTCCCTTGTCACACCGAAAACTCTAGTGGATCTACACCAAGGACTGAAAGGTAATACTTCTCTTTTACTTTGTCAATTCCTAGGTTAACATGAGTATTTGCATATATCTCTAAACAAATGCAGGTCACATCATTTCGTCTTCCTTAGGTCTTGAGAAACCTGAGAGGGTTTTCTATCCACAACTGCCCGTGCATTAATCCCTATAGCAATTTCTCAAAATAATGAAATCCTTTTCTCCATAGTCTTTGAATCGATTTGTGAAGCCTTGCAACTAAAACCTGAGGACTCTCTTCACCCTTTTTCTATTGATGCCCTTATGGAGATTTACCATAAGATTTCTTTCTCATAGAGAGCTCATATTTTTTAGTCATTCTTACCAAAGAATTTTGAATTACCTAAGACAAATCCATCTTATCCCTTTGCAATGTTTCCTAAGATGTCTAGGCAAGTTATTTCCATGGTTTCTTGTTTGTTAGGATATCCAAATGATCAGTGGGTAGATGAGGTTATCTTAGGGTTCTTATCAGTATTTTGATCCGGTAAGAAACCCTCAATTATGTTCACTTACAATCATTTTGTATCATATGTAATTCATGATTAGTTCCTAATGTTTAGTGTTGAAGGATCATTCAGGCACCAGTCAATTTTGGTTTACTTGTTTTTATATCATCAGTCAGAAATGCTCAAGTTTCCTTTACAGAAATTGGACGCTGAAGGAAAATAATAGTCAGTGATTCATTGGACTTCATTACTAAGGAAAATTTTTGAATATTTCTTTTTCAGTTACTTTGTCAATCAATTTTTCTATATGATGGTCTATTTGTTCAGTAGTGATGCATTTACCAAGGTTTCCACAGAGATTAAAAGGATTTGACATTTAAGTGAGTAGTCTAAAGTTGGAGGCTACTATTTATAACCTAATTTTTACAGAGATTAGAATCTATGGTTGTGAGCTTCCACCTTACAAACTACTAGTGTTCCTCCCCATGAGAATTTTTTCATTAGAATATATCAGACAGATGATGAACATGGATGATATTCATTTTATTTCTAAGAAGAAAAAAAAGCTCATTTTAAACAGAAGTATGCACCATATGTGCACATTTCAAAGCATGAAATTGAACAGTATGCTAACAAATAAGAATGGAAAGACAACACACTACAACAAGTTGAAGAACAAGTTTCCATTCAAACAACATTAGAAACTCCTAGACTGAAAGAAAAGGAATTGAAAAGACTAAGAGAAATCATATCCCCTGCAGGATCATAGTTTTAAAAAGCAGTGTTCAAAGTGTTTAAGAGAAAAAAATTTACAAATTTTGAAGAGGAGTCATTAGAAGTCCAAACATCTAAAGAACCTACCACAATCATACTTTTAGTAGAACATGTATTCTCATTACAGCAAACAGAAGAAACCATTATGGATTCTCCTTCTTCTTCTTCTTCTTCTTCTTCTTCTTCTTCTTCTTCTTCTTCTTCTTCTTCTTCTTCTTCTTCAGGAAAACAGATTATTTTTGCAAAATTCTTAAAGATGAAGAAAAATGAGGCATTAAAAAATTCAACATATGCAGAGTTCTGGAAATAATCTTCCACAACTTAGACCATGTTACTATCTGCCTTAGATAGTGAAAGAGGACAGTTCCAACTTACATTTATGGAACCAAAGGTCCTTGTCCCTAAGAGCATTGATGATTATAAGAGCTTTGTATTTTCATTTGATACTAAACAGATACATCCTATAGATCAAATTGATCTCCATAAAAAAGTAGGAGAAATGATCTATACATCATTGAATAGTTCTGCCATGGCATCATCTAAGCTACAAGCATCTCTAAACAACATCCACTCTCAGCTGAAGCTAGAAAATATGTCTTCTCTAGCTAAAGATACCAAGATCAAGGGGCTAGAAGATCTAATTTTAAAGTTAGGATTGAATCCTAAAAATGTAAAAGCAAGTGAATAAATAATAAAAAGAAAAGATGCAAATGTCCAAGCACTAAGGAAAGAGATAAAGTTACCAACAACTGAACATCCTCAAGCATTGTCGGCTTGTGGAGGCTTAGACCCAGATTCAAAGTTAGCTACACTAACCAACAAATCCCTACACTATCGGCCCTTCTGGAAATAGCCTGCATAGCGCAGGTTACAGTGTCACCCGAGGCAGTATTGGGGGATGCTAGAACCAGGTTTCTACATCTAGAGGGCTATGTGATTTGTTTCTGTAGAACTTAGGGCTTTATATCAGCATTTGTGAACACTGATCCTTGAGACCTAGAACTTACAGTAAATGATAGTAAACAGACTTATATCTTTTTCCGATTTCACTGAACATCAATAACATCATATAAATAAATAGATCTATGTCTTCACAAATCTATTAAGTACTTTTCCTTATTAAATGCATTCAACAAATCAAAAATACAGTAAATTCAGAGATAAAATAGTGATACATAGGTACACAGATAATTCTTCAAAACAAGCCTTTTAATATGCTCCAAATCTTCAATTATAGCTTCTTCCAACCCTGTGCACATAGCTACAGGGGCCCACTAACTCAATTTCAAACTTACCAAGGTCTCTGTGCACATAGCTACAGGAGCCTTCCCATTCACCCAAGTATTGAATAGATAAAAACAGACTCAACCCACGCACTTATGTTACTTGTTATCTTATGACTCTTCTATGACTTCCTTTTATATTCTTCTTCATTACAATACCATGGTCCACGAACCATGGGTGGGTCTCAAAACAGCTTGACTCTTAACAATTGTTATAGACATTTTTGTGCCTTACAGCTATAAGCATGAAATGTCCATAATTCAAGGGATCCAAAGTCCCTAAAGATGTTGTTACAGCTCCTAAAGGAACAAGGTCAACCAATGACAGCTTCTCCCAGAAGTTCTCCACCAAAAACCACTCAGAAACAGTCAATTCAGGATCAATTCAAGAGCTCCACTAGCTGCCTGCGTTGCAAAGCACCCAAATGCACTGGCTAGGTGCGTTGCAACGCACTTGGATGCACTACCAGGGTGCGCTGAGCGGGAAATGACAAATGGCAAGCTCATTCAACGAGGTGGAAAGACCATGGAAGCTTCCAGAATCTTCTCCAGTGACACTTGCCTCAATGAATTCGACTAGTGATGAGTAAGAGGCTCTCAACCTCCAAGTGGAAGCAACAACTGACAGAGAGAAGCCAAAATTCAAAACATAAGCTGACTCATCCTCTCTGCTTACATATATATATGGGTCTCTCACCCAGAGATCCAGGAGGCTGGAATTTTGTACTTTGCAGAGAATTGTTGTTGGTTTGAGATTGAGATTAGTACATTGGGTGATTTATGCTTTGTTGGAGGAGAGGAAGGGATTCCTTTGCTGGGAGGTAGATGCTGGATCGGAACTCACTTGGTTGTATCTCCTCTTGGAATTTCTTATTCTATCAATAAACTATTTGAGTTTCTCCTACATGCTGTGTATCAATGATGTTTTGTTATATTTGCATGTTTAGCTTAATCTGATCTTGAGCTTTTTATGAATGTATATCTATATCTTCGTGTAGTTTCTATCTCTTGTGATCTTACAGGAATTCGGTGAAGCTGGGCCGGTAAGGGAGCAGGGAGCTGGGAGCTATTGAGGAGAGGAGCGATTGGATCAAAAAACTAGCGAAAGACACAGGTTAGTTACATCCTTCCTCCTCATTTACATTTCATAAAGAAGAATACTCAATTAGTTTTCCTCGTTTGTTGCTAAGGCACTATCACACCTTAGAGTGGGATAGGGGCATTCCGAATGGATACTTTTCCCATCAACAAATTGGTGACTCCACTGGGGAACGTATCTAGTTAGTTTATTTGTGTTTCTATTGTTGTTCTTCTCATAAACTTAGGAGTGCTGAATCGAACTGCATTTGCCATTTACAAATGCAAAGTAGAGATCTGCTACTCTAGTCCATTCACTGGGCCTGTTTATGATTTGAACAAGCTGATCCACAAATGCTCTAACAGCCCTTTGTGATAGATCTTAGTCCTCCTTTAAATCATCCTCCTAATTGTACCTAATTGATAGCTTTTATCAGGCCAAAAACTGTAGATTAAACTACAAACCGTGACCCAGAACCTAGAGACAATTCTCGTTTCTGCTTCAGCGCAGGCTCTGTGAAGAGACTCTGCATTTCAATGCAGGTCCCGAGAGGGATACCTGCGCTGCAATTCAGTTTCTCTATGCTGGGGGTGCGCTGATCAGCCTTTGCCTTGTGCATCTGTGGTTCCCTGCTTCCTTTTGCTCTGTTTTATCTCTGTTTTTTCTGCAGCCTGTTATCAGTGTGTGTACCTATCTGAAACCCCTTTTCTTTGCCTCAATTCCGCCTCAGTTGTATAAAGAAACTATATTTGTTCTTTGTGTATTTTTTACATCATTTGCAGTTTCCCATTACAAAAGTAAACTAGTCATACTGTCGCCCTTAGATCTAGACCTGTTGTAAGTGTCGTTTTGATCTTAGGAGTAAGTTTATTGTTGTTGACAGTTGATTACGCTTTTACTTTTGTCTTTTGGGTTGAATTTATAAATTTCTAGTGTCGAAACAAGTGTTTACTTCAAAATCACAAAGTGTCGTAATCGTCTTTTTGATTTCAAAAAGAAACTTGTTTGTGTTTTCACTTGAAATCGAATTCAAATTTGTACAACAGCTTTCTTTTTAGGCATCAATATTAAGAAAGTGAAAACAAATACATGCATTTGTGCATTTGCATATTGATAGTTTGCATGCTTTGATTTAGGAAAAGTGCATTTACAGTGTGCTCTTTGCTCTTTGAGAAATGATTGTGTCTTTCTTTCCCCCTTGTAGCTAGGATTTTCATTGTTGAAAAGAGATAAATGCTTGCTTATCATCTTTAGACTGCATTTAGGAATTGTATCATACATCTCGTGGTGATCCAAAAAGGAAAACTTCTAAGAAAGATCAACCTAAAATAAATTGAATGAACTTAACAACGCATTGGAACTTAACGCACAACATAGAGGTCTAGGCTAGAGACGTGTTCCGGCGTTGTAAAACCTGGTGACTGTCGATCTCGCTGATGGTTGGGTGATTCCTCCTGAGAGACGATAAGCACCAGTACGGATTGTGCTCCCACGTACCGTCGAGTATATATTGGGAGACCCCTATAGGCACAAAACCTTTATCCATAGGAAGCCGTGTCGGCCGCCCTACTGATCGCAATGCACTGAACACAGCATTCGGGATGATTGACCGCCCGTACCTTAAAAAGTATTCTGCGGTTTTGCGAAAAGTTTGGCACACCCTCTACCTAGAACTCCAGAGTAGTTCCTTTTGGCCTTTTTCAGACTCTATAATGGAAAAAGTCCATCCGAGCATTTGTCACTTCGGGCTCGTTAAAACATCGAAGGCGACTAGAGTCATCTTTTTCTTTTTCTCGACTCTTTAAAATTGAAAAAGCAAGTTGTGTCTAAGCGTCGTTAAAATTTATTTTAAACGGAATATTCATACCCTTCTTCCTGCGTTGATCTTTAGGTTAAGAAAATGGAGCCTACCAACTAAGGAATTCCCCTTGGTGGAAATCCTAGTCCCTTCTCCTCTTGGGGAGATGTTGGTGCGCCCCATATGGCCACATTGTCGCTTCCAGGACTGACAATTGGCTTGCCGGTCTGGCTCTTCTCAACCAATGTCATTCAGAACACCACTATTCCTGAACAGTCGAATCAGCAGTTAGACCAGTCCAGAGTTACCCACCAGCCTTCTACTTCCTCTAATTCTTCCTCTCTCCCTTCCTCTTCGCTTGACGGAACTGGTAAATCTAAAAACCAAGTTCCTAAGGAGAAGAAGGAAAAGAAGAAGAAAGAGAAGAAGAAGAAGGAGCCAAAAGCAACTGGGGGCAAACGAGTGTCGTCTAACGAAAATCCACACACAACACTGACTAGGCCTAAATCGCCATGTGTCATATGCAAGGGAGACCACTTTCACAGAGATTATCCCTGCATCCCTCGGATACTAAGGGACTGGTCTCCCCGTTTGCACAATTCGGTGGTGTCAACCTCTGATAGCCATGTTGAAAGCACACCGTGAACTAGCGAAAGTGAAGTCCCAGGACAAAAAGGGAGAGCTAGATCTCCCTGTAAACTATGTGAAGGCAACCACGCCATCCACCGTTGTCCCTTCTTAGACGAAGCGAAAAGCGTTTTGGATGATCGTCCAGTTTCACTGTTACGACTTCCTCCTGGATATAAAAAACTCTTGCCGAGTCCTTCGTTAGTTGAAAATCCAGCTGGCCCGCTCAAGTGGTCAGCTGAAGTGCCGGTCATTGAAGATGAACCAGCTGAATCCATACCCGACGAAAGTCAAAAGGTCGAGGCGGCAGTTGACCTGGTCTTGCCTTCAGAGGTTTTATCTTCGAATGATACAGTCACTGAAGAGAACAAGGATGACACCATCCAAATTATCTTCATCAACACAGATTCCGACGAGCATGGGGGCAATTCCCCCATTCCTTTATCGCAGGAAGGAAGTTCGTCAGAGCGATACCCAGTCGTCTACTCGGTCCCACCACCAAGAAACCTAGTTGTCTCCTTCGACTGGAACCAACTAGGCAGACCCCGTTTGCCAGCAAGCATACCATTCAGAATTATCGTCCAAATATATAGAATGGTCATGGCTGGAACCATCATTGATGAGGGGGCATCTGTGAGTATCCTTTCCTCTATTGCTTGGAAAGCGCTCGGTTCGCCGGCGCTTTTTCCTGAAATGAGAAATTTGACAGGCTTTGATAAAGGAACCAGTCGACCTTTAGGGATCCTCCCCAATGTGCCCATAACATTGAAAGGGAAGACCGTTCAAATGAACGTGATGGTCGTTCAAGGACCCTTGGATTATAACCTACTCCTTGGACGAGACTATATATATTGCATGGGAGCCATCGTCTCCTCACTCTTTAGAGTAATGTGTTTTCCGCACGAAGGAAGAGTGGTCAAGCTCGTGGACCAACTTTCATTTCCCGGATCATGCATCGCAAATAGTCATATACCATCCCTAAATGGTCTCTTCACGCAAGAAATGTCTCAACCCACGGTCCGTCCTCCCGATGAGCGTGAGTAATTCGGAGGGATATGACTGGAACCCAGGGGGCATGCGTCCTGGTCTGCTTCGCAGGAAAACTTCAGGTATAGAGTAGGTTTCCGCGGAGAATATGACTAGTCTGTACCCCGTCCATGATTGGAAGAGGGGTTATTCTAGAACAAGATTCTTTTGTCAAAGTTATGTGAGTTGGCGGGCATCGTCACTCACCTTTGTTTATCTCGGTAGACATCGCCGAAGAAGTGTTTTGTTTGCTCTGTGAATAGAACAATCTTTGGGTAACCTGTAAGAGGTAGTACCCTTCCTGATAAAACGAATGTTTTGTCAGCTCGAATAAAGGGTGACCATTCTTGATAAAATGAATGTTTTGTCATCTTGAATAGAGGGAGACCTCGAAACTCTGTTTTATACCTGCGGGCATGCAAACCTTTTGGAGTGCAAGCAAGGGGCGGCTATTTATTTTTTAAATTTTTAGGTCCTCCCTTTAAACCCGTAGGTCTCACCCTTTAAACTCGTAAGATTAGTCGTTTCCGAACTTGCATAATGAAAGGATGCGGGGCATAGCTTTGTAAGGTGCAAGCTCCATAAAAAATGGCATCTTACAAGAGACATTCTTATCATATGACTGGATTATCGAGCAGTTTTAGCACATAGTTCATGCTCGTTAAAAAATAAACATAAGATCGAGCAGTTTTAGCACATAGTTCATGCTCGTTAAAAAATAAACATAATATTGAGCAAGTGTTTCAATCCGCGTTTAAGCTCGTTAAAAAATGAACTACCCTCCGGTAAATAACCACCGTGAATGTAACATTATCAGCCATTAAAGCCTTGGTCGTGTTTGCACCGTCACCTCCACTTTTCCATTGGCCAATCATTCACCTCCATTTGATTGTTTACCCATTTTGAGGAACAGCTGCGAAGAGTGATTTCACTAGCCATCCTTATGACACTGCCGTGCTTGGAAAATTCCAATCCTTACCTGGAATCAGCTGCTACCCATTTTTATCACTCGTTCCTCAAAAGACGAGTCTTCTTTAAGCTCTTTTCATTTGACTCGTAAAATATGAAAAGATAGCCGAGTTTTGGCCTTCCAGCTCGTTAAAGCGACCGGAAGAGCTATCCCTCCTCTAAATTTTAATCTTTTTGGACCTGAGGGATTATTTCACAAAAAGATCGAGCGCTTGTTTTGTTCAGCTCGTTAAAACTATCGAAAATTCATCCCTTCTGTATTGTTTTATACTTTTTCGGACTTAAGGGATTAGATGACGAAAAAGGACTTTTGGAGTTAACTTTACGTACCTTTTCAGACTCTCTAAAACTGAAAAGGACCGAGTTATCTTTGTCGTTAGACTCGTTAAAAAACATTAATAGCGACAAACTTGTCTTTAGATGAGAACGAGTTTCACTATCGCTAGGCTCGTTAAAACATAGCGATGGGTTTGCCCGGAGGGCAAATTATAGAACAAGCATATGTTATCCTCCTCAAGCTTGACAAAAATAAAGAGGTACTGGTCAGCAATGACTGCGGAAAAATTGGGAAGAAACTCAAAGAACATTTAATGGTAGCAAGTCGCTCTTGAACATGACACTTCCACTCCATGCTTGAGTCGGGTTGGGTTGTTTCATTCACCGGTCACATCACCATGGTCTCGCCATACCATCCACCTTTGGGGTAAATGCTACCAATCCATCACATAAGTGTCGCCGATATGTTCAAGAGAAGTCATCCAGAGAAGTCAACCATGTCCCATCCACTACCATACATTATCCTTCATTCTTTCATGACCGCCACCCTGAACCATATATCATCAGATCGTTTTCACCTCCATCAAAATCATTTGCTCCGTTCCGTGTCACTGATGTGGGATACATCAAGGCCCTCCTTTGACAGATCGCTTCTCTTCGACATCAGCTCATTATCCAAGAAGTTGATCTAAGAACACCCCCTTCAGTACTTTGAAGCTTGCATGCCTCAATGGCAAGTTTCTCACTTCCGGCGACAGGTATACATCAATGACCTTCGACCGAAAGATTTTGCGTGGTGTTCGACGCCAAGTCCTTTATTCACACCACGTGAATTGTGCTGCAGTACCTTGAGGGTCATTATCATTATCGGTGATTCCTCTCGCGCTTGTTAACAGTTTACATCATTGACTGGTAATCAAGCAATGTCTTTCCATGTTCGACTTCAAAACATTTCTCACATGGATCGACTTGTACTTAGAGTGAAGATCGGACGAGATTGAAGACCCCGGATCTAGTTTCATCCATCCGGGCTGCGATATATATTCAGGAAAAATAAAGACATTGACATGTATAGCACTGCAGAATAGATAATCATCCTACCAAAAGGATGATGATTTCATCAGAATCATCAGTCTACCATCAGACGATTGTCTGTCCTATGTACATAAAAATGAATTTATAAAGTTGAGCATGGGAATGCCTGCCTCAACTAGATCATGAAAACAGTATGAAAAATAATGTATTGTATTGTATCTTATTACAGGTCTCCTCCCAACATTGAATGAACTTTGGATCCTCCTAATAAAGCATTTCACCCGATAAACGGCCTCATACTTTAGGGGGCAACTGTTATAGACATTTTTGTGCCTTACAGCTATAAGCATGAAATGTCCATAATTCAAGGGATCCAAAGTCCCTAAAGATGTTGTTACAGCTCCTAAAGGAACAAGGTCAACCAATGACAGCTTCTCCCAGAAGTTCTCCACCAAAAACCACTCAGAAACAGTCAATTCAGGATCAATTCAAGAGCTCCACTAGCTGCCTACGTTGCAAAGCACCCAAATGCACTGGCTAGGTGCGTTGCAACGCACTTGGATGCACTACCAGGGTGCGCTGAGTGGGAAATGACAAATGTCAAGCTCATTCAACGAGGTGGAAAGACCATGGAAGCTTCCAGAATCTTCTCCAGTGACACTTGCCTCAATGAATTCGACTAGTGATGAGTAAGAGGCTCTCAACCTCCAAGTGGAAGCAAGAACTGACAGAGAGAAGCCACAAGTCAAAACATAAGCTGACTCATCCTCTCTGCTTACATCTATATATGGGTCTCTCACCTAGAGATCCAGGAGGCTGGAATTTTGTACTTTGCAGAGAACTGTTGTTGGTTTGAGATTGAGATTAGTACATTGGGTGATTTATGCTTTGTTGGAGGAGAGGACGGGATTCCTTTGCTAGGAGGTAGATGCTGGATCGGAACTCACTTGGTTGTATCTCCTCTTGGACTTTCTTATTCTATCAATAAACTATTTGAGTTTCTCCTACATGCTGTGTATCAATGATGTTTTGTTATATTTGCATGTTTAGCTTAATCTGATCTTGAGATTTTTATGAATGTATATCTATATCTTCGTGTAGTTTCTCTCTCTTGTGATCTTGCAGGAATTCGATGAAGCTGGGCCGGTAAGGGAGCAGAGAGCTGGGAGCTATTGAGGAGAGGAGCGATTGGATCAACAAACTAGCAAAAGACACAGTTTAGTTACATCCTTCCTCCTCATTTACATTTCATAAAGAAGAATACTCAATTACTTTTCCTCGTTTGTTGCTAAGGCACTATCACACCTTAGAGTGGGATAGGGGCATTCCAAATGGATACTTTTCCCAACAACAACGATATAAGGGGATTTTACCTTCCTAAATCCCCTTTCACTCCTATCAACCTCGCACTCTACTGCTCAAAATGTGGAGACTTTACAATTTTTAAAAAAACTTAACAAAATTTGACCCAGGGGACCTCGTCCCAACAAGCCCCCAACACAAAGTCGTGACTCATCTCGAGTCACTCTACTGGTGTTGCCTCAACCTTTTCTTGTAGGCTGCTAAATTCTATCTCCAATGCTTGAAGATCTGTTGTTCCTTGTCTGGTGACCTCGCGAACTTCTTCAACCAACTTCTTCATTGTTGGACCTTCCACTAGAAGGCCCATGGTTCTCTATGTCGCATGCAGAGCTTTTAGGTTTCTCTGAACGGTCTGTGAAAGTTGGCTTGCCTCATTGGCCCATGGTTGTGTCCTTGAGGAAATGATAGAGGCCTTCTGACGCAGCTCATCAATCTGGGTCTGTATGAATTTTCATTCTTGAAGTCTAGTTAACCTTTGCATAAGTGCTAAGGTCTGCCTTGTCACCCTGATCACATCAAACTACACTTTCTTCTCGCATATGTCTACTTCGATCATCTATAAGTGTGGATTTTAAGGCAACAAGGTACACATCTCCATGGTATGCTCAAACATGGTTGTATTCCTTGACTACAACACCCAGAGTGGTCGTATCTTCTTTAATATCAGCCTCACACTTCTCTCTGACTTCCATACTAGTGGTTGGTTGTAGCTTTAGTTGAAGTTCTGAAATCTGCAACTACAACTGAAACTATACTGTTCTAATTTCTTCCTTGGATTCCTTCACTTCACCAACCAACTTGTGAATTTTCTCTGTGGAGGCCACCTCTTCTAGAATTTGGAGCACAGGGAGCTCGCTGCACACTTGGGTAAGGATGACCTCTAGCTGATGATTTTGCTACATCATTTCATCATAGGCCTACAAGGCTTGTGCTTTCTCTACAAAAATATATTGATTGTTAGTTTTTAGCTCGTCAATAATCAACAAGGCTCGTTTCTCCCAGACACGGAGCTCATCTGAAACTCCTTAGTGTAGCTCATGCGTGATCTAGATCGGTAGTGTTGCAAGGTTGATACCTAGATTTTTCCAATACTGTACGCGCTCCTGGTCATCAACTGTCTCAAACTGGAGAGAGCCCCCTGGTAGTGGTATTGCTCAGAGCTCAAATGTAATTTCAGCAGAACTAAATTTCGGCATGCTCGCTTGTCCCACGTTCGCCTGGAT
Source organism: Pinus tabuliformis (assembly GCA_031772625.1). Classification (NCBI taxonomy): domain Eukaryota; kingdom Viridiplantae; phylum Streptophyta; class Pinopsida; order Pinales; family Pinaceae; genus Pinus; species Pinus tabuliformis. Next base: position 538,496,595 of record CM062816.1, on the reverse strand, counting down.
CATCATGTCCGGACCTGCAATTCCTTCAAGCCCTGTTGTAATTTTTCTAATACCTGGTGGTACTAGTCCTCGATGTTTCCCCATATAGTTTCAGTGGCGAAGTGGAAATCATCACCTATCTCATCAAGGTCCCCCTACATGAGGACCAATGGTGTCATACGCGTAGCTTTATCGGACTTCTCCTTCTTGCAAGGTCCCATTGACCTTTTCTTATGCCTCTTCCTAACCCTAAAGGGGGACTCTATGTACTCTGATCCAATATAAGGGTCTCTGTCCTCTTTTTATTCATCTCTGTTTTTTACCTCTACATCAGTGCGCTCTATCCCAGGTTCCTCAAGGTGAATGGTGACCTGCGATGTTGCCACTTGCACAACTTTTTCCTTTTGCACTTCCTTCTCTTTCATAGAGGACTTTACTTTTGTGCTTCCCTCTCTTTTATAGAATCCTGTTGGAATTATGATGCATGTATTGTACTTGATGGAAACCCACTTGCAGCAGAACATCTCACTTATATATAACTAGATGAATCTACAGAAGAGAGATCAGATGTGACAGAATACATGGGATGCAGGGCAGCTCAAAGCATTCAGTTCAGATGTAATGTACAGTGACAACTTATTATGATGACAGTTCACAGTATGGCAACCCACTAATAGTATGGCAACTTACTAAGATGGCAGATCACAGTTCAGGCTCTTAGAATGGAAGAAAATGAGGACCGCAGTTTCCTTTTGATAAAGTTGCGTACATACGCAGGTGCACCGTTCAAAAGGTGCATACATATCCGCAGGCGTACCGACCAAAAAGTGCAGACGTTCAGTAGCACGCACTTTCATGTAGAGAAAAATGTATGTGAGGGAATCTTATCATTGGTCCATGGTATTTAGTCCAACAATTTTTGAACCTATGGGTTTGGTCCTTGGTTTTGCATCTAAAGTATTGATCCCTAGTATTGGGTCCCTAGTATTGGATCTCTATGGTTTTGGTCCATGGTTTGAGTAAGGCCTAGACTACAAAAGGGAAGGAGATCATTTCGCTGGGTAGTATTGATGAGTTGAATATCTTGAGAAGAGTAAGATCTGAAAAACTGGTGATCTGTTGGTGAGTTATAACTGAACCTGAATCAAGGAGGAACCCGAGTATTACAAGATGGTTAAGATCTACTGATGGGTTGAGATCTCTTTGTCGCATGATCTATAAATCTGATAATTTGGGTATGCAAGTTGACACATGATCAGATCTATAAATCTGATAATTTGGGTACGCAGGTCCGACACAGCGCAGGCGCGGATACCCACAGTCTGTGAGACAGCGTAGGTGCATATACCCACAGATCCAACACAGAGCAATCACAGATACCCGCAGTTTGTGGAACAGTGAAAGGTGTGTACACCCGCAGATCCGACACAGAGAAGGCGCGAATACGTGCAGGTTTCTATTGGTGAAGTTGCATACCTTTTATTGAAATATGTTTTAGCTGCTTCTGTCTATTACTACAGTGTTCTGGGTTCTGAAGTGATGCCTGGTTACTGGTATTGTGTTTTGATAACAGCATTCTGAGAAGTGATTGATTGATTGATTATGTTTAGCTTCAGTATTGATGGATGAGATCTATAATGGATCAGGTTCATAATGACTTATCTTTATGTGATCTGATGGACTAGATCTGGTTGCAAACACACTTATTATCCTTGTAATGATCTGGTGATTGGGTGATTCAGAAGATTGATTGATTATGTGCTTCAATGATATGGATGGGTCCAGTATGAAATTGGATGAAACGTGGCCTTCAAATTATGATGATATGTTCCATGAGTATCCAGTTTGAAAATTTATGAAACGTGGTACCTGGAGGAAGAAAGAGAAGGTTGTTGCCTTTTGTATGTCGGCACCTACGTACTAGTACATCAGCTAGTACAAGAGCCAAGGGCGTGGTAGCTCCCTTCCAGTAGCAGCAGGAAAATGACCAAAAGGTTGGAGCATTTCAATAGGTCGGCACCTACATACTAGTAAATGGATCGGCTAGTATAAGAGCTAAGGGGGTTGTAGCTCCCTTCCAGGAGAGTCTGGAGAACTAGAGAAGGTTGTAGCCTTCTGCAGGTTGAAGCCTGCATGCTGGTATAAGACTGCGCCAATACAGAATCATTGTAAAAGAAGTTTCTAATTGAAAGAAGATAGAGACATATTGCAGCAGGTGGTTTTCTCCCACATTGGGTTTCCACCTTACATCATGGTGTTCATGTGTGCTTCTTGTGTGTGATGATCTATTCTATTTTATTGTTCCTATGGTTAATAATGTTTTGATACACTCATTAAGGATCAACTAACTGAATCATAAGTTTGTTGGATATACGCTTATGAATCTTAATATGGAAATGAAAAAGTTATATTGATTTGATAATACTGATTCACCCCCCCCCCCTCTCAGTATTATTTCTAACAAATCCTTTTGTGCTTCTTTGTCTTTCTTAGAATCCTTTTGTGCTTCTTTCTCTTTGTCTTTCTAGGCCATTGTTGGAGCTGTTGTTTTCCCCGTATCTCCTTCTACGCCCATATTTTCTCCTACAACGTCACCAGATAGGGTGAGCCAATCGCTCGGCCATTTTATTATGACACCCATAATGTCATCATCTACAGCTAAATATGGCAACTTGTGCCATGTTCCTGTGGCATCCTTCTTCGCGCATATGGAAGATTGTGAAAATCTACTTTGAAATATGTGATATTTGTGTACTGCGCATGTAGACTAGGTGACAACCACGGCCGTTGGTTGATCAACGTCTGATATTGTAACTTGAAAAACACCCAAAAGATATTTGTTTCAATGATGTGGTCAAGATCCTTCATTTGGAACTAGTTATCCTCAGGCGCCCTCCATGCTACCAGTGTGATCAATAATAGTAACCACGCATTATGGAATGCCTTTCCATCCTCCTGGGCCTCACGAAACTCCACCAAGAACTCGTGACAAAGGTACTTTTCCCAATTGTATTTCACCCCTTTGTTGCAGTGTGCAGCTAAAGATACTATTGGTGTCGGCACTTCATCTGAGCGACACTTCCGCATTATTTTTCCTACCAAAATCTGCGCAGCAAACTACACTACTCCATCGGAGATAGAGCTAATGGCGTAGCCTCGCAACTTCTTCACCAAGCCAAAGCATCTCTTCATCTGATTTGTGAGCTTCTTCTCCTACGACATCCCCACAAAAGTGTCTGACCCTGATAAGGTAACAAGGTGATTCTTTGGACCAACATATCCTTAATTGGAATGGGCCCTCCCAGCCAGAGGCACCCATCATGAACCAGTGCCAATAATTGACACACAAAGATAGTATTAATTATGTTGCAGCTAAACTATGGGAGCCACAACATATTGAGCAATCCTTCGCATTTAATTTCAGCCACCCACTTCATTGTCTCAAGCCTTGTGACACCTGCCTCCTCTTAGTAGACCTATTTCAAGTATTTACTAGGTTCCAACTGCGGAAACTTTGCATGAACGCCCAGATCCCAGTCCTCTGTCTTCAAAAATGGTACTTGGGCCAACAATTCACCCTCGATAGGTACTTCCTCTAGCAGCAATGGTGCGAATACTTTTTAATTCAATGATTCAGGTTCCTTAGTGACCTTGGCCAATCATCAAAGTAGACCTCCAAAAAATTTTGAATAAATTCCTTAAAGGTTGCGACTACAACTATAGAAAAGATCACAAGGGAATTCTTAAGTCCAAAGGGCATAACTAGTGTTGGCTTGAGGGGGACTGACCTAGTTTCAGTGTTAGTTAGCCAAACAAATCCCTACACTATTGGCCCTTTAAGCATCAACCCACGGAGTGCGGACTGAAGTCTCACTCGAAGCAGTATGGGGGGATGCTGGAAAAAAGTTTCCGCACCCTTGAGATGGTATGATGTCAGTTATTTCCAACCATTCATGCCTTCACATAGGTTGCTTCGCACTCTGTTCTACCCTTCAGTACCTTCGTGAAGTGTTATATTCAGCTTATGCGCAACCCTAACCAGGGCTGAAGTCCTTTCGCACTACTAGGGCATCGAACTGCGATATTTCCCCAAACTAGGCTAAGTATCTTACTTATCTTATTATCAGATCTTAGTTAGCTTCGTGTAAATAGATGTTATTACTTGCGTTCACTTAACCAATACAGTTATGGACATTCGTGCATCATATAAGCATTAGAGGTGAAATTCATACCTAATATAATAGATGCATAGACAGGAAATAAAACGCAGAATTTATAGAATAGTTCTATTTATTAATACTTCCATATGATTACAGACTCGACTCGCCCTATGCACTTAGTTGCAGGGGTCCGCGTACTTAGCTATAGACTACTAAGCCTCTGTGCACTCAGCTGCAGAGCCTCTACCTATGCTACGACCCAAAACTTAGACTTACACTTCAGAGTTATCTCGCATACATCTTCATTGCTTAGACATTCTTGGTTATTCTTTCTACTTAGAGATTAGCTCTATTTATATAATCCCATGGTCCGTGGACCATGGGTAGATATTCTACAGCTGACATTAAATTATCAAAATAATGGCAGACAACCCTATGACTCTTTAACAACTACGCGCTCCGCACACACAAAATGTGGAGTATTTACATTGGAATTACAAAATTGGACCAAAATTTGGGCTCTAAGCCCCAAAACTGCCCTTGGGGGATCCCATGCCCAACAACTGTATACCAGAAAGAGCCTCATTCTGTGGTGAAGGTAATCTTACGTTGATCTTCTGTCACGATCTTGATCTAGTAATATCTTGAGAATCCAACTGTAAAAGAGTAGGCTTCTTGACTGCCAATGTTTTCCAAGTCTTCATCTGTGAATGGCGTAGGGTTGGATCATGTACGCAAGCATTGTTCAACTTCCTTAGATCTACGTAGATTCTTATTTCACCCTTTATCTTCTTCTTCTAAACCACCATAGGGCTAACCCACTCTGATTCTTCTACAGGTTCAATAATTCCTGTTGTGAGCATCTTATCCAGTTCTTCGTGCACTTTTTCTTTGTATTTATGATTGAACCGGTATGGGCACTGCTTTATTTGCTTTGCATCTTGTTATCGGGAAATCTAGTGTCTATACAGAGCTGCTAGCCCCACTAAGGCTGGTAGCTACCTTAGAAACAAACAAACTAAAACCACTTTCATTTTCCTTTATGAGAAGTAGATAAGAGGGGAAAGGAGGAGACCAACCTCTGTCTTGTGCTTGGTTCCTTGCTTGATTCCTCTCCCTTCTGATAGATCTTTGCCACTCGCTTCCTCGTTTACCCAGCTTCAAAGAGTACCTATAGAATCAAAGCAGCATAACACTATCCAAGAACATAGATCTACTATCATAAACAATATAGGACCAGATATATATTGACCACACAAATGCATATATCATCAATCATACAAGAATGTGGAGGAAAACTTGAATGGCTTTATTAATAATCAAGAATAGAAAAGAGGATTACAACCAATTGTTCTGACCCAGCATCATCCTCTCAGCAAGAAAGCCCTTCTTCACCTCATGAAAAGCTTAGATCACCCAACACTATGATGTTACACCAAGAAACCAGCAGCACTTCCTTACAAGATACAAAATTCAAGCCTCTGGATCTCTGGGATGAGGGATCCATATATAGATGTTTGTAAGGGGGGTGAGTCAGCTTTTGAGATTTGATTAGTGTCCTCTCTCTGATATTTCTTGATTCCACTTGGAGATTTATGATCTCTTACTCATCCCTGGGCGAATGCAGAGAGGCAAGTGTCACAGGAGAAGTTTCTGGAAGATTCCATGATCCTCCACCTTGCAGATTGACCCTGCCATTTGTCCACTCTCACCCATCGAACCCCATATAAGGGATTTTCAGTATGCATCGCACCTCCCATGTGTATTTAGGTGGGATGCAGCGCACTTTGACCATGGAGCAGGTGAGATGGTCCATATTTGACCAGTTCTGAGTAGTTTTTCATGGAGAACTTCTGGGAGAAGATGTAATCAGTTGACCTTGTTCTTTTAGAGGTTGGAACAACACTTTTAGGGACTTAAGAGCCCTCAGTTTATGGACATTTATGATTGGGGTTGCAGTGCCAAAAAATTTCTATAACAGTTGCCCCCTAAAGCATGAGGTCGTTAATCTGTTGATGTCGGGTGAAATGCTTTATCATGAGGATCTGAAGTTTTTTCGAGCTAGAAGGCGACCTGTAATAAGATACAATACAATACATTATCTTCATAATATTTTCATGATCTAGCTGAGGCAGGCATTCCCATGCTCAGCATTATAAATTCATTTTCATGTACATAAGACAGACAATCGCCTGTGTGTAGACTGATGATTCTGGTAGAGCCATCATCCCTTGGATTGGATGATTATCTGTGCAGTAATGATGTACATTTGATGTCTTTATTTTCCTGAATATATATCGCAGCCCAGATGGATGAAACTAGATCCGGGGTCTTCAATCTCATTCGAACTTCACTCAAAGTACAAGTCGATCCATGTGAGAGATGTTCTGGAGTCGAACATGGAAAGACATTTCCTGATTACCAGCCCATGATGTAAGCTGTTAACAGGCGCGAGAGGAATCACCGATAATGATGATGACCCTCAAGGTACTACAGTACAATTCACGTGGTGTGAATAATGGACTTGGCATCGAACACCACGCAAAATCTTTCGATCGAAGGCCATTGATGTAAACCTGTCGCCGGAAGTGAGAAACTTGCCATTGAGGCATGCAAGCTTAAAAGTACTGAAAGGGTTGTTCCTAGATCGACTTCCTGGATAATGAGCTGATGTTGACAAGAAGCAATCCGTCATAGGAGGGACTTAGTGAATCCCACATCAATGACACGGAATGGAGCAAATGATTTTAATGGAGGTGAAAACGATCTAATGATATAAGGTTCAGGGTGGCGGTCATGAAAGGATGGGGCGTAAATGTATTGCAGTGGATGAGACACAGATGAATTCTCTGAGCGACTTCTCTTGAACATATCGGCGACACTGACATGATGGATTGGTAGTGTTAACCCCAAAAATGGATGGTGTGATGGACCAATGGTGATATGACCAGTGAACATAACAACCCAACCCGACTTGGATGCGGAGTGAAAGTGTCATGTTCAAGAGCGACTTGCTACCAATAAAGTTTCTTCAAGTTTTCTTCCTAATCTTTCCCCAGTCATTGCTGACCAGTACCTCTTTATTTTTGTCAGGCTTGAGGAGGATAACATATGCTTAGGCTATAATTTGCCCTTCGGGCAAACCCATCGCTATGTTTTAACGAGCCTAGCGATAGTGAAACTCGTTCTTGTCTGTATGGACAAGTTTATCGCTATTCAGTTTTAACGAGTTTAACGACAAGGATAACTCGGTCCTTTTCAATTTTAGAGAGTCTGAAAAAGGGACGTAAAGAAAACTCTAATAATCCTTTTTCGTCATATAATCCCTTGAGTCCAAAAAAGTATAAAACAATACAAAAGGGATGAATTTTCGGTACTTTTAACGAGCTGAACAAAACAAGCGCTCGATCTTTTTGTGTAATAATCCCTCAAGTCCAAAAAGATTAAAATCTAAAGGAGGGATAGCACTTCCGGTCACTTTAATGAGCTGGAGAGGCCAATTGCTCGACAATATTTTCATATTTTACGAGTCAATTGAAAAGAGCTTAAAGGACACTTGTTTTTTGAGGAACGAGTGATAAATTCGGGTAGCAGCTAATTCCAGGTAAGGTTTGGAATTTTCCAATCATGGTAGTGTCACAAGGATGGCTAACAGGATCACTCTTCACAGCTGTTCCTCAAAAGGGTAAACAATCAACTGGAGGTGAATGATCGGCCAATACAGAGTGGAGGTGATGATGAGAACATGACCAAGGCTTGAAACGCTGATGATAATACATTCACGATGGTTATTTACCGGAAAATGGTTCATTTTTTAATGAGATTAAACTCTGGGGGAAAATTTGCTCATTGCTTATGTTTATTTTTTAACGAGCTTGAATTCCGCGTTAAAACTGCTCGATCCAGTCGTATAATAAGGATGTCTCATTTAAAATGGCATTTTTTCAAACTTTGCCCCGCATCCTTTTTTTGTGCAAGTTAGGAAACAACCAATCCTATGATTTTAAAGGGTTAGAGGACCTACAAATTTAAAAAATAAATGGTCGTTCTTCGCTTGCACGCCAAAAGGTTTGCATGCCCCCAAGTATAGTGAAGTAGAGTTTCCAGGTTACCCCTCAATGCAGACAAAACATTTGTTTTATCGGGAAAGGCCTACCTTTTAACAGAGGTATCTTATTCCGGTCTAACCCCATTTTCCTAAATGTACGGGTGTGTCAACCAGTCATATATCCTTCACGGAAACTTACTCTATGCCCAAGGTTTTCCTGCCGAAACAGACCAGGGTGTATGCCCCCTGGGTTTCAGTCATGTCCTCATGAATCACTCGCGCTCATCAGGTGGACGGACTGCGGATTGATGAGACATTCCTTGCATGAAAAGACCATTCAGGGATGGTAATTGACTATTTGCGATGTGTGAACTGGGAAATGAAAGCTGGTCTACGAGCTTGACCACTCTTCCTTCATGCGGAAAACACATTACTCTAAAGAGTGAGGAGACAATGGCTCCCATGCAATAAATATAGTCACGTCCAAGGAGTAGATTATAATCCAGGGGTCCTTGGACTACCATTATGTTCATGTGAACGGTTTTCTTTCTCAATGTTATCGGCACACTGGGAAGGATCCCTAACGGTTGACTGGTTCCTTTGTCAAAGCCTATTAGATTTCTCATTTCAGGCAAAAGCGATGGCGAACCAAGCGCTTTCCAAGCAGTTGAGGAAAGGATACTCACAGAAGCCCCTTCATCTATGATGGTACTGGACATGACCATTCTATATATTTGAGCAATGATTCGAAATGGTACACTAGCCGGTAAGCGGGGTCTACCTAGTAGATTCCAATCAAAGGAAACAACTAGGTTGCTTGGAGGTGGGACCGAATAGACGGACGGATACGACTCTGACGAACTTCCTTCCTACGATAAAGGAACGGGTAGACTGCCCTTATGTTCATTGAAGTCTATGCTTACGAAGAGAATTTGGACGGTGTCGTTCTTGTTCTCTCCGATGACTGTATCATCTGAAGATGGATCCTCTGAAGGCAAGACCGGGTCAACTGCTGCCTCAACCTTTTGACTTTCGTCTGGTGTGGATTCAGATGGTTTATCTTCAATGATAGACGCTTCGGCCAACCACAACGGCGTGTCGGCCGGATTTTCAAATAGTAACAAACTCGGCAAGAGCTTCTTATATCCAGGAAGAAGCTGTAACAGTGAAACCGGATGGTCATCCAAAACTCTTTTAGCCTCGTCTAAGAAGGGACAACGGTGGACGACGTGATCACCTTCACATAGTTTACAAGGAAATTTACATTTTCCTTTTTGCCCAGGGGCTTCACTTTCACTAGTTGATGGTGTATTTTCAACATGATCATCAGTGGTTGATGACACCGGATTGTGCAAACGAGGAGACCAGTCCCTTAAGATCTGAGGGATGCAAGGACAATCTCGATGATAGTGGTCTACTTTGCAAATGACACATGGCAATTTAGGCTTGGACGGTGCAGTGTGTGGATTTTCGTCAAATGATGCCTGGTTGACCCTTTTTGCCTTTGGCTCCTTCTTCTTCTTCTCTTTCTTCTTCTTCTCCTTCTTCTTCTTAGTTACTTGATTTTTGGCTTTACCAGCTTTATCAAGTGAAGAGGAAGGAGGAGAGGGAGAATTGGATGAAGTAGAAGGTTTGGGGGTAACTTTGGCATCGTTTAGTTGCTGACTTGATCGTTCAGGAATCACGGTGTTCTAAACGACAGAGGTCGAGAAGAGCCATACGGGCAAGCCGATTGTCAATCCTGGAAGCGACAATGTGGCCATATGGGGTGCACCAACATCTCCCCAAGAGGAGAAAGGACTAGAATTTCCCCCAAGGGGAACTCCTTGGTTGGTGGACTCCATTTTTCTCAACCTAAGACCAACGTAGGAAAGGTGATATTTATTCCAATTAAAATAAATTTTAGATGCTTTGACACAACTTGTTTTTTCAATTTTTAAGAGTCGAGAAAAAACAAAAGATGACTCTAGTCGCCTTCGATTTTTAATGAGCTTGAAGTGACAAGTGCTCAGATGGACCTTTTCCTTTAAGGAGTCTGAAAAGGAATGAAACAGACTGCTCTAGAAATCTAAACAGAGGTATTACCAAACCAATCGCAAAACTGCAGAATACTTTTTACAGTACGGTAGTCAATCTTCCTGAATGCTGTGTTCAGTGCATTGCGATCGATAAGGCGACAGACACGGCTTCCTATGCATAAAGGATAAAGCCTATTGTGCTCTCCCAATATATACTTGACGGTACGTGGGAGCACAAGTATGTACTGGCACTTATCGTCTCAAAGTGGAGGAATCACCCAACCAGCAATGAAAACAACAGTTACCAGGCTTTACGACGCTGGAATACATCTCTAGCCTAGACTTCTAAATGTTGTGCGTTAAGTTCCAAAGCGTTTTTAGATTCATTAAATTTATTTTATAGTTGATCTTTCTTAAGAAATTTACCTTTCAGGTTCAACTCGTGATGTAGATGTACAATTCCTAAAATGCAACCTAAGATGATAAAAAATCGTTTAATCTTCTTTTTGCAATGAAAATCCTAGCTACTAAAGAAAGAGAGATGATATTCTTTCAACATAGAGCAGAGAGCACACACTATATGCACTGTCCTAAATCAAACCAACAAACAGTCTAAATGCAAATGCACATGCATGTATTTGTTTTCATCCTTCTTAATGTGTGAATGATAAAAAGAAAGCTAAGCGCAAATCAGAATTATTTTTCAAAGCGACATTACTAACAAGTTTCTTTTCAAGACAAAATGAAGACAATGACGACACTTTGTGATTTGGAATTGAAAACTTGCTTTCGACACTTGAAAAACTACTAATTCAAATCAAATACAAGAATAACAGTGTAATCGAATATCAAGAACAATTGGATTCTCTTCTATGACTAAAAACGACACTTGCGACACTTTCAAATCAAGAAACGACAGCTCAATTACGCTACTTATTTGTAAAAGAGAACTGAAAATGGCTCAAAATACATAAAAAAATTTACAGTTCTTTGCACAATGGAGGCGGAATAATGGCAAGGAAGGGGTTTCAACAGAGGTATACTGACTACAGACAGCAAAACTCCTGAATAGAGCTGAAAAGAGTGAAAACAGAGACCAAAATCTAAGAGCAGAAGAGGTCTTGTCTGATCAGCGCACCTGTAACACAGGGAAAGTGAGATGCAGCGCACCTACTACACACGGGAAGTGAAATGCATCTAGGTTCCAAAGAAGAGACAGTGCAATGGTCCAGGGACGAGACTTCAACTAGGTTCCAGGTCACAGTTTGCATCTCAGTTCAGGGATTTAGGTCGAGCAAGTGGTAATCAATAAATAAATCACAGGGGTAGATCTAAGGAGGTTACTAGAGCCACCACAAGGGCAATTAGAGAGCTTGTAAATCGATTGTTCAATTCATAAACAAAACCTGGAGATAGACTGAAGCAGCATTGATCTACTTTGCACTTGCGTAGCAAATGCAGTTCGAAGGCTAGCTGGCTTGACTTCAGGCTCTGTCTGTAAGTTTATAAAACAAACAAATATAGACAAACAAACAATCTATTCACTCCCCAGCGGAGTCGCCATTTTGTTAATGGGAAATCTAGTGTCTGTGCAAAGCTGCTAGTCTTACTAAGGCTGGTAGCTACCTTAGAAACAAACAAACTAAAACTACTTTCATTTTCCTTTATGAGAAGTAGATAAGAGGGGAAAGAAGGAGACCAACCTCTGTCTTGCGCTTGGTTCCTTGCTTGATTCCTCTCCCTTCTGATAGATCTTTGCCACTCACTTCCTCGTTTACCCAGCTTCAAAGAGTACCTGTAGAATCAAAGTAGCATAACACTATCCAAGAACATAGATCTACTATCATAAACAATATAGGACCAGATATATATTGACCACACAAATGCATATATCATCAATCATACAAGAATGTGGAGGAAAACTTGAATGGCTTTATTAATAATCAAGAATAGCAAAGAGGATTACAACCAATTGTTCTGACCCAGCATCATCCTCTCAGCAAGAAAGCCCTTATTCACCTCATGAAAAGCTTAGATCACCCAACACTATGATGTTACACCAAGAAACCAGCAGCACTTCCTTAGAAGATACAAAATTCCAGCCTCTGGATCTCTGGGATGAGGGATCCATATATAGATGTTTGCAAGTTGGGTGAGTCAACTTTTGAGATTTGATTAGTGTCCTCTCTCTGATAGTTCTTGATTCCACTTGGAGATTGATGATCCCTTACTCATCCCTGGGCGAATGCAGAGAGGCAAGTGTCACAGGAGAAGTTTCTGGAAGATTCCATGATCCTCCACCGTGCAGATTGACCCTGCGATTTGTCCACTCTCACCCATCGCACCCCATAAAATGGCTTTTCAGTATGCATCGCACCTCCCATGTGTATTTAGGTGGGATGCAGTGCACTTTGACCATGGAGCAGGTGAGATGGTCTAGTTTTGACTAGTTCTGAGTGGTTTTTCATGGAGAACTTTTGGGAGAAGATGTAATCAGTTGACCTTGTTCTTTTAGAGGTTGGAACAACACTTTTAGGGACTTAAGAGCCCTTGGTTTATGGACATTTATGATTGGGGTTACAGTGCCTAAAAATGTCTATAAGACATCTAGCTTCAAAAAGATCTTCATAACACCCAAATCACCTACTATCCCCTTCATATCAAAGAACTTTGTTGGAAACAAGTCCTGATATTCCCGCAATAACTCCGTGACCTTGTCAACTGTGTCGTCATCCCAGTAATCACCTATATTCATGAACTTCAGTTGTGCTTCTGATCCAATGTTCACTTTCTTGGTATTCAATGGTTTTTAAATGTCATGAATCTCTACCTTAGGCCCAGTGACTTCGCATCGTCCCTTTGACTTAGAGATAATGATATTCCTGGGGTCTTCCTCACGTTCTTTTGTGATAACATTGTAGCATTCTAAAGCATGGCGTAACTATGTACTTCAGTCAGGTTGTACCCATGTGACAAGATCTACAGGTGTTCTGAATATCAAAGCCTTGATCTCCTGTAATGCTTCATCAATACACTCGAATTCATCCCCAAAAATGAATGTTAGCAGAAATATTTCCTACAGAACTTCCCACTCCGTGGTTCCACGTCGCAACTCTATTTCTAAATACCAATTCTTTAGAATAATATCCAAGGTATGGCAAAATATATGTACCCATTCAGACTATGGTTCTTGTCCCCATGCTTTCGTCGAACGAGCTAGATTCTCACATGGATCATCCTTCCCTATATATTTTTCACAAATATGTGTATTTGCATATCCAAATCTCAACTTCATCATCCTACAGTACTCCTTCTAGTACGAAAAATTGTTCTTATGAGTACCCCACCATTTGGCAGGTGTAGCTCTCAGCATGAAGTCCAATGCCTGGAACCAATTCTCCTCCAGTATATCCTTTCAAATTTATCAAGAAACAAATTGACATCTTCTAAGCCATCATAATATGGTAAGTTTCATACCTCAGTGGCAACAGAGTGATCTAGTAATTTTGTTACATCATAGCATTAACAGTTCGTGCAATCTATTATGCCAATGCTTGAGCTCCTCATTTGAATCTAAGTTGCAGGAGTTGTCCTTTTCCCAAGTAATTATTCCATCCTCTATAGGGTTGATCCAATCCTCATTATGTGCAGTAAGCTTATATATATGTTAAATATCATCCTACTCATAGTAACCCTGAACTGGTTCAATATACTACGCACCCTTGACCATATCTAATGGAACAATGACTCTCAGTGCCTTCTTCTCAAACATCAGGTTGTGCTTCTTGAGGTTGATGACTACATTCATATCAAATTCCAAATCAATTCCAAGTAGCACCGGGTAGGGATTACTTTCATCCACTATTTTGATTACCTCAAAATTAACCATAGCATGTGCCCCTTCAATGTCGATAGTTACTCCATGTAGGTGTACCATAGGAATAATATTTTGTTGGTTCATCATTCGCAGCTGAATTGGGGACCACTATAACGTTTCTTTCCCATTCGTTCCCAGGTATGTTTAGGAAAAACATTCACATCCAATCCCAAATCTAGGATCTCCTGGTCCATTTCAAATTCTATGATTTGTGCAGTCAATTTCATCTCCCGACCAGTCCTTTTCTTACTTTTGTCTACTTTATGTACTGCATGTTTTTCAGGTAGCAACTTACCCTTGCTAGCACAGTTGTCTATTAACTCTTGCAGTCCCTCCACTGCTTTCTAGTCCCTTAGGAACTTCATGCAAGTCTGCAAGAAGGATTTCAATACTGAAGGATTCGTTTCCTGTGCAGCAATGACCTCTTCAGGCTTCTCCACTCGTACACTCTGATTCTTTGATGTGGAAGCTATTGAATCCATAAAGCTCTTCCTCAGCTCCATAAATGTTTCTTTCACCTTATGCAAATCAAATTTAGTATCCTTGTCAATAGTTATGTGCACCCACAAATTTTCTTCTAGTTGTTTTCATGTGGCTTTATCTTCCTTGGTAGCTATATTGCTTTGCGTAACTATATTAATGTTGGGGCCATCCTCACGTGGTTCTGACCTCATCATCTAGATGTTATGAATGGTTGTTGGTTCTTATTCTTTTGCATGTTTGCGATGAGTACAGGACAATCTTCTATGATGTGGTCAAACTGTTGGAAATATTGATAAGACGGGTGTGTCAGGTTCTGACAATCTCGCGCAAATTGGCCTTGTTCCCCACAATTGTAACAAATAATCTTTCCGTGACCTCTTCTAGCTCACCCCCCTCATCCTCTTCCTCGTCCTTAGAATCCTCCACCTGCTACAGGTGTGCCTTGATCCTAGTGAGGATTTGCTTCAGCATGTACTCTATATGTCAGAGTTCTATCCATCATTAACTTATAGCTTTAACAATTGCACTCATCATGGCCTACAGACTTATAGAAATTGTAGAATAGTTGTTGGGGAGTCTGCACGAACCTCTGCAACAAATGGAAATTGTTTGTTGAGTGTTTTCCTATTATTTGGCAGATAGGGCCCCATGGCACTACATCATTACTCGATCCAGCGGTATTTTCTGGCTTAAGAGGGATACGACCTCCCCCTATTAGATAGTTCTAATATACGGGGCAATGATCCTTGTCATGACCATTTCCCTTGCATTTTAAGCACCATACTTCAAAATGGGTCTCAATTTGGACCTCTTTCCCCTTTTTGAGATCCTGCAACTCCATATGCAGGTTAGCCAACTGCAACTAAATCTGTTGCACTCCCAGATTCGTACCTTGAATAGGCGAAGCCTCCAACTTCATAGCAATTTCTAGTGCTTCAGCTTGCGATCCAACCTTTTGCTATGACAATGGCAATCTTAAATGAGGTAACAATGAAGCAATATACCAATCCTTATATTTCTTATCCAAGATCTGTAGATTAGCCTTCTATAACAGATATTTCAACATTTGATCAAAATCCCATGCAAATTCATTCACCTTCTACTTAATTTATTTGACCTCAGTCACAGACTGTGATTGAGACTTAGGCTTTCTAAATTCATTATTCAACATATCTTTTGTGTCTTTCAATGACGCAGCTAGATGAGTCGTATTGTACTTAATATACCAACTCAGTGCCCTGTCTTGCAATGCCATAACCAACTGCTCTTTCTTCATACTATCATTCATTATCTACTATGAATTCCACACAACATTTTCTACAAACAAGAACTGATCAGGTTCTTTTGTCCCCAAACCCTTGAATATAGGATTCCTCATAGTGTTCGCCATACTGAATAGCGAAAGTGGAGGTGGAGGTGGGGGTGTAGGTGTGTGAGGTAGACGTTGTGGTGTAGGTGGAGTGGGTGGATGTGGTATTCCCGTAGTGCCCTGATCTACCGACTGCAACGCACCTCCGGGCATCTTTTGACTATTACTTTCTTCTTTGCTATCATATGCTCCCAAGAGAGGACTATACTCAGCGATAGTATCTAGATCTTTTCTGAATTGATTCTGACTTGCGTAGCTCCCGTAAAGTCTCTCTTAAACATTAATTTATCGGTATAACCCGTTTCTCGCACAATAGAATTTTAATCCAAGTTTTCAGAGACTTCGGATACTTACCTCTTGGTGATTTGAAAAATCGATGTTCAACTTCGCTATAACTAACAAACGTATTAATCACAAACTCAGTAATAAATCCACTTAAAATACTATCGATCCAATAATCAACAGCCTTCGTAACCCTTTTTTTAATCCTTCCAGGCGCTTCACTAACTCTGGATTCCACACAATAGGTTTATCCAACTTCCAGGTAGGTTGATCATCCGCCAGTTTAACCCACCATTCGTATAATTCACACAGAAAAGAGAAAAAAAAACTTTGTGTTCCTCTGTATATAGATATCTCTGCAACCATTGTTTTCTCGACATGCATGGATCCCTGTTTTCTTAGGCTACAAACTCGTGCAACTTTCGATCTATTCACTTTTCAATCTCCTTCTTAGTTAGTATCCACTTATACCACATCACATGTCCCTGAGATAGTTCCCAGTCCTAGAAATAGAGCCATTTGTTGGCTTGAGGGGGCTTTGATTCAGATTCAGAGTGAGCCGTGATAACTAACAAATCCCTACACTACCACCCTTCCAGCAATAGCCTGAGTAGCGTAGGCTACAGTCTCACTCGAGGCAGTATTGGGGGTGCTAGAACTAGGTTTCTACATCCAGAGGGTTATGTGATGTGTTTATTTAAAAATTAGGTCTTTATATTGACCTTCTCAAACCCTAATCCTTGAAACCTAGAACTTACAGCAAACATACCTATATCCTTCATCGATTACACTAAACATGCATAACATCATATAAATAAATAGATCTATGTCTTCATGAATCTATTAAGTACTTTTCCTTATTAAATGCATTCAACAGATCAAAAATACAATAAATTTAGAGATAAAACAGTGATACACAAATATACAGATAATTCTTCAAAATAAGCCTTTTATTATGCTTCGTATCTTCAATTACAACTTCTTCCAACCCTGCGCACATAGCTATAGGGGCCCATGCACTCAGCTGTAGACTTACCAAGGTCTCCACGCACATAGTTGCAGGAGCCTTCCCCTTCACCCAAGTACAGAATAGATAAAAACAAACTCAACTCATGCACTTCTATTGCTTTCTATCTTATGACTCTTCTATGACTTCCTTTTATATTCTTCTTCATTACAATACCATGGTCTGCAAACCATGGGTGGGTCTCAAAACAGATTGACTCTTAACAATATAAGGGGCTTTGACCTTCCTAAAGACCCTTTGACTCCTATCGACCTACGCTACTCACGCTTCGCTCCTCAAAATGTGGAGACTTTATAATTTTTAACAAAACTTACCAAAATTTGACCCAGGGGACCTCGTCCCAACACCAAATCATTGAAGTTGTTAAATGATGCTCTGGGTAATTCTACAAACCATTTTGTTTTTGAACCAGTAAGAGTTCACTGGAAAAGACAAAAATGAATCAAATCATCATTTAAGGAGTTTTAAGAACATCAAAAATGATAAGTCATGATATGGTTAGATGGTTCTTCTCTAAGATTCTCGTTGAACTTGGGAATATCACTCAGTAGTTTAGCTGGAATAATCAGCCACCAAGGAGAATGATATATTGGATCATTGGTAAGATCAGAGAGATCTGGCAACTCTAGTGTTGTGATGAATGGAAACTACCTATTGAATTCTATTTGTGGGGACTGGTAATCTTGTGGGTAAAGTTTAACTACCATTGGGGATATTGTGGATAAGATGGAATGGGTTGAGTTACTGGCACTTACATTCCACCATGGAAAGGAGGAGTCTGAAAAATAGGATAACCCATACCAGGTTTCCCAGTTCCATGAAAAGCTTGATAAGGTTGGAAAGTCTGACCTTGGATGTACTCAACTTGATAAGGTACTTTTAGTATGGTTGTTGTTTGGCCAACATGGATTTGTGGTATACCTTGTAAAGGTTGTCCAGATGGAATTTGCATCATTCATATAGTAGGTTGACTTGTTTTTACCTATGGAATTCCTTGAATAGGTTGATTTTCTTGTACCTAAGGTATATTTTGACCAAGTTGATTAGGTGGGGTTTGTAATATACCCTGGACAAGCTAGGTAGACGGGATTTGAGGAATCCCATGTACTTGTTGACTAGTTTGTATTTGGGGTATAGCTTGAATAGGTTGAGTTGTTTAAAGTGTAACTTAGGCAAGTTGATTAATAGGAATTTGAGGTATATACTGGATGGTTTGAGAAGTAGGAACTTGAGGCATAGCCTAGATAGGTTGATAGGTTGGAACTTGAGTTAAGACCTTACTAGGTTGACCATACACAGGAAGGGTAACCTTCGAAGGAGCGGCAACCATTCCTAGAAACGAGGCACTAGTAAGAAGACTTCTGACAATCAAAAAAACAACTTCTAACATTTGATCAGCAAGTGGGAAAATTCCAGCAAGAAGTTTCCCCCCTGCAGGTGGATAAGGAGTGAAAGGAGGCCACAAACCCCCAATAGGAGGGTACCTGGTATAAGATGGAGTGGCTTGTTGTTGTTCGAATTATGACTAATGTGTTGTCCTTGATGGAAACATACTTGATGAGTTTTCCTTTGATGGAAACCTACTTGAAGAATATTTCAATGGGAAATTTTTTGTATGTGAGAGAAAAGGAATATCAGTTCAGAGGCAGAGGAATAAAAAAGATGAAGTTTTAACAAGTATACACAAGTTTGGTGAAGCAAAGTCGAGTATACGCGGGTTCTATGAAGAAAAGTCATGTACATACTCAGGTTTGGTGAAGAAATGTATAGTATACATAGGTTCTATGAAGAAAAGTTGCATACACACGCGTGTATGAATAATAAAAGGAAGAATACCATTGGCACTAGTATGGTTTTGACCTATCTCCTAGGGATAAACTATATAAGGAGATGAAGACCAATGTATTAAGTGTGTGGACGTGATGAAGATTTCATGAATAGTTATATCCAAATAAAGTGTGCATGTAATGGGTTGTTAATGATTTGCTTGATTTGAAACTAGGATTGCACCTGGGAATTTGATGATGGATCAAATCCAATAGATCTAAAATGACAATATTAATTATGGGTTGATCTGATCTGAGATGATAATGATTTAGCGTGTGATTATTCTATGTATGCCAAGATCTGGGTATATCTGAAGTTTTGTTGTGGAGCGAAGGTATTGTGTCATCAATTGCAAATATGTACGTGGGTTTGATAAGCTGAAAGGCACATACATATGGGATTCACATTGGTAAGTCACTTATCTATTCAGATCCATACGTGGCATGCAGAAATGCTTTATGGAAAGTGTGTATATAAGCTAGGGTTTTACTGAAAAGGTTGTTTGATCAGTCTAATCAGTCTTGTTTTGTTTTTGTTGTCTGTCAATGAAGTCTTACCTGATAATTTGAGTTTAACAGAGATGTTTGAAGTCGAATTGATTGATTGAAGAAGTGATGATGTTGCTAGCTATTTGTGATTGAAGACGTGATCGCTTTGTGATTTTTTTAGAATGATTCAGTGGTTTTGTGTGTGACTCAAATTTTATTTCAAAATAACAATGATTCAATTTCAGGGTTCAATATTTTAATATCCATACGGGATTTGCCTAATGGAAAGTGCATACACACGTGGGTTTTCTTAAGTAAAGTAGCGTATATTCTGATATTGTATTGATTTGGGTTTACAGCTGGTTCAATGATTCAATGAAGTGTTTTGGTTCAGTATTGGTATTCTGGTTATAGTGATCCTACTGCTTTGATTGGTTGAGAATACATTGATTGATTTGGGTCTTAGTTTATCCATTGAGTGGATTCAATGATTGAGTGATTTTTTGTAGTGATTAGTTTCAATTTTGATATATGGTATTGGGATTAGATGATGATAGTGGGTCTAGTCTGAAAATTTGATGAAAAGTGGCCTACAAGTTGTGATGTTTTGTAGCAAGTGGATCTAGTGTGAAAATTTATGAAACGTGGTCCACGGAAGTGTTGAGGGTTGGAGCTTTCAGTGAGGAAGTCGAAGCTTCCTTCTAGTGGTAGCTGGTAAATCAGATCAGGGGGTTGAAGCTCCCTTCCAGTGGGTGCTAGAGAACAAGAGAAGGTTGTGTCCTTCTACAGGTGGGTGCCTGCATGCTGGTATGAGTCTATGCTAGTACAAGATTGTAAGAATATTTTATTTATAATAAAAGGAAGACAAAGACAACAACATCAATGGTTTTCTCCCACATTGGGTTTCCACATAAAAATATCAATGTTCATATGTGTTGATGTGTTTCTTATGTGTGATAGTTTATTTTGTTCTTTCTACACATGGTTGTTGTTTAACTAATGTTTAGTGAGGTTTTCATACACTGGTTCAAGTTAAACAGATGATGACTTAACTAAAAAACAATTTTACTGGATATACACTAGTTATCTGCATAACTGTAGGTTTTAACCCCGTACAGAAATTACCTGCATACGAATTCTAAGAACATAAAATAAACAATGTGAAAGCATAACACATAAAACACACATACACAGATATTTTCCCATGGATCCCAAAACCAGGACTACCAGCTTAATTCTTCATTGTGTTCCTTTCAATGTTACAATACATATATATACATTCCAAAGAACCCAATACCATGGACCAAAAACCATCACGCCCAAAACAATGTGCGAAGCCATGCACAAAACCATAGGTAGGTCTACCCACCTAATATAGTGTCCAAAAAAAATTTCCCCGGGGCACTGCCCCAGACCCCATAAAGGGGGCCTGACCACCCCCCTCAAACCCCCTGACCCCCCCGCTATGCAATCAGTGCAACAAAGGGGGGGCTTCACCCCCCATCTAACCCCCTGATTAACTAGGTGGGCTAGTCATGGAAAGAATATAACACAACCGAACATTCTCCCACTTGTTATTTTCTTTCCACATGAGAGCTTAGCCATTTATCCAGCCCTGCAACGCCCATTGTTTCTCTACTCCAAGAGAACTTCGCAGAGCTCACAAATTTTGTCAATGCATCTGCAGTATTCTTCAAAGTGTCCACCTTTACCAACAACACCTTTTTGTCTTCTATCATATCCCTCACAAAGTGATACTGAACATCAATGTGCTTTGTCTTTGAATGATAAGCAGGGTTCTTTGCCAATAAAATTCCACTTTGGCTGTCAGAGTCTATCCTTATAGCTCCCTATACTAACCCCATACTTGAACAAAATCACTACAACCAAACTGCTTCCTTTCTTGGATGAGTGGCTGCCATGTATTCTTCCTTTGTGGTTGATAGTGCCACTAAAGATTGTTTCTTACTCATCCAACTGACTGCACCTCCAAATAGGTTAAACACATACTCACTTGTAGATATTCTATGATCCAGATCTCCAACCCAATCTGCATCAACAAAGACACAAATATCTAACACTTTGTCCAATCCTGGTCTTCCTTGGTAGCACAAGCCATAATAACTAGTGCCACGCAAATACCTGAAAACCCACTTCACTGATGTCCAATGCTCCTTCCCTAGTTTTGATATAAACCTGCTCAATACTCCCACTGCATGTGCAATGACTGGTCTAGTACATACCATCGCATACATCATGCTACCGACTACACTTGCATATGGAACACGGGACATGCCCTCTTCCTCTTCTAGTGTCTTGGGACACTATTCAACAAATAATTTCACACCTATAGGAATAGGAACCTTCACCGGCTTACTATCCTGCATATTAAACCTCCGCAGTATTGTCTCGATACACTTTTTCTGGTTTAATCAGAGCTTCCTCTTTTCCCGATCTCTTTTAATTTACATTCCCAAAATATAGTTTGCAGCACCAAGATCTTTCATGTCAAATTTGGAGGACAATCGGGTCTTCAAATCCTAGATAATTTCTTTGTCATTTCCAACCAGCAACATATCATCCACATACAAGACCAGATAAATAACATGATCACCAATTAATTTAAAATACACATAGTGATCTGCTTTTCTTTTGGTGAAGCCAAGTCCACATATAAATGTATCAAATTTCTGATACCACATCCTTGGTGACTATTTTAACCCATACAGATATTTCTTTAACTTCCATACAAGTTCTTTCTTACCCTTCACTGCAAAGCCTTCAGGTTGCTTCATGTAGATCTCTTCTTCTAGATCCCCATGAAGAAATGTTGTGTTCACATCCATCTATCCTACCTCAAAATCAAAAATAGCAGCAACAGATAAAAGTAATCTAATAGAAACTACGTTGGCAATAGGAGAAATAAAATTACCAAAATCAATTCCCGACACCTAGGAATAACCTTTTTCTACCAACCAAGCTTTGTATTTCTCCACCTTTCCTTCTGCATTTTTATTCTTCTTGAAAACCCATTTGATGCCAATGGGTTTCCTTACAACCGGAAACTCCATGAGATCCCAAGCCTCATTTTTGTGCAAAGATGCCATTTCATCAACCATGGCCTCTTTCCAGAGTTTGTCATCCTTTGAATCTACTGCTTCCTTCATAGTTCTGGGATCATCATTAGTAAAGATAAAGAAAAATTTGAACAGAAAGAAGATGGACTATACCTTTTTGGTTGCCTTCTTTCTCGAACTGATCTTCTCACAACCGGAGTTTGTGGCTCTTCATATTTTGATTACTCTTCTGCTATAGAGTCTGATTCTTCCTCCTTTAGCTCAAACTCTATCTTCTCAGGTTCCTTTGGTTGGAATTCATGTTTAATAACATCTTTCACCTCTCTGAACACCACATCTCATTTGTACACAACCTTCCTTGTTACTAGGTTCCAAAGTTTATAACCCTTTAAACCATCCTTATACCCAATAAAGATGCATTTTTCAGATTTACTATCCAACTTTGTTCTTTTCTCCTTTGGAACAAGTACATATGCATCACTTCCAAATACCCTCAGATGTGAAAGAGAGGGCTTCTTACTAGTCCATACCTCTTTTGGAGTCTTATCCTCCAACGTTGATGAAGGTGATCTGTTGACCAGGTAACATGCAGTCTCCACCGCCTCTGCCCAGAATTCATTTCCTAACCTGACACCACTCAGCATGCTTCTTTCCCTTTCCATTAGCATCTTGTTCATTCTTTCTGCAACTCCATTTTTCTCAGGTGTGTATGGAGTAGTCTTCTACCGTTTTATACCACACTTCTTACAGAATTATTCAAATTCCTTCTTGCAAAATTCTCCACCATTATCTGTCCTCAGCACCTTTATCTTCTTCTCTATCTGGTTTTCCACCAAAGCCTTAAATTATTTAAACCTGTCAAAGACTTCAGATTTCTTCTTAAGGAAATATATCCATGTATTCCTTGATAAGTCATCTATAAATGATACATAGTACATAGATTTACCCAGTGATGGAACCTTCATAGGTCCAAACACATCATTGTGCACAAGCTCTAATATATGTTTCGCCCTCTTACCACCAGAAGGGAAACTCACCTGATTCTGCTTCCCATATACACAATTTTCACAGAAATCAAAATCCAGAGAGCTATTAGCCATACCTTCTACCATACCTTTACCATGAAGTATTCAAAGGCCCTTCTCTCCAATATGTCCAATCCCTTGATGCCATAGCATGGTCTTTTCTCCAAAGACCACTAGATTTTCTACTCCACTTTCAAGAAGCACATAACAGTTGCACCCATCAAAAATAGTTCTACCTTGCAGCTTGTACAGAGTTCCAATCCGAACTCCCCGCATCAATACCAATGCTTCCTGAACCATCTTGCAAGTATCCTTCTTGAACATTGTTTTTACACCTGCATCATCCAACTTACTTATAGAAATCAGATTTCTGGCCAATGCAGGAATATGCAGAACACCCGGAAGTGTTATAATCCTTCCACCTTGCAAATTCAACTTAACTTTTTTGCAACCAACGATTTTATCCTTCCTATCATCCGCCAAGAAGACATCACCACCATCATATTTCTCATACTCGCAGAACCTCTCTCTATGGGGAGTGAAGTGAAAGGATGCACCTGAGTCAATCAACCATGCCACATGATCTACATGTGTACATGAAGAAGCCAAGTACACATCCCCACCTTCATCTGAGGTGGTTTTCACCTCTGTAGAAGGAGCATCATCAGATCCCTTTCCTTTGTTAGGAGCTTTAGATTTACATTCCCTTTTGTAGTGCCCTTCCTTCCTGCATTTCTAGCACACCTTTATAGGTTTTCTTGGAGATTTAGATCTCCCTCTAGATTTAGATCTCCCACTCGATGACTTATTTTTGTTTCTATTCTGGGACTGTCCTCGTACAGATAAGGAATCACCATTCTGGCTCTCCATATTTTTCCATCTCATCTCCTCCATCAACAAGGATGAAACTATTTCATCAAACTGCAAGGCAGTTGCATTGCTACATATTGCAATAACCAGACTATCCCATGAATCTAGTAGAGAACACAAAAAAATGATGCACTTATCTTCATCTGAAATTTTAATATCAATAGATAATAACTGACCTACCACAGTATTAAATGTGTTCAGATGGTATGTCACCGAATCTCCATATTTTATCCTCAGATTATACAACTTCTTTTGTAGGAATAGTTTATTCACTAGAGACTTATACTAGTACAAAGTCCCTAACTTGTCCCATAAAGCCTTCGTCATAGCTTCCCCTGATACATTCAGAAATACTGAATCTAAGACACATAATCATATTGTGCTCTTTGCCTTCTTATCCAACTTCTTCCATTCTTCATCGGACACTCTCGTTGGTTTAGTACCCAGATCTACTGCGATCCACTGATCTTTATCCACCAACAGATCCTCCATCTTGAGTTTCCACAACTCAGAAATCTGACCATTAAATCTTTTGATATCTATCTTTCCACTGCTCACCATCTTCTTTCACCACCAGAATTGATCCCGCAGATCTCCCACTGAACTGGGTCCACCACAAGCCTGAGCGAAACCCCTCATTAAAAAAGGTGTCCCCTTGAAGCAAAAAAAGCTCTGATACCAAATGTATGTTTTAACCTCGTACAGAAATTACCTTCATACGAATTATAAGAATAGAAAATAAATAATGCAAGAGCATAACACATAAAACACATATACACAGAGATTTTCCCCTAGATCCCAAAACTAGGACTACCATCTTGATTTTTCATTATGTTCCTTTCAATGTTACAATACATATATATACACGCTAAAGCATCCAATACCATGGACCGAAAACCATCGCGCCCAAAACCATGTGCGAAAACCATGCACAAAACCATAGGTAAGTCCGCCCACCTAATATAGGGTCCAAAAAAAAATTCCCAGGGGTGACCCCATAGAGGGGGGCTAACCACCCCCCTCAAACAACCTGTGACCCCCCCGCTGCACAATTGGAGCAACGAAGGGGGCGGGTATAACCCCCCGGTTAACTAGGTAGGCTAGTGCATGGAAAAAATATAACACAACCCAACAATAACAGTCACGTACCTATGCGGGTTCCTTTCAGTAAATTTCCTTACAAAAATCTAGATATGGAATTGAAAATTTTAGAGTTTTCAAAATACTGATTCACCCCCCCTCCCTCTCAGTATTTTTCCCAACAATTGGTACCAGAGTAGGTACTTTGGAAGAAGTATGATCACTTGAAGGAAGATTCATAAAGATGAGAAATCAAGAGGGGACAACATCTATTAGGCCATCATTGTTCAATGGAACTAATCTACTTTTCTTGAAGGTGAGAAAAACAGCTTATTTACAGTCACTTTGAGAAGATGGATGGGGAATCATTGAAGGAGGTTATCAATACGCATCCTCCATTCCCATAGATGAAGAAAAAACAAGGAAGTATGAGATCAATGTAAAGGTTGTCAATGCTCTATTAGGAAGCTTGACAGAGTTAGAATTTGTCAAATTCATGCAGCTGAATACAAAAAAGTCTATATGGAACAAGATCATCCAAAGCTATGAAGGTGACACCAAGGTAAAACATGCCAAACTTCAAACTCTTAGAATTCAATATGAAACTCTCAGAATGCACTTAGATGAAAGTATCACAATTTTCTTTCTTAGGGTAGATGAGATCATGAATTCTATGAGAAATATTGGTGAAGAAATAAAAGAATCATCATTGGTTGAAAAAATATTAAGGTCTCTAACTCCTAAATCTGATTCAAAAGTTTCTTCCATAGAAGAAATGTAGGACTTGAATAATCTTACAATTGTACAACTTCATGCGATTCTAACAGCTTATGAAATGAGAAAATTGGGTCCCTCATACATCAGAGAAGTTGCGTTCAATGCTACTACAAAAGGAAAAGAAAAGAAAGAATCAGGGTATGTATCAGAAGAAGAAGAGGAAAACTTTGTAAAGAAACTCCAAGTGGGTACTGGAAGATTCAGAGGTAAGCTTCCCTTCAAGTGTTTTTCTTGTGGTAGAGTTGGTCATTATGCTACTAAGTGTACCTATAAAGAAAATCATGAGAAAGCGAAATAAGTTGCAAAAATAGATAGGAGAAGTTTTGAAAACAAGAGAAGTTTTTATACACATGAAGATAGTGATGGTCTTTCAAATGGTGAAGAAGGTGAGTCTGATCAAGAATGTCAATTACTTATGGCATTTTAAGATAGAAGTAGTAATGAGTTTGATGCCTTAGAATAAAAGTATATTTGTATTGAAAACTTCGACAGCGATGTATCAGATGTAGTGACAGTTACATACGTTAGCAAATATTCAAGTTTGGGAGAAACCATCTTTCTATTAGTCAAGAATGAAGAAGATGGTAACAAAGAATTATCAGGTGTGAGATTTTTCTCTAACTACATTCCATTTCCTTGTCTATGCAAAAATGATAGTGATGATGACAGTGAAAAAAATGAACTTTCACTCATGGGTAAAAGTGAAAGTAAGCACTCTAAAGAGAAAATAGATTCAAAAATGATGCCTCTAGAAGAAGAAGATCAAGGCAAGTTAGAAACAATGGACAAAGAAGAGGTTCCTATGCTAAGCAAAGATAATTATCAACAATGGAAAGAAAAAATGAAGTCTAATCTAATGAACCTTGATGTTTGGTATCTAGTTTGCAATGGCTACACCAAAATTCCTCCATCAAATGAGGAAGTGAAAAAGAATAGTAAGGATTTGAGTGACATATTTTGTAGCATACCTGATTCAACATTAAATAGTGTTATGCATTGTACGACTGCAAAGCAAGTGTGGGATAAGCTACAAGAAATCCATGAAGAAGTCCCAAAGAAAGGTTCCTCATCAAGGGAACTACCACGTAATTCTATCCTTAACAATGTCTCAACATTTGCTGTCAAATGGCATTGTTGATTCAAAAGAAGATAGGTTAGAAGAGATTTTTTTATCTTATAACAAAACTTGATCTTGCTTTGAAAAACATTGATAATCTTAAAGATAATTTGTAGGCATATGATAACAAGGATCATATTAAAGCAATATATGCTACTGTGGAATCTAAGTAATATTGTGAAGGTCTTGAAGTGGAGATCGTATCTCTAAGAGAAGATCTTGAAAAATCAGATAAGTTAAATGAAGAACTACTTCAATCATCTGAAGAACAAGAAAATGGGTTGAAAGAAGAGATTCTCAAATTCAAGAAGCAAGTTGAGGAAGGAATCAGGGTTGAAGAAGGTATGAAGAAGTAGTATCTAGAAAAGGAAAAGTTGTACCAAAAGATGGAGGTTGAGTCAAACATCCTAAAAGTTAAATTAGAAGAAAAAGATAAACATTTTCAATTTCAAGAAAGTACTAATATTTTGGATAATATTCTTAGTAGTCAAAGGTCTCCTGCCATCAAATCTGGTCTTGATTTTCATGAAACTATTGAAGGAAAATCTAGTTCACAAGTTGAGGCAATGAATTTAAAGAGTAACAATGCAAAACTTGAAATGTTCAACACAAAGATAAGAAGTCAACTTGGTCAACAACCAAAGAAAGTGAACCTTCAAATAAAATCATTTACTCCTAATTATAGAAATGTTAATCGATTCTCCCCTCTGATCAAAAAATGTTTAATTTTCTAGGTGTCATAATTATGGACATGTTGCAGCCAATTGCATAAGTAGACTATTTGAAGCTAATAACCACCTTCTAGGTTTTAACCCTGTATGGAAATTACCTACATACAAATTCTAAAACACAGAAATAAAAAATGTGAGTGCATAACACATAAAACACATATACACAGAGATTTTCACCTGGATCCCAAAACGGGACTACCAGCTTGACTTTTCATTATGTTCCTTTCAATGTTACAATACATATTTATACATGCACATCAGGGGGGTCACAGGGGGTGCTGAATCCCCCCCCCCCCCCGTCCGGGGTTTGAGGGGGCCGGGTAGCCCCCCTCTACGGGATCTAGGGCAGTGCCCCAGGGAAACTTTTTTTGGACCCTATATTAGGTTGGGCGGACCTACCTATGGTTTTGTGCATGGTTTTCGCACACGGTTTTGGACGCGATGGTTTTGGTCCATGGTATTGGATGCTTCGGCATGTATAAATATGTATTGTAACATTGAAAGGAATATAATGAAAAATCAAGTTGGTAGTCCCAGTTTTGGGATCCAGGGGAAAATCTCTATGTATATATGTTTTACGTGTTATGCTCTCACATTGTTTATTTTTTGTTGTTAGAATTTGTATGTAGATAATTTATGTACGGGATTAAAACCTACAATTATATGTGCTTGAAGAACGAAATTCTCACAGATATGAGAAGGAATTAGACTTAGAGTAAAAGAATATGGTGCCCATTGCATTCCATTATTCTTAACAGAATACTTCTATTAGTGACTGCAGAAGTGATGTGAGGTACTTGACCTCATAATAATAGAACATTATTATCAGCTCCACATGATCAATAATCTCGAGGGGAGCTGAAGTTGTGAAGTTTCAGTATTTCACTTTCTGCAAGTGAATCCTATGAAGACAAGTCACGTATATACACAAGTTATGATCTGAAGAGTCGCATATGTTTTTCTATGATGTAGAAACAGTGAGACAAACTCAAGAAAAGGCTCTGATATGCTTCAGTCAATTATTATTTGGCTTTCATGTTCTAATGGTTGATGGTTACAGTCTATTGATGCAATGTAGAAGTGGTTTTGGCTTTTATGAGTTGTTGATTCCTTGATGGATAACTGATTGATGAAGATACTTTGATGTTCTTACTGATATATGAGATGATATGATCAAATCTGATAGTGACCAGTTGGCACGAGTTTAGGGGGGCATTTTCTATGCTTCTGATAATGTATTGTTGGCATTATGTTTCCTTTAGAATTCATTGGTACATAATGATGCTTATCAATGGTGGTGTTGCTTATGTTTTTGAAGTTCTTGAATGATGATGCATGGGTTGCTAATTATGGTTGATTCTTATCAATTGTGGAAAGAACATGTAGATCTTGTTGATAATGTTGTTATCATGGATGAAACCTATGGGATGAGTAGTTGATTATGATGTCTTCTTGAGTTGCATATTGGTGAAATAGCTCTTGATGAAGTGGTGTTAGTGTGATAGTTCTTCTTTCATGAAGAAAATGGTGTTACTGCAGGATTTCATGAAGACATATCCTAAAGGTTACTGCAGGAGACATGGCATACTTGGTCACAAGTTGATGGTATTAAAACTACATTGTCTTATCTTGCAAATTGATGATGAAAATGTGTAGGTTGTTGCTAATAGATGCTTATGGTGCAGATCCTACATAGTATATGATGATTGTTGAAGACTATCTTGGTCTTGTTACCTCACTATAATGGTCTTTAGTCTTGGTTATACATGTCATATCTATCATTTGATGTAAAGGTCATGTAAATACCTATGATGTAATCATTGTCAAATTCAGTCATGTATGGACTATTGTGGTCAAGTCTTTTTGGGCATGTGATGTAATTTGTAATCCCATTTTGATTGGGTGATTGATGTAAGTTTGAGTCCTTGGTGATAGGAAAAGTCATATTCATTTGATTCATAGTGTCATGTACTTCGTTGTACATCCTTTAGAAATTTCAAGCATGTGATGAGGGGGAGCATGGTCAGTATTCAGTGTTCATACTCAGCAATTCAAATCTACAATGCTCAAGAGAGAAGCCTTCATTCAGCATTGGTCATCCCTTTTCCCTTGATGTCAAAGGGGGAGAGTAACTTGGTGTTTGAAAAGCTTGGTGCTTAGCTTGATGTGTCTTATAAGTATCTACAGGTAGTGGTGACCAAACACCAAAGTGGTTGCCATCAAGTCCAAAGGGGGAGATTGTTGGCATTATGACTAATGTGTTGTCCTTGATGGAAACCTACTTGATGATTTTTCCTTTGATGGAAACCTACTTGATGAAGATGTCAATAGGATATGTCTACATGTGACAGAAAAGGAATATCATTTTAGAGATAGAGGAATGATAAATATGAAGTTTGAAGAAGTATACACAGGTTTGGTGAAGAAAAGTTGAGTATATGCAGTTTCTATGAAGCAAAGTCATGTACATACTCAAGTTTGGTGAAGCAAAGTAGAGTATACGCAGGTTCTATGAAGAAAATCTACATACACACGCGGGTATGAAGAAGAAAAGGCACGTACATATTCCGCACCATGGTATTCCAAATACCAAGGGTCTTTACCATGGTATTGACCTATGGTATTGAGCCCAGCAATGGATATTTGATCCTGTCCAAGAATACCATTGGCACTAGTATGGTTTTGACCTATGGTATTGTCTAAGGGCTAAGCTATATAAGGAGATGAAGATCAAAGTACTAAGTTTGTGAAAGTGATGAATATTTCATGAATAGTTAGATCCAAAGAAAGTGTGCATGCAATGGGTTGTTAATGATTTTCTTGATCTGAAACTAGGATTGCACCTAGGAATTTGATGATGGATCAGATCCAATATATCTGAAATGACAATATTAATTATGGGTTGATCTGATCTGAGACATTAATGATTTTATGTGTGGTTATTCTATGTATGTCGAGATCTGAAGTTTTGTTGTACAGTGAAGGTTTTGTGTCATCAATTTCCAATTTGTACGTGGGTTTGATAACCTGAAAGGCACATACACATGTGGGTTTCACATTGGTAATTCATGTATCTATTCAGATCCATACGTTGGTTTCTTTCCTAAAAAGTGCATATACGCGTAGAAATGCTTTATGGAAAGTGCATATATAAGCTACGGTTCTACTCAAAAGGTTGTTTGATCAGCCTAATCAATTTTAATGTGTTTCTCATGTATGTCAATGAAGTCTAATATGATAATCTAATTTTAACAGTGATGTTTGAAGTTGAATTGATTGATTGCACAAGTGATGATGTTGCTAGCTATATGTGATTGAAGACTTGTGATGGCTCTATGATAATTTTAGAATGATTCAGTGGTTCTGTGTGTGACTCAAAGTTTATTTCAGAATAACAGTGATTCAGTTTCAGGGTTCAGTATTTTAAGATCTTTGCGTGGGTATGCCTTATGGAAATTGCATGCACACACGAGTTTTCTTAAGTAAAGTAGCATATATATTTTGATATTTTATTGATCTGGGTTTACAGTTGGTTGAGTGAGTTGATGTAGTGTTTTTTCAGTATTGGTATTTTGGTTATAGTGATCTAACTACTTTGATTGGTTGATAATAAGTTGATTGATTTGGGTCTCAGTTTGTTCATTGAGTGGATTCAATGATTGAGTGATGTGTTGCAGTGATCAGTTTCAGTTTGATATTTGGCATTGGGCTTAAATGATGATAGTGTGTCTAGTCTAAAAAATTGATGAAAGGTGGCCTACAAGTTGTGACGTTTTGTAGCAGGTGGATCCAGTGTGAAAATTTATAAAACGTGGTCCATGGAGGTGTTGAGGGTTGGAGCCTTCGGTGAGGAAGTCGAAGCTTCGTTCTAGTGGTAGATGGTAAATCAGATCAGGGGGTTGGATCTCCCTTCTTGTGGGTACCAGTAAGTGATATCGAGGGGTTGGACCTCCCTTCCAGTGGATGCTGGAGAAAGAGAGAAGGTTGTAGCCTTCTATAGTTGGGTCCTTGCATGCTAGTATGACTCTGCACCATTACAAGATTGTAAGAATATTTTCTTTATAATAAAAGGAAGACACAGATGTCAATAGTGGTGGTTCTTTCACACACTTGGTTTCCACCTAATATCGGTGTTCATGTGTGTTAATGTGTTACTTATGTGTGATGGTTTATTTTGTTATTTCTGCACATGGTTATTGTTTAACTAATGTTTAGTGAGGTTTTGATACATTGGTTCAAGTTAAACAGATGATGAATTAACTGAAAAATAAGTTTACTAGATATACGCTAGTTGTCTGCATAACAGTCGCATACATATGCAAGTTCCTTTCAGTAAAGTCGTGTACAAAAATATGGATATGAAATTGAAAAGTTTAGATTTTTTAAAATGCTGACTCACCCCCGTCCCTCCATCTCAATATTTTTCCCAACAATTATGGGTGTCCTAATCCACTAAGAAAAACACCATACAGTTGATCCAAATTATTTTAGGGTACAATAGGTAGAACATGTGGTGGGGTGTTCGGTAAATATAGACAAGATAGTATTCCAAATTATGAAGGTAAAAGAGAAGTCCAAGGACTACTTAATGCATTGAACAAGGTTCCATACAGTGACCGGTATCCAGGTGTTACTAAGGGGCCATTGTATAGGTGAGTTTCTGGCGAAGTTATGAACATAGAGGTTGTTGCAACTTCGGTCAATTCAGTCATAATGGCAGATACAGGTAAGGTGGTTGTTGCTAATTCCATCATTGCTAGACTTCTCAAAGAAGTGTTTGACGAATTTGCTGAGGGGAGTTCAAGAGTGAATTAAATCAAGGAGTTGGACATAAAGGAGCTTGAATTTGAGTGTCAGGGGTAACAAAAGGAAAATTGTGATAAAGAGGGGTTCCTATTATGTGAACAAGAGTTTGGGGTCGAGAAGGCTCTTCCTTAGTAACTTCCCCTATACTAAATAAATGAGGTGGAATTTTTTCTTCTTCAAAACCAAAGACAAAGGATGGGAGTAGGGCAGAGAAGTGTAAGAATAAATTCTTAATGTGACTGTTGTAGTAACTTGTGGTTCCTCAAGTTTAGTTGCCTCAGGTTGTAATATTTTTGAGTTTGAACATTCAGGTTCCATAACTTTAGGCTCTAATGTCTAAAAAAAATTGGTTAAGAAGTTTCAACCGTCTCCAACTCAACAATTTCCAAGGATGTAACTTCAGATTTAGCACTAAAAGGAAGTGACGGTTCTAGTTGATTAATTTTGGACGTAGTTTCAGATGGGGTAGCTTTTGATGTACAAGGCTTGGTAGTTTGTGCTTTCTTATTTTTACGACATCTAGGTGTAGCCTCTTGAGGTAAAGGAGGCAATCTTTGCATTCTAAATGAACGATGAGGGTGTTCTTCCAAGGTTAATTATTTTATTTTAGAAATTAAAAACACAAATAATAATAAAAGGGGTAACTAGGCATAAAAGGTTTACCAAGTCATTGTGCACTTCAATATGCGGTTAATTACATGCAGGAAATCTCCCTGATTGCTATGTTCATTGTGTCACAATTAACAAGGTGGACAACTCAATTACCTATGGTAGGTTTGAAACCTAGTGGAGACTTCCAAAATATACCTGGAGGTATGTGGAAGCGAAGTCCATAATAGTGTTTTCTAATGTGTAACTATACGATGGGGGTGTTCCTATATACTCATTGTATGTGGAGCTTCATTCTATATACTAAAAGGCACATGGAAAAACGTTCTGATATACTCTGATGTACATAGAAAACCAACCACCCTTGATATATAACACTGAAAAGTGACAATGACTCCTACATTTAATTCTAGCCTAGACCACTAAATGTGTCGTTTACGTTCCAAATGCTCCTTAGGTTAATTAATAAATTTTAATTTCGATCTTTATTAGGGTTTTGGTTCCAAGGCTCAAAACAAATTCACATGAACTCCTAAAATGCAATTAGCATGAGAAAATGAACTCTTTTTCATTCGATGAAGATCTATCTAAAGAAGGGAATAAGTTCCAAATAGTAATGCAGCAAACAAGAACTTCCAAACAAGATCTTCAACTTTCACTATTCTAATGCAAAGATTCAAAGCCCTAATGCATGAAGAAATGGATTTTTTCTTTTCTTTTCCTTTTAAATTTTAAATGCAATGAAAAATGAAATATGACTAGATTATTGAATAAAAAAAAATCACACAATTCATAACTGTAACATGAAATCATTTTAACAAATCAATAACCAAGCCAAATTATTGGAAACCATAATTGACAAGAAGAAAAAAACTCTCATCAAAAAAGGCAATCAAACTTAATTCCAAACAAATTTCTAGCTTTACAAAGACCTTGGATAGACCAGAGACTCAGGAAGACACCATAAAGAAAACAAAATTCAAAGCAAGGCAAGGAAATGAAAAAATTTTACACTTAAAGGAGTCATCATAGGAGGTATACAAAAACTATTGAGTGATCACACTTACAGAATGGGTTGAGTGTGCTAGGACACTTTGTCTCATAACAAAAAGTGTGATGTGGAAAATTTGCTAAAGCAAGCAAAACTAACCCTAAAAAAGCTCGAAATTATGCTTTCCTAGGTATTATAATTGTCTGAACAAGTCCAATACAGTGGTTTTCATAGGTTCTAAAAAGCTAGATAAAGGAAACCAATAAAGAACATCATGTTCCCCAATGAAGTCACCAAGTTTTTTTATGGATAAATTCCTTTAGCAGATAGAAGAAATCTCCCTAGACCTAGTGGTTGATCTAGAAACAACCAAGAAAAAAAAATTATGTTTTCCTTAGAGAAGTTTGCAATATGGAAGAAATACTTACTTGGGAACCAATGCAAGCTCTCTTCTTCTCCCTTCTTGCAAGCTTTAGCTCCAACTCCAAATGTTAAAATTGGAACCTGCAAAACATCCAAGACAAGAAAGAGAACCAAAACATACAAATAGCATATACAAAAAACTCTAAACAAGAATCCAAGTATTCGTTGTTCTACATATCCATAAATGAGACATAATGTATAGGAAAACAAGGCATTTTTGTATTAATAAAAGTAGGAGAATATTATAACCCTTGTAGGCCTTGAACTTGTAGATCTTTGTCGGCTATCTTATCCTTAATTTTCCATAATATCAAGCCTTCAGTCACACCACAAGAACATGGATCGATTATGGACCTTGAGGCACAAATCAACAACATGAGGGTATAACTAAGAGTCTCCAAAAGCCAACCCAATCCTAATAGCAGGCAATGCATTTATAGGAGAAATGAGGAGGTTATAGATCCATTAAACTAGGGTAAAATCCATTTTAGAATAGGATAAGTTCCATGGCATAAGTGATAATATCTCATTGATAGTTATTCGAAGACATCTCTAACGGAAAATGAAAACTTCCACGATAGAGCCTCTAGAAGTGGAAGCTTTGAAATTATATTCATTTTTTTCATCATTTCAAGGGTCATCGCACTTGTAATGGAAGTAATCTACGTTGAACAATGTTTTTCCCTTTGATGCAACCTACGCCATCACACTTACTGGACTATGGAAGTGCGATGAGGACCTAAATTAGGGTTTTTAGCAAATATAATGCATATTTTTTTGAACTTTTAGAAAGGACATGCCTTTGTCTTTGTAGGGAATGATTGGAAAGTGTGAATGGATGATGATTGATTTGGGTTCAATGTCATTTGGTTGAATGTGACAAAATGGTTTGTAACACTTCTCATCATGTATATTTTATTATCGCCTTTATTTTGAAGTTTACTACTAATGAAATGCAAGTTTATGCAGTTTTCATGGCATCTTGAGTTGTGAACCTTATTTTTTGTGTAAATTGTGTAGAATTGCATAAAGATTTTAGAATGAAATGAATCTTGGCATCAGTATGATGGTTTTTTTTTTCAGTTTTGCAAGATCTATCAAGCTAGCTTGAAGAGTATCTTGGCTTTCTTGATATTTCTTACAAGGGTTTTTAAAATAATTGGTAAATTTAATAATTATGTGTTTCTAATGGTTGAATTCTTAATTTCTCAGTCATCCACTAGGTTTTATTTGTTTTAAGGAATTCTTAATTTCTCCTTTAAATTGGGTAAAGTTTGATTCTCCATTTTCATCCATATTTTACTTTTTCCAAAATTTTATGTCAAACCTAAGGGTTATGAATGCTCCTACTCAAAATCAATGAAAATGTAGCTCAGCAAAAGACTTAATGTATGGAATTTTCCTCCAACCTTGATTCCCAAACAAATATCTATGTAATCGAAACCTTAAACTAGATTTAAGAGGAATTCAAAGGTTTTCCTTATGCACATCAAGTTTTCTTGAGGAACACTCAACAAGGGTCGAATTTCATATGAACAATTTTTTGGATTATTTGTTGGTTACTTGATTACATTTGATCGCTAAAAATTGAATCCAAATCTATATGAGGGTATACTCTTATGGCTATGATAGAAATCATCATGTTATTTCCTTTTATTGTGACAAATAAAGGGGAAAATGAAAATCATGTATATTGAATATGTAATGGAAATATGCCATAATAAATGGTTCAAGTCTGAATTTCATAGTCATGCACGTAATTGATTTACAAGAAAAAATGAATATACAAACGATCTTCCTGTTTTAATATCATCTTACATAAATCATTAGTTGACAAGAGAATGTGAACTAAGATTAAAATCTGAATTTTTCATTAATATGGTAGCCGATAGAACTGCATTTAGATGTTCCCAAGCTCTGCATTACAACACAGTGTAGTGTGACTTTGGGGAGCGAACACAAAATAATGGCTAAAGATTCTTTCTCAGTGATTGACTAGTTCCTTTCAGCTTTGTTAAGTTTATGACTAGAGTACACATTGGGATGATCTATCGACTCATCATCTAATTGTGTCAGGACTGTGCTAATTGCCACATTTGATGAATTGATGTGTACATGAAACTACTTCGACTAGTCAAGGAAATTATGTGTTGGTACCTTGACTAGTTTATTTTTTAGTAGTTGTAACAACTCGTCACACTCCTTCAACCAATTAAATGGAACATCCTTCTTCAAAATTTCATCTATAGGAAATGTTATGTCAAAGTATTTTCTTATTAATCTTTTGTAGTATCCCATGTGCCCCAGAAATAATTTGATCTACTTTTGATTCACTAGGGGTTTTAGATATAAAATTACTTTGATTTTTTACATGTCAAATTGTATTCCTTCCTTTGATACTACGTGTCCCAACAGTATTCCTATAGGTGTTGCAAAGATAATTTTTTTGATATTTAGGGATAAATAAATTTTTCTACATCTCCCCAACATCACTCTGAGCCATTGTATATGATATTTAAGCGGTGTATAAACTATCCAATCATCAAAGTAAGCTACCATTATTTTGTAGATGTACTCCTTAAAATCTTTTCCAACAATCCTTGAAAAAAAATCTGGTGCATTTTTTAATCCAAAAGGCATCACTTGATACTCAAAATATACAAATTCAGTAACAAACATTGTTTTCTCCCAATATTCTTATACAATTGGTACTTGATTGTATCCTGAGTAACATTTGTAAAAGAATAACATTTGATGAGCACCAGTATTACAGCAAGGATGTTGCAACTCCTAGGCTACCAGCTTTACTTATCAACACGGGGTTCATACAAACTTGGACGTGATAGTGCTATATGCACAAGTAGAAGTGAAGGTCCTGCCTCTTGTCACTTGTTCATGTGGCAAGAGACCCCAGGGGTTCCAAGCTAGACTACTATAGAGTCAGAAGAAGCTTGATTCTTTGATGGAAGAAGAGCAAATCTATTCTATGAGAGCTACTCTACTGCAGTAATGAAGAAAACAACATGTAATGCTAAATCACACCATATCCTAATTAACCATTTAAACAACTAAACTAAGTAGAATTTCTAAATCAACACTAACCTAATTATACTATCTAAGTTGTAGAAGTAAGGAGCATCAAACCATACTAAGGTGTAAGCAAGGAAACTAAACTAAATCTATTTCCACTTGCTTTTGTTTTTCTTTTTTGGCTTTTTCGATGATCAGACAGTATTGAATGACCAAGTCAAAGCTCGGGAGCGGCAGCGTTTTAAGGATATGCAAAACAAGGTTCAAGAAGGAGTCAAGAAAAAAAACAGTTGAAGGATGAAATTAGTGAAAGGAGGACGTAACGAAGCAGAAGTGCCTAGGAACCGTTGGATCGATCGGGAACAGTATTAATGGAAGATGAGTGGCAGAGATCTTATTGCAGAAGATTACGTGAATAGATGGATGAATAAGACTTACAGAAGATGAATGGTGGAGATCTCATCGCGGGAGGCTAAGTGAATAGATGGATGGATAAGACTAATCGGAAGATGAATGGCAAATATTTTATCGCGTAGGTTGACTAAATAGATGGACGAATAGGGTTAAACGGGAGATGAATGGTGGAGATCTTATCACAGAGATGAAGTGAATAGATGGGTTGATCACATCAAGTCACATGGCGACAGAAGGGTAAAAAAACGTGCAGAATGATAGAGCGGGTTTCCGTAGGGGGTAAGAAGTCTCTCGTGCGCCCTCAAGGCTGTAAGCAAAATTCCAAAATTTTGCGTGATTAGCCTAACAGGGTGACACATAGCACGGGAAAACCACTTTTCTCGCGTGCTCCCGGGTGGATATTGGCCATGCAAGAATCTGCTCAAGATTTCGCGATAGACATTGGATCAGGTGGGATCAACGGTGGAGATTGGCCAAGCTAGTTGGTGATCGGGTGACGTGATAACCATTGGATGAAGCGGGGTTGATCAATGGTGGAGATCGGCCAAGCTAGTTGGTGATTGGGTGACGCGATGGTCGTTGGATCGAGGGCGCGACAAATCAACGGTGGAGATTTGGAGCGCATAAAGTAGGTGGAAGAATTCACGATAGCCATTGGATCAAGCTAGACAAATCAACAGTGGAGATCTAGAGTGCATAAAGTCAAGCGTTGAAATGAATCGGATGGTGATTTGTCAGGTTTGTTGTGGATCGGACGGGTAGGTGATCTACAGGTATAATCTGCTTAAGACATGATTTATTGGCTCATGCTTAAGTGTTTCATGTTGAAGGAAAGGATAATATGAGTGAGATCTATTACAGAAAGAGAGTGATTGAAGA
Source organism: Pinus tabuliformis (assembly GCA_031772625.1). Lineage (NCBI taxonomy): Eukaryota > Viridiplantae > Streptophyta > Pinopsida > Pinales > Pinaceae > Pinus > Pinus tabuliformis. The sequence continues at coordinate 538,457,208 of CM062816.1, read as the reverse complement.
CGATAACGATGAAATGAACCAAATACTAAATCAAGACAACAAACTCCAAAGCTCATGCGATAACTAGAAATCTGAAACACAACCAATCTACTCTACACTGTTGTAATGAAAATGCAGCTACTTAAGCAAATGAACGATTAAACCATGGATCTACGCTAGCATATAGGTACAGTAAAGAGGAGCCTTAGCTGCTAGGGTTGGGCGTTAACGTAAGAGCTTCAACCTTCTAAGCTAACTCAGTGCTGGCTCGAAGCAAAACTCATTCTTATTATCAAAACAATGGATTACATCAAAAACCTGTCACAAGTCTTGCAACTCGAAAATAAAGTAAAGTTTTACAATCAAAAGTCCGAATAAAAACCGAATCCTACTGAGGTCCTAGGCCTCTCTACTTATACAACTAAAGTCTTGTTGGTTGCAGTATAGGGTCTATAAATGTGCCAACATTTAATTTGTCAATTCGGAAATTTCGTGAACTTCGAGACGCAGCACTGGAAATGCCAGAGAAATCCCTTGGTAACCTGCAAAATAAATGTTAGTCTATCTTGTGTATTAATCTCATCAATAAATGAAATCCTGCACTAAAAGATAATTCGAGAAAACACCATTCCAAACAATTAAAATCATGCAGGAAATAAAAGCAATCAATGCAAAAGGAAATTCAGAAAGGAAATCATAACAGGAAATAAAGCAGTGCCGGCATAATAACAAAAAGACTGTAAATGCTGGAATAAGTTCAAAAGAAATTCAAACCATTCTACTTGCACTAATTTTGTGTAAATTTAACTTAAAAGCATCAACAACATAACAAGGAAATTTACTATGTAAATAAACTTATAAGGGAAATTAAATTAATGTGTATCTTGCCTTACTTGTCCCTAAAAATGAATCTTGCAAATTGTCCATAAGTTAAAGGAAACCATAATGGTAATTAAACATCTATTAATTCAAACATAGTTTAGTTTCCTTATTTATAAATATCAGCTCAGCAAATGTAAAAATCGCAGTTTTAGATATAAATTAATAGATTTGGATTAATTTACATAATTTGAGTTAGAGCTCATAAAGGCAGAGCCAATCTTGTGCATTCAGAAAATCTGGAAGGACATGATGTTTGTTTAAAATATTTCAACTGCAAATGTGATTAGCGATGTAGCAAATGAAATAGTTTATAAAGGAACAATTTGCACCAAATCAAATTAATTCTAAAACTAGACATTGAAGGCAGAAAGAAATTGTAAAATTCACACAACAATTAATAATCTAAATGCTATTGAATCTAAAATATGAGAGTGGTGTTCAGCTGGTCTGGCAGCCAACCCAGCCAGTTCACACCCTCAATTACCCTGGTTCACACAGAAATTAGATTCATTAAGATGCAATGCATGAATAGACAAAGCATGAATTAAAATTGCTTCAATTAATTAAAAAAACACAGTCTTTTAAATCATTTAGACAATGCTAAGCTCTAGCAAGCAAGATGAGCAATCCACCAATTATGAACTACGTGAGGCTACATTGGGACAACTCCTCTACCCTTCTGTGCCTTCCTTTGATGCACACTATCCCTGGCTGGGTCGATTTACTTCCTTACTCTAATTAATTGATTAATTTTCTCACTAATTGTTCTTGCTCCCGGCAATCTCTTATATAGCATTAAATTACAAAATGGGTCTTTTTAATTAGCCGATTAGCAAATCTCAACAATTTGCTATGAATGAAGTTGGTTTGCAACTGAATGTCAAAGCAGGGATGATTCTGGCAAATCATTCCTCTTTTCCTGGAACGGTGTTGTTGCTGGACTCCACATAGGATGGGTGCTACAACAGCTTTTTCTTTGTAGTAACAGTGCTTTCTATTTCCACCAGAGGTTGCACCGAGGATGCGTTGTTTACTCCGATCATCAATACTTTCATGTCAATTGAACCCATTGCGTTGAATAGATCTATCTACCAACCTTTCTTGCCACCCACATGCCAAAAGATGGTACCGAACACTAAGCCACATATAAATGTAAAGAAGAACTGCACAACTGTATACTATGGATTCTGCCTGTTTCCAAAATCATGCGACACATTATATGAGGAACGTCTGAGAATATTGAGTGGGAAAGCAGAGATCCTTGGAATCTGGAGCGGGCATGCTCGATTATTTTATGAGGGCTTTGTTACGCTAGTATAAATCCTACTGCTATAGTCAATCATTTGTGATGTTCTGTTGACAGACCAGTTATTCCAGGAATACCAACAAGATAATGTTGGCATTATGATACAAGTGTTTTCCTTTATGGCAACTCACTCAGAGACAGGTACAAGTGATGGCAACTTGATCAGAGGAAGATCTCAGTACAGCAGGACAAGAAAGAGATATACGCAGGTTCATTAAGGAAAACCAGCGTGTACACACAGGTTGGCTTCAGGAAAAGCGCGTACATGTGAAAAGTACCTTTTGTCCGTGGCGGTTAGTCCTTGGAAGTTGTGCCTATGGTTTTGGACCATGGTGTCTCGACGGGCGTGTCGATCCCTAGTTTTGAAGTTGATGGTATTGTGTTACTATGGTTTTGGTTCGTGGTATTGTGAAGTGCCTAAGGCTATATAAGGAGAAGATCATTAGGCAAAGTTGTGTAAGCAATGTGTGTCTGATGAAGTGAGAAGATCTGGTATTGTTGGTTATCTGTTCGGGACGCTTGGCAAGGGTCGGATCTGACAGCGAAGGTATAAGTAATTATTTCTAGATCTGCACACGGGTTGCCTTTGGAGAAAGTGCGTATACACGCGGTTTTGGTATATCGAAGTAGCGTATGCATAATAAGATTTGATATTTCAAGTTGTTGTTGATTCTGGTGGTTGTTGCAGAGTTCTGGGCTCTGGTTTGAGTTCTATGTTCTTGATGACAGGGTTTCAGTGATTCAGTATTGGGTGATCTAGAGAATTGTGATGCAAGTATAAGTTGATGATTGTATTGCAGCAGTGTTTGTTTTATACTCATGGATCCAGTCTGAAAATTGATGAAATGTGGTCCCTATAGGAAAGAAGGTTGTAGCCTTCTGTAGGGTCAGCACCTACGTACTAGTAAATGGATCAGCTAGTACAAGAGCTGAGGGGGTTGTAGGCTCCCTTCCAAAAGTAGTTGGAAAACGAGAGAGGGTTATAGCCCTCTGCAAGTTGTAGCCTGCGTACTGGTATAAGGCTGCACCAGTACAAAAGATTGTAAACTGAAGATTCTTATTAAAGAAAGAAAGAGACGACTTGCAGCAGGTGGTTTTCACCCACATTAGGTTTCCACCTTATATCATGGTGTTCATGTGTGTGGCTTTTATGTGATGATCTGTTCTGTTATACTGCACCTGTTTACTGTCAATGTGGTTAATAATGTTCTGATGTATTTACTGAAGATAAGCTAACTGAATCATAAGATTTCTGGATATATGCTAGTTGCTTTAGACACAGTAGCGTGTACACGCTGGTTCACTTAACTGAAGTAGCGTATATGTTTCTGAGCATGAAATTTGAAAAGTTTTATTGATCTGATAATACTGATTCACCCCCCCCCCCTCTCAGTATTATTTCCAACAATTGGTATCAGAGCAGGTCCTTCAGAGGAAGCTTGATCACTTGAAGGAAAAGATCCATCAGAATGGCTAATCCAGAAAGAGAGGCACACATCAGGCCGCCAGTCTTTGACGGGAACAATTTTACCCACTGGAAGATAAGAACCACTGCATATCTACAATCTCTTGGAGCAAAAGTTTGGGGAATTGTAGAAGGAGGATACAAATTCCCATCAGCAACTCCTACAGATCCAGCAGAGAAAAAGCAATATGAGCTCAATGCCAAAGTTGTTACTGTCCTATTGAGTAGTTTGACACAATCAGAATTTATGAAGATCATGCATTTCAAATCAGCCAAGGAAATATGGGACAAAATCGTTACAAGCTACGAAGGAGATGATCAGGTAAAAAGAGCAAAGCTTCAAACTCTCAGAATCCGGTATGAAACTCTTAAGATGCATAGTAATGAAAGCATAGCTAATTATTTCCTGCATATGGATGAGATTGTAAATTTTATGAGGGATCTGGGTGAAGAATTTGAGGAAGTTGTCTTAGTTGAAAAGTTTTTGAGATCTCTGTCTGCTAAATTTGATTCTAAAGTATCTGCCATAGAAGAAAAGGAGAATGTGCAGAAAATCACCATGTCACAGCTTCACGGGATCTTAACTTCTTTTGAAATGCGACAAGAGGTACCATCAGAAGCCACATTCGAAGCGTCAGAGGAAGAAGATGAGGTAAATTTTGTTAAGAATCTTGAACGGGGAACTGGACGGTTCAAAGGTAAGCTACCTTTCAAATGTTTTCTATGTGGTAGAGTTGGTCACTATGCTGGTAGATGCCCTCATAACAAAGGAAAGATATCTGAAGAAGATGATAGAAGCTATTATACCCATATTAAAAGTTCATTCAATGATAGTGAAGATATTAGAAGTCTCATGGCACATGAAAAGAAGAATGCTTCATCCAATAATAGTGAAGATATTAGAAGTCTCATGGCACATGAACAGAAGACTGCAGAAACTGAAGAAGTTACCAAATTAAACGAACAATTGGAGACAGAAACCAGGGTAAGGGAGCAATTGCAGGATATAGTAAAGGATCATAGCATAACTATTTAGAGACTTGAATCAAAGATCCTCTCTCTAAAAGAAGATCTTAAAAAATCAAGAGAACAGAACAGAGAAGCTCTTGAAGATCAAGAACATGAAGTGATCAAACTAAAGCAACAAGTGGAAGAAGGAAGAAAAGCTGAAGAAGACCTAAGGAATCAATATCTGAAAAAGGAAGAACAACATCAAGTTGAGGTAAATATCTTGAAAGGTAAATTAGAAGAAAAGGATAAGGTTTTACGATTTCAAGATAGTACTAAAGTCTTGGACGATATTCTTAATAGTCAAAGGTCTCCTGCTATCAAAACTGGTCTTGGTTTTCATGAATATGTTGAAGGTGAATCTAGTTCACAAGGTGAGGCAAGAAACTCTAATGAGAAATCTGAAATTCTCAACAAGGAACAACCAAGGAAAGAAATTCCTCAAGGAAGATCCTTTACTCCTAACTATGGACGTGATAGACGATTATTTCCTCCACTGAATAATGTTAAATGTTATGTATGTCATAATCTTGGACATGTTGTAGCCAGATGTAGAAGTAGAATGGTTCAAGACCATTACAAAAGATCATCGCATCCCAGGTATTTCAGAGGATATTTCTTTTCCTGCAATGCATATGGACACAAAGCAATTGATTGCGATAGAAGGAACATGAAATATGTAAGATGTTATACATGCAACAACTATGGGCATAAAGCAAGGGAATGCAGGAGCAGATTTCAAAATTCAAAACAAGAGGACCATACATCATCACAGTTCCAGGAATTGAAGAAGACAGAGACAGAAAGGTGTGGCATAATTCAGACAGTTGACACAACAGACACAGGGGAATCTGAAAGTGATGAATTTCAGTATTCCATCTTGCATACGCTAATATAATGAAGACAAGACGCGTATATACGCGAGTTATAGGCTGCAAAGTCGCATATATGTAGAAAGGGCAGCAGAACAGACTCAGGAAATGGTTCAGTCATGGTTGGCTCACGCTCAGGGGGAGCATATACTTCAAATTATTCATTGTTGGCATTATGGTTGGAAGTTGCTGATGAAACTAAATGATACATCTTGTTGTTTGATCAAAGGAATGGTATTGCAGGCTTATGCGTATGGTACAGATCATATATGATAAATGTTAGTTATTGCTGGTCTTAGAACCTGCATCTGCTCAGGGGGAGCATGGATAGATTGGTACACTTTGGCATACACAAAGGGGGAGCACATTTGGAGATTTTAGCAGGTACTCAGGGGGAGTATGGACAGCAGAAGGTATACCAAAGAAGAGAATATCTTGGTCCGCCCTTTGCCCTTGATGTCAAGGGGGGAGAGTGACTTGGTGTGGTGGTTGCCATCAAGTCCAAAGGGGGAGATTGTTGGCATTATGATACAAGTGTTGTCCTTGATGGCAACTCACTCAGAGACAGGTACAAGTGATGGCAAGTTGATCAGAGGACAGATCTCAGTACAGCAGGACAAGAAAGAGATATACGCAGGTTCATTAAGGAAAACCAGCGTGTACACGTAGGTTGGCTTCAGGAAAAGCGCGTACATGTGAAAAGTACCTTTGGTCCATGGCGGTTAGTCCTTGGAAGTTTTGCCTATGGTTTTGGACCATGGTGTCTCGACGGGCGTGTCGATCCCTAGTTTTGAAGTTGATGGTATTGTGTTACTATGGTTTTGGTCCGTGGTATTGTGAAGTGCCTAAGGCTATATAAGGAGAAGATCATTAGGCAAATTTGTGTAAGCAATGTGTGTCTGATGAAGTGAGAAGATCTGGTATTGCTGGTTATCTGTTCGGGACGCTTGGCAAGGGTCAGATCTGACAGCGAAGGTATAAGTAATTATTTCTAGATCTGCACGCGGGTTGCCTTTGGAGAAAGTGCGTATACACGCGGTTTTGGTATATCGAAGTAGCGTATGCATAATAAGATTTGATATTTCAGGTTGCTGTTGATTCTGGTGGTTGTTGCAGAGTTCTGGGCTCTGGTTTGTGTTCTGTGTTCTTGATGACAGGGTTTCAGTGATTCAGTATTGGGTGATCTAGAGAATTGTGATGCAAGTATAAGTTGATGATTGTATTGCAGCAGTGTTTGTTTTATACTCATGGATCCAGTCTGAAAATTGATGAAACGTGGTCCCTGTAGGAAAGAAGGTTGTAGCCTTCTGTAGGGTCAGCACCTACGTACTAGTAAATGGATCAGCTAGTACAAGAGCTGAGGAGGTTGTAGCTCCCTTCCAAAAGTAGTTGGAAAATGAGAGAGGGTTGTAGCCCTCTGCAGGTTGTAGCCTGCGTACTGGTATAAGGCTGCACCAGTACAAAATATTGTAAACTAAAGATTCTTATTAAAGAAAGAAAGAGACGACTTGCAGCAGGTGGTTTTCACTCACATTGGGTTTCCACCTTATATCATGGTGTTCATGTGTGTGGCTTTTATGTGATGATCTGTTCCGTTATACTGCACATGTTTACTGTCAATGTGGTTAATAATGTTCTGATGCATTTACTGAAGATAAGCTAACTGAATCATAAGATTTCTGGATATACGCTAGTTGCTTTAGACACAGTAGCGTGTACACGCTGGTTCACTTAACTGAAGTAGCGTATATGTTTCTGAGCATGAAATTTGAAAAGTTTTATTGATCTGATAATACTGATTCACCCCCCCCCCCTCTCAGTATTATTTCCAACAGATAATCTCTCAAAGAATTCAACTCAACTAGCTCCATTACTTCTTCCATACAAGAATTTGTAATGGATATACTCAGGCCTCATGTGAAGAGATAGTACGCGCCCATCTGTAGTAACACCAACTTCAAGCTAACAATACTCAAATATATTACTGCCCAATCACTTCATCACCGAAGATACCATTCATGATAAAATAAACTTTAATAAAATTAAGGGTGTTCTGGTGAAGCAATTAAAAGCAGCAATGCCTAATCATTGGACTCATAGTGCAAGAACATGAATGTAGTTCAGGAATCCTTCATAGTGCAAGAAGCCCACTATAACTAGTGCATGAATCCCAATGCATGGTGGAGGAAGGTAATTGCAATGGTGCAGGCATGAGAATGCACTGGTACAGGCATGTGAATGCACTGATGCAGGCACGTCCCAAAGTATAATAAAACTAGTTTTAATCCTGCAATGTACAAGCCTTAATTAAACTTCTCATTAATGTTATTTTAATCATGTTAAAACAAAGAAGGAGAAAATACTCTTCAAAAATAATAATTTAGCCAATAGACAACATGAGACAAAATAGATAAAAAAAAAATAGGACAAAACGGAGACCCAACAAGTCTCCAAAGACTTCCTTAAAAACAGGGAGGCTCAGCTCCCAAACTAGCGATAAATTGGTGCTTTGACTTCCACTTGCTCGGCTGCCTTCTAGTCCTCATTATTTGGCTGGTTTCACTCCGAACTGATGGAGGAATATTTGAATGGACGGGTAGTAAATGAGGAGGATTTTCCTCCTATAATTCCTCTCTCTTGTCCCATTCAAGTTTTGACCAAGGTCTTTGTTGGCTTGTATGGGTCTAACCTATGTTTAGAGGTGATTTAGCCAAGAAAATATCGATACTACTAGCCCTTTTGGCAACAACCCGCGGAGCGCAGACTAAGGTCGCATCCGAAGTAGTATGGGAGGGTGCTAGAACCAAGTTTATGCACCCTGGGATGTCTGATGAACTTCTGGAGCTCCGCGGGTTGGACCCTACACACTCGTCATTACATGCACCTGTTATTCCCTCACAACCTGTGATGCTACTTTCGATCAGCCCTACTCGGGGCACAACCCGTATTATACCCAAGTTCCTTGCTATTTAATCTGTTATTACCCAATTACTCAACATATTTGTGTAAGACTAGTGATAATTAGCATCATATCCAGTAATCATATCAGTGTGCACGATAAACAAAATAGTATAAATGTAAAGAAGGCACTGCACAAGCAGATACACAGAAATAGGAATCAACTTCTCTTTATTATTCTTCGGTCAAGATTATAGACTCGACACCACCCTGCGCACTCAGCTGCAGGGATCTGCGCACTCAGTTGTGGACTCTACTAGGCCTCTGCGCACTCAGCTGTGGACTCTACTAGGCCTCTACGCACTCAGCTGTAGAGCCTCTTCTTACTACTACAACCCAATACACTTAGACTCTTACTCTATGTTCGAACCATGCGTATTCATCTATCTCTCCCATTCCTGTTTTTTAAAACTTAGAGCCTCGCTCTATTTATACAATCCCATGGTCCGCGAACCATGGGTAGGCCGACATGTCATTACATTACTTTACAATACTTAGGGCAGACAACCCAGTGACTCATCCTATACTTCGCGCTTTGCGCCTGTAATTCACGGAGTCTTACAATACATTTGACCAAAACTTAGGCTTTGAGCCCCAAAACATGCTGTGGGGGATTCCATGCCCAAGATGCCCCCAACACAATCATCTTGACTCATCCCGAGTCACTCTGTTGGTGTGGCGATCTTGGCGTGGAGCCCCTCCAACTGGTCCCGTACTACTCGGAGGTCCGCAGCACATTGTTCTATGGTTTGCTAGACCTGCTGCATTCTTGCTTTTGAATCATCTGTGTCTAAATCGTGTCCTTACCTTGGTACCGACATCTAGTGCATGTGTTTATAGTCCCACACCCTTGTCCGTCTCCTTGGGTCGCGAAGACTATGCTTCATTCGGTTAGTTAGAGAGTCGGCCCACCCGTGTAGGGTTTCAAACGACTATCATTTACCTTGCCTGGGAAGGGTTCTCCATTTAGTTTGAGTAGCTAGACCGTGCCTCTGTCTATGACCTCCTTTACCACATATGTTCCCAACCAGTGCATTCTGAATTTTCTCGGAAATTTTTCAAACTTACTCTCATACAGCAGTACTAAGTCGTTCACCTTGAAGGTGCGCAATTTGATATGGCAGTTGTGTTAGGCCTTTTCACGCTGCTTTTGTACCTACTGATGAAATCCAGTCAGAAATTGTTCTTCCTCAAGTTCTTCTAATTGCGTGAGCCTTTCTTCCAGAGCTTCGCAGTCCGTCATGCCTATGAGCGTTGCTATTCGCAGACTAGGTACGATGTATTCCATCAGCATGAAAGCTTACGTGCCATAGACTAACTGGAAAGGTGTCACTCTTATCAATTCCTTGCACGTTGTCCTATACTCCCATAAGACGATAGGTATACACAGGTCCCAGTCGTTTTGTTGCGGGTTACATACTTTGGTCAGCGCAGTCTCCAGTATTTTGTTGAATGCCTCTACTGTCCCATTGGCTTGTGGGTGGTACGGTGTACTTTTCTGATGATACACCTGGAACTATTTTGTGAGCACGTTGATGGTTTCATTCAGGAAATGTGTTTCGTGATCGTTCATTAAGATTTTCTGACAGCCAAATCATGTCAACACAGTTTCGAACAAAAACTTCTTAGTTGTAACGGTCATGCAGTCCTTGACCGGATGTGCTTCCGCCCATCATGTCAAGTACTCTGTCACTGTGATGATGTAGCACGCACTCATCTTTCCTTGAGGTTTGATTGGGCCCACAAAGTAGATTGCCCATTTTTCAAACAACTGCAGTGTCATTTGGGGATTTAGTGGCATCTCGTCCCTTCGTGATGGTTTTCTAGTCCTTTGACATATATCACAGGCCTTAAAGTGCACTTTTGAGTACTGGTGCAGGGTCAGCCACCATAACCCTGCAAAGAATCTTTTCTGTGGTCGCGCATCCTACATAGTGTCCTCCTATAGTGCCCCCATGTGCCTCTGCGAGGATCTAACCTCGTTCAGATTTAGGTATGTATCTTCGTAATATCTCATCGTTGCCCATATTCTAGAGGTGCCCCGCGATGATAGAAAAGTCTATCGCACGCACCACCAATTCCTTCTTGTATTGGATTGAGTATTCCTTCAGCACAGTCCTTATTGTTAGAAAATGGATTATATCTTCAAAGTGTCTGTCCGCGACACGCACTGCAGAGAGTTGTGCATCAGGTAGTCCCTCCTCCAAATTCGTGGGTTCCTCGGTCGTCTCAATTCGTGACAAGTGATTCGGCCCTGCATTTAGGCATCCTGACTTGACTATGACCTCAAAATCATATTCTTGAAATAATAAGAGTCATCTACATATGCGCCCCCCTAACACAGGCTTATTCACCAGGTATTTCAATGCAGAATGGTCGGTATACATCTTGAAATGTCCCCCGAGTAAATAGTATCGGTATTTTTTGAGCGCGTACACCATTTCCAACCCATCGCGCTTGGTGGTAGAGTATTTCTTTTCTGCTTTGGACAATATTCAACTCGCAAATGCGATCGAGTTATCCACACCCCCCGTGCCCTCCTGTGTGAGTACGGCCCCTAACGAAATACATGACGCATCAACATGTACATGAAATTCCACATCCCATTTTGGGAAGACCAGGATTGGAGTAGAGGCCAGTTTCCCCTTCAGGACATCCAAACTCTTCACGCAATCATCTTTCTAGCAATATGTAACATCTTTTTTCAATAGCTTTTCCATCAGCGCGGTTATTTGGGCATAACTTTTAATGAACTTCTTGTAGTATCCATTGTGTCCCAAGGTAGTGCGCAGTTCGTTAACACTTCGCGATGCTTCCAAATTTAGGATAATGGAAATCTTCGCAGGGTCAACCATCAATCCTTGTTTGTAGACCACATGTCCCAGCAGGTTTCCAAAGGGAACAAGGAATGTGCACTTCTTAAGGTTCAGCGCAATCTATTGTCGACAGCAAGTATCCAGCATCAAGTGTAAGCTCACTACATGGTGCTTAACTAATCCAAAGATAGTCCAATCACCCAGATAGACCTCTAAAAACTTGTGGATGTATTCTTTGAACGTGGCTACCATGTTGCACGAAAATATATGTTGGGTAGCGGAGGCACCACATAACGGTTTTGGGGCTTAAAGCCCATAATTTAGGGTAATGATATTGTAAAAGTTTCGCAAAGTGTGTGGAGTGCGAACTATAATAGGTCAAGTCAAAGGGTAGTCCACCTGAAGATAATGTAAAATGATAGAATGTGAGTCAGCCTACCCATGGTCCGCAGACTATGGGAATGTATAAATAGAGCGAGGCTTTAAAGGTAGAAGGTAGCTTTTGGAGAAGGAGATCCAATGTATTATGGGTTTGTGATTGTAATACTCACTCTGGGTTAGAAAGTCTGAGTCTTGGGTTGTAGTAGGAGATAGAGGCTCCGCAACAGTGTGCGTGAAGGCCTGGTAGAGTTCGCAGCTGTGTGCACAGACCCTTGCAGCTGTGTGCATAGGGCAAGAAGTGGATTGTACTGAAATGAAGACATTAATAAAGAGAAGATGGTTTTGAAATATTGTGGATCTGGTTATATTCTAGTTTATTTGTTTATGCTTATGTTCTAAGTTTATGCAAATTTGTAAGATGTATGGGTGCGTGCACTGGTTATAATTGTTAAATGTTTTCTTAAGGACCTTAAGAAGTAGATCTGATCTATAATAAACGCATATAATAATAAGAATCTAAGAAGCGCCTAACGCGGATCTACATGAAGGATGGACAGTCGCACAGAGTGGCACGAGTGCACAGATCAGATCACGACCCCTCCAGACCTCAACAAGACATCCTAAGGGTGCGGAAACATAGTTCCAGCACCCTCCCCTACTACCTCGGGTGAGACTTCAGTTCGCGCTCTGTGGAATGTTACCAGAAGGGCCAGTAGTGCAGGATTTGTTTGGCTAAAACACTTCTGAACCTAGGTCAAGCCCCAACAAGCTAACAAATGGTTCCATTTCTGGGACCGAGATCTGCCTAAGGGATGTCTGATGTCGGAATATTGGAACCCTACGAAGAAAGAGATTGAAGATTGATTGGATCAGAAGTTGTACGAGTTCATGGTTGGCCTTAGCACACACGCGCACACCACCTCCACCAAACCAGAAGTTTAACATGGCGAGCGCGATCAAGTTACCTGTATTTATAGGAGTAAGAAGTGAAGATCCAAAACAATTTTGGTTCGTAGTAAGGGTAGTGTGGTAAGCGCAAGAAGTTACGAATGATAACATCAAAAAGGCTACTTTAGTAAGCGCGTTTCAAGATCGTGCGTTGACGTAGTATATAAAGCACTCTAGCGATCATCAAAATGTGGGAATAATGAAGATCCAGGATGCATTGAACAAAGAATTTAGCTGCCTCAAATCAGAGATGCAATCGATCATCGGGTTCAAGGAGATCGTGATGCTGCCAAGTGAAACCCCTTGGGATCTGGACCAGAGACTGAAGAGTACAATCTGTGAGGCTAACATGATGTTGATGGATGCGCAACACAGTGCGTGGTTTGTGGCTTCTTTGACACCACATCTAAGGACAACATTGTCATAGCAAAAGATCTCAAACCAGGCTGAAGCATTAGAGATAGTGATGAGGTTGCATGAAACTCCTATGCAAGATCCAGGGTTGGGAATTCAACAAATGCACGTGCAACTACAAAACCTATGCTTGGAAATGCAGAATTTAAAGCAGGAGAAGGCACTCCGACCAGAAATGCGAGAAGACGTGTGGTGCATAAAATGAAAAGGCCAGGGCCATGATAAGGATCATTGCCCAATATTCATGAACTATTTGGCAAGGGGAGGACCGATGCCATTGTGACCAAAGGCACAACCAGGGCCAACCACGGGTGCACGACCTATCAGGTGGGAGGAAAGAACACAACAGATAATTGTCACCTATTGCAGGAGATTACACTAACCTCCTAGCAGCTATTTTGCAATTTTTGTAGATCAGTGGGTCATGATGAGAAAATTTGTCAAAGTTATGAATTGTTGATGGATCGAACACTTGCTTATAGGATGCAGACTGAGGCACGAGGTCAGGATCCAGCTGCAGCAATAGCACACAGTGGTTTCCAAGGGGGAGGACAAGGACAGGGAGGAATGGGGCTAGGAAGGGGCCGCGGGCAACTAATCTGTTATAACTGTGGACGACCATGGCACTATGCTTGGGATTGTACCAACTCAACCAGAATATCGTGCCCCTACTGTGAGAAGTTGTCAGGCGGAAAGAGTCGATTGTGCGGACACAACCAACCTCCCTAGGAGCCTAAGACTCTCTAGTGACAAACAAGACAAACAAGAGCAATCCTTCTCTAAACATGCATTTACTATACGGGAAATCAAGTGTTTAAATCCTACCTGTAATCCAACACTGTTGTAGCAGTCCAGCTCCGCTGATCTGGATGAGCTCCTCCTTCACTTTGAAACCTGCATACACTAACAATCAAACGATTAAATAGCACTTGATAATCTCATAGAATAAAACATACTTAACACATAGACCAAGGAGTACATGAAACAACTCATAAATAACAAGTTATTGAGAAGAATGGACTCATTTGCATTAATAGGTAACAAAAGGAACAAATACAACCTGAGCCTTGGTGTTGTGCAAGTCCCTCCCAGGGTCCATCAAGAGTTCTCCTTTACTTTGACAAAGCTCACCCACTTCCAAATAGAACAAGCAAAGATGGCAATCTCTCCTCACAAGCTTCTAAATGGGAGTCCTAATTCCTGCAGCATTTACCCTTAGAAATGTATAGCTTCCAACCTCTCCTCCTTCTGGCCCAATGCCTGTACTTATAGTGCTCAAGAGGAAGTTAATCAGGTCCACCATCAATGGGATAATCCCCTATTTGGATGGGATAGCTCCCTTATTGATGGGATAAGTTCCTCTTTGGTTGGAGTGCATGAACCATCTGGAGGCGCTCAATACACGTCGAACAACCTTCTAGAATGCTCTAGAAATAAACACAAGTGACTTTTTAAAGATGAAACTTGCGCATTTTAACCTTTTCAGGGGGACGCACCTGCACCTTTACATATAGAGTGTCCAAAGACGCAGTTTTTGTGAACATTGAGTGCGTCCCCACAGGTAAAGTTGAGAGAACCTGCGTCCCCAGAGATAAATACATTTAGAAAGACTTTCTCTCTTTTTTGGAGTTTGACATGGAAAGTAGAGGCATAAGACTTGCCTAAGAGGGTAGCATGACTGTTGATAGAGCCATCCTAACTGTGAATAGTCATGGTGACATTTTTTAGTGTAACAGATTGCCCCCTAAAGTGCGAAGCCTGAAATAGATTAGGGTTTTGTATTATCTAGGAAGGGTGAAGCGCTTTATCATTTCAAGGATTATCTCGTGGAGAGCCTGGTCAGAACCTGCAATTTTCAACACAAAATACATGTATAAGATTATATCATCACTGAGGTAGGCATTCCCATACTCAGATTAAAACTTTAACTAATAAACTAACTACTCTGATACAGGAATGATCTTGCAGTACATCATAATCATAGACTTTTGTAGACACAGTATGGGCGCAGCCATCTGTTTATGATTAGTCTACTTAGATAATGAATACAAAACTCCTCGCAGCCTGGATGGTGGAAACTAGATCCAGGGTCTTCATTTCAACTTCCCGAATTGGTACGATTCTGGCCATGCGAATAAATGAGTTGATGTCAAACATGGTAGAAACCACTTGATTACCAGTCGACGATGTAAACTGTTAACAAGTGTGAGAGAGACCACCAGTAATGTCAATGGTTCTCAAAGTACCCAGTGCAATCCATGAGATGTGAATGAATGAGTTGATGTCGAACAATTCACGGAATCCTTTGATCGAAAGTCAATGATGTAAACTGACGTCAAAGGCGAGAAACCTGCCATTGATGCATGCAGACTTCAAGGTACTGACGATTTCTAAGTCATCTCTCTAGATAATGTGCTGATGTCAATAGAAAGCGACCCGTTGCAGGCAAGCCCGCAACACGAAATCATTTTTCAAGTTGAAGAAATGTTGTTGTAAAGACTGACTCAGGGATGGTCAAATGGATGACAAGTATTTTGCAGATGAAAGTTTTGTTTGCAGACCTCTTGAACACATAACGACATGACAGATGGCTTGGTGCTAAATAACTCAAAGTTAATCCCCGGAACCTGGCTGAAGACTTTCAAAGTAGTTTGATCAACTGTGAGGTAAAGGATTTCCCAACCCAGGTGAATGAAAAGTGTCGTGTTCAAGAGTGGTAATAAAGTTTCTTCTGAGCCAAAAGGTAACAAATAGGCTCATTCTTCTCTCTTTTCCCCCACCATTTCTGGCAAGTACCTCTTTATTTTTAACAAGCTTGAGGAGGATAACATATGCTTGATTATAAGCTCATCCTTCGGATGAGTCCAACCTAGTTTTGATTCGAACCCTAGGAAGGAGTGGTTCGTTCCTGTTTGTAATTGAACAGGTCCTTTACTGTGAAATGTTTAACGAGCCCAGTATAGGAGAAACTCGGCGTTTTTCAATTTTAGAGAGTCTGAAAAACTTAAGAAGACTCCAAGTTGAACTTTTTCGTAGATTTGTGTCCCTCAAGCCCGAAAAAGTATAAAATAATACCTGGGGGAACCGCTTGATCTTGCGACCAAGGAGTACTTTCATAATTAGTGTCACTGACCTGAAAAGTAAAAAGCGATCAAGGACACGTCGTTTTATTTCCGTATCGAGTTTGAAACGACAAAAACCCGGCAATCTTTTCCTGATTCTACGGTCAGAAAAGAGCTATAAGGGGACCGTCTTTTAATTCTGTTTTAACGAGTGTAAAAGAAACGCTCGGCAATCTTTTCATTTTTTAGGAGTCAGAAAAGGGCTTAAAAGGTGACTCTGATATTTTGGTTCGTGAAAAATGACAATTTTCCCTCTAAGTCCCTTTGTCCTGCACAAAAGCAACACATTACTCATACCTGTTTAAGATAGGCAAAAATACATCGAAAAACATCTTTCCATGGTGAAAAATGAACAAATTCATCCAAAAAACCTATAAAAAGACTTTTTACAATATCATTTTTACCATTTTACTGTTGAGGTTGAAAAAAGGGCTTTTGGCAAGAAACTTCCCGTGGTTGCTGCGGAAAATCCGACCGTCAGAATCGAACGCCGTCTCTTCCAGGTATTTTACAACATCCTACTCTTCAATTTCATCCGATTAAAATTGATTTTTAGGTTTTAGTTTTGTTTTTTGGGGGGGTTTAGGTTTCAAAATGCACCCCTCGGTGGACGCAGGTGCCCTTTGGGTGACCTGCATCCCCCGACTTTTTCCTATACAGGAAAATGGTCGGGGGACGCAGCCCACCTTCAGGCCAGCTGCGTCCGGACGCCCTGTGTTGTAAACGCGGGGTGCGTCCTCCGTGAAAGGCGGATTTTAAAACCCCAATCTCCACAAATAACCATTCAAATTTCCCCAAATCAGTTCTAATCATTGTTTCTTGGTGTGTAGGGCACTCACCATGTTGGATTGGAGAGAAAGAGAGCACGAGGACGTTGATTTAGCTGCAATTGAACATCAACCTTCCATTGATGCCCTAAAAGAATGCGGGCTATATAAATACTGGGCCATACCTGGCATGAGGGCTCAGGTGAGATTCTTAGAATGGCTGGTTGAGAGATGGAACGTTCAAGAGCAATGCTTTTACATAGGAGGGCACCAGCTCGAGATAGAGCCCTCTGATGTATACTTTCTCACTGGCTTGCCAAATAGAGGCGAGCAACTCAATCTAGCCGGGACTAGGCCGGGTGGCCAATCCCTTGCTAGTCTCCGAGAAGATTGGTGCACACCTGATGCACACCATTCGAAAGGCGTGGAGATCAAACACATCTCTCTGCGTGAGCTCAAAGTTATAGCATTCACGGTTACCAGAATTTGCGGCGCAGTCGCTTTACACATTGCTTCCGGGTCCCAAATGCGGATGGCAATTGACTGTTACCGAGGCACCATTTTCAACTGGTGTGATGCTGTGTCGGCTAATGTAAAGAGCCAACTGACTAAGGCAAAGAACGGACGACTGAAAACTTTTGGATATGGACCTTTAGTCGTGAGCTTTGCCTTAGAGAGAGTTCTGACGCTGATCCCTCAGCAACTCACTGTTGATATCTTGGGTCCTCGGGAGCCAAAGCTGGTACGATGGGTTGCGGTGATGGCCCGGCATCCTGACGAGGGCGCGGCAGTTGTTCGATTTCCTGATAGTTATTTTCACTGGTTGGAGGACCAGGTTTTCTCGATCCAGGACTTTCCGTATGCCGGAGTAGATTTTTGAGGTGATCCGGACATGGTTCTTCCACAGGGAGAACAATGGGATGACAGAGGTACTTTATTTTTCACAAGTTTTCAAATTATGTATTTTTTTTTGTTTTTTATATATATCGTCTCAAAACTGACAGTAAAAATTTTCAAAATGCAGATGTTGGTCCACAGCGCCCACCCAACCTCCGGCCTTTTGAGAGGAGACATCCAGTTGCACCGGTACAAGCCCCACAGGACGCGGCTGCAGAGGTACTAGCTGAGTTGGAGCATGATCTAGAGCGTCTGACGGCGGATATGCCTGAGACTACTATGGATGATATTCCTATCAGGCTTCAGCGTTATGTAGTCGCAGTCCCTGGACCATTTAGGAGATTTTTGCATAAGGTAGCCCGTGCAGTGGTGTCGTATAGGGAGCACCACCAGTGATTGGCTAGTCACTTTGTAGACACATGTGACATTTTTGACTTTTTGTACTTTATCATTTTTGCCGATCATAAGGTGTTTTTCAACCTATGATCGAAGACGATGTATATTTTTTGACACACTCCTATCTATATATATATCACTATTACCGGTTTATCTTGTTTAACATATGTGATGAAATGCTTTTAAATTTACTTGCATGATTTATCGTAAATGTCTGTCCAACACTCGAGAAGCAATTGCATCTACTAATGTATTTAAAGACCTTGGAATATGCTGATATTCAATGTAATCAAATTCACGTTCCAAGAGATGCACTCTCAAAAACAACCTTAATAACACAGGATTTCTAATGGCATAAACTCTATTAAGTTGTAATACAACAAGTTCAGAATCTAACCTCACTATCAAACGTCGAATTCCAAATGAAATAGATTCGGATAATAATTCAACCACTGCACTATATTCTGCAATGTTGTTCGTTGTTTGACCGAGGCTTACCCCATGCATAGAAACTAACTCGTCAGAGGGTGAATAGATAACCCAAGCTGCGGAAGAGATATTCCGTGTACTACGACAAGCACCATCAGCGAATCCAATGTATGTTTGGAGAGGCGTCGACATCTGCGATATCAAGAGTAAAACCAAGATAAGCCAGAATAACGACGAAAAACACACTCGCTAAGCTAAGCACACTGACTAACTAACAGACATACTGGCTAGAAAGAAAACCTAACCTAACTAAAACTTCTCCATACCCACCATTTAAGCATAATATCTCTTTAGGTAAAGTCCATTTCTGGGTTTACCCAAAGAGTCCCCATCAAAATCTACTAGCTCATAAGCCACTTTTGCTAGCTTTCGCTTTACAATATAGGGTCCATGCCACATAGGAACGAATTTTCCAGCACCTAGCTTATCGTTAGCTTGATCATATAATAGCACTAGGTCTCCCTCCGAAAAAATTCGAGGGGTCACATTTCTATCATACTGAGCTTTCATTCGCTTTGCGTGAGTCTCGATTGCCAATGCATCGTCACGTCGAGTCTCATCTAATTTAGCTAAGTATAATAAACGTTTCTCCTCTTCGGAAGTAGCTGGGAGTAATTCGACAGCCATTTGAAGTGATGGGATTTCGCATTCAATGGGTAACACAGCTTCCAAGCCATAAACTAGCTGGAAAGGAGTGAACCCTGTTGAAGTTTTCACTGAGGTTCGGTATGCCCATAGCGCCGAAAATAACATGTTGTGCCAATTCGACCGATGAATACCAATGGTTCGTCGGATCATGATAACCAGAACTTTGTTGATAGACTCAACCAAACCGTTGGCTTGCGGATAATAAGGAGTAGAGCTATCGTGGCGCAAACCAAGCTGGCTTGTAAGCTCAGTCATCATGATGTTTCGAAAATGGCTCCCATGGTCAGTAATGATTGCTTGTGGGACACCAAACCTAGTTATAATATGATTGAATATGAAAACTGCAGCTGTTTTGCCGCTTGCGTCGAATGTAGGCATCGCCTCGGCCCATTTAGTGAAATAATCAACCGCGAGGAGAATTTGTCAGGCGGAAAGAGTCGATTGTGCGGACACAACCAACCTCCCTAGGAGCCTAAGACTCTCTAGTGACAAACAAGACAAACAAGAGCAATCCTTCTCTAAACATGCATTTACTATATGAGAAATGAAGTGTTTAGATCCTACCTGTAATCCAACGCTGTTGGGCTTCATCACCAACTAGCGCTTTCGGTCTGGAAGGCTACTGTTTGTGCTTGGTTTGACGCTCTAGATTCTTTAGGCATGTGATTCACATTTGTTTGGTTCTTTAGAGACTTTAGGTGGTTTGATTTGAAATTTTATTTTGATTTCGTGTGTAGTAGTTAAAAGATTTTTAGCTGTGGCGGAATTACCGAGACAGTCCCGTAGACTTCGGGGCCAGTCTCCTGAAGTTGTTTCTGTGGCCGAATTGTTGAGAAGATCCCGTAGGCTTAGGGGATCACCTCCTCGAGACGACCCAGGTAATCTAGAAGGTTTAAAGGTCCTTGTAACTCCTCCTAGTGGCAGTACAGTGGGTTCACCTGAAGAAGGGAATCTTCCTTGGTAGTCCATTCAGATTACCAAGGCTTAGAGACAGGTTATAATCCCGAAGCTGTTACAGTTTCTGAGTTTGTTGGTAGTTTTTCGTCTGCTAGTGATACAGGCAAAGAACCAGAAATATCTGAACCTGTTACTCCGACTTCTAGTGTTCCTGATTCACCGAGAATAGAAAGAATTATCACCGAAAATCTTCTTACTGGTTTGATTGCTATCGAAGAACTTGCTCCAGAGGAAGAAATAGGCGTCTCTAATCCTGAAGATCAACTTACTATTGATCTAAGGGAGCGTGAATCTATCTTTTACAGTCCTCCTAGAAGTACTCCTTATTTTGAAAGGAGTGAACCTTGTTGAAGTTTTCACTGAGGTTCGGTATGCCCATAGCGCCGAAAATAACATGTTGTGCCAATTCGACCGATGAATACCAATGGTTCGTCGGATCATGATAACCAGAACTTTGTTGATAGACTCAACCAAACCGTTGGCTTGCGGATAATAAAGAGTAGAGCTATCGTGGCGCAAACCAAGCTGGCTTGTAAGCTCAGTCATCATGATGTTTCGAAAATGGCTCCCATGGTCAGTAATGATTGCTTGTGGGACACCAAACCTAGTTATAATATGATTGAATACAAAAACTACAGCTGTTTTGCCGCTTGCGTCGAATGTAGGCATCGCCTCGGCCCATTTAGTGAAATAATCAACCGCGAGGATGATATACGCATGCCCCCCGGCCGAGTGAGGGTTACAAGTAATAAATTTGATACCCCATTTGGCGAATGGACCAACGGTAATTATAGGGTGGAGAGGAGAAGGTGGTGCGCGCATCTTTCGATCAAACACTTGGCAGTTGTGGCACTTCCGGACTGCAATGATACAATCTTTAAACATAGATGGCCAGAAGTAACCAGCGCACAACACCTTCTGAGCTGTGGCATACCCAGACATATGACCGCCACATGCTCCAGAGTGACAATCATTCAAAACCCTCTCAGCCTCTTCGTGAGTTAAACAACGTCGAAAAACTAAGTCTGCCCCCCGACAATAAAGTGTATCTCCAATAATTTTGTATTGTTGGGATTGAAACCGAATTTTTCGACGTTCCGCCTTTGAAGCTTCAGGCCGAAAGGTTTGGGTTTGGAGGTAGATGATTATATCCCCGTACCACGGATCTAAGGTACTGATAAGAAACAAAGATTCGTCCGTAATGGACTCCTCTGCCACAGTCTCTGTGTCAGTACGCGGGAAATCACACATCAATTCCGCAAAAACTAAGGATTTCTTAGACTTGGACTTCTCGAACTCCAAGTCGAACTCTTGCAGGATAACGATCCATTTAGAGTACTTGCCCCCTAGCAGTTGTTTTGTCAAAATATAAATCATAGGGTTGCAATCCGAAATGACTGTAGTTTTACGGAGAAGAATGTAGTGATGAAAACGCTGGACAGCTTGAACGGCTGCCAGGGCCAATTTCTCCACATGCGAATATTTTAGCTCAGTGGGATTTAAGGTCCTACTGAGATAATATATCACATGTTCCGCTCCGAATTCATCTTCTTGAACTAACACCATTCCAATGGTGGAATGCGAAGCTGCGAGGTATAAGAAGTAGTCCTGGTTGTAGTTGGGAGGATGCAACAACGGTGCATGGGTCAACGCGTGTTTAAGTGCATCAAAAGATTGTTGGGCAATCTCCTCCCAAAAGAATTGAACGTTCTGTTTCAACAACCGTGTAAAACCTTTAGTGACCTCGGCGTAGTTAGGGATGAATCGTCGTAAAAAGTTCGCTTTCCCTTGCAAACTTTGGAGTTGGCGCAAACTCGAAGGAGGAGGCAATTTCATGATAGCTTCGACTTTCGAGGGATCGACGCGAATGCCGGCTTTTGAAACCACAAATCCCAGCAATCGACCTGTTTCTATACAGAAAACACATTTGTGGGGATTGAACCGAATTCGATAATGCATACACCTCATAAAGATTGCACGTAAGTGGACAAGGTGATCAGCTCGATGTAATGAATGAGCAGGCAAATCATCGAGATACGGTTGCACAATGTGCTTGATATCATGAAACGCGTAAGACATCGCCCGTTGAAAAGTGGCCTCGGCATTCTTAAGCCCAAAAGGTAATTTGCAATAAGCAAATGTCCCCCATGGACAAATGAATGCCGTTTTTGGTTGGTCGGCAGGTAGAATATTGATTTGATTATAGCCCGAAAAACCATCCATGAAGGAAAACATTTCACTTCCGGCACAATCATCAATAATTTGATCGATATAAGGCGTAGGATAGTTGTCTTTTGGACAAGCTCGATTGATATCCCTATAGTCGATACAGATTCTTATTGTTCCTTGTTTCTTGTTGACCGGAACAATATTCGATACCCAATCCGTTAACGGGATCAGATAAATGAAACCTGCTTTCAACAGCTTTTTGACTTCTGCTTTAATGGCAGCTGCTTTTCGAGGGTGAATCTGATGCAACCGTTGCCGGACGGGTTTAGCATCCCGGTAGGTCTTTATTTCATGAACAACAATGGCAGGATCGATTCCCGGCATTTCCTCGTAAGACCAGGCAAACACATTGCGGAATTCTTGGAATAGGGCCTTGTAAGTTTGGATTTCATCTTCTGTACATGCGGCACCTATATGAATGTTCTCCTCAATTTCGGGCTTCACTGAAATATCAATGGGAATAGTACGAGAAATATTCCCTAAATTCAACTCTGAATCAGAATGTTTCGTTGGATCCTGAGCGTCTTTGACATATTCAGCAGTAAAGATCGATGAAAAATCATTTTCAAATGCATCATCCTTAGGTAAAAACGAAGATCTGTGATGGAGATCCTCCCATGGTAGATCGTCTACGCTTAGGATTTCGCGAAGTTGTTCGTCAGATGACACGACTTCGGGAAACGTTATCCGTTCTAAGGTTGAGGTGAAAAGTGATTCTTCATTGACCACATTCATTTGGTCGATCTCGGTTGAATGAGAGTCGGTAAAAGACATGACAACTTCATAAGCAATTTCATATGGACTCAAAGGTATAGCATCACCGAATGAGTCTATCTCAGAGTCAGATGGGACAATCCAAGGATCATCATAAATAATGTTTTCTGATGTAATCATATGAATTGTTGCAAATGAAGGGTCTACGCTGAGTGGAGGGAGAAGAAAAGTTCCCAGTAAACCGGAATCCTTAACTAAACCTACACCAACGTCCCTATAAGGGATTGTCGTCTTACCGACATGCTGGATACTCTCTGAAGAGGCTGGGTCGGATGAAAAGTATGTCAGCTGATCAATAGTCACAATCTTACCGTTATGTGGAAACTTAATTACTCTGAAGACCGATGAAACGACCGCCGTCATAGCATATGACCAACTTTGACCCAAAAGAAGGTTGTAGTCTAGAGGGGCATCAACCACTTCCACATCCAGACTAACGGTTTTACCTTCTACCCCTATAGGCAATTCCTGTAGAATACCAAACGGACGGAACCCACAGCCATCAAAGGCCTTAAGGATGGTGGGGGATTGGTTCAATGAAGGAGAACCAAGGGATCTCCAACATTGAATCGACATAATACACGTAGAAGCTCCCTCATCAATCATAGTCCTATGAATAGGCCTGTTTTTTACTATCACTGGAATTTGGAAAGCCATTTGATGGGGGAGACGCGGTGTACTATTTTCTAGATCGAAGATTATTAGATTCGGGTCCTGAACATCAACAGCTCCTATAGCAGACAAAAGTAATTTTCGTTGTGTTGGGCATGATTGCAGCACTTCTAACGCCGACATTGCTGAGGGTGAAACAGCTAAGTCCTCAACAATGTTGTAATTCTGGGCCGCTCTCGCATGTGGATTGAAAGCAGACCTTCGAAGTACACCCTTGGCGGGTGGTTTAATTACTAAGTCCAGGTTAGGTTTCTCGATCTGTAGTGGATCAGAACCAGGAGCTGAGGTTGATGGGTTAGAGTGAGAAGATTCTGCTTCCTTACCATCAACAGGATTCTTACTACCATAATCTTGCGATCGAGTCGCAATCCTCACATGAGACATCATCAAAATGGGTTCTTCACTGGCATTCGAGGAAGAACCTATCATCTTATTCTCCTGCTCCGGAAATGGATTTTTTAACACAGCAGGAGTGGGAGAACCTTTGACTATTTTCACAACCTCGGCCCGATGAGGGCAATCTCTCGTAAAATGATCCTCTTCACAAATAAGACAAGGATATCGAGGTTTGCGCTTTTCGTCATTGGTTTCCGACTTTTCCATTTTCTCCTTCGGAGCCTTGTCTGCTTTAGCCTTCTTCTTTCCTTTCTTCTTTCCACCGTTTTTTGATTTGGCCGTAGATGACTCTACAGCGTGAATATCGGCGGTAAGTTCAGGAGAAGACTCTCCTGTCAGGGAATCGGGCAAAGTGATAATAGGAGTAGTTGAAGCCTTGGAAGACTTCTTCTTGCTCTTTGTATTCACGATACCAATCATACCATCAGCGGCATGAGATCCCGAAGGAGCAGCAGCGATTTGATTCGACTTTGGAAGATCTGGAATCTTCTCGTGTAACGTACCCGACTGAGTGTAAACTAAGTCAAGGTATTGCGCCTGAGCAATGACTTGCTCCTCAGTAACTACTCCGGCCTTAGCTACATCTTCAGTAATCTTCGGTAATAATGATTTAACAAACCATTCAGCTAAGATTTGGTCCGGGATAAAAACTTTCACTAGCCTTCTTCGACGTCTCCACTCATGAATGTGATCAGAAATATACGTGGACGTTGATTGTTTTAGTGAAGTTAATAACTCCGTGTCGTTATCGTATCTGACCGGCAACTGAAAGTGAGTTAAGAACGAGGTAGCTAACTGGCTAAAATTGTAAAAAGAGGCTCGTGGTAACTCAATGTACCACTTGGCCGCGAGACCAATGAGTGTACGCTGGAAAAGACGTAAGCGGATCGAATCATCCGAGATAGAATTTGAAGCACACCAGAGGTGGTAAGTCATCACGTGATTGGACGGATCCTCTCCAGACTTACCTTCGAACTTGGGTATATCGCTGGGCAACTTATTTGGCATTGGCGGCCAGAACGGAAGATATTGAATTGGATCGTTCGTTAGGCGCGTCAAGTCTGGTAAATCCAAAGTTGCGATAAACGGTAACTGCCGGTTAGGATCTCTAAAACTCTGGGTCACAATACCGGCACTAGGAGGAGGATATCGAGGATAACTAGGAACAGGAGTCGCATTTCGGATATTATATCCTCCTGGAAAACCAGGATTAACCGGACCGTACTGGGGTTGTTGAGGTTGTTGATAAGTGTACCCAGGATACGGTTGATACTTGTAAACCGGTTGTTGGACAGCTTGCCCAGGTTGGTACTGTCCCTGGTACGGTTGGTGAACAAATTGAGGTTGAGTAGTGACAACCGTACTTATACCAGGCTGACCTACAGGCATCTGGACCGTGGTTTGAATCATAGATCCAGACAACGGTAAAGATGTCTGAGGAGTGGTTACAGAGACAGTAGAAACCGGAGCCGTCGATACTCCGGAAGTGAGTATGGTAGATGTGGCGGTAGTTGCAGCAGCCGTTTGAGATGGAGTACTAGGTGCAATTGGCGGCTGAGTAACTACCGAAGTTACAGAAGTTTGAACATTTGACTGGACAGGTTGCGGTTGCTGGGGTGGACCAGAAACTACGGGTTGTCCAGCTTGAGGTACCAACTGTATACTTGGCTGCAACACCTGTTGACCCTGTGACGGATCCCACACTAACATTCCAGGGTATTGACCCGTAACAGGTTGAGGATACTGAGATCCATAGCCGGATTGAGGATAGGGTTGATAATTGTAAGGTGCAGTTCCCATACCTTGACCATATGATTGACCTTGAGGTGGTTGATAACCTTGACCTGAGTATTGACCTTGAGGTTGATAACCTTGAGGTAAATACGGATACTGGGGTTGACCTTGACCTTGAGGTTGGTACCCTTGAGGT
This sequence comes from Pinus tabuliformis, assembly GCA_031772625.1. Lineage (NCBI taxonomy): Eukaryota > Viridiplantae > Streptophyta > Pinopsida > Pinales > Pinaceae > Pinus > Pinus tabuliformis. The sequence goes on along the minus strand of CM062816.1, from coordinate 538,430,902 downwards.
TGATACCCTTGGGGTTGATACCCTTGGGGTTGCCATCCTTGAGGTTGCCATCCTTGAGGTTGATATTGATACTGAGGTTGACCTTGGGGTACATATTGAGACTGGGGTTGACCTTGAGGTATGTATTGCCCCATAGGCGCGTACTGACCTTGAGGTTGCCCCCCAGACACAAATGATGTACCTTGAGGTTGCCCCCCAGGCATTAACTGAGGCTGCCCCCCAGGCGGTAATTGGCCACCTTGAGGTTGGGAAATGGGAACTGAACCTGACATCATGTAAATGTCTCCTACACCCAATGGTACATTACCACTGTTTCCAACTAATAACCCATGATCAACGGGTTGAGGAGATGCCCCCGCAAAGGTACCAGAAAGAGATTGATACCCAGTGGGGACAGAAGGACTGCCATGTAAGAAAGATTCAGGACTTTGAGAAAACACGGACGACGGACCAGCCATATTTACAGGAGTGTGAATACCTCCAGGAGGAAAAGGAGTACGAGGTGTAGAAAAACCTAGCCCAAAGTTGTCTAAATAATTGGTTAACGAAAGGTACCAAGTAGTACTTCTAGGAGGACTATAAAAGATAGATTCACGCTCCCTTAGATCAATAGTAAGTTGATCTTCAGGATTAGAGACGCCTATTTCTTCCTCTGGAGCAAGTTCTTCGATAGCAATCAAACCAGTAGGAAGATTTTCGGTGATAATTCTTTCTATTCTCGGTGAATCAGGAACACTAGAAGTCGGAGTAACAGGTTCAGATATTTCTTGTTCTTCGCCTGTATCACTAGCAGACGAAAAACTACCAACAAGCTCAGAAACTGTAACAGCTTCGGGATTATAACCTGTCTCTAAGCCTTGGTAATCTGAATGGACTACCAAGGAAGATTCCCTTTCTTCAGGTGAACCCACTCTACTGCCACTAGGAGGAGTTACAAGGACCTTTAAACCTTCTAGATTACCTGGGTCGTCTCGAGGAGGTGATCCCCTAAGCCTACGGGATCTTCTCAACAATTCGGCCACAGAAACAACTTCAGGAGACTGGCCCCGAAGTCTACGGGACTGTCTCGGTAATTCCGCCACAGCTAAAAATCTTTTAACTACTACACACGAAATCAAAATAAAATTTCAAATCAAACCACCTAAAGTCTCTAAAGAACCAAACAAATGTGAATCACACGCCTAAAGAATCTAGAGCGTCAAACCAAGCACAAACAGTAGCCTTCCAGACCGAAAGCGCTAGTTGGTGATGAAGCCCAACATTGCTGGATTCAGTACAGAAGTGGCGGGTGGAACAGTTACCCCGGCAACCTGCTTAATGAATAGACTGGACCAAGTTCCTGCACTTTAACCGTCTCGAGTGAAGTAAACCCCCCAGAAAATCCAAGTGAGTCTAGCCGACGTCTGCTCCAGGTACAGTGGGACCTTCCCTCCACCGTCACCTCGGTAGAATCCTAAAGATAATGGTCACTAAGGTTACCAACCGCAACAAATGCACCTGGGGGAACAGTCTAAACTCCGACAGCACGCAAGGGTAGAGTAGCAAGCTCAATCCCCTTGCCGGCTCCTTGACAATAATCCAAGGTTTACCGACAAGTGACCCCTGGCTCCTCGACAATGGTTAATCCGAGGTTTACCGTTTGTAATACGTGCGTGTCTGGCGTCGTTCCCAACGAGGGGGGATTGATCCCCTCACTGGTTCGGACACGAGCTCGTGCTTCTCCTTTAAGAGGAGCTTTCCCAGAGTACAAGTGAGACAATTGGATTTATTCTATCACAAGATAAGCTACTTGTTTGGTTTTGTTGTCTTGGAGAGTTAATTACTCACCTACTCCAAGACACTAGCCTGATCTAAATTGGTGTTTCAGAGCCCTAGTAAATAAAAGTTACTACGTCGATTTTACTTTAAGCGTTAATTTTATGGTTTTTCTTTAAAGACAAAAGGTAGCGGAAGTGAAACTAATGGTGTGTAGACTCGACTCAAACCACTACAAAGATGCACCTAAGATGATTTACGCTACTTTCTTTTTTCAATGAAATTCTTAACTAAGAGAGTTGAGAGATGAAAATTTTATAGAAAACCACTTCCTTAGAAAAGACAATCAAAGAAACAATTCTCTTTATCTTTCCAAGCATACAAACATGACCACTCCTTATGTGCACGAAAAAATTCTTTTTCTTTCAAAACTTTTCAAAGCTACTTGAAACAAAACTTTTCAAAGGAGATGTTTTTTGTATTTTCTCTTTTTAATAAAGCATATAAACCTATCTTAACAAAAAAAACAATCTTAAAAGCCATAAAATCTATGAAAACTTGACTCACAAGCAAATCAAAAAGGGAAATTACTCTAAGCAAACCTAACAAGGCAAAAGCTCACAAAGATGATTCTAGGTTGTTTTACTTGACCAAAATCAAATCAAGGACCAGCTAATGTAGAATACAAAGACTAGTCAAAACAAAACTCAAATCTTTTTGTTCTTTTTGTAAAATGGAATTCAAGACTTAAACAACAAGCACTTCGAAATTTGCCCAAAAAGACAACTCAATGGTAAGTTGCTCTCATAGGTAGACTTTAGGACAGGTCTGACTTCTTAGAATGCTGACAAAACCAGAGAGATCTAAGGCTCGACAACTTCTACCGCCAAAGTCACTACAAGACCTACTCAAAAATCAGACCCTAGGGCTTAAACTTCGATGAAATCCACTAAAACACTCAATGCTATCGAAACAAGTTCAGGTGAAGATCTTTGACAAGGGACTAATGAATCTGGGCAATAAAAACTAAGAAAAAACAAAATCTAAGAGCAAAAATGCAAAAAATGGAATTTTCTCAAATTTTAGCAGGGGACGCAGGCGACCCGTTAGCACAGGTGCGGGCCCGCTCTGTGCACACAGCGACAGTGCATCCAGGGACGCACTGTGCAACACTCAGAGGGTGCGTCCTACTGAAAAACTCAAGAAAAACCAAAATGAATCTAATCCTAAGCTAACCCACCCACAGACAAAGTCACAGAGCCAAAACCAGACAAATAAACCAATTTTCTCAGAGCAAAGTTCACACAAAGGAAAAGACTTTTCACATCAATGGAATCCCCAGCGGAGTCGCCAATTTGTCAGGCGGAAAGAGTCGATTGTGCGGACACAACCAACCTCCCTAGGAGCCTAAGACTCTCTAGTGACAAACAAGAGCAATCCTTCTCTAAACATGCATTTACTATACGGGAAATCAAGTGTTTAGATCCTACCTGTAATCCAACGTTGTTGTAGCAGTCCAGCTCCGCTGATCCGGATGAGCTCCTCCTTCACTTTGAAACCTGCATACACTAACAATCAAATGATTAAATAGCACTTGATAATCTCATAGAATAAAACATACTTAACACATAGACCAAGGAGTACATGAAACAACTCATAAATAACAAGTTATTGAGAAGAATGGACTCATTTGCATTAATAGGTAACAAAAGGAACAAATACAACCTGAGCCTTGGTGTTGTGCAAGTCCCTCCCAGGGTCCATCAAGAGTTCTCCTTTACTTTGACAAAGCTCACCCACTTCCAAATAGAACAAGCAAAGATGGCAATCTCTCCTCACAAGCTTCTAAATGGGAGTCCTAATTCCTGCAGCATTTACCCTTAGAAATGTATAGCTTCCAACCTCTCCTCCTTCTGGCCCAATGCCTGTACTTATAGTGCTCAAGAGGAAGTTAATCAGGTCCACCATCAATGGGATAATCCCCTCTTTGGATGGGATAGCTCCCTTATTGATGGGATAAGTTCCTCTTTGGTAGGAGTGCATGAACCATCTGGAGGCGCTCAATACACGTCGAACAACCTTCTAGAATGCTCTAGAAATAACCACAAGTGACTTTTTAAAGATGAAACTTGCGCATTTTAACCTTTTCAGGGGGACGCACCTGCACCTTTACATACAGAGCGTCCAAAGACGCAGTTTTTGTGAACATTGAGTGCGTCCCCGCAGGTAAGGTTGAGAGAACCTGTGTCCCCAGAGATAAATACAGTTAGAAAGACTTTCTCTCTTTTTTGGAGTTTGACATGGAAAGTAGAGGCATAAGACTTGCCTAAGAGGGTAGCATGACTGTTGATAGAGCCATCCTAACTGTGAATAGTCATGGTGACATTTTTTAGTGTAACAGGAGTTCGATCATGAAATGATAGATTGCCCCACACTGATAGTGTAGATACGTGAGAAAAGGGTAGCTCAACCTACGCTGACGCAAAACGTCCAAATGATGAGGTCTGAGACACGCGAGGAAGACCCCAACATAAACATGATGCTCAGAAGTGGCGTGGCCACGGGGGAGGATAAGGGGAAACTAGCTAAGGAAAACACAGGGGTTCACAAGGCCCCTCCAAAACAGCCTGAGTTCGACTTGGAACACACGAAGGAGACATGTATGGAAGCTAAGAATAGCTTCGCATAGGTCTCTACTTCAAGTAGTAAGGATCGACCTGAGCTAGAAATGGATCCCTCTATGCTAACTACCTTTTTAGATACATGCACGAAGTTGCTATGCGAAAATAAGGTAGCTAAAGGATTACAAGAGCTGATAACTAGGTGCGGAGGGTCAGGTGAACCTCACGCAATCCAAAAACATGGGAAACATGCTCTGTGCACTATACGGGAAATACGATTAGTGGCACAGATTTGTGACTATGAGATGGATCAGATTATTCTGGACTTAGGCTCGGATGCAAACGTGCTACCTAAACAAACATGGGAACACATGGGTAGGCCCACATTATAGTGGTCTCCTATTCAATTATGGATGGCAAACCAACAAAAGATCTTTCCCATGGGGAGATTGCAAGGAATTACAGTAGACATAGAAGGCGCGAGCACAAAAACAGACTTTGAGATAATAGAAATTGTGAATGACAGTAACCCTTACCCTGCATTGTTAGGAATAGACTGGGCTATAGATATGAATGGAGTCATTAATTTAAAGAAGCGGAAGATGATATATGAGAACGAGTCACTCCACGTAGTCATTCCACTAGAACCGGCTGAAGGTGCGCGAACCCGCGTGTGACGATGGAAGTGATGATTAATTGGATTGTATCTACAAGATAACTGCGAGAAATCCGGATTGGGTAAATCTGACTACAGAGGGAAGAATATCGTGGGAATGCATCAATTCTTGGCCCTCGAATTCAGAGGAAGAAGACGAGCGCTGGCATAACCGGTTGAATGGAGTAACAATGTTAAACTGCAACATGATGACTCGGTTGCTGTGTTGTGTAACCGCTCAGCATTGAGATCTACTAGTGTATGATGTGTTGACAGCGGTGGATGAATTCCTGACCAAGTTTGAGAATGCAGTACCAGAGCACCAAAGGTTTGATGCATTAAAATGGGCATTATGCGCGACACCTACGTGTTGGTGGGGAACGCATGAAGGAACCTTTGAAGACTGGCGCGACTGTAGGAGGATGATGCAGATAAGGTTTGGAAAGTTGGAGCTACGAATAACCGAGAAATACGATGGATGTGATGACCCGCGTGTGCACCTCACAAAATGGACCAAAGCCTATGGGGAAGAACCCCAGCCGGAGTGGGTACACTTATTCTATCATACCCTAGATGTCATCCCAAGGAACTGGTATACTGAGATAGAACTTTGACATGGTACAGGCGAATGGGATATCTTGCGTGAAGGATTTTTATTAACATTCTTATTTGAAGACCAATGGATGGATACTGTTGACGATGCGTTGCAAGTTGTGAAAGCCACCATTTTCAAAATACCACTAGAACCAGAAGAAATAGCACAACCAGAATGGTCATGTCAGTTGAGCCAGGCCCTAAAATGTTACAACGTGCAGGTAGAAGATGATGAGGATGATCCCAGAAACATCAATATTCCAGAAACAGAGGGGAGTCACGAGATTCACGGACCAGCAATAGAGGACCCTGACATCACCGCACCATTGAAAATGAAACAAGTGAATATTAGTACGAAGGAGGAGCTGAAGTACGCAACACTTGGGGACTATTGGGATGATTCCACGATGAATAAGGCCTTCAAGTTACTTCGCAAATATCAAGACTTATTCCCGACCAAAATAACCGAGTTAAAAGGGATCCTCGACAACCTGGGGATAATGAATATAACTTTGAAACCGGATGCGAAGCCAGTTGAGCAACATCCTTACCGATTGAATCCGAAGTATAAGGAAAAGGTCCGCAAATAATTGGACAAAATGATGGCAGCAAGAATTATTTAACCTGGGAAGAGTCTGACTGGGTGAGTCCTATGATAGTACAGGAGAAAAAATAGAAGGATGAAATTCGAATCTGCATGGACCTCCGAAAGTTGAATGATGCCTATTTTCGTGACCCATTCCCAATGCCATTTACAGACAAGGTCCTGGAGAATGTTGGTGGATAGGAAGCGTACTCATTTACGGATTGGTTTTCAGGGTACCATTAGATCAAGATCATGCTGGAAGATAGAAGCAAGACCACCTTTGCAACCGAATGGGGATGTTTTCAGTACATGGTTATGCCCTTTGGGTTAAATAATGCCCCAACGATATTTTCATGTGTAGTAGTGGCCACGTACAAGGAATTCATCCATAAGTTTTTGGAAGTTTATTTTGATAGTTGGACTGTATTTGGGTTAGTCAAAAAACATATCGTGAGCTTATGGTTGATGTTGGATACTTGCTGACAGCACCATATTGTGCTAAATCTTAGGAACTGCACTTTCCTCGTCCCCTTCAGAAACTTGCTTGACCGCGTGATCTGCAAATAAGGCCTGATGGTGGACTCTGTGAAGATCGTTGTCATACTCAATCTGCAAGCATCGCTTGGTGTCAAACAACTCCACACCACGTTGGGACACACTAGCTACTATCGTAAGTTTATTAAGGGCTATGCACAAATCACGGCACCAATGGAACAGTTGTTGAAGAAAGACGCTACATATTGTTGGAATGATGATTGTAAGAAAATTCTGGAGATTCTCAAGGAAAAAATGGCGTCTGCTCCCATTTTGGTTTTCCCAAAATGGGACATCGAATTTCATGTCCATGTTGATGCGTCATGTATCGCGCTGGGCATTGTACTCACGCAGGAAGGAGCAGAAGGAATTGATCACCCGATCATGTTTGCAAGTCGACGATTGTCCAAAGCTGAAAAGAACTACTCCACTACTGAGCATGAGGGGTTGGCAATGGTATACGCGCTCCAGAAATACCGCCACTATCTACTCGATGGACACTTTAAGATGTATACTGATCATTCCACATTAAAATACTTAGTGAATAAGCCTGTGTTGGGGGGGTGCATTTGTAGATGGTTGTTACTGTTTCAAGAGTATGATTTCGAAGTCATTGTGAATCTGGGATGCTTAAACACAAGCCTAGATCACTTGTCCCGAACTGAGAATGGTGAAGAGCCCACAAACTTAGAGGAAGGACTACATGATGCATAGCTTTATGCAGTGCACGTCACAGATGGCCACTTTGAGGATATAATCTATTTCTTAACCACAGGGACTGCACCGTAGGGGTATTCAATTCAGCAGAAGAAAGAACTAGTGATACACACAACAAACCTTACTGTTACTGCGGGGCACCTTTACAAAATGGGAACTAACAAAATCTTATGCAGATATGTACCTGAGTTTGAAAGAGGACAGATCCTTGTAGAAGCACATGCAAGGGTTGTAGGAGGACATTATGCAGGACGGGCGATAGCACAGAAGAATCTTCGTGTCGAATTATGGTTGTCAACTCTACATCAAGATTCAAAAGCATATTGTCGAGCCTGCGACGTGTGTCAACGGACTAAGAAACCATCGCGGAGGGACGAAATCCCACTCAATCCACATATGACACTACAACTGTTCGAAAAATGGGCGATTGAATTTGTGGGGCCTATCACACCTCAAAGAAATACAAGTGTGCAATATATCATCACCGTAATAGAATATTTGACTCGATGGGTGGAAGCACAACCAGTTAAGGACTGCATGGCTGCTACAGCTATGAAATTTTTGTTCGAGAATGTGTTGACATGGTTTGGATGTCCGAAAATTATAATGAGCGACTGCGGAACACACTTCCTAAACGAAACTATCAGTGCACTCATTGAGGAATTCAAGGTATATCATCAGCAAAGTATGATGTATCATCCGCAAGCGAATGGGACAGTCGAAGCGTTCAACAAGATTTTACAGACTGCGTTGACTAAGGTCTATAACGCGCAGCAAAACAATTGGGATTTATGCATACCTGCCGTGCTATGGGCATATCAAACCACTTGAAAGAAATTGATGGGTCAGACACCTTTCCAGTTAGTCTACGACACTGAAGCCATAATGCCAATGGAATACATTGTACCCAGTTTGCGAATAACAACGATGACAGGCATGGCAGACCCAGGAGCACTGGAAGAAAGGCTCGCGCAACTGGAAGAGCTAGAGGAGGAACAATTTCTAGTGGGATTCCATCAGCGGGTGCAAAAGCAGCACGAAAAGGCTTGGCATGATCGCCATATCAAGTTGCACACATTCAAAGAAAACGATTTGGTATGTTTTATGACAACAAGTTCAAGAAATTCCCTTGAAAACTCCAGATGCATTGGTTGGGACCATATGTAGTCAAGGAATTCACAGATGGAGGCATGGTGTAGCTCAGCAAGATTAATGGAGAGCCCTTCCCAGGAAGAGTAAATGGTAGTTTCCTGAAGCTCTACACGCATCGGTCGACTGCTTGACTAATCGATCGAAGTATAGTCTCACCGTTCCAGACAGTTGAAAGAGAGTGTTGGACGATAAAGCAATCTGTGAGGGAGTTGCGCGACAACAAGGGTGTGCATAGAATCGGTATGTCACAAGGGTCGCAGTTGCATAGAAGGGGTTGCACTTATGCGTGGATAAACACAGAGGTGACCGTTGATGTCACTGTTCATGACAAGATGTCTAAGTTCCGATGAAAAGGAGCGGGCGGCGGGCAATTAAGATACAAAGTACGAGCTAGATCCGAAACGATCTACCGTAGATTTAATGTTAAAGCACCAGAAAAGGAGGGAATGGCTGAATTTGAATTTCAACACGTCTATAAATCGCAGGGGGCATCCACCGAACTATCTGTGGTGTCGAGAGAAGTGAGCTATTGTGCCTTCCCACCAATATGGAACTATTTATCATTAACGTTAAAGGAGCAAGCCCAGGGGTTGTAATATGGCCAATGGAGATGCAGGACCTTCTGGATAGTGTGGTGTCGATGGCCGAGTTCAGCACTGATAGTAGGGGATGTACCAAAAATTCTTAGAAACGAAGAAGAACTAGTCCGGATGACACTGCCTAAACCACAGGCTGGCCGGCGATCCATAAAAGATAAGGGAAATATTGTGAATATGGAGACAAATGATGGAATTGTAGTTAACAGTTCGTCTCTGATGCACCTTGAAGGTTGGGATCTCGTGAACAGCAACATCTTTCTTGGAAAAATGAAACACAAGCTGCAGTAGACAGTGTGTATAGTAGACCAGAAATTGGAGATTTGTTGCTTTGGCACAAAGAGTTTCCGCATGCGGCACCCCAACTTCAGCTAAAATCCTATGAGGGGGTGCTCTGTGTTAACTGAGTACAGCAGAATGAGCATCATTCGTTGCGCGAATTAGTAGAGGCAATGGAGCAGGAGCTTGAAGAAGAATTGTACGAGACAATGAGGGAGCAACATAATGTAGTGCGTCACTCACAGGCATGGTGAACTGCGAAGCCTTGGCAGCGCGTATCTCCGCACCAACGAGTGACTCGGGACGAGTCATGATGATTGTGTTGGGGGCCTGTTGGGTAGCGGAGGCCCTGCATAATGGTTTTGGGGCTTAAAGCTCATAATTTAGGGTAATGATATTGTAAAAGTTTCCCGAAGTGTGCAGAGCGTGAACTGTAATAGGTCGAGTCAAAGGGTTGTCTGCCCGAAGATAATATAAAATAATAGAATGTGAGTCGGCTTGCCCAATAGAGCAAGGCTTTAAAGGTAGAAGGTAGCTTTTGGAGAAGGAGATCTAATGTATTATGGTTTTGTGATTGTAATACTCACTCTGGGTCAGAAATTCTAAGTCTTGGGTTGTAGTAGTAGATAGAGGCTCCGTAGCTGTGTGTGCGGAGGCTTGGTAGAGTCCGGAGCTGTGTGCGTGGACCCTTGCAACTGTGTGCGCATGGAAAGAAGTGGATTGTACTGAAAAGAAGACATTAATAAAGATAAGTTGGTTCTGAAATATTGCAGATCTGGTTATATTCTGGTTTATGCATCTGTTATGATCTATTTGTTTATGCTTATGTTCTGAGTTTATGAAAATCTGTAAGATGTATGGGTGCGCGCACTGGTTATAACTTTTAAATGTTTTCTTAAGGACCTTAAGAAGTAGATTTGATCTATAATAAACACATATAATAATAAGAATCTAGGAAGCGCCTGACGCAGATCTACGTGAAGGACGGACAGTCGCGCAGAGCGGCGCGAGTGCACAGATCAGATTGCCGCCCCTCCAGACCTCATTAAGACATCCCAAGGATGCGAAAACCTGGTTATAGTACCCTCCCCTACTACCCCGAGTGAGACTTCAGTCCGCGCTCCATGGACTGTTTCCGAAAGGGCTGGTAGCGTGGGATTTTTTTGGCTAAAACACTTTCAAACCTGGGTCAGGCCCCAACAAGCCAACAATATAGCTAGCATGTTCTTCAGTCCAAATGGCATAATGGTGTATTGAAAGTAGCCCCATTCTGTTGCGAAGGCCGTTTTGCTTCTATCTTCCAGTGCAATCTTGATCTGATGGTACCCTGAGAACCCATCTATGAATGAGTATGCTTCCTGACCGCCAACATTTTCCAGTACTTCATCTGTGAATGGTGTTGGGAATGGATCGTGTACACAGGAATCATTCAACTTCCTGAGGTCTACACATATTCTTATTTCACCCTTCTATTTTTTCTCCTATACTACCATAGGACTCACCCAGTCGGATTCTTCCACTGGTTCAATAATTCCGGCTGTGAGCATTTTGTCTAATTCGTCATGAACCTTTTCTTTATACTTTGGATTCAAGTGGTAAGGCTGCTGCTTAACTAGCTTCGTGTCGGGTTTCAAGGTGATCTTCATCATCCCTAAATCGCCAACGATCCATTTTAAGTCCGTGATTTTGGTCAGGAACCAGTCTTGGTATTCGCGGAGTAACTCAGTGACCTTATCCACCATGGCATCGTCCCAATAGTCCCCAAGCATTGCATACTTTGGCTCTGCCTCCATTCCAATGTTGACCTGCTTCATCTTTAGCGGCACAGTGATGTCGGGGTCTTCAAGTGATGGTCCACGAATCTCACGACAACCTTTCGTTTCTAAAATGTTAATGTTTCATCGGTCCTCATCATCCTCCTCAACATTTACATTATAACACTCTAGTGCGCAGCTCAATTGTGTCACCCATTCTAGCTAAAGTAATTCCATTAGCTCCTAGGGTATTTTGAATATAGTTGTTTTTACTGCTTGTAGCGCATCATCAACACTATCTGACCAACGATATTCAAACGTGAAGGTTAACAGAAATCCCTCGCGCAAGACATCCCATTCGCTTTTTCCATGGCGGAGCTCTGTCTCATTATACCAATTCATGGGTATGACATCTAAGGTATGATAGAATTAATGTACCCATTCAGGCTGTGGCTCCTCCCTGTAGACCTTGGTCCATTTCGCGAGGTGTGTGTGTGGATCATCTCGTCTGTCATATTTGTCTACTAGCTGTATCTTCGGTTTCCTTAATCATAGGCACATCATTCTTCTGCATCCATGCCAGTCCTCAAAATTTCCTTGATGCGTACCCCACCATCGTGCGGGCGTCGCACACAGTGCCCACTTTGGCCCATCAAACTGCTATTGTTTTGGTACTGCACTTTAAAATCTGCTCAAGAATTCGTCCACCACTGACAACCCATCATATGTCAGCGGATCCCTTGCTTCTTTTGTCACACAGTACAGTGATCTAACCATCATGTTGCAATTAAGCATTGTTACTTTGTGCAGCCAATTCTGCCATCGCTCTATCTCTTCATCTGAATCCAAAGTGCAGGAGCTTTCACGCTCCCACAAAATCCTTCCATCTACAATCGGATTCACCCAATCCTCTTCTCATGCAGTTATCTTGTAAATACAATTGAGATCGTCATCACTATCATCATCACACACCAGTTCAGTGTATCGCGCTCCTTCGATTGGATTTAGTGGTACTACTACGCATAGTGACTTTTTCTCAAAGATCATTTTGCACTTCTTCAAATTTATGACTCCGTTCACATCGGTGGCCCAGTCTATTCCTAGTAGCACGGGGTAGGGATTATTACCCCTTGCAATCTTCCCATGGGAAAGATCTTCTGTTGGTTCACCATTCGTAACTGAATAGGAGACCAGTGTAGCGAGGGTCTTCCCATGCTTTCCCATGTTTTCTTTGGTAGTACATTCGCGTCCAATCCCAGATCCAGGATTACCTAATCCATTTCATACTTGTCAATTTTCGCAGTCAACCTCATTTCCCTTCCTGTGCGAAAAACATGCTTTCCAAGTTTACGGACCACGCACGGTTCTCCTGACCCCACGCACCTAGTGATAAGTTCCTATAACCCTTTTACTGCCTTACTGTCACGTAGCAGTTTCATGCATGTCTCCAGAAAGGTAGTGATCATTGAAGGATACATTCCTAGTTCTAATTGATCCTTACTACCTGAAGTGGAGGCCTCCGTGAAGCTCTTCTTAGCTTCCATGAATGTCTCCTTCACGCGTTCTAAATCAAATTCAAATTCCTTAGTAGGAGCCTTGTGAACCCATGCACTTTCTTCTAGCTTCTTACCTTTATCATCGCCAGTGGTCATACTGCTCCTGAGCATCATGTTTACATTTAGGTCTTCTTCACACGATTCAGACCTCATCATCTATAAATTCTGAGTCGGAGGAGGTTGAAGTACCCATTTTTCACGCAGTCTCACTATCACTGTAGGGTAGTCTTCTGCCTCATGATCAAACTGATTTCAGTAAAAACATGATGTCCTCGTCAGGTTTGTACAATTGTGGGCATAATGCCCTGGCCCTCCGCAATTATAGCAAATTAACTATCCACAACCCCTTCCTAGTCCCATTCTACCTCGACCTTCACCGTGCCCCTGAAATCCACCACGCACCATTCCTGCATTTCGGTCAAGGGATCGTGTTTCGATTTTCACCCTGTAGGTAGGGGTCTGATCCATCATTAGTTCATAGCTTCTGCAAGTGTGCTCATCATGGCCTACCAACCTGCAGAAGTTACAAAACAATTGTTGTGACGTCTGCGTATAGTTCTGCAATAAATGACAAAAGTCTGTAGTGTGTTTTCCTCCTATCTGATAGATCACACACCATAATGCAGGTGTCGCGCTTGGCCCTGCCTATTCCTCAGGGCTTAATGGCATCGGACCTCCTCCTACCAAGTAGTTCACGAACACTGGGTAGTGGTCCTTGTTATGCCACCTTTCCATTTTATTGACCATACCTCCTTGCATGCCTCTAGTTGAGGTGTCCTGTCCTGTTTCAAACTTTGCATTTCTAGACACAAATTTTGCAATTACATGTGGATTTGTTGGACTCCCAAACCAGGTTCTTGTATAAGGGTCTCATGTAATCTCATCCCCATTTCTAAAGCTTTGACCTAGGTGGAATTTTTTTGTTGTGACAGCGTCATCCTTAAGTGCAGTGTTAGTGATGCTACAAACCATGCGCGATGTTGTCCATATGTCAATGTCATGTTGGCTTCACGAATCATACCCTTCAATATTTGGTCCAGATCCCATGGGGTCTCACCCAGGAGCAGCATGATCTCCTTAAACCCAATGATTGATTATGTTTCCGACTTTGGTCTACTAAATTCCCTATTCAGCGCGGCTTGGATCTCCAGAATTTCTGTGTTTGGATGGTCATTAGAATACTTGATGTAACATGTTAATGTGTGATCCTGCAACAGGCTTACCAGCATAGCCTTCCTGATATTGTCATCCGCAACGCCTTGTGCTTCTGATACTGCCCTTACCATGAACCAGAATTGGTCTGAATCTTCATTTCCTACTCCTCTGAATACTGGAAGTTTGATCGCACTCACCATACTAAACTATGGGGGTGGCGGAGGTGGGGTGGGTGGAGATGGAGGTGAGGAGGGTGAGACGGGTGGTGGTGTGGGTGGAGGTGGTAAACGCAGAATGCGCTGCCTTATCAGACTGATCGTGCTTCTTTAAGAAACTTTCACGAGCTCTTCCTCGCTTTCTCACGAGGAGGAAATTAAGGGATTGGTTTCCAATTCTTCACTACTTCCACTTATGTATATCTTCCCACTTCACGTAGTCCCAAACATTAATTTATTCGCATAACCCACTTTTCACACAATAGCATTTTAATCCAAGTGTGCAAAGATTTAATATACTTACCTCACAATCCATTGAGGAAACGTCGCTCCGCCTCACTTTAGCTGACAGTCGTGTCTACCGCAAACTCAGTGATAAATCCTCCTATAATTCGGTTGATCCAATGGTCCATAGCTCACACGATCTTATCTCTTGATGCTTCTAGTCTATGCACTAATTCTGGAGTCCACACAATTGGTTTGTTGAGCCTACACCTTCCCTGACTATCTGCTAGCTTCACAATCCACTCATATAGCATAGAAGGAAAGGATGCAAAGAAAAATTAGTGGATTTCCATATACAAGTAGCGCTCCAACCACTGTTATTTAGTTACTCACAGATTTCTGTTTTCCTGCACCGTGAACTCATGAATCTTCTTATCCAACCACTCTTCAATTTCTTTCTTTGTTGGATTCCAGTGGCAGGACATCAGACATCCCTTATGTAGATCCCGATCGTGGCAACGGAACCATTTGTTGGCTTGTATGGGCCTGACCCAATTTCACAAGTGATTTAGCCAAGCAAATCCTAGTACTACTAGCCCTTTCGACAATAGTCTGCGAAGTGCGGACTGAGGTCTTACCCAAAGTAGTATGGGATGGTGCTAGAACCAGGTTTTCACACCTTGGGGATGTCTAATGAGCTTCTGGAGCTCCACGGGTTGGACCCTGCGTGCTTGTCATCACGCGCACCTATTATTCCCTTGCAACCTGTGATGTTGCTTCTGCCCAACCCTACTCGGGGCGCGACTCATATTATACCCAAGTTCCTTGCTATTTAATCTGTTATTACCCTATTACTCAACTTATTTGTGTAAGACTAGTAATAATTAGCAGCATATGCAGCAATCATATCAGTGCATGTGATAAACAAAATAGTATAAATGTGAAGAAGGAAATACACAAGCAGATACACAGAAATATGAACCAACTTCTCTTTATTATTCTTCGATCCAGATTAAAAACTCGACACTGCCCTGCGCACTCAGCTGCAGGGGTCTGCGCACTCAGCTGCAGGGGTCTGCGCACTCAGCTGCAGACTCTACTAGGCCTCCGCACACTCAACTGTAGAGCCTTTTCCTACTACTACGACCCAATACACGTAGACTCTTACTCTATGCTCGAACCATGTGTATTCATCTATCTCTCCCATTCCTGTTTTTTACAACTTAGAGCCTTGCTCTATTTAAACAATCCCATGGTCCACAGACCATGGGTAGGCTAACATGTCATTACATTACTTTACAATACTTAGGGTGGACAACCCTATCACTCATCCTATTCTTCGCACTCCGCACTCGTAATTCGCAGAGTCTTACAATACATTTGACCAAAACTTGGGCTTTGACCCCAAAACATGCTGCGGGGCGATTCCATACCCAATAGTCTTTGTTAAAATTCCTTGCTTTTATCCTTTAATCTTGCATTACATGCACATTAGACCACGAATAAAAATATCCAACTCTAACTCATCTCATAAACAAAATATAATCAAAAGTATGAAATAAGTTGTGAGAATAATTGGTTTGACTAAGCTAGGAGGTGAATTAAGACCCATATAATTACCCAATGATGAGGCTCATCATCACCCCCCTACTGAAAGTGTTGCTCATCCTCTAAGCAACTTAGACAATGTCCATGTCTTTCATGGCTTTGGTAGCCTCTCTGACATTCCATGCCTTTGTTGTGGTCTCTTCTTCTTGTGCATAGAAGCCTTCTTTCCTTTTTACCTCTTCCCACTACCTCTTTTCCTCTTCTTCTTTTCTCCCTTCTAGCATTCCTAGTAGTAGTGGTGGACTGAGTTTTAGGCCTATCCAATTGACCTTCAACCTTTGTATTGATTGCTTATACATATGTGTATTGTTAACTGCTTCTCTCCACCCTTGAGGGGAGTGATATTCTCTGATCTTCAAGCTGTGTGGCAGTGTGTTCCATCTCCTTGAGTAGGCATGTATACTATCATCTCCTAGCAGCCTAAAAATATCCTCAAAATGTGAAATTTCTTGCTTTTGGGCAGCAAGATATCTAGGTGCCAGCTGAGGATCATTTGCAATTATGGGTGCTGATTAGGGCCTTGGGATTTGATTGTTCAGCTTTGATGAAAATAGGTTCATTCTACTCTTTGGCCAATATTCTTTTCATCTCTTCAACCCTTGACTCCTCATGGTTCATCCATGATGCCAAAGCCATTAATTGCGGATCTCCTAGCTCGACATTAGGATCCCAAACATTCTTGTCTGTGAGGGCCTTTTCGTGCAAGTAAAATTCATCCATTTTGGCTCTATCCTCTAGTGTACTTTGATCATAAAGATCAATAAACTTCGTGTAGTCCTGACATGGCATGATGCCCCTTTGTGCTAGTGTTTTAATCTGAAATTGTAGCCATTGTTCTCTGAGGTAAAGAGCATAGGATTTAGCTGGCATCCTACACTGGATGACCTCCAAGGAGAGATTGGCCATACATGCTAGTTGGTTTTCACTTTCCTGTAGCTGTCCTCTCAACCATACATTTTCCCTCTCAAGTTGATCTCTCATTATTGCTTCTCTATCCCTTAAGCCACTTAGCTCTTTGTTTTTCTTATATTCTTCCTCTTGTTGTTCTTTCTCATCTCCATCAGCTTCTCCATTCGTTTCCTCCTTTGTTTCAGCATCATCCTCATTCTCTTCTCTCTCATCATGTTCCTCTGTATTAGTTTCTTCTTCATCCATCTCATCCCCATCTAGCTCTGTATCTTCTTCTTCTTGTTTTG
Organism: Pinus tabuliformis; assembly: GCA_031772625.1. Taxonomy (NCBI): domain Eukaryota; kingdom Viridiplantae; phylum Streptophyta; class Pinopsida; order Pinales; family Pinaceae; genus Pinus; species Pinus tabuliformis. The sequence goes on along the minus strand of CM062816.1, from coordinate 538,413,704 downwards.
CCTCCTCACTGATAGAAGGACTAACATCATAGGTGAGGGTTTTGATGTCATCCTCTGCTGGTAAGTCTCTGAAGACTGACCATGTTATAGGGATCCTGAGGTTTTGGAGAGCATCCTCAATGAGGATCCTGATCAACCCATGGTGAGCCAATTGTTGGGACTTCCCTCCCTTTACTTTGTTGTTGGAGTCTATGATTGATTGCATCAAGAAATAGGGTATGTTGAGTCTTTAGTGAACTCGTGTTTCTACCCCAAACCTTAATTCTTCAAGCATCCTAAAATGGTAGCCATAAACAACACTGTATCTACCCTCACATGAGATATATTTGATGAGTTGGTAAACTACCTTACTCCGTGGGTATGGAAGATTGTCTCTCCTTACTCCATTTTTATCCTTTGTGGGTTCTTCACCTTCTAAAATGAATTTCTTTTTTGCCACCTAACTGCCTGCGTTGTCTTCTTTTCTCCATGGAATTCCTAGGGGAAGTGTCGTGACCCTATTGATGAGCTCTGGGGTGAGATCTACAATGAGCCCTCTAACTATAATAGTGGCATGGATTCTACTATGTGGAGTGAGGGAATGAGAAAATTCTTGAGCCACCTCATCATCATACCCTATGAATTTTTCAAAAAACCCCATCCATTAGTGTATTATAAAGATTTCAAGCACTTGGGGGTGTTGTTGTATCCTCACAGTGTTTGTGGGTTCTCTCCTATTAAACCCTCCTTTCATCTTACTTGTGAGGCTTGAGGAGGAAATGAGAGGTTTGAAACAAGAATTTTAAATTCAAGAGAAAATAGAGTTTCCAGTGTATGTAGTTCACCTCCCATAGTTGTTATATACACTAGCTTTTAGAGAATTTCTAGTTCATTTGCTTGTAAATGGGGATGGATTTTTAGATCCTACCCCTTTAGAATGGTGCCAATGGACAGTTCTTGTGATATTTCCTCTTGAACCCCTCTCTTCCTATCCTGTAGACTGTATCTGTGTATCCTATATACTGCTCCTGTAGACTGTTCCTGTAGGAATTCTTGTGCATGCTCCTGTAGAAATTCTCTTGCAGAACAATGGATCCTTGCTTCTAGTGGGTGGCCAGTGTTATGAGAGCATCTTGCGTGAGGGATTTTCGAGGAGATGGAATGCACGAATGCATGCAAACAATGTTTTGTTTCCCTTTATGGATTTTTGGGGTGAGGTTCCTTGTAATCAGCTCCCACTCCTCGTAATCATCTCCCACCCCGTAGATCCGTAGTTTACCACTTCTTGTCCTACTCCTCTGTCTTTGAGTTGACTACGGCCACGTGTGACAGGACACTTGGTTTTGTATGTGATGACTGAACGAAGGTGGCCAAATTAACTGGCCACCTTTTATCTTATAAACCAACTACCTCCTAACCTTTACAACTTTTGATCAAATTATGCATATGAGTGAGTGAGCGGGATACTTACCTGTGGTATCAATGCCATGTTACAGTTGTCAAGGATTAGAGGTGTTGCGTTGTTTATTTGTTGCATGGTCATTCTTCTTCCTCCTTTGTTGTCTATTGTCTATTGTTTGTTCTCTATTGTCTATTGTCTAGAGCTCCTAGATCATCCTAGTGAAGACCTGTAGCTGATGATTGATGTTTTGTGGGATAGACTGCTACAGGAATACAGGGGATCCTGTAGAAAACACAGTCTTCACCTAAATAGAAGCAATGGAGTGGAAAAAAATAGAAATGATGGAGTGATGCATGGTAAGGAGTGGAGGAGATGGATATGTGTGAGGCAGGGTGCCCTTTAGATCTTATTTTTTCTCCTTGAATGTCTTTCTCGTCCACCTGCAAATAAAAATTACATCTTTTTATCTCTTTTCTTTTATTGAAAAACACCTAGGCTGCCTCAAAGAGGTTTTCACCCTAGATGTTTTCCTTGGGCCCTGTTAGTGTCAGTCTTTGCAGCCTTCCCCCAGTGATCAAATATGCTCTTACAAAGTGATTTTAAGGTGTCAAGGTCAAATTTTGTCATTTCAGTGAGTCTTCAAGCAAAATTTGGTCACTTGGCATTAGGTCTAGGGTTTGCTTTTACTCCTGTCAAAGTTGTCCAAATGTCGGTCCATGTCACCATTCAGCTGAGTGTACCATCATTTAGAGGGTTGTCACTATCATGTCAAGTTCCACTGGGTCATTTTACACCTTGTTCATGCCTCAGTTGGGCCTAGGTAAAGTTCATTTCCCTCTCCTACGGTTTTGAAGGTAATTTCTCTTGGATGGTCAAATCATCAGCAAAAATTGTATCCTAATGTTCATACACCTTCCCCTATCCTTAATGTACCTTATTAAACACTTCCCATCACTGAGATCCCCCAAATTCCTCATTTTTGCACAAACCCTAGTTTCTTGCTACAACTTGGCAATTTTCTAGGCTAGACCTGTGTTTTGCCCTTTTGGACCCCTTCCCCTCACTCAATCTCTAAAATTCCACTTTCCCCTGCTTCCTAACATCCCTCCCCACCTATCAAAATTTCCTCAAGAATTTAGAAGCCCCCTATCCCCTTCATTTCACTTCATTTCGACAAATCCCCTGTTCCACACATCGGGGTAGGTTTTACTCAAATGATGTTTCTAAGCAAGAAAAGATGAATTTTGGAAAACTGAGAGAGTTTTTTGTCCAAAATAGGCCAAGGAAGAAAAATCTCCCTCAATTTTTACACAGGTGTCATTGTTTAGGAGAAATGTCATTAATACAGTTGCCTCAGGAGAATTGATGCACCTCTAAAGTGACCTTGGGAAAATCACGTTTTCTGCTAGCTTGGTTGGCCAAATGACTTGCTTGATAAGTCAAATTATAACTAAACACAAATATATTTCCAATGAGCTATCATGAGCTCAATTTGGAGTTGAGGAAGACCTTCAAAAGTTGACTGCAACAAGACTCTACCTTTAGGGAGCCTCATTTGGCACATTTTGACCAGTCTTGGGAGATTTGATTTTTGACAGGCAAAATGAAATCCAAACTGAAAAATTATTGTTGGGTTAGAAATTAGACTCGAATACCTTTCCAACACGCTATCCTATGCCCAATTTGGACACCGAGAAGGCCTCCAAATGTCTCCTACAAAAAGTGATACGCATAGGGCAGGTGGTGTGGCGCACATAATTGGCGCGGCTCATTGGGCTCAAATTTCCAGTGTAAAAATACACTGGCGCGGTGCATAGAGAAGGCACGGTGCGTTGGGATTGAGGCGCAGTGCATAGAGCTTCCAAGGCCGATTTTTTCAAAAAATTGCTCCAAATTGCCAATAACAAGCACGGATTTGCCAGGTAGAGTCTTCATCTTTGTGTTTCATCCAATTTTGTGCTAGGCTATGGTGGTTGATGGATGGTAATGGTTCAAACAAAATCAAACCCTACCTCCTAAATTACCTCAAGGAAACTTGTTGCTAGGGTTTCAAAATCACTGTTTTGTCACCAAAATTCACTCCCTCATCCCATTGGTCCCTTGTTTTCATCATTTCCTAAGTTTCCCTATCCCCCTAAGCTCATTAATTCTTTCTCCCAAATTCCCTTTCCCAAATTCTCAAATCCAAAACCTCAAACCCTAACCCTATGCAAAAATTCCCAACCCTATACATAAATTCCCAAACTCTCCCATATTTCCCTAACTGAGTTTATCCCAACAGTCCCTAACCCCTCACTATTTTCCCCTCCCTTTGCAGTCCCTTGTTTCACCATTTTCCCCTTGGTGCCAGAGCTCAAGTACATCACCAAAAGGCAGTCCAACACAGTTTCATACATCAGCAGCCATTTCTCCAAGGTAATTTGTATACCAGTAGTTATGTCATCCGGTCATTCATCTGATTATGAAGTGGAGACCCAAAGTGACTCACCCATGGAGGAACATGCACCCAGGAGACCTCATAAAGGTGGCAAAACATTCGGGAGAATCGCCAAGCTACCCAAAGGAGGAGGGTGGAGTTCACTTCACTTGAGCAGGAGGTTAATGTCGATCGAGAGTCATGGCTTGAAAGAGCCAACATCCACTTAGAGAGCTGCTGGAAAAATCCGATAGGGACAAAGCATTGCTGAGACACATGGCTTTCCACTACATGGCACGCAACAAGGTTTGCAAGGCACGAATCAGGAATCTAAAGGCAAAATTAAAGAAGGCAATAAGGAAGAAAAAGAGACAAAAGGGGCTTGATCATCTTCAGATATTGGCCGAAGTCTCTTTAGTCCAGCATGACACTTGATAGAGAAGGTCCAGCCCAAATTTCAAGAAATTTGGAGCAATTTTTGACATTTTGAATTTTTTTGCACTAAAAAACAGGCTTTGTCTCCCTATGCGCCGCGCCACGTGGCGCTTGCTTTTGCTAGAGGGCTCAAAATCCAAAAAAATTTGCATTTTTCGATTTTTCATGATAAATTATGGTTGCTTGTGCATGGCCAAGAAATTTGGGCAGGTTTTGAGCCCTCAAAAGGTCACAAAACACTCAAAAAATGACCTCACTGCCCCTATTTTGACACACAGGAAGCAGTCTTGGGAGATTCGACATTTGGAGGGGCAAATGGACACCAAATCTAGAAATTCCACTCGGGTTGGAAAGTAGACAGGTAGGGATTTCCAACAAGCTATCTTGGGCTCAATTTGGACTCCGGGAAGTGCCTAAAATTAAGCTCCAAAGTGGCGCAATGCATAGAGAATCAGGCGCGACGCATAGAAGAATTTTGCCTATTTATCACTGTACAGCTCATAAATTCACCCAGTTTTGACTAGTTTCACTTTTTCATGTAACTCTTGATCCACCAAGATGTAATTTTGGGCACATTTTTACTTTTTTTGGTAGATTCATTCACTAAAAAGTGAAAAACAATTGAATGAATCAGTTTCCTTTCATATAGGGGCAAGTTTTTTGATTGCTTATTTTTCAGTTCCTTGTTTAGAATTGGTTGAAACAGCTCCTAGAATGATGAGCTCGACCCCTAGAGGCATGGGAAGGAGTTAGACTTGTCTATATCATGTAATTTCTCAGTCATTTTCATGGTTGGATACTTGGGATTGCTTGGCAACCTATTGTACATTTCATTTCTGCAATTTTGGCAAAGGAAAGACCAGGGTTTTGCAGCACTTGTTGGAATCCATGTGGCTCTGTGTTTTGATGGTGTTTTTCTCTAAGAGATTGTAAGTTTACTGATGTTTATGTGTTTCATTTTCCCTTCTCTTTTCTTCTAAAATTAAACAAATGAGTGATTGAGGTAGAATTCATTGGACTGTTGTGCTCTGCCTTGAAATTTTGTTTGATTTTACATGTTTTCATCTGTTTGAGGAGGACTCTTGAGACATTCTTGCCCTCCTTAGCCCCTCACCGGTCTGATCCATCCATTCATTCAATCCAAAGCATCAAAATGATTGCCTTCGTTGCCCCAATTAGAACTCTGCAAAAAAACTAAGCCTCATCCCCGGACCCAAAATTTGCCTGTCCCTTTTTTCCAACAAAACCCTCAAAAACTCAAATCAAATCCTTGCACTTCATACCTAGCCTAAAATTAGTTTGTTTTTCAGTCATCTCCAGCCCCATTGATTATCTTTCGCTGAGATTGACCCGGAGAGAGCCCTCTCCTGTCCTTGTAGGGATAGCTACGAGGCTGAGCGTGGTTTGATGTGGACCTAGAACCTTGTCTTTTCAGCCTGAGGCAAATCTATGCTCTAACAGGCCCCTCAAGGGAGGTTTTCACCCAAGGATCTTCTTACTCCTTTTTTATATCTTTTCTCATCCTTGGGCTACCTCACAAAGTTTTCAACCCAAAGATGGGACTCAAGCACCTCATGGAGGTCTTCACCTGAGTATTTATTCTTTTTTCTCATTTTTTTTAGTTACCTGATGAGGGAGGATCTGGAACTTGCTCCACCATCATCACTGTTTTATTGATATTTTCAATGAACTCTTGCTTTGATAAAGGCCTCTTGTACATTTTCAATCGGTGTCCATTAACAAGCAATGGAATGGCTTCTTCATCTATAGTTCTGATCTGCACTAAACCATTATCTTGGGATCTTTCCACCACATAAGTTTCGAGCTATCTTGTCCTTAGCTTTCCCTTGAAGTCTTGATACCTAGAATGGTCTAATAATGCCCAATCGCCCTCTTGAAATTGCTTCTCCTTAATATGTTTATCATTCCATATCTTCCTCTAAAGCTGAACTATCTCTATATGTAGGAGGGCCTACATTCTGAATTCATCCAAGCCAATCAAATGGAACAATCTTTCTTTCTATGCATGACTAAGATCCAAATCTAGTTGGGCTACCATCCTCAATGTGTTATATTCAAACTCAATGGAAAACAAAGCCTTTCTCCCATAGACCAACTCATAGGTTGTAAATCTAGTGGTGGTCTTCCATGTTGTATTATAGGCCCAGGTGGCCTCAACTAGTCTCTCTGCCCAATCCTTCCTCCTGCTGCTCACTACCTTGTTTAAGATGCTCTCTAATGCTCTGTTGGTCAACTCCACCTGCCCATTAGCTTGTGGATGATAAGGAGTGGAGGTTTTATGCTTGATTTTGTGATGGCTAAGCAGTTCTTCAATCATGTTGGAGGTAAAATGGCTGCCTTGGTCTGTGACTAGCTCTCTAGGGTACCCAAATTTGTAGAATACATTCTCCCTTAGGAACTCAACCACCTTCTCTTTTGTTGTTGCCTTAATTTCCTTGGTTTCAGCCCACTTAGTCAAATAATCAGTGCACACAATAATGTACTATTTTTTCTTTGAAGGAGGGTTGATAGGCCCAATGAATTCCATGCCCCACTTGTCAAATGGCTCGAAAGTCACTTGAGGTTGTAGGGGCATTTCATCTCTTGGAGTAGGCTTTCCCATCCTCTTGCACCAGTCACACTGACTAATGTACTTCTTCACATCCTTATGAAGAGTGGGCCAATAATAGCCCACTTGTAACACTTTGAATGTTGTCCTCTTTGCTGCAAAGTGACCTCCACAAGAACCATCATGACAGGTCAGAAGGATGTCAAAAACTTCCTCTTCCCTTACACACCTTCTCAACATTTGATCTGGGTCAAGTTTCAAAAGATTGCCCCCAATGCAGGTGAAGGGGGCACTTTTCCTGACTATCTTTCTCTTTTCTTTAGAGGGCAAGTTTGGTGGGAACTGTGCTAATACCAAATAGTCTTAAATATCAGCAAATGTGGAGAGAACTGAAATAGAAACAAATGCTCATCTGGTAACTGGTCATCCACCATTCCTTCTTCACCTACAGGCAAATTCATGCTAGATAGAAAGTCTGCAACAACATTTTCCTTACCAAGCTTATCAACAATAGTTAGATCAAACTGCTGTAATAAAAGAAACCATTTTATAATTCTAGCATTCACATCTAGTTTATTCATTAAATATTTGATTGTAGCATGGTCAGTATGCACAAATGTTTGATAGCCTGTAATGTAATACCTAAACTTTTTTAATAAATGCACAAAACCAGGAGTTCATTTTCAGTCACAATATAATTTAGCTTAGCCTTTGACAGGTTCTTACTGATAAAATAGATGGCATAGGGCAATTTCTCCTCCACCTAACCTAAGGTTGCTCCTATGGCTTTATGTGAGGCATCAACATGACTATGAAAAGGGAGGGCCCAGTTTGGGCCTCGAAGAATTGGTGCAGTGGTTAACTTACCCTTTAAAATGACTAAGGCCTCTTGGCAGCTTTTTGACCATATGAACTCTGAATCTTTGGCCAAAAACCCAAATAAAGGATATGCCAACTTGTTGAAGTCCTTTATGAACCTTCAGTAGTATCCAGCTAACCCCAAGAAACTCTTGACATCCCTGTACTTTTGAGGAGGTGGGACACTTTGGATGATTGTTATTTTGTTTGGGTCCACCTGCGGTCCTTGCTGAGATATTGAAAGACCTAGCACGATCCCTTCGGTCATTAACAATTCACATTTTTCTGGACTGAGAGACAGGTTCATTTCAATGCATTTGTGCATTACTTTGCCTAGGTTAGTCAAGGCTTCTTGAAATTCACAGCCATAAGGTGTAAAATCATCCATATAGATTGCCGCTACATCATGTACTAATTCGGAAAAGATACTCAAGACTGCTCTCTGGAAAGTGATAGGAGAATTTCATAGGCTAAAAGGAAGGACCCTATAGGCAAAATTACCCCAAGGATGGGTGAATGTGGTCTTATCATGGTCTTCTGGGTAGATTTGTATTTGGTTGTACCCACTAAATCCATCTAGGAAAGAGAAAAACTTCTTCCCTGCCAAGCCATCTAGCACTTGGTCAATGAAGGGTATGGGAAAATGATCCTTCTTTATGGCTTTGTTAAACTTCCTATAATCTACACAAATCCTACACTTACCATTTTTCTTGGGAACTAACACTAAAGGAGAGACCCACTCACTATCAAAGATAGGGTAAATGAATCCTGAATCTAGCAGTTTTTGCAATTCCTCTTTGACTATATCTTTAAGAGCTGGATTCATCCTCCTTTGTGGTTTCCTCACTAGATTGCAACCTTCTTTGATCTATATGTGGTGAGTACACACTGAGGGGTGTACTCCCTTCATTTCCTTGTAACTCCAAGCGAAGGCTTCTAAGTTTTCTCTCAACATGTTGCATAGATTTTCTTCTTAAGGAGTAGGAAGAGATGGATTAATTGTCAAAGTTTTCTATGGGAAAAATTCTATGGTTTTGACATGGAGTGGGTTGGAATTGGCCAATCATAAGTTAATTGGATGATTGTTCTGGGTTTCCCTTACTTCTTCTTCTAATTGTAATGAACTAGAAGTTGGATTTTAGAGCAGGTGTTCAATTAAGTCATCCTCATCTTGCTTTCCTCCTCCTATGGTTGCTTCCAAATAATAAAGTTGGGTTGAATAAGCCTCATCTTCTTCCTCCTCCTCCAACCATAAAGGTAAATCATGCTCTAGAGAAGTTTGAGCATGAGTGTATAGGACTAACTGCTTGGACATATGCCCATTCTTGATGGTCATATTCCCATCTCTGTAGCTAATATAAGCATCAGTTGTGGCCAACCATAGGCTCCCAAGGATGAGAGGGTAACCAATAAGCTTAGCCTTAGGCTGGAGAACTACAAAATCTGCAAGGTACTCCTAGGAGTCAATGGAAACCATCACATCTTCCACAATTCCCTCAGGGATGACTGTGGAACAGTCTGCAAGTTGCAGAACTATTGTGGTCTTTCTCAATGACCCTTCGAGGTTGAGCTTGAGCATGGTGTCCTTGGTCATCACATTAATGGTAACCCCAAGATCGATTAGAGTGTGTGGGACAATGGTGCCATTAATGTGCACATCTACCATAGGGCTTCCAGGGTCCAAATATTTTGGACATATTACCTGCCCCAGCATTAAGTCAGACAGCCACCCAATGACATTAATGGTAGGGGCATCCCTTTTTCTTCTTCCTGGATGCTTGAAGCACTTCTCCTTACTCAACTTATTGTAAATGGGAACATATTTTATTGCTTGGAGAAGGGGGATCTCTAAACATAGATTTTTTCAATTCTCCTAGAAGTTCAAGTTCTTCTAGGGTAGGCTTGAGTGGTTGGGCTAACCTCTTAGGAAAGGGTGGATTTACTTTAAGGTTTCTCTCCTCTCTTTCTTCCTCAACCTCCCTATGTGGAGAGGGAAGTTGGTTATCTGGGAGAATTCTCCCAGATCTTAGGTTGATCTCTTGGATTTCTACAGCATAAGCTGGGTATGATGTCTCTCCACTGTATACATGTTGATCCTGCCTATTGTTTGGGTTCGAATTTAGCTGGGCAGGCATGTGGGGTTGCTTGGGTGGAGCAGAGTGTAGGAGTTGTGGTTGGGTAGGTGGTGGAGACAATAGAGCTGGGGCATTGTTGTATTGGGGCCTCCACCCCTGGTGTGGGGTATTCCACTGAGGTTATGGCTGAACATAAGGTTGAAATGATTGGTTGACTGGCTGAGAATGATACTGAGATGCATAGGACCAGGGATGGGGTATAGACTAGGAAGGATGAGCAGAGGGTCCCCAAGAAGGTATAGTTGTGGTTTGGTTGTGGTTGTAATATGCACTGGATGTCCCTTGCATACCCTACTAGTATGGTCTAGACCCGGGAGGTCTCCTTTGGTTGATGTAACAAAGCTACTCAGTGACCCCTTCAGCTCCTTTATATACATATTTGAGTCCAGGTAAACAAGGGCACTTGTCTATGGAGTGGTTTTCTTCACAGACCGAGCAAATCTCAATGCAGTTCAATGGACATTCATTCCTAGGATGCCTCCTAATGCATCTAGGAAAAAAGATGGCTAGGGCTCTCTCTGCTTCCTCTTGCTTCCTTTTGATATTCACGATGTCCAATTGCAAGGCAAGGGTTTGTAGCATCTCACTTTTGAAATCTTCCAATATATTTCCAATTTCACCCTTGATGGATGAGTTGGAAGATGATGTACTGGCCATAGGTTGACTACTCCTACCCTTTTTCCTGGCTGCCCTAGAATGGTTTCTAAAGATAGTCTTGATATCCTCATAAGGTAATTGATAGATATCCCCTCCTGCTAACAAATGTAAGGTATCTAGAAGATATTCCTTTACTCCTCTGAGCAGGACGAGCTTTAGTGACTCAGGGTCAAGTGTGCACCTAGCCCTTTTGTAACTGAGCTAGAATCTTTCTTCATAGTCTTCTAAGGATTCATCCTAGCCCATGGTCATCCTGAAAATATCTTCTTTAGTATACTTTGACCCACAGTAGTCCCTATATTTGTTGTTAAAATCCTTCTGCATATGAGCCCAAGTTGTGATTTTATCTCTAGGTAAACCCATGAATCAACACAATGTTGCATCCTTGAGGGTAGATGGAAACAGTTTTAACTTTTTCTCATCATATGTATAGTCATAGGTTCGGCATATAGCAACAAACTCAAATAGGAAAGTGTCAGGGTCCTCTATGGCCAGGCCATGGAAATGAGGTAGGGCAAAGGGGCTTATATTCTTCATCTTAGTGTCTCCTGTTATCACTCAGATGTCTTCCTTAGAAGTTATCAAAGAAGGAATAGTCCAAGGTAACCACAAACCTAATATTTTAGACTCAGGTTCTAGCCAACATAAGTCCAGAGAGGGCTCTCTCTTTATAATTTAACTTTGTTTTGGGTAAGATTTCAGGCTAGTTCTTAGTGCTCATGATTGTTTTGTTTTGATTGGGTGGTGGAATTAAGAAAACAGATGGGCAGAGCAAGTATTCAGGCCATTGGGCTATGGATTCAATCAAGAGTGGCTGAACTGGATCTAATCAATCACTAAGGTAAGAGTTCACAGGGTAGGCTAGCACAGCAAAAGAAAATCTGTGGGTTCAAATGGATGAGGTAGTCCTAACTAGGGCAAAGGGAAATGAAGAATCCTTAACAAGGATTAAGATGAATAAAGGAAGGATGATCAGTAGCAAAGGGCAATGAATAATCGTTTACTATGGACCAAAGGGGGGGTAAACTATGGAAGTAAGGGAGAAATTAAGAATTCCCAGACCAAGACAGTTTAGTAGAAAACATATAGAAAGTAAACAGTTAAAACAGAGAGAATTTAAGCTAGTTCTGAGATATCATTTCTTGTTTACTTTTTAGATTTCGTAAGAGACACATATAAATATTTATAAAATGAAGAGAAAACAATATTTAAACGTGAAGAGATAATACTTATTTGTTCCAACTGTGCACAAGAATACAGTGAAATGTCCTTAACTTTATTTCATATCCAGCAAAACCAGTCTAGTCTTGAGTACAATAGCTCCTTGGCTCAATATGAAATGTCTACAGAAATGTATTTTAATCCACACTAATTACTTCAATTTATGAAGTATTTATACAAAACATGTTACAAAATATCTCATAACAAGATGAGAATTATTTTAGGAAACCAAAAATATCTTCAACACGAAGATAGAGACAGATGGAGAATTGTCTTCTTGTTGTCCCTTTTATTATGACTGTGCTGGTTGTTGCAATTCGGATTTGGCTCTTTCAGTTGCTTGATACTTATGTGCTAGATTCACTTTATGTCTTCTACCTACTGATACTCTTTACCTGTTATGCTTTGACTCTGTCTTACCTGTTTTACCTGGCAGCCATGTTTTACCATATAGATTTACTGCAGTAACTTCATAGTAAATCTGTTAGTTTTGTCCACCATTCACTATCAGGTAATTTCATCCTTATCATTTTTCTGTATATCTCGTCAACTTCTGTATACTTAGAAAAATTTGGCCTGTTGGTAAACAAGTTCTTGACCTCATGCTCTATGAAAAACAAATTTTCCAGACTATCATATAATACCTTTCCAGTGGGCAGGGCTTTTACTCCTGAGGTACTAGCTTGGCTGCTGGACAATTTGTTTAATCTTCAACATAATCATCTTGGGTCATCAGCTTGTCATTTATTACCATAGGACTGTGAAGTCCTTTTTCTCTTAAAATACCATACTTTGTCATAAAACTGTCAATATCAGCTTGGATGCTTTGACACCTTTTTTCCAGATTGAGCATCAGGTTCCTTTTGGTGAGAACCTTCTTTATTTCTATGATGGTTGTTGTTCTATCTTCTATTTCTAGTTCATCAAGCTGGTACCTGTGTTGTTCAAAAATGTTATCAATAGGTTGGTCGCTTCAGGCATATCTCCCAATTCTTCCCTTGTCTTGTGGACTGCTTCTGTAGCCACTTTTACTAGTTCAGTTTGTTCAAAAATTACCTGAATAGATGGCCAAACATCATTGATAGAATCAATGATGTTGGCCCAAATAATTTCCTTCATATCTCTAAGTGGTTCTTGCAATGTTAAGTCCTTTTCAAGGACTTTTATTCTTTCTCCCATTCTTTGATTTTTCTGAACTTCTTCCTTCTGTTGTATCTGTGCAAGTTTGCAATCAGTTTCCAAACTTGACACTTTTTCTCTAAGCTTCTTAAGCTCAGTAGCCTGGATGCTCATTTCCTCCATGGATTTTACCAATTCAACTATCTTTTCTGTGGATGTCCCTATGCTTGTAGATGCCCCTGTGCCTGCTGATGTACCTGTAACTGGAAAAGCTATAGTTGGTGGAAGTGTGGGTGCTAAGGCAACAGCCAATGTGGAGGGTACTGCTGTAGAGACTGTAGGAATTACAGTCTGAGGAGTGGTGGCCAACTCACTCTGCTTAGACTGTATCAAGTTATCTAGCTCTTTCTCTGTCTCTTTTAATTGTTCATTCAGCTTAAGGACTAAGTCCATAAGCTCTCCCTCCTTCTGAGTTTCCAACACTTCAGCTGTTTGAGGATGATGTAGAGGGGGAATTTTGGGTTGCTTCTTCAATGCAACTATGTCATCGTTTTTCTTCTTAATAAGCTTTTCTGCATCTTTCACATCCTTGGGATCATGTCCCAATTCTATGACCAAGTCCTCTAAGGACTTTATTTTGGTATCCTTGGCCTGTGAAGAGGCCTTCTCTAACTGGAATTGTGCTGATATATTATTCAGCGAATTCTGGAGTTGGTGGGCTGCAATTGCCTTGCTGGTCAAGGTGGAGTAAACCATTTCCCCAGTCTATTTGTGTAACTCTATTTGGTCAATAGGATGGATATCATTTTCCAATACTTCAATTTTTTTTTTAGATAATCTGTAATTGACCTGGGTTGTTGTGTAGTTGGCTTCAAGAAACTCATCTGCATCTTACCTTCCTTTATGTCAAAGGCTGACATTAGCCTTGTTTGATTTGTTGGAGCCATTTTAAGGTAGTGTGCATAACTTTGGGCCTTTAATCTTTCATTCCTGGCCTTGATTTATTTGTATTTCTTTTCTATGTCTTGGCTTTGGCCACTTGGAGCTCTAAAGGAGGATACTTCCATGGTTTTTTGTCTCTCTAGCATTTGAGCTTGTGAAGTGGAAGGTTCTTGTGTACCTCCAGAGGGTGTGGTCTACCTGCTTTCTATTCTTCCTGTACCTGTAGTTCCAGTTGTCTCCTCAGTATACTCCTGTTCTGAAAATGGATTCAACCTTTGCCTCTTGACATAAGTTTGGGCAACAGGTTTGCTAGAAGGAGTGGCCTCCTCTCTATCTCTTTTAAGATTTCTCTCCTCATTTAGAGGAGTCCGTAAAATAGGAGGATTGCTCATGATTTGTTCTGGCTAAGCAAGTTCTACTAATATTTCCAGTTGTTCTGATTCCTCTGGTTGCTCTGATGGTTCTGGCTGCTCTGATGGTCCTTCTTCTGCTATTTTCCCACTATGTTCCTGTGATTGCCTTTGAGATTGAGATTCTCCTGGCACCTGTACAAATGAATCTTCATCAAGTCTTCTTTCTAAATCAATCAATACATTATTGACAGTAGTTTCTATGCTATCCCTGTCTACCAAAGTGTTTTCCACCCATTCAAGTTGATTTGCATACTGTTCAATTTCAGGGATTCTATGGTGGATATAAGGAGATAATTTATTCTTTTGTCTCCTATTGCAAATGAATTCTAAAGGGTCATATCTCCAAATAAAACTTTGTTTCAGTCTCAGTCTTTGGAGGATTTCCTCTGCTTCCTTCCTTGCTTCCCTACTGTTACATATGAAGGGGCCAAGCTAATCTTTTATCCTAAGTTGAGCTTTCTTCTTGGCCTTCACAAAATGCACCTCATCTGAATTGATCATTTGCCTATAGTACTCCAGAGAAAACAATCTCATAGGGAGGTATTTGGGCAGTTTGTAGGGAACCAGCTCGCATCCATATATTCTGATTTCAGTGTGGTTTTGGTACAAGTACCAATCCCCCACTCTATATTGTTTGGACAACTGTAGGACCCTCTTGATATCTGCGCTGATTCTGGGGGGAGGGCTTCCTAATAGCATAGTTGCCACTAGGTGTACAAACAGATCTATGAAATCAATATAAGAATATTGAGAGTCATTTAGGTGGATTAATGAAGTTCAGAAGACCACAGATCTAGGGTTGCATCTGGTATCAAGATTTTGGAGCGTGATTGGGAATTTGTTAGCTTGATAATATCGGAAAAGATGATATAAAACTGAAGAATATTTGAACACTCTTTCATTACCCAACCTCATGAATTGATCATGCATTCTATCAGCAATGAATTTAGCATAGTCAAACATGATGGTTGGGGGCTGCCCAGGAGTGTAGATGGACATTAATGCTATAATGATTTCATCAACAAATTCACTTGTAGTCTGGCCTAACACACTGGATATCATTTCTACAATGTTTTGACCAAGATTAGATAATATAGTCCACATGTAAGGGAGAGGGTCCTTTGGAATGTATTTTTCTTCCCTAATGAATTTCTGGTATAACCTATCAAGTTTAATTGAGGTGAGTGTAGGGTATTTGTTAAGAAAATCTCCAACAGAAAGAGGGGTCAGGCTTTGGCTTGGTTGTAACTACATCATTTCATTTATGGACTCAGTAGTGATGGTAAATAATACAGACTGATCAGGGGTCATTACTGCCCTTTGGCTGGGATTATAATTCATATGGTAGTAATGTATAATCTCTGGGAAGATATGAACTCTGGGGAACTGGTTCTTGAGTAAACCTGATTCCCAAAGTCCTATGTAGTCTGCATGGTTCAGGTGTTGTCTCTGTACCTACACTATAGTTTTAATGGGCAATCTTGGACAGAGGTATCATTAATCTGAAAATATTTATCTGCCAGGGGGAGATGGTCTAAATCCCCGTGAGGAGTAGAAATGGGCATGACATTCAATGCAATTTGGGCATCCATCCTTGGTTCTTGTGGATTCAAGGACGGGGGCGAAGGGTTTTCAGTGAAATTGGGAAAAACTGGTCTAATTCAGGGTTTTTTGGAGTCACCAAGCAACTTATCTTACTAAATTACTTAGTAATTTGAAGCAATTTAGTTCAGATTTGGGAATAAAACATGGTTTCTCACCGAATTTGGGGTAAATACCTGGTTTCGTCTTTTGAACGGAGTAATGGCAACTGTGCACTATTTGCAGGAAGCGCACGCGACTGAAAGGTGGTTTGGAGTTTCAACAACTTCAATAAGTTGGCAGTTGGACGTAGGATGATGGTTGCACGTACTCTGGTGCTTGCATGGGGGTCAAAGTGTTCTTTTTCATGGTAAAACAAAAAACAATGAGTTTTTTAGTTTTGTTCATAAAGTCAATGATTTTGGCGCGTACACAAGGAAAAGGGCACTCGGAATTAAGCGGAGGATGTGACATTTTGTCATTTAGCGGGAGGCGGTAAGCGGGATTGTATCGCACCGATTTTGGGATAAAGTGGTTTTGGAGGGAGGCCACCCGATGCCATTCATCGGGTGCCACGTAGTGGTGGGGTGAATAGTGAAACCAACCATATCGGGCGAGTAAAGGTAAGCCTTCGGAGACCGCCTGATATAAGCGTCGATCGTTGGATCAAAAGGGGTCAGGTCGCACGATGATCGAGGCGATGATTTGATATGAGGTTTAATGGAGGGGCTCGACAGGGTTTTAATGCATGGAGGGATTAATTAATTGTGGATTAGGGAGGTTTAATGACGTCGAGAGTGATTTCATTGGCGGGGAAAAATTATTAATTAATCACTGATTGATTAATTAATCTCTTTTATTTGGCGGTGGGTCATGGTTATTAATTAGTCACTGATCGACTTAATTAATCCCTTAATTATTCACTAATAGAGTTTATGTTTCAAACCTTCGGGGACAGGATATTAACATAGGGGTTTAATAAAATATAAGGGAAAGGGGTGTTTTTGGGATTTAATAAATAAAGTTAGAATTTAATATGAAATGAAGGTGGAAAAACGAAGTGTGCTAAGTATAATGTGTGTTGAATTTTATTTACTTTTCACATAAAACATTATAACTTAGGCTAAATGTGCATTTGTGGGTTTTTGTGGAAAAGGGGTTTGCTTGGGGGTGATTACTTTCCCTAGGCAAATGGTGCTTTTACCTTAGGAAAAGGGATTTTTTAGGGGAAATGAGTGAATTATGGAGGGGGTGAATGCTTATAAGGGGCTTTTTAGTACTTAGGACCTATAAGTTATTGGGTTGAGGGTTTGGTCCCTCCAGAAGTCAAAGAAATGCTTTGAGCCCATTTAACTTAGGGTTTTAGGTACCTTTGACTTTTCTTATGGGAAATTAGTAAAATTAAGGGTGAAATGAATGGGGAAATTAATCACTTGACTTTGTGTAAATACTCAATTATCACCCATACTTCAGCAACTTGATGATGAAGGTACATGATATGATTTTATCTAATCAATCACCATAATTCTGCAATCATGCAACTACTTACCCATCTACTCATCCTACCATTTTTTCTACTCTTTATTAGCGTGCACTTAAGCTAGAAAACCCTTATCAAAACATTTTTCTTTTCTTTTACAATAGAAATCTATCTAAGTCTATCCTTATTACATCCAAGGGCTCAGATTAAACTGTTGAGCTCCTTTTATTTACTCTACCTATCTACTTATCTGCCAAGATTAAACTGTTTGATTACCATGGATTTGTGGCATCAATAACAAGTTGCACATAATCTTTTTATTTTACATCAAAGTAAATGGTAGTGGCATTTTGACTTGCACACTTTCATGGTCTTTTTCTTTTCCCCTGGGGTTCATATTTTCATCTTTTTTTACCTTTTTTCACTCTTTTTGTCCTTTGATTTTTCTTTTAGGATATACCCTCTTTACATTTTTTTTTTTAATATGGAAAACATTTGCAGAAATAAAAGGTATGTACATATTACAGATTTGACCTCAGCCATTCAAAAATTATGACTCCTATTGGTATAGGAACATAACATCCCCATTGGTTTCCCTAATGGGGAAGGCACCCTCAACTCTCTCTCTATTCCCTCTATCATTTTGGTTCTCAGCCATTGGTTCAGTAGGAATAGATTCTTCTTCTTATTCTTCCCCTATAGGTTCTTCAAATATGTCAGGTTTCTCTCCTAAGAGTTCCTCTAGTTCATAGCCACCGAAGAATGGAGAAGGTTGGCTATTGGAAGCAGTGGGTGTATTTGGCAAGAATTTTCCTAGATTGTCCCTACTCCTACGAGGCATGAAAGGAAATGTTTTTGGGTTGGTTTTTGGAAGATTTTTTAGCAAGAAAGTACTTTGTAGAAATGAAATTGTTGATTGAATGAAAACTACTGATAGAAAGAAACTACTTGTTGAATTGAAATTCTACTTGCAAAATGGAAAGGAAAGTATATAATGACAAATGAAAGAAAGGAAGCTACTAGATTACTTTTGCAGAAATAAACTAATGTAAGAAATCTGAAGACTAGAAATAGAAGAAAAGAAAGCAGAATAGAAGAAAATAAAGCATTAGCCACATTCTACTCTGATACCTCCCGGCAACAGTGCCAAAAAGTGATGAGCACCAGTATTGCAGCAAGGATGCTGCAACTCCTAGGCTACCAACTTTACTTATCAACCCGGGTTCATACAAACTTGGAGGTGATAGTGCTATATGCACAAGTAGAAGTGAAGGACCTGTCTGTTGTCACTTGTTCATCTGGCAAGAGACCCCAGGGGTTCCAAGCCAAAATTCTATAGAGTCAGAATAAGCTTGATTCTTTGTTGGAAGAAGAGAAATTATATTCTATGAGAGCTACTCTACTGCAATAATGAATAAAACAACATGTAATGCTAAATCACACCATATCCTAATTAACCATTTAAATAGCTAAATTAAGCAGAATTGCTAAATCAACACTAACCTAATTCTACTATCTAAGTTGCAGA
Organism: Pinus tabuliformis; assembly: GCA_031772625.1. Taxonomy (NCBI): domain Eukaryota; kingdom Viridiplantae; phylum Streptophyta; class Pinopsida; order Pinales; family Pinaceae; genus Pinus; species Pinus tabuliformis. The sequence continues at coordinate 538,394,969 of CM062816.1, read as the reverse complement.
AGTAAGGAGCATCAAACCATACTAAGGTGTAAGCAAGAAAACTAAACTAAATCTATTTCCACTTTCTTTTGGTTTCTTTTTTGGTGTTTGCGGTGATCAGACAGTATTGAATGACCAAGTCAAAGCTCGGGAGTGGAAGCATTTTAAGGATATGCAAAAAAAGGTTCGAGAAGGAGTCAAGTGGAAAAGCAATTGGAGGATGAAATTAGTGAAAGGAGGACATAATGAAGCAGAAGTGCATAGGAACCATTGGATCGATCGGGAACAGTATTAATGGGAGATGAGTGGTGGAGATCTTATCGCAGAAGATTAACTAAATAGATGGACGAATAAGACTAATGGAAGATGAATGGTGGAGATCTCATCACGAGAGGCTAAGTGAATAGATGGATGAATAAGACTAATCAGAAGATGAATGGCAGAGATTTTATCATGTAGGTTGAGTGAATAAATGGACAAACGGGGTTAAACGAGAGATGAATGGTGTAGATCTTATCATGGAGATGAGGTGAATAGTTGGGTGGATCACATCAAGTCACATGGCGACAAAAGGGTAAAAAAACGTGTAGAATGATAGAGTGGGTTTTCGTAGGCAGTAAGTAGTCTCTCATGCGCCCTCAAGGTTGTAAGTGGAATTCCAAAATTTTATGTGATTATCCTAACTGGTTGACACGTAGCATGGGAAAACCACTTTTCTCGCGTGCTCTCGGGTGAATATCGATCGTGCAAGAATCCGCGCAAGATTACATGATATACATTGGATCAGGCAGGGTTGATCAACAGTGGAGATCGGCTAAGCTAGTTTGTGATCAGGTGATGTGATAGCCATTGGATCAGGTGGAATTGATCAATGTTGGAGATCGACCAAGCTAGTTGTGATCGGGTGACGCGATGGTCGTTGGATCGAGGGTGCGATAGATCGATGGTGGAGATTTGGAGTGCATAAAGTAGGTGGAAGAATTCACGATAGTCCTTGGATCAAGCTAGACAAATCGACGATGGAGATCTGGAGTGCAAAAAGTCAAGCATTGAAATGAATCAGACGGTGATTTTTCAGATTTGCTGTGGATCTAACGGGTAGGAGATCTATGGGTATAATCTGCTTAAGATGTGATTTATAGACTCGTGCTTAAGTATTTCATGCTGAAGAAAAGGAGAATATGAGTGAGATCTATTACAGAAAGAGAGTGATTGAAGATGATAACAATGAAATGAACCAAGTATTGAATCAAGACAACAAACTCCAAAGCTCATGCAATAACTAGAAATTTGAAACACAACCAATCTACTCTACATTGTTGTAATGAAAATGCATCTACTTAAACAAATGAACGATTAAACCATGGATCTACGCTAGCATAGAGGTACAGTAAAGAGGATACTTAGCTGCTAGGGTTGAGCCCTAACCTAAGAGCTTCAGCCCTCCGAGTTAACTCAGTACTGGCTCGAAACAAAACTCATTCTTATTATCAAAACAATGGATTACATCAAAAAATTGTCACAAGTCTTGCAACTCGAAAATAAATTAAAGTTTTACAATCAAAAGTCCAAATAAAAACCGAATCCTACTGAGGTCCTAGGCCTCTTTACTTATATGACTGAAGTATTCAATAAAATCAGGGAGGCTTGGCTCCCAAACTAGAGATAAACTAGTGCTTTGACTTCCATTTGCTCAGCTGCCTTCTAGTCCTCATGATTTGGCTAGTTGCACTCTGAGCTGATGGAGGAATATTCGAATGGAGGGGTAGTAAATGAGGAAGATTTCCCTCCTATAATTCCTCTCCCTTGTCCCATTTGAGGTTTGACCAAGGTCTTTGCTAAAATTCCTTGCTTTTATCCTTTAATGCTGCATTACATGCACATTAGACCACAAATCAAAATATCCAACTCTAACTCATCTCATAAACTAAATCTAATCAAAAGTATGCAATAAGTTGTGAGAATACTTGGTTTGACTAAGCTAGGAGGTGAATTAAGGCCCATATAATTACCTAAGGATGAGGCTCATCAACATTCATGACCTTCAACTTTATTTATAATTTCATCAGTGAATGGAGTGGGAAATGGGTTGGTTACTGTCAATTTATTCAACCCATGATAGTCACCACATATGTGCAGCTTAGTCGGTCCATGCTTCTTGGGTTGCACAACCATAGGACTTTCCCATTCTAATGTTTCAATTGGGTATATGATGCCAGCAACAAGTATCCCCTATATTCCGTTTTGGACAATGGGTTTATATTTGTGAGCAAGCTTGTAAGGTCTCTTTTTAATCAGTTAGCTCTAGGAATGAGGTTGATATTTATATCCCCCTTTAATTTTTTAAGTCCCTTCAAAATTTATAATCACGGGTGAAAACATCCTGATATTACTTGAGTAAATAGACAATTTTTGCTATTTTTTTATCAGAACAATAGTCACCAAATCAGGCAATCTTTGGTTGATCATCATTTGATATGTCATCTTCTCTTATCTTTATTTTTGTGTCCATCTAGTCAGGTGCCTTTGACTCATTGAGTTCCTGGTCTCCAACTTTTATCTCTTGATATGTAGGTGGGAAGTCCTCTTTCTCAAGTTTCTCAATTTCATGTTTTTTGAGTGTGTACACTAATTTTAATATTTTGTGATTCTCTAGATGATCCTTCTTCTAAAAAAATATATGGTTGGGAATAGGAGCTTCTTCCATTTCTAACTAGCTAGCCATTTTATATTTTGATGCACACGACACATAATTAAAATTTGTTGACATGTTGACTATTGATTGTTGATTAAGATTGTCAGTTGGTTTTTCCTATATAAAGTCTTTTATTGGTTGAACTACATCAAGCAATTCATGTTCCTCTTGTTGGAACTCAAAATCCCTAATGAAAATTTATTTCAACTCTTTCCATTGTATATATTTCCCTCAATCCTCTTCTAATGTATACCATTTGTTAGGAAAGTCATTTCGAGTATTTGCAAACATGTGAGGCTAGACTCTCTCATCTCTATATCCAATCATGCGTCATTCTGAATCAAAATTTTGTATATAATGAACCGGGTTCTATCTAGTCTTAAAATAGGTATATTTTCTTGCATTTAAAGCTTACAAACTCCAAATCATTCAATGAAATACGTCATTGTTGTCATCCATGTTTGGAGTCAAGATGAGTGGGTATCCCACCATCTTGCCACTTGACCTGTAAAATTTTGCACCAGACTTTACATCTGCCCCTATTCTCCAATAGATTTGGTTACTTGTTTGACATGGTTAACAGTGGAATCCCATTCCTTGAATTGAATCACACTATTAGAATATTTTTTTAAGTTAGTCAATAGCAGTGATGGTGTTTCTTTACAATTTCTTTCTCTAAAAATAGGCACTGATTTAAGTGAATAACAAGGTTGAGTTTTTGTTGTTCGAATTACTTTGATTGTCCAGCATTCCTTTGCTTTTGATTCATAATTTTCAACTTTCCATTCATAAATTTCTATATCAGAGTTCTGACCAATGGAAAGAGGTGATCCTATTAAAATTTCTCTGAAGTAATTAGGTTCCACATTATCCCTATCTTCATGTAGCACTTGATACAACCTTCTTGTTTATGACTCTTCTTCACATGGTTCAACTCATGGTTTTCATTCACAAGGGTCTAAAGGAATGATGATTTTATTATAATATCCCTTTAGTTTGATTTTTTCTTTTTCTAATGAAATAGTCGCATCCCACGGTCTACGAACTAGCACGATATATGAAGGTATACCATCAACTAAGTTGATGACCTCAAAATCGACTGTCATTAGGATTCCCATAATTAAAAAAAATTCCTGTCTCAATGTGTTAATGGGTTCAATGAATCTTTGGTAAGAAAGCTTGAGACAGTTGGCCATTCTATGTAGATTCAATCTTCCCACACTAATCTATGTTTCATGAGAGAGCATATTAACATGTGACTCAAAGTCGACAAGGACTTGTCTACGTGTGGATCGCGATCTTCCAATTGTTTTTCTTACGATATTTGACGTACATTTTTACATTTCTCCCAAATTTCATTGCGGTATTTTAACATATTTAAAAGTTCTACTAGGAAACCAACTAAATTTTCTTCTTTTAAGAGCTCCAAAAATTCTTCTAGAATAATATCCTTTTACGGTCTTTTTTTATCTACTTCTTTCATAAATAATTCTACAACTCTTGTCATTGTATGGTTTTGCACCTACATATATGGATATATAGTCACATTCCTTGTTGTTTGGGTGGTTTGTTGATTATGACTATTGTTATCTCTTCCTATGCCTGACCTTGTAACAACATGAAGGTTTTTTGAATTTAGAATATCTTTCTTAGGGATAGTTTGAAGTAAATTCACATTTCTTTTTTTTAAGAATTTTTCAATGTTCTTGGGGAAATATTCCAAATAATGATCCCCAAACTACACATATTACAAAAGCATGGGTCGGTATTATCTTTTAATGGGAAATTAGGGGTTGTGTGACCCTCTTTCCAAAAAGTAAAGCAATAAAACCTTCCTTGGCCCCAACCTCATCTGTGACCTCTTCCATTATATCCTCCTCGTCATCCACCATATCCTCCTCAACAATTTCCTCTTCTGACATGCATTGGTGGCTCGTTGTATTGATTCATCGCTTAGGTATGATAAACGACATGATAATTTGACTTTTTTTTCCCATTGAGTTAGCCAAATGCTAATAGAAGGGAAATTTAGGCATTCGGTGATCTGCTTATGTAATAAATCATTCATGATTACAAAGCCCTAAATATGGGATTCGGTACAATAAGTGAAATAAACCAATCGTCATAACGTCTGATCATGAGGAAGGGTGTTAAAGGTAAGTAAAGGCACATATAAGAAAAGGGGCCAAAAAGTTTTAGCATCGTATCTATACATGATTAATTGGTAAGATAAGTGTATTGTGGCGATTAGAGAATATGAAAGAGCATATGCACCATCAGAGAGCACGAGTGATGGGATCACATGTGTAAGGAGTGCATAAGAATGTGGAGAGCAAAAGAGTGTATGGTGGTAGTGAAATATGTGAGAGAAGTGGAGAGCTACAAATATTTGGTTCTAAAAGAGACAAGATAGAAAGCACAGAGAATGTGAGTTGGCATATATGAGAGAACACATATGTAAACATAGTGTTTGTATTTGAGAAGTGTGTGATCTGGGCCAGTAAGGAGTGCACAAAATAGAGTGGTATGTTGTGCAGCATGATAGAAAACTTCTAGTGAACCAGGAAGAGTAGAATACTACAAATAAAGAAAAGAAAGGAAGGAGATCTAAACCAAAGATTGTTAAAGTTTAAGAATTGAAAGAGTTGGCTCTGGATCTAGTTTGAAAATGTGATGAAATAGAGATCAAGAAGGTAAAAGAGATTGGATCAACAGATCGAAAGGGGATCATTGCCTCCAACAAGTTGGCGCTTTCAAATATTAGGGGATTGATTTATCCTGCAAGTTGGTGCTTGAAAATCGAAGGGGATTAGTGTCTCCTGCAAGTTGGTGGTTGCAAATGTAAGGAGATTGGTGTCTCCTTCAAGTTTCTTCTTACAAAGTTAAGGGGATTGGTGTCTCATGTAGGTTGGTGCCTACAAATATTGTAACAATAGGTTGGTTCCTGCTTCAATCAAATAATTAAAAGAATTTTTGTGGTTTTCTCCTCGATGGGTTTCCATGTATATCCTATGTTCGATGTTGTTATGTTGCTGGTGTATTATTTTTTGATTGAATTTTTTCAATAGTGTAAAATTATATTATATTGATTCACCCCCCTCTCCCTATATAGTTATTAATCCAAAAGAAGAAATATACATGAAACAACTTAGAAGGATTTTTAGTAAAGGGTGAGGAGAACCTAGTTTACAAGCTATGGAAATATCTTTATGGTATAAAGTAGTTGTTGTAGCATTTTTTGGTTTTGGTAAGTTAGCATCAACTAGTCAAAAAATGAAAATCATTTCAAAAAATGTTAAGTTAGGATATGGACAAAAAGAATATTGAATAAAAAAAAGAATGTTAGGGATATTTTGATGAATAAGTCCATATCAAATAAAATTTTAGAATAAATGCCCTAAAAAAGGAAGGAAAAAATGAAAAATTTTAGATTAGAAAGAAAAGAAAAAATAATAGATTCTGAAAGTTTTGCAAATTCAAATGCCACTACTCTTAGTCAAACTTTATTTTTTCAAATAAAAGTTGTGTGCAGATTGTTTAAATGCCACACTAGTTCATACAATCCAATTGTACAGTTTAATCATATTTAGATTTGATTTAAATTGCTTTCAATAGGTAGCAAATAAAATTGGCTCAACAGAGTAATCTGAGTCAATGGATGCAATAAGGAATAGAAGTTGATTAAGCATTAAAAGGAAAATGTTGAGTTGCTAGTCTAAATGCACTCGGGTAACTAATATTGAAAAAATGTTAAGAAAGTAAGAGTAGGTAGAGAAATGAAATTGGAGCATGATATGATTTTTATCCTAAGTCAGAACATTGGATACATGTGTATATGGTGATTGGTTTTAATTAACCATAAATTATAAATATCAATGATATTTGTAATATTCAAAACTTTATTCATTCATTCTCCATACCCCATACCCAACGCATGTCACATCTGTCATAACTCTGGACCCCACCATCGCTTTCCGCTCTGTCACATTAAACTCATTCACATATTTTTCATCTCGCACACTCCCCCAAGATCTGATGGCCTACATCGCTCCTCGGCCCTCCTTTGTCGTCTGAACTTTATCGGCGGGGGGGTCCGAAGTCGGCAGTTTTTGAAACTGCCCTCCGAAACTACTTTTCCTCCTTCCTAGTCTTTCGGGACTTAAAACCCTGAAACAACTTACCTCACTCCTGAATGCAGTTTTCATTCAACCATTTACCGTTGCTCCTGTGTCATCGTCCACATCCACCCCATGTCACTTCCTCCATCCAATCAGCTGCTGCCTATTTGATTGTTATTCATTTAATTCCCCATTCTCGCTCACACATCAATATTCCATTGATCCGTTTATCAGCCCAGTTGGAGAATTAATGACAATTTAATCATTGATTAACGGACCCGCTCCATGTTATTCATTATAAGCCCTATTTTTCACAAAAACTATTACACAGTGCATTCCCATAATTTGATGGATACTTGAAGCTTGCAGCCAAAATGACAGATTCATCATTCAACTGAATTTTCAATTTTGTTCAAAACCAAGCCAACATCCAGGTCCACCTAATCCATTTTCAGTTATATTGTTTTTTGGTTATCATTGTGTTTCAGACCAATTCTTCCCATTTCTGTCAAGTTCAGCCTATAATTCACTTAACAAAATGCCTCCTAAGGGAAAGGAAATTGCAGAAATCCCAAACCCTCTCATTCATCCACAAGTTGACTTCCATCATACTCCCCTGGTCTACAGAGACTATAAAATCATTGAGTCTTCGTCTCAATTTTATTTATATGAAATCTATTGTTGGATGGAAGATCAGTTAGGCCATCCATGAACAATTTGTCCAGTTTAATACTGAAGACGTATTTAAGTATGCTTCAGTACTTGTATATCTTTTTATATATTTTTAGGGAGACAAGTTTACATTCACCTTACAGAAGTTAGATGAAGAAGGCAATCAACAATCAATGATATTTTAGACTTCTATGGGAATTAAGGAGAAGGAAGAATTTACATATAAATAGTTCATACAATTGTTTGTTCATCCAGCTATTAATCTTATGAGCAGCACTCTAGTACCAAGAATCAGTAATGAAATTGTGAAAGTATTGCAACTGGTTGATCAAGCCATAACAAGAGATTGGTATCTTTGCCAAAACTATACAAAATCAGAGTCTATGGCTGTGAGCTTCCACCCTACAAACTTCCTAAGTACCTCCCTATCAGAATTTTTGCATTAGAATATATTAGGCAAAGACTAAATGCAGATGAAGTACATTTTGTGGCTATAAAGAAGAAATCACAATTCGAGCTAAAGGCTCAAGTTGGTCCATTCATCTGTAACATTATAGCAGCAGGAGAAGAAGCAAATAGTTTATTGAAGGAAATGAAGTTTGGTCTCAAATTCACTTGGTCTTATGACCCAATGGGAGTAATTTCAAAACTCAGGGTTGAAAATAAATTTACTGCATACCACCACACAGCTAGGCCTGAAATAGAGCAGTACAAAAATCAGTTAGAATGGAAGGAGAACACCCTTCAAGAAGCTGAAGAACAGGCAATCTCTACTTCAAATGTACAAACTCCACTTGCACAGGAAAAGATAGCTAAACGAGGAAGGGAAGAACAGTCATCCCCTACAACTGAAGCATCAAGCCAGGGCTTTAGAATTGTACATAGAAAGAAGAGACCTAGGATCTCTGTGAAGGTTAGTGCAACAAATGAGTCACAGAAAACAACATTTGATGGACTTGGAGAGACTTTTCTTTTTACATAGTCTGGTGGATAGTCTACTCAGTCCCCCACTCATTCCACTACTTCTAAGGAACAGCAAGTGATTTAGACCAGTGGAAGCAGTCAGAAGGACAAAGAAGATGATATCTCTCATGTCTTCAATGAAATTAAGAAGAAGAATGAGGAATTGAAGTTGAACACTTATACTCAATTCTGGAAACACTCTTCTAGTTCTCAAGCTAGACTTCTTTCAGTCTTTGACTCTGAAAAGGGTAAGATGCAGATGGCTTTCTTACAAGCTCAAATTCCACAGCCCAGGACTATTGCACATTATCAGAAGCAAACCTCCTTTGAGTTTAATGTAAAAGATGTACATCCAATTGACCAAATTGAGTTGCACAAACAGACTGGCCAAATTATTTCTTCCACTTTAACTAACACTGCCCTGACTCTGTAAAAGTTGCAAGTCACCTTGGCCAATACACAGTCACATCTCAAGTTGGAAAAAGTTTCCTCACTAGCAAAGGACACCAAGATCAAATATTGGAAGATATGGTGCTGAAGATGGGATATGATCCCTCAAATATAAATGCTGCAGAAGAACTTGTCAGGAAGAAAAATGTTGAGCTCTCAGCATTAAGGAAGCAGCTCAAACTACCAACTTCTAAGGACCCAATGACTAAGGAGATTGAAGAAACCAAGACTCAGAAATCTGACATGATGAAGCTCATCATGGAACAAAATCTGCAAATAAAACAGATGGAGGAGAAAATGGAGAAATTTGTCAAAGAGAAAGAGGAAGCTGTGAAAAGGGCTCAAATTCCAATGGATGTAGTTCCTCTTGCAGCAGTCTCTATAACCATAGTTTCTACTTTAGGCATGGCAGCAACTACAGGTACAGCAGAAGGAGCTAAACAACTTGTCTAAGTTATTCAGAACCTGCCTATTCATACAGTAGAAATCAAGAAGTTGAAGGATGAACTGAAGGAAATACAACATATGAAAGAAGTTGCAGACAGTTCACATGCAGCTGAGTTGCAGAGGGAAAAAAGTCAAATTGAAGTATTTCAGAAAGAAATCAAAGAATATTACCTTGGAAACAAACTAGGTTTGGCAAAGGAGATTTTATGGGAAGAGATTATTGAATCAATCAAGGATATCTGGCCTTATATCAAGATAATATTTGATCAAAAAATACTTGTTGGAGAAATCTCAGGAAGCTATTGAAACTATCTCCAAGGAAATTGAGGACATGCCAGAAGTTGCCACTGAGATAATCAAGTTTCTGAATTCTAAAGACAGCTATGAGCTTGAAGAATTAGGTATAAATGATAGGACAGCAACCATACTTGAAGTGAAGAAGATCATTACAAAGAAAAACCTCATTCTTCAGTTGGAGGAAAAATACAACAATGTTAATGTCATAGTTCAACAATTTTTCAGCAGGTTAGAACCCTTGACCAGTAAGGGTTTGCCCTCAATGCTTGTGATAAACGATAAATTAATTCCCATTGAAGATTATGTTTGAAAGCTTACAGAGGTCTGTACCAATGCAACTTCAGTTTCAAACATAAGAGGTGAAACAACACCAAGGGTTGTGCTGAATATGCTCAGAGATACCTTTTTCATCCTAAATGAAATCAGACATATATTTTTAGTAAAACCCACTTTTACTAAATATACAGAAATGGATGAAGTTTATCGAAGAGTAACTAAGTTATCTATCCCAGATAAGAAATGTTGGGAACAGTTAACTGATTTACTTGACTGGAAGGAGGATCAAACAACATTCAATATTTCCAGGAACAGTTCAGCATTTTTCAGCTTTTCCAAGAACATTCATTAATAGCTCAACACCAAAATAGTGACAGATCGACTATCAATTTATATTCTTGATTTTGTATTGATCTTTTTTTGTAAATTTCTTTAAGATATTTTCTTAGCTCTAAGATTGTATAAATAACTCCCTCCCACGAGTTATTAAGGGTTGCACCTGTTAACACCCAGGTTGTTCCCTTTCACTCTAAGGGAATACGGCCGGGGTAACCACTAACCAATCTTTGGATTACAGTGCCTAGCCACACTGTAATCAGAGAGGGTTCTCTCTTTGTAATTTGTCTATGTTCTGTGGAGATTTTAGGCTAGCTATGAAATGAGGGTTTTTAGTTTTAAGCTTTGGTTGAGGGATGTCTTTCTGTACTTGAAGTGTGAAACTCTGCAGATGAGTTTATTCCATTGGGCAATGGAGTCTGTGGCTACAAGTGTTTAGAAATCTTGAGATGATTTACTGAAATTATAGGGCCATTTAAATACTTCATATAACAAAGTTAGATTATGATGGTGATATGTGAACAACCAGTGAAAAGCATTTAAGAATTTTCCACTAAGCCGGGTTGTGGGAAAGAGATAGATGCCTCAGGAGCAAACTTGAATTCCTGAAAATATTTATCACAGTGAGAGATATAGCTTGAAAGTGTAGCAATTAAGAAATTACACCTTATTTACTCTATCTGGAAGAAAACATTTATAACAGCTTAGATTGAGTTCAGGGTAATCTGTGATTAAATCCTGGAACTATTCTTTTACTTTGCCATTAAGTGTAAAACTCACAAACATGAAAGAAAATGAAAGACTAGTAAACATATAACGCAGAGGTTTAAAGAAGACTTATTGTGCTATGAAACATGCAGGAATCATGTAACATTCAGCCAGCCACCATAGTGCATCAAAGAACACAGAGCTTTGGAAATTCCATCCACCTTTTGTATTATTTCTCTGAGAGTTGTACAGCAACAGAAATGTAGAAATGAAATCAACAACCACCCTTTGCAAACTCATGCGAAGGGGACTTTATAGAAATGTTTATACAAAATATCTCAGGCATTGAGTCATCTGAGAGAGAAATATCTTCATTACTTCGTACAGAAAAGTAGAAAAGAAGTTATTACAGCTTTGAATACAACATAACTGCTCTTTAAGTCTGTCAGAGGATATTTTGACCTTTGGAGGTCAATGAGTCGGTTGGAACGCTTTGCTTTAATGCTGGAAAATGTGCCTTTACGTTTGCTGCGCTGTATCTTCTCGGCCCTGCCACCTGTGACTGTGCTTGCTGCTGTGGTGACCGAATAGCCCTACTGAGTTGGCTCAGCCTTTCATCTTTCCTTTGTATGCTGATCTACCAAAATTTTCCCTGTGTATGATCAATTATAAATTTGCGAAAACTTGACATTACAGGTTCTGGCTTGATAATATTAGCTGTGTCAATCTATTCCAGACTTCCTGTGTGGGCAATTGGTGCTTCACAATTGCCTCTATGGTTTCATCTGCTTCTGTATATTTATAGAAATTTGGAGGCACATCGAACAGATGATTGATTTCGTTCATGATGAAGAACAGGTTTTCCACCCTATTGTAGAGAGTCTGCCCTGATGCTGGCCCTGATTCTGCTGAAGTGCTGGGCTGTTCTGCAACTTGACTTGCAGCAAAGGCATTGACCCTTTTAGCATAATTTTCATGGGTAAGCAGTCTTCCCACACTGCTTAGTATGCTGGGGAGGCCTCTGTTTTGTAATACCTGAAACCTGTCCACGAACCTGTTGATTTCGGTCTGCATATCTTAGCTTCTCCTTTCTAATGTTCGAATCAGGTTTCTTAATGTCAGGACCCTTTTAACCATTGAGATTGTCTCAGTCCTGTTAGCAATTCCCATGGTGGTCAGTTGAGAGCTTGTCCTGTGATTTAATATGTTGATCATCCTATTGGCAGCATCAGGCATGTTGCCAAGGCTTGCTCTTGCTCTGTGTATCTCCCTATTTGCCTTTGTAATGAGCGCTGACTGCTCATCTATGGTCTCAATGAAATGCCACTGATCAGTAATGGACTGGCCAATATTGGCCCATAGGACTGTTTTGAGCTCTGCTGTCACCTTATCGAGTGTGAGCTCTTTCTCAAGCTCAGTTATTCTCTTTTTGAGAGCTTTTATATCTCTTTCCTTCTCAGCCACATTCTGTTTTCTCTTATCATACCTTTCATTTACTTTATCCAAAGATTCTTTGGCTTGATTAAGCTCTAACATTTGAGCTTCTAGGACTTGAATCTCATTTTGAAGCTTCTGCATATCCAGACTATGAGTCTGCTCTGTTGTTGGTGCAGCTGTCGATGTAGTTGGTGTTGTTGGTTCTGTTTGTTGAGGAGGAGGAGCAGTAGTTGGAGCAGCTTCCTCAAGGTTGATTACTTCAGGAGGAGGCTGGGAGGTTTGACCTTCTTCTCTTTGTTTCAAGGCTGCTTGTAATGCTGCCTTTGCAGCCTCCGATTCTCCCAGCTTTTCTTGAGTTTGGATTAGCTGCTTGTACAGAGATACCAACAAGGTTGTGGCCTCTTGATCATGTCTTTGCTGGGCAACATCATCTGTTTGAGGGTGAATTGTGGCTGGGAGTTTGATCTTTCTCCTCAAAGCTGCCATGTCTGCATCCCTCAACTTTAATATCTCTTGTATGCCCTTGATATCTTTGGGATCATGCCCAATCTCTATGATGATGTCTTCTAAGGACCTAATTCTGTTGTCCTTTGCTTGAGAGGATGCTTTCTCCAACTCAAGCTGAGCAGCTGTGTTGTTAAGGCTATTCTCTAGCCTATAGTTATCAAATGTTTTGTCTGCCAAGGAGGCATACACCATCTCACCCGTTTGCTTATGCAGTTCTATTTTGTGCATTGGGTGGATGTCCTTGGCAAGGACCTCAAGGTTGGTCCTCAAGTAGTCAGAGGCAGATTGGGGCTGCAATGCTGTCGGCATAAAATGACTCATGATCATTTTGCCTTCCTGCACATCATATGCAAACATGAGTCTTTGTTGATTGGTGGGAGCCATTTTCAACAAATGGTTATACAGCTGTATTTTGATGGGCTCATTTCTCCTCTTAATGTCGATGAACTGATGTTTAATGCTGAGTTCACCTTCCCTTTGCTGACTTGAGGAACTCACTTCTCCTCCCATTGTTCTGTCCTGTTCCTGTTGAAAGGAACTTGCTGATGCTTCCCTGCTGGGTGGGACCATACCAAAAGACTGTCCCATTGGCATTTCTTCCTTTGAGAAGGGATTGATTCTCTGTCTTTTCTCCCCACGAGTTGTTGATGTTGTAAGGGGAGTTTCTCTGTCCCTTTTCCTGCTTGTATCCTCCTTTTGTGGAGTTTGGAGGAATGATGCCTCAGCTAAAGTTTCTTGCCTTGGAGGCACAGTTTGTTCAGTGGATCTAGGGGCTTCCACTATTTTCTCTTGCTGGACAGGTTGCTCCTGTCTTTGTTCTTCTTGTTGTTGGTGTTGTGTTTGTTGCTGCACCTCCTGCTGCATCATTTCTTCTTGTTGTTGCACTAGTGTTTCCATTTGCTCTTCAGTCACAGGAGGTGGCTGTTCCATCTGCTTTTCTTTGCCTTTGCTGGATGTCTGTGGAGTATTCATGGCAGCTTGCGGATGTGTTGTTGAAGATGAGGCAGCTGCTCCAAGTTGTCTTTGATATGAGAGGGGAACCTGTCCACAAGTTTCCAAGTCAGCTTCTTTTTGAATATTTCTAGCCTCTCTTTCTAGCAGTTCTTCACTAGTAATTTCCTCTTCTAGGGTGCCCTTTTTCCAGCTCAATGCATTGGCATACCGCTCAATCTAAGGCAGCCTCATATGTGCATAGGTACCCAATTTGTATTTTATCCTCCTGAGGGAAACAAAATGATTGGGGTCATAGGGTATCCATTCAAAACTAGTTTGCAGTTTGAGGGCCTCTAGGATCCTATCTGCCTCTTTCCATCCCTCCTCTCTTCTGTTATATAGGAAAGGGCCCAGCTGGCTCCTTACCTTCAGTTGTGCCTTCTTGTTCTTGCTTTGGAAGTGGTGGTAGTCGGCATTTCCAAATTGCCTGAAGTATTCTAGGGCAAAACGTCTCATAGGGACATACCTTGGCAGCCTATAAGGTTTCAATTCACAGCCATATACTCTGATTACTGTGTGGTGTTGGTAAAAGTACCAATTACCAATGCTGTAGGTTTTGGAGAGATGGAGAACTCTCCTCATGTCATCAGTCAACCTTGGAGGAGAAACACCATACAATAATGTCATAGCTGGATGAATGAACAAGTCTACGAACTCACAGTATGTGTATGGTGACACAGAGGTGCAATGAAAAACTGAGGTCCAAAACACAACTGACCTTGGATTCCCCTGGGCATTAACTTTCTTCAGGGGAACGAGGAAGCTGTCTGGTTGATAAAACAAGAATAGATGGTAAATGTATGAAGTGTATCTGAACAATCTTTCCCTTTGCAGATTCATTAGCTGGTCATGGATCCTATCTGCAATATATGTGGCATAGTCATAATGTACAGCTGGAGGCTTTCCAGGAGAGAATATAGACAGCATTGCCATTATACTATCATCCACATCCTCCACTCCCCTGAACCGTAGGACATAGCTGATCAAATCCACTAGCATTTTGCCCAATTCATTTAAGTATGTATATCCAGTAGGAGGAGTTCTGGTGGCTTCAGAGCTTGGTTGTATGAACAGCTGATTGATTTTGATGATCTGGTCATTTGACAACTTAGTCCCCTTCTTTATCAAGTTCTGCATGGAGAGGGGGGTCAATGGTTTTGCAGTGTGGAAATGCAGCATCTCATTTATGCTCTCTGGGGTGATATGGAACAGAATTGAGCCTGTGCGGCTGAGAACAGCTCTTTGGCATGGATCATAGCACTCCTGGCATCTGTGGATCAATTCTGGCATAGGATTTACCTGGGGGAGGTTGTAGATGGGCAAGTTTGAGTCCCAAATCCCTAGGATATCAGCTCCACTAAGGTGCTGGGCTCTCAACTCATTTAGCATCTGAATATTATATTTAGAGCCTAATGGGAAATAGTCTAACATCTGATAATCCATATCTCCCAGAGCTTTCCATTCTAACTCCCTATGAGGGGTATTGAGAGGCTTGATGTTCAGTGCAATAAGAGTTTCCATGGTTTACTAAGCTTCTGACTTGCAGATGAACTGGTTGAAGTAAGCAGAACAACACAGAGGTGATTCCTTACAATGGAAGTGTGAATTTTAAGGACCAGAGGGTGAATTGAGCAAACAACAATTGAAATATTGTTTAACGGATTGATAAAAACAATAGCAGGGCTGACCAGAACTTTTCTATGGTGAATTTAGCCAGCAGAGGTTTCTAGCTCACAATTGCGCGAACTACCTGTGAATTCAGGTTGATTAAGTCAAATGCAGGTTTTGCAGGAGTTTAATGGCTTCACTGGCTGGATATAAGTGCAGGTCACTGGTGTTTAACGGTAAAAACAGAGTTTTAACGTCTGTTAACAGTTTATTCGCGAAATTATGGATAAAACCAGGCTTATGGGATGATTTTGAAGAATACCTGGTGAATTCGTCGGCAAGAGTTGCGAATGCAGGTGCAATGGAGGCTCTGGCGGTCTCGGAATCGAATTTAGCGGGCTGGTGCTGGTTTGGACATGAGCAGCATGCAAAAATAACAGTAGTGTCTTTTGCCAAAAGTGGACAAAACACGAGATTTTGGCCTAAAAATAGATTTTTGGCAATATTGGCGCGTTTTGGGATGACGTCAGCATGACGTCATTGGGTGGGGTCAGAGTCGGATGACGTCAGCATGACGTCACCGGGTGATGTGGCAGGTCCTGGTTGGTCCACGGATATGTTGAAGTGGCGGACATGTCAGCGCAGGGACGGACGAATGAGGTGATGCGACGGCGGGGTGGCAGCGACGTGGCTCTGACGTGGGCATGACATGGGACCAGCAAACCAGGCGGTAATCAACAATGGCGGTAATAGTTTTCTCGGACCGCCTACGATACGGTGGTGGTTTTGTCAGAGGGCAACCCGAGAGACTGAGAAGGTGACGCGTGGCCGAGGACTGACGTAACCCTTCGTCAGTTTCTCGGGTACTAACTGTCGGGCGTCGGGACCAACCCGATACGTATAAGGGCCGTCCGATCAGAGGCGCTCGATCGGACGGCTGACGGGTTGATGAAGTGATCGGGCGATACGGAAGGGGGGCGGGATTTAAAAATATATTTTTTGGGATGCGCGCTTAGCGGAAGACCATTGGGGTATGGAGGATTTCGATGGTTTTTTAATGTATTTTCAAATAAAACCAATATAGCGCCCGAACCATTGGATAGCATAAAAATGGGTTTTTTATGAATATTTTTGTAAAAATGCGCCCGGTGCTTAGACTTTGGATAAAGGAGAAAAGTGGGTTTTTAGAGTATTTTTACCAATGGAGCGGGTTAAAGGGAAAAAAGGGGTTTTTAGCAAGGTTTTTTGGGGATTTTTTGGGTTTTTCTGAGCAGAGGGAAGGTGATAGCTTAGGGGAAAGGTTGTTGCTCATAACCAGAGGTTAGAGCAGCCCCAGGACAGGGTTGACCACATTCCCAGGTGGACTATAGTCTCCCTTTAGACAGACATATTTAGCTATAATGCTAAAAGGAGGATATTTATAGAATGCTTGGGGGTTTATACACGATGGTGTTAATAATACTAGGGAAAGGGTAACATAGGGGAATTACATAAATAGAGTTAGAGTTAATATGGGGGAAAATGTGAATGAGGGGGAAAATCACTAAGTCTGTTTGAAACTTACTTAGTTTAGGGAGTAGATCAAAATGAAAAGAATTTTAGACAAGAAATGTGGCTTCTAAAAAGATTAAGAACCACCATGAAACCATAATTTCTTCCATGAATCTCAACTGATGAGGGAGTGTTAGTAATGAAATGGAAAAAGGGGAAGAAGGGAGGTTAGACATGCTTCTTTGCTTGCTGCAACTTGATGAAGAATAACACCTTCTCAATTCATTGCTTTTGCTTTGGTGA
This sequence comes from Pinus tabuliformis, assembly GCA_031772625.1. Classification (NCBI taxonomy): domain Eukaryota; kingdom Viridiplantae; phylum Streptophyta; class Pinopsida; order Pinales; family Pinaceae; genus Pinus; species Pinus tabuliformis. The sequence goes on along the minus strand of CM062816.1, from coordinate 538,377,689 downwards.
ACAAAGTTAGCACACATGCAACTTATAAGAAATGACCTTTCTGCAACCCCAACTGCCTACCCATCTATTTGCCTAGCATTTTTTGTTTCTTCTTGGAGGGTGCATTTAGGCTTGCAGACCCTTACTTGCCTTTTCTTTTCTTTGGCTTTTTCTTTTGTTTTTCTATCTACTTCTACCCTTATTTCTTCCAAGGTCCCAGATTAAGCTGTTGGGAGCCTTTTCTTCTCTACCTGAACTACTTGTCTGCCAAGATTAAACAGTTTGGACAGACTTCTTTCTCTATTCTGCAACTGGAAATTCAAAACATGGCATGATCTAGATTAGACTGTTGGACCATCCATCAAAATTTGAGTCCATATCAAGCTATAAGCACAGAATGTATTCTCTTGGAAATATGTGATCTTTGAATCATCAAAGCAGAGCATATTTGGACCTTTTCATTGCCAATCATGAAATATGAAGCCTATTGGTATAGGTAGCTAATAGTGGCTCCACATGGGGATGGTTTTTCATTTGAAAGACCAAGAAAAACAGGTCAGATTTCCTTGCTCCTTGACTGCTCTTGCCAACCTTGAAGTTTGCTGCTTTGAAATGCCAAAATTGTGTGCTTCTCTTCTTGGTAGACCTCTGATTCTATTTACCTTTTGCTGGCAGTTTTAAGAAAACTTTGAGAAATTGCATCTTTACATGTTAACAGAAAATAATATATACATCTGGATATGTACAAGGGAAAACTCAGGCTGCACTTATGGGTGATATTCAAAATAGTGCTTCAGCATCCTGCCATTCACAGGACCTTCATCCAAATCAGTTTCATTAAGACTCTTAAGGAAATAAGTGTTGTTTCCTTGTACTGCTTGGACAGCAAATGGTCCTCTCCAAAGGGAATCAAATTTTCCATGTTTTCCCTTATCCTCTCTCCTTGAATCCCACTTGAGGACTTTGTCACCAATGTTGAAATCTTCTGCCTTAGTTCTCCTATCAAAGGCCTTCTTTAATTTTTCTTGTAGAACTTGAACTCTGCTGAAAACTTGGTCTCTAGTTTGTTGTAAACATATGATTTGATTGATTCTTCTTTGCATATCATTTGGTTCAGCTTGGCTTTCTTGAAGAAGTTTCATAACAGGTACCCCTAGTGATGAGGGAAATTTGGCTTCCAATCCATAAACCAACTCATATGGGCTGGTTCCAATTGATCTCTTGGTTGTTAGTCTATCTGCCCATAGAGCATTTACAAGCTTCTTATGCCAATTCTTTTTGTTCTCTTCTAGCACTTTCTTTATGATGTTTACCAGACTTTTATTTGATGACTCAACAAGGCCATTTCCTTGGGGATAGTATGCAGTAGAATGGCCTAAGGTAATGTGAAATTTATGGCAGAAATTCACCATTTTCTTGGATCTGAAAGTAGCGGCATTGTCTGTTATTATTTTATCAGGACAGCCAAATCTAGCCAGTATGTTGTTCTCCAAGAACTGAATGATAGTGGAATCATTTGCTTGTCTGCATGGAACAGCTTCAATCCACTTGGTGAAGTAGTCTGTAGCTGTTAAGATCCATCTATGTTGGCCTGAAGATGAGGGATGAATTTCCCCAATGAAATCCAAGCCCCATTGTTGAAAAGGTCTCTCTGTTGCAATAGGCCTCAAGGGAAGTGGCAGCAACTGTCTCTTTCCCTCAAACACTTGACATTTATGACATGAGGTTGTGAATTTCTTGACATCAGAGAACATGGTGGGCCAGTAGTAACCAGCCCTTAGTATTTTATCCACAGTGGACTTCCAGTACAAGTGTCCACCACAGTCACCTGCATGAAATTCCTTTATGATATTGTTAGTTTCATTCTCAATTAGGCAGTTTAGCAATATTCCTTCATGGTTTTTCCACAATAAATTTCCATCCATAACGCAGAATTTAGAAGCTTTCATTTTTAAGAACCTACATTTAGTCCTGGACAATCCTGGGGGAGCACACAGGTTTTGCAATATATAACATATATCAGAGTACCAGGGGGATTGTTCAAAGGCTACATTGATCTTTGGAGTCGCCAGCTCCGGTTCACTGTCCAGCTGGTTGATGTCTAAGGCTTGGAAATTTGCTTCTGTCATTAGTTTGGCCAAACCTTGCCCTTTTATTAGTTTTGTAGGTTTTATCTCAATATCAAATTCCAAGATGTTGGCAATCCACTTTCCTCTTCTGCCCTCTAAGTTCTCTTGAGTAAGTATGTCTTTCACAATTGGGCTTGGTACATATGCTATAACATGGGAATACAGGATATAAATCCTAAAGTCTTTAATGGCTTTGACCAAAGCATAAGCTTGCTTTTCCATGATTTGATACTTTAAAGGTGCATCTCTAAGAGCTCTGCTGAAGAAAGCAATTGGCTTCTCATTTCCTTGGTCATCTTTTTGCAACAAAACAGCATCAATTGTATGCTGGGAGGCAAAAGAGAAAATGATAAATTCTCTGTCAAACTGAGGATTGGTCAATACTGGGGTTTGGGTAAGGGCCCGTTTTATACCTTCAAAGGCTTGATTGGCTTCAACAATCCATTTGACTTTTGAATCTTTCTTTAGCATGTTATTTAATAATCGGATTAGTTCTGCTAAGTTTGGGATAAACCTTCTCAAGAAATTGATTTTTCCCAAAAATCCTTGCAACTCTTTGACATTTCTTGGGTGGGGCATTTGTAGGATAGCCTGTATCCTATCTGGATCAATTCTAATGCCATCTTTAGAAATGATGTGGCCTAATAGTTTACCTTCCTCTAAACCAAACAGGGATTTCTTGGGATTCAAGGAAATTCCATATTTTCTGCATTTTAGGAAGATCTGTCTCAAATGTTTTATATGTTCTTGGTCTGATTTTGAGAAAGGTGTAAGGTCATCTAAGTAAATGACTAAAAAGTCATGAATCTCCTTGGCAAAAGCAATATCCATTGCTCTTTGAAATGTTGCCCCTGCATTTTTCAATCCAAAAGGCATCTTTACATATTTGAAAGTTCCCCATGGGGTTGTGAATGTTGTTTTGTCTTGATCATCAGGGTGTACCAGGATTTGATTGAAGCCTGAAAATCCATCCAGTAATGAGATCCTTGAGGCCCCTACCACTCTTTGGAGAATGTGATCCATCTTGGGTAAGGGATAGTTGTCTTTGAGGGATACTTGGTTCAGATTTCTTAGGTCCACACACAGCCTTATTTCACCAGTTTTCTTTCTTGTAGGGACTAAGTTGGAGATCCATTCAGAGAATCTGATTGGTGCTATGATGCCTGCCTTAAACATTTTCTGTACTTCTTGTTCCATTGCTGGGAGAAGCATAGGATTGATTCTCCTCAATTTTTGTTTAAAGGGCTTTTGATCAGGCTTGAGAGGGATTGTATGCTGGATAACAGAGGTGTCATAGGACTTTAGGTCCTCATAACTCCATGCAAAAACATCCTGGAACTCTTTAAAGAGGTCAATGTATTTAGGCTTTTGATCAGGAGGTAAAGATGCAGACAATTTAATTATTTTGGGTTTGTCAATTGTACCTATGTTGCATTCTTCAATGGCTGCATTTAAGGGCTGCATTTTTGGTTTTCTGGGAATATCATTTGAATCAAAGATGTCCTCTAGTGGAGTTAGGCATGTTGGTAGAAAATTGTCTTTCAGCTCTATGATGTCAGTTTCAGCATTGGCCACTTCCTCACAATTGATTGATTGAATTTGCCGAATGCTGTCCTTGTTGAAAATAGTTGGTTTTAGCATTTGCTTTGTTGTTCTAGGTGATATTGGGTGAGTAATCTTTTGAAACTGTATTTGTGATGGACTTGCTCTATCACGTATTTGTGATTGACTTGCTGTATCAAGTATTTGTGATTGACTTGCTGTATCAGTGTCAATATTTAATCCTGCAAATTCTTGTTGCAGAGTTAAAAAATGGTTTATTTGCTTGTCATCCTCAAAGACTTGCCAATCATTAACATTGTTTGGAATGGAGGGTCTGTGTTTTACCTCATCTGTAAAACAATGATGGGGCTCAAAAGGCAGCTTCCATGTACTTGCAAATGTGGCTAAACTATGAGCATGCAGATTGTGGGTTCTAGGAATTTTAGTGATTTGGAATTCAGAGAAAAATTTTAGTACCTCAGCAACAGCAGACCTATAAGTCCTTAGTCTTTTGTCATTAGTGACAAAATTTCCCTTCACTTGTTGGATAACTAAATCTGAATCACCCATGATTGAAACCCTGGCAGCTTGTAAGAACTTTACTAACTTGAGGCCTAGTAAAAGAGCTTCATACTCTGCCATATTATTAGTACATCTGAAGTTTAATCTATAGGCTCTGCCTTCTGCATGACTATTTTCTTTGTTGTGTACCCAAACTCCAGCTCCTGCCCCTAACTTGTTGACTGAGCCATCAAATTCGAGGAACCATAGAATATCTTGTTGTGGAGGAGATTTAACAATCTGTTCATGGGCTGGAAAAGTAAGTTGAAGTTGTGGTTTTTCATCTGGCTTGTATTTTAGGACAGTCTCATCATTTGATTGGATATTCTTGGCAACTAGGGCAGCAGCAGCATCTAGTGTTTGATTGACTGTCATTTCATTGGAGTCTTCCTCCTGTATGAGTATCTTGGTTTCAACCTCACCTTTTGGAGGAGTTGTGCTGTCATTGAAGAGAATATATGAGTCTATGTCTGAATGGACAGCATATATGGGAAAGTTTTGAGGCTTTTCTTCACTGCTGACCATGTATTTCATGAGTGTTTCTCTATACAGTCTTTTTGGTTGCCCAAAAACAGAGATGGTGGCATATGACATGTCTAATTGTAGGGAACCTTGGAGTTTAGCTCCCCATGATCTTGATAACAGCATCCCATACTTAGGTGGAATATCAACAACTACCACATCCATTAGGATTGTCTTGTTTGGGTATTGAACCAGAGACACACATAAATCTTTTATGAGACCCAGACACTTGACTTGGCTGGAGTCAAAGGAAAACAGGTCCTTGTATGGTCTTGTTATGTCTAGATTCAATCTCTCCATGACTGCTTTTGGCATGAGATTGTGAGAGGCACCTGAGTCAAACATTGCATTATGTAATATTTTATCATGAATATGTAAGCTGACATAGAAAGGTAATACCCCTGTGACTACCGTTTTTCCATCCACTTCTGGGCCGAACAGTAATTCTGGGGTGTCATCCAGCACATTGACATCATCTTTGTTGCTAGTGAGTTTAAGGGACTTCTTGATCTGTAGTTTATAGATGTCATGCTTGGCTAGTTCTGAGAGAGGGATTGCTATTTTTAGTTTGCCAATTTCAGTTTCTAGGTCAAAGGGTTTTTCAGATTGGGTCTTGGGGTTATGGATAACAGTCCTTTCCTTTTTCATTAAATCTTCTTCTTGATTTTTATCTTGACTTTGGGACTTGCCTCTTTTACTCATCTCTTGGGGAGTGACATTTAAATTAGGTTGAGAAGGTGAAGTGGCCACAGGCTGCTGTTTTAAGGACAATGGTTCAGTGATCTCTTCAATAATCACTTCTTCTGCAGGTGAATTTGTTTTGTCATTAGGCTCTGTGACTATGACTCTTTCAGGCTGCTGATTATCCTTTATCTTTTCAGGCTGGTTTACATTCACAGTTCTGCTCCTCAGCTTGTATTGTTTATGGACTTCATAGACAGCAGTGTCATAGCCTTGTTTAAAGTCAAAGGATTCACCTAATTTAGTTTGGAACAGTTTGATTTCATCATCCTCATGATCTTCTTGTGTTAGGAAGACTTGACTTTCACCATCTAGACCCATTAAATTGATCTCAGGATCTTCATTGGGTTCAGTTGATGTGGAAGTTTCTGCATAATTTTCTTGGAAAGGGGGTCTAATGTCTTGGTCAGCACTGGCCTTTCCAATGCTTGGGTTTTGAGTTCTCCTAAAATTTGGATTCCTAGGAGGGTTGTTTTGTGGTGCTTCCCATGATGATTTTCTTTCAACCGATTCCACTCTATCACCCAATCTTTTCATTCCATTGAGTATTGCATCTAACTTTTGATCAAAGGCAGAGGGTTCCTCTTTGAAAACAGTCCTCTTTTCCAACCTTGCTCTGTTTCTTTTGGCAATCAAGTTAGATTCCATGGTGACAGCAACCCTTTGGGCCTCTGCAAGGGATTGAGGATCTCTTTCCTTCAACTGATAGGCCATGTCAGGGTCAAAACCATCAGGGAATTTGTACAAAGCTAAATCAGGAGGAGGTCTTAAATTTTGTGGGATCGCGTTATATACATTGTTAAATCTTGCACAATACTCCAAAACAGTCTCTTGGGGACCTCTTTTGATAGTGTCATATTCCCCAAGTATGTGCAGAGGATCCTTCTTCTTCTCCCATCTGCTAGTAAAGGCTTGATAAAGCTCATCAGGAGTTGTCATGGAGTTTGCATTCAGGGATCTAAACCAAGTTCTTACATCCCCAGTTAGGCTTTGAACAAACATTCTCATTCTGACACTGTCATCATCTATTTCATAGGTCTCAAAATGGTCTTGCATCCTTTTAGCATGTTGGACAGCTGTCAGAGGGCCATTGGAGTCAAAATATGAGATTTTGGTTTGGTAATCTTGGGGTAGAGCTGCAGCATTAGCTGGTATCTGCAAGGGTGCATATCTGTTAGCCATATTTACAGGGTTTAGAGGATTAACAGGGGCAGCTGGGATAATAGGAACAGTGGGTACTACAGGGGTGATAGGTAAGGGTGAACCTACAGTGTTAGTCAAGGAGATATGTGCAGTGGATGAAGATGTGAGAGGAGGACTTTGAGATGTGGATGGTGAACTAGGGGAAGTAGGGGTGGACCGGAAAAGGACCTTGCATGGGGTAGGGATAAGGCTGGGATGATCTGAATCTGAGGTTAAATCAGCAGGCTGCTCCTGCCTTTGCTGCCTCCTAGTGTTTCTAGGGATGGTATTTGGATTATCAACGATGATGGGTGGATTAGGGTCAGGATTTGTCCTAGTATGCCGTGGATTTTTCTTGGGAGCTAGCTTCTAACTGTTTTTTAGGATTTTATAGGAAGTTTTTTATATTAGCAAGGACTGGATAAAAATTTTGGAATGTCTATATATATTTCAAAGCTGAGATGAAGACTTACTGAAAAAGCTCTTCCCTAAAGCTGTCCATGTGATACAGAAACAGTTTTGAAGGCCTCCTGACTGATTTCAGGCTTGATTTGCAGTTTTGAGAGATGTATAGAAATTGGAAAATCCTAAGAAGTCCCCAGCGGAGTCGCCAATTATGTTAACACCCAGGTTGTTCCCTTTGACTCTAAGGGAATACGGCTGGGGTAACCACTAACCAATCTTTGAATTACAGTGCCTAGCCACACTGTAATCAGAGAGGGCTCTCTCTTTATAATTTGTCTATGTTCTGTGGAGATTTTAGGCTAGCTATGAAATGAGGGTTTTTAGTTTTAAGCTTTGGTTGAGGGATGTCTTTCTGTACTTGAAGTGTGAAACTCTGCAGATGAGTTTATTCCATTGGGCAATGGAGTCTGTGGCTACAAGTGTTTAGAAATCTTGAGATGATTTACTGAAATTACAGGGCCATTTAAATACTTCATATAACAAAGTTAGATTATGATGGTGATATGTGAACAACCAGTGAAAAGCATTTAAGAATTTTCCACTAAGCTGGGTTGTGGGAAAGAGATAGATGCCTCAGGAGCAAACTTGAATTCCTGAAAATATTTATCACAGTGAGAGATATAGCTTGAAAGTGTAGCAATTAAGAATTACACCTTATTTACTCTATCTAGAAGAAAACATTTATAACAGCTTAGATTGAGTTCAGGGTAATCTGTGATTAAATCCTGGAACTATTCTTTTACTTTGCCATTAAGTGTAAAACTCACAAACATGAAAGAAAATGAAAGACTAGTAAACATATAACGCAGAGGTTTAAAGAAGACTTATTGTGCTATGAAACATGCAGGAATCCTGTAACATTCAGCCAGCCACCACAGTGCATCAAAGAACACAGAGCTTTGGAAATTCCATCCACCTTTTGTATTATTTCTCTGAGAGTTGTACAGCAACAGAAATGTAGAAATGAAATCAACAACCACCCTTTGCAAACTCATGCGAAGGGGACTTTATAGAAATGTTTATACAAAATATCTCAGGCATTGAGTCATCTGAGAGAGAAATATCTTCATTACTTCGTACATAAAAGTATAAAAGAAGTTATTACAGCTTTGAATACAACATAACTACTCTTTAAGTCTGTCAGAGGATATTTTGACCTTTGGAGGTCACTGAGTCGGTTGGAACGCTTTGCTTTAATGATGGAAAATGTGCCTTTACGTTTGCTGTGCTGTATCTTCTCGGCCCTGCCACCTGTGACTGTGCTTGCTGCTGTGGTGACCGAATAGCCCTGCTGAGTTGGCTCATCCTTCCATCTTTCCTTTGTATGCTGATCTACCAAAATTTTCCCTGTGTATGATCAATTATAAATTTGCAAAAACTTGACATTACAGGTTCTGGCTTGATAATATTAGCTGTGTCAATCTATTCCAGACTTCCTGTGTGGGCAATTGGTGCTTCACAATTGCCTCTATGGTTTCATCTGCTTCTGTATATTTATATAAATTTGGAGGCACATCAAACAGATGATTGATTTCATTCATGATGAAGAACAGGTTTTCCACCCTATTGTAGAGAGTCTGCCCTGATGCTGGCCCTGGTTCTGCTGAAGTGCTGGGCTGTTCTGCAACTTGACTTGCAGCAAAGGCATTGACCCTTTTAGCATAATTTTCATGGGTAAGCAGTCTTCCCACACTGCTTAGTATGCTGGGGAGGCCTCTGTTTTGTCATACCTGAAACCTGTCCACGAACCTGTTGATTTCGGTCTGCATATCTTGGCTTCTCCTTTCTAATGTTCCAATCAGGTTTCTTAATGTCAGGACCCTTTTAACCATTGAGATTGTCTCAGTCCTGTTAGCAATTCCCATGGTGGTCAGTTGAGAGATTGTCCTGTGATTTAATATGTTGATCATCCTATTGGCAGCATCAGGCATGTTGCCAAGGCTTGCTCTTGCTCTGTGTATCTCCCTATTTGCCTTTGTAATGAGCGCTGACTGCTCATCTATGGTCTCAATGAAATGCCACTGATCAGTAATGGACTGGCCAATATTGGCCCATAGGACTGTTTTGAGCTCTGCTGTCACCTTATCGAGTGTGAGCTCTTTCTCAAGCTCAGTTATTCTCTTTTTGAGAGCTTTTATATCTCTTTCCTTCTCAGCCACATTCTGTTTGCTCTTATCATACCTTTCATTTACTTTAGCCAAAGATTCTTTGGCTTGATTAAGCTCTAACATTTGAGCTTCCAGGACTTGAATCTCATTTTGAAGCTTCTGCATATCCAGACTATGAGTCTGCTCTGTTGTTGGTGCAGTTGTCGATGTAGTTGGTGCTGTTGGTTCTGTTTGTTGAGGAGGAGGAGCAGTAGGTTGAGCAGCTTCCTCAAGGTTGATTACTTCAGGAGGAGGCTGGGAGGTTTGACCTTCTTCTCTTTGTTTCAAGGCTGCCTGTAATGCTGCCTTTGCAGCCTCCGATTCTCCCAGCTTTTCTTGAGTTTGGATTAGCTGCTTGTACAGAGATACCAACAAGGTTGTGGCCTCTTGATCATGTCTTTGCTGGGCAACATCATCTGTTTGAGGGTGAATTGTGGCTGGGAGTTTGATCTTTCTCCTCAAAGCTGCCATGTCTGCATCCCTCAACTTTAATATCTCTTGTATGCCCTTGATATCTTTGGAATCATGCCCAATCTCTATGATGATGTCTTCTAAGGACCTAATTCTGTTGTCCTTTGCTTGAGAGGATGCTTTCTCCAACTCAAGCTGAGCAGCTGTGTTGTTAAGGCTATTCTCTAGCCTATAGTTATCAAATGTTTTGTCTGCCAAGGAGGCATACACCATCTCACCCGTTTGCTTATGCAGTTCTATTTTGTCCATTGGGTGGATGTCCTTGGCAAGGACCTCAAGGTTGGTCCTCAAGTAGTCAGAGGCAGATTGGGGCTGCAATGCTGTTGGCATAAAATGACTCATGATCATTTTGCCTTCCTGCACATCATATGCAGACATGAGTCTTTGTTGATTGGTGGGAGCCATTTTCAACAAATGGTTATACAGCTGTATTTTGATGGGCTCATTTCTCTTCTTAATGTCGATGAACTGCTGTTTAATGCTGAGTTCACCTTCCCTTTGCTGACTTGAGGAACTCACTTCTCCTCCCATTGTTCTGTCCTGTTCCTGTTGAAAGGAACTTGCTGATGCTTCCCTGCTGGGTGGGACCATACCAAAAGACTGTCCCATTGGCATTTCTTCCTCTGAGAAGGGATTGATTCTCTGTCTTTTCTCCCCACGAGTTGTTGATGTTGTAAGGGGAGTTTCTCTGTCCCTTTTCCTCCTTGTATCCTCCTTTTGTGGAGTTTGGAGGATTGATGCCTCAGCTAAAGTTTCTTGCCTTGGAGGCACAGTTTGTTCAGTGGATCTAGGGGCTTCCACTGTTTGCTCTTGCTGGACAGGTTGCTCCTGTCTTTGTTCTTCTTGCTGTTGGTGTTGTGTTTGTTGCTGCACCTCCTGCTGCATCATTTCTTCTTCTTGTTGCACTAGTGTTTCCATTTGCTCTTCAGTCATAGGAGGTGGCTGTTCCATCTGCTTTTCTTTGCCTTTGCTGGATGTCTGTGGAGTATTCATGGCAGCTTGCGGATGTGTTGTTGAAGATGAGGCAGCTGCTCCAAGTTGTCTTTGATATGAGAGGGGAACCTGTCCACAAGTTTCCAAGTCAGCTTCTTTTTGAATATTTCTAGCCTCTCTTTCTAGCAGTTCTTCACAAGTAATTTCCTCTTCTAGGGTGCCCTTTTTCCAGCTCAATGCATTGGCATACCGCTCAATCTCAGGCAGCCTCATATGTGCATAGGTACCCAATTTGTATTTTATCCTCCTGAGGGAAACAAAATGATTGGGGTCATAGGGTATCCATTCAAAACTAGTTTGCAGTTTGAGGGCCTCTAGGATCCTATCTGCCTCTTTCCATCCCTCCTCTCTTCTGTTATATAGGAAAGGGCCCAGCTGGCTCCTTACCTTCAGCTGTGCCTTCTTGTTCTTGCTTTGGAAGTGGTGGTAGTCGACATTTCCAAATTGCCTGAAGTATTCTAGGGAAAAAAGTCTCATAGGGACATACCTTGGCAGCCTATAAGGTTTCAAATCACAGCCATATACTCTGATTACTGTGTGGTGTTGGTAAAAGTACCAATTACCAATGCTGTAGGTTTTGGAGAGATGGAGAACTCTCCTCATGTCATCAGTCAACCTTGGAGGAGAAACACCATACAATAATGTCATAGCTGGATGAATGAATAAGTCTACGAACTCACAGTATGTGTATGGTGACACAGAGGTGCAATGAAAAACTGAGGTCCAAAACACAACTGACCTTGGATTCCCCTGGGCATTAACTTTCTTCAGGGGAACGAGGAAGCTGTTTGGTTGATAAAACAAGAATAGATGGTAAATGTATGAAGTGTATCTGAACAATCTTTCCCTTTGCAGATTCATTAGCTAGTCATGGATCCTATCTGCAATATATGTGGCATAGTCATAATGTACAGCTGGAGGCTTTCCAGGAGAGAATATAGACAGCATTGCCATTATACTATCATCCACATCCTCCACTCCCCTGAACCATAGGACATAGCTGATCAAATCCACTAGCATTCTGCCCAATTCATTTAAGTATGTATATCCAATAGGAGGAGTTCTGATGGCTTCAGAGCTTGGTTGTATGAACAGCTGATTGATTTTGATGATCTGGTCATTTGACAACTTAGTCCCCTTCTTTATCAAGTTCTGCATGGAGAGGGGGGTCAATGGTTTTGCAGTGTGGAAATGCAGCATCTCATTTATGCTCTCTGGGGTGATATGGAACAGAATTGAGCCTGTGGGGCTGAGAACAGCTCTTTGGCATGGATCATAGCACTCCTGGCATCTGTGGATCAATTCTGGCATAGGATTTACCTGAGGGAGGTTGTAGATGGGCAAGTTTGAGTCCCAAATCCCTAGGATATCAGCTCCACTAAGGTGCTGGGCTCTCAAATCATTTAGGATCTGAATATTATATTTAGAGCCTAATGGGAAATAGTCTAACATCTGATAATCCATATCTCCCAGAGCTTTCCATTCTAACTCCCTTTGAGGGGTATTGAGAGGCTTGATGTTCAGTGCAATTGGAGTTTCCATGGTTTACTAAGCTTCTGACTTGCAGGTGAACTGGTTGAAGTAAGCAGAACAACACAGAGGTGATTCCTTACAATGGAAGTGTGAATTTTAAGGACCAGAGGGTGAATTGAGCAAACAACAATTGAAATACTATTTAATGGATTGATAAAAACAATAGCAGGGCTGACCAGAACTTTTCTATGGTGAATTTAGCCAACAGAGGTTTCTAGCTCACGATTGCGCGAACTACCTGTGAATTCAGGTTGATTAAGTCAAATGCAGGTTTTGCAGGAGTTTAATGGCTTCACTGGCTGGATATAAGTGCAGGTCACTGGTGTTTAACAGTAAAAACAGAGTTTTAACGTCTGTTAACAGTTTATTCGCGAAATTATGGATAAAACCAGGCTTATGGGATGATTTTGAAGAATACCTGGTGAATTCGTCGACAAGAGTTGCGAATGAAGGTGCAATGGAGGCTCTGGCGGTCTCGGAATCGACTTTAGCGGGCTGGTGCTGGTTTGGATGTGAGCAGCATGCAAAAATAACAGTAGTGTCTTTTGCCAAAAGTGGACAAAACACGAGATTTTGGCCTAAAAATAGATTTTTGGCAATATTGGCGCGTTTTGGGATGACGTCAGCATGACGTCATCGGGTGGGGTCGAAGTCGGATGACGTCAGCATGACGTCACGGGTGATGTGGCAGGTCCTGGTTGGTCCACGGATATGCTGAAGTGGCGGACATGTCAGCGCAGGGACAGATGAATGAGGTGATGCGACGGCGGGGTGGCAGCGACGTGGCTCTAACGTGGGCATGACATGGGACCAGCAAACCAGGCGGTAATCAACAATGGCGGTAATAGTTTTCTCGGACCGCCTACGATACGGCGGTGGTTTTGTCAGAGGGCAACCCGAGAGACTGAGAAGGTGACGCGTGGCCGAGGACTGACGTAACCCTTCGTCAGTTTCTCGGGTACTAACTGTCGGGCGTCGGGACCAACCCGATACGTATAAGGGTCGTCCGATCAGAGGCGCTTGATCGGACGGCTGACGGGTTGATGAAGTGATCGGGCGATAAGGAAGGGGGGCAGGATTTAAAAATATATTTTTTTGGGATGCGCGCTTAGAGGAAGACCATTGGGGTATGGAGGATTTCGATGGTTTTTTAATGTATTTTCAAATAAAACCAATATAGCGCCCGAACCATTGGATAGCATAAAAATGGGTTTTTTATGAATATTTTTGTAAAAATGCGCCCGGTGCTTAGACTTTGGATAAAGGAGAAAAGTGGGTTTTTAGAGTATTTTTGCCAATAGAGCGGGTTAAAGGGACAAAAGGGGTTTTTAGCAAGGTTTTTTGGGGATTTTTTGGGTTTTTCTGAGCAGAGGGAAGGTGAGAGCTTAGGGGAAAGGTTGTTGCTCATAACCAGAGGTTAGAGCAGCCCCAGGACAGGGTTGACCACAGTCCCAGGTGGAATATAGTCTCCCTTTAGACAGACATATTTAGCTATAATGCTAAAAGGAGGATATTTATAGAATGCTTGGGGGTTTATACACGATGGTGTTAATAATACTAGGGAAAGGGTAACATAGGGGAATTACATAAATAGAGTTAGAGTTAATATGGGGGAAAATGTGAATGAGGGGGAAAATCACTAAGTCTGTTTGAAACTTACTTAGTTTAGGGAGTAGATCAAAATGAAAAGAATTTTAGACAAGAAATGTGGCTTCTAAAAAGATTAAGAACCACCATGAAACCATAATTTCTTCCATGAATCTCAACTGATGAGGGAGTGTTAGTAATGAAATGGAAAAAGGGGAAGAAGGGAGGTTAGACATGCTTCTTTGCTTGCTGCAACTTGATGAAGAATAACACCTTCTCAATTCATTGCTTTTGCTTTGGTGAACAAAGTTAGCACACATGCAACTTATAAGAAATGACCTTTCTGCAACCCCAACTGCCTACCCATCTATTTGCCTAGCATTTTTTGTTTCTTCTTGGAGGGTGCATTTAGGCTTGTAGACCCTTACTTGCCTTTTCTTTTCTTTGGCTTTTTCTTTTGTTTTTCTATCTACTTCTACCCTTATTTCTTCCAAGGTCCCAGATTAAGCTGTTGGGAGCCTTTTCTTCTCTACCTGAACTACTTGTCTGCCAAGATTAAACAGTTTGGACAGACTTATTTCTCTATTCTGCAACTGGAAATTCAAAACATGGCATGATCCAGATTAGACTGTTGGACCATCCATCAAAATTTGAGTCCATATCAAGCTATAAGCACAGATTGTATTCTCTTGGAAATATGTGATCTTTGAATCATCAAAGCAGAGCATATTTGGACCTTTTCATTGCCAATCATGAAATATGAAACCTATTGGTATAGGTAGCTAACAGCACCCTTGAAGAAACATTTGTATTCATTAAATGTACTTGGCTTTTTCTAAATCACTAATAGAAAAGAAAAGGATTATGAGTTTTGATTCATATAGTTTTGTGTTCCCTGTAATTTCTCCAGTTTTCATTCATTGTGTTCTTTCTTCATATTCTTAAGTTTTACAAAGATAAATAGGTAGGAATAGTTTTGTTTCAATTTACTCCTATAAGGTTATGAAGTGATCATCTTTAAAGAGAATGAATTATATAAATTGTTTGTTTAACTAATTCCCTCTAAATCATAAAATCATCAACATCTTTTTTAATCTTAGGCATATTCTATTAAAATTTCTAAACATTGTTTGAAGGTTTTCTTACTTATGGTTATTTAATTTTCTAATTGAAAATTGTAATAGTCATATCATCTTTCAATTTTTCCTCATCACCAGACAAGCTATATCACTGTGTGGATTTTAATAGCAGCCCTCTCTTTAAATATTAATACTATTAAAAAACGTTAGGCATGACTGTTTTAAATTTGTTTCATACATTGGTCCTCCAAAATTAAAACAAAACCCCTTAAAACAAATATCTTAGATGCCCTAGCATGATAGCTGACCATTATGATCTGAGAGATACAACATCAATCTGGCGCCGTTGCTGGGGACTCGAATTTCATTAAGTTTTCTTGGGTCAATGATATAATTCATATTTCTTTAAGGTGACCAAAGGACTAGATAGGTCAAAATCCTTCACCTGGCAATGCCACTGTGCCAAACAGGCACCTTTTAAGCACACTAGATCCCATTCTGAATCTGACACAGTTAGACCTCTATTAGATCCAGAAATACTTGTGATAAAGGCCAGTTCTAGTAGGAGGCATCAACCATCTTCTTCTACTTCAGCCTCGTAGTCTAAAGATATATTACAATTTGATCCGTATAGTAACATTCCATCCAACCCAGAGTACACTCACTTATCACCTACAGTTGTTGAACTCTTAGATAGGGGAGTTGATTTCAAATCATCTTTCCTTATTCATTCGCTTGAATCTCATCCAGAACCCCCACTTCCACCGGGATCACCTAAATTTGAGTCTGTCCTGGGTGTTCATTTACCTAAATACAAACCTACAGACTTTATATCCCCCACTACTTATTCATTTCATTCCAGTTCTGAACAATCTAAATCTTCTACTTCTAAACAACCTGAAGGGACCTTTGCAATATATTCAAATCCACTCTTTGAAACAAAAGAGGATATTCATTCTTAGGTCCACAATTTGGTTATTAAGACTCCTTTGAAATCATTCAGGACTTCTCCACCTTCTTTATCTCCTCCTTCTTCACCCCCACATAATAATTCACCCCCTTGATCACCATCTTCCTTTTCTTTATCATCATCTTCATAAACATCTCATACATCATCTTCTAATATGGCATTCCAAACCATTCTACAGGCAAGATATACAGCTTTAGTTTTACCTCCAATCCTTGATGCTTTCCCTAATGGATATTTAAAACACCTTCCTAGATATAATGGAGAAACTGGTCCCTCGACTGAGGACCATCTTCAAGAATTTCTAGAATTTGCAGATAACATGAACATAGAACAAGAAAATGTTTACATGAGGTTGTTTGTTCAGTCTCTTGAGGGAAATGTGAGAACTTTGTTTAGGCAGTTACCTGCAAATTCCATTAGAAACTAGGAAGAGCTAACAAATATATTCAAAAATCAATGGGGAGTGAAGAAAGAAGCTCTTTACTTTTTGACTGAGTTTGAAGAACTTAAAAGAAAAATTGGTGAACATGTTTCTGATTTTATCAAAAGGTTCAACAAACTTTATCACAAGATGCCCCTTGATTGCAAACCCCCTTGTAGCAGTAGCCAAGTTTAGGTTTTCGAAAGCTTTTGAAGATGATTTTGTTGTGATGTTAAGAGAAACAACTTCAAGGACTCTTGAAGATATGAAAACTAATTCTATAGAGGTGGAAGAAAATAGGGTTGCCTCAGCCACTTTAAAAGCTAAAGAGGAAAATGCCCAAAGAAAACTTAAATCGAGTCAAGAGTCCTCTACTTCCTCTAAGACTAAAACTGAAGATTCTAAAATAGATGAGATAACTTCATTTCTCAGAAATCTATCTAATAGAATTTCCAAGATTCATACTTAACCTAGAACAGTTCAACAAATGGTCACTCGACCCCAAAATCAAAATCAAGGTCAATACAAAATAAATCCACCATTACAAATTCTTCAAAGACCTAGTAATGATCAACAGGTTCTAACTCCTTTACTGATAGATGATCAACAGCCTGATGACAATACTATGACTATCATTGAAGACATTAACAATATGGATACCTCTTCTGGTCAGACCGATATTATTCCTCTCTCTCAACAAAATCAGGTTCAAGAAGACCAAGACTCCTCACAGGCTTCCAAATACCATGCCTTCTCTGAATTCCTAATTGCAGAGCTGAACAAAAGATATGATCTTAGGCCTAGACCTAGCCCTGGAAGACCTCCTAAGGAACCTCCAACAATTGAACCTTGTACCAAATATGTTGAAACTCAAACAACTATTATTCGACCATTAAATCAGTCAACTGATACTGCTCAAATTGAAAAAATTGTTTAACTGCATTTAATGTTGAAAAGGAGTTAAAAAGGGTTAAAATCCCTATACCACTTTCAGAACTTTCCAAAAACCCCAGATATAAAAATCAAGTCTCCAAATGGATACAAAACACCTTGGTTATGCTGAAAGTGATATTATTAGTCTTTAAGATGAAAAACCAGTAGTTATCTTTGGGCCTAGCTCAGATATGATAGATGAACTAGTACCCCCTTTCTATGTGACTCTTAAAAAAAATGACTCCATGCTATACAATTGTATGCTTGATTCCAGAGCATCACATAATCTCATGCCAAAAACTATCATGGATCATTTAAATCTCGACATAACTAGATCCTATCATGATTTGTACACCTTTGATTCCAAAAGTGTGCCTTGTCTAAGACTGATTAAGGATTTTGTAGTCACTCTCACCCAAATCCTAGTAAAAAGTGTAGTGTTAGATATAGTTGTCACAGATATCCCTCCCAAATTTGGAATGCTCCTTTTGAGGTCTTATTGTGCAAAATTAGGGGGAACTCTTCAGATGGACATGTCTTATGCCACTATTCCAGTTTATGGGCGATAACAACTAAGGTTGTATAGAGAGGTAAGATTTGTGCACACTTTTTGCAAAATAGATCAAACAAGGAACCATCCCATTTATGCAATTGATCAAGATTTTGGTTGTTTTCAACTCTCTTCAAACCAAACACATGAAACTCAAGTAAAAATTGAAGATGTAATTGAAAGTCTTGTACCGAATCAAACTAATGTATGGAAGCTATTCTTTGATGGTTCTTGTACAAAGGATGGAGTAGGAGCTGGGGTAGTATTAATCTCACCAGAAAAAAGAAAACATTACATAATCATGTAAACTTGATTTTGAAGTTACAAATAATGTAGTTGAATATGAGGCTTTCCTTTTAGGACTGCAGTTAGCCAAGAGCTTAAAAGTACAAAACCTTAGTGTTTTCATTGACTCAGAGCTCACTGTTAAACAAGTTAGAAATCTTTGCCAAACAAAAAACCCTAGGCTTAGATTTTATCAAAATGAGGTTTGGGATTTAGTTGAAAATTTCTTTAATGCTTTTAATTTGACTTATATCCCAAGGGATTAGAATATTCATGCAAATTCCCTAGTTGTTTTTGCTAGTTCATTTAAAATTCCTGATCAAACTAATGTGCTCTATCAAATACAACCCATCCATCCCAGATAATCTAAAATACTGGCAGATATTTGAAAATGATGAACAGTTAAAATCTTTTATGCGGGTTATAGATGAATTTTTAGTTCTACAAATTGATGAAGATAGAACAAAAACAAATGAAAATGATAATTCAAATTTCAATTCAAAAATTTCCAATCATGATATCATTCAATTGTCTAACAATTTTATTCCCAAAGGTCTCATTCCTTTAGAGAAATTGTTTGATCAAAATGATGTCCTCAGAAACCCACAGTTAATTTCTTCACAAGACGACAGAGGAAGTAAATGTTGAAAAATGTGCAACAAGAAATGCTAAATTTAGAAAGTGCTAAAAATAGAACTGCTAAAAATAGCACTTCTAAAAATAGTAGTTTGGCCAATGAGCATTTTGGCCACCTTGGGTGAGAGGCGAAAATGCTAAAAAAAGAAACTTCTAAAACTTGCATTTCTGGGTCCCTTCCTATTTTTAGTAGTCCTTGGTCTAACTATAGGAAGTAAAAACGAATTTGGTCTTACCAACAGTTTAAAATATTAATTAATTAATTCTCCATGAGTTAATTAGTTAAGGAAAAGCAAACTTGAAGTCTTTGTGAGAACATGCAATTATTTCTCCACTAATTGGGGAATGTGTCCTTGATTTTCTCCACTAATTGAGGAATTAAGGATGAGTTCTATATTGAGAGGACCAATTGACTTAGTTTAACTTAGTCAAGTTCAGTTAGATTAATTTAACAAGTTGTTAAATTAATGAGATATAGTTTGTTGATGCTTGCATGCATGTGACAACTATTATTTTCATATAACTGTGTATTCACTCATGGATAACTTATGCATGTCAGTTCTGTCAGAGACCTAGTTGAGATCAGAGAAGGGACAGTGTACTATCAGTTGGATGAATATTTTTCCTATAAAGGAATCTCATCCATGATGAGGATTCATCTCCTTCAGGTTTGTGCAATTAGATCAAAGGTTAGTGAGTGTTTGAAGAGGCCAATTCACACAAGTGGCAGCACTGGACCCCAAGGAAACTGCACAAGGAAATAGGAGGTTTGGAGGGCAGAGTAGAAGGTTTGTGAGAAGCCTTTGACTATCTACGAGTAGCAGAGGGATTGTATTGAGAGCTGGATAGCTTCCGATTTAAGGATTTGTGTAATCCGAACTATATTTCCACTTGTATGATAATACAGAGATGGGTTTTAGGCAGGTGCTTTCCCCAGGAAAATTCTCCTATGTTATGTGTGATTGGTTCCTTCTTATCATTTATATGTGTTCTTATTGATGTTGCTCATGGTTAATTAAGCTTCCACTAAATTGTTTGTAGAAGTAGATCAAGTGTTTTGCTTTAGTACATTGCATTACCAAGTGACCTACAGGTGGGAAATTTCTACATGGTATTAGAGCTAACTGATTTGTAGAAAAAGTTCTACATCGTATCAGAGCTAGCTGATTTGTAGAAAAATTCTACAGTAAATATTGGAACAAATGATGACATTAAGAACATCAAAATCTGTGCATCCTTAGATCTGGAAATTAAAGCTCAATACCTTAAGTTACTTGAAAAATACAAGGATTTTTTTTGCATGGATCTAAGATGATATAAAGACTTATGATACATCACTGATACAACATAAGGTTCCTTTAAAACCAAAAGCAAAACCTTGTCAACAAAAACTTAGGAGGATTAATCCAGCTCTTCTACCAACTGTAGAAAAGGATATTAAGAAAATGCTAGATGCCCAAATTATTCTGCCTCTTAGATACTCTAATTGGGTTGCTAATTTAGTTCCTATTAGAAAGAAGAATGGGGAAATCAGACTTTGTGTGGACTTTAGGAATTTGAATAAAGCATCATTAAAAGATAACTATCCTTTACCCAAAATGGATCAGTTACTTTAGATGGTTTCAGAAGCATAAAGACTTTCCATGTTTGATGGATTTTTAGGTTACAATCAGATAAATGTTGATCCAAAAAACAGTGAGAAGACAGTTTTCACTACTCCCTGGGGTACATTTATGTATTCTAGAATGCCCTTTGGCTTATCTAATGTTGGAGCAACGTTTCAGAGAGCTATGGACATAGATTTTGTGGGTCAAGTAAACAAATTTGTAGTCATTTATCTTGATGACATAACTGTTTTTTCTAATTCTGATCAAAAACATCTAAAGCATTTGATGAAGGTTTTTGACAGGTGTAGGAAATTTGGATTATCCCTTAATCCTAAAAAGTCTTTATTTGCTATCAAAGAAGGAAAACTACTAGGCCATATAATCTCAAATGAAGGAGTGGTGATTGATCCCAAACGTGTATCTGCCATTAAAACATTGTCATTACCTAGAAATAAGAAGGAGATTCAAGCTTTTCTAGGCAAGATTAAATTTTTAATGAGATTCATCCTAAATTACACTGAGATTATAAAAGACATTACTGATATGCTCTGAAAGGATCATGAAGTTAAATGGACTGTCTCTTCCAGGCATGCATTTAATCAAATTAAGAAGGCTATCTCTAAAGCCCCAACCTTGGCCAGTCCTGATTATACCAAACCATTCAGTATATTTTCCTTTGCCTCTGAAACAACCCTTGTTGTTGTTTTATTACAAAAGAATGAAGATTCCCATGACCAACCTATAGCCTTTTTCAGTAAGGTTATGAGAGATGTTGAGCTTAAGTATGACATAATTGAGAAGCAAGCCTATGCCCTTATACAAGCCCTGAAATCATTCAGGATGTATGTCCTACATTCACCTATTACTACTTATGTTCCTAACAATGCTGTAAAAATTGTTTTAACCCAACCAGACACTAATGGGAAGAGAGGTAGATGGATCACTCAAATACTGGAGTTTGATCTAACTATCAAAACCACAAATCTAGTAAAGGGTCAAGGATTAGCTAAGCTTCTAGTTGAATCGAACTGTAAAGTGTTGGGCATCAATTTTGTTTTGGAAATACGAGGGGAGAATCCACAAGAACCTTCTCAAATTTTAGATAAGAAGAATCCACAAGAACCTTTTGTTCATGAAGAAGGGGACAATCCATAAGAACCTTCCCAAAATTTGAATGAGGAGAATCCACAAGAACCTTCCCACCATCCTGAAGAAAATAATCCACATGAACCTTTACCTTCAAATCAGACCATCTCTCTACACATTGATGAGAAATTTCTTTTTTCAAATTGGTATCAAGATATTTTAAATTTCTTAATCCATTTTGAATTCCGATCATCATTCTCGAAAATTCAATGTAAAACTCTCAAATTGAAAGCAGTAAAGTATTGTATCATAAATGCAAATCTATACTAGAAGGACCCACTAAATATCTTATTATTATGTTTAACAAAATTAGAGACTGAAGGAATCATTGATCAGTTTCATATAGAATTTTGTGGAGGAAATTATGCTTGGAGAGAAACAAATATAAGATATTAAGGGCAAGATTTTATTGGCCAACATTGTTCTTACAAGTAGGAGAAAAGGTCATAAGTTGTGTCCCTTGTCAGATGTTTGCTAGTAAGCAAAAACTAGCAACTCTTCCACTGATCCCAACAATAGTCTCAACACCTTTTCTGCAATGGGGATTATATTTTATTGGAGAGATTCATCCCACTTCGAGCAATTAGGATAGATGAATCCTCACTGCAATAGACTACTTTACCAAATGGGTGGAAGCAATTCCAGTAAGAAATGTTATTGATTCAGTAGTAATCAAATTCATTGAAGAAAACATTTTATCTAGATTTGGTTGCCCAACCCAGATTGTTACTGACAATTCCACGGCATTTTCCAGTGTTGAAATGATTGAGTTTTTCCAAAAATATCATATTATGTTACATCATTCAACTCCATATTATCCTCAAGGTAATGGTCTCACAGAATCATCAAATAAAAGTCTGATAAAGGTGATCAAAAAGACTTTAGTAGATCATAAAAATAGTTGGGACTCTCATCTAATTTATGCAGTCTAGGCAAACAGGATCACTCCAAAGAGATCTACTGGAAAATCTCCTTTTCAGTTAATCTATGGGAAGGATGCAATTTTCCCTACTAACTTGGCCTTCCCTGTTTTAAAGTTTCTACAGGATTCAACTGATGAACCTGATGATTTTCAAGGAGGATAAATCAAATTATTGAACTAAATGAAAGTAGAGATGAAGTTCAATACAAATTGAAAAAGTATCAGAATAAGATGAAAATCCTGTTTGACAAAAGAGCCAGGGAAAGGGACTTCAAGGCGGGTGATCTAGTTCTAAGATGGATTCCATAAGAGAAGATAAGGGAAAACATAGCAAGTTTGATAACCTATGGTTTGGACCTTTAGCTATTGCTGAAGTAAAGGGAAACAATACTTTTATGCTACAAAATCTTTAGGGACTGCATTCCACTTATCTTGTTAATGGAAGGTTTCTCAAACATTACATTCAGTACTGAGAAGTTGAAGTAGATTTCATTACTACCATTGTAAAAAATTCAGTGTGAGTTTTTTTTACAGCAAAAGACTCCATAGCCTGAGGAGAAGGCACATGGATCTATAGGTTCTCTGTATTCTACAGGAGAAAGCAGTCCCCAGTTGGAGCCGATGTTGTAGCATTTTTTGGTTTTGGTAAGTTAGCATCAACTAGTCAAAAATGAAAATCATTTCAAAAAATGTTAAGTTAGGATATGGACAAAAAGAATATTGAATCAAAAAAAAAATTGTTGGGGATATTTTGATGAATAAGTCCATATCAAATAAAATGTTAGAATAAATGCCCTAAAAAAGGAAGGAAAAAATGAAAAATGCTAGATTATAAAGAAAAGAAAAAATAATAAATTTTGAAAGTGTTGCAAATCCAAATGCCACTACTCTTAGTCAAACTTTATTTTTGCAAATAAAAGTTGTGTGCAGATTGTTTAAATGCCACACTAGTTCATACAATCCAATTGTATAGTTTAATCATAATTGGATTTGAATTAAATTGTTTGTCAATAGGTAGCAAATGAAATTGGCTCAACAGTTTAATCTAAGCCAATGGAAGCAATAAGGGATAGAAGTAGATTAAACATTAAAAGGAAAATGTTGAGTTGCTAGTCTAAATTCACTCGAGTAACTAATATTGAAAAAATGTTAGGAAAGTAAGGGTAGGTAGAGAAATGAAATTGGAGCATGATAGGATTTTTATCCTAAGTCAAAACATTGGATACATGTGTATACGGTGATTGGTTTTAATTAACCATAAATTGTAAATATCAATGTTATTTGTAATATTCAAAACTTTATTCATTCATTTGCCATACCCCATACCCCACGCATGTCACATTTGTCATAACTCTGGAACCCACAATCACTTTCCTCCATGTCACATTAAAACTCATTCACATATTTTTCATCTTGCACACTCCCCCGAGATCCAACGACCTGCATCACTCCTCAGCCCTTCTTTGTCGTCCAAACTTTATCAGTGGAGTGGGGGGGTCCGAAGTTGGCAGTTTTGGAAACTGCCCTCCGAAATTGCTTTTCCTCTATCCTAGTCTTTCAGGACATAAAATCCCAAAACAACTTACCACCCCCACTTACTCCCGAACGTGGTTTCCATTCGAATGTTTACCTCAGCTCCTGCATCATCGTCCATGTTCGCCCCATGTCACTTCCTCTGTCCAATCAGTTGTCGCCTATTGTCCATTATTCATTTAAGTCCCCATTCCCACTCACACACCAATATTCCATTGATCTATTTATCAGCCCCATTGGAGAATTAATGAAAAATTAATCATTGGTTAATGGACCCGCTCCATGTTATTCATTATAAGCCCTGTTTTTCACAAAAAACGTTACACAGTGCCTTTCCATAATTTTCTTGATACTTGAAGCTTGCAGCCAAAATGACAAATTCATCATTCAACGGAATTTTCAATTTTGTTCAGAATCAAGCCGCCATCTAGGTCCACCTAATCCATTTTCAGTTATACTATTTTTCTGTTATCACTGTGTTTCAGACCAATTCTTCCCATTTCCGTCAAGTTCAGCTTGCAATTCACTTAACAAAATGCCTCCTAAGGGAAAGGAAATTGCAGAAATCCCAAACCCTCTCATTCATCCACAAGTTGACTTCCATCATACTCCCCTGGTTTACAGAGAGTATAAAATCATTGATTCTTCATCTCAATTTTATTTATATGAAATCTATTGTTGGATGGAAGATTAGTTAGTTCATCAAACAGATGAAATAGGACTTTGGGACTCCCACCTTCCTCATTACATTTTCCCTTAGAAACACAAAGCACCTGAATTTGTTAGGAAATGTCGTGAATCCTATGATCCCAGTCAAAGAGTTATCATTTCACCTACAGGAGAAATCCTCTGTTTCATCAATGGTCAGTCTATTGAACAGATCTTGCAGGCCCCAACTATTGCACCAACCCATCTTTTTTCTCATGGAAGCCTGATAGAAGCCTATCAAAAGCTAGATTTCACTAAAAGATTTCAAACTCTTGAACTTTTCCTAGCTATAGATAGCCCTCTGCCTAAAAGAAACCCTCCCTATGATTCATCCATGTTCCAAGACAGAACCAAGCAAATTACCACAATTCTTTGTTATCTGCTTGGTTACAATTCTGATCAATGTGTAAATAAAGCCATCATAGGTTTCTTGTCTATCTTTTCTGTTGATTCCAAACCCACTGTTCTCTATAATTTTAGCCAATTTCTAGTTGAGGCCATCCATGAACAATTTGTCTAGTTTTATATTGAAGAAGTATTCAAGTATGCTTCAGTACTTGTATATCTTTTTATATATTTTCAGGGAGACAAGTTTCCATTCACCTTGCAGAGGTTAGATGAAGAAGGCAATCAGCAATCAATGATATTTTGGACTTATATTGGAATTAAGGAGAAGGAAGAATTTATATATAAACAGTTCATAGAATTGTTTGTTCATCCAGCTATTAATCTTATTAGCAGCACTCCAGTACCAAGAATCAATGATGAAATTGTGAAAGTATTGCAGCTAGTTGATCAAGCCACAACAGGAGATTGGTATCTTTACCAAAACTATATAGAAATTAGAGTCTATGGTTGTGAGCTTCCACCCTACAAACTTCCTAAGTACCTCCCTATCAGAATTTTTGCATTGGAATATATTAGGTAGAGGTTAAATGCAGATGAAGTACATTTTGTGGCTGCAAAGAAGAAATCACAATTCAAGCTAAAGGCTCAAGTTGGTCCATTCATCTGTAACACTAGAGCAGCAGGAGAAGAAGCAGACAGGTTATTGAAGGAAATGAAGTTTGGTCTCAAATTCACTTGGTCTTATGACCCAATGGGAGTAATTTCAAAAATCGGGGTTGAAAATAAGTTTACTACATACCACCACACAACCATGACTGAAATAGAGCAGTACTAAAATTAGTTAGAATGGAAGGAGAACACCCTTCAAGAAGCTGAAAAATGGGCAGTCTCTACCTCAAATGTACAAACTCCACTTGCACAGGAAAATACAGCTAAACAAGGAAAGGAAGAATAGTTATCCCTTACAATTGAAGCATCAAACCAAGGCTTTAGAATTGTTCATAGAAAGAAGAGACGTAGGATCTCTGTGAAGGTTAGTGCAACAAATGAGTCACAGAAAACAATATTTGATGGACTTGGAGAGACTTTTCTTTTTACATAGTCTAGTGGACAATCTACTCAGTCCCCCACTCATTCCACTACTTCTCAAGAACAACAGGTGATTCATACCAGTGGAAGTAGTCAGAAGGACAAAGAAGATGATATCTTTCATGTCCTCAGTGAAATTAAGAATAATAATGAGGAATTGAAGTTGAACACTTATACTCAATTCTGAAAACACTCTTCTAGCGCTCAAGCTAGACTTCTTTCAGTCTTTGACTCTGAAAAGGATAATATGTAGATGGATTTCTTACAAGCTCAAATTCCACAGCCTGGGACTGATGCATATTATTAGAAGCAAACCTCCTTTGAGTTTAATGTAAAATATGTACATCCAATGGACCAAATTGAGATGCACAAACAAACTGGCCAAATGATTTCTTCCACTTTAACTAACACTGCCATGAGTTTGTCAAAGTTGCAGGTCACCTTGGCTAATACAAAGTCACAGCTCAAGTTGGAAAAAGTTTCCTCACTAGCAAAGGACACCAAGATCAAATCTTTGGAAGATCTGGTGTTGAAGATGGGATATGATTCCTCAAATATAAATGTTGCAGAAGAACTTGTCAAGAAGAAAAATGTTGAGAGCTCAGCATTAAGGAAGCATCTCAAACTACCAACGTCTGAGGACCCAATGACTAAGGAGACTGAAGAAACCGAGACTCAAAAATTTGACATGATGAAGCTCATCATGGAACAAAATATGAAAATAAAATAGATGGAGGAGCAAATGGAGAAATTTGTCAAAGATAAAGAGGAAGCTGTGAAAAGGGCTCAAATTCCAATGGATGTAGTTCCTCTTGCAGCAGTCTCTATAACCAAAGTTTCTACTCCACGCACAGTAGCAACTACAAGTACAGTAGAAGGAGCTAAACAGCTTGTTGAAGCTGTTCAGAACTTGTTTATTCAGACAGTAGAAATCAAGAAGTTTCAGGATGAACTAAAGGAATTAAAACATACGAAAGGAGTTGTAGATAGTTCACATGCAGCTGAGTTGCAAAGAGAAAAAAGTCAAATTGAAGTATTGCAGAAAGAAATCAAAGAATCTTACCTTGGAAACAAAATTGGTTTGGAAAAGGAGATTTTATGGAAAGAGATTATTGAATCAATCAAGGATATCTGGCCTTATATCAAGATAATATTTGATCAAAAAGACTTGTTGGAGAAAGCTCAGGAAGCTATTGAAACTATCTCCGAGGAACTTGAGGACATGCTAGAAGTTGCCACTGAGATAATCAAGTTTCTGAATTCTAAAGATAGCAATGAGCTTGAAGAATTAGGTATAAATGACAAGACAACAACCATGTTGGAAGTGAAGAAGATCATTACAAAGGAAAACCTCATTCTTTAGTTGGAGGAAAAATGCAACAGCGTTAATGCCATAGTTCAACGATTTTTCAGCAGGTTAGAGCCCTTGACCAGCAAGGGTTTGCCCTCTATGCTTGTGATAAACAATAAATTAATTCCCATTGAAGATTATGTTCGAAAGCTTACAGAGGTCGGTACCAATGCAGCTTCAGTTTCAAACATAAGAGGTCCAACAACACCAAGGGTTGTGCTGAATGCACTCAGAGATACATTTTTCATCCTAAATGAAATTAGACATATATTTTTAGTAAAACCCACTTTTACTAAATATACAGAAATGGATGAAGTTTATCGAAGAGTAAATAAGTTATCTATCCCAAATAAGAAACGCTGGGAATAGTTAATTGATTTACTTGACTGAAAGGAGGATCAAACAGCATTCAGTATTTCCAAGAACAGTCATCAATAGTTCAGCAGTTTTCAACTTTTCTAGGAACAGTCATCAACAGCTCAACACCAAAATAGTGACAGATCGACTATCAATTTATATTCCTGATTTTGTATTGATCTATTTTTGTAAATTTATTTAAGATATTTTCTTAGCTCTAAGATTGTATAAATAACTCCCTTCCACGAGTTATTAAGGGTTGCACCCTTGAAGAAACATTTGTAATCATTAAATGTACTTGGCTTTTTCTGAATCATTAATAGCAAAGCAAAGGATTCTGAGTTTTGATTCATACAGTATTGTGTTCCCTATAAGTTTTCCAGTTTTCATTCACTATGTTCTTTCTTCATATTCTTAATTTTTACAAAGATAAACAGGTAGGAATAGTTGTGTTTCAATTTACTCCTATAAGCTTCTGAAGTGATCATCTTTAAAGAGAATGAATTATATAAACTGTTTGTTTAACTAATTCCCTCTAAATCATAAAATCATCAGCATCTTTTGTAATCTTAGGCATATTCTGTTAAACTTTCTGAATTTTACTTATGGTTATTTAATTTTCTATTTGAAAATTGTAATAATCATATCATCTTTCAATTTCTCCTCATCACCAGACAAGCTATATCACTGTGTGGATTTTAATAGCGGCCCTCTGTTTAAATATTAATACTATTCAAAAAGGTTAGGCATGACTGTTTTAAATCTGTTTCATACATTGGTCCTCCAAAATTAAAACAAAACCCCCCAAAACAAATATCTTAGATGCCCTGGCATAATAGCTGACCATTATCATCTCAGAGATACAACAGTAGTCATCCAAGATGTGGTACCAAAAGTTTGACAAATACATCTAAGGATTGGTATTTATGAGAAGCGAAGTTAGTTGTAGTGTACATCTCAAATCAGAAGGTAGGTGTTTCATATATGTAGTGTTGTATGTTGACGACATGTTAATTGGAAACAACATGTGTATAATCAAAGAGGTGGAGATGCATTTATCTTCCAAATTCGACATGAAGGATCTCAATGTTTCACATTTTATTCTTGGAATAGAGATCAAGAGAAATTACACAGATAGGAACTCTACATAAATCAAAGGAAGTACATTGCAATAATTCTAAAGCATTTCAATATGAAGGATTGTAAACTGGTGAAGGTACCAAATCCTATTGGTGAAATAACTGTTGAACAATTTCCAAAGACATAGGAAGAAATATAATACATGGACCATGTACCATATGAAAATTTTATAGTTAGGTTTATGTATGCAATGGTCTACACTTGACTGGATATTGCTCATGCAATGAGAGTATTGAGCAGATACATGACAACACTTAGAAAAGAGAATTAATCCATTATGAAAAGAGCATTCATGTATTTCTTTGGCACAAGTGATAATGTGATCTACTACCATGAAGAACTTGAGCATGATAATGAATAAAATGTACAAAAATTTGTTGATGCCAACTAGGCTAGTGATATAGACAAAAAAAGGTTGACTAGGAGATATGTGTTCAAGTTCTTCAACAAATATATTTCATTCGCATTGGATAATTAAATTATTTTTCATCCATATTGAATATTTTAGAGTGGAGAAATTGGAGAAATTATATCAAAGGACCATTTTTACCAATGGGTCCTAATTTGGAAAATTGGGGTCTAAAACCTTTTAAAAGTTGTTTGATGAATTAAATGGATTTTTTTGGGGGTAAATTGTTTCTACTTAAGTGTGTGCCCCATAGGAATATTCTATGCTTAGATACTTTTTCAAAAATACAAGAAACACCTCAAATGGAGTCTATATGAAAAAGTTATGCCACCAAGAAGTTGACCTCCTTGTTTTGACCACCATGATTCAAGAGGAGGCCACATTAACTCCCATTATTCATGTAAAGGGGCTAGCCACATGATCATAATGAAGGAGAATGTAGAAGAACTACTATTGTAATATTAGTTAAGAGTTGAAGGAGTCAGACTTCACCACTAGTAGGTTATTGTTAATTTTAGGGCTAGATAGTTCTTTGTTGTAGATAATTGCATTTTTTTTTTAAATCTCAACATTTTCACATTACATTCACCCCATATCATCATAATAAATTATATAGAGAGAACAACATCATAAACAATGAAATGGAACAATAAGGAACAATAGAATCAAAGTATGCACAATAGAGAAACCAAGATTTTGGTCAGAGACCAAGGCAAAACCCCACAATGGGGAAAATCCACAATCAATTGTTTTTCTTCTATTAGTCAATCAATGTTCATCTGAGATACAATGTGAAAACACTAATCACATTAGGCCTACCTAGGCCAACCCTAGATCACACTAGATCCTCATAAGATGGCAACAAACATATTAGACAAAGAAGCATTCACAAGCCTTTCACAAGACCTTTGATAGGTCTCCTAGTGATCAACAGATGAAACCAAGAGAGATGCCTTCATATCACTATCACAATAAGCATATATCCATGTCTTGAATAGAATCCATGATATGGCCATAGGAGAATGTGTCACAGATATGTGTCACTATCATATCACTTTATCGTCATCACAATCACTTTCATACATCATTGTAATAAGCACAGAATATCTCTTCCATACATTACTATCATAAGCATAGAATGTCACCACCATACATCACTGATATAAGCACAAGCGTCACTATTATACCTCTCAGTCATAAGCACCAGAATCACTATTATACCTCATTGTCAAATCAAAGAAGTTACGACCTGATAATAATCCCACCCGATTGTCCTTAAGCTCTTCCAAAGATCAACCTTTAAAACTTCAAACTATCTTCCCTCTAACAACCCTTATAGTCCCTTACAAGAGACCATCTTCTTACAACCTGCTACACCTGCTATGAAAACTATCTAATATGGACCATAACATAGCAAATTCATCAATGCATAAGAAAAACGTATACATGTGAAGTACATCATATTTTGTCCCTCAAATATATTATGTCTTGTGTACAAAGTCCTAAATCATAGCCATGGTTAGGGATTTTAGTGGCCACTACAACATCCCTACTACTCATCCTCTAAACCTCTTCAATACTTGTGCTAACCCTTCTCATCTAGGCCTGATCTCCTTCAAACTTGACCCTTAATCACATGCCTATTCCAACACCATATAACCTCAGTCCAGCTCCAAACAATGGCTCGACCCTTCTGCAATATCTCATACATGGTGCAGAATTAACACATAGACATGTGTGCACCTTTAAGGGTCTCAACCCTCTTTTTCTTCACATGGAATTTTGTCTCAGCCTCAAGAGAAAAACGTCACCAAAACTTGCACAGAATCATGCTTGTATTTGTGTCTCCAAACTCAGCTAGATGTAGAGAGAAATAATCCTCCTAAAACATACACAGAACTTCCATCTCATCCTTAAATGATTGTGGCTACTAGAGGCCTGCCATGCGACAAGAAATGTGTGTGATTTTCCTTAGAGAATATGTGATTTGCCTCAAATAATATGTGAGCTAGCTCAGATAAAGATGCTACAGATACCTTAATTAAATTGCAAATTGTGGAGGATAGGAGGTTATTTATAGTTAATTCTACAAATGAAGGGACACATCCTTTGGGGTAGGTTGACTCATATGGTCAACTTGTAAATTTGGAGGGAAAAGCATAAATTTAAATTTTCTCATAAGTGCCTTGATGATTGCTTGATCAAATACATTTTTCATGTCAAATAATAATGAGAGGAGTGCCAAACACATCAACAATAATATTTCTTTTATCCACTTTGAATTCTTACTTGGGGAAAGATGGTTTCTTCTTGGGGTAGTTGGGTCTATTTTGGGGTAATTGGATTTATCTTAGGGAAATTCATCCCAGAGCTGACCCAAATTTCAACACTCCCTCTCAGCTAGGGAGGAATTTCCAGTTGTACCATGTGTCTCATCTTGAATGTACATGCCTTAACATAAGAGAAGCTCATATCATCTCATCTTGTCTCATAGAAGAATAATAGTCCACAACTTAGAATTGGGGAGATTGATTTACCACAACCAATTCTATGGAAGTCATAAATGACCTTGTTAAATATAATCCAAATGCTACAGGTCTCCAGGTCAAGCTCCATGACCTCATCTCAACTAAACAATGATGACTTGATCTGTTGAAGAATAAGAATGATCCACACTAACAATAGGGGAGATCAATCTACCATAACCAAGTCCATGATAGTCATAAATGACCTTCGTAGAGATCACACACCCTATCCCTACTGACTAACCCTCTCCCAAATTGATCCTTAGCAATCAAGTGGTAGAACACCTACATCTAATACTTGGGGGAGATAAATTTACCATAACCAATTCCATAGTAGGTGTGCCTGTCATTAGGTAAAGATCACACACACCTAATTATCCTCACCCACTGGCCAGATGGGTGGCAATCCCAACAAGCTTAACAACCTCAGTGTGTCCCTTGGTTAGTAATGACATAAATATGACTTATGGGTAGGATGCATATTGGGGCATGTATTCATCCAGTTCCATGGCTTTAAGAAGTACCCTCACACCCAAGAGTGGTTTCTCACCACCCTTCACCAAGTCCATGGCTAATATGAAGAGGAGATTCATCATGCCAAGTCTCTAACAACATACTTCCCTTGATAAGGAAGTCCTGATCATCTCTTTGTTCTACTTCTAATCTCAAGAAGTTGATCACCTTAGGTTCAGAGGTCAACTCCTTCTTCTACTAAACAATGAGGTGATTTGATCCTGTCAAAAATAAATTATTAGCATATAAAACCAAATATTAAAGGCATACCTTCAACCTTGAAGAGAGGTTGGAGTTTGCATTAGATGTCCATCAATCCAAGCCCGAGGGCCTTGCCAAAGTCCATATGGGGTTTTCTTCAATCTACAATCATGAGTCTCTTTCTCAAGTTCCTCAAAGTGCTGAGGAGCTCCAAGTATGCTTCTTCCTTAAGTACATCATGGAGGAAGCCAACTTCACATACATATGATAATAATGCATCTAGAAATAGGAGCTAGGATAATCATAGTACTCTTTCTCTGAGAGCATATTCCTTGACACTGTCAAACTTTCCATTGCAGAAGCATCTGACACTGCTAGATTTTTTTCATCTAATATGGTACTTTCATGAAGGACATGATACTCTTAGAGACTCCTTGTCTTAGAGCATCTCATTCAATCTAACAGACTACTCCCTCTGAAGTAGAATCCTCTTTAGTCATAGTCGTTAACCTGGGAGACTACAATCCTTCCTTCAAGGTCTGAGCTCTTTTCCATTTTCAAGTGCCACTCTAATCATGGGATGGCTCTGCATCCTCCTCAATCTCGATATCAAGGACTAGGTCCTTACATTCATATGATGTACTTGTTGACCTCAAAACAAGAGCAAGAGTAATAATAGTAAATTAAATGAACATAATTAAAGTGTACCTAATGATGAAGCATGATTTCCTTTCTTCTCTAGATATGAGAGTGGCTCCTTCATTTTCTTGCACCAACTCTCTCTTGGAGATAATTCTTCCTGCATTACTCTTCATGTTTATGGCCCTCAAGTTGGATTTTCTCTCTTTGATCACACCCTCATCTAAGAAGTCAAGGAAAGATGAATTTGATTATCCAATTACTCATGCAAGAAGAATGAATAGATAAAACAATATAAACAAGAACAATGTCACAAAATACATAAGTTTTGAAAATACTTATCTTTTAATGAATATTCCCTCTTAATCCTACCTCCTTCTTAGCCATGATGCACCATTGTCCATCAACCATATGACAATGTTGTCTGTAAAAATAATAATTCTTCTTTTTAAGCACTACCCATATCTATATCCATAATCTCCTACTTAGGAATCCAACAAGATGACCATTGGATCTGCATCATACCATCTCCTATTGGGAGACTAGCCCATCTAGGATTAATTTTAGTCTTGTCATAGGTATTGAATTTACCACGTAGTAGCTTCTAACTGGTCATCTCAAATCATGAATATTCTAAATCACACTAGGGTTCCAATGATATAAAACTTGGGCCTTTTCCATATCTAATCCACTCACAGGGCTTCTCTAAAACCCTAACCTTTATTTGTAAGAACAAGGGCTCCCTAGGGCTTCCTCCAAACCCCACAATTCTTTTGGGTCTCCAACACCTTCATCTCTTTCACTCTTCTTAATCAAGAAATCCATCCTAGGTGTTTGCACGAGGGTGATCTCAATGAATTTTCTTCATCCCGGTTCTGATACCATGTTAATTTTAGGGCTAGATAGTTCTTTGTTATAGATAAATTCATTTTTAAACTTTTACAACATTTTCATATTACATTCACCCCATATCATCATAATAAATTACATGGAGAGAACAACATAAAAAATACAGTGGAATAGTAAGGAACACTAGAAGAAAAGCATGCACAATAAAGACACTAGTATTTTGGTCAGACCAGGGAAAAACCCCACAAGGGGGAAAACCCATAATCAATTCTTCTTCTTCTATTAGTCAATCAATGTTTAGCTGAGATACAATGTACAAACATTAATCACATTAGGCCTACTTGGGCCAACCTTGGATCATACTAGATCCTCATAAGATGGCAGCAGACATATTAGATAAAGAAACATTCACAAGCCTTTCACAAGACCTTCGATAGGTCTCCTAGTGATCATTAGATGAAACCAAGAGAGTTTCCTCCATATCACTGTCACAAGAAGAATATATCCATGTCTCCAATAGAATCCATGATATGGACATAGGAGAATGTGTCACTGATATGTATCACTGCCATATCACTTTATTTTCATCGCAGTCACTATCATACATCATTGTAATAAGCATATAATATCTCTTCCACACATTACTTTCATAAGAATAGAATGTCACTTCCATACATCATTGATATAAGCATAAGTGTCATTGTTATACCTCATAGTCATAAGCATTAGAATCATTGTTATACCTCACTGTCAAATCATAGAAGTTAGGGCCTAATAATAAGCCCACTTAACTATCATTAAGCTCTTCCAAAGATCAACCTTTATAACTTAGAATTATCTTCCCTCTAACAGTTCTTATTGTCCCTTACAAGAGACCATACTTAGGGCTTTTCAAAGCATATTCTTACAACAAATTACACCTACTATGCAAACTGTCTAATCTTGACCAAACACTTACCAAATTCATAAATGCATAAGAAAAACACATACCTGTGAAGTACATCATATTTTTTCCCTTAAATATATTCTACTTTGTGCACAAAGTCCTGAATTTCAACCTTGGTTAGGGCTTTCATTGGCTACTAGAATGTCCCTATTACTCAACCTCCAACCTCTTCAATACATGTGCTAACCCTTCTCATCTAGGCCTAATCTCCTTCAAACTCGACCCTTAATCACAACCCTGCTCAAGCACCATATAACCTCAGTCCAAATTCATAAAATGGCTCGGCCCTTCTAGAATATATCAAACATGGTGATGCCTTATCACAGAGACATGTGGGCACCTTTAAGGGACTCGACCATCCTTTTATTCACATATAATTTCGACCCAGTCTCAAGAGAAAAACGTCACCAAAACTTGCACGGAATTATGCCCTAATTTATTTCTCCAATCTCAACTTGATGTAGAGATAAATGTAAACAACACTACCCTCTTATCCTTAGATGATTGTGGTTACTACAAACCTACCATGCGATCTACCTCAGGAAATATGTGTGAGTTGCCTCAGAGCATATGCGAGATTCCTCAAAGAATATGTTAGTTGCCTTAGATAAAGATGTTGCAGATGTCTAAATCAAATTTTAAATGGTGGAGGATAGTGTTGTTGGGAAAAGTGTCTACTCAGAATGCCCCTATCCCACTAAGGTGTGACAGTGCCTTAGCAACAAACAAGGAAAACTACTTTCATATTCTTCTTTATGAACTGTAAATGAAGAGGAATAGGATGAACTAACCTATGTCTTGCGCTAGTCCTTTGGTCCAATCTCTCTCCTCTTTGACAGCTTCCAGCTACCTGCTCTTTCACTTGCCCAGCTTCACCAAGTTCCTACAAGATCATAGAAGAGGAAAACTACACAAAGACATGGATTTACATTCATAAATAGCTTAGGATCAGATTTAAGCTAAACATGCAAATATAACAAAACATCATT
Organism: Pinus tabuliformis; assembly: GCA_031772625.1. Lineage (NCBI taxonomy): Eukaryota > Viridiplantae > Streptophyta > Pinopsida > Pinales > Pinaceae > Pinus > Pinus tabuliformis. The sequence goes on along the minus strand of CM062816.1, from coordinate 538,341,691 downwards.
GATACACAAGCATGTAGGAGAAACTCAAATAGTTTTATTGATATAACAAGAAGGTCCAGGAGGAGTTACAACCGATGATTCCTGATCCAGCATCAACCCCCCAACAAAGGAATCCCCTCTTCACCTCTAACAAAGCATAAATCACCCAATGCACTGATCTCTATCTCAAAACCAACAGCAATTCTCTGCAAAGTACAAAATTCCAGCCTCTGGATCTCTGGGATGAGGGATCCATATATAGATGTATGCAAAGAGGATGAGTCAGCTTATGATTTGACTTGTGGTCTCTCTCTGTCAGTTCTTGCTTCCACTTGGAGACTGAGAGCCTCTTACTCATCTCTGGTCGAACTCAGTGAGGCAAGTGTCATTGGGGAAGATTCTGGAAGCTTCCATTGTCTGTCCACCTCGCGGAATGACACTGCCATTTGTCATTTCCCGCTCAGCGCACCCTGGTAGTGCATTTAGGTGTGTTGCAACACACCTAGCTAGTGTACTGGGGTGCTATGCAACACAACTAGCTAGTGGAGTAGCTGAAATGATCCTAATTTGACTGTTTCTGAGCAGTTTTTGGTGGAGAACTTCTGGGAGAAGCTGTAGTTTGTTGACCTTGTTCCTTTAGGGGCAGGAACAACACTTTTAGGGACTTAGGATCCCTTGGTTTATGGACATTTCATGCTTAGAGCTGTAAGGAACAAAAATGTCTATAACAGTTTCCCCCTAAAGTATGAGGCCGTTTATCGGGTGAAATGCTTTATTAGGAGGATCCGAAGTTCTTTCAATGCTGGGGGGAGACCTGTAATAAGATACATTACAATACATTATCTTCATACTATTTTCATGATCTAGCTGAGGCGGGCATTCCCATGCTCAGCTTTATAAATTCATTTTTTATGTACACAGGACAGACAATCGTCTGATGGTAGACTAATGATTTTGATGAAGTCATCATCCTTTTGGTAGGATGATTATCTGTGCTGCAATGCTGTACATGTCAATGTCTTTATTTTTCCTGAATATATATCGCAGCCCGGATGGATGAAACTAGATCCGGGGTCTTCAATCTCGTCCGATCTTCACTCGTAGTAAAAGTCGATCCATGTGAGAAATGTTTTGAAGTCGAACATGGAAAGACATCGCTTGATTACCAGTCGATGATGTAAACTGTTAACAAGCGCGAGAGGAATCACCGATAATGATGATGACCCTCAAGGTACTGCAGTACAATTCACGTGTTGTGAATAAAGGACTTGGCGTCGAACACCACGCAAAATCTTTCGGTCGAAGGTCATTGATGTATACCTGTCGTCGGAAGTGAGAAACTTGCCATTGAGGCATGCAAGCTTCAAAGTACTGAACGGGGTGTTCCTAGATCAACTTCTTGGATAATTAGCTGGTGTCGACAAGAAGCGACCCGTCAAAGGAGGGCCTTAATGAATCCCACATCAATGACACGGAACAGAGCAAATGATTTTGATGGAGGTGAAAACGATCTGATGATATATGGTTCAGGATGGCAGTCATGAAGGAATGAAGTATAATGTATGGTAATGGATGGAACACGGGTGACTTCTCTGGATGACTTCTCTTGAACATGTCGGCGACACTTATGTGATGGATCGGTAGCATTTACCCCAAATGTGGATGGTATGGCGTGACCATGGTGATGTGACCGGTGAATGAAACAACCCAACCCGACTTAGGCACGGAGTGGAAGTGTCATGTTCAAGAGCGACTTGCTACCAATAAAGATTCTTTGAGTTTCTTCCCAATTTTTCCCCAATCATTGCTGACCAGTACCTCTTTATTTTTTTCAAGCTTGAGGAGGATAACATATGCTTGTTCTATAATTTTCCCTTCGGGCAAACCCATCGCTATGTTTTAACGAGCCTAGCAATAGTGAAACTCGTTCTCGTCTAAAGACAAGTTTGTCGCTATTAATCTTTTTAACGAGTCTAACGACAAAGATAACTCAATCCTTTTCATTTTTAGAGAGTCTGAAAAGGTACGTAAAGTTAACTCTAGAATTCCTTTTTCGCCATCTAATCCTTAAGTCCGAAAAAGTATAAAACAATACAGAAGGGATGAATTTTCGATAGTTTTAACGAGCCGAACAACACAAGCACTCAATCTTTTTGTGCAATAATCCCTCAGGTCCAAAAAGATTAAAATCTAGAGGAGGGATAGCACTTCCGGTCGCTTTAATGAGCTGGAAGAACAAAACTCGGCAATCTTTTCATATTTTACGAGTCAGATGAAAAGAGCTTAAAGAAGACTCGTCTTTTGAGGAACGAGTGATAAAATGGGCAGCAGCTAATTCCAGGTAAGGTTTGGAATTTTCCAATCACGACAGTGTCACAAGGATGGCTAGTGAAATCACTCTTCGCAGCTGTTCCTCAAAATGGGTAAACAATCAAATGGAGGTGGATGATCGGCCAATGGAAAAGTGGAGGTGACGGTGCAAACACGAACAAGGCTTTAATGGCTGATAATGCTACATTCACGGTGGTTATTTACCGGAGGATAGTTCATTTTTTAACGAGCTTAAACGCGGATTGAAACACTTGCTCGGTCTTATGTTTATTTTTTAACGAGCTTGAACTATGTGCTAAAACTGCTCGATAAGATGGTCTTGTTTTGATTTTTTTACCATAAATAGCTTCGTCTTTCCAAAGATAGTACTGTATTTTCAACTGCTTCATCAAACTAGTTAGAAATGAACAACATTTGCTTGAAAATGAGATTAAAACGCTAATATTTTACTTTGAACTACGTAGAAAGCAATTAAAAAGTGTTTTTACCTCTCATTTTACCATTTCATTTGAACTTGGTTTGTTGGAGCTTTGGAGGTGCCTTTTCCCCCTTGATTTTCATCAGTTGATTTCGGGAGATTCTGTGGACGATTCTCGGCACCGTCTGGACCAGGTAGGAGCTAAACCCGAGCTCTTTCATTTCATGGTCTCCTTTTTGCATTCTGTGCTTCATTCTTTGCTTTTCTGAGCCCCTGGGGTTTGATGGGTTCGTTCTGCCATCAACGCACCCTGGGTACATCGAAACCTGCGCTGAATGTTGGCCAGTATGAAGGCAGTTTGACATTCAATGCAAGTGGAACACTGCTGCAGGTGCGTTGGGCGCAGAAAAGGAATTTGTTGCACAGTTTTTGATGAAAAATTTTTCCTGTTTCTCATCAAAATCAGGATCTAACTCCTCTCTTGTTTGTTTTTCAGAGATCTCGGAACAAGATGACCCTTACATGGCGAGAACGAGAACATGAAGAAGAGGACATGATTGCCCTACATGATCCGGTTACATTGAACGCGCTGCGGAACTGTGGCTTGCTAAAGTTCTTCCGCATCTCTAGCATGAGACAACAGATCAACCTACTGCAGTATTTGCTCGATGCTTGGGATCCTATCAATCAAGTTTTCCAGATTAGGGGCAAATCTATCCCCTTGACTACAGTAGACATTTACTTCTTGACTGGCTTGTCGAGGCGGGGTTCCCCCATCTCTTTGTCAGGTTCATCCCGAGGAAGTGACTCTGTGAGAGATTATGTCTGCCAATATTGCAGGGAAGGATCTCAGCCGAGTAAAGACGGCAAGATTATCATCCGTGATGTCACTGACAGGTCCCTTAGGTCTATCCTGTTTACTTTTGGTAGGATGGCCGGTAGTGCGTCTCTTCATGTAGCCAACAGATCCTATATGCAGCATGCCTTGGAATGCATCCAACCGAAAATATTCAACTGGTGCGATGCAGTACTTCTTGTGATGAAAAATCATTTGACCAAGATAAAGGACGGGAGGTTGAAGAACTTTGGGTTCGGTTCTATTTTGACCGCCTTTGCCTTGGAGAAGATACCACTGATACAGTCGCAGCACATTGCACTCGACTTACCTTCTCCTACTGAACCACGTATGCAGAGATGGGTTGACCATATGTCTAGGCATGCTGGCTAGTCTCAGATTTCGTTTTCTGATACCTTCTTCAGGTGGTTTGATCATCAGGATATGGTTTATGCCGAGTATCCATATGTTGGCATGGACTTCCGGGGTGATCCAGATTTAGTACTGTCGGATGGCGAGCAGTGGGGCGTTATTGGTAAAATATTTGACCATATCACTGTTTACTGTTTTTATTTATAATGTCCTTGTGCTTTATTCTATCAAGACTTTAATCAAACTCATGTGTACATGCAGATGTTGGTCCTGTTCGTCCAGTAGTTCGCCTGAGAGTGCCAGCCGTTGCCCCAGAAAGAGAGGCCGTCGGGAGGGTTATTCTTCGTGACCTTGATGTGGCCGAGACTCTCACAGCTGTGCAGGAGCAGGTTGAGAGCCTTACTCTCGGTATTCCAGATGTGAGGATCAAAGAGCTACCTTTGCAGTTACAGCGGCATACTACTGGTGTGCCTAGATGATGGACTCGTCTCTTACGCATGATCGCCCAGGCCGTGACTTGTTATCACGAGCATCACTAGACTAGGGTGCCCCCTAGCATTTTGAGTTTTTGGGTCATGTGACCGATTTTGTCTTGGTTACAGAAAATTATATGTAAACCATAAACAGCTATATATATATTTTGATTTTCGGGGTTTTATTCTGGTTGAGCTATATGATCCACATGTAAAACATTGATGATGTGTTTCTTTTTATAAATGTTGCAAATGTCTATCTAACACATAGTTTTCTAATGAGTCAGTTAATGTGTTTAAGTTTCTGGAAATATGTTGGTATTGAATAAGATCAAATTTTCTTTCCAAAATATTAACCCTTAGGAACATGCGATAAATAGTTGGGTTTCGGACGGAATATATACCATTGAGTTGTAGTATTACGAGTTGTGAGTCTAGCCTGACAATTAGTCGGCATATACCATGGGCGATGGCATCAGAGAGAAGTTCTATCAACGCGCTATACTCAGCGATGTTATTCGTTGATTGACCAATACATACACCTCTGAAACTTACTAACTCGCCGCTTGGATCAAAAATGGCCCAGGCCGCGGAGGACAGGTTCCGCGAACTACGACTCGCTCCGTCGGCGTATCTAACACATGTCTCCAAAAGTTTTGACATCTGCAATAAATGTAAAAAGGTGGATTACTCGACCAAAACGAACACTTTAGCGAAAACAAAATACGACAAAATCATATTGGTTATTATTTAAGCATAGTAACGCTTGAGGTACAACCCATTACGAGGATGCGCCAGTGGAACTCCGTCATAATCCATTAACTTGTAGGCTCCTTTTCCTAACACCCATTTAACAATATAGGGGCCCATCCATAAAGACTTGAATTTACCTGCTCCCAATTTATCGGATTCTTGGTCGTAAAGCAAGACCAAGTCACCTTCTGAGAAGACATGGGGTTTGACATTTTTGTCGAACTGCGCCTTGACTCGTTTCTTATGGGCTTCGTTAGCCAAAGCGGCATCACGACGGGTTTCATCCAATTGGATTAATTCCAAGAAACGAGCCTCTTCTTCTGAAGTTACGGGGAGGAGATCGATTGCGAGTTTAAGAGACGAGATTTCGCACTGGACTGGTAAGACTGCTTCCAGGCCATATACCAGTTCGAATGGTGTGAACCCGGTCGCATTCCTTACCGATGTTCGGTAAGCCCACAAGGCTGAGTACAGGATTAGGTGCCACCTTCTTTTGTGAACTCCGATCATCCTTTGCAACATGCGCTTCAGGACCTTGTTGATCGCTTCAACTTGTCCGTTGGCTTGCGGATAATACGGAGTAGAGCTGTCGTGAGACAATCCTAGTTTGGCAGCTAATTCGAGCATCATGTGATTGCGAAAATGCGATCCATGATCTGTGACTATAGCCTGTGGTACGCCGAATCTGGCGACTACATGATTGAAAAAGAAAAGGGCAGCTATTTCACCAGTATTATCTAATGTAGGCATCACCTCGGCCCATTTGGTAAAATAGTCAACTGCGACTATGATATACCCATGCCCCCGGTCGAGGTGGGGTTACATGTCACGAAATCGATGCCCCATTTGGCGAACGGCCCAACAGCAACTATTGGCTGTAGAGGTGCGGGTGGTCTTCTGGTTTTGCTATCAAAAATTTGACAAGCATGGCAACTTCTGACTGCGGTTATGCAATATTTGAACATTGTTGGCCAGAAGTATCCTGCTCGTAAGATTTTTTGTGCTGTAGCATATCCAGATTGATGCCCCCCACAGGCCCCTGAATGACACTCATTCAGGGCTTTTTCGGCCTCCTCATGGGTGAGGCACCTTCTCAGAACTGTATCGATACCACGACGGTAAAGTGTATCACCGACGATCATGTAGTCTTTTGCTTGGTATCGAATACGTTTTTGTTCAGAGTGAGAGGTGTTAGGCCTAAACTTTTGGGTTTGGAGATAAATTATTATATCTCCATACCACTCATTGCTTGTAGATATCAGAAACAAATTTTCATCCACGATTGATTCTTCGGATGTTTCATCGTTGGACGACAATGGGAGATCGCATAATAATTCTGCAAAAACTAGAGCTTTCTTTGATTTGGATTTTACGAATTCCAGATCAAACTCTCGAAGGATCGCTATCCATTTCGAATATTTGCCCCTCAGCAACTGTCGCGACAATATATAAGTCATGGGGTTGTAATCAGACAGAATGGTAGTTTTCCGAAAGAGGACATAGTGTCGAAATCTTTGTATCGCTTGAACAGCTGCAAGCGCCAGTTTTTCAACGTAAGAATATTTTCTTTCTGTATCATTTAAGTTCTTACTTAAATAATATATAGGATGTTCAATTCCATCAACTTCTTGAACTAAAACCATTGCGATGGTTGTATCTGCTGCAGCCAGATACAGGTTAAAATCTCTTTGATAACCAGGGGCGTACATTAATGATGCTTTTATTAGGGAATCTTTCAAAGCATCAAAGGAAGCTTGCGCAACCTGATCCCATACAAAGGGTACCTCCTTTTTCAAAGACGTGTATAACCTTTAGCAAGTTCGGCGTAATTTGGAATGAACCTCCTCAGAAAGTTTGCTTTCCCTTGGAGTTTCTGAATCTGAAGCAAATTTGAAGGTGGAGGCAAATTTATGATTGCCTGGACCTTACACGGGTCAAGACGAATCCCATCCTTGGATACTACAAAGCCAAGTAAACGACCAGAACTGACGCAAAATACACATTTGTGTGGATTGAGTCATATCTTGTAGTGTCGGCAACATAGAAATATCGCTCTTAAATGCTACGGATGATCAGTCCACTTTTGCGAATGAGTCGGAAGGTCGTCGAGGTATGGTTGAACGATGTTTTTGATGTCATGGAAGGCATAATTCATTGCCCTCTGAAACGTCACTCCCGCGTTTTTTAAACCAAAGGGTAATTTTCGATATGCGAATGTGCCCCACGGACAAATGAATGCAGTCTTTGACTGGTCCTGTGGGCGGATATTTATTTGATTATACCCGGAAAATCCATCCATGAATGAAAAGATTTTGCATCCGGCGCATTCATCAATTATCTGGTCGATGAAGGGTGTAGGGTAGTTGTCTTTTGGACAAGCTTGATTTACATCCCTATAATCGACACACACTCTAATTGTCCCTTGTTTCTTCATAACAGGGACAATATTGGACACCCAATCGGTAAAAGGAACCGGGTAGATAAAACCAGCGTGGAGAAGTTTTTCAACTTCTGCCTTAATGGCAGCGGCTTTCTTGGGGTGCACCTACCGGAGCCGTTGTCTTACCGGTTTGACATCTGGATACATCTTAATTTCGTGTTCAACGATACTCGAGTCAATTCCTGGCATTTCATCATATGACCAAGCAAAGACATCTTTGAATTCGCGAAAAAGAGTGTTATATATTTCCAGTTCTGAAGGAGAACAACATTTGCCAACATAAATATTCTCTACAACATTTGTTTTGGTCGAGATGTTTATGGCGATAGTCTCTTCAATGTTGGATAAGTTTCGCTCGGAATCCACCGTATTTACAGTATTTGATAGGAATTCAAAAACTGAAGGATGATAAAGGTCATCTTGAGTATCTTCTTCATAATCCGGAAGAAGGGAACGATGGTGGCAATCACTCCATGGTGCCCCTTCAATCAACATTGATTGTACAATTCCTTCGTTGGTTCCATGCACTCGTGACCAAGGATCTGAAGGGGTACCATATTCTCTAGACCTATCTACCCAAACGCTTGATGAGCGTTGATTCGGGTTTGCCTCCCATGCTAGGAACATTGATTGCTATAATATTTCCATTGGGCTTGGTGGCAAAACCATTGCATGATCCATATTGATATCGTTTTCTGAGATCTTTGTAGAAGATATCATATTGCAGGTTCCTATCGACGCTACTTCCGCCAGATTGATTGGAGGTGGAAGAGCGAAAGTTCCCATTATTATAGGATCTTTTAGTAGGCCTACTCCGATATTCTAAAGCGAATGGGGGCTTCCATGGATCATGGGAATGCTTCCTGTAACTTGAGAACCATTGGGGAGGAAGTTTTGTTGATCGACGATTGTAATCCCTCCTTCAAAGAGAAATGCAATCTTTCTAAAATAGGTCGACACAACAGCTGCCATGGCATATATCCATGGTCTTCCTAGTAGGATGTTGTAATCAAGATTCCCATCGATGACTTCAACATCTATTTCTACCGTTTTTCCCCCTAGTTCAACTTTCAAGTTGTTTAGGATACCATATGGGGTATATGTCCTTCCGTCGAATGCTTTTAACGTCGTCGCAGATCGCGACAAGGTTGGAGATCCTAAAGTTTTCCAACAACTCATCGACATAATACATGTGGATGTCCCCTCATCAATAATTGTTCGATGAATAGTTTTGTTGAGGGATTTCACTTGAATAAGGAAAGCTAGTTGGGCTGGTAACTAAGGATCGTATCCTTTGTGGTCGAAGGATACAAGATTGGAATCCTTTGGGTCAACCCCACCAATGGCTGATAACAAAGCCTGCCTTTGGGATGGGCAATTTTGAAGTACTTCAAGAGTCGACATAGCGGACGGCGATTGGGCCAAATCTTCCACTATATTATAATGCTGCGCCGCTCTAGCGCGGGGATTAAATGTCGACTTGTGTACTACTCCCTTTGGCGGTTTTATTGTTAATTCAGGAATGGTGGGTGTTACAACTTCTGTCGAAGTTGTTGTCGAACTACTCGGTTGATCTTTATCCTTGTTGTTCGACAGCTGTGGATTCCCGTAATCTTTGTTCCTTGTCGAAATCAAAGCATCATTTTGCTGTTTTGAAACCGACAACATTAGCACTTGAGACGGGGAAGCATTTCCACTATCAACCAGATTTGTTCCTGGATTTGGAAACGGATCAGTTAACACTACTGAGGTTTTCGAGCTCTTAAAGAATTTCTTAAGTTCAGCTTTGTATGGACATTCTTTCGTCCAATGATCATCATTACATATCTGACACCCTGAAGGGGGTTTCCTATTTCCAGGAGGGTTTGAAGAAGGTTTTTCAGGAGATGACTCATCCTGTTTCATCTTCTTCCCTTTGCCTTGTTTCTTCTTGCTTCCTGGTTGTTTGGTTTCTTTGCCCTTATCTGTCGATACGGCATTTACTTCCGAAGCAAGAAGTTCATCTTTTGCATTTTGATCTGAAATCTTACGGGCCTTCTTAGATGTAGCCTTTGTCGATTTCGTGTCTGTTTTGCCAATCACGCCATCACCGGCGTGAGAGTCATTGTTCGATTTAGGAGGAGGAGGAATTGAGAATTCCGGTCTAGGGGCGTCAGGTATTTTGTCGTAGAGCGTGCCGGACTGAGTATAGATCAAGTCCAGATATTGCGCACGAGCTATAACTTGCTCTTCTGTTATGACTCCCCCCTTTGCCACATCTTCCGTAATGGAAGGTAGTAATGACTTGATAAACCATTCAGCTAATAGCTTATCGAGAACGTACTTTTTTACCATCCTACGACGACGTTGCCACTCATGTATATGATCAGATATGTGAGTGGCTGTTGTTTGTTTGAAGTTGGTAAGAAGTTCTGTTCCCGTTTCATACCTTATCGGTAATTGAAAATGGGTTAAAAAGGTCGTGGCTAAGGTACTGAAGTTGTCGAACGAAGCTCTAGGCAATTCAATGTACCATTTTGCCGCTGGACCCGTTAACGTCCTCTGGAAGAGGTGAAACCTTATCGAATCATCGTTTAGGGTGTTTGATGAACACCATAGATGAAAAGTCATCACGTGATTCGATGGATCTTCGCCCGGATTTCCATTAAATTTAGGAATATCTGATGGAAGTTTATGAGGGATCGTTGGCCACCAAGGGGCGTAAGCAATTGGATCATTTGTTAACCGGTTTAAATCAGGTAACTCTAAAGTTGCACGAATGGTAACTGTTGATTCAGATTAGGTGAAGCATACCCAGGATAAGATGGGATTGCCTGAGCAGTTGGTCTTTGCATGCCAGCATAATGCATTTGATGTTGGTATGACTGATACGGTTGGTGGACATGACCGTTGTAAAATGGTTGATTTTGACCGTTTTGAATGTACGGCTGTCCACTGTTCGCAAAGATTTGCTGCTCAGAACCTTGGTATACTTGTTGGAATTGTGGTTGTTGGTATTGCACCAGCCATGGTTGAGAAGCCATGTGTTGTTGTGCTATACTAACCGTTGGACCAAGGTGTGGGGTAATTGTACCCGTCTGGACCTGTGTCGCCCCACTAGTTGGCGATTGTGGTTGAGTCACAGGGTCAAGGGGTTGTTGCATTACAACCTGAGAAATCTGAGGTTGACATACAACAGGTAGCGTTTGAACTTGTGACACTGTCACAATAGCTGGTGTAGTCGGGATATTCGACATAGGTACACATTGTTGCATCGAATACACAACCCTTGGTTGTTGAGGTAGTATAGGTACCCAACCACTTGAGGTAATTCCGCTATAACCTGAATATTGTTGTGAACTCCCGTATGGATATCCTCCCGGAGGGGATAATGATAGGGCATACTGCCCCCCATACGGTGGTAATCCAGAACTCAAGGGAATTGTTTGCCCTTGGGGACCAGACTACCCAAATTGACCTCCAAATGGATCAATTTGTTGAGACTCAACATAAGAGTTGCCGGATATTATTCCGGAGGAACAAACGGGAACCGACCACACTGTCGAAATAGCCCCTGAGTGGGCTCCTTCTAGCGGTTGAGAGCTATTTGGGACAGATGGTATGCCGGCGAACATTGTTGGAGTGACGGCAGGGAGTTCTGTTGTCGCTGTGTCAAACGACACAGTCCTCGATGTTGACGGTTGTTCAGACATTTGGAGTCTATCCAAAAGATTACCTAGCGATTCTACAGGAACTTCCACTGGTGGTAGACCAACTTCTGATGAAGAAGGAAATAGAGTGACCCCGACTCCAAAGTGCGTTGGAGTACTTGTTTGAGGATCTTCTACAATTTCTTCAATCGCAATCAGACCAGGTGGAAGGGGAAGACCGTCAGGTCCGTAAAATATTTCTAGTGCCGAAGAAGGGGTGGAATCGACAGCGACAGATGTTTGAAGAGCAAGACTCTCCGAACCGGTTGTAGATGGAACTGGTTTGGTAACACAAGTGTTTACTCTCAGACTAGGATCAGTATCACTGTCCCTCTGTGGTTGTTGAACTTCTTCTGTAGAGGCAGGGTTTCCAGAAATGTTTGGAGTAACCGGAATCTCGGATGTTGTTGGAACACTTGTTCTAACTTTAATAGGAGATTTCGAACTGGTTAAACGAGTTCGCTTCGTCCGTACTGGTTTCGATTTCGGAGACAAAGACGGTTGACTCGTAAACCTCCACGAACGACGGGGTTTCAATTGACTTTCTTCCATGATTGCAGATTACTCGATCAACTAAAATAAAAAGGGGAAGTATGTTTTGGAATTAAATGAATTTTAGATGCTTTAGACACAACTTGTTTTTTCAGTTTTTAAGAGTCGAGAAAAAACAAAAGATGACTCTAGTCTCCTTCGATTTTTAATGAGCCTGAAGTGACAAGTGCTCAGATGGACCTTTTCCGTTAAGGAGTCTGAAAAGGAACGAAAGGGACTGCTCTGGAGGTCTAGGTAGAGGGAGTACCAAACCAATCACAAAACTGCAGAATACGTTTTACGGTACGGCAGTCAATCTTCCCGAATGCTGTGTTCGGTGCCTTGCGATTAGTAGGGCGGCCGACACGGCTTCCTATGGATAAAAGGTTTTAAGCCTATAGGGGTCTCCCAATATATACTCGACGGTACGTGGGAGCACAAGTCCGTACTGGCACTTATCGCCCCACAGTGGAGGAATCACCCAACCATCAGTGAGGACAACAGTTACCAGGCTTTACGACACCGGAACACGTCTCTAGCCTAGACCTCTATGTTGTGCGTTAAGTTCCAATGCATTGTTAGATTCATTCAATTTATTTTAAGTTGATCTTTTTTATGAAGTTTGCCTTTTGGGTTCACCACGAGATGTAGATGTAATTCCTAAATGCAATCTAAAGATGATAAGCAAGCTTTTATCTCTTTTCAGCAATGAAAATCCTAGCTACAAGGGGAAAAGAAAGACACAATCTTTTCTCAAAGAGCAAAGAGCACACTGTAAATGCACTTTTCCTAAATCAAGCCATACAAACTATCAATTTGAAAATGCACATATGCATGTATTTGTTTTCACTTTCTTAATATTGATGCCTAAAAAGAAAGTTGATGTACAAATCTGAATTTGATTTCAAGTGAAAAACACAAACAAGTTTCTTTTCAAAATCAAAAGGTAGAGAAGATTACGACACTTTATGATTTTGAAATAAACACTCGTTTCGACACTAGAAAGTGACAAATTCAAACCAAAGGTAAAAGTAAAAGTATAATCAACAGTCAACAGCAAACAAACTTTCTCCTAAGATCAAAATCGACACTTACGACAGATCTAAATCTAAGGACGACAATATGACTATTCTACTTTTTCAATGGAAAACTGTAAATGATGTAACAAACACACAAAGAACATCTACAACCTTTTTGTACAAAGGAGGCGGAATTAAGGCAAAGAAAAGGGGTTTTAAAATAGACACACACTGATTACAGGCTGCAAAATCAGAGACAAAACTGAAAAAATGAAGCAAAGAACCTCAGCTGCACAGGGCTAGGCTGATCAGCGCACCTGTTACACAGAGAAACTGAATTGCAACGCAGGTAGCCCTCTCGGCAACTATGTTGAAATGCAGAGTCTCTTCACAGTGCCTGCGCTGGGGCAGAAACGAGACTTCTATCCGGGTTCTGGGTCACGGTTTGCAGTTTAATCTATGGATTTTGGCCGAGTAATAGCAATCAGTAATGCACAATCAGAGGGTGGATTTAAAGGAGGTCTAAGAGCTATCACAAAGGGTAATCAGATCATTTGTGAATCAGCTGTTCAAATCATAAACAAATCCAGTGAGTGGATTTAGTAGCAGGTGTCTACTTTGCATTTGATAATGGCAAATGTAGTTCGATTGCCACTTCTGTGTTTATGAAACAAACAACAAGAGAAACACAAACAAACTAACTAGACACGATCCCCAGCGGAGTCGCCGTTTTGTTGTTGGGAAAAGTGTCTACTCAGAACGCCCCTATCCCACTAAGGTGTGACAGTGCCTTAGCAACAAACAAGGAAAACTACTTTCATATTCTTCTTTATGAACTGTAAATGAAGAGGAATAGGATGAACTAACATGTGTCTTGCGCTAGTCCTTTGGTCCAATCTCTCTCCTCTTTGACAGCTTCCAGCTACCTGCTCTTTCACTTGCCCAGCTTCACCAAGTTCCTGCAAGATCACAGAAGAGGAAAACTACACAAAGACATGGATTTACATTCATAAATAGCTTAGGATCAGATTTAAGCTAAACATGCAAATATAACAAAACATCATTGATACACAAGCATGTAGGAGAAACTCAAATAGTTTTATTGATATAACAAGAAGGTCCAGGAGGAGTTACAACCGATGATTCCTGATCCAGCATCAACCCCCCAGCAAAGGAATCCCCTCTTCACCTCCAACAAAGCATAAATCACCCAATGCACTGATCTCTATCTCAAAACCAACAGCAATTCTCTGCAAAGTACAAAATTCCAGCCTCTGGATCTCTGGGATGAGGGATCCATATATAGATGTATGCAAAGAGGATGAGTCAGCTTATGATTTGACTTGTGGCCTCTCTCTGTCAGTTCTTGCTTCCAATTGGAGACTGAGAGCCTCTTACTCATCTCTGGTCGAACTCAGTGAGGCAAGTGTCATTGGGGAAGATTCTGGAAGCTTCCATTGTCTGTCCACCTCGCGGAATGACACTGCCATTTGTCATTTCCCGCTCAGCGCACCCTGGTAGTGCATTTACGTTCGTTGCAACGCACCTAGCTAGTGTACTGGGGCGCTATACAACACAGCTAGCTAGTGGAGCAGCTGAAATGATCCTGATTTGACTGTTTCTGAGCAGTTTCTGGTGGAGAACTTCTGGGAGAAGCTGTAGTTTGTTGACCTTGTTCCTTTAGGGGCAGGAACAACACTTTTAGGGACTTAGGATCCCTTGGTTTATGGACATTTCATGCTTAGAGCTATAAGGCACAAAAATGTCTATAACAGATAGCATCTTATTTATAGTTGATTCTACATACGAAGGGACATGTCCTTTGGCACAAGCTAACTTGCAAACTTGGATGGAAAAACCTAAAATTAAATTTCTCATAAGTGCCTTGATGATTGCTTTCCCAAATACATTTGTCACATCAAATAATAATGAGAGGAGTGTCAAACACACCAACAATAGTATTTCTTTTGTCCAATTTGAATTATTCCTTAGGCATAGATGGTTTCTTCTTGGGGTAATTGGGCCTATTTTGGGGAAATTCATCCCAAAGCTGCTTGAAATTTCAAAAGTTATCAGCGTGTGCTATAACTAGGCCACTCAGAGGAAAAGGGATTCCATTATATTTTAGTACATTTCATTCCATAGATGAGTATAGTAATTGAGAGTGGATAGAAAGATAAAATAGAGAGGGTTTTTGTATTGGAGCATCCCATGTGCTACAAGTCTCACTCCTTTGTACTTGCATCCATTTCCATTCAAAGAAATAAAGAGCAAATAAACCTCACATTGTAGTTGGGTTTTATTTTATAAGGGTTTCCCAAATCATATCTTATGTTCATTATGTTTATTTTGTTGTTATATATTTTCCATATTTTATTTATTTCTTGCATAATCATAACACAGTAGTTAATGAATCCATAAATCTAAGGAAAATTAACCCTCATAATATAGATAGATTTTAAGTATAATTTTATCAGACCTATTATGATGAACTATCTAACAGAATATCCATGGAAGTTTACAAATCACTATTATGAGTAAGCAACATTTGTTCATGGCAATTGTTAGCACCTAAATCTGCCTTAGGCTAAAGGAAGGCAAAATTCAGGGTAACCACAAACCACGCTCAGTCTGGTAGCTAGCCCTACCAGAACAGGAGAGGTCTCTCTCCGAGTCACGCTCAGTGAATAGATAAACGAAACGGTCTGAGATGACTTACAGTGAAATATCGATCTTAGGCTAGTAAGAGAATATGGATACAAGAAACATTTTTTTTATGAATGACTGAGTTTCTGGGATGGTATGGGACCAACGGACAGCAATGAACAGAGAATTTAATACAAAGGCACAGATTACTTCGTGAGGCAAGACTGGCAGAAAGTATAGAAATTTAGATTGAAATAACGCAGAATGGAGAGATTTCTTAGGAGAGTGAAAAGGGCATAAGTACATGAATCCTTTTCAACAGAAGAAGAACACTGAACATGAAATTTTCCCACAGGCAGAGCAATATAAATGAATTCTACCTTATCTAACTTACAAAATTTCACTAGAAATGAATATGAAATGAAATGTGAAACATAACGAAATACATATGAAACATAAGAGACACATTTTCTACACTCACAACCACATGAATCTCATGAAACAGAGCCGCTGCCTTTGATTAATCCTCTGTCAAAATATAGCATGAAGAAACAGAGTTTCTTTCCCACAGTCTCCCAGAAGTTACCAGTCAACCAACCCTTTGCAAATAGTTTTCATACAATATATAGAATGTGCCATGAAGAGATAGAACGCCCAGGGGTTGGGGAGTTACTCGAATCATTACAAAATGGAGGTGGAAAGCCAACCATTAGCTACAGGTGCAGCGTTACAAACATGACAAATGGCTTGGGTGACTGTTTGCCTTCCTTTGCCACTTGGATAGAAACCAATCTGGAGTGAAAATACTTTAAATGCCACCTTAGGTGCCAAAAAAGGGAAATGTAGATGAGCGGGCCCACTTGGAGAAGTCACGAATCGAAATTTCGCGAAACGGAGGTAAAATTGAGCTTTTTTCCTATATGCGTCGCACCCTTTTCTGTATGCGCCACGCCACTTTGGAGCCTGTTTTGAGGCACTTGCAGGAGTCCAAAATGTGCCTAATTATGATTTTTGGAAAGCCTGCCTTGTCTACTTTCTAACCCAAGTGGAATTTCTGAATTTGGTGCTCATTTGCCCCTCCAAATCTTCATTCTCCCAAGACTGCTTCCTGTGTGTCAAAATAGGGGCAGAGAGGTCATTTTTTGGGTGTTTTTGACCTCCTGGAGACTCAAATCATGCCCAAATTTCTTGTCCAAGCACCAGTAGTCGTGATTTTTCATGCTGAATCCAAAAATGCAAACCATTCTTCATTTGGAGCTCCCAATTTTTAGCGTCGTGCCACTGGGAGAAAAAACCTGTGTTTTGCCCAAAAATTTGTCATGTGACCAAAATTTCCCCAAATTTCTTGAAATTTTGGCTGGAGGTCCTCTATGAAGTGCTATGCTATGCCAAGGAAGCTTCAGCCAAGATTCGAAGTCGATCTTTCTCTTTTTCCTCTTTTGCCTCTTTTGTTGCTTTGCTCAATTTTTCCTTCAAGCTCTTTATCCAGGCCTTTGCACTCATATTTCGTGCCCTATAATGGAAGGCCATGTGTCTCAGTAAGGCATGGTCCTTGTCGGCCTTGTCCAGCAGCCTCTCTAAGTGCATGTTAACTCTCTCGAGATTGGCCTCCCGATCCTCATTGATCTCTTACTCCAATGATGTGAGCTCAACTCTTCTCCTTTGTGCAGCTTGGCGATGCTCACGAATGTTTTGTAGCTCCATAATCACCTGCTGATCCTCAAGCTGTTTGTTCCTCTGCTCCAGATATTTCATGTTCCATTTGGCTCTTTCTAAATCAATGGACAAGGCTTTGATCTCTGATTGCTGCTCCTGGATGATCTCTCTAAGCTCTGCATTTGTCGGTTCTGTATCTGTTTCATCATCGTGAAGGAGAACGAATTCGGTCTCTCATTCACCTGATGGCTCACCTGAAGGCCCCTCATCATGCATTGGCTCCTTACCTCTATCCTATTCCTGTGTCGTCGATGCCGGAAGTGAGGCCCCTTCCACCCCGGGTGGAGATAACAATCGCTTTTCCGCTGCAAACAAATGTCTACTGCCTCTCTGATAGGTGATGAATACTGGCATATTATCGGCCTCATGGTGCTCATACTGATGATAATGACCACC
The DNA here is from genome assembly GCA_031772625.1 of Pinus tabuliformis. Taxonomy (NCBI): domain Eukaryota; kingdom Viridiplantae; phylum Streptophyta; class Pinopsida; order Pinales; family Pinaceae; genus Pinus; species Pinus tabuliformis. Next base: position 538,324,093 of record CM062816.1, on the reverse strand, counting down.
TATCTCATGCTCTACCTCTAATAATACATGTGGAGTGCTGAAGAATTCACGGGAAATGAATTCCTCCCAAGCGATGCCCTGCAATCCCAACTGATGATCCACCAAAATCCGGATAAGAGAAAAGTGATAAACACTGTTAAGCTACTGCTGAGGGGTCTTATGCTGCATGAAATTTTTCATCCTCTCTATGTTCCTGCAAATGAAAAATGGGAGGTTCATCATCCGCACCCTAGTAAAGTGCATGAGCAACCTGATGTGATAGGCATATAGGCGAGAGAACCTCCCCTCACTGAAGTACTTCATGATCAATCTCATTGATCCAGATTTAAACAGGAACGCAACAAATTACAGAGATAACCATATACACAAAGATGCAGCGGAAATAATACTTCATTTCATTAATGGAAAATACTGACATATGCTTACAAACAGAAATGGCAATAAACTAGCTAGGGCGATGGTAGCTTATCTCTGAGAAGAGATGTGATGGCTACATGCCTCTGAACTGTATTACAATGAGGCTTGAAGGCCTATTTATTGTTGAGAAACAATGGAAAACCCTTCACATACCGAAACCTAACCCTAGAAGATGAAACGCCAAATTGTGGGCCCCATTTGGGTAAATTGGTACATCAATTTCCCGGGGTCGTAACTTTGGCATACGATCTCCGTTTGACGCGTACGATAGCTCGTTAGAAAGATCTATCCGAGTACTACCACTTTGGCAGGAAACATAGGGCTCGATCGCCCTAGAATTCCAAAAAAACGTCGTTTAGGGCCTCAAAACGGCTCCGGAAGTTCAGGACCCGAAAAACTGCTAAAAATAGTAAACTGTGCTACAATTAAGGAAACTGAAAATGCTGAGAAAGACAATGGTGGGGGTCCAGGTGGACCTGGCAAGTGGCCACCAATATCCACCTGGATCATTCCTCCCCCCTTAGGAAGCAATGGTCCCCATTGCGTTGAGCTCCTCCATGAGATGAGGAAACCTCTGCTGAACTTGTTCCCTGGTGAGCCACTTGCCCTGCTGAAGGAGTTGGCCTGCTTTGACAACTCGATACAGTTGGATATGCTGTTGGCGAGTGTTCTTGATCTGTGTGTCCATGATTCGATCAGTTGCAGCTTGTTCCATGCAATCGGGATTTAATTCTGTGGGTTTGAGCTGTTCTGCAATGTCGGATGTGTCTAGCAATGGTGGAAAGTATGGCCGAAGGCGGTCCACATTGAACACTGGGTGCAGGCCAAGGAATGGGGGAATGCTGAGCTCAAATGCATTGTCTCCCATAGCCTTAGTAATGGTGTAAGGACCATATCGAAGTGGTCTCAATTTCCGATAGGCTCCAGTAAGGCGTTCCTTTTGCAAATGCAACCAGACTTTGTCGCCCACCTGAAACTTGTGTGGCACCCGGTGTTGATCATGTCGCTGCTTGTACTTGGCATTTGATTTCTCAAGAATGTCATGGACCTGTTGGCGAATATGTTGGATGCGCTCAATGAAGCTGGTGGCCTTATCTGTTTCGGACTGGACATGAGCTGAATTCATGTGAGTAGCTGCAAGTGGCATGGCCACATCAATGGGGCATAGTGGCTGGAATCCTAAACCCACCTGAAAAGGGCTATGGCCAGTGGAGCTGTGAAGAGCTCGGTTGTAGCTGTGCTGAACATAGGGGAGGCTCTCGTCCCATGTGCGTGGATGCTTTGAGTTATACATGCGCAGAATGTGCACAATCATCCTGTTGACAACCTCTGTCTGGCCATCAGTTTGAGGATGGAAGGCTGTGGACTTCGTGAGTTTGGTGTCCAGCATTGACCAGAGACTGGACCAAAATGTGCTGAGAAACCGACTGTCCCGATCTGAGATGATAGACTGTGGGATCCCAAAGTGCACCCACACTCATTCAAAGAAGAGTTTAGCAGTGGCTTCTGCTGTGATATTCTTCTTGCAGGCCATCATAATGGCCATCTTTGAGAACCTGTCGACGACCACAAAAACACAGTCATTTCCATGCTTAGTGGAAGGAAGGCCTGACATGTAATCCATGGAGATGGATTCCCAAGGTCGACTAGGGGTAGGCAACGGGGTATAGAGGCCTTGCTTCTTAATGGTCGGTTTGGCAATGGCACAGGCAGTACATGATCGGATGTACTTCCCAACATCCTGTCGAAGATTCGGCCAATAGAAATAGTTTTGCAGTACTGCCACTGTTTTCTCGACCCCGAAATGCCCAGCAGCCCGACTGTAGTGTGCTTCCCAAATCATCTTGGCACGCTCGCTTGAAGGAACACAAAGGTGACCGAGGTGGCATAATAGGGCATCCTGGAGGTGAAAATCTGCAACCTGCCGACCCTCCAAGAGTGTCTGGTATGTGTGGCCGAATTCTGGGTCGCTTTTGTAGAGAAGTGGCCAATCAGAAGTCTCGTGCCCGCAAGAGTTGAGCACGGTGGTTAGCGCCATGATCGGTGGTCGACTGAGGCAATCTGCAACATTATTGGTGCTGCCCTTTTTATACTTGATATTCAAGTGAAACTGTTGCAGGTATGTAGACCACTTCTGATGGCGATCATTCTGCAATTTCCCTTGGGTCTGTATGAATTGCAGAGGTCGGTGGTCTGTGTGGATGACCGTTTCCTTCCCCAAAATGTAATGCTTCCATTGTCGGCAGGCCTGTACAATGGAATACATCTCTTTATCATAAGTGGGGTACTTCCGGACTGTGTCTGAAAGTGTTTCACTGTGATATGCCACTGGATGTCCATGTTGAGTAAGGACTGCCCCAATAGCATAGTCAGAGGCATCTGTCTCGACCTCAAATGGTTGTTGTAAATCTGGTAACGCGAGCACTGGTGCCGTGCAGAGGCGATCCTTCAACTCCCTGAATGCCTTCTGTTGAGATTCAGACCAAAAGAATTTTGCTTTCGCCCCGCCCTTGGTGACTTGACTCAAGGGCCAAGAAATATGAGAAAATCCCAACACAAACCTGCGGTAGAAGTTGGCAAGACCTAGAAAGCTGCGGAGCTCTGTTAGAGTGGTTGGAGAGGGCCAATCCCGAATGACTTGGACCTTGGCTGGATCGACATGCACCCCCTGTTCATCAATGATGTATCCCAGATACTGGACCTCGGTCATGCCAAAAGTGCATTTCTCCAAATTGGCACATAGCTTGTGTTGCCGCAGTGTTTGGAGAACCTGTCGGATGTGGTGGAGGTGCTCTTCCCAACTCTGGCTGAAGATCAGAATGTCATCCAAGTATACTACTACAAAGGAGTTGGTGAATGGCCGCAAGATGTCATCCATTAGCCTCATAAAGGTTGCAGGAGCATTCGTCAATCCGAAAGGCATGACCAACCATTCGAAGAGGCCCTCCTTGGATTTGAAGGCAGTCTTCCACACATCTGAGGGTTCAATTGGTACCTGGTGATATCCTGACTTCAGATCGATCTTGCTGAAATATTTCGCCCCCTTTAGTTGGTCTAGGAGGCCATCAATCCGCGGGATCGGGTACCTATTACGGACAGTGATCTTGTTCAGCGCCCGATAGTCAATACAGAGTCTCCACGTCCCATCCTTCTTCTGTACCAACACTATCGGGCTCCCACAGGGCGAAGAACTCGGACGGATGTGACCTTTCTGTAGGAGCTCCTGAATCTGCCTCTTGATTTCATTGTTCTCCAGAACGGAGCGCCGATAAATTGGTCCATTGGGTAGCGACGCACCTGGGGTCAGATCAATGGAGTGCTTGACTTGACAGTGCAGAGGAACCCCTGCCGGGGAGGTGAAGATGTCTTTGTACTCCTCCACAATCTTGTCCATTTGTAGCTGCCGTGTAGAGGGACCTCGTTTGGAGGCCGCGGCCACTGTCTTCTTCTTCCCTTGAGGGCGTATCATCAGGAAAACAAATTTCCTGGTTTTGGAAATGATCTTACTGCATTGTTTTGCAGTAATCAAAGAGATGGCGGCAGGTGGTGGTACCTCTGGTATCCTGAACAACTTATTTCCCAATGTAATAATAACAGCACGGGGCCTTGATTCATACACAGCATGTCGCTTCCACAAGTATGGTTGTCCTAGTAATACATCACAAACTTCAAGGGGAGCAATGTCACACAATACCTCATCCGTGAAGGGCTTGATGTTGTATGGAAGGCGACACTGCTGGCTCACGCGAAGATCTCGCCCTTGGTAAAGCCACCCAATGGTGTATGGTTGTGGATGTGCTGTGGTCGGTAAGCCCAACCGCTTCACGACCTCTGCCGAAATGAGGTTCTTTTGACTCCCGCTATCAACAATGAACTGTATCGGGGAGCCCTTGACCCACATCTGGGAGTGGAAGAGACGCTCCTCCTCCTCTGGATCTTCGGGTTCATTTTTCTGGATCTTTGCGGTAGCAACAGTGGCGCTGGGATCCGCATCAATGATCTGCTTCCCTTTTTCATACCCCTTATCGGGTTCTGACTCAGAGTCGGAACATGCATCTGATTCTGAAACCTTTAGCTCAGCCACCAGTGACTGTTTGGCTCGACACTCACTTGTGTTGTGAGTGGAGCTCTTATGGAACTCGCACCATTTTCCAGTGTCCTTTCTTGGCTTCGCGGCGTTGCTCTTTGCTTGCAGCTTCAGCTGGTTGTCTTGGGTTGTCCCGCCTTGGATTTGTCCTTTGTTCTGTGGTTTAGGGGCACCTTTCCCCTGCTTTGGATTCGCAGATCCAAAGTCTCGCTTCTTTTGTTTAAACTTCTGCTCGACTTTGACGGCATACCGGTATGCTGCGCCGAACGAGGGGATGTTTAGGAACTGTATTTCTTCCTGGATGTACTTGTGCAAGCAGCCACGGTATTTGAGTATCAAATGTTGCTCCGAATCCTTGATACCCAACTTTGTGCGAAGGGTATGGAAAAGATTGGTGAACTCCGGCACATCTTGGTCCCTTCCCTGCCGCAGCGTGGTCCACTTTATGTATTCATCCTCATAGCTTTCGACAGGGTAGTACTGCTCCTTGATGGCATCCCAGAACGAATCCCAGGTGGGTGCGGCTGAAAATAGTGAGCCAGTACTTTCATCCTTCTGCTCCCAGTAGGTTTCCCACCAGTCCTTGACGTGGGGGGCTGCTTTGAGAAGAGCAAAAACAATCTTTTCCCGACTCGAAAATTCATGAACAGAAAAATAACCCTCTAGCAGATTTAACCATTTATCTACGGCATCGGCGTCTATCTGACCCTCGAATATGGGGATTTCAAAATTAACTTGTACCTTAAAGGGTGTGGCGTTTCCAGAGGAGCTGCTGGAAGCCGATGCGCCGCTTCTAGGTAGCCGCTGAAGGATCCGCGCAAAGTTGTCCATCATCGCGTTCCGTTGTCGCTCGAGCACTTCTTCGAGCAAGATTTTGATGGGATCTCCTGCCCCCTCGTCTTTCTTCTCGTCCGCCATGGGAGGCCGTCGGGATTTGCGAGGCTGGTCTTGCAAAGGTTCAACCAGTTCAAGCCCTAACTCCTTATATCCCGACCTTGTTGGGGACATGCAAAGAAAAACAGAGAAAAAGCAGACCGCTCTGATACCACTGATCCAGATTTAAACAGGAACGCAACAAATTACAGAGATAACCATATACACAAAGATGCAGCGGAAATAATACTTCATTTCATTAATGGAAAATACTGACATATGCTTACAAACAGAAATGGCAATAAACTAGCTAGGGCGATGGTAGCTTATCTCTGAGAAGAGATGTGATGGCTACATGCCTCTGAACTGTATTACAATGAGGCTCAAAGGCCTATTTATTGTTGAGAAACAATGGAAAACCCTTCACATACCGAAACCTAACCCTAGAAGATGAAACGCCAAATTGTGGGCCCCGTTTGGGTAAATTGGTACATCAATTTCCCGGGGTCGTAACTTTGGCATACGATCTCCGTTTGACGCGTACGATAGCTCGTTAGAAAGATCTATCCGAGTACTACCACTTTGGGAGGCAACCTAGGGATTGATCGCCCCAGAATTCCAAAAAAACATCGTTTAGGGCCTCAAAACGGCTCCGGAAGTTCAGGACCCGAAAAACTGCTAAAAATAGTAAACTGTGCTACAATTAAGGAAACTGAAAATGCTGAGAAAGACAATGGTGGGGGTCCAGGTGGACCTGGCAGGTGGCCACCAATATCCACCTGGATCACTCATGAGCGGAGCATACTCACCTTTCAAATATCTGAATGGGAAGACTCTTGCGAGCTGCCTCAAACAACCGGCCTTAATGTAAGGCTCATAGTATTGTCTATCCACCTTTTTCTTCTTAGGCCACTGTTCTCCAACATTTGGTATGCCTGTTGCCACTGAGATAGTTTTGGGTGTCAATGTGAAGGTGACCCCAGCCAAGATATACTAACCTCCATGTAGGTGAAGCACAAAAAGATGGGCCAACTCATGATGAACTCTAACATTAGCCACCCTTTGACAAAATTTAAAACATGCTAGGTGCTAGAAACATGACATAGCAAGAGGGCATGCCTTCAATTCAGTGAGGGTGTTTGGCTCATCCCTGACATGTTTGCCACTCTTGTGATGTCTCCTGGGAGCCTGTTCTCCTAAAGCTGTATCACTGTGAGTTTCCACCTCATACTTTGATGAACCCTCAGATTCCATGACTATTGTTTATGTACTGTACTTAGGCTGCTCTTTGATGATGGTGTGAAGCTGGGTGTTGTTTTTTGTGATATCTGCCACCAAGGGGAACAATGAAACAAAGGGGGTATTAGGAGGGGAGTAATGTGATGGGAATAGGGGTTATGGGGAGATGTTTGTTTAAGGATATGTAGGGGGTTTGTGATATTTAATAGGGTAGGGTTTTGGAGTTTGACAAGGTAGGGTTTGGGGTTTGTATTGACCAAATAGTGGAGGGGATAAGGAGTATGAGTTTGGTAGTATTTTAGGGTAGCGAGAATAGGAAACAATGGCATAGGGGGGATGGTAAGGAAGGAAAATGGAACCTTGGCATCAACACCACATTTATACAACCCTAGAAACAATGACTTTTTGGCATTTTCTTGTGGTTGGTTTTATGAAATTTATTGCATTCAATCATGGGCATAAACCACCATATCACTCATAAAATTTGATGAACAAGTGATGTTACAGAGCCTACCTGCCGATTTGATGGGCTTCACAAAAATTTTGAGGAAGTTTGGCAGTGTTTTGGCACTCTGTCTATGTGCGCTGCGCGCAAAACCCAGTGCGCCGCGCCAGTTAGAAAAATACACTGCGGGCCAGCTCTGTGTGCGCCGTGCCCTCTGTGTGCGCCGCGCCCCTGTTTATATGTGTTGCGCCCTGAAATCGCCTCCAATCTTGCTCCAAACCACGCACGATGCACACTCAAACCTTTGCAATGTTTCCTTAAGCACTTGATTTGCAAAATGACTTTGATTTTGGTGGGAACTTGTATATAAAGTCTTAGAAGTCATGGGTTAAATTTTGCTTTTTTCAAAAACCCATTTTTCTAATGTTATGTTTTGACACTTTTTCACTGACTTAAAACAACCCTGATTTTCACTTTTCCTCTGAAATTTTAGCTCAAATGATGAAATTTTCGGCACTCTTTGCAGGGATTGCATGACAGGACATTTGGCCACGGAAACCATGACTGCGCCTCTTGAAATCAACTGTCAATCTCTTTGAAAATTTTATCACCAAGGACACTGTTTGACTTTTCTTCAAAACAGAGTTTTGAAGAACAGTCGAAGTTTATCAATATGACAATGAAACTCTGTGAATCATTACTTTGTAAGGGCCTCTCTCTGGCCTGCATGGCTTTACTGGACATATTTAAAGACCAAACTGATAAATCCCTAGACCTAATGATCGAAAATGACCTTTGTCCATTAAAGGACCAGACCTTGACTGTCATGGACTTTAGTGATCATTGACAAAAGACCTAAGCCAGCAGGAGCCTGACATGAGGGGAAATGACTAGCATGACCTTTCTCCATCAAATTATGGCATGCCCCTAGTGGAATGCAGCTGAGTGAATGGAGCGGGACACCTAAAAATGAAATGCATAAAGAGTTTTGATCTCTGACGGAGGACTGACCAGACCGACTCTAACATTGGCTCCAATGGGGGATGGTAGCTCCTTGGAGGTGCCAAGAACAGCAGATCTCTGGAAGAGCTAGACAGTGCCTTCATCCATTGGGCTATGGAGTCATTTTTCGACTAAAAACATAGGACTCTGACTCATTTTTGAAACTAAAATGACCAAAAAATTAACTCAAACTTGACATTGAAATGACTTAAAGACTAACTTGACAAACTCAAACCAAACTGAAATAAAAATGGTATTTACAATGATAGTGGAAGCAGTGTTAATAACTCAGAAATGGTACCGCTTGAGCAGCCGACCATTGATCGGCCCTCCTGGACAATCTTCCCCATTCATTTCCTTCAGAAGAAAGGCATTCTAACCCCTATATGCTGCAATATTGAAAGGACCTTTCCAAAGATTCTCGAACTTTCTGTGCTTACCTTTCTCCTCATTCCTTGCATCCCACTTCAGTACCACATCATCCAACTGAAATTTATCTGCCTTTGCTTTTTTGTCATAAATTTTCTTGATCTTCTCCTGCAATTTGGATGTGTTCTTGAAAACTTCTTCTCTTGTCTGCTGCAAGTGGACCATTTGATTCAACCTTCTCTGCATGGGATCTTCTTCACTTCCGGCCTCCTGAAAAAGTCTGACTACCGGGGCAGTGAGAGAGGTAGGAAATACTATATCAACTCCATAAACAAGCTCAAACGGTGACATACCAATGGATTTTTTCTAACTGATCCGATCTGCCCAAAGCGCATGGACCAACCTCTTATGCCAGCTCTTCTTATTTATTTCCAGCAGCTTCTTGATGATGTTGACCAATGATTTGTTCGAAGACTCCGCCAATCCATTGCCTTGCGGATGATAGGCAGTTGAGTGACCCAAAAAGATGTGATATTTATGACAAAACTCTACCATCCCTTTTTATTTGAAAGCTGTTGTGTTATCAGTGATTAACTTATTCGAGCAACCAAAACGAGACAAGATGTTATTTTCAAGAAATGAAATGATTACTGCATCTGTAGCTTGTCTGGTGGGAGTTGCCTCGATCCATTTCGTGAAATAATCTGTCGCTGTGAGGATCCATCTGTGCTGACCAAAAGAAGCGGGATGAATTTCACCAATGAAATCCAACCCCCATTGCTGGAAAGGAGCACTCACCTCAATAGGCTTAAGTGGCAAAGGTTGTAACTTCTGCTTTCCTTCGAAAATCTGACACTTATGACAGCGCTTGACCATCTTATATACATCAGCAAACAATGTCGACCAATAGTACCCTGCTCTCATAATTTTATTTGATGTTTTCTTCCAAAAAAGGTGACCACCACAGTCTCCTTGGTGACAGTCCTCCATGACCTTCTTTGCTTCCTCTTCCATCAAATAATTTAAGAAAACGCCACCGGGATCTTTCCAATACAGCGCAGAATTAAGGATGCAAAACTTGGCAGCTTTCATCTTGAGTGTTCTCGCTTTGTTTCTAGGCATGCCGCGCAGTGGTGAAAAATTTTTAAGCACATATATGATATCTGAATACCATGGAGAAAGAGCAAACAGGTCAGATACCTGAATTGATGATCCTTCCTCATTCTCATCGGACATAGCAGCGATCAGATTTATGTCCAAGGCGTGCAAGTTTGATTCGGCCAAGGATAATTTTAGGGGCGAATGTTCGCCCTTTGGCGAAATTAAGGGGTTTTAAATTTTTAGTGGGGGAATATTTTGTATCATAGTACATTTTTACAAATCACCTCAAATAGCCCACCTTATTTTAAGGGAGAGGGTAAAAAAGGTAAATTTAGCCCTTGAAATTAGGACTTACAACCTTCCATTGGCCCATTTTCAAGAATAGGTTTTATTTAAGTGAATCCATTCGCCCATTTTCAAGAATAGGTTTTATTTAAGTGAATCCTATGGGCCAAATACCATATTTATAAAAGAGGTATGGTAAATTAATAAAACTATAAATAAATGAGAGGTATGGTAAATAAATAAAACATTTTTTATATTTACTCCATAAGTCACCTTATATACATGTAAGGGTGTAAACAAATAAAAATATAAGTAAAGTGGAGGTATGGTAAATAAATAAAACGTCTTTTTATACTTACTCAAAAGGTATGGTAAATAAATAAAAATATAAATAAACTAGACGTATCGTAAATAAATAAAACCTCTTTTTATATTTAGTCCATAACCCTCGTTCTATTTATGAAGGCTCAAGAAAGAGGTTTTATTTAAGTGAATCCTATGGGCCAAATACCATATTTGTAAAAGAGGTATGGTAAATTAATAAAGATATAAATAAAAGAGAGGTATGGTAAACAAATAAAACATTTTTTTTATATTTACTCCATAAGTCACCTTATATTTACGAACACTCAAAAATGGGTTATATTTAGGCGAAACCTATGGCCAAAATACTACGGGACAAATACCATGGACTAGATTGTTATTAATACCATGCAAAAAACCATTATTAACCCTAATATTAGAATTAATAAAAATAAAAATGGCACATGGTATTGACCCATGGTATTCACCAAAATGGCACATGGTATTGACCCATGGTATTCACCTGGAATGTAGCCTATTTAAATGGGGGAATTAAACCAGCATGTAGCCTATGCTAAGATTCACTAGGACTTTACAAAGTTTTATTATTTAGTGAAAGACTCGCCAAGATCTTACAAGATTTTATAATTGAGTAAAATATTCACCATGCCTGGTGAGAGATTCGCCAAAAAATTATATATACATATTATATTATTGATAAAATCGCCTTCCATTTTTCCTATATACCATGGAGATTGGCCCATTTATTATATTTATAAATTTAGGGGGGGTTCTTAAAATTTTCCCTGGATTCGGCCATTAACTTCGCCAATCCCTGTCCTTTGACTAGCTTTGTGGGCTTTATTTCCACGTCGTATTCCAGCAAGGCTGCAATCCATTTGCCTCGTCTTCCTTCCGGATCGGTCTGTACTAAAACATCTTTTACAGCAGCATTAGGAACATAGGCCAAAATATGAGAATGTATAATATATACCCGGAAATCTTTCAATGCCTTCACAAGTGCCAGGGCTTGCTTCTCAATGATGTTGTACTTTAAGGCTGCATCTCTTATGGCTCTGCTGAAGAATGCAATGGGTCTTTCGTGATCATCTCTTTTCTGCAATAACACAGCTACCATAGTGTGCTTCGAAGCAAATGAAAACAGTATGAAATCCTGAGTGTAGTCCGCGCTGACTAGAACTGGAGCTGAAGAAAGAGCCAATTTAACAAAATTGAAAGATTTTACAGCCTCCTCTGTCCATTTCACATGGATGTCCTTCTTAAGCATGTTTTTCATCTCTCTTAGGTGTTCAGCAAGATTAGGTACAAAGCAACGTAGAAAATTCATCTTACCATTGAATGATTGTATCTCTTTTTTATTCCGAGGCAGATCGATTTTCTGAATTGCTTGCACACGTGCTGGGTCAATACAAATGCCATCTTTTGAGGTAATGTGCCCGAGTAGTTTGCCTTCCTCCATGGTGAACAAGCTCTTCTTCGGATTCAGCGACAAACCATATTTTCTGCACTTTTGGAAGACAGTTTTTAGATGGTACATGTGCTCTTCATCAGATTTGAAAAACACTGTCAAATCATCCAGGTACACCACCAAAAAGACATCCTTCTCATTTGGAAAAGCCAAGTCCATTGCACGCTGAAATTTGGCACCTGCGTTCTTCAAACCGAAAGGCATTTTAGCATAATGAAAGGTTCCCTGTGGAGTGGTGAATGTTGTCTTGTCTCGGTCATTTTCATGGACAGAAACTTGGTTATATCTGGAATAACCATCAAGTAGTGACATACGAGATGCTCCCACTACTCGCTGAAGTATATGGTCCATTTTGGGCAGTGGATAGTTGTCCTTCAATGAAACTTTATTGAGATTTCTAAAATCAATGCATAAGCGGATTTCACCTATCTTCTTTCGTACAGGCACCAAGTTAGAGATCCAATCCGAAAATCTGATGGGCACAATGATCCCTGATTTGTACAACCTGTTTACCTCCTTTTCAATAGATGGCAGCAACTTTGGATTTAGCCTCCTTAACTTTTGTCTGAATGGTTTTTGATTGGGCTTGATGGGTATAGTGTGCTGAATTATATTGGTATCATATGTCTTTAAGTCAGAATAGTCCCAAGCAAACACATCTACAAATGAAGCCAGCAAACTGATGTATTTGTCCTTGATCTTTGGCAGCAATGCTTTGGACAATTTTACCAACTTAGGATTAGCAGTTGTTCTGATGTTGACCTCTTCTACACCCTTCTCTGTTGGCTGCAATGTTGGCTTGCGGGCTACATCATCTTGATCAAAAAGTTCTTCTAAAGGTATCAAGCCTTTAGGAATAATGTTATTCTTCAGCTGCAACACGTCCATTTCATTGATCTGCACCTCATCTGTACCATTCCCTTTACCATCGTCATTTTCTATATCGATTGAGGTCTCTTTGAACTTGCCTTTGTTTTGCAGAAAATCATTAATCTCCTCATCATCTTGAAACACTTGCCAATATCTCTAATTTTCTGGAATGGTTGGACGATGCTTGACATGGATTTCGAATTTATTGCTAGAGTTCATTGGGATCTTCAAACTACTTGCTGCCTTGACAAGAGTGTCAGCAATGTTATTTTGTATACGAGGCACGCATGTCAAGGTGTATTCTGAAAATAATTTTAGAATATCTAGAACTGCATTACGGTAGGCCTGCATCCTAGGATGCTTTCCTTAATACTCTCCTCTGACCTGCTTAATTACCAATTCGGAGTCGCCATATACTGAAATCCTCTTAGCATTCAGCTTTCTTAGAATCTTTAGGCTAGCAATCAGAGCTTCATACTCAGCTTCATTGTTTGAACACTCAAAAGCGAAGTTGTAAGAGCGTACCCACACATTACTAGTCACTTTGTTTGGGGCGGAGAAAGGACTACGTACCCAAATTCCAATTCCAGCGCTATCATTTCCCACTGCTCCATCGAAATCCATGGTCCACAAACCTTCTTCCTCCTCTTGCAAGTGTTGGAAATCTGTTTGCTGTGCCTTGTCTGCTTGTTGTCCATTACTTTCAGCTGATTGCCCTGTTAGAGTCGGTCCTTACAGCCCTCCGTCAGAGATCTTTTCGCTTTTGCATATCATTTTAGGTGTCTCGCTTGTTCCACTTCGTTGCATTCCGCTAGGGGCATGCCATTGACTGACAAGGGGGTCTGGTTGTCTTGTGTTTCCTCATGTTTGTCCTTGCAGGGTTAGTGAAAAAACAAATTTTCTCAAAACTCACTGAAGTCCATATTCATGCATTCATTGTCATAAAAGTTTTGTTTCATTAAAAAGTCCTAGAGTCTAGGGTTGTCAGTCCTTTGCATATACATAATACAAGCCTGCAGGCCATGAGGTTGATTTCAATAGACTCTTATGTAATGATTTTTTCATAAAGCATTTTAAAACATTTTTAGTCCAAAACTCTGTTTTGGACCTAAAAATTGTTAACGTAAAAAATTGTATTTGTTTTATCTCAAAGGTTTTCAGAGCAAGCCTCTGATCTTCTCCAAAGCCAAAATGCCAGATCCCTGCAAAAATCAACAAAGTATGATCGGTCCAAACCTCAGAAAATCATGAGAAAATCAAAAAACAGTATTGAATTAAAGACCAAAGGTGAAAAGGTGCCAAACATTACAAAGTGGGTTATTGGATCAATTTAAATCAAATCAGATTTGGTGAGATATTTTGTTTGCATATAAAAGGGAAAACAAGTCCATTTGATCACAAATTCCCAAGGTGAAATCATGTTTAAGTGTTAGAAGGCCGAAACTGTGATTACATACCCCGTGGACAGCATTGGAGGTGTGTGCTACGTGTTGGAGGTGTGCGCTACACACCGAGTTGAGGGCTACGCATTGGGCTCGCACGGCCAGTGTAAAAATACACAGGCGCTACGCACTGAGGTGTGCGCTACGCGTTGGGTTCGCGCGCTACGCACTCAGTCACAACACCGAAATTATTTGTGCATACGGCCAGATCTTATCAAATCGCCTCTAAATCGTGCAAGTAGGTGTTTCTTAGCTGCTCATTCAATTTGAAATTGCTTGTAAGGTGTTTGAGGGGAAAATGTGATGTATGGGGTGTTAAAAAAAAATGAAACCCTAGGCTCATGTCAAAATCATTCTTTAGGGTTTTAAAGGACATGTGGGTGGCCGGAGAAGATTTTTCCACTCTCCCTTCATGAAACACAACTTCATATTCATTTGTAAGAGTTTTGCCAACATCACAAAGGGTACACTTCAAATACTTTTCTTTATCTGTCAAAACTGTCATTGTGATCAAACCAGTGACTGTTTCATGTCCAATACACTGAAACAGAGTATTACCATTATGGCATAATTCTTATGTGTTTCGGTCAGCTTTTGAGTATCCATTGAAATTGTAATTTCACCACACCTACAACATACATATTGCAGACATCCTACATATTGCAGACATTGTGTTTTTAAAGCCATGTCAGACACAGATTCAGTTTATGAGCAGGAGAATGACAGTGATTCCACAACAGAGGGTAATGTGCCACGGAGGCCTCGCAGAGGTGGCAAAGGTGGAAATCATCTCAGAGAAGAGCCCACTTCCTTGGTTCAATTGCAGGCTTGCCCGCTTGCAATGGATTGTTTTCGCCATCAGTCATGCTATCACTATTGTGAGCTAATTTCACAAATTCAGCATCATCGTGAATTAGCTCGCTTGTTTGTTCTACATTTACATGATGGTCATGTAAACCTTGCCGGAGTTAATTTCATTTTGTCACCAGAGACTATTGCAGAGGCCACTGGGATACCAAATATTGGAGAGCAATGGAATAAGCATTAGCAGCTAGAGAAATCCTATTATGAGCCATACATCAAACCTGGGTATATGAGGCACTTGAGCAGGGTTTTTCCTTTCCAGTACCTGAATGATCAGTTTGCACCTTTGATGAAGCTCATCATTCGGTATTTCAGTTGTGAGGGCAGATTCTCCCGTCTTTATGCGTACCATGTCCGTTTGTTGATGCATTTTACAAGGGTACGTCTGATGAACATTCCATACTTCATGTTTCGCAACATAGAGAGGATGGTTGTTTTAGTACAAAGGAAGACCCCAGCACAGCAGCACAGGAATATTTATCGTTATGCGTTGATCAAGATCATAGTGGTTCATCAGTTGGCACAGCAGGGCATTACTTGGGAGGATTTCATTTCTCGTGACTTTTTCACAGTGCCGCAGCCACCTCCCGAGATAGTTCATGATGAGGGAGGGCCTTCACATCAGTTTGACATTCCTGAGACCGAGCATGTCATTGCTCCAGCATGTGTGACATATCAACGAGGCCACAGGGCCTTATTTGTAGCTACACGAGGAGTACTATCTCCACATGGTGTGGAAGGGGTCTCGCCTTCTTCTTCAGTACAGGTACAGGTTCAGGACAGAGGCAAGGGGCCAATTTATGAGGAGGGCCATTCAGGTGGTCATGATGTTGATGATGCATTGGGTGATGTGGATAGGAGCTCTCCTAGCTCGAAGCTGAAAGAGATCATCCAAGAACAAAAGACCGAGATTGCTAGCTTGAATGAGAAGTTTCTGAAAGCAGAATGTCTAATCAAATACTTGGAGCAATGCAATAAACAGTTAGAGGATGAGCACACACTTATAGAGCTGCGACAAATTCGTGAGGACCGAAGGCTAGCCCGAAAGAGACCTGGTGATTTGACACCTGTTGAGCGGCAATTTTGGCTTGAGAAAATCAATCGACATTTGGAGGAGTTGTTAGCGAAGGCCAATAGAGACAAAGACATGCTTCGTCACATGAAGAATCATTATTGGGCTCGCATGCATGTTGGCAAAACAAAAATGAAGATTTTGCAAAGAAGGTTGAGAAAAGCACTAAAACGGCGAAAGAGGCTAGATCCACTTTGAGTTTTGGCCGAGGCTTCGCTGGCTGAGCATGATACATGATGGATGGTCTTCGCTCCGAATTTGAGCAAATTCGGAGAAAATTTTGTCATTTTGAAATTTTGGTCTCAAAAACAGTTTTTTCCGCTCAATGGGTAGCGCGCTGGCGCACTCGCTTTTGATTTGGGAACTTGCTGGAGAAAAACCTTATATTTTTGGGTTTTTCATGGTGAATTATACATGCACAGTTATTGCCAAGGCATTTTATCAAGTTCTAGATTATCAAAAGGCCTAAAAACACCATGAAAACCACCTCGCTGCCACCTTTTGCAACAGCAGGAAGTACTTCTGGGAGAATTCCGTTTTTGAGGGGCAAATGAGATCCAAATTGGAAAATTCCACTTGGGTTGGAAAGTAGACATCCAGGGCTTTCCAACGAGCTATCATGAGCTCAATTTGGATGTCAGTAAGTGCCCCAAAAATAGGCTTAAAGGTTCGCTATGCATTGTGATCAGGGCGCTACGCATTGGGGTTTTTGGTCCAGTTTTCATCCTCCAGCTCAGGAATTCGGCCAGTTTTCACCAGTTTCACTCTTTGATGTAATTTTTGACCCAAAATGATGTAATTTGATGTATGTAAGGTAACATGGCACCTATCTACCTTCTTCTAGATGATTCATTCACAAATTAGCAAACAATTAATGTAATGAATCAGTTTCCTTCTTTTTAGAGGCAGGTTGTTTTGGTCACCTAGATTCCTGCTCCATGTTTAGAATTTGTTGAAACTACTCTTAGAAGGAGGAGCTCGACCCCTAGAGGTTAGGGAATGAGGTTAGCTTGATCTATACATGTAAATTTTCATTCAGTAGCAGAGGTTGGACTCTTGGGAAGATTTTGGCACACTATTGTACATATTTTTCATATTTTGGCTAAGGAAAGATCAGAGATTTTGCAGCATCTGTTGGGATTCTTGTGGCTTTCAGCTCTTGATGGTGTTTTTTCTCAATTATTGTAAGTTTATTCATGTTTACATGTATGCCATTCCTTCTTATGCTTCTGAAACTAAATGAATGAGTAAATGGGGTTGAATTCATTGTTCACAGTGCTCTTCCTTTAAAATTTGTTTAGTTTTACATTTTTTCGTCAGTTTGGAGAGGATCCATGTTCTCCTTTGCCCTCTTCGGCTCCTTGTCATTCTGATCCATCCATACACCTTATCAAAGGCATCAAGACTATTGCCTACCTCGCCCCAACTCGAATTCTACAAAAACCTGACCTCAATCCCCGGACCCAAAATTGGTTTTCCCATTTCTCCAACAAAAAACTCAAATATCTAAATCAAACATTCCTATCTCTTTACTAGCCTAAAATCAACATTCACTATAGGTCATCTCAGCCCTTTTGAAGACCTTTTGCTGAGATAGACCAGGAGAGAGCCCTCTCCTATCCTCGTAGGGCTAGCTACGAGGCTGAGCTTGGTTTGATGTTGCCTTGAGTTTTTCCTTCCTCAGCCAGAGGCAGATTTGAGCACTAACATAGTGGCGACCATACTAGGGAGAAAATTATTATTGTTTGCTAGTTGATGTGTTTGTTTCATGAGTCTTAGACGGACTCTGAAGTCATGCCAGGTAGCCTTCGAAACGCTTTTGCTATGCATAAGCGAAAGTAGATAAACGCTGCTTCAGTCAATCTCCGGTGAGCTTGTGAATGTAGCACTTCATTTGCAATTTACCCCAGTATACTTATTTGTTCTAGACCTTGGATGGTTGAGTCTAGCAAATTGATAGGCTGAAAATTGTTGTGTCCTTTTGATTGTTCGAAACAATTCCACACTAGCTTCCAGAAGATACACGAGATTAAATCCCGATCCAAATCCACCTCCAGTATATGAGAACCCAAATCTGATTGCAATAATACATCGGCGAGAAAATAGCATAAATCCTTTGTTTAAGTCTCCCTCTTGTCCTACAATTTTTAAGTATCTTGAAGAACTTGACTTTGACGAGCAGTGTGAATTGTCGTTGTTTAAAACCAAATCTGAAAGTGCTCTTGATTCTCTTGTTCCAAATCCTGACTTTGTTGCGGCTCTTGAAGTTGAAAAACACAATAAATTAATTGAAAATTTCATCTTGAGGAACCTTCAGAGAAATATTCAGGCTGCAAATCTTGCTGATTTCCTAGAAGCTGCATCTGCAAATATTGGATCTTCTATTACTGATTTCATCTTCAAAATTCCCACCGAACTGCCTTTCATTCCCACTCTTCCCTTGCAACCCATCATCACATATCAAAAGTCTGCAGAAAATTCTCCTTCTTCATCCCACATTGCTACTCCTCCGCATACACCGTCTCAAACAACCCCCAGACCAAATCCGCCAAGAGCAATGGCTGCTCGTTTTGCACCTCTTGCTTTACCTCAGCAATTGCATGATATGCCCGCGGATTATCAGAGTAAGATTCCTATATTTGGTGGCACTCCTCAAAGTGTTTCCACTCAGCAACACATAGACAAAATGGCAGATTTTTGTGATTTACATGAGATTGATGAGGAGGATGTAACTATGCGATTGTTTGTGCAAACATTTGGAGGGGAAGTAAGAAAATGGTTCAGAGGCTTGGCAGCTAGAAGTGTAACTACATTGGCAGAGCTTCATAGATAGTTTCTAGATCGTTGGGAAATCAGAAAAGATCCACTTCAGATCAATGCTGAGTATAACAATATCAAGCGCAATCCTGGTGAGTCTGTCCAAGACTATGTTATCAGATTTAATACAGTTTATAATGCTATTCCAGATGATTTAAGACCATCTCGAAAATCAGCTCTTCTTAAATTCCCGGATGGTTTTGATCCAGAGATGGCTTATTCATTACGGGACAGAGATCCACCTACCTTGGAGGATATGCAAAAGATTGTTGTTAGTGTTGAAGTGAATTTGAATGATAAAAGAGCTAGGATGAAAGCTGAAAAGCGAGTGACTATCAAAGACGAAGCTTCTACATCAGATCAGATACTTCACAAGGTAGAGAGGATGTTCGAAAAGCTCACTCTTGACAAACTGGAACCGCCGATCAGCAATCCCAATTTCTGTGGTCAGCAGCAACCACAATTCAGAATTAAGTAGCGTGAACAAAGAACACAAGAGCCGGTACTTCAGCAGTAGGTAAAGACTCCTCTTCAACAAAATTTTGTTGGTCAAGAATCTGATGATGATGGTGATACTGTAGGGGAGGAAAACCATTTCTTTATTCCGAATGATCTGCCTATCTATATCACGGAAGAGGAAGAATATGTTGAAAGCTCCACCACACGCAAAGATGAGGATTTTATTCTATCAAATGATGCGGCACTTGAAGAAGAATCAGAGAAGTACCAAAGAGGATACATGAATGCCCTGTCTGCCCAACAGAAGCAATACACATTAAGAAATCGAGATGTGCCCATAAACCCCATTCAAAAGAAGAAGGAGAGTTCAGCAAAAAATGATTCAGCTATACCACAGAAGAAAGGAAAAGAGATAATTGATCCCGTAGCAAGTAAATCATCATCAGCAGATAAGGTAAATCAGCCACCAAACACAATGAGGGATAAAGCTGAAAAAAGAGAAGTTCCGGTCAAAGAGGTTGAAAAGGTTTCGACATTTAGTTTGGAGAATGAAATTTCAAAACTGAAAGTATCTATTCCTTTGACTGAAATCATGAAGAACAGCAGCTACCGAGGTCAAGTCTCCAAAATTCTGAATTTTGATCCAATGTTTGACACGGTAAATGTTGAAGATGATCAGCCGGAATTGATTTTTGGGCCTGCTTTAGATGGTGAGTCTCCTGAAAGTGATGTTCCTCCCTTTTATATCAGTTTGAGGTTGCATGAGTATGTTTTAAATAATGTTATGTTTGACTCGGGTGCTTCGCACAATTTGATGCCAAAAGCAATCATGGAAAAATTGGGATTAGATATTACAAGAAAATACCATGATTTATATTCATTTGATTCCAGCCGTGTAAAGTGTATTGGATTGATCAAGGACTTGGTGGTAAGCTTAGATCAAATTCCAGCGAAGAATGTCTTGATGGATGTGGTTGTGGCGGACATTCCTCCGCGTTTTGGTATGCTGCTTTCAAGATCTTGGGGGGCTAAGTTGAAAGGTACACTATAGTTAGATTTTTCTTATGCTACAATTCCAGTCTTCGGTCAAATGAGAAAGCTATATCGAGAGCAGAAGATGAAATACATGATAACAAGCAAAGAAAAACCAATCAATCATCCTGTAAATTATGTACATACAGCTTTGGAGTCGTTTGTTTTGTTTGTTGATAGTTTTAATGAGATAGATAGTCAATTAGTTCAGGCAGAGGATATACCAGAAATCACTGAGAATTTTAGAGAAGTTCTACAGAAAGAAAGAAGTGAAAGGCAAGCTATTATGGAGCAAACAGCTGAAGATAATGGGCAGCAAACAGGAAAATCAGAGCTAATACAATTTCAACACTTGGAGGAGGATGAAGATGGTCTTTGGACCATGGATTTTGATGGCGCAGTAGGTAGTGATGGTGCTGGGATTGGGGTATGGATTCGAAGTCCATTTTCCACTCAAGATAAGGTTCCAAGCAAGGTAAGAGTATGTTCCTACAAACTAGCATTTGACTGTTCTAATAACGAAGCAGAATATGAGGCTCTCATTGTTGGCCTTAAGATTCTTCGAAAGCTGAAGGCAAAAAGAATTGCAATATATGGTGATTCAGAGTTGGTGATAAAGCAGGTGAAAGGTGAGTTTCAAGCCAAGCATCCTCGCATGAGAGCATATCGAAATGCAGTTTTAGATATTTTGAAACTCTTTTCTGATCATACTTTGACATGTGTGCCTCACATACAAAATGGTGTTGCTAATGGATTGGCTAAGGCAGCAAGTAATTTAAAAATTCCAATGAATTCTAGCAACAAATTTGAGATTCATGTAAAACACCGCCCCACCATTCTGGATAATCAGCGATGTTGGAAACTCTTTCAGGATGATGAAGAGATTAATGATTTTATGCAGAATAAGGGTAAGTTTAAAGATACCTCCATAGATACGAAACATGATGATGGTAATGTTGATATACAAGTAAATCAAATGGATGTGCTGCAACTTAAAGATAACATTATTCCTAAAGGATTGATTCCTTTGGAGGAGCTGTTTGACCAAGACGATGTGGCCCGCAAACTGACATTGAGACCGACTGAAAAAGGTGTTGAAGAGGTAAACATTGGGACAGCTGAAAATCCCAAGATGGTAAAGCTATCAAAGTCATTATCACCAAAGGTAAAGGAAGAATATGTCAGATTGTTGTCTTCATTTTCTAATGCTTTTGCTTGGGATTACTCAGATCTGAAAACATATGACACTAATATCATTCAGCATACATTTCCTATAAAACCAAATCAGAAGCCTTTCTGTCAAAAGTTGAGGAGAATCAATCCTAAGCTGCTGCCATCAATAGAAAAAGAAGTGAACAGGTTGTATAAGTCATGAATCATTGTGCCTATCAGATTTTCTAATTGGATATCAAATTTGGTACCCGTAAGAAAGAAAACCGGTGAGATCCGTTTATGTATCGACTTCAGAAATTTGAATAAGGTGTCCTTAAAAGACAGTTATCCGCTGCCCAAAATGGACCATATGTTGCAGTGAGTAGTTGGAGCATCAAGGATGTCACTACTCGACGGCTATTCAGGATACAATCAGATTTTAGTGCATGAAGATGATCGTGACAAAACTGCGTTCACCACTCCACGGGGAACATTTCATTATGCAAAGATGTCGTTTGGTTTGAAAAATGCAGGTGCCACTTTTCAGCGTGCAATGGATATGGCTTTCGCCAATGAGAAGGATGTATTTTTAGTTGTGTACCTTGATGATTTAACCGTGTTTTCAAATTCTGATGAGGAGCATTTATATCATTTGAAAATTGTTTTCCAAAAGTGCAGCAAATATGGCATTTCGCTGAATCCAAAAAAGAGCCTTTTCGCCATGGATGAAGGTAAGCTCCTTGGCCACATCATATCAAAAGACGGCATTCGTGTGGACCCTGCACGTGTTGAGGCCATCCAGCAAATTGAACAGCCCCGGAACAAGAAAGAAATACAGTCATTTAATGGCAAACTGAATTTTCTGCGTCGTTTCATTCCAAATCTTGCCGAGCATCTTAGAGAAATCACGAACATGCTGAAAAAGGACAGTCATATAAAGTGGACAGAAGAGGCGGTGAAATCATTCAATTTGGTAAAATTAGCTCTTTCTTCAGCCCCTACTTTAA
Source organism: Pinus tabuliformis (assembly GCA_031772625.1). NCBI lineage: Eukaryota > Viridiplantae > Streptophyta > Pinopsida > Pinales > Pinaceae > Pinus > Pinus tabuliformis. The sequence goes on along the minus strand of CM062816.1, from coordinate 538,301,768 downwards.
TTAGCCCGGACTACACACAGGACTTCATTTTGTTTTCATTTGCTTCTGAGCACACTTTGGCAGCTGTACTAATGCAAAAAAGGGATGGAGTTGAGAAGCCCATTGCCTTTTTCAGTCGTATTACAAGGGATGGAGTATTGAAATACAACATTATTGAAAAACAAGCATTGGCGCTTGTAAAATCCTTGAAAGATTTCCGTGTGTATATATTGCATTCCCACATTATAGCATATGTTCCTAACGCAGCAGTAAAGGATATTTTGGTACAGGCAGATCCAGAAGGAAGGCGGGGTAAGTGGATTGCGGCGTTATTAGAGTATGATGTGGAGATTAAACCAACCAAGCTGATCAAAGGTCAAGGACTCGCCAAATTAATGGCTGAAACAAATTTGCATGTTCTAGATATAAATTTGATTGCTGCCATGTCCGATGAAGATGAGGAGAGTCAGGTAAATCAGGTATCTGATATTTTTGTTTCTTCTCCTTGGTATGCTGACATTATATACGTACTTCAAAATTTGTCTTCACCTCTCGGGATGCCTAAAAATAAGAGTAGAACATTGAAATTGAAAGCTGCCAAATTTTGCATCCTTAATTCTGCATTATATTGGAAAGACCCTGGTGGAATGTTGCTGAATTGTTTGGTAGAGGAAGAAGCCAAACGAGTTGTGGAGGATTTTCATAGAGGTGACTACAGGGGCCATCTGTTTTGGAAAACCACAGTGAATAATATTCTAAGGGCAGGTTTTTATTGGCCTTCGTTATTTTCAGATGTGTATAAGGCTGTTAAGAATTGTCACGAATGCCAAATTTTTCAAGGAAAGCAGAAACTACAGCCATTGCCTCTCAAACCAATTGAAGTTAGCGTGCCATTTCAGGAGTAGGGCTTGGATTTCATAGGGGAAATTCATCCGGCATCATCAGGACAGCATAGATGGATATTGACAGCGACAGACTACTTCACCAAATGGATCGAAGCAATTCCCACCCGACAGGCCACGGATGCAGTAATTATTTCTTTTCTTGAAAATAATATACTGTCACGTTTTGGGTGTCCTAGTAAGCTAATCATAGATAATGCAATGGCATTCAAGTCAAAGAGAATGGTTGAATTTTGTTATAAGTACAATATCAGCTTGGGGCATTCGACCGCCTACCATCCGCAAGGCAATGGGTTGGCGGAATCTTCAAAGAAGTCCTTGGTAAATATCATTAAAAATTTGCTGGAAATCAATAAGAAGGGCTGGCACAAGAAATTAGTGAATGCATTGTGGGCTGATAGGGTAAGTCAGAAAAAGTCTATTGGCATGTCTCCTTTCGAGTTGGTGTACGGGACGGACACGGTTTTTCCTACTTCACTTGCTATTCCGGTAGTCAAATTGCTTCAAGAAGCTGGTAGTGAGGAAAATCCCATGCAAAGGCGAATTAATCAGATGATTCATTTACAGCAGACATGGGAGGAAGTATTTCAAAATACTTTCAAGTTGCAGGAGCGCATAAAGAAGATTTATGATAGGAAGGAAAAAACAGATAAGTTTCAGCTGGATGAGGTGGTTTTGAAATGGGACGCCCGGAATGAAGATAAAGGAAAGCACAACAAATTTGAAAATTTATGGAAGGGTCCTTATAAGATTGCAGCATATCATGGTCAAAACGCTTTTCTTCTCAAGGAAATGAATGGAGATGATTGTCCTGGAGGGCCGGTCAATGGTCGGCTGCTGAAGCGATACCATTTCTGAGTATTTTCTGCTCATTTCATCATCATTGTATATATCGTTTTACTTTTGTTCTATTGCATGTGTGTACTAACCTTTCATCTTCAGTATGGGGCCCGCAGCGAAGGCTATAATTCTGGTGATGAAGGTTAGCTGGTTTGAAGATTTGTCGAGTCAGTTTTATCAGTCCTTTTAGTTTTCAAAATCGAGTCAGTTTAGGTCAGAGTTGTACTCAGTTCTCAGTCAAATCTGCAGTCAATAAATGTGTCAAACTTTCGTGTTAAATGTTGAAATAATGACTCCATCGCCCAATGGATGAAAGCACTAGTCTACTCTCCCAGAGATCTGTCGTTCTTGGCGTCTCCAAGGAGCCACCATCCCCATTGGATCCAATGTTAGAGTCGGTCCTTACAGCCCTCCGTCAGAGATCTTTTTGCTTTTGCATATCATTTTAGGTGTCTCGCTTGTTCCACTTCGTTGCATTCCGCTAGGGGCATGCCATTGACTGACGAGGGGGTCTGGTTGTCTTGTGTTTCCTCATGTTTATCCCTGCAGGGTTAGTGAAAAAAAAAATTTCTCAAAACTCACTGAAGTCCATATTCATGCATTCATTGTCATAAAAGTTTTGTTTCAATAAAAATTCTTAGAGTCTAGCATTGTCAGTCCTTTGCATATACATAATACAAGCCTGCAGGCCATGAGGTTGATTTCAATAGACTCTTATGTAATGATTTTTTCATAAAGCATTTTAAAACATTTTTAGTCCAAAACTCTGTTTTGGACCTAAAAATTGTTAATGTAAAAAAATTGTATTTGTTTTATATTAAAGGTTTTCAGAGCAAGCCTCTGATCTTCTCCAAAGCCAAAATGCCAGATCCCTGAAAAAATCAACAAAATATGATCAGTCCAAACCTCAGAAAAGCATGAGAAAATCAAAAAGCAGTATTGAATTAAAGACCAAAGGTGAAAAGGTGCCAAACATTACAAAGTGGGTTATTGGATCAATTTAAATCAAATCAGATTTGGTGAGATATTTTGTTTGCATATAAAAGGGAAAACAAGTCCATTTGATCACAAATTCCCAAGGTGAAATCGTTTTTAAGTGTTAGAAGGCCGAAACTGTGATTACATACCCCGTGGACAGCGTTGGAGGTGTGCGCTACGCGTTGGAGGTGTGCGCTACGCACCAAGCTAAGCGCTACGCATTGGGCTCGCACGGCCAGTGTAAAAATACACAGGCGCTACGCACTGAGGTGTGCGCTACGCGTTGGGTTCGCACGCTACGCACTCAGTCACAGCACCGAAATTATTTGTGCATATGGCCAGATCTTATCAAATTGCCTCTAAATCGTGCAAGTAGGTGTTTCTTAGCTGCTCATTCAATTTGAAATTGCTTGTAAGGTGTTTGAGGGGAAAATGTGATGTATGGGGTGTTAAAAAAAAATGAAACCCTAGGCTCATGTCAAAATCATTCTTTAGGGTTTTAAAGGACATGTGGGTGGCCGGAGAAGATTTTTCCACTCTCCCTTCATGAAACACAGCTTCATATTCATTTGTAAGAGTTTTGCCAACATCACAAAGGGTACATTTCAAATACTTTTGTTTATCTGTCAAAACTGTCATTGTGATCAAACCAGTGACTGTTTCATGTCCAATACACTGAAACAGAGTATTACCATTATGGCATAATTCTTATGTGTTTCGGTTAGCTTTTGAGTATGCATTGAAATTGTAATTTCACCACACCTACAACATACATATTGCAGATATTGTGTTTTTAAAGCCATGTCAAACACAGATTCAGTTTATGAGCAGGAGAATGACAGTGATTCCACAACAGAGGGTAATGTGCCACGGAGGCCTCGCAGAGGTGGCAAATGTGGAAAGTATCTCAGAGAAGAGCCCACTTCCTTGGTTCAATTGCAGGCTTGCCCGCTTGCAATGGATTGTTTTCGCCATCAGTCATGCTATCACTATTGTGAGCTAATTTCACAAATTTAGCATCATCGTGAATTAGCTCGCTTGTTTGTTCTACATTTACATGATGGCCATGTAAACCTTGCCGGAGTTAATTTCATTTTGTCACCAGAGACTATTGCAGAGGCCACTGGGATACCAAATATTGGAGAGCAATGGAATAAGCGTCAGCAGCTAGAGAAATCCTATTATGAGCCATACATCAAACCTGGGTATATGAGGCACTTGAGCAGGGTTTTTCCTTTCCAGTACCTGAATGATCAGTTTGCACCTTTGATGAAGCTCATCATTCGGTATTTCAGTTGTGAGGGCAGATTCTCCCGTCTTTATGCGTACCATGTCCGTTTGTTGATGCATTTTACAAGGGTACGTCTGATGAACATTCCATACTTCATGTTTCGCAACATAGAGAGGATGGTTGTTTTAGTACAAAGGAAGACCCCAGCACAGCAGCACATGAGTATTTATCATTATGCGTTGATCAAGATCATAGTGGTTCATCAGTTGGCACAGCAGGGTATTACTTGGGAGGATTTCATTTCTCGTGACTTTTTCGCAGTGCCGCAGCCACCTCCCGAGATATTTCATGATGAGGGAGGGACTTCACATCAGTTTGACATTCCTGAGACCAAGCATGTCAGCGCTCCAGCATGTGTGACATATCAGCGAGGCCACAGGGCCTTATTTGCAGCTACACGACGAGTACTATCTCCACATGGTGTGGAAGGGGTCTCGCCTTCTTCTTCAGTACAGGTACAGGTTCAGGACAGAGATAAGGGGCCAATTTATGAGGAGGGCCATTCAGGTGGTCATGATGTTGATGATGCATTGGGTGATGTGGATAGGAGCTCTCCTAGCTCGAATCTGAAAGAGATCATCCAAGAACAAAAGACCGAGATTGATAGCTTGAATGAGAAGTTGCTGAAAGCAGAATGTCTAATCAAATACTTGGAGTAGCGCAATAAACAGTTAGAGGATGAGCACACACTTATAGATCTGCGACAAATTCGTGAGGACCGAAGGCTAGCCCGAAAGAGACCTGGTGATTTGACACCTGTTGAGCGGAAATTTTGGCCTTAGAAAGTCAATCGACATTTGGAGGAGTTGTTGGCGAAGGCCAATAAGACAAAGACATGCTTCGTCACATGAAGAATCATTATTGGGCTCGCATGCATGTTGGCAAAGCAAAAATGAAGATTTTGCAAAGGAGGTTGAGCAAAGCACTAAAATGGCGAAAGAGGCTAGATCCACTTCTAGTTTTGGCCGAGGCTTCCCTGGCTAAGCATGATACATGATAGAGGGTCTTCGCTCCGAATTTGAGCAAATTCGGAGAAAATTTTGTCATTTTGAAATTTTGGACTCAAAAAACAGTTTTTTCCGCTCAATGGGTAGCGCGCTGGCGCGCTCGCTTTTGATTGGGGCACTTGCTAGAGAAAAACCTTATATTTTTGGGTTTTTCATGGTGAATTATACATGCTCAGTTATTTCCAAGGCATTTCATCAAGTTTTGGATGATCAAAAGGCCTAAAAACACCATGAAAACCACCTTGCTGCCACCTTTTGCAACAGTAGGAAGTACTTGTGGGAGAATGTAGTTTTGGAGGGGCAAATGAGCTCTAAATTGGAAAATTCCACTTGGGTTGGAAATTAGACATCCAGGGCTTTCCAACGAGCTATCATACGCTCAATTTTGATTTCAGGAAGTGCCCCAAAAATAGGCTGAAAGGTGCGCTACGCATTGGGGTTTTTGGTCCAGTTTTCATCCTCCAGCTCAGGAATTCGGCCAGTTTTCACCAGTTTCACTCTTTGATGTAATTTTTGACCCAAATTATGTAATTTGATGTATGTAAGGTAACATGGCACCTATCTACCTTCTTATAGATGATTCATTCACAAATTAGCAAACAATTAATGTAATGAATCAGTTTCCTTCTTTTTAGAGGCAGGTTGTTTTGGTCACCTAGATTCCTGCTCCATGTTTAGAATTTGTTGAAACTGCTCTTAGAAGGAGGAGCTCGACCCCTAGAGGTTAGGGAATGAGGTTAGCTTGATCTATACATGTAAATTTTCATTCAGTAGTAGAGGTTGGACTCTTGGGAAGATTTTGGCACACTATTGTACATATTTTTCATATTTTGGCTAAGGAAAGATCAGAGATTTTGCAGCACCTGTTGGGATTCTTGTGGCTTTCAGCTCTTGATGGTGTTTTTTCTCAGTTATTGTAAGTTTATTCATGTTTACATGTATGCCATTCCTTCTTATGCTTCTGAAACTAAATGAATGAGTAAATGAGGTTGAATTCATTGTTCACAGTGCTCTTCCTTTAAAATTTGTTTAGTTTTACATGTTTTCGTCAGTTTGGAGAGGATCCATGTTCTCCTTTGCCCTCTTCAGCTCCTTGTCGTTCTGATCCATCCATACACCTGATAAAAGGCACCAGCACTATTGCCTACCTCGCCCCAGCTCGAATTCTGCAAAAACCTGACCTCAATCCCCGGACCCAAAATTGGTTTTCCCATTTCTCCAACAAAAAACTCAAATATCTAAATCAAACTTTCCTATCTCTTTACTAGCCTAAAATCAGCATTCACTATAGTTCATCTCAGCCCTTCTGAAGACCTTTTGCCGAGATAGACCCGGAGAGAGCCCTCTCCTCTCCTCGTAGGGCTAGCTACACGGCTGAGCTTGGTTTGATGTTGCCTTGAGTTTTGCCTTCCTCAGCCTAAGGCAGATTTGAGTGCTAACATAGTGGCGACCATACTGGGGAGAAAATTGTTATTGTTTGCTAGTTGATGTGTTTGTTTCATGAGTCTTAGACGGAGTATGAATTCATGCCAGGTAGCCTTCGAAACGCTTTTTCTATGCATAAGCAAAAGTAGATAAACGCTGCTTCAATCAATCTCCAGTGAGCTTGTGAATGTAGCACTTCATTTGCAATTTACCCCAGTATACTTATTTGTTCTAGACCTTGGATGGTTGAGTCTAGCAAATTGATAGGCTGAAAATTGGTGTGTCCTTTTGATTGTTCGAAACAATTCCACACTGGCTTCCAGAAGATACACGAGATTAAATCCCGATCCAGATCCACCTCCAGTATATGAGAACCCAAATCTGATTTCAAGAATACATCAGCGAGAAAATCCCATAAATCCTTTGTTTAAGTCTCCCTCTTGTCCTGCAATTTTTAAGTATCTTGAAGAACTTGACTTTGACGAGCAGTTTGAATTGTCGCTGTTTAAAACCAAATCTGAAAGTGCTCTTGATTCTCTCGTTCCAAATCCTGACTTTGTTGCGGCTCTTGAAGTTGAAAAACACAATAAATTAATTGAAAATTTCATCTTGAGGAACCTTCAGAGAAATATTCAGGCTGCAAATCTTGCTGATTTCCTAGAAGCTGCATCTGCAAATATTGGATCTTCTATTACTGATTTCACCTCCAAAATTCCCACCGAACTGCCTTTCATTCCCACTCTTCCCTTGCAACCCATCATCACATATCAAAAGTCTGCAGTAAATTCTCCTTCTTCATCCCACATTGCTACTCCTCCACATACACCGTCTCAAACAACCCCCAGACCAAATCCACCAAGAGCAATGGCTGCTCGTTTTGCACCTCTTGCTTTACCTCAGCAATTGCATGATATGCCCGCGGATTATCAGAGTAAGATTCCTATATTTGATGGCACTCCTCAAAGTGTTTCCGCTCAACAACACATAGACAGGATGGTAGATTTTTGTGATTTACATGAGATTGATGAGGAGGATGTAACTATGCGATTGTTTGTGCAAACATTTGAAGGGGAAGTAAGAAAATGGTTCAGAGGCTTGGCAGCTAGAAGTGTAACTACATTGGCAGAGCTTCATAGACAGTTCTAGATCGTTGGGAAATCAGAAAAGATCCACTTCAGATCAATGCTGAGAATAACAATATCAAGCACAATCCTGGTGAGTCTGTCCAAGACTATGTTATCAGATTTAATACAGTTTATAATGCTATTCCAGATGATTTAAGACCATCTCGAAAATCAGCTCTTCTTAAATTCCCGGATGGTTTTGATCCGGAGATGGCTTATTCATTAGGGGACAGAGATCCACCTACCTTGGAGGATATGCAAAAGATTGTTGTTAGAGTTGAAGTGAATTTGAATGATAAAAGAGCTAGGATGAAAGCTGAAAAGCGAGTGACTATCAAAGACAAAGCTTCTACATCAGATCAGATACTTCGCAAGGTAAAGAGGATGTTCGAAAATCTCACTCTTGACAAACCGGAACTGCAGATCCGCAATCCCAATTTCCATGGTCAGCAGCAGCCACAATTCAGAATTAAGCAGCGTGAACAAAGAACACAAGGGCCGGTAGTTCAGCAGCAGGTAAAGACTCCTCTTCAACAAAATTTTGTTGGTCAAGAATCTGATGATGATGGTGATACTGTAGGGGAGGAAAACCATTTCTTTACTCCTGATGATCTGCCTATCTACATCATGGAAGAGGAAGAATATGTTGAAAGCTCCACCACATGCAAAGATGAGGATTTTATTCTATCAAATGATGCGGCACTTGAAGAAGAATCAGAGAAGTACCAAAGAGGATACATGAATGCCCTGTCTGCCCAACAGAAGCAATACTCATTAAGAAATTGAGATGTGCCCATAAACCCCATTCAGAAGAAGAAGGAGAGTTCAGCAAAAAATGATTCATCTATACCACAGAAGAAAGGAAAAGAGATAATTGATCCCGCAGCAAGTAAATCATCATCAGCAGATAAGGTAAATCAGCCACGAAACACAATGAGGGATAAAGCTGAAAAAAGAGAAGTTCCGGTCAAAGAGGTTGAAAAGGTTTTAGCATTTAGTTTGGAGAATGAAATTTCAAAAATGAAAGTATCTATTCCTTTGACTGAAATCATGAAGAACAGCAGCTACCGAGGTCAAGTCTCCAAAATTCTGAATTTTTATCCAATGTTTGACACGGTAAATGTTGAAGATGATCAGTCGGAATTGATTTTTGGGCCTGCTTTAGATGGTGAGTCTCCTGAAAGTGATGTTCCTCCCTTTTATATCAGTTTGAGGTTGCATGAGTATGTTTTACATAATTCTATGTTTGACTCGGGTGCTTCGCACAATTTGATGCCAAAAGCAATCATGGAAAAATTGGGATTAGATATTACAAGAAAATACCATGATTTGTATTCATTTGATTCCAGTCGTGTAAAGTGTATTGGATTGATCAAGGACTTGGTGGTAAGCTTAGATCAAATTCCAGCGAAGAATGTCTTGATGGATGTGGTTGTGGCGGACATTCCTCCGCGTTTTGGTATGCTGCTTTCAAGATCTTGGGGGGCTAAGTTGAAAGGTACACTACAGTTAGATTTTTCTTATGCTACAATTCCAGTCTTCGGTCAAATGAGAAAGCTATATCGAGAGCAGAAGATGAAATACATGATAACAAGCAAAGAAAAACCAATCAATCATCCTGTAAATTATGTACATACAGCTTTGGAGTCGTTTGTTTTGTTTGCTGATAGTTTTAATGAGATAGATAGTCAATTAGTTCAGGCATAGGATATACCAGAAATCACTGAGAATTTTAGAAAAGTTCTACAGAAAGAAAGAAGTGAAAGGCAAGCTATTATGGAGCAAACAGCTGAAGATAATGGGCAGCAAACAGGAAAATCAAAGCTAATACAATTTCAACACTTGGAGGAGGATGAAGATGGTCTTTGGACCATGGATTTTGATGGCGCAGTAGGTAGTGATGGTGTTGGGATTGGGGTATGGATTCGATGTCCATTTTCCGCTCAAGATAAGGTTCCAAGCAAGGTAAGAGTATGTTCCTACAAACTAGCATTTGACTGTTCTAATAACGAAGCGGAATATGAGGCTCTCATTGCTGGCCTTAAGATTCTTCGAAATCTGAAGGAAAAAAGAATTGCAATATATGGTGATTCAGAGTTGGTGATAAAGCAGGTGAATGGTGAGTTTCAAGCCAAGCATCCTCACATGAGAGCATATCGAAATGCAGTTTTAGATATTTTGAAACTCTTTTATGATCATACTTTGACATGTGTGCCTCGCATACAAAATGGTGTTGCTGATGGATTGGCTAAGGCAGCAAGTAATTTAAAAATTCCAATGAATTCCAGCAACAAATTTGAGATTCATGTAAAACACCACCCCACCGTTCCGGATAATCAGCGATGTTGGCAAGTCTTTCAGGATGATGAAGAGATTAATGATTTTCTGCAGAATAAGGGTAAGTTTAAAGATACCTCCATAGATATGGAACATGATGATGGTAATGTTGATATACAAGTAAATCAAATGGATGTGCTGCAACTTAAAGATAACATTATTCCTAAAGGATTGATTCCTTTGGAGGAGCTGTTTGACCAAGACGATGTGGCCCGCAAACCGACATTGAGACCGACAGAAAAAGGCGTTGAAGAGGTAAACATTGGGACAGCTGAAAATCCCAAGATGGTAAAGCTATCAAAGTCATTATCACCAAAGGTAAAGGAAGAATATGTCAGATTGTTGTCTTCATTTTCTAATGCTTTTGCTTGGGATTACTCAGATCTGAAAACATATGACACTAATATCATTCAGCATACTATTCCTATAAAACCAAATCAAAAGCCTTTCCGTCAAAAGTTAAGGAGAATCAATCCTAAGTTGCTGCCATCAATAGAAAAAGAAGTGAACAGGTTGTATAAGTCAGGAATCATTATGCCTATGAGATTTTCTGATTGGATATCAAATTTGGTACTCGTAAGAAAGAAAACCGGTGAGATCCGTTTATGTATCGACTTCAGAAATTTGAATAAGGTGTCCTTAAAAGACAATTATCCGCTACCCAAAATGGACCATATATTGCAGCGAGTAGTTGGAGCATCAAGGATGTCACTACTCGACGGCTATTCGAGATACAATCAGATTTTAGTGCATGAAGATGATCGTGACAAAACTGCATTCACCACTCCATGGTGAACATTTCATTATGCAAAGATGCCGTTTGGTTTGAAAAATGTAGGTGCCACTTTTCAGCATGCAATAAATATGGCTTTCGCCAATGAGAAAGATGTATTTTTAGTTGTGTACCTTGATGATTTAACCGTGTTTTCAAATTCTGATGAGGAGCATTTATATCATTTGAAAATTGTTTTCCAAAAGTGCAGCAAATATGGCATTTCGCTGAATCCAAAAAAGAGCCTTTTCGCCATGGATGAAGGTAAGCTCCTTGGCCACATCATATCAAAAGACGGCATTCGTGTGGACCATACACGTGTTGAGACCATCCAGCAAAGTGAACAGATCCGGAACAAGAAAGAAATACAGTCATTTAATGGCAAACTGAATTGTCTGCATCGTTTCATCCCAAATCTTGTCGAGCATCTTAGAGAAATCACGAACATGCTGAAAGAGGACAGTCATATAAAGTGGACAGAAGAGGCGGTGAAATCATTCAATTTGTTAAAATTAGCTCTTTCTTCAGCCCCTACTGTAATTAGCCCGGACTACACACAGGACTTCATTTTGTTTTCATTTGCTTCTGAGCACACTTTGGCAGTTGTACTAATGCAAAAAAGGGATGGAGTTGAGAAACCCATCGCCTTTTTCAGTCGTATTGCAAGGGACGGAGCATTAAAATACAACATTATTGAAAAAAAAGCACTGGCGCTTGTAAAAGCCTTGAAATATTTCCATGTGTATATATTGCATTCCCACATTATAGCATATGTTCCTAACGCAGTAGTAAAGGATGTTTTGGTACAGGCAGATCCAGAAGGAAGGCGGGGTAAGTGGATTGTGGCGTTATTAGAGTATGATGTGGAGAGTAAACCAACCAAGCTTATCAAAGGTCAAGGACTCGCCAAATTAATGGTTGAAACAAATCTGCATGTTCTAGATATAAATTTGATTGCTGCCATGTCCGATGAAGATGAGGAGAGTCAGGTAAATCAGGTATCTGATATTTTTGTTTCTTCTCCTTGGTATGCTGACATTATATACATACTTCAAAATTTGTCTTCACCTCTCGGGATGCCTAAAAATAAGAGTAGAACATTGAAATTGAAAGCTGCCAAATTTTGCATCCTTAATTCTGCATTATATTGGAAAGACCCTGGTGGAATGTTGCTGAATTGTTTGGTAGAGGAGGAAGCCAAATGAGTTGTGGAGGATTTTCATAGAGGTGACTGCGGGGGCCATCTGTTTTGGAAAACCACAGCGAATAATATTCTAAGGGCAGGTTTTTATTGGCCTTCGTTATTTTCAGATGTGTATAAGGCTGTTAAGAATTGTCACGAATGCCAAATTTTTCAAGGAAAGCAGAAACTACAGCCATTGCCTCTCAAACCAATTGAAGTTAGCGCGCCATTTCAGCAGTGGGGCTTGGATTTCATAGGGGAAATTCATCCGGCATCATCAAGACAGCATAGATGGATATTGACAGTGACGGACTACTTCACCAAATGGATCGAAGCAATTCCCACCCGACAGGCCACGGATGCAGTAATTATTTCTTTTCTTGAAAATAATATACTGTCACGTTTTGGGTGTCCTAGTAAGCTAATCACAAATAATGCAGCGGCATTCAAGTCAAAGAGAATGGTTGAATTTTGTTATAAGTACAATATCAGCTTGGGGCATTCGACCGCCTACCATCCGCAAGGCAATGGGTTGGCGGAATCTTCAAATAAGTCCTTGGTAAATATCATTAAAAAGTTGCTGGAAATCAATAAGAAGGGCTGGCACAAGAAATTAGTGAATGCACTGTGGGTTGATAGGGTAAGTCAGAAAAAGTCTATTGGCATGTCTCCTTTCGAGTTGGTGTACGGGACGGACACGGTTTTTCTTACTTCACTTGCTATTCCAGTAGTCAAATTGCTTCAAGAAGCTAGTAGTGAGGAAGATCCCATGCAAAGGCAAATTAATCAGATGATTCATTTATAGCAGACACGGGAGGAAGTATTTCAAAATACTTTCAACTTGCAGGAGCGCATAAAGAAGATTTATGATAGGAAGGCAAAAACAGATAAGTTTCAGCTAGATGAGGTGGTTTTGAAATGGGACGCCCGGAATGAAGATAAAGGAAAGCACGACAAATTTGAAAATTTATGGAAGGGTCCTTATAAGATTGCAGCATATCATGGTCAAAATGCTTTTCTTCTCAAGGAAATGAATGGAGATGATTGTCCTGGAGGGCCGGTCAATGGTCGGCTGCTGAAGCGATACCATTTCTGAGTATTTTCTGCTCATTTCATCATCATTGTATATATCGTTTTACTTCTGTTCTATTGCATGTGTGTACGGACCTTTCATCTTCAGTCTGGGGCCCTCAGCGAAGGCTATAATTCTGGTGATGAAGGTTAGTTGGTTTGAAGATTTGTCGAGTCAGTTTTATCAGTCCTTTTAGTTTTCAAAATCGAGTCAGTTTAGGTCAGAGTTGTACTCAGTTCTCAGTCAAATCTGTAGTCACTAAATGTGTCAAAGTTTCGTGTTAAATGTTTAAATAATGACTCCATCGCCTAATGGATGAAAGCACTAGTCTACTCTCCCAGAGATCTGCCGTTCTTGGCGTCTCCAAGGAGGCACCATCCCCAATGGAGCCAATGTTAGAGTCGGTCCTTACAGCCCTCCGTCAGAGATATTTTCGCTTTTGCATATCATTTTAGGTGTCTCGCTTGTTCCACTTCGTTGCATTCTGCTAGGGGCATGCCATTGACTGACGAGGGGGTCTGGTTGTCTTGTGTTTCCTCATGTTTGTCCCTGCAGGGTTAGTGAAAAACAATTTTTCTCAAAACTCACTGAAGTCCATATTCATGCATTCATTGTCATAAAAGTTTTGTTTCATTAAAAAGTCCTAGAGTCTAGGGTTGTCAGTCCTTTTCATATACATAATACAAGCCTGCAGGCCATGAGGTTGATTTCAATAGACTCTTATGTAATGATTTTTTCATAAAGCATTTTAAAACATTTTTAGTCCAAAACTCTGTTTTGGACCTAAAAATTGTTAATGTAAAAAATTGTATTTGTTTTATCTCAAAGGTTTTCAGAGCAAGCCTCTGATATTCTCTAAAGCCAAAATGCCAGATCCCTGCAAAAATCAACAAAATATGATCAGTCCAAACCTCAAAAAAGCATGAGAAAATCAAAAAGCAGTATTGAATTAAAGACCAAAGGTGAAAAGGTGCCAAACATTACAAAGTGGGTTATTGGATCAATTTAAATCAAATCAGATTTGGTGAGATATTTTGTTTGCATATAAAAGGGAAAACAAGTCCATTTGATCACAAATTCCCAAGGTGAAATCGTGTTTAAGTGTTAGAGGGCCGAAACTGTGATTACATACCCCGTGGACAGTGTTGGAGGTGTGCGCTACGCGTTGGAGGTGTGCGCTACACACCGAGCTAAGCGCTACGCATTGGGCTCGCACGGCCAGTGTAAAAATACACAGGCGCTACGCACTGAGGTGTGCGCTATGCGTTGGGTTCGCGCGCTACGCACTCAGTCACAGCACCGAAATTATTTGTGCATACGGCCAGATCTTAACAAATTGCCTCTAAATCGTGCAAGTAGGTGTTTCTTAGCTGCTCATTCAATTTGAAATTGCTTGTAAGGTGTTTGAGGGGAAAATGTGATGTATGGGGTGTTAAAAAAAAATGAAACCCTAAGCTCATGTCAAAATCATTCTTTAGGGTTTTAAAGGACATGTGGGTGGCCGGAGAAGATTTTTCCACTCTCCCTTCATGAAACACAGCTTCATATTCATTTGTAAGAGTTTTGCCAACATCACAAAGGGTACATTTCAAATACTTTTGTTTATCTATCAAAACTGTCATTGTGATCAAACCAATGACTGTTTCATGTCCAATACACTAAAACAGAGTATTACCATTATGGCATAATTCTTATGTGTTTCGGTTAGCTTTTGAGTATGCATTAAAATTGTAATTTCACCACACCTACAACATACATATTGCAGACATCCTACATATTGCAGACATTGTGTTTTTAAAGCCATGTCAGACACAGATTCAGTTTATGAGCAGGAGAATGACAGTGATTCCACAACAGAGGGTAATGTGCCACGGAGGCCTCGCAAAGGTGGCAAAGGTGGAAAGCATCTCAGAGAAGAGCCCACTTCCTTGGTTCAATTGCAGGCTTGCCCGCTTGCAATGGATTGTTTTCACCATCGGTCATGCTATCACTATTGTGAGCTAATTTCACAAATTTAGCATCATCGTGAATTAGCTCGCTTGTTTGTTCTACATTTACATGATGGTCATGTAAACCTTGCCCGAGTTAATTTCATTTTGTCACCAGAGACTATTGCAGAGGCCACTGGGATACCAAATATTGGAGAGCAATGGAATAAGTGTCAGCAGCTAGAGAAATCCTATTATGAGCCATACATCAAACCTGGGTATATGAGGCACTTGAGCAGGTTTTTTCCTTTCCAGTACCTGAATGATCAGTTTGCACCTTTGATGAAGCTCATCATTTGGTATTTCAGTTGTGAGGGCAGATTCTCCCGTCTTTATGCGTACCATGTCTGTTTGTTGATGCATTTTACAAGGGTACGTCTGATGAACATTCCATACTTCATGTTTCGCAACATAGAGAGGATGGTTGTTTTAGTACAAAGGAAGACCCCAGCACAGCAGCACAGGAGTATTTATCATTATGCGTTGATCAAGATCATAGTGGTTCATCAGTTGGCACAGCAGGGCATTACTTGGGAGGATTTCATTTCTCGTGACTTTTTCACAGTGCCGCAGCCACCTCCGGAGGGCCTTCACATCAGTTTGACATTCCTGAGACCGAGCATGTCAGCGCTCCAGCATGTGTGACATATTAGCGAGGCCACAGGGCTTTATTTGTAGCTACACGACGAGTACTATCTCCACATGGTGTGGAAGGGGTCTCACCTTCATCTTCAGTACAGGTACATGTTCAGGAAAGAGGCAAGGGGCCAATTTATGAGGAGGGCCATTCAGGTGGTCATGATGTTGATGATGCATTGGGTGATGTGGATAGGAGCTCTCCTAGCTCGAAGCTGAAAGAGATCATCCAAGAACAAAAGACCAAGATTGATAGCTTGAATGAGAAGTTGCTGAAAGAAGAATGTCTAATCAAATACTTGGAGCAGCGCAATAAATAGTTAGAGGATGAGCACACACTTATAGAGCTGCGACAAATTCGTGAGGACCGAAGGCTAGCCCGAAAGAGACCTAGTGATTTGACACCTGTTGAGCGGAAATTTTGGCTTGAGAAAGTCAATCGACATTTGGAGGAGTTGTTGGCGAAGGCCAATAGAGACAAAGACATGCTTTGTCACATGAAGAACCATTATTGGGCTCGCATGCATGTTGGCAAAGCAAAAATGAAGATTTTGCAAAGGAGGTTGAGCAAAGCACTGAATCGGCGAAAGAGGCTAGATCCACTTCTATTTTTGGCCGAGGCTTCACTGGCTGATCATGATACATGATGGAGGGTCTTCGCTCTGAATTTGAGCAAATTCGGAGAAAATTTTGTCATTTTGAAATTTTGGTCTCAAAAAACAGTTTTTTCCGCTCAATGGGTAGCGCGCTAGCGCGCTCGCTTTTGATTGGGGCACTTGCTGGAGAAAATCCTTATATTTTTGGGTTTGTCATGGTGAATTATACATGCTCAGTTATTGCCAAGGCATTTCATCAAGTTCTGGATGATCAAAAGGCCTAAAAACACCATGAAAACCACCTTGCTACCACCTTTTGAAACATCAGGAAGTAATTTTGGGAGAATGCAGTTTTGGAGGGGCAAATGAGCTCCAAATTGGAAAATTCCACTTGGGTTGGAAATTAGACATCCAGGGATTTCCAACGAGCTATCATGAGCTCAATTTGGATGTTGGGAAGTGCCCCAAAAATAGGCTGAAACGTGCGCTACGCATTGGGATCAGGGTGCTACGCATTGGGGTTTTTGGTCCAGTTTTAATCCTCCAGCTCAGGAATTCGGCCAGTTTTCACTAGTTTCACTCTTTGATGTAATTTTTGACCCAAAATGATGTAATTTGATGTATGTAAGGTAACATGGCACCTATCTACCTTCTTCTAGATGATTCATTCACAAATTAGCAAACAATTAATGTAATGAATCAGTTTCCTTCTTTTTAGAGGCAGGTTGTTTTGGTCACCTAGATTCCTGCTCCATGTTTAGAATTTTTTGAAACTGCTCTCAGAAGGAGGAGCTCGACCCCTAGAGGTTAGGGAATGAGGTTAGCTTGATCTATACATGTAAATTTTCATTCAGTAGCAGAGGTTGGACTCTTGGGAAGATTTTGGCACACTATTGTACATATTTTTCATATTTTGGCTAAGGAAAGATCAGAGATTTTGCAGCACCTGTTGGGATTCTTGTGGCTTTCAGCTCTTGATGGTGTTTTTTCTCAATTATTGTAAGTTTATTCATGTTTACATGTATGTCATTCCTTCTTATGCTTCTGAAACTAAATGAATGAGTAAATGAGGTTGAATTCATTGTTCACAGTGCTCTTCCTTTAAAATTTGTTTAGTTTTACATGTTTTCGTCAGTTTGGAGAGGATCCATGTTCTCCTTTGCCCTCTTCGGCTCCTTGTCGTTCTGATCCATCCATACACCTGATCAAAGGCATCAAGACTATTGCCTACCTCACCCCAACTCGAATTCTGCAAAAACCTGACCTCAATCCCCGGACCCAAAATTGGTTTTCCCATTTCTCCAACAAAAAACTCAAATATCTAAATCAAACTTTCCTATCTCTTTACTAGCCTAAAATCAGCATTCACTATAGGTCATCTCAGCCCTTTTGAAGACCTTTTGCCAAGATAGACCCGGAGAGAGCCCTCTCCTGTCCTCGTAGGGCTAGCTACGAGGTTGAGCTTGGTTTGATGTTGCCTTGAGTTTTGCCTTCCTCAGCCTGAGGCAGATTTGAGCGCTAACATGCCCAACATTGTTCTGTTGTTCTTGTCCTTCTTTCTTTAAAATTTCTCTGAAATTTTCTGTTATTTCCGGAATATCATCTGCTTCAACTAACTGACTATCTATATCATTGAAACTATCTGAATACAAAACAAAAGACTCTAAATCTATATGTACATAGTTAATTGGATGATTTATTGGTTTCTCCTTGCTTGTGATCATGTATTTCATTTTTTGTTCCCGATACAATTTCCTCATTTGTCCAAACACCGGAATCATTTCATAGGAGAAATCTAGCTGTAGTGTTCCTTTCAATTTCGCTACCCAAGACCTGGAAAGAAGCATGCCAAACCTGGGAGGAATATCTGCTACAACCACATCCATCAAAACATTCTTCATTGGGAGCTGATCCAGACTCACAACCAAGTCTTTGATGAGTCCTATACATCTTACTCTGCTGGAATCAAATGAATAGAGATCATGGTATTGCTGGGTGATGTCCAGACCAAGCTTATCCATGATAGCTTTGGGCATGAGATTGTGAGAAGCTCTGGAATCGAACATGGAATTATGTAACACAAAATCATGCAATCTTAAACTGATATAAAAGGGTGGCACACCACTATCAGGAGACTCACCATTCGATGTTGGCCGAAAAATCATTTCAGGTTGATCATCTTCGACATTCACCATGTCAGACATTGGGTCCAGATTCAATATTTTAGATACTTGTCCTCTATAACTGTTGTTCCTCATTATTTCAGTCAACGGGATGGATACCTTTAATTTAGAAATCTCATTCTCTAAATTAAAAGCGGGAATCTTTTCTACCTCTTTGATTGGGATTTCTTTCTTTTCCTTTTCTTTTGATGCAACTTGCTAATGTGATTGTTCTGCTGATGGTGATTTGCTGCTCTCCGGACCAACTGCCTCCTTTCCTTTCCTTTGTGTAATTGATGAATCATTCTTTGATGCCTCAACATCCTTCTTTTTCTAAATTGGTTTAACCGGCACATCTCTGTTTCTAAGTGAATATCGCTGCTGCTGGGCGGTCGGAGCATTCATGTAGCCTCTTTGGTACTCATCTGATTCTTCCTCCAAGACGGTGTCGTTTGCTAGAATGAAATCTACATCTTTGTGTACAGCCGAACTTTTTGCATACTCCTCCTCCTCAGTGAGATAAATAGGCAAATCATCAGGAGTGAAGAGGTGGTTTTCTTCACCTATTATTCCCGTCCTCATCTGACTCCGGTCCATGCACAAAATTTTGCTGCAGAGGTGTTTGTACTGGCTGTTGTGTTGTCTGCTCTTGGGTTCGTTGATCTCTCTGTCTTATTCTATATTTTGGTTTTTGCTGACCACGAAAGTTAGGATTTCTAACTTGTGGCTTCGGTTTGTCAAGTTTCACTCTTTCAAGCATCTGCTCTACCTTCTTTAGTAATTAATCCATCGAGGAAGACTCTTCCTTGACTGTGACCTTCTTTTCTGCTTCCGCTCTAGCTCTTTTGGACAGCAGATTTGCTTCAACGCTGACCGCTATCTTCTGCATGTCTTCCATTGTGGTCGGTTCTCTCTCTCTTAATTGATAAGCCATTTCAGCATCAAAACCTTCTGGGAACTTCACCATGGCTAGTCCCACAGGTGGCCTTAGATGATCTGGAATTTCGTTATAAAGTGAATTGAATCTAACACAATAGTCTTGGACCGACTCACCAGCGTTTCGTTTGATTTGCTCGTATTCAGCCAGAATTTGAAGATGATTCTTTTTCACTTCCCATTGGTTTAAAAATTGTCTTTGTAGGTCGGCCAAGGTAGCGATACTTGCCGCTGGAAAACCTCTGAACCATTTCCTCACATCACCTGCAAATGTCTGTACAAAGAGTCTCAATGCCACATTCTCTGCATCGATCTCATGAAGTTCATAGAAATCTGCCATTCTGTCCACATGTTGCTTAGCAGTAATGCTGTTAGGAGTGCCATCAAAAAACGAGATTTTGCTTTGATAATCTGCGAGCATATCATCTAGAACTTGAGGCAGAACCAGGGGTGCAAAACGGGCAACCATCACTCTTGGTGGATTTGGCCTCGGAGGTGTTGGAGGAGTGTGTACAGTTTGTAAGGGGCTAGCAATTGGAGTTTGAAGCTGAGCTATAATGTAATTGTCAATTGACTGGTTAGCCCTTTCCGTCTTTAAGTCTACAAGAAATTTTGGATCGGGGACAGTATAGTCAACAGCCCCTTCAGATTTGGTCTCGAACAATGATATTTCAAACCACTCATCAAACTCAACCTCTTCAAGATACTCAAAAATGTCAGGACATGAATGGGATTTGAACACGGGAGTTATAGAGCTCTCTTGATGAAGGAGTCTTGGAATCAAATTGGGGTTTTCGCATATATGAGGAAGATCCGGGTCTGGATTGGCTCTGGTATATCGTCTCGAAGCCAGCGTGCTATTGAGAAAAATCACAGGACACAACCAACTTACTCAGCCTATCCAATCCTAAACTTATCATCCGGAAGCTTAGAATTATTAAGAAGTAAGGGGATTAATTTCGTCCCCAACAGAGTCGCCACTATGTTAGCACCTAAATCTGCCTTAGGCTGAAGGAAGGCAAAATTCAGGGTAACCACAAACCACGCTCAGTCTGGTAGCTAGCCCTACCAGAACAGGAGAGGGCTCTCTCCGAGTCACGCTCAGTGAATAGATAAACGAAACGGTCTGAGATGACTTACAGTGAAATATTGATCTTAGGCTAGTAAGTGAATATGGATACAAGAAACAATTTTTTATGAATGACTGAGTTTCTGGGATGGTATGGGACCAACGGACAGCAATGAACAGAGAATTTAATACAAAGGCACAGATTACTTCGTGAGGCAAGACCGGCGGAAAGTATAGAAATTTAGTTTGAAATAACGTGGAATGGAGAGATTGCTTAGGAGAGTGAAAAGGGCATAATTACATGAATTCTTTTCAACGGGAAGAAGAACACTGAACATGAAATTTTCGCACAGGCAGAGCAATATAAATGAATTCTACCTTATCTAACTTAGAAAATTTCACTGGAAATGAATATGAAATGAAATGTGAAACATAACGAAATACATATGAAACATAAGAGACACATTTGCTACACTCACAACCACATGAATCTCATTAAACAGACCTGTTGCCTTTCATTAATCCTCTGTCAAAATATACCATGAAGAAACAGAGTTTCTTTCCCACAGTCTCCGAGAAGTTACCAGTCAACCAACCCTTTGCAAATAGTTTTCATACAATATATAGAATGTGCCATGAAGAGATAGAACACCCAGGGGTTGGGGAGTTACTCGAATCATTACAAAATGGAGGTGGAAATCCAACCATTAGCTACAAGTGCAGCGTTACAAACATGACAAATGGCTTGGGTGACCGTTTTCCTTCCTTTGACACTTGGATAGAAACCAATCTGGAGTGAAAATACTTTAAATTCCACCTTAGGTGCCAAAAAAGGGAAATTTAGATGAGCGGGCCCACTTGGAGAAGTCGCGAATCAAAATTTCGCAAAACGGAGGTAAAATTGGGATTTTTTCCTATATGCGTCGCGCCCTTTTCTGTATGCGCTACGCCACTTTGGAGCTTATTTTGAGGCACTTTCAGGAATCAAAAATGTTCCCAAGTGTGCTTGTTGGAAAGCCTGTCCTGTCTACTTTCTAACCCAAGTGGAATTTCTGAATTTGGTGCTCATTTGCCCCTCCAAATCTTCATTCTCCCAAGACTGCTTCCTGTGTGTCAAAATAGGGGCAGAGAGGTCATTTTTTGGGTGTTTTTGACCTCCTGGAGACTCAAATCATGCCCAAATTTCTTGTCCAAGCACCAGTAGTCGTGATTTTTCATGCTGAATCCAAAAATGCAAACCATTCTTCATTTGGAGCTCCCAATTTTTAGCGGAGAAAAAACTTGTGTTTTGCCCAAAAATTTGTCATGTGACCAAAATTTCCCCAAATTTCTTGAAATTTGGGCTGGAGGTCCTCTATGAAGTGCTATGCTGTGCCAAGGAAGCTTCAGCCAAGATTCGAAGCCGATCTTGCTCTTTTGCCTCTTTTGCCTCTTTTGTTGCTTTGCTCAATTTTGCCTTCAAGCTCTTTATCCGGGCCTTTGCACTCATATTTCGTGCCCTGTAATGGAAGGCCATGTGTCTCAGTAAGGCATGGTCCTTTTCATCCTTGTCCAACAGCCTCTCTAAGTGCATGTTAACTCTCTCGAGATTGGCCTCCCGATCCTCATTGATCTCTTGCTCCAATGATGTAAGCTCAACTCTTCTCCTTTGTGCAGCTTGGCGATGCTCACGAATGTTTTGTAGCTCCATAATCGCTTGCTGATCCTCAAGTTGTTTGTTCCTCTGCTCCAGATATTTCATGTTCCATTTGGCTCTTTCTAAATCAAGGGACAAGGCTTCGATCTCTGATTGCTGCTCTTGGATGATCTCTCTAAGCTCTGCATTTGTCGGTTTTGTATCTGTCTCATCATCATGAAGGAGAACGAATTCGGTCTCTTGTTCACCTGATGACTCACCTGAAGGCCCCTCATCATGCATTGGCTCCATACCTCTGTCTTGTTCCTGTGTCGTCGATGCCGGAAGCAAGGCCCCTTCCACTCTGGGTGGAGATAACACTCGCTTTGTCGCTGCAAACAAATGTCTACTGCCTCTCTGATAGGTGATGAATACTGGCATAGTAGCGGCCTCATGGCGTTCATACTGATGAGAAGGACCACCTATCTCATGCTCTACCTCTGATAATACCTGTGGAGTGCTAAAGAAGTCACGGGAAATGAAGTCCTCCCAAGCAATTCCCTGCAATCCCAACTGATGATCCACCAAAATCCGGATAAGAGCAAAGTGATAAACACCGTTAAGCTGCTGCTGAGGGGTCTTATGCTGCATGAAAATGTTCATCCTCTCTATGTTCCTGCAAATGAAAAATGGTAGGTTCATCATCCGCACCCTGGTAAAGTGCATGAGCAACCTGATGTGATAGGTATATAGGCGAGAGAACCTCCCCTCACAACTGAAGTACTTCATGATCAATTTCATGAGCGGAGCATACTCATCTTTCAAATATCTGAATGGGAAGACTCTTGTAAGCTGCCTCAAACAACTGGCCTTAATGGAAGGCTCATAGTATTGCCTATCCACCTTCTTCTTCTTATGCCACTGTTCTCCAACATTTGGTATGCCTGTTGCCACTGAGATAGTTTCGGGTGTCAATGTGAAGGTGACCCCAGCCAAGATAGACTGACCTCCATGTAGGTGAAGCACAAAAAGACGGGCCAACTCATGATAAACTCTAACATTAGCCACCCTTTGAAAAAATTCAAAACATGCTAGGTGCTGGAAACATGACATAGCAAGAGGGCATGTGTTCGGTCCCTATAATACTAGTGATTACCCCATTACTATTGTAGTTATACCCCTTATTTATATTGATGTACCCATGTAGTGCCCATATTGTTACTATTGTGCCACATAGAAGCCCACTATTGTTATTGTTGTGCCCTACAATATTATTGTTATGTAGGCTTTGATTGTATTGGGACCACTTAGACTCCTATATATAGAAAGGAGGTATTTTCATTTGTATCATCCAAGAATTGTTCATTTATGTAATGTAAAGGAGGTTGCCCCCTCAAAGAGGCTGAATTCTAAGGCGTTGATCTTTCTTTTCTATCTTTTCTTGAGCTAGTTTCATAACATTTGGTATCAGAGGTTTGGATTCTAGGGTTTCGCTGCTCCAAACAGGTCATCGTGGCATTTTCACTATAACTTTTTTTCTGTGACGTTTCAGAAGTCGCCAAAAAAACCCATTTGAGAAGAATTGGCGTTGAACCTTGGGTCCAAATTTCAGAGATTTTCACGCGATATTTTCGGAGATATGATCTAAGGAAGTTGGCCTTTTTGCAGACTCCTGAATTACATTCAAAACAGGTGACCTGGGGAAAATCGTCATAACTCTCTCTCTGAGGATCGGATTGAAATTTCATAAAAAGGTGCAGAAAGAGGACGGACTGTAGTTTCTTGTATGTGTGTTTTAGATTCAAAGGTTGAAACAGTGGCTCGTGGCACGTCGTACAAGTTCGCTCTACTGAACCAGTCTAAAAGAAAGTCACTGTCGGAGATTTCACATAACTCTTCCTTGGAGAATCCAATTTGGCTCAGACTTGTGGCATTGGAAAGAGGACACAAAAGGCTACGGCAGGTAGCAATTTCAGAACTGGATGATTCGAAATTACAGAGACACATCAGATTCAATATCAGGCTTCTATAAAGTGAAAAAAAGGTGTGTAGTTTTTTTTTTTAATTTTTGTGTAAGCTTGGTTTAAAGGAATTCAAAGGGCATAGTAAAGAATTATTATCGGCAACTGATGCCCCGAGGAAAGAAAATGCAAACACCTAGTAAGGAACCTGAAAGCTCTAGCATGACTCATGAAGAAGAAGAAGAAATGCTACGTGATATATCAAAATTACAAGAACAAGTGCAACAAATGTCACGATCACAAAAGCTAACAGAAGCTAAGATAAGTGGCGTGGAATCTAAGATAAAGGGCATGGAAGCTAAGATGGATGATTCAAAGACAGATTTGAAGAGATACATGGCAGATTTGAAGATAGATTTGAAGACAGATTTGAAGAGAGACATGGCAGATTTGAAGATAGATTTGAAGACAGATATGGAAGAATTGAAGAAGTTGCTACAAGAAAGTGTCACTAATGGTGAAAAGGTAGTAAAGGAAACTCATGATGAGAACAAAAGAAATGTTAATCATGATACCATAGACGCTAATGTTGGATCGAAGACTCATCATGTTCCAAAAATCGATATGAGGAAGTTTGATGGCAAGGATCCCGCCACATGGATATTACAGATGGAGCAATTCTTCGATCTCAATAATGTGCAAAACACACAAAAGGTACGTATGGCAACTTTATATTTGGAACCAAATCAGTTTGTATGGTATCAATGGCTTTGTTCTCGTAAACAATTTATCACTTGGGCAATTTTTACGGAAGAATTGATAGCACATTATGAGGATACAAAAAGCAACACTTTTTTTAGCCAATTGATGAATCTCAAACAAAAGAGTTCAATAATGGAGCACATTGAGGAGTTCCAAAAATTGAACATAAGGATAAAAGAGATTCTAGAGGAGCATAGGATTGATGTGTTCATAGGGTCTTTAAAGGATAATATCCAACATGATGTGCGCCTTTGGGAACCTGATTCATGAATCATTAGAGAAGGCATTCAGGTTAGCAAGAAAAATGGAAAGCAAAATTATGGCAACTAGGAAGCATACCATTCACAACTATAAAGATGGAAGTGTTGTTGCCCATAGTCTTCCACAACCTACAAGGTTGACACCGCAACAATTGGAAGAAAAAAGAGCAAAAGGGCTTTGTTACAATTGTGATAGCAAATACACAAAAGGTCATAAGTGTGCTGAGAAGAAATTATTCTACATAGATTGTGAAGAGGAAGAAGAAAAGGAGCAAGAAAGGTCAAAAGAAGAGGATATATTCCAGGAACAAAGCCTATATGAAGAACAAATAAATCCGACCATATCTTGTAATGCATTGGCGGGAATTACCACTCCTCAAACCATCAAGATAGAAGGACAAATCAAGAAGAAAAAGGTGATAGTGTTGATTGATTCAGGAAGCACCCACAATTTTATTCATTGTAGGGTAGCAAAAGAATTGAATTGCTTCCTATATCCAGCACCAGAGTGTCAAGTGATGATTGCAAATGGAGGAACAATAAATTGCTCTTGAAAGTGCCATAATATCAAGCTATCCATGGGAGAATATGTATTGACTAGCCCAATGCTTTCCATTCCAATGGGAGGTGCTGATGTTGTACTAGGAGTCCAATGGCTACAATCCTTGGGTACAATAGCTTTTAATTTTCAAGAACTTTTCATGAAATTTTCTGTGGAAGGAAAGGAAGTTGAATTAAGGGGTATTGTAGGGAAACCAGGAAAGATAATCAGCTCTAATGGTATGACAAAGCTTCTAAAAAAGGAGCAAAGGGGTGTAATTGCACAATTATGTTCGCTAGATGTTTCCACATTAGAATCATCTATTTCTCCAGATCTCCAAAAAGTCTTGGACAATCATTCCAAGGTATTTGAGACTCCCAAAGGTCTCCCACCTATGCGTGATCATGATCATGCTATTCATCTGATTCCAGGAAGTGTTCCTCCAAACATCAGGCCGTACAGATATCCCTATGTCCAAAAAAGTGAAATTGAACGTATGGTTGCAGAAATGCTAGAGGCTGGTATAATTCAACCGAGTCAAAGTTCTTTCTCTGCTCCAGTAGTATTGGTGCACAAGAAGGATGGATCATGGCGCATGTGTCCGGATTATAGGGAGCTCAACAAGCTCACTATTAAAGATAAGTTCCCCATTCCTGTCATTGATGAATTACTGGATGAATTGCATGGATCAATTTACTTCACCAAGTTGGATCTTCGTTCAGGATATCATCAAATCAGAATGAAGATTGAAGACATTCCGAAAACGGCATTTAGAACTCATGAGGGTCATTATGAATTTTTGGTCATGCCTTTTGGCCTTACCAATGCACCTTCAACATTTCAAGGTTTGGTGAATTCAATTTTCAAACCATTCCTTAGAAAATTTGTGTTAGTATTTTTTGATGATATACTTATCTACAGCAAGTCTTGGAAGGATCATGTTGAACATGTTGACAGGGTGCTACAACTATTGGAAGAGAAACAATTATATGCCAAAAGATCCAAATGTTTCTTTGGAGTCCAGGAGGTGGAATATTTGGGTCATATTGTATCTCATGAAGGAGTTAAGGTAGACCCTACCAAAATTAAAGCCATTAAGGAATGGAAAATCCCCACATCCATAAAGCATTTGCGCGGATTTCTTGGGTTGACAGGGTATTATCGCAAGTTTGTTAAGAATTATGGGAGAATAGCAGCACCTCTAACGACATTATTGAAGAAAGATGCATTTTCATGGACTGCGGAAGCAACAAAGGCCTTTGAACATCTTAAAGAGGCAATGTGCCAAGCACCGGTCTTAGCTACACCGGACTTCACAAAAACCTTTACTGTGGAATGTGATGCTTCAGGAAATGGAATTGGTGCTGTTCTAATGCAAGATGAAAGACCCATTACCTTTGAAAGTCGTCCAATCAAGGGAAAGTTTCTAAGAAAAGCTATTTATGAGAAGGAAATGTTGGCAATACTCCATGCACTTAAGAAATGGCGACCCTACCTAATGGGAAGACACTTCAAGGTAAAAACAGATCATGATAGCCTTAAATACTTTTTAGAACAAAGATTATCCTCTGAAGAGCAACAAAAGTGGGTCACAAAGATGTTGGGTTATGACTTTGAAATCATCTACAAAAGGGGGAAGCAAAATGTGGTGGCAGATGCACTCTCAAGGAAGGATGAGGATGTGGAAGCATTGTTGTGCACTATTTCTATCATCCAACCAGATTGGATAAATAAAGCAAGGGAGGAATGGAAGAATGACGAAGAAGTATGGGCACTTATTCGAAAGCTACAACAAGATTCCAGTACGTCTGATACATTTAGCTGGAAAAATGATTCGTTATGGTACAAAGATCGCTTATACCTCTGTAAGAATTCCCAGCTAAAACAAAAGATTCTTATGGAATTGCACACTTCTCCCTTAGGAGGGCACTCAGGATTTTTAAAAACTTACCACAGGGTGAAGAAGGAATTTTTTTGGGATGGCCTTAAATCAGATATTCATAAGTTTGTGGCAGAATGTTTGGTTTTCCAGCAAAATAAAGTTGAAACAATTAAGACACCGGGTCTATTACAACCTTTACCCATTCCAAGCCAACGTTGGGAGGAGGTATCAATGGATTTTATCACAGGTTTACCCAAGTCTGAGGGAAAGAGTGTCATCATGGTGGTAGTTGACAGACTTACCAAGTATGCACACTTTTGTGCATTATCACATCCATTTAAAGCCAGTACAGTTTCTACTGCATTTATGGAAACAATTCAAAAGCTACATGGAAACCCAAAGATTATTGTAAGTGACAGAGATCCCATTTTCACTGGAAATTTTTGGACAGAATTATTTTCTTGTCTTGGTACTCAGTTAGCTCATAGCTCATCTTATCATCCTCAATCTGATGGGCAAACTGAGATAGTAAACAAATGTTTGGAAGGATACCTTCGTTGCTTTGTATCTGATAAACAGACACAATGGGTCAAATGGTTGCCTCTGGCTGAATGGTGGTATAACACTTCCTTTCATACAGCAACAAAAATGACCCCATTTATGGCACTTTATGGGTATCAACCACCATCCATCACATCATATTTAAGAGAAAATTCTAAGGTTCAGGCAGTGGAACATCACATCGAACATCAATAACAAGTCCTCCAACTCTTAAAGGATAACCTTGTGTTGGCACAGAATAGAATGAAACAACAGGCAGATCAGCATCGCAGTGAAAGAAGTTTTGATGTAGGTGATTGGGTATTCCTACGGCTACAACCATATAAGCAAATGTCCCTCAAGCAAGCTAAGAAGGATAATAAATTATCACCAAAGTATTATGGTCCGTACAAGGTGTTGCAAAAGATTGGTACTATGGCATACAAATTGGAGCTTCCTGCAGCTTCTCGATTGCACCCAGTTTTCCATGTTTCATGCTTAAAGAAGGTTATAGGCGACAAGCTCCCAGTTCAAACAATATTGCCAGAACTTGATGAAGAAGGAAAAATTATATTGGAACCAGAAGCAGTTATAGAAACAAGAACTCGACAGCTACGAAATCGATCAATTTCAGAGTACCTTATCAAGTGGAAGAACTTATCCGCTGAAGATTCCACATGGGAGGACGAGAATTTTATGCAGAAGTATCCTGAACTACTCAAGCATTGAGGACAACACTTTTTTGAAGGAGAGGGGCATGTTGGGTCCCTATAATACTAGTGATTACCCCATTACTATTGTAGTTATACCCCTTATTTATATTGGTGTACCCATGTAGTGCCCATATTGTTACTATTGTGCCACATAGAAGCCCACTATTGTTATTGTTGTGCCCTACAATATTATTGTTATGTAGGCTTTGATTGTATTGGGACCACTTAGACTCCTATATATAGAAAGGAGGTATTTTCATTTGTATCATCCAAGAATTGTTCATTTATGTAATGTAAAGGAGGTTGCCCCCTCGAAGAGGCTGAATTCTAAGGCGTTGATCTTTCTTTTCTATCGTTTCTTGAGCTGGTTTCATAACAGCATGCCTGCAATTCGGTGAGGGTGTTTGGCTCATCCCTGACATGTTTGCCACTCTTTTGATGTCTCCTGGGAGCTTGTTCTCCTAAAGCTATATCACTGTGAGTTTCCACCTCATACTCTGATGAACCCTCAGATGCCATGACTGCTATTTATGTACTGTACTTAGGCTTCTCTTTGATGATGGTGTGAAGCTAGGTGTTGTTTTTTGTGATATCTGCCACCAAGGGGAACAATGAAACAAAGGGGGTATTAGGAGGGGAGTAATGTGATGGGAATAGGGGTTATGGGGAGAAGTTTTTTTAGGGATATGTAGGGGGTTTGGGGTATTTAATAGGGTAGGGTTTTGGAGTTTGACAAGGTAGGGTTTGGGGTTTGTATTGACCAAATAGTGGAGGGGATAAGGAGTATGAGTTTGGTAGTATTTTAGGGTAGTGAGAATAGGAAACAATAGCATAGGGGGGATGGTAAGGAAGGAAAATGGAACCTTGGCATCAACACCACACTTATACAACCCTAGCAACAATGACTTTTTGGCATTTTCTTGTGGTTGGTTTTATGAAATTTGTTGCATTCAATCATGGGCATAAACCACCATATCACTCATAAAATTTGATGAACAAGTGATGTTACAGAGCCTACCTGCCGATTTGATGGGCTTCACAAAAATTTTGAGGAAGTTTGGCAGTGTTTTGGCGCTCTGTCTGTGTGCGTCGCGCGCAAAACCCAGTGCACCGCGCCAGTTAGAAAAATACACTGCAGGCCGGCTCTGTGTGCGCCGCGCCCCTGTTTATATGTGCCGCGCCCTGAAATCGCCTCCAATCTTGCTCCAAACCACGCACGATGCACACTCAAACCTTTGCAATGTTTCCTTAAGCACTTGATTTGCAAAATGACTTTGATTTTGGTGGGAACTTGTATATAAAGTCTTAGAAGTCATGGGTTAAATTTTGATTTTTTCAAAAACCCATTTTTCTAATGTTATGTTTTGACACTTTTTCACTGACTTAAAACAACCCTGATTTTCACTTTTCCTCTGAAATTTTAGCTCAAATGATGAAATTTTCGGCACTCTTTGCAGGGATTGCATGACAGGGCATTTGGCCATGGAAACCATGACTGCGCCTGGAGAAATCAACTGTCGATCTCTTTGAAAATTTTATCACCAATGACACTGTTTGACTTTTCTTCAAAACAGAGTTTTGAAGAACAGTCGAAGTTTATCAATATGATGATGAAACTCTGTGAATCATTACTTTGTAAGGGCCTCTCTCTGGCCTGCATGGCTTTACTGGACATATTTAAAGACCAAACTGATAAATCCCTAGACCTAATGATCGAAAATGACCTTTGTCCATTAAAGGACCAGACCTTGACTGTCATGGACTTTGGTGATCATTGACAAAAGACCTAAGCCAACAGGAGCCTGACATGAGGGGAAATGACTAGCATGACCTTTCTCCGTCAGATTATGGCATGCCCCTAGCGGAATGCAGCTGAGTGAATGGAGCGGGACACCTAAAAATGAAATGCATAAAGAGTTTTGATCTCTGACGGAGGACTGACCAGACCGACTCTAACAGCAATATCAATTATGGAGGTTGAATAGATGGAAGCCACTCATGCAAGTAGGGAAGCAATCTAGTTGCAATAGCTGTGTTAGAGATTGGGTTTGTTCAACAAGCAATAAGGGTAGGTTATGAAAATTAGAGTGCAATATTCCTATCAAAGAACATGTTTCATCATTCAAGAAAAAAACATATTGATGTACAATACCATTTCATTAGAGACATGGTGGAAAGAAAGAAGGCATTGCTAGTAAAAGTAGACACGTGAAGAATCTAGAAGAATTTATAACAAATTCAGTGAGTGATGATAAATTATCTTGGTGCAGAGAGGAGGTGGGCCTAGGATTCTTGGTTCAATAAAATAATATTATTAACATTTCATACAAAGAATTCAACAAGTGGGGGAATGTTGAGGTGTTCTACTCTTTGCAGGTAACTAATCGACTAGAGTTTAGTCAATCAAATGGTCTAGTTATGCAATATGACTATGAATGAACCTCAACAAGTCTATTTAGGAACAAATCAACTAAAGAAAAAAAATTGATAGTTGAGTTGATAGGTCAATAGTCAAGTCTAGAGAGTAGTTACCTCAGTCAAATTCAATGGGCAGTCAATCAACTAAGGAAAAAAAATTGATAGTTGAGTTGATAGGTCAATAGTCAAGTCTGGAGAGTAGTTACCTCAATCAAATTCAATGGGCAGTCAAGTAGCCGACAAAAGTCAATAATAGACTAGAGCAATGGAAGGAATTGTAGTTAAGTGCAAGCATACAATCAACTTAGATCAATGTCAACTAGGGGTTGAAGGGAATTGACTACAGTCGGAAAATGGTTAATTCCTTGGATCTTATATAATAATCTTCAACCACATTTAGTGATTTGAAATGCTTAAATCAAGGTTTATTGTGATTTTAAAGAGCATGATATAAGGATGATGAGAGATGATGAGATTTGTAGGATGAATACAATAGTATTACATGTGTACTACGATTAACATTCATTTTATATTGTATTTGGTTCATAATATAAGAGTGGTGGAGCTCAAAGGTTAGTGTATTTTCCTAGTTAAGGGTTTCTAGGTTAAAATATCTATGTGCTACGTAATTCTTTATGGTGTGCCATTATTTTATTTTATTTTTAAATTCCCTCATGATATTTAAAGGTTTATGATAATTAAGTTTCTAGCAAAGTTTATATGTCTAATCATCTTTGTATTTCAAATTTATTTATCTAAAGTGTAAATTGGGTGCCTTAAGCCCAACAATTGAATCTATATTGTGAGGTCTGAATTGGTCTCTATCCTTCCACATTTCTATAGAAAATTCACATAAATTTATTGGAGCTATGTTGTAGAAAAATGAGGAAAACCAACCTACACCATCTATTTTACCAGTACTTGCAAAAGTTGTGATCAAGGCATAACCTTTCTTATGTTTATTCATCCATATGGAACTTTATTTACCTATTTTCAATTTTGTAGGTATAGTATTTCCCTAAATTCCACTCCAAATATTTTTGAAGATCAACATATACGCTATCTTCTTTGACCATTCTAAATAATTCTTTATTGGGAGGAACAAACTTTGAAATCACTTTGAAAGACCAAATACACATACACCACAATACTCTTTCTCTCCAAATGATAAATGAAAAGAAGTCACAAGTCTCCACATCATGAATAAAATTAGGCCATAGGTATTCAAAGCATTAACACATACCATGGGTCTCATAAAATCAAGTTGTAGTCTCAATCTCTACCTCAATTTGCACCCATGGTAGACAAGAGTTGATGGCACTAATAATGGGAAAGAGAAAGGATGAAGCATTGAACCATAATGGCTAATTATGGAGCTGGTAATGTGTAGGCTAAATTGTATGGCCACCTACTATTATTACTTTTCTAGCCATAATAAGAGTAGCAAGGATGACATGAAACCAAACTAGATTTGAACCACCTCCATCGAGCCCCATTTTTTGTCTCGATACCCACTCACCACTCTACTTGATCTCTACTTGCATGGAATCCCCCACTAGAGCTTCTTCTTAATAAAAGGAAGAGAATGAAAAGAAAAGAAAAGAACATTGGACAAGGTCCAAGAGCATGAGTGAGAACAAGAATGGGATCAAAGGGAAATTTTTAGTGATTACCATAATGAAGAGGAATCGGCACTAACAAGATCATGGAGTTACCAAAAACACCTCACTTTGACACCATTGTTATATAGGGTTAATTAAATACATGCATTGACAGTTCATTAAAGTGAGTTGTATGTAGATATTAGTAGAAGTGACCTTTGGTTTCGACTTCCAAGAAGTTTTAATAGCTCTTCATATCCTCCTAAATTAATATTTTACAAGAATATTCATAACTTTTTCATAATTCCAAGTATTAGGTATCTAGCACACAAATTAATTTCGCTCAATTGAAGGAATTATAATATTCTGTGGAACACCACTAATGTTAATAATTTTCATTGTTAGTCTTCATGTAAGTTTCAAATGCATCCTAGAATTGACACATTTGGGAAGTTACCTAAATGTAGTGACTAGGTACTCACTAGTGATCATATTTGTGCTTTGAAAAGTAAGTGGAACTAACTCAAGAAACAAAAAATCTCAAAGTTGGACATAATAGTTGGCATAAAAGTTGAACTATATTGAACCAAAAATATGCAATCAAATCATAGTCTCCTCTCTCTCATAACTTAGATGTCAAATAGGAAACATACCTAAAGCTTATTTCGATTGTATATTTGGGCATCCAATTGGTATGGAGAAAAGTCAATAATTGACTTTGATCCATGAATATTGGATTCCTAAAATCTACAATTGAGATAAAGATACCCATGGAAGACTAATATAATATAAATAAAATATTAAATGCAATTAATTAATTGATTTTGCTCCAAATCTATTGGATCCCGAAATTTGCAATCAAGATAAAAATACTTAAAAAAAAATAATATAATATGACTAAAATTTTGAATAAAAATAAATAATTCAATTATTCAAATACTTAACTCAATAACTAAACACCTTTCATCTACCCATTAATTCTTCTTATTGTTCCCTATGTCATTTTTGTAATATATAATAAAGCTCCTCTCAATCACCTCTATTATTAGGGATAAGAGTAGATTGGTATATTCCATGTCAATAGTAGTTTCCAAATTATTAACTAATCTTGAGTTAGTAGTTTCCAAATTATTAACTACCCTTGAGTATAGTATTCAGGATTTAATTCATATACCCATAGTGGGATGGATGGATTATCTCTTATTTGTACCTTCCCTTTACTAATTTCCCTAGCTTCAAAGAGTGATTCTAGTGATTCTCACTCTAAGTGTATTTTCTATCTATAAGAAAACCCATCCATTAATTCATTAATTAGAGAAGAAATTTTTTTTGTTCTTAATATACAATGCACTGCTCATAATTGACTTGGAATTTGAAACAATGTGACAAATTAGTCAATAAGTAAGAGACTTAAATTGACAACAAGACAACATTTCGTGTCCATTATATCATCACCTTTCATAATACAATGTCTAAAAAAAATCTAACATCTTCTTCACCATTTAGCTACAATGTCTTTTAAATCATTATTACATTAAAAAAAAGGTTATGTTTGAAATACAATTTATTCACCGGTCTTTCATACACACTATATATACATATGAGATATGTTAAAAAAAATTATATAATATATTACAATATTATGTATTATAAAATACATTTATTTAATAAGCATCTTATAGTAATATAATTTTAACATATAAATATAATTATACATTTAATTTATTCCCACAAAAATTAAGAATAAATACTTTGTATGGCCATCAACTAATTTAGACGTATATAAATTCCTGTTTTGTTACATCATTTTGATCTTTCAACACAGTTTTGAGTAAAGAGAGTAGTTCATACTATATAAAAATTAGGAATAAATACTTTGTATGGCCATCAACAAATTTAGACATACACAAAATTTTGTTACATCATTTTGATCTTATCTTTTGTTACATCATTTTGATCTTTCGATATAATTTTGAGTATAGAAAGTAGTTCATACTATATATCTACGTTTGAGTTTTATTTAAAAGAACAATTACATTAAAATACAAAGATTGTCTTTTCTTCTTTTTTTAGGATAAAAATTAACATAATTATATTAAAATATAAAGATTGTCTTTTTTTTTTTTAATTTTTATGATAAAAATTAACATAATTATATTTAATTTTTATTTAAAATATAATTATTTTATTTTCAGATGAAAGATAAGATTATTCAAAAACATAGATAATGAATATATATTGTTAAAATGTTTTTTTTACTAAATCAAAATTATAATTTATAGTTTTCCCCGATGGGGTGGGTTTATAGGTCGAGGGGGGCTTTATGGGCGAGCTTGCCACCCTACCAACAAAATGAGCATTAATGGTCAAGGGTGCAGCTCATCTATGGCTTGCAAGAGCATAGAAACACACATATGGCTGTTAAACCACATCATGGGGAGGAGGTGGGTATTATGATTCTGGTGGAGAGTGAGAAAGATTTGAGCCTGGGTGGGCAAGAAGAGCCGAAACCCTTACAGTAGGCATCTAAGTATGTTTATAGTCCTAATTGTGTAGAGCTCAATCTAAATTTTTATAGCTAGGTGAGAGAGGTTGATATCATTGGGGTGAAGAGGCTAGTCGAGGATGTTGGGCTCTCATCTAGTTTTTCAAACTCTTGAGAGGTGGAGGAACTATGAGGTGGGGTGAAGCTAATGGAGAAGTTGGCTATTGTTAACGGCAAGTGGTCGTCACTTCTCTCGGCTACTGAAGCCTTGATATCTTCGATAACCTTTCTTTTGTCGTTAATTTTCCTGGTAGCATGTGTTTCAACTTGGACGACCTATTAATTATTCTTTGTATGTTTGACTTTAGGTCTGCTAAGGTGGAGTCTGGTCTTGGTCTTGGTCATCTACGGATAGTGAGCCTAGTTATATTGTTTGGATGGTGGTTTTATAAATGTATGCCTAGATACCTCTCATCAGTGTTTGATGTCCTAAGTATTTGTGTTAAAAAAGAGAGATATGATTTTGATACGTCCCTTTCCTAGGTCTGTTTGTGGCTTTATTTTAGTGTTTTGAGCATTGAAGGTTACAAATTTGGGGGTGGTTATTGTTAAAATTATACTGCAGTGATTGATTTATTTCTCCTACTTATTTACAATAATAAGTTATTGACCAATGCTTCAGTAAATATCAAAATAAATTCAACTACAGATATCACAAAGTATGAAATGAGAAAAGCAAGAGAAACATCAACACATGAACAATCACATTGACACACTTATTTTTGGACAATAGTACGCAAGAAAACCCAATGTGGGAAAATCGTTGCAGCAGATCTGAGGGTTTCTATTATTGGCAGTGAAATTTTGAATACAATATGGATGCCATAGAGAAATGGTGATCCACTCAGAGAAGATAACTGATAGAAGAAATAGTGAGAATTTTCTCACACTAAATCTGAAGATTTTGTGTTGACCCCAGCTCCTGGATGACCCATTGTGCAGCCTCTGCGTGAACCTACGCAGTCACTGTGTGGCCTCTGCATGGATACTCCCTCTCATTGTTTCACCCTTGCTGTTGTTGCGTATTTTGATGAGAAATCAAGATTTCATCTGTCAATCACTTAGAGTGATTCCCAACACTAATCTTTGTTTTCCCTTAGTGGTTTTGCATCAACCTCCTCCAGTTGTTGAACTGTCCCT
Organism: Pinus tabuliformis; assembly: GCA_031772625.1. NCBI lineage: Eukaryota > Viridiplantae > Streptophyta > Pinopsida > Pinales > Pinaceae > Pinus > Pinus tabuliformis. Next base: position 538,265,493 of record CM062816.1, on the reverse strand, counting down.
CCTTGGCACTGTGTTGCCTCTTCTGCCCCTTTGTCTTCTCTGAAGTATATTCACTGGAACAGGAAGTCACTTTCTTCCAGTACTACCTCTGATCCTCACTGCTTGATCCTTAGCCAATCCTGCCCTAGGAATATCGAACTGACTAATCAACCCTATGTGTGTTTTGGAATGAACCCCAAGCCTCCTTCTAATACTTTTCTCGTTGAGACTTGAACGGTCGAGATTAAGTCTCTAAACAACGGCTAAGATTAGAACTTGACTGGATCTAATTTCTAGAACCTTCTCACCCATATTTTGATTAATACCCATTAATACTTTAATTTTCCTAAGTTTAGTCTTAGGAACCCCATTAAAAATATTAATTATTTTAATAAAATACAATACAGATGGAATTTCACCAAACGGTTTTTGGGTTCTTTAGAAATCATGCGCCTCAACCTCTCCACTAATTTTCATGGCTAGAGCAATTATGATGCTACCAAAAATTAATAGTTATTACCCCTATGAGTGTGGAAAATGTCAGTTGTTTCTTGGCCTGAATTGGTGTCATAAGTGTGAATTTGGTAATCGATGCATTGTTAGTAGGTGTATTGTAAGTGATTTTAGGTTGCTTCTTGGCATGAACTCCCGCCATAAGTTTGAAGTTAGTAATTAGTGCATTATTAGTCAATGTATTGTTAGTGATTTTGTAATAGGTTGGTGCATACCCAAAAACCCTGGTTGTGGGTGTCTTGGTGGTCATTGCAAGAAGGTGCCTCTCTTTTGTGTCATGCCACCCAGGTAGCATATGCATATCAGGATTGATGGCGATGAAAACAGTTCCCAAGGCCATCACATGGCTTATTCATTAGTGCAAGAATCAACTGAGGCTTACTTCAAATCTATCCCTCTTAAGACTCAGTGAGAAATCAGGAATCTGGAAACCATAGCAGGTGTTGAGAGGTGAGCATTTTCTAACTCTGAGATCTTGGAAGAGGTCTCATGTTGGGTTCTCGACCCTAGCCACTATAGGGGTCAGAGGAAATAATACCTCCACTCAATTGAATTGCAATGGAAAATGAAGGCTATGTTCGGTATGGTATTGTGATCTAAGGGATCTAAATAATTATCAAAATTCAAAGTTTTTGATAGAGCTCAAAACCTAAACAACTGGATAAATATCGATGATCTAAATCCTGCAATTTGTTTCACTCAAAACCGATATCTTATTCTCCTAATATTGCATTCTGATCGAATTTACAAATAGCTAAAATTTTAAAAGTTGAGTTGTAGGTACGCCCAATCAGTAGTACGTACGTTGGCTGGGAAATGATCATACAGGGTGACTGGACCTCTTATCTACGAATGGTATGAGGACAAGTGGCATGTTTTTATTATTTCAATTTGGTGGCTTTATATTGGTTCAAGTGTTGATTGAGTGAACTAATTGGGAGGAGCCATGTGGGCTAATCCCTAGTTGCCACATGGCCTCCTATTAATCATGTAAAAGTTTGGTATGAGGCCAAACTGCCTCCGTAAGGATCGAACTTGAGACCTTTGTGGTGGTTGCGCAGTGTTCCACCACTACACCATTGGTGGTTCTTGTAAAGCATTGTGTCGAGTTTCTATTTAAAGTTTCATAAGTGCACCATTTGGGGAGGGGTCAACCTAAGCCCTAGCCCTTGGCCACCCCAGTGCCCATGAGACTGTAGATAGGGGGACCAAGGGGTTAGGCCTTAGCCTGGCCGATGGCCAAAGCCCCGAAACATAAAACACCATCGGAGCTAGCGAAAAATAATGGAGGCGAAAGGTAAGGGGGCCAGCCCTAGGTCACAAGGGATCCATGCGACCAAGAGCGTGGAGAGAAAGGGGGCCAACTCTTAGTGCTCGGAGCGGGGGCCTGTCACATGACGACATCACTAATTTACTTGGAGCGTGCCCAGAGTTTAGTGTTAGCCCCAAGTTTCAAGGGTCCAAAAACACCACGATGTGACTAGGTGTCGAGTTGTTGGGGGCTCGACCGACATGGGTGGGTAGTTAGCCCTAGCCCCTTGTCATGTAGCCCTCATACGACCAGGATTTATGGAAAGTGGGGGTTACAGGACATTTAAATTGTCTGACATTTCACCTGTCGGACGTGATTTTAGGCTGAATTTGTGTACCGGTTCCGAGTTTGAGGCGCTCAAGCTAGGTTTAGGCCGAATTGGAGGATGATTAGTTGTAGAATTTGGGAAAAACTTGTAACACACATAACTTACTCAATGTTTGGCCAAATAAGGTGCAGAAAGAACCAAAATAGGGGTTTTTGACTATGTTGGATCCATTGGAGACATCATATTTTCTGTTTGAGATTTTTAAAATCATGTAAACACACTTTTGAGATTTTTCATCAAAGAGGCCCTGCATTGGAAGTTGGACCAGGAGATGTAGCCTAGGAGAGGGGTGAACTCCTTTATCATGCTTTGTGTTATGCATTTCAGATATTCTTATTTTGTCTTTGTTTGGCTGTAAATTTTGTTTAAAATTTACTTGTTTATGTGTTTAGTAAACTGATCCTCTACCCAAGACACATATAAATTTAACTTGCAAATTGTTAAAAATCTTCAAGTTTACACATTCAAATCATTTGGGTATCAGAGAAATAGGTTATTGTGAAGATTTGGTTTGTTTTCAAGTGTTTTTCTTATGCTTACAAGGTTGAAGCTTAAAAGAGGAGAAGGAGAACTTGTGGAGCCAAGATATCAAATTGTTCCAAGGAAAACAAAAACACCTCAAGCTTCAATAGTCATGGCACATGAAGAAAGTCCTGAAGAGATGTTTGAAGATGCGAAAACTTTCACAAAAAAATTCTTTGAGATGTCTGAGATGGTTAAGGTTCTTTATGAGGAGAGGAATTCCATATTGTATAGAGAGAGCTCAAAGACTCCAAATGGAGATAGAGGAAAAGGAGACAAGCCTCCAAAAGGGAATGGAGGGAATGGCGACAAACCACCACCCTCACCTCCATCCTCATCCTCATCTTCATCCTCATCTTCAACTTCTTCTACCCTTTCATAAACACCTCCAAATTCCCTAAGGGGTCATGGTAAAACTCCATTGATTAAGCTTGATATTAATTTTGAATTCCTACGTACAATGGAGAGGTAAATGCAGAGAGTTTGGATAATTTGGTTCGTCAGATTGAAGTGTATTGTAGGATACAAAGAATCAAAACAAGATTAAGCTTGCTTCTCTTATAATGGAAGGTGCGGCACTAATTTGGTGGGAATCCAAAACTCAAGAGGACATGAAGAAACATGGTAAGGTTTTATCCTCTTGGAATGATTTTGTTGTTGCAATAACAAGGCAGTTTTATCCATTAGCATACATGCAGAAAGTTATTATGGATTGGCAAAACTTTAGGAAAGCTAAGGGGAGAAATGTTCAAAGTTGTACTCAAGAATTTAGAAAAAGGGCTTTTATTTTTGGCATATATTTGTCTTTTCAAGATACTTTGCTCAAATACATTGGAGGATTTGATAGTTACTTGAGACATACCATTCTCATGTTTAACCCTACAAAACTAGATGATGTTTTTGTATAGGGAACTCATTTAGAGGCAAGAGGGAAAAAAAATTCTAAAGAAACTAGTGAGAGTTCCTTTAAGTTTGGAGAAAAAGGAAAGGGTAAGTGTTTAGTCAATTTACTGTCCTAAATTGCTTTGCATAAATTATCAACCGAGGTTTTTAAGCTAATGAAGTGTAGTGCACTGTATGTTCTTAGTAAACCCTTCTTACTTCGTTGTTTTGTATTTTATATTGTTTTGGGGGTTTCTGTTCTTTGGTTCCTAATGATGTACAATTCGAACTATGAGAAACTGAATCTAAACATCCTAAAGGTGAACCAAGAGCTTAAAACTACTCAAAATCTAAGTTAAAAGAAGGAAAAACAGAGAATCTGTCCTATCTTTTCATCTAATCCTAATTCATGAATCTAATTCTTAAAACCAAAAGGTAAAGTTGTAAGTCATGTTGAAATAAATACAGGGAATGAAATTAACTGAAGTACTTCTAGTTACTCTAACCTTCAATTTTGAAAGATAACCTCCTTGAGATGGAATACAAGCAACTTTTGTACTTCATGATCTAGAAAAAACTAAATAAAAACATGTAGAAGGTAACTGATTGGTCTCAACCCTTATGTAAAGTGAATGTTTAACCATTTAGTTTAGGATGGATATTAGCTTGAAATGGTGATCAAAAAAATTCACTGATACATTGCATTGACAACCTGAACTAGGAAATAAATAACAAAAACAATGAGTACACTAATCAACAATGCATCCTCATTACTTTCAATCTTACTATGTTTAGAAACAAAGTCGTTTCCTTTACGAAATGGAATGGAGAAACAAAAGTGCACAATTGAATTCTAACATTATGCTACTGATTAGAACTAAAAGAAATCAAACTACAAGAAATCAACCTAAGTTACAAACACTGCCAAAAGCAAATGATGAAATTAAAACTGAACAGAAAAAAAACAAATGAAAGGAAAACCTCCTTCAGTGCAAGGTCCCTCTGCAACTGACTGGGTTGAGCTGCTAACTTAATTCAAAATTCTCCTTCAAATGATCATTAGTCAACACACGGCTTTGTATTATAAACAGGAACAAAAGTCCAAAATTACAGAGCTGATAAATCTAAACTTAATACATCAAAAACTTCGAACCCCTTCCAGTTCTATACAACTGGTATTTAAAAGAAAATATTCATATCTATCTTTTGAGGAAAATTAGCTATAGGTGGTCTACACGTATCAAAACTAGACTATGTAAATTTTTGATCAGCTACAGGTGACTTGAATTTGAATAAGATGGTTGCACAGAACCATTAACACAGGTGGTTGATCCGAGTAAATGCTTCAACAAAACTGTTGGATTTATTAATTAACCACGAAAGGGTAGACAAAGAGTCCTATTGCTTCCAGGTTTCATATGTTTAACTCCACCTTTGACTGTGGTCTTGAGCTGGCTTTTTTATCGATATGGGCTGGGTGACTAGGATAGGATCCATGTCAAGACGATTCCAGAGATGCCCATGTGGCCGGTTTCTTCATTTGACACCTATAACCTGCCAAACCACAGAAGTAGCTATGGAACACACAGTGAGCTACAGAATAGGTTGCATTCCATAGCTAATTTGCAAAAACTTATTCAAATAGCAAAAACATAAAAGTATAACATGTCAATCATTTAATGTCCTCCTTGAGACAAAATCTATCATTTATCAGTGATGGGGATCTATCTTTTTATGGAAAAACAAGGGAAAGAAGTGAGAAAAGTTGTCAAGGAGAGGGTAATTCTGAGGTTCAACATACCCCCACTGCAAAATAATTTCATGTCCCCATGCAATTTTGCCAAAAATGTGAGCTCTTCTTTCCTATTGCATCTGCTCAGACACCTCTACTAGTACATCTAGCTTTCTTCTCTTGCTCCTCTTTGAAGTGATTGCCATCCTCGGTTTCTTCATGAGAAGTCTGTATTTAAGGTTGATGACTGTTCTATTCAAGTTTCTATTCTTCCTCTTAAACTTCCTATTCTTCTTGTACCATAGCCCTAGGTGCAATATTGTATTATTATGAATGGTTTTATCCAATTTGCTTTGTTCCTTCAGGGTTTCATTTTCTTACTTGATATGCCTATTCAATATCTCTAACTCATAGATTTCCTGTTTGAGAGAGTCAGTTAGAGGTTCTTGCGGATTGACAAGTTGTTCTAGATTGGCTAAGGATTCTAGATCTATTGAGGCACTTTTCTTCTCCAGTGACTCTATGTAATCATAAATTTGTTGCTGCATTCGGTCTATGCCTGGAGATCCTCTACTGGGGCTGCCTTCGAAATACTATTTAGGAGAGTTTTGAGGACTGTGTGTAAATGGAACATTATTAGGAGATGGTACTAGGGTTTCTTCTTCTATATTTATGAACTTTGTTCCCTTTGATGATACCTTCTTTACCATACCTCGGAGTCTAGAGCTCCTTCTAAGTTGTAGGGGGCTTATGTTCTCCTCTTTTGTACCCTTTTTCTCCTTTCCTATCTTTTCCTTTCTCTTGATTTGTTTCCTAATCTCTGTCAATTTTTCAGAGATTAATTGTTCATCATCTTGTTGTAATGAAGATTCAGGTTTGTTTCCAGTAATTCCACCAACTTTATTTTTTATCTTCCCTTTTTGCTTGATCTGCTCCCTGATCTCTGTCAATTTTTCTGTGTGGAGGACTCAGGTTTGCTTTGAATGGTCATACTGGTCTTTTTTCTCTTATTCCTTCTGACATTACCCTCCATTTGCCATTCTTTTTAGGCACAATCACTAAAGGGGAAACCCATTAGCTGTCTGAAATTGGGTAAATGAAGTTTACATTCAATAGTTTTTGCAATTCTTCTTTCACAATTTCCCTAAGATTTGGATTCATCCTTCTTTGAGGTAGTCTGATAGGTCTACAATTTTCCTCAATGCAGATGTAGGACTAATTCCTTTCATGTCAGTATATTCCCATGCATATGTAGCAGAATGTTGTTGTAATGTCTTGATTAGCTTCTCCTGTTGTAATTTCTCCAAGTTATTTTTTATGTTCAATGTTCTCCCTGGAAAGATTTCAATTGTAGAGCTACCAAATTCTGCCATATAATAAAGAGACATCTGCCTAGATGACAAATATTCAATATTGGATTTTTCTTGAAATTGATCATGTTCATATTCTAGAGATGATTCAAAATTTTTCATTGTATTTAAGATTTGACCATCTTCACTAATGTTTGAAATAGTAAAGAGAGGTTGAATGTCATTTTCATCATCAATCCATTCTTTGCCATCTATTTTGTGATTGTTCTTGCTAGAGGATATCGAGTGAATTTCTTTGTTGAATTCCCATCAGAAATATACATATCACTAGATCTACATCGAATGAAAGCATCAGCTATGGCCAAACAAGGTCTTCCTAATATGAGTGGATGTCCTCCTAGATTTTTCTTGGGGGTTAAGATCATAAAATCAACAGGATATTCCCAGGAATCTAAGGATACTGAAATATCTTCTAACTCCCCATCTAGTTTTATTACAAATCTGTCTGCTAATTGCAGTAATGTAGGTGTGTAAAGAAGATCAGGAAGCTTGAGTTGTTCCATGGTTTGTTTGCTCATGATGTTTATTGTTGCTCCTAAATCAATCAGTGTATTTGGAATTTCAACTCCATTGATATGTGTTTTCACAATTGGACTTCTTGGAACTACATATTTTTGTATGGCAATTTTTCCATCATTATATCTGTTATTTTTCCTACCAGGTGAATTCTTTTTGTTTCCTTTGCTTTTCTTCCTGGTTTCTTTATGCTCAACTCCTTTATTTTTTTAGCTAGGATTGGAATCTCCTTAATGGCTTGTAACAAAGGGATTTTGATACAGACATTTTTCAATTCATCTAGAAAATCATAATTAGGCAACATGATTTGCTTTTCTACTCCTCTATCAACTTGTAATCTTTCATGAAAAGGAGGTGCAGAAGTAGATACTGGTTACTAAATGATAGGAGTTGAGTTCACTGGTTCTTTCTATTTTTCATTTTCAGTATTTTGGTTTTGGATGGATGTTCCCTCAAAACTTTTATTGGGCTGTAGAGAATCTTCCTTAGAATTGTCTTGTTCCTGAATAACTACAGAAGGCCTTTCCTTTCCTAATATCCTACCAGATCTTAGTTGAACATCATTGAGATCTAGAGGAGTGATCATATAAGTTGGAAATTGTTGTCCTTCCACCATGTAAGTATTCTAAGGATTTTTATTGTTGGGTTTGGTAATGGTTGGGCAGGTAGCTGATTTGGTCTCTGCTGAAATGGCAATAAGAGTTGAGGATTTTGGTTATGTTGTGGAATTTGTTGTGGAAATGGTAATGAAAGTTGAGGGTTCTGATTTTGAAGTTGTGGCTGCTGATTTTTTTGTGGAATGTGTGGGGGAGGATAATTCTGATATGATGGAGGATATTGATAATATTGAGAAAATCTCCCATAAGGATTTTGTACTCCTTGAGACCAAGGTTGAGATTGAGATTGAGGTTGAGGCCAAGGTTGCTCCCAAGAATTCCAATTTGGTGGGGCTGAAGATACATTTGATTGTTAAATCCCTGATTTTGTGGCCCTTCCAAGGTCTTCTAGAGACAAAGCAAAGAGGTTCTACTGAATTTGGAACTGTTTCTTCTTGAGAAACAGCCTTAAGACCTGAAATCGAAGGACAACCCTTGGTCTCATGGTTTTCTAAGCAAATCATACAAGTCTCTATAATTTTTGCATCCAAAGGGCATTCTCTTAGAGCATATTTTTTTCTGCATTTTGGACAGAAAATAGCTAAAGAATCGGCCTCGTTTTTCTACTTTTTTTGCAACTTAAGGGTGTCTATTTTCTCACTAAGGCCCCCTAGAATATCTATTTTGAATTCATCAAGCATATTACCAATTTCTGCCCTACTCACTAATCTAGTTGCAAATTTATTTACTCTAACAAGAGAAGGATCTCTTGGACCTTTCCCAGTTTTGGATTTCCCTCTTGAGAGATGAACACATAATTCTCCTATGTCATTTAATGGGAGTTGAGAGATATCTCCCTTCCCCATCATGTTAAGGATGTCTATCCACTCATCTCTAATGGATTTTAATAAAAGAGCTTTTAAGGTATCTTCATCTAAGTTGTCCATCTTTTCTCTTTTCAAATTATAGTTGAATCTCTCAATTAAATCCTCTAAATTTTCATCCTCTCTTTGCATCATTTTGAACACTTCATCTTTGTGATTGGTAGGCATGCAATAATCCAAATACCTATCCAAAAACACGTTTTTCATGTCATTCCATGTTCTAATGGACTGAGTGACTAACCCCATGAACCACTTCAAAGTAGCTCCTTTCAGTGTTGAAGGGAACAACTTAAGTTTTTTAGAGTCTTCTAAATAATCATAGGTTCTGCACAAGACTTCAAACTCAAATAAAAAATTTTCAGGATCCTCACTTTTTAACCCATGGAAATTTGGGAGGACAGAAGGTGAGATATTTTTCATTGTGGCATTTGTTTCAACATCCACTATAGGGAATCCAAAAGAATTATTTATTTCCCTATTTCCTCTACCTCCTCCATTATTTCCCCTACCTCTTACTTTACCCCCTCCTCCAAACAGTGTGAATTCCCCATCCTCTCCTTCTTTTGCCATTATAGTTTCTTCAGAGTCATTAAAAGGTTCAACATGCAAGGTTACTTTCTCTTCCTCTAGTTCTTCTATTAATGGAATATGGAAGAGAGGTTCTACTTCTTCTTCCTCACTAGGTATTCCAAATTCTTCAACTAAAATGTGCTTCGCTATGAAGGTGAAAAAGGCCACTCCTGCTATTTGAGACCCAAGATTTTTCTCCTCTAGGACTACCTTGGTAGATGAAGTAGGAGATTCTTTTGATTGGATTTCTGACGTTAAAATTTCAAGAGTTCTATGGTTGGGAGTATGAGCTTGAGATGGAGGTGTATCTCTTCTTGTTCTTGGTGGAGTAAGTGGTTTTGTAGGAATTGAACTCCTGCCTCTAGCTATAAATCTACCCCTAGAGTCTCTTTCTCTATGCATATCATTTTTTTTAATGTAAGAGATAAGGTTACCTAATTACACTTCCCTAGAAATTGCGCCAAAATGTTTAGTCAATTTAGTGTCCAAAATTGTTTTTCATAAATTATCAACTGAGGTTCGTAAGTTGATGAAGTGTAGTGCACTGTATGTGCTTAGTTAACTCTTCTTACTTAGTTGTTTTGTATTTTATATTGTTTTGGGGGTTTCTATTCTTTGATTCCTAATGATTTACAATTTAAACTATGAGAAACTGAATATAAACTTCCTAAAGGTGAACCAAGAGCTTAAAACTAGTCAAAATCTAAGTTAAAAGAAGGAAAAACAGAGCATTTTTCCTATCTTGTCATCTAATCCTAATTCATGAATCTAATTCTTAAAACCAAAAGGTAAAGTTGTAAGTCATGTTGAAATAAATACAGGGAATGAAATTAACTGAAGTATTTCTAGTTACTCTAACCTTTAATTTTGAAAGATAACCTCCTTGAGATGGAATACAAGCAACTTCTATACTTGATGATCTAGAAAAAACTAAATTAAAACATGCAGAAGGTAACTGGTTGGTTTCAATCCTTATGTAAAGTGAATGTTTAACCATTTAGTTTAGGATGGATATCAGCTTGAAATGGTGATAAAAAACATTCACTAATATAATGCATTGACAACATGAACTAGGAAATAAATAACAAAAAGAGTGAGTAAACTAATCAACAATGCATCCTCATTACTTTCAATCTTACTCTGTTTAGAAACAAAGTCGTTTCCTTTATGAAATGGATTGGAGAAACAAGACTGCACAATTGAATTCTAACATTATGCTACTTATTAGAACTGAAAGAAATCAAACTACAAGAAATGAACCTAAGTTACAAACACTACCAAAAGCAAATGATGAAATTAAAATTGAATGGAAAAAAACAAATGAAAGGAAAACCTCCTTCAGTGCAGGGGTCCTCTACAACTAACTGGGTTGAGCTGCTAACTTAATTCAAAATGCTCCTTCAAATGATCATCAGTCAACACACGGCTTTGTATTATAAACATGAACAAAAGTCCAAAATTACAGAGCTGACAAATCTAAACTTAATACATCAAAAACTTCGAACCCCTTCTGGTTCTATACAACTGGTATTTAAAAGAAAATATTCATAACTGTCTTTTGAAGAAAATTAGCTATAGGTGGTCTACACATATCACAACCAGACTGTGTAAATGTTTGATCAGCTACAAGTGACTTGAATTCGAACAATATGGTTGCACAGAACCGTTAACATAGGTGGTTGATCCGAGTTAATGCTTCAACAGAACTGTTGGATTTATTAATTAACCACAAAAGGGTAGATAAAGAGTCCTATTGCTCCCGGGTTTCATATGTTTGACTCCACATTTGACTGTGGTCTTGAGCTGGATTTTTATCGATCTGGGTTGGGTGAATAGGATAGGATCCATGTCGAGATGATTCCATAGATGCCCATGTGGCTGGTTTCTTCGTTTGACACCTGTAACCTGGCAAGCCACGGAAGTAGCTATAGAACACACAGTTAGTTGCAGAATAGGTTGCATTCCGTAGCTAATTTGAAAAAACTTATTCAAATAGAAAAAACATAAAAATATAACATGTCAATCATTTAATGTCCTCCTTGAGACAAAATCTATCATTTATCAGTGATGGGGATCTGTATTTTTATGGAAAAACAAGGGAAAGAAGTGAGAAAAGTTGTCAAGGAGAGCGTAATTTTGAGGTTCAACAGTAAGTTCAAAGGAAAAGGAAAGAAGAATGATACCATCAAGATGGAGAAAGAAAAACTTACATGAAAACATTGTTCCAAAGAGGGCCATGATGAATATCATTGTTGGAAACTTCATCTAGAGATGAGACCCAAAAAGTTTAAAAACAAGGAGAAAGATAAGACAGTTGCAACTACACAACATGATTTAGGTTCTAATTCTGGAGATGAAACAAAGATCACAACCATGGGTTTGAAAGTTAATGACATTCCAAGTACTAGTTCTTCAAATTGTCTCAATGAAACTCAAGATGAAAACACAAGAATAGATATTTTCCATATTAGAGTCATTTCAAAACATACCAAGATAGATACACTATTTGACAGTGATTCACAACAAAATCTTATCTTAGAAGACATTGTCAAGAAATCGAATTTAGAAACCATTCCTCATCCTAAATGATGTCATTTAGGTTGGGTATGTGAGAATGAAAAATTGCAAGGGACAAAGAAATGCATACTTAGATTTGCAATCACTGCAAACTTTCTTGATGAGGTTGAACTTGATATAATTCCAAAATATATATGTGGTATTGTTTCGGGAAGCCCATATCTATGGTAAGAGAGTTATTTTTCATCGCCATGAGAATAAATATCATTTTTTCAAGAATGGGATTGAGTACATTGTTAGAGAACATAGCAAGAAGTTGAATGCATCTCTTGTAAATGTGGGACAAATGAAGAGGATTGTTAATGCTAGCCAGAACTTTCCATTGTTAATGATCAAACTTGAAGGTGTTGAGGAATCTAAAAGCTTTCAAGGATATGAATCAAGTTTGAAATCTGATTTCATTGAGGTTTCTAATTCGTGTGATGATATGTTTCAGGAGTCTAACAATTTTCCTCCTTAAAGCAGTAAACAAAATGAAGTGAATTTGTAGCAGGATGCATCATTGTTGAACATTGGTGTGAACAAGATGCCAGTGTTAAAGCATGCAGAGGTCAAAAAGAAAATGCAAAGGCTATTTTACAAAGAGGACATTGGTCCCAAAACATCTTCTTGTGGGTTTCATAATGCTTTGTCTTTGAAGAAGAATGGTGCATGGTAGTGGCAATCACATTTGGTAAAGAGTTGAGCCAAGTGCAAGGCTAGACATGCTAAGCATCGTCATGACGAAAGTGTTCAAGGTGAAGGGAACTTAAAATTGTTTAATTTTCCATTGATTGAAGACCAAGGAGGGAATGTGCATATTCCTTCAAAGGTAGTTTTATGTTCTGCATATCTTGAAAAATTGCAGAAAGATGTCATCGTTGACAGAAAGTCAAGGACTCCAAAATTAGGGAAAGTGATGTACTTTCATGAAAATCTCAAAGCGACAAATTCAAGCAAATTTCAGTGGATTCAAATTGGAAAGGTGAGGGATTTTTACCCTCATCTATTTTTTGATTGATAAAGAGGTTTTGGAGGTCCAAAAGCTTCCAATGGGGAGGAGTGATCTAGGGGATCAAAATAGTGCTCAAAATTCAAAGTGTGTGAAAGAGATCTAAACCTGAACGACTGGATAGATCTTGGCGATCTGAATCTAATGCAATTCATTTCACTCAAAACCGATATCGTATGCTCTTGATATTGCATTCTCATTGAATTGTCAAACAACTAAAATTTAAAAAGTTGAGTTGTGGGTACTCCCAGTCAGCAGTCTGTACGTTGACTTTGCAATGATCATACATGGTGACTGGACCTCCCTATTGGCCAATGGTATGAGGGCAAGTGGCATGTTTTTATTGGTTTCATTTGGTGGCTTTTTATTGGTTCAAGTGTCGATTGTGTGGACCAATTAGGAGGAGCCACGTGGGCCAATCCCTGGCTGCCACCTGGCTTCTTATTAATCATGCAAAATTTTGGTAGGAGGCCAAATTCCCTCCAAAAGGATCAAACTTGAGACCTGTATGGTCGCAGAGCAATGCTCCACCATTGCATATCGGTGGTTCTTGTAAAGAATTGTGCCGCGTTTCTATTTAAAGTTTCGTAAACGTGCAACTAGGGAAGGGGTCAAGCTAAGCCATAGCCCCTGACCACCCCTACACCAACGGTACCATAGGCAGGGGGGACCAAGGGGCTAGGCCTTAGCTTGGCTTGATGAGCCTCATCATTCGGTAATTATATGGGCCTTAATTCACCTCCTAGCGTAGTCAAACCAACTTTTCTCATAACTTATTACATGTTTTTGATTATATTTTGTTTATGAGGTGGGTAGAGTTGGCTATTATGCTTTGTGGTCTAATATGCATTGAATGCAGGATTAAAGGAGAAAATCAAGGAATTTTGGCAAAGACCAAGGTCAAAACTCGAATGGGACAAGGGAGAGGGATTATAGGAGGTAAATCCTCCTCATTTACTACTCCTCCATTCATCACATTAGCTCGTAGTGCAAATAGCCAAATCATGAGGACTAGAAGGCAGTCGAGCAAGTGAGAGATAAAGCGCCAGTTTATCTCAAGTTTGGGAGCAGAGCCTCCCTAATTTTAAGGAAGTTGTTGGGGACTTCAGATGTATAAGTAGAGATGCCTAGGACCTCAGTAAGATTCATATTTTTTATTGTAAAACTCTAATCTATTTTCTAGCTACAAAACTTGTGACAGTTCTATTGATGTAATTTGTTGTTTTGGTAATAAGAATGAGTTTTGTTTTTAGCCAGCACTGAGTTAAATTAGAGGGCTGAAGCTCTTGGGTTAGGGCCCAACCCTAGCATCCAAGGCTCCTCTTTATTTTACATGTATGTTTAATGTAGATTCATAGCTTCATTGTTAATTTTTCTTATTAGATGCATTTCCATTACAAGTAGTGTAGATTAGATTGGTTGTGTGATAGTTTGCTTCCATTTGTGCCTTAGTACAAGTAGTAGGTTAGCAAGGAGAAAAAGGATCACCACAAGGTTTTTAGCAGGTGTCTCGACCTCACTTCCTCCCTTTGGGACCATGACTTGAGGAAGGGACCCTTAAGCAGCCCCAAAAACATAGGTTTCTAGTTCTTTTATGAGCTTTGGAGTTTAATGTCTTTAATTTAGTATTTGGTTAATGTTGCAAGGTAGATTTGATTGTCATATTTTTCATCTCCATTTCTATAGTAGATCTCACTCATGCTTTCATTCCTTTCAGCAACTTTCTTCATGCATAGTATAAGTAGTTGATTCATTAATTCTGATTTTCTAGTTTATGAAAAGGTATCTTGTTGCATAGCTTTTTGGAAGACACACATGTTTTATGCAGAGAAGGTACTTTAGGAGGAGACTAAGACTTCATAGCTAGTAGCCACCTTCCACTTCATCCAACTTATCCATCCCTTGTTTTCACCATCACCTTCACTATTTTTTCATCATTTTTCATTGAAATTCTCCCAAACACATTGAGCAAATCTAGCCATCTATTATATTGGGTATTGACTCCTAGGTGATCCTAGACGTTTTAGCACTCCATTCCACCCATCAAAAACCTTTCCTAAGCCTCCAATCACCTCTAACACCTCATATTTAGCTCTCGGTTGTATCCTGTAGCTTTCCTGTAATTCCTACAGGATCATCCTATAGGTTTCTAGTACATCCTATAGGTTTTCCTAAAACGGCCTGTTTTCAGGCCGAATTGATGGAAAAACTCTAGGAAGTCACCAAAAGCCTCCTAGGGACCCTCCATGCCTTCCAACCACTTCATAAACCTTCTATCCATCCTCAAACACCCTTAATCCACTTGCCACATCCATAAGAACAATTAGTTTTCATACCTGATTTTGCATAAAAAGACCAAAAAAGCAAAAACAGATTTAGTTTATTCTCTTTACTTTCACATAAGTATTGTTTGATGCTTCTTACTTCTACAACTTAGATAGAGGCATTTGTTTTATGTTGATTTATCATTTATGCCTAGCATAGCTTCTTAAATGGTTAATTAGGGTATTGTGTGGTTTAGCATTACATGTTGACCTCCTCCATTACTGTTGTAGAGTAACTCTCTTAGAGTAGATTTACCTTTCTTCCATCAAAGAATCAAGCTTTTTCTAACTCCATACAAGTCTAGCTTGGAACCCCAGTGGTCTCTATCCAGCTGAACAGTGACAACAAGCAGAACCATCACTTTTACTTGTGCATACAACATTCTCACCTCCAAGTTTGTATGAACCCCAGGTTGACAAGTAAAGCTAGTAGCCCAGGAGTTGCAACATCCTTACTGCAATATTGGCGATCATCACTTTTTGGCACCGTTGCCAGGGAGGTGTTTGAGTAGAATTTGATTACTGCTTTCTTTTCTTCTATTTCTTATCTTCAATATTTTTCCATTAGTTTATTTTTGCAAAGGTAATCTAATTGTTTCCTTTATTTCATTTTGCATTGTCTGCTTTCCTTTCCATTTTTCAAGTAATATTTCAATTCATCAAGTATCTTTTTCATTCTATCAATAATTTTAATTCAATCAGCAATTTCAATTCTTTAAGTACTTTCTAATTTTAAAAAAATACAAAACCAAACCAAAAATATTTCCTTTCGTGCCTTGTAGGAATAGGGACAACTTAGGGAAATGCTTGCCAAAAACCCCCACTGCATCCAATAGCCAACCTTCTCTCTTCTTCCGTGGCTATGAACTAGAGGAACCCTCAGGTGAGCAACCTGACATATTTGAATAACCTACAGGGGAAGAAGAAGAAGAAGAGGAACCCATTCCTACTGAACCAATGGCTGAAAATAGAAATGACAGAGGGAATAGAGAGAGAGTTGAGGGTGCCTTCCCCATTAGGGAAACCAATGGGGACACTAAGATGAAAAATATAAGCCCCTCTGCCCTACCTCATTTCCATGGCCTGACCACAGAGGACCCCAACACTTTCCTATTTGAGTTTGATGTTATATGCCGAACCTATGACTATACAGATGATGAGAAAAAATTAAAGCTATTTCCATCTACCCTCAAGGATGCAACATTGCGCTGGTTCATGGGTTTACCTGGAGATAGCATCACAACTTGGGCTCAGATGCAGCAGGCCTTTAATAAAAAATATTGGGACTACTGTCGGTCAAAGGATACTAAAGAAGAAATTTTCAAGATGACCATAGGCAATGATGAATCCCTAGAGGATTATGAAGAAATATTCCAACTTGGTTACAAAAGGGCCAGGTGCACACTTGACCCTGAGTCACTAAAGTTGGTCCTACTTAGGGGAGTAAGAGAAGATCTTCTGGATACCTTACATTTGTTAGTAGGAGGAGATGTCTACCATTTACCCTATGAGTATATCAAGACTGTCTTCAGAAACCATTCTAGGGCAGCCAGGAAGAAGGGTAGGGGCAGTCAACCTATGGTCAATACATTGTCTTCAAACTCATCCATCGAGGGTGAAATTGGGAACATGCTAGAAGATTTCAAAAGCGAGATGTTGTAAACCCTTGCCTTGCAAATGGACACCATGAACATTAAGAGGAAGCAGGAGGAAGCAGAGAGAGCCTTGGCAATTTTTTGTCCTAGATACACCAGGAGGCATCCTAGGAATGAATGTCCATTGAAATCTATTGAAATTTTCTTGGTCTGTGAAGAAACCACTCCACAGAAAAGTGCCCTTCTTTGCCCGGACTCAAAGCTGTATATCAAGGAGTTGAAGGGGTCACTGAGCAACTTTGCTACATTAACCAAAGGAGACCTCATGGGCCTAGACCATACCAGCAGGGCATGCAAGGGTCGTCCCATGCATATTACAACCCCAACCAAACCACAACCATACCTTCTTGGGGACACCCTGCTCATCCTTCCTGGTCTACACCTCCTCTTTGGTCCTATGCATCTCAGTATCACTCCCAGCCAGCCAGCCAATCATTTCCACCTTATGCTCCACCACAACCTCAGTGGCTACACTACTCCAGGGGTGGAGGCCCCAATACAACAATGCTCCAGCTCTATTGCCTCCACCATCTACCCAACCACAGCTCCTACACTCTACTCCACCCAAGCAACCCCAGATGCCTACCCAGCCAAATCTGAACCTGAACAATAGGCAGGCTCAACAAGTATATAGTGGAAGGACATTATATCCAACTTATTCTGTGGAAATCCAGGAGATTAACCTGAGATCTGGGAGAGTTCTCCCAGATAACCAACCTCCACCTCCACCTAGGGAGTCTGAGGAAGAAAGAGAGGAAAGAAGCTTTAAAGTAAATCCACCCTTTCCTGAGAGATTAGCCCAACCACTCCAGCCTACCCCATAAGAGACTGAACTTCTGGGAGAATTAAAAAATATATATGTAAATTAAGATCCCACTTCTCCAAGCAATCAAAGATGTTCCTATTTACAATAAGTTAATTAAGGAGAAGTGCTTCAAGCTTCCAGGGGGGTGAAAAAGGGATGCCCCGACCATTAATGTCATTGGGCAGTTGTCCAACTTAATGTTGGGGCAGGTAATTTGCCCAAAATATTTGGACTCTAGAAGCCCTGGAGTAGATGTGCACATCAATGGAACCATTGTCCCACACACTCTGATCGATCTTGGGGTTGCCATTAATGTGATTGAAAAGGACACCATGCTCAAGCTTAACGTCCAAGGTTCATTGAGGAAGACCACAACAGTTTTGAAACTTGCAGATCGTTCCAGAGTAACCCATGAGGGAACTGTGGAGGATGTGATGGTCTCCATTGACTCTTGGGAGTACCCTGCAGATTTCCTAGTTCTCCAGCCTAAGGCTAAGCTTATTGGTTACCCTCTCATCCTTGGGAGGCCATGGTTGGCCACTACCAATGCTTACATTAGCTGCAGCGATGGGAATAGCGATGGGAATATGACCATCAAGAATGGGCATATGTCCAAGCAGTTAGTCCTATACCCTCCTGCTCAACCTTCTCTAGAGCATGACTTACCTTTATGGTTGGAGGAGGAAGAAGCTGAAGTTTATTCTACCCAACTTTATGCTTTAGAAGCAACCATGGGAGGAGGACAGCAAGATGAGGATGACTTGATTGAACACCTACTCCAAAGTCCAACTCCTGGTTCATTACCCTTAGAAGAAGCCAATCATCCAATTGACTTATGCTTGGCCGATTCCAACCTGCTCCCTGTCAAAACCATAGAATTCAGCCCAGAGATAACCTTGAAAATCAATCAATCTCTTTCTGCTCTCCAAGAAGATAAGTTATGCAACATGTTAAAGGAAAATCTAGAAACCTTCGCTTGGAGTTACAAAGAAATGAAGGGAGTACACCCCTCAGTGTGTACTCACCACATATACATCAAAGAAGGTTGCAAGCTCGTCTGGCAAACACAAAGGAGGATGAATCCAACTCTTAATGATATAGTCAAATAAGAACTGCAAAAACTGCTAGATGCAAGATTCATTTACCCTATCTCCGACCGTGAGTGGGTCTCCCCTTTGGTGTTAGTTCCCAAGAAAAATGGTAAGTGGAGAATTTGCTTTGATTACAGGGAGTTGAACAAAGCCACAAAGAAGGATCATTTTCCTCTACCCTTAATTGACCAAGTGATATATGGTCTGGCAGGGAAAAGGGTTTTCTCTTTCTTAGATGGATTCAGTGGGTACAACCAAATCTAGATCTGCCCAGATGATCGGGATAAGACCACATTCATTTTTCCTTGGGGTAATTTTACCTATAGGGTCCTTCCTTTTGGCCGATGCAATGCTCCTGCCACTTTCTAGAGAGCAATCTTGAGTATTTTCGCCAAATTAGTCCATGATGCGGTGGAGATTTATATGGATGATTTTACAGCTTATCGCTGTGATTTTCAAGAAGCCCTGTCTAACCTAGGCAAAGTACTACACAAATTCATTGAAATGAACTTGTCTCTCAGTCTTGAAAAATGTGAATTCTTAATGACTGTAGGGACTGTGCTAGGTCATTCAATATCTCAACAAAGGATGCAGGTGGACCCAAAAAAATAGCTATCATCCAAAGGGTCCCACCTCCTCAAAAGCAGAGAGATGTCTTAAGTTTCCTAGGGTTAGCTGGATACTACCAAAGGTTCATAAAGGACTTCAGCAAGTTGGCCTCTCCTTTATTTGGTTTTTTGGCCAAAGACTCTGAGTTTATATGGTCAAAAAGTTGTCAAGAGGCCTTAGACATCCTAAAGGATAAGTTAACCACTGCACTGATTCTCCGAGGCCCAAATTGGGCCCTCCCCTTTCATATTGATGCTGATGCCTCACACAAAGCCATAGGAGCACCCCTAGGTCAGATATATGAAAAAATGCCTTATGCTATCTATTCTATCAGTAATAATTTATCAAAGGTTGAACTAAATTATACAGTGACCGAAAAGGATCTCCTGGCTATTGTGCATTCATTAAACAAATTCAAGAATTATATTATAGGCTATCAAAGATTTGTGCATACTAACCATGTTGCAATCAAATATTTAATGAACAAACTAGATGTGAATGCTCAAATTATAATATGGTTACTTTTATTACAGTTTTTTGATCTAACCATTGTTGATAAGCCTGGTAAGGAAAATTTTGTTGCAGAGTTTTTGTCTAGAGTAGATTTTCCTGCGGGTGAAGAAGGAATGGTGGATGACCAGTTCCTGGATGAGCACTTATTTTCTATTTCAGTGCTCTCTCTGTGGTTTGCTGATATAGCAAACTATTTGGTTTCAGCACAGTTCCCACCAAACTTTTCCTCCAAATAAAAGAGCAAGATAGTCAGGAAAAGCGCCCCCTTCACTTGGATTAGGGGCAATCATTTCAAACTTGGCCCAGATCAATCTTGAGAAGGTGTGTCAGGGAGGAGGAAGTCTTTGACATCCTTCTGACCTATCATGATGGGCCTTGTGGAGGTCACTTTGCAACAAGGAGGACAACATTCAAAGTGTTACAAGCAGGCTATCATTAGCCCACTCTTCATCAGGATGTAGAAAATACACTAGTCAATGTGATCGGTGCCAAAGGATGGGAAGGCCTAGTCCAAGAGATGAAATGCCTCTGCAGCCTCAAGTGACTTTTGAGCCAATTGACAAATGGGGTTTGGACTTTATTGGGCCTATTGACCCTCCTTCAAAGAAGAAAAAAAACATAATTGTGTGCATTGATTATTTGATTAAGTGGGCTGAAACCAAGACAATTAAGGCAGCAACAAAAGAGAAGGTCGCTGAGTTCCTAAGGGAGAATGTACTCTAAAAATTTGGGTACCCTAGAGAGCTAGTCATAGACCAAGGCAACCAGTTTACCTCCAACATGATTGAAGACTTGCTCAACCATCACAAGATCAAGCATAGAAACTCCAATCCATATCATCCACAAGCTAATGGGCAAGTGGAGGTGACCAACAGAGCACTGTAGGGCATCTTGACCAAAGTAGTGAGAGGCAACAGGAAGGATTGGGTAGAAAGACTAGTTGAGGCCACCTAGGCCTATAATACCACATGGAAGACCACCACTGGATTCACACCCTATGAGATGTTCTATGAGAAAAAGGCCTTGTTGTCCATAGAATTTGTGTTGAAAATAGAAACAAGAAATGTTAAATATAGAAGTGCTGAAAATAGCATTGCTATAAATGGCATTTCGGGATACATTCCAATTTTTGTTAGTCCCTAAATTAAAACTGAGAATTAAAATTCGAATTTGATCTTAGTAGTTGTTTGAAAAAAAATTAATTAATTCATCTTGAGTTGATTAGTTGGAGAAAATCAAACATGAAGTCTATGTGAAGACATGCAACAGTTTTCCCTTTGATTGAGGAAGTTATCCCTTAATTAAAGTGATCAAGATGAGTTGTACTTTGAGTTGTAATTAGTTAGCTTAGTTAACTAAGTTAAGTTCAGTTAGATTAGTTCCAACAGTTTGTGGAACTGATTATGAGTTCAGTTAGTTAATGCATGCATGCATGTAACTACTGCACTTTAGATAACTGAATATTCTCTCATAAATAACTCATGCATGTCAGTTCAATCAGAGACCCAGTTGAGATCAGATGATGGGACAGTGTACTATTAGTTGCAAGAATATTCCATTGAGGATATCTCTTGCATGCAGAAGGAATTCATTCCTTGGAGATTTCACAGTTACTTTTGAATTTGGTGAGTTGTGTGAGAGGTCAATTCACACAGGTGGTAGCCAGAGGACCTAGGAGTAAAATTGCGCAAGGAAATAGGAGGCTTGGAGGACTGAGGGAATGCATATGTTGTGTCTATTTAGTCTATGAGCAGCATTGAGGGATTGTATTGAGAGTTGGATAGCTTGTGAGCTAAAGCTTTGTGTAATCCGAAGATATTTCCACTTGTATGATAATAAAAATATCGAGGTTTTTAGCTAAGGCTTTCCCCGGAGTATTCTTCTGTGTTCATGTGTGATTGATTTCTCATTCTCTATTATATGTGTTCTATTTGATCTTACTCAAAATCGATTAAGCTTCCGCAAGTTTGTTTGTAGAAGTAGATCAAGTATTTTGCTTTAGTATATTGCATTATCAGGTGACCTACAGTGGGGAATTCTACATGGTATCGTAGCAAAGGTGATCAAAGCAAAGAACAGTATACAAAGAAGGGAAAAGTTTGAAGTTCCTAATTATAGAATTCGA
This sequence comes from Pinus tabuliformis, assembly GCA_031772625.1. NCBI lineage: Eukaryota > Viridiplantae > Streptophyta > Pinopsida > Pinales > Pinaceae > Pinus > Pinus tabuliformis. Next base: position 538,243,599 of record CM062816.1, on the reverse strand, counting down.
ATTCTTATCACATCTCAAATTTCACCAATGGCGTTCAATGGTTTGAGACTCGAGGATGCCCTTGATGGTAGCTCGAATTATATAGCTTGGAAGGATCGCATGGAAGCGTTATTAGAGGAAAACAGTTTGAAGGACTTCATTGATCAAGAAGTCCCCAAGCCAGCAGCTGCTAATGCCCAAGAACTGGCGGAATGGAAGAAATGTGTGCCTGGAGCGAGGAGGATTCTTCTAGAGGGAGTTTGAGACCACATTGTCTCAAGTCTCCATGGGAAGGAGACACCATTTTCAATGTGGAAAACATTGAAGGATCTATATCAGAACAATAGCAACCAAAGGAAGCTGGCACTGAAAGACAAGCTTCCGTAAATCAAGTGGGAAAAGGGCAACACGATCTCCACATATTTGAACAAGCTCACCACCTGCAGCGATGAGCTTGGAAGTGTAGGGATCATGACAGCCGGTGATGACATGGTGAGTCTTGCTCTCCTCGGTCTTCCTAAGAGCTGGCATAGCTACCAAGACTCGGTAAATGGAAGAGAGAAACTACCATATTGGGAACAACTTTGGTCGGATCTGATGCAGGGGGAGATAAGAAGAAACACTAGAGATGGATCTTCATCAAAGCAAGATGATGAAGAAATTCTAGCCTTAGTGAGTAAGGCGAGGAAAGGGAAGGGAAGGCATCCCATTCCAAATCGAGTTCTTCCCATGGTGGGAAGAAGATTGACAAATCAAAAGTGATATGCTTTCATTGTCATGAGGTGGGCCATTATGCTACGAATTGTCCACAGAAGAAATCCAAGAAGGGATCCTCGAAGAGATCAGATGGTGAGGCACTGGCCTCACAGTTCAAATTAGATTTCACCCTCATCACATGTATGGTTTCATCGATGGTGGGGTGTGTTTGGTACCTGGATAATGGAGCTTCATTCCACATGACCGGCGACAAGAATCTTTTAGTACCTTGGAGGAGAAGGACCTCCAGATGCGGATCGAGATGGACAATGACGGAAAGTACCGTGTTTCAGGTGAAGGTACGGTTGTGTTTTAGAGGGAGCATGGAGCTCCTCTCACCCTGACTGATGTAAAGTATGTGCCTGGTCTGAAGAAGAATCTTGTGTCCGTCACTATGTTGGAAGACAAAGGCTATGATGTAGTCTTTAGTAAAGGAAAGGCATTCCTGAGGCATATCAGCATTGGACAGACCAAGAGGATTGGGATTCGAGCTAAGAATCTCTACAAGCTAGAGGTAGACGACTATGCTACATTGAGTTCCAAAGCAGAGTTGGTGCAGAGCCAAGATGTTGGCGAGATATGGTATAGAATATTGGGCCACTTGCACCATGGGGCCTTGAAGATCATGCAACAGATTTCTACTGGACTTCCCAAGGGAAAACTAGAGTAAATGGATACATGCAAAGGTTGTACCTTGGGTAAGTATGCAAAATCTTCCTTTCAGGATCGAGACAGTAGAGCTGGAGCAATCCTGGAGCGAGTTCATACAGATGTGTGTGGACCATTCTCTACAGCCTCCACCGCTAAACAAAGGTACTATGTTATTTTTATTGATGATTTTTCTCGTAGATGTTGGATCTACTTTATGCAGAAGAAAGATCAAGCATTCTCAAGGTTTTATGAGTTCAAAGCCTTGGCAGAGAAAGAATCTGGAAAGAAAATAAGGGCCTTGCGAAGCGACAATGGTGGAGAGTATGTCTCCCAACAGTTTAAGGACTTTTGTGCAGCAGAAGGAATTAAACGGGAGTTGATGGCACCCCATAACCCACAGCAGAATGGGGTGGCCGAAAGGAAGAACAGATCGATTGTGGGAGCAGCTCGGGCAATGCTGCATGACCAAAGCCTACCACTTCATTTGTGGGTTGAGGCATGCAATACAGCAGTATACTTGCATAATAGAAGCCTGCATCGTATACTGGGGATGAAGACACCAATGGAGGCCTTTTCCGGGAAGAGACCAGATGTGAGTCACTTCAGGATATTTGGATCATCGGTTTATTGCCATGTGACCAAAGATTCTCAGAAGAAGATAGATCCAACTGCTGAGTTGGGGATACTTGTGGGGTACACTGATACACCCCACAACTATCGGGTGTTCTTACCTACCAGTCAGAGGACAGTGGTACGCAGAGATCTGAAGTTCAACGAGCAGAAAGCCATGTGAGTATCACTTGAGAGGGAGCTCAAGTTGCATGCAGAGGAGGAACTTTTAGTTCCTAAGGAGGAGGAGCCTCAGACTAATGTGGAGCAGCCGCATGCAGAGGATTCGGGAGTGGAGACATCCACTCATGTAGAGTCTTCCAAATATGGGAAAAAACACTCAAGGGAAGCTGACAGATTGATGATGGATGCGAGAGAGAATGTGGGATAGCCATCCTCTCAGCGCAGACAGAGGAGATCACCCGAGCGGTACACTGGTTACATGGCCCTGGTTGGGGAGTGTGTAGAGACCGAACCTTCTTCCTTTGAGGAAGTAGTGCAGCAACCAATCTGGGTTGATGCTATGGTGGAGGAGTACAACTCCATCATTCGAAACAATGTTTAGGATGTTGTCCCAAGATCGGAGGACAAGTCAGTGGTGAGTTCCCAATGGCTTTACAAGGTAAAGCAAGCAGCTGATGGCAGTGTGGAGAAACATAAGGCAGGGTTCGTTGCCCATGGTTTCTCACAGTTAGAGGGGATCAACTATGATGAGACCTTTTCTCCTGTAGCAAGGTATTCATCTATCAGATCAATGTTGGCACTATCAGCTCAGATGGGTTGGAAGATCCATCAGATGGACGTGAAGACTGCGTTCCTCAATGGCAAGATTGAGGAAGAGGTGTACATTGAGCAGCCAGAAGGATTTGAGACCTTCGATCATAAGTCACATGTGTGCCGACTCAAGAGAGCTTTGTACGGGCTGAAGCAAGAACCTCGTGCTTGGTACACTAGGATCGATAGCTATTTCACTAGGTTGGGATTCACAAAGAGTGAAGCGGATGCGAACCTTTACCACATCATAGTAGAAGGTAATCCATTGATCATTGTTCTTTATGTTGATGATCTGATATTGACAGGTGATGATTAGTTGATCAAGTATTGGAAGGAGGACCTTGCAAGAGAGTTCAAGATGAAAGACATGGATCTTATGCACTACTTTCTAGGCATGGAAGTGTGGTAGGAGGATGGCGAAGTGTTTGTGTCTCAAGGCAAGTATGCCAATGAGATACTCAGGGGATTCCACATGGAGAAGTGCAAGCCCATGCAGACTCCTCTAGTTGGTAACTGGAGGAAGGAGGATGCTACTTCAGGTGAGGTAGTAGCTGCTACTGTTTATCGGCAGCTTGTGGGTTCATTGATGTATCTAATGAACACACTACTAGATTTGTTCTTTGCGGTGAACTAGCTGAGTCAAGCTATGGTTCAACCTACCAAGCTATTTTGGAAGGCAGCAAAGCATGTGCTGAGATACCTCAGAGGCACATCTTAGTATGGATTATGGTACAGACGGACAGAGGGAGTGAAGCTTCAAGGCTTCACAAATGCAGATTGGGCAAGGATTCCATCAGATCAGAAGAGCACTTCAGGAGGAATTTTCAACCTTGGTTCAACTACAGTTTATTGGTATAGCAAGAAACAGAGGTTAGTTGCACTTAGCTTAGCAGAGGCAAAATAAATGGCTGCCAGTCAGGCAGCATGTGAGGCCATTTAGATGCGGAAAATTCTAGTTGGATTTTTTGGTCAGAGGATGGATCCAACTGTGATCTATTGCGATAATCAGAGTTGTATCAAACTCTCTGAGAATCCAATATTTCATGACAGGTCCAAACACATCAATATCCGATATCATCATCTTCAAGACTGTGTGGTGAAGAGGATCATGTTGTTGCTGTATGTTTCAACCGAGGGACAGGATGCAGATATTTTTTCTAAGGCATTGTCAAAATGCAAGTTCGAGTTCCACAGAGACAGGATTGGGGTGACAGATAATCCCTTTCTTGTTGAGAGGGAGTGTTGAAAATAGCAACAAGAAATGCTAAATATAGAAGTGCTAAAAATAGCATTGCTATAAATAGAATTTCGGGATACATTCCAATTTTAGTTAGTCCCTGAACTAAAATTGAGAATTAAAATTCGAATTTGATCTTAGCAGTTGTTTGAAAAATAATTAATTAATTCATCTTGAGTTAATTAGTTGGAGAAAATCAAACATGAAGTCTATGTGAAGACATGCAACAATTTTCCCTTTGATTAAGGAAGTTATCTCTTAATTAAAGTGATCAGGATGAGTTGTACTTTGAGTTGTAATTAGTTAGCTCAGTCAACTGAGTTAAGTCCAGTTAGATTAGTTACAACAGTTTGTGGAACTGATTGTGAGTTCAGTTAGTTAATGAATGCATGCATGTAACTACTGCACTTCAGATAACTGAATATTCTCTCATAAATAACTCATGCATGTCAGTTCAGTCAGAGACCCAGTTGAGATCAGATGATGGGACAGTGTACTATCATTTGTAGGAATATTCCATTGAGGATATCTCTTGCATGCAAAGGAATTCATTCCTTGGAGATTGCACAGTTACTTCTGAGTTTGGTGAGTTGTGTGAGAGGTCAATTCATACAGGTGGCAGCTAGAGGACCCTGAAGTAAAACTGCGCAAGGAAATAGGAGGCTTGGAGGACTGAGGGAAGGCATATTTTGTGTTTATTCAGTCTATGAGCAGCATTGAGGGATTGTACTGAGAGTTGGATAGCTTGTGAGCGAAAGCTTTGTGTAATCCAGAGATATTTCCACTTGTATGATGATACAAATATCGGGGTTTTTAGCTGAGGCTTTCCACAGAGTATTCTTCTATGTTCATGTGTGATTGATTTCTCATTCTCTGTTATATGTGTTCTATTTGATCTTGCTCAAAATCGATTAAGCTTCCGCAAGTTTGTTTGTGGAAGTAGATCAAGTATTTTGCTTTAGTATATTGCATTATCAGGTGATCTACAGTGGGAAATTCTACAATTTGAATATAACACATTAAGGATGGAAGCCCAGCTAGATCTAGACCTCAGCAGTGCATAGAAAGAGAGATTGTTCCAGTTGAATGGTTTGGATGAATTCAGAATGCAGGCCCTCCTACATATAGAGGTAGTTCAACTTAAGAGGAAGATCTGGCATGATAAAAATATCAAGGAGAAGCAATTTCAAGAAGGCGATTGGGCGTTGTTATATGATTCTAGGTATAAAGACTTCAAGTGAAAGTTAAGGACAAGATGGCTTGGACCTTATGTGGTGGAAAGATTCCATGTTAATGGTTCAGTGAAAATCCAAACCATAGATGAAGAAGCCATTCCTTTACATGTTAATGGACATCAATTGAAAATTTACAAGATACCTTTATCAAAACATGAGTTCATTGATAATATCAATAAAACAGTGATGATAGTGGAGCAAGTTACAGCTCCTCCCTCATCAAATCACTGAGAAAAATAAAAAATAATAAGGACTCGGGTTAAAAACTCCATGAGGCGCTTGAGTCCCATCATTGGGTTGAAAACCTCTTGAGGCGGATCAGTGGTGTCAAAACAAGAAAACAAAAGAAGAAAAAGGGAATAAGAAAGATCTCTAGGTGAAAACCTTTCTTCAGTCGCCCAGGGCAAACAGCTAGGGTGAAAACCTCTCAGAGGCAGCCTAGTTGTTTTCCAAAAAAAAACAATTAATCATGAAATTTCCATTTGCAGGTCAGCAAGAAGGACGGTCAAGGAGCAAAAGAGGATCCCAAAGAGACCCCTGTCACTAACATATTTATTTTTTCACTCATTACCATGCATCCCTCCATCATTTCTATCGTTTTTTCACTCCATTGCTTCAGTTTATAAAAAGACTGTGTTTTCTATAGGATCCCCTGTATTCCTACAGGATCCCCTAAAAACCTACAAGATGATCCTGTAGGAATTACAGTGACCCAGAAATCCTACAGGAAGCAGTCCAAAGGCAAATGATGGATTTTCTAGGCCCCTAAAATACACCCTCTTCATCATCTATCATCGCACTTTGTCCACCATCATCACCCCTGCACTCACCATTAAAAAAAAAAAAAAATCAGTTTCAAGAGTATTTTTTTCCCAGTCTTCGAAAAAAGGGAAATAGAGAGGAATAAAGAGCATCACCTGAATATTCCTTGCTCTCCACACTCCCACTCCTTATTTACATCCATGTCACCATCCTCACAGCCCCAGCAAGAAGAATGACCAAAGAGTTCTGAGGGAGAAGAAGCTACAGGACATCCTGTAGGAAATCCTGTTGCAGCCTATCCCACAGAATACCAATCACACTAGAAAAAATCCTTCAATGTGATGATCTAGGAGCTCCAAAGTAGCAGCATCATATCTTCAACCACAGGTACCTACAAAAACAAAGAAGCCATTAGCAGACAACAAGAGGAGGAAGAAGAATATCATGCAACAAATATGCACAGCAACACCTCTGGTCTTCGACAACTGCAACATAGCATTGGAACCACAGGTAAGTATCCCGCTCGCTGTCTCATATGCATCATGTAGTCAAAAAAATGTAAGGGTTATGAGATAGTTGGTTTATAAGTGAAAAGGTGGCTAGTTAACTTGGCCACTTTCGTTCAGTCAACACATGCATAATCGGGTGTCCTCTCACACGTGGTTGTATTCAACTCAAAGACAGAGAAGGAGTAGGACAAAAGTGGTTAAAACTACAGATCCATAAGGTGGGAGCTGATTACGAGTAGTGGTAAATGATGAGGTGGTAGTGGGGACTGACAGTCCAAAAATGGAAATGTACCTTTGCTTCCAGCACAACACCTCACCCCGAATCACCATAAGAGGAAATAAAACATCGTTCCCATGCATGCATGCATTTCACTTCCTCGAAACTCCCTCACTCAAGTTGCTTTCATACCCAAGCAACCCACCGGAAGAAAAACTCAATCGTTTCACTGCATAGGGATTCCTGTAGGATTACACAGGAATTCCTACAGGATCATGCACAAGAATTCCTACAGGATACACAAAGACCATCTATAGGATTGGCAGAGAAGAGTTCAGAAGGGATATCACAGGAGTTGGCCACTGCAGACAATCTAAAGAGGTAGGCTCTATAATTACATCCCTCTTTGCAAGTAAATGAATCAAGAATCCTCTACGTTTGGGTGAATTTAGCAACTGTGTAAAGAGAATTACATACACAGTTGTCTCGTTTTGGTTCTGCATTTGAAAAAATTGTTTCAACCCTCTCATTTTCTCCTCAAACTTCACCAGCAAGATGACAGGAGGGTTTAATAGGAGAGAGCCCACCAACACTGTGAGAATCCAAAAACACCCCCAAGTTCTTGAAATCTTCACAAAATATAATTGGATGGGATTTTTTGAAAAATTCAGAGGGTATGAGGATGAGGTGGCTCAAGAATTTTCCCTCTCCCTCAATCCACTCACCAGAATCCATGCGTAATAAGGGGCCTCACTATAGATCTCACCCCTGAGCTCATCAGTAGAGTCACCACACTTCCCCTAGGAATACCATGGAGGAAAGAAGACAAAGGAGATAGCCAGGTTGCCAAAAGAAAATTCTTTTTATAAAGTGAGGAACCCACTAAGGACAAAAATGGAGTAAGGAGGGAATGTCTGCCATATCCATGGAATGAGGTAGGATACCAACTGATCAAATACATTTCATGTGAGGGTAGGTATAGTGTGGTATATGGATATCATTTCATGATCCTTGAAGAATTGAGATTTGGAGCAAAAACACCCCCTCACCAAAATCTCATCATACCATACTTCCTACTTCAATCACTCATAGACTCAAGCATCAAAGTGAAGGAGGGAAATTCCCAACAATTAGCTCGACATGGGTTAATTATGATCCTTATAGAAGATGACCTCCAGAACCTCAAAAATCCTATAACATGGTCAGTTTTCAGAGACATGCCAGCAGAAGATGACATCAAAGATCTCACTTATGATGTTAGTCCCACTCTCAGTGAAGAGGAAGTAAAACAGGAAGAGGAAGATACAGAAGGAGATCAAGATGAGATGGGTGAAGAAGGAGATGACATAGAGGAACATGATGCACAAAAAGAAAAAATGCCTTCCCCTAAGTCCCCTATCACCTATGTGAGGAGGCCTACTACTAGATCAACCTCCTCCAAGGTAAAGGCAATCCTATAGGATACACAATAAAATCTACAGGAAGCAAAAATAGTCCTACAGGATACTCTGTTGAATCTACAGGAAGCACAGAAATTGGAAAGGAAGGTAGAGGGGCAGCGAGAAACTAAAGAATAGGACCCAGAGACAAAAGAACCTAGCCCCCAACCTAACCTGGACTCTTATTACCGGTTTATTGAAGGAGGCGGGGTCATATCTCAAAAATTTGCCATCCCACTGTTCTTCGAGCTTGAGAAAGAGAGGGCCAAAACTCACCGATAGATGCAGATCGCCAAATCAAAGGGGGTGGAAGACATTAGGCACATGGAAGAGAAACTCAAGGAGATGGGAAGAGAGCTAAGTGGCTTCAGGGACAAAGAAGCTACAATGAGAAATCAACTAGAGACAGAAAATGCATGGTTGAGGGGACAGCTGCAGGAAATAGAGAGTCAATTGGCATGTATGGTCAGTCTCTCTTTGGAAGAAATCCAATGTAGGATGCTAGCTAAATCCTATGCTCTCTACCTCAAAGAACAATGGCTGAAGTTTTAGATTAAGACCCTAGCATAGAGAGGCACCATGCCATTTCAGGACTACATGTAGTTTATTGATCTTTGTGATCAAAGTACACTAGAAGATAGGGCCAAAATGGCTGAGTTTTATTTGCACAACATGGCCCTCACAGAGATGAATGTATGGGACCATAATGCCAAGCTAGGGGATCTACAATTAATGGTTGGCATCATGGATGAACCATGAGGAGTCAAGAGCTGTAGAGATGAAAAGGATATTGGTAAGAGAGCAAATTGAACCTCTTATGATTAGGCTGAACAATCAAATCCCATGGCCCTCATCAGTACCCATAATTTGATTGTAAATGATCCTCAACTGGCACCTAGATATCTTTCTTCCTAAGAGCAAGCAATTTCACATTTTGAGGACATGTTCAGGTTGCTAGGAGATGATAGTATACATGCTTGCCTGAGGAGATGGAACACCCTGCCATACAACTTAAAGATAAGAGAATATCACTCTCCTCAAAGGTTGAGAGAGGCATTAATAGGACACCTATGTATAAGCAATCTATTCCAAGGTTGAAGGCCAATTGGATAGGCCTAAAACTCAGTCCACCGCTACTCTTAGGGATGCTAGAAGGGAGAAAAGAAGAAGAAGAAAAGAGGCAGTGGGAAGAGGTAGAAAAGAAAGCAGGCTTCTATGAACAAGAAGAGGAGACCACACCAGAGGCATGGGATGTCAAAGAGGCCACTAGAGCCATGAAGTATATGGATATTGATTAAGTTTCTCAAAGGATGAGCAACACTTTTAGAAGGAGGGTGATGATGAGCCTCATCATTGGGTAGTTATATGGGCCTTGATTCACCTCCTAGCTTAGTCAAACCAACTTTTATCATAACTTATTACATGTTTTTTATTATATTTTTTTTATGAGGTGAGTAGAGTTGGTTATTATGCTTTGTGGTCTAATCTGCATTGAATGCGGGATTAAAGGAGAAAATAAAGAAATTTTGGCAAAGACCAAGGTCAAAACTCGAATGGGACAAGGGAGAGGGATTATATGAGGTAAATCCTCCTCATTTATTACTCTTCCATTCGAATATTCCTCCATTCATCACATCAGCTCATAGTGCAAACAACCAAATTATGAGGACTAGAAGGCAGCCAAGAAAGTGAGAGACAAAGCACTAGTTTATCTTGAGTTTGGGAGCCGAGCCTCCCTAATTTAAGGAAGTCATTGGGGACTTCAGATGTATAAGTAAAGAGGCCTATGACCTTAGTAGGATTCGGATTTTTGATTGTAAAACTCTAATCTATTTTCGAGTTGCAAAACTTGTGACAGTTCTATTGATGTAATTTGTTGTTTTGGTAATAAGAATGAGTTTTGTTTTGAGCTAGCACTGAGTTAACTCAGAGGGCTGAAGCTCTTGGGTTAGGGCCCAACCCTAGCAGCCAAGGCTCCTCTTTATTGTACATGTATGTTTAGTGTAGATTCATAGCTTCATTGTTAATTTTCTTATTAGATGCATTTCCATTACAAGTAGTGTAGATTAGATTGGTTGTGTGATAGTTTGCTTCCATTTGTGCCTTATTTCAAGTAGTAGGTTAGCAAGGAGAAAAAGGATCACCACAAGGTTGTTAGCAGGTGTCTTGACCTCACTTCCTCCCTCTGGGACCATGACTTGAGGAAGGGACCCTTAAGCAGCCCCAAAAACACATATTTCTAGTTCTTTTATGAGCTTTGGAGTTTGTTGTCTTTAATTTAGTATTTGGTTAATATTGGAAGGTAGATTTCATTGTCATGGTTTTTATATCCATTTCTACAGTAGATCTCACTCATGATTTCATTCCTTTCAGCAACTTTCTTCATGCATAGTATAGGCAGTTGATTCATTAATTATGCCTTTTTAGTTTATGAAAAGGTATCTTGTTGCATAGCTTTTTGGAAGACACACATGTTTTATGCAGAGCAGGTGCTTCAGGGGAGACTAAGACTTCATAGCCAACGGGCACCTTCCACTTCATCCACCTTAGCCATCCCTTGTTTTCACCATCACCTTCACTAGTTTTTCATCATTTTTCATTGAAATTCTCCTAAACACATTGAGCGAATCTAGCCATCTATTATCTTGGGTATTAACTCCTGGGTGATTGTAGACCTTCTAACACTCCATTCCACCCATCACACACCTTTCCTAAGCCTCCCATCACCGGCAACAACTCACATTTAGCTCTCGGTTTTATCTTGTAGGTTTCTAGTACATCCTGTAGGTTTTCCTGAAATGACCTGTTTTGAGGCCGAATTGATGGAAAACCTATAGGAAGTCACCAAAAGCCTCCTAGGGACCCTCCACACCATCCAACCACTTCATAAACCTTCTAGCCATCCTCAAACACCCTTAATCCACCTGCCACATCCACAAGAACAATTAGTTTGCATACTTGATTTTGCATAAAAAGACCAAAAAAGAAAAAACAAATTTAGTTTAGTCTCTTTACTTGCACATTAGTATTGTTTGATGCTTCTTACTTCTGCAACTTAGATAGTAGCATTTCTTCCTAACATAGCTTATTAAATGGTTAATTAGGGTATGGTGTGGTTTAGCATTACATGTTGACCTCCTCCATTACTGCAGTAGAGTAACTCTCTTAGAGTAGATTTACCTTTCTTCCATCAAAGAATCAAGCTTCTTCTGACTCCATAGAAGTCTGGCTTGGAACCCCAGTGGTCTCTCGCCAGTTAAATAGTGACAACAGGCAGAACCATCACTTTTACTTGTGCATACAACACTGTCACCTCCAAGTTTGTACGAACCCCAAGTTGATAAGTAAAGTTGGTAGCCCAGGAGTTGCAGCATCCTTGCTGCAATACTGGCGCTCATCATAGCCCATGGCCACAACCCCGAAGCATATAACACCATTGGAGCTAGTGCAAAAGACCGGAGGCAGAAGGTAAGGGGGCCAACCCTAGGTCACAAGGGATCCATGTGACCAAGAGCATGGAGAGAGAGGGGGCCAACCCTTAGCATTTGAAGTGGGAGCTAGCCCTAGGTCCTATGGCCCGTCACATGACCGCATCGCTAATTCAGTTGGAGTGTGCCCAAATTTTAGTGCTACCCCTAGGTTTTAAGGGTCCCAAAATGCCACGATGTGACCAGGTGTCGAGTTTTTGGGGGCCTGGTTGACGAGGGCAGACAGTTAACCCCAGCCCCTGGGCACGTGACCCCCATGCGACCACGATTTTTGGAAAGTAGGGGTTAGGGTACATTTAAAGTGTCTGAAAATTTCACTTGTCGAGCATGATTGTAAGCCAAATTTGTGTGCCGGTTCCGGGTTTGGGGTGCTCAAGCCAGGTTTAGGCCAAATTGGAGGATGATTAGCTGTAGAATTTCGAAAAAACTTGTAACAAACATAACTTACTCAATTTTTAGTCAAATGAGGTGCAGAAAAAACCAAAATGGGGGTTTTTGACAGCGTTGGATCCATTGGAGCCATAATTTCTATTTTTTTAGTTTTGTAAAATAATGTAAGCACACTTTTGAGAATTTTAATGAAAGAGGCCCTGCATTGGAAGCTGGACCAGGAGATGTAGCCCAGAATAGGGGTGAACTCCTTTATCATGCTTTGTGTTATGTGTTTCAAATATGCTTATTTTGTCTTTGTTTGGCTATAAATTGTGGTTAAAATTTACTTGTTTATGTGTTTAGTAAATTGATCCTCTACCTAAAACACATATAAATGTACTTGCAAATTGTTAAAAATCTTCAAGTTTACACATTTAGATCATATTGAAAGACACACAAGTGGAAAAGTTATAATGTGTTTGCCTCATTAGAAGACATCAAGAGAATGTTGAGAAATCATCATTTCTTCATGAAAAGAACGGATGTAAGGTTTTCCCATATAGAAGGTCATCTTCAATGTGATTTTGATCCTCCTACTCCTCCCAGTTCGAGTGTAAAGAACCCAACTCCTGTTTCCTCCTCAAATTCGTAATGGTTATCAAATCTGCTAGTTTCTATGGGTTTATGTTATGTTTTGTACTGTAAGGTTATAACCAAAATTTCTAGTTTCTTTTTTTGAGTTTCTCTTAAATGAGTGGGAGGTTAATTCCCTAGTCCCCTAGAGACACTGAGAAACCTCCTTCGTGAAAAAAGCATCAACAGTTCATAAATGCACAATGTAACCTGTCTTGAAAACATTATGAAGCAATACAAATTTTAGATTTAAAAAATATATATACATATATATTTTACATTTTATTTAAGTATAGCATTTTAGAAACATTTAAGGAAAATTGTTAAAAGTTGTTAAATAGGATAGGCAATAATTCCTTATGCAGTATGGTATTTTAACAATAATCCATCACTTTTTATGAGCATCCTAGCACATTGGTGAGATATTGTTGTGAAATTTGAACCTTTTTTTGTGATAGTTTATTTTTTCATAAGGTTCTTACCTTTACCTCTTCTTCACCTTCTTTAAGTTCTATCTATGATATTTATATTTATAATTTATTTTTTATAAATGATTTTGATTTTTAATCTTTTCAAAATATATATATATATATATATATATATATATATATATATATACGAGTTTTTTATATAGATTAAATTGCCCTTTACATTAGGGCTAGAATGATCAACTCTTACCAGCATGATCAACCCATATTGGAATGCTTATACTAGAATTTTGCAAAACTCAGTGAAGCTTGAAGGTTCATTAGGATAGTTTTAATTCCCCAAAATAACTTACATCTTCCACTTCTCCCATAAAATTTGAGACTCAAAACTTGGTAGATCCCAAGTTGTAACTAGAATTATCATTTTATTTTCAACATCCCTGAATTCAACCAACTTCAAAATGTGTTCTAACGATTAAATAGGGAGGTTTGATACCACAGATCAAACAAAACCATATATATCTAAAAATTACTCTAAATAAAATTTCTTTAATTGACTATATATATATTTAATTTTAATATCAGGTCAAAACCAAACACCAAATTTATATTCAACCAAAATAACCCTAATCCCATCCCACTTGGTCATTAAAATTACCAGCGCCATTCCCGAAATTCAACCAACCAAAAATGCAAGAATAGATTACTCGGATCGCAGTTGGATCAACGCCTAAAGTAAAAGCAGTTTGAATGCCCCCTGCTTATTCCAAGCGGTCACTGACACTGCTTATCTTACTGACACTCTGGCGTCCTTAGGCGGTTTTAACATTCAGGCTGTGTGCTGATGTGTGCCAGACATCCCACGCTTTCCTGGAGCACGACCCAGCGTCCAAAGCAAATTGTCTTTTTCTGGTTTTAATGCGACTAAGTATTTTCACACTGTTATGTTGCTCGCTGACAATGTACTGTCCTTGTGCAGTTTTAACAGGAGAAGAATATTCTCACCATTCTTCTCTTTTCTTTCTTTTAGTAATACCATTCTTCTTTTCTCATTGTTCTGGGATTTATACGATCCTTCTGTTCTCATTCTTCTTGGAATTAGACGATCTAGTAATTTAAAAACTCAAACTTCGTTTCAAAATTTAGTCAGATTCAATATCGCTTTAATAATGTAGCCAAATGTAGCCAAATTCAATCCGAGTTTGTTTTTGAGATTTTTTGAAAGTTTTTTGGGTGGGTTTTTTTTTGTCTAATTTTTTAAAATCTGGCAGGAATTTATAGAAATCACAATTTTGATGGGTAACCCCTTTAGAATAGAAGTGCCTTAGAGATTTTTCAGAATAGAAATGCCCTAGAAATTTTTCAGGTGCTGAAACCATATATACAGTGAATAAACAGAAATCAAGATTTTACCTCAAATTTTTTCTTGGATAGTCCATTCTTTTAATGATCATTTTAAATGTAAAAATGAATTAAGTATGTTCTAAAATCACTAATAAAATGGTATAGATTTAACCATTTAAAATTATAAATTTTTAAATAAATTAAATGTTTTAATTTTTTATTAAAATTTCATCAAATTTACTTATGTGATCTATGGCCTTTTATTGCCCGCGCATACTTGTAATCATGTAATTATCAGACAGCTTATATGATCTCAATATAACAAATATAGTTTTTTTTCCTCTGAAAAAAAAGATCTATAATGTTTGAATTAGATAAAAATTTAAAACTACCTAATATAATTATCATCAAATTTAATGAATTAAATAAGATAAAAATGCAAAAATAAATAAATCGAAAAGCATAATAAAAATGCAAAAAAAATAAAATAAAAAACAAACCAACTAGGGTGTAACAAAGAAATAAAATAACAAACAAACTAACTAGGGTGTAACAAATTCAATCGTGAGATGAGAATAATATATTTTAATAATATATTATATATTTTTATTATTCAAAATAGTTTTAATAATTATTAATAATAATAAACTGAAAATATTATTATATTGTTTTTAGCACTTGTAATAAAAAAAAAATTATTAAATATTTGATTAGATTGAATTTGGAAAAAAAATTAACAGTATTTAATGAATATGGTCCAATTCATTTTTTCAATGATATGCACCGACCACTTACCTGTGATTTTACATTGGAATTTTTATACTATCCAATATCTATATTGCTATGCAGCATTTAATCCTGTAGTGGATAATATAGAAATGATATAATTTGAAATCAATTCTGCATGCGAGGTGCATGATGTGGTGGCTGGGGCGGTTGGTTTTCGCACCCCCCAGTCATGTTCGAATCCTGCATGCGCAGCACGATGCTGATGATGAGGATGATGTATGTGTTCGATGCTGAAGACTATGTGTTTCCAGCGATGCTGCGGCTTATGTTGATGATGTATGATGTATGTGTTGAACTTATGTTGATGATGTATGATATAATTCAAATCCAATAGCTTTTTTACCACCTACTATGTTGATTTACCACCTACTATGTTGATTCTTCAGCGGGAATTCTCTCCCCCCTTGAAAAAATATAATTGTTCATTCTTCAGCGGGCATTCTCTCCCCCTTGAAAAAAAATAATTTGAAATCAATTCAAATCCAATAGCTTTTTTACCATCCCATTTTCCGCAAAAGTTTAGAGAAAGCTTGCTTTTAAAGAGGATGAAATTTATGTAAATCTGTTTTGAAATTCCAATTCTGTTGTCAAGTCAGATCTATATAAACCACTTTATTAAAGGATTTGCTCACTGGGAGGATGAAATTTATGTAAATCTGTTTTGAAATTCCAATTCTGTTGTCAAGTCAGATCTATATAAACGACTTTATTAAAGGATTTGCTCACTGGAATGTTGCTGAAAAAACGGTGGTGAGTTAATTAAAACGGTGGTGAGTTAATTCAAGGCTAACGCTTCAGATGGAATATGCTAAATAGGGAATTTATTGTTTAGATTAAAAATGAGTTAGAACTGGAGTTGTTTTTAGTGCAATTTTTTAAACTTTCTGCTGCCATAATCTGGTGGAAAATTTTGAGGTAAAATTTTGATTTGTGTTATTTAAATTGGTTTTTTTTTTACTATATATGGATTGTGTAGGAGTTACCCATGAATCTTGTGATTTCAATAAATTCCTGTAAAATTTTAAAGAAATTAAACATTAAACCTGGAAAACCCACAGGAAAAGCTTCCAAAAAACCTCACTAAAGACAACTCGTTAAAAGAATAAAACCATAAATCAATCACCAAATTAACCATGAATCATATCACCAAACTCCAAGGAAATTTCCCAAAAATCACCTCCTGAAATTAAACAAATATGTGTGACCTGTCAATAAATATTAAATGAGCTGCGCTGTATATACTTACTATTAGATAACTAACCCTTATAAATCCAACAATAAACATATACATACCAAACTAGACTCATTTAATAAGATCCTATTACCTTCGCATCCATCCTGGGCTACTGTTCCAGTGTAGATATCCCTGTTCCTACTTGCTTGCTTTTTATTCAATGGACTATGTTTTTCTTTGGCGGGAGCGGAAATATCTCCTGAAACGTGTGGCGTGGCTCGGCATTCCTGTTGAAGTTGAAATTGTTGAAGTTGACACAGGAATCTCAGTGTACCCGATACCATACAAAAATGGGGCATAGTACAACTACAAGCATCACAATTGGTTGTTAAAACACAACTTCGAATTTAGGGTTGGAATTTCAAAATAGAGTAGTAAAATTTAACCGTTTTCACTATCTTTCACCAATATTCACAATTTACAATTTTCTTAGAAAACCATAACCAACAATTTGCCCGTCAAATTTGCCCGTCAAATTATTCTTTGAAATTTGATAAGGGGTATCCAAAATAGGCCAAACAACAGACCAACCAACACACACAAGTAGGCGACAAGCGTCAGAGTTCGCTGTTACGGCTCAAGATGCTTCTCGATCTTCCGTGACGTTTCATACGGAGTAGTCAGACTATCCGTATCCGTGTAACTTGGTGGAGGAATAATTTTCAAAATTGCGGTTTGTATGGTTTTAAATTTTCGTTTCCATTATTTAAATGGATTTAATATACTTATAATATATCTTTTTGAACCTGGTTTTCGAATTTTTCATTTAATTATAATATTATAATTATATCAAATAAATGTGTAGAATATTTTCAGTAGTATATATAAATTAAAGATAAAAATTTCCATGTTTTTTTTGTTTTTTTAACAAAAATTAATAATAAAAAATTAAAATTATTGAAATATGTGCCATATGAACATGAGTTAATAGTTTTTTTGGACATATCTACATTATTGGCCCACATAGTTACAAGAAAGTTTATTAATATATTAAAGCTCTATCAAATAAAATATGAGTAAATCTCTATGGTCAAAAATCTTATTACATGATTTCTTAAATGTATATATATATATATATTTAACTCATATATCAATTATTTTTATACTTAATTTTAATTTAAAATAAATTTATAGATTTATTAATTTTTTATAATTTATTTTTAATCTTGGTAATATGAGATGTATAACGAAGTGGAGTTTTATTTCCGTCTTGAAATATGCCTTAAAATTGATTATGCCTGGCTAAGAGCTAGCCTTTCCGGGAAGTAACGAAATAGGTTAAGGGTCAGAGACCCAGAGGTGTCTGGGTGGACTAAAAGTCTACCCACTTAAGGACCACCATAGGGTAGTTACTGGTGAAGTGGTTTTCCTTGAATAATGATCATGGGTCAACCTGTATATTAGTGGATAACAATTAGTGATGGCTATCTCCATTGTTGGTTTGACAACTGAGCTGCGATAGATTTTCCCATTGTTTAAAAAAGTATAATGAATTGTTTTAATGCCTATCAACATTTACTAGTAATTTAATTTATATGATTGCACTAATTAAGTCATTAGACATTTATTTTGGAATGTGCTTTCATAATTTTACTTATTAATAATTATTAGGTGGATGGGAGGGTTTTAACCTCTACAATATATTCTAGAATGTTCTTAGCCACAAATCAAAGGTTGAGAACAAAGCCTATTTACAAGTTAAAGATCTTTAGAGTTAAGAATCTTGTTACATACTTTTTATATATTTAACTGACTCATATATATATATATATATATATATATATATATATATATATATATATATATATATAACTCATTCATGTGGGGGGCCTAGGCTATATATATAACTCATTCATGTGGGGGGGCCTAGGCTAAGCCTAGGTCAGGTCTAACCCATTTAGATAGTCTAATTCCCCTAATATGGTTTCCATTCTCAACCATTGTGACCTGGTGGGGACTAAACCACAAGAAAACCAACTACTCGACACCTCATTGTTTAATAATAATAATAATACTAATTTAAAATAAAGTTATAATTTAATTAATTTTTGTAAAAAAAAAAAATCACCTTAGAAATGTGAGATGTATTATGGAGGAAGTGCTTTGATGCTTATCATAGATTGATGCATGTCTGCATTAATGAACCATTTAATTTAGATTGTTGACCCTAATTTATAAATATTCAAAATGTAAATTTGTATGTATTCAAATTTTTAAATAAAATAATATAAATTAATAATTTAATAACTATTATTTTAAATTTCACACAAATTAATTATTTTACATTTTATGAGCTAATTCATAATTTAGTTATATAATCATTTTATTATATGTTAGTATTTTTCACTAATGTGTGGTTTTTGTTACCCACCAAAATGGGTAACCGTATAGGAGGAATTTTTTATCCTACATTTGACAGGTAGAGAGCCAGACAACCCCTATAAGCCACCATTAGATGATGGTATGACATGTTCATCCACCATTTTCACCATCCATATGCCTCTCACCATCCGACATTAGCACTTGAATGAAGGTGGACTATTATTCAAAAGGCACTTTGATCATTTTGCAATTGGGTGCCTATACTTCTTTGTTTTGTGCATTTAGTAAGGATGATGAGGTGATCTAGAAGATTGACATACCTTGATCACAATCTTGTTCGCTCACCTTACCAAGGGGCTAGTCTTCTACCCTAGTCCAGTGGGACCTCCCTTAAGGCCCTTTAGGTTATAGGAGGGCACTACTTGGAGAGCCATGATTGAGATAACATAGTTCCATCTTCCCCTATGCCATACTTAACACCTTCTATCTCAAATTAAAAGCCCTTATTTTACCTTCATTCTTCAAGCACAACTTGTCATTGGTTCTTGGGGGTTTGGCACTCATGTTCACATGCCTTAAGTGGGGCTTGAAAACGTTTCCCGAAGTTGATGTGGTTAAAAGAAAAGAAAAAGAATATCATGGCCACAATAAAAACAGAAAAAGAATATCATGGCCACAATAAAAAAAGAAAAAGAAAAAAATAAAAATCACACTAAATAGGATGGTCAAAACATAAGAATTAGCACATGAGAAAAACCCTAGCACGAGCTCTACCTTCCTCATATGGACATCACCTAGTTCCTGAGCACATGTTATTCCATTTCATTAAAAGAAGGAACCCTTACATGTCCCAACCCTGATAAGCAATAAAATGATCTTAAAGGGTTAAAAAAAATACTACATCATAAAAAGCAAGCTCTAACCTGTAATACACCCATCTACGAAATCGTAATTTTTTTTTGTTTTTACTTAATGTTAATCTTTGCATTAAATCTGACGGGTATGGATAGGATTACATGTAATTGATGTTAATTATTCTGGTCTCCGTATTTCAACCTGAAAGGTTGAGAATAACGTGTTTCTCCTTTAACGTTATGGGAAAAGACTTTCGAGAGGTTAGTGGATATGACTGACTTCACTGCTGGCTCTGCCAACTCCTAACACTTGGCTCCAGCATTCAATTCTCGCCGGCTCTGTCATGTGAAGGGATGAGGTCTAGGTACCCCTGGAATTCGCGCCCTCGATTCCACCACCCTCATCGATGGCTTGGATGTTCTGCTGCCCATCCAAGGTCTGTGCTGCAACATATGGCTTCTCCTTGGTTTATGCGGAGACGCGAAGTAACCAAAAACATTTCCAGTGTTCTGCAGCGGCTTTGGCTAGCCTGTTGCGATTCCCGCTCAGACTCCTTTGCTCTATGAGGATACCATCGGTCCTTCATCCTGTCGAGCACCATCCTAGAACCCGCCTTGGTTATACAACTTGGTTTTCTAGTAAGTGTTGCGCCATGCAGTAATTTTTTTGAATTGGTTCGTTTTCTTATCTTGCCTCTCACAGTTTTTTTTTATTTGTATTATTGCTCATTGCATCTAATGGTTTTTCTTATTTGGTCTGTTCCATGGTCAAGAATGGTGCTGTCAACCTCTCGCATCTGCTCTTTGGGTTTGGTCGAAGCTATTTTGTCTCTCGAGTTCTTCCGGCTCCCAAATTACCTAACAGGTATGTTCTTATCAGTAACACTCTCATTGTGGTCAATTGCAAGCTTGATTCCAGTTACTCATTCCTCGAAGGGTAACAGAGGGGTTTCCCTTTTGGTTTCTTGGAAAAGTCCAAGCGGCCTGTGGCCTTACGTCCATTCTTCATTGTTTGACAGAGAGAGATGGCGGATCCTTACACCATACTAGAATGCCCTGCACCCTTCCGGCTTCAGGGAATCTTGTCCTTGGTGTCGCCATCTGAACCGAGGTCCTGGATATTTCGTGGTTTATAAGTATGGACTTTCCCTCGGGCTTCTCTTGAATTGTTATGTAATTAATTTCTATTTATGGACATGGCATAGGGTAAAACCCTGGTGGATACCTCTGTTTTGTTTACAGTTTGTTAACACAATGTATCGTTGTTGTTTACTTCCATTTGCTGAGTTAAGTTATAACCTTCGCAACCGTTCTGAATGCTATTTCCAAATGTATTTTCTTATCTTTTGCTGTGCGGTGCATAATTTATTATAACGTTTTTGTTTTAACGTTGCCCTCCAGGGTTTTGGAATGATGGCAGTTTATCTATGGATATCTCATTGTAATTTTTGTTAATGCACAGTTCTGTACATTGAGGCACCACTGTAATATTTTCGCCTGCTAGATTTTTCCTTGTCGCATTCTGTTTAAGCCGCACCCGTATGGGAGCAAGATGTCTGTTTGGCAATCCTGTGATGCATGGGGCGTTCTCCTTCGGAACTAGCCCTAGCATTCAGCTGGCCTACCATGTGATTAGTTTCACAATTTGTATTATATTTTTTCAAACCTAATACCACTACACAGAAGCCTAGTTAATGTTTACTGTAGCTGCAGCATGAATGTCTACCGTTGTTTGGTTGGTTATATGCAAGTTCATCATCCTGTTATTTAATTACATGGATAAATCTTGGCTTTGCTTTCAATTTCAATTGTGGTTATTTGCAATAGAAAAGAAGACAAGGGTTCTGTATATTTTTTTAAAGATAATTGAAACCCTTACAAACACTCCCTCTACCATTTCAACTATTCTTCTCAGACTCTTGTAGATAGTGGTCCTATCATTCGCGCTCTGAACCCCTATACTCTGTTCCTTAAGCTTACTACATTCTCATGCATCTATTCGTGCTTGGGTGGTAGTCTTTAATACATCTAGCAACTGTCTACTAGATAGGTTTTTCTTTTGCCCATTTCAGGGTCAGCCTCTTGCCCTTTTGTTTCTGCTGTACGTACTTGAATTTCCACCTTATATAAATGTATTTTTTTTTATTATCTGCCCCTGCAGTATTGCCCACTGTTATTATTTAATTTCTTTTAAGAGATAACAAGTCTCTGCTCTTCCACTAACTCGTGCCATAGTAAAATAATTTCTAAAGGAAGACAACTATAACACCCTTCAGTCACTGTAAGGAAAAACCCTCCAGACTCTCCTACAATACAAATGTATTTCCAAATAGAGATTTACCAGCTATTTTGTTCCAAGAGATTCTTTTACATACCTGGAATTGCTACTTTGTTAGGATCCTTCTGATAGTCACCCAAACCTGGGTCTGCTTTAATTCAACCGCCCAACCATGAGATTCGTCTTTCGAGACCAGAATCTCCCCCTTGCTTCTTGCTAGACCGCAGTCTTCTGCAAGTTGCTCGTACAGCGAGCAGGGCTATCTGGTCATCACCAAACTTAGCCACTTTTCTTTCCTTCTTGGATTCTTTTTCTTTTTCTCTGCCTGTCACTACAACGCAGATTTTTCCTCCTCCTCCCTCCTTTTCTCTGGAAACTTTTCCAGTTAGGGGAGGTAGTTAGGGTTGCTTGCATAGCAACCATCTTTCCACCTCAAGAGGACAACTTCCTCCTTGAGAATTACCTCCTTTAAGGAAACACCTTTCACATCTCCTCATGAAAACAAATTATAATTAAATTCTAAACAAATAATAATAACAGGTTCAATTTATTTTTACCACAGTAAATCAAATATTTACATTTTATCCCGAGGCATTACATCTTCCCCCCTTGAGACTGGACATCGTCCCAATGTCTTTTAGTCATGAATAGCCCTGGATAAGTCCTTTTCATAAGTTCCTCATCTTCCCAAGTGGCCTCATCAGGCCCAAAGTGCTACCACTGCACTTTAACTTGGGTAATATCCTACTTCCGCAGCGTTACTTCTCTCCAGTCGAGGATGCTCAGCGGTTCGACGTGGATTTCTCCTTCTGATTCTACATGCAACATGCAACATCCTAAGTCAGTTTTCCTTTACGGAACTCGTTTAATTCTATCTACTGGGCTATTCCTTACATGTATATCCTACCAGCTGATCACATGCTTAGGATCGTAAACATATTTTTTTAATACGGAAACATGAAAAACGTTGTGGACCCGTATATGACTTGGCAAGGTGAGCTGGTATGCTACTGGCCCGATTCTAGCCAAGATCTGAAAAGGTCCACAGAATCGGGGTGCTAGCTTAGCGCACCTGCTCCATTGTAATGTGCTCTTTTTTGCTCGGATTCTCACGTACACATGATCGCCGACTTGATACTCTTTAAACCTCCTCTTCCGGTCAGCAAAGTTCTTTTGCCTATCCTGAGCTGCCTTTAGATTAGCACGTATCTTTTTAACCAGTTCCTCCATTTCCTTAAGCATTTCAGGTCCTAGCATCAGCCTGTCTTCTGGTCCACCCCAACTTGAGGGGGTGCGGCACTTTCGCCCATATAATACTTCAAAGGGGCTCATCTGCAACGATGTATGATAGCCATTATTGTACGCAAACTCAACCAAGTGTAGGTAATCCTCCCACTTATGTGGTTGTTGCATCACATATGCCCTTAACATGTCCTCCAACACCTGATTCACCCGTTCAGTCTGCCCGTCAATTTGAGGGTGGTAAGCCATGCTAAAGTTCAATTGAGTCCCCAACTCTTCGAACAATGTTTTCCAAAAGACTGATGTAAATTTTACATCACGGTCTGAGATTATTGTCTTTGGTAGCCCATGCAATCTGAATATATTTTGCATGAAAATATGGGCGACCTACACAGCTCTGTAAGTAGATTGTACCAGTATAAAATGTGTTGACTTACTTAACTTGTCCACCACCACCATGATGGAGTCGTTATTCTTCCTTGACTTAGGCAAACCTATTATGAAGTCCATAGAAATGGTTTCCCACTTCCATTCCGGGATGGGTAATGGTTGTAACAAACCCGTAGGATGTTGGTGTTCTGCTTTAATTTGCTGACATTCTAGAGATTGTGCCAAATAACCAGCCACATCTTTCTTCATACCCAACCAATAATATTCTTTTCGAAGTGCAGTGATCATCTTTTGATATCCTGGGTGTCCAGCTTAATGACTCCTATGATACTCATCCAATATCATATTTTTAATATTGCGCTGGTTTGGCATGTACAACCTTCCCTTATAATACAACATTCCAACAGCATCCAAAACATAATCCGACTGTTTTTCCTTGCTGGTTGGTTGCTGCACTTGCTGTTTTATTTGCTGATAAACAACATCTTGTTCAGCTGCCTCTTTAATCATTTCCCCGAAGGGGCTTTTCCCTTCACTGCAAGAAATCTCGTATAAGCATTGCAATTTCCAACTCAAAGCGTCCGCCACCCGATTCTCCTTCCCTTTTATATGTTTGATCTCAAAATCAAAACCACTTAGGAAATCCACCACCCGTGCTTGCCTTTCATTTAGAGTGGGCTAGCTGAAGTAATTTGTCAAACTGTGGTGATCAGTTAATAATAGAAATTTTCTTCCCATAAGGTAATGTCGCCACATTTTCAGGGTGTGAATCACAGTTGCCAACTCTAGATCGTAAGCAGAATATTTCTGCTCATGTTCCTTTAATTTTCTTGATTCGTAGGCTATTACCTTCCCTTCCTGAATTAACACACCTCCTACTCCTTCTTTACTTGCGTTCGTGCACACCACATAATCTTTGTTGGGATCAGTGATGCTTAAAATAGGTGTGGTGGTGAGCAAGTATTTAAGTTGCTCGAAACTTCTTTGACACTCACGGGTCCACCTAAAGGCTCTTCCCTTTTTTCGTAAGGAAGTGATGGGATAAGCTACTCTCGAAAATCCCTCCACAAACCATCTGTAATAGCCTGCTATCACCATGAAGGATCGAATGTCTGCCACATCTTTGGGCACCAGCTATTCCATTATGGTCCTTATTTTTTCGGGATCCACAACGATTCCTTCTTTAGTGATTATATGCCCCAAATATTGTATTTTCTCCTTGAAGAAATCGCATTTGTTGAACTTGGCATATAGTTTGTGTTGCCGCAGGGTTTGCAATACTAACCTAAGGTGCTCCTGGTGCTCCTCTATAGTTCAGCAATAAACCAATATATCGTCAATAAAGATCAGCACAAACTTATCCAAATAATGATGGAATACGTTGTTCATCAGACACATAAAGGTTGCAGGGGCATTGGTCAATCCAAAGGGTAGCACCACAAACTCGTAATGACCGTATCTTGTTCTGAAAGTTGTCTTATCTATGTCTTCCTCTTTAATTATGATCTGGTGATACCCTGATCACAAGTCGATCTTTGAGAAAATTATTGCCCCTTTTACTTGGTCAAACAGTTCATCAATGCGGGGTAGAGGATACTTATTTTTGACCGTCAGTTTGTTCAGCTGGTGATAATCCATACACATGCGAAGAGTCCCATCTTTCTTCTTAACGAACAACACTGGGGCTCCCCAGGGTGACACACTGGGGCGAATGTAGTTTTTGTCCAACAGCTCCTGCAATTGCATCTTTAACTTCGTTAATTCTGGTATGATCATTCTGTAAGGTGCTCGGGACACCAGGGTTGCTCCTGGCACTAGTTCGATGGTAAAATTTATGCCTCTTTTGGGCGGTAGGCCGGGGATCTCTTCCGAAAATACATCAACAAAATCTTGAACTATGGGAATGCTTTCCAATGCGGTTGTTTTATCTTTTGAGTTGGCATAACCCACTTGGATGGCATAAACCTGACATCCTTTCCTAATGCATTTTGCTAACTGGGAGGTTGTTATGGGCTAAATTTGCATTGGCCGCTTAATTCCCTGCATCTCTTGCTTTATTCCAAGCTCATCCTTATAACTGATAGTCTTGGTTTTACAATTAATTATGGACCAGTGTTTTTCTAACCAGTCCATACCAATCAATGAATTGTACGAGCCAAGGGGAAGCACATTTAACTCTGTTGTAACTGACTGCCTGACTATTTTTAAAGGGCATTTTTTGACCTTAGCAATCACCCGTCTTTTTGCCCCTGTTGCCAACTGAACTAGCCAAGGGTCCTTAAACTTAACAGGTTGCAACTTACAATGCTCCACAATTCTAGGACTAATATAACTTAATGTTGCACCAGGGTCAATTAAAACAGTTACAACAAGGTCTAAGAGTTTACCTTCAAATTCCACCATGGTCAGTTGGTACTCAGCCTGACGATCCTCCAAAGCAGCATTAATCCTTGGTAGGCTCTGTCCTACATCACCAACTCTAGATGCTTCTTATACTTGGGAAACCTATTCGGTTCCTTTTTGTTGAGGGCAGTTTTTCAAGTAATGGGGTCCACCACAACCCCAACATTGCACTGGAGGCCTTACTGTCCCTCCGTTGTCTATTTTCGCAGGATGTTCTATGGTTCTGGACTCATTGGGGGGTTTTAATCGGAGCGGATTCTTCTGCATACTTCTGCTGTTTTGTCCCTTGGCGTATCCTTTGTTACCTCCACCACGATTTCCTTTAGTACTACCAGCTAGCTTGCTGCTTTTCTTATCGACCCATTTCTTACCCAGAATTTCTCCCTTCTGCTTGTTTTGCTGGTAGCAGATTCGAGCCTTACGTATAGCCTCATCCATTGTCTTTGGGTTGTCAAATTCAATTCTTTCCCTCATGTTCAAAGGTAGACTACTGACAAACCTTTGTACTTTAGCCTTTTCCTCCCGAATATAAGGCACATAACGTAGCAGTGAAGTAAAACGAGTGATAAATTCATCCATAGTTTGTTGTCCCAACCGTAGGTCATGGAATTCCCTAGCCTTCTCGTCATAGAAGTGCTTGGTCAGGTACCTTTCCTTGAAGTATCTTTGAAATTTCTCCCAAGTGATGTTCTGTTCACTTACTCCTCTTACCATCTTAACTTCTTCCCACCATAGGGTAGCCTTTCCCTATAATTGGAAGATGGCCAGCCGTGCCTTGAGGTTGGAATCGTATTTGTATAGCTGGAAATATTTATTCATGTTGATCAACCACGCTTCAGCTACTTCCTCCTGTTCTCCATCAAAGTGTGGCAGTTTGATCTTACGGAATTCTCCTTGCAACTCTACTCGTTGCCTTTTTGATGTCTGTTGTTCAGAAGCATTGTCAAATCATTCCTCTTCCCGTCCTTCTGACTCTTCATGTTCTGTGTGGTGATTCTGCTCTTCTGACATTCCTTGCTGCTCGGCACTGGGATTCGGTGGATGCTGATTCTGTTTGTCAGACAGGATTTTTATAATCCTCTCCTGTTCCATAGTTAACCTTGCGTTGTCTTCCCGTAATCGGGCCATTTCATTTTTTAACTCTTGTACTGTCTCCAAAATTGCCAGATTTGTGTTGCGAGCCTCCTCTCCAAGCTGTACCCATATTTCGGGGTTATGTTCAGGACCAGCTGCAGGGCCCTGTCCCACCACATACCTGCGTGACGCGCTGTCTGCTCTTCTCATTTTATCAGCTTCTGTTTTTCCTGCACTTAACCTAAAAATAACAGAAGAAGGGTCAAGCATTAATTTTTTATTTTTATTTTTTACCTTTAACTGCTCAATAGAATCGAAAATTAAATTGTATGTACTTTATCTGTCTATCAGTTTCCAGTTCTAGTTCCCAGAGGCCACAATTTTTGTAAGTAGCTCTTATACCACCTGTAATACACCCATCTATGGAATCGTAATTTTTTTTGTTTTTACTTAATGTTAATCTTTGCATTAAATCTCACGGGTATGGATAGGATTACATGTAATTGATGTTAATTATTCCGGTCTCCGTATTTCAACCTAAAAGGTTGAGAATAACGTGTTTCTCCTTTAACGTTATCGGAAAAGACTTTCCGGAGGTTAGTGGATATGATTGGCTTCACTGCTGGCTCTGCAAGCTCCTAACACTTGGCTCCAACATTCAATTCGGCTGGCTCTGTCACGTGAATGGATGAGGTCTAGGTACCCCTGGAATTCGCGCCCTCGATTCCACCACCCTCGTCAACGGCTTGGATGTTCTACTACCCATCCAATGGCTGTGCTGCAACATATGGCTTCTCCTTGGTTTATGCGGAGATGCGAAGTAACCAAAAACATTTCCAGTGTTCTGCAGCGGCTTTGGCTAGCCTGCTGCAATTCCCACTCAGATTCCTTTGCTCTATGAGGATACCATCGGTCCTTCATCCTACCGAGCACCATCCTAGAACTTGCCTTAGTTATACAGCTTGGTTTTCTGGTAAGTGTTGCGCCATGAAGTAATTTTTTTGAATTGGTTCGTTTTCTTATCTTGCCTCTCATAATTATTGCTCATTGCATCTAATGGCTTTTCTTATTTGGTCTGTTCCATGGTCGAGAATGGTGTTTTCAACCTTCCGCATCTACTCTTTGGGTTTGGTCGAAGCTATTTGGCCTCTCGAGTTCTTCCGACTCCCAAATTGCCTAACAGGTATGTTCTTATCAGTAACACTCTCATTGTGGTCAATTGCAAGCTTGATTCTAGTTACTCATTCCTCGAAGGGTAACAGAGGGGTTTCCCTTTTGGTTTCTTGGAAAAGTCCAAGCGGCCCGTGGCCTTACGTCCATTCTTCATTGTTTGACACAGAGAGATGGCGGATCCTTACGCCATACTAGAATGCCTTGCACCCTTCCGGCTTCAGGGAATCTTGTCCTTGGTGTCGCCATGTTGAACCAAGGTCCTAGATATTTCGTTGTTTATAAGTATGGACTTGCCCTCGGGCTTCTCTTGAATTATTATGTAATTAATTTCTATTTATGGACATGGCACATCGTAAAACCCTGGTGGATACCTCAGTTTTGTTTACAGTTTGTTAACATAGTGTATCGTTGTTGTTTACTTCCATTTGTTGAGTTAAGTTATAGCCTTCGCGGCCGTTCTGAATGTTATTTCCAAATGTATTGACTTAGCTTTTGCTGTGCGGTGCATAATTTATTATAACATTTTTGTTTTAACGTTGCCCTCCAGGGTTTTGGAATGATGGCGGTTTATCTATGGATATCTCATTGTAATTTTTGTTAATGCATAGTTCTGTACATTGAGGCACCACTGTAATATTTTCGCCTGCTAGATTTGTCCTTGTCGCATTTTGTTTAAGCCGCACTCGTATGGGAGCAGAATGTTTGTTTGGCAATGTTGTGATGCATGAGGGCGTTCTCCCGCAGAACTAGCCCTAGCATTCGGCTAGCCTACCATGTGAATAGTTTTACGATTTTGTATTATATATTGTTTTTACTAAACCTAATACCACTACATAGAGGTCTAGTTAATGCTTACTGTAGTGGCAGCATGAATGTCTACCATCGTTTGGTTGGTTATATGCAAGTTCATTTCTCTGTTATTTATTTACATGGATAAATCTTGGCTTTGCCTTCAATTTCAGTTGTGGATATTTGCAAATAGAAAAGAAGACGAGGGTTCTGTATATTTTTTTAAAGATAATCGAAACCCTTACAAACACTCTCTCTGCCGCTTCAATTGTTATCCTCAGACTCTTGTAGATAGTGGTCCTACCAGCCACGCTTTAAGCCCCTATACTCTGTTCCTTAAAGCTTACTACGTTCTCGTGCATCTAATCGTGCTTAGGTGGTAATCTTTAAAACATCCAGCAACCGCCTACTATGTAAGTTTTCCTTTGCCCATTTTCAGGGTCAGCCTCTTGCCCTTTAGTTTCTGCTGTAAGTTCTTGAATTTCCACCTTATATAAATGTATTTTTTTTTATTGTCTGCCCCTGCAATATTGCCCAATGTTATTATTTAATTTCTTTTAAGAGATGACAAGTCCCTGCTCTTCCACTAACTCGTGCCACAGTAAAATAATTTCTAAAGAAAGACAACTATAACACCCTACAGTTACTGTAAGGAAAAACTCTCCAGACTCTCCTACAATACAAATGTATTTCCAAACAGAGATTTACCAGCTATTTTGTTCCAAGAGATTCTTTTACATACCTGGAATTGCTGACTTGTTAGGATCTTTCTGATAGTCACCCAAACCTGGGTCTGCTTCAATTCAACCGCCCGACCATGAGATTCATCTTTCGAGACCAGAATCTCCCCCCTTGCTTCTTGCTAGACCGCAGTCTTCCGCAAGTTGCTCGTACAACGAGCAGGGCTATCTGGTCATCACCAGATATAGCTACTTTTCTGTCGTTCTTGGATTCTTTTTCTTTTTCTCTGCCTGTCACTACAGCGCAGATTTTTCCTCCTCCTCCCTCCTTTTCTCTGGAAACTTTTCCAGTTAGGGGAGGTAGTTAGGGTTGCTTGCACAGCAACCATCTTTCCACCTCAAGAGGACAACTTCCTCCTTGAGAATTACCTCCTTTAAGGAAACACATTTCACATCTCCTCATGAAAACAAATTACAATTAATTCTAAACAAATAATAATAACAAGTTCAATTTATTTTTACCACAGTAAATCAAATATTTACATTTTATCCCAGGGCATTACATAACCCTTGAACTACAAGTAGTAATACAAGGAATAATCAAGAAAAGGTAAAAGGAAAACAAGAGGGGTATAAAAATTAGGTCATTATGGTAACTCATACATCCAGGAATACTCTCTCTTCGCATCAATACACTGAGGATGTGGACACCCCATTCAGTTGGTCCCTTAACCATGACACTTAACCATGAATTATTATCCCCTCCATTACCACATTATTATTCACTAACACCTATCAATTGAAGGGTGGACCAAGGAAATGTTACTCCCTTTCAGGGGACAGAAGCACCTAATAGGGTTGACCATTAGTCACCCCTACCTAGGGAGAAAACACTTTTGCGAGAACTTGGTCTTAATTTTGAAAGGGGATCTTTGTTTGAAGTATTAAATTTCTCTTAACAATAGATTTTAGTTCACGTAGTTTCATTATTGATCCTAGTCTCTGATGGATGATTACTTTCACTAGAATCCATATTGTTCTTGTTAGGAGGTTCAGCATCCTAGGCCTTAGGCACCCACTCTGTAAGTACCCAGGCCCTTTAGATGAGTACATGGCCTAAGTAGGTGCAACATTGAGAGACTATAGCCTCCTAACAACACTAGCAGATGACTCATGTTCTAGAGTACCTCTATGACCCAGGACGTTGGTCAATTTTGACCTGGTTTTGAGGATTCTTTAGGATGAAAACACTGGACCCAATGTGCCCTCGGGCTAGCCTTGACACAACCTAATGGGTAGGAGTCGATTCAATTCCCAGATGAGGATAGTCTCCCAATGAGATACTAGGGAGGACTTACTGCACCAAAGGAAGCCCTAATGTGTTGGACATAGGATAAACCAACATTCCCCGTGTGTTTCGCGACATGGACTAACTGCCTCTTTTGGATCCTTATCTCTGACAATGCGATTGTTGAGTAACACCCGTAGGTTTTCGTCTAACGACAATCATTATTCCCAACAAGTAGTATCAGAGCATAGGTCACAAGTTCGATACACACCTAGATCGTGTTGGGGAGGATATTGTTGGAAATTGGATAAACCAACACTCCCCGTATGTTTCGCAACATGGAATAACCGCCTCTCGTGGATCCTTATCTCTAGCGATGTGATTGTTGAATAACATCTGCGGGTTTAGGTCTAAGGTAAATTACGATTCCCAACATAATGTTGCAGAGAAGGAGGTGTCATTTAGTAGTTAGAGACCCATGGAGACCACTTAATGGCACCCTAGCTACAATTTGGACCCTAAAGGAGATATTGAGGGTGATTTAAGGGTCAACCCTCAAATCTTGGATGATCCAAGCATCTACGCATTCTTTGACACCTCTTCACCCTTGTATATAGCATTTTGGAGCATTTATGACAGACAACGTCAACATTTTAAAGGTTATGACTCACACACGTGGGAAAATTAGGCATAATTTGTTGTTAGCTAATGGGTTGGGTTATAACCCAAGTACATTTAGCAATAAAAATTGTTTTTTGGGGCTTTGCAAGCATAATTGGGAGTCATAATTCTCATATAAATAGAGGGCAAGGTCATTTCATTACTGATCATCACTTGTGACTATTTCAACCCTCTTAGAGAATTCGTTCTTATTGAATTGTGACTTTGTATCTTATGGAGATGTGATCTATGGTGGATTTTTGCTAATGGAGCTATTCTTTAGCTTTGGAGATGTGATTTTGGAACAATTAAAGACTTTTTCATGCATTCAATTTTGTAATCGTACCTTTTGTATTTGATAAATATATGCACTTTGTGGCT
Organism: Pinus tabuliformis; assembly: GCA_031772625.1. NCBI lineage: Eukaryota > Viridiplantae > Streptophyta > Pinopsida > Pinales > Pinaceae > Pinus > Pinus tabuliformis. The sequence goes on along the minus strand of CM062816.1, from coordinate 538,211,609 downwards.
ATTGCATAGAGTTTCTATGTGTAAATTTATTGTTGAAAATTATTCTATGGATTCTTTATGATAGTGTTGCATGCATTACCCACTTATAGAATGTGAATGAAAATCCCATGGGTGAATCTTTCAACTCGCTCTCCCCATTGACTTTTCTCCTTCACAAAAGTGATCACTAAGGTTTGGAACATAGAGCTTCATTTTTCGTTACTCTTCTACCAAGGTTTAGTCATTTTTACCCATCCCATAGAATTCATCACCCAAGGTCAAGGCACTAGCCCTAGTTACATGGTTGATCACCTTGAAAATTTACCTTAAGTCTCATTTATCTTCTATAAAAACTTGATTTCGACCTCTTAAGGTAAGTTAGTAGTTAGGGCTAAGGTATTTTTCTCAACTAGGATTTGAAACATTACTAGGTGGAGGGATTCAACATGTGGGGGTGAGGTATTTTTCTCAAAATAAAGTCATTTTTTGTGGTTAATTTCTCTATTCTAGGGCTAACATCCTTTTCCCTAGGTAGATTGTGCCCTAGAAAATCCCTAGTTTGACCCAGGTTTCAACTTGGGGCTTGTTGAAGAATTTCAGTGTTCCTTAAATTAGAGGTAAAAATCTATTGGAAGCCTTTTCTTAGCCTTGTGATCCTAAGCCTTGTGATCCTAAGAAAACCTATTAACAATGAAAATTCTCAATCCTAGGTCACACTGTGCCATAATTATACCTTTTGGAGGGTGTGAATTGCCTTTTTGTGCTAGCTAAATGTTGTCCTTAAAAAGAGAAATCATCTTTAAGCATATCGTGTCACCTTGTACCTTGTATCTAATAAATCATTTAGGTGAGATAATTTGGGAAAGCCTCCCTAGTGGTGCAAATCCACAAAAGAGCAGGAGGTAGTGGGTCTGATGATAGTGAACCACACCACATATTGTTGTCCCTTGGTCTAGCTTTTGTCTTGTGAGTTACCTCACAAGACTTGTTAGATTTTGAGGCAATAGGTATAATGGTTAAGAACATGTGCTTCCTTGTAAGAGGTCACATGGTAAAATATAGAAGGAAATAATGTATGTACATCACCATAGATGTTAGTAGTTAAATCCATGCTGAGAGGTCGACTTAGACTTTAATAGTCAAATTGTTTCATCTAGGCAAGCTAGGTCATGACCTTAAAAATGGATAATTATTATTATTAAGTTATCAACATACTCATTAGGTTATTATCATTATTATTATATTATTTGTAAATACCCAAAATATTTTAGTATGTCTTGAGGCCATAGTAATCATCTTTGGTATTTTAATTGGTCAAGTTAAAGAAAAATACCCCCTACCATAATTTCTAGCTCTAATGCTTAATCCACCACTATCATGAGCTTAATATCTATTTTTTAACTAGCTAGGGGATTAAAGGTTTTGCTCATAATTTGTTTTCCCTCAATCTTATTTATTATACCTTTTGCTTTATGATGTTTTGATTGGCAATTTTTTTTTTATTCTTTTCAACTAATTCATTTTAATGGAGTTGGATGTGATGGTGATCCCCTTGGATTATAAGGTTTTATATTCCTTTTTTTGCATTGAAAGGAAATTTTATGTGAAGAAATTATAATTATACATTTTTTGTACATGGCAGACTAAGGTTGTCAATTCATGACTCATAAAGGGACATATGGTTGGTTTCAACATAAGGCTTATTATAATCTATTTATGCTTGTTTTCTCATTGCATATAAGTTTTTTCATATTTATAGGAACACAATTATATGAAAAAAAAGTGAAAGAAACAATAAAAAAAAGCCTTCCTAAATTACCCTTTGGTTATTCTTGTATGCACACTAAGACAAGAGAAATCCAAAATTTCAGACACGCGATTAGGTGGGAACCCCAAATTTTCTTTCTCGATTATATGTTTAATATGTGTGCTCGTATATGAAAACCTTGAATTCCTTTAGAAATCACAAATTTATTTTGGACACAACTAAATCCATTATTTACAAGTTTATTCCAACTTCTATATGTCCAACACATAACAAGTATATTCCTTCATAGATCATTCTATTAACAGATATAATCTAGATATTTGGATTCTCAAATATCTAAATACATTTCCAACTACCATATATCCAGGACATAATGGATATATTTCCTCTCTCAAATATCTAAATACATTTCCAACTACCATATATCCAGGACATAATGGATATATTTCCTCGTGGATTGTCCTAGAAAAAAGGTGGATGGTCAAATGGGTCGCTTCAATGTACAAATTTCAGTTTTTTGTTCTTTTTCACTTTTTCTAGATTCTTTCCCATCATTTAATAGAGTTCAGATATCCAAAATTATGAAATCAATTTTTTTTTTTTTTTTTCATTATTTTAAAACCCAAATTTCAAATATGGAACTATGAACTTCACAGGTGAAACCTTAATGATATGCTTGTCTTATCATGATTCATGTGGTCTTTGTCCTAGATTGATGTGTACATGATGACTTAAAATCTAGATCCAACTTTTCTTGAAACATCAACAAGCCCAAACTAGCCTCTGCCTCATGATTACCATCTTTACATGGCCCAATCATATCTTACCATGTGGCATCTAGAGTCTTTTACCTACCACTTAACATTGGAATCTAGAGACTTCCTCATTTTTTCTAGTTTGATATTTCATTTATGAACTACTCATTTTCAATTTTGATAGTTGTCAACAATTTATGTTCAAGAATTTAAATTATTTATGAAAATCACCATTTTCTTCAAATAGGAGTTCTAGAAATTTCTTTCTTTTGAATAAGAAACATGTTAAAATTTCTACAAGATGCACAATATAATACAATTTTCTACCAAATAATTACTTCCTAATGATTTACTTACAATATTATTATGCCATTGATATCATTGAGTAATTACACTTCTGAAAATAACAACAGTGAATGCAACAAAGACATTAAGGATCGTAGAAAGGAAACCATGCACAATAGGGACAATAATTTTACCCTGGGAAACCCAACCTTGGGAGAAAACCCAACAACTTTTCTTTAGGAGATATTATTCTTCAACAAGGTTTACAAAATCAACAATTTTCTCTAAAAATTTGTGCCCATAATCCAAGTCAAATACTAATCAAACCTAGTCAATTCTTCAACAAGTCAACGCTAGTCAAACCAGCTAAAATAGTCAAGAGTCTGAAACATTAGCCAAATAATTAGCCTATAGTCAATTTTAGACCTACAATCAAAGTTTGACCTTGCAACCTGTGGTTGACCCTCTGATCAACCCTGTGGTTAATGTTGTATAGTTCTATGGTCAAATATGAGGTCAAACAACTTAGTCAATGCCCATTCAACTCAGTAAACTACTCCTTCACACATGTGGCCAAGAGAGAGAGAAAATGATGATCTCCAAAACTGAGTTTTCTTACTCATACTTGCTTTTTTTATGGTGTAGAAATGATTCATCACATGCCTATTTATACAAGTTGAATTAGGTGAAATACCCCAAGGGACCTTTCATGACCTAGACTAACTTGATGCTCCAAAAATCAAATTTGTAGTTTAATATTTCATAAAAAAAAATCTAGGTTAGCATAGGCATGCGAGAATACCTCCTGATGCTACAAGAAAATCAACACTCCCTCTTAGTGAGGGAGGGATTATCCTTGGCTGCAACAAATTTATCCTTAGCTGAAATTTCTCCTCCACAAGAAAAGTTTACAAGCTTGTTATTTTGATGTAGTGTCTTTTCAAAGGCACCTCTTTAGATTACTCCATCCTAGAGTAGGAAATATGAGTATCCTAGGCCATTTACCCTTGGCCAAAATAGCATGGTTCCTTAGGTAAATGTATTAATCTCCTCTAGTCAAATTAGCATGACCCAACCAAAGTATGTCATGGATTCTTAAGAGACGATCTACCCCTGGACCATTCACCTCTAGCCAAATCAGCATGGCCCAACCAAATTGCTTCACAGCTTCTCAAGTGAATTACATCAATATCCTCTCGTCAAATTAGCATGACCCAACAAAATTCCTTCATGGCTTCTTAGGAGAGGATCTATCAAATCCTGTAATTTCCCCGGGCTATTCACCCCTAGTCAAATCAACATGACCTAGCCAAATCATTATGGATTCACAGGAGATCATATGCATGATCCTATAAAGACATCAAGACTCCCTCTCAATGAGGGAGACATTCTACATCATGGCAGGCTTATCCTTTAAGCATACAAACTTTGCTCTAGACAGAGGCTTGGTGAGAATGTCAGAAATTTGCTCATATGTGGACATGTACTGGAGCTTCACTACTCCCTTCTGCACCATGTCTTAAATGAAGTGACAATAAAATAGTCCTTCAAGAAGCTTCTGAAGCCACTTTACTTCATGACTTGCGACACTGGCTACGGTATACTCTGCCTTTAAGTGAAATAGAAGTCTACTTCCTACTAAACTAGAAAATCATAGCTGATCCTAAGTTTAATTAACACCCCTAGGTGTTCTTTGTATTCTCTACACTTCTGACCCAATCGGAATTAGTATATCCTTGTAACCTCATTTCACCACCTGAGACATCTCAAACCATATCCAACTGTACCATGTAGGTACCTCAACACATGCTTCATTGCATGTCTTGGCTCAACCATAAATTGGCTAGCTTCCTTCACTAGATCCATCACCATAGTTGCTTTCTGGTCACCCTGACTGGGTGCTCCCCCTGGCACAAAAGCAAATCCTTCTATGGAAATCTTAGTTTCCCCCTCTACCACGAATTCTCCCTTTGTCATTGAAGTGTATCTTTTTGTCTCGCATGGTCCTCTCATAGAAGGCATGCTACTCCTAGATAACTCCCATCTATGAGCATCTAGTCTGACAATCTCAACCCATGACATCCTCTTCGAAGACTACTCCTTCCACTATGCCTGATTGTCTACTCCCTCTAAACTAGAATCTCTTTTGGTCATCTTGCACAGTCCTAAATGTTCTAACAATCTGTACAATCCTCCCTATCGAACATTGATCACCCCTGTTGAGTCTGTGATTGAGCCTTTAGGCCAAATAAGAACCTGACCATTTGGTGATTGGAGAAAAAAATATCCTCATAGTCCACTCCCTCTTTTTGGTAGAGCCCTCTTGCCACAAAACTCGCTTGTATGCTACCATTTGATGTGTGAATCATTGCCTTAGTAGCCTCCACAATGGACATATTATTTCTTTCCCCATTTAGGAGGCCATGGAAAACAAAGGAAAAAAATCAAAACCAAGCAAAATACAAGGACAAGAGGTTGACTAAAAAGTAAATGTGATAATAATAATCAAGGGATCTCTTGATCTAAGGATTGTAGGGAATCGTCAAATTCCTTTCTGAAAAATCTATAAGAGAGTCTCATAAACCCATTATATGCCTTGTCCACAAACATTACTACTATTGATAATAATTTCTAAAGGAAAAATTCATTTGACTTCTTCTGAGGTGGATGCTCATCATCATCATCATCAACATTGGTTGTTGATGCATGTTATTGCCCCTCCCTTTTCTTCTCAAGAAACTAGAAGGAATAGAATCCAAAATCATGACAACTGAGTCACTTGACCTTGGACATATCCTTATTCTTCTAATCCTCAACAGGAGAAGGTATTCTATCTGTATTATTCTTATCAAACTTTCCAAAGTTTTTATTCCTTTTCCTTGTGTGAGTTGCAAGAGCTTGAGTTTCTTCATCCTGCATAATTTTGCAAGTTATTACTAGAAAAGAGTCTATTATCTTCTTAGACATAATCAATCCATATATTATCAAACTTGGGAAGTTTTTCTCGTGAAAAAATTCCCTGAATAAATAGCTCCCATGAGGAGGGAAATTCATTGAGGGTCATTGTAACAAGTTGTGAATCATCAATGGTATCTCTAATAAATACAAGCTCATATTTGATATGGGAGACTCTTATAAGATATGAGACAATGGAATCTGATCTAGTCATCACGACATTACAAAGAAGATTTATCAAGGTTAACTGCCTACTAGTGTTACTGCTCTCATACAATCCTACTAGAGCATCATATATTTCCTTGGAAGTCTTCAATGCGACAACATGAGGAACCAAGTGGTCCTTTTTGGAAAAAAGTTTTATTGTATGAACCAAGGGTTTAATCGCACGGTGCCAACAAAGGCGTTCATTGTATTCTAACACAATGCCAACATTTTCCTTCCTCGGCAAGGGAGAAAAGTCTTACCTAAGGCAAGTCAAGGTTATAAATGATGTGTCAGGGTTTAAACGACAACATGATTCATTTTATCAATCAAGTTATACATCAACATATATTCACTTACAAGCATTTATAAAATATTAAGACTGAAATAGATAAAGACATAGCTGGAGATTAACATAGTACTTGTAAAGAAAATTTTAATCACATCTATTCATGCGACACATATTGTTTGTAAATCCTCGCAACAAACTTCTTATATTATATTTTAGTAGGCCAAGTCATTACAATATAGATCTATAGAAACTACACAATATCTTTTCTGAGCTCTTCCAAAACTATTCAAACAAGACAAGATTACAACATAATGTATCACAAGACTTCAGTCCTCATTCCAGTATCATGTCAAACTTTCTTTTCTCTCCCTCTTTTTAGCTTCATTTTTGCAGCTATATATAGATTTTCTTCTTTGATCTTGTCCACGCTCGCTTGATTTGGTCCGACTTAACCATCTTGACAATATCTAACTACTTGGTCAAGTTTTCACTTGATTCTTTCAAATGCAACATCTTGATCCTTCTTCCATGGCCTTGGCAAGTTCCAATGTAACTGTTTTATTTCTCCACTTACTGTTTTCTACTTTTTATTCCCACTTTCTAACATGTTTCATCATTTTCCTTTTCTTCTTTCACTTCTTATCTCCACAACTCTTTTCTGGAAAAATTGATCAAAATGTTTCCAAAAACAAAGGACCCAACAATCCTTTATGGAATCTACCAAGTTTCTCTTTGCCTTGGCTTCATTCTTCTTATACTTGACTTTCTCCTCAACTCCCTTTGCCTCTAGAATTACTTTCTCCACAGTATCTTAAAGCTCATTCTCTTCCAAGATAAGGAGTGTCCTAGTCTTCCAAGATCTGAAATTGTTGGCACCATCTAACCTGTCTTCAACTCTGAGACTTGGTGCAATTTTGATAAGAGATGCAAAAACCAATCAAGCTACTAAACATTTTTCCCATAAGTTGACTTAAATGGATTCTCTTTCAACAAATCTTTGATATCATGTTGAATTTTCTACAATATGCACAATAGAATACAATTTTGTACCAGATAATTACTTCCTAATGATTTACACACAATATTCTTATGCCATTGATATCATTGAGCAATTACACTTCAAAAAATATCAACAATAAATGAATAAAAAATAATAAGGATCCTAGAAAGACAACTATGCATAATAGAGACAATATTTTTACCTTGGGAAACCCAACCTTGGGATAAAACAAAACAACTTTTCTTTAGGAGAAATTATTCTTCAACAAGGTTTACAAAATCAACATTATTGTCTAGAAATATGTGCCCATAATCTAAGTCAAATACTAGTCAAACCTAGTCAATTATTTAGCAACTCAATGCTCATCAAACTAACAAAAATAATCAAGAGTCAACATTGATCAAACAGTTAGCCTGTAGTCAATTTTAGCTCTATGATCAATGTTAGGCCCTATAGTCAACCCTGCAGCCTGAGGTTGACCCTGTAGTTAATGTTGTAGTATTTTACAGTTATATATGAGGTCAAACAACATAGTCAACACTCATTCAAATCAGCCAAACATATATATAACTCAGTGAAGTACTCCTCCAAATGTGCAACTAAGAGAGAGAGAAAAGGATGATCTCCAAAACTAATTTTTCTTGCTCAAACTTAATTTTTTTGATGGTGTAGAAAGAGGCATCACAATGCCTATTTATACAAGTGGAATTGGGTGAAATACCCCAAGGGACACATCCCTTCATGAAGTGGGATTAATTGTCTTCTTAGGCCAATTTGATACTCCAAAAATCAAAATTTTAATTTAATATTTCATAAAAAAATCTAGGCTGACTGAGGCATGTAGGAATACCTCTCAATGCTACACAAAATATCGACAAAATGGAGAGTACATTTATACATATCTACTAAAGTGAAATATTGTTTTTATTGCATAAATATGGTTTGATTGTACTATGTAAGTCCTTGAATCTTGTCAAGTTGTTTAAATATTCCTTTTATGCTTTCAAATAAGCTTAGAATTTACAAGAATTTTCAAAAATTTGGGGATTTAAGTGTTAAGATCTAGCCCCTGGTCACATGGGTTAGATAGGGGGTTTTCACTAAGGAATAGGGAGAAAAGGGGATAAAGGAGGCGAAATATGGAAGCACCATATGTGTGAGTTATAAGTCATTAGTAGAAATTTAGATATCTCATTAAAAGTGTTAGAAAAAGTGCAATGTGCTTTTGATATCTAGAGGTATGATCATTTGGACATTCGGAAAACTTCATAAATTCTTTTCCCAAAAACATGAATGTCAAATTTTGGAACCTGTGCAAAATAGAATTTGGAGTCAAGGGAATTTTTTATGTTATGTGTTGCAAACCAAGCATTGGGATGTATCACGTAATGGAGATTGGGTAATGATATATTTTAAGGAGTGAAAATCCAACCATACAAAAAATTATATTAAATGGACTTAATGAAAAACATGAATCTAGATGCTAGTAGAGAAGATTTCTAGAATATAGCATTAACTTTTTTTTCTTTAGTTACCAAAATTCTTCTTAGATGTTGACAAAATCCAAATGGATATGGAAGATTCAAAATTCAATAATTACTTTTTTATTGATTGATAGGATTCTTTCTCATCCTCCAACAGACTCCATGCTACACATCCTTTTGTCACTGTCCCTGTACTCCCCATCCACGATCCTAGAAGACCTCTATAGTGAACCCTACATGCTTTCCCGTCATGAAGAAACTCCTAGTATGTCCTTCTTCATGAGCAGAATAATTCCCCTTTGCATCATTTCCCAAGAATCTTCCTTTTACCCCAGTTTACAAGACCGGTGCTACTGACCAATTCCCTCCTTGTGCCGATTTGCAAAGATTAAAACTAGCACTAGTGTCATATTTAGCGATTGAGCCCTTTTCCAGTGGTGCCGATCCTCTTTTGGCAAGTTTTTTAAATATGGATTCGAAGCTTCCAGTTCTAGAAGCTTCGTAACGGAAGTTTGGTAGATGGTTGGGCTGGATGGAGCTGAGGAAGTTAGTTTGGGCTCCTTTCCCCTATTAGGATGGAGCAAACTCAAGAGATAAGACCTTCTCCCATGATGAGAGGAACCATATCCCATCCATCCAAGCTATATAAACATCTCTTTTCCCAAGCTAAACTAGTTTTGGAGTGAGTTTGAATGATCAGCAAGACATCTATAGCTTGTAGATTTCTAGTGTATGTTTGAGGGAGAATAGTGTGTTTTGGTTTGGTTTGAGACTAGAGGGAAGAGGCCTTAAAACATCCATAGTTGGGTCTATCCATGAAGTGCTAGCAGAAGTGTGGGAACCCGGATACATCGAAGGAGACTAACAATGTCAAGGCATTGGTTGTAATCTTTTTCTAATTTATATAAATACAACTATTGATTGATTTCCTACATGAAGTGTTATTTTACATCTTTATGGCTTAATGTTCCTAGACTTGTTAAGTAGGCCGAATACAATTGTATGCTATCACGTTTGTTGTTGTTGTTGTTTGCTTGTTTCAAGTATTCGAAGGAAGGAAACAGAAAGTAGCTGGAGTGAGGAAGCAAGATCATCACCAAGCGGAATAACATTCTAAGAGGTAGGCCTTCTTAATTGATTCTAGCTTAAGGAGATTTTCCATAGATTGTTTGTTTGTGGCTAGACCCGCTCTCTCAGGCTAGTGGAATTGTTTGTGTCCGCACTGAGAATTTATCTACACCACAAATTGGCAACCATAGTGGGGAGCCAATCCTTCTGTTTGATTGATTGTCATTTCATGGTTTTGTGTGAAATTTTCTAGTATCACCATTTCCCTTTAGTGTTCTCTTCTTTGCTTGGTTTACTGCTCTGAGCTTGAAATTTACAGTGGCAATTCTGGTTTTAGCCTTTGAATTTTTTTATTTTTTTTCCTTGAATCCTCGGTCAGCACATTTATTTTTCTAACAGTCATGTCGATCAGCGTGAGTTTCTCAAAAACAGTCATGTCTACCCCCTTTTGGAGCTTGTTGTCTGTTAGGAAATTGCGTCGATTCCTATAGGTGAAGATCAGGGTTTTCCCTAGATCATTGCTAGTGTGTCTCGCCCTTCGGATTTCTGTCTCTAAGCTTGTTTTGACTATGTTCTCCCTGGTTGGAAAGCTCTTTTATCTCGGTTTATGTGCTTGTTTGATTTGTATTTTCTTCACTTGGTTTCTTGAGTTCTTGGATGGTGTACAACCCTAGGGCATCTAGGTCGTCACCCATTCACCTGTTTGTGTGCTGAGCAAGTCAAGTCGATAGTCAAAGTTTCTCCTTGCATTTCATTTTATTAGTCCTTTTTTTGCTTTGATTTCCACTTAACAAGTTTGAAAAGTTTCATTTGTTGTTTGAGCGTCTCTTTTCGAGCACATATCACATTGCTCATCTTGTTATTGGTTGAGTTTTTCTTCACTGGTTTGAAAGGAATTCTCTTTTGTGCTTTGCATTTGCTTGTGATTGATTGTATTGGAAATGTTTCATTGAAGTGTGAAGTGTTTGTGAAAGATTCATTCCATCATTTCATTGAAAATTACATAATTCTAGTTTGTTGAATCAATATGTTACATTAGTTAGCATCATTGAAGACTAGAGTGGCATCGTCATTTGCATTGGAAAAGAAATGAATTCTCTTTACTAGTGAAAGGAATACTTGAAGTGCATTTGATAGGAAATATAGGAATCAGAAAGAGTTTTTTCATCATTTTATTTTCAAAAGTAAAATAGTGAAAAGGTCATTTTGCTTTCATTAGTGTAGACAATTCATCGAATTGAAAGGGTCTTGTCTCATTTAGCTGCATATAGGTGTTTTTCGAGTCACATCGATAAGGCCTGAAAATTGAGACATAATTTCAAGATAAACTCTAAAATGTATTCAATTAACCTAAGGCGCATTTGAAACCTAACGATCACATTTTAGAAGGTCTAGGCTAGAGACGTGTTCCAGCGTCTTTAAACCTAGCAGCTGTCGTTCGCTTCGGCACTAGACAATGCTAGTACGGACTTGTGCTCCCCGTACCATCACATATATAAAGGGAGACCCCACTAGGTTGAAATCCTTTATCCATAGGAAGTCGAGTCTTCCGCCTTGTAAACGTGATACACCGAACACAACATTCGGGGAGATTTCCTACCCGTACTTCTCGGTTCGCCAGGAGGTATTCTGCAGTTCACGGTTACCTGGTAATCCTTTTTTCCTAGATCATCCTGAGTAGTCATTTTGATATTTTTGACTCCCTAAATATAAAAGATCACCCGAGCGCTTGTCCTTTCGAGCTCGTTTCAAATTGAAAGTGATAGAGTCACCTTTGCTTCTTTCTCGACTCTTAAAACATGAAAGAGCACCAGTTTGTTTTTGCGTCTTAAAAAATTGTTGCCCACGATCTTATAACATTCCTATTAGTCTTTTTCTAGACCACATTGTGAGTATACCTTTAAATACATTTTAAAGCCTTGAAATCAATCTCTCTTCTGGTTATTTGAGACAAAATCATCGTGGCTGAACCAACTGGTTCACCTAGTTCCTCTTCCTCTCCTCTGTCTGAAAGATTGTCTGAGGAGCCTTTTCCTGAATTGCTGCAGTCACTTGAGGACCAAGGTGTTGAGCTTGGAATTGTTCTGAGTATTCAAAATTTGTCATCTCGTCCTCTCCCTCCTAATACTGGGTCACTTTCTGAAATTGGCCCAGAATCTCTGAATAATCCTATCCAAACTCTCGAGAGTCCGCTGACTTCTGAAGGTCAGCTTGGACTGGTTGTTTATCCTCCAAATCCTTTGTTTGATCTTGTTGTGATATCACCTCAGCATTTGTACGGTCCGTACAATCAGCTGGGTATTCCTTTGGAATTATCCCCTCGAACATCTTCAGTCATCTGTCATCGTCTGTTTTCACCCATGGAATCAGAAGGTGAAATCCCAGTCTCCTCTCTAGGTCACTCGAAGGTTTCCACTCCATGCACAGTCGAGGAGAAGGAATATCCTTTCCCTCCTGAAGGTTTCCCTTACACGGGAAGCATTTTGACTAGTGTTCATCCTGAGTTACCGCGTAATTATGTGACTTTAGCTCAGTTGGTTTCAGGCACACCTACTACCTCATCACTATATCACAACCCTATTTGGGCATCTGGTGTTATGCCTACCACAGGCCCATTCTTTTAGAACCTAACCTCCCAATAGATGGTAATTTTTGCAGTTACTTTAGTCCCGGTGCAACCCACCATTCCAAATCCTCTTGTTTTGTCGGTCCAAGTAACCTGTCTGGTTCAACCAATGATATCGAGTCATGTCACTGTCAGTTCTTTGATCCCTCCAGTAAGTGGAGAGGATGTGCCATCGCCTGGGGGGCAAAGTCCAAATGTGTCTATGATGTCTGGTACAACCAATGTGAGTGGTTCACAACCTCACATGGTTGGAATGAACCAACCCTCTTTGGGTGTCATTTTAAACCATATTGGTCCTACTGGATCAAGCAATGTCCAGTACCAACAGCTGAACCCTGTTGGTCCGTCTGGGTCAAGTAGCATCCAGTACCAACAGCCTAATATGGCCCAGGTTCAGTACCAACCTGTTTATGTTCCATATGGTTCACGAGCGATGGTTAATTTGCCCTACATCCCTCAGCCTGCACCTTATGTCCAGCCTGGTCCGTCCACCACACCTGGTGGGTATGGCGAGATACAGTTTGGGAACTTTCAAGGTTTCATTCCGGGAACTATTCAAGTGCCTTTGCAGTAGCAAGGACAACTCCTGTAGCAACAAGAGAAACCTTCGTTGCAGCAAGGGTCATCCATGCAGTAGCAAGGCCAGATGATGTCGCAGCAAGGAAAACTGCAACAATTGCAGGGGAAACCCTCGCAACTGTTGCAGCAAACCATGCAGCTGCAAGTGTAGTATGTGCCGCAATCCTCCCAGCCTTTGCCTTCGCAAGGTCAACCTCTGTAGCCGCAAGGATAGCCTCTATAGCTGCAAGGTCATCCCTTGCAGCAACAAGGTCAACCCGGGCAGTAGCAACCCTTATACTCATATCAGCAGGGTCAACCCTTGCAAGGGCAAGGCTAGGGTCAAGTCTTGCAGCAACAGGCACAAATCCTTATGTCCAAGGGCAACAGGTTCAACCTCCTTTTGTCCAAGGACAGCAAGTCAAAAATCCTTATATCCAAGGGCAGCAAGTACAAAATCCTTACGTCCAAGGGCAGCAAGTCCAAAACCCTTTCGTCCAGGGGCAGCAGGTCCATAACCCTTATTCTCAGGGACATCAGGTGAAAAATCCATATGTCCAAGGCCAACAGGCTCAACATCTTTTTAACCCGTATGTTTCTTATCAACAACCTTTGGCCAAATAGTTTCAAGGCTTTCAAGGTCAGAATCCAACCTTTGGGCAATGTAACCTATAGTGGGGAAAAAATCAAATGGCATATGGACAAAATCATCCCCTATGGGAATAAAATCCTTACTAGCAGGGATGGGCCCTGCTAGTTGGGCCCCCTTATCGACCTCAAATGCCTTTCAATACCCAATTATTGTTCTTGGCTACATTGTAACTGTCGGATGTGTCTAGACTCACGAATGACCCAATTCTTCATTTGCCATAGTAGCCTCCAGTTCCATCCAAGATTTCGAGCGATTTTCCGAAGTTTGAAGGAAAAGCGAAAGGGGATCCACAAGCCCACGTGATGACATATCACCTTTAGTGCTCCTCAAATTCCTACATTGATGATTCCATTCGTCTTCAGCTTTTCCAGCAAAATCTTACAGGTGCTGCATCCAAATGGTATATCAAGCTATCTCGAAACACCGATCAATGACTTTAACACTCTCGCCATGGCCTTTCTCACACATTTCCAGCTGTCGGTTCGTTATGAAACTAGCACCCATCTGCTAACGTCGCTCAAGAAAGACATTGTGACCCACATCTCTAATCACATCCATGAATGGAGATGTAGGCGCTGTTTGATTAAGTTTGAGATTTCTGATCAGTTGTTGATCGAGTGGTTCACCAAATCATTCATCAACAAAATTGTTGAGGACATTACTATGGGTGGATGCATCACTGAGGAACAAGCCATCGCGCGTGCCCAGTATCTAGACCTTGTCTATTCACAATCCGACACGTTATATGATGTGTTACCCAATGCGCTGAAGCCATCATCTGATCTGATGACGTCTAAGTCTCCATCTACACCTCCTATTGATGGAGTAATTGGTTCAGTGACTCAGACCCCCATAAAATATTCTTCCAAACAGAAGTCGGTCTCTAACACTGCTCCCAATGATTCCTCTCGTAATTTGTCTGGCCCTGGTAAACCTCGGAGGTTCACGCTATCCAGTCTACCGCAGTGGATAAATCCTCTAAAGGTAAGAAGAAAGGCAAAGGCAAGGGTAAAGTTGATGCCCCGAAACAGGGTCCTCCTAAGTCATCTGTTGGTGATGCTTCCCAACAGAAGCCCAAGTATCCATGCCTCATCTGTGAGGAGGATCACTATACTAAGGATTGTGCCAAACAGTCTGAAGTTAATCGTTTTCTCAAAGGAACCCCCGCTGTCCTGAAAGAGCCCTTTTCATCCCAGCAGACTCAATGGTAGACCAGCCTCAGTCATCCGCTTCCTCAGGTTCACAAGTGTTCATGATGAGTACCCTGATTAACATGGCTACCAGGTCAAAAGATTATCAAACTCCTACCCTGACAATAGGGAAAGAGAAAGAAGGTACCCCTTCTTCTTCTACCCCATCTAGTTCTGGTCCTCTCCATATAGAGCGACCTAATCCTGATTCCGCCATTTGACCACCTTCTCGAGGTGTGCTACAAAAGTCCTCGTACAATCCCAATGCTTGTGCCACTCAACATTATAACGTTGTTGAAAATTTGGCTCAAGAACCATTAGCTATGTATGCTCTCGAGGTCATTCAAAGGTGTCCTTCTCAATGGAAATCGTTACTGTCGGCTATAGGGGGTATTGATCCAGCTCACTCTAATCTCATCTGTTTTGACCTTGAAAACCATGTTCTGCATTTACCTCATCATATTTCCTTTCTCATTCAGGTGATCATAAATGAGCAAACCATTTATAGGACCGTCATTGATGAAGGGGCTTCTACCTGCATCATGTTTGTCACTTGTTGGAAGGCAATTGGTTCTCCTACTCTGAACCAATCCCCTAACACTTTGGAAGCTCTTGACAGATGCAATTCACGACCATTCGGTGTCCTTCCTAGCCTTGCCATTACCTTGGAAGGTAAGACAATACATGTCGAAGTAGAGATTGTTGATGCTAATCTTAACTACAATCTTCTACTCGGACAAAGCTGGACCCATGCCATGCATGCTGTAGCCTCCTCCCTTTTCTGTGTGGTTTGTTTTCCCCATCAAGGGAAGATAGTCACAGTCGACCAATTGTCCTTCTTTTCCTCTTCCTCCTCAGATGGCAATGTTTTGCATGTCAAGAACACTGGTGCTCCTTATGAGAGTGTGGGGGAAGGACTCTTTGAAGATCCTTCCTTGATGGGCATTTTTGCGCTCCCACCTCCTCATGTTGCCTCTGTAAATATTATTTCAGTCAAGTTTGATCCTTGGGTCATTCCTTCGCCAGATCTTGTTGATACATGGGGTGAGGTTATGCTGTTAAGTCCCGCCGAAATTGATTATGTGGAAATTGTTTCGGCTTCATCTTCGGTATCCCCTGATCATCCTATTTTGAGAACATCTCTCGATGCGTATTCTCAATCCTCGTGGCTTGGTTCTTCAGAATCTCCCGATCCCTTAGCCGAGACTTTTCTTTCTGATGAGAGTATCATGGAAGTAATGTCTCTAGAGGAAGTACCTTGGAACAACACTCATCATCGTTCCTCATTCTTGCCTAGCCCGATGGTCATGTCTACTTGTCTCAAGGAGTTCTCTTCTCAGTTCCCGTCCCTACCACTTCAGATGTCGATCATGACACATGACATTTGGTAGGAAGGGAACATGGGTAACATTACCCAAACGATGCCAATTGATATTTCTATCAAGCCTGGTGTCATTGAAAATGTCCATATTGGGGTAACTTGTTCTCCAGAAGAGATCAAGCTCTATACTCATTTGTTCCAAGAGTTCTGGGATGTTTTTGTGTGGTCATATGAAGAAATTCCCGGCATTGACCCAAGTATAGTCATGCACATGATTCCAACGTATCCTCATGTGAAGCCCATTCACCAACGGCTTCATGCAGTGCACCCTAGAAAAGCGGTCGCCATTAAGGGTGGAGTTGAAAAAATTCTGAAAGATGGATTTATTTATCCAATACCTCTTACAGATTGGGTGTCGAATATCATACCGGTGACAAATAAATAAGGCACTATTAGCATTTGCATCGATTACCGTGATCTCAATCGTGCCTGTCCTAAGGATAATTACCCCACTCCCTTCATTTACCAGATCATTGATAAATGTGTTGGGAGTGAATTATTTTCCTTTATGGACGGTTTTTCTGGTTACAACTAGATAAACATTGTGTAGGCTGACCAAGATAAGATAACTTTTATCTGTCCATGGGGAACCTTCGCGTATAAAAAGCTCCCTTTTGGCCTTAAGAATGTTGGGGCCACATTTGAGAGAGCGATTTCTTGTGCGTTCCACGACATTCAAAACATCTTTCAACCCTACTTGGATGATCTCCTTGCTCATTCTCGTAAATTCCATGGTCACCCTGATCATCTCTGGAAAAAATTTCTTCATTGTAGACGCTACAACATTTGGCTAAATCCACATAAATGTGTCTTCTGCATCAAATCTGGACGACTCCTTGGCTTTATCATTTCGAAAGAAGGCACTCACCTTGATCCTCTTAAAGTTGAGGGCATAGTTAATTTACCCCCTCCATCTTCATTTCATCAACTGGAGAGTCTGCAGGGAAAAGCAAATTTCCTCTGTCGTTTTGTACCGAACTATGTTGAGCTAGCTTCAGGGTTCACTCAGTTGCTCAAGCAAGGAACCCCATTTGTTTGGGATGAGGCTGCCCAAAAGTATTTTGATTACCAAAAGAATATCCTCATCAATGCTCCTTTGCTACATCCCCCGAACTATCATCGTGATTACTTCCTTTATCTAGCTGCAGCCTCTAGTACCATCACTATGGTGCTGGTACAGGATGATGACGAAGGCAAAAAACATGTTATTTATTACCTCAGTCGCAACCTCCTCAACACCGAAACATGTTATGCTCTTGTTGAGAAGTTGGCTTTGGCTAAGTACTGATCCAGGTGGATATTGGTGGCCACCCGCCAATTCCACTTGGACCCCCACCATTGCTTCTTTCAGTTTTTCAGTTTCCTTAATTGTAGCACAGTTTACTATTTTTAGCAGTTTTCAGGTCCTAAACTTCCGAAGCCGTTTTGAGGCCCTAACCAATGTTTTTTTGAAATCTACCACCAACGATTTTCTATCTAAAATCATCTTTTCCATCGTAGTCCTCGGAAAGATCTTTCCAACAGGTTATCATGTGCGTCAAATGGAGATAATATGACCAAGTCACGACCTCGGGAAGTTGGCTGTCCAACTCACCCCAACGGGGCCCATAAACTCTTGGTGTTACATCTCCTCGGGTTAGGGTTTTGGTTGTTTAGGGTTTTCTCTGATTGTTCAATAATAAAAAGGCCGTTGAGCCTCATTGTAAGGCATTTTAGAGGCATGTAGCTGGCACATCTTTTCTCAGAGATACGCTACCATCGACCTAGCTGGTTTATTTCCATTTCTGTTTGTAAGCATATTTCAGTATTTTACATTAATGAAGTGAAGTATTATTTCTACTGCATCTTTGTGTTTATGGTTATCCCTATAATTTGTTGCGTTCCTGTTTAAATCCATATCAGTAGTATCAGAGTGGTCTGCTTTTTTTTCTCTATTTTTCATTGCATGTCCCCAAGGAGGTTGGGATATAAGGAGTTAGGTCTTTAACTGGTCGAACCTTTGCAAGACCAGCCTCACAAATCCTGACGGCCTCCCATGGCGGATGAAAAGAAAGATGAGGGGGAATGAGATCCTATCAAAATATTGCTCAAAGAAGCCCTCGAGTGACAAAGGAATGCGATGATGGACAACTTTACCGAGATCCTTCAACGGCTACCCAGGGGCGACGCATCGGCTTCCAACAGCTACTCTGGAAATGCCACACCATTTAACGTACAAGTTAATTTTGAAATCCCCATATTCAAGGGTCAGATAGACGCATGATGGATAACTTTGCCCAGATCCTTCAGCGGCTACCCAAGGGCAACGCATCGGCTTCCAACAGCTACTCTGTAAACGCCACACCATTTAACACACAAGTTAATTTTGAAATCCCCATATTCTAGGGTCAGATAGATGCAGATGTCATCAATAAATGGTTAAATCTGCCAGAGGGTTATTTTTCTGTTCATAATTTTTCCAGTCGGGAAAATATTATTTTTGCTCTTCTCAAAGCAGCCCCCCACGTCAAGGACTGGTGGGAAAGCTACTGCAAGCAGAAGGATGAAAGTACAAGCGCACTATTTTCAGCCACACCCACTGTTGGGCATGGAATCCCCCCATAGCATGTTTCAGGACTTAAAGCCCAAGTTTTGGTCAAAGGTTTTGTAAGACTCCGTGAATTGTGGGCGCAGAGCATGAAGTATAGGTTAAGTCATAGGGTTGTCCACCCTAAAATATTGCAATGCAATGTAAAGTCATGTCGGCCTACCCATGGTCCGCGGACTATGGGATTGTATAAATAAGAGCGAAGCTCTAAGTTGTAAAGATAGCAAATGGAGGGAATTAGAGAGAAGAGTACGAATGGTTGGAGCATAGAGTAGGAGTCTAAGTGTATTGGGTCGTAGTAGTAGGAAGAGGCTCTGCAGCTGAGTGCACAGAGGTCTAGTAGAGTCCGCAGCTGAGTGCGCGGACCCCTGCAGCTGAGTGCACAGACCCCTGTAGTTGAATGCGCAGGGCAGTGTCGAGTCTGTAATCTAGATCGAAGAATAATAAAGAGAAGTTGATTCCTATTTCTGTGTATCTTTGTGCATTGCCTTCTTTAAGTTTATACTGTTTTATTTATCGCACGCACTGATATGATTGCTGAATATGTTGTAATAATTATTAGTCTTACATAAACAAGCTAAGTAATCGGGTAATAATAGACTAAATAGCAAGGAACTTGGGTATTAGACGGGTTTCACCCCAAGTAGGGTTGCGCAAAAGTAGCATCACAGGTTGCAAAGGGATAGTAAGTGCGCATAGCGACGTGCACGCAGGGTCAAACCATGGACCTCCAGAAGCTTATCAGACATCCCTAAGGTGTGGAAACTTGGTTCTAGCACCCCCCCATATTACTTCGGGTGAGACCTCAGTCTGCGCTCCGTGGACTATTGCCGAAAGGGCCAGTAGTACCAAGATTTGCTTGGAAAAATCACCTCTAAACCTGGGTTAGGCCCATACAAGCCAACAAATGGTTCTGTTACCGGGACCGGGATCTGCATAAGGGATGTCTGATGTTGTGCCACTGGAATCCAATAAAGAAATAAATTGAAGAGTGGTTGGGCAAGAAGATTCACGAGTTCGCGGCGCAGGAAAATAGAAATCCGCGAGTAACTAAGGAACAGTGGTTGGAGCACTACTTATATACGGAAATCCACAAAATTTTCTTTGCATCCTTTCCTTCTGAGCTGTATGAGTGGATCGCGAAGTTAGCAAACAGCCAAGGAAGGTTTAGGCTCGACAAAACAATAGTGTGGACTTCGGAATTAGTGCATAGACTAGAAGCGTCAGGAGATAAGATCGCGTGAGCTGTGGACCATTGGCTCGATCGAATAATAGGAGGATTTATCACTAAGTTTGTGGTAGACATGACCATCAGCTATAGTGAGGTGGAACGACGTTTTCTCAAGGGACCGCGAAGTAAGTATATTAAATCTTTGAACACTTGGATTAAGATGCTATTGTGTGAAAAGCAGGTTATGTGAATAAATTAATGTTTGGGACTACGCAAAGAGGGAAGATCTACAGAAGTAGAAGTAGCGAAGAGTTGGAAACCAATCCCTTAATTTCACCCTCACGGGAAAGCGAGAGCTCGAAAAAGTTTCTCTGAGAAGCACGGTCAGTCTGATAAGGTAGCGTATTCCGCGTTTACCACCTCCACCCACACCGTCACCCATCTCACCCTTCTCACCTCCATCTCCACCCACCGCACCCCACCTCTACCACCACCACAATTCAGTATGGTGAGTGTGATCAAACTACCGGTATTCAGAGGAATGGGGAATGAAGATCCGGACCAATTATGGTTCGTGGTAAGAGTCGTATGGGAAGCACAAGGCATCGTGGATGACAATATTAAAAAGGTTGCGCTGGTGAGCGTGCTGCAAGATCGCACATTAACATGGTATATCAAGCATTCTAATGACCACCCAAACGTAGGAATCGCAGAGATCCAGGCCGTGCTAAACGGGGAATTTAGCAGGCCAAAATCAGAAACACAATCAATCATCGGGTTTAAGGAGATCGTGATGCTCCCAGGCGAGACCCCCTAGGATCTGGACCAAATGCTGAAGAGTACGATTCGCGAAGACAATATGACGTTGACAGATGGACATAATCATGCATGGTTTGTAGCATCACTTACGCCACACTTAAGGATGACGTTGTCACAGCAAAAACTTTCCACCCATGTCGAAGCATTGGAGATGTCAATGAAATTACATGAAACCCCTATACAAGACCCTGGGTTGGGAGTCCAACAAATCCATGCACAACTACAGAATCTATGTCTAGAAATGCAAAGTTTGAAACAGGACAGGACACCTCAGCCAGAGGTGCGCAAGTAAGTATGGTGCATAAAACGCAAAGGCCAAGGGCACGATAAGGACCACTACCAGTGTTCGCACACTACTTGGCAGGAGGAGGGCCAATGCCATTAAGACCGGAGGTACGGGCAGGGCTGAGCGCGACATCTGCACTATGGTGCGCGATCTACCAGACAGGAGGAAAACACACTATGGACAATTTTCATCTATTGCAGAAGTATATGCAGACATCCCAGCAATTGTTTTGTAATTTCTGCAGGTCGGTAGTCCATGATGAATGCACTTGCCGAAGCTATGAACTAATGATGGATTGTACTCCTTCCTACAGGGTGCAAACCGAAACGTGAGCCCTCAACCCAAATGCAGTGACGGCGTGCGTTGGATTTCAGGGGCGCAGTCGAGGTCGAGGCAGAATGGGACTAGGAATGGGTCTCGAACAACTAATTTGTTATAATTATGGAGAGCCAAGGCACTAT
This sequence comes from Pinus tabuliformis, assembly GCA_031772625.1. Classification (NCBI taxonomy): domain Eukaryota; kingdom Viridiplantae; phylum Streptophyta; class Pinopsida; order Pinales; family Pinaceae; genus Pinus; species Pinus tabuliformis. The sequence goes on along the minus strand of CM062816.1, from coordinate 538,190,088 downwards.
GCCTGCGATTGTACAAACCCGACAAGGACATCATGTTGGTACTGTACTCAGTTTGATCATGAGGTAGAAGACTACCCTTTGCTGATAGTGAGGATGCACGAAAAAGGGGTACTCTAGCCCCCTCTGACCCAGAATTTACAGATGACGAGGTTTGAGCCACGCGAAGAAGACCCGAATATAAACATGATGCTCAGGAGCGGTATGACTATGGGAGATGATAAAGGGAAGTAGCCAGAAGAAAGTGCGTGGGTTCACAAGGCTCCTACAAAGGAACCCGAATTTGATTTAGAATGCGCGAAGGAGACATTCACGGAAGTTAAGAAGAGCTTCACGGAGGCCTCCACTTCAAGTAGTAAGGATTAGCTAGAACCATGGATGGATCCTTCAATGCTCACTACCTTTCTGGAGACATGCATGAAACTATTGCCTAACAGCAAGGTAGTCAAAGGACTACATGAACTTATCACTAGGTGCACAGGGTCAACAAAACCGCGCGTGGTCCAGAAACTTGGAAAGCATGCATTGCACACAGGAAAGGAAATGAGGTTGACTGTGCAAATCGGCGAGTATGAAATGGATCAGGTAATCTTGGATTTGGGTTTAAACGTGAATGTACTACCAAAGCAAACATGGGAATGCATGAGAAGACCCGCGTTACAATGGTCCTCTATTTAGTTATGAATGGTGAACCAACAAAGGATTTTTCCCATGGAAAGATTGCAAGGGGTCATAGTCGATATTGAAGGTGCGAGTGCATAGACGGATTTTGAAGTGATAGAGATTGTCGATGACAGTAATCCCTATCCTACGCTACTAGGAATAGACTGGGCCACTGATATGAATGGAGTCATAGATCTAAAGAAGCGCAAAATGATCTTTGAGAAAAAGTCACTAAGCGGAATAGTACCGCTAGATCCAGCTGAAGGAGCGCGATACACTGAACCGGTGTGCGACGACGATAGTGATGACGATCTCAATTGTATTTACAAGGTAACTGCGTGAGAAGAGGATTGGGTGAATTCGATTACAGATGGAAGGATTTCGTGGGAGCGCAAAAGCTCCTACACTTCGGATTCAAATGAAGAGATAGAGCGATGACAGAATCAGCTACACAAAGTAACAACGCTAAACTGTAACATGATGATCAGATCATTGCGTTGCATGACAACAGAGGTAAGGGAGTTGCTGACATACGATGGATTGTCAGCGGTGGATGAATTCCTGAGAAACTTTGAAAGCGCAGTACCATTACAGCAGCAATTCGATGCGCTGAAGTGGGCACTGTGCGCCACATCCGCACGATGGTGGGGTACGCATCAAGGAAATTTTGAGGACTGGCATGGATGCAGAAGGATGATGCACCTACGTTTTGGAAAACACTAGCCCCAGATGAAAGCCAATCAGTAGGGGCGGAACAACTTGCGTGCCCACCTTTCCTGATGGGTACAGACATATGTTGTACAACCCGCACAAGCGCATGCCACCCCCAAAATAGAGAATCAGAACAAACCACAACAGCAGGAAAGGCGATGCACACTACCAATTCTCCATGGCAAAGCCTTTGATAGGGTGTGTGAGTACTAAACAAGGTTCACCAGACGAGACGAACTAATTGGGACCTACGTGTGCCAGTGGTTCAATGGGCCTATAAGACCATGTGCAAAGCCCTAAATGCGGAGACGATTCCAAAGGTGTGGAACAGAGTAGAGGCCGTAATTTCTGAAGAAAATATAAAAAGGAATCTGCATGTAATAGCTCCTGCAGTGGTGACAGTGCCCGATGACTAGGAGGAAGAAATCACACATCTATGTGAGGTCGAGCATATAAGGATTCAGGAAGCCATCTAGCGAGGGAACCTTAGACTTCACGAACTCGAAAAGGACTGGGTATGATTGAGAAAGAAAAGCATTTTGATGGACGTTGAGATCAAGAGGCTGGAAAACAAGATCACGTAAGCATGTCTCATCGATAATCCAAGGAAGACAAGGAAAGATACGGAGGATCGTACCACTGCATTAGAAGATTGTCATTGAGAATTTATGACTTTGCTGCCATGACTACGACTGCACCTCACCAAACACAGTAACCAGGGGAGTGCACTACACACAGTAGAATGCGCGGCTCCAGCTGTCGCGAAGGCAATTGAGGAATTTCCGTGGACTATGCCGAAAGTCAAGGTGAAGTCTAGCACAGGTGGTGCGACCACCTGACTAACCATAGGGAGCACGGTCTCAGTGCTCCAAGCAATTGAAAGAGAGTGCGAGACTATAAAAAAGTTTTTTTGGGAGGTGCGCGATGAGGGAGTTGCACGCAAAATCAACAAGTCACACGATTCGTGCCCGCGCATGGGGGGCTGAGCTGCCGCACGAGTAGGCTGGGAAGTGACCGTTGGTGTCACTATTCATGACAAGATGTCCGATTTAAGGCAAAAAGGAGTGGGAAACGGGCATTTAAGACATGAATTAAGGGCAAGATTTGGGGTAATCTACCGTCAAGAAAGAATTGATGGCCCAGAATTGGGGGTGACGGTCGAATTCGAATTCAAAAGGCACTATAAAACTCTAGGGGCTAACCATGAGAAAGCACTTGTTCATTTGAGATTTGAGCAGTTGATGAGAGCACAGAGGGTTGAGCACCAAGTAAGATTTGAGCCCTGAAGTTCGCAAATGACCATAGACAACTCAAACAGGATGACGACTACCAGGAGAGGTTTGGGCTCTGCATAAGGAACCACCGACGAGGCCGCACAGAACCCCATGGTACATGATGTTCTCAAAGACACTAGGGTCACATCAGAAATCATGAAATCACCTCAAACGTCGAGGCCCAAGAAGGATAAGCAGGCATCAGGACCAGTTCGCATGTCCCCGAGGAATCCGCAGTTCGGTAAACTCTCAATGGAAGAAAAGGGCAAGGCTGTCACCATTGAGACAAACGACGAGGAGGAGTACCTACAGGCTCTCGTCGATGAGATAGAGGTAGTAGAAGAGATGGAAGAGGACATCTAGCTGGTGCACTCTACAACAAAATTGCTCAAGTACGTCCCTCCATGGAAAGGGAAAACTAAGATACCAAAGGATCTGGATGCCACTAAGAGCGCACTCTAGACCTCGCTCCTCCCCGATGGAATTGTATTCGAGGGCTCGCACCTGGGTCGCGTGCCCACAATGAAGTTTGAAGATTGGGATCTCGTGGATAGCGACAAGTTCCCACACTTAGAGATAGAGAGCCTCATGAAGCAGAGCACGGAGGGGCCAATCACAACACTAAAGCCACGGAAATGGTTGTGCGGTGCAGAGAAGGCCGAACTACTTCATCTGCTATGGATTCCACACTTTCACCGCACACCTATCACTATTTTCGTCATTAGGCAGCTGCTTTTCCTGGTGCACGATGGGTACTTATGGCTGGAGGAGCCTATTCCCATCACGACGGATCTCATCCATAGGATTTCCCGACTCCCTTGTAAGGGAAAGGACCCCGCTGCGATAGCTGGAAAAAGTGGAGATTTGGCGCTCGTAGAGGCCATGAAGAAAAAATACAAACTGGAGAAGAAAAATAGGGTTACGCAATTAGCAGCATTAAAGATAAAGGGGTGCATGTAGCCACCCAGCTCCTAGCCGGGAAGGTAATGAGAAAATGCCGCGGTGATGAGGTACCAACGCCGGTAGTTGCGTTGGCCAAAAAATGCACAGATGGGGTCCAATTCAATTGGGTCGAGTTCCTCTGCGAGGAGTTCCTGACTAACTGCACGGAAGCCCAGGAGTAGGGCAAGACCTTCCATTACGAGTGGCTACTCTTGTCCATTTTATTGGTAACAAGGGAACTGCCCGAGGACAGTCAGTTCCCTGGCATTGAGCAGGACCTACCAGAGGCCGCAAAGTGCACATCGCTCTGGGCCACCAAGGACACAAAGTGGATTCACGAGACCAAGATCTTCTGGGTGCTCATGGAGGCGAGCATCCAGATGTGGATCAATAGACGACCACGCCTGTCCCCCACAGTGTACAACAATTTGCGAAGCTTTGCAGACTTCAAGGCAGACATGCATAATGTGTACATAAAGGCGTGTAAGGACCCGGCATGGCAATGGACCAAGCTCCCCTTCATTGCCATTGATGATGTGATCTTTTCAGTGCTAGAATCATGGCCCCCAGAGTGGCGCACCTCGGATCTGGCGGTGCTGGATAGAACAGCAACACAGAAACAAAAGGATATAGCCAATTTGCGTGTCACAAAATTGGTCGAGAAAAGGCACAATGAAAAAGCAGCCGCGGAGGTAAGGGCTATCCATGAGGCAGCAAGGGTAGCCATGGAGCAGGAAAAGGCCATTGAAGAAGCAGTGGCAGCGTAGGCAATAGGGGCCACCACAACGCAGGATGAGGAGGGCCAGGACTTGTCTACAGGACAGGGAGCAGAGGACATAGAAGAAGGTGTAGACCTGGGCACAACCTCCACCCAGCTGAAAAGGCCGCGCGTCACATAGAGATCGAGTCCACGAAAAAAGGTTAAGGCATCTAAATTGGCCATCGACCCGATCATGCTAATAGAAGGTGACTTCTACGACATCGGCGACATGGTTCGCGAGGTCACCAAGGAAGCACTCCAGGAAGCCATGTCGGAGCAGCAGATTGTGTTGGGGGGCCTAAGGGTGCAGCTGCAGGAACTACAGGTGCGGACCCCACAGGAAGGAACCATAGCCACCTATGGCACAACAGCTACTACGTGCAAATATGGCCAACACCATAGTGCTACCGGAAGGAGCAATAACAGCAGAGAACAAGGATGACAGAGCCGCAGTGATCGGGATCAAGGGACTTGGCCTTAATTTGGCTGCCCTTCTGCGAGACACATTGTATCAACTGCAGGATGGCATAACAACAAAGCTCCGTGCCAGGGAGGGTCGCACAATCCAGGTGATGAGTGAGCAAAAGATCAACATTGAACGGCTCAGACTGCAGTGTGACAAACTAGTGTCACAGAACTAGCAGATCGTGAAGACAGTTGATGAAGCATGCCGGCAAGTCTTAGAATTGTCCATCACCGTAGACCTACCAACAGAGATGTAGATCCACTATCTTGTAAGTGGATTCCAAAGTGCGCGTGAGGAAACAACGGTAATGTAGCTGGAGCTGAACCTCCAGATTGCTGAGTTGCTGCTGAAGGTGCAACCTTCCACTCCTTCAAAAGTTAGAGAGAAGCACGTTAGTGCTATTCAAATAGGACTGGAAGAAATTGGACGGGCAGTGCAGGACTGTACCGGTATGTTGGACCAAGCCTTTGACATCCTCACATCCTTGCAGGAGGACCCCAACATACAGCGCCTGGAAATAGAGGCGCCCGAACTGCAGGAGTAGTATGATGATGTAAGGGGAACTGCGTAGAAAATCATCCACAACCAACGACTAGCAAAGATGCAGCAAGCAAGGGCACTGAAAGAGCAGGTGGATGCCACCAGACAGAAAGAGGCACTTCTCAAGGCACGCGTCTAGCCATGGATTGATGAGGCCTTCACCATTATGGCAGATATTGAGGGCAAGCTTGCACAGATGCAGGGACTCTATGTGCTAAGGCAGGTAGTGGATCCTCACAAAGAAGCATCAGAAGAGCGCATGCAGTAAGTCCAACAAACCGCAAAACAATGTGCTACAGACCTCCGAGCAGTACGGGACCTGTTGGAGGGGCTCCGCGCCAAGGTCACCGCACAAGCAGAGTGACTTGGGATGAGTCATGATGACTGTGTTGGGGGCCTGTCGGGCATGGAATCCCCCCACAACATGTTTTGGGGCTTAAAGCCCAATTTTTGGTCAAAGGTTTTGTAAGACTCCGTGAATTGCAGGCACAGAGCACGAAGTATAGGTTAAGCCATAGGGTTGTCTGCCCTAAAATATTGTAATGTAATGTAAAGTCATGTCAACCTACCCATGGTCCGTGGATGATGGGATTGTATGAATAAGAGCGAGACTCTAAGTTGTAAAGATAACAAATGGAGGGAATTAGAGAGAAGAGTACAAATGGTTGGAGCATAGAGTAGGGGTCTAAGTGTATTGGGTTGTAGTAGTAGGAAGAGGCTCTGCAGCTGAGTGTGTAGAGGCCTAGTAGAGTCCGCAACTGGGTGTGCGGATCCCTGCAGCTGAGTGTGTAGGACGGTGTTGAGTCTGTAATCTGGATTGAAGAATAATAAAGAGAAGTTGATTCCTATTTCTGTGTATCTGTTATGCATTTCCTTCTTTACGTTTATACTATTTTATTTATTGCGCGCACTGATATGATTGCTGAATATGCTGTAATTATCATTAGTCTTACATAAACAAGCTAAGTAATTGGGTAATAACAGACTAAATAGCAAGGAACTTGGGTATTTACGGGTTGCACCCTAAGTAGGGTTGCGTAAAAGCAGCACCGCAGGTTGCGAAGGGATAGTAAGTGCGCGTAGTGACGTGCCTGCAGGGTTAAACCGTGGACCTCCAAAAGCTCATCAGACATCCCCAGGGTGCGGAAACCTGGTTCTAGCACCTGCCCATACTACTTTGGGTGAGACCTCAGTCCTTGCTCCGTGGACTTTTGCCAAAAGGGCCAGTAGTACCGATATTTTCTTGGCTAAATCACCTCTGAACCTGGGTCAAGCCCATACAAGCCAACACCCACTTGGAATTCATTCCGGGATGCCATCAAGGAGCAGTACTACCCTGTTGGAAGCTATGAGGATTAATACATAGAGTGGACCACGCTGTGGCAAAGGAAGGGACCAAGACGTGCCAGAGTTTACCAATATTTTCCATACCCTTCGCACAAAGTTGGGTATTAAGTATATAGAGCAACATTTGATACTCAAATACTGTGGCTACATGCACAAGTACATCCAGGAAGAAATAGAATTCTTGAACATCTCCTCGCTCGACATGGCATACCAATATGCCATCAAGGTCGAGCAAAAGTTTAAACAGAAGAAGCGATACTTTGGATCTGCAAATCCGAAGCAAGGGAAAGCTGCCCCCAAACCATAGAACAAAGGACAAAGCCAAGGCGGGGCAGCCCAAGACAACTCACCAAAGCTGCAAGAAAAGAACAGCGCCGCGAAGCCGAAAAAGGACACGGGAAAGTGGTGTGAGTTCCATAAGAGCTCCACTCACAACACAAGTGAGTGTTGGGCCAAGCAGTCATTGGTGGCCGAGCTAAAGGTTTTAGAATCAGATGCATGTTCCAACTCTGAGTCAAAACTCGACAAGGGGAATGACAAAGGGAAGCAGATTATCGATGTGGAACCCAATGCCACCGTTGCCACCACGAAGATCTAGAAGGAGGAACCTGAAGATCCAGAGGAGGAGGAGCGTCTCTTCCACTACCATATGTGGGTAAAGAGCTCCCCGCTACAATTCATTTTCAATAGGGGGAGCCAAAAGAATCTCATTTCAGTAGAGGTCATGAAGCGGCTGGGCTTACCGACCACAGCACATCCACAACCGTACACCATCCAGTGGCTTCACCAAGGACGGGATCTTCGCGTGAGCCAGCAATGTCGCTTTCCATACAACATCAAGCCCTTCACAGATGAGGTATTGTGTGACATTGCTCCCCTTGAGGTTTGTGATGTTTTATTAGGACAACCATACTTGTGGAAGCAACATGCTGTGTATGAATCAAGCCCCTGTTGTTATTGTTACTTCGGGAAATAAGTTGTACAGGATACCGGAGGTAGCACCGCCTACTACCATCTCTTTGGTTACTGCAAAAAATGCATTAAGCTCATTTCCAAAACCGGGAATTTTTTTTTCCTAATGATATGCCCTCAAGGAAAGAAGAAGACAGTGGCCACGACCTCTAGACAGGGACCCTCCGCATGACAACTAAAGATGGACAAGATCGTGGAGGAGTGCAAGGACATCTTCACCTCCCCTGCAGGGGTTTCTCTGCACTATCAGGTTAAGCACTCCATCGATCTAACCCCAGGTCTACTACTGCCCAATGGACCAATCTATTGGTGCTCCGTTCTGGAGAACGATGAAATCAAGAGGCAGATTCAGGAGCTGCTGTAGAAAGGTCACATCTGTTTGAATTCATCGCCCTGTGGGAGCCCGATCGTGTTGGTATAGAAGAAGGATGGCACTTGGAGACTCTGTATTGACTATCAGGCGTTGAACAAGATCATTGTCCATAATAGGTAACTGATCCCATGGATTGATAACCTCTTGGACCAACTGAAGGGGTCAAAATATTTCAGCAAGATCGATTTGAAGTCAGGATATCACCAAGTACCAATCGAACCCTCCAATGTGTGGAAGACTATCTTCAAAGCCAAGGAGGGCCTTTTTGAATGGTTGGTTATGCCTTTCGAATTGACGAATGCTCCTGCAACCTTCATGAGGCTAATGGATGACATCTTGCGGCCATTCACCAACTCATTTGTATTGGTATACTTGGATGACATCCTGATCTTCAGCCAGAGTTGGGAAGAGCACCTCCACCACATCCGACAGGTTCTCCAAACACTGCGGCAACACAAGTTATGTGCCAATTTGGAGAAATGCACTTTTGGCATGACCCAAGTTCAGTATCTGGGATACATTATTAATGAATAGGGGGTTCATGTGGATCTAGCCAAGATCCAAGTCATTCGGGATTGGCCATCTCCAACCACTCTGATAGAGCTCTATAGCTTTCTAGGTCTTGCCAACTTCTACCATAGGTTCGTGTTGGGATTTTCTCATATCACTTGGCCCTTGAGTTAAGTCACGAAGGGAGGAGTGAAAGAAAAATTCTTTTGGTCTGAATCTCAACAGAATGCATTCACAGAGTTGAAAGATCGCCTCTACTCAGTACTAGTGCTCACATTACCAGACTTGCAACAACCATTTGAGGTCGAGATAGATGCCTCTAACTATGCTATTAGGGCAATCCTTACTCAACACGGGCATCCAGTGGCATATCACAGTGAGACACTTTCAGACACAGTCCGGAAGTATCCCACTTATGACAAAGAGATGTATTCCATTGTGTAGGCTTGTCGACAATGGAAGCATTACATTTTGGGGAAGGAAACGATCATCCACATAGATCACTGACCCCTGCAGTTCATACAGACCCAAGGGAAATTGCAGAATGATCACCATCATAAGTGGTCCACATACTCACAACAGTTCCATTTGAATATCAAGTATAAGAAGGGCAGCACCAATAATGTTGCAGATTGCCTCAGTCAACCACCGTGCTCAACTCTTGTGGGCACGAGACTTCTGATTGGCCACTTCTCTACAAAAGCGACCCAGAATTCGGCCACACATACCAGACAATCTTGGAGGGTCAGAATGTTCTAGATTCTCACCTCCAGGATTACCTGTTATGCCACCTGGGTCACCTTTGTGTTCCTTCAAGCAAGCATGCCAAGATGATTTGGGAAGCACACTACAGTTGGGCTACTAGGCATTTCAGGGTTGAGAAAACGGTGGCAGTACTCCAGAAGCATTTCTATTGGCCGAATCTTCGACTGGATGTCGAGAAGTACATCAGATCATGCACTGCCTGCGCCATTGCCAAACCAACCATCAAGAAGCAAGGCCTCTATACCCCGCTACCTACCCCTAGTTGACCTTGGGAATCCATCTCAATGGATTACATGTCAGGCCTTCCTTCCACTAAGCATGGAAATGACTTTGTTTTTGTGGTCATCGACAGGTTCTCAAAGATGGCCATTATGGCGCCCTGCAAGAAGAATATCACAGCAAAAGCCACTGCTAAACTCTTCTTTAAACGAGTGTGGTTACACTTTTGGATCCCACAATATATCATCTCAGATCGAGACAACAGGTTCCTAGTACATTTTGGTCCAGTCTCTGGTCGATGTTGGACACCAAACTCATTAAGTCCATAGCCTTCCATCCTCAAACTGATGGCCAGACAGAGATTGTCAACAGGACGATTGTACACATTCTATGCATGTAAAACTCAAAGCATCCATGCACATGGGACGAGAGCCTCCCCTATGTTCAACATAGCTACAACCAGGCTCTCCATAGCTCGAATGGCCACAACCCTTTTTAGGTGGGCTTGGGATTCCAGCCACTATGTCCCATTGATGTGGCCATGCGATTTGCAGCTACTCACGCAGATTCGGCTCATGTCCAATTTGAAACAGATAAGGAAAACATATTCATTGAGCACATCCAACATATTCACCGGTAGGTCCATGACATTCTAGAGAAATCAAATTCCAAGTAAAAGCAGCAACATGATCAACATCGGGTGCCACACAAGTTTCAGGTGGGCGACAAAGTCTAGTTACATTTGCAAAAGGAACGCCTTACCAGAGCCTATTGGAAACTTAGACCACTCCAATATGGTCCTTACACCATTACCAAGGCTATAGGAGACAATGCATTTAAGCGTAGCATTCCCCCATTCCTTGGCATGCACCTAGTGTTCAATGTGGACCGCCTTCGGCCATACTTTCCACCATTACTAGACACATCCGACATTGCAGAACAACTCACACCCATAGAGTTGAATCCAGATTGCATGGAACAAGCTGCAACTGATCAGATCATGGACACACAGATCAACCACACTCACCAGCAGAATATCCAACTGTATCGAGTTGTCAAAGCAGGCCAACTCCTTCACCAGGGCAAGTGGCTCACCAGGGACCAAGTTTAGCAGAAGTTTCCTCATCTCATGGAGGAACTCAACGCAATGGGGACCATTGCTTCCTGGGGGGGAGTATTGGTCCAGGTGGATATTAGTGGCCACCCGCCAATTCCACTTGGATGCCCACCATTGCTTCTTTCAGTTTTTCAGTTTCCTTAATTGTAGCACAATTTACTATTTTTAGCAGTTTTTCAGGTACTAAACTTCTGGAGCAGTTTTGAGGCCCTAAAAAATGTTTTTTTGAAATCTATCGCCAATGATTTTCAGTCTAAAACCATATTTTCCATTGTAGTCCTTGGAGAGATCTTTCCAACAGGTTATCATGCGTGTCAAACAGAGATAATATGACCAAGTCACGACCCTGGGAAGTTGGTTGTCCAACTCACCCCAACGGGGCCCTTAAACTCTTGGTTTCCAATGTACAGGATGTTCAGTGCTTTCGGCATTACATTCTACTCCACACTACCACTGTGATTTCGAAATGCAACCCCATGACCTACATCCTAACTCGTCAGTTGCTAGGGGGCAAGTATTCGAAGTGGATTGTCATCCAACAAGAATTTTATTTGGTGTTTACTACTGCCAAATCTAAGAAATCACTGGTCTTCCCTGAGTTGATTTTCCCCCTTCCCTCCGCTTCTCTTCCTACTGGTGCCGACGAGCAACTCCCGGATGAGACTCTTTTCTTAATTAGCACTCTCAACTCTTGTTACGCTGATATCATCATATATCTTCAGACATCCACCTTTCGGTTTGCGTTGACCAAGGATGATCGCTGACACATTCGGCATCAATCTCAACCTTACCGTATCATTGGAGATACTTTATATCGCATCGGTTTCAATCTAATTCTTCATCGTTGTCTCACTCTCGAGGAGGCTGAGAGAGTCTTGAATGACTACCATTCTAGTGCATGTGGCGGTCACCTATCTGGATATGCTACTACTCAAAAAATCCTTCGCGCTGGTTATTTCTAGCCCTCTATCTTCAAGGATTACATTGTTATGAAACCAGCTCAAGAAAAGATAGAAAAGATAGATCAACGCCTTAGAATTCAGCCTCTTCGAGGGGGCAACCTCCTTTACATTACATAAATGAACAATTCTTGGATGATACAAATGAAAAGACCTCCTTTCTATATATAGGAGTCTAAAGGGTCATAACATAATCAGAACCGACATAACAATAATAATGTAAGGGCACAATAATAACAATAGTGGGCTTCTATGGGGCACAATAGTAACAATATGGGCACTACATGGGTACATCAATATAATAAGTGGGTTATACTAATAACAATAAGGGGTTACACTAGTAGTATAGGGGCCTAACATGCCCCTCTCCTTCAAAGAGCGTTGTCCTCAACGCTTGAGTAGTTCTTGATGCTTCTGTATAAAATTCCTGTCCTCCCATATGGAATATTCAATGGGTAAGTTATTCCACTTGATGAGATACTCTGAAATTGATCGATTTCATAGCTTTCGGGTTCTTGTTTCTGTGACTGCTCTAGGTTCCAATATGATTTTTCCTTCCTCTTCAATTTCTGGCAATATTGTTTGAATTGGGATCTTTTGAAACTTTTGAATAAGTGGCCATACTTCTTCGTCCTTCTTCCATTCATCCCTTGCTTCGTTTATCCAATCTGTTTGGATAATATAAATAGCACAAAACAATGCTTCCACATCCTCATCCTTGAAGAGTCTTCCCATTCGGTAAAGTCGCCATTTTTTAAGTGCATGTAGTATTGCCAACATTTCCTTCTCATAAATAGCTTGCTTGAGATGTAGCAGTAAAAGTACCCAATCACCTACATCAAAAAAAATTTCACTACGATGTTGATCTCCCTGTTGTTTCATTTGATTTTGCACCGAAGTGGCGTTATCCTTTAAAAGTTGGAGAACTTGTTGTTGATGCTCGATGTGATCTTTCATTGCTTGAACCTTTTTCTTCTTGATATGTCCTTCTATCTCTAGAGTTTGAGGAGTGGTAATTTCTTCCAATCCTTTACAAGATATGGTCAGATTCTTTTCTTGATGCTTGATGTGATCTTTCACTTCTTGAACATTTTTCTTCTTGATATGTCCTTCTATCTTGATAGTTTGAGTGGTAATTTCGAACAATGAATTACAAGATATGGTTGGATTCATTTCTTCTTTCTCGATGTGATATTTCACTTCTTGCACCTTTTTCTTCTTGATATGTCCTTCTATCTTGAGAGTTTGAGGAGTGGTAATTCTTGCCAATGCTTTACAAGATATGGTCTGATTCATTTCTTCTTTCTCTAGGGTGGGGTCCTGGCGTATATCTTCTTCTTTTGATGTTTCTTGATCCTTTTCTTCCTCCTCTTCATATTCTATGTAAAATAACTTCTTCTCAGCACACTTATGACCTTTAGTGCATTTGCTATCACAATTGTAACAAAGCCCTTTTTCTCTTTTTCTTCCAATTGTTGTGGTGTAACCCTTGTAGGTTGTGGAAGGCTAGGAGAAACAACACTTCCATCTTTATAGTTGTGAGGGGTATGCTTCCTAGTTTCCATAATTTTGCTTTCCATTATGTCACAAAGCCCTTTTACTCTTTCCAATTGTTGTGGTGTTGCTCTTTGTATCCTCATAATGTGCTATCATTTCCTCCGTGAAAATTGACCACGTAACAAGTTGTTTACAAGAACAAAGCCCTTTGTACCATAAAAATTGATCTGGTTCTAAATATGAAGATGCAATACATACCTTTTGTAACAGTTGAACACCATGTAGATCAAAATATTGCTCCATCTGAAGTATCCAATTTACTGGATCCTTGCCATCAAACTTCCTCATCTTGCTTTTTCTTGATTTTAGGAGCTCGACCTTGAAACGACTGTAACTCTGTACTTTCAGATCTTTAAGTTCTAAAATTGTGACCTATAGTAGCCCTCTGTGTCCTCTTTCCAATGCCACCAGTCTGATCCAAATTGGATTCTCTAAGGAAGAGTTATGCAAAATCTCCCAAGATGACCTGATTATAGACCTTTCCAGAAGATCTAACTTGTATGAAATGTCATGTGTCACTGTTTCGGCCTTTGGATCTGAAAAATTCATACAAGACACTACAGTCTGTCCTCTTTCTGTACCTTCTTATGAAATTTCAATCCGATCCCCAGAGAGAAAGTTATGACGATTTTCCCCAGGTCACCTGTTTGGAATGTAATTCAGGAGTCTGCAAAAAGACCAACTTCCTCAAATCATATCTCCGCAAATATAGTGCGAAAAGCTCTGAAATTCGGACCCGAGGTTCAGCACGATTTCTTCTCAAATTTATTTTTTTTGCAACTTCTGAAACATCGCAGAAAAAAGTTATAGCGAAAATTCCACGATGACCTGTTTGGAGCAGCGAAACCCTAGAATCCAAAGCTCTGATACCAAATGTTATGAAACCAGCTCAAGAAAAGATAGATCAATGCCTTAGAATTCAGCCCCTTCAAGGGGGCAACCTCCTTTACATTACATAAATGAACAATTCTTGGATGATACAAATGAAAAGACCTCCTTTTTATATATAGGAGTCTAAGGGGTCATAACATAATCAGAGCCGACATAACAATAATAATGTAAGGGCACAATAATAATAGTAGTGGGCTTCTATGGGGCACAATAGTAACAATATGGGCACTACATGGGTACATCAATATAATAAGTGGGTTATACTAATAACAATAAGGGGTTACACTAGTAGTATAGGGGCCTAACATACATCCTTGTTGTTCGCAAGTGTCATGAGTGCCAAATTTATCAACACAAGATGCGTGCCCCACCCACTCACCTACACATTGTTATTACCATTGGTCCTTTTTCCAAATGGGGCATTGAATACATGACCTATAACCCTCATTCGGCCGGGGGGCATGGGTATATTATCATTGATGTGGATTATTTCACCAAATGGGCCGAAGAGATGCCTACATACTCTGCGGATAGTAAAACAAAGGCTCAATTTCTATTCAATCATGTTATTTCTAGGTTTGGAGTGCCTCAAGCCATTGTCATCGACCATGGCTCCTGTTTTTGAGATTACATGATGGCTGCGCTGACTTCTACATTGGGTCTGTGCCACAATTGCTCAACCCCATACTACCCTCAGGCCAACGGCCAAGTTGAATCTGTGAACAAAGTCTTGGTTACGATGCTTCAGCACACCATTGGGATGCACAAGTCAAATTGGCATCTCATGCTCTTTTCAGTTCTATGGGCTTACCAAACCTCAACCAAGGACACAACTGGATTCACACCATTCTAGCTAGTCTACGGTCCAGAAGTAACTTTACCGATTGAGTGCGAAATTCCATCCCTTAAGCTAGTTGTCAAACTTCTCCCTGAGACCTCACCTCAATAAGAGCGCCTCTTGTACCAAGAATGACTGGATGAGACTCGTCGTCTTGCTGATTTGGTCATCGAAGCATGGAAAAAGTGGGTCAAATCCCATTTTGATCAGTTTATCTTTCCTCAAGGTTTTTCTGAGGGCGATTTAGTTCTTTTGTATGATCAGGCTAATGATAAGATGGGGGCAGGCAACTTCGAACCCATGTGGCATGGGCCCTACATTTTTAAATGTGTGTTATAGAAAGGGGTCTATGAGCTTATTGACTATGAGGGAAATCCCTTAGACAAGCCCCAAAATGGGCTTTATCTCAAAAAGTACTATGCTTAGGTCATCTTGCATGGTTACTTTTGTACAATAGTGTGTTATTCATTTTTGTGCAGTGTGGTTTGGTGTGTTGTTTTGCAAGCAACTTTCCTGCTTATTATGTTTCTACCTGCTTTGTAGATGTTAGTGTCTCCTCACATTGGTTTCGTTGATGGTGCTTTTCGTAGTACCTGAAATTTATCATCCGCATCATGGGCCATTTATGACCCCCATGGTGAGTTGATTGATCTTTAAGGTATTTTTCTAGGTCGAACAACTAATAACATCGTTGAGTATAGTGCAGTTATTGAATTGTTGTTAGAATCTATCACTCTTGGCATCCGGGAATTGGTTGTCAAACTTGATTCACACCTTGTTGTCGTTGAGAATGTATCTACGTATTCTTCTACCAGAGAGAAATTTTGATTACATTACATATCATCATATTCCTAGACACATGAATACATTAGTATATGCATTAGCTGATTATGTGTTAGATAGACATTTGCAAAACATGTAAAAACTCAAAATAAAAAACATTTGTACTGTAGTAAGCAAGGAAGTATAACATATATATGTGTGTGTGTGTCGATAATGTTTGTCATACATCAAAACCCCAAAAAAATAATATGTGTGTTCAAATACATTGGTGGCTCATAGGCCTAAAAAATGTGGAATGGTAAACCTATGCACTAAACATCATGATGCTCATGATAGCATGTAACTATTCAGACTACGTGATTCAGTAGTCAATGGATCCGATCTGATACCCCCACTGTATGCCTCTAATACTAGCATGGGACATCACCCATCCGGGCATACTCTGGGATCCCATGGGTCAATCCCTCTAGGTTCCGTGCGATATCCTCCTCATTGTCGCTTCCATCCTGATAAGGAGCGACCTTGAACTATTAAGAAACGTGCTTGGAAATTGAGGACATCCCGGTAGGATGCTCTAGTCCAACATCTGTATTCATAAAAACAAAACGTTATGAACACACATATCTCAAAAGCAATCAAAAAGCAAAAATTAAAATTATTTGTTTTTACCTCCATCATCATAATCCTCCCCCTCTGGGAGCAGCATATCCGGATCACTACAGAATTTGGTACAACTGTAAGGCCAAGCCTCCACTACGATCAATTGTCGTCATAGCCACGAGAATAAGGCAGGCTTATGGGACATCTGTTGGCCGTCGGTAATCCTAGGCATCAACGCACTCCAATGGACCATCTGTGGGTCTCATGGCAATGGCAGTTCCACCTCAGCCAGCTGGTAGTGGAACAGTGGAACCCGCTCCAAGAAGAAGGTCAATAGAATAGACCCATAAAGAAACTGCTTCAAGTTTCCCGCCTTAGCTTTTGATAGCGGGTGCTTCATGTTGACCTTCATAGCTACCACCCAGTTGAAGGTAGTAGGCACCGTACAGTCGATAGCATACTGAAACTTTGACTTGTTGGCATCATCCTACACTTGGGCCCCAGCCACTCTGTTTATGGCCAACAGTAACACTCTCAGCAAGAGATTTCGAAAAGTCATAATCTCGATCTTTCCACTTTTTGATTTGAGTGCTTCTGGGCAGTGTTCTGCAAGTAACATGGTCACACTTGCCCCAATTGGCCTTGACCCATATAGATTGACTGGCTCCCCTCTTTGGGACAATCCTATGATGAAATAAATGTTTGAAGTTTCCAACTCCAGTTCTTGGTCACGGATCATGAAAACTTCCCGATTCACGTCCTAGAGACTGATCAGATACCGTAGAAATTCAGGTTGAGCCCATAGACATGGTGTAAGGAAGAATTTGAGGAGCCAACAGTTCCTCAAATAATTCAAGCAATTTGGGTTAGCCATCGCTTGAGTTTCAATATCCTCATGCTCGCGTTCCTTCCATTCCACCATTTTTCATGATTTTTTCCTGCAAAAACCATATAATCAAGTCAATGAACATCTTTGGCCAGAGAAATTTGGATTCAAACGGATAAATTGGGAAAAAAATTGAAAAAATTTTGTTCACAGTGCTGGCACAACTGTTTTAAAAGCAGTAGCACCGACGACGTGCTTGGGAGTCTTCATAGCCCCCGATCGGCGCAATTTTGTGCCCAGAAATTGTGCCGACCAAGGACGATTTTTTTTTGACAAAACCTCCTCAAAAAATCCAAAAAATGGTTAAAAACAAGTAAAATAAGCATGAAAATAGAGCTTAAGGTCTTGACTCTTACCTGCAACTGACGGCTCGACGAATGGTCTCCCCAGTCTCCCACAATCGGCTCCAGAAAAACTAGGGCACAAGTGGGTAAAAAAATCTTCACACAAAGGTAAAATGGTAAATGGTAAAAAATAATTACTTTTTCTTCCTTTTATTCATTTTTCATGAAATATTAGGGTTTTTAAAGTATTTTTGACCTATTTTTCCTCATAAGCTGGTTAATGCATTTACCTTGTTGTGCATTGACAGGTGACGTATTATCGATGATGGTACTGGAGCCACGTTTCAACTCTTTTCTCGACTCGTAAAACTCAAATGAAAATATCGCTGAGTATTTTTCCATTTTGACTCATAAAAGAGAATAAAATGGGGGGTCCACTTTAAAGCTCTTTTCTGACTCTTTAAACACAAAAAGATTGCCAAGTTCTTGTCGTTTTGAACTCATTAAAGGCTGTGAAACATCGTTCACCTAGTATACATTTACCCCTTTTTCGGGCTGGGATGAACTATTTACGAAAAAGGTACTCCTTGACTAAAATTGTCAAGTAGTTCTCTCAAGTATCGTTTTCAACCTTTTAGAGCTCGAGAGACACAAATGTATGAAAAGGGACTATGTGGAGTTTTCTTTTCCATGTCTTTTTCAAACTCTATAAACATGAAAAAGATATTGAGTTACACCTTTGTCAGACTCGTTAAAACATTAAACGACATTGGAACGTGAGATTCTCCTTCCTAGGGCTCATTAAAATTACTAGGTTGGATTCATCTCAAGGATGAACTTACAGTGCAAGCACATGCTATCCCCTTCAAGCTTGCTATAAAAAATAACTGGGGTACCTGCTAGAAATGGTGGGGGAAAATTGGAAATTCTATCAGCCGTGTCGGAAGCTCACTCTCGAGCATGACACTTTCTACTTCGTGTCGGGTTGGGATATCCTCCTTTTCATCATTTGACCTTCCTAGGTTGGGCCATTCATTTTTTCCTTCCATTTGATCTCTGCCACGTCATCATGACCACCGATCCTATGGATCTAGAAGCTGCCAAAACTCTGGAGTTGTGTCACCGATATGTTCAAGAGTTAGTCCTTCTGCAGTTACACTTACTCTTGATTCTCTGTATCATCTAAAATGATTTTCATCCCATTGTCTTATGTTGATGATGTGGGATACATCATGGCCCTACTTTGACACGGTTACTTCTTGTCGACTTCAGCTCATTATCTAGGAAGCTGGCCGAGAGACTCCCTTCTAGTACCTTAGAGCTTGCATGCCCTAATGGCAAGTTCTTCACACTCGATGACAAGCTCACATCATTGGCTTTCGATCGGGTGATTTCATGGGTGTTCGACATCAGTTCCTTTATTCACATTCCATGAACTATGCTACTGGTACCTTGAGAGCCATTGTCATTATTGGTGGTTTCTCTCGCGCTTGTTAACGGTTCACATCATTGACTAGTAATCAAGCGACTTTCTAGCATGTTCGACTTCAACACATTCATTCACATGTTAGGATTTGTACTTTGATCGAGTCGTTTGGAGCACAAGACCCTGGGCTCAGATTACACAAGTCCAGGTTGCGAGGTGATGTGACATGATCATGTTGATATACATGTCTCTTTCAGATTGATTCAAATTGGATCCATGAAAATTATCAGAGTTCTATGACTGTATCAAATCATGACAGACTTCAAAAAACTTGTGAACAATGAGCTATCATGAAGACCTCTGGACAGTGGCAGTTTGTAGCCAGCAAGGAACGACAAGGACTTTGGTCAAAGCGCGCTGACTGAGGCCCATGGAGACCGGGCAGGACGCAAACTAGCAATTGGGAGATCCAGATCAGAAAACAGAGGCCGTTTCTGATGGGTGATTAGTGCAAACCCCTCGAGAAGGAATAGCCCCAAGTGCTGGGGAAAGCGCTGAAATGATAGGCGGGTCCCGTGATCCAAAACCGGTGGAATATCGAAGGTGTTTTGGGCGGTAAGCGGAATTGTCAGGAGACCCAGCGATTCCATACAGCGAACCATGCATGTCCGGCGGATGAGAGAGAAAACCGCCTCTCTTCGTGGGCTAACGTTCGATCAAGTCAACCACGTGATAAGAGCGAACACTGTAGGATATGGGGGCTCCAGATCTAACGGCAGAGATTCCACCCGATGGGAAACCGGATTTAACGGGAGAAATAAGCTACGGCATGTAAAGGTTGAAGTCTGATTTGACCGCTGAGTTGGTGAATGAATCATTACACAGAGTAACCGAAATACCGAACCGTTTGAGGAAGAGTTGGCGCAGTTCATGAGAGGACAAGTGGCCACTTCCCTGTGAGATGTTACACAGTGGCGATGACACAGAGGCAAGGAATTCCAAGCGAACAATAGTAGGCGATCCGAAGAGGTGGAAGAGGAAGTGAACAATCATGAGACAAGTTGACTTTAAGCCACGAACAGAGAACAGAGACAGAGGACAATGAGAAAGGAAAAAGAAGACAGAAGAGACAGAGAAGCAGAGAGCAGAGAGCCGAGCTGACCTGCAGTGCTAAGGAAATATCAAGCAGATAGAAGGCTTGAGAGGTTCAAGCAATCCTTGTGAGGATATCTATAGGGAACTAGGTACCAAATTGGACTCATCCCATTCAGACCAGTTGAGGTTGAGACTTAGTAAGGGGGAGTCTGTGCACTCTAGTGGCTTGGGGAATCGAAGAACCACCCTACTAAGCATCATTTGTTTCAGGAGACTCAAATTGAGCTCCTCATTGTAAAAACTCTATTTTAAAGACACAATAAAAGAAGGCCACCATTGAAAGCTGGACCGGAGACGTAGCCCAGGAGGATTGGGTGAACTCCTTATTAATTTTTTGTGTTCTTGTATTTGCTTACTGTGTTTCTCTTACTGTTTTCCAGTGTCTGTGTATTTTTCAATCTTATCGATCTGTTGCCTAAGATAACATAGACACACTAGCACATGAGTCTGTAATACCTTCATTAACTAATTAACTGAGGTCACTCACAAGTGATTTTCAGATCAAGTGGTATCAGAGCTTTAGGCTTTTAAGGTTAGACAAGCTTGTGTTGGATTTAGTTGTTGAATGCTAACTAGATCAAAGCTCAAATTAGGATAAGGAGAGTTGGTCGAAGCTAATCCTAAAATTGGGAGAGTCTATCCTCAGAAGACAATGTCAGAGGAAGGTTATGTGGGGCCAAACCCTCAATTCATAGATATTTTCCTAGCCATAAGGTCCATGGTAGAGGAAATGTATAAGGACTTTAGAAAACATAAGGATGAAGATTCATCAGGCTCCAAACAAGACAAAGGAGAAGATAAGTCTCTCCTCCATGACCACTCAAAAGGCAAAGGGAAAGAGGAAAGCTTTTTCACGCCTCCTAATAGCCCTGAACATAAAAAGAAGGCATCTTTGATTAAACTAGATGTTAAATTTGATTTACCTATATATGATGGAGAGTTGAATGTAGAAAAGCTATACAATTGGATTAGAAAAATTGATGTTTGTTGCAGAGTGCAGAGTATTGATTCAGACAAGAGCAAGATTAGCTGGCAAGCCTACGCCTTGGAGACAATGCCTTGGTTTGGTGGGAAGGTAGGACCCAAGCTGACATGAAGAGACATGGTAAGACCATTTCTGTTTGGAGTGAATTTGTTTCTGCAATCAAAAAGCAGTTCTATCCATTGGCCTACATGCAGCAAGCCATGATGAGCCGGTAAACTCTTCGACAGATGAAAGGGCAAAGTGTACAAGGTTACACCCAAGAATTTAGGAAGAAAGCATTGATTCTAGGAATCTCATTAGACTCACCTGAGACTCTGTTGAAGTACATTGGTGGTCTACATAGCTACATGAGGCACACTATCCTCATGTTTAATCCCACTAGTATAGATGAGGTATCTATTCAAGCTACTCATCTATAAGCTAGAGGAAAGAATGGAAGTCTAGAAGTTGGGGGATCATCCCAACCCACTGCAAGTAAGAATAAGGAGAAAAGAAAGAAGAAATGGAAAGAAAGGAAGGCTAACACTGCACAAAAGAGCAAGTCTTTATGCACTCACTGTAGGAAGGATGGGCATGATGATGAGCACCATTGGATTCTGCATCCGAAGCTGAGACCTAAGAAGTTCGAGGGAAAGAAGAATAAGATTGCTGTAGCTATTCAGAAATATTTGGGGTCAGACTCAGGAGATGAAACAACCATTGCAACCACAGGTGTAAAAGGTAAGAATTCTGAAGCATCTACTAGTAATTCTGCACAATCTACTATTGATGAAGAAAATGAGAGAAAAAGACATGAGCTTTTCTATATTCGAGTTGTTTCCAAACATCAAAAGATTGATACTTTGTTTGATAGTGGCTCACAAGTAAATTTAATTTCTGAAGAAATTGTAAAGAAGATGGGATTAGTGACTACACCTCACAAGAAACCATACCCATTAGGATGGTTAAATGATAAAGCACAACTTCAAGTGACTAGACAATGCAAACTCAAGTTTTCTTTTGGGTCAACATTTGTAGATGAGGTTGAGTTAGACATAATTCCTTTGGATATATGTGGAATTATTTTAGGAAGTCCTTACTTGTATGACAGAAAAGCTATTTTCTATAGAGCTGAGAACAAGTATCTACTTGTTAAAGATGGAATCGAATACTTTGTAAGAGCTCATAAGCTCAAGAATAATTATACTCTCATAAACTCAGGGCAGATGAAACGAATGATAAATTCATGCAAGCAATTCTTACTGATGGTTGTAAAGGAAAAGAAACATGATAAAACCAATGTATTTGAGGGTTGTAATGCTAAACAGCAAGCTAATTTAGAAAAGGTTGTTTCAGAGTATGATATCTTGTTTCAAGAACCTAAAGGTCTGCCACCCAAAAAGGAAATAGTGCATGATATTATTTTGCAGCAAGATGCTCCATTGCCTAACATTGGAATGTACAAGTTGTCCACTTTAGAGAACGCAGAAATCAAGAAGCAAGTGTAGGAGTTGCTCGAGAAGGGGTTCATCAGACCTAGTACATCACCATGTGTGTCACCAATTGTTTTGGTGAGAAAGAAAGATGGCTCGTGGAGAATGTGCATTTATTACTGAGCACTGAATAAGATAACAATAAAAAATCGTTATCCCCTTCCTTGCATAGATGATCTTTTAGATCAATTGAAAGAAGCTATTTATTTTTCCAAGTTAGACTTGCATAGTGGATACCATCAGGTCAGAGTTGCAGAACAAGATGCATGGAATACTGCTTTCAAAACAAAGTAGGGATTGTATGAGTGGCTGGCTATGCCTTTTGGCTTAACTGATGCTCCTGCTACTTTCATGAGATTAATGAATGATGTACTCAAACCTTTTCTTGATGATTTCGTTATTGTGTATCTGGATGACATTTTGATATTTAGCAAAACATGGGAAGAACATTTAAAGCATGTTAAGTAGACACTAGATGTTTTGAAAAAAGAAAAACTTTATGTTAAACTCTCAAAATGTGAATTTGGAAAAACATCTTTGAATTATTTGGGACATATAGTAGGGGGTGGTGAATTGAAGATAGATCCCTCTAAGGTGGAAGTCATTATAAACTGGCCTAAACCCAAATCTGCCACAAAAGTTAGGAGCTTCTTAGGAGCAGCACAATATTGGAGAAAGTTCATTTCTAACTTTTCCTTAATTGCAGCTCCCTTACATGCTTTAACAGGATTGAACAAGGTGTTTCAGTGGGGAGGCAAACAACAGAAAGCCTTTGACACCTTGAAAGAAAAGATTAGTACAGCACCAGTACTAGCACTGCCTAATCTTCAAAGACCATTTGAGATCCTAACGGATGCCAGTGACTATGCCATGGGAGCAGTGTTGACACAACATGGTAAACCCATATGTTATCACTCTGAGACATTTGATTCTACAGTAGTTAACTATCCTACATATGATAAAGAATTGCATGCATTAGTACAGAGTGTGAAAAAGTGGAAACATTACTTAATGGGGAAAGAGACAGTAATACATACTGATCATCAACCACTTCAATATCTACACTCCCAAACTAAGTTGCAGCAATCAAGGCACTATAGATGGATGGGTTTTCTACAACAATTTCATTTAGTCATCAGATATAAAAAGGGCATACACAATAAAGTTGCAGATATGTTATCTAGACCCATTATAAATGCACCTACTATGCTTAAGCATAATTATGTGTTACATGAGAGCTACATTGAACAATATGCTCAAGATATAGACTTTAAAGATGTATATGCAACTTTAATTCAAGGCAAACGAATAGAAGAATTGGATTATCATGTAAAGGACCGACTCCTATATCATTTTGGGAAACTATGCATTCCACAAACTGAAAGAGTAAGGATAATTCGAGAAGCACACACTTCTCTAATATCAGGTCACTCTGGGGTAAGTAAAACAGTAAGCATCCTAAGGTTTGGGATGAACATTTGTGTTATGTGCAACATGCTTACAACCGAGAAAAACATTCTTCTACACAGAGATCTCCTTTTGAGACCTGTTTTGGTTTCACACCAAGGTCTCCTTTGGATTTTGTCTTTGGTAAAGACACCACAGTTGAGGGACACAGTGATGTGGACAGGGCAACTAGGTTCATTGAACAAATCCACTAGATCCACCAGGCAGTACAGGAACCGTTGGAGAAGAGCCAAGCCAAATATAAGGCAAGGCATGACAAGCATCGGATGGAGCATAGTTTCCAAGTTGGTGACCAAGTCTGGCTGTATATCAGCAAGGACAGGATGCAAGGTGAAGGTAAGAAGCTAAAGCCTATCAAGTATGGACCCTTCAAGATACTTGAGAAAATTGGTGAGAATGATTTTCGCCTTGATCTACCAGCTTACATGCACATCTACTCAGTCGTGAATGTAGATTGCTTGAGATTGTTTGAACCTTCACTAATTGAGGATCCCGAAGAGTAGAGTCAATTGCCTTCTATTGATGACCTGTTACCTGAATATCTTAATGAATTGCAAGAAGACACAGTTTTGGACAGGAAGGTGAGAACGACACACAGGGGAGATGTTGAGTACCTCAGAGTTGGGCTCAAGGGTTCAAAGTCGAGTAGTGCAAAATGGATAGAGATTGGACAAGTGAGACAATTGTACCCTCACTTAGTCGATGCTTGAAAACCAAATTTTGGTGGTTCAAAAGCTTTTTCAGTGGGAAGGTCGTGATCCGAATTGGATCCATGAAAATTATCAGAGTTCTATGACTGTATCAAATCATGACAGACTTAAAAAAACTTGTGAACAATGAGCTATCAGGAAGACCTCTGGACAGTGGCATTTTGTAGACAGCAAGGAATGATGAGGACCTTGGTCAAAGCGCGTTGATCGAGGCCCATGGAGACCACGCAGGATGCAAACTAGCAATTAGGAGATCCAGATCAGAAAACGGAGGCCATTCCTTATGCGCGATTTTCTGGGAAAAACCCCTCGAGAAGGAATAGCCCCAAGCGCCTGGTCACAAGGGAAGCCGAAAACCGTGGGAAAAGCGCTGAAATGACAGGCGGGTCTTGCGCTCCAAAACCGACAGAATATCAGAGGTGTTTTTGGTGGTAAGCAGAATTGTCAGGAGACCCAACGATGCTATACAATAAATGACGTGTGTCCGGCGGATGAGAGAGAAAACCACCTCTCATCGCGGGCTAATGTTCGAGCAAGTCAACCATGCGATAAGAGAGAATACTGTCGGATCTGGGGGCTCCAGATCTAACGGTGGAGATTGTGCCTGATGGGAAACTGGATTTGATGGGAGAAATAAGCTACGACATATAAAGGTTGAAGTCCGATTTTTCCGCTGAGTTGGAGGATGAATAATTACACAGAGTAACCGAAATATCGAACCGTTTGAGGAAGAGTTGGTGCAGTTCGTGAGAGGACAAGTGGCCACTTCTCTGTGAGACGTTACACAGTGGCGATGACACAAAGGTAGGGAATTCCAAGTGAACAGTAGCAGGCGATCCGAAGAGGCAGAAGAGGAAGCAAACAGTCATGAGACAAATTGGCTTTAAGCCACGAACAAAGAACAGAGATAGAGGACAATGAGAAAGGAAAAAGAAGACAGAAGAGACAGAGAAGCAGAGAACAAAGAGTCAAGCTGACCTGCAGAGCTAAGGCAGCATCGAGCAGACATAAGGCTTGAGAGGTTCAAGCAATCCATGTGAGGATATCTATCAGGAACTGAGTACCAAATTGGACTCATCCCATTCAGACCAGTTGAGGTCGAGACTTAGTAAGGGGGGGTCTGTGCACTCTAGTGGCTTGGGGAATCGAAGAACCACCCTACTAAGCATCATCTGTTTCAGGAGACTCAAATTGAGCTCCTCGTTGTAAAAACTCTGTTTTAAAGACACAATAAAAGAAGGCCACCATTGAAAGCTGGACCGGAGACGTAGCCCATTGTTTTCATGTTTCAGGTATTCAGGGTCCTAGCTTAAGGAGATTTTCCATAGATTGTTTATTTTTGGCTAGACCCGCTCTCTTGGGCTAGAGGAATTGTTTGTGTCTGCATTGAGAATTTACCTGCACCACACTCCAAAATTCTTTTAATTGCACATTTTGGAATAACCTAGATCTAGATGCTAGTAGGATAGAATATGTGGTGGACACAAGAAGCCACATAGGATGAACACACTCAGAGTGTGATGTGGTACATGATATGGCAACAAACATGGCTATTTATGTGTCATTAGTGATGTGGTAGTTTAAATACAGTTTGATGACATTGCATGCGATTGTGGCATGTCGATGTGGCATGCTAACAAGGAATCCAAAAGTTTGGAGATTTGACTCATTGACTATAGTGGAATTTGGAAGAACAGATAAAATCACAGTGGAAGAATAATAAAACCTTGAATCTAGATGAAACTGGAAAATTTGAAAATCTTGAATCCAAAAAGTGGAAATTCCAAAGATCGAATATCCAAAAAAAATATAAAAATATTTTATGGAAATTCCTAGATCTAAATGGGTTTGTTATGTTGATGTGTTCGACTAGAGATGTAAAATTACATTATTGAAGTGATTCTTTACCATTTTCTAATAAAATCCAAAAGTATAGAAATCGATAAATTCTTTTAACTGCTCATTTTAGGAAAAACTAGATCTGGATGCTAGCAGGGAAAATCAAGTGGATCCACGTAGGATGAACCTACTCAAAGTGTGGCATGGTACATTCATGGAAACAAATGTTGTTTTTGAGATGTTACTAATGATGTGGAAATTTTGGTAGATTTAATGACATGACATGCCATTGTGGTGTGTTGATGTGGGATATCGATGATAAATTTGAAAGCCGAAGGATTTGACTCGACGACAATAATGGAATCTAGAAGAAAGGAGAAGAGTATAGTGGAAGGAAAATAAAACCCCGGGTCTGAAAATTTTAGAAATCCCTTATTTATAAAAGTGGAAATCTAGAAGATTAGATATCTAAAAAATATTATAAAAGGACTTTATGCAAATTCCCATATCTGGATGGGTAAGGTAGGTCAAGGTGTTTGAATGAAGACATGGCCTTACATGAAGGTAATAAATTTTGGGGAAGTTGTCATCTATCAACTAATGTGGCACTAGATGGTAAAAAATTATACGTATTTATTGAAGCATGGTACTTTTTTGATTCGATAAATAAAGTTTTATTGTATTCTATAGCTCCTTGAATCTTGTTAAGCTATATAACTCTTCTTTCTAATAATTGTAGTTCACCTTAGAATTTTTAATAGTTTTGGAAAATTTGGGGATTGGAGTGTTAAGCTTAAACCCTTTCTCACATGGGCCAAATAGAGAGATGTGATCAATGGCTAGCAAGGAAAATGGATAAGTGAGGTGAAAGTCGTAAGGAGTAGATGTGACATTTACAAGGCATTAGTGAAAATTTGTATATTTCATCAAATGCACTAGGAAAAGTGACAAGTGTTTCTAATATCTAGAAACATGTATATCCAGATATCTATAAAACTTTATAAAGGCTTTTTTTCTAAAAATCCAAATCCCAGATGTTGGAACCCACACATGATGGAACCTAAAGTTCATGGATTATGTCATATGGTGCAGATCGAGCACCAAGATTTGTCAAATCATGGGGAGTGAGCACTAATATCTATCAAGGGGTGGAAGTCCAAGCATCCAAAAAAAAGTATTAAAAGGGCTTAATGAAAACTCAAATTTGCATTCTAGTAGGGAAGAAATGGAAAATATGGAAAAGAACCATTTTCTAATTATCAACATTATTCCTAAATGTTAATAGAAAGTAGATGGATATAAAAGATTCAAAATGTAGTAATTATATTTTTTCAATTGATGGGACTTTTTCCCATCCTTTGAAAAAATTTGAAAGTCTACAAATCCAAAAATTCTTTTAACTATGTGTTTTAGAAAATCTTAGATCTAGATACTAGTAAGACAGAACACATGGTGGAAACATGGATCCACATAGGATGAATCCACCTAGAGTGTGATGTGGTACATGACATGGCAATAAATGTTGGAAAATTTAACAAGTTTCGGTCTTCATAACTGTCATTATATCTTATGTACTGGAAAATAAAAGAAGAAAGAAAAATTATTATTTTCAAGCATGGGTTTAATGCTTATTTTGATTGGTCTTCTATGTTAAGCATGTTCTTCATGATTCTAGGGTGTCTCATGTTATAAGATTAATTTTCATGAGTCAAGAAGTCAATTTCATGTATATAAGACCCATCTAGGCAAGATTCATCATGTAAAAGAATTTATTTTGAGTCTAGAAAGTCATACGCTTCCTATCACATGTCATTCCTTCCAGTCAAAGTTGGCCTAGAAAGAGCTAAGTTGAACTCTACAGAAGGTTATATATAGAAGATAACTTTGACCTCATTTGCACCTTTCACAAAGTAAGTTCGATCTGTAAGAGAACAAGAAGAAATCTAGAGAGAAGAAGAAAGAAGATAAGGAGGAGACCCTAGTGAAGGAAAGAGGCTAAAATTTGGACTTTTTTGCTCACACATGTAAAGTGAATTATGGTTTCTATGATGCTTCAGGGCCAAAGAGTTGTAGGTTGAGTCACAAACCCGAATTACAGGGTCGAGAACTAGATTAGGATTGATTTGAAAGATGTTGACTCTTGTTAACATTGGAAGACTTTGAATTATTGCAAGGGCTTTGTTGGAGGGCCAACTTGGTGCTTAGAGAATGTCTTGACTTTGGTTTTGGGTCTTGGTTTTCTCATATGATCAAATTCTATAAGAAGAGAAGAAATTCTTTTGGGTTGTCCCCTTGGATGGGTTTTGCCCTGGTTTGGAGCCTATATTTGTATCCATTATTCTAACTGTTTATGCTCTTTATAATTGTTTGATGAAGAGAAATTAACTAAGAATATAAAGAAGATAATATAAGATCACAAAATTTTATCAAGGATAAGGAAAATTATTTTTAATGTCTGCCCTACTACATTCTCCAACATGGTATCGGAGCTAAGGTGAAGAAAGAAAAGGCAACTTGAAGATCATCTTGTTGACATAAGAAGGGATTTCTTGTCAAGGGGAATCATTTGCAAAAGGACTTAAGAAGAAGAAGACCTACTGATCTAGAAGTAATGTTACTACATCAAGATCTCATTAAAAGACCTCATCATTTTAAGAAGTACCAAGCTCTCATTAAAGGAAAGAAGGATACTAAATCAAGCTCTAATTGAAAGTCTCATCATCTGAAGAAATAACATCTATATTATTTCTCTCTTGAAGGTTCCTTTCTTTTAAAGGAACATCTTGAAGGAAGGTTGCTTTATCTTGAAAGGGATATTGACCTCTCTTGGAAATCTATCAATTTGAAGGCTTATTCAAAGACATATTTAAAGGAAGCATCAAGGAATCTTGGTATTATCATCCACTCTTTGAAAATATTGGAAGACACTATCATTGAAGGCATCCTAGAAGTCATCATTCTAGGGCATCTTTGAAGTCTCTTTGAAGGCCTTAAAAGCATCAAGATAGTTGGATACATCATCAAGAAGGATGACTCTTGGTTGACAAGAAAGTATCATATTGTCTTCTATGTCTCAATCTACAAATCATGTGGCTACATTTTGCAAGGAAAGCAACAAGCTCGTTGGATCAACAAATTTCCTAGCATGGAAGAAGAGGATTGACTTGGTGCTCACAAAAAATGAAGACATGGAATATGTTCTTGGTGAAGTTACTATACCAGAAAAAGAGAAGACTCATGAATTAGAAAAATACAAGAAGGGAGAAGTGAGAGCACAAAGGATCATTATTGAATCCATAAAATATCATTTTATTCCCTTTTTTTATTTTATTTCAAGACATCCAATGTTATGTATGATAATTTTGTGAAATTGTAATCTATAAATACATCAGTTGAGAATATTTCCTTGAGGAATCAATTATATAGAACAAGGAAGTCAAAGGATGAAGACATGACCACTTATCTTATGAATATATCACAAATAAGGGACCACTTGCAAGGGCTTGGGGAAGTTGTTTCTTATTTAGAAATGAATACTTGTGTATTAAATGTTTTTCCACCTTATTGGAGTAGTTTTGCAACTAGTGTACTCAATAAAGGATACTTCTCCTTTTGATGAGTTATGAGCTTAATGTATTTTGGAAGAAACTAGGATAAAGGGAAAGGATGACACCGAATCAAATGAGAAGTCTCAAACTTTTATTGTTAAATCCAAGAAGAATAAGAAAGGGAAGTTTGGAAAATCCAAAGGAAAACAAGATATGTCCAAGATTCAATGCTTTGGATGCAATGTGTATGGAAATTTTAAGAGGGATTGTCCAAACAAGAAGAACAACAAAAGGAAGGAAAGGAGTGAAGCTCACCTAGTTGAGGAAAATGGATAACCTAAGAAGAAGCCGAAATGAGAAGACCTAAAGGACCTTTACTACTTAAGGAAGCTCCATTATATCAGGTTCATTATGCAATTTGTCTTTATTTTATTAGAAAATAGAAAGTAGATTCATATCATGCATCGTTGCATTCTCTAGAAGAGTATTGATTTCTTTAAAGCATGACATCATAAAGGGAAGCATATAATAGTAGGATAATTAGAATCTACATGATCAAGTTGCTTTGGTAGAAATCATCTAGCTTACAAGAATGAGAAGATTGTGACCATATTGCATATTATAATTCATCCAAGCATTTTTATAACATAATGTTAGAGGTAGTCATTTTGCATGAAGGATCATTAAATATCCTCCTTTAAGAACCATAATTTAGAATGGTTCTTTGAAGAAGCATTATGATTGGTGTATATTCCATCTAGTATGGACTCTATAGTCTTGAAGGATGAAGGAATGTAGATGGTCAGATTGCAGTATGAAAGGCATAATTAAAGTCTTTATCCTATTGGGAAGAGAAAAATATCCTTGATAGGTATAAGAAGCAAGATCATTCAAGGAAGGATATCTATATGGTTGCATGGAGGCAAAGGTATGCATGTCTTTAAGTAACTTTTCCCTAAAAAGGTAGAATTTGTATCTACAAAAATCTTGCAAAAAGAGC
Organism: Pinus tabuliformis; assembly: GCA_031772625.1. Classification (NCBI taxonomy): domain Eukaryota; kingdom Viridiplantae; phylum Streptophyta; class Pinopsida; order Pinales; family Pinaceae; genus Pinus; species Pinus tabuliformis. The sequence goes on along the minus strand of CM062816.1, from coordinate 538,159,032 downwards.
TAGTTATAAGAATGTGATCGACGCATCTTCAATGTGGTTACTTTATGATTGAAAGAAGAATTTTAGTATGGTTTGAAATGGTTAAAAATCAAGACTCTCCCACAAGATAACATGATGATATTGATCAATTTCAAGTATGGTCACTGGAAGTAAGAAAGGGAGTTAATAATGACAACTCCAAGGAAGATATTGTGGCTTGTTTAATAGATTATTCCATGGGCACCTTGATTAAAAGTGAATGCATGGAGAAGGATCCTTGTACAATATGGAAATGAACCATGTAGAAGGATTTCGATCTCAAAAGATACAAGTAAGAAAATATCTTGATGAAAGGGCCATCATAACAGGGTAAATCTGATTTTAATACTTTGTTATTGGTTATCTGGTTGGTACATAGTTTTTTTCTACCTGGGAGAATGTTGCACAAGTACATTATGGAAGTTGAGACCAATATATTTACAACTATTTGCTTTGGACTCAAATCATGAATTCAGTGAAATAAGTGTATGGATTTGATGATCCTAGGAGGATCACATGGTCAAGATGTCTACTTCATCTTGGGATAGTAAGATAGTAGTACAAGAATATAACATGTTTTTCATGATGATCACTTTCATGTTGAAAGGAAGCTTAGTTTCACTTTGAAAGGCTCAATATAATTCCTTTATTGACAATGACTAAAAGAATGTGATATGAAAAGTTGATGGCCGAAATCCTATAAAAATATTAAAGGAAGAAGATCGCTCCACAACATCTAGGAATAAAGAAGCTCAATATGATGAGATGCAAAGGAAGGAGTCATTCAGCTACTACTTGAATATCTCCATGATGAACTAGTAGTTGATACATTCATGAAGACAAGCCAAAGATATCGTGGTTAAGACTTCCCAATTAAAAGGAAGTAAGGAATTTCCTCTATATTTGAGAGGAATTAAGAAGTCTCCGTCATAATTGAAAAAGGAGAAAGTAACAATACCCTAATCAAGAGGGTATGAGGATCTCCCCTCTAGGTTGAGGGGGAGTGATGTTAGACATCATGCTATCATCTCCATGTGTCATGCACTAGGCCAAGACTAACAGTTGTACGTATAAGTGAAGGCCATGGAAGGAGAATGGTGTATGGAAGGATTGGATAATCATCTAAGATTGATACTCCTTGAGTATATAAAATCCAAGATAGGAAATGGTTTAGGTCACTGACACTCTTTGAGGATTGGAGAGGTATCCAAGATAAGAGTCGTCGAAGAGGACCAATATTATTTGAGGATTGGAAATCAAAGATAAGAATAGTCCTAAAAGGACATACCTAGTGAACATCCAGATGGGGTATGTACCTTGAGAGGTAGCATGGTATCTCACGGTTAGCCTCCCAAAATTAGGTTATGATATAATAAGAGCTTGTCAGTTAATGCCTTAGTACATTGACAATGTTGGTCATGATGTTGATGCTTAAAGATGGCTTACCAATCTGACTCTTCTTAAGAGAACCCTTCAGTTTGAGAAAATCCTTGTACCAATTGTACAATTATGAATACCTCCCTAGTTAAGAGGGAATGTTGGAAAATGTAACTAGTTTCGACCTTCATAATTGTCATTGTATGGATGTCATTATGTATATTTTATGTAACAAACAAAAGAAGAAAGAAAAATTACTATTTTCAAGCATGGCTTTCATGCTTCTTTTGGTTGTCTTCTAGGTTAAGCATGTTCTTCATGCTTCTAGGGTTTTTCATGTCATAAGATTAATTTTCATGAGTCAAGTGATCCAGGTGGATATTGGTGGCCACCCACCTATTCCATTTGGACCCCCAACACTGTCTCTTTCATTTTTTTGATTTCCTTAATTGTAGCACAATTTACTATTTTTGGTAGTTTTTTCGGGTCTTGAACTTTCAGAGCCGTTTTAAGGCACTAAATGATGTTTTTAGGGAAAACAGAGAGACCAGAAACGCCCCAAATTGGCATGCCAATTTGTTTTTGGCCTCCTCTTCGAGATCTTCAAAACGAGGTAGTATGATAGCCAAACGGAGATTGTATGGCAAAATTACGACCCCGTGAAGTTGATGTACAAATTTACCAAAACGGGGCCCGCCTTTTTGGCGCTTCATCTCCTAGGGTTAGGTTTTTGGATGTTTAGGGTTTTCAATTATTTCTCAATAATAAATAGGCCTTTAAGCCTCATTGTAACACAGTGTAGAGGCATGTAGCCGCCACATCTCTTCTCAGAGATAAGCTACCATCGCCCAAGCTAGTTTATTTCCGTTTTGTTTGTAAGCATATTTCAGTATTCTGATATTAATGAAATGAAGTGTTATTTCTGTTGCATTTATGTATTTATGATTATATGTGTAATTTGTTGTGTTCCTGTTTAAGTTCAGATCATCATGAGAGTCAATTTCATGTATATAAGACCCATCTGGGCAATATGTATCATGTAAAAGAATTTATTTTGAGCTTAGAAAGTCAAAATGAGCCTCCTAGCACAAGCCAGCCCTGGCACTCAAAGTCAGCCTAGAAAGGGCTAATTCGATCACTGTAGAAGGTTATATATACAAGATAATTTCAACATCATTTTCACCATTCACAAACTAAGTTCGATTTACGAGAGAACAAGAAGAAATCTAGAACAAAGAAGCAAGAAGACAAGGAGGAGGCCCTAACGAAGGAAAGAGGCTAAAATTTGGACTTTCCTCCTCACACGTGTGAAGTGAATTAGGTTTTCTATGCTTTTGCAGGGCCGAAGAGTTGCAGGTTGAGTTGTAGATCCAAATTGCAGGGTTGAGAGTCAGAATAGGGTTGATTTTAAGGATGTTGACTCTTGTTAATTTTGGAAGACTTTGACTTATTGCAAGGGATTTGTTGGAGGGATGACTTGGTGCTTGGAGAAGGTCTTGAATTTGGTATTGGGTCTTTGTTTTCTCATTTGATCGGATTCTATAAGAAGAGAAAAAGTTATTTTTGGTTTTCCCCTTAAAGGGGTTTTTCCCTGGCTTCGAGCCTATATTTGTGTCCATTATTCTTATTGTTTATGCTCTTGAGAATTTTTTGATGAAGAGAACTTAACTAAGAATATAAAGAAGATAATATAATATCACAAAATTTTATCAAGGATAAGGAGAACTATTTTTAATAGTTTCCCTCCTTCATTCTACAACAACAAAGGTGGTTGTTGATGTGTCACTTGTAAACTGTGGCAAGAAAGGAGAAGAGAACAATGGAAGAAAAGTAAAATCCTATATCCAGATGGATTCCAAAGTTTTGGAAATCCTAGATCCGAAAAAGTGGAAATTTGGAAGATTGGATATCCAGACAAATTTATAATAGGATTTTATGGAAATTCCTAGATTCAAATGGTCAAGAAAGGTAATGTGTCCATTTGAAGATGCGGTGTTATGTGGAGATAAAGAATGGGCAAGGAAGTTTCCAAAATTTCGTCAAAATAACTAGCAAAAGTGAGAAGTGTTCTCAATATCTAGTGATCTAGGTATCCAAACATCCATAATGTTTTATAAAATACTCTTTCCAAAAGCCCATATGTAGAATGTTGGAACCCACACATGATGTAACTTGCAACTCATGGAATTTTTGACTTCATGTGCCATAGAACAGGCATCATAATCTATCAAGTGATGAAGATCAAAACTAATATCTATGAATGAGTGGAAGTTTGGGTATTTAGAAAAATCTATTAAAGGGCCTTAATGAAAAACCCAATTCTAGATGTCAACATGGAAGAAATCCATAATCTAGCAAATAACCCATCTTCTATTAATCACTGACATTCTTCTCATATGTTAACATAATCTAAATGGATCTAGTAGATTTAGAATTGGCCAATTACCTTTCTATCGATTGATGGGATTCTTTCCCATGCTATGATAGAACCCATAAAATCTGGAAAGTCTTTTACTCCACATTTTGGAAAACCTCGGATATAAATGCTAGCAAGGCAGAGCATGTAGTTGACATGGAGCTACATAGAATAAACCCACCTAGAGTGTGACATAGTACATGATGTGGGAACATATGTGGCTACTTGTGTGTCAATGGTGACATGGGAATTTAGATAGAGTTTGATGATGTGGCATGTTGTCATGGAAAGCTAATGGAGAATTTGAAAGTTTAGATATTTGACTAGATGATTAAAAAAATCCAAAACAAAGGAGAAGAACACAACAAAAGAAAAATAAAACCCTAGATCCAATGGATTTGCAAGTTTTGGAAATCCCATATCCGTAAAAGTGGATATCTAGAAATCTAAATGATCGGATATCCATAAAATTTTATAGAAGTATTTTACAGAAATTCTTGTATCTAGATTTGGATCATGTATGACTAATTACCTTCAAAAATTGATCTGTCTTGGTGCTTCATGATGTGTGAAAGTGAAGGCAGGAACATCGTCCACCATATTGGTTGCTGCATAACTAGAACATTGTCCATCACATTCATGGAGTTGGCGATTGGTTATGAAAACACCGTCAAGGTCACTACCAAGTTTGGAGGTGAGGTCATGCTGAGAATAAACAAGAAAATAATGAGTACAAATTAGGAAAGTAATGTGTTTGAGTGACATGGCTATTTTTAATGTGTAATAGTTGAAATGGAGTGATCTTGGTTGACCAATATTTTTGGTTAACCAATATTAAGTAATATTTTTTTTATAATAAAATATGATAAAAACAAAAGATGCTAACCATTGCTACTAACATTAAAGTACACAATGATTACATACTTTAATGATTACATTTCGTCTTAATTAACCTACAACCTACATTTTTATTATTTTAATTAATGTATTTGTGGAGTGAAATAGTTTTCACCAATTCAAATCTCTATATATACAATTTTGGTTAGCATTATTTAATTATGTTGTTCAGGGTTTATTTGCATCGATTATTTTAACAATGCACATCAACAGTGGTTTGGGGTTAAGTTTCCCTCTAGAATGCAAATGGTATTTCATGTGTTGAATACGCATAACAAGCCATTCAAGGTACATTTTTCTCACGAAATGATATTGAATTTTGAGTAGTATTTTAACTTTTTTATTTCATCATGTGATAAAATTTTACTTTGCTAAAGTTAATATGATTTTATTAATATAGATTTTGTATAGAAATAGTTTTATTAATTTGAAGGCACAATATATGTTATAGATGTATGGATAATACATGTAAAGATATTTGATATAAAGTGTTAGTGTTGTTATCTAGTTTAGTATAGAAGAGATGTTGTCACATCGTATCTAGTTACATAAATATTTTGACTTGGTCAAATTATATAAAAATAAAAATAAAATAAAATTGAGGTAAAACAGTGAATTTACTCTTAGTGGTTTTAAGGCTCTAAACTTTGACAACCCATTTTAACTCTGGATCTACTAAGAGGAGTGATATCAAATCCTATTAAGAGCAGCTATATCAAATCTCTCTGATCCCTCTGGGCCCTTGGTAGATCCAGAATTAAGATGGACCTATGGTGGTTTATAAAACAATACAAATGCTAGGCTAAAATTAGCTTAGCTATATAAATTAAATGGTTACAAATTAAAAGTTCTAAAAAATAGTTATGTTTTTTTTCCCTTTTAATTAATTTGATTAATTAAAAATGTTGAGATAAAATGTGCTCGAGATGTTGCACTCTCCTGTCATGTCTTGTCCTATTGCGTAAATAAAATTAATAAAATAATAAAAAAATAGTACCTTAAAAAACACATAAAACTAAAATAATATAAATAAAAATTATTGTTATTGTTATTACTATTAGTTTTTGTTAGGTAGTTTAGTTAAATTTGACTCAATCGAGTTATGTTATTTTTATGTGAGAACCCATGGTATTCTAGGTTTATGAGAACCTATTGGACATGTCTTATTGGTAATTCATGATATTGTAACAAAACATGTTTACAAGTTAAGGATTTTGATAGTTAAGATTCGTGTTACATGTTTATATATATATTACGATGAGTCATTTATTGGATGCCACTTGGGATAGTTTAATTCCCCCAAAGTATGAAGGGGTCGGCGGGGTCGGCAGGTCTCTCTCAATTTTTGTCAAGCCCTTGTTAGGAAAATCCCATGATGTTGTAGAATTTCTTGCAGACAACATTCATAAATTGACAAGGACTCCAATAAGAGAAATGAGGCTCCTTCACAAGGGGGAGACAATTGGTGATCGAAAAAAGTCTTAGAGATTTTAGAATAAATAAGGACTCCACCATCTTGCTAATTGCAAGGCTCAAAGGAGGTGCCAGGGGTGGTGGCACATTTGCTTCAAAGCCCATGTCTTTTAAGGATGCCCTGAAGCCAAATATCAATCCTCTGTCACACAAGGAGCTCTCGGGTCTAGCCTTTGTGGTAGATCGCTCTTAGAACACTCTTATACTAGAAGTGAATGAGATTGTTAACAGGAAAAGGACATAAGATTTTAAAAGTCAAGCGATTGTATGTCGCTTCAACGGCTTTTGGCCCTCATCAAGACTCGGGTGTTGTCCTAGAATATAGATTTGTTTTTCTGTTTGAAAGGTTTTTTTGTAGTTTTCTTTAAAAGGTCTTGAAGATAGGAAGAGGGTTTTAGACCAGGATCCCTAGTTTTGGGGCAGAGCGATCTTTCGATCCAGCAATGATTTTTGAAGTTTAATTCACTTACCATGAAGTCCTTTCCTGTACTGGTTTAGGTTAGGCTCCCAAACTTGCCCCTTCAGTGGATCTTGCTAGAGATCTTAGAGGATATCAGAGACTCCATAGGCCACTATATCAAGGTAGACAGTGAAAGATTGTCAAAGGGCTTTGTGATTTTCATCTACATATGTGTGGAAGTGGACCTCAGTGAAGGTTTGCAAACAAAATTGTCCTCAAGTGGGGAGACAAGGAGTATTCCCAACCTTTGGACAATGAAAACACTTTGTGTCCAGGTGTAGAACTTGCCAACAAACTAGGCACCTTCAACATGTGTTTCTCTTTCCTAAAGTGACTTACCAGATCTCACGAGGCGAAGAGAAACAACCATGGATGGCGTGATCCAAAACCAACAACGGGTGCAAAAATTCGGCAGATCAAAAGTAGAATAGCTCTCAGTAGTAGAAAACATCAAGTAACAACTCAGTGTCTCAAGATCTAAGTCAGCGTCCATTAGTTTCTACACAGTCTTCAACTAAGGAAAATCCTTTTCCCAAGGAGAAGGAGAGATCTTCAACTTCAACATTCCTTGCAATTTGTAAGCAAAAGCCGAATCATGAATCAGATGAGTGGTGAAAAAGACATGTCAAATCCCACTAGTCCAGAGGTCATTTCAATCTCTCAAGAAAATGAACAAATAGCTTTAGCCTTAACTACTTGAGATAGTTCTGCAGGATAAACTCATATCCATAAGAGAAAAAAAAAAACCATGATTCTTCTCCCTAAACTTTAAATCCAGAAATATAATAAATAATCTTTAATGAAATCTAATTATCCAATATAATCTGATTTCCTAGTAATAATAGAATTAAATTTACAAAGAAAAACAACCTATTCAAAATTTAACAAACCCAAAAAAATTACAAGCCATTTTCATTACTGCACCGAAATTCAAGTACCTGAAAATAACAATATTACATTACTCACATTGCAATAAAAGGAGTAGTCTTTAACGCGACTTTTTGAAAGCCTTTTCGGCGATTTTTTCCGGTGAAAATCCGGCAGTAATTTATTGGAATCCAAGTTTGATAGCTAATTTCTGCACAATGAAACCGTCCCAGGGGTTTTTGAGGGTCCTGAATCCGAATATGCAGTTAAAAAACCATTTTAACTGCAACAAATCATGATTTCATCTCAATTTCTTCCGCCGGATTCCGTCACCGGAATCTCAAAAAGTCGCATTATAGACAACTCCGCAATAAAATAGCTATTATCCCAAAAGGTCACTGAAATTATCATCCCATTTCCGGAGGCATCCATGGAATTCAACTAACCAATTGAATACCTCTGATCCCACTCAATACCCCAATTCCAGCGGCATACCCGAAATTCAACCAACCAAAAATGCAAGCAAAGATTACTCGTATTGCAGTTGGATCAACGCCAAAAATAAAAGCAGTTTGAATGACCCCCGGCTTATTCCAAGCGGTCACTGACATTGTGTTGTCCTTACGTGGTTTTAACATTCGTGCTGTGTGTTGTTGTGCACCAGATATCCCACGCTCTGCTGGTGGACGACCCAGCGTCCAAAACAAATTGCCTTTTCCTGGTTTTAACAGGACAAGTATATTTACAATGTTGGTAAGTCTGAGATTTTTTAATTCTGCCCGATTTATTCTTTACATTATGGAAAAAATATTTACAATAATTTTTTTCCTCTATTTTATTTTTTCATTTTTTTGCAATTTTTTCTGTTTTTTTTGGAATCAATTTGTATTAAATCCCTATTTTAAATTTAAAATAATTTTATTCTGATTTATATTCTAAATAATCAATCTATTTGCTGTAAGTTTTGCATTTTCTATCTGAAAAGTTCCTTCAGTACGACCAACCGTTGAATTAAATAACCGCAGTCTTCTCAGCAGCATTCCAGAGAGCAAGCCTTTTTCTTGCTAATGCAGGGGTGGTATAGAGGCTGCCATATTTAATTGGTTTCGAATCAGATTACTTTCATATTATTGGCTGTCCTGTTTGAATTAGTTTCAAATTAGATAACTTCTATATCATTGGCCACGAAAATAAATGCTCCATAGAAATATGGATATTGGTTCCAATTCAAAATTACCAAAAAATTTCACCATAGTATTGTCGGTCAATGCTATGCAATTTTTTCCAGTCAATCAAATTATTTTTTTCTGTGAATTAAATTATTAACATTTTACTAGTTCAGATTTTATTTGTTCCAAATTTAATATAATAATTTAATCTTTTACTTAGGCCAAATTCAATCTAATAATTTGATTTTTGAGTTTTATTATTCAAATTTTACTGATGTCAAACTTAGCCTAATAATTTAATATTTTACTCTCCCAAATTTAATCTAATAATTTGACTTTTTAAATCAAAATTTGATTAGCAATTAAAAAAAATGATAATTGTTAAATTGTTAAATTTATACAATTTAATTTTATAACTTATTTTGAATAATATTGAATCTATTTTTACATTTAAAATTACAATTTAAACAATAAAACCACTCATCATGTCACCAATTTCCAAAAACAAAATTAAATTACAAAAGTGATTATATTTTACATTTTATTTGTGATTATGATTTATATTTTATTTAGATATAACATTTCAGAAACATTCCTTTTTATATTTGGATTGAAAATAATTCCTTATCAAGGTATTGTATTGTATTTTCAAACAATAATCAATCACTTTTTATTAGTATATAGTACATAATTAGTGAGATGTCCTCCTTGGCAAAGTTGGGATGTTTCCCACATAGTTTATTTCCCTCGGTGGCTATTTTTTAATCTCTCGCCATAAAATTTGTATCATTATTAATGTTTTTCATAAATATTTTCACTTTTATTTTTTTTTGCAATAATTCATAATTATAATTTATAATTTAAATAAAATTACATTTTATACAAATTAATCAATATTTTTTCATTTTTTTTAAATGTATTCAGAATTTAACAACCCAAAACAATCACTAAAATTATCTTCCCATTTTATTGCTACTTCAAAATTAAACTAACTAAAAATTAACACAACCATATTAATAAATGTGGTTGATAGGAGTCTCAAATGTTATTGACATATAAAAAGTGGAAAATTACCCCATCATAAACAAGAAAAACAAGAAAATGAATGATCACATTATTTCCCTCTCACTCTTCTTTCCTCCCAAGAAAGTGAACCTCTGATTCACCATAGCTAAGCCAACATTTCATCACTCCATTGATTTTGTGGCTCCAATGCACTCCCATTGAAGCTAGTTTATGTTGCAACCTCCATTTGGCTGGCTAGCAAGCATTCCCAATGCTTGCCAATGAATCGAAATCAATTAATGTCCGGTGAAGGCTATGAAATTGTAAGGAAATATGTATTTGTAACCTTGATTTTATTAAATTAGATGAAGCATATTCCAACATATTCCTTTAATTTGAAATTTTAGCCATCCATTTTATAAAAAATAAAAATTCCCTCACCCAATTCCAATATAGACCACATTAATCAACATAATTACAATATTATATGATTCACATTGCAATTGAATAGTCATCATCCTAGGTGGCCACTAAATTACCATCCCATTTCCAGTGGCATCCTTGAAATTCAGCTGGTTTGCAAGGTTGAGGAAGGTGGTTGGGGATTCAAAGATTTTGAAAGCTTCAGTCTGGCCCTACTACTTAAAATTTTTTGGAGGATAGTGAGTAGGGAGGGATTATGGCATCGAATCATTAAGTTCAAATACCTTAATGTAAAGGACATCTGCAGTTGGATTCGAGAGGGACGCGGGAGCACCTGAATTAGATTTTATTTCCTAGTGTTGGAGAAGCCTATTGCACACTAAGCCCTGACTCCTTGGAAACCTTAAATGGAGGATCAACACTAGGTCCTGCCAAGAAATTGGATTGGATACTTTCATGGGAGTATGTGGCAACCATACATTATCTCTGCATTTGATTAATTTCTTACATGATCTGGGAATACATGTACTTAGGGATATACCTTCCAATCTAAGACAAACACACATTCTACAATTTGGAAAGATGCTATGATATTAGGAATTCTAGGGCATCATGTGGTAGAATGGAACAATTATATTTTACAGTTAAAGTATTCAAGGATAAAGCTTTCAATAGAGGAAGACTTCTTGACTTGGTGTGGAGACTTACATAATGGGCAGATTAAAGTAGATGAAGTGTATTCCATTATTAAACATGACAAAAAAACAGATCCTCTTCATTATTGGTTATTCAGGGCATGGAAGTGGAAAGTTCCCTTGAAACTCAAATGATTAGCTTGTGGTTCACAACAAAATATTGAAATGGGATATGTTAAAGAGGGGCTTTATGGGTCTCGGCAGATGCAGCTTATGTTTGGAACAAACTGAAGAAATTAACCATCTATTTATTTAGTGTCCTTTTCCAGAACAGATCAAAGTGATGAATAGGATGAATCCTAAAGTAGATTGGGATAGGATAGAATTGGTTACTAGTGTAAAACAATGGTTTATTGACTATAATTCATACAAACATCTACCATTTTTATCTTATGGGGATTATGGAGGACAAGGAATAAATGTATTTTTGAACAGGTATTACTAGATGTCAATAGGATGTATCAATATTACCTCATTCTTTCTAGAATTTGGAGCATTTAAGGTTAGAGATTCACATCCCATTCAATGCTATAGACCTCTGTGGGAAAAAATTCCAACTAGTTTCTTCGATGGGGCTTTACAAGTGGGGAATGTGGCAGCGGTATGTCAATCCATCTGATAGAGGAATGTTATCACTTTGTCTGAATTGTAGTAAAGGATTCAACACTAGGGTCAAACTTCTAACATTGTGTGGTGTCCTATTTTGCTCTAGATGGGTAGGGATTGAGGACATTACAATTTTTGGAGACTCCAAGGTTGTGGTAGAATGGGCAAATGGGAGGAATGCAATGAAGATCCCAAACCTAACCAAGTGGCGAAGCATAATCAAGATGTTGATAAATGATTTTAATTGGGTCTCTATCGCACATATCTACCAGGAAAAAAACAACGAAGCTCACAAATTATCTAAAGAGGGATGTGGGGTAGATCCAAGAAAGACCTGTTTTTGAGCTTTTGTTCATGGTCGCCCTCATCGGACTATCATAATCACATTTTGATGGTATATTAGAACATAGACATTTTGATTTTTTTGTATTTTCTCGTAACAATTCTGAGAAAGGCAGTTAATTGTTTATTTTCTAGAAACATAGAATCTTTCCCTACATATACATGGAACAATATAGTTTTTTTTTTTAACTTCTTAATGTCAACCACTTGATAGTGATTTGATCTCATACAAAATATGTCACTGAAATATGTCATAGTAAGATTATGATAATAGCAAGTGGAAGTTATATGCCATTTATACTTTCTTTCGATCTGATACAAAAGAAGTAACTGGAATAGGTCATAGGTCATAGTAGGCTTCTGATAGTAGCAAGGGGAAGTTATATGCAATTTGTACTCTCTTTTTCAATAAAAAGAGTGTTTTTTCTTAGTGAAAAAAAACCAAAACCAATTGAAAACCATAGATCCCACTTGGTCACTAAAATTATCATCCCAATCCCAGTGGCATCCCCTCAATTCAACCAAACAAAAACGCTTACTATAAGTAGGTGAAAATTTCTATATGAAAATATAGTTTTTTTCAACACATTTTTGAAAAATTTTCCATTGAAAATTTGAAAATCTAGATTAAAGTTATCAAACTATAGGATTTTAGGTAGTAGGTGAAAATTTCTCTTTGAAAATATAGATTTTTCAACATATTTAAAAAAACAAATCATTGAAATTTTGGAAATCCAGATTAAAGATATCAAACTATAGCATTTTAAGTAGTAGATGAAAATTTCTTTTTGAAAATATAGATTTTTTCAATTCATTTTTGAAATTTTTTTCATTATTATCTAACTAGAGCATTTTAAGTACTCCCGTGTTGATTTTTAAGAGTATTAAATCTATTTTTACTTTTATAAAATTCTAAATACCTCAAATTTCTGACAGTATTAAATCTATTTCTATCTTCTTTAAAATCATAATGGGAACACTTATACATCAAGAGATTTTGCAAAAGTAAAAACATGATGTTGAAAAAATGTGGATTATTGACACCAGTTTAAACAACACCCAAAAATGCAAGAAAAAATTACTCGTATTGCATTGTAGTTGGATCAACGCCAAAAATAAAAGCAGATTGAATGCCCCCGGCTATTCCAAAAGATCACTGACACTGCTATCTTACTGACACTGTGTGCTGTCCTTATGCGGTTTAACATTCTTGCAATACGAGGCAGAGTCCAAAGCAATATTCACACCATTCTTCTCTGCTCTTTCCTTTTGCAATGCCATTCTTTTGTTCTCATTCTTTTTGGAATTAGCCGATCTACTCCTTTAAAAATTCAAATTGCTTTTTGAAAATTTAGTCAGGTTCAATCTCACTTTTAATCCCAAATAAAAACCAGTTTATCCCGCCAAATTCAATCTCATTTTTAATCTAAAGAATCAATCTATTTGCTATCATGTTTTGCATATTCCATCCAAAACGTTCCTTTTAAATTGGTTTCAAATTAGATTATGCTTATAGTGGCCATATTTAAATTAGTTTCAAATTAGATTATGGTTATAGTTGTTATATTTAAATTGGTTTTAATAAATATTTATATTATTGGTCACAAGGTTAAAGTTAAATGTTGTATAGTAATATGGTTATTGAGCCAAAACCTTCCTTTTAAATTGGTTTCAAATTAGATTATGCTTATAGTGGCCATATTTAAATTAGTTTCAAATTAGATTATGGTTATAGTTGTTATATTTAAATTGGTTTTAATAAATATTTATATTATTGGTCACAAGGTTAAAGTTAAATGTTGTATAGTAATATGGTTATTGATTGATAATTTTCATATATTTGGGGATTCTAATTCTGTCATTTCCCGTATCTAAAGTTTGATTGAATTTGATTTTTTCCTTTTCTAGATAGATTGAACTGATCAGGCTTCTTAGGGCAAATATCAATATTAGATCAATTTCTCACATTTACAGGGAGGGGAACAAGGAAGCCATCCAATGTCTAAGGAAAGTCTTAGGGATACCTTTGGTTTTATGAATTTCAGATTAATTGTGGGGGAGGTAGGCACACTAATATTATATCAGTCATATATATATATATATATATATATATTAGATATTTTGGAGAATGTTTTTTGTGCTAGGTAGAGCAGTGCTTTATATACTGAACTTCGGCCACCTTGGTAGATGTTACTTTTATTTGCTGGTTTTTGCTGTTTTACAAGTTTGATACTCTTAGGTATATTTTGTCACACAAGATGGAAAATCCTGCATGACATTTCTGAAAAATATATTAGATCTTACATTTTTCTAATAAAAATCCAGCATTTATTTCCTCTGAAAAATAAAAATATAGATATTAAGTGTGAATCCAAATTGTACAAAAATTCCATTTTGAAATTACATATGAGGCGACACGATTAAGTGCTGGCATAGCAATATGAGTATTGATCGTCAATCCAAATTATAAAAAATGAATTTGAATATATTCATCATAGCCAATTTTTTAATCAAATAAGATCCAAATTATTAACATATTTCAAATTTTATTAATCTCAAACTTTATCTAATAATTTGAATTTTTTTATTTAAAATCAAATTAAGAATAAGAAAAACCATAATTTTAGATGATTAAATCTATACAATTCAATTTTATAAATAATTATGAATAATACTAATTTAATTTTACATTTAAAATTACAATTTACACAATAATTTTGAATAATACAAATTTATTTTTACATTCAAAATTACAATTTAAACCATAAAACAACAACAGTATCACCAAATTCCCAACCAAAAAAATTCAAACTATTTACACCAAGTTCAAACTATTTACACCACACCTTTCTTCAACCCATGGAACCTTAAATGAAGGACTTCAAGCTCCACCAATTGGCTAGGGTTTTGCACTGTACCTGTCCACAGCTACACTGAAACTCACACGGAAACTGTACCTGTCCAATGTTCCAGTGTACGTATCCCTGTTCTTATTTGCTTTTAATTTAATGGACTCCATGCTTTTCTTTGGCGGGAGTGGAAATATCTCCTGAAACGTGCGGCGTGGTTCAGGATTGTCAGGTGGATCAATCTGTTTGAATTCAACAGGAATCTCAGAGTACCGGATACCATACAAAAATGGGGCATAGTATAAGGAGCCGACAACTACAAGCATCACGGTTTGCTGTTTCGGCTCAAGATGCTTTTCGTTTTTCCGTCACGTTTGATGATACGGAGTAGTCAGACTATCCGCATCTTAGTAATTGGCTCGAAAATAATAGTACTGAATTTATTTCCACCATCAAAAACAAGATTCAATCACTTTCTTACTATCAATTTATTTTAAAAGCAAAAGGAAAATTAGGGCTATTTTTGGTTGTCTGCTCCATATTAAAGCCTCTATATAATTGACATAGTATAACGAGCCCGAGGAATTGCCCGGAAAGTTATGGAAATTCAGGTCATATTTAGAGAAAATTGGGCAAAGATTTTTCTAAATCCAAGTTATAGTTGTTAACCTTCAAAATTTTAGGTGTCCTAGACGTTTTTGATGGTGCTTAATCCATTTCCACCATCAAAAACATGATTCAAAAACTGAGTCTACAAGATTTTTTGAATTTTTTTGCCTAGATACCTGCCACTTTTGGCTGTCCGGGCAAATCCTCAGCGTCTGTAGAGGACTCCTATATAATTAGGTGGAATAATAATTTTTTAAATTGCTGTTACATGGTTTTAAAGTTCTAGTTTAAATATTTGAATGGATATATTTTAATTATTTGAAGGTATATTTTAAAATATAGCCTTCAGAATTTTAATTTAATTATCAATAATAATTATTAGGTGATGGTAGAGATTTAATATTATAAAATATTTTTAGTAATATCAATTAGAGGATGGTAGAGATTTAATATAAGGAATCATATTGTTTTTGGAGATTTCCTAGAGTAAATTGTGTAGTGCTTTCCAAAAACACTACACAATTTACTTGGCAAATCTCAAATTTAATATTCTAGAGTATTTTAGAATATTAGTAATAATTTTAGTAATATTCATAAATTAAAGTTGAGATTTATCTCAAAACTAGTTATGGCAATTTTACATATTAACTAAATTGATTAACTAAAAAAATATCATATGCATATGATTTATGGGTTTTTAGACATGTAGTATTAGTAATTCATGGTATTAGCTCATGATATTATAACAAAGCCTATTAAAGCCTATTAATAGGCTAGGAATTTCCATAGTAAAGTATGAATGGATCTCTATGGTTAAAATTATTAGTAAATATTTCTTTTAGATGCATAGATATGTTAAGTCATATATTAATTATTTTAATAATAATAATAATAATAATAATAATAATTTAGTTAATTTTCATACATTTTTAAATCTTGACAATGTGAGATGTATTATGAACTGTGTGTTTGAATGACATTTCACATTTATCAACCATTTAATTTATATGGCTCTATTTTAGAATAGAGCTTCCTAAATTTTAATTTAAATGTCAATAATTATCAAGTGGATTATAGAGATTTAACCCCAACAAAATATTCTAGGATACTTTTAATAGCAGTCATATACAAAAGATCGAGATTTATGTGAAAAGGTAGTTATTTCTTTTCTATCTTTTTAATTAAATTATTTAATTAAAAATTGTCATATGAACAAATGTCATATGAAACAAGTACTACAAGTAACTTAGTCCCTGCCACTAAAGTTAAAAATTATGGTATGAGAAAAAATGTATACAATATTATAACCTACTTTAGTCAATGTTAGCTAAATTAATAGTGCTTATTAGGCAAATGGAATCTTGTAGTCTTGTTTTAGGAGAAACTAATAAATTGAGATGTGAAGTGGCTAAGTTAATTGTTTGCTTCGCACTTGCATAAATTTTGGTGGGTCGTACCCACTAGTAAGTGTACACATTTATAGTTGTATTCATACATAATTTTTGAGGAAAACATAATACTCCTTATCAAATGGGCACCCTAGAATTAAAAGAATTAGGAATGCAATTGGAAGAGTTTGTGAAGAAAGGATACAATTCCCAAGTGTCTCAACATGGGGAGAACTAATTATTTTTATGAAAAAGAGGATGGAGCATTGAGGCTATGTATTAAATTTAGATAGTTGAACGAAGCCATAATGAGGAACAAATACCTCTACCCTAAATTGATGATCTCTTTGATCAACTAAGAGAAGCAAATATATTCCCAAAATAGACCTAACATAGGGATATCACTAGGTCAAGGAATAAGACATCAATAAGGCAACTTTTAGATGGGCATTATGAATTTGTAGTGGTCCCTCTTGGATTTATCGATGGACCAACTATCTTCATGTGTTTAATGAATAGCATATTTAGAAATATTTAAATAATTGTTCCATTGTGTTCTTGGATGTCATACGTATCTATTCTAATTTAGATGAAGATGTTAGGCCCCTATACTACTAGTGTAACTCATTATTGTTATTAGTACAACCCCCTTATTATATTGTTGTGCCCATGTAGTCCCCATATTATTATTATTGTGCCCTTACATTATTATTGTTATGTCGGCTATAATTATATTATGACCCCTTAGAATCCTATATATAGAAAGGAGGTCTTGTCATTTCTATCATCCAAGAATTGTTCATTTGTGTAATGTAAAGGAGGTTGCCCCCTCGAAGAGGCTGAATTCTAAGGCGTTGATCTATCTTTTCTATCTTTTTGTGAGTTGGTTTCATAACATTTGGTATCAGAGCTTTGGATTCTAGGGTTTCACTGCTTCAAATAGGTCATCGTGGCATTTCTGCTATAAATTTTTTTTCTGCGACGTTTCAGAAACGAAAAAAAAAAACCCATTTGAGACGAAATCATGCTGAATCTCAGGTTTGAATTTCAGAGCTTTTTGCACAATATTTGCAGAGATATGATCTGAGGAAGTTGGTCTTTTTGCAGACTCCTGAATTACATTCCAAACAGGTGACCTTGGGAAAATCGTCATAACTTTTGTTTTGAGCATCAGATTGCAATTTCGTAAGAAGTTACAGAAAGAGGACAGATTGTAGGTTCCTGTGTATATTGTTTAGACCTGAAGGTCAAAACAGTGACACGTGGCACTTCATACAAGTTCGCTCTTCTGAAAAGGTATATAATCAGGTTATCTTAGGAGATTGTGCATAAATATGTCTTGGAGAATCTAAATTCGATCAGACTAGTGGCATTGGAAAGAGGACATAGAGGAGTAATGCAGGTCACAATTTTAGAACTAGATGATCCGAAATTACAGAGATACATCAGATTCAATATCGAGCTCCTACAAAGTGAAAAAAGGACTGTGTAATTTTTTTAAATTTTGCATAAGGTTGGTTCGAAAAATTAGTTTGAAGGAATTCAAAGGGAATAGTGAAGAATTATTAGCATTAATTGGAAACACCTAGTAAGCAACCTGTAAGCTCTAGCATGACTCATGAAGAAGAGGAAGAAATGCAACATGATATATCAAAATTACAAGACCAAGTACAAAGAATTTCACTCTCACTAAAGGTAAATGAAGCCAAGATGAATGACATGGAAGCTAAGATGAATGGCATGGATGCTAAGATGAATGGCATGGACGATAAGATGGAAGAATTGAAGATAAATTTGAATAAGTTGCTACAAGAAATGGTCACTAATGGTGAAAGGGTAGTAAAAGAAACTCATGAGGAGAACAAAAGAAATGTTAATCATGATTTCATAGACTCTAATGTTGGATTGAAGACCAACCATATTCCAAAAATCGATATGAGGAAGTTTGATGTTAAGGATACCGCAACATGGATACTACAAATGGAGCAATTTTTCGATCTCCATAATGTGCAAAACACACAAAAGGTACATATTGCAACTTTATATTTGGAACCAAATAAGTTTGTATGGTATCGAAGGCTTTGCTCTTGTAAACAAATTGTCACTTGGGCAATTTTTATGGAAGAACTGACAACACATTATGAGGATACAAAAAGCAACACCTTTTTTAGCCAATTGATAAGTCTCAAACAAAAGGGTTCAATGATGGAGCACATTGAGGACTTCCAAAAATTGAACATAAGGGTAAAAGATATTCTAGAGGAGCATAGGATTGATATGTTCATAGGGACTTTAAAGGATAATATCCAACATGACGTTCACCTTTGGGAACCTGATTCATTGGAGAAGGCATTCAGGTTAGCAAGAAAAATGGAAAGCAAAATTATGGCAACCAGTAAGCCTACCACTCACAACTATAAAGATGGAAGTGTTGTTGCCCCTAGCCTTCCACAACCTACAAGGTTTACACCACAACGATTGGAAGAAAAAAGAGAGAAAGGGATTTGTTACAATTGTGATAGCAAATGCGCTAAATGTCATAAGTGTGCTGAGAAGAAATTGTTTTACATAGAGTATGAAGAGGAGGAAGAAAAGGATCAAGAAACATCAAAAGAAGAGGATATACGCCAGGATCCAACCCCAGAGAAAGAAGAAATGAATCCGACCATATCTTGTAAATCATTGTCAAGAATTACCACTCCTCAAACTCTCAAGATAGGAGGACATATCAAGAAGAAAAAGTTTCAAGAAGTGAAAGATCACATCAAGAAAGAAGAAATGAATCCAACCATATCTTGTAATGCATTGGATAGAATTACCACTCCTCAAACTATCAAGATAGAAGGACACATCAAGAAGAAAAATATTCAAGAAGTGAAAGATCGCATTGAGCATCAAGAAATGAATCCGACCAAATCTTGTGAAGCATTGGAAGAAATTACCACTCAAACTCTCAAGATAGAAGGACATATCAAGAAGAAAAAGGTTCAAGCAGTGAAAGATCACATCGAGAATCAACAACAAGTTCTCCAACTTTTAAAGGATAACACCACTTTGGTGCAGAATCGAATGAAACAACAGGTAGATCAACATTGTAGTGAAAAAAGTTTTGATGTAGGTGATTGGGTATTTGTATGGTTACATATCAAGCAAACTATTTATGAAAAGGAAATGTTGGCAATACTACATGCACTTAAGAAATGGCAACCATACCCATTTGGAAGACACTTCAAGGTAAAAATGGATCATGATAGTCTTAAATACTTTTTAGAACAAATATTATCTTTAGAAGAACATAAAAAATAGGTCACAAATATTTTGGGTTATGACTTTGACATCATCTACAGAAAAGGGAAGAAAATTTTTGTTGCAGGTGCACTCTCAAGAAAGGGTGCACTCTAGAGAAAGGTATAATGATGGATCTAAAGAATATTGATGCTATTAAAGGTTGACCAACATCGAAGAATTTTGCACAAGTTATATATTTCATGGGACTTGTACTTTAGTACATGAGATTTATTAAAGGGGTTTGAAGAATTGTTCATCCCGTTACTTCTTTAAAAGGAAAGGAACTAAGTTTGAATGGATAGTAGAGTGTGAAGAAAGTTTCCAATTATTGAAATTTTTATTTAACAACGCACTTCTTCTAATAAATTACTACTCCAAATGAAGGTTTTGTGGTATGTACAAATGCATGCAAAGAATGATTTGGTGGAGTTCTTACTCAGAATGGAAATGTCATTAGCTATGAGTCTAGAAACCTGAAAGAAAGTGAGATAAATAATAAGGTGCATGACTTGGATATTATTGTCATAACACCTACTTTGAAAATGTGAAGGTCTTACTTAATGGGGAAGAAATTTCAATTGAAAATAGACCATAGTGGTCTTAAATATTTGTTTGAATAACCAACTTTAAATACTAGACAAACAAGATGGCTAAGGTTTTTAAGTGAACATGGCTTTGCCTCAAGCATATCAAAGGGAAAGAGAATAAAGTTACAAATACCCTCAAAAGAAGGGTACATGTCATGCATGATATGGCCATTTGTATGCATACATCATATTTAAAGGGTATAATTTAAGAGGTTGTTATTATAGACTAATGCTATCTACAAGTGACAGAGTACTTCAATGGGAAGATGTATAGCATAATTTTAGAGTATCAACTAAAGGAATATGGAATATATATGCATAAAAATAAAGTATAGTTTTCTAATTCTGAAGAATTGAGGAAGTCAGTGTTAAATGAAATGTATAATGTTCCATATGCATGACATCCTGGTTATTAGAAAATGATTGTAGTAATAAGAAGCCAATATTATTGGCCAAGGATGAAAAAATGTAACTAATTATAATTTTAGGTGTGGAATGTTAAAGAGTGAAGGTTGAGCATGGGAACCTAGCGAGATTGCTACAATGATTGCCAATTCTAGATGAGAAATGGGAAGTGGTAACCATTTATTTTATTATTATATTTCCCAAAAAAACAAGCATTGGAGGAAATTTCATCCTAAAAGTGACCATGAAATTTCCATGTCATAATATGTAAACCAATCAAAATATTTTAAATTTAAAAAGAGCTACATATAAATATTTTGCAGTGAAACGAAGAAAACTACTTTTTTTAATTGTATTTTTGGCTTATCTCCTTATAGGTTTACTCAAATTTCAAGTGTAGACACTTATTGGATGAAAAATTAAATTCCATATCCCACAAGTACCCATTACGCATACTTTTAAGAAGGACCACATTGATAAAAATTGAAGATACATTCAACACATTTTTTTAATGTATCTTCAATTTTTATCAATGTGGCTCTCAAAAGTATGCATAACGGGTATTCGTTGGATGTGGAATTTAATTATGAATCCAATGAGTGTGTACACTTGAAATTTGAGTAAACCTATAAGGAAATAAGACAAAACTACAATAAAAAAATAGTTTTTTTCTTTTCCCTCTAAAATTCATAACTCTTATTTTATTATTTTTCCTTAGGAGACCACTTTTAGATTGACGTTTCGTCTAATAAAAACATGAGTTAATAATGGTGGTGGTGGATAAATTAACAAATGATACCCATATTATTCTAGTGAAACTAAGTCATAGAGTGGGTACATTTGTAGAACTATACATGAAGGAATTTGTTAGGTTGCACGGAATACCAAAGGTAATTATTTTAGAAAGAGATATGAAGTTTACATGAAACTTTTGGAGAGGATTATTTAAATGGTTTGGTACAAATTTGGATTTTAGCACAAGATATTACCCACAAACATGTAGGAAAATATAGATAGTTAACCAAGTGATTGAGGGCATGTTAAGAATGTGTGTGATAGATAAGACATCTAAGTGGAAAGATTATTTGCATTTGATTGAATTTTCCTACAGTAATGAGTATCAAACATCATTGAAGATGAGCATGTTTAAATCTGTATATGGAAAAAATGTAATACTCTAATGAGTTTGGAAAATCCAACAAACGTAGTAGTACTTCAACTTGAATTTCTCAAGGAGATGGAAGAGCAGATGGTAAAAATATTAAGTGGAATTTGAAGACTACACATGATAGACAAAAATATTGTGTAGATACGAACATGGCAGATAAAAAAATTAAAGTGGGAGAACATGTATTTTTGAAAGTGAGGCCAAACAAAATTTCCTTAAGGTTGAGAAAGTGTATGAAGTTGACAGCTAGATTTTGTGGTCCATTTGAAATATTGGACAAGATAGGACTATTTGTATACATGATTACAAATCCTACTTCCATGAATGTGCATAATGTGTTTCAAGTGTATTTGCTAAAAATATATGTGTATGATCCTAATCATGTCATGTCATTGATTTAGGTGTAGCAAGAACGAGACTTTTGGGTACAACTAATATGTATATTGGATAAGAAGGTCATGGTGCTCTAAACACAGATACATCATATGCATAAATTCCAAGTTGACTAGTTAGAGCCATGAAGAAGTGACATGGAAGTTGGAAGATGTAATGCGGGAGGCATATCTACATTAATTTTTGAAAATTTGACAAAAAATTGTATATGTACACCATCATAGGATAGTGCCAAAAAAAGGGGGAGGGGAATGTTATAGCTTGGTTTTGGTCCTCAAATGAGTATTATATGTTTGTATCTGATGAAAGGAGATAGAACTTAATTGGTGTAATAATTTGTGATTATTGTTAATAAAAATAAATCATTAGTTAAAGACATGTAAGGAAAAGAGTTAAATAGGGCGCTATGGTTCCACAAGAGAGTGGGGTAGCTAAATAGGCTCACCAAAGTTGA
The DNA here is from genome assembly GCA_031772625.1 of Pinus tabuliformis. Classification (NCBI taxonomy): domain Eukaryota; kingdom Viridiplantae; phylum Streptophyta; class Pinopsida; order Pinales; family Pinaceae; genus Pinus; species Pinus tabuliformis. Next base: position 538,136,143 of record CM062816.1, on the reverse strand, counting down.
TCATATTTTATTAAATTCATATTTGAATTAATTGAGAAAAGAAGTTACATGAGCTTCTTGTTTGAATGTATATGACACATTAGGAACATTCATATATTAACCTTGTTTTTGGATGGTTAGGGGAATTATCATTCATTCTTTCTCTTTCTTCTTGGAGAGAAGAGTTTTGTGAAAAAGAAACATTATTAGTTCACTTTGTGTTAATACTAGTTATCTTCAAGTGCGTGATGATTCCTAAGTGCATGGATGCATTGGCATTGTTAAGGAAATTATCCATGGCTAGGAATATCTAAAGCTTCTAGGATTGATATTTCCTAACCAATAGCATTAGAGCTCTAGAGGGAAATGGAATATCCTAAAGGATTACATTGTAGAGGGGAAATATTTTCCTTAGGTTATGTGGGATGAAGGGGAAAGAGAGTTGGATGTTGAGATGGATACGTGATTGGTCTAGTAAATCATGATAGCAAGGGATTGTTGTGTGATTATGTAAATTGTGACATCATGATATTGTTAACTACCTGTATGAGAGTAGAGTTAGAACAGGTGCTCATCCTTGTCGATTCATAGTACTAGTTCAAAGGTGACCTACTACCAAGAGGTTTGAAGCAACATAGTGTAATTCCTTCCATCCCACTCAATTCCTTTTAAGGGAATGTGTTGTTTAGACCTGACCTACAATGTTACTTTATGTAGATGGGTTCATTAAACCTCATCTTCCTTCAACAATCTCAAAACTTGTTTCTAATATCTTATGCTCATCACGAGAATTTAGAAGATGTGAATTTCATCCATATCCATGTTTTTTAGACAAATTTATGTCCATCTAAAGATTTACCCTTCTGAGTGCCATGTCCATGTCAACATCCATACCATTGACACATGGCATACATGTGGTAGTAATTTTTCCCACATATTTCCACTATACAACACGAAGTTAGCTAACACATGGCTCACACGCGATAATCCCTACCCATGTGTCACCATCACATAGGGACATGTCCCAACTTGAGATGTCATCCTATCGCTTGCATCAAGATCCATGTTTTTTCATAAATACCCATATTATGATTTTCTATATTATCAGTCTTTCAAATCCACCCATATATGAGAATTTTTTTTCTTCCACTTGAGCATATTTTTTAAATCTTCGAGATCCATACTATAGTCAATAGTTAAAATCTAGATATGGGAAAATTTAAATTTCCCACTTTTTATAGGAAGTTGGAAATCCTCATTAGCACCTCACCATGTTAGCCTAGGTCAACGTGGGTCAAACTCCCACTACTAGTGGAAAATATCTCTTGCATATAGGAGAGATCTCCCACAAACCTACCCATTACCCATGGTAGATAGAGGTTAAAAAAACTATATAGAAACTCCATACTTAAAGCATCAATTAATTAAACATCCAAAGAAGTTTAGAAGTATTGGATGTCGTATCTTTATATGGAGCATGTCTTGTTGTGGCCTTGATATGAGGAACTCACAAGATCCTAGCTTTGCATGCAACTTATTTCTTGTACATATATAGACAAAGAAACTTCCCAAACTCTTTCGAATGATATATTGTTAGTAGAAAAATAATTCTAATATATTTAATTGCATTAGATCAACCATAAAAATATCATGCATATAAAAAACATGAAATAAGGAGTGGGAAACCACATAGATCCATTTTGTTGATCAAAGAAGGAATATTAGTACAAAATATGAATTTAGTTTACCTTGACTCAGTTTAATTTGTTGGACATTGGATAAACCAATTCTCCTCGTGTGTTTCGTGACATGGACTAATTGCCTCTTGTGGATCCTTATCTCTTGCGATGTGATTGTTGACTAACACCTACGGGTTTTGGTTTAATGACAATCGTGATTCCCAACAAGTGGTATCAAAGTGTAGGTCACGAGTTTGATACACACTGGCTCGCGTTGGGGGGAGATTGTTGGACATTGGATAAACCAATGCTCCCCATGTGTTTCGTGAAATGGGCTAACCACCTCTTGTGGATTCTTATCTCTTGTGATGCAATCGTTAACTAACACCTACGGGTTTTGGTCTAACGTAAATTGTGATTCCCAACAAAATCTATCCCTTGCTCCTTATCCCAGACATTTCTTAGGCCTCATAATAAAAATCTCAGTAGCGTAATTTTACTTATGAATTCTTCCTCCTTTCCTTGATATGGCCTTTATTATATAGACGAAGAAGAAGCTACTTTGGGTTGAATGGATGAGCTTGAATGCTTGAGTGAACTAGGCAAGCCTCAAGTCTGAAGGAAAATTTGTAGCGATACACACAATGTTTTAATCTTATCCCACGTATATTCTCCTCAGGATTGTGTTGTAGTGGCTGCAACACCCTCCAAAATTTTGGCCTGTACTCAAATTTCGAAGCATACCGTGGATCCTGTGATGAATTGTTCCTTAGGAACTTATTGGTAAGTTGATGATCTCAAGATCCCCTTTCTGATATTAAGAGTCGTTCATGATTTTATCTTTATACAATGTGTGTCATATTTGGAGATGGGGATTATCGCTTGTTATGAAAAGGGAAGTTTGTTTTTCTTCAAGGGGAAATCTTCCCAACCTCCCTTAGCATTCGAAACTGTGCAGTGGTTTCCTCTAGTGTCCTTCCCTCGGCCAAAACTCATTGTCTCTAGAAACTATGCAGTTTTATCCCTCAATTTCCAAGTCTACCTTGCATCCTGAAACTAAGCAGATGTGTCCTCTTAGGACTTCATCCCGCAACAATTCCTTGCATCTTGAAACTATGTAATTTTGTCTCTCAGCTGCTCAGTCTGCCTTGCATCCTGAAACTGCATAGATGTGTCCTCCTAGGGCCTCATCTTGTAGTAGTGTCTTGCATCCTAAAACTATGAAATTTTGTCCCTCAGCGTCTCAGACTGCCTTGACTCCTGAAAATGCACAGATGTGTCCTTCCAGGGCCTCATCCGCAGTAGTCACTGCCCACTGAAACTACGCAGATGTGTCTCTCAGTGATCACAAGAAGGATGACATGCTAGAAGACTCTGAAGGATCTAAGGAGGAAGATAAGTAGACCAAGGAACCCAAGATATGATATAAGATTGGGACCACATGAAGACTCCATATGATGCATAACCCTTGGAGGATAGGTATGAAAAATAAAGCACATCTTTTGAAATACACCTTTTAGTGTAGCTTGAAGGACTGCTTATTATTGTCATATCATTCAGTCTTCAATGACGTGCATAGTTGCAAGCACTGAAAGTCATTCCATGTGTTTCCTCTACGTGTCTTGCTCCCTTTTGATTGCTTAACCAAATGTCATCTTTTTCAATGTTGATTGCTTTTCTGATCCGAAAAGAAAATGACATCAACCCATGGTATTCATCCACCCATGTTATTCATCCACACATGGAATTTACCCATGGTATTGTAAGTGGCATCCTCCCATGGTATTTATCCACCCATGGTATTGTAAGTGACATCCACCCATGGTATTGTAAGTGACATTCGCCCATGGTATTCATTCACCCATGGTATTTCCCATGGTATTGTGACATCCACCCATGGTATTCATTCACCCATGGAATTGACCTGTGGTATTGTAACTGGAAAATATTATAAGTAACAAGTCGCATTTTGTAAAAGGACAATTTGTCTGCCACAATGTAGCTTTTACAATTATTCTCTGTTTTAATAAAAATTTTCTTTGTGGTTTTTTTTATTGGGCACTCTCCTCTTTTTCTTCTGGCATTTCAATTTTTTAGATCTTGGGGGGCTCTCCCTCAAAATCCATTTCAATTTTTTAGACCTTGGGGGCCTCCCCCCAAGATCTAGACCAATGGTATCAGAGCAGGTTATGATTCCATGGGAATGGAAGTTTGATGCATATTTCAGTTTCAAATTTTACAGCAATATTCAACAAACTTTAGGCATGTGCTATGTCCTCCACATAACATTTTCTTGGGCCAAGCGGGAAGGTTTTTGTTTTTGTTTTTGTTTTGTTTTGTTTGTTTGTTTGTTTATGTTTTGTTTTTTTTTGTTTTGTTTTGTTTTGTTTGTTTTTGTTTTGTTTTTTTGTTTGTTTGTTTTTTTGTTTGTATGTTTGTTTTTTTTTTTTTTTTTTTTGAGGAATGTTTTTGGGCGGCGAGTTTTCAGATCATATCTGAAATTTTTGGTGCAAAATTTACAATATAAAATAGCATATATGTATTCCTTGTGAAAAAATACCCAAATTCAAAAAAAAATCAGCTGAATTAGAGTTCGGATGAAGGAGATATTGCTGATTTAAAATCATCTATGTTACAGAAATGTTTCTAACGACAATTCGTGGACGGCGGCTCTCCTATATTTTTATGCAAATTTTCTGCAGAATTTCAGAAAAGTGATTGTAGATCTGAGCTCCTCTCAAAAAATCGCTCAATTAAAAAAAAAGAGTCGAATTGGAGTTCAGATGTGGAAGATATCACTGATTTAAAATCAACTATTTTTTCAGAACTTTTGTGACGGCGAAAAAGTTGCAGCGTGAATATGAGATTCTAGAGTGTCCGAATAAACATTTCTAACACACAGGAAGATGCAAAATGGTCCTTCTGTTTCCAAAAACAAGTTATAATAAATATTATGAGTTATAGTGACCGAGTTATGTCCATTTTAATTCTGGAGCAGCATTTGGAGTGGGTTCCCTTTGGAGATGTGCCCTCCCACCCCGCTTTAGTAGGTACCTAATTCACATTCATCAGTTTCAGCATAGCAGCATTCGGCTTGGGTTCTTTGGAGATGTGCCCTCCCACCCCAGGCTATGTAGGCACTTGCTACCTCATCAACAACCAACATCACAATTATGGGTCAACCGCACAAAATCCTTGTCATCGAAGTCAATTTGCTAGGTCGCACACTTTTAGTATCACAGTTGGTCACAATCATTACAAGGTATCTCTATCCTTGGATCTTTGTTTGTCATGGTTATGGGTCATCCACAAACCCAAACTTCATCGAAGTTCATTTTCTAGGCCGCACAATGTCAGCATCACAATTGGTCACAAGCATTACAGGGTATCTCTATCCTCGGATATTTGTTCATCATGGTTATGGGTCATCCACAAACCCACACTTCATTGAAGTACATTTGCTAGGCCACACACTATGAGTATCACAGTTGGTCAAAATCATTACAGGGTATCTCTATCCTCGGATCTTTGTTCATCATGGTTATGGGTTAACCATATAAAAGCCTTCTCTTCAGTGGCTCTTCATATTCAACAAAGGTTTCGCAGGAGGGAACTTCATGCAATGGGGACCATTGCTTCTTAAGGAGGGAGGAATGATCCGAATAGAAAATGGCATCAACCCATGGTATTCATCCACCCATGGTATTGTAAGTGGCATCCACCCATGGTATTGTAACTGAAAAATACTATAAGTAACAAGTCACATTTTGTAAAAGGACAATTTGTCTGCCACAATGTAGCTTTTACAGTTATTCTTCGTTTTAATAAAAAAATTCTTTGTGGTTTTGTTTATTGGGCATTCGCCTCTTTTTCTTCTAGCATTTCAATTTTTCAGATCTTGGGGGGCTCTCCCCCAAAATCTATTTCAATATTTTAGATCTTGGGGGCCTCCCCCAAGATCTAGATCATTTTCCATGCTTGCGATCTTGTTATGGTGATTTCTAAGGTTTGTATTTGTGTGTTTGGTTGTCTTAGCTATGTGAACACCCGTCGCACTCACACACAAAGCTATAAGAATTGTCGCGCAAGTGTCGTCACAGTAGTCCAAAGGTTATCCCACGTGTCGCATGTGTCACTTTCAGCTCTAGATAGTCCCATAGAGGGTCATGCTTTTCTATGTTTTCACAGTGGTTAGTGTTACCATGTTGTCGAAGTGCACTAAGTGTGTGATCACAATGTCGAGTCATCGCAAGTTCACTTGCCTCTCACACTTAGCCATTTTCTTGACAATATCTCAACGGAACAACTTCAATTCCCCGAACCCCAATTGAGCTACACTATGTAGTATCAACCCTTAGTGGTGTTGCTTGCTATCTAGAACTGTGCAATGCTTGAGGCTATCCTCCCTGTTAGTTTCACAATGCAATCCGAGAGGTGAGAAGCCTATCTTCCTTCCCAGAACTGCACAGAAAATTCCTCACTACCTATATGAACTGCACACTTCACATGAGCAGTCATCAATCCTCCTTCCTGCTTGTTGGAACCCGAAATTGCGCAGAGACATGAGCCTGCACCAATCCCAGAAATTACGCAGATATGTCCTCCCAGTGACTTCCCTCAGTTGGGACTCACTGCTCTAAAAAATTGCATAGAACTGTCCTCTAGTCCCTCTGTTGTCCTACCTTGTCTTTCCTTTGGAAACTCTGTAGAGGTGTCCCTCATGTTCCCACTTTGTAGCTACCACTGGTGTCCTTAACTGCAAATTTCTGCCTGCCGGTGGCCTTTGTGCGTTTTTTCCTGGATAATGAAGACTGTGCCCTGGAGTTCCTTATCCAAGCCTGATCTGTACTCTACACCGTCTCAGTGACTAGTCCCCCCTCCTTGTCACTTGGAACTGCGCAGTGTGCAGTTATAGGGCCCTCTTCCCATCCTTTCATTTATCCCAGGCCCAGAACATGAAAAATAATGCATCATGTTAGACTAAGAGGTTTTGGACTTGATGTCGTCTCGTCATGAGTGAATTACAGGAACATGTACAATGATAGATCATGGCGAGATGACAAACAATATGAAGGAGCGCACATGCTAGAATACTTACCTGTAGCTAGACAAACAAAAGAAGCAACATGCGAAAGGAACACATGCACAAAACCATCTTGCAAGACCAAGATCATCAAAGACCTCGCAACATCAATCCATACAGAGGAGAAGACAAATCACACCCAAGAGTACATCCATCACTTACCAGCGCAACAACTTGACATGGGCACCACAACCATCCAGTACATGTTAGTAGTGTTGTCTTGAATTCTGTCATGAGTTTTCAAGGCCACATCACCACTATGGGACATAACTATTGTAACTGCATGTAATGTAAAGTGAAAGTCCAATGGACGCACACAAGCAGTTGAAGAGTCATGTCAGTTGAAAAGTCACAGGAAGTTCAATAGTAATGAGGGTAGTCCAAGAGTCACAAGGGTCAAGCATCACCCTTGGCTGTATACACCCCTCCCATTGTATGAACAAGCACTTTTCACCTTGGATCATTCCACATAGCCTTGAGAGTAGACAATTAGTTATTTGAGGAGTGAGGAGTGGCTCTAATGTCCCACTACTAGGACTAATGATGTATGGTGTATAAATGTGTCTTGGGACTTTTTATTAATTCAGAAGCCTGTTAAGGCCAACACGTTTTCATGCATGTTTTGTATATATTTGTAAGACTATTCTTTCGGCATTTGTAATGCATGTTTGTTTCACTTGTACTAATATAATTTAACTACTTCAGTTGTTTTAGTACTTACATGGTTGGGAATGTGTTGTATTGGTTATCATCGATGTCTCATCCCTGTGGACTTCTCTATGGGATACTAGACAGACCACCTTTGTGTATTGGTTATCACCGTTGTCACATCCTTGAGGACTACTCGGCAGGATACTCGACATACCATTTTTGTTTTTTCGGTTTTCACGACTGTCACATCTGTGTGGACTACTCCGCTGGGTGGTATACGTGTTGTCACCTTCACTTTGGTTTTAATGACTACCGCATCCCCTATGGAATATTTTGCTAGATGTTGGACATAACTTTATGGTTCACGTGTGTCTCTTCCTGGGTGGTACTATTACCTCCCATTTAGAGGCTCACTTTACTCTTCCCCTTAACAGTAAGAGAACCTAGACACACACTTATCAAGCACACTTACATTGTTGTTTGAAGATACCAACATAACACTCTCATGTGCTAACAACTAGAGCCAAGGAAGATCTGTAAGTATATAGCAATCAGACCTTTATACCAGATGGGACTCCTACACCAAACGGGTTGAGGTCTAGTTGGGACTTCATATCGGGGAGATCCCCTTACTTGATGGATTTCCAACACCATCAACAGATTGTCAATTTGAAATTTTGGTAGGGTGGTCACATTATGGTAATAGTGCAACCAATAACCATTGCATGTTGGAAGTGCTACAAATAGTGAGCATTCACACTCTGCTCAGTAAAGGATGGGTGTGGCCATGCTCAAAAATCATCTTTCAAGAGAAAAAGTTATAGTGTCTCAACGTATGATATAAAGGGATCATTAAAGGCTCATGAGGGTTATTTTTAAAGCTATAAAATATGCCCCCCTAATGTATAATATAATAAGAGGATTTGCTCGCCAAAACACGTTATAAATCTAGTATGAAGAGGAAGCACAAGGAAGAATCTAGGAGTCCAAAACTAGAAAGTACCTATAACTGGTCATGAATCTATATCATATATCATCCATGAGGGAGGCATACCCATACTCAAGGGAATCATAAAGCATGGCCACTAACAATACATTATAGATCAATGTAAGTGTAATAGCGTCGTCACAAAGGAATACATGGTGGGTCCATGTCAAACTCAATAGATCATAGCCATCAACAAATACAATATTGATCAATGGCACAATTATATATCAAGAATATGGTTGGTAGGTATGAGAATTCTCTTCTAGCCTTTATAGTACAACTCCATCGTAACTGGTAGGCACCAGTATTGCAACAATAATGCTGCAACTCCTAGGCTACCTACTTTACTCTTATCAACCCGCTAGTTTGTAACAAACTTGGAAGCGTCGGTGCTATATGCACAAGTACTAGTTCTCACTGCAGGTTGACACTTGGTCAGCTGGCACGAGATCACTAGGAGCTCAAGTCAACTTCTATGGATCCCAGAAGAAGCTCTATATGTGATGGAAAGAAAGAAAGATTACTCTACAGATGCTATTCTAACTACAGAAAGGAGAAAGACTGAAATGTAAAGTAAGCCTAGGAAACCCTAATCAACCAACTAATTCTAATTTTGCAGAAAGCACTATGAAAACCATGAAAGGAATGCCATTACCTACTCAAAGAAGTAAACAACATCTGACTATGCTATTTCTAGAAGTAAATGAACAAAGAACATATTTTTGGATTTTTATGTAGTTTTATGTGAAATTGACATGCATGTAATTTATTGTGTGTGAGTGTGGCAACGAATAGGTGGCATTGGTGGGCGGTTTTGGTACTTGAGAGGATTTAAGATGGTGTGGATGGGTCCTAGGATGTCTCAGGTGGCCTTCTAAAGGCTTTTCCCACACTCGGCCTTCAAAAGAAAGTCTACAGGCAAATCTACAGGAGGAAAAAAAACGTCGTACAGGAGGCCTACAAGGAGGAGGCCGAGAGCAGTTTTCACTGTTTTGAGGGTGTAAGAGTGGATGAAAAAGGTGGATGAAGGTTTGAATGAGGTGTTAGGGTGCCTATGTTCTACCATGAATCACCAGGAGAGAGAAAGATGATTGGATTTGCTCAAGGAGAGAGGAAGAAGTCCTAGGAAAAATGCAGAAAACTAAGGCAGAATTGAGGTGAGGTTTGGGAGACCAATAGGGAATGGATTAGATGGAGGGTGTGATCGTTGATAAGCTGGAATACTACTAGAAGAGATATTTTGCATAGAAACTGATAGTCAACCCAAGAAATCAAGAAACAAGTGAAATGAATGTATTGAGGAAAAACAGAGTTTTGCATAAAAAGTGTCTAAACTATGATCTATGGAAGTAGATGCTGAGAAATATTATACGAAAGGAAAGCATGAAAGAAGACTATTGAAAATTAGGAATTAAGCATGATGAAGAAGATCTAAACCAAATCAAAGTTGGATTATTAACCTACTAAAAAGCTGCAATCACTAGAAGTCCTATGAAGGAGGAAAATCTGTGTTTTTGGGGCAGCAAGAGGGCCTTTGCCTCAAATCATGGTCCAAAAGGGAGGAAGAGAGGCCAATGCACTATTGCTAGCCTTTTGAATATTTTCTTTATCACTGCTTAACCTGTTATAAAAAGCATAAATGGAAGCAAACTACTAAATCATCAAAAGCAACCTATTCCTAACCATAAAAGAAATACATCTAACAACAACCTAATCTACAACTGAAATAAAACATACAAATACAAGTAAAGAGGAGCTTGGCTACTTGGATTGGGCCCTAACCCAAGAGCTTCATCCCTTTGAGGTAACTCAGTGCTAACTCAAAAAGGATTCCATCTTTATTTCCAAAACAATAGCAAGATTACATGAACTGTCACAAAATAATAAGCTCGAAGTTGAGCACGGTTTACATAAGCAAAAATCCAACAAAAATCCGACAAAAATCCGACCCTAGTGAGGCCCTAGGCCTCTCTACTTATGCAAATGAAGCTACCAACAGCTTCCTTAAAATCATGGAGGCTTGGCTCCCAAAACTCGAGATAATCTTCAGTCATCCTTCACTTGCTCGGCTACCTTCTAGTGCATGACTTGGCTGCTTGTACTCCGATCTGAATGAAGGGGAATTCGAAGTGAGGAGTGATAAATGAGGGGGATTACATCCTATAAGTCCTCTCCTTTTTCCACTTCAAGTTATTGCTGCCATTTGTCCACTGGATCCTTGACTTTGACCTCAAAATTCATCAATAATCTGCATTAAACACATGTTAGAACACATGGCATCATAACTAACTCAACTCACTCCATAAGCATAAATATAATTAGAAAATCATACAATAAGCTAAGAGAATGGTTGATTTGACTAGGTTAGGAGGTAAAATGAGCCCATATAATTACCTATTTATGAGGCTCATCATCAACCCCTACTGAAAGTGTTGCTCATCCTCTGAGAAACTTATTCCATCTCCTCATCTTTTATGGCCCTGTGGCCTCCCTAGCATCCCAAGCCTCTGATGTGGTCTCCTCTTCCTTGTCATAGAATCCTACCTTCCTTTCTATCTCTTCCCATTGCTCCTCCTCTTCTTCTTCTCTTCTACCTTCCAACATGCCTAATAGCAGTGAGGGACTCAATTTGAGGCCAATCCAGTTGACCTTCAGCCTCTGTATGGAGCGCTTGTAAATTGGCACTCTTATTAATGCCTCCTTCATCCTCATGGGGGAATGATATTCCCTGATCTGCAGACTGTGTGGTAAGGTGTTCCATCTCCTCATGCATGCATGCACATAGTCATCCCCAAGTAGCCTTTGCATATCCTCAAAGTGTGCAATGGCTTGTGCCTGATCACTTATATATCTAAGGGCAGTCTGAGGATTATTGGCAAGCAGGTTATGTGTGCTGATGAGTGCCATGGGATTTGATGGCTTAGCTATGATCATTAATGGCTCATTCTGCTCTTTTATCATCAACCTTCTTATTTCTGTTGCCCTCAACTCTTCATGGTTCATCCATGAGGCCATGGACATTAGTTGCAGGTCCCCTAGCCTGGCATTGGGGTCCCACACATTCATGTCTGTGAGGTCCATGTTATGTAGGTAGAATTCTGCCATCTTTGCCTTATATTCTGATGTGCTTTGGTCACACAGGGCCATAAACTTCCTGTAATCTTGGAAAGGCATTGTGCCTCTTTGTGCCAAAGTATTTATCTGAAATTGCAACCATTGATCCTTCAGATATAGGCCATAGGATTTTGCTAGTGTTCTACGTTGCAATGCCTTCATGGATAAGATGGCCATGGATGCCAACTAGGTCTCTTTCTCTTGTAGCTGCTTCCTTAGCAATTCATTTTCAGTTTCAAGGTGGCTTCTTGTAATTGTTTCCCTGTGTCTGATATCACTCAGCTCCCTTCCCATTTCTCTGAGTTTGTTTTCCATATGGCCAACATCCTCAACCCCCTTGGATTTGGCTATTTGCATCCATATATGTGTTCTTATTCTCTCTTTCTCTAATTCAAAGAATAGTGGAATTGCAAACTTTTGTGGAATTATCCTTCCTCCCTCAAGCAGATTGTAATAGGAAGCCAGACTAGGCTGGGGATCAAGTTCTTGTAACTCTGGTATTTCCTCCTTTCCCTGTGGCTGTTCTTCTATCCTTTTCTCAAGCTGTTGGGTCTCCTGTAGTTTTGACAGTGTCTCCTGTAGAACTGTCTAAGCCTCCTGTAGGACTGTTTTTGGGTCCTGTAGTTCTACCTTTTCTTTCCATGTAGGAGATCTAGGAGTCCCCCTTTCATATGTGATAGGTGCCTTGGAAGGGGATTCTTTTCCTTGGGTAGAGGGTGAATCTTCAATTTTAATTGGCACTTTTGAAAAGGTTGAGGTTTCCCTGTTCTAATTCTTGTTCTCTTCCTAGCCCTAAAATACATGGAGGCCTGCCTTTTCCTCTTTTGTTTTGGCTTGATTGGTGTACTGAGGGCAGTGAGGGTAGCTGCTGCCTCTCTTTCCAGAGTCTCAGGGGACACTTCTCCTTGTTCTGTCTTTTCTGCCTCTTTCTCTCCTCCTTCTGTCTCTTTTTTCTGTCTCTGTTTGCTTTATTTCTTCCTGCTCTGTTTCTTCAACTTTCTCCTCCTCTATCTTAGTTTCTTCCTCCTTCCCTTCTTGTTCTACTAAGTCACCAGTTGCTTCACCTTCTCCCCCTTGTTTCTCTTCCTCCTCACTGCCAGTAGGATTGATATCATAGGTTAGGGTCTTTATGTCATCCTCAGCTGTCATGTTTTGGAAGATTTCCCATGCTATAGGGAGTGTAAATGTATGGAGGGATTCTTCCACTAAAATTTTGATTAACCCATGGTGAGCTAGCTGCTCTGAATTTCCTGCTTGAACCTTAGTGCTGGAGTCAATGAGGGACTACAGGAGCAAGTGGGGGATGCTGAGTTTTTGAGGTGCTGGAGTGTCCATCCCATACCTTAATTCATGGAGGATTCTAAAGTGATAACCATAGACAATGCTGTACCTCTCCTCACAGGAAATGTAATTGATTATTTGATAACTAACTTCATCCCAAGGATATGGTATGCTAGCCCTTATAATTCCATTTTTATCCTCTACAGGGGTTTCGTTGTTTTGGAAAAAGTTTTTCTTAGCGGCCTGGCCAATTGGTTTCTCATCCTTACTCCATGGTAGCCCAAGAGGAAGGGTAGTGACCCTACTGATAAATTCAAGGGTTATCTCCATGGAAAGAACTCTAAAGGTGACAGTGGAATTTGTTCTGGTGTGAGGGACCAAAGAGTGGGCAAATTCTTGGGCAATTTCCTCATCAAACCCTCAGAATTTCTCAAAAAAGTTCATCCAATTTGCTCTTGTGAATATGTCCACTACTTGGGGATGTGCATGGAGCCTGGAGGAGTTGGTGGGCTCCTTCCTCATAAATCCTCCTGTTATTTTGTTTATACTCCTTTGGGAAACAAATGTGGAGATGGAGACAACAATTTTTGGAGAAAAACAGAGAAACAGAGGAGACTGTGTTTAAAAATAAAAAAAAAAACAGAAATTTTTTATGTATTTCCTCCTCCTAAAGGCTTTATTTCCTCCTCAAATTTAAACCACTACTTGCATATATTGATATTCAATGGGGGAATGCATGGAACCTACCTCCTCAGACCGAAAATCATGCTAAAGCCCATGTTTTCTCCCTTCAAAACAACTCACTGCCCCTCCTGTAGAAGATTGTTGTCCCTCCTATAGAATTCATGTAGGTGCTCTTGTAGAACCTGTAAATGCTCCCGTAGAAAACACCGAGAGTAGGAATATGGGAGAGATCAATGGAGAATGATGGTTACGAGGCTGTGGGGGCACGAGGAGACTGCTATAGCTGAATTTCGAGGAGAGAATGAAGGAAAAGGTGGTGAGAGTGCTCGGGGAGGAGTACTTATTGCCCTTCATGGATATTTCTGGAGATGGAGGGTGAGCTGGCATAGTATACATTAGCCATATTCATATCGTTGGTCCCCACCTACCTTGTCATCATGGCCCCTCCTCATAATCATCCCTCATGATTGCATCGGAGGTCACACTTCCTCCACTCCCTGTCCTTGACATCTTTCTTGAGTTTGACTGTGCGCACGTGTGGGTGACATCTTCGGATGAGTGGAGTCAACTAGATGAAGGTGGCCAAGTTAACTGGCCACCTTTCCCTCGTTCAACCTCAACCATCTCATTGCTTTTTCATGCCTTCTAATTACATAAATGCAAACATAAGAGCGAGTTAGTTACTTACCTGAGATCCGAATGTATTTGTTGTGAGGTGTTGTGGCTCTCTCTCTCTGCTGCATGCCTTTGTTTCTTTTGATGCATGATGTCTGCTTGCTGATGTGTGGCTGTGTCTTGTGCAGGTTCTTCTCTGGTTGGATCTAAGCTTCAGGTGTCTTCTTCAACCTTCATGTTTGCACTCTCTTGCTATTGATGCTGGATTTTAATGGGATCAACTGCTACAGGAATTCCTACAGGAGCTCTTGTAGCTGCTTCTCCCCTTGAAACTTCAGCTTCTTTCTATGCTTGGAGTTGTGAGGATGATGCCAAAGATGTAGATAGAGATGGAGAGGTAATAGGTAGGCTTCAGGTGAGGTGGATGGTGTTGTTTCCTCTCTTATTTTTTGTGTTTTTTCTTTTCTTTTCCTGAAAACTGCTTTTTCTGTGTTTTTCTTGGACAGGAAGAAGAATGATGCTTGGGTGTGATGTAGGCTTGGAAATGATGGCAAGGAGGTTTGAATACTGTAGGAGGGTTTATAGGTTCTTTATGAAGCTTCCCTGTCCCTCAAACTGCCTTTTATACCCATTTCTGGCTCTCTGTAATTCCTACAGGAGCCTCCTGTAGAAAACACAGAGCCTCCTGTAGAAAACACAGTTCTTGAAAAAGAAGCACAATGAGGTGAAAGAAATGCCAAGAATGATGGAGAAAGGTGTGGGAAGGTAGGATAGGTGCTGGTGTTGGTTTCAGGGCTCCCTTAGCACCTTCTGCTGCTTCTTGTAGTCCTCCTACAAACCTGCAATGCAAATGAAAATTCATTTTTCTTTTTCTCTTTTTTCTCCTTTTTTTTGAAAACAACTAGGGTGCCTCAGGGAGGTTTTCACCCTAATTGCCTGCCCTGGGCACCTCCAAGGGAGGTTTTCACCCAAGGATCTTATTTTTCTCTCTTTTTTTTTGACATCACTAGGCCGCCTCAGAAGAGGTTTTCAACCCAATGATGGGACTCAAGCGCCTCATGGAGGTTTTCACTTGAGTCCTTATTTTTTTATTTTTTCTTTTTCTTTAGTGAGTCGGTGAAGTGGAGGCTAAGACATGCTCCACCACCATCACTGTCTTATTCAAATCTTCAATGAAGGCTTGCTTGGACAGGGGTTTCTTGTAGACTTTCAATCGGTCTCCATTGATAAGCATGGGGATGGCTTCATCATCAATGGTTCTGATCAGAACTGAACCATTGTCATTGCATTTCTCCACAGTGTAGGGTCCCAGCCATCTTGTCCTTAGCTTTCCCTTGAAATCTTTGTATCTTGAATCATAGAGTAGTGCCCAATCTCCCTCTCAGAATTGCTTCTCCTTGATATTTTTTTCATGCGATATCTTTCTCTAAAGCTGAACTACCTCTGTATGGAGAAGGGCCTACATTCTGTGTTCATCCAATCCATTGAGCTGAAGTAATCTTTCTTTCTGTGCATGGTTGAGGTCTAGGTCTAGCTGAGCTGCCATCCTTAGGGTATTGAATTCAAATTCTATTAACAACAAAGCCTTCTTCCCATAGACCAGCTCATAGGGTGTGAACCCTGTGGTGGTCTTCCATGTTGTGTTGTAGGCCCAAGTGGCCTCAACTAATCTGTTCGCCCAGTCTTTTCTGTTGCTACTCACTACCTTTGTCAGGATCCCTTCCAATGCT
This sequence comes from Pinus tabuliformis, assembly GCA_031772625.1. Taxonomy (NCBI): domain Eukaryota; kingdom Viridiplantae; phylum Streptophyta; class Pinopsida; order Pinales; family Pinaceae; genus Pinus; species Pinus tabuliformis. Next base: position 538,120,339 of record CM062816.1, on the reverse strand, counting down.
CTGTTAGTGACCTCCACCTACCCATTGGCTTGTGGATGGTAAGGGGTCGAAGTCCTGTGCTTGATTCTATGATGTGTGAGCAGGTCTTCAATCAAATTGGAAGTGAACTAACTACCTTGATCTGTGACCAACTCTCTTGGATACCCGAACTTGTAGAATATGTTCTCTCTCAAAAATTCAGCTACTTTTTCCTGTGTCGCTGCTTGCAGTATCTTGAAGGTAGTTCTTTTTGCTGCAAAATGACCTCCACAAGGCCCGTCATGATAGGTCAGGAGGATGTCAAAGACTTCCTCCTCCTTGACACATCTTCTCAAGATTTGATCTGGGCCAAGTTTGAAGAGATTGCCCCCAATCCAGGTGAAAGGGGAGCTTTTCCTTACTATCTTGGTCTTCTCTTTTGAGGACAGGTGTGGTGGAAACTATGCTGAAACCAAGTAGTTTGCTATATCAGCAAACCATGGAGAGAGTATTGAGATAGAAAACAAATGTTCATCTGGAATTTGGTCATCCACCATTCCTTCTTCACCTGCAGGCAAATTTACTCTAGACAAAAAGTCAGCAACAACATTTTCTTTACCAGGCTTATCAATAATGGTCAAATAAAACTGCTGCAGTAAAAGCAACCATCTAATAATGTGAGCATTTACATCTGGTTTGTTCATTAAATATCTAATTGTAGCATGATCAGTGTGCACAAAGGTTTGATAGCCTGTGATATAATGTTTGAATTTGTTTAAGGAATGCACGACAGCTAGGAGTTCCTTCTCGGTCACTGTATAGTTTAACTCTGCCTTTGATAAGTTTTTGCTTATAAAGTATATGGCATAAGGCAAATTTTCATCAATTTGTCCCAAGGCTACTCCTATTGCTTTGTTCGAGGCATCTGTTGGGTGTGGAGCCTGATTATCTTCTATATTCAAAGGTATCGCCACATAGGACCCCAGTTCGAAATGGGGGCGGCAACGCCGCCCGTAAAATATTCGCTGCAGGGGGGTCCAGGGGGGGACCAGCGCCCCCGAAGCTAAAAACAGCTGTAAAAATTGCCTTGTAAAAGTATAGTAATTTCTACTCAATCTGGGCCGTTCATTAGGCGGATGATCTGACGGTAGAACTTATGTTTAGTTTAGGGTTTTTTTCCCTAGAAGGAAACCCCTCTCTTTGTATGAGGGTATTGTATTTGAGGCTGTGAGATAGATGTGTATTCTGTGAGCGAGAAACAGAGAGGTGAGACTGTGAGAGAAAACAGAGGATATTACAGCGGATTTGCTGTAGGTTGTGTCTCTTCATTTTGCTGGATAATAAAAAGGAAGGACTGGCTGTTCGGGGTGGACGTAGCCCAAACTGGGTGAACCACGTATATCTGTGTCTCTCTTGTTTTGTGCGTTTTCTGTGTTTATATTTCTGCAATATTTTATGTGTTCCATTGCTCTGTAATATATAATTTTTCTAACAGCATCTGCGTGAATGTGGAAAGGTAGGGCCTAGTTTGGGCCTGTGAGAATTGGGGCAGTCACTAGCTTGCTCTTCAAGGTATCTAAGGCTTCTTGACAATTATCCGACCATATGAACTCAACAAATTTGTGTAAGAGGCCAAACAAAGGAGAGGCTAGCTTGCTAAAATCCTTAATGAATTTTTGGTAATACCCAACTAAGCCTAGGAAACTTCTGACATCTCTCACTTTTTGAGGAGGTGGGACCCTTTGGATGATGGCAATTTTGTTGGGGTCCACCTGCAGTCCTTGTTGAGATATTGCATGACCTAGCACGGTCCCTTCAGTCATAAAAAATTCACATTTTTCCGGACTGAGGGACAGGTTCATCTCAATACACTTGTCTAGAACTTTTCCTAGGTTAGATAAAGCTTCCTGAAAGTCAGAGCCATAAGGAGTAAAGTCATCCATGTATATCTCTACTGCATCATGAACTAATTCAGAAAATATACTCAGTACCGCTCTTTGGAAAGTGGTTGGAGCATTACACAAACCAAAAGGAAGGACCTGGTATGCAAAGGTACCCCAAGGACAAGTGAAAGTGGTCTTATCTTGGTCTTCCAGGCTGATTTGAATCTGATTGTACCCGCTAAACCCATCTAGGAAAGAGAAAAACTTTTTCCCTGCCAGACCGTCTAACACTTGATCTATGAAAGGTAAAGGAAAATGGTCCTTTTTAGTGGCTTTGTTCAATTCTCGATAGTCGAAACAGATTCTGCACTTACCATTTTTCTTTGGCACCAAAGGAGAGACACATTCAATGTCAGAGATGGGATAGATGAATCCTGCATCAAGCAATTTCTGCAGTTCTTCCTTAACAATATCTTTAAGTGCTGGGTTCATCCTCATTTGAGGCTGCCTGACTGGCTTGCAATCCTCCTTGATGTATATATGATGAGTACATACTGAAGGGTGCACTCCCTTCATCTCCTTATAACTCTAGGCGAAGGCATCTAGGTGTTTTCTCAGTAGGCTACAGAATTCCTTCTCTTGAGAAGTATATAGGGATGGATTGATTTTCAATGTTCTTTCTGGGCCAAACTCTATATTTTTGAGATGAGGAGGAGTAGGATTGGCCAGACAGAGATCAGTTGAGGGGTTGTTTTGGGTTTCTCTTACTATGTCTTCTAATGGTGATACACTGGGAGGTGGATTCTGAATCAAATTTTTGATCATATAATCCTCATCTTGCATTTTCCCCCCATGGTGGTTTCTAATGTACAAAGTGGTGCGGAATAAACTTCATCCTCATCTTCCTCCTCCAACTAGAGAGGTAGATCATGTTCTAGCAAGGGTTGGGTAGGAAGGTATAGGATTAATTGCTTGGAAATGTGCCTGTTCTTTATGGTCATGTTCCCAGCTCGACAGCTGATGTAGGCATCGTGTAGCCAACCAGGGTCTTCCTAGAATGAGAGGATACCCAGTGAGCTTTGCCTTTGGCTGGAGAACTAATAAATCAGTAGGGTACTCACAAGAATCAATGGAGACCATCACATCTTCCACAATCCCCTCAGGGGTCACGATGGAGCAGTCTACTAGCTGTAGCACGGTCGTGGTCTTCCTCAAGCAGCCCCAGAGGTTAAGTTTGAGCATTGTGTCCTTTGTCATCACATTGATGGAAGCTCCCAGATCAATCAAGGTGTGTGGGATCATGGTGCCATTGATGTGGACATCAACTACTGGGCTTCCAGGGTCTAGATATTTTGGACAGATTACCTGCCCTAACATTAGGTCGGATAGTTGTCCTATGACATTGATGGTTGGGGCATCTCTCTTGCGCCTTCCTGGATGCCTAAAGCACTTCTATTTGATCAACCTATTGTAGATAGGTACATATTTTATGGCTTGGAGAAGTGGTATCTTTACACATAAATGCTTCAATTCTCCTAAGAGTACAGTTTCTTCTGGGGTAGGCTAGACTGTCACAGATAGTCTCTCAGGAAAGGGTGGATTTTCTTTAGGTTCGCTTTCCTCTTTATCGTCCTCAACCTCCCTGGTTGGAGGCTGGCTATCTGGGATAACTTTCCTAGATCGCAAGTTAATTTCTTGAATCTCCATAGCATAAGTTGGGCATGAAGGTTCCCCACTATACACTTGCTGAGCCTGTCTATTGTTCGGGTTCGGATTTGGTTGAGCAGGCATTTGGGGTTTCTTTGGTGGAGCAGGAGGTAACGGTTGTGGTTGGGTAGGTGGTGGAGGCAAAAGAGTGGGAAGAGAGTTGTATTGGGGCCTCCACCCCTGATGAGATGCATTCCACTGAGACTGTGGCTGAGCATAGGATTGAAATGAATGGGTGGCTGGTTGGGCATGATATTGAGATGTGAAGGACCAAGGAGGTGGTGTGGACCAGGAAGGATGAGCAGGGGGGCCCCAAGAAGGTGTGGAGGGCACTTGGTTGGCATTGTAGTATGCCTAAGATGTCCCTTGCATCCCCCACTGATATGGTCTAGGTCTAGACGACCTTCTTTGGTTTATGTAGTAGAGTTGTTCAGTGACTCCCTCAGCCCCTTGATATACAACATTAAGTCAGGGCAAGGAAGGGCACTTATCTGTAGAATGATTTTCTTCACAGAATGAACAAACCTCTATAGAGTTCAATGGGCATTCATTTCTAGGATGCCTCTTGGTGCATCTAGGGCAAAAAATGGCCAAAGCCCTCTTTGCTTCCTCTTATTTTCTTTTGATATGTAAGGTGTCCATTTTCATTGCAAGAGTTTGCAGAATCTCACTCTTGAAGTCTTCCATCATGTTTCCAATTTCTCCTTTAATGGATGATTTGGAGGAAGAGGTACTGGCTATGGGTTGACTCCCCCTAACTTTCTTTCTGGCGACTCTAGAATGGTTTCTAAAAACAATATTTATGTCCTCATAGGGTAGTTGGTAGATGTCTCCCCCGGCCGGTAGATGGAGGGTGTCCAGAAGATCTTCCTGGATTCCCTTGAGCAAGACCAACTTCATAGACTCAAGGTCAAGTGTACACCCGACCCTTTTGTAACTGAGCTGGAACCTCTCTTCATAGTCTTCCAGGGACTCATCACTTCCTATGGTCATTCAAAATATTTCTTCTTTAGTATCTTTCGACCTACAATAGTCTCGATACTTGTTGTTAAAGGCTTGCTGCATCTGAGCCCAAGTTGTGATGCTATTGCCAGGTAATCCCATGAACCACCGTAGTGCTGCATCCTTGAGAGTAGAAGGAACAATTTCAACTTTTTCTCATCTTCTGCATAGTCATAGGTTCGACAGATAACAGTAAATGCAAACAAAAAGGTGTCAGGATCTTCCATAGTTAGACCATGGAAATGAGGTAGGGCAGAAGGGCTTATATTCTTCATTTTGGTGTCCCCATTGGTCTCCCGAATGGGAAAGGTACCCTCTATTATTTCTCCATTCCCCCTAGAATTTCTGTTTTCAGCCATTGGCTCCAAAGGAATGTTTTCTTCTTCTTCTTCTTCCCCTATAGGTTCTTCAAATATGTCTGGCTGTTCACCTAAGGGTTCTTCTTGATCGCAGCCACCGAAGAAGAGAGAAGGTTGGCTGTGTGAAGCAGTGGGGGTGTTGGGAAATTTTTTTCCTGAGTTATCTCTATTCCTATGAGGCATGAAAGGAAATATTTTTGGTTGGTTTTTGTTTCTTTTTCCCCACACTGATAGTACCTACAAAACTGAAATTGATTGAACAAAACAAATTGCAACTAGCTGAAACGAAATTTGCAGAATTGAAGAGAAAAGCAAGGAAATGTAGAACTTGAAAGAAGAGAAATGACTAGTCTACTTTTTTCTGAAATGAAATTTGCAGAATTGAAGAGAAAAGCAAGGAAATACAGAACTTGAGAGAAGAGAAATGACTAGTCTACTTTTGCTGAAATAAACTATTAGCAGAATGTTGCAGTAGAAAATAGAAGAAAGCAGTAATTACAAAATACTCTGACGCTTCCCCAGCAATGGTGCCAAAAAAGTGGTGAGCACCAGTATTGCAGCAATAATGTTGCAACTCTTGGGTTGCCTAGTTTACTCTTATCAACTCGGTAGTTCGTAACAAACTTGGAAGCGTCGGTGCTGTATGCACAAGTACTAGTTCTCATTGCAGGTTGTCACTTGGTCAGTCAGCACGAGATCACTAGGAGCTCAAGCCAACTTCTATGGCTTCCAGAAGAATCTCTATATGTGATGGAAGGAAAGAAATATTACTCTACAGATGCTATTCTAACTGCATAAAGGAGAAAGACTGAAACGTAAAGCAAGCCTAGAAAACCCTAATCAACCAACTAATTCTACTTTTGCAGAAAGCACTATGAAAACCATGAAAGGAATGCCATTACCTACTCAAAGAAGTAAACAACATCTAACTATGCTATTTCTGGAAGTAAATGAGCAAAAAACATATTTTTGGATTTTTATGTAGTTTTATGTGAAATTGACATGCATGTAATTTATTGTGTGTGAGTGTGGCAGCGAATAGGTGGCGTTGTAGGGCGGTTTTGGTACTTGAGAGGATGTAGGATGGTGTGGATGGGTCCTAGGAGGTCTCAGGTGGCCTTCTAAAGGCTTTTCCCACACTCGGCTTTCAAAAGAAAGCCTACAGGAGGACACAGGAAATCTACAAGAGGAAAAACAACGTCCTACAGGAGGAGGCTGAGAGCAGTTTTCATTGTTTTGAGGGTGTGAGAGTGGGTGAAAAAGGTGGATGAAAGTTGGAATGAGGTGTTATGGCACCTATGGTCTACCATGAATCACCAGGAGAGAGAAAGATGATTGGATTTGCTCAAGGAGAGAGGAAGAACTCTGAGGAAAAATGCAGAAAACTAAGGCAGAATTGAGGTGAGTTTTGGGAGACCAATAGGGCATGGATTAGCTGGAGGGTGTGATCATTGATAAGCTGGACTACTGTTGGAAGAGATCTGCTGCATAGAAACTGGCAGTCAACCCAGGAAATCAAGCAACAAGTGAAATGAATGTATTGAGGAAAAACAGAGTTTTGCATAAAAAGTGTCTAAACTATGATCTATGGAAGGAGATGCTGAGAAATAATGTAGGAAAGGAAAGCATGAAAGAAGAATATTGCAAATCAGGAAGTAATCATGATGAAGAAGATCTAAACCAAAGCAAAGCTGGATTATTAACCTACTAAAAAGCTGCAAACACTAGAAGTGTTATGAAGGAGGAAAATCTGTGTTTTTGGGGCAGCAAGAGGACCTTTGCCTCAAATCATGGTCCCAAAGGGAGGAAGAGAGGCCAATCACTATTTATAGCCTTTTGAATCTTTTATTTATCACTGCTTAACCCGCTATAGAAAGCATAAATGGAAGCAAACTACTAAATCATCAAAAGCAACCTATTCCTAACCATAAAAGAAATACATCTAACAACAACCTAATCTACAACTGAAATAAAACATACAAATACAAGTAAAGAGGAGCTTGGCTGCTTGGATTGGGCCCTAACCCAAGAGCTTCAGCCCTCTGAGGTAACTCAGTGCTAACTCAAAAAGGATTCCATCTTTATTTCCAAAACAATAGCAAGATTACATGAACTGTCACAAAATAATAAGCTCGAAGTTGAGCAGAGTTTACATAAGAAAAAATCCAACAAAAATCCGACAAAAATCCAACCCTAGTGAGGCCCTAGGCCTCTCTACTTATACAAATGAAGCTACCAATAGCTTCCTTAAAATCAGGGAGGCTTGTCTCCCAAAACTCGAGATAATCATCAGTCATCCTTCACTTGCTCGGCTGCCTTCTAGTGCATGACTTGGCTGCTTGTACTCTGAGTTGAATGAAGGGGAATTCAAAGTGAAGAGAAATAAATGAGGGGGATTCCCTCCTATAAGTCCTCTCCTTTGTCCACTTCAAGTTATTGTTGCCATTTTTCCATTGGATCCTTGACTTTGACCTCAAAATTCATCGATAATCTGCATTAAACACATGTTAGACCACATGGCATCATAACTAACTCAACTCACTCCATAAGCATAAATATAATCAAAAAATCATACAATAAGCTAAGAGAATGGTTGATTTGACTAGGTTAGGAGGTAAAATGAGCCCATATAATTACCCATTTATGAGGCTCATCAACAACTTGGTGAGTAGGGTGGGGGTGTTGTGGGAGAATGCATGAGTGATGTGCTCTAGTGATGCCCCAAGGTCTTCATCTTAAAAATGATGGCACAATACGAACCAAAATGAATAGATGTATTGAATTTGAATATGGGAGGATCCATCTTATTATCGATCAATGATGTAAAATGTTAAAAAAATGAGGGAATCCATTAATGAGGAAGATGGGACCCAAGGTTGTAACAATCCCTTTTATCACCTTGTAAAAATTGCCTTGTACATGATATGTGAACTAATGTAATCTAATATAAATATTAAAAGGATAAATGTAGTGAGAGTGGACATGAATTCATGATCCTGTGAGGGAAATTTGCGTGGAATCTTACCTAAGAAAGAGACAAGCTTTAAAGACACCATTAATGAGCTACCTATTTCCTCCTATCACATCAAAATAATAACAATGAGCCTGTGTATGGGTTCCTTGCTGACTAAAGATATGAAAGGACATAGGAAATTAAAGGCTACATATGGGTGTTGAGTAGGGCCAAGGCAGAGGTGGCCCTACTCAACACGCCACAAAATAAAAATATGGAAAAGGGGGATGTAGGGTAAAAGAAAGGAAATGGAGATTGGATAAATTTTCATGCAAACAAATGACAAGGAGATGTGCAGACAGTGGAGTAGGAAACAAAGGTGAAAGAGACATGAATAGTAGGTGGAGTGTATTGCTATGGACTCTTGTGTTCTCAATTAGGTGGAGACTATCTCTTTAGATCCCTAAGTATTGTTTAATAGGTGAAGGAAAAGCTCTCTAGATTCCCATGGAGAATATCAAGTGGAATGCATAGTGTGCTCTACATTCTTGCAGGAGACAAGTGGAGGCACTATGATTATGGATTCCTAAAGCTCAAACTGGGTTGAGGTTCTTGGATCTTTGGACTCTTTTTTGTAATTTTGGTGGGGCTTTAGGTACTCTAGATTCCCTGAACTAGTTGTGGGGTGTTGTTGCAGTAGTTATGGATTCCATAAACTAGTTGTGGGGTGGATTCCTAAATTCTTTGGAATCCCCTAATCTAGATGTGTTTGGGTGCAAACACTATGTGCTCTAGATTCCTAGAGACCAAGTGGAGGCATTGTGGACTCTAGATTCCTTTATAAGCTGATATGTATGTTTGATCATTTTGCTATATACAGGCTAGATAGGCTTAAGAATAACATTAGGAAATTTTGAATGAAGTCCCCTTGGGATTGATAGTGTATGAACTATGTGAACAAAAGGTCATGGAGTCATGACCTCTAAGTAAGAGAGTCATTGAACATCATCAATGTTATGACTGAGGAGGAATAGAAGTGGAATTTCTCTAAGTGTTGAAGGGCATTCGATGAAGACAATTCTCTCATTAATTAACAAATAAAACTCCTATCGCACCCCGGGAGTTGAGAGGGTGTGCAACTCCACAACAACCCCAATAAGCAGAAGTCACGAGATGGGAATTCCTTCCATCAAAGGATAAGTAAGTTTCACGTCATGATCATGGGTCCACACGAAGGCCTCATATCATAGTGTTGGGTCGAGGTAGGTTGACGTGTAAGTGTCGTAGGAGTGGTCCATAGTGGGAACTACCGAAAAAATTATAACTAGAATTGTTGTGTTGCATAAGGGGTTGGACTTAGGTAGGGCCCATGACAGAGCCTAGTGGAAATACAATGTGGATGGACGTTGACGTGGAACATAGATGACATGAAACATGGTAGGAGGGAAGACCCTTATTGGGTTTCCACGTGGCCTAGTATTGGTTGACATGTCACACCTTAGAAGGAGGCCACGTAGCGATACGCTGTTATCAATACATCATCACGAATTAGAAGCCAAAAGAGGTTTTAACAATAGATGTGGTGGAGTTAATGGAGGCTGGGGAATGGGAAAACACCCAACAATTGATATGAGAAATCTTCACGTTGTGGGGTCTTTTTTGTGGTAGTAGGTCAAGAAAGCTGGAGACTTTGGTTCATAGAGCTAAGGAATGGTGATTTCTCCCTGTAACAGGCATGGAAATGGCTGTCGCACTGGAGGTGGTCGAGAATAGTAAACCTTTAGAAACTAGGAAAGGTGTGAAGGCACAATGACTTGGAAGGGTCCATGATAGGGACCACTGATGAGGTGGAAACACCACATAGGCTAGTTAAGGGGGAATTATGCATGGCATTGCATGTTGATGTGGCAGGGTTTTATTGGCCAAACTTTGAAAGGCCATAACTTGAGATCTGGGTGTCAGATTTAAATTAAACCTTGTATTGCTGGAAAGCTCTCAATGAGTTGAATATGATAGTGTAGCTCAATGTTAATTCCACTAACCTTGGGAAAGGAGGAACCTTGTAACCTCATTTCTGTAGTGAGACCATGGAGGTTGGGTTAGCATAAAGTAACACATCCCATTCAGATTGGAAGTTCTAAGGGGATCAGAAGGAGTGTTACAGTGTGGTATCAGAGTAGAAGGTCCAACACTAGACCTTTGGAGAGGAGTGGGGACCCTAAGACTATTAAATTTTCTATATAAGAGTGTAGCAGATACAATTTTCTAATAGATAATTACTTCCTAATTCTTTCCAACCAGCATATATTCCATTACTATCACTGAATAAAACATTAGAAAATATCAACAATAAATGCAATAAAAACAATAAAGATCATAGAAATGCAACCATGAACAATAGAGACAAAACGTTTTTACCCTAGGAAACCCAACCTTGGGAGACAACACAACAACTTTTCTTTAGGAGAAATTATTCGTCAACATGGATTTACAAATCAACAAATTGTCTAGAAATCTATGCCAATAATATAAGTCAAATATTACCAGTCAAATCTGGTCAAAACTCCAACAAGTCAACACCAATCAAACCATCCAAAAGTCAAAATTTGGCCTAGCTAAAATTGGTCCTTTGGTCAACTCTACTATGTTCTACTACCAAACTCGGGTTGTTTTGTTGCCAATGCCGAGTTAAATCACTCAATCAAACAACTTATAAACTCAGTCTTCTATTTGCACATGTGAGAGAGAGAGAGAGAGAGAGAGAGAGAGAGAGAGAGAGAGAGAGAGAGAGAGAGAGAGAGAGAGTAGAATAGATAACCTCTGAAAATAGATCTCAGACTTTCTTTTAATTGATAAGAGAATGATGCATCACATCATATATTTATACTTGTCAAATGAAGGTGAAATAACCCAAGGGCACACCCTTTCATCAGTTGGGCCAACTTGTCTTCCTAGGCTGACTTGATGCTCCAAAAATCAAATTTTATTTTAATTTTCCATAATTCTTCTAGGTTGACTTAAGCATGAGAGAATACCTCTTGATGCTACACAAAAATTCAACTCACCCTCTTAGCGAGGGAGGTATTCTCCTTGGCTAAAATTTCTCCTCTATAAGAAAATTTCATGAGCATGATATGTTGATGAAGTATCTTTTCACATGCACATCTATAGATAACTCCATCATGAAGTAGGAAATGTGAGTATCCTAGGTCATTTACCCCTAGAAAAATCACCATGACCCAGTCAAATAGGCATGGATCCTCAGGTAAATGTATCAATCTACTCTATTGTAATTAGCGTGACCTAACCAATGTCCTTCATGGATTCTCAAGATAGGATATTCCCTTGAACCATTCACCCCTGGCCAAATAAACATGGCTCAACCAAATTCCTTCATGGATTCTCAGACGAATTACATCAATCTCCTATAATAAAATTAGCATGACCTAGCCAAATTCCTTCATGGCTTCTCAAAGGAATATATTTCTAATCCTACAACTGCCCCAGGCCATTCATCCCCGGTAAAATCAACATGAACCAACCAAATTCCTTCATGGATTCTCAGGTGAATGTATCCATCTCCCTTGGTCAAATTAACATGACCTAGCCAAATTACCATGGCTTCTCAGGAGTTTGTTTTCCAAATCCTGCAAAGAAATCAACACTCCCTCTCAACAAGGGGACATTTTGCATCATGCTACGCTTGTATCTGAAATATACAAACTTCACTCTAGATAGAGGTTTGGTGAGAATGTTTGTAATCTTCTCATCTATGGATCTGTACTGGATTTGCACTACTCCCTTCTTCACCATGTTTGTGATGAAATGACTTGATCAAATAGTCCTGCGAGAAGCTTCCATAGCCATATTGATTCCTAATTTTCAATAGTAGCTATGATATAATCTGCCTCTATTGTACTAAGTGAAAAATAAATATGCTTCCTACTAAATTAGAAAATCATAATTGATCCCAAGCTGAAGCAACACCCTGAGGTGCTCTTTCTATCCTCTGTACTCCTATCCCAATTTGAATTAGTATATCCCCACATTCTCACTTCATCACCTAATAAATATCTCAAACCATATCTAATTGTACCACAAAGATGCCTCAACACATGCTTCATTGCATGCCTTGAGTCAACCATTAACTGGCTAGCTTTGTTCACTGGATCCATCAACATGATTTCTTTTTGGTCACCATTATTGGGTACTTCTTTTGACACAGAATTAGATATTCCTATGGAAATACTAGCTGCCCCCTTTTCCACTATTTCTCCCTCTATCACTGAAGCATATCCTATTTTCTAGCATGGTCACCTAATAGAAGGCATACTATTCCTAAAGACCTTTTGGCTTTGAGAATTTTCTTAAAATCTCAACCCAAGACATCCTCTTGGAAGGATGCTCCTTCCATTCTATCTGATTGTCTACTTCCTAGTGAGCCTCATAAATGGGTAATTATATGGGCTCATTTTACCTCCTAACCTAGTCAAATCAACCAGTCTCTTAGCTTATTGTATGCTTTTCTGATTATATTTATGCTTATAGGGTGAGTTGAGTTAGTTATTATGCCATGTGGTCTAACATGTATTTAATGCAGATTATTGATGGATTTCTAGGTCAAAGTCAAGGATCTAGTGGTCAAACTATAGAAATAACTCGAAGTAGACAGAGGAGAGGACATATAGGAGGGAATCCCACTCATTTATTACTCCTCACTTTGAATTCCCCTTCATTCAGCTCGGAGTACAAGCAGCCGAATCATGCACTAGAAGGAAACTGAGCAAGTGGAAGATGATTGATATTTATCTCGAGTTTTGGAAGCCAGGCCTCCTTGATTTTAAGGAAGCTATTGGTAGCTTTAGATTTACTGGTAGAGAGGCCTAGGGCCTCACTAGGGTCAACTTTTTTTTGCTTGTGTAAACTCTGCTCAAATTTCGAGCTTACTATTTTATGACAGTTTTATGTAATCTTGCTATTTTTATGATAATGAAGATGGAATCCTTTTTGAGCTAGCACTGAGTTACCTCAGAGGGCTTCAGCTCTTGGGATAGGGCCTAATCCAAGCAGCCAAGCTTCTCTTTACTTGTATTTGTATACTTTACTTCAGTTTGTAGATTAGTTTGTTGTTAGATGTATTTCTCTTATGGTTAAGAATAGGTTGCTTTGATGATTTAGTAGCTTACTTCCATTTGTGATTTCTGTAGCAGGTTAAACAATGATTAGAGAAGATTCAAAGGGCTAGCAATAGTGCCTTGGCCTCTCTTCCTCCCTTTGGGACCATTATTTGAGGCAAAGACTCTCTTGCTGCCCCAAAAACACAGATTTTCCTCATTCCTAGGACTTCTAGTGTTTGTAGCTCTCTAGTAGGTTGATAGTACAGTTTTGCTTTGCTTTAGATCTTCTTTATCATGTTCACTTCCTAATTTTCAATATTCCTTTTGCATGCTTTCCTTTCTTACAACATTTCCGAGCATTTTCTTCTAGACATCATAGTTTAGGCCATTTTAATGCAAAACTCTATTTTTCCCAGGATGCACTCATTTCATTGGTTGCTTGATTTTATTGGTTGAATGTCAGTTTCTATGCAGAATATCTCTTCCAACAGTAGGCCAGCTTACCAACAATCACACCCTCCATCTGATCCATGCCCTATAGGTCTCCCAAACCTCACCTCAATTCTGCCCTGGTTTCCTTCATTTTTCATAGAACTTCTTCCTCTCTCCTTGAGCAAACCCAATCATCTTTCTCTATCTTGGTGATTCATGGTAGAACTTAGGTGCCCTAACACCTCATTCCAACCTTCATCCACATTTTTCACCCACTCTCACACCCTCAAAACAACGAAAATTTCCCTCGGCCTCCTCCTGTAGTTTTCTTGTGTCCTCCTGTAGTTTTTCCTATAAGCTTTCTTTTGAAGGCCGAGTGTGGGAAAAGCCTCCATAAGGCCACCTAAGACCTCCTAGGACCCATCCACACCATCCTACATCCTCCCAAGCTCCAAAACCGCCCTCTAACACCACTTGTTCGCTGCCACACTCACACACAATAAATTAGATGCATGTTAAATTCACATAAAAACACATAAAAATCCAAAAATATGTTTTTTGCTTATTTACTTCCAGAAATAGCATGGTTAGATGTTGTTTACTTCCTTGAGTAGGTAATGGCATTTCTTTCATGGTTTTCATAGTGTTTTTGGAAAAAGTAGAATTAGCTTGTTAATTAGGGTTTACTAGGTTTTGCTTTACATTCTAGTATTTCTCCTTTCTGTAGTTAGAATATCAACTGTAGAGTAATATTTCTTTCCTTTCACCACACATAGAGCTTCCTCTAAAATCTATAGAAGTTGGCTTGAGCTCCTAGTGATCTCGCGGCGGCTGACCAAGTGACATCCTGCAGTGAGAACTAGTACTTGTGCATATAGCACTGACGATTCCAAGTTTGTTACAAACTACCGGGTTGATAAAAGTAAAGTTGGTAGCCCAGGAGTTGCAGCATTCTTGCTGCAATATTGGTGCTCACCACTTTTTGGCGCCGTTGTCGGGGAAGCGTCAGAGTATTATATGATTACTGCTTTCTTCTATTTCCTATTGCAACATTCTTCTAATAGTTTATTTCGGCAAAAGTAGACTAGTCATTTCTTTTCTTTCAGTTTTGCGCTTCCTTTCTTTCCTTTTCAATTCTGCAAATTTCCATTCAGCAAGTTAATTTCAGCTAGTTGCAATTTGTTTTGTTCAATCATAATTTCAGTTTCTGCAGGTACTTTCAGTGTGGGGAAAAAGAAACAAAAAACCAGCCAAAAATATTTCCTTTCATGCCTCGTAGGAGTAGAGATAACTTAGGAAAAATTTTCCTGAACACCCCCACTGCTTCACACAACCAACCTTCTCTCTTCTTCGGTGGTTGCAATCAAGAAGAACCCTTAGGTGAACATCCAGAAATATTTGAATAACCTATAGGGGAAGAAGAAGAAGAAAACATTCCTCGAGAGCCAATGGATGAAAACATAAATGCTAGGGCAAATGGAGAGAGAATAGAGGGTACCTTCCCCATTCGGGAGACCAATGGGGACACCAAAATGAAGAATATAAGTCCTTCAGCCCTACCTCACTTCCATGGTCTGACTACAGAAGATCCTGACACCTTCTTGTTGGAGTTTTCCGTCATCTTTCAAACTTATGACTATGTAGAAGACGAGCAAAAGTTGAAACTGTTCCCTTCTACTCTCAAGGACGCAACATTGCGCTGGTTCATGGGATTACCTGGCAATAGCATCACAACATGGGCTCAGATGCAGGAGGCCTTTAACAACAAGTATCAAGACTATTTTAGGTCAAAAATACTAAAGAAGAAATCTTCCGAATGACCATAGGAAGTGAGGAGTCCCTAGAAGACTATGAAGAGAGGTTCCAGCTCAGTTACAAAAGGGCCAGGTGTACACCTGACCCTGAGTCTCTGAAGTTGGTCCGACTCAGGGGAATTCAGGAAGACCTTTTAGACACCCTCCATCTACTGGCCGGGGGAAACATCTACCAACTATCCTATGAGGGCATAAAGACTGTTTTTAGAAACCATTCTAGAGTAGCCAGAAAGAAAGGTAGGGGGAGTCAACCCATAGCCAATACCTCTTCTTCCAATTCACCCATTAAAGGTGAAATTGGAAATATGCTGGAAGACTTCAAGAGTGAGATGCTACAGACTCTTGCCATGCAAATGGATACCTTACATATCAAAAGAAAACAAGAGGAAGCAGAGAGGGCTTTGGCCATTTTTTGGCCTAGATGCACTAGGAGGCATCCTAGGAATGAATGCCCATTGAACTCTATAGAGGTTTGTTCAGTTTGTGAAGAAGATCATTCTACAGATAAGTGCCCTTCCTTGCTCGGACTTAAAGTTGTATACCAAGGGGCTGAAGGAGTCACTGAATAGATCTATTACATAAACCAAAGGAGGTTGCATGGACCTAGACCATACCAGCAGGGGATGCAAGGGACATCTCAGGGATACTACAACCCCAACCAAGTCACCTCCATACCTTCTTGGGCCCCCTCACTCATCCTTCCTGGTCCACGCCTCCTCCTTGGTCCTTCACATCTCAATATCATGCCCAACCAACCACCCATTCATTTCAATCCTATGCTCAGCCGCAACCTCAGTGGAATGCATCTCATCAGGGGTGGAGACCCCAATACAACTCTCTTCCCACTCTTCTGCCTCCACCACTTGCGCAACCACAACTGTTACCTTCTGCTCCACCAAGGCAACCCCAAATGCCTGCCCAGCCAAATCCGAAATCTAACAATAGACATGCTCAACAAGTGTATAGTGGGGAACCATCATGCCCAACTTATGCTGTGGAGATTCAAGAAATTAACTTGCGATCCGGGAAAGTTCTCCCAGATAGCCAACCTCCACCCAGGGAGGTTGAGGAAGATAAAGAGGAAAGTGAACCTAAAGCAAATCCACCCTTTCCTGAGAGACTATCCATGACAATCCAGCCTACCCCAAAAGAGATTGAACTCCTGGGAGAAATGAAACATTTATGTGTGAAGATACCACTTCTCCAAGCCATAAAAAATGTGCCTATCTACAATAGGTTGATCAAAGAGAAGTGCTTTAGGCATCCAGGAAGGTGCAAGAGAGATGCCCCAACCATCAATGTCATAAGACAACTACCCGACCTGATGTTGAGGTAGATAATCTATCCAAAATATCTGGACCCTGGAAGCCCAGTAGTTGATGTCCACATCAATGGCACAATGGTCCCACATACCTTGATTGATCTGGGAGCTACCATTAATGTGATGACAAAGGACACAATGCTCCAACTTAACCTCCAAGGCTCCTTGAGGAAGACCACGATAGTGCTGCAGCTAGCAGACCGCTCACAAGTGACCCCTGAGGGGATTGTGGAAGATGTGATGGTCTCCATTGATTCTTGGGAGTTCCCTGCTAATTTCTTAGTTCTCCAGCCAAAGGAAAATCTCACTGGGTATCCTCTCATTCTAGGAACACCCTAGTTGACTACAACCGATGCCTACATCTTGCCAAGCTGGGAACATGACCATAAAGAACGGGCACATGTCCAAGTAGTTAATCATATATCCTCCTGCCCAACCCTTGCTAGAACATGATCTACCTCTCTGGTTGGAGGAGGAGGATGAGGATGAAGTTTATTATGCACCACTTTGTATATTAGAAATCGCCATGGGGGGAAAACCACAAGATGAGGATGATATGATTGAAAATTTGATTCAGAATCCACCTCCCAGTGTATCACCATTAGAAGACATAGTAAGAGAAACCCAAAACAACCCCTCAACTGATCTTTGTGTGGCCAAACGCACTTCTCTTCATGTTAAAAATATAGAGTTTGGCCCAGAAACCCCTATCTACTTCCCAGGAGAAGGAGCTATGCAGCATACTGAGAAAACATCTAGATGCCTTCGCCTGGAGTTATAAGGAGATGGAGGGAGTGCACCCTTCAATGTGTACTCATCATATATACATCAAGGAAGATTGCAAGCCAGTCAGGCAGCCTCAAAGGAGGATGAACCCAACACTTAAAGATATTGTTAAGGAAGAATTGCAGAAATTGCTTGATGCAGGATTCATCTATCCCATCTCTGACAGTTAATGGGTCTCTCCTTTGGTGCTAGTGCCAAATAAAAATGGTAAGTGGAGAATCTGTGTTGACTATCGGGAATTGAACAATGCCACTAAAACGGACCATTTTCCTTTACCTTTCATAGATCAAGTGTTAGACAATTTGGCAGGGAAAAAGTTTTTCTCCTTCATAGATGAGTTTAGCGGGTACAATCAGATTCAAATCAGCCCGGAAGACCAAGATAAGACCACTATCACTTGTCCTTGGGGTACCTTTGCATACCGAGTCCTTCCTTTTGGTTTGTGCAACGCTCCAGTCACTTTCCAAAGAGCGGTATTGAGTATATTTTCTGAAATGGTTCATAATGCAGTAGAAATATACATGGATGATTTTACTCCTTATGGCTTTGACTTTCAAGAAGCTTTATCTAACCTAGGAAAAGTTCTAGATAAGTGTATTGAGATGAACGCGTCCCTTAGTCTAGAAAAATGTGAATTTTTGATGACTGAAGGGACCGTGCTAGGTCATGCAATATCTCAACAAGGACTGCAGGTGGACCCCAGCAAAATTTCCATCATCCAAAGGGTCCCACCTCCTCAAAAGGTGAGAGATGTCAGAAGCTTCCTAGGCTTAGCTGGATATTACAGGAGATTCATTAAAGACTTCATCAAGTTAGCCTCTCCTTTGTTTGGCCTCCTAGGCAAAGATGTTGAGTTCATATGGTCGGAAAACTGTCAAGAAACCCTAGATACCTTGAAGAGCAAGCTAGTGACTGCCCCAATTCTCAGAGGCCCAAACTGGGCCCTACTCTTTCACATTCACAAAGATGCCTCAAACAAAGCAATAGGAGCAACCTTAGGACAAATTGATGAAAAGTTACCTTATGCCATATACTTTATAAGCAAAAACTTGTCAAAGGCAGAGTTAAACTATACAGTGACCAAGAAGGAATTCCTAGCTGTCGTGCATTCCTTAAACAAATTCAGACATTATATCACATGCTATCAAACCTTTGTGCACACTGATCATGCTGCAATTAGATATTTATTTAACAAACCAGATGTAAATGCTCGCATTATTAGATGGTTGCTTTTACTGCAACAGTTTGATCTAACCATTATTGATAAGCCTGGTAATGAGAATGTTGTTGCTGACTTTTTGTCTAGAGTAAATTTTCCTGTAGGTGAAGAAGGAATGGTGGATGACCAAATGCCAGATGAACACCTATTTGCTATATCAGTACTCTCTCCATGGTTTGTTGATATAGAAAACTACTTGGTTTCAACACAGTTCCCACCACACCTATCCTCAAAAGAAAAGAGCAAGATAGTAAGGAAAAGCACCCCTTTCAACTGGATTGGAGGCAATCTCTTCAAACCTGGCCCATATCAGATCTTGAGAAGATGTGTCAGGGAGGAGGAAGTCTTGGACATCCTCCTGACTTGTCATGACATGCCTTATGGAGGTCATTTTACAGCGAAAAGAACCGCCTTCAAGATATTGCAAGCAGGCTACTGCTGGACCACTCTTCATCAGGATGTGAGGAGATACACGAGGCAGTGTAATTGGTGTCAGAGGATGGGGAAACCCACTCCAAAGGATGAAATTCCTATGCAACCTCAAGTGACCTTTGATCCATTTGAGAAGTGGGGCATGGACTTTGTGGGTGCTATCAACCCCCCTTCAAAGTAGAAGCAGTACATCATTTTGTGCACCAACTACCTGACAAAGTGGGCGGAGACAAAAGCAATCAAAGTAGCGACAGAGGAAAAGTAGTTGAGTTTTTGAGGGAAAACATATTCTACAAGTTCAGGTATCCGAGAGAGTTGGTCACAGACCAAGGCAATCAGTTCACTTCCAACCTGATTGAAGACCTGCTCACACATCATAAGATCAAGCACAGGACTTCCACCCCTTAACATCCACAAGCCAATGGGAAAGTGGAGGTCACTAACAAATCATTGGAAGGGATCCTAACCAATGTAGTTAGCAGCAGTAGAAAAGACTGGGTGGACAGATTAGTTGAGACCACTTGGGCCTACAACACAACATGGAAGACCATCACCGGGTTCACACCCTATGAACTGGTCTATGGGAAGAAGGATTTGTTGTCAATAGAGTTTGAATTCAATACCCTAAGGATGGTAGCTCAAATGGACCTAGACCTCAGCCATGCACAGAAGGAGAGATTACTTCATCTCAATGGATTGGATGAATATAGATTGCAAGCCCTTCTCCATACAGAGGTAGTTCAGCTTCAAAGAAAGATATGGCATGACAGAAATACTAGTGAGAAGAAATTCCAAGAGGGAGATTGGGCACTACTCTATGATTCAGGATACAAGGATTTCAAAGGAAAGCTGAGGAAAAGATGGTTGGGACCCTACATTATGGAGAAATGTAATGACAATGGTTCAGTTTTGATCAGAACCATTGATGATGAAGCCATCCCCATGCTTGTCAATGGACATCGGTTGAAAGTATACAAGAAACCCCTCTCCAAGCGAGAGTTTATTAAATATTTAAATAAAACAATGATGGTAGTGGAGCATTTATTAGCTTCCACTTGACCCACTCACTAATGAAAAAAGAGAAAAAAATAAGGACTCAAGTGAAAACCTCCATGAGGTGCTTGAGTCCCATCATTGGGTTGAAAACATCTTCTGAAGCGGCCCAGTGATGTCCAAAAAAAAAAGGGAAAAGAATAAGATCCTTGGGTGAAAACCTCCCTTGGAGGTGCCCAGGGTAGGCAATTAAGGTGAAAACCTCTCTGAGGCACCTTAGTTGTTTTCAAAAAAAAAAAAAAAAAGAGAAAGAAAAAATGAATTTTTATTGCATTGCAGGTTTGTAGGAGGACTACGGGGAGTAGAAGAAGGTGCCAATGGGACCCTGACATCCATACCAGCATCCATCTCATCTTCTCCACACCTTCCTCCATCATTTTTGGCATCTCTTTCACCCCACTGTACCTCTTCTTCCAAAACTGTGTTTTCTACAAGAGGCTCTATTTTTTCTACAGGAGGCTCTTGTAGGAATTACAGAGAGCCAAAAGTGTCTACATGAGGCAGTTTGAGGGACAAGAAAAGCTTCATGAGGAACCTATAATCCCTCTTACCATATTCAAACCTCCTTTCCATCATTTCTAAGCCTACATCACACTCCAAACATCATTATTATTATTATTATTTTCCTTTCCAAGAAAAAAACACAGAAAAAACAGTTTTTCAGTTTTGAAAAATAAAAACAAAAATAAAAGGAGGAAAAGGCACCATTAACTTTACCTGAAGCTTACCTACTATCCCTCCATCATTCATCTCCACCTCTGGCATCATTCTTGAGCTCCAAGCACAGGGAAATAGCTAAAGTTTCAAGGGGAGAAGCAGCTACAGGAGCTCTTGTAGGAATTCCTGTAGCAGTTGATCCCATAGAAGTCCAGCACCAGTAGCAAGGGACAACACATCTGAAGGTTGAAAAGGCACATGCAACTCAGCTCCAAAAAAAGAAGAACCTATAGAAACACACAAAAACACATCAGCAAGCAGAGACAACATGCATGAGGGAAAATGAAGGCATGCAGTAGAGAAAGCCACAACACCTCACAGTCGATGGCAACAAATACACTTGGATTATAGGTAAGTAGCTAAGTCACTCCTCTATCTGCATTTGTGTAATTAGAAATCATACAAAGGAAACGAGATGGTTGAAATCGAAAGAGGGAAAGGTGGCCAGTTAACTTGGCCACCTTCATTTAGTTGACTCCACTTAACCGAGATATCACCCACACGTGCGCACAGTCAACTCAAGAAAAAGATGCGAAGGATAGGTAGTGGGAGGAAGAGTTAACTCCGATGTAGTAATGAGGGGATGATTACGAGGGGGGTCATGATGACCAAGCAGGTGGGGACCAACGGTCCTAATTTGGGCAATGTACACCTTGCCAGCTCAACACTCATAACCGAAAACAACCATAAAAGGTAATGAGCACTCCTCCCCGCGCATTCTCACCACCTTTTCTTCAGTTTCTCCTCATAACTCAGCCACACAACAGTCTTCTTATGCCCCCACAACCTTGTATCCACCATCCTCCATCGATTTCCTCCATATTTTTTCTCTTGGCATCTTCTACAGGAGCCCTACAGGTTTTCTACAGGAGCACCTACAGGAAATCTACAGGAGGGACAACGGGCTTCTACAGGAGGGGCAGTGAGTCATTTTGAAGGGAGGAAACGTGATTTTTTGCACGAATTTCAGTCTGAAAAGGTAGGGTTCATGAATTCCCTCTGTTGAATATCAAAATGTGAAAGAGTTGGTCTCAAATTGAAGATAAAATGAGTCTTTAAGAGGGTAGAAATACATTAAAAAAAAATTGTTAAAAAAAAAACACAGTCCCCTCCGTTTTTCTATTTCACTCAAAAAATTTTATCTCCACCTCCATATTTGGTTTTTCAAAAGAAGTACCGCTAGTATGATATGGGGGTTTATGAGAAAAGAGCCCACTAACTCCACTAGACTCCATGCACATCCTCAAGTGGTGGAAATATTTACAAGGGCAAACTGGATGATTTTCTTTGAGAAGTTTAGAGGGTTTGATGATAAAATTTCCCATGAATTTGTTCTCTCTCTGGTTCCTCACACAAGAAATCATGCTACTATAACCATTAGAGGCATCTCTATTGAGATAACCCTTGAATTCATCAGTAGGGTCACTACCCTTCCTCTGGGGCTGCCTTGGAGTAAAGATGAGAAAATAATTGGCCAGGCTGCCAAGAGGAAATTTTTCCAAGATAATGAAACCCCTGTTAAAGACAAAAATGGAATTAGGAGTGCTAGTGTACCATATCCCTGGGATAAGGTTAGCTACCAAGTGATAAAATACATTTCTTGTGGCACAACATTGTTTATGGCTATCATTTCAGAATCTTCCAAGAATTGAGATATGGCATGGATACCATAGCACATAAAAAGCTCAGTATCCCTTACTTTCTCCTTCAGTCCCTCATTGACTCCAGCACCAAGGTACAAGAAGGAAATTCAGAGCAGCTAGCTCACCATGGCCTAATCAAGATCCTAGTAGAAGAATCCCTCCATACCCTTACAATCCCTATAGCGTGGGAAGTTTTCAGAAATATGACAGCTGAGTATGACATCAAGGCATTAACCTATGATGTCAGTCCTGCTATTAGTAAGGAGGGAGAACAGCAAGGAGGAGAAGATGAAGTTAGTGGTGACATAGCAGAGCAAGAGAGGAAGGAGGAAAGAAAAGAAATAGAGGAGGGGAGAGTTGAAGAGATAGAACAGGAGGTAAAAAAAGAGACAGAGCAGGAGGAGGAAAAAGAGACAGAAGAGGGAGAAGAGGAGGCAGAGAGGGCAGAGCAAAGAGAAGAGTCCCCTGAAAATTTGGAAAGAGAAGCAACAACTACCCTCCTACCCTTAGTACACCATCCAAGTAGAAGTAGAAGAGGAAAGAAAAACCTCCATGTATTTTAGGGCAAGGAAGAGTACCAAAATTAAAACAGGCAAACCTCAACCCTCATCAAAGACTCCCATTAACATTGAAGATTCACCATCTGCCAAGGTGAAAGAATCTCCTTCCAAGACACCCATAACCTATGAAAGGAGGACTACAAGATCTTCTACATGGAAGGGAAAGGCAATTCTACAGGACCCCAAACCAGATCTACAAGAGGCTAAAACAATCCTATAGGAGACACTGTCCAAACTAGAGGAGACACAAAAACTTGAGGAAAATATAGGAGGATAGCCAGAGGTGAAAGAGGACACACAAGAGCTACAAGAACCTAACCCCTAGCCTAATCTTGATTCCTATTATAGACTACTTGAGGGAGGCAAGATAATCCCACAAAAAATTGCAATTCCACTGTTTTTCGAATTGGAAAAAGAGAGAGTGAGAATGCATAGGTGGATATAGATAGCCAAGTCCAAAGGAGTTGAGGATATTGGCCACATGGAAGACAAACTCAGGGAAATGGGTAGGGAACTCAGAGATAGAGAAGCCATTACAAGAAGCCACCTTAAGAATGAGAATGAATTACTAAGGAGGCAGTTGCAGGAGAAAGAGACTCATTTGGCATACATGGCCAGCTTATCCATAGAAGCATTACAATGCAGAACACCGGCGAAATCTTATGGCCTCTATTTGAAGGATCAATGGATTCAATTCCAAATAAAAACTTTAGCACAAATAGGCATAATGCCTTTCTAAGACTACAGGCAGTTCATGGATTTGTGTGACCAAAGCACCTTCGAGGAAAAAGCAAAGATGGCAGAGTTCTATCTACACAACATGGCCCTCACAGACCTGAATGTGTGGGACCCCAATGCCAAGCTAGGGGATCTGCAATTAATGGCCATGGCGTCATGGATGAACCATGAAGAATTGATGGCAGCAGAAATGAAAAGATTGTTAATAAAAGAGCAGAATGAACCATTGATGATAAGAGCTGAGCCATCAGATCTTATGGCAGTGATCAGCACACACAACCTGCTTGCCAATGACCCTAAGATTGCCCCTAAATATCTACCCAATCAGGAACAAGCCATTGCACACTTTGAAGATATGCTTAGGCTACTTGGGGATGAATATGTGCATGCATGCATGAGAATATGGAACACCCTAACCCACAGCTTGCAGAGAATACCATTCCCCCATGAGGCTGAAGGAGGCACTGAAAAGAGTTCCAATGTACAAGCGCTCCATGCAAAGGTTGAAATTCAACTGGATTGGCCTCAAACTGAGTCCTCCACTCATATTAGGCATGCTGGAAGGCAAAAGAGAAGAAGAAGAGAAGGAGCAGTGGAAGGACATAGACAGAGAGGCAGGATTTTATGGAGAACATGAGCAAACCACATCAGAAGCCTGGAATGCTAGGGAGGCCACCAGGGCCATGAAAGACCAAGAGATTGACTAGGTTGCTTAGAGGATGAGCAACACCTTCAGTAGGGGGTGATGATGAGCCTCATAAATGGGTAAATATTTGGGCTCATTTTACCTCCTAACCTAGTCAAATCAACCATTCTCTTAGCTTATTGTATGATTTTTTGATTATATTTATGCTTATAGGGTGAGTTGAGTTAGTTATTATGCCATGTGGTCTAACATGTATTTAATGTAGATTATTGATGGATTTCGAGGTCAAAGTCAAGGATCTAGTGGTAAAACTACAACAATAACTCGAAGTGGACAGAGGAGAGGACTTATAGGAGGGAATCCCCCTCATTTATTGCTTCTCACTTCAAATTCCCCTTCATTCAGCTCGGAGTACAAGCAACGGAATCATGCACTAGGAGGCAGCCGAGCAAGTGGAAGATGATTGATAGTTATCTCGAGTTTTGGGAGCCAAGCCTCCCTAATTTTAAGGATGTTGTTGATAGCTTCAGATGTATAAGTAGAGAGGCCTAGGGCCTCACTAGGGTTGACTTTATTTTTCTTGTGTAAACTCTGCTCAAATTTCGAGCTTACTATTTTATGACAGTTTTATGTAATCTTGCTATTTTTATGATAATGAAGATCGAATCCTTTTTGAGCTAGCACTGAGTTACCTCAGAGGGCTAAATCTCTTGGGTTAGGGCCCAATCCAAGCAGCCAAGCTTCTCTTTACTTGTATTTGTATGCTTTACTTCAGTTTGTAGATTAGTTTGTTGTTAGATGTATCTCTCTTATGGTTAAGAATATGTTGCTTTTGATGATTTAATACCTTGCTTCCATTTGTACTTTATGTAGCAGGTTAAGCAGTGATCAAAGAAGATTCAAAAGGCTAGCAACAGTTCCTTGGCCTCTCTTCCTCCCTCTGGGACCATGATTTGAGTCAAAGACTCTCTTGTTGCCCCAAAAACACAGATTTTCCTCATTCCTAGGACTTCTAGTGTTTGTAGCTCTTTAGTAGGTTGATAGTCCAGTTTTGCTTTTCTTTAGATCTTATTTATCATGTTCACTTCCTGAATTGCAATATTCCTTTTTCATGCTTTCCTTTCTTACAACATTTCCCATCATTTCCTTCTATACATCATGGTTTAGGCCATTTTAATGCAAAACTCTGTTTTTCCATGGATGCACTCATTTCATTGATTGACTATTAGTTTCTATGTAGCAGATCTCTTCCAGAAGTAGGCCAGCTTACTAGCAATCACACCCTCCATCTGATCCATGCCCTATAGGTCTCCGAAACCTCACCTCAATTCTGCCCTAGTTTCCTTCATTTTTCATAAAACTTCTTCCTCTCTCCTTGAGCAAACCCAATCATATTTCTCTATCCTGGTGATTCATTGTAGACCTTAGGCACCCTAACACCTCATTCTAACCTTCATCCACCTTTTCCACCCACTCTCACACCCTCAAAACAACAAAAATTGCTCTCGGCCTCCTCCTGTAGGCCTCTTGTAGTTTTCCTGTGTCCTCCTGTAGTTTTTCTTGTAGGCTTTCTTTTGAAGGCTGAGTGTGGGAGAAGCCTCCAGAAGGCCAGCTAAGACCTCCTAGGACCCATCCACACCATCTTACATCCTCCCAAGCTACAAAACCACCCTCTAACGCCACTTGTTCGCTACCACACTCACACACAATAAATTAGATGCATGTTAAATTCACATAAAAACACATGAAAATCCAAAAATATGTTTTTTTCTTATTTACTTCAAGAAATAGCATGGTTAGATGTTGTTTACTTCCGTGAGTAGGTAATGGCATTTCTTTCATGGTTTTCATAGTGTTTTTGGCAAAAGTAGAATTAGCTTGTTAATTAGGGTTTACTAGGTTTTGCTTTACATTCTAGTCTTTCTCCTTTCTGCAACTAGAATAACATCTGTAGAGTAATCTTTCTTTCCTTTCATCACACATAGAGCTTCTTCTGAAATATATAGAAGTTGGCTTCAGCTCCTAGTGATCTTGCGTTGGCTGACCAAGTGACAACTTGCAGTGAGAACTAGTACTTGTGCATATAGCACTGACGCTTCCAAGTTTGTTACGAACTACCGGGTTGATAAAAGTAAAGTTGGTAGACAAGGAGTTGCAGCATTCTTGCTGCAATATTGGTGCTCACCACTTCCTTGGAACTAAATGCGCTTCTGACCATATGGCATGGTCTTGGATGTCCTAATAATATATACAATCCTCCCTCTCGAATATCAATAACTTCTTCTTGAGTCTATACTCGAGATCTTAGGCCATAAAAGAACTTGACCATCTGACAACTAGAGCCTCGAAGGATCTTCTTCCTCTCTAAAAAATATGTAAGAGAGTCTCAGAATCCTATCATATTCCTTTTTTACCAACCAAAAATCACTATTATTGGCAATAGTTTCTAAGGGAAAAAATTCCTTTGACTCATTTTGAGGTGGTTCTCATCATAATCATCATCAACATTTGATGTTGATGCATGCTACTTCCCCTTTCTTTTCTTCTTAGGACACTAGGAGGCATAATGTACAAAATGATGACAAATGAAGAACTTGACCTTTGACATATCCTTCTTCTTCTAATCATAAATAGGAGTGCGTCTTCTACTTGTATTCTTATTATCAAACTTTCCAAGTTCCTTCTTCCTTTTCCATTCCTTGTGTGAGATGCAATAACTTGAGTTTCTTCATCCTACAGACTTTGCAAGCCATAACTAGACAACAATCTGCTCTCCGCTTGGAGACAATCAATCCATAGCTTATCAACTTAGGAATTTTTTCCCATGCACAAATTCTATGAATAAATGACTCCTATGAGGAAGGAAATCCATTAAGGGACACTGTAATAATATATACATCATCAATGGTGTCTCCAATGGCTATAAGCTCATATCTGATCTGGGAAAATCTCATAAGATAAGAGACTACAAAATATGATCTAGTCATCATGACATTATGAATATGATTTCTCAAGTTTAACATTCTGTTAGTGTGGCTACTTTCAAACAGTCCTACCACTAGAGCATCATATACTTCCTTGCAAATCTTCAATGCAGAAACATGAGGAATCTAGTGTTCCTTTATGGAATCTACCAAGATTCTCTTAGCCTTGGCTTCATTCTTCTTATACTTGGATTTATCCTAAGCTCCCTCTGGCTTTGGAATAACTATCTCCACATGATTCTTAAGCTCATTCTCTTCCAAGGTAAGGAGTATCCTAGTCTTCCAAGATCTAAAGTTGATGGCATCATCTAACCTATCTTCAAGTTTGAGACTTGGTGGAATTTTGACAAGAGATATGAAATTGAAGTTGTTAAACACTTGTCTCTTAGGCTAAGTTTAATGGCTTCTCTTTCAACAAAGCTCTGAAACCATATTGAATTTTCTATTAAAGAGTGTAATAGATTCAATTTTCTTCCAGATAATTACTTCCTAATAATTTCTACCTAGTATATATTCCACTAATATCATTGAATAATTAAAATCTAGAAAATCTCAATAATAAATGCAGTTGAAAGAGTAAAGATCATAGAAATATAGCCATGCACAATAGAGACAACAATTTTTTACCTAGGGAACCCAACCTTGGGATCAAACCCAACAACTTTCCTTGAGGAGAAACTGAGTCTTCATCAAGTTTTATAAATCAATAATTTGTACAGAAATTTGTGCCAATAATCCAAGTCAAATACCAAACAAATATGATCAAAACTTGAGAAAGTTAATGCTAGTCAAACCATTCAAAATTCTTAGTTGCAGTCAAACTTCATCATGGTCAAAATCAGCCCTAAAATCAACTTTGCCCTTTTTTGTGATCAAACTAAGCTTGTTCTATGACCGATTCCCAATCAAATCACTTGGTCAAATAGTTCATAAAATGAATCTTCTTTCTCCACACGTGTATCCAATAGAGAGATAGGAAAAAGTATAAAATATAACATCTAAAAACATATCTTAGACTTGTTCTTTGTTGATGAGAGAATGAGGAATCACATCATCTCTCTCTCTCTCTCTCTCTCTCTCTCTCTCTCTCTCTCTCTCTCTCTCTCAAGTTTTGGAGCAGTTTTGGTTGTGCACACATAGGAAAGGGGGTAGGAATGGCACACTGGAAAAACAAGCGGACATGTCCAAGTGTGTGGAAGCAGCACGTAGCAGAGAATTGCACAGTTGATAATGGTGTAGAAGAGCAGAAACAACTAGGAATGAAATTGCCAAAATTTTGATTTCAAATGCTCTTGTTTTGAGTTGTTCGAGTTTTAGTAAACAACAATTTAATTTCCCATGATATGATTTTTACTGATAGTATTTCCCATGGTAATTTTATTCATTTAATCTTGTATAAGTTAGTAGAAGTCAACATGATTAGGGTTTTTTTTCATTCCGCTCTGTGTCATTTTGTTTTGTTGTTATGTTCTCTCTCCATGGGTTGGTTATTTTATTAGCTAATCAGTGGGATGATTGGTTGGTAACTTTGTAACTATATAATGTTGAACTATGATGGTGATCCGAGAGGAGCCCTACAGTAAGAGTGGATGTAATACAATTGGCACCATTTTTGGTAATAAGAATGATGATTGGGATTTCATATATTTGTGTTTCATGATAATATTTTTTATGTGTAGTGTTATCTATGGTAATATTAATTGAATGAACATAATATGTTGTTAAGGATAATTGGTGGACCCCTTTTCTTTAATTTTTTGTTGTTGAGAATGATTTTTAATTGCTACTAGTATCTTTGAAGGGTGTTATTTGTGTAAATTTGGGTTTAGATATAGTAAGATGATGGCTAAGGAGGATTCACATTCCCCTTAAAGCTAAAAAAACCAGGTTCTCACAGTCCCCCATAGGTGCCTCAGATGAGACCTCACCTATTCCATAAGTGTTACTGGAAGGGCTAGTACCCAATAAGGGTTTTGTTGAACAATGCACACAATAACCTAGGTTGGAAACAAAATAACGTGAATAGATGGTTTTGTTTCTAGGATCGGGGTTTTTGGTTGAAGGGGATGTGGAAACCTACCAAGAAATTGGTAGGTGGTTTGAAACCATGCTGGAAGATTTTGATGCTAGTGAAATCGAGGGTCATAAGTTTACTGTTAATAAATGGATGGAGAGATATGCATTTATCTTTGTGAAATCTTCTTTTGTAAATTTCCTGAGTTACTTGTAGAATGGATTTGAAATCTCAATGACCATAGTAGACACTGGAGTTTGGATGAACCTAGAATTTGGAATCTTGAACACGTTCGAAGGCTTCAGCTAGTGGATAACCAAATTACTCAGGATGTTGATTTATAGTTTGAGAGTGTGATTGGAGGGTAGGTTACAAAGTTAACTATTGAATCTATTATCTCATATACGACTACTGAACGAAAATTTTTCGGAGGCCCGTGAGGATGGTTTATTCGAGCATTGTCGACTTTTGTGATAATTTTGTTGTGTGACAAAGGTGTATTGAGGATGGAATCTGACACCATAAGTAACTAATCCATTTATGCACTAAGGGTGATATAGGGAATGACCAGGGAGTAATATGAGGGAACAAGACCGAGATGCAAGGGTAATTAAAAGTAAAGGACAAAGGAGGTGCATAGGATCCCCGATCAAGATAGTAGAAAGCATATGCCAAGGGGTGGGTTGAATAGCGTGTGGAAGGAGGAGTATAATAGAGTTTGAGACTAGTGTTTTTTGCATTGGTAGAGGGTTTCGAGATGGTAGTTATAGAGGAGAGAGGTTTGCATCAGTACATGTAGTAGATTGAAGTCTAGAAAAGGAGATAGTGAGATGTCATAGGAGAAGGAGTAGTGGAAATCATAGGAGTCCATATTAAGTGTGCACTAGCATACCACACATAGAAGGAGACGAAAGGGAGCCTTCACACCCTAGGCTGAGGATAACAGAGAAAGTGCATCTCGAGGATCCTACTCAAAGTATTCCCTATGCGAAACCTACTACCCCGCACACACTTATTTACACAAAGGTAAGTTCTCCTAGTAGTGAGTTAGGAAGGAGTGGATCACAACAAATACTAGTTGGATCTAGCAAAACATCATCAAGAGCTAGTAGATAGAGAAAAATGTTGGACATCTTGAAGTTGCCAATATTTCGTGGTGCTAGTAATGAAGACCTTGATCAACACTTATTTGTTTGTGAGATAGTTTTGGATGCTAATAACATCCAAGATGAAAATGCCAAGAGTGTATAGTTTGGAACTACCTTTAGAAATCACGCTTTATCTTGGTATATGAAATACAAGAGAAATTATCCACTTGCATAACCAAGGTCATTGCAGGACATTAAGCAAGAGATGATGAAGGAATTCCACACACCTAAGTTTGCATCCTAGTGCATAACAAAGTTGAAGGAGATAAAGAAAAGGATGGAT
This sequence comes from Pinus tabuliformis, assembly GCA_031772625.1. Classification (NCBI taxonomy): domain Eukaryota; kingdom Viridiplantae; phylum Streptophyta; class Pinopsida; order Pinales; family Pinaceae; genus Pinus; species Pinus tabuliformis. The sequence continues at coordinate 538,089,570 of CM062816.1, read as the reverse complement.
GATTCCATTTATGATTACAACCAACCTTTTGAAGTACTATTGGATAAATTTTCATTTGAGATACCTAATGAGTAGCCTAAGGAATGTTTTATGTGGGTATGCTACCTCATATATGTGTTTTGTTAACTTAACAAGGTATTAAAACCCAGTCGAAAGCCTTGGAGAGAGCACTCAAAATAGAAGCATCCCCAATAGTCATAGTAGTGGGAGAGAATCTATGTATAGTTTAGCTTCAACCACAGATGGTTACACTCACTATATAGTTACAAAATTTGGCAAAGGGACAATGCATAAAGGCCTGGTGTACAATCTGTTGCAAGGAAGGGAACCAAAGAAATGAATGCTCCATTTTAATCACGTACATGGTGATAGGTGCTATTAATATGATGGCATAAGGAAGAAGTTTATGGTGTGAAATTTGTATGGTGTGGGGTCATACACCTGCAACATGCCCAATGATGTAGATGTATGAGCCTTCTAATAGAAAATTATTTTGTGACTTCTACAAGTTTGTTAGTCATGAAATTTATCATTGCAGGTCATTGGAGTTGATGTGTGATTGCATCATGGATACTCATCGGGAGCAACAAGGTCAAGATAACATGGTGCATAACTATAATTAGCCAAGTAGAGGTTAGGGTATGATGGGAATAGGACCTAGAGGATTTTCATGACCTAAATGAGGACGCAGAACATTTTGACAAGGAAGGGGACCAATCATATGCTATAACTATGGCAAACTTAGACATCTTGCTAGAAATTGTCCTAATCCATGTACTATGTGAACATATTGCCAAGATTTGGACCATGCGATGGAGAATTGTCCTAAATTGCTTGTGAAAATATAGGAGAAGAAAGGGAAGAACTTGTAGAAAGTGACAAAAAAGCCACATAATGATCAATCACAAGTAAATTTTATTACATGTGGAGGGATTAAGATTGGAGTGGATGCTTCCAAGTAGACCAATAGCAACCAACAGTGGGTACGGAAAGTTGTAGACCCACCCCCAAAGTTCGATCCTCAGAAGGAGAAAGACAACTATAAAGAGGTGTGAAGAGACATGGCTGCAATAGAATGGGACACCTCGGAAGATGGTATCGTATACAATATGCCTTGAATCTACTATAAAACCACTGCAAAGGGTTCTAAAGGAGGGGATAAATTGATTAGAGCCTTTTTGAAGAGTTGTTTGGAGTTGATGCAGGATGATGGAGCTTTGTGGATGTTGCACAAGATAATTGTTGGACAGTCGGCATTGTTTGAATACTTTGTTTGCATTGATGTCAACTAGACTAACATTAAGGATAGAGGCAACACTTGTTAGAATTAAGAAGCATGCAGTTCATGGGGAGTCCCATAGTGTTGGAGTATTCTATAGAGAATCATCATAGTAGTAGGCTTAGTGGAGAAGCCAAAAAAAGAGGAATATGATGGTTGGGGAGTGATCTATTTTGTATGATTAGTTTTTTTGTGCTAATAACAATTACAGATTTATAAACATATGCTTGCTTAATACTTCTTGTGCTGAGATTTCCTTAGTTGTTTGTGCATACAAGCAGGTAAATTTCCTTAAGTTTAAAGTGGCATTCATGAGAAAAATAACTTCAAAAAAAAATACTGAACAAAAAATATTGAGAGTACAACAAACCATCAAAGAGACACATTAACACAATGTTTTGATGAAGGAGTTCACCCCTCCTAGGCTACATCTCCTTGGTCTAGCTTCGATGGCTTGGGCCTCTATTTTAGCTCAATGTGGAAAAAATTATGTTTTACAAGCTCCATGGCTCCTGATAACTACACCAATATGTTTAGAATGTCCAAATTAGCCAAGAACACCTCTTTCTGATCTCAATTTGGTCGAAAATTGACTTCTCTAGAGCTTAGTCAGTATTTCCCTACATTTTCTCCTCTAAATCTGGAACATCTCCAGTTAGCACCACTAAAATTGGTGGCAGGCCCAAATATAGGGGCATCGCCAAATTTACCACTAGTTTAAACTCATAGTTAATTAAGGCTTAACTGCGCTTAATTAAACTCAAAACTAGATTAGCGCTAAGAACACTATAACCTCCAGTGCTTTGGTAAACTATTCACATGTGGTGGTTAATGTTGTGGTTTTGGAGGAGTTTGTTACCTTGAACTCCAGGGTTATGGCCTCGTTCACATGTGTAACCATTAACCATCACATTAACCATGGGCTAGAACTATCGGACAACTAACCGTTAGGCGTTATGGTTTGCGTTCACATGCTGACAGTTTGCAGAGATGTTTGGTTGGATAATCGTTGGGTTAACTGACTATTGGAGGTTTGTGGTATTGTGTTCACATGGGGAGAGGGTTGGCCTCTGGGTTGGCCCTCCCTTAACTTCCAACCCCAATTCCAATACAAATTAAATATATGCCATGAATACATTGGGTAAGAAACATTGTGTAGAGCAGACGGTTAAGGCGTAGAGTTTGCAGGCGGTAGGTCGTGGGTTCGACCCCAAATTATACCAATAAATTTTGTTCAAAAATATATATCCAAACTGATCCTTGGGAGGTGCCACGTGGAAGCCTCTGGGCTTGCCACGTGGAATTATTCCATTTGTCTAAAATCAAACCAATAAAAACGTGACAACTCACCACTGTACAACCCAACCAAATTCTAACACTTGTCCATCCCTGATTTTTTGTTGACCAATCATTGACAATGCCTAGTCACCTGCTACGTCAGCAGTACAGAGTGCTGACTGTGCAGTGATTGGGCATTTTTTTTGTAATTTTTTCTTGTTTATCAAAGTGATCAGAACATAATAACTTTCTCATACAAACTCAGTTTTCGATGAAATGAGTTGTGTTAGGATTGTTTTTTCGAGACGGATGCGGTCATTCAGGTTTCGAGCCATTCTGAGAACTTTTATTTTGAGCTAAATACTTAGCACCTGATCAGGGAGTCACATACTTTGGAGAGGATTATGTCTCAAGAGTTTGAAGTCATTTTCCAAGAAGAAAATGAGCTCCAAGTCTACTTTAGAAGTATTCAATTGAAAAGTGCTCTGAAAGATATTTCCAATAGTATAAATAATTTTGTAAATGGCCTCTTGGGTAAAAAATTAGAGGCAGTCAAAGTTGGGCCAACAAAAGCCCGGAACCCCGGAAGGCTCGAAATCTCAGAAGGTCAGAGCCAGGAGGTTTGTGAGTCGAGGAAGCGAAAAGTATGGAACCCTAGAAACTTGGAAACTTAGAAGGTTAGAATCCAGGAAGGTCAAATGCCAGAGGTTTATTTAAAAGGGCCACGGGAATACAATGAACCAAGGAATCAGAAATCCAAGAACACTAGTAGGTCGTAACTCGGAAGGTCAGAACCCCATAAATTCTTGTGAAATGAATTAATTATAAGTTGCAAGTTTCCAGGAAGTATGGAATTATGAAGGAGATCACATGCAAAACTTAGGAGAAAGGAATCATTTCTCTCTCCTCTAATAGGATAGGTGGAAACATATTATTGGTAGGAGATGAAGTCGGCATGATATAACGCTAGACATGTGGCAATAAATTTTGGTGTTTTCAGATACCCAAAATACCCATTTATGGTGGACATGTGAATCTATTATAGCTTGACATGTGGCATGGATGACTTCAGCATAATGTCATCACAGCAATAAGGAAAACCTGGAGCTCGAAAATCCTGTAACTTCTTTATAATTTCATTTTGAGAAAGCGTCAAGACCAGGAGTTTCAGACGTTGTGTTGGCTCTTGGTCATGTAATCTTGAGAACTAAGGGCGTAGAGAATTTACACAAAAATATAGGCCCTTGCCAGGACCCTAAAGGACTTAGAACCTAAGTGCTTATCCACCAGTCATAGGACCTAGTCCTATGGTGGAAAATCAATAGGCATCAAAGAAAAAGGGCTAGAGGCCAAGCCTGAAACCCGGTGAGCACGTGAGAACTTAGAAATCACTATTAATAAAATTTACGATATTGGTTTAAGATTTTTACCTTCCCCTTGAAGTCTCTCTTTGCTAATATATAACCAAACTTCGTCGCAAACTTGAAATTTATGATCAACCCAGTGTTTGTCATGCCTTGCCTTGTAGCTGCTTTGACTTTTCTTAAGCTATTCTTGCACTATATGATGTATCAACTAAATTTTCTCTATGAAGTTCCTTACCTTATAGATGTCACTGTGACCTTCGATGGTGACATGTTTCTCAAAGATGAAGTCCAATGGTGATCTTGGCAAGTACCCATAACATGCCTTAAATGGCAATGTGTTTGTGGAAGAATGCTTTGCCCTATTGTTGTGAAGGTAAATCCCCTCTGCGGACAAAGGCGATCCCTACGAGCCCAAATGGGGTCTAGCAACAATCAAACAACGCTAACATGCAGGTTCCTAATTACAAATCAAAAACCGATGATGAGGGCCTACCTGGATTCCAACGCTAGTATTTGTAGAAGAGTCGTCACTCCCGCTCGTTTGCTCCGGCCGGTCACAATCCCCACGATCCTTGTGAACGGACACCTGCACATGCAAAGAACGACACAAACACAAGAATAAAATCCAATAGATGCAATTATATATCAGTCAGAAAGGATATAACTCAATCATCATTACAAAGACAATAAGAGTGGAACCATAATGATAGTCGTCTATTATTGATAAACAAAGAAGAATACAACCATAGTTCTGACGTCAAATCCTCCTTTGGTTGGGTGATCAGCAGCACATGCCTTGCAAAGCTTGTTGGGAATGGGGAACAAGCCTCTCTCTCGTTGGTTACTTGGACAAGGATCTCCTCACTTTAGATTTAGCTTCATGGGAATGGAGAAGGCTTCTTGTAGCATGAGCTTAGCAATTCTCAGACTTTGGGACTTAGAATTTGGAACTTGGAGACTCTAACTTGTCAAAGGCAAAAGGACAAGCTTTTATAGATAGAGGAGAAGGAGTTAGGGCCATCCACAAGATTCATGGGATTGGCTTTATCACTAAGAAGCTTCCATGAGAGGTGGAGAACTACTTCCCTTCTATGGAGATTCGAAGCCAAACTGACCCAACTTAATATAGATTCAGTTCATGAGTGGGTTAGGAAGAACCTTCGCAAGTTGGTTTGTTAAAAACTTTACCCAACTGGGCTGGCGCGAGTGCGACTCTGAGACAGAGTGCCAGTTGGCGTGCCCTCTTTGGAGGATTTCCCCCATTGGCGCGAGTGATACACAGTGGAACCGCGCCAATGGAAAAAGGGCTAGTTTTATGGGTATTTTGCTGAAGGTGTCTTCAAGGCATATGAAGTACATACTCAAGGGGATACAATGCAAGTGTTTTCATGTTATGTCACTTCTCACAGGTCCCAGAATAAGTCCTCCTATGTGCGAGAGAAGGGGTAACAGGGACGGTGACAAATTACTGTGTAACAAGGTGTCCCGAGGATAGTTTTGATCTTGTGATGACCTTGTTAAAAAATGAAACAAGGTGCCCAAGGATAGTTTTGATCTTGTGGCGACCTCGTTAAAAAACGAAACAATGTGTCCCGAGGATAGTTTTGATCTTGTGGCGACCTCGTTAAAAAACAGAACAAAGTGTCCCGAGGATAGTTTTTGATCTTGTGTCGACCTCGTTAAAAACGAAACAAGGTGTTCGAGCATAGTTCCTGATCTTGTGTCAAGCTCGTTAAAAAATGAAACAAGGGTTATGAGGATAGTTCTTTCACTATGTCAACCTAATCTAAAAATGAAACAACTCCCTTTCCAAATCGAGTCTTTGATTAAGATCTCGTAAAATCCAAGTCGAGTCTTTCCAAGATCTCGAAAGTGAACCTTCATTCCATCCACCTCATTGAATGCAATGAAGCTCGGGGGGCATGTACCTCGATTTGCGTCATTATGCTGGGGGCATGCGATCTTATAACAAGCATAGTTTTTTGTTTCAAGCTTGTGTAAACATGAAACCGAATCCAAGCAAAGTTCTCCATGGTTCAAGCTTGTGTAAAAATGAACCCATAGCCGATTTACATCTTGTGATTGCCGTTTATCTGCTAAATTCTGCTAGATGAGCCTTGGTTGTTTCATTCCATTGCCACCATCTCTTTGGCCGATCATATGCTTTCACCTGATTGTTTATCCTTTCCTGAGGAACCGCAGTGATGAGTGGTTGTATCAGCCAGCCTCTTGACCATTACATGTTTTGAGCAGTTCCACCATTGCCGGAACTAGTTGCTACCCTTTATACCACTCGTTCCTCTAGGATGAGTCACCTTTAAGCTCTTTTATAACTCGTAAAATATGAAAAGATTGTCGATTATTTTCCCTTTTTGACTCGTTAAAGAGAATAAAAATGGAGGTTTTCTTTTAGCTCTTTTCTGACTGTGTAAATATGAAAATATTGCCGAGTTATTCCTCTTGACTCGTTAAACGTAAATGAGAGGCGGTCGTCTTTAAACCCTTTTCCGACCATGTAAAAATGAAAGATCGTTGGACCCTTGTCGTTTCAGGCTCGTTAACGGTTACGAAACGACGTGTTTTCAATCGCTTTTTTACTTTTTTAGGTCGAAGTCACTAATCATGAAAAGTACTCCTCGATCGTACTGGTCGGGCTTGAGAGACACAACTTTACGAAAAAAGACACCCCTGGAGTTTACTTTTTTGCTGTCTTTTCAAACTCTCTAAACATGAAAAGACGCCGAGTTTTTCCTCTGTCAGGCTCGTTAAAACTTGATGACATTGGATTCCGTCGAAATGATGCCTTTCAAGCATATGCTATCCCCGTCAAGCTTGTCATCAAAAAATAACCGGGGTACTCGCCAGAAATGGTGGGGAAAATGGAACCACAATTATTGTCGTGTCGGCAGTATGTCGCTCTTGAACATGGCACTTGTCTGCATTCGTATTTGGGTGGGGACATCTCATCTTGTTTTTACACTTGCCTCCATGGGTTTGGGTTATCCTGTTTGACCTCTCATCTGCTCATTGCCCTGTCACCATGACCCCTGATCATTTGATGTCAAATACTGCCAAGTCCACTGTCGTGCCGCCAATATGTTCACGAGAATTTGACCTCTACAGAATAATCAACCTCTCTCTGATACCTCACACAAAACATCTTATCCTTCTCTGTCTCGTGTCGATGATGTGGGAAACATTATGGCCCACCTTCGATCAAGGTCACTTCCTGTTGACTTTAGCTCATTATCCAGGAAGTTGACCTAGAGACTCCCTTCAGGTGCCTTGGAGCCTGCATGCCTCAATGGCAGGTTCTTCGTGTTCGACGTAAGGTTCATCAATGGCCTTCGATCGAATGATTCTACGGGTGTTCGACGCCGGCTCACTGATTTGCATGCCGTATACTGTACCTATAGTACCTTGAGGACCATTGTCATTATTGGTGGTACCTCTCGCGTCTGTTAACAGTTTTCATCATTGACTGGTAATCAGACAATGTTCTTGCATGTTCGACTTCGACTCCCATATTCCCATGTTTGAACTTGTACTTTTTTCGGGTCGAGATGGAGCACAAGACCCTGGATTTTGTCTGTTGAGATCCAGGTTGCAATTTTGTGGATTATTATGATCATTACATGACTCATTCACTGGATGGCTACACCCATACCTTGGATCTAGATTTTTATGTACTCTACTATGGATGGCTGTGCCCATACCACATACATCATGTACTTGAGATATCAGTTGTACTTCTTCATGTAGGTTCTCCGATGGCCATGTTCTTGTAAAGCATTTCACCCCTCTCTCCCTCTCGGGCCTCATGCTTTAGTGGGCATCTGTTACATAGTAATTTGTCACCGTCCCTGTTACCCCTTCTCCCACACATAGGAGGACTTATTCTGGGACCTGTGAGAAGTGACATAACATGAAAACACTTGCATTGTATCCCCTTGAGTATGTACTTCATATGCCCTGAAGACACCTTCTACAAAATACCCATAAAAATAGCCCTTTTTCCATTGGCGCGGTTCCACTGTGTATCACTCGCGCCAATGGGGGAAATCCTCCAAAGAGGGTGCACCAGTTGGCGCTCTGACTCAGAGTCACACTCGCGCCAGCCTAGTTGGGTAAAGTTTTTAACAAACCAACTTGCGAAGGTTCTTCCTAACCCACTCATGAACTAAATCTATATTGAGTTGGGTTAGTTTGGCTTCGAATCTCCATAGAAGGAAAGTAGTTCTCCACCTCTCATGGAAGCTTCTTAGTGATAAATCCAATCCCATGAATCTTGTGGATGGCCCTAACTCCTTCTCCTCTATCTATAAAATCTTGTCCTTTTGCCTTTGACAAGTTAGAGTCTCCAAGTTCCAAATTCTAAGTCCCAAAGTCTGAGAATTGCTAAGCTCATGCTACAAGAAGCCTTCTTCATTCCCATGAAGCTAAATCTAAAGTGAGGAGATCCTTGTCCAAGTAACCAAGGAGAGAGAGTCTTGTTCCCCATTCCCAACAAGATTTGCAAGGCATGTGCCGCTGATCACCCAGCCAAAGGAGGATTTGACGTCAGAACTATGGTTGTATTCTTCTTTGTTTATCAATAATAGACGACTATCATTATGGTTCCACTCTTATTGTCTTTGTAATGATGATTGAGTTATATCCTTTCTGACTGATATATAGTTACATCTATTGTATTTTATGCTTGTGTTTGTGTCGTTCTTTGCATGTGCAGGTGTCTATTCACGAGAATCGTGGGGATTGTGACCGACCGGAGCAAAGGAGCGGGAGCGACGACTCTTCTACAAATACTAGCGTTGGAATCCAGGTAGGCCCTCATCATCGGTCTTTGATTTTCAATTAGGAACTTGCATGTTAGCGTTCTTTGATTGTTGCTAGACCCCATTTGGGCTAGTAGGGATTCCGCAGAGGGGATTTACCTTCACAACAATTTGGCGACTCTAACTTGTCAAAGGAAAAAGGAAAAGCTTTTATAGATAGAGGAGAAGGAGTTAGGGCCATCCACAAGATTCATGGGATTGGCTTTATCACTAAGAAGCTTCCATGAGAGGTGGAGAACTACTTCCCTTCTATGGAGATTCGAAGCCAAACAGACCCAACTCAATATAGATTCAGTTCATGAGTGGGTTAGGAAGAACCTTCGCAAGTTGGTTTGTTAAAAAATTTACCCAACTGGGCTGGCGCGAGTGTGACTTTGAGACAGAGCGCTAGCTGGCGTGCCCTCTTTGGAGGATTTCCCCCATTGGCGCGAGTGATACACAGTGGAACCGCGCCAATGGAAAAAGGGCTATTTTTATGGGTATTTTGCAGAAGGTGTCTTCAGGGCATATGAAGTACATACTCAAGGGGATACAATGCAAGTGTTTTCATGTTATGTCAATTCTCACAGGTCCCGGAATAAGTCCTCCTATGTGCAGGAGAAGGGGTAATAGGGACGGTGACAAATTACTGTGTAACACCTATTATATGCATGTTGTATGTAATGCAACTATTCATCCCATAACTTAGGATGTTTTTTGGCTTGAGTGGGGTCTAACCCAGGTTTGGAGTTAATTAGCCAAACAAATCCCTACACTACTGGCCCTTTTGGCATCATCCCGTAGAGTGCAGACTGAAGCCTCACCCGAAGCAGTATGGGGGATGTTGGAACCAGGTTTCCGCACCCTTGAGATGTCTGAGGTGCCAATTTAGTCCAACTGTGCCTACCTTCGTACAGGTCACTTCTCACACTATCCTAACCTTCAATACCTTCACGATCTGTTATACTCACCTTTCGCACAACCCTAACCAGGGGCTGAGATGCTTTCGCGCTGCTATGGCAACGAACTGCGTTATTTTCCCAAACTACACCGCAAATCTTACTTATATTCTTATAGATGTTAGTTAACTTTGCATAAATAGATATTCTATCTTGTATTCACTTAATCAATGCATTCGTACATATTCGGGCATTACATAAGCATTAAAAGTGCAATGTATATTCAATGTAATAGATGCATAAAACAGGAAATAAATATGTAGAATGGATATGAAACTTCTCTTTATTAATGCTCCAACTGTTACAGACTCGACTTGCCCTACGCACTCAACTATAGGGGTCCGCGCACTCAGCTGCGGACTACTAGGCCTCTGTGCACTCAGCTACAGAGCCTTCTCCTACTCTACAACCCAACACTAGACTTTACACTTCAGATATGACTCAACTCTTCATCCTTATCATTATTATTCCATGATCTATTGATTTCTTAACTACTTAGAGCCTCGCTCTATTTATACAATCCCATGGTCTGTGGACCATGGCTAGATCTCTATAGCTGACATTACATTACAAAATTGAGGGCGGACAACCCTATGACTCTTTTACAAACAACGTGCTCCGTGCCCACAAAATGCAGAGTCTTTACATCGGGGTTACAACTTTTGACCAAAATATGGGCTCTAGCCCCAAAACATCCCTTGGGGGATCTTGCGCAAACCAGGCCCCCAACAAAAACATCATGACTTGCCCTTGAGTCACTCTGTCAGTGCAGAGATCTTTGCGCGAAGACCTCCCAATTCTACCTAAATTGCTGCAAGATCGGTAACACACTGAGCGGCTGCCTGCTGCACTTCCTGGAGGAGCTGTTCAGAGACCACTATAAGTGAACTGCCTCCCTTAACCTGTTCTTATGTTCCTTGCATCTGCGCGAGCTTTGCTTCAATAGAGGTTGTAATGATATACGCCTCATCAATCCACGGCTGTAAGTGTGCCTTCAAAACTGTTTCCTTATGTCGAGCAACATCCACCTGCTCCTTGAGCGCTTTTTCCTACTACATCCTTGCGAGGCTCTGTGTAAGGGAAACCGTCTACGCGGTCCCTTTTAATTCATCATATTTGTATTGTAGCTTGCGCACCTCTGTTTCTAGGCGCTGTATGTTTGGGTCCTCCTGCAGAGTGGTGAGAACCTCGAACGACTCCTCGAACAACTTTGTGAGGTCTTTCATTGCACTGTTGACCTCCGCTATTACTGCTGTAATCATGCTGGCATGATGTTCCTTAACCTCTGGCAGAGTTGAAGGCTACGCCTTCAATTGTAGTTCGACTATTTGAAGGTTCAACTCCAGTTGAACCTTCGCCATCTCTTTCTTTGCCTTGCGCATCCCTGCTTCTAGTTTCCAGACATGCGCCTCCACTGGTTCTTCTACTTGGATGGCTAGCTCTAGGACCATCTGGCAGTCTTCGTCAACCACTGGCACTAGTTGTCAGTTCTATGTCACTACCTTGTCGCGTTGCTGGCTCAACTATTAAGGGATCCTCCCTGGCTCACAGTTCTATGTAACTCCGTCCTACAAAATGTAGAGCGTCTCCCAAGGGAGTGTAGCCAGATTTATCCCGACTCCCTTCATCCTGGTAACCATAGGCCTGTCGGCTTCATTTTCTATGACGAGCACTCCCTTTGGCAGCACTGTTATAGAAATTTTTGTGCCTTACAACATTGAGCATGAAATGTCCATAATCTAAGGGATCCAAAGTCCCTAAACATGTTGTTCCTACCCCTAGAGGAACAAGGCTAACAAACCACAGTAATTCACAAAAGTTCTCCACCTGAAACTGCTCAAAAACAAGTCAATTCAGGATCATGTCAACTGCTCCATTGACCATCTGCGTTGAATGTCAGTGGCTCCACTGTCTACCTACGTTGAATGTCAACTCCAACACTAGCTACCTGCGCTGAGCGAGTTTGGACAAGTGGCAGACTCATTCCTCAAGGTGTCAATGCTCAGGAAGCTTCCAAAATGACACTTGCCTCAGGGAATTCGACTGGTGATGAGAAAGAGGTTCCAAATCTCCAAGTGGAAGCAAGAACCTCCAAGTGGACTCAAGAACTGATAGAGGGAGAGGACACTAGTCAGATCTCAAGCTCACTCATCCTCTCTCCAAACATCTATATATGGATCTCTCCTCCATGAGATCTGAAGGCGGGAATTTTATTATTGCAAAGAATTGTTGTTGGTTTGAGACTGGAATCATTGGGTGCTTAATGCTTTGAAGGGGCTGAAGATAGGAATTCCATTTGATGGGAAGGAGATGCTGGATTGGAGCCCTCTGGGTTGTATCTCTTCCTGAACCTTGTTATTCATCAATAAAGCTATCTTGGTTTCTCCTATATGCTGATGTATTTTGATGTATGAATGTATTAGTGTATTTGGTTTATTTCTAATCCTAAACTAGTTATGAATGTGAGTATCTATCTTTGTGTAGTGTTCTTCTCTTGTCGCAAGTAGTTGTTCTCTTGTGATCTTGCAGGAAGCTGTAGCTGGATAAGCAGGAAGACAAGTAGCTGTGAACACCCAAAGAGAAGGGAGATTGGATCGAGGGACAAACGGAAGACACCGGTAAGTCTATTGATCTCTCTTCTTTCACATTTCATAAAGGAAGAAACCAGTGTAGCTGTATTCGTTTGTTGCTAAGGCACTGTCACACCTTAGGTGGATAGGATCGTCCTGCATAGGCATTTTTCCCCACAACAAATTGGCGACTCCACTGGGGACGATTTGTTTATTCATTTCATTTGTGTTTCTATCATTTGTTTACTTCATAGACTTGACAACAACAATCGAACTGCATCTTTCTTGGATGCAAAGTAGAAAGTTGCTGCTTTGATCCAGTTGCTGGACTTGTCTATGATCTGAACAATGGATTCACAAATGATTTAATGATCCTTGTGATAGATCTTAGTAGCTTTCAAAGCATCCCTTTGATTATACCTTGCTTGTGTTTCTAATTTGGCCTGAAACTGTTGATTTTTTAGCAATTTGTGACCCAGAACCTAGGAGAAACGAGAGTTTCTCCTTCAGCGCAACTGCTGTGAAGGCAGTCTGCATTTCAACGCAGGTCCCGTGAAGGCTACGTGCGCTGAATTTCAAGTCCTCAGTGTTGAGGTTGTGCTGAACCAGTTTGGCCTTGTGCAGCTGGGGTTCTCTACTCTCTGTTGCCTTGTTTTGATCTCTGTTTTTGCAGCCTTTAACCAGCATAGGTACCAGTCAGATAACTCCTTTTCTTTGCTTAGATTCCGCCTCCTTTTGTACAAAAAGACTGTGAGTGTTTTTATGTGTTTGTGGTGTCATTTACAGTTTTCCTTTGCATGAGTGAAATAATCATCCTGTAGCCCTTGATTCAGATCTGATTGATTGTGATCTTAGAAGAGAGTTCATTGGCTGTTTGCAGATTGATTATATATTTACTTTTGCTTATTGGTTTGAATTTGTCTCTTTTAAGTATCAAAACAAGTCTTTATTTCGAAAATCGTTAAGTAGTGTATTCTCTTCTACCCTCTCTGATTTCGAAAAAGTGAACTTGTTTGTATTGATCATTTAAAAGCAAATTCAAAGTTGTACAAAAAGCTTTCTTTGTAGGCATCAATAATAAGAAAGCGGAAAACAAACACCTGCATTGTGCATTTTGCATTTGATAGTTTGCATGTTGGATTTAGGAAAAGTGCATTAGAGTGTGCTGATTGCTCTTTGAGAAAAGATGGTGTCTTTCTTTTCCCTTAGTAGCTAGGATTTTCAAAGTTGAAAAGATATAAAGCTTGCTTATCATCTTTAGACTGCATTTAGGAATTTGTATCATACATCTCGTGGTGAACCTTGAAAGGCAAACTTTAAAAAGATCAACCTAAAATAAACTGAATGAACCTAACAACGCTTTGTAACATAACGCACAACATAGAGGTTTAGGCTAGAGACGTGTTCCGGCGTCGTTAAGCCTAGTGACTGTCGATCTCGTGGAAGGTGGGTGATTCCTCCTGAGGGACGATAGCGCTAGTACGGATTGTGCTCCCACGTACCGTCGCGTATATATTGGGAGACCCCTATAGGCATATATCCTTTATCCTTAGGAAGCCGTGTCGGCCGCCCTACTGATCGCAATGCAGTGAACACAACATTCACGAAGATCGACTGCCCGTACCTTAAAAAGTATTCTGCGGTTTTGCGAAAAGTTTGGCACACCCTCTGCCTAGAACTCCAGAGCAGTTTCTTTTGGCCTTTTTCAGACTCTATAACAGAAAAAGTCCATCCGAGCATTTGTCACTTCGGGCTCGTTAAAACATCGAAGGAGACTAGAGTCATCTTTAGCTTTTTCTCGACTCTTTAAAACTGAAAAAGTAAGTTGTGTCTAAAGCGTCATTAAAATTTATTTTAAACGGAACAATCACCCTTTAATTCTTGCGTTGATCTTTAGGTTGAAAGATGGAGCACACCAACCAAGGAATTCCCCTTGGTGGAAATCCTAGTCCCTTCTCCTCTTGGGGAGATGTTGGTGCGCCCCACATGGCCACATTATCGCTTCCAGGACTGACAATTGGCCTACCAGTCTGGCTCTTTTCAACCAATGTCGTTCAGAACATCACCATTCCTGAACAGTCGAGTCAACAGTCCGACCAGGCCAGAGTCACCCACCAGCCTTCTACTTCATCTTCCTCTCCTCCTTCCTCTTCGCTTGACGGAACTGGTAAAACCAAAAACCAGGCTCCTAAGGAGAAGAAGGAGAAGAAGAAGAAAGAGAAGAAGAAGGAGCCAAAGGCGACTGGGGGCAAACGAGAGTCGTCTGACAAAAATCCACACACAGCACTGACCAGGCCTAAATCGCCATGCGTCATATGCAAGGGAGACCACTTCCATAGAGATTGTCCTTGTATCCCTCGAATACTAAGGGACTGGTCTCCCCGTTTGCACAATTCGGTAGCATCAACCTCTGATAGCCATGTTGATTGCTCACCGTCAACTAGTGGGAGTGAAGCCACAGGACAGAGAGGGAAAGCTAAATTTCCCTGCAGACTGTGTGAAGGCGGTCATGCCATCCACCGTTGTCCCTTCTTAGACGAGGCAAAAAGAGTTCTGGAAGATAGCCCGATTTTACGAGCGCAACTTCCTCCTGGATATCAAAGACTCCTGCCAAGTCCTTCGCTAGTTGAGAACCCGGCTGACCCGCCCAGGTGGTCAGCCGAAACACATGTCATTGAAGATGAACCGTCTGAATCCATACCTGACGAAAGTCTAAAGGTTGAAATGGCAGTTGACCCGGTTTTGCCTTCAGAGGCTCTATCTTCGAATGATACCATCACAGAGGAGAATAAAGACGACACCGTCCAAATTCTCTTCATCAGCACTGACTCTGATGAACAAGGGGGCAATGCCACCATTCCTTTATCGCAGGAAGGAATTTCATCAGAGCGATATCCGGCCGTCTACTCGGTCCCACCACCAAGCAACCTAGTTGTCTCGTTCGACTGGAACCAACTAGGCAGACCCCAGTTGCCAGCCAGTATACCATTCAGAATTATCGTTCAAATATACAGAATGGTAATGGCTGGCACTATCATTGATGAGGGGGCATCTGTGAGTATCCTTTCCTCTATTGCTTGGAAAGCGCTTGGTTCGCCTGCGCTTTTGCCTGAAATGAGAAATCTATTAGGCTTTGATAAAGGAACCAGTCGACCTTTAGGGATCCTCCCCAATGTGCCCATAACATTGAAAGGGAAGACCGTTCAAATGAACGTGATGGTCGTTCAAGGAACCTTGGATTATAACCTACTCCTTGGACGAGACTATATATATTGCATGGGGGCCATCGTCTCCTCACTCTTTAGAGTAATGTGTTTTTCGCATGAAGGAAGAGTGGTCAAGCTCGTGGACCAACTTTCATTTCCCGGATCACACATCGCAAATAGTCATGTACCATCCCTAAATGGTCTATTCACGCAAGAAGTGTCTCAACCCACGGTCCGTCCTCCTGATGAGCGCGAGTAATCCGGGAAGATATGACTGGAACCCAGGGGGCATGCGTCCTGGTCTGCTTCGGCAGGAAAACTTTGGGTATAGGGTAGGTTTCCGCGGGAGAATATGACTAGTCCGTACCCCGTCCGTCTAGGAAGAGGGTTGTTCTAGAATAAGATTCTTTTGTCAAAGTTATGTGAGTTGGCGGGCTACGTCACTCACCTTTGCCTGTTTCGGTAGACATCGCCGAAGAAATGTTTTGTTTGCTCTGTGAACGAGACAATCTTTGGGTAACCTGAAAGAGGTAAGCCTCTCTTGTTAAAACAAATGTTTTGGCGGAAGTGAAGTAGAGGTAACCTTGAAATCGTGCTTTATGCCTGGGGGCATGCAAACCTTTTGGAGTGCAAGCAAGGGGCGACTATTTATTTTTTTAAATTTTTAGGACCTCTAACCCTTTAAACTCGTAGGATTAGTCGTTTCCAAACTTGCATAAAGAAAGGATCCGGAGCAAAGCTTAGTAAGATGAAGCTCCATAAAAAATAGAATCTTGATGAGACACTCTTATCATATGACTGGGTAATCGAGCATTTTTAGCATAAAGTTCATGCTCGTTAAAAAATAAACGCATGATCTGAGCAGTTTTAACGCGGACTTCATGCTCGTTAAAAAATAAACATAAGAAATGAGCAAGTGTTTCCACCAGCGTTTAAGCTCATTTTAAAATAAAAAATGAACCTACCCGGTAAATAACCACCGTGAATGTAACCTTATCAGCCATTAAAGCCTTGGTCGTGTTTGCACCGTCACCTCCACTTTTCCATTGGCCGATCGTTCACCTCCATGTGATTGTTTACCCATTTTGAGGAACAGCTACGAAGAGTGATTTCACCTAGCCATCCTTGTGACACTGCCGTGATTGGAAAATTCCAACCTGTACCTGGAATCAGCTGCTATCCCTGTTTATCACTCGTTCCTCAAAAGATGAGTCTTCTTTAAGCTCTTTTCAACTGACTCGTAAAATATGAAAAGATTGCCGAGTTTTGGCCTTCCAGCTCGTTAAAGCGACCGGAAGAGCCATCCCTCCTCTAGATTTTAATCTTTTTGGACCTGAGGGATTATTGCACAAAAAGATCGAGCGCTTGTTTTATTCGGCTCGTTAAAACTATCGAAAATTCATCCCTTCTGTATTGTTTTATACTTTTTCGGACTTAAGGGATTAGATGACGAAAAAGGAATTTTGGAGTTGACTTTATGTACCTTTTCAGACTCTCTAAAAGTGAAAAGGACCGAGTTATCCTTGTCGTTAGACTCGTTAAAATCATTAAATAGTGAGAAACTTGTCTTTAGACGAGAACGAGTTTCACTATCGTTAGGCTCGTTAAAACATAGCGATGGGCTTGCCCGAAGGGCAGGTTATAGAAAAAGCATATGTTATCCTCCTCAAGCTTGACAAAAATAAAGAGGTACTGGTCAGCAATGACTGGGGAAAAATTGGGAGAAACTAAAGAAAACTTTGATGGTAGCAAGTCGCTCTTGAACATGACACTTTTCCTCCGTACCACAATCGGGTTGGGTTGTTTCATTCACCGGTCACATCGCCATGGTCTCGCCATACCATCCATATTTGGGGTAATGCTACCGATCCATCGCATCAGTGTCACCATATGTTCAAGAGAAGTCGTTCAGAAAGAGTCGACCGTGTCCCATCCACTGCCATACATTATCCTTCATCCATTCATGACCGCCACCCTGAATCATATGTCACAGATCGTTTTCACCTCCATTAAAATCATTAGCTCCGTTCCGTGTCACTGATGTGGGATTCATTAAGGCCCTCCTGTGACGGACCGCTTCTTGTCGACATCAGCTCATTATCCAAGAAGTTGATCTAGGAACACCCCCTTCAGTACTTTGAAGCTTGCATGCCACAATGGCAAGTTTCTCACTTCCGGCGACAGGTATACATCAATGACCTTCGACCAGAATATTTTGCGTGGTGTTCGACGCCAAGTCCTTTATTCACACCACGTGAATTGTACTGCAGTACCTTGAGGGTCATTATCATTATCGGTGATTCCTCTCGCGCTTGTTAACGGTTTACATCATTGACCGGTAATCAAGCGATGTCTTTCCATGTTCGACTTCAGAACAATTCTCACATGGATCGACTTGTACTTAGAGTGAAGATCGAACGAGTTTGAAGACCCCGGATCTAGTTTCATCCATCCGGGCTGCGATATATATTCAGGAAAGATAAAGACATTGACATGTACATCATTGCAGCAGATAATCATCCTACTCAAAGGATGATAATTTCATCAAAATTATCAGTCTATCATCAGACGATTGTCTGTTCTATGTACAGAAAAATGTATTTATAAAGCTGAGCATGGGAATGCCCACCTCAGCTAGTTCATGAAAGCAGTATGAAAATAATGTATTGTATTGTATTGTATTACAGGTCTCCCTCCCAGCGTTGGATGAACTTCGGATCCCCCTGATAAAGCATTTCGCCCGATAAACAGCCTCATACTTTAGGGGGCAACTGTTATAGACATTTTTGTGCCTTACAGCATTGAGCATGAAATGTCCATAATCTAAGGGATCCAAAGTCCCTAAACATGTTGTTCCTACCCCTAGAGGAACAAGGCTAAAAAACCACAGCAATTCACAAAAGTTCTCCACCTGAAACTGCTCAAAAACAAGTCAATTCAGGATCATGTCAACTGCTCCATTGACCATCTGCGCTGAATGTCAGTGGCTCCACTGTCTACCTGCGTTGAATGTCAACTCCAACACTAGCTACCTACGCTGAGCGAGTTTGGACAAGTGGCAGACTCATTCCTCAAGGTGTCAATGCTCAGGAAGCTTCCAAAATGACACTTGCCTCAGGGAATTCGACTGGTGATGAGTAAGAGGTTCCAAATCTCCAAGTGGAAGCAAGAACCTCCAAGTGGACTCAAGAACTGATAGAGGGAGAGGACACTAGTCAGATCTCAAGCTGACTCATCCTCTCTCCAAACATCTATATATGGATCTCTCCTCCATGAGATCTGAAGGCGGGAATTTTATTATTGCAAAGAATTGCTATTGGTTTGAGACTGGAATCGTTGGGTGCTTAATGCTTTGAAGGGGCTAAAGATAGGAATTCCATTTGCTGGGAAGGAGATGCTGGATTGGAGCCCTCTGGGTTGTATCTCTTCCTGAACCTTGTTATTCATCAATAAAGCTATCTTGGTTTCTCCTATATGCTGATGTATTTTGATGTATGAATGTATTAGTGTATTTGGTTTATTTCTAATCCTAAACTAGTTATGAATGTGAGTATCTATCTTTGTGTAGTGTTCTTCTCTTGTCGCAAGTAGTTGTTCTCTTGTGATCTTGCAGGAAGCTGTAGCTGGATAAGCAGGAAGACAAGTAGCTGTGAACACCCAAAGAGAAGGGAGATTGGATCGAGGGACAAACGGAAGACACCGGTAAGTCTATTGATCTCTCTTCTTTCACATTTCATAAAGGAAGAAACCAGTGTAGCTGTATTCGTTTGTTGCTAAGTCACTATCACACCTTAGGTGGATAGGATCGTCCTGCATAGGCATTTTTCCCCACAACAAGCACTATAGTGTTGGTCATTCGGGTGCGCAACATTTCCTCAGCCACAGACGTGCCTACTGCGAGGCTAGTTGAAAGAGTGCCAACCTGTGGAGTGCACACCTGCAACTCCTTTATCTATGTTTGGAGAGCCACCAACACCATCTAGTGCTCCTTCGTGAACTATTGAAGGTTCTCTACGGTGACGTTCCTCAACGTCTCCCCAATTTCATGTAGATCCCCCTCAATGAGGGTGATCAAATCAAAAGAAGTCTTTGAAGCCTTTGACTTCTTCCACGGCCCTACCTGCTCTCTTGGGTGCTATCGTTTCAACTGTGTGGATGCTATCTACGGGTCCGCACCACCTTGCTCTATAGTTGTTTCCTATTCGGGCGAAGGTGACTTCAAGCCTTCGCACTCCTCCTCTGCTACCTTCTGTTGCTCTTCTGCTGCCTTCATAGCATCGTGCGTCTCCTGGGCCTTGGCTGCTACTACTTCGTTCCTTCGCTTCTCTACCAATTGCATTTTCGCAATTTTGCCTCATCCTTTTTCCTCTGTGCGGCGGACTTCTCTGCTTCCACTGTGGAGTTGGCTGGAGCGTGCCACTCCGGCAGCCATGACTTAAGGACAACAAATATGACATCGTCTGTCTCCAAATAAGGGAGCTCGTGTCAAGTCTTCGCGGGGTCCTTCCTCGCCCTGATGTACATGTGGTGGAAATTTGCCTTGAACTCCGCGAAGCTTTGTAGACTGTTATAGACCGTGGGTGATAACCGTGGCTTGTGATTAATCCCCATTATGATGTTCATCTCCATGAACACCCAGAATATATTACTGTCCCTGATTCTCTGTGCATCTCTAGTTGTCCACAATGAGGCATACTACATTGCCTCCGGAAGGTCCTTCATGATTTTCAAGCACTGGCTATCCTTGGGAAATTCCCATGCCACCAGCACTATGGACAACAATAGCCAGGCATAGTGAAAAGTCTTCCCTTGCTCCTATGCCTCGCGGCCGTTTTCAAGGAACTCGCTACACAAGTAGTTCACCCAGTTAAATTGGACCCCTTCTAGGCACTGCGTGGCAAGTGCAACCATCGGCGCGGGCACCTCATTCGCGCGACACTTCCGCATAACCTTTCCGGCCAATATCTGCGTCACGAATTTGACTGCAACGTTGTTGATGTTGGAAATTGCGTATCCTCTCTTCTTCTTCTCCAGCTTGAACTTCTTCTTCATGGCCTCCGCGATGGCCAAATCATCACTTTTACCCTCCGAGATGTTCGCTGGGTCCTCCCCTTTGCAAGGGAGCTAGGTAATTCTGTGAATTAAGTGGTCCGTGATGGGGATGGGCTCCTCCAGCCACAAGCACCCATCATGCACTAGGCAGAGTAGCTGCCTGATGACGAAAATAGTCACTGGGGTGCGATGGTAATGCGGCACCCAGAGCAGGTTTAATAGTCCTGCCTTTTCTACACCTCTCAGCCACTTACGCGGCTCCAACTCTATAACTCTCGTCGGCACGTCTTTCTTCTGGTGCATGAGCTGTGTGGTTGCCAAATGTGGGAACTTATCATGGTTTGTGAGATCCCAGTCTTCAAATTTTAGCACAGGCACTTGCCCCAAGTGTGCTCCTTTGAAAATTATGTCGTCGGGGAGTAGCGGAGTCTGCATAGAGCTTTTTCTCTTGTCGAGATCTTTGGGCACCCTTGCTTTTCCCTTCCATGGAGGAAGATATGTGGGCAGCCTGATTAGAGGGTCCGCACCCTGGGTTTCTACCTCCATCTCTACATCCTCATCCTCCTCTACCAGGATTTCTTCAAAGTCTTCCTCCTCATCGGCTTCCAAATTGATTGCCTTCCCCTTTTCTTCCATGGTGAGCCTAGTCCTTAACGGATTCCTAGGGGACATGTGCATCGGTACCATAGGATGCTTATCTTTCTTGGGTCTCGGCGTGCACGGTGATTTAGGGATTTCTACGACTATCCCAACACTTTCTAGTACTTCTATTTCCATTATGGCCTGCGTGACTTCTTCAGCGGTCATTGCTCTGGTATCCATGGCTTCCTCAGGTGTGGTCATAGTGCTATTCCAAAATTCTCTCAACCGTTCGGGTAAGTTCTAAAACAATGAATTCACCTTCAACAAATCGAATAAGTCTGGGTTCATGAATGTCTGGGTGCACAATAGCTCAATTCTCAAATTTCCAAGTGTTGTTTGCTGGACATCCCTTTGCAATTTATAATGCCTTTTGAATTTGAATTTGACCATTCCCCCCACATTCGGTCCATTAATTCTCACTTGGTGGCATATTTTCAAGAATCTGGTCCATAAAGTTTGCCTTAAATGCCTTCCGCCCACTCCATTTGGTCTCAAACCAAGCATCACATCGTGAATAGTGACTGTAACGGTCACTTTCCAGCTGACCCGCATGACAGTTCAGCTACCCTCGCGCTGTCACGGTCCCTGCGACACTTTGCTACTGCGCGCAATCCTGACATCGAGTAGCTCCTGATAGAGTATTTTATAGTCCCGCGCCTCCTTTCAGCTGCCTGGAGTGCTAAGACTGGGCTTTTGTCAGCTAGTTAGATTGCCGAAACCCCTGTGTACACCTTCAAACAACTACCATTGACTTTTCCTAGGAAGAGTTCTCCATTTAAGTTTATCAACTACACCGCACCACCATCTGTGATCTCCTTAATAACATATGGTCCTAGCCAATTCATTCTGAGCTTCCCTGGAAATTTATCGAACTTACTATCATACAACAACACCAAATCATTCGTCTTGAAGGTGCAAAACTTAATATGTTGATCGTGCCAAGCATTTTTACGTTGCTTTTGGAACTGTTGGTAAAATCCAGCCAAAAATTGTTCTTCTTCGATCTCCTCCAACTGTGCGAGCCTCTCCTCCAGGGCTCCACAATCCATCATACCTGTGAGTGCCACTATGCGTAGACTAGGCACGATTTATTCCATAGGCATTACAGCTTCCACTCCATAAACAAGCCTAAAAGGTGTCTGTCCCATCAGTTTCTTGCATGTCATCCTATAAGCCCATAATACTGTTGGTACGTGTAGGTCCCAATCACTTCGCTGCGCGTTGCATACTTTGTCCAGTGTGTGGCATACCTTGTCGAACGATTCCATGTGGAGAACCTTCCGCGTGATTGTTCTTCCTACATACCGTCTTCCCAACATTAAGAGCCATTTGCTGATTCCCACCCCAACACATGATTATTGACCATACCTCTCAGTGCGGAGTTCATGTGCATCTGTGTAAGTGTTGGAAATAATACTGAGAGGGGGGGTGAATTAGTATTATCAAGTTATTTTAATAAATCTTCCTTATTTATACTTTGAATTATTTTTACATGTCAGTACCATAAAATAATGAGCATGAACAAGAAAAACAGATAGTCACACCAAAGAACACCAGATGTAAGGTGGAAACCCAATGTGGGTGAAAACCACCTGCTGCAATATGTCTCTATCTTCTTTCAAATTAGAAACTCCTTTTACAATGGTTTTGTACTGGTGCAGTCCTTTACCAGTACGCAGGCTACAACCTGCAGAGAGCTACAACTCTCTCTCGTTTTCCAGTCTCTCCTGGAAGGGAGCTACAACCCCCTACTTCTTTTCTTTCAAGGACCACTTTTCATAAATTTTCAAACTGGATCCAAGAATATCAAATAATCATCAAGTACATGCAAATTACCCAAACTCCTTATACAATCAACCAAGAGTCACCCAACTTCTCAGAATGTTGTAAACAGAAAGACAGTACCAGAAATATAAACCCAGAACTCTGCAGCAATAGATAAAAGATAATCAACAAATGTTTTTAAGACAGATCCGCAGTTTTTCTTTATCTGGCCTGCGTGGCTCCGCACTTCACCTTCTGCTCCCCTGCGTATACCCACAGAGAGCCTTCTGCTGCACTGCGTATCTATGCACCTGCACCTTCTGTCGCGCCGCGTACATATACTGTAGCTCCGCACCTGCGGCTTCTATAGCGCCGCGTACCTCTACTGTAGCTCCGCACCTGCGGCTTCTGTCGCGCCGCGTACCTCTACTGTAGCTCCGCACCTGCACCTTCTATCGCGCTGCGTACCCACGCACTGCGCCTTCTTCTGCTGTGTGTACCCATGCACTGTGCCTTCCTCTGCTGTGCGTACCCCCGCACTTGCACAGTTAATTACCTGCGAACCTCTGATTAGGGCCAAATTGGCAGTCAACTTCAGTTTTATATAGATCAAGCTTTTAAACCAATAACCCAATATTTCAGATCTTAAGATATTCAATTTTCAAAAGATGCCTTAGCCAAGTGATCTCCTTCCCTATTTATAGTCAAGCCCTTATTCACACCATGGGACAAAACCATCAATAACCAATACAAGGGATCCAAACCGGGGCTAAATTTGATCCTATACCACGGGCCAAAACCATAGAATCAAGAACGGCGGGCTAAATACCACGGGCCAAACATAAGAAACCCCACGTGAGCGCGCTTCTCTGCCTTGAAGTGAGTGAACTGGGGGTCCGCACCTCATGAACGGGTAACCTGCGGGTATGTACGCACTTTATCTATGATATTCCTGCGGGTCCGCAGCTTTTGTACGGTGTACCTGCGTACCTCTTATTTTCCAACATTTTGAGAGCCTGAACAGAGCATTGCCACTTAAGAGAGTTGCCATCAAGTACAACACCTGTAACATAGAGTCATACCAAAAACATAATGCCAACAATCTCCCCCTTTGGACTTGATGGCAACCTCAAGATCCTCAACGTCATTCTCCCCCTTTGACATCAAGGGCAAAGGGTTATGCTCCCCCTAAGAACATGTTCCCCCTGACTATAAACCAGATCTGCAAAGAAGAACCATAATCCACCATAAAAGAGCTAGAGACATATTGCAGCAATATTCAGACCAGCATCCATGATCTCCTTCTGTACTTCCTCCATAATGCCAACAATGCATTATATGCTCCCCCTGAACCTGTGCCATTCGATCTTCGACCAATCCGCAACCCAGCACATGTACGCATGAGCCTTGCGTACAACCAACCATCAGAAGAGATTCAACAACAAGATGATGCATCAATAACCCCCAGCTTTTGCCTGAGGTATTCAAAGGTCTCCCTGGGCAATGGTTTGGTGAGTATATCAGCAACTTGTTCCTTAGAGGGAACATACTCCAACTTGACTTTTTGTTCAAGTACTTGTTCCCGGAGAAAATGATACTTGATCGGTATGTGCTTGGTCTTTGAATGCATGACTGGGTTCTTTGAAATGCTGATTGCACTTGTATTATCACATAAGATGGAGATGGGTGGTATACAAGTGATTTGAAAGTCCTGCAAGGTCTGCATCATCCAAAGGAGTTGAGTGCAGCAAGATGCAGCAGCAACATATTCCGCTTCAGCTGTAGACAAGGCAATCGAACTCTGTTTCTTGCTGAACCAAGATACTAATCTGGAACCCATAAAGAATGCACCACCACTTGTGCTCTTCCTGTCATCAACGCTTCCGCCCAATCTGCATCTGTATAAGCATGAAGTGTGAGATCTGTATCTCTAGGATACCATAAGCCATAGTTTTGAATTCCCTGAAGATATTTGAAGATTCTCTTCACTGCCTGAAGATGAGTTTCCTTTGGATTTTCCTGAAATCTTCCAACTATTCCCACTGCATGCATAATGTCTGGTCAGGTACCTGTCAAATAAAGTAGACTTCCAATCATAGATCTGTAGGTTGGTTGATGCACTGCTGCTGATTCATCATTTGCACTGAGGCTACATCCTGTGACCATGGGTGTACATACTGGTTTTGCATCTTCCATGCCATATTTTTTCAAGATCTGCTTGAGATACTTGGTTTGAGACAAAAAGATCCCTCCTTCTTTTTGTTGGATTTGCAAACCAAGAAAATATGTCAGTTCACCCAGCAAGGACATTTCGAATTCTTTCTGCATCACCAAGGCAAAGCTTTGACTCATAGCTTCTTCATTGCTGCCAAAGATAATGTCATCTACATACACAACAAGTATTAGCAATTTGTCATTTTCAACTTTTATATAAAGATTGCTATCTGCTGATCCTTTTGAAAAACCTTTTTGATGAAGATATTTGTCCAAACGATAGTACCAAGCCCTTGGAGCTTGTTTGAGACCATAGAGAGCCTTTTTCAATCTGCATACAAGATTTGGATTATTTCCAAGAATGAAACCATCTAGCTGCTCAATGTATACTTCTTCTTCCAAGTCTCCATTCAGAAAGGCTGATTTCACGTCCATTTGAAATACTTTGAAGTTTTGAAAGCTTGAGAGAGCAAGGAACATTCAGATGGCCTCAAGTCTTGCAACAGGAGCAAAAGTTTCTTCAAAATCTATTCCTTCTTGCTGCGCATACCCTTTACACACAAGTCTGGCCTTGTTTCTAATTACTTCTCCATTTTCATTCAATTTATTTTTGAAGACCCATTTTGTCCCTATAACATTGTTATCCTTTGGTCTAGGAACTAACTCCAAAGTGTTGTTCTTTTCGATCTACTCAAGTTCTTCATCCATTGCTTTAACCCAACATTCATCTTTGCATGCCTCTTTCACATTTTGTGGTTCAGTGGAAGAGAGTAATGCCAAATAGCTTGAAGCTTCTGCAATTGTTCTTCTTGTTTGTACACCTGCTTCTTTCTGCCCCAAAATCTGAGATTCTGGATGATTCTTCTGAACATATCTGGATGGAGTCTTCTCTTCTATCCTTATCTGCTCCTCTAGTTCTTCTTGAGGTTCTTCTTCTTCATCATTCTATCTTTGAGGGTAGTCTTCATCTTCTTCGATATCTTCATGATTTACTTGCCTAGGAATGTATCCCTTCTCATCAACCACTACATCAATGTTGTCAACAATTCTTCCAAGTATTTTATTGTAGCACTTGTATGCTTTGCTGTGTGGAGAATAACCAAGAAGAATGCCTTCATCTACTCTAGGTTCAAGTTTGCCAAGTTGCTCATCAGTATTCTTAATATAGCATTTTCTCCCAAAGATTTTGAAGTGCTTTACTGAAGGATTCTCACCATACCAGAGCTCATGAGGGGTTTGAGTGCTTTTCACCCGAACATTTGTTTTGTTGAGAATAACAACCGCAGCATATGCTGCTTCACCCCAGAAAGTTGCGGGAGTTCCAGACTCATCAAGCATAGCGCGAGCCATTTGTTGGATTGTTCTGTTCATTCTTTCCACCACTCCATTTTGCTGAGGAGTTCTAGCTGTAGAGAATTCTCTTCTTATCCCATGTTCTTCATAGAAATCGAAAAATTCATTTGAGGTAAACTCCCCACCTCTGTCGGATCTGAGGCACTTAATTTTGTATCCTGATTCATTTTCAACCAAGGCTTTAAAGGATTTGAATTTTTCGAATGCTTCATCTTTGTGCTTCATAAGTCCTAACCAGACAAACCTGGAGAAATCGTCAATGAATAATATCAAGTATTCTTCTCCTCGAGGTGTCCTTTTCCTGAATGGACCACATGTATCTATATGTACTAGCTCAAGAGGCATGCTAGCTGATCCTTCCTTCTCCGGAAAGTTAGTTCTGGTTTGCTTTCCAAACTGACATGATTTGCATATGGTGTTGTCTGGAATTTTGATATCTGGAAGACCACGAACTGCCTGATATTTGCATGCTTTCCTTATTTGTGAAAAGCTTAGATGCCCCAACCTCCGGTGCCATAACCAGTGCTCATCATCCTTACTTAGATAGCATTGTTGTTGTCCTTCTTCAAATATGTATAGATTATTTGGAGTTTTTTCACCTTTGATCGTTGTTTTACCTGTATCAAGATCACGAACAAGACATCCATTTGATCTAAATATCACCTCGGTTCCTTGATCACACATCTGGCTGACACTCAGAAGATTATGCTTCAATCCATCAACATACAAAACATTTCCAGCTTTGACCTTTTCTTTTAACTGAGCAGTGCCTTTTCCTTTTATAGCTGCAGGAGTATCATTTCCAAAATAAACTTTCTTTCCCTTTTCTAAAGCAGAATATGATTCAAGTTTTTCTTTATCACCTGTCATATGCTTCGAACATCCACTGTCAATGTACCATAGATTTTCCTGTCCCTCTGCATAAAATGCTATCCCACATCTTTCTGTTTGTGGTTCCTTTATTCTCCATGTTTTGGTGCTTGAGGCGTGTTCCTTTGTCTGCTGAAACATGCTCCTGCATTCATAATCTTCATGACCAAAGTTATTGCAAATAGAACATTCAACTTCATTTTCAAGAGCCGAAAAGTTGTTATAGGTCCTTTTTGTAATCCCGGTCATACTTCTTTGTTTTTGAGCTTCTCTAGTCATGATTGTTTTATATGCAACACATTGAGCTGCTTTGTGACCAAAGTTATGGCAAGAGAAACATTGTCCATTGAAGAAACTTCTGCGGTTATCAAATCTATCGGCCAAATGATTGTAATTTCTATTGTCATCCATTCTTGAACCAAATTGAGAAGATTTTACCTATGGCTGGTTGTAGCTTTTGTTCACCCTTAAGACGGATTGCCCCTGATAGTCTTTGTTTGCAATTCATCCCTGCTTTACCTGGTGATCTCCATTGTGCTTTTTCTCATTCCTTCTTGCTGCATCAAGATAACTTCTTGAGATGGATGCTTGAGAAGTTTCTCCATTATACCCCAGACCTGTCTTGTTTAGTGGAGAACGTTGTACATTGATGATCTCATCCAGAGTTTCAGATCCTTTGACAAACTTAAGATTAATAGCCTTTGTTTTATCAATCTCTTTTCTAAGACCAACAATTTCACCTTCTAATTTTTCAAGATATTTTTCCTTTTCATCAATTTGAAATTGTAGAGTATCAATGATCATATTCTTTTCTTCTATACATCTCTTGAGTCTAGTAATTTCTTCATAAAGGCTATCCACATCTATAGCATCCATGTAATCATCATCTTCAAATGCCATTAAAAGTTTATAGTCATTACCTCCTTCATCTTCATCACTATTTGATAGACCATCACTATCTTCATGAGTGTAGTAGCTTTTATTATTTGCATTTTGTTTCTTGTTCCATCTAGCAGGTTCCTTTCCTTTGTCAATCTTATCCTTATGAGGACATTTCGCAGCATAATGACCTACTCTTCCACAAGCAAAACATTTAAAAGGTAACTTACCTCTGAACCTTCCAGTACCCCGTTGAAGGTTTCTGACAAAATTTGATTCTTCTTCTTCTTCTGGCGCGTGACTTGCTTCATAGTAGTCTCCTTTGCCTGAAACCTTGAAAGCAGCTTCTCTCCTGTCTGATGGACCTCCTTTTCTCATTTCATAAGCAGTTAGAATTCCGTGTAGCTGAGACATAGTAAGAGTTCGTAGATTTTCCTTTTCTTCTATTGCAGACACTTTAGATTCAAACTTGGGGGACAATGATCTTAAAACTTTTTCAACCACAATAGCCTCTTTTATTTCTTCACCCAAGTTTTTCATGCAATTAACAATCTCGTCTACCCGAAGGAAATAGTTAGCCACACTTTCATCATTATACATTCTGAGATTCTCATATTGAATCCTGAGGGTTTGAAGTTTAGCACGCTTTACCTGTTCATCTCCTTCGTAGCTCAAGACAATCTTGTCCCATATTTCCTTTGCGGATTTATATTAGATAACCTTCACAAATTCTGTTTGAGATAAGCATCCCAACAGAGTATTGACTGCTTTAGCATTTGTTTCATATTTCTTCTTTTCGGCCGGATCTGTAGGAGTAGCTGAAGGAAAAGTGTAGCCTGTATCTATGATATCCCAAACTTATGTACCAAGAGATTGAAGATAGGCAGTAACTCTTACCTTCCAATAATTGAAGTTTGTCCCATCAAAAATTGGTGGCCTAATTGATGCTTCCCTCTCGTAGTTGCTCATGATGAATGATCTTCCTTCAAGCGATCAAGCTTCTCTGAAGGACCTGCTCTGATACCAATTGTTGGAAATAATACTGAGAGGGGGGGTGAATCAGTATTATCAAGTTATTTTAATAAATATTCCTTATTTATACTTTGAATTATTTTTGCATGTCAGTACCATAAAATAATGAGCATGAACAAGAAAAACAGATAGTCACACCAAAGAACACCAGATGTAAGGTGGAAACCCAATGTGGGTGAAAACCACCTGCTGCAATATGTCTCTATCTTCTTTCAAATTAAAAACGCCTTTTACAATGGTTTTGTACTGGTGCAGTCCTTTCCCAGTACGCAGGCTGCAACCTGCAGAGAGCTACAACTCTCTCTCGTTTTCCAGTCTCTTCTGGAATGGAGCTACAACCCCCTACTTCTTTTCTTTCAAGGACCACTTTTCATAAATTTTCAAACTGGATCCAAGAATATCAAATAATCATCAAGTACATGCAAATTACCCAAACTCCTTATACAATCAACCAAGAGTCACCCAACTTCTCAGAATGTTGTAAACAGAAAGACAGTACCAGAAATATAAACCCAGAACTCTGCAGCAATAGATAAAAGATAATCAACAAATGTTTTTAAGACAGATCCGCAGTTTTTCTTTATCTGGCCTGCGTGGCTCCGCACTTCACCTTCTGCTCCCCTGCGTATACCCGCAGAGAGCCTTCTGCTGCACTACGTATCTACGCACCTGCACCTTCTGTCACGCCGCGTACATATATTGTAGCTCCGCACCTGCGGCTTCTATAGCGCCGCGTACCTCTACTGTAGCTCCGCACCTGCGGCTTCTGTCGCGCCGCGTACCTCTACTGTAGCTCCGCACCTGCACCTTCTATCGTGCTGCGTACCCACGCACTGCGCCTTCTTCTGTTGTGCGTACCCATGCACTGCACCTTCCTCTGCTGTGTGTACCCCCGCACTTGCACAGTTAATTACCTGCGAACCTCTGATTAGGGCCAAATTGGCAGTCCACCAGTGTACCACAGATAGTCAGATGCCCAGATCTGATCATGCGCCCGAGAGATCACACTTCATAGATTCACTTTCAACTTCACTTTTATATAGATCAAGCTTTTAAACCAATAACCCAATATTTCAGATCTTAAGATATTCAATTTTCAAAAGATGCCTTAGCCAAGTGATCTCCTTCCCTATTTATAGTCAAGCCCTTATTCACACCATGGGACAAAACCATCAATAACCAATACAAGGGATCCAAACCAGGGCTAAATTTGATCCTATACCACGGGCCAAAACCATAGAATCAAGAACGGTAGGCTAAATACCACGGGCCAAACATAAGAAACCCCACGTGAGCGCGCTTCTTTGCTTGAAGTGAGTGAACTGGGGGTCCGCACCTCATGAACGGGTAACCTGCGGGTATGTACGCACTTTATCTATGATATTCCTGCGGGTCCACAGCTTTTGTACGGTGTACCTGCGTACCTCTTATTTTCCAACATTTTGAGAGCCTGAACAGAGCATTGCCACTTAAGAGAGTTGCCATCAAGTACAAAACCTGTAACATAGAGTCATACCAGAAACATAATGCCAACAGTAAATTGTTTTCCATATGCCTGCACCCACCTAGCTAGATGCGTACACAGATCACCCCGTCCATTGTACTTGTCTACCAATCACACCCTAGGCTTCCCAAATCATAATGGCATCATTCCCCTACACTCATTCCAGTCGTTAAAGCTCCCTTTGTGTGTACCCCACCACCTCACAGGCGTAGCGCGCAGTACCCAGTCCAAGGCCTGGAAGCATTGCTTTTCTGGAACCTCCCTTTCAAATTTATTCAAGAAGGTATCTACCTCACTTATGCCATCATAAGTAGGTAGGTCTCTTACTTCTATCGATACGCAGCGCAACGACCTCGTCATCATATTACAATTTAGTGTAGTTACCTCATGTAACTGATTCTGCCATCGCTTCGTTTCCTCATCCGAATCCGAAGTACAAGAGCTTTCGTGCTCCCATGCAATCTGCCCATCGACGGTGGTATTCACCCAGTTCTAGTTTCGTGCTGTTATCTTATAGAAGCAGTCCAAATCATCATCACTTTCATAGTCTCTCACTAGCTCTGTATAGCGTGATCCTGCAGCAGGGTCCAGGGGTATAATTACGCGTAGTGACTTCTTTTCAAAAATCATTTTCTGTTTTCTTAAATTAATCACCCCGTTCATGTCAGTGGCCCAATCAATTCCTAAGAGAGCAGGGTAGGGATTGTTGTCATCAACAATCTCTATCACTTCAAATTCTACCAGCGTGCTCACTCCCTCAATGTCCACGGTTATTCCCTGCAATCGCCCCATGGGTATTATTTTTTGCTAGTTTTCCATTCATAGCTTAATAGGAGACAACTGCAGCGTAGGTCTCCCCATTCACTCCCATGTCTGCTTCGGCAAAACATTCGCATCTGATCCTAAATCCAGGATAACTTGATCCATCTCATATTCTCCGATTTGCATGGTTAGTCTCATTTCTCTTTCCGTTCTTGTCTTATGTTTTCCGATATTCCTGACTACACGCGATTCTCTTGGTGCGGTCCCAATGCATTTGTTAATGAGTTCCTGTAACCCTTTTATAGCTTTACTGTCGCGCAGTTACTTCATACATGTTTCCAGGAACGTTGTGAGCATGGACGGGTCCATCTCCGGCTTCGGTCTATCTTTGGTTCCTGAAGTGGAGGCATTAACGAAGCTCTTCTTAGCTTCCATGAAGGTTTCCTGAGTGCACTCCAAATCAAACTCTACTTCCTTCGACAGAGATTTGCGAACCCAAGTACTATCTTCTGGTTGTTTGCCTTTGTCATCTCCCGTCGTGATTCCACTTCGGAGCACAATGTTCACATTTGGATCTTCACAGGTTCTGTGTCGAGGGAGGTGGTAGAGCTCCTTTGTCGAGTATTCTCGCTATCAGTGTAGGACAATCTTTTGTCTCATGATCAAACAAGTTGCAATACAAACACGATGGGCGTGTTGGATTTGTACAATCGCGAGCATAATGTCCTAGTCCTCTGCAATTGTAGCATATCAACTGTTCGTGACCTCTTCTAGGTCCTCCTCCACCTCGGCATCGTCCACACCCTTGAAATCCTGTTCGCGCCATTCCTGCATTCTGGTCAAGGGGTCGTGTTTCGGCCTAAACTCTGTAGGTGGGAGTTCTATCTATCATTAACTCATAGCTTCTATGAGTGTGCTCATCATGTCCCACTGACCTGCAAAATTTGCGGAACAACTATTGTGAATTTTTCATATACTTCTGTAACAAGTGAAAATTGTTCGTGGCATGTTTTCTAGCTATTTGATAAATCACGCACCACAAAGAAGGCGTCGCGCTAGGTCCTGCTTGTGCTTTCGTCCTTAATGGTATCGGTCCTCCTCCTGCGAGGTAATTTGCGAAAACCGGGCAGTGGTCCTTATCATGACCCTGCCCCTTGCATTTTACGCACCACACCTCTTCGCGCACTTCTGGTCGAGTTGTCCTGTCCTGTTTCAGACTCTGCATCTCGAGCCATAAATTCTTTCGCTGCGCGTGGATCTGTTGAACTCCCAAGTTAAGATCCTGCATCGGGGTCTCATGTAGCCTCATTGGGATCTCTAAGGCCTCTTCTTATGTCGTTATCTTCTGTTGTGATAGTGCACTTCTTAAATGTGGCATTAGCGAAGCTACAAACCACCCGCGATGTTGTCCATCTATCAGATTCATATTAGCCTCGCGAATCGTACATTTTAGTCTCTGATCCAGATCCCAAGGAGTCTCACTTGGTAGCATCATGATCTCTTTGAATCCAATGATCGACTGTGCTTCAGACTTCAGCCTACTAAATTCTTTGTTTAGCGCTGCTTGGATATCCGCGATTCCCGCATTTGGATTATCATTGGAGTGCTTAATATACCAGGTCAGTGCATGGTCCTGTAGGGTACTAACCATTGTCACTTTCTTTATATTTTCATCTGTAACTCCTTGCGCTTCCCATACAACCCTTACCACGGACCAAAATTGGTCCAGATCCTCATTTCCCAAACCCTTGAACATAGGCAGCTTCACTGTGCTTACCGTATTGAGTCGTGGTTGTGGTGGAGGTGGTACGGGTGAAGATGGAGGTGATGGTGGTGAAGCTGGTGGTGGTGTGGGTGGTATTTGCAGAATTCTTTGCCTTATCAAATGGATCGCGATTTGTGGCGAGACCTTCGCGAGCTCTTCCTTGTCCCCTCGCGGAGGTGAAATCAAGGGGCTAGTTTCGTGTCCCTTACTTCCTTTGTTCCTGTAAGATTTTCCACTTCATGTAGCCCCGAACATTAAGGTAACTACATAACCCTCTTTTCGCACAATAGCATTTTAATCCAAGTATTCAAAGACTTTACGTACTTAACTCGCGGTCCTTTGAGAAAGCATCGCTTTGCTTCACTGTAGCTCACTGAGGTGTCAACCGCAAACTCAGTAATGAATCCTCCTATAATACGATCGAGCCAATGATCAATGGCGCGCACGATCTTATCCTCCAATGCTTCCAACCTTCGCACTAACTCTGGGGTCCACACAATAGGATTGTCGAGTTTCCACCTTCCTTGGCTATCTGCTAGCTTCGTGATCCACTCATATAGCTCAGTAGTGAAGGATGCGAAGAAGATTTCGTGGATATCTATGTATAGGTGGCTGTCTAACCACTTTTATTTTGACAATCGTGGATTCCTATTCTCTTGTGTTGAGAACTCATGAATTCTTCTATCCAATGAGCCTTCAATTTCCTTCTTAGTTGGATTCCAATGATATGACATCAGACATATCTATGCAAATTCCGGTCCCGACAACATAACCATTTGTTGGTTTGAGTGGGGCCTGACCCAGGTTTGGAGTTAATTAGCCAAACAAATCGCTACACTACTGGGCCTTTCGGCATTAGCCCGCGGAGCGCAGACTGAAGCCTCACCCAAAGTAGTATGTGGGGATGCCGAAACCAAGTTTCCACACCCTTGAGATGTCTGAGGTGCCGATTTAGTCCAACTGTGCCTATCTTCGCACAGGTCACTTCGCGCATTGTCCTGACCTTCAATACCTTTGTGATCTATTATACTCACCTTTCACATAGCCCTAAACAAGGGTTGACATGCTTTCGCATTGCTATGGCAGCGAACTGCACTATTTCCCCAAACTACACCACGAATCTTACTTATCTTCTTACAGATGTTAGTTAACTTCGCATAAACAGATATTCTATCTTATATTCAATTAATCAACGCATTCATACATATTCACGCATTACATAAGAATTAAAAATGAAATGTATATTCAATGTAACAGATGCATAAACAGGAAATAAATACGCATAATGGATATGAAACTTCTCTTTATTAATGCTCCAACTGTTACAGACTTGACTCACCCTGTGCGCTCAACTGCATGGGTCCGTGCACTCAGCTGTAGAGTCTTCTCCTACTCTACGACCCAAAAATAGACTTTACACTTTAGATATGACTCAACTCTTCATCCTTATCATTATTATTCCATGATCTATTGATTTCTTAACTACTTAGAGCCTTGCTCTATTTATATAATCCCATGGTCCATGGACCATGGGTAGATCTCTACAGCCGACATTACCTTACAAAATTGAGGGTGGACAACCCTATGAATCTTTTACAGACTATGCACTATGTGCCCACAAAATGCGGAGTCTTTACATCGGGGTTACAACTTTTGACCAAAATCTAGGCTCTAAGCCCCAAAAATTCCCTTGGGGGATCCCACTCCCAACAATGTTTTATGCAATATTCGCTAAGAAGATGAATAATTGTTCTATTGACCACCTTGGTTTGTCCATCTATTTTTGGATGAAAGGTTGTACTCTACTTCAACTTTGTGTCCATCATGTCCCACAAATTTGACCAAAAATTCCCAACAGATCGAGAATCTCTATCACTTACAATAGAAGTAGGAAGACCAAAATGAACCCAAATGTTTTGGAAGAAAAGATGAGTTATTTTTTCAGCTATAATTTTCTTTTTACATGGTGTTAGTATGCACATTTTGTTGAACCTGTCTACAACTACATACAAGTAATCATGACCTTTCCTTGACAATGGAAGACCTCCTACAAAATCCATTGAGATACTCTCCCATGGACGTGAAGGTACTAGAAGTGGAGTATATAAACCAAGTTTCCTATTGCTAGGCTTACTTGTAGCACATAAAGAACATCCTCTTATGAAATGAGAAACATTATCCAACATGTGTGGCCAATAACTATACCTTTGAAGATTCGCTATTGTCTTGCCTACACCAAAGTTTCCAGTAATCAATGAAGTGTGCGCCTCCCTTATGATATTGCTTCTTTCTCCCCGTGGAATACACAACTTGCCCAAGTGATACAACAAATTATTATGTACGTGATAATCCAACTCTTCAATTTGATTTCCTTGACTCAAGCTTGCATATACTTCTTGAAAGTCACTATTATTTACATATTGTTTTATGTAAATTTCATGCAAAACAGAATTATTCTCGAGTATAATAAATGAATTTACAATATGCCTTGAAAGAATATCAACTACCTTATTGTAGATTCTATTTTTATAATTGATAACCAAATGAAATTGTTTTAGAAAACCCATCCATCTGAAATGTCGTGACTGCTACAACTTTGACTGTGACTGTAAATACTGCAATGGTTGATGGTCAGTATGGATGATGGTATCCTTCCTCATCAAATAGTGCTTCCATTTCTTAACACTTTGTACCAATGCATAAAGTTATTTGTCATATGTGGGAGAGTTAGTTACAACTCCATTAAATATTTCAGAATGAAACAAAATGGACTTACCATGTTGCAATAGAACTGCTCCCATGGAATAATCGCTTGCATCCGTTTGAATATTGAATGGCTGTCTAAGATCCAGAAGTGCCAATACCAGTTCTGAACTTATCTTTTTCTTCAAAACATCAAATGCTTTATGCTGTACATCTCCCCAATGGAAGACTTTATTAACACTTGTCAATGCATGTAATGGAGTTGCAATGGATGAAAAATTAGCAATAAACTTTCTCCAATATTGTGTTGTCCCTAAGAAGCTTCTTACCTATGTAACTATATTAGGCTTGGGCCAATTCAGAATGACCTAAACCTTAGAAGAGTCTATCTTCAGTTCACCTCCTCCAACAATGTGTCCCAAATACACCAAAGAAGTCTTGCCAAATTCACACTTCTACATCTTTCAAAACCATTGTTCTTTTCTCAAGACATCAAGTACTTTGTTTACATGCATGACATGTTCATCTCTTGACTTGCTGAATATGAGGATATCATCTAAGTAGAAAATGAAAAAATCATCTAGAAATGGTCTCAATACATCATTCATTACCCTCATGAAAGTAGTTGGAGCATTTGTAAGACCGAAAGGAATAACAAGCCACTCAAACAATCCTTGTTTAGTTTTAAATGCAATTTTCCAAATGTCTTCTCTAACTATCCTAACTTGATGATAACCACTTCGTAAGTCTAACTTAGTGAAATACTTTTCATACCTCAACTGATCAAGCAAATCATCAATTCTTGGGAGTGGATAACGATTCTTTACCATGATTTTTTTCAATGCACGGAAATCCACACACATGTGCCAAGTTCCATCCTTCTTTGGCACCACGACAATGGGTGAACCACATGGCAAAGTAGATGGGTGTATGATACCTTTGTTCAACAATTCTTGGATTTTATTTTGATTTCCAAGCTCTCCATAATAGACATGTCAATGTTCAGAAGTGGAACAGCCTGTTGCAACCGAATCTCATGCTGAATTCCCTTCTTGGGAGGTAACCCCTTTGGTTACTGAAACATCTCTCCATGCTTTCTTACCACATCAAACAAATCAGATTTCAATTTATCATCAGAACCTTCAAAATATTCATAATCAATATCATTCTTTTTCTTGATCATGAGAAGCACAAAATTTTTACTTGCATTTACTAGTCTCTTCATCTACCCTGCATTAACCAAAGAAATGTTCAGCGTTTTGCGATGGGATCTCACTATGTACTCCACCCCATTCTTGAGCAATATGTATTTGTCTTCATGGTGATAAAATACTGCTTTTCTATCATACAAATAAGGACTACCCAAAATTATTCCTAAGATGTAAAGTGGAACTACATCTAACTCAAGTTCATGAATGAACTTTTCAGTAATAGCGAACTTGAATAAACACTTCCTTGTAACCTGTAAGTTTTCATTGTTTACTATCCAACCGAATGGATATGGCTTATGATGAGGTACAATTTCAAGGTTTAGTTTTTAACCAAGTCTTCTAAAATAAAGTTTGATTGTGACTCACTATCAAATAATGCATCAATATTTGTATGATTTGAAATCACTCTAACATGAAACAAATATATTCTTGACTCTTCATTTGAAGTGTTGTTTTGACCATGTGATGAACTAGTGCTTGCAACAATTTCTTTTCCTTTTTTAACCATGGCTAAAATCTTGGTCTCATCACTAGAATCTAAACCAAGGTCATGTTGTGTGGTAGTGGTCATCTTTTGTTTTCCCTTATTGTTTTGTTTCTTAGGCCTTAATTCGAGATGCAGTTTCTAGCAGTGGGATTCATCATGCCCCTATTTGGAACAGTGTTTGCATGTGATTTTCTCCCATTATTTATTCACACTTGAATTCTGCTTTCCCTTCCATTTTCCACCCTTTTCTTTATCCTTACCCTTGAATGTCTTCCTCTTACTACCCTCTTCCTGAATGTTATTTCCTCTAGATTAAAGGTGCGTGGCTTGCACACATACCTCATCTAAATTGTTTGGATTGAACATAAGAATAATGTGTTTTAGATAGGAATTTAAACCCCCAATATATTTCAGCAGTGTATCTTGGGAATTCAACTTCACTCCTAATAACAAAGCCCTTTTCCTAAAATCTTGTTTATTATCTTGGACTCTTTGGCCTTTAAGCTGCCTAAAATTTTGCCAACTCATAATGGCTTTTTTCATATAGGCTAAAGGATAAAATTTTCTTTTAATTGCAGAAACAAATTAAACCCAAGTGATTGATATCTTACCATGGATTCTCATTTCCTCTTGAGTCATTGCTTCCCACTAAAATAATGAAGCTCCTTCTAGCCTCAATGAAGCCAACTGGATCTTTATGTCATCTTCATGAAGGTTCTGAATTCTACATTATACCTTCAACTGTCGAATCCAATTGTCCAACTTTTCTGCATTCACCTCTCCAATGTACATGGGAAGTTCGAATTTTATCTCCAATTTCTGTAATGGAGTCTTTCCTTTTGGGGGTTTTGAATGAGTATGGGCAGTTTCAGTGGTGGTAGTGGAAGATGATGAAGTGTGAGATGGTGAATATGATGAGGAAGATGATGAGGATGGTGGAGATGGAGGTGGCTTTCCACCATTCCCTTTGGAATCCTTCTTCTCATATTTTTTTCTCTCTGATCTTCCTTCTCCATGTGGAGGTTTAGAACTGTCTCCAACCATTCTAGTGTTCTTATCTTCATAGAGGACTTTAACCGTCTTAGTTAAAGTATAGAAAGCTTTCTTGAATTCTTCCTCTTCTGAAGAGGGACCTTCAGGCTCTATTTCTCCAGACATAATGGCTATGGATTTAGGCTCAGAAATTGGTACTGCTTGTACCTCTTCAATCTCAGTTGAAGGAAAAACTCAAGAAGTTTCAAGTGCAACTGTAATTGGAACTTTGGGTGGTGGAGATTGTGGCCTTGTGGCTATCCTTCTTCTAGGCATTACCTCAGGAGTTCCAACCAATAGCTTTCCTTCTCCTTTCTGCAACTTTAACCTTGTAAGCATCATAATTTTGCAACCATTAAAACCCTAATTCCACAAACTTAAGCAATCAAGCAATTCAACCTTGTGATCTGATACCAACTTGATCTATTTTTGAATGATTAGTTTTGTTGTGCTAATAACAATTACAGGTTATAAGCATATGATTTCTTATTACTTCTTGTGCTGAGATTTCCTTAGTTGTTTGTGCATACAATCAGGTAAATTTCCTTGAGTTTAAAGTGACATTCATGAGAAAAATAGCTTCAAAAACAAATACTGAACAACAAATATTCAGAGTACAACAAACCATCAAAGAGACACATTAACACAATGTTTTGATGAAGGAGTTCACCCATCCTGGGCTACATCTCCTTGGTCCAACTTCCATGGCTTGGGCCTCTGTATTAGCTGGATGTGGAATTTTTTTGGTTTTACCAAGCTCTATGGCTCCTGATGCCTACACCATTGTGTTTAGAAAGTCCAAATTAGCCAAGAACACCTCTTTCTGATCTCAATTTGGTCGAAAATTGGCTTCTCTAGAGCTCAGTGAGTCTTTTCCTACATTTTCTCCTCTAAATTTGGAATATCTCTAGTTAGCGCCGCTAAAATTGGTGGCAGGCCCGAATTTAGGGGCATCGCTGAACTTATCACCATTTTAAAATCATACTTAATTAAGGCTTAACTGCGCTTAATTAAATTCAAAACTGGATTAGCGCTAACAACACTGTAACCTCAGACATTTTGGTAAACTGTGCACATGTGGTGGTTAATTTCATGGTTTTGGAGGATTCCATTACCTTAACCACTAGGGTTATGGCCTCATTCACCTGGGGAACCATTAACCATCACATTGACTGTTGGCCAGAATTGTTGGATGAATAACTGTTATTTATTATGATTTGCGTTCACATGCTAATGGTTTGCAGAGCTATATTGTTGGATAGCCGTTGGGTTAACTGACCATTGGAGGTTTGTGGCATTGTGTTCACAGGAGGTGAGGGATGTCCCTCTGGTAACCGCCAACCCCAATTCCAATACAACTTAAATATATGCTGCGAATACATTGGGTAAGAAACATTGTGTAGAGCGGACGGTTAAGGTGTAGAGTTTGCAGGCAGTAGGTCGTGGGTTTGACCCCGACTTCCACTAATAAATTTTGTTCAACAAATATATATCAAAACTGACCCTTGGGAGGTTCCACGTGGCGGTCTCTGGGCTTTCCATGTGGCATTCTTCCATTGGTCTCAAATCAAACCAATAAAAATGCAACAACTCACTCACCTTTGTTCAACAATTCTTGGATTTTATTTTGATTTCCAAGCTCTCCATAATAGACATGTCAATGTTCAGAAGTGGAACAGCCTGTTGCAACCGAATCTCATGCTGAATTCCCTTCTTGGGAGGTAACCCCTTTGGTTACTGAAACATCTCTCCATGCTTTCTTACCACATCAAACAAATCAGATTTCAATTTATCATCACAACCTTCAAAATATTCATAATCAATATCATTCTTTTTCTTGATCATGAGAAGCACAAAATTTTTACTTGCATTTACTAGTCTCTTCATCTACCCTGCATTAACC
Source organism: Pinus tabuliformis (assembly GCA_031772625.1). Lineage (NCBI taxonomy): Eukaryota > Viridiplantae > Streptophyta > Pinopsida > Pinales > Pinaceae > Pinus > Pinus tabuliformis. The sequence continues at coordinate 538,048,924 of CM062816.1, read as the reverse complement.
AAAGAAATGTTCAGCGTTTTGCGATGGGATCTCACTATGTACTCCACCCCATTCTTGAGCAATATGTATTTGTCGTCATGGTGATAAAATACTGCTTTTCTATCATACAAATAAGGACTACCCAAAATTATTCCTAAGATGTAAAGTGGAACTACATCTAACTCAAGTTCATGAATGAACTTTTCAGTAATAGCGAACTTGAATAAACACTTCCTTGTAACCTGTAAGTTTTCATTGTTTACTATCCAACCGAATGGATATGGCTTATGATGAGGTACAATTTCAAGGTTTAGTTTTTAACCAAGTCTTCTAAAATAAAGTTTGATTGTGACTCACTATCAAATAATGCATCAATATTTGTATGATTTGAAATCACTCTAACATGAAACAAATATATTCTTGACTCTTCATTTGAAGTGTTGTTTTGACCATGTGATGAACTAGTGCTTGCAACAATTTCTTTTCCTTTTTTAACCATGGCTAAAATCTTGGTCTCATCACTAGAATCTAAATCAAGGTCATGTTGTGTGGTAGTGGTCATCTTTTGTTTTCCCTTATTGTTTTGTTTCTTAGGCCTTAATTCGAGATGCAGTTTCTAGCAGTGGGATTCATCATGCCCCTATTTGGAACAGTGTTTGCATGTGATTTTCTCCCATTATTTATTCACACTTGAATTCTGCTTTCCCTTCCATTTTCCACCCTTTTCTTTATCCTTACCCTTGAATGTCTTCCTCTTACTACCCTCTTCCTGAATGTTATTTCCTCTAGATTAAAGGTGCGTGGCTTGCACACATACCTCATCTAAATTGTTTGGATTGAACATAAGAATAATGTGTTTTAGATAGGAATTTAAACCCCCAATATATTTCAGCAGTGTATCTTGGGAATTCAACTTCACTCCTAATAACAAAGCCCTTTTCCTAAAATCTTGTTTATTATCTTGGACTCTTTGGCCTTTAAGCTGCCTAAAATTTTGCCAACTCATAATGGCTTTTTTCATATAGGCTAAAGGATAAAATTTTCTTTTAATTGCAGAAACAAATTAAACCCAAGTGATTGATATCTTACCATGGATTCTCATTTCCTCTTGAGTCATTGCTTCCCACTAAAATAATGAAGCTCCTTCTAGCCTCAGTGAAGCCAACTGGATCTTTATGTCATCTTCTTGAAGGTTCTGAATTCTACATTATACCTTCAACTGTCGAATCCAATTGTCCAACTTTTCTGCATTCACCTCTCCAATGTACATGGGAAGTTCGAATTTTATCTCCAATTTCTGTAATGGAGTCTTTCCTTTTGGGGGTTTTGAATGAGAATGGGAAGTTTCAGTGGTGGTAGTGGAAGATGATGAAGTGTGAGATGGTGAATATGATGAGGAAGATGATGAGGATGGTGGAGATGGAGGTGGCTTTCCACCATTCCCTTTGGAATCCTTCTTCTCATATTTTTTTCTCTCTGATCTTCCTTCTCCATGTGGAGGTTTAGAACTGTCTCCAACCATTCTAGTGTTCTTATCTTCATAGAGGACTTTAACCATCTTAGTTAAAGTATAGAAAGCTTTCTTGAATTCTTCCTCTTCTGAAGAGGGACCTTCAGGCTCTATTTCTCTAGACATAATGGCTATGGATTTAGGCTCAGAAATTGGTACTGCTTGTACCTCTTCAATCTCAGTTGAAGGAAAAACTCAAGAAGTTTCAAGTGCAACTGTAATTGGAACTTTGGGTGGTGGAGATTGTGGCCTTGTGGCTATCCTTCTTCTAGGCATTACCTCAGGAGTTCCAACCAATAGCTTTCCTTCTCCTTTCTGCAACTTTAACCTTGTAAGCATCATAATTTTGCAACCATTAAAACCCTAATTCCACAAACTTAAGCAATCAAGCAATTCAACCTTGTGATCTAATACCAACTTGATCTATTTTTGAATGATTAGTTTTGTTGTGCTAATAACAATTACAGGGTATAAGCATATGATTTCTTATTACTTCTTGTGCTGAGATTTCCTTAGTTGTTTGTGCATACAATCAGGTAAATTTCCTTGAGTTTAAAGTGACATTCATGAGAAAAATAGCTTCAAAAACAAATACTGAACAACAAATATTCAGAGTACAACAAACCATCAAAGAGACACATTAACACAATGTTTTGATGAAGGAGTTCACCCATCCTGGGCTACATCTCCTTGGTCCAACTTCCATGGCTTGGGCCTCTGTATTAGCTGGATGTGGAATTTTTTTTGTTTTACCAAGCTCTATGGCTCCTGATGCCTACACCATTGTGTTTAGAAAGTCCAAATTAGCCAAGAACACCTCTTTCTGATCTCAATTTGGTCGAAAATTGGCTTCTCTAGAGCTCAGTGAGTCTTTTCCTACATTTTCTCCTCTAAATTTGGAATATCTCTAGTTAGCGCCGCTAAAATTGGTGGCAGGCCCGAATTTAGGGGCATCGCTGAACTTATCACCATTTTAAAATCATACTTAATTAAGGCTTAACTGCGCTTAATTAAATTCAAAACTGGATTAGCGCTAACAACACTGTAACCTCAGACATTTTGGTAAACTGTGCACATGTGGTGGTTAATTTCGTGGTTTTGGAGGATTCCATTACCTTAACCACTAGGGTTATGGCCTCATTCACCTGGGGAACCATTAACCATCACATTGACTGTTGGCCAGAATTGTTGGATGAATAACTGTTATTTATTATGATTTGCGTTCACATGCTAATGGTTTGCAGAGCTATATTGTTGGATAGCCGTTGGGTTAACTGACCATTGGAGGTTTGTGGCATTGTGTTCACAGGGGGTGAGGGATGTCCCTCTGGTAACCGCCAACCCCAATTCCAATACAACTTAAATATATGCTGCGAATACATTGGGTAAGAAACATTGTGTAGAGCGGACGGTTAACGTGTAGAGTTTGCAGGCAGTAGGTCGTGGGTTTGACCCCGACTTCCACTAATAAATTTTGTTCAACAAATATATATCAAAACTGACCCTTGGGAGGTTCCACGTGACGGTCTCTAGGCTTTCGATGTGGCATTCTTCCATTGGTCTCAAATCAAACCAATAAAAATGCAACAACTCACCACTGTACAACCCAACCAAATTCTGACAATTTTCCATCCTTAATTTGTGGTTGACCAATCATTGACCATGTGTAGTCACATGCCACGTCAGTAGTACGGACTGCTGACTGTGCAGTGACTAGGCAGTTTTTTTCAAATTTCGCCTATTTAGCAAAGCGATCAGAACACAATAACTTTCTCATATTGATGTGCCTCATCATTGGGTAATTATATGGGCCCTAATTCACCTCCTAGCTTAGTCAAACCAACTATTATCACAACTTATTGCATACTTTTGATTATATTTTGTTTATGAGATGAGTTAGAGTTAGATATTTTGCTTTATGGTCTAATATGCATTTAACGCAAGATTAAAGGATAAAAGCAAGGAATTTTGGCAAAGACCTTGGTCAAAACTCGAATGGGACAAGGGAGAGGAATTATAGGAGGTAAATCCTCCTCATTTACTACCCCTCCATTCGAATATTCCTCCATCAACTCGGAGTGCAAACAGCCAAATCATGAGGACTAGAAGGCAGTCGAGCAAGTGAAAGTCAAAGCACTAGCTTATCTCGAATTTGGGAGCCGAGCCTCCCTAATTTTAATGAAGTTGTTGGAGACTTCAGTCGTATAAGTAGATAGGCCTAGGGCCTCAGTAGGATTCAGAATTTTGATTGTAAAACTTTACTCTATTTTCGAGCTGCAAGACTTGTGACAGTTTTTTATGTAATCCATTGTTTTGATAATAAGAATAGTTTTATTTTGAGCTAGCACTGAGTTAACTCAGAGGGTTGAAGCTCTTGGGTTAGGGCACAACCATAGCAGCTAAGGCTCTTCTTTATTGTACATGTATGCTAGCGTAGATTCATCATTTAATCATTCATTTGATTAAATAGCTGCATCTCCATTACAACAGTGTAGCGCATAGATTCATCGTTTAATCGTTCATTTTCTTAAGTAGCTGCATTTCCATTACAACAGTGTAGCGTAGATTGGTTATGTTTTAGTTTGCTCCCATTTGTGCCTTCTTTCAATTAGTAGGTTAGCAAGGAGAAAAAGATCACCATAAGGTTGACAATAGGTGTCTTAGCCTCACCTCCTCCCTCTGGGACCATGACTTGAGGAAGAGACCCTTCAGCAACACCAAAAACACAGTTTTCTAGTTCGCGCATGAGCTTTGGAGTTTTTCATCTTTATTCAGTACTTGGTTCATTTTATTGTCATATTTTTCAATCACTCTCTTTCTGTAATAAGATTTCACTCGTATTCTCATTTCCTTTAGCACTTTCTCCATGCATAATATATGTGGAAGCTAATAAATCACGTCTTAATCATATTATATCCGTAGATTTCCTTACCGTCCGATCCACCACAAATCTAGCCAATCACCGTCAACCGCGTGCATATTCATTTCAACGTTTTACTTTAGGCACTCCAAATCTCCATTGTCGACCTGCCTCACCTGATCCAATGACTATCGTGTCACCCGATCGCCAACTAGCTTGGCTGATCTCGACCATTGATCAATCGCATGATCCAACGACTATCACGTAATCTTGCACAAATTCTTGCACGACCGATATCCACCTGAGAGCACGAGATAAAAGTGGTTTTCTCGTGCTACATGTCACTCACTTAGACTAATCGTGTAAAATTTAGGAATTCCGCTTACAACTTTGAGGGAGTTTGAGAAACTGCTTACCACCTACGAAAATGCGCTCCATCATTCCACACGTTTTCCGCCCTTCTGTGGACACGTGACTTGATGTGATCCATCCATCTATTGACTTCATCTCCCGCGATAAGATCTCCGCCATTCATCTCCCGTTAATCCTATTCATCCATCTACTAACTTAACCTCATGCGATAAGATCTCCACCATCCATCTTTCGTTAATCCTGTTCATCCATCTAGTCGCTTAATCCTTGCGATAATATCTCTGCCATTCATCTCCCATTAATCTTATTCATCCATATATTCACTTAATCCCCTGCGATAAGATCTTCGTCGCTCATCTTCCTTTAGTCTTGTTCGTCCATCTATTCACTTAATCTCTGCGATAAGATCTTCGCCGCTCATCTTCCGTTAATCCTGTTCATTGATCGATCCATCCATGTATACATCTGACTGATCCAATGGTTCCTATGCATTGCTACGTCATTATGTCTTCCTTTCGCTAATTTCAATCTTCGATGGCACTTCTGCTTGACTCCTTCCCGAATGTTGTTCTGCATATTATTTAAACGTTGCCACCCCTGAGCTTTGATTTGGTTATTCAATTAGACTCCAACACTATCCAATCATCACAAACACCAAAATACCAAAAAAAGTGAACACAGATTTAGTTTAGTTTCCTTTCTTACATGTTAGTATGGTTTGATGCTCTTTACTTCTGTAACTTAGATAGCAGCATTAAATTAGCGTTGATTTAGTAATTTTGCTTAGCATAGCTGTTTAAATGGTTAATTAGGATATGGTGTGATTTAGAATTACATGTTGTTTTCTTCATTATTGCAGTAGAGTAGCTCTCTTAGAATAGATTTTCTCTTCTTCCACCAAAGAATCAAGCTTCTTCTGACCCTATAGAAGTCTGGCTTGGAACCCCTGGGGTTTCTTGCTAGATGAACAGTGACAACAGGCAGGACCTTCACTTCTACTTGTGCATATAGCAATGTCACCTCCAAGTTTGTATGAACCTTGGGTTGATAAGTAAAGCTGGTAGCCTAGGAGTTGCAGTATCCTTGCTGCAATACTGGCACTCATCACTTTTTGGCGCCATTACCGGGGAGGTGTCTGAGTAGAATGTGATTACTGCTTTCTTTTCTTCTATTTCTTGTCTTCAATTTTCTGCCATTAGTTTATTTCTGCAAAAGTAATCTAGTAGCTTCCTTTCTTTCAGTTGTCATTATCTGCTTTCCTTTCCATTCTGCAAGTAGAATTTCAATTCAGCAAGTAACTTTTCTTTTTGTCAGTAGTTTTCATTCAATCAACAATTTCATTTCTGCAAATTATTTTCGAGCTTAATGAAATCTTATAAAATCCAACCTAAAATAATTTCCTTTCATGCCTCGTAGGAATAGGGACAATTTAGGGAAATTCTTTTTGAATACCCCCACTGCATCCAACAGCTAACCTTCTCTCTTCTTCAGTGGCTGTGAATTGGAGGAACCTTTAGGCGAGCAACCTGACATATTTGAAGAAGCTATAGGGGAAGAATAAGAGGAACAACCCATTCCTACTGAACCAATGGCTGAAAACTGAAATGACAGAGGAAATAGAGAGAGAATTGAGTGTGCCTTCCCCACCAAGAAAACAAATGGGGACACTAAGATGAAGAATATAAGCCCCTCTGCTCTACCTCATTTCCATGGCCTGACCACAAAGGACCCTGACACTTTCCTATTTGAGTTTGTTGTTATATGCCGAACCTATGACTATACAGATGATGAGAAAAAGTTAAAACTATTTCCATCTACCCTCAAGGATGCAACATTGCGCTGGTTCATGGGTTTACTTGGAGATAGCATCACAACTTGGGCTCAGATGCAACATGCTTTTAAAAACAAATATAGGGACTATTGTAGGTCAAAGGATACTAAATAAGAGATTTTCAGGATGACCATGGGCCAGGATGAATCCTTAGAAGACTACGAAGAAAGATTCCAACTCAGTTACAAAAGGGCCAGGTGCACACTTGACCCCGAGTCACTAAAGCTGGTCCTGCTTAGAGGAGTAAGGGAAGGTCTTCTGGATATCTTACACTTGTTAATAGGAGGGGATATCTACCAATTATCCTATGAGGATATCAAGACTATCTTTAGAAACCATTCTAGGTCAACCATGAAAAAGGGTAGGAGTAGTCAACCTATGGCTAGTACATCATCTTCCAATTCATCTATCAAGGGTGAAATTGGAAATATGCCGGAAGATTTCAAAAGTGAGATGTTGCAAACCCTTTTCTTGCAATTGGACACCATGGACATCAAAAGGAAGCAAGAGGAAGCAGAGAGAGCCTTGGCCATCTTTTGTCCTAGATGCACCAGGAGGCATCCTAAGAACGAATGTCCATTGAACTGCATTGAGATTTTCTTGGTCTGTGAAGAAAACCAATCCATAGAAAATGTTGGGGAAAAGTGATTTCCTATCATTTAATTTGTCAACCCAGGGGTTTCATAAACTTGTGAAGCATGCATGCATTGTATGTGCTAGAAATTGTCTTTCAGTTTAGATCAATCTAACTACAAAATAACGAAAACCAATTCATCTAATCTATGAAATCAAATAATGAAAATGAAATTCAACTAACCTGTGAAATCAAGTAACGAAAAGAAAGAAAACAAATTCAAAAGAAAATATAGCGCGCACAATCACACTTGCAGGAATTGAAATTTTAATCTAAGAAAGCATTTCAAAGCATGTAAGAAAAAAACAACTAATGTATACTTAGTTACTCCAGCATTCAATTATGAAGTGTTACCTTCTTGAGATGATGTGTAAGCAACTATATATACTTTAACTTCTAATGTCCTAGAAAAGAAAGTAAAGTGTGCAGAAAATAACTCAGTAATTGCATGTATTAAATATTCAACCATTCAATCTTGAAATATGGTTAAATCAATTTCTTAGAATGATCTTTAGGAATATCAATTAATGCAATTAAATGAGGGTCTTAAAAAAAATGTAAAAGCATGAAAAAGTAAAGCTCAATGATTGCATAGGTTGAACATTCAATCACCCAATTTGAAGTCACCTTCTTGGCCTAATATTTTATTCAATTATACAATGAATTGATAGTTTGATCTAAGAAAGTAAATAAAAAAACATGAAAGGAACCTAAATAACTATGAGCTTTTGCCTCAAACTTAATCCAATTGGAAAATAAATAAATCTTTCCTATTGAAATGTTTTTAGAAAAGCAAAGATTACATAGTCATTCTAAAACTAATACTAAGAAAGCAAATAAACGTTAATCTATAAAAGCAATTAATTTCACACATTTTAGGTAACTGATCTAAAAATGTGAGAGATGGTAAATTGAGATGCTCCATATGTAAGAAAAACCAAGTCAAAATGAAGGAACATTCATGAGAAAGGTTCCACAATCTAATTCTGTATTCAATGCTTGAACATAACTCCAATTTTACACATAAAAATGATAGGAGAAAACTTCCCCTATTTATGCAAAAATATGAGAAGCTATCTCATTAATGAGAGTCCATGAATCTCTCTCTATATCTATATAGTTACAATCAAAATAGGAAATGATAAGACACATGTCTTCTTAGAGTTTCAATACAAATAGGAAATGAGACACATATCCTCATGATCCCATGGTCTTCTCCATTCAAATTCGAATTTGGCCTTAGGAGGCCAAATAAGGGTCTTTTATAAGCTTCCTTTTGACCTACACATGTCAAAAATCTCATCCCACTTGTTAGGTATAAGCATATGCACATTATTTTTTAATTTTTAACCACAAATTCACTTAAAAATGCTAAGAATTAATAAAGTTTGGAAAAACATAAATGTGACCCAATAATGATAATGGTACGGTAAATGCAATGAAATGGATGTAAATGTAATGAAATAGAGGTGGAGTGAAGGTGACAATATGGAAATATAAGTGAAAATGTAATGGAAGTGAACGACAATTTCAAGGCCCAACATACCCCCCAACTAAAGCTATAGCATGTCCTCATGCAATCTATTATATTAATTCTTTTTGATCCTTGAGCTTTGGCTTAACTTTGCATGATATCATTTGATAACTTCATACTTCTGCAAAGTCTTTTAGTTGAATTGCAACATGGTTGGTTCTTGTGTTACAACTATATTTTGTTGTTGCATTCAATTTTGATCTTTGAACTTTGCATAATGATAATTTGATTATTGTTGCGAAGTATATCTTTATTTTATTGCATCATGGTTGGTTCTTGTGTGACAACCATGATTGTGTTTGTATCCAATTATCTTTTGAAGTACTTTTGAAAAGCCATTGTATGCTCATAATAATAATGTAATAGTTAATATCTTTTTGAAAGTATGTGGGCTTTTGAATGTGATATGAACATGGAAAAATATGAATATGAATGTATTCCCCCCCCCCCAACAACTGATGGTATTGAAAATTTTATGAAATGAGGAAAATGAGTGTTTTTTCCAAAAATTATCATTCTATCTTTTCAAGGAATTCTATGGTAAAAAGTTAGAAAATGACGTACCTTAACTTACCCTTTGAAAATGGATGAGTTGTATGTGTGGTGGCTGCAAAATTTTGATCATAATCTTCTTCAAGTGGCTAGACAAGTCATGGAGAAAAGAGTCAAGATGACTTTTTATTGATTTTATTAAAACTTGTTGAATCTACTGCGGAATGGTGTTGATTCTACTGCTGTCATCTGATTCTGCAACTGTTATTTGATTCTGCAGCTGTCAGCTGATTCCGCAGCTGCATGTCTTCTACATTTGCTCCAAAATGCTGAAAATGATAGTCTTCATGTCTTCAAAACTCATTGGCACAATTCCTGCTATGTGAATAGATGTTCTGATGTCGAACATAGCAGGAAATTGTTGACTTAGTGGCCATTAATGGATGCCACTAGTCAACACGAGAACTCTCACCATTGATGACAATGAGAGTCAAGATGCCCAAACACATCTTGCTAGGTACGAATAATTTTTCTGTTGTCGAGTATCTAGAAGATCCGATTGTTATTCTCTTAACCTACAAAAGATACCCAAATATAGAATATGCGAAGAAAGATACCGAGAACATAGAATAGTGAGAGACAACAACAAATATTTTATTATTCAGAAAGTAATGTTCACTGGCCTCTTCGAGGGGGAAACCTCCAATAGAGCAGAGCTCGATACAAAAATAAGACACGATGCTCCTCGCAGGGAGTCTCTATCCTTTATATATGAATCATACATGCAATACCATGGATCAATACCATAGGTTTTATTAATACCATCTATCTAATACCATGGCCCATTTGCAACTAACTATGGTCCCGTCATTAATTGCGGGTTAACCACTTACAATTATTAATATGGGCTTTATTGACTCTTTACTATGACTCGATCCCATTACATAAATAAGGGGGTTAGGGTGGGACCCTAACATGCCCTCCCCCTTAAGAATAGCCTTGTCCTCAAGGCTGAAGCTGCGGAAACTATTGAAGAATAGTGGTTGGTTCCCAAGTTGCATCTTCCGGAGAGGTGTCTTTCCACTTGACGAAAACTTCCCTAATCATGCGGCCACGCAGATGCCTTTCTCGTGTGTCTAGGACCTGTTCAGGTTGGAGCCAGATTAACCCTTCCTCGTCCAATTCAGGTAGCCTGGTTTGAATTCTACAATTTTTCCCAATCACTTTTTTGAGGCATGAGACATGGAAAACTTGATGGATTTTTGCAGTAGGTGGCAAAGCCAGCTTGTAGGCTACTTCTCCAATGCGTTGAAGTACTTGATATGGTTCGTAGAATTTTGGAGATAGTTTCTGACAACCCTTGTCTTTGAGTGATGTTTGCTTATATGGTTGCAGCCTCAAAAAGACCTGATCCCCTTCTTGAAATTGGCGCTCTGAGCGATGCTGGTCTACCTGTTGCTTCATGCGGTTTTGAGCTTGATGAAGATTCTCTCTAAGATGGGCAAGCATGGTTGCGCGGTTTTGTAGGAGTTGATCCACTGCTTGTACCTTTGAGCCCCCCTTGATATAAGAAGTAGGGGAAGGAGGGAGTTGACCATATACTGCTTCATAGGGAGTCATTTTTGTGGTGGCATGATAGTTGGTGTTATACCACCATTCAGCCAGAGGTAACCATTGTACCCAAAGATGTTGCTTTTCTGAAGTGAAACACCTAAGGTAGGTTTCCAGACATTTGTTAACGGCTTCCATCTGACCATCTGTTTGTGGATGTTAAGAAGTACTGAGTTTTAGTTGGGTGCCTTGTAGCTTGAAGAGTCCTACCAAAAATTACTGGTGAAGATTGGGTCGCGATCGGACACAATAGAAGTGGGCATGCCATGCAATTTGAAGATCTGATCCATGAAAGATTGAGCGACCAAAGTCGGTGTAAACGGGTGGGGTAGGGCGCAGAAATGAGCATACTTCGGAAGTCTATCCGCAACCACCATGATGATTGACTTGTTTCCTGACTTTGGAAGACCTGTAATGAAATCCATAGAAACCTCCATCCATATTGTTGCCGGGATGGGCAACGGTTGTAATGTTCCTGGTGCTTTGACAGTCTCCCCTTTGTGGCGTTGATAGACATCGCATTCTGCTACAAAAGTGAGGATGTCCTTTTTCATGCCTATCCAAAAAAATGATCTTCTGGTGTGAGCATACGTCTTTTGAAAGCCTGAATGTCTTGCAATGGAGGATGAGTGCAATTCTGCCAAAATGCGACTTTTGAGGGTGGATGTTGGTGATATTACGACTCTGTCCCTGTAGCGAAGAATCTCATCCTGCCACGAGTAGCCCTTGGTGGAAGTTGGATCCGCCTGCAAATGAGAAATGAGTTGGGAGAGCCCGGGATGTGAAAACCATTCCCTGCGAGCTCCTTCAATCCATTCTGGAATGGGAAGGGAAATTGCTAGCAGGGTACTTCCCTCCTCAAATTGGCGAGATAATGCATCTGCTACACTATTTTCTTGCCCTTTCTTGTAAATGATCTCATAATCATATCCCAGCATTTTGGCAAGCCATTTATTTTGTTGTGGGGAGGATAGGCATTGCTCCAAAAAATATTTAAGATTGTGATGGTCTGTGCGGATTTGGAAACGTCGCCCCAATAAGTAAGGTCGCCAGGTCTCTACTGCATGTAAAATGGCCATCATTTCCTTCTCATAGGTAGATTGGCCCAGATTCTTCCCACTTAGTTGTTGGCTTGTGAAGGCCAAAGGTCACCCTTCCTGCATTAAGACCGCCCCAATACCTGTACCCGAAGCATCACATTCAATGACAAAAGATTTGGTGAAGTCAGGTAGTGCTAAGAATGGAGTGGAACACATGGCATTTTTGAGAGCTGTAAATGCCTGTTGTGCATCCTCATTCCAGAAGAATGAATTTTTCTTCAGGAGTTGAGTGAGGGGCTTTGCTATGCGACCATAATTGCGGACAAATTTGTGATAATAGCCTGTGAGACCCAAAAATCCTCTCAGGCTCTTCAAGGTCTTAGGTTGTGGCCAATCCTGCATTGCCTAGATCTTTTTGGGGTCCACCTTGACACCTTCACGCCCCACAATGTGGCCCAAATACTCAACTTCTTCCATGCCAAACGAACACTTTAACATCTTGACAAATAATTTATGCTTGCGGAGCAGTTGCAAGAGTAGATCTACATGCTAAAGATGTGCGGCCCAAGTGCAACTATAGATGAGGATGTCATCGAAGAAGACATTGACAAATTTCCTGAGATATGGTTTGAGAAGGTGGTTCATAAGGCTCTGAAAAGTAGATGGGCATTACAAAGACCGAATGGCATGACTGGGAACTCATAATGGCCTTCATGATTTCGGAAAGCAGTCTTTGGAATGTCAACTTCCTTCATGCGAATTTGGTGGTAGCCTGAGCGAAGATCCAACTTAGTGAAGAATTGAGCACGATTGAGTTCATCCAGCAAATCGTCAACCACCGGGATGGGAAATTTATCTTTGACTGTCAACTTATTGAGGGCCCTGAAGTCTGGACACATCCGCCACTACCCATCTTTCTTGAGCACCATGACCACCGGTGATGAATAAGGACTAATGCTGGGACGAATGACACCTGCTTCCAAAAGTTCCTTGATTATTTTTTCTATTTCATTCTTTTGGGTGAACGGATATGTGTATGGGTGCACATTTGGGGGTTGGGCCCCTGGAACCAAGGTGATGCTATGATCGTGTTCCCCTCTCGAGGGTGGAAGCTCATGAGGCTTGTCAAAGACCGGCAGATGGTTATTTAAAATCTATTGCATCTCAGGATGAATCGGTAGAGACTTGGTTTCGACTGCCTGGATGGTATTAAATTGAGCTATAACTTCATGATGGCCCTTTTTTAGCAATTTTTCCATCCTATGCGAGCTGATGATAGAGGGAGCTCCCGCCTGGAGTCAACGGAGGGTATGTGTGGAGTTGTTCTGCTTAAAACTCATATATAACTCCTGGAAATCCATTGTGATTGGCCCAAGAGTGCGAAGCCATTCAACACCGAGGACAATGTCGCACCCTCCCATGTGTATGGCAAACATGTGGGTCTTCAACTGAAAATCCCCCATTTGAAGTTTGACATTTTCACATCGGCCTTCACATTTCATTATGCCCCCATCTACAATTTGGACTTGGAAGTTAGAAACTGCTCGTACAAAACAATGCACTGCTTCCACGAGTTTTTGATGGATGAAATTATGTGTACTTCCACTATCAATCAAGACTACTACTGGGCGATGTTTAATAAAACCTCTTATTTTGAGTGTTTGAGGTGAAGAAATCCCTGCCAAAGCATGCAGCAAAATAACTGGTTCGTCAGGGACATTGTCCTTTTGGTTGTCCTATTCTACCGCCTCCTGTTCCTCCAGTGGTGGATCTTCCTCCGATGAGCTGTAATCAATGGCATCAATTTGAAAAAATTTGGGCTCCTTGCATTTATGACCTGGGGAGTATTTTTCATCACAGTAGTAACATAATCCTTGCTTTCTTCTTTTGGCCATTTTTGCAGGTGACACATTTTGAACCTTAAGTGTTTGAGTCGTGCTTTGAGCCTGTGGGGGGCGACCCTTAGCGGTGAAATTTGGGCGGCTATAATGGGCTACTAACGCACATTCCACGTTACGAGCTACCTTACAAGTCTCCATCCATGTGGGAGGGTGGTGCAGTAAGACGTGGGCTTTTATGGCTTCTTTAAGACCGTTGATAAAACATTCCGTGTAGAACACATCTGAGAGACCCCTAGTGCGGAAGGCTAAGGCTTCAAAGGCTGTAATATATTCATCCACTGTGCCAGTCTATCGGAGCTTAGTAAGACGACCCAAAAAAGAAGATTCCTGGTCAAAGCGTTCTGTAAGAGCTTTTTTGAAGGAGTTCCAAGTCATAAAAGGTCCATTGCAACGTTGATGCCATTCCCACCATTGCCACCTTTCATTGTCCAAGTACATGCTCCCCACCATAAGCTGAGTCTCATTATCTAAGATGTTATTCAGATTGAAATACTGCTCCATTTGTGCTATCCATGCTGCCGGGTGAGAACCATCAAATTTATGCATATCCAACTTGGGAGGTCGCGGACAGGATTGTTGGTGGGGGCCCCCGAGGTGAAGAGAGTGGCTAGACTCACCCTCACTGTGTCCATTGCCAATGTACGCCTCCTCATGGGCTTGCTCCTTGCCTGTCGGGATTATGCTAGTTAGTCGGTCAAGCTGAATTTGGAGGGATTACAAGGATTCTTCAAGTTTTTCCATCCTCTCATTGGACATAGCTTGAGCTCTAGTTTCTACCATGCACTGACCTGATGTTCTTGACAATTGGGACTGCCCAAAAAAAAAAAATTCACTAAGAATTGAATGGTACCACCATGCTCAGCTCGTCGTCCTGATTCTGATGGGATAGATCACCAATAAGCGCCTCGGGAGATCTCAGAACTTTTTTCTTTTTTCTTTTCTGAGAACTCCTAACGGAGTTTTACTCCTTCCTTAGGAATACTGCAGTAGCCGAATCCTCAAAATGTCAATGCTACCAATATTCCTGCGAAAATCATGCCCCGGTATAGGAACCCCACATAACTACTCAGATCAGGTGGATCTGAGAGATCTGAATGGCGGATCGAATAGCTCTGAGCGGTGGAACAGATTGTTGTTGCGGATCTGATGGACCTAATAGATCGGAATGGCTGGTCTGCTAACTCGGAACTGTGGGATTGATGTCTGCTGCTGTTGTACCCCTTTGCACGAGTGGATCTGGCAGAGATGATGTGTGATCCCTAGATAGAAAAGGGAACTATGGTCTTGAGGTGTGTCAGGTGCTACAAATCGAAATATACATAAGGGTCTGACAGTAGTACTCGGCCCAATGTTTCAGTGCTCTAACTAAGGAGGATCAACCGTACCCTTAGCTGCACAACCTGACTACCCTATTGTACGGGCGAGTAATCTCTTCAAGTGCTGTTCTCAGTGTACTGTAGCAGCAAGACGGTCGACGGTTTATCTATGGCGAGGTTGTAGAGGAGCTAAGGGGCTTCCGATATACCCAGAAGGTACTTGGAAGACAGTTCGTACGCGGTTCTGTCTAATGCGCTACTACTCGAAGGGGTACCCACAGGGGTTACAAGGGAGTCCAACAAGCGTGACCACCTCTTGTATTTCTTGCGTGCATTCCTCCCAAAATCCACAGGTTTATGCGCTCAACGACAGATCCCATGGTTTAAAGACGCCAGAACACGTCTCTAGCCAAAAAAAAAAATTGCTAAGAAATGGAGATCTCACTGGCCCTGGAAAGTGCTCTGATACCACTTGTTATGCTCTTAACCTAAAAAAGATACCCAGAACATAGAATAGTGAGAGACAACAACAAATATTTTATTATTCAGAAAGCAATGTTCACTGGCCTCTTCGAGGGGGCAACCTCCAATAGAGCAGAGCTCGATACAAAAATAAGACACGATGCTCCTCGTAGGGAGTCTCTATCCTTTATATATGACTCATACATGCAATACCATGGATCAATACCATAGTTTTTATTAATACCATCTATCTAATACCATGGCCCATTTGCAACTAATTGTGGTCCTGTCATTAATTGCGGGTTAACCACTTACAATTATTAATGGGCTTTATTGACTCTTTACTATGACTCGATCCCATTACATAAATAAGGGGGTTAGGGTGGGACCCTAACACCGATGAGCAAGGGACATTAATGTATTCCCATTGTTCATCGGCATGAGGACTTGCCATTAAGGCATGCAAGCCTCAAGGTGTTTTTTTTGCAAGGATTTTAGAGTCAAAGGACTATGGACTCAATAATTTGCATTGAAGCAGAGTTTATTTGTGAAATGAAAAGGATATGAAAGGAAAAATGAAAATGGAAGATGAAAATGGGCAATAAGCATGTAGGTGAGCTTCTTGCTTTTATTTGTGGGTTATAAGTTAGTGAAAGCAAGGCAGGAAAAATGACTGTGAAAGAAAATAAGTAGTGAAGGAAAATGAGATGAAGGTTTTATTGACTGAAAAAGAAGGAATGAAATAGTGATACTGGCATCTAAAAGCTCTCAAGTGTTGTATCTGATCTGACATCATATGCTCATGCTTTTGATGTTTCATCTTTGATGTTTCTTTGATCATGTTCTTGTGAAATAAATATGGTCTTTGTGAGAGACACTGTTTGGTTATGGTAATCTATTCTTCCTCATGGAACCTGCAAAAAAAACTAGTACTTCTTCTGCAATGGAATGTAAGATTATCAAAAGAGAGAGGTGATCAATCTTCTCTATTAATGACATTTACACAAAAAAAATGAGAATTGGTACTAATAAAACAAATTCACGAAACAAAACGAAATGAATTTTTTTGTTGTTGTATCGAAACTAGTGCCTCATGTTACTTGTTGTGTCCTGTCAAAAATTTATTTATTATTTTTTGTTCAAACTTGGATGATAGCTTTCTCATTATGTAGATCTCGTTGATATATTTCCAACGATGCTTGAATCGTTGAAATTCTATGTCATATGAGAAAGTTAGGTAAATTTGAAATCTGGTTGGTTGAAATAGTGAAAATTGTCATGAGGTTTTTTAGCCGCAAAATTGCGCCCTTCCTACATCTAGAAAATCTTGTCAATCTTCTTTGACTGAGCCATGACATAATATTTTCCTTTTGTAATGCCTTCATCTTTTGTACTTGCAAAACTCAAAGAAACATGATCATTCTTGTACAAAAACATGTTTAGCAGAAATCTATTAACCCAATCAACATAAGCAAGGGTTACGAAACCGCTAGCAAAGGCAAAGGCTATGTGCATCTACTCGCTGGAAATATGGTTAGATAATTTTTCCCGCAAGAACCTTCCAAGGGATACATCAAAGATTCCATAGTACTTGATACGAGAGATCTGGTTCCTCTCACATATCCTCCCCTTCAAAATACAACATCAAGATAATGAAACCAAGATACTTTGATGATCAGAATAGGAAGGCGTTATTGCCGCTTTAGAGAATCCCTGTTCTTTCTTATGTTTAAATGTGTATTGAGGATGTAATGAAATAGAATCGACCTTCGTATCAGTTATTCCTTCATTCTTTAACTGCACGAGATATCAAATAATGAATATCACTGAATATTATTCGATCTCTTGAAATCCTTTCTCATTCTTTCTCACAGTGGCTCCTTCAACGGAGAAAATTAACAAGGCCAACGCATAATGGATGACTTGGCACAAGCTATTGGGGCACCCAAACTCAAAGCATTTTCTCCAACTGTTTCAAGTTGGAATTTAGCCAGGGAAATCAGATATGGGCGGATATTTCTCTTGAAGATCAGAGAAATTGGATCATGGCCGCAACTGTGCATTAAATCCGAAAATCCATTTTTCTCACGCAATCTGGAAAATAAGGCTCTAAAGAACCTTGAAATGCTCCTAAACAATTGCAAAATCTAGAAAATTGCTCGCGAGCTACCTAATTGCCCCCATTCTGGAGAAAACTCATGTCTCAATTTTTTCTAATTTGCCTCGGTTTGCCCAGAAAATTCGTTTTAAAATCGGGTGTCAAGACAGTTACGCTTTCTGGGAATTACATTTTCTGCAAAAATCAATTTCGGATTTGTCAAATGATTATGCCTCCAGTTTCGCTGTAGTTTCTGAGCAAATTTCTCATCTCCCTTGGCTTTCCTCTCTACTTCTTCAACTGCAACTTCTTCCTTATTCTACACTCTTCTATTTGAGAACGTTGTTAATGATCTCTTCGATCTACAGAGAGATGATTATCACGAGCTTTTGCTCAGTTCAATCCAGCCTATGTGCATGCACATTAATGCCTTTATAGAACCAATAAAGACACTTGATGTTCAGGCTTCAACACTCTTTGAATATGGAATATATTTTGGAACAGTAAAGATGTAAGCCTTATGAAACTTGACAATGCAAGATCCATTGCAATTGGAACCTATGAAGTAACAAGGAAAATCACACGTGCTAAGGAAAATGCAATAGAATTCAAGCTAAGTGTTTGTGTTTCATACTGGAGAAACAACCTTCACAGCAAAGCCTGTAAGTAGTATACACTGAGGAACATGAAGATCAGTGATCATTTTGAATAATTCAGTTGATTTTATCCCAGCATATTTTCATCACAATTGCAAGAGTGTTAGGAACGAATTTACAGGTTGATGCGAATTTGAAGGCCAAAGCCCGACTAGCACACAAAACAAGGCCATTTAAATGTTGTTTCTAGCTTATTCGTTTGGAGTTTTAATCTCATTTTATTTTATGCTTTGAGTTTTTTCATAACGTTGACCAACATTTTTTTTTTTAATGTTTTGTTTTAAAAATTATATATGTTACATTAAAAAAAAATTAAAAATATATACATATATATTTCATTTAAACAAAACAATTTATTAATAAAGAAAATGAATTTGGAATTTTTTATTTTATTTTAAATTTTAAAGTTTATTGAAAAATCAAATTAAATTAAATCAAATCATGAAAACAGAAATTAGCTGCAGAATTTCATTCTGTAGCTAAATAATTTTTTATGATATATTAACAAAACAATTTCTTTTTCTGATCCTCCAAGTCACACAAAGTGCAGAAGGAGAGCATACTTGAGATTTTATTTTTTATTTTATTTTGTTAGCATAGTCAAGATTTTATCAATCAATTCCTCTGTAAATTTTGCAAAAATAAAATGAAAAGGATTGATCTCATACCTTAAATTATCGTTCGTGATCTTCGCTTGCACTCCTTTTTCTCAATCATTTGTTTTATTGCAAATCTTTCCCGCCAAGGGTTAGTAGATGGGTGGTTCTTACTGCACCACAAACATCAAATTTATCCTAAAAACTATAAAAATTTATTTTCATTTTTCCTATCTGTCTAAAAACTAATTTTTTATTTTTTTAAGTATATTCATGCTTCCAATGAAGGCATTTATGGATTAGAATTTTTGAAATGCTCATATCCAAACTTGAAAAATGTACCTGATTGTTTGTAAGGATATGCGAAATCGACTTGACCTTTCGATTTGCTATAAAGATCTCTTGAACAATTGATGAGTATTGTGGCGTAACCGCTTTTTGATACCATTCCTCAATGTAGTATTTGGGCTGCATTCTAGACCCTTTGTCCATAAATGGTTAGTAAAAATAAAAACAAATAAAATACACTCTAAACTAAAAGCTAGTTCCTATGCACACTTCCCTGGAAACGATGCCAAAATGTTGGGGCAAAGTGATTGCCTGTCATTTAATTTGTCAACCCAAGGGTTTCGTAAACTTGTGAAGCATGCGTGCACTGTATGTGCTAGAAATTGTCTTTCAGTTTAGATCAATCTAACTACAAAATAACGAAAACCAATTCATCTAATCTATGAAATCAAATAATGAAAATGAAATTCAACTAACCTGTGAAATCAAGTAACAAAAAGAAAGAAAACAAATTCAAAAGAAAATATAGTGCGCACAATCACACTTGCAGGAATTGAAATTTTTAATCTAAGAAAGCATTTCAAAGCATGTAAGAAAAAAACAACTAATGTATACTTACTTACTCCAGCATTCAATTATGAAGTGTTACCTTCTTGAGATGATGTGTAAGAAACTATCTATACTTTAACTTCTAATGTCCTAGAAAAGCAAGTAAAGTGTGCAAAAAGTAACTCAGTAATTGCATGTATTAAATATTCAACCACTCAATTTTGAAATATGATTAAATCGATTTCTTAGAATGATCTTTAGGAATATCAGTTAATGAAATTAAATGAGTATCTTAAAAGCAAATGTAAAAGCACGAAAAAGGAAAGCTCAATGATTGCATGGTTTGAACATTCAATCACCCAATTTGAAGTCACCTTCTTGGCTTGATCTTTTATTCAATTATACAATGAGTTGATAGTTTGATATAAGAAAGTAAATAACATAATATGAAAGGAAACTAAATAACTATGAGCTCTTGCCTCAAACTTAACCCAATTGGAAAATAAATAAATCTTTCCTATTGAAATGTTTTTAGAAAAGCAAAGATTACATAGTCATTCTAAAACTAATACTAAGAAAGAAATAATGAATTTTAATCTATAAAAGCAATTAAATCTCACACATTTTAGGTAACTGATCTAAAAGTGTGAGAGACAGTAAATCGAGATGCTCCATATGTAAGTAAAACCAAGTCAAAATGAAGGAACATTCATGAGTAAGGTGCCACAATCTAATTCCGTATTCAAAGCTTGAGCATAACTCCAATTTTACACATAAAAATGATAGGAGAAAACTTCCCCTATTTATGCAAAAAGATGAGCAGCTATCTCATTAATGAGAGTCCATGAATCTCTCCCTGTATCTATAGAGTTATAATCAAAATAGGAAATGATAAGACACATGTCTTCTTAGAGTTTCAATACAAATAGGAAATGAGACACATATCCTCATGATCCCATGATATTCTTCATTCAAATTCGAATTTGGCCTTAGGAGGCCACATAAGGGTCTTTTAGAAGCTTTCTTTTGACTTACACATGTCAACAATCTCATCCTACTTGTTAGGTATAAGCATATGCACATTATTTTCTAATTTTTAACCATAAATTCACTTAAAAATGCTAAGAATTAATAAAGTTTGGAAAAACATAAATGTGACCCAATAATGATAATGGTAAGGTAAATGTAATGAAATGGAAGTAAATGTAATGAAATAGAGGTGGAGTGAAGGTGAAAATATGGAAATATAAGTGAAAATGTAATGGAAGTGAATGACAATTTCTAGGCCCAACAGACAAGTGCCCTTCTTTACCCAGACTCAAGGTTGTATATCAAGGAGCTGAAGGGGTCACTGAACAGCTTTGCTACATCAACTAAAGGAGACCTCCTGGGCCTAGACCATACCAACAGGGTATGTAAGGGTCATCCCATGCATTTTACAACCCCAACCAAACCACAACTATACCTTCTTGGGGACCCCCTGCTCATCCTTCCTGGTCTACACCCCCTCCTTGGTCCTATGCATCTCAGTATCATTCCTAGCCAGGCAACCAGTCATTTCAACCTTATGTTCCGCCACAACCTCAGTGGAATACCCCACTCCAGAGATGGAGGCCCCAATACAACAATGCTCTAGCTCTATTGCCTCCACCACCTACCCAACCACAACTCCTACACTCTGCTCCACCCCAGCAACCCCAGATGCCTGCCCAGCAAATCCAAACCCAAACAATAGGCAGGCTCAACAAGTATATAGTGGAGAGACATCA
Source organism: Pinus tabuliformis (assembly GCA_031772625.1). Classification (NCBI taxonomy): domain Eukaryota; kingdom Viridiplantae; phylum Streptophyta; class Pinopsida; order Pinales; family Pinaceae; genus Pinus; species Pinus tabuliformis. The sequence goes on along the minus strand of CM062816.1, from coordinate 538,027,426 downwards.
TGCCCAGCTTATGCTGTAGAAATCCAAGAGATCAACCTAAGATCTGGGATAATTCTCCCAGATAAACAACCTCCCTCTCCACATAGGGAGGTTGAGGAAGAAAGAGAGGAAAGGAAATTTAAAGTAAATGCACCCTTTCCTGAGAGATTAGCCCAACCACCCCAGCCTACTTGAGAAGAAACTAAACTTTTGGGAGAATTGAAAAATCTATGTGTAAAGATCCCCCTTCTCCAAGCAATAAAAGATGTTCCCATTTACAATAAGTTGATTAAGGAGAAATGCTTCAAGCATCCAGGAAGAAGAAAAAGGGATGCCCCTACCATTAATGTCATTGGGCAGCTATTTGACTTAATGTTAGGGCAGATAATATATCCGAAATATTTGGACCCTGGAAGCCCTGTAGTAGATGTGCACATCAAGGGCACCAGCGTCCCACACACTCTGATCGATCTTGGGGTTGCAATTAATTTGATGACCATGGACAACATGCTTAAGCTCAACCTCCAAGGGTCATTGAGGATGACCACAACAATTCTGCAACTTGTAGACTATTCCACAGTCACCCTTGAGGGAATTGTGGAGGATGTGATGGTCTCCATTGACTCTTGGGAGTATCCTGCATATTTTCTAGTTCTCCAGCCTTAGGCTAAGCTTATTGGTTACCCTCTCATCCTTGGGAGGCCATGGTTGGCCACCAACGATGCTTACATTAGCTACAAAGTTGGGAATACGACCATCAAGAATGGGCATGTGTCCAAAAAGTTAGTCCTATACCCTCCTACTCAACCTTCTCTAGAGCATGATTTACCTTTATGGTTGGAGGAGGAGGAAGAAGATGAGGTTGATTCAACCCAACTTTATGCTTTGGAAGCAACCATAGGAGGAGGAAAACAAGATGAGGATGACTTAATTGAACACCTGCTCCAAAGTCCAACTCCTAGTTCATTACCATTAGAAGAAGAAGTAAGGCAAACCCAGAAAAATCATCCAATTGACTTATGCTTGGCCAATTCCAACCCACTTCATGTCAAAACCATAGAATTTGGCCCAGAGAAAACTTTGAAAATTAATCCATCTCTTTTTCTCTCGAAGAGGAAAAGCTATGCAACATGTTAAGAAAGAACCTAGAAGCCTTCTCTTGGAGTTACAAGGAAATGAAGGGAGTACACCCCTCAGTGTGTACTCACCACATATACATCAAAGAAGGTTGCAAGCCAGTCCAGAAACCAAAAAGGAGGATGAATCCAACTCTTAAAGATATAGTCAAAGAAGAACTGCAAAAACTACTAGATGCAAGATTCATTTACCCTATCTTCGACATTGAGTGGGTCTCTCCTTTAGTGTTAGTTCCCAAGAAAAATGGTAAGTGGAGGATTTGTGTCGATTATAGGGAGTTGAACAAAGCCACAAAGAAGGATCATTTTCCCCTACCCTTGATTGACCAAGTCCTAGATGGCCTGGCAGGGAAGAAGTTCTTTTCTTTCCTAGATGGATTCAGTGGGTAAAACCAAATCCAAATCTATGGAGAAGACCAGGATAAGACCACATTCACCTGTCCTTGGGGTACTTTTTCCTATAGGGTCCTTCCTTTTGGCCTATGTAATACTCCTACCACTTTCTAGAGAGTAGTCTTGAGTATTTTTTCTAAATTAGTACATGATGTGGTGGAAATTTATATGGATGATTTTACACCTTATGGTTGTGATTTTCAAGAAACCTTGACTAACCTAGGAAAAGTATTGCACAAATGAATTGAAATGAACCTGTCTCTAAGTCCAGAAAAATGTGAATTCTTAATGACTGAAGGGACTGTGCTAGGTCATTCAATATCTCAGCAAGGACTGTAGGTGGACCCGAACAAAATAGAAATCATCCAAAGGGTCCCGCGTCCACAAAAGCATAGGGATGTCAAGAGTTTCTTGGGGTTAGTTGGATACTACCGAAGGTTCATAAAGGACTTCAGCAAGTTGCCCTCTCCTTTATTTGGGTTGTTGGAGAACGATTCTGAGTTTATATGGTCAAAAAGCCGTCAAGAGGCCTTAGACATTTTAAAGGGTAAGTTAACCACTGCACCAATTCTTTGCGGCCCAAACTGGGCCCTCCCTTTTCATATTCATGTTGATGCCTCACGCAAAGCTATAGGAGTAGCCTTAGGTCAAGTAGAGAAGAAATTTCCATATGCCATCTATTTTATCAGTAAGAACTTGTCAAAGGCTGAGCTAAATTATACTATGACCGAAAAAGAACTCTTGGATGTTGTGCATTCATTAAACAAATTTAGGCATTACATTACAGGCTACCAAAAATTTGTGCATATTGACCACGCTACAATTAAATATTTAATGGACAAACCAGATGTGAATGCTAGAATTATAAAATGGTTGCTTTTATTACAACAGTTTGATCTAACTATTGTTGATACGCCTGGTAAGGAAAATGTTGTTGCAGACTTTCTATCTAGGATGAATCTGCCTGCAGGTGAAGAAGGAATGGTGGATGACCAGTTACCAGATGAGCATTTGTTTGCTATTTCAGTTCTCTCTGCATGGTTTGCTGATATAGAAAACTATTTGGTATCAACACAGTTCCCACTACAGAAAAGAGCAAGATAGTCAGGAAAAGCACCCCCTTCACCTGGATTGGGGGTAATCTTTTCAAACTTGGCCCAGATCAAATCTTGAGAAGGTGTGTAAGGGATGATGAGCCTCATCATTGAGTAATTATATGGGCCTTAATTGGCCTTAATTCACCTCCTAGCTTAGTCAAACCAGTTATTCTCACAATTTACTGCATACTTTTGATTATATTTTGTTTATGAGATGAGTAGAGTTGGATATTTTTCTTTGTGGTCTAATGTGCATGTAATGCAGGAATAAAGGATAAAAGCAAGGAAAATGCAGGGATAAGAAGATAAAAGCAAGGAACTATGGTAAAATACCTTGGTAAAAACTCGAATGAGACAAGGGAGAGGAATTACAGGAGGTAAATCCTCCTCATTTACTGCCCCTCCATTTGAATATCCCTCCATCAGCTGAAAGTACAAACAACCAAGCAAGTGAAGGTGAAAACAACCAAATCGGGAGTACTAGAAGGTAGCCAAGCAAGTGAGAGTACAAAACAATCCAAATCAGGAGTACTAGAATACAACCAAGTAGGTGGAAGTACAAGCAACCTCCCTACTAGAAGGCAGCCGAGCTAGTGAAGGGAAAGCACGAGTTTATCATTGAGTTGGGAGCTGTGCCTCCCCAATTTTTGAAAGAAGTCATTGGAGACTTCATATGTATAAGTAGAGAGGCTTAGGACCTCAGTTTTTTTAGTCAGATTTAGTTAGCAAGCATTAGAAGTATTCGGACTTTTTACTCTACTTTGTGCCCAAGTACAAATTTGTAACAGTTTTGATGTAATACAATGTTCTTTTATAATGAAGATGAGTTTTGTTTTGAACCAGCACTGAGCTAACTCAGAGGGCTGAAGCTCTTAGGTTAGGGCCCGGACCTAGAAGCCAAAGGTCCTCTTTATTGTATTGTTAAGTAGCATAGTTTCTTGTTTTCTGTTCATCTGCTTAAGTAGTTGATTTCCATTACAGAGGTTTATTGTTTAACTATTCATTTGCTTAAGTAGTTGCAGTCTCATTACAGTATTGTAGAGTAGGTCATTTATGATTTCATTCAGTCAGTAGGTTGGCAAAGAAAATATCCACAAGTTTTCTGACAGGTGTCTCAGCCTCACCTCCTCCCTCTAAGACCATGACGTGAGGAAGAAACCCTGCAGCAACTCCAAAAACACAGGGTTTTGGTTTTCGCAGGGAGTTTGTTGTTTAACAGAGTCACTTGGTTCATTACATTGTTACTATGCTCCTTTTATGATCATCTACTCCTTCGCTCTCTTCCCGTCATTTGATCTCCCTCACATCCATTTCATTCTCCTTCAGCATGAAAAGCTCAACAGAAGTTGTTAATCCACTTTCAAACAATTTTTACCCGTAGATTACCTCACACAGCAAAACTAACCAATCACCACCTAGATTCACTTTTAGCATTTGACTTTGTGCACTTTAAATCACAACCATCAATTTGCCTTGTCAGATCTGATGGCTATCGTGTACCCACTCACCAACTAGCTTGGTAAAACTCTATCGTTGATATGCCTAGCTAGATCCAATGGCTATCGTGCCATCCGCACGTGAAATGGGTGGTTTCCCCGTGCTACGTGTTGACTGGGAAGGCTAATCGCGTGAAATTTGAGAAAACTACTTACAGCTTTGAGGGCACGTGAAACACTGCTTACCACCCTCTAAAACTTCTCCCTCATTTCTGCACATTCCTTTAAGTGCTCCAATCTCCATCGTCGATCTGTCTCCTGATTTGACGGCCATAGCATCACCTGATACCATTTCCGCATGTTTCTTTTGCCCGCGATCTAATCTTTGCCATCCATATGCCGATTAATCATGTTTTTCCATCTCCCGACTCCACCCACACGATATAATCTCAGCCGTCGATCTCTGGTTGTCCCTGTTCGTTCATCTATTCATTCAACCGACTGCAATATAATCTCCACCGTTCATCCTATAGTTAACTTTGTTCACCTATCTACCTACGTACCCTCCTGCGGTCAGATCTCAGCCATTCCTTTGCCTTTCACCCGCCTGATCTAATGGCTTTTAGGCATTGTTCCTCCCTCACATCCTATTTTCACCAATTTTACATGCGACTGCTTCTTCTGCTTAGACATAGACTTAGCTTAGTTTCCATTGTTTACCCCTTAGTCTAGTTTTGATGTTTTTACTTCTGCAACTTATATAATTAGCATTATATTAGTGATTGATCTAGTAATTCTGCTTAGCATATTTGTTTAATTGGTTAGCTAGGTTCTGGTGTGAATTTAGAATTACATGATTGCTTTCTTCATTTCTATAGTAGAATAGCTCTCTCCTAAATTATGTTTGCTCTCCTTCCATAAAAATCAAGCTTCTTCTGACCCTATAGAAGTCTGGCTTGGAACCCCTGGGTTCTCTTTCCAGACGAGCAATGACAATAGACAATACCTTCACTTCTACTCGTGTATATAGCACAGTCACCTCCAAATTTGTAAGAACCCCAGGTTGATAAGTAAAGCTGGTAGCCCTGGGAGTTGCAGCATTCTTGCTACAATACCTAGGCTCATCAAGGGAATAGGAAGTTTTTGACATCCTTCTGACCTGTCATGATGGGCCTTGTAGAGGTCACTTTGCAGCAAAGAGGACAACATTCAAAGTGTTACAAGCAGGCTATTATTGGCCCAATCTTCATCAAGATGTGAAAAGGTACATTAGCCAGTGTGATCGGTGTGTTGTGCTAGACAACAACCTCCTCATTTCATAAAATTTTTATACAAAATCGTAATAAGAAAAGGGTCCCTTAATAAGATTTGTGTGTCCATAAATAAAATTCGTATTAACCCATCATAAGAAAAACCCTTATTAAAAGGATTTAGGTAAACGAATCATCTGAAAAGCGTTTTTGTGGCTTCAAAATATTATAAACTCTTCATTATTGCGATTAAGCGATTGGAAGATCGCATATCGCAATAACAAAGGGAACATACGCAAAGCCACATTTATTCTCTCTGATCTGAAAAGGCAATCGCAATTGGATATCGGAGAAGCTCAAATGCCAAACACAATATAATGCAGCCCATTAATTCCTCCGATGCGATAGTGTATATTGCAATCGGCAAATCGGCGATGACAACAACAAGCCAACACATAATTGAGGTAATGCTAAAATCCTTCGATGCGATAAAGTGTATCGCAATCAGCAATTGGTGAAATCACATTGACAGAACAATAAAGCCCGAGTCGATTCCTGATTGCGATGTATTAATGAGGCGCACATCTCGAGAATATACTTAAAAGGTTTGAATGCATTGTGTCACCTTTTAGTGATTGGAGATATTTAAAATAAGCATTAAATCCTTTCTCTTCACGTTACCAATCGTCGATTTGCGAATTATCACTGATCATCCATCAAAGAAATCTAAGCCACTCTTGAATGAATCATTCAGCATATAAATGACATGATGGGCATTTAAAACCTTCTTTACCATGATTGACAGGTTAAACGGCTAATCAATGAAGCAGTTAAGGGTAGATCTTTTCTTTAGATTTTATCTGTGGCAATCTTTTACTATAGTCCATTATCACCCGTTGATCGACGTAACTCTTTTTCATTATCACATTGGTCTGCATCAGCATTTTTCTGTATCACGGTTTTTCAATCGCTTGTGCATAATTCTGTTGAAACCAAAAATTTGAAACAAATGGAAAAGAAATCAAAGAAATCCATAGCAGCGGCTCCTATAGCAACAACACAGCCAGCCAAGGATCCCGAACCAAGCAAAAAAGGGTTAATCTCAGGCACTACGTGCCTCGGTCTAGGAAACACTAGCTGGGAGAGTATTTACAATTTAATAGAAGCAGAGGAGCCTGAGGAAGTATCAAAGGAAGCTACAACTAACTCAAGTAACAAATCAGAAGCAACCCTCAAAGAATTAGCTTGTTCCTACCTGCACAGAATAGCAGCCCGAGAAAAAATCCTGCCATATACTGACGTAGTGAGATGGGTGGTTGAAGAAATTCCAGTCTCGAATAGAACATTCTGCACAACTGACGGGAGGATATTCGGCTCGTTTTAGCCTGATGATCTAAGGAAAATGTATCACTTGCCTGAGCCTAAGAAGCGGTACAACAAAGCGTTCCTAGAGGCATTTGCAAAGGAAAATGAGTCAGAATCAGCCTCGATTAAGTAATGGAGACATTTCCCTGAGAAGCACAAACACAAATCATCGGGTAAGTACTCTGTAGACTCTTTGGCTTCTCCTTACTGTTATGTTGGAGCTATGATGTGTAGAATATGGGGAATACATGACTCTGCTAAATTCACCATAGAAATGGTCCCCCTAATGGAAGAAGCAATAAATGGATATGTGATGGATTGGGCAAATGTTTTATCCGACAAATTAGCCACAGCAATTCTTGAATACAGATCAAATGCACATAAAACTACTAGGACCATTCCCCCTTTTTATTACAGTGCTTATATTATGGATACTCTTTGCTTTAATTCTGAATATCTGGTACTCGGATGGAGATGGACTCCCCAAGACCCCAAGCCAATACATATTTATCATCAAATGTTATGGAAGGCTCACTACAAAAATCATTTGTATAGAATCTGCAATGGCTTTATGTTGCCTGTGTATTATGCTATTTTTGATAAGCCTACCCCCAAGATTTCCGAGGAAGCAGGGATTGACTTGACTGTAGTAGGTAATTGGTTCAGAGAAGAAAAGTTCACTTATATAAGGCTTTTTGGTAGCCTTACAAAACCCCATGTACTTCCCCTGTATGTGCCCGATAAACTGTTAGCTCGGGAACTGGCTTATCAAATAACGGTAGAAGGGACATCAAAAACCCTTAGAAATTTCAAGAAACATGTATGGCCTACATTCCCTTTAAGAAGCGGTGTTTTCACTCTTCATGATTACAAACATGTAAAAAAGGAGGCAGAAAAAATACAAATGCTGAATCTTGCAACAATTCCCAACAGACAATATGATCCAAGGAAAGTTGCCTATAATGTTCTTGAACAAGCCAAACTTACAAAGTTTGATCATGAAAAAGATGACTTCGATGACCTATTTTCCTCAGCTGAATCACTATTTCAGGTAAAAACATTGGCTAGGATCAAGTATCAAGATGAAGGGCTGGAAAAGTTTAATATGCTTAGAGAACAGAGGTTGCAAACTCTGCCTCTTGACCTATTAGCCACCACCCCAACAATCCAGCCAAGCGAGGCTGAACAGCAAACTGTTGACAAATCTCCTGCGGTGGAAAAAGTTCCTGAGAAAGAAAAAGCGCCAGAACAGGAGAAAGAATAGGGAAAAGGCAGTGAGCATATGGATACAGATACACAAATTGATCCCAAGCTTCTTAAAGAATGGTAACAGTTCGATTCCATTATAAGCAATCCAGAGAATTTACAGGATTTTAGCACACCTGAAGTGACAATTGGTCACAAGACAGTAACAAATACAGTTCCAACTGAAGGAACCAGCAGCCCACCCATAAGTCAATATGTCGAGATAATTCCTAAGTATCCATCAGATGAAATCGTTTTGCATATAGAAGAAATACCACCTTTAGATGTCTTTTATAGCCCTAAGCATAGGGTTGAAGTAAAGAGACGAAGAAAAAAGAGAAGTCTTGATCAATCTTCCCTTTTACCTGCGCAGACAGAGATGGATAATGTGGTATGGAAAGAAGAATTCAATCCTTTCGAAGACCTCACAAAACTCTATCAATATGTCGGGGCCTATTCGGCAGCTACTATGGATAAAGTATCAGAAGTTAACAATTTACTCAAAGAAAAATATCAGACAATTAGTTCATTGGAGGCACAGGTATCCGAAAGACATCAGAAGATAGACCAGTTAGAGCAGCAGTTAGCAACGTAACAACAATCAGATAACCAGATAAATGAGCAATTGCTCAAGGAGAAACAGAGAATAGACCAAAGTGCAGTTTAGAAACAAAAAGAATTATCCCTAGCTCTGGCCAAGCTAAAATCAATGAATGAACAAATGAGCAAAACAAAAGATGAACAAATCGCTCAACTATCACAATAGATAGAAAGGTTCAAAAGTTTTCCTCAAATAGCAGAATTCAGATCCGAAGCTCTCTAGATTAATAAAGCATTGATCAATCAATTGAAATTACTGTGTCATAATATTTCTCTTGCTGAGCCCCTCTGTGAAATTTCTTCATCAATGATTGATAAATCAGTTGACGTAAGACAGAATTTGGAACAGGCCGATGAGACATTAACAAACTTTCTTTCTTGGCAAGAAACCAATGAAGGACAAGCTGCAAATCTGCCTAAAATTCTAGAATCACATAAGGAAATTTTGTTCCTAGAATGGCAATCTTAGTTGATGAAAGCAGAGAGGGCAACTTCAAGATGTAGATCAGTCACTGGTAATTTGGTTGATTTAATTAATGATACTCTTTATCTGTCTAACTTTATTTCAAAATGCACTCTAGGTAAACTGCCATCAGCCAAAGCATTAGAGAAGTCATGCAAATATTATTTAGAAAAGGAGGAGAGATTAATCACAGGCATCCAAAGTTTAACTTGGGACACCTTTTGGTTCTTCCTAGTTAAACCAAACAGTCAAAATGCAACACTAAAATGTTTAACGGATGCAATCAGTTACATAATTCTCGAAATCCATGATGCTACGTATTCAGCCCAACTGCATTCATGTCTGAGTCACCCTCCAGAATTGCAACCAATGCTTGCTATGTGCCAGCTCAAGCCAAAGGATGATCGACCGAAACAGTGAATCATTCTACCGACTGCAAGAATGCCTATTTCAAGGAGATCTTCATGATTTGGTTATACCACCTAATTTCTTATTTCAAGGAGATCTTCATGATTTGGTTATACCAGCTAATAGCATTTTTATTTCTTAATTAGTTAGTTTAGATAGTATTTAAAGACCCTTTCATGTCTTTATAAAGGGTCCTCAATTTTTGTATAAAACTTGGATCGGAAGTCACAATATTGTGCTTCGGATATATATATTTTTATGAAGACTGGGCCTATATTCTGATTTTTAATGAAGAATACTTTGATGAGATATGCACTATTGATTTTTGTGAGAGTATTTCTAAGTTAGAAGATGGGATTTGAATGCTATTGATATTGGAAAGGATCCAAATTACATATGGTACTATTATCTATGTCTTTTCTCCATTCTTTTATATGAATCAACATTTATTCAATCTTGCTATCATTTGATATATGTATGTGTTTTAACAGCAGTCCTTGTACTTGTCACTATTGAATGTTTAAGGAATGTTATTCTTTCAATCATATTTGTGTCAATGATATATGAAGAATAGTGTAATAATGTTTTAATGATTACTTTGTTCAACTACTTGAACAAAGTAATTATCATATGAATGAATGTCTTTATTTATCAATGGAGTCATCTATATGCCTATTTGTAAATAAAGATCATCAAAAGTTGCACTAAAGTGGAAATTTCCCGGGATAGATTAAGTTATTTATAATTTTTCATTTTAGAATAAATCATCCATCATTATCATTAGATAATAGAAGATCAATCAATTATCCATCCTATTTACAAATCATTTGGAAACTGGTCCCATTATATCTAGTCGGAGCCACCACACCAAACGGAAAAGGAGCTGCCTTTAAGGTTCGGACTGGGTGGTTTTCCCCAATGTTGATGCAGCGATTTTCGAGGCATCAACATTTTTGGCACTAGAAGGAGGGCATGAATTGTGAATGGCGAGCAAACCCAAACCTACAACGCATTCTGAGAGTAAATATCCCTCCACATCACCTTCGACTTCCCCTTTGCATGCTGTAACTCCAATCTTCAAACGAGAAGAAGAGGAGACAACTACCACTGCGCAACCACAACCTATCTCAAATATATTAAGTCCTGAGTCTCCTAAAGTTCAGCCTCTCATCCATCAACTTCAAGGCTTCTCAATCTCACCATAGAAATCTGAGGTATCTCAAGGCAGTGTGACTTCGCAATTCATTCCTTCTCACCCCCTCACTAGACTTCAGAGCGGAAAACTTGGTATTGAACCTACTGAGTTGCCTTTACCTAAAAGGAAAAGGGCAAGAAAAACAATTGAAGGATCTGATAGTGAGACTATCTCATCATCATCATCCATTTCATCTTCTCCAGTGCGAAGTCAACCATCCACTCCTCCATTACATATTGTTGTTCAACAGGGAACTGGAACTTCAACATCTGCTTCTCAGCCTCCTCAAACTTCAATATCTGCTCCTTCCCAATCATCTGGAACTTCATTGGCACTATCATCAAGTACTAGTTCAACAATGGCACAAAATCCATGGAATAATCCTGGTGCAGTCACGATGCCCGCACCATTACACCCATTGCCAGCACATCCTGAAAAATGGTTGCCGAAATTTAATCCAGATGCAGGCATACAAGCCGATGAGCATATTAACAACTTCATGTTGGTAGTTAACTTAAAAGGAGTTACAGAGGAAGATATCACTATTAGACTTTTCCCTTATACCCTACAAGGATCGACCGGGTCTTGGTATTTTTCCTTGCCATCAGGATCCATTACTAGTTGGAACATTTTTCAAGAACAATTCTTGACTAAATATGGTGATGACAGATCTCTAGCTACATTAATCAATGATCTTTCGAATCTTAGGATAGAGTCTAAAGAACCTATAAAAGAATTCAATTCACGGTTTAATAAACTCTTGAATAAGATTCCAACTGCCTCTAAACCTAGTGAGAAAATCAGAAGCGAATGGTATATAATAGCTTTACCTTCAAATATAGCTATCTTTGTAGATAGAGCTGCAAAACCAACCCTAGCAGAAAATATGAAAGAGGCACTTGTTGTAGAGAAACACATTATTGCTTTAGAAAAGAAGGCTGCTCTTGAAGACAGAAAATCTAAAAAAGTCTCTTTCAAAGATGATTCAAAGAAGAAAATGCCTAAAGATCCATATGATATGGAGGGTCTCCAAAAAGTTCTCAAGACTATGTCAAACGAAATGGTAGAAATAAAAAAGCAAGTAGCTGAGACTTCAACAAGAAGGCTATTTAGAAACTTTAAGAAACTTGAATCAAAGCCACCAAATGCTATATCCAATGCAGACTCAGATCCCAAAGAGGAAGAAGAAGAAGAAACAGTCTTATCATTTGAAGAACCTGAAGAAGAGGAAACTGTAGAATGTCATGGGATGTGGGACTTTATTTTGCCTAATTCCGACCCAGAAAATGAACAGGAAGCTTTCCCTGTAACTACCAAGAGTAAGGGTACTCCCGAAACTTTTCAAATAACTCTGAAGAAAAGGAATACAAGTACTACTACTAAAGAAAAATTCCCCACAAAGAAATCCACAGCAATACCTTCCCAAAATCAGCCATCAGCTTCAAATCCACCTCCAACATCTAAAACATTAGTAGTTACAGATTCTATGGACTATAACATTATTGAAGACATGAAGAAAACAAAGGCAAATATCACCATGTTTGAGCTTAGTAAACTCAAACATCAACAAAGATTGCTGCTTAAGGAGTTAGATGTTGTACATTCTTCTCCTCTTCCAAATGTTGTATTGTCCAAAGCTGCTAATGAGACAGGTAAACCACCTCCTGGTAGAGTAGAAGCTACTAATGTTGTTTTAATAGGAGATAGATCCAATTCCCATACTCCTTTTCACTTAACCTATGAGATCTATAATAGGAATATACATAATTGTTTGATTGACTCAAGGGCTTCTTCGAATATAATGCCAGCTTCAGTTTGTTCCAAACTGAACATTGAACCCCAAAATTCTGCAATTCATATTGTCTAGTTGGATAGAACTAAGGTCCAGGTTTTAGGAGAAATTAACTCAATTACTATTAGGTTATCAGCTGATCCAAGAGTGGTTCAGAGAATTTATATTTTAATCGTTGATATCCCTGAATTCTATGGTTTGATTTTGAGTAGAGACTGGTATGAGAAACTTCATGGTCTCACATGTGGCTACCTTACAAGGGAAACCCAAATCAAATCAAGATTGATCGAGAGAAACATATGACCCATACTGTTACTGAGTTCGAACAAGAAAATCAACCAATAGCATTCAATAACAACATTTTGGGGAATTACTCATCTGAATCATTCTTTGGCAACTTTACTGCTCAACCATCACCCTTCTCAGTTAATAATTTCACATCTCAAATAAAAAGAAATTCACAAATAGATACATCAAGATGTGTTAAAATTGCTGAGGAAATTGTAAATAAAACTGTAGATAAATCTTTGTTTTGGTCATTATATTTTGATGGGTCTAAGTCTAGTGAAGGTGCAGGAGTAGGATGTATTCTAGTTAGTCCCGAGGGAGAAAAGACCATGTTATCATGCAGGTTGGAATTTGAATGCACAAACAATACAGCTGAATATGAAGCCTTAATTCAAGGACTTTACAAAGCAATTGGTCTTAAAGTTCAATATTTGAAAGTGTTCAGTGATTCGGAAATTGTTATAAAACAAGTCAAAAATACTATTCATTGTCTTTCTAGTCGCCTTAAACACTATCAGTATTTAGTACAGGACCTTATATCTCAATTTTCAGCATTCAATATTTCTTCCATCCCTAGGTCCCATAATGCAGCAGCAGATTTACTAGCTAATGTTGCTTCCAAACTCCTTCCATTTGAAGATTACAACCCCGATAGATTCTCAGTTGAGTTAAATTTTAGACCATCAATTCCTGATAATGTCACTAACTGGCGAGTATTCAATCATGATGAAGAAATTTAAAAAAATTTAACTTCTGACAAATCCTATGATGATCAAATTATTGATGAAAGTGACCATGACCTTCAAATGAAGGAAAAGCTTGAAGAGAACTCAATACCTTAACTAGTGGTTAAGCTTGAAGATTTTTATGACATCAAAGACAAGTTTAAACAAGTTACTAATTCAAAGCTCCAAAGTTCTACTTTGATATTTGAATTAATAAACCTTGGTACTAAGGAGAATCCACAAAACATCAATTTGGGATTAGGACTTTCTTCAGAAGAAAGAATTGCATTCATTAGATTATTGCATAAATATAAAAATGTCTTCGCTTGGAAATATGATGACTTGAAAACATACAGTACATCTATCATCCAGCATACAATTCCAATGCTCTCTTAACAAAAACCAGTACAGTTGAATTAAGGAAAATTCATCCTAACTTAGAGAGTCAAATAAAAGCTGAATTAAACAAACTCTTGAAAGCTAAGATAATTTTTCCTGTTAGACATTCAAACTGGGTGTCCAATATGGTCCGAGTTGATAGAGTTGGTATTTTCATCCCTCCATCAGAGATCAAATCCTCTTGTTGCATTTCATATTAGGTGTCCCGCCCAGTCATTTACATTCCATTAGGTGCATAGATCATCTGACAGTAGTGGCATTCCTACAGTTTCCCTCATGTTATCTACCTGCTGGCTCATGTTTGTTCATTTAAAAACATATACAGTCTCCCTTTTATCTCGAAAATTGAAAAAGTTGTCTTTAGGGTTTCATGGTCAATTAGGTCTAGGGTTTCATTAGGGTTTCATAAAAAAATGTGTCAAAATGTCCAATAATTACCAGCAGGCCATGAGGAGGTTGCAACATCAATAAATTTCATTGCCAAGTGTTCAAAAATGTGTTTTTCCTCAAAACTCAGTTTTGAGGAAAAAACTAAGTATTTAGCTTTTATTGTAAAAAGTCATGAAAATTTTGTTTCCCTCATTGTAAATTTCTTCATCTACACCCTGGTTTCTTTCTTTAGCCCAAAAGCTCCAACACCTGCAAAAACAAGCAAAGCTCAGGTCATTTAGTTCATTACAAAGCCAAAAAGGTGAAAAATTCCAAAAACAGAGGTTGAAATAAAGTTATTTGCAAAACATTATGAAAGTGGGTTTTGGAAAAATTAAATTTGAAAAGCCCATGTATAAAACATATCTCCAAGTGTTGAAAGCTCATTTGCATTCCAAGAGCAAGGACGAAGCAACGCAAATTGATTTTTGTGAGCAAGTGAGGATATTGGGTAAAAATTGTTGTAAGTTGCCAGCGCGGCGCACTGGACAAGAGGCGCGGCACATTGGGCCTTAGGATCTAGTGTAAAATAATATGGGCGCGGCGCATTGGGCTGGATGTGCGGCGCATACAGCTAGAGGGCCCGAAAATCTCCAGAACGACCTCCAATCGCCAAAAATCGCACGGATTTGCCAGGTAGAGCCTCCATCATTGTGTTTCATCCAAGTTTGTGCTTATAGTATGGTGGTTGATGAATGGTAATGGTTTTAAAAACAAAATCAAACCCTACCATTTGACATTCTAAGAAACTTGCTGCCTAGGGTTTGAATAACCATTTTTCTACCAAATCTATCATCCCTCCATCACTTCCTTATCCCATTTATCCCTTGATTTCATTGTTCCCTAAGTTCCCCTACCCCCTAAATTCACTAATCCCCTATCCCAAATTCCCTTTCCCAAATTTCCTAATGTAAAACCCCAAACCCTAACCCTATACAAAAACTCCCATAACATCCCATATTTCCCTAACTAAATCTATCCCAACAGTCCCAAAATTCCCACTATTTTTCCCTCCCCTTATACTCCCTCATTTCACTATTTTCCCTTGGTGGCAGAGGTCAAGCACATCACCAAAAACTAGTCCAACACAGTTTGACACATCAGCACCTATTTTTCCAAGGCAATTTGTCTACCAACAGCTATGGCATCTGACCCTTCATATGATTATGAAGAGGAGACCCAAAGTGACTCACCCACGGAGGGACATGCACCCAGGAGGCCTCATAGAGGTGGCAGACATATCAGAGAAGAACCAACCACTCTTGCCAAGTTACAAGCCTGCCCTCTTGCCATCTTTTGTTTCCAACATCAGTCATGTTATGAATTTTGCGAGAAGGTTGCTAATATTCAGTTTCATCATGAGTTGGCCCGCTCATTTGTGTTGCATTTACATGGTGATTAGGCCACTCTTACTGGTGTCACTTTCACATTAACACCAAAAACCATTTCATTGGCAACCGACATACCAAACATTGGAGAACCATGGAACAAGAGGCAGAAAATTGACCGGCAACACTATGAACCATACATCAAACCTATTTTTTTGAGACATATCAAGAGAGTGTTTCCTTTTCGGTACCTCAAGGATGAGTATGCTCCTTTAATGAAACTCATTATGAAGTATTTCACCTGTGAGGGCTGGTTCTCCCACTTGTATGCTTGTCACATTAGGCTGCTGATGCATTTTACTCAGGTACGGATCATGAACATTCCATATTTCATATGCCGAAACATAGAGAAGATGACCACTCTTGTGCAGCACAGACCCCTCAGCAGTAGTTCAACAGTATTTATCATTTTGCTCTCATCAAAATTGTGGTCGTTCATCAACTTGGCTTACAAGGCATCAGTTGGGATGACTTCATCTCTCATGAGTTTTTCAGAGCTTCACAAGGACCTTCAGAGGCTGGGCATGAGACAGGTGGACGTTCTTATCAGTATGAGGGCCATGAGATCGCCAGTGTGTCGGTGTTCATCTCCTATCAGAGGGGTGCTAGATAGTTGTTTGCAGCAGCAAAGCGAGTGTTATCTCCACCCGGGGTGGAAGGGGCCTTGCTTCCTTCATCAGCATAACAGGTTTAGGACCAAGGCAAGAGGCCTCTACAGGAGGAAGGACCATCAGGTGAGTGAGAGACTGATTTCATCCTTATTGAAGGTGATGATACTGACATGGGCCCACAAAGTGCAAAGCTTAGAGAGATCATCAAGGAGCAGCAGGCGGACATTGATGCCTTGTCCGCCAACTTGGATAGAGCCCAATGGACTATACAGTACCTGGATCAGAGGAACAAACAGCTTGAGGATCATCAGGTGGTGATGGAGTTACAAAACATTCGACAAAACTGCCAAGCTGCCTGAAGGAGGAGGGTGGAGTTCACTTCCTTGGAGCAAGAGATCAATGCCGATAGGGAGTCATGGCTCAAAAGAGTCAATATCCACGTGAAGAGGAAGCTGGAGAAGGTGATAAATGAGAAGAATATGCTTAGAAATTTGTCATATCATTACTTGTCCCGGAACTTGGTGTGCCAAGCGAGAATGAGGAATTTGAAAGCAAAGTTGAAGAGAGCATCAAAGAGGCAAAAAGAGGATGAAGGACTTCAGATCCTGGCTGAGCCTTCCTTGGCCCATCACAGCATTTGATAGAGAAGACTCAGCCCAAATTTCAAGAAATTTGGAGCAATTTTTTCATTTTTGCAAATTTTTGGCACAAAAAACAGGTTTTTCTGCCCTATGCGTCACGCCACGTGGCGCTCGCTTTTTCTAGAGGCCTCCAAATCTCAAAAACTCAGAATTTTTGGATTTTTCATGCAAAATTACACTTGTCTACCTATGGCCAAGAAATTTGGGTAGGTTTTGAGCCCTCAAAAGGTCAAAAAACACTCAAAAAATGACCTCACTGCCCCTATTTTGACACACAGGAAGCAGTGTTGGGAGAATGGACTTTTGGGGGGACAAATGGAGACCAAATTGAGAAATTCCACTTGGGTTGGATAGTAGACAGGAAAAAATTTCCAACAAGCACACCTAGAGTTCATTTGGACATTGGGAAGGCCTTCAAAAGTGGGTCCAAACAGGCGCTACGCATAGAGAATCAGGCGCGACGGATAGAGGAAAAATTACTAGTTTGACCAAGTTTTGCTCTGTTTTTCACCCAGCTTCACCTAGTTTGACTTTTTCACTTTCCTAATGGAAAATTTATGATGTAATTTGATGAACATTGATGGATTATGATGTAAATATGTTGGATTTTCACTTGTATAAGTAGATTCATCAGTTTAGAGGTTGTTTGAAACTGAATGAATCAGTTCCCTTGTTTCTAGAGGCATGCTGTTATGTTGCCTAGTTTCTAGTTCTCAATTTAGAATCAATTGGATTAGCACCTAAACTTGTGAGCTCGATCCCTAGAGGCAAGGATGAGCTATGTTTTTCTATATTATGTTTTCTTCTTCAGTCATTAGCATGGTTGGACTCTTGAGAAAGCCTTGAGCTTCATTGTACATTCATTTTCAGTATTTTGGCTAAGGAATTGAGACCAGGATTTGCAGCACTCTTTGGGATTCATGTGGAAATTTATGTTGGTACAGTGCTTCTCCTTGTGATTGTGAATTTGTTTATGTGATTACATTATCTATCTTATTTCTTCTGAACTAAACAAACAAGAGTGTAAGTAGAATTCATTGAAAGTGCAATGCTCTACTTGAAGTTTGCTTTAGTTGTTTGTTGTTTTCAGCTGTTTGGGGAGGATTCATGATTTCTCTTGCCCTATTCAACGCCTCACCTGTCATTTCCCTCCATGTCACTAAAATTTAAGTGTCAAAATGATTGCCTACCTTGCCTCATCGAGATCTCTGCAGAACTGAGCCTCAATCCACGCACCCCAAAATGTGTCTTTCCCTTTGAGCCAACAAATCACCATTTTAAAACTCTATTCCACATATGCCTAGCCTAAAATCAGAAGATATATCAGTCATCTCAAGCCTTATAGATCATCATTTGCTGAGATTGACCCGGAGAGAGCCCTCTCCTGACCTGGTAGGGCTATCTACCAGGCTGAGCATGGTTTGATGTTGGCCCTGGATCCTACCTTCTTCAGCCTGAGGTAAATCTAGGCTTTAACACCAGTAAGGAAGAAAAATGGTGACATTAGAATTTGTATTGATTTCAGAAATCTTAATAAAGCAAGTCAAAAGGATAACTTCCCTTTACCTACCATGGAGCAAACTCTCCATTCAGTAGCTGGTTCTGAACTAATGTCCTTCTTAGACGGTTTTTCAAGGTATAATCAAATTTTGGTCCACCCTGATGACAAACTTAAGACTACCTTTAGAACCAAGTGTGGAGCTTACACCTACTAAAAAATGCCTTTTGGATTAATCAATGCTGGAGCTACATTCCAAAGAGCAATGGACATAGCATTCAAAGGACTGATCAATAAATCAGTAGTTGTCTATTTAGATGATATTACTGTGTTCTCCAAGAAAAGATCAAATCATTTGCATAATCTGAAGCAAATATTTGAACGCTACAAAAGGTATGGTATCTCACTCAATCCAAAGAAATCCTTTTTCGCTCTTGACCAAGGTAAACTCTTGGGCTTCATTGTTTCAAAGAATGGTATTTATATTGATCCAGATAGAATCAAAGAGATTTCTGATATTCTATTCCCTCATAATAAAAAATCCATGCAATCATTTTTAGGTCAAATTAATTTTGTAAAAAGATTTGTACCAGATTTCTCACAGATTATTTTTCCATTACAAACCATGATCAAGAAAATCCAGTGTTCAAATGGGGGCCTATAGAAAAAGAGGCATTTTATTCTATTAAATAATCGATCATAAATGCCCCTGCTTTAAGCACTCCTAAATTTTCAAATCATTTCATTTTATATACTCTTGCATCTGATTCATCTTATGTAGTAGTGCTGACTCAAATTAATGAAAAAAACTTGGAAGCACCAATTTCATTTTATAGTTCAAACCTTCAAGGTGTTGAACTTAATTACTCAGAAGTTGAAAAACAAGCCTTTGCTATATACAAAGCCATTAAACACTACAAACCCTTTCTCTTAAAAGCTCACACAAAAGTTATAGTTCCTTTCTCGACAGTAAGACAGTTACTAGTTCAAAGGGAATTAGGAGAAAAGAGAGCAAATTGGGTCACAACATTACAAGAATATGACTTGGAAATTAAACCAGCAAAGATTGTCAAAGGCCAAGGTTTTTGTAGGTTGTTAGCAGGAGCTTCTAATATTCAGGAACCTGAAGGAACAAAAGATACTGAAGAAATCAATCAGATAAGCACCACTAATCCTGAATCCCAATACGTAGATCTGATTTTCTATTTAAAAAATGGATATGCTCCTTCTAATCTTTCCTATAAAAACAAACATGCCATACGACTGAAAGCAAAAAACTTCATAATTGTAGATGATGTATTTTTTAAACGGAATTATTATTCAATCTTGTTAAGATGCTTAGAAAAACCTAAAGCGCAAAAGGTCTTGCAGGAGCTACATGATGGACTAGCAGGAGGACATTTTGGAGCTGATACAATAGCTCACAAAATCATTCATGCTGGGTATTACTGGCCCACCTTGTTCAGAGATACTCATGAATATGTGAGGAAATGCCAAATATGTCAAACTACCAGTGGAAGACAAAGGAAGCCAGCTTTTCCTTTGCAGCCAGTCAACATTGAACAACCTTTTGAACAATGGGGATTAGACATCATTGGAGAAATCACTCCACATTCGTCCAAACAACATAGGTATATCCTCATAGCCACTGACTACTTTACTAAGTGGGTCGAAGCAGTTCCTTTGAAGACAACAAACTCTGAGGCAATCATTGAATTCATAGATCAGTTCATCATTACCAGGTTTGGTGTCCCAAACACTCTTATTTTTTATAATGCATCTTACTTCTCTGGAAATTCTATATTTGAGTTTGCTATCAAAAGGGGATTTAAGTTGAAATATTCTGCAAACTACTACCCTCAGGGTAATGGTTTAGCAGAATCTACCAATAAAAATCTTATCAAAATCATTAAGAGAACTATTGAGCAGAATCATAAAAACTGGCATAAATCTTTGATATTTTCACTATGGGTTAACCGAATAACATAAAAGAACTCCATAGGCACTTCTCCATTTAATCTTGTGTATGGAAAGGAAGTTGTCATACCAACAAATTTAGTACTTCCATCACTAGCTTTAGTGCAGTTTATTGAAGAAAGTCCCTCATCTTCTATTCAACTAAGACATGATCAGATCTTGAAATTAGAAGAAGAAAGAGAGAAAGCCCGAATTATACATGCAAAACATTAGCAGATTATTAAGTCATCTTTTGATGCAACTTCAACCGGTTCAAAACATTTACAAGTTGGTGATCTAGTTTTGAAGTGGGACAAAGCCCATGAGGATAAAGGAAAACACACTAAGTTCCAGAAAATGTGGCTTGGACCATTCCAAATCAGCGATAAGATAGGCCCTTCTACATTTATATTGCAAGATCTATCAGGTAAGAGAGATTCTCTTCCTGTCAATGGCCTTATTCTCAAAAAATTCTTCAATTGAGGAGGTAACCCCTTCTCCCTTTGTAAATATTCAATTTTCAGCAGAATTTGTGTGAATAAATTAGTTTGTTTAAAATCCTAGGAAATAAAGTTGTGAAAAGCCTTCCATTTGTCTTTACTATATTGAATAAGTTACTCAAAAGAAAATAGTTTCAAATATTTACTTTTAAGAAATGGAAGCTTTGAAGGAAAAGGAAAATTCTAGGAAATTAGGTATAATTAGATTCTGAAAACCCCATTTTATTTTTGTGAAATCTTCTCAAAACTTAGAAATACTGTAAATCATTCTAAAGTTTAAGAAGCCTAAAAATGGTTATTAATACAAAGCAAAGACTGAATCAAGCCTAGCATCTTTAACTCTTAGAATTATCATCCATGTTCTCTTAAGGAGAAAATTATTCACCCCATCCATCAAAGTTTATAATTTTTTAGAGTGTAATTCTAAAATATATTTGATATAAAAGATAAGAGGTCTTATCATAAGCCTGCTTACCATGTTCATAGGGGACTAGTTCAACTGACATTACCAATACTGCATACCAAAACAGGGTAATGACTTATTATTATAAGACAAGGGGTCTCATCACGAGCCAGCTTGTTCAGTTAAATTATAACTGGTGAATGGCATTGTCAACAGCTGGCCACCAAACCAGGACAATGGCTTTTTATCTTACAAAACAAAGGAAAAAGAAAATGAAATACAAAAAATGTGGAAACATATCTTTTGGATTCATTCTTTTAAATTATACTCTAAAAATGGATGGGACAATGAATGATTAAATGGTTAAAAGGTAACCCTGCCGAGACTATGGACGTTTGCTGGCAGCAGTGGCTCTACCTGTGATAAAGGAGTCATTATACAAGCAAGGTGAGAAAAGTCTTTTGTTTTATCATTATCAACCAATTAAGGTTTATTTAAAGCTTAGAATGTATTTAATTTTAAGAAGAGAAAAGAAATAGCAAAGATAGTTATCATTACTTCAGGATCTATGATTACCTAGTTATATTAGATTTTCTCTATCAATTGAGGTTTCCAGATTAAGGAAGTCAAGTATTATTTTATTTTCTCAGAGATAACTATTTCTCCCAGTGAATCACCAATTGTTGTGCTATACAACAACCCCCCCATTTCATAATTTTTTTATACAAAATCATAATAAGAAATGGGTCCCTTAATAAGATTTGTGTGTCCATAAATAAAATTTGTATTAACCCATCATAAGAAAAATCCTTATTAAAAGGCTTTAAGTAAACGAATCATTTGAAAAGCCTTTTTGTGACTTTAAAATATTATAAACTCTTCGTTATTGCGATAAAGTGATCGGAAAATTGCATATCACAATAACAAAGGGAACATACGCAAAGCCACATTTATTCTCTCCGATCCGAAAAGGAAATCGCAATCGGATATCGGAGAAGCTACAATGCCAAACACAATATAATGCAGCCCCTTAATTCCTCCGATGCAATAGTGTATATCGCAATCGGCAAATCGACGATGACAACAGCAAGCCAACACATAATTGAAGTAAGGCTCAAATTCTCCGATGCGATAAAGCGTATCGCAATCAGTAATCGACGAAATCACATTGACAGAGCAATAAAGCCCGAGTCAATTCCTGATTGCGACGTATTAATGAGGCACACATCTCGAGAATATACTTAAAAGGTTTTCATGCATTGTATCACCTTTCGGTGATCGCAGATATTTGAAACAAGCATTAAATCCTTCCTCTTCACGTTACCGATCACTGATTTGCGAATTATCACTGATCATCCATCAAAGAAATCTAAGCCATGCTTGAATGAATCATTCGACATATAAACGACATGATGGGCATTTAAAACCTTCTTTACCATGATTGACAGGTTAAACGACTAATCAATGAAGTAGTTAAGGGTAGATCTATTCTTTAGATTTTATCCGCGGTAATCTTTTACTGTAGTCCATTATCACTTGCCGATCGACGTAACTCTTTTTCATTATCACATTGGTCCGCAACAACATTTTTCTGTATCACGGTTTTTCAATCGCTTGTGCAGAATTCTGCTAAAACCAGAAATTTGAAACAAATGGGAAAGAAATAAATGAAATCCATAGCAGTGGCTCCTACAGCAACAGCACAACCAGCCAAGGATCCCGGACCAAGCAAAAAATGGTTAATCTCAGACACTACGTGCCTCGGTCTAGGAAACACTAGCAGGGAGAGTATTTACAATTTAATAGAAGCAGAGGAGCCTGAGGAAGTATCAGAGGAAGCTACAACTAACTCAAGTAACAAATCAGAAGCAAACCTCAAAGAATTAGCTTGTTCCTACCTGCACAGAATAGCAACTCGAGAAAAAATCCAGCCATATATTAACGTAGTGAGATGGGTGGTTGAAAAAATTCTAGTCTCGAACAGAACATTCTGCACAGCTGACAGGAGGATATGTGGCTTGTTTAAGCCTGATGATCTAAGGAAAATGTATCACTTGCCTGAGCTTGAGAAGCAGTACAATAAAGCATTCCTAAAGGCATTTGGAAATGAAAACGAGTCAAAATCAGCCCTGATTAAGCAATGGAGACATTTCCTTGAGAAGCACAAACACGAATCATCGGGTAAGTACTCTGTAGACTCTTTGGCTTCTCCTTACTGTTATGCCGGAGCTATGATGTGTAGAATATGGGGAATACATGACTCTACTAAATTCACCATAGAAATGGTCCCCCTAATGGAAGAAACAATAAATGGATATGTGATGGATTAGGCAAATGTTTTATCCGACAAATTAGCCACAACAATTCTTGAATATAGATCAAATGCACGTAAAACTACCAGGACCATTCCACCTTTTTATTACAGTGCTTATATTATGGATACTCTTTGCTTTAATTTTGAATATCCAGTACTGGGATGGAGATGGACTCCCGAAGACCCCAAGCCAATACATATTTATCATCAAATGTTATGAAAGGCTCACTACAAATATCATTTGTATAGAATCTGCAGTTGCTTTATGTTTCTTGTGTATTATGCTATTTTTGATAAGCCTACCCCCAGGATTTCCGAGGAAGTAGGGATTGACTTGACTGCAGTAGGTAATTGGTTCTGAGAAGAAAAATTCACTTATATAAGGCTTTTTGGTAGCCTTACAAAACCCCATGTCCTTCCCCTGTATGTGCCCGATAAATTGTTAGCTCGGGAACTTGCTTACCAAATAATGGTAGAAGGGACATCCAAAACCTTTAGAAATTCCAAGAAACAGGTATGGCCTACATTCCCTTTAAGATGCGGTGTTTTCACTCTTCATGATTACAAAAATGCAATAAAGGAGGCAGAAAAATTCCCAACAGACAATATGATCCAAGGAAAGTTGCCTATAATGTTCTTGAACAAGCCAAACTTACAAAGTTTGATCATGAAAAGGATGACTTCGATGATGTATTTTCCTCAGCTGAATCACTATTTCAGGTAAAACATTGGCCAGGATCAAGTATCAAGATGAAGGGTTGGAAAAGTTTAATATGTTTAGAGAACAGAGGTTGAAAATTCTGCCTCTTGACCTATTAGCCACCACCCCAACAATCAAGCCAAGCGAGGCTGAACAGCAAACTGTTGACAAATCTCCTGCGGTGGAAAAAGTTCCTGTTAAAGAAAAAGCACCAAAATAGGAGAAAGAACAGGGAAAAGGTAGTGAGCATATGAATACAGATACGCAAATTGATCCCAAGATTCTTAAATAATGGCAACAGTTTGATTCCATTATAAGCAATCTAGAGAATTTACAGGATTTTAGCACTCCTAAAGTGACAATTGGTCACAAGACAGTAACAAATACGGTTCCAACTGAAGGAACCAGCGGCCCACCCATAAGTCAAGATGTAGAGATAATTCCTAAGGATTCATCGGATGAAATCGTTTTGCATATAGAAGAAATACCACCTTTAGATGTCTTCTACAGCCCTAAGCATAGGGTTGTAGTAAAAAGACAAAGGAAAAAGAGAAGGCTTGATCAATCTTCTATTTTACCTGCACAGACAGAGATGGATAATGTGGTATGGAAAGAAGAATTCAATCCTTCCAAAGACCTCACAAAAATCTCTCAATATGTCGGGGCCTACTTGGCAGCTACTATGGATAAAGCATCAGAAGTTAGCAATTTACTCAAAGAAAAAGATCAGACAATTAGTTCATTGGAGGCAGAGGTATCCGAAAGACAGCAGAGGATAGAGCAGTTAGAGTAGCAGTTAGCAGCGCAACAGCAATCAAATAACCAGCTAAATGAGCAATTGCTCAAGGAGAAACAGAGAATAGACCAAAGTGCAGTTCAGAAACAAAAAGAATTATCCCTAGCTCTGGCCAAGCTGAAATCAATGAATGAACAAATGAGCAAAACAAAAGATGAGCAAATCGCTCAACTATCACAACAGATAGAAAGGTTCAAAATTTTTCCTCAAGTAGCAGAGTTCAGATCCGAAGCTCTCCAGATTAATAAAGCATTGATTAATCAATTGAAATTACTGTGTCATAATATTTCTCTTGCTGAG
The DNA here is from genome assembly GCA_031772625.1 of Pinus tabuliformis. Lineage (NCBI taxonomy): Eukaryota > Viridiplantae > Streptophyta > Pinopsida > Pinales > Pinaceae > Pinus > Pinus tabuliformis. The sequence goes on along the minus strand of CM062816.1, from coordinate 538,002,119 downwards.
CCCCTCTGTGAAATTTCTTCATCAATGATTGATAAATCAGTTGACGCGAGGTAGAATATGGAACAGGCCGATGAGACATTAACAAACTTTCTTTCTTGGCAAGAAACCAATGAAGGACAAGCTGCAAATCTACCTAAACTTCTAGAATCATATAAGGAAATTATGTTCCTAGAATGGCAATCTTAGTTGATGAAAGCAGAGAGTGCAACTTCAAGATGTATATCAGTGACTGGTAATTTGATTGATTTAATTAATGATACTCTTTATTTGTCTGACTTTATTTCAGAATGCATTCCAGGTAAACTGCCATCAGCCAAAGCATTAGAGTAGTCATGCAAACAGGATTTAGAAAAGAAGGAGAGATTAATCGCAGGCATCCAAAGTTTAACTTGGGACACCTTTTGGTTCTTCCTAGATAAACCATATAGTCAAAAGGCAGCACTAAAATGTTTAACGGATGCAATCAATTACATAATTCCCGAAATTCATGATTCTACGTATTCAGCCCAATTGCATTCACGTCTGAGTCACCCTCCAGAATTGCAACCAATGCTTGCTATATGCTAGCTCAAGCCAAAGGATGATCGGCCGAAATAGTGAATCATTCTACCGACTGCAAGAATGCCTATTTCAAGGATATCTTCATGATTTGGTTATACCACCTAATTGCCTATTTCAAGGAGATCTTCATGATTTGGTTATACCATCTAATAGCATTTTTATTTCTTAATTAGTTAGCTTAGATAGTATTTAAAGACCCTTTCATGTCTTTATAAAGGGTCTTCAATTTTTGTATAAAACTTGGAACGGAGTCGAACTATTGTGCTTCTGATATATATATATATATATATATATATATATATATATATATATATATATATATATATATATATTTATGAAGATTGGGCCTATATTCTGAATTTTAATGAAGAATACTTTGATGAGATATGCACTATTGATTTTTGTGAGAGTATTTCTAAGTTAGAAGACGGGATTTGAATGCTATTGATATTGGAAAGGATTCAAATTATATATGGTACTATTATCTATGTCTTTTCTCCATTCTTTTATATGAATCAACATTTTTTCAATCTTGCTATCATTCGATATATGTATGTGTTTTAACAACAGTTCTTGTACTTGTCACTATTGAATGTTTAAGGAATGTTATTCTTTCAATCATGTTTGTGTCAATGATATATGAAGAATAGTGTAATAATGTTTTAATGATTACTTTGTTCAACTACTTGAACAAAGTAATTATCATATGAATGAATGTCTTTATTTATCAATGGAGTCATCTATATGCCTATTTGTAAATAAAGATCATCAAAAGTTGCACTAAAGTGGAAATTTCCTGGGATAGATTAAGTTATTTATAATTTTGCATTTTAGAATAAATCATCCATCATTATCATTAGATAATAGAAGATCAATCACTTATCCATCCTATTTACAAATCATTGGGAAACTGGTCCCATTATATCCAGCCGGAGCCACCACACCAAATGGAAAAGGAGATGCCTTTAAGGTCCAGACTGGGTGGTTTTCCCCAGTGTTGATGCAGCGATTTTCGAGGCATCAACACGGTGCCAGAGGATGGGAAAGCCTACTCCAAGAGACGAAATGCCCCTACAACCTCAAGTGACTTTTGAGCCATTTGGCAGGTGGGGCATGGACTTCATTGGGCCTATCGACCCTCCTTCAAAGCAAAAACAATACATTATTGGGTGCACTGATTATTTGACTAAGTGGGCTAAAACCAAGGTGATTAAGGCAACAATAGAAGAGAAGGTGGCTGAGTTCCTAAGGGAGAATGTATTCTACAAATTTGGGTACCTCAAAGAGCTAGTCATAGACCAAGGCAGCCGATTTACCTCCGAGATGATTGAAGAATTGCTCAGCCATCAAAAAATTAAGCATAAGACCTCCACTCCTTATCATCCACAAGCTAATGGGCAAGTGGATGTGACCAATAGGGAACTGGAGAGAATCTTAACCAAGGTAGTGAGCAATAGCAGGAAGGATTGCGCAAAGACACTAGTTGAGGCCACCTGGGCCCATAATACAACATGGAAGACCGCCAATGGATTTACACCCTATAAGCTGGTCTATGGGAAAAATGCTTTGTTGGCCATTGAGTTTGAATATAACACATTGAGGATGGAAACACAACTAGATTTGGATTTCATTCATGCAAAGAAAGAAATATTGTTCCATTTGAATGGCTTGGATGAATTCAGAATGCAGGCCCTCCTACATACAGAGATAATGCAGCTTCAGAGGAAGATCTAGCATGATAGACATATTAAGGAGAAGCAATTTCAAGAGGGAGATTGGGCATTGTTATACGATTCTAGGTATAAAGATTTCAAGGGCAAGCTAAGGACAAGATGGCTCAGACCTTATGTGGTGGAAAGATTCCATGATAATGGTTTAGTGAAAATCAGAACTATAGATGAAGAATCCATTCCATTTCTTGTTAATGGACACCGATTGAAAATGTACAAGAGGCCTTTATCAAAACAAGAGTTCATTGACAATATCAATAAGACAGTGATGATGGTGGAGAAAGTTCCAGCTCCTCCCTCATCAGGTCACTGAAAAAGAGAAAAAAAGAATAAGGATTCAGGTGAAAACCTCCATGAGGCACCTGAGTCCCATCTTTGGGTTGAAAACCTCATGAGGTGGCCCAATGATGAAAAAAAATTGATGAAAAAATGAAAAAAGAATAAGAAGATCCCTGGGTGAAAACCTTCCTTGAGGCGCCCAGGGCAAACATCTAGGGTGAAAACCTCTCTGAGGCAGCCTAGGTGTTTTTCAAAAAAATAAAAAATAATATATCTATATATAGATATATATATATATATATATATATATATATATATATAGATATAGATATAGATATAGATATAGATATAGATATAGATATAGATATATCTAAATATATATATATATATATATATATATATATATATATATATATATATATATATATATATATATATATATATATATATATATATATATATATATATATATATATATATATATATATATATACATATATATACATATATATACATATATATACATATACATATATATATATATATATATATATCTGTGTGTGTGTGTGTGTTATTTGCAGGTGGGCAAGAAAGACAATCAAGGAGCAAAGAGAGGATCCAAAGGGAACCCTGCCTCATATATATTCATCTCCTTCACTCCTTACCATGCATCTCTCCATCAATTCCATTGTTTTTTTCACTTCATTGCTTTTATTTCGATGAAGATTGTGTTGTCTACAAGGTCCCCTGTATTCCTATAAGATCCCTCGAAAACCTACAGGGAGAAACCTTAGGGTGAATGGTAGGTTGGTTAGGCCCTGTAGTAGCCTATCCCACAAAATATCAATCATCAGCTATAGGTATTCACTAGGATGATCCAGGAACAATAGACAACAGAGGAGGTAGAAGAATGACCATGCAGCAAATAGACAACGCAACACCTCTTATCCTTGACAACTGCAGCATGGAAACGAGACCACAAGTAAGTATCCTTCTCACTCACTCATATTCATCATTTGATATAAAGTTGTAAGGGTTACGAGGTAGTTGGTTTATAAGTGAAAAGGTGGCAAGTTAACTTCGCCACCTTTGACAAAGCAGACAGTCAGGTGGTAAAAAGGAAATTCTTTTTAAAATCAAAAGAGAACGCAAGAGTCCGAAAAAAGTGATTTATTTTTGATGGCATTCAAATCCAATGTAAGGTGGGGCCTCGACCCATATTAAAGTTAGTGAAATAGCACAAGATTTAAGTAAGCATGGGTTCAAGAGGTAGATAAAGTGCTTTGCAGGGAAGCAACGAGCACGAGTTATAACTCAAGCTCAAACCCCGCATTTGACCATGACATCAAGGTGTTTGACTGAGATCTACGGACTGAGATTACTGCGAGGGGTTCAAGCCTAATGAACATCCCATGCACTCCCTACCCCCGCAGTGAGCCGCCCCAATCACTCCACTCTATCTCATCTCCTCCATGTCATCCACCACCCTGATTCATTACCGTCCACCTCATTCACAGTACCTCGTCACCTCATCTGCCATTCCATAGATACAATGTTGTTTATGGCTACCATTTTAGGATGCTTGAAGAATTAAGATTTGGGGTAGAAACACCAGCTCACCAAAGACTCAACATACCCTATATCTTGATGCAATCACTCATAGACTCCAACAACAAAGTAAAGGAAGGGAATTACCAACAATTGGCTCACCATGGGTTGATCAGGATCCTCATTGAGGATGCCCTCCAAAACCTCTGGATCCCTATAACATGGTCAGCCTTAAGAGACTTACCAATAGAGGATGACATCAAAACCCTCACCTATGATGTTATTCCTTCTGTCAGTGAGGAGGAGGAAAAACAAAAAGAAGAAGATATAGAGCTAGATGGGGATGAGATGGATGAAGAATAAATTAATATAGAGGAACATGATGAAGAAGAAGAGAAGGAGGATGATGCTGAAATAAAGAAGGAAACAAAGGAAGAAACTGATGGAGATGAGAAAGAACAGCAAGAGGAAGAAGAAAAACAAAGAGCTAAGTTGCTTAAGGGACATAGAAGCAATAATGAGAGATCAACTTGAGAGGGAAAATGCATGGCTGAGAGGACAGCTGCAGGAAAGGGAAAACCAACTAGCATGTATGGCCAACCTCTCCTTGGAGGCCATCTAGTGTAGGATGCCAGCTAAATCCTATGCTATTTACCTCAGAGAACAATGGCTGCAATTTCATATTAAAACACTAGAACAAAGGGGCACCATGCCATTTCAGGACTACAAGCAGTTTATTGATCTTTGTGATCAAAGTACACTAGAGGATAGGGCCAAAATGGCTAAGTTTTACTTGCACAACATGGCCCTCATAGACATGAATGTTTGGGATCCTAATGCTGAGCTAGGAGATCTACAATTAATGGCTTTGGCATCATGGATGAACCATGAAATGATAGTATACATGCCTGCTTCAGGAGATAGAACACACTGCCACATAGCTTGAAGATCATAGAATATCACTCCCCTCAAAGGTGGAGAGAGGCACTTAATAGGACACCTATGTATAAGCAATCAATGCAAAGGTTGAAGGTCAATTGGATAGGCCTAGAACTCAGCCCACCACTACTCCTAGAGATGCTATAAGGGAGAAAAGAAGAGGAAAAGAGGTAGTGGGAAGAAGTAGAAAGGAAAGTAGGCTTCTATGAACAAGAAGTAGAGACCACAGCAGAGGCATGGGATGTCAGAGAGGCTACTAGAGGCATGAAGGACATGGACAATGATTAAGTTTCTCAGAGGATGAGAAACACTTTCGGCAGGGGGGTGATGATGAGCCTCATCATTGGGTAATTATATGGGCCTTAATTCACCTCCTAGCTTAGTCAAACCAACTATTCTCACAACTTATTGCATACTTTTGATTATATTTTGTTTATGAGATGAGTTAGAGTTAAAGGATAAAAGCAAGGAATTTTGGCAAAGACCTTGGTCAAAACTCGAATGGGACAAGGGAGAGGAATTATAGGAGGTAAATCCTCCTCATTTACTACCCCTCCATTCGAATATTCCTCCATCAACTCGGAGTGCAAACAGCGAAATCATGAGGACTAGAAGGCAGTCGAGCAAGTGAAAGTCAAAGCACTAGCTTATCTCGAATTTGGGAGCCGAGCCTCCCTAATTTTAATGAAGTTGTTGGAGACTTCAGTCATATAAGTAGATAGGCCTAGGGCCTCAGTAGGATTCGGACTTTTGATTGTAAAACTTTACTCTAATTTCGAGCTACAAGAATTGTGACAGTTTTTGATGTAATCCATTGTTTTGATAATAAGAATGAGTTTTGTTTTGAGCCAGCACTGAGTTAACTCAGAGGGCTAAAGCTCTTGGGTTAGGGCCCAAACCTAGCAGCTAAAGTTCCTCTTTATTGTACATGTATGCTAGCATAGATTCATGGTTTAATTGTTCATTTGCTTAAATAGCTACATCTCCATTACAGCAGTGTAGCGCATAGATTCATGGTTTAATCTTTCATTTTCTTAAGTAGCTACATTTCCATTACAACAATGTAGCGTAGATTGGTTATGTTTTAGTTTGCCCCCATTTGTGCCTTCTTTCAATTAACAAGTTAGCAAGGAGAAAAAGATCACCCTAAGGTTGTCAGCAGGTGTCTCGGCCTCACCTCCTCCCTCTGGGACCATGACTTAAGGAAGAGACCCTTCAGCAACCCCAAAAACACAGAATTCTAGTTCGTGCATGAGTTTTGGAGTTTGTCGTCTTGATTCAGTACTTGGTTCATTTTATCGTCATCTTTGTCCATCACTCTCTTTCTATAATAAGATCTCACTCGTATTCTCATTTCCTTCAAAACTTTCTCCATGCATAATATATGTAGAAGCTAATAAATCACATCTTAATCAGATTATCCCTGTATATTTCCTTACCTTCCGATCCACAAAAAACCTCGCCAATCACCGTCAACCACGTGCATATTCATTTCAACGTTTGACTTTAGGCACTCCGAATCTCCACCGTCGATTTACCTCGCCTAATCCAACATCTATCACGTCACTCGATCGCCAACTAGCTTAGCCGATCTCCACTATTGATCAATCCCACATGATCAAATGGTTATCACGCAATCTCACATAAATTCTTGCACAACCAATATCCACCTGAGAGCACGCGAGAAAAGTGGTTTTCTCATGCTACGTGTCACTCACTTAAGCTAATCGCATAAAATTCATGAATTTTTCTTACAGCTTTGAGGGCACGCGAGAAACTGCTTACCACCTACGAAAACCCGCTCCATCATTCCGCACATTTTCCACCCTTTTGTCGACACGTGACTTGATGTGATCCATCCGTCTATTGACTTCATCTCCCACGATAAGATCTCCGCCATTCATCTCCCATTAATCCTATTCGTCCATCTATTGACTTAACCTCCCGCGATAAGATCTCCGCCATCCATCTTCCATTAATCCTGTTTGTCCATCTATTCACTTAATCCCCTGCAATAAGATCTCCGCCATTCATCTCCTGTTAAATTTGTTCGTCCATATATTCACTTAATTCCCTGCGATAAGATCTTCGCCGCTTATCTTCTGTTAGTCCTGTTTGTCCATATATTCACTTAATCTCCATGATAAGATCTCCGCTGCTCATTTTCCGTTAATCCTATTCGTTGATCGATCCATCCATCTATTAAAATCTGACTGATCCAGCAGTTCCTATGCATTGCTACGTCATTACGTCTTCCTTTCGCTGATTTTGATCTTTGATGGCTCTTCCGCTTGACTCCTTCTCGAACTTTGTTCTGCATATTATTTAAACGCTGCAACTCCTGAGCTTTGATTTGGTTATTCAATCAAACTCCAACACTGTCTGATCATCACAAACACAAAAAAACCAAAAAAAGTGAACACAGATTTAGTTTAGTTTCCTTGCTTACACGTTAGTATGGTTTGATGCTTTTTACTTCTATAACTTAGATAGCAGCATTAGATTAGCATTGATTTAGCAATTCTACTTAGCATAGTTGTTTAAATGGTTAATTAGGATATGGTGTGATTTAGCATTACATGTTGTTTTCTTGACTATTGCAGCAGAGTAGCTCTCTTAGAATATATTTGCTCTTCTTCCACCAAAGAATCAAGCTTCTTCTGACCCTATAGAAGTCTCTCTTGGAACCCCTGGGGTCTTTTGCCATCTGAACAGTGACAATAGGTAGGACCTTCACTTCTACTTGTTCATATAGCACTGTCACCTCCAAGTTTTTACAAACCTCGAGTTGATAAGTAAAGTTGGTAGCCCAGGAGTTCCAACATCCTTATTGCAATACTGGTGCTCATCACATAGGAACTCAATTTTCAACAAAACGAATTGTGTTAGGATCATTTTTTCGAGACAGACGTGGTCATTCAGGTTTCGAGCCATTTTTAGAACTTTGATTTTTAAGCTAAATATTGAGCACCTGATCAGGGAGTCCCAAACTTTGGAGAGGATTATGTCTCAAGAGTTTGAATTCGTTTTCCACGAAGACAATGAGCTCCAAGTCTACGTTAGAAGTTGTTATCACAAAACCTTCTCCTGATAGGCTGCTGACCAGGAAGACCTTGAGGAACTGTTTCAAACCAACTTTTGGCTGAGGCTTAGCCTCCCCAACCTGAGAGGGCTCTCTCACTAGGTTAAAGATTTTAGTAAAAGATTAGATGGCTAACTCTATGAAACAAATAAAGGAGTATGAATGGTTGAACACAATCAATAAACATCTATTGGGCTTATGGAGTCAAAAAAAAATTAGTATGACAACAATATTAGCTTAACATGGAAGTCAATGCATCAAGAGTTCAATATATCAGTAACACATAAGAAAATGTAGGAAACATAGTCTACAAATTCATGAAGGAAGTTAGATCATTGCCAACGAGTTCTAAGTGACATACATTCATACCACTGTAAATGAGGAAATGAGGACAACCAATGGACAATCAAGCATTGAAATCTCTTTTGAATCCTGAGTAGTAAAGCCAAACTCTATATTACATAAAAACATAGTCTTCCACAATGACACAATATGAGTGTTTTCTTTCAAAAATCTCCAAACCTTGGTGCCTTACACCTCTTGTCCTTTATAGAGTTAATTACAATATTGGATTCCTTCCTCAAACTTGAGGGGAATTCAAATGTACTTGACATTGACACCTATTCATACTTAAAACAAACTATTAATTACAACTAACTGTTAATTGACAGTCCGAATCCTAATACAACTAGGAGTGTAACTCCTTATTATGCTAGCAACGACCTTGACTATGGAATAAATTCACTGTTTGACAATTGTCCCTCCTCAACTTCGACCTTGGTGTTGTCCATAACCCCCCAGCTAGCCTTCAATATCTTCTCCTTCATCTGCCCTAAAAAGTAGGAAACTGTCCCCTACTCTGTTCTGGCTGAAAAATAGGTGTTGGGACAGAAATTTTTTCTCCTCATCAAAAATGTATTTTGCAAAACTGAAGGAAGCTTTTGTAGACCACTTTGTGATGAACAAAAAACTCTCTTGGTTTTTGGAAATACCTTTCCTACTGCCCAAAAATGGTCTTTGAATATCAGGTGTAAACTGGAAAATTCTGATTTCTGAAAAACTGCTCCTACAACAATTTTGTTGTGCAATTTGAGTCATCAACTTCTTCCATATCATAATGAATTTGAATAAATTGAAAGAGGTTTTTGTAGCTCATTATGTTAGGAATAAAAACCTCTTTCATTTTTCCAAAATATGTTTTCAGTTGCTCAAGAAACCTTTTGGAAGTTGACTACTTAAAACATTTTTTCTACTGAAAAACGCTGCTTCAGTGATTTCATAGCACATCCAGTGTCATTTCAGGACTTTGCGCTACGAAAACTCCTAGACAGTTTCGTAGCGCGCTCAAATTTTTGAAATGACTAGACACATGAAATTTTTGAAATGATATGGGATTCATAAGGGGTAAAACAAGGTTGTTGACTTTTATTTGATAATGGAAATGAGACTCTAACCCTATGACTTAGACTCTAAGAAACATAAAAATGACTTGACCATGTCTAACACAAAAACTTTGGAACCATGCGGGTTGTCCAAAATTTTAGAAACAAATTTCAGTGATAACAGAAGTATTCAGTTGGAAAGTGCTCTGAAATATATTTCCAATAGTATAAATAATTTTGTAAATGGCCTCTTGGATAAAAAATTAGAGGCAGTCAAAGTTGGGCCGATAAAAGCCTAGAACTCTGGAAGGCTTGAAATCTCGGAAGGTTGGAGCCAGGAGGTTTATGATTCGGGGAAGCGAAAAGTATGGAACCCCAAAAATTTGGAAAATCATAAGGTCAGAATCCAGGAAGGTCAAATCCCAGAGGTTTATTTAGAAGGGCCACAGGAATACAGTGAACCAAGGAAGCAGAAAGCCCAAAACTTTGGTAGGTTGGAATCCCGGAAGGTCAAGACCCCATAACTTCTTGTGAAATGAATTCATTGTACGTTACAAGGTTGTAGGAAGTAGGGAATTACAAAGGAAATCACTTGCAAAACCTAGGATAAAGGAATCCTTTCTCTCTCCTCCGATAGGATAGGTGGAAACATACTATTGGTAGGAGATGAAGTTGGCATGACATAACGGTAGACACATGGAAAGCAATTTTGGTGTTTTCAGATACCCAAAATGCCCATTTATGGTGGACATGTGAATCTATCATAGTTTGGCACATGGCATGGATGACTTCAACATGATGTCATCATAGCAATAAATAAAACCCAGAGCTTGAAAATCCTGTAACTTCTTTATAATTGCATTTTGAGAAAGTGTCGGGATCGAGAGTTTCCGACATTTTGTTGGCGATTAGTCGTGTAATCTTGAGAACCGAGGGCATAAATCATTTACACAAGGAGATAGGCCCTTGGCAGGACCCTAAAGGCGCTTGGTCATGTAATCTTGAGAACCGAGGGCGTAGAGCATTTACATAAGGAGATAGGCCCTTGGCAGGACCCTAAATGACTTAGAACCTAAGTGCTCAGCCACCAGTCACAGGACTTGGTCATATGGTGTAAAATCAATAGGCGTCAAAGAAAAAAGGGCTAGAGGCCAAGCCCGAAACTTGGTGAGCTCCTAAGAACTTAAAAATCGTTATTAATAAAAGTTACGAGATGAGAATTTATAGGATTGTAACAAAAATGTGTATGAAGGACGAATGGAAGGATGAATGAGTTGACAACTAAGAGTAAATGCACGCATAGGAGTCAGTGTCATTGGATTAATGGGGAATATAGAGATTGCTAAGTTAAGGTAGCAAGGACCATGATTTTTAGATAGGATTAATAGGCACGTAATTAGCTGAAGCCGTGCCATCCCTGAACAAGATGACACTCTTCATTAAATTAAGCACAAAACAGAGCCATACTAGCGTACTTGGAGCACTATGGTCAATTTAATAAGCATGGGGAGACTTCTTGAAGTGTGTAGGTTCACGGAGAATTTATTCTCAGTAAGGGAAACACTTAGGTGGTCATTCCCAACATTAATTATAATGCAGTTGCAATTGTTGAAGTGTATAACACACACATATGTATATTTTGTGGTTTAATGTAGTTGTGGTGGCTAATAAATCAATGTAATAGCAGTATGGAGAGCCATGAGAACTATAATCTCGGGGAATGTGTAATTTACAATAGAGACACCATCATTCCTAGTGCAACAAAGGAAAAAAACAGTGCAAAGAAGTTGAGAAAATTGGTGAATGCAGAATTATTGAGTGAGCTCAAGAGAGCAGTGTTCTCAGTGTGAAAGTGGAGTGAGTGCGCCAAGTGTTTAATTGAGATAAAATGTTGTAGAGGGCTGAAATTAGAGCTTGAGGGGTAACAAGGATTACAATGCATAGGATAGCTGTAGAGCTAAAGGGAAGAGGCTGGTATTGCAGTGAATAGAATTTATATTTTTGTGTATATGTTTTGCCTTTGTTTCAGTTTGAAAAATGTATGGAAAGTAGAACAGTGGCTAGAGCAGGAAGTGGCCTTCAGGGACATGGGACTTCAACATGGAGTACTTAGGAATATGATAGTAAATTCACATATAAGAGTTGGTGGTGCTAGAGTAATGGTTCCCACAGAGACAATTGAGTCAAGGCAACGGGGACCACGATCTGCAGAGAATATTAATGGGCATGTAATTAGCTGAAGCAAGTCATCTCTGATCTTGCAGACACTATTCATTGAATTAAATGTATAACTGGGCCATAATAGAGTACTCAAATCTCTGTAAGCAGTTAATAAGCATCGAATATCCTCATTGGAGTGTGCAAGTTGACAGAGGATTTATTTCTCAAGATGGAAACTCTCAGGAGCCCATTCCCAACGTTTAATCTGGCTGAAGAGATCAGGAAGTTTGATGCAACAACAACATGGATAACCATGCAGAAGCACACTTGGGTAGCGTGAATGAAAGTGTGTAATGCATATAAGAGACACCATCATTCCTAGTGCAATAGTGGGACAAAACTATGAAGCACAGTTGAGCAAATTTGGTGTAAAGAATTGTTGTGAGATGAAGAAGTGTAGTATATTGAGGGTGTAAAAAAAGGGTGATTGTGGCCAAGTGTGGGCAGTGATACAAATTTTCATAGGGCCAATATCATATCTTGTGTAGCAACAGAGAGCATATTTCATTGGAGAACTGCAACACTGAAGGAAAGGGGTTGGTCTTACAGTAAATCATATTTATATTTCTGTGTATATGAATTTTCCTCTATTTCCAGTTTGAAAATTGCATGAAAAATAGAAAAATGGCTAAATAAGGTTGTGGCATGCATTCATAAGAGGTTTATTCCTATTGGAAAATTGTGGCTTTCTATTTGAAGGGGGTTGGGGCCTCCTGTGAGTGGGTGCTCACAAACAACTTGATGTAATTAAGTGGGTGTTTAAATTACATCATAATAACAAATAGATTGACGGTTTTTTCCCTTTGGGTTTGCATGTAAAAATACCTGTGTCTATATATGTGTATGTTGCTCATTTGATTAATTGTGGGCATATGTAAATGTCATATTTTGTTGTTCATGTTTATTGTAGTATGAATGCTCTCTCAAATAATTGATAGTTGTGAAAAGAATCTGAAGGTTTATACTTACAAGTTTAAGAACCACACAATTACTGATTCACCCCCCTCTCAGTAATTCCTTATTACAACAATAGTTGACCAATTTGTGAAGGAGATAGAGAAGGGAATATCACATATACCCAAACACGTAGTGAATAAAGTCACCCACAAGAAGCAAAACAATAAAGAATTCATGTTAGGTGTGCAAATAGGATATTATTATATGGATACTATTATTCTTGATTTGGGATCTGATGTCAATATTGTACCAAAAATGACGTGGGAGATGATGGGCACACCCAAGCTAAATTTATCTAACTTCAGTTATCCAATCAATATAATTTTTTTCCTATTAGTATACTATCCAATTTGGAGGTAGATATTGATGGGGTTACCAGTATGGTTGATTTCAAAGTTATTGATATTGTTGATGATATTGATCCTTATCCAACTCTGTTAGGAATTTATTGGGACTTTGATAACCAAGTTGTTGTGGGGGAAAGTATCCAACTCGGAATGACCCTAACCCACTCTAAGGGTGACAGTTCCTTAGCAACAGCTGAAAGCAAAGCTATCTAAAGTTTCTTCTTTATGACATGCAAGAGATAAAAGGAAGAGATCCACTTACCGATGTCTTGCGCAAATGGTCGATCCAATCTCCTTTGATTGCCGCTTGCTCCCAGCTCCAAGTCTTTTCACGGGCCCAGCTACACGAGATCTTGCAAATAAGACAAGAGAAGGAAACTACAAGAAGCATGCATGCATAACTGATTCAAGGATTAGCATAAATCAAATACGCAAGTAAGACAATACATCATTGAAACACATGCGAATAGAAGAACCTCAAAAGCTTTATTAATATATGGAAGTAAGGTTCAGGCGGTGATACAACCATGAGAGGTCCAATCCAGCATCACCTTCCCGATGGAGAGAAATCTCTTCTTCACCTCCCTCAAGCAATCACCCAATGCTCACAACTGTAAACCAACAACAATTCTTTGCACTAAATTCCGGCCTCTAGATCCCATGGGATGAGATCCTTATATAGAGTTTTGGAGTGAAGATAAGTCAGCTTGATGTGTGACTTGTTGTCCTCTTCAATTCCAGTTGTTCTTCAGTCCTTCACTCAGAGTTTCTGCCTTCCACTTGGAGTTTTAGAACCTCTTAACTCATCATTAGGCGAATCTTCTGATCCAAGTGTCAATTTAGAAGCTTCCTAGGCACTGGCACATTGAGAAAAGATTCCTCCACATGTCCAAGTACGCTCAGCGCAGGTAGCCTTTGTCCTACTTGCTCTGCAACGCAGGTAGCCTTTGTTGTACCTGATATGCAGCGCAGATGCCTAGTGGAGCAGCTGCAATGATCCAAAACTGACCTGTTTTTGAGTGTTTTTAGTGGAGAACTGAACTGTAGTGCTGTGGTTTGCTGACCTTGTTCCTCTAGGGGTAGGAACAACATGTTTGGGGACTTTGGATCCCTCAGATTATTGACATTTCATGCTCTATGCTGTAAGGCACAAAAATGTCTATAACACAAGTGATCATTAATTTGAAGAAAACACAAATGATATTCGATTTTAGGGATGTTTGAGTGATTGTGTCATTAGATCCAAGTGAAGGAGACTGTTACATGGATCTTGTCCAGGAAGTGATGGATGGAGATGTTCTCAACGAGATCTACAATATTACTTTGCCTAGGGAAGATTATGTCAACCTAACTACAGATGGTATACTGAGTTGGTGCAATATCGATTTGTGTGCTTCATATTCTAAATAAGTGCTAGAAAATTAGCAGAACTGGCTACATGAGGTCTCTACCAAGAGGTGTTCACATATCACTCGCACATTATGAAATATTAGCACTAATGTAAAAAAACTCCCCCAAAGAGTATGTACCTACACATCAAATGATTAAGAGTATTAAGGCCCTTCCTAGTTGTGGAAATGAGGACGATCTATCAGAGAACATTCTGAATGTGGAAGAAAACGAGACCCTTAGGTTTGAGAAGTGGGTTGGGCATTGACCAATATTTTTTTCTTTAGGATACATGCCATTTCCCCTTGTTTCAAGGAACACTAGAAGTAGCACAATGATGAAAAGAGTATATGACTAGTATATTAGTTCGACATCTATAACATAGGAAAAGGGGCAATGGTAAGTAATTAAGGGAAAGGATGTTAGACCCACATCCTCTATAAAGGTATAAAGGTATTCATTAGAGAGGATGTAAAAATTCCACACTGGTTGGACTGGAAAAGGGAATTAGCGATACAACAAAAGGGAAATTTTTGAGCCCGAAGGCGTATTGCATCGAGATTTGTTGCAGAGGAAAGAAGTGTGTGCACAATGTTGGGGGTCAATTTGCTACATCTAAGCTAGAATTATAATATATATTATGTGTGTGTGTGTGTGTGTAATAAAGGATATTCATAAATGCAACTGTTGGTCACATCAGTGGAATAATGAAGTTCAGGTAGTGTGAAGGGACAACTCCGTAACTACCAAGCGATAATTGATGGTATTGAGGTACTAAAATATTCTATATTAGCTCGTGATAAAATATCTGCAAAGATGAATCATGCATTTAGGCAGAAACATTTATTGCAGGAGTGGTGGTGAGTGATTTGGTCATGCATACCTCGAGATATCGTGCCTTAACAAAAACATTATGAAGGTGTGGAAACGAGGGGTAATACTACTCAATGTAGTTTTGAAAGTTTTAAGTAACATATTGGAAGCCTACAATTAGATCGAAAGGAAGGAGTTAGAGTGCTAGGTTGCAAGAAGGCTTGAAGAGGAATTGTGGTGATTTCAGGAAGTAGGTGTAGAAAAAGTTTAAGGGGAAGGCTACAGAAAATTCATTTATGCATAGGTTGTAGACTAAGAACCCCTCTATCCAATTGCAACCTGAGAGTGTGGAAGATGAGGTTGAGGTCATAGGAGAAGTTGAAATTGTTGAAGCTATTGATTCATCATCCTAGCCTAAGGGGTGTGGGCCAAGTTGAATTTATATTCCACCCCACACACCTAATTCCCAACCACTTAATCTAAAAAGGATGCGAAATATCCCATGACTATATCGAAAATCCCTAATGGGGTGTTACGAAAAAAATATATGGTGGAGTGCATAGGGAAAATCAAACATGTTGACCATGATATTACGAATCACAAGAAATGTACAAAGTTACATGAATATTTGTAGGGGAAGGGGACCAATGACCCCAAGGTGGTTTCTTGAAAGCCAACAATGCTCTAACGTTATAGAAAGGCAATATTTTGAATTTATTGGAAATTCCTCACTTTGGCCACATAAATGAGATTACTATAGTTACCAATATATTTCAAAGTTGTATGCATTGAGGTTATTTATGGTTATATGAGGCCATTGAAATTACTCCACATGTAATCAAGAATATCATTGGTTTGCCCATGGAAGGTGATGATCCCAAACCCCTATTTGAGGATAAATCTAAAACCTTGGGAATGGATTTGTTTAGAAAATGTGATATGATAAGGGGAAAATGGGTTTTTGTTGTTTTGGAGATAAACGACCAAAGTTTTTGATTCGCTACACAAGTATTGGCTTGTAAAATAACTAGGAAATGCAAGAAGGATGAGGTACTAATAGGCATTATTTTGGCAGTGGATAAGTGCAGGAAGGGTGTCATAATGAATTGGGCTACATAACTGCTCAATTAATTTGTGGAAGACTATATTCTTTTCAAGATTCAGGTGAATAATTTCATTATGCTTGGCTATTAATTATAATCGCTTTGTGAATGGGGGAAACCTCCAGAACTTCAAACTGTCAAAGAAACATGACTCCCTATTAAGGCCACATGATTTCAACATTTGTGGGCCACTACGATTCTTGTGAAAAATATTGAGATTAATGTTACTTTTTTTCTTTATCATGAGATGATCTGCTAAGCCATCAAAGTGAATCCACACATCCCTATGGAGGTGGTTCAAAATTATGAGAGCATCATGTGATTCGAGGCTAATACGTGTCATTTACACATTTAGGCCAAGCAAGATCAACATAAATAGTGGTAGACATGCACCTTTTAATAGCCCTAATGAATATGTACAAGCACATATCTGTCTCTGAGAGGATGGTTGTAATTTTTCGTTAGTAGAGGAGTAGGATATCAGGAATTTGGAAAGTAGTTTTGAGTAGGAGGAACAATAGAAGCCATAATGTGGGACATCTGCATAAACTCAATAGCACTCATATTAAGACTAGGATGAGGAACTTGAATAATCAGGAATCTTGTCAACTACAACAAGTTCCATAGTAAAAAGGGCTACCACAACAAGTGCTTGGGATGGTACATCCTTTGCTAGGAAGAAGTGAAAGGTAACTCAGGTCACTCAAGTGACATCCATGTTTGAGGATGATATAGAACATATCATTGAGTAGGTTTATGAGAATATGAAGGAATCATTGAGTAGGACCGATGAAAAAACATGGGAAACTATTAAGAAGGTGTAGTAGGATCAAAAGCGCACTCCAGACAAGATGGAGCAATTTCAACAGTTGGTGAAGACCAATGGAGTGTTGTCTATCCAGTCTACTACTAGTAAGCTAGTTGAGTAGTAAGAGGCCTAGAATGCATTAGGTATTCTAGAACCATGGGAAGGTACCTCTGTCACCTCTAGTAAATGCCAGACACTCTAGGTCTCTCTCGAGGCAATAAAGTGTCCTTTAGAAGTAGTTTCACAACAAGTGAAAGGTTTGACATACACTAATTTAATTTTTACTAGGTTAACCTTAGATACTTTATATAAATTACAAGATAGTGTTGTCACTGATTTGTAGATGTGTGCTAGTGATACTACTTTAGAATTCGTGTAGGCACTGGGAGCCAATGAGGTTGAGGAACATGAAAAAACACAATTACTTAATGAAGAAAAAAAGCAGTAGACAAGGAGATGAAACTAAGAGAAATCATGAAAATAGTTTATAAGAAAGTTTTAGTTGAATCTGTTAAGGAAGGCACAAAAGTAGGAAGTCAAGTTTCCATGATCGGTGAGGTAGCACAAGCACAAAAATCCCAAGTCGAAGAGATAAAACAACGATCGTCTACACCTCTTAAAGAAAAACATCGCCATGTGGAAGCTAAGAGGCCTTTACTATAGAAACTCCTTGTATATTCAAACTGCTTATGTAATTTTCTTAAACAAAAAACTTGAATCTACTCTACTGATCAACAAAAACAGTTAATTGATCGAGAAATCATGAAGCATATAAGAGAACTAATTCAATCAACACATTACATAATGATTTCATGGGGAAAGCCGCAACCAAAAACCCCTACTATCTGTATATTACATTAGTCAAAAAATATGAGAAGATTAAAATGTTTTTCACAAGCCCGAGCAACCTCTGCACTATCTTTATTTGTCTCACAGCTTCTTAAACAAGCCTAGGCCAATACTTAACCAATCTTCTTATTTCCCAAGTCCCTATTTCCTTGCATTGTTTAATGAGGAATTGAACCCCTATTTAACATGAATTTTCCTCCATTGGATTGCGTAGTTCCTTTAGGCTCTTCCTCTGACTGCATGCACCATCTATACAATTCAGATAATTATACAACTGATAGTACACTACCCTTGAAATCCAATATCAATTGGGTAACTCTCATATCTGACATGCATGAGTTATTTATCGCCAAATTATCAGTTAACTAGTTGAACACATGAAGCAACCCACCACTGTTAAACCTCCTGCTAGTTCCTCCGTCAATTAGAACTAGTTTAACTGACTTTAACTTTGTTAAATTGAATTAATTAATTACAACTCAAAATAAAGTCAACCAGGGCTCCTATAAAGTAGGAGTCACTCTACATGATTCAAGTTAGACTCTAAAATCGAATTAATTGAACCAACTAAGTAAAATTAACTTAGTTAACTCGCACAAGTTGTCTTGTGATGTGGAATTACAATTTTTCTCCTAATTTAATTCAATGGAAAATTAAATCAGGATTTTCCTTGTTGTATTTTCAACATTCCCTCTCAAAAAGAAAGGGATTCACATCTACCTCGATCCAAAACCTTTGGAATGTATTGCATGCAATGCTTCTCACTGTTGCTTTTGTTACTGCAACATTTGCAACTAAGAATAAAGTAAAAATAAAAATATTCACTGAATCAATCTGCTATGGTTTGCTATGAAAACTGTGTTGTTGTTGACTCTGCAACTAATCCTCCTTCTCTATTGTCAACTCTTCTCTATACTTCTTAGTATCTGATTGATATTGATCCTGCTACTACTGAATAATGTGGGCCCCCGTAGCAAGGTAATGATCCATGTTGAGGCAAATTAATTACCTATCATTTAATTGTCAACCCGAGGGTTTCGTAAAACTTGCGAATCATGCGTGCACTATATATGTTAGAAATTAACTTCCAATTTAGATCAATCTAACTACTAAACCAGATGACAACAAACCAAATTCACCTATTCTAATTCAACAATCAATTCAAAGGAAATTATAGTACAGTGTTTGGAATTGAAATCTTAATCTATCACACTTGCAGGAATTGAAGTCTTAAGCTACCACACTTGCGGGAATTGAAAATCACACCACTCTTTCAAAAATGAAATTGCATGAAATGAAATCTACTCTAAGGGATCATGTGTGCATTATCAAATCAGGATCCTATGAAATGAATAATCAAAACCACATGATATGAAATGAAAGCAAAAAACAATAATTCTTAACCTCTAGATATGAAATAAAATAAAAACAATCACTCTTAACCTCTCACACAGGAAAAGATATGAAAGAAATAAATCTTAATCTATGAAAAACAATAAATCTCAATCTATGAAAAATAATAAATCTCACACATTATAGATGGCCAATCCAAAAGCATGAGGGATGGAAAGTTGAGAGGCTCCAAATACAAGCATAACCAAATCAAAGTGAACATCACTCATGAGTATGGTGCCAAATCCAAATTCTATATTCAAAACAAGAGCATTTCCCCAACTTTTCACATCCAAATGATAGGAGAAAACTTCCCCTATTTATACAAAAATATGAGAAGCTATCTCATTAATGAGAGTCCATGAATCTCTCCCTATATCTATAGAGTTATAATCAAAATAGGAAATGATAAGACACGTCTTCTTAGAGTTTCAATACAAATAGGAAATGATAAGACACATGTATTTTTAGAGTTTCAATACAAATAGGAAATGAGACACATATCCTCATGATCCCATGATCTTCTCCATTCAAATTCGAATTTGGCCTTAGGAGGCCACATAAGGGTCTTTTAGAAGCTTCCTTTTGACCTACACATGTCAACAATCTCATCCCACTTGTTAGGTATAAACATATGCACATTATTTTCTAATTTTTAATCATAAATTCACTTAAAATGCTAAGAATTAATAAAATTTGAAAAAACATAAATGTGACCCAATAATGATAGTGGTAAGGTAAATGTAATGAAATAGAGGTAAATGTAATGAAATAGAGGTGGAGTGAAGGTGACAATATGGAAATATAAGTGAAAATGTAATGGAAGTGAATGACAATTTCAAGGCCCAACATACCCCCCAACTGAAGCTATTGTATGTCCTCATGCAATCTATTACATTAATTCTTTTCGATCCTTGAGCTTTGGCTTAACTGTGCATGATATCATTTGATAACTTCATACTTCTGCAAAGTCTTTTAGTTGAATTGCAACATGGTTAGTTCTTGTGTTACAACCATACTTTGTTGTTGCATTCTATTTTGATCTTTGAACTTTGCATAATGATAATTTGATTATTTTTGCAAAGTATATCTTTATTGGATTGCATCATGGTTGGTTCTTGTGTAACAACCATGATTGTGTTTGTATCCAATTATCTTTTGAAGTACTTTTGAAAAGCCATTTTATGCTCATAATAATAATGTAATAGTTAATATCTTTTTGAAAGTATGTGGGCTTCTGAATGTGATATGAACATGGAAAAATATGAATATGAATGTATCTCCCCCCCCCCAACTGATGGTATTGACAATTTTATGATATGAGGAAAATGAGTGTTTTTTCAAAAAATTATCATTCTATCTTTTCAAGGAATTCTTTGGTAAAAAGTTAGAAAATGACGTACCTTAACTTACCCTTTGAAAATGGACGAGTTGCATGTGTGTGGCTACAAAAATATGATCATAATATTCTTCAAGAGGTTGGACAAGTCATGGAGAAAAGAGTGTTTTGGGAAGTTTTAGTGTCTACGGAGAAACGCTTAAACTCCTAGACTAGTAGCTAAGTCTAGAACAACAGTGCAAAGCATTCTCTACTTTTTCTATAACCAATAGATTAAATAAGAGGTAAAGAAGCCTACCTGTAGCTTTCACTTACTCCTTATCTCCCTTGACCAACTCTGTCACTCCTCTCTGTACTTAATCTGCTTGAAGAGTACCTACACACAGACAAAAGACAAAAACCGATCAAAGCATATGATAATTATCTATTGATTAAACATAGCATGAAATCAAGTACATGATACACATATGAAAGCATAAATGAATAACACAAGCATATGGAAAAATCTTTGAACACTTTATTAGTGAAAGGAAGAGTTACAACCCAATTTTCTCGATTCAGCATCACTCCTCTAGTTCAATCCCATCATCTTCTCATAACAAGCAAGACATTTTGACATCATTACAATACTTGAAATCAACTCAAGCCTCATACTAACAACATCTCCCTATAATTCAATGATTTCCAACCCCTGATCACTTAGATGAGTGGTATTTTTATAGGTGAATGAAGGAAGTTATGCCATAAATGGTGATAATGAATGCCCTCCCAAACTTAGGATTTAGTTCCATGGAGGAAGGGATAAAGGGATTGATGTTCCTTAACTCCCTACCTCATCCAACTACAAGCTCAAAGGAGTAGATAAACTTGGGAAACTTCTAGATGCATCCAATGGATAAGAATATTCCCAAACCCCAATGCCATTTCGTTAAAATTCGCCTAGCACAGGCCAAAGAGGGCTCAAGTGCATTGCATAGCACCCTATCAGTGAATGGTCTGCATTGCAGTGCACGCTAATGAAGGTCTGCCTGCGCTGATCTTCTTAGAGGCAGTTTTTGGATGATTTCGGTCATGGTACTTGTTGGGAAGCTAGGCATTTTGATGATTGACTTCTTTAGGTCATGTAACAATTGAATTAGGGTTTAATGGGCCCTAATAGTACTGATCTGTAAGTTGGGGTTGATGTGCCCAAATGGATCTGTAACAAAGAGTTAAGATGAATTTTTATTGCTTTTATGAAAACTTGTTGAATCTGCTGCAGAATGGTGCTGATTCTACTGTTGCCATCTGATTTCGCAGCTGTTATTTGATTCAGCAGCTGTCAGCTGATTCCACAGCTGCATGTCTTCTACATTTTCTCCCAAATGCTGAAAATGATAGTCTTCATGTCTTCAAAACTCATTGGCACAATTCTTGCTATGTGAATAGATGTTCTGATGTCAAACATAGCGGGAAATTGTTGACTTTGTAGAAATTTTGAATAATAAACACTTATTCACAGAGATTATCCTGATTATACACTATTGCAGAATACATGCATAATACATAACCTCCTCTACGTTGATCATCAATTTAGTAGCATTAAAAACAATGAAACATCAATCGCATGCGCACATTAACACAGTATGTAACCCGGGGAAAGCATACAGCTGAAAACCCCACACTATCTGTATATTATAATGATAGAGAACATGTAACAATACATAGTACAATACTCCTCATAAGTACTCAGTACTATCTCCACCTGTTACACACAAACTAGCGCAGATCTGATACCTCAAATCTCCTCCACTGTTTCCCTGCCTCCACTGCGCAATCCTGCATGAGAATCAATCACTATGTGAATTCGAATTCCCTCGGTTATACTACGCAAGCCTCATGGGAAATCTCCATCCATGCATGTGCAAATTTCATGCACAACTATAGTCACAACTGATAGCAATCTCAACCTCTAACACCTGTCTCCACTGAACTGTGCATGCACTGAGTTAACTGATGTATTCTTGAGTTAATTTATGAGTTAATAATTAGTGAATTAATTAATAATTAATTCACACAACTCATCACTAGTGTATTCTGTAGTTAGACTAAATACAACTAGTTTAACCAAGTCAAACTGAACACAACTCTATCAACTCCACAATCAACTCCAACAAACTCAACCACATGAGTTCTAACTGAAGTCCTGCATGCAATAGCTCAACTAACCCACAAGAAAAGCGTATTTCCTTCTGACAGCTGCATGTGCCACATCTGTAGCTCAAACTAAAGTGCTCCAAGAGGATAAGATAATGTTTATAGTCCAAATATTATTATGAGCTAATAATATTCGACTGTTCTATTTTTAGCCTAGCAGTTTAAAAATAGAAACCGCCCATATGTCTAAAAATAGAAGTCCATCTATTTTTACCAACATGACCAATCATCCACAAATAGCAACCTGCAACTCATAGACCATGATCCATATGTCTAAAAATAGACTGTGCGCCAAAAATAGCTTGCGGGCCCACTTAGTGAAGGCGACTCCTTTCCACTAAGCTCCATCATCTTGTTGCATTTTCAACACTCCCTCTCAACAAGATATGGATTATCAGCAACCCCTATCCTACCTCGGTGGTATTCTAATTTGCTCTTGGTGAGCGCATTCGTCAAGATATCAGCATCCTAATCCTCCGCTGGAATGTATGAAAGTAACATGACTCTCCGTTGCACACAATCTCTGATATGATGGTACCTGATGTCAATGTGCTTGGATCTATCATGAAATACTGGATTGGCCGAGAGTTTAATGCAACTCTGGTTATCACAATAAATCACTGTAGGCTCCAAGTGAGAACCGAACAACTCGACCAAGATCTTCCTCATCCATATAGCCTCGCATGCAGCCAAACTTCCTACCATATACTCAGCCTCTGCTGAACTGAGTGCCACAGATCTCTGCTTCCTGCTGTACCAAGAAACTGCTGTCGACCCGATACTGAAAATCCCTCCAGATGTGCTCTTTCTGTCTGTTGGGCTCCCTGACCAATCTGCATTCGTGAAGCCACATAGCTTCACCTCATCCTCCTGTCTGTACCACAATCCATATCCCGATGTGCCTCTGAGATAACGCAATACATGCTTGCCTGCCTTCTAGAAGAGCTTGGTTGGCTTAACCATAGCTTGTGAAAGCTGGTTAACAGCATAGCATATATCAGGTCGTGTATTGACCATATACATAAGCGACCCCACCAACTGTCGATAAACAGTGGCATCCACTACTTCTGCTAAAGTAGCATCCTCCTTCCTCCAACCTCCATGAAGAGGAGTATCAACAGGCTTGCAGCCATGCATGTTGAACTTCTCCAGTATCTCCCGAGCATACTTCCCCTGAGAAAAAAATAGTCCATCACTATGCTGCCAAATTTCCAATCCCAGGAAATAATGAAGGAGGCCCAAGTCCTTCATCTCAAACTCCTTAGCAAGACCATCCTTGCATGAAAGTATCAACAGCTCATCACCTGTTAGAATCAAATCATATACATAAAGTACAATGATAAGCAACTTACCCTCCACCACAATCTGGTATAGGTTAGGATCCGCCTCACTCTTGGAGAATCCAAGTCCGGTGAAATAACTGTCTATCCATGTGTACCAAGCACGTGGTGCTTGTTTCAACCCATACAATGCTCTCTTGAGCCTACACACATGCGACTCGCTGCTGAAGATCTCGAAACCTTCGGGCTTCTCTAAGTACACCTCCTCCTCAATGACTCCATTGAGGAATGCAGTCTTCACATCCATCTGATGAATTTGCCACCCCATCTGCACTGAGAGAGCAAGAATCGACCGTATGGAAGAATACCTTGCAACAGGTGCAAAGGTCTCCTCATAATCGATCCCCTCTATCTGTGAGAAGCCTCGGGCAACAAATCTTGCCTTGTACTTCTCCACACTCCCATCAGCTGCCTGCTTAACTTTGTAGATCCATCTCAAACCCACCACTGATTTCCCTTCCAGTCATGGGACAATCTCCCATGCACTGTTTCTGACAATCGAATCATACTCTTCCACCATGGCATCTACCCATGCGGGATCCTCCACAGCTTCCTCAAAAGGTGATGGCTCAGTCACAACACATTTTCTCACAAGAGCCATGTATCCAATGTACTGATCAGGTGACTGTCTTTGTCTACGTTGAGCTGTAGGTGGTCCTACAACCTTCTCTGCATCTTGAGCCAGTCGCTCAGCTTCTGTCAAGCGCTTTCGCCCTCTAATGGTTAGTGCTGCATGATTGGTCTCTTCCACTCCATGAACTTCGTCATGTGGCTGATCCACGTCCTGAAGCTCATCCTTAAGAACTAATAGCTCCTCATCTGCATGCAAGTGTGGCTCCCTCTCAAGCGAACACTTCATGGCTTTCTCCTCCTGAAATTTTATATCCCGTCGCACAACAGTCTTGCGACTGTCTGGTAAATACACACGACAGTTGTGGGGTGTATCAGTGTACCCCACAAATATCTCAACCTCTGCAGTCGGCTCCAGCTTCTTCCTGGCATCCTTTGTCACATGCATGTAAATGTTAGAACCAAAAATCCTCAAATGAGAAATATCAGGCCTCTTACCAGAATAAGCCTCCTCGGGTGTACTCATGCCAAGTATCCTATGAGGACAACGGTTCTCCACATAAACTGTTGTATTGCATGCTTCCGCCCACTGCACTGATCTGACTGCGCAAGAGTGCCTTTAGGAAGCCCAGTAGTGATCTACTGCAGTATCTTCAAGGCTCCATGGTGAAGATGACCCAATCTCCTGTGCCACAGCTCGCCATCATCCTGGCTCATCAATCCTTCTGCCTTTCATGCCATTGTTGCGCAGCCATCTACATGCAACTGATAAAGGTTCCTCACTCGAACCCCTATCTTCTGGGTTTCTCCAGTTGTCTTACTACGCAGGAAAGTCTTTCCCTCGCTGAAAACAACATCATATCCCTTGTCTTCTAACATCACCATAGAGATAAGATTCTTCTTCAATCCTGGAACATGCATCACTTCCTCCAATATGAAGGGTTTACCAGACAAAGGAAATGAAACCGATACCGGTCTCACTGTATCTACCATCATCGCCCATCTCGATGTGCACTCCAAGATCTTTCTCCTCCAGATCAGAAAACAAATCTCGATCTCCTGTCATGTGAAAATACGCATCACTGTCCAAGAACCATACCGATCCCATCACACTTGATACCAAGCATGCAATCAATGAAAAATAAAGCTCAAACTGCGAGGCTAAGGCCTCTCCTGCTGCAGCTCCAGCAACTTGCTTATTTTTCTTCTTTTGTGGACAATTTGTGGCATAGTGTCCGTGCTGGTGACAGTGAAAGCACTTCACCTTGGACATGTCCTGCTTCTTGCCTTTCACACTGGAATGAGAAGCTTTCTTGTTCTTCCCCTTCTTTGCTTTGGCAGCCAAAACACAATTTTCTTCATCAGTTGCCTTTGATGAAGATCCATCCCTGGTATTTTGCTTGATCTCCTCATGCACAAGATCTGACCAAAGTCTCTCCCATCCTGGAAATTTCTCCCGACCATTGACAGAGTCCTGATAGGAATGCCAACTCTTCAGAAGACCAAGGAGAGCCAAGCTCACCAAGTCCTCATCATCGATAGTCACCCCCACACTTCCCAGCTCATCCCTGCACTGAGTGAACTTCGTGAGATACTTGGGCATACTGTCTCCCTTCTCGCACTTAATGTTTCTGAGTTTATCCTTGAGCGCCAGCTTCCTCTGATCGCTCTTGCTTTGGAATAGATCTGTCAACACTTTCCACATCAAGTATGGAGAAGCCTTTCCATGCAGGCTAGACACAATGTGATCCTTCACGCCCTCCAACAGAATCCTTCGACACTTTGCTGTCTTCTTTTGCCAAGCATCAACTTGCGCAGTATCAGTAGGCTTTGGGACCTCAGCCTCTATGAAATCCTTCAGCCCATGTTCATCTAACACCGCCTCCATCCTGTCCTTCCATGCAATATAGTTTGAGCTGCCCTCAAGAGCATACTCCAATCGCAATCCCGTTGAAAGACATTGCAACGTTGACACCAAGAAAACACTACTGCAAATTCGAATTCCACCAGCTCAAAACTCAACCGCTTCTGATCTAAAATTCGTGAGAACAAATTATTTCTCGTACAGAGATTGACTGTATGGGCATTCACCGGATATCTCACCTTCCAAAAGAAGGATGAATCCAGAGGCTACCTGGCCTGATTACAGACTCTGCCTGAAGAAATAAAATGTAAACACTTTCTGAATAATAGATCTGATGATCAACAACTCCGATACCATGTAGAAATTTTGAATAATAAACACTTATTCACAGAGATTATCCTGATTATACACTATTTCGGAATACATGCATAATAAATAACCTCCTCTATGTTTATCATCAATTTAGCAGTGTTAAAAACAATGAAACATCAATCGCATGTGCACATTAACACAGTATGTAACCCAGGGAAAGCATACAGTTGAAAACCCCACACTATCTATATATTATAATAATAGAGAACATGTAACAATACACAGTACAATACTCCTCACAAGTACTCAGTACTATCTCCACCTGTTACACACAAACTAGCTCAGATATTGTTATCACAAAATCACTACTAAGGGCTGCAACCAAGTGAGATTTTATGTAACTCTTTCAACCAGACTTTAGACTAGGAATTAGCCTTCCTAATCAGAGAGGGCTCTCTCACAGATTTATAATAGAAATCAATTAGAACAAAAGATGGCTAACTCTTCACTCATTCATGAAAACAACAGCTGGTTGAACACATATCAAATTGGTCTTCATTGGGCTATGGAGTCTTACACATTTAATAGACAAAGGCACAGTCATTTCATGGAAGTCAAGGCTCTTTGCATTAGATGTCCAAACATATTTCACAAAAACCACAGCTTGCCAAACACACAGGAAGTCAGAGCATAAGATATGAATTCTGAGTGATTGTGCTATAACAAGGCTGTAAAAGAACAAATAAGATAAAACACCATCATTATATTTGAACAAAACAATCCATTGAGAATCTTGAGAAGAAATAACCACTGTTTTACTATTACTGTAACAAGTCTTACATTGGCCCAAATAACTCTGTTTTTGTATAAAATGTCCAACCCTTATTACATCCTAATCTGATCCATATATAGGCAAACCAACTCAACCACCTCGAGCTTCCTCCTCCAGCATGAGGGGAGCCTCAAAGGTGGCTATTGACTATCCTTACCTAGTGCATAACTAATTTATTAATTACATAATGACTAAACTGAAATTACAAATGGTTTTCATTTAATCAAAATCCAAAATCTTTGCTCCTCGTAGCATGATGTTGTTCTGGCTCTTGACACATGTCCTTTTGCTGCTTGAGTTGAGATGACTGAGCTACAGATGCAACGAATGCTGACTTCGGATGCTTGAAAGCGCTGATGGCTCATTAATTGACCAAAAGATGTGCTCTATTTTAACGGTCTCTGCCTCCCAACATTCTCCAAAAGTGTAGCAGCATGTTCCCAAGTCTTTTAATAACCCCAGGTATGGAATGCTGACATGTTTCTGATTGTGCTGTAGGTGGTATTGATAGACAAGTGTTTCTCTTCCTTAACTCCCGCTCACAGTATCACAATAACTGCTCTGCGCTTAAAATTATCACCTACAGCAGTTTCGTAGCGCGCTACGAAACTGCTGTGTGATTTCGAAAACATAACTTCAACCCAAAATCCTTATCAACTAAATGAGTTTCCCTGAATAGCAGCTTTGGCTGAATCCCATGCAAAAAAAAACTTTGTAAAGAAAGAAGGCTCATTCCCCTCTGTAACTTTGTAAAGCGGTATATCTGACAATACACCTTCTAACAGTGCTCCCTGTTCCCTTAATGAATTCTGGTTCATCAAATTGTGTTCTACCCATTGCAGAAGCCACTGGATACCACACCAAATCGGATTTTTCATATAGCTGGAAAAAATGTGTAATGTCAAGTCAATCCGGCGATGCACCCCCGATTCTACGAATTTGACATAAGAAGCCGCAATGTTTGAGACATTAGATGCCGTGCTGAGCTTTCCAATATCACATCTTCTGCTAATGATATTTTCTTGACCCGTGGCTTTTAAGTGAGCGCTAAAAAATATATAACAATCCTCCTTCTCTAAGCCAACAGCTGGAGCATGTAACCGGCACGGTTACCACATTTGTAGAAGACAACATCTAAATAATACAGTCCACCTTGACAGAGGAAACTTGTCTATTTCGAGCTCTGCCATTTGCTTCCTTGTCTCTACGACAGCGATTTTTCCTCTCTGTCATCGACATTTGATTATGAAGATGATTTGAAAAATTAATGCCAAACAAAGATTATTTGGAGTGTACAGATCAAGAAACCCTGAATTGATAGTATCTTTCTAGGAATTGCGCCATCCTTCTTTTGTTTTTATTTAATGCGCACTCATCTTTAACGACACCAGTTAACCTAATACCAGCTCTTGTGCCACTAATAATGGCGGCCTTGTAGCAATCAAATTCTTATAAAACTACTTGACACTTGGCATTAATCACTGCATTTCATAAGAGCACTTTCATGTCTTCCGTATGTGCATTATTAATGAACCAACGTGCTTGATAATATTCACGACATTTTCATTTATATCAGTCATTTTAAAAAACCCGTGTGCCTTGAAGAAACGATTGCAATGCATTTCGCATAAGCCATGTAGTTACGATAGTTCCAAAACATTTTTGTTTCAGAGAGTAATACCATGAAGGAGGTGCTGTGTATCCCAGTCTAGGAAAAATGTGATCCCCTGCAGTAATAAACACAATGCTGCCTATCTGTAACACTGGCACAAACTTGCTGAGCATGCGCTTCGATAATGGTGGAGGGGTAATTTGAAAGTTCCACATCAACTCCAGGAAATGCGCTCCTTAATATTCCCTTTGACTGGAATCAATAGGCTGGCCCTTCCATCACCAACACAGCTTTTGTCCATTTGCCCACACGCCAAATTTTTCCTTCATTATCATCACCCATAAAGCGCAAAAAGGCCATATACGCAGGGGCTATTCTAAGCTGGAATGCTACAAAGAGAAAACAGAATTGTTGACCAAAACAGCTGAATACCGTCAGCATCCATGTTGCATTTTCCACCTTATGAGGATTAGGTTTTACATATCAATAATTAAAGGTGCAGCCATTGTGCATGTTCACCTTGTGATCATTTCTCAAATGAGTCACA
Organism: Pinus tabuliformis; assembly: GCA_031772625.1. NCBI lineage: Eukaryota > Viridiplantae > Streptophyta > Pinopsida > Pinales > Pinaceae > Pinus > Pinus tabuliformis. The sequence goes on along the minus strand of CM062816.1, from coordinate 537,972,108 downwards.
AGTGCTGGAATGTCCCCAGCAACTGAGCATTCGGAATCCACGTAAGGGCAACTGTTAAGACCTGAACATGCATTGTTGTTCATGCTTTAACTTGCTACAATATGGGAATATGTCGAGACAACCAAGCTTTTGATGTCTGCAAGGAAGTTCCAGAGATTCTGCAACCTTTTCAAGAGCCAAACATCTTATATTTCCCAGTTCATGTCTGTTAGTGATGCAACGGTTATGCACCCTCAACTTGCAGAAGTTTTTACATGAGAAGATGAAACAGAATGCTCAGGTCAGTAAGGGACATAGTAACAAGAAGAATCAAAGTGACATTCATTTAGACCCATTGAATTGTTTTGTTCAGAGCCACCTTCGGTAAGTGTATATGGCAGGACAGAGGCTCGGAATTCTGAATTAGTTGAGGATGGCATGGGGTATAACACACAAGAATAAAATCTGCTTACATATCCGTTGCTTTGCCTCTGGCAGATACAATCACATGGAAGAACTAATACACAAACAACCTTGTAAACCTTGATATGCTCATTCTTATCTGAAAGATCTGACATTAGACCTTTTAAACAGATCAACCTCATCCACAGCAGTTGTATCCCATGTACAAAAGGCATGATAGGATTTGAACCTCCATTGAAAACTTGAACAAATTCCCAATTTCGTAGCATGCTACGAAATCACCTAAATAGGTAGCGCTGCGAAACTGCTAAAAAGAATTCATGCGCTGCGAAAACTCCCTGTCTTTAAGATAAGCTAAAAAAATTTTGACAACAGCGTTTTCAGTGATAACAGTGGCTCCACTTGGGATAGTGTGCCCTTGAGGTACACTAAGAACATGCAGCTCCAATGCCTTATCCATTTTGACAAACTAAAATTTTCTTGACAAGCATGACTGTAGGAGAAAGAAAGCTACATCTACTGAAAAAGAAAAATGCTCAGTTAACCTTGAGCTTATTTGCATTTACCTACCTACCTACCCTAACAATTCAAACTTCCCTCAGCTCAATCAATATGAAACTTCCAATGTAGCCAATCATTTGCCTCATCTGATATTTGATTTCTTTGACTGTCCCGGAGTTCAGAGCCAATGTGATAGTGTGATGATCGCTGCCACTGAAATTGTCTCTGACTGTATCGGATTTCAGAGCCAATGTGATAGTGTAATAATCGTTGCCACTGAAATTGTCTCTGATCTTCATAGGAAAACTGAAACACTGGAGAGTAAAACTCTTCCATGTAATCAGCTATAGGATCCCAGAACACATGATCAGCTTGTCCTTCCTTGAAACTTTCCAGCTGTGCAAACTGATCTTCAACCACAGTGTTCAGTTCCTCAATCGTGAAAGAAAGAGGAACCAGCATAGTCTCCTTGCGTTCAGCCATAAAAAATTTCTGAGAATAATAATCATGATCAGGAAAACTGTATGCCTGAATTTGTCCTTCTAGACCTTCAATTTCTTTCTCAATATCTTTGGCAAATTCATCAAAAAATTTCATCTTATCCTCTGACTTGCAGTCAAAGGTTTTCAGATATGAGGATAAGGACAAAGAAAAAGATTCATTTGTTTCTTCTTTACTATGATCATTATTCCATTGTTTAAAACCTTCAACTGAGGGAGAGTCTTCCACCACCTCTGTCCTATCTGTCCATTCCTCCAAAAACATAAGCCAAAGGTCTTGAAATGACTTAATGGATTCGGCAGGCAAGCATTCAACCCACTGTTTTCATTTCCCTTGAAGTGAATCATAGAATAACATAATGCAAACATCCTCATGTTTAACTCTAAGAAGCTGTGTAAATTCACAAAAATCTGATATATGATTCAAGGTTAAACTTAAATCCTCTCCGTTGAATTTTGGACCATTCCTTAGAAAGTATGCATCCTTGGGAAAATGATTTGGGAAACCATGAATTCCTGAGAAATCTATGCATGCATACCTTGAACAAAGAAGAGCAGCTTCTGGGTCTTTCATAACTCCAGTGGAATCACCATGAATATATAAACCTTGAATTCTTCAACAATGGAGTCGCCAAGGTAGTTTTGCAGCCTTGAAAATCATTTGAACTCCTGCTACCTTCAGAAATTCAATCTTAAGCTCCCGGCAGACGCACCAAAATGTTATCACAAAATCACTACTAAGGGCTGCAACCAAGTGAGATTTTATGTAACTCTTTCAACCAGACTTTAGACTAGGAATTAGCCTTCCTAATCAGAGAGGGCTCTCTCACAGATTTATAATAGAAATCAATTAGAACAAAAGATGGCTAACTCTTCACTCATTCATGAAAACAACAGCTGGTTGAACACATATCAAATTGGTCTTCATTGGGCTATGGAGTCTTACACATTTAATAGACAAAGGCACAGTCATTTCATGGAAGTCAAGGCTCTTTGCATTAGATGTCCAAACATATTTCACAAAAACCACAGCTTGCCAAACACACAGGAAGTCAGAGCATAAGATATGAATTCTGAGTGATTGTGCTATAACAAGGCTGTAAAAGAACAAATAAGATAAAACACCATCATTATATTTGAACAAAACAATCCATTGAGAATCTTGAGAAGAAATAACCACTGTTTTACTATTACTGTAACAAGTCTTACATTGGCCCAAATAACTCTGTTTTTGTATAAAATGTCCAACCCTTATTACATCCTAATCTGATCCATATATAGGCAAACCAACTCAACCACCTCGAGCTTCCTCCTCCAGCATGAGGGGAGCCTCAAAGGTGGCTATTGACTATCCTTACCTAGTGCATAACTAATTTATTAATTACATAATGACTAAACTGAAATTACAAATGGTTTTCATTAATCAAAATCCAAAATCTTTGCTCCTCGTAGCATGATGCTGTTCTGGCTCTTGACACATGTCCTTTTGCTGCTTGAGTTGAGATGACTGAGCTACAGATGCAACGAATGCTGACTTCGGATGCTTGAAAGCGCTGATGGCTCATTAATTGACCAAAAGATGTGCTCTATTTTAACGGTCTCTGCCTCCCAACATTCTCCAAAAGTGTAGCAGCATGTTCCCAAGTCTTTTAATAACCCCAGGTATGGAATGCTGACATGTTTCTGATTGTGCTGTAGGTGGTATTGATAGACAAGTGTTTCTCTTCCTTAACTCCCGCTCACAGTATCACAATAACTGCTCTGCGCTTAAAATTATCACCTACAGCAGTTTCGTAGCGCGCTACGAAACTGCTGTGTGATTTCAAAAACATAACTTCAACCCAAAATCCTTATCAACTAAATGAGTTTCCCTGAATAGCAGCTTTGGCTGAATCCCATGCAAAAAAAAACTTTGTAAAGAAAGAAGGCTCATTCCCCTCTGTAACTTTGTAAAGCGGTATATCTGACAATACACCTTCTAACAGTGCTGCCTGTTCCCTTAATGAATTATGGTTCATCAAATTGTGTTCTACCCATTGCAGAAGCCACTGGATACCACACCAAATCGGATTTTTCATATAGCTGGAAAAAATGTGTAATGTCAAGTCAATCCGGCGATGCACCCCCGATTCTACGAATTTGACATAAGAAGCCGCAATGTTTGAGACATTAGATGCCGTGCTGAGCTTTCCAATATCACATCTTCTGCTAATGCTATTTTCTTGACCCGTGGCTTTTAAGTGAGCGCTAAAAAATATATAACAATCCTCCTTCTCTAAGCCAACAGCTGGAGCATGTAACCGGCACGGTTACCACGTTTGTAGAAGACAACATCTAAATAATACAGTCCACCTTGACAGAGGAAACTTGTCTATTTCGAGCTCTGCCATTTGCTTCCTTGTCTCTACGACAGCGATTTTTCCTCTCTGTCATCGACATTTGATTATGAAGATGATTTGAAAAATTAATGCCAAACAAAGATTATTTGGAGTGTACAGATCAAGAAACCCTGAATTGATAGTATCTTTCTAGGAATTGCGCCATCCTTCTTTTGTTTTTATTTAATGCACACTCATCTTTAACGACACCAGTTAACCTAATACCAGCTCTTGTGCCACTAATAATGGCGGCCTTGTAGCAATCAAATTCTTATAAAACTACTTGACACTTGGCATTAATCACTGCATTTCATAAGAGCACTTTCATGTCTTCAGTATGTGCATTATTAATGAACCAACGTGCTTGATAATATTCACGACATTTTCATTTATATCAGTCATTTTAAAAAACCCGTGTGCCTTGAAGAAATGATTGCAATGCATTTCGCATAAGCCATGTAGTTACGATAGTTCCAAAACATTTTTGTTTCAGAGAGTAATACCATGAAGGAGGTGTTGTGTATCCCAGTCTAGGAAAAATGTGATCCCCTGCAGTAATAAACACAATGCTGCCTATCTGTAACACTGGCACAAACTTGCTGAGCACGCGCTTCGATAATGGTGGAGGGGTAATTTGAAAGTTCCACATCAACTCCAGGAAATGCGCTCCTTAACATTCCCTTTAACTGGAATCAATAGGCTGGCCCTTCCATCACCAACACAGCTTTTGTCCATTTGCCCCCACGCCAAATTTTTCCTTCATTATCATCACCCATAAAGCGCAAAAAGGCCATATACACAGGGGCTATTCTAAGCTGGAATGCTACAAAGAGAAGACAGAATTGTTGACCAAAACAGCTGAATACCGTCAGCATCCATGTTGCATTTTCCACCTTATGAGGATTAGGTTTTACATATTGATGATTAAAGGTGCAGCCATTGTGCATGTTTACCTTGTGATCATTTCTCAAATGAGTCACAAGCGCTGGAATGTCCCCAGCAACTGAGCATTCGGAATCCACGTAAGGGCAACTGTTAAGACCTGAACATGCATTGTTGTTCATGCTTTAACTTGCTACAATATGGGAATATGTCGAGACAACCAAGCTTTTGATGTCTGCAAGGAAGTTCCAGAGATTCTGCAACCTTTTCAAGAGCCAAACATCTTATATTTCCCAGTTCATGTCTGTTAGTGGTGCAACGGTTATGCACCCTCAACTTGCAGAAGTTTTTACATGAGAAGATGAAACAGAATGCTCAGGTCAGTAAGGGACATAGTAACAAGAAGAATCAAAGTGACATTCATTTAGACCCATTGAATTGTTTTGTTCAGAGCCACCTTCGGTAAGTGTATATGGCAGGACAGAGGCTCGGAATTCTGAATTAGTTGAGGATGGCATGGGGTATAACACACAAGAATAAAATCTGCTTACATATCCGTTGCTTTGCCTCTGGCAGATACAATCACATGGAAGAACTAATACACAAACAACCTTGTAAACCTTGATATGCTCATTCTTATCTGAAAGATCTGACATTAGACCTTTTAAACAGATCAACCTCATCCACAGCAGTTGTAGCCCATGTACAAAAGGCATGATAGGATTTGAACCTCCATTGAAAACTTGAACAAATTCCCAATTTCGTAGCATGCTACGAAATCACCTAAACAGGTAGCGCTGCGAAACTGCTAAAAAGAATTCATGCGCTGCGAAAACTCCCTGTCTTTAAGATAAGCTAAAAAAAATTTGACAACAGCGTTTTCAGTGATAACAGATATGATGCCTCAAATCTCCTCCACTGTTTTCCTGCCTCCACTGCGCAGTCCTGCATGAGAATCAATCACTATGTGAATTCGAATTCCCTTGGTTATACTACCAAGCCTCATGGGCAATATCCATCCATGCATGTGCAAATCTCATGCACAACTATAGTCACAACTGATAGCAATCTCAACCTCTAACACCTGTCTCCACTGAACTGTGCATGCACTGAGTTAACTGATGTATTCTTGAGTTAATTTATGAGTTAATAATTAGTGAATTAATTAATAATTAATTCACACAACTCATCACTAGTGTATTCTGCAGTTAGACTAAATACAACTAGTTTAACCAAGTCAAACTGAACACAACTCCATCAACTCCACAATCAACTCCACCAAACTCAACCACATGAGTTCTAACTGAAGTCCTGCATGCAATAGCTCAACTGACCCACAAGAAAAGCGTATTTACTTCTGACAGCTGCATGTGCCACATCTGTAGCTCAAACTAAAGTGCTTCAAGAGGATAAGATAATGTTTATAGTCCAAATATTATTATGAGCTAATAATATTCGATTGTTCTATTTTTAGCCTGCAGTCTAAAAATAGAAACCGCCCATATGTCTAAAAATAGAAGTCCATATACTTTTACCAGCATGACCAATCATCCACAAATAGCAACCTGCAACTCATAGACCATGATCCATATGTCTAAAAATAGACATAGTCTAAAAATAGATTGTGTGCCAAAAATAGCCTGCGGGCCCACTTAGTGAAGGCGACTCCTTTCCACTAAGCTCCATCATCTTGTTGCATTTTCAATAGACTTAATGGCCATTAATGGATGCCACTAGCCAACACGAGAACTCTCACCATTGTTGACAATGAGAGTCAAGATGCCCAAACACATCTTGCTAAGTACGAATAATTGTTGTTTTCGAGTACCTAGAAGATCCGATGAACAAGGGACATTAATGTATTACCATTGTTCATCGGCATGAGGACTTGCCATTAAGACATGCAAGCCTCAAGGTGTTTTTGCAAGGATTTTAGACTCAAAGGACTATGGACTCAATAATTTGCATTGAAGCAGGGTTTATTTGCGAAATGAAAAGGATAGGAAAAAGAAAATGAAAATGGAAGATGACAATGGGCAATAAGCATGAAAGTAAGCTTCTTGCTTTTATTTGTGGAGTAGATGGAAAGTGTATGTGAATGAAGGAAAATGAACAATTGATTCTTGCTGGGAAAAATAACTGTGGCTTGTTTTGAATTACTTGGTTGGATTTATAATTCAAAAGGGAGGAAAGGTAATGGTTTTGATGGATATGGAGATGGACTTGTTCTTATGTTTCTCATGGAATCGGTTCTTTGAAGACCAATTGTGCGCACAATTAGTTTTCTTCAATGATCATTTGATCATCCCAAACCTGCAAAAAACTTGACATAAAGAACATAAGTATGTAAAAAAGGAAATGATCAGTTCCTTTCTGATTCTTACACAAAACGTCAAGTGAAAAAACTAAGGAAAATCAAAAGTGTTATATTCAGTCTAATTCAGGATATCGATAACAATCCATTTTTAAGAAATAACCATGAAAAATAAATTAACTCCCTATTGTCGGATGACTTCATGCATTGTGCTCAGTAAAACGATTGTCATCACAAAGATTTGTTGTGCCCTGCAAGTTAAAACTTCATAGAAAAATACACCGTAACAATATTAATGCCAAATGTTCATAAATCATCTAAATAATTTTCCAATTCTTTTGCAAGCCATTATTGAATTGTCATTTGTGGTGCAAAAATAACATGCTGTCAAAAATATTTGAAGCAACAAAAATATGAAAAAGTACTTGTACAAAAAATAAAATAAAATTATTTCAATCAAATTTTGCATGTATTTTTTGCTTTATAAATTGCTTCAATAAGTTGATTGCATATGTATTAATCATCACAATTTTTTTTATTTTTTTATTTTTATTATTATTTTTTTTTCTCACAAATAAAATGATTTCTTTCATTCAATTTTTGAAAATTATTGTTGTTTGTTTCATTACTTCAGAAGTAGGGACCTTTCTCATTCTAGCAGCTGGCATTCCTGGCCTTGGATAAAACTGTGAAATGTGAACATGCAGAAACTTGTATTCTTTGATCAGATTAATAGTGGCCTCGAAATTATCTTCCTTTGTTTCGCCTGGAAATCCACATATCACATTAGTCGCTATTTGCATGTCTGGCACAAGTCGCATTAATGTATCAACCACAAATCTGAATTCACTGATTGTGTATTCACGCTTCATAGCATTCAAAACATAATCACTCCCTGACTGCACTAGCACGTGACGAAACGAGTATACACATGGGTGCAACATTAAGTTAGCAATTTCTTCCAAGTGTTCAAGGATGTAAGGAGGGTAAATCTATTGAAATTTTGTGGAGGAGTAAGAGTCATTGTTTGATTAGAAGTATTAGTGAATTAAATATGTTATTGCCAGCAAAACTTTGTGCATAAAAAAAAAAGAATCCGTTTTCCTCACGCAGTCACTAAACAAGGTCCTGAAGAACCATGATTTTCTCTCGAATGATTAGGTATCCAATGAAACAATTTCTGGGTTATTAAACTCATCCTGTTCAGGAAAAAACACATGTCCTAGTTTTTTTAGATTCGCCTTGGTTTTCTCAGGAAATGCATTTTAATTTTTTTTGTTTAAACTGGTGAGATTTTTGGCAATGGTGATCCGGCGATAAAATTCATTTCTGGAAATGGTGATCCAGTATGCTGTGCGGGATGTGCAGGTCGATGCACCACGAACCATGGAGGTTAAGATACCGCACCCATCAAATGTTGTGGAGCTAGAGGATACATTGAATGAATGCTTGCCATTTGTTAACTTAAGAGCTTCAATCCAGACCTCCCAGGAGTATGGCGAAGGGGATAAGGAAACAATAGAGTGACTTACAATTGTTCTGATCAATTTCACCTTTAGGCAGCGGATACGAGTCAATGGCAGAAAGGCTATGCCGCACCTACAAATTATGGTTCACAAAGATGAAAGAGATTCAAAGAGTTCAATACTTTACCAATAGGCAAGGGAGTTACTTCAAGGCATAGGTGAATTTTAGGTTAGCCAATGGAGGGACGAAGTTGTAACCATTATACCATTCCTGTTGACTGAGTGGGTTTTCAGGCCCAAAGTGACTCTCTATTATGCATGTCATGATTTCATAGTTTTTAGACTATAAGGAAACCCGTGGTATACTTTATTGGCCTGATTACTATTGTGTTTTAGCTGGTTGATGTGTGCAGGCTATGCTGAGGATAGAGGCCTTGTAGCCATTCTGAAGACCGATATCTCTGTAGAGATCAAAGTTTTTCAAAGGCCATGGGCCATTGCATTGGTTGTTTTATTAAAATTTATTTATTTATTTTTAAATTTTTATTTTTATTTTAATTTTTTAAATGTTTTGTTTTAAAAATTATATATGTTACATTTTTTTTTTAATTAAAAATATATATATATATATATATATGTTTCATTTAAACAAAACAGTTTATTAATAAAGAAAATGCATTTGGATTTTTTTTTAAGTTTATTGAAAAATCAAATTGAATTAAATCAAATCATGAAAAAAGAAATTAGCTGCAGAATTGCTTTTTGTAGCTAAATAATTTTTATGATATACTAACAAAACAATTTCTTTTTCTGATCCTCCAGGTCACACGAAGTGCAGAAGGAGAGTATACTTGAGATTTTTTATTTTTTTTGTTAACATAGTCAAGATTTTATCAATCAATTCCTCTGTAAATTTTGCAAAAATAAAATGAAAAGGATTGATCTCATACCTTAAATTATCGTTCATAATATTTGCTTGCGCTCATTTTTCTCAATCATTTGTTTTATTGCAAATCTTTCCTGCCAAGGGTTAGTAGATGGGTGGTTCTTACTGCACCACAAAACATCAAATTTATCCTAAAAACTATAATTTTTTATTTTTTTATTTTTCTTATCTATATATATATATATATATATATATATATATATATATATATATATATATATATATATATATATATATATATATATCTATATATATATATATATATATATATATATATATATATATATATATTCATGCTTCCAATGAAGCCATTTACAAATTAGAATTTTTGAAATGCCCATATCCAAACTTGAAAAATTTCCCTGATTGTTTGTAAGGATATGCGAAATTGACTTGACCTTTCGATTTGCCGCAAGGATATCTTGAAGAATTGATGAATATTGTGGCGTAATCGCTTTTTGATACCATTCCTCAATGTAGTCTTTGGGCTGCATTCTAGACCCTTTGTCCATTAGAGGCTAGTAAAAACAAAAGCAAATAAAATACACACTAAACTGAAAGCTAGTTCCTATGCACACTTCCCCGGGAACGACGCCAAAATGTTGAGGAAAATTAGTTACCTATCATTTAATTGTCAACTTGGGGGTTTCATAAAACTTGTGAAGCATGTGTGCGCTATATATGCTAGAAATTAAGTTCCAATTTAGATCAATCTAACTACTAAACCAAATAACGATAAACCAAATTCACCTATTCTAATTCAACAATCAATTCAAAGGAAATTATAGTACAATGTTTGGAATTGAAATCTTAATCTATCACACTTGCAAGAATTGAAGTCTTAATCTACCACACTTGCGAGAATTGAAAAGCACACCACTCTTTCAAAAATGAAATTGCATGAAATGAAATCTACTCTAGGGGATCATGTGTGCATTATCAAATCAGGATCCTATGAAATGAATAATCAAAACCACATGATATGAAATGAAAAAAAAAAAACAAAATTCTTAACCTTTAGATATGAAAGCAAATAAAAACAATCACTCTTAACATCTCACACAGGAAAAGATATGAAATAAATAAATCTTAATCTATGAAAAAAATAAATCTCAATCTATGAAAAACAATAAATCTCACACATTATAGATGGACATTCCAAAAGCATGAGGGATGGAAAGTTGAGAGGCTCCAGATATAAGCATAACCAAATCAAAGTGAACATCACTCATGAGTATGGTGCCAAATCCAAATTCTATATTCAAAACAAGAGAATTTCCTCAACTTTTCACATCCAAATGATAGGAGAAAACTTCCCCTATTTATCCAAAAATATGAGAAGCTATCTCATTAATGAAAGTCCATGAATCTCTCCCTATATTTATAGAGTTACAATCAAAATAGGAAATGATAAGGCACATGTCTTCTTAGAGTTTCAATACAAATAGGAAATGATAAAACACATGTTCTTTTTAGAGTTTCAATACAAATAGGAAATGGGACACATATCCTCATGATCCCATGATCTTCTCCATTCAAATTCGAATTTGGCCTTAGGAGGCCACATAAGGGTCTTTTAGAAGCTTCCGTTTGACCTACACATGTCAACAATCTCATCCCACTTGTTAGGTATAATCATATGCATATTATTTTCTATTTTTTAACCATAAATTCACTTAAAAATGCTAAGAATTAATAAAGTTTGGAAAAACATAAATGTGACCCAATAATGATAATGGTAAGGTAAATGTAATGAAATGGAGGTAAATGTAATGAAATAGATGTGGAGTGAAGGTGACAATATGGAAATATAAGTGAAAATGTAATGGAAGAGAATGAAAATTTCAAGGCCCAACAACGCATGAGACAAAAAACACCTCAATGGACCCTCCCCAAATTTCTGCAACTCTTGGGACTATTTCTTCACATCGCACCACCTCACACCTGGAGATATGCCTACATGTGATCCCTCTTCCCACTTGGCTAGAAATTCCCCCCTACTAGAGGTCTATGCTTGAGTGGATGGTTCTACTTTGTCTCCTCTCTGCTTCTCCAATTATGGCTTCTCAACAACTTGTTGAGGCTGCTTCTGAGGCTCCATTTTGAGAGGTAAATTATGCTCTCTCTCAACCACCAAGTCTCTAACCTTTGCCCTGCTCCTCAAGGATTTTCATTCATATTATACCTCAAGTGCATACATTTTCTTGAATTGAACACCAATCTTCTTTACCTGTCCTTTGACGATGTGTCTAAGGAAAAACTTCCCTTTTCTAAATATCACATCATAGCCACGGTCTTCCAATACCACGATGGAAACAAGATTCTTCTTTAGTCTCAGAACAAACATCACATCCTTGAGTCTGAGAGGGGAGCCTGATTCCCTTTGAAAAGTAAATGTACCAATACCAGTCACGCTATACCTTCCATCATCTCCAAACTCAATGTTCGGCTTGAGGTCTTTCTCCTCTAAGTCACTGAAGTGATCTTTATTCCTCGTCATATGGAATGAGGCACCGCTGTTGATATACCACATGCTTCCATTACTATGCTTTCCATGCATACAATGAGAGTAAAATCAAGCTTGAAATATGAAGCTAGAGCTTCACCTACTGTTGCTACTACATCATCCTGTTACACTAAAAAATGTCACCATGGCTATTGACAGTTAGTATGGCTCTATCAACAGTCATGCTATCCTCCTGGGAAAGTCTTATGCCTCTGCTCTCCATGTCAAACTCCAAAAAGAGAGAAAGTCTTTGTAAATGTGTTTATCTCTGGGTACGCAGATTCTCTCGGCCTTACCTGCGTATACGCACCTAATGTTCACAAAAACTGCGTACTTGTACGCTCTGTATGTAAAGGGGCAGGTGCGTACCCCTGTAAAGGTCAAAAGGCGCAAGTTTTACTCCAAAAAAGTTACTTGTGGTCATTTCTAGAGGCTTCTAGAAGTATGTTTGACGTGTATGAAGCGCCTCCAGATGGTTCATGTACCCCTACCAAAGAGGAACTTATCCCATCAATAAGGGAGCTATCCCATCCAAAGAGGGGATTATCCCATTGATGGTGGACCTGATTAACTTCCTCTTGAGCACTATAAATATAGGCATTGGGCCAGAAGGAGGGGAGGTTGGAAGCTAAACATTTTTAAGGGTAGATGCTGCTGGAATTAGGACTCCCATTTAGAAGCTTGTGAGGAGAGATTGCCATTTTTGCTTGTTCTATTTGGAAGTGGGTGAGCTTTGTCAAAGTAAAGGAGAACTCTTGATGGACCCTGGGAGGGACTTGCACAACACCAAGGCTCAGGTTGTAATTGTTCCTTTTGTTTCCTATTAATGCAAATGAGTCCATTCTTCTCAATAACTTGTTATTTATGAGTTGTTTCATGTACTCCTTGGTCTATGTGTTAAACATGTTTTATTTTATGAGATTATCAAGTGCTATTTAATCGTTTGATTGTTAGTGAATGCAGGTTTCGAAGTGAAGGAGGAGCTCATCCGGATCAGCGAGGCTGGACTGCTACAACAGCGTCGGATTACAGGTAGGATCTAAACACTTGATTTCTTATATAGTAAATGCATGTTTAGAGAAGGATTACTCTTGTTTGTCTTGTTTGTCACTAGAGAGTCTTAGGCTCCTAGGGAGGTTGGTTTTGTCCGCACTATCGACTCTTTCTGCCTGACAAAATGGCAACTCCGCTGGGGACTCCATTGATGAGAAAGTTTTTTCCTTTGTATGCAACTTTGATCTGAGAAAAGTCATTTATTTTCTGGTTTTTGGCTCTGTGACTTTGTATTTGGGTGGGTTAGCTTAGGGTTAGATTGAATTTAGTTTTTCTTGGTTTTTTCAGTAGTACGCACCCTCTGAGTATTGCACAGTGCGTACCTGTACGCACTGTTGCTGTGTGCACAGAGCGGGCCCGCACCTGTCTTAACAGGTTGCCTGCGTACCCTGCTAAAAATTAAGAAATTTCCATTTTTTACATTTTTCCTCTTAGATTTTGGTTTTTCTTAGTTTTTACTGCCCAGATCCATTAGTCTCTTGTCAAAGATCTTCACCTGAACTTGTTTCGATAGCATTGAGTGTTTTAGTGGATTTCATAGAAGTTTAAGCCCTAGGGTTTGATTTTTGAATAGGTCCTGTAGTGACTTTGGCGGTAGAAGTTGTCAAGCCTTAGATCTCTCTGGTTTTGTCAACTTTCTTAGGAGTCGGACCTGTCATAAAGTCTACCTGTGAGAGCAACCTACCTTTGAGTTGTCTCTTTGGCAAATTTCGAAGTACTTGTTGATTGAGTTTTGAATTCCATTTTACAAAAAGAACAAAAAGATTTGAGTTTTGTTTTGACTGGTCTTTTGATTCTGCATTAGCTGGTCCTTGGCTTGATTGTGGTCAAGTAAAACAACCTAGAATCATCTTTGTAGGCTTTTGCCTCGTTAGGTTTGCTTTAGAGTAAATTTCTTTTTGATTTGCTTGTGAGTCAATTTTTCATAGATTTTATAGATTTTGAGATTGATTTTCGTTAAAATAGATTTGTATGCTTTATTAAATAAGAGAAAATACAAAAACATCTCCTTTGAAAAGTTTTGTTTCAAGTAGCTTTGAGGTATTTTGAAAGAGAAAGAAATTTTCGTGCACGTAAGGAGTGGTCATGTTTGTATGCTTGGAAAGATAAAGAGAATTGTTTCTTTGATTGTCTTTACTAAGAAAGTTGTTTTCTATAAGATTTGCATTTTCCAACTCTCTTAGTTAGGAGTTTCATTGAAAGAGAAAAGTAGCGTAAATCATCTTAGGTGCATCTTTGTAGTGGTTTGAGTCGAGTCTACACACCATTGGTTTCATTTCTGCTACCTTTTGTCTTTAAGAAAAAACCATAAAATTAACGCTTAAAGTAAAATCAACTTAGTAACTTTTATTTACTAGGGCTCTGAAACACCAATTTAGATCAGGCTAGTGTCTTGGAGTAGGAGAGTAATTAACTCTCCAAGACAACAAAATCAAACAAGTAGCTTATCTTGTGATAGAATAAATCCAATTGTCTCATTTGTACTCTGGGAAAGCTCCTCTTAAAGGAGAAGCACGAGCTCGTGTCCGAACCAGTGAGGGGATCAATCCTCCGTCGTTGGGAACGACGCCAGACACGCACGTATTACAAACGGTAAACCTCGGATTAACCATTGTCGAGGAGCCAGGGGTCACTTGTCGGTAAACCTTGGATTATTGTCAAGGAACCGGCAAGGGGATTGAGCTTGATACTCTGCCCTTGCGTGCTGTCGGAGTGTAGACTGTTCCCCCAGGTGCATTTGTTGCGGTTGGTAACCTTAGTGACCATTATCTTTAGGATTCTACCAAGGTGACGGTGGAGGGAAGATCCCACTGTACCTGGAGCAAACGTCGGCTAGACTCACTTGGATTTTCCGGGGGGTTCACTTCACTCGAGACGGTTAAAGTGGAGGAACTTGTGCCGGTCTATTCATTAAGCAGGTTTCCAGGGTAACTGTTCCACCCGCCACTTCTGTACTGAATCCGGCGATGTTGGGTTTCATCTCCAACTAGCGTTTTCGGTCTGGAAGGCTACTGTTTGTGCTTGGTTTGACGCCCTAGATTCTTTAGGCGTGTGATTCAAATTTGTTTGGTTCTTTAGTGACTTTAGGTGGTTTGATTTGAGATTTTACTTTGTTTTCGTGTGTAGTAGTTAAAAGTTTTTAGCTGTGGCGGAACTACCGAGACAGTCCCGTAGACTTCGGGGCAAGTCACCTGAGATTGTTACCGGAACAGATTTGTTGAGGAAACTCCGTAGATCACGGGGTGGATCTCCTGAAGACGTCCCGGGTCAGTACGAAGGATTGAAGGTCCTTGTAACTCCTCCTAGTGGCAGTAGAGTAGGTTCACCTGAAGAAGGAGAATCTTCCTTGGTGGTCCATCCAGATTACCAAAGTCTAGAGACAGGTTATAATCCCGAAGCTGTTACAGTTTCTGAGCTTGCTGGTAGTTTTTCGTCTACTAGTGATATAGGCGAAGAACCTGAAATATCTGAACCTGTTACTCTGACTTCTAGTGTTCCAGATTCACCAAGAGTAGAACGAGTTATCACCGAAAATCTTCCTACTGGTTTGATTGCTATTGAAGAACTTGCTCCAGAGGAAGAAATAGGCGTCTCTAACCTTGAAGATCAACTTACTATTGAGCTCAGGGAGCGTGAATCTATCTTTTACAGTCCTCCTAGAAGTACTACTTGGTACCTTTCGTTAACCAATTATTTAGACAACTCAGGGATAGGTTTTTCTACACCTCGTACTCCTTTTCCACCTGGAGGTATTTATACTCCTGTAAATATGTCTGGTCAGTCGTCCGTGTTTACTCAAACTCCTGAATCTTTCTTACACGGCGGTCCTTCTGTTCCCACTGGGTATCAGTCACTTTCTGGTATCTTTGCGGGGGCATCTCCTCAACCCGTCGATCAAGGGTTATTAGCTGGAAACAATGGTAATAAACCATTGGGTGTAGGAGACATTTACATGATGTCAGGTTCAGTTCCCGTTTCTCAACCTCAAGGTGGTCAATTACCGCCTGGGGGGCAGCCTCAATTAACCCCTGGGGGGCAACCTCAAGGTACACAAATTGTGTCTGGGGGGCAGCCTCAAGGGCAGTATGTACCTATGGTGCAATACATGCCTCAAGGTCAACCCCAGCCTCAATATGTACCCCAAGGTCAACCTCAGTATCAATATTTACCTCAAGGATATCAACCCCAAGGGTATCAACCTCAAGGGTATCAACCTCAAGGTCAAGGTCAACCCCAGTATCAGTATTTACCCCAAGGTTATCAACCTCAAGGTCAATACTCGAGTCAAGGTTATCAACCACCTCAAGGTCAGTCATATGTTCAAGGTATGGGAACTGTACCTTTCAATTATCAATCCTATCCTCAATCCGGTTATGGATCTCAGTATCCTCAACCTGTTACGGGTCAATACCCCGGAATGATAGTGTGGGATCCATCACAGGGTCAACAGGTGTTGCAGCCAAGTATACAGTTGGTACCTCAAGCTGGACAACCCGTAGTTTCTGGTCCACCCCAGCAACCGCAACCTGTCCAGTCAAATGTTCAAACTTCTGTAACTTCGGTAGTTACTCAGCCGCCAATTGCACCTAGTACTCCATCTCAAACGGCTGCTGCAACTACCGCAACATCTGCCGCACTTACTTCTGGAGTATCGACAGCTCCGGTTTCTACTGTCTCTGCAACCACTCCTCAGACATCTTTACCGTTGTCTGGATCTACGATTCAAACCACGGTCCAGATGCCTACATGTCAGCCTGGTATAAGTACGGTTGTCACTACTCAACCTCAATTTGTTCATCAACCGTACCAGGGACAGTACCAATATGGGCAAGCTGTCCAGCAGCCGGTTTACCAGTATCAACCGTATCCTGGGTACACTTATCAACAACCTCAGCAACCCCAGTACGGTCCGGTTAATCCTGGTTTTCCAGGAGGATATAATATCCCTAATGCGACTCCTGTTCCTAGTTATCCTGGATATCCTCCTCCTGGGACTGGTCTTGTGACCCAGAGTTTTAGAGATCCTAACCGGCAATTACCGTTTATCGCAACTTTGGATTTACCAGACTTGACGCGCCTAACAAATGATCCAATTCAATATCTTCCGTTCTGGCCGCCAATGCCAAATAAGTTGCCCAGTGATATACCCAAGTTCGAAGGTAAGTCTGGAGAGGATCCGTCCAATCATGTGATGACTTACCACCTCTGGTGTGCTTCAAATTCTATCTCGGATGATTCGATCCGCTTACGTCTTTTCCAGCGTACACTCATCGGTCTCGCGGCCAAGTGGTACATTGAGTTGCCACGGGCCTCTTTTTACAATTTTAGCCAGTTAGCTACCTCGTTCTTAACTCACTTTCAGTTGCCGGTCAGATATGATAACGGCACGGAGTTATTAACTTCACTAAAACAATCGACGTCCACGTATATTTCTGATCACATTCATGAGTGGAGACGTCGAAGGAGGTTAGTGAAAGTTTTTATTCCGGACCAAATCTTAGCTGAATGGTTTGTTAAATCATTATTACCGAAGATTACTGAAGATGTAGCTAAGGCCGGAGTAGTTACTGAGGAGCAAGTCATTGCTCAGGCGCAGTACCTTGACTTAGTTTATACTCAGTCAGGTACGTTACACGAGAAGATCCCAGATCTTCCAAAATCGAATCAAATCGTTGCTGCTCCTTCGGGATCTCATGCCGCTGATGGTATGATTGGTACGGTGAACACAAAGAGCAAGAAGAAGTCTTCTAAGAATTCTACTACTCCTATCATCACTTTGCCTGATTCCCCGACAGGAGAGTCTTCTCCTGAACTTTCCGCCGATATTCACGCTGTAGAGTCATCTACGGCTAAATCAAAAAATGGTGGAAAGAAGAAAGGAAAGAAGAAGGCTAAAGCAGACAAGGCTCCGAAGGAGAAAACAGAAAAGTCGGAAACCAATGACGAAAAGCGCAAACCTCGATATCCTTGTCTTATTTGTGAAGAGGATCATTTTACAAGAGATTGCCCTCATCGGGCCGAGGTTGTGAAAATAGTCAAAGGTTCTCCCACTCCTGCTGTGTTAAAAGATCCATTTCCAAAGAAGGAGAGTAAGATGATAGGTTCTTCCTCGACTGCCAGTGAAGAACCCATTTTGATGATGTCTCATGTGAGGATTGCGACTCGGTCGCAAGATTATGGTAGTAAGAGTCCTGTTGATGGTAAGGAAGCAGAATCTTCTCATTCTAATCCATCAACCTCAGCTCCTGGTTCCGATCCACTACAGATCGAAAAACCTAACCCAGACTTAGTAATCAAACCGCCCGCCAAGGGTGTACTTCGAAGGTCTGCTTTCAATCCACATGCGAGAGCGGCCCAGAATTACAACATTGTTGAGGACTTAGCTGTTTCACCCTCAGCAATGTCGGCTTTAGAAATGCTGCAATCATGCCCAGCACAACGAAAATTACTTTTGTCGGCTATCGGAGCTGTTGATGTTCAGGACCCGAATCTGATAATCTTCGATCTAGAAAATAGTACACCGCGCCTTCCCCATCAAATGGCTTTCCAGATTCCAGTGATAGTCAAAAACAGGCCTATTCATCGGACTGTAATTGATGAGGGAGCTTCCACGTGTATTATGTCGATTCAGTGTTGGAGATCGCTTGGTTCTCCTGCGCTGAACCAATCCCCGACCATCCTTAAGGCCTTTGATGGTCGTGGGTTCCGTTCGTTTGGTATTCTACAGGAATTGCCTATAGGGGTAGAAGGTAAAATCGTTAGTCTGGATGTGGAGGTGGTTGATGCCCCTCTAGACTACAACCTTCTTTTGGGTCGAAGTTGGTCATATGCTATGACAGCGGTCGTTTCATCGGTCTTTAGAGTAATAAAGTTTCCACATAACGGTAAGATCGTGACAATTGATCAGCTGACATACTTTTCATCCGACCCAGCCTCTTCAGAGAGTATCCAGCATGTCGGTAAGACGACAATCCCTTATAGGGACGTTGGCGTAGGTTTAGTTAAAGATTCCGGTTTACTGGGAACTTTTCCTTTCCCTCCAATCAACGCAGACCCTTCATTTGCATCAATTCATATGATTACATCAGACACCATTATTTACGACGATCCTTGGATTTTCCCATCTGAATCTGAGATAGACTCATTCGGTGATGTTATGCCTTTGAGTCCATATGAAATTGCTTATGAAGCAGTCATGTCTTTTACCGACTCGCGTTCAACCCAAATCGACCAAATGAATGTGGTCAGTGAAGAATCACTTTTCACATCAACCTCAGAACGGATAGCATTTCCCGAAGTCGTGTCATCTGACGAGCAACTTCGCGAAATCCTAAGTGTAGACGATCTACCATGGGAAGATCTTCATCATAGATCTTCGTTTTTACCTGAGGATGATGCTTTTGAAAATGATTTTTCATCTATTTTTACCGCTGAATATGTCAAAGACGCTCAGAATCCAACGAAACATTCTGATTCAGAGTTGAATTTAGGGAATATTTCTCACACTATTCCCATTGACATTTCAGTGAAGCCCGGAATTGAGGAAAACATTCATATAGGTGCCTCATGTACAGAAGATGAAATCCAAACTTACAAGGCCCTATTCCAAGAATTCCGCGATGTGTTTGCCTGGTCTTACGAGGA
Source organism: Pinus tabuliformis (assembly GCA_031772625.1). Taxonomy (NCBI): domain Eukaryota; kingdom Viridiplantae; phylum Streptophyta; class Pinopsida; order Pinales; family Pinaceae; genus Pinus; species Pinus tabuliformis. The sequence goes on along the minus strand of CM062816.1, from coordinate 537,952,515 downwards.
AATGCCGGGAATCGATCCTGCCATTGTTGTTCATGAAATAAAGACCTACCCGGATGCTAAACCCGTCCGTCAACGGTTGCGTCAGATTCACCCTCGGAAAGCGGTTGCGATTAAAGCAGAAGTCGAAAAGTTGTTGAAAGCAAGTTTCATTTATCCAATCCCGTTAACGGATTGGGTATCGAATATTGTTCCGGTTAACAAGAAACAAGGAACAATAAGAATCTGTATCGACTATAGGGATATAAATCGAGCTTGTCCAAAAGACAACTATCCTACGCCCTATATCGATCAAATAATTGATGATTGTGCCGGAAGTGAAATGTTTTCCTTTATGGATGGTTTTTCAGGCTATAATCAAATCAATATTCTACCTGCCGATCAACCAAAAACGGCATTCATTTGTCCATGGGGGACATTTGCTTACTGCAAATTACCTTTCGGACTTAAGAATGTCGGAGCCACTTTTCAACGGGCGATGTCTTACGCATTTCATGACATCAAGCACATTGTGCAACCGTACCTCGATGATTTTCCTGCTCATTCTTTACATCGAGTTGATCACCTTGTCCACTTACGAGCAATCTTTATGAGGTGTAGGCATTATCGTATTCGGTTGAATCCCCACAAGTGTGTATTTTGTATAGAAACGGGTCGATTGCTGGGATTTGTTGTTTCAAAAGCCGGCTTTCGCGTCGATCCCTCGAAGGTCGAAGCTATCATCAAATTGCCTCCTCCTTCGAGTTTGCGCCAACTCCAAAGTTTGCAAGGGAAAGCAAACTTTTTACGCCGATTCATTCCAAATTACGCCGAGGTCACTAAAGGTTTTACACGGTTGTTGAAACAGAACGCTCAATTCTTTTGGGATGAGATTGCCCAACAATCTTTTGATGCACTTAAGCACGCGTTGACCCATGCACCGTTGTTGCATCCTCCCAACTACAACCAGAACTACTTCTTATACCTCGCAGCTTCGCATTCCACTATTGGAATGGTGTTAGTTCAAGAAGATGAATTCGGAGCGGAACATGTGATATATTATCTTAGTAGGACATTAAACACCACTGAGCTAAAATATTCGCATGTGGAGAAATTGGCCCTGGCAGCCGTTCAAGCTGTCCAGCGTTTTCGTCACTACATTCTTCTCCGTAAAACTACAGTTATTTCGGATTGCAACCCTATGATTTATATTTTGACAAAAAAACTGCTAGGGGGCAAGTACTCTAAATGGATCGTTATCCTGCAAGAGTTCGACTTGGAGTTTGAGAAGTCCAAGTCTAAGAAATCCTTAGTTTTTGCGGAACTGATATGTGATTTCCCGCGTGCTGACACAGAAACTGTGGCAGAGGAGTCCATTGCGGACGAATCTTTGTTTCTTATCAGTACTTTAGATCCGTGGTACGGGGATATAATCATCTATCTCCAAACCCAAACCTTTCGGCCTGAAGCTTCAAAGTCGGAATGTCGAAAAATTCGGTTTCAATCCTAGCAATACAAAATTATTGGAGATACACTTTATCGCCGGGGGGCAGACTTAGTTTTTCGACGTTGTTTAACTCACGAAGAGGCTGAGAGGGTTTTGAATGATTGTCACTCTGGAGCATGTGGTGGTCATATGTCTGGGTATGCCACAGCTCAGAAGGTGTTGCGCGCTGGCTATTTCTGGCCGTCCATGTTTAAAGATTGTATCATTGCGGTCCGAAAGTGCCACAACTGTCAAGTGTTTGATCGCAAGATGCGCGCACCACCTGCTCCTCTCCATCCTATAATTGTCGTTGGTCCTTTCGCCAAATGGGGTATCGATTTTATTACTTGTAACCCTCACTCGGCCGGGGGGCATGCGTATATCATCCTCGCGGTTGATTATTTTACTAAATGGGCCGAGGCGATGCCTACATTCGACGCAAGCGGCAAAACAGCTGCAGTTTTTGTATTCAATCACATTATAACTAGGTTTGGTGTCCCACAAGCAATCATCACTGACCATGGGAGCCATTTTCGAAACATCATGATGACTGAGCTTACAAGCCAGCTTGGTTTGCGCCACGATAGCTCTACTCCTTATTATCCGCAAGCCAACGGTTTGGTTGAGTCTATCAACAAAGTTCTGGTTATCATGATCCGACGAATCATTGGTATTCATCGGTCGAATTGGCACAATATGTTATTTTCAGCGCTATGGGCATACCGAACTTCAGTGAAAACTTCAACAGGGTTCACTCCTTTCCAGCTAGTTTATGGCTTGGAAGCTGTATTACTCATTGAATGCGAAATCCCATCACTTCAAATGGCTGTCGAATTACTCCCAGCTACTTCCGAAGAGGAGAAACGTTTATTATACTTAGCTCAGTTAGATGAGACTCGACGTGACGCTGCATTAGCAATCGAGACTCACGCGAAGCGAATGAAAGCTCAGTATGATAGAAATGTGACCCCTCGAAGTTTTTCGGAGGGAGACCTAGTACTATTATATGATCAAGCTAACGATAAGCTAGGTGCTGGAAAATTCGTTCCTATGTGGCATGGACCCTACATTGTAAAGCGAAAGCTAGCAAAAGGGGCCTATGAGCTGGTAGATTTTGATGGGGACTCTTTGGGTAAACCCAGAAATGGACTTTACCTAAAGAGGTATTATGCTTAAATGGTGGGTATGGAGAATTTTTAGTTAGGTTAGGTTTTCTTTCTAGCTAGTATGTTTGTTAGTTTAGATAGTGTGCTTAGCTTAGAAAGTGTGTTTTTCGTCGTTATTCTGGCTTATCTTGGTTTTACTCTTGATATTGCAGATGTCGACGCCTCTCCAAACGTACATTGGATTTGCCGATGGTGCTTGTCGTAGTACACGGAATATCTCTTCCGCAACTTGGGTTATCTATTTGCCCTCTGACGAGTTAGTTTCTATGCATGGGGTGAGCCTCGGTCAAACGACGAACAACATTGCAGAATACAGTGCAGTGGTTGAATTATTGTCTGAATCTATTTCATTCGGAATTCGACGTTTGATAGTGAGGTTAGATTCTGAACTCGTTGTATTACAGCTTAATAGAGTGTATGCCATTAGAAATCCTGTGTTATTAAGGTTGTTTTTGAGAGTGCGCCTCTTGGAACGTGAATTTGATTACATTGAATATCAGCATATTCCAAGGTCTTTGAATACATTAGCAGATGCAATTGCTTCTCGAATGTTGGACAGACATTTACGATAATCATGCAAGTAAATTTAAAAACATTTCATCACATGTGTTAAACAAAATGAGCCGGTAATAATGATATATATATAGATAGGAGTGTGTCAAAAAATATACATCGTCTTCGATCATAGGTTTAAAACACCTTATGATTGGCAAAATGATAAGTACAAAAAAGTCAAAATGTCACATGTGACTACAAAAGGTGACCATCCAGTCACTGGTGATGCTCCCTGTAAGACACCACTGCACGGGCTACCCTACATAGAAATCTCCTAAAAGGCCCCGGGACTGCGACTACGTAACGCTGCAGTCTGATAGGAATATCATCTATGGTCGTCTCCAGTATGTCTACCGTCAGACGCTCTAGATCCTGCTCCAACTCAGCTAGCGTCTCTGCGGCCGCATCTTGTGGGGCCGGTGCCGGTACAGCTGGATGTCTCCTCTCAAAAGCCCGGAGATTGGCTGGACGCCGTGGGCCTACATCTGCATTTTGAACATTTTTACTGTCAGTTTGAGACGATATATATAAAAAACAAAAAAAATACATAATTTAAAAACTTGTGAAAAATGAAATACCTCTGTCGTCCCACTGTTCTCCCTGTGGAAGAACCATGTCCGGATCATTCCGAAAATCCATTTCGGCATAAGGAAAGTCCTGAATAGCAAAGACCTGGCCCTCTAGCCATTGAAAGTAACCGTCAGGAAATCGAACCACTGTCGTGCCCTCATCAGGATGCCGGGCCATCACTGTAACCCATCTCGTCAACTTAGGCTCCCGAGGAGCCCCAACTGGAACAGTAAGCTGCTGAGGGATCAACATAGGAACTCTCTCTAGGGCAAAGCTCACAACCAAAGGCCCATACCCAAAGGTCTTTAGTTTCCCGGTCTTTACCCTAGTTAGTTGGGCCTTCATGTTGGCCAACACAGCTTCGCACCAGTTGAAAATGGTGCCTTGGTAGCAATCTATCGTTATCCGCATTTGGGACCCGGTGGCAATGTGCAAGGCGGTTGCGCCGCAGAGTCTGGTAACTGTAAAGGCAATTACCATAAGTTCAGGCAGGGATATATATTTGATTTCTATCCCTTTCTCCTGGTTCTGATTGTTGCACCACTCTAGCCGGAGGCTAGCAAGGGATTGGCCACCCGGCCTAGTCCCGGAGAGAGTCAGTTGCTCGCCCCTGTTGGGCAAACCAGTGAGAAAATATATATCAGAGGGCTCTATCTCGAGCTGGTGCTCTCCAATGTAAAAGCATTGTTCCTGGACGTTCCACCTTTCAACCAGCCACTCTAAGAATGGCACCTGTGCCCTCATGCTAGCTATGGCCCAGTATTTGTATAGTCCGCATGCCTTCAAAGCATCAATGGAGGGTTGATGATTGATTGCGGCTAAATCAACGTCCTCATGCTCTCTTTCGCGCCAATCAAGCATGATGTGCTCCCTACACATCATAAAACATCAGTTAGGATCCATAAAATTTAAAAATTTTGGTCTATTTTGGAGGTATGAGGGTTTCAATTTGCGTTTTGCGGGGTACGCACCCCGGCCTTTAGGAACAGAGCGCCTGGACGCAGCTGCCCTTAAGGCCAGGTGCGTACACCCCGTAATTTTCCCATTGAGAAAATATCGGGGTACGCAGGTCAGCAGTGCATGACCTGCGTACCCCGAAGTGCGCATCTTGAAACCCCAAGACCCCCAAAAAATCAAATAAAAGCTTAAAAATGAATTCTAAATGGATGGAAATTAAGAGAGGGGTGTTGTAGAATACCTGGTGAAACGGCGTTCGATTCTGACGGTCGGATTCTCCGCAACGACCACAGGAAGTTTTCTTGTCAAAAGCCCTTTTCTCAACCTCAACAGTAAAATGGTAAAATGACATGGTAAAAAGTCTTTTTATAGGTTTTTTGGATAAATAAATGCTAAATTTGTTTATTTTTCACCATGAAAGGATACTTTCGATGTATTTTTGCCCATCTTAAACAGGTATGAGTAATGTGTTGTTTCTGTGCAGGACAAAGGGACTTTAGGGTAAATTATCATTTTTTACGTCAGAGTCATCTTTTAAGCTCTTTTCTGACTCCTAAAACATGAAAAGATTGCCGAGCGTTTCTTTTACACTCGTTAAAACAGAATTAAAAGACGGTCCCCTTATAGCTCTTTTCTGACCGTAAAATCAGGAAAAGATTGTCGGGTTTTTGTCGTTTCAAACTCGATACGGAAATAAAACGACGTGTCCTTGATCGCTTTTTACTTTTCAGGTCAGAGACACTAATCATGAAAGTACTCCTTGGTCGCAAGATCAAGCGGTTCTCCCAGGTATTATTTTATACTTTTTCGAGCTTGGGGGACACAAATTTACGAAAAAGTTCAACCTGGAGTCTTCTTAAAGTTTTTCAGACTCTCTAAAATTGAAAAACGCCGAGTTTCTCCTATACTGGGCTCGTTAAAATTTCACAGTAAAGGACCTGTTCAATTACAAACAGGAATGAACCACTCCTCCCTAGGGTTCGAATCAAAACTAGGTTGGACTCATCCGAAGGATGAGCTTATAATCAAGCATATGTTATCCTCCTCAAGCTTGTTAAAAATAAAGAGGTACTTGCCAGAAATGGTGGGGGAAAAGAGAGAAGAATGAGCCTATTTGTTATCCTTTGTCTCAGAAGAAACCTTATTACCACTCTTGAACACGACACTTTTCATTCACCTGGGTTGGGAAATCCTTTACCTCACAGTTGATCAAACCACATTGAAAGCCTTCAGCCGGGTTCCGGGGATTAACTTTGAGTCATTCGTCACCAAGCCATCTATTGTGTCGTTATGTGTTCAAGAGGTCTGCAAGCAAAACTTTCATCTGCAAAATACTTGTCATCCATTTGACCATCCCTGAGTCAGTCCTTACAGCAACATTTCTTCAACTTGAACAATGATTTCGTGTTGTGGGCTTGCCTACAACGGGTCACTTTCTATCGACATCAGCACATTATCTAGAGAGATGACTTAGAAATCGTCAGTACCTTGAAGTATGCATGCATCAATGGCAGGTTTCTCGCCTTTGACGTCAGTTTACATCATTGACTTTCGATCGAAGGATTCCGTGAAATGTTCGACATCAACTCATTCATTCACATCTCATGGATTGTACTGGGTACTTTGAGAACCATTGACATTACTGGTGGTTTCTCTCACACTTGTTAACAGTTTACATCATCGACTGGTAATCAAGTGGTTTCTACCATGTTCGACATCAACTCATTTATTCGCATGGTTAGAATCGTACCAATTCGGGAAGTAGAAATGAAGACCCTGGATCTAGTTTCCACCATCCAGGCTGCGAGGAGTTTTGTATTCATTATCTAAGTAGACTAATCATAAACAGATGGCTGCGCCCATACTGTGTCTACAAAAGTCTATGATTATGATGTACTGCAAGATCATTCCTGTATCAGAGTAGTTAGTCTGTTAGTTAAAGTTTTAATCTGAGTATGGGAATGCCTACCTCAGCGATGATATAATCTTATACATGTATTTTGTGTTGAAAATTGCAGGTTCTGACCAGGCTCTCCATGAGATAATCCTTGAAATGATAAAGTGCTTCACCCTTCCTAGATAATACAAAACCCTAATCTACTACAGGCTTCGCACTTTAGGGGGCAATCTGTTACACTAAAAAATGTCACCATGGCTATTGACAGTTAGTATGGCTCTATCAACAGTCATGCTATCCTCCTGGGCAAGTCTTATGCCTCTGCTCTCCATGTCAAACTCCAAAAAGAGAGAAAGTCTTTGTAAATGTGTTTATCTCTGGGTACGCAGATTCTCTCGGCCTTACCTGCGTATACGCACCTAATGTTCACAAAAACTGCGTACTTGTACGCTCTGTATGTAAAGGGGCAGGTGCGTACCCCTGTAAAGGTCAAAAGGCGCAAGTTTTACTCCAAAAAAGTTACTTGTGGTCATTTCTAGAGGCTTCTAGAAGTATGTTTGACGTGTATGAAGCGCCTCCAGATGGTTCATGTACCCCTACCAAAGAGGAACTTATCCCATCAATAAGGGAGCTATCCCATCCAAAGAGGGGATTATCCCATTGATGGTGGACCTGATTAACTTCCTCTTGAGCACTATAAATACAGGCATTGGGCCAGAAGGAGGGGAGGTTGGAAGCTAAACATTTCTAAGGGTAGATGCTGCTGGAATTAGGACTCCCATTTAGAAGCTTGTGAGGAGAGATTGCCATCTTTGCTTGTTCTATTTGGAAGTGGGTGAGCTTTGTCAAAGTAAAGGAGAACTCTTGATGGACCCTGGGAGGGACTTGCACAACACCAAGGCTCAGGTTGTAATTGTTCCTTTTGTTTCCTATTAATGCAAATGAGTCCATTCTTCTCAATAACTTGTTATTTATGAGTTGTTTCATGTACTCCTTGGTCTATGTGTTAAACATGTTTTATTTTATGAGATTATCAAGTGCTATTTAATCGTTTGATTGTTAGTGAATGCAGGTTTCGAAATGAAGGAAGAGCTCATCCGGATCAGCGAGGCTGGACTGCTACAACAGCGTCGGATTACAGGTAGGATCTAAACACTTGATTTCTTATATAGTAAATGCATGTTTAGAGAAGGATTGCTCTTGTTTGTCTTGTTTGTCACTAGAGAGTCTTAGGCTCCTAGGGAGGTTGGTTGTGTCCGCACTATCGACTCTTTCCGCCTGACAGATCCTTGTTGCTTGCATCCTTCTATGGACATTTTGTGGCATAATGCCCGTATTCATGACAATGAAAGCACTTAATATTGGATATGTATTTATTCTTTCCCTGCTCGCCTTGGGATTTTTTTCCCATGGCTTTCTTTCCTTTGTTGACTAATGCATGGTCCTCTTCCTCTTCTTTGGATGAGGTCCCATCTCGATTGTCCTATCTTATTTCTTCCTACATTAGATCAGACCATAACCACTCCCAACTCAGTAGTTTGTTTGTACCATTCATAGAATCCTGATAATTGTGCCAGCTCTTGGGAAGACCCAACAGAGCTAGAGCTACCAAATATTCTTTAGGGACAATCACATTGACCCCGCCAAGTTCATCACGACACTGTGTAAACTTGCTCAGGTACTTCGAAATTGTGTCATTCTTTTGCATGTTGATGCTATGAAGATTGTCCTTTAGTGCCAACTTCCTGTGGTCACTATTATTCTCTAACAAGTCAGCCAGTGTTTTCCACATAGCGAATGGAGTTCCTTTCTCGTGGAGATTCGAGACAATATGATCTCAAACTCCCTCCAATATGATCCTCCTTGCTTTTGCCACATCATTCTTCCACTCAATGAGATCCTGGGCATCAGTTGTTGGGGGTTTAACTAATTATATATTGATGTAATATAGTAGCTCATTATCATCTAATATCGCCTCCATACAGTTCTTCCATGCCACAAAATTTATGGTTCCTTCCAGAGCATAGCCGAGCCTGAGTCTGGTGGAAGTCATCTTCTTAGTCAAGAGAAATCCAGCAACACTGATCTTGAAATTCAAACTTGTTGCAAAAAATTCAAATTCTCTTCTCTATTGTGATTCTTTCTCTGATACCATGTATAAATTCCTTGTATATTCAAACTACTTATGTAATTTTCTAAAACCAAAGACTTGAATCTATTTTACTCATCAACGGAAATAATTAATCGACCAAGAAATCACAAAGCATAAAAGAGAAAGAATTCAATCAACACATTACATAATGATTTCCTGGGAAAAACCATAGCTAAAAACCCATGCTATCTGTATATTACATTAGTAAGAAAATATGAGAAGATTACAATGCTTTGCTCAAGCTCGAGCAACCTCTGCACTATCTCTATCTATCTCACAGCTTCCTAGACAAGCCTAGGCCAACACTTAACCAATTTTATTCTTTCCCAAGTCCCTATTTCCTTGCGTTGTTCAATGAGAAATTAGGCCCCTATTTAATAGGAATTTTCCTCCATTGGATTGCGTACTCCATTTAGTCTCTTCCTCTGATTGCATGCACCATTTGTACATTTCGAATAATTATACAACTAATAGTACATTTCCCTTGAACTCCAATATCAACTCGGTAACTCTCAGATTTGACATGCATGAGTTATTTATGGATTAAATATTAGTTAACTGGTTGAACACATGAAACAACACCCCATTTTTAGAATTCCTACTAGTTCCTCCTGTTAGCTACCTATACCAATAGGTTTCATATTTCATGATTGGCAAGGGAAGGTCCAAATATGCTCTGCTTTGATCATGCAAAGATCACATATTTCCAAGGAAGTGCAAGGTGTGTAAATAGATTAATACATCCTAATTTTGATGGAGGGTCCAACAGTCTAATCTGGATCATTCCATGGTTTAAATTTGCAGTTGAAGATTAGAGAAGAAAGTCTGTCCAAACTGTTTAATCTTGGCAGACAAGTAGTTCAGGTAGAGAAGAAAAGGCTCCCAACAGCTTAATCTGGGACCTTGGAAGAGATAAGGGTAGAAGTAGATAGCAAAAACAAAAGAAAAGCCAAAGAAAAGAAAAGGCAAGTAAGGGTCTGCAAGTCCAAGTGCACCCTCCAAGAAGAAATAAAAAATGCTAGGCAAGTAGTTGGGTAAGTAGTTGGGGTTGCAGAAAGGTTATCTTTACCATTGCAAATGTGTTAACTATGTTTACCAGAGCAAAGTCAATCAGTTGACAAGGTGTTCTTCTTCATCAAGTTGCAACAGAAAGCATGACTAACTTCCCTTTTCCCTTTTTCATGTCATTTACTAACATCCCCTCATCAGCTGAGATTCATGGAAAAATTATGGTTTCATGGTGGTTCTTAATCTTTTTAGAAGCCACATTTCTTGTCTAAAATCTTTTCATTTTGATCTACTCCCTAAAACTAAGTGAGTTTCAAGTAAACTTAGTATTTTCTCCCTCCATTCACTCCCCCCATCCATATTAACTCTAACTCTACTATGTAAATCCCCTATATTGCCTTTCCCCTACTAGTATTAACACCATGGTGTATAAACCCCAAATTTTGTATAAATACCCACCCCTTGGTATTATAGCCAATAAGTCCTGTGTCAGGGATCAAATGACACCTGGTCATCTTGATAAACCTAAGCCCAAAACCCCTTTCCCCTTTACAAATCCATTTTCTCACTTTTAACCCCCATTTACACATAAAACCTCCTAAAAAAGCTTTGTTTATACCCTTACCCGTTTCAAATGGCTAAAAACATGGAAAACCCACTTTTTCCCTTTTACCTAAAGTCCAAAGGGCGGGCGCATTTCCACAGAAAATTCGCGAAAACCCACTATACCAAAGTTTTCCGCCCATGCGCAGATCCCCATAATAATTATTAAAATAATCCCCGCCCCTCCCCTTACCTGTCGATCCCTTCGTCCTCCCGACGACCGTCCGATTAAAGAATTGAAGATCCAACGGCTCTCAAGGCATCGGACCCTTTCCGACGACCGTTGGTTACCCGCCCTATCCCCCTATCACATCAACCCTCCGATAGCCGTCCGATCATGCCCCCCAGATCTGACGGCCATCACGGCATCAGAGCAGATCCTCTGTCCGGGCGATATCTTCCGACGGCCGTATTATTGGCTACGTCATGCGGTAGCCACGCGTCCCCTCCACGGCTCATCGGAGGTACAACTGACACTTACCGCCACCGTACCGTAAGCGGTGCGATATGAAACCGCCTCCGGTTTCTGGTTTCCCCCATTCCATTTGCATTACGTCATCACCACGTCATTTCCCCGTCACCCCACGTCACTGCCACTTATGCCGTTACGTCAACCTCCCGCTCAACCATTGGCCGACCTATCCTGCCACCTCACCATCCCCGTGGACCAATCAGAGCCCGCCACCTGGCCTGATGACGTCATGCTGACGTCATCCGACCCTGACCCCACCTATGACGTCATGCTGACGTCAGCACAAAAACGCGCCAAAATCCATATTTAGACCGAAAATTTCGCGTTTTTTGCTATTTTGGGCAAAAGCTGCACTGTTTGTTCTGCATGCAATTTACGTATAAAACTTGCACCAGCCTGCTGAGGAAAGTTCGAGACCGCCAGAGCGTCCATCACTCGCGCATTAGCAAGATTAAGCCGACGAAATTCACCAGGTATTCTCCATTTTCACTCTGCAAGTCCATTTTTTCGTGAATTCCGGGTATAGCCTGTGAGCAGACCTTAAAACGCCGATTTCACCATTAAAACTCCACCGGACCAGCATTCATACCAAACCAGTGCTACCATTACACGTTTAGGAGGCCACATTGGGCAAATTTAGTGGAAATTCCTCGTTGGTTCGCGCAATCGTGAAACAGCTACCTGCAAGAAACAAATTCACCACAAAGCAAACTCTGCTCAGTTCTGCTACTGCTCTATTTTGTTCAAAAGGAGTATTGCAACTGCTGCAACCTTCCCATTCACTCTCTGTCCTCTGCAATTCACATCTTTCGTTGAAGAAAACCTGATTGTGTTGCTCTGCATAGCAACTCTACCCACAATCCTAGAAAAACCATGGACCCATCAGTCCCTCCTGTAGTACTAAATGTTCAACCCCTGAATGCCCCTCAAAAGAATTTGAAATGGCAAGCCTTGGCAGATATGGATTACCAAATTGCAGAAGAGAAGCTTATGAGCAGCAAATTCCACCTTCATCTGTTGAATGAATTAAAAGCCAAGCATGAAAATGGGACAGATATACTGGGCTTATGGGACTCTTTCCTCCCTATTTTTAAGCTCCCTCAGGTCAACCAGTTCCCTGAACTAATCCACCTCTGTGCTGAACAATATGATGTTTCTCAGCGAGCTGTTGTTGACCCATCTGGTGCAGTACTTTTCTATGTTACCCCTCAAGCTATCAGAGACATGCTTTGCTTCAACCCTCAGAAGAAGTTGGTTCCTTTATCACTGGTAAATCTGATAAAACAAGGGGATAAACTCACAGATGCTCAAATTGTCAAATTCAATCAATTATACATCAACACTAACATTGTAATGGGCCCTCCAATTCTTCATGTATACCTCAATGAGCTGGGCAGAGACCTTGCAGATATGATTTCTCCCATCTTGGGATATAGTTCAATTGAGCATATTGATGCAACTGTGCTGGTAATGATGCTTATGTTTTCTCTTGGCAAGTCACCAATCTGTTATGACTATGCCACCTACATATCAGACAAGATTCATGAGCAATTGATAAATTTGAGGAGAGATAGGATGTTCAGATACACCTCCTACATCTACCATTTGATCTTGTACCATCAACATGAGAAATTTCACTTTTCAATCAAAAGAATGGATGCCCGAGGCAATCCCAGATCAGTGGTCTACTGGTCATCTGTCTTCCACATTACACCTGAGTCTCCATACACTTACTGTGAATTCATGGATCTGTTCATCCATCCAACTATGGCAATGCTGATGAGCTCACCTCCTCCGAGACTCACTGATGACATGCAGAGAATTCTTCAGCTGTCCAAAGTTTACAGCATTGGGGATTGGTACTTCTACCAAAACCACACTGTCATCAGGATATATGGGTGTGATCTACCTCCTTTCAAATTACCCAAGTATGTGCCTATGAGGCTATTTGCCCTAGAGTAATTTAGGCAATTTGGCAGAGTTGATGTGCTTCATTTTTTAGGGAAAGGCAAAAAGGCACAGTTGAAGGTCAAAAGCCAACTTGGCCATTTTATCTATAATGAGAGGGAGCAAGGATGGAAGGAAGCAGAGACAATGCTTGAGGCCCTTGGCCTTCAAACCAGTTTCATATGGGTACCCTATGACCCTAATCATTTCATATCCATGAGGAGGCTCAAATATAAGTTATCTGCCTATGATCACCATAGCATCACTCACATTGAAAAATATGCAAACCAAGACAAATGGAGGAGAGGGACCTTAGAAGAGCCCTTGTCACAAGAAGAGCTGAACAAGAGGGCACTAAGGAATCTAAAGAAGTTGGCTGACCTTGAGCTTTGTCCACAGGTATTCACACTTCCAAGTACACAAACGGGAGCAGCTGAATCCTCCTCAACTGCCAAGCAGCAAACTACCAAGGCCACTGAGAATATATCCAGCAGAGGCAAAGAAAAAGAAATGGAGACAGAGCAGACAGATAAACAAGAGCAGCAGCAGGCAGAGCAACAACAGCAAGAACAGTCAGAACAGCAAGGGCAGCAACATCAAGAAGAAGGGCAACATGACAGACAGCAGCCCTTACAGCAAGAGAGGGTGATTGATACTCAAACTTCCACTGAGCAACAGGCTCAGAACATAGTGCCTCCTAGGCCAGAAGTCACCACTGATGCCTCGGTCCTCCAAACTCCTCAAAAGGAGGATACATTTGTTTTTAGGAAAAGGGATCGAGAAACTCCTCTCACTTCATCTATCAACCAGGGAGAGAAGAGACAAAGATTAAATGACTTTTCTGAGGATGATGCAGCAATAAGACAAGCATTGGGCATGGGCCCACCCAGCAGAGAAGCTTCAGCAAGTTCCTTCCAGCAGGAACAGGACAGGCCCATGGGAGGGGAGGTCAGCTCCTCCAGCCAACAAAAAGAGGGACAAGTAAGCATCAAACAGCAATTTATAGACATTAAAAGGAGGAGTGATCCTATCAAAATACAGTTGTACAATCACCTACTAAACATGGCTCCTACCAATCAGCAAAGACTTATGTCTGCCTTTGATGTAGGTGAAGGCAAAATGATCATGAGTCATTTTATGCCCACGGCTTTGCATCCCCAATCTGCCTCAGATTACCTCAGGACCAACCTGGCGGTCATGGCCAAAGACATACACCCAATGGACAAAATTGAACTGCACAAACAAACTGGTGAGATGGTGTATGCCTCCTTAGCAGATGAAACATTGGAAAATTATAAGCTAAAGAGCAGCCTCAATGCCACAGCCTCTCAACTGGAATTGGAGAAGGCATCATCCCAGGCAAAGGACAACAGAATAAGGTCCCTGGAAGACATAATCATTGAAATTGGGCATGATCCCAAAGATATTTCAGGGATACAGGAAATTTTGAAGTTGAGGGATGCTGACATGGCTGCCATGAGGAAGAAAATCAAACTCCCTGCCACCATGCACCCTCAGACAGATGAGGTAGCCCAACAAAGGCAGGAGAAGGACACCACAGATTTGTTGATCTCCATTTATAAACAGCTTATTCAAGCACAAGACAAACTAGGAGAATCAGAGGCTGCAAAGGCAGCATTGCAAGCAGCATTAAAACAAAGAGAAGAGGGTCAGACCTCTCAACCTCCTCCTCAGATCATCAATCTTGAGGAAACTGCTCCTATCACTGCCCCTCCTCCTCAGCAGACCGAACAAACAGCAACATCTACTTCAGCAGCGCCAACAACTACAGAGCAGGCCCAAAGCCTAGACATGCAAAAGCTGAAGAACGAAATCCAAGTCCTGGAAGCTCAAATGTTGGAGCTCAATGCAGCCAAAGAATCTTTGGCTAAAATCAATGATAGATATGATAAATCCAAACAAACTGTGGCAGAGAAGGACAGGGAGGTGAAAGCCCTCAAAAACAAAATAAAAGAGCTAGAGAATGAGCTCAAGTTAGATAAAGTGGTGGCAGAACTGAAAATAGTACTATGGGCTAACATTGGTCGATCTATCAATGAGCAGTGGCCATATATTGAGACAATCCATGAGCAGCTGGAGCTCATCCCAAAGGCACAGAGAGAGATTCACAGAGCAAGAACTCAATTGAGCAATATGCCTGAAGTGGCCACTAGAATGATCAATGTACTTAATCATAAAACAAGTTCTCAGTTAGCCATCATGGGAATTACAAACCGGACTGATACTGTCCAACTGATCAAGAGGGTTCTTACTCTTAGAAATCTGGTACAGACACTGGAGAGAAGAACCCAAGACATGCAGACTGAGGTGAACAAGTTTTTGGAAAAGTTTCAAGTGTTAGAAAGCAGAGGACTCCCTGGCTTACTGAACAGCGCAGGGAGATTGTTCACACATGACCAATATGCTAAAAGGGTCAATACATTTGCCACTAACCAGATCAGTGATAAGCCCAGCACCTCAGAGGAAACAGGGCCAGCCACAGGACAGTCTCTTTACAACAGAATCGAGAATCTGTTTTTTATAATGAATGAGATCAATCACCTATTTGGGGTGGCTCCCAATTTCTTCAAGTACACAGAGGCAGAGGAGACAATGGACGCTATTCTCAGGCATCAACTCCCTACGCAAGAATGGTGGACAAGCGCAATACAGAAGATTTTGTAAACAGGGAGTCACTTAACAATTTTGTTTCTTAAAATATCAGTTATCATGCAAAGCAAAGTTTAACAAAATCAGCATGCACAGCGGATTAAGGCTAGGCCAACTCAGCAGATGGATCGCCAACAAAGCATAAATAGAAGACTACAGGTGGCAGAGCCGAGAAAATACAGCGCAGCAAGAAATAAAGGCGCATTTATCAGCATTAAAAGCTAAGCGTTGCAACCGACTCAATGACCTCCAAAGGTCAAAATTATCCTCTGACAGACATAAAGGGCATTTATGCCGCATTCAAAGCTACAATAACTTCTTCTCTACTTTTTGAACAAATTTATGAAGATATTTTCTCTCTCAGATGACTCAATGCCTGAGATATTTTGTATACGCATTCCTATAAAGCCCCCTTCGCATGAGCTTGCAAGGGTTGTTGTTGATTTCTCCTGAAGAAGCTCTTATGCTGTAATCTTTTCAGAAGTTAATAAAGAAAGCAATGGAATTTCTCGGATTTTTGAGGTGTTGGATGCGTTCTGGTGTCTGTTGATAACTGCTGGATTCCTGTGTATTTCACCATACAATAAGTCTCTGTATCTCTCTCTGTCAATTAGTTGTTGTGTTAAAATCCATATATGTTATCTGATTTTCAATACTAAGCAACAAAGAAAAAGAATAACTTTCAGGATTTACTCACTGAGTACCCTGAGTTCAATCTGTGTTGTTTATGAATGTTTTCTTCAGCTGTAATCTATATAAAGTGTAATTCTCAATTGCTGCACTTTCAGAATACACCTTTCACAGTGGCCTTTGTCACAGGAATTCAAGCTTTGCTCCTGTGCAGTGTGTTCACTTTCACCTCACCAACTTAACAGAAAATTCTTAATTGCTTTCTGTTGGTTGACATACATCACCATTTAAGCTAATTTTGTTTGTCTGTAATACACAATAGGCCCTACAGTTTGAACACCACCAAATCCAGCGTATCAAATCATTTCACAACTCCAGACTCCATTGCCCAATGGTATTTCACTATCTAAACACTATATCATAAGACCTGAAAGAAATCCTTCAACCAAAACATAAACCAAAACCTAAGCATAATAGCTAGCCTAAAACACCATCATAACAGAGACAAATCATAAAGAGAGAGCCCTCTCTGATCACAGTTTGGCTAGAAGCTGTGATCCAAAGATTGGTTAGTGGTTACCCCGGCCGTATTCCCTTGGGAGTCATAGGGAACAACCTGGGTGTTAACACCTCCATCAGTTGGAACTAGTTTAACTGACTTTAACTCAGTTTGTAGAAATTCTCACTATAGATCACTTGATAATGCAATGTAACTAAAGCAAAATACTTGATCTACTTCTACTATCAAACTTTGCGGAAGCTTAATCAATTTGAGCAAGATCAATCGGAACACATATAACAGAGAAGAAGAAATCATACACATGAAACACAGAAGAATACTCTGGGGAAAGCCTCAACTAAAAACCCCGCTATATGTATTATCATACAAGTGGAAATATCTCAGGATTAAACAAATCTTTAGCTCTCAAGCTATCCATCTCTCAGTACAACCCCCCACTGCTGCTCATAGATAGAATAGACAACACATATGCCTTCCTTCAGTCCTCCAAGCCTCCTATTTCCTTGCGTAGTTTCTCCTAGGTCCTCCAGCTGCAACCTGTGTGATTCTCACTTCACACACAACACTGACCTCTGAAATAACAACGAAATCTTGAAGGAGATGAATTCCTTTTGCATGGATGAGTTCCCTTTATAGGAACATTCCTCCAACTGATAGTACATTGTCCCTTCCTTTAATCTCAACTGGTCTTTCTCTGAAATACATGCATGAGTTATTTATGAGAGAATATTCAGTTATCTGAAGTGCAACAATTACATGCATGAATGCATTAACTAACTGAACTCACAATTAGTTCAACAAACTATTTGAACTAATCTAACTAGACTTAACTCAGTTAACTGAACTATCTAATTACAACTTAAAGTACAACTCATCCTGATCTCCTTTAATTAAGGGATAACTTCCTCAATCAATGGAAAAATTGTTGCATGTATTCACATAGACTTCATGTTTGATTTTCTACAATTAATTAACTCAAGATGAATTAATTAATTATTTTTCAAACAACCACTGAGACCAAATTTGAATTTTAATTCTCAATTTTAATTCAGGGACTAATTAAAATTGGAAGGTATCCCGAAATGCTATTTATAGAAATTCTATTTTTAGCACTTCCATTTTTCATTCCTTGTTGCTATGTCCAACACTGGTACACGAACTGCTATTTATAGCAATGCTATTTTTAGCATTTCTATTTTTATCATTTCTTGTTGCAATTTTCAACACTCCCTCTCAACAAGAAAGGCATTCAACTCGAAGCCGATGGTAAACCTTTGGAATGTTCTGCATGCAACACTTCTCCCAAGTGTTGTTACTCCAACAACTCTAGAAACAAAAAAAACTCCCAACTGACCTCTCTGTTGCGCTAGAAACATCCTCTGATGTTGAAGCTCCCTATGCCTCTAACAATTGCTCCCTCTCTGACCTCTGAGCTGCTGCAACACTCCAAGCATCTTACACCATTGTACATCTCTTTGTGCCATCCTGCACTGGTGCAACACTCTTGTGCCTCTCACATTGCTGTAGCTTGCTAGCTCTTCACAGTCTTGGACTCCTGCACTGTAGCTCTCTCTGCTGCTCCATCCACATCTGTCTCTACCCAATCAGCCAGTCTTGCAACTCCTCGTTGGGGCTCCTGTAGCAAGGTCTAATCAAAGAGGTTGGGTACCTCAATGATCTTTCCCCTATTCTAGCCTTCTTGGGATTTTCACTCCACATCACCCCACCTCCTACCTAGAGGTATGGATGCATGTAATCCCTCTACCCACTTGGCTCGAAATCCCCCCCTACTGGAGGTCTCTGCATGAGTATATGCCTCCACTCCATCTCCTCTCGGCTTCTCTAGTTGTGCCTGCTCCACAACCTCCTGAAGCTGCTTCACCAATTGTGGCTCCTCCACAATTTTCTGAGACTTCTTTTGGTGTTGCATGTTGATAGGTAATGTACTCTCCCTCTCAACCACCAAGTCTCCATCAGTTGTCTTGCTCCTCAAGGCTTTGCATGCATCTTGAACCTCAAGAGAATATAGGTTCTTGACTCGTGAACCAATCTGCTTCACCTGTCTAGTGGTGATGTGTCGAATGAAAACCTTTCCCTTACTGAAGACTACATCATAGCCTTTGTCTTCCAGCATTGTGATCGACACCAAATGTTTCCTCAGTCCTGGTACATACTTGACATCGGTCAAGGTAATGTGAGCTTCATGCTCCCTCTGAAAAACAACAGTGCCTACACCTGAGACACTATACTTTTCATCATTACCCATCGCTATCAGTATCTGGAGATCTTTCTCCTCCAAGGTACTGAACAAAATCTTGTCACTGATCATGTGGAAAGAAGCTCCACTGTCAAGAAACCAACCACATCCCACCATGGATGAAACCATGCATGCGATGAGTGTGAAATCCAACTCGAACTGTGAGGCTAGTGCCTCACCTTCTGATCCTTCCAAGGATCCCTTCTTGGATTTCTTCAGTGGAAAATTTGTAGCAAAATGGCCCACCTCATGACAATGAAAGCATCGCACTTTCAATTTGTCAAACTTCTTCCCACCATGGAAAGAACTAGATTTGGGATGAGAATCCTTCTCCTTCCCTTTCTTTGCCTTACTCGCTAAGCTGCAATTTTCTTCATCCTTCTTGGATGAAGAAGATTCGTCTCTGGTGCTTCTCTGTATCTCCTCCTGCATCAGATCTGACCAAAGTTGTTCCCAATCTGGAATTTTCTCTCTTTCGTTTACAGAGTCTTGGTAGTTATGCCATCTCTTAGGAAGACTGAGGAGAGCTAGACTCACCATGTCATCATCGGCTATCGTGATCCCTACACTTTCAAGCTCATCCCTACAGGTGGTGAGCTTGTTTAGATATGTAGAGATCATGTCGCCCTTTTCACACTTGATTTTCCAAAGCTTGTCTTTCAATGCCAGCTTCCTCTAATCATTGATGTTCTGATATAGATCTTTCAATGTTTTCTGCATTGAAAATGGTGTCTCCTTCCCATGGAGGCTCGAGACTATGTGGTATCGAACACCCTCCAGAAGGATTCTCCTTGCTCTAGCCACACATTTCTTCCATTCTGCCAATTCAGTAGCATTAGCCACTGCCGGCTTGGGGACTTCTTGATGAATGAAGTCCTTTAGACTGTTATCCTCTAATACTGCTTCCATGCGATCCTTCCAGGCTATATAATTCGAGTTGCCATCAAGGGCATACTCGAGTCTTAAAACGTTGAATTCCATTGGGGAAATTTGACATGTAATAAGAATTTGAATTCTATAATAAGGAACTTGAAACTTCGAACTTCTCCCTTCTTTGTATGTTGTTCTTTGCTTTGATCACCTTTGCTCTGATGCCAAGTAGAAATTCTCACTGTAGATCACCTGATAATGCAATGTAACTAAAGCAAAATACTTGATCTACTTCTACTATCAAACTTTGCGGAAGCTTAATAAATTTGAGTAAGATCAATCGGAACACATATAATAGAGAAGAAGAAATTATACACATGAAACATAGAAGAATAATCTGGGGAAATCCTCAGCTAAAAACGCCGCTATCTGTATTATCATACAAGTGGAAATATCTCAGGATTACACAAAGCTTTAGCTCTCAAGCTATCCAACTCTCAGTGCAATCCCTCACTGCTGCTCATAGATAGAATAGACAACACATATGCCTTCCTTCAGTCCTCCAAGCCTCCTATTTCCTTGCGCAATTTCTTCTAGGTCCTCCAGCTACAACCTATGTGATTCTCACCTCACACACAACATTGACCTCTGAAATAATTGCGCAATCCTGAAGGAGATGAATTCCTTCTACATGGATGAGTTCCCTTTGTAGGAAAATTCCTCCAACTGATAGTACATTGTCCCTTCCTTTAATCTCAACAAGGTCTTTCTCTAAAATGACATGCATCAGTTATTTATGAGAGAATATTCAGTTATCTGTAGTGCAGCAGTTACATGCATGCATGCATTAACTAACTGAACTCACAATTAGTTCAACAAACTATTTGAACTAATCTAACTAGACTTAACTCAGTTAACTGAGCTAACTAATTAAAACTCAAAGTACAACTCATCCTGATCTCCTTTAATCAAGGGATAACTTCCTCAATCAATGGAGAAACTATTGCATGTCTTCACATAGACTTCATGTTTGATTTTCTACAACTAATTAACTCAAGACGAATTAATTATTTATTTTTCAAACAGCTGCTGAGACCAAATTCAAATTTTAATTCTCAATTTTAATTTAGGGACTAATTAAAATTGGAAGGTATCCCGAAATTCTATTTATAGCAATGCTATTTTTAACATTTCTTGTTGCCATTTTCAACATAGTTAAATTGAATTAATTAATTACAACTCAAAATAAACTCAACTAAGGCTCCTATAAAGTAGGAGCCACTCTACATGACTCAATCTATACCCTCAAATCGAATTAACTAAAAAAACTAAGTCAAATTAACTTAGTTAACTCGTAAAAGTTGTCTTACAATGTGGAATTATATTTTTTCTCCTAATTTAATTCAAGGGAAAATTAAATCAAGAATTTTCTTGTTGCATTTTCAAAATTTACTTGTTATACGTAGCTACAATAGTTACATCACCAATGTAAACCTTTATATATTGAATCCATGGCCTTATGGACTATTATGGTGCAGAATTAGGAATTGAAGGATCTAGGTTGCGAGGTTTAGAGTGAAAAATACACAAGTACACAACTTCTTGCGAGTTTCAGTCACTTTCCTTTCAACGGTTAGATGACTTCTATAACCCATAAGTTGAAGTTGGATCGAGATATCAAGCAATTAAAAACCACTTGTTCAGAGCTTGAATGCTAAACATAAGGATTACAGGAGGAAGCACTTCGAGTGATGAATACTATTAGCGCCACCCTTTAAGGGATTTAAAGCTATCCTTAATGATGTGAAGAAATGGGTAACCTTCGAGGACATGTCCTTACAAGCTTCAACAAAGATCCAAACACAATACACTTAGATGGAACAACATGTTGACGAGATCTGCAAGGCCTTCACTTCATTGAAGGATACCATTAGGATGAAACTCCCGTTAGTCAATATCAGCTGAGTGGCTCGAAATGAGCCACATGTGTGTGTTGGGGGCCTATTGGAGGTAAGTTTTGGAGCAATTTTGGTTGTGCACAAGTAGGAAGAGGTGGTAGGTGTTATGCTCCTATACCAATAGGTGTCATATTTCATGATTGACTGTTGAAGTGACAAATATGTTCATCCTTTCCATGCTGCAAAGGTTCCATATTCTGAAAGAATCAAAAACTTAAAAAATGAAAAGAGGGTATGCCCTAAAAGAAAGATCAAAGGGCAAACAGAATCAAAGACAAAGAAAATGAACCCCAAAGAAAAGACCAGGAAAGTGTGCTAGTCCAAAATGCCACTACCATCCTATTTTTTGCAAAGAAGTTCAATGTGTGCACTTAGGTGACTTATGTCACAGTTGATGGATAGCGAAACAGCTCAATCTTGGCAGATAAGTAGTTAGCTAGAGAAGCAAAGGAGCTCAACAGCTATATCTGAGCCCCTGGAAGAAATAAGGGCAGACTTAGATAGGATTGCAGCTGAAAGAAAAGAAGAGAGTAAGGGTTTTCTAGTTCAAATGCACCCAATCAAAAGGAAGAAAAAATGTTAGGTGTAATAGGCTGGGTAGGCAGTTTTGATGTTGCAGAAGCAGGTTTGTGAGAAATTTTGTCTTTTGAAGATGATTCATCTCATGGATATCATAAAGTATCATGTCAACTATGTGGTCACAAAGCAGATGAAGCATGACTAATTTCCCTTCTCATTTCTCCAAAAAACAATTACTAACCTCCCCACAAGGACATTGGGATCTGCTCAGTACTCCTAGTTCACTTCATTTCATGAAAAAGGCTAAGTGAAACTCTGTTTTACTTAGGATAATACAGCAACATTTCTTGTGTAAAAATGTTTTCTTTCATTATGCTAAGTTTCCAAAATTCATGACTTGGATCCCTTTTTCATTTCCCTAAGCCTATGTTTCACTTTTCAAACTTAGTGTTTTGATTAAACCTACCTTTCATATTAATATACTAACTTTATTATATACCTCCTACATAATATTTTTCCCGCACCTATTATGTAAAATGTATAAAAACCCCAAAAAACACTTTAAATACCCCGACCCCTAGCAATTATAGCCATATATCAAAGTTTTGGGATTAATGGTTCATTCGGGGCCATTAATAACCCTAGTCGCGCATACCATCGGTATTTATTTAAAATTTGGTTAAATAAATAGCTAGATCCACGAACCCCGATAACAAAGAAAATACACGCAAAACATTGTAAATTCGTTAATTTATGTGGTGGGTCCCTGCGGCTTAGCCTCCGCCGTTTCACGTTTGCCGCCAACAGTTGGATCGGGGCCCACCCATCCAACTGCTCCGATCCATATCGTAAGCCCTCCTACGTCCGATGATTAGCACCTGGGGAATGGTGGTTTTTTCATCGTACTTTGGGATAGGTGGCAGTCCCCCGCACTGCTCGCTGCCCCCCCCTCCAATACCACTCCTGTCCAAAAGCGGTGCGGGGGCCAAACCGCTTATCGCCCATGCTACCTCCCCGCTGACATCACCCTTGCGTCATCCACTAATGTCACAACCACGTTAGCGCTACGTCAGTGCCACGTCACCCCGCTACATGACAAGGCACTCCATCATGCTGACGTCCCCCGACCGAAACGCACCAAAACCCGCCAAAATCAATTTTTTTGTCAAAAAGGCGTGAAAAGGTTGTTTTTGTTCATTTCTATTTGTTTTCTATGTGCGACCTGTGCATGCCAATTTACATCCCAAAGATCTCATTCGACCAAACAGTCCGCTTCCAAGCCAAAATACTCCACAGTTCGGCCTTCCAGCTCGGTCCGCCACCTGCAAATTGCACAATCCACTGGTTAAAACAGGTATTTACCTACATTTTGTTCCCGAACCCATGTTTTTTTAGTTTCCTCTGCAAATTCTCCAAAAAAGACCTAAATTCCAGTTAAATTCATAAAAATACCTGCAAAAAGGCGCACCATAACCATTGTTTTTCCCATTTTACCAAGAAATCCCACAAACTCCGTCTCCCTCTGCAAATTTCGCACACTAAGCTAAATTCAAGCTGGTTTTGGCTTGCAATTATCTGGGAAAACCCTAGAAACTGTCATTTTACCTATTTTTTTTCAAAAACCAAAGCTCCAAGTTGGAAAATCACAAGAAATTGAGCAATGGAAGCTCCAGTGGCCCTGAATATTGCTCCCCTTAATGCACCTCACAAAGAGCTGGAATGGTTGCCCTTAGTTGATAGGGATTTTCAAATACAGGATTTAACTGGTGACAAACACCACCTCCAAGCATTCTGTGAAATCAAAAACAGTCACCTAAACAAAGCTGATCTCTATGGGATATGGGAATCCAATCTGCCCAGATACTATCTCCCCTCAGTAAACGTATTTCCAGATGTCATTCACCTGTAATGTGCCAACTATGAGCCTACTCAAAGAGCAGTTATATCTCCAACTGGGATTGTCCTTTTTTATATAACTCTTGACTCAACCAATGAAATGCTACACTTAAAACCTAGTCAGCCTCTGGCTCCTCTTTCCATGGGACATTTGGTGGATGAAGGCTCTAAATTATCCACTGCAGAAATAGGCCAAATTGCCAAGTTATTCATGAGACCAGATCGCCAGGCCAGAGAGTCACCTCCTTTTAACCAGGTCTGGTTTAATGAAGCTGGAAAATTCATTACTGACATCATATCCTATGTCTTGGGATTTAAAACAAGTGAGTATGTTGATGAGACCATTTTAGCTTTAATGTCCATGTTTATTCCAGGACATTTTCCTGCTGTCAAATTTGACTTTGCTACCTTCATTAGCAACAAAATCCATGAGCAATTCATGAGTCTAGACAGAGAAGGAGTCTTCAAGTACACATGATATAATTATCATCTGTTCTTGTACTATCAAACAGACAGTTTTCAGTTTCCTATCAGAAAATTGGATACTAAAGGAGAAAAGAGGTCTATGATATTTTGGACCTCAGTCTTCCATGAATTCCATAACTCTCCCTACACTTACTGTGAGTTCATTGATCTATTATACATCTAGTCTCCTCTCTGCTAATGAGAACTCCTCCTCCCAGACTCTCTGGTGACATGCAGAAAATCTTACAGCTCTCCAAAAACTACAAAATAGGTGATTGGTACTTCTACCATAATCACACTAAGATTAGGATATATGGTTGTGAGCTATGCCCCTATAAACTGCCAAAATATGTGCCTATGAGACTGTTTTCTCTTGAATACTTCCAGCAATTTATTAGCTCGAATTTGATTCATTTTTATGCTACCAAGAAAAAGGCTCAGCTGAAATTAAGAAACCAACTAGGCCCTTTCATCATTAACAAAAAGGAAGGATGGAAAGATGCTGAAAAGATATTGGTTGAACAACACAAATTAAAAAGGAGTTTTTGGTGGGTACCCTATGACCCAAATGGATTCATCTGTGATAGAAAGGTAAAAGATAGGCTATCAGTCTATGATCATTGTAGGACCCCTAAATTAGAGCAGTATGCTAATCAAGATGAGTGGGTAGAGGGCACATTGATAGAACAGCTAACTGAGGAAGAAAATATGGAACAAGCAATGAAAAATCTTGAAAAGACTCTTGACCTGGACTCTTTTGGATAGATCTCTTTCAAATTTCCTCAGCAAACCAGAGTGGGCACATCATCTGCTACAACTTCACAACAACTAGCCCAAGAAAGCACTACACCAGCTACAGGGACATCCAAAGGCAAAGAAGTGCTGCATATAGAGCACCACAAAATGACAGATCAGCCAACATCATCAAAACAGTAAGGCCAAGGGAAAATTACTCCTACCCAGACCAAAGCACCAGAGGTACCAGCATTGCAGACTCCTCTAAATGAGGAAAAGGGCAGAAAAGGGACCGAGAAGAGACCACACCTGTAAGTGGGCCAACAGAACAACCAGGAACAAAAAGGCAAAGAATAGATCATCTACCTGAAGAGGAAATCATAGAAAGTCCAAGGGGTGAGAGGGCAACCAGCCCACAGACATCTCCAGTGGTAGAAACATCCACCAGTTCTCATAGGCAGCAATTGGAGAAACAGCATAGTGTGGAAGTTTCCTCCTCAAGGCCACAAAGCAAGCAAGGTTCTGATATCAAAAGAACATTCACGGACATGACCCCCGCCAAACAGCAAAGGTTGATGTCTGCATATGATATTAAAGAAGGGAAAATTATCTTAAGCCACTTCAAGCCTAAAGTAAAGCAGAATCAGTTCTTGACAGCACTTTTGATAAAGGAAAAAACATTGAAAACATACAGAAAAAGAAAAACTTGCTGCCCAAAATGCAAGAATTCAATTAGAAAAACTTTTCAATCTTGAAACCGAAATAGGCAAGTTAAAAATAGCCATTCCACTGTCCGAGTTGGCTAAACATGACGTCTATAGAGAACAAATCAGCAGGTCACTTCAAATTTCAGAAAATAGAGATGCAGTGAACGTCCTAGATGACCATCTAGAATTAATTTTTGGCCCTGAAGTAAATGGTAAATCAGTAGACGGAGGTTTTCCTCCATTCTATGTAAGTCTAAATTTTCATGACAAAGTACTTTATAATGCAATGTTTGATTCGGGAGCTTCCCATAATCTAATGCCTAAGTCGGTGATGGAAAAATTGGACCTAGATATCACCAGGCCATACAAAGACTTGTTCTCTTTTGATTCTAGCCAGGTCAAGTGTCTAGGCCTAATCAAAGATTTATGTGTATCTCTAGTGCAATACCCTGCCAAGACAATTTTAATGGATGTGGTGGTAGCTGATATCCCACCAAAATATGGAATGCTTTTGTCCAAATCTTGGGGTGCAAAGCTCCAGGGATCTTTGCAGTTGGACATGTCCTATGCTACCATCTCAATCTTTGTCCAGCCAAAGAGATTGTACCGGGAAACTTTGATGAAATATGTGGTCAGCAGTCAAGAGAAACCTCAAAATTTCCCCATTTATTCCATGCATTTTGATATGGACTATTTAATACTATACAACGCTGAAATTTGTCCCAAAACTGATAACAAGGTTCTAGAAGCAGTACAAGGAAGAAGCATAAATGAAGAATCTATTGCTCAAGATCTAGAAATTGCTGAAATAATTGACATAACAGACACACTAGGGGAGCCACATAAAACTGAAAATCCAAATCTTCCCACTGTGCAAGTTGCTAAAACTCTTGATACTGGCTGCAATCAAGAAATCCTATGGCATTTAGAATTTGATGTATCAGTGAATAAACTAGGAGCAGGGGCAGGGATTTGGATACATAACAGACAAAATGATCATGCTGAAGGACATGCATATAGGTTGAGTTTTAGATGCACAAATAACATGGCTGAATGTGAAGCCCTCCTGCTAGGACTCAAATTGATCAAAAGTCTAGGGGCAATTATGATATCAATTTTAGGAGACTATGATTTGGTTATTCAACAAATGAAAGGCAACTTTGTCACAAATGACCTCAAGTTAAGAGCTTATAGAGGGGCAACACTTGAAACATTCAATACCTTTCTAGAATCACATCTTACCAAGATTTCAAGGAACCACAATTTGCACGCTCACAGTTTGGCAACATTTGCCAGAACTTGTAAACTTCCATTTCAGCCTAACCATCATTTTACTGCTGAAATTAAACACATACCAGCTGTTCCAGATAATGTTAAAAACTAGCAGGTGTTTGACAATGACACTCAGATCAATAATTTCCTGACTTTAAAAGAAGAATTATCTAGTACAAATATAGACACAAGCATTGTTTGTGAAACTGATCAAATAGACAAAATTGAAAAACATATTTCAGTTAAAACAACAAATCAGATTTTGCATCCAACAAAATTTATCAACAAAGAATTACAAGAGCTGAAACAAATAAACTTTGATGAAATTGCTGAAGGGGAGTGTGAAGTGATTGATTTAAAGGATAATTTTTTACCCACAGGCTTGACTCCTCTGGAGGATATTTTTGACTCTAATGATATTCCAAGAAATCCAAAAATGCAGCCATTAAATGCAGAAATTGAGGACTATAATATAGGAACTGCAGAGAATCCCAAAATGATAAAGTTGTCTAAAGCTTTGCCTCCCGACCGAAAACTAAAATACATTGAATTGTTTAAAGAATTTCAAGATGTTTTTGCATGGATCTATGAAGACCTTAAGTCCTATGATACTTCTATGATCCAGCATACAATACCCCTAAAAGAAAGTCAAAAATTGTTCAAGCAAAAACTTAAAAGGGTCAATCCTATACGCCTTCCTCTCATTGAAAAAGAAGTCAAAAGAATGTATGAAGCTAGAATAATTGCACCCATTAGATTTTCAGAATGGATCTCAAATCTAGTGCCCACTAGGAAGAAAATGGGAGAAATAAGACTACGTGTTGATTTGAGAAATCTGAATAAAGTCTTTTTAAAATATCACTACCCCTTACCCAAGATGGATCACATTTTGCAAAGGGTAGTGGGAGCCTCTAGAATTTCACTGCTAGATGGATTTTTAGGCTTTAATCAGATCTTAGTTCACCCTGATGATCAAGATAAGACTGCTTTTACAACACCGTGGGGAACCTTCAAGTATGTAAAAATGCCTTTTGGACTGAAGAACACGGGGGCAACATTTCAACGAGCAATGGATATAGCTTTTGCTAAAGAGATTCATGATTTTCTAGTCATATACCTGGATGATCTTACTGCATTTTCCAAATTAGATCAGGAGCATTTGGAACATCTCAGACAAGTGTTTTTAATCTGCAAAAAATATGGCATATTACTGAATCCAAAGATATCATTATTTGACCTAGAAGAGGGCAAACTGTTAGGTCACATAATCTGAAAAGATGGCATTAGAATTGACCCAGATAGGATACAAGCCATTTTGCAAGTTAGGAATATTAAAGAACTGCAAGCTTTCCTAGGAAAAATCAATTTTTTAAGAAGATTCATACCCAACTTGGTTGAACTGATAAGATTGCTTAACAACATGCTGAAGAAAGATTCCAAAGTCAAGTGGATAGTAGAAGCCAAACAAGCCTTTGAAGAAATCAAAATAGCCTTAACTAAAACACCAGTCCTCACAAGCCAAAAATTTGACAGAGACTTTATAATCTTTTCTTTTGCATCTGAACATACTATTGCTACTGTTTTGCTACAAAAAGATGATGAAGGATGTGAAAAACCCATAGCTTTTTTCAGAAAAGCACTTAGAGATGCACCTTTAAAATATCAAATCATGGAAAAATAGGTCTATGCTCTTATGAAAGCTATTAAGGACTTCAGAGTTTACATTTTATACTCTCATATAATAGCTTATGTGCCAAATACTGTGGTCAAGGATATCCTAACTCAAGAAGGAATTGAAGGCAAAAGAGGCAAATGGATAGCTAACATTTTAGAGTATGACATTGAGATTAAACCAACAAAGCTGATAAAAGAACAAGGATTAGCTAAACTGATGACTGAAACCAACTTTCAAGCCCTTGACATCAATGAACTAGATAACGAACAGGAGATGGTGACTCCACAGATCAATCAAGCCTTTTTACAATCACCTTGGTATGTTGATATAATTTATGTATTGTTAAACCTGCAGGCTCCTCCAGGATTATCCATAACTAAAAAGAGATTCCTGAAAATGAAAGCTTCAAAATTTTGTATTATAGATAATGTTCTATTTTGGAAAAATCATGAAGGCATTTTACTAAGCTTCTTAACAAAATATGAAACTGACAAAGTGCTTAAAGAATTTCATGCAGGGGAATGTGGTGGACATTTGTATTGGAAATTAACTGCTAATAAAATCCTAAGAGCTGGATTTTATTGGCCCTCCCTGTTTGCTGATGTAAAGTAATTTGTAGTTTCTTTCCATAAATGTTAAATCTTTGAAGGTAAGAGAAAGCTTTTACCTCTACCCCTCAAACCAATTTCCACCGAAAGACCATTTCAACATTGGGGTTTAGATTTCATTGGGGAAATTCACCCTTCCTCTTCTGGCCAGCATAAATGGATTTTAACTACCACAGACTACTTCACCAAGTGGATAGAAGCCATCCCTTGTAGACAAGCCAATGATTCAGTAATCATGCAATTCGTCTAGATTTGGCTGTCTGGAAAAGATTATAACTAACAATGCTGCTGCTTTTAAATCCAAAAGAATGATCAATTTTTGTCACAAGTACCATATTACCTTAGGCCACTCCACAGCCTATTACCCTCAAGGTAATGGTCTAGCTGAATCATCCAATAAAAGCTTAATCAATATCATTAAGAAAGTATTGGAGGAAAACAAGAAAAACTGGCATAAAAAGCTTGTCAATGCACTTTGGGCAGGTAGATTGACTACAAAAAGATCCATTGGAACAAGCCCCTATGAATTAGTTTAGGGAATGGAAGCTGTATTCCCTTCATCTTTGGGAATCCCTGTGATAAAATTGCTGCAAGAGATACAGGCAGAACCCAATGACATTCAGAGGAGAATCAATCAGACTATCCATTTACAGCAGACTAGAGAAGAAGTGTATCAAAGATGTCAAATTTTACAAGAAAAACTTAAGAAGATATTTGAAAAGAGGACAAAGGCAGAAGATTTTTCATAGGAGACAAAGTGCTGAAATGGGATTCCAGAAGGGAAGGTGAAGGAAAACATGGGAAGTTTGACTTCCTATGGAAAGGACATTTTGCTATTCAGGCTTCACAAGGAAAAAACAACTACTTTTTGAAAAGCCTGGATGGTACAGAAGCATAAGATGGGCCAATCAATGGTCGGATGCTCAAACATTATTTTGATCCACTTTGTTGAGATGTCAGGACTACAACTTGTACATAAGAATGTTTACTTTCTACAATTTATTACAGCAATAAGATAGGAAGGAATATGTAGCAAATTTTGAGAAAAAGGCAAGGAACTGTGCCACCTTTTTGTATTACCTTATCAGTTTATCAGAAGAATTGAAGAAGAAGACTTGGGAGCTGTAAATATGATGGCAAATATTCAGACAAACTATCAAAAACAGAGCTGCAATTGTTTGAATCAGCTTATGAAAAATATATATATGTTGCAGAGGTACACTGCTGTTTATTTACAGCCAAGAAGAAATTTCAGAATGCAGCAAGAATTGAATGTAAGGCCATCTGACCTGTTGTTCTTGGCTTTTCAACAGGAAAAGTCATCCCCAAGTGGAGCCAGTGTTATGCTCCTATACCAATAGGTGTCATATTTCATGATTGACTGTTGAAGTGCCAAATATGTTCATCCTTTCCATGCTGCAAAGGTTCCATATTCTGAAAGAATAAAAAACTTAAAAAATGAAAAGTGGGTATGCCCTAAAAGAAAGATCAAAGGCCAAAAAGAATAAATTGGTCAAAAACAAAGAAAATGAACCCCAAAGAAAAGACCAGGAAAGTGTGCTAGTCCAAAATTCCACTACTATCCTATTTTTTGCAAAGAAGTTCAATGTGTGCACTTAGGTGACTTCTGTCACAGTTGATGGATAGCCAAATAGCTCAATCTTGGCAGATAAGTAGTTAGCTAGAGAAGCAAAGGAGCTCAACAGCTAAATCTGAGCCCCTGGAAGAAATAAGGGCAGACTTAGATAGGATTGCAGCTGAAAGAAAAGAAGAGAGTAAGGGTTTACTAGTTCAAATGCACCCAATCAGAAGGGAAGAAAAAATGTTAGGTGTAATAGGCTGGGTAGGCAGTTTTGATGTTGAAAAAGTAGGTTTGTGAGCAATTTTGTCTTTTGAAGATGATTCATCTCATGGATATCATAAAGTATCATGTCAACTATGTGGTCACAAAGCAGATGAAGCATGACTAATTTCCCTTCTCATTTCTCCAAAAAAAAATTACTAACCTCCCCACAAGGACATTGGGATCTGCTCAGTACTCCTAGTTCACTTCATTTCATGAAAAATACTAAGTGAAACTCTGTTTTACTTAGGATAATACAGCCACATTTCTTGTGTAAAAATGTTTTCTTCCATTATGCTAAGTTTCCAAAATTCATGACTTGGATCCCTTTTTCATTTCCCTAAGCCTACGTTTCACTTTTCAAACTTAGTGTTTTGATTAAACCCACCTTTCATATTAATATAATAACTTTATTATATAGCTCCTACATAATATTTTTCCTGCCCCTATTATGTAAAATGCATAAAAACCCCAAAAAACACTTTAAATACCCCGACCCTTGCCAATTATATCCATATATCAAAGTTTTTGGGATTAATGGTTCATCCGGGGCCATTAATAACCCTATGTGCGCATACCATCGGGATTTATTTAACATTTGGTTAAATAAATAGTCGGACCCGCAAACCCCGATAACAAAGAAAATACCCGCAAAACATTGTAAATTCGTTAATTTATGTGGTGGGTCCTTGCGCCTTAGCCTCCACCGTTTCTCGTTCGTCGCCAACCGTTGGATCGGGGCCCGCCCATCCAACGACTCCGATCCATATCGCAAGCCCTCCTGCGTCCAATGATTAGCACCCGGGGAACGGTGGTTTTTCCGCCGTACTCTGCAACAGGTGGCAGTCTCCCGCACTGCTCGCTGCCCCCCCTCCAATACCACTCCTGTCCAAAAGCAGTGCGGGGGCCAAATCGCTTACCGCCCATGCTCCCTCCCCGCTGACGTCGCCCTCGCGTCATCTGCTGACGTCACAACCATGTCAATGCTATGTCAGTGCCACGTCACCCCGCTACACGACAAGGCACTCCGTCATGCTGATGTCACCCGACCGAAACGTGCCAAAACCCGCCAAAATCAATTTTTTGTCAAAAAGGCGTGAAAAGGTCGTTTTTGTTCATTTCTATTTGTTTGCTCTGTGCGACCTGTGCATGCCAATTTACGTCCGAAAGCAGTCATTCGACCACATAGTCCACTTCCAAGAAAAAAATACTCCACAGTTCGGCCTTCCAGCTCGGTCTGCCACCTGCAAATTGCACAGTCCACTGGTTAAAACAGGTATTTACCTACATTTTGTTCTTGAACCCGTGTTTTTTTAGTTTCCTCTACAAATTCTCCAAAAAACACCCAAATTTGAGTTAAATTCATCAAAATACCTGCAAAAAGGCGCACCATAACCACTGTTTTTGCCCATTTTACCAAGAAATCCCGCAAACTCCGTCTCCCTCTGCAAATTTCGCCCACTAAGCTAAATTCAAGCTGGTTTCGGCCTGCAATTCTCTGAGAAAACCCTAGAAACTGTCATTTTACCTATTTTGTTGCAAAAACCCAAGCTTCAAGTTGAAAAATCACAAGAAATTGAGCAATGGAAGCTCCAGTGGCCCTGAATATTTCTCCCCTTAATGCACCTCACAAAGAGCTGGAATGGTTGCCCTTAGTTGATAGGGATTTTCAAATACAGGATTTAACTGGTGACAAAGACCACCTCCAAGCATTCTGTGAAATCAGAAACAGTCACCTAAACAAAGCTGATCTCTATGGGATATTGGAATCCAATCTGAACAGATACTATCTCCCCTCAATAAATGTATTTCCAGATGTCATTCGCTTGTGCTGTGCCAACTATGAGCCTACTCAAAGAGCAGTTATATCTCCAACTGGGACTGTCCTTTTTTATATAACTGTTGACTCAATCAATGAAATGCTACACTTCAAACCTAGTCAGCCTTTGGATCCTCTTTCCATGGGACATTTGGTGGATGAAGGCTTTAAATTATCCACTTCAGAAATAGGCCAAATTGCCAGGTTATTCATGAGACCAGATCGCCAGCCCAGAGAGTCACCTCCTTTTAACAAGGTTTGGTTTAATGAAGCTGGAAAATCCATTACTGACATGATATCCTATGTCCTGGGATTTAAAACAAGTGAGTATGTTGATGAGACCATTTTAACTTTGATGTCCATGTTTATTCCAAGACATTATCCTGCTGTCAAATTTGACTTTGCTACCTTCATTAGCAACAAAATCCATGAGCAATTCATGAGTCTAGATAGAGAA
The DNA here is from genome assembly GCA_031772625.1 of Pinus tabuliformis. Classification (NCBI taxonomy): domain Eukaryota; kingdom Viridiplantae; phylum Streptophyta; class Pinopsida; order Pinales; family Pinaceae; genus Pinus; species Pinus tabuliformis. The sequence continues at coordinate 537,918,825 of CM062816.1, read as the reverse complement.
GGAGTCTTCAAGTACACATGATATATTTATCATCTATTCTTGTACTATCAAACAGACAGTTTTCAGTTTCCTATCAGAAAATTGGATACTAAAGGAGAAAGGAGGTCTGTGATATTTTGGACCTCAGTCTTCCATGAATTCCATAACTCTCCCTACACTTACTGTGAGTTTATTGATCTATTTATACATCCAGTCTCCTCTCTGCTAATGAGAACTCCTCCTCCCAGACTCTCTGGTGACATACAAAAAGTATTACAACTCTCCAAAAACTACAAAATAGGTGACTGGTACTTCTACCAGAATCACACTGAGATCAAGATATATGGCTGTGAGCTATGCCCCTATAAACTTCCAAAATATGTGCCTATGAGACTGTTTGCTGTTGAATACTTCAGGCAATTTATTAGCTCAGATTTGACTCATTTTTATGCTGCCAAGAAAAAGGCTCAGCTGAAATTAAGAAACCAACTAGGTCCTTTCATCATTAACAAAAAGGAAGGATGGAAAGATGTTGAAAAGATATTGGCTGAACAACTCAAATTAAAATGGAGTTTTTGGTGGGTTCCCTATGACCCAAATGGATTCATCTATGATAGAAAGGTAAAAAATAGGCTATCAGCCTATGATCATTGTAGGACCCCTGAATTAGAGCAGTATGCTAATCAAGATGAGTGGGTAGAGGGAACATTGATAGAACAGCTAACTGAGGAAGAAAAGATCGAAAAAGAAATGAAAAATATTGAAAAGACTCTTGACCTGGACTCTTTTGGACAGGTCTCTTTCAAATTGCCTCAGCAAACCGGAGTGGGCACATCATCTGCTACAACTTCACAACAACCAGCCCAAGAAAGCACTACACCAGCTGTAGGGACATCCAAAGGCAAAGAAGTGTTGCATACAGAGCAACAAGAAATGACAGATCAGCCAACATCATCAAAGCAGCAAGGCCAAGGGAAAATTCCTCCTGCCCAGACCAAAGCACCAGAGGTACCAGCATTGCAGACTCCTCTAAATGAGGAAAAGGGTAGAAAAAGGGACCGAGAAGAGACCACACCTGTAAGTGGGCCAGAAGAACAACCAGGAGCAAAAAGGCAAAGAATAGATCCTCTACCTGAAGAGGAAATCATAGAAAGTCCAAGGGGTGAGAGGGCAACTAGCCCACAAACATCTCCAGTGGTAGAAACATCCACCATTTCTCATAGGCAGCAACTGGAGAAACATCATAGTATGGAAGTTTCCTCCTCAAGGCCACAAAGCAAGCAAGGTTCTGATATCAAAAGAACATTCACGGACATCAAGGCACAGAATGAGCTAATAAGATTGCAGCTTTATGATCAATTTCTCAAGATGACCCCCGCCAAACAGCAAAGGTTGATGTCTGCATATGATATTAAAGAAGGGAAAATGATATTAATCCACTTCAAGCCTAAAGTATAGCAGCCACAGTCAGCAGCTGATTATATTAGAACAAATCTGGAGGTTCTTGCCAAAGACATTCACCCTATGGACTAGATTGAGTTGCACAAGGAAACTGGTGAAATGGTCTACTCCACATTGGCAGACAAAGCAATGTTGGCTCAACAATTGCAGGATTCATTGAACAACACATCTGCCCAACTGGATTTAGAAAAGGCATCTTCTTTGGCCAAGGACAATAGGATAAAGTCCTTGGAAGAAATTATCATTGAGCTAGGAAATGATCCCAAGGATGCCAAGGGAATAAAATAATTAATGAAGAAAAAGGAGGATGACATAGCTGCCCTCAAGAAACAATTGAAGCTGCCAATTACTATGCATCCACAAACCACAGAGGTTGTGCAAGAAAAAGCAGAAGAAGTCATGATGGATTTGCTAATAAAAATGAATCAAAGACTAAGTGAAACAGAGCAGGAATTGGAGAAGGCATTGCAGGAAAAGCAGGGAGTGTCGACCTCCCAGCCATCTCAAACAACTCCAACAGTTACAACTGCTCCTCCTACAGCCACAACAACAATGCCTCCCACTGACCCAGCATCAGCAGCAGGTACTTCAGCAACAACAGCAGCAGGGAGCAGCACTGCCATGACCACAGAAGAATTAATAAAGGCTATGGAGGATTTAAAACTCCAAGTATCAGAATTAAAAGAGGCTAAAGAGAAATTGGCCAAGCTAGAAGTAAGTTATGACTAATCTAAAATTACTGTGGCAGAAAAGATAAGGGAGGTAAAGGCATTAATAAAGTAAAGGCATTGGAAAATGACCTCTCCTTAGACAAGCCTCTAGGAGAAATCAAGGGAATTTTGTGGGCTAATATCAGTGAATCCATTAGTAATATCTGGAGATCCATTCAAATTATATATGAGCAGGTTGACTTGATAGCAGCAGCCCAAGTGGAAATTCAAAGGGCCATAAATTTGTTGGGACATAAGCCCGAACAAGCCAACAGGCTAATCCAGTTTTTGAACACTAAAACCAAGGAAGAACTAGCAGCATTGGATATCAGAGACAGGACAGGCACCATCCTAACAATTAAAAGAGTCCTGATCAACAAAATGCATCATCATCAAGCACTCCAGCAGAGAAGACCCTTCCATCTAGCCAATCTCTGTACAGCAACTTGGAAAATCTGTTTTATATTGAGCATGAAGTACAACATCTTTTTACAGTCCAGCCTAACTTTTACAGGTATATAGACGCTGATGAGACTTTGATAAAGCTGCAAAGACATCAGTTGCCAGAAGAGCAGTGGTGGCAAAGTATGCTGGAAATTTTGTAGATGGATTTCAAATTTTTGTTTCTTCCAAAATACAACGTATCATAAAGCAGAAAAAGAGCAGATAAAAATTGCGCTGGGCAGTGGTCTATTAAAGCAAAATTAAAGCATGGAGCATCAAAGGAAGCGGCCATCAGCCGACTCACCGAGTGAATAGTCAACACACCTTATCAATTGAGCGGCCAACACTGCAGCATTTACTTCTGCATTCATTTCTCCATGTTTTCAATATCATTTACTTCTCCTGTAGAGTAGGTAGAAGAAGTTATTGCTAGATATTATCTCATTGAGATATTTTGTAAACATTTTTGTACAAATACCTCCCCAAGCAAAGTATTAGGGGTTGGTGATATAGTTCTGGAACTGTGTTGTAACTTTGAGAACTCTTCTGAATAAAAGGTTTCTTGGAATGCGTTGTTGCTGAACTCTCTGGTTGTGGAATTAATGGCAGAGGACTATGTTGCAGAATTCTCGAATTATCTCATGGATCAATAAGTCTTTTTAACTCATGTTTTACAGTTTCTGTGTTTTTATATATCATCTATGTTTATTACCTGAATAACAGAGAAAAAGAATAACCCAGAACTTGCTTAACTGTACTCTGTGTTCAATCTCTGTTATTTTTTATGTTTTCTTCAGAATTAGCATAAGCAGGAATTCTTAACTGCTCCTATTTCCCCTGGTTCTTACATATTGAATATAGCTGAGGAATACTTAACTGCTTCCTGGCAATATTCATCCACTTTCCCTCTATCAACATGATGAAGGATTCTTGATTTCCCTTCACCCCCTGACTCCATTTCACCTGATTCCAGCTTACAAATTGTTCCATGGTTAATTACCTTGCTCTGTAGTTCCTCCCTCTGTCAAAGAAACCATATCCAGTAGTTCATCTTCATATACTCCATTAGCCCAATGGACTAAAATTCTCATATTTATACCCCTGTTCTTTTGAATGTCACCTTCCAAAAATCCAACAAACCCCTGTACTTCATAACTAGCCTAATATACCTAAAAACAAAGCTAAATTATAAAGAGAGAGCCCTCTCTGGATGCAGATTGGCTAGAACCTGCATCTAAAAGATTGGTTTGTGGTTACCTCGGCCATATTCCCTTTTCTCACAACTTTTGCGGAACAACCTGAGTGATAACAGTAGGAATGACACACTAGAACATCACGTGGACATGACTGAGAATCCAACACCAACATGTAGTGGAGAACTATGCAGTTAGTAACAATGCAAAAGAGAAAAAGCGACTAGGATGAAAATTGCGAAAATTTGAGTTTTGTAAGCAATAGTTTACCTACCCATAGTATGAGTTTTAATAGAAGTATTTCCCATAGTAATTTTATGCATGTAATATTGTATAAGTTGATAGAAGCCGATGGGATTAGGGTTCTATTTTTTTTGTTGGGTGTTGTTCTATTTTGTTATTTTATTCCTCTCTTTGTGGGCTGGTCAATTTTTCAACTAATCAGTGTAATTATTAGTTGGTAGGAGTCTAGTGTAACTATGTAATGCTAAACTAGGTTGGTGAATCGAGAGGAACATTGTAGTAAGAGAGGATGTAATACAATTGGAACCATTTATTGTAATAAGAATGATGATTGGTCTTCTAGATACTTTTGTTCTGTCATTGCATGCTAATATTTTTTTTTGTGTAGCATTATTTGTGTTAATACTAGTTGAATGGACGTAATGTGTTGTTAAGGATACTATTGGTGCACCCCTTTTCTTTTAATTTGTTTTGTTGATAATGATTCATATTTTCTCCAAGTATTTGTGAAGGGTGTTATGTGTGTAAACTTGGGCTTAGATATAGTAGGATGATGACTAGCGTGGATTCTCAATCCCTTTCAATCTATAAAAGCCTAGTTCTTACAACGCCCCATAGCTACCTCAGATGAAACCTTGCTTATTCCATAGGTGTTGCTGCAAGGCTTGTGTTGATTGTTAATATGAAAATTCTTAGCAAGTGTACAAAAAATGCTTCACTTAAGTCACTGGGACAAGTGACCCTAACAACAAAATATGGTCATCTATGCCTCAGATTTGCATTGAAAAAAAAAAAAAAACCCTGTAGCAAAAGATCATATGCAACCCGAAAACATATAACAACAAAGAAAAAGTGTAGCAACCCAATGGATCATATAAATAAGAAAATTTTATTAATGTAAATGAAACACCTAGTGAGGAGAATTTATAAACTTGGGTCTATAGATCCCCCTCCGTGGGATGGGTCCTTTTGATGTCCTTTTACTTCAACGATCTGTTTCTCTCTCTCAACTTACAATGGGCAAAAGACAAACAAAAATAGCTTGAACTCAAGTAGGAGCTCAAATGTGACGAGACAATAGTGGTAATGATGAGAATCATCAAAGTGAAGAATGAATGGAAAAACCTCTTATTTATAACAAAGTATTGAGATAAATTAGGAATTAGAAAATAATAAAATATTAATGACCAAATCAAAATCTAGTTGTTGGGAATAATTTATTATATTTTTTGGAGAGGGAAAAGACATTCAAAATGGTCAAATATGTTTATAGTGGTTGAAGTAATTAACAACTAAAAATGACTTATTAATCACTTTGTGAGAATTAAGAAAGAAATAATTATTAAATATTGGTTTAATAATTATCTCATAAGGAAAATATGGAACAATTAAGGAATAATAAATAAATAATGATTTATTTAAATATTCCTAGGTGATTAAATAAAAAATTAATTAAGAAATAATGATTTAATAATTGTTTCTAGAAAAAATTAAATATATAATGATTTATTCAATTATTCTTATGGAGATTTTTAATTTGAATGAGAAATCATTTAGAAAAAAGGTTTACTAAATATTTCCCATGGTGAAAATGGTTTTACCATCATAAAATAATCATACATGGTGTATTTCGATCCACCTAGTAAGAAAGGGCTAGATGATCATTTTTTGAATGATAACATTGATGTCATGAAATAACCTCATCAACATTTGGGAAGTCACCTAGTCAGAGCCCCAAATTAGACTCTTTTTCGTTTGGGGTGGTGATTTCGACTGATTTTAAATTGGGTCCAGTTACCCATATGGAAGTTTCTCCAGTGGTTGAGGCTTAAGGATATATTAACTAAAATAGAAATATAGCACGATGCATAATGGTTGTAAGAAAATATAGTAAAGTAAAATAAATAAATTCTAACTAAAATATATCATTTAATATGTAACCTTGGGTGCAACTGCATATGTGAAATGAAAGATAACTCAATAATGAGAGATGCAGATATTTGCTAAATCATTTAATTAAAATAAATTGCAAATATTAAATAATTCAATTAAATAGTTAATTGAATTTTTATATTAAAAACATCACATATAATATCGAATAATTATGTTTACAAATGGCATACCCAATAATATAGAAATGAATTATTAAATCCTTCACTTATAAACATGAATAAACTCAAATGATTCCAATAAAAATTTAAACAAGACAAAATCAATAATAGTACCAATTATGCTTTGCTTCTCTGAGACATGGAATCAAAAGTAGTTCAACTTGTATTAGAAAAGAGACTCATACGAAAGTGCAATAAGGCCTTTTCTTTCAAATTTTCAGAACTCTTAATCACGGGCCCGAGAATGATTAAAATAATTTTCAAACAAAAAGAAAGAATAGTTACATATCTAAAATTCTCTCAACTAATGGAAAAACAAACTTGAATAAAATATAAATTTTGTTACGCATTTTAAAATTGAAATGAAATATTCAACTTGGAAGGATAGTTGTTGATGAGGAGAGAGTGGGTGCTTGCCATTGTTGATAGACTTCTAGAATATGAGCCAACTCGGAAGGTGAGTGAGTTATAATGCTCACTTGATAACTATATGCTTGAGCTTGAAAAGATAGTAATAATTGAGTTTCCTATTCAATGATGACCTTTGGTACTTGAAGGTAACCATGAGGTTTGATGAAGAATTTCTAGGTTAACTCAAAATTTACTTTTGTCAATGTTACATAGTAATTCGTCACCGACTTTGCATTCCATGATCCCAGATACTTCCAGTCCATGTTATTGACATTTGTGTTGTGTCATGTTGCCAATTATGTGTCACTACCTTCCTTGCAATCTCAGGAAGAATGTCTCAATTCATTATCCCTAAAGATGACCCCTTTTTCCCTAAGTTTCTAGGTTGTCGTGAGTCGAAAGTTGTCCCTCTCATGAAGATGGTCAAGTTTACACTAGCCCTAGTGAATTCTTCGCTCTGTCCCTATGTTGCACCCACGATGAGCCAGATTTGGCAAGTTTTTTAACAAATCATCGAAACTTTGAGATGAAATTGCTTCATGGGCAGTCCGAGGGCTAGTTGTTGGGTCAATTAAGCTCGTCTCTCTCCTCTGGGATAGTTGTTCCACATTTTGTGCAACCTCCCTAAGAGATAAGCTCTTCCTTCCATCTCTTATGGGAGCTCTCCCTCCTATAAATATCTCCTTCATGAATGAGATCAGCTAGCTAGGATATAACTAGATGAGAGATAGATGTAATTTGGTAGTTTCAGGTTTCTAAGAGAGGAGTAGAGGTAGAGAGTGTTATTGGAGTGTGGAAGTAGCCTCACATGTATTTTGGTTTGAGAGATGTTTGAGTAGAGTTGGCTTGAGAAATTTCTAGCATCAATCCTTTTGGACGAAAGAGAGAGTCATATGTTCCCTTGGGAGACAGTTCACAAGTAAATGCTTACAGAGACATGCCGACAGGACCCTTCGAGGAGGCTTACGATGTCAAGGCTTGGTTGTAAGTTTTACTTTGATTTATATTAATACAAATCAATAGCTTGTTTCCTATATCATGTATTAAATTGTATGTCGATAGCTTGAGGGTCCTTGACTCTTCAAGTAGATTTCTCGGTCGTTTTCTATTGCGTTTGTGGTGTTTCTCTACATTTTGTTTTCAGGTATAAATGACTAGAAGAACAAGAGCTGGAGCAACACAACAAGGACTTCATCAAACGTGAAACTGAAGGTAGGCTTTCATAAAACCAACTTTCTAAGGAAATTTTCTTTGGTATTGTCTTTGCAGTGACTAGACCCACTCTAGGGCTAGAGGGGTTGCCTCTGTCTGCAGAGGGAACTTACCTGTTTCACAAGTTGGTGACCATACTGGGGATCTGTCTTTTGGATTTTGTGTTAATTGGTTTTGTTTTTTTATTGTCTTCCTTATTGTTTAGGTAGCATGCTCTATTCTGGAAGTTGTTAGACTACTCCTGTAGCCTTCCCACCATTTTGAGTGATAGATATAGCCTTGCTCCAGTCCAACTTTCATTTTTTGCCTTTGATATGAGGTCATCGCTGTTTATTTTCTGACAGTCGCGAAGTAGTCACGTCTGCGCTATCTTCTGGGTTTCATCTTTTACTATACGACGCGATTAAATTGTCTAACAGTCGCGACGAGTCCTAAAATCAGCTTGACATAGGTAACTGATGTACTTTCACGATGATGTCGCAAAGTTTGTAATTAGAGGGGTGCGACGATTTGTTGTCGGCCCATGTTGCTAGTGTTTTACTTGCGACGATTCCTGTAAGTTTCAAATTTTGAATTTTGTTTGGTTGATTGGCCAGTGTGTTCTGTCCTTTGAGCTTGTTTTTCCCCTCTTTATTGTGTCAAAAGTGTTGGTTGTTAAGATTTTCGATTCCAGTTTTCAAGTCTTTTCAAATCCTCCCTCTTGAACCGTGTGACCTAAATACCTTAGGGTTTCTTGAATGCTTGGTTTGCTTGGGTCACTCATTCATTGAGATCTTTAGACTTTGCTTGGTATAATCTCTCACATTGTTTGAGGCTTCTTCCTTTTTGTTGTTTGTCATCCTCTTGATTGGTATGTGGTGTTTAGGCACCGAACTTCCTTGTCTTGTTCGTTCGGCCTTCTTCCTTCGCTTGGCATAAATCACTTTGCTTCCCAGTCAATGAGACAATTTTCCAGTTTTGTAAAAAGGATTATTTCCTTAGTTTTGATTCTTTGATTCATTTTTTGCATGTAGTTTCTTATCATTTATTTGAAAAAATAAAAAATTGCATTCATCTTGTATTGAGATTTGAAAGACGATTTTTTGCATTAGTAGATTCTTGAGATTAAGACATTGAAAAGAAAAAAGTGTGTTTTCCATGTTCTTGTTTAGATTGCTTGCAAGTTTGAGTAAATGGTAGAGGTGTTCCTTTTTCTTTGATTGGTTTGCTTTTTTTCCATTCAGCTATTATGCATTGAACCTCTCACTCTTCCTTAGCTAGTTGTTCATCCAACGAAAATGGTCTTTTTGCTCATTTAGTTGCATTCTAGGAATGTTAAAGAAACATACGATAGGGCCTTAAAACTAAGACTTAATTCAAGATTAACTGTTAAATTTATTGAATGAACTTAAAAACGCATTGGAACCTAATGCTCACATATCTAGAAGTCTAGGCTAGAGACGTGTTTCGGCATCATTAAACCTAGTTCCTATTATTTTCACTAAGGTTGGGTGATTCCTCCTTTTGTGATTCAATAGTTACTAGTACGGATCTGTGCTCCTTGTACCATTGCGTATATGTTGGGAGACCTCACTAAGTTATCATCCTATTATCCATAGGAAGACGACTTTACCACCTTACAAATCGTAACACAATGAACACAACATTCGGGAATATTTACTACCGTACGAGAGGTCCTTGGTCATTTCTCTTTCATTTTATTACCATGGTGTATATGTAGTTTTACGATTTGTCTGGTAAACCTTTTGCCTAGAATTCCAGAGCAGTCACTTTCGTTACTTTTTTACTCTTTAAAAGTAAAAGGACCATCTGAGTACTTGTCCTTTCAGGCTCATTAAACTTCGAAGGAGATTAGAGTCATCTTTTATCCTTTTATCGACTCTTTAAACATGAAAAGGAAAATTTTCGTTCCGATGTCATAAAATTTATTTGTTCGTGATAACATCTTACTTGTTAATCTTGGCCACATCGTGATAATATCTTGGAAGATTTTTTGCAACCCTATTGATTATATCTTTTCTCCTAGACTTTTGAGTTTAGGCCATCCTGGCAGATTCATTGAATCTGTCGTCCTTACTAGGTGATGGAGAGCCCCTTTTTCCTATCTCTTCTGAGGTATCGTCTGTTATTGGTACTCTTCCTATTGTCCTGAGTGTTCATCTTCTGGCCTCTCGAGCTCCGGATGAGGAACCTTTTGATATCAATTGGACTCCTCCCAACGTTTGGGAATTTTTAGACGAGGACCTCCCGTCTACTCCTCCTGGTGCTTCGATTCCGATGGCCACTTCCGACATGGATGAGTCAAGTCCCATTAGCAGTCAAGAGAGCCTTGTGTCAACCGGGGAATGTCAGTTTCCCCTGGAAGGTTTTACTTTCCACAATGCTCCAAATTTGGCATTGCCACTTCGCTATCGTGCTCTAGCTAACATACTTGGTTCTAAATTTCTGCATCAGAGCTCTGTGTGGTCTCATATTACAATTCTGACTTTAGGACCTTTCATGTTTGCTCAGTCAGCCTTGACTTCCATACCTCAGACACAGGTTACATCAGTTACGTCCATTCCATTAATACCCACTGTGTGTGTGGTAGATACAACCCCTTCTGTTAGTGTGGTTACCACATCTTTGGTAGTTACTACTGTTACTGGGATATCTTCCGAACCCGCTTGCAGCAGTCCTTCACCTCTGGTTTCTAGAGTCGATCAACCTATGGGTAATGTACCGATCTCATCAAATCCCATTCTGGCAGGATTTTCGTATGAGCAGTACCTGTTTTCTCTTCAAAATCTGACTCATAACCCTTTAGGTTCTGAGCCATTATCTGTTCCGCATAACCCTCCGCACTACTATGACCACCATGGAGCTCATATTTATTGCACTAGGTCTCTTCCTCCGGGGGTCCCAGTTGAGAATTACATTCCTCTTTCGGTTTCCTGGAATCACACTACTTACCACGGCTCGAAAGGACAACCTTCAGGTTTGCAAGGGCAACCTTTTCAAGGACAACCTTCAGGCTTGCAATGACAACCCTTTTAGGGACAAACTTTGGCCTCCACAAGTTCCTCCTTTTTTTATTCAGGGCAACCTTCTGGTTAGCCAGGTCAGCCTCAATTCCAGCAAGGCCAACATGTTGCCTACAAAGGACAACCTTCTGGTCAGGTAGGACACTCTCAATTCCAGCAAGGCCAACCTGTTTCCCAGCAAGGACAACCCTCTGGTCAGGTAGGATAGCCTCAGTTTCAACAAGGCCAACCTATTTCTTAGCAAGGTCAACCTTCTGGTCAGATAGGTCAATCTCAGTTTCTGGTCAGTTGGGTCAGCCCCAGTTCCAACAAGGATATCAGTCTAGTCAAGTCAATCCAACTCTTAGTGAACCGCGCACTCAGACGCAAGCTAGTTCCCAAGCTCAACCCGGTCTCCAGACTCAAGATGGACTCCAAACTCAACCCGGTCCCCAAACTCAGGTTGGATTCCAAGCCCAACCTGTTTATTAGATGCAACATGGGCCCCAGGCACAGTTTGGACCTCAGCTGCAATACATTCTCCAAGTACCTCAGTAACTCCAAGGGAAACCTTTGGGTGCTCTGTATCAGAACTATCAGCAACCTTAGGTTAATCCTTATCAGAATTTTCAATAGCCATATGCTGCCCCTGTTGGTTAAGCTAGTAACCAATGGTTTGTTGGCGGTCAAAATCTAGGTCAACAACCAGGTTATGGTATTAATCCACCCAACTATAACCCTTATGGACAAAATCCATGGGGACAACAAGGCTCTGGTTGGAACCCTAACACTGGTCCTTATCAAAGGCCCATGATGTCTTTTAACCCTCAATTACCTTTTTTTGCGACTTTGGAACTGCCAGATGTGTCGGAGTTGAAAAATGACCCTATACTTCATAATCCATATTGGCCACCAATTTCGACCAAGATTCCCGGTGATTGTCCTAAATTTGACAGGAAATCTAGAGAGGATCCCCAAGTGCATGTTATGACTTATCACCTTTGGTGTTCATCTAATTCCTGGCTTGACTATTCTATCTGTTGATCCAAATGGATCCTAGAATACTCTCTAAGTCTTGAAATCTTCTTAAAATTGTTTAAAAAACCAAAACAATCGCATGAGAGGAACTTTCAAAAACAGCAGAAAACAATATCGACAGCCAAAATTATGAAGAAACAGTGAAAAAATGGGTTATTGGCAGCTTTGCATAGTAGCCATTAGATCTAGCCGATCAACTATTCAGATCTGATCGGCAAATTGCAAATCGGTGGTGGATAGGTAGAAGAAATTGGAGCGCACCACATAAAACTTGAGATGGCGATCGACGGCCCACATTGCATTGTAGAATCGCTATCGGAGATTACAAGAGCGCTTACAACGGGCCGGGGTTATCACAATATGCGATTGCGATCAATCGCATCGCGATATTGCAATTGGAGAAACACAATGGAGCGGGGCTTATACACATGTATATGTGTGATACGATAGGCCGGACCCGATGGCTATATAAACAATGTTGCATAAGATTTGAGATCCGCTGAAAGGCATTTTTAAATGTATTTTCACATATTTCGTTATTTAATGAAATATAAAGAAACAATGCTGATGCAATAAAACCCGAACCAAAAGGGGTTTGGAAATGAAAATACATAATATTTGAAATCCGTCATAAGCCATTTTTGCGCTATTTTCACAGTTTTAATGTATTTCTAAAATACAAAGGGACAGGCCATTTGCGACATGTGATAGCGACTCACAAGCAGACTCGATAGGAGAATAGGATGCGATTATGAATATTTGAAGTCTGAATAAACAATGTTTTGGCAGATTTTCATTGTTCTAATGCATTTCTCTGTGTTAACAGAAAGCGGCCATTTCAGGGATTTCAAAGGCTCGATGCACTCACCCATTGTAAATTAGGTGGCCACCTGCCCTTAATGAATTATGCAATGATTGTTTAACGCTAGAAGAGGGATTCGAGTGGATAGAGGCCAAAAGGCAGAAAGCCGAGAAGCGGAAATGAACAAGAAGAGCAGGTTGGCTTTAAATCCATAGAAGACAGAAGGCAGTATTGCAGGCAGTGCCAAGAGAGAGAGCAAATACAGAGATAGAGAGTGATAGAGTGAGTCTGTGTACTTCGAGAGGCTTTAGAGGTTCAAGTAAAAATCTTGTTGTTGTATCTGTTGTGTGTTGAGACTCAAGTTGAGCTCACACTATTGTAAAAAATTGTTTTGAAGACATAATAGAGAGGTCACCACTAAAGGTTGGACCAGGAGATGTAGCCCAGGAGTATTGGGTGAACTCCTTATTAAATTTGTTGTGTTTATGTGTGTTGTCTATTATGCTTCTTTACTGCTTCATTGTCTATGTATTTCACAATCTTATCGATCCATTGCATAAAATAACATAGGAAAAAGCATGCACATGAGTATGTAATACCTTCTTAATTGTCTTAGATCTCATTATTAGATCAAGTGGTATCAGAGCTTTGGGTTGCTAAGGTTAGACAAGGTTGTGTTGGATTGGTGAATGATAACTAGGTCAAAGCTCAAATTAGGAGAAGGAGAATTGGTTGATGCTAACCCAAAAATAGGAAGAGTCTATCCTAGGAGGAAAATGGCCGAAGAAGTTCACTCAGAATCAGAATCTCAGTTCATGGACAGTTTCATGACCATGATATCCATGGTAAAAGAGATGTATCGAGAATTTAAGAAAGGTAGAGGTGAAGATACTTCAACCTCCATACAAGACAAAGGAATAGAGGAATCTCTTCTAGATGGCCATTCTGAAGGCAAAGTGAAAGGAAAAGAGCCTCCTCTATCCACACCTCCTGATAGCCTTAAAAATAAAAAGAAGAAAACATCTTTGATTAAATTAGATGTTAAATTTGATTTTCCAATATATGATGGAGAATTAAATGTAGAGAAGAAAGATAACTGGATTAGATAGATTGATGTGTATTGCAGGGTGCAGAATATTGATTTAGACAGGAGCAAAATTAAACTGGCCAGCCTACGCCTTGGAGGAATTACCTTGGTATGGTGGGAAGGCAGGACACAAGCTGACTTGAAGAAGCATGGTAAAATTCTTTCTGTCTGGAGTGAATTTGTTTCTTCCATTAAAAAACAATTCTATGCACTAGCTTATATGAACCAAGCTATGATGAGTTGGCAAACTCTTCACCAATTAAAAGGGAAAAGTGTACAAAGCTATACCCAAGAATTTAGAAAAAGAGCTTTAATTCTAGGCATTTCTGTAGACTCACCTGAAACTTTGTTGAAGTATATAGGTGGTCTACACAACTATTTAAGGCACACCATTCTCATGTTTAACCCTACTAGCATAGATGAGGTATCTGTTTAGGCTACACATCTAGAGGCTAGAGGCAATAATGTGAACCCAGAGATTGGGGGATCATCAAAACCCACTTCAAGCAAAAACAAGGAAAAGAGGAAGCAGAAATGGAAAGAGAGGAAGACAAACACTATACAGAAAGACAAACCTTCATGCATTGATCTGAAATCACCCATAGATGACCTCAGAGAAATAATGAAGGTATTACAGACTCAAGTGTTGGGGTGTGCCTATGTTATTTAATGCAACGGATCGATAAGATTTCGAAATACACAGACACTAAAATAGTAAGAGAAACATAGTAAGCAAACACATAAAACACAACAAGCTTAATAAGGAGTTCACCCAATCCTCCTGGGCTACGTCTCTTGGTCCAACCTTCAGTGGTGGCCTTTCTATTGTGTCTTAAAATAGATTTTTTACAGTAGTGAGCTCAATTTGAGTCTCACTTAATAGATGATGATCAATAGGATTGTACTTGGATTGCCTAAGTCTCTAGAGTACACAGACTCTCCTTACTGAATCTCGACCTCAAATGGTCTCAGTGGTATGAGTCTAATTTGGTACTCAATACCTGACAGGTATACACAAAAGAGTTGCTTGAACCTCTCAAGCTTTCTCTGGAGTTCAAAGACTCTTGGACTCTCTCTGTCTCTGTCTGCTTGATGCTGCCTTTACTCTGTAGGTTAGCTCAACTTATCTATTCTCTGCAATTCACTTCTTTCTTGCCCTTCGGCTTTCTGCTTCTCTTTCTCTGCCTCTTTTCCGACTCTTTTTCTCTCTGTCTATTCATGGCTTAAAGCCATTCTGCTCCCTGACTATTCATTTCCGCTTCCTGGCTTTCTGGATCTCTTGCCTCTACCTGTTGGAATTCCCCTGCTCTGCATCATCATCACTGTGTAACGCTTCAGAGAGAGGTGGCCACTTGTTTCCTCATGAACTATGTGCCAGTTCTCTTTGAGCGGTCGTTATTTCCATTGCTCCAAGATTTCCCACGAAACTGATTCCTCTGCCAGCTCATTGGTCATGTCAGACCTAAAATCTTATATGACTCAGCCTATTTCCCCATTGAATTCGGTCATCCATCGGATCATTTCTCCGCCATTGATCTGGAGCCTCCAGATCCTACGGTCTCCATCCATATCGTGCGGGTAAGTAGCATGACCTTTACCCGTGCGATGTTAGTGGTTTTTCTCTCTCATCCACTGGACACTTGTCACCCAGTGTATGGCATCGGGCGGGACTCGGTCGAACCCGCTTACTGCTTTAAGCCTGTCCGATATCCAGTTGTTTTTAGCGCGGGACCCGCCTTCTAACGGAATCGGCGATTCCTGTACGGTTTTATGCTTTTCCTCATGACCGAGTGCTTGGGGGCTTTCCTTCAGTAAGGGGGACGACCTGCGATACGCGATTAGCGCTAACTTTGTATCAAAAACTGCCTCTGTTTTTGGATTTGACCTCTCGTTTATCAATTTGTGCCAGTGCACGGTCACCATGGGGCAACGGTCTGCACACTTTGACTGAGAGTCCTCGTTGTTCCATGCTAACCACAAATTGCCATTGTTTAGAGGTTATTTCTGATAAGCTCAATATCCATAAGATTTTGAAGCTTGACATAATTTGAAACAGTCATGAAAACTTAGAGAATGTTTAAGGATCCAATTCGGATCACGACCTTCCCATTGAAAAATATTTTGGACCACCAAAAGTTTGTTTTCAAGCAATGAATAAGTGAGGGTATAGTTGTCTCACTTGTACAATCTCTATCCAGTTTGCACTACTTGGATTTGAACCCTTGAGTCCAATCCTGAGGTACTCAACATCTCCCCTGTGTGTCATCCTCACCTTCCTGTCCAAAACTATGTCTTCCTGCAATTCATTGAGATATTCAGGTAATAGATCATCAATAGAAGGCAATTGACTCTGCTCTTTGGGATCTTCAATTAATGAAGGTTCAAATAGTCTCAAGCTGTCCGCATTAACGACTGAGTAGATGTGCATGTAAGCTGGTAAATCAAGGTGAAAAGCATTCTCACAAATTTTCTCAAGTATCTTGAAAGGTCCATACCTTATTGATTTTATATTTTTACCTTCACCTTGCATTCTGTCTTTGCTGATATACAGCCAGACTTGATCACCAACTTGGAAACTATGCTCCATCCGATGCTTGTCATGCCTTTCCTTGTATTTGGCTTGGCTCTTTTCCAGTTGTTCCTGTACTGCCTGGTGAACTTCTTGGATTTGTTCAATGCACTTGGTTGCCTTGTCCACATCACTGTGTCCATCAACTGCTATGTCTTTACCAAAGAAAAAATCTAAGGGAGACCTTGGTATGAAACCAAAACAGGTCTCAAAAGGAGATCTCTGTGTAGAAGAATGTTTTGCTTAGTTGTAAGCATGCTGCACATAACACAAATGTTCATCCCAAATTTTGGGATGCTTGCTGCAATAGCCTCTGAGCAACTGGATCACTGACTTGTTGACCACTTCTGTCTAGCCATATTTCTGTGGATGAAAGGCTGTGCTTTTCTTCAGTTTGGTTTCCATCAGTTCCCACAGACTCGACCAAAACTTCCAAAAAAATTGGGTGTCTCGATCAGATATAATGGAAGTGGGTAATCCAAAATGAACCCATACATTCTGAAAGAACAACTTTGCAGTTTGTTCAGCTGTAATCTGTTTATTACAAGGTATCAAAATACACATTTTGCTGAACCTATCCACAACAACATATAAATAGTCATGACCTTTCCTAGATTTAGGCAGTCCTCCAACAAATTCCATGGAAACACTTTCCCAAGGATGAGAAGGAACCGGTAGTGGAGTGTACAAGCCTAGTTTTCTATTGTTGGGCTTGATTTTAGCACACATGGTACACCCTCTTACATATCTAGAAACTGTCTCATTCATTTTTGGCCAATAACAAAATCTTTGCAGCTGTGCAACCGTTTTACTTACACCAAAGTGACCTGATATTATAGAAGTGTGTGCTTCTCGAATTATATTTACTCTTTCAATTTGTGGAATGCATAGCTTCCCACAATGATACAAGAGTTGGTCCTTAATGTGATAATCCAATTCTTCTACTCATTTTCCTTGACTTAAAGTTGCATATACATCTTTAAAATCTATATCTTGAGCATATTTTTCAATGTAGCTCTCATGCAATACTGAGTTATGCTTAAGTATAGTAGATGTGTTTATTGTTGGTCTAGATAACATATCTGCAACTTTATTGTGTATTCCCTTTTTATATCTGATGACTAAATGAAAATTCTATAGAAGACCCATCCATCTATAGTGTCTTGATTGTTGCAACTTAGTTTGGGAGTGTAGATATTGGAGTGGTTGATGATTAGTATGTATAACTGTCTCTTTGCCCTTTAAGTAATGTTTCCACTTTTTCACACTATGTACTAATGCATACAATTCTTTATCATATGTGGGATAGTTAACTACTGCAGAATTAAATGTCTCAGAATGATAACATATGGGTTTACCGTGCTGTATCAACACTGCTCCCATGGCATAGTCACTAGCATCCATTTGGATCTCAAATGGTCTTTGAAGATCGGGCAGTGCTAGTACTGGTGTTGTACTAATATTTTCTTTCAAGGTGTCGAAGGCTTTATGCTGCTTGCCTCCCCACTGAAACACCTTGTTCAATCTTGTTAAAGCATGTAAGGGCGCTGCAATTAAGGAAAAGCTAGAAATGAACTTTCTCCAATATTGTGCTGCTCCTAAGAAGCTTCTAACTTTTGTAGTAGATTTGGATTTAGGCCAGTTTACAATGACTTCCACCTTAGAGGGATCTATCTTCAATTCACCACCCCCTACTATATGTCCCAAATAATTCAAAGATGTTTTGCCAAATTCACATTTTGAGAGTTTAACATAAATTTTTTCTCTTTTCAAAACATCTAGTGTCTGCTTAACATGCTTTAAATGTTCTTCCCACATTTTGCTAAATATAAGAATGTCATCCAGATATACATAACAAAATCATCCAGAAAAGGTCTGAGTACATCATTCATTATTCTCATGAAAGTAGCAAGAGCATTAGTTAAGCTAAAAGGCATAACCAGCCACTCATACAATCCCTGATTTTTTTTGAAAGAAGTCTTCCATGCATCTTGTTCTGCAACTCTGACCTGATGATATCCACTATGCAAGTCTAACTTGGAAAAATAAACAGTTTCTTTTAACTGATCTAACAGATCATCTATGCGAGGAAGGGGATAACGATTTTTTATTGTTATCTTATTTAGTGCTCGGTAATCAATGCAGATTCTCCACGAGCCATCTTTCCTTTTCACCAAAATGATTGGAGACCCACATGGTGATGTGCTAGGTCTGATGAAACCCTTCTCAAGCAACTCCTGCACCTGCTTCTTGATTTCTGCATTCTCGAAAGTGGACAACCTGTACATTCCGATGTTAGGCAATGGAGCATCTTGCTGCAAATTGATATCATGCACTATTTCCATTTTGGGTAATAGACCTTTAGGTTCTTAAAACAAGATATCATATTCTGAAACAACTTTTTCTAAATCAGCTTGTCGTTTAGCATCACAGCCCTCAAATACGTTGGTTTTATCACGTTTTTTTTCCTTTACAACCATCACTAAAAAATGTTTGCATTTATTTACAATTTGTTTCATCTTCCCTAAGTTTATGAGAGTATAATTATTCTTGAGCTTATGAGCTCTTACAATATATTCGATTCCATCTTTAACGAGGAGATACTTGTTCTCAGCTCTATAGAAAATAACTTTTCTATAATACAAGTAAGGACTTCCTAAAACAATTCCACATATATCCAAAGGAACTATATCTAACTCAACCTCATCTACAAATGCTGACCCAAAAGAAAACTTAAGTTTACATTGTCTAGTCACTTGTAGTTGTGCTTTATCACTTAACCAACCTAATGGGTAGGGTTTCTTGTGAGGTGTAGTTAGTAATCCCAACTTTTTTACAATTGCTTTAGAAATTAAATTTACTTGTGAGGCACTATCTTTTGATGCTTGGAAATAACTCAAATATGGAAAATCTCATGTCTTTTTCTCTCATTTTCTTCATTATTAGTGGATTGTGCGGAATTACTAGTAGATACTTCAGAATTTTTACCTTTAATACCTATGGCTGCAATAGTTGTTTCATCTCCTGAGTCCGACCCCAAATCTTTCTAAATAGTTGCAGCAGTCTTCTTCTTCTTACCCTCAAACTTCTTAGGTCTCAGCTCCAGATGCAGGATCTAACAGTGCTCATCATCATGCCCATCCTTCTTACAGTGAGTGCATGAATACTTTCTTTTCTGTGCAGTGTTGGCCTTCCTCTCTTTCCATTTCTGTTTTCTTTTCTCCTTATTCTTACTTGCAATGGGCTTGGATGATCCCCCAACTTCTGGGTTCCCATTCTTTCCTCTAGCTTCTAGATGCGTAGCTTGAACAGATACCTCATCTATACTAGTGGGATTAAACATGAGGATAGTGTGCCTCATGTAGCTGTGTAGACCACCTATGTACTTCAACAGAGTCTCAGGTGAGTCTAAAGAAATTCCTAGAATCAAATCTCTTTTCCTAAATTCTTGGGTGTAACCTTGTACACTTTTCCCTTTCAATTGGCGAAGAGTTTGCTAGCTCATCATGGCTTGCTGCATGTAAGCTAGTGGATAGAACTGTTTTTTTATTGCAGAAACAAATTCACTCCAGACAGAAAGAATCTTACCATGTTTCTTCATGTTAGCTTGTGTCCTGCCTTCCCACCATACCAAGGCAGTGCCTCCGAGGCGTAGGCTGGCCAACTGAATCTTACTCTTGTCTGAGTCAATACTCTGCACTCTGCAATAAACATCAATTTGTCTGATCCAATTATCCAGCTTCTCTGCATTCAACTCTCCATCATATATTGGTAAATCAAATTTAACATCTAATTTAATCAAAGATGTCTTCTTTTTATGTTCAGGGCTATTAGGAGGTGTGAGAAAGTTTTCTTCTTTCCCTTTGCCTTTTGAGTGGTCATGGAGGAGAGACTCTTCTTCTCCTTTATCTTGTTTGGAGCCTGATGAATCTTCATCTTTATGTTTCCTAAAGTCCCTATACATTTCCTCTACCATGGACCTCATGGCCAGGAAACTATCTATAAATTAGGGGTCTGGTCCCCAGGGACTTTCTTCTGACATTTTCTTCTGAGGATAGGCTCTTCCAATTTCTGGGTTAGTTTCAACCAACTCTTCTTCTCCTAATTTAAGCTTTGATCTAGTTAGCATTCAACAACAAATCCAGCACAAGCTTGTCTAACCTTAACAACCATGAGCTCTGGTACAACTTGATCTGAAATCACCTGTAGATGACCTCAGAGAAATAATGAAGGTATTACAGACTCAAGCGCTGGGATGTGCCTATGTTATTTTATGCAACGGATCGATAAGATTGAGAAATACACAGACACTGAAACTGTAAGAGAAACACAGTAAGCAAACACATAAAACACAACAAGATTAATAAGGAGTTCACCCAATCCCCCTGGGCTACATCTCCTGGTCTAGCCTTCAGTGGTGGCCTTTCTATTGTGTCTTAAAGCAGATTTTTTACAATAGTAAGCTCAATTTGAGTCTCACTTAACAGATGATGATTAGTAGGATTGTACTTGGATTCCCTAAGTCTCTAGAGTACACAGACTCTCCCTACTGAATCTCGACCTCAACTGGTCTCAATGGTATGAGTCCAATTTGGTATTCAATACCTGACAGGTATACACAGAAGAGTTGCTTGAACCTCTCAAGCCTTCTCTGGAGTTCACAGACTCTCGGACTCTCGTTGTCTCTATCTGCTCGATGTTGCCTTTGCTTTGCAGGTCAGCTTGGCTTCTCTGTTCTCTGCAATTCACTTCTTTCTTGCCCTTTGGCTTTCTGCTTCTCTTTCTCTGCCTCTTTTCCTACTCTTTTGCTCTCTGTCTATTTGTGGCTTAAAGCCAATCTACTCCCTGACTGTTCGTTTCCGCTTCCCAGCTTTCTGGATCTCTTGCCTCTGCCTGCTAGAATTCCCCTGCTTTGCATCATCATCACTGTGTAACGCTTCAGAGAGAGGTGGCCACTTGTTTCCTCAAGAACTGAGTGTTAGTTCTCTTTGAACGGTCGTTATTTCCATTGCTCCAAGATTACCCACAAAACTGATTCCTCTGCCAACTCATCAGTCATGCCGGACCTCAAATATTATATGACTCAACCTATTTCCCCCTCGAATTTGGTCATCCATCAGATCATTTCTCCACTGTTGATCTGGAGCCTCCAAATCCCACGGTCTATGTCCATATCGCGTGGGTAAGTAGCATGACCTTTACCCACTGATGTGAGCGGTTTTTCTCTCTCATCCACTGGATGCGTGTCACCCAGTGTATGGCATCGGGCAGGACTCGGTCGAACCCGCTTACCTCTTGAAGCCCTTCCAATATCCTGTCGGTTTTAGCACAGGACCTGCCTTCTGACGAAATCGGCAATTCACGTAAGGTTTTATGCTTTTCCTCGTGACCGAGCGCTTGGGGGCTTTCCTTCACTGAGGGGGATGCCCTGCAATACACGATATTCAAAACTACCTCTGTTTTTGGATTTGACCTCCCGTTTGTCAATTTGTGCCAGTGCGTGGTCACCATGGGCCAACGGTCTACGTGCTTTTATAGAGGGTCCTCGTTGTTCCATGCTGACCACAAATTGCCATTGTTTAGAGGTTATTTCTGATAAGCTCTATATCCATAAGATTTTGAAGCTTGACATAATTTTAAACATGAAAACTCAGAGAATGTTTAAGGATCCAATTCGGATCATGCACTCACTGCAAGAAGGATGGACATGATGATGAGCATTGCTGGTCTTTACATCTGAAGCTGAAACCCAAGAAGTTGGATGGCAAGAAGAAGAAGACTGCTACTGCCATACAAAAAGATTCGGGGTCAGACTCAGGTGATGAAACAACATTTACAGCTACAGGTATAAAAGGTAAAAATTCTGAAGCATCTACTAGTAATTCTGCACAAACTATTGATAATGAAGAAAATGAGAGGAAAAGACATGAGCTTCTTCATATTAGAGTTATTTCCAAGCATCAAAAGATTGATACTTTATTTGATAGTGGCTCACAAGTAGACTTGATTTCTGAAGCAATTGTGAAGAAGCTGGGATTACTAACCACGCCTCACAAGAAGCCATATTCATTAGGTTGGGTATGTGATAAAGCAAAGCTACAAGTGACTAGACAAAGTAAACTTAGGTTTTCTTTTGGGTCAACATTCGTAGATGAGGTTGAGTTATATATCGTTCCCTTGGATATATGTGGAATTGTTTTAGGAATTCCTTACTTGTATGATAGAAAAGCCATTTTCTATAGAGCTGAAATAAGTATCAACTCGTTAAAGATGAAATATAATATATTGTAAGAGCTCATAAACTCAAGAATAATTATACTCTCATAAACTCAGGGCAGATGAAAAGAACTGTAAATTTATGCAAGCAATTTTTATTGATGGTTGTAAAGGAAAAGAAATCTGATAAAACCAATGTATTTGAGGGTTATGATGCTAAACAGAAAGTTGATTTAGAAAAATTTGTTTTAGAATATGATATCTTATTTCAGGAACCTAAAGGTATGCCACCCAAAAGGGAAATTGTACATGATATTCATTTGCAGCAAGATTCTCCATTGCCTAACATAGGAATGTACAGGTTATCCGCTTTAGAGAATGTAGAGATCAAGAAGTAAGTACATGAGTTGCTCAAAAAAGGGTTCATAAGGCCAAGCACATCACCATGCGGATCTCCAATCGTGTTGGTAAGAAAGAAAGATGGTTCGTGGAGGATGTGCATTGATTACAGAGCACTGAATAAAATAACGATCAAGAATTGTTATCCCCTTCCTTGCATTGATGATCTATTGGATTAGTTGAAAGAAGTTGTTTACTTTTCCAAGTTGGACTTTGTCACACGGAATCTGTCAAGGGTGCGGACACGACTGACCTTCCTAGAAGTCTAAGACATTCTAATGACAAACAAGACAAAATGGAGTGATCTTTCTCTAAATACACCTTTTACAACATGAAAACTACAAGTGTTTAGGCTTACCTTATTCCAAAACGTGTTGTTGAAGTCCGTTCTTGACGATCCGGATGAGCTCCTCCTTCAAGTCAATTCCTGCAACCACAAACAATCAAACAATTACCAAGCACTTGCATTTCATATAATAAAACATATATTCAACATGCAGACCAAGGAACACATGAAATAACTCATTAACACAAGCTATTGAGAAAAATAAACCAGTTTGTATTAATAACGAAACAAAGAAACTCTTACAACCTGGCCTTGGTGTTGTGCAAGTTCCTCCCAGGGTCCATCAAGGGTTTTCCTCTACTTTGACAAAGCTCACCCTCTCCCAAGTAGAATCAAGTGAAGACAATCTCTCCTCACAAAGGCTCTAATGGAAGACCTAAATCCTGCAGCATTTACCCAAAGAAAATGTATAGCTCCAACCTCTTCTCCTTCTGGCTCAATGCCTTTATTTATAGTGCTGTAAAGAGGTTATTCAGGTCCACTATCAATGGGATCATCCCCCTCTTTGGGTGGGATAGCTCCCTTATTGATGGGATAAGTTCCCCCTTAATAGAGATACATGAACCAACTGGAGGCGCATCCATTTCATCAAACCGACCTCTAGAATGTTCTAGAAGTAACCACAAGTAACTTTTTCAAGATAAAACTCGCGCATTTTGCCTTTTACAGAGGGACGCACCTGTCCCTTAACATACAGAGCGTCCATGGACGCATATTTTGTGAACATGGTCAGCGTCCCCGCAGGTAAGGCTAGAGAGAACCTGCGACCCCAGAGATAAACATAGTTTTTACAAGACTTTCTCTCTTCTTTGAGTTTGAGATGGATAACAGAGGCATGAGACTTGCCTAAGAGGGTAGCATGACTGTTGATTTGAGCCATACTAACTGTAAGTAGTCAAGGTGACATTTTTTAGTGTAACAGATTGCCCCCTAAAGTGCGAAGCCTGGAATAGAATAGGGTTTTGTAATTCTAGGAAGGGTGAAGCGCTTTATCATTTCAAGGATTGCCTTGTGGATGGCCTGGTTGGAACCTGCAATTTTCAACACAAAATACATGGATAAGATTATATCATCACTGAGGTAGGCATTCCCATACTCAGATTCAAAACTTTAACTAATGGACTAACTATTCTGATACAGGAATGATCTTGCAGTACATCATTTTTATAGACTTTTGTAGACACAGTATGGACGCAGCCATCTGTTTATGATTAGTCTACATAGATAATGAATACAAAACTCCTCGCAGCCTGGATGGTAGAAACTAGATCCAGGGTCTTCACTTCTACTTCCCGAATTGGTACGATTCTAGCCATGTGATTAAATGATTCGATGTCGAACATGGTAGAAACCACTTGATTACCAGTCAATGATGTAAACTGTTAACAAGCGTGAGAGAAACCACCAGTAATGTCAATGGTCCTCAAAGTACCAAGCACAACCCGTGAAATGTGAATAGATGTTTTGATGTCGAACACTTCACGGAATCCTTTGATCGAAAGTCAATGATGTAAACTGACGTCAAAGGCGAGAAACCTGCCATTGATGCATGCAGACTTCAAGGTACTGTCGATTCCTAAGT
This sequence comes from Pinus tabuliformis, assembly GCA_031772625.1. Taxonomy (NCBI): domain Eukaryota; kingdom Viridiplantae; phylum Streptophyta; class Pinopsida; order Pinales; family Pinaceae; genus Pinus; species Pinus tabuliformis. The sequence goes on along the minus strand of CM062816.1, from coordinate 537,894,020 downwards.
CATCTTTCTAGATAATGTGTCGATGTCGATAGAAAGCGACCCGTTGCAGGCAAGCCCGCAACACGAAATCATTGTTCAAGTTGAAGAAATGTTGCTGTAAGGACTGACTCAGGGATGGTCAAATGGATGACAAGTATTTTGCAGATGAAAGTTTTTGCTTGCAGACCTCTTGAACACATAACGACACAACAGATGGCTTGGTGACGAATAACTCAAAGTTAACCCCTGGAACCCGGTTAAAGACTTTCAAAGTGATTTGGTCAACTGTGAGGTAAAAGATTTCCCAACCCAGGTGAATGAAAAGTGTCGTGTTCAAGAGCGGTAATAAAGTTTCTTCTGAGACAAAAGGTGACAAATAGGTTCATTCTTCTCTCTTTTCCCCCACCATTTCTGGCAAGTACCTCTTTATTTTTAACAAGCTTGAGGAGGATAACATATGCTTGATTATAAGCTCATCCTTCGGACGAGTCCAACCTAGTTTAAATTCGAACCCTAGGAAGGAGTGGTTCGTTCCTGTTTGTAATTGAACAGGTCCTCTACTGTAAAAGTTTAACGAGCCCAGTATAGGAGAAACTCGGCGTTTTTCAATTTTAGAGAGTCTGAAAAAACTAAAGGAGACTCCACGTTGAACTTTTTCGTATATTTGTGTCCCTCAAGCCCGAAAAAGTATAAAATAATACCTGGGGGAACCGCTTGATCTTGCGACCAAGGAGTACTTTCATAATAGTGTCGTTAACCTGAAAAGTAAAAAGCGATCAAGGACACGTCGTTTTATTTCCTTATCGAGTTCGAAACGACAAAAACCCGGCAATCTTTTCCTGATTTTGCGGTCAGAAAAGAGCTAAAAGGGGACCGTCTTTTAATTCCGTTTTAACGAGTGAAAAAGAAACACTCGGCGATCTTTTCATGTTTTAGGAGTCAGAAAAGGGCTTAAAAGATGACTCTGATATTTTGTTTGTGAAAAATTACAATTTCCCTTGAAATCCCTTTGTCCTGCACAAAAGCGACACATTACTCATACCTGTTTAAAATAGGCAAAAATACATTCAAAAACATCTTTTCATGGTAAAAAATGAACTAATTCATCCAAAAAACCTATAAAAAGACCTTTTACCATGTCATTTTTACCGTTTCACTGTTGAGGTTGAAAAAGGAGCTTTTGACAAGAAACTTCCCGTGGTCGCTGCGGAAAATCTGACCGTTGGAATCGAACGCCGTCTCATCCAGGTATTTTACACATCCTACTCTGCAGGTATTTTACACATCCTACTCTGCATTTCTATCCGTTTAGAATCAATTTTTAGGTTTTAGTTTCATTTTTTGGGGGGGTTTTGGTTTTGGAATGCGCCTCTCGGCGGACGCAGGTGCCCTTCGGGTGACCTGCGTCCCCCGACTTTTTCTCATACGGGAAAACGGTCGGAAGACGCAGCCCGCCTTCAGGCCAGCTGCGTCCGGGCGCCCTGTGCTACAAAGCCGGGGTGCGTCCTCCGAGAAACGCGCATTTCAAAACCCCAACTCTCTCAAAAAACCACCAAAAATTCCCAAATCAATTTCTAATTGCTATTTTTGATATGCAGGGCATTAATCATGTTAGACTGGAGAGAAAGAGAGCATGTAGAGGAAGATGAAGCTGCAATAAATCATCAACCTTCCCTGGATGCCCTAAGAGCATGCGGATTATACAAATATTGGACCATACCGGGCATGAGGGGCCAGGTAAGATTCTTGGAATGGCTGGTTGAGCGATGGAACGTACAAGAACAATGCTTTTACATAGGAGGGCACCAGCTCGAGATAGAGCCCTCGGATGTATACTTTCTCACTGGCTTGCCAAACAGAGGTGAGCAACTCAGTCTTGCGGGGACTAGGCCGGGTGGCCAATCCCTTGATAGTCTCCGCGAGGATTGGTGCACACCTGGGGCTCACCATTCAAAAGGCATAGAGATAAAACACATCACTCTGCCGGAACTCAAAGTCATAGCGTTCACGGTTACCAGAATTTGCGGCGCGGCCGCTTTACACATTGCTTCCGGATCCCAAATGCGGATGGCAATTGACTGTTACCAAGGCACCATTTTCAACTGGTGTGAAGCTGTGTCGGCTCATATGAAGAGCCAACTGACCAAGGCAAAGAACGGACGACTAAAGACTTTTGGATATGGGCCTATAGTCGTGAGCTTTGCCTTGGAGAGAATTCCAATGCTGATCCCTCAGCAACTCACTGTTGATATCTTGGGTCCCCAGCAGCCAAAGCTGATACGATGGGTTGCGGTGATGGCCCGGCATCCTGACGAGGGCGCGACAGTAGTTCGATTCTCAGATAGTTATTTTGACTGGTTAGAGGGCCAGCTTTTTGTGATACAGGACTTTCCGTATGCCGGAATGGATTTCAGAGGTGATCCGGACATGGTTCTTCCACAGGGAGAACAATGGGATGACAGAGGTACTTTTTATTTTCACAAGTTTTCTAGTTATGTATTTTTTGTATTTTTTATATATATCGTCTCAAAACTAATAGTAAACTTTTTCAAAATGCAGATGTTGGTCCACAGCGTCCAGCCAACCTCCGGCCTTATGATAGACTACATCCAGCTGCACCGGTACCGGCCCCACAGGACGCGACAGCAGAAGTACTAGCTGAGTTGGAGCATGATCTAGAGCGTCTCACGGCAGATATACCTGAGACTACTATGGATGACATTCCTATCAGGCTTCAGCGCTTCGTAGTCGCGGTCCCTGGACCGTTTAGGAGATTTTTGCGTAAGGTAGCCCGCGCAGTGGTGTCGTACAGAGAGCACCACCAGTGATTGACTAGTCACTTTTGTAGTCACATGTGACATTTTTGACTTTTTGTACTATCATTTTGCCGATCATAAGGTGTTTTAAACCTATGATCGAAGACGATGTATATATTTTTTGACACACTTCTATCTATATATATCACTATTACCGGCTTATCTTGTTTAACATATGTGATGAAATGTTTTTAAATTTACTTGCATGATTATCGTAAATGTCTGTCCAACATTCGAGAAGCAATTGCATCTGCTAATGTATTCAAAGACCTTGGAATATGTTGATATTCAATGTAATCAAATTCACGTTCCAAGAGACGCACTCTCAAAAACAACCTTAATAACACAGGATTTCTAATGGCATAAACTCTATTAAGCTGTAATACAACAAGTTCAGAATCTAACCTCACTATCAAACGTCGAATTCCAAATGAAATAGATTCGGATAATAATTCAACCACTGCACTGTATTCTGCAATGTTATTCGTTGTTTGACCGAGGCTTACCCCATGCATAGAAACTAACTCGTCAGAGGGCGAATAGATAACCCAAGCTGCGGAAGAGATATTCCGTGTATTACGACAAGCACCATCAGCAAATCCAATGTATGTTTGGAGAGGCGTCGACATCTACAATATCAAGAGTAAAACCAAGATAAGCCAGAATAATGACGAAAAACCACACTTGCTAAGCTAAGCACACTGACTAAACTAACACACTTGCTAGCTAGAAAGAAAATCTAACCTATCTAAAAATTTCTCCATACCCATCATTTTAAGCATAATACCTCTTTAGGTAAAGTCCATTTCTGGGTTTACCCAAAGAGTCCCCATCAAAATCAACTAACTCATAAGCCCCTTTTGCTAGCTTTCGCTTTACAATGTAGGGCCCATGCCACATGGGAACGAATTTTCCGGCACCTAGCTTATCGTTAGCTTGATCATATAATAGTACTAGGTCTCCTTCCGAAAAACTTCGAGGGGTTACATTTTTATCGTACTGAGCTTTCATTCGTTTCGCGTGAGTCTCGATAGCTAAAGTAGCGTCACGTCGAGTCTCATCTAATTTAGCCAAGTATAATAACCGTTTCTCCTCTTCGGAAGTAGCTGGAAGTAATTCGACAGCCATTTGAAGTGATGGGATTTCGCATTCAATAGGTAACACAGCTTCTAAGCCATAAACTAGCTGGAAAGGGGTGAAACCTGTTGAATTTTTCACTGAAGTTCGATATGCCCATAGCGCCGAAAATAACATGTTATGCCAATTCGTTCGATGGATACCAATGATCCGTCGAATCATGATGACTAGAACTTTGTTGATTGACTCAACCAAACCGTTGGCTTGCGGATAATAAGGAGTAGAGCTATCGTGGCGCAAACCAAGCTGGCTTGTAAGCTCAGTCATCATGACGTTTCGAAAATGGCTCCCATGGTCAGTAATGATTGCTTGTGGGACACCAAACCTAGTTATGATATGATTGAATACGAAAACTGCAGCTGTCTTGCCGCTTGCGTCGAATGTAGGCATCGCCTCGGCCCATTTTGTAAAATAATCAACCGCGAGGATGATATACGCATGCCCCCCGGCCGAGTGAGGGTTACAAGTAATAAAGTCAATGCCCCATTTGGCGAATGGACCAGCGGCAATTATAGGGTGGAGAGGAGCAGGTGGAGCGCGCATCTTTCGATCAAACACTTGACAGTTGTGGCATGTTCTGACAGCAAGGATACAATCTTTAAACATAGACGGCCAGAAATAGCCAGCGCGCAACACCTTCTGAGCTGTGGCATACCCAGACATATGACCGCCACATGCTCCAGAGTGACAATCATTCAAAACTCTCTCAGCCTCTTCGTGAGTTAAACAACGTCGAAAAACTAAGTCTGCCCCCCGGCGATAAAGTGTATCTCCAATAATTCTGTATTGCTGGGATCGAAACCGAATTTTTCGACGGTCTTCCTTGGAAGCTTCAGGCCGAAAGGTTTGGGTTTGGAGATAGATGATTATATCCCCATACCACGGATCTAAAGTGCTAATAAGAAACAAAGATTCGTCCACAATGGACTCCTCTGCCACAGTCTCTGTGTCAGCACTCGGGAAATCACACATCAATTCCGCAAAAACTAAAGATTTCTTAGACTTGGACTTCTCGAACTCCAAGTCGAACTCTTGCAGGATAACAATCCATTTAGAGTACTTGCCCCCTAGCAGTTGTTTTGTCAAAATATAAATCATAGGGTTGCAATCCGAAATAACTGTAGTCTTGCGGAGAAGAATGTAGTGACGAAAACGCTGGACAGCTTGAACGGCTGCCAGGGCCAATTTCTCCACATGCGAATATTTTAACTCAGTGGGATTTAAGGTTCTACTAAGATAATATATCACATGCTCTGCTTTGAATTCATCTTCTTGAACTAACACCATTCCAATGGTGGAATGCGAAGCTGCGAGGTATAAGAAGTAGTCCTGGTTGTAGTTGGGAGGATGCAATAACGGTGCATGGGTCAACGCGTGTTTCAGTGCATCAAAAGATTGTTGGGCAATCTCGTCCCAAAAGAATTGTGCGTTCTGTTTCAACAACCGTGTAAAACCTTTAGTGACCTCGGCGTAGTTTGGGATGAATCGGCGTAAAAAGTTCGCTTTCCCTTGCAAACTTTGGAGTTGGCGCAAACTCGAAGGAGGAGGCAATTTGATGATAGCCTCGACTTTCGAGGGATCGACGCGAATGCCGGCTTTTGAAACAACAAATCCCAGCAATCGACCTGTTTCTATACAGAAAACACACTTGTGGGGATTCAACCGAATTCGATAATGCCTACACCTCATAAAGATTGCTCGTAGGTGGACAAGGTGATCAGCTCGGTGTAAAGAATGAGCAGGCAAATCATCGAGATAGGGTTGCACAATGTGCTTGATGTCATGAAATGCATAAGACATTGCCCGTTGAAAAGTAGCACCGGCGTTCTTAAGCCCAAAAGGTAATTTGCAATAAGCAAATGTCCCCCATGGACAAATGAATGCCGTTTTTGGTTGATCGGCAGGTAGAATATTGATTTGATTATAGCCTGAGAAACCATCCATGAAGGAAAACATCTCACTTCCGGCACAATCATCAATAATTTGATCGATATAAGGCGTAGGATAGTTGTCTTTTGGACAAGCTCGATTGATATCCCTATAGTCGATACAGATTCTTATTGTTCCTTGTTTTTTATTGACGGGAACAATATTCGATACCCAATCCGTTAACGGGATCGGATAAATGAAACCTGCTTTCAACAGCTTTTCGACTTCTGCTTTAATCGCAGCCGCTTTTCGAGGGTGAATCTGACGCAACCGTTGCCGAATGGGTTTAGCATCCGGGTAGGTTTTGATTTCATGAACAACAATGGCAGGATCAATTCCCGGCATTTCCTCGTAAGACCAGGCAAACACGTCGCGGAATTCTTGGAATAGGGCCTTGTAAGTTTGGATTTCTTCTTCAGTACATGCGGCACCTATATGAATGTTCTCCTCGATTCCGGGCTTCACTGAAATATCAATGGGAATAGTACGAGAAATATTCCCTAAATTCAGCTCTGAATCAGAATGTTTCGTTGGATCCTGAGCGTCTTTGACATATTCAGCGGTAAAGATAGATGAAAAATCATTTTCAAATGCATCATCCTTAGGTAAAAACGAAGATCTGTGATGGAGATCTTCCCATGGTAGATCATCTACACTTAGGATTTCGCGAAGTTGTTCGTCAGATGACACTTCTTCGGGAAACGTTATCCGTTCTAAGGGTGAGGTGAAAAGTGACTCTTCACTGACCACATTCATTTGGTCGGTTTCGGTTGAATGAAAGTCGGTAAAAGACATAAGAGCTTCATAAGCAATCTCATACGGACTCAACGGCATAACATCACCGAGTGAGTCTAGCTCAGAGTCAGAGGGAACATACCAAGGATCATCATAAATAATGTTTTCTGACGTGATCATATGAATTGTTGCGAACGAAGGGTCTGCATTGAGTGGAGGGAGAGGAAAAGTTCCCAGTAAACCGGAATCCTTAACTAAACCTACACCAATGTCCCTATAAGGGATTGTCGTTTTACCAACATGCTGGATAGTTTCTAAAGAGGTTGGGTCGGATGAAAAGTATGTCAGCTGATCAATAGTCACGATCTTACCGTTATGTGGAAACTTAATGACTCTGAAGACCGATGAAACGACCGCTGTCATAGCATATGACCAACTTCGACCCAAAAGAAGGTTGTAGTCTAGAGGGGCATCAACCACTTCCACATCCAGACTAACGGTTTTACCTTCGACCCCTATAGGCAATTCTTGTAGAATACCAAACGGACGGAACCCACGGCCATCAAAGGCCTTAAGGATGGTGGGGGATTGGTTCAACGAAGGAGAACCAAGCGATCTCCAACATTGAATCGACATAATACACGTAGAAGCTCCCTCATCAATCACAGTCCGATGAATAGGCCTGTTTTTGACTATCACTGGAATTTGGAAAGCCATTTGATGGGGGAGACGCGGTGTACTACTTTCTAGATCAAAGATCATTAGGTTCGGGTCCTGAACATCGACAGCTCCAATAGCCGACAAAAGCAATTTTCGTTGCGCTGGACATGATTGCAGCACTTCGAGTGCCGACATTGCTGAAGGTGAAACAGCTAAGTCTTCAACAATGTTGTAATTCTGGGCTGCTCTCGCATGTGGATTGAAAGCAGACCTTCGAAGTACACCCTTGGCGGGCGGCTTAATCACTAAGTCTGGGTTAGGTTTTTCGATCTGTAGTGGATCGGAACCAGGAGCTGAGGTTGATGGGTTAGAGTGAGAAGATTCTGCTTCCTTACCATCAACAGGAGCCTTACTACCATAATCTTGCGATCGAGTCGCAATCCTGACATGAGACATCATCAAAATGGGTTCTTCACTGGCATTCGAAGAAGAACCTATCATCTTATTCTCCTGCTCTGGAAATGGATTTTTTAACACAGCAGGAGTGGGAGAACCTTTGACTATTTTCACTACCTCGGCCCGATGAGGGCAGTCTCTCGTAAAATGATCTTCTTCACAAATAAGACAAGGATATCGAGGTTTGCGCTTTTCGTCATTGGTTTCCGACTTTTCCGTTTTCTCCTTTGGAGCCTTGTCTGCTTTAGCCTTCTTCTTTCCTTTCTTCTTTCCACCGTTTTTTGATTTGGCCGTAGATGACTCTACAGCGTGAATGTCGGCGGTAAGTTCAGGAGGAGAAGACTCTCCTGTCGGAGAATCAGGCAAAGTGATAATTGGAGTATTGGAGGTCTTGGAAGACTTCTTCTTACTCTTCGTAGTCACGATACCGATCATACCATCAGCGGCATGAGATCCCGAAGGAGCAGCAGCGATTTGGTTTGACTTTGGAAGATCCGGAATTTTCTCGTGTAACGTACCCGACTGAGTGTAAACTAAGTCAAGGTATTGTGCCTGAGCAATGACTTGCTCCTCAGTAACTACTCCGGCCTTAGCTACATCTTCAGTAATTCTTGGTAATAATGATTTGACAAACCATTCAGCTAAGATTTGGTCCGGGATAAAAACTTTCACTAATCTCCTTCGACGTCTCCACTCATGAATGTGATCAGAAATGTACGTGGATGTCGATTGTTTTAGCGAAGTTAATAATTCTGTACCATTATCGTATCTGACTGGTAACTGAAAATGAGTTAAGAACGAGGTAGCTAACTGGCTAAAGTTGTAAAAAGAGGCCCGTGGTAACTCAATGTACCACTTGGCTGCGAGACCAATGAGTGTACGCTGGAAAAGACGTAAGCGGATGGAATCATCTGAGATGGAATTTGATGCACACCAGAGGTGGTAAGTCATCACGTGATTAGACGGATCCTCTCCAGACTTACCTTCGAACTTGGGTATATCGCTGGGCAACTTATTTGGCATTGGCGGCCAGAACTGAAGATATTGAATTGGATCGTTCGTTAGGCGCGTCAAGTCGGGTAAATCTAAAGTCGCAATAAACGGTAACTGCCGGTTAGGATCTCTAAAACTCTGAGTCACAATACCAGCCCCAGGAGGAGGATATCCAGGATAACTAGGAACAGGAGTCGCATTTGGGATATTATATCCTCCTGGAAAACCAGGATTAACCGGACCGTACTGGGGTTGCTGAGGTGGTTGATAAGTGTACCCAGGATACGGTTGATACTGGTAAACCGGTTGTTGGGCAGCTTGCCCAGGTTGATACTGTCCCTGGTACGGAGGTTGAACAAATTGAGGTTGAGTAGTAACAACCGTACTTGTACCAGGTTGGCCTGCAGGCATCTGGACTGTGGTTTGAACCGTGGGTCCAGACAACGGTACAGATGTCTGAGGAGTGGTTACAGGGACAGTAGAAACCGGAGCTGCCGATACTCCAGAAGTAAGCATGGTAGATGAAGCGGTAGTTGCTGCAGCCGTGTGAGGTGGAGTACCAGGTGCAATTGGCGGCTGAGTAACTACAGAAGTTACAGGGGTCTGAACACTTGACTGGACAGGTTGCGGTTGCTGGGGTGGACCAGGAACTGCAGGTTGTCCTGCTTGAGGTACCGACTGTATACTTGGTTGCGACATCTGTTGACCCTGTGACGGATCCCATGTTAACATTCCAGGGTATTGACTCGTAACAGGTTGAGGATACTGAGATCCATAGCCGTATTGAGGATAGGGTTGATAACTGTAAGGTGCAGTCCCATATGATTGCCCTTGAGGTGGTTGATAACCTTGACCAGGGTATTGACCCGTAGGTTGATAACCTTGAGGTAAATACGAATACTGGGGTTGACCTTGACCTTGAGGTTGGTATCCTTGAGGTTGATACCCTTGGGGTTGATACCCTTGGGGTTGCCATCCTTGAGGTTGCCATCCTTGAGGTTGATATTGATACTGAGGTTGACTTTGGGGTACATATTGAGGCTGGGGTTGATACCCTTGGGGTTGATACCCTTGGGGTTGATACCCTTGAGGTTGCCCCCCAGTCACGAATGAAGTACCTTGAGGTTGCCCCCCAGGCATTAACGAAGGTTGCCCCCCAGGCGGTAATTGGCCACCTTGAGGTTGGTTAATGGGAGTTGAACCTGACATCATATAAACTTCACCTATACTCAATGGTACATTACCACTGTTTCCAACTAATAACCCATGATCAACAGGTTGAGGAGATGCTCCCGCAAAGGTACCAGAAAGTGATTGATACCCAGTAGGAACAGAAGGACCGCCATGTAAAAATGATTCAGGACTTTGTGAAAACACAGATGACTGACCAGACATATTTACAGGAGAATGAATTCCTCTAGGTGGAACCGGAGTACGAGGTGTAGAAAAACCTACTGAGTTGTCTAAAAAATTGGTTAATGCAAGGTACCAAGATTCACTTCTAGGAGGACTGTAAAAGATGGATTCACGCTCCCTTAGATCAAGGGTAATTAGATCTTCAGAATCAGAAACGCCTATTTCTTCCTCTGGAACAAGTTCTTCTATAGCAATTAATCCAACAGGAAGATTTTCGGTGATAATTCTTTCTATTCTTGGTGAATCAGGAACACTAGGAGTTGGAGTAACAGGTTCTGAAATTTCAGGTTCTTCGCCTGTTTCACTGGCAGATGAAAAACTACCAGCAAGCTCGGAAACTGTAACAGCTTCGGGATTGTAACCTGTTTCTAAACTTTGGTAATCTGGATGGACTACCAAGGAAGATTCTCCTTCTTCAGGTGATCCTACTCTACTGCCACTAGGAGGAGTTACAAGGACCTTTAACCCTTCTAAATGACCCGGAATGTCTTCAGGAGATTCACCCCGCGATTTACGGAGTTTTCTTAACAAATCTATTCCGGTAACAATCTCAGGAGACTTGCCCCGAAGTCTACGGGACTGTCTCGGTAATTCCGCCACAATTAAAGATTTTAACTACAACACACGAAAACAAAGTAAAAAATTTCAAATCAAACCACCTAAAGTCTTCTAAAGAACCAATCAAATTTGAAGCACACGCCTAAATAATCTAGAGCGTCAAACCACACACAAACAGTAGTCTTCCGGACCAAAAGCGCTAGTTGGTGATTAGGCCCAACCTCGCAGGATTCAGTACAGAAATGGTGGGTGGAACAGTTACCCCGGCAACCTGCTTAATGAATAGACTGGACCAAGTTCCTCCACTTTAACCGTCTCGAAGTGAAGCGAACCCCCCAGAAAATCCAAGTGAGTATAACCGACGTCTGCTCCAGGTACAGTGGGACCTTCCCTCCACCGTCACCTTGGGTAGAATCCTAGATATTATGGCCACTAAGGTTACCAATCACAACAATTACACCTGGGGGAACAGTCTAAACTCCGACAGCACGCAAGGGCAGAGTAGCAAGCTCCAATCCCCTTACCGGCTCCTTGACAACAATCCAAGGTTTACCGATAAGTGACCCCTGGCTCCTCGACAATGGTTAATCCGAGGTTTACCGTTTGTAATACGTACTGCCTGGCGTCGTTCCCAACGAGGGAGGAATGATCCCCTCACTGGTTCGGACACGAGCTCGTGCTTCTCCTTTAAGAGGAGCTTTCCCAGAATGTAACTGAAACAATTGGATTTGTTCTACTCAAGATAGACTATCTGTTTGGTTTTGTAGTCTTGGAGAGTTAAGTACTCACCTACTCCAAGACCCTAGCCTAAGCTATGTTGGTGCTTCAGAGCCCTAGAAAAATAAAGATTACTAGATTGATTTTAATTTAAGCGTTACTTTTAAGGTTGTTTCTTAAGTCAAAAGGTGATGGAAGTGAAACTAGTGGTGTGTTGACTCGACTCGAAACCACTACAAAATGCACCTAGAATGATTTATCCACTACTTTACTTTTTCGATGAATTGCTTAACTAAAAAGTTGAGAGAATGCAATCTTTATAAAAGCAACTTCTTAATTGAAGACAATCAAAGAAACAATTCGTTTGTCTTTTCCAAGCATAAAAACATAACCTCTCTTTACATGCACGAAAAAACTCTTTTCTTCTTTCGAAAACAAAAAGCTACTTGAAACAAGACTTTTTAAGAAGATGTTTTTGTATTTTTCTTTTAATAAAGCAAGTAAATCTAATATAACCAAAAATCAATCTTAACAACTCTTAAAATCTATGAAAATGCACTCATAAGCAAACTAAAGGCAAATTTACTCTAAGCAATCTTAACGAGGCCAAAACTAACAATGATTATTTCTAAGGTGTTTTACTTGATCACAATCAAATCAAGGACTAGCTTATTGCAGAATCAAAAACTAGCCAAAACAAAACTCTAATCTTTTTGTTCTTTTTGTAAAATGGAAATCAATACTTTATAAACAAGTAATTCGAAATTTGACCCAAAACAACTCAAATGGCAAGTTGCTCACAAAAGGAGACTTTACGACAGGCCCGACTTCTAAGAAGGTTGACTAACCAGAGAGATCTAAGGCTGGACAACTTTCTACTATCAAAGTCACTACAAAGCCTTTCCAAAAATCAAACCCTAGGTCTAAACTTCGTTGAAAACCACTAAAACACTCAAAGCTCACAAAACTAGTTCAGGTGAAAATTCTTGACAGGGTACTAAAGGATCTGGGCAGAAAACACTAAGGAAAAACAAAATCTAAAAGCAATTTAAAGCAAAAATGGAATTTTCTTAAGTTTTACAGGAAGACGCAGGCAACCCGTTGTCACAGGTGCGGCCCCGCTCTGTGCAGACGGCAACAGCGCGTCCAAAGACGCACTGTGCAGTACTAAGAGGGTGCGTCCTTCTGGAAAAATGAAGAAAAACCAAATCTAACTAAATCTAAAGCTAAGCCACCCAAATACTAATTCTCACAGTCAAAAACCAGAAAATAAAAATGATTTTCTCAAAGCAAAGTTCATATAAAGGAAAAGACTCTCTCATTAATGGATTCCCCAGCGGAGTCGCCAATTTGTCACACGGAATCTGTCAAGGGTGCGGACACGACTGACCTTCCTAGAAGTCTAAGACATTCTAATGACAAACAAGACAAAATGGAGTGATCTTTCTCTAAATACACCTTTTACAACATGAAAACTACAAGTGTTTAGGCTTACCTTATTCCAAAACGCTGTTGTTGAAGTCCGTTCTTGACGATCCGGATGAGCTCCTCCTTCAAGTCAATTCCTGCAACCACAAACAATCAAACAATTACCAAGCACTTGCATTTCATATAATAAAACATATATTCAACATGCAGACCAAGGAACACATGAAATAACTCATTAACACAAGCTATTGAGAAAAATAAACCAGTTTGTATTAATAACGAAACAAAGAAACTCTTACAACCTGGCCTTGGTGTTGTGCAAGTTCCTCCCAGGGTCCATCAAGGGTTTTCCTCTACTTTGACAAAGCTCACCCTCTCCCAAGTAGAATCAAGTGAAGACAATCTCTCCTCACAAAGGCTCTAATGGAAGACCTAAATCCTGCAGCATTTACCCAAAGAAAATGTATAGCTCCAACCTCTTCTCCTTCTGGCTCAATGCCTTTATTTATAGTGCTGTAAAGAGGTTATTCAGGTCCACTATCAATGGGATCATCCCCCTCTTTGGGTGGGATAGCTCCCTTATTGATGGGATAAGTTCCCCCTTAATAGAGATACATGAACCAACTGGAGGCGCATCCATTTCATCAAACCGACCTCTAGAATGTTCTAGAAGTAACCACAAGTAACTTTTTCAAGATAAAACTCGCGCATTTTGCCTTTTACAGAGGGACGCACCTGTCCCTTAACATACAGAGCGTCCATGGACGCATATTTTGTGAACAAGGTCAGCGTCCCCGCAGGTAAGGCTAGAGAGAACCTGCGACCCCAGAGATAAACATAGTTTTTACAAGACTTTCTCTCTTCTTTGAGTTTGAGATGGATAACAGAGGCATGAGACTTGCCTAAGAGGGTAGCATGACTGTTGATTTGAGCCATACTAACTGTAAGTAGTCAAGGTGACATTTTTTAGTGTAACAGACTTGCATAGTGGCTACCATCAGGTTAGATTAGCAGAACAAGATGCATGGAAGACTGCTTTCAAAACAAAGCAAGGGTTGTATGAATGGCTAGTTATGCATTTTGGCTTAACTAATGCTCCTGCCACTTTCATGAGAGTTATGAATGATGTACTCAGACCTTTTATTGATGATTTTGTAATTGTATATTTGGATGACATTCTTGTTTTCTATAAAACATGGGAAGAGCATTTGAAGCATGTAAAACAAACTCTAGATGTTTTGAAAAAATAAAATCTCTATGTTAAGTTATCAAAATGTGAATTTGGCAAAACATCTTTAAGTTATTTGGGTCATATTGTAGGGGGTGGTGAACTGAAGATAAATCCCTCTAAGGTTGAAGTCATTGTAAACTGGCCTAAACCCAAATCTGCTACAGAAGTTAGAATCTTCCTAGGAGCAGCACAGTATTGGAGAAAGTTTATTGCTAACTTTTCCTTAATTGCAGCTCCCTTACATGCTTTGACAGGATTGAACAAGGTGTTTTAGTGTGTTGGAAATAATACTGAGAGGGGGGGGTGAATCAGTATTATTAAATTAATATAACATTTTCATTTCCATATTAAGATTCATATACGCTACTTCAGTTAAGGCAAACCGTGTGTATATGCAACTGTGTGTAATGCAACAAGCCTATATCCAGTAAACTTATGATTCAGTTAGTTGATCCTTAATGAGTGCATCAGAACATTATTAACCATATGAACAGTAAACAGGAGCAGTAAAATAGAGTATATCATCACACACAAGAAGCACACATGAACACCATGATGTAAGGTGGAAACCCAATCTAGGTGAAAACCACCTGCTGCAAGTCGTCTCAATCTTCTTTTTAATAAGAAACTTCTTTTACAATGGTTCTGTACTGGTGTAGTCTTATACCAGTACGCAAGTTTATACCTGCAAAAGGCTACAACCTTCTCTCGTTCTCCAGACTCTCCTGGAAGGGAGTTACAACCCTCTTAGATCTTGTATTAGCCGATCCATTTACTAGTACGTAGGTTCCGACCTACTGAAATGCTCCAACCTTTACTCGTTTTCCAGTTGCTACTGGAAGGGAGCTATCACCCCCTTAGCTCTTGTACTAGCTGATGTACTAGTATGTAGGTGCCGACCTACAAAAGGCTACAACCTTCTCTTTCTTCCTATAGGTACCTCGTTTCATAAATTTTCAGACTGGATACTCATGGACCACAACATCATAATCTGAGGGCCACTTTTCATCTAATTTTCATACTAGACCCATCAATATCATTGAAGCACACAATCAATCAACACTAGAATCATCAATCTCTGAATCACCCAATACTGAATCACTGAAACCCTGTCAATAAAAATGTAGTCACCAGAACACAGAGCTGAACATAGAACTCTGCAACAACATTCAGATCTAAATGTATCATCAAAAATCATGCATCAGAGTGCATACGCTACTTGGAAGAGCCGAACCAACGTGTATACGCAACCTCACCAAAGTGAACTAGCGTATATGTCATCAATTACTTACTTATAACTTCGCTGCACTTCCTGACTTCAGACATACCTAGATCATTACATATACAAGGATAATACATATGTTAGCAACCAGATCTAGTTCATCAGATCACATAAAGATAAGTCATTATGATCCTGATCCATTATAGATCTCATCCATCAATACTAAAGCTAAACGCAATCAACCAAACTGAATATGCAGAATACTGACACCGATAAACAGTCATCAGAACTCATCAACAACCAGAACCACCTGTAACTTCAAACATCATAGCTCATATGGTATACGCTACTTAGATGTATATAACCTGCATATGTACACGCTTTTGTCAAAGTCAACCAGTGTATATATCTGTAAATATTCATTCATGAGTTGCAGCTATTTCAAACTTAAGTTATACCCAGATCAGAACATTACATGCGTCAGTATATAAATCTAGAATAAATATGATCAAACCGTATAGAGATGATTCATTCCACGCCATTAGATCCCGATCTATCCTTAGATCTTGTTCTCCATCAACCGCTGAGATTCCTCCTTAGCTCAGATCAAGCAAAGCATCATGAACCCATACCCTACATACTAGATCTCATACTTCATCAGATATTCAAGACTTTCTTCATTTCCCTTGCCTAATGATCTTCTTCTCCTTTTATAGTCTTAGGCCTTACTCAATACCATGGTCCAAAACCATTGAGAACCAATACTAGCGACCCAATACCTGGGTTCAACACTTCGGATGCAGTTCTAAGGACCAAAACCATAGGTCTAAATACCATGGACCCAAAAATAAGCTTTCCCACATGTACGCGCTTTTCCGTGCATGAAAGTGCATGCATACGCATACTCGACTTTTGATTAGCAATCCTGCGTGTATACGCGCCTTTGTATATGGTGAACCTGCGTGTATACCCTACTTGGTACACGTGACTTGGTACATAGTGAACCTGCGTATAACCTGCATATGTATGCGACTTGGTATATAGTGAACCTGCATATATACTCTTCTTTCTTCATTCTTTGTAGTCTGATCATCAACTACTAATATCTCTTCTGTAGATTCATCTTGTTATATATAAGTGAGTTGTTCTTCTACGAGTGGGTTTCCAACAAGTACAACACATGCATCATAATGCCAACAATCTCCCCCTTTGGACTTGATGGCAACAACACCAAATCACTCTCCCCCTTTGACATCAAGGGCAAAGGGTAGACCAAGATATTCTCTTTCCTTGATAAACATTCCACTATCCATACTCCCCCTGAGTACCTGCTGAAATCTCTAAATGAGCTGCCCCTTTGTATATGCCAAGTTGTACCAATCTGTCCATGCTCCCTCTGAGTACATGCTGAAATCTCTGCTCTGCTAAAGAGTGTTGTTCATGCTCCCCCTAACTGTAAGCAAGGTCTGCAAAAAGATGTTCTACAAGAAGAACATGATTCTACCATAAATGACCTTCCTATCACCAAAGACTCATACATACATCCATCTCCCAACCAAGTGGGGATATACCAATATTGACTCATCCACCCAACCAAGTGGGGATACACAAGATACCAATTGTTTATACATGATTGAAATATTACATCATCTTTCCCATGCATAGTGGGGGGACAAATTACATCATATGACCAAAAAGGGATTCATCAAATAACTACAATAGATAGAGACAAACTATTAAATCATGAGTCTTGATATGAAATTTATAATAGAGACCAACAGAAACAATCCTCAACAATAGCAACAATCCTCACCAACAACAACAATCCTCATCCACATGAGCGCCAAGAACTATAAGAATCCTGCATCATAATTGTATTATATGATCTTTATGCATATGATGACAACAGCATATCAGTGACTCATCATCAAGTAATGAAGATGTCTATTCAAGCTTTGTACTTCTCCTTATCCTTATGAAGATCACCATGTAAACACCATATATGCATCATCAGAGAATCAACCACAAATCTGATCTGAACATCAACTATGTAACCCCAAGAATCATATGAGATTTTGTCATGGACACTCATATCATAGCAAGATATATCATTTAGCCATATAAGAATCATCACCAAGGACTACTAACCATAATGCCAACAATGCATTATTAAAAGCATATGCTCCCCTGAACCTGTGCCATCTTGCTTACTGTCAGATCTGATCATGCATATATCAGCGAGAAGTATCAAGGGATCATCATCATTAATTAAGGATCAAAACATTTTTAAAACATCTTACAAGTATCAAGACATTTTCACACATCATCAGCAGATTGTAACCATTATCAAATAGAGCAAATAATGGATTGAATCATATTAGACCCTTTTTCCTAAGTCTGTCCCACTGCTTTTCCTCAAACTAACATATACGCGACTGTGCAGTGTCTAACTCGCATATATATGCGACTTTCCTTTATGAAACTTGCGTATGAGATTTAGGATACTGAAGTTTTACACTTTCAGCTCCCTCTGAGTCTGTTATGTCTATACATTGTGCTGTGCCACATTTTCCTGATTGTACTTCCTTCTTCTTCCATATATTCAAGTGTGATGATGTTTTCTCCTTTTGGTATGGTGCCCGTACTTTGTCCCTGCATTCCTTTGCTATATGTCCAAGCTTGTTACACGCATAACATCTTACATGTTTCATATTCCTTCTGTAGCAATCAACAGCTTTGTGACCAAACTTATTGCAAGAAAGGCAATATCCCTTAAAGTACTTGGAACGTAATGATCTTTCTATGTGATGGTCTTGAACCATTCTTCTTCCGCATCTAGCAGCAACATGTCCAAGATTATGACATACATAACATTCAACATTATTCATCAGAGGAGTAAAAGATTTTCTTTGAAGAATTTCTTTCCTTGGCTGTTGATGGGGTTGTCCTCTCATCTCCTTGTTGATTATTTTAGATTTTACATTAGAGTTCCTTGCCTCTCCTTGTGAGCTAGATTCATCTTCAACAGATTCATAAAAACCAAGGCCAGTTTTGATAGCAGGACACCTTTGACTACTAATAATATCATCCAAGATCTTAGTACTATCTTGAAATCGTAAGAGCTTATCCTTTTCTTCTAAGTTATCTTTAAGAATATTTACCTCAACTTGATGTTGCTCCTCCTTTTCATGATACTTCTTCTTCATGTTTTCTTCAGCTTTTCTTCCTTCTTCCAACTGATGTCTTAGTTCAAGAACTTCATTTTCTTGTTTTTCAAGAGCTTGGAGTAGTTCTTTAGTCTGCGTATTTGATTCTTCAAGATCTTCTTTTAGCGAGAGGATCGTAGCTTCAAGACTTTCATAGTAACTGGATCTATCTCTGAGTTTCTTGATTGTTGTTCTCCTTTCATTGACTTCATTTCTTAATGATGTTACTTCATCCTACAAATTTTGACATTGATCTTCCTTGTCCTTGAATAACTTCCTTACCTTGTTTCCTTCCTCTAGTTGATCTTTTAGTTTGGTAGCTTCTTCTTTGAAGGCACATTCCCTTTTGTTCAATAGATCTTGTTGATCTCTAATTTTGTCTGTAAGCCTTTTAAATTCTGCCTCTATTTGATATCTTTCTTGCTCACCCATAAGAGCAAATTTAGTTGTTTCACTATCACTTTCATCATCTTCAAATGGATGGATAAATGTATCACCAGAGTATAACAAATTCATACCTGCTAGTTCTTTTGCTTGTTCATCTTCATTCTGAAGTGATTCTGAATCTAAGGTGCTTCTTCCACATATTCCCCAATCAATTCTCCCACTGTCATAGCTCTTCTGAGATGTCTTATTCTTCTTAGGCACTTTCTTCTTAAGCTTCTTTCCCATTGATCTGCGGATCTCCTTCAAGCGATCAAGCTTCTACCAAAGTACCTGCTCTGATACCAATTGTTGGAATAATACTGAGAGGGGGGGGTGAATCAGTATTATTAAATCAATATAACTTTTTCATTTCCATATTAAGATTCATATATGCTACTTCAGTTAAGGCAAACTGCATGTATATGCAACTGTGTGTAATGCAACAAGTGTATATCCAGTAAACTTATGATTCAGTTAGTTGATCCTTAATGAGCGCATCAGAACATTATTAACCATATGAACAGTAAAATAGAATAGATCATCACACACAAGAAGCACACATGAACACCATGATGTAAGGTGGAAACCCAATCTAGGTGAAAACCACCTGCTGCAAGTTGTCTCAATCTTCTTTTTAATAAGAAACTTCTTTTACAATGGTTCTATACTGGTGCAGTCTTATACCAGTACGCAGGTTTCTACCTGCGGAAGGCTACAACCTTCTCTCGTTCTCCAGACTCTCCTGGAAGGGAGCTACAACCCCCTTAGCTCTTGTACTAGCCGATCCATTTACTAGTACGTAGGTGCCGACCTACTGCAATGCTCCAACCTTTACTCGTTTTCTAGCTACTACTGGAAGGGAGCTATCACCCCCTTAGCTCTTGTACTCATTGATGTACTAGTATGTAGGTGCCGACCTACAGAAGGCTACAACCTTCTCTTTCTTCCTCCAAGTACCTTGTTTCATAAATTTTTAGACTGGATACTCATGGACCACAACATCATAATCTGAAGGCCACTTTTCATCTAATTTTCATACTGGACCCATCAATATCATTGAAGCACACAATCAATCAACACTAGCATCATCAATCTCTAAATCACCCAATACTGAATCACTAAAACCCTGTCAATAAAAATGCAGTCACCAGAACACAGAGCAAAACACAAAACTCTGCAACAACATTCAGATCTAACTGTATCATCAAAAATCATGCATCAGAGTGCATACGCTACTTGGAAGAGCCGAACCAGCATGTATACGCAACTTCACCAAAGCGAACCAGCATATATGTCATCAATTACTTACTTATAACTTCATTGCACTTCCTGACTTCAGACATACCCAGATTATTACATATACAAGGATAATACATATGTTAAAAACCAGATCTAGTTCATCAGATCACATAAAGATAAGTCATTATGATCCTGATCCATTATAGATCTCATCCATCAATACTGAAGCTAAACACAATCAGCCAAACTGAATATGCAGAATACTGACACTGGTAAACAGTCATCAGAACTCGTCAACAACCAGAACCACTTGTAACTTCAAACATCATAGCTCATATGGTATACGCTACTTAGATGTATATAGCCTGCATATGTACGCGCTTTTGTCAAAGTCAACCAGCGTATACATCTGTAAATATTCATTCATGAGTTGCAGCTATTTCAAACTTAAGTTATACCCAGATCAGAACATTACATGCGTCAGTATACAGATCTAGAATAAACATGATCAAACCGTATAGAGATGATTCATTCCACGCCATTAGATCCTGATCTATCCTTAGATCTTATTCTCCATCAACCGCTGAGATTCCTCCTTAGCTCAGATCAAGCAAAGCATCATGAACCCATAACCTGCATACTAGATCTCATACTTCATCAGATATTCAAGACTTTCTTCATTGCCTTTGCCTAATGATCTTCTTCTCCTTTTATAGTCTTAGGCCTTACTCAATACCATGGTCCAAAACCATTGAGAACCAATACTAGGGACCCAATACCTGGGTTCAACACTTCGGACGCAATACTAAGGACCAAAACCATAGGTCTAAATACCACAGACCCAAAAATAAGCTTTCCCACATGTACGCACTTTTCCGTGCATGAAAGTGCATGCATACGCATACGCGAATTTTGATCAGCAATCCCACGTGTATACGCGCCTTTGTATATGGTGAACCTGCGTGTATACCCTACTTGGTATACGCGACTTGGTACATAGTGAACCTGCGTATAACCTGCATGTGTACGCGACTTGGTATATAGTGAACCTGCGTATATACTCTTCTTTCTTCATTCTTTGTAGTTTGATCATCAACTCTTTGCTACTGACCTGTTGCACTATGATCTGTCATCTGTGTGAGTTGCCATCAAGGACAATACTTGTATCATAATGCCAACATAGTGGGGAGGCAAACAACAGAAAGCCTTCGATACCTTGAAATAAAAAATTAGTACAACACCAATACTAGCATTGCCAGATCTTCAAGACCATCTGAGATTGAAACAGATGCCAGTGACTATGCCATGGGAGCAGTGTTGATGCAACATGGTAAACCATATGTTATCATTCTGAGACGTTTAATTCTGCAGTAGTTAATTATCCCACATATGATAAAGAATTGTATGCATTAGTACAGAGTGTGAAAAAGTGGAAACATTACTAAATGGGCAAAGAAATAGTTATACATACTGATCATCAGCCACTTCAATATTTGCACTCACAAACTAAATTGAAATAATCAAGACACTATAGGTGGATGGGTTTCCTACAGCAACTTCATCTAGTCATCAGATATAAAAAGGGCATACACAATAAAGTTGCAGATATGTTGTCTAGACCAATTATAAATGCATCAACTATATGTAAGCATAACTCAGTAATGCATGAAAGCTACATTGAACAGTATGCTCAAGTTATAGATTTTAAAGATGTATATGCAACTTTATGTCAAGGTAAAAAGTAGAAGAATTGGATTATTATGTTAAGGACCAACTCTTGTATCATTTGGGAAAGCTATGCATTCCACAAACTGAAAGAGTTAACATAATTCAGGAAGCACATACTTCTCTGATATCAGGTCATTTTGGTGTAAGTAAAACAGTTGCATAGGTATAAAGATTCTGCTATTGGCCAAGAATGCACGAAACAGTTTCTAGATATATTAAAGGGTGTACCATGTGTGCTAAAAGCAAGCCTAACAATAGAAAATTAGGCTTGTACACTCCACTTATAGTCCCTTCTCGTCCTTAGGAAATTGTTTCCATGGACTTTGTTGGGGGATTGCCAAAATCTAGAAAAGGTCATGACTATTTATATGTTATTGTGGATAGGTTCAACAAAATGTGTATTTTAATACCTTGTAACAAGAAGATTACAGCTAAAGAAATAATGAAGTTGTTCTTTTAGCATGTCTGGGTGCATTTTGGGTTACCCACTTCCATAGTATCTGATCAAGATTCTCGATTTGTTAGGAAGTTTTGGTCAAGTCTGTGGGAATTGATGGACACCAGACTAAAGAAGAGCACAGCCTTTAATCCACAAACAGATGGCCAAACAGAGATGGTCAATAGGACAGTGATCCAGTTGCTCAGGGGTTATTGCAACAAGCATCCCAAGCTTTGGGATGAACATTTATGTTATGTGCAACATGCTTACAACCGTGCTAAGCATTATTCTACACAGAGGTCTCCTTTTGAGACTTGTTTTGGTTTTATACCAAGGTCTCCCTTGGATTTTGTCTTTGAAAAAGACATAGTAGTTGATGGACAGAGCAATGTGGAAAAAGCAACCAAGTTCATTAAACAGATCTTAGAAATTCACCAGGCAGTGCAGGAACAGCTGGAAAAGAGCCAAGGCAAGGCATGATAAGGATCGGATGGAGCATAGCTTCCAAGTTGCTGATCAAGTCTGGTTGTATATCAGCAAAGACAGAATGCAAGGTGGAGGAAAGAAGTTGAAGCCAATAAGGTATGGGCCTTTCAAGATACTTGAGAGAATTGGTGGGAATGCTTTCCACCTTGATTTGCCAAATTACATGCACATCTATTCAATGGTAAATGCAGAAAATTTAAGACTGTTTGAACCTTCATTAATTGAAGATCCTGAAGAGCAAAGTCAATTTCCTTCTATTGATGATCTATTGCTTGAATATCTCAATGAGTTGTAGGATTGAGTACCTAAGAATTGGACTCAAAGGTTCAAAACCCAGTAGTGCAAAATGGATAGAGATTGGACAAGTAAGGAAGCTGTATCCTCACTTGAGCGATGCTTGAAAACCAACTTTTGGTGGCACAAAATCCTTTTCAGTGGGAAAGTGTGATCCAAATGGATTCTAGAATACTCTCTAAGTCTCAAAATCTTCTTGAAATTGTTTAAAAAACCAAAATAATCACATGAGAGGAACCTTCAAAAATAGTGGAAAACACTATCGGAAGAAAAAATTATGAAGAAATAGTGAAAAAATGGGTTATCGGCAACTTTGCATAGTAGCTGTTAGATCTGGACGATCAACGGTCTAGATCTGATCGACAAATTACAAATCGGTGGTGACAGGCAGAAGAAATCGGAGTGCACCGCATAAAACTTGCGATGGCGATCGATGGAGTCAACGAGCACCATCGATCAAGCGCGCATATCGATGGCCCACGTTGCATCGCAGAATCGCTATTGGAGATTACAAGAGTGCTTACAACTGTTATCGGGAAAACTAGTGTCCACTCGGATCTGCTAGTCCCACTAAGACTGGTAGCTATCTTAGAAACAAACAAACTAAAACTACTTTCATTTTCCTTTATGAGAAGTGGATAAGAGGGGAACAAAGGAGACCAACCTCTGTCTTGCACTTGGTTCCTTGCTTGATTCCTCTCCCTTCTGATAGATCTTTGCCACTCGCTTCCTCGTTTACCCAGCTTCAAAGAGCACCTGTGGAATCAAAGAAGCATAACACTATCCAAGAACAGAGATCTACTATCATAAACAATATAGGACCAGATATATTTTGACCACACAAATGCATATATCATCAATCATACACGAATGTGGAGGAGATCTTGAATAGCTTTATTAATATCAAGAATAGCAAAGAGGATTACAACAAATTGTTCTGACCCAGCGTCATCCTCTCAGCAAGAAAGCCCTTATTCACCTCATGAAAAGCTTAGATCACCCAACATTATGATGTTACACCAAGAAACCAGCAGCACTTCCTTACAAGATACAAAATTCCAGCCTCTGGATCTCTAGGATGAGGGATCCATATATAGATGTTTGTAAGGGGGGTAAGTCAGCTTCTGAGATTTGATTAGTGTCCTCTCTCTGATAGTTCTTGATTCCACTTGGAGATTGATGATCTCTTACTCATCGCTGGGCGAATGCAGAGAGGCAAGTGTCACAGGAGAAGTTTCTGGAAGATTCCATGATCATCCACCTCACAAATTGACTCTTCCATTTGTCCACTCTCACCCATCGTACCCCACAGAAGGGCTTTTCAGTATGCATCGCACCTCCTGTGTGCATTTAGGTGGGATGCAGCGCACTTTGACCATGGAGCAGGTGAGATGGTCCAGTTTTGACCAATTCTGAGTAGTTTTTCATGGAGAACTTCTGGGAGATGATGTAATCAGTTGACCTTGTTCTTTTAGGGGATGGAACAACACTTTTAGGGACTTAGGAGCCCTTGGTTTATGGACATGTTTGATTGGGGTTGCAGTGCCCAAAAATGTCTATAACAACAACGGGCCAGGGTTATTGCGATATACGATTGCGATCAATCGCATCGTGATATCGTAATCGAAGAAACAAAATGGAGCGGGGCTTATATACATGTATATGTGTGATACGATTAGCCGAACTCGATGGCTATATAAACATTGTTGCATAATATTTGAGATCCGCCGAAAGGAATTTTTTAATGTATTTTCGCATATTTCGTTATTTAATGAAATACAAAGAAACAGTGCCAATGCGATAAAACCTGGACCCGAAGGGGTTTGGAAATGAAAATACATAATATTTGAAATCCGTCATAAGCCATTTTTGTGCTATTTTCATAGTTTTAATGTATTTCTAAAATACAAAGGGACAGGCCATTTGTGACATGCGATAGTGACTCACAAGCGGACCCGATAGGAGAATAGGATGCGATTATGAATATTTGAAGTCCGAATGAATAATGTTTTGGCGAATTTTCACAGTTTGAATGCATTTCTCTGTGTTAACAGAAAGCGACCATTTCAGGGATTTCAAAGGCCAGATGCACTCACCCGTTGCAAATTAGGTGGCCACCTCCCCTTAATGCATTATGCAATGATTGTTTAACGCTAGAAGAGGGATTCGAGCAGACAGAGGCCGAGAAGCAGAAAGCCGAGAAGTGGAAATGAACAGGCATAGCAGTTTGGCTTTAAAGCCATAGAAGATAGAAGGCAATATTGTAGGCAGTGCCAAGAGACAGAGCAAAGACAGAGACAGAGAGTGATAGAGTGAGTCTGTGTACTCCGAGAGGCTTGAGAGGTTCAAGTAAAACTCTTGCTATTGTATCTGTTGTGTGTTGAGACTCAAGTTGAGCTCACACTATTGTAAAACTCTGTTCTGAAGACATAATAGAGAGGTCACCATTGAAGGCTGGACCAGGAGATGTAGCCTAGGAGTATTGGGTGAACTCCTTATTAAATTTGCTATGTTTATGTGTGTTGTCTATTATGCTTCTTTACTTCTTCATTGTGTGTTTATTTCGCAATCTTATCGATCCATTGCATAAAATAACATAGGAAAATCCATGCACATGAGTTTATAATACCTTATTAATTGTCTTAGATCTCATTATCAGATCATCTGTCTCCGTCTTTTTCATAGGATTCTTACTGGTTCTGCTGTGAAATGGTATATTGAAGTCACTCGTGGAACTTTCCAATACTTTAACTCTCTTGCAATGGCATTTCTTACCCATTTTTAGTTACTGATTCACTATGAAATGGGAATGCATCTCCTTACTTCTCTGAAACAGGACACGACTACCCATATCTCCGATCATATTCATGAATGGAGAAGGCGACGCCGTTTGATTAAGTTCTGGATCCATGATCAGTGCTTGACTGACTGGTTTACTACCTCTTTTGTCGATCTGATAGCCCAAGATATTGCTATGGGGGCATGTGTTACTGAAGAGCAAGCCATCGCGCGTGCTCAGTATCTTGATTTGGTCTATTCCCAATCTGGCACGCTTTATGATGTCTTACCTGATGCTCCGCGACCTGGAACTTCTAAAGCCCCATCGATGCCTTCAGTCGATGGTGTTATTGGTTCTGTTTCTCAATCTTCCCGAAAGTCTTCCATGACTCCTACGAAGAAAAAACCTACTGCTCCTGTTGAAAATGCTTCTCAGTCCACATCTAATACTAGGAAAACCTCAGAAGTTAATGCCGTTCAGTCTACCATGACAGAGAAAACTTTGAAAGGTAAGAAGAAAGGGAAAGGTAAAAATAAGGCCGATGCACCAAAGCAAGAACCTCCTAAGACTCCTGCCAATGATGGGTCTAAATGCAAACCTAGGTATCCTTGTCTTATCTGTGACAAGGATCACTACACTAAAGACTGTCCTAGACGGTTTGAGGTTAGTCGTTTTCTTAAGGGGACTTTGGGGACTCCTACTGTACTTAAAGAGTCTTTTCCCTCCCAGCAAACTCAAATGGTGGTAGACCAACCTCAATCCTCTTCCACTTTTGGCTCCCACGTTTTTATGGTTGGGACTACCCCTATTCATGTGAGTAATCGATCAAAAGATTATGCCTCGTCCGCCGGGAAGGAACCTGAAGTCTCTTCTAACATTCCTCCGTCCAGTTCTGGCCCTCTTCATATTGAATGGCCCAGCACTGAGTCTGTCATTAGACCGCCTACAAAGGGTGTTCTCCGGAAATCTTCCTATAACCCAAATGATCGTGCCACGCAACACTATAGTATTGTCGAGGACCTAGCCCAAGCTCCTTCAGCTATGTCCGCATTGGAGGTTCTCCAGAGTTTTCCTCCCCAATGGAAGTCTCTACTATCCACTATTGGTGGCATTGATGCGGCTGATTCTGAGTTAATTACATTCGATCTTGAAAATCATGTACCACGTTTGCCTCATCAAATCGCTTTTCTCATCCAAGTCATAATTAACTCAAAGAATATTCATCACACTGTTATTGATGAAGGAGCCTCAACTTGCATCATGTCTGTTGCTTGTTATAAATCCATCAGTTCTCCCTCTTTGAGTCAATCTCCAAATACCTTGGAAGCATTTGATGGAAGAGATTATCGTCCATTTGGTATTCTACCGTGGTTGTCTATCACCTTGGAAGGGAAGATGGTCAATGTCGAAGTCGAAGTTGTTGACGCTAATCTGACTTACAACCTTTTGTTGGGTCGAAGTTGGACGTACGCTATGCGTGCCGTGGCTTTGTCATTATTTAGTGTACTTCGTTTTCTTCATCAAGGAAAAATTGTTACGGCTTATCAGTTGTCCTTATTCGCTTCCTCTTCCTTGGATGACAATGTTCCATTTGTGGAGAATACTAGTATTCCCTATGAGAGTGTGGGTGTTGGACTCTTTAAAGATCCTGCCCTTATGGGCATTTTTTCACTCCCACCTCCTAATGTCAGCTCAGTTAATATGATCTCCATCAATCCTGATCCCTGGGTGATTCCCCCCCTTGATCAGGTGGATTCATGGGGTGAGGTTATGTCATTGAGCCCTGCAGAGCTCAAATATGTTGAAATTGTTTTGGCTTCGATTTCATCTTATGACTCTACTCCTTCAAGTAGATCTCTCGACACGTATGTGAAATCCCCTTGGCTTGGAGATATTGCTTCTCCGGATTTGTTATGAGAGACACCTTTTGATGATGCAATTCTTGAGACTATATCTTTTGAGGATCCTGCTTGGGATGATAATCATCATCATTCCTCATTTCTCCCAGGCCATGGGGCCATGACTGCCTGTCTGGATAAGTTTGCTTCCTATGATCCTTCTCATCCGCTTCAGATGCCCATCTTAACTCATGAGGTTTTTTCTGAGGGTAATATGGGAAATATTACGCAAACCATGCCCATCGACATCTCTATTAAACCAAGGATTGTTGAAAATATTCACATTTGAGTGACTTGTTCCCCTGAGGAGATCCAGATTTACACCGACCTTTTCTAAGAGTTTTGCGATGTGTTCGCTTGGTCGTATGAAGAAATGTTGGGTATTGATCTGAGTATTGTGGTACACGAGATACCTATGTATCGTGGTGTGAAACCAGTTCGTCAACGTTTACATCCTGTGCACTCGAGAAAGGCCGCTGCCATTAAGGGAGAGGTTGAAAAACTTCTCAAGGCCAAGTTCATTTACCCCATTCCATTAACAAACTGGGTATCTAACATTGTCCCTGTGACCAAAAAGCAAGGCAGTATTAGTGTTTGTGTTGAGTATCGTGACATCAATCGTGCATGTACAAAATATAACTATCCTACTCCCTTTATTGACTAGCTTATCGACGACTGTGTTGGGAGTGAGATATTCTCTTTTATGGATGGCTTTTCTGGTTACAACCAGATCAATATTTTGCCTGCCAATCAGCACAAAATTGCCTTTATCTGTTCGTGGGGTACTTTTGCTTACAAAAAGCTCCCTTTTGGCCTGAAGAATTTCGATGCAACTTTCCAGCGAGCAATGTCCTATACTTTTCATGACATCAGACACCTTGTTCAAACTTATTTGGATGATCTTCTGGCTCATTTAGCTAAACGCACAGACCATCCAAACCACCTCCACCAAATTTTTCTTCACTGTAGACATTACCATATTCGTCTTAATCCACATAAGTATCTTCTGTGTTTGAATCCAGCTGACTCCTTAGGTTTGTCATTTCTAAGGAGAGTATTCATCTCGATCCACTCAAGGTCGAAGCTATTCTGAATCTCCCGCATCCTACATCTTTGCATTAGTTGCAGAGTTTGTAGGGGAAGGCTAATTTCCTACGTCTTTTTATCCCTAACTATGCCGAGATTGCTAAAGGTTACACGCATCTCCTTAGGAGTGACACTCCATTTATTTGGGATGACATCGCCCAAAGGTCATTCGAGTAGCTCAAGACACTTCTTATTTTTTCTCCCGTCTTGCATCCACCCCACTATCATCATTATTTTTCTCTTTATCTAGCTGCCGCTGATAGTACCATTGGTATGGTTTTGGTCCAAGACGACGACGATGGTTCCGAGCACGTCATATATTATCTTAGCCATAACCTTCTTGACACTAAGACTTACTATGCTAATGTTGAGAAGCTAGCCTTGGTAGCTGTTCAAGCTGTCCAACGTTTTCGTCATTACATTTTGTTGTGCACTACGACCGTGATTTCAGATTGCAACCTGATGACGTACATTCTGTCACGTCAATTACTGGGGGGCAAATACTCAAAATATCCTTCAAGAGTTTGATTTGGAGTTTAACACTGCCAAGTCTAAGAAGTCACTGGTCTTCGCTGAGTTGATTTTCTCATTACCATCTCCTTCCGCTCCCTCTCGGATAGAGGACCGCATTCTAGATGACACACTTTTCTAGATCAGTACCCTCGATCCCTGGTATTGTGAAATTATTGTTTACCTCTAGACGTCTTCATTCCGCCTTGATTTTTCTAAGGATTCTCGGAGACGCATTTGCCACCATTCTCAACCCTATCGTATTGTTGGAGACTCTTTATATTGTCTCGGCGTTGATTCAGTTCTTCATCATTACCTAACTTTCGAGGAAGCTGAAAAGTCTTAAATGACTACCACTCTAGTGCTTGTGGTGGTCATATGTCTGGTATGCTACTGCCTAAAATATTCTTCGTGCTATTTACTTTTGGCCCTCCATCTTTAAGGATTGCATTCTAGCTGTTCGCTCCTGTCAGGCGTGTCAAATTTACCAGTGGAAGATGTGTGCGCCACCTTGCCTTTTGCATCATGTCATTATTGTCGGCCCTTTTGATAAATGGGGCATTTATTTTATGACATGTAACCCTCGCTCGGCCGGGGGACATGGGTATATCATCGTTGCCGTCAATTATTTTATGAAATGGGCCGAAGCAATGCCTACATTGTCTAACAACGATAAGACAGCTTCACAATTCCTGTTCAATCATATAATTATCCGGTTCGGAGTCCCTCAGGCAATAGTCACTGATCATGGTTCCCATTTCCGTGGCTATATGATGACTGAGTTGACAACCCAGTTAGGTTTGCGTCATGATAGTTCGATGTTGTATTACCCTCAGGCCAATGACCAAGTCAAGGCAGTAAAAAAAGTGTTGGTTACTATGCTTTATTGTACCATTGGAATGCACAAGTCCAACAGGAATTTGATTATGTTTTCCGCTCTATGGGCCTACCATACCTCAGTCAAGGATGTGACCAGATTCACACCATTTCAACTTGTTTATGGTTTGGAAGCCACCCTTCTGATTGAATGTGAAATCCCTTCTCTCAAATTAGCTATCGAATTGCTCCCGAATACTTTTCTAGTGGAAAAACGCCTTCTTTATCTAGAACGTCTTGATGAGACTCATCGACTTGCTTCTTTAGTCATTGAGGCACAAAAGAAGAGAGTGAAAACTCAATTCGATTAGACAGTCAACCCACATTCTTTGACGGAGGGGGATTTAGTCCTGCTATATAATCAAGCTAAAGACAAGCTGGGGGCAGGCAAATTTGAACTCATGTGGCATGGGCCCTATATTGTCAAACGTATTTTTCAAAAATGGGCCTATGAGCTAATTGATTACAAAGGCAACCCTTTAGATAAGCCCCGGAATGGGCATATCTCAAGAAATATTATACATGAGTCTTTCCTGCATTGCTGTGTACATAAGTATGTTTTTCATTTTGTACATGTTTGGCTTGGTGTGTAAGCATTTGCCGCTTATTGTGTCCTTTTGTATTCTTATGCAGATGTTTGTCGCACCTTATGTCAGTTTCGCTGATGGTGCCTATCACAGTACCTGAAATCTTTCATCCGTGGCATGGGTTATCTACGATCCTCACGGTGAGTTGGTAGATCTTCAAGGTGTTTTTCTAGGATGTACTATGAATAATGTCACTAAATATAGTGCAGTCATTGAATTACTAACTGAGGTTGTTTCCCTCCATTTTCGCGCATTGATCGTGAATCTGGATTCACAGCTTGTTGTTCTTCAACTCAACGGGCGTTATTCTGTCAGAAACCCTCAAATTTTAAGGTTGTATATACGTGTTCGTTTACTGGAAAGAAATTTTGAATATAGTACATATCGACACATTCCTAGAAGACTAAATACATTAACTGATGTATTGGCAAATCATGTATTAGATAGACATTTGTGACATTTATAAAAGTAAATCATTAAAGACATAATAAGTCGATATAGCAAAACATAGATCTATCTATCTATCTATATATATATATATATATATATATAGATATATATATATATATATATATATATCAAGTGTTTCACATCGCAGTGCTCAAAAAATATATGTTCGGGTTACATCGCAAGACAACATGTCTTTCAAAATTGTAGAAATTAAACCTAGGAGTCTAATCTGCGTGGTTCTCTCTATAGCACATGACTGCTCAGACGACACGTCTGAGTAGTCGGTGAATCCTGCCTGACACCCCTGTTGTGTGTCGTTGGTACTGTCGAGGGACATCCTCAAATCTCGTGTAGTCTTGGATCCCCTCCGTCAACCCCTCCAGCTCACGAGCGATCTCGTCCTCTACATCTCCACCACGAGGACCCATACCCAAACTATTTGATGCCCCCTCACTGACACTTTGTTAATTGTCGTTTTAAGTTAATATCCACGGCCTCGGCCTAGTTAAAAACCGTGGGATCCAAACAGTCGGCTGCCAGCCAGAGTTGAGTTTTGGTGGCCTCATGTGGGGCCTGTGAGCCAGCTGCTCTAGTGATGGTAGAGAGGAGGACTCGAAGAGACAAGTCTCTGACAGTTGCAATCTTGAGCTTTCCGCCCTTATCTGACTTCTCTACCTCTGGACACAGTCTTCCCATCATCATATCCATGGTTTCTCCACTGATCTGGGTCCCAGTCATGCGGGGCCTTTCCCCCCTCCGTGACAAACCTATCAGGAAATAAATGTCTGTTGCCTCAATCTCCAGCTCTTGTCCTCGGATATTGAACTTTCCCTCATTCAGATCCCATGCTCCAACCAGATATTGGAGCAAGTCCGGTTGTGCCCTCAGACAAGGCACCATGAAAAATTTCAGCACACCGCAGTTCTGGAGCATGTCCAGGTAGTTTTGGTCCCCCATGGCTAATTCATCATCACCACTGTGCTCTCGTTCCTTCCACTCAATCACCATTTTTCTTACTGCATACACACATAGATGATTATAAGTACTTTGCTTGTGCTTCAATTACATTGGAATTACTTAGTTTTTAAGAAATATTGAGGAACGGCACTCGACGCGCCTATTTTTCTAACAGGTGTGCCAAGCCAAAATCTACCGTTCGAGAAAATAAGGATCTTCGTGACTTTTCTGTGTACAGTCGCGAAGACCCCGTTTTCTCCCCGTGGAAAATTTTGGGTCATCGTGGTCCCGAGCTAACGACTCACAACGATCACCACGGATATGTTCACCCTAAATCCTTCCTAAGTGGTGGCTCATACCATCAAAAATGAAACATTATCTATCTAAATGTGCAGGAAATCGAGTAGTGCCTACCTGGACCGGACGAATGTGCTGACAAGGTGTTGATCTTCCTCCAGTCGACCGTTGAAATTTCGAATGCGCAAGGGTAAATTTTTCACTCTGAGGTAAAACAGTGAAAAGTAATTTGTTTTTTACCTAATGACTCTTTTATAAGCCTTTTTGGTCAAATTAGGGTTTGTAAATTAGGGTTTTTGTCTATTTTTGAATATTTCATATATTTTTATATCAAAGATGGATCTTACGCTTGTTTTTGTGCAGCAACAGGTTTCACGAACTCTGGTGACTAACTTGCGAGTTATATTTTATACTTTTTCGGACTTGGTAAAAACATGAAAAAGTCCCTTTTGTAGTCATCTTTAAGCCCTTTTCTGACTCTCGAAACATGAAAAGATCGCTAAGCTCTTGTCGCTTTGAACTCGTTAAAGGTTGCAAAGCATCATCTATCCAGTATAAGTTTACCCCTTTTTCGGGCTGGGATAGATTATTTATGAAAAAGGTATACGTTGATCTCTCATGGCCAATAGGCTCCCTTGGATAATGTTTTCTACCTTTTCGGATTCGAGGGACGAATTTACGAAAAGGGACCTTTGGAATTTTCTTTTCCATGTCTTTTTCAAACTCTCTAAACATCAAAAAGACTTTGAGTTTTACTTATGTCAGACTCGTTAAACCCTGACGACATTGGACTCGTCACCATGACGAGACCGAGCTTCTCCTTCCTAGGGCTCATTAAAAATCACTAAGTCGGATTCGTCCGAAGGATGAACTTACATTACAAGCATATGCTACCCCCTTCAAGATTTTGTTTCAAAAATAATAGGGGTACTCACCAGAAATGGTGGGGGGGAATTTGGAAACATTCTGTTGATTGTATTAGTTTTTATGACAGCTTGTCACTCTTGGACATCGACACTCTTTCTGCTTCATGTCGGGTTGGGATATCCTCATTCTATCATTGGCCTTCCGGGTTTTGGGTTATTCATTTTGCCTCTTTCCATCTGATCCTTGCTGCATCGTCATGACCTTTGATCCCTTGGTACCAAAATGCTGCCAAATTCCAGAGTCATGTCACCGATATGTTCAAGAGCTTATTCCTTCTACATTTTGTAGCCTTACACGCCTTCCTTAGATTCTTTGTCTCATTCACATTCATCTTGTTCCGTTGTCTTGCGTCGATGATGTGGGAAACATTATGGCCCTCCTTCGACTGGTCACTTCCTGTCGACTTCAGCTCATTATCCGAGAAGTTGATCTAGAGACTCCTTTCTGGTACCTTAGAGCTTGCATGCCTCAATGGCAATTTCTTCACATTCGACGACAGGCTTGCATCATTGGTCTTCGATCAAGTGATTTCACAAGTGTTCGAATTTAGATCATTCTTCACACTTTGTGGATTGTGCTAGCAGTACCTTTAGAACCATTGACATTACTGGTGGTCTCTCTCGCTTTTGTTAACGGTTTACATCATTGGCCTATAATCAAGTGATTTTATAGTATGCTCGACTTCAACACACATTCACATATTAGAAATTGTACCACGGTTAGGTTGGGATTCAAGACCTTGGGCTTAGATTACACAAGTCCTATTTGCATGGATTGATTCATACATGACTCGTTTGATTGGATGGATGCGACCAAACCTGAGTCTTTTTTGTGGTCATTCTGATTAGATGGTTGTGTCCATACCATAGACCATTTATGATCTTCTAGATGGCTGCACCCATGCCTTATGAACATGTATTTCCTTTCACTATGTACTCATGTATCAGAGATATCAGTTGTACTTGTGTTTGTAGGTTCTCTGCGAGGACATTCTGTTTCAGTTATGGATTAGTAAAGCATTTCAACCCTCCCACTCTCTCGGCCTTCATGATTTAGGGGGCATCTGTTACATAATAATTTGTCATCGACTCTACATTCCCTGATCCCAGATACTGCCAGTCCATGTTACTGACATCTGTGTTGTGTCATGTTGCCAATTATGTGTCACTACCTTCCTTGCAATCTCAGGAAGAATGTCTCAATTAATTATCCCTGAAGAAGACCCCCTTTTCCCTAAGTTTCTATGTCATCACGTGTCATAAGTTGTCCCTTTCGCGAAGATGGTCAATTTTACACTAGCCCTAGCGAAGTCTTCACTCTGTCCCTATCTTGCACCCGTGACAGGTCAGATTTGGCAAGTTTTTTAACAACTCATCGAAACTTCGAGATGAAATTGCTTCATGGGCAGTCCTAGGGCTGGTTGTTGGGTCAGTTAAGCTCGCCTCTCTCCTATGGGATAGTTGTTCCACCTTTTTTGCAGCCTCCCTAAGAGATAAGCTCTTCCTTCCATCTCTTATGGGACCTCTCCCTCCTATAAATATATCCTCCATGAATGAGATCAGCTAGCTGGGATTTAACTGGATGAGAGCTAGATGTAATTTGGTAGTTTCAGGTTTCTAAGAGAGGAGTAGAGGTAGAGAGTGCTATTGGAGTGTGGAAGTAGACTCACATGTATTTTGGTTTGAGAGATGTTTGAGTAGAGTTGGCTTGAGAACTTTCTAGCATCAATCATTTTGGATGAAAGAGAGAGTCATATGTTCCCTTGGGAGACGGTTCACAAGTAAATGCTTACGAAGACATGCCGATAGGACCCTTCAAGGAGGCTTACGATGTCAAGGCTGGTTTTAAGTTTTACTTTTATTTATATTAATACAAATCAATAGCTTGTTTCCTATATCGTGTATTAAATTGTATGTCGATAGCTTGAGGTTCCTTGACTCTTCAAGTAGATTGCTTGGTCGTTTTCTATTGTGTTTGTGGTGTTTCTCTGCATGTTGTCTTCAGGTATAAATGACTAGAAGAACAAGAGCTGGAGCACCACGATGAGGACTTCATCGAATGTCGAACTGAAGGTAGGCCTTCATAACACCAACTTTCTAAGGAAATTTGCTTTGGTATTGTCTTTGCAGTGACTAGACCCACTCTAGGGCTAGAGGGGTTGCCTCTGTCCGCACAGGGAATTTACCTATGTCACATTCAATCCTTCAATTCTTTCAAGAAACTCTCCCTTGTCATTTTTCCATTTTTCTTTTAATTCTTCTACCTCTGGAAGAGTTTCCACTAAATAATCTAGTAGCATTCCAGCATATTTAAGTGGTTGAATGATTGATAGAATAACATAGTTATAAATTCTTCCAACATCTTTCACAAATTCTTTGACCATGCATTTTTTTAGAGTCGGTCTAGTTATCCCTCCATCAGAGATCAAAGCTCTTTTGCATTTCATGATTAGGTGTCCCATCAGTTTTGATCGGTTGCATTTCATTAGGCATGCCATAACTCTGATGGAGTGGTTTGTGTCATTCATTCCCCTCGTGCTTGGCACTACTGGTTCAGGCCTGTTTATTAAAATAAGTCTTCAAAGGTCATTTACAATCATGTTTTAAATTTTGAGGTCTTAGGTCTAGGGTTGAGTCAATTTTGTCTTGAAAAGTCTTAGAAGACCAGCAGGCCAGAGGGATGTTTTTG
Organism: Pinus tabuliformis; assembly: GCA_031772625.1. Taxonomy (NCBI): domain Eukaryota; kingdom Viridiplantae; phylum Streptophyta; class Pinopsida; order Pinales; family Pinaceae; genus Pinus; species Pinus tabuliformis. The sequence goes on along the minus strand of CM062816.1, from coordinate 537,857,870 downwards.
ATAGATCATCACTTCAATAATTTTCATCATTGTACAGATGAATTAGGACTTCTCTTCAAAACTCTGTTTTGAAGATAAGTCGCCATCTCATTTTTGTAAAAATTGTCAAAATTTTCAGTTCTTCAATCGTTCAAGTGCAGCCTTGGTCTCCTTTGCCAGAGCATATCAAAGCTATCCCTGCAAAAAATTATCAGAGAAAATCATTATTTCAACCAATTTTAAAGGGGAAACCAAAAAGGTCAGAGCCTATTAATTTTGAAAAAGTGTCAACAACCAAACATAAGAAAAGGGGTTTTGGGTTAAGCAAAAATCAACAAGGAGTCTATATGAAGATATTTCTCTTCATTTGCAACCCATTCCGCATTCCAAGAGCAAAGAGCATTGTTCTCAGGCGATTTTGTGAGTTTGTGAGCAAATTGGGCCATTTCCAGGGCGCGCGACGCATCAGGTTGGGCGCGCAATGCATCAGTGGCGCGCGGCGCATCAGGCGAAAAATTTCAGTGCTATCTTACACGCGCGAGGCGCATCAGGAGCACGCGGTGCGTTGGGTGAGGCGCGCGGCGCATCAGGCGAAAAATTTCAGTGCTATCTTACACGCGCGAGGCGCATCAGGAGCACGCATTGCGTTGGGTGAGGCGCGCGGCGCATTGAAGTTTCTGCCCAGACTTTGTCCAAAATACACTCAAACACCTCTTCTCACGCATCAAATCACAGGTAGGCTTTTATCCACAGCTCATTCTTGGTTTTGAAAGGTTTACGTAAAGAAATTATGCTATATTTGCCATGAAAAACCAAGTGTAAAAACCCTCCTTTTCCATTAGTTTGCTGTAAGGATTTAAATGCCAAGATTGTTGTAGGGTTTTCAAAAATAAATGTTGCTAAGGTTTTCCTATTTCCTTTGTTTCCCACCCCCTATATTCACCAATATTTTCCCCAATAATTCCTCATAAAACCCTACACTATCCTCCCTCAAAGCCTAACCCCTCCCTTCTATTACAAACATATATTCCCTACCTCATCCCAAACCCTAAAACTTCAAGATTTCTATGCCCCTTCCCTTCCCTAAATTCCTTGTTTTATTTCCATTGTCCCCATTTCCCTAATGTTTTCCCTTTCTTAGCAATTCCCTTGTATATTTGTGTCCCCTTGGTCACAGCATTTTGAGAAAAAGAAAAAAGTCTACAGTCAATTTTGCACACAGTTGTATATCAGCATATATATATTCGAGCTACCTTGTTTTTAAAGAACATGTCAGAGACCGAGTCAGCTTATTAGCAGGATTATGATAGTGATTCTACACTACAGGTAAATGTGCCAAGGAGGTATCACAAAGGTGGCAAAGGTGGTCAGCATGTCAGGGAGGAGCCTACTTCTTTGGCCCAATTGCAATCTTGTCCACTTGCAATGGACTGTTTTCGGTATCAATCATGTTTTGAATACTGTGAGCGGATCTCACAAATCCAGCATCATCGAGAACTAGTCCGTTTATTTGTTCTACATTTGCAGGATGGTCATGTAAACCTTGCCGGAGTGAATTTCACCTTGTCACCCAAGACTATTGCTCAGGCCACTGGTATACCAAATGTAGGGGAGGAATGGAGTAAACGCCAGCAGTTAGACAGATTCTACTATGAGCCATATATCAAGCCCGGGTATATAAGACACTTGACTGCAGTTTTTCCTTTCAGATTCCTAAGGGATGAGTATGCACCATTGATGAAACTCATCATTCGATATTTCAGTTGCGAGGGCAGATTCTCACGTCTCTATGCGTACCATGTCTGTTTGTTGATGCATTTTACAAGGGTACGTATGATGAACATTCCATTTTTCATGTGTCGCAACATAGAGAGGATGGTGCCTTTAGTACAAAGGAAGAGCCCAGCACATCAGCATAAGAGCATCTATCATTATGCATTGATTAAAATTGTAGTGATGCATCAGTTGGCACAGCAGGGCATTACTTGGGAAGATTTCATCTCCCGTGATTACTTTGCACCATTACAGCCACCTCTCGAGATAGTTCATGATGAGGGAGGACCTTCACACCAGCCAGACATTCCCGAGACTGAGCATATAAGTGCTCCTCCATATGTGACATACCAGCGAGGTCACAGGGCATTATTTGCATCTACACGACGAGTACTATCTCCACCCGGGGTGGAAGGGGTCTCGTTGACTTCATCAACACAGCGAGTGTTATCTCCACCTCTTGTGGAAGGGGCCTCGCTTTCGACAGAAGCACCGCAGGTACAGGATAAGGGAAAGAAGCCCAAGCATGAGGAGGGGCCTTCAGGTGAGCCATCCGGTTTTGTTACTATTCATGATGAGACAGCTTCAGAATCAGAGAAGACCCAATATATCAGGTATCTAGAGCAGCGGAATAAACAGCTTGAGGACCAGCACATGATCATAGAGCTACAGAACATCCGTGAGAATCGCCAAGCTGCCCAACATAGAGAAATTGAGCTCACCTCTCTAGAGCAACAGGTAAATGAGGATCGAGAGGCTAATCTCGAGAGGGTCAACATCTACTTGGAGGAACAGCTGAAAAGGGCCAATAGAGACCATGCATTATTGAAACACATGGTTATGCATTACAAGGTCCGGAACCTGGTTTGCAAGGCGCGAATTAGGAGTCTTAAGGCAAAATTGAGGAAAATGGTCAAGAAGCAAAAAAGACAAAAGGAGCTTGATCGTCTTTCGATTTTGGCTGAAGCCTCTTTGACTGAGCATAGTACTTGATTGGGGACCCCCAGCCCAAATTTCAACAAGTTTTGGGAAAATTTTGTCAATTTTGAAATTTTTGTGTAAAAAACAGGTTTTTTGGCTCAACGCGTAGCGCGCCGCGCGCTACCCATAAGATTGGGAGGTCCAAATCACAAATGGTTTGCATTTTTGGATTTTTCATGATGAAATACACTTGCTCAACTATTGCCAAGGCATTTCATCAAGGTTTTGGTCCCCAAAAGGTCAAAAAACATGCAAAAAATGATCTCACTACCCCTTTTTGGACACACAGGAAGCAGCCTTGGGAGAATGCACTTTTGGAGGGGCAAATGGACATAAAATTGGAAAATTCCACATGGGTTGGAAAGTAGACATCCAGGGCTTTCCAACAAGCCAACCTGAGCTCAATTTTTATGCCGAGAAGTGCCCCAGAAGCAGGTGGAAAGGCGTGCGTCGCATAGGGCTCAGGCGCGCGGTGCATCAGGGTTTTTGGCGTAATTTTCATCTTCAGCTCAGGAAACGAAGCCAATTTGACCAGTTTTGACTTGTGATGGGATTTTTCACCCTTCTTGATGTAATTAATGGAACTTTATCTTGACTTGACACTTATTTTCCTATTCTAGATGATTCATTCATAAAATAGCAAAAATTTAATGAATGAATTGGTTTCCTAGCTTATAGAGGCAAGTTGTTTTGACTGCCTAGATTGTAGTGCTTTGTTTAGAATTGGTTGAAACAGCTCCTAGGATGATGAGATCGACCCCTAGAGGCAAGGGAATGTGTTAGCTTGCCTATATTATGTATTTTCTTAGTTATTTTCAGGGTTGGACTCTTGGGAATAGCTTGAGACACTATTGTACATATTTTATCTGCGATTTTGGCAAAGGATAGACCAGGGTTTTGCAGCACTATTTAGGATTCATGTGGCCTTATGTGTTGATGGTGTGTTTCTCTCAGTACTTGTAAGTTGTGTATGTGTACCACTTTCCTTATTTAATCTTCTGCAATTAAACAAATGAAGTGTTAAGGTAGAATCCATAAATTTGCTATGCTCTGCCTTTAAGTTTGTTTAATTTTCCATGTTTTCTTCAGTTTAAGGAGAATCCTTGAGACTTCCTTGCTCTCCTTAGCTCCTCACCTATCAGGTCTATTCCTTCAATCACTTTAAAGGCATCAAAACAATCGCCTATCTTGCGCCAAGTAGACCTCTGCAAAAGCTGTGCCTCATCCCCGCACCCAAAATTGCCTTTCCCTTGAATTCAACAAAACTTCAAAAAATAAATTCCATAGTCCTTGTACTTCATACCTAGCCTAAAATTAGTCATCAATTCAGTCATCTCGAGCCTCTTTGATTACCTTTTGCCGAGATTGACCGGAGAGAGCCCTCTCCTGTCCTCGTAGGGCTAGCTACGAGGCTGAGCTTGGTTTGATGTAGCCTTGAGTCTTACCTTATTTCAGCCTAAGGTAGATTCGAGCGCTAACATAGTGGCGACCATACTGGGGAGAAATGGTTTGCTGGTTGATGTGTTTGTTTCATGAGTCTTAGACGGAGTCTGAAGTTATGCCAGGTAGCCTTCGAAACGCTTTTGTTATGCATAAGCGAAAGTAGATAAACGCTGCTTCAGTCGATCTCTGGTGAGCTTGTGAATGTAGCACTTCATTTGTATTTACCCCAGTACACTTATTTGTTCTAGACCTTGGATGGTTGAGTCTAGCAAATTGATAGGCTAAAATTTATTGTGTCCCTTTGATTGTTTCAAACAATTCCACACTGGCTTCTAGAAGATACACGAGATTAAATCCTGATCCAAATCCACCTCCTATTTACGAAAATCCAAACTTGATTCGAAAAATCCTCCGTCAAGAAAGCTCGGCGACTCCCTTGGTTAAATCTCATTCATGTCCTGCAATTTTTGAGTATCTTGAAGAACTTGACTTTGACGAGAAATTTGAATTGTCGTTGTTTAAAACTCAATCTGAAAGTGCACTTGATTCTCTCGTTCCAAATCCTGACTTTGCTGCAGCTCTTAAAGTTGAAAAACATAATAAATTAATTGAAAATTTTATCTTGAGGCACCTTCAGAGTGACATTCAGGCTGCAAATCTTGCTGATTTCCTAGAAGCTGCATCTGCAAATATTGGTTCTGCTGTCACGGCTTCCGCTTCAAAAAATCCCACCGAACCGCCTTTCATTCCCACTATTCCCCTGCAACCTATAATCACATATCAACAGTCCGCAGTGAATTCTCCTTCCTCATCTCACGTCGCTTCTCCTCCACATACACCTCCTCATACTCCTCATACTTCGGTTACATCTACTCCACCAACTACTCCCAGACCAAATCCACCTAGAGCAATGGCTGCTCGGTTTGCTCCTCTCGCTCTTCCTCAAGATTTGCATGATATGCCGGCGGATTATCAGAGTAAGATTCCTTTATTTGATGGCACTCCTCAAAGTGTGTCCGCTCAGTAGCACATAGACAAAATGGCAAATTTTTGTGATTTATATGAGATTGACGAAGAGGATGTAACTATGCGATTGTTTGTGCAAACATTCGGAGGAGAGGTAAGAAAATGGTTCAGAGGCTTGGGAGCCAGAAGTATACCTACGTTGGCTAAACTTCAGAAACAATTTCTAGATCGTTGGGAACTCAGAAAGGATCCGCTTCAGATCAATGTCGAGTACAATAATATCAAACGCAATCATGGTGAGTCTGTCCAAGACTACATTATCAGGTTCAATACAGTTTATAATGCTATTCCGGATGATTTAAGACCATCTAGAAAATCAGCTCTTCTCAAATTCCTGGATGGTTTTGATCCAGAGATGGCTTATTCATTATGAGATAGAGATCCGCCTACTTTAGAAGATATGCAAAAGATTGTTGTTAATGTTGAGGCGAATCTGAATGACAAGAGAGCACGGTTGAAGGCAGACAAAAGAGTGACTATAAAGGAAGAATCTACATCATAACCACCTTGGCTTCGTGAGATGGAAAAAATGTTCAAAAGAATGAACCTTGACAAATCAGAACCACAGATTCGTAATCCAAATTACCGTGGCTAGCAACAACCTCAGTTCAGAATTAAGCAGCGTGAACAAAGAGTACAAGAGCCGGCAGCCCAGCAGCTGATCAAGACTCCTCTTTTGCAGAATTTTGTGAGTCAAGATTCAGATGAAGATGCTGATGTAGTAGGGGACCAAAATCACTTCTTTACTCTTGATGATCTGCCCATTTACATCACTGAAGAAGAAGAGTATGGAGAAAGTTCAGGCGCCCAGCAAGATGAAGATTTTATCTTAGCTAATGATGCAGATTTAGATGATTACCTAAGAGGATATTTGATGCCTTGTCCACTCAACAGAAGCAGTATTCATTGAGAAACCGAGATGTGCCTATCAATCCGATTCAGAAAAGAAAAGAAGCTACAGCACCAAAGACGGATTCACCGATACCACAGAAGAAAGGAAAGGAGACAATTGATCCCACAACTAGCAAGATATCAACAGCAGAAAGGACAAATCAGGAAAATATAATCAAAGATAGGAGAGAAGTTCCAGTCAAAGAAGTCGACAAAGTTTCAGCATTTAGTTTGGAAAATGAAATTTCCAAATTAAAAGTATCTATTCCTTTGACTGAAATCATGAAAAACAGCAACTACCGAGGTCAAGTCTCTAAAATTCTGAATTTTGATCCCATGTTCGACACGGTGAACGTTGAATATGATCAGCCAGAATTGATATTCGGGCCAGCATTGGATGGTGAGTCCCTTGATAGTGATGTTCCTCCCTTTTATATCAGTTTGAGATTGCATGAATATGTTTTGCACAATGCTATGTTCGATTCGGGTGCTTCGCACAATTTGATGCCAAAGGCGATCATGGAGAAGCTGGGGTTAGACATTACAAGGAAATATCATGATTTGTATTCATTTGATTCCAGCCGTGTAAGATGTATCGGGCTCATCAAAGATTTGGTTGTTAGCTTAGACCAAATCCCAGCGAAGAATGTCTTGATGGATGTGGTTGTGGCGGACATTCCTCCACGTTTTGGTATGCTACTTTCAAGATCTTGGGGGGCTAAGTTGAAGGGTACTCTACAGTTAGACTTTTCTTATGCTACAATTCCAGTCTTCGGTCAAATGAGAAAGCTATATCGAGAGCAAAAGATGAAATACATGATAACCAGCAAAGAGAAGCCAATCAATCATCTTGTAAATTATGTACATACAGATTTGGAGTCATTTGTTTTATTTGCTGATAGTTTTAATGATCTAGATAGTCAGTTAGTTCAGGCGGAAGATATACCAGAGATCACTGAAAATTTCAGAGAATTTCTGCAAAAGGAAAGAGGAGAAAAGCCAGCTACTATGGAGCAATCAGCTGAAGATAAGGGGCAACAAACAGAAAAAACAGAGCTAACACAATTTCAACACTTGGAAGAAGATGAAGATGGTCTTTGGACCATGGATTTTGATGGCGCAGTAGGTAGTGATGGTGCTGGTATTGGTGTGTGGATTCGAAGTCCCTTTTCCGCTCAAGACAAAGTTCCAAGCAAGGTGAGAGTGTGTTCCTATAAACTAGCATTTGACTGTTCAAATAATGAGGCAGAATATGAGGCTCTCATTGCTGGCCTTAAGATTCTTAGAAAGCTGAAAGCGAAGAAGATTGCAGTCTATGGTGATTCCGAGTTGGTGATAAAGCAAGTTAAGGGTGAGTTTCAGGCCAAGCATCCTCGTATGAGGGCATATCGAAATGCAGTCTTAGATATTTTGAAGTTATTTCCTGATCATACCTTGACATGTGTGCCTCGCATACAAAATGGTGTTGTTGATGGACTTGCTAAAGCAGCAAGCAATTTAAAAATTCCGATGAATTCTAGCAACAAGTTTGAGATTCATGTGAAACATCGTCCCACCGTCCCAGACAATCAGCGATGTTGGCAAGTCTTTCAAGATGATGAAGAGATCAATCAGTTTCTACAAAATAAGAGTAAGTTCAAAGATACCTCAATAGATACTGAACATGATGATGGTAGTGATAATATACAAGTAAATCAAATGGACATGCTGCAACTTAAAGACAACATTATTCCTAAGGGATTGATTCCTTTAGAGGAGCTGTTTGACCAAGATGATGTGGCCCGCAAACTGACATTAAGACCGACTGAAAAAGGTGTTGAAGAGGTAAACATTGGGACAGCTGAGAATCCCAAGCGAGTAAAGCTATCAAAGTCATTGTTACCAAAGGTGAAAGTAGACTATGTGAAATTGTTGTCTTTATGTTCTGATGTTTTTGCATGGGATTACTCAGATCTAAAAACATATGATACAAATATCATTCAGCATACTATTCCTATTAAGCCAAATCATAAGCCTTTTCGTCAAAAGTTGAGAAGAATCAATCCGAAGCTGCTGCCATCAATTGAAAAAGAGGTAAACAAATTGTATAAGTCAGGAATCATTGTGCCTATCCGATTTTCAAATTGGATATCAAACTTGGTACCAGTAAGGAAGAAAACAGGTGAGATCCGTTTATGTATTGACTTCAGAAATTTGAATAAGGTGTCCTTAAAAGACAATTATCCGCTGCCCAAAATGGACCAAATATTGCAGCGAGTAGTTGGAGCATCAAGAATGTCACTACTCGATGGTTATTCAGGATACAATCAGATTTTAGTACATGAAGATGACCGTGACAAGACAGCATTCACCACTCCATGGGGAACATTTCATTATGCAAAGATGCTGTTTGGTTTGAAAAATGCAGGAGCCACCTTTCAGCGCGCAATGGACATGGCTTTCGCCAATGAGAAAGATGTATTTTTAGTTGTTTATCTTGATGACTTAACCGTGTTTTCAAATTCTGATGAGGAACATTTGTATCATTTGAAAATTGTTTTCCAAAAGTGCAGAAAATATGGCATTTCACTGAATCCGAAAAAGAGTCTTTTCTCCATGGATGAGGGCAAACTTCTTGGCCACATCATATCTAAAGACGGCATACATATTGACCCTGCACGTGTTGAAGCCATTCAGCAAATTGAACAGCCCCGGAACAAGAAAGAAATACAGTCCTTCAACGGTAAACTGAATTTTCTACGTCGCTTCATTCCAAATCTAGCAGAGCATCTTAGAGAAATCACGAGCATGCTAAAAAAGGACAGTCAGGTAAAGTGGACCGAAGAGGCGTTGAAATCATTTAATTTAGTGAAGTTAGCTCTTTCTTCAGCTCCTATTTTGATCAGCCTAGACTACACTCAGGATTTTATTTTGTTCTCATTTGCTTCTGAGCACACTTTGGCAGCTGTATTAATGCAGAAGAGGGAAGGTGTTGAAAAGCCCATTGCTTTTTTCAGTCGGATTATAAGATATGGAGCATTGAAATATAACATCATTGAGAAGCAAGCACTTGCGCTTGTAAAGGCCTTGAAAGATTTCCGTGTGTATATATTGCATTCCCATATTCTAGCTTATGTTCCTAATGTAGCAGTTAAAGATATTTTAGTACAGGCAGATCCAGAAGGTAGGCGGGGTAAGTGGATTGCTGCGTTATTAGAGTATGATGTGGAGATTAAACCAACCCAGCTGATCAAATGTCAAGGACTCGCCAAGTTAATGGCTGAAACGAATTTGCAAGTTCTAGACATAAATTTGATTGCTGCTATGTCTGATGAAGATAAGGAGAATTCATCCGTTCAGGTATCTGAAATGTTTCTTTCTTCTCCTTGGTATGCTGACATTTTATATGTACTTCAGCATTTGTCTTCACCTCCCGGAATGCCTAGAAACAAAAGTAGAACATTGAAATTGAAAGCTGCAAAATTCTGCATACTAAATTCTGCATTGTATTGGAAAGATCCTGGTGGAATGTTATTGAATTGTTTGGTAGAGGAGGAAGCCAAAAGAGTTGTGGAAGACTTTCATAGAGGTGACTGTGGAGGCCATCTGTTTTGGAAAACCACAACGAACAAGATTCTAAGGGCAGGTTATTATTGGCCTTCATTATTTTCAGATGTATATAAGGCTGTTAAGAATTGTCATGAATGCCAAATTTTCGAAGGGAAGCAGAAACTACAGCCTTTGCCTCTCAAACCAATTGAAGTCAGCGCACCTTTTCAGCAGTGGGGATTGGATTTCATCGGGGAAATTCATTCGGCATCATCAGGACAGCATCGATGGATATTGACAACCACATACTACTTCACAAAATGGATTGAAGCAATTCCTACTCGACAAGCCACGAATGCGGTAATTATCTCTTTTCTTGAAACCAATATTTTGTCACGTTTTGGATGCCCAAGTAAGTTAATCATAGATAATGCAGCACCATTTAAGTCAAAAAGGATGGTTGAGTTTTGTTATAAGTACAATATCAGCTTGGGACATTCAACCGCATACCATCCTCAAGGAAATGGATTAGCGGAGTCATCTAATAAATCTTTGGTCAATATCATTAAGAAATTGTTGGAAATCAGTAAAAAGGGCTGGCACAAGAAGTTGATAAATGCACTATGGGCTGATAGGGTGAGTCAGAAAAAGTCTATTGGCATGTCTCCTTTCGAGTTGGTGTACGGAACAGACACGATTTTTCCAACTTCGCTTTCTATCCCGATAGTCAAATTGCTTCAAGAAGCGGGTAGTGAGGAAGATCCTATGCAGAGAAGGATTAATCAGATGATTCATTTACAATAGACACGGGAGGAGGTATTTCAAAACACTTGCAATTTGCAGGAGTGCATCAAAAAGATTTATGACCGGAAAGCAAAGGTGGACACATTTCAGCTAGATGAAGTAGTTTTGAGATGGGATGCTTGACATGAAGATAAGGGAAAGCATGGCAAATTTGAAAATTTATGGAAGGGTCCTTGCAAGATTGCAGCATATCGCGGCCAAAACGCTTTCCTCCTCAAAGAAATGAATGGAGATGAATGTCCTGGAGGGCCGATTAATGGTCGGCTGTTAAAGAGATACTACTTCTGAGTATTTTCTGCTCATTTCATCATCATTGTACATATCATTTTACTTTTATTCTATTTGCACATGTAAACTAACTTATCATCTTCAGTCTAGGGCCCGAGGTGAAGGCTACAATTCTGAAAATGAAGGTTAGTTAGTCTAAGTTTGTCAAGTCAGTGTCTAAATCTTTTAGTTTTGAGTCTAGTTTGGTCAAAGCAGTTTTTGGTTTTTCAGTCAAATTCTCAAGATTTTGTGTTGGAATAATGACTCCATCGCCCCAATGGATGAAGGCACTGTCTAGCTCTTACAGAGATCTACGGTTCTTGGCATCTCCAAGGAGCTACCATCCCCATTGGAGCCAATGTTAGAGTCAGACTAGTTATCCCTCCGTCAGAGATCAAAGCTCTTTTGCATTTCATGATTAGGTGTCCCATCAGTTTTGATCGGTTGCATTTCGTTAGGCATGCCATAACTCTGATGGAGCGTTTTGTGTCATTCATTCCCCTCGTGCTTGGCACTGCTGGTTCAGGCCTGTTTATTAAAATAAGTCTTCAAAGGTCATTTACAATCATGTTTTAAATTTTGAGGTCTTAGGTCTAGGGTTGAGTCAATTTTGTCTTGAAAAGTCTTAGAAGACCAGCAGGCCAGAGGGATGTTTTTGATAGATCATCACTTCAATAATTTTCATCATTGTACAGATGAATTAGGACTTCTCTTCAAAACTCTGTTTTGAAGATAATTCACCATCTCATTTTTGTAAAAATTGTCAAAATTTTCAGTTCTTCAATCGTTCAAGTGCAGCCTTGGTCTCCTTTGCCAGAGCATATTAGAGTTATCCCTGCAAAAAATTATCAGAGAAAATCATTATTTCGACCAATTTTAAAGGGGAAACCAAAAAGGTCAGAGCCTATTAATTTTGAAAAAGTGTCAACAACCAAACATAAGAAAAGGGGTTTTGGGTTAATGTTAAGTTATGGTATGTTCTATGCTTATAACAATTTACTTCTTTTTCTTATTATATTCCACCGATTAGCAATCACATGTACATAAAGTAAAATGCAGATAGAACATTAAACGATCGACAGAAAACAAGCCAAGACAAGAGACACAAGATGTGGCGGCTAGCCAAGGACAAACCCCACAATGTGTGGGGAAACCCTTTGATCAAATCTTCTTTTATCTTCAATAATTCAGCAGAGAGAAATAGTACAATAAATCTGATTCATATCAGCAGTGGCAAACCCTAGATCAGTAGCATCAGCATTAGCGGCTTCATTATCAAACTAGGGCAGACCATATCTCACAAACCGACAGTCGGATTGACTTCATTCCACCACCAAAAGTTTCGGCTTCCAGAGGAGGTTCAGATGAACCTACAGTGTAGTTCAGATGAGGAGATCTTCTAGGCCACGCAAGTCAATCTTTACTTCTGTAGTTGCAGCTTCAGTTTCAGCAGTTTCCGGCTTCAAACTAGGGCAGCCGACATCTTGCAAACCGTTCGTCGGATTGACTTCATTCCACCACCAAAAGTTGCGGCTTTCAAAGGAGGTTCAGATGAACCTACAGCGCAGTTCCAAAGAGGAGATCTTCTAGGCCACGCAAGTCAATCTTTACTTCTGCAGTTGCAGCTTCAGTTCAGCAGTTTCCGGCTTCAAACTAGGGCAGTCGATATCTTGCAAACCATTCGTCGGATTGACTTCATTCCACCACCAAAAGTTGCGGCTTTCAAAGGAGGTTTAGATGAACCTACAACGCAGTTCCAAAGAGGAGATCTTCTAGGCCACGCAAGTCAATCTTTACTTCTGCAGTTGCAGCTTCAAATTCAACAGCTTCCGGCTTCACATGTGTGAGAGAGAGAGACCCATTTCAGCGCAGTAGAGAAGAGACTCATATCTGCGCAGTAGAGAGAGAGAGATGTGATGAGATGAGTGAGTCTAAATGAGTAAAAGTCCTCTTATATTTATACACAATGTTGGTGGGTGAATAGATGCGACTGTTGGGCTTCTAAGCCTACATGAGTTGTAGGTCAGCTTGATAATAATTCCATAATCAAAATAAATTCATATCTCCATGAATACTTATCGGAATTGGATGATCTTTATATCAATCCTACACCTCTCGATGAGAGGAATCTAATAAAAATATTATTAGCCATGAATAAGATGACCCACATGAAGTTTTTCCCTGGTTTCCAATTTTAACAGTTAAGCAAAAATCAACAAGGAGTCTATATGAAGATATTTCTCTTCATTTGCAACCCATTCTGCATTCCAAGAGCAAAGAGCATTGTTCTCAAGCGATTTTGTGAGTTTGTGAGAAAATTGGGCCGTTTCCAGGGCGCGCGACGCATCAGGTTGGGCGCGCGATGCATCAGTGGCGCGCGGCGCATCAGGCGACAAATTTCAGTGCTATCTTACACGCGTGAGGCACATCAGGAGCGCGCGGCGCGTTGGGTGAGGCGCGCGGCGCATTGAAGTTTATGCCCAGACTTTGTCCAAAACACACTCAAACACCTCTTCTCACACATCAAATCACAGGTAGGCTTTTATCCACGGCTCATTCTTGGTTTTGAAAGGTTTATGTAAAGAAATTATGCTATATTTTCCATGAAAAACCAAGTGTAAAAACCCTCATTTTCCATTAGTTTGCTGTAAGGATTTAAATGCCAAGATTGCTGTAGGGTTTTCAAAAATAAATGTTGCCAAGGTTTTCCTATTTCCTTTGTTTCCCACCCCCTATATTCACCAATATTTTCCCCAATAATTCCTCATAAAACCCTACACTATCCTCCCTCAAAGCCTAACCCCTCCCTTCTATTACAAACATATATTCCCTACCTCATCCCAAACCCTAAAACTTCAAGATTTCTATGCCCCTTCCCTTCCCTAAATTCCTTGTTTTATTTCCATTGTCCCCATTTCCCTAATATTTTCCCTTTCTTAACAATTCCCTTGTATATTTGTGTCCCCTTGGTCACAGCATTTTGAGAAAAAGAAAAAAGTCTACAGTCAATTTTGCACACAGTTGTATATCAGCATATATATATTCAAGCTACCTTGTTTTTAAAGAACATGTCAGAGACTGAGTCAGCTTATGAGCAGGATTATGATAGTGATTCTACACCAGAGGTAAATGTGCCAAGGAGGTATCACAAAGGTGGCAAAGATGGTCAGCATGTCAGGGAGGAGCCTACTTCTTTGGCCCAAGTGCAAGCTTGTCCACTTGCAATGGACTGTTTTCGGTATCAATCATGTTTTGAATACAATGAGCGGATCTCACAAATCCAGCATCATCGGGAACTAGTCCGTTTATTTGTTCTACATTTGCAGGATGGTCATGTAAACCTTGCCGGAGTGAATTTCACCTTGTCACCCGAGACTATTGCTCAGGCCACTGGGATACCAAATGTAGGGGAGGAATGGAGTAAACGCCAGCAGTTAGACAGATTCTACTATGAGCCATATATCAAGCCCAGGTATATAAGACACTTGACTGCAGTTTTTCCTTTCAGATTCCTAAGGGATGAGTATGCACCATTGATGAAACTCATCATTCGATATTTCAGTTGCGAGGGCAGATTCTCACGTCTCTATGCGTACCATGTCCGTTTGTTGATGCATTTTACAAGGGTACGTATGATGAACATTCCATTTTTCATGTGTCGCAACATAGAGAGGATGGTGCCTTTAGTACAAAGGAAGAGCCCAGCACATCAGCATAAGAGCATCTATCATTATGCATTGATTAAAATTGTAGTGATGCATCAGTTAGCACAATAGGGCATTACTTGGGAAGATTTCATCTCCCGTGATTACTTTGCACCATTATAGCCACCTCCCGAGATAGTTCATGATGAGGGAGGACCTTCACACCAGCCAGACATTCCCGAGACTGAGCATATAAGTGCTCCTCCATATGTGACATACCAGCAAGGTCACAGGGCATTATTTGCATCTACACGACGAGTACTATCTCCACCCGGGGTGGAAGGGGTCTCGTTGACTTCATCAGCATAGCGAGTGTTATCTCCACCTCATGTGGAAGGGGCCTCGCTTTCGACAGCAGCACCGCAGGTACAGGATAAGGGCAAGAAGCCCAAGCATGAGGAGGGGCCTTCAGGTGAGCCATCCGGTTTTGTTACTATTCATGATGAGACAGCTTCAAAATCAGAGAAGACCCAATATATCAGGTATCTAGAGCAGCGGAATAAATAGCTTGAGGACCATCACATGATCATAGAGCTACAGAACATCTGTGAGAATCGCCAAGCTGCCCAACATAGAGAAATTGAGTTCACCTCTCTAGAGCAACAGGTAAATGAGGATCGAGAGGCTAATCTCGAGAGGGTCAACATCTACTTGGAGGAACGGCTGAAAAGGGCCAATAGAGACCATGCATTATTGAAACACATGGTTATGCATTACAAGGTCCGGAACCTGGTTTGCAAGGCGCGAATTAGGAGTCTTAAGGCAAAATTGAGGAAAATGGTCAAGAAGCAAAAAAGACAAAAGGAGCTTGATCGTCTTCGGATTTTGGCCGAAGCCTCTTTGACTGAGCATAGTACTTGATTGGGGACCCCCAGCCCAAATTTCAACAAGTTTGGGGAAAATTTTGTCAATTTTGAAATTTTTGTGTAAAAAACAGGTTTTTTGGCTCAACGCGTAGCGCGCCACGCGCTACCCATAAGATTGGGAGGTCCAAATCACAAATGGTTTGCATTTTTGGATTTTTCATGATGAAATACACCTACTCAGCTATTTCCAAGGCATTTCATCAAGTTTTGGGTTCCCAAAAGGTCAAAAAACATGCAAAAAATGACCTCACTACCCCTTTTTGGACACACAGGAAGCAGCCTTGGGAGAATGCACTTTTGGAGGGGCAAATGGACATCAAATTGGAAAATTCCACTTGGGTTGGAAATTAGACATCCATGTCTTTCCAACAAGCCAACCTAAGCTCAATTTGGATGCCGGGAAGTGCCCCAAAAGCAGGTGGAAAGGTGCATGGCGCATAGGGCTCAGGCGCGCGGCGCATCAGGGTTTTTGGCGTAATTTTCATCTTCAGCTCAGGAAACGAAGCCAGTTTGACCAGTTTTGACTTGTGATGGGATTTTTCACCCTTCTTGATGTAATTAATGGAACTTTATGTTGACTTGACACTTATTTACCTATTCTAGATGATTCATTCATAAAATAGCAAAAATTTAATGAATGAATTGGTTTCCTAGCTTATAGAGGCAAGTTGTTTTGACTGCCTAGATTGTAGTGCTTTGTTTAGAATTGGTTGAAACAGCTCCTAGGATGATGAGCTCGACCCCTAGAGGCAAGGGAATGTGTTAGCTTGCCTATATTATGTATTTTCTTAGTCATTTTCAGGGTTGGACTCTTGGGAATATGTACATATTTTATCTGCAATTTTGGCAAACGATAGACCAAGGTTTTGTAGCACTATTTGGGATTCATGTGGCCTTATGTGTTGATGGTGTGTTTCTCTCAGTACTTGTAAGTTGTGTATGTGTACCACTTTCCTTATTTAATCTTCTGTAATTAAACAAATGAAGTGTTAAGGTAGAATCCATAAATTTGCTATGCTCTGCCTTTAAGTTTGTTTAATTTTCCATGTTTTCTTCAGTTTAAGGAGAATCCTTGAGACTTCCTTGCTCTCCTAAGCTCCTCACCTGTCAGTTCTATTCATTCAATCACTTTAAAGGCATCAAAACAATCGCCTATCTTGCCCCAAGTAGACCTCTGCAAAAGCTGTGCCTCATCCCTGCACCCAAAATTGCCTTTCCCTTGAATTCAACAAAACTTCAAAAAATAAATTCCATAGTCCTTGTACTTCATACCTAGCCTAAAATTAGTCATCAATTCAGTCATCTCGAGCCTCTTTGATTACCTTTTTCCGATATTGACCGGAGAGAGCCCTCTCCTGTCCTCGTAGGGCTAGCTACGAGGCTGAGCTTGGTTTGATGTAGCCTTGAGTCTTACCTTATTTCAGCCTAAGGTAGATTCGAGCACTAACACATTTATTATTCTTTCGAACATGAAGAACTTTAAACTTTTGCATTTCATTGATTCTAGGCAAGTTTCGAAAGAACCATTTTGGATCCTCTTGTCATATCAAAAGCTCATTAAGCTTACATTTTCCATGAAACTGATTCTCCATATCGAGAAAATAATCTAGAAAAGAGTTTACCATTTTTTCTTGACCTTGTATTGTGTTTAATTGATTATAGAATCATTGTTGCTCATGCTAAAGTTGTTTATTTAACTCACGGACTTCATGCTTAAACTTAGCAATATCTAAAGCCTTTTCCTTAGCATGTTTTAATTTCCCATGTATTTAATTTACCATTTCATCCTTTAGCTTGATTTCATACTCATATTGGCCTCTGACTTGGTAAATCTCGATTTTCATTTGGGTTTTTCTTGTTAAGATATTGTTCTAATTGATGTATCGTTTCATATTTTTGCTTGATAAATTCCTTGACTTTAGTTTCTTTATCCATACTAGCAAAAGCATACACCCCTGTATATTGGGCCAACTCTTCATTTTCTTCATCAGGTGATACTGATGTACCATTTCAAACAACCTCCAAAGGCGTCACTGATGAAGTGGGAGTTGTTGTTAAAACCTGTGTCTCAGTCACATTCCTCTTCTTTTTTTAAGAATGGGCTTATGCTTTGGACTATAAAATACCTCTATAGGTGGTATTTCTTCAATGCCTATTTGAATAGTAGCAGTAGGGTATGTTGGAATTGTCTTGACAACAAGTTGAACATTAATAGGATTTTTATTAATAACACATGATTTTGTAGGAGAAATCTTAGAGGCATTAGGGGAGGCATCAACTGATTGTTGTCCAAAGAAATCCCCAACACTTGTTTCAGGAATTGTTGTGTATTCTACTAGTTTAACAAGCTCTGAGTAATCTCTTCAAATATTTTCTAGTCCTTGATAATATCATTAATCATTGGATTTTCTATAATATTTTTCTCCTAAGACTCCAAACAAGGAACCTGAAAAGGAGTAGTTTCTTGATGAGTGATTGTTTGTGTTGAATAACTAACAACCTTTACTGACATACCTTCTTTTTCTAGAAATTTCAACAAATTTAGTGGCAATGGAGACCACCTTGTGTCCCTATAAACTAGAAAATGTTGATATCTATTTGGAGGCAATTTTTTAGCTTTATTGCGGATGGGTAAATAATAAGGGGCTCCATAAAACATTTTAGTCTCCATAAAACATTTCATCGTAATTATTAGTCTCGTGAACATATTTCCTGATATTTGTAGCAACAATTTATCTTTGATTAACTTGGTAGGATCATGCAATTTCATAGGAATGGTAGCCAATTTGAACTCATTTAAGGGTTTTAACTCTTTTTTATCAAGAGTATAATTTTGTAGAGTAAATACACTAATTTGCATGGGGAACTTGGGCCACACTTTCTTGGAAGCCTTCTTTAATTCAAGAGTTATCCATATCCCTAATATTTGGTGGGAAATTGTTAAAATTGGAAACTAGGGCCAAGCTCCATGAGGATAACCTTATTCATGGCTGATAATATTTTATCTAGATTCCTCTCACCGAGAGGTGTAGGATTGATCTAAAGATCATCTGATTCTGATAAGTATTTATGGAGATATGAATTTATTTTGATTATGGACAAATTATCAAAGTCGGCCAGCAACATATGTAGGCTCAGAAGCCCAATAGACACATCTATTCATCATCAACATTTGCATATAAATACAGGATGTCTCCTCCTCATTTGGACACACACTTCTCATCCATCTCTCTCTCTCTTCTGTGCAGAAAAGAGTCTCTCTCTCTCTCTCTTGCGCAGATAGGTCTCTCTCTTACACGTGGGAAGGAAGGATGTAGTTTTCTAAAGGTTTACAAACTACAGATTGGAACTTTGACCAGCATTGACAAACATTCTCTCTCTCTTGACTAAGCAGTAGGTGAAGTTGACTCTCCTTGGAAATCCACAATTTTTGGCACAGGAATCGAGGTGATCTGACCTTCGGTTTGGAAGATATTGACTACCCTAGCTTAGGTTTGATGTTGATGATGCTAATGCCGATGATGCTGATAATGTTGATGCCGATGATGCTGATGACGTTGATGTCGATAATGCTGATGCCGATGATGCTGATGTCGTTGATGCCGATGATACTGATGCTGCTGATGCTGATGCCACTGATGCCGATGATGTTGATGCCACTAATGTCGATGATACTGATGCTGTTGATGCTGATGATGATGATGTCGCTGATGCCGATGATGCTGATGCCGATGATATTGATGCCACTGATGCCGATGATGCTGATTCCGTTGATCTAGGTTTGCTGCTGCTTATATAAATCAGATTTTTGTACTATTTCTCTCTACTGAATTATTGAAGATAAAAGAAGATTTGATCAAAGGGTTTCCCCATATTAGGGTTTGTCCCTGGCTAGCTGCCACATCTTGTGTCTCTTGTCTTGGCTTGTTTTTTGTTGATCGCTTAATGTTCTATTTGCACTTTACTTATGTACATGTGATTGCTAATCTATAGATAATAATAAGAAAGATAAGTAAATTTCTCTAAGCATAGAACATACCATAATTTAACATGGTATCAGAGCTAAGGTGAAGACAAAGCCCAAGCAAGAGCAAGAGAAATCACTAAAGAGAAGGTTGGCAAGGCTATCTAAAAAGAACTATGGGGTCCTCAACACTCTTCCCTATCGAAGACAAGCTCTGTGAGAAGTCTGACTATCACGGATGGAAGATGTCTCTCAATCTGACTTTAGAAGATCAGGAAGTGTCAAACCATGTAAGAGGCAATATTACTGAGCCTCCATCAAATGCATCCATTGCTGCCAGGAACAAATGGAAATCTGGAGAATTCAAAGAAAAGAAGATCATCTGGGACTCTATCGACAAGTGCTTGGTGGCCTATGTTTCTAAGCTGAACACCTCCAAGGAAATCTATGATAGACTGGTGAGTTTATTTAATGGAAAAATGCATTCAAGAAGAAGCAAGGATGGAAGAATAGGAAATGCCCACACTTAAAGGTCAGCCCACTACCTTTTCTTCTCATGCTAAAAGAAGAAACAATTTCGAGGCTAAAGCCAAAGGAAAGACTAGACCAAAGGGTGGAAGAAAAGGACGATGTTACCATTGCAATAAACCAGGTAATTATGCAAGGGAGTGTCCTGATAAAAGGAACTCACACTGGGATGATGATCAAAATCCCTCTCAAGGCAATCAAAGAAATGGCAGGTCAAATGGCCGACGTAAAAGGAGTGCTAGAAATCAAGGAAGAGGACAACCATTCAAGAAGGCAAGAAATTCCAGGTATGAATCTAACACTGTTGATAATAAGCAGGATGAATATTATCTACCAGCTGCTCTATCTACCTCTTCTCCTCCAGACTTGCTGGGAAATTGGCTTATTGATAGTGGTGCCTCAAGGCACTTCACTAGTTACAAAGAATTTCTCCATAATCTGATAGAGAAAGAAACCGACCTGGAAATTGTCCTTGGAGATAATATGAAATGTCCTGTGAAATGTGTAGGCAATGCCTCTCTTAAATTGAATCAAGGTAATACAATCCACCCACAGGATGTATTATATGTACTTGATCTCAAAAAGAACCTGGTGTCCATTTCGACAATGGAAGACAAAGGCTACAAGGTGGATTTCAGCGATGGAAAGAGGTTGGCATTAAGAGGGAGACTACTACACCATATACTCCTGAGCAGAATGGTGTGGTGGAAAGGAAGAACCATACGATTGTGGAAGTTGTCCACGTTGTTCTCCATGATCAAAGACTTCCGAAGTTTCTATGGGCCGAAGCTGCAAACACCGTTGTATATGTACAAAACCGATGCCCTTATCAAGCATTGGGTTCCAAAAATCTTGAATAAATGTTCGCCGGTAAGAAACCTGACATATATCATTTTAGAAGTTTTGGAAGCCCTGTATATTTTCATGTGCTGAAAGAGAAAAGGAATAAATTGGGTGCATCTGGAAAGAAAGGAATCTTTGTGTGCTATAGCGAAAATACTAAGGGCTATAGAATCTATGTAGCTGGTCAAAGGGAAGTCAAGATTAGTCATGATGTCACCTTTGACGAAGATATGGCTCTTAGAAAAGTAGACAATCTTCCTACTTTAAGGGGATCTAAAGAAGCTGACACCTAGGAACCGAAGGAAAAGGAAGATGAGACAATGCTCGATGTGGAAGAACCTATGGATCCTATTTTCCTCCACCACCTGAGCCTTCCTCTTCAAGGAAGAGGCCTTCATGGCTTATGGGGACAGTTGATGATGCTAAAGGACACACATCTCCCCGTGGAACCTTCCGTGAAAGTAAGAAGCCGAACAGGTATCAGGGATACCTAATTATCATGAGCACGATCATCCAAAATGAGCCTTCATCATTCAAAGATGCCATCAAGCATCAAGTATGGAAGGATGCTATGACCGAAGAATATGAGTCTATTATGAAGAACGATGTCTGGGATGTGGTCCCTAGACCCCAAGACAAGACAGTTGTCACTTCTAAATGGCTTTATAAGATAAATCATGTAGCTGATGGAAGTATGGAAAAGTATAAGGCTCATTTTGTCGCTCGAGGCTTCTCCCAAAAGGAATGTATAGACTATGGCGAGATATTTGCACCTGTTGCCCAATATACCACTATTCGCTCGATCATAGCCCTTGCTGCTTCACAAGGATGGAACCTACATTAGATGGATGTCAAGACTGCATTCTTACATGGTTTGATCAAAGAGGAGGTCTATGTGGAGCAACTCGAAGGATTTGAGATTTATGATCGATAATCTCATGTGTACAGGTTGAAGAAGGCCCTCTATGGCTAAAGCAAGCACCTTGAGCATGGTATGAGAGGATCGATAGCTACATGATGAAGTTGGGATTCACTAGGAGTGAAGCCAACCCTAACCTTTACTTTAAGGTTATAGATGACAAGCCTCTCATACTGGTGCTTTATGTTGACGACCTCTTCCTAACAGGTGCAGACCCTCCCATTCACAAATGTAAGAGGGAGCTAGCTTCTGAATTCGAAATGAAATATCTAGGACTCATGCACTATTTCCTAAGACTTGAAGTCTGGGAGAAACCAGGGGAGATTTTCCTATCTCAAGGAAAGCATGTGGTGAATATACTCAAAATATTCAGCATGGTGGATTGCAAGACCATAACTACCCCAATGGAGCTTAACTTTAAGAAGTTAAGCAGTAGTGCTGTCGGACCCATTTTACGAAATGCTACCAAGTATCGACAACTCGTTGAAGCATTGATTTTCTTGGTGAACTCCCGTCTGGATATATGCTTTGCAGTCAACACTTTGAGCCAACATATGGTTTAGCCTCGTCACTCACATTGGATTGGTGCCAAGAATCTACTGAGATATCTTCATGGCACAATCACTCATGGATTAAGATACACTGTTGGAAATGTGAGACTACTTGGGTATACTGATGCTGATTGGGTAGGCAATGTGGAGGATCAGAAGAGCACATCCATGTGCTATTTCTCTTTGGGATCTACCTCGATATCCTGGATGAGCAGGAAGCAGAAGTTGGAGGCTCAAAGCACTACCGAGGCAGAATACATTGCTGCTAGCATGGCCTCCTGTGAGGCAATCTGGCTGCGAAAGCTCTTCAATGAGCTATTTGGATTTACATTGGATACCACCATGATCCTGTGTGACAACCAGAGCAGGATCCGTTTATCATAGAATCTTGTATTTCATGATCGCTCCAAGAATATCGATATCAGGTACCACTATATTTGAGATATGGTGGAACGAGGAGCAATAAGACTCCAACATATCGATACAGATGAACAGGTCGCCGACATTTTGACAAAGCCCCTAGGAAAGGTCAAATTCCTGAATTTTGGAAAACGAATTGGTGTCATTCAAATACCCTCTTATGAGGGTCGAGTATGATGTATTGAGCTCTGGGAGCTCTAGGGGGGCGCAGGGTACTTCTTGGAGCGACATATATCCACAGGGTGACTCACCATTCCATGTTGGTGCACTTTGTACAGGGTGAAAGTTTCAACCTTCCCCTGTGACACCCCGTGGTGACTATGTAACAGGATAATTAGTTCTCCTGTGGGCCAGGATTATTCGTTCTCTGTGGCGACTATGGAATAGGATGATTCGTTCTCCTGTGGGCCTGAATGATGTGTTCTCCATGGAGATTGTGGAACAAGATGATTCGTTCTCTTGTAGGCCAGGATGATTAGTTCTCCATGGCATCCACTGGACAAGATGATTCGCTCTCCTGTGGATAGGATGATTCTCTCTCCTGTGATAGGATGATTCGCTTTCCTATGGACAGGATGATTCGCTCTCCTGTGGACAAGATGATTCACTCTCCTGTGGATAGGATGATTCTCTCTCCTGTGATAGGATGATTCGCTTTCCTATGGACAGGATGATTCGCTCTCCTGTGGACAAGATGATTCGCTCTCCTGTGGATAGGATGATTCTCTCTCCTATGATAGGATGATTCGCTTTCCTATGGACAGGATGATTCACTCTCCCGTGGACAAGATGATTCGCTTTCCTGTGGATAGGATGATTAGTTCTCCCGTTGAGGTATCCTACCCATGCAGTTTGGGACTCATGGGAAGTACCTCTCATCTGAGGGAAATGAGGATAGGGACCATAGTAGTACCATTGGACGCATCGTTGTATCTACCATACTCCCTATGCTAGGATGACCTTCATTAATCTGGGATCAATGATACTAGTCTAGGAACAGTGGTACATACTCTGAGACTGACTTCAGGTCAGTGGAGGATGGTATGATACATCATCGATCATTTCTTCTTCTTATTCTTCATAGTTCGACCAGAGTAGAATAGAGCAGAGTAGAGCAGAACATAGCAATGCAGAGTAGAGCATAGCAAGTATGAGCAGAGCATAGCAAGGCAGGGCAGAGTAGAGCAGAGCAGGGGTCAAGCTATTCAGGGCAGTGCGTTTGATGGATGAATAGTAGCGACAGTCAAATGAATTGTAGATGGAGTTCTCCCTAGTTGAGAGGGAGTGTTAAAATTTGCAACTAGGGCCAAACTCCATGAGGATCACCTTATCCATGGCTGATAATATTTTATCTAGATTCCTCTCGCCAAGAGGTGTAGGATTGATCTAAAGATCATTCAATTCCGATAAGTATTTATGGAGATATGAATTTATTTTGATTATGGACAAATTGTCAAAGTTGGCCAACAACTTATGTAGGCTCAGAAGCCCAACAGACACATCTATTCATCATCAATGTTTGCATATAAATATAGGATGTCTCCTCCTCATTTGGACACACAATTCTCATCCATCTCTCTCTCTCTCTTTTGCATAGAAAATAGTCTCTCTTTCTCTCCTGCGCAGATAGGTCTCTCTCTCACACATGGGAAGGAAGGACGCAGTTTTCTAAAGGTTTACAAACTGCAGATTGGAACTTTAACCAGCATTGACTAGCATTCTCTCTCTTGACTGCGCAGTAGGTGAAGTTGAATCTCCTTGGAAATTTTCAATTTTTGGCACAGGAATCGAGGTGATCTGACATCCGGTTTGGAAGATATTTACTGCCTTAGTTTAGGGCTGATGTTGCTGATGCCAATGCCACTGATGCCGATGATGATGATGCCACTAATGCCGATAATGCCGATGCTGATGATGCCGATAATGCTGATGTTGCTGATGCCGATGATGCTAATGCCATTGATGCCGATAATGCTGATGTCGATGATGTTGATGCCGCTGATGCCGATGATACTGATGCCGCTGATGTCGATGATGTTGATGCCGATGATACTGATGCCAATGATACTGATGCCACTGACGTCGATGATGTTGATTCTGTTAATGCCGATGATGCTGATGCAGTTGATCTAGGGTTTGTTGCTGCTGAAATAAATCAGATTTTTGTACTAGTTTTCTCTGTTGAATTATTGAAGATAAAAGAAGATTTGATCAAAGGGTTTCCCCATATTGGTGTTTTTCCCTGGCTAGCTGCCACATCTTGTGGCTCTTGTCTTGGCTTGTTTTCTATTGATCGTTTAATGTTCTATCTACACTTTACTTATGTACATGTGATTGCTAATTTGTGGATAATAATAAGAAAGATATGTAAACTGCTCTAAGCATAGAACATACGTAATTTAAAAAAATATATATACATAAAGACTTATCTAGAACAAAAGGAGCCAAAACATGTGGTGTACCATAACTTCCCCAAACCATGATATAAGTCAAAATCTCTTTCGAGAATCAATCTATAATTCTTAATAGACAATCGATAGTGGTTGTAGACATTCTTGGAGGCTTGGAATTAGAAATGGCTCGATCACTGGGAATCATGGAAAGATGAAAGATTTGATAAAAATGGTAAAAAAAATCTCTTTGCACAGTTTAATATGATAAATGTGGATGGGCAAAGGATCAACAAGTTTCCATTTCTGTCCCATTATTTTAAAATCCAAGGAGAAATAGATGCAATCCATTATGAAGATCGACATATAAAAGGGGGGATTATGCATGGACGTTTGTTTTGTGTGAAAAGAGAGAATATGCTTGGTCATATTATCAAATAACATTTGGGCCAGTAAACCAATTAGTAGCCCTATTAATTTAATAGGGACCTATTCTAATGGAAATTGCATGACATTTTGTTAAGAAAATAATCTACACAACATAGAGGCAAAATAACATAAAGGGGAATTTAAGGATTGTATGGAATATTTGTGAGATGAATCTTATTTATGCTTCTTGGGGTCTCTCCTCTATTCTCCTATTGAAATGGGAAGCTCCTTTTCTATATTATTACATTATTCCTTCTTAAAACTATCAACAAAATAGGAATTATATACAAGTTGTGGCTTGGACAATTTATACATACCCTGGAGGTGTTATGGCTTGAATGAGCCAATTATTATGCCCATGAAGTGACAAATTTCCTTTATGTAATATCCACATTCTCCACCACCTACCAAATCATATCAGTATATGAAAAAGGTCTCAGTCGAGTAATAATTATGGGTAGGAGAGATTTTGTAGCATCCTAGACAGTTTCTTCTGAAGTTTTATTTCCTCATTGCTAAGTGGTTTCCATTTTCGACCTTTAATAATATTCCTCTAGTAATTATTCTTCCAGAAACTTATACATTACTTTCCAAGATGAAATACTAGCGTACATTATGTAAACAATATCGGAGAAGAGGAAGGAATCCGATAATTTCTCATCAATATCTTATAGGAATGGTCCTTTTGGTGGATGAATTAACTTCATATTCTTGGCTTTCACCATATCATTGGTTTTAGTAGATCTTGCAGAGGGGTTGTGTTGTTACAATGAAAATTAGGTTACAATATCATTCACAGTATAAATGCAATAAAAACCACCAATTCAATATAACTGCGTACACCTATTAAATCATTAAACTTTTCATGCAAGAGTTAACACACAGGAAAGGTGGGAGGTATGAAAAGTTGAATTATGGGTGAAACTATTGGTTTTCCAAGGTCATATGATGGGTTCACAGGGTTGACAAGTGGCATGATTGATAAGGGAAAGAGGTGAGTTGGAAATCGTCATTGTTTCCTACGTCATATCGAGCACTAAATCCCGGAAAAAAACAAAGAGCAAGCTCTAGGAAATAGCGAACGTTGTCACTCCTAGAGACAACCCCCAGGTTGAGGATAAGGGTCAATTCCTAGAACATCTTAGTCTCTCTTGAAGTTGAATCAATGCTTCTCAAGAGATAAATGTAAAATGATTTAAATTTGTCTCAATTACCCTTCTAAGAGGCAGATTCAATATACATCTAAAATGTATATCATTCTTAAGAGTAAATGTTTAGATTTCGTGTCCTACATATAGAGAATGCAACTTGATTGGTCATTGCAGTAAAGGTGGAAAGAAGAAATATAAGGAAGAAAGCCAGTGCATAGGTTGGATAGGCACATAATCCCATGCACTAAATCTCTGTAGAATCTTGGAAAGACAAAGGAAATGAGGTGCAAAAATTATGGTGCATGTTTTAAGGCTTTTAACTCAATATCTCACATGTACTATCTGTTGTATCATAACATAGGTAAATCTACAATATCACAGGTACCATCTACTATCACATAATGTTGGGATGGGGTCCTTTGCGTCAGTTTTAGGGTTAAGATAACCCAAGTTTTGATATATTTTTGTAGGTAATGTAAAGTCTATGCGATTTCTGGATGTGGAGTGCATAGATGATTAGGAGTCAAAGGGGTTTTAGCCCCTTGTTTATGTAAATTTTGAGTTAGTTTTGAGATCCACCCTTGGTCCGCAGACCATGGGATTTTATGAAAAAGGCTATAAATAGGTGTGTCTTAGAGAGTCTAAGGCATGTTTATGTGGATAACGGATGGAGTTTTAGAAGTGATAGTGCAGAAAAGTGGGTCAGATAGGAGAAGAAAGGATCCTCAATTGAGTGTGCAGAGGCCTAGGTAAAGTCCGTAGTTGAGGGCATAGACCCCTGCAGTTGAGTGCGTAGGTTAGATTTGAGTTTGTAGACCTAAACTGAAGATCAATAAAGAAATTTATCAAAGAAATTCCTGTGTATATCTATTTATCTTTGTTTACTTCTATTTATGATATATGTGTTGGAAAATACTGGGGGGTGAATCAATATTCCTTAGTAATTAGCACTTTTAAATATTTTCAAAGCATTAGTTAATCTTCAATTATCATTAATGTTTATGCAATAACAACAGTGAATAAAAGAACACGGGAGTCACAAAACCCTCTCCGGTTCAAAAACCACCAAACGCTTTTCTAATAATTCTTTAATCTTCAACTCCAATTGAAAATAAAGCTCCAACTTCCTAGAATCTAGAAAATCATTCTTCCCCAGCTCCCACTCGATGGAAGCTCCAACGCCTGAGATTCTTCAGTAGTCAACTGAACGTACGCCCCAACACCCAATGAGCTACAACTCACCCAAGCACCACCCTACCACCCTGAAGTTTTAAAAGGCTTGAACCTGTTGGTGACTTCATGCACCAACCTAACACCACCCTACCACCCTATAGAAGAATAAAAGAATAATGGACTCTCGTACCAAGGAAAATGGTCCACTTTACAATGGTATAGAATGATGTAGATGAAGATGACACATTAGACCATAACCCCAACTATCACACAACCACCTAATGATGATCCTAGACCTCTCGACACTGCCTCTTCAACTCTTGGCAAGTAGATACTTGTACAACTTTTACAAATATTCTTTTACAGTGACTTTGTACAATGATACTTTTACAATGTATGTATGCAGTGATGCCCACTTGAAGACTTCATGTGGTGAACTTCTTGCCGTTGTTATGCACCTTGATTGCTGCTCTTGTCATGCTACCCTTTCTCATTCTTCAGAACATTAGATTATGCATTAAGTCTTCTCTTGATGAATATATAATACCTGCAAAAAGTCTTCAAGGAAATATCGATGACATGATAATAGCAAAACTTACCTCATCCTACAGAGCATATGTCAGTGCTAAACTAAAAAAATAAATTAGAATAAAAAGAACCTAATGCAATTAAGAGATGAACATGCATATACAGAAGATAATTACCTGTAGCTTACCTCTGATGCATCATTTTTCTGCACCTTTCTCTTTGCTGCCCTAGAAAGATTGGTCCTTTGCACCCCTTGACAACACTTGATCTAGTTTTTCTTGCCTTCTAGGAGCACGATATTTAATCTGATGTACCTCTACAATTTCAGATCCCGAAAATGTGATATTCAGTCCTATAGAAGCACTTTAAGTCTTCTTTCCAATGCCACAGGTCTGACCTGATTTGTGTTCTTCAAGACAAAGTTATGCCCAATCTCTCACAATGTCCTAATTATGGACTAGTTCAGCAGAGCGAACTTGTACGACGTGCCACGTGTCATTGTTTCCTCCTTTGGATTTGAAATTGATATAAAGAAAACTATAGTTCATGCACTATCTGCCAATTTTTACAAAATTCCAATCCTCTTCTTAGAGAGAGAGTTATGATGATTTTCCCAAGGTCACTTCTTTGAGATGAAATTCGGCAGCCTACAAAAACCCTCACTTCCACATATCATATCTCCAAAAATATAGCGAACCAAGATCTGAAATTCCATCACGACGTTCATCAGGATTGCGAATCAAATGGGTTTTCATTTCAGAATCTAAGACTTCGTAAAAGTGAAGTTATAGCGAAAATCCCACAATCACTACATTTGGAGGATATATGATATTTCTTTTTATAGAGTTGAGAGAGGCTTCTATAGAGAATGTTGGAGGGGATTTAGGAGCTTAAAAAAATTATTAATTATTGACCATTCAATGACCAAAACCAATTATGAGTGCCATGCCACAATCCCATAGGGCTTTAGCCTACTAATTGGGGTTACTAACTTCAAACATGAATATCTCTCAAACCGTGAAGAATTACTTGGCGTGCCATATATCAACGGAAACATCTCGACAAGTAGAATCCATATAGAAGATCCTTGACTCAAAATAGAGTAAGTTGTCAAGTAAAAATTCCCTTGCAAGATTAGGGTAGCCCCCAGTTCTGCTTGGGTTGACATTAATGACAACCTCAGATCATCTTTAGATCAACAATCTGCCCCTTTGGCATTAATGGCAACACAAGTACTCCCCCTGCGATAAGGGCACCTCTTCCTATTGCCTTCTCTCCCCCTTTGACATCAATGGCAAATGGTAACTCCCCCTGGCACACAACCATCCTACGGACCTGTACACGCTTCCACTCCCCCTTTATTTTCTAAATAAGGAAAATCTAATGAGAACTTGGGAGAATCCAAATATTATAGTAAAGATATTCAAATGCTTCACGAGGTAAAGGTTTAGTGAAGATATCAACATTTTTTTCTTCTATACCAACATATTCAAGCTTGATATTGTTTTCGACGACCTGCTCTCTAATGAAATGATATTTAATCGGAATGTGCTTCCTTTTGGAATGCATCATAGGATTCTTGGAGATACTGATGACACTGGTGTTATCACAAAATATGGTAATAGGCTCATCAAACTTGACCTAAAGATCTTGACAAGTTTTCTTCATCCAGAGAACTTGAGTACAACAAGCTTCTACCGCAATATATTCTACTTCTGCTGTGGATAACGAGATTGAGGCTTGCTTTTTGCTCAACCATGATATGAGACAACCAGCTAGATAGAATGCTGCTCCACTAGTACTCTAACGATCATCAACGCTTCCTGCCCAATATGTATCTGTAAAGGCTTGAATAATGAGATTGTTGCCCTTGGGATACCACAAGCCATATTCTGTTGTGCCCTTTAGATATTAAAGAATTCTTTTGACGGTAATAATATGTGACTCTTTTGGTGCTGCTTGGAATCTTGCTACTTGTCCAACTTCTTGCATAACATCTGGATGGGAGCCTGTTACATATAGAAGACTATCAATCATATATCTGTACAACCTCTAATCCACATCCTTAGATGCGTCGTCTATGCTCAATTTGCAACCTATTACCATTGGAGTAAGGACGGGTTTGCAATCTTCCATTTGAATTTCTTGAGAATTTCCTTGATGTGCTTGGCTTGACATATAAATATTCCTTTCTCTTGCTACGATATTTGAAGCCCTAAGAAGTATGTCAACTCACCAAGTAAAGACATCTCGAACTCACTTTGCATATTTGTAGCAAAGCTCTTACTTAGTCGATCATCATTGCTACCAAAGATTATATCATCCACATATACCTCAACCATTGTTAAATTATCTTTATCTATTTGTACGTAAAGATTGCTATCAGTAGTACCTTTCTTGAACCCTTGTTGATGTAGATGTCTGTCAAGACGAGCATACCATGCTTTGGGAGCCTGCTTGAGACCATATGGAGCCTTCTTTAACCTGCAAACACAATATTCTTTTTCTGATAGTGGAAAACCTTCAGGTTGTTCGATGTAAACTTCTTCTTCTAATTCTCCATTCAAAAATGTTGACTTAACATCCATTTGGTAGAATTTTATTTTTCTTCAACATGCATGGAAAGAAACATCCAGATGGCTTCCATTCTGGCAACTGGTGCAAATGTTTCGTCGAAATCAATTCCTTCCACTTGTGCATATCCTTTGCAGACTAATCTTGTCTTGTTCCTAGTAACCTGTAATCCTTCAACTATTTTTCTCCCCCTGAACCTTTAATGAAACTACCATCTTGTTCAAACTACCTTCCTGTCA
The DNA here is from genome assembly GCA_031772625.1 of Pinus tabuliformis. NCBI lineage: Eukaryota > Viridiplantae > Streptophyta > Pinopsida > Pinales > Pinaceae > Pinus > Pinus tabuliformis. The sequence continues at coordinate 537,826,899 of CM062816.1, read as the reverse complement.
ATCATAGACTTGTGCCATATACTGCTGCATAGACTCCTCTTGTACAAACATTAAGGAGTCAACAAGCCAGATTGTTCAAAATAGTGAGTCACCTAATGGGCCATCTTGACTTGAGTCATTATCTGAAGCAACTGCTAATTCCTCATGACCTTTTTCTTTTACAAATCCTGAAAGCATAACTACTGAAACCTTGTTATCTGCTTTGTCTTCTTGTACCTGTTTCCTTTTCCAGACCTTCTTATTCCTGCAATCTTGAGCCATGTGCCCATAGTTATGACACTTGAAGCATTCAATGTTGTCCATAGGCGATTCCATCTTATATCTGCAACTATGAGCGCTATGGCCATAGTTATGGCATTTGAAACATTCAATATTTGGCCCATCTAGCATGTATTCTCTTCTAACAAAATCATCGTGGAACCTGTCTTGTGATCCTACCAACTTGCATTTAGGGTTTTGTAGATAATGATTGTACCTGTCAAAATCTTCACAATCCCTAGCCATATGTCCATAGTTAGCACATAAAAAGCAATAACCATTAAACAAACGAACATACCTGGAAGATTTTTCATTCTTCTTTGGAGGCAGTGTCATAGTTTCTGTGGTCCTTTGTTCTTGATTGCTTTGGTCTTGTTGTTTGGAGTTGCAACATTTTTCTTTGGCTTTTCACTTTGATCAACTTCCTTCTTAAAATCATCATGCAAAGTTGTGGAGCTTGTACCTTCATCAACTGGAGCTTTACCATCTTTAATTTCCTTCATTTTCACTTCTTCATTGGTCCTACCTTGTAAGTATTCTTTTTGCGATCCCTTGAGTTTGTTGATCTCATCACGATTTGCATCAAGTTCTTCTTGCTTTTGAGCAAGATCTCCTTGAAACCATCTTTTCAAGATCTTCCTTCTTTTTTTTTCCTCCTCAACCTGTAGCTTGAGAAGAGTGGTCTTCTCTACTTCTCTGTTGAGAACCTGTATCTATTCCTTCTGCTTCTCATTTTCGATCCTGAGCTTGCTTATTTTTATTGAAGATGTTTCTAATTCCTTTTGCTTTTGGTCAACAGCAGATATGTATCTTTGATCAAATTCCTTCCTTTCAATTTCTGCTTCCCGTATCTATTGTTTGATCCTACTAATCTCTCCAAATGTTGTGTCGAGTTCTTGTTGCTTCTATTGGAATTCTCTCTTGAGGTCTTGTGTCGTTGTATTATTGATTTCTTCCATCTTCTTTTGAAGTGACTGTTCAATACATTTGTGTTCTTCAACTTCAATTTTGAGACCTTGAACTTGTTCTTCAAGAGTATTGGAACTAATCTTCTCATCCTTGAGCTCTTTTATAAGCTTGATTTCCTCAGAAAATTCACCTATGGTCAACCCTTCTTCTTCATACTCAAAAGGATATGATTTTTTAATAACATCTTGGTCTGATTTATTTATTGAATAGAGGTTATGAAGCTTTCCCAAAGAGCTTTAGCTGCTGAACATTGACCAACTTTTGTTTTCACATAATTTGGCAAAACATTCAAAATTACGTTCATGGCCTTTGAATTGTACCTTTTAGCTTCATCGGTATATGTCTCTCTAGAAAAAATTGATTCCCATACTCCATGTGCCTACAAAGATACTTCCATCCTAGGTTCCCTTATCCAGTAATTATCTGCATCAAAATCAGGGGTTGGTACACAATACTCACTTTCTTGAGATTTTGTTGTACATGTACCTTCCTTTGAAATCCTTGTAACCCGCTTCTTTGACTTTCCCATCTCTATGCTCTCAAAACTGACTTCTCGTGGTTAAGATGTTACTGAAGGAACCAATATCTGATACCAATTGTTGGAAAATACTGGGGGGGGAGGTGAATCAATATTCCTTAGAAATTAGCACTTTTACATCTTTTCAGAGCATTAGTTAATCTTCAATTATCATTAATGTTTATGTAGTAACAACAGTGAAGAAAAGAACACAAGAGTCACAAAAATTTTAGGTGCAAAACCCCCTCCACGTCAAAAACCACCAAACACTTTTCTAATAATTCTTTAATCTTCAACTCCAGTTGAAAAGAAAGCTCCAACTTCCTAGAATATATAAAAGCATTCTTCTCCAGCTCCCGTTGGATGGACGCCACAACGCCCGAGATTCTTTAGTAGTCAACTGAACAGATGCCCCAACACCCAATGAGCTACAACTCACCCAAGCACCACCCTACCACCCTAAATTTTTCACAAGCTTGAACCTGTTGGTGACTTCATGCACCAGCATAGCACCACCCTACCACCCTATAGAATAATAAAATAAGAATGGACTCCCGTACCAGGGAAAATGGTCCACTTTACAATGATATAGAATGTTGTAGAAGAAGAGGACACACTAGACCATAACCCCAACTATCACACAACCACCTAATGATGATCCTAGACCTCTCGACACTACCTCTTCAACTCTTGGTAGATAGACACTTGTACAACTTTTACAAAGATTCTTTTACAATGACTCTATACAATGATACTTTTACAATGTCTGTATGCAGTGCTACCCATTTGAAGACTTCATGTGGTGAACTTCTTGCTGTTCTTATACAACTTTATTGCTGCTCTTGTCATGCTACCCTTTTTCATTCTACAGAACATTAGATTATGCATTAAGTCTTCTCTTGATGAATATATAATACATGCAAAAATTCTTGAAGGAAATACCCATGACATGATAATAGCAAAACTTACCTCATCCTGCAGAGCATATGTCAGTGCTAAACAAAAGCAACATATTAGAATACAAAGAACCTAATGCAATTAAGAGATGAACATTCATATACAGAATATACTTACCTGTATCTTACCTCTGCTGCATCATTTTTTTTCACCTTGCTCTTTGCTACCCTATAAAGTCTGGTCCTTTGCACCCCTTGACAACACTTGATCTAGTTTTTCTTGCCTTCTAGGAGCACGATATTTAATCTGATGTATCTCTAATATTTCAGATCCCCAACATGTTATCTTCGGTCCTGTAGAAGCCCTCTGAGTCTTCTTTCCAATGCCATAGGTTTGACCCGATTTGGACTCTTCTAGACAAATTTATGCCCAATCTCTCACAATGACCTAATTACGGACTAGTTCAGTAGAGCGAACTTGTACGACATGCCATGTGTCACTATTTCCTCCTTCAGCTCTGAAATTGATACAAAGAAAACTACAGTCTGTGAACTATCGACCACTTTTTATAGAATTCCAATCCTCTTCTTAGAGAGAGAGAGTTATGATGATTTTCCCAAGGTCACTTCTTTGAGATGAAATTGGGCAACCTGCAAAAACCCTAACTTCTACAGATCATATCTCTGAAAATATAGCACACCAAGATTGGAAATTTGGTCACGACGTTCATAAGGATTGCGAATCAAATGGGTTTTCATTTTAGAATCTAAGACTTCGCAGAAATGAAGTTATAGTGAAAATTCCACAATCGCTACAATTGGAGGATATATGAGATTTCTTTTTATAGAGTTGAAAGGGGCTTCTATAGAGAATGTTGGAGGGATTTTAGGAGCTTTAAAATATTATTAACTATTGACTATTCAATAACCAAAACCAATTATTAGTGCCATGCCACAATCCCATAGGGTTTTAGCCCACTAACTGGGGTTACTAACTTCAAACATGAATATCTCTCAAACCGTGAAGAATTACTTGATGTGCCATATATCAACAAAAACATCTCGACGAGTAGAATCCATCTAGAAGTTACTTGACTCAAAATAGAGTAATTTTTCAAGTCAAAATTCCCTTGCAAGATCAGGGTAGCCCCTGGTGCTGCTTGGGTTGACATCAATGACAACTTCAAATCATCTTTAGATCAACAATATGCTGTTGATGAATAATGTGTTTATGGAATATTGATCTAATAATGTGCGACTCTCTTGAATAATTCCTAATAAATGTACGCAATGCATGTTAAGTACTTTCACAAAGACTGTGATTGATTTTGATATGTTTACTAAATGACTTAAGTGGATCTGCATGAACATTAATTAAGTATTGTTCTTCGACGCGCGTAAGTGGATAAATCGACTGTTAAGGGTTTGGAAAGACTGATCATAGACCTTCCTGAAGGTCTAAAGATTGTTTTAATAGAGTTACAATACCAAGCCCTAAGGGCTTATCGATCTGCGTGAAGGTAGATGTGTTGTGTTAAAAGACATCACACTCATCTTTGGATGTAGAAACTTGGTTCTTTCATCCCCCCATACTGCTTTGGGTGAGTCTATAGCCTACACTACACAGGTTGTTGCCGAAAGGGCCAGTAGTTTATGGATTTGTTGGTTGGCGCAACTAACTCTGAACCTGGATCAGGACCCCCTAAGCCAACAAATGGTTCCGTTGTTGGGACTGGGATCTACTTGAAAGAGATGTGTGATGTCGCATCACTAGAATCTAACCAAAAAGAAATTGAGAAGTGGTTGGATTGGAAGATTTAGGAGTTCGTGGCGCAAGAAAACAGGAATCCATGCCTGTCGAAGGAAGAGTGGTTGAACATGTATCTGTATACAGAGATACATGAAATATTCTTCTGCACTTTTCCCATTGAACTGTACGAGTGATTAGATAAATTGACAGCCAGCCAAGGAAGGTGGAAGCTTGATAATTCTATAGCGTGGACTCCTGAATTAGTGCAGTGATTAGAATCCTCTGAAAACCAAATCGCTCGAGATGTTGATCATTAGCTTGATCAGATTCTGGGAGGATTTGTTACAGAATTCACAGCCGATACCTCTGTTAGCTATAGTGAAGTGGAGCAATGATTTTTCAAGGTACCACGAGGTAAGTATTTAAGATCTTTGAATACCTAGATTAAAATGTTGTTAAGTGAAAAATGGGTTATGCCACTGCCTTGATGTTCAGAGCTAGGCGAAGTGGAAAACTATTTAGAAACCGAGAGAGATCAAGTCGGGAATATAGCCTGTTGATCGGACCTCCTTCGAGTGATGACGAGGAAGCAATACATGCATCACCGCAGAGTGTTGTCCAGCTGATAACACAAGGTTTTCCGTAGACACATCATCCATCCACTCCACCTCCACCACATACACCTTCACCCACACCTCCACCACCACCACAACCATTCAACATGTCGAACAAAATGAAGTTGCTGATTTTCAAGGACATAGGGAGTGAAGATACAAAGTAGTTCTGGTTTTTTGCAAATGCTCTGTGGATAGCACAAGATATTACTGATGAAAATATAAAGAAGGAACATTTGGTTACCATTTTGCAGGATTGCACGCTGACTTGGTATATTAAGTATTGTTATGATAATCCTATGACATCATTGGCAGAGACTAGGGAAGCCCTAAACAAGGAGTTTAGTAAGCCGAAGTCTAATTCTCAGTCATTAGTTGGATATAAGGAAATAATGATGAGGGTTGATGAGACATCTTGGAAATTATATCAAAGGCTGAAATCCCAGATTCAAGAGGCTAACATGCAGCTCACAGATGGTCAGCATTGCGAGTGTTTTATAGCTTGGCTTCTTCCCCACTTGAGGATTGCTTTGTTGCAACAGAAGATAGGAACTCAGGTAGAAGCCCCGTAAATCATGATGGGGTTGCATGCAATGCCTATTCAGGATGCGACTTTGGGGGTACAACAAATTCACTCTCAGTTACAAAGCCTCTTCTTAGAATTGCAGAGCCTAAAGAAAGGCAGGGAAACTAAACTAGAGGTGTGCGTGGAAGTGTGGTGTCTGAAGTGCAAGGGCTAGGAACAGGATAAAGACCATTGTCTCGTATTTGCAAATTATATTACAGGATGGGGACCAATTCCCCTGAGGCCAGAAGCTCCAACAGGATCAAGCATGGGTGTTGCGCTATGGTGTGCTAATTGTCAGGTTGTTGGACAACATGCAATGGATAATTTCCATTTGATTCAAAAGTTTGTCTAGACACCGCGACATTTTTTATGTAACTTCTGCAAATCAATGGGCCACGATGAGCACCATTGTCGTAGCTATGAGCTGATGATGGAAAGAACACCTACATACCAGATGCAAGTAGAAAATCAGCCTCTAGAGTAGGGCACCGAAGTAGCATGGGGAGGATACCAGGGACAAGGATGAGGCCGAGGAGGAGGAGGACCTGGTAGAGGTCGGGGTTAGGCTATCTGTTACAACTGTGGAACACTAGGGCACTACGCGCGGGAGTGTCAGAATCATACATGTCGATCATGTCAATACTACAGCTAGTTTGACCAAATATAGAAGAACGCTCAGTGCTAATAGCTAAGATGCAAGAGAAGAAAGGCACAACCTCAACAACCTATGCAGAACTTAGAGATAAGCCCTGTGAGGAAGATAACAACATGAATATAGTTTTGAGAAGTGGAATAACGACTGGTGATGATAAGGATAAACAACCTAGAGAAGGAACTGAGTTTTGATCTCGCGCGTGCTAAGGAAACATTTATGGAGGCCAAGAAAATATTCGTTGAGGCATCCACCTTAGGAAGTCAGGACAAGGTGTAAGACAACAGCGCACCTGTAGAGGTTGACCCCTTTGTGCTTACTACATTTTTGGAGACCTACATAAAACTGTTGCGTGATAGAAAAGTTGTGGAAGGCCTGCAGGAGTTAATAAAAAAATGTGCCAGCAAAGAGAAGGTCCCTAATGGACACCGGGTGGTCAGAAAAATTGGCAAACATAAGGCAAGAACAGGGCGCGAGATGAGGCTCACCATGCAGATAGGAGATTGTGAGATGGTCCAAGTCATCTTGGATTTGGGGTCCGATGCGAACGTACTACCAAAGAAAACATGGGAAAGAATGGGGAGACCTGCGTTGCAGTGGTCTTTGATTCAACTCAGAATGGAAAACTAGCAAAAAATCATCCCTATGGGATGATTATACAGAGTCATAATTGATATAGAAGGTACGAGCGCGATGGATCACTTTGAGGTGATAGAGATCGCTGATGAAAGTAATCCATACCCCGCGCTCCTAGGAATTGAATGGGCCATGGACATGAATGGGGTCATCAAATTGAAGAGTAGGACAATGTCGTTTGAAAGGAAATCGCTTCGGGTTGTAGTGTCATTGGACACTGAAGAAGGGGTGCGCTATACTGAACCAGTCTGCGACTATGAAGAAAGTGATGATGAACTGCATCAGATCTACAAAATAACATTGCGAGACTAGGACTGGGTCAATCTGACGGTAGATGGATAGATTGCATGGGACCAGGAGAGTTCTTGTACCTCTAATTCAGATGAAGAGTTGGAGCATTGGCAGAATTGTTTGCAAGAAGTATCTACGCTGCGCTGCAATATGATGACGAAATCGTTGTGATGTGTTTCTTCGGAGGTAAGGAACTTACCCTATTATGATGGTTTAATTGACGTGGATAAGTTTTTGGATGCATTGAGCATGAAGTCCCTAAGGATCACCGGTTCCAAGCATTAGATTTGGCACTGCACACTACACCCACATGATGGTGGGGTACACACAAGGATATCTTTGATGGATGGCAGGATTACAGAAGAATGATGAGGCTACAGGTTGGGCACCCTAACACTAGATTGAGTGAGAAATATAGCGAGAAGGATGATCCATGCGATCACCTAGAAAAATGGACTAAAGCATGGGGGACAGAACTACAGCTGGAGTGGGTACACTTATTTTTCCATACTTTGGATACAATTCCCATGAACTAGTATCTGAAAATGGAGCTCTACCATGGCACTGCAGAGTGGGATATATTGAGGGAAGGGTTCTTATTGAACTTCAGTTTTGAAGAGGGCTTCATGAGCATCGATGAATCCCTACAGGAGATTAAGGTAGTTATCTTCAGAATACCGTAAGAACCTATGGAGTGGGTTCAACCAAATTGGAGCACCCAGATACGCCATGTGGTGGAATGCTACAATGTGACCATTGAAGATGAGGATGAAGATCTAAGAAATATTAACATTCGAGAGATAGAAGGGCATCGCAAAGTCGAGGACCCGCAAATAGACAACCCGAACATCACCGCGCCGTTGAAGACAAAGGAAGTAAACATTGGTATTGAAGCATAACCGAAGTTTGCAATGATTGGATATTATTGGGATGATGCTAATGTGGATAAGGTTCTTGAGTTACTCCGCAAATATCACGATCTTTTCCCTACCAAGTTTTTAGATTTGAAGGGCATAGTAGGAGATTTGGGCACTATGAAGATTACTCTAAAATTGGACAGGAAGTCTATTAAGTAGAGTTTGTATCACCTTAATCCAAAATACAAGGAAAAGGTTAGCCTAGAGCTAGATAATATGCTGGAAGCAAGCATCATAGAACCGTTTGAGGAATTTGATTGGGTGAGCCCAATGGTGGTTCAGGAAAAGAAGCAAAAGGGTGAGATAAGGATTTGCATAGATATATGGAAGCTTAATGATTCCTGTGTCCATCATCCATTCCCGACACTATTTATCGATGAAGTATTAGACAATGTTGGAGGGAAGGAGGTTTACTCTTTCACTGACAAGTTCTGTAGATATCATCAGATTAAGATCGCGCCTGAGGATAGGAGAAAAATGACCTTCCCAGTGGAGTGGGGTTGTTTTCAATACACTATAATGTCGTTTGGACTCAAGAATACGCCTGCGATATTTTCTCCCATAATCATCGTAGCATTCAAGGAGTTCATTCATAAGTTCTTGGAAGTATACTTTGATGACTGGACAGTGTTCGGACTAGCAAAGTGCCATGTAGCAAGCCTATGCTTGATGTTGGATACATGTTGTAGATACCAAATCGCATTGAGCTTGAAGAAATGGATCCTCTGTGTTCCCTTTGGAATCTTGTTGGGTCATGTGGTGTGCAAGCAATGGATGATGGTGGACCCTACAAAGATTGCAGTAATTGTGAATTTGGAGGCCCCAAGGATCGCTAAGCAGTTGCACATGACGCTAGGACATAAGGGATATTACAAAAAAATTATCAGAGCATATGCTCAAATTATCGTGCCTATGGAGAAGCTATTAAAGAAGGACGCAACATTCTACTAGGACGAAGAATGTCCCCACAGCTTAGATGTCTTGAAAGAAAAGATGGTGTTATAGACATTTTTGGGCACTGCAACCCCAATCATAAATGTCCATAAACCAAGGGCTCCTAAGTCCCTAAAAGTGTTGTTCCAACCCCTAAAAGAACAAGGTCAACTGATTACAGTATCTCCCAGAAGTTCTCCATGAAAAACTACTCAGAACTGGTCAAAATTGGACCATCTCACCTGCTCCATGGTCAAAGTGCAATGCATCCCACCTAAATGCACACAGGAGGTGCGATGCATACTGAAAAGCCCTTCTATGGGGTGCAATGGGTGAGAGTGGACAAATGGCAGGGTCAATCTGTGAGGTGGAAGATCATGGAATCTTCCAGAAACTTCTCCTGTGACACTTGCCTCTTTGCATTCGCCCAAGGATGAGTAAGAGATAATCAATATCCAAGTGGAATCAAGAACTATCAGAGAGAGGACACTAATCAAATCTCAGAAGCTGACTCACCCCCCTTGCAAACATCTATATATGGATCCCTCATCCCAGAGATCCAGAGGCTGGAATTTTGTATCTTGTAAGGAAGTGCTGCTGGTTTCTTGGTGTAACATCATAGTGTTGGGTGATCTAAGCTTTTCATGAGGTGAAGAATGGCTTTCTTGCTGAGAGGATGACGTTGGGTCAGAACAATTGGTTGTAATCCTCTATGGATTCTTGATTATTAATAAAGCTATTCAAGTTTTCCTCCACATTCTAGTATGATTGATGATATATGCATGTGTGTGGTCAATATATATCTGGTCCTATATTGTTTATGATAGTAGATCTCTGTTCTTGGATAGTGTTACGCTGCTTTGATTCCACAGGTACTCTTTGAAGCTGGGTAAACAAGGAAGCAAGTGGCAAAGGTCTCTCAGAAGGGAGAGGAATCAAGTAAGGAACCAAGCGCAAGACAGGGGTTGGTCTCCTTCTTTCCCCTCTTATCTACTTCTCATAAAGGAAAACAAAAGTGGTTTTAGTTTGTTTGTTTCTAAGGTAGCTACCAGCCTTAGTGGGACTAGCAGCTCTGCATAGACACTAGATTTCCCAATAACAAATTGGCGACTCCACTGGGGAGCGAATAGATTGTTTGTTTGTCTATATTTGTTTTCTTTATAAACTTACAAACGGAGCCTGAAGTCAAGCCAGCTAGCCTTCGAACTGCATTTGCTATGCAAGTGCAAAGTAGATCAATGTTGCTTCAATCTATCTCCGGGTTTTGTTTATGAACTGAACAATCGACTTACAAGCTCTCTAATTTCCCTTGTGGTGGCTCTAGTAACCTCCTTAGATCTACCCCTGTGATTTATTTATTGATTATCACTTGCTCAGCCAAAATCCCTGAACTGTGCTACAAACTATGATCAAGAACTGGATCAAAAGTCTCGCACTATACCATCACACCCTCCCTTCAAGGATATCAATATGCATCGCACTTCCTATGTGTTGTAGGTGGGATGCATACTGGAATCCCTGTGTAACAGGTGCGCTGATCATAAAGGGCTAATTTTGCCTTCAGACTTTGGTTTTTTCACTCTTTTTAGCTCTATTCAGGAGTTTTGTTGTCTATAATCAATATACTGCTGTTGGAAACCCCCTTCCTTACCATTATTCCGCCTCCATTGTGCAAATAACTGTAAATGTTTTTATGTGTTGTGATTCATTTTCAGTTCTCTTTTACAGAGAAGTAGCGTAATTGAACTTTCGTTTCTTGATTTGGAAGTGTCGCAAGTGTCGTTTTCAGTCATAGAAGAGAATCCAATTGTTCTTGATAGTCGATTACACTGTTACTCTTGTATTTGATTTGAATTAATAGTTTTTCAAGTGTTAAAAGCAAGTTTTCAATTCCAAATAACAAAGTGTCGTCATTGTCTTCATTTTGTCTTGAAAAGAAACTTGTTAGTAATTTCGCTTTGAAAAATAATTCAGATTTGCACTTAGCTTTCTTTTTATCATTCACACATTAAGAAGGCTGAAAACAAATACATGCATGTGCATTTGCATTTAGACTGTTTGTTGGTTTGATTTAGGACAGTGCATATAGTGTGTGCTCTCTGCTCTATGTTGAAAGAATATAGTCTCTCTTTCCTTAGTAGCTAGGATTTTCATTGCAAAATAGTAGATTAAATGATTGTTTATCATCTTAGATTGCATTTTAGGAATTGTATATCTACATCACGTGGTGAACCTGAAAGGAAAATTTCTTAAGCAAGATCAACTGTAAAATAAATTTAATGAATCTAAAAACGCTTTGGAAACTAACGCACAACATTTAGAAGTCTAGGCTAGAGACGTATTCCGGCGTCGTAAAGCCTGGTAACTGTTGTTTTCATTGCTGGTTGGCTAATTCCTCCACTTTGAGACGATAAGTGCCAGTACGGACTTGTGATCCCACGTACCGTCGAGTATATATTGGGAGACCACAATAGGCTTTATCCTTTATCCATAGGAAGCCGTGTCTGTTGCCCTATCGATCGCAATGCACTGAACACAGCATTTGGGAAGATTGATTGTCGTACCGTAAAAAGTATTCTGCAGTTTTGCGATTGGTTTGGTAATCCCTCTGTCTAGATTTCCAGAGTGGTCTCTTTCGTTCATTTTCAGACTCCTTAAAGGAAAAGGTCCATCTAAGCACTTGTCACTTCAAGCTCATTAAAAATCAAAGGCAACTAGAGTCATCTTTTGTTTTTTCTCAACTCTTAAAAATTGAAAAAACAAGTTGTGTCAAAGCGTCTAAAATTCATTTAATTAAGCACAATCCAAAAAGGTCATTTCTAATTGGACAATCATTGTCCCCTTGTTTATAATTTTCTTAACTATCCAAATTGCCTCACAGACAAACCAATGTTTTTTTGGATCTTTTGTCCCAATCCCATGGAACATTGGCAACCTTAGTGTAGAATCAAAACCATCCATTGTTTATCATCTGGCATCTACTTGTTCAAAATTCAATGCCTCTTTCATAGGTGGAATAAAATTAGTTGCTTCTCCTACCTATACTCCCTGCTCTACTCCTATGGTTTCTTCTTCTTCTTCCCTATTTCCACTCTCATTATCCAACTGTCTATGGTATCTTGACTTTGAAGAATGAGAAAATCCAAAAACCAATGAAGAATTTAGCTCAGATTCTGAAGGTGCGCACAAGGTCATTGGTTCGATACATGGGATGGACACATCTTCAACAATAGGATGCAACTAATCTTCTACGATGAATTGATATTCTTCCTTTGTTTTCCCCTCTCATCTGATACTTGGATGATGTACTTCCCCACATCCTCTTCCATCATAGAAACTTTCTCTTTTGTCTAGAGTGGAGGGTCCTCTCCATGGCATAATGCTCCACTCCTAGTGGAAGAACTCCTCCTCTACACCACTCTCTGCTCTCTCTTTCTATTGATCTTTTTGGAAACCTAGATCTTCCCTATCTGTACACTTTTATCCTATGAGGCATACCTTTTCTTTCATCTTCTTTCAAAGATTGTCTTTGGCATAATTCTCTTATCTCTATCTAGAATATGCACATACCTCGTCCCACTACGCATGGTACCAATTGCACTACTCGCCTCACCCTCTCTCAATGAAAACATGTGGGTATCCACCAATTATGGACTAAATACACCACTAACACCTTTTGGATATCTTCACCCCTTTTCCAGATATTTTGTTGGCACCAAATAAGTTGCATCTCTCATCACTTGTCTCTTTCTTGATATCTAATGGGCTTCTAAATTAGACATAAATTAAGGCCCATGCCTCTAATTTAAAACATAAATTAATGCCTATGACCATCCTTCAGCACATTAAACCTCTCTTTTTGCATTAGATAATTTATTTTTAACTTTAATATATTCATTAGAAAGGTTTATGAATAATTGAATATTTGTGCCTAATATTATTTATTTTTGTGGAATATTATGAGAATATTGGGCAAATTATGAAGAGCGGAGGAGATAATTTAGGGACTTGTTCCCTACTACTGGAGGATCAATAATAAATCATAAGTCAACAAGATATTATGGAATTATGGCACAAATTGTGGAATTCCAATGATTGAGAAAATCTAGGAATGTGTTCCACTAATCAAGGGAGAAGATCCACTAATCAAGGGATTTCGGTGGGGAAAGCTTCCTCCATTCATGGGGAATGATTCTTAATCATTTTTTATAAGTACCAAGTCGAATTTTCCTCTAGGGAATGATTGAGAAAATCTAGGAATGTGTTCCCTGCCATTTAATGCAAATTCCTAGTATTGGGGACTAGATCCACTAATCAAGGGATTTTGGTGGGGAAATCTTCCTCCATTCATGGGGAATGATTCCTAATCATTTTGTATAAGTACCAAGTCGAATTTACCTCTAGGGAGGATATTTTCATTAGTGTTATTGTGGACAGATCTTGTATTCTTGCGGCTCCATTGTATTTTCTTGCAGGGATGTAATTCTATTGATGAAAATAATGAAGATTGGTGTCATGTTCAGCTTCTAGACCTTGTTCTCCTTCATAGTAAGTCTCTAATTTTCCTTGGGCTTGGCCATCCTAGGAACCTCAGAGCCCTTTTTTATCATTTTCTTTCCCTCTTTTCATTACTTATTCACATGCATCTCTTGTTTTTATTTCTTTCTATTTCTGCATTTAGAATTAATGATTTCTTGTTGTAGGATTGAGTTAAATGGTTGATGTAATTTATTTTGTAGGATCACAAGCATTATTTCATCCTTGGAAAATCTTTGGAAGTTAATAATAATCATTGAGTTTCTTGGATTAGTCTTCTTATTCCCAAATCTAGATTGTTGGACCTCCTTTTTAGCAAAGAATAGTAAATTTCTACTATTTTTTAGAGCATGCTAACGAGCTTCAATCGAATTGATTCCACTTGCATTAGATCAAAAAAACATTTTAACTCATAACGAAAATTACCCCATTGCATTTTCACTTTATTTGGTTAGGCATTTTTTAGATTTACTAGCTCACTAGTTCTCGAATTTCTAGATTTTTGACTAGTAACGTTTTCTTATTTTTTTTGCATGGGTTAACAAAGGTATTTTTGAGTGATTCCACTTGGAATGGGGACCTAAGACATCCTAGTTAATACCAAAATTTGTCCCATCCAATTTGGATTTGATTTTCTTGGTCATTCGATGAATTATAGTAAATTTGTACATCCTGTAGGAAATGAGGGGATCCTATAGGAAATCACTATAGCGTCCTATAGGAAATCATTGTAGAGTCTTGTAAGAAAGCCTGTTTTGAGGCCAAATTGAGGAAAAAGCCTCTAGGAAGCTAGAAAAGGGTCCCTACTTGTCTCCCAAACCTTCTAACCATTCACCATCATCTCCAAGCCACCTACCACATCACCAAAAGAGATTAGCTTTCACACTCTCAGATGAAAAAAGACAACAAGAAAAACAAATTTATTTTATTCATTTACATGTACAACAGAAGAAGGTTTGATTGTTTGAATCTACATGCTTAGGACAATAGGATTGCATACATGTTAATTTGTCATTCTTTTGAAGCAAATCCTCTTAGGAGTTAGTTAGAAAATGGTGTGTTTTAGCATTTGGTTTCATTCTCTTTCCTTGTACTTTCTTTCTTGCAATAGGTTAAGGTTCCATTTCAAACATTTCATTTTCTGCAATTAGTTTAAGATTTGACTTCAGTACATGCACTCCATTACATCATGACAACAAATGAAGGACACATTGTATGCTGCACATATAGTGCCGATACCTGTTAAGTTTGTACGAACCCCAGGTTGATAATTAAAGTCGGTAGCCTCGGGAGTTGTCGCATTCTTATTGCAATACCAAGGCTCATCAATATTCTTCCCTATTTTTCCTCTAAACCTTCATCTCTTCTACTATGCACATCTCTCTTTCTTCATCACTCTTTATGTCCCTTGCCCCTTCTCTAGTTTAGGTCATCCTCTTATCAGCTCCCCAGTTCCCTGCATCATACAAAGGTTTAGATGATCATCTTGCTAGAAACTAGTGACATGACGCCTTTGTGCATAGAAGCATTTTTATCCAAGTTGGTAATATTCTCAAATATAGTCCCTGTGAATCTCATAAGAAGTCTCTTTCAACTATGTTGAATCACTGAGTGGATTGTACTATAAATTAAAATACGTAGCCTTCTAACACCCTATCTAACAAAAAATTAACAACTCTAGACATTGGATTACTTATCATGTTTACTCTTATTAGAAGATATGGTATCCAATTTTATGGTTTTGGCTAATTCCATAGTCCTCGTCACTTTATCTATATCTTCAGCCACTGCCACAGGATGATAGGGAACTCGACAAAGAAAATATTTTGGAAATAAATAAAAAAATGTACCCTTGCAACCGTTCTTCTAGACGGATATGCAAATTCTTGGATTGTTCCACCACGAACTCATGTTGTTTATGGTTCAAACATCATTATATTTCTTCTTTAATCAACCTCCACATCCCCTTTCTAACACATACAATCAAGTCTTGGAAATGGAACCATTTTTTGGCACGTAGGAGTGACCCAGGGTTCAAATGTAAGCTAGCAAAGCCCCCTCGGATATCAACATTTTCAACCTCTGCAAGCAAGTGAGGTCTCACCCAAGCTACATTGATGAGTTTGCATGAACCTTTGAAGGTTATGCAAGGGAAAAGGGGAAAGAGAGATGACTTTGGTTCAAAAAAAATCACCCCAAACTAGTGCACTTGTCATATGTCATAGATATAGTCATTAAATAAAAGTATGTTCAAACACCTTTACAACATACTTTGAAACATTCCCAATAAACTATGGCATACATTAGTCAAATAAAAATACATCATTTAGACAAAAATGTGAGCATTCAATAAGAATTCATTATGTGCATGCAAAACTAATTTTGACGCAAAACAAAGGAATGGGGTTCCATTCCTACATAGACATTATCATTAACTACATCATATTGATTCAAGACATTCACCAAAACTCTATCATTCTTTAATTCGTTCACCCATCGATGCCAAAATACAATATAACAGAGCCATGAGAAACTCACCAAAAACCTCCAGAGATTTTATATTAACAGCAAATGTCAAGAACACAATTATAAAGAAATCTCATGCACCCAAAACGAGGCGAACTTAGACCATCATTGTCCATACTATATTATTCGATCAATGCCATTACAATTAACATGATACATATCCAAGAAAGACCCAAAGAGATTAAGCATTAACAGAAACAATATTAAGTCAAACACCTTATACAAGGATACTTCATTAAGCCAACGATATGGTAACAATAGTAAGATAATAGAATGAAATGGAAGTAAATCAGTTAACACAATGCTCGAACCGAACAACCATTTAAAAACACCCTCTATAGTCAACAACAACTCTTTATATAATCACCAATCTCTCTAGCATCCTACTCCTTAGAATCTTAGGCCAACTCATCTAGCCAATTCACCCTGATGAGCTATCCTCGTACGTGTCAATATGCAACTGATTACTTGACCATATCAGGTTGAATCATCATCGGTGCCCATAACTAACCAACCTGCACAAATGGAGAACACATTATCAAATAGGGAATCTTTCCATTATGTTGCAATCTTCGCAACTTCCATTTCACATACGCATGATCTATCGAACATCTGTGTGGCATGTTTTGCATGGTGTTGACCATCTTCTACGTGATTTCTCCATACTAAAGCAAAATTTCAAAAAAAATCTCCATTTTCTCCTTTTTTTCCTTGGCCCCAACATACACAACAATAAATCACAATGTTCATCATCCCTTCACAATTCTTTTCTCCATACTCCACCTTTACAAGGTTAGGGGAATGTTGATCCAACTAACAATGAGCCCTAATATTATTAGCATTTTAGCAACGTCAAGGATGAGTCAAAGGTTCAATGCATAAAGCCAAATATCATTACTAAGACTCCTTTAACACATTGATGATGAGTCAGATGCTTGGCACATAGGGTAAGAGATCCTTATCAAGGCTCCAACTCAATTGCCACCACACACACTATATGCCTATCCACCACGAATATCAAGCACTTCTCTAGCCATTACAATGTTTTCAACATTTTGGTTTTTACCTTTCAAACTTGTTAAGGTCCTATAGTCTTGGAATCATAGTGTTTGCTTATCTTACTATTCCATTCTTGAGGCATGTTTGTAAATTTTAGCCTATGGATCACTAGGTGTCATAGTCTAAAGGTTTCCATATGAAAGGGTTTGGGTGTGCCATATGTTGTCATACCAATTGAAAAGGTTTGATTCATAAAGGGATTTTTGAACCTAAACTTGAATTTTGTAAAGTATAAATCCATGTGAGGGTTATAAGGTCATAATTTCGAATATGTAATCATGGAGGGAAAAGGAATCATTGAAGGTTCAAGGGGTTATTTCATGAGGGGTCAAAGTCATGTTAGATAGATTCAATTAGAATTGTTATGGGTCTAGTTAGTGGTCTTTACTTCCCATCATTGATCATCATTGGAAGATGTCTTCATGTCACTTCACTCTTCCTCCATTCAATCATTCACCCTCATGACATGAAACACACCATATGGAGGCACTAAATTCAATTTTTTGAAACTACGCTCATTCTCACTTCATTGCAACCCGCGCTCAAAGAAGTTGTATATTGAAGGCTAGTGTTTGAAACTCATTTGAAAGGAGGTCGTTGCGCAACCGCTACGCAAACTGCCATGCTACACAACTACTGCACACAGGATTCGGGGTCTTCACAAGGGTTTGTGTATGTCATTCACTTAATTCCTCATTTTTTCATTGTGTCTGAAATAGGAGAAACACTCCCCGGCCATTGTTTTCAATAAAAAATGGATTGGGTATTTTTAAGACCGACTGTGTTGATATTTGCTCCATGATCATTACACAAAGTCTGTCACTACCTGAACTACCCATTTCACAACTCTAAGGGTTTTTTTGTAGCATGTTCGATCTCAAATTTAACCTGAGACTCAGTTTACACCAGTGGAAACCGAGCATAGCCTCTCACCTAAGGTTTTTCATTTTGTTTGCATGTATTTTACATGTTAATCATTGTTCTGGCATGTTTTTCTAGCGTATAATGTTTTCAGTGTTGTTTTTTCCCAAAACCCAAAGTCATTTCACCTCATTGAAACCATTTTCGATTGCCTAAATTTCCACATTCCATTGTGTTGTCACTCACTTACTTGGTTCATCGTGTTTTCACCTAATCCATGTGCATCGCGTTGTCACTGAATCCTTTGTCCATAGACATTTGTGTTTTACAGAGAATTGGATTTGAAAAGATGTTCAACAATCTACATAACTAGATGGAAAACACTGGGAACAGATGGAAAACCAAGGGAGGAGAAGTGGTTTGATTTGAACCCAGAAGTTTGGAGATGATCAATGTTGACCCAAATATTTGAGTAGCATTTGAACAAACAGGTTTTATGGTGTTTTGTGAGAAAACTAAAACTCATGGTTATCACTTTCAATTGGACAATATATTTTCCCTCAGTCTCAAAGGAAACCAGGTGAATATTGGGAATTTGGAATTTATAGTTTCATAGGAAATCATCTCCCAAGCCACAGGGATACCATTACTAGGTGAAAGTTGGTTTAAAGGCGTCGAACTTGAAGCATCGCACTACAAATACTTTGTGAAACCTCAGTAGAAAGGAAAATATGGGCCTACGTTTCCAAGAAGTTACCTATTGAACCACCACAACAAACTCCTAAAAGTAATACAAATATATTTCACTTGTGAAGGTCATTTCAACAGAGTATACCAATACCATATCAAGTTTCTCATGCATTTCGCTGGAAACAGAAGCCTTAACTTGCCTCATTACCTCTTCAAAAGCTTGGGAAAAATGGCAAAAAAGGTTCAGTCCAAGGGAGAGAAAAATTTTCCCACTTCACTCCATTTTGCATTAACTAAATTGTTGGTTTTGAATGAATTAGAGAAGAGAAAGAGTTATTGGGAGGATTTCTTGTCAGCCTCAGGTTTGCTGGCCCATTGAGACAACTCCAAAAGTTAAGAAGGCCTTCCCACAGTAGGCACAGATGAAGAAACACCTACAGCTAAAGAATTTTTCAGTAGGCCTAAATTTGAAAAGATAGAGAATTCATTGAAGGATAAGAGAAAAACAGCCAAAGGGAAAGGTAAGATGTCACAAGATGACCAAGAAGAAACACACATTCTCCACAAACAAGGAACCAGGTCATCTAAAAAGAAGATGATTGAGGAACCATCCTCTAAGAAGATAATTGAGCCATATAATGATGCACCAGAGTAATTAGAGGAAGGTGTTCAAGGATTTGGAGAAGATAGCCAAGAGGGTCCCATGGAGGAGAAGGATCTAAAAATCATATATCTGTAGGACAACCTTGACAAAGCTCATCTCATGGTGGATTATTTACAGAAGTAAAATATGGAGCTTAGGCACAAATCAACAGAGGAAGTCACATATAGTGAAGGTGAATCATCCAGGAATCCTTATAAACCTACAGCCCAAGACAAAGGAAAGCAAGTGATTGAGGTGGAAGAGTTAACTGTGCCAGAACAGTCAAGAAGACACATGACAAGATCAGCAGCTAAGAGGGAAGAACAACCCTTCCATTAACAAAAAAACCAGATTTTGATGAATGGAAAGAGTAACAAAAATTGTTTGAGTAAATTGAGGACTGCCAACATCAGGTTGATGAGGCGCTAGAAAGGAATGAAAGGTACAAAGAGGAACTCTATGCTAAAGTATTAGAAGCTCTTGACACAGTTGATAAAGCTAAGGTAGTTTTGAAATGGAATCTACCTTTACACAGATAGATAAATAGATACTACACAAGGAACTTGATCATGAGAAGAAGGATAAGGCTGATGAAACAAAAGGTGGCTAAACTAGAAGACAACTCCAGAAAACCAAGAAGTCATCCAAGCAAGCAGAGCATCCATCTAGCAAGCAGGCCACGGTTACAAAGAAATCCAAGGAAGGCAACCCATCACCTAGCAAGAAGAGGAGGAGGTAGCCTTGGCATCTTGGCTGAGGCTACCCAAAATTGAGGTGGCATAACGAGGTCCTGTTCATGTTGCCAATTTTTGTCATTTTTGAAGTTATATGCTCTGTTTCTTTTTGTTGAAGGCTAAATCTGTATGACTAAGGGCTTGTTATGTAGTTACATAATGTCATATTTTGATGAAAATGTGGATATTTTGGTATATTGAGAGTATGTTAAGTGATATATGGTTGGATGAGATGATTGCTTGATCATTACAATTAGTTTGGAGCAGGAGCTATCAATACAAGTTCAGAGTTTCACATATGTTGCGCAAGTGGGGATCAGTTAGTTAGGAGTTCTGTAAAGATGGGAAGAGTATTTCAAAAGGTTATACACTAACATGAAATCATATTAAGCATACCCATTAGCTCAGATTTATCAAATACATCTTGCAACCATGCCAAGTTGGAGACCTATTTCTCATTGTTGCGCAAGTTTATCATCTACGGCTATCTTTACAAACTTCTATTTTGGGACATTCTAAAAGTGTTTTTAATGGTTGGATAAGCATGGATGAGTTAGCTTAGTTGATAAGTTCGTACATGATGTTTATGAATTTTTGTAATCTTTAAAACCAATGATGTTTCTAATTATGATAGCTTCTATAGGGTAGGTTTTTGTTTTTCTCCAAATACAATGTATCTAGTCTATTATACTTCTGTGCAGTGAATTCGACCACCTTAGAGTGGTAATTTCAAATTCCTTGTTGTATTTAAGGAGGTAAAGACATGTAAAAGGGGTTCCTGTTGGTAGTTGTATTTGGAGAGAAGATTATTGGAATTTTTTGTAGTTGTTTTTTCAGAATATTAATACAAACCCAGTTACAGAAGTACAAAACTCCTTTTACCAGAGATTTGAATACATGGTGCTTTGATATATGTCCATTTTCTTATGTGAATGTGCATTATTTATTTGTTTACCATATTATCTCTAAAATTTTCTGAATTTTTTAACTATATTGTTTGGAAATCATCCATTGTAAGGTGCCCTAACACATGCAGTTTAAGTATTATTCCATTTTGTTATGATTATATGTTCAGAATTCTTTCCAAGATAAATGATTTTTTCATCCTCATTTCATTTTTTTCTGCTAAATTTATATCAAAGATTTATCTTTTCATTTTGTTAGATGCCTTTGGTATAATGGATTGTTGGTCTTAATCTTCCCAGACACCTTAATAATCATTTTTTCACTGATAAGCACTATTAATATCGCCTCTACTTTTCTAAAAGGATTTACAAGACACGGGTTTGATCATAAGCACTCAAAGTTTGACTCCATTTCCCAATGGTACTCCTTTTGAAACCCTACCAACATAAACTTTAATTAAAAAACTCATCCTTTTCTCAAGATCTAGCCACTATCCTTCATTGAAACCAGTCTTTTGTGACTGAGTTGAAAGACAGAGCCCTCTCTAGAGTTGGAAGGGCTAGTTTCCAATTCCACAAGTGGTTTGTGGTTACCCCTATGATCCTTCTTTCAGCCTAGAGGTAATTACAGGGTGATAACATAGTGGCGTTGATGTCGGGGAACGAGTGTCAAATATTCCTTGGGAAATTTTCATTTGAGAAATTATTTCCTAGCCCTGTGGGTGACAGCTTGTTAGACATCAATAGGCTGAATAATCACCTTGAAAAATAATGTTGAGATCCGTTGCAGTCTTGAGGAAATATGGGTTCAAGGAGATATTCCAGACAAAATCCTTACCCAAATCCTCCAAAAATTGTAGATAGTCCTGAAAATTTTCTTAGAAGAGAGAGAAAACTTGAAGAAGGTCAAGGGAGTAACAGCCCCATTGAAAGGTCCTAGTCTTTTCCTGAGAATTTGATTATAGTTGAGGACATCAAATTTGACTTTGAACACCCTCTGTTTAGGAATAATTTTGAATATTTTATTTCTAAATCTTTCATAGATGAATCAATAATGAGTTCTTATATCCCACTTCCAAAGACTGAATTTGGAAGGAATATATTACAACAGTTTAAAAATCTTGAGGGTTTGGTCAATAAAGTGCAGCAGACTGTTGAAAAGACATTCCTTTTCCAACAGATAGTCCCTCTCTCATCTATAGCCTCTACTTCATTTGTCTCCTCTTCATTCACAACTTCTTTGAGTCCACCTCACAGCTCTACTCACATAACATCTATTTTGTATACACCTCCTATCATAACCACTACTCAGCAAACTGCTTTTCTGCCACCACTTCCATCCACAACAACTACCACCGCAACAAGCTCATCATCTACTCAAACACCAACCATGGCTCCCAAGTATGCTCCTTTGAACTTGCTCGCACAATTAAATCCTTTGCCTCGAAATTTTGGTCAAAGACTCCCCCGGCATGATGGCACTAATGAACTTACAGCAAGACAGCATGTAGACAAGGTCAATGATTTTATTGATATTGAAGAGGTTGATGAGGAGGATGTGAAGATGAGGTTATTGGCACAGAGTTTCTCTGGGGAGGTGAAAAAATAGTTTAGAGGTGTGAGAGCTAGAACTTTTGCCACTTTCCAAGAACTTGAGGATGTCTTCATTACACTATGGGGTGAGAAAAAGAACCCTTTGCAAATCCTTGTTGAGTATGACAATTTGAAAAGACAGCCCGGGGAAACGGTCCAAGGCTTTTCAACAAGATTCAACAAAGTCTATAACTCCATTCCAGCAAATATAAAGCCTCCTCCTGGATTAGCCTTGCTCCACTACCCCAATGGTTTCCATCCCGAGATTCCATACCAACTTAGAGAAAGGAATCCTGCAACACTTGAAGACATGCAGATAAATTCAGTCAGTGTGGAGGAAAACCTTTTGGTGAATAAGTATAAGATGAAGTCGAAAAGGAAAGTAATTATTAAAGAAGAACCTTCTACATCATCTGAAGAAAAATTGGACACCTTATTAAATACCATGGAGAAAATGATGGAAAAGATGACACTGTCGGACAAAATTGTTGCAAGAGAACCCAAGGAGGTCCACAAATTCGGCATCCAAAATTTAGGAGGCAGCAGCATGTCCAAATTAAGCAAAGGGATCAAATAGGTCTAGAACAGCAACAAAAGTAGAAGGTGAGACCCCCCTTCCAGTATAATTATGCACAATATCAAGATGAGGAAGATGAAGAAGTGCCAGAAGACCAAATCCACTTCTTCGGTGATGGGTAGAAAACTATACTTTTAACTAAGGAAGACCAAGAGAAGTTTGAAAATCCCTTGATAGAGGAAGAGGATTTTTTATTTTCTCAGTCACAATATGATATCATGATGGTTGAATCTGAGGAGTATATCCTAGGCTTACCAAAATTCCATTATGCAGGTCCAAAGGTAGTACAATTTAAGAAGTAAAAGTGTTGGAGCTAGTGCTGCAAAGAAAGATGTAGCAGGCAGCAGCTAGAAAAAGGATACACCAAGTAGAAGCAATCAAAATAAAGATGACTTTTCCAAAGATAAGGCAGACAAGAATTATTTAGCTCCTAAAGAGACTCCTAAGGAAACAGATAAGATGCATAATATTTTTATTTTTGAAGCAGAACTTGCTAAACCTAAATTTCCAATCCTTTAAGTGAATTGTTAAAGAATGAACATTATAGGGTTCATGTTATAAATGATTTGAAGATTGAGAAGACTTTTGATATTGTAAATGTAACTGATGATCATCCTGCCATCTTATTTGGACCAAAGATTGAAGACAAGAGTCAGGATGGTGAAGTGCCTCCTTTCTATGTGAGCCTAAATGTACATGATGTAATTCTCCACAATGCCATGCTAGACTCAGGGGCTCCCACAACTTGATGCCAAAGGTAATCATGGAGAGGTTTGGGCTTGATGTGACTAGACTATACAAAGACTTGTACTCTTTTGACTCTAGCAGAGTGAAGTATTTGGGACTGATAAAGGACCTAACGGTTTTCCTAACTCAAATTCCAACCAAAAGCATGGTGATGGAAATTGTAGGGGTGGACATACCTCCTAAGTTTGGAATTCTCTTATCAAGATCATGGATAGAAAAATTGCAAGGGGATATGCAAACCGACATGTCATACATCATTGTTTCAGTTTTTGGTGGCCAAACTAGGAGACTTTATCGGGAACCATTGATGTCATACATGATTACCAGTAAAGAAAATCCCACCAATCACCCTATTTATACAGTACATTTTGATTTGGATTCTTTCATTTTGTTCAACTCAAAATGTCCTGAAGAGGAGAAGAAAAGTCCAGTTGTCATTTAAAAAATGGAGGAAGAGGAAAACAAGAAACAGGACAACGAGATACATGATGAGGAAGGTAAAGATATGAATACCAAGATAGATAAAGAAGAAGGGGAAAAGCATATTTGGATTATGCATTTTAATGGTGCAACAGCAAGGAAGGTGTTGGTGTAGGGGTGTGGATAATCATTCCAGTAGTGGGGATATATAAGTTGTGTTCCTACAAGTTGGCTTTTGACTGCACCAACAATGTAGCTAAGTATGAGGTGCTCCTTTCAGGCTTGCAGATCTTGAAAAGGTCAGGGACTAAAAGAATATCAATCTATGGAGATTCAGAATTACAAATCAAAGGTGAGTACTAGACAAACCAACCTCGGATGCAGGTTTACCATCATGTTGTCCTAGATTTGCCACAATATTTTCCTGAGTACAATTTTTCTGTTATTCCTAAGAACATAATGTTGTTGCAGATGCTCTAGCTACATCTACTTGTGATTTTGAGATTCCAATTCACCCAAATGAAAAGTATGAAATTGGATTCAGGCATAGGCCTGTTGTCCCAGATAATGTGAGGTACTGGCAGGTTTTTGAAAATGAAAGACAGCTGGAAAATTTTATGTTGATGAAGGAAGATTTTTCCAAGATGCGGGTTGATAATGATAGTGGATGGGAAGAAGGTGAAAAGGAAAGGTTTATAAATCATATTAGAGAACACATGGAAAAACATGGGACAGATTTGAAGGTGCTACATTTGAAAGACAATGTTATTCCAAGAGTGTTAGTACCACTTGAGGAAATTTTTGACCAAAATTATGTGGCTCAAAGACCAAAATTGATGCCTACCGAAACAGGGGTAGAGGAGTGTAACACAGGCACAAAAGACAAGCCCAAAATGTTCAAGCAGTCCAATTCTTTAAGCCTAGAAATGAAGCAGAAGTACATTGATCTCTTGACAGAATTCTTTGATGTTTTTGCATGGGGGTATGATGATTTGAAAGTCTACGATAAAGGAGTTATTCCCCATACAATCCCAATCAAAGAAGACCAAAATCCTTTCAAACATAAGTTGTGGAGGATAAACCTTGTTTTGTTTCCCTTTGTAGGAATTTAGAGGGTAAGTTCCTTAGATAGAACACCAAAGGACATCGCTCACAAATAGATCAGATATCGGTACACCAGTATTCTTGACGTGGTTAAAACCCTCAAAGAGGGAAACAGTCCATGGCCTAAGCCAACGTGGCCACTTCAAGAAATTTATTAATGTAAAAGAAAGAAAATTTACATAAGCTTCTCTCATGAACGGTCACCTAACAAATGAACCTCCATGCTCTTTAAATAGAGATCATGGACCAATTAGGTGTTAAGCCACGGATCAAGTGTCGGTAATACCAAGGAGAGAATGAACCATCAGATCACTTCATTTCTAGAACATATCGTGACCGTCGGATTGTATGTTATAAAAAGTACATACTAAAGAAACACACTTTACCTAACTATACACTAGACCAAGCTATACTTAATTATTTCCTATGTGTCAAAATATCCTAACATCCCCCCTTAAGAACAACTTGGGATAGGATTGAACGATGTACAAAGATGACACAATAGGAGAAGGAAGGAGGCATTAGAGCCTATCCCCCCTTAGTGACAACTTCCTAAACTTTAACCATAAATCTAAATTTAGTAAACTTCACCTCTGTGAGAGCCTTTGTAAAGATGTCTGCAACTTGATCATTGGTTGAACAATATTGCACTTCAAGAACATGGTCATGAATGAGCTTTCCGATGAAGTGCATGTGTAGTTCAATGTGTTTGTTGTGCTGATGTTGGATTGGATCTTTGCATAGTTGAATGGAATTTTGATTATCACACCAAAGTGTAGTCGGATCCAGCTGCTGAAAACCAAACTCTGATAGGATCTGACGAAGCCATAGGGCTTCCTTACTAGCTTCAATGGCGCCATGATACTCTACTTCTGCTGAAGAAATAGAAATGGCACTTTGTTTCTTGCAAGCACAAGTAATAGGTCCAGAACCAAGAGTGAAGACATAACTTGCAGTAGACTTCTGATCCTCAGGGTCACGAGCCCAATCAAAATCAATGAAACCAACCAATATAGGAGATGCTTCTGCATTGTAATGAATCCCAAACTGAATTGTACCTTGAACATAACGAAGTATTCTTTTAGCTTCTTTCCAATGACTTTCATGTGGGTTTTACATAAACCGAGCAATAAGGCCAACAACAAAGGAAAGTTCAGGACAGGTATGGGTCAGATACAAAAGTTTTCCAACAAGATGACAGTATAAGGTAGCGTCAACTTCAGGGGAAGTACAAGTGACTGAAAGTTTGGCTCTAGATTTAAAGCGAGAAGGGGTTGGCTTACAGTCTTCCATGTGAAAGTGGTGTAGAAGATCACAGGCATACTTGGACTGGGAAAGGGAAATACCTTCTTTAGATTGTAATACTTGAAGACCAAGAAAATAATGAAAGTGTCCTAAGTCTGTCATTTCAAACTGCTTTTTAAGGTTGGACTTCCCATGATTTATAAGGTTGGAATCACTACCAGTAAGGGTAAGATCATCAACATAAATAACAAAAATGATAAGATACTTACCCACTTTCTTGGTGTAGACTGTATTGTCAAAATGACACCTAGAAAAGCCAATATCTAAAAGAAAGCTATCCATTTTGGAATACCAAGCCCGAGGGGATTACTAGAGACTGTAAAGGGATTTCTTAAGCTGACATACAAGGCTAGAGTCTATTTGTATAAATCGACGAGGTTGTTCCATATAGATTTCTTCATGCAAGTCCCCATGCAAGAAGGCAGATTTAACATCCATCTGATGGACTTCCCATTTGAAAGAGGCAGCAAGGGAAAGAACAAGGCGGATAGAGTTCATTTTGGCAACAACAAAGAAGGTTTTAGTATAGTCAATGTCTTCAACTTGTGAAAAACCCTTAGCAACAAGACGAGATTTATGTTTATCAACTTTTCCATCTGGTCCAAACTTGGTTCTATAAACCCATTTGCATCTAACAAGTTTTTGTCCCTTTGGAAGAGGAACAAGGTCCCATGTATCATTTGACAATAATGAAAGATATTCTTCATTCATATTTGTGTCCCAATCTAGATGGCCCAAGGCTTCTGCAAAGGTGTCAGGATCATAATTCGATGAAACTTGAGCCAGTAAAGAAGAGGCTCTATCAAATTGAGAATGTGTACGATGTTGATCTATAGGATCACCTGCAAGAGCACCTATTGCATCTCGAGTAGCATAGACCCATTTTGGAAGATGAGGAGCTGAAGGAGGATCCCAAGAAGGTGGGGGGAGGATTTTCATCCCCGCTGTCATCATATGAAGAAGGAATATTTTCATAAGTATAAGGGATAGCGAGAGGTGGCACATCCGCCAAACTAGGCTCGTAGGCCGATATATTTTCAACAAAATTTACATCTCTTCTAATGATAACATTTTTGGATTTAGGTTGAAGAATTATATATCCTTTGACATCTTTAGAATCCAACAAAAATAAATTTTTCACTCTTAGGTTCTAAGTCTTTATGTTTCTCATCTAGAATATGGGCCCATGCTTCACTTCCAAAAACACGAAAGTGACTTACATCTGGTTTAATTGAGCTTCATGCTTCTTCTGGAATGATATTGTTGACACCTAATCCGAAACGGATGGGTGAACTGGACAGTCATCTAGAAGATGAACTGATCCGTTTTTATTTTTGTATATAAACATGAGTTACCTAATGAATAAGATCAATCAGTTTTGTCTCTCGTTCAATGTGGAGTTACCCTGGCCTGACATGGTATCAGAGCACAGGTCCCAAAATAGTGTAACTCCTGCTGAGCGCTGCATCATTCTGAGCGATTCCCTGAGCGATTCTCTGAGCATATAGCGCTGCCACTGCTGTAGACTGCGCCCTCTGTCCTGAGCGCCTCTGGAGACTGCGCCCTCAGATCATAAGTAATTGATTGCGTTTCTGGTGCCTCCACGCAGGAATACCTACTACGTTTCTACTATCCCTCTCTGCGCATGAATGTTTGAATTATCAATGCGTTGAAACTCATTTTCGCTGGAAACGCTGCTTGTGTTTGAACCTGGTGCATTTGAACTGCATTTGCACTGCTGCTTATGTTTTATTAGTTTGATGATATGGTGACTGCGTTTTTTTTGAAAAATGACTGCGTTAAGACTGCGTTGTATTGATGTATATGAAGACTGTTTTTTTGTAATGGTGACTGCGTTTAACACGGCCTTCGTGAGCGCCATGAGGAACTTGGGGCGTGTGGACGTGAAGACGGGATTCCAAGGCGAGATCAGACAAGATTGCAGCCGATTTAACTAATCCTACCGGACCTGCATTGCGTTGCATTTATTCTTTTGTATTTTCTATGGGAGTTAGTGGAACGAGACAATGGCAGTTGCTTCTTTCCTTTTCATTTCTCAATAATCCCCGCGGCCTGCTGGGGTAGGTGGTTTCTGTGTAGCGTTCATTCATTGCGTTGGGTTGTGCTCAAAAGACGTGCCATTACCATTAACTAATAAAGTATGGAAACCATACTTTATCCATTGGATTTTGAATGTTTGGCAATCATATAAAACTGAAGAACATGTTTTTTTAAACTATACTGTATAATGACATCATAGAACGGCAATGAGTTGGTGGTGTGGTTGTTCAACTGTATATTTCTTCATTGCGACTGCGTTTTTGTAAAGACTGTGGTATCGCTGCATTTTTGATAAGATTCTATTGAAGCGCATGCTTGTGTATCTATTGGTATCGTAATACTCAAGATTTCCCACCTCAGAACTGTGGTATCACTGCGTTTTCCATGGAATTGCTGTAACATGGTTGGTATATGAGCAGAGTATTGTCATCAGTATATGTAAGCGTTGAGTTTTTTATGAGTTGTTGATTTGGCAGCACGAGCCTTTAAATATTCCACAACCTTTTTTTTGATTGAGCAGTTTTATGTGATGATAGCAGCTTGTGGTTGAGCAGTTTTGGGTCTAAAGCATCTGTAGTATTACATGATATGCATTGATATATATTGAAGTGATATATGTTGAAGAGATTCCTTAGCGCCTTTTTTCTCTCAAAACATAGTAGTGTGGCAGTGATATAAGAAATGGTGATGCTGATGCAAATGTCAGAAGAAGAATAAAATGCATAAGGCTATGATATAAGGATTTTTTTTTAACAGAAGTTTTTGGCAGAGATATTTTTTTTTACAGAATGCATTCAATCATTTCTATGGTAGGAATAGTTCTCACTGGCAAGGAGAACTATTCAGAATGGTCTCGAATGGTAAAACACACCCTCATCTACAATGAGTTGTGGAAAGGAGTGTGTGTCGGAGAAGAAGACAAAGACCCTGTGCAGCCCACATCAGACAAAGAACTCGCCATTTGGGAAAACAAGAACAGCAAAGCCTATGCATTGATCGCAGCATCTGTAAATGAGGAAGTAAGTCGTCATATTTCATCCTATTCCAATGCCTTTGAAGCTTTACAAAAGCTGAAAGAACTCTATGATACACATTCTGCACTTGAAGTTGTTCAGCTCATGATTAAACTCTTCACTCTTGAACTGAAAAATAATGATCCTCTTGCTCTTGCATCTGAAATAAAGTCTATAATGCATGATATTAAATCCACTAAGGTTGAGCTGGATATCTCTCTTATTGCCTTTCTCAAAGCACTCTATCCTACCTACTCTAACTACCTTGAGTCTTTACAAGCAAATGGAAATCTTAAAGATATAACCTTTGACACTCTTGTGAAAAAGTTTGCTGAAAGAGAGAAAGCCTTTGGAAAGAAAACAGTCCCTGAATCTTCTGAAGAGACTGTTTGCCTTGCTCATAAAGAAAAGCATCCTACTCAAGATTCTACAAGAGGAAGAGGTGGACGAAGAGGAAGAGGAAGATACTTCAGAGGCAGGGGGGGCAGACATCCTCAAGCAGAAAAGGCAGATCTGCATTGCATTCGCTGCAAACGAAATGGATCACATGATGCTTCTACATGCAAGCTACCATGGGACAAAGTTGAGCAGAGAAGAAATCAGCAGAAAGGTAAAACTGATGACACAGACAAAGGTAAAGCACCTGAATCCGCTCACTATATTGAGGCACAATGTAACATTGGAGTAAATGAAGATTTGTTTAATGCTTCACTTGCTTCTTCGAAAAATGACTGGTTGCTTGATTCAGGAGCAACCTGTCATATGACTCATAGGAAAGATTTTTTTGAAGATTTCACTGATAATGTTGATGGAGCAGTATACTTTGCAGATCAGTCAAAAATCAAGCCATCAGGGCTTGGCACAGTCAGGCTTAAACTGCCTGGTCTTCCAGACTTTCTTCTGGATCATGTTCTATATCTCCCACAGCTCAAAAGAAACTTGTTGTCCCTGGTCCACATCCGCCAGCAAGGTCACTCCATTCACATGTTTGATGGCAAGCTTGAGGTAAGAAAGGCATCTGACCACTCACTTGTCATGAGGGGTATAGAAGAAGAAAGACTTCTTAAACTGCAAGGAACCTCTGCTCATGCACAACATTTCTCATATATTTCTCATCATGAAGAAGATGCACTTCCATCAAGTTTATTATGGCATGCTAGATTTGGACATTTAAACTATGATAGTCTCCGCTTGTTGAAGAAAAATGGTGTTGCTGGTTTGCCTACAATTCCTAGAAAACATAAACAATGTGATGCTTGCATTCTAGGAAAGCATAGCAAACAGTCTTTTCATGATTCACATTCAAGAGCACATAGGAAGCTTGAACTTATTCATTCAGATTTATGTGGTCCAATGCTTGTTCCTTCTGCAAATGGAAATAAATATATCATGACATTTATTGATGATTACACCAGAATGTGTTGGGTTTATTTATTGAAGAACAAATCTGATGCTTTTCAAACATTCAAGAATTTTCATAAGTGGATTGAAAATGATGCACAATCTCATATTGGGTCTATTCGCACTGATAATGGAAAAGAATATACATCAAATGAATTTGAACACTATCTTCGCCAACATGGAATTAAACATCAAACAACTGTGCCTTATAATCCTCAACAGAATGGTGTAGCTGAAAGAATGAACAGAACAATTTTGAATATGGTACGATCCATGCTTTTCTTCAAAAATGTAAAGACAATGTTCTATGTGCTGCATATATAAAGAATAGATGTCCATCTAGTGCTATAAGAAACAAGACTCCTTATGAATTGTGGTATGGACATGTTCCTTCGGTAAAACATCTCAGGATTTTTGGTTCCACCTGTTATGCTTTAATACCAAAGGTACATAGAAACAAACTTGGTGCTAGAAGTCGTAAGTGTATCTTCCTGGGGTATTCAAACACATCTAAAGCATACCGCCTTTATGATGAAGTAAATAAAAAGTTTGTTGTATCTAGAGATGTCATTTTTATTGAATCATCCAAATCTGACAGTGTTGTTGAGCGGCAACTTGATCGCTTGGATAGATTCACAAAACCGAAATCATTCCAAGAGTTTGATAATCAGATTCCACATCTTGAAGGGGGGATTCCTATACTAGATCAACATGTGGAATCTCCTTCTGAAGAAAAATCTCCCCTGCATGACACTTTAACAACGGATGATGCTTTAAGTGATGTAATTGATAGAATTGGGAGACTTAATCTTGATTCAGTCCCAACTCAATCAACAGAACAGCCTGGACCATCTCAGAAAGGTCCCCCAAAGTGGCTGACAAAGACACTTGAAAGTGTTCATCCTGATGAAATTGGAAAAACAGGAACCAGAAATACAAACCGACAAGATGGAGGTGATGTAGATAACTCAAATTCACCTGTTGATATGGATGTTACTTATGATTGTGAATTGAACTTGTCTACAGATTTTGAACCAACTTCCTTCAAAGAAGCTGCTTCTCATGATGAATGGAAAGAAGCGATGCAGGAGTATGATGCCCTCATAAAGAATGGCACTTGGAAGCTGGTTGATCCTCCATTTGGAACCAAACCAATTGGCTGCAAGTGGGTCTACAAGAACAAGTACAAAGCTGATGGCTCACTTGACAAGCACAAAGCTAGGCTTGTGGCAAAAGGTTTTGCACAGAAGGAAGGGGTCGATTATGAGGAAACTTTTGCTCCCACAGCAAAATGGGCCACCATCCGGACACTCTTTGCACTAGCTGCTCAGAACGGTTGGAAAGTCCATCAAATGGATGTAAAAACTGCATTCTTGAATGGAGATCTAAAAGAGAATGTTTTTATGTCCCAGCCTGAAGGATTTGCTGTGAAAGGACATGAACACAAAGTATGCAGACTTGTGAAGTCCTTGTATGGCCTCAAACAAGCACCACGAGCCTGGTATGAAAAACTAACTGAGCATCTTCTGAAACTCAACTTCAAACATTTTGATCTTGATGATGCAACTTTATTTGTCAAGAAAGTTGGCAAAACAGTTGTATATCTTGTGGTATATGTAGATGATCTTTTAATGACAGGGAACAATGAAAGCTATATTGCATCCATAAAGAAAGAATTAGGAATTTTTTTGAAATGACTGATTTGGGCTATGTTCATTACTATCTTGGCATTGAAGTAACCCAACATCCAAAGTCCATATTTCTTTCTCAAAAGAAATACATTGGAGATTTGTTAAACAGATTTGGCATGACAGAGTGCAATCCCCTTTCTACTCCAATGGAACAAAACTTGAAGCTCACATCTATTGAAGGAAAGGAATTTGAGGATGCAACAAAGTATAGACAACTTGTAGGAAGTCTCATCTACCTCACTACTACCAGACCAGACATTTCATTTACTGTTGGAATCCTCTCCAGGTTTATGCAAAAACCTTTTGAGGGACATTGGTCTGCTGCAAAAAGAGTTCTAAGGTACTTGAAGGGAACTCAAGACCTTGGAATCAAGTATACACAGGTGGACGACTTCAACTTGATTGGATACTCTGATTCAGACTTCGATGGAGACAAAGAAACTGGGGTATCTACTTCAGGATATGCTATGAGTCTTGGATCGGGAGCTGTCTCCTGGAGATCACGCAAACAATCAGTACCAGCAGATTCCACAACAGAAGCAGAATATGTGGCAGCAGCTGAAGCAACGAAAGAAATTGTGTGGCTCAGGAAAATTCTTGAAGATTTGCAGGTAAAACAAATACAATCAACTCCACTCATGATTGATAACACATCTGCAATAAAGTTGGACAAGAACCCAAAGTTCCATGATCGTACTAAGCACATCAATACTAAATATCATCTGATCCGACATCATGTTGAGGCCAAAACAATCCATCTCCGTCATTGTTCCACAAACGAGCAAATTGCAGACATCTTCACCAAAGCGCTTGGAAGAGAAAAGCTTGAAAGATTCAGAACGATGCTTGGACTCACCAACATCCCTTCAGATTAAGGGGGGGAATGTTGACACCTAATCCGAAACGGATGGGTGAACTGGACAGTCATCTAGAAGATGAACTGATCCGTTTTTATTTTTGTATATAAACATGAGTTACCTAATGAATAAGATCAATCAGTTTTGTCTCTCGTTCAATGTGGAGTTACCCTGGCCTGACAGATATTCTTTAAAACTCTAGTAGGAATGTGATTTACTATGTAATTTGCATAGTTAATTGCTTCCACCCAAAAATTAAGACTAAGACCTTTAGATTGAAGCACACAATTAGTCATTTCCTTTAAGGTGTGATTCTTCCTTTCAGCTACACCATTTTGTTGTGGAGTATATGGAACAGTATGTTGCAATTGAATTCCATGCTCAATGCAAAAGTTGATGAATTTGTTGTTAACATATTCTCTGCCATTATCAGCTATTAGCTTAAGAATTTGATGTCCAAATTGTTTCTCAACAAGGGCCTTAAAGTCCAAGAACATGTTAAATACTTCACTCTTGAGTTTTAAGAAGTATACCCAAGTGCGTCTGGAAAAATCATCAATGAAAGTTAAGAAATACTTGTAGCCAGAGAATGAAACAATTGGAAGTGGACCACATAAATTGTTAAGTTATGGTATGTTCTATGCTTATAACAGTTTACTTCTTTTTCTTATTATATTCCACTGATTAGCAACCACATGTACATAAAGTAAAGTGCAGATAGAACATTAAACGATCGACAGAAAACAAGCCTAGACAAGAGACACAAGATGTGGCGGCTAGCCAGGGACAAACCCCACAATGTGTGGGGAAACCCTTTGATCAAATCTTCTTTTATCTTCAATAATTCAGCAGAGAGAAATAGTACAATAAATCTGATTCATATCAGCAGTAGCAAACCCTAGATCAGTAGCATCAGCATTAGTGGCTTCATTATCAAACTAGGGCAGACCATATCTCACAAACCGACAGTCGGATTGACTTCATTCCACCACCAAAAGTTTCGGCTTCCAGAGGAGGTTCAGATGAACCTACAACGCAGTTCAGATGAGGAGATCTTCTAGGCCACGCAAGTCAATCTTTACTTCTGCAGTTGCAGCTTCAGTTTCAACAGTTTCCGGCTTCAAACTAGGGCAGTCGATATCTTGCAAACCGTTCGTCGGATTGGCTTCATTCCACCACCAAAAGTTGCGGCTTTCAAAGGAGGTTCAGATGAACCTACAGTGCAGTTCCAAAGAGGAGATCTTCTAGGCCACACAAGTCAATCTTTACTTCTGCAGTTGCAGCTTCAGATTCAACAGCTTCCGGCTTCACATGTGTGAGAGAGAGAGACCCATTTCAGCGCAGTAGAGAAGAGACTCATATCTGCGCAGTAGAGAGAGAGAGATGTGATGAGATGAGTGAGTCCAAATGAGGAAAAGTCATCTTATATTTATACACAACGTTGGTGGGTGAATAGATGCGCCTGTTGGGCTTCTGAGCCTACATGAGTTGTAGGTCGGCTTGATAATAATTCCATAATCAAAATAAATTCATATCTCCATGAATACTTATCGGAATCGGATGATCTTTATATCAATCCTACACCTCTCGACGAGAGGAATCTAATAAAAATATTATCAGCCATGAATAAGATGACCCACATGAAGTTTTGCCATGGTTGCCAATTTTAACACTCCCTCTCAACCATGGAGAACTTCATCTGCAATCTGTCTATCGGTCGTTACTATTCATCCATCAAATGCACTGCCTTGTACAGCCTAACCCTTGCCCTGCTCTGCTCTATTTTTCCTGTTCTGCTTTGTCTTGTTCTGCCCTGCACTGATCTATACTGTTTTGTTTTGTTCTGCTCTGCTCTTGCATTGTTTTGTTCTACTCTGCTTTTGTCCGAATTATGAAGAAGAAGAAATGATCGAGGATGTATCATACTGACTCAAAGTCAGTCTCAGAGTATGTGCCACTGGTCCCAGACCAGTCTCAACCAACCCAAAGTCAACGTCATAGTGAGTACAACTCCAATGGTCCCAGATCAATATCATCCTCCACTGACTCAAAGTCAGTCTCAGAGTATGTACCACTGATCCCAGACCAGTCTCAACTGACTCGAAGTCAGTGTCATAGTATGGTACAACTCCTACCACTGGTCCCAGACCAGTATCATTGATCCCAGATCAATGGAGGTCATCCTAGCGTAGGTAGCACGGTAGTTACAACGATGCGTCCATCGGTACTACTATGGTCCCTAACTTCATTTCCCTGCTCATTGATCAGATGAGAGGTACTTCCCATGAGTCCCAGACTGCATGGGTAGGATGCCTCGACAGGAGAACTAATCAATCCTGTCCTCACAAGAGAACACATCAATCCTGCTACAATTGCCATGGAGAACACATCAATCCAGGCCTCACAGGAGAACACATCAATCCTGCTACAATTGCCATGGAGAACACATCAATCCAGGCTGCCATGGAGAACACATCAATCCAGGCCTCACAGGAGAACACATCAATCCTGCTACAATGTCGCCACAGGGTGTACATGTATACCACCAGGGGATAGTGAATAATCCTGTGGTCATATGTTGCTCCAAGAAGCACCCTGCACCCCCCTGGAGCTCTCAGAGCTCAATGCATCATACATGACCCTCATTGGAGGGTCTTTGAACAACTCCAAGTTGTTCACGGAAAGTCAGAAATTTTACTTTCCCAAGGGGTTTTGTCAGAATGTCGGCGACCTGTTCATCTGTACCGATATGATGGAGCCTTATAGCTCCCCGTTGCACCATATCTCGAATATAATGGTATCTGATATCAATATGCTTGGAGCGATCATGGAATGCGGGATTCTCTGACAAACGAATCCCACTTTGGTTGTCACAAAGGATCACAGTGGTATCCAATGTGAATCCAAACAACTCACTGAAGAGCTTTTGCAACCAAACTGCCTCACAAGAAGCCATGCTAGCAGCAATATACTCTGCTTCGGCGGTGCTCAAAGCCACCGAATTTTGTTTCCTGCTCATCCAGGATATCGAAGCAGATCCCAAGGAGAAACAACACCCGGAAGTGCTCTTACGGTCCTCCACATTGCATGCCCAGTCAACATCTGTGTATCCAAATAGTCTCACATCTCCGGCAGTGTATCTTAATCCATGAGAGATTGTTTCCTGAAGACATCTCAGAAGATTCATGGCATCAATCCAGTGAGGCTCAACCAAATATGAGCTCACAATTCTAACTGCAAAACATATGTTCGGACGGAGGTTCACCAATAACATCAATGCGATTGAGTTTTTGAAACTCAGAGGCATTTCCCAAGTCTGGTCTGACATCACTACCATATAACTTCTAAAAGTTAAGATCCTCGAGGTAGTCACAGGCTTGCAGTCCATCATACCAAATCTTTCCAATATATTTACCACATATTTACCTTGAGATAGGAAAATTTCCCTTGGCTTCTGCCACACTTCAAGTCCTTGGTCCTTCATTTCAAATTCAGAAGCCATCTCCCTCTTACATTTGTGAATGAGAGGGTTTGCACTTGTTAGAAAGAGGTCATCCACATACAACACCAGTATGAGAGGCTTGTCATCTTCAACCTTAAAGTAAAGGTTAGGATCAGCTTCACTCCTAGTGAATCCCAACTTCATCAAGTAGCTATTGATCCTCTCATACCATGCTCGGGGTGCTTGCTTCAGCCCATAGAGAGCCTTCTTCAACCTGCATACATGAGATTTTCAATCATAAATCTCAAATCCTTCAGGTTGCTCCACATAGACCTCTTCTTTGATAGAACCATGCAAGAACGCGGTCTTAACATCCATCTGATGTAGGTTCCATCCTTGTGAAGCCACAAGGGCTATGATCAAGCAGATGGTCGTATATCTGGAAACAGGTGCAAATATCATAGTCTATACCTCCCTTCTGGGATAAACCACGAGGAACAAAATGAACTTTATACTTTTCCATACTTCCATTTGCTGCATGCTTTATCTTGTAAATCCATTTTGAAGTAACAATTGTCTTGTCCAGGGTCTAGGAACTACTTCCCAGACATCATTCTCCATAATAGACTCATATTCTATGGTCATAGCATCCTTCCATAGTTAATGCTTGATGACATCTGAGAATGATGAAGGTTCATTTTGTATGATCGTGCTCATGATGGTCAGGTATCCCTGATACCTGTTAAGTTTCTTACTTTGATGGAAGGTTCCTCAGGGTGCAACATGTCCTTCAGCATCATCAAGTATCCCCCTAAGCCATGAAGGCCTCTTCCTAGAAGAGGAAGGCTCATGTGGATGAGGATCAATCAGATCCATGGGTTCTTCTACATCAGGCATTGATTCATCATCCTTTTCTTTCGGTTCCCTGGTGTCGGCTTCTTGAGAGCTCCTCAAAGTCGGAAGATTGATCACCTTGCTGAGAGCCATATCTTCGTCAAAGGTGACATCATGACTGATTATGACTTCCCTTTGATCGGCTACATAGATTCTATAGCCTTTAGTATTTTCACCATAGCCCACGAAAATTCCCTTCTTTCCAGATGCTCCCAATTTATTTCTTTTCTCTTTCGGCACATGAAAGTATGCAGGGCTTCCAAAAATTTTAAAATGAGAAACATCAGGTTTCTTACCGGTGAATTTTTCTTCAGGAGTCTTGGAACCCAATGCTTGATGAGGGCATCGATTTTGTACATATACGGCAGTGTTTGCAGCTTCAGCCCATAGAAACTTTGGAAGTCTTTGATCATGTAGCATGGCCCGGACAGCTTCCATCATCGTGTGGTTCTTCCTTCCCACCACACCATTATGCTCAAGAGTATGTGGTGTAGTAGTCTCCCTCTTAATGCCAACCTCAGGTATGCCTGAGTAAACCAATTGTAATTTATAGGAGGTCTTGCTTTGGCTTGAGGGGAATGGTCCCCTTTTGAGCTTTCCTTTGGCACATCCCGGACATACACCTTCTTTCTCTACTTGGAATTCGGGCATCCCTGTTACCATCTGTCTTACATTGGGTAGAGCTTTGTAATGAAGGTGGGCAAACCTCCGAAGCCAAAGTTCGGACTAAAGAGTTGTGTCACAAGACATGACACCTGGCGGACTTCCATCGACCTGATATAATGAATCAACACTAAACCGAAGAGTAAAGGCATCTTTAACATTATTTTTCCATATACATACCTTGCCATTGCTGAAGGTTACCTTGTAGCCTCTGTCTTCCATTGCCAAGATGGACACTAGGTTCCTTTTGAAGTCAGGTGCATTTAATACATCCTAGAATTTCTAGCCTTCTTGAATGCTTGTCCTCTTCCTTGATTCCCAGCTCTCCTCTTACCTTTGCTGTTGAATTTGTCATTTCTTCGATTACCATGA
This sequence comes from Pinus tabuliformis, assembly GCA_031772625.1. Lineage (NCBI taxonomy): Eukaryota > Viridiplantae > Streptophyta > Pinopsida > Pinales > Pinaceae > Pinus > Pinus tabuliformis. The sequence goes on along the minus strand of CM062816.1, from coordinate 537,787,804 downwards.
GAGAGATTTTGATCATCGCCACGGTGAGAGTCCTTTCTATCAGGGCATTCCCTTGCATAGTGACCTGCTTTATTGCAAATGAAACATCGTCCTTTTCTTCCACCCTTAAATCCAACCTTTCTTTTCGATTTAGACCCAGAATTATTTCTTTTCTTAGCATGAGAAGAAAAAGCAGCAGGAGGACCTTTAGGCAAGGGCATTTCCTGCTTTTCTACCCTTGTTTCTTCTTGAATGCATCTAGCCATTAATCCCTCGAAACCAAGAATTACATTATAGTTCAAAAGAGTAGTCCTGAACACATACCATTCAAATGGCAATCCTCCAAGAGTTGTGAGTGCCATTTCTCTGTCAGTAATAGTTTCCCCAACAGATAGGAGATTGTTCTTGATCTCGGTGATTCTTAAGAAGTATGATTGCATACTTTCATCTTTACCCTTCTTGATTTCCCTCAGCTTATTTCTAAGAAACAAAACTTGATTTGCATCATTAACTTTAAATAAACTCACCAGTCTATCGTAGATTTCCTTGGAGGTGTCCAGTTCAGAGATGTAGGCCACCAAGTGCTTTTCGATAGAGTCCCGGATGATCTTCTATTGTTTTGACTTCTCCATTTTTTCATTTGTTCCAGGCAGCAGCGGATGCATTTGATGGAGGCTCAACAATATTGCCTCTCACATGATCCAACACTCCTTGATTCTCAAGGGTTAGATCGATAGACATATTCCATCCGTGATAGTAAGCTTTCTCACGGAGCTTGTCCTCAGTAGGAAAGAGTGTTGAGGACCCCATAGTTCTTTTAGGATAGCCTTGCCAATATTCTCTTCGATGATTGCTCTTGCTCTTGCTCGGACTTTGTCTTCACCTCAGCTCTGATACCATGTTAAGTTATGGTATGTTCTATGCTTATAATAGTTTACTTCTTTTTCTTATTATATTCCACCGATTAACAATCACATGTACATAAAGTAAAGTGCAGATAGAACATTAAACGATCGACAGAAAACAAGCCTAGACAAGAGACACAAGATGTGGCGGCTAGCCAGGGACAAACCCCACAATGTGTGGGGAAACCCTTTGATCAAATCTTCTTTTATCTTCAATAATTCAGCAGAGAGAAATAGTACAATAAATCTGATTCATATCAGCAGTAGCAAACCCTAGATCAGTAGCATCAGCATTAGCGGCTTCATTATCAAACTAGGGCAGACCATATCTCACAAACCGACAGTTGGATTGACTTCATTCCACCACCAAAAGTTTCGGCTTCCAGAGGAGGTTCAAATGAACCTACAACACAGTTTAGATGAGGAGATCTTCTAGGCCACGCAATTCAATCTTTACTTCTGCAGTTGCAGCTTCAGTTTCAGCAGTTTCCGGCTTCAAACTAGGGCAGTCGATATCTTGCAAACCGTTCGTCGGATTGACTTCATTCCACCACCAAAAGTTGCGGCTTTCAAAGGAGGTTCAGATGAACCTACAGTGCAGTTCCAAAGAGGAGATCTTCTAGGCCACGCAAGTCAATCTTTACTTCTTCAGTTGCAGCTTCAAATTCAACAGCTTCCGGCTTCACATGTGTGAGAGAGAGAGACCCATTTCAGCGCAGTAGAGAAGAGACTCATATCTGTGCAGTAGAGAGAGAGAGATGTGATGAGATGAGTGAGTCCAAATGAGGAAAAGTCCTCTTATATTTATACACAACGTTGGTGGGTGAAGAGATGCAACTGTTGGGCTTCTGAGCCTACATGAGTTGTAGGTCGGCTTGATAATAATTCCATAATCAAAATAAATTCATATCTCCATGAACACTTATCGGAATCGGATGATCTTTATATCAATCCTACACCTCTCGACGAGAGGAATCTAATAAAAATATTATCAGCCATGAATAAGATGACCCACATGAAGTTTTGCCCTGGTTGCCAATTTTAACATAAATCAATATGCACAAGTTGTAAAGGGGTTGAGGCATGCCAAGAGGCATGTTTTTCAAAACTATCCCCATGATGTTTTCTGAGTACACATCTGAAACAAACACCATCTCTACAAGATACCATAGGAAGACCTATCACCATATTTTCTTTACATAGATTTTGAAGGGAGCGATATTTTAAGTGACCAAATCACTCATGCCAAAGTTTGCTCACTTCATCATTATGAGCAACAAATACCAAGGTAAGATTTGATAACCCAAAGTTGTTAAACTTATACAACCTTGTAAAATCATCAACAATGCTAGTAGCTAAACTCTGTCAAGGATCTCTTAGGTCCTTAATTACAACATCATGAGGTGAAAATTCAATGGTTTTACCTTCACCTAAATGAGTTATCTGATATACAAATAGAAGGTTGGAGGATAAGGTAAGAACACATAATACATCGTTAAATGGACCATTGTCTAGATGAATAGTTTCAGTCCCTACAACACTAAGAGATCTATCATCACCAAAATATATAATTGGTGTTACAAACATTTAAAGAAGAAAACATGGCTTTGTCTTTTGCCATGTGATAAGAATCTCCAAAATAAATGAGCCACTCATGAAAATGAGAAGAAGAAGATACATTTAGTGCATAACCAGACCAAGATGCTTGACAACCACATGCAGAAAGTGTTATTCCCGAAGATGAAGTTGAAGTTGAAGAGTGCTCCAAATGGATGTTATGTTTCTTCATTGTTTCTTCCAAGGCTTCCATCTTCTTAAAGCATTTGGATTCTAAGTGGCCATCATGATTACAAAAGTTACAATGTCTATCAGTCTTCTTCCCTTTATTTTTAGTTGCCTTATCTTTTTGTTGAGTTGATTTTTCATTATGAGACTGAAATTGCTTCGAACCCTTGTTTGGTTTAGGACTATTCTTTTTAGGATGTTTCTTCTTAGGATTCTTTGAACTTGGTTGTTGTTGGGCTGCTAAGGCTTTCTTAGAAGAGTTTCCAATATTAAGAAGACCAAGATGTAAGATTTTTTCTTTCTCTCTTATTAAAAAATCACAAAAGGCATCAAAAGATGGGGACTTATAGTCTTGTCCTTGAGAAATAAAGGCTTCTCTAGTAGAATGGAAGGTGGAAACAAACATAGAGTAGGCTGGTCCTAACTTAGTAAGAATGGAATAGATAAGGCTACCATCTTCTTTCTTAACCTTAACACCTTCCAAGAGAAGTATAAAGGTCTTGAACTTGGACAAAAAATCTTCAATGGAAGAAAAATTATTGGGGTCCAACGTAAGCAACTCATTTTCAAGTTGATGGGCTCTAATTTCATTTTTAATTCCAAAAACTTTATTGAGTTATTTCAGTGCTTCATCGGGAGTATCAATTTCTATGATATGGAATCTAAGGTCTGGAGAAATAGACATCCCTATCAACCCACGTGCTTGATCTTGCTTATTTTCCCATTTGGCTTGCTTATCTTAATCTTAAGGTTTAGACTATTGGCTAGAGGCTATTCTATAAATATCTTTACTTCTAAGTAAATCCACAATGTAGGATAGCCATTAAAAGTAGTTGGCGCTGTCAAGAATAACTAGGCATGGACTTTCCATTTTAAAAGAAACTGAAGTTGTATATGCTGAAACTAAGTATTCAAATGAAAATATCTCGAAAAATTAGGCTGATTAAAAAAATGGCATTGAAAACGGTTTTCAGATGAAGAAGTTATGGGATTTTGAAGAAAAGATGTTGAAGATGCCAACGAACCACATGAATGTTTGGAAGTTATATTTAAAAAAAAATCCCCCCATTTCCAAACTTAAACTAATTATCTCACTTCTTTTTAAAAAGATTATTTTATGTGACCCACTTTTATAAATAAGTGAGAGTCACTTTTACAATGGTAATTAATGAACTATCCACTAAATTGTAACTTAAATAAAAGATAAAGTGACTTTAGAATTATAAGTGACTCACTTTTTATAATGGATGAGAACACTTTACATAAAGTAACTTTAAAACATAAATTACATGTGCTTTTTGAAAAAATTAACTCAACAAAAAAAAACTTGAACCCAAGACCTCTATTCTCATAAAGTAACATTTGACTAGGTGAGCTAGTTTAAAATGTTAGTAAGTTTTGGAAAGGAGGAAGGAGCTTTTTTTTTTTTGTTCACTGAAGCTTTGAGGTGCGTGCTTACTTGAAAAACCCCCTTTTTCCTGCAAAACAAAAAAAAAAACAAACAAACAAGCAAAAATAGCCAAACCTTATGGCTTATACTTAGATTTCACTGAAAACTAAATATTTTCCTCAATGTTTCTGATTTTCCGAGATCACATTAAGCCGTAGCAGAAAAGAGCATATGCATGAGAAAAATCATTTCTTTTTGTTTCTGGTTTGCCCAAATCGCACAGAGTCGTGGGGAAAAAAGAATACACAGAAATGAAAGGTATAAATCCATAATATAAAAAGTTATAGATAGCTATAAACTAAAATAAACAGAGAGATAAATAACTATATGTTGGACACCTAATCCTAAATGGTTAGTGTGGAAGTTGAATGGACAAAAGCAGTGCAAGAGACCTTGGGATCTGAAACCCAAGAGTCACATAATGTACTATAAATGTATATCTTCTCTTGATGAAAAAAAGTACTCACATGTTTTATCTTTCATATTTATTACTGTCCATGTGTGTTTAACATAGTATCAGAGCAGGCGAATTCTGGCCCTGCTCATATTTGAGTCACTGTTTGCTTGTGGCCTTTTGTTGTGTTTCTCTCACCTGACCTATGCATTGACCATTAATGTTATGTGGGTCGTGAACTCTTGGTGATATTGCTAGGTTGATTAATTTATGTGCTGGTGTTGAATTCGTTATATATATCTGTGCTGGCATATGTACAATTTTCGGTGCATTTGAATGAATACAACAATGTGTGCATTAAAAGCTCTGGCGCGCTGGCTCTGCCATCCCGATATTCCTGATCTCTGAAATCCGCAGGTCTCTGGCTATTTTAAGATTCTATGTCTGACATTATCTGCATTCTGCCGTATTCTATTTATAAGACCTACGCCCTATTCATCTGAATACGTTTAGAATCCATACATTTCATAATTTTTGAACGCTGTCTGTCAGTCACATAAATTCTGCATAATTTTTGAGTGTCTGCCATTATCTGCGCTCTCTGGCTCCTGACTGTTCATAAACGGTTCATAAAAGAAACGCTGCCCCTGTTTAGACACTGCAAATATCTGTGATTATTCTCTGACTGTTGGACTTCCATATACTACGCTGCCCTCTCTCACGCTGCTGGCCTCATAGACGTTTAGATTCTCCTGCAACTCCTATTTTTCTGCTCTAATACAGTCCGGCCTGCTCCTATACAGAGATACCGTGTCAGCTATGCGTTTTAGGTGAATGAAGCAGTGGGCCTAACATGGAAAAGTTGCAACGAATATATGTTGAAGTCTCTTTTGATGCCTAAGCGAGGAGTTGATATGAGTCACTGAGTTTTTTAAAAACCATAAGTGTCCTTGTTACTCTTCCAGAGTGCTCACACGCCCAGTCTACAGTATTAACTTCGGAATCCATATATATCTATCCATAGTTCCTCCCATAAAAAACATTTCCTTCTTAGAAGCTACCAGAACTGGATTCTTGAGTCTGTTTGATTACATTCAAGGGCAGAATGCGGAACAAGCCAAGGTGCCGATGACGGCCCTGGTGTTCACAGAAATATTTCCGTCAAGAGGCCCCTTCTGCGAGTCTTCCTTTGTCGTCAGTTTCTACGTGCTGGAAAATTCCAGGAAAAGCCACCGGAAGCAGCAAAAGGCTTGGCATTGCAGGTCAGGAAATGGGATGTTGTCTATGCTGCGGTGAGAAGGAGCGGGAGACATTGTGACTGAAGGTGCTCACGGTCTTGCGCAACGGAAGCGTGAAGAGGCATTTCCTGACACAGAGTTCTAAGACAACCTGGGGGACAATGTCAAAGACAAGTTAACGAATTTGCTCCAGGACCACCATATTTTACTTTGAGAATGTTGCCGGTACACCTAAAGGGGTTTGGACAACTATATCTCGGTTTCTATATGATATTGAGCCTGAGTTTGTAGATTCTAAATATCTTTCTGTTTCTAGCAGAAAACGAAGCTTTGAATGATGCTGTTTTAAATGCGCGTTTTTTATTGCTCAGTTCACGGCGATTACAAGTTCCCGCAGAAAAGTTTAAGCTGTATACATCAATAAGAATCCAAAGGCAAGGTTTTGTTTTTTCTAATGTTTTAAGCTGATTCCCTCAGCTCATTCAGGTGCAGTGTCCTTTCAATCTCTCTCATTTGGTGGCTTACCGGCCCTAGCTCAGAAATTCGTGTGAAGGTCTCTCTAAATGATTTAGAGTCTAGACATGGCTCTCGGTCTTATTCACGAGATCCATTTTCTCGGTTTCAGTGATCCATTTCAGAAGCAAGATACGTAAGTGGTGTTGAATGGTTCCTCTGGGTTCATGTGTATTTTGAAAGCTACGTTCATTCAAGGATTCCAGGCATTCCTTTTTTTGTCGACTCATACTGGAAATTCTAGTATATTTATTGTGACGGTTGTTATTCTCTGGTTATTTGCAATTGCTGGAGTAGTGCCAACAAGACCAAAAAGGGTTATCTCTGTGGAGCATCTATTTGAAATTGCTTGCGGCCCCTCTAAGCATATATCACCGAGTCTTGCAGCCCTTTAATCTCTGCGGTCGTGTGAATAATTCGAACCTATTTTAGACTTGTGTCATCATACTTCAGTGACAGAATCCACGTTGAAACTTTTTGCGGCCTAAAGTCTGGGCTCAAGCATCAAAGAACCAAAGTTTGTCTTACATCCTCACGGTCTTTATTTATGCGAATTTTTAAGGTATAAGAAAGAACCTACATGAAGGGCATTATCACTATATATGTAAGGGTAGATCATTAGTCTATTTCCGGATTGATATAAGGCGGAGATCTTGTGTAATTGCGGCCTAGAAAAGAGAGCCGACCTTAAATGATCTGTGCAATCCAAGAATTTAGTCCAGCATATACTTGAGTCATTCGTATTGTCTACCCTCTACGGCACATCTCAATTTGTCAACACACCATTGCAGAAATAAAGCAACATATCTGAAATTTTGGATCTTGATCATATGGGCTTTGACATCATCTATTATTGGCATCAGTTAACGACACTTGTAGATGTTACGAACCTGAAATAAGATCCATACTAGTTTACTTTGGTAGTTTTCACCAGCTAAAACCCAGCCTTCAGTTATTATTGATAAAGAAGCCTCTTTGATTTGAGGTTGAATTTAATGGATGGATGTAAGTGGGCGCCATAAAACTAGACAAGCTACCTGATATCGAATTTGAACTGTTTTAAAGTGATATATATACGGTGATATATATTGGTAGCATACAGTGATATATATATTGAATGCGCTGTTTTAATTTTGAATGTGCGCTGTTTTTAAATGATGGTCACTGTAGGGCACTATTAGACTAAATCTCCTGTACCGTAACCTAGCATTGTTTTCAAAGTATTCTATTGCAAAATGGAATTTCAGCGGCTGCCTCAAACAGGATTACTCTAGCAATGCATTTTCCATTTCCGTTTAATGGTACTCCAGTTGCATCTAATGATTTCCTCCAATCTCTGTTCAAGACCTTCAGAAGCGGTCTGATGTGACATGGCAAGAGCGGAATTATTTCATCTTCCACAACGTGGTCAATAATACCAGGGATCAGTGAGTCAGTCGTGGCCATGGCGATTGAATGGATGTATGCTTTGATTGAGGGGCTGCCAGATGCAGTTTCACTTCAGTGACCTAGCGCGTGTGCCATTCACATTTCGTCTTCAATAAACCAACTGGATTTTACAAACATTGGATTGATGGTTTGCGCAGAGACTGTTGTATTTGGACTCTCTCTATCACTCTTGGTCTCTGTATTCGTGCATGATATGTGTGTTGATAACTCCTGTCTCATTTCAATCATAACAGTTCTAAATTTCCAGCGATAAGGAAAAGATTCTTGACATAGTATTGTGAGTGGGTGCTGCTTATTCATTTGTTCATAGTTATGATCAGTTTTTAAAAGGTGTAATTTTGACAATGGAGAATATGGCTAAAATTACTGAAGTATTAGAATTCTTGAAAACTTTGATGCATTCTACTGATCATGACACAGTGAAAATCAACAAGAACACTCTCTGTGATATCAAAACCTATCTGCAATATACACAAGAAAAGGTAGAATTTTTGGAGCTTGAATCTCAGCTTCAGCAAGAAGAATTAAAACAAAGGAGTCATCATTCTAAACCTGTTTTTGTTCAGAACAGTGAAATAAACTCCCATAAGCAGCAAGTTCATTCAGATCCAATGCCCAATAAAGCAGCAGCTGTACATGCAGATGCAGAAACTCAGTCTGCACTTCCCAAGCCCATCATCAGACCTTGGGAACAGCTTGTCCACAACAAGCACAAAACTGGTCTTGGATATGACAAGGACTTGTCCTTTCATATTCCAGACTATGCCAAGCCCATTCAGTTTCAGAGTGCTGGATTCATTCATAACAGTTCACTTGCTCCTCATGACAGTTCACCTGCTCCTTATGACAGTTCAGTTTCAGCTGTTCCAGATTCTACTCCTCTTCCACCGCAACAACAACAACAACAGATCGTGAAATGCCAACAGTGTGACCGAGTTGGCCATTTGAAAGATCATTGTTTTGATCTTCATCCATGTAAGCACTGTCATAAAACCAACCATTCTTCACACAGATGCTTCAGAAACAAACGTTCTGCAAGAACAAAGATTCATCTTGGATGGATCGCTTCTTGGCAATGGGCATCAACAGCCAAGAAGATATTCCAAACACATGTCAGAACTTGTTCCAGAATATTGAACAGTCTTGCAGTTGAGTTTTCTCCATCTTCTCACCTTGTACCTGACAGGGGGGGAAATGATGGTCATCTACAAGCTTCAAAGCCACATCAAGCGAGACTGAGCCACAACCTGCCACACCAGTTTCAGAGTTGTAGCCAGAGACAAGATGCCTGAACATGCCTTCAGTTGGAAATCTGGGACTTCCTCTAGCAGAAGACTTCAGCTTCTTGCCAGTTTCGGAAGAGTTCCAGGAATTACAGAGTTGTTGGTCATCCTTAAACCATCACAGATTGAGAACACTTCCTCTAGCAGAAGACACCAGCTTCTTGCCAGTTTTGGAAGAGTTCAGGAATTGCATTAAGCATTCCAGAGTTGTTGGTCATCCTTAAACCATCACAGGTTGAGACTTCCCTTTTCAGGTTGAAGTTTTACCTTTTATGCGGGGTGAGACCTCCCTTTTATGGTTGAAGGTTTCCCTCTTTAAAACAATAGGATCACTTCCTCTAGCAGAAAACTTCAGTTTCTTGCCAGTTTTGGAAGAGTTCTGGGAACTGCACTAAGCGTTCCAGTGTTGGTGGTCATCCTTAAACCACTGCCCTTTATACCAACATTTCATAAGAGCACATTCAGCCTAGTGCTACCATGCATTTTTTGCACATGTTGTATTACAGCTCTCTTCTTGGACTCATACATAACCCTTCGGATTAAGGGGGGGAATGTTGGACACCTAATCCTAAATGGTTAGTGTGGAAGTTGAATGGACAAAAGCAGTCCAAGAGACCTTGGGATCTGAAACCCAAGAGTCACATAATGTACTATAAATGTATATCTTCTCTTGATGAAAAAAAGTCCTCACATGTTTTATCTTTCATATTTATTATTGTCCATGTGTGTTTAACACTATAACTGCAAATAAAGATTCTATACCTCCAGATCTTAAAAATGGCATAGCTAGGGCTACAAGAAACCTTTTCGCATGAAACAAAAGGGGTTCCTCACTGGAACAGATGCTCCTAACACAATAGAGTAGTCTTATCGGCCTAAAAGTGACAAGAAACAATAGATCTAGGAATCGACAATCAAATGCAGTTGTGCCAGCTTCGGATTTGGATCACCAACAGATGCGGCCCTTGGATAGCTATTGTTGTGGAGGTAAATCCCCTTTGCGGACAGAGGCAATCCCTACTAGCCCAAATAGGGTCTAGCAACAATCAAACAACGCTAACACACAGGTTCCTAATTGCAAATTAAAGACCGATTATGAAGGCCTACCTGGATTCCAACGCTAGTACTTGTAGAAGAGTCGTCGCTCCCGTTCCTTTGCTCCGGCTGGTCACAATCCCCACGATCCTCGTGAACAGACACCTGCACATGCAAAGAACGACACAAACACAAGCATAAAATCCAATAGATGCAACTATATATCAGTCGGAAAGGATATAACTCAATCACCATTAAAAAGACAATAAGAGTGGAAGCATAATGATAGTCGTCTATTATTGATAAACAAAGAAGAATACAACCATAGTTCTGACGTCAAATCCTTCTCAAGAGGGTCCAGCCAACAAGTTCCTCAAGCATTCACCCTTGAAGGTAGATCTCCCGAGACAAAACTCTCTCACTCACAAGTTCACACAAGATCAAAACACTTCACAACCTTCCTTAAGCTCTCTAACAATCCCACACTTGTCACACCGGCTACCTATCAAGCTCACAACACTATCAGCAACACTCCAAAGACTAAGAATTCCAAACTAGCAGCTCATAGCAATGGTGGAGGCTTAAATAGGAGAAGGAGTCTCCATGAATGGTGGGAAGATGAGCTTATCTCCAAGGAAGGTGGCTCAAATGACAAAACAGACATGCCAGAGAAGGGAGGGCGACATATACAAGGCCAACAACCAGGTCTGGAGTCATCTGGAAGGCCAGCTGTTAGAACAAACTCGCCCATACTGGATCATCACGGGTACATAACTGTACTGGAGTGCTGACATCGCTACTGCATAACGGAGAAGGTCATGTCATCGCGATCAAATATAAGCAACAATCGCGCTGTCTCATGAAATCCGACCATCGCGGGAATCATGTGTACTTCCGCGATGGAAGCGCGTATGGTTTGTTTTGGAGCGCTCATCAGCGTGTTTATTTTGACAACAGTCGCGATGATGCAGAAACTTTGGCAAAGTGGGTCATTTGGCAACATCAGAGAGCATGAGCATGAATGATTTGGACTCATGACACAGTAGGAAGACTGGGATGAAGGCAGTGACAAATTACTATGTAACAGCTATGATACCATGTAGGAATTTGCAAGGTAACTTCCTTAGATAGAACACTAAAGGACACCGCTCACAAATAGATCATAGATCAGTACACCAGTATTCTTTACGGGGTTAAAACCCTCAAAGATGGAAACAGTCCATGGCCTAAGCCAACATGGCCACTTCAGGAAATTTATTAATGTAAAAGAAATCAAATTTACATAAGCTTCTCTCATGAATGGTCACCTGAAAAATGATCCTCCATGCTCTTTAAATAGAGATCATGGACCAATCGGGTGTTAATCCATGGATCAAGTGTCAGTAATACTGAGGAGGGAATGAACCGTTGAATCACTTCATGTCTAGAACATATCATGGCCGTCGGATTGTAAGTTACAAAAAGTACATACTAAAGAAACACACTTTACCTAAATATACAATAGACCAAGTTATACTTAATTATTTCCTATGTTTCATAATATCCTAATACCCTTGATCGGAAAAGAGGTAAGAAAATTGTTTGATGTCGAAATTATTGTGCCTCTCGAATTTTCTAAATGGTTGTCTAATTTAGTTCTAGTCAGGAAGAAGACAGTAGAAATCTGGTTGTGTGTGGATTTTAGGAATTTAAACAAGGTATCTCTCAAGGACAACTATCCATTGCCCAATATGGATCACATTCTTCAAAAGGTGGTAAGTGCAAGAAGGATGTCACTGCTGGATGGTTTCTTGGGATACAACCAAATTCTTTTTCATACGGACTATCAAGACAAACCTGCATTTACTACACCATGGAAACATTCATGTATGCCAAAATTCCCTTCAATTTGATGAATGCAGGAGCCACCTTTCAGCGAGCTATTGATATAGCCTTTAGTGATGAGAAGGACAAATTTCTGGTCATATATCTTGATGGCATCGTCATGTATTCAAAGTCCGATGAGGATCATTTGCATCACCTAAGGATTGTGTTTGAAAAATGTAGAAGGTATGGCATCTCTCTAAATCCTAAGAAGTATTTGTTTGGGTTGGAAGAAGGCAAGTTGTTAGGACTTATAATTTCCAAAGACGACATTAGAATAGATCCTGGTAGAATAGAAGCAATTCAGAGGGTGGATGTCCCAAGAAACAAAAAAAAATAGTCTTTTCTTGGGAGAATAAACTTCTTAAGAAGGTTCGTCCACAATTTAGCAAAGATATTAAGGGAAATTAAAAACCTGTGCTCCTATACTTAATAGTCTAGATTATACTCAATATTTTATTTTATTTTCATTTGCTTCGGAGCATAGCATAGCAGTTGTCATAATGAAAAAGAATCAACAAGTGTAGAATAGCTAATAGAATTCTTCAGTAGGAGTCTTGGAGATGTTGCCCTCAAATACAACACTATGGAGAAGCAGGCCTTTGCCTTGGTGAAATCTCTAAAGGATTTTTGGGTGTACATTCTGCATTCACACATCATTGCTCGTGTTCCAAGCTTTATTGTGAAGGAAATCCTCACTCAAAATGACCCAGAAGGTAAGAGGGATAAGTGGATCGTTGTGATACTTGAATATGATGTGGAAATTAGACCCACGAAGCTCATTAAAGGGAAAGGACTGGAAAAGATGATGGCAGAATCAAATTTGCATGTACTTGATTTTCATTTTTTGGCTGCTTTGTAGGAAGAGGATGTTTCAAGGTCAGTTCAACAGGTGTCAAAAATATTTTCTTCTTCTCCTTGGTATATAGACATTATATATGTGTTGCAACATTTGCAAGCACCCCAAGGTTTGACTAAAACAAAATCCAGATTCCTAAAGTTGAAATTTGTCAAGTTTTGTGTTATAAATTATTCCTTATTTTTGAAAGATCCCGGTGGTATGTTGTTGAACTCTTTACTTGAAGATGAGGCACAATGAAACATAGAGGAGTTTCATAAAGGGGAGTGTGGAGGAAACTTGTTTTGGAAGACAATTGCGAACAAAATCTTAAGGGTTGGTTTTTACTGGCTGACTTTGTTTGCTGATATCTACACAAGAGTTACCAGTTGTCATGAATGCCATATTTTTGAGGGAAAGAGGAAGTTGCTCCTGCTGCCCTTAAAACCTATTGCAGTTGAGTCACTTTTTTAGCAGTGGGGACTTGATTTCATAGGTGAAATCCACCTGGCCTCATCTAGATAGCATAAGCGGATGTAGTTATCATTCATTTTTTGGAAAACAATATCTTGTCTAGGTTTGGCTTCCCTCATAAAATCATTATGGATAACATTGTTGCTTTCAAATCAAGGAAGATGGTGGATTTTTGCAACAAGTATAACATCGGCCTTGGACACTCAATAACCTATTACCTCAAGGTAATGGTTTGTCCAAGTCTTCCAACAAAAGTTTGGTTAACACCATCAAAAATTTGTTGCAATAAAACAAAAGGAATTTGCATAAGAAGTTGGTGAATGCATTGTGCACTGACCAAGTAAGCACGAAAAAATCAATAGGTGTGTCCCCTTTCTAGCTAGTTAATGGAATAGATGTTGTGTTTCCTTATTCATTAGGAGTTCCAATGATGAAATTGCTATAGGAGGCTGAAGTGGAACCCAATGATGTGTAAAGGATGATCAATCAAATGATCCAATTGCAGCAGACTAGGGAAGAATTTTTCAGGAATACTCAGGCAATACAAGACTAGATTAAGAAGATTTATGACAAGAGAACTGAAGCAGAAAATTTTCAGATTAGAGACTTAGTGTTAAAATGGGATGCTAGGAATGAGGAGAAAGGAAAGCACAAGAAGTTTTAGAATTTGTGGAAGGACCCATTCAAAATAGTTGTTTTCCATGGAAATAATGCTTATTTGCTGAAGGACCTGACAGATGAACTACTTGGAGGAGGCCTTGTCAATGGCAGGTTGTTAAAACACTATCTCACTTGAAATTCATTTGATCCAACACTCCATTGTACATACCATTTTACTTTCCAAGTACTGCAAGTGTGGATGGCCAATCATTGGAACTTGAAGCCCGAGGAGAAGGCCCTAATATTTCAGTGATTTTCTTCCATATGTAAGGTAAAATTCAATTCAGTCATAATCAATTGATTCTTTTTATGTTCTACTCCATTGCCCAATTGTTAGGATACTAGTATGCATTATTCATGGCACCTCACTAGGAGGCTTCCATCCCCATTGGAGCCAATGTTAGGGTCTTATAGTCTAGGAATCATAGTGTTTCATTATCTTACTATTCCATTTTTTAGGCTTGATTGTAAATTTTAGCCTATGGATCACTAAGTGTCATAGTCTAAAGGTTCGCTATGAAAGGGTTTGTGTGTGTCATAGGTTGTCATACCAATTGAAAAAGTTTATGTCATAAAGGGCTCTTTGAACCTAAACTTGAATTTTGTAAAGTCTAAAGTCTAAATCCATGTGAGGGTTATAAGGTCATAATTTAAAATTTGTAATCATTGAGGGAAAAGGAATCATTGAAGGTTCGAGGGGTTATTTCATGAGGTTCATCAATCATTAGTCAAATTCATGTTAGTTAGATTCAATTAGAATTGTTATGGGTCTTTTTAATGGTCTTTACTTCCCATCATTGATCATCATTGGAAGCTGTCTTCATGTCACTTCACTCTCCCTCCATTCAATCATTCACCCTCATGACATGAAACACACCATATGGAGGCACTAAATTCAAATTTTTGAAGTTGTGCTCATTCTCACTTCATTGCAACTGGCACTCAAAGAAGTTGTGAATTGAAGGCTAGTGTTTGAAACTCACTTGAAAGGAGGTCGTTGCACAACCGCTATGAAAACTGTCATGCTACCCAACTACTACACATAGGATTCGTGGTATTCACGGGGGTCTATGTAAGTCATTCACTCAATTCCTCATTTTTTCCTTGTCTCTGAAATAGGAGAAACAATCCCCAATCATTGTTTTCATTAAAAAAATGGATTGGGTATTGTTATGACCGATTGTGTTTATATTTGCTCCATGATCATTATGCAAAGTATGTCACTGCCTAAACTACCCATTTCACAACTCTTAGGGTTTTTTATAGTGTGTTTGATCTCAAATTTAACCTGAGACTCAGTTTACACCAGTGGAAAGTGGGCATAGCCTCTCACCTAAGGTTTTTCATTTTGTTGGCACATATTTTACATGTTAGTCATTGTTTTGGCATGTTTTTCTGGCGTATAAGATTGTCGGTGTTGTTTTTCCTGTTATCACTCAGGTTGTCCTTAAGCTCCTATAAGGATACGGCCAAGGTAACCACAAACCAATCTTTGGACTGCAGGCCCTAGCCTACCAGCAGTCAGAGAGGGCTCTCTCTTTAGGATTTAGCGTTGTTGATGATGATTTTAGGCTAGTTATTGGGTTCAAGGGGTTTTGTTTTGATTTTGGTGGGAAGGATGATGCTTTCAAGTAGAGAGGCAGGGATAGCATGAGAGTTTTAGAACCATTGGGCGTGGAGTCAAGGAGTAGGACTGCTGGTGCGTTTTCTTGGTCACAAGAAAGGAATATGGAGCAAGCTAGCTACACATGAAACAATGATTCAAGCTTAAAAGGATGGAATGAGGGCTAAGGAATGAGAGGCAGTTAAGAATCTCTCGTTCGGCTTAACAGAGGGAAGGTGAATGAGCTCTATCTAGGGGCAGTGAAGAATCCCTAGATAACTGTTCAAACATGAATGAATTAGGGGAAATATGAGCCACAGGGAATTCATATTCATTACTAATCCAGATGAAAACATAAAGAAACAACAGAAATTGAGCATAGAGGGCAATTAAACCAAGTCTAAACTATTCATTCTTTCTGCTATTTTAGATGGTATATCAACGGAAAACAAAGGTAGGAAATACTTATTGAGTCATGTTGCAGCACAAGAATTCCACATTCAATTCTTCAAACCATTAAACACAGAGCAGACAATCATTCCTCCAAGCTTTTCAGCAGTCTTTGATTAAGTAAAACATCAAGTATACAGAGCGAGTCTCTCTTGGAGCTATACAACCAACCAACCAACCCTTTAAACAGTAAATTAATGGGTTTTTATAGGGAAAATTATCCGAAATTATCTATTACAGCCGACCTAAACAGGTCTGATGGACAATCATTTCTTTAATCTAGTCTTTTCCAGAAGTAAATGCAAAAAATATCTCCTGAGCTGCGCTGGGGGCAGCTGTATCAAAATGAGTTAATATCTGTCCTGGTGGCTCAGTGTAGTGTTTCTGTAATAACTGTGCTTTGTCTTTTATCTCCACCTCTAAGTCGGTTATGCTGCTGTTCGGTGGCATTAATGTGCACTAATCCCGACCAGATAAGCTTTTAAATGGCCATTACTGCTTCGCTGACTTTGATGGAGGTCTTTAATGTTCACCTGCTTTGATGTTGCCAAACTGATACTCTTTGCCGCTTCATCTTTCCTCTTATACTCTTTCGCAATTGAATCAGGCCGTTTCTCTCTTGCTGTGTTTGAAATTGTCGAATCGCCCTTTTCTGTCCTTTCAGGCAAAAATAACTACTGTATTTTGTGGCCTTTGGAATGCTATCTGTGCTGGCCAATTAAATATGAACCTTCATGAAGAAATCCTGTCCAATTTGCGAGTTTTTGGGCCATCAAAAACTGCCTCAAATTTTGATTCCGGGCTTCCTGTGCAGCGATTTTTGCCTTCGCGCCCTTTCTGTGTGATGATGTCAGCATGACGTCAGCGGTGGGTCCCAGTACGGTGGTGACGTGGCATGGTGACGTTAGCAGTACGGCCGGGTGACGTGGCAGTATGGTGGAGATGATGACGTGGTAGTACGGTGGCAGCGACGTGGCAATGACGTGGCAAGGACACGATGGCATGGAAGTGATGCAGGATGATGACGTCCGCATGACGTAGCGCTGATGCAGGAGGGGGGAAGGCGCTATCCGGTTCAAGCGCACCGCTTTTGTGCGCAGGCGGTTTCGGAGGAGGGGGTTCTGCCACAGCCGGGAGGGCGACGCGTGGCGGGAGTACGACGGGAAAACCACCCATCTCCCGCGCGCTAATCCTCGGCATGTCGGGCACAAAAAGGCCCGCCCACCGTAGATCTTGGGCACGCCAGATCCGACAGTCGGCAGCACGATCAAAGCGGTGGAAGGATAGATATGGGGCTTGTGGCGCTTTTTTATTTAATTGTTTTAATCCGGCGGGAGGAAAACTTTAGGAAAGTGGGTTTTTGGGTTGTATACAAGCGGGGGAAATATATTTATATGCGTGACCTTAGGATAAGGGCAGGAAATGAGCATTGTAGGGTTAGGAGTTAGGGGAAATGGTTATTAGTATCACCAGATGTCAGACTAACTCCAGGTTAGGACACGGAAGGGTTAGTAGGAGCCCCAGATGGACTACTATTTCCCGGACTTGATAAATATGGCTATAATGCCAGGGGATGGGAATATGTACATAGGGGAGTTATTAACATAGTTTTAGTAAGGGAAGGGGAGATAGATAGGGAGTTATTAACATAGTTTTAGTAAGGGAAGGGGAGATAGATAGGGAGCTACATAGTAAAATTAGTAGTTAATATGACAAGTGATAAGAAAGCGCTAAGTATGTGAATCTTAGGCTATTAGGGGGAAAATGATTCATAGAGGAAGCATGAACATTCCTTGAGTAAAGCAGATCTTTACCAAGGCAAATGATATGGAAAATGATGAAACTAAGAGATATCAAGCAGATCCTGACCTCTTCAGGGAAGTTAGTGAGCGATTCGGGGAATAAGAAGAAGGGGGAGTTAGACATGCCTCGCTTGAGCTCCTCCAAATGAAAATTGCCTTGTACTTGTGATCTGAAGTACAATATCACTTTGAAACACAAAATTGATCACAAATCAACATTCTGCAACCTCAAAACTACCTACCCAGCCTACTTACCTAGCATTTTTTCTTCTTTTTTGCATGGGTGTACTTGGACTTTCAGACCCTGATTATCCCTTTTTTCTTTTTGCTGTCCTCCTATCTAAATCTACACTTGTTTCTTCCAAGGGCCCAGATTAAGCAGTTGGGCTCCTTTGTTTCTCTACCTATCTACAAATCTACCAAGATTAAACTGTTTGGACAGATAATGATTCTCTATATTCTAAAATAAGAAATTGAAACCTAGGGAAGCCAAGATTAAGCTTTTTGGACTTCCCTTAACAGAAAATTCTTCAAAAATGGTTAACTCATCAAAATTGGAATACAGTAGTGGCATTTAGACTCGCACACTTTCATGGCCTCTTCTTTGGCCTCTTTTGAAAATATGGAGCATTGCAGCATGCAAAGTATGACATATTTGGCACGTAAAAAATGTCAATCATGAAAGATGAACACCTGTTGCAATAGGAGGCTAACAGTGGCTCCACTTGGGGATGGATTTTCCTTGTGAAAAGCCAAGAACAGCAGGTCAGACTGCCTTGATCTTCTTTTGTTGCTGTGGACTGAAAAATTTCTTTGTGCTGGCTACTAAAAGTGTGAAACTTTAACATATGAGCAGCCCTCTCCTCAACTGAAATATTGTGAAATACATAGCATTGCCTGCTTTCTTCTACGTGCTTGATATTATATACAATGTTGCTTGAGAATTGCCTTTGAAATAGATCCAAAACATGGATCAGAACTGATGTATTTCCCTTAGCCTCTGATCACAGAAACAGTTGCTAATGTGAAACTAAAAAATGCTCCTCTCTTATTGATACTGTTTGACTGAAGACTGCAAGCTGCAAACAGTTTCTTTTTACCATGAATTGTTGTGATATGACAACGCTACTCTTGTTGTTTTGCTGAGATTAATGCAGAGACAGAGCTTTTTTTTTTTAAAAGGAGTACTTGCATTGGCTGTGTCTTCACAAACTTTGATGCTGCTTCTCTAACACTCAGACTGCTTATACAAAAAATAAAAACAAAGTGCTGATATATACAAGTATCAATGTTCAAAGAGATATATACAGAGCTGCATTGTATCCCTTAAAAGGGATCATGGTAATGTTTTAACATTCGGCCATTAACAGGGCCTTCTTCAGCAGAGCTGCCTTCTACAGATTTGAGGAAATATGTGTTATTTCCCTGAACAACAGAAATAACGAATGGCCCTTTCCATAAAAAATAAAATTTTGCATGTTTTCCCCTCTCTTCTCTTCGTGAATCCCACCTTAGAACTTTGTCGCCAATGTAGAAATCCTCAGCCTTAGCTCTCTTATCAAACATCTTTTTGAGCTTCTCTTGCAAAATCTGAGCTTTGTCATAAACTTGCTCTCTGGTTTGCTGAAGATATGGTCTGATTAACTCTTCTTTGAATGTCATTTGGTTCAGCCTGAATCTCCTGTAACAGTTTGATAGTAGGGATGCCCAAGGATGAAGGAAATATGGCCTCCATGCCATATACTAGCTCATAAGGGCTCATCCCAATGGATTTCTTTGTTGAAAGTCTGTCTGCCCATAGGGCATTTGTGAGCTTTTTGTGCCAGATCTTTTTGTTTTCTTATAGCACTTTCTTTATGATGTTGATGAGTCTTTTGTTGGATGACTCGGCCAAGCCATTACCTTGGGGGTAATAGGCTGTGGAATGGCCCAAGGTAATGTGAAATTTATGGCAAAAATTGATCATCTTTTTGGATTTGAAGGCAGCGGCGTTGTCAGTAATGATCTTCTCAGGGCAGCCAAATCTAGAAAGGATATTGCACTCAAGGAATTGGATAATGATGGAGTCATTGGCCTGTCTGCATGGGATGGCTTCAATCCATTTAGTGAAATAGTCTGTGGCTGTTAAAATCCACTTGTGCTTGCCTGAGGAAGAGGGGTGGATTTCTCCAATGAAGTCAAGACCCCATTGCTGGAAAGGTTTCTCAGTTGAGATGGGCTTAAGAGGCAAGGGTAACAATTTTCTTTTGCCCTCAAAAATTTGGCATTTATGACATGAGATAGCAAACTTCTTTACATCTGCAAATAAAGAGGGCCAATAGAAACCAGCCCTTAAAATTTTATCAGCAGTGGACTTCCAATATAGATGTCCTCCACAATCCCCTGCATGGAATTCTGTTAAATTTGGACAACTAGGTCCAAACTCCATGTTCTGATGCTCAGATTAAGAGGCTAATATTTTTGTTGGATTCCTCTTTCTGAGAGGTGTAAAATCCATATAAAAATAGTCTTAATCCGATGAGCAGAACTTATATTTTGAATTTATTATTCTTAATAAATTATATGTGCAAAGGTCAGCCAGTTTTGTAATGTAGGCTCACATGCCCAACAGATGTGTCACACACCCTCATTGATGGATATATATATACAAGAAAAGTTGGAGAGAATTTGATCACAACACAACTCACATCTTCCTCTCTCATCCTAAAAAGTACGAGCTACCTGGAGGACGAATTTCAGCCACACGTGGGAAGGACGAAGAGGATTTTTTCTGCTGCTAGGGTTTCTGCTGCTAGGGTTTCGCAGAAGTTTGACCAGCGTTGACTTTGGTCAACGCTTGGTCCAAACAAGCTGAAAACTTGTGGGAGGTTCGATTTTTGAAGGCCATACTACTTGGCACAAAAATCGAGGTCAAAGGGTTGACCGTTTTGCTGCTGCATTGACTTTTAGCTTGCTGCCCCTGCGTTGACTTTTCAGGACAACGTTGACTTTTGTAGAACTGACTTGGGTTGACTCATCTACTGGTTGGAGGGTTGTTGTGACACATGCTGGGCTGGCTGACCAAAGGAGACTTTGCTGGTTGAAGCATCCTGTTGACCGCCGAAACAAACACATACATCTTTCTTGTTTCTGATTTGTCTTCTGTAAGATCTGCTTATATGTTCTATCTGCATTTTGCTTATCTACTTGTATGATTGCTGTGAGAAAAGTGAAATTGCTCTTAGCATAGAACATCTACAAAACTTTACATGGTATCAGAGGTGAGGTGAAGACAAACTCTATCTATAGCAATCATCATCGAAGGAAATGGATTCCTCTAAGCTTGAATTCAGGGAGAATGACAAGCTGACTGGAAGTGATGACTTCCATGCCTGGAAGATGTTATTAGATCTCAAATTAGAAGATCATGATCTCCTAGATCATGTGACAGGGAAGATTCAAGAACCTCCATCAAATGCCTCTGCTGCTGTTAAACACAAGTATAAGAAGGGAGAAATCATAGCAAAACTGCTGATCAGGGAATCCATAAATAAGAGTCTGGTTGCCTACATATCTGAACTAGGCACATCCAAGGAGATGTATGACAAACTGATACTTATGTTCCGAGTAAACAATGTGAACCAAGTGCTATTCCTCAAGAACAAGTTGAAGAATATGAAGAAGGGCCGAGACGAGTCTATTCAAACTTTCTTTATGAAGTTGACCGAAACCAGGAACAATCTGCTAGCTATTGGGGAGACAATAGCTGATCGTGAGATGGTTCTCACCGCACTTGGAGGACTTCCATATGAATGGCAAGTATTCACAACTACCATTCTCAACAATAATACCATCCCTAACTTTGATGAGCTTCTGTCTAGATGTATGCAAGAAGAAACAAGGATGAAGGAATTTGATAATGAAAGAAATGCTGCCTATGTTGCTCATTCCCGAAAGAAGAACTTTGGTGGTTCCAAGGACAAAGGAAGGACTAAGACTCAAAAGAAGAAGGGTAAATGTTTCACCTGCCATAGGACTGGACACTATGCTAGAGAATGCCCCTTCCAAAAGAATTCTCCCGATAGTGACGACAACAACAACAACCGAAGGAATGGGAATCAAAGGAATGACAAATCCAAAGGAAAGAGGAAGGCTCACTTTGACGGAAACCATCCACCTTCTAAAAGGACCAGAAATACCAGGTATGAGGAGTCTAATGTTGTTGATAAAAGAAATGAGTATATTCTAATATCTGCTCTCTCAGCTGCATCTCCGCCCGACACTATGGATGTCTGGCTAATCGATAGTGGTGCCTCAAGACACATCCCGAATTCAAGGAAGCACTTTCTGACATGGTTGAAAGGGATACTAATCTAGAAATTATCCTTGGGGATAATGCCACTTATCCTGTGAAAGGGACCGGGACTGTGACCCTCCACTTGTCTCAAGGACAAGTCCTCCATCTACAAGATGTACTCTATGTACCCAAATTGAAGAAGAACCTTGTGTCTGTATCTGCCATGGAAGACAAAGGATTCAATGTAACTTTCTCTGATGGAAAGGTACTCATGTGGAAGAAGAGCTTCAAGGAAGCTATCTCAATTGGTTTTAGAGTTGGTACACTCTACCAGGTTGGAGGGAGTCCGTTGGGAGCTATGACTTGTGATACTATCCGTCAAACCGAACTATGGCACCGAAGATTTGGACACCTTCATTACAAGGCTCTTCCCGAAGCAAGGAAGGTGGTGACATGGATGCCTGATTTTGGAAATAATCATAAAGGTGTATGTAAGGGCTGTGCTGAAGGAAAACATACAAGGGGACCTTTCCCCTCAAGTGTCACAAAGACATCTGAGATATTGCAACTGGTCCATTCTGATCTTTCCGGTATGTTGCCTGTAACATCCCTGGGGGGATGTTCTTACTATATGACATTTACTGATGACTTCTCTCGCAAAACCTGGATATACTTCTTGAAGAAGAAGGATGAGGCTTTCATGTGGTTCCGTACCTTCAAAGCCTTGGTGGAAAATATGACCGGAAAGAAGATCAAGATTTTGAGGACTGACAATGGCACTGAATATGAGTCAAATGAGTTCAAAGACTTTTGCAGAGAAGCTGGCATTAAGAGGGAGACTACCACTGCATATACTCCTGAGCAGAATGGTGTTGCTGAATGCAAGAATAGGACTATTGTGGAAGCTGCCCGTGCCATGCTATGTGACCAGGGTCTTCCAAAGTTTCTGTGGGGAGAAGCTGCAAATACTGCTGTGTACATTCAAAACCGATGCCCTCATTCCGCTTTGGACTCCAAAACTCTCGAAGAGGTTTTCTCTGGTAAGAAACCTGATGTCTCACATTTTAGAATTTTTGGATGTCCTGTCTATTTTCATGTGCCGAAAGAAAAGAGAAGTAAGCTGGATGCTACTGGGAAGAAAGGAATGTTTGTGGGCTACAGTGAGACTTCTAAGGCATATAGAGTCTATGCACCTGGTCAAAGGGAAGTAGAGATAAGCCATGATGTCACTTTTGACGAAGATGCTTCCCTGAAGAAAGTAGTAGATCTTCCTAGATCTGAAGAAAACCATGAAGAAAGACCTGGAAATCTGGAAGAACCCCAGGATGAGACTATGCCTGATGTTGAAGAGCCAATGGACCCTATTGATCCTTCCCCTTCTCTAGGAAAGAGGCCATCATGGCTCAGGGACACCCTCGAAGATGCTGAGGGTCATGCTGCCCCAAGGGGAACATTCCGAGAAAGCAAGAAGCCGTGTAGATACCAAGGATATCTAGCTGCCATGAGTACTATTATACAATCTGAACCTGGATCTTTTGAAGAAGCCATCAAGCATCAAGTCTGGAAGGATGCTATGCATGAAGAATATGAGGCTATTATGAAGAATGATGTCTGGGATGTGGTCCCGAGACCGAAGGACAAATCTGTTGTCACCGCTAAATGGCTCTACAAGATTAAACATGGATCTGATGGGAGTGCTGAAAAGTTTAAGGCAAGATTTGTTGCCCGTGGCTTCTCTCAAAAGGAAGGAATTGACTATGACGATATATTTGCACCTGTGGCTCGATATACCACCATCTGATCCATCATAGCCCTTGCTGCTACGCAAGGATGGAGTCTTCATCAGATGGATGTCAAGACCGCTTTTCTGCATGGTGCAATAAAGAAAGAGGTGTATGTAGAACAACCTCTGGGATTTGAAGTTCAAGATCGAACACTTATGTCTGTAGGTTGAAGAAAGCCCTCTATGGGTTAAAGCAAGCACCCAGAGCTTGGTATGAGAGGATGGATAGTTACTTGATGAAGTTGGGCTTCACTCGAAGCAATGCTGATCCAAACCTTTACTTTAAAGTTGAGGAAGGAAAGCCTCTCATTCTAGTGTTGTATGTGGACGACCTCTTCCTGACAGGTGCTGACCCTCTCATTCATCAATGTAAGAGGGAGCTTGCTGCTGAGTTCGAGATGAAAGACCTAGGACTGATGCACTTTATCCTAGGCCTGGAGGTCTGGCAGAGACCTGGAGAGATTTTCCTTTCTCAAGGAAAGTATATTGTGAAGCTTCTGGAAAGATTTGGGATGGTGGACTGTAAGTCCGTGTCGACACCAATGGAACTCAACTTTAAGAAGTTGAGTGGCAGCGCTGCAGGGCCTATCTTGGCCAATCCTACTGAGTATTGTCAACTCATAGGAGCTTTGATGTTCTTAGTGAACACCCGTCCGGACATATGTTTTGCAGTGAATACTTTGAGTCAACAGATGGTTGAGCCTCATCATTTTCACTGGGTTGGTGCCAAGAATCTTTTGAGATATCTTCGGGGCACGATAAACCATGGGCTGAGATACACTGCCGGGAGTGTGATACTCCGGGGATATACTGATGCCGATTGGGCTGGCAGTGTGGTGGATCGCAAGAGCACATCTGGATGCTGTTTCAATCTTGGTTCTGCTTCGATCTCATGGATGAGCAGGAAGCAGAAGTCGGTGGCTTTGAGCACCGCGGAGGCCGAATACATTGCTGCTAGTATGGCCTGTTGTGAAGCAGTTTGGTTGAGGAATCTCTTTAGTGAGTTGTTCCAACATGTGCTAGATACCATTGTAATACTCTGTGATAATCAGAGTGGGATTTGTATGACTGAGAATCCTGTGTTCCACAACCGATCCAAGCATATTGATATCAGGTACCACTTTATCCGGGATATGGTACAGCGAGGCGCCGTAAGGCTCGATCATATATAGGAACTGATGAGCAGGTCGCGGATATTCTCACTAAGCCCCTGGGGAAGGTCAAGTTCCTAACCTTCTGTGAGAGTCTTGGTGTCGTGGAAAGACCCTATGATGTGGGTCCTGTTGGACGATGAGCTCTGGGAGCTCTGGGGGGCTTTGGGGATAGCTTCTCGGAGCTATAAGCACTCATAATGCTTCTGCCCCACCCTTGTGATTATTGAGCTGGTTCGCCACTCATTTAATCTGTGCCCCGTATGCATCCTACCCATTTAGTTCAGGGCTCATGGGAAGTACCTCTCATTTGGCCAATGAGGTGTGGAAAAGCTAGAGACTATTAGCAAAGACTGATGGACGCATCAGAGATTGTCGTACTCTCTATCTAGGATGGCATGGTCCAACCACTTGATCTGGGATCAAGATTTGTGAGGTCTGGGACCTCTGACTGATTATGTCAGTCGGGGAATGATGTCTTTGTGACTGACCCACTTCTGTTCTGAAATAAAGAAGCCAGCAAAGCAAGTTTCGACGGGATGACTCACGATGTTAATTGCACTAATAGATGGAGTTCTCCCTAGTTGAGAGGGAGTGTTAAATTTGGACAACTAGGTCCAAACTCCATGTTCTGATGCTCAGATTAAGAGGCTAATATTTTTGTTGGATTCCTCTTTCTGAGAGGTGTAAAATCCATATAAAAATAGTCTTAATCCGATGAGCAGAACTTATATTTTGAATTTATTATTCTTAATAAATTATATGTGCAAAGGTCAGCCAGTTTTGTAATGTAGGCTCACATGCCCAACAGATGTGTCACACACCCTCATTGATGGATATATATATACAGGAAAAGTTGGAGAGAATTTGATCACAACACAACTCACATCTTCCTCTCTCATCCTAAAAAGTACGAGCTACCTGGAGGACGAATTTCAGCCACACGTGGGAAGGACGAAGAGGATTTTTTCTGCTGCTAGGGTTTCGCAGAAGTTTGACCAGCGTTGACTTTGGTCAACGCTTGGTCCAAACAAGCTGAAAACTTGTGGGAGGTTCGATTTTTGAAGGCCATACTACTTGGCACAAAAATCAAGGTCAAAGGGTTGACCGTTTTGCTGCTGCATTGACTTTTAGCTTGCTGCCCCTGCGTTGACTTTTCAGGACAGCGTTGACTTTTGTAGAACTGACTTGGGTTGACTCATCTACTGGTTGGAGGGTTGTTGTGACACATGCTGGGCTGGCTGACCAAAGGAGACTTTGCTGGTTGAAGCATCCTGTTGACCGCCGAAACAAACACATACATCTTTCTTGTTTCTGATTTGTCTTCTGTAAGATCTGCTTATATGTTCTATCTGCATTTTGCTTATCTACTTGTATGATTGCTGTGAGAAAAGTAAAATTGCTCTTAGCATAGAACATCTACAAAACTTTACAAATTCTTTCATGACATTGTTAGTTTCATTCATGGTTAAACAATTAAGCAATATGCCTTCATGATTTTTCCAAAATAAAGAACCATCTATGACACAAAACTTTAAAGCCTTCATTTTCAAAAATCTTTTCTTGGTTCTGGACAATCCTGGTGGAGCAAACAGGTTTAACAATACAAAACATATATCAGCATACCATGGAGATTGCAAAAAGGTTTCACTGATCTGTGGAGTCGCCAGCTCCTGTTCATTGTCCAGTTGGTTAATGTCTAAGGCTTGAAAGTTTGTTTCGGACATCATTTTGGCTAAACCTTGTCCCTTTATGAGCTTGGTTGGTTTTATTTCTATGTCATACTCAAGAATGTTAGCAATCCACTTGCCTCTTTTTCCCTCTAACCCCTCTTGGGTTAATATGTCTTTTACAACAACATTTGGGACATAGGCAATCACATGTGAATATAAAATGTAAACTCTGAAGTCTTTGATTGCTTTGACAAGGGCATAGGCCTGCTTTTCCATTATTTGGTACTTCAATGGGGCATCTCTTAAGGCTCGACTGAAAAAGGCAATTGGCTTTTCAGATCCTTGATCATATTTTTGCAAAATGACAGCAGTTATGGTGTGCTCAGATGCAAAAGAAAAAATGATAAAATCTTTGTCAAATTGTGGACTTGTGAGGACAGGGGCTTGGGTTAAGGCAGCTTTGATACTCTCAAAGGCTTGTTTGGTTTCAAGAGACCATTTTACCTTGGCATCCTTTTTTAACATGTTGCTTAACAGTCTTATCAGCTCGGCTAGATTTGGGATAAATCTCCTTAGGAAATTAATCTTCCCAAGGAATGCTTGCAACTCTTTTATGTTTCTTGGATAAGGGATTTGGAGGATGGCTTGGATTCTTTCAGGATCAATTCTAATCCCGTCCTTTGATATGATATGGCCAAGAAGTTTGCCTTCCTCAAGGCCAAAGAGAGACTTCTTGGGGTTCAAGGAAATGCCATATTTCCTACATGTCATGAATATTTGCCTTAGGTGTTTGAGGTGCTCTTGATCAGATTTGGAGAAAGGGGTTAAGTCATCAAGGTATACAACTAGGAAGTCATGTATTTCCTTGGCAAATGTAATATCCATTGCCCTTTGAAAGGTAGCACCAGCGTTTTTAAGTCCGAAAGGCATCTTCACATACTTAAATGTTCCCCACGGTGTGGTAAAGGCTGTCTTGTCTTGGTCATCCGGGTGAACTAGTATTTGATTGAAACCTGAAAAACCATCTAGCAAAGAGATTCTAGATGACCCCATTACTCTTTGTAGGATGTGATCCATTTTTGGCAAGGGGTAGTGGTCTTTTAGGAAGACTTGGTTTAAATTTCTTAGGTCTACACATAGCCTAATCTCACCTGTCTTTTTTCTTGTGGGAACAAGATTGGATACCCATTCAGAGAATCTGATGGGTGCTATGATACCTGCTTCAAACATTCTTTTCACTTCCTTTTCAATCAAAGGGAGAAGCATAGGATTGATTCTCCTCAGTTTCTGTTTGAAGGGCTTTTGGTTTGGTTTTAAGGGAATGGTGTGTTGGATCACTAAGGTGTCATAGGACTTCAAGTCCTCATAACTCCAAGCAAATACATCTTGGAATTCTTTGAACAAATCAACATATTTGGGCTTTTGATCGGGTGGCAAAGATTGAGATAGTTTGATCATTTTGGGCTTCTCTGTTGTCCCAATGTTGTGTTCTTCTATAGCAGCATTTAAGGGTTGCATTTTTGGTTTTTTGGGAACATCATTTGCATCAAACATATCTTCCAATGGAGTGAGGCCAGCAGGGAGAAAGCTATCCTTTAAGTCAATGATATCGGCCTCTGTTTTGGCTATTTCTTCCAAATGCATTTGTTTCAGCTCTTCTATGTTTGCATTGTCAAAAACAGTTGGGTTCATCATTTGTTTGGCTGTAACAGCTAGCTGTTACAGCTGTTACAGCCTGTTGATTTTCATTTGTTTGCTGTTGTTCATCTGTGATAGTATCCATATCAATGTTAATATTTGAAAACTCATGCTCAAGAGTGAGAAAATTGTTAATCTGGGTATCATTTTCAAATACTTGCCAATCCTTAACATTATTTGGGATAGCAGGCCTATGTTTTATCTCAGTAGTAAAATGGTGATTTGGCTCAAAGGGAAGCTTGTATGTACTAGCAAAAGTGGCTAGGCTATGTGCATGAATGTTATGGTCTCTTGAAATCTTGGCAAGCTTAGATTCAGTGAATGTATTGAGTGTATTAGTAGAGCAGTCCTATAGGCCCTCATTCTATTGTCATTGGTAACAAAGTTACCTTTCATCTGTTGTATGATTAAATCGGAGTCACCTAGGATGGACACCTTTGCAGCTCCTAGAGCTTTGAGCAATTTAAGGCCTAACAGGAGAGCCTCATACTCTGCCATGTTATTGGTGCATTTGAAATTCAATCTGTAGGCATGGCCTTCTGCGTGATTGTTATGGGTATTGTGAATCTATACACCTGCCCCTGCTCCTAAATTGTTAATAGAGCCATCAAACTCTAAATACCATGTGATTTCTTGCTTGTGGTTAGTATCAAGAGTTTCAATCACTTTAGGATTGGGCAGATTTGAAATTTCTGTTTGGGGAGGTTCTTCTTGTATGTTAGCTGCCTTGATTGTTTTGACAGTTTCATCAGTATGGGCAACCGATTCTTCATTGAGGTGTGTGTCCAGTTCTAAAGCCAACGGCTTGTCATCAGTTGGAGGATTTGTTTCATCATTAAATAAAATAAAAGAATCCATATCAGAATGGATTGAGTGAATAGGGAAATTTTGGGGCTTGTCCTCACTAGTTACCACATACTTCATCAGTGTTTCTCTATATAGTCTCTTTGGTTGCCCAAAGACAGATATAGTGGCATAAGAGAGGTCTAATTGGAGGGATCCTTGGAGTTTTTCTCCCCAAGATCTTGACAATAGCATGTCATACTTTGGTGGAATGTCAGCAACCACCACATCCATGAGGATTGTCTTGTTGGGATATTGGACTAAGGAGACACACAAGTCTTTGATGAGGCCTAAACACTTGACTTGACTTGAGTCAAAGGAGAATAGATCTTTGTAGGGTCTTGTAACATCAAGGTTCAGCTTTTCCATTACAGCTTTGGGCATAAGGTTGTGTGAGGCACCTGAGTCAAACATAGCATTATGCAAGACTTTGTCATGTATGTGCAAACTGACATAGAATGGTAGAACAGATCCATATGTTGATTTTCCATTAACTTCTGGACTGAATAGCAGTTCAGGGGTATCATCTAGAACGTTGACATCATCCTTGACCTCTGGCATTTGAAGCGATCTTTGAATTTGTTGCCTATACACATCATGTTTGGCAAGCTCAGATAAAGGGATGGATATCTTCAATTTACCTATTTCTGCCTCTAAGTCAAATGATTTTTCAGATTGGGTTTTAGTATTATGAGAGGCAGGTTTCCTTTTTTCCATTGGAGTATCAGCAATTTGGTCTTGCTTATCAGCGTTATGGGAAGTGATTGCTTGCGGTTTTTCAGTTTTAGGAGGGCTTTTTGGAACGTTGTTCAAGTTCTCCTTCGAGGAAGAAGGTGACTGACGCTGATCAATAGAAGGCTGCATTTCTGTTATGTCCTCTACAGTCACTTGATGCGGGTTAGGGACAGGTGTATCAGCTGGTTCTGTTATGACAGCCTTGCCTTTAATCTTGTTGGGCTATTTGCCATCCTTTGGTTTGCTAGGTTCAGGAATGTCAATGGTCCTAGTTCTCAGCTTATATTGTTTGTGGACCTCATACACAGCGGTATCATAGCCTTGTTTAAAATCAAAATACTCACCAGATTTAGTTTGAAATTGATCAAAGTCATGCTCATCTTGGTCTTGTTGAGTTAGGAAAATTTGTTGCTCAGCCTTGGAATCCACCAAGTTCATGTGAGTATCCTCTGTGGGCTCACTAGATGTAGATGCTTCAGCATAATTTTCATACATCATGGTCTGGGCTAGACCTACCAGCATTTGTGTTCTGCGTTTTCGGAAATTTGGGTTCCTTATGGTATTAGGTTGTTGTCCTTCCCATGATGACTTCCTCTCAACACTCTCCACTTTGTTTCCCAGCCTGTGCATGCCACTGATAATAGCATCCAGCTTTTGATCTAAGGCTGAGGGTTCTTCTTTAAAAGTGGTTCTTCTCTCGGTTCTAGCTCTGTTTCTTTTGGCAATTAGATTTGCCTCTACACTAACAGCAACATTTTTCATGTCTGCAAGGGTCTGAGGGGCTCTTTCCCTTAACTGATAAGCCATGTCAGTGTCAAAACCATCAGGGAATTTATACAAAGCAAGATCAAGTGGAGGTCTTAAGTTCTATGGTATTGCATTATAAACATTATTGAATCTTGCACAATAATCCAAGACAGACTCTTGAGGGCCTCTTTTGATGGTGTCATATTCAGATAATATGTGCAAGGGGTCTTTCTTTTTCTCCCATATGTTGATAAATGACTGATATAAGGCTTCTGGGTCGGCTATGGAATTGGCTGTGAGTGCTCTAAACCAAGTCCTGACATCACTTGTCAAACTTTGGATGAAAATCTTCATTCTCATGCTATCATCATCTATCTCGTAGTTCTCAAAATAGTCTTGCATCTTCTTTGTATGCTGAAGGGCTGTGCAAGAACCAGTTCCATCAAAATATGTGATTTTAGTTTGATAATCCTGAGGCATAGCCCCAGGGTTTGCAGGTAATTGCAGGGGTGCATATCTATTGGCCATGTTTACAGGGACAAGTGGAACAGCAGGGATTGCGGGTACGACTGGAACAACGGTAACAACAGCGATGGTACTGGTAGTATGTGCAGTGAATGGGGGTGTGGAAGGAGTGCTTTGGGAGGTGGATGATGAGCAAGGGGAAGTAGGGGTTGAACGGAATAAGACTTTGACCGGGGTTGGAACACAGCTTGGCTGAACTGTTTCAGGGCTAAAATCAACAAAATCTTCTCTTCGCTCTAGCTTCCTGAGGTTCCTTGGGATTAAATTCGGATTTTCAAAAGCAGCTGGGGGGTTTGGGTCTGAATTTGACCTTGTATAACGTGAATTCCTTTTGGGAGACAGATTCTGAACTTGTTTTGGTATTTTCAATGAATGTTTTTAGAATTAGCAAGGAACTAATCAAATTTAGGAATAGTTGTCTATAACTTAAAACTAGCATTGAAGATTGACTGAAGCTGTGTTTATTTACTCCTTAAATGCAAAGCAAGAACAGTTTCAAAGGCTTCTTGGCTAACATTCAGGCTTCATCTGCAATTTTAAAGAATATACAGCCATTTGAAAATTCATTCTTTCCCAGTGGAGCTTTTCCAACATGATTTGTGAAATTAACTGAGGGTTTTCCCCAGCGGAGTCGCCATTATGTTATCACTCAGGTTGTCCTTAAGCTCCTATAAGGATACGGCCGAGGTAACCACAAACCAATCTTTGGACTGCAGGTCCTAGCCTACCAGCAGTCAGAGAGGGCTCTCTCTTTAGGATTTAGCCTTGTTGATGATGATTTTAGGCTAGTTATTGGGTTCAAGGGGTTTTGTTTTGATTTTGGTGGGAAGGATGATGCTTTTAAGTAGAGAGGCAGGGATAGCATGAGAGTTTTAGAACCATTGGGCGTGGAGTCAAGGAGTAGGACTGCTGGTGCATTTTCTTGGTCACAAGAAAGGATTATGGAGCAAGCTAGCTGCACATGAAACAACGATTCAAGCTTAAAAGGATGGAATGAGGGCTAAGGAATGAGAGGCAGTTAAGAATCTCTTGTTCAACTTAACAGAGGGAAGGTGAATGAGCTCTATCTAGGGGCAGTGAAGAATCCCTAGATAACTTTCAAACATGAATGGATTAGGGGAAATATGAGCCACAGGGAATTCATATTCATTACTAATCCAGATGAAAACATAAAGAAACAACAGAAATTGAGCATAGAGGGAAATTAAACCAAGTCTAAACTATTCATTCTTTCTGCTATTTTAGATGGTATATCAACGGAAAACAAAGGTAGGAAATACTTATTGAGTCATGTTGCAGCACAATAATTCCACATTCAATTCTTCAAACCATTAAACACAGAGCAAACAATCATTCCTCCAAGCTTTTCAGCAGTCTTTGATTAAGTAAAACATCAAGTATACAGAGCGAGTCTCTCTTGGAGCTATACAATCAACCAACCAACCCTTTAAACAGTAAATTAAGGGGTTTTTATAGGGAAAATTATCCGAAATTATCTATTACAGCCGACCTAAACAGGTCTGATGGAAAATCATTTCTTTAATCTAGTCTTTTTTAGAAGTAAATGCAAAAAAATATCTCCTGAGCTGCGCTGGGGGCAGCTGTATCAAAATGAGTTAATATCTGTCCTAGTGGCTCAGTGCAGTGTTTCTGTAATAATTGTGCTTTGTCTTTTATCTCCACCTCTAAGTCGGTTATGCTGCTGTTCGGTGGCATTAATGTGCACTAATCCCGACCAAATAAGCTTTTAAATGGCCATTACTGCTTCGCTGACTTTGATGGAGGTCTTTAATGTTCACCTGCTTTGATGTTGCTGAACTGATACTCTTTGCCGCTTCATCTTTCCTCTGATACTCTTTCGCAATTGAATCGAGCCGTTTCTCTCTCTTGATGTGTTTGAAATTGTCGAATTGCCCTTTTCTTTCCTTTAAGGCAAAAATAACTACTGTATTTCGTGGCCTCTGGAATGCTATCTGTGCTAGCCGATTAAATATGAACCTTCATGAAGAAATCCTGTCCAATTTGCGAGTTTTTGGGCCATCAAAAACTACCTCAGATTTTGATTCCGGGCTTCCTGTGCAGCGATTTTCGCCTTCGCGCCCTTTCTGTGTGATGACGTCAGCATGACGTCAGCGATGGGTCCCATTATGGCGGTGACGTGGCAGGGTGACGTCAGCAGTACGACCGGGTGACATGGCGGTACGGTGGAGATGATGACGTGGTAGTACGGTGGCAGCGACGTGGCAAGGACACGGTGGCATGGAGGTGATGCAGGATGATGACGTCAGCATGACGTAGTGCTGACGCAGGAGGGGGGAAGGCGGTATCTGGTTTCAGGCGCACCACTTTTGTGCGCAGACGGTTTCGGAGGAGGGGGCTCCGCCACAGCCGGGAGGGTGACACGTGGCGGGAGTACGACGGGAAAACCGCCCATCTCCCGGGCGCTAACCCTCGGCATGTCGAGGCACAAAAAGGCCTGCCCACCGTAGATCTTGGGCGCGCCAGATCCGACGGTCGGCGGCACAATCAAAGCGACGGAAGGATAGATACGGGGCCCGCGACGCTTTTTTATTTAATTGTTTTAATTCGGCGGGGGGAAAACTTTAGGAAAGTGGGTTTTTGGGTTGTATACAAGCGGGGGAAATATATTTATATGCGTGACCTTAGGATAAGGGCGGGAAATGAGTATTGTAGGGTTAGGAGTTAGGGGAAATGGTTATTAGTGTGACCAGATGTCAGACTAACTCCAGGTTAGGACACGGAAGGGTTAGTAGGAGCCCCAGATGGACTACTATTTCCCGGACTTGATAAATATGGCTATAATGCCAGGGGATGGGAATATGTACATAGGGGAGTTATTAACATAGTTTTAGTAGGGGAAGGGGAGATAGATAGGGAGTTATTAACATAGTTTTAGTAAGGGAAGGGGAGATAGATAGGGAGCTACATAGTAAAATTAGTAGTTAATATGACAAGTGATAAGAAAGCGCTAAGTATGTGAATCTTAGGCTATTAGGGGGGAAAATGATTCATAGAGGAAGTATGAACATTCCTTGAGTAAAGCAGATCTTTACCAAGGCAAATGATATGGAAAATGATGAAACTAAGAGGTATCAAGCAGATCTTGACCTCTTCAGGGAAGTTAGTGAGTGATTTGGGGAATAAGAAGAAGGGGGAGTTAGACATGCCTCGCTTGAGCTCCTCCAAATGAAAACTGCCTTGTACTTGTGATCTGAAGTACAATATCACTTTGAAACACAAAATTGATCACAAATCAACATTCTGCAACCTCAAAACTACCTACCCAGCCTACTTACCTAGCATTTTTTCTTCTTTTTTGCATGGGTGCACTTGGACTTGCAGACCCTATCCCTTTTTTCTTTTTGTTGTCCTCCTATCTAAATCTACACTTGTTTCTTCCAAGGGCCCAGATTAAGCAGTTGGGCTCCTTTGTTTCTCTACCTATCTACAAATCTACCAAGATTAAACTGTTTGGACAAATAATGATTCTCTATATTCTAAAACAAGAAATTGAAACCTAGGGAAGCCAAGATTAAGCTTTTTGGACTTCCTTTAACAGAAAATTCTTCAAAAATGGTTAACTCATCAAAATTGGAATACAGTAGTGGCATTTAGATTGGCACACTTTCATGGCCTCTTCTTTGGCCTCTTTTGGAAATATGGAGCATTGCAGCATGCAAAGTATGACATATTTGGCATGTAAAAAATGTCAATCATGAAAGATGAACACCTGTTGCAACAGGAGGCTAACATTTCCCAAAACCCAAAGTCATTTCACCTCATTGAAACCGTTGTCGACTACCTAAATTGCCAAATTCCATTGCGTTGTCACTCACTTACTTGGTTCATCGTGTTGTCACCTAATCCATGTGAATCACATTGTCGCTTAATCCTCTATCCACAGACATTTGTGTTTTACACAGAATTGGATTTGAAAAGATGTTTAGCAATCTACATAACTAGATGGAAAACCCTAGGAACAGAAGGAAAACCAAGGGAGGAGAAGTGGTCTGATTTGCACTGAGATGTTTGGAGATTATCAATTTGACCCAACTATTTGAGAATCATTTGAACAAACAGGTTGTATGGTGTTTTGTGAGAAAATTCAAACTCATGGATATCACTTTCAATTGGCCAGTATATTTTCCCTCAGTCTCAAAGCAAACCATGTGAAGATTGGGAATTTGGAGTTTATAGTTTCAGAGGAAACCATCTCCCAAGCTATAGGGATACCATTATGTTGTAGCAGCTACAACCACCCTCCAAAATTTTGCCTTAGCTTCATTCTGGAGCCTCCCTTCCAACATTCACAAAAGCTTGTCTTGCTTCATCAGGTTCACAAGCTTCAGTGTTTTTCTTGCACAAAGGCATCCTATCAATCACAACTTGATGCATTCCGCGAACAGGTTGTTCACCCAGACTTGGTCTAGCTGCAGGCTGAGCAGCTTCCACAAGAAAATTGTGCATTTCTGGAGGGAAACTAGCCTTCCCTCCTGAAATAGTACAATCCTGTTTGGAAGCCTACTGGGCTCCAAGATTGCACAATTATGCCAGTCAACACTCCCAGCAGGAATTGTGCAATTTTCCCCAGCAGGGCTGCTCAGCCCAGAATTTTTGCAAATCTGGATAGCAGTCATCTGCTTTGCCCAGAAATTGCACAAATCTCCAGGACAGACAGCCCAACTCCCAGCCAGAAATGTGCATTTCCTTCAAGCGGTTGAACAACCTCTTGCATGTGTAGCTGAGTTGACGAAAACAGACTTGCATTCATGGGCTGCTTCTCCCAAGGCAGCATGCAAAGGCATCCCTTGTTTCAAGTATCTATGTTTAGCAAGTGGAGGTTACATGCAAGGATCATTTCAGAAACCTCCCACCAAGTGTCGCTTTCCCTAGATTTGTGGCATGCGTGTCACAACGTTGATGTTATCAAAACTCATCAACCATATGCCACAGAGCTCATTCCTCACATCAACCTTGCATCTTTGACATCCCACATCACATCTAGGAGCAGTCGACACATTTAACTCAGCCATTTTCGGGTAAGCCCGCTTCCCATGCTTTGTGTTGCATTTCTATCGCTTTTTGTGTTTTCACTTGTATGAGTTTTGTTTTCTTGATTTCTTTGAACACTTGCTGTTGTTTACATGTATACTAGCTTTTCCTAGCATCGTTTCAGTTTTCGTTGCTATCTCACTATTGTCGCATGCATGAAACTGTTTTTCACAAACGGTCGCCGATTCGACGACTTGCCTCACCCACATGCATGTTGTTCAAATTTTTGAATCTTTGACTCACAATTTGCATGCATGATCATTAAATTATGATTACACTCAGTATCAGCATGCATTTGCATTCACATTCACATATAGTTGCCCGTCAGCATGTCTGGCCAGCCCTGGCCCGAACTCTGCCTCACCAAGAGCCTCACCAAGATAGCATTGCGCAATCCTGAGAGGGAAGGCTCTACCTTCCTCTCTAGAAATGCTCATTTCTGCCTAATAGCTATTCCCTAGGCTTGCCTCACACAATCCTGAGGGACAGTGACTATTGGCCTAGAAAATTGCGCAATGCAGTCATTGAGCCTACAGTCATTGCCAGATGAAATTGCGCATTGTACAATTCCAGTAGTCAACAGTCAAGCTGGAATGTGCATTGCGTAGTTCCAACAACCAGTCAGCCTCATGACAGCTCGGACTGCGCCTTGCGCGGTCTTGGCAGTCTGTCTCTCGACCTCCCAGTCGAAATTGCGCAACCTTCAGGATCAGTCACACATCAGCACATGTACAATGGTTCCAATAGAGTAGAGTCGAAGACACCATTCAGAGCACACTTAGGGATGCAGTCAATCAAGTGTCTATGAGCTTGCATACTCACGAAGACATCAAGTTGTTCATAGATAGGGGCATCAAGATATGACAGCAGAAGCATCATAGCGAGCAGCATCATAAACAACAAATGAAGGCAGCATACCAGATGCAACGAATGCAAGAGGAGGGTTGTTGACAACACGGAGGCGGAACAAAGTTGCAAGCTCAAGCAGATCCATTGATGATGAAAGCAACTTTGGAGACTCAAGCTATGAGGTGACGACACTTCATGAAGATCACACGAAGACAAAGAATGGAACAAAGAACGAGTTGCATGTGCTGAAGCAACAACTCAAGGAAGAACATGTAGCTGCACAGACAAGTGAATGAGGTGTAGCGGGAACATGAACGGCAGCGGGCACAACATGCAATCACGGATAGAACTGGGCCCGTACAAGTTAAAGATTCATCCTAGTAGCCGACATGGAGTAGACATGGTGAGAAGTGTTGTTGATCGCATGCAAGGGATTCAGCAGCATGCATGTCATTGTGCGCACGCATGTGATCCAACCCATTCAGCACACTCACTAAGGCAAAGAGAAGAAACAATTTCCAACTAGAGTTGAACATGTACTTCTACAAGTTGATGCGCATGACCACCAACACACACTTGAATATCAGCATGGACACTATGCATCAGTGTGTTGTCGGTTCAGCCTTACCCAAGAAGACCATGTGCATGTTAGCATATGAGTTGGATGAAGGGGCCGAACCAATGCACCAGTTACAACGTAGGCAAGAGTTCGCTTCAGCAATATGTCACCATGAGGTGCATCCACACCATCATGGACAACCAAGCTTGGCATCAAATCATCACCTTCGCCATCAAAAGCACGTCAAAGAGTTGGTCTCATCACAGCAGACTGAGTGTCAGTGATGTCTTGCATGGCTTGCTCAAGCCATGTTGTCTCACATAAGTACATGTGCATTATAATGTTGAGTCGTGTCAAGTGTAAGTCAAGTGTCAACAGTTGGATGTAACAATCATAGAGTAGGTGAAGAGTCATGAAGGTAGTTGTTATAGCACCATTTACCACTCTTGGTAGATATGATGCTCTGATTATGGCCTAGGGCAACCCTTCCTTCCAGACTTGGTCCAAAATCTAAAAAACAGTGTTTTATTCCCTATACGCTACTTTTCCCTGTGATAAAAGCGTGTACACGCGGGACAACATATACCCAACCTGCATACATGTGTTAAAACACTTAAAAAAAATCCTCAATTTCGGGTAGAGTTCATGGGTTTTACTTGTTACTTACCTCCTATAGCTCATGGCCCAACTGTTTCCCAACTAAAAAAACTAATTTGGAGAAGTATAAATAAACCTCCATGGGAATGCCTTAAGGGAGAAGATATGAGATATTGATACTATAGTGAGATTATCCCTGATCGAGTCTGAAAAAATCCCTGTGCCTCTTGCACTCCCCAAAGTTTCAGGAAACCCTTGTTTCCTTGTTGGAGATATCCTTCATCTTTCTTGAGATATCCTTGTGTTGGTGATGGAGGAAGATTGCTGAGGCTAGGAAAGGATGGATCCGGAGGACGGTTCTACTTGGAGCTGGAGAAGGACTTAGGTCATATTTATCCACCTTACTTGTAGCTTACTTCAATAAAGAAATGTTGTTCAGTTCCTGATATTAAACATGTTTATGCATTGATTTATGTTGTAATTCGTTTATGAATCTTATATTGATGTGTAATTGTTCATTCATTTATATGATCTAAAGTTAATATCATGAACATGCTTTATGTTTCTACTGTTGTATATGTTTCATTTGAATAATTTTCAGGTTTCAAAGACATCAGGAGAAGCTGAGGGTTTGCACCCTGCGGGATCTACCCAAACATAGGACCTCCGGGTAAGGACACTCCTGCACAGTTCAATAGAATAAGCATTTAGGTTGTTTGCCTAAGCATTTCTTGTTGTTATTTTCCATCCGCTCTATTGGGGTTTTCAACCCAAGACCCTAGGGTGATCTCACTCACAACATAATTGGTGACTCCCCTAGGGATAAAATTCTTGTTATTCCTCGTTGGGTTGTTTGTTCTCAATCAAGGTTCATTTTTTTTATTGCTTGCTTTTACGGTGTTGTTTGATTCATTAGTGTCCCATGCATCAAGTCTAATATTCTTGATCATACCTTGATTTTTGTTTTTTCCTAATTGAGCTTTGTATACACAATTTCTTGGATTATAGTCACGTATACACGTAGGTTTCCTCAAGCAGACTCGTGTATACGTGAATTTCTTGTATTAGAAACACGTGTGCACACTTCTGTGTCTTTACATAGTCGCGTATACAATTTTTTGAATTGTTTTTTCAAATCTCTTTGCCCAGTTAGGTCTCTTGCCTGGTGATTTATGTTGTTGTATGGTCATCTACTATCTAGAGAACTCAGTTTTCCTACAAGATTTCTTTTTCAAAATCTCCTTCTCACTGAAAAGCCTAGTTGGCCTAGGATTGCTTCTTAAGCAAGTTTGTGG
The DNA here is from genome assembly GCA_031772625.1 of Pinus tabuliformis. Taxonomy (NCBI): domain Eukaryota; kingdom Viridiplantae; phylum Streptophyta; class Pinopsida; order Pinales; family Pinaceae; genus Pinus; species Pinus tabuliformis. Next base: position 537,748,279 of record CM062816.1, on the reverse strand, counting down.
TTTGTGTCTTGGGTTCAAGACTTCTGTTTGAAGTTCTTGGATGTTCTGGTTTTCCAAAACAAGAAATTGATTTTGATTTCATTTGCAGCCCAAATTTCAAGTTGCCTTGCTTTGCTTTTCCTTGTTTGATTGGCCTAGTTGCTTTTTGTGCTTTTTTGAGAGTCCTTTTTGGAAATTTTGAAAGTTTTTCTTTCTGGACATTTTGTTGGTTTTTCAAAGTCTTTTGCTGCTGTTCAGGATTAGTTTGTGCAAGTTTGTAGTCTCTCTTGTTTCAAGTTTCATTTATTAATGAGTTTTATAACTTGCAAGATTTAAAGACTCCTTGTGCTTATTTCTTGATCTTTGGAATTTTAGTAGTGCTTTTGAGACCTAGTAGTGCTTTTGAGACCTCAGAAATTTGCTTTTGTTTCCTTAAAAGAAAAAACACAAAAACATTGCTTTTGTTTTTCTTTTTCCAAGCTTTTGGTTTACGGTTTCTTTTGTTTTGTTGTTGTGAAGCAATTGGTTTCTTTTGCAATTTGTTCTGCTTGCTTTGGAGAGAGATTTGTTTTTAATTTTTGCCCTCTTCATTACCAATATTGACTTAATTGACTCTATAAAGAACCGCATTTGCTTACGAGTGTTGTTTAGGATCTTGCATCGTCATTTTAACTTGCATTAGGTTAGTTTGCATCTTAAGCATTCTTAGTCTTTTTAGATTTTGGGTGTGTGTGGATTGTTTCAGAAAAGAAAAGAAAATTATTTTTCTTATATATAAATCACTCTTCATCGAAGAAAATAATTGCATGCATATAGTTAGTTTTCTATTGGTTTCTTTTGCGTCATAAAACATCATCAATTTCACTCTCGTAATTCCCCCTGACTTAAAGAACAGCTATATAAAATCAAGCGATTTAATAAAATGAACTAGAACTTTTATTTTTTGTTATTAATAAACACCAACAAGTTTAGGTTCATTATGGCCTTGGAATAGGTGAGTGGAGAGTTAAATCTCCAAGGCCGCTCAAATAATAAAACTTAGAAGTTGAATAATGAGTGAAATCCAATGTTGTTAGAAATATCGGGAAAACTCCGTGACTGGGAGTTAAGCATGAGGGAGAGTGAAGACAAGGAAAAGAGAAACCCCCTCTCCTACTTGTTGGATCCCACCTCACGATTGTTCCGCTTGGTCTTTGATATGAATTGGTATCCATAGTTGCCTTTCCTAGGGATGGCATAGGTGGCTATGGAGGGGAATCCCATGGCACCTGAGGCTAACATTGCATCATGTTCAGCAGTACTTCTGGAGGGTACCTTTGCGAAGCTTGGGTGCTTGCACGGGAAAATGTTGTTGTATGAAGGTCAGTGTAACTACTTGTGATACCTTCCCTAGTAGGCCTAGGGTGTAATTACCCCAGACTATTTTTGGAAGACCCTTGATTTTGGATTTCTTGTATTTTGGTGTCTAGTCCTAATCACCCGGAGCAGAAATACTTGAAAGTAGTTTGATTGTTTATATCTTTAGGGACTTTTAGAGTGTGTTATTTTCTCCTGGTTGGCCTAGCTTTACAACTTTTTTGAGTCTTTAAGTAGATTTCTTAAAAATAATTCAAAGTGATTGATCGACCGGCTCGTCGGTCTAAGAGACTTTGTGGGCTTTCACCTATGAGTCTTAGGCCTTCTCCTCAAAGGCATAGGAGCAATTCTGCCAGTGGTTTTCAAACGGTGGCAGTAGGTGCATCAGAGATTGATCCTCCGATTAGAGTTATTGATTCATATGATAGACATGGTACAAGTAGAGAGTTGGAGAGAAACACTCCAGTTCTTTCTCGATTCCTCTTCCAGTTGGAAGACGTTATTGAAGTTGAGGAGATCCCTGAGTCTATTTTGACTCATAATTATCCTCTTCCTCCCGATCATCCAAACATTTTATTATACGTTGGGACTCAAACCAAGAGGCCTTTGAGCCCAGGTTTATATCGACAATGACCACTACTGGAAGCATGGCATCCACGACAAGTGCTACAAGTATGAAAACTCTGATATCCATACAAGGAGGAGGAACAATTTCTATGCCTTTCGTTACTCCTAGAACTGTTATATTTGGTTCTACATCCATTCCATCTTCGAGTAGAAGTTCTCAAGTTGTTGCCTTTTTCCCTTTTGGAATGTCGACCAACGCGGTTCCTTCAGTTCCGTTAATTATTCCATCAGTTGCCTCCACATCCATGGCAAGTGGATCAACTTCTTTTCAAGGTTTCCCGTTTAAGGGTGGTCATATACCACACTCCAACCCATCTTTGGGATCAATACCTTTTTCCTCTACAGGTCAAAGTTATAATCCATTTCAAGGTTGGAAAAACCCTGCAGTTAGTGGGTTAGGAGCCGGGAATCAATCTTATTTCAGCCAACAAGGGAATATGTCATATTCTTCTATCAGTTCATTCCAGAACTTTTCTCCCTATGCTAATGCATGGAACCCTTACCAAGGGCTCTCTTCTCCTTTTAACACTTCTCTAGGGGGCAACTTTACTAGTTATGGAAGTTTTTCGGCAGGAGTTGGTCAAACTCCAGTTTTTTCTAGACCACAAGGAGCTCCTTATGGTTCAGTTGGGTCTATGAGTTACTTTAGGAAACCTGGTGCCTTTACAAATCTAGGCCATTCTTTTCAGAACATTGGGAGTTCTGCCCACACCGAGTGGAATCCTCAGGGTCCTCCGTGACTACCTTTCCTGACAACGTTAAACTTGCCAAATCTTTCTAAATTGACTAATGATCCGATTAGGTATAACCCGGTTTGGCCTCCGGTCCCAACCAAACTTCCCTCAGATATACCTAAATTTGAAGGGAAAACTAGTGAAGATCTAGGTGACCATGTAACCACTTTCCACTTATGGTGTTCTTCAAACTCCCTGATAGACGATTCAATCAGGTTGAGATTATTTCAACATACCCTAAATGGGAATGCGGCTAAGTGGTACATAGATCTTCCAGGGGGGACCTTCACTTCTTTCGGCGATTTGGCTACTATCGTTTTGAACCATTTTCAATTGACTATCCGATATGATTCTGGATTGAGCTTCTGGCTAATTTCCATCAGGTTCAGGCAACTCACATTTCAGATCATATCCAGGAATGGAGGAGAAGGAAGAGGCTCATTAAAGTAGATATTCCAAAAGAATTCCTTCTTGAATGGTTTCTTAAATCGTTACAACCTGAGATCTCTAAGGACGTGTCTCTCTCCGATGTTTTCATCGAAGAGCAGGCTATTTTCAGAGCCCAATAATTGGAACTTATATATTCTCAGTCTGGGGTTCTTCAAAAAATTATACCTGACGCTCCTAGGTCCAAGGTTGATATAGCCAAACCAAAGCTAGGTCCCCATGCCGACGGGCTAATCGAATCAATTGATGCTAACATGGCTAACCTGTTGAATCAATTGCAACAGTTGTCTTTACAAACTGCTTCTTCTATGCAGGCATCATCATCTGTATCTACACCTTCCCAACCTACGTCTATAAATGTCATCCAAACTTCTAACCCCAAAGGAAACCAACAATCCGATGGGAATAATAAAGGACGAGGTAGGAAAAAGAGCCAGGATGGGAATGGCAATGCAAACAAACCCAGCAATGATGTCGGAGGGGGTAGGAAAGAGTCCAAGAAAAAAGTAAAATTTTCATGCAAGTTATGCAATGGAGATCATTTGACTCATCTCTACCCTAATATCCAAGATGCTCAGCGCCTATTAGTGTAGCAGGGGTCCTCTAGCTCCCAAGTTGTCCTCACTAACCCTTTTCCCCAAGGGCAGTAATTACTTGCTGGCACGAACTCTAATACTGGTACCCCCGCAGGGGGCAATCAAGAAGGGGATCATTCATCAAATGTCTACATGATGAGTTCACATATCGACGTCACTACGCGATTGCGTGATTATGGTGAATAGGAATCATCTAAGGCTAAGTCTGTTTCTGATGCTTCAGAGTCGCTCCATATTGAGAGGCCCTCTGTTGAGTCTATACCTCGGATGTCGAAAGGCTCCACAAAGCGCTCAACCATTAACCCTAATGCTAGGGCAGCCCAGAACTACTCGATTGTAGAAGATCTGGCTCAGAGTCCTTGTGCTATGTCAGCGTTAGAGTTACTTCAATCGTGCCCTACTCAAAGGAGTGCACTACTCTCCGCAATCGAAGCAGTAGATCCAAAAAATTCTCTTGTGCTGACTTTTGATATGTTAAACCTAAAAAAGAGACTCCTGCATCATATGGCTTTCCAGATAAATTCCACATATCGAAAGACCAATATCTTTTGAACTGTTGTAGATGAGAGAGCTTCCACATTTGTGATGCCCATGTCATGTTGGAAGGCCATTGGATCACCTCAAGTTGTTCCTCCACCTACTCTATTGACGGCATTTGATGGACATTCTCATAGGCCGCACGGGATTATTCCATCCTTTCCCATCTGTGTTGGGGGAAAGGGGATAAATATTGAGGTAGAAATAGTCGATGCAAATCTAGATTACAACCTCCTTTTAGGAAGGAATTGGATTTATGAGATGGATGCCATAGTATCATCATTATTTTGCATCCTTTGTTTCCGTCATGAAGGGAGGATCATAAAAGTTGATCACATGGATTATTCTCCGGGTGACTCCCACGCATCTTCTAAGTCTATTGTTCCATTAGTGGACAATCCCAGGCAACCTATAGAGAATTTAGGAGTTGGAATGTACTCTTCCTTAATGGGTACTTTTGATCTTCCTTCTCCTACAGCTAGAATCAATGATATTTCCTCCTCCAAGGGACTTTCTTGAAGAGAATTCTTTCGAACTCATTATTTTTCGGAACCTTGGCCTTTACCCTCATCTACCACCACATTAGATGGAGGGAAGGTAGGTGGAATGGCATGTCCTATGTCTGCAGTAGAAATTTCTTATCAGTCTATTGTTAACTCTGTAGACTCCCATCCTACTCCTTTCTCACCAGAGGAGTTAGATGGAGATGTGGCTCCGACCTGGACCCTCGATTCAACTTTGGCTCAGGATTGCTTAGATACTGTCTTACCATCTGAGGAAGAAATTCTAGAAGCAATGATGGGTGTTGATAGACCATGGGATGACCTACATCATCATTCGTATTTCCTCCCTCATTTGCAAGAAATTGAGTCGAGTTTGTCTAGTCCTTCTACTAGTGATGTTCATACAGTTTTAAATCCTTTGGCCCTAGCACAGTTTTCTGCTGAAGGTAACATGTATGTTATCTCACAAACTGTACCAGTGAACATCTCTAGGAATCCTAACATAATTGAAAATGTCTTCATTGGAGCTGACTGTTCCCCTGAAGAAATTCAAACTTATACCAATCTCTTCAAAGAGTTTCGTGATGTGTTCGCTTGGTCTTATGAGGAAATGCCTAGAATAGATCCATCTATAGTCCAGCATGAGATCAAGACATATGAAAATGCTAAACCTATTCATCAAAAACTTTGACTGGTTAATTCTAAAAAAGCAGCAGCTATCAAAGCTGAAGTCGAGAAGCTGTTAAAGGTGGGTTTCATATACCTCATTCTTTTAACTGAGTGGGTCTCTAATCTAGTCCCCGTAGACAAAAAGCAAGGAACGATTCGAGTATGCATTGACTTTAGGGACCTAAATAAGGCTTGTCTGAAAGACAATTACCCCATGCCCTTTATTGATCAAATTATTGATGAATGTGCGGGTAATGCAATTTTTTCGTTTATGGACAGATTCTCTGGTTATAATCAAATAACTATCTATCTAGAAGATCAGCACAAGACAACCTTTATTTGTCCTTGGAGTACGTTTGCATACAAAATGATTCCTTTTGGCCTCAAAAATGCTGAAGCCACTTTTTAGTGAGCCATGTCTTATTCTTTTCACGACATCAAGCACGTTATCAAAGCATATCTGGATGATTTAGTTGCTTGTTCTCGAAAGAGAATTGATCATCCTAAGCATCTTCAGTTGATCTTTGAGTGGTGTCATTTTTATAAAATCTGGTTGAATCCAAATAAGTGTGTTTTCACAGTCACATCCGGTTGGTTGTTAGGATTCATCATGTCAACGAAGGGGATTCATGTAGATCCCTTCAAGGTTGAGGAAATACTTCAGTTGCCTCCCCTATCTTCCATACGTCAACTTCAAAGTCTCCAAGGAAAAGCAAATTTCTTGAGGAGATTTATAGCCAATTATGCCGAGATCACAAAAGGATTTATGTGTTTGCTTATGAAAGGGGTCCCATTTGTATGGGATGATTTTGCGCAACAATCTTTTAATGCCTTAGAAAAAGCATTAAGCTCTATCCCATTGTTGAGTCCACCTGATTATAGCAGAGATTTCCTCTTGTATCTCGCTGCAACAAAATCAACCATAGGTATGGTTCTGGTTCAGGAAGATGATGCCTTATGTGAGCATGTAATCTATTATCTAAGCCGAGGCTTGGTAGGTCCTGAACTGCGCTATTCTCCCATCGAGAAATTAGCTTTTGCAGTTGTCCATGCTATCCAGCGGCTTCAGCATTACATTCTTCTTCGAAAAACGTTCGTCGTAGCAGCCATCAATCCATTTCAGTTTGTTCTCAGTAGGTGAGTTATTGGGGGAAAATATAATAGATGGATTGTCATTTTGCAAGAATTCGATCTCGAATTCATGTCATCTAAATCTGATAAATCTTTAGTATTTGCGAAGCTGATATCAAAGTTGCCTTGTGAGGAAGAAATTATACACAAGGAAAATTTTCTTGGTGAACATTTATTTCTTATTTCCTCACAATATCCTTGGTATGGGTATATCATTATATATCTCCAGGCTTCAAAGTTTCCACTCGCTTTTTCCAAGGACGAGCGTAGAAAGTTACGTCACCTCGCTAAGAATTATGTTATTATAGGTGACAAATTGTATCGTCGCGGGATTGATTCAATCCTTAGGCGTTGTTTAACCTTGGAAGAATCTGAGTCAGTTCTTAATGATTTCCACAGCGGAGCTTGTGGAATTCATCTATCTGGGCTTTCAACAGCCCAAAACATTTTGCGAGCAGACTACTTTTGGCCTTCGATCTTCAAAGATTGTATTGAGGCAGTCAAAAGATGCCATCATTTTCAGGTCTATACTCGGAAAGTGCATGCGTATCCAGCGTTGCTTTTCCCTGTTATCACCATCAGCCCTTTCACGAAGTGGGGCATTGATTTTACTACTTGTAATCTGCCTTCGGCAGGAAATCACAAGTATATCATTGTGGCCATAGACTACTTTACGAAGTGGGCTAAGGCCATGCCTACTTTTAAGAATGACAGTGAAACAACAGCCTTGTTTCTCTTCAATCAAGTTATTTCTCGGTTTGGTATCCCTAAAGAGATTGTCACTGACCATGGCAATCATTTCCAAAATCAACTGATGTCTGAATTGGCTCTCAAGTTGGGTTTCCGGCAGGAGCATTCATCTCCGTATTATCCTCAGGCCAATGGGCAGGTTGAAGCCGTGAACAAATCCCTTAAAATCATCCTACAAAGGACGATTAACAAAGCTAGATCCAATTGGCACATCATGTTGTATCTAGCACTTTGGGCATACCGAACATCAGTTAAGACTGCCACTGGCTTTACTCCTTTTCAACTAGTTTATGGGTTGGAATCTATCTTTCCTGTTGAATGTGAAATTCCTTCTCTTAAACTAGTTGTTGAACTTCTTCCAGAGACTTCTAGTCTCAAAGAGCGCCTCATTCATTTAGAGCATCTTGATGAGCAGCGTCGAGATGCCGCCACAATAAATGAAGCCCATAAAAAGAGGGTAAAAACTCAATACGATAAAGTTTTCCATCCTAGAAATTTTTCTCAATGTGACCTTGTCTTGGTCTATGATCAAGACAAAGACGCCTTGGGTCCAGGGAAGTTTAAGTCTATGTGGTACGGTCCCTTTATTGTCGAGCGAGTTTTGAAAAAGGGAGCTTATGAATTAATTGACTTTGAAAGAAACAAGTTGGCAGAGCCCATAAATGGGCTCTACCTTAAGAAGTACTTTTCTTAGGCTTCTAGCGAGCACTTACTCATTTGTATATATTGTATGTTTGTACATATCTATCTATCGGTTTTAGTGATGTCGATATTTTTTATCTGTTTTGGTAGGTATTGATGGATGATTCAGTATATTTATGGTTCATCGATGGTGCGAGTAGGCATACCCGGAACCTTGCTTCCGCGGCATGGGTGATTTATTATCCATCAGACCAGTTGATGGTTTCAAGAGGAGTATGTATCGGTCCTGCTTCGAATAATATTTCTGAATATATTATTGTTATTAATTTTCTATCCGAAGTAATATCTCTTGATATTGATTCGTTAATGGTTTATTTAGATTCATAACTGGTGGTATCTTAGCTGAATAACATTTTGTGAATTGAGGCTTCTGTGATCCATAATAGTTGTAAGAAAAACTTCGACGTAAATCACATGTAGAAAGACCTTTGTCGACGCGTTTCGAACCAACCAGTGTGGTTCATCGTCAGGACAAGTTGAAGAAACAGATCCAGCTTTGCATGTTAAATAGTCTGAGCAGAGTCTCCAACGGCTATCTTGACTAACGGCTAATTTTGACTTAGGGACCAGAGTCAAAAAGTCATTTTTATAATTTAATTATATTCGGTGACCATACCTTTAAATATATATTAAAAATAATAATAATAATAATAATAATTTTAATTGGTGCTTACGTTAATAGTTAGTTAAAAAGGTATTATTTAATAATTAAAAATTATAAGCTATTAGAAATATTTAGTTATATGGAAGACCTTAAAAATATATATAGGGTATTTTTAAGATAAATTAAATTATTTAGAATGTATTAAAAAAAATTAATAAAAATAATAATAAATGAATAATAAGAACGAGAAAAAAATAAAAATAATAATAATAATAATAAATAATGAAAATAAATAAATAAATAATAAAAATATAAAAATAAAATAAATAAATAAAAATACATAAATAAATATAAAAATATAAATAAATAAATTTAATTAACTATCTTAAAAATACCCTATATATATTTTTATTAAAAGAAAGGTCTTCCATATAACTAAATATTTCTAATAACTTATAATTTTTAATTATTAAATAATACCTTTTTAACTAACTATTAACGTAAGCACCAATTAAAATTATTTTATTTAAAAAAAATTATATATATTTAAAGGTATGGTCACCGAATATAACTAAATTATAAAAATGACTTTTTGACTCTGGTCCCTAAGTCAAAATTAGTCGTTAGTCAAGAGAGTCGTTGGAGACTCTGCTCAGACTATTTAACATGCAAAGCTGAATATGTTTCTTCAACTTGTCCTGACGGTGAACCACATTGGTTGCTTCGAAACGCATCGACAAAGGTCTTTCTACATGTGAATAACATTTATTGGGTATGAGATCCCTATTTGTATCGCCAATTTCTAAGAATGCGAATGTTGCAGCGATCATTTGGTTATATCACATTTATTCACATTCCATGATCAAAAAATTCTTTAGCAGATTCTATTACTAATCAAGCATTGGATTTGCATATAAATCATTCATCAAATTAAAATAATAATAATAATAATAATAAATAAATAAAAATAAATAAATAAATAAAATAAAATAAAAAAATGTTATAATATCATAAATGATTAAAAGCATGATTAAAGGGTTAACTGAAAGTTTTGGACAAATTTGAACATTTGAATTTGATGGAGGATTTTGTTTGAGTTTTTCTCCACAGCTCCTTGCTCAAAACACAAATTACAAAAATGTGAGTCCAAAAGTCCTTATATAGGTTGAAAAATGAAAATTATTTTTTCAAAAGTTGATTTTTATCTTATGGACTTTTTTACCTTTTGGCTTGGAGTGTTGGGAATGGGTTATCTTTACAGGAAATGTTGGAGACTTCTTGGAGAAATCACTTCGGTCCCATGACCGCAAACCTGTCATGGCAGGTATCATTTTCTTACTGGCATATAGGTTAGGGAATACCACTCTCCGCTGCATTTTGCATCCTAACCTCCATATTGCGATATTTTTTCCATAGGGCCCACCCCATCGTGTCTCGATTCATAAACCATTTTCACTCGCCAACTTTATATCATGATGCAATGGTAGAACCAACCTTTACATGGGCATCTTATAGATCCTCGCTGACATTTGTTGCCCATGCTGCTACATTGAATAGGCTCGGGAGTCCTCTTTAGTCCTGCCATGACTTGTGCATTGAAGACTCATTCTCGTTCTTTTGCGCTATTTTCTAACCTTATACCCTAGAGGCTCCTTTGTGTTGAGTTGTACTGCTGCATTACATATTGACTATTTGCACCTTTTGGCCTTGAGCCGGCTTCACTTGGACTCGTGTTTAAGCCACTTTTCAACCATGTCTTCTGCAAAATCAACCTTGCAATCACTTAGCCTCTACAACTTGACGCACCCTTTTACCCATGGAAAGAACATTCCTTTGAGTGTCATTGACCAGTTTTCACCACATTGCATTACGCATAGGAATGTTCCCCTCCCAGGAACTAGAGCATCTGCTTTTTCGACACTTGTTCTTTCCACTGTACTATAGCATTCTTTTATTCTTTTTCAGGCTTCATATAAAAGAAAAAGACAAAAAAATTATATATCCCAAAAAATATCGAGAACGGGACATTATTTCCATATTTGATGGCAGGTAGAGTCAGTTGTGTCACCCTTAAACAAAGCACTCAAAATAAGGACATTCCTCCATTGGGATGGGGATTTAGTTTGACTTAGGAGAGCCTTAACCTTGTCATTGAGTCAATACTCCTCCAATTGGTTATCTCTTCCAATCATATGGAGAGTTTTCTTATGCCTCCTACATGACAAACTTATACAAAGTTATCATATGATGCCATGTAGTCACAGTTGAATTGTTCTTTTGTTCAAGGGAATTAAACCCGAGTCGGCCTGTTTGCGATGTCTCTTGACCTATTTTTCAGTCGGCCATCCCTAATTGTCAGCGTCATGTTCATTATCACATCAACTATATTGGTCCTTTACTCGTGCCGGTTTGAGAAGGTCTCCATTGACTTCTTGTTGGCGGGTCTTTCTCTTATCGACTACGACAAATTGCTCTGAGGGTAGATCTAGAGCCGCACCCTGGCCCTATTTTCATTATTGATAGGTTACCTTGTGCTCAGCATCGATCAATATCATGGGTCTTTGACTAAGTGGTTTCCCTTGTGCTCGACATCAACTTTCATTATCACACATTGGGATTCATGCAATACCTTGGTTTCCATTTGACCCTATTGGAAGATTCCTCACCTTTGTGTCAGCTTTCATTATTGGTTGGTTTAGAGGGTTTCTATCATGTGCTAATTACATCTTGTGTACATCGGAAACATGCTTCGGTTGGGTTACTACATCTTTGTTCATCTGATTCCTTCCACATTATTGGCCTACGGGTTACACTCGCGCTAGATTGATGAAGGATGCCTTAATTCCTTCCTTCTAGCATACCTTTTCCCATCGACTTTAGCTCATTGCTCTGGGAAAGAGATCTAGAGTCCATTTAGCAGTACCTTAGGGTTTGCAGTCATCACTGGCAGATTCCTTCGCTATCGACAGTGGGAAAACATCATTGTCTCTTGATTGATAGATTCTTCCAAGTGTTCGACTACAGCTCATTTATTCGCACTTGTTAGATTGTATTGGGTACCTTGACTCTCATCATCATTATCGGTGAGTAGCCTTGTGTTTTTTCACAGTATACATCAATGACCAATAATCAAACGATTTCTCACATGGTCAACTTCATATCATTTATTCCCATTGTGTAGAAATGTGCCATGGCGGTTGGTGAAGACCTTGGGTTTGCATCAGCATGTCTTGGTTCACTTGTCAGTTGCTCATGTTTCTACTAGTGGACACCATCCACCTTATATGTTGCAGTTCCTTACAGCGACATCTTATATGTTGGCACCTGAGTTGTGGTGTAGTACCATTTATTCCACCATGTTGACTTGGTACTATTTGGATCAGTTTCTTGATTTCAATGATCAGCTTTGTATTTCAACATCATTGATTAGCGCTTTATATGTGATATTCATACATGTACTTTCTTAATTATGATCAGATGATCCATTATGTATTTTCAGTTCCTTTATACTTGTATGCATATTGGATCCGCTTTTGTACTTGACATGCGGACATGCTTTACTATTTCTGAGCATGGGTATGCCCGCCTCAAACAGCATTTTCTTTCTGATCTCTTTCACTGGCTTGGCAGGCTGAATTCTGGTGAACTCCTCCTCGGTCTCGGCATGATTCCTTCTATACACTTAATACATTTCGGCCATCATGTACCCCTTCTGACCTCATATATTAGGGGGCATCTGTTATAGCACCATTTACCACTCTTGGTAGATCTGATGCTCTGATTATGGCCTAGGGCAACCCTTCCTTCCAGACTTGGTCCAAAATCTTAAAAACAGTGTGTTATTCCCTACACGCTACTTTTCCCTGTGATAAAAGCATGTACATGCGGATCAGCATATACCCAACCCGTGTACATGTGTTAAAACACTTTAAAAAAAATCCTTAATTTTTGGCAGAGTTCACAGGTTTTACCTGTTACTCACCTCCTATATCCCGTGGCCCAACTGTTTCCCAACTAAAAAAAATAATTTGGAGAAGTATAAATAAACCTCCATGGGAAGGCCTTAAGGGAGCAGATATGACATATTGATACTATAGTGAGATTATCCCTGATCAAGTTTGACGAAATCCTTGTGCCTCTTGCACTCCCCAAAGTTTCAGGAAACCCTTGTTTCCTTGTTGGAGATATCCTTCATCTTTCTTGAGATATCCTTGTGTTGGTGATGGAGTAAGATTGTTGAGGCTGGGAAAGGACGGATCCGGAGGATAGTTACGCTTGAAACCGGAGAAGGACTCAGGTCGTATTTCTCCACCTTACTTGTAGCTTACTTCAATAAAGAAATGTTGTTCAGTTCCCCATATTAAACATGTTTATGCATTGATTTATGTTGTAATTCGTTCATGAATACTAATTGATGTGTAATTGTTCATTCATTTATATGATCTAAAGTTAATATTATGAACATGCTTTATGTTTCTACTGTTGTATATGTTTCATTTGAATAATTTCCAAGTTTCAAAGACATCAAGGGAAGCTGAGGGTTCGTACCTTGCGGGATCTACCCAAACGTAGGACCTCTGGGTAAGGACACTCTTACACAGTTCAGTAGAATAAGGATTTAGGTTGTTTTCCTAAGCATTTCTTGTTTTTGTTTGCCATCCGCTCTGTTGGGCTTTTCAACCCAAGACCCTAGGGTGATCTCACCCGCAACAGTAGTTGAATTGTCACAAAGGGGAATGTCAAGGGTCACCCCACCCTTTGCTATAAATAGTCCCTCATAACTCACTGTTGAGGCTTTTTGTCAGCCAAGCTTCTAATAAGACTATCTTGGAAAGAGCTTGGATAATATTGTAACGCACCTTGGCTTCTCCACTACACGGAGCCAGTTCATCTCTTTGGAGGAGCAGGCGATGTCACTGTAACATTCCACTATTGGAGCTAGTGGGTTTACATGGATGTAATGTATGATTGGAACTTACACTTATTTATGTAATAAGAGCCAACATGTTTTCACACATGTATTGTATCTATTGTAAGACTGATCTTTAACACTTGTAATGCATGTTGCTTTAACCTGTGTTCTACATCTGAACTATTTCATTTGTTGTAATGCATAATCTATTAATAGAGATGTGTTGTATATGTTGTTAATGTTGTCCCGTCCGTGTCGACTGCTCTGCCGGACATCAGACAGACCTTTCATATGAAGCTTGTTGTAACAACCGTTGCACTCGTTCGGACTGATCCATGAGTGTTGTACGTTTTATCTTACCTTGTATGTTGTGACTACCGCATTTGTGTGGACTGATCCACTGAAAGTTGTGTACGCCCTGTGTGTTGTGTGTTCCTAACCGAGTTGGGAATGATCCCTTTCAACCTGGAACTCACCTTCACCCTCATCTCAACCCACCTGTGTCAAAACCTCTCATACACCTTCCTTGACTCACTATAGCAGTCACACCCTTGCTACTGACAGAGTTATCTTACTTGCCTCTGTGCGACATCGCGGTCAAGGCATTACCTTACAACCCACTATTGGGACTCCTACACCAAACGGTCTGAGGTCTGATTGGGACTTCTTACTGGGGAGATCCCCTTACATGTTGGCGGGTCCAACACCGTTAAAATTTTGGCGCTAGAAGGAGGGTCAGATGACAAGCTGAGTCCTCACATATGTTTTGAATCTTTACACATCTATCATGACTAACTAACGAGTTTCTCTTCCAAAATGTATGTCTTATGGAAACAATTTCATCATCCCAAAAAAGCTCTCGAATAACTTATCTCATAAAACATTTGATGGTGGAGGCTACGTAGCCTTGGTAAGGCACACAGTCAGCATTGTAGGCTCATGCGAAAGACATGGATTCTTTGAAGAATACATGAGTTGCGTGTTGTTCATCTACACGCTTCGAGGGCACCCAATGCACTGGTGTGCCACGCTGCCCGAAAAATCTATTCGTTCTCTTGCCCATCTTGTCGCGGAGATAGATTGTGCTTTCAATCACTATGACCGTAAAGCACTCAACAAAGATAATATAAAAATACGAAAAGCACCCAATGAATCCGTTGAGCAGTTTCACACATGTTTTTGTAATCTTGCATACTGATTCCCGGAAGATGATATTAATTGGGAATTTCTTGATGGAAGATTTGAGTATCTTCTTCACATATTTGAACCCCGATCCGCACACTTCGGTGATGGAGTTGTGCAATCACAGGTAGGCACAATTGCTGTCATAAGTGATTGTCTGCCTTCACCTCATCAAACAACTCCACCACCGCGGAGTGATGTGGGAGATCATGCACACACCTCAATTGAACTGTCACATTCTCCCACCCCACCTACTCTTGAGATTTGCGCAAATTTTGCTAGCAAGCCTATTGGTTGTCACGTGGACTCTTCCCCTTGACCTTCATCCTCACGTTCTGTTGATCCTCTGGATTGTATTGTCTTGCGTTCTCCCATTCCAGACTCCTCCCCTGTTGTGAATGAGGATCAAGTTGTCGATGGAGTTGGTGTTATGCAGCCAACCTACACCATCTTTCATGATGAGTGTGTGCGGGAATCTAAAGAAGAACTCACAGCCAAGGATGACTCCCTTCCAGTCGCATCATCCGCTTCATCCTGACATCCCTTGCGATTCTTCCACCATTGGTTTCTCCTGTGAAAACTCATTTTCGGATGCTTCTACTTCGGATCATTCACAGGGCACCTCGAATGTCAGTCTGTCATTACAGTGCGAAGAGAACACATCTTCCTTGGAAAATCCATGCAATCTGTCGTCTATCTTTCCTGAACACACAGAGGGTGAACATATTTTCTTCTCATCTACCCCTCTACCCGATTCATCAAATCATGAGGATGCCGACGAACATCTCAAATTTTCTGATCTTGGTTTTCTTGATTTATTCACTTCCTCATCTAATCACGATGTTGATTCAACGGTTGTTAATCTATCCAAGGCACTGATCTACGATGATCTATCTGTCCATGAGGTCGAAACCCCCTAGACTGTTGAGACACTTCAGCCCAAGTTGATGGTTATGTCAGGCCCTCGTTGGCCTGAGGCTGGTTTCACTTCCGATCGAGAAATTGTTGAAACACTCAAGGCTCCTCATCACTCTCTCATTAAATATCAATCAAACACCCAAATTTCTCTTTCTCCACTCGAACTACACGATCCCATCGCTCATGCATTGGAGGAATCTTACACAGCAAGCACACATGCACAACTCAAGTGGTCTACCTTTCTCACGTTTACTTGCATGTCACAGTCAAGAAAATGCATACACTCAACATCTGCATGTAGTGTAGCACAACATCATGGCAGCATCACAGAATACATGTGATGCATTATCACTCATCTTTGTTCTGTGGTCACTTGTAAGCTCGGAGTGTGTTTGTCTTCACTGTTACATCTTTCTTGTTTTCTGGTTCGCACCGCTGACCTTGCCTTCACCAACATGGATCAACCAATGCACCAGTGGCTGCATTGGAAGTATCACTTCACGTGAGATGAACCATGCACTGTTAGCTTAGGAGTAGGAGTAGTGTTTGCTTTGAAGTTGTTTGCTTGCATGCTTGTTTGCTTACTTGCTTTGTTTGTTTGTTTGCCTGCTTGCTTGTTTTCTTACTTTCTTTGCTTTCGCTTTTGCTTCTACTCTTGCTTTGCTTTTTTGTTTGTTAGTTCACTTGTTTCGTTTCATAGGATAGTTTCGCACGAAACCATGTATGACTCTTGAAGCAAGATGGGTAAAGTACAAGAGGCCTTATGCTGCTATCTCTACTTGGTTATCTGTCATCTTGCCTCTATATGAAGAACTTGTTTCTTTTAGTCCATGATACATCGAAGGAAAATACGTATTGTTTGAAGTGAACCTTGGTGAAAACACAACACTTGCACGCTAACTAGTGTCACCTTCTCTAGTCAATTGTTTTTGGGTTAATGTTTGTCAGCTCAGTCAAGTAGAATAAGGTGAGGGGGGAAACCTTAACAGGCACGTCAGAGGTATAATAAACTACTTCTCTGCAGGAACAACCTCTTCTACTCTCAATAAGTCGGGATCCCTCTTCCGCCTCTGAAATGAATAAGTGTTATGCACAGTTATGAAGATGAAAATGAAAAAAATGAAAAAGTGAAAAAAGTTTGAAAAAAAAATGAAAATGAATAAGGTGAAAGAAGAGAAAGGCTTCCTATGCAGAGAGGTGATGCAAGTAACTCCGTTGGGGTACTAACCAGGCTCGCTGGTAGCGGAGCCATGCTTGTGTTCCTATGTGACTCCGTCAGGGTACTGTCCAGGCCTATTGGCAGTGGAGCAACACCAGAGATGAAACCAAGACTCTGATGACTATACTTCTTGTGCATCAATATACCCCTCAGCCCCAATCAAAATAACTGTGTTGTCTTGGATTGAAATGTGTGTCAATCGACCAAGAGTTTGGCATATGCTACATCTTACAATCAATCTAGTGTGAAACCAAGAGGAGCTGAGAACTAAGCAATACTTCCGAAGGTGTTAGACTTGATTTTCATGAACAAGGTCCATTCAGAGAGCTGGAGTTCTACTAGTGTATCGCCAAGTGTTGTAGCGGCTACAACCACCCTCCAAAATTTTTCCTTAGCTTTGTTTTGGAGCCTCCTTTCCAACCTTCACAACAGCTTGTCTTGCTTCATCAGGTTCACAAGCTTCAAGGTTTTTCTTGCGCAAAGGCAGTTTTTCGATCACAGCTCAATGCATTCCCCTCACAAGATGTTCACCCAGACTTGGACCAGCTGCACGCTGAGTAGCTTCCCCAAGAAAATTGTTCATTTCTGGAGGGCAACCAGCCTTCCCTCTAGAAATTACGCAATCCTGTATGGCAGCATGCTGGGCTCCAAGATTGTGCAATTCTGCCAGTTAACACTCCCAGCAGGAATTGCGCAATTTTCCCTAGCTGGGCTCCTCAGCCCAAAATTTGTGCAAATATGGGCAGCAGTCAGCTGCTCTGCCCAGTAATTGCGTAAATCTCCTGGGCAGTCAGCCCAACTCCCATTCAGAAATGTGCATTTCCTTCAAGCAGTCGAACAACCTCTTGCATGTGCAACTGAGTTGACCTGTTCCCTCCAGGACCGAGCAAAATAGACTTCCATGCATGGGTTGCTTCTCCCAAGGCAGCATGCAAAGGCATCCCTTTTTTCAGGGATCTATGTTTAGCAAGTGGAGGTTACATGCAAGGATCATTTCAGAAACCTCCCACCAAGTGTCGCTTTCACTAGATTTGTGGCATGCGCATCGCAACTTCGATGTTATCAAAACTCATCAACCGGATGTCACAGAGCTCATTCCTCACATCAACCTTGCAGCTCTGACATCCCACATCACATCTAGGAGAAGTCGGCACATTCAGCGCAACCATTTTGGGGTAAGCCCGCTTCCCATGCCTTATGTTGCATTTTTGTCTCTTTTTGTGTTTTCGCTTGTATGAGTATTGTTTGCTTGATTTCTTTAAATGCTTGTCGTCGTTTACATGTAGACTAGCTTGTCCTAGCACCGTTTCAGTTTTCGTTGCTATCTCACTGTTGTCGCATGCATGAAATTGTTTTTCACGAACGGTCATCAATTCGGAGACTTGCCTCACCCACATGCATGTTGTTCCATTTTCTGAATCTGTCACTCACCATTTGCATTCATGATCATTCACTTATGCTTACACTCAGTATCATCATGCATTTGCATTCACATTCGCTTTCAGTTGCCCGTCGGCGAGTCTGGCCAGCCCTGGTCCGGACTCTTCCTCACCAAGACAACATTGCACAATCCTGAGAGGGAAGGCTCTGCCTTCCTCGCCAGAAATGCGCATTTCTACCCAATAGTTGTTCCCCAGGCCTATCTTGTGAAATCCTGAGGAGCAGTGACTGTTGGCCCAGAAAATTTCATAATGCAGTCATTGCCAGCTGAAATTGCACATTGCGCAATTCCAGCAGTCAGCAGTCAAGTTGGACTATGCATTGTGCAGTTCCAGTAGCTAGTCAGCCTCATGACAGCCCGGACTGTGCCTTGCGTAGTCTTGGAAGTCAGTCTCCTAACCTCCCAGCCGAAATTAGCAACCTTCATGATCAGTCACACAGCCGCACAGGTACAATGGTTCCAGGAGAGCAGAGTTGAAGACACTTTTCAGAGCACTCTTGGGGATGCAGTCGATCAAGTGTCTATGAGCTTTCCCACTCACGAATACATCAAGTTGTTCGTAGACAAGGGCATCAATATATGATAGCAGCAACATCATGGACAGCAGCTGAAGGCAGCGTACCGGATGCAACAAATGCAAGAGGAGGGTTGTTTACAACACGGAGGATCAACAAAGTTGCAAGCTCAAGAAGATCCATTGATGATGAAGGCAACTTTGGAGACTCATGCTATGAGGTGACAGCGCTACATGAAGATCGCATGGAGACAGAGAATGGAATAAAGAAGGAGTTGCATGTGTTGAAGCAGCAACTCAAGGAAGAACATGAAGGTGCATAGACAAGCGAATGAGGTGCAACAAGAACAGGAACAAAAGTGGGCACAACATGCACTCACGGATGGAACTGCGCCCGTACAAGTTAAATATTCATCACAGCAGCTGACACGGAGCAGACATGGTGAACAGTGTTGTTGATCGCATGCAAGGGATTCAGCAACATGCATGTCATTGTGCACACACATGCAATCCAACCCATTCAGCACACTCACCAAGGTGAAGAGAAGAAGCAATTCCAACTGGAGCTGAACATATACTTCGGCAAGTTGATGTGCATGACCACCAACACACACTTGAAGATCAGCACAGACACTATGCATCAGTGTGTTCCCAGTTCAGCCGCACCCAAGAAGACTATGCGCGTGTTAGCATACGAGTTGGATGAAGGGGCCGAACCAATTCACCGGTAGCAACGGAGGCAAGAGTTCGCTTTAGCAAGATGTCACCATGAGGTGCATGCACACCATCACGGATGACCAAGCTTGGCATCAGCTCATCACCTTCACCATCACAAGCATGTCAAAGAGTTGGTCTCATCACAGCGGATCGAGTGTCAGTGATGTCTTCCATGGCTTGCTCAAGCCATGTTGTCTCACATGAGTACATGTGCATTGTAATGTTGAGTCATGTCAAGTGTAAGTCATTTGTAAATAGTTGGATGTAACAGTCATAGAGTAGGTGAAGATTCATGAGGGTAGTTGAACTGTCACAAAGGGGAATGTCAAGGGTCACCCCACCCTTTGCTATAAATAGTCCCTCATAACTCATTGTTGAGGCTTTTGGTCAGCCAAGCTTCTGATAAGACTATCTTGGAAAGAGCTTGGACAGTATTGTAACACGCCTTGGCTTCTCCACTGCACAAAGCTAATTCATCTCTTTGGAGGAGCAAGCAGATGTGGCTGTAACGTTCCACTGTTGGGGCTAGCGGTTTTATATGGATGTATTGTATGATTGGAACTTACACTTCTTTATATAATCAGAGCCAACACATTTTCACACATGTATTATATCTGTTGTAAGACTGATCTTTAACACTTGTAATGCATTTTGCTTTAACCTGTGTTCTACATCTGAACTGTTTCATTTGTTGTAATGCATAATTATTAATGGAGATGTGTTGTATATGTTGTTAATGTTGTCCCATCTGTGTCGACTGCTCTGCCAGACATCAAACAGGCCTTTCATATGAAGCTTGCTGTAACAACCGTTGCACTCGTTCGGACTGATTCGTCAGTGTTGTACGTGTTCTCTTACCTTGTATGTTGTGACTGCCGCATCCATGTGGACTACTCCACCGGACGTTGTGTATGTCTTGCGTGTTGTGTGTTCCTAGCCGAGTTGGGACTAATCCCTTTCAACCTGGAATTCACCTTCACCCTAATCTCAACCCACCTATGTCAGAACCTCTCATACACCTTTTTTGACTCACTGCAATGGTCACACCCTTGCTACTGACAGAGTTATCTTACTTGCCTCTATGCGACATCATGATCAAGGCATTACCTTACGACCCACTGCTAGGACTCCTACACCAAATGGCCTAAGGTCTGATTGGGACTTCTTACCAAGGAGATCCCCTTACATGTTGGTAGGTCCAGCACTGTCAACACATTACTAGGTGAAAGTTGGTTTAAAGGCATGGAACTTGATGCATCACACTACAAAGACTATTTGAAACCTCAATACAAAGGAAAATATGGGCCTACATTTCCAAGAAATTACCTATTGAACCACCACAACAAACTCATGAAAGTAATACAAAGATATTTCACTTGTGAAGGTCGTTTCAGTGGAGTATACCAATACCATATCAAGTTTCTCATGCATTTCACTAGCAAAAGGAGCCTTAACTTGCCTCATTACCTCTTCAAAAGCTTGGGGAAAATGGTAGAAAAGGTTCAATCCAAGAGAGAGAAACATTTTGATGTCAACCTAAGCTAACAATACCCAAATTATGCAAATAAAATTGCATGACACTGGTCCCAGGAGTTTATCACCTAATCCATGGTGAAAACCCTCACAATTTAAGGTTTAAGCTCTTAATTAAACTCTATGCAAAAACGTTTGACTTAGTTATCCAAGGTTTAAACCTTGGATAAACCTTTAAGCGGAACCTTACACAACCCTTCATAAACTTTCATAAGCTTTGGTTAAGTCTTATTACCCACGCATATTAACCATACCATTTTAACTCCAATTCTAATCACCCGCGCTTATCAACCATACCATAGTCCTTGGACTTTGGTTAAAACCCGACTTAAGCCATAATACGTTAATTCCACTTATTTCTATTATAACTCTTGTATAATATAAATACACATAAACTGCACTTAATCTTACCTTTCCGCCTTTTCACGACCTTGGCACATATATCGATGCTCAACCTTTATCGTGTTCACTCTGCACCGTTGATTTGTTTCCTGTAGATCCACGGCTATCGTGCGTTCTCCGACTTTTATCCATTCACCCGCCAGAACTCAAAGAAGTTAAACTTCTTTGAATAACACATCGGGTCCGCTCAAATTATTAACCTGCGCGCACTTTTCCGCACCATTACCATCCAATTAATCACCGAATGAACGATCACAATTATCGGAACTCAACAAGGTTTTAACCTTGTTGTATAAATCCTCATCACATCCGAATTCCAAATTAACCTTCGCGCGTGTTAGCACGTGATATCTGTCTGATCAATCACCCAACTGACAGTTGTCATCTATCTAGACTTCAACTAGATTTAGTCACAGTTCATAACTTTCTCGGTTCCATTTTTTAATTACCGCTTATAGCTTTGAGGCCGTGTGAGAAACAACTACCTGCTTACGAAAATCGCTCCGTCCTTCTACTAACATGTGGCTTAATCTCCACCGCTCAACTTCTTTACTTTATTCTATGCGACTTAATCTTGGCCATCTATCTCCGTCACTCTCATTCGTTGATCTATCTGATCCAACGACTGAGCTTCGCTGCTACGCTCTTATGTTCTTTATTGTGTAAAAGTCCATTTGTTCGGGTTTTCGCCTATGTATTTGTTTTCGCCTTCTGGTCTTCAACTAGTATGATCTCTATCTCCACTGTGTTACTTCATTCCTTCACCCCTTTATGCTTCCACTGCGTAACTCCTTAGGTTTTAAGAACCTTACAGTATACCTTTGTTGTAACGTTAAAGGTTTCCTCCAACATTGTGTGTGTGTAAACCCGATACACTCTTCCCTGCACTTGATCTCTGCATCCTGCTTAATTCCACCTACTACACATACTATGCAAAATCACTCTAATTCACACACAACTATCATTCCATTAATTATACACATCACACAACTCAGGAATTGAATTCTCTGTATTAATAAACAATCATTTACATAATGAGTTTCTCTCTCTAGCCTGATTTCCAATATCAGTGGCCTCTTCCTTTCCTATCTGCCCGTAGGCTTACTATCAAACCTATCTAACTCTTGAACTAATTCCTAACTAGCTAACCTTTTTCTATGCCTTTTAGGGTTACATTTATACAAAAGGATTCTATAACCAATTCCTCGTTTAGATTCATAACCTTCTCAACAAAATCCTAAAATATCTTCTTATCTCTAAGGATCCTCTCTAATCTACAAAATCATCAACTAATTCCTAATCTAAGATTTACAATTAATTCTCAAATATCTCAACTATCCTAATTCTCTCATGTTCTCCAACGTTCGAGAACATTTACAAATATGCCTCACAATACTTAATTAATCCCTATTCTAGTTTCTTTCATTAAAATCACTTGAAACCTTAATAATTACATTAATTTAATACATAGGAAACCAACTTCCTTGAAAACACAAGATTGAGTCCCTATGAATACTAAAATACAATGATATTTCTAAGTCGAATGCTCCTGCATCAGTCCTCTATACTTGGTCTTTTGGCAAGCACTTGGTTCTCTAACTCTGGAACCTCTTTGAGCACTTCTCTCTGCTCCTTCTAGGTTTCAACTTATCTGCACCTTTTAAGAACACAATTGTCGTCTTTATCCAATGTCTTTTAGAATTCTTCAAGGTTCTGCCACATTTTGCTTTCATTCATAAACTCTTACCAGTTGTTCATCCCTTAGCAATTCTACCAACATCCTCTGTGGAATTGCCTTCATGATCTTTCTTATGAGCTACAACAATACCTCTACAGTAACAAGTCTCATTCTTGCTACACATGCCTCACTAAGATTCTCTCCTCTTACCTAAGTCTTTTGACATCTTTCTGGTTCTTTCCTCTGGAACCAATTGAGCACTCCTTACTCTAGGTTGTTGCAATCTTCTCACATGCTACCTTCAAGACCTCTGCATGATCTTGTTCTACCATTCACCTGCACTTTGAATGGATTGTTCTCTATTTCTTTGCATCTATAAATTCTCCCAATATTCTGCTACACTTTATCTCTGTGTGCCTGCTATTTGTCAGATTGAAAATCTGATCACCATTCACTTGTATACACACCTTCAAACATAACTCTTAGAATAGAGTTCTCTCAAAGAATTCTTTCATACATAATTTCCTTATTCATCTTTGATACCAAATGATGCCAACCTACGCTGAAAATACCCACATTATGCAAATAAAATTGCATGTCACTGGCCCCAGTGATTTATCACCTAATCCATGGTGAAAACTTCACAAATAAAGGTTTAAGGCCCCTTAATTAAATGCCTAAGCGGAATCGTTTCATTTGAACTATCCAAAGTTTTAAACTTTAATAAACCTTTAGCGGAACCCTTAATAACCTTTGGTTTAACTCCAATTCTAATCACCCGCGCTTATCAACCATACCATAGTCCTTGAACTTTGGCTAAAACCCGACTTAAGCCATAATACGTTAACTCCACTTATTTCTATTATAACTCTTGTATAATAGAAATACACATAAACCACACTTAACCTTACCTTTCCGCCTTTTCACAACCCTGGCACATATATCAATGCTCAACCTTTATCGCATTCATTCCGAACCGTTGATCTGTTTCTTGCAAATCCACAGCTATCACGCTTTCTCCAACTTTAATCCATTCACCTGCCGGAACTCAAAGAAGTTAAACTTCTTTGAATAACACATCGGGTCCGCCCAAATTATTAACCTACGCACACTTTTCCGCGTGATTACCATCCGATTAATCACCGAATGAATGGTCACGATTATCGGAATACAACGAGGTTTTAACCTTGTTGTATAAACCCTCATCACATCCGAATTCCAAATTATGTAGAAATTTTGAATAATTTAACACATATTCAATGGAGATTATCCTGATCATGTACTAATGCGGAAAACATACACAATACATAAGCTCCTCTACGTTGATCAAGAATATAGCAGCATCAATAACAATAAAACATCAAGAGCATTCACACATTAACACAGTATGTATCTCGGGGAAAGCATCACGCTAAAAACCCCACACTATCTATATATTAATGATTGAGTCATGTAACATTACACAGCATAATACTTCTCACAAGTATCTCCACCTCTGTTACACACAATACAGCTCAGATCTGATCTCCAAATCTCTTCCACTGCTTGCCTGCCTCCACTGCTCAATACCTGCTCAAGAACTGATGAGAATTGCTTCCCAAACTCGATTTTCACCTGCAAAATAGTCACTCACACTTTGTGGACGTGAGCAAAGGCTAAAATGCGGGCCAAATACGTGAGCAAACTCATTGGCATACTCAATCCTTTGATTGTGCAAGATCTGGTGCACAACTATAGTCACAACTGATAGCAATCTGATTCTCTACCACCTGTCCCTGTTGAACTGAACATGCACTGACATGCAACTGAGTTAACTGATGTATTCTTTAGTTGTATTATGAGTTAATAATTAGTTTAACAACTCATCATTAGTCTATCTGCAGTTAGACTAACTACAACCAGTTTAACTAAGTTAAACTGAACACAACTCCATCAACTGTACCTCCAGTCCACTAAACTCAACTCACTTGAGTTCTAACTGAAGTCATGCATGCAACAACTCAACTGACTCATAAAAAAAACGAATTTCCTTCTGACAGCTGCATGTGCCACTTCCGTAGCTCAAACTGAAGTGCTCCAAGAGAATAAGATTAAGTTTATAGTCCAAATATTATTGTGAGATAATAATATTTGACTTTTCTATTTTTGACAGCCAGTCTAAAAATAGACTTGATCACTCACACTGTGATCACTCACACTTTCATCAAAAATAGAAGTCCATCTATTTTCCCAACTTGATCAATCATCCATAAACATAGACATGATCCATATGTCTAAAAATAGACATAGTCTAAAAATAGACTTGCGCCAAAAATAGCCTGCGGGCCCACTTAGTGAAGGCGACTCTTTTCACTAAGCTCCATCATCTTGTTGCAATCTCAACACTCCCTCTCGACAAGATATGGATTATCAGCAACCCCTATCCTGCCTCGGTGGTACTCGAATTTGCTCCTGGTGAGAGCCTTCGTCAGAATATCAGCATCCTGATCCTCCGTTGGAATGTACGAAAGTAACATGATCCTCCGCTGCACACAATCTCTGATATGATGGTACCTGATGTCAATATGTTTAGATCTATCATGAAATACAGGATTAGCCGAGAGTTTAATGCAACTCTGGTTATCACAGTAAATCACAGTAGGATCCAAATGAGAACCGAACAAACCAACCAGGATCTTCCTCATCCATATAGCCTCGCATGCAGCCAAACTTGCTGCCATATACTCGGCCTCCGCTGAACTGAGTGCCACAGATCTCTGCTTCCTGCTGTACCAAGAAACTGCTGTCGATCCGATACTGAAGACCCCTCCTGATGTGCTCTTTCTGTCTGTTGGGCTCCCTGCCCAATCTGCATCCGTGAAGCCACATAGCTTCACCTCATCCTCCTGTCTGTACCACAAACCATATCCCGATGTGCCTCTCAAGTAGCGCAATACATGCTTGCCCGCCTTCCAGAAGAGCTTGGTAGGCTTAACCATAGCTTGTGAAAGCTGGTTAACTGCATAGCATATATCAGGTCGTGTATTGACCAAATACATCAGCGACCCCACCAACTGTCGATAAACAGTGGCATCCACTTCTTCTCCCGAAGTGGCATCCTCCTTCCTCCAACCTCCAGGAAGAGGAGTATCAACAGGCTTGCAGCCATGCATGTTGAACTTCTCCAGTATCTCCCGAGCATACTTGCCCTGAGAAACAAACAGTCCACCACTGCGCTGCCATATTTCCAATCCTAGGAAATAGTGAAGGAGGCCCAAGTCCTTCATCTCAAACTCTGTAGCAAGATCCTTCTTGCATGACAGTATCAACAGCTCATCACCCGTTAGAATCAAATCATCAACATACAGTACAATGATAAGCAACTTACCCTCCACCACAATCTGGTATAGGTTCGGATCCGCCTCGCTCTTGGAGAATCCAAGTCCTGTGAAATAGCTGTCTATCCGTGTGTACCAAGCACGTGGTGCTTGCTTCAACCCATACAGCGCTCTCTTGAGCCTGCACACATGCGACTCGCTGCTGAAGACTTCAAAGCCTTCGGGTTGCTCAATGTACACCTCCTCCTCAATGACTCCGTTGAGGAACGCAGTCTTCACATCCATCTGATGAATGTGCCATCCCATCTGCGCTGAGAGAGCAAGAATCGTCCGTATGGAAGAATACCTTGCGACAGGTGCAAAGGTCTCCTCATAATCGATCCCCTCAATCTGTGAAAAGCCTCGGGCAACAAATCTTGCCTTGTACTTCTCCACACTCCCGTCAGCTGCCTGCTTAACTTTGTAGATCCATCTCGAACCTACCACTGATTTCCCTTCCGGTCTAGGAACAATCTCCCATGCACTGTTTCTGACAATAGAATCATACTCTTCCACCATGGCGTCTACCCATGCGGGATCCTCCACAGCTTCCTCGAAAGAGGATGGCTCAGTCACAACACACTTGCTCATAAGAGCCATGTATCCAGTGTACCGATCAGGTGACTGTCTCTGCCTGCGTTGGGCTGTAGGTGGTCCTACAACTTTCTCTGCATCTTGAGCCAGTCGCTCAGCTTCTGTCAAGCGCTTTCGCCCTCTGATGGTTGGCGCTGCATGAGTGGTCTCTTCCACTCCATGAACCTCGTCCTGTGGCTGATCCACGTCCTGAAGCTCATCCTTAGGAACTAATAGCTCCTCATCTGCATGCAAGTGTAGCTCCCTCTCAAGCGAACACTTCATGGCTTTCTCCTCCTGAAATTTTATATCCCGTCGCACAACAGTTTTACCACTATCTGGCAAATACACACGATAGTTGTGGGGCGTATCAGTGTACCCCACAAATATCCCAACCTCTGCAGTCGGCTCCAACTTCTTTCTGGCATCCTTCGTCACATGCATGTAAACGTTAGCACCAAAAATCCTCAAATGAGAAAGATCAGGCTTCTTACCAGAATAAGCCTCCTCGGGTGTACTCATGCCAAGTATCCTATGAGGACAACGGTTCTGCACATAAACTGCTGTATTGCATGCTTCCGCCCACAAGTGAAGGGGTAGGCCCTGATCATGCAACATTGCCCGTGCAGCACCCACAATCGTTCTGTTCTTCCGCTCAGCTACCCCGTTCTGCTGTGGGTTATGGGGAGCTATGAGCTCTCTACGAATCCCTTCTGCCTTGCAGAAATCCTTGAACTCGTCCGAGATGTATTCACCACCATTATCGCTCCTAAGAGCCTTCACCTTCTTCCCCGACTCCTTCTCGACCAGTGCTTTGAATTCACAGAACTTTGAATATGTCTCGTTCTTCTTCTGCATGAAGAAGATCCAGCACTTACGAGAGAAATCATCAACAAAAATCACATAATACCTGTGTTTTGCTGTCGAAGCAACTGAGAAAGGTCCACACACGTCTGTGTGAATTCTCTCAAGGATCGTCGTGGCGCGACTATCCTTCTCGTGAAAGGTGGCTTTCACAAACTTCCCCAAAGTACACCCCTTGCACTGATCTGACTGCGCAAGTGTGCCTTTAGGAAGCCCTGTAGTGATCTGCTGCAGTATCTTCAAGGCTCCATGGTGAAGGTGACCCAATCTCCTGTTCCACAACTCGCCATCATCCCGGCTCACCAATCCTTCTGCCTTGCCTGCCATTGCTGCGCATCCATCTACATGCAACTGATAAAGGTTCCTCACTCGAACCCCTATCTTCCGGGTCTCACCAGTTGTCTTGCTGCGCAGGAAGGCCTTTCCCTCGCTGAAAACAACATCATACCCCTTGTCTTCTAACATCGCCACTGAGATGAGATTCTTCTTCAATCCTGGAACATGCATGACTTCCTTCAATACAAAGGGTTTACCAGACTCCCTCTCAAAGGAAATGGTACCGATACCGGTCGCACTGTATCTACCATCATCGCCCATCTCGATGTGCACTCCAAGATCTTTGTCCTCCAGATCAGAGAACAAATCTCTATCTCCCGTCATGTGAAAAGACGCACCACTGTCCAGAAACCACACTGATCCCATCACACTTGAAACCAAGCATGCGATCAATGAAAAATCAAGCTCAAACTGAGAAGCTAAAGCCTCTCCCCCTGCAGATCCAGCAGCTTGCTTGTTCTTCTTCTTCTGCGGACAATTTGTGGCATAGTGTCCATGCTGGTGACAGTGAAAACACTTCACCTTGGACATATCCTGCTTCTTGCCTTTCGCACCAGACTGAGAAGCTTTCTTGCTCTTCCCTTTCTTTGCTTTGGCAGCCAAAGCACAATTCTCTTCATCAGCTCCCTTTGACGAAGATCCGTCCCTGGTACTTCGCCTGATCTCCTCCTGCACAAGATCTGACCATAGTCTTTCCCATCCTGGCAACTTCTCCCGACCATTGACAGAGTCCTGATAGGAATGCCAACTCTTCGGAAGACCAAGGAGAGCCAAGCTCACCAAGTCCTCATCATCGACAGTAACCCCCACACTTCCCAGCTCATCTCGACACTGAGTGAACTTCGTGAGATACTTGGGAATACTGTCTCCCTTCTCGCATTTGATGTTTCTGAGTTTATCTTTGAGCGCCAGCTTCCTCTGATCGCTCTTGCTTTGGAATAATTCTGTTAATGATTTCCACATCAAATATGGAGTAGCCTTTCCATGGAGGCTGGACACAATGTGATCCTTCACGCCCTCCAACAGAATTCTTCGACATTTTGCGATCTTCTTTTGCCAAGCATCAGCTTGAGTAGCATCAGTAGGCTTTGGGATATCCGTATCTATGAATTCCTTCAGCCCGTTATCATCCAATATTGCCTCCATCCTGTCCTTCCATGCAATATAGTTTGAGCTGCCCTCAAGAGCATACTCCAATCGCAATCCGTTGAAAGACATTGCTGCGTTGTCACCAAGAAAACACTGCTGCAAATTCGAATTCCACCAGCAACCAACTCAACTGCTTCCGATCAACCCTCGCTTGATATCCTGTAAAAATCTCTTCTACAAATCAAGCTGCTCTGATACCATGTAGAAACTTTTTCTACAATTATCTGGCTCTGATACCATGTAGAAATTTTGAATAATTTAACACATATTCAATGGAGATTATCCTGATCATGTACTAATGCGGAAAACATACACAATACATAAGCTCCTCTACGTTGATCAAGAATATAGCAGCATCAATAACAATAAAACATCAAGAGCATTCACACATTAACACAGTATGTATCTCGGGGAAAGCATCACGCTAAAAACCCCACACTATCTGTATATTAATGATTGAGTCATGTAACATTACACAGCATAATACTTCTCACAAGTATCTCCACCTCTGTTACACACAATACAGCTCAGATCTGATCTCCAAATCTCTTCCACTGCTTGCCTGCCTCCACTGCTCAATACCTGCTCAAGAACTGATGAGAATTGCTTCCCAAACTCGATTTTCACCTGCAAAATAGTCACTCACACTTTGTGGACGTGAGCAAAGGCTAAAATGCGGGCCAAATACGTGAGCAAACTCATTGGCATACTCAATCCTTTGATTGTGCAAGATCTGGTGCACAACTATAGTCACAACTGATAGCAATCTGATTCTCTACCACCTGTCCCTGTTGAACTGAACATGCACTGACATGCAACTGAGTTAACTGATGTATTCTTTAGTTGTATTATGAGTTAATAATTAGTTTAACAACTCATCATTAGTCTATCTGCAGTTAGACTAACTACAACCAGTTTAACTAAGTTAAACTGAACACAACTCCATCAACTGTACCTCCAGTCCACTAAACTCAACTCACTTGAGTTCTAACTGAAGTCATGCATGCAACAACTCAACTGACTCATAAGAAAAACGAATTTCCTTCTGACAGCTGCATGTGCCACTTCCGTAGCTCAAACTGAAGTGCTCCAAGAGAATAAGATTAAGTTTATAGTCCAAATATTATTGTGAGATAATAATATTTGACTTTTCTATTTTTGACAGCCAGTCTAAAAATAGACTTGATCACTCACACTGTGATCACTCACACTTTCATCAAAAATAGAAGTCCATCTATTTTCCCAACTTGATCAATCATCCATAAACATAGACATGATCCATATGTCTAAAAATAGACATAGTCTAAAAATAGACTTGCGCCAAAAATAGCCTGCGGGCCCACTTAGTGAAGGCGACTCTTTTCACTAAGCTCCATCATCTTGTTGCAATCTCAACAAATTAACCTCCGCGCATGTTAGCACGCAATATCTGTCTGATCAATCACCCAACGGACGACTGTGACTTATCCGGACTTCAACTAGATTTAGTCACAGTCAATAACTTTCTCGGTTCTGTTTTTTAATTACCGTTTATGGCTTTGAGGCCACGCGAGAAACCACTTCCCACTTACGAAAACCGCTTCGTCCTTATGCTAACACGTGGCTTAATCTCCGCCGCTCAACTTATTTACTTTATTCTACGCGACTTAATCTTGGTCGTCTATCTCTGTCACTCTCGTTCGTTGATCTGTCTGATCCAACGACTGCGCTTTGCTGCTACGCTCTTCTGTTTTTCACTGTGTAAAAGTCCATTTGTTCAGGTTTTCGCCTGTGTAGTTGTTTTCACCTTCCAATCTTCAACTAGTCTGATCTTGATCTCTGCTCTGTTACTTCATTCCTTCACCCCTTTACGCTTCCGTTACGTAACTCCTTAAGGTTTAAGAACCTTATAGTATACCTTTACTGTAACGTTAAAGGTTTCCTCCAACATTGTCTACGTGTAAACCCGACACACTCTTCCCTCCACTTGATCTCTGCATCCTGCTTAACTCCACTTGCTACACATACTATGCAAAATCACTCTAATTCACACACAACTATCATTCCATTAATTATACACATCACACAACTCTGGGATTGAATTCTCTGTGTTAATAAACAATCATTTACATAATGAGTTTCTCTCTAGCCTGATTTCCAATATTAGTGGCCTCTTCCTTTCCTATCTGCCCGTAGGCTTACAATCAAACCTATCTAACTCTCGAACTAATTCCTAGCTAGCTAACCTTTTTCCATGCCTTTTAGGCTTGCATTTATATAAAAGGATTCTATAACCAATTCCTGGTTTAGATCCATAACCTTCTCAACAAAATCCTAAAATCTCTTATTATCTCTAAGGATCCTCTCTAATCCACAAAATCATCAACTAATTCATAATCTAAGATTTATAATTAATTCTCAAATCTCTCAATCTCTCAACTATCTTAATTCTCTCATGTTCTCCAACGTTCGAGAACATTTACAAATATGCCTCACAATACTTAATTAATCCCTATTCTAGTTTCTCTCATTAAAATCACTCAAAACCTTAATAATTACATTAATTTAATACATAGGAAACCAACTTCCTTGAAAACACAAGACCCCCTATGTATACTAAAATACAATGATAGTTCTGAGCCAAATGCTCCTGCATCACATTTGCCCAATTTGTTCCACTTTACACTAATTAAATTGTTGGTTTTGAATGAATTAGAGAAGAGGAAGAGTTCTTGGGAGGCTTTCTTGTTAGCCTCAGATTTGCTGGCCCATTCAAACAGCGCCAAAATTCAAGAAGGCCTTCCCTCAGTAGGCCTGAAGTTGAAAAGATAGATAAGTCATTGAAGGATAAGAGAAGAACAGTCAAAGGGAAAGGTAGGGTGCCACAAGCTGACTAAGAAGAAACACAATTTCTCCACAAACCAAGAACCAAGTCAGCTACAAAGAAGATGATTGAGGAACCGGCCTCTAAGAAGACAATTGAGCCATATAATGATTAACTAGAGCAATTAGAGGAAGGTGTTCAAGAATTTGGAGAAGATAGCCAAGAGGCTCCCATGAAGGACAAGGATATAAAAATCATAAAGTTGCAGGACAGCCTTGACAAATCTCATCTCATGGTGGCTTATTTATAGAAGGAAAACAGGGAGCTTAGACACAAAGCAACAGAGGCAGCCACATATAGTGAAGGTGAATCATCCAGGAATCCTTCTAAACATACAACCCAAGACAAAGGAAAGCAAGTGATTGAGGTGGAAGAGTAAATGTGCTAGAACATTCAAGAGACCTGGGACAAGATCAGCAGCTAAGAGGGAAGAACAAATGAAAGAGACCCTTCCAGCGACAAAAAAAACTAGAGTTTGATGAATGGAAAGAGTATCAGAAATTGTTTGAGAAAATTGAGGACTGCCAACATCAAGTTGATGAGGCGCTAGAAAGGAATGAAAGGTACAAAGAGGAACTCTATGTTGAAGTAATGGAATCTCTTGACACAGTTGATAAAGCCAAGGTAGTTTTGAAATGGACTCTACCTTTACACAAACAAATAAAGAGCTCCTACACAAGGAACTTGATCATGAGAAGAAGGATAACACTGATGAAACAAAAGTTGGCTAGAACTAGAAGACAACTCTAGAAAACCAAGCAGTCATCTAGCAAGTAGACCACGATTACAAAGCAATCCAAGGAAGCCAAACCATCATCTAGCAAGAAGAGGAGGCAGCCTTGGCATCTTGGCTGAGGCTACCCAAAACTGAGGTGGCATAAGGAGATCTTGTTCATGTTGCCATTTTTTTTCATTTTTGAAGTTATATGCTCTGTTTCTTTTTGCTGAAGGCTAAATCCATATGACTAAGGGTTTGTTAGGTAGTGACATAATGTCATATTTTGATAAAATGTGGAGATTTTGGTAGATTGAGAGTATGCTAAGTGCTATAAGGTTGGATGAGATGATTGGTTGATCATTACAATTAGTTTGGAGTAGGAGCTGGCAATACAGGTTCAGAGTTTCACATCTGATGTGCAAGTGGGGATCAGTCAGTTGGGATGTCTGCAAAGCTGGGAAGGGTATTTCAAAAGGTTCTACACCAACACGACATCATCTCAAGTGTGTACCCGTTAGCTCAAATTTATCTAGTACAGTGTGCAACCATGCCAAGTTGGAGACCTATTTCTCACTGTTGCACAAGTTTATCAGTTATGGCTATCTTTACAAACTTCTATTTTGGGACATTCTAAAAGTGTTTTTAGTGGTTGGATAAGCATGGATAAGTTAGCTTAGTTGATGAATCCATACATGATGTTTATGAATTTTTGTAAGCTTTAAAATCGATGATGTTTCTAATTATGGTAGCTTCTATAGGGTAGGTTTTTGTTTTTCTCCAAATACATTGTTTCTAGTCTATTATACTTCTGTGCAGTGAATTCGACCACCTTAAAGTGGTAATTTCAAATTCCTTATTGTATTTGAGGAGGTAAAGACATGTCAAAGGGGTTCTTGCTGGTAGTTGTATTTGGAGAGAAGACCATTGGCATTTTCTGTAGTTCTTTTTTTAGAATATTTATACAAACCTAGTTGCAGAAGTACAAATCTGCTTTTACCAAAGATTTGAATACATGGTGCTTTGATGTATGTCCCTTTTCTTATGTGAATGCACATTATTTCTTTGTTTACCATATTATCTCTAAAATCTTCTGAATGTTTGAATTGTATTGTTTGGAAATCATCCATTGTAAGGTGCTCCAATGCATGCAGTTTAAGTATTATTCCATTTTGTTATGATTATATGTTCAAAATTCTTTCCAAGATAAATGTTTTGTTCATAATAATCCTCATTTCATTCTTTTATGCTAAAGTTATATCAAATATTTATCCTTTGTTAGATGCCTTTGGTATAATGGATTGTTGGTCTTATTCTTCCCATACACCTTAATAATCATCTTTTTCACTAATAAGCACTATTAATCTCGCCTCTGCTTTCTAAACAGATTTACCAGTCACTGGTTTGATCATAAGCACTCAAAGTTTGACTCCATTTCCCAATGGTACTCCTTTCGAAACCCTACCAACATAACTTTAATTAAAAAACTCATCCTTTGCTCAAGATCTAGCCACTATTTTTCATTGAAACTAGTCTTTTGTGACTGAGTTGAAAGAGAGAGCCCTCTTTGGAGTTGGAAGGGCTAGTTTCTAATACCGCAAGTGGTTTGTGGTTACCCATGTGATACGTCTTTCAGCCTAGAGGTAATTACAGGGTGATAACAAAACCAAGGTGTCAACTAGGTCAACATCACTTACATGTATTCCTTAGTGACAATTCTAGCTTTGGATTCCATTTTGGCCCTTCACTAAGCCAAGTCGCAAGAGAAGGTATTGTCAAAGCATAACAACCTCAATTGATGCATATTTAGCATCAAGAAGTAACTCCCCAAATGCAAGATAAAAATCGTGTGTTCTCATTAGAAACTTGAGACAAATATGCTCATAATCACAGCAATGAAGTATACATCACTTCAATGCATTAGGCAGTTCTCGCAACCAAGAATTCCACTCTTTACAAATGGGTCACTAATGCCTTGAGCCCAAGTCCCCATTGTGTCCAATCCGCAAAGACTAATAAGTAATTGAAAGGAAAATGTATCCCTATAGAGTCGATTAGCTTCCACAATTTGTAACAAGTTTGTTGCACATTGTGTCATTGACAACATTGTTTTCCCCAACAACCATCTTTCAATGGGTCACTCACTACCACTTGTGCATTATATACAACTTTCCCAACACCTAGACATCTCAAAGCTAGATAGTGTCAAGTGATGATTCAAGGATGAATCGACCTTTCAAGGTTGAAAGAGTTGAGCACCATTTTTGAACAACATGCTAACCTTGAACAAGGTGCCCATACAACAAGCAACTAACATTTTAGGACCTTCATTTCATCCAACAACCCAATAAGGCAATGCAATAACAACAAAATCTAGTATAATGTGGCAATAACATGTTTGGCAAATTTTTCAACACATGTTACCTTTTCACTTAATATTTCCACATTTGAGTTTTCGCTCCTTACATGTCCCCTTTGTAATATATATATATATATATATATATATATATATATTGTAATTGAGTCATGCTTTTACTTTCTAGTATGCACACAAGTGAGTTACAATTTCATATACCATTGTAATTTTATTCCCACCTTATCAATGATAAAGTTAATTTGTCACAATATCCTTGGTGTTCATTGCGTGATTAACATTATCTATTTTTGTTTCGTGTATGCAATTACATTTTCTTAGCATTGTTATAAACCATGGAAATGTTCAAGGAATGAACTACAATTAACCTACTTCATATTAATTTGTTCAATAAACAACCAACCACTGTTTTTATTACATTCAGTAATAGTGACACCTTGTAAACATGTTGGGCATCAACTAGTAAGCATTTTTGTTTGAATTTGCCTCACATTCCAAATTTTATTTTAAGATTCCTTTGCACAACTTACCTATTGTGAAACATTTCTTGCCCATTATCTATTGCATTTTGTACAGTTATTAACATCATGACAATACATGAGATATTTAATATTGATACCATATCAATCAATGCAATTAGTATGCTTGTTGCATATACACTCCACCAACATTTGGCATAGTATGAAATGCCCTAAGACAGTGTTCTAAATTGGGATGCAATGTGGATGTGGCTCAATAATGATTGGGGCCCAGCTAGTAAAAACTAGTAATTATCATTTGCATTTGAACATGATCAAATAAATTCAAAGGTGTTTACATGTGCACTTAAATATCCAAACTCACCACATTAAAGATAATGTGAAATTTTATGAATGCCGTACCCTACCTTCCATTACATGCTCTAATTATAGGCCTCGGCCTCCAGACACCAAAGTTTGTTATACTTTGCTTAGAGTCATAAAGAGGGATGTTGAGTCATACTAAGCAAGGTAGTCAATTGATAGTGCATTTATAAGCACATGGCATTTATATTTATGTTGAGTCATACTAAGCAAGGTAGTCACTTGATAGTGCATTTATAAGCACATGGCATTTATATTTATATTGAGAGGCTTGCAACTTTGGGCATATAGCTTTCCCTAATGGTACATAACTTGAACATCATATTCTCACGATCCGTTGAGTAGAGAAGCATTATTATATGAACTTTTTAACTCTCTTTCTTGCTCGTACATGCGTATGAAGTATGAAGAATCCCGATGCAAACAACAAACAAAATCTGCCACATCTAAACCTAGAGTCCATGATGCCAAGTCTGGAAATCACATGAAGGAAAAGTCGATCACGGTAGATAGAACACCTCAACAATACATAAAGACCAAATATCAAGAAGTGGCTGTCTCCAATATCGAGCATTTATGGTGTGACATCAGTAAATTTTTTCCAATATTGAGCATTTATGGTGTATGACATTAGTAATTTTTTCATGCTTACGGAGGTTAGCAGAATTAGATGTTTGTTTTCTTTTTGTCATTATCAGTAATGATAAAAAAAATTGTTGGTTAATCCACAGAAATTTGAACCGGTGGCATTTAAGCGAGTGTCTTTAACCTGAGTAAATATATTTTTACCAGTGCCTTTCTAATGCTTATACAATTGAAATAATGAATCATTCTCATGGCATTCTAAAGGACTATTTAGGCAAGAATGTTGAGATCATAGACCGAATAGGATTGAGAATATACTATTTTGATACAAAAACTGAAGAAAACAGACTCAGCAGAACATTCTGGTCCCTGAATATTACAAGCAGTGGTTGAAGAGATTGATCCCCTTATAGGGGGGTTTTGGAGATAATACCAAGTCTGAGGTACTTGGAGGTGTGATACTGGCTGGGGAAGATAAAACGAAGCTTATATGAAACAAATATTCAGCATCAAAAAAGGAGATCAGGAAGGACATAATTCCAACCCCCAAGGTTAAGTTCGGTGGCTGACTCTGAAAAATCTGATCCTTGCTCCCCTTTTGGTCAGCAGGTCCTGCTTTTGGTTTTATCATCTCTGTCAAACCTCTGTTTCAAGTATTCTGGAGTCTGGACAACAACGACACAGTTACTCTGCTCTGAAATCATGTTTTACAGACTATAGTTACATCTTTTGTAATCTAATTTTTGTTTCTAAAGTATCTTAAGAAAAAGGACAGGAAACCATGTATCCTTCTCCCTCAGCTGTTTTAGTATGTTCGTCAAGTTATAGAGGCCTAAATCAGTAAATTTAGTAATAAAAATTACCTAATCTTCTTAAAAATGTGCATCAAGGCTGAATCTTTTGCCTTATGCTTATCAATTGGAACTAATTGGAAAATTATCCATGTTTTCATAAACTGAATATTTGTTATGGCCTTTATCAATTTCAAGATTCTATTGTTTGAATTCCTTCATTTTATGCATAAAAGTTATGAACAAACATATTGTAGATCCACCAAAAGCCCGAAACTTCTGAGAAAGCAAATTATTCAAGAAATGTGATTTAGGAATGCCAAAAGTTCTCAACCATTATCACATTAACGTGCATATAAAGGGAGAGTGTATTACACCTCTTTGAAGAGTCAAAGCTTATACGAGAATGGGGTACAGAAATTTGTTCCTTTGAAGCATACAAAATCCTGAAATTGAAGGTTAAAACCTCAAAACTTCTATACTCGTATTTCACAGCATGAATAATTTTAGGCATTTTTTATACCTCATTATACATTGACACAATCGATCTCCTTTGGTAGGGGAAAAATTATCAGGAAAGAATTTGAATGTGGTTGAACCAGGAAACACAATTTGAAATGGTAGGCCAAACAAATTACAAAGCCCATAGTGAACCAGGATCTAGATAACAGCCAAGTCCCTTGAATTTTAAAACTGTCCAATGCATAGTGAAATTCTGCAAGTTCTAGCTCAAAGAAAAAACATACATGAACAAATGGTATATGAGAAATTTCAAAGTGTAACAAGAAAAACTGAGGTGGAAGCTATGCAAGAAATACTCATTATTAGTTGTTTATGTCTCCGTACATAGACTAACCTGTTAGCCAGCATGGGATGTTCTATCCCACATTACATTTTTTGCAGACATATTAGCTGTAGATCCTCTGTAATGACCCAAAGTTTATCAGCATTGACGTACACAGTTCACATAGACAAAGGCAGCAGCATTCGCCGCCGCCTTTTCCTTGCCAGCTTAGTTTGTCTGACAATTTTTAGGCATATAGGTAAAAGAATTGCAAGACATACAAAAGTAAAGCCTAGCCATGTGTATCTCAAGTATAGGGCAATAAATGAAAATATTAATAATGCAAGAAAGAGCAACGCCCATAGGCCAGCTTTGGCAGCATCGCTCCTGCATCCATATGCAACAAATATATATTTAAGATTCGAGGTTCAGTTCCAACATAGTTTCTATATCATATGACTGCCATATATAATAAAGATACATTAACATTGAATTGCATTGTTATTTTACAGACTAACAGACAGATTGCAACTACACAAAAACATCAGAGACGTGTTCTTTTTCTGCATTCGTTTCATCAGATCCACCCCAACTATTCCAGATATGAAATATGCTCTTTTTCCACCAATTTTAATCTTCTTGAGGGGATAACATAAGATGGGAAATATGTTCAATTTGACTTGAACCATTACAACGTCCTAAATAAATGCAATAACCAAATGGCAAATACTGTCATATGGAGCTAGCATATCTTCAGGATAGTCACTAACAATTAGTTTTCAAATTTGAAGCAAAATACTCTAAATATATATACAATGTCAAATTCTTTCTCAAGATTTTTCTTGAAACAAAATTTTAAAAAAGAAAGTTTGACAAAAGATGTGCATCCAGGCCATCTGCCTAAGAGTGCCTGTATATAGAATAATGTAAACCTAATGCATAGACCTTTTAAGTTTCAGTGGACGGGGCATGAACAGGAAGATGGGATCCTCACTACCATTTTGATAAATATATAATCCAAACAATATATGGAACTTTTGGCAAGTTTTATAAACTCTATTTACTCCAAAGGATGCAGATCATTTTCAGATGATCATAAACATAGGTACATTTAGTATCATGATCACAACCGAACTAAATGTAGCAGTATCATGACAGCACAGGTTCAGTCGTGATAGCACTGGTTTCTACGGTACCAATACTATCATTGAAATTAGAATCTTATTGTATAGCTCGTCTTGTATCTTTACATTGGGACCATGCACTCAATGCATTTGTACAATCCTTAAAATACCTCCCCATCCGGTTCAAACTCTTTTTTTTTTAAATGGTACCTTGGGTTCAAGGAATAGTTAGTTGCATGTAAAGTTCGATGGAGCTACATGTTCCAGAATCCATCTATCATCAATGATTTTCCAAAGACGAAGATACTTCTGCCTCTTATCATTGTATGTTGCCTTTATTGCCTCTTTGGCATGATCTATGGCCTCATATCTCATGGCAGGTTTAACACCATCCACCATTCACAGCACTTTCACAAAAGGCTCATTGAATTTTACTATCTCTTTTGCCCCTTTTAAAAAAAAAAATCCAAAATTTCATTTCCTTCAGGATTTTTCGTCTGCCAAGATGCATTCCACTCGTTAAAAGAAAACATCTTCCATAAGTTGCCTCTTTGGTCAAGGATAGATTGCAACATAAGAAAGCTTGTTGCATTTCATGTGATGGCTGCTAAACAAACTCTTTGCAATTGCCCTTAATGTTCTTCCCCATAAGGTTCAAGATACATGTGTTGTTGTAGGATGTCTCTTGCTATGGTTTTCACTTGTTCCACAAGCCTCTTCATCCACTCAATTTTGCAAATGTCCTCAAATATGAGGTCCAAAAAGTGATTGCACATGGAGCCCACCAAATGGTGGAGTGTTTGTTGAATGCTTTCCACCATCTTTCTTGCCAAAACATAGTTGGAGGCATTGTCTATGGTGATCTATACAACATTGTGTACCCTGACCTCCTCAATCACTTAATCTAAAAGATAAAACAATAAATGTGCATCCTTCATCTGATCAAATACTGGGCTAGAAATGAGGAAATTATGAATTTGTGGGAACTTCTACCAATCCATCCATGAGATGAGATGGTGCAACCTATTTTACTCCATGACTAGTTGAATTCCACGAGGTATTCATCTATTATTTGAACCTCTTTCTGTAAAAGTGGTCCCTTGATATCATGAAAACCATGGCATTTGAAACTCAAACCACATGAAGCTATAGCATCTAATAGGTTCATAATATGGAGAGCTGAAAGAAATGAAAGGTTTGTCTGATTCATACCATCATCTAGCCATGCAGTCCCAAGCAGCTTCCTTTTCCATCTTGTTCCATTACTATCAATAGTGGGATGAGCCCAATGGGTGGTGCAAGGTACAAATAATTAGTCAAACTTAGTACTCTTAGGATTGGATGTGCTAGAAGAAACCTCTTCTCTACGAGAGTTCAACGACAAGAAAAGAGGAGGATTCTTCAAGAATGGGATTTTCAATATCATGTAAACTTGAACTCTCCCTATCTCTTATTGAGTCTGTTTAAGTTTAGCTCTATCTGCTTGATAGGCATCCAAAAGACATTGCGTCTCAGCTTTTATTTCAGGGGAGGCTTTTAAGCAAGGCATAATTCGCCCTCTCTCATTTGCTAAGTATTGTTTCCACCTTTGTATACACCCGCACCCCACCCCACGCCACCTGCATTGCCCCCATTGACTTCCTTGAAGGTAATGGTTGCATACCATTTTCCCCCAAACACTTGGCAATGGTCCCATGCAAAGTCTTTTCTGTCTTCGTTAACCATGGTAATTACTTTACCAGCAAAAACAAATCTGCAAATAAAGCCTTGCTCCTCCTTTTTTAAGGAAAAAAACAGCAAGTCATTTGTAGAGAGACAGAAGGCTATATGAAACAGTTTTGCATACCTTCACAAGCTCCCAATCAAGACTCCAAAT
The DNA here is from genome assembly GCA_031772625.1 of Pinus tabuliformis. NCBI lineage: Eukaryota > Viridiplantae > Streptophyta > Pinopsida > Pinales > Pinaceae > Pinus > Pinus tabuliformis. Next base: position 537,706,896 of record CM062816.1, on the reverse strand, counting down.
CGGCACCAAAAAAATATCCAAACATGTACTTTGAATGAGTGAAACAGCAGGTCCAAAACAGAAAAAGAATAGTTCCAAAACAACAAAATAGCAGCACCAAAACACAGCCCAGGAAACTCTCAGGATGAACACTTGAATCAGCCGAAGAAATTTTCCAATTTAACACTCGAAAGGGGTCCGAGAAGTATTCCAACTCAGCACAAGAATGATGCTGAATTATTAGTCGCCAAATTCTTCCCAACCTCACAATCTATCAAGCGAAGGGCGTGAGACAAATGTTGGGGGACGTCATTAAATAGAAAGGAGAGGGATTTAGGATTAGGGTTAGGGTTTCAGTTTTTCATTCATTTATTTTTATCTTTCTTCGATCTTGAGGGGGTTTTAGTGGGCCATCCTTGGCCGGTACAGAACCAGTGGGCTCAAACTGGAATGACCGGTTCCATACAGAACCATCCATTTCCAGTCTCGGGAGGCCATTTCTGACCAACTGATTTTGCTGTTTCCAGTTTGGCTCCAAAAACATTGGTAGAAACTAAAGAGCACTTTCCCCTACACTGTGCAACACACTCACAAATTAGGGAGGGGTCAAAATTGCAAATCCGAAATTGGGAATCAGCATTTCAAGAGGATCTAGTGAGAGGTACAGCAAGGTCAGTCGTGAAAATGATGCGCGCAAGGAGCATATGGTTGAGTAGAGTTAACAACGCAGCTAGCCCTTGATGTAGAGCAAAGGGGACCAAACTCAGTTGAAGAGGCCAAGTCCATAATTTTGGACCAACCATTTCACCACTGGCTCTAGTTATCATAAGTTCTTGCTTTATTTTCTTGGAAATTAACACAAAGTTTAAACTTTGTTGTGCCATATAGTCATTCAGTCTGGTGGACAGTTTAATAAAATCAATCAATCTCTATCTCTCTCACACAAAACAAACAAAACAGAGACCGATGCTCACAAAATGGAAAAGACGCATCTTACCTACGGTGGAAGGTAAAAATTCCAATTGCTCAGTTAAATTTTCCGAGTTTGGAATGTGACTAGCAAAGGGGTTTCTTCAAGGCTGTTTCATTAGTCAAATATTAACTGTTACCCTTCAACATCACGGTAGCTATTGCCATCCTAGAGACCAAGGTTCTATTCTCTATTGGCATGAAAGTAACCAGATTTTATCATGACACCTTAGCTCCCAACCTCCGTGACTTCGACACGGGGCTTTTTACCAGTTTTTGGCTCAGTGAGGACCATTTAGCCAGAGTAAGAATGTGGGTGCCTAATACATTTAAGCCCTCAATTCTTCTCAAAATCTATAAAAAACTAGAAATTTGAATGTGCAGAAGGTGATCCCACCAATTTGCAACTGTGACTTGGAAAACACCAATGAACATACTCGACTTTCATTGGGCAAGAATAAATTTCAGATTTGACAAGTAAAAGCTTCATACAGAAAAGGGTGATCCATAATGTTACATTCATTTCATCTCAACATAACTTATCTAGCAAAGTCCAGTACCAACAAATGCACTCCGTGTAGATTCCCACGGATGAATTCAATCAATAATGTAATAGGGAATTATTTCCGACATCGTTTAGTATCAAACCAATCCGGAATCAACCCTAAAAATTGTACGGACCACACAACCCAATAGGAAAGCATATGCATAAATTTGATATTTTGGCATGGTAGACTACTGCAAAACTGGCACAAATCCTGTGCATTAATAAACGGAAACACCATGTAAAATCCATGAGTTTTCATTGAATTGAACCGGAACTGAGAGAAATGGATCTTACATACCCAGATGTGATTTGGGTCGTCGATGAGAATAAAGTTAGAGGCGCCCACTTATGCTGGGATCGAACCTGATAGTCCCGCAATTGTTCTGCGAGGTTTGAACGAGTTATCATCTCTGCTTGCTTCCAAATAACTCCCCTGCAGTTTATGTCACAAACAGGGAACCTTCGGACCGCATAGATTCTGCCGGATCCCCAAATGGATCCCCTGTGTACGCTTGACAAATCTCGCCCTCGATCTTCGAAGTGGGTTCCGGATCAGTCATATCACATTCACATCCCTTCCAAGCATGCCAACTTTTGCCGCCTGCCAGATGCCATTTGGGCAGATAATGTGTGAGATGAAGCAATGTTAATCCTTGAACTCTGAGCTCAGGGGCTTGACCCGAGAAGAGCTAGAGCCAGAACTGGTGGAAGATTATTTGAGCTTCGAACAGGGCATTACATGGCCATTGCTCTTCCAAGGGTATCCAAAACATAGCAAGCAATAAGCATGGTATATTCAATTTCTTATTAGGAAGGACAGCGTAGGTCACCCAACATTAATTTGCACATGGAATAATGACCAATAAAAATCCTTTTTGAAAAATACATTCCTTGGTTGAATGGTAAATTGGGTGCATTCGCAATGTGAAGACCTTGCTTTCAATTTTGAGTACAGTTCACGTCCTTCAAGTCGAATAATTTTTGTGAACAACATAACTTGCCGCACCAAATTGAACACTAAGATTGAAGCAGCTGTGACGGCCTGCTTATTGTAATATTGTAATAGTAATTACTAAATGTTAGAAAAAATATATAAATTTAATAAAGGAAGTAACAAAAATAATTAATGGATTAGATCATTTTGAAGCAAAATAGAGATAGATATGTAAATAATTTTGTAGCATTGCTGCTTATTGTAATAATAATTATTAAATGTTGAAATAGATTTACAAATTTAATCGAAACACATTTAAATATGATAAAGGAAGTAACAAAAGTTAAAAGTTTATTGAAATGTGTTTGTGCATATTTTATTCCATTTTAACTTAAAAGACCAAATAAAAAAGACAAATTATAATGTCTAATATCTTTATATTAAATAATATGTGTGTATATATATATGATATAAATAAAATAAATATTTTTTTAAAAAACTAATTATTGTAACAAACTATTTATTTAACTTTAATTTATATTCATCCTTATTCAACGTCAAATAAATAATCTTTGGTAGAATTTTTATGTCAAAAAAATCAAATTGATATGAAGTATCTCGTGATATCTTAATTGCATAGCAAAAAATTCATATCTAATAAAATATCTAATATAAAAATTATGATATCTAGTATATTAAAATAAAAAATAAAGTTACACAAAGGCCTAGAGTGTTAGTGCAAAGGATTCCTAAAAATTATTTTTTATTTTTTATTTTTAAATTATGATTAAATTTGTGAAGACAAAAAAAATATTGTTTATTGTAGTGTTGACTTATATTTTATTTTTTATATTGATTTAAAATTGAATTGTGAAAATATATAATATATGTAAGTTTATTGAAAATGATTGAACCAAGTCCATTCAATAATGAAAATCAACCATGAAAAAATCAAAGTAATATGTAGTTTTGCTGCTTTTGTTTTTTAAATCGGTAAGTTTCTATGGTTAGTAAGTTCATTTATGAGAATACTTGGTTGTTTTTCTTATTTTTTATTTTTTAAATATTTTTTTTATTCTGAAAATTTGATTTTAAACCACATAAAATTAATTATCCACCAATCAAAAAATTAGAAATTCAAATTTTAAAAATTCTAAAAAGAAAAATCAATTCTAAAAAAATAAGTTTAGTATTTAATTTTAACAAAACTTTAATAAACTTTGAAAATAGTTTCTAAAATTTACAAATTAATTAAGAGCCAAAGCATTTTGACCCAAATCTATTAAAATATACTTGCCTTCAGCAGGTATAAAAATAGTTTATATTAATTTCATATATATATAAAAGGTTAGCTCTAACGATTAATTTAATTTGTTGAGTTCTTGTTGTTAAAGCACTTTTGCCACCGATACGTAAGAGGTTTAATTCTCTCGAGACCCTTGGGGATTAGGCTCTATGGTTGAGTCACCAAGCAGTGATTTCTTCAGGTGGATGTGTTTCATACAAATATTCAGGTGGATGTGTCTCATACGAATATTCCATGGACGTAGTCTAGTAGTCATTATTTTATTTGTCACTTTAGGTGGATATGTTTCATACAAATATTCAGGTGGATGTGTCTCATAAAAATATTCCATAGACGTAATCTAGTAGTCATTATTTTTTCTGTAGGACAAGGGACTCTTTCATCATGGATTTGACTATAAAATTTATGGAAGTGTTCATACTCTACCTTGTGGAGAAAGAAACACATTCTTTTATAGATATCAATGCAAAGAAATAAAACATGTTTTTAATTTTCTAAATAAATAAATAAAATTGTAATAGGTGTAAAATTTTAAGAAATAGAACCTACTTTTTATTTTATAAATAAATAAATAAAACTAGTGCTTTTTATTTCATATCATTTTTTCATTTATCTTTTATGAAAGAATATTAGCTTGAGTGATTTGGTAAACAATTAGTTCTTCATTTGTATGTGTTTAAGTCTCTTAAAAGACATATTATAAATAGTTCATTTGTAGCATTTATCAAATAATTAAAAAAAATGTAATTTAATTTTCAATATGAATAAAATGAATCCAAACGTAGTTAGATTCTTGATATGTTTTGCCATGTAATTTTCATTTGTTCCAAGAGATGGAAAGCTTTACATTCAATAAATATAAAATATAAAGTCATAAGAAAAGCCTAATTTATCTATGTAGGATTAAAATCAACCATATAGTTGACCAAAGATATCATTGCATAGGTAAGTTCATGGGCTATGCAAATTATGTACGGAGTCCTTTGATACTCACAGGTGGTTCTTTTACATTATTGGCATAATAAACCCAGCATTCTAACAAGTGCCATATTGTTTCAATGCAAACTTCCAACATGGAAACACTCGATATATGTCGTTTGCAACAATTATGTCAATGAATTGAAGTTATTAAAGGTAATTGATGGACAAACTTAGGAAAGATCATCTCTATCCTAAGTCATCTCACACAGTGACATGGGAGATGGAGGATATAGAAATACAAGTCTCTGACATGAGACATGACAACCTTGGAAAAAAATCATGGAGGACATATATATATAACAAATTAGTGAGTTATTATATATATAAAAATAAAATATAGACAAAGATTCAAATCTCTTTAGAATTTAGGTACTAAAACATTTATAATGTTACATGATAATGGTACAAATCCAATCATATAGCTAGTGCATATAACCAAAATAGCACATAGTACAATCCATCTTTGAACCAAGAATGCATCAACAAAGAGGCTTTGAATGGCCTCTAGAATCAATAAAAATCATGTTACAACAAAAAACTAGTACTACATATCATCAAAATCATTGCCTATATTGGGATCCTCATCATCAATATCACCCTCTAAGCATTAAAATAAGATAGAAAAAGCTTAACATGTAAAATCGAGATTTTGTTTGAGCAATGATACATTTTTATAGAGTAGTCTAATAATGCCACAATTTGGCTCAGAAAATAGTGGAAATTTTGGCAAGATTTTGACAAAAATCTGGTAGAAATTTTGGGAAATATGGGTTATAGTTGTCAAGCTTCAAGATTTTGGGTGCCCTAGGGGTTTTCAATGGTGCTAAATCCATTTCCACCATCAAAAAAACAATTTAAACACTAGTATGTTTAGATTTTTTGGGGAAAAACTGGATTATGGCGAAAAATGACTTTCTTGGAAAAATTGTGGCCTCAGTAGACAATGCCCATTTTTACTAAGGTCATGATAGAGGATTTCAATAATCACTATGGCCAACATTCAGGTATATAGAGGGCTTGGTTCTCTTGATTAAATGTTAGTCCATACCCTCATGCGTGACATAATAGAATGAAACCTTTGCAATCCCCCAAATTCTAAATTCCTTAAAATTGTTAAGTCTGTTATATTTTGATTAGAATCTAAATTTTTACTTTCTCCTTATGAAATCCAATGAGGTTCGAAATTTATGGTAATGTTAAAAATTTAATTAAAAGGATGAAAACGAATTAATGGTAATGATGAAAATTTAAGTAAATTTTACTTTAAGAATTTAAGATTACCATTAATTACATAGCGGGCTAGACCAATCTCTTCTAACATTGCTTAATCACCCTTAATTGTACTTCAAAACCTCTAAAAGATTTAAACTTGTGAAGAATTTGCATGAGAATGAGGCAAAAAGTCAATATTAAGAAGTTGCAGGCCATTTTCTCACTGGACACGTGTCCAAATTTTGGGACACGAGTAGGGCTCATGTTTGACACGATTCAAACTCATGTCATGTGAATAGGACACAAGTCAAACTCATGTCAAACGTGTGTCATGAATGTGTTGTGTCCAACACATCCCTATCTTTACATGGTGTTTTCCATGAAAAATTATAAATATAGCCATCTATATTTATATGGGATTCTCCACGAAAAATTATAAATATAGCCATCTATATTGAGTTACGAGAGTCCAATTATTGCAGGATGACACTACATAAGTATACCCTAGGATTGTGAGTCATTTATTGCAATCATTTAATTATGTCTTAAAAGTGTTGGTGTTGTTTAATCATATTCTTCATCATCAAATATTTTTTAAGAAAATGTAATCTATTTTTTAATATGAATAAAATAGAATCCAAATTAGTTAGATTCTCAATATCTGTTGGAATTAGAAAATAAAAGGGACAACACACTTTTTCCATGTAATTTTCATTTCTTCTAGGAGATGGAAAGTTTTACATTAAAAAAATATAAAATATAAAATCATGAGAAAAGCCTAATTTATTTATGAAGGATTAAAGTCAACCATATAGTTGATCAAAGATATCATTACATAGCTAAGTTCATGGGCTATGCAAATTATGTAGGGAGTCTTTTGATACTCACATGTGGTTCTTTTACATTTTTGGTATAATAAACCCAACACTCTAACAAGTGTAATATTGTTTCTATTCAAACTTCCAATATGGAAACACTCAATATATGTGGTTTGCAACGTTTATGTCAAGGAATTGAAGTTATTAAAGGTAATTGCATGGAAAAAATTAGGAAAGATCTTTTATATCCTAAGTCATTTGACGCGATGACATGGGAGATGGAGGATACAGAAATACAAGTCTATACATGAGACATGACAACCTTAGAAACAAGACATGGAGAACATCTTATATATATATATATATATATATATATATATATATATATATATATATATATATATATATATATATATATATATATATATATAACAAATTAGTGAATTATTACACACACAAAAATAGATTCTAGACAAATATTCAAATCACTTTAGAATTTAGGTGCTAAAACATTTATAATGTTGCATGATGATGATACAAATTTAATCATATAGCTAGTGCATATAACAAAAACAGCGCCTAGTAGAATCCATCTCTAAACCAAAACTGCATCAACAAAGAGGCTCTAAATGGCGTCTAGAGTCCATAAAAATCATGCTACAACAAAAAACTAGTATTACATATCATCAAAATTATTGCCTATATCAGGATCCTCATCATCAATATCACACTCTAAGCATTAAAATAAGATCGAAAAATCTTAACATGTCAAATCGAGATTTTTTTTGAGTGATGGTACATTTTTACTAGGTTCATGATAGAGGATTTCACCAATCACTACTGCCAACATTGAGGTATATAGAGGGTTTGGTTCTCTTGATTAAATGTTAGTTTCATACTGGTGTAGGGTAAACACCCGCACATACCCACAGTATGCATTTATCAAATGCATCCACAATTGTCCCAGGTATTTAACTCTTCAATGGAGTTAAATCTTCAGACCATAAATGGTCAAGGCCCCTTTATCAGTTCCTGTACATAGGAACTCAATCACCCCGCCTGAACCTTCCTATCGCAATCAAAACCCTTCACAACCACAATCCATATATATATATATATATATATATATGATCATACTCCTTCATATGTTTTGGTTACATATATATATATATATATATATATATGACCATACTCCTTCATATGTTTTGGTTACATATATATATATATATATATATATATGCAAAACACTATCGACGCTAATCTCCTGGTGTAATCCTTATACAAAGGAATTCCACGCAATACACCTCTTCCTCCTTTATATGGTTTTCCTCATCGCAATCGCTATCAGCTATCTCCAACGGTCATACACATATGAACTATCCCCCTTCTCCGACTCCGATCTCCTACTATCGGAGCGATAACACATGATTTTGTGTTAAAAGCCCCCATATAATTATCGGAAATATTAACCATTCGATAATACAAAGGAATTCCCACTCCGAACCACATACGTCGGATTTCAAATTCTATATATTCATGTTCATATCCTTGTCGGGTCCGCCTCCTCTACGTTGCCTTCGCGCTCTCCGATAACCCCGACATCGATCGCCAATATATCATATCAGCGATATCGCAACTCCGCTAAACACCACTGCTAACCTTTACACCTCCGATCGTCGATATGCGATTTAATCATGACCGTTGATCTGGCCACGATCCAACGGTCCACGATTAATCACTACTCGCTCTTTGCAAATCTCCAAGGCTCATTCTGATAACTTAAAAAAGACTCCCATCGATGCGATTGATTCTCAGCCATTGATCTATGAGATCTGACGGCTGTTGTGCATCACTTACACTTCTTTGCAATTCCTTTTTCTTGGAAATTCTCCGCCATTTCCAATGGTTCCTGTGGTTTTTGGGTTTTCACAAAGTTCCGGCCTTCTGCTCATTTGCAGCTCGCTCTTCCTTCTGAGCTTAAACTCCTCACACTCCTTTGATCTCTATCCTTCTTGCAGAGCTCAAATGGATTCAATGATCCATTTCGATTCTTCTGAATCGTGCTCTCCCCCTGCGTCCTTCAGAATTCTTTCTGTACCTGTACAGAGCCTACGAATTCACTGTAAATCACACATGAAATACTTCTTAAGTATATTGACACAAATAGGAACCAATCTTGCATATATTAATATAAAAGCATAGATTACATCCAAGACTTCTCGTCTCACACAGGCCTGATTTCTACTATTCGTGGCCTCTTCTCTCTGCCCGTAGGCTTACATATATTTATATGGAAACTTTGGATTGGATTACTATGAAGGACTTGATCCATCCTTTAACAAAAGCCCTAAAGCTCTACATGCATGCATATGTGGCAGATAAGTCTCCTTGAGACTTTATCCATTCCATCTTTTCCTCTTTTTTAAAATAGAAAAGTCTTCTTATCAACTTCCCATTTAAGGCCTAAAAGCTCTCTCTTGTTCCTAGAATCATGGAACTGTTTAAGAGTTGGAATTGACTTCTAGCACTCATGTTCTCATTTATTTATTTTGAGAGCATTTACATATTCTCCCATTATCTAATTAAATCACACTTAAAAGCCTAAATATTGCATTGACTTGATACTTAGGAAAACTATTTCCTAAAATGCATGACCCCCTATGTCTACCATTTACAACGATTTTCCTTGGGCTGAATGCTCCTGCATCAGGCTCCCAAAGTAGAAAATATTCATGATCTCCTGATCATGTGTCTTTTTATCTTTGTCTTCCTGGATCCCATACTTTGTTCTGTAACTTTCCATATGCTTTGTTCCTTTGTTGCTGCTGCACTTCTGCTGTCTTTTGCTCCATTTTATTCTTCCTATCAATTAGGTTCAACTTCTGACTGATCTTACTTCCTGTTGCTACCATTTTCCTCCATCTGGACTGCTTCATCATCTATTGTCATATTTCTTCAATTTCTATGTCCAACATATCTTTGGGCTGGTCCATCTTCTGCTTCATATTTCTTTTTTCCAGGTTGTTGTTGTTGTCTTCTATGTTGGCTTTGCTTGCTGCCATTATATACATTGATGTAGACTTTCCCTCCACTTTTGCTTAGTTTGCTTTACTGACTCTTGCTTTACTTGTTGCCATTTTTGTTGCCTCCCTATCTTCCTTACCCTCTTTCATGATTAAATCATGATTGTTTAGCATTCTTTCCAACAATTTAACTTCTCTACTTCATGGATTGAATTCTTCCACAGAATTCTCTTCTTTCACTTTTATTTGGCTATTCACTTGTGCCAAATCTCCTCCAGCATTTGCAACAAAACCTGCACACTCAAAACACTTGTTAAAATTAAAAACATAAGGTTGTTGTGCCTTATTTCCCTTTGGCAACAATTTAGTTTGCTGCTCTGTTTTCTCCTTCTCCTCTGTCAACACATCAGTATGTTGATTCGAATTCTCAGTAGAATTCATGAGACTGTCCATTAGTCTCTCTTTCACACCATCTGTTCTAATGATGTCTTCCTGCTTGGGTTCACAGTAGTGAACTTCTCCTTCTTTAACCTACTGCTGGTTATCTTCACTTTGAAATTGTTTGATTCCTACTGCCTCTTTACCATCTTCAAACAATCTCTGCTCAATCTCTTTGATCACATACTCATACTCATTCATGCTTTTTAATGAACCTGCAAACAAATTATTGCATCTTCCTGTCTCCATGGCTACTTGAGACACATCTTCTTCTTCAGAAACTATAACTGCAGCTTCTGTTCTACTGTCAGGTTCTCTCATCAGTTTCTCCAGCAGTTTAATCTCCTCTTCACACTTAGCAAGCACTTCATCACAATGCTCTCTTCTTCTAGCTTCATCCTTCACATGCTATGTTACAGTATTAAAATATTGTCTTCCTTTGACCCTTGTACTCTCAAGGTCTTTTTGTTGTAGCAAATCACTACTTCCCTCATTCAAGAGGTCTTCTTCATCATACTCTGTTCTCCTAGAGTACTCCTCTAGACTTTTGACATCTTCAAAAGACTGTCCATCCTCTTCAAAACACTCTTTTGTTAGTGTTCCTTTTCCCAAGGTTAAATCCTTTGCATAAGGTTTCCTCCTTCTTAACATCTTTCAATAGATGTCCTTCTTCCCTACTATCTGTCTCAACAGTTTCCATGGCTATCTCCACTATGACTATCATCATAGTGAATTGATGATCCTTTACTATGTTTTCAGCTAACATTGTCTCTTCCTCAAGTTTGCCTTTAGTCCCTTGATGTTTATCTTCTCTGAAGATATCTTCAAATGGCTGCTTTTCTCCTGCAATATCTGCCATCATACACAAACTATTAGTTTTAAAAATATAAGACCCTATGGTCTCACTTGATGGTTCAACCATCATATCTCCTTGTTGTTCTAAATCATTCATATGAGTAAGAAATTCTTTGATAGTCTCTTCTTCAATCTCCTCAAGCCCTTCACTTGGTTGCTTGATATCTTTCTCCAGCTGTATATGAGATCTATCTATCTCATATTTTCCCGAAACAGTATTTAAATTCTGTTGGTCGTCTTACTTCTTCATGAAAATATCAGCAAATTGTCCTCCACCTATTTCACCTGCAATCATACACAAATTGTTAGATTTAAAATCATCAGACCTTTTGGTCTCAATTGAAGTTTCAGTCTTCATCTTCACTTTCTCCTAGAATTTCTCCTTGTTCTGGTTCACAAATGGATTCTTCCATTTCTAACTCAACTTCCTTTAGCTTTTCCTTCAACTGCTTCACTTGCTTTTGTTGTAGCCTTCTCTACATCTCATGCCATTCCACTGGCTTCTTCCTTAAGACCCAACCTAGTCTCTGGCTTTCCTCAAGCATTCTCCTTAATGCATTGAGTTGTTCTTTTAACTCAGCAACCTCTTTGTCAATTTCTTCTTGACTCGTCCTCTTGCCATTTGCTTTGGCATCCTCTTTCTTATTTCCTCTGTTGTGGTTTCTCTCTGAACCTCTGCTATGACTATCAGTAGTCATCTTCTTCTCTTCTTTCTTCATGAGCTCCTTTGGAACAAGCCTCTGCAACAACTAGTCCTCCTTGCTGCAATCTTACCTCACTAAGCTCTCCTCACTCAGTTTTTTGGTAAGCACGGTCCTCTATCTGGAACCTCTTTTTCTTGAGCAACACCTTTGCTCCTTCTAGGCTTCCGCAATCTCTCACTCTCTCTTGAGAACACTTAAGCTATCCTCTCTGTCTAATCTCTTGTTGGATTCTTCAGGTTCACTGCCACTTCTTCTTTTAGAGTATTCTCCTTACTCTGTCTTCAAGAACACATTTGTTCTTCTCTCACAGCTTTTCTTGCTGTCACCTGTGCATTAGTATAAAAACACACATTCTTAATTGGAAACGGAACATATTACCTCACCTTCAAGATCTTAGCATGATCTTGTTTCACCCATTCTTCTGCACTTTGAATGGATTGTCCTTTATTTTGTCCCTCAAGTCCTCTTTCCTTAAGAACTTGCATTAAGAAATATTACTTTCTCTTTCCTTCAAGGAATCCTCTATTCCTTCCTACTCCAAACCTGTGTTGGAATGCTACAATCTTCCAGGACTTCAAAGTTCTCCTTTTACATATTACAATCTGCTCTGATTACAAACTTCTGCTCTGATACCAATAATGGTGTAGGGTAAACACCCACACATACCCACAGTATGCATTTATCAAATGCATCCACAATTGTCCCAGGTATTTAACTCTTCAATGGAGTTAAATCTTCAGACCATAAATGGTCAAGGCCCTTTTATCAGTTCCTGTACAGAGGAACTCAATTACCCTGCCTAAAACTTCCTATCGCAATCAAAACCCTTCACAACTACAATCCATATATATTTATGACCATACTCCTTCATATGTTTTGGTTACATATATATATTAACACAAAACACTATCGGCACTAATCTCTCGATGTAATCCTTATACAAAGGAATTCCACGCAATACGCCTTTTCCTCCTTTATATGATTTTCCTCATCGCAATCACTATCGCTATCTCCAACGGTCATACACATATGAACTATCCCCCTTCTCCGACTCCGATCTCCAACTATCGGAGCGATAACACATGATTTCGCGTTAAAAGCTCCGCGCCATATAACTATCAGAAATATTAACCATTCGGGAATACAAAGGAATTCCCGCTTCGAACCACATACGCTGGATTTTAAATTCTATATATTCACATTCACATCCTCGTCAGGTCCGCCTCCTCTACCCTCCCTTCACGCTCTTCGATAGCCCTAACTCCGATCGCCGATATATCGCTATCGGCGATATCGCCGATATGCGATTTAATCGTGCCCATTGATCTGGCCACGATCCAATGGTCCACGATTAATCGTTACTCGCTCTTCACAAATCTCCAAGGCTCATTTTGATAACTTAAAAGGGACTCTTGCCGATGCGATTGATTCTCAGTCGTTGATTTATGAGATCTAACAGCTGTTGTGCATCACTTGCACTTCTCCACAATTCCTTTTTCTTAGAAATTCTTTGCCATTTCCAATGGTTCTTATGGTTTCTACGTTTTCACAAAGTTCCAGATTTTTGCTCATTCACAGCTCGCTCTTCCTTCTGAGCTTAAACTCCTCACACTCCTTTGATCTTTGTCCTTCTTGCAGAGCTCAAATGGATTCAATGATCCATTTTGATTCTTCTAAATCGTGCTCTCCCCCTGCGTCCTTTAGAATTATGTCTATACCTGTATAGAGCCTACGAATTCACTGTAAATCACAAATGAAATACTTCTTAAGTATATTGACACAGATAGGAACCAATCTTGCATGTATTAATATAAAAGCACAAATTACATCCGAGACTCCTCGTCTCACATAGGCCTGATTTCTACTATTCATGGCCTCTTCTCTCTGCCCGTAGGCTTACATATATTTATATGGAAGCTTTGGATTGGATTACTATGAAGGACCTGATCCATCCTTTAACAAAAGCCCTAAAGCTCTACATGCATGCATATGTGGCAGATAAGTCTCCTTGAGACTTTATCCATTCCATCTTTTCCTCTGTTTTAAAACAAAAAAGTCTTCTTATCAGCTTCCCATTTAATGCCTAAAAGCTCTCTCTTGTTCCTAGAATCATGGAACTGCTTAAGAGTTGGATTTGACTTCTACCACTCATGTTCTCATTTATTTATTTTGACAACATTTACATATTCTCCCATTATCTAATTAAATCACACTTAAAAGCCTAAATATTGCATTGACTTGAGACTTAGGAAAACTATTTCCTAAAATGCATGATCCCCTATGTCTATTATTTACAATGATTTTCCTTGGGTTGAATGCTCTTGCATCACATACCCTCATGCAGGACATAATATAATTGAAACGTTGCAATCCCCCAAATTCTAAATTCCTTAAAACTGTAAAGTCTGTTGTATTTTGAGTGGGATCTAAAATTTTACTTTCTCATTGTGAAATCCAATGAAGTTCGATATTAATGGTAATGTTAAAAATTTAAGTAAAAGGATGAAAATGAATTAATGGTAATGTTGAAAATTTAAGTAAATTCTACTTTAAGAATTTAACATTGTCATTAATTACATAGCATTAGTAGGGCCTAGACGAATCCACTTCCCAATACTTGGAATACCTTCTAATGCTGCTTAATCACCCTTAATTGCACTCCAAAACCTCTGAAAGCTCTAAACTTGTGATGAAATAGCATGAGAATAAGGAAAAAAAGACAATTTTAAGAAGTTGCAGGCCACTTTTGGGAAATTTTAGGACACGCGTAGGGCTCATGTCCGACATGATTCAAACTCGTGTCCTGTGAATAGGAAAAAAGTCAAACTCGTGTCAAACATGTGTCATGCAGATGTTGTGTCCAACACGTCTCTATCTTTACATGGAATTCTCCAAGAAAAATTATAAATATAGCCATATATATTGACTTACGAGAGTTCAATTATTGCAGGATGACACTGCATAAGTATACCCTGAGATTGTGAGTCATTTATTGCAACCATTTAATTATGTCTCAAAAGTGTTGGTGTTGTTTAATCATATTCTTCATCATCAAATAGTTTTAAAAAAATGTAATTTATTTTTTAATATGAATAAAATAGAATCTAAATTAGTTAGATTCTCGATATGTACCGGATTACAATTTAAGAAAAGGGACAACACAATTTTGCCATGTAATTTTCATTTGTTCTGGGAGATCGAAAGTTTTACATTTAAAAATATAAAATATAAAATCATGAGAAAAGCTTAATTTATCTATGAAGGATTAAAGTTAACTATACAGTTGACCAAAGATATCATTGCGTAGCTAAGTTCATGGGCTATGCAAATTATGTAGGGAGTCCTTTGATACTCACGCGTGGTTCTTTTACAATATTGGCATAATAACCCCACCATTCCAACAAGTGCCATATTGTTTCCATGCAAACTTCCAACGTGGAAACACTCGATATATGTGGTTTGCAATAATTATGTCAAGGAATTGAAGTTATTAAAGATAATTGCATGGTCAAACTTAGGAAAGATATTCTCTATCCTAAGTCATCTGGCATGATGACACGTGAGATAGAGGATACATAAATACAAGTTTATGACACGAGACATGACAACCTTGGGAACAAGACATGGAAGATATATATATATATATAACAAATTAGTGAATTATTACACATACAAAAATAAAATATAGACAAAGATTCAAATTTCTTTAGAATTTAGGTACTAAAACATTTATAATGTTACATGATGATTATACAAATTCAATCATATAGCTAGTGCATTTAACCAAAATTGCACCTAGTACAATCCATCTATGAACCAAAAATGCATCAACAAAGAGGCTCTAAATAGCCTCTATATCCATAAAAATCATGCTACAACAAAAATCTAGTACTGCATATCATGAAAATCATTGCCTATATTGGGATCCTCATCATCAATATCACCCTCTAAGCATTAAAATAAGATAGAAAACGCTTAGCATGTCAAAACAAGATTTTGTTTGAGTGATGGTACATTTTTTCTAGGGTCACAATAGAGGATTTCAACAATCACTACTGCCAACATTGAGGTATATATAGGGCTTGGTTCTCTTGATTAAATGTTAGTTCCATACCCTCATGTGTGACATAATAGAATGGAAACGTTGCAATCACCCAAATTGTAAATTCCTTAAAACTGTTAATTCTGTTATATTTTGAGTGGGATCTCATTTTTTACTTTCTCCTTATGAAATCCAATGGGGTTTGAAATTAATAGTAATGTTAAAAATTTAAGTAAATGGATGAAAACGAATTAATGGTAATGATGAAAATTTAAGTAAATTCTACTTTAATAATTTAACATTACCAATAATTACATAGCATTAGTAAAGCCTAGACCAATCCACTTCCCAACACTTGGATCCCTTCTAACATTGCTTAATTGCCCTTAATTACACTCCAAAACCTCTAAAAGCTCCAAATGATGAAATTGCATGAGAATGAGGCAAAAAAACAATTTTAAGAAGTTGAGGGCCACTTTCTCATCAGACACGTGTCCAAATGTTCGGACACAACTAGGGCTCATGTCCAACATGATTCAAACTCATGTCATGTGAATAGGCCAGAAGTAAAACTCATGTCAAACATGTGTCATGCATATGTTGTGTCCAACACAAGTCTCTATCTTTACATGGAATTCTCCAAGAAAAATTATAAATATAGCCATCTATATTGAGTTATGAGAGTTCAATTATTGCAAGATGACACTGCATAAGTATACCCTAAGATTTTGAGTCATTTATTGCAATCATTTAATTATGTCTCAAAAGTTTTGGCATTGTTTAATCATATTCTTCATCATCCTTTGCATGAAGAACATAACTTCTTCTGATCATTTTCAATTTAAATAGAAAACCTCAAAGAGGAAAGAACCCCCTTGATGAGAGAGCTTGGAAACCATCTACATGGCTTGATTAAGGAAATAATATTATTTATTATAATCTTCTTTCCATTCCCATTATGAAAAGCACTTTGTTTTCTCCCTAACATTAGATGCATGTTAAAATCGTTTAAATATGTTACCCCTTGGGTTCAGTATTAATCAATTGAGGCAACTAGTTTTATGAAATATGGTTAGTGTCATATGTTTTTTGCCTTTATGTGTAAGTTCATAAAGGAGGTTTGTTTATTCAAATCCACCTTCTCTTTCCCTACTCCCAAACCTAGTTTACCAAGAACCCCACTTGAAGGTTGTGATTCTAACTTCTCTCTTGTTTTTTGTTGATTGCATGTTAATGGAAGCAATTTATTTTTAGCTATACTCACTCACACATTTTGTACTTTTTTTCAATTTTATGTCTTCACCAATAGTTCCAACCTAATGTTGAGTACATTTATTGCATTGTTGCACCAAATAATGCAAAATAAAAGGGAAACACCATTAGGAAAAAAAATTCAATATTTCTTCCTATAGTTGGATTTGGGCCCTTCTAAAACCTTTTACCACCCTTGGTCACTCACTATAATGGAGTTGATTCTCTGTTTTCCTCAACATGTTGTAGTGAGGACAAAATTTTCTTTTTTTTTTTTCATTTTCTAATAATTCCTAGGATTTGATTTACATGGTACACAAGATTCAATTTTCACAGTTGTGTAAGCCATCTATTATGTGAAACATGGGCTTGATCAATTGTGTAGTCTCCTATTTGTCTATAGGTCTAGACCTATGCATTTAAGCAAAAAAAATGCTTTCTAGGAGTTTTCTAACCACCTTTATTTTTAAAGTTTACTACGCAATTAAAGAAAGTTATTTTCTCCCTAGGGAATAAATAATGCAAACTTAACTTGTCAGGTTTAAGTAATACATATTTAATTTAATTCAATAGTCTGTATTTCTTTATTTCATGAACATTGGTTATTATTGATTAATTGGAAGTAATTTGTCTTGTTATCAATGTGTTATGGTGTGGGAGCACATCTCATCAACTCACATATACTCTTCATCCTACATTCTTGTGATCTTATGATCTAGGTGGATATTGATGGCCACCCACCTATTCCACTAGCTCAAAGCACAGTTCTCCGTATTGGTAGCTTTCCTACAGTTTTTTAATTCTTGAACTTCCAGGGTTGTTTTGAGGCCCTAAGTGATTTTTTTTTTAATGTGATGAGGTTTATGTGATAGTTATATGATATACAATAGGCCTAGTTAAAATGTGTACTTCTCGGTTGGACCTTTGTAGCAAGCTAGTGAGCATGCCAAACAAAGATCATATGAAAAATTTATGTCCCTAGGAAGTTAACGTATCAACTAACCACATTAGGGCCCACAAACCTTTTAGCATTTCATCTCCTATGGATAGGTTTTTGAATTTTTAGGGTCTCCTCATTCCTAATTTATGTTAAAAAGGACCTTTCAAGCTCATGGTAGTGTGTTCTAGTGAATGCGTGTAGCCATTGCATCTGTTCTCAGAGAGAAGCTATCAGTAATCGAGCAAGTTTGTTTCATCCTGCATTTTTTGCAGTTTCAACACATTCCATTTATTAATAAAAGTCATTTTTTTATTTTATCTCTATGTTTTCTAATAAAGATGTATTTCATTTTGTTCCCTTCATAAATCCAGATCGTCTTGGTAAACCATAAACAAGTAATGTTGCACCTTCCCCTTCTCACTTTCATTTTACTTTGACCAACTTCATTTTCTTGTTCAAAAACCATAACACCATATGTATACACACCTCACACCTAAGGATGACAAAGTTAGTTCATTTCATTAACTAAGACTAAAATAAAGGACGTGTAATTAAAAATAACTTCATTAGTCACATTAGATAATTCTCACATTTAGCATAGATTACAATCTTAGAAAAAACATTGTGAGGTAATTGTTCCAAGGTTACTATATATACCATATTGTAGTTTTATTAAATTGAGCATAATTCCTTTGGTATTGAGGACTGCCAATCACAAAAACACATCTCACATATGCATTAAAAAAAAAGATCAAAATGAGTAAGTGTTGAGATCCCTCATTGCACTTAAGCAAAGGTGAATACATATTAGGAGACTTTAAGAGAGCTAGCACATTGCTCAAAGTGACATATTTTGTTCGAGGATTTAGTCCGGGATTTGTCCCGTGTGTCCCTGCATAATTTGAACACTTAACTTACAATTGATCCACCTAATCATTTGTCATGAAGAAGAAACTTAGTGACCAATATTATGACTTTTACTTGGGCTATTTTCTTACATGGTTGTGAGTAGTATTTGAGATAGATAATGTATCATCCCTTAGATTTCATCATCTTGGGTTACTAGGTCATCATAAATGTCTCATTCTTAGATACACCCCCAACAAAAGCTTAACTAAAAGGTCCCATTCTCCTATCTTGGTTTTCCTAAACCGTGATAGAGTCTCAGAGGTGTGCTTTTGTCAAATTTGGGTATAAATTACTAAGGTTATCTTTGATACCATTAAAATTGTGCCACGCATCATCTTAGCACTTATTGTCTCAATCCCATTACTTTAGAGGAATTTTACATTGGTAGCATTTGCAATCTAAATATATTTCTTTTATCAACACTTAGTAAATAAAATATATTTAAGATTAGGCAACCATTACAAGCCCCTACTATCTTAGGTGCTCTCTTTGAATTCATGGCTTCCCATAGTCACTTATCGCATTATATAGGTGTACTACTACTAGATGTATCATGTATGTTTTAACATAAAGAACAAGAGGATCTAGGGGACCACCACCTCTACGACCTTTTTTTATCCTCCACCATAATCATGTCCTCGCAATGAAGGAAAAATATTGCTATTAAGATACCATTCATGGCAAGTTTAAAAATCTCCCATATATATATTTATTCTCATAAATGACCCCATTCTTCATAATGCAACTTACCCCACTATGCTTACTAAGTCACTATAAAACATCCCCCAATTCAAAGGAAAAGTTGGCAAGGACCCCTCTTATCACATAATGACTTTTTATTTGTGGTGTTCCTGTGGTAGTGTCACAAAATAATTGATAAAATAAGGTTATATCAACAAAACCTCATAAGGATAATCACCAAATGGTAAATGGAAATTTTATTAGGTTCCCATACCACCCTTGTTTCAATTGTTATTGTCATTTTGAACTTCTTCCAACTATCCATATACAATCATATTGGAGTCAAAGTTATATCACTACATTTTGTCAAACCACAACTACTCATATCATGGATCACGTATGTGATTAGAATTGATGACATAATTTATGTAAAATTGACCTTGAGGATCTCATGAATTGGTTCTTGCAGTCTCTTCTCCCTATCGTTACAAGGATATGGCTATCACTAACCATCTTAATGACTCAGTAGTTCAAACTTGTCTATACCAATTCATGACATCCATATACAATTATCTTGGATGCCTCTCAACATCCTTCTCATAAAGCATCTATGATGTGGGTATCTCATATTATTGGTGATATTATAGGGTTGATGGTTGACAATGCCAATAAGTTTGGAAACCTGTCTTTCACCCATAGCCCTAGTATTTATGGAAACCACTATGAGATATCTAGCACATCTTGTGTAGAACCCATTGTCCCCCAAACTTGTTCAAGTGTGCCTTACAAAAAGAAACA
Organism: Pinus tabuliformis; assembly: GCA_031772625.1. Classification (NCBI taxonomy): domain Eukaryota; kingdom Viridiplantae; phylum Streptophyta; class Pinopsida; order Pinales; family Pinaceae; genus Pinus; species Pinus tabuliformis. The sequence goes on along the minus strand of CM062816.1, from coordinate 537,686,509 downwards.
TGGAGAAAGTACCTCATACTTATTCCCTTCCTCTTGTTATGGAGGACCACCTAACCCATACAACTCATACCCTTAAGGTGCACTAAACATGCCCCCCCCCAAATCAAGGATCCTTCGTCCCTAATAAAATTTCCCCTCATCTGACATCAATATAGTTCAACCCGCTCTTCCCCAACAAGGGCAAGGTTTTGTCCAATATAACTTCCCAACAAACCCTCTAAATAGAGACATAACAAAGGGAAGAGGAAGAAAGGTTTTAAAAAATTACCATAATAATCCAATGATCATAACCAAACTTAATGATAAAGGGGAACCAACCTAGTAAACAAAACAATGTTAGGTGCAAAAATAATAAACCCAAAATGGGGAAAGAACACCAAACTAAAGAAAAACTATCTTTGCACCCTTTTTGGGGTTTATGGACATTACACTAATAGATATATAGAAATATATAAGATTCAACATATGCAAGCATTGAGTGGTTTATCAACCCCCTAACTACCACAAGGAAATTGTCAACTCTTGCAAGGTAATCCTAACCCATAATAATCTACATTTATATGAAATCCATTCCCTTAGAAAAAATTAAGGACTAATGTACATATTCTTTGCAAACTCTTCATTTAGCCCACTTGCAAATAGGGATTCTTCCAAAAAAACATTTTCGTTCTTTCTTTGAATGATATTCATCTCTAGATACTCTCTTTCATAGATAAATATCCAACCCCAAATCCACTAAAACAAAATAATTCCAACTATCATCGAGTAGTCTCTTGCAAATACCTTAACCCAATGTTAATCCTCATCCTTGTGTGCCCAAAACACCATTATGGAAATTCATGCACAATCCTCATGTAATGGTTTCCCACAACCATAATATCATGAATGACTTGTCTATGCTCCCTATAACCATTTCAACATTAGAGATCATTAAGGCCTGCCCTTCTCAACAAAAGGATTTATTGTCCACCACAGGAGATATTGATCCTTTATATTCTCAATTAATGAATTTCAATTTTGAATATTGTTTATCTTAGGCTTACTCCCAGTAACTAAGTGGGAGGATTTTAAAAGTATCATAAAATTCCAATTCCACCCTATTGGGTATGTAAAGGACCAGTGGATCCACTAGCATTACTTCAGGTAGAGCTACGGGAAAAGTGTACAAGAGTACACCAGAGGGGATGGAAATAATGTTGGGTATCTCTCCCAAGAACTATAAGTACTCCTTAAGTATCTGGGGGTTTTACAAAGCCATTTGCAAAATCAAGTGATGTTATTCAAACTTGAAATGGTGGTGTTGTAGCGACTGCAACACCCTCCAAAATTTTGGCCCATATCTAATTTCAGAGCCTCCCTTGAGTTTTAATTGATGTTTGCAAGCACTTGGGCTCACCCCATGGGCTCATGTGAGTCTTTTCACCTTCTTTGCTTGACCATTCAACGGACAACTTTTTGTATGTTGGTCTCAATGCCATGCTTGCAACCATGTTCTGGTTGTGCACAAGGTCTTCGCTTCATGTGTACATATTATGTTCACTATGTAAACATCAGTCGCACTCACACACGAAGTTGTATGCATAGTTGTGCAAGCGTCGCATTCTTGCACTGTTGGTCAGTCATGTTGAGCATATGTTGCCTTGATGGTTTGAGGCATCTTGTCATTGAGTTATGTTGAGTGTGTGTTTGCAAAAGTCACATATGCACAAATTCACTTGCTCACACACTTAGTAATTTTATTGAAGTTCTGACGATCGGATCACCCTCTAATAGCAAACCTACACCTTGCAATCGACTCGACCGACTGTCACCAAGAACAATGCAGAAGTGTCCAGTAAGCCAGTTCAATCTACGCTGACTGCAAGATGATCAACCAACCCTTTTGTTGGTCAACCGAAGATTTTGACCGGGTAGTGACCCTAGGACTCACTCCCCTAAAAAATTGCGCAAAAGCTGCAGACCTTTCCCTCTCCGCTACTAAAAAAACTGCGTAGACAGGTCGAACAGACACCAAGTTTTCGTCCCTATCTCCCCTCAAGAATTGCACAGTTTTTCTAGCCAACCACCCAGACAACTGACCGACTTCCCACCCAGAAAACTGCATAGATTTCTGAGCAAGCCTATCAGTAGCCCAGCATCTCGCTCAGCTCAGAAAATGCGCAGAGGTTCCCAACAGGTCAGCCTCCTAGTATTTGCACAATTTTCCCTCTAGGAATTGCACAGTTTTTGTTGCCAAGCCTTCTTGCAGTCCTCTGCCAACTCCCTCTAGGAATTGCACAGTTTTCGTTGCCAAGCCTCCTGAAGCCTGCAACCATCTCCCTCTAGGAATTGTGCAATTTTTGTTGCCAAGGCCCTATGATGCCCGAACTACTTTCCTCCAGAAATTACGTAGAACTGCTCTCTAACTGAGCCAAATCCTATGGACAATCACTCTTGATCCAGATTGTACATCTTAGTCCCATAGTGGCCTTTGCGCAATTTTCACCAGCAGTGCCCAGAGCTCGCATCCCATCTTGAAACTTTCCTCGTACAGTTTCACAGTCTTGTCCTATCTCCTGGTCACATGCATCCGAAAGAGAATGACCATGCATCATGGTAGATAAAGAGGTTTACGGATTTGATATCGTCTCGTTATGAGTGACTACAGATACAGGTACATGAACAAACATGACGCAACGACAAATGGGATGAACAAGGAGAGTACATGCAAAAGGATGTGTTCACAAACAAACAAACAAATGATGCATGCGAAGGGATGTGTTTGTGAACAGATGACCATGAAAAGATGTGTTTACGAATGGATGAACGGATAACATGCACAGACGCAAAGACGAGTGAACATGTGAGGAGATATTTTCACAAATGGATGAACATGTCAAGCATGCCAAAATACAAGCAAAGGAGCAACACTTACATGCAACATCAAGCAAACCCAATGACCATCGAGGACTCCACACACTTCGCCATGTGGAGGGGAAGTTGTGATACACCAAGAGGAAATCCATCACTCAGCAACACTACGGATCGACATGCACACCAACAACAGCATGAACATACCAGCATTGTCATGTCGAGTCATGTCGGCCACATCACTACTATGGGCCATACTGTTGTTAATCAATGTAATGTAACGTGGAAGTCCAAGAGACCCACTTGTAATCTGAAGAGTCATGTAATTTGAAAAGTCATGGAAGTCAAACAATCATGAGGGAAGTCGAACAGTCACAAGGGCCAGTTTCACCCTTGGCTATAAATACCCCCTCATTTGTACATGCAAAGGACTTTTCACCTTGGCTCCTCCCACATAGCCTTGAGAGTCTATAATATTTTCTTTGAGGAGCGAGTAGTGGCTCCAACGTCCTGCCCATGGGGTTAGTGATGTATGGTGTATCGATGTGTCTTAGAACTTTCACTTAATTCAGAAACCTGCTTACAGGCCAACATGTTTTCTCACATGTGTTGTAACTGTTTGTAAGAATTAATCTTGAACACTTGTAATACATGTTGCTTTAACCTGTGTTAAACAATTGAACTCATTCAACTGTTCTAATACATATATTTATGAAAATTTGTTGTATAAGTTGTTAACTATGTCTTGCCCATGTTGGTTACCTCTCGGACATCAGACAGAACCTTTCACATAAACTTGCTATAACGATTGTCGCACTCGCACGAACTGCTCGCTGGGTGTTGTACGTGCTATCTTCCTTTGTGTGTTGTGACTGTTGCATCCATGTGGATTACTCTTCCAGAAGTTGTGCATGTCCTATTGTGTTGTGTGTCTCTGACAGAGTTGGGACTTCCTCCCATCCAACCTGAGACTCACTCCCACCCTCTCTCTCTATTGTGGAAGAACCTTGACACAAGTAACACTAGCATCCATAAGGCACTTGAGCCTTGTTGTTTGAAGACAAAGTAGACCACTCTCTCATGATGACAAGCAAGAGATAAGGAACAAATTTCAGATAATGGAAAGTGATCCATCATACCGGATGGGACTCCTAGACCAAACAATGTGAGGTCTAGTTGGGACTTCATACCAGGGAGATCCCATGAATGTTGGTGGGTCCAGCACCATCAACATTTATAGCGCTAGAAGGAGGGCCACTAGTTGTTTATGGCTGAATGTCCTCTCACACCCACTCATCAATCATCTGGTCAAGGCAGTAACTTTCACTCCCCATCACCTACGCGCAACTATGCAGTTGGTTACTCCTCACCTCCCAGGACTAAACACGAAATTTCATATCGGCACCTTCGCTCCATCTGTCCCATTACCCATTAGTTCGTGAAAGTAGTTGAACTGATCCCAGGGATCCAAAATCTTCCATACACATCAAGAAATCCAAAAACCACTCCCATAGGAGTTGTTGTATCATCAGTGGAAGAAGAAGTTCTTTCCACACTTGAAGGTCTGGTAGAAACTGTTGAAGATGAAGAGGAACCTCGAGTCTTCCAACAAGGAGAACGAGACACCCTCGTGATCTTGGGCTCAGACTCTGGTACATGAGGTAGAGGGGAAGGCAGCAGAAGAGGTGGAGGCAGAGACAAACCAACAGACTCATAGTCAGAACCTTTAGATTCTGAAGAAGAGGAGGAGAATGAAGAGCAAGAAGACATGGTTAACCAAAATATGGAACGGATGACTCAGGGACCATTGGCTCCCTCAAGTGCTTTGCACAAGATGCCAAAGCGCTTGTAGAGGATGATCACAAAGTTTGACCCTGACAGCACAGTGAAGGCAAAGTATCAGTTAGACAATTTCTACCTACAATTGTAGACACTTGAGGTATGCTACGATGACGTTGCATGTAGACTATTCCCATCTACCTTGGATGGTCACGTAGCTACATGGTGTCATAGCCTTCCTGTCAACTCCATACAAAACTAGGGTATGTTCAAACGTATGTTTCTAGAAAATTTTGTTGATGACAAGACCCCAGCCATGTTACTCGAATAATTGGGAAGCCTGAAGGTGGTGGGAAAAGAAAAGGTAAAAGATTTCAATTAGAGGTTTCTATGCATATTGAATAAGTTCGTAGTGGACATGAAACCTCATGACTCCATCACCGTCGATTACTACACATCCACACTGTCAACTAGCATTGCGCAGTTCATCAAGTAAGTTGCAAAACCAACACTCTTGGGAAACTACGAAGAGGCAATCACTGTTGAAAAATACTTGCACGCGATTGGAGTTATCAAGGATGATGTACCAGCAAAGGGCTCCAGAGAAGTGAACAGGAAGCCACTGGCTGCAACAAGAAAGGGTAAGGACAAGGAAACAAGTGATGTTGAAACCCTTACTCGCCTTGTCAAGAACTTGACAACAAAAGTGTCTCAGCTTAAACAATGAACAACAGACACATCTGCGAGTAGCCGACCGCCTAGACAAAGATAAGGAAGCATGTCATCAGGGAACAATTGCTTCGCAAACAAAACTACGCAGAGCTCCAACTCAGTGTTCTAGATCGATGATTGCATGAACAACGAATTTTGTTCATTTCATGAAGACAAGCACCTGAAAGGGTCTTTTTCGAGTTGGAAATGAGTTGTAGGCTCTGTATGCGAACAAATGAAAAACATGTCGAGTAGTTTGTAGGGACAACAAGGAGACACAGATGATGATGAAGATTTTTCACCTGATGAAACCTCAAGCACTAGGTGAGTGATTAACATGTATTAGTGCACGCAAACAACACAGAAGATGAACACCGAGAAGTAGTCCCAAAAGCAAAATGAGCGTTACAATCTCAAAAGTAAAGGGGCTCCCCATACAATTGGGGAAATGAAACAAAAGCTCAAGTTGCTGAGGAAGGTTCATCCACCAACCTTCCAAAAGCATAACGCAAAGCAAGCTTGGGAAGACAGCGATGGAAAAAGGTGCGTTCATGAGCAGCAAGCTACAGAGCACTTCGCCGGATAACATGAACATCAATCTTACCCCAGACACCTTGGTGATTCTACCCCCTCTGGATTACAACATTATGGAAGACATGAAGAAAAATTGCAGAAACATCAGTTTGTTCGAGTTGGCTAAGATCTAGAGTCAACAAGACATCTTGTTGTGCACACTGGGGCAGTCATCTACAGACATCATAGCCTCTACTAGCAAGGGAGAAAGTACATCTCCTAGGTCACTCACAACTATGCTAAACGCACTCTAAATGGAAGAAGCAAACTTTGTTTTCCATTCATTCTTGTTATCATTAGAAGTATTTAACTGTAATGTTCACAACTGTTTGGTTGATTTTGGCACATCATCCAACGTCATTCCACTCTCCATTTCCAAGAAGATCAATGCACAATGGAGTAAGACATCCGTGCAGATCATCCAACTTGATCGCACATGCATGCCATCCATTGGTGAACTTCACAACGTGATCATTAGACTATCTCATGATGGTCAAGTTCACCAGTGCATAAACATCATTGTTGTGGACATACTAGAAGCGTATGGCTTACTTCTCAATAGAGACTGGTCCAACAAACTGAATGGATACTTTGCTACAGACTAGTCACACATGTGCCTTCCATACAAGGGAAAAAATAATCAAATCTTGGTGTTATCCAAGAGATATATGAGGCACAATGTCACTCCCATCAATGGTGAAAATGAACCATTGGCCTTCGCAGAACTCATGTTTGGCAACTACCTCTTGGAAACAACATTGGGGTGTTATCCTGCACGGCCAACCCCAACCCCACCAGACATGCAGTTGGGTCTCCTTCCTTGCCCAACTGATGGAAATGAAACATGTACAATACAATGTAACATTAGTAGTAGTAGCAATAGAAACAATAGTAGCAGTAGTGAAAGTGCATCGAACAGTTCGTGTACAGATGATTTGTGGACCATGTGTTTCAACAGATCAAAGACACAGGATGGCTCAGGAGCTGAGTGTGTCTTGATCGACCCAAACAACAAGAAGCATGTAATCTCGAGTCACTTGGAGTTTGAGTGCGCAAAGAACGTTGTTGAATACAGAGCACTCGTGTTGGGCTTGCAGAAAGCCATTAGCCTCAACGTGGTTGTGCTCAAAGTGGTAGGTGTTGGGCAGCGGATCCCCTGCGTAATGGTTTTGGGGCTTAAATCCCACATTGTTGGGATATTGGCATGGTAAAAGCTCCGTGAAGTATGCAGAGCGCGAATTGTAAAAGGTCAAGTCTAAGGGTAGTTCGCCCTAAAATATTGTAAATTAATCCAGAATGTGTCGGCCTACCCATGGTCCATGGACCATGGGAATGTATAAATAGAGCGAGGCTCTAAGGGTAGAAGGTAGCTTTTTGGAGGTAGAGTTAAGATGTGTACGGGTTTCTAAAAGTAATATTGGGTCGAAGTCTGTAAGTCTGAGTTGTGGGTCGTAGTAGTAGAAGAGGCTCTGCAACTGTGTGCGCAGAGGCCTAGTAGAGTCCGCAGCTGTGTGCGTGGACCCCTATAGCTGAGTGCACAAGGTAGGAAGTAGATTATAATAGGAAAAGGCATTAACAAAGATAAGTTGGTTTTGGAACATCGCATATCTGTTCCTATATTCTGGTTTATGCATCTGTTATGATTTATGATTATGCACGTATCTATTCATGTTAATTGATAGCTGAAAGTACTGAACCTATTTAACATAATTCAAGATCTATAATAATACTAAGCACAGAAAATGGTAAATAGCATTCACGCTCATCCTTCAAGCCGTGCGAAGGAAGTTGCTTTGAACAGACAGCTGAGTGGTAGTGGCGTAGCGCAAGGGATTGATCCGCGAACCTTCCAGACCTCATCAAGACATCCCTAGGGTACGGAAACCTGGTTCCAGCACCCTCCCCTACTACCACGGGTGAGACCTCAGTCCGCGCTTTGCGAACTGTTGCCAAAAGGGTTAGTAGTTTGAGATTTGTTTGGGTAAACATTTATGAACTTGGGTCAAGCCCCATTAAGCCAACAAATGGTTCCGTTGCCGGGATCAGGATTTGCTTAAGGGATGTCTGATGTTGGAATGTTGGAACCCTACGAAGAAGGAAATTGAAGATTGGTTGGATTAGAAGCTTCACGAGTTCATGGCACAGGAAAACAAAACCCCACAAATATCTAAAAAGAGGTGGCTGGATCTTACGTATATACGGAAATCCACGAGATCTTCTTTGCATATTTCTCTTAAGAGCTGAATGAGTGGATCGCGAGGATAGCAGACAGCCAGGGAAGGTGCAAGTTTGATCAACCCATAGTGTGAACTTCAGAGCCGATGCACAAGCTAGAAGCATCTAATGATAAGATCACGTAGGCTGTAGACCATTGTCTGGATCAGATATTAGGAGGGTTTATTACTAAATTTTCGATAGACACACTTGTCAGCTACAGCGAAGTAGAAAGACATTTTCTCAAGGGACCACAAGGTAAGTACATCAAATCGTTGAATACATGGATTAAGATACTGTTATGTGAAAAATAGGTGATGCAAATACATTAATGAGTGGAACGATGTGGAGCAGAAAGGCCTACAAAGGGATTGAAGGGTTAGGAAACAGTCTTTTAATTTCACCTCCGCGAGCAAGTGACGAAGTGTGCACTTGGGTCTCTCCGAGGAGTGTGGTCAGTTTTATCAGGAATCGCATTCTGCAGATATCATCCTCGCTAATGCCACGACTCCTGTCACCTTCTTCACCTCTGACTTCTCCCACACCGCCTCCGCCAAACCAGCAGTTTAGCATGGCGAGCGCGATCAAGTTGCCTATATTCAGAGGAGTAGGAAACGAAGACCCAAATGAGTTTTGGTTCGCAGTATGGGAAGTGCAAGGGGTTATAAGAAGGTCACATTGGTAAGTGCGCTGCAGGATCGCGCACTAACATGGTATATCAAGCACTCGAATGATCACCTGAATTCCAAAATATCAGAGATCCAGATTGCATTGAACCGAGAATTTAGCTGGCCGAAATCAGAAATGCAGTCGATCATTAGATTCAAGGAGATCGCGATGATTACAAGTGAAACCCCCAGGGATTTGGATCGAAGGCTGAAAAATACGATCCATGAGGCTAATATGACACTGACAGATGTGCAGCACCACGCGTGGTTTGTGGCGTCTTTGACACCACACCTGAGGACGGCACTATCGCAACAGAAGCTCTCAACCCAGGCAGAGGCATTGGAAACAACGATGAGGTTGCATGAAACATCGATACAGTATCCGGGGTTGGGAGTCCAAAAAATCCACGCGAAACTACAAACCCTGTGCTTAGAGATGCAAATTTTGAAGTAGGATAGGGTGCCTCGGCCAAAGGAGCGTAAAGAATTGTGGTGTATAAAATGCAAAGGCCAGGGTCACGACAAGGATCACTGTCCTGTATTCACGAACTATTTGGTGGGAGGGGGACTGATGCCATTGAGATTGAAGGCCCAAGCAGAGCCAAGTACGGTACCCACTCTCTGGTGCGCGATTTGTCAAGTAGGAGGAAAGCACGCGACAGACAACTGTCACCTGTTGCAGAAGTAAACTCAGACCCCACAACAATTGTACTGTAATTTTTGTAGATTTGTGGGTCACGATGAGCGGACGTGTTGAAGCTATGAGTTAATGATGGATAGGACCCCAGCTTATTGAATGCAGACAGAAACGCAAGGCCTTGATCTAGCTACAAGAATCTCACGGGGGGGATTTCAAGGGCGAGGTCAAGGACGAGGAGGAATGGGACCCGAACGAGGGTGCGGATAGTTAATATGCTACAATTGCGGAGGACTCGGGTACTATGCACGTGATTGTATGAATCCGACTAGAATATGTTGTTCATATTGTTATCAGTTTGACCAAGAAGCAGTAGATTGTCCGATGTTGATCGAATAGATGTGCGAGAAAGCGGTACTACAACCTACTCCAACTCAAAATATCCAAATGATGAGGTCTAAACCACACGAAGAAGACCCCAACGTGAATATGGTGCTTAGAAATGGCGCGACTATAAGGGAAGATAAGGGAAAGCAACCCGAGGATGATACATCGGTTCGCAAGGCCCCTACAAGGGAATCTGAGCTTGACTCGAAACACATAATGGAAGTGGTTATGGAAGCTAAGAAGAGCTTCAAGGAGGCCTCTACTTCAGGTGGTAAGGATCAACCAGAACTGGGAATGGATCCATCTATGCTTACTACCTTTTTAGAGACATGCATGAAGTTGCTACGTGACAATAAGGCGGTTAAGGGACTACAAGATCTAATCGCTAGGTGCACAGGACCAGGTGAACCACACGTAGTCCGAAAACTAGGAAGGCATGCACTGCGCACCAGAAGGGAAATGAGATTGACGGCGCAAATCGACGAATATGAGATGGATCAGGTAATTTTAGACCTGGGATTGGACGCGAACGTGTTACCAAAACAGACTTGGGAACGCATGGGCAGGCCCGTGTTACAATGGTCTCCTATTCAATTACGGATGGTGAACCAACAAAAGATCTTACCCATGGGGAGATTGCAAGGGGTAACGATGGTTATCAAAGGTGCGAGCACATAGATAGACTTCAAGGTAATAGAGATTGTAGATGACAGTAATCCGTACCCCGCGTTGCTAGGAATAGACTGGGCTACGGATATGAATGGAGTCATCAACCTAAAAAGCCGGAAGATGATATTCAAGAAAAAGTCCCTACGTGTGATAGTTCCGCTGGATCCCGTTGAAGGAGAACACTACACCGAACCCGTGCGTGACGATGGAGGAAATGAAGAGCTGAATTGCATCTACAAAATAACTGCACAAAACCAAGATTGGCTAAATCTGACTACAAATGGAAGGGTCTCATGGGAATGTGCAGAATCTTGCCTTGCGGATTCAGACGAAGAAGATGAACGATGGCACAATCGGTTAAGTGAAGTGACGACGCTAAATTGTAATATGATGACCAAATCACTGCATTGCGTAACTGCCCAGGCTCAAGATCTACCAACTTATGATGGATTGACAATGGTGGATGAATTCTTGGACAAGTTTGAGAGTGCAGTACCAGAGCATCAGAGGTTCGATGCATTAAAATGGGTACTACGTGCAACACCTGCGCATTGGTGGGGAACACATGAAGGAAATTTTGAAAACTGGCGCGACTGCAGAAGGATGATGCAGCTAAGGTTTGGGAAGTCTGAATTGCGAATAACCGAGAAGTATGATGGACGCAATGACCCACACATGCACCTCACAAAATGGACCAAAGCCTATGGTGAAGAGCCCCAGCCTGAATGGGTACACTTATTCTATCATACCCTGGATGTTATCCCAAGAAACTGGTATACTGAGATGGAACTCCAACATGGTATGGGCAAATGGGATATCTTGCGTGAGGGATTTTTGTTAACGTTCTTATTTGAAGACCAATGGGCGGATACTGTTGATGATGCGCTGCAAGTTGTGAAAGCCGCCATTTTCAAAATACCACAGGAACCACGAGAAATCATTCAACCCGCATGGTCACATCAGTTAAGCCAGGCCCTAGAATGTTACAATGTACAAGTGGAGGATGAGGATGAGGACCCCCGAAATATTAATATTCCAGAAACTGAAGGGAGTCGCGAAGTTCGAGGACCACCAATCGAGGACCCCGACATCACTACGCCATTGAAAACGAAACAGGTAAACATTGGTACAGATGAGGAGCCAAAGTACGCGACACTGGGGGACTATTGGGATGATGCCACGGTGGATAAGGTCGTCGAGTTACTTCGTGAATATCAAGACTTATTACTGACTAAAATCACAGAGTTAAAAGGGATCCTCGGTGACTCTGAAACTGAACGCAAAACCAGTTAAGCAACATCCTTACTGTTTGAATCTGAAGTATAAGGAAAAGGTCCGAGAATAATTGGACAAAATTCTTGCAGCAGGAATTATTGAACTAGTGGAAGAGTCTGACTGGGTGAGTCCTATGATAGTGTAGGAGAAAAAACAGAAGGGAAAAATTTGAATTTGCGTGGACCTTTGAAAACTGAATGATTCCTGTGTTCACGATCCATTCCTGACACCATTTACAGATGAAGTCCTGGAGAATGTTGGTGGACAAGAAGCATACTCATTCACGGATGGGTTCTCAGGGTACCACCAAATCAAGATCGCATCAGAAGATAGAAGCAAGACAACCTTCGCGACTGAATGGGGATGTTTTTAGTACACTGTTATGCCCTTTGGGTTGAAGAACGTGCCAGCAATATTTTCGCGCGTAGTAGTGGCTGCATTCAAGGAATTCATCCATAAGTTTTTGGAGGTTTATTTTGATGATTGGACTATATTTGGGCTAGTCAAGAAACATGTAGCAAGCTTATGGTTGATGCTGGATACTTTCCGACGACACCAGATTGCGCTGAATCTTAAGAAGTGCACCTTCCTCATCCCCTTTGGAAATTTTCTCGGCCATGTGGTCTACAGACAAGGCCTGATGGTGGACCCTGCGAAGATTGTTGTCATACTCAATCTGCAAGCGCCGCGAAGTGTCAAACAACTCCGCACCACATTGGGGCACACTGGCTACTATCAGAAGTTTATTAAGGGCTATGCACAAATCACGGCACCAATGGAACAATTGTCAAAAAAGGACGCTACATATTGTTGGAATGATGATTGTAAGAAAAGTCTAGAGATTCTCAATGAAAAGATGGCATCCACGCCCATTTTGGTTTTCCCAAAATGGGACATCGAATTTCATGTACATGTTGATGCATCGTGTATCGTGGTGGGCACTGTACTTACGCAGGAAGAATCAGAAGGCATTGATCACCCGATCGCGTTCGCAAGTCGATGATTGTCCAAAGCCGAAAATAATTACTCTACTACTGAGCATGAGGTATTGGCAATGGTATACGCGCTCCAGAAATATCGCCACTATCAACTCGGGGAACACTTCAAGATGTATATTGATCATTCTGCGTTGAAATACCTGGTGAACAAGCCTGTGTTCGGGGGATGCATTTGTAGGTGGTTTTTACTATTTCAAGAATATGATTTCGAGGTCATCGTAAAGCCAGGACACCTAAACGCAGGCCCAGATCACCTGTCACAAATTGAGAACGGTGAGGAGCCAACGAATGTGGAGGAAGGACTACCAGATGCACAACTCTATGCAGTGCACGTCGCAAACGGCCATTTCGAGGATATAATCCACTTCTTAACTACAGGGACCACGCTACATGGATATTTAGTTCAACAAAGAAAAAAATTGGTGGTACGCGTGGCAGATTTTACTATTATCGCGAGACACCTCTACAAAATGGGAAATGACAAAATACTACGAATATATGTACCAGAATTTGAAAAAGGACATATCCTCATAGAAGCACATGGGGGAATGCAGGAGTACATTACGTGGGACGAGCAACAACACATAAAATTCTTTGTGCTGGACTATGGTGGCCAACCCTACACCTAGACTCTAAAGCATACTGTCGGGCCTGTGACATCTGTCAACGAACTGGGAAACCATCACGAAGGGATGAGATGCCACTCAATCCACATATGACGCTTCAGCCATTCGAAAAATGGGCGATCAACTTTGTGGTGTCTATCACACCTCAAGGGAAGACAGGTGCGTGCTACATCATCACTGCGACAAAATTTTTGACTAGATGGGTGGAAGCACAACTAGTTAAGGACTGCACGACCGCTATAGCTACGAAATTTTTATTCGACAATGTCTTGACACAGTTTGGATGCCCAAAAATTTTAATGAGTGATCGCAGAACACACTTCCTAAATGAAACTATCAGCACACTTATTGAGGAATTCCAGGTGTATCATCAGCAAAGCACGCCGTACCATCCGCAAGCGAACAAGACCGTAGAAGCATTCAACAAGATTCTGGAAACTGTGTTGACCAAAGTATGTAATGCGCAGCGAATGGATTGGGATTTACGTATACTTGACATGCTATGGGCTTACAGAACCACATGCAAGAAACTGACGGGGCAGACACCGTTCAGGTTAGTCTATGGCACGGAAGCCGTCATGCCAATGGAATACATTGTACCAGTTTGTGGATAGCAGCGATGACTGGCATGGCAGACCGCGCAGCCTTGGAAGAGAGGCTCACGCAACTGGAGGAACTAGAGGAAGAATGGTTTCTGGCAGGATTCCATTAGAAGGTATAGAAACGACGCGAGAAAGCTTGGCACAATCGCTATATCAAGTTGTGCACGTTCAAAGTGAACGATTTAGTATTGCTCTATGACAGCAAGTTTGAGGAATTCCCTCGAAAACTCTGCATGCATTGGTTGGGACCATATGTAGTCAAAGAGGTACAGATGGAGGCGCGGTCCAACTCGGCAAGCTTAATGGAGAGCCCTTCCTAGGAAGAGTAAATGGTAGTCGCCTGAAGCTCTACACGAGTGGGCCAGCTGACTGACTAACCAACTGAATAGTCTTATCACTCCAAGTAGTTGAAAGAAGGTGCGAGACTATAAATGAGTCTGCAAGAAAGCTGTGCGGAAACAAGGTTTCGCGTAAGGCACACGTAGCGCAGGAATCGTGGTCACGTAGAAAGGGTTGCGCTACCGCGCGGAAAGGCAGGAAAGTGACCGTTGAGGCCACTATTCATGACAAGATGATCAATCTGAGACAACGAGGAGAAGACGGTGGGCATTTAAGACAGGGAGTCAGAATTGGATTTGAAATGATCTCCCATCAGTATCACATTAATGAACCAGAAAAGGAGGGAATGGTTGAATTTGAATATCGATTGGCCTATAAATCACAGCTGGTCTTCTACTGAACAACCGTTGGCACTGTGAAACCTGAGTTATTGAGCTATCTGATAGATATGGACCCGTCCAACTTCAATGCTTTGCGAATACACCTAATGGTTGCAACATTGCCAAAAGAGGGGCTGAACCCTCGGGACAGCGTAATGCCGATAGTTGAGGTCGTCGTGCCGAGCCCAATGCCAGTGGTGGGAGATATACCGCAAGTTCCTAGACCAATAGCAGGACTGGTCTGGATGTCATCGCGAAACCTATGGTCTGGTAAGCGATCTATGAAAGATAAGGGTGAGATGGTGAATGTTGGGATAAAAGACAAAATTATGTTACAAAGTGCATCCCCGATGAAACTTGAAGATTGAGACCTCGCGGATAGCAATATCTCTCTTGCAAAAATGCAACACAAGCCTCAGAAGACATTGAATATACGAGACTAGAGATTGCAGGCTTGCTGCTCTTGCACAAAGAATCCACGGCTTTGGTAGCCCAGCTAGAGCTAAAATCCTATGAGAAGCCGCTTTGTTTTAACCGAGTAGAGTAGATTGAGCATCATCAGTTATGCGAATTAGCAGGGACAATTGAGTAGGAGCTTGAAGAAGTATTGCAGGAGGCAACGATGGAGCATTGAAGAATTGTGTGTCACTCACAGGGATGGTGGACCCCGAAGCCTTGGCAGTACGTCTCGCCGCACCAACAAGTGACTCGGGACGAGTCATGATGATTGTGTTGGGGGCCTGTTGGGAAGCGGATCCCCCACGTAATGGTTTTAGGACTTAAAGCCCACATTGTTGGGATATTGGCATGGTAAAAGCTCCGTGAAGTACGCAGAGCGCGAATTGTAAAAGGTCAAGTCTAAGGGTAGTCCACCCTAAAATATTGTAAACTAATCCAGAATGTGTAGGCCTACCCATGGTCCGTGGACCATGGGAATGTATAAATAGAGCAAGGCTCTAAGGGTAGAAGGTAGCTTTTTGGAGGTAGAGTTCAGACATGTATGGGTTTCTAAAATTAATATTGGGTTGAAGTCTGTAAGTCCGAGTCGTGGGTCGTGGTAGTAGAAGAGGCTTTGCAGCTGTGTGTGCAGAGCCCTAGTAGAGTCCACAGCTGTGTGTGCAGACCCCTGCAACTGTGTGCGCAGACCCCTGCAGTTGAGTGCGTAGGGTAGGAAGTAGATTGTAACAGGAAAAATCATTAATAAAGATAAGTTGGTTTTGGAATATCGCATATCTATTCCTATATTCTGGTTTATGCATTTGTTATGATTTATGATTGTGTGTGTATCTGTTCATGTTAATTGATAACTGAAAGTACTGAACCTATTTAACATAATTCAAGGTCTATAATAATACTAAGCACAGAAAGTGGTAAAGAGCATTTTCACTCATCCTTCAAGCCACACAAAGGAAGTTGCTTTGAATATATGACTACGCGGTAGTGGTGCAGTGCGAGGGATCAATCCGCGAACCTTCCAGACCTCATCAAGAAATCCCTAGGGTGTGGAAATCAGGCTCCAGCACCCTCCCCTACTACCTCAGGTGAGACCTCAGTTCACGCTCTGCAGACTGTTGCCGAAAGGGTCGGTAGTTCAGGATTTGTTTGGCTAAACATTTCTGAACCTGGGTCAGGCCCCATTAAGCCAACAATAGGTGATTCGGAAATGTGGTACAGTAGGTACGTAACACCATTCACTATTTATCACCACATCTCAAGAGTTACCAGTGAGAGGAATGGTGACTGATATTTAACTTCCAAGCATTCAATATCATTGTTGTACCAAGAACGCGTAAGGCAGCTGCCAATGCTTTGGAAAACACAACTTTTAGAATGTCATCGCTTAGGGATATATTTACTATTGAAATTTTGTATAGACCATCTATCCCAGATAACATAACTAATTTACGCATATTTGATGATGATCAATAGATATTGCATTTCATGGCCAACGCTGATACCTTCAAGGATGCAGCGATAAACGAAGACGAGCACGAGCGATCTTTGCAAGCTGGGACAAACATCAAGAAAGGCTACCTCATTCCCAAAGGTGTGGCATCTTTGGAAAAGCTCTATGAATTGCAAGAACACTTTTAGGGGCCGAGGAACAATAAAACCCATAGCTCTACCATGATGCACAAATTGATCAACTTTGGAGTAGAACAAGATCTGAAGTTTGTTAATCTCAGTACAGTTGCACGCAGCAGGAGTGACATGCCTTTGTTCACTTGTTCAAACAGTATCAGGATGTGTTCGCATGGACATATGACGATTTGAAAACTTACGACACGCGAATAATCCAACACATCATTCTGATCAAAGAAGGGGTCAAGCCATATCAGTAGAAGCTAAGGAAAGTACATTCGTCACTTGAACGCCTCATACAGAAAGAGCTCACCAAGCTATTGGATGCACGGATCTTATACATAGTTCATCATTCTACTTGGGTTTCAAACCTTGTTCCTGTATGAAAGAAGTCTGGGGAAATCCGCTTGTGTGTTGATTTCTGGAACTTGAACCGCGCCTTGGACAAGGACAATTACCCTATGCCATCTATGTAGCACATTCCACAAACTATATCTGGGGCACAGATGTTTTCTTTATTTGACGGATTCTCAAGATATAATCAAGTTTTAGTAGCTGAACTTGATAGACTCAAAACTACCTTCCGTACCAAGTGGGGTATGTTCACATACAAAAGAATGCCTTTCGGGCTTGTCAATACAAGCGTGCCATGGACATCGCCTTTCGCAGACTCATTGGACAGTGCATAATGGTTTACCTCGATGATGTTACTGTGTTCTCTAGGAAATGAGAAGACCACATATGCCACCTGAAGGAAATTTTTGAGCGATGTCAGAAATATGGGATTTCCTTGAATCCCAAAAAGAGCATATTTGCAGTGTTTGAGGGGAACCTCCTTAGGCACATCTGTTGTGGGGAAAAATGCCTATGCAGGACGATCCTATCCACCTAAGGTGTGACAGTGCCTTAGCAACAAACAGATACAGCTATTCTGATTCTTTCCTTTATGAAATGTGAAAGAGGGGAGATCAATGGACTTACCGTTGTCTTCCGTTTGTCCCTCGATCTAGATCCTCTTCTCTTTGGGTGTTCACAGCTACTTGCCTCCTCGCTTGCTCAAGAGAACAACTACTTGATTCCCACGAGATCACAAGAGAACAGCTACCTGTGACAAGAGAACAGCTACTTGCGACAAGAGAAGAACACAACACAAAGGAAAATATACATATTCATAAATGATTCAGGATTAGAAACAAATCAAATACACTAATGCAATCATATAAATACACCAGTATATAGGAGAAAACCAAGATAGCTTTATTGATTGATAACAAGGTTCAGGAAGAGATACAACCCGAAGGGCTCCAATCCAGCATCTCCTTCCCAGCAGAATGGAATTCCTTCTTCAGCTCCCTTCAAAGCATTAAGCACCCAATGTTTCCAGTCTCAAACCAACAACAATTCTTTGCATTAACAAAATTCCAGCCTCTCGATCTCATGGAGGAGAGATCTATATATAGATGTTTGGAGAGAGGATGAGTCAGCTTGAGATCTGACTAGTGTCCTCTCCCTCTCTCAGTTCTTGAGTCCACTTGGAGGTTCTTGCTTCCACTTGGAGATTTGGAACCTCTTACTCATCACCAGTCGAATTCCCTGAGGCAAGTGTCATTTTGGAAGCTTCCTGAGCATTGACACATTGAGGAATGAGCCTGCCACTTGTCCAATCTCGCTCAGCGCAGGTAGCCTTTGTTGGAGTTGACATTCAACGCAGGTAGACAGTGGAGCAGTTGACATTCAGCGCAGATGCTCAGTGGAGTAGTTGACATGAACCTGAATTGACTTGTTTTTGAGTGGTTTCAGGTGGAGAACTTCTGTGAATTGCTGTGGTTAGTTAGCCTTGTTCCTCTAGGGGTAGGAACAACATGTTTAGGGACTTTGGATCCCTTAGATTATGGACATTTCATGCTCAATGCTGTAAGGCACAAAAATGTCTATAACAGTTGCCCCCCTAAAGTATGAGGCCGTTTATCGGGTGAAATGCTTTATCCAGGAGGGTCCGAAGTTCATCCATTTGCTGGGAGGAGACCTATAATAAGATACAATACAATACATTATGATTCATACTGCTTTCATGATCTAGCTGAGGCGGGCATTCCCATGCTCAGCTTTATAAATTCATTTTTGTACATAGAACAGACGATCGTATGATGGTAGACTGATAATTTTGGCGAAATTATCATCCTTTAAGTAGGATGATCATCTGCTGCAATGATGTACATGTCAAATGTCTTTATCTTTCCTGAATATATATCGCAACCCGGATGGGTGAAACTAGATCCGAGGTCTTCAAACTCGTTCGATCTTCACTCTAAGTACAAGTCGATCCATTTGAGAATTGCGCTGAAGTTGAACATGGAAAGACATCGCTTGATTACCGGTCAATGATGTAAACCGTTAACAAGCGCGAGAGGAATCACCAATAATGATAATGAGCCTCAAGGTACTGCAGTACAATTCATGTGGTGTGAATAAAGGACTTGGCGTCGAACACCACGCAAAATCTTCTGGTCGAAGGTCATTGATGTATACCTGTCGCCGGAAGTGAGAAACTTGCCATTGAGGCATGCAAGCTTCAAAGTATTGAATGGGTTGTTCCTAGATCAACTTCCTGGATAATGAGCTGATGTCGACAAGAAGCGATCCGTCAAAGGAGGGCCTTGATGAATCCCACATCAGTGACACGGAACGGAGCTAATGATTTTAATGGAGGTGAAAACGGTCTGTGACATATGATTCAGGGTGGTGGTCATGAATGGATGAAGGATAATGTATGGCAGTGGATGGGACTCGGTTGACTCTTTCTGAACGACTTCTCTTGAACATATGGCGACATTGATGCGATGGATTGGTAGCATTACCCCAAATATGGATGGTATGGCGAGACCATGGTGATGTGACCGGTGAATGAAACAACCCAACCCGATTGTGGTACGGAGGAAAAGTGTCATGTTGAAGAGCGACTTGCTACCATCAAAGTTTTCTTTAGTTTCTCCCAATTTTTCCCCCGTCATTGCTGACTAGTACCTCTTTATTTTTGTCAAGCTTGAGGAGGATAACATATGCTTGTTCTATAACCTGCCCTTCGGGCAAGCCCATCGCTATGTTTTAACGAGCCTAGCGATAGTGAAACTCGTTCTCGTCTAAAGACAAGTTTGTCGCTATTTAATGATTTTAACGAGTCTAACGACAAGGATAACTCGGTTCTTTTCATTTTTAGAGAGTCTGAAAAGATACATAAATTCAACTCCAAAATTCCTTTTTCGTCATCTAATCCCTTAAGTCCGAAAAAGTATAAAACAATACAGAAGGGATGAGTTTTCGATAGTTTTAACGAGCCGAATAAAACAAGCGCTCGATCTTTTTGTGCAATAATCCCTCAGGTCCAAAAATATTAAAATCTAGAGGAGGGATAGCACTTCCGGTCCTTTAACGAGCTGGAAGGCCAAGACTCGGCAATCTTTTCATATTTTACGAGTCAGTTGAAAAGAGCTTAAAGAAGACTCGTCTTTTGAGGAACGAGTGATAAACAGGGATAGCAGCTGATTCCAGGTACGGGTTGGAATTTTCCAATCACGGCAGTGTCACAAGGATGGCTAGGTGAAATCACTCTTCGCAGCTGTTCCTCAAAATGGGTAAACAATCATATGGAGGTGAACGATCGGCCAAATGAAAAGTGGAGGTGACAGGTGCAAACACGACCAAGGCTTTTATGGCAGATAAGGTTACATACACAATGGTTATTTACCGGTAATGGGTTCATTTTTTAAAGAGCTTGAATGCGCCAAAACACTGCTCAAGCTTATGTTTTATTTTTTAACGAGCATGAATTCCGCGTTAAAACTGCTCAGATCTTGCGTTTATTTTTTAACGAGCATGAAATTTATGCTAAAACTGCTCGATTACCCAGTCATATGATAAGAGTGTCTCATCAAGATTCTATTTTTATGGAGCTTCATCTCACTAAGCTTTGCTCCTTATCCTTTCTTTATGCAAGTTTGGAAACGACTAATCCTACGAGTTTAAAGGGTTAGAGGTCCTAAAAATTTAAAAAATAAATAGTCGCCCCTTGCTTGCACTCCAAAAGGTTTGCATGCCCCCAGGTATAAAGTACGATTTCAAGGTTACCTCTACTTCTATTCCTTCAAAACAATTGTTTTAAAGAGAGAGGCTTACCTCTTTCAGGTTACCTAAAGATTGTCTCGTTAATCTTTCAAACAAAACACTTCCTCGGCAGTGTCTACCGAAATAGACAAGGGTGAATGACTCTGGCAAACACGTAACTTTGACAAAAGAATCCTATTCTAGAACAACCCCTCTTCCAATCACGGACGGGGTACGGACTAGTCATATTCTCCCGCGGAAACCTACTCTATACCCAAAGTTTTCCTGCCGAAGCAGACCAGGACGCATGCCCCCTGCGTTCCAGTCATATCCTCCCGGATTACTCGCGCTCATCAGGAGGACGGACCGTGGGTTGAGACACTTCTTGCGTGAATAGACCATTTAGGGATGGTTCATGACTATTTGCGATGCATGATCCGGGAAATGAAAGTTGGTCCACGAGCTTGACCACTCTTCCTCCATGCGGAAAACACATTACTCTAAAGAGTGAGGAGACGATGGCTCCCATGCAATATATATAGTCTCGTCCAAGGAGTAGGTTATAATCCAAGGGTCCTTGAACAACCATCACGTTCATTTGAACGGTCTTCCCTTTCAATGTTATTGGCACATTGGAGAGGATCCCTAAAGGTCGACTGGTTCCCTTATCAAAGCCTGATAGATTTCTCATTTCAGGCAAAAGCGCAGGCGAACCAAGCGCTTTCCAAGCAATAGAGGAAAGGATACTCACAGATGCCCCTTCATCAATAACTGTGCCAGCCATTACCATCCTGTATATTTGGACAATAATTCTGAATGGTATGCTGGCTGGCAAGCGGGGTCTGCCTAGTTGGTTCCAGTCAAAGGACACAACCAGGTTGCTTGGTGGTGGGACCAAATAAATGGCCGGACAGCGCTCTGATGAACTTCCTTCCTGCGATAAAGGAATGGTGGCATTGCCCCCTTGATCATCAGAGTCAGTGCTGATGAAGAGAATCTGGACGGTGTCGTCTTGATTCTCCTCTGTGATGGTGTCATTCAAAGATAGATCCTTTGAAGGCAAAATCGGGTCAACTGCCGTTTCAACATTTAGACTTTCGTCAGGTATGGATTCAAACGGTTCATCTTCAATGACAGGTGCTTCGGCTGACCACCTGGGTGGGTCAGCCGGGTTCTCAACTAGTGAGGGACTTGGCAGGAGTCTTTGATATCCAGGAGGGAGATGCGCTCGTAAAATTGGGCGATCTTCCAGAAATCTTTTTGCCTCGTCTAAGAAGGGACAACGGTGGATGGCGTGATTGCCTTCACATAGTCTGCAGGGAAATTTAGCTTTCCCTTTCTGTCCTGCTTCACTTTCACTAGTCGACGGTGAGCAGTCGACATGGCTACCAGAGGTCGATGCTACCGAATTGTGCAAATGGGGGGACCAGTCTCTTAGTATCCGGGGATACAGGGACAATCTCTATGGAAATGGTCTCCCTTGCATATGACGCATGGCGATTTAGGCCTTGCAAGTGCTATGTGTGGATTTTTGTCAGATGACACTTGTTTGCCCCCAGTCGCCTTAGGCTCCTTCTTCTTCTTCTCTTTATTCTTCTTCTCCTTCTTCTCCTTAGGAACTCGGTTTTTTGATTTACCAGTTCCGTCAAGCGAAGAGGAAGGAGGAGAGGGAGATGAAGTAGAAGGCTGGGAGGCAACTCTTGTCTGATCTAACTGTTGACTCGACTGTTCAGGAATGGTGGTGTTCTGAACGACATTGGTTGAAAAGAGCTAGACTGGTAGGCCAATTGTCAGTCCTGGAAGCGACAATGTGGCCATGTGGGGCGCACCAACATCTCCCCAAGAGGAGAAGGGACTAGGATTTCCACCAAGGGGAACTCTTTGGTTGGTGTGCTCCATCTTTTCAACCTAAAGATCAACGTAGGATTAAAGGGTGATTGTTCCGTTTAAAATAAATTGTTAACGACGCTTTAGACACAACTTGCTTTTTCACTTTTAAAGAGTCGAGAAAAAGCTAAAGATGACTCTAGTCTCCTTCGATGTTTTAACGAGCCTGAAGTGACAAATGCTCGGATGGACTTTTTCTGTTATAGAGTCTGAAAAAGGCCAAAAGAAACTGCTCTGGAGATCTAGGCAAAGGGTGTGCCAAACTTTTCGCAAAACCGCAGAATACTTTTTAGGGTACGGGCGGTCAATCTTCGTGAATGCTGTGTTCACTGCATTGCGATCAGTAGGGCGGCCGACATGGCTTCCTAAGGATAAAGGATATATGCCTATAGGGGTCTCCCAATATATACGCGACGGTATGTGGGAGCACAATCCATACTAGCGCTATCGTCCCTCAGGAGGAATCACCCACCTTCCACGAGATCGACAGTCACTAGGCTTAACGACGCCGAAACACGTCTCTAGCCTAGACCTCTATGTTGTGCGTTATGTTACAAAGCGTTGTTAGGTTCATTCAGTTTATTTTAGGTTGATCTTTTTAAAGTTTGCCTTTCAAGGTTCACCACGAGATGTATGATACAACTTCCTAAATGCAGTCTAAAGATGATAAGAAAGCTTTATAATCTTTTCAACTTTGAAAATCCTAACTACTAAGGGAAAAGAAAGACACTATCTTTTCTCAAAGAGCAATCAACACACTCTAATGCACTTTTCCTAAATCCAACATGCAAACTTATCAAATGCAAATGCACAATGTAGGTGTTTGTTTTCCACTTTCTTAGTATAGATGGCTACAAAGAAAGCTTTTTGTACAACTTTGAATTTGATTTTAAATGACAGATACAAACAAGTTCACTTTTTCAAAATCAGAGAAGATAGAAGAGATTACAACACTTAACGATTTTCGAAATAGAGACTTGTTTTGACACTTAAAAGAGACAAATTCAAACCAATAAGCAAAAGTAAATCTATAATCAATCTGCAAACAGCCAATGAACTCTCTTCTAAGATCACAATCAATCAGATCTGAATCAAAGGCTACAGGATGACTACTTTACTCATTCAAAGGAAAACTGTAAATGATGCCACAAACACATAAAAACACTCACAGTATTTTTGTACAAAAGGAGGCGGAATCTAAGCAAAGAAAAGGAGTTATCAGACTGGTACCTATGCTGGTTAAAGGCTGCAAAAAACAGAGATCAAAACAGGGCAACAGACAGCAGAGAACCCTAGCTGCACAAGGCTAAACTGGTTCAGCGCAAGTCTAACACTGTGGAGTTGACATTCAGCGCAGGTAACCTTCACGGGACCTGCATTGAAATGCAGACTGCCTTCACAGTGTCTGCGCTGAAGGAGAAACTCTCGTTTCTCTTGGGTTCCGGGTCATAAAATGCTCAAAAACCAACTGTTTCAGGCCAAATCAGAAACACAAGCAAGGTATAAACAGAGGGATGCTTTGAGAGGGTACTAAAGACTATCACAAAGGATCATCACATCATTTGTGAGTCCATTGTTAGATCATAGCCAAAATCCAGTGAAGGATCAAGGCAGCAACAGTCTACTTTGCAGAAGCAGTTCGATGCTGTTGAGTCTATGATGCAAACAAAGATTTAAACACAAATGAAATGAATAAACAAGTTCTCCCCAGCGGAGTCGCCAATTTGTTGTGGGGAAAAATGCCTATGCAGGACGATCCTATCCACCTAAGGCGTGATAGTGCCTTAGCAACAAACAGATACAACTATTCTGATTCTTTCCTTTATGAAATGTGAAAGAGGGGAGATCAATGGACTTACCGTTGTCTTCCGTTTGTCCCTCGATCTAGATCCTCTTCTCTTTGGGTGTTCACAGCTACTTGCCTCCTCGCTTGCTCAAGAGAACAACTACTTGATTCCCACGAGATCACAAGAGAACAGCTACCTGTGACAAGAGAACAACTACTTGTGACAAGAGAAGAACACAACACAAAGGCAAATATACATATTCATAAATGATTCAGGATTAGAAACAAATCAAATACACTAATGCAATCATATAAATACACCAGTATATAGGAGAAAACCAAGATAGCTTTATTGATTGATAACAAGGTTCAGGAAGAGATACAACCCGGAGGGCTCCAATCCAGCATCTCCTTCCCAGCAGAATGGAATTCCTTCTTCAGCTCCCTTCAAAGCATTAAGCACCCAATGTTTCCAGTCTCAAACCAACAGCAATTCTTTGCATTAACAAAATTCCAGCCTCTCGATCTCATGGAGGAGAGATCTATATATAGATGTTTGGAGAGAGGATGAGTCAGCTTGAGATCTGACTAGTGTCCTCTCCCTCTCTCAGTTCTTGAGTCCACTTGGAGGTTCTTGCTTCCACTTGGAGATTTGGAACCTCTTACTCATCACCAGTCGAATTCCCTGAGGCAAGTGTCATTTTGGAAGCTTCCTGAGCATTGACACATTGAGGAATGAGCCTGCCACTTGTCCAATCTCGCTCAGCGCAGGTAGCTTTGTTGGAATTGACATTCAATGCAGGTAGACAGTGGAGCAGTTGACATTCAGCGCAGATGCTCAGTGGAGCAGTTGACATGATCCTGAATTGACTTGTTTTTGAGTGGTTTCAGGTGGAGAACTTCTGTGAATTGCTGTGGTTAGTTAGCCTTGTTCCTCTAGGGGTAGGAACAACATGTTTAGGGACTTTGGATCCCTTAGATTATGGACATTTCATGCTCAATGCTGTAAGGCACAAAAATGTCTATAACAACATCGTTGCCAAGAGTAGGATCAAGGTTGATCTGGACTGGGTCTGGACTATCACACAGATCCCTCACCTAGCCAACAAGAAAGCAATGTAGTCTTTCTTGGGAAAGATAAACTTCCTTCAAAAGTTCATCTCGGATTATGCACATATAGTCAAACCAATGCAAGCCTTGATCAAGAAGGATGTGGTTTACAACTGGGGCAAGAGGGAAAAGTACACATTCACCCGTATCAAGCAAG
The DNA here is from genome assembly GCA_031772625.1 of Pinus tabuliformis. NCBI lineage: Eukaryota > Viridiplantae > Streptophyta > Pinopsida > Pinales > Pinaceae > Pinus > Pinus tabuliformis. The sequence continues at coordinate 537,660,678 of CM062816.1, read as the reverse complement.
CTATTGCAAAAGCGTCTGCACTCTACAACCTAGATTTCAACAAATACTTCTTTCTATACACCTTTGCCTCCAACAATTCACTCATTGCAGTACTCACTAAGAAGGATGAGATGAATGACGAACGTCCCATTTCCTTCATGAGCGCAAGAATGTAGGGACCCAAACTCAACTTCCCCGCCGTCGAAAAACAAGCATATGCAGTATACAAGGCAATGAAACATTTCAGACCCTACTTGCTAAAAAACCATTGCGTAGTATATATGCCTCACCCAACAGTCTGTTCACTGCTTGTACAACAAGAGTTGGGTGAGCGACATGCGAACTGAATGACCGACTTGCAAGAATATGATATTGACATAAAGCCAATTCATACTTTCAAGGGTCATTATCTCTGCAGACTCGTAGTTGAGGTAGTACATGCACAGGAGGAAGAAGAAGAGCTCGTCGATTGGGAGCAAGAAATTGAAATGTATGATGTAGTGCGAGCACCACCCACTGTAAATAGAAACTCTTGGTACCAAAATGTGCACCAGTACCTTGATCAAGGCACCATACCCTCTCACTTTTTCATCAGACAAAAGAGGGAATTGTGTCTCAAAGCTTTATCTTATCAGTTGGTGCATAGAGTGTTTTACAGAAAGCACAACAACGAAATCTTGCTCAAGTGCTTGGAGGCACATGAATCAAAGAAGGTTTTGCAAGATCTGCATGACGGACCAGTCGGGGGTCACTTCCCAGGAAATATCACTATGCACAGATTTATGTGAGCCATTTTCTACTGGCCCACATTATTCAAGGATGCACACACTTACACCCACAAGTGCCCAGTCTGTCAGCGATGCACCGATAGAACATGAAGGTCAGCAGCCCCAATGCACCCTGTTGCAGTGACTAAACCATTCCAACAATGGGGCCTAGACATCATCAGGGAAATTTTCCCACATTCATAAAAACATCACCACTACATTCTTACATCAACTGATTACTTCATGCGGTGGACAAAAGCAGTTCCGCTCAAGCAAGTGAACGACCAGGAAGTCATCAGCTTCCTCCAGCAGAACATCATATCATGCTTTGGCATTCCGGTATCACTTGTGTTTGATAATGCAACATACTTTTCATATTTAAAGATTTATGATTTTTTATTACAAAATGGTATTGTGCTTAAACACTCATCTAACTATTACCAGCAAGGGAATGGTCTCATAGAATCTATGAAAAATCCCTTATCCGTATAATAAAAAAGATTGTTTACTCTGAGCAGCGTAACTGGCACTCTGCCTTGATGAATTCCTTATGGGCTGACTGCGTAACCCCCAAACCCTCTCTGAATACCTCACTATACTTCCTGGTATATGGTAAAGAAGCCATCCTACTGCCCAACATCTACTTGTCTGCACTTCAGTTGTCTCAAGAATCCCAAGGCAAGCCTTGCACGCTAGTTCAACGTAGGATGGATACGCTTCGCAAACTACAGGAAGAAAGGATGAAATAAAAATAAAAATTTACACTCCACCAGTACCATATCAAGGGATGGTTCAACAAGAAGTTTGCAGGGAAAGCTAACTTCGATGTTGGTGACTTGGTCTTGAAATGGGATAAACCCCATAAAGACAAAGGCAAGCATACGAAGTTCCAGGCCCTATGGCTTGGTTTGTATACAGTGCATGAGAAGTTTGGCCCACACACATACCATTTGCAATCACTTGATGGGAGGATTGAAAACCTTTCTCTCAATAGCCAAGATCTCAAGCACTATATTCAATAGGTCAGGTTACGCCCCACGTCATGTACATAGTATGCTTGCTTTTTGTTTTTTCTTTGTTTTCTTTGCTTAATATTTTTGTTTCATTTTGTTTTGTGTGCTTGGTACCTTTCTATTTTTGTTTTCCGAAAATAAGTGTTTCCCTCTACCGAGTTTTAGCTTTTGAATGAGTATGTGGCTGAGATCTGAAGAGACTTGTGACACTGCAACACTTGGCTAGTACTATGTCTGTCTTATGCTTGGTTGTAACCTTCAGTCGATGAAGTCTTGATAGAAAATACGAACCATCTGCAAGGGAAGATTAGGTCCAACCATGAACCTGTTTCCACACTAGGAAACCCCGTGCATGTACTCAGTGTTCTACTTTGTGTGATCAAGCTCATCCAACTAGTAGAAATGAATAAGCGGAAATCTAAATGAGAAAACCTATGTTAGAGGTCTTACATGCTTCTCTAAAGGAAAAACCTCTTTTCTCTCAATAAGTTAGGATCCCTCTTTTGCCCCAAAAATAAATAAGTGCATATGCACAATTCTCTTTAAAAAATACAAAGGCGAAAGAAGAGAAAGGCTTCCTGCGTAGAGAGGTGAAGCATGCAACTCCATCGGGGTACTCACCAGGCTCACTAGAAATGGAGCAATGCCTGTATTCCTATGTGACTCCGCTGGGGTACTATCTAGGCCTGCTGGCAGTGGAGCAACAACAAAGATGAAAACTTATACTCTGAATTTTTTTAACTCACGAGCCAAACTACCCTTCCCGATTTTGAAACACTGTGATCAAGCTGAAACTTTTTGTTGTCTTTGACTAAGTTGGAAAAAGGTGAACCATGTCTATTCATGGGGTAAGTGGGGAAGCTGAAGTAACCTACACAGTGATTCAATACTCCCTAAAAGACCAAGGCCCTATGTTGTCGATGAACCAAAATAGAGAAGCTGGAATTCTACCAGTGTGTCGCCAAGTGGTGTAGCGGCTATAACACCCTACAAAATTTTGGCCCGCAACCAATTTTGGAGCCTCCCTTGAGTTTTACTTGATGTTTGCAAGCACTCAGGCTCACCCCGTGGGCTTATGTGAGTCTTTGCACTGTCTTTGCTTGACCATTCAACGGACAAATTTTTTCATGTTGGTCTTAATGCCACGCTTGCAACCATGTTCTAGTCGTGCACAAGGTCTTCGCTTCGTGTGTACATATTGTGTTCGCTATGTAAACATCTGTCGCACTCACACACGAAGTTTTATGCATGATCACGCAAGCTTCGTTGTAGTCATTCAACGATCCATCACAAGCATCATGCTTGTCACTCGCACCGTCGGTCAGTCATGTTGAGCATATGTTGTCTTGATGGTTTGAGGTGTCTTGTCGTCGAGTTATGTTGAGTGTGTGTTCACAAAAGTCACGTATGCACAAATTCACTCACTCACACACTTAGTCATTTTTCTGAATTTTCACTAGATGTGCTTGGAGCTCGCATCCCAGCTTGAAACTTGCCTCATGCAGTTTCGTAGCCTTGTCCTCTCTCTTGGTCACCTGCATCTAAAAGCGAATGACCATGCATCATGGTAGACTAGGAGCTTTATAGATTTGATGTTGTCTCATCATGAGTAACTGTAGATACATGTACATGAACAAACATGACGCGATGACAAATGGGATGAACAAGGAGAGTACATGCAAAAGGACGTGTTCACAAACGGATGAACAAATGATGCATGAGAAGAGATGTGTTCACGAATGGACAACCATGTGAAGATGTGGTTGCAAACGGACGAACAAAAGACCTGTGTGGATGAACGAACGAGTGAACATTTGAGGAAATATTTTCGTAAATAGATGAACATGTCAAGCATGCCAAAATACAAGCAAAGGAGCAACATGAAATGCAACATCAAGTGAACCCAATGACCATCAAGGACTCCCCATACTTTGCCATGCGGAGGGGAAGTTGTGATACACCAAGAGGACATGTTATGAAACCAACTCAAGAAAATATAGGAAAGATAGATCAACACCTTAGAATTCAGCCTCTTCGAGGGGGCAAACTCCTTTACATTACATAAATGAACAATTCTTGGATGATTCAAATGACAAAACCTCCTTTCTATATATAGGAGTCTAAGGAGTCACAATATAATCCAGCTAACCTAACAATAATAATATAAAGCCACAAAAATAACAATAGAGGGATTCTATGGGGCACAGAAATAACAATATGGGGGTAATAGGGGCACAACAATATAAATAAGGGGTATAACTATAATAGTAATGGGGTAATCACTAGTATTATAGGGACCCAACATGCCCCTCTCCTTCAAAAAAGTGTTTTCCTCAACGCTTGAGTAATTCTGGATACTTCTGCATAAAATTCTCATCCTCCCATGTGGAATCTTCAGCGGATAAGTTCTTCCACTTGATAAGATACTCTGAAATTGATCGATTTCGTAGCTGTCGAGTTCTTGTTTCTGTGACTGCTTCTGGTTCCAATATAATTTTTCCTTCCTCGTCAAGTTCTGGCAATATTGTTTGAATTGGGAGCTTGTCACCTATAACCTTCTTTAAACATGAAACATGGAAAACTGGGTGCAATCGAGAAGCTGCAGGAAGCTCCAATTTGTATGCCATAGTACCAATCTTTTGCAACACCTTGTACGGACCATAATACTTTGGTGATAATTTATTATCCTTCTTAGCTTGCTTTAGGGACATTTGCTTATATGGTTGTAGCCGTAGGAATACCCAATCACCTACATCAAAACTTCTTTCACTGCGATGTTGATCTGCCTGTTGTTTCATTCTATTTTGTGCCAACACGAGGTTATCCTTTAAGAGTTGGAGGACTTGTTGTTGATGTTCGATGTGATGTTCCACTGCCTGAACCTTAGAATTTTCTCTTAAATATGATGTGATGGATGGTGGTTGATACCCATAAAGTGCCATAAATGGGGTCATTTTTGTTGCTGTATGGAAGGAAGTGTTATACCACCATTCAGCCAGAGGCAACCATTTGACCCATTGTGTCTGTTTATCAGATACAAAGCAACGAAGATATCCTTCCAAACATTTGTTTACTATCTCAGTTTGCCCATCAGATTGAGGATGATAAGATGAGCTATGAGCTAACTGAGTACCAAGACAAGAAAATAATTCTGTCCAAAAATTTCCAGTGAAAATGGGATCTCTGTCACTTACAATAATCTTTGGGTTTCCATGTAGCTTTTGAACTGTTTCCATAAATGCAGTAGAAACTGTACTGGCTTTAAATGGATGTGATAATGCACAAAAGTGTGCATACTTGGTAAGTCTGTCAACTACCACCATGATGACACTCTTTCCCTCAGACTTGGGTAAACCTGTGATAAAATCCATTGAAACCTCCTCCCAACGTTGGCTTGGAATGGATAAAGGTTGTAATAGACCCGGTGTCTTAATTGTTTCAACTTTATTTTGTTGGCAAACCAAACATTCCGCCACAAACTTTTGAATATCTGATTTAAGGCCATCCCAAAAAAATTCCTTCTTAACCCTGTGGTAAGTTTTTAAAAATCCTGAGTGCCCTCCTAAGGGAGAAGTGTGCAATTCCATAAGAATCTTTTGTTTTAGCTGGGAATTCTTACAGAGGTATAAGCGATCTTTGTACCATAACGAATCATTTTGCCAGCTAAATGTATCAGAAGTACTGGAATCTTGTTGTAGCTTTCGAATAAGTGCCCACACTTCTTCGTCATTCTTCCATTCCTCCCTTGCTTCGTTTATCCAATCTGGTTGGATAATAGAAATGGCACACAACAATGCTTCCACATCCTCATCCTTTCTTGAGAGTGCATCTGCCACCACATTTTGCTTCCCTTTTTTGTAGATGATTTCAAAGTCATAACCCAACATCTTTGTGACCCACTTTTGTTGCTCTTCAGAGGATAATCTTTGTTCTAAAAAGTATTTAAGGCTATCATGATCCGTTTTTACCTTGAAGTGTCTTCCCATTAGGTAGGGTCGCCATTTCTTAAGTGCATGGAGTATTGCCAACATTTCCTTCTCATAAATAGCTTTGCTTAAAAACTTTCCCTTGATTGGACGACTTTCAAAAGCAATGGGTCTTTCATCTTGCATTAGAACAGCACCAATTCCATTTCCTGAAGCATCACATTCCACAATAAAGGTTTTTGTGAAGTCCGGTGTAGCTAAGACCGGTGCTTGGCACATTGCCTCTTTAAGATGTTCAAAGGCCTTTGTTGCTTCCGGAGTCCATGAAAATGAATCTTTCTTCAATAATGTTGTTAGAGGTGCTGCTATTCTCCCATAATTCTTAACAAACTTGCGATAATACCCTGTCAACCCAAGAAATCCTCGCAGATGCTTTATGGATGTGGGGATTTTCCATTCCTTAATGGCTTTAATTTTGCTAGGGTCTACCTTAACTCCTTCATGAGATACAATATGACCCAAATATTCCACCTCCTGGACTCCAAAGAAACATTTGGATCTTTTTGCATATAATTGTTTCTCCTCCAATAGTTGTAGCACCCTGTCAACATGTTCAACATGATCCTTCCAAGACTTGTTGTAGATTAGTATATCATCAAAAAATACTAACACAAATTTTCTAAGGAATGGTTTGAAAATTGAATTCATCAAACCTTGAAATGTTGAAGGTGCATTGGTAAGGCCAAAAGGCATGACCAAAAATTCATAATGACCCTCATGAGTTCTAAATGCCGTTTTCGGAATGTCTTCAATCTTCATTCTGATTTGATGATATCCCGAACGAAGATCCAACTTGGTGAAGTAAATTGATCCATGCAATTCATCCAGTAATTCATCAATGACAGGAATGGGGAACTTATCTTTAATAGTGAGCTTGTTGAGCTCCCTATAATCCAGACACATGCGCCATGATCCATCCTTCTTGTGCACCAATACTACTGGAGCTGAGAAAGAACTTTGACTCGGTTGAATTATACCAGCCTCTAGCATTTCTGCAACCATACGTTCAATTTCACTTTTTTGGACATAGGGATATCTGTACGGCCTGATGTTTGGAGGAACACTTCCTGGAATCAGATGAATAGCATGATCATGATCACGCATAGGTGGGAGACCTTTGGGAGTCTCAAATACCTTGGAATGATTGTCCAGGACTTTTTGGAGATCTGGAGAAATAGATGATTCCAATGTGGAAACATCTAGCGAACATAATTGTGCAATTACACCTCTTTGCTCCTTTTTTAGAAGCTTTGTCATGCCATTAGAGCTGATTATCTTTCCTGGTTTCCCTGCAATACCCCTTAATTCAACTTCCTTTCCTTTCGTAGAAAATTTGATGAAAAGTTCTTGAAAATTAAAAGCTATTGTACCCAAGGATTGTAGCCATTGGACTCCTAGTACAACATCAGCACCTCCCATTGGAATGGAAAGCATTGGGCTAGTCAATACATATTCTCCCATGGATAGCTTGATATTATGGCACTTTCCAGAGCAATTTATTGTTCCTCCATTTGCAATCATCACTTGACACTCTGGTGCTGGATATAGGAAGCAATTCAATTCTTTTGCTACCCTACAATGAATAAAATTGTGGGTGCTTCCTGAATCAATCAACACTATTACCTTTTTCTTCTTGATTTGTCCTTCTATCTTGATGGTTTGAGGAGTGGTAATTCCCGCCAATGCATTACAAGATATGGTCGGATTTATTTGTTCTTCATCTAGGCTTTGTTCCTGGAATATATCCTCTTCTTTTGACCTTTCTTGCTCCTTTTCTTCTTCCTCTTCACAATCTATGTAGAATAATTTCTTCTCAGCACACTTATGACCTTTTGTGTATTTGCTATCACAATTGTAACAAAGCCCTTTTGCTCTTTTTTCTTCCAATTGTTGTGGTGTCAACCTTGTAGGTTGTGGAAGACTAGGGGCAACAACACTTCCGTCTTTATAGTTGTGAGTGGTATGCTTCCTAGTTGCCATAATTTTGCTTTCCATTTTTCTTGCTAACCTGAATGCCTTCTCTAATGAATCAGGTTCCCAAAGGCGAACATCATGTTGGATATTATCCTTTAAAGACCCTATGAACACATCAATCCTATGCTCCTCTGGAATATCTTTTACCCTTATGTTCAATTTTTGGAACTCCTCAATGTGCTCCATTATTGAACCCTTTTGTTTGAGACTTATCAATTGGCTAAAAAAAGTGTTGCTTTTTGTATCCTCATAATGTGCTATCAATTCTTCCGTAAAAATTGCCCAAGTGATAAATTGTTTACGAGAACAAAGCCATTGATACCATACAAACTGATTTGGTTCCAAATATACAGGTTCCATACGTACCTTTTGTGCGTTTTGCACATTATTGAGATCGAAGAATTGCTCCATCTGTAATATCCATGTGGCGGGATCCTTGCCATCAAACTTCCTCATATCGATTTTTGGAATATGGTGATTCTTCGATCCAACATTAGTGTCTATGGAATCATGATTAACATTTCTTTTGTTCTCATCATGAGTTTCCTTTACTACCTTTTCACCATTAGTAAGTATTTCTTGTAGAAAATTTGTCAAATCTGTCTTCAAATTTGCCATGTCTGTCTTCAAATTTGTGTTCAAATCTATCTTCAAATTGTCCATCTTAGCTTCCATGCCATTCATCTTAGCTTCCACGCCATTTATCTTAGCTTCCACGCCATTTATCTTAGCATCTGTTAATTTTTGTGAGCGTGACATTTGTTGCACTTGTTCTTGTAATTTTGATATATCATGTAGCATTTCTTCCTCTTCTTCATGAGTCATGCTAGAGCTTTCAGGTTCCTTACTAGGTGTTTGCATTTTCTTTCCTCGGGGCATCAGTTACCGATAATAATGCTCTACTATGCCCTTTGAATTCCTTCAAAATAAATTTTCAAACCAAGCTTAAGCAAAAATTTAAAAAAATCTACACACCTTTTTTCACTTTGTAGGAGTTCGATATTGCCTCTGATGTATCTCTGTACTTTCCAATCATCTAGTTCTGAATTTGTGACCTGTAGTAGCTCCCTGTGTCCTCTTTCCAATGCCACCAGTCTGATCCAAATTGGATTCTCCAAGAAAGAGTTATGCCCAATCTCCCAAGATGACCTGATTATAGACCTTTCCAGAAGAGCGAAGTTGTATGGAGTGCCACGTGTACAATTTTTGATATTTGGTTCTAAAAAAGATATAAAAGAAACTACAGTCCATCCTCTTTCTGTACCTTCTTACGAAATTTCAATCTGATTCCCAGAGAGAAAGTTATGACAATTTTCCCCAGGTCACCTGTTTTGAATGTAATTCAGGAGTCTGCAAAAAGACCAACTTCCTCAGATCATATCTCCGAAAATATCGTGCGAAAAGCTTTGAAATTTGGACCCAAGGTTCAGCGTGATTTCTTCTCAAATGGGTTTTTTTGTGACTTCTGAAACGTCACAGAAAAAAATTATAGCGAAAATGCCACGATGACCTGTTTGGAGCAGCGAAACCCTAGAATCCAAAGCTCTGATACCAAATGTTATGAAACCAACTCAAGAAAAGATAGATCAACGCCTTAGAATTCAGCCTCTTCGAGGGGGAAACCTCCTTTACATTACATAAATGAACAATTCTTGGATGATTCAAATGAAAAAACCTCCTTTCTATATATAGGAGTCTAAGGAGTCACAATATAATCCAGCCGACCTAACAATAATAATATAAAGCCACAAAAATAACAATAGAGGGATTCTATGGGGCACAAAAATAACAATATTGGGGTAATAGGGGCACAACAATATAAATAAGGGGAATAACTATAATAGTAATGGGGTAATCACTAGTATTATAGGGACCCAAAAGGACATCCATCACTCAACAAAACTGCAGCTCGACATGCACACCAGCAACAACATGAAATTACTAGCACTGTCACGTTGAGTCGTTTTGGCCACATCACTACTGTGGGACATACTTTTGTCAATCAATGTAATGTAACATGGAAGTCCAAGAGATCCACTTGTAATATGAAGAGTCATCTAATATAAAAAGTCATGGAAGTCAAACGGTCATGAGGGAATTCGAACAATCACAAGGGCCAGTTTCACCCTTGGTTATAAATACCCCCTCATTTGTACATGCAAAGGAATTTTCACCTTGGCTCCTCCCACATAGCCTTGAGAGTTTGTAATCTTTTCTTTGAGGAGTGAGTAGTGGCTCCAATGCCTCGCCCACGGGGTTAGTGATGTATGGTGTATCGATGTGTCTTGGAACTTTCGCTTAACTCAGAAGCCTACTCACAGGCCAACACATTTTCTCACATGTTGTAACTGTTTGTAAGAATTAATCTTTAACACTTGTAATACATGTTGCTTTAACCTTTGTTAAACAATTTAACTCATTAAGTTGTTCTAATACATATATTTATGAACATGTGTTGTATAAGTTGTTAACATTTTCCTACCTATGATGGTTACCTCCCGGACATCGGACAAAACCTTTCACGTAAACCTACTATAATGACCGTCACACTAGCGCGGACTGCTAATTGGGTGTTGTACATGCTATCTTCCATTGTGTGTTGTGACTTCCACATCCGCATGGATTACTCTTCTGGAAGTTATGCATGTTTTATTGTGTTGTGTGTCTCTGATAGAGTTGGGACTTCCACCCATCTGAACTGAGACTCACTCCCACCCTCTCTCTTTGCTATGAAAGAACCTTAACACAAGTAACACTAGCATTCACCAGGCATGTGAACCTCGATGTTCGAAGACAAATAAGACCACTCTCTCGTGCTAACAAGCAAGAGCTAAGGCAAATGTTTAAGATAATGACAATCAGGCCATCATACTGGATGGAACTCCTACACCAAACAGTGTGAGGTCTAGTTGGGACTTCATACCAGGGAGATCCCCTAAATGTTGGTGGGTCCAGCACCATGAATAGGTGGATGAGGCTTGTGTGTAGGCACAGTGCCTTGAAACCATAGGCTAGAATAAGGGGCATTACAATGGTTCAAAGCATAAAGAACACACACACTGTAAGGCAAAGACCTTCTACCAAAGGCTTTTGCGGAAGCCCTTATAAAAATAGCCCAAAAATATGTTTGTAGTGGAGTTCACTAGCGAAGGTGGGCGGGTGGATGTTTTTTAGATGGTGCATCTACAATATACAAACATACCGGTTCTTTACTATCCATACAAGCATTGGTGTCGCATAGAACATGGTGCACCATGGAATTTATATATATATATATATAAAACACGGTGCGCTAAATAAAAAAATGCATCGGTGCTTTAATAATCGATAGCACTAGTGCCCTTCATGTAGTAAAATGCCTTGGTGCATACCATGAAGGAGCATCACTATAGTTTTTAAATTTCAGAAAAATGTGGTGTTATTTTCCAACAATGCACCAATGTGGTAAATGTATTAAAATGCCCCAGGGTGTCTTCTAAAGTGCACCGCTAGGTAGATTTTAATTTTAAAAAATAGAGTGGTGCTATAGTCAAACTAAGCATCGATGTGGTATCTATATTATAATGTCTCAGGTCATCTTAAGAAAAGCACCGTGATAGATTTTTTAATTTAAAAAAAAAAACGTGGTGCTCTTGGATCTATTCCACACCGGTGCAATTAGATTTACGCACCAGAGGTGGGTTAAATAAAAAGAAACCTCCCGACCGTAAATTTCATTTTTACCATCTACAATGTTGGAGATCTATGAAGAAACAATGCCACTCTTGCCTCATGCAAGCACCTTCAAGTCAATGCTTCTCTTGCTCACCATCTTTCCATATCATTCTCACTGCCTAGCTTTCCATTTTTTTCAAACCGTCGTAATTTATTTTTTCTCCATTACATGTCAACAATGCCTCCTCGAGGACCAAATGTTCAGGTCATGTCTATGTTTCTCTCTAATTTATTTTTTTAGTTAATTATGATTGCAAGTTAGCTTAAATTTTCCATTGTTTAAAAAAAAAATATCTTTGTGGTGCACTCGATATGTTCAGCTCACACTCATAATGGTGCATCCTGTAAATTTACTGGGCGCACTGCATTTCGGTGCATGAACATAACACATTGCAATTGTTGCAGTGATTTTCATAAATGAAAATGCACTGGGAAAATGATAAATTGTACTTTGGTGTGTTACACCTAGTGTGTTTTCATTTACCAAACGCACCGCTAAAATAATATTTAAAAAGATAGCAATATCTTGGTGCATTTTATAACCTGAACGTTTTGTACCAGTGTGAAAAGGTTATACATGTGCACCTATGCATAAGTGTGACGCATCACGATGAAAATTTAAATTTGTGAACCAACAACGATGTGTCATACTTATGTGCACACCAATATCAGTGCAATTATGTTTTACAGCACGTCAGAGTTAGTGCATGACTATGATTTGAGCACACAAACGATTAATTTTTTATTAATTGAAGGTTATGTTTCCATATTTATAAATACATGTTTCATTTAATTAAAAAAAAAGTATTTTATGTATGAGGTTGATGTATTTTATATGTCAATGATGTAGTAGAGAAGTCAACAGAGGGAGCAATAGCAAGAGCAGAAGCAGTAAGCAGACCCATACAATATGGTCTGACCATGGGAGCCAGAAAGAGGGAGAGGTATTTATACCCTCGCCCTAACACTATAACAACTTGAGAGCTCTCAAGGAATGTAGGACTCCTCAAGTACTTTGAGGAGGCTACATCCCTGAAGGTGCACTTTGTCTTCTTGGTGCATCTAATATGTCGATGGAGTGCCCAAGAGAAGATTTTCAATGTCAATCCTAGGGCATGGTATAGGCCCTCGGAGGAGGACATATAATTTATCACTGGCCTATCCAGGAGAGGGGAGGATTTCCCCCAGTTCTATGATGTCCCACATAGGGTTGCATATGAGACTCATCTTTCCTACACCCAGAGATATGCAGGGCCTTATGAAGTACATCCAACAATTTTTTTGGTACATGGTGGACAAATATGTATTTCTTCTTTTGTTGCAGAGGAGGTTAAGGGCCTCTCATTATTAGTCACCACCATTGCACACTCTAGAAGTGATGGTAGTGCATTAGTTTCCCTCTTTTATATTATATTGATTCTTTGATTCAAGAACCACCTTGTATCAGATGGTCTACTATTTTTTTTAGGTTGTTTTGTATGGATTTAGATAGATTTTGTGTCTTGAGACATGAGAAGGTGACCTTCCCTTTCGCTTAAGAGATTTTTTGTTTATTTTTTTAGAGGTTTCTAAAGACAAGGCCTACATTTGACCTTCACCCTCATAGGTTGATCACTGAGGTCCAGATGTGCATGTGGAGGTAGATGATGCCCAAGAGGGGTCTGCCAGAGTAATCGACTAAGAATTCCATCGAGGCACTAGTGCTAGTGACCAGTGAGGATGTCAATATGTTTGTTGCTTTGGCATTTCTGTATGCAGTGATTGATTGGAAATAGTGCCCCAACATCCTCTTCACAGCAGCTGAGCCTCCAGATGATAGAGGTAATTCAAGTGTTTTCTTTAAATTAATCTAGTTTCATTTTATTATTTTAATTAATTAGAATAAAATTTATTCTATCACATTCTTTAACTTGTTTTATTTAATTGTTTAATGAAATTGTCTAATTATTGTTATGTACTATTTATTTTATAGACATTGGTGCATTTGATGGGGACATTCCTCCTTCCCCACCAGATGGAGTAGATGAGGAGATGGGCGAGGCGTAAGAGGGTGAGGCACATCCTCAAAGGGGCATGGGCATCCAGGTTCATAAGGTTTGTCTATGATTTAAGATCGAGTACTACGACAGGTTGCCCATAGTTTTGGTTGATGAGGGAGTTTTCCTTGTGAGGGATTGAGATATCAGTACAAATCCTAGGTTTGTGGATTTGTATAAGGACTGTCTACGTGAGGTGATGTCCCTTAGGCATCATATCATGGGAGCTAGTAGGGTACTAACAGTGATGAAGGATGCGGGGCATGCAATAGAAGATACATCAGATGAGGGTGGTGGTGATGATGATGAGGGTGGTTGTAATGCCTCTTCCCACATTTACCCACCTTCACTGGCTTACTCGGTTAAACATGAGTTGTGTGTCACTATGATATGACTCAAATTCCTATGTGACCTTAAGGAAATGGAGTCGATAACTAAATACCTTACTGAATTCCCTCAGGTGCCACAGGACCTCTAGGAGTAACCTAACCCCTCCAGGTGTCCAACCCCTGAGACAAATCACTTTTTCCTTGACCTCGAGCCCTAGTCACTCCCTTGCCAAGGCCTCCATGTGATTATGGGTTCCCAGTCACTCCCATAGGCCTGCATCAATGCAACCGTGGCCTTTTTCTGCCAGTGTTGTGCCAACGATGGTAATAATTAAGGCTACTTTCTAGGGCTAGGGCTAAGCCTTTACCCAAAAATCCATTAAACTTCGAGAACGCATAAAAGACATGAAGACAATGCTTACAAACCAAAAATCGAACCATGACTTAACCTTACTATCCCCAACTAGGACTAACATTTTTTCAAACACTTGGAATATATGCCACCCGTTAGTGTCAGTCTTTGAAGCTTTCCACCAGTGATCAAATATGCTCTTACAAAGTGATTTTAGGATGTTACAGTCAAATTTTGTCATTTCAGAGAATCTTCAAGTAAAATTTGTTCACTAGGTATTAGGTCTAGGGTTTGTTTTCACTCCTTTCAAAGTTGTCCAAATGCCAGTCCATGTCACCATTCAGCTAAGTGTACCATCATTCATAGGGTTTTCATCATCATGTCAGGTTCCAACAGGTCATTTTACACCTTGTTCGTGTTTCAATTGTGTGTGGGTAAGACTCTTTTCCCTCTCTTAGGGTTTTAAAGGTAATTTCTCTTGTATGGTCAAATCATCAACAGAGCTTGCATCTTGATGCTAATACACTTTCCACTATCCTTAATGCACCTTATTAAACACTTCCCATCACTGAGATCCCCCAAATTCCTCATTTTCCCACAAACCCTAGTTTATTGCTACAATTTGACAATTTTCTAGGTTGGGCCTGTGTTTAGCCCTTTTAAACCCCTTCCCCTCACTCAATCTTTGAAATTCCAATTTCCCCTATTTCCTAACATCCCTCCCTACTTCCCAAAATTTTCTCAAGAATTTAGAAGCCCCTTATCCCATTCATTTCGAAAAATCCCCTGTTCCACACATCGGGGTAAGTTTTACTCAAATGATGCTTCTGAGCAAGGAAAGATGAATTTGGAAAAACTGAGAGAGGTTTTTTTCCAAAGTAGGCCGAGGAAAAAAAACCTCATTAACTTTTTACACAGGTGTCATGGTTTTAGAGAAATGTCAAAAATACAGTTGCCTCAGGAGAATTGATGCACCTCTGAAGTGACCTTGGGAAAATCAAGATTTCTCCTAGCTTGGTTGGCCAAATGACTTGTTTGATGAGTCAAATGATAACTAAACACGAATATATTTCCAATGAGCTATCATGAGCTCAATTTGGGGTTGAGGAAGACCTTAAAAAGTTGACTGCAATAGCACTCTGCCTTTAGGCAGCCTCATTTTGCACATTTTGACCAGTATTGGGAGATTTGACTTTTGACATGGCAAATGAACTCCAAATTGAAAAATTCAAGTTGTGTTGGAAATTAGATTAAATAATATTTCCAACGTGCTATCCCATGTCCAATTTGAACACCGAGAAGGCCTCCAAAACTGGTATGAAAAAATGCGCTACGCACTTGTTCCTTGGCACGGCGCACCTGGGTAGTGGCGCGACACACCTGCCTGCTTAGCCCAAATTGCACTCAAATCATCTTCAAAAGCTCCCAAATATTGCAAAATTTATTCCACAAGTAAGTGAAGCATTCTACTTTTCCATTTAAAAATATTTACTCATCCTTCATGTTGTTTTAAAAGGCGAAAAAACAAACCCTACTTGTTGCACAGTTACACTATAAAAATTGCTTAGGGTTTGCAAAATTGACATTTTTACTGTCTTATCCCCCTATATCATTTTCACATCCCCTTCACTAAATTTCCCTCATTTAATTTCCCTTTCTCTCTCCCATTCACACTCATCCTACCCCCTTATCCCCAAAACCCTAAAACCATAACACAAATTCCCACTATTCCCAAACCCTAATTAGCATTCCCAAAACCTTGCCACTCCCAAAAACCCTACATCCAGCATCACAACCCCTCATTCACGGTCCCAATCATCAGTCCCTTCATTAAACAACAAAGCAGGTACAGGACAAAGGGAAACAAATAGTGCATGATGAGGGGCCTTCTGAAGGTCAAGAGAGAGATTCCATTCTCATTCAAGATGATGACACTGATTTGGGCTCCCAAAGCTCAAAGCTCAAGGAGATCATTTAGAAACAGCAAGCTGACATTCATGAATTGTCTCTCAACCTGGAAAGAGCCAAGTGGATAATCAACTATCTTGAGCAGAGGAACAAACAGTTAGAGGATCAGCAAACCATCATGGAGCATCAAAACATAAGAGAAAACCAGCAAGCTGCCAAGAGGAGGAAAGTCAAGTTGACACCACTTGAACAAGAAATTGAAGCTGATCGTGAATCTTGGCTTAAGAGGGAAAACATGCACTTGGAAAAGATGTTGGAGAAGACCAACAAAGAGAAAAATATGTTGAGGCACATGGCGTATCACTATTTGGCGAGAAACAAAGTTTGCAAAGCGAGAATTAGGACTTTGAAGGCCAGATCGAGCTCTGAACATGGCTAGGGTTTACAGCAGGGCCGCCGACACTGTGCAATGCGAGGAGGCGAAGTCAACAACAGAGCCCTGGAACTTGAAGGCCGGAACGCCCGATCTGACTACGCCGTTCTGGATAGGGTATTGCGGAGGACTAGAGCCCAAACCCCCGGCAACAAATCAAGATTTGATTGGAGAATGCTCGGCACATAGGTATTCCTGGTATTCTCATTCACTGACTGAAGTTCGTTTTCAGGGTAAAACCCCTGCCCAGCTTGATACAGGTCATGGCCAGCATGATCTCGAATGCCTCTGTTCAGAACTGCTTTCGACTGTTGGCCTATGTCCAAATCTGCATTCGATGACGCAGACGCGCCTCGATCTACACCATCTGACTGCGATTAAGGGCCAGTATGATACGCTGAGGCTGGAAGCCCGTCAAGATACAGATCCGCCTCTGGTATTGCAACTCCACCCGCACCCTCTGAGCACGATTAACGTTAATCCTGGAACAGAGTGGCCGGAGAGGGCCGCACAAGCAGAGGCCAAACTGTGCATCGAGCCCCCATATACTGGCGGAATAAGAAAGAATGAACCGGACCCGAAATCAGAGAGATCTGGTACCATAGACCAGACAGAACTGGATTATAAACCTGAGAATCAGGGTTTTTTCCACACCAACACAGATCTGATCCAGATCTTTATAAAAACTATTGCAGGTAAACATTCTTGCTTGAGACTAAGTAAGGATTCGCCTATACACGAATTAAAGAAGAGGATCCAGGGGCAACTGGGAATCCCAGCACAATATCAGAACCTTATCTATTCTGGCTACAGTTTACAGGACAGCAATACTCTCCAACACAGCAATATTACCAATGACTCAACCATCATCCTTAATCTCCGACTGTGTGGTGGTAGCAGCGGCTCCAGCTCAAAAAATACCAGCGCATTCCGGGATGCAGTGAAGGGGAAAAAAACGGAACACAAAACAGCACCACCAACAGAACTGCCCAGTCCATACATTGTTGAACAAAGGCCAGAATCACCAACTCTACAAGTTACGGAGCAAGAGGTAAATAATTTATTCACCGATCTATCCAGCACTGCAATTATTTGTAGATTCAATGGTTTCTGGCCTAAAGCAGATGCCCTAAATCAATGGATCTACTCAACATGGTCACCTAACTGTGAAGTTTATCTATGCCCTAAGGGTTATTTCATAGTTAGATTTAACACAGAACAGGAAAGGGACAGCATTATTAACCAGGGCCCTTGGTTCTGGGGCAGCGCTGGTCTATTCACCACCCCCTGGTTCTCAGACTTTGATGCTACATCAATGATAGTCACAAAAATGCCTGTATGGGTGAGGCTGCATGGACTCCCACTTCACTTCTGGCATCACAAAGTATTAATCGCTATAGGGAATTCTCTAGGGAAATTCCTAAAAATGGATGAAGAAAGAGCTATCAGGGGAATCTTCACTTTTGCCAGAATATGCGTAGAAGTGGATCTGAGCGAGGGGCTACCTGACCACATCACGCTGAACTTTAATAACACTCAATGGATACAGCAGCTCGACTACGAAAACACAGCATTCCGATGCAGGACCTGTTTACAAACAGGGCATCTCCAGAATAACTGCCCATTAGCCCGAAAGGACCCCAGGAAAACTAAGAAACAACCAAAAAGGCCCAAAGGCTGGCAGAACACAGACCCAATAGAAGAAGAAGATATAAATGAAGAAATCACAGAGAACCTGAAGGAACCAGCCTCTCAAATGGAACAGAAACAAGCACAAGCAGTGAATCCACCATCCAATCATGCGGGGCCGATCATCACAGATCTGCAACAGGAGCCACAATTGGAAGCAAGCGGCATAAAGAGAACCCACAGCTCAGAGGGCTCGGAATCGGACAAGGAACCACCAGTGAACACTATGGAAAACCAGCTAGCTATCATTACACCCAACGCCGACTCAGGAGGATGGCGACGGGTAGAAAAGAAGAAAGGAAGGAAAGCATAGGCTAGCTGGCATATACAATTTTACTTTTTACTGTTACTCTGTTGTCTCCTGACTTTTCAGGATAGTTTCTCTGCTACCTAGTGTTAATATTTTTTTGTACGCGGCCTGTGATTAACAGGATCAGCCATTTGCATATGCCTTGGGCATCTACAAAATGTAATTTTATCAATTCTTGAATAAAATTACGACTTTTTCCTAGGGGAAAAAAGGACTTTGAAGGCCAAGTTGAGAAAAGCTTTGAGGAAGAGGAAAGAGCAAGACAAGCTCAAGATTTTGGATGAGGCTTCCTTAGCCCAACAGATCACTTGATGTAGGACACTCAGCCCAAATTTCAAGAATTTTGGGATACTTTTTGTCAATTTTGAATTTTTGGAGCAAAACACAGGTTTTTCTACCTGGTGCGCCGTGCCACCTGGTGCGCACTTTTGCTGGGGACCTCATTTGGAGGAAAACTCAGCATTTTTGGATTCTTCAAACAAAAATATGAATGCCCAGAAATGTCCAAGAAAATTTGTCAAGTTTTGAGCTTCCAAAAGGGTCAAAACCACCTTAAAAATGCCCTTTCTGCCCCTTTTTGGCCACACAGGAAGCAGTGTTGGGAGAACTCACTTTTGGAGGGGCAAATGGACACCAAATTTAGAAATTCCACCTGTTCTGGAAAGTAGACAGATATACCTTTCCAAAAATCCCACTTGGAGCAAATTTGGTGCATGTAAAGGCCTCCAAAATCAGCTTCAAAAGGGCACGATGCACAAGGACAGTGGCCCGGCGCACAGGATGGAAAATTGTCATTTTTGCCAAAAAACTATGTTTTTTTCACCTAGTTTTTCTCAGTTTGACTTTTCTCTCTCTCAGGTCAAACTCTTGATGTAAATTGATGGAATTTGATGTAAAAATGTTGAAAATTCACTCATGGAGGTAGATACATCATGAAAAGGTAGTTTTGAACTGAATGAATCAGTTTCCTAGATTTTAGAGGCAAGCTGTTCCACTGCCTACTTTTTAGTTCTTAGTTTAGATCTTGTTGGAACAACTCCTAAACTCATGAATTCGACCCCTGAAGCATAGCATGAGTTGTTTATTGCCTATATCTAGTATTTTTTCAGTCATTTGTCAAGGTTGGACTCTTGTGAATGCTTTGAGCATTATTGTACATTCATCTTTGCAGTTTGGCAAAGGAATAGACTAGGGTTTGCAGAATTTTGTGAGACTATTGTGGCAAGTTGGTTTGGTATTGTTTTTTCTTCTGTAATTCAAGTTTAGATGTGTTTATGTATGCCATCATCTCTCTTTGTTCAACTTAACTAAATGAATCAAGGATAAAGGTAGAATTCATTGATGTTGTAGTGCTCTACCTAGGGTTTGTTTAGTTTTCTATGTTTTCTGCAGTTTGAAGAGGATCCCTAAGACTTTCATGCTCTCTCCAACTCCTCACCAGTATTCAGACTCTCCATCTCACTTATTTCAAAGTACTAAACCATTTGTCTACCTCACCCCACAGAAACCTCTACAAGACTGTGTCCATTCCCCGGATCCAAATCTGCCTTTCACATTTGAGCCAGCAAACCAACATTAAATTCAATCAAACTCCTCTAATCATATACCTAGCCTAAGATAAGTCTTTACATCAGCCATATCAAGCTTCATTTGCTATCTTTTCCTGATATTGAAAAGGAGAGAGCCCTCTCCCGACCTGGTAGGGCTAGCTACTAGGTTAAGCGTGGTTTGATGTTACCCTAGACCTGCCTTTCTCAGCTTGAGGTAGATTTAGGCCCTAACATCACCTATAGGTCATGAAAGCAAGTCTGAACATAAGGGACTGAAAACTTGACTGATATTTAACAAGAAGGGTCTCTACTTCCTCACATTAGTTGGCATATCATCAATTAGGTCTTTCATTCATTATTTATTCAATTACAAGTAAAAACATGAATAGAGCCATGATTGAGAATTGTCATATAACCATGCTTATGACCAACATACAACTAGATAAATAACCATAAGAGAACAACCATTAAAGCCATATAGTAACCAATACATTTATTTACCAAAATCAAGAGAAACTTAACTTTTATTAACCATAGGTAATTACCAACCGGGTTCGAGACTTCCACATTCCATCCGACCATAGATTGGCTTAAACATATCTTTATTTCAGCCAATCACCCCCATGCCATATCGTAAGAATGAATGTGGGATCTCATGAGATAAATTAGTCCAAAGCCAACCAAGATAATCCAAAGGTTAAACCACCTCCACCCTCTCCATACCGTGATCACACCTAAACTGGTGTTGAGATCACAAAACTAAACTGAGCGTAGATGCCTCAAAACTTCTTCATCATCCTTGAGGAATTTTCTTGTCTCCACCCTCAGGCTTTACCATGTATCTCGCCATTACTGGTGAAGGGATTCCTAGGCCTTTGGGAATTTTCCTGACACCACCTCACCTCGGATTCCAAAACCACCTACCAATCAAAAGCTCAAACTGAGAACAATCCCATCACACCATGCTTATCTGGGAATCACAATGTTAGGCTAAAATCCACTATCAATCCCGACAAAATCCATGCCAAATACAACAAAAGAACCATATACCAACATGAACATACCATGTATGTCAAAACCAGCTAGGAAATCACACATGAAATCTATTACCTACAAGTATTCCCACTAAAGCTGCTTGATATTTGCCTTCCTTTGCTTTCCTTGTCCTTATTTGCTTTTCCTTTCGTTTCCTTGTTTTTCCTTTCCTTTATTTGCTTGCTTAATTTCTTTCTCCTCTTGGTGCTCTTCTCCTCTCTTAAGCTAATTCCAAAACTAAACTGACAAAATGGTACCAACTGATCCTCATAAGCCTTTTTATTAATGATGCCTCTATTTTCTTCCATTTTCCATTATTTTCCTCCTCACATGCAACCCGTGACCTTTCGCCTTCCTTTTGTCCTAATTTTCATTATTTTCTTAAATAAAATGCCAAATAATGCCTCTTTTCCTTTCTAAATCCTTAGCCAATGCCTTTGTTAATTTCCCTTAGCCATAAAACCAATAAGTGATGCTCACTAGGATATTTTGCCTGACATTCAGCTTGGAATAAATGTCCCTGTTGGGACTCATAAATGTCATATTTTCATCCACCTTTTTCTTCACTATTCCTTACATTTCATCATCCCATTAACCTTTTGTCATATCATTTTCATAAATACATTTTGGTTTCACCTTCTTATTTTCCATTTTATTCATTTTTGTATTACAAGTGAATTTATGATTAAATATTAGAAAATATACATATTTATATATATATATCTCAAGAATATGTGAGTTTTGTGATGTGTAGGCAATATGTGAATAATTAATTCCAAGAGACTTCTCAAATATCTCCTCCACCATATTAAGGAGATAATTATGCAAGCCTATTCCTAAGGAGAAAATCATGGAGGATTTGGTTAGCATATCTTATCCAAGATATGTAAGAGATTTGTGGAGGATCCAAAGGGATCATATTTTGTAATAATGGGAAAGTAGTTGAAAATGCTTGAGAGATTTGTGGAGGATTCAAAGGGATCATATCTTGTAATAATGGGAAATTAGTTGAGAGTGCTTGAGAGAATATTGGATATGTAGTTATGAGATGGTTATCTTCCTCATGTATATAAGAGAGTGCTCTCTCTTCATTTTGATATAATGAATAATGGAAAGAATGGAGATTATGTTTAAGAAATAGTTTTGTAATTATGGGAAGGGAATTCTTAGTTTTTCATCTTTTATTGTTATTCTTTCATGATATGTGAATGTTTCTTGTAATATAATTTGAGATAGTTTTATTGTTGTGAGCTCACATATGTTGTTTTTCATTCAATTCTTCACATGTTGTATTGCTTTTCCATTATGCAATTTCCTACTTTCCTAGTTAGTATTTCAATGCCTTCCTAGATTAATTCGATTTCAGTAATTTAGATTAAATTAGTTCCACTTCGGTCCTACATATATAGTGCATGTGCCTCGTAAATCTACGAACCTAGGATTGACAAATTAAATAGTTGGGAAAGTAATACAACAGAATTAAACGATAATATTTTCACCCAACATTTTGGCGCCGTTGCCGGGGAGGCACGATGGATTGAAGTTTAGTTTGATTTTTCATGCAAGTGTGTTTAGACATGTTCCTAACTCCGAGGTGTTAAGGCGGTAAGACGTGGGGAACAACCTACGCATCACATTCGAGATACCGGAACGGGCTCAACCTCTTATGGATCAGGGCATGTAGGGTGTGTTTACATTTATGCAACTGTTAATTTCAATATCTGCAAGTGTGTTTGATTTTCGCAACTGTGAAGAGTGTTTGATGAATTCATGGTTCATGGTTGTAGTTGAAGAATTCGATTACTCAATTAATGAGCAGTCCTTGTAAGAGGGTTTAATTGAGTATTGAATTCAAGATTATTTCTGTGGTCCTTTTGTTTTTAATTCAATTTTTAGTGTGCTGATTTGGAAGAGTTTTTGTGAACTAAAACCTTGTAAAAGGATTAAAAACTCAGACAATTATTAGCACTTTGTTTTTAGAATCTCTTTCAACATGGTTTTATAATGAGTGTCAGCTTGGAACTACTCACTCAGATCCTTGCAGAAGTCGGAATCTCCTCTTCCCTGGAAAAGGAGATCTTGACAAGAATTGAAAGTTCAACTACTCCCCAAGAAATAAACGAAGATTCAACATCTGAAGAATCCTGCGTATCTGATGGCGAACAATCATTCGAACAGGAATTCGAGGAAGAAGAATAACAGATCAAAGAAGAAGAATAGGAGTTACAACATGATCTAGGTGAGAGAAACTGTGCCTATCAAAGCTTTATCGAACAATGGTTCCAGGTAAGTACTAGATTAGATTCATCTTTTTATTTTTTAGTTGATTTGCAATTACAGTAACTAGACTCATTCATTCTCGAATATTTTCATCCATTATTTAAAAATTTGCTACTGAATCTATTGTTGTTACTGCTACGTGAGTGGCTTCATTGGAAGTTTAACTACACGTAACTAATTTGTAAATTCTAATTAGTATAGAGTAGCTAGGCTTTCATTTTCAGTGTTTGCTTTCATTTTCAGTTTTGCTTCTACCTAGAATAAGTATGCTCTCCTCCATGCTTAGTGCGATCGCGAGGATCATAAAATAGGGATGATTTAGACTAATTTCAGGAATAAATAAATTCATGTTTTGCAATATGCTTAAGCAAAAACATCTTTCAATATGCAAATCATTGTGTCCATTTGTTTAAAAAAAAATTAAGTCTAGAGAAAGTTTAGTTTCTTTCTAAATTTTAGTTTTTCATTAAAAGCCTGGCACTTTTGCCTATTGTCTTGCCTTGGCACCTTCAAACTTGAGAATTTAAACCTATGGTGACGGTGTGACTGAGTGCCAAAAAGGGAATTTTCCTAAGCTCCATGAATGCCAAGGGCCATACCCACATATTGTTTAAAAACCTCTAGTCGACTTGTTATTCAACTTCAAAGAAATTTCGGACGCGATTGTGACCATCACACACTGGTATTAAGCAGTTTCATGCACCTTCTCTTATGTCATGGTCACCTCCTCTCTCTCCACCATCGCAGCTCCTTCAGAAAGCACACAAAATCTGCAAAAATCCATAAGAAAATCGGGCTTTCTGAGAAAATCAAGCTTTTTGTCCACGAAGTAAGGAAGAGATAACACCAATTCAATTTTGTGGAGGGGGAAGTTTTATCTTGATATCCTCGAAATTCCCACAAACAAATCCTTGAGGCCCACATTTGAATGAATCACACAAACAAAACCAAACAACCTCCAACCATTGAAGCACCATCGAGATTTCAGCCTGAGAATAATGCAACTTATAATGGGATAGGAAAGCACCGGGACCGTGCTCATAAACTTGCTATAGAACCTGGAAGTCCTCACATATTCTTCAGCTGTGGTGAAGATGGAGTTGTCTACCGTTTTGATTTGAGAACCCAGACTCCAACCAATCTATTTACCTGCCTTGCTTTCGGTGCAAACAAGTCAAGCCATTATGCTATTGTTACCTACAACACCTAATCTGATCGCACTTCCTGATTAGAAGATTTGATGGAATCCAACAAACGTAAGAGAGAGCAGCAGGCACATATCTCTTTCACGCCTGATGTGATTATGCATGTATTAAGATTACACAGGCGAGTCTCCGAGCGAGATGGAGAGAGAAGGATTTCAAGAGAAGATTTTACACAACAGAGCCTATTTCTTTCACTCAATAAATTTGTTTTGACAACTGCAGCGCCTGGCTTCAACGTCAAAAGAGGAAGAAAATGCTGCCTAGCTTAAGATTAGAAAAGATTTTTTGGACAGATCATCCTCTAGGAATCGACATTGTAAGTTTTTCTCCAAGACCACAACCTCCACGGATTTCAGGTCAGTGATTCAAATTCAGCAATTTAAAAAAAAATTCCATTATTGATTGCATTAAGATGCAGCTCTACAAATGTGTTCGCTGTACTCCTGAAGGCAGATCCTTAGGTTGTTGAATTATATGTGCACAAATGTAGCATCACCAAAATCAATGCGCCCAGATAATCTTGGCATACATACCTTCGACCACTCACAGTTTCGGGAACCGGGACTCTCCAATCCCCACGCAGACAGATGGATTTTCTTGCACTATAGAGCATGGGCTGCAAACACTATGCGCAAGTTTAAGGACACCTGGAAAAAACAACAGCCATTCAAACTAGTTTTGGGCAGAGGTCAACGAGAAGCTTATGCAGAAAGCTCAACATTACAATGCGACACCCTTTTCATCCACAATTAGTGTAACTTCGAAAAATAATTAAAAAATGGACATTTCATAAATTCTTGAAAATGAGCTAATTTGTTTTTGAGTCACTTCATACAGGAATGATCGATGGAGATGGCACACAAAGGTGACAATTTTTATGCAGGAATGGTGCTAAGTTTTTCAGAGTGAAGACAATCTAATGCAAAAGTGATTTTTCAAAATCACAATAAAACATGCATCATTGGACGCTTGAAGGAACTAATTCTTCACTGCACATATCATGACATTTTCCACTACACAAAAATCCTTTTGTGTCATGACTACTCACCTTTTTCCTTCCAAACACCTAGACCATCCTTATGTCGCAGCCCATCTTCCATTACCTTATCTTTCACGACTTCATGCACGCCTATTTTTCTGAATCGCATACATTCCTTTATCCTTTTCAGTTTATTTTTGCTTTCTAGTTTTCCTTTTGAATAAAACTCATTCCCTTTCCATGATTACATTGCCTTGTTTTCCTCGCCATGCTAATCCACACTGCTTGTCCGTGAGTTCTTTCCATTTATAGTCCTACCAAATCCTTTTGTACAAACTCGCGTTGACTGATGTGGGATTCCTTAAGGCCCACCTTTCAACAAGTCTTGCCCCATCGACCTCAGCACCTTATCTGGGATATAGACTAGAGTTCATTTTGGGTACCTTGAGACTTGCATGCCTCAATGGCAAGTTCTCTCGCTGAAAATCATGGGAATACATCAATTTCCCTTGATCGTCAGATCTTGCAAATGGCTCGATGTCAACCCCTCTATTCGCATTTTGCAAGATGTACTCGGGTAACTTGGCACTCATTGCAATCAATGGTGAGTTGCCTCGCATTGGTTAACGACATGCATCAATGGCCGGTAATCCAATGATTTCTTTTCATGCTCGAAACCAACACATTCTTTCGCATGATTAGAATTGTACCAAGAAGTTTAGTAGCAGATGAAGAATATACACTTTTTCACGACTCCCTCAACAGTTACAGCAACATGAATTCTGATCTATGAGAGTACCACAGTTCCATTTTCAGCATTTATCTTTTCCATGATTTAGCATCAGCAGTTTAGATTCCTTCATTTCCCAGGATCCAGTTACAACAACATCAGTCACATTTTCCTGATCCAGCAGCAGCAACAGCTACATTCCTATTGCATAGTTCATCATTCTTGGGTAAGTAGAGGTATGTTGTTTTCTAATCTTTAATCATGCAATTCCTTATATGCTAACTTGAATATTTTGGAAAATTCCCTCACCATGCTACATTTCCTTTCATGAGCCATGTCAAGTTGCATGAGGACATGCAACCAATTCAGTTGGGGGGGGGAGAACTATATTCACTACATATTCACTACCATGATTCCATTTCTTCACCACTATCACTCCATTTTTCTCATTTACCATTCACCAACATTTATTTTCCAATGATACTTTGTTGCACTTTGCTTCATACGCAATATTGGCATGCTTCATTAATATTACAAAAGGGATTTCTTATGCACATTATGATTTCCAGTGAGTGTTTACATTATTATTGAAAAAAAGAGAACAAAAAACGAAATGAATGTTGTTAACACAAAAACCAACATTCTTTGTATTCATGGTTGTCACACAAGAACCAACCATAAGAAAATGTAAGTTGTTACTCATGTCTTTCACATATCCTGGAAACATTCATTATTAAAGGACATCATCATGTAAAGCCAAAGTTCAAGATGCCAAATGTTCTTAAAGAGACCCATGCATGGTTGCATGAGGACATGCAACAAGTTCAGTGGGGGAGGATGTTGGGACTCAGAAACGTCATATTTTCATCCACCTTTTTCTTCATTATTCGTTACATTTCATCATCCCATTAACCTTTTGTCATATCATTTTCATAAATACATTTGGGTTTCACCTTCTTATTTTCCATTTTATTCATTTTTGTATTACAAGTGAATTTATGATTAAATATTAGAAAATATACATATTTTTATATATATCTCAAGAATATGTGATTTTTGTGATGTGTAGGAAATATGTGAAGAATGAATTCCAAGAGACTTCTCAAATATCTCCTCCACCATATTAAGGAGATAATTATGCAAGCCTATTCATAAGGAGAAAATCATGGAGGATTTGGTTAGCATATCTTATCCAAGATATGTGAGAGATTTGTGGAGGATTCAAAGGGATCATATTTTGTAATAATGGGAAAGTAGTTGAAAATGCTTGAGAGATTTATGGAGGATACAAAGGGATCATATCTTGTAATAATGGGAAATTAGTTGAGAGTGCTTGAGAGAATATTGGATATGTAGTTATGAGATGGTTATCTTCCTCATGTATATAAGAGAGTGCTCTCTCTTCATTTTGATAATAATGAATAATGGAAAGAATGGAGATTAGCTTTAAGAAATAGTTTTGTAATTATGAGAAGGGAATTCTTAGTTTTTCATCTTTTATTGTTATGCTTTCATGATTTGTAATTTGATTCTTGTAATATAATTTGAGATAGTTTTATTGTTGTGAGCTCACATATGTTGTTTGTCATTCAATTCTTCACATGTTGTATTGCTTTTCCCTTATGCAATTTCCTGCTTTCCTAGTTAGTATTTCAATGCCTTCCTAGATTAATTCGATTTCAGTAATTTAGATTAAATTAGTTCCACTTCGGTCCTGCATATATAGTGAATGTGCCTCGTAAGTCTACGAACCTCGAATTGACAAATTAAATAGTTGGGAAAGTACTACAACAGAATTAAACGATAATATTTTCACCCAACAGTCCCTTTCCTGTGGTCTTATTTTACCTTTATTAACTTTTATTACATGACCTTTTAACATGGGGCTATTACAGTGGTGATCATGATCATGATGATGAGGGTGGTGATCATGATGCTTCTGGTAGTACCACTCCAATCGGATAATGGTCGTTAGGGTGTCGGTGATCCTTCTAGTAGTACACCTCCTCATCAGTCGTCTGATGATGAGATTCCAGAGCTAGAGGATGTGCCTTATGTTTCTCTTGATAGAGAAGACCAACCACCCCCTCCTCCACTTCAGAGTTTGACAAACTGCGTTGAGGCAGTAGTTGACCATCCATCGTCTTCTACTATAGACCAAGCTTTCACTACTACGTCTGTTGTATTAGATATTTGATTGTACTTATTTGACTTGTTTGTATATATATATATATATATATATATATATATATATATATATATATATATATATATATATATATATATATATATGGTGCATTTTTTTGTTCATGTTTATGTACTTAATTTATATGTTGGTGTTGATGTGTATATTGTTAGTTCATGTTAGATATGTTCATTTAATGTGCTTGCAAATATATGTGTATGTAATAACAATTATTTGACATGAGATCTATATTAATTTGAGGATGTGTGTGGTGATGATGTTAGATTACAATGTTTGTGTTTTGTCAGAAGTGATTATGATCATGATGATGCCCTGTTAGATTATTAGATTTGTGTGCTAGCTAATGACATTTATATTTGCTAGAGGTGTATATAATTAGATTATGATAGTGAATTTGGATGTGTATCTTAGATGATGTTTATGTTTGTTAGATGGTTATCATCATGATGTTTAATTTTATGAAATCATATTTATTATAGATTATGCATTGGTGAACTTATATCAAACTTTTATATATGAAATTGCATTCAAAATGACTTACTTTAAAAAAAATGCAAAGATATTTTCATAAATTATAAAGTTTAGTATGGTTAAAACTATGATTGTAAAATTACGATGAATATTTTTCTATTTCTTAGATAGTTCACTGATATTCAATCTAACTTAATCAATACACTATTTCAATACTCACAAGGAAAAATAACTAAAGGTAAAATAATTTAGTTAGTTCTTGATCTAGGTGGATATTGGCGGGAAATGGCCTATTCCACCTGGACCTCCAGTCGGTTTCATCAATTTCCTTTATTATAGTACAATTTACTATTTTTAGCAGTGTTTCGAGTCTTGAACTTCTGAATTTATTTTCACTCCCTAAACGATGTTTTTTGGGGTTCGCAATGGGCCTACTACAAACGTTGTAGTACTTGAATAGACCTTTCTAACGAGGTATCTTATCGGATCTTGGGGGGAGGCTCTCAAGATCTAAAAGATTGAAATGGATCTTGTGGGGTAGGCCCCCAAGATCTAAAAAATTGAAAGTGCTAGAATAAAAAGAGTAGAATGCCCAATAAACAAAACCACAAAGAATTTTTTTATTAAAACAGATAATAATTATAAGGACTACATTGTGGTGGACCATCTGTCCTTTTACAAAATGCAACTTGTTACTTATAGTATTTTTTAGTTACAATACCACGAGTCAATTCCATGGGTGAATGAATACCATGGGTGGATGTCACAATACCACGGGTCCATTCCATGGGTGAATGAATACCATGGGTGGATTTCACAATACCACAGGTCAATTCCATGGGTGAATGAATTCCATGGGTGGATGTCACAATACCATGGGAAAATACCATGGGTGAATGAATACCATGGGTAAATTCCATGGGTGGATGAATAACATGGGTGGATGAATACCATGGGTTGATGCCATTTTCCATTCAGATCATTCCTCCCTCCTTAAGAAGCAATGGTCCCCATTGCGTGAAGTTCCCTACTGCAAAGCCTTTGTTTAATATGAAGAGCCACGGAAGGGAAGGGTTTTATGTGGTTAACCCATAACCATGATGAACGAAGATCCGAGGATAGAGATACCCTGTAATGCTTGTGACCAACTGTGATACTGACAGTTTGCGGCTTAGCAAATGGACTTCGATGAAGTGTGGTTTTGTGGATGATCGATAACCATGATGAATGAAGATCCGAAGATAGAGATACCCTGTAATGCTTGTGACCAACTGTGATACTAACAATGTGCGGCCTAGCAAATGGGCTTCGATGACAAGGATTTTGTGCAGTTGACCCATAACTGTGATGTTGGTTATTGATAAAGTAGCAGGTGCCTACATAGTTTAGGGTGGGAGGGCATGTCTCCAAATAACCCAAGCCGAATGCTGCTATGCTGAAATTGAAGAATGTGAAGTAGGTGCCTACTAAAGTGGGGTGGCAGAGCACGTCTCCAATGGGAACCTGCATCGAATACTGTTCCAAAATTAAAATGGACATAACTCGGTCAATATAACTCAGAATATTTATTATAACCTATTTTTGGAAGTAGAAGGACCATTTTGCATCTTCTTGTGTGTTGGAAATCCTTACCTGGACACTCTAGAATCTCATATTCGCGTTGCAATTTTTTTTGCCATCACAAAAGTTCTGAAAAAATAGTTGGTTTTAAATCAGCGATATCTCCCACATCCAAACTTTGATTCAACCCACTGTTTTTTTGAAATTGGGTTATTTTTCAAGAGGAGCTCAGATATACAATAATTTTTTTTGAAATTTTGCACAAAAAACTTCAAAAAATGATAGGAGAGTCGTCGTCCACTAGGATCTACAAAATTGCCACCCAAAAAAAAATTCCTGCAAAAAAATGAAAAAATAAAAATTCTTCCTGCTTGGCCCAAGAAAGTGCTTTCTGGAGGTCGCAGTGCATGCCTGAAGTTTGTTGAATATTGCTGCAAAAATTTAAAACTGAAATATGCATGAAACCCTCATTCCCATGGAATCGTAACCTGCTCTGATACCACTGATCCAGATCTTGGGGGGAGGCCCTCAAGATCTAAAATATTGAAGTGGATCTTGGGGGATAGGCCTCCAAGATCTGAAAAATTGGAATTGCTAGAATAAAAAGAGTAGAATGCCCAATAAATAAAACCACAAAGAGTTTTTCTATTAAAACAAATAATAACTGTAAGGACTACATTGTGGTGGACTGATGAGCCCCAGAAATGGGTAATTATATGGGCTCATTTTGCCTCCTAACTTAGATTAATTCACCATTCTCATTGGTTTATTACATGTTTATGATTATATTTATGCTAATATAGTGAGTTGGGTTAGTCATTATGCCATGAAGTCTAATGTGTGCTTTATGCAGATTTTTGGTCAATTTTGAGACAAAGTCAAAGGTTTAATGAGCATTTGGCAGCCAATATTTGAGGAAGACAAGGGAGAGGATTTATAGGAGGGTGTCCCCCTCATTGATGACTCCCTACTTCAAATCCTCCTTCAGAAAGCTTGGAGCACAAGCAACCACATCAATGCATCAAAGAGGCAGCCGAGCAAGTGAAGAATAATTGTTGTCTATCTCAAGTCTTGGGAGCCAAGCCTCCTTGATTTTAGGGGAGCTGTTGGGAGCTCTAGTTGTATAAATAGAGAGGCCTAGGGCCTCATTAGGTTGTTGGATGTTAGTCAAATTTTCGCACTTTTGTTGCAGCTTTTGCTCAGCTCATTTCGAGCTTACTTTTGTGGACAGTTTCATGTAATGTGACTATTATTTTGATAATGAAGATGAAATATTTTCTGAGCCAGCACTGAGTTACCTCAGAGGGCTAAAGCTCTTGGGTTAGGGCCCAACCCAAGCTTCCCAACACCTCTTGTTTTGTATTTATATATCTTGTTGCAGTTTATGAATTAGTTGTTGTTAGATAGGTTTCTTCCTTGGTTAGAATAGGTTGCTTTTGGTGATTTACATAGTTGTTTCCATTTCATCTTGTTGAAGTAGGTTAAATAGTGATAAGAGAAAGATACAAAAGGGCCATCAATAGAGCCTTGACCTCCTTTCCTCCCTTTGGGACCATGAGTGAGGCCAAGACCCTCTTGCTGGCACAAAAACACAATTTTGCCTTCTCCATGCAATTTCTGGTGTTATAGTTTGATTTAGAGGTTAATGCTTTGCTTCAGATCCACTTTTCCATACTCATTTCTGTTTCTACAATAAGTCTCTTTCCATTATTTCCTTTCCATATAGCATTGTTCAACATTTTATTTAGGTTAACATAAGATACAATTTTGTTTTTTGGTGCAGCTAGTTTCTTTGCTTGCTCAATTTCAGAGTTTGATTTGTAGCTCTCTTGTAGTACACCTCTACTCATAATAAGTCAATAAATTAGCCATCACCAACTCTCTTTGCTACATTTTCCACAGGTCATTCACAGCCCCTCATAAATCTACCCTAATTTTCTGCACTTTTCTCATAAACTTTCCTCTTGCCCCTTGAACCATCATTTCCTTCCCTAATCCTCCTTGATGAACCTTAGACATCTTAACACATCCTTCTAGCCTTCAACTACCCTTTCCAACCATTTTCCCACCTTTAAAACCTCTAAAACAGCCCTCGACATCCTCCCGTAGATCCTCCTGTAGATCCCCTGCAGCCTCTTTAGAATTTCCTGTAGGTGACTTTTTGAAGTCCGATTGCAAGGAAAGCCTCCAGAAGGTTGCTAGAGGCCTCCTAGGACCCCTCCACACCTTCCTAAACCTTTGAAAATACCAAATTCACCCGCCATCGCCACCTAATCGCTGCCGCATCCACAAGCAAATAAATTACATGCATGACAATTTCACATAAAATACATAAAAACCCAAAAATATGTTTTTTTCCCATTTCCTCTTAGAAATAGCTTGAATAGGTGTTTTTTATTTCCTAAGTAGGTAATGGAATGCATTTTATGGTTTTTCATCTCTATTTTTGCAAAAGTAGGGTTAGTTGGTTAATTAGGGTTTGCTAGGGTTACTTTACATTTCAGTCTTCTTTTCCTTTCTGCAAGTAGGGTAGCCTCTGTAGAGTGAGCTTTGCTCTCTTTCATCACACATAAAGCTTCTTCTAGAAATCATAGAAGTTGGCTTGAGCTCCTAGTGATCTTGCGCCAGCTGACCAAGTGACAGCCTGCAATAAGAACTAGTACTTGTGCATACAACACCGTCGCTTCCAAGTTTGTTACGAACTACCGGGTTGATAAAAGTAAAGTAGGAAGCCCCAGGAGTTGCAACATTATTGCTGCAATACTGGTGCTCACCACTTTTGGCGCCATTACCAGGGAAGCATCAGAGTATTTTGTGATTACTACTTTTCTTCTATTTTTCTACTGCAACATTCTGCTAAGTAGTTCATTTCAACAAAAGTAGAGTAGTTGTTTCTTTCAATTTCTGCATTTCCTTCTTTTCATTCTAATTCTACAATTTCCATTTTAACAAAAGTAGATTAGTCTTTTCAATTCTGCAATTTCCATTTCAGCAAAAGTAGATTAGTCATTTCCTCGCTTTCATTTCAATTCTGCAATTTCCTTTTAGCAAGTTCATTTCAGTAGTTGCAATTTGTTTGTTCATCAATTTCAGTTTTGCAGGTACAAGCAGAAAAAAAACAAAAATCATGAAAAAATAGATTTCCTTTCATGCCTCGTAGGAATAGAGATAATTCGGAAAAATTCCTACCCAACACTCCCACCACATCACAAAGCCACCCTTATCTCTTCTTCGGTGGCAGTGATCTAGAAGAACCTTTAGGTGAACAACCAGCGATATTTGAAGAACCTATAAGAGAAGAAGAGGAAGAAAAGATCCCTCCTGAGAAAATGGATGAAAACATAAATGCTAGGGGGAATGGAGAGAGAGTAGAGGGCACCTTTCCCATCTGAGAGACCAATGGGGAAACTAAATTGAAGAACATAAGCCCTTCAACCCTACCTCACTTCCATGGATTGACTAGAGAAGATCCTAACACCTTTCTGTTTGAGTTTGTTGTTGTTTTTCGAACCTATGACTATGCAGAAGATGAGCAAAAGTTGAAACTATTTCCTTCTACTCTCAAGGATGCAGCATTGTGCTGGTTCATGGGGTTACCTGGCAATAACATCACAACTTGGGCTCAGATGCAACAAGCCTTTAATAACAAATATCGAGACTACTGTAGGTCAAAAGATACCAAGGAAGAAATCTTCTGAATGACCATGGGAAGTGATGAATCTTTGGAAGATTATGAAGAGAGGTTCCAACTCAGTTATAAAAGGGCCAGGTGCACACTTGACCCCGAATCTCTGAAGTTGGTCTTGCTCAGGGGAATTCCAGAAGACCTTATAGACACCCTCCATTTACTGGCTAGGGGAGACATCTACCAACTACCTTATGAAGACATAAAGACTGTTTTTAGAAACCATTCTAGGGCAGCCAGAAAGAGAGGTAGGGGGAGTCAACCCACAGCTAGTACCTCCTCATCTAGTTCATCCCTCAAAGGTGAACTTGGAAACATGCTGGAAGACTTCAAGAGTGAGATGCTATAGACTCTTGCCACGCAAATGGATACCTTGCATATCAAAAGGAAATAAGAGGAATCAGAGAGGGCTTTGGCCATTTTTTGTCCTAGGTGCACCAGAAGGCATCCTAGGAACAGATGTCCATTGAAATTTATAGAGGTTTGTTCAGTCTGTGAAGAAGATCATTCTACATATAAGTGCCCTTCCTTTCCTGAACTTAAAACTGTATACCAAGGGGTTAAAAGATCCACTGAACCACTCTATTTCATGAACCAAAGGAGACTGCATGGACCTAGACCATACTAGCAGGGAATGCAAGGGACATCTCAGGCATACTACAACCCCAATCAAGCCACTTCCATACCTTCTTGGGGTCCCCCTGCTCATCTTTACTGGTCCACACCTCCTCCTTGGACATATCCATCTCAATATCATGCCCAACCAACCACTCATTCATTTCACTCCTATACTCAGCCACAACCTTAGTGGAATGCATCTCATCAGTGGTGGATGCCCTAGTACAACTCTCCTCCCACTCTTTTTCCTCCACTACCTACTCAACCGCAACCATTGCCTCCTGCTCCATCAAGGCAACCTCAAATGCCTGCTCAACCGAACCTGAACCTGGACAACAGACAGGCTCAACAAGTATACAGTGGGGAACCATCATGCCCAACCTATGCTGTGGAGATTCAGGAGATTAACCTATGATCTGGGAAGGTCCTCCCCGATAGACAATCCCCCCCTCAGGAGGTTGAGGAAGATAAAGAGAAAGTGAACCAAAAGTAAATCCACCCTTTCCTGAGAGACTCTTCGGAGACAACACATCCCACCCCAGAAGAAACTGAACTTTTGGGAGAATTGAAACAGTTGTGTAAAGATACCACTTCTCCAAGCCATAAAGGATGTGCCCATATACAATAAGATGATCAAAGAGAAGTTCTTCAAGCATCCAGGTAGGTGCAAGAGAGATGCCCCAACCAACAATGTCATAGGAAAACTATCTGACCTAATGTTGGGGCAGGTAATTTGTCCAAACATTTAGACCCTAGAAGGTTATAAGTTGATGTCCACATCAATGTCACCATGATCCCACATACCTTGATTGATCTGGGAGCTGCCATTAATGTGATGACAAAGGACACCATGCTTAAGCTCAAACTCAAGGGCTCCTTGAGAAAGACCACGATAGTACTGCAGCTAGCAGACCACTCCACCATGACCC
This sequence comes from Pinus tabuliformis, assembly GCA_031772625.1. NCBI lineage: Eukaryota > Viridiplantae > Streptophyta > Pinopsida > Pinales > Pinaceae > Pinus > Pinus tabuliformis. The sequence continues at coordinate 537,624,940 of CM062816.1, read as the reverse complement.
CTGAGGGGATTGTGGAAGATGTGATGGTATCCATTGATTCTTGGGAGTACCCTGCTAATTTCTTGGTTCTCCAGCCGAAAGCAAAGCTCACTGGGTATCCTCTCATCTTGGGAAAACCCCGATTGGCCACTGCCGCTGCTTGCATCAATTGTCGAGCTAGGAATATGACTATCAAGAACGGGCATATGTCCAAGCAGCTAATCCTATACCCTCCTGCCAAACCCCTGCTAGAACATGATCTACCTATCTGGTTGGAGGAGGAGGATGAGGATGAAGTCTGTTCTGCACCATTATGTATAGTAGAAATTGTTATGGGGGGGAAACCGCAAAATGAGGATGATATCATTGAAAATTTAATTCAGAATCTACCCCGAGTATTTTTCCATTAGAAGATCTAGTGAAAGACACCCAAGACAATCCCTTAGATGATCTCTGTGTGACTGACCCAACCTCTCTCCATGTTAAGAATATAGAGTTCAGCCCTGAAAGAACCCTGAAAATCAACTCATCCTTATCCACCTCCCAAGAGAAGGAACTGTGTATCTTATTGAGAAAACATTTAGATGCCTTTGCCTGGAGCTATAAGGAGATGAAGGGAGTGCACCCTTCATTTTGTACTCATCACATATACATTAAAGAAGATTGAAAACCAGTCAAGCAGCCTCAAAGGAGGATGAATCTAGCCCTTAAAGACATTGTTAAGGAAGAATTGCAAAAACTACTTGATGCAGGATTCATCTACCCCATCTCTGACAGTGAATGGGTCTCTCCTTTGGTGCTAGTGCCAAAGAAAAATGGTAAGTGGAGAATCTGTGTCGATGATCGGGTGCTGAACAAGGCCACTAAAAAGGACCATTTTCCTTTGCCTTTCATAGATCAAGTGTTAGATGGTCTAGTGGGGAAAAAGTTTTTCTCCTTCCTAGATGGGTTCAGTGGGTACAACTAGATTCAAATCAGCCCGAAGACCAAGATAAGACCACTTTCACTTTTCCTTGGGGTACCTTTGCATATTGGGTCCTTCCTTTTGGTTTGTGCAACGCTCTAGCCACTTTCCAGAGAGCAGTATTGAGTATATTTTCTGAACTGGTTCATGATGTAGTGGAAATATATATGGATGATTTTACTCCTTATGGTTCTAACTTCCAGGAAGCTTTATCTAACCTGGGAAAAGTTTTGGACAAGTGTATTGAAATGAACCTATCCCTCATGCCAGAAAAATGTGAATTCTTGATGATTTAAGGGACCGTGCTAGGTCATGCAATATCTCAACAAGGATTACAGGTGGACCCCAACAAAATTGCCATCATCTAAATGGTCCCACCTCTGCAAAAGGTGAGAGATGTCCGAAGTTTCCTATTCTTAGCAGGATATTACAGAAGATTCATTAAAGATTTCAGTAAGTTAGCCTCTCTGTTGTTTGGTATTTTGGGAAAAGATGTCGAGTTCACATGGACTGAAAATTGTCAAGAAGCCCTAGATACCTTGAAAAGAAAACTTGTGACTGCCCCAATTTTGAGAGGCCCGAATTGGGCCCTACCTTTCCACATTCACACAGATGCCTTGAACAAAGCAATAGGAGCAACCTTAGGGCAAGTTGATGAAAAGTTACCTTATGCCATATACTTTATAAGTAAAAATTTGTCAAAGGCAGAGTTAAACTACACGGTAACCGAGAAGGAACTCTTAGCTGTAGTACATTCCTTAAATAAATTCAGACATTACATCACAGGCTATCAAACCTTTGTACACACTAATCATGCTGCAATTAGGTATTTAATGAACAAACCAGATGTAAATGCTCGCATTATTAGGTGGTTGCTTTTATTGCAGCAGTTTGATCTAACCATTGTTGATAAGCCTGTTAAAGAAAATGTTGTTGCTGACTTCTTGTCTAGAGTAAATTTTCTTGCAGGTGAGGAAGGAATGATGGATGATCAAATGCTCGATGAACACCTATTTGCGATCTTAGTACTCTCTCCATGGTTTGCTGATATAACAAATTATTTGGTTTCAGCACAGTTCCCACCACACTTGTCCTCAAAGGAGAAGAGCAAGATCGTGAGGAAAAGCACCCCTTTCACTTGGATTGGGGGCAATCTCTTCAAACTTGGCCCAGATCAGATCTTAAGAAGATGTGTCAGGGAGCAGGAAGTTTTTGACATTCTCCTGACCTATCATGACGAGCCTTGTGGAGGACATTTTGCAGCAAAGAGGACTGCCTTCAAAATTTTGCAAGCAGGTTACTATTGGCCCACTCTTCATCATGATGTGAAGAGATACACCAGCCAATGTGATCGGTGCCAAAGGATGGGGAAACCTACTCCAAAGGATGAGATGCCCATACAGCCTCAAGTGACTTTTGAGCCATTTGAGAAGTGGGGCATGGATTTTGTGGGTCCTATCAACCCTCCTTCGAAACAAAAACAATACATCATTGTGTGCACCAGTTATCTGGAAAAATGGGAAAAGAAAAAAGAAATCAAGGCAGCAATAGAAGAAAAAGTAGCTGAGTTTTTGAGAGAAAACATATTTTACAAATTCGGGTATCCAAGAGAACTGGTTACAGATCAAGGCAGTTAGTTCACTTCCAATTTGATTGAAGACCTACTCACACATCATAAAATCAAGCACATGACTTCCACCCCTGACCATCCACAAGCCAATGGGAAGGTGGAAGTCACTAACAGAGCTTTGGAAGGAATTCTGAATAAGGTAGTGAGCAGCAGCAGAAAAGATTGGGCAGATAAACTAGTTGAGGCCACCTGGGCCTACAACACAACATGGAAGACCACCACAGGGTTCACCCCCTATGAACCAGTCTATGGGAAGAAGGCTTTGCTGTCAATAGAGTTTGAATGCAATACACTAAGGATGGCAGCTCAACTGGACCTAGACCTCAGCCATGCAAAGGAGGAAAGACTACTCCAACTCAACGGATTGGATGAACAGAGATTGCAGGCCCTTCTCCACACAGAGGTAATCCAACTTAAGAGGAAGATATGGCATGACAAAAATATCACGGAGAAGCAATTCCAAGAAGGTGATTAGGCACTGCTCTATGACTCAAGGTATAAAGATTTCAAAGGAAAACTAAGGACAAGATGGTTGGGACCCTACACTGTAGAGAAAAGCAATGACAATGGTTCAGTTCTGATCAGAACCATTGATGAGGAAGCCATCCCCATGCTTGTCAATGGGCATAGGTTGAAAATTTACAAGAAGCTCCTCTCCAAGTGAGAGTTCATTGAAGATTTGAATAAGACAGTGTTGGTAGTGGACCAAGTCTCAGCTTCCACTCCACCCACTCACTGAAAAAAAAAAATAATAAGGACTCAAGTGAAAACCTCTCTGAGGCACTTGAGTCCCATCATTGGGTTGAAAACCTCTTTTAAGGTGGCCCAGTGATGAAAAAAGAAAAAGAGAGAGAATAATATCCTTGGGTGAAAACCTCCTAGAGGCGCCCTGGTTGTCTTTAAAAAAAAAAAAAAAAAAAAAAAAGAAAGGAAGAGAAATTTAACTTTTCAAACGCATTGCAGGTTACAAGTGGACCACAGGAAGCAAGAGGAAATGCCACAAAGCCTATTACACATCCTCTATCCTCTTCTCCATAGGTTCTAACCTTTTTTCTCACCTCTTTTTTTTTTTTTTTTCTAAAGACTGTGTATCCTACAGGAGGCCCTGTGTGTTCTACAGGAGGCTCCTGTAGAAATCACAGAGAGCTCGAAATAGAGTTTAACAATAGTTTGAGGAGCTGGGAATTTTCATAGAGATCATGTAGGCCATCCTACAACTATCCACCACCCTAACCCTCCATCCCACACTTGCACCACCTCGTTTCCATTGATTTCTTTCCTTCCTGCAGAAAAAACATAGAAACTAGTTAAAAAAAAAAGAAGGAAATAAAAAGAACAACACCTCCAAAACTCACCTAAAGCTTACCAAATCCCTCTCCAACACCATCAATATCTCTAGTAGCATCCTCACAGCTCCCAACACAAGGATTAGCTAAAAAAATTAGAGGGAGAAGTAGCTACAAGAGCTCCTGTAGGATTTCCTATAGCAACTGATCCCCTTAAAATCAAGCTCCAGCAGCAAAATAGGTGCAGCCACCGGAATGCAGAGGATGTCTGAAGCAAGATTCAGTTAAAATGTACCTTCACAAAACAAAAAAGCCACATATCAAGGAGCAAAAATCATATAGCAGAAGGGATATAGGCATGCAGCACTGAAATCCGAGCATGTAGCAACAACAGAACCAAGCAGCACTGCGGCACGAACATTCAGCCTGCAGGTAAGTGTCTATCCCTCTCCTCTATTGCATTTATATAATTTGAAAATTGCACGAATGAATGAGTTGGTTAGGGTTAAACCAGAAAGGTGGCCAGCTAACTGGCCACCCTCATCCAATTCGACTACACTCATCCAGAGATCCCACCACACGTGTGCCTAGTCAACTCACAGAAAATCCAAAAGACAGGTAGTGGCGAGTGTATAAACTCCAATGCAAATGATGGGAGGTGATTCCAGGAAGAAGTCATGAGGAGTCATGATGACATAGCAATGGGGACCAATGGTCCAAATAATGGCAACGTACCCTTTTTTCCACCTCACATCATCGCCAAAAATATCTCAAAATAGACATAAGTACTCCCCCTCGCACTCTTCCACTACCTTTCTTTCCATTTCATTATCATCCCTATCGCTGCAGCAAGCTCAATACCACCTCCATAGCCTCGAAACCATCGTTCTCTGTCGTTTTCAGTCCTCCTCCTCTTATCGACATTCTACAGGAGCATTATTAGGTTCTCTAGGAGCAATAACTGATTCTATAGGAGAACCTACAACCAGTTCTATAGGAGGGGCAGTAAGCAGTTTTACAGAAGAAAACATGGGGTTTTCACTCAAATTCAGACTTGAAGAGGTAGGCTCTATACAAACCCACCTTGGATATTCATATGTACAAGGAGTGATGCAATTTTAAGGAAGAATTAAAAGAAGAGGAATTACATTAAAAATTATGCCTGTTTCTTAAAAAAAACCACAGTTTTTTTCTCTGTTTCCTATTTCTGCAAAAAAATTGTCTCCCTCTCCACCTGGGGTGTTCCAAAAGGGGTGCAAGAAAAATGACAGGGGGATTCATGAGGAAGGAACCCATAAATTCAGTCAGGCTCCATGAACATGCCAAGGTAGTAGCCATTTTCACAAGAGCCAATTGTATGCCATTTTTCGAAAAATTTAGAAGATTTGATGAAGAAGTGGCTCAGGAGTTTTCCCTTTCCTTGGTACCCCACTCAAAGACCCATGCCATTGTTACTTTCAGAGGTCTCACCATGGAAATCACCCTAGAATTTATCAGTAGGGTTACCAATCTTCCCCTTGGATTACCCTGGAGCAAAGATGAAAAGCCACTGGGTCAAGTTTCCAAGAAAACCTTCTTCCAACCAAATGAACACCTTATAGAAGACAAAAATGGAATTAGAAGAACAAGCATACCTTACCCTTGGGATGAGGTCAGTTACCAAATCATCAAGTACATTTCATGTGAAGGGAGGTATAACATAGTTTATGGCTACCATTTTAGACTTCTTCATGAGCTGAGATATGGCATGGATACTCCCACACCAAAAAACTCAGCATTCCCTATTTTCTCTTACAATCCTTGATAGACTCCAACATTAAATTGAAGGTAGGAGGTCCAGATCAATTGGCTCACATAGACTAATTAAACTGTTGGTGGAAGAAGCCCTCCACACCTTCACAATCCCCATAGCCTGGGAAATCTTCAGAAATATGACAGGGGAAGATGATATAAAGGCCCTCACATATGACCTCAGTCCTTCTGAAAGTGAGGGGGAAGAGAAAAAAGGGGAAGATGAGGAGGAAACCAAAACAAAGGAAGAGGACACCAAAACAGAGAAGGAAGAACCTAAAACAGGGAAGGAAGAGGCTAAAACAAAGAAGAATAAGACCAAAACAGAGAAGGAAGAACCTAAAATAGGGAAGGAAGAGACTAAAACAGAGAATAAAAAGACCAAAGCAGAGAAGAAGGAACCTAAAACAGAAAAGAAAAAGACTAAAACAGAGGAGAAAAAGACTAAAGCAGAGAAGGAAGAAACTAAACAAGATGAGAAGGAAACCAAAACAGAGCTAGAGAAAACAAAGCTAGCAGAGGTAGAGAAGACAAAAGAAGAGGAAAAAGGGGCAAAGAAGATAGAAGTGTCTCTTGAGACACTAGAAAGGGAGGCAGTAGCTGTTCTTGCTGCCCTTAGCACCCCAGTTAAACCCAAACAAAAGAGGAAAAGGCAACCATCAATGTATTTCAGGGCTCGAAAAGCCACAAGAATAAAAACAGGGAAGCCACAGCCAGCCTCAAAAGAGCCTATCATAATTGAAGATTCCCCTACTGTCAAAAGGGAAGAATCTCCCTCCAAAACCCCCATTACTTATGAAAGAGGAAGTCCTAGATCTTCCACTTGGAAGGAAAGAATAAAACTACAGGACTCAAAAACAGTCCTACAGAAGGCACAGACTGCTCTATAGGAGACCCTAACAAAGCTACAGGAGATCGAGAAACTTGAGAAAAGGGAAGAAGAGCAAACCAAGGGTAAGGATGAAACAACAGATGTAGAAATTTTGAATAATATGACACTTATTCACAGAGATTATCCTGATTATACACTATTGCGGAATGCATGCATAATACATAACCTCCTCTACGTTGATCATCAATTTTGCAGAATTAAAAACAATGAAACATCAATCGCATGCACACATTAACACAATATGTAACCCGGGGAAAGAATACAACTGAAAACCCCCAACTATCTGTATATTATAATGATTGAGAACATGTAACAATACATAGTAAAATACTCCTCACAAGTACTCAGTGCTATCTCCACCTGTTACACACAAACTAGCTCAGATATGAATCAATCACAGGTTCAAATCTCCTCTGCTGCTTGCCTGCCTCCACTGCGCAATCATGCATGAGAATAGATGAGAATGGCTGATCCAAACTCGTATTTCCCTTGGCTGAACCACGCAATCCTCATTGGCAATACTCAATCCATTGATTGTGAAATATCTCATGCACAACTATAGTCACAACTGATAGCAATCTCCACCTCTAACACCTATCTCCACTGAACTGTCCATGCACTGAGTTAACTGATGTATTCTTTAGTTGCTTTATGAGTTAATAATTAGTGAATTAATTAGCAATTAATTCACATCACTCATCACTAGTGTATTCTACAGTTAGACTAAATACAACTAGTTCAACCAAGTCAAACTGAACACAACTCCATCAACTCCTCAATCAACTCCACCAAAACTCAACCACTTGAGTTCTAACTGAAGTCCAACATGCAATAGCTCAACTGACCCACAAGAAAAATGTATTTCCTTCTGACAGCTGCATGTGCCACATCTGTAGCTCAAATTGAAGTGCTCTAAGAGGATTAGATAATGTTTATAGTCCAAATATTATTATGAGCTAATAATATTCAACTGTTCTATTTTTAGCCTGGTAGTCTAAAAATAGAATCTGCCCATATGTCTAAAAATAGAAGTCGATCTATTTTTACCAACATGACCAATCATCACAAATAGCATCCTACAACTCATAGACCATGATCCATATGTCTAAAAATAGACATAGTCTAAAAATAGACTTTAGACTTTGCTCAAAAATAGCCTGCGGGCCCACTTAGTGAAGGCGACTCCTTTCCACTAAGCTCCATCATCTTGTTGTATTTTCAACACTCCCTCTCAACAAGATATGGATTATCTGCAACCCCTATCTTGCAACTCTGGAATGTTCTGCATGCAACACATTTGCCCGGTCCACTTTCTCCAACAACACTTGGAACAAAAACACTCCCAACTGACCACTCTGTTGGGCTAGGAACATACTCTAATGTTGAAGCTCTACCTGCTGCTAACAAGTGCTCCCTCTCTCACATCTACGCTACTGCAACATCTCCATGCATCTCGCACCATTGCACACTTCTCTGTGCCACCTAGCACTGCGCAAAACACTTGTGCCTCTCGCATTGTTGCAGCCTACTAGCTATGCGTTGTCCTGGGATTCCCTACACTGTCACTCTCTCTGCTGCTCCATCCGCATCTGTCTCTACCCAATCAATCAGTTCCTACTACTCCACATTGGGGCTCCCGTAGCAAGGTCTCATCTAAGAGGTTGGGTACCTCAAGGATCCTGCCCCTCCCCCTTGGGACGATCACTCTATATCGCCCCACCTCCTACCTGGAGGTATGGCTGCATGTGATCCCTCAGCCCACCTGGCTCGCAGTTTCCCCCTACTGGAGGTCTCTGCATGAGTAGATGTCTCTACTCGATCTCCTCTCAGCCTCCCTTGTTGTGGCTACTCCACAACCTCCTGAAGCTGCTGCACCAATCGTGGCTCCTCCACAATCGTCTGATACTTCTTCTGGCGCTGCATGTTGAGAGGTAATATACGCTCCCTCTCAACCACCAAGTCTCCATCAGTTGCCTCACTGCTCAAGGCTTTGCATGCATCTTGAACCTCAAGAGCATACAGGTTCTTGACCCGTGAACCAATCTGCTTCACCTGTCTAGTGATGATGTGTCTAAGGAAAACCTTTCCCTTACTGAAGACTACATCACAGCCTCTGTCTTCCAGCATCACGATCGACACCAAGTTTCTCTCCAGTCCTGGTACATACTTGACATCAGTCAAGGTAAGGCGAGCTCTATGCTCCCTCTGAAAAATAACCGTGCCTACACTTGAGACACTATACTTCTCATCATTACCCATCGCTATGAGTATCTAGAGATCTTTCTCCTCCAAGGTACTGAACAAACTCTTGTCACCGGTCATGTGGAAAGAAGCTCCACTATCAAGAAACCAACCACTTCCCACCATGGATGAAACCATGCATGCGAAGAGTGTGAAATCCAACTCAAACTGTGAAGCAAGTGCCTCACCTTCAGATCCTTCCTTGGATCCCTTCTTGGATTTCCTCCATGGACAATTTGCAGCATAATGGCCCACCTCATGACAACGAAAGCATCTCACTTTCGATTTGTCAACCTTCTTCCCATCATTGGAAGAACTGGATTCGGAAAGAGAACCCTTCTCCTTCCCCTTCTTTGCTTTGGCAGCCAAAGCACAATCTTCTTCATCAGATGCCTTTGATGAAGATCCGTCCCTGGTATTCCGCCTGATCTCTTCTTGCACAAGATCCGACCAAAGTCTCTCCCATCCTGGCAATTTCTCCCGACCATTGACAGAGTCTTGATAGGAATTCCAACTCTTTGGAAGACCAAGGAGAGCCAAGCTCACCAAGTCCTCATCATCGATAGTCACCCCCACACTTCCCAGCTCATCCCAGCATTGGGTGAACTTCGTGAGATACCTGGGCATACTGTCTCCATTCTCACACTTAATGTTTCTGAGTTTATCCTTGAGCGCCAACTTCCTCTGATCGCTCTTTCTTTGGAATATATCTGTCAACGCTTTCCACATCAAGTATGGAGAAGCCTTTCCATGTAGGCTGGACACAATTTGATCCTTCACGCCCTCCAACAGAATCCTTCGACACTTTGCTGTCTTCTTTTGCCAAGCCTCAACTTGAGCAGTATCAGTAGGCTTTGGGACCTCAGCATCTATGAACTCCTTCAGCCCATTATCATCTAACACCACCTCCATCCTGTCTTTCCATGCAATATAATTCAAGCTGCCCTCAAGAGCATACTCCAATCGCAATCCGTTGAAAGACATTTCAACTTTGACACCAAGAAAACACTACTGCAAATTCGAATTCCGCCAGCTCAAAACTCAACCGCTTCTGATCTAAAATTCGTGAGAACAAAGTATTTCTCGTACAGAGATTGACTGTATGGGATTTTACCAGATATCTCACCTTCCAAAGAAAGGATGAATCCAGAGGCTACCTGGCCCGATTACAGACTCTGCCTGAAGAAATAAAATGTAAGCACTTTCTGAATAATAGATCTGATGATCAACTCTACTCTGATACCATGTAGAAATTTTGAATAATGTGACACTTATTCACAGAGATTATCCTGATTATACACTATTGTGGAATGCATGCATAATACATAACCTCCTCTACGTTGATCATCAATTTTACGGAATTAAAAACAATGAAACATCAATCGCATGCGCACATTAACACAGTATGTAACCCGGGAAAGCATACAGCTGAAAACCCCCAAATATCTGTATATTATAATGATTGAGAACATGTAAAAATACATAGTACAATACTCCTCACAAGTACTCAGTACTATCTCCACCTGTTACACACAAACTAGCTCAGATTTGAATCAATCACAGGTTCAAATCTCCTCCGTTGCTTTCCTGCCTCCACTGCGCAATCCTGCATGAGAATAGATGAGAATGGCTGATCCAAAATCATATTTCCATTGGCTGAACCACGCAATCCTCATTGGAAATACTCAATCCATTGATTGTGCAAAATCTCTTGCACAACTATAGTCACCACTGATAGCAATCTCCACCTCTAACACCTGTCTCCACTAAACTGTCCATGCACTGAGTTAACTGATGTATTCTTTAGTTGCTTTATGAGTTAATAATTAGTGAATTAATTAAAAATTAATTCACATCACTCATCACTAGTGTATTCTACAGTTAGACTAAATACAACTAGTTCAACCAAGTCAAATTGAACACAACTCCATCAACTCCTCAATCAACTCCACCAAAACTCAACCACTTGAGTTCTAACTGAAGTCCACCATGCAATAGCTCAACTGACCCACAAGAAAAGTGTATTTCCTTCTGACAGCTACATGTGCCACATCTGTAGCTCAAACTGAAGTGCTCCAAGAGGATAAAATAATGTTTATAGTCCAAATATTATTATGAGCTAATAATATTCGATTGTTCTATTTTTAGTATGGCAGTCTAAAAATAGAATTTGCCCATATGTCTAAAAATAGAAGTCGATCTATTTTTACCAACATGACCAATCATCCACAAATAGCATCCTGCAACTCCTAGACCATGATCCATATGTCTAAAAATAGACATAGTCTAAAAATAGACTTTGCGCCAAAAATAGCCTGCGGGCCCACTTAGTGAAGGCGACTCCTTTCCACTAAGCTCCATCATCTTGTTGCATTTTCAACAGCAGAGACACAAGAACCTGACCCCCAGCCTATTTTAGGCTCTTATTACAACCTTCTTGAAGGGGGAAAAATTATTCCACAGAAATTTGCAGTCCCACTTTTCTTTGAACTGGAAAAAGAAAGGATAAGGAGCCATAGATGGATGCAGATCGCCAAGTCAAAAGGGGTGGAAGATATTGGCCACATGGAAAGCAAGCTTAGAGAAATGGGTAAGGAGTTAAGCACTGTAAGACATACAGAAGCAATCAAAAGATCTCACTTGGAAGTAGAAAATGAAATGTTAAGAAAACAACTGCAAGAAATGGAAACACAATTGGCATGCCTAGCTAGCTAGGCTATGGAGGCGCTATAGTGCAGGACACCAGCAAAATCATATGGAGTATACCTCAAAGACCAATGGATACAGTTTCAGATCAATACCTTGGCACAGAGAGGCACCATGCCTTTTTAGGATTATAGACAGTTCATGGACCTATGTGACCACAGTTCAACAGAAGACAAGGCAAAGATAGCAGAGTTCTATTTGCATAACATGGCCCTAATTGATATGAACCTATGGGACCCCAATGCTAGGTTAGGGGACTTGCAGCTGATGGCCATGGCATCATGGATGAGTCATGAGGAGAAAAGGGCAACAAAAATCAAGAAGTTGATGGCAAAAGAAAAAAATGAACCCCTCATGATTAGAGCAGAGCCATCAGACCCTATGGCTCTCATTAGCACCCATCAGCTACTGGCACATGATCCTCAAAGTGCCCCTAAGTATATCAATGATCAGGCCCAGGCTATTGCACATTTTGAGGACATGGAAAGATTGCTTGGAGATGACTGCATTCATGCTTGTATGAGGAGGTGGAATACTCTACCACACAGCTTGTAGATCAAGGAGTATCACTCCGCAACTAGGATAAAAGAAGCATTAAGGAGAGTGCCACTATACAAGCACTCTATGCAGAGTTTGAAGGTCAATTGGGTTGGCCTCAAACTAAGTCCCCCACTAATGCTAGGACTGCTAGAGGGTAGAAAAGAGGAAGAAGAAAAACAGCAGTGGGAAGAAGTGGACAAAAAGGCAGGATTCTATGATAAAGAAGAGGATATCACATCATAAGCATGGGATGTCAGGGAGGCCATCAGGGCCATCAAATATGAAGAGATGGACTAGTTGCTCAGAGGATGAGAAACACAATCAGTAGGGGATGATGATGAGCCCCAGATATGGCTAATTATATGGGCTTATTTTGCCTCCTAACTTAGCTCAATCCACCATTCTCATTGTTTTATTGCATGTTTTTTATTATATTTGTGCTAATAGAGTAAGTTGGGTTAGTCATTATGCCATGAAGTCTAATGTGTGCTTTATGCAGATTTTTGGTCAATTTTGAGACAAAGTCAAAGGTTTAATGAGCATTTGGCAGCCAATATTTGAAGAAGACAAGGGAGAGGATTTATAGGAGGGTGTCCCCCTCATTGATGACTCCCTACTTCGAATCCTCCTTCAAAATCTCGGAGCACAAGCATCCACATCAATGCATCAAAGAGGCAGTCGAGCAAGTGAAGAATAACTGTTGTCTATCTCAAGTTTTGGGAGCCAAGAATCCTTGATTTTAGGGGAGTCGTTGGGAGCTCCAGTTGTATAAATAGAGAGGCCTAGGGCCTCATTAGGTTGTTGGATGTTAGTCAAATTTTTTCACTTTTGTTGCAGCTTTTTCTCAACTCATTTCGAGCTTACTTTTGTGGAAAGTTTCATGTAATGTGACTATTATTTAGCTAATGAAGATGAAATATTTTCTGAGCCAGCAATGAGTTACCTCAAAGGGCTGAAGCTCTTGGGTTAGGGCCCAACCCAAGCTACCCAACACCTCTTGTTTTGTATTTATATATCTTGTTGCAGTGTATGAATTAGTTGCTGTTAGATAGGTTTATTCCTTGTTTAGAATAGGTTGCTTTTGGTGATTTACATAGATGTTTCCATTTAAGCTTGCTGAAGTAGGTTAAATAGTGATAAGAGAAAGATACAAAAGGGCCATCAATAGAGCCTTGACCTCCTTTCCTCCCTTTTGGACCATGAACTGAGGTCGAGACCCTCTTGCTGCCACAAAAACACAGTTTTTCCTTCTCCATGCAATTTCTGGTGTTACAGTTTGATTTAGAGGTTAATGCTTTGCTTCAAATCCATTTTTCCATACTCATTTCTATTTTTGTAATAAATCTCTTTCCATGCTTTCCTTTCCATATAGCATTGTTCATCATTTTATTTTCCTAGATTAGAATTTAGGTTAACATAATATACAATTCTGTTTTTTGGTGCAACTAGTTTCTTTTCTTGCTTAGTTTTAGAGTTTGATTGCAGCTTTCTTGTAGTACACCTCTGCTCACAATAAGTCAATAAATCAGCCATCACCAACTCTCTTTGTTACATTTTCCACAGGTCATTCACAGGCCCTCATAAATCTGCCCTAATTTTCTGCACTTTTCTCATAAACTTTCCTCTCGTCCCTTGAACAAGTCCAACCATCATTCCCTTCCCTAATCCTCCTTGATGAAGCTCATACACGTTAACACATCCTTCTAGCCTTCAGCTACCCTTTCCAACCATTTTCCCACCTTTAAAACCTCTAAAACAACCCTCGGCATCCTCCTGTAGATCCCCTACAACCTCCTGTAGAATTTCTTGTAGGTGACTTTTTGAAGTCCGATTGTAGGGAAAGCCTCCAGAAGGTTGCCAGAGGCCTCCTAGGACCCCTCCACACCTTCCTACACCTCTGAAAGTCCCAAATTCGCCCTCCATCGCTACCTAATCACTGCCACATCCACAAGCAAATAAATTACATGCATGACAATTTCACATAAAATACATAAAAACCCAAAAGATGTTTTTTCTCATTTCCTCCTAGAAATAGCTTGAATAGATGTTGTTTACTTCCTAAGTAGGTAATGGCATGAATTTTATGGTTTTTCATCTCTCTTTCTACAAAAGTAGGGTTATTTGGTTAATTGGAGTTTGATAGGGTTACTTTACATTTCAGTCTTATTTTCCTTTCTGCAAGTAGGGTAGCTTCTGTAGAGTGAGATTTCCTCTCTTTCATCATGCATAAAGCTTCTTCTAGAAATCATAGAAGTTGGCTTGAGCTCCTAGTGATCTTGCGCCAGCTGACCAAGTGACAATGTGTAGTAAGAACTAGTACTTGTGCATACAGCGTCATTGCTTCTAAGTTCGTTACGAATTACCAGATTGATAAAAGTAAAGTAGAAAGCCCTAGGAGTTGCAGCATTATTATTGCAATGCTGGTGCTCACCATGGACCATCTATCCTTTTACAAAATGTGACTTGTTACTTATAGTATTTTTCAGTTACAATGCCATGAGTCAATTCCATGGGTGAATGAATACCATGGGTGGATGTCACTATACCACGGGTCAATTCCATGGGTGAATGAATACCATGGGTGGATGTCACAATACTATGGGTAAATACCATGGGTGAATGTCATAATACCATGGGAAAATACCATGGGTGAATGTCACTTACAATACCATGGGTGGATGTCACTCACAATACCATGGGTAAATTCCATGGGTGGATAAATACCATGGGTGGATGTCACTTATAATACCATGGGTAAATAACATGGGTGGATGAATACCATGGGTTGATGCTATTTTCCATTCGGATCAGTATCGTACACGCCAAAAGAAGATCGTATGACCAAGTTATGACCTCGGGAAGTTCGTTGTCCAACTAACCCCAATAGGACCCACAAACTCTTGTTGTTGCATTTCCTAGGGTTAGGGTTTTTGTTGTTTAGGGTTTCCCTTTGTTGTTCAATAATAAAAAGGCCCTTGAGCCTCATTGTAACATAGTTCAGAGGCATGTAGTCGCCCCATCTCTTCTCAGAGATAAGCTACCATTGCCCGAGCTAGTTTATTTCCATTTTGTATGTAAGCATCTTTCATTTCTTTGATATTAATGAAATGAAGATCTATTTTTGTTGCATCATTGTGTTTATGTTTATATTTGTATTACGTTTTGTTCCTGCATAAGTCTAGATCAGTTCTTAATAAGATGAAAATGTGTAACTCATTCAAATTTAAATATAAAATAATAATAATAATAAATTATTCAAAAATACAATTTAACTAATTCAATATTGGTTTATAAAATTAATCTATTGTTAAATTTAAAAAACTTAAGTCATGAGTTTTTATAATTAATTTAGATTCAAATATAACTTTAAAAATTCTATTTTTATAAAATTTATTTTATTACTAAAGTTATGAGATTTTAAAGCAATTTAAATTTAATATTTATAGCAACTCTTATCAATTTAAATTAGAAGTTTCTCTCTCTAAAGATGACGATCAAGAAATGTAAAATAAGACTTGTGAAGTTACTTGTACTTGGGGATTTGCTTTATTGGAAGTTCTCCCTTAAAGAAGCAAGTGAACTTTTTTCTAGCAATAAAGATATAACATTTTGGTGTTATTTTGATTCTTTATTTGCTATTGTACTATATTATTGGTTATTTTGGTTTTAATAATAAAAATGAGTTAAATAATACAAAAATGATACTATATTGGATTTAAACTTTTGACAAATAATATATTTGATTATTTTTTAATGAACAAAACAAAAAATATTATTTTTCCCACATACTTATCACAAGATAGTCACTAAAATTCATGTTTTCACATTTCTCCTACCTAATATTACATCATGTTCACAATGATAAAGACATGTCTACTTTAAATAATTTATTGATAAATACATAAAAATAGGTATTTATTTTACATAATTTAAATAGGAAACAAAAATGCATCACCAAGTCTATTTGAAAGTCAAACAAATGCCTCTTAATCACCATCACAATTGCGGTGTGCTTGATATGTTCATCTTGCACAGGTGTGAAAAGGTTATATGTGTGCACCTGCGCATAAGTGTGATGCACCGCGATGAAAATTTAAATTTGCAAACCAAAATCGGTGTGTCATATGTATGTGTGCACCATTGCTGGTGCAGTTATATTTGACAACACACCACAACTGGTGCATAACTGTGTTTTGGGTGCACCAATGTTTTTTTTTTTTAAATTGAAAGTTGTGTTTCCATATTAATAAATACATATTTCATTTAATACAAAAGGTTGTATTTTATGTATGAGGCTTATGTATTTTATATGTCAATCATGTAGCAGAGACGTCAGCAGAGGGAGCAACAGTAGGAGCAGGAGCAAATGGTGGACCCATACAATATGGTATGACCATGGGAGGCTAGAGAGAGGGAGAACATTTATTTATTGTCCTACAATACAATACACTTAGATCTCAAAGGCCCTTGCTACAAACCGCCATGGTGCCATGGATTTCAGAAATCAAACTATGAAAAGTTTATACTTTGTTAAATAAGAGTGCAATGAGAAGGTAGTGGTACTAAGAAAATATCTTAGATTAGGGTTTCATGGGTCCTATCAATAACATACCAAACACAATGAAAACTTGTAGGTGTGCCTTTCATGCCACTTCCGTATTGTGCAATTGATGTCGTTCAAACCGATGATGTGATGTATATGGCTTAGGCTCGTGACTTTCAATGACATTATGTATATGGCTTGGGTTCATGACATTTAATGATCATTTTGGGTAGGATATATTTTAACAATATATCACACGCAACACCTTATTATGTAGCCTTATCACTTATATTATCGAACTTATAAA
This sequence comes from Pinus tabuliformis, assembly GCA_031772625.1. Taxonomy (NCBI): domain Eukaryota; kingdom Viridiplantae; phylum Streptophyta; class Pinopsida; order Pinales; family Pinaceae; genus Pinus; species Pinus tabuliformis. The sequence goes on along the minus strand of CM062816.1, from coordinate 537,608,061 downwards.
GACATGTTTACTTCAAATAATTTACTTATAAATACATAAAAATAGATACTTATTTTACATATTCTAAATAGGAAATAAAAATGCATCACCAAGCCTATTTGAAAGTCAAACAAATGCCTCTTAATCACCATCACATTATTTATCATTTAATTCTTAGCCATAAAATATTTATTAATTCAAATTTTATTTATAATTACCATTGAAAAGAAAAGTCAAACTTTTTCCATTATTCATGAAGACAAAATTAAAACCTCTCATGCATCCATGTAAGCCCACTTGTTTCTCTTATGGTCTATAAAAATATGTAATCAACATTTCATACATGCATAAGACCTCCTTTTAGTTTACATAATGCTGAAAGATCTATAATTTAAATATAGCAAACATGACTTTACCTCTCATGTCAAGAATTTAATATTACATATTAATACGCAATTTTTTCATTGTAAAGTTTTCATAGAGTTATCATTACATGATGATTTATATTGATTGTGAACTAATCAAGAAGAAAAAACATGTGAATTGATTAATAAACCAATAAGTCTCTAAATCAAGACTAAATCTTCAATGTTATTTATAAATTCACTATTTTGTTCTCATTTTCCTATTTGAGTAGGGTTGTGACCTTGAATCCTTATTATCATATATATTGTACACAATTGGAAATACTTAGTTTAAATTTAAAAATGTTTCCAATACAAAAAAATGTGTAAAAACATTTGTGAATCTTACCAGCTATATTATAAAATTCCAATAAAACAAATAAAAAAATAATATAATTAGCGAAATAAAGAAAAAAATACAACAATAGTATAAATGATTAAATAACACAAGTACATATCACTCTCCATGGCCATCACCCTGATTATCTTCCTTGTTTGGCATGATAACATTGTTGTTCTCAACAATATGTTTTGATCTAGGGTCATGTTTTAATACGAACCACAAATTCCTATCCAACACATCTGGGTAAAAAAACACCTAGTTGCAATGTTTTGGGAAAACATAAGGCTCCCTAGCTCCATGCCACATCTTTCTAGAGTTGATATATATCAACCCACTATCGCAATCTTCCTTTACTTTATTATGATCGAAGGTGTCCCACTACTTGCACCTAAAAATAACACATTGGAATGACAAGAAGTCCACTTGAATGATCTCTTGTATCTTTCCAAATTAACGTAACGTCCCCTACATTAGGTTTTGATCATGGTGACTAGCACAATTAGATTTGTTGAACTCAACTTCCACTCCAGAATCTTGTGTCATGCATCCATCATCAACATCCTCCCTGCGAAAATGATGTACACATGCCCACATAGATGGGAACAAATGCACCTATAAAAAAGTGAAAAAATCAGTGTCATGTGTCTAATAACCCGAACATAATTAAAAATAATATATATATGTGTGTGTGTGTGTGTTATAATTTAAAGGTGCTACTAGTATGAAGTTAAAATTGTGCAGAAAGATATTATAATTACCAAGTTTTTGCATCCAATCCCTATGTTTAGCGCATCCTCTTCAACATGCAGGTAATGACCAGATGCACCGTATTTCTCTCTAACTTTATCAACAACCCAATTGTTAGGGCATGTCATTGACATAATTTATTTTAAATGATTAGGACAAGGCACACTTCTACCATTCAACTGTTTGAATTATTTCCTGTCACTGTCCCATTTCCTCCTCTTATGTTCGTACAATGTGACCCACAGTTGTGTTGCTCCCATATTTTAAAGAATGAATTTGTTGATGGCAATTTCTGAATTCGCTGATAAAATCAAAACAACACACACACACACACACACATATAGTACATATGAGATCAAAATATGCATTAATATGAAGATCAATGTGAATAGTTAAGGTGTAGTAATTTGACAAATGATAAGCCTGCACTTACTATTTATCATGTGCCTCTTTGCATTCATTTTGAGAATCTCCCCTTCTCTTTTGTCTTCATTCCTTTGGTCGTCCCAAATCGTCGCACCTACTATGTTTTCAATTTGCTTGATGTACTCACTGGCATAATACAAAGAATCATATGATATATATCCATCTGCCATAGACCCCTTATGTTTTTCCCTTTGTCAAACAAAACCTTTCAATTTCTTCATGTACCTCTCTAAGAAGAACATCCAATAATAAGAAACCACCCCAACTAATTCAACCTCATCTACTAGGTGAATTAGAAGATGAACCTACAAGGCCATGAAACTCATTGGAAGTTCCTTCTCAAACATACAAACAATCTCAGCTATCTCTTAATGCCACAATGGAATGCTAGCCATATGAATCTCCTTTGATGTGATCCAACGTACAAATGAAAAAAATTTAAATATGGCACATTGTAGGTATTGGGGGAAGTGATGGGTCACACACCCATGAATGAGCATAAGATAATGACATTGCACAATAAATAGTACATTATACAAAAATAAATTATAAAATATCCCATTACAAAAAAAATAAAAATAAAATAATAAAATCATGTTTTTGACATATGTATTCTTAGAAGGTTCAAATGGTCATGTGATTTCAACCTTGACAAACGGTCTTCCACAATGAAGCAACTCTGTAGTGAAGACCCATATAAAGAAGAAACTGTCACACTCATTATAACTTCATTTTCCAAAGAAAGATCATATTTATTTAAAATCCATTGGACATCACCTTCTTTGAAAGACCGAAAGGGATCAACCTCTCCTCTAGTTTCTTGTCTTGGCCAATGTTTCTTTTTAGTTTTTGAGGAAATAAGATTTCTCCTAACAACCAATGTGTCACTTTCTTTCAATGATAGTGCCTCCATAAATAAGATGAAACATTTTTTAAATATATGCATGGGTTCCAGTAAGTGGGAAATCTTAAGATGCTCCCAATATGGGAGCTCATAAAAGATAAATTTCCTTTTCATCCCAATGGGAAATTTCTCAACATTTGTATCAAAGCATTTTGGATCATCGAGCATAGGCTCCCCATTTGAATCAAACATTTATGCAAACTCCTTCTCCTTCTCTCCTTCATATTCTATAATCCATTTACCTGGTGTCATTATTGCAAATCTTTGGGTTCTCTCTAGTTTACCACTGAAATAAGACGTTTCTCTTCTATAAGGTTGTTCTTCTGGGAGGAATACCTTGGAGCATTCATACACTAGCTTTCGTAGGTGGTCAAACCACCTAGCCTTTAGAGAAGGTCCATAAAATTTACATCCATGATACCCTCTTGTTACAAGACCTACGAAATTATTGTATACAAGCCGACACATGAGCAACCATGAAGATAATAACAATTGAAATGAATTTAATTAAATATATGTGAAACACTATTGTTACGTATATAAAAAATTCAATAAAAATGTAATTTACTAGAGCAAACTCCTAAACTTGGACAATTAGGTATGGTGTAAGCACATATTCTATACAATGTAAAACTCCTCTCTGTTGCGATGGGTCTTGATACAATGTACACATGTATCCCTTCCCATTCTTCCTTCAATTCGTCTACCAATGGTTGTAAGTAGACATCCATATTATTCACTTTTCTTCTACTAGGGACTATGAGAGCTAACATATGATGTTCATTCGTCACAGAAAAACATGGGAGGATATTGTTATTAGTCACTACTACAAGCCAAACATAAGGTTTGGTGTTTTGGAGGGAATATGGGTTGATGCCATCCATGGCTATGCTGAGTCGTAGACTTCGTACTTCATCTTTGAATTTTTCAAGTGATATATCCTCTATATTCTTCATGGTTATTGAATCTATTGGGATTCACATAACTCCTGACTCACTTTTGTGTGAGGCATGCTATCCCTGCAACATAACTAATTATTTACAATGAAAGAGCTTTTGAATCCTTGGGATTATAGGCATGTGCCTCAATCTCTTATGAGGAGGACCATGTGATTTACCCATTTTTTTGAACTATGGTACCTATCATGCCCACATTTCAGACATATCTCTTTGCCTGCAGATTCTCCTCTATATAGAATATAATCATTTAGACATGCATGATATGATATGTACTCAACACCCAACATTTTCAACAACTATTTTGTTTTTGCAACTACTTGACAAGACATTATCACTAAAAAGAACCTTATCTTTGAATAACCTGCAGTTGGTGGGGCATATAATTGAACAATGTTAATATTTAATGTTTGTAAAATCAACCATTTTTAATGATGTTGATTGTGTGACAATATTTCTCTAAATAGAAAGGAATTGAGCGATTATGCAGGTGAATTACCTCAATATTGTCGAGAAACATGCATGCGACATGCCAAACTTTGTTTTCGAGTTGCACAATAACATCGTTGTCCCTAGCTGAGTAGACTTTGACTTGCCACTAGGTCCAAAGGGAGGGGTGAAGGAAACAAATTTCAGGCTTTCAAATAAGGTATCATTGATATGAGCATCATCATCTAGCTCATCGTTCTAGAATGCATCTAACAATATTGTCTCCATGGCATTCGTATCCCATAAGTAATCATCCATACCAACCTCTATTTGATTTCTTCCATTGCCAAATTTTGATGAATAACTACTATTTTTGTAGTCATTCCTAATTGGTGAATCTGGACATTGTGGGAATTGAATAGGTGGTTGATTCAACCATTCTTTGTATGCTTCCTCTATGAGTCTTTCTCTTAATGCAACCTTCTCTCGAGTTGAAGTTGTAGTGGGGTGCACCAAAAGATGGTAGGTGGGTCACTCATAATCACTAGAATCCTAATTTCAAAAAATAGTAAACATCATTAGTACAATATTAATTATATTATTAAGCACGTCAATGCAATTGGTTTGTTGAAATTACAATATACCAAACAATCATTACCATCGTTGATCCAGGATTACGGCTAGAAGATGCCATATTCCAATTGGCAGGGTGAAGAGGTTGTCCATTTACATCTACCAACTGCTTGTGATATGCTACTTTTGATAAGAGCTTCCGACGTTTTTGAAATGGAGGAATATTTTTTGCTTCTAAACTCAATTTTGAATTTGGATCCTGCAAATTTGGATACATTTTTATTCAAATTGACATGGATTAAAAAAAATCAATTAGATAATCGAAATATAAGTAAAATCTGAACTTACTGGAGATATAAAGGGAGAACTTCATGAAGTACTTTAATTAGTAGTATGGAACAAGTTGGAATTCAAAGAAGTGGTCATTTGATATTATTGAGATTTTGTCCCTGCATTTGAGAAAAATCAGAAATAAAATTTTGTGTGCATATTTAAAATTAATCTCGAGAAACATATAACCACAATATAAATTTCAATATAGTTTTCAACCCATTTTTCAATAATAAGATTACTTTAAGGGGAAACTATATACTATGAACTACTACAATTCATGTAGATGCATCCTAAAGGATAATTGAGATTACTATGCGATTTTATGTGAAAATAAAATTTCAGATAGTTTTCAGACCAGACTGGTGCATTTATCAGAACAAATCACACTGATGTGTTTAAACAATAATAGCATAGAGGCATTTAAATAGTACCCTCACCGGTTTTTGCCATTCTGAAAAAAGAAAATATGTTATCATATTAGTGCTCTTGTACATAAATGCACCGATGCGTTAAAAAGAAAACAACACCCATACACCCTTGTTTCCAAATTTAAAAAAATAAAAACAAATTCAACCAACTCGGTTCTCTTATAGTGTATACTATGAATTACTGCAATTCATAGCTTTTGAACCCTATTGGTGCACTTATCAGAATAAAGCATAACGATGTGTTTAAAAAATACCAAACCAAAGCGTTCAAATAATACCACATCAGTTTCCGACATTCTGAAAAGAAAAAAAAAATGTTATCATATCGGAGCTCTTGTACAAAAACACACCAATGTGTTTAAAAAAAACATATCTATGCACCAATTTTCAAATTTTAGAAAATAAAAACGAATTCAACCAACTTAGTGCTCTTATAAAAATTAGAGCATTGATGCTTTTAAATAGAAACCACATCGTTACGTTAAAAAAATTAATCACACTATTTCGAGATTTCGAAAATAAAATAAAATGGTATCATGTTGATGCGTTGAAAAACTTTGGCGCCTGACAATGTCAGTGATTTTCGTATAAACGCACTAGTGCACTTGACTATCGAATGCACCAATGCGCAGAGAAATTGAAAAAAAAAACATGATTTTTTTTTCCTTTTTTAAAATTAAAAAATGAGCGGCAATTGATTTGTTGAAACCTAATTTCATAACGTCTTTTAAACAGTAAAAAGTTATTCACTATTTCATTATTTTACCCAAAATTTCAAGGAAGTGATTTGCAAGAGAGACATACTAGGAGCACGATGCAGTAACACAATACTTTGGAGCAACAAAACTAGTCAAAATATCAGAAATTGGAAGGTATGGTGATTCACTCAAAACCTGCATAGTAAAATTTTTAAATTTTATTGTTTATTTTACTAATAAAATTTTTAACAATTTTTGTTAGGGTTTAATTAAAAGAGAGATCATTTGCAAGAGAGACATACTGGGAGCATTGTGGAGCAGCAAAATATTTTGGAACCACAAAAAGATCATAATTTGAAAGGTATGGTGATTCACTCAAAAACCTAGATAGAAAAAAAAATCAATTTTACTGTTAATTTTTTTTATAGCTTTTGTTAGGTTTATTCACAATTCAGAAAAAAAAAAAAAAAAAAATAAAAAAAAAAATAAAAAAAAAACCCCTGTATAATAAAAAAATTACTATAGATTTTACTAGTTAAACTTTTCCTATCTTCGTTCCTATTTAAATTTAATTAAAATTCAAAAAAAAAAAAACAATACTTACCTTAAACTTTTGCTTCTTCCTATACAATTTCACCTTAGGGTTTAACTTTCTCTACCACTTCACAGTTAAGGTTTTTCATTTTAGGAATTTTTTTATTAATGGGTTTGTGTACTTACTATATATAGGGTGTTTGACATATAAAGTAAGGGAATCACTTATTGAATTGATCCAAACCCTGTCCGCCTTCTCCATTTTTTTAAAACAACTATATGTTCCACGGTGCGTCCTCTATAATATAATGCACCTGTCTGCCCTGTGTAAAACAACACATTGGTATATTATAACATTGTCGATCATGTCCAGTTTGTTCATCGTTTCTCTCGATGTAATGTAACACATCGGCATGCCTCTTCCAAATAGCATCGTTAAGTCATTGCACTATGTTTAGCCTTACAATTCACACTATCATAATTTAAAATTATTTTAAAAAATTTAATTTTCCATAATGGTGTTGAAAATTTAAACGCCTGATGCATTTAATGGGATAAACACACTGATGTGTTTATTTATATGGACACACTGATTATGAGAGCTCTTTTTGGCTGAAAATTATTTGATTTATTTGTAAAATATATTTAATGGCTTCTGTATTGAATGGTACAGGTTGTATATTTATAAAAAATGTCTCAGAATGTTTCAAGTAACAAAAATATTGATCGACACAATGATAACACATCAAAAAAATAAGAGAAGACAAGTTCTTTGTAATTTTTTTACAAAATTAATATGTTTGAACTATATGTAAGTTTAACTAATATGTATTGGTTAATGTGTGTCATGTAGAGCCATAAAATGAAAAAGGTCAATAAGATTATTTCTAATCTAAGTGTAGAAGAACGTAAAAGTTTGATAGAAAAATTACAGAAGGATGAATAAGGTGAATGAAAAATTACTATTCAATGAGTTTTTTTTTCATTAATAATATACTTAAGAATATTAGATAACATGTTTCAAAAAATATGTTATTTCATATATGTTTAATGTTCTACGGGGAGAGACAACAAAGGAAATGATCAATTTCGTTCTAAGAAAAGAAAGATTATAGAACATGTAAATGACGATAAATTGTTCCCTAGCTCATTTGGAGTGGTGTTGGAGGTTAATGAAGGGGGAATTTTTTTTTTCAGAACTAGGGGGGATCTAGTGGAACAAATGTATAGACATACTTTCCACTTATAATATAATAATCAATCCAATGATTCTAAAAACCAAATTATATCTAAACTACAGGAAGTGTTTCCAAAGCAATGGTCAATGAAACATGCCAAATTTGCAATAGCAAAAACATACAACAACAAAAAAGAATCATTCAAAAGGTAATATTCGTAATTAAAATAATTTTATAGAATTATATGTATATATTACTACAAACCATTCATTTATTAATATCGATTTTGTCATATTTAGTTTTCATATATCAATATAAAATTTGTTTATTACTTTTTTTAGGAAGATTATGAAAATCCCAAAGTATCAACGAGTTGGTATGCGAAACATGCTAGTAGGAATGTCCAAAAAAGTGTACAAGGAGATGGTCAAAGAAATGGACATAATTGCATCATAGGAGGAGCCATCTCAACAACAACGTGCTTCAAATGTATGTGATCATGATTGAATTTGTCCATAAAAAAAAATAAATAAATAAATAAAAATTAGCATTAAATATTAATTTTCAAGTATTTTCTTGCAGAAAAGAAAACAAAGTGGAACTCATTAAGCACGTAAAACAGGTCGACAAGGAAGAAAATGGTTGATTTCAAAATTTGTGAATAATTTTTAATATTTCCTTATAACAATTCAAGGTTTCATTTTTGTATATTTTAAGTTGTTTTACAATAACCATCCTTGAATGTCTTCAAATAGGTGTGAACATACACAGAAGAGCCATTAGAAGAATTGGTTGAGCTTAGGTTAAATAAGGGTTGTGAGTATATGTTGGCACATCAAAAATTAATTATGGAATTTGTAAGTATCTATGTTGTTTTACTTCTTTGAGTTTATACTTAATAGAACAAAAAAACCCTTTATATTTTTATAATGGGGTTTAAAACATGCAAGAAACAAAGTATGGAATTACGCAAACAAAAGACTTGTTGCAACAAGGCATGAGACTTGGTTTTGAAACCATGTGCACATTTTATAAGTCACTTCTTGCTATGGTACATTGCTATGATTTACTTTGATGTATATTATTTATTTCAATTTTCATTATTCTCTCCAATGTAGATACACTCATTGCAGTTTATTTTTATGTTTGCAGGTGGAACACGATCAAGAAGACAAAAACAATCGATGCAATCAACAAAACATTCCTCCAATAACCCAAGTCATGGAAGTAGCTCGAGCATTGACAACCATTCCAATGAACAATGATGTTCTACTTGGATATTAATGCAACCTATTGTATTTTTTGAAATAATTAGTTTTGAAAATCATACATTTTCTTTAATGTAATGGGCATAGTGTCCGAATTGAAAGACAAGGGGTTATCAATAACAATCCCATTTTGTATGACAAAGAGCCTCTTATTGATATATAATAAAATAAATTTTAATTTATTCCATTGTGTTATCCAATGTCGATGTGAAATGTTACACCACTGATTAAATCTATGGATGATTAAATATTATAGTGAAGAGATTCGAAATTTGATAATATAATTGTTGGGGCCTTCGTTTTGAATTTTAAAGTTTTGAGAGAATCAAGGGGGAGAACAGGTGACAGGAGCAACGATTGATTTGTAGAGATGACACTCAGGTATGGAGGCAAGAACATACAATAAATAGGCAGTTGCGATAATGTGTCGAGAGCAAACATGAATAACCAAGTAGATAAGAAGGAGAGTGGAAAGCAGTCGAGGGCAAGGACAACCAAACAAAACTGATAGTGGGGATGATGGAAGAAAAGATAAAAATAGAAGATAATAAGGGAAATGGGTTGGTATTTGGCATGAATCAAGAGTGTAGAAGAATAAGGTCCCGAGGACCTGAGCAGTCGCAGAAGATCCAGAGCTAGACTTGGCCAGAGGTCTGAGGCATTCTATGTCTATGTTATTTTATGTATCTAAGGCTTTGTGCCTAATGTATACCGTAATGAATCTTCCCTATGTTGATGTTAATGAATGAATGAGATAGTTTGGATGGTGTTATGGTCAAGTGTATTGTTCTAGTTTATAGACCTGCTCAAAATTTTAATTAATGGCCTTTTACTTAATGAATATAGTAATCGTAACATTATGACGTTGTGATGAATGATCTCTTTAAGCTATTGATAGTTGATGTCTGGATCTCCCTTGATATCTCTCCAAACCTTCTTAGATTTGTTCATGACACGCCTTGGGTGAGACTCCTTACCCCTTGGGTAAGGTGAAAATGCTAGTTTGGGCCTAGACTACAGTGGATCCTTGTTGGCCCCATGTGCCTGAACCCAGGGTCTCTTCCCTGATGACATTTTTGTGCCAACAAATGGTTCCGTTGCGAGGACTTAAAATCACAAGAAGTGGTTTGGAATATGGTATCAAGGATATTTAAGAAGGAAATATGGGACTGTTGGGATAATTGGGTGGATCGGTTCGTGTCGGAACATGCTACCCTTTGAAACCGATCTACTGCTAAGGTGAACAAAGAAATCTTGTACTTAGAGGTTGCAAGCGATTAGTACGAGATCTTCTAGAGTAAATTTCTGGAAGAGCTATACAACTAGTTAAAAAGTCTAAAAGTGAAAGACCAGCCAGAAGAATCGATGTCAGCACATCGTGATTGGGTCCCCATAGATCTCGCGACGCTCCAACGCTTGGATAGTGACCTGACAAGGGTGGTAGATTTTTGGGTACATACTACCATAGAGGGGTACGTTGTGGAGTTCATAGTAGATGATCTACCAGTCCTTCTCAAAATCAAATGTGGTGTTCAAATCGGGGTTGAGAGGAAAACTGTTGAAAGAGGTACCCTTTTGGATTAATATGTTGATGGTGGAGAAAGGGTTGATACCTTTACATGGAGTGAGTATGGTAGCATAAAACCCCAGTGCTGGGGGAAGGATCTAAGGGGAGAATGATACCATTTGGGGAACTAGAATGTTGTTGAAGGAATGGATATAGAAGGATCGTGAAGAGCTAAAGATGTCAGAGCGCAAAGGAGAGCGTTGATAGCAGAAAAGTAGCAGGAAAGAGTGGTACAGACGCTAAAAGGGAGACTTGCAGGACCCCACCAAGTAGGAGTGGTGTTCAAGAGTCTGAAAGAGATACATAAGATGGTAAAGAACCCATATCAAGAGAGGGATGTCGATAGGACAGATGGAAGCTAGGAGAATGACAGGAGTCCTCCCTCTCAGGTTACGGGGAAGATACTGGAAGGAAGTAATTACAACATTTCTGAGGAAGAGATGGAAGATGAGATGTGTGATTTGATGAGGTGATTGTTTGCGGAGAATAGCTGTGGTAAATTTGTTGCTAAGTTACTTAAAGTGATATGCGTACACAATGTGCATGATATATATAAGACGGGTTTTGATACATCTAATAGTAGTGGGATTAGTAGTATTAGTAACCTAGGATTGCAAGGATCTCAACAACCCATAGCCCAAGGATTTGTACTCCTAGCACATAATCTAACCAACATGGTAGGATCCTTTACTAGATATCTGGAGTTCTCTGGTAGAGGGAACAAAGATGTGGAACAACATTGGTACCTATGCAAAGAAATATGGAGAGCTCACCAAACACCGGACAACGTGAAGTCGATTGAATTCCAGACTACCTTGAGGGAGAGAGATTTAAGGTGGTTTATCAAATGGGTGGAGCTAAATTAGAATACCTCTGTAGACGACATCAAGAAGAGCTTTGTGCAAGAGTTCAAATTGTCGCAAATAAATTAGCAAGGACTGTCGAAACTGTGGGAGATCAAGCAGAAGGAAGGAGGGACTACTTGGGAATTAATGCAAAGGTTCAAAGATGCAATTGGAAAGTTAATCTATACAATAGACCCTACTCATCAAAGGGATTGGTTCATTAAGGTGCTCCTACCCCTTACTAGGACACCGCTAACACAACAGAAGATTGAAACCCTTCAAGATGCTCTGGAGAAAGAAACGTGCATAGAGGCCATGACAAGGTACCCCCATGAGTATTAGGGAGGAATGGGATCTCAAGATCCATTGATCATGGGCCTCCAAAACCAGATCACCAGTCTAACATAGAAGTTAAAAGACTTATAGTCGCTTTGACGGTGAGACTCAATGTATGGTGCACTCACTGCCTGATAGAGGGCCATGTAGTGAATGAATGCCCAAGACTGAGAGGCACAAGTAGTTTAGTGGGCCTTACAGGATCATCAAGGGCCCCACCAACAACAGGTGTTGTGGCGGTAGGATCACAAGGAGCCTTCCCGGGCCAGAATTCACTAGACTACTGTGAGGTCTGTAGAAGCTATGGACATCTGCCACGACTATGTCCAATATTGCAGAAGTACTCCAATGTACCCAACAATAATTACTGTGAGTTATGTGCATCCATGACTCACCACACCAACTAGTTTTGGGCATTAGATGCCCTGGCAGAATGAATGTACTGGTCAACTTTCAAAATTAATGAAACTAGTCGTGGAGGATGGGGAGGAGGTATGAGAGGAGGAAGAACAGGAGGTAAAGGACCCATGAGGTGCTACAACTGTGATCAGGTGGGACATGTCGTCAGGGACTACCCACTCCTAAGAAGGCCTTGGTGCTCACAATTCTAGGTCAATGCACATGCCACAGAATATTACCTTGAGCTGATTGCAAGATGGGAAGAAAGGACCAGGCAACAGGGAACTAAATTTATCAACGTAGAACCACAGACCACTGATATTCTCCCACTGACCAACATAAACATAGTTATGAGAGGGGGTAAGAAGACATGGGATGATCAGTGAGCATCAGACCACCCTCAATTTATTCGGGTGGCATCCCCAAAGTGGTCATACAATCCTACTCAACAGAAGCAATACTATTAGGAAGAAACCAAGTTTTTCAATAACTTTACGGAAGCTCAAAAAGAAAATGTGCCGGACTCAAGCACAACTATAAGTTATCCACCAATTGAAGAATGGTTTAGGATATTCCTATAGATTGTTGATAATGAACCAATGTTAGGGGAGTTGCACAAGAGTTTAAACGTAGTATTACTGGAAGAAGAAGCAGGAGAAGGAACAAGAAAAGGACCAGGAGGGAATTCTGGATCGATGCTCAAGTTTCAGGGTTTCAGAATAAAAACACAATGCTAGATTTGGGGTCAGACATTAATATCCTGCCTAGGAAAACATGGGAAGAACTGGGGAAGTCGTAAATGAAGTATTCACCAATTCAACTACAGATGGCAAACCAGTACTGCATCTTACCCATTGGGAGGATAGAATATGTGGAGGTAGATGTGGCAGGGGTAAAGAATCACGTCGAATTTGAAGTGATAAACATAATGGGCGACAAGGACCCTTACCTAACACTCCTTGGTATCAATTGGGAATATGAGAATTATGCCATCAAAGACCTTAAAAAGGAGTGGAAGGGATGCGAGAATACAACCACTAGGTCCATACCAGGGACCAAGGTTCACTGAACCCGTAGATGATCGATATGAGCCTGGAATGATAGATCAGTTGTACAGACTAACTGCAAGAAAAAGAGAAGATTACATCAATCCCATGGGAGGAGGATTAGTTAGTTGGAGAAGCATACAGAGCTCAGTAGTCGACTCTAAATCGACTTGGGATTCTTGGCAACAAGAAGGATATGAGATTGATACTAGACATTGTGACAAGATATGTTGAATGAACTGGATTAGAACTGAGGTAATTAATTATCCAACCTTCCATGGCATAGAATTAATAGATGTTTTTCTGAATAAGGTTAATAGAACTATAAGGGAAAGCCACAAGATCTCGTTATTCGACATTGCATTGCAAGACACCCCAACACGATGGTGGGGAGCACATTGCAACACCCTTTGTGACTGGGATAAAATCAAGCGGGCCACGAGGTAAAGGTTTAGGCAAGAAGGAGACCGACCGCGGGAGATTGTGAAGTATAGGGGGAACTCTAATCCTAAGAAACATATAGAGAAATGCACATAGAAATGGAGAAAAGAGTGAGTTCCAAAAGATTTTTGGGTACACATGTTCATACATACCTTGGGATGATTCCCCAAGCATGGTATATACAAGAAGAACTTCGAAGACAAACCAGAGACTGGGACACTATGGTTGAACAGTTCAGTAGCAGTTTCTCATTCAGAGATAGTGACTAATGATTGACTGAAGCATTGCACGCTATCAAAAGGATCATGTTCACTCTAGGACCACTATGGGAAGGGTGAATTAATGAGATATTCCTACAATATTTCTATGAATCAGGGTTTCTGAAGTTCATGTCTTGCGGAAAATTTAACACGGATCCAAAGGAGGATGATTTGGAAGGATTTAGACACCTGACGTTTCAAGTAACCTAAGGAGAATGTGACATTCAAGAGGGACTTGCAACGAACGCCCCCCATTTTCTCCCAGTAAAATTGAAGAAGAAAAACATTGGCTCAGAAGACAAACCTAAGATGGTGTCCATTGGAGATTATTGGGATGAGAAAACAACTAAAGAAATTTGTGATTTGCTATGCAAGTATGAAGGATTATTCCTAGCCTCAGTTGCTGATTTGAAAGGAATAAAAGGGGACATTGGGGAAATGAAGATTATGCTGAAGCCAGGCAGATGATCAGTAAAGCATAGAACATACAGGATCAACCCAAGGGTAAAAGAGAAGGTCAAGAGAGAGATTGATAAGATGTTAGAAGTAGGACTTATATTCCCAGTAGATGAAGCATAATGGATCAGCCCAATTGTAATATAAAATAAGAAGGATGCCACGAAAATCAGGGTCTGCCTAGATTACAAGAGCCTAAACAATGCATGTGTACATGACCCATTTCCAACAAACTTTAGTGATGAGGTCATGGATAATGTTGCGGGGAATGAAGCATACTCTTTCACCGATGGATTCTCAGGATACCATCAAGTTCGCATAACAGAAGAAGATAAGAAGAAAACAACGTTCACCACAGAATGGGGGTCTTACACTTATCATGTCATGCCATTCGGTTTGAAGAATGCACCTTTTATTTTCTCTTGGATTTTCATAACTGCCTTTAGGGATTACATCCACCGATTCTTATAAGTATACATGGACGATTGAATAGTTTACAGCTTGCTAAAGAAACATAGCAGCCTACTTCGAGTGATGTTTGAGCGATGCAGATAGCTGCAAATCTCTTTAAACCTGAAGAAATCCATCTTTGTAGTTCCATTTGGAACATTGCTAGGCCATATCGTTTGCAAGGATGGTGTTTGCATAGATCCCACAAAGGTTGCAACCATCATAAATATGGATCCATCGAACAATGTGAAGCAGTTACGATCAACACTGGGCCACACAGGATATTACTGTTGATTCATCTGCAACTATACATCCATTACCACTCCCATGGAGAGACTGCTAAAGAAGGCGAAAGAATTCAAATGGATGGAGGCCTGTCAAGTAGTGCTAAACAAACTAAATGAAAAGTCGATGAGCTCCCATTTTGGTATATCCATACTACAACCTGGAGAAGGGAACCTAGATCACCCAATCTACTTCACCAATCGGAAGCTATCAACCGAAGAACATAATTACACCACAATAAAAAGAGAAGAATTGGCCATGGTATAATCTTTAGGCACTATCTACTAGGAGTGTCATTGAAGTTCTTCACAGACCATCTAGCTTTTAAATATCTGATAAACAAGCTACTCCTTGAAGGAAGAATCTGCATATGGTTGTTACTGTTCCAAGAGTTCACATTTGAAGCCGTTATCAAACCGGGAAGATTAAATGTGGGGTCAGACCACCTATCAAGATTTGAGTCAGGAGAGAATGAAGGTTCCATGGATGACCAACTACTAGACGTTGACTTGTTTTGAATAGAGGCCATACCAAATTACCTGGAGGAGATTGTTGCTTTCTTGGCGATAGGACATTGCCTAGAAGGATACACAACAATGTAGAAAAGGTACCTAGTAGTAAGAGCAGCAGACTATCACCTAATTTTCGGGCATCTATACAAGCTAGGACTTGATCAAGTTTTGCGGCACTGCCTCCTTCAGCACGAATGGAAAGATGTGGTATGGGAATGCCACACCGGGGTTGCCAAGGGCCATGTCAATGGAAAGGCTACTGTAAGGAAAGTCTTACAAGCCAGGTTGTGGCAGCCCACCCTCCACAAGGATGCTAAGGAATATGCAAAGGGATGTGATTTTTTTCAGAGGGTTGGAAAGCCATCACATTGGGATGAATTACCTTTACATCCGGTACACACAATACAATTTTTTGAAAAATGGGCAGTAGACTTTATCGGCCCAACTATGCCACTAGAAGGTCATTCCCATGCAAGATACATTATCAAAGCTATCAAGTACCTCACTCGATGGGCAGAGGCAGCATCAGTAAAGGACTGTATAACTGATACAGCGGCAAGGTTCATCTTCGAAAGCATAATATCTAGGTTTGGATGTCTGAAGAGCCTAACTAGTGATCAAGGGGCTCATTTCATAAACGAAACAATTGCCTCTCTCCTAAATAATTTCTTGATCCAACATCATAAGAGTAGCCCTTACCATCCTTAGGCTAATGGAATAGTTGAGGCTTTCAACAAGATACTTGAGAAGGGCCTAACAAATATTGTTTCAGCAAATCGAGATGACTAGTATGAGCGAGTGCCAGCCATGTTGTGAGCATACAAAACAACGGTAAAGTGGTCACACAAACAAACACCATTCCAATTAGTATACGGCCGAGAATTGGTAGTAGTAATGAAATTCATTGTACCAAGCATATTTATTTCCCAGGCTACTAAAATGACAGATGACGCATCCTTAAAAGAGAGGTTAGAAGAACTAATGGAGTTAGATGAATCAAAATTTTTAGCTAAATTCCACCAATCAATAGAACAACGGAGACAGAAGTCTTGGCATGAAAAGCACATCAAGAAGAAGGGTTTCATGGTGGGAGATCACATTCTATTATATGACAACAAATTTCAGAAATTCCCGGGCAAGTTACATATGCATTGGTTGGGGCCTTTTATAGTTGCGGAGATTAAAGAGTCTGGTGCAGTGACATAACTATACAAAATATTCTTACCAGGATGGGTGAATGGCACATTCCTAAAACATTTCCACAAGTCCAAAGTCATGTCACCAAATTGAAGGGGTCTCGGAAACGATCTCACATGTAGGTTTAGAGTGAATAACACTTAGCCAGTTTCATTTCCATTTATTTTTCCAGCAAATAAATAGCGCATGTTAGTTAAGTGGTGACATTAATGCCATGACACCGCAACCCACTTGTGGTTGGGGTAGGTGGTCACACATTTTATGAGTCTTATCCATCGTACTCTGAGTCTTTTCCAAAATAAGTAGGCAATAATACACCTGTCAAAAAAAAATTCGTAGGATCTTTTCCTATTAGGGAAGAAATTAACTAATAAGTGTCTGCCATTATGGAAACTTTATTACCAGTCGCCCCACTTTTTCATTTCCCCTGCTACTTCATTTGAGTCAAGTCCAGGTCAACCGATGGCGAAGTAATATGATTGAGTCTGCATAGGGAAAGTGGTCATAGTAATTAGTTAGCGAATCTAGTCAAAAACGTCATGTCAAAGTTGGTCTACTTAATTTTCATGGCTACACAGGAAGTTCCAGAGTTTCAAATGTAGGTGGTAGAAGAGCTCAAAATTCAGTCTGAGCACCAGCAGCAGTAGAAGCACAGTAACTATCGACCTCCAGTAACCATACTCTATTAAGGGTGCAACAAGATGAAAAAGGCCATTATATCAGTCCCAGAGGATAAATTGGATGAATTACTTGTAGTTCTCGAAACTCTTTATGGCAAATATGATAAGGCAATGGTATTGGACAATGATCTTTCTGACTGTTTCCAATTCCCAACCTTAAAACAAGAATTCTACATAGACAAGGTTCCCAAGGGGGATGGCAGCATGACCACAAAAGTTTCACCACTGTCACCACTATAAAGCAGTCCCTTACTGAAGCCCTCACAAATGGATATTACCTAATGGAACAGGTGCACAGTTGGTCGGACAACCTAGCTCAAAAGAATCAACTAGTCTATCACCTTTGCGAGCAGCTACAAAAATAGATCACAAACAACAAACCATGCATGGACTCAGTTCGATTGCAGTAGATTGATGAAGAGATCGCCTCCATTGAGGCCCAAGTTAGACAGATAGAGGAAGATTTTGCAAAGACCAAAAAGAAAATCCGTGACCTCAGACCACCAGTCTGCCGAAATGCTCTTAGTCTGCGGGAGGTCTATAACAACATTGAAACACAGTGGACCACGCTACAGATCAGTAGGTTGGATCATCCAACCTCCACCACGATAGACGATTTGATTAAACAGGCTGACTCAATCACAACCACATGGAAATAAGTACATTATGATTACACCCGCTTCAGATAAGAAACAACCATGATTGTCCCTGAATTTGGGCCTTCGAAGGTCAGTGTGTAGCAGAAGTAGCTGAAGTAGTAACCATGCTGAAGGAAGGATCGACACAGAAACAGGCATAAATAGTGGAAACATCCACAGGACCAGAGACATGACCCCCAACGCTTGAGATAGATTAACTCGAGGATGAGTAAAAGAAATGTGGTCAAGCCCTATTGGGGCCTTCGTTTTGAATTTTGAAGTTTTGATAGAATTAAGGCAGAGAATAGGTGACGGGAGCAATGGTTGAGTTGTGGAGATGACAGTCAGGGATGGGGGAAGGAACATATGGTAAATAGGTAGTTGCAGTAAGGTGTCGAGAGAAGACAGGAACAACCGAGTGGACAAGAAGGAGAGCAGAAATCAGCCAAGGGAAAGGACAGTTGATCAAAACTGATAGTGGGGAGGACAAAAGAAAAGATAAAAGTAGAAGATAGCAAGGGAAAAGGGTTGGCATCTGGTAGGGGTCAGGATTGTAGAGGAATAGGGTCCCAAGGATCTGAGTAGTCGCGGAAGAGCCAAAGCTATACTCAGCCAGAGGTTTGAGGAATTATGTGTCAATGTTATTTTATGTATCTAATGAAAGGATTTGTGGCTGATGTATACTATAATGAATCTTCCCTATGTTGTTGTTAATGAATGAATGATACATTTTGGATAGTTTTATGGTCAAGTGTATTGTTCTAGTTTATAGACCTGCTCAAAACTTTAATTAATGGCCTTTTACTTGACGAATATATTAATCGTAACATTATGTTGTTGTGATGAATGACCTCTTTAAGCTATTGATAGTTGATGTCTGGATCTCCCTCGATATCTCTCCAAACCTTCTTCTTAGTTTTGTTCACGACATGCCTCAGGTGAGACTCCTTACCCCTTGGGTAAGGTGAAAATGTTGGCATTGGCCTAGACTAAAACGGATCTTTGTTGGCCCCTTGTGCCTAAACCCAGGGTCTCTTCCATGATGACATTTTTTTCCAACAATAATTGTAACAACCCTGGTCAAAATTCCATGCAATAAGTTAATAAAGACAAAAATAATAACCACGGATTATGGGACAATTATTCCAAGCTAAATGTTAGGCAAAACATCATAGTGTTTGGTTTATTATGGCTAAGGAAATTGACAATGGCTATTGCTAAGGCATTTGGAAAGGCAAAGTGGTATTAATTGGCATTTTATTTATGAAAATAATGGAAATTAGGAGAAAATGAAGGTGAAAGGTAAAAAGTTGCATGTGAGGAGGAAAATGAAGGAAAATAATGGAAAATGAAGATAATAGAGGCCTCATTAATAAAAAGGCTTCTGAGGATCAATTGGTAGATTTTGTCAGTTCAGTTTTGAAGCTCTCTCATTATTCTCTCTCTCTCTCTCTATCACTCTTGGACACTTAGAGTTTTCTTGGAGCACCTTGGCATTGGATCAAGAAAGGAAAAAAAGGTAAGAGGAAGGAAGGAGCAAGCAAGGAAGAGCATAATCAAGCAACTACAATAGGATTCTTTGTAGGTATCGGTTTTCATGTGTGTTTTCCTTGCTATATTTGGCATGCATGGTATTGCATGTGGTTATTTTTTGTCATGGCATATGTTTTTCTAGGTGTGACAATGTTTTCATCCTAGTCTTTCCATTTTCAGATAGCCATGGTGTGATGGGGTTCTCATTTTTTGGTTGAGCTAGATTTCCAGATGGATTCAAATCTAAGTGAGGTGGATCTCTGAATAAAAGAACACATGGCCTAGTAACACCTGAACCAGACTGTGGGTTGGGGTAAAGCCAGATTTTTGTGATGCCTCAGTGGGCCTAGGAATCTTTGACTGATGAATGGTAGGATATATGATAAAGCCTAGATGTGGGTGCTCTCCATCAAGCCTAGTAATCTCATGATGGGATATACAGTAAATCCTGGAGAGTGGAGTCTCGATTTAGGGCCTAGTGATCTGGTGTGGATTGCGGTAAAGCCTGAGAGACTAGGATATAGGAAAATTCCTCACAATGTAGGTGGAAAATCCAGTGGAATCCATGCTTTTTTTGGCCTAGTGATTGGGTGGAGATCATGGTAAAGCCTGTTACTACATGTTTATTGTGTTGGCCTAATGATCTGATGTGGATTACGATAAAGTCTAGTTTCTATTAATGACGGTGAGGTGGTTTAGCCTCGGGATTCCCTCATTGGTTATTTTGGTTTGAGTCCCACATTCATGCTTGAAATATGGCATGGGGGTGATTGGATGAAAGGATATTTGGCTCAACCAATCTATGGTCAGGTGGAGCGTGGTAGTCCCATACTGGGTTGTATTTTGCATTCATTAATAAGAGGTTCTTTCCTTGGTATCTTATGTGTAAATGTACTGGCTTATATGTGGATTCTATGGCTGATGTATCCTTGATATTTCTATTATTATTATGATTGTTATAAGCATGTATTATGACAATGATGATATATGGCTGTCCTCATATTTTGATTTGTAACTGAATGAACAATGTATTTATGACCTAATAGATGATAATGCAGTTAATGATATGTTGAAGCCCCGAAAATCGGGTCGACAACAAGGGGGATACCCACCCGGTCCGGACCTTGGTTGGCAGCTCCTTATCCGTTTGGTGTAGCAGGTCCGACTGGGGATAATGGGACCAGTTTCCCAATCTAAGGGTGTGTGTGTGTGCAGAGTTGGATGATGCTGATCTAAGAGTTCTAATCTAAGCTACTTTAATCTAATTCTATGCTATTGTAATCTAATGAAAACAGCACATCTAATCTATGCTAACCCGGGATGTATTTCTTCTATTATGCGATCTAAAGAGATTTCAAATAATAACTGGTAATAAAGATCATTCAGCTATCATAAGAATGGAAATCAATTAAGATGAACCACTTTGCATAAAAAGTTAGGCAAAACAGTTGTGAACAACATATCGCATAATAAGTTATTCATATATCAAACATAAATAAATGACTCCACCGTACAAAAGTGCCAAATGGTAACTCAAACATTCATGCAATAACATATAAACAACTAAAAACTGTATATCACTTTAAGAATATAAGCAGAAATGGCCAAGAGATAAAAGTACCATTTATGACTGGTCCTACTCATAAGCTTCAAGCAACAATGATTTATCTCTCCTTGTTCTAATATCTACCAAGAGTACAGAAGTGCAACATCAGTAGCAGATATCAAATGCAAACATTAATAAACCTTGATCCATTCATTCATCAAAACCTCCTCTGAGGGTGCAAAAGTGCATGTTCTGAGGACAAGTTTTTGACAAATTTCTGGACCCTTCTCTAAATGCATGAGAAGGGTTTAAATACTACTTCCTAATTCTAATAATAGTTTATTTACAAAATTTAGGATGCGGTTTTCAAATGACCGTCCTTTTTCTAATGTAATTTTTTAAGAAAAAACAACATTCCAAATTAAGCTACTTCTGAATCTGATCTTTAAAGCTGCATGCATTCATCATTGGTTTGAGGAGAGTCGGCTGGCTGACTTCTGCTTTGAGCTGGGCTAAGAAAACAGAATCTATGAGAGTTGGCACCACTTTCTCGGCCGCATTTATGATACATTTCACAGTCATCTGCTGACTATGCGGCTTCACCAAGTATGACCAGTAACACTCCCAATTTAACCTGTTTAGTGCTTGGACCGCTTTTCCCTTTTTTTGCGCCTTCTGCTTCCATTCAGTTTCTAGTCGTAGTTTATTTGGTAAATACCCCGGGGTGGTCTCTGCGATTAAGTTTGCTCTGTGCAAATTTTCATTTACACAGTCGACAAGAATGCTTACTGTCGTGGCCGCTATTTCTGGTGCTTGTTCCGCTTCCCTGATTTGATCGTCCCACTTGTTGAAGAGCAACGCTGAGCCCACTTCTTGTGCTACCCGTGTGCTGCTCACAGGTGTTTTTGGGGCTTGTCCTTCAAGATTGATCGGTTCGTTGAAGGTTTCCCATTCCTTATCTAATTCTGTTGTGACGGGTGGTACTTCAATGACGAGAGGGGGGACATCTCTTGGCGGGGAGGCGATAACCTGCTATCGTGGAAATTCCATTGACTGAGCAGTGTCTTTAGCTGACTCTTCGCTCCTATCTTGGTTGTTTTCGGATCTTTTAGAATGCTCAGGCATTTCTTGTCTAGTCTTAGATTTAGATTCGGAAGTGCTTGAATTCCCACTGAGGCTAACGCTTGGAGTAGGTTCTCTAGCAGGTATTTGCAGCTTTTCTAGAGGAACACTGGCTAGTCTTCTTTCCCTGTATACCATGAATCTTTGGAGGTCATCTGGAGACAATCGTGATTGAGCTTCCCGCAAATTTCCTGAAGTGAGCTTTTACTCTAAAATATATCATCAGATAAATCCTTTTTTCCAACGAACACTTTTATCTTGACTGTCGTTGTGAAATCCTGGGCAACCCCATTTGGGTCAAATGGCCTTGCCGGGAATTTAAATAATTGTAGACACGTCATATTCTATACTTCGGTGAACGCGTGACCTACATCGAACAATGAAAAGGCCCCACAAGCTACAAGAAACTGTGGCCATATGGCCTTCTTTTTGTCTTTTAGGTCTTTAGTTAGGCCACCTTTTGAACATGTTTGATATGCAATTTCTCGAGCTAGAAGTTTGTCAGGAATATACAAAGGCAGGACATGAGGGGGGACGGTGCTTCCAAATACTCTAATATAGGTGAACCATCATTCTCTGAACCATCTTGCGATGGGGATGATATCTATCTGTGCCTCAGGTGAGCACCTCGGGGGGTCTTTATCATACATCATTCTATACATGGGTAAGATAAGCCCATGACAAATCTGGTAGAAATGTGAAATGAACTGAGAATCCCATAATATCTTATGATAAACATGGATGGGTAATGGGTCCTGAGTTGTCCACTTCCAACCCATAGCGGGAAATTTAGACACATAAGAAATAGAATCCATAACATATGCGGATAGGTAAAAAGGAGGATAGATCCTTTGATACATGGATCTTTTAGACCGGTAATTTATAATAGTCGTGAATAGGTTATCAGAAAAGATCTTGGCCCAATCTATAATAACGACATTTATGGCAGCATCGATCAATGGTAACCATCAGACGAAAACTTATTGATATATGGCATCCCAAATAATCTATAAATCATGGCCGCAACAAAACAATATGGAGAGGTGAGGGAACCAGTGCTGTACATACCGTTTTTATCTTTCTTGAGCGGTTCATCTTTTCTGGACCAATCTTTGGTGGTCTCTGATAGGTTTGGGTTCTCCGCCACACATTTTTTAATGAATTGTGCATTGTAAGTGGCCTGCGGTTCAGGAAGATGATACATGATCTTTAAGTCTTGTGCAGCGAATGACCCGATGAGCCCATGTCCTTGAATCTTGAACTGTCTGTTGTTCATTTCTGCATTGTCAAGTATCCACTTGATCATATCCGTATATGGGAGAATTTTGGGCCTTGCTACTATCCGATGAAGGAATGAGCACGCTAGTTCTTCTAAGGATGCTTCAGAAGAGCCGTGTGAGTCTGCAACAGCGGTAACCTTCATTATTCTTGGGTTTTCTTCTTCAAGCAGTCTATACATGCTTTCCCACGTCGATATCCCTACGTCTCTGCTACAAGCTGTGTCTGTATATAAAGGTGCCATTTCCTTCACCTCAGAGCCCTGAGCCTTATTTTTCTTTCCCATTTCTTCCTGCGTATGGCTTGGTATCGTCCTTCATTCTTCGTTCCTGTAGCTCACAAGCGAAATGGAAATGACTGATCAAGAAAGGTGATGGGAGAGTCTTAAATGCAGCAGATATATCAAATATGCCACCTTACGTGAAGTAATTCTTTGCAAAAGCATGCGTCTACATTTAATAGATGACAACTAATTCCTTTATTATCATTACAAGCGCATGATCTTGAGTCAGATTATGGTAAGTGGCTTTTCTTGAATAGCGTGCCCGAAAGATTCATGATGGATTGATTTTGCGATTTGGTTCGCAATCATCGCAGATCGCGACATCGCATTATTGCACTATCGCGCTCTCGCACCGACTCACAAATATAACACCGCAGAGTTGATTTGGCTTAATATCGCAACCATCGCTTTATCGCGATATCGCAACATCGCAGATCGTAGAAGTTTTATGCTTGCCATATTTTGTTAGCCCATTCCCTGCGATATGCGATCTTGCGATCGGTGTTATCGCAAATCGGAAAATCTTGAAGTTTTTCTTATTAGCATTACTTTATTGCGATGCGATATATTGCTTAGTATGAGAGTCTTGCACATACCAGGATTATACCCAAATGGAGGTGTTTTTCTATCATTTTATGATGCGACATTTTAAAGATTTTTTCTTATCATAAACTTAGGTTTTAAAGCATTCAAAAGATCTTCCTAAGCTTACGATGGTAACCTTACTTTGAAGAAAGGAAACTCTTGCTTTTCCTAAATTTTAACTAAGGGTCCCCATTCATTTAGTATTTTGGACAACACTTAAATGAAAAAGGGGGGGTTGTTGCTGGCCACAACATGATATAAGGGAACAATGCTTCTTAGAGATTCGCAGATAAGTATGAGACCCCTATGCTTAGGTAACCTATAGATTACATATTTGTGACATGTTTGATGAAATGTCTATCATGACTAGTAGGGTTCCAGTCTAGACCTTGTCAATGCTTTTGCAAATGTATCATTGTTCTATTGTGTAAATTCATTTTTGAAGGTATCATTGAGTTTTGGACAGTGAGTGGGGATTTGGGCCTGAAAAAGTGGCATAAATACCAGAGTCGCAGGCACAAGTTTGAGGAGAAAAGTTCCCAGATGCACGCATGGCTTGTTGTGTGAGCATCTTGAGCCTCCCAGATGCACCCTTGTCCATATCAAGGGAGTGTTCAGGGGTTTGATGCACTAAAACTTCAGTTGGTCTCAGGGTTTGGTTACCTAAGTGGTTTGGATGGATCTTGGGAGTTTTGTTGTTGATGTGGAAGGTATGTGTGGTGTGTTTTCATCGATTCCATTTCCTTAAGGTCACCCAGGAGGTTGAATCACATTATAGCGGCTTCTCGTCGTATATTTACCCTGGTTGGCTGGTTACTTTGGTAGATGTGGGATGCAGGTGTTACAGAGTCGTATCAGAGCATGGTTCACCCCTTGGACTAGATGGGTGGTGTATGTTGGCCATGCATTCATGTCGGTTGGACATGTGTTACTCATCCTTGTGGTCTATATGTTGAAAAATGGCAACAAGAATATTCTAAGTTAATTTGTCCTTGAATTAAATTGTGAATTAAAACCGAATTTAGTCTTAATAGCTACTTGGAAATAATTAATTAATTAATTTTAAATTAATTAGTTGGAGAAATTCAAGTTAGAAGTCTTTTTGAAGTCATGCAAGAGTTATCCCTTAAATTAAGGAGATAAGATTGAGTTATATTTGAGTTATAATTAGTTAACTCAGTTTACTAAGTTAAGTCCAGTTAAATTAGTTCCAAACTGTTTGAGGAACTAATAGTGAGTTAATAGTCAGTTGATGAATTAATGCACTCAACTAGTGCTACTCCAGTTAACTGAAGATTCCCTCATCAGAAACTCATGCATGTATATTCTAAGAAAGACCCAGTTGAGATTAAAGTTCAAGGACAGTGTACTATCAGTTTCATGTGTTTTCTCATGGAGAAAACTCATGCATGCAATCAAGGATTTATCCTTGAGGATTGTGCAGTTTTGGAGGATTGGTTTTCCACTTGGTAAAAGGAAAATCATCCACAAGGAACAATGCAAGGAAATAGGAGCTTGGAGGGAAGAGAGGAAGGCTGGAGAGAAGCCAAGATTGCTTGTGAGTATTTGTGAGGATTGTACTGAGAGCTAGATAGCTGTGAGAGGTAAGGATTTATATAATTCCTATGTATTTACACCATGTATGATAATACAATAGTGTGGGGTTTTTAGGTGAGGCTTTCCCCAAAGTATTTTCATGTGTATTGTGCCATTGATTCTTCTTCTTCTGGTTATATTGTTCAGCTTGATCTTTAAGCTTCCGCAAATTGATAGTAGAAGTAGGTTATAGTATTCTACTTTGATTTATATTGCATTACTAGGTTAACCTACATCAGATTTTCTACATGGTATCATAGCTAGATCTGTAGAAATTTTCTACATGGTATCGGAGCTGTGAACAATATACTGAGAAGAGAATTCGAAGTTTGAAGTTCAGGGTTGCAGGTGAAAATCGAATTCATTTCATACTTCAAGGTTGGCCAATGGCGTTCTATGGCTTGAGAATCGAGTATGCCTTGGAAGGTAGCTCGAATTACATAGCATGGAAAGATAGAATGGAGGTTGTATTAAAAGACAATGGCTTGAAGGAATTCATTGATCAAAAAATCCCAAAGCCAACTTCAACTAATGCACAAGAGTTGGCTGAGTGGACAAAGTGTGTGGCAAAGGAAAGACGGATCATCCTTGGGAGTTCGAGACGATATTGTCTCGAGTCTCCATGGGAAGGATACTCCATTTTCAATGTGGAAGACATTGAAGGACCTTTACCAAAACAATAGCAACCAGAGGAAATTGGCACTCAAGGATAAGCTTCGAAGAATCAAGATGGAGAAGGGTGATACTATTTCCACATATATGAACAAGCTCACCACCTGCAGAGATGAGCTTGGCAGTGTGGGAATAACTACGACCAATGATGATATAGTGAGCCTTGCTCTCCTTGGCCTTCCAAAGAGTTGGAATAGCTACCAGGAGTTTGTGAATGGAAGGGAGAAACTACCAAATTGGGAATGACTGTGGTCGGATCTTATGCAGGAGGAGATCAGGAGGAGCACACGAGATGGTTCTTCATCCAAGAATGATGATGAAGAAAATCTGGCCTTAGCAAGTAAGACAAGGAAAGGGAAGGGGAAGGCTTCCCATTTCAAATCGAATTCTTCTCATGGAGGGAAGAAGGGTGACATGTCTAAAGTAATATGCTTTAATTGTCACAAGATGGGACATTATGCGACTAATTGCCCATCAAAGAAGTCCAAGAAGGGATCCTTGGAAGGATCGGAAGGTGAAGCATTAGCCTCTTAGTTCCAAATGGACTTTACCCTCATCGCATGCATGGTGTCATCGATGATGGGTTGTGTCTGGTATCTTGACAGTGGAGCCTCATTCCACATGATCGGTGATAAAAATTTATTCAGTGCCTTGGAGGAGAAAGACCTCAAGATGCACATAGAGATGGGTGATGACGAAAGGTATAGTGTTTCAAGAGCAAGCATGGTTGCTTTTCAAAGGGAGCATGGAGCTCCTCTCACCTTGACAAATGTGATGTATGTGCCTGGATTGAGGAAGAACTTGGTATCGATCGCGATGTTGGAGGACAAAGGCTACGATGTTGTCTTTAGTAAAGGAAAGGCGTTCCTAGGACACATAGCCAAGGGTCAAACCAAGAGGATAGGGATTCGGGTGAAGAATTTATATAAACTAGAGGTAGATGATTGTGCAACATTGAGTATGAACGCAGAATTGGTGCAAAGCCAAGACATTGGTGAGTTGGGTCACAGGTGGTTGGGCCATTAACATCATGGGGCTTTGAAGATAATGCAACATATATCTACAAGACTTCCCAAAGGTAAACTTGAGCAATTTGACACATGCAAAGGTTGTACCTTGGGAAAGTACACCAGGGCTTCCTTTCATGATCGAGACAGTCGAGCAGAGGCTATCTTAGAGCGAGTTCATACTGATTTGTGTGGACCATTCTCGATGGCATCAACAGTGAAGCGAAGGTATTATGTGATTTTCATTGATGACTATTCTCGTAAATGTTGGATTTATTGCATGCAGAAGAAGGACCAAACTTTCACAAAGTTTTGTGAGTTTAAAGCTTTGGTCGAGAAAGAGTCGGGGAAGAATATCAAGGCCTTGAGAAGCGACAAGGTGGAGAATATGTCTCACAAGAGTTTAAGGACTTTTGTGCAGTGGAAGGAATTAAATGAGAGTTGACAGCACCTCATAACCCACAACAAAATGGGGTCGCCGAGAGGAAGAACATAATTATTGTCGGGGAAGCTCGGGCAATGCTGCATGACCAAGGCCTACCACTTCACTTGTGGGCTGAGGCATGCAACACAACATTCTATTTGCATAATAGAAGCCCGCATCACGTACTTGGGATGAAGACACCAGAGGAATCTTTCTCTGGTAAGAGACCAGTTGTGGGTCACTTTAAGATCTTTGGCTCATCAACATATTGCCATGTGACAAAAGATGCACGGAAGAATCTTGAGTCGACAACAGAGTTGGGGATATTTGTACGGTACAATGATACACCTCACAACTATTAGGTGTACTTGCCTACCAGTCGGAGGAGAGTGGTTCGCAGAGATCTCAAGTTTGATGAGCAAAAGGCCATATGAGGTTCCCTTAAGAGGGAGCTCCAACTATGGGCTATGGAGGAACTGTTGGTTCTTAAGGAGGAGGAGCCTCAAATTGATGCAAAGCAGCCACATGCAAAGGTTCCAGGAGTGGAGACATCCACTCAAGCAGAATCTTGCAGAGATGGACAGAAGCACACAAGAGAAGCTGACAGATTGTTGGAGGATGTGAGAGAGAATGTGGGAGCACCATCTTGTCAGCGTAGACAAAGGAGGTCAGCTGAGAGGTACACTGGATACATGGCCCTTGTTGAGGAATGTGTTGAGACCGAGCCATATTCCTTTGAGGAAGCAGTGCAGCAACCGATTTGGGTTGATGTTATGGTGGAGGAGTATGACTCCATAGTTCGTAACAGTGTTTGGGACGTGGTTCCGAGACCGGAGAACAAGTCAATTGTGAGTTCCTATTGGCTTTACAAGGTAAAGCAAGCTATTGATGGTAGTGTGGAGAAGCATAAGGCAAGATTGGTTTCCCGTGGCTTTTCACAGGTCGAGAGGATCATGTTGCTGCAGTATATTTCGATAGAGGAGCAAGATGCTGACATTTTGACAAAGGCATTATCAAAGTGTAAATTCGAGTTCCATAGAGACAGGATCGAGGTGGTAGATAATCCATTTCTTGTTGAGATGGAGTGTTGAAATATGGCAACAAGAATATTCCAATTTAATTTGTCCTTGAATTAAATTGTGAATTAAAATCGAATTTAGTCTTAACAACTACTTGGAATTAATTAATTAATTAATTTTAAATTAATTAGTTGGAGAAATTCAAGTTAGAAGTCTTTCTGAAGTCATGCAAGAGTTATCCCTTAAATTAAGGAGATAAGATTGATTTATATTTGAGTTGTAATTAGTTAACTTAGTTTACTGAGTTAAGTCCAGTTAAATTAGTTCCAAACTATTTGAGGAACTAATAGTGAGTTAACAGTCAGTTGATGCATTAATGCACTCAACTAGTGCTACTCCAGTTAACTGAAGATTCCCTCATCAGAAACTCATGCATGTCTATTATGAGAAAGACCTAGTTGAGATTAAAGTTCAAGGATAGTGTACTATCAGTTGCATGTGTTTTCTCATGGAGAAAACTCATGCATGCAGTCAAGGATTTATCCTTGAGGATTGCGCAGTTTTGGAGGATTGGTTTTCCACTTGGTAAAAGGAAAATCATCCACAAGGAACAATGCAAGGAAATAGGAGCTTGAAGGGTAGAGAGGAAGGATGGATAGAAGCCAAGATTGTCTGTGAGCATCTGTGAGGATTTTACTGAGAGATGGATAGCTGTGAGAGCTAAGGCTTTGTATAATTCCTATGTATTTCCACCATGTCTGATAATACAATAGTGTGGGGTTTTTAGGTGAGGCTTTCCCCAAAGTATTTTCATGTGTATTGTGCCATTGATTCTTCTTCTTCTGGTTATATTGTTCAGCTCAATCTTTAAGCTTTCACAAATTGATACTAGAAGTAGATTATGGTATTCTGCTTTGATTTATATTGCATTATTGGGTTAACCTACATTGAATTTTCTACACTATATGCTTATTGCATATGGATGGTGATATTCATGATTGTAGTGATGTTGCCATGTGAAATTGAGGGTCTTGTTGTGGAATGTGTCGTCATGAGTGTATGATTGATTACATGTTTATGCTGGCGTATTGTCAGTGTACATTGGTATGGTTGTTGTTCTCATGCATGAGGTCATGGTGTGTGGTTGATATGGTCATGCATTGATGACTTGACTCTAGCTAGAATGATGTTTATGTGTTGATAAACCTATTTGTTATATGTCTATATGATGTTAGGATTATGTTTGTACATTTATTACATTGATTAGTTGATCTTGTAGACAAGGTATCCTCCCTGAATTATGCTAAGGTACATTGGTTTATTGTGATTTGGTTTAGCTGACATATTATGCCTTGCAGGAAAGAGATCAAAATGACTAGCAAGATGGTAGATTGCAAAGATTCTCCCTATGGATCAGATGAGTAGTGTGGTGTTGGGCAGTCTTCTGATTTAGCAGACACATTGAGAAGATTGAAGGAAGAAATAAGGATTTGTAAGGTGAACAATGACAAAATCATGTAGGTGCAAGAGAAACAAACAGTGGTTAATGCAATACTCCTTTAGAGCTTGTCAAAATTGCAGTGACAAGGGACACTTCGGATCAACCATGGGTAGGAGGATAGAACTAATGGGGCATATGACAGTAGGTCTCATGGTGGTCACAAGTAAAATAGAGATGACATAGTGAGAGATGGCAGGTTGTTGGATACTCCAGATAGGAGAGGTGATGGACATAGGTACTACTCTAGTTCTAGTTCTGATAGGTATTATGGTTGTAATTATTATCATCCTTAAAAGAGGAGTGATAGGGGATACTTTCCAGATGAATTTAAGAAAGAAAAGCTACCTACTTGTGATGGAGATTTAAAGAAGTCGAAAGATGCAGAGACTTGGATACTTGGGATGAAGAAGTTCTTTGAGTTGCATAATTACACAAATAATATGAAGTCCAAAGTAGCTATCTTCAGCCTGAGAGGTAAAGAAGATATCTGGTGGGAAGATGTGAAGCAGGTCAAAGACATCAGGATAGAGGACTTGAGTTAGCATGAGTTCAAGAGGCATTTCAGGAAGAATTACTTGTCAGAAAGGTACTACAACAGTAAGGCCAAAGAATTCTATGAGCTAAAGATGGGATCAATGACAGATGAATAATACATGACTGAGTTCCTAGAGCTATTGAGGTATTTACCGTATCTTAAATATGAGAAGGCTAAAGTTCAACGATTTTTCAGTGGTTTTCCATTAGCATTTAGAGATTGGATTGAGTATGATGAGCCTTAGTCACTTGAGGAAATTTTTGGGAAATTGAAGCATTGTTATGAGAAGTTCAAGCATAAGAATGAATCTCAGCAAGGATAGAAAGGTAAAGATAAAGGTAAATGTAAATGGAAAAACAAAAGAGAAAGGTCTCATAATGCAGAAGAGAAAGAAAATGTGGCACCACAAAAGAAGTTCAATGCAGCTAGACAGGGACATTGGTCACAACAATAGCATATAAGAGATGGTACTGGATGGTTGGAGTGTTGGACATGTAGTAAGGAGCATCTCAAGAGAGGTTTTCCACATAATCAAGGTGGTAGGCCACAGATATATAGTGCACTAGAGGCACAGACTGTTGAGGATGTTGGTCAGAGTGTTCCTCATATCTATGTCGCAATGGATAATAGGCAGACATACCATCAGGCATCTATCATTGAGATGGACGGTGAGATTTGTGATCAAGTTGTTTCTATTTTGATTGACCTTGGATCTAACTATAGTTATGTTAGTACTGACTTGGTGGATAAGTGTGGTTTTCATAAATAAGTGCATGCAAAATATTGGTTAGTGTAGTTGGCTACAGGTACAAAGAAAATATTTCATCATTGGGTAAGATCTTGTGCATTTGATTTGAATGGCATGTCTACATCAGTGCATCTGAATGTATTTCCATTGGGATCATAAAATATGCTCTTGGGTATGGATTGGTTATATCTTCATAGGACCAAGGTGAATTGTTATGACAAATCCATTGAGTGCTTGGATGACAATGGGGAACCAAGAGTCTTAAAGGGAATGCAGAAGGCCACATCAGTTAGGATGGTGACACCTATATAGGAAAAGCATAGTCACAAAAAAGGGTGTGTGTTATTTGTAGTACATATTTCTAGCGAAAAGGTAAGGAAGTTGAGGATGCATATTTTTTTAGCAGGTACCCAGTTCTACAACAATTTCAGGATTTGTTTCTCGCAGATATTTCAGAGTTTCTGTTGGCTTAGGGGGTCCTGACCCAAGTTCAGAGTTAGTTGTGCCAACCAACAATACCCTACACTACTGGGCCTTTCAGCAACAACCTATGTAGCGCAAGCTGTAGTCTCACCCGAAACAGTATGGGGGGATGCAAGATCCAAGTTTCTAGATCCATACGCTAGTGTGATGTCTTCCAGTGCCTTGGATCTGCCTCTGTGTAGATCGATAAAATTCTAGGTCATGTCATTGCAACTCAGTTAAAGCGGCCTTTAGAACTTTTTGAAGGTCTACGATCAGTCCTTGCAGACCCTTAACAATCGATTTACCTACTTACACACATCAAAAAGTAACCCTAGATTGAAGTTCGCGTAGATATACTTTATTTGTCATAAAACATAAGAGAAACGATCTGAATCTTCGCAGAAGTGGCTAAGCATTCATTTCATACATTATTAAGATAGATTCAATAAATTCGTGTAGCATTTAATCATTATTTCATAAAACATGTCATTCATCGGCAGCATGTAACACAAACAGATGCAAACGGAAACACTAAGTAATTCTTTGGAAAACTCTCTTTATTGATCTTCAATTCACTGATTACAGACTCAAACTATCATGCACACATAGCTGCAGGGGTTTGCACACTCAATTGTAGACTCTACCTAGGCCTCCGTGCACTCAGCTGCGGAGACTTCCCTATTCTACCTAAGTGTAGGAAGCAAAACCTTCCTGCCTTAGCTCTTTTTCCAAAATCTTCAATGAACCCAATTCTCTATCCAAAAATTGTCCTTAGAATCGCTAAGACTCAACTATTTATAGAATTTTCCATATAATTCCATGGTCCGCAGACCATGGGTGAATCTCAAAACTGGCTCAAAACTTTACTTAAACCAAGGGGCTAAGCCCCTTTGAATCTTATTCATCTACACGCTTTGCTTCCATATATCGTGGAGACTTTAGATCTTTTACAAAATTTGTTACAAAAAATGACTAATTATTTCCATTCTGCCCCTGGGGACCCCATCCCAATAGCCCCCCAACACAAAAATCGTGACTCACCATCGAGTCACTCAATTGGTTATTCTACTTTCTGGCCGAGTTCACTGAATGCCTTGGTCAATGCTTGTAGCTCTAAGGTACTCTGTTTTGCTGCTTGCTGCACCTCCTGGACTAGTTTGTCTATGGTTGGCCCCTCTACTACCAGCTACGTAGTCCTCTGTGTTTGTTGCATAGCCTTTAGCTTCTCAAGAACGATCTGTGAAAAATGGTTGGCTTCCTCTGTCCAAGGCTCAAGCCATGCATTGAGCACAAAATTCTTCTGCAATTCCTGTATTTGCAATAATTTTTCTTTTCCTTCCATAAGTGCACGAAATGCTGGACTGGTGCCAACGTTCATACCATCGTGCTGATCTCATCGTACTGTTGTTGCGCTTCCCTAAGTTTTGTGCTCAACTGTTGCAGCATAGGATCCTCCTACAGTGTATCCCAGAGGCCTAGTGACTCAGTGAAGAGCTTGTCGCACCCTGGAACGGTGACATCTAGCTGAGCCATGGATGCTTTAATCACCGCACCTCTTTGTTCCTGAACCTCCAGCGGTGTGGTCGGCTGCAACTTCAACTGCAACTCAACTATTTGCATCCATAAGTCGAAATATGCCTTATCGATCTTCTCCTTTGAAGCGCGCAATACAACAACCAATTTCCTTACCTTGGCTGAAGCCTTTGCATCATCAGGTATACCCAACTCAGGCATGGATTTGTAGGCCTACTCAATCGTTGTGACCAGGTTCTAATGTTGTGTCTGTAACTCCTCCTGCTCCTTTAGGGACTGAGTCTTTTCTACAAATAGCTATTGGTTGTTGATTATGAACTCACTGACTGAAGTGAGTACGCATTGTTTTATGATCTTTAGCTCATTAGTGAACCCTTGATGTAGTGCATGAAGAGACTCGATTGGTAGCACGACAAGGTTCTCATGATGCTCATTCGACTCCACGCGAACTAACCCTTCAGGTAAAGGAAAGACCCTGATATCCTGAGGCCAGTCAATCTCTAATACTTCACTCATTCCCTGTGTCAAGATTTCTTGTGCGTCACTCGCATTCCCGACATCCGCCTAAATTCAGTTTGCCTAGATCTGCAGCTCGTGCAAATCCTTCTAGACACTCTCGAGCATCTGCATGTATTGCTACTCGAATTGTTGTAGCACCTCGGTCATCGTGTCCTGAATTTTTTTGCCGATCTCATCGATATCACCTTCTATTAGCAACATACGATCAACATGCTTCTTCTTATCAAACTTCTATTTCTTTCACTGCCCACCTTGCTGCTCTTGCACACGCTTCTTCAAGATGAAAGGAATGGTTTTCTCTTCACCACCACCTCGTCCTTGCTCTGATAGATCTTTCTCATCAGTGTGGTGGGAAGAAAACTTCTCGCTGTCCTCTACATCCTTCTGTTCTCGCTTTGCATGTGATTTGGCAGAACTCTCCTCCTCCATACGGGCGTTCTCTGCAACTGTCGTAGCAACCTCCTTCTTCTTTTGCATAGCCAATGTGCGTGCAACTATCTGAGCGACATCCTTCCACTTCTTCACAACAAAGCTTTCTGCATAGCAGAGCTTTCTGTGCCTATGCTTGTTCCTGCATCTAACTCCATAGGCATGCACCATTCCTGCGGTCAAAGCCCCACAACTTCCTAGATATCTATATCCATTAGCATATAAGGTAACGGGTGCCATTTCTGCTCAGGGTCTGTGCGCACTTTGATCAAGACCCTATGAAAATCATCTTTGAATTCTGCATAGGCTGATAGCTGCACATACAAGGTGGGAGACAACCTTGGCCACTAGTTAACCACCATGTGCATGTCCATATACATCAAAACCCAAAATATCTTTGTCTCCTTAACATGCTCTGGATCTTTTAAGGCCCATAATGAGGCAAACCACGTTGCCTTAGGAAAGTCTTCTTTGTGTGGAGAAAACTAGCTATCCTCCAGTAACCTCCAAGCAACCAAAATAATTGAAAATAACAACCATGCATAATGAAATGACCTGCTCTCCTCCTAGGCCTCTCGGGAATTCACGAGGAACTTCTAACATAGATACTTGGCCCAGTTGTATTGAACCCCCTTCGTGCACTGAGATGCGAGTGATATGACCGGTGCCATAACTTCATCCGCGCGACATTTTCTCATTACTTTGCTTGCTAGAATCTAGGCAGCCAACTATACTCTCGGGTCTGATATGGACATGATAGAGTACCCTCATGATTTTTTATTAAACCAAACTCCTTCTTCATCTTATCAGCCAACTCTTTCTCTCTGGTTTTTCCCCCAAACTCTTTGGCAGGTTTCGCCCCTTTACAACGTAGCTTAGTGATCCTATGGATCAACATGTCGGTGATAGGGATAGGCTCTCCTAGCCATAGGCACCCATCATGTACCAGCGTGAGGAGTGGGCACACACAGATCATATTAATTAGGGAGTGATGATAATGCGGCAGTAACAGCAAATTGAGGAACCCTAACTACTCAACACTATAGGCCCACTTCATAGGCTCCAAAATTGTAACCCCCATGTCATTATAGTAGATTTTATTCATATACTTGTGAGTTGCCAAGTGCGGAAAATTTGTATTGTCTACGAGGTCCCAATATTCCATTTTAAACAACGGAATGTGCGCCAGCCTAGGACCCTCGAACACAACCTGCTCAGGCAGCAAAGGTGTCGAAACTGAAAATTTCCCTGTATCGAGATCCTTCCTGACTTTAGCTTTTCCCTTCTGTAGAGGGATATACTCAGGCAACCTCATCATAGGCTCCACCCCTTTGGCATCAACATCCTTGATACCCTGGAATTCTTCCTCTTCTAGGTCCACTACTTGTTCTGGCTACTTATCCCTGTTTTGCTTCGCCTGTGTCTCGGTATGCTTCCTTGGTGATGCGCGCACTCACACCGGCTTCTTTAGTTTTTCCTTACTAGCAGGCTTCTTTTATTTAGCCATAGTTTTTTTTGGCCTAGGCGACCTCGGCGCCATGGGCATAACAGGTGTAGCCTCCATACTAGACACTTCCGGTCCTGGCGCGTCGGACACAACGGCTTCCGAACTCAGGGCTTCGACGAGGTTAGTGGTAGTCATTCTTTCCATAAATAACTCTCGAAATGCTAAAGAACAATTGATGAGTGACATAAATTCTTCCTAAAACACTCAGCTCATATGCGTTAGACAACAAAAGGCTCCAACACTCAGAATGGAAAGTGTTCTCTGTTGGACTGGAACGCGTAATTTATAGGAGGATTTCAATTCAAATCTGACCGTTCCCCCCAAATTCTGATAATTAATTTTGTTTTGGCATCATATCTTCAAATATTTTTTCCTTAATTGCCGCCTCCCTACTCCTCTTAACTTCTTATTGGCTATCAAATCATGAATAGTAACTCCAACGGTCATTTTCCTGCTGGGCTACGTGACACTCTCCTTCATAACACAGCATCAACCAATGCACCCTCGTCAATTTTCACATATCCTACTCGCTGCTTTGTCCTCAAAACCCCAGAGTGTAGTTTATAGTCTCGCACTCCCTTGCAACTGTCTGGAGCACTAAGACTATCCTCCTGCCACATAGTCATTGCACAAGATCTGCCGTATATAGCTTCAACCTACTCCCATTCACTTTTCCCAGGAAGGGTTCCCCATTTAGCTTCGCGAGCTGAACTGCGCCACCATCTGTAATTTCCTTGACAATATATGACCCTAACCAATGCATCTAGAATTTACCCAGAAATTTAGTGAACTTACTATCATATAACAGTAAAAGATCATTTACCTTGAATGTGTGAAGCTTGATATGGTGATCATGCCATGCTTTTTCGCGTTCCTTTTGTATTTTTTGATGGAATCCTGCCAAAAATCAGACTTCTTTGAGCTCCATGAGTTGCACGAGCCATTCGTCAAGGGCCTTGCAATCTGACTCAGAGTTGGAACATGCATCTGATTTCGAAGACTTTAGCTCGGCCACCAGTGACTGCTTGGCCCGACACTCACTTGTGTTGTGAGTGGAGCTCTTATGGAACTCACACCACTTTCCCGTGTCCTTCTTCGACTTCACGGTGTTGTTCTTTGCTTGCAGATTTGGCGGGTTGTCCTGCACCACCCCACTTTGGATTTGTCCTTTGTTCAATGGTCTGGGGGCACCTTTCCCTTGCTTCGAATTTGTAGATCCAAAGTCTCACTTCTTCTATTTAAACTTCTGCTCAATTTTGATAGCGTCTCGGTACACCGTGCCGACTGAGGAGATTTCCAAGAACTCCATCTCATCTTGGATGTACCTGTGTAAGAAACAATGGTATTTGAGTACCAAATGCCGCTCAAAATCCTTGATACCCAACTTTGTGCGAAGGGTATGAAAAATATTGGGAAACTCCAGCATGTCTTGATCCCTTCCCTATTGTAGCGTGGTCCACTTTATGTATTTATCCTCGTAGCTTCTCACAAGGTAGTATTTCTCCTTGATGGAATTCTGGAATGAATTCTAAGTGGGTGCGGCTGAAAACAGTGAGGTCATACTTTCATCCTTCTGCTCGCAATAGGTTTCCCACTAGTCCTTGACGTGTGGGGTGGCTTTGAGAAGAGCGAAAATAATATTTACCCGGCCAGAAAAATCATGAACAGAAAATACCCTTCTAGCATATTTAACCATTTATCTACAATGTCTGCATCTATTTGACCCTCAAATATGTGAATGTCAAAGTTAAGTTGTACCTTAAAGGGTGTCGCACTTCCAGAGTAGCTGTTGGAAGTAGATGTGTCACCCCTGGGCAACCACTGAAGGATCCAGGCAAAGTTGTCCATTATCGTGTTCCTTTGTCACTCGAGGGCCTCTTCAAGCAAGATTTTGATAGGATCTCCTGCCCCCGCATCTTTCTTTTCATCCACCATGGGAGGCCATCAGGATTTGCAAGGCCGATCTTGCAAAGGTTCGATAAGTTCAAGCCCTAACTCCTTATATCCTGACCTTGTTGGGGACATGCAAAGAAAAACAGAGAAAGAGAAGACCGCTTTGATACCACTGATTTGGATTTAAACAGGAACACAACAAATTACAGAGATAACCATAAATATAGAGATGCAACAAAAATAATACTTCATTTCATTAATGTCAAATACTGAAATATGCTTACAAATAGAAGTGGAAATAAACTAGCTCGGGTGATGGTAGCTTATCGCTGAGGAGAGATGTGGTGGATACATGCCTTTGAAATATCTTAAAATGAGGATCGAAGGCCTATTTATTGTTGAGAAACAATGGAAAACCCTAACCATCCAAAAACCTAACCCTAGGAGATGAAGCGCCAAACTACGGGCCCCATTTTGGGTAAATTGGTACATCAACTTCCCGGGGTAGTAACTTTGGCATACAATCTCAGTTTGATGCGTACAATACCTCATTAGAAAGATCTATCTGAGGACTACAACTTTGGGTAGAAAGATCTATCTGAGGACTACAACTTTGGGATGAGAAACATGCGTCCACATGGACCCATGTTTCTCCTAGTTTTCCCCAAAAACGTTGTTTAGGGCCTCAAAATGGCTCTGGAAGTTCAGGACCCAAAAAATTGCTAAAAATAGTAAAATGTGCTACAATTAATGAAACTAAAAAAACTAAAAGAAAAAATGGTGGGGGTCCAAGTGGAATTGGTGGGTGGCCACCAATATCCACCTGGATCACTCGTGGGGCTCAACCCTCATCATTTCTAAATTCTTTGTAAGCTGTTGGGGCTGCGTTTTCTTCTCTTATATCTTAGCTATTAACATTGGGCATTCTTCTATGGTAGGGTCGAACTGTCTGCAGTATTGACATGGAGGGTGTGTAGGATTCTAGAAATCTCGCACAAATTTCCTTGAATGTCCGCAGTTGTAGCAAATATTCTGACCATGACCTCTACATGGTCCTCCTCCTTGGCCCTGAAATCCTCCGCATGCTCCTGCAACGCCTTGATCTGAAGGTTGAGTCTCTACTTTCATACAGTAAGTAGGGGTTCTTTCCATCATCAACTCATAGCTTTGATAGTAGTACTCAACGTGGCCCACAGATTTGTAGAAATTACAAAACAACTGCTGAGGTGTTTGAACGAACTTTTGAAGCAAGTGGAAGTTATCCATCACATGTTGCCCAGTAACTTGACAAATGGCACACCGTAGCGTGGCCCTCGTGCTTGGCCATGCTAGAGCTTCTGGCTTTATGGGAATTTTCCCCCCCTATAATATAACTCATGAACACAATAAAATGATCCTTATTGTGCCCGTGGCCCCTGCACTTCAAACACCAAACTTCCGCATGCATGTTAGGCTTAGTCTCCTTGACTTTCTTCAAACTCTGTAATTCTAGGTGTAGGCTTGCTAATTGTGAATGGATCTACTGCACCCCTAGGTTCATGTCCTAAATAGGTGATGCGTGCAGCCTCATCACGATCTCCAAGGCTTCTTGTTGTGTATCTATCTTCTATTATGACAGGGCAATTCTCAAATGGGGCAAAAATGACGCTATAAACCAGTCGCGATGTTGTCTATCTGAGATCTGCATTTTATCTTGTATGATCTGGAACTTCAACATCTGATCAAAGTCCCAAGGCACCTCCTCAACCTTCATCATGATATATTTAAATTCAATCACCAACTATGAGTCAGATTTGGGTTTACTAAACTCTTTGTTCAAAGTCGCCTAAGTTTTTGCTAGCGATGCACGAGGATTGTCAGTACAATATTTAATGTACCAGGTTAGCGTGTGATCCTACAAGGCTATAACTAGTTGAGCCTTCTTTATATTATCATCAATGATTTTCTGCATTGTCCTTACAACATTTGCAACAAACCAGAACTACTATGGATCTTCACTTCCTATGCCTTGAAGATCGACATCGTCATTGTGTTCGCAATGTTGAATGGTGGCGGTGGAGGTGGAGGTGGAGTGGATGGATGATTTGTCCTAGGAATACCCTGAGTTATTACCTGAAAAACACTTCATGATGTAGTCTGCACTGCCCCTTCATCGTCACTTGAGGGAGGTCCAACCAATGGGCTATACTCTGGTCCCGGTCCTGCGCGATTTCTAAAGAATCTTCCACTTCATGTAGCTCTGAACATCAAGGTAATGGCATTACCCGTTTTTCACATAATAGAATTTTAATCCAAGTATTCAATGATCTTAAATACTTAGAAGAATATTCACTCCACTTCTCTAAAGATGATTGAGGTATCAACTACAAATTCTGTAACAAATCCTCCCAGAATTTGATCAAGCCAATGATTGACAGCTCGTGTGATCTTGTTTTCAGAGGCTTATATTCGTCGCACTAATTTGGAGTCCACACTATGGCACTATCGAGCTTCCAAATTCCTTGATTTTCTGTCAATTTAGCTAACCACTCGTATAGTTCAATTGAGAAGGTGCATAAGAATATTTTGTGTATCTCTATATACAAATATCTATTCAACCAATCTTTATTTGACAAGTGCAGATTCTTGTTTTCTTGCACTGCGAACTCGTGAATCTTCTGATACAACCTCTTTTCAATTTATTACTTGGTCGGGTTCCAATGATGCGACATCAAACATCTCTTTTAAGCAGATCCCAGCCTCGGCAATAGAACCATTTGTTGGCTTAGGGGTTCCTGACCTAGGTTCAGAGTTAGTTGTGCCAACCAAAAAAACCCTACACTACTAGCCCTTTTTGCAACAACCCGTGTAGCGCAGCTTGCAGTTTCACCTGAAGCATTATGGGGGGGTGCAAGAACCAAGTTTTTGTCGTGTTGATCTCATCATATCGTGCCAACGTCCATGCTATCATCTTGATCTCATCATACTATTGTTGTGCTTCCCTGAGTTCTGTGCTCAACTGTTGCAGTGTAGGATCCTCCTATAGCGTATCCTGGAGCCCTAGTGCCTGAGTGAAGAGCTTGTCGCACCCTCAAACGGTGACATCTAGCTGAGCCATGGATTCTTTAATCACCGCACCTCTTTTTTCCTGAACCTCCGGTGGTGTGGTCGGCTACAACTTCAACTGCAGCTCAGCTATCTCCATCTGTAGGTCGAAAGTCACCTTGTCGATCTTATCCTTTGAAGCACATACTGCAGCAACCAATTTCCTTACCTTGGCTGAAGCCTCTTCATCATCAGGTATACCCAACTTAGGCACAGATTTACAGGCCTACTCAATTGTTGTGACCACATTCTGATGTTGTGTCTGCAACTCCTCCTGCTCCTTCAGTGCCTAATTCTTTCCTACAAAGAGATGATGGTTGTTGACTTTGAACTCACTGATGGAAGTGGGTGCACGATGTTCTCTGATATTTAGCTCATCAGCGACCCCCTGATGTAACACATGAAGAGAATCGAATGGTAGTGCATCAAGGTTCAAACCCATGTCTTTTACTGCGTGACGCACCATGCGATGCTCATCCGACTCCATGCGGACTAACCCTTCAGGTAAAGGAAAGACCCTGATGTCCCGAGGCTAGTCAATCTATAATACTTCACTCCTTCCCTTTGTCAAGTTTTCTTGTGCACTTCTTGCATTCCCGACATCTGCCTGAATTATGTTCACCTGGATCTATAGCTCTCGCAGATCCTTCTGGATGCTCCCAAGCATCTGCATGTATTGCTACTTGAATTGTTGCAACACCTCGGTCGTCGTGTCAAGAATTTTTTTCACCGATCTCATCGAGATCGCCTTCTATTAGCACCATGGGATCAACATGCTTATACTTATCAAACTTTTGTTTCTTTCACTGCCCACCTTACTGCTATTGCACGTGCTTCTTCAGGATGAAGGGAGTGATTTTCTCCTCACCGCCACCTCCTCCTTGCTCTGATAGCTCTTGCTCATCAGCGTGGTGGGAAGAATACTTCTCGCTGTCCTCTACATCCTTCTATTCTGACTC
Source organism: Pinus tabuliformis (assembly GCA_031772625.1). Taxonomy (NCBI): domain Eukaryota; kingdom Viridiplantae; phylum Streptophyta; class Pinopsida; order Pinales; family Pinaceae; genus Pinus; species Pinus tabuliformis. The sequence goes on along the minus strand of CM062816.1, from coordinate 537,565,511 downwards.
TGCCTGCACTTTGGTAGCACTCTCCTCCTATGTACAAGCCTTCTTTGCAGCTGCCGTAGCAGCCTCCTTCTTCTTTTGCATAGACAATGTGCGCACAACTTTCTAAGAGGTGTCCTTCCACTTCTATGCAACAGAGCTTTCTGCACCTATGCTTGTTCCTGCATATAACTCCATAGGCGTGCACCATTCCTGTGGCCAAAGCCCCACAACTTCCTAGATATATATATCTGTCACCATATAAGGCAACGGGTGCCATTTCTACTCGGGGTCTTTGCACGCTTTGATCAAGACCCTATGAAAATTGGCTTTGAATTCTGCATAGACTGATAGTTACACATACAAGGTGGGAGACAACCTTGGTAGCTAGTTAACCACCATGTGCATGTCCATATCCATGAAAACCCAAAATATCTTTATCTCCTTAACATGCTCTGGATATTTTGAGGCCCATAACGAGGCAAGTCATGCTGCCTCAGGCAAGTCTTCTTTGTGTGGAGGAAACTGACTATCCTCCAGTAACCTCCAAGCAAAAAAAAGAATCAGCAATAACAGCCAGGCATAATGAAATTTCCTGCTCTTCTCCTGGGCCTCTCGGGAATTCACAAGGAACTCCTGACATAGATACTTGGCCCAGTTGTATTGAACCCCCTTCGCACACTGACATGTGAGTGATATGATCGGCGCCATAACTTCGTTCGCGTGACATTTTCTCATTACTTTTCTTGCTAGAATCTAGGCAGCCAACTGTACTTTCGAGTTTGATATGGACATGATAGAGTACCCTTGTGATTTTTTATCAAACCAAACTCCTTCTTCATCTTATCGGCCAACTCCTTCTCTCCGGTTTTCCCCCTAAACTCTTTGGTAGGGTTCACCCCTTTGTAAGGTAGCTTAGCAATCTTGTGGATCAACATGTCGGTGAGAGGGATAGGATCTCCTAGGCATAGGCACCCATCATGTACCAACGCGAGGAGCTAGCGCACAGAGATCGTATTAACAGTGGAGTGATGATAATGTAGCACTAATAGCAGATCAAGGAACCTAATAGCTCAACACCACGGGCCCACTTCATAGGCTCCAAAATTGTAACCCCGTGTCATCATAGTAGATTTTCTTCATATACTTGTGAGTCGCCAAGTACGGAAACTTTGTATGGTCTACGAGGTCCCAATCTTCCATTTTAGGCAACAAAATGCACGCCAACCTAGGACCCTCGAACACAACCTGCTCAGGCAACAAAGGTGTCGAAACTAAAAATTTCCCTGTATCAAGATCCTTCGTGACTCTAGTTTTTCCCTTCCGCAAAGGGATATACTCAGGCAACCTTGTCATAGGCTGTACCCCTTCGACATCAACATCCTTGATACCCTGTAATTCTTCCTCTTCTAGGTCCACTACTTTTTCTAGCTACTTATCCTTTTTTTTGCTTCGCCTGTGTCTCGGTATGCTTCCTCAGTGATGCACGCACCAACACTGGCTTCTTTAGTTTTTCCTTGCTAGCAGGCTGCTTTTCTTTAGCCACAGTTTGTTTCAGCCTAGGAAACCTTGGTTCCGTGGGCACAACAGGTGTAGCCTCCATACTAGACACTTTCGGTCCTAGTGCATCGGACACAGAAGTTACTGAACTCAGGGCTTTGGCAGGGTTAGTGGCAGTCATTATTTCCATAAATAACTCTCAGGCTGCTGAAGAACAGTTCATGAGTGACAAAAATTCTTCCCAGAATGCTTGGCTCATATGCGTCAGAGAGCAAAAATCTCCAAACACTAAGAATGCAAAGTGTTCTCTGCTGGACCATCACACGTAATTTATAGGGGGATTTGTATTCAAGTCCGACCATTCCCCCAAATTCTGATAATAAATGTTGTTTTGGCAGCAAATATTCAAATATTTTTGCCTTAATTGTCGCCTCCCTGCTCCTCTTAACTGGTTTCTGGTCGTCAAATCATGAATAGTAATTCCAACAGTCATTTTCCTATTGGGCTGTGTGACACCCTCCTTCATAGCGCAGCGTCCTGAGTGAAGCTTCAATTGGTGCACACTCATCACTTTTCACGCAGGTTTCTTGCTACTTTTTCCTCTAAACTGGGCAGTGTATTTTAGTGTCCCATGCTCCCTTGCAACTTCCTGGAGCACTAAGACTGTCCCGCTGCCATATAGTCATTGCACAGGATCCCCCGGATACAGCTTCAACTTTCTCCCATTCACTTTTCCCAGGAAGGGTTCCCCATTCAGCTTCACGAGCTGAACTATGCCACCATCTGTAATTTCCTTTACAATATATGGCCCTAACCAATGCATTTGGAATTTACCCAAAAATTTAGTGAACTTACTCTCATATACCAGTACAAGATCGTTTACCTTGAATGTGTGAAGCTTGATATGGTGATCATGCCATGCTTTTTCACGTTCCTTCTATACTTGTTTATGGAATCCTGCCAAAAATTGGTCTTCTTCGAGCTCCATGAGTTGGACGAGCTGTTCTTCCAAGGCCTCATGATCTACCATATCTGTTAAAGCTGCTATGCACAAACTAGGCACAGTGTATTCCATCGGCATTACAGTGTTCGACCCCATATACTAATCTGAATGGCGTTTGTCCTGTCAGCTTCTTACAAGTAGTCCTATAGGACCATAGCACTGCAGGTATGCATACATCCCAATCATTCTGCTACGCATTATAGATATTTTTCAGTGCGTTCTCCAATATTTTGTTAAAAGATTCCACAGTTCCATTTGCCTGTCGATGATATGGTGTACTCTTCTGATAGTAGACCTAGAATTCATCAGTCAACGCATTGATCATTTCATTCAGAAAGTGCATACCGTTGTCACTCATCAACACTTTCAGGCATCCAAACCTTGATAAGACATATTCAAAAAATAATTTTGCTACCGTAGCCCCTGTACAATTCTTTATAGGTTGGGCTTCCACCCATTTGGTTAGATAATCTGTCGTAGTGATAATGTAGCGTGCGCCCGTTTTCTTTCTAGGGGGCTGAATTGGCCCAATAAAATCAATCACCCACTTCTCAAATGCCTGCAAAGATACCTAAGGATGTAGTGGTAGCTCATACATTTGTGATGGTCTTCCAATTCTTTGACATGCATCGCATGCCTTACAGTATGCCTTGGAATCCTTGTGCAATTTTGGCCACCATAGATGATCCGGATTTAAACAGGATTGCAACAAATTACAAAGATAACCATAAACACAGAGATTTAGTGGAAATAATACTTCATTTCCTTAATGTAAAATACTGAAATACACTTACAAACAGAAATGGAAATAAACTAGCTAGGGCGATGGTAGCTTATCTCTTAGAAGAGATGTGGCGCCTACATGCCTCTGAACTGTGTTACAATGAGGCTTGAAGGCCTATTTATTTTTGAGAAATAATGGAAAACCCTAAACATCCAAAAACCTAACCCTAGAAGATGAAACGCCAAACTGTGGGCCCCGTTTGGGTAAATTGGTACATCAACTTCCCGGGGTCGTAACTTTCGCATACGATCGCTGTTTGACATGCACAATATATCATTAGAAAGATCTATCCGAGAACTACAACTTTGGGAAGAGCAACATTGGTCCATGGACCCATGTTGCTCCCAGATTTCCCAAAAAATGTCGTTTAGGGCCTCAAAACGGCTCCGGAAGTTCAGGACCTGAAAAACTGCTAAAAATAGTAAATTGTGCTACAATTACGGAAACTGAAAAACTGAAAGAGACAGTTGTGGGGGTCCAAGTGGGATAGGTGGGTGGCCACCAACATCCACTTTGATCAATAGACCTATGCACAAAATCTTCTACGCATTTGCTTTACCTGCATAATGGCCTCCCGTAGCTCCCCCATGAGCTTCGGTGAGAATGCTATCACGCTTAAAGTCCAGCACATATCTTCGTAATATTTCATATGCACCCATTTTGTACAAATGTACCACAATGACTGAAAATTCGGATACCCTTACTACTAATTATTTCTTCTACTAACTTGTATATCCTTCTGGTGCTATCTTGTAGTTAAGAAGTGAATAATGTCTGCAAAATGGTCATCCTCTACTTGCACCGCAAAGAGCTACGCATCTAGCAACCCTTCCTCCAAATTACTAGTTTCTTCGCATGTTTCAATTCGCGACATATGGTCAGGTCCAACATTCAACCTCCCCGACTTCACAATGACCTCAAATTCATACTCCTGAAGTAATAACAACTATCTGCAAATCCCCCCCCCCCCCCCCCCCACAACATAGGCTTGTTGACTAGGTATTTTAAGGCATAATGATCTGTATACATCTTGAAATGCCCTCCTAACAGATAATGCCTAAATTTTTGCAGCGTGTAGACCATGGCCAACCCTCTACGTTCCGTTGTTGAATAATTTTTCTCGGCCTTCGATAACTTCCTACTTATGATGGCTACATGATGGTCCATTTCTCCTTCACTGGCCTGTGTTAGCATTGCACCCAACGCAATGTAAGAAGCATCCACATCACATGAAACTCCTTTTTCCAATCAGGAAATACCAGGATTGGCACAATTACCATATTTTCTTTTAACAGATCTAAACTACGCTGACATTCTTCATCCCAACAGAATGTCACATCCTTCTTCAGCAGTTTTTCCATGGGTGCAGTAATTTGGGCATAAGACTTGATAAATTTTCTATAGTATCTCGTATGTCCTAGCTTCGCGCGTAGTTGCTTGATGTTCCTAGGGGCCTCCAATTTCACAATTACCACAATCTTTGTAGGATCCACCATCAATCCTTTCTTCCACACAACATGACCCATCAAGATCCCAAAAGGAACACAAAATATGAATTTTTTAAAATTCGGCGCTATCTAGTATCTACAACATGTATCCAACATAAGGTGCAGACTTGCTACATAAACATCGTCTAGTCATCAAAGTAGACTTCCAGGAACTTATGAATGAATTCCTTGAACAATGCTATGACTACGTGGGAAAATTAATCCAAATTGCATAACAATGTACTAAAAGCAACCCCACTCTATTGCGAAGGTGGTCTTGCTTCTATATTCTGGGGTAATCTTGATCTGATGATACCCGGAAAACTCACCAATAAATGAATAGGCCTCTTACCCTCCAAAATTGTCTAACACTTCATCTATAAATGGAGTTGGAAATGGATCATGAACACATGCATCATTAAGCTTCTATAGATCTACGCAAATTCATATTTCGCCCTTTTGTTTCTTCTCTTGGACCACCATCAAGCTCACCCAATCGGATTCTTCAACATGTTCTATGATGCCTGCCTCCAACATTTTATCCAGTTCTTGGTAAACCTTTTCCTTATACTTAGGGTTAAGGATATAAGGCCTCTGTTTAACAGGATTCACATCCGGCTTCAATGTGATCTTCATAACGCCAGAATAGCCGATTATGAATTTTAAATCCGAAAACTTAGTGGGGAATATATCCTATATTTGTGAATTAATTCAACAACTTTATCTACTATATCGTCATCCCAATAATCTCCAATATTCATGAACTTCAGTTCTTCTTCAGTGCCAATTTTTACTTGCTTTGTTTTCAAAGGTGCAGAGATGTCTGGGTTCTCTATTTATGGGCCCTCGACTTCACGATGCCCTTCTGCCTCCGAAATATTGATATTTCTCGAGTTTTCTTCTTCCTCTTCAGCGGTCACATTATAGCATTCCAATGCATGGCACAGTTGGGTGCTCCATTCCGGTTGGGTCCATTCAATAGGTTCCTTTAGTGTTCTGAAGATAACAACTTTAATCTCTTGCAACAATTCATCGATGCTTGCAAATCCATCTTCAAAACTGAAAGTCAATAAGTAACCTTCCTTCAATACATCCCATTCCGCAGTGCTATGGCAGAGCTCCGTTTCAAGATAGCAGTTCATGGGGATTGTATCCAAGGTATGAAAAAATATGTGTACCCATTCTGGATGCAGTTTTTTCCCCCATGCCTTTGTCCATTTTTCTAGGTGATCGCATGGATCATCCTTTCCATTATACTTGTCAATCATTCTGGTATTAGCACGCCCAAACTATAGCTTCATTATTCTTCTGTAATCTCGCCATCCAGCAAAACTATCCTTATGTGTACCGCACCATCATGCAGGCGTAGCACGTAGTGCCAACTCTAATGCTTGAAAGCGGTGGTCCTCAGGGACTTCATGCTCAAAGTCATCTAAAAAAAAATCTATGTTAGTTAAACCATCATAATAAGGTAACTTTCTTACCTCCAACGAAACATAGCGCAGCGAATTTTTCATCATATTGCATCGCAATGTAGAAACTTCATTTAAGCGATTCTGCCAATGTTCTAATTCCTCGTCTGAATCCGAGGTGGATGAACTCTCCCGGTCCCATGCAATTCATCCATCTTTTGTTGGATTGATCTAGTCCTGAACTCATGTTGTTATCTTGTAGATTTGATCTAGCTCATCTTCACTTTCTCTTTGAAATGACATTGTCATTTTCTTCAAATTAATGACCCCATTCATATCAATAGCCCAATCGATTCCCAGAAGCATAGGGTAAGGATTACTGTCATTGAAAATTTCTATATCTTCAAAGTCTGCTACTGCACTCGCGCCTTCAATATCATCTGTTACTCCATATAACCATCCCATGGGGATGATTTTTTGTTGATTTTCCATCCTGAGCTGAATCAGAGACCACTGCAGTGTAGGTCTCCCCATCCTTTCCCATGTCTATTTTGGTAGAACATTCACATTGGACCTCAGATCCAAGATGACCTGGTCCATTTCATAATCACATATCTGCGCTATTAGCTGCATATCTTGCCCTGTTCGTGTCTTATGCGTACCGATCTTTCTAACCAGGTGGTGTTCATTACGGGCATTTTTTTTACTAGTGCATTTATTTATTAATTCCTACAGTCCTTCCACAACCTTGCTATCATGCATGTCTCCAAAAGTGTAGTGAGTACAGAAGGATCAACCTCTGTTGGTGCACTGATTTCTCACATCTTGTCCTGGCTTCCTGAAGTGGAGGCCTCAGCGAAGCTCCTCTTGGCTTCCATAACTATTTCCTTAGCGCGATTTAGGTCAAAGCCAGATTATTTCTCCAGAGCTTTACGAACCCATCCATCTTCTTTAGGCTGTTTACATTTATCAAAGTCAGTCATCATTCCACTCCTTAGCACAATATTAACACTTTGATCTTCCTCGCGGGGCTCAGCCCTCATCATTTGTAAATTATGCATAGGATGTTGGGGACGTGTTTTCTTCTCTTACATCTTAGCTATTAACACTAGGAATTCTTCTATGGTATGGTCGAACTCTTTGCAATATTGACATGACGGGTGTGTAGGATTCTGGAAATCTCGTGAAAAGTTCCTTGGTTGTCCGCAGTTGTAACAGATAATTTGATCGCGACCTCTACCCGGTCCTCCTCCTCGGCCCTGAAAACCTCTGCACGATCCTCCAGTGCCTTGATCTAGAGGCCGAGTCTCTGCTTGCATACAATAAGTAGGGGGTTTTTCCATCATCAAATCATAACTTTGATAGTGGTGCTCATCGTGGCTCACAAATTTGCAGAAATTACAGAACAACTACTGAGGTGTTTGAACAAACTTCTGAAGCAAGTGGCAGTTATCCATTGCATGTTGCCCAATAACTTGACAAATGGCACACCATAGTGCGGCCCCCATGCTTGGCCCTACTGGGGCTTCTTGATTTAGGATAATTCCCACCCCCCCGCCCCCCGCCAACCCCCCCCCCCCCCACCCATAATATAATTCACGAACACGGGACAATGATCCTTATCGTGCCCATGGCCCTTGCACTTCAAACACCAAACTTCTGCGTGCATGTCAGGCTTAGTCTCCTTGTCTTTCTTCAAACTCTATAATTATAGGTGTAGAATTGCTAATTATGAGTGGATCTACTGCAATCCTAGGTTCGTGTCTTGAGTAGGTGATGCATGTGATGAGAACTAATATTGCAGCAAGAATGCTGCAACTCTTAGGGCTACCAACTTTACTTTATCAACCCGGGGTTCGTACAAACTTGGAGGTGACAGTGTTGTATACACAAGTAGATGAAATGGGTCCACTCTTTGTCACTATTGAGTTGGCGATAGACCACTATGGTTTCTCAAACCAGCCCTCTATTGATTTAGAAGAAGTTTGATTACTAATGGAGAAAGGGGAATTTTACCCTAATTGAGAGAATTGAAATATTATCTATTGCAGTAATGAAAGACTGAAATAAATGCTTTAAACACATCACTCATCTAACTATTTTTTAAGAGATCTTGCTTCAGAAGAATTCTAATCTAACATATGTGTAATCCTAACTATCCCTAAGCATGCAATCTGAGATAATCAAACTCTTTATTGCTGTGCATATGAATGAACACAATAACCTTTTTTTCCTTTGTCCTTTTTGGTGAAAACATCAATGCTAATTCTTCTTGGTTGTGTGATAGGTGGGTTAGGTGTAGAGAGAGATGGTTGTGAAGGGTCAGATGGATTGGGAGGAAAGTAAGGGTCTTTTCCTATCTTTCTAGATTCATTTTCCACAAATTGGCCTCAAAACAGGCCATTACAGGTCATCCTATAGGATGTCATAATACACCTACAGGATGTCCTAATGCTCCTATGACATCCCTTGTATTCTTACAGGATCCAGCCAAAATCATAAGGAGTGATCTGGAAGGTGGTATAGAACTTAGGGAAGGTGAATGATGGAAGAAATAAGGCAAGGGGGTGGCTAGGATTTCCTCAGAACTCAAACCAAAGTTTGTAAGATGGTTGGATTTGCTCAATAAACATGGAAAGTTGTTCTTATGGAATGATAAATCGGTTTATGGACTTAGTGTCTTTTGGTGATCATGGATGGATGAGGTTAGGCTAAGGCTATTGAAATGATATCTTCCTGCACTATTGAAACTCCTGCAATACATATATCACTGGCATTTACCCATGAATCATGTCAAATAAGAAAGATTTCCAATCATAAGAAAACAAAATTCCATTATTTAGTTGCCTAGTTCATGCATGGAAATACTTGTAGAATATTGTGAAACACCATGAGATCTAATACAAATATGGAGATATCAGAAATAACAACTAAAACCTATTCTTGAAAACTAAAAATATGTTGGCCTAATTAGCAGAAAAACCCTAAATTCCATAAGAAATCAGAATTCTGCCTTTTTGGGGCTGAATAGGAGTTTTTCCTCAAACCATGGTCCCTGAAGGGAGGAGTGAGGCAAGATCCACTTGCTATCAGCCTTTTTGGTATTCCTTTATCTCTCTAAATCTACTGCTAAAGATATGCACAAATGGAAGCAAACTAATCAAATTCACCAATACTTGCAATGAAACAATGCCAAAATCAATTCAACAATTAATCTATGACACAACCTAAGCATACAAGTACAATAAGAGGAACCTCTGCTGCTAGGGTTGGGCCCTAACCCAAGAGCTTCAGCCCTCCAAGTCAACTCAGTGTTGGATCAAGGAAATTCTCATTCTCATTATCATATCAAAACATTACATAACAGTGTTTTGCCACAATCCTTCAACTCGAAAACACTTAGTGCTCTTACATAAAAAATCTGAATCCTAATGAGGCTCTACACCTCCTTATTTATACAACTGAAGTCTCCAAAAAATTCCTTAAATATAGGGAGGCTTGGCTCCCAAACTCAAGGTGAACTGCTTCTTAACAATCTCTGGCTCGACTACCAATGATCTTCATGACTCGGCTTCCTGCAACTCTGAGCTAGTGTGAGTTGATTGAGGGATATTCGAATGAGTGAGGAATTAATGAGGAATATCCATCTCATATAATCTCTCCTTCTTGTCTCATTCAAGTTCCAACAAATTCCATAAATATAGGGAGGCTTGGCTCCCAAACTCAAGGTGAACTGCTTCTTAACAATCACTGGCTTGACTGCCAATGATTTTCATGACTCGGCTTCCTGCAACTCCGAGCTAGTGTGAGTTGATTGAGGGATATTCAAATGAGTGAGGACTTAATGAGGAATATCCATCTCCTATAATCTATCCTTCTTGTCTCATTCTAGGTCTTGCACCTTAATTAGCCAAAATTTCCATGATTTTCTCCCAAAAACTTGCAATCAATGCACATTAGACCACTAGACATAACATCTTACTTTTACTCATCTCATTAAGTAAAATATAATTAAAACATGTAAGGAATTATGAGAAGAGTTGATTTTATTAAGATTGGAGGTGTATTAAGGCCCCTATAGTTACCCAATGACAAGCCTCATCATCACCCCCTATTGAAAGTGTTTCTCATCCTCTGAGTAACTTAATCTATATCCATGTCCTTCATTGCTCTGGTGGCTTCTCTGACATACCATGGTTCTGATGTAGTTTTGTCTTCCTGTGAATAAAATCCTGCCTTCCTTTTTATCTCTTCCCACTACTTTCTTTCGTCTTCTTATTTCCTTCCTTCCAACGTTCATAAAAGCAATGGTGGACTAAGTCTCAAGCCAATCAAATTGACTTTGAGTCTTTGTAGAGCTTTCTTATACATGGGTGTTCTATTTAATGCCTCTCTCATTCTGTGAGGATAATGGTATTCTCTGATTTTTAGGCTGTAAGGCAAGGTGTTCCACCTCCTTTTACAAGCTTGCATGCTATCATCTCCTAGCAATATGAACATGTCTTCAAAGTGTGTGACTACTTGCTCTTGTGAAGCAAGGTACCTAGGTGCAAGCTGAGGATCATTTGAAATGAGTTTGTGGGTGTTGATGATAGCCATTGGGTTAGATTGTTCAGCTTTGATCATAAGAGGTTCTATCTCTTCCATTGCCATTACCTTTTTTTATCTTTGTAGCTCTTTCCTCCTCATGATTCATCAATGATGCTAAGGCCATCAGTTGCAAGTCTCCTAGTTTTGAATTTGGGTCCCACACATTCAAATCTATTAAGGCCAAGTTGTGTAGGTAAAACTCAGAAATTTTTTGCTCTATCTTCCAAGGTGCTTTGATCACATAGATCAATGAATTGTCTATAGTCTTGGAAGGGCATAATGTCTCTCTATGCTAAAGTTTTGATTTGGAAATGTTCCTTGAGATACAAGGCATAAGACTTTGTTGGCATCCTACACTGGATTGCCTCCAATGATAGACTGGCCATAGTTCCCAACTGTCTTTCCTTTTCTTGTAGCTTTTCTCTTAGCCATGCATTCTTTGCTTCTAACTGAGATTTCATCATTGCCTCTCTGTCCCTTATGCTACTTAGTTCTTTTCCCATCTCCTTCAAGTTTCCCTCCATGTGGCCTACATCCTCCACTATGTTTTATTTGGAAATTTGCATCCACCTATGTGTCCTTGCCCTCTCTCTTTCAAGTTAAAAGAATAAGGGAATGGAAAAATTTTGTGGGGTTACCCTACCTCCTTCAATGAATCTGTAGTAGGAGCTGAGGTTGGGCTCTAGACTAGGTTCCCTCAATTCTTGGTCTTCTTCCCTCATTTCTTGTGGAGTGATACCTTCTTGGTCCCTTTTTCATACATCTTATAGGTTTGATAGGGTTTCTTGTAGGATGGCCTCTACTTCCTGTAGGTCTGCCTGTGTCTCTTGTAGGGGACCTTTTCATTTTGATGAGGTTGACCTTGTGACAGGCCTCCTAACATAAGTGATGGGAGACTTGGGAGAGGCTTGTTCTAATGATCCTTCTCCTTGAATTTTCTCTAGAGGGGCTGCCTTTTCTTGCTGCTTTGGTGAATCCTCAATGACAACTAGAGTTTTTATGGGGGTTTGAGGTCTCCCCTATCTAATTCTAGTGCTATTTATTGTCCTAAAGTACAGTGAGGTTTGTCTTTTCCTCTTCCCTTTTGGTTTGATAGGTGTACTTAGGGCAGTAAGAGAAGTTGCTGCCTCTTTCTCTGTGGGTTCTGGAGATACCCTTGGTGATTATGCCCCTTCTTTGCCATAAATTGTAGACCTTTGTTCTTACTTATGTTTTGTTTCCTCCTTTCCATTATACTTCTCATTATTGTCTTCCTCTTCCTCTTCTTCCTCTATTTCCTCACTCTGCTCATCTGTCTCTCCTTTTGTTCCTTCTTCTGTCCCTTCTTCATTCTCCTCCCCTATTTCTTGTTCTTTTTCCTGCTTTGTTTCTTCCTCATTTTCCTCCTCTATTTCTTCTCCCCTCTCACTAGTAGTGGGGCTTTTTTCATATTCAAGATCTTGAATTGCTCATCCTGCCTGCATGTCTCTGAAGGTTGTCCATGTAATAGGGAGTCTTAGATTTTGTAGAGAATCTTCTAGGATTAGTTTGATCAATCCATGATGGGATAGTTGTTGATGTTTTCCCTCCTGTACTTTGATGCTCATGTCTGCCATTGATTGTAGAAGAAAATAGGGTATACTTAATCTGTTTAGAGGAGGTGTGTTTTCTCCAAATCTCAGTTCTTAGAGGAGTCTGAAGTGGTATCCATACACCACACTGTATCTACCTTCACATGATATGTATTTAATGATGTGGTAACTAAATTCATTCCAAGGGTATGGAATGCTTTCCCTTCTAGCCCCATTTTTGTCTTCCATTGGCTCCTCCCCTTCCAAAAAGAATTTCTTCTTTGCAAGGGTGTTGTTACCCTTGTCTTCTTTTCTCCATGGTAACCCTAAAGGGAGTGTAGTGATTCTGCTTATAACTTCAGGGGTAATTACTACTGATAGGACTTTCACCACAATAGTGGCATGGGTCCTAGTGAGGGGTATGAGTGAGAGAGAAAATTCTCTGGCCACCTCATCATCGTATCCTCTCATCCTCTCAAACCCCCATCCATTGGTGCCTTGTGAAGATTTCTACTACAGGAGGATACTGGTGGATCCTTACTGTGTTTGCAGGTTCTCTCTTGTTAAAACCTCTTGTCATATTTCCCTAGTAATTGTGGAGTCTTATATGGATATAATTCAAGAATTCTGGTAGGTGATAAGGGTTTGAATGTTAACTTTTCAATACAATTCTCCTATACTGCAATTTCCTTAATCAAATTGAGGGTTTTTCTTCTTTCAACTGGAAAACAGGGAAGGTATAGCTCCTACCTTACTTTGTTACGTTTTGGTGAGGAAAACCTTTGATTTCTCCTCCCTTAGTGCCCACTAATAATCTTGTAGGTTGACTCCTCTGTATCCTGTAGGCTTCCTATAGGTTTTCATGTAGGATCCTATATATCTCTTGCGTTGTAAATGCTAATTGTCTCTTGTAGGTGCTGCTTCAAGAAGGCTAAGAGAAAACTCTTTTTTGATGAATTCTCGAGATTGATAATGCTCTCTTTGTATGGGAATCAATGTTTTATTTCCATATATGTATGATCGTATGGGGTGGTGTGTTGGCTGTCTAAGTACGAGAACCTCCTTTTGGACCATTGGTCCCACTACCAGTCCATCATTCCACCCCACCTCGTAATCATCTCTCACTTCTTTCCTTTGTAACTTAACCATTTTTGGCCTTATTCCCTTTTTCTTCTGATTTTATTGTTGCCACGCGTGGAGTGGTCTAATTGTTTTCTCCTCATAGACTGGCCGATGGTGGCCAAGTTAACTTGCCACCTTTACTTATAAAACCAACTCTCACATAATCCTATAGTTTTTATCATATCGTACTAATGAGAGAGCATGAGTAAGATGACATACCTGTGGGTAAGATTCTTTGATGATGATGCATGCTGGAGAGTGATGTCTCTGTGCTGTGTTTTTGCTGCATATTCTTTTGTGTATTTGCCTCTTTTGATGTTTGTTTCTTTTGATGTGCAGGTGCTGGAGAGTGATGTTGGTGATCTTGCTACTACTGCTGAGCTCTGGAGGAGCTTCCTCAACCTTGGAATCCTTGTGCTAAAGATGGTTGCAAACCTGTGAAGTTTCCTTTGTGGGATAGGCTACTATAGGATTTCCTACAAGAAACCTACAGGATGTCCTGTAGTTGCCTCTCCCCTAAAATTTCATACTTTTTCTCAATTCTGGACCATGAGGGATGTTGACATGAGTGGAGAAGGCTTGTAGGGAATGGTAGGTGAGAGTTGTGGTCTTTAGGTAGTGTCCCTCTTTCCTTTTTCTCTCTCTCTTATCTTTATTTTTTTTCTCTTTGTAAACTGTATTTTTTTGAATTGATTTATTGGATGGATGCAGGGTGACATGGTGATGACAAGCATGGATATGATGTGGTGGATTGAATGGTTTTTTTCTTAGACACAGTCTTGTCACCCCCTACTCTTCAGGCCATTTTACTTGTGATTTTCAAGGCCACTGTAATTCCTACAGGAAACTCCTGTAGGTTTACAAGGAATCCTGTAGGATTACAGGGAATCCTGTAGAAAACACAGAGGCTGTGTAAGTTGACTTGGAGGAGTTCATAAATGGAAGAATGGATGAATAATGAAAGATATGAGATGGAGGTATAGAAATATGGCTCTTGTAGGTCTCTCTCTTGCTATGCTTATCTTCCTCCTGCTAACTTGCAAAACAAAATTTCCAAATTTTTTGTATCTTTTTCTCTCTCTTTTTTTTCATTATTCTTATTTTTTTACAACAACTAGTCTACCTCCAAGGAGGTTTTCATCCTAGTTGCCTGCCCTGGGTGCCTCAAAAGAGGTTTTCACCCAAAGATATTTTTATTTTCTTCTCCCTATTTTTTTTTTAACACCCTTGGGCTGCCTCAAGAGGTTTTCAACCCAACAGTGGGACTCAGGTGCCTCGTGGAGGTTTTCACCTGAGTCTTTTGTTTTTGTTTTTGTTTTGTTTTGTTTTGTTTTGTTTGTTTGTTTGTTTGTTTGTTTGTTTGTTTTTTCTTTTTTCTTTTTTAGGGACTTGGTGGGGTGGAAGCAAAGACTATCTCCACCACCATTGTTGTATTTTTGATGCTATTGATGAATTCTTGCTTTGACAAGGGCTTCTTGTAGATCTTCAATCTATACCCATTGACAAGTAAAGGGATAACCTTTGCATCAATGGTTCTTATCTGTATAGCACCATTATCATGAAATTTTTGTATGACATAAGGCCCTAACCATCTAGTCCTTAACTTACCTTTAAAATCATTGTACCTAGAATCATACAACAAATCCAAATCACCTTCTTGAAACTGTTTGTCCTTTATATTCTTGTCATTCCAAATTTTCCTTTGAACTTGAGTCACCTCTGTGTGGAGGAAGGCCTGCATCCTAAATTCATGTAACCCATTCAGCTGGATCAATCTTTCTTGTTGTTCCCTGGTCAGATCTAGATCCACTTGTGCTGCCATTCTTAAGGTGTTGTATTCAAATTCAATTGAAAACATGGATTTCTTCCCATAGACTAGTTCATAAGGAGTGAACCTAGTGGTGGTCTTCCTGGTGATATTGTAGGCCGAAGTGGCCTCAACTAATATGTCTGCCCAATCCTTTCTGCTATTGCTAATCACTTTGGTTAGAATTCCTTACAGCACTCTGTTGATTACCTCCACTTGCCCATTAGCTTGTGGGTAGTAAGGAGTGGATGTTATGTGCTTGATCTTGTGCTGGCTTAACAAATTTTCAATCATGTGAGATGTAAATTGACTGACTCGATCAGTGACCAATTATCTAGGGTACCCAAACTTATAAAATACATTTTCCCTTAAGAATTCAACCACTTTTTCTTATGTTGTTGCTTTGATGGCCTTAGCTTTGACCCACTTGGTTAAATAGTCAGTGCACACAATGGTGTACTGCTTTTTCCTGGATGGAGGGTCAATGGGTCCCAATGAAATCCATTCCCCACTTTTCAAATGGCTCGAAAGTCACTTGAGGTTGTAGAGGCATTTCATCCCTTGGGGTAGGTTTCCCCATCCTTTGGCACTGATCACAATGACTCGTATACCTCCTTACATCTTGGTGAAGAGTGGGCCAGTAATAACTAGCTTGTAGTACCTTGAATGTTGTTCTTTCGGCTACAAAGTGACCTCCATAAGGCCCATCATGACAGGTCAGAAGGATGTGAAAGATTTCCCCCTCCTTAACACATCTTCTCTGAATTTGATCTGGGCCTAGTTTAAAAAGGTTGCCCCCAATCCAAGTGAATGGGGCAATCTTTCTTATGATCTTGCTCTTTTCCTTGGAGGACAAATTTTGTGGAAACTGTGCAGACACCAAGTAATTTGCTATGTCAACAAACCATGGAGAGAGAATTGAAATGGCGAATAAGTGTTCATCTGGTGACTGATCATTAACCATTCCTTCCTCCCCTGCAGGAAAAGTCAATCTCGATAAAAAATTTGCAACAACATTCTTGTTTCCAGGCTTATCAATAATAGTTAAATCAAACTGTTGCAATAAAATTAACCATCTAATAATCCAGGCACTTACATCAGGTTTAATCATCAAGTATTTAACTACAGCATGGTCAGTATGTACAAATGTTTGGTAACCGGTAATGTAATGCCTAAATTTATTCAATGAATGCACAAGAACTAGATGCTCTTTTTCAGTCACTGTGTAGTTCAACTCGGCTTTTGACATATTCTTACTAATGAAGAAAATGGCTTAAGGTAGCTTGTCATCTATCTGGGCTAGAGTTGCTCCTATGGCTTTGTGAGGAGCATCAACATGTATATCGAAAGGGAGAGCCCAATTTGGGCCTCGAAGAATATGTGCAGTAGTCAACTTGTCCTTTAGGGTGTCCAAGGCTTATTGACAGCTTTCTGGCCATAAAAATTCAGAGTCTTTGGCCAATAACCCAAATAAAGGAGAAGCTAACTTGTTGAAGTATTTTATAAATCTTCTATAATATCTGATTAAACCTAGAAAAATTCTGACATCCCTCTATTTTTGCGGAGCTGGGACCCTTTGGATGATGGTTATCTTATTTGGGTCAACTTGCAGTCCTTTCTAGGATATTGAATGACCTAGAACAATCCCTGTAGCCATCAAGAACTCACATTTTTTGGGACTAAGGGATAATTTCATTTCAATGCATTTGCTCAACACCTTACCTAGGTTGGAGAGAGCCTCTTGGAAATCACACCCATAGGGTGTAAATTCATCAATATAAATTTCCACTGCATCATGGACTAGCTTGGCAAAGATATTCAGGACCGCCCTCTAGAAAGTGGCAAGGGCATTACATAGACTAAAGGGAAGGATCCTATAAGAGAAAGTACCCCAAGGACAGGTGAAGGTGGTTTTATCCTGGTCCTCTGGGCTAATCTAGATTTGATTGTACCCGCTAAACCCATCTAAGAAAGAAAAATACTTTTTCCATGCCAGGCCATATAACACTTGGTCAATGAAAGGTAGAGGGAAATGGTCCTTCTTTGTTGCTTTGTTTAACTCTCTGTAATCAACACAAATCCTCCACTTCCCATTTTTATTTGGAACCAACACCAAAGGAGACACCCACTCACTTTTCGAGATGGGGTAAATGAATCCTACATCCAATAGCTTTTGCAGCTCTTCTTTGACTATATCCTTAAGAGTTGGATTCATTCTCCTTTGGGGTTGTTGGACTGGTTTGCAAACTTCTTTGATATAAATGTGGTGAGTACACACCAAGGGGTGTACTCCCTTAATTTCTTTGTAACTCCAAGAAAAGGCATCCAAGTGTTCCCTTAGCATGTTACATAACTCTTCTTCTTGGTGTACAAAAAGAGAGGGATTGATTTTCAACGTTCTTTCAGGGTTGAATTCTATGGTCTTGAAATGAGTAGGGTTTGAATCTGCTAAGCATAGATCAATTTCATGGTTTCTCTTGGTTTCCTTTACTACTTCCTCTAAGGACAAGGTGTTGGGAGTTGGATTTTGGAGGATGTGTTCAATCAAATCATCTTCATTAGGCTATCCTCCTTCCATGGCAGTTTCTAGGGTATAGAGTTGAGCTGAGTAGACTTCATATTCTTCCTCCTCTTCTAGCCATAAAGGTAAACCATGTTCTAAAGATGGCTGAGGAGGAGGGTATAAGACCAAATTCTTGGATAGATGTCCATTTTTTATAGTCATGTTTCCAGCCCTGCAACTGATATAGACATCAACAGTGGCTAACTAAGGCCTCCCAAGTATGAGAGGATAACCATTAAGCTTGGCCTTAGGCTGGAGAGCTAGGAAGTCTGCAGGGTACTCCCAGGAGTCAATAGAGACCATCTCATCCTCAACAATCCCCTCAGGGGCTACTGTGGATCGGTCTTCAAGCTGCAAGACTGTCATGGTCTTTCTTAATGAACCCTAGAGATTCAGCTTGAGCATGGTATCCTTCATCATTACATTAATGGCAGCCCCAAGATAAATCAAGGTGTGTGGAACAATGGTGCCATTGATGTACACATCTACTACAAGGCTGCCATGGTCTAAATACTTTGGGCAAATTACCTGCCCCAACATTAAGTTGGACAGTTGTCCAATGACATTAATGGTAGGGGTGTCTCTTTTTCGCCTCCCTTGATGTTTGAAACACTTCTCTTTAAGCCATTTGTTGTAAATAGGTATGTCCTTAATGGCTTAGAGAAGTGGAATTTTGACACATAGATTTTTCAATTCACCCAGAAGTTCATTCTCTTATGGGGTAGGCTGGACTGGATGAGTTAATATTTCAGGAAAGGGTGGTGGATTCATTCTAGCCATACTTTTCTCTCGTTCCTCCTCACTCTCCCTAGGTGGAGATGGAGGTTGGTTGTCCGAGAGTACTCTCCCATACCTTAGGTTGATTTCATGAATTTCCACAGCATAAGTAGGGTAGGATGTCTCTCCACTATATACCTGTTGTCCCTATCTGTTGTTTGGGTTTGTATTTGGTTGGGCAGGCATACGAGGTTGTTTAGGTGGAGTAGGGTGTGAAAGTTGTGGTTGAGTAGGAGGTGAAGGCAATAAAGCTGAAGCATTGTTGTATGGGGGCCTCCATCCCTGGAGTGGTGCATTCCACTGAGGTTGTGGAGGAGTATATGGCTGAAATGGCTGGTTGGTCGACTATGAATGGTACTGAGGTGCAAAAGACCAAGGAGAAGGTGTAGACCAGGAGGGATGAGTAGGCCCCCCCAAGAGGGAATGGATGTGTTTTGGTTAGGGTTGTAATATGATAGGATGACCCTTGCATGCCCTGTTGGTATGGTCAAGGCCCATGAGGCCTCCTTTGATTTAGGTAACATAGCTGTTCAATCACCCTTTTAGTTCCTTGATACACAACTTTTAGTTCAGCTAGAGAAGGGCACTTGTCTATGGAGTGGTTTTCTTCACAGACCGAACATATTTCTATAAGGTTTAATGGACATTCATTCCTAGGGTGCCTCCTTGTGCATATGGGGCAGAAGATGGCTAATGCTCTCTCTACTTCCTCCTAATTTCTCTTGATGTGCATAGTGTCCATCTGTAGGGCAAGGTTTTGCAGCATTTCACTCTTGAAATATTCCATCATATTTCCAATTTCACCTTTTATGGATGTGTTGGAAGATGATGAGCTGGCCATTGGTTGATTATCCCTACCCTTTTTCCTAGCTGCCCTAGAATGGTTCTTAAAGATGGTCTTGATATCTCCATAGGGTAGCTGGTAGATGTCCCCTCCTGCTAGTATGTTTAGGGTATCTAGAAGATATTCCTTGATTCAGTGGTGTAATCATAAGTTGTGCATATGACAATGAACTCAAACAAGAAAGTATCTAGATCTTCTAAGGTCAGGCCATGGACATGAGGAAGAGTAGAGGGGCTTATGCTTTTCATCTTGGCATCCCCATTGGTTTCTTTGATGGGAAAAGCACCCTCAATTCTTTCTCTATCTCCTTTTTCATTTCTATTTTCAGCCATTAGGTCGGTTGGAATGTGTTCTCCTTCTTCTTCTCCCCCTGTAGGCTCTTCAAAAATCTTTGGTTGCTCGCCTAAGGGGTCCTCCAATTCACAGCCACTGAAGAAGAGGGAAGGTTGGCTATTTGAAGTGGTGGGGGTATTTGGTAGAATTTTTTCTAAGTTATCCCTATTCCTACAAGGCATGAAAGAAGTGTTTTTTGTTTTTTTTTGTTTTTCAAGCTTTAAGACTAATTGTAGAATTGAAATGACAAACTGAATGGAAACTAATTGTTGAATGAAATCTCACTTGCAGAATGGAAAGGAAAGCAAACCAACTTACAATTACTTTTGCAAAAAATGAAGCTAATAGCATAATGAAAGAGATAAGAAATGGAAGAAAGAAAGCAGAAATCACATCTACTCATACACCTCCCTGACAATGGTGCCAAAAAGTGATGAGCAACAGTATTGCAGGAAGAATGCTGCAACTCCTGGGGCTACCAACTTTACTTTATCAACCCGGGGTTCGTACAAACTTGGAGGTGACAATGTTGTATACACAAGTAGATGTAATGGGTCCACTTTTTTTCACTGCTGAGCTGGCGATAGACCACTAGGGTTTCTCAAACCAACCTTCTATTGATTTAGAAGAATTTTAATTACCAATGGAGAAAGGGGAATTTTACCCTAATTGAGAGAATTGAAATAGTATCTACTGCAGTAATGAAATACTGAAATAAATGTTTTGAACACACCACTCATCTAACTATTTGTTAAGAGATCTTGCTTTAGAATAATTCTAAGCTAACATATGTGTAATCCTAACTCCTTAAGCATGCAATCTGAGATAATCAACCACTTTACTGTTGTGCATATGAATGAACACAATAACCTTTTTTTCCTTTTTATCCTCTTTTTGTGAACATATGAATGCTAATTCTTCTTGGTTGTATGGCAAGTGGGTTAGGTGTAGAGAGAGATGGTTGTGAAGGGTCAGATGGATTTAGAGGCAAGCATAGGTCTTTTCCTATCTTTCTGGATCCATTTTCCACAAATCGACCTCAAAACATGCCACTAAAAGTCATCCTACAGGATGTCCTAATACACCTACATGATATGGAAGGTGGTATAGGAAATAGGGAAGGTGAATGATGGAGGAAGTAAGGCAAGGGGGTGGCTAGGACTTCCTCAGAACTTAAACCAAAGTTTGTAAGATGGTTGGATTTGCTCAATAAACATGGAAATTTGTTCTTATGGAATGATAAATCGGTTTATGGACTTAGTGGATTTTGGTGATCATGGATGGATGAGGTTAGGCTAGGGCTGCTGAAACGATATCTTCCTGCACTATTGAAACTCTTGGAATACATACATCACTGGCATTTACCCATGAATCATGTCAAACAAGAAATTTCCAATCATAAGAAAACAAAATTCCATTATTTAGTTGCCTAGTTCATGCATGGAAATACTTGCAGAATATTGTGAAACACCATGAGATCTAATACAAATATGGAGATATCAGAAATAACAACTAAAACCTATTCTTGAAAACTGAAAAGATGTTGGCCTAATTAGCAGAAAAACCCTAAATTCCACCAGAAATCAGAATTCTGTCTTTTTGGGGCTGAATAGGAGTTTTTCCTCAAACCATGGTCTCTAAAGGGAGGAGTGAGGCAAGATCCACTTGCTATCAGCCTTTTTGGTATTCCTTTATCTCTCTAAATCTACTGCTAAAGATATACACAAATGGAAGCAAACTAATCAAATTCACCAATACTTGCAATGAAACAAAGCCAAAATCAATTCAACAATTAATCTATGACATAACCTAAGCATACAAGTACAATAAGAGGAACCTCTGATGCTAGGGTTGGGCCCTAACCCAGGAGCTTCAGCCCTCTTAGTCAAATTAGTGCTAGATCAAGGAAATTTTCATTCTCATTATCATATCAAAACATTACATAGCAATGTTTTTTCACAATCCTTCAACTCAAAAATGCTTGGTGCTCTTACATAAAAAATCTGAATCCTAGTGAGGTTCTAGGCCTCCTTATTTATAGAACTGAAGTTTCCAACAACTTCTTTAAATCTAGGGAGGCTTGGCTCCCAAACTCAAGAGGAACTGCTTCTTAACTATCATTGACTCGGCTGCCAATGATCTTCATGACTCGGTTGCCTGCAACTCTGAGCTAGTTTGAGTTGATTGAGGGATATTCGAATGAGTGAGGATTTAATGAGGAAGATCCATCTACTATAATCTCTTCTTCTTGTCTCATTTGAGTTCGTACACCTTAATTAGCCAAATTTTCCATGTGTTTCTCCCAAAAACTTGCAATCAATGCACATTAGACCACTAGACATAACATCTTACTTTTACTCATCTCATTAAGTAAAATATAATTAAAACATGTAAGGAATTATGAGAAGAGTTGATTTTAGTAATATTGGAGGTGTATTAAAGTCCATATATTTACCCAATGATGAGCCTCATTAGCGTGCAACCTCATCGCAATCTCCAAGGCTTCTTCATGTGTATCTATCTTCTGTTGTGACAGGGTGATTCTCAAATGGGGCAAAAGTGATGCTATAAACTAGTCACGATGCTATCTATCTAAGATCTGCATGTTATCCTGTCTGATATGGAACTTCAACCTTTGATTAAAGTACCAAGGTGTCTCCTCAACCTTCATCATGATATATTTAAATTCAATCACTGACTGTGAGTCATATTTGAGTTTACTAAACTCTTTGTTCAAAGTCGTCTAAGTTTTTGCTAGCGATGCACGAGGATTGTCAGTACAATACTTAATGTACCAAGTGTTTTAGGAATATTTAGTGTTCTTGGACAAATGCCTAACCCTCTAGATCTAGTAGCAGGTCTAGAAACAACAGACAAATTAATCTTAACCTTTCATATAAACAATAGATAAAATAAGAAAATAGAGAACCTACTTGTAGCTTCCGCTTGTTCCTTATCTCCCCTGACCGATTTCGTTGCTCCTTCCCGTACTTAAATCACTTGAGAAGTACTTGCACAACTACAGAAATAAAAACTCGTCAAAGCATAATGATCTATCGCTTATAAATAACATGGAATCAAAAACATGATATACATATGAAAGCATTAACATATAACACAAGCATAAGGGAAAAATTTTGAAAACTTTATTGATAAGAGGAAAGATTACAACCCATATGAGCTCGATCCAGTGTCATCCTTCCAATTCAATCCTTCATCAGCCTTGTGAAAAGCAAGACACTCCAACACTATGACAATACTTGCACTCAATTCTAATCTCATATCACCAGCATCTCCTTACAACTCAATATTTTTCAATCGAGATCTCTTATATGAGTGATCTATTTATAGGTGAGTAAAGGAGATTATGCCATCAATGGAGGTAATGAATGCCTTTCTAAATTTAGAAATCAGTTCCATGGAAGAAGGGATATGGGAATGATGTTTCCTAATTCCTTTTCTCATCCAAATGCGAACTCAAAGGAGCAGGTGGCATTGAGAAACTTCTAGAGGCTTCTAATGGATAAGGAATCTTCAAACCCTCATGGAAATTTGCTCAAATTCTCTTAGCGCAGGCCAAAGAGGGACCAAGTGCGCTACATAACACCCTGTCAGTGTATGGTTTGCAATGCAACACACCCTAATGAAGGCCTACCTACGCTGATCTTCTTAGAGGTAGTTTTTGGATGTTTTCAATGATGGAACTTCTTGGGAAGTAAAGCATTTTGATGACTTAGGGCATGTAACAACTGCACTAGGGTTTGATAGGTCCTAATAGTACCAATATGTAATTTGGGGTTGATGTGCCCAAATGGATTTGTAACAGTTGCCCCTTAAAGCATGAAGTTGTAAATGTTGGAAATAATAGTGGGGGGGGGAATCAGTATTAGAAAATCAAACACTTTTTCATTTTCATACTCAGATACATATACGCTACTTCAGTTAAGGGAACTCACGTGTAAATGCAACTTTGTTTAATTAAACTAGCGTATATCTAGTAAACTTATGATTCAGTTAATCCATCATATGTTGATCTTTAATTAGTGCATCAGAACTTCATTAACCATGTAACCAGTAAAAAGGTGCAATAAAATAGAATATATCATCACACATAAGAAACACACATGAACACCATGATATAAGGTGGAAACCCAATGTGGGTGAAAACCACCTGCTGCAATTCGTCTCTATCTTATTTTAATAAGAAACTTCTTTTTACAATATTTTTGTACTGGTGCAGTCTTATACCAGTATGTAGGCTTCTACCTGCAGAAGGCTACAACCTTCTCTCGTTCTCCAGCTTCTCCTGGAAGGGAGCTACAACCCCCTGTTGAGGGCCCCGAAGTCGGGTCAACAACAAGGGGGATACCCACCCGGTCCAGAACCTGGTTGGCGGCTCCTTGCCCGTTTGGAGTAGCGGGTCCGACTGGGGGTAATGGGACCAGTTTCCCAATGTGATGGGTGTGTGTGTGTGCGTAGAGTCTGATGATATTAATCTAGAGGTTTTTCTAAACTAGTGTTGATTTTAACTGCTAAACTAACTCTATGCTAATGTAATCTAATGAAGAGAAATACATCTGATCTATGCTAACCCGGGGTGTTTTTCTTTTGTTTATGCGATCTAGAAAGATTTCTAACAGCAGCTGGTAATAAAGATCATTCAACTCATATCAGAATATAAACCAATAAAGATAAACCGTTCTGCATAAGAAGTTAGGCAGAATAGTTGTGAAAAACATATCGCATAATCAGTTTTCTATATGTTAAGCATGATTAAATGATCCCACCGTACAGAAGTGCCAAATGGTAATGCAGACATTCATACAATAACATATAAAGAACTCAGCTACATATCACTTTAGGGATACTAGCAGAATCTAGTCAAGAGATAAAAGTACCATTTATGACTAACTTCACCAATAAACTTCAAGTAATAATGATTTATTTCTACTTGTTATAACATCTGCTAAGAGTACAGAAGTGCAACATCGGTAACAGATATTAAAATGCAAACATAAATAAATCTTGATCCATCCATTCATCAAAAACCTCCTCTGAGGGTGCAGAAGTGCATGTTCTGAGGATGAGTTTTTTGACAGATTTCCGGACCCTTCTCCAAAAACCATGAGAAGGGTTAAATACTACTAGCTAATTGATATTATTTACACGAATCTAGGGAATCGGCTTCAAATGACCGCCCTTTACTAAAAGCAAATTTATTTCTAAAACTCTTTAAATCTAATTTCTGATCGTTTCTGTATATTCTCTTTAGTGTTGTCAACAGCGCAACGTTTTCCTGGGAAGAGTCGGCTGACTGCCTTCTTCTTTTGCTCGGGAGATAAAAGTGGAAATAACAGGAGTTGGCACTCCCTTCTGACAGACCAGAAGATATTTTCGAAAACCTTTCTCTAGCTGGGTGTATTCGCCGCGTGTATACTTAGCACAACCTAGGTTCTTCTCGAACTGATTTTGTTGTTGTTGTTTTGGTTTCCGGTTGTGCGAATGACTGAGCGGGTTAGGAGTCGTGCTGTATGGACATCCCCCTGTTTTAAGAATTGTTTCCTTTCTTTGTTCCAGGTTTTCCTGAAGCGTCTTCCTTCTCATGCGCTTCTTTCTCTGCTTTACCAAGTCTGAGCTTCAGGATCTTTTCTGAACACGCTGCTTTTGTGCGCCTTTGACTCTGAGTCCTGGATAGTCTAATTTCATCAGTGCCGGTTGTCTGATAGTCTGGAATCTGCGGTCCTGCTGCATGCGGCATTCGTTTGCGGAGGCATCTTCTCTCTGCTGTTTGATTGGCGCTTTCCCCTTTCTCTCAGATGTTTCCTGCATATAGATTTATATCAGTTGCGTGTCTTGCAGTCTACGCAAAGAAGAAGGGAAATGAAAAGATTGACATGAAAGCATTAAACTCTAATGAATGCGCAATCCTGACATGCATCATGACTTGACTCTTCGATAAATGTGATGCAATCATTCCTTGATACTCAAGCATGAGGTCATTAAATTCCTTCAAGGCGCGCACTTAATCCTGGGCTTGTCGTGTGATAAGTCTTTTCAGATCGCAGATCGCAAATCGCTGCCATCGCAGATCGCAAATCGCTGCCATCGCAGATATCGCAAATTTTGTTTGATGGTTATGTCGTATAGCGCGATGCTTGCGATTTGCGATATCGCATATCGGCGGTCGGCGTTTTTCGAAGGTCTTCTTTTAAAGGGGCGCGTGTGATGTATGCGACGCGATGAACTTCGCATCGCTCATTCGCGGTCTTGCTTTTCGCGCTCGAGCCATGCTTCGGCCTTTCTTTGCGATGCGATTTAAGCCTTAGGGAGAGAAATATAAAAACTTTAAAAAAATATTTTTTGGGATTTTTTGTTGTTCAGGGTCCCCTCTTTGCTTAACGTTATTGCTAATGTCAAGCGAAGAAGGGGGGTTGTTGGTGACCACAACAATGGCGATTCACTGTGAAGAACCAGTTATCTCTGCTTGTTCTATTGCATTTTCACTTCCAAAACAGAAAAGTTTTCTTATGCCTAAATTTTGTTATGGACAGATAGAGTATTACCCCTTATCCTGTCAATGATGTTTCGTCACAACTTTTTATTTCATTCCGATTGTTTGCTTCCTCTGGGTTATTTCTTGTATTTACACCTAGACATTACTCAGCCTTTTCAAAGACAAAATAAGGTATTCCCTGTGTACTGGCTTTGTAAAGTATGCTCATTTGTCGTAGGTAGAGCCTCTGCTGCCCGCAAGCGTCCATAGCCTCGACAGGGTTACCATATTATCCAGCAATGATCCTTTTTCCTGCTTGAGGTTATTTACAACATTCCAGAGAAAAACCCTTTTGACACTTTTTCTTTCCTTTTTAATTTTTTATTCTCTAAAGAACAATGTCTTGGTTTGGTGGCCAAATTATGACACAGTCATTCACTTGATTTACACTTTTGCTGAACAAACTGGCTCGCGATGAGACCCCTTGTCTTTTGATTGCAACAATCTTGAGTCGTTGCCCTGTTTTGATAGACAGTAGTGGCAAAGTTAGCAAGTTATAATATCTGTGATCATGATAAGCCGGCTCGTGATGAGACCTCTTATTCTTTGAGATATAGTGTTTTCTTGGATTGTTTCTCTGGATGCTGCGATTTTCCTTAACAGGGAGGAAGTCATTGTTTTTCCTTAAGAAAGCTCTGGACGACAATAATAGAGTTTAAGAACAGCAGTTTTGCAGAGAATACTTATTTTGCTATTGATGATACTTTTCATTGCGTTGGCATAGAACAATTTTTTGCCAAAAGTTACCTTCATCCCAGATTTCTTTGTAAAGTTGAAACTAACATCACATTCAGGCTAAAGTTAACTCTACCTGTCAATAATAAAAGTCAGATTTTTCGAAAAGTTTTACTATTTATACAAGTGAAATCAAAATCTGATAGAGAAATGGTATATACTTCATAAATACAATTTATGATCACTCACAACCAACCTTATTTATATTTAAAAAATAAAACTAAAATAAAACTAAAATTATCCTACAAAAATTAGAAGGATAACCTTCTATGGAAAATACATTTTGAGGATTTGTCCGTTTACAGGTAGAGAATCTCTCTTGCCTGTCAAGTCCTGCAACACAAAAGTCGATGGGCCTATGACTTCTACGATTTGAAAAGGACCAAGCCATAGCTTCTGGAATTTCGTATGTTTGCCCTTCTCTTCGTGAGCCTTATCCCACTTCAAAACTAGATCTCCCATCTGAAAGTTTTTTCTGGTCAGTATGTTCGAATCAAAAGAGGATTTTATCAGTGCTTGGTGGTGAGCGTGGGTTTTCTTGGCCTGTTCTCGTTGTTCTTCTAGCTTGATTATTTCCGTTTGCCTTAGTTGTAAGGGGGAAGTGGATACTTCATCAATGTATTATACTAAGGACAAGGAGGGAATGACTAAGTGGGTAGGAAGAACTGCTTCTCTCCCGTAAACTAAATTAAAGGGAGAAGCGCTGATAGAGGCTTTCTTTGTAATTCTGTCTGCCCATAGGGCGTTTACTAGCGCTTTATGCCAATTCTTTTGGCTTTGGTCGACTGTCTTTTTGATAATCCTAATTAGGTTCTTGTTCGTTGATTCAGCCAACCCATTACCTTGCGGATAGTAGTTGGCAAAATACTTTAGTTTGAACCCTCTTTTGAGTGCGAACTCAGTCATGGTATTTCCAGAAAAATATGAAGCGTTATCGAATATTAAGGCCGTTGGCAATCCAAACCTAGTAATGATAAACTGATCTATGAATTCAATAATATTTTCAGAATTGGCTGTCTTGAGAGGAACTGCCTCTACCCATTTAGTAAAATAGTCAGTTGCAGTGAGGATATACCTATGCTGTTTAGAGGAGTGAGGAACGATCTCACCTATTATGTCCAGACCCCATTGGCTGAACGGCTGTTCGATGTTAACCGGCTGCAGTGGCATGGATGACTTCTTTTGTTTCCCTGCAGCCGTTTGGCAGAGTTGGCATTTTCTTACGTGATTGTACGAGTCTTTGAACAGCGTGGGCCAGTAGTATCCTGCACGTAAGATTTTGTGTGCGGTGGCTTCTCCAGCATAGTGTCCACCTGCTGGTCCATCGTGGAGTTCCTGCAAAACCTTTTCGGCTTCAGTTTTCTCAAGACATCTAAGAAGCACATAATCATAATTTCTTTTAAATAAGACATCATCTACGAGCTGATATTGTTTGGCTTTTAACCTCAGGGCTCTCTTTTTGATGTGATCCAGGTGAAATGGAGCATATCCGTTTTTGAGGAAATAAATGATGTCAGCATAAAATGATTCTGCGTCGTTTAGGCTTACCTCATATGTGTGTACCTCTTCAGGCGATTCTTCGGGGATTTGCGATGCTCCAGCTAACATCTTACAGAAGCCTTGGCCTCTTACGATGTGTGCCGGCTTGATTTCCAGGTCGTATTCTTGCAAGGCGGTGATCCAATTCGCTCTCTTCTCGCCCACGTCTTTCTGAATCAGGAGGTTTCTTACCGCTGGGAATGGTACTATGACCTTGGTATGGGCCTTTAGCAAGAAGGGTCTGAAATATTTGACCGCTTTGAAAACGGCATACACCTGTTTCTCTACGTCCGAATATTTCAGCTCAGCACCTTGTAAGTTTGAGCTAAAGAATGCGATTGGGGCTTCTGCCTTTTCTTGGTTTGCCTGGGTCAAGATCGCAGCATAAGAATTTTCTGAGGCAAACATGTATAAGATGAATGGCTCTGAAAAATTTGGGGTTGCTAGGGATGGAGCGTTGATGATGGCTTGTTTGATTAAGTTAAACGCTTCGTGTTCGTCTAGACCCCATTTAAAGTTTGAATTCTTTTTTATCATTTTTTGTAAAGGAGAAATAATGCGTGAAAAATCTGGGACAAATCTTTTCACAAAATTGATCTGTCCTAGGAAAGATTGCATGGTCTTTTTGTTATGGGGCATGGATATCTCGGAAATTTCTTTGATTCTGTCAGGTTCAATGTGAATGCCCGATTTGGACACTATGAACCCTAGCAATTTTCCTTCACTCAACGTGAAAAAAGATTTCTTCGGGTTAAGCGAGATTCCATACCTTAAACATCTTTGAAAGATTTGCTTCAAATCTTTGAGATGGTCGCTTCGGTTCTTGGAGTACACAGTTATATCATCTAGGTAAATCACTACTGATTTATTGACTAACCCTTTGAACGCAATGTCCATAGCCCTTTGAAAAGTAGCGCTGGCGTTGATCAGACCGAACGGCATCTTCTGATACGCGTAGGTACCCCATTTAGTTCGGAAGGTGGTTTTTAGCTGATCGTCTGGGTGTACCAGCACTTGATTATATCCTGAAAATCCATCCAGGAAAGACATTAATTCTGAGCCTGTTACAGCCTGTAGTATTTGCTCCATAGGTGGGAGGGGAAAATTGTCTTTCTGACAGGCTTTGTTGAGATTCCGGAAGTCGATGCAGATTCTAATATCTCCGTTTTTCTTCCTAACAGGTACCATATTGGATACCCATTTGGAATGTCTGACCGGGAAAATTATTCTGGCTCTCAACAACTTATTCAGCTCAGTTTTTATCTGATTTTCCAGGTTGGGGTGGATTTTCCTGAGCTTCTGTTGGACGGGTTTCTCGTTGTCAATCATAGGGATAGTGTGCTGAATGATAGAAGTGTTATAAGTTTTCAGCTCATTATAGTTCCAGGCAAAGACATTTTTGTACTGTCGTAGAAGACGGATGTATGCTGACTTTTCTTCAGGAGCTAGGCCTTGGCCTAGATTAACGTTTTGGGGTTTCTCTTCGGTTCCTAAGTTCACTGATTCGTAGTTTAGAGTTGAACTGTAAAGTTTGGCGTTAGCTGATCTTTTGAACCGACTTTTTAAGTCATACAAATCTTCTAATTTGACCACTGATTTGGGTATAGCATTATCCGTGCCATTTTGTTGTATTTGGTGGTCATGACAGTCCTCGTCGATTATCTGGTTTGAGTAGGATCCTTTAGAGGTAAGGAAACTTACGATGTCTGGGTCGTCGTTGAATACTCTCCAGTTGGTGATATTGTCAGGGATAGACGGCTTAAAAATTAACTCTATGGAAAACCTATCTGGACTAAAGTCTTCGGAGGGGATGAGTCTGGAGGCTACGTTTGCTAGCAGGTCTGCGCTTGCATTGTGAAGTCTTGGGATTGATGAAATATTGAATGTTGTAAAATGCGCAGTGAGATCTTGCACTAAAGACTGATAGTGCTTTAAATGACTAGACAGGCAGTGTATGGTGTTACGTACCTGTTTGACAACGATCTCGAAATCTCCAAAGACTTGAAGATATTTGACGTTGCAGCCGATTGCTTTGTATAGGCCTTGCACCAAGGCTTCGTATTCCGCTGTGTTGTTCGTGCAATCGAACTCCAGCCTGCATGTGAGCATGGTCTTATTTCCGTCGGGGCTAATCAAGACGCATCCTGCTCCCGCTCCCTCATTGGACTTAGAGCCATCAAAATATAATTTCCAAAATAAAGAAGTATTTACAGGGTTATCTAAGAAACTAACACATTTTGAATCATCAGTCTGAGAAAAGTTTTCTACTTGGGACACGACTGAATTTTCTAAATATGGTGATATGTGAGCATTGAAATTTCCAAGGAAAGAGTCTACCGAGTAGTTGCTGATGATGCTGCTGTTGTATGTTATGGCTTCGTTCTCTCCCTCCAAATCTGTCACTATGTACTTTTGGTGCAATTCTCGTTCAACCTTTATTTGATTTGGCTTCCCGTTGAAGGGTAACCACATGTGTGACCAGTCAGTCGAAAAATATCCGTGGAGCTTCTCGGACCAATCCCTACTAAGAATTAGACCATAAAATTCAGGGATGTCAGCAACTAGAATATCGATGACCTGGCATACCTTGGGGTTGGACGACAGTCTTATGTTCACTTGATTAAGTTCGCCTATCACTTCGACTTGTGATCGATCAAGTTGAACTATGCGCACTGCGGACTTTTGCGGTTGAACATTAAGTTTGGCACATATTGACTTGGGTAAAATATTGGTTGAAGCACCAGAATCAACCAAGCAGTTATGCACGTTTCTGTTAAAGATCTCATAAGTGAGGAGGAAAGGAGGAGTGTGAGATCTAGACCTCCCTCCAATCAAAGCGATGTCATTTGGATCGATTTTATTGATCGCGTTGATTGGGGGTCTTCCTATATTATGGGAAGCTATAGCTGTAGGTAGAGGTGCAGTAGGTACGGCGTGTAACTCTTTCATCATGATCTTCTGTTGGTGTTTCAATTTGCTCAACTCGTACAGGGTGATATTAGCCCTAGTCTTCTTCATGTCGTCGATGATATTATACTCCATTTCATCCGACACTATTAGTGTCTTTGATGGAGGCGATTGCTCTGATTGGACTGGACTAAATGAGGTCACTTTAGGGGTTGTCTTCTTTGTTGCAACCTTTTCTTTCGCTGGAGGGCTTGCGCCCTTCTGTTTTGAGGTAGTCTGGGGAGGATCAAGTTGATTTCTGCTTCGTGTGCTAACCGGAAGTGCTTCTTGATCTTCCTCTTGTGGGAGGATGAAATCCCACATTCCTTGCAGTTCCACCACTTCTTCGTCGTCGGTCTGCGTTTCGATGGTGCTCTCTTCTTCTTCTTCTTCAGATTCCACATTTGAGACCACGTTGGGTGGCTTCGTCTCCATAGGGGGATTTCTTTTGAAATTCCTAAAAGGCTTTCTTGGGGACGACTCTGCTACTTGCTTTCTTATGTCAATCATCTCATTAGACATGGATTTCAAGACTTTTTGTAATCCTTCCATGTCGAAAGGATCCTTCGTTTGCTTCTTCTTGGTTTCTTCTTTGAAAGAGATTTTCTTAGATTTACGCTCTTCGATTGTAGATCTCTTTTCTAGGGCTACTACGCGTCTTTCGACTGCCAATGTCTCAGCCAAGTTTTCGACTAAGGTTGTCTTGCTTGCCCTATCTACGAAGATGGCCAAGTTTGAAGGTAAGGCCGTGATGTACCATTCGCATCTTACTTCCTCGCTGGGCTGGGAAGCAGCGGGGATTTTATTGAGGATCTTGTTGAACCGTAAGTTAAAATCTTTAATGGGTTCCCTAGCCTCAGCTTTAAGATTGGACAGATCGTTGATCAGTGTCGCTGTCGATCTATCATCGCCGAATTTGGTGAGAAATTGATTTTGAAAAATATCCCAGCTGGTGATAGATCCGGAGGGTAGCAAAAAGTACCATGACCCGGCTGTCCCTTGCATCGTATAGGGGAAGAGTCGGACCACGACATCTTCGTTGGTGACCCTGTTGAGATTAACAGAAAGCATGAAATTATTGATATGTTCTTCAGCTAGCATTCCAGTTTCTGGATTGAACTTTGGTAACCACTTCTCAAGATGGGCAGGTATTGGACTTAGGGGTGGAGGCATTAAAACCGCCCCAGGGTTGTTCCATGGAGATTGTGCCATCGCTGAGTTGCTGGTTAATAAAAGTGTAGAAGATGACCTTCGAGGTTGAGAAGATAGAGATGTTACGATCTTTGACGACTGTGGAGAAAGGGTTGCGGAAGATGGATGAGTGATTTGAGGTGGAGATGTGGGTGGTTGACTTCGCGGAGAAGGAGTTGAAATGGATGAGGTGGATGGAAGAGTCTCTCTGTCAGACTCTTGAAGTGCTTTCCTTGCTCTTTTCCTAGTGGGGAGAGGGATTTCAGTTGGCTGAATGCCGAACTTTTCACTCTTCAATCGGGTCAGAGGATGAGCAGGGTTGTATTGCGAAGTCAAGCTGCCTTTAGATTTATCAGATTTCTGGTTAAAAATAGAGAATCCCTGGAGTTTACGGATCAAGGTTTGAACTTCAGGGGGATCGACAATAAGTTGTTCTGATGTATCAGGATGTATAGCAGCGGTGGATGTCCGAGCGACTTCCAGTTCCGAGTTTAGTCGTACCGGGGAAGTCGGGGAAGTTGGTGAGGGTGACTTGCTCTTAGAATGGTATTTGAATTTTGAGTTATGCGCCATTCATAGCTCGACCCCTCCCTCTAGCGCCAGAAATGTTGAGGGCCCCGAAGTCGGGTCAACAACAAGGGGGATACCCACCCGGTCCGGAACCTGGTTGGCGGCTCCTTGCCCATTTGGAGTAGCGGGTCCGACTGGGGGTAATGGGACCAGTTTCCCAATGTGATGGGTGTGTGTGTGTGCGTAGAGTCTGATGATATTAATCTAGAGGTTTTTCTAAACTAGTGTTGATTTTAACTGCTAAACTAACTCTATGCTAATGTAATCTAATGAAGAGAAATACATCTGATCTATGCTAACCCGGGGTGTTTTTCTTTTGTTTATGCGATCTAGAAAGATTTCTAACAGCAGCTGGTAATAAAAATCATTCAACTGATATAAAAATATAAACCAATAAAGATAAACCGTTCTGCATAAGAAGTTAGGCAGAATAGTTGTGAAAAACATATCGCATAATCAGTTTTCTATATGTTAAGCATGATTAAATGATCCCACCGTACAGAAGTGCCAAATGGTAATGCAGACATTCATACAATAACATATAAAGAACTCAGCTACATATCACTTTAGGGATACTAGCAGAATCTAGTCAAGAGATAAAAGTACCATTTATGACTAACTTCACCAATAAACTTCAAGTAATAATGATTTATTTCTACTTGTTCTAACATCTGCTAAGAGTACAGAAGTGCAACATCAGTAACAGATATTAAAATGCAAACATAAATAAATCTTGATCCATCCATTCATCAAAAACCTCCTCTGAGGGTGCAGAAGTGCATGTTCTGAGGATGAGTTTTTTGACAGATTTCCGGACCCTTCTCCAAAAACCATGAGAAGGGTTAAATACTACTAGCTAATTGATATTATTTACACGAATCTAGGGAATCGGCTTCAAATGACCGCCCTTTACTAAAAGCAAATTTATTTCTAAAACTCTTTAAATCTAATTTCTGACCGTTTCTATATATTCTCTTTAGTGCTGTCAACAACGCAACGTTTTCCTGGGAAGAGTCGGCTGACTGCCTTCTTCTTTTGCTCGGGAGATAAAAGTGGAAATAACAGGAGCTGGCACTTCCTTCTGACAGACCAGAAGATATTTTCGAAAACCTTTCTCTAGCTGGGTGTATTCGCCGCGTGTATACTTAGCACAACCCAGGTTCTTCTCGAACTGATTTTGCTGTTGCTGTTTTGGTTTCCAGTCGTGCGAATGACTGAGCGGGTTAGTAGTCGTGCTGTATGGACATCCCCCTGTTTTAAGAATTGTTTCCGTTCTTTGTTCCAGGTTTTCCTGAAGCGTCTTCCTTCTCATGCGCTTCTTTCTCTGCTTTACCAAGTCTGAGCTTCAGGATCTTTTCTGAACACGCTGCTTTTGTGCGCCTTTGACTCTGAGTCCTGGATAGTCTAATTTCATCAGTGCCAGTTGTCTGATAGTCTGGAATCCGTGGTCCTGCTGCATGCGGCATTCGTTTGCGGAGGCATCTTCTCTCTGCTGTTTGATTGGCGCTTTCCCCTTTCTCTCAGATGTTTCCTGCATATAGATTTATATCAGTTGCGTGTCTTGCAGTCTACGCAAAGAAGAAGGGAAATGAAAAGATTGACATGAAAGCATTAAAATCTAATGAATGCGTAATCCTGACATGCATCATGACTTGACTCTTCGATAAATGCGATGCAATCATTCCTTGATACTCAAGCATGAGGTCATTAAATTCCTTCAAGGCGCGCACTTAATCCTGGGCTTGTCGTGTGATAAGTCTTTTCAGATCGCAGATCGCAAATCGCTGCCATCGCAGATCGCAAATCGCAGATATCGCAAATTTTGTTTAATGGTTATGTCGTATAGCGCGATGCTTGCGATTTGCGATATCGCATATCGGCGGTCGGCGTTTTTCGAAGGTCTTCTTTTAAAGGGGCACATGTGATGTATGCGATGCGATGAACTTCGCATCGCTCATTCGCGGTCTTGCTTTTCGCGCTCGAGCCATGCTTCGGCCTTTCTTTGCGATGCGATTTAAGCCTTAGGGAGAGAAATATAAAAACTTTAGAAAAATATTTTTTGGGATTTTTTGTTGTTCAGGGTCCCCTCTTTGCTTGACGTTATTGCTAATGTCAAGCGAAGAAGGGGGGTTGTTGGTGACCACAACACCCCCTTAGCTCTTGTACTAGCTGATGTACTAGTACGTAGGTGCTGACCTACAGAAGGCTACAACCTTCTCTTTTCTTCCAGGGACCACATTTCATAAATTTTCAGACTAGATCCATAAATACAAAACAATCACTACTACAATACAATCATTAACTCTGAATCACCCAACAACTGAATCACTGAAACCCTGTCATCAAAACACAGTCACCAAAACATAGACCAGAGCCCAGAACTCTGCAACAACCACTAGAACCAACAACAACCTGAAATATCAAATCTCATAATGTATACGCTACTTGACTGTGTCAAACCAGCGTGTATACGCCCTTTCACCAGAGAGAACCCGTGTACAGATCTGAAAATAATTACTTATACCTTCGCTGCAATTTCCAACTTCAGATATACCCAGACCATAAGATATAAAGGATAAGACATGTGTTAGTATTCAGATATATTCATGATCATACCATATAATGATAATACATTTTAGTCTTCAAGATCCCGGTCCATCAACCTTTATCAGCTGCATAGGTGCCTCCTTGGTTCTGATCAAGCAAATCATCACAAACCCATAACTAGCATACTAGATCTCACCCTTCATCAGATATTCATCACTTGCACACTTACTCCTCTTGGCCTAATGATCTTCTCCTTATATAGGTTTAGGCCTCTCTCAATACCACGGTCCAAAACCACGTAGAACCAATACCTTGGACCCAATACCTGGGGTCAATACTTTAGACCAAATACCATGGACCAATACCAAAATACCATGGACCAAATACAACGGACCAAAACTTAGTTTTCCAACGTGTACACGCCTTTCCTTCTGTGAACCTGCGTGTGTACGTATACGTGCCTTTTATTCTGCTAACCCACATGTATACGCACTTTCATCAAGGTTAACTTGCGTATACCTCTCTCTGATCATTAATTATTTGCTCTTGATCTGCTGCACTATGATCTGTCATCTGAGTGAGTTTCCATCAAGGACAACATTTGTATCATACCTCTAAGTGAGTTTCCATCAAGGATAACACCTGTATCATAATGCCAACAGTGAATATATATGTCGGGTGAAATGCTTTATCACGAGGAGAGGAGGTTTCGAATGGAAGGTGACCTGCATCAATTACAAACATATATCATGATAATTTGATTTTTCTCATAAACTCGCTGAGGGAGGCATACCCATGCTTAGCTTATAAACTTTCATTACGTGTACATAAATTAGATAATCGTCTACATATAGACTCATGTTTCTTCAGATATAGACCCATGATTAGGATGACCATCTGTGTAAGGCCATTATACATTTGATTTAGTACTCCTGAATATATGGCAGCCCGGATGGATGAAACTAGATCTGGGGTCTTCAATCTCATTTAATCTTCACTCAATGTACAAGTCTAACCATGTGAATAGATGTTCTGAAGTCGTCTGATTACTAGCCAATGATGTAAGCTATTAACAGACGCGAGAGGAATCACCGATAATGATGATGACCCTCAAGGTACTACAATACATTTCACATGGTGTGAATAAATGATTTGATGTCGAATAGCATACAAAGTCTTTTGGTTGAAGGCCATTGATGTTAACCTATCGTCGGAAGAGAGAAACCTGCCATTGATGTATGTAAGCTTCAAGGCACTGAAGGGGTGTTTCTAGGTCAACTTCTTGGATGATGAGCTGATGTCGACAAGAAGCAACTCGTCATAGTAGGGCATTGATGTATACCACATCTATGACATGAAACAAGGTAAATGATTTTGGATATGAGAATCGACTGACGACACAAGGTTCAGGAATGGTGGTCATGAAAATGAAGGTTTACAGTATTGCAACGGATGAAGTTTGAACTGAATGACTTCTCTTGAACATATCGGCGACACTGAGATGAATTGGTAGCATTGACACAAAACAAAAGTGATGGATGGTGTGATAGACCAACGGTATGATAACCATCAAGCTGAATGACCCAACCCAAATAGTCATGGAGATGAAGTGAAAGTGTCATGTTCAAGAGTGACTCGCTACCAAAAGTTTTCTCGACCTTTTCCCATTTTCCCCAGTCATTACTGACCAATACCTATTTATTTTTTATTAAGATTGAGGAGGATAACATATGCTTGTTTGTATAATTCACCCTTCAGGCGAACCCATCACTATTTGATTCTCTAACGAGTCTAGCAAAGGTGAAACTCGGCCTTGTCTAGATGGACAAGTTTGTCACTATTTGATGTTTTTAATGAGTTTAACAACAATGACAACTCAGTCCTTTTCATGTTTAGAGAGTTTGAAAAGGGACGAAAAGGAAACTCTATAAGTTATTTTTTGTAAAATAATCTCTCAAGTTCGAAAAAGCGTAAAATAATACAAGAGAGATATCGTTTTCAATCCTTTAACGAGTTGGAATAGACAAGCGCTTGACGATCTTTTCTTATTTAGAGAGTCTAAAAAGAGTTTAAAGAGGACTCTATGGGGCTTTCTTTTCATTTTTAACAAAGCTCGAAAAAGAAACAAAAGTTTGCTTTGTGGTCAAAGATGTCTAATTTACCCTTTAGTACATTGAATTCTACTTTCAGTTATTAACCCTGCTCAAAACTCCATCAAAGAGGATTAAAAATACATGTTCATGGATAAAATGAATAAAAACCAACATTTACTTGATTAATATGCAAAAAATAAACATAAGAACAAGTTTTGTAATTCATTTTTACCATTTCACTTTTACTCTTTGATTTTGGAGCTTTGGAGCAGTTTTTTACCCCAAACTTCACCAATTGATTGCGAAGGATTCTATGGATCGTTTCTCGTGCTGTCCAGACCAGGTAGGAGCTATCCTTGTTCTCTTCCATTTTATTCCATTCATTTTCAATTTTGAGCATTTTTTTTTTAGGCCCTTAGGGTTTCATTTTGTGCTCTCTGAATCAGCGCACCCTTTCTATATCGAAAGGTGTGCTGCATTGCATACACTTAGAAGGAAGTATGCATTTTAGTGCACTGTCTCTAATGGAGGGGTGCAATGGGCACAAAAACCAAATTTTGACAGTTGTTTTCTCCAAAAATTTCAACTTTTTTTTTGCAAAAATTGGATCCTATTTTGTCTAATGGTTGCATTTCAGACATTCATTGGATCAAAATGGTCATTATATGGAGAGAATGAGAGCATGAAGAACAAGACGTGATTTCCCTAAATGATCAGGGAACAGTTGATGCCCTAAGGAACTATGAGTTGCTGAAGTATTTTCTATTATCTAGCATGCGGCAACAAATTGAACTATTACAGTATCTTGTTCGTTCTTGGGATCCTACCGATCAAGTTTTTCACATTAGGGGCAAAGTGATCCCCTTTACCATCGAGGATATTTACTTTCTGACAGGACTGTCGAGGTGAGGTGCCCCCATTTCATTATCAGGATTTACCAGAGGAGGTGACTCAGTGAGAGATTATATTTGACAGTTCTGCGGGAAGGAGCTCAACCCAGCAGAGATGGAAAGATCAATATCAGAGATGTCAGTGATTTACCGTTGAGAACAATCCTTTTTACCCTCTCCAAATTGGCTGGCAGTGCAACTTTACATTTGGAAAACAAGTCTTATATGCAGTATGATTTAGAGTGCTTGGAGCCAAAGGTATTTAATTGGTGTGAGGTAATTCTTCCATCTATGAGAGAACAATTGACCAAGGTAAAGAATGGAAAGATAAAAAATTTTGGTTATGGGTCTATCTTGATTTCCTTTTCCTTGGAGAGAATCCCACTCATGTAGCCACAACACATCTCACTAGGAGTACCTGGACCTAGAGACCCACGGATGCAGAGGTGGGTGGATCTTATGGCTAGGCATGATGGCCAGACACTGATCTCATTTTCTTTTGTTTTCTTTGAGTGGTTCGATTGCCAAGAGATGGCCTTCGCGGAATATCCATATTCAAGGATGGATTTCTGTGGTGATCCAGATTTGTTGTTGTTGGTTGGGGCGCAGTGGAGTGCTATTGGTAAATTGTTTGACCACAATGTTTTTTCTTTTTAAAGTTTCTACCTTCTTTTGTGTTTTTGATTATTGCCAAGACTAAACAAAATTTTATATATGCATGCAGATGTTGGATCCATTCGACCTATGGTAGGCCAAAGGGAGGTAGGTGTGCCAGTGCAGAGAGCTATTGGGAGGGCAGTTCTTAGAGACTTGGATTTAGCAGAGACCTTGGCTGAGCTACATGATCACATAGAGGGTTTAACCCTGGGTATTCTAGACGTCTGGATAGAGGAGTTACCTATGCGATTGCAGCGCCATACCATTGGCGTGTTGAGTCGTTGGATGAGACTCCTGCGTATGATAGCACAGGCTGTGACCTGTTATCATCAACAACACTAGTCTATTAGGATATTTTCTGCATACATTTTTGAGTTTTTTGGGTCAGATGACCAATTTTTGTCTTGGACACAAACTATTTGTAAAAACTTATATACAGCTATCTACAACTATCTATTTGACTTTCAGAGTTTTATTATGGTTAAGTGATGCAATCCTATTCAAATGATGTTGAGAATGTTTATTTTACAATTGTCGCAAATGTCTATTTAACACATAATTTGCTAGAGAGTCAGTTAATGTGTTTAAATTTCTGGAAATATGTTGATATTGAATAAATTCAAAATACCTTTCCAAAATACGAACTCTAAGGAACATGCGATGAATTGTTGGGTTTCGGATGGTATAGACGCCAGTAAGTTGTAGTACGACAAGTTGTGAGTCTAGCCTAATGATGATTCGGCGTATGCCAAGTGAAATGGCATCAGAGAGGAGTTCAATAAAAGCGCTATAATCAATGATATTGTTTGTAGATCAACCAATATATATCCCTCTAAAACTCACTAACTCACCACTTGGAGCGAAAATGGCCCATGTTGCAGAAGATAAATTTTGCATACTACGAATAGCTCCATCTGCATACCCAACAAATGGTTCTAAAAAGTTCGACATCTGCAACAAATGCGAAGTGGATTACCTAACCAGATAAAAACTCTAAAAGAAACACACACACAAATGCAATAAAAGCATATATACAGTGAGTTTTACTACACTTAGCATAGTAACGTTTAAGATACAACCTGTTTCGGGGCTGTGACAATGGAATCCCATCATAGTCCACTAACTCGTAGGCACCTTTCATCAACACACGTTTAATAATATAAGGACCCATCCATAATGGTTCAAATTTTCCTGCTCCAAGTTTTTCAAAATACCTTTCCAAAATACGAACTCTAAGGAACATGCAATGAATTGCTAGGTTTCAGACGGTATAGACACCAGTAAGCTGTAGTACAACAAGTTGTGAGTCTATCCTAATGATGATTCAACATATGCCAAGTGAAATGGCATCAGAGAGGAGTTCAATCAACTCGCTATACTCAGCGATATTGTTTTTCGATCGACCAATACATATCCCTCTAAAGCTCACTAACTTGCCGCTTGGAGCAAAAATGGCCCATGCTGCAGAAGATAAATTCTGCATACTATGACTAGCTCCATCAGCATACCCAACAAATGGTTCCAAAAAGTTCGACAACTACAACAAATGCGAAGTAGATTACCTAACCAAATAAAAACTCTAAAAGAAGAACACACAAACATGCAATAAAAGCATATATACAGTGAGTTTTACTACACTAAACTAAGCATAGTAATGTTTAAGATACAACCCATTTCGGGGCTGCGACAATGGAATTCCATCATAGTCCACTAACTCATAGGCACCTTTCATCAACACACATTTAACAATATAAGGAGCTATCCATAATGGTTCAAATTTTCCTACTCCAAGTTTGTCAAAATCCTGATTGTAAAGCAAGACCAGGTCACCTTTTGAGAAGACACGAGGCTTAACATTTTTGTCATATTGCACCTTGATGCATTTTTTATGTGCTTCGTTAGTGAGTGCGACATCACGATGGGTTTAATCCAAATGGATTAATTCCAAAAAACATGCTTCTTCTTCAGAAGTGTCAGGTAGCAGGTCAATTGCGAGTTTGAGAGACGATATTTCACATTGGATTGGTAAGACTGCTTCCAAACCATAAACCAACTAAAAAGGCGTAAATCCGATCTCATTTCTCACCGAGGTTCGATATGCCCACAAAGCCAAGTAAAAGATTAAATTCCAATTCCTTTTATGGAGTCCAATCATTCTTTGCAACATGCACTTAAGGACTTTGTTGATAGCCTCAACTTGTTCGTTAGCTTGTGGGTAGTATGGAGTAGAACTATCATGTGACAGTCCTAATTTGGCAGTTAATTTGACCATCATGTGGTTGTGAAAATGCGACGCATGATCTGTAACTATAGCTTATGGTACACCAAACCTAGCAACCACATGGTTAAAAAAAAGCAGAGCAGCCATTTCACCACTGTTGTTCAATGTTGGCATCGCCTCAACCCATTTGGTAAAATAGTCAATAGCGACTATAATATACCCATGCCCCCTGGCCAAGGTGGGGTTACATGTCATAAAATCAATGCCCCATTTTGTGAATGGGCCAACAACAATGACTGGATGCAGTGGTGCAGGTGGTAATCTGGTTTTACGATCAAAAATCTGGCAAGCATGGCAACTTCTGACAGCAAGAATGCAATCTTTGAATATGGATGGCTAGAAGTAACCAGCTCATAGAATTTTCTGTGCAGTTACGTAACCAGATAAATCCCCCCCACAAGCACCTAAATGATACTCATTCAAAGCTTTTTCAGCCTCCTCATGAGTAAGGCACCTATGTAATATCGTATCAACACCACAATGATAAAGTGTATCACCAATGATCAGATAATATTTGGCTTGGTATCGATTAAGTTTTTGTTCAAAGTGAGAGGTATTAGGCCGAAAAGCTTGGGTTTCAAGATAGACCAGTATATCTCCATACCATGGATCACTTGACGAAATCAGAAACAGAGACTCATCCAAGATGATGCTTCTGATGTTAAATCGTTGGAGGGCGAGGGAAGATTACAAAGTAACTCAGCAAAGACAAGATATTTCTTTGATTTAGATCTTATGAATTCCAAATCAAACTCCTACAAGATAACTATCCATTTAGAATACTTGCCCCCCAACAATTGATGTGACAAGATGTATGTCATAGGGTTGCAATCTGATACAATGGTAGTTTTGCGAAGGAGGATGTAATGACGAAATCTCTGCACAACTTGAACAGCTGCCAAGGCTAAATTTTCGACATATGAATACTTTCTTTCTATATCATTGAGATTATGACTCAAATAATAAACAGGATGTTCAGTTCCACTTTCTTCTTGAACTAAAACTGTACCAATGGTTGTATCAGCAGTAGCGAGATACAAGTAAAAGTCTTTTTGATAGTTAGGGGCATACATTAATGACACTCTAATAAGGGAATCTTTAAGAGCATCAAAAGAATCTTGCACAACTTGGTCCCAATGGAAGGGTACCCCTTTCTTCAATAGACATGTATAACCTTTAGCTAATTCAGCATAGTTTGGAATGAATCTCCTCAGAAAGTTTTCCTTCCCTTGAAGTCTCTGTATCTGTAACAAGTTTGAAGGTGGAGGCAAGTCAAGGATTGCCTGAACCTTAATGGGATTGAGTCGAATTCCGTCTTTCGAAACTACAAATCCAAGTAATCGACCAGAGCCAACACAAAACACACATTTGTGTGGATTGAGTCTTATCTTGTAGTGTCGACATCGTAAAAATATTGCTCTCAAATGTTGCAAGTGATCAGTCCGTTTTCGTGAATGAGCAGGCAAATCATCAAGATAAGGTTGAACAATATGTTTGATGTCATGGAAGGCATAATTCACTGCCCTCTGAAATGTAGCCCCTACATTCTTCAAACCAAAAGGTAGCATTCGATAAGCGAATGTGCCCCACGGACATATAAAAGCAGTTCTTGATTGGTCCTGTGGGCGGATATTGATTTGATTATAGCCAGAAAATCCGTCCATGAATGAAAATATTTCACATCCAGCACATTCATCAATAATTTGGTCGATAAAAGGTGTAGGATAATTGTCCTTTGGACATGCTTGGTTTACATCCCTATAATCGACACACACTCAAATTGTCCCTTGTTTTTTCATCACTAGAACAATATTAGATACCCAATCAGTGATAGGTATAGGGAAAATGAATCCAGCACGCAAAAGTTTTTCAGCCTCTGCTTTAATGGCAACAACTTTCTTAGGATGAACAAGTCGAAGCCGTTGTCATACTGGTTTGACATCAGGGTACATTTTAATCTCATGTTCAACAATACTTGATTTAATGCCTGACATCTCCTCATAAGACCATGCAAAGACATCTAGAAATTCGTGAAAAAAGAGCACAATAATTATCAAGTTCCAATGGAGAACAAGATTTGATGACATGAATGTTTTCTACAATGTTAGGCTTGGTCGAAATTTTTATAGAAATCGTTTCTTCTATATTGGACATATTACACTCAGAATCTACAGTATTTACAGAATTTGACAAAAAATCAACGATGGATGGGTGATTTAGTTCATTTAAATAATATTCATTGTTATCTAGAAGGTGAGAATGATGATGATAATCTTCCCACAATGTCTCTCCTATCATCATTGATTGGATGATTCCTTCATCCATAGAATGTATATGTGAAAAAGGATCCGAAGAGGTACCATATTCTAATGATCTATCTACCCATATAATTGTTGAGAGTGGATTAGGGTTTGCCACACAAGCCCGAAAAATTGATTGTTATGATGATTCAATGGGGCTTAGCGGAAACGCCTCGCTATGACCATCAACTTCAAAGTAGTTGGAAATCTTATTAAAATCAAATGATGTAGAAGAAATCATGTTGCAAGTCTCCACTCTTGCCACTTCCACGAAACTAGATGGTGACGGGAGGGTAAAAGTGCCCATCAGGGAAGGATCTTTAAGGAGACCTACTCCAACATTTTGAAGTGATGGTAGGTTTCCATGTATCAATGGAA
This sequence comes from Pinus tabuliformis, assembly GCA_031772625.1. NCBI lineage: Eukaryota > Viridiplantae > Streptophyta > Pinopsida > Pinales > Pinaceae > Pinus > Pinus tabuliformis. The sequence continues at coordinate 537,521,083 of CM062816.1, read as the reverse complement.
TGCTTCCCGTAGCCTGTGAACTATTGGAAAAGAAGGCTAGCTAATCAATGACTGTGATTCCACCATTGAAAGGGAATACATTTGTACGAAAGTACGTGGAAACGACCACAGCCATAGCATATACCCAAGACCTTCCCAGTAAAATGTTGTAATCAAGGAGTCCATCAACTACCTTAACGTCAACAGTTATTGTCTTGACCCCTAGTTCGATTTGCAAGTTACTCAAAATCCCATATGGAGTATATGTCCTTCCATCAAAGGCTTTTAATGTTGTTGGTGATCGTGACAAGGGTAGTGAACCAAGTGTTTTCCAGCAGCTCATGGACATAATGTAGGTAGATGCCCCCTCATCAATAATAGTTCAGTGAACATTCTTATTGAGAGCTTTTATTTGTATTAGGAAAGCTAATTGTGCCGATAACTGTGGTGAATATCCCGCATGGTTAAAAACCACAAGATTGGAATCTGTAGGATCTATTCCACCTATTGCTGACAATAAAGCTTGTTTCTGGGAGGGACAGTTCTGCAGCACCTCAAGTGTCGACATAGCGGAAGGTGATTGAGCCAGATCTTCCACTATATTATAGTTTTGAGCTACTCGAGCACAAGGATTGAATGTTGATTTATGCACAACTCCCTTTGGTGGATTTATCGTCAATTCAGGTACAATTGGTGGAACAACTTCCGATGAAGTCGAGGTCGAAGTACTAGGTTGATCAATAGCCTGGTTATTTGACGACGATAGATTTCCATAATCTTTATTCCTTGTTGACACCAAAATATCATTTTGCGGATTTGCGATGGATAACATGAGTACTTGGGATGTGGAAGCATTGTCAGTTGCAACCAAATGTGTCTCCAGGGTTGGAAATAGATCTGTCAACACTGTTGATGTGTTTGAAGTCTTTAAAAGTTTAGAGACCTCAGAGCTATGTGAACAATCTCTTGTATAATGCTCATCATTACACATCAGGCATGGATAACGAGGTTTCCTGGCCGCGGTAGGGGAATCAGATGATTTCTCAGGAGCGGAAATTTCCTATTTCGTTTTTATATTCTTCCCCTTTTTCTTACCTCCTGGTTGCTTTGGATTTTTGCCTTTGTCAGATGACACGACATTAATCTCAGAGGCAAGAGTGTTTTCTGATGCATTTGCATCTTGATTGAAAATAGCAAGAGTTTGACCAGATGGTCTTCCTGTTGCCTGTGTGCTTGAAGAACTGATCACACCATCGCCGACATGAGAGTCCTTACTCGATTGTGGGGGTGGTGGAATAGTGTAAGCTGGTCTAGGTGGATGTGGGATTTTATCATAGAGCGTGTTGGATTGTGTGTATATCAAATCCAAGTATTGGGCATGAGCGATAACTTGCTCTTCTGTGACAACTCCACCTTTTGCCACATCCTCAGTGATTGATGGAAACAAGGACTTTATGAACCACTAAGCTAAAAGTTGATCGGGAACGTATGTTTTAACCATTCGACGACAATGCCGCCACTCATGAATATGATCAGATACATGGGTGGAGGTAGTCTGTTTAAAGTTGATTAAGAGTTCTGTTCCAGTCTCGTATCTGATAGGTAACTGGAAGTGGGTTAAAAAGGTAGTGGCTAAGGTGGTGAAGTTATTGAAAGAAGCACTTGGTAATTCAATGTACCATTTAGTAGCTGGACCAGTAGGCATTCTGTGGAAAAGAAGAAGTCTGATCGAATCATCATTCAAGGTATTGGATGAACACCATAAATGAAATGTCATAACATGATTCGATGGGTCTTCTCCAGGATTTCCATTAAACTTTGGAATATCAGATGGTAACTTGTGCGGAATTACCGGCCACCAAGGTACATATGCGATTGGATCGTTGGTGAGCTGGTTTAAATCTAGTAATTCTAAAGTTGCTACGAATGGCAACTGTCGATTCAAGTCAAGTTGAGCATACCCAGGATATGATGGAATTGCCTGTGCAATAGGTCTTTGCAGACCATCATAGGGCATCTACATTTGGTAACCTTAGTAAGGTTGTTGGACAAAACCAGTATAAGGTGGTTGTTGATAACCAGATTGGAATTGTGGTTGTCCATAACCTGCAAAGCCTTGTTGCCCAGGTCCTTGGTAAGCTTGATATTGACCAAAACTAGGTTGAGCTTGTGAATCAAGTCCAAACTGAGGTTGGAACTGTTGGAATTGTGGCAACCACGGTTGTTGAGACAATTGTTGTTGCCCAGTAATGAAAGATTGACTTGACTATGAATCAACTATACCAGTGTAAACCTGAGTCAATCTAGATAAAGGTATACTAACATGAGGTTGTTGTTGGGCTCCAGAAACAAGTGGATGTTGTAAAAAAACTTGAGAAACTTGAACCTCTTGACTTAAAACTTGTGGTTGCAAGGAAGAAGGATCAGTTTGTACTGGTTAAGATACAACAGTTTGAGCTTGTGACTGTGGCACAATAGTAACAACAGGTGTAGTAGGAATATTTGACACAATTTGCATTGGTTGTGTTGGATACACAAGCCTTGGTTGAGTTGGTATTACTGGTTGCCAATGAAAATTTTAATTCCAGGTTGACTTGAATATTGTGGTAAATTACCATATGATTGTCCACTGGAATAAAGAGGATACGGTGAATAAGCATATTGCTCTCCATATGGCGGCAACCCGGCATTTAATGGATACACAGGGCTCTGATGACTAGATTTCACAACCTGATACTGATGTGCAGGATCAAACTGTTGTGTTCCCATTTGAGAAAAACTAGGTATAATTCTGGATGAGTACATGGGTGTTGACCATGGTGCAGAAGCAACCCCTGAGTGGCTTCTAGACAATGATTAGTAACCAACCGGGATGGACAATTCACCATATAGGTGTGCTCAGGTGTGGTAGAAAACATTGAAGGAGTTACAACAGAAGATTCTACTATAGCTACATCAAATGATACAGTCTTGGATGTTGACGGTTGTTCAGCCATAGTTAACTCGCCCAAAAATTGTCCTAAAGATTTGACGGGAACTTGCAAGGAAGCAGGATCAGATGAAGCAATGTAATCAGGAGTAGTAGGGTAAAGATAAAGCCTAGTTCCAAAATGAAATGGGGTTCCAGGTGTGGAATCCTCTACTAATTCCTCCTTGATGGCAATCAAATCTGGTGGAAGAGGTTGACCGTCAGGTCTGTAAAAGACTTTTGGTGTTGATGAAAGTGTAGTTTCAACAGTGGCTAATGTCGGAGGGGTAACAACTTCTGAATGTTGAAATTCGAAGTCCAGATGTTTAGGTAAATGAACAATAGTTTCAAAGGGAGGTTCCTGAATAACTTCCGGTTCAGATGTAACTTCTATTTGAATTGGGATAGATTCTGGACCAACTCTTGGTTGAGTTGTTTCAAGTTCAAAAGCACTTTCTAGTTGAGCAGTTTCAAATTGAGTATTAACTTGTTGTTGGACAACCTCAGTTACTGTTACGCTAGGATCAGTGCTAATTTCCTCAGGTAATTGTAAAACTTCTTCTTTAAGAATGGATGTACTAGAAATAGTTGGAGTAACTGGAGTCCCTGTAGCTACTGAAACAAAAGTTTCAGGTAACCCAAACGAAGAACTAGGAGTTCTTGATGTACTAGACTCAGTTAAAGGAGACCGCTTTGTCCGAATTGGTGTCGCTTCGGGAGGCAAAGGTGGCTGGCTCACTGTTCTCTGCGAACGACAGGGTTTGGGTTGATTTTCCTCCACGATTGCTGATTAAATTTATTAACTTAAACTCAACTAAGGAATAAGGATGTTATTCGTGGTCAATTACTTTTTACAACATTAGAACACAACTTTGCTTTTTCAATTTTAAAGAGTCGAGAAAAAACAAAAGATGACTCTAGTCGCCTTCGATTTTTAATGAGCCTGAAAGGACAAGTGCTCAGATGATCCTTTTAGTTTTAAAGAGTTGAAAAGGAATGAAAGTGACTGCTCTGGAGATTCTAGACAAGAGGGTTTACCATACAAATCACAAAACTGCAATATACACCTTGGTGGTAAATGAAAGAGAAATTACCAAGGACTTTACATACGGTAGCCAATCTTCCCAAATGTTGTGTTTGGTGCGTTGCGATCGGTAAGGCGGCAGACTCGGGTTCCTAGGGATAAAGGATTTCAACCTATTGGGGTCTCCCACTATATACTCGATGGTACGGGGAGCACAAGTCCATACTAGCACTTATCAAATCAAAGAGGAGGAATCACCCAACCTTCAGTGAAAATGACAGCCACTAGATTTAAAGACATCAGAACACATCTCTAGCCTAGACCTCTAGATGTTTTTCGTTAAGTTCCAATGCGTTTTTAGATAAATTTATGTTTATTTTAAGTTGATATTGCTTAGAAATTTGCATTTGAAGGTTCACCGCGAGATGTGTTTTGAAATTCCTAATAATGCAACTAGAATGAGAACCACTCTTTTCGTTTAATTTCAACAATGAATCCTAGCTATGAGGGATAGAGCATAGAAGTACTTTTTGAAAAAACAACAAAGAGCACAAACTAATGCAATTCCCTAAAAAATTCCTTTTGAACACACAAACTCAAACTCTAAAATGCAAATTGCATGTATTTATTTTTAGTTTCTCTTAATGTGAATGATGCAATAAGAAAAACTAATGCACAAATGATTCAGAATTCTTTTCATAAAAAATGACGATTTATGACAATTTCTTTTAAAAAGGAAAGGAAGACTATATGACACTTTCGATTTTTAAAGAAATGAAGATTTTTGACACTTTTAAATGAAAACACAAATCAAATGCATAAATAAATCAATCGATTATTTATGAAGGAAGACTTTACGACACTTCAATCTTTCGAAGAAAATGACGATTTTACGACACTTTTCTATCGACAAAACAATTGATCAAAAACTATCTTTCAACAATGGATTGCAAATGATAAATCAAATACATAAAATACATTCAACAATCCTAGGCTAAGTAGGGCCAATTTAAGGAGATGAAAACTGATTTTAGAGATAGAACATCATTATCATTCAACAACTCATTCAAACAAGAGAAAATTGGCAAAAAAATTCAGTTCCTAGATGGGAAACTAATCCTCAAAGGATCAACGCAGGCTACAGTTAGAGACATTGCGCTAAATCTCTATGTACCTATGCAGGAAGTGCACTACAGTGTAGGCAATAGTTAGAGACAGTGCGCTGATAACAGTGAGAAATTCTGAAGGCAAATTTGGCACAGTTTCAGCTCAATTTTCAATTCAAGAGGACTGAAATTAATTAACGTCACAAGTATAGTATGTAGAAATGTCTTAAGAGGCTGATAAGCTACTAAGAAGGAAAATCTTTCTACAGTGGAGTCGCCAATTTGTTTAGGGAATATTTAGTGTTCTTGGAAAAACGCCTAACCCTCTAGATCTAGTAGCAGGTTTAGAAATAACAGACAAAGTAATCTTAACCTTTCCTATAAACAACAGATAAAATAAGAGAACAGAGAACCTACTTGTAGCTTCCGCTTGTTCCTTATCTCCCTTGACCGATTCTGTTGCTCCTTCCCGTACTTAAATTGCTTGAGAAGTACCTGCACAACTACAAAAACAAAAACCCGTCAAAGCATAATGATCTATTGCTTATAAATAACATGGAATCGAAAACATGATATACATATGAAAGAATTAACATATAACACAATCATAAGGGAAAAATTTTGAAAAATTTACTGATAAGAGGGAAGATTACAACCCATATGAGCTTGATCTAGTGTCATCCTTCCAATTCAATCCTTCATCAGCCTCATGAAAAGTAAGACACTCCAACACTATGATAATACTTGCACTCAATTCTAATCTCATATCCCCAGCATCTCCTTACAACTCAATATTTTTCAGTCCAGATCTCTTAGATGAGTGATCTATTTATAGGCGAGTGAAGGAGGTTATGCCATCAATGGAGGTAATGAATGCCTTTCTAAATTTAGAAATCAGTTCCATGGAAGAAGGGATAGGGGATTGATGTTTCCTAATTCCCTTTCTGATCCAAATGCGAACTCAAAGGAGTAGGTGGCATTGAGAAACTTATAGAGGCTTCCAATGGATAAAGAATCTTCAAATCCTCATGGAAATTTTCTCAAATTTGCTCAGCGCAGGCTAAAGAGGGACCAAGTGCACTACATAGCACCTTGTCAATGTATGGTTTGTAATGCAGCACACCCTAATGAAGGCCTACCTGTGCTGATCTTCTTAGAGGTAGTTTTTTGATGTTTTTAGTGATGGAACTTCTTGGGAAGTAAGGCATTCCAATGAATAACTTCTTTAGGGCATGTAACAACTGCACTAGGGGTTGATAGGCCCTAATAGTATTGATCTGTAATTTGGGGTTGATGTGCCCAAATGGATCTATAACACCAAGTTAGTGCGTGATCCTGCAAGGCGATAACTAGCTGAGTCCTCTTTATATTATCATCGATGATTTTCTGCGCTGTCCATACAACATTCGCAACAAACCAGAACTACTCTAGATCTTCACTTCCTATGCCCTTGAAGATTGGCATCTTCATTGTGTTCTCCATGTTGAATGGTGGCAGTGGAGGTGGAGGTGTGGGTGAAGGTGTATGTGGTGGAGGTGGAGTGGATGGATGATTTTTCCTCAACATCACTTCGCATTGTAGTTTGCACCACCCCTTCGTCGTCGGTGGAGGGAGGTCCAACCAATGGGCTATACTCGGGTCCTGATCCTGCAAGATTTCTAAATAATATTCCACTTCACGTAGCTCCAAACATTAAGGTAATGGCATTAAACATTTTTCAAATTATAGCATTTTAATCAAAGTATTCAATGATCTTAAATACTTACCTTGTGGTTCTTTGAAGAATATTCGCTTCGCTTCACTGTAGCTGAATGAGGTATCAATTGCAAATTCTTTAACAAATCCTCCTAGAATTCAATCGAGCCAGTGATCGATAGCTCGCACGATCTTGTTTTCAGAGGCTTCTATTCATGGAACTAATTATGGAGTCCACACTATGGGACTATCAAGCTTCCACCTTCCTTGATTGTTCGTCAATTTAGCTAACCACTCGTACAGTTCAATTGGGAAGGTGCAGAACAAGAATTCTTGTATCTCTATATACATATATCTATTCAACCAAACTTCCTTTGACAAGTGTGGATTCATGTTTTCTTGCACCACAAAATCATGAATCTTCTGATCCAACCACTTTGTTATCAGTGTAAAAAAAAGTTCTAAAATTTTAGACAATTGATATGTTTCCAATGTTTTATGATAGTCTTGGTCAAGTCATTTTTATTGGTTTTGTTTTAGAGTCTAAGTCATAGAGTTGGAGTCTTGTTCCCATCATCAAATAAGGTCAACAATCTTGTCTTACCTATCATTGATCCCTCATTATTTCAAAAGTGTCATGTGTTAAGGCTGTTCTAAATTCGACATGCACTACAAAATCACCTAGGAGTTTTTGTAGCGCAAAACCTAGAAAATACACTATGTGCACTACGAAATCAAGGATTCATAGTTAGGACATTTCGTAGCACAAAACCCAGAATTTGCACTGGCTGTGCTACGAAATCGGGGATTCGTGCTAGATCTTGTCTAGCTATCTAATCCATCAAAATCCGTTAATGTTTCATCACCATGTGTCAGTCCATGAACCTTGCTTATCACATGCAACCATTCATTCTCATCATTAGATTCGTTAGGGGTCTTGTTCGCACTCTTTTCAAATTTCAAAAAAGGGTAAGGTAAGGTGAGTTGGTCTTAGTCTTTTCCGTGTTCCTTCATGCATAAGAAGACAATTAGCAAGCTCAGGGACCAGAATTCTTTGAAAGCTCAAGCGAGGCAGTTCTCCGTTTCAAGCTCAAGCGAGGCAGTTTCCAAACTAAGACAGTGCAGGTTCTTTCAAGTCTCCTTGCAGGTGTCTCACAGAAATGTCTAAAGAAAGGAAAAATCATAGATCAGGTCGGTGTCTTAGAGCTGAGCCTGAAGGCTTAGATGTTCTCACAAGGAACAGAGAGGTTGAACATGCATTCAAACAGGTGGGCTGCTAGAGATTCTGTGAAAAACTTCAGGGTGGTCACATTCAAGTAACCAAGGACTTTGCCTTCAATTTCACCGATTTGAATTCAAGGGTTGGAGTGCTAGAAATACCAGTTTCTCCTAAGGTTATATCTATAGTCACAGAGATTCCTAGAGGCCAGGAGAGATGGTTCAAGAACTTCAAATTTGAAATGGCACCCTGCCAAGAATTTTTGAAGCCAGAATTCATAGGCTCAGACTTAACCAAATCAGTGCCCAGAAGCTATGTAAAAGATTCATATGCCAACTTGTTGTCATGCATCCAAATATATTTTACCTATGAAGAGAGATACCATAAGGTGTACTCTTACCATTTTAAGCTTCTATTACATTTCACTGGAAAAATATCTCTAGACTTACCTTTTTATCTGTTTCGTAGCTTAGGCAAAATGTCTGATAAGGTTCAATTGAAGAAAGAAGCTTGTGAAACCTCATTGTTCCATCATGGGTTGATCAAGTTAATTGTTTTACATGAGCTTCAGAAGAAAGGGAAGAGAATGGTCTACCATCTTATTTATGATAGGCTTTAGAACTGAAACAGGACTTAGCCCTAAGGCTAAGGAAATATCTTCACCAGCAGTAAGTCATCAGGAGGAAGCAAGATCAAGTAGGTTTGTGAAATTGAAAGCCAGAAAGCAGGTGAAGGAGCCTATGACACCACTAATAGTTCAAGATACCCCTCAACAGTCACAGAAGAAGAAAGTTCAGATCAAGGAGGTGGTACAAGAGCAGTCTGTTGATAAAACTATCCAAAGAAGAGTAACCAGAAGTCAATTAGCCAAGGAAAAGGGGAAGACAGTGATTGCTGATGAAAGCCCAACATCAAAGGGAAGTTTGAATGATCTCCTCCAGGCTATCGACATAGAAGAGACCCCTTTGGTCCAAGTAGATTTACTTGCAGCAGATAAGAGCAAAACAAAAAGAGTTAAATCTTCTAAAAAGCTTCAATTTGATGACCAGGTCTCAGAGTTTGTCTTCAAGCCAAGAAGACCTATGACTAGACATTTAAAAAGGTTACAAGAGACAGAGCCAGAAGCAAGTGAGATAGGGGAGGTAGCAGAATTCCTTGAAGAGCCTGTGGTTCCATCAGTACAATCATCACTAGTGCACAAAGATGACAGAGGCAAGGCAGTTATCACTCATGAGGAAGAATGTAGCTTTGAGGAGGTCAAAAAGAAATTGGTGTCTACCAATCTTGAGATTTCCCAACTCAAGGAAAGGGCAAGGAAACATGCAGTTGAAAGAGAAAATTTCAAAAGAGTAAAAGCCAGTTGGGAAGATGGAAAAGCTCCAAGATATGAAGTAGTGGGCAGTCATGCTCAATATTTCACTTGGACTGTCCCTGCAATAAAAGAGGCAAGATATGTCAGAAGGGTCAATGAAAAATTAAGAACTAAAATCTAAATGATGAAAAGACAGATTGAAGATTTGAAGATTCAACTGAATGAACCAGAAGAACAGTCTCAACATAAATGACTTGATAGTAAGTGAAGAACTTTTGACACAATTTTGATGCAAAACTTACTTTTTGAAGATTGAAGATTATTTTTGGATGGACAATGTCAGTTTTGTTTGGCCCATTAACATATGGAGAAGCCATTAAAAAATCCCAAGAATGAAAAAAACTGTGTTTTTGACTCACAGCAGTTTCATAGCGCGCTATGAAACTGCTAAAGGTGATATATAATGCACAGCAGTTTCGGAAACTGCCAGTTTTGTTTTTATGGATCAATATTGAAATGAAATGGGGACCATTATGAAAGTATGTTGCTGCAGAGACACAAAAATACCACTTTAGAAGTTTTGAACCTTAAGCAAAGGAAAATTCAAGAGATGAGGAACATATGGAAACTCCAAACCCCGCGCTACAAAAATAGTAGTCATTTCGTAGCTCAGACAGTTTGTCAAGCTTCAGGTAGCATTCAAGAGGTTTTTGTCTTAACACGAGTCTATGAGCAGGATTTGTGGATTAATTCAATGCATCACATGTGATTAAAGGAGAAAATATGGTCAGCAGACTTCGAGGAACCTCCTTGGAGACCAAAGCAGAAATACAGGGGCAGTTTCCTAATATCCAGGAACAGTTAAAGGACAAGCAATCAAAGGCTAGCATGGAGTTTAAAGTCATCACTTAAGCCAAAGATGAAGAAGGACAGCTGTCAAAGAACGAGTTTATTTCATAGTCAAGGTTGTTGCTAGCATAATAAGGAGTTACACTCCTAGGTGTATTAGATCTCTAGGACTGCTAGTTAACAGCTAATTGTAATTAATAGTTTGTTTAAGGATCAGTAGGTGTCAGGTCAAGTGAAATTCAAATTCCCCTCATGCTAGAGGAAGTAATCCAAGCTTGTAATGAAACTCTATATATGACAAGAGATGTAATGCACCAAGGGTTGGAAATTTTTTAGAAAAACACTCATATTGTGTCATTGTAGAAGTCTATTTTTTTATGTAGTACGGAGTTTGGCTTTACTACTCAGGATTCATAAGAGAGTTCAATGCTTGATTGTCTTACGGTTGTCCTCATTTCCTCATTTGCAATGGTATGAATGTATGTTACTTAGAACTCATTGGCAATGCTCTAACTTCCTTCATGCATTTTTAGACTGTGTTTCCTACATGTTCTTATGTGTTACTGATATATTGAACTCTTGATGCCCTGACTTCCATGTTAAGCTAATATTGTTGTCATACTAAACATTTTCTAACTCCATAAGCCCAATGGATGTTTATTGATTGTGTTCAATGTTGGCATTATGATTCTGGTATGGCTCTATGATACAGGTGTTGTACTTGATGGCAACTCACTCAAGTGGCAATGGTCTGCTCAGGCTCTCAAAATGATGGAAATTAAGAGGCTCGCAGGTGAATGGTTCAAAAGGTGCGGACCCGCAGGTTCGCCGTCCAGGAGGTGCGGTCATACGCGCATGTTACCCGTTCAGAAGGTGCGGACCCCCAGTGCACTCACTTCAAGGCAGAGAAGCGTGCTCACGTGGGGTTTTCTTATGTTTTTCCCGTAGTATTTAGCCCGTCGTTCTTGATCCTATGGTTTTGGCCCGTGGTATAGGATCTAATTTAGCCTCGGTTTGGATCCCTTGTATTGGTTATTGATGGTTTTGTCCCATGGTGTGAATAAGGGCTTGATTATAAATAGGGAAGGAGATCACTTGGCTAATGTATCTTTGCAAATTGAATATCTTAAGATCTGAAATATTGGGTTATCGGTTTAAAAGCTTGATCTATATAAAAGTGAAGTTGAAAGTGAATCTATGAAGCGTGATCTCTCGGGCGCATGATCAGATCTGGGCATCTGACTGTCAGTGGCACATTGGAGGGTTGTTATTTTGGTTCAAATCAAAGGTCCGCAAGTATTTCACGGTTCAGGTGCGGAGGATCGCAGCTCGCTGAAAGGTGTTGCGCAGTGGTACGCGGTTCTCAGAAAGGTAGAGTGTGGGGGATCGCAGCACGAACGAAGATGCAGTGCGTAGATGCAGTAGAGGTACGCGGCGCAACAGAAGCGCACAGTGCGGACGCACGCGATGAGACAAAAGAAGAAGTGCGGAGCAAGATCAGAGGTACGCATAGGAAAGCCTGCGGAGGTACATAAAAGTACGCGGCGCGATAGAAGCAGAGGCTGTGGAGGCACAGCAGAAGTACGCAGCAAGTCAGAAGGTGTATTGCGGATATACGCAGTGAAGCCGAAGACGCTCTGCGTGGATACGCAGGAAAACAGAAGGCGGGGTGCGGAGTCACGCAGTCCAGATAAGGAAAAACTGTGGATCTGTCTTAAAACATTTGTTGGTTATCTTTTATCTCTTGCTGCATAGTTCTAGGTTTATATTTCTGGTACTATCTTTCTGTTTACAGCATTCTGAAAAACTGGGTGATTCTTGGTTGATTGTATAAGGAGTTTGGGTGATTTGCATGTATTTGATGATTATTTGATATTCTTGGATCCAGTGGTCCTTGAAAGAAAAGAAGTAGGGGGTTGTAGCTCCCTTCCAGGAGAGACTGGAAAACGAGAGAGAGTTGTAGCTCTCTGCAGGTTGCAGCCTGCGTACTGGTAAAGGACTGCACCAGTACAAAATCATTGTAAAAAGAGTTTCTAATTGAAAGAAGATAGAGACATATTGCAGCAGGTGGTTTTCACCCACATTGGGTTTCCACCTTATATCTGGTGTTCTTTCTGTTTTTCTTGTTCATGCTCATTATTTTATGGTACTGACATACAAAGTAACGATCAATATTTGAAGATTAATTCAAAGTATAAATAAGGAAAAAATATTGAAAAGAATTTGATAATACTGATTCACCCTCCCCCTCTCAGTATTATTTCCAACAATTGGTATCAGAGCAGGTCCTTCAGAGAAGCTTGATCGCTTGAAGGAAGATCATTCATCATGAGCAACTACGAGAGGGAAGCATCAATCAGGCCACCAATTTTTGATGGGACAAACTTCAATTATTGGAAGGTAAGAGTTACAGCCTATCTTAAATCTCTTGGTACAGAAGTTTGGGATATCATAGATACAGGCTACACTTTTCCTTCAGCTACTCCTACAGATGCGGCCGAGAAGAAGAAATATGAAACAAATGCTAAAGCAGTCAATACTCTGCTGGGATGCTTATCTCAAACAGAATTCATGAAGGTTATGCAATATAAATCCGCAAAAGAAATATGGGACAAGATTGTCTTGAGCTACGAAGGAGATGAACAGGTAAAGCGTGCTAAACTTCAAACCCTCAGGATTCAGTATGAGAATCTCAGAATGTATAATGATGTAAGTGTGGCTAACTATTTCCTTCGGGTAGATGAGATTGTTAATTTCATGAAAAACTTGGGTGAAGAAATAAAAGAGGCTATTGTGGTTGAAAAAGTTCTAAGATCATTGTCCCCCAAGTTTGAATCTAAAGTGTCTGCAATAGAAGAAAAGGAAAATCTACGAACTCTTACTATGTCTCAGCTACACGGAATTCTAACTGCTTATGAAATGAGAAAAGGAGGTCCATCAGACATGAGAGAAGCTGCTTTCAAGGCTTCAGGCAAAGGAGACTACTATGAAGCAAGTCACGTGCCAGAAGAAGAAGAAGAATCAAATTTTGTCAGAAATCTTCAACGGGGTACTGGAAGGTTCAGAGGTAAGTTACCCTTTAAATTTTTTTCTTGTGGAAGAGTAGGTCATTATGCTGCCAACTGTCCTCATAAGGATAAGATTGACAAAGGAAAGGAATCTGCTAGATGGAACAAGAGACAGAATGCAAATAAGAAAAGCTACTACACTCATGAAGACAGTGATGGTCTATCAAATAGTGATGAAGATGAACGAGGTAATGATTATAAACTTTTAATGGCCTTTGAAGATGATGATTACATGGATGCTATAGATGTGGATAGCTTTTATGAAGAAATTTCTAGACTCAAGACATGTATAGAAGAAAAGAATATGATCATTGATACTCTACAATTTCAAATTGATGAAAAAGAAAAATATCTTGAAAAGTTAGAAGGTGAAATTGTTGGCCTTAGGAAAGAGATTGAGAAAACAAAGGCTATTAATCTTAAGTTTGTCAAAGGATCTGAAACTCTGGATGAGATCATCAATGTATAGCGTTCTCCTCTAAACAAGACAGGTCTGGGGTATAATGGAGAAACTTCTCAAGCATCCACCTCAAGAAGTTATCTTGATGCAGTAAGAAGGAATGAGCAAAAGCACAATGGATATCACCAGGTAAAGCAAGGACGAATTACAAACAAAGACTATCAGGGGCAATCCGTCTTAAGGGTGAACAAAAGCTACAACCAGCCACAGGTAAAATCTTCTCAATTTGGTTCAAGAATGGATGAAAATAGAAATTACAATCATTTGGCCGGTAGATTTGATAACCGCAGAAGTTTCTTCAATGGACAATGTTTCTCTTGCCATAACTTTGGTCACAAAGCAGCTCAATGTGTTGCATATAAAACAATCATGACTAGAGAAGCTCAAAAACAAAGAAGTATGACTGGGATTACAAAAAGGACCTATAACAACTTTTCGGCTCTTGAAAATGAAGTTGAATGTTCTATTTGCAATAACTTTGGTCATGAAGATTCTGAATGCAGGAGCAGGTTTCAGCAGAAAAAGGAACAAGCCTCAAGCACCAGAACATGGAGAATAAAGGAACCACAAACAGAAAGATGTGGGATAGCCTTTTATGCAGAGGGACAGGAAAATCTATGGTACATCGACAGTGGATGCTTGAAGCATATGACAGGTGATAAGGAAAAACTTGAATCATATTCTGCTTTAGAAAAGGGAAAGAAAGTTTCTTTTGGAAATGATACTCCTGCAGCTATAAAAGGAAAAGGCACTGCTCAGTTGAAGGAAAAGGTCAAAGCTGGAAATGTTTTGTATGTTGATGGATTGAAGCATAATCTTCTGAGTGTCAGCCAGATGTGTGATCAAGGAACCGAGGTAATATTTAGATCAAATGAATGTCGTGTTCGTGATCTTGATACAGGTGAAACAGTGATCAAAGGTAGAATAACTCCAAATAATCTATACATATTTGAAGAAGGACAACAACAATGCTACTTGAGCAAGGATGATGAACACTGGTTATGGCACCGGAGGTTGGGGCATCTAAGCTTTTCACAAATAAGGAAAGCATGCAAATACCAGGCAGTTCGAGGTCTTCCAGATATCAAAATTCCAGACAACACCATATGCAAATCATGTCAGTTTGGAAAGAAAACCAAAACTAACTTTCCTGAGAAGGAAGGATCAGCTAGCATGCCTCTTGAGCTAGTCCATACAGATGTATGTGGTCCATTTAGGAAAAGGACACCTCAAGGAGAAGAATACTTGATATTATTCATTGACGATTTCTCCAGGTTTGTTTCGTTAGGACTTATGAAGCACAAAGACGAAGCATTCGAAAAATTCAAATCCTTCAAAGCCTTGGTTGAAAATGAATCAGGTTACAAAATTAAGTGCCTCAGGTCCGACAGAGGTGGGGAGTTTACCTCAAATGAATTTTTCGATTTCTGTGAAGAACATGGGATAAGAAGAGAATTCTCTACAGCTAGAACTCCTCGGAAAAATGGAGTGGTGGAAAGGATGAAAAAAACAGTCCAACAAATGGCTCGTGCTATGCTTGATGAGTCTGGAACTCCCGCAACTTTCTGGGGTGAAGCTGCATATGCTGCGGTTGTTATTCTCAACAAAACAAATGTCCGAGTGAACAGCACTCAAACTCCTCATGAGCTCTGGTATGGTGAGACTCCTTCGGTAAAGCATTTCAAAATCTTTGGGAGCAAATGCTATATTAAGAATACTGATGAGCAACTTGGCAAACTTGAACCTAGAGCAGATGAAGGCATTCTTCTTGGTTATTCTCCACATAGAAAAGCATATAAGTGCTACAATAAAAGACTTGGAAGAATTGTTGACAGCATTGATGTAGTGGTTGATGAAAAGGGATACATTCCTAGGCAAGTAAATCATGAAAATATCGAAGATGATGAAGACTACCCTCAAAGACAGAATGATGAAGAAGAAGAACCTCAAGAAGCACCAGAGGAACAGATAAGGATAGAAGAGAAGACTCCATCCAGGTACGTTCAGAAGAATCATCCAGAATCTCAGATTTTGGGGGAGAAAGAAGCAGGTGTACAAACAAGAAGAACAATTGCAGAAGCTTCAAGCTATTTGGCATTACTCTCCTCCACTGAACCACAAAATGTAAAAGAGGCATGCAAAGATGAATGTTGGGTCAAAGCAATGGATGAAGAACTTGAGCAGATCGAAAAGAACAACACTTGGGAGTTGGTTCCTAGACCAAAGGGTAAGAATGTTATAGGGACAAAATGGGTCTTCAAAAATAAGTTGAATGAAAATGGGGAAGTAATTAGAAACAAGGCAAGACTTGTTTGTAAAGGGTATGCGCAGCAAGAAGGAATAGATTTTGAGGAAAATTTTGCTCCTGTTGCAAGACTTGAGGCCATCTGAATGTTCCTTGCTCTCTCAAGCTTTCAAAAGTTCAAAGTATTTCAAATGGACGTGAAATCAGCCTTTCTGAATGGAGACTTAGAAGAAGAAGTATACATTGAGCAGCCAGATGGTTTCATTCTTGGAAATGATCCAAATCTTGTATGCGGACTGAAAAAAGCTCTCTATGGTCTCAAACAAGCTCCAAGGGCTTGGTACTATCGTTTGGACAAATATCTTCATCAACAAGGCTTTTCAAAAGGATCAGCCGATAGCAATCTTTATATAAAAGTTGAAAATGACAAATTGTTAATACTTGTTGTGTATGTAGATGACATTATCTTTGGCAGCAATGAAGAAGCTATGAGTCAAAACTTTGCCTTGGTGATGCAGAAAGAATTCGAAATGTCCTTGCTTGGAGAACTGACATATTTTCTTGGTTTACAAATCCAACAAAAAGAAGGAGGGATCTTCTTGTCTCAAACCAAGTATCTCAAGCAGATTTTGAAGAAATATGGCATGGAAGATGCAAAACCAGTATGTACACCCATGGTCACAGGATGTAGCCTCAGTGCAAATGATGAATCAGAAGCAGTGCATCAACCAACCTACAGATCTATGATTGGAAGTCTACTTTATTTGACAGGTACCCGACCAGACATCATGCATGCAGTGGGAATAGTTGGAAGATTTCAGGCAAATCCAAAGGAAACTCATCTTCAGGCAGTGAAGAGAATCTTTAAATATCTTCAAGGGACTCAAAATTATGGCTTATGGTATCCTAGAGATACAGATCTCACACTTCATGCTTATACAGATGCAGATTGGGCCGGAAGCGTGGATGACAGGAAGAGCACAAGTGGTGGTGCGTTCTTTATGGGTTCCAGATTAGTATCTTGGTTCAGCAAGAAACAGAGTTCGATTGCCTTGTCTACAGCTGAAGCGGAATATGTTGTTGCTGCATCTTGCTGCACTCAACTCCTTTGGATGATGCAGACCTTGCAGGATTTTCAAATCACTTGTACACCACCTATCTCCATCCTATGTGATAACACAAGTGTAATCAGCATCTCAAAGAACCCAGTCATGCATTCAAAGACCAAGCACATACCGAGCAAGTATCATTTTCTCCGGGAACAAGTGCTTGAACAAAAGGTTAAGTTGGAGTATGTTCCTTCTAAGGAACAAGTTGCTGATATACTCACCAAACCATTGCCCAGGGAGACTTTTGAATACCTCAGGCAAAAGCTGGGGGTTGTTGATGCATCATCTTGTTGTTGACTCTCTTCTGATTGTTGGTTGTACGCAAGGTTCATCTGGAGTATATGCGTACATTTGCTGAGTTGTGGATTGGTCGAAGATCGAATGGCATAGGTTCAAGGGGAGCATATAATGCATTGTTGGCATTATGGAGGAAGTACATAAGGAGATCATGGATGTTGGTCTGAATATTGCTGCAATATGTCTCTATCTCTTTCATGGTCATTTATGGTGATTGGTGGATTATGGTTCTTCTTTGCAGATCTGGTTTATAGCCAGGGGGAGCACGTTCTTAGGGGGAGCCTAACCCTTTGCCCTTGATGTCAAAGGGGGAGAATGATGTTGAGGATCTTGAGGTTGCCATCAAGTCCAAAGGGGGAGATTGTTGGCATTATGATTCTGGTATGGCTCTATGATATAGGTGTTGTACTTGATGGCAACTCACTCAAGTGGCAATGATCTGCTCAGGCTCTCAAAATGATGGAAATTAAGAGGCTCGCAGGTGAATGGTTCAAAAGGTGTGGACCCGCAGGTTCGCCGTCCAGGAGGTGCGGTCATACACGCAGGTTACCCGTTCAGAAGGTGCGGACCCCCAGTGCACTCACTTCAAGGCAAAGAAGCATGCTCACGTGGGGTTTTCTTATGTTTTTCCCGTAGTATTTAGCCCGCCGTTCTTGATCCTATGGTTTTGGCCTGTGGTATAGGATCTAATTTAGCCCCGGTTTGGATCCCTTGTATTGGTTATTGATGGTTTTGTCCCATGGTGTGAATAAGGGCTTGACTATAAATAGGGAAGGAGATCACTTGGCTAATGTATCTTTGCAAATTGAATATCTTAAGATCTGAAATATTGGGTTATCGGTTTAAAAGCTTGATCTATATAAAAGTGAAGTTGAAAGTGAATCTATGAAGCGTGATCTCTCGGGCGCATGATCAGATCTGGGCATCTGACTGTCAGTGGCACATTGGAGGGTTGTTATTTTGGTTCAAATCAAAGGTCCGCAAGTATTTCACGGTTCAGGTGCGGAGGATCGCAGCTCGCTGAAAGGTGTTGTGCAGTGGTACGCGGTTCTCAGAAAGGTACAGTGCGGGGGATCGCAGCACGATCGAAGACGCAGTGCGTAGATGCAGTAGAGGTACGCGGCGCAACAGAAGGGCACAGTGCGGACGCACGCGGTGAGACAAAAGAAGAAGTGCGGAGCAAGATCAGAGGTACGCATAGGAAAGCCTGCGGAGGTACATAAAAGTACGCGGCGCGATAGAAGCAGAGGCTGTGGAGGCACAGCAGAAGTACGCAGCAAGACAGAAGGTGTATTGCGGATATACGCAGTGAAGCCGAAGACGCTCTGCGTGGATACGCAGGAAAACAGAAGGCGGGGTGCGGAGTCACGCAGTCCAGATAAGGAAAAACTGTGGATCTGTCTTAAAACATTTGTTGGTTATCTTTTATCTCTTGCTGCATAGTTCTCGGTTTATATTTCTGGTACTATCTTTCTGTTTACAGCATTCTGAAAAACTGGGTGATTCTTGGTTGATTGTATAAGGAGTTTGGGTGATTTGCATGTATTTGATGATTATTTGATATTCTTGGATCCAGTGGTCCTTGAAAGAAAAGAAGTAGGGGGTTGTAGCTCCCTTCCAGGAGAGACTGGAAAACGAGAGAGAGTTGTAGCTCTCTGCAGGTTGCAGCCTGCGTACTGGTAAAGGACTGCACCAGTACAAAATCATTGTAAAAAGAGTTTCTAATTGAAAGAAGATAGAGACATATTGCAGCAGGTGGTTTTCACCCACATTGGGTTTCCACCTTATATCTGGTGTTCTTTCTGTTTTTCTTGTTCATGCTCATTATTTTATGGTACTGACATACAAAGTAACGATCAATATTTGAAGATTAATTCAAAGTATAAATAAGGAAAAAATATTGAAAAGAATTTGATAATACTGATTCACCCTCCCCCTCTCAGTATTATTTCCAACAATTGGTATCAGAGCAGGTCCTTCAGAGAAGCTTGATCGCTTGAAGGAAGATCATTCATCATGAGCAACTACGAGAGGGAAGCATCAATCAGGCCACCAATTTTTGATGGGACAAACTTCAATTATTGGAAGGTAAGAGTTACAGCCTATCTTAAATCTCTTGGTACAGAAGTTTGGGATATCATAGATACAGGCTACACTTTTCCTTCAGCTACTCCTACAGATGCTGCCGAGAAGAAGAAATATGAAACAAATGCTAAAGCAGTCAATACTCTGCTGGGATGCTTATCTCAAACAGAATTCATGAAGGTTATGAAATATAAATCCGCAAAAGAAATATGGGACAAGATTGTCTTGAGCTACGAAGGAGATGAACAGGTAAAGCGTGCTAAACTTCAAACCCTCAGGATTCAGTATGAGAATCTCAGAATGTATAATGATGAAAGTGTGGCTAACTATTTCCTTCGGGTAGATGAGATTGTTAATTTCATGAAAAACTTGGGTGAAGAAATAAAAGAGGCTATTGTGGTTGAAAAAGTTCTAAGATCATTGTCCCCCAAGTTTGAATCTAAAGTGTCTGCAATAGAAGAAAAGGAAAATCTACGAACTCTTACTATGTCTCAGCTACACGGAATTCTAACTGCTTATGAAATGAGAAAAGGAGGTCCATCAGACATGAGAGAAGCTGCTTTCAAGGCTTCAGGCAAAGGAGACTACTATGAAGCAAGTCACGTGCCAGAAGAAGAAGAAGAATCAAATTTTGTCAGAAATCTTCAACGGGGTACTGGAAGGTTCAGAGGTAAGTTACCCTTTAAATTTTTTTCTTGTGGAAGAGTAGGTCATTATGCTGCCAACTGTCCTCATAAGGATAAGATTGACAAAGGAAAGGAATCTGCTAGATGGAACAAGAGACAGAATGCAAATAAGAAAAGCTACTACACTCATGAAGACAGTGATGGTCTATCAAATAGTGATGAAGATGAACGAGGTAATGATTATAAACTTTTAATGGCCTTTGAAGATGATGATTACATGGATGCTATAGATGTGGATAGCTTTTATGAAGAAATTTCTAGACTCAAGACATGTATAGAAGAAAAGAATATGATCATTGATACTCTACAATTTCAAATTGATGAAAAAGAAAAATATCTTGAAAAGTTAGAAGGTGAAATTGTTGGCCTTAGGAAAGAGATTGAGAAAACAAAGGCTATTAATCTTAAGTTTGTCAAAGGATCTGAAACTCTGGATGAGATCATCAATGTATAGCGTTCTCCTCTAAACAAGACAGGTCTGGGGTATAATGGAGAAACTTCTCAAGAATCCACCTCAAGAAGTTATCTTGATGCAGCAAGAAGGAATGAGCAAAAGCACAATGGATATCACCAGGTAAAGCAAGGACGAATTACAAACAAAGACTATCAGGGGCAATCCGTCTTAAGGGTGAACAAAAGCTACAACCAGCCACAGGTAAAATCTTCTCAATTTGGTTCAAGAATGGATGAAAATAGAAATTACAATCATTTGGCCGGTAGATTTGATAACCGCAGAAGTTTCTTCAATGGACAATGTTTCTCTTGCCATAACTTTGGTCACAAAGCAGCTCAATGTGTTGCATATAAAACAATCATGACTAGAGAAGCTCAAAAACAAAGAAGTATGACTCGGATTACAAAAAGGACCTATAACAACTTTTCGGCTCTTGAAAATGAAGTTGAATGTTCTCTTTGCAATAACTTTGGTCATGAAGATTCTGAATGCAGGAGCAGGTTTCAGCAGAAAAAGGAACAAGCCTCAAGCACCAGAACATGGAGAATAAAGGAACCACAAACAGAAAGATGTGGGATAGCCTTTTATGCAGAGGGACAGGAAAATCTATGGTACATCGACAGTGGATGCTCGAAGCATATGACAGGTGATAAGGAAAAACTTGAATCATATTCTGCTTTAGAAAAGGGAAAGAAAGTTTCTTTTGGAAATGATACTCCTGCAGCTATAAAAGGAAAAGGCACTGCTCAGTTGAAGGAAAAGGTCAAAGCTGGAAATGTTTTGTATGTTGATGGATTGAAGCATAATCTTCTGAGTGTCAGCCAGATGTGTGATCAAGGAACCGAGGTAATATTTAGATCAAATGAATATCGTGTTCGTGATCTTGATACAGGTGAAACAGTGATCAAAGGTAGAATAACTCCAAATAATCTATACATATTTGAAGAAGGACAACAACAATGCTACTTGAGCAAGGATGATGAACACTGGTTATGGCACCGGAGGTTGGGGCATCTAAGCTTTTCACAAATAAGGAAAGCATGCAAATACCAGGCAGTTCGAGGTCTTCCAGATATCAAAATTCCAGACAACACCATATGCAAATCATGTCAGTTTGGAAAGCAAACCAAAACTAACTTTCCTGAGAAGGAAGGATCAGCTAGCATGCCTCTTGAGCTAGTCCATACAGATGTATGTGGTCCATTTAGGAAAAGGACACCTCAAGGAGAAGAATACTTGATATTATTCATTGACGATTTCTCCAGGTTTGTTTCGTTAGGACTTATGAAGCACAAAGACGAAGCATTCGAAAAATTCAAATCCTTCAAAGCCTTGGTTGAAAATGAATCAGGTTACAAAATTAAGTGCCTCAGGTCCGACAGAGGTGGGGAGTTTACCTCAAATGAATTTTTCGATTTCTGTGAAGAACATGGGATAAGAAGACAATTCTCTACAGCTAGAACTCCTCGGAAAAATGGAGTGGTGGAAAGGATGAAAAAACAGTCCAACAAATGGCTCGTGCTATGCTTGATGAGTCTGGAACTCCCGCAACTTTCTGGGGTGAAGCTGCATATGCTGCGGTTGTTATTCTCAACAAAACAAATGTCCGAGTGAACAGCACTCAAACTCCTCATGAGCTCTGGTATGGTGAGACTCCTTCGGTAAAGCATTTCAAAATCTTTGGGAGCAAATGCTATATTAAGAATACTGATGAGCAACTTGGCAAACTTGAACCTAGAGCAGATGAAGGCATTCTTCTTGGTTATTCTCCACATAGAAAAGCATATAAGTGCTACAATAAAAGACTTGGAAGAATTGTTGACAGCATTGATGTAGTGGTTGATGAAAAGGGATACATTCCTAGGCAAGTAAATCATGAAAATATCGAAGATGATGAAGACTACCCTCAAAGACAGAATGATGAAGAAGAAGAACCTCAAGAAGCACCAGAGGAACAGATAAGGATAGAAGAGAAGACTCCATCCAGGTACGTTCAGAAGAATCATCCAGAATCTCAGATTTTGGGGGAGAAAGAAGCAGGTGTACAAACAAGAAGAACAATTGCAGAAGCTTCAAGCTATTTGGCATTACTCTCCTCCACTGAACCACAAAATGTAAAAGAGGCATGCAAAGATGAATGTTGGGTCAAAGCAATGGATGAAGAAATTGAGCAGATCGAAAAGAACAACACTTGGGAGTTGGTTCCTAGACCAAAGGGTAAGAATGTTATAGGGACAAAATGGGTCTTCAAAAATAAGTTGAATGAAAATGGGGAAGTAATTAGAAACAAGGCAAGACTTGTTTGTAAAGGGTATGCGCAGCAAGAAGGAATAGATTTTGAGGAAAATTTTGCTCCTGTTGCAAGACTTGAGGCCATCTGAATGTTCCTTGCTCTCTCAAGCTTTCAAAAGTTCAAAGTATTTCAAATGGACGTGAAATCAGCCTTTCTGAATGGAGACTTAGAAGAAGAAGTATACATTGAGCAGCCAGATGGTTTCATTCTTGGAAATGATCCAAATCTTGTATGCAGACTGAAAAAGGCTCTCTATGGTCTCAAACAAGCTCCAAGGGCTTGGTACTATCGTTTGGACAAATATCTTCATCAACAAGGCTTTTCAAAAGGATCAGCCGATAGCAATCTTTATATAAAAGTTGAAAATGACAAATTGTTAATACTTGTTGTGTATGTAGATGACATTATCTTTGGCAGCAATGAAGAAGCTATGAGTCAAAACTTTGCCTTGGTGATGCAGAAAGAATTCGAAATGTCCTTGCTTGGAGAACTGACATATTTTCTTGGTTTACAAATCCAACAAAAAGAAGGAGGGATCTTCTTGTCTCAAACCAAGTATCTCAAGCAGATTTTGAAGAAATATGGCATGGAAGATGCAAAACCAGTATGTACACCCATGGTCACAGGATGTAGCCTCAGTGCAAATGATGAATCAGAAGCAGTGCATCAACCAACCTACAGATCTATGATTGGAAGTCTACTTTATTTGACAGGTACCCGACCAGACATCATGCATGCAGTGGGAATAGTTGGAAGATTTCAGGCAAATCCAAAGGAAACTCATCTTCAGGCAGTGAAGAGAATCTTTAAATATCTTCAAGGGACTCAAAATTATGGCTTATGGTATCCTAGAGATACAGATCTCACACTTCATGCTTATACAGATGCAGATTGGGCCGGAAGCGTGGATGACAGGAAGAGCACAAGTGGTGGTGCGTTCTTTATGGGTTCCAGATTAGTATCTTGGTTCAGCAAGAAACAGAGTTCGATTGCCTTGTCTACAGCTGAAGCGGAATATGTTGTTGCTGCATCTTGCTGCACTCAACTTCTTTGGATGATGCAGACCTTGCAGGATTTTCAAATCACTTGTACACCACCTATCTCCATCCTATGTGATAACACAAGTGTAATCAGCATCTCAAAGAACCCAGTCATGCATTCAAAGACCAAGCACATACCGAGCAAGTATCATTTTCTCCGGGAACAAGTGCTTGAACAAAAGGTTAAGTTGGAGTATGTTCCTTCTAAGGAACAAGTTGCTGATATACTCACCAAACCATTGCCCAGGGAGACTTTTGAATACCTCAGGCAAAAGCTGGGGGTTGTTGATGCATCATCTTGTTGTTGACTCTCTTCTGATTGTTGGTTGTACGCAAGGTTCATCTGGAGTATATGCGTACATTTGCTGAGTTGTGGATTGGTCGAAGATCGAATGGCATAGGTTCAAGGGGAGCATATAATGCATTGTTGGCATTATGGAGGAAGTACAGAAGGAGATCATGGATGTTGGTCTGAATATTGCTGCAATATGTCTCTATCTCTTTCATGGTCATTTATGGTGATTGGTGGATTATGGTTCTTCTTTGCAGATCTGGTTTATAGCCAGGGGGAGCACGTTCTTAGGGGGAGCCTAACCCTTTGCCCTTGATGTCAAAGGGGGAGAATGATGTTGAGGATCTTGAGGTTGCCATCAAGTCCAAAGGGGGAGATTGTTGGCATTATGATTCTGGTATGGCTCTATGATATAGGTGTTGTACTTGATGGCAACTCACTCAAGTGGCAATGATCTGCTCAGGCTCTCAAAATGATGGAAATTAAGAGGCTCGCAGGTGAATGGTTCAAAAGGTGTGGACCCGCAGGTTCGCCGTCCAGGAGGTGCGGTCATACACGCAGGTTACCCGTTCAGAAGGTGCGGACCCCCAGTGCACTCACTTCAAGGCAAAGAAGCATGCTCACGTGGGGTTTTCTTATGTTTTTCCCGTAGTATTTAGCCCGCCGTTCTTGATCCTATGGTTTTGGCCTGTGGTATAGGATCTAATTTAGCCCCGGTTTGGATCCCTTGTATTGGTTATTGATGGTTTTGTCCCATGGTGTGAATAAGGGCTTGACTATAAATAGGGAAGGAGATCACTTGGCTAATGTATCTTTGCAAATTGAATATCTTAAGATCTGAAATATTGGGTTATCGGTTTAAAAGCTTGATCTATATAAAAGTGAAGTTGAAAGTGAATCTATGAAGCGTGATCTCTCGGGCGCATGATCAGATCTGGGCATCTGACTGTCAGTGGCACATTGGAGGGTTGTTATTTTGGTTCAAATCAAAGGTCCGCAGGTATTTCACGGTTCAGGTGCGGAGGATCGCAGCTCGCTGAAAGGTGCTGTGCGATGGTACGCGGTTCTCAGAAAGGTAGAGTGCGGGGGATCGCAGCACGATCGAAGACGCAGTGCGTAGATGCAGTAGAGGTACGCGGCGCAACAGAAGCGCACAGTGCGGACGCACGCGACGAGACAAAAGAAGAAGTGCGGAGCAAGATCAGAGGTACGCATAGGAAAGCCTGCGGAGGTACATAAAAGTACGCGGTAGGATAGAAGCAGAGGCTGCGGAGGCACAGCAGAAGTACGCAGCAAGTCAGAAGGTGTATTGCGGATATACGCAGTGAAGCCGAAGATGCTCTGCGTGGATACGCAGGAAAACAGAAGGCGGGGTGCGGAGTCACGCAGTCCAGATAAGGAAAAACTGCGGATCTGTCTTAAAACATTTGTTGGTTATCTTTTATCTCTTGCTGCAGAGTTCTAGGTTTATATTTCTGGTACTATCTTTCTGTTTACAGCATTCTGAAAAACTGGGTGATTCTTGGTTGATTGTATAAGGAGTTTGGGTGATTTGCATGTATTTGATGATTATTTGATATTCTTGGATCCAGTGGTCCTTGAAAGAAAAGAAGTAGGGGGTTGTAGCTCCCTTCCAGGAGAGACTGGAAAACAAGAGAGAGTTGTAGCTCTCTGCAGGTTGCAGCCTGCGTACTGGTAAAGGACTGCACCAGTACAAAATCATTGTAAAAAGAGTTTCTAATTGAAAGAAGATAGAGACATATTGCAGCAGGTGGTTTTCACCCACATTGGGTTTCCACCTTATATCTGGTGTTCTTTCTGTTTTTCTTGTTGTTATAGACAATTTTGTGCCTTACAGCAACAAGCATGAATTGTCAATAATCCAAGGGATCCAAAGTTCCCTAAACATGATGTTCCTACCCCTAGAGGAACAAGGTCAGCAAACCAACAGCTCTCAGATCAGTTCTCCACCTGAAAACACTCAAAAACAAGCAATCCTGAAATCAAAGCAGGTGCTCCACTAGGTTTCTACGCTGAAACTCAGTTGCTCCATGGTGTACCTGCATTGCAAAGCAAGTGGGACAAAGGCCACCTGCGCTGAGCGAGAAGGGACAAGTGGCACAGTGAGTCATTGCTTTGGAATCTTCCAAAAATGACACTTGGATCAGGTATTTCGCCTTGTGATGAGTCAGAGGCTCTGTTTCTCCAAGTGGAAGCAAAGTTCTCCAAGTGGACTCAAGAACTGAAGATCAACTAAAGATTAACTGAAGAGAGAGAGGACACAAGGCAGCTACACATCAGTTGCAAGCTGACTCATCCTTTCTCAATTCATCTATATATTGAGCTCTCTCCTATGAGCTCAGGAGGCTGGAATTTTGTGCAAAGTAATGATATGCTGTTGGTTTCACTATTGAGTTATTGGGTGATTGTTTGAGAGAGGTGAAGAAGAGCAATTCTTTCTGCTGGGAGGTGTTGCTGGGTTGGAGCCTTCAATGGTTGTAATACTCTCAGAACCTTTATTTCTTCATTAATAAAAGCTATTGAGGTTCTTCTATGTGCTCTTGTTTCAATTATATATTGTGATGATTGCATGTTTGGTTTACACTAATCCATGAACCAGTTATGATTACATGCCTCTTGTAGTTTCCTTCTTTGTTATTTTGCAGGATCTCATCGTAGCTGGGCGAGCAGAAGAACAAAGAGCTAGGAGCAAGCGGCCAAAGAGAAGAGTTTGGATTCGACATTAAGCGCAAGGCAACGGTTAGTGCTTTCTCCATTCTCTTTTGCTTTCATAAAGAAGTAAACCTTAAGTAGTTTGTTTTACAGTTGTTGCTAAGGAACTGTCACCCTTAGAGTGGGATAGGGTCATCCGAGTCGGATACTTTTCCCTACAACAAACTGGCAACTCCGCTGGGGATCGTATCCGTTTGATTGTGTTTGTAGTATTTTGCTATTCATTTCCTTAACAAAAGAGTACCAAATCGAAAAGCTTTTGACTATATCAAAAGCGAAGTAGAGGGCAGCTACTCTTGCTCATTTTCTGAGCAAATTCATGATTTGAAGAGCTGATCTACAAGGATCCTTGTAAGCTCTTAGTGATAGCTTTACACCTTCTTAATCATCCCTTTGAGTGTGCTTGACTGATTGCTTCTGATTTGAGCAAAAATCGTGCATTTTTGAGAAAATTATGACCCGGAAACTGTGAAAACGCAATTCTCGTTTTCCAAAGCAGGTAGTACACAGGCTGCCTGCTTTGCAACGCAGGTCCCGAAGGGGCTACCTGCGCTGAGAGCCAGTTTGGCTGTGCAGAGCCTGCGTTGGCCCAAATTTTCCTAGTGCATTTGGGGTTTCCTCCTTTCTCTTGCCTGTTTTCACTTAGTTTTGCTGCTAGGTGTCAGTCTTGTGCCTGTTTTGAAACCAATATTACTTGCCATCATTCTGCCTCTGTTATATAACGAAATTGTACTTGTTCTTTGTATTTCTTACTCATTTACAATTTCCCATAACGAAGAGTAAACTAGTCTTGCTTTTGGCCTCTTAGATCTGAACCTGTGTTAGGCATTTTGCTGGTCTAAAGAGTTAGCTTGTTTGCTGTCCATAGCTGATTAGTCATTTTACTTTCGTCAGTATGGTTTGATTTCATGTATTTCTAGTGATTAAGCAAGTGAATCTTAAGGTGTCTTTTGATTTTGGACAAACTTGTTTGTTTTCGCTCTAAATCGAAATCAAAGTTATATAACCACTTTCTTTTTGTAATCCATCCACATTAAGAAAGGGAAAAGAAAATACATGCATTGTGCATTTTGCATTTGAAAAAGTTTGCATGATGATTTAGGAGAAAGTGCATTAGTTTGTGCTGTATGAACTGTGTGAAAAGAATTTGCCTTTCTTCTCTCTCAGTAGTTAAGATTTTCATCAGTCAAAAAGATTTGAAAAAGCTTGCTTCTCATCTTAGGCTGCATTTAGTAATTTGTCATATACATCTCGTGGTGAACCTTGAAAGGCAAACTTTAAAAAGATCAACTTAAAATATACTGAATGAACCTAACAACGCATTTGAAACATAACGCAAACATCTAGAGGTCTAGGTAGAGACGTGTTCCGGCGTCGTTAAACATAGTGACTGTCGATCTCTACGAAGGTGGGTGATTCCTCTTGAGAGTCGGTGGCACTAATACGGACTTATGCTCCCACATACCGTCGAGTATATATTGGGAGACCCCTATAGGCAATTATCCTTTATCCATAGGAAGCCGTGTCGGCCGCCCTACTGATCGCGATGCAGTGAACACAGCATTCACGAAGATCGACCACCCGTACCGTAAAACGTATTCTGTGGTTTCGCGAAAGGTTTGGCACACCCTCTGCCTAGATCTCCAGAGAAGTTTCTTTTGGCCCTTTTCAAACTCTATAACTGAAAAGGTCCAACCGAGCATTTGTCACTTCGGGCTCGTTAATACATCGAAGGAGACTAGAGTCATCTTTAGCTTTTTCTCGACTCTTAAAACATGAAAAAGCAAAGTTATGTTTAAAAGCGTCTAATAAAATTCATTCAAATCGGAAACACAAATTTCCCCCTTCATATTTTAGTTGATCGAGTAATCCGCAATTGTGGAGGAAAGTCAATTGAATATCCGTCGTTCTCGGAGGCTTGCGAGTCAACCGTCTTTGTCTCCGGAATCGAAAACAATCCGGGCAAAGTGAGCTCGTCGAACCAGTTCAAAATCTCCTTTAAAAGTTAGAACAAGTGTTCCAACAACATCTGAGATTCTGGTCACTCCAAACATTTCCGGAAACCCTGCCTCCATAGAAGAAGTTCAATCGCCACAGAGGGACAGTAATACTGATCCTAATCTGGGGGCAAATACTTGTATGACTGAACCAGTTCCGTCTGTAACCGGTCCAGAGAGTTTTGTTCCTCAAACATCTGTCGCGGTCGATATAACCCCTTCTTCGGCACCGGAAATCTTTTACGGACCTGACGGTCTTCCTCTTCCACCTGGTCTGATTGCGATAGAGGAAATTATAGAGGAACCGCAAGTATCCACTCCAATTCAATTTGGAGTAGGGGTCACTCTATTTCCTGCTACAACAGAAGTTTGTCCATCACCAGTGGAAGTTCCTGTAGAATCACTAGGTGATCAATTGGATAGACTGAAAATGACTGAACAATCGACAACATTAAAAGCATTCGACGGAAGGACATATACCCCTTACGGTATCCTTAGTAACTCGAAAGTTGAACTAGGGGGCAAAACAGTAGAAATAGATGTTGAAGTCGTCGATGGCAATCTTGACTATAACATCCTACTGGGAAGACCATGGATTTATGCCATGGAAGCTATTGTGTCAACCTATTTTAGGAAAATCGCATTCCCCTTTCAAGGAGAGATTACGATCATTGACCAACAAAATTTCCTCCCTAATGGTTCACAAGTTACAGGAAGCGTTCCTCTGATCCATGGAAGCGACCATTCGTTTCAAAATATCGGAGTAGGCCTACTAAAGGATCCTACATTAATGGGAACTTTCACCTTTCCGCCAACGTTCATTGTGGGAGAAGTGGCGACAGTAGGAACCTGCAATATGATATCTTCCGCACAAAAGATGTCAGAAAACGATATCAGCATGGATCATGCAAAGGTTTTGTCCCCAAGACCAATAGAAGTATTGTAGCAATCAATTTTCTTGGCCTGGGGGGCAACCCCAAATCAACGCTCATCAAGCGTTTGGATAGATAAGTCTAGAGAATATGGCACCCCTTTAAATCCTTGGTCGCGAGTGCATGGAACCGACAAAGGAATAGTCCAATCAATGGTAATTGACGGGGCACCATGGAATGATTCCCACCATCGTTCCCTTCTCCCGGGTTGTGGGGAAGATACTCAAAATAACCTTTATCATCCTTCAGTTTTCGATTTTCTATCGAGTACTGTAAATACAGTGGGAAATGAGGATAGTTCTTTTACTATGTCAACCTCATTAAAAAATGAAACGATCCCCTTTCCAGATCTCAATGGTAAACCTTCATTCCAACCAACAAAGTTGAATGCAATGAAGCTTGGGGGCATGCACCTCGATTTGCGTTATTATGCTGGGGGCATGCAAACATATCATCGAGCAGTTTTAGCGATGTTCATGCTCGTTAAAAAATAAACGCAAGAATCGAGCAGTTTTGTACAGAGTTCATGCTCGTTAAAAAATAAACACAAGTTGTGAGCAATCTTTCCCTATAGTTCAAGCTCATCCAGAAAAAATGAACTGGTAAATAGCCTGGAGAAATGTAACCTTTGAAAGCCATATTAAAAGCCCTTGGTCGTGTTTATATGCCATCACCTCCATCCGTTCATTTGGCCAATCGTTCACCTCCATATGTTTGTTTACCCATTTTGAGGAACAGCTGCGAAGAGTGATTCCACTTAGCCATCCTTGTGACACTGCCGTGATTGGAGAATTCCAACCTGTACCTGGAATCCGCTGCTATCCCTGTTCATCACTCGTTCCTCAAAAGATGAGTCTTCTTTGAGCTCTTTTCACTGACTCGTAAAATATGAAAAGTTTGCCGAGTTTTGGCCTTCCAGCTCGTTAAAGGACAAGAAGAGCTATCCCTCCTCTAGATTTTAATCTTTTTGGACCTAAGGGATTATTACACAAAAAGATCGAGTGCTTGTTTTGTTCGGCTCGTTAAAGAAATCGAAAATTCATCCCTTATGTATTGTTTTATACTTTTTCGGACTTAAGGGATTAGAAGATGAAAAAGGAATTTTGGAGTTAACTTTTCGTACCTTTTCAAACTCTCTAAAGATGAAAAGGACCGAGTTTTCCTTGTCGTTAGACTCGTTAAAATGATTAAATAGCGACAAACTTGTCTTTAGACGAGAACGAGTTTCCTATCGCTAGGCTCGTTAAAACATAGCGATGGCTTGCCCGAAGGGCAGGTTATAGAACAAGCATATGTTATCCTCCTCAAGCTTGACAAAAATAAAGAGGTACTGGTTAGCAATGACTAGGGAAAAATTGGGAGAACCTCACAGCATTAATGGTAGCAAGTCGCTCTTGAACATGACACTTTGTCCTCCGTATCACATCGGGTTGGGTTGTTTCATTCACCGGTCTCATAACCATGGTCTTCGCCACACCATCCACAATTGGGGTAATGCTACCAATCCATCACATCAGTGTCGTTATATGTTCAAGAGATGTGGTTCTGTAAAGAGTCAACCGTGTTCCACCCACTGCCATACATTATCCTTCATCCACTTCATGACCGCCACCCTGAATCATACATCACAGTTTGTTTTCACCTCATCACAATCACTAGCTCCGTTCCGTGTCACTGATGTGGGATTCATTAAGGCCCTCCTTTGACGGATCGCTCCTTGTCGACATCAGCTCATTATCCAAGGAGTTGATCTAGGAACACCCCCCTCAGTACTTTGAAGCTTGCATGCCTCAATGGCAAGTTTCTCACTTCCGGCGACAGGTATACATCAATGACCTTCGACCAGAAGATTTTGCATGGTGGTCGACGCCAAGTCCCTTATTCCCACCATGTGGATTGTACTGCCGTACCTTGAGGGTCATCATCCTTATCGGTGGCTCCTCTCGCGCTTGCTAACGGTTTACATCATTGACCGGTAATCAAGCGATGTCTTTCCATGTTCGACTTCAAGAAATTCTCACATGGATCGACTTGTACATCGAGTGAAGATCGGAAGAGATTGAAGACCCCGGATCTAGTTTCATCCATCCGGGCTGCGATATATATTCAGGACATAAAGACATTTGATATGTACACCATTACAGCAGATGATCATCCTTCTCAAAGGATGATAATTTCAGCAGAGAATTATCAGTCTACAATCAGACGATCGTCTGTTCTATGTACCAAAATGTATTTATAAAGCTGAGCATGGGAATGCCCGCCTCAGCTAGATCATGAAAATGTATGAAAAATAATGTATTGTATTGTATCTTATTACAGGACACTTTTCAGCAGATTGAATGAACTTCGGATCCTCTCAATAAAGCATTTCACCCGATAAACGACCTCATACTTTAGGGGGCATCTGTTATAGACAATTTTGTGCCTTACAGCAACAAGCATGAATTGTCAATAATCCAAGGGATCCAAAGTTCCCTAAACATGATGTTCCTACCCCTAGAGGAACAAGGTCAGCAAACCAACAGCTCTCAGATCAGTTCTCCACCTGAAAACACTCAAAAACAAGCAATCCTGAAATCAAAGCAGGTGCTCCACTAGGTTTCTGCGCTGAAACTCAGTTGCTCCATGGTGTACCTGCGTTGCAAAGCAAGTGGGACAAAGGCCACCTGCGCTGAGCGAGAAGGGACAAGTGGCACAGTGAGTCATTGCTTTGGAATCTTCCAAAAATGACACTTGGATCAGGTATTTCGCCTTGTGATGAGTCAGAGGCTCTGTTTCTCCAAGTGGAAGCAAAGTTCTCCAAGTGGACTCAAGAACTGAAGATCAACTAAAGATTAACTGAAGAGAGAGAGGACACAAGGCAGCTACACATCAGTTGCAAGCTGACTCATCCTTTCTCAATTCATCTATATATTGAGCTCTCTCCTATGAGCTCAGGAGGCTGGAATTTTGTGCAAAGTAATGATATGTTGTTGGTTTCACTATTGAGTTATTGGTGATTGTTTGAGAGAGGTGAAGAAGAGCAATTCTTTCTGCTGGGAGGTGTTGCTGGGTTGGAGCCTTCAATGGTTGTAATACTCTCAAACCTTTATTTCTTCATTAATAAAAGCTATTGAGGTTCTTCTATGTGCTCTTGTTTCAATTATATATTGTGATGATTGCATGTTTGGTTTACAGTAATCCATGAACCAGTTATGATTGCATGCCTCTTGTAGTTTCCTTCTTTGTTATTTTGCAGGATCTCATCGTAGCTGGGCGAGCAGAAGAACAAAGAGCTAGGAGCAAGCGGCCAAAGAGAAGAGTTTGGATTCGACATTAAGCGCAAGGCAACGGTTAGTGCTTTCTCCATTCTCTTTTGCTTTCATAAAGAAGTAAACCTTAAGTAGTTTGTTTTACAGTTGTTGCTAAGGAACTGTCACCCTTAGAGTGGGATAGGGTCATTCGAGTCGGATACTTTTCCCTACAACACTTGTTCATGCTCATTATTTTATGGTACTGACATACAAAGTAACGATCAATATTTGAAGATTAATTCAAAGTATAAATAAGGAAAAAATATTGAAAAGAATTTGATAATACTGATTCAACCCCCCCACCCCCCCCCCTCTCAGTATTATTCCAACATTCAACCATTCATACTCCTTTACTTGTTTCATAGAGTTAACCATCTAATATTTTACTAAAATATTTAACCTAGTGAGGGAGCCCTCTCAGGTTGGGGAGGCTAGGCCTTAGCCAAAAGTTGGTTTGAAACAGTTACTCAAGGTCTTCCTGATTAGTAGCCTATTAGGAGAAGGTTTTGTGATAACATTTTGGTGCATCTGCCGAGAGACTGGAGGTTATTCATTCTCAAAATCAAGAAGCTAAACTTCTGAAGGTAGTAGGAGCTCAGAAAGTTTTCGAGGCTGCAATCTACCTTGGTGACTCCACACATCAAATAACAAATTGGAAGGTGACTCCACTGCTAGAAGATCAGTAGCTTGATGAAGTTTCAAGATGAGTTCCATTGCAAGAATGAATGCCAGGTATGCCCTTATGAATCGGTCTCATATCCTGGTTTTCCAAATCCTATGCCAAAGGTTGATTGGTTAGATGATCTTCCAATATTCAAAGATGAAAAGAAAGACAATGTTGCTCTTCATTTGGTTAGGTTCCATATGCATGTACGCAGTCTTAAGGTTTAGTTCCCTGAAGATTGTCTCATGAAGTCTTTTATGACCACTTTAGAAGGAAAAGCATGGTCTTGGTATAAAAGCTTGGAAAATGGTTCATTATATTCTCTTGTTGATTTTCATGATGTATTCTATGACATGTATAAAGAGTGTCATCCCTCCTTATTGCTGGTCAAAGATTGTTGTAAACATTCTGCGTGTTTTATTCAATATTTGGAGGATTGTTATGATGATGATGAATTTATGGATGAAGAAATTTTAGAGGCTCTTCATAACAATAAATTTCAACAACTAGAAGAAAGGATAACATCTCATGACATGCAACATGAAAATTAGCAGG
This sequence comes from Pinus tabuliformis, assembly GCA_031772625.1. NCBI lineage: Eukaryota > Viridiplantae > Streptophyta > Pinopsida > Pinales > Pinaceae > Pinus > Pinus tabuliformis. The sequence continues at coordinate 537,486,725 of CM062816.1, read as the reverse complement.
TTTTACTTATGAAAATCATGTTACATCCTCTGAGATTAATGTAAAGATGCAGCAAAATTGCCAGTCTTTTGATCATAAATTTTATGAAAATGATTGCAAACACCAAGAAGAAGTACTGGAAGATATCTTTTATAACCCTCAGGCATAGGAAAAGGTTTATTTTTTATGTCATACTTTGCAACAGCTTACATCAATGAATGATCTTAATAATGAGGAATATTACATTGTTTGTGGGAATCATTCAGAAAAGCAGTTGGATAGCATATCAAAGGAATCGTGTGTGGCTGAAAATCAGTTGTCTGAAGATATAGAATGTTATGATGATCATCAAAATAACCATGTCCTCTTTGACCCTATAAATGAATACATGGCAAATCTTTGCACACCAGTATTTCATTTTCATTTACATTATGAAGATCAGATACATTATAAGTTGATTTGGTCATCTCACTATCATGGTTATTTTGAGGTCGAATGAAGTCAAGAGCCTCAAATATCAGAAAAGATAATTGATTGGCTTTATTGGAAATATCATGTTGCCTGACCTAAAGTGGAAATTGCAGCTGATAGGGTAGGTAGGAATGTGGAAATAAGCTCAGGGTAGGTTAACTGAGCATTTTTTTTAGTAGGTGTAGGTTGAGTCCCTCTTGCAGAAATCATTAAAGCTTGGGGAGCAGATTGGGCAGCATTTCAGAATTTTATTCTAAAGGACGGATAATAGCACTGGAACTACAGGTTCTTAGTGTACCACAAGGGCACACTATCCCAAGTGCAACCACTGTTATCACTGTAAAAAAAGTTCTAAAATTGTAGACAACTGATATGGCTCCAAAGTTTTATGATAGTATTGGTCAGGTCATTTTTATTGTTTTTGTTTTAGAGTCTAAATCATAGAGTTGGAGTCTTGTTCCCATCATCAAATAAGGTCAACAATCTTGTCTTACCTATCATTGATCCCTCATTATTTCAAAAGTGTCATGTGTTAAGGATGTTTTAAATTCGACATGCGTTACGAAATCACCTAGGAGTTTTCGTAGCGCAAAACCTAGAAAATACACTATGTGCGCTACGTCAGGGATTCGTAGTTAGGAGATTTCGTAGTGCAAAACCCAGAATTTGCACTGGCTGGACTATGAAATTGGGGATTCATGCCAGATCTTGTCTAGCTGTCTAATCCATCAAAATCCATTAATATTTCATCACCATGTGTCAGTCCATGAACCTTGCTTATCACATGCAGCCATTCATTCTCATCATTAGATTTGTTAGGGGTCTTGTTCGCACTCTTTTCAAATTTCAAAAAAGGGTAAAGTAAGGTGAGTTGGTCTTAATATTTTTCGTGTTCCTTCATGCATAAGAAGACAATAGCAAGCTCAAGGACCAGAATTCTTTGAAAGCTCAAGCGAGGCAGTTCTCCGTTTCAAGCTCAAGCAAGGTAGTTTCCAAACTAAGACAGTGTGGGTTCTTTCAAGTCTCCTTGCAGGTGTCTCACAAAAATGTTTGAAGAAAGGAAAAATAATAGATCAGGCTGGTGTCTTAGAGCTGAGCCTGAAGGCTTAGATGTTCTCACGAGGAACAAAGAGGTTGAACATGCATTAAAAAAGGTGAGCTGCTAGAGATTCTGTGAAAAACTTTAGGGTGGTCACATTCAAGTAACCAAGGACTTTGCCTTCAATTTCACCGGTTTGAATTCAAGGGTTGGAGTGCTAGAAATACCAGTTTCTCCTGAGGTTATATCTATAGTCACAGAGATTCCTAGAGGCTAGGAGAGATGGTTCAAGAACTTCAAATTTGAAATGGCACCCTGCCAAGAATTTCTGAAGCCAGAATTCATAGGCTCAGACTTAACCAAATCAGTGCCCAGAAGCTATGTAAAAGATTCATATGCCAACTTGTTGTCATGCATCCAAAGATATTTTACCTGTGAAGGGAGATACCATAAGGTGTACTCTTACCATTTTAAGCTTCTATTACATTTCACTGGAAAAATATCTCTAGACTTACCTTTTTATCTGTTTCATAGCTTAGGCAAAATGTCTGATAAGGTTCAATTGAAGAAAGAAGCTTGTGAAACCTCGTTGTTCCATCATGGGTTGATCAAGTTAATTGTTTTACATGAGCTTCAGAAGATTGGAAGAGAATGGTCTGCTTTCTTGTTTATGACAGGCTTTAGAACTGAAACAGGACTTAGCCCTAAGGCTAAGGAAATATCTTCACCAGCAGTAAGTCATCAGGAGGAAGCAAGATCAAGTAGGTTTGTGAAATTGAAAGCCAAAAAGTAGGTGAAGGAGCCTATGACACCACTAATAGTTCAAGACACCCCTCAACAGTCACAGAAGAAGAAAGTTTAGATCAAGGAGGTGGTACAAGAGTAGTTTGTTGATAAAACTATCCAAAGAAGAGTAACCAGAAGTCAATTAGCCAAGGAAAAGGGGAAGACAGTGATTTCTGATGAAAGCCCAACATCAAAGGGAAGTTTGAATGATCTCCTCCAGGCTAGCAACATAGAAGAGACCCATTTGGTCCAAGTATATTTACTTGTAGCAGATAAGAGCAAAACAAAAAGAGTTAAATCTTCTAAAAAGCTTCAATTTGATGACCAGGTCTCAGAGTTTGTCTTCAAGCCAAGAAGACCTTTGACTAGACATTTAAAAATGTTACAAGAGGCAAAGCCAGAAGCAAGTGAGACAGGTGAGGTATCAGAATTCCTTGAAGAGCCTATGGTTCCATCAGTACAATCATCACTAGTGCACGAAGATGACAGAGGCAAGGCAGTTATTACTCATGAGGAAGAATGTAGCTTTGAGGAGGTCAAAAAGAAGTTGGTGTCTACCAATCTTGAGATTGCCCAACTCAAGGAAAGGGCAAGGAAACATGCAGTTGAAAGAGCAAATTTCAAAAGAGTAAAAGCCAGTTGGGAAGATGGAAAAGCTCCAAGATATGAAGTAGTGGGCAGTCATGCTCAATATTTCACTTGGACCGTTCCTAGAATAAAAGGGGAAAGATATGTCAGAAGGGTTAATGAAAAATTAAGAACTAAAATCCAAATGATGAAAAGATAGATTGAAGATTTGAATATTCAACTGAATGAACTAGAAGAATAGTCTCAGCATAAATGAACCTGACAGTAAGTGAAGAAATTTTGACACAATTTTGATGCGAAACTTACTTTTTGAAGATTGAAAAAAAAAATTAAATAAAAAAATTAAATTTAAATAATTTTTAAATATTAATACAATACACTAATTTAATCATTAGGTTATGAATTAATGTATTAACTCTTAAATAAATATTAATATATAAAACTCGAACAGTAAAAATAATAATAATAATTTATTAAAATTAAATTAATAAAATTAATTAATTAATAAATAAATAAATATCCCAGCCGACCTTGTGCTGATCCTTAAATTTATCCTCATTATTATTTATCTATTTCTAAGCAGCTCTTCTTTTATCATCATTCGTAAGTCCTGATGATGGATCCCATTTGGGATTTGAAACGTTGGCATAAAAATGTTCATACTGTGGATTCTCCGGTCACTGATTCAAAAGATACAAACCACAGATCTCTTAAATCCAGAAGATTGAAGATTATTTTTGGATGGACAATGTCAATTTTGTTTGGCCCATTAGCATATGGAGAAGCCATTAAAAATCCCAAGAATGAAAAAAAATGTGTTTTTGACTCACACAGTAGTTTCGTAGCGTGCTATGAAACTGCTAAAGGTGATATATAATGCACAACAGTTTTGTAGCGCGCTACGAAACTGCCAGTTTTGTTTTTATGGATCAATCTTGAAATGAAATGGGGACCATTATGAAAGTATGCTACTACAGAGACACAAAAAGACCACTTTAGAAGTTTTGAACCTTAAGCAAAGGAAAATTCAAGAGATGAGGAACATATGGAAACTCCAAACCCTATGCTATGAAAATAGCAGTCATTTCGTAGCTCAGATAGTTTGTCAGGCTTCAGGCAGCATTCAAGAGGTTTTTGTCTTAACACAAGTCTATGAGCAAGATCTGTGGATTAATTCAATGCATCACATGTGATTAAAGGAGAAAATATGGTCAGCTGACTTCGAGGAACCTCCTTGGAGACCAAAGCAGAAATACAGGGGCAGTTTCCTAATATCTAGGAACAATTAAAGGACAAGTAATTAAAGGTTGGCATGGAGTTTAAAGTCATCACTCAAGCCAAAGATGAAGAAGGATAGCTGTCAAAGAACGAGTTTATTTCATAGTCAAGGTTGTTTCCAACATAATAAGGAGTTACACTCCTAGTTGTATTAGATCTCTAGGACTGCTAGTTAACAACTAGTTGTAATTAATAGTTTGTTTAAGGATCAGTAGGTGTCAGGTCAAGTGAAATTCAAATTCCCCTCATGCTGGAGGAAGGAATCCAAGCTTGTAATGAAACTCTATATATGACAAGAGATGTAATGCACCAAAGGTTGGAAATTTTTGAGAAAAACACTCATATTATGTCATTGTAGAAGACTATGTTCTTTATGTAATACAGAGTTTGGATTTACTACTCATTCAGAAGAGAGTTCAATGCTTGATTGTCTTATGGTTTTCCTCATTTCCTCATTTGCAGTGGTATGAATGTATGTTACTTAGAACTCATTGGCAATGCTCTAACTTCCTTCATGCATTTGTAGATTGTGTTTCCTACATGTTCTTATGTGTTAATGATATATTGAACTCTTGATGCCCTAACTTCCATGTTAAGCTAATATTGTTGTCATACTAAACATTTTTGACTCCATAAGCCCAATGGATGTTTAATTATTGTGTTCAACCATTCATACTCCTTTACTTGTTTCATAGAGTTAGCCATCTAATCTTTTACTAAAATCTTTAACCTAGTGAGAGAGCCCTCTCAGGTTGGGGAGGCTAAGCCTCAACCAAAAGTTGGTTTGAAACAATTACTCAAGGTCTTCCTGATCAGTAGCCTATCAGGAGAAGGTTTTGTGATAACAAACTTTTCAATTTCTTTCTTGGTCAGGTTCCAATGATGCGACATCACACATCTCCTTTAAGCAGATCCCAGTCCCAACAACAGAACCATTTTTTTGGGTATGGAGGTCCTGACCCAGGTTCAAAGTTAGTTGTGCCAACCAACAAAACCCTACACTATTGGCCCTTTCGGCAACAACCTATGTAGCCCAGGTTGCAGTCTCACCCGAAGTAGTATGGGGGGATGAAAGAACCAATTTTCTACATCCAGAGACTAGTGTGATGTCTTCCAATGCCTTGGATCTGCCTCTGTACAGATCGATAAACTTCTAGGGCACATCACTACAACTTAGTTAAAGTGGCCTTCAGACCTTTGTGAAGGTCTACAATGAGTCCTTACAGACCCTTAACAGTCAATTTACCTACTTACGCGCATCAAAAAGTAACCCTAGATTGGAGTTCACGTAGATCTACTTTATTCATCAGAAAACATAAGAGAAACGATCTGAATCTTCGTAGAAGTGGCTAAGAATTCGTTTCATACATTATTAAGACAGATTTAATAGATTCGCGTAGCATTTAATCATCATTTCATAAAACATGTCATTCATAGACAACATATAACATAAAAAGATACAAACGGAAATACTTAGTAATTCTTTGGAAAACTATCTTTATTAATCTTCAATTCACTGATTACAGACTCAAACTATCCTACGCACGCAACTGCATGGGTTCGTGCACTCAGCTATAGACTCTACCCAGGCCTCCATGCACTCAACTATAGAGCATTCCCTTTTCTACCTAAGTGTAGGAAGCAAAGCCTTCCTTCCTGAGCTCTTTCCCCAAACTCTTCAATGAACCCAATTCTCTATCCAAAAATTGTCCTTAGACTTACTAATACTCGACTATTTATATACTTTTCCATGCAATGCCATGGTCCACGGACCATGGGTGAATCTCAAAACTGACTCAAAACTTTACTTAAAACAAGGGGTTAAGCCCCTTTGGCTCTTATTTATTTATGTGCTCTGCTTCCATATATCGCGAAGACTTTACATATTTTACAAAATTTGTTACAAAAAATGACTAATTAATTCCATTTTTCCACTAGGGACCCCATCCCAACAGTTTCCACCTCACAGGGAAGTAGACTTTCCTATTGAGTTTGTAATAGGAGCAACACCAACATCAAAAGCACCATATAGGATGAACACTCCATAGTTGGTAGAGTTGAAGTTTCAATTATAGGAAATGCTTGACAAGGGATACATTAGGCCAAGTGTATCACCTTGGGGCGCACCGATAATGTTTATGAAGAAGAAGGATGGTACTCTTAGATTATGCAATTACTATAGGTAGTTGAACAAAGTGACAACCAAGAATAGGTATCCATTACCAAGGATTGATGACTTGTTTGATCAGCCGAAGGGAGCATTAGTATTCTCTAAGATTGACCTGAGATCTAGAGATCATCAGGTACACATTAAAGAGGAGGAAATTTACAAGATAACTTTCCAAACCAGGTATGGGAATTATGAGTTTGTTGTAGTTCCATTCGGTTTGACTAATGCTCCAACTACCTTTATGTGTTTGATGAATAGTGTGTTGTGTCCCTATTTGGACAAGTTTGTTATTGTGTTCATTGATGACATATTGGTATATTCTAAAAATGAGGAAGAGCATTTCGAGAATTTGGCAGTAGTGTTGATTTTGTTGAGAGAGAAGCAGTTGTATGCTAAGCTCAGCAAATGCAGTTTCTTTGAGACTGAGGTACATTACTTGGGACAAGTTGTCTCTAAGAAGGGCATAAAAGTGGATCTAGAAAAGGTAAGAGTTATCATGGAGTGGGAGGCTCCTAGAAATGTAGATGAGGTGAGATACTTCATGGGATTGGTAGGTTATTATAGGAGGTTCATTAGGAACTTCTCACATATTGCTTATCCTATTACATCATTGTAGAGGAAAGGTAAGAAGTTTGAACGGACAAAAGAATGTGCAGACAATTTTGAGCAAATTAAGTAGGTTTTGACACATGCTCCAGCGTTAAAGATCACAAATCTAGACAAAGAGTTCGTGGTATGTATAGATGATTATAAAAGAGGACTTAGTGGAGTCCTTATGCAAGAAGTATAGCTGGTATGTTATGAATCACAGAAACTAAATGAACATGAGCAAAACTATATGACACATGATCTTGAGTTGGCAACAATCATTCATGCATTGAAGATGTGGAGGCACTATCTTCGTGGCAGGAGGTTTGTACTAATCAGTGATCATAGTGGGTTCATATACTTGTTTCACCAGCCGAATTTTGAATGCCAGGCAAGCTAGATGGTTTTCCATGATCAGTGAGTTTGACTTTGAGATCAGGTACATCATGGGAAAAGAGAACAGAGTTGCAGATGAACTTAGCAGGTAGATACAAGTGAATCATATAACAACTATGACCTCCTATGGGACAGACTTACGAGATAGGATCTTGTAGGAAGGTCATCAAGGTGATAGGTATAGAGAGCTTATGCACAAGTTACAACAGAGTACAGGTACATATACAGTTAGTGGTATAGGTGCATAAGATGTGGACTATTATCTCACAACAGATAGATTGATCGGATTTAGAGATTGGATATATGTGCTAGACAATAGTGAGCTAAAGAAGGTGATCTTGTGGGAGTTTCATGTGAAACCATATTCAAGTCACCTAGGCTATTAGAAGACAATGACACAATGAAGACGTTTTATTATTAATCGAATTTGAAGAAGGATGTGGCAAAGTTTGTGGCTAGATGTTTGGATTTTCAGCAGGTAAAGGAAGAGTGTAGGCATCTAGGTGGACTGCTACAGCTGATTACGATTATAGAATGGAAATGGGAGGTCATTTCCAAGGAATTTATCACTGTTTTTCCAAGGACAGTGAGACAACATGTTTCCATCATGGTTGTGGTGGACATGTTGACGAAGGTTACACACTTCATTCCAATAAATTCTACATTTTTAGCAAGTGATGTAGCATAGGTATTAATCATGGACATGGTCAGATTGCATGGAGTTCCAATGAATATTGTGTCAAATAGGAATGCAAAGTTCATTTCCAAGTTTTGGAAGGAGTTATTTGCAGGTTTGGGCACAGAGTTGGCCTTCAATACAACTTATCATCTGCAAACAGATGGACAGACTAAGAGGGTCAACAAGATATTGGAGGACATGTTGAGGATGTACGTGATGCATCAACATCAAAAGTGGGAAGAGTACCTTCCACTGGTAGAGTTCGCTTACAACAATCAGTGCCATGAGGCACTTAGGATGAGTCTGTTTGAGGCATTGTATGACCGGAGCTGTAATACTCCTATCAGTTGTAGTGATCCAGTTAATAGGGTGTTGATTGGACTAGACATGTTGGTAGACATCAAGCTGGAAATGTAAGTAATCAAGAAGAATTTAAAAGAAACACATGATAGGTAGAAGATTTATGAATATCAGAATAGGTTGTTCAAGGAGTTTCAGGTTGTGGAACATGTGCACTTGCGCATCAAACTGAAGAATATCTCCTTGCGGATTGGATCATGTGTCAAGCTAGCACTCTGGTTTTGTGGACCTTTTAGGATTATTGAGAGGATTGGGCCAGTAGCCTATCGACTTGTAGTGCCTCTTATATTAAAATTCCATGATGTTTTCCATGTGTCATTGCTTAAGAAGTATGTTAAATATGTTGATCATGTGATTGACTAGTTTGTATTGCATGTGGATCCAGATGGATAATTCCAGCCAGAATCTTAGTGTATATGGTAGACAAAGGTGCTCATGCTTCAGAATCGAGAAATTAAGTAGGTTAAAGTGTAGTGGAAGCACTTTGGGCCCGATGAAGCTACATGGGAGATCGAGGATCAGATGCAAGCTATGTATCCTTCATTGTTTGTTGGTTGAGGCAAAGCAGTTTTGGTATGATGTTTGGTATATGTTTTGGCATATGATTGGGTGATGTTTTGATATATGTACATATGTATATGGATGTAAATACCTCCATGAGATATGTTATAATGCTCCAATAAGCAGTATGGTTGTCATGTCATTATAGTTTTCATGTTGTTATGTTGTCATGGTTGTTTTCTTTTAAGCAGGGTGATCATTGTAAATAATGCATCGAGCTATGTTATAAAGCGCCATAGGTAGTATGTTCACTTTTCAGCAATTTTGCTAAGGTATAGGTGTGGTTGAACCCTAAGGATGGTGTCCCCCAAGGGGGAGGGTTCTGTAACAACCTCGGTGAAAATTCCTTGTAATAAAAGTTAATAAAGGAAAAAATGATAACCACAGATTATGAGACATTCCAAGCTGAATGTTGGAAAACATCCTAGTGTGGGTGTTCATTTGGTTTATTATGGCTAAGGAAATTGGAAAATGAAATGGCTAAGGAATTTGGAAAGGAAAAGTGGCATTAATTGGCATTTTATTTATGAAAATAATGGAAATTAGGAGAAACAGAAGGTAAAAGGTCACATGTTGCATGTGAGGAGGAAAATAATGGAAAACGAAGAAAATAGAGGACTCATTGATAAAAAGGCTTCTGATGATTAGTTGGTACCTTTTGTCAGTTCAGTTTTTGAGCTCTCTCATTATTCTCTATCTCTCTCTCACTGTTGGAAACAAAGTTTTCTTGGAGCACTTTGGCATTGGATTAAGAAAGGTAAAGAAGGCAAGAGGAAGGAAGGAGCAAGCAAGGAAGAGCAGGATCAAGAAGCTACAACAAGATTCCTTGGAGGTATCGATTTGCATGTGTGTTTTCCTTTCTATATTTGGCATGCATGGTATTGCATGTGGTTCTTTGTTGTCATGGCATGGTTTTTTCCAGGTGTGATAATGTTTTTAGCCTAGCATTGCCATTTCTGGATAGCCATGGTGTGATGAGGTTCTCATGTTTTGGTTGAGCCAGATTTCTAGATCGATACGAAGCTGAGTGAGGTGGATCTCTGGATAAAAGGACACATGGCCTAATAACCTCTGAACCAGACTGTGGGTTGTGGTAAAGCTAGATTTTTTGTTGCCTGAGTGGTCCTAGGAATCCTTGATCGGTGAATGGCTAGATATATGGTAAATCCCAAAGGTGAGTGCTCTCCATAAGGCCTAGTAATCCTTGAATGGGATATATGATAAATCCTGTAGAGTGGAGTCTCAGTTTAGGCCCTAGTGATCTGGTGTTGATCATGGTAAAGCCTGAGAGACTAGGAGACAGGAAAATTACTCACATTGTAGGTGGATATATCTGGTGGCATCCATGCTTGTTTTGGCCTAATGATCTGGTGGAGGTTATGGTAAATCCGGTTATTACATTTTTATTGTGTTGGCCTAATGATCTGGTGTGGATTGCGGTTGTTAAAAATAGCAACAAGAAATGTTAAAAATAGAATCCAAAATTTCCAATTTAATTTGTCCTTGAATTAAATTGCAAATTAAAATTGTAATTCTTTTCTCATAGCAACTTGTAATAGTTAACTAAGTTAAGTTGACTTAGTTAGATTAGGAATTTCGAGTTGGAAGTCTTTTGGAAGTCATGTATATGTTCTCCCTAAGTTTTAGGGGTCCAAGATGAGTTTAATTATGAGTTGTAGTTAGATAACTCAGTTTACCTAGTTATGTTTGGTTAAATTAGTTCCAAACTGTTTGTGGAGCTAATAGAGAGTTAACAATCAATTGGTGCACTAGTGCATCCGCAAGTGTCACTCTAGTTAACTGAATATTCCCTCATCAGAAACTCATGCATGTTGATCTTGAGAAAGACCCAGTTGAGATTGGAGTGCAGGGAAAATGTACTATCAGTTGTATGATTTATTGACTTATAAATATCATGCATGCAATCAAGAAGAGGACATAATGGATTGCACAGTTTTGAGGAAGGATTTCCCACATTAAATATGCGTTAATTCTCAAAGGAAAAATGCAAGGAATCAGCAGCTTGGAGAGAAACAAAAGAGGCTAAAGATTGGCTTGAGTTTGCTTGTGAGCAACAAGATTGATCATACTGAGTGTCGGGATTGTTCTTGTGAGAACAAGAATTGTATTATCATCTTGGATTTCTGATTTAATGCAATACATATAGTGGGTGTTTTCAGCTGAGGCTTTTCACAGATACTTATTGTATTATATGCCATTGATTTATCTTCTTCTTGTTCATATTGTTTGCATTGATCTATTAGCTTCTGCTGGCTGAAAGTAGAAGTAGATTCTTTTCTTTTGCTTTAGTACATTGCATGAGCTTGTGAATCTACAGGAAATTCTTCATGGTATCAGAGAAAGATATTTTCTTGGGCCACGAGTTTGTAGAGAAGGTCTGAATATTTTTTTGCAATATTTAAAAAAAATAGCAGATCTGGATTCCTTCCGAAAAAAAAATAGCCAATTCAAAAAAAAAATTGGTTGAATTAGAGTTCGGATGAAGGAGATAATGTTATTTAAAATCAACGCTTTTTTCAAAAAATTCTATGATGGCAAGACAAATGAAACAAATTTGTGTGCTAAACAAGAACATGTATGCACTTGTGGCACAAGATGCATGCAAATCCTTGAGGAGAAAGGAAAAGGTTAGAGAATTGGTGGTTGAGAGGGAGAGTAAATTACATCTCAACATGCAGCCCTAGAAGAAGCCTCTGAAGTAGCTTTAGGAAGTTGTGAAGTAGCCACAACTAGAGAAGTTGAGAGGAGACCGAGTGGAGAGTTCCACTCAAGTAGAGAAGAAGCAGTCTCAGAAAATTGTGGAGCAGCCATAATTGGAGAAGCAAAGAGGAGACTGAGTGGAGGCATACACTCATGCAGAGACCTCCAGTAGGGGGAAATTTTGAGCCAAGTGGGCAAAGGGATCACATGCAACCATACCTCCAAGTGTGAGGTAGGGTGATGTGAAGTTCTAGTCCCAAGAGGGCTGAAATTAGGCAGGGTCCATTGAGAGGTTTTAACTCATGGATCATACCTTGTTATGGGAGCCCAAAGTACATAGTAGCGGGATGAATTAGCGGGATTGATGTAGTCAGAGATCAAAGTGACAAAGGCTAAAGCAGTCAAATACTTAAGATCATAGAGAAGGGTTGACAATAGTGCAGAAATGAAGAGTCACCAGAAGTGCAGAGTTTTTAGTTGACAAAGGCAATAATAGTCAGAGACTTTGATGACAGATGCATCATACTAATTCAGGTTAGATTTTTTTTGTTTTTGTTTCTGGAGTTGTTGGAGCAACAACGCTAGAGAGAAGTGTTACATGCAGAACATTCCAAAGGTTCAAGATCGGAATCGAGTTGAATTTCTTTCTTTTTGAGAGGGAGTGTTGAAAATATCAACAAGAAATGTTAAAAATAGAATCCATAAATTCCAATTTAATTTGTCCTTGTGTGAATTAAAATTGTAATTCTTTTCTCGTAGCAACTTGTAATAGTTAACTAAGTTAAGTTGACTTAGTTTAGGAATTTCGAGTTGGAAGTATTTTGGAAGTCATGTATATTTTCTCCCTAAGTTTTAGGGGTCCAAGATGAGTTTAATTATGAGTTGTAATTAGATAACTTAGTTTATTGAATTATGTTCAGTTAAATTAGTTCCAAACTATTTGTGGAACTAATAGAGAGTTAACAGTTATTTGGTGCACTGGAGCATCCAAAAGTGTCACTCTAGTTAACTGAAGATTTCCTCATCCTAAACTCATTCATGTTGATTATGAGAAAAACATAGTTGAGACTAGAGTGCAAGGACAATGTACTATCAGTTGTATGATTTACTGAGTTGTAAATATCATGCATGCAATCAGGAAGTGGACCTAATGGATTGCAAATTTTTGAGGAATGATTTCCCACAATAAATATCGGTTAATTCTCAAAGGAACAACACAAAGAATAATAGGATTGGAGAGCAACAAAAGAGGCTAGAGATTGGCCTGAGCTTGCTTGTGAGCAGGGAGATTGATCATACTGAGTGCTAGGATTGTTCTTGTGAGAACAAGCATTGTATTATCATCTTGGATTTATGATTTAATGTAATACAGATAGTGGGGGTTTTCAGCTAAGGCTTTCCCCAGATACGTATTGTGTTATGTGCAATTCATTTATCTTCTTCTTGTTCATATTGTTTTCATCGATTTATTAGCTTCCGCCAGTCGAAAGTAGAAGTAGATTCTTGTATTTTTCTTTAGTACATTGCATGAGCTTGTGAATCTATGGAAATTCTACATGGTATCAGAGCATGATTTTTTTTGGGCACGAGTTTGTAGAGAAGGTATGAAATTTTTTGTGCAATATTTAAAAAAATAGCAGATCTGGATTCCTTGTGAAAAAAATAGCCAAATTAAAAAAAAAAGAACAGGCGAATCGGGGTTCGGATGAAGGAGATATTACTGATTTAAAATCAACGTTTTTTTCAGAAAATTTTGTGATGGTGGGACATATGAAACAAATTGGTGTGCTAGCCAAGAACCCATATGCACTTGAGGTACAAGATGCATGCAAAGGCTTGAGGATAAAGGCAAAGATTAGAGACTTGGTGGTTGAGAGGGAGAGTAAATTACCTCTCAACATGCAACCCCACAAGAAGCCTCTGAAGCAGCTTCAGGAATTTGTGGAGTAGCCACAACTAGAGAAATTGAGAGGAGACCGAGTGGAGAGTTCCACTCAAGTACAGAAGAAACAGTCTCAGAAAATTGTGGAGCAACCACAATTGGAGAAGCAAAGAGGACACCAAGTGGAGGAATCCACTCATGCAGAGACCTCCAGTAGGGGGAAATTTCGAGCCAAGTGGGCAGAGGGAGCACATGCAGCCATACCTCTAGGTGTGAGGTGGGGCGATGTGAAGTGCTAGTGCCAAGAGGGCTGAAATTGGGCAGGGTCCATTGAGAGGTTTTATCTCATGGATCGTACCTTGCTACGGGATCCCAAAAAGCATAGTAGTGGGGGGAATCAGTGGGATTGATGTAGTCAGAGATTAGAGTGACAAAGGCTAGAGAAGTCAAATACTTAAGAGCACAAAGAAGGGTTGACAACAGTGCAGAAAGGCAAAGTCAGCAGAAGCACAATTTTTTCAGTCGACGAAGGCAATAACAGTCAGAGACTTTGATGATAGATGCACCATACTGATTCAGGTTGGATGTTTTTTTTTGTTTCTAGAGTTTATGGAGAAACACACTAGAGAGAAGTGTTGTAGGCAGAACATTCCAAAGGTTTAGTATCGAGATCTATTTGAATTAATTTCTTGTTGAGAGGAGTACTGAAAATAGAAACAAGAAATGTTAAAAATATAATCCAAAAATTCCAATTTAATTTTTCCTTGAA